>CM063468.1:2200000-7490000 GCA_032191425.1 Lymantria dispar | reverse complement strand
GAGACATACCCTCATAATTTAAAACCCGGTCTTAGAGGTACCCGGTAAAAACCCGTTGCAAAAACCTGGTTTCTAAAAACCTTTAGGAATGGTTAGGGCTGTGTTTTGGCGACCTTTTTTAAAGACGCTTCCTGATACTAAAGAAATAATCCTTCTATTGCAGGTGACTTTACAAACTTAATTAGACGGACAAAAATTATTTATTGATCGCACAAAGTATTGTCCTTTAAGTAAGTGTAGTCCTGCGTGGAAATCGTGCCTACTACCTTAAGACAGTAGTTCTACTAGCTTAACCACTAGATATTATGCATAAAAAAGGTAATAAACAAGAACCCAAAAATTACCGACCAATAACACTTGTCCCTGTTTTATCAAAAATATTCGAAAAAGCATTTTATACCAGACTTCTAGAATTCTTGACTAAACATAATATTATTAAGGCTGAACAAAATGGGTTCCAACGTAACAAATCAACCTCTTTGGCTGCATTTAATTTAATTCGTAGTACAACAAATTATCTAGATAAAAAAAATACCAGTGGTAGTGATATTTTTTGATATGACTAGGGCTTTTGATTTTGTAGATCATATGACATTATTGAGGAAATGTGAAAATTATGGGATTAGAGGTATTGCGCTAGGTTGGCTTGAGAAATATCTAAAGAATCGTCAGCAATGTGTTGAAATTGTAAGTTTAAATAAAGATCATGAATCATCTGTAAGATCATACTTTAAAAATAACAATTACGGTGTGTCGCAGGGCAGTATTTTGGGCCCTTTATTATTTCTGTTATATATTAACGATTTACCAGAAGTGATTAAGCATCAATGTGTTCTATTTGCTGATGATATCTCAATAATAATTCCTAATGATGATAATTTGACGACCTATGAAATGAAAATAAATGAAGCGGTAATCTCAGTAATAGATTGGCTTCAAAGAAATAATTTAAGTGTAAATCTAAGCAAAACAAAATACATAAAATTCTCAACAATTAATGCTAAAAACTATAGTGTTCATATTAAAATTAACGATGAAAGTATAGAAGAAACAGACTCTATTAAATTTTTAGGCATAACACTAGATAAATACTGCAATTGGAAAAAACATATAATGAATATATGCAGTAAACTAAGTGGTTTCGTATATGCTATTAAAAAATTACGTACATTATCAGATAAGAAAACGGCACTAATAAGACGATAATAAAACTATATGGACTTATAATATGGGGCAATTCAACAGATGCACATAAAGTCTTTATTGTACAAAAAAAGTCCGTGAGAGCGATTTGTGGAGTGGGACCGTTAGAATCTTGTAGACCTTTATTTAAATCGCTGAACTTATTGACGTTAACATGCATGTATATACTTGAAGTCTCAAAAAAAAAAGTGTTTGTCAAAAATCATTATTTATTTTTTTATTCCAAGAGTAATAATGTTTTACGTAGCTGTAGGGATCCCACACGATTAGTGATTCCATATTGTAGGACGACATTAAACAAGAGAAATGTTTACCATATGTGCATAACCATATTTAATAAATTACCTAGAAACTTAAGAGAGCTCCCGAAGAAATACTTTAAATTAAAACTACGACAATGGTTATTCAGCTACAATTTCTATAATTTATCCGAATTTATGAGATATAAAAATTAATAATAATCACTTGACATTTAAATAGATTGTAATTTGAGATTTTATATATTATGATATTATGTAATTACACATCTTAAACTATAGTTATGATTATAGTAATTAATTAATAATTGAAAATGTGTCAATATTTGCATGTCTTAAAGGCAGAATATGGCAGGAAAATCTACCGTTTTTTTGTTATCTGGTTACACCTGTATTCTTTGCAAATAAAAATGATTTGATTTGATTTTGTTCTGTTCAAATCTAAAAAATAGTAAAAGTAATGCTGGAAATCGATCACCACGCCACCTACCGGTTGCACCAGATCGGGTCGTACGAACTCAGAAACCTTTGTGGGCTCATAGACAACACTTCGTTGAAGACCATCACATGATAAAATGCATAGTTTACGATTCCATAAAGGACATACAGACAAACATTCATTTTTATAAATATACTAGGTGACCCAACAGACGTTGATCTGTTCAAGTCTAAAAAATAGTAAAAGTAATTCTCCTTCAAATCGATCACAGCGCCACCTACCGGGTCCAATTGTGAATCTAAACTATTTTCAAATACTGCACAGATGGCGTAGTGGTTAAGATAGCGACCTACATACAGTGCCAGTGTCGGGGGTTCGAATCCCACGCGGGACAACACTTTGTGCGATCCACAAATTGTTGTTCTGAGTCTGGATGTAATTTGTGTCCGTTAATTATATGTTTGTAAAGTCCCCCGCAATACAAGGATTATTTCCTTAGTGCAGGGTGTTGTCTTATTAAAAAAAAAAAAAAAAAAAAAAAAAATCCCCTTGAACAGACACAAAATATTTCATCAACATCGTTTAGGAGAAGTTCAGTAACACAAACATACACAAAAAATAATTATATATATCATCTAATATATAAAAATCTCGTGTCACAATGTTCGTTCCCATACTCCTCCGAAACGGCTTGACCGATTTTTATGAATTTTTTTATGCATATTCAGTAAGTCTGAGAATCGGCAACTATCTATTTTTTCAAACCCCTAAGTGATAAGGGGTGTCCACCACATTTTTTTTTATTTTTAATTTTTTGGATAATTTTTTTATTATGTGGCATTAAAAAAATATATACAACCCTAAATTTTCACTATTCTATCACCAACCCCTGCTTTCTTAACGCGACACGATTTCCGTCCCCGGCGGCGGGGGCGGAATCGTGGATATTTGCTTGTTAGGGCCTCGCGGGCTGTGTACCTACGCCTCCGTCTGGGTGAGTGTAGCGCCACCATTTATGAATCGTTTCTTTATTGACGTGGATTATATCTCGGCAAAAGCCAAGATATTTTAGGTCACAATACCATAGAAACCCCATGGCGCTCTCTCTCTTAACAGCTACGCACGTGTTTTTATGTCATTGTTACTTCGGAAAGTACCAATGTACTAAGCTCTAGATATGATAGTTCGAAAAGAGTACGGTGTTGATGTTGTGATTGCGATGATTGCCATGATGACACAATGTTTGCACTTCGGTGAAATGTGCTAGTTGTACTGTACCAGCCCTGACTCCTTACACCACCAGTAAACTCATACATTTGCAGGTTAATTAAAAAAAAATCGGCCAAGTGCGAGTCGGACTTGCGCACAAAGGGTTCTGTACCACTGACTAGGTAAACAAGTTGCCATTATCAGTATCGAGCAAAAAATGTCAAAATAATCGCGTTTGTTGTATGGGACCCTTAAATATTTATTTTATTTTGTTTTTAGTATTTGTTGTTATAGCGGCAACAAAAATACATAATTTGTCCAAATTTCTACTGTCTAGCTATCGTGGTTCTTGAGATACAGCCTGATGACAGATAGACGGACGGACAGACAGCGAAGTCTTAGTAATAGGGTCCCGTTTTTACCCTGTAGGTACGACACCCTAAAAAGGAAAACAACCTTTACCCATACAATATTGGAGTTTTGTTTTGCGAATTACTGTTTGTATCACAATTACAAGGTTAATTATAAAATCGACTTGACAGAAACACAGTTGTTTGATCATAGAGCCTTCCGTGTCGAAGGCAAGTGCTTGGATATCCAAGTAGAACTGATCCATACATGTTTCATACAGGAATCATCATCATTTCAGCCCATATACGTCCCACTGTTGGGCTCGGCCCTCCTCCATAATGGAAGGGTAACTGACCTACTATACCACGCTGGTCAGACGTGTTGGTATAGGGTTTTATTTCGAGTTTTCCTTCTCTCGCATAGATGTTATATGCGTTTTATATCCCTTAGTCGTCTCGTACGATCACCCACGGGTAAGATAGGGGGTGGTGAATTGTATTCTTACTCCGTCACCACACGGACACTCCGTCACTCCGTCATACAGGAATAATCCTGTTGAATTTATGAAATTGTTCATTACCGTTCCCTACTGACCTAGGATGCGCAGTGGAAGGGAACACCAGGCCAGTGAGGGATACCAAATGGGTAATAACATTGGCTTGCGATTACGCAAGGCTATTTTAAGTTCTCCTAAATGATAGTACAAGAACAGATTTTAACACTTACGAGTAGATACCGCGGAGGTAGCTATAACGTAACCTAACTCAGCGTTCGGTCTGGCCAGACAAATAGAAACTAACTGAGGGGTTACTTAGCTTGTATCCAAAAGCGCGGTGATGACAACGGCCTCGTACACTTCAAGGACCCAGGCTTGCTACTCGTACACACAATTTAATGTTCACAAATATATACTTAACTCTAATTGACTCGCGTACATAAGCGGTACACAAAACAAAGGGTGGCGCGCAATATTACAAATACCACGATTTCACGGCTTTAGTCCACAAAAGACATAGCAATTACAAAATATGTGCGTACGCGACCGTTACTTCCAACGCAAGTCGATCCGCGAACAAAGCGAAAGTGAAAGTGAAAGTAACCAAAAGGGCGGAAACAAAACGACCCCGGGGCCGGCCGACGCGCCGGCCCCGTGCCATCCGCGCACCAAAGTGAAAGTGAAAGTGGCGGCCGGCTCCGAGCCAACCGCGAACCACAAAAAACAGAACTACCCTACATGGATTTAATTATTAAACTAATATAAAAATGTTTGGTACCGAACATCTACCCGCCTCGGACAGGTCTACCTGGCCGCTAATCAATTGGTAAACGGGACAATGTTGCTACCGCTCTCTTCAGTACCGAACCGTCCACCTGAACCTCAGCAAAACGAGGCACATTATCTGCGCCATATACTAAATTTAAAATTCGGCCGCGACGCCAGCACAGTGGCGGCAAATTGGTATCTTTTATCAAAACGAGGTCACCAACTCGAGGTGGATTAGTCTTGTCAGTCCACTTAACGCGCTGCTGGAGAACATGAAGATATTCTAAGCTCCAACGCTTCCAAAAGCTTTGAGTAAGCTGTTGGACCAACTCAAACCGCGAGAGACGACTTGGTCTCACATCAACAAAGGGGTACTCAGGCAAAGCATTAAGTGGCTGACCAATCAAAAAATGACCCGGTGTGAGAACCTCCAAGTCACTCGGGTCTGAAGAGATCGGACACAACGGTCGCGAGTTCATTACGGCCTCTATCTTACAAAACACAGTTGCGAGTTCTTCAAATGTGAGTACAGACTCACCAATAACTCGTCGCAAATGTGCTTTAGCAACCTTAACTGCGGCTTCGAAAATACCACCCCAATGTGGGCATGCTGCCGGACTAAATTTCCAGGTTATACTACGACTGGTTAGTTTATTACCAATATTTGTGTGATTGCTGGCTAAAAAATCATGTACATCTTTCAAATAATTATTGGTTCCCTTAAAATTTGTGCCACAGTCCGAACGTATCAAAGAAGGCAGTCCTCTCCTTGAAACAAATCTATCAAGTGTCGCAACAAATGCCTCGGTGGAGAGGGATGACACTAATTCAAGGTGCGCCGCTTTAGTTGACAGACATACGAAGACACACAAATAGGCCTTGACTGTTTTACTGTTTCGTAGAGTTGAAGTCTTAACCAAAAAAGGACCTGCAAAGTCGGTGCCTACACCGGCGAACGGCCTCGATTCTCTGACACGATCAGAAGGGAGGTCACCCATCAAAGGTTGCATGGTACTAGCCTTCAGCCTGTAACAAGGCATGCAACGAAATACCACACTGCGAATCGTTCTTCGAGCAGACAAAATCCAAAATTCTCGCTGCAATATGGCTAATAAGGCGTTACAGCCAGCGTGAGAATTTCTAATGTGACGGTCCGTCACCAACAATTGCACAAAATGACCTTGCTTGGGTAACAATATAGGGTGCCGACTACCGTAGGGTAGACTAGAGTTTCTGAGGCGACCTCCAACACGTAAGACACCCGTGTTGTCCAAAAAGGGGCTCAACATACGCAAGGTTCCTGTTAGTTTAGCCTTACCAGCTTTCAAAATTTCAATCTCCCTTTCAAAATATGTATCCTGTACCACACGTATCCAATGGCAAAAAGCCTCCTGTCGTTCTTGTGGTGATAGAAAAGCCTCTAATTTTTTGTTCCGTAAGTGCTTACAGTTGTAATAGAAGCGCTTAATCCAAGCTGTTACACTTACTAATTTATCGAGGGAGCTATACCGATTCAATAAGACATTTGGATCGAATACGCAAGCACGCCTCTCAACAGCGAGCAGTCGCAATCCAGGCAACGGACCTACGTCCAAAACCGGCGTCAGTGGCCATTCAGACTCTGAGCGTAATAACCATTCCGGTCCCCACCAAAGGGAGTGCGTTACCAAGGCGGGGGATGTACAACCCCGAGATGCACAATCAGCTGGGTTAAGCTCACCAGGCACATGCCTCCAAATCAAGGGAGTCTCAGATTTCTGAATTTGGGAGACTCGGTTCGCTACAAATACCTCTAAGGTGTGAACTGAAGCCTTTAACCAGCACAAAACAATTTGGCTGTCAGTCCACGCGTAAGTGGTGCTAATGTTCACAGTATGACGCAACAAATTCGACACGTGATTAAGAAGACGCACAAGCAGAGTAGCCCCTGCCAATTCAAGTTTAGGGATTGTCAAAGCAGTCCGTAGGGGTGCCACCTTGCTCTTCGCCATGACCAGTGAGATCTTCACTTGGCTGTCAGAACCCACCGTACGCAAATATACACAAGTGGCGTAACCCCGTTCAGAGGCGTCCGAGAAACCATGCAGAGTTGCCTGGTACTTTCCTGGAGGAAGCATAGAACGAGGGATCGATACCTCATTGATCGCAGGAAGTGAGGATACAAATTTGGTCCAGTCTTCCATCAAAGCTCCCCGAAGAGGTTCGTCCCAGCCTAGTCCTGCCATCCAAAGCCTTTGTAAAAAGCATTTAGCCCAAAATATGACGGGACATATCCAACCATTTGGATCAAATGTTCTTGCAACCGTGGAAAGCACCAAACGCTTAGTCCAAATGCGCGGCAACTCTAAGTCAACATTGTAAGTGAATATGTCTGGGGCTGGTTTATACTGAATGCCGAGAACAGTCATCATAGCCGGGTTCTCGATATTCTCGAACAAATGCGGATCTTGCTGATGTTCATCCGGAAGTCCCTTCAAAAGCGCAGGTGAGTTGGATATCCACTTCCGTAACTCATAGCCCGCGGTGGCTAAGATGCCTATCAATTCATCCCGTAGAAGGATGGCCTCTTTCTCAGAGGGTCCACCAGTACAAATGTCATCGACATACAAATCCTCTTTCAAAATCGCGGCTGCGCGAGGAAACTTTAAGCGCTCCAGGTCCGCGAGCTCCCACAGAGACCGTATAGCCAAATAGGGGCTTGACTTTAACCCGTACGTGTTTGTATTGAGCTCATAAACAACCATGGGATCCTGGGGGCTTTCACGCCATAGAATCAACTGATACCGACGGTCATCCGGGTGAATAATCGTCTGTCTGAACATCATCCTTATGTCAGCCACAAATACAACCTGATGTCGACGAAACCGAGTGATGACGTCACAGAGATCCTTGATCAATTTAGGACCAGCATACAAACAATTGTTCAACGATACACGCGTTGAAGTTTGCGCAGAACCATCGAATACTGTACGCAATTTGCCATTTGATGCCTTAATTACAGCATGATGCGGTAGAAAGAAGTGATCCACTGTTTGCCAATCTAATTTCGACACAGACATGTGTCCCAACTCCTCATATTCACGCATAAAATCAATGTATTTCTCCTTTAGGAGAGCATCTCGAGCCATTCGGCGCTCCATAGCCAATAGTCGTTTCTCAGCAGCAGGCCGCGAGGTGCCAAGTGGTGGCCGTACGGCGAGAAACGGCAATCGAGTCATAATCTGACCAGTACGTAGGCGACTCGTATTGTTTTGGTAAAACAATTCGCACTCCTCATGCTCCGGATCAGTGCGCGGAGCCTGTGGTGGTTCTTCCACTTCCCAAAACCTCTGAACCGCATCAGAGAGAGCAGAGCCTACCATCAAGCCAATGTCAAGACGGGTATCCGTGAGGACCGGTCCCATCAGTGCAGAGCCAAATATGGTCGGGATGGCTACCATGCCTCCTGGTTGCATGACCTGAATGCTACCCAAGAATATGTTTCCCAGAACATCGGCGCCTAGCAACAAATCGACCGATCCAGGTATACCAAATTTGGGGTCTGCCAAGTTCAAACCCGACGCTAAACCAATAGCATACGGAGACAACTGCTTCTCCGGATGGGTGCCCAAAATATTGTTCATAACAATGGCTGAACACTCAAACAATGGGCTTGACGAGTTTATAGGAGAGAACGCACATAATACTTGGCCTTCAACATTGGCCACAACTGCGTTGCCAACACCTCTAGTGACATGAGGAAAATCACGCATACTTAGGCGTACCTGCCCCACCAACCAAGAAGACGCTATACACCCCTGAGAGCCTGTGTCCAGAATTGCCCGGACCACAACAGAGGCACCTGTCCGTCCCCAGACCCTTACAGAAGCAGTGGGTAGGAGTACGGTTTCAAACGGGGGTGGTGCATGACGGGGGGAGGCGCCGTGTTCCTAATGTCGTCTAGGCAGCGGGTGATTCTCATGTTCACGGGAAGCGTCATCAAAGGTAGGTACCCGCCCGTGACAATACGGGCGCGAATCGTGGTTATCACTCTTGCCACGGGCTTCCGATGACGGCGAGCATTGACCTTGTGGGCGCCTCGCTGCGGCAGAATCTACGACGCGCGGGGGTGAGCGACTAGGTCTCGGACTGCGGTTTTCATACCGGTGCCTTCGCTCATAACTACCCGTAGGTGAGCCTTGACGTTCATGTTCACGACCAATCCCATTATTATTCGCACAAAGAAGTTTCAAATGCTGGCCTCCGCAGTATGTACATGGGCGAGGATTAGGGCAATCGCGCTGGAAATGGTTTCCCAAGCAAGAAAAGCACCAACCTCGAGCCTTAGCCAAACGCCTACGCGAGGCCACGTGCAGCGCAGTAAAATCTGAGCAACTGGCAACTTTATGACTCGGGGACTTGCAATAGGTGCACTCAGGTCGCGACTGTACAGCAGCAAAACGTGGTGGGTGACGAACCTCTGGCCTTCTAAAGGCGTGATTGCGGGTCGGAGCCGATGACCGCGGCAACTGTTGACCAAATGACCTGTCAACGACCGTCATGTCTACCATCCTACACTCGTCTTCCAAAAACTTCTTAAGGTCATCAAAAGCAGGCAAGTGAGTTGCATCATCACCTCCATATTTTTGCTCGAAACGAGCCCTAAGTTCCGCAGGAAGCTTTTTCAAAACAATATGCACCAGCATATATGACCAAGTGCTCACCGGAAGGTCTAACCTTTCCAGTGCGTTGATCGCAATCATCAATGGGTTCAATAAGTCGGACCTTAAAGCCGAGACCCTAGATACCACTGGCAGACCCAAGAGCTGACCAATGTGTGTATCTGCCAGGCAACGCTTATTTTGGTAACGCTTTATGAGAAGGTTACGTGCCACTAGGTAGTTTCCATCATTGATCTCCAGGTGCTGAACTAAACCTCTCGCCTCACCTTCCAACACGGAGAACAGGTAGGCCAATTTTTGAGCGGAACCTAAGTCAGAACGCGCGTGGACTAAGCTCTCAAACAAGTTTATGAAACCTAGCCATTGGTCCAAACGACCATCAAAACGCGGCAGGTCCAAAGTGGGCAGTTTACTCAATAAGCCCGACGTAGAAGGTTTCACATCCCTAGACGCGGGAGACTCACCCCTTTTCGACGCGGAAACTTCCCTAGCACGCTGTGAGATTCGATCTGCATAATCCATGATCTGGTCATAATCCGCGTGTACCAAGTCACGATACGTTTGTGGGTAATCTTCATCAGAAATATCTAAAATTTTTGTGTTGAAGTTACGGTACACATCATCAACAAATTGTAAGCGCGTATCCAATTTGCTGTACCTATCCAGGAGAGACTCATTTCGATCAGACCTATCAACCAAGGCGGTTGCAGTCGAGAACCATCTCAACTCAGAGCGCAGCTTACCTGCCGAGTCCTTAGCGCTAGCAAAAGCAGCCATAATAATCGAATAAAATAATTAAATTCCAACAACAAAAAAAAATATATATATAATCAACTAAATAAATCAACCAATTGAAACAACAATCAAAAAATACAAATTACAAAATTGAACAACAATTAAATTATTGCGCAAAGGGAAACGTTAATATTTGTCTGTATAAGTACCATAAACAAAACGCAAAATAATATTAAACTAATTGTCTATACAGTTCAATTCATTCGTTCATTCAATCACGAGACTGCACTACTCTGTGGCACAATGTACTACGCAAATTATTTTATTACTCTGTGGCACATTAAGTAAACAATGATATTCAAAATTTCAAATGTTGCAGTGAACTTATTTATATGATATTTTTAATAACTAATAACAATAAGTACACAAATGATCAATCACACAAATATTTAATGTGTATCTTTATACACCAGACTATTTATTAAACTGGGCCGTAATACGTAAAATTCAAGTAATTATATATCGATTTATTTTTCAACACGGGCACTTGTAGATGTCAATACCAAACAAAACTACTAGATTCACTAGAACCACGCTCTGCTACCAGAAAGTATGTTCATTACCGTTCCCTACTGACCTAGGATGCGCAGTGGAAGGGAACACCAGGCCAGTGAGGGATACCAAATGGGTAATAACATTGGCTTGCGATTACGCAAGGCTATTTTAAGTTCTCCTAAATGATAGTACAAGAACAGATTTTAACACTTACGAGTAGATACCGCGGAGGTAGCTATAACGTAACCTAACTCAGCGTTCGGTCTGGCCAGACAAATAGAAACTAACTGAGGGGTTACTTAGCTTGTATCCAAAAGCGCGGTGATGACAACGGCCTCGTACACTTCAAGGACCCAGGCTTGCTACTCGTACACACAATTTAATGTTCACAAATATATACTTAACTCTAATTGACTCGCGTACATAAGCGGTACACAAAACAAAGGGTGGCGCGCAATATTACAAATACCACGATTTCACGGCTTTAGTCCACAAAAGACATAGCAATTACAAAATATGTGCGTACGCGACCGTTACTTCCAACGCAAGTCGATCCGCGAACAAAGCGAAAGTGAAAGTGAAAGTAACCAAAAGGGCGGAAACAAAACGACCCCGGGGCCGGCCGACGCGCCGGCCCCGTGCCATCCGCGCACCAAAGTGAAAGTGAAAGTGGCGGCCGGCTCCGAGCCAACCGCGAACCACAAAAAACAGAACTACCCTACATGGATTTAATTATTAAACTAATATAAAAATGTTTGGTACCGAACAGAAATAATAAAAAAAAGTTGTATAAATTTATGTTCTATTGTCACAATTAAAATAAACTTGAATAGATTAAATTATTTATATTGTTAATTTATGCATCGTAAAACCAGAACCTGCTTGACAGACGCCCATAATATTCTACGATAAAATAATATTTAGGTATAAAGCCTTGAAGGGATCGCCCAAAACATTGAAAATTCACATTCTTCTACGGATTTCGGATTTTGTCTAGTAAAGGAATACCGTGCATAACACTCTCAATAGCACGTTAAAGGACCTTTGTTTTCAGATACTACAGAATATTGGACGAGAAGACCCTCTCAAGGTTTTAGAATGCTGCCCAGCCAAGTTGGACTCGTCGGCCGACTTCTTTCTCGAAATTGGGTATAACTAACTGGACTGTTTGTCTAAGGTAAACATAGTGACCTACAATTTCAAGAATCACAGGACCCGTACAGGAATTTCATAAACTGGCTTTATATAAAGATGACTGCACAGATAGCGTACCTAGTAGGAAAGATACCGTCTTCCCGTGCCAGTGTCATGGGTTCAACACAGCACACAGGACAACCCTTTGTGCGATCCACATATTGTTGTTCTGATTCTGGATGTAATTTGTGTCCGTTAATTATTTATTTGCAAAGTAACCTACAACACAAGGATTATTTCCTTAGTGCAGTGTGTTGTCTTTAAAAAAATATGTTTAATTGATACACTATATCATATTCATTCAAAATTAATTAAATAAGTTGTACTAAAGTACCTACATATTTTATTTATAAGCCCTTGTTAGCAACGAAGTAGCAACAACCTTGGAAATACCGGTATTTTTATCTGGTTCTATGGAATGTTCACTTTTCAAATGCAAATTTGGGATTACTATTAATATTACGAGATGGCGCTATTGCGATGATACTAGGCCACAAATCTTGATAATAACGCTTAAATTACTCTATGACTTTTTTAAATAAAATTGTAACTTAGTACCTATACCTCTTATGGATGGCTCAAATTCTGTAACCCTAATTATATCTATAGCGTTACTTGCAATTGATATTATTTTACTATGTTCCGTACAAATTTTAGTCACTCAATGTGTCTGAACACGTTAACCGATCTAGGACATCCAAAGTGGTACTTGTTCCGATGTCCCTAGAGACTTTTAACTATTCACGTCTCCTGTGGATCAACGGCAAGTGGGTCAAATTTTGTTAAAATTACCTAACGTATTTTAAACCTAATCCAAATTATTCTGCATAAAAATATAACAATCCGTACGTTGAAAAGCGAAAGATGTGAAACTATGACAATGGCTTGTTGCAATACGTAGTCTTCGTCTACCATTTTGAGAAATAGGCGTGGGTATATGTAAATACATTAAGCCCTATACTACCACATCTGACCAGCATAGTACAGTTGGTCAATATTCATCCATTGTAGCGGAGGCTCAAGCCCACTAGTAGGACTTATATGAGCTAAGAGATAATGATGATATACATAAAATTATGAAAACAAGAGCGTCTCAGTCTTCTCTGATACCCGAAGGTAAGTGAGAATTTAAAACTGACTGTTTAAAAGTGTGACAAATACACGTAAGTTCGCGACGCAGCAGTCGTTTCAGCTTTTGACGTGACAACGTCTAATAAATCGATGAAAGCTGGCTGCATGCACGAAAAAGTGTCCCGTTGCGCTCATTGTCCTGTTACGCTCATTAACCCGTTACGCTCATTGTCCCGTTACGCTGATTCGATTTTATTCATAAAAGTATGCAGTCATTTCATCAATGTTTTGTTATGACGTTGTCACGTTAAACTATCGTTCGTAAACTGACTTTACAGACAACCATGTCTTTTTTTTTCGCGATACTGTCGTCAGAAAAAAGAGGTTGCAAAGGATCAGAAGTTCAAAATCCTGCCACACAAACTTTCACTTGAAAAATTAAATTTATAATCCACAGTACAACGTGTTGAAATTCTACTATAAGTTTTGAGCAATTTTGTACACCTAATGAGAGCTGTTAAAGATAATTTGCATAAAGACGCTGATGTTCCAACACATCAAAACAGTAACTAATAATGCAATACTTAAATTAATTTTCTCCCATTAAATAGATCAATCTTTGTAAAATGTAACCTATTTATGTTACACTTAATGTCCAAAATCCAACGTGAACGGTTTGTAATGTTTCATAACGACGGGTAATTTTAGGAAAACCGGTTAATTTGAATATCTTTGTAATTTTAAAGTCATAAATCAGTTTGAAGTAATGATTTGTTGGAAGCCAACTAGTCATTAGTTTGTGCAGTTAAAGAACTTACAAGTAATACTGACAGAGAGGTATGTTATGATTGAGGTGTACCTTTAAAAATATAAGGTATCACCACTCATTATTGAGGGAGATGAAAGAACTCCCTGAGGTATCACCACAAGAATGGGTAGCAGTAATATCTTTTCAACACGCTTGGTTTGTATATAATGAAATCTTTGAATGAATTTTTATCCCTTTTAAACGCGGTATTAATTTGAAATTTTGTATTCTTACCATTTCCGTATGGTGACGGAGCAAGAATACAATTCACCACCCCCCTCTCTTGACCGTGGGTGTCGTAAAAGACGACTAAAGGATATAATATGCACAAAATATATATGCAAGAAACGATTTACTCTAAACAAAACCCTACACGAACGTCTGACCAGCGTGATAGTCAATTTCAATCCCATAGTGGAGCAGTCGCGGGGCCCAACAGTGGGACGTGTGTGGGTTGAGATGATTATGACACTTGTCATGGACTGACAATACAATAATTTTAATAGTTTTACCCATTATCCTTGCAGGATTAGCGATTTTTTTAAAACCGTAGCTGAGATTTTGATATGATTCCATAGATGTCGCTGTCTCTATTTTCTGCATCAAACTTTACAGATCGGTTATCTATGGAAGCGTGTTATTCAGTTTTTTATACTCCTACCGAGTTGAGAGCCATCAGCGCTCACCCATAGTCCGGGCTAAGCTGTTAAAGCCATCTGAGGCTAACAGCTATACACAAAAAAAATATATACTCTGTTTTTTTAACGATAGCGACAGATGGAGGGTTTGTAAGACTCGGCCATTGCAATTCCATTTAATTTTTTTTATTTTAAGTTTCTGTTTTTTCATAAAACTAATTAATATATCTGTATTTTTTTTTTCTCATTATTGCATATGTTACGCTGTTAGTAATAAGAAAATTAATTGAATAAATATATTTTTTATTGGCTTGCTCCGGTATGGACACTCCCCGCTCCCCGGACAATCCGTGCAGGGCGAAGGATTAAGGGCGCGCGGCCTCATAAGCTACCGTATTTCTCTCCTTCGCTGTTACATTGACCACTAGTATCGATTACTTGATCTTGGTGGTCAACCGGCGGAATATGGTTACCATCCCCATCAACAAATCGGCCGCTCTGCGAATGAGCGACTCATGCAGCCATGACTTCGGCTACGACGGCATTAGTGTGAATTTCCTCCCTTACTCGTTCCGTCGCCTCCACCTGCGAAATACAGTTGAAACTCGATTATCCGGACTGCCAACCGTGACCTATATATCGTACCTACAAATCAAATATATGCAAGCGGTAGAAGTAAGGAGAACCATCTCAGTGTATTAAAAAGTGTCTGTTGAAAGGGAGCAAATTAAGGTGGCGGTATAGTAACAAGTGGAAGAATTTTAAAGTAGCTCGTAACGTTACTTTCAAACCAATTGAAGTACTTTTTGATACGGGTATTTTTTTTTTTAAGATTATCCCCATTTTGAAATACGTAAATAATTGAGATTTTAAATACTGCATATTTCTTAACTACAGAAATCAAGAGAAATTAAACTTTTCAACTCGGCACACTTCACTCTGTATATAACTGCTAAGTTCGTATCATTTCCACTTGCTACACTAGCGCTATTTCGGTGAGAGTTCGAACAATAATTTGCTGTTTACAAGTGGACTTTTTCGACTAATCCCTCATACAAGACGGCCCTCCTTGCGTGCAAGCATGAACGTAACTGAAATGGCATGTCCCGCGGCATCGATGAATGGTTACGCCTGAAATGATGATAATGATGATTGTTAATTTTTACTTTTATTGGATTATAAGAAAATGTACGTATTTTATAACCTATGTTACCTAATTACAAGTCACAACAAACTGTATATGTATTGATACATAATAAGCACACATGCTTAAATAATATACACTATAAAACGCTAATATGTGTTAGTAGGTACATGTATATATGTATAGACACGATTACGTACTTAATGATTTATAGCCGTGTGTGTGAATTCATCTGTGTGCGTTTATACCTGCGTCTCATCTGTGACTCTCGCAGGTGTTAATGCATCAGTATAGCGAAACCACTTTAAAATAAATTTAATTTTTGTTTTAATTTTTACTTTGCTTATTAATTTATATTTCAATGCGCTTACTTTATTTGGACATATATTTATTGCTATTCTTTACATTCATCTTTGTTAATTTTCTCCCCAATGGGATGTTATATTCCTATAAAAACTCAATAAGTACTAACAATTCACTTGCTGATGTGAAACATCTGTAGGCGGGGTGTGTGTGTGTACAGCTGTTGGCCGCAGATGGCCTTGACAGCTTGACGCGGACTATGGGTGAGCGCTGAGGGCTCTCAACCCGAGAAAAGTATGCTAAGCGACATCGCCCAAGGGCTCCCCCTGTGGGGAACGGACCTCGGCTTAGGGCGTCGCTGGAGGTAAAGTGGGCGTGCCCACGTTTTTAGTCGTGACTTTTGCGCGGCGCGGTTTCGCACCTCGACGGCGAGGGCGGAACCGCGGATATTTATTTGTTAAGGCCTCGCGGGCCATGTAAGCTCTTTGTTGAGCGAGTGTGATATTGTCGTCCTCTTCGTCGAGGACGTGACGAGGACGTCGGATGGATGTAGGCGGGGGTGATTCTAATCGTTGGATATGTATATTATGTAACGAAACCAAATTTGTTTTAGAATGTTGTATAACGCCATCTAGTGAGCTCAAAATAAATTATTAACCTAAACACATACTTATAGTATATACTAATGAAAATAAATATCTATTGAATAAAAATCATACTTTTCTGGAAAAAAAATGTAATATTTTATTAATACTTTATGCCATATTAGTTCCTGTCGTAATCTGTTCTTTTATGCATATATACTTGTACAAAATAATTTCGATGTTTTAAATCTATCAGGTGTCATGAGCGACGGCTCCCTTTTCTTCTAAAAGTATTATTTAAGAATAAGATTATATAATTTTGCAATTGTCACTAGGTATCTATGTGGGACATATGCATTTTATTTTCTATTTATTGCATAGCGGAACCGCTGAAATAAGGATTATAGTTTAACTTCACTTCTGCAAATAGTTAGCAAAACCCAAAAATATTTAATTGTTGAAAACTTGGAATGAAATAGATAAGAGAAGATAGAAAACCCTAAACTTAACAAAAATGTTTAATTAGCAATATACAGTTATTAAGCTTTGGTAAATCTTTCTGGAAATTTCAGTGAAGGATCTATTTTAAAACTACATGTCTTTATGGATTAAAAACAAAAGAAGTTTTTTTAATAATACTTTTAACACAATGCCAAAGTGAGGTTTTGGCATTTTGATTATGTGAATGGTCTTACACAGATGGTGTATTTACAATTTTATTTTTCATTCCATTTTCAATATTAGTCTCGGTATGTTTTGTAATCTTATTAACAAATAATCTGTTGTAAATAATCAGGAATAAATTTGAAATAACATTTTAGTCCAACTTTTTGTTATGAACCTCTGTAAATAGATATACTTGATATTCTGATTAAATAATAATTTGCTTTAAATAAGTAAAATGTATAGTACGCCATCACCTGTTGCTGTCTTGCGTAATTGAATACATATAAATCCTTCCAATTTCATTAATTTCAGCTCATATACATCTCACTCGTGAGATCGAGCCTTATCCACAAAGGGGAGGAAAATTGAATTTTAGATAGGGTTTTATTTGGAGATTTCAATCGCCTGCAAATGTTATATGCATACTTAATACTCCAGTCGGTTTTTATGTTATCCACGGCACAAGAGAGGGGATGGTGGATTGTATTCTTACTTCATCACCACACTGCCTGCCATAGGTAAAATTGTGAGTAGTTCATTCTCCCATCTATTGTTTCAATGTCTCCTGATAGATGTAGTGGAATAATTCTAATATTAATGTGATCATATTTATTTACGCCAAAACGAGACACTTGAATAACAAACAGTCCTACGTTTTTTTGTGTCTTACCGGGTGACTTTCAAAAATAGGTAAAATATGAATTTTAAAACCCAACAAAATAAAAACTAATCCCTATCAAATGATCTTCTGTGCTCTATTTGCAAAAACGGGACATTTTTGTATGACTCGTGACAACGGGACAAACAATCTGAAAACAGTACTGTCCTATTCAAAACGCAACGTATGGTCATATCATATTAGCTATAGTCTAGATGCTTAGCCGGTGGTTACTAACCATAGTTGATATATTGAGCTTCCCTCATGAATGCTTACTTCCTCGGTCTTCCTTTAGCCGATTTTCATACTTATAGCAATTGGAATAAATATTTGACATAAAACTATACAATTAATTAAGGATTAAATATAATACAGATAATATTAATCTATCAAAAGATGTATACTGTTTGTTATAGATTTATCCACGTATGCACTACAATGCTATGATCACCACGCTTGGCAGATGAATTGGTGATCAGCATAATAGCACAGTTCTGGATTTCTCAGGTGATGACTGCCGCCCACCCCTTTGTTATTCCCTCGACTGATTTTTCGTTGCCCACGTCAAGGTATAGGGTGTTGACATAATTTATTCTTAGTTAGTCATAACACGGGGAAAAGATATATTAAATATAAGAAAAGTTAGGATTGCGAAAACTACATACTTAGAATTCCTTTATAATAATTTTCTTAATTTCTGTGAGCAGAGAAAAAAGAACTAAAACGAGCCTAAAGTAAATTGACATCGAAATTATCGTCTGTTATTTTGTATAATATACAGGGTGTATCAGGTTATGGGGCAACAACTCAAAAGGGAGCTAGGCAATGGTGGTAGGAACCCATGAAAAAAATTTGAACAAAAAATATCGATTCGTTAAGGAATTAGAGACATGTAAAGTTTTCAATTTTGTCGTCGCTTTTTCGTGTAAATCTGATTGAAACTTAATAAGTCAATGATACTTAATACGCAACATATTCATACTTTGTTAAATGTTCATTAGAAATTGAATTAATCAATGATTATATTCACATAAACAAAACAAACTTCGCTTTAAAACAACTGATCGGCCTTGGACCGTTGACCGCTCGTCGCTCGTAGGTACAAACCTACACTATAGTGTTTGCCAAATAGCATGGCAAAAGAGGTGATTTGGTGACCTTCACCACGATATCATCAAATCCAAGTAATTTATCGCTAATTCTATCGCTTTCCATACAAACCGTCTTATCGTTGTAATATCGTGGTGAAAGTGTCTAGACTGTACAGAGGTTACAAACATTTGTCTGCGTGTAATTTGTTAAGAATTTTAATTAAGAAATTATTAAACATCTACACGTGCAATAATAAAGCATACGTACACGTTACCTACCTTACCACTGCCCTAGCATGAAACTGATAGCTAACCTATCTTAAGGCTAACTTTTTGTTAAATACGTAAGGTGAGGTAAAATAATATACTAAAATAATTTATTTATGACTTTACAAAAATCTATAGTTGTGGACTGTCACTTCCACTACTGTTACTATCACTGCTGTCTGATACATGAATTATGAATGCATCAATCTTTCGGTATGTACTGTCATCAAGGCCCATCATTTTTTTTTCAATATCTTTTACGTGCTCCACACGGAATGTCAAACAAAATGGCGACTGGGCCACACGACGCCACTGATCTCGTACACCTGACGCTAAAATCAGTTAAGAAAAGATTTTATGTTTGATACACATAACCTAAAATCTTGCATCTACTTGTGCGATCCTTTAGGTTTATTACACCTGATGGTAAAATGAGTTGAAAGAAATGTGTCGTAACTTAAAACTTGGCATTTTTTGGGCGTTACATAATTCTTCGAAGCTAATTACGTATTTAATTATAGGATCTATATTATATTGAATTTATATAAATATTCTCGGTACTTTAATTTTAATGTTACTTAAAAACTTTTGATATTCAGACATTTGAAAGTAATTTGGCATTGTTATCAATGATATTATTTATAAAATAATGAAATGTCACCAGTTACAGGTTAATCTGGTATTTTAAAACAATGAAATACATGATTATAGGATATTAAAAACATATATTTTCTATGGTAATTTTACTAGATTTCGTAAAATTTTGGGTTGTGCTGTTTGTAATGTTGCTTCCTGGTAGGCAACTACCAAGAGAATTTTGCGATACAACTTTTCGATAGATTTGTATGGTAAGCGATAGATTTTTTTGCATTTTAAGATATCGTGGTGAAGGTAGGTGAAGGTCGTCTTTTGCCACGTTATCTGGCACTGAGTATATCATTGAAACGTTTGCACAATTCTAGGTATTACTGAATGAATTTATACTGTCGAAGCTTTACATGCCTAAATGTATTCTATCTGTACATGCCTACATAATACGTAACATTTAAGGCATAGACTCTTAGACACATTTTTTTGAAATCACTATAACTTTTATGTTATATTGTTTTTTGTGTAATGTACATTCTAATTACGATCTATGACCGTTAAACTACAACATACTCGAACAGTTGCCCTATAACCTGATACACCCTGTATATGAAAAAAATAATTAGAGATTAAAATATATAAGAAAATAAATAAAGATTAAAAGTTAGATTTTAATCTTTATTTTAAGCCCTTTTTAAACATAAGCTCTATAGATATACTCAAGATTTCTCATAATAATTTATTTTTATATGCGTATTTGTAATTTTATATTTGAGACCATTATTAATTTATTATTATTTTAAAACATAGTTTTAACTTTTGCAAGAATATAGCTTAAATGTGAGACTAGTAGTTTCGCGGTGCAAATGCATATCATCGCTGTCTAAACACGTTTTCTACATACATACGCTCTCTGTCCCACAATCACGGCCTTTTCACAACCGATCTACTACGAACGACTCAAATCTCAAAGGAATAGTTGAATTTACTTCTTACTAGATACGAAACGAACTAACATCGAACGCCACTTAAAACTTCGACTCATTCAATTCACTAAATCGCCACAGTAGATCGCGCTAGCTGACGCGGCGCACGTATTTACAGTTGCGCAGTAAAAAAGTTTACAACACATTCCGAATTCGATAAATTCAAATTTTAGGAATGTGATCTGTGTTTATTCACAAACGATCTATGTGCCATATAAAGTGATGTTTTAATTTGTGGATTTAAAATGGGTGTAATATTAAATTTGTTTTTATTTGTGATCGTTTTGGTGCCTTGTGTTTTTGGCCAAGAGGCTGCGACGTGCTATGGTGCTGGTAGTGTCGCTGGCGCGGCTATCGGTGCTTTTATTGCTGCACTCCTTTTAGTAGCAGCTGCTTATTACTTGAGGAAATTGTATTGGAAATCGCGAAAAGGTATGTCACTTTTTTCTTAAACTACATAAAAAGACGTATCGTCTTAAATTTGAAATTAGAATTCTGTGAACTTTGTTCTTTTTTTCTTGTTTTTAAACGAGATAATCGTCTATTTGCATAACCACGTCATACATAAAATTAAAAACAAAATAATTATAGTTGTAGGTATTCAATTCCGTAGATCCGTTTACAATTTTATACGTCTCGTATTACTGTTAAACGTTTATTGAATATGTATGACGTGAGTTTTAATTGCGAAATATGCCAACAAGAAGCCGGTTAACACATAAGTTGTAATAATTCCTATGCAAGGACAGAAAATGTTTAAGATGCAATAGATAATTGTATAATGATCGTTGAAATGATTGATGGTGGTCATAAAAACATCTAGTATAGATTAGGTACGTATAATCTGTACTGAAGGAATGCAACAAATTTTGAAAACGTAAATTTATAAGTAAAATGTAATGAAAAGATTGTCCTAACTGAAATAATTATTTTAAAATAAATTTAAATATGAAATTGGCGTCCATGTAACTTCGGCTTACGTTCCGATCTTATCGACGAGCTATCATGGCAGAGGCATCTCTAAACTAATTTAGTGAGTCGTAAGTAGGTACCTGTTTACAAATGCAACATCTGAGAATTTACAGAACCGAATAACTAAAACAATAACACCTTTTATCATTTATTGCTGAGATTATTATTAACAATGGTTCTGCTTGTTTTACCTGTACTGATTTTTGAGACAATACGCCCGCATCAAAAATAATAGTGGTATTGTCCGTGTGGTGACGGAGTAAGAATACAATTCACCACCTATCTTGCTTGTGGGTGTCGTAAAATACGACTAAGGGATATAATATGCATATAACATGTATGCAAGAGATGGAAATCTCGAAATGAAACCCTATATAAACACGTTTGACATCATTATAATATAAACCATTTAGCTATCTAATGCCCAGTTTCACCAACGACTCCTAAACTGTAGGCAATACTTAACGCATTACAAATGTCACAACATTGAGGATGGTTAATTTTTTTTTATGTTAACTGATGTTAAATAATATTAACGCGATATAGGTATATAATAATATTAATTATTATAGTATTTATAATCTCTTAAATGTTACCTAAACTTTAGTCCTTTGTTAAAAATGGGCACAAATCTTGAGTCCCTCGCAGTGTAATGGCGTTTTTTTTGCGGAGGCAGGATATAGTCCAGTCACATCCCGTCAAGGGGTGGCTAGCGAACTCATAACTTGCCCGGTGCCAAGCGCCAAATTATCATCGGTACCCCAGCTTTTGTCGTCTAAGGCAGGGTTTCCTAAACTTTAAAGATAACGGATCCCCAACCGAATACCTTTTATTTTATGGTACCCCATATCAAATAATATCAAGTAATGAACGATTCTGTTCCATAGTTCAGGCCTAGTTCTTGCTATCTGTATACTTACATAATAGTAATGAATTCTTCTCATCACTAATTTTGCCCTATTTTAAGTAACCGTGGTATTATTTCACAGCCAAATTACTAAAATTATAAGCTATTTAATGTTTGCGGAAGCCTGATGACTATTCTACGGATCCGCTAGGTTTCGCGGAACACTATGGGAATCCCTTGTCTAAGGCATAATCTCAGATTGTATGCTTTCTTTAACAACGCCATCTAGATAAGGGAATTGGAAATTATATGAAAGCTTTCTAAGTATCTATCCAAAGCATGGCCGTGAGCGTGACATGATACGAAATATTTACTATCAAATAATTGGAAATTGAGTCATGATCCTCCTCCATTACTCGGAGTTGACACAATATAGTCCTCTACCAACTTCCATATAAAAGTTATTGGCAATAGTTTTATGATCGGTCGACTTTCTGACATCAACCCTCCGTGGTGGTCTGTGACCAGACGGCATCAGATGGATTTAGTCCAAGTCGATGTAAAGCTCTTAGTCGTCTTTTACGACACCCACAAACAATGTAAGAGTTGGTAATATTTGTGACCGGGAATGGAATTTGAGCCTGCCCAGGGTCACAAACTCAAATGGAACGGTTTAATAAGTAAGTCTTCACTTTCCGGTCAAAGACAGCGAAAAGCTTTATGTAGACCAGGGGCTATCTGATGCCGTCTTGTCAGCAATAACATTCGTAAGGAGGGTTGACGTCAAACAGGCGGCTGGTCATAAAACTACTGCCAATAACTTTTGTAGTATGTACTATGAAAACAGAGTATATAATATTCCACCCCAAGTAATTGGAATAAGAACAGGGTAATAATGATGACACGCAGTCGCTTAAGCATTTCTAGAACTTTTCGTCACATGAAGGTTGCTGATAAGAATTTGAAAGCCCTCTCATAAAAAAACTTTCCTTCAAAAATATCCTATATATACATATATATATATATATATATATTTCGTTGCGTTCATTTTTTCCATTCATTTCGACTCATATACGTACCACTCCTAGGCTCGAGTCTCCTCCACAATAGGAGCGAAAAATTGTAACTCGACACTGGCAACATTAGCCCTATTAGCTGGTTGCCAATACAACACAGAGGAAGGACTATGCTAGAATTATAAAAGTTAGTTGGTGTTGCTGTATCACAAAACCTTCGATTAAAGGTGACAAGTAAACAAGGCAACAAATTAAACATCGCCGAAGTTAGAAAAATACACAGCATCCAAGTTAGGACAAAAAAAAGTTGTTAGTGGTTTAAAAAAAATTAAAATATCATAGTTACCGAAATGAAAATCGCCTATTCCGTTACGATTTCAATTATAGACCGCTAGAGTAATGGCAGTTGAGAAAGTTCAGCATGCCTCCGGGGGCCAAAGTAGATACGAGTACAGCAAGATAACGCTTAACTAACCACGACAAATGCCTCTGGTGACAAATTAAAAATACACTTCACCACTCCCTGTCTTGCCCGTAGATGTCGTAAAAGACGACCGAGGAATATAATACGCATATAACATCTATACAAGAGAAGGAAAACTCGAAACAAACCCTATTCCAACACGTCTAACCAGCGTGGATTAGTAGGTCAATTCCCCTCCCATTATGGAGGAGTCCTGAGCCCAACAGTGGGACATATATAGGCTGAGATGATGATGATGAAATAACGATATGAGCATAAAAAAAAAACATTATTTTGATATTACAAACTGACGCTTAAATTTTTTTTATAGATAAGAAAAATTTAAGCTTACATACGAGGCTTTTAATCCATACATTTATAATCTCTCATAATCCTCTAATTTTCTTACGTCCCTAGAAGTACTCATTCCTGAGCGGATATTTTACTAATACTTAATCTACAATACTTGTATATTACTTACGTGCTCGTGTAGACTTTATGATAACGTATGTTTAACAACAGAAGCCCTCTATTGACCTAGAAAACTAAATCTTTCATTCCATCTACAGTATTAGTGCAAGGTATTCAAGCGTATCGCATACGGTCTGCAAGTACATATGAATTTCTATTTGTAACTGTATATTGAATAGTATATTTTTTACTTTTTGATGTGAAACATCTATAGGCGGGGGTGAACCTAATAGTTGTCGTCGCGTTAACGCCACACTTGGATATGTAAAATAAAAAAATTAAAAAAAATATGTACACATTTGTGTAACGAACCCGTTTTAGAATTTTGTACAACGCCATCTAGTGAGCTCAAAATAAATTATTACCTATTTAGTTTTTGGGAAATTATTACCAGGTATACTTCCCGATCGCCGTCGCGAGGCTAATCTCCGCGGGTGCTCGGACTAAATCCCCGGTTCGGTCACCAGCAGAATCCTTGTGTTGCAGGGGACTTTACAAAAACATATAATTAACAGACTCAAATTACGTCCAGACTCAGAATAAGTCTGTGCATAGTGTTGTCCTATCTGGGATTGGAACCCCTGACACTAGCTGGCTCTATATATTAACCACTACGTCATCTGTGCAGTCAAATAAGCCAGTTAATGTTTTGAACGCGAGATTAATAATTGAATGGTTTTTATTAGAATCATATTCCAATTAAATTTTTTAATTAAGTAAACCTATTAAATGTTATTAGAATATTATGGGTTCTAACTGTTCAAAGTCAATTTTGTTCAAATTTTATCGTTTGAAACATGTGTTAATGTGACCAAAACTGCCGTTTTGAACGGACAGTTCCGTTTTCAAGTTGTCTGTCCCATTGTCCCCACCAGTGCAAAAATGTCTCGTTTTTCGAACCATTTTATCAAGCACCCCATGCTTTTGTGCAATAATACTAATAGTTATAGATTTTTGTTTATAATTTTTTCGTTTTTTTTTCATGTCTATACTACTTATTTAATATATAAAGCGGAAGACTTTGTTTGTTTGAACGCGCTAATCTCATGAAGTACTGGTGCAATTTGAAAAATTCTATCATTGTTAGATAGCCCATTTATCGAGGAACTATAGGCTTACTATATATATCATCACGCTCAGATCAAAAGGAGCGGAGCAACAATGAAAAATGTTTCAGAATCGGGTTTTGTTTTTTCCTTTTGTGAGCTTCCGCTTCGTGTAGTACATAAACAGTTAGGTTTCGCAAAAATCATGTGTGACAGAATTGTATTATTTATAAATATTTTCACCTTCTACGTAAACAAAGTCGCGGATTAAAGTTAGCATTAGCCCAAGATAACCGTTCCAAGCGGACGAAGTCGCAAGCATAAGCTAGTTTCTAATAACTATCAATTATTCATTCATTATTTTTTCGTTTTTATCCACAATAATACTTATAACTATTATTTTTCTTTCCTTTCGTGTTATCCTCGTCTTCTTTTTTGACGTTTCTAGTATGGTCTATTTCTGAAGGTGTCCCGTTTTAACACAGAAATAATGGTCACATAAATAATACACATCACACGACCTACATGAAAGTAATTGTGTAAACCACAACTAAGCTGGCTTATATTACAATTATGGCTACATACATAGATATAGTTACGCATTAACATTCCACGAGATAAGACAAGCAAACTACTTGTGTACTATCTTCTGTGGAGTGGAAAGATTATATTGTCTATGGCGATGATAATTATAAACGATTTTTTTTTGTCTATGGAACACTATTGTGGGAAATTGGGCACTTATCGTTCATCATTATCATTTCAGCCTCCCACTGCTGGACGTACGCCTGACTCATGTTACGTCATAAAATACGGTCCTGTGCCGCCTGCATCCAATGACACGCAGCAACTTTCATTAGGTCGTCGATCCACCTAGTGGGGGGGCCCAAACTGCCCCGTCCGATACGTAGTCGCCACTCGAGAACACAGACAGAGAACTTCTTGAAGTCAACGCAATATTAATTATGTGCTTTTCCTTTAAACTAGGAACCCGCCCTCGCTTCGCTTTGGTTTCAGTCGCCTTACCCGTTCCCGTTCCGTTGAGAATACCGTGATAAAATATAGCCTATGTTACTCCCTGATATTATAGCTTTCCATTGGTGAAGGAATTTTTGAAATCGGTTCAATGGTTTAAGCGTGAAAGCGTAACAAACAAATAAACTTACTTTCGCATTTATAATTTTAGTAAGGACTAGCAACCCGCCCTCACTTCGCTTCGGTTATAGGTTATAGTCGTTTTACCCGCGTAGTTCCCGTTCCCGTGGGAATACCGGGATAAAATATAGCCTAGTTTACGCCCTGATATTATAGCTTTCCATTGGTGAAAGAATTTTTGAAATCGGTCCAGCCGTTTTGAAGATTACCCGGAACAAACAGACAGACAGACAAAAAGATTTAATTGCTATTTTAGGCATAGGTGTCGTGCAAATAACCGTGTGAGCATGAAAAAAGCCTATTATTTTGACATTACAAACAGACACTCCAATTTTATTTATTGGTATAGATAAGGATGTGAAAATTTCAAGTCTATAATAGCTATCGTGGTTCGTGAGATACAGCCTGGTGACAGACAGACGGACGGACAGATGGATGGACAGATAGCGAAGTCTTAGTAAGCGAGTCCCGTTTTTACCCTTTGGTTACGGAACCCTAAAAATTAGTGTGTTAAATTTTATATAATGTTACGGCAGCCTTTGTAAGTGAATCCTATTCGTTCATAGCCGGTTTTTTTAGTAGCAGATAAAAACAATCTTATGTTAATATTCTAGTTCAACTTTACCTGTATTTAATTTGTTATTTGACGACTAATTTTAAATATGCTTGTAGTATTAATCGTGAATTTACCTTGGACCTTCATTTGCATTATGATTCCAGTTTTATGATCCGTAAATGGAATTCCAAGGCAAATTCTATAATATTGATCAAAAGTCTTCGACTAGATATAACTACTTTTTAAAGTGAAGCTTCTTTAGAATCGTTGTGATTTCAAACTCGATGAAACGAAAAAGTGAGTCCATAGAAAGAAAGAAAGAAAGAAAAATAATTTATTTCTCCTTTACGGGAGGAACACGTACAATAGCATAGAATAAAAAAAAATACAATAACATAAAAAACAATAGATAATAAAAGAGAATACACAGTGAAAATAACAAGATTAGAGTCCCCTTCGCAAAAGAGGAAAAGGATCGCTGCTCAGCATACTGTTGAGGTATTCACTCGGTAAAATGAATATAGAGATATAAACATGTAAATATATAAGATTCAGCCAGCGAGAGAATGTGATAAAGGATAAAGAAGTTTCACTTCTGCCATGAGTGCTTTGTACACACGATCTTTTTTTTTTATTGCCGGTGGTGGCAAACGTGCAAGCAGCACACCTGACAGTAAGTGATGCTGTCGCACATGGACCTTTGCAATACGAGGGGCACAGCCAGGCCGTTGCCTACCGTGAAGAAAATACTCATCTTAAACCTCGTTTAAAGAAGGACATGTCATAGCGTTCGGGAAACACAGCAGCAGGTAGTTTATTCCAGAGCCTGCAGGTATGTGGGAGAAATCATCATCATCATTTCAGTTCCTACATGTTCCACTGTTGGGCTCCAACCTCCTCCACACCAAAAGGGAAGTTGACCTACTATTCCACACTGGTCCGACGTGTTGGTATAGGGTTTCATTTCAAGTTTCTTTCTCTTGCTAGATGTTATATATATGCATATTATATCCGTTAGTTTAATCCCTGAGGCGTCTTTTACGACAGCCATGGGTAAGAGAGGAGGTGGTGAATTGTATTCTTACTGACCACTGCAGTATAGTAGATCTATTACCCTTCTATTATGGACGAGTCCTGAGCCTAAAAGTGGGACTTATGTGGGCTGAGGTGAGGAGTGGATATAAAGCATACCTATACAAAATTAAATTTATTTTACGCATTTTTTATTTAATTTAGGTCACGAGAAAAAAAGAGCGTGTGTATAAAGTACGAATGGCAGAAGTGAAACTTCTTCATCCTTTATCTCATTCTCTTGCCAGCTGAAGCCTATACATTTTCGTGTTTGTGTCTCTATGGACTCGCTTTTTCGTTTCATCGAGTTTGAAATCACAACGATTCTAAAGAAGTTTCACTTCAAAAAGTCAGACGTTCATAAAAAGTTGATTTCATGATGGAATATTGACTACCACAAAAAATAATAATAAAAGGACTACTAATACTTGACAAATATGATAATATTTTTAATGTAATCAATATTTTATGGTAATAATTATTATAATATAACATTTTGATAATTTAAATAATAAAAATACATACGCGATCGAAACGCGGCCTTACTGGTTTGTAGAATTTGTAATCTCACTAGCAACCCGCCCTCGCTTCGCTTCGGTTTCAGTCGCCTTACTCGCGTAGTTCCCGTTCCCGTGGAAATACCGGGATCAAATATAGCCTATATTACTCCCTGATATTATAGCTTTAAATTGGTGAAAGAAAGAATAGGTTCGGAGATTTAAGCGTGATAGCGTAACAAACAAACTTACTTTCGCATTTATAATATTAGTAAGGATTTGTAGTTGCTATGTGGTGACGTCTCGCTGGTAGGCTCGAGCCTCCTCCACAATAGGCAGATAAACAAAATAGGCAGAAAAAATTATTGAATTGTCATCTTGGTCTTCGATAAGTATGCCAAATTACAAATCAATCCGACATTTTGAAGGTGGTCAAAATCATGTTCAAAGTGTAACGGATTACATAAGCACATATCTATACTACTACTATAAATCTGAAGAGTTTGTTTGTTTCAACGCGTTACTCTCAGGAACTACAGCTCCGATTAGAAAATTCTTTCACTGTTAGATAGCCCATATATCAAGGAAGGATTATAGGCTATATAATATCACGCTAAGACTAAGATTGAAGAAGAGAAGACTAAGGTTTTTTAGGTGATAGCTACGTGCGCTGCATAAACTAGCGTTAGCCCGAACTATACCACGCGGACGAAGTCTCGGGAAGAAGCTAACATAACATATGTACCTATCCTATGAAGCTAAAAGAAGCGTGATAAAAAAAAGTTTTCCTGAGTCATATTGTGGCGCGAAAGATAATTAAAAAAAAAAAAATTTTAAGGTTATGTAGAAATTTTATTTTTGTTATTTATTTTAATGTTATTAATTTCAATAAGGATGTATTATGTACTACCGCAATTTGACCTGCACATTTAATTGCCAATTCTACAAGTTTTTAATAATAAATTTGATTTTAATTGTGTTGCATGTTCATTATTAATGAATATAATAATAGATGTATAATCAGGTGTTCTTTTACGTAACGATAGTTTTTTATTTTCGAATTATGTTAAATACGTAATAATGTGTAGGTAGAATATTAAATATAGGTACAACATTTTAGAAGGTAAGAACGTAAATTACGTATAAAGGTCTTTAAATTATTTTTGTTACAATACAAGGTTTTACACGTCTACGATATATTTTCGACTATTCTTAGGAATGTGAAAAATAATCGATTTTTATACTAATCGATTAATTTTTTATAATAATCGTTTATCAAAATAATAAAAATCGATTTAAAAGGAATCGATTTTTTTGTATTTTTTTGTATTATTAATTGTCAGATTTCCTAAAAAAAGGTCATCACAATTCTGCCAGGAAAAGAGGAAAAGTGTTCGATCGAATGTCATTATTTCATACTATATCAGAAAATAAATCTCAGATATCCTAAAAAAAAGGTCACCATAATCCTGTTGAGAGAAAATTTTTAGAAAAGAACTACGAATAGTAAAAAAAAGGATTATAAAAATAAATAATCGATTTTTTGCAAATCGATTCATTTTAAAGAAAGAAAATTATTAACCGATTTTTCCCTCCAAGTCACATCCCTATCTATTCTATTTTATTCTCTAGTGACGGTATTTCTATAGAAAGGTCAATAAAAATGCAGTGATGAGGAGTTATTTGCATGGGGTTATTGAAGTATTTGTATGGTATGATAAAGCTTAAAAGAATAGTAAGTTATAAGTGTATTTTGAGCAAGCTGGAAGTTTATTTTCAATGTCAGACAATATTAAAGAGTGAATAGTATTCACAGAACGTTTACGGCATTATGTCGTATTATCCGTGTGGTGACTGAGTAAGAATACAATTCACCACCATGTCATGCCCGTGGAGCGTTTAAATGACGATTAAGGGATATAATATGTAGATAATATCAATGCAAGGGAAGGAAAACTCGACATAACATTCCATAACAACACGTCTAATCAGCGCTGGTCAGACGTGTGTAGGGTTGCCAGGTCGTCAAACCTAATAGCCGGACAGACCAGCCAGTTTGGCCGGACATTTGGGTAGAAAGGCCGGATACCCTACATTATTGAGGATTTTGCGTTTTAATATTATTAGGTACGACAAAAAAATGTATGTAAAATTAAGCTTTTTGTATTATTATGACAACAGTCGACTCGCCTGCGCTCCGCCACGCTCGGCGCTAGCTCGTTTGCGAAATGTAAAATGCCTAAAAAATCCGGACACCGATTATTTTGACCGGACACTCAATTAAGAAGCCTACCTATGTCTGGCTTTATCCGAACGCCTGGCAACGCTACGTGCGTGCGACGTAAGGAGTGCAAAACCTACCTTCCACGTACCTCACAATCGCCATGTGGACGATTCGATCGGTATGCGGTCTATGTCAGCACATATGGCGCCTACGTTCGATTTGAAAGGACCACCATTCCATAGAACCAGGATGTTACAGAATATTACAATATGTTTTAAATAACAAAATTAACATCATAAACAAGAAATCATATTTAAATTTAACAATTTATTATTCATGAAAATCACATAGTTTTGGTGGTTTTTACTACAAGGTTAACGTGATACTTTATATGTACATATATAGTGTATAACGACGGCTGAGGGACAACTTTAATGTCGTCGCTATATCCGGAGGTCTCTATATCCGAAATCAGTTTCTCTTTAGCAGTAAATGTACGTCTAGGAGCCATTTTCACAAGTTTAAGAAACACTGTTTACTCACTGAAATTGCTACGTTTTTTTTTTTTTTGTGTGGCTTAGTTGTTAGCCTCAGATGGGTGTGACAACTTTACCCGGACTGGTGGGTGAGCGCTGAGGGCTCTCAACCCGTTTAAAGTTAAGCGACCGATCCCGAGGGCACCCCCTGTGGGGTACGGACCTCGGCTCGGGCGGTCGCTGGCAAAGTGGGCACTCCCACGTTTATGACTTTAACGCGACACGTCTTCCTTCCCCGTCGGCGGGGGCGGTAACGTGGATATTTATTACTATTTGACAAGGCCTCGCGGGCTGTGTATGCCTCAGTCTGGGCTAGCGTAATAGTGTCGTCGGGTTCGTCGAGTATTAGTCGCGGTTGTTTGATCGCGGACATTTTAGAGGTGATGTAAGAAGCCGCCCTTACCACTAATGGGTTCGGGTGTGTCGCGGCAGAGTCGAAGTAGCGGCGGGAGCACTGTTTCATGAATTGCCTGATGGTCGGCAAGCCAAGATCTATGTGAAGATCCACATTGCGCATGTACCACGGTGCTCCCGTCGCTCGGCGCATGAACCTATTCTGTAATGTTTGTAGCCGATGTAGCCTGTGTGGCTTCGCTTGTGTGAACACTACACTAGCATACGTCATGATAGGACGTATACAAGCGGTGTATAATCTAACTTTACTACGGAGAGATAGCTTAGACTTCGCGTGTACTAAGCTGTGTAACCATCCTAGCACTAGGGCTGCGCGCGCGCGGACTAGCCCTATGTGAGGACCGAAGGTCAGTCGTCTGTCCAAGGTCACACCCAGATATTTGACCTCCCTTGTCCAGGGGATGTGTTGGTCGAACATCTTTATCTGTTGGTATTTAGCCATTGGGTGGCGGCGATCTATCCCCTTATGGAATAAGATCGCCTGGCTTTTGGTGGGGTTTATACCGATTCTCCATTTCCTAGTCCATTTCGCTAGGGCGGTAGCCGCAGTTTGGAGAGCGGTTATCACTGTTGTGGGGGATTGACCTGCATAGAAGATGGCAGTGTCGTCAACGAATAATGCTGTTTGTATTTTACTATGTTGGGGTATGTCGCTGGTGAACAGCGAGAAGAGAACACCGATCCCTGGGGGACGCCGACTTCTAGTGGGTGCGGTGCTGATAGAGTACCTTCCACTCTGTAGCGAAAGCTACGCTCGAGTAGGAAGTCCCTAACTATCATAACTAAGTAATTGTTACGTAACTGATTCATAATTTTAACTTTGCGCACATGCTAAGTAACGCTGCACACAAACAAAGCATTTGACAATCTGCGAATGTAAACAAAGGATAACCCTACACACAAACAAAGCATTTGACCATCTGCGAATATAAACAAAGGATAAGAAAGCTTAATAGTTAAGGCTTATGAATGAGACTTTGTGCCTTTGCCGACTCAGTCGCAACATCCACAATGAATTTCTGTTAATCTGTCCCAAATAGTTCTTAAAAACAAGTCGGTATACCCGAATTAGGCGTTATATCCGGAGTCGCTATTACCGAATGAATTTCCTACGAAAGTATGCTTTAAATTCTAGGGACGCAAGTTCGACGTCGCTATAACCGAAAAATCCGTTACAACAGAGGTCATTATTAATGAAATCCACTGTATAAGTATATCTCTTAGAATAATAAAGTATAGAAGGTAAGTCCGTGCATAAAAAAGAAACATTTAAATTGGTGCCTAATGGAGCTTTCACAAGGTCACTGTACTGCACGTACGTACGCATCTCTTAATAAAATAAATAGGTAATTATGACGGTTTGTGCATTCAAATGGTGTCACAACACATTTGAAAAATATAAAAAGTGTATTAACATTACTTTTAAGAGTATTTCGACGATTTATGTTAATGAAAACAAAATTTGATTTCATAATTTGTATAGTGTCTTCACGTTTTGGATCGCTTAAGTACCGACACTATCCTTCTATACGTTATTATTCTAAGTGTATATGTATTCCTTAGCAATCCTTGTGGTAATGGAGTGAGAATACAATTCACCACCCTCTCTTTTGCCCGTGGATATCGTAAAAGACTCCTAAGGGATATATTGTGCAGATATAAACCCCTATGCTAACACGTTTGTCCAACGTGGTATGATAGATCAATTTCCCTCCCATTGTGAAGGAGTCCCGAGCCCAACAATGGTATTTATGTGGGCTGAGATGATGATGGTGATTACCTTTAGTATTTATTTTCACTTCGGGTTACGCAATATTTTATCTCTTTTCAGATATTATATTGCTATTGCCAATTCCTACTTACCCTTTTTTTTAGGGTGGGCTATGGTCAGCGCACCGGCCGCCCGGCTCCGTATGGGGCGACAGAGGGACGGCGCGCGGCCTCATGACCCACCTGTGACACGTTGTCTTCGTCGTTGGGCCGACCACCGACGCAAAGTAACTTGTCTTCAGTGGTCGGCCCGACGGAATACCCCGATCGCGGCGTACCCTCTTCTCTCGACATTCCCCGTCGCGTGGTCAGCCACTCTGCGGGTGACGGACTAAATCCCCGGTCCAGTACTTCCTCCTTACCCTACAGAGAATTAATCCACATGTATTTTTTAATAACATGTACATATTTTTCATCCCATAAGCATCATTACCATCATTTTACCCATTTAAACCGTTACATAAGCCCCACTATTAAGCTCGGGCCCCCCCACCACAATGAGAGGTAAATTGTCGTATTATATCACGCTGATCGGACGGGTTAGTATAAGATGTGATTTCGAGTCTTCTCTTGCATAGATGTTTTGTGCATATTATATCCCCTAGTCGTCTTTTACTACATCCACAGAGGCAAAAAAAGGGAGTGGTAAATTGTATTCTTAGAAGTAGTCGATTAGAAGTTTTAATTAACAAACTTGTCCAATTTATTTTAAAATATATTTACAAGACAATTTTTTAATGACGTACCTAACTTGTTTAATATCTCGTCTTATTCATCATCATTTTAGCTCATATATGTCCCACTGTTGGGCTCGAGTTTCCTCCACAATAGGAGGGAAATTGACCTACTATACCACGCTGGTTAGACGTTGATATAGGGTTTAATTTAAAATTTGCCTTTTCTTGCACATATATTATACCTGTATTACATCTCTTAATCGTCTTTTATTCTACCTATGGGTAAGAAGGGGACGGTGAATTGTATTCTTACTCCGTCACCACACGGAAAGAAAACATATCGCTGGTTTGCGAGAATATCGACGTAACTCAAAATGATATCAAATTGAATCATCATCATCATCGCAGCCCACATACGTCCCACTGTTGGGCTCGGACCTCCTCCACAATGGGAGGGAATTTGACCTACTATACCATGCTGGTCAGACATGTTGGTATAGGGTTTCATTTTGAGTTTTCCTTCTCTTGCACAGATGTTATGTGCACATTATATCCCATAGTCGTCTTATACGACATCCACGGGCAAGATAGGGAGTGGTGAATTGTATTCTTACTCAGTCACCACACGGAAAGAATATTGAATATTGTATATATCAAATTGAATATTGTATGCCAAATGATCCTTGATATTTTATCGTGAACAGAGAAATTTTCCTTTAATCAGTACAGTCCTACACTCAATAAATCATTTAAATATTAAAGTATGCACTAAAACATTTATAAAACGAGTTTAAAAATGCCTCTCTCTAAAATCAGTAATTTTTATTTGCGTCGCTATTCTTGCAAACCAGCGATATATGTACACGCGAACTAAGAGCCTCCTTTTTAAAAGTCGCTTAAAAATATATGTAAAAGAATTAAAGAGATCTACATACGAAAACTTCAGTGTGATGATGGAGTAAGAATACACTTCACCACTCCCTATCTTGCCCGTGGATGTCGTAAAAGACAACTAAAGGATATAATATGCATATAATATCTATGCAAGAGAAGAAAACTCGAAATGAAACCCTATACCAACATGTCTGACCAGCTTGGTATATAATAGGTTTAATTTCCTCCCATTGTGGAGGAGGCCCAAGCCCAACAGTGGGACATATGTGGGCTGCGATGACGATAATGATATACAGGAACCGTTTTGGTATTTTTTTTTCTTTTAATAAAATATTCAAAAGAATATTGCTAAATCTTGTACGATAGATCATGAAAACGGCCATTAGTAAATATATTTATCTGCGATAGCCTCATAGTCCATTTTTGACGCGACGTTGCCTAAGATTATGAATAACCCGGTTTAGGCTGTTGACTTTTGTTTTAGTTACGAAAGTGATTATAGGCATAAACACGTAGGTGAAGTAATTGTGCACAATACGTAAGATTTTATTAAAACTTTGTTCACGTACGACCAATCCTTTTTTTATGCGGGGATGGTAACAATTGGCTGTGGTATATAATACAAAATTTTAACAAATAAAGAACCTATTTCAGAACAATGCAGTTATTCAAATATACTTTATAGACTATAACTTAAAAATTACTGCTCAGTTATCGATCAAATTTAAATAAATGAGATTACATTGGAAACACCAATTTACAGATAAAAAATATCATCAAAATCGGTTCATCAAGAAAATAGTTCTAAGAGAACACATAAAAATACAGAGTTATGAACCGCCTTTTTCGTGGGCCCCACGTTGGGAAGCACTGGGTTAGTTAGTTTAAAAGACGAACGGACCTCCAAAATATCATCATCATCTCGGCCCATATACGTCCCATTGCTGAGCTCATCCATAATAAGAAGTACATATATTAACCTAATATACCACACTGGTCAGACGTCTTGACATAGTTTTATTTCGAGTTTTCCTTCTCTTGCATAGAAATTAGCTGTACATTTTAGTCGTCTTTTACGACACCTACGGTAAAGGTGAACTGTACATTCTTACTCCATCACCACAGGGAAATACAGTTTTTATTACAGGCGTTATATGCATATTATATCCCTTAGTCGTCTCGGGCAAGATATGGAGTGGTGTATTTTATTCTTTCTCCGTCACCACACGATTAACATACCTGGTGACAAGCATTATATTTTTACTCCGTCACACTATAATAGAATATTTGAATAATACTAACATTTTTATCATATGAGAGATTAAATAAATAATCAGTCATACGATTAAATTTCTTAGATAAGCACGCATAATTTTTGATATGTAGATATCAACGAAAGAATATGTCATGAATCTCGATAACTCAATTAAAATTCTTCCATAATCACAGGTCATATACGTCCCGTTCCACAGCTGGGCTTGAGCCTCCTTCTCAAAGGGAGGGCAATTGACCTACTATACCGCGCTGGTGAAACGGACTGGTACTTATAGGGTTTTATTGCCAGATTTCCTTCTCTTACATAGATATTATATACGTATTATATTATATCCCTTAGTCGTCTTTTACGATACCCACGGGCAACATAGGATTTGTATTCTTATTCCATCACCACAAAGAAAATTATTCCATGTTTGTGTTATTAGTATTCACCAATTGTACATATGTATGATTGTAATATCAACCCTTGTAGAATTAACACCATAGCCCGAGCCGTTGTCTGTAAAAATAAGTAGTTTTGTGAAAAACTATTCATGCAAGGAATACTAGTTTCTATTAATTTAAATGTTTATCGAAATAAAAAAGTGGTTAAGGAAATATTATAATAAATTTAACCTTCGTTTTTGCGAATAGGTAGTGTGAAAAAAATTCTGGGGTTTTATCGAGTACCTCTGATGATTTCTAACATTTTATTGACACATCTTAACTTATATTATAAATGCGACTGAGTGTCATTGTTTATTACACTTTCGTGTCTAAACTACTAAAAGGATTTTAAAAATTCTGGAAAATGTAAAAGCTACATTATCAACGAGTAACTTAGGCTATATTTTATCCTCGTATCCCCACTGGAACAGGAACTACGCGTTTGAAATAGCGAGCATTAACTGTTACGAATATTATTGCATTATAATCAATTAGTCATAAGTCAAATTCTAAATTATTACCTTTATTAATAATACACATTACATACACAAACTTTACATTTAAAATTATACCCTATAAACGGATCTGAACGTAGCCGTCATTGAGAGAATCCGCAAAGAAGTTCAATAAGATTGTCATGTTCTATTTTCCAATCAGGTACATTTTCTTATTTAAAATTATATTCAACATGTAAGGTAAGGGCACCAGTAGTTGACCATTTAAGGGTATAGAATTTCCTTTTTTATTGCTCAATCTTAATTTTGGTGAAAATTCAATTAGTTTATTTTTCTGAGCATTGCGGGAGCTTTTCAACGACATTAAACTAATGGTTTTGCTTGTACAATCATGAAATAAAATAAAAAAATTAAAATAAAACCTACAACTGGAGAATCAGTAGTTGACCACCCCACATATTGACTTTGTAAATAAAAGTTTTTCATATTGCACGTACAACCTTAATTAATCCCAAACAAAAAAAAAAGAAAACACTTCACAAGATCACTAAATTGTAAATATTTCACTTTAAAATTTTACAACCCTTCAAAAAATTTTAGAAAAAAGCAAATTATATGTTTAGAGTGCGTCACTTGAAAAACAATTGGAGTGCATTTAGAATATTAAAAAATTAGAAGATGCGACTTCGACAATAGGAGGGAAATTGAACTTCTAATTGGTCGGACGTGTTGGTATAGGGTTTTATTTCGAGTTTTCTCTCTCTTGCATACATCTTATATGCATGTTATATCCATGGCGTTTTTTACGACAAGAAAGGGGATGGTGAATTGTATTCTTACTCCATCACCACACGGAGAAGCCGAGATTAGGCTGAGGTGTTCATTTAAAAGACCGAATGGACCAAGTGAAACCAAGTATTGTGAAATCCAATATTAATCAGGTCTAAGATATATGTCATTGGGTGAACGTTCAACCAGTTATGATCACGTTGTTCATGATGGATTGATAACACGTGCAATTATAATATTTATCTAAACCTGTCTGGGTGTTGTATTTATCTATGTACAGTGTGATTTTTTTTTGTATTATTTTGTTTTTTGGTTGCCATGTCTGTTTTAATGAAGTAGATATTGATAGATCGGCTAAGTTGCCTTGCAATTATAAGTTTAATTGCAATAAGGAAATAAAGTAGACTTTTTATGTGGACCACACTGTCGACAATCTGTCTACAGCCAAGAGCCGGTTCGTCTGAAGTAGTACCACGCTCTCGCAGAAAATCGACGTCTGGTTTCAATTACTGCACTTCATTCAGTGAGCCGGAAGCTCGACTTTCTGAGGGTGTTTTCGTGTGGTAAGTTTTGGTGATAACTTTAGTATCATCGAAACTCATTGTACATATTCACACTCCCTTTACTTTCTTCATGGTAAGCAGCGGCTTAGGTAAGATCCATGAGCGGTAGTATTACTTGCCATCACGTGTGCTATTTGCTCATTTACCGCCAATAGCAATAAAAAAACCAGAGTCCGAGCGCCGTATTTTCGTCCACCGTATTTCAACCTACCCCAACGGAATGGCTGGTCGAGACCATAGCCTGCCAAAAAAAGGGTGCCATGTAATGATTGTCGATGACACTATAGCCATGGCAGCAATCTCATGAAGGCTGTGGGAAATAAGCTAATAGAAAAATAGCGCGAGTACTAAGTACGCATGTCAGAAGTGAAACTTCTTTGGTTCCATGTGTTTTTTATCAGTATTATAAAAAAATACAAAAAAATAAATAAAAAAAATAGCGTGAGTACTAAGTACGCATGTCAAAAGTAAAACTTCTTTGGCTCCATGTGTTTTTTATCAGTATTAAAATAATTAAAAAAAAATACAAAAAAAATAAAAAAAATAGCGTGAGTACTAAGTACGCATGTCACAAGTGAGACTTCGTTGGTTCCATGTATTTTTTATCAGTATTAAAAAAATCTCTCGATTTTTCTCACTCGCTTGCTCCCTACTCTCGCCCCATGGCTGTGCTTCGTGCTATGTTCGCCCTTTCTCACTCTCTCTCAATCGGTCTCAATCGCTCTCTCTCTCTCTCTCTCTCTCTCTACCAACAAGGTTAAAAGTGGATATACTGGGTATATCCACTTTTAACCTTACAAAATACATTTAGAAATAATTAAAATCACACTGTATATAATGGTTTTGACAGATCTCCGTACATATTTCTTTACTTATATATATATATATATATATATTATGAAGAACTTGATGACCTTGGTGAGGATTTAGTGTTCTATACGCCCGTAGCAAATTATAATTAATTATGGGTTTGCAATTAGGAGGTTGAATATAGTGGATTGGTCTTCTAGAACTTGAGAACTTACCTTGCGTTTGATGAAATCACTATTCACTTTTTGAAACATTTTAATTAATGTTTAATATTTGGACCACTGTTGGACTTGAGCCTCCTTCATAATGGAAGAGACATTGACCTACTATACCACGCTGGTCAGACGTGTTGGCCTAGAGTTTTGTTTCGAGTTTTCCATCTGTTGCGTAGACGTTATATGCATATTATATCCCTTGTCGTCTTTTACTATATCCACGGGCGAGATAGGGAGTGGTGAATTGTATTCTTACTCCGTCACCACTCTGTATCTTGTCCGTAAAGGTCGTAAAAGACGACTAAGGGATATAATAAGTATGTGACATCTATGCAACAGAAGGAATACTCGAAACAAAACCCTATTCCAACACGTCTGACCAGCATGGAATAGTAGGTCAATCTCCTCCCATTATGGAGGCGGGCTGAGCCCAGTAGTGGGATATTATAGGCTGAGATGATAAAACCTCGAAACATTAAACTCTGTTGTACCAACACGTCTTACCAGCGTGATGTAGTAGGTCAATTGCCGTCCTATTATGGAGGAGATTCGTGCCTAACGGTGGGATGTGAGATGTGAGATGACCTGCAATGATAATGACGGTCATGTATTCACATTTCGTTCAGATTTTATCCAAAGAAATCAAAATAAATAATTTTTACAAAAAACCTAATAAAAACTAGTTAACATTGAATGAAAATTATAATTAGCATATATAATTATAAAAAACGTGCAATGATTAGATCTATTTATAATTATTAATGTGTAATTAAAAAAATAAATAACGTTTGCATGTAATTCCTGATATCATCATCATCATCATCTCAGCCCATATACGTCCCACTGTTGGGCTCGGGCCTCCTCCATAATGGAAGGATAATTGACCTACTATACCACGCTGGTCAGACGTGTTGGTATAGGGTTTTATTTCGAGTTTTCCTTCTCTCACATAGATGTTATATGCGTTTTATATCCCTTAGTCGTCTCGTACGATCACCCACGGGCAAGATAGGGGGTGGTGAATTGTATTCTTACTCCGTCACCACACGGACTTCCTGATATAAATTATATTAACTAGGAACTTGTTCCTACCATTAATTGTATTGGTATTAATAACTAATTTACATTGTTTTAATTGTATATTACTGTTTATACACATTTTTAAAGTGAAACTTCTTTAGAATCGTTGTGATTTCAAACTCGATGAAACGAAAAAGCGAGTCTATAGAGACACAAATACGTAAATGTATAGGATTCAGCCGGCGAGAGAATGAGATAGAGGATAAAGAAGTTTCACTTCTGACATGCGTAGTTTGTACACACACTCTTATTTTTTTTATTTTAAGAATAGGTAAGAATACAATTCTCTCCTTTCACGAGAGTGTCGTAAAACACGACTAAGGGATATAATATGCATATAACATCTGTGGAAGAGAAAGAAAACTCGAAATGAAACCCTATACCAACATGTTTGATATGGTAGGTTAAATTCCCTCCCATTGTGGAGGAGGCTGGAGCCCAACAGTGGGACATATGTGGGCTGCGATGATAATGAAAAATACAACTAAGTAATTTGTGAATATTTCAAGTGCCTGTTTCCATTATCGATATCGAGCAAAAAAGGGCGAAAAATCGCGTTTGTTGTATGGGAGCCCCCCTTAAATAATTATCTTATGTTGGTTTCAGTATTTGTGCGTATAGTGGCAACAGAAATACATAATTTGAAAAATTTCAACTGTCTGGCTATCGCGGTTCTTGTGATACAGCCTGATGACAGACAGAAGGACGGACGATCATCGATGTCTTAGTAATGGGGTCCCGTTTTTACCCCTTGGGTACGGAACCCTAAAAACACTCGGTTTTCTATAAACGAATACATATTTTGAAGTTTCTTAGAAGAATATTAAATTATATTAAAAATATTTACTGTATTAGCACGTTACAGAATTATTTTGATATGAAATACCATCATAATTGATATGTCTTAAGTAAACAAATCATATAATCTGGAACTGTTTGAAAGTATCACAGCGCCACACAGCGTTTAAAGAAAGTATTTTATTTTACGTCAAAACGTAATATACGTAATTCATTGCGGAGAAATTGTTTCCACTTTCTTTTATATGTATAAAAAAAAAATGCGTAGGTATATTCAGTATAAGGTTTGTTGAAACAAGCGCGCTTAGAATGAAAAAAAAAAAAAACACGCGTACTTCTGCAGTCTTTGACTTTTTAGCTGTCTATGGTCCGACTGCATTTACTGTCTGGAGTTGCCAGTATATTATATTACTCTATATGGTATCAATAAACCAACATAGCGACCTACTTACCTCTGTATTCTCTTAAGTATGCTGGTTGAGCGTCTCGACTGGATGGTTTCTGCATTAAAATTTGATATTAACGTATAAAAAAAAACTATATTAAAATTAACAAGTGTGCCTTTTAATGCGTAACAATGAAGCGAGCCGACGACGACCAACTCACGTTTGTGTGCTTACGTGGATGCTTTCCGCTTCGGGAACAGAATCCCTGTTAACTGTGGACAAATTGTATAGATTAGAATTGCAAAATTAATTACCAAATTAAAAAAATACTTTCGCTATCGTATCCATTTTAATAAGTTACTTTTCATATTAAACAAAATGGGCATTTTTTTACAAAATAATTCATAACACAAATTATTGAATTAATCTGACTGCACAGATGGCGTAGTGGTTAAGATAGCGACTTACAACGTCAGTGTCGGGGGTTCGAACCCACGCGGGGCAACACTTTGTGTGATCCACAACTTATTGTTCTGAGTCTGGATGTAATTTGTGTCCGTTAATTATATGTTTGTAAAGTTCCCAGCAATACAAGGATTATTTCCTTAGTGCAGGGTGTTGTGTTAAAATTATAAAAAAAATTATTATAAAAAAATTACCTAAATCTTAAAATCTTAAATGTTGTGTGGGGCTACGATTTCTACCAACCGCTCATGGGTGTCGTAAAAGACGACTAAGAGCTTTACATCGACCGGGGCCTCTACGCACTCTAGTCAACAATTACATACCTAAGAACAGTTAACAACAGGGCCAGTCATAAAACATGCCAAAATGTGGGTCAAAATAACTAATTCTGTAGCGGGTAGATGTAAATTTCTGTAATAACCAGGACTTATTGGACGTGAGACATCTTAGTCCGCTCGTGACCATGAACGATGTAAATTGTTCGAAATATCGGGCAATCAAAAATCTAATACAGACGTGATAAAATCCGTAACGATTGGTTTATTTATGACTCGCGTAAACATCAGAAATAATTAAATACAATCGCTATAAAAATCCGTAAAAATAGTTTATATTTCATAATTTATTCACATAAGAATTACTTCATAGCTTTCATGATTATATACAATTATATTGCATAAAGCTTAAACATCAACACCTTATCAAATCAAGTTACATAGTGATTACTTAAATTTTTTGACCTCAAGTGTGTGTGAAAGTTCAAAAGTAATGGCCGTCTACATTGAACTTTCCCTTGAGTTAAATATGTTATATAAGCATAGTGTAAACATAGTCGTATGCTTATGTGTTAATGGTATGGAGAAAGTAACGATGGACATGAATATTCTCGTTAGAATGGAAGATACTTTATAGTCATTATTTCATTATGCTGGGCTCGGGCTTCCTCCACAATAGGAGGGAAATTACCTTACCATGCTGGTTAGACAGGTTGGTATAGGATTTTCTTTCGAGTTTTCCTTCTCTTTCATTGTTGTTATATATGCATAAGATATCCCTTAGTCGTCTTTTACGACAGTCACGGTGAACAGTGACGGATTTAGGCTTGATGCCGGCTTATTTATCGCGACGCCCTTAATATTAGAATAAATTTTAATTTTTTTTTATTGATCCAATATTATTATTATAGATTCAAAATAACTTTATTCCGTTAGAATATAATATATATAATTTTCAATTATAACTAGTAAATATCACGGTTACATACGTAATAAACATTAGACAATTAAATAAATATTGTTATTTTATATTACCTAACCAATTTCAAAATTTCTTACAGATTTAATAGAGATAACTTTTATAAGAATTAATCTGAACTCATTTTCAAAGGCGACTCTCGTCTTTACTTTTTTCGTCTATGAAATTTTGACATTTCTAAAATTCTGCCGTCTCTCAAATCATGCCGCCCTAGGCTCGGGCCTCACGGGCCTAGGCTTAAATCCATCACTGGTGGTGAATTGTATTCCTACTCCATCCTATCCATTCAGACTCGGAGCAACAATTTGCGGATTACACAAAGTGTTGTCGTGCGTGGGATTCAAACCCGTGACACAGGCATGATATGTCAGTATCTTAACCCCTACGCCATCTGTGCTGTCAAAGTAAAAACTTCATCATCATTTCAGCCTATATTCGTCCACTGTTAGGCTCGAGCCTCCTCCACAATAAGAAATTGACCTTACTATATAGCATGCTGGTCAGACTGGTTGGTATAGGATTTTATTTCTAGTTTTCCTTCTTTTGTACAGATGTTATATGCGTATTATATCCTTTAGTGGTCTTTTACGACATCCACAGGCAAGATAGGGAGTGGTGAATTATATTCTTACTCCGTCACCACAAGGACAGGGTAGTAAAAGCTTAAAGGTATTAATTTTTTTTTACATAACATTAAAGTTGGTATAGTGAACGACCGTTACCTAACCTGACTTCGCTTAGAAGTAACATAAAAATCGACTGAGCTCTATCGATCTATGCCAATTCCACTAAGTGCTGTCTGGTAAACGATTACATTCCCACGAGGGGTTGACATAAGCCAAATGACCTGTCGTAGAGCAGACAAAACTTTACGTTTATGTTACTATTAGCAACCCGTCGTCGCTTCCCCTCGGTTTCAATTGCTTTACCCGCTTAGTTCCTGTTGCCGTGGAAATACCGGGATAAAATATAGCCTAAATTACCCTTTATATAGACAGCCACCTGGTAGTAAAATATTATCAAAATCCGTCCAGCCGTTTTAAAGTTTACCTCAAATAAACAGACGGACAGACAGATAAAAATTTTCAGGTTTTCAGGCTTTTTAAATAAAACTACTTTACGGATTTTATGGCGTTTGTTACACGATGTTTCGAACACTTTGCAGCATTCATGGTCACGGGCGGACTAAGATGTCTCACGTCCAACAAGTCAACGTTATTGCAGAAAATTTATAATACACTCATTTGCAAAAAAAACGGGCACCTAAGCAATGAACCATTTCAAATGTTAATATTTCTTTGTTTGATAATTATAGGTAGTTTTATCCACACAATTTGCTAAATTAATAAGAAAATAATCGTTTTCATCAGTATTTCATAAAATTTAGATACAATTTATGGGAAATAATGCTAAACCTCGCTAGTAGTGTATATTCGCTAGTAGTGCATATGCTCATGAAGTAAAAATAAAAAAGTTTTTTTGTTTGTTTTTCTTTAATAAAGTAAAAGCAGATAAATGTTTAGTATCGAGTGTGACCCCCTCTAGCTAAAATCACAGCTTGAATTCGTCTGGGCATGCTAGCGAGTATATCCCGGATACTTGCTTGCGGAATACGTTCCCACTCCGCAGTAATCACATTCTTCAGCTCTCTGATGGTCTGCGGAGCCGGGTGTACTGATCTCACACGCCGTTTCAGAACGTCCCAGATATGCTCTATGGGATTGAGGTCGGGACTTCGAGCTGGCCAATCCAAACGACGAATGCCGACCTCTTGCACATACGCATTAACATCGCGGGATCGGTGGGCGCGAGCATTGTCGTCCATAAAAATCGAGTCTTCACCTAGAGCGGCCAATGCGGGTTGTGCATGAGAAATTAGAACTTCCGTTATGTATCGATGCCCAGTCAGTGAGCCGTTTTCAATGAAGACTAACTCTGTACGATCCATTGAATTTATTCCTGCCCAAAACATAACAGAGCCCCCACCATAAGGTGTGATTTCTTCGAAACATGCCTCTGCAAAGCGTTCTCCTTGTCTTCTTAGCACTCGCCGACGTCGATCTTCACCGAACAGAGATATCCTGGCTTCATCAGAGAACAAAACCCTATTCCAATCGTCTTGAGTCCATGATTCACAATTTCTAGCGAACCTAAGCCTGTGAACTCTGTGCTCACGGAGTAATTTGGGGCCGCGGGCCGGGCGGTGACTGCGTATATTGGCAGCGAGAAGCCTCCTCCTGACCGTCCATAGACTAATATGCACATTTCTTACTTCTTGGAGGTTGTTCTTAAGATCCACATACGAAGATTTGCGATTTCTCAATGCGCGACTCACAAGAAAACGATCATCCCGTGGTTGGGTACATGGTTTTCTTCCAGAACCAGGCCTTCTCTCGACGGAACCAGTCTCCTGATATCGCTGCCAGGTCCTTTGGACTGTCGAGCGACTAACATTTAGCCTCCTAGCCATGAAACATTGGCTGCAACCCTCTTCAAGCAGCGCGATAATTTTGGTAGCTTTTACCACTTTATCTACCATTTTTGATACAGCCAAACAGCATTAAATAAAGCTTTGACAGTCAAGGATATGAAATTAATCGATAAAAATTGAATAAAAGTTATGAAAGTCGATGTTAACTTCTGGAACTTCGCGCCAAAAATGTAGGATAAAAAGGGGTTTTCTGTAAAAATGAACATCAAATGAAAAATTGAATTTAGAACGTACTTTTTTAAATACCACAGCATTTTTAAAACCGGCCAGTAACGTGTACAAACGATTGAAACCTTTTTGGTATTGTATCTTTTTAAATATGAATGAAAATCAAAACCGCCCGTTTTTTTTGCAAATGAGTTTATTAAAACAGAAATTAGTTATTAAATATTGACCCACATTTTGATACAAATTTATTTGCCAGTGTAAGAAGAAAATGATTCTATGGTTTTCAGGCATAGATATCGTGCAAATAACCGCGTGAGCATGAAAAAAACCCATTATTTTCACATTACAAAAAGACACGTCAATTTTATTTATTTGTATGTATAGAGTATTTATTATATCTTTATATATAAACTAGCAACCCGCCCTCGCTTGGCTTCGGTTATAGGTTATAGTCGTTTTACCCGCGTAGTTCCCGTTCCCGTGGGAATACCGGGATAAATATAGCCTAGTTTACGCCCTGATATTATAGCTTTCCATTGGTGAAAGAATTTTTGAAATCGGTCCAGCCGTTTTGAAGATTACCCGGAACAAACAGACAGACAAAAATTTTTTAATTGCTATTTTAGGCATAGGTGTCGTGCAAATAACCGTGTGAGCATGAAAAAAGCCTATTATTTTGACATTACAAACAGACACTCCAATTTTATTTATTGGTATAGATTTCTAGCGTACGTGTGTATGTCACTGAACTCCTCCTAAACGACTGGACGGAATTTGACGAAATTTTTTGTTGTATGGATGGAAGGGGATTCGAGAATAGTTTAGATTCACAATTGGACCTGGTAGGTGACGCTTTATTTGTACAGAACAACGTCTGTTGGGTCAGCTAGTAATCTATAGATTATGAAGCTAATATAAACCATTACTATTTGGATTATATTACCCGTGTGGTGACGGAGTAAGAATACAATTCACCACCCCCTATCTTACCCGTGGGTGATCGTACGAGACGACTAAGGGATATAAAACGCATATAACATCTATGCGAGGGAAGGAAAACTTGAAATAAAACCCTATATCAACACGTCTGACCAGCGTGGTATAGTAGGTCAATTGCCCTTCCATTATGGAGGAGGCCCGAGCCCAACAGTGGGACATATATGGGCTGAGATGATGATGACTATTTGGATGCCAAAAGAATCTTATTGTGTAAGATGTTCGTCCATGTGGTGACAGAGTAAGAATACTATTAACCATCTTGCGCATGGGTGTCGTAAAATACAACTAAGGCATATATCTATACTAATTCTATACTTTTATATATAAAGCTGAAGAGTTTGTTTGTTTGAACGCGCTAATCTCAGGAACTACTGCTTTGATTTGAAAATTTCTTTCAGTGTTAGATAGCCCATTTATCGAGGAAGACTATAAGATTGGTAGGACCACACTGTCGACAGTTATCTGTCTACAGCCGCGGGCCGGTCCGTCCGGAGTAGTACCACACTCTCGCAGAAAATCGATCTGAGTAGTAGCGATTTGTTGCTGCGCTTCGTTCGGTGAGCGAGAGAGCCGGAAGCCCAACTTTCTGAGGGTGTTTGCGTGTGGAGGGTTTTGGTGATGCCCTTGGTGTCACCGAGCCTCAATGTACGCATTCGCACTCCCTTCACTTTCTTCGCGGTAGGCAGTGGCCTTGCAAGGGTCCATGAGCGGCAGCAACACTTACCATCAGGTGTACTGTTTGCTCGTTTGCCACCGTTGGCAATTAAAAAAAAAGCTATATATATCATCAGAGCGGAGCACCAATGAAAAATGTTTCAAAATCGTTTTTTTTTTTCCTTTTGAGAGCTTCCGTTGCGTAAACGGCAAAATTGTCGCAAAAATCATGTGTGACAGAATCGTATTATTAAAAATTATTTTTCACCTTCTACGTAAACAAAGTCTTAGGTTAAAGTTACCGTTAGGCCGAAGTATCTACATATAACATGCGAACGAAGTCGCGAGTAGAAGCTAATCTATACTAATATTATAAAGAGGTAAAATTTGTAAGTTTGTATGTAACGAATAAACTCAAAAAGTACTGGACCGATTTTAAAAATTCTTTCACCATTGGAAAGCTATAATATCAGGGAGTAACATAGGCTATATTTTATCCCGGTATTCCCACGGGAACGGGAACTACGCGCGTAAGGCGACTGAATCCGAAGCGAAGCGAGGGCGGATTGCTAGTTATATATAATATGCATGCAGAATGCAAGATAAGGGAAAACTTGAAATAAAGCCTTATACCCATATAATCCTTTATAACCCATTTGAATAGCGTGGTATAAGTAGGTCAATTTCGCTCTTATTATGGTAGATACTCCGAGTCTAATAGTAGGACGTATATGAGTTGAACAAACAGATCTTAAAGTCGCAAAAAAGATCATAAAGTTTAAAAAAGAACTATAGTTTAAATAGTAATCAAAACTTGGCAAGACAAGTTTGCCGATGTTGCCATATTGAGAATCCCATTCCATCAGTATTAACAGTTAGTTGGCCACACTCGCTCGACCAATGACTAATAATTTGTAGTTACAAATTATTTTTAAAATATGTCTATGAAATAATTTTTTTCTTCAATTTCTATCACTAAAGTTTCCTATCAAAGAAAATATTCGTTGTTTACAAACATTAGAAAGTCTGTTTAACCTCGATCGAGGTAAAACTCGAGTGCACGATAACTTATCGATAACATTTTTCATATCATAATTTGTGATTTTGAACTCGATTTGTCATGGGAATTTCTAGAATTATTATGATAAAGTAATATTTAAATTTAGAAATTGCTTTGCTAAAGTAACGTATCTAATTTTTGTATGGGTAACTGAATATCTCTACCAAATGTGACCTTTTTGTTACGTTAAAATGGAGCACCTGAGTATATGTCCCACTTTTTTTGGATTCGGAATGGGATAATGGCAGAAACAGATAAAAATATGTAATTAAAAGTAAAATCTTGCAGGAATAGGTAAAGTAAGGACTGAAAACGAAAAAAATAACACGTCTCGATCACTATAAAAAAAAACAAGACATTTCTGTACGGCTCGGGACAATCGAACAGCCAACCTGAAAACGTGACTGTCCCGTTCAAAACGGAACGTATAGCCGTGTGAGGTATATACCTCACGTAGATATCTACGTAGGTATTATTATTTTTAAAGTTCTCAGGATACCTATAATATTATACATTTATGTATGTATACATAGTTGTGTTCAAAACAACACTTAACAACCTCCGAGTGAGGCTAAGGATATAAATTACGTCATTTACGAACAGCTAAAGTAATACCCTTGATTATATCACGTAACACAAGATAAAACAGATCAACAAAACTCCATGCAACAACCTTGGCCGATCATTTTTTTTCCTTCGTCGGGCACGGATATTCGATTTTTAAAATTGAAGCACGTCAACAATGCTACCAACAAAAACAAAAGCCCGCCTTCGGCTCGCCTAATTGTTTTGGGAGTTGGAACGATGGGGAAAAAACTCCTTCGGCATTCGAAGGACGGTGACGTCACTGATACAGGTACTTTAAGTTGTACAGTGAGATTGCGTTGCATTGGCGTTGGGCGTTAAATTGTTACTCATTGTGAGATCTCAATAATTTTCAGGCTTTTGAAATATAAGTCTTTTTATAAAAATATAAATATCATCATCATCAGCTTATATACGTCCCACTGCTGGGTTCCAGTCTCCACCACAATAGTAGGGAAGTTAACCTACTATACCACGTTGGTCATACAGGTTGATATAGGGTTTTATTTTGAGTCTTCCTTCTCTTGTGTAGGTATCCTTTATACACATTTCATCCCTTATTCGTTTTTTATGACACTCGCGGGTAAGACGTGAAGAGTGGATTTTTACTCCGTATTGTATTCGTACTCCGTCACCACACTGAAAAATCATACATTATTAATATTATTCTTTTATAAATACATATTGCAGAGCAGAAAAAAAGTTAGCAATATAAGCGTAAATCCGTATAATTATTTAATGTTGAACAGGTAATTGGTTAATTAAAAACTTTAAAAACCTATGTGTGAAAATATTAAGAAGTTTTCACAGTCGTTTGGTAAACTATAATCTAAAGATCCTACGAAAGTTCCAAATCACAGCAATGCTCCGCACTAAAATAGTTGTGAATAAAATATTTATTCTATGATAAAAATACTAACAACGTAATCAGTTATTTAAACAAAAGAATTAAGTCAACCTCCTAACCTAATATCATCAAATATCCACCATATGCTCTAGTAAGGAATTACGCTCAGCTTACACAATTTAGAAAAATCTCACAGCATTAACAATTGGCTAGCAATTTGTATAAGTACATAAATTACCCAATAATCGTGCTTGGTTACAATCATTGTCAGGGTTGATAAAACCGTATTTGCTGACTTTGTTTTGCAGCACTTTTTGTTGACCAGCTCTATTTGCTGGATCAGTCAGTGATAATAAATGCATGATAGTTAAACTGTGTTTTATATTTTATAACTTATTTATAAACAAGTGAATCTAACATACATTTGATGTTATTAATGATGTTTTCATTTCAAATAATCATGATATTTTCATTTTATAATATTAATTGATTATATAATCTATTAGGCGTCAATTTCAGTTTAGAAAAAGACTATTTAATTAATTTAGTCAAATTAAAGCTCTCTAGTAAAATGAAAATAGAGGATTGTATGAAGATATTAACGGGAAAAAGTTAGACAACCCTTATATTTACTCAAGTAAACCAATAACTTATGGTATACATATTTAATAAAATAAACGAAACACTTGTACAAGTGTTATCGCAAACGTGAATAATAGAGTTTTAAAGGCAAGGCTACGTATGACAGACAATGTAGTATGTAATAATAATTGTAATTATATCTGGTCGTACAAATAGTTAGTTAACGGGGGAAAGATAAGAAACGTTTTCTGAAATACTTAGGTGATATAATCATATGTATACATACTTGTAGATATTTGTTTCACGGTATTAGACCAAGATGACGAATTTATCATTACAATAGGTATGAGATTTTTTCTTAATTGCATGAGTTATATTATGAAAATAAAAATGCATGCATAAAATACATATATACATATTTGATTTTCTTTTGCCCATGGTTCAAAATTAACAAGAAACTAAAGTACATTTGTTTATTATTTCAATTAACGCAATAAGAAAGCATTTCAGTGATAAATATTATTCAAGTACACGTGTATTAAGAAGCAGTCAATTTTAAAATTATTACGTCAGTCTTTCCGTAAGATGACGGGTACGAATACAATCCATCACCCCCTTTTCTTATCTGTGAGTGTCGTAATAGATGATTATAATATACAGTAAGTGTCAATGCAATATAAGGAAAGTTCGAAATAAAAACTATAGGGATTTTTTACAACTGCCATTTCAACAAAGTGATGTAAAGGGTTAAATTACTAAAGGTGGCTTAATCCCAGCTATAGGTAGTATATGTACTGAGGTGATGAATATTGCTACTTGATATTCAAACAATACGATCGCTACTAAACAGGTGCATGAATTTTAAAATTAAAGATTTATCGAACTGGGGATTACTTCAATATTAAATGTTTAATAACACTTAATTGATCAAGAGTCTTCTAAATAAAAACAGATCCTCTTACACCGCACTACGCAGAAGTGTTCTCTTATTCAATCTTTGGAGTTAACTTGCCTTTAATTATCTCACGTGATGCCTACAAAAAGAAGACTATATATTTTGTTATTATTCGGTCACCACACCGAAAATAAATTTTATATTTATATGTCTAACTAACATAAAGGTCATATAAAAAACACAAGCGCCATACGTGATGTGACATCACGTTTATATCGTTGTTTAATTCTCTTATCAGCGATTTAATTATGCTCACGGCGCATTCAGTGCTCGTTATCTGCATTATATGTTGATTAAAATACTGTGTCATCAATTTGATGATATCAATTAAAAATAGTAGTAATTACTAATTAACATAGGTACAGATAATACTACTGTACTAGAATGAAAATCTAGAATTTTAATAAAAATACGTATTACCTATATTTCATATTAACCGAGATGAAGACGAAAAAGAATAGTCAATGCGTCCTATAGGACGTAGCTTTAGAATTTCACAATAAACCAGCAACGAATCACATGGATATAAATGGCTACCGTTGCTATCCGTGTGGTGACGGCGTAAGAATACAAATCACCATTCCATATCTCGCCCGTGGGTATCGTAAAAGATGACTGAGGGATAAATGCAGATGATATCGATGCAAGAGAAAGAAACTCTAAATAAAACCCTATGTCAACACGTCTGGCCAACGTGAAATAGTTGGTCAATTTCCCTCCCATTGTGGGGTAGACCCGACGCCAACGGTGGGACGTACATGGGCCGAGATCAATATTTGCGATATGCAGGAGTTTGATCATAAACTGCCTTTACGATATTTTTTGTTAATCCATTAGGCGATGAAATAAATAATACAAAGGGAAAAGTTTTTCTTATTTTGTCATCATATTTATTAGCGGTATATTTATACTATAGCGATGGACCTATACAAGAATATTTCTAAATATAGTTTATTTACAATGGCCGTTGAATCAATTGTCCGAATTGTTTATGGATAAACAACAATAGCTAAATTATATAAAATAGTCTATAGATATTGACAGTTAGGCAGTCATACAAGTCTGTCATGAATATAGATTGTTATCAATCGAATTGTTACTTCGAAACAATGCTGACTATGTCCTTGAGTTCGATAGGTGTTAAAAATTAAATGATAAAGATTTAGTGACCAATGCGTAATATACTTACTAGGCGCGACTATGTGGGTCACTCGTGGAATGCCACCCGGCCGGCCGCTCCCACCTGCGAGCTGTGCGTACGAGATGAGCGCTGCCAACACTATCATATTCTAATTTCAAAATATTTTTATTTTTTTTAACACGTAAACACTGACACTTGTTTTTTATCGATTTTATAATTCTAATGACATAGAGACACTGTTTAAAATTGTAAAGATTTATATTATATATTTATCCGTTAATTTTAGTTTCGTAACCGAATATGCAAAAGCATTGGCACATAATTTTAGCAATGTATTTTATTTTAAGTACCATGACACACTATTTGCAGAGTTTGTACATTGCGCGCCTCTAGCAAAACAACTTTAAATAATAGGAATATGCTAATGAATTGTTTAAATAAAATAAAATTGGTTTAAATTTGCATAGCAGAAGTTGCTTCGTAACAATCCTTTTTGTATTAGTCAAGGTCGTCTACATGTTTGTTTAATAAAATTTAAAAACTTGAAATTTTACTTTTATTCTATTGAAAATATAGCATAGATTAAAAGTGAAAAATATTTAAATTGTATGTCTACAGATTAACTAATTACAGATTAGGTTATTCCTTTTTATATATATATTTTTTTGTAATAACTAATAAGTAATTGTAGTAGTGAAATGAAAGTAAGATACATACCTATATAAATCTATGAGACCGTTTATTTTTCTTTCAAGCTTTTATGTATTTATAAACAGTTAGTGAGAGTTACCGTTGTACGGTCGTTCTTGAACAAGTCTATGAATATCTATTCCTCATAACGTTCCTCCGAGTTAACGCTAAGTTTATAGTTGTGCCCAAATGTGTTGTGATTTACGCTTTATATATTTTTTAAATCTAGTCGTTGGTCCTCTTGGCGGGAATGTGAAAGTCATGTGGTGGTTTATATTTAATGTGTTATATTAAATAATTTTGATGAAATTTTATGTAATGCAATGCGGAGGAACTGTGAATATGATATAACATTGCTTTACAAATATTTTCATTTTGCACTAAAATGCTAGAAGATACAATACGAACAGCTTTCAAGGCGACAATTCGACATACTGATGGAAAATAAAGAAACTAAAGATGTGAAACTGATAATTTGTGACGAAAAATATAACTCAACGATACCTCGTATTAGTAGCTGCATACAAAAAAAAAAGAATAAGAAGCTAGTCGTTGGACATAATTCCTCCGAGTCAGATTCTACCTAAAAATCGTGATAAATTTTATATTTGAATACAGATTTTCTGGAGATTCTTGAATCATTTATCAAAAAATTCTCATTAGTTTCATTACAACATCAAAATTCTCTATTACTTTGAAGTTAAGATTATGTGGCGAATGATGTATGTATTTCCTTTGCTCAATCCTATCCTACTAATATTATAAAGCTAAAGTGCGAGTATGTTTGTTGCTCTTTAACGCAAAAACTACTGAATGGCTTTTGATGAAATTTCACAATAATACAACTTACATATCAGAATAACACATAGGCATTCCGATATTCCTATGGAAAGGAGAACTATGCGGGTAAAACCGCAGGGCGCTGCTAGTATTTCAATAAAGGCGCGAAACTATGAATATAAAGAAACCTGCTCAAATAAATGTCAGAGATCGTAATGGAAGACAATGTAAAAAATATTAAACAAGTTTTATTAAAAACTTGAATAGTAGATACGTGATATATTATTTGTACATAAAATTATAAACACGATTTTAAAATTAAGTTAATATGCTAACAATTTCAAGTTATATATGTTTACAATGTCTTATCTATGTAGTTTAAAAAGATAAGGGATAAGATCTCGTAATATATAGGGGCAGGACGAACTGGATTTTTCATATTGATAAGTGCGATAGGGTACACACACGGATGTTTTTTTTAAACTGAAAACTTTTTAGGCTTGATCACATTACCGATGTCCTCTCCGAGGGGGGACGTCGGTCGAGGAAAGGGTACCTCTCAAGGGGTATTTCGTCGGGCCGACCACTGACGTTAAGTCACCCTGTTCCGGTGGTCGGCCCAACGTCGAAGGCGACGTGTCACGGGTGGGTTACGGGTGCGCGTGCTTACGCCCCTCTGTCGCCCCGGACGGAGTGGTGGGAGGAGTGCGCCGACCGTAACCCAGCCAAAAAAAAAGCCTTGTTCAGATTATTTTGTGGGTATTGAATGGGCATTGATGATTATCCGTGTGCTGACGGAATAAGAATACAATTCTCCACTCGTGAATATCATAAAAGACGACTAAAGGGATACAATACGCATATAACATCTATGCAAAAGAAGGAAAGCTCGAAATTAAACCCTACACCAACATGTCAAACCAGGATGTTATAGTAAGGTTCATTTCCCTCCTATTGTAGAGGAGGCTCGAATCCAACAGTGAGACGTGGAAAATTCGTGGTCATCATCTGCATTTCAGCTCATATGAGCTGAAATGCAGATGATGACCACGACCTTTTTTTTTTTGTAATCCTTTACATGTCTTAAAGGCAGCGGTGGATTTACACTAGGGGCAGTCGTGGAAAGTGCCCAGGGCGAAAAATTTTTAGGCCGGCAATTATTATGAGTCAAAATTATGAGTCATCCTTAGTGCCAAATTTATAATTGTTAAAAAAATCAAATATTTATTTATGTTTTTGGAATGGAATTCCAAAAACATTTGTTATATATTCCAAAAACATAAATAAATATTTGTTTTTTTTTATAATAAAGTTTCTGCAATAAATTAGTTATTTTAATTTCGAATAATAAAATATATAAAAAATATTCGAAAAATAACAAAATAATTAAGTAACATTCCAGTATTGGGGCGGATTTTTTTTTGGTGCCCAGGCACGGCATTAAGTTTAAATCTGGCCCTGCTTAAGGGTGAGGGGGTGGTGAATTGTATTCTTACTCTCTCACCAAACTGAGAATTTAAATACGTGCCTCGAATTCAAACTGTGAACAATCTATCTTATATTAACAGATACAAACTAAAGTATTCAAGGAAAGACAATTAGTCTTAAGATAAAACACGTATTATTACAAAATTCTTAACCTAGATGTAGTAAAGATTACAAACAAGGATGAAATAACACATATTTGGTACAGAATCTTAATTGTACTTGCGTTTGCTTATACTGTCATTGTGTCATAATAACCTTGGTTGCGAGTAGGCAATGGAACGCAATAGTTCAACTGAGAATTATTTTATGTACGTAGATATAAAAAACACAAAGCGGTCAAAAGGACTGCCGTCAGAAGTGAAAACTTAAAACTATGAATAATATCTATGCAAGAGAAGGGAAACTTGAAATATAACCCTACACCAATCCCTCTGACCAGCTTGGTTCATCATCATCATCATTTCAGCCTATCGCCGTCCACTGTTGGATGTAGGCCTCCCTCATGTTACGCCACAAAGTGCGGTCCTGTGCAGCCTTGTATCCAACGACGCCCAGCAACCTTCACCAAGTCGTCGGTCCACCTAGTGGTTTTGCGTTCTACACTGCGTCGTCGTCGCATTACAATTATATTATTAACTAGCAACCCGCCCTCGCTTCGCTTCGGTTATAGGTTATAGTCGTTTTACCCGCGTAGTTCCCGTTCCCATGGGAATACCGGGATAAAATATAGCCTAGGTTACTCCCTGATATTATAGCTTTCCATTGGTGAAAGAATTTTTGAAATCAGTCCAACCGTTTTGAAGATTACCCGGAACAAACAGACAAACAGACACAAAATTCGTTTAATCTGTATTTTAGGCATAGGTGTCGTACAAATAACCGTGTGAGCATGAAAAAAACCTATTATTTTGATATTACAAACAGACAATCCAATTTTATTTATTGGTATAGATCAGCAATTTTTTGTATTCGTGTCTGAGATTTCGGTCCGACTCGATTGATATCACTATCCCTATTTTCTGCATCGCAATTTTTAGTTCGGTTACAAAAGCGTGTTATTACTTTTTTTTAACTAATCCTCGCTAACTTAACCCGCCGCCCAGCTCCGCACGTAGCCTTCGTCGTTGGGCCGACCACCGGTGCAGAGTTCTTTGACTTCAGTGGTCGACCCGACGGAATACCCCGAGGGAGTACCCTCTCCCATTGACGTCCCCCCGTGACGCTAATCGCCGTCGCGAGGCTAACCTCTCCGCGGGTGCTGGACTAAATCCCCGGTCCGGTCACCCGCAGCTCTGCTAGGGCGGCATCAGGCACAAACTATTCCGCGCTAAGGAATAAAGCCTTGTGTGGCGAGAGACTTCACGAATATACCATCACAAGTGTGAAGTCTCACAAGGATACAAATTCTAGGATCTTATAGTTCGAATAGTATTGTTTTTATTTTAAGTATATGTATATATTCCATCTGTTTTGTCCTTTTGTTTCAGAGGGGAATCAGAATAAACGAGGCCTACATCAACCCTTACCGACATTAAAAGTTCAAAATTTTCTTTTTTTTTTTTCCGTAATTCACACGTTTCTCCACTCATCATTTGTCATTGGCAGAATTGTCGACACCGGCACGCTTGTCATTAGGAAAAATTGAATTGAATAGTATTGTTTGTTTTACACAATAAAATATTTTACGCAGTTCTAATTTAATTGTACTTAAATTTGTTCGCGAAGAGAACATCCCGCATTAAGAAATAAATCTTTGTTTCGCGATTTGGATTATCTTAATATATATAAATTACGTGTCACGTTGTTTGTCCGCGATGGGCTCCCTAAACTACTTAACCGATTTTAATCAAATTTGCACACCGTGTGCAGTTTGATCCAACTTGAAAGATAGGATAGCTTACACCTTAATTTATAGTCGCAATATTATTTTATTGCAAATTATTTGACAATTTTAACAGATGGCGATATCTGTTGACTGGATTGAGTAATTAATTAATAGATGGCGCTGCTATATCAAACCTACAAACGTGTCATATACGATTTAAACTTGCTTTTTTACATAGATGCCATTTGTAAAAAAATATGACGACCTCCATGACAGATGTTCTCCTACAGTTCCACAAAATAGTTTAATAAAATGTAATATAACAAAAACATTAGCTATAGCAACGCGTGGCCGGGTCTGCTAGTTGTCTTATATTATCGCCAACTAGCACAGTGTTTTATTTAAATACTAGATGATCTGCGCAACTTTATTTGCTTCACATAAGAGAGACAGAGATAAAATCGTAGATACATACTTATATGTCGCCTTAGCGAAGCGCACGCAAAGAAAACTCTTCCCAAGCTGAAGTACGTCTACTAGGACGCGGTCGCCGCCTTCTGTGAGGCCGTCATCTCACGGAAGGAGGCGGTGCATCGTGCGCGAGAGGAGCTTCTCTTCGGTGACACGTTCCCCCGCCGGCGTCTCGGGCGGCGCAGGCGCGAGTACCTGCGCCTGATGCCGCCCTAACCGAGGCCGCGGGTGACCGGACAGGGGACTTTAGTCCGTCACCCGCAGAGAGGCTGACCGCGCGACGGCGACCGACGTCCCGGGACAGGGACGTCGAGACGTGAGGGTACCCGAAAGGGTATTCCGTCGGGCCGACCACTGTGGACAGGGAACTCGGCACTGACAGTCGGCCTAACGACGAAGGTGACGTGGGTACGGGTGGGTTCTGGGCTCACGCGCCGTCCTTTCGTCGCCCCGGACGGAATGGGGAGCGTGTGCGCATACCATAACCCACCCATAAAAAAAAACGCAGAAGTCCGTTCTCCACAGGGGGAGCCCTTGGGCGATGTTGCTTAAAGCTTTCTCCGGGTTAAGAGTCCTAAGCGCTCACCCAACAGTCCGGGTAAAGTTATCACAGCCTTCTGTAGCTAATAACTAAAGTCACAGAAAAAGGGAATACATTTGCTCGGTTTTTATAACATAAACTCATTTGCAAAAAAAACGGGCGGTTTTGATTTTCATTCATATTTAAAAAGATACAATACCAAAAAGGTTTCAATCGTTTGTACACGTTACTGGCCGGTTTTAAAAATGCTGTGGTATTTAAAAAAGTACGTTCTAAATTCAATTTTTCATTTGATGTTCATTTTTACAGAAAACCCCTTTTTATCCTACATTTTTGGCGCGAAGTTCCAGAAGTTAACATCGACTTTCATAACTTTTATTCAATTTTTATCGATTAATTTCATATCCTTGACTGTCAAAGCTTTATTTAATGCTGTTTGGCTGTATCAAAAATGGTAGATAAAGTGGTAAAAGCTACCAAAATTATCGCGCTGCTTGAAGAGGGTTGCAGCCAATGTTTCGTGGCTAGGAGGCTAAATGTTAGTCGCTCGACAGTCCAAAGGACCTGGCAGCGATATCAGGAGACTGGTTCCGTCGAGAGAAGGCCTGGTTCTGGAAGAAAACCATGTACCCAACCACGGGATGATCGTTTTCTTGTGAGTCGCGCATTGAGAAATCGCAAATCTTCGTATGTGGATCTTAAGAACAACCTCCAAGAAGTAAGAAATGTGCATATTAGTCTATGGACGGTCAGGAGGAGGCTTCTCGCTGCCAATATACGCAGTCACCGCCCGGCCCGCGGCCCCAAATTACTCCGTGAGCACAGAGTTCACAGGCTTAGGTTCGCTAGAAATTGTGAATCATGGACTCAAGACGATTGGAATAGGGTTTTGTTCTCTGATGAAGCCAGGATATCTCTGTTCGGTGAAGATCGACGTCGGCGAGTGCTAAGAAGACAAGGAGAACGCTTTGCAGAGGCATGTTTCGAAGAAATCACACCTTATGGTGGGGGCTCTGTTATGTTTTGGGCAGGAATAAATTCAATGGATCGTACAGAGTTAGTCTTCATTGAAAACGGCTCACTGACTGGGCATCGATACATAACGGAAGTTCTAATTTCTCATGCACAACCCGCATTGGCCGCTCTAGGTGAAGACTCGATTTTTATGGACGACAATGCTCGCGCCCACCGATCCCGCGATGTTAATGCGTATGTGCAAGAGGTCGGCATTCGTCGTTTGGATTGGCCAGCTCGAAGTCCCGACCTCAATCCCATAGAGCATGTCTGGGACGTTCTGAAACGGCGTGTGAGATCAGTACACCCGGCTCCGCAGACCATCAGAGAGCTGAAGAATGTGATTACTGCGGAGTGGGAACGTATTCCGCAAGCAAGTATCCGGGATATACTCGCTAGCATGCCCAGACGAATTCAAGCTGTGATTTTAGCTAGAGGGGGTCACACTCGATACTAAACATTTATCTGCTTTTACTTTATTAAAGAAAAACAAACAAAAAAACTTTTTTATTTTTACTTCATGAGCATATGCACTACTAGCGAATATACACTACTAGCGAGGTTTAGCATTATTTCCCATAAATTGTATCTAAATTTTATGAAATACTGATGAAAACGATTATTTTCTTATTAATTTAGCAAATTGTGTGGATAAAACTACCTATAATTATCAAACAAAGAAATATTAACATTTGAAATGGTTCATTGCTTAGGTGCCCGTTTTTTTTGCAAATGAGTGTATTTCATTAATGCGTCGCTTCTATTAGTCTTAGCGCGATGTTATTATATAGCCTTCCTAGAAAAATGGTTTACCCAACACTAAACTTTAATCAAAACAGCTTTATAAGATAAGTAAAAATGTACGTAACCATTGCGCAAGAAAAGTTCCCGAATGACTATTACGAATCAGATGACGCAGTGTAAGACGACCTCTTACTAAATGGACTAACGATATCTTGAAAGTAGCAGGGAACCGTTGGATCCAAGTGGCACAGGATCGTTTCGAGTGGCATTCTCGTGGGGAGTTGGATCCAACAGTGGACGGCTCTAGGCTGATGGATGGATGGATAGTATTAAAAAAAAAACAAAGGAATATAGAACTTGAATAGAATTTTACAAAATTGTACTATTGAAGCTTATCTGTATAATTTACTAACCAATTAATGAAATTCTTTATACCAAATACGATAGGCGTCTCATCTGTGACACGAATATAAAATACTTAGGTAGTCATTCGAAAGGTTACAAAACTCTGATTCATTGTAATTCCGTAGGAGGATGCTGTTAAAACCAGCTGGTAATTTAACACAGGTGTTTGGCTGTTCTATTGTCTATTAACGCAAGGAGTAATAAATATATCTGTAATTACAAAAAGTTTTGTATTCAAAGCGTCTATGGTTTCGTATAGATTTTATAAAAGTTTATTTTGACGTGATAACGTCTTAAAAATTGAAGACCGCCAGCTGCAAGTAGAAAAAAGCATAACACATTTTAAATAAAACTACGGATTTTATCGCGTTTGTATTTGATTTTTGATTGCCGACGTTTCGAACACTTTGCAGCGTTCATGGTCACGGGCAATTACACTGGCAATAAATTTGATTTCTGTATCGAGGAGATAATTATAAATTTTCTGCAATAACAATGGCTTGTTGGACGTGAGACATCTTAGTCCGCCCGTGACCATGAATTCTGCAAAGTGTTCGAAACTTCGGACAATCAAAAATCAAATACAAACGCGATAAAACCCGTAAAGTAGTTTTATTTAAAATGTGTAAAAAACATCAGAAATCATTAGCATAACTCATTGTCACGTTTCGCCTAAACCGATCGTGTGAGCGAGAGCACGGAACAAGCGATAGAGAGGCACAATTGGTCTAAAAGCGTTCGGCTTGTGAAGTATCTATTTCTACGTAAAAAAAGACTTTACAGCGTTCATGGTCACGGGCGGACTAAGATGTCTGACGTCTAACAAGTCACCATTATTGCAGATATTTATAATGATCTACCCGCTATAGAAATTAGTTATTAAATTTTGACCCACATCTATACCAATAAATATAATTGGAGTGTCTGTTTGTAATGTCAAAATAATAGGCTTTTTTCATGCTCACACGGTTATTTGCACGACACCTATGCCTAAAATAGCAACCAAAAAATTTTTGTCTGTCTGTCTGTCTGTTTGTTCCGGGTAATCTTCAAAACGGCTGGACCGATTTCAAAAATTCTTTCACCAATGGAAAGCTATAATATCAGGGCGTAAACTAGGCTACATTTTATCCCGGTATTCCCACGGGAACGGGAACTACGCGGGTAAAACGACTATAACCTATAACCGAAGGGAAGCGAGGTCGGGTTTCTAGTTTTATTATAAATTTATTGCCAGTACATGAAGAAAATGATTCTATATGAGAAAATTATATTATTTATGGTTAGTAATTATTAAACATTAAATTTGTAGTAATTATTATTACAGTTTATTAATTTAAACTTTACAAATCTAATATAATATACCAATTAAAAATCAAATACAAATGCGATAAAATCTGTAAAGTAGTTTTATTTACAATGTGTGTATTACACATTGTAAATAAAACTACTTTACGGATTCACGAAACATCAGAAATCATTATAAAAAAAAGAATTAACGAGTGCAAATAAATATTAATTTACGGAAAGAAATGTAATTTTCAATTAACTTCTTTGTATTATACAAAATAATGATAGTTCAGTGACAATAATTAAATTAATAAAAGTATGCAATTTTCATCAATGTTTTTTTATGACGTCATCACGTAAAATTATCGTCCGTAAACCGTCTGGTGACGGAGTATCTTACCCGTGGATGTCGTAAAAGACAACTACGGGATATAATAATGCACATATCATCTGTACAAGAGAAGCAAAACTCGAAATGATACCCTATATCAACATGTCTGACCGGCATGGTATAAGTAGGTTGAATTCCCTCCCATTGTGGAGCAGGCGCGAGCCCAACAGTGAGACCTACGGCTATGATTAAACCGACTTTACAGCCAATCAATATATTGGAACGCGGTCGCAGCCTTCTGCGGGACAGTGATCTTGCAGAAGGAGGCGGCAGATCGCCTGCGCTCCTCGCGCAGCCTCGATGAAACGATCCGCCGCGGCGTAGGCGCGAGTACTTGCGCCTCATGCCGCCCTAGCCGAGGCTGCGGGTGACGTGATCGGGGAATTAGTCCGTCACCCGCCGAGAGGCCGACCGCGTGAGGAAAGACCGACGTCCTCCCCGAGGGGGGGACGTCGGTCGATGGGAGGGTACCCTAAATAGGAGGTATTCCGTCGGGCCGACCACTGATGACAAGTAACCCTGCTCCGGTGGTCGGCCCAACGACGAAGGCGACGTGCACGTGGGTGGGTTGCGGGTGTGCGTGTTTACGCCTCTCAGTCGCCCCGGACGGTATGGTGCGAGGAGTGCGCCGACCGCAACCCACCCCCAAAAAAAAAGTCAATATATTTTTTAGTTTCCCTTTTTGACTAACTTCCAATAGGTCTATTATTATTCCTTTAAAATAAATTCATTGCCTACTCAACGCAATTATTTTTTAAACACGTCTTTGAATCCTATTAATTATTGAGCCTTTTTTTTTTTTTTTTTTTTTTTTTATGGGTGGGTCGCGGTCGGCGCGCCTCCGCACCACTCCGTCCGGGGCGACAGAGGGGCTTAAGCACGCAACTCCCGCAACCCACCCGAAAACCACCTCGCCTTCGTCATTGGGCCGACCACCGGAGCAGGTTTACTTGTCGTCAGTGGTCGGCCCGACGGAATACCCCCTACGCGGGGTACCCTCCCGTCGACCGACGTCCCCCCCTCGGGGAGGACGTCGGTCTTTCCTCACGCGGTAGGCCTCTCGGCGGGTGACGGACTAATCCCCGGTCACGTCACCCGCGGCCTCGGCTAGGGCGGCATGAGGCGCAGATAGTTGCGCCTGCGCCGCCCCAGTCGCCGGCGGCGGATCTCCTCATCGAGGCTGCGCTCCACGCGCAGACGATCCGCCGCCTCCTTCTGCGAGATCACTGTCTCGCAGAAGGCTGCGACCGCGTCCCAGTTCCTGACGCTGTCGACCATCGCCCTAGCGATGGCCGGCAGCGTCAGGTCGGCACCGATGATTGCGACGAGTTCACGGCGCTGCACTGCCCAAGCCGCGCAGGCCTCGAGCGTGTGGCGCGCCGTGTCCTCGTCGCAATCGCAGTGGTGGCAGGACGGTGTACTCTCCCTCCTCACGACCCTGTGCAGGTATTTGGCGAAGCTCCCGTGCCCCGTCAACACCTGCACTAGTCGGAAGGAGAGCACCCCGTGCCGCCTCTCCAACCACTGCATCAGCACCGGCCGGAAGGCCTCCACGGTTCGCACCCCGAACCGAGGCCTCTCCAGCCGGACTGCCCAACGGGCAATGACGTCTCGGCGGGCGTCGACGCGCCAGGCGGTGAGATCCCTTAACGAGATCACACCGCCCTCCCCGCGCACCCCCGACACCCGCCGATACAACTCGGCGAGCATTTCCGCCTCCAGGTCCCACGGGGGAGTCCCGGCCAATAGGCACGCTGCCTCCGTCGCAACCGTGCGGTATCCGCGGATGGCCCTGACCGCCATGACCCTCTGTGGTCGCCACAGAAGGGCCCTAAGTCGGACGGTCAAGGACCCCGCCCACACCGGTGTGCCGTACAGGGCCATCGACCGGATGACCCCCGTGTACAGCCGTCGGCACGTAGCGCTCGGTCCGCCCACGTTCGGCATTAGCCACGATAGGGCGGACGCCGCGCCGACGAGCCGCGGAGCGAGCCTGCGGAAATGCTCCCGGAACCACCATTGCCCGTCGAGCACCAGGCCCAAGTACCTCATATGGGCCCGGATGCTGATGTCAACCGATCGGACGGTGATCGAGACGCCGATGGGAGGGCTCATAAGGCGCCCATGGAACAAGAGGGCCTCCGTCTTGTCCAGGGCGACCCTCAACCCCAGCGCCTCGATCCGCCTGACGACCTCTTCGGTGCCATAGGTCGCCAGGCTTACCGCCTCTTCTAGCGTTCCACCGCGGGCTGTGACGAGCGTGTCGTCGGCGTAACAAATCACGCCCAGCCCGGGCGGGAGGCTCCCCCGCAACGCCCAGTCGTAGCCGATGTTCCACAGGGTGGGTCCGAGGACCGACCCCTGTGGGACACCGCACGTCATGGGCGTTCGCACAACGTCCCCTGCTCGGTTGGTACAGAGGACGCTGCGCCCCACCAAATAGTCTGCCACTAGCCGCCTCAGGTAAGCTGGCACTCCGTGATACCGGAGCGCCTCCCTGATGCAGCTGAATGGCAGACTATTGAATGCGTTGGCGATGTCTAGGGACACCGCCAACAGCACTCCCCCACCGGTGACGGCCTCAGTCGCCACGGCCCTCAGGCGCAACAGAGCCGCGATCGTCGAACGACCCCTCCTAAACCCAAACTGGGCGTCCGACAGATCGGGCCCCGTGCCGACGAGGTGCCGCTCGATGCGGGCAGCTACCACCCTCTCCAGTAGCTTGCCCGTGTCATCGAGCAGCACGATAGGCCTGTAGGCCGAAGGCGACCCCGGAGACCGTCCCGGCTTCGGCAGGAGCACCAGCCTTCCCTCCTTCCAGCACCCAGGGAACCGTCCGGACGCTAAACACGCGTCGAACAGCTCCCTGAGGCGGGGACCCAGGTGGTCGAGGACCAGGCCCAACACGCGGTTAGGAACACCGTCGGGCCCGGGGGCGGTGGACTTTGCGCACATGCGCGCCACCGCCACTCCCATCTCGGGTTCCGTGATGGGCGGAACACTGTCGTCGTCGGCCTCCCGGTCAGTGTCTGGCGGAGCCATGACCGGGGGCGTGTGTTCCGCCCGCCGCGGGAACAGGTCCTCGACGACCCGGGTGAGAAGGCTGGGCTGGAGAGTCTCGGTGAGGGGAAGGCCCCGCGCGCGGAGCTTATTCAGCACCACGCGATAGGGGCGTCCCCAGGGGTCACGATCGAGACCGTCCAGCATCTCCTGCCGACTGACGTCCTTGGCGGAGCGGACGGCCAGCCTGAAGGCCGACCGCGCATTGCGGTAGCCCTCATACAGCAAGGCCTCCCGCTCCGCGTCGCGTTGCCGCCGTCGGCTGCGGGTGTAGGCCCTCCGGGCGCGAATACACGCGGCCCGGAGATCCGCCAGCTCCCGGGACCACCAGTGGACCGCCCTCCTCGGGGGCGGACGCCGTACCCGGGGCATGGCCGCATCGCAGATCTGCGTCAACGCACTGCGGATGCGGCCAGCCTCGGCGTCCACCCCGTCCGACTGGTTGGCAGAGGACAGCCACGAGTAAACGATGGCTGTCTCCGCCAGCTGGTCCCGGTCTAAGCGACCCACAGCCCATCGCGGGAACGCAGGACGTCCATCCGCCCCGTGACCCCTGCTGGGCGTCGGGATTACCGGGGAGACCTCCATCCGGATATACCGGTGGTCCGACAAGGTCTCCACCTCCTCCACGACGCGCCAGCTCCCCACGCGTGCGGCGACCTCGGGGCTAGCGAACGAAAGGTCCACTATCGACCCGCCCCGTTGTCGCACGCACGTATGCACCGAGCCCCTGTTCAGCAAACAGAGGCCCAGTGCCGCCGCCCACTCCTCGATCGCCCGTCCTCGGTCGTTCGTCCGGGGAGACCCCCACGCCACGGACTTGGCGTTGAAGTCCCCCAAGACGAAGACCTGGCGCGATGCCATTCGCCGTAACGAGGCCTCCATGATGGTGAGGGAGGCCTCGAGATCGGTCACACTCCAGTTAGGGGAGAGATAGACTCCGAGGAGCGTAATCTCCCCCCAGTCCGCCGCGACGTATCCGACGCCCCTGTCCCTAAGGGTCAGAGGCGACGAAGGCCACGACGTGGAGGCGACGATTGCCACGGTGCCATCGGTGCTACCCAACCAGTTAGGCCGGTCGGGCACCACGTACGGCTCCGCGGCTACGGCTACTCCTATCAACCACTCCGCCATGGCTTGCAGGAACACGTCCTGCGCACCGGCGGTGTGGTTGAGGTTGGCCTGGAGGAGACGAATGGATACGGGGTCCATTAACGGTCCGTATCCATCGTCACCTCCTCCGCGCTGACGGGCGATCGGGCCGCGCTCGGAGCGGGGACTGGCCCGGTCGATGGGCCGTCCCGCCCCTTCGGGGCCGATGCCGGGGGTCTGCAGTCCCCAGAGCCCATGCGGTGTTTGGCAGGCCTATTGCCTGCCGCACACGCGGGGCAGTGGGGCACCGCAGAGCACGATGCCGCCTGGTGTCCGGTCTGACCGCAACGGAAACATAGCCCGCTGCAGTCAAAGCAGTTTTTGCATGTCGGTCGGGTATGCCCGACCGCCATGCATTTGTAACACCTCGCGGGCCGGGGCTCTAGCACGGTTACCCGCGCCGAGCTCCAGCCCACGAGGAGCCTGCCTGAGTCGGCCAATTGCTTGACCGACTCCACCGGACACTGCACCCAGGCAGCACCGACGCCGCCCGGACCAGTGCGAATGGTGCCAATCCGGACGGTGTCCGAGGCACATCCGGTACGCGCCATAATGGCCTCCCGGACGTCCTCCACCGTCACGGAATCGTCCAAGCCCGTCAGGCGCATCTCTGCGCACTTGACAGGCCTGGCGATTCGGACACCATCCTCCGGCCCGAACAGCCCCCTCAACATCGTGGCCAAACTATCGGCCGTCGTCGCGCCCTCGGCCCCAGGGAACTCGAGTATTCGAGCCCCTGTCCGGGCCTTGCGGGTCCTCGCCTCGACGCCCCCGATACCGGAGACGTCCAGCTCCCGCCGGGCGCGTTTTAGGACGGCCTCATAGTTGAGGCCCCTCTCAGCCGCCTCAGGCAGCACGGTGATGACCACCGCGGCCGTCTTCGGCGACTTGAGGCCCCTGCGCGACCTTTTCTTCCCCTTTCTGCCGGCTCCCGCCTGGGGAGCGGCGGCCACGGCGGCACTCTTGGCCGCCGCTCTCCGCTTCTGGCCGCGTGCCTTCCTGCTCCGCTCAGCCACCTGCCAGCCCTGTTCGAGCCTGGCAGCAGCGCTGAGCGCAGCAGGAGCGGTCGCGGGTGCGCTGGCCGGCGCCTGCGGTGCAGCCGCTGGCGCCGGCCGCGGCCCGGCCTTGGCGGGAGCCGGCACCTTGCCGGCCTTCTTGGCCCCCTTGGGCCCGGCCGCGGCCGCAGCGTAGCTCACCACGCGGCCACCCTGACAGGGCAGCGGGGTGGGAGCTGACGCTTGCGGCCGCCTCGCCTTGTCCGCGGCGAGCGGCGGTCGGAGGGGCGGCTCAGGCGGGAGCCTGGCCGCTACGGCGGCGATACGCGCATCCACCATCACCCCTACTCGGGCTAGGATCACGCGTACCGCCGACTCCGACACGCCGTGCACCTCGTCGGGCGGCGGCTCCTCCCCCCTCCGAGGCCTCCCGCGGCCACGAGCCGGCGGGGGGACCACGACGAGGGGAGGAAGCGCCGAAGCCGCGACGGGCGCAGCCGGCGCAGCAGCCGCGACGGGCGCAGCCGGCGCCACGGGCGCAGACGACGGGCCCGCCCTCCCCGGCGCAGCCCGTTTCGGTGGCGAGGCTGGCACAGGCGGCGCGGCCGGCGCCAGGCGCGCGAACTGGGCCCGCAGGTCGGCCATCTCCTTGGCCAACCCGCGGTTCTCCCGTCGCACCGCCGATAGCTCCGTCTCCAGCTTGCGGTTGCGTTCCCGCAAGCCGGAGACCTCCTCACTAAGGCGGGCGTTCGCGGCCTGGAGGGCCGCCACCTCGCCACCGTGGCCGGCCGGACCCGGTGTCCCCGGCCACGCCGCCACCACCGATCCTCGGCCTCTGCGCCCCCGGCGCATGGTCGGGACCTTGGGAGGAGGCATGATTATGGAACTCCCCTCCGAGTCGGTGTTGGAGCGGCCACCCTCTTGCAGGGGGCGCTTCCAGGGTCTCGGGGGGAGGGCCTCCTCCCTCTTCCTCGCTTTTGGGGCTGGAGCCGGCGCCCCCGCAGCCCCCTCCGTCCCCCTCCTCGGCGACGACGACGACGACGGCGACGACGGCAACGACGACGGCCTAACTGCACCCTCAACCGACGGCGCGCCTAACATCTGCCTACTGCGGTCCTCGTCCCTACTCCGGCCGACTAGCACCCAAGGGGTGTCGCTCTCCTCTCCTCCTCTCGCGGACGGCTCTGCGGCACTTCCGCCCACGTCCGTCAGCACCATCTCCGACGCATCCGTCTCCTGACGCTCTGATGGCCCTGCGGCACTGCCGCCCTCATCCTGCGACGGCTCTGCGGCAGTGCCGCCCTCATCGCTCGACAGCTCGGAGCTTTCGCCTGCTAGCCTTACGCACGGCTCTGCGGCAATGCCGCCCTCGTGCTCGGACCCGCTGCTGCTGCCGCTCTCCTCACGCGGCGGCCCTACAGTGGTCTCCATCCTCTCCTCCGACGGCTGGGCAGCAACGCCACCCCCGTCCCGCGACGGCCCTGCAGCAGCAATGCTGCCGCCCTCGTCGCGTGCGGCAATGGCTTCAGCCTTCATCCGCGCCCGCCACGCCTTCGATGCATTGGCGCTAATGCGGGCTCGTGCAGCGGCGGAACGCCTCGGCTTTGTCCTTCGGGTCTTCTTCCGCACCTGCACCTCCTCCTCGTTCCCCCTCCCCCCCTGAGCCACCTGGTGTTGAGCCGGGCTCTCGGCTTCTGAGGCAGTAGTTGTCCCCCACCCATACGATTGGGGACTGACTGTGCCGGGACTTGGGCGCGACTCCAAATGGACGCCGCGCGCAAGCACCGGCACAGCAAGGGATTCCCCGGCCTGGCCGGGACCCTCTGGTGAAGTGTTACCTGTATTAACTTCTGCCATTTTTTTTGGACGTTTTTGAGTCTTGCCTTGACTACCACTCTAACGACTGGACGCTCACGCGCTTCTTAACCCACCAGTCATACATCTCCTCGCCGAGTGGCCAAACTTAAGATTGGGGTAATTTTTTATAGGGGTTTTCTTCCCCGCGGTCCGAAGACCCCCGGTCCTGACCCCCCTGCTCAGGATTACGGTTTGGGCCTTCCGGGTCTGGCCGCTCGCGAGCGACCGACCCGTCACGCCCCCGGGCCGTGACGCAACCGTCCCTGGCGACGGAGTGCCATGAGGCACATCCGCCCCATTGGCCCCGGGTCAGATCCGCCGTGCGCTCTGCCACCAGAGCCGCACGCGGAGACCCCCCCCTGCCGGAATCTTGGCCGTCCAAATGGCCGCATGACGTCCAAATGGACGTTACCAGGGAGCACCACGAGGAGGTGCTCCGGCCGCGCCCCCCAATTATTGAGCCTTGAGGCCGCTATGGGTTGATGACAAAAATATCTACCAAAACCATATAGATATCCATACTAATATTATAAATGCGAAAGTAAGGATGTTTGTTTGTTTGTTTGTAACGCTTTCACGCTTAAACCACCGAACCGATTTCATAAATTCTTTCACCAATGGGAAGCTATAATATCAGGGAGTAACATAGGCTATATTTTATCCCGGTATTCCCACAGGAACGGAAACTACGCCGCGGGTAAAGTGACTGAAACCGAAGCGAAGCGATGGCGGGTTGCTAGTACAATATATACTGGCAAATTCTACCAATTATTACGTTCACGTTTATTGTATATTCTCACGTAATAAACACTTGGGATCAACATTAAAATTCAAAACTAAATCTCTCTGAAACGAGATCGTAATGCAATCGGTTTAAGACTTTCACTAGACATGCAATTTTTATTGCTAAATTGGGATAATCATTCTAGTTCACGGTATCTTATTTGACAACACTATAATATACATTACATCTTGGCAATATCAATAAAAAAACTTTTTATTTTCTTTTATTTAAATTTTAATTATCATTCATCATTTCGGCTTATATACGTCCCAGTGCAGGGCTTTTTTTTTGTGGTGGGCTGCGGGCGGCGCGCTCCTCGCACCACTCCGTCCAGGGCGACAGAGGGGCGTAAGCACGCAACACCCACAACCCACCCGAACACCACGTCGCCTTCGTCGTTTTGCCGACCACCGGAGCAGGGTTACTTATCATCAGTGGTTGGTCCAACGGAATACCCCCTACTTGGGTCCCAGTGCAGAGCTTGAGCCTCCTCCATAATGGGAGGGAAATTGACCTATTATACCACACTGGTCAGACGGGTTGGTATAGGATTTTGTAGTTTTCCTGCTTTTGCATGGATGTTATATGCAGATTATATCGCTTCGTCGTCTTTTACGACATCCACAGGCAACATAAGGTGAATTGTATTCTTACTTCGTCACCACACGAATAATTCTTTTTTTTTTTTGTATTATGTTATGTATGTTATATGTAGTAGTATGTAATATGTGTATCATATGTAGAGCCTGAAGCCTGTATTTATTTATAACTAGCAACCCGCTCTCGCTTCGCTTCGGTTTTAGTCGTTTTACCCGTGTAGTTCCCGTTCCCGTGGGAATACCGGGATAAAATATAGCCTAGTTTACGCCCTGATATTATAGCTTTCCATTAGTGAAAGAATTTTTGAAATCGGTCCAGCCGTTTTGAAGATTACCCGGAACAAACAGACAGACAAAAATTTTTAATCTGCATTTTAGGCATAAATTAACTTTTTATTAAAGTCTAACTTTTTATTAGCTGCAGTAAAATGACGTTTCTAAATGTCATTCCGTAAAATAATGTTGACAGCCTAATCTCAATAGGGATGTGATTCAGTTCACAAAAGTTGACAGAATATCTAATCGTTCCATAGCTGACTCATAATGATCATACTAAATTCTATTTAATATTAATGTAAATAAAAGGCTGTATAAACGTTGATCCTTTTAGACATATATAAGGTAACACTCAAGAAAACGCTCTCTCAAGTTGGTAGTACTGGTTTTTGGTTACGGTGCTACGATGACGTTTGACCGCCATTTTGTTTCGGTTGTCATTCGCCCATTCGGCTTCATACTTCTGTTTTGAGTGCATGAATAACTTTGATTTGCCCACTGCGCGTTGTTTTTGTTATCATTATTGTTAAACTTATGTTACGTTGTGTTTGTTTTTCATTACCTGTTTTCGTTAATCGTGTTAGTTTTTTTTTGTTTGATACAATGAGGACATGGATGCTCTGCTGAGCACATCGCAAGATGGAGACACATTTTTATCTCCTAAGAAAAAAAGGCCACGTGTAGCTCTAAGTGCAACTGAAAAACTTTGGGTCCAAAACGTTTACAAATATGTGTTTGAAGTGAAATCTTCAGAATCAAACATTGAAGTTCCAAAAACAAGTGAATGCGTTAACAAGGTGGCTGAAGTCTTGGGAATATCCGTCCGCACAGTTTATTCCGTTTTAAAGGAGCACAAGGAGAACGACAGCGAATCACCAAAACCTCCCGAAAAAACGGGCCCAAAACTTACATTTAAAGATAAACTTGATGATTTCACATTCACTGCTGTTAGACGAATTGTACATCAGTTCTTTCATAGAAATGAAATACCCACCATCGCAAAAGTTAGTTTACACATGTCGTCACTCATCTTTTTATTATACGTTATGTATGTTTTCTCCCATCCCATGTGTAATCTTAACCAATTAGGTAATAACTTTAATCATTTTTAGGTGCTGCAAGTTGTAAATGATGACCCAGGATTGCCCAACTTCTCGAAAGAGACATTGAGAAAAATTATGAAGCATCTTAATTTCGAATTCGCTACTCGATCACGCAAGAGTGTGCTTATTGATAGACAAGATATCATATCATGGCGCCAGCGCTACCTGCGTTTAATTAAACAATATCGTAGGGAGGGAAAATACATATATTATCAAGACGAGACCTGGGTCAACGCTGGTACGTGTCAACTCTTAGTTTCTTCTATTTGTTCCCTTTTTGTTTTGATGTCGAAACTTAATGATTCTTTTTTGTTCTTTTCAGGTCATACTACAAAAAAAACCTGGACTGACGGAAGTATTAAATCTTCTCGACAAGCATTTTTAGACGGCCTGACTACGGGATTAAAAAATCCCACAGGAAAGGGCAAACGACTCATAATTAGTCACATAGGCGGAGAAGAAGGCTTCCTGGTCGACGGACTTCTTATGTTTGAAGCAAAGAAAGGTACAGAAGACTACCATGATGAAATGAACGCGGAGTGTTTCGAGGATTGGTTCGGCGGTATTCTACCTAAACTCAAGCCGAATGCAGTAGTCGTAATGGACAATGCGCCCTATCACTCTCGGAAGATCGAAACAATCCCGAAGATGTCGTGGACGAAAGCACGAATTCAAGAGTGGCTGACTACTAAAAATATTGCGTTTGAACCAAATATGGTCAAGGCCACTCTCATAGATATTGTGAAACAACAAAATCATACTGAGAAATATGCCGTAGACGAGATGGCTGCACAAAAAGGTATCACACTTTTAAGACTGCCCCCTTATCACTGTGAATTGAACCCCATTGAGTTGGTATGGGCGCAGGTAAAGAGTCACGTCGCAAACAATAATAAGACGTATAAAATGCAAGAAGTGAAAACTTTATTCCAAGAAGGAATCAAGAAAGTGACACCGGCTAAGTGGAGTGACTGTGTGTCTCACACTATTAAAGAGGAAGATAAAATGTGCCACCTCGATCATATTATAGATGAAGTGACAGATAGATTTGTTATTAGTGTGACCGAAAGCGACAGCGACAGTGATTTCGAAAAAGATTAATTAAATAACATTATTATGACGTTTTTGTTTCATTTTGAATGTACCTCCCTATACTTCCACTAAAAAAGATCAATCCTCTAGTATAGTAATAATAATAGGTTAAAAAAATACATTACAACTTAATATTAAATCTCAAAAAAAAAACCAAACTGATTATTCATTTATGATTCACTCATTTAGCTACATCCCTATTTATTTTTCTTCAAAAACCGGCAACCCACAAAACGTCATTTTACTGCAGCTAATAAAAAGTTAGACTATAGGTGTCGTGCAAATAACCGTGTGAGCATGAAAAAAGCCTATTATTTTGACATTACAAACAGACACTCCAATTTTATTTATTGGTATAGATACTTACAGCGCCAACACTATCTAATCCGCGTAGCATAATAGTTTAATTTCTCTTCTATTGCCGAAAAGACTTGTACTCAATTAATAAAACGTATATGGGCTATAAAAAAGTAAAACAATCGAATCAATATAACATAGTTGCCAGAAATAAATCGCTTTAAGTTCTTAATTTAAACCATTACCCGTATAAACAAATTAAGTATTGCCATGAAGGAAGAAAGCGGTGACATAATTATTTAGTTGATAACAAATTTTATTGCTGTCCTTGTGACGTAATAAAAAGTATCTCGCATCGTTTATTGCTGTTCCTGGCAAACAGCACGTTTTTTTTTTGGGATAAGGACGTGGTCGGCGCACCCGCCGCCCGGCTCCATCCGGGACGACAGAGCGGCACGCGGCCCAATAACCCACCCGTAGCAGCCTTCGTCGTTGGGCCGACCACCGATGCAGTGTTCCCAATCGTCAGTGGTCGGCCCGACGGAATACCTCCGCGAGGTACCATCTCCTCACGACTTCTCTCCTTGGGGATGTCGGTCACCGCCGCGCGGTCAGGCCTTTTGGCGGGTGGCAGGCTAAATACCCGGTCCAGTCACCCGCGGCCTCGGCTAGGACGGCATCAGGCGCAGGTACTCGCGGCTGCTCCGCCAAACAGCATACCTAATGGTAAGTAATACTGCTGCTCATGGACCTTTGCTAGGCCGCTGCATACCGGGAAAAAGTGAAGGCAGGGTGAATGCACGCAAACACCCTCAGAAAATTGGACTTCCAAGTCTCTCGCTTACCAAATGAAATGCAGTAACAAATTGCTACTACTTAGACGTCGATTTTCTGTGAGAATGTGGTACTACCCTGGACAGATCGGCCCGCGGCTGTAGACAGACAACTATTGACCATGCGCTCCTGCCATTATAGATTTTACTATAGGTGGGCTTATAAGCTATTCTTAACAATAGATCTTATGCTTTAAAACCAAAAATGGTAACCTTAGAATTATTCTAAAATCTTTTAATTTAAAGCAACTAGTCACATAAAAACTAATAATACAAATTTGCAAATGGCGTAAGTATAAACGGAAATTTTAACGTTTAAAAAAATTGTAGCGATCTGCGACGATCATTTTAGAGCATTTGTAAAAACTGAACAATAAAATAAGGCCATTACTTAGTAAATACACTATTTTAGTCTTCCTTGTACGAATGGTGACAGCGAAACGCAATTTATACTTATACTGTAAGAAAAAATTGGTCATCTATAAAGTCGGTTTACGAACAATATTTTTAAGTGATAACGTCTTAAGAAAACATTGATGAAAATTGCATACTTTTATTAATTAAATTGTATTATTATTACTGAATTATCTTTTTTTTTGTATAATACCAAGATGGAGGTAATTGAAAATTACAATTTTCTTGATAAATTAACATTAATTTGTACTCGTTAACCCAAATATTTTTTTACTTAAATGTGTCCAGAACATCATCATCATATGATCAAATGATATAATAACATTTAATAAATACCGTGTGCTGATGGAGTAAGAATACAATTCACCAACCTCTATTTTACCTGTGATTGTAGAAGACTACTAAGGGATATAATAGGCATATAACATCAATGCAAGAGATGGAAAACTCGAAATGAAACCCTATATCAACACATCTGACGAGCGTGGTACATTAAGTCAATTTCTCTCCTATTGTGGAAGAGACTCGAGCCCAGCAGTGGGACGTATATATGCTGTGATAATGAAGTAATCCATGACAGCGAAGCTGCTAGCACAGCTAATTTGTAATATTTAAAACATATATTTTTATACAAAAGACTCGTAAATGTCAAGTGCTTAGTCGACAGTAGATGCCGTCTTCAAGATTCATTTGAATACAATAAGCGTTCAGTCTCACGAAACTTGATGCGTAGTTTGAAGTGTTTGGTAACACAAGCGAACGGAAATTAAACATACCGAATTTAGATTAACATTTTTGAATTGTTTAAATTATAATTTCTGTTTAAATAATTATTAGACGTGAAATCATCGTGCAAGCATCGGTGTCGACCTGACGCTGCCGGCCATCGCTAGGGCGATGGTCGACAGCGTCGGGAATTGAGACGCGGTCGCAGCCTTCTGCGAGACAGTGATCTCGCAGAAGGAGGCGGCGGATCGTCTGCGCGAGGAGCGCAGCCTCGATGAGGAGATTCGCCGCCGGCGAGTGGGGCGGCGCAGGCGCAACTATCTGCGCCTCACGCCGCCCTAGCCGAGGCCGCGGGTGACGTGACCGGGGATTAGTCCGTCACCCGCCAAGAGGCCGACCGCGGGAGGAAAGACCGACGTCCTCTCCGAGGGGGGGACGTCGGTCGATGGGAGGGTACCCCACGTAGGGGGTATTCCGTCGGGCCGACCACTGACGACAAGTAAACCTGCTCCGGTGGTCGGCCCAATGACGAAGGTGAGGTGGTTTTCGGGTGGGTTGCGGGAGTTGCGTGCTTAAGCCCCGGACGGAGTGGTGCGGAGGCGCGCCGACCGCAGCCCACCCACAAAAAAAAAAAAGACGTGAAATTTGTTGCTGATAAGAATAATATTTATTATTTTCATTATCCATTTCTCCGTGTGGTGACGGAGTAAGAATACAATTCACCACTCCCTATCTTGACGGTAGATGTCGCAAATTAAGATTAAGGGATATAATATGCTTTTAACATCTGTGCAAAAGTAAGAAAACTCGAAAGGAAACCCCATACCAGCATGGTATAGTAGGTCAAATTCCCTTCCATTGTGGAGGAGGCCCGAGCCCAACAGTGGGACGTATGTAGGCTGCGATGATGATGATGATCCATTTGTTGCCTGCGAGTGTCTTAAAAGATAATTAAAAACTTGTTAATACATATTTATCACAGCTCATATGTATGTGTCACACTTCTTGGCTCCAGACTCCTCCGAAAAAGGAGCGAAACACCTACTACACCATGCTGGTCAGACATGTTGATATAGGTTTTTGTTTCGAGTTTTCCTTGTCTTACACAGATGTTTAATGAATATCTTAACATTTAGTCGTCATTTGCAATAGCCGCGGGCAAGACAGAGATGGAGAATTGAATTCTCACGGACATATCCGTGTGAATACAATTTCAACTTCTAATAAAAATTAATTTAAGTTCAATGAGAAACAAAAATGGCTGTCAGCTCTGCTTGTGGCTAATTTACTGTATTGTAATAACGCTGTTATTCTGCCATAGTACAGGCGTCTTTTTTTATTTTTATGTACAGCTATAATAAAATACAATTAAAGGTTTCTATGTAATCATAATTATAAATAGCAAATGTTTACGTCGTTTTATAATTTGAGCAATTATGTAATATAGTCGTAATTAACGCAACTAGGGCCATAACGTTGAGTAAGATTGAGAAACAATTTACTGTTTTCGTAATAAATATAAGAAAGGTGACTTGTTATTTTGCTAGTATTACGTGTGAAGATGAATTAAGAATACATAATATTATCTCATTATACGAAATGTCCGCCATCTTTGCTTTTGATTTCACTAAAAACATTACTTACGTGGACTCTTTAAGATAATTGTTATTAAGCGTATTTTTTGACCGAGCGCGATGATCTCCGTTTCAGCTTGACGAAAAATGCTTTGGGTGTACAGTATGGCTGTTTTCCTCCACTCCAGATTTTGGTAGAGTAGCTTTAGATATCATTATCATCATCGCATACAGTATCAACCCCAAATTATTGGGTTTTGAGCAGGACGATTGTAATATAATGATAATTTACATTAAAATTTCATTTTAAGTGCTTTGAATCAAATTTCCATGTATTGACGAGGTAAGAATACAATGTACCATTCCCTTCCTTGCCCGTGGGTATCATAAAAGACGACTAAGGGATTATAATAGTCTTACAACAAGGCAGAGAAGGTAACCTCGTTATAAAACCCTTGACCAACACGTCTGACCAGTGTAGCGCGGTAAAGCGCGTCAATTTGCCTCCCATTGTGGAAGAAATTCGAGGCCAATAGTGGAACGCGTATGAGCTATGATTATAGTGATTCAAGTTAGAATTTACTTGTACTTAATTTTTATAAAAAAAACATCATCCGAAACTAAAATCAAAGGTAATAAACAAAATATACAGACAGTTCAAAAATAGATATTTATCTTATCGTATCTAGAATTGATATCTTGCAACAACACTATGCAAATATTTATCCTCAATGCATAAAACAGTAAATTGCAAATAAAGGCAAAGGACGCAAAAGAAAAACAGGCTGTCATTTTGTAAAAAAATACAACAAAAAACAACTCACGGAAAATCCAAATACAAGAAAGAATTATTGTGTTCTTCCTGCGGTAAATCTTTTATTTTTCTCTGATCAAATGTATCGCGTTGAATTGTTTAACTAAAATCCCTGACATTACATTTTGAAGGCAAATATGTCAGGCGAAATAGCATTTACATTCAATTTGTATAGTTTGTGTTAGATATTAAATTAGAAATAATCAAAAGATATCATCGTCGATAAATTAATACGATTTAATTAAGTTTCTGAATATCAAATTCACAACGATTTAAACTGTAAAGGTCACGAGTACCTTTGTTTATATTAATCAACAAGATACAGTCCGTAAAAGATCGTCGTGAACTCGTCGCAATCATCGGTGTCGACCTGACGCTGCCGACCATCGCCGGGCGATGGTCGACAGCGTCAGGAACTGGGACGCGGTCGCAGCCTTCTGCGAGGCAGTGATCTCACAGAAGGAGGCGGCGAATTGCCTGCGCGAGGAGCGCAGCCTCGATGAGGCGATCTGCCGCCGGCGACTGGGGCGGCGCAGGCGCGAGTACCTGCGCCTCATGCCGCCCTAGCCGAGGCCGCGGGTGACGTGACCGGGGATTAGTCCGTCACCCGCCGAGAGGCCGACCGCGTGAGGAAAGACCGACGCCCTCCCCGAGGGGGGGACGTCGGTCGATGGGAGGGTACCCCAAATAGGGGGTATTCCGTCGGGCCGACCGCTGATGACAAGTAACCCTGCTCTGGTGGTCGGCCCAACGACGAAGGCGACGTGCATCGTGGGTGTGTGTGCTTATGCCCCTCTGTCGCCCCGGACGGAGTGGTGCGAGGAGCGCGCCGACCGCAGCCCACGCCAAAAAAACAAAAAAAAAATTCCGTAAAAGACAACCAAACGTCTTCTACGGAGAAGAAAAATGTGCACAGAAAAGAGAGGGCTGTAAATTGCATTCTTACACCTTTCACTACACGTACATCCTACTAATATTATAAACGCCAAAGTTTGTATGTGAGGATGTGAAGATGTTTGTTGCTCTTTCACGCAAAAACTACTGAATGGATTTTAATGAAAATTCACAATAATATAACTTACATATCAGAATAGCATATAGGCTATAATTTATCCCGATATTCCCATGGGAAGAGGAACTGCGGGTGAAACCGCAGGGCGCTGCTAGTTATCATATACATCATCATGAGCATCCCATCGCCGTCCACTGCCAGACATAGGACTCCCTCATGTTTCGCCACAAAATGCAGTCCTGAGCCGTCTGCATCCAACGACGCCCAGCCATCTTCACCAGGTCGTCGGTCCACCTAGTTCGTCCTATACCACGTCGGCAGATACGTGGTCGTCACTCGAGAACCTTTCTTCCCCAACGTTTTACGTTTTGTCGGGCGATGTAGCCTTCCCCTTACCCCTTCAGCTTGCTAATTCTCGTATACATAAATCATGACTATAGATATATCAAGAATTCTTATAATATCAAAACTCGTAAGACGTCAATGAATAAGCAAAAAAATTAATGCTGTCCATTTTACAATCCTATTTAAATAATCGTGTAAAGAAAAACACAAACTACACAAAAAGTTTTATACAAAAGCATTCGACACGGTTGATCACAGTTGTTTATTTGTTGGGATACCTATTACCTTATACGTCATTATTGTGTGTAACGTACGCCTACGTCTATTATTATTCTATTATATACAAATCTAACGTAAAACGATTGTTGCTATATGAATAAAAGTACTGTTGATTGTTGTAATAGTGGAGTGAATTGATTCCTTTTCACTCAGTGGCATTTGTGGAAAGATTATTCCAAAGTGGTTTAATGTTATTCCTGTCGTAAAACTTATAATTTTTAATATGTTATCCTTTTCTTCTGCCTGTGTACCTACATATTGTATATTTCTGAAAAGAGATCCTTCTCAGTGTGGCCGCGTTCCGATCCGGTGGTAGTATATTAGTTTGTTAATTTTAAATCAACAAATTGTAACAATAATTGTTACAAATTTAATAATTAATAATTACTAACCATAAACAATATAAATTTTTTCATATAGAATCATTCTCTTCTTACACTGGCAATAAATTTGTACTAAAATGTGGGTCAAAATTTAATAAATTTATAACTAACTAGCAATCCGCCCTCGCTTCGCTTCGGTTATAGGTTATAGTCGTTTTACCTGCGTAGTTCCCGTTCCCGTGGAAATACCGGCATAAAATATAGCCTAGTTTACACCCTGATATTATAGCTTTCCATTGGTGAAAGAATTTTTGAAATCGGTCCAGCCGTTTTGAAGATTACCTGGAACAAACAGATAGACAGACAGACAGACAAAAATTTTTTAATTGCTATTTTAGGCATAGGTGTGCAAATAACCGTGTGAGCATGAAAAAAGCCTATTATTTTGACATTACAAACAGACACTCCAATTTTATTTATTGGTATAGATTTTCTGTATCGGGTAGATAATTATAAATGTCTGTACTAACGATGTCTGTAATAACGATGACTTGTTGGACGTGAGACACCTTAGCCCGCCCGTGACGGTGAATGCTGCAAAGTGTTCGAAACGTCGGGCAATCATAAATCAAATACAACGCGAAATAATCCGTAAAAGTAGTTTTATTTACAAGATCCTACCAAGTTAAGGTATTAACTATGCAAAAGCCCTTCAGTCGAGAAATAGTTATCATATGTCAATAAAAAATAATAATCATATTCCACAAGTTATCAGGGAAATGCCTATAAATAAATTTAAATTCAAACTCAAGACTTGGCTTGTTAAAAAGTGCTTTTATACATTAAATGATTTTTTGTTGCATAAAACTTAAATAAAGCTTTTTTATAAACATTTTATCGTAATCATAAAAAAATAGCATGCCTTTTAAAAGCGAGTATTTCGGGCTTAATTTTTATTTTTGTATTTACATTTTATATTTTTGTACCATATTCTTGGCGAATAAATATCCTATCTTATCACTCCTTCATCTCGGCTCGTAAAAGCCCTACTATTGAGCTCAAGCCTCCTCTCCAAATGATGGAAAATTGACCTACTATACTAAGCTTGTCAGGTTGGTATAGGATTTTATATCAAGTTTTCTTTTGCATAAACGTTTTGTGCATGTCATATCTCTTAGTCGTATTTTACAACACCCGTAGACCAAAAGGAGGTCGTGAATTGTATTTTAATTCCGTCACCTAAGTATATTTTAGGTTACATATGTTGTAAGTACAGATTGGAAGGTTATGCGCAAAATAAACTATCGAAAAAGTTTGAATTAACGTTGCTAACTAAATTAAGAGACGAATATAATACTTTATTACCTTTATTAAAGTCTTGATGATTCAAATTAATAATGAAACTGAATTTTCATTTATAAAAACGGAGGTATTTTTTTTTCTATGAATAATTTGTCTTGAACGAAAATGAACTTGAACGTAAACAGGATAATACATATGCAACAGCATGCATACCTGACATAAAGGTATTCGGTGTTGGATGAATTCCAAACATAATAAGTTGAATGAGCGATCGTGTGGCGTACCACAAGGTTGTTTACTGGTAGCAATGCGATGTACAATTACTGTGCAATAACAAAATGACGTGTTAATATTAATACGAGTGATAAATTGATAAACAGATTTGATTTTTAAATTATTATCTATGACTAATTTGTGATTGCTTCTAATGTTATAAATAAATATATAGGTATTTTGTTTAAAATTGAAACATTGTACTGATGAAGTTAAATTTTAAAGTATTACTACTTTATTCCTGACGGACTTAGTACGCCCAGATCTATGCATGTAACCTTTTAAACTCCAGGTACTTACAGTTAAAGGAACCTAATTGCCTACATTCGCATAATCTCTCTTTAAGATTGAACACAAAAAATAGAATAAAGCTTTGATAACATTCTAAATATTTTAAATATATAATTGATAAACAACAAATCTATTTCGTTAAATTCTATACTAGCTTTGCCCGCGACATCCTCGTCCTTTGATCGTAAGTCCTGACGAGTATAAGTGATTATTATCAATCTCCTTGTGGTCTGGTGACAGCGTAAGAATACAATTTCACCGTCCCCTTTCTTGGCGATGGGTATCGTGAAAGGCGACATAGAGATATAATATACAGATATCATCATTACGAGAGACGAAACATTACCAAATAAAACCCTATACCAACCTGTCTGTACAGCGTCGTATACATATATCAAGGATTCCCTAAGTGTGTTCCGCGGAACCCAGGGATTCTGTCGAATAGTCATTCGGGTGCCCCCAAAATTAAATAGCTTTTAATTTTAGTAATTTGTCTGTGAAATAATACCACGGTAACAAATATTATTTATAGAAAACTCTTTACTATTATGAAAGTGGACAGATAGCAAGAATTAGGCCTGAACTATGGTACAGAAGCGCATGTAGCCAATGCAATGCGCGACGTTGCACGATGGACTTCGTCCCACCCGCACCTCATTCATTATTTGATATGGGGTTCCATAAAATAAAAGGTATTCGGTTGATATTCGACATTCTGTAAAGTTTAGGAACCCCCGGTAAATTTAGTATATGTAGGTCGTTTCCTTCCATTGTGGAGGATCGAGTCTAGCAGTGGGCCGTAGATAAATTGTAATGATAATTATTATTATCATATATTCATCATATATTCAAGTCCTTATAAATTGCTTTTATCCGATACTTAATACCAATTGAACGGTAGTTAGAATTTAACCGCACCTGTATCGCCACTATTATCCGTATCCAACCATGTGTAATATGATAGGTAATGTCACATAAAACGGAAGATTAGTGATATAGTTTGACTGCACAGATGATGACATATTGGTGAAGTGAATATACAAGCTAAGTGTCACGAGTTATATAAACTTTGTGTTCATCATCATCATTAGTTTCAGGTTGAGAGCCCTCAGCGCTCACCCAACAGTCCGGGTAAAGTTGTCATAGCCATCTGAGGCTAACAACTAAGTCACACACAAAAAAAAAACAAAAAAAATCATCATTAGTCAGTCTACAGCCGTCTACTGCTGGATGTAGGCCTCCCTCACGTTTCTCTACAAAGTGCAGTGTTACTCCACCGGTATCCAACGAGGCCCAGCAAATTCCATTAGGTCTCAGCAACTTTCACTTAGAGTTATTTAAAATAAAGTATTATTTCAAACAAACTGTATAAACAAAACAATCGTTATCAAAAGAAATTAATTTAGAAATTAATTCTTTGTAAATAAAACTACTTTTACGGCTTTTATCGCGTTTGTATTTGATTTATGATTGCCCGACGTTTCGAACACTTTACAGCATTCATGTCCTATATATATCTCTTAATGGTTAGTGTATCGCATAGAATAGGTATATCTATCGAACTTGCGCCATTGTTGACGAACATTATGCTAAATGTGGCTCAAGCCTAAAGATTACACAACAAACTGAATCAAAATTGAACTTTATGACTCGATGACACAATTCATTTTTGTTTATTTTAGGAGCTCATAAACAAAATTTCAAGAGGGTAGGGAGTTTTCGGATATTTCTAATATTTTATCACTTCCGTTTATGAATGATATATAAAGTAACAAATACAGTTACGAATATTACGTTCTTAAAAGGGCTTACTAAATAAAATGTACATTATTAGAGAAAAAGACTGTTGTGTTTTTGGTAATTTCTAAAACCATACGATTTTCTATTTTTTCTGATGCACTAATGTTATCTAAAAACCTACTGGAATAGATTATGTAGGTAAATGGTGACCATTGTATTCTACTCTGTCTACCACACCGATATTATATAAGTTACTACTTAAACCAATAAACTGTTACTAGATCGGACCGTGATCATTACTGAGAACATCCGACCAGAAACTCTTGACTAGCAACCCGCCCTCGCTTCGCTTCGGTTTTAGTCGTTTTACCCGCCTAGTTCCCGTTCCCGTGGGAATACCGGGATAAAATATAGCCTAGGTTACTCCCTAATATTATAGCTTTCCATTGGTGAAAGAATTTTTGAAATCGGTCCAGCCATTTTGAAGATTACCCGGAACAAACAGACAGACAGATAAAAATTTTTTAGTCTGTATTTTAGGCATAAGTGTCGTGCAAATAACCGTGTGAGCATGAAAAAAGCCTATTATTTTGACATTACAAACAGACACTCCAATTTTATTTATTGGTATAGATTAAGGCCCATCGAACTACAAATATAATTCAAGATTATGCCTCAACCAGATCCCACAAGCGGCACCATGTAATAGAAGATAGGGAAGGGTTCTAATACTTTATCTAACTAATTATACCTCTAGCATTTGATAATTTTAGTGTCATCGTCTGTATGGCAATCCGGCATATATACTGAATCACCATTGCATTCCTAATTGCATTGCCAAGATATATTCCTTACGAATTTCATTCAAGTAAATCGCTAAACTTTTGGACAGGCTTGTTACACATTGCTTAAAGCCATTGGGGCGTCAGCACAGAGGCCATGTATTACCTTACATATTGTACCGCTTCGTCCGATAGTTTCGGTTACGTTTGAATCGCATCCCTATTGCACGCTTGTCATAAAACTTGTGACACTGAAGGCATTAAAATAACATCACCTGACTCATCGCGTCTTATGGCCGGAGGGCATGGTATTTGAGTTCATTGTATATGCATAACGTATATTCAGTATGCTCGTGTGTGTGCCGGCAGATACTTTCTTATTAAATATACTTACGTTTATATTTACATATGTATTTTTAAGTTGTTTGAACAATGAATTATTATAGCGTCCATTAAGTCTTGATTCTTATGTTTTATCTATATTGCGGTTTATCTATGATACTTTCTATTCATATTTACGACTCATATTTGTTGCGGTGAAACTTTTGATAGCAGCCGAAACTCTGATGTGCACCCTTTTTCTGTGAACAAATGTTAAAAAATAAAAACTTAATCGACCACTATAGGACTAAGGGATATGATATGCAGAATAAGCGATATGATATGCTGTAAGAGAAAGAGCCTCCGAAATAAAACCCAATGTCAACCCGTCTGATCAGCGTGGTAATAGGTCAATTTCTCTCCCATCATGGAGGAGGCTCTAACCCAAGAGTAGACGGTAAATGAACTGAGGTAATAATGCTGATAGACGCTCTTATATACGAGTAAGTATATAAGGTGGGCTCTAGAGTTTCTGTTTTAAGAAACATTTCCATAAATATAATTTTTTGACTATCCGTGTGGTGATGGGATAAGAATATAATTCTCTGGCTCCTGAGATACAGGCTCTAGCCTAGTTCAGGGACTATCGTAATCTTGTTCTGTAAAATAGCATTTCCTGTTTAAATAAATTATTATTATTATTATTCATCACACTTATTTTGCCTGTGCTCCTGGATGTTGTAAAAGTCGACTAAGGGATATTATGCATAGGACAACTGTGCAAGAGAAGGAAAACTCGAAACAGAACCCAATACCAACCCATCTGACCAGCGTGGTATATTAGGTTAATTTTTCTCCTATATGGAGGAGGCTTGAGCCTAACAGTGGATCGAATATTAGCTGAGAAGATGATGCTAATTCTTTGAGACGGAAATATGAAGCGATAATTTAAAATAGTTATATCGCTAGTTAAAATAATAAATAATAGTTACATATAATTTTATTTTTATGTATTGTTTGCATGAGAAAACAGTCAAATGATGTCATATTACATATCTTTTTTAATGGAGAAGATAAAATTTAATCCTACAACCACGAATCCTACTTTGCCATTTTAGTTACTCTGTGCAAATAGCACGAAAAATACCAAATCTTTTTATGAGTTGAAATATGTAGATATTAGCGAATTGTACTGATAACGATAACCTAACTAGCGTCTTGTAAACGCCACCATTTATTTCTTAATTTTAGTCTAGTCGTGTGGTGACGAAGTAAGAATACAATTCACAACTCCCTATCAAGCCCGTGGATGTCGTACAAGACGAAACAAAACCGTATACCAACCTATCTGACTAGCATGGGATAGTAAGGTCAATTTCCCTCCTATTATGGAGGAGGCTCGAACCCAACAGTGTGGCGTATATGAGCTGAAATGATGATGATGAGTCAAGATACTCGGTGTTATAGTTTTGTGTTGTATACTTCATGTGCTACATACATTACCTTCTTGATGGTGGGTATCGTAAAAGATGGCTAAGGATTATAATATGCATATAACTGGACTAGATGTCCAACCAAATAAGGTATGGAATCAAAATTTGGGACTCGGCTTTGCATTTTTGATATAATGTAGTTTTAATGATGTAAAAATAATGTGTAAAGGCTCTTCAACATCTGACAAGGTACGATCAAATCTTTTATCTTACTCGAAAACGGCTAAGAAAAGAAACGGCAATAAAACTTTATTTTTTCAAAAAAAGGTGTTTTTAAAAAGGGGCAAACCGAGAATCGAATTGGGGTTCTCTGCATTAAAGGATTGCTTGATTTCTGATTTTTTATTCTAGATGACAGTGCTTAAATTTACTTTTAAATTCAATTTTTTTTCACTGCCTGTTAAAACCGCAATCTCCTGCATATTAAATTTCCTAGAAAACAACCGGTATCAAGATTCTGAATACACAGAAGTATGTATATAAGAATTGCGTTTAAACATATTAGATAGAAAGTAACATCACACTATTTTGTTTCAGGTAAATATTTGGATCAGCGAAGCGGTGCCTTCCTGTCGTTAAGAGCCGGAAAATACATAGACGTTTAGTGATAGTAAGTTAATTAATGCTAACTACCATTAGTATGACTTGAAATACATACTCTACCATTTTTTGACCATCTTATTTTGGACATAAAACTCTTTTTTAAGGAATATTAAGGTGTTCGCAGTTTTGTAGTTACACTTCTTTTGGCGCATTAGGGAAAATGGTGAGAGTAAAGTCAGTCCGTGTAGTGATGGAGTAAGAATACAATTCACTACTCCTGTCTTGCAAGTGGTTGTCGTAAAAGACAACTAAGGAATTTAATATGCACATAACGTCTGTGCAAGAGAAGGAAACCTCGAAATAAAAACCTTATACCAACCTGTCTGACTAACATTGTATAGTAAGGTCAATTTCGCTCCTATTGTGGAGGCGGTTTAAGCTCAATAGGTACGTATGCGAGCTGTGACACGCGCACAGCGTCACGAAAAACCGACACCCTCAAGTTAGCTAGTCAACATTTTTTTAATTTAGCGACGTTTTCAATATTTTGCAGCTTTCGTAATCGCGGGAGTATAGTTAGTCCTAATAAAAGTTGCTAGTTATTTTTCGTTATCATCTTATTTTCATTTTTATTACTCACTGTTCTAGATTCTAAATTAGGAAGGAAATTGAACTACTATTTTTTGAAGTGAAAACTTCGGCCTTAGCGTTGTACGTGTATTAATACGTATTTGTGCGCGCATGCGTAGTACAAAGCTTGTACAATTTTTTTAAGGATTTCCTCCACCACGTGTTTTTGAAGTGAAAACTTTAGCATCGTTGTGATTTGAAAGTCGATGAAACAAAAAAGCGACAGTAAAAAGATACAGACACAGAAATTCATAAGATTTAATGTGAGAGAAAATAAGATAGGAAGCATTATACACACTTTTTTTTATGTGAAACATCTATAGGCGAGGGTGAACCTGTTCGTTGGCGTGGCGTTAACTCCACGCTTGGATATTTACATTTGTGTAACGAAACCATAATCCGTTTTAGAATTTTGTGCAACGCCATTTAGTGAACTCAAAATAAATTATCAACCTAAACACATACCACATATAATGAAAATAAATGTTTATTGAATAAAATTCATAATGTTCTAGAAAAGAAACATCGTAATATTTTATTGATACTTTATGCCATAATATTTATTTATTTTTTTTATTTATTTAAGACAACACCCTGCACTAAGGAAATAATCCTTGTATTGCGGGGGACTTTACAAACATATAATTAACGGACACAAATTACATCCAGACTCAGAACAACAATTTGTGGATCGCACAAAGTGTTGTCCCACGTGGGATTCGAACCCCCGACACTGGCGCTGTAGGTCGCTATCTTAACCACTACGCCATCTGTGCAGCATAATAGTTCTTGTCGTAATCTGTTCTTTTATGCATATATACTGTACAGAATAATTTCGATGTTTCACATCTGCTAGGCGTCCTGAGCGACAGCTTCCTTTTTATTTTGGCCTTTTCTGAATTAAATTTCGAGTTTTCTTATCTTTGTTACTTATATCATTTTAAACCCTCTAATTGTCCTTTACTACACTCGTTGCTAAAATATATGGTAACACAATTATTTCATAGGTACTTAATTCGTCACCATACGTACAAATACGAAAACTCATTGTCTATAAATTCTCTCACAACTTAATGACAATTAATAATTCATAACTTTGCCATTTTCATAAATTATCATGATTATCAACATTTAATAACTTGAAAAAACAAAACCTTGTGATGACGACCTTATTCTTACGATCGGAAACAATTATTGACAGAATGATCTCAGACAATTATAAAGAATAATTAAATTGCGAGTTACATTCAGTTATACTGAATTAATAATTAATTGGCAAGTGGCATTTTGGTTTACCGTGTGGTGACGGAATAAGAATTCATCATTCCCTTATATTCACTTGGTTACTGTAAAAGACGACTAAGACATACATATAATATACTTACAGGTAACATCTATGAAAAAAGGGAACGCTCGAAATAAAACCCTATACCAATTATCTGCACTGATGACAAGTCACATCTGCTCCGGTGGTCGGCCTAACAACGAAGTGACGTGGGTACGGGTGGGTTATGGGCCCGCGCGCCGTCCTTTCATCGCCCCGGACGGACTGGACCGCGCGAGCGCTTACCATACCCCACCCATAAAAAAAAAATACCAATCATCTGACCAGCCAGGTATAGCAGTGGTCTAAGATCACGCTATACAACCACCTTTACCGAGTTGGTTAATGGATGAAAAGTATTTTATATTCAAGTTAATATATCAACAAATACATTGCAATTGGGTTACCTAAAACATTTCAATTCAGAATATGATTAATTAATAATTAAAAAAAACGGTTTTTTTTAACATTTCACTATTTTGGTTAATCTCTCTTGCCCGTGGGTGTCGTAAAAGTCGACTAAGGGATATCTTGTCCTTATAACAACAATGCAAGAGAAGGACTCGAAATAAATACCTATACCAACCTGCCTAACCAGTGTGAATAGTAGGTCAATTTCTCTCCCACTATGGAGGAGGCTCTGATGAATGAACGAATGAATGTCTAAAACATACTGATTAAAAACATTTCTCTTATAAAATTAAAATTATATATTATCTGTATTTAAAAATAAACTGACACACAACCATAGATTGAATGAATGAAAAGTAGCAACATTCTCAATTAATCCTGGCAATTGTTTCAATCAAATTGACGTTGACAAAGTGTGTATACATCAATTCAATAAAAGTTAACTATCTAATTGTCTTGTTTATGGTTTTTACACAACAACTAAGTTTAAGTAAACATGACTGAGAATAACTTTAGTTCTATTTAAAAGAAGATAATTTGTTAGACGTGAGATCATGTAATAAAACTCATATAATAATATTAATTGAATTTGGACTTGGCCTCAAGCTAAAACGACAATCCTCAAACAATTTTTAACAAGATTGAATTCGATTTAATATCGATAATCGATTTCCTGTCTAATCGATATTAGATATTGTATTTCGATTTAGCTCTGTTAGTTCTGCTTGGCCCTCGTTAAAAAAGCGTGAAGTAAGAGTCAAGGTCGATAGATAACCTTCTAACATAATACTAAAACAATTACTTTATTTCTTAGCACTAACATTCTTTATAGATAGATATACTTGTCATAATTATTGAATTCTTGTGTTGTTATTTAGTCCATAGATACATCATCATCATCGTCACAGCTCATATACGTCGCACTGCTGAACTCGAGTCTCCTTCTCAATGGGTCATTTGATTGTCGCGTTTATCAATCAGGTTGGTATAGGGTTTTATTTCGAGTTTTCTTCTCTTGCATTTACATTATCTTAATAATATATCGTCTATTACGACACCCACGGCCAAAAGGGGAGGTGGTAAAATTGTGTTCTTCCTTTATCACTAAAAATTGTTTGTGATTTCCATGACTATGACGCCAGTATGCTATGCTTTTTGTAGTAAAATTATGGGACGGGACGCCTTTTGAGCAAACAAACCTAAAATACCAAGACAACACTACACGGCATTGGAAGGGTGATATCGAAGATATTAATTTACTCAATGTCTTTGGTGTCATTTTTATATATCACAGAGTACACAATTGTATCAGTGGTCTCTGTCACTATTGCCTATAATAATTTGAATAACTAGTAGTGCCCTGCGGTTTTGCCCGCATAGTTGTCCTTCCCGTGGGAAGATCGGGATAAATTATAGCCTCTGCGTCATGATGATTGAAATTTCATCAAAATCCATTCAGTAGTTTTTGCGTGTAAGAGCAACAAACATCCTCACAGCCTCACATATAAACTTTGGTTAGAATATTAGTAGGATTTGGTTAAATAAGCGTAAATTCTGTTTGTTAAATGACCTAGTAAATTATTCTTATGAACAAAATATCTTAACATGTTTTAAAAACACACTAACATTTTCACGAATATTAAATCAGATTTGATCAAATTTATATAAATTATGTAACTTTCAAAAACATCAAATTGAAACCGTAAAATACAATCTTTAAGCAATTTTTCACAACGAAAACCGCAATGTAATTCTATAGAAATCATTCAAGTCAGGCCAGCGTCACATGCCGTATCGAATTTATTACTCAACCATAGACAATTACTTAACATTCCCGCCATTACGAGTCAGCTGTCAATTCAAGATGGCGGCGTGCTGTGAGATATGGAGACCGGTTCGTTCGATTGAAACTTGAATGGGTACAGCTAATATTGCCATTAATTTGTATCAAGTTTGAATTTTTGGCATTATTATATAAAAAATAAACTACACAGATCACGAGTTTGAAACTAGCTCACATCTTTATTTTGTGTTGGTACATATTGAAATAGCAAATCTTTAATCGCCTTTTTCTTTCTGCTTGCTACATTTTTGTATGAACGAACCGACTAAAAGGGCAACCCTTTTGCCTATTGAAATGTCGAGTATGAGTTTGTAAAATTATGTATATTGCTTGATGGCATTCATTTGGCACCAAGTTGGTTGTTTTCCTTAAATGTATATAGGGTTGCCAGGTCGTCAAACCTAATAGCCAGACAGAGCAGCCAGTTTGGCCGGCCATTTGGGTTGAAAGGCCGGACACCCTACATTATTGAGGATTCTGTGTTTTAGTATTATTAGGTACGACAAAAAAATGTATGTGAAATTAAGCTTTTTGGATTATTATGACAACAGTCGACTCGCCGGACACCGATTATTTTGACCGGACATGCAATTAAAAAGCCTACCTATATCCGGCTTTATCCGGACCCCTGGCAACGCTAAATGTATACCTGAATAAAATTACTAATAGGTTGGCTTGTATTCACAGAGGACGTTAATAATTCTCGTTTACACATTTACTTACATGATTCTTTGTATTTGGTGGTTAATACAAACGTATTAATCTTTAAATTTCTAACATTTGTAAAGGCCTTAAAGTAATTTAAATTTAGCTATTTCAGTAATTACTTAGCACACCTTTACCCTATATTCGCTTATAGTTAGTCCTACAATCTATACAATTTCTATAATTACATATTTATTTTCGTAAACATTTTTAACAACTAAATTGGAACTAAATTGGCGGGCAACAAGAATTATGTTTTGTTCGGACATTTATGTTCAGTTCCTTAGATCTTTAGAATTCTGGTTCTAAATAGTATAACGACTTTTTGGAAATAAGCTTATTCTATGATGGAAGATATATAGAAACAAAAACCTTTACGTCGGCTATAGAAATCAATGCAATGCCAACGTATAACTTATCACAAGTGGATATTTTGCCTTACAAATTGGTCTATATCATTGTTATTGACAAAAGGCGTAGTAAAGCTATTGTTTCATCAGAAAGGTTTGGTATTGTTTACACTGATTGCTATTAGTTTTAGGTAAGTGTGTCATAGATAATAGAGTTTACCTTAACAATTTTAGTGATACGGCATGAGGCATTTTTTGATATGAAATATGTACCTTCACGAGGCCTTGTTTTGACAATCTCATTGTTCAGACTATACTTTGGATACACTTATATATACGGTGTGTGACCTCTGATAATCTGGTCATTTTGGAGGTGGAAGCGCAGCGTGCGGCCCCATAACCTTCTTGGATTATCGCCCAATTACCACTTGGGCAAACACCAGTATCTTAGAATAATAACGTATAGAAGGTAAGTTCACGCTCAAAAAGTGAGGCATTTCAATTGGAGCCTAATGGAGCTTACGCCGGAACCGTTCCGTAATGTACAGGTCATTGTACTGCACGTACGTACGCAACTCTTAAAAAATAAATTGATAATTATAATGGTTTGTGCATTCAAATGGTGTCACAACACATTTGAAAAACTTAAAAAGGTTTTTAACATTACTTTTAAAAGTATTTCGACGATTTATGTTAATAAAAACAAAATTTGATTTCATAATTTGTATAGTGATTTGAGTGTGTACGTCTGCGCGCCATTAGTATTTTTAGATTCAAATTTTGAAAGTTCGAAGTATTGACACTATCCTTCTAAACGTTATTATTCTAAGACCAGTATCGATTCTTTCCTATCATTGGCACATACATAAGGTTATGTCATTTTTAGATTATTATTATTTAGGGTTTATTTTCAATAACGAATACTAAGTTCGATCGTTGAAGACGACTGATGGCAAAGAGATTAAGCCAAGAGGAGGTAAACTCGAAGTAAAACTTTATACTAACCCATCAGACTGATCATTAACTTCTTTTGCTTCTTCCTTTGGTATTGCAATTAGCTACAAATATAAGCCATTGGTGCCAGTATCGAGTTATAATTTTCTTCACAAATTGTTAGTTTGACATCTTTAGTCTCTTCCTCTTTGATTGGGTGCCGACAACCAAATCAGATTTCTCTGGAAAATTTGGCAGAACATGAAAATGCACGCAATTCTCTTATAAATCATATCTATTACACTTCAGCATATTATCTGCATTACATAAAGCACTCGCAAAAATATTTAACATAATACTGTAAAACACTAAAATAATGAACGAGATTCAAAAGCGCCATATGACATTTTAACATTACCGTCAAAAAGCCTTGTTCTTGCTTTCTTCTTCTTTTGTATTGGTAATTAGCTGCTACCAAGGGCACCACCAAAACCCTCCACACTCAAACACCCTCAGAAAGTTGGGCTTCCGGATCTCTCGTTCACCGAATGAAGCGCAGTAACAAATCGCTACTACTCAGACGTCGATTTTCTGCGAGAGTGTGGTACTGCCCCGGACGGACCGGCCTGCGGCTGTAGACAGATAACTGTCGACAGTGTGGTCCTACCACTCTTAAATTCGAGCCATTTCTGCCAGTGTCGAGTTATAATTTTCTTTTCAAATTATCAGTTTCCTCAAATTAGTCATGGTCCGTCAGTAAGTCAAATTGTCGCCTTCAACAGTGTTATGGCCACTGTTAACGGTATCTTCTGAGAATTTTGGTTGAAACAAAAAAGTATATAAAGCACTTTTATATCATATTCACTACACCACAGCAGTTCATCTGCTTCATATTACATAAAATGCCATCAAAGTTATTTAACAAAACACGTTAAAATACTAGGATATTGAAAATAATACAAGAACACCACAAGACACTTCCACATTCCCGCCAAAATCCTTGTTCTTGCTTTAATGGCCTATCATAAATGTGCTACCATTCCGCCAATGTCCGTTGAGTAACTTTGATAGTTGTGATAGCGTTAGCTTAATTTCTTGTACTAAATGGCCCATATAGTTGTGCTTGATACAATTCCGCTAATGTCCGGTTGACATTAGTATTATAAACATGACGTAGAGAGTTGCTTTACTGGTGTTTTGGCGAAATAGCTGCTTTTTCTATGATAAAGTATACATTAATGAATACATTATGTACATGAACAATATATGTAATACTAGCAACCCGCCCTCGCTTCGGTTTCAGTCGCTTTACCCGCGGCGTAGTTCCCGTTCCTGTGGGAATACCGGGATAAAATATAGCCTATGTTACTCCCTGATATTATAGCTTTCCATTGGTGAAAGAATTTTTGAAATCGGTTCGGTGGTTTAAGCGTGAATGTTACTCCCTGATATTATAGCTTTCCATTAGTGAAAGAGTTTTTGAAATCGGTTCAGTGGTTTAAGCGTGAAAGCGTTACAAACAAACATCCTTACTTTCGCATTTATAATATTAGTATGGATAAAAAACACATGTAAATCAATAAAATAACGAATGAAATATAAAAGTGCCACATGACATTTCGACGTTTTCAACAAAAGTCTAATCATTAACGCCTAATTGAGTAATTGGCGAAATTCTGTAAACGCCATAATATAAAAAAAAAAAAAAAAAAAAAAAAACGCCTACTTTGCTTCATCTCGCCCGCTTTGCATAGGAGGGAAGTGGTATCTTTCCAACGCCTGTTTTTCTTTTCCAATTAAATTTGATGCGGATTCCAAGACAATTAAAAGCGTTTCTTGGGACTTCCTGAGGGTCAAACTTCGATGTCGTATACGGAGACCAAGTGGATCCTGGCTTACAGGAGTTACAGTGGTGGGAATGTGTGGTGGGATTAGTCTCAAAAAAAGCAATAAAATTATATTTCTAATAATTCTTATTTTCGCATTTAACCGACATTCTACCGACTCTTTCACGGGCAGTGCTTCGAAGAACTGTTTGACTTGGTACCACCGTCACCATTCCACCAACGTACCACTCGACATCGTAGCAGAGTTCATCCATTTCACCTGGAAACGTTATGGTCTTTAACTGTACGTTTCCAGCGATCATTTCTCCCACGTACGTGCAAGCTCTGGAATGAACTACCTGCTGCTGTGTTTCCCGAGCGCTATGACATCTCCTTCTTTAAACGAGGTTTAAGAAGAGTATTTTCTTCATGGTAGGCAACGGCCTGGCTGTGCCCCTGGTATTGCAATGGTCCATGTGCGACAGTATCACTTACCATCAGGTGTGCTGCTTGCTCGTTTGCCACCGTTGGCAATAAAAATAAAATCGGTTGTCTGTAAAGTCGGTTTACTGACGATAGTTGAACCTGACAACGTCATAAGAAAATACTGATGGAATGGTTTCATTTTTCAAAAGAAAATTTTAATTTTATTTGTTTGATAGATATTTTTCCGTGTGGTGACGGAGTAAGAATACAATTCACCACCTATCTTACCCGTGGGTGATCGTACGAGACGACTTAGGGATATAAAGCGCATATAACATCTATGTGAGAAAAGGAAAACTCGAAATAAAACCCTATACCAACACGTTTGACCAGCGTGGTATAGTAGGTCAATTACCCTTCCGTTATGGAGGAGGTCCGAGCCCAACAGTGGGACGTATATGGGATGAGATGATGATGAGATATTTTGTATGGATCAAGCCTTAAATGGAACGCCTCAGAGCGAGGTAACGCCGCATACGTCATGTTTTTTCGTGTGTGCAGCCGTCACGTCAAAATAATATTTTTTTTTTTTTTTTTTTTTTATATATTCACGCCTTTTTCCCATAGGGGTAGGCAGAGTCCACTGCCCTCCACCTGCTACGATCTTTGACATATTCAGCGTAGCAAAGCGGTTCTCTGTGGGCCACTTTTCGCCCCCGACGGAAACGAGACGTGACGTGTCGCGAACCACATCGCCGCCATTCGTACAGTTTTTTTTTTAATTTTTTTTTGAAACTCATTGCGTTTCCGCGAGAAATACATACACATATAATTAACGGACACAAATTACATCCAGACTCAGAACAACAATTTGTGGATCGCACAAAGTGTTGTCCTGCGTGGGATTCGAACCCCCGACACTGGCGCTGTAGGTCACTAGCATTAACCACTACGCCATCTGTGCAAAATAATAAAATATAGGATTTACAATAAATAGTAGAACAGTAACATCAGATTTGTATACGTTTGTATACAAAACCACTTTGTCGTATGAACAACAAGTTTTTATAACGAAATCGGTAAAAATATATATATTTTTATTGTAATATAAGTACGTGTAGTACTTTAGATAATGGGATTGTGGATGACTCATGGTGATAAAAAACCACGATGTTTTATCAACATCCCATAACATTGTGGCGTTGTTAGTGGTTTTAAATTCTTTGTCGTTCCTCTTAAGTATGACAAACAGCTGTTTGAATGATATTATTTTGTTTGTTTGATCGTCCTGTGCCACTAATATTATGATATCAACCACCATAATTTTTTCGGGTGGTGACTGAGTAAAAATACAATTCATTACCGCCTCTCTTGCCCGTGGATGTTGTAAAAGACGACTAAGTGATTAAATATGCATATGTGATCAAATGCATAGTTTACAATTCTATAAAGGACGTACGGACAAACATTCATCTATACCAATAAATAAAATTGGAGTGTCTGTTTGTAATGTCAAAATAATAGGCTTTTTTCATGCTCACACGGTTATTTGCACGACACCTATGCCTAAAATACAGATTTAAAAATTTTTGTGTCTGTCTGTTTGTTCCGGGTAATCTTCAAAACGGCTGGACCGATTTCAAAGATTCTTTTACCAATGGAAAGCTATAATATCAGGGCGTAAACTAAGCTATATTTTATCCTGGTACTCCCACGGGAACGGGAACTACGCGGGTAAAACCACTAAAACCGAAGCGAAGCGAGGGCGTGTTGCTAGTTATTATATATAGAAGATGTATAAATATTGTGTGTCTCGCGTATATCCCAAAAAGGACAAAGATACACCCACGTAAATAATACTCGTATATAAAGTACCGTAAAAAATATTCCGTTCGCGCTGATATATACCGTTTGACATTGCTTACCAAAACAAATATGGTGACCGTCGCACGACCACTCAGTACAATAACCAGTTCTGAAGAATCACACTTTCCAATGCGTGTTTTACTTGTATACTAGTTTTCCTACAGGTGTTTTATGAAGATATTTCGTTACGGTAATAAAATAGCTTAATTTGTTGCTTGCTTTTTCCGTCCGGTGACGGAGTAAGAATAGGGAAATAGGTGTCGTGAAATACGACTAAGGAATTATAATATGCACGCCATAACTATTTTTTTTATGGTCAGTGCACCCGCCGCCAGAATCCGTCCGGGGCGACAGAGGGGCGGCGCGCGGCCCCATGATCCACTCGTGACACGTCCCCTTCGTCGTTGGGCCGACTACCGGTGCAGAGTAACTTGTCTTCACAACGGGGTACCCTCTCCTCTCCCCTCCCGTTCCCTCTCGGGAACGTCGGTCACCGTCGCGTGGTCAGCCTCTCTGCGGGTAACGGACTAAATCCCTGGTCCTCGCTCTGGACGCCACAACTATGCAAGAGTGTGGTACTACCCACACCCTTGAAGACAATCGACGTCTGAGTAGTAGCAATTTGTTACTGCGCTTCGTTCGGTGAGCAAGAGGGCCGGCAGCCCAACTTTCTGAGGGTGTTTGCGTGTGTTTGGGGAACCAAACCTCATTGCACGCATTCACATTCCCTTCAATTTCTTCACGGTAGGCAGCAACCTTGCAAAGGTCCATGAGCGGCAGCATCACTTACTATCAGGCATAGTGTTTGCTCGTTTGCAATAAAAAAATACTATAAAACTATTATATTACCTTTTTCCGTATGGTGACAGAATAAGAATACAATTCGCCACCCTCTCTCATACTAGTGGATCTCTTAGAAGACGATTAAGGGATATAATCGTTGCCCACATACACGCATACGCACACACATACACACATTCACACACGCAAACAAACACAACACTCATCCACGCAAAAATGGAAAAGCGAACTCATCATACAAAAGCACATCATTCATAATTCAATTCATTAATGTTATTTATATTGTTATCATTGTTATTGTAAGTTATTTTTATTTCTTTTCTTTTTGTTATTTTTTCTTTCTTATATGTTTGAGGAAAGGGGTTTGCTGAAAACCAGCCCTGCATAATTTCTATGCAGCACAATGCTGAGCATTCCCCTATTGTCAAAATTAATTAAAAACATGTATTATAATTATTAGTTATTATGTGACAATAAATGCTATTCTATTCTATATATTTCGCATATGATATCTATGCAAGAGATGGAAGACTCGAAATAAAACCCTATATCAACCTGTCTGATCAGCATGGTATTGTAAGGTCAATTTCCCTCCTATTATGGAGGAGCCCAGCAGTGGGCATATGAGCCGAAATGATAATGATCCATGTGGTGACGGAGTAAGAATACAATTCATCACTCCCTATCTTGCCCGTGGATGTAGTAAAAGACGACTATGGGATATAATCTACACAACATCTGTGCAAGAGAAGGAAACCCTATACCAACATGTCTGACCAGCATGTTATAGTAGGTCAAATTCCCTCCCATTGTGGAGGCCCAAGCCCCACAGTGGGGCGTATGTGGCTGCGATGATGATAATGAAATTATGATTATATTCTAATATTTAATCGTTAATTTTGTTTTTAATTCTGTCTACAGTTTTAAATGCTCCGTTTTGAAACTTGTAGACACATACCGCTAGTAACCCTGCTCCAGTGGTCGGCCCAACGACGAAGGCGACGTGGTGTTCGGGTGGGTTGCGGGAGCTGCGTGCTTAAGCCCTCTGTCGAAAAGAAAAAAAAAACAGACATACCGCTATTTATATAAAAAAAAAAACTAAAATATTAGCCGGATGTGGAGCAATTCTGGAATAAATTATTATTACGCAACATAATAACTTGAGTCATTGCACTGTTGATTTAGTAATCATCTTGTAAATAAAAATTTTATGTATTCGCCTCATATCTCCGCGTAAAGACGTAGTAAGAATACAGTTCAAGGCTGACGGCGTATATACGCATATGCTGACCATAGCCCACCCAAAAAAGTGTTGCGAGTTCGATTCCCATGCAGAACAAAACTTTGTGCGATCCACAAATTGTTGTTTTATGTCATCATCATTATCATCAAAATCAAAGGGTTCTCGAGTGGCGACCACGTATCGGACGACGCAGTGTAGGACGAACCCCCAAGCCCCAACCAGGTGGACCGATGGCCTAGGGAAAGTTGATGGGCGTCCTTGGATGTAAGCGGCACAGAACCGCACTTTGTGGCGTAACATAAGGGAGGCCTACGTCCAGCAGTGGACGATGATAGGCTGAAATGAAGAAATTGATCTTACTATACCATGTCGGTCAGACAGGTTGGTATAGGGTTTTGTTCCGAGTTTTCTTTCTCTTACCTCCACCTCTTCTTGGGAATGTAAAATTGTTGACGGTATCAGATTATTTTATAATCGATTATTTATTTTAAAATAATCGATTTATTTTAAAAAACAGAAAATCGATTATTTTCTCTCCAGGTCACATCCCTAGTAGAATTTCTAACTATCATCACATAAGAAACTTGTTTTATAATTTGTGAGTGTGATTTTTGTTATCATTTCATCATAATTTCGGCTCATATACGTCCCCCTGCCAGGTCCCAGCATCCTTCACAGTTAGAGGGAAATTGACCTTACTATACCATGCTGATCAGACAGGTTGGTATAGGCTTTTATTTCGAGTTTTCCTTCTCTTGCATAGGTGTTATTTGCGTTTTAAATTCCTTAGTGTCTTATACGACATCCGAGATTAAAGGCAAGGTGGGTTATATTTGTAAAGACCCCTAAGTAAAGTTCCTTAGTGCGAAGTGTGGTCATGAAAAAATCCTAGGTTTGCAAAAAAAAAAAAATACAGTTAAATCGGATTTAAAATGCAAAATAATCTTGAATCACAGGCATGTACTCAAACTTATCTAGTGCGGAAATCGAATCCTTGAATTTCGCGTGTGAACACTGACAAGATAAACTGTTTCAAACCACAGCCATAAGTATGTACAATTAAAATAGAAAATTATAATTCTAAATTAATACACTCGACGGAAATGGAGCAATTCTCAAATATTACACAACGTTAATGACTTTTAATTTCTATAACATATACAGGTTGATTTTTATAAATATTTACTTATACAGCCTGTATTTATCTTTATAAATATTTATATATACAGGCTGGATTGTCCGTGTGCTGACTGAGTAAGAATACAATTCGTCACCCCATCTCTTGCCTTTGGGTATCGTAAAAGACGACTAAGGTGTAAAATATGCATATAACATCTATCCAAAAGAAGAAAAACTCGAAACAAAACCCTATACCAACACGTCTGACCAGTACAATAGGCCAATTTCTCTCCCATTGTGGAGGAGGCTCGAGCCCAACAGTGGGACGTATATGAGCCGAAATGATGATGATGATTTATATTTACACATACAGGTTCTTCTTGTTTATGGTTGGGATTTATTTGTTTGCATTTAAAAGTAATATACAATATATTTCGGTTATAACGACGGCGGAGGGACCACTTTAATGTCGCCGCTATATCCGAAGGTCTCTATATCCGAAATCAGTTTTTCTTTAACAGTAAATGTACGTCTAGGAGCCATTTTCACAAGTTTAAGAAACACTGTTCACTCACTGGAAATAGCTACTGTAACTGATTCATAACTTTAACTTCGCGCACATGCTAAGTAACGCTACACACAAACAAAGCATTTGACCATCTGCGAATATAAACAAAGGATAAGAAAGCTTAATAGTTAAAGCTTACAAATGAGACTTTGTGCTTTTGCCGACTCAGTCGCAACATCCGCAAGGAATTTCTAGGAATCTGTCCCAAATAGTTCATAAAAATATGTCGGTATACCCGAATTAGGCGTTATATCCGGAGTCGCTATTACCGAATGAATTTCCTACGAAAGTATGCTTTAAATTCAAGACACAAGTTCGACGTCGCTATAACCAAAAAGTCGTTACAACCGAGGTCGTTATTAATGAAATCCACTGTGATCTGAAAATCAGTGAATATATTCCTCCCTGAAGGTATAAAATAGGGGGTGAACTTTACGTAGCCGCAAGCAATAGAAGGCGTAAGAAGAAAAACTCCAACGTGTTTAGTAGTTCAATTTGCCTTCTGTTGCGGAGGAGACTTGAACACAGTAGTGGGACGTATATGAGCCGATATAAATGATGAATGAATGAACATGAAAGGGGTGGTGACATCTATACCAATAAATAAAATTGGAGTGTCTGTTTGTAATGTCAAAATAATAGGCTTTTTTCATGCTCACACGGTTATTTGCACGACACATATGCCTAAAATAGCAATTAAAAAATTTTTGTCTGTCTGTCTGTTCCGGGTAATCTTCAAAACGGCTGGACCGATTTATAAATTCTTTCACCAATGGAAAGCTATAATATGAGGGCGTAAACTAGGCTATATTTTATCCCGGTATTCCCACGGGAACGGGAACTACGCGGGTAAAACGACTATAACCTATAACCGAAGCGAAGCGAGGGCGGGTTGCTAGTTATAAATAAAACTACTTTACGGGTTTTATCGCGTTTGTATTTGATTTATGATTGCCCGACGTTTCGAACACGTTACAGCATTCATGGCCACGGGAGGAAAATCCATAAAGTAGTTTTATTTACAACTAGCAACCCGCCCTCGCTTCGCTTCTGTTTCAGTCGCCTTATCCGCGTACTTGCCGTTCCCGTGGGTATCACGGGATAAAGTATAGCTTCTGTTACTACCTGATATAGCTTTCCATTGGTGAAATAATTTTTGAAATCGGTTCGATGGTTTAAGCGTGAAAGCGTAACAAACAAATAAACTTACTTTCGCATTTATAATATTAGTAAGAATGTATAGTACTCGCGTAAACATCAGAAATCATTATGGGGTTTTTTCTTTTTTTTTATGGGTGGGTTATGGTAAGCGCACGCGCGGTTCCGTCCGTCCGGGGCGACGAAAGGACGGCGCGCGGGCCCAAAATCATTTTGGGGTGGTGACACATTCTATTCTTAACTCGTTTATCTTTTAAGTAACAAGCAACGTGAGTGCTTGTTATTTAAAAGATTTTTGGTTAATAAAAACACTACCTATATGTTCGTATATCCTTGGCTACATTTGTCAAAGTATTAAAGGTTAGTGCAAACAAAATCTTCGTTTATCGCTAACGTGATTAACACCTAAACTGTTTGGTCTGTCAACGTGAAGTGACGTCACAACATGGCCGCCATTTACGAATTCTATTTTACAAATGCGAATGTGAGTTTGTTTGTTACGGTTTCACGCCTAAACTAATAAATCAATTTTGACAATTCCTTCCATTATAGCTACATAAAGAATCCCTGCCTATGTACCATTGTTGCGCTCGGGCCAAATTTCCTCTCATAAGGGAGGTCCTTTATGAGACGGAATTTGACCTATTATACCACGCTGGTCAGATGGTTTTATTTCGATATTTCCTTCTCTTGCAATGATGTTATCTACATATTATATCTTGGTCGTCTTTTATGACATCTATTGGCAAGAAAGGGGGTGGTGGATTTTGTTTTTACTTCATCACCACACGGAAAATCATATACCAGCAGCGACTAACATAGACTGTATTTTATTCCCGTATTCCCAAGGGAACGGGCACTACACAGATAAAATTGGGGGACTTTGCTATTTTGAAATTATTTTTACGGATTTTATCGAGTCATCATCATCATCATCTCAGCCCATATATAACCCACTGTTGGGCTCGGGCCTCCTCCATAATGGAAGGGTACTTGACCTACTTATACCACGCTGGTCAGATGTGTTGGTATAGGGTTTTATTTCGAGTTTTCCTTCTCTCGCATAGATGTTATATGCGTTTTATATCCCTTAGTCGTCTCGTACGATCACCCACGGGTGAGATAGGGGGTGGTGAATTGTATTCTTACTCCGTCATCACACGGATAATCGATTTTATCGAGTGCTTAGTTGATTTTTATTTGCCTGACTAGAACACTTTAGGTTTAACTTGCATAGCGAGAGCTGTCTTATCTATTTTATAAGAACACTACCAACCCGCCCTCGCTTCGCTTCGGTTATAGGTTATAGTCATTTTACCCGCGTAGTTCCCGTTCCCGTGGGAATACCGGGATAAAATATAGCCTAGTTTACGCCCTGATATTATAGCTTTCCATTGGTGAAAGAATTTTTGAAATCGGTCCACCCGTTTTGAAGATTACCCGGAACAAACAGACAGATAACCGTGTGAGCATGAAAAAAGCCTGTTATTTTGACATTACAAACAGACACTCCAATTTTATTTATTGGTATAGATATTACACCTTGATATCTGATGTGTGGGCGAGTATTACATACTACAAATAAATGTATTTTTACGGATTTTATCGCGTTAAAAGCCGGCAAAAAAGTGTGTGTGATTATACTTTTATGGCGTAACAAGATAAAAATCTTTTTAAAAATTTTATCCCGCGTTTATCCTAAAATGACACTAATCCTTACTAATATTAAAGTAAGTTTATTTATTTGTTTGTTTGTTACGCTTTCACGCTTAAACCACCAAACCGATTTCAAAAATTCTTTCGCCAATGGAAAGCCATGATATTAGGCAGTAACATAGGCTATATTTTATCTCGGTTTTCCCACGGGAACGGGAACTACGCGGGTAAGGCGACTGAAACCGAAGCGAAGCGAGGGCGGGTTGCTAGTCTATATATATAAAAAAGAAATTCGTGTTAGTTATACTATTTATAACTCAAGAACGGCTGTACTGATTTGGCTGAAAATTGGTAGGGAGGTAGCTTAGATCCAGGAGACGGACATAGGATATACCTACTTTTTATCCCGTTCGATCCCATTTTCGTGTGACGTAATAAATAAAATGTCAAAGAGAATATAAGTCACTCTGAAACGTAGTATAACAAAAACGCATCTGATATGTCATAATAAAACGCAAATGACAGCTATATACAGACTATATTTTCGGCAATTTAGAAAATATATTTACGAAAAAAATTATGGCGATACCAAGTTCGCCGGGTCAGCTAGTAATTAGATAAATAGATATTGAATACATAAACAAAGTTTTATTTATATTATTATAACGCATTATCTAGTTGGCATTTGCGATGGTGTGCGGGCGCATCGTAAATAATGTTGAACAGTTAACTTCAGGGTGTATAGGCTTTCCGAGAGGCCGACCGCGTGATGAAAGATCGACGTCCTCCCCGAGGGGGGGACGTCGGTCGATGGGAGGGTACCCCAAGTAGGGGGTATTCCGTCGGGCCGATCACTGATGACAAGTAACCCTGCTCCGGTGATCGGTCCAACGACGATGGCGACGTGATGTTCGGGTGGGATGCGGGTGTTGCGTGCTTAAGCCCCTCTGTCGCCCCGGACAGAGTGGTGCAAAAGCGCGCCGACCGCAGCCCATCCCAAAAAAAAAAAGGGTGTAGGCTTTTCGTGGCGCGCGTATCTTAAACATTTACTCTTATCATTTTTCCCTAACGCGCCACTACTACTACTTATAACTAATTAACTATTATAAAATTACTAACTACTTATAATATTCCATCTTCTTAAAGAGAATTTCACATAGGTAATGTTTTTTCTCAACATGCAATTACGTCTTATATTGCTAAGATGTTTATCCGAGATATGCCATTGCAGAATTCTTTGCACTTTACTCATAATCTTTATAATTAAATCTTTATATTTTGCCATTATAACTGATTGTCAAGATATGGTAGGGTAGGTATTCTGGCGAGCCGCAGAAATCCTGAAATCGGTGTCGCTCGTAATATTTACTATGGGATGATAATACGGCAGAGTATGAAATTGACTTTGGGGAGATAGTACGGTAGATTATGACGTGGGTGTCGTAAAAGACAACCTTTTATTTGTGTGACTATTGATAGTCGCAAATGGTTATGACAACTTTATTCGTATTATTAGGTAAGCGCTAAAGGTAACCTGATAAAGTTTAGCGCTTGTCCCATATGGCGTGCACCCCCTATAGAGTAGACCCCCTGTGGGGTAGACCGTAGTCTACGGGGGTCGCTGGTATTGTGGATTTGCCCACGTTTATGATTTTCCGTGTGGTGACGAGTAAGAATACAATTCACCATTCCCTGTCTTGCCCATGTGTGTCGTAAAAGACGACTAAAGGAATAAACATGTGTATAACATCTATGCAAGAGAAGGAAAACTCGTAATAAAACCCTATACCAACACGTCTGACCTGCGTGGTATAGTAGGTCAATTTCCCTTCTATTGTGGAGCAGGCTCGAGCTCAACAGTGGGACGTATATGAGCTGAAAGCCGTTACGGGCTGTGTATGCCTTGATCTGAAAGAGCGAGAAAACAAGGAATACAATATGTAGATAACATCTTTGCTTGAAATAAAACCATACCGTCTCACTAACATGGTGAAATAGGTTCATCTTGAATAGTATCATACTCTCGCAGAAAATCGATGTCTAAGTAATAGCAATTTGTCACTGCACCTCGTTCGGCGAGCGAGAGAGCCGGCAGCCCAACTTTATGAGGGTGTTGCCGTTTTGTAGAAACCGCATGCACGCATTCATACTCCCTTCACTTTCTTCACGATGGATAGCAGCCTAGCAAAGTACATGAGCGGCAGTAACACTTACCATCGAGTACGCTGCTGGCTTGTTTGCCACTCATAGCAATAAAAAAGGCTGACAATCATCAGTGGACACATGAGTATAGATGATAATAATAACAGTTAGAGGCATTTGTGTAATTGCGGACTTATAATGACTTATTGTCAGACTACAATTACTTAGTCAAAAATTATATTGCACTGTTTAGACTAGAAAGCCAACCCCAATTGGCGTTAATAAGACTGGGATGAAGGCGTAATTTAAACATTAACAATTGTATTATTAATAAGTTCTTCTTTAGCAGTATTAACGACGGCTTTAGAAAATTACGTGCGAAAGCTTTCATATGTTAGTAACAATGTAGTGAAAGTCATGACCTCGTATCAATGTCATCAGTGCAAACTGTCATGAAGTGCATTTCACAGCAATTGTAACATTTGATTGGCATATTTTTCTTTCATAAATTTGCCGCGTGGAGTAAGAACCTTGCCTGTGGGTGTCGTAAAAGGAAGAAATTATCCATATATGTCCCATTGTTGGGTTCGGGCCTCCTCTATTATGTGAGGGAAATTGACCTACTATATTTTATTTTTTCCGTGTGGTGACGGAGTAAGAATACAATTCACCACTCCCTATCTTGCCCGTGGATGTCGTACAAGACGACTAAGGGATATAATATGCACATAGGATCTGTGCAAGAGAAGGAAAACTCGAAATAAAACCCTATACCAACATGTGTGATCAGCATGGTATAGTAGGTCATATTCCCTCCTGTTGTGTAGGAGGCCCGAACCCAGCAGTGGGACGTATGTGGGCTGCGATGATGATGATATTTTATTTATTTATTTATTTATTATAGATACATATATTCACGCCTTTTTCCATAGGAGTAGGCAGAGACCACTTACCTCCACTTGCTACGATCTTGACATACTACTTTCGCCTCCTCTACATACATTAATCTCTTAATGCATATTCTTCGGTTTAGGGTACTTCTAACCTGGCCTTTCTTAAGAACGTCGCCGATTTGATCGTGGAACGTCCGTCCGCCTTGGTCTTCCCCTTCCAACACTTCCGCTCAGATTCGGCTTATAAATTCTTCTTGTTAATCTCCTTTCATTCATTCTCTCTACATGTCCAAACCAACTTAACATACGTTTCCTTGTCACTACATCAACATTCATACCACAACGTTCTCTGATTACACTGTTCTTAATTTTATCACTCAGTTTTACACCAATCATGCTCCTCAGCGCTCTCATATCCACAGCATTTATTCTACTTTCATGTTTCTTCTGCCATACCCAGCTGTCACTTCCATACGTTAGGGTTGGTATAAGGACTCCCCTATGCACAGCCAGGCGAGCCGTCTTAGAGAGGCTCTGGCTGCCCATAAAGGTGCGCAAAGCACCATTCACCATATTTCCCTCACATACTCTTCTTTCAATATCATTTTCACATTTACCATCTCTCGCAAAAGTAGATCCCAAATATACAAACTCTTGTACTTGTTCTAATATTTCCTCTTCTATAAGTACCTTGCACTCCGTCATACATTCTCCCCTTTCAAATACCATAACATTCGTCTTCTTTAAGTTAATTTTCATTCCCTTTCTTTCAAAAGCATCATGCATTACTGTTACCATCTCTTGCAACTCATCCACCGACGAAGCAATTTATTGTACACCAGTATTGATTACAAAAGAGCTTAATATATAAGGTACAGTACAATAAGCGGCCTTATCGGTAAAAGCAATTTCTTACAGGCAACCTTTGAATGAAATTAGCACAGGAAAGAAAGGTAGTTGTTGGTGTAACTTATAGAATAATTAAACCTATAATAAATTATATATTGATAAATACTACTGTAACACGCCGGTGAGACGTTTTGCCATAGGACTTTATATCTTTTCCTTTTCTAGCATAGACAGTGGCATCTTTCCAAGTCCTCCTGTTTTTCTTTCCTAATTAAATTTGTTGCGGGTCCCAAGACGATTAAAAGCGTTTCCCGGGACTGCCTGAGGGTCAAACCTCGGTGTCTTATACGGAGACCATTGTGGATCCTGGCTTACTAGAGTTACAATGGTGGGAATGTGTGGTGGGATTAGTCCCAAAAAAATTAGCATAGATGTTATTTGCATTTCAAATCTCTTAGTCGTCTTTTACGACATCCACGGGTAAGAGAGGAGGTAGTGAATTGTATTCTTACTCCGTCACCACACGAAGATAATGTTATTATATTAGTAATATATTCTTACCCCATCATACATGAGCCCTTTTATATGCTATGACTTATTATAAAAGAATGTCCATTGTAAATTAAACAAACCTTTTAATGTTTTGATTTAGTGATTCACGTGTATCTTGTGGTGATGATTTGAAGATAATTGGGTGAGGTCATCACCATTCTTGGTTTATAGCAATGACGAGATGCAGATTTTCTGAGCAATTGACTCATTATCATGCTGTCTTTATGCCAATCTGTGTATGGTTCTCACAGGATGTCTTATTGAAATATTTTATGTGGTAGTTTGGTCTGGACACACCCCGCCCAATCTCATCGGGGCGACCGATGAGCGGCGCGCGGCCCCGTAACTTTTGTTTTTGGGCTATGGACAGCGCACCCGCCGGCCGGCTGCGTTCCGGGCAAAAGAGGGACGGCCCGCAGCCCCATAACCTACCGGTCGCCTTCGTCGTTGAGTCGATCACCGGTACCGAGTTCCTAACCCCGCGGGTTATCCTCTCCGCTTGACGTCCCCTTCCATGGACGTCGGCCGCCGTCGTGCGGTCAGCTTCTCTGCGAGAGAACCAATCCTCGGTCCAGTCATCCGCGGCCTTGGCTAGAGCGATATCAGGCGCAGGTAGTCGCGCCTGCGCCGCCCGAGTCGCCGGCGACGGATCGCGTCGTCGTGGAGGCGTACCTTCTGCGAGATAATTGCCTCGCAGAAGGTGGCGACCGCGTCCCAGTTCCTGCCACGGTATCTTATTCACGCGGTGTCTTATTGACCTAGTTTTAAATTCACTATCTCCCAATCGACGTCCATTGAGCCAACGGAGCTATTTAAGGTCATTTAGCAAATTAAATAAAAATTAAAAAGCAATCTTAATTATAGATAATACATATGTATATATCAAGGGCAAATATATAATAAAATAATTAATAAATTACATTATATATGTTTTTTTTTTCATTAATTTCTGTTTCCGTGTTTCCGCGGAAATAACTTCCGTTCTTCCGTAATGTTACCACTCTCATCTGATGCGGTTATATACAAGCTTTCTGTGCTTGTTAAATAATTTAAAAAAAAAAACGTATTTTTTTTAAATACTACATGACCTCAATCTCACCGTAACCATTCAGAATAACAAGTTTTAAAGTATGCATTTTTTGTATATTGTTATCTAAAAATAATATATTCTTTCTGTGTGGTGACCGAGTAAGAATACAATTCATCATCTTCTATAATGCCCGTAGGTGTCGTAAAAGGCGACTAATTGATCTGCATATAACATTTATGTATGAGATGGATAACTCGAAATGAAACCTTATATCAACACATCTGACCAGCGCGGTGTAGTAGGCTAATTTCACTTGTATTTTAGAGTAGACTTGAGCCCAGCAGTGGGACGTAAATGATCTGTGATGATGAGGATGACGAAGGAAATTTTGTAACATTTTCAATTCTTCCTTTAGGCCGAAAGCCCAGTCGAGCGAACCGTGTCGAATCTGCCACCCTATTGTTAGGCATGGATAATTAAATATACCAAACGTAATTTTAAAACAAAAAAAATATTCGACACTGAAATGAGTGGCAAATATTATGAAATTCTTAATTTTTATTAAAATCTTAAATGTTTTTCATTTCAGCCTACACAGTTTCGCTATCTTTAACGCTTTCATTTCCTACTAATTAGTCATTTTGTTCATCATTTATTATGCTAGTTAGCGACTTTTGCAACGATACGTATTTACATATACGTATTTTAGAGTACGAGTTTAAAATAAATATTTTAATAGTACATTATATAATTACAAAGTTTATTAATAATTTAAGTTCATTCGTTCATTTCGGCATCATAAAAAGGCTTAAAAATCGTCCAGCGTACTATGGAGAGAACTATGCTCTATATTTTTCTACGTGATAAAATTCTGAATACGGAAATGCGTAGGAGACTGGGTGTAACCATAGCATGGAGAATTAGCTCGATGAAGTAGCAATGGGCAGGCCACATTGCTCGTCGAACCGACAACCGTTGGTGAAGAAAGGTTATCAAATAGCGACCATAAATCGGACGACGCAGTGTGGGACAACTCCTCACTAGGTAGACTGTCGACTTTAGTTAGACGCTTTAGTTTTCAAATAGAGACGTATACATTCATTATGACGAAATATGCATGTTTATTTTTGACTTGCAAATTCTCAAAACTGCCAGCTGGCTGTATAATTTGACGCCTCTGCCTCTCAGTTAATGTAAACGTCAACGTCGATTTTGACATTACAAAGTATTGTGAAATTGGCGCTAAAACCTTCTATCTATTTTTAATTAATAGAAATTGAGATTAAACATATATCTCTAAAATGTATTTTATATGTTATTACTTGTTGTGAAATATTTAATTACCTTACATGTCTTATCATCGCATCAATATGTCATAAATAGTCATAGAAATAACCGGTAAATCGGGATTAATTTTACGTCATCTACTGCTCATTCTTAGAATTTTTATTCATCATCACCTCGCTATTTTTCTATTGGTGGTCCATATCATGTTAGTATCAGCTCATATTTATCAACCAGCCTGTAGGACTTGGGCCTCTCCACGAGAATGCCGTTAAGTCTGGTTTAGTTCATAGGTCATAACAAAAAAATAACACTCCCGCCGTTGGCTTAGTAACCGCAGTGTCTAATAGTCTCTAAATAAAACATAGGGGGAACGCCCAATTTGTTTCCAGTGACGCCCAAAGCCGAAGTGCACCAAAAAGGAGCCCTTGGTTGATGTCGCTTAAATTTTTTTTGGTTTCAGTATCTTCATTGCTCACCCAAACTCCTAGCCAGTTGTGAAAATCATCTAATTCTAATAACTAAATACACCGAGGAAAAAGCCTAGAATGGGAGGTGGAATCCATTTTGCCATTTCGAGAGTTAATGGTGACTTAACGAGTAGATACCAAAACATACACATTTGATTTGCTAATATCCTCCATCTCGCTCCCTCTCGTCAACAGTTTGTACTCTTCGCAATTTTTGCGCCGTATACACACGTATCATTATAATAAAATGCGCCCACGCACTTTGAAAGGTTAATGACACTTGATGTCAATAATGTCATCTGTCAATTTGATGATGAAATTGGCGGGCCAATAAGAAATTTAAATGCATAAGCGTTCTGTCTTTGTATATGAGGCGGAGGCTTCAATATTGAAATATTACGTATGTAATGTCGCGTACATAAATCAGATCTCACGAATAATGATAGACTTTTTTCTTACACTTAAAATCGCGATATACATTCACCATTAAACTTCACCTCTATAGTGGTCTATGGTAAATTAATATTTACAACTTCTGCGAATAAAACGTAAGACAAACCCGTTTATCTCTTTTACTTTTACATGAAATTTATGATCGCTAATTAGTTTACGTAATTACTCAATAAATTCTACGTATATTACGCGTTAAATTATAATAACTTAAATCCTGTTACTTTTGTTGACGTAATGAGATTTGAAATGAAAGTCGTTTTACCAATTTTCTCGTGTTTTAGATATCTTACAACACATTTATGACTTTTTACTAAGACCTTATACTAAGTGACGATGTACTAAGAGTACACACTTTCACAACTTTCCCTTAAGTGACATCAAATATAGTTAAGAGATGTAGGCAGATGACGGCAGATTGGTTTATGGACCAACATCATATACTGGGTAATATGGGTTCCATCCCCCGCGTAGGACAATTCTTTGGGTGTTTCACAAATAATTCATCATCATCATTTCAGCCTATGGATGGCGATAGGTACTGCTGGGCGTAGGGCTTCCTCATGTTACGCCACAAAGTACGGTCCTGTGCCGCCTGTATCCAACGACACCCAGCAACTTCCACCAGGTCAGCGGTCCTCCTAGTGCGGGGATGTCCTACACTGCGTCGTCCGATACGTGTTCGCCACTAGAGAACCTTTCTTCCTCAGCAGTTGTCGGTTCGTCGAGCGAGGTAGCCTGCCCATTGCCACTTCAGCGTGCTAACCCTTCGTGCTATGTCGTTTACACCCGTTCTCCTGCGGATTTCCATATATCGAATTCTATTTCGCAGAGAAATCTCGAACATAGCCAGCAGGCTATGGAGCACCATAGCAGCGACTAGCGAATTTGAGCTTGGTTATGAGGCCTACATTTAGGGACCACGTTTCCGTGCCGATTTCTGATAATTAATCTGAGCATCATTTGATTTAGTGTAGAAGTGTAATTTTCCCGACGGCAAAATGGTTTATAGATCGACCTCACGTATTGAGTAACGACGATGTGTCCCCACGTAGGACGATTCTTTGGGAGATTCACAAATAATACTTTTGATAATTATCTGACAGAAAATGTAATAATCGGAGCAACATTCGATCTTTGCGGTATGTTTTTATTCTTTCCCATCAGCTATAATTTAGTCAGGCACTTTTTTATTTTAAATTACTTAATAATACCAGCTGTATTAATGAAATATGGACAACTGAATATATTTAAAAAAAAGTATAACAGTTGAATGATAATAAGACAGTTGGACAATTGAACAATTGTAAGACACTTTTCAGAAAACTCGAACTTTTGCCCTTACCCAGTTTATATATACATGAAATGTGCCTTTTTGTCTATAAACATCGCAATCACTTCGAATTACGTAACGACGTCGTATGTAGAAAAAGACGCCATAAAAGCTGTATGTCCCTAAACAAAGAATAAATTTATTTAGTGAGAATGTCTACTGTATGGCAATACGCGTATACAATAACCTGCCAGACTCTTTTAAAGACCTGTGAGCAAATTTAAATGTGCAATTTTTGATTTCTTAATGAATAAATGTTATTACTCAACGAATTTATGGACGACAAACTTTAATAATGTTATTTAAAAATGTTTTTATATATTATTACTTTGACATATCAATTGATTTCTATTTTATCGCAACCCATGACATTGTATTTCAAATTATTATTATTTCTGTTTGTTTGACTGGTTTCTATTTAGATTTATCTACTTGTAATATTTATACACCGGAAACGGTAGAATATTTGAAACTTTATTTAAAATAACACCAATTAATATGACAATATTCTGACAAATAAATTATTTTGATTTGATTTAAAGAAATGGCGAAATTGCGTAAATTAGTCGCATTGCTATAAGTCTAAGAAGTGAAGTGAAGAAGTGATTTAAAGAAAGAAATATTAATTTCAATCCAGAATCAATCGGTAGCCAAGTTCATACTGTTAGCAGCCCCATACATATTCTAGGAAGCAGTTTCTTCTAAGTAATAGACAATAAATCATATTAGCAATACCTATGTGACATTCTTGAAACCGGTCCTTGATATACCATTCATGACGGCATTCTAGTCTGTTGTCTGTGTGCAAATTAGATACATTCTGTTACGTGCGAATACGTATTGCATTATGAAAATTATAGACAAAATTATTCATTTATTATGACGTGTCGTTATTCGGCTGCAATCAAAATCACGTATGCATTTTTAAAAGCTTTTAACTTGGCCTGTTAGTATGGGACAAATATTGCGAGTTAAATTAGAACCACTTCCTGTCGTTAGATTAGGTTGAAATTTGGTTTATTTACGTAACTTGGGTGACAATGCAATATGGTACGATCGACCCGGGTTTCGAGCATATCCGATACTCATCATCAGGGCGACTGCGCAGCGGCGTTTGCGAGGCCTCTGCGTGCACTGAATATTATTGTAATAATTTTAATAATATTGTCTGTGGGTGTCGTAAAAGACGACTAAGGGATTAAATATGCCAATAACATCTATGCAAGACATACAAAACTCGAAATAAAACCTTATACCAATCGGTCTAACCAGAGTGGTATAATACATCAGTTTTTCTCCTATTGTGAAGGAGGCTCGACCCCAACAATGCGACATTTATAAACTGAAATAATGATACAAGTTTACCTATTTTAAAATCCTTTAATTTTTAATACGCAGACATTTTAATTATGACCTCGAACTCTTGGCATATCATTACAGAGTATTTTAATTGCTTAATTAATGTAAATAATAATTTATCTTATTATAGCATTAGCTTTGTTGGATTTAAATAAAAACAAATTAAATTGTCTAGCCATTATTGGATCAAAATTTTTAATATATTTTATATCTACGGCTGGGATTTACTTGACAATATAGCTAAAGATTTCTTTTCAATTGTCATGCTTTGGAAGTAAAACTTATTTCAAATAATTTATCGCATTAGTTTTTGGGTTTTAACTATACCCGACTTTTCAAACACTGTCCAACTTTGCAATATGCGACATCTGACGTATTATCCTACTATGCAACATTTTTTTTTGTTTGGGGTGGGCTATGAACAGCACCCGCCGTCTGGCTCCGTCCGGGGCGACAGAGGGGCGGCGCGCGGCCCTACAACCCACCGTAGCTCGTCGCTTTCGTCGTTGGGCCGACCACCAGTTCCTTGTTCTCCATGGTTGGCCCGACGGAATACCTTAGGGGGTACCCTCTACTCTCGACGCCCCTTTCCCGGGACGTCGGTACTATACAACATCTGACGTATTATCTTATGAAATGAAATATATGTGAAGTTAATTATTTGTCATATTATTGGTCAAATATATTCTAAGCATAAAAATATATGGAATTCTATATGAAGGCGCGCGAATTCTCGTACAAATTTAATTTTAATGAATAATACACAATAGTAACTTAAATAATGTATTTATTTATTAAACGAATGAACATAATAAGCTTACAGTAAACACCAAATCGCTTACATGCTATACTATTAATTACACAATTTATGACACAAACAATTATAACATGTAAAAAAACATGAAAAAGAAAGGTCGTAAATATGATTTAAAACCACGGAGTATTGTATATGCTCCGTGTTTAAAACGTACGGTTAGCAACTATGTATTTCCCTTTCTCTTTCTTACCACACACACGCATACGCTATGTTGGTAGACAGTACATCGTGCTGCCGGCGTGACAAAATGGGTTGGCACCATCTCGCTACCGCGCACGCTCATTGGTTAAATCAAATAAGGCTCACTACCCCGGTTTCTTGTAACACATTCCCGTCCAATATCACTCCTACAAAAAAAATCCAGCAACAAAGATGTTACACATCAAAAACCTTATACCAACATGTCTGATTAGCGTGATTTAGGAGGTAAATTTCCCTCCTATTGTGGAGGACGCTCAAGTTTATCAGGGAGACGTCATCATCATCATTTCAGCTGATATACGTTCCACTGCTGGGCTCGAGTCTCTTCCACAATAGGAAGGAAATTGACCTTGACGATGATCAAACGTGTTGGCATAAGATTTTGTTTCTCATCTCTTACACAGATGTTATATGCATAGTATATCCCTTAGTCTTCTTTTACGGCACCCGCGAGCAATATGTGGTGGTGGTGGGTGGTGAATTGTATTCTTACTCCGTCACCAATCTCTATTGCAATAGGCAATTTTTTTTTAATAATCACCACCAATCCTGAACCGAATCGTGACTGATTTGTTCCGATTCTATTGTCATACTTTTTGTTACGTTTTAAACACAATAGCTGTATTATTGTAGTATTAATAAAGTCGTTCTAGAAAACTAAATTATTAAGATTTAGCAATTACTATGCTAGATTATTCTCTATCTTGTCCGTGGATGTCGTAAAAGACGACTAAGGGATATATTATGCACATAACATCTGTGCAAGAGATGAAAAACTCGAAAAGAAACCCTATACCAATATGTATGAAGTGAGGGTGGGACGTGGGTACGGGTTGGTTATGGGCCCGCGCGCCGTCCTTTCGTCGCCCAGGACGGAATGGACAGCGTGTGCGCTTACCATAGCCCACCCATAAAAAAAATACCAACATGTATGACCAGCATGTCATAGTAGGTTAAATTCCCTCCCATTATAGAGGAGGCCCGAGCCCAGCAGTGGTATGTATGTGGGCTGCGATGATGATAATGTTTCTAAGTTATTTATATAAAACTTGTTTAGGTTTACTAGTCAGTAATGACACACGCGGGATTGGAACCAACACCTATCGGAGTATCGTTTCAATCGTTTTACATGGGGTTGATAAATTGTATTCTTACTAGGTCCCCACACGTAGAGAATCCACGTAAACTACGAGGATTTTCGTCGATACGAAAATATTTACTAATATTATAAATTCGAAAGTAAGTTGTTACGCTTTCACGTTTAAACCACCGAACCGATTTCCAAAATTCTTTCACCATTGGAAAGCTATAATATCAGGGAGTAACATAGGCTATATTTTATCCCGGTATTCCCACGGGAACTGGAACTACGCGGGTAAGGCGACCGAAACCGAAGCGAAGCGAGGGCGGGTTGTCAATACGTTATAAAAATCTTGTTTTCATAACGTTAATTTAGAATAATTCAAGGTTTATAAAATACAAACTCATTAATATAATTATTATCATATTAATTAAGATATTAGAAGTACTTTTTCTACCTCGTTGGTCCAAGTCACCTTAACTCGCCTCTTAGGTGATCAAATTGCGAGAGCATATATAAAAAAACTAGCGGCGCCCTGCGGCTTCACACGCAATTAATACACCCGTGGGAATATCGGGATAAATTATAGCCTATGTGTTATTCTAATATGTAAGCTATATTATTGTGAAGTTTCATCAAAATCAATTCAGTAGTTTTTGCGTGAAAGAGCAACAAACATCTTCATATCCTCACATACTCACAAACTTTCGCGTTTATAATGTTAGTAGGATACCTTAATAGATGCAGTAGTAGATTTTAATCTATACCAATAAATAAAATTGGAGTGTCTGTTTGTAATGTCAAAATAATAGGCTTTTTTCATGCTCACACGGTTATTTGCACGACACCTATGCCTAAAATAGCAATAAAAAAATTTTTGTCTGTCTGTCTGTCTGTTTGTTCTGGGTAATCTTCAAAACGGCTGGACCGATTTCAAAAATTCTTTCACCAATGCAAAGCTATAATATCAGGGCGTAAACTAGGCTATATTTTATCCCGGTATTCCCACGGGAACGGGAACTACGCGGGTAAAACGACTATAACCTATAACCGAAGCGAAGCGAGGGCGGATTGCTAGTTTATATATAAAAGTGCTGCCACCGCGGCTACGAATACTATCCTTACACAGCTCGTGGTGTCGTAAAAGACGACTGAAAACTTTACATCGATCTGGGCCAACCTCATCTGGTCAATAATTACAATCCTAAAAAGATTTGACGTCAGGTAGGCGGCTGGTCATAGAACTATCGCCAATAACTTTATGTATAATGGATTTATACATATTACCAGCACACCCGGTCACGCGTTGCTGTGGCTAATGTTTTTGTTATATTACATTTTATTAAACTATTTAAGTGGAACTGTAGGAGAACATCTGTCATGGAGGTCGTCATATTTTTTTTACAAATGGCATCTATGTAAAAAAGCAAGTTAAAATCGTATATGACACGTTTGTAGGTTTGACGTAGCAGCGCCATCTATTAATTAATTACTCAATCCAGTCAACAGATATCGCCATCTGTTAAAATCGTTTGGAGTTAACAGATAATTGTGAATGTCAAATAATAGACAAATAATTTGCAATAAAATAATAAATTGCGACTATAAATTAAGGTGTAAGCTATCCTATCTTTCGAGTTGGATCAAACTGCACACGGTGTGCAAATTTGATTAAAATCGGTTAAGTAGTTTAGGAGTCCGTCGCGGACAAACAACGTGACACGTAATTTATATATGTATATTAAGATTTCATCCCCTAGTAATTGGCAGAAGATGTCGCCACTTGAGAACCTTTCTTCCCCAGCGATTGTTGGGTGACTTTCTTATTTATGAAATCTACATTTAGGGACTACGCTACCGCACACGAGTCGTAGATCTGTCAAATTATTTAATCATCATCATTCATCATTTCAGCCTATTGCCGTCCACTGCTGGACGTAGGCCTCACTTATGTTACGCCACAATGTGCGGTCCTTTGCCGCCTGCATCCAACGACGCCCAGCAAGTTTCACTAGGTCGTCGGTCCAACTATTGGGGCGGTTTCGTCCTACACTGCGTCGCATGCGTGGTCGCCACTTGAGAACATTTCTTCCGCAGCGGATGTCGGTTCGTCGAGCGATGTGGCCTGCCCATTGCCACTTCAGCGTGCTAATTCTTCATGCTATGTCGGTTAGAAATGCCGTGCTATGTCGGTTAGAAATGCCGAACATAGCCCGCTCCATAGCACGCTGAGCGACTTTAAGCCTTGTTATGAGGCCTACATTTAGGGACCAAGTTTCCGTGCTGTAAGTTATCACTGGTAACACACACTGGTGGTAGACCTGTGTTTTCAGACACTGAGGTATGTTGGACGGGAAGATCCTCTTAAGTTTTCCGAATGAATTATTTAATATAACACGTTAAAACACTAAGATATTGAATATAATACAAGAACAACACAAGACATTGCCGGATTCCCATCAAAATTAACTTATTACGCGAAGACAAAGACATGACAGAGAATAGAAACGAAGAACGAAAGACAATGTTGCCAGCCTGAACACTATATAATACCTATCGGGTACAAATCAGGACAAAATCTTTGAAATTCGGACAACGTTCATAGCCTTCAGTTGTCTGCCCATACCATCAAACAAACGTATCAGTAAAGTTAAAAATTCAAAGATCATCAATATTAACGCATTACCAATGTAGCAAACACATAAAAGAAATAAAAAAAAAAACTACACGTGAAAGTATCGACCTAGTTCGTCACATCCGATCTCTATCGAAAGCAAGAGTCGATAATTACGTGTGAATAAACAGTACTAGCGGCCTATGCAACATGTCATTTGTCTGATTACAGCGATGACTTGCCAGTAATAAAAAAACAATTGACACTTGGCGCGTAAACTGGGCTGTTTTCGAATTTCAAAATTAGAATTTTCTCTATGACGCAAATATTTTAAGTAGTTACCATAAACAAATTTATAAAATAATGCTGCGTTCATTTTTTAGTACTTTTTTAAATCTTTTTATAGTGACTTCTTTAAACAAACTTTAAATATAAGCATTTTTTTTGGGTATTAAGCAATGGGATGTACTATTGATTGCTGTTTTAACTTTAGGGGTTGTTGCTAAATACAGGCATGAATATAGCTATGCGATATAGAAGTCCAAGTGGCCGAAGCATTAATTTTCAATCCGTGTGGTGACGGAATAAGAATACTCCACCACTCGCTATCTTGCCCGTGGATATCGTAAAAGACGACTAAGGGATATAATACGCAAATAATATCTATGTAAGAGAAGGAAAACTTTAAGTAAAGCCCTATAGCAACCTGTCTCACCAGCGTGGTATAATAAAGGTCAATTGCCCTCCTATTGTGGAGGAGGCTCGAGCCTAACAGTGGGACATACATGAGCTGAAATGATGTAAAAGTATTATTCTATGAATCCTTACTATTATTATAAATGCGAAAGTAAGTTTGTTTGTTCGTTTGTTACGCTTTTACGCTTAAACCACCAAACCGATTTCAAAAATTCTTTTACCAATGGAAAGCTATAATATCAGGGCGTAACATAGGCTACATTTTATCCCGGTATTCCCACGGGAACGGGAACTATGCGGGTCAGGCGACTGAAACCGAAGCGAAGCAATTCCGGATTGCTAGTAAGAATATAAATCAATGGTGGCCAATGATGCACTATCGTTTAAAAAAGCAATAAAGCCAAGTTTTCACTTAGAGAAATCATTAAGCATAGTGTGCACGAGAGAACAATCGTGCGTCAATCATTTTTAATTAGTTGATCGCATGTCATCTTTGATTGGGTCAGTATGATGCGGATGTTAGGTACACTTCTTAATAAAAAAAATATTGGCTGACTCTTTAATTTGTCATAGGCATGCCGGTCACTGGTATTTTCTTTTTTTTTTTATGGGTTGGCTATGGTAAGCGCACGCGCGGTCCAGTCCGTCCGGGGCGATGAAAGGACGGCGCGCGGGAAACGTCACCTCGTTGTTGGGCCGACCACCGGAGCAGATGTGACTTGTCGTCAGTGGTCGGCCTGACGGAATACCCTTCCGGGAACCTCAACTCTCGACGTCCTGGGACGTCGGTCGCCGTCGCGCGGTCAGCCTCTCTGCGGGTGACGGACAATTCCCCGGTCCATGGACAATTCCCCGGTCCATGTTTCACATCTGCCAGGCGTCCTATGCGACAGCTACATTTTTACTTCTAAATAGCAAGGGAATATTTAAATTTTCTTTGCTGTTTTCATTCACATTGTTGAAAGAATTTTAACTAAAGACATAATAAGAAATCTATGAAATCTCCAAAAACGAAACTGATAGCTTTTGTATTATACAAGATTTTATATAAAGTTCATCATCATCATTTCAGCTCATATACGTTTCATTGTTGGGCTTGCGCCTCCTCCCCAGTAGGAGGGAAATTGACCTTACTAGACTGGTATAGGGTTTTATTTCAAGTTTTCCTTCTCTTGCATAGATGATATATGCATATTATATCCCCTAGTCGTCTCTCACCTCTGTGAATTGTATTCTTACGCCGTTACGGCGTCACACGGAGAATACCGTATTCAATATATTCCTAAAAAGAGGTCCTACTTATTCAGTTACATAACTGTCGACATTCAGTTTTCCGTGCCATGAATATGCATAAAGCATCTATGCAAGAGAAGGAAAATACTCGAAATAAAACCCTGTACCAATCCGTCTGAACAGAGTGGTAATGTACGACAATTGCTCTCCCAAAAAAAAAAAAAAAATTGTGAAGGAGGCTCGACGCCTGGCAGTGGGGCGTATATAAACCGTGACAATGATGACAGACTTCTAGTGACTAAGTTTGTCCTGAACTTTTTAAATAAAACTACTTTCCGCGTGAGGAAAGACCAACGTCCTCCCCGAGGGGGGGACGTCGGTCGATGAGAGGGTACCTCAAATTGGGGATATTCCGTCGGGCCGACTACTGATGACAAGTATCCCTGCTCTGGTGGTCAGCCCAACGACGAAGGCGACGTGATGTTCGGGTGGGTCGCGGGTGTGCGTGCTTACGCATCTCTGTCGCCCCGGACGGAGTGGTGCGAGGAGCGCGCCGACCGCAACCCCACCAAAAAAAAAAGCTACCTTAGAGATTTTATCGCATTTAATTTTTGATTGCCCGACGTTTCGGACACTTCGCAGCATTCATGGTCACGGGCATCTTCAACTATTTAAAAATAATTCTGTCGTATGTACAAAGACTTACCAATTCTCCATTTGTTCACAGGAAAACATCTAGTATTCTCAACAGACCCTGAATCCGTGAAAGATGAGTTCGCATTCGACAACCCTGGATTCAGACAAGAGGAACGTCATAATTGGCAACACGAGGCACCAACATTACCGCTAACAGCCAAGGGTCAACCTGGTCTGCACGTGGAGTTCACCAAGCCTGAGCATAGCAAAGATGACTCGCATTTACAAGTTAGTTTTATTTACTATATTTTTCTTTTATTATCTCAGGCCTCTGGTCTGGCTCAGGCTGCTGGCCTCGAACCTGGTCTACATCATTCATCATATCAGCTCATATACGTCCCACTGCTGGGCTTTTTTTTTGGGGTGGGCTGCGGTCGGCACGCCTCCGCACCACTCCGTCCGGGGCGACAGAGGGGCTTAAGCACGCAACACCCGCAACCCACCCGAACATCACGTCGCCTTCGTCGTTGGGCCGACCACTGGAGCAGGGTTACTTGTCATCAGTGGTCGGCCCGACGGAATATCCCCAATTTGAGGTACCCTCTCATCGACCGACGTCCCCCCCTCGGGGAGGACGTTGGTCTTTCCTCACGCGGAAAGTAGTTTTATTTAAAAAGTTCAGGACAAACTTAGTCACTAGAAGTCTGTCATCATTGTCACGGTTTATATACGCCCCACTGCCAGGCGTCGAGCCTCCTTCACAATTTTTTTTTTTTTTTGGGAGAGCAATTGTCGTACATTACCACTCTGTTCAGACGGATTGGTACAGGGTTTTATTTCGAGTATTTTCCTTCTCTTGCATAGATGCTTTATGCATATTCATGGCACGGAAAACTGAATGTCGACAGTTATGTAACTGAATAGGCTTCCGGCTCTATCGCTCACCGAACGAAGCGCAGTAACAAATTGCTACCACTCGGACGTTGATTTTCTGCGAGAATGTGGTACTACTCCGGACGGACCGCTTGCGCTGGGAATAGTTTTTAAACGAAAAATCCAATGTAGTGAATCCCTCAAATAGGTATAGATTAGATGGATATAAATAAAACCATGATAAGCTGACAGTAATGATTCGATTAAAGTATCTCTACGTCGAGAGGGTCGGATACCGACAATTTAGTTTTATTGGCTTGTCTATTTTTGTTTTCAATTGGATTGGATTATCTTGCGTGTTATATATTTGAACTTTAAGTGGATGGGCTATTGATATTGAAGGAAATAATATAATTTTTCAGCAAGAGAATTGAAAGGATACAAAGAATTCTGATGTTTACGCAAGTATTAAACACATAACATTGTACATAAAACTATTTTACGGATTTTATCGCGTTTGTTCATGGCCTGTGATCATATACAAATGCGATACAATCCATAAAATAAGTTTATTTACTAAAATGATACATAATATGTATATGCTAATGACATGTTTTTTTTTTTAATTTTGTTTATAACTTTATTAATATCATCACAGCCCACATGGATCCCACTGTTGAGCTCGGGCCTCTTCTACAATGGGAAATTAACCTAGTAGGTTAAAGGAAAACCCGAAAAAAAATTCGTCTGACCAGCGTGGTATAATAGGTAAATTCTCTTTGTAATGTGGAGGAGGCACAAGCCCAGCAGTGAGATGTGTACAAGATTAGACAATAAATATATTAGGTAACATATTTATGTGTTATCTAATTTAAAAGATTTTGAAGTGGACTCTAGGTTTTTTGAGAACTGTGTGTCTAATTAAACACATTTCTTCAGCTTAATAGATCGCTAGCTGTCCCTGGCCTCTTATTTAGTTATGTTATTCGTATGTAGATTTAGAATATACATACGCACGTTATATTTTATATACTTATACCTGATGTGATATAGAAAAAAATTACTACTAATGAAAAAAATCTTATTGAGCCAATCGCTACCAAACTTCACAGAAATACCCTCTCAGTTGATTTGGATTTATTGAAAACTAGCAACCCGCCCTCGCTTCGCTTCGGTTTCAGTCTTGCCTGCTTAGTTCCCGTTCCCTTGGGAATACCGGGATAAAATATAGCCTAGTTTACTCCCTGATATTATAGATTTCCATTGGTGAAAGAATTTTTGAAATCGGTCCAGCCGTTTTGAAGATTACCCGGAACAAACAGACAGACAGATAAACAAAAAAAAATTAAAGTGTATTTTAGGCATATGTATAGTGCAAATAACCGTGTGAGCATGAAAAAAGCCTATTATTTTGACATTACAAACAGAGACTCCAATTTTATTTATTGGTATAGATTTAATCAAATTCCATTTAACCTTTTTAGAGTACTTCGGGAACATATACATTCATTTAAATATACATATATAATATATATGTAATACTAGCAACCCGCCCTCGCTTCGCTTCGGTTATAGTCCTTTTACCCGCGTAGTGCCCGTTCCCGTGGGAATACCGGGATAAAATATAGCCTAGTTTAAGCCCTGATATTATAGCTTTCCATTGGTGAAAGAATTTTTGAAATCGGTCCAGCCGTTTTGAAGATTACCCGGAACAAACAGACAGACAAAAATTTTTTAATCCCTATTTTAGGCATAGGTGTCGTGCAAATAACCATGTGAGCATGAAAAAAGCCTATTATTTTGACATTACAAACAGACACTCCAATTTTATTTATTGATATAGATGTATTGCATAATATAGAGATCTACTTTCGTTGTATATTATGTCATTCATGTACCGAACAACTTTCTTCGGCAATAACTCGCTTTGGCAAATACTTAATGATGGCCTCCTTTTTTTGAACGAGTGTATAGACTGAACCCCTCTCGCCAAAATCAAGTCGAATCAGGTGCTAGTAGTGGTCACATTACTCCTCCAATTATCTGTCCCATTGTTCGTGATCGTATAAAAATGTTCGGTTTTTGCAAACTGAGCATAAATTAGAGATAGCGACATGTTATTGTTTCTTTTAGGGACTTTAAGTCCACAGTTTTATCTTTTGCTATGCTTTTTTTGGTGTGGGCTATAATAGTCAGCGCACCCGCCACCGTCTGGAACGACAGAGGAGCGGCGCGCGGCCTCATAACCCACCTGAAGCCATGTCGCGTTCATCGTTGGGCCGACCACCGGTGCTGTGTTCCTTGTCTTCAGTGGTCTTCCCGACGGCATACCCAAAGGGGTACCCTCTCCTATCCACGTCGATTGGCGTCGCGCGGTCAGCCTCACTGCGGGAGACGGACTAAAATCCCCCGTCCGGTCACCCGAATCTTTTCCTATGCTAGATTTTTCTCGTATTCTTTGTTTTTTATTTGCTTTTTATTTCATATTTTTACCTATTTCTAATTGTGTCCCATTCGGATACAAAAAAAAAATGGGACCGTTAAGTGTTCCGTTTTGATGTAAAAAATATATGTTCATATTAAGTACATATTAGCAAGGCTGCGAAGACGTTGTTCACGTTTTGTACTCCATTTCAATGTGTGATTAACACAAGTATTTAATTATAATAGCCCGATAGGCTGTGAAATCTCTCTGTATTGCCGCCACAGCGGTCGGTGTTAATGGATGTACTAACAGGGCAGAAATTAATAAAGACAATACCTATCTCTCGATTAAAGATAAGCTTCCGACAAACTATGTAAAAAATATGTCCGATTTTGCTGTGTAAAACTACCACCAAACTGATCAGAGGGGTTGATATAAGGTTTTATTTCGAGTTTTCATTCTCATACATAAATGTTATATAACATTGACGGGGTAAGAATATAATTCACCACTCCTTATCTTACCCGTAGACGTCGTAAAAGACGACGAAGGTATAATATACACCGACGTCCTCCCGACGTCCTCCCATCGACCGACGTCCCGAGGGGGGGGGACGTCGGTCGATGGGAGGGTACCCCAAATTGGGGGTATTCCGCCAGGCCGACCACTGATGACAAGTAACCCTGCTCCGGTGGTCGGCCCAACGACGAAGGCGACGTGCACGTGGGTGGGTTGCGGGTGTGCGTGCTTACGCCCTCTGTTGCCCCGGACGGAGTGGTGCGAGGAGCGCGCCGACCGTAAGCCGCGCCCAAAAAAAAAACAAACAGGTATAATATTACGCATATAGCATCAATGCAAGGAAGAAAATTCTAAATAAAACCCTATACCAAAATGTCTGATCAGCATGGTATAGTAAGTTCAATTTCTCTCTTATTGTGAAGGAGACTTGAGCCCAGCTGGAGAACGTATGTGAGCTGAGACACGGTAATATAATCTACCAGTAATCCAACTTCATACAAACGGACGAAACGCGAGCTATACCTACGCGCCTCGATCTCGGCATGCGCTCGGCATGTAGACAGTCGCGACTGTGCTGCAGTGACGAACGAACGGTGTGTTGTTTTTTTAACAATAACTGCGCGAATTTTTCACTAAAATACATAATTATACACATATTTAATATGACAAGTAGGGTATATTGTGCTGTTTTTGGTTGCATGAATTCGTCAATAACGAATCCAGAGATAACTTTTTTTAGATTACCTGGAAACTTTGAAAGGTAAGATTATAAAATAATTTTACTTACTAGTAGGTAGGTACATAATGTGTGTCGTTTTAATTTCCTTTTATCTCCCGAAAAAAAGTTGTCTGGATTAATAAATAAAGTGATTGACACGAGTGAAATAGGTAGTTATAGGAGGTTCATGAATCATGTTACGGTACGCTTGTGTTAAAACTCATAATGTGTTTTGTTAGTTTATATAATTCAAAGTAAAGACGTGGTATTTTATTATTAATAATATATGTTTATTGTACTATGTGTATGAATAGTACTAGAAAAAAATAATTTGACCGTCTGTCTGTCACTAGATAATTTAAATTTATAGACCGATTTGTTATTTAAACATAAACATGTTTTTTTTTTAATTAAAACTACCAATCAAAAATCAACACGCATTCTTATTGAACACTTCCTATTCAATTCACAAAGTATTTTATTTGTTTATATAAGAAAAGTATATACAAAACTAAATGGAAACACAAAGTAGGCAAATGTAATTAAAATGCTGGAGGCGGGCAGTCCTATCACATGTTTACGTTTAGGCATTTAATTCAAGGACGGCCGAGATACATTACTGGATAGATGACTATACTGTGGCTGAGATGTAGTTATGAAATTACTTTTACAATGCGTACCATACATTTAAACTTGCTATATTCGCAATTTATACGACATTAGTAACGCTTTCGTAACAAGAGTTTTTTTCATGTTACTCTTTTTTAACATCTTTGTGAAGATGTTGACGCCATTTATGTCTAGTTGAATCTTTTTTTGATCCATTTCTACAATCAATTATATATAACTAGATTTTATCTTTTTTTTTTAAAGACACACACCCTGCACTAAGGGAAAAATCATTGTATTGCGGGGGAATTTATAAATAACGGACTCAAATTACATCCAGACTCAGAACAATTTGTGTGTGTGAATTTGTATCCCACAAAGCGTTGTCCTGTGTGGGATTCGAACTACGTTGGCACGGTAGATCGGTATCCAATGACTGCATTACGCTATCAGTGGTGCAGTCATTAGCTTTTATGTCCAGTTGAATCTTTTTTTTTAATCGTTTCAACAATCAACTAGCTTTTTTTAATGATGACAGCTTGCTCTAAGGAAATAAGCCTTGTATTTACATATATTTTATTAATTGATTAAATTAGGCGATGCATAGCAAATCTATTATTATTTTAATAAAGGAAAGAAGGGAGAACCACTACTTTCCCACGATTAATCAATATGCCGCAGGATATAGGATAGGATCAAGGTGGAGTAGGAGATAAGGAACTCTCCTTCCTCTCACGTGATGAATACCATCATCATTTCAGCTCATATACGTCCGATTGCTGGACTCGAGCCTTCCTCCACAATAGGAGGGAAATTGACCTTACTATATCAAGCTGGCTGACATGCAAGAATAGGGTTTTATTTCGAGTTTTCCTTCTCTTGCATTGATATAATACGCATGTTTTATGCGTATTATATCCCTTATTCGTTTTTTACGACATCCACGGGCAAGATAGGGGAATGGTGAATTGTATTCTTACTCCGTCACCACGCGGATATATAAATACCCTACAGAACGTCAAATTGTAGTTTTCCACAGAACTTCGAATATTCAACTATTAAATACAAAAAGTGTAAAGACTCCTTCTTTATTAAAATACTAGCAACCCGCCCTCGCTTCGCTTCGGTTATAGGTTATAGTCGTTTTACCCGCGTAGTTCCCGTTCCCGTGGGAATACCGGGATAAAATATAGCCTAGTTTACGCCCTGATATTATAGCTTTCCATTGGTGAAAGAATTTTTGAAATCGGTCCAGCCGTTTTGAAGATTACCCGGAACAAACAGACAGACAGACAGACAAAAATTTTTTAATCTGTATTTCAGGCATAGGTGTCGTGCAAATAACCGTGTGAGCATGAAAAAAGCCTATTATTTTGACATCACAAACAGACACTCCAATTTTATTTATTGGTATAGATAATTAACGAACATAAATTATATCCAGACTCAGAACAACAATTTGTGTTGCACAAGGTGTTGTTATACGATAGATTCGAACCACACTGGCCGATAGGTCGGTAGTTTAACCCACAGTCAGTGCAATCATTGTTTATTTAGTCGCATAACTTATATTACTTACTCTTATATCTTTAAACGAGCAATTCTTGTATATATATATATATTCACGATCTCGGAAACGGCTCCAACGATTTTGTTGAAACTTGGCATACTAGAGGATTCGAGTCCAAAAAATCGATCTAGCTAGGTTTTATTTATAGAAAATGTTGTTTTGTCCGTGTTTTTAGCAAAATAAACAATGACATTAAATTTTAAAAGAATATGAATTCAAATTTCGATGACAACGTCATGAGTTGCGATAGCTCAGATGGGAAGGTGACAGGTCTTAATTTTGGTATTTTTTCAATCAAACAGCGACGGTTCGAATCTCGGTGTTATTATTATTCTCTTTTTGTAATTTTTTATATATTTTTCATTATTTATTTTTTATTTTTTAATAATATATATGTATCTAAATAAATTCGATAAAAATATTCCGAGCGAAGCTCGGTCAACCAGATATAGTAGTCGGTAGTTTAACCCACAGTCAGTGCAATCATTGTTTATTTAGTCGCATAACTATGAATATTATTATAATCTATATCAACTACCAGCCATGCATATTATATAGAACTGCATTCCGCCGTGAGTGTTTAACAAATCGATGTTGTTTTGATATGCGTGGACAAAGTATAGGTACTGGTTTCTTGAATAATATTGATCATTACAGCTCATATACGTCCCACTATTGGGCTTGAGCCGCCACCTTATTACAAGAGAAATCGACATACGACACGCTAGTCAGACGGGTTAATCGCCGCCTCATCTCATACAGGTCCCAATTATTAAACTCGAGGCTCTTTTCCAATAGAAGAGAAATTGCCCATTACACCATGCTGGTCAGGTATGTGGGTGCAGGCTTTTATTTCCAGTTGTGTCTTTTTTTACACAGATGTTATCTGCATATTATATCTCTTAGTCGTCCTTTTAACTGACTTCAAAAAAAGAGGTTTCTCAATTTGACCGTATATATGCTTTTTTTATGTTTGTTCGCGGATAACTTCGTCGTTTATGAACAGATTTTGATGATTCTTTTTTAACTGACTTCAAAAAAGGAGGAGGTTTCTCAATTCAACCGCATATATGCTTTTTTTATGTTTGTTCGCGGATAACTTTGTCGTTTATCAACTGATTTAGATGATTTTTTTGTTGGAAAGGGCATACTTCCCAAATGGTCTCATGAACATTATATCGAAATCGGACAAGAAATTTTTGAAAAATCAACAAAAATCTAAAAATTTATCTACATTGTCTGCATTATTGAAGGTGGTTTCTTTATTTGCAAAAAACACATACATGTAAGATAGAGATTGGCGAATCGTATTTTTACTACGCCACAACACGGTAAATACCTTCATACATGAAGGGTACAGGCAAAGAAGAGGGAATCTCCTAATGAATAGATTTTGAGAAAAACGCATTTAAAACTTTAGAAGTATGATTTTTTTATTGAGATCGGCGTATTTTTTTTATTGGTGGGCTATGGTAAGCGCACGCGCGGTCCATTCCGTCCGGGGCGATGAAAGGACGGCGCACGGGTCTATAACTCACCCGTACCCACGTCACTTCACTTCACTCATCAGGTGTACTGTTTGCTCGTTTGCCACCGTTTGCAATAAAAAAAAAAAAATAAATATTTAAGGGGGCTCCCATACAACAAAGGCGATATTTTTTTGCTCAATGATACGGAACCTTTCGTGCGCGAGGCCAACTCGCACTTGGACGTTTTTTTACATATTACCGGAACAAACCGAAATAAACATACAAAACAATAATAAATTGTCTTTGTGAACTATAAATATTTATATTTGTATGTCGGTTATAAATATGCAATTAATTATAAAACTGATCTTTGTTTGTTGTGCTAATCTCGTAAATGACAAATCCATTTTTTTTTTGTTACTTGCGTAGCTTAGTAGTTTTATTTAAAAACTAGAAACCCGCCCTCGCTTCGGTTTCAGTCGTTTTACACGCGTAGTTCCTGTTCCAGCGGGAATGTACTGTACTAATATGTTACTCCCTGATATTATAGCTTTCCAATGGTGAAAGAATTTTTGAAAGCGGTTCGATGGTTTAAGCGTGAAAGCGTAACAAACGAACAAACTTACGTTCGCATTTATGATATTAGTAAGGAAAGCTAAGGATTGGTAAGGATATAGCCACATTCTATACTACTTACTCTTTATACGTCAAAAATGTATCAATCGAATAGAAGGCCTTTTCTATGAGAAATGTTTTCGTGCTATTTAAAATGAATTTGGTACCAGTAAGCTAATTTTTCTGGAATGTTGTTATATTTCTACACATAGAGTAACAATTATGTATCTTGTATGTATAATCTTGTAATAATATTGATATTCCACTCGACACCGCAGCAAGGTTCATCCATTTCACCTGGAAACGATATGGTCTTCAACTGTACGTTTCCAGCGATCATTTCTCCCACGTACGTGCAAGCTCAGGAATGAACTACCTGCTGCAGTGTTTCTCGAGCGCTATGACATCTCCTTCTTTAAACGAGGTTTAAGAGGAGTATTTTCTTCACGGTAGGCAACGGCCTGGCTGTGCCCCTGGTATTGCAAAGGTCTATGTGCGGCAGCATCTCTTACCATCAGGTGTGCTGCCTGCACATTTGCCACCATCAGCAATAAAAAAAAAATACGTTTACGTATGGTAGCGGATTAAGAATACAATTCACCACCCTATATTGCTCGTGGATGTCGTAAAAGACGACTATAATACGCATATAACATCTACGCAAGAGAACGAAAACTTGAAATAAAACCCTATACCAACCTGTTTGACGGCGACCGACGTCCCAGGACGTCGAGGGGTGAGGTTACTCGAAAGGGTATTCCGTCGGGCCGACCACTGACGACAAGTCACATCTGCTCCGGTGGTCGGCCCAACAACGAGGTGACGTGGGTACGGGTGAGTTATGGGCCCGCGCGCCGTCCTTTCATCGCCCCGGATGGACTGGACCGCGCGTGCGCTTACCATAGCCTACCCATAAAAAAAAAATACCAACCTGTTTGACTAGCACGGTATAGTAAGGCCGATTTCCCTCCTATTGTGGAGGAGACTCCAGTCCAACAGTGGGACGTATATGAGCTGAAATGATGATGAATGATGATACGTTTACGTTTGTATTTTCTCTGGTGGGGAGGCCTATGTCCAGCAGTGGACGTCTGTAGGCTGATCGATGGATGGATGGATACGTTTACCGTGATCAAGAAATTATCATTATCATCTCAGCCTACACTCCTACCTACTACTACCTCACACTATCGACCTTAGGTCTCCTCCAAAATAGAAGTGAAATTGACCTACTATACCGCGTTGGTCAGACGTGTTGGACGTCGAGTTTTCCTTCTCTTGCATAGATGTTATATGCATATTATATGCCTTTTTTTTGTGTGTGACTTAGTTGTTAGCCTCAGATGGCTGTGATAACTTTACCCGGACTGGGTGAGCGCTGAGGGCTCTCAACCCGAAGGATATTATATCCCTTAGTCGTATTATACTATACCCACGGGCAAGAAAAGAGCGTGGTGAATTGTATTCTCACTCCGTCACCACACAGAAAAGATCAATAATAAAAAAACCGGCTTAATGCGAGTCGGTGTCGCGCACAAAGGGTTCCGTAACATGTATAAAAAGGGCAAAAAAATCGCGTTTGTAGTATGGAAGACCCCCTTAAATATTTATTTTATTTTGTTTTTAGTATTTGTTGTTATAGCGGCAACAGAAATACATAATTTGTAAAAATTTCAACTATCCATCTATCGCGGTTCTTGAGATACAGCCTGGTGACAGTCAGACGGACAGACCGCGAAGTCTTAGTAATATAGTTCCGTTTTTACCCTATTGGGTACGGAACCGAAAAGTATTCTTAATTCCTTCTCACACAGTTGAAACAGTTAATTCAAACATCGCTAATTTTATATACCGCAAGAATTTGCATATAAACAGCTGCTTTCAGTTTCCGAATATTCTAAATTCACTGGCATAGATTTTTTAATGTCTACCGTGAAAATTATTATAACAGTTTTATATCACATTATGTGTATTGTGGACGCCATATTGAAATTAAAAACAAAAAAAAAACATATTTAATTCCGTTTTCTTTTAGCGAAATTTTAAAATGAGTTAATATCGGTTCAGTTTAGTGAAGTTTTAGTTATAATAAGTTTATTCTTTAGAAGCGGTGAATTAAGTGATGTCTAATATGTGCAAAGTAAGTTTTGTTTTTCTATAAGACATGAGGGCGGGTTGCTTACCCGCCCTCATGTCCAATTGAGTACATTTTTCTTATTGCATACTAGCAACCTGCTCTCGCTTCGCTTTCTGTCGCCTTTTCCCCGTAGTTCCCGATCCCATGGGAATACCAGGATAGAATATAGCCTAGTTTACTCCCTGATATTATAGCTTTCCATCGGTGAAAGCATTTTTTAAATTGGTTTAGCCGTTTTGAAGATTACCCGGAACAAACAGACAGACAGACAAAAAAAAATATAAAGTGATTTTTAGGCATATGTATATTACAAACTAGCAACCCGCCCTCGCTTCGCTTCGGTTATAGGTTATAGTCGTTTTACCCGCGTAGTTCCCGTTCCCGTTAGAATACCGGGATAAAATATAGCCTAGTTTACGCCCTGATATTATAGCTTTCCATTGGTGAAAGAATTTTTGAAATCGGTCCAGCCGTTTTGAAGATTACCCGGAACAAACAGACAGATAGACAGACAAAATTTTTTTAATTGCTATTTTAGGCATAGGTGTCGTGCAAATAACCGTGAGAGCATGAAAAAAGCCTATTATTTTGACATTACAAACAGACACTCCAATTTTATTTATTGGTATAGATAACCATGTGAGCGTGAAAAAGGCCTATTATTTTGACATTACAAACAGACACTCTAATTGTATTTATTGGTAGGTATAGATGATGGCAATCAAGCAAACAGCAGGTGTAGATGGTAAGTTATGCTGCCGCTCATGGAGTTTTGCAAGGATGTTTGCCTACCGCGAAGAAAGTGAAGGGAGTGTGAATGTGTGCAATGAGCTTCGGTGATACTAAAGGCATCACCAAAACCCTCAGGAAGTTGGGCTCTCTCGAATTTTGTCCATCCTAAGTAATTGAGATTAGAGCAGGATTTTTTTTCTTAATATATTTTGGAGGCTTTTGGCTCATAGAGCAAGTCTGCCTCATCATACCCTAAAGTGTGTGTATCGTCTTCGAGATCTTAAAATTAGGGCAACGAGTGAAATAAAGTTGCAGAAACCAATTAAAATACATGTTTTGCTGATTTTGATTTACGTTCAGCTAAAATGCTATTAAATGTCACGTCATCTCTGTTAATATCCTGATTATTCAGCAGCAGTTCTCTTTCACTCTTGTTCTTTTCACATTCCATAATCAGTGATAAAAACAAGGAGATGAAGATGATTTCTTATTTATATACATTTAAATAATAAATTAAAACTTTTTTAGTATTGAAATTATCGTGAGATTGATACATATTATAATATCTATAACGGCAAAACACTCACGTACTGAGATTGATAACGTCGATCCAGGTACACGCCGGAGCCTCGCAGACGCCCCGCTGCACACTCGCCCTGATGATAAGCATCGAATTTGCTCGAAACCTGGGTTCACGTAATCAATCTCAGTACGTGAGCGTTTTGCCATTATAGATATTATAATTATAACTATCTTTTTTCTTTTTCTTAAATCTTTTTTCCTTTATAAAACATTTCCGCACTAGTATGCCCTAGTACTGGGCTCGAGCCTCCTTCACAACGAGAGTGAAATTGATCTAATATATTACGCTGGTCAGGTTGGTATAATATTTTATTTTGAATTTTTCTTTCCTTGTCCAGAGGTAATATGCATATTTATGCCCTAATCGTCATTTACTACACCCAGGGGCAAGATAGGGGTTGGTGAATAGTATTCTTACTCCGTCACCACATGGATAAAACCACAGATATTTTTTATAATGATTCGTGTTAAATAGATGTTGAAATCCATAGAAAAACGGGTGTAATCGACATAGGCCGTAGAATTAGCACGTTGAAATGGCAATGGGCAGGCCACATCGCTCGTCGAACCGAGAACCGTTGGGGAAGAAAGGTTCTCGAGTGGCGACCACGAATCGAACGACGCACAGTAGGCCGACCAACTTTTTTTTTTTTCACGCTGTGGAAATGCATTTGCGCACTATCCCCCGCCGGTTACAGACAGGGGAGTGTGTATGGGACTCGCCGGCCACAGAAGTGACCGAAATACCCACTAAAACCACAGCGGCCCCCTCCGCGCTTTTACGAGGTGCCGGAGAGATCGTCTGATGACATTCTATCCCCGACACCCCAACGCTTGGCCGTCTGGCCACGTCCTGTCATCATTCAGGGCGGTGGGAGGAGGAGCGCATAACGGCGTCTCCTCCTCCCTAGTCGCCGCCGGCGGAGTGATTCTGCGGACGCAAGTGCCTCGCGTGCCCGCTCCGCGGCCTCCTTCCTTGTAATGACAGCCTCACAGAAGGAGACCATCGACGACCAACAGCTGTCGCTGCCGAGCATCTAGCCCGACCCACTGCTACCCCCACGGTTTCTTGCAACTTTCAAGATGTCTTCAATTCAGGTGGATTTTGCAAGTTGCTAGAAACCGTTAGATGCAAATGACGCAGGAAAGTGCCGAGAAGCATTCGCCTGGTGAAGCCTATGTCCAACTACATGTCCACTACATGTACAGGCTGATGGAAATAGATATTAAAACACATTAGTAGCGAGCTTTATGTTACACTTAAGTAACATTTTGGGCGTGATAAGTACCATTTGGTTACATGAATTATTAGAGACTAGCAACCCGCCCTCGCTTCGGTTTTAGTCGTTTTACCCGTGTAGTTCCCGTTCCCTTGGGAATACCAGGATAAAATATAGCCTACTTTACGCGCTGATATTATAGCTTTCCATTGGTGAAAGAATTTTTAAATTGGTCCAGCCGTTTTGAAGATTACCTGGAACAGACTGACAAGATTTTTTTAATCTGTATTTTAGGCATAGGTGTTGTGCAAATAACCGTGTGAGCATGAAAAAAGTCTATTATTTTGACATTACAAACAGACACTCCAATTTTATTTATTGCTATAAATGTGTTGCAGAGAACGTAATGATTTTTTATGTTTACCTGAGTACTTAATCAGCATTATTTCAATCCATAGACGTCGCACTGCTGACTTCACGCTGGTCAAACATGTTGATTTTTTTTATGGGTGGGCTATGGGAAGCCCACACGCGGTCCATTCCGTCCGGGGCGACAAAAGGACGGCGCGCGGGCCCATAACCCAATTATACCCACGTCACCTTCGTCGTTGGGCCGACCACCAGAGCAGAGTGACTTGTCGTCAGTGGTCGGCCCGACGGAATACTCTTTCGGGTACCCTCACCTCTCGACGTCCCTGTCCCGGGATGTCGGTCGCTGTCGCGCGGTCAGCCTCTCTGCGGGTGCCTGACTAAAATCCCCTGTCCGGCCCCGCCCGCCGCGGCCTCGGGTAGGGCGGCATCAGGCGCAGGTAAAACATGGTGATATTTTATTTGGAGTTTTTCTTCTTTTAAATAGATGTTATATGTAAATTATATCCCTTAGTTGTCTTTTACGACATTCATGGGCATGATAGAGAGAATTGTATTCTTATTCCGTCATCACACGGAAATTTCATTTTCGAAACGTTAGTTTAGTATAACTAACCTTTTTAGCATATGAAATGAATTTTAAATTAAAACAAGTAAAAAATACAGTATTGACAGATTTACTTTTTATTTTTAATCATACTCATGGCTAAAACTGCTAATACCTACTCCAAACATTGGCATTGAAATTAAAAACAAAAAGGCAAAACAATAAACTACAGATTTACACAGAACGTGATTTATTCGAGATGTACAATATCATAAGCTACGCTTATATATTTTTTAATACCTCTATGGCATATATAACTGTATTTAATGTATGTCTTAGTTACGCAATTAATGACCGCAATTCAATCTAGATTAGGGTAATTAACTTCCATGAAATGTGCTGTATTTCCTGTGTTATGTTAGACTTTATGATTAGTTATCTGTGTCTTTAAAAAAAAAACGTAAAAAATATTTATGTAGATTAAAACTGGTTTATTTATTTGTGTTTGTTTACGTTTTATATATTCTATAGTAGCTGCTACGAAACTAACAAACCTTACTTCGTGGGTGTTAGCCAATTATATCTATACCAATAAATAAAATTGGAGTGTCTGTTTGTAATGTCAAAATAATAGACTTTTTTCATGCTCACACGGTTATTTGTACGACACCTATGCCTAAAATAGCGATTAAAAAATTTTTGTCTGTCTGTTTGTTCCGGGTAATCTTCAAAACGGCTGGACCGATTTCAAAAATTCTTTCACCAATGGAAAGCTATAATATCAGCGTGTAAACTAGGCTATATTTTATCCCGGTATTCCCACGGGAACGGGAACTACGCGGGTAAAACGACTAAAACTGAAGCGAAGCGAGGGCAGATTGCTAGTCTATACCAATAAATAAAATTGGAGTGTCTGTTTGTAATGTCAAAATAATAGGCTTTTTTCATGCTCACACGGTTATTTGCACGACACCTATGCCTAAAATAGCAATTAAAAAATTTTTGTCTGTCTGTCTGTTTGTTCCGGGTAATCTTCAAAACGGCTGGACCGATTTCAAAAATTCTTTCACCAATGGAAAGCTATAATATCAGGGCGTAAACTAGGCTATATTTTATCCCGGTGTTCCCACGGGAACGGGAACTACGCGGGTAAAACGACTATAACCGAAGCGAAGCGAGGGCGGATTGCTAGTGTTACATATTTTTGGACTTTGCGTGCGTCTGTCAGAGGACGCAATTTTATTTTTTAGATATGAAGGGGAAGTTAGTGTAAAGCTAAATTCAAGTTTGTGGGGTTACAACCCTTATCTCACGGCCGTCGTCATGGAAAAGTGGTTCAAATGGTTTTTACGGTTTATATACCAAACTATAAATCTGCCAATAAAATACTTAACATTTTTTGTTACAAATAAAATTTATCTACAATTTTTTTCAGTAATTTTAGTCGTAATAAAAATTTTATAAGCGAAAAACCATACCATTGCAGTCTGGAGTAACGAACTATCTTATCTTAAACAGTCTGGAGTAGTATATTATACGGACCTTGTAACAATCTGAGATTTTTTTTTTTTTTTTGAGTTCGGGCGTTTCTTCCGTACTTACTATTATAGGCAGTGGACCGTGTGCGGGAAGAACGACTCCACGCGGATACGGTCGGCCGGCGACTGGGGCGGCGCAGGCGTGAGTACGTGCGCCTGATGCCGCCCTAGCAGAGTGCGGGTGACCGGACCGGGGAATTAGTCCGGCACCCGCGGGGAGGCTAGCCGGCGATACGCGTCCCGGGAAAGGGACGTCGATGCGAGAGGGTACTCCCTCGGGGTATTCCGTCGGGCCGACCACTGAAGTCAAGGAACTCTGCACCGGTGGTCGGCCCAAAGACGAAGGCGATGTGCTACATAGGTGGGTCACGGGAGCAAATCTCATCAAATCAAATCTCTTTGAAGACTATTGTGAATCCCGGCTTACACGAGTTACAGCGGCGGGAATCTGTGGTATTAGTCTTATTTAAAAATAAAATTAAAAAAAATTCAACGTTTCATATCAGCAGTTCAGCTTTTTGTCAAGTTTTTATTATAATTCCGGTTCCCAGGCAGTCAAGATGTCCGATTATAATGGAGCATTTTTTAATTCGATGACGGTGTCTTGAAGGTTGTGTACAACTCAGATATACAAGGTCGTTCCTAAACGTGATGTGGTGTTTATGTTCGAGTATTTTATTAACGCCCAAGTCATAATTCGTTGTAGATTAGTGTTTGAAATTGTAACAATATCGTATTCTGTTATTTTACGTGCAAGCATACATACGTCCCACTGCCGGGCCTCCTCCACAATAGGAAGGAAATTGACCTGCTATACCATGCTAGTCAGACGTGTTGGTATAAGGTTTTACTTCAAGTTTGCCTCCTCTTGCATAGATGTTGTATACATATTATATCCCTTAGTCGTCTTTTACGACACCAACGGGCTTGCCTATCTTGACAGGCGGTGGTGAATTGTATTCTTACTCCGTCACTACTCTGAATAAAACATTAAAACATTGAGATATTAAATGATACCACCATATAAAGCTTTTACGTTGCCGCTAAAAGAACACATACTTAACTCGTAGTAGAACACGTAGTCTTTAGTCGTAGTTTTTAGGTTTCTGTACCCAAAGGGCAAAAACGGGACCCTATTACTAAGACTTCGCTGTCTGTCCGTCCGTCTGTCTGTCACCAGGCTGTATATCAAGAACCGCGATAGCTAGACAGTTGAAATTTTCACAAATGATGTATTTCTTTGTCGCTATATCAACAAATACTAAAAACAATATAAAATAAGGGGCTCCGATACAACAAACGCCAACTTACTTACCGGGTTGAGAGCCTTCCGCTCGCCCATTGCCCGCGTTAAGCTGTCAAGGTCATCTGCGACCAACAGCTAAATACACACAAAAAAAAAAAAAAAAAAACAACAAACGTGATTTTTTTGATGTGAAACATCTATAGGCGAGGGTGACCGCGATGGTCGCGTGGCGTTTAACGCCACGCCTCGCGGTGCCCTCTTGACTAACTATTAAATAAATATCGGGATATATATGTACATTTTTGTAACGAAACCATGATGCGATTTAAAATTTTGTACAACGCCATCTAGTGAACTCAAAGTAAATTGTTATCTATAATGTATACTAATGAAAATAAATGTTTAGAATTCATTCAGTGTGCGGTGGATTAATTTTATTTCTGTGTAATATTTCAAATAATAATGGAACTCGTATTATTTTATTCAATATTAGTTCTGTCTTAATCTATTCTTTTATACATATATACTTGTACAAATAATTTCGATGTTTCACATCTGCCAGGCGTCCTGAGTGACGGCTCACTTTTTTTTTTTCCTTTTTACAGATAATGGTACGGCACCCTTCGTGCGCGACTTCGATTCGCACTTAGCCGGTTTTTTTTAAATAACGCCCACATCAAGTAATTAGTTATTTATAAATAAAGCTAAGGGAAAAATACCCAGTCTTAGAACAATACTTTATAGATATTATAAAAACTTGTTCTTGTGTTAGAATCAAACTTAAAACTCAGCAGGGAAGATCTTAAACGAATACACTGCTTGTGCAGCTATTTATTACCTAACAAGTAATAGTTCTCTTGGTTTCATCCTTGCTGTTCACCCGCGTTTAGAATATAAATAAGATAATTATTTAACGTAAGCCATATTAAACGGATACGAGAATGCCTACCTTACTGATGATGTCATATTGACTTCAAGTCATCATGCCGCTTGTGAAATCATCTATAATAGATACCTATAATATTTATTTTTTTATACTACCATAATGTCCAAGTTGTGTAAGTTGTGACCTTTGCGTATCCTTTAGCGTATTGTGAAAATTAAAAAAGGTTTCGAGTAGGTGTTTATAGTTTTTAAGTAAAATGAGCTTTGGCAGGCATTTGAAATTATCATGAGTCACTCTTAAATTTTATTTAATATTTTAGTGTTTAGTAAGTTTGTTACGAATAAACTCAAAAACTACTGGACGGATTTCGATAATTCTTTCACCATTAGAATGTTACATTATCCTTGAGTAACATAGGCTATATTTTATCCCGGTATTCGGGTAAGGCGACAGAAACCGAAGCGAATCGACGACCAACAGCTGTCGCTGCCGAGCATCTTGGAGATGATGGTCGGCAACGACAGGTCCGTTGTTCCCATCTCCGTTGACAGGACGTGACGATGAGGCCCCTAGGCGGGGCATACTTCCAGTGCGCATCGTCGATTAGCGCGCCACACTCATCGCATCCTGGGCCGTCTTCTCTTCCAATTTTATGCAGGTATTTACCGAAGACCCCATGTCCGGTAAGCACCTGGAGCGAAGTGGCCTGCCCATTGCCACTTCAGCGTGCTAATTTGTAATTTGGTTTAAGCTGATAACTCCGTTGCCAAAGTTGTAAGACAATAAAAAATATTTTTAAAAAAGACGGATCATGTATACTGGCTATAATATTTAAACGAAATTATTATTGCCATAGGCTATATTATTGTGGTGACGGAGTAAGAACTCATCATCTTTGAGTGTTTTAAATGACGACTGCGGGATGACATAGGAAGCAAAAGAGGAAGAACTCAGAATAAAACCCTATATTAACCCTTCTGACCAGCATAGCGTGGTATATTAGAGAAATTTCTCTTATTTTAGAGAAGGCTCGAACCCAACAGTGGGACGTATATGAGCTAATATAATGATATTGTAATAATGTTTCTCCAATTTGTCAACAGAGAGCACGCGTGCGCCGCGTCAAACTATGGGCGCGCGACTTCACCGGCTTGGGCTTCAAGTGCAGTGGCGGTGCAAGGGATGGAGTTCTCATCCATTCGGTATTAAGGAGCGGACCTGCTGCAGCTGCTAAATTGCAGCCAGGTAATAATTTCTCCCCACTTGATGATTTTTTTATCATTTGCCAAATTGTAAACTATTTTCGCCTGAATTCTTCTATTATTTTTTAAAGAAATAATTGTATTGTATTGCGGGGGACTTTACAAACATATAATTAACGGACACAAATTACATCCAGACTCAGAACAACAATTTGCGGATCGTACTAAGTGTTGTCCTACCTGGGATTCGAATCCACGTTACTGGCACGGTAGGTCGATATCTGAACCACCATGCCATCAGTGCAGTTTTATAGCAGAAATTTTGGGCTACGGTTCTATGAAAGTTTGACACTTCTTTCTTCCCAGCGACAGAGCACGTAATCAGGTAGACTGGTAACCCTTATGGAAAAATGTATACCAATTAGAAGAATATCTTAGTCGTCTCTTCGTATCACTCAATCGCCTCTTCATCGGGTATCACTTAGTCGTCATCACGGGAAAGATAGAAGTGACGAATTATATTCTTACTCCGTCACCACACTGCAAATAATGGTTTATTTTTAATATTTTAGTGACTAGACGAGGAATTATCAATACCAATAAATACAATTGGAGTGTCTGTTTGTAATGTCAAAATAATAGGCCTTTTTCATGCTCACACGGTTATTTGCACTATACATATGCCTAAAAATCATTTTATATTTTATTTGTCTCTGTTTGTCTGTTTGTTCCGGGTAGTCTTCAAAACGGGTGGACCGATTTAAAAAATTCTTTCACCAATGGAAAGCTATAATATCAGATAGTAAACTAGGCTATATTTGATCCCGGTATTCCCACGGGAACGGGCACTACCGGGATAAGGCGACAGAAACCGAAGCGAAGCGAGGGCGGGATGCTAGTTTAATATAAAATACAAGATTCTTTTAATGTCTCGTCTAACGATTCGTAACGGGCTTTAATGTCAAAACATTTTGTCGTTTGCCATTTATAGAAGGTCAAATATGAGCTTTCTATCTGTACCGGAGTGAGAGTCCCTTATCGACAATCCGGGCAAAGTTGTGAAATCAATGGGAATAAACTATATAGATAAACACACATACAAATCTATTTATAGGCCTTTTTGTATGCTTTTCTCCTAAGGGTTAAGAATTTTGTAATACATATGATTGCCAAAGTTACAATAAATAATCTTTTTAAAAAGGGCGGATTATGAAAACGAGCCGTAATATTTAAACGAAAATATTATTGTCATTGGTCATATTCGTGTGGAGACTGAGTACGAATACAATTCATCACCCCCTCTCGTACCCGTGGGTGTCGTAAAAGACGACTAAGGGATTATAATATACTAGCTGACCCAACAGACGTTGTTCCGTTCAAATAAAATAGTGTCACTTACCGGGCCTAATTGTGAATCTAAACCATTCTCGAATCCCTTGAACATGCACAAAAATTTCATCAACCATCATTCCAGCCGTTTAGGAGGATCGGCTAATGGTAGCCGTAGATATGTAGGCTTCCATGGTAAAGAAAAGCTCGATAACACCTTGTTTTGTAAGACCTTGATTTACGACTTTAGTCAGTGGCGGCTTCCCAAGGCATATTTGACCTAAATAATATAAAACCTGACGGAGAAAGAGGAAGAGCGATCGATCTTAAACACGTTTTCTTTTTCAAATTCCAGGTGACAAAATAAAGAGCATCAAAATTGAGTTCAACGGTACACCGCTAGAGGATGCTGTGGGTATACTGTCTCTCGCGTCTCCGTATCCTGTGGAGTTGGAATTGGTTGAGGGGGGAAGAGCCAGCGGGGCGGGAAAAGGGGTAGAACATCCCCTGCTGAAGCGCGCCGCCTCAACTAGCGATGTTAACACGGTAAGACTTGTTATTTTAACGTTTTACAGTAGAAATTCGATTATCCGGCCATCAGTTATACCAATTCGCGATTATCTGGACTATCAACCGCGACCCATGTATTGTACTTATAAATCGAATTTATGCAAGCATGAACGTGCCTCAAATGGCATGTCTCGCCCTTGCCCCGCTATATCGCTGCCCCACGCGTTTAATTATAGCTTTAGTTAGAATAGTTAGTAATTGTTATTCCGCTTTGAGATGCGTGCCCCGCGGGGTATGTATTCGTCTTTTAATAAACGCATAAAATTATGTCATCATCATCATCTTGCTCTTATCCCAATTACTTGGGGTCGACGCAATATGTCATCTGTTTTGACATATTGCAAAAAGTTTCGGCAATGACTTTTATGACCGGCCGCCTGCCTGACGTCAACCCTCCTTGTTAATGTAATCGTTGACCCAAATGGTACCAGATGGAGTTGGTCCGGGTCAATCTAGGGCTCTTAGTCGTCTTTTACGACACCCACGAGCAAAGCAAGGGTTGGTAGTCTTCGAAGCCGCTACCACACAGCACGCATAAAATTATGTACCTACATAATAAACGCCAAAGGTTTTTCGTGTATTCGATTATCCGAATGCTTAACGACATTAGTCCGGTTAATCGAGTTTCTACTATATATTAATTTTCACCATTTTTTTTTTGTTGTGGGCCACGGTCAGCGCACCCGCCGTCCGGTTCCGTCCGGAGCGACAGAGGGGCGGCGCGCGGACCCGTAATCCACCCATATAGCAAGTCGCCTTCGTCGTTGGGCCGACCACCGGTGCAGAGTTCCTTAACTTCAGTGGTCGACCCAATATTAATTTTCACCATAACCACCCCCTTGTAAACTTTATGGGGTACGCAGAGAGATGTTACATAATCATCATTAAGCTATTTTAACAAATTTCGAAAGAATTTCTTCTATGGAGCGACAAACAGCCTCGATAAATCCAAGAAATAATCAGAATTTAAAGATCCAGAATTTCCGTGTGGTGACGGAGTAAGAATACAATTTACCAGCTTCCTATCTTACCCGTGAGTATCGTATAAGACGACTAAGGTTATATAATATGCATATAACATCTATGCAAGAGAAAGAATACGCGAAATAAAACCCTAATACCAACATGTTTGACCAGCGTGGTATCATTATCATGATCATTTTAGCTCATATACGTTACACTGTTAGACTCGAGCCTCCTCCACAATAGGTGGGAAATTGACCTACTATACCACGCTGGCCAGACGTGTTGGTATAGGGTTTTGTTTGTAGGTACCCTTCATTTGCATAGATATCATATGCATATTTACTCTCTTAGTCGTTTTTTACGACACCCACGGGTAAGGGGGTGGTGAATTGTATTCTTACTCCGTCACATGGAAGCAGCGTGGTATAGTAGGTCAATTTCCTTCCTATTGTGGAGGAGGCTCGAGCCCAACAGTGGGAGCGTGAGGAAAGACCGACGTCCTCCCCGAGGGGGGGGGGGGACGTCGGTCGATGAGAGGGTACCCCAAATAGGGGGTATTCCATCGGGCCGACCACTGATGAGAAGTAACCCTGCTCCAGTGGTCGGCCCAACGACGTGGTGTTCGGATGGGTTGCGGGTGTGCGTGCTTACGCCCCTCTGTCGCCCCGGATGGAGTGGTGGGAGAAGCGGGCCGACCGCAGCCCACCCCAAAAAAAAAAAAGCCCAGTGGGACGTGTACGAGTCGAGATGATGACCGTTTTTATCAAGAACTCTCCTATTTCATCACTACTTCTAATAAATAACAAACAAAAACACTAAATATAATTTTCAATACGCTATCGATGTTCAAACAATACATTGATGGATAGTTCAAATATCTTACGGATGTTTACCATACAAGAGAAGCGATGTATACGTACGTAATCGTTATTAACAATACATGTTTATTATACAATGACTGTATGTGAAGGAATTTCTATTGTTTTAGATACTAAACAATGATGGTATGGTATCGATATCAATGAAGAAAATCTTATTAAAGACTAGCAACGCTTCGCTTCAGTTTTGGTCACCTTAACCGTTGCGAATACCGGCATAAAATATAGCCTAAATTACTCTTTTTATAGACTCTACCTGGTAGTAAAATATTATCAAAATCGGTCGTTTTGAAGATTACCCAAAAGAAATAGACTGACAAAGATTTTAAACTAGTTTTTTGGCTTGGGTATTGTTCAAATAACCCTACTATTGCAAGTTGATGTTCTGGAAGGTGCTCATCACGTGAAAGTAAGATTTCCTTATTTCCTAGTCCACTTTAATCCTATCCCGTATTCCTTTCATTGTGGTGTGCGGTATATTGATTACCGTGGGAAAGTGGTGGGTCTCCCTTCCTTCCTTCCATTTCAGAATAAAAATGGATTTCCGCTATGTATCGCCTAATTCAATCAATTAGCCCTACAATTTTGATATTATAAACAGACTATTTATTTGTATAGATTGTTAGTTGGCAATACTGACGCTGTTCAATCATCATCATCATCATCACAGTTAATATATGTGCCGCTACTGGGCTCGAGCCTCCTCCTCATTGGAAGGGAAATTGACTTACTGTACCACGCTGATCAGGCGGGTTGGTATAATATGGTTTTATTTCGAGTCTTTCTTTGCTTGCATAGTTGTTATATAAACAAGATGTAGGTGTACCTTAGTCGTCTTTTATGATAACCACGGACAAGAGGATGGTGAATTGTATTCTGCCTCGGTCACCACACCGCACGGAGCTAAAGTGTAATAAGGATTTTTTAAGAAATTAACATTTTTATGATTTAATACTCACCTAAAGAATCAGACATGCACAATGAGTTTCGTTGGCGAACTGAGAGTTTTACGTAGCAGTATATTAATTTTATACTCCATTTTCACTCATTCTTCAATGCCATCTGTCTGTTCCTAATATCAGTTTCATTAATAATTCAAAAGAAATTTATGTAACTGTTTATGTTTCAGCTTGAGAAAGAAGCGAAGCTGCTACACCCGCCAAAATCACCAAACACATCAAACTCCAGTACCTCTACTCTCGAAACCAAACAAAATAAAGCAGGAATCAAGAAGATCATATCAGATAAGATAATAACATCAACAACTCTTGAAAGGACAAAGAAGGAAAGAAAAGATCCTCCTACAACGTTAGAAAGGGAGAACGAGAAGAATAGCAAACTTGCTAACAAATCCAGATTTTCAGATGTTCCTTCTGCAATTAATAAACCCGAAAGAAACAAAGTGAGACACTCAACTGGCAGTGACATACAAATTATACAACCAGAGAATGGCATAGCATCACATCACCTCCACGCATCACAGGTAGAACAAGTAGAAATACAGAAAAAAGAAAACGAGAAGCGAGGAATGAAATTCGGTATAAGAGTTCTACCACCAAATGTACCTGACGATGGAGTTCTAAAGCAAAAAAGTGTTGAAAATGGTACAGTTATTTCTAGTACAGCTGTAGAAGTTGTAAAAAAATCTGTCGATGAAATAGACAAACCCGAACCTCAAAGACCAGCGCCTACGACACAAATAAAACATGAGAATGAGACAGAACAGAAGAAGCCCGTTGTGGCTAAAAGGAGAGAGAAGATGGCTCCGCCTATACCTAATGCTAGAGTAAAAACAAATGAATTTGAAACTAGTGCGACATCAACTTTAGAAACTTCTAAAACTTCAGAAGTTTCTGTTACAACTTTTGCTAGAAATGATCTGAATTCCGGTGGTATTAAGCGAGATGAAAATGGCATACCTCAAGAACTCCCGCAGCACATGTTAGATGCTGCTAAAGCGGCTAGAACTAATAGGAAAAGTTCCACAGATTTTATTTATGATAAAGAGAAAACTGAAAAGAAGGAAGAAGCTCCTAAACCTAAAAAATCAAAGGGTAAGGCTCCATCTCCCCCTGATCACGAAAAGAATAAGACAGATGATAGTATACTCGAACAGTTGAAGAAAGTAAGTGATTTTTTGAGTAATGAGAAACAGCACTCCAGTATTTTACACGATTCTACTATATCAAATATATCAAATGTATCAGTTACATCACAAGTAAATACGTCTACACCAAAAATAAATAAAACTAAGAGCTCTTTACGTCTTGAGGAGTCTATTAATTTTACACAAGATGACATCGATGATATTGTAACAAAGCCTTTCAAGAGAGAAAGTGATTCGCTTAATAACTTCTTTGAAGAAACTAAATCTAATATGTCTTCTAACCAGGATATCCATTCCATTAAATCTTTGAACCATAGCGATAAGAGTGACAAAGGATCCACTACTATTGAATTGAATAACAGTGATATAACTATACACAGTTCTCCCATGAATGACACCGTACGATCAGTGTCCGATAATGCGTCCATTTTAGACGAAAATGAACGTAAAGCTGCTTCGCTAGGGGACTTATCGAGATTTGAATTAAGGACTAAGTCTAGTAAGCCCTCTACAGGCACTTTAGAGAGAGCTCAAAGTCTTGATATTTCTGCTGATGATGCCGAAATAGAGGAGAGTACTATATCACCCAAGAAAAGAAAAGCGATGTCCGTAGTCGAAACTACGTTCTTCGATGGTGGTGCTGAAGACGTGTTACCAGAAATGTTAGATTCAGATAAAGGCGTTGTCACCAAACACAAAGAACCTAGATTGAGCCTCAACATTGCCAAATCTTCAGCTATGGAAGGTCTTAATACTTTCCAGAGAAACCGTCTTAAGAAAGCTTCTGAGTTTGGTAATCTAGAGGATGCTATCGTGAAAGATTCGAGCAGTTCTGTAGATTCTGACAAAAATGAAGAACCAAATCTTGTTAAACCAAAAGAATTTGAGTTATATAAAGAGACAGAACGTGAAACATCTGACCATCTAGCTAGACGGATAATGGACGAAAATTTAAAAGTTCATTTGAAATTAGTGTCTGAATTCGCAAAATCTACTTCAGACGGCAGTAATGTAAGTTCTTTAGATAGTACTCATGAAACATTACCGATCCCCGAAAAGACGAGTCCAATTAAATACGAAGAGAAATTAACTATGACTTACGATACAAATGTACCTGATGATCTTAAAGTGTCTCGCAACACATACGTAAACAGTTTAGAAAGACCAAAATCTGATATGATGAAGAAATTACTTGCTAAAAATCCAATATTAAACGTACACATGGACCAGAGTGTAGAAGAAGAAAAACATTCCGCAAGTACAAGTAAAGAGACTTCTCCAATGACAGACGCTTTCAAATCAGCTATGCACCAACCTGATATTGTAAATTTCGATCTAAAAACTGGAACACAAACAGAAAAAGTACGTGACTATGATGATTTCGTAAGCAACATTAGAGTAGGATCAAACAACAACAGTTTGAAATACAACAAAAAGCTTGGAACTTTTACAACCTCTGATTGGACTGAATCCAAAGACACTAATACCAATGTAGTAACTATAAACACCGAAAAGATACAACCGTTAGAGCAGAGTCGTAAAACTTATACAAAGTCTATTGAAATTGGTGAACCAACTATCAGAATGATGCCGCCTGATGTTCTCGAAGGTATCAGAAGGAGGTACGATGAAAGAGAAAACAGAACACTATATATGGAGCCAACAAACATGTCTATAACTATGACTCAGGAGCCGGTACAAAAGAACGTTACTGTGAATGTAGCTGAAGACGAATTTGGTAATAAAGTTATAACACAAAATGTTGAGAAAATCTCAACTAAATACATAACTACGAAATCTGAAGCACCGTTACAAGTTGAACAAGTTAGCTTTGGTATTATGAAAGGAGGGGAGATTGACGAGATGAAATTAGAAGAAGGTGATGTCAAAAATATTGATAAGAGAGTTCTGAACGAAATCAAAAGACAGAACCCAAATATTCATTTTATATCTGACGAACCAGCTTTTACTAGAACAGAAACTATAATATTGAACACTACTGAAATGGATGAAGAGCAAGCTAAAGCATTAATGGAGAAACTTAAAAACGATCCCAACTTTATGTCGCAAAAGTCTTCAGAAGAGCTATCGCAAATGGGCATTCGCATCGTTCAGGATTTAGAAGATGTACAAACGACTAGTAGGGACTCTGTAGAGCTTACTAAAACTCGGTATACTATTGATCCAAAAGCTATTGCTGTTACTGACATTGAGAAAGAATGCAAAGAAACAGATGGTCGCAGAGATCACATTACCGAAATCCAAGTAGTAACTCCACGAACGGATAAATTACTAAAACAGAAAGACAGTAAAGATAAAATTTCTAGCAGGCAAAGAGTACCATCGTATTCAGAGCCACCGCTATCTTACGAGTTAGACATCGAACTGTTAAATGATTTCATTCACAACGAAAGACATTTCTCAGCAAAACAACAGGCCGATGCAAAACGAGCGAAAAATCTATCGAACGAACCAAAGAAACGCCATTCAGACTTCGATCTACCAAGGAACAGCCATATTAAATTCCGCACAACAACATATGAATCACCGAAAGGAACTATTATAACGAGCACTGATTTGGAAAATCGAAGATTATCTCAACTTGATCAAATGCAACTACGATCACCGGAACCGATAGTATCGGCTCAAAAACCTATGATATTAGCAAAACCGAGTAATATACCGGTGAAAGCAGAGAAATTGAAACCGGTAGGTGTTTCGTCAAAAATACCCGTGTTTAGTACACAAAAGTCATTGAGTCAAGAAAATTTGAGTGATACGAAATTCACATTGCCTCGTTCGCCTCCACCATCATTCAGTAGTTCCGGTAATATTTCAATTACATCGATAAAGAGCAGCTCTAGAAGTCCTAGTGGTGGGAAATTGTAAATGATTTTTCGAGTAAATATTATACGTTTTAATTTTTAAGTTACACAGAGATAACTATAGTCATTATTAAATTTATTACGTACATTCCGTCGAAATAAATGTAATGAAGGAAACAATTAATGGGCACCCCTAAGTCGAGCATTAGATACAGTTTGTTTTGATGCAAATTATTTATCAAAATGCTGGACATTCATTATGAATACGCGGTATAAACATCAACGTAATTATTATATTCGTTATAAAAGCGAATACTTGATATGAATTAAATTATGTTTCGATGTTTATTATTTGTTTTGTATATAATGACGTATTTCTGATATCTTTCAAGTTCTTAAATGTTTACGGTTAATTATAAAAGACATATAAAATATTTACATTTATGATAAAAATATACTAAATACAATTTAAGTATGTATATTGAATTTTTAAATCATTGATGTGTCTTATTAAGTGCCAGAAGTACTAATATAAAATTTATATTTGCATTCCAAATGTGCCTTTTTAACGTAGGTCCAACGGTCGAGGTAACGTTTTATTATTTTTCGGTTGTGAAAATATATCTATATATATAGATATTTAATTTTATGTCACAAAAAATATTTATTACAAAATATAATAATCCACTTGATATTATACATATCTTCGAAACATTGACAACACCTGACTAACATATTGATTTGTTTTTATTACTCTGTATATTTTATTTGATTATTCTATACCCTATCTTGTATTTGTGGAAGCATATTCGTTTGGGCGTCTCTTTGTCATGAAAATCTATAACCAATGTGCCTTTAAATCGTACTATTTCTAATTGTAAAACATGAAACGTTTAAAAATTATGAAAATCACTTTTAAAAAACAGCTAATTCAATGGATGTTTTGTCAGGTGTTGCAAATTCATTAAGTCACTGACTTTTATTACCATTTGACATTCCGTCCGAAAGTATTACCAATAATAAATAATAAGTTTTATTTAAGTACCTAATTATTTAGCATTGCATCGGTTAAAGCAGAAATAACGATTTCTGGGCCATTTCTTTATTAAGTGTAGTCGATAATACATATATTTATTAACAATTACATTTGTTAGAAGTTGATATATAATTAATAAGTAGAATAAAATACAGAAAATATTAACATGTTATTATCACAGTTATAAATATTGTATTTTTTATCTGATGTATTATAAATAAAATAAATAAGATTAATATGTTTATACCTTGTTTTATTTTTCTATGTAATTACAAATTCGTTTTCTTCTCAAATCACGCTCTACTTTTTTGCCTGGGCTTCTTAGTACAGTCGATTTTGGAGTTTCGCCTCTGGATGATGAACTGTAAACTCTAAGCTTGTCTAATATTCCGCAGTCTCTGAAAACTGAGTTTTATGTGTTATCGCTGCGCGTGCGGTGTAGGCCCTTTGTTGGGCGATCGTTATGAAGTCATCCTCTTCATCGAGAAGATAACGGTAAATTGGGGCGCCTGCCATGATATATGGCCCTGAAACGTGGTGTTTAAATGTCGGCCTTAAGGCTGAAAGTCGCTCAACGTGCCATGGAAAAGTCCGTATTTATCTACGTGATAAAATCCCTAAAAAGAACGGGTGTAACCGACATAGCCTGCAGTTCTGAAATGGCGACCACGAATCAAACGACGCAGCGTAGGACATCTCCCTACTAGTTGGACTGACGACATCTTGAAAGTCGCAGGGAACTGTTATACACAAGCGATACAGGTGCGTTCCTAGTGGCATTCTAGTGGGGAGGCCTATGTCAACAGTGGACATCTATAGGCTAATGGATGGATGGAAACTCTGATACATCTTCATCTTGGTGTTATAAGAGTTGTATCAAAAGTCACATAAAATCTCATAGCTTCTCTAATGCGTAATAGTAATAGGAAAAACTAGACATTTCAAAGTACTTAATTATTTTCTATTTATAACCTACTTTGAATAAATTAATATGAAGTTAAGATATACAATAAATATCTCATGATTTTTTAATTACACAAAGTAGGTAAGTATTTATAAAAATGAATATATTAATTTTTCATCAGCTCATATACTTCTTACTGCTGGGCTCGAACCCCCTCCACAATAGGAGAGTAATTGACCTATTATACCATTCTGGTCAGATGGGTTGGCATAGTTTTATCTCGAGTTTTCCTTCTCTTGTACAGATGTTATATGGATATTTTATACCTTAGTTGTCTTTTACGAAACTCACGTGCAAGATTGGGGTATTGAATTGTATTTTCAGTTGTCTGTCTATAGTCGCGGGCCGGTCCGTCCTGGGATAGTACCATACTCTGGCAGAAAATCGACGTCAGAGTAGTAGCAATTTGTTACTGCTCTTCGTTCGGTGAGCGAGAGAGCCAGAAGCTCAACTTGCCGAGGGTGTTTGCGTGTGGAGGGTTTTAGTGATGCCTTTAGTAGCGCCGAATCTCATTGCGCGCACACTCCCTTCACTTTCTACGCGGCAGGCAGGGGCTATGCAAAGGTCCATGAGCGGCAGCAACAATTATCATGAAGTGTAATGTTTGCTCGTTTGCAATAAAAAAAAATAATTCAAATCTAAGCAGGACTGTATAGATTTTAGTCGAGTTATTCTTTCTCACAGTGCTTTTGTTGTCTGTTTATGTGTGTTGTGATATGTCTTATTCTTAATATGCTACGGCTTGGATTTAAGATTAAGGGCCAGTATTAATCATTTTAGGTACCGTACATATTTACGTGCCTGGCCAAATGGCCAGGCACGTAAATATGTACGGTAGATAAGTAAATAAGTACGGTACGGTAAAAGCTTATAAGCTTTTTATTCCAAGAAAATCCTAAAATTTCAAAAGTATCCAAAAAGTATTAAAGTCAACAACTTGCCTTAATAACGGACAATGACCTTAAACAACTTGAGCAATATTATGAAACTGTTTTAAATAAGACGGAGAAGTGTTTTTCTAGTGACTTGGCTGTATGGCCTTTGCTTTCTTTGCCCATACGAAAAGACGAATAAATTAAAAAGTAGGATTTGTAGTTGTCAGACTAAGGATGTCGATGTTAGAAAACCATCGATGTCATCACGGAGTATATATATATATATATATACTAGAGTATATATATATATATATACTCCGTATATATACTCCGTGAACACAACCTTGAACAGCACAACACCTTCCCATTTCTTTTTATTATTATGTTAAATTAAAATGTTTAAATATATATATATTCATGTTTATATATAGGTATATGTAGCTATATTTCGTGGGTGCACATGACACACTAGCGCCGCCAGTGCCAGATAAGAGAACTAAGATCTGGTTTCATTTTTGTGACCGAAAATTTTATGGAAAAGCGTATACCGTTCGACCTCCTGTATATATACTCCGTGGATGTCATAATCGAAAGCCCAACATCGATGTTCGGTTTTTGGGATGTTTTGATGTGAAACATCTATAGGCGAGGAAGATCCCGATTGTCGCGTGGCATTAACGCCACGCCTCGGGACACCATTTTAATTGACTACAAATAAAAATCTGGATACATATGTGTACATTTTTGTAACGAAACCATAGTGCGATTAAAAATTTGTATAACGTCATCTAGTGCGCTTAAAGTAAATTGTTACCTATAATGAAAATAAATGTTTATTGAATGAAAATCATCATTTCCTTGAAAAAAAAATCGTAATATTATTTTTATTAATGTGCTATTTTAGTTCCTGTCGTAATCTGTTCTTTTATGCATATTTCTATAAAATAATAAATGTTCTATAAAATAATGTAAGTATAATTCTCTAACTTTCCAACATAAGTATACCATATCTACTTACAGTACTTTCACGTACGAAAACTGGACAATCGCTTTTTATAGGTGTTTTATTAGTTTCAGATGTATATTTATTTGTTTGTGTTACAGACTCCTAGGAATTGGATCTTGACTCACTTTCAACAGTCAGATTTCATTTAAAATTTGTTAATTAAGGACCAATGACGATAAAATAATTTAAATAGCTTGTCTCATTATCATCATCATCATTACAGGATTAGAGATTTCTTTATAAAATATATTTTGTAGCTGAGATTTAGTCTTAGCTCGATAGATGTCGTTATTTCTGTTTGCTAGATCATATTTTCTTAACCGATCCTTTAAATTTGAACTACGTAGAAGTGTGTGAGGGAGACGTAGCGACGCTATTTAATTTAATTTATTTATTTAAGACAACACCCTGCACTAAGGAAATAATCCTTGTATTGCGGGGGACTTTACAAACATATAAAACGGACACAAATTACATCCAGACTCAGAACAACAATTTGTGGATCGCACAAAGTGTTGTCCCGCGTGGGATTCGAACCCCCGACACTGGCGCTGTAGGTCGCTATCTTAACCACTACGCCATCTGTGCAGTCTAGTGCTATGTTAGGTCGTAAGCGACTGAGCGGTGAACTAATATAATTTCTTTGTAATATTTTAAATAATAGTAGAAATCGTATTATTTTATTCAATACTTTACATATTAGTTCCTGTCGTAATCTATTTTCTACAAGTATATATGAATAAATCATATATACTTGTAGTAAATAATTTCGAAGTTTCACATCTGCCAGGCGTCCTGAGCGACGGCTTACTTTTTTTTTAATATCGATGACATTATCGAAAGTCCAACATCGATGTTAGGTTTTTGCATTAATAATTGACAAAGAAATTAAATTGTAATGAGCTTTTTTTACGATATCTGAGTCGTGTCTTATAATAAATGGGTGAGTCCCGGTAGTAGTAAGTACTTTTCTCCAGGCAGAATTGTGATGAGCTTTTAAGCTATTGCATAGCTTTTATCGCGGGCTTTGAGCGCGGCGACCGAATCAAGAAATTCCGTAACGAAAATAAAACCTAACACCCGCTTACCATGTAGCTCGGCCGAGCGTTCGGTGTGATGGTCGTCGACATTCTGCGTTCGTCCGTCTCGGTGCGCATACGTGCCACCGCTTTGCGTAGCTTACGTCAAAAAGTGTTTTCGCGCGTTTTCTAATGGTCCCTATGATCTTCAGCGGACGACAGTGGTAATCCAAACCGCCTTTGTTTAATACATATAGTACATTTGTTTTCTTATCGATCACCACGCTCAAAAAGTGTAACTTGAATTAATATCAAAGAAATAACTTGAATTAATATAAAAAAAAAAAAATACTGCTTAAATAAAAAATAAATAAATAATTATAATTGCATAAGCTGATAAAAAATGCTATGAAATAGCTTTACCGCGGCAGTCCCCGAGTGCCACATTTTTTTTTAGGAAATTGACTAGTGCTCATTATTATATTATCTATTCATCCCTATAAGAAATTTGTTAAGTGCTAGTGTGCGTGAGGCCGTGAGTTATCATCGATGATCAATGCCGTTAACATCGATGTTACGATATTTTTCGTATAACAACATCGACGTTAAAAACATCGATGATCAATTCCGTTAACATCGATGTCACGATATTTTTCATATAACAACATCGATGGTTTTCCTTTCAACATCGATGATCCGGATGATCATCGAGCGTCCCTAGGTCAGACTAAGTTTTGGTTCTTGGCTTTTTTAAAGCAATTGTTTGATTTCTAAATGTATCAAGATCAAATAACTTTAACATTAAAGACATTATAAATATTCTAAGTTGCAGAAATATAAATTACTGTGCTTCAAATAACCAGGTTTAATAAGTGATTTGTGATTAGTGGTTCTTTAGGTTATAGTTTTCACAAAATAAAAGGCCCGTTTTGACAGTTCACGCGCAAAAAGTTTTCTATTTTTCTTCTTAGTTAATGGCAATGAGCTACAATAATATGAGCTATTGGTGCCAGTGTCGAGTATATTGATTATTATTCACGTCTTTAGTCTTAGTCTTTCAGTCAGTCGTTAGCATGACTTGGTGCTGATACAAGTCATGCGTCTCAGGAAATTTGGGCAGAATGTCAAAATGCACGTAAATCACTATTATATCATTTTCACTACATTTCAGAATTTTATCTGCATTATATTACATAAAATATCAGCAAAATTATTGAATATAACACTTTAAAACACTAAAATAATGAAAAGAATATAAAAGCGCTACATGACATTTTGACATTCGCGTCAAAAGTCTTTTCTATTTTTTACCGATTGAAATGTTTTGAAGTTAATTATATTTTTCATTGACGGGTACCGCCCACTGGCCTTAGTGCTGGGCATAACGATTTTTTTTCATATTGTCCACAGACTATTAATAATCGGTTAAGAAAAATTAATCGATCAAGATATATTTTTTAAGACGGATTCGTACTTAGCTGGTGTTATTAATTTGAATCCTAGTATTGTAGTAGTTGGTCTTAACAATTAATTACAGAATTTCAACAGCTGTATAGTGATTTTTACTGAAAATTCGAGACGTCATAGCTCAACTGACAATTTTGGCTCATCATCTTAAGAAAATGCTTCACTGAAGATTCACTTTTTCTCGATATTTTTGTGATTGAGTGAATGTTATTGTAACAAAAATATTAAATGATAGAAAAATGACTATTCGTAACATTGTGTCATTTCAAAATATCTACAATATCACAGTTTAAGTAAAATTTTCAAATCCGAACTTTAATCAAATGCACTTTTTGAATCGATTATATACTCATATAAACTTGATTCGATTTATCGTGATATCGAGTACTGAGTCGTATGGTCCATCACTAAATACATCGGTAAGACCAAGTGTCAAAACGGGCCTCTTATTTTGTGACAACTATAAGCATTGTTTATTTTGATTTTCAAATCAAAAATGGTATGTGAAAAATGCGAAAAGAAATTAGGCCGCGTCATAACTCCAGATCCTTGGAAGTCTGGAGCTAGGAATACAGTTGAATCTGGCGGCAGAAAAGTTGGTGAGAATAAGGCTCTTACTGCAAAGAAAGGGCGGTACAATCCATACACCTCGAAATTTCAAGAGTGCCGGTAATTTTCTTTATTTTTATACCATATTTATAGTTCTGAGTCATTTTACTAGTAATTGTCCAAATAGCGTGTGATCTTAGTAATGATTATTAGTTCTGAGTATTGTAGATGTTTTTCATCAAGAAAATATACTACTACTATAAATTTCGTTTTGTTTGTATTATGCATTCACTAGTTGTTTATCCATTTGGTCCACTACAAAATGAAAACTCATTATTTTATGCATAAGTCCAGTGTGTTTTGTTTGTATTTGAGCATGTCCCACTGCTAGACGCGAGCCTTCGCAGCAATAGGAGAGAAATTGACCTACTATATTACACTGTTTAGTGTGCCTACTCTTGAATCTCGATTCCAATCCAAAATCCAATCGCAGCTCGAATTTAAGCAAATTTGGTACTCTTGAAAGCGACACTAGCGCCCGATTGGAATCAAATTCGGTGTAACGTTTTTAAACTAAATGAATTCGACTCTCATCGATTAAGTCAAATATTTGCTACTCCTGATGTGATTTTGACATAGTTTAAAATCGTTAATGTTGCACAATTTCAAGAAAGCGTCTTTGTGGTGATCGAGTTCGATAACGTTATTAATTTAAAGTAAGAAAACATGGCACATTTGGTGAAAATAACAACGACGAACGCGAAAAATTCATTCTCGATTTTGTTCAAGAGTACCAAATATAAGTTTGGTGAGATTGGAATCGAATCGGATTTGAAATTAGAATTGATTTCAAGAGTAGGCCCACTGATCTGCTTGCATATCCTTCTCTTGCATAGATGTTATATACATATTATATCAGTAAAAATAATATTATTTATAATGTACAAGACTAACTTTTGTTTTTATTTTCTCATTTTCAGTATATGCCGCACTAAAGTCCATCAAGTTGGATCTCACTATTGCCAAGCATGTGCATATAAGAAGGGCATATGTGCTATGTGTGGCAAGAAAATATTGGACACAAAGAATTACAGGCAGAGTTCTACATAACCTAAAATAACCATAAAAATGAGTGTTATAGTCTAAGAGACGGCAAGGCAAATTGATTTTGCCTTTGTATAATGTGTACATATATGTATAGGAAGTTTATGTATGAAAGGTGTCAGGAATGCAAAGTATGATTGAAGAATTAAGAATGATGAGTGAGGGAATATGAAAACTAAAAAACTGTAGACAGCATTTAAAAAAAATGTATTTTTTAAATAATTGCATAAGTTATTTCAAGTACAATCAAAAGTTTATTTTTGAAAGTAAATAATAAAAACCTTGTTGTTGCACACATTGTATTTATGTTCTCAACAAATTACTTGATCCCAAATATTACTTTAAAAAAAAAAACAAGAGAATTTAAAAATGGCAAATAAATGTAGGGTTTTATTTTGATTTTACGTTTTCTTACATTGAAGTTGTTTTAAAGACAACTTCCTGCACCAAGGAAATAATCCTTGTATTGCGGGGGACTTTACAAACATATAATTAACGGACACAAATTACATCCAGACTCAGAACAACAATTTGTGGATTGTGGTAAGTGTTGTCCCGCATGGGATTCAAATCCATTGGCACTAGAGGTTGGTATCTTAACCACTATGCCGTCTGTGCAGTTGGTAAAGTCAAATTATATGCTGTATAGGTGCAAAAATGGCCTGATATGGCTACCATAGGAGCGGCATGCTTTAAGTTAATACAAATCTAATGAATAGTTACCAAAGCATTACCATTACTTAAGGTTGATTTGGAAGTCTAAGAACGGGCATCAATGTGTTACACTACCAGGTATCTATGAACACATATTTCTTTCTGCCATGCTACTGTAATAAAATCGATAGATTGTTTGCGTCACCATATAATGTCTATGAAGAACTTTTAACCGAATGGCAGAATAGATGGGATTCATCACCGAAAGGCTACCACTTTTATATTGCAAACAAGCAAATAATACATCTGATGATAAGTGATGCTGGCTCTCATGGACCTTTGCTAGGACGTTAGCCTACCGTGAAGAAAGTGAAGGGAGTGTGAATGAGTTTTGGTGATACTAAAGGCATCACCAAAACCCACCACAAGCAAACGCCCTCAGAAAGTTGGTCTTCTGGCTCTCCCGCTCGCCGGACGCAGCGCAGTAACAAATTGCTACTACGTTGATTTTCTGCGAGAGTGGTACTACCCCGGACGGATGGTAGACAAACAACTGTCTACAGTGTGGTCCTACCACTATTAAACTTTTATCTGTGTTCACCATGCATCCGCAGGCATTTCGAAAAAGTATGGCTGAAGATGACTAATGAGTGGCCCAATTTCTAACTAGCCATGGCAACTTTAAAAGTATATAGTTTTCTTTTAAACTCGTATCGTTACAATTGCCTTAATGTCCCAAAACCAAGAGTACAAATAATCAGCACCCTACATTTTCTGGGAGTGCATTCTCTGGCGTAACGAGCCCGACCTTATGTTAGACAGTTTGCAAGCCACATTTGGAGCAGAGCATCCGCATAGTTTACTAGTATATCAGACGTGGCTTGTAGCGTGGCGTGCTAAAAAGCAACGCGAGAAAAATTTTCGTACGTTCAGGCGCTTTTACCATTTTTTTGGCAGGGTAGATGCATGCCGTCCCTCTCGTCTGGGGCGATGAAAGGGTAGCGTGCCACTCCATAACACGCCGCATTACCTCCTCTTCGGCATTGGGCCGACCATTGATACCGAACCTTACTGGTACTTACCCCGCTCTCCCCCCCCACCCCTAGGAGTCGCCTCATGCTGTCAACCTCTCTGCGGGTGACGGATTATTCCCCGGTCCATTCACCCTCGGCCTTGGCTAAGGCGCATCAGGCACAGGAAGGCGTTTTTACCATATCCATATTACAATTTAAAGCTTACATTTATGTTTTAATCATTTCGCACTTATACGTGTTTCTGTTTTGCTGCGCTTATCACAGCTGTATGCTTATTTATTGACTGAATAACCAATTTTGCTTTGTATCACCCTCATTGCATAGGAGGGAAGTGGATCCATCTTTTCCAGCTCCTCCTCTTTAATATTTCTAATATTTCTTTTTTGCGAGTCGGGTCGTTCGGGGTAACCAAAAACAGCCCCATATCTCACTGTATTCCTTCCTCTTCGCCATTCACTTGTATCGATGTTTCTTGACGTTCGTGGCCAGCCCGGCGGGATATCCTTTCAGTTACCGTTCCTCCCCGTCCCTCTTTCGGAGCGTCGCTCTTACGCGATCAGCCTCTCTGCGGGTGTTGTTATTCTTCCTATAGGTTTTACTTTTCTAAGTGGTCCCTAGAGTCTTCTATGGTCGGCTGTCACGGTATTTACGCCTCAATGACGTACCTAATCTCGTGCTAATGTGATAGGTTATACTGCAAATATTAAATATAGGGCCTCTTGCTGGCACCGCTTTAATTTAGCTTTAGTGGTCTTAGGTCTAGCTCAAAGTGACGAGAAGAACGAAATGCTCCTGGAGCTATCACCGTTGGGTAGTCGTCGTGCCGGTGTGGGAAACCGGAGTGGACCACGGCGACTACGCACAGGGGGGCATCAGGGGCCCTTCCGTGCATCGTGTCAGCTCCTCACAAAACTCACTCCTCGACCATGCACTATGCCCCGCCCATTTTTTTTTTGGTATCACCGAACGCCGTTGTACACATTCACACTCCCTTCCTCCTCTTCTTAAACAATAGCTCATGACCAAGAAAAATAAAAAGAGAACGTTTTCTACGGCGGTCGGATACCCCTTATCCACATCAAATGTGGATAAGGGGTATCCACATTTGATGTGGATTTTTGCAATATCAGGGGTTTACATAGCAATCTCGACGCCGTCCACCATCACCTCGAGACGGCGCGGCCTGCCTTACTCTTTTTAACGGAGACGCAGATAGGTGCTCCGGATGACATTTCGTACCTAAATTACCCCGGCTACGAGTTGGAGCATACCTTCCGTCATAAAGCCAGGGTGTGCGTATTCATCCGAGGTGATATCTGCGGTCGCCGCCTTCGGGCCCTCGAACATGGTGACTTGTCAATCCTATGGCTACGCGTAGACTATGGAGGGCTTACCCGCATCTATGCATGCCTCTACAGATCCCATGGCAGTGATCCGGGGTCAATTCAATTATTTGAGAACGTCCAATTGGGGATTGACGAAATATTGGAGCAGTGTCCATCAGCGGAGGTGGTGGTTCTTGGAGACTTCAACGCTCATCATAAAGAGTGGCTGGGGTCCCGAACCACTGATCTCCAGGGTCGACATCTCTTCAATATGGTCTCGGCCTATGGTCTCTCACAACTGGTGACACAGCCCACCCGTATCCCAGATATTGAGAGTCATGAGTCTTCTTTACTGGATCTTCTGCTGACTACACACCAGCACGGATATCAGGTAGTGGTTGAAGCCCCTCTTGGATCTTCTGACCACTGCTTGGTTCGTAGCAGCGCCCCTGTTGTAAGGCCTAGTTGTTCTAAGGCGACTGGTACTCGCAGAGTCTGGCAATATAAGTCAGCAGATTGGGATGGACTCCGCGAGTTTTACGCATCCTACCTATGGAAGCGGCTTTGCTTCGCCTCTGGGGACGCTGGCGTCTGTGCGGACTGCGTTACCGAAACGGTTATTACGGGGATGGAATTATTCATCCCCAACACCAAAATACCCGTCGGTGGCCGCAGCCGACCCTGGTTTAACAAAACCTGCAGGACGGCTGCATGCCAGAAACAGTCCGCATATCGGGCCTGGAATAGGGCCAAAAAATGCCAGGACCCGAACGCCAAAGAGGTGAAGCGAAAATTTAACGCCGCTTCTAGATCTAGTAAGAAGTCTATTGCCAGAGCCAAGGCGGCACATGTTGCCAGAATTGGCGAGCGATTGCAAAGCTATCCCGCTGGAAGTCGTGCATTCTGGTCGCTCGCCAAGGCTGCCCAAGGCAACTTCTGCCAGCCCAATCTCCCGCCACTGCAGAAACACGATGGTAGTCTGGCCCACAGCGCAAAGGAGAAGGCCGATCTTCTAGGTCAATTCTTTGCCTGTAATGCGATTTTGGATGCCGGAGCTGCCACACCACCTACCATCCCACGGTGTGAAAGCTCACTGCCCGAAATCCGCATCACGCAGCGAGCGGTTAGGCGGGAGCTGCGGCTTTTAGACGTCCATAAGTCGAGTGGACCGGATGGCATCCCTGCAGTGGTACTAAAGACGTGCGCCCCTGAATTGACTCCCATCCTCACGCGCCTATACCGACTTTCCTACGCTACTAATAGGGTGCCGTCTTCGTGGAAGGCAGCCCATGTTCACCCGATCCCTAAAAAGGGAGACCGGTCTGACCCATCGAATTACAGGCCAATTGCGATAACATCCTTGCTCTCCAAGATAATGGAGAAGGTTATAAACCGCTAGCTTCTGCAGTACCTTGAGGATCGCCAGCTTATCAATGATCGCCAATACGGCTTTCGTCATGGTCGGTCGGCTGGTGATCTTCTTGTGTACCTCACACACCGTTAGGCAGAGGCCTTGGAGGGCAAGGGTGAGGCGCTAGCGTTCAGCCTAGATATCGCAAAGGCGTTCGATAGGGTCTGGCACAGGGCACTTCTATCGAAGCTACCATCATACGGAATCCCCGAGGGACTCTGTAATTGGATCGCCAGCTTTTTGGATGGTCGGAGTATAAAAGTCGTCGTAGATGGCTCCTGCTCCGATACCATGACCATTAATGCTGGTGTACCACAAGGCTCGGTGCTCTCCCCAACGTTGTTTATCCTGCATATCAATGACATGCTCTCTATCGAGAGTATGCGTTGCTATGCGGATGACAGCACGGGTGTTGAGCGGTACACTGAGCAACGGAATATCCCTCGGAGTACTCAGGAAAGAAGGGTTCAACATGTGTCTAAAGTCGAGCGCTCTCTGGGGCGGGCTTCGGAATGGGGTGAACGGAACCTAGTCCAGTTCAACCCCACAAAGACACAAGTTTGCGCGTTCACTGCAAAGAAGGACCCGTTTGTCATGGCGCCACAGTTCCAAGGAGTAACTCTCCCAATTTCTGAGAGTATTGGGATTCTCGGCGTCAAAATATCGAGCAAAGTCCAGTTTGGGAGTCATTTGGAGGATAAAGCCAAATTGGCAAGCAAAAAGTTGGGTGTCCTGAACAGAGCCAGGCGGTATTTCACACCGAGACAGCATCTTGTGCTATACAAAGCACGAGTTTGTCCTCATGTGGAGTACTGCTCGCATCTCTGGGCAGGTGCGCCCAAATATCAGCTAGGCCCACTTGACTCCCTGCAAAGACGGGCTGTTCGAATCGTCGGGGATCCCAATCTTACGGACAGATTGGAGTCGCTGGAGCAGCGGAGAGACTAAGTCACTCTGTATACTCTACCGACTCTTTCACGGGGAGTGCTCCGAGGAACTGTTTGACTTGGTACCACCGTCACCATTCTACCAACGTACCACTCGACATCGTAGCAGGGTTCATCCATTTCACCTGGAAACGTTATGGTCTTCAACTGTACGTTTCCAGCGATCATTTCTTCCACGTACGTGCAAGCTCTGGAATGAACTACCTGCTGCTGTGTTTCCCGAGCGCTATGATATGTCCTTCTTTAAACGAGGTTTGAGAAGAGTATTTCCTTCACGGTAGGCAGCGGCCTGGCTGTGGCCCTGGTATTGCAAAGGTCCATGTGCAGCAGTTTCACTTACCATCAGGTGTGCTGCTTGCTTGTTTGCCACCGTAGCAGCGTTCCAAAGAGCCATTAATAATATACTAGAAAAAGAACATTTACAAGGAGTATATGCGTATTTAGATGATATCACAATTTGTGGATACGATGAAGCTGATCATGATAAGAAATTAAGCTCATTTAAGGAGATTGCAATTCGCTACAACTTAACTTTAAATCTACAGAAAAGCGAATTTTCAAAGACGGAAATAAATTTACTAGGCTATAATATATGCGATAACGTAATAAAATCTGATCCAGAACGACTTCGCCCACTTTTAGAGATGCCGGTACCTAAAGACCTAGCTTCACTTAGAAGAACTTTGGGCATTTTCGCGCATTATTCAAAATGGATATCTAAATTTTCAGATAAAATAAAAGATCTTGCAAGATCACAAAAGATACCGCTTTGACCTGATGCTGAAAATGCCTTCCACTCATTAAAAACAGAAATAGCAAAAGCTGCAATAACAGTTATAAATCCAAACATTCAATTAACTGTTGAAACTGACGCATCCGATTATGCCATAGCTGCTATTCTAACACAGGAAGGAAGACCAATAGCATTCTTTTCTAGAACCTTAAACATTCATGAACGCAATCATTCAGCAATAGAGAAAGAAGCCGCCGCGATTGTAGAAAGCATTAGAAAATGGAGGCAATTTCTTATAGGTAAAACATTTCAACTTATAACTGATCAAAAATCAGTATCGTATATGTTTGATCAAAAACATAACATAAAAATAAAAAATGATAAAATACAGCGATGGCGTTTAGAACTCTTATGCTATAATTTTGACATCACATATCGCCCAGGTAAGGACAATATAGCTGCCGACGCCCTCTCGCGTGCAAACGTAACAGCATCAACACAGGCCATCTCTGAAAATCTTCTTGAACTGCACAAAAAGCTATGTCATCCTGGTATAACACGCATGGTTCACTGGGTTAGAGCTAAAAATTTGCCATATTCTGTTGAAGAAATCAGGCGAATCACAGGGTCATGTTCAGTTTGTGCTGAAATAAAACCTAGATTTTTTAAGACAAAGGGTACCTTAATTAAAGCTACATCTCCATTTGAAAGAATTGCAATTGATTTTAAAGGACCCCTGCCATCTTATACGGGTAATCATTACATGCTCACCATGGTGGATGAATTTTCAAGATTTCCTTTTGCAATACCTTGTTCAAATATTAGCTCGGAAACAGTCATAAAGAAGCTATCCGAATTATTTGCAATATTTGGTATACCAAGCTATATACCTTCTGATAGAGGAACCTCATTTACATCTGCCGAAGTAAAAAAATTTTTACATGGAATAGGCGTAGCCACCAGTTACACTACACCATATAATCCACAAGGCAATGGCCAAACTGAACGCTATAATGGAATTATTTGGAAAACAGTACAACTGTCATTGAAATCATTGAATCTACCTATTAATAAGTGGGAAATGGTTTTAGAACAATCATTACACTCTATACGATCATTATTATGTACAGCTACTGGATGCACCCCTCACGAGCGGATGTTTACTCATCCACGCCGGTCTTCTGATGGACAATCTATGCCAACGTGGCTTACCGGAGCGGAGAGAGCTCTATTGAAAAATAATGATTGAAAAAGTAAATATGACCGTATAGTCGAAGAAGTTGAGCTTATTGAAACTAATCCTCTACATTCTCATGTACGACTACAGAACGGTCGAGAGTTAGTAGTTTCGAATCGACATTTGGCACCTACAGGAGATTTATCATCTGACAGTGAAATGGAATCTGATTTAAGCTGGGCCTCTGCTGATTCTAATATATCAGAAATGCCTGATAACTTAGAACCTGATCGTGTTGGCACAGAAAGTCCACCTCCGCCTCGTCGTTCAACACGTGTGCATCAGCCACCTACTTACTTACGGGACTACGACACTTCTTAACCTGGGGAGAATGTCATGATGTAACTGGCCACTTTATTTATCATTTTAAATATCAGAATATTATATTCATATATTATTATGTCATTATACGGTATGTCAAATTCTTAAGGAATAAAACCATATTTCTTCTTAAATGGTATTTAATTGTACAGTTTTATTTCGAATTTTCCTTCTGTTGCATGGATGTTATATGCGTATTATATTTCTTAGTCGCCTTTTACGACATCCACGGATAAGATAGGGAGTGGTGAATTGTATTCTTATTCCGTCACCATATGAAGAAACATACAGTTTCTTCAATGTTTTCTGATTCATCATCATTTCAGCCCACACACGTCCCACTGTTGGGCTCGAGCCTCCTCCACAATAGGAAGGAAATTGACTTTACTATACCATGCTGGTCAGACATGTTGGTATAGGGTTTTATTTCGAGTTTACCTTCTCTTACACAGATGTTATGTGCATATTATATCCCTTAGTCGTCTTTTACGACATCCACGGGCAAGACAGGGAGTGGTGAATTGTATTCTTACTCTGTCACCACACGAAAAGATTTCTGTTTGCATTGTAGGATTTTATTATTATACGAATCGTAAAAATATCATAATTTCTGAACGATATTTTTAAAACTCGTGAAAGTTGGCCGTAAAATGTTTGTTGCATTGCTGTTAAAATGCTTGGACGGAGTATTATTTTTATTTACGTGACTACTTTAATTTGTAGTGTAAGTACGTATCTTTTGTAGTATTTATACAAAATTTACGACAGTTATGAAATTTTTATATTTAAATATTTAGATTTACCATAGAAATTAAAGTAGGTGTTTATTCATAAAGGCGAACGAAAGAATGCATTGATTAATTTGCTAGTCTTTGATTAAATTAAAGGAACAGAGAATCTATGCCATTTAAAATTTGAAAAATTTTCAAGGTTATCGATCCAAGATCCGGACTAAGAATACATTTCGCAACCCCCTATCTTGCCCGTGGGTGTCGTAAAAGGCGACTATGAGATATAATATGCATAATAATATAATATCTATGCAAGTCACCACATGGCATCTACAGCTTATAAGATTAAATAATTTTATTACCCTGTTTTCTATGAATGACGTATTAAGTTTGTTTAAGTCATATAGTCTGAAAGGATTCTTTAAGAAGGATATCATTATGGAAGTGGACTTAACAACAATGAAGTTATAATCTACTGTTTACACACAATACGCCCATGGGAATAACGCCCATGCAACCAAATTGTATAATATGTCTTGTTTTGTTTTGATTTTTAATTCTGTTTTATTAATTATTCATTGTTTTTTTTTCCTGTTTTTAGTCTTTAATTTAAGTTTTATTTTATTTTCATTATATGGTGTTATTGTTATCCTATTATAATCACGGGATATATCAAGTTGAAAGATACCTGGTCCTTTGGTAGGTTTGCGTGAAGCTACGGATCCAGCAGCATCGGAGGCCTTGTGGGTTGTTATTATTATTATCTTTCTTTCATTATGATTTTTTTTTTTTAATGTAAATAATTTAAGTTCTTAGTGTTATTGTAAATTTTTAGTATTTCTATTTTTGTTATTGTTACTCTGTGCAAGTGTTACTAACATATACAATATTTTTTAGTTCATTCTTAATTTGTAATTATGTTATTAAACAATACCTAGTTTACGTTGAGTTTGCTGACAATCGTCGCACAACAGGTCACTACTGAAAAACAGCGTTGTGGTGTTACCACAACATAAAGCTGAGTAGCGACCTTTTTACTCGCTTGCCGGTGGAAACTCAGCTCTTACACTTATTCAAAATGTAAATTAAGTTACATAAATATGTATCCCCCTGCGAGGGAGTAATAAACTATTTTTCTTTTTTCTTTCTTCAATACCAATAAGATTCAATTACAACCATGGTACTTCTTTCTTTTTATAGATTTTATCCGTTAAAGCAAAAAGAAAACCAAGCATAAATTCGTTTAAATCACATGATTCATTTTTCGAGTCACATTATAAACATATGACCGAAAGGAATCGACAAACCCATAAATCGTGGCAAACGCAAATAAACCGAGAGGCAAATAAATATTACGAATCTGACACACTAAGAAAGTATCAAAAATCAAATAAAATATATAACAAAATGGAGGAATGGACACCACGGCCCACTTATAATTATAGACAGCCAATGATTAAGTATGATGAAGATAATAAATATGATGCTTTTAAAAATGTATTCAGTTTACAAACTGAAAGATACAAAAAAATAAATAGTGCAACTAATATTGAGAAGAAATATTTTAAATATAAAAAGAATGAAGAAGTAATGAATGAAGAAGAAAAAAATGAAATGAATATCAGTGAATTAAGAGACAATTATAAAGACCTAAATCACGATAGATCTATAAATAATTATAAACGTGAAACTACAAGAACTACTTTTGAATCACAATATCCAAAAAAATATTTTAAACATCAGTTAACATCTAAAGCAGTTGGAATAATGGGATTTAAAGTAACTAAAGGCCTGAGACCGGCTGTACCTAAAATAAATAAATTAAATGACGAAGTTACTAAATTCATTCCAATATTAGTATCTAATATTATTAGCGATATTATTCAAAAACACAACAAAAGGTTTAAAATTGCTAAATCAGTACCTAAAGTTAAAGATTTTTCTAAATCTACTATTCGTTTGAGTAGCGGTTCTGTTAAGCACTTTAATGAGAAAGGTGAACATAGTACTTCAAATACAAAAGTAAGTTCTACTTCAAATACAAAAGTAAGTTCTACTTCAAATAATCTATCAATAAGCAACTATTCTGATATTTGTAAATATCTAAATAATAAGATAGATTTACTTATGCCGACAGTGGAAATTAATGATACTAAAAATGTTTCCTTTTATTTGAGATTTTCTGATCCATATAACAACTGTCGAATTAAACTGCCGACTGTTTTGTTACCGAATACGGGTTTAGATTCTAAAAAATATGAAAAGAAAATGAAAAAAGAGTTTGAAGAATCATCAGAATTTTTGTTACAAGAACAGAAGTATAAATCAAATAAAAATAGATTTAATAAAACAGAAATATCTCTGAAACCATTTAGTTCATTAAGAACTGACAAAAGCCAAGATCCTATAATTAACACAAGTAAAAAAACTATTGAAGCAAAAAAAGGACTTTCCGAAAAAATATTTTACAGCGAACCAATAGAAAGATTCGATATTGGAATAAATATAGATAATAAAGGCGATAGTAATCATTTTATTAAAAGTGTACAAGCTAATTTAAACTTCGGTATACCTAAATATGGAATGTCTAACCAATTTGTAAATAGATCAAAGGAACTAGCTACGGACGATAATTATTATAAAGGTAAAACTGAATTTAGTAGAGGCAATATTGGAAAAGAAAGTCAATCGGTGAACAAAGATGTAAATACTTTCACAGTTGACTCCGTATTCAGATATGCATCGCAATCTGAAGAAGATTATGACACGAATGAGGCTTCATCACGACAGGATTGGATAAAATGTATCGGAAGAGAAGCTATTAGGACATGTCATAGAGCTTGTATAAATGCTTTTAGAGTTGTTTGTAGAAAACTGACTTGTATTCCTAATGCTCGACGAGATCTAATGAGAGAATGTGATAAAAATTGTAAGAGTACATTTAGAAAACGTGCCAAATAGTAAAATTTTGTGCAATAATTGATAAACCATCTCGTTACCTCAGCTTATATACGTCCTACAACTAGGCCACGCCGATGAGACGTATTAGAACAGGATTTTATTCCATGCTTTTCTTTTCTTGTATAAAAGTTGTCTCTATTTGGTGTCCTTTAATCGTCTTTTACGATACCCACAGCGAAGAAGGCGGGTGGTACATCATATTCTTACTCTGTCATCTATATCACACGGCAAATAATTGATGCCTGTCTTTAACAATAGATTTCTGTGAGGTTTTTACAAGAAATAAATTAATAACATTTACAAGATAAGAATTTTATTTAATGGGTATAAAATGAGTACTTATTTTTTTATTATACATCGAACCTGTTATTTATTTGCTTAATGGTAAACCTTAACTAAAGTAAGAGTAAAATCTATAAAACTAAAGTAGATCGATCGGATTGTATGGGTCCGCATGTTGGGTTACAAAAGTGATGGATGAATGACAACTGGCACATACAGAGATACGAAGGTCGAGATAGATATGCGGTGTGACAAGAATGAATAACATAAGAAAGAATGAAAATTATGCTAGCGACGTAAATTTCAAAATTAAACATATAGCCTATAGGCGTCCCATTGTTGGGCTCGGGCCTTCTCCAATATGGGAGGGAAATTGATCTACTATACCGTGCCGGTCAGACAGGTTGGTATAGGGTTTCATTTCGAGTTTCTTCATTCTTGCATAGATGTTATATGCGTATTATATCTCTTAGTCGTCTTTTATGACATCCATGGGCAAGTGGTGAATTGTATTCTTACTCCGTCAACACACGGAGAAATGATCAGACGGGTTGGGGAAGGGTTTTGTGTCAAATTTTCCTTTTTTTGTAATTCTGTGTACTGCAAATCCCTTTTTCGTATTTTACGACACGGGGTATAAGAGGGCCCCCCCTCTCTTGTGTGTGGGGTGAATTTGTATTCTTACTCCTTCACCAAACGAAAAGAAGCAGCAAATGACGAGGTTCTTAATGAACTGGCACGAAAAAGCCTCTTATTTTGACATTACAAATAGATATTTCAATTTTATTTATTTGTATATACACCGTGGTATCTAATTGGCTGTTTACCCGAAACGAACATACTCAGTAAATGATATAGAACCATACTATAGCATTTATTCAATAAAATAAAAACATAAATTCTTGTTATTTGTACGTTTCCTTAAAATATAATTTTTGTATAAATGTAACATGTGGTAAGGGCATTGACTGTAGGTACGGTAGCATGCTAACTGACCTATTAAAACATAGACCAAGGTCGCGCGACTCGGCGCATCACAAAAGAAAAAAGAGGTGCGGGTGACGTGCGACCACGAGCTCCGAGGGGTTATGCCTAAAATTATTTTGTTTTACCTATTATTGCGATTTAATACGTATACTATGTCGTAGGCATGTTGGGAACAATACCGTTGCATGTCAAGCAAACTTAACACGTTCGTGGACAGTCTCAGTTTAAATTGTGTTCTAGAATGACACAATAAATTGCCATACAAATATATTTGGCGTTCAATTACGTTGTGTTCTATGGCATTAGATGTTTATAAGACAATATGACACAACCGTGTTATCACGTCAACGTATCCGTACGTTCTGGCAAGCCGTATAGTATAGATGATTAGTAGTAGCGTCACAACGTCATTGCTTCCATCCGACGTCCTCGTCACGTCCTCGACGAAGAGGACGACAATATCACACTCGCTCAACAAAGAGCCTACACGACCCGCGAGGCCTTAACAAATAAATATCCGCGGCTCCGCCCTCGCCGTCGAGGTGCGAAACCGCGCCGCGCAAAAGTCACTACTAAAAACGTGGGCACGCCCACTTTGCCTCCAGCGACGCCCCAAGCCGAGGTCCGTTCCCCACAGGGGGAGCCCTTGGGTGATGTCGCTTAGCATACTCTTCTCCGGGTTGAGAGCCCTCAGCGCTCACCCATAGTCCGCGTCAAGCTGTCAAGGCCATCTGCGGCCAACAGCTGTACACACACAAAAAAAAAAAAAAAATCACAACGTCATTATACGTCGAACGTGCAGTAAAGGTCTGTCACTTTCGGTGTTACTCTAATGTGTGTTTGATGTATTCAGTTCTATATTTTGGAACGAGTTTTGTGCAGCAGAGCATCCTGGTATTTCTTGAATGATCTCATCATGGCTTTCAGTTACTGTTGGAGCTTTTGATAGTTTTAATCGTTTAGCTAACGGAAAAATTTGGTCGGAGGAACTCGAGTCATAGTCTATATCCGCCTCTTGAATTCGAGATTGGGTAGTAGTTTGAGGTGATGGCGTGTCTATAGAACGTAGGGTACAGTTACTTTTAGTTGATGGTGTATCGCTGTCATCATCACTAGATGAACTAAAATCGGTGTTAGGTTGTCTAGTTGAGATCCCGAAAAATGTTGAATTAACTTCGGGGTTTTGACGATTTCTGGCGGTAAAATATACAAGAGCTGTCACTACCTGATTTATCTCCTTGAGGGTCAAAATCTTTATCAGATCCAAAGTCGCCATCACAATCCTGGAATGGGTCCGCCTCGGTAGATTCATCAGAATCTTCAAAAATTCTCATTAGGTTTCTCTTGCGTTTATCCATCTAAAACAAACAAAATAAATCATAAAATACAATTTACATACAATATGGTTATAATTGAACTCGTTTACAACTTAGTGATAATAAAATAATAGCATTATTTATATACTTACGATGTTTATCTGTCAGCAAATATTGCGATTCGACACTCCCGCGCCGATGGAATGCGCAGACTCCGCTCCCGTGACACAGCCGCACTGAATGTAGGGACGAGGTGAGGCGCGGGAGGCGTATATACACGGTGTGCGTGTGTGTGTGTAGTATCGCCACCGCCACGTAACCGTACATTTTGGAAACTATTAAAAACAAAGTTCACGTGACAGTAAAGTTTTGAGCTTTCGATATGTTGTGACACAAGGTACTATATAACTAGTTTTTGTATTAAAATTGATCGGGTATCAACGCCCTGCCGAATTTAATATTTTGTTTTTGAACGTCATCATACGTTGTGCCGTATCTAAGTCTCAAGTCATCACGTACTATTACGTTGTGTCCGCGAAAGTGTTAAGAATGTCTAATTATCAGACTTTTTTTCTAATTGTATTATGTTTTGAATTATGTTTTGTTTGTAATTATTAAGAATGATTAACTGAGTACATACGTTTCAGGCAAACAGCTAATTAGATTCCACGGTGTATAAAGTATATGTTTTTAAAGATAATGTAGTTAAAACAAAATAATAATTTGATAGTTTCTACGTAACAATACGAAAAAACTACCGCATCATCATAATCGTCACTTCGATACATCCCATTATGGGGCTCGAATCTCCTCTACGATAAGAGAGCCATTGACTTACGCTGATAGATGGGCTGGCATAGGATTTTATGTGGAGTTTACCTTCACTTGCATCGGCATATTATGTCCCTTAGTGGTCTTTTACGCCACTTACGGGCAGGATGAGATGATGGAGAAGGTGATGAATTCATACTCTGTTACCACACACGGAGACATGAAATAAATCACATTTCATCAACTCTGTTATAAATTTAATGTTTTCTTTTATTACATCTTTACAATTGCAAAATATTGCTATTTAATAGCAAAGCAATAAATAATTTATAACTCTGCGCTGATATGTATTATTTAAAAAGTATTTCAGTGTTTATTATTATAGTAAGATGCATATTGTATTTTAAATGAATTTACATCTCAGCCTATATGTGTCCCACACTTGGGTACAGGCCTCCTCCATAGTGGGAGGGGTCTTGACCTACTATTCCACGAGTTGGAATAAATGAGTTTAAGTTTAATTTATTTTTTAATTATCATAGAAGAGATTTGCCGTGTGGTGATGGAGTAAGAATAAAATTCACTACGGCCTCTTTTTATATAACATTTACGCGAAACAGGAAACTCGAAACAAAACCCTATACCAACACGATCAGTATGGTATAGTAAGTCACTTATCCTCCCATAGTGGCGGACGCCCAAGCCCAACAGTGGGAAGTATATGTGCTGAGATGATGATGACGATGATGAACTTAAAGAAATTAGATTTCATATTTTATTCAAACGAAAATTTTCAGTTATTTTTCATGAACACGTTACAAGACCACATTCATAGCATCAGTGGGCAATCTTTCTCTTCATCACCGGAGACTGATATGGATGTCTTCAATCAAGAAGACCACACATCCGAAGACACTGATGATTCCAATGTTAATATCGATGGTAGAAAATATTGGACCTTTAAATGTGCTCCAAAAGTAACCGAACTTTGTATTACAGCCTGTAGGAAGTCTTATAATAACGTTTGTAGAGTTCGCAAATGTTCTTCAAGAGCTAAGAGATTCTTAAATAATGAGTGTAAGCGTAGCTGTAGTTTTAATTTTCATCATATAGATAATAAATAATTATTTATGTTTATAATTATGATGATTTCGATAGCTTGTTCTAAGTAAATATGAAATACACTTCTGAAATAATTTTAAAATAATTTTATTATATCTTATTTTTTGAGACTAATTCCATACATTCACAACATTGTAACTCCTGTAATCCAGGCTCCACAATGGTCTCCATAGATCACATCGAGGTGTAACCCTTAGACAGTACCGAAAAATGATTTTAATTGTCTTGAGACCCGCCACAAATTTAATTAGAAAAGGTAAACAGGAGGTGGAAGAAATTGATATCAATTCCCTCCAATGCTATGCGGGAGCCATAAAGCAAAGTTGACTAGTTAGTCAAGAAATAAGAGGATGTGCAGCTACGGTAAGCGCAACCACACAGTACCAGGGATATGGGAGAGCTTGACGAGGCTTTCATGTGAGCCTTAAGATTGATTGCTATATATAGTATGTATGGCAGAAACGCTTGAACGCACAGAATTTTTTTCGAATTGCTACAAGGTCCGTATAGTATAATACTCCCAGAGGTGTCTTGCAAACTGTTCAACATATAGTCGAGCTCGTTCCGCCAGAGATCGCACTCCCAGAGAATGTGGTTGATTGGTATGCTTACTGCTTTATTATATCTTGCAAAATAATCAACTGACTGGCTGGCAAATACATGTACTACTAACGACCTGTCTTCGATCCTCGCTTCGCTTCGGTTCCAGCCGCTTTGCCCCGAATTTCAAATTTGCAATATCTCCAATCGCGGTCGAATCCCGAAACGCGAAAAAATTTTAAGGGGCTTTCTGGGAGGAAAAATAACCGAAGTTCCTCCTTATATAGACACCTGCTTGGTAGTAAAATACTATCAAAATTGATTCAGTGGTTTTCAAGATTACCCAGAACAAACAGACAGACAAATTTCAAGTTTTATTTTATTTATTTTTTTATTGACAACGGTGGCAAACGAGCAGGCAGAACACCTGATGGTAAGTGATTCTGCCGCACATGGACCTTTGCAATACCAGAGGCACAGCCGCTGCCTACCGTGAAGAAAATATTCTTCTTAAACCTTGTTTGAAGAAGGATATGTCATAGCGCTCGGGAAACACAGCAACAGGTAGTTCATTCCAGAGCTTGCACGTACGTGGGAGAAATGATCGCTGGAAACGTACAGTTGAAGACCATAACGTTTCCAGGTGAAATGGATGAACTCTGCTACGCTGTCGAGTGGTACGTTGGTAGAATGGTGACGGCGGTACCAAGTCAAACATTTTCTCGGAGCACTCCCCGTGAAAGAGAGAGAGAGAGAGTACACAGAGTGACCCAAAGTCTCTCCGCCGCTCCAGCGACTCCAATCCGTCCGTAAGATTGGGATCCCTGACGATACGAACAGCACGCCTTTGCAGGGAGTCAAGTGGGTCTAGCTGATATTTGGGCCCACCTGCCCAGAGATGCGAGCAGTACTCCACATGAGGACGAACTTGTGCTTTGTATAGCACAAGACGCTGTCTCGGTGTGAAGTACCGCCTGGCTCTGTTCAGGACGCCCAACTTTTTGCTTGCCAATTTGGCTTTGTCCTCCAAATGACTCCCAAACTGTACTTTGCTCGATATTTCGACGCCGAGAATCCCAATACTCTCAGAAATTGGAAGAGTTACTCCTTGGAACTGAGGTGCCATGACGTGAACGCGCAAACTTGTGTCTTTGTGGGATTGAACTGGACTAAGTTCCGTTCACCCATTCCGAGGTCCGCCCCAGAGAGCGCTCGACTTCAGACACAAGTTGAACCCTTCTTTTCTGTGTACTCCGAGGGATATTCCGTTGCTCGGTGTACCGCTCGTCACCCGTGCTGTCATCCGCATATTCTCGATAGAGAGCATGTCGTTTATATACAGGATAAACAATGTCGGGGAGAGCACCGAGCCTTGTGGTACACCAGCATTAATGGTCATGGTATCGGAGCAGGAGCCATCTACGACGACTTTTATACTCCGATCATTCAAAAAGCTGGCGATCCAATTACAGAGTCCCTCGGGGATTTCGTATGATGGTAATTTCGATAGAAGTGCCCTGGAGCGACTTCGATAATATTTTATTTTCAAATATCTGTCTATAGAAGGAGTAACTTAGGTTATTTTCCTCACAGAAAAATCCTATAAATTTTCAAAATACGAGGGCATAGCGACCGAAATTGAAGAGAAGCCAGGGCAGATCGCTAATTTCAGAGTAGTTAGGCTAGGTATAGAGATTTTATGAAGAACAGAATAGAAACAGAAGATCGATAAATAAAAAACACCAAGCCTTGAGTTCTACTTCTGAATTCTATTTTATAAAATAGCTTTTGCAACTTCTTTTACATTGTTTTTTTAATTCGTATCTTAGTTTTTTTTCACAGCTCGCATAAACGCAAGCATCCTTGGAAGCCGTTACGCAAGCCTTTGTACAGACTTGTGCGGCTTTTCTAAAACAACTTCTAAAAGTTCTCAAAAAATTTACGGGTAAATTTAGTTCATAGTTTTCATTGTATACATCGTCCATAAATTCTGATGAAGACTTCTGTAAATTATTCGGTATTGAGGACATATTCTTTTCATCTTCATTAAGCTGCAAGATACAGATAGCATCAAACTCATTTTTTTAATGCCAATGATGGCAAATGAGCAACCAGCACACCTGATTGTAAGTGATACTGCCGCACATGGACCTTTGTAACACCAGGGGCACAGCTAGGCCATTGCCTACCGTAAAGAAAATACTCTTAAACCTCGTTTATAGAAGGAGACGTTATAGGACTCGGGAAACACAACAGCAGATAGTTTATTCCCGAGCTTGTACGTACGTGAGAGAAATGATTGCTGAAAATGTATTTTTTACTATACTAGCGACCCGCCCCGGCTTGCCACGGGTCTCGTGCTGATACTAATATACAATAGAATGTCTTTAAATACAACATTCACAGTCTTTTTGTCATTAGACAATACAAACATGTTTTCTTTAGAAGTTACTCTTGGAAGAGCGACATATTATGCATGTATTATACAGATAAACCTTCCGCTTGAATCACTCTATCTATTAAAAGAAAAAGAAATAAAATCCGTTGCGTAGTTTTAAAGATCTAAGCATCACAGGTAGGCCCAGTTAATCCAAAAGTTAACTTCGTAAACCGTTAATTCGTTAATTAAAATGTTAACTTCGATAATCGTTAAAACGTTACATTTGCGAAAATTTAACGCAAGTTAAAGTTAACCGTTAAAGTTAACTATTTAAAACTTATATTGATTTTAGGCTCCGAAAAATAGATAAATTGTACAGCAAGTAGTGGAATTATGTTGCATATGTATGCATCTGTCCACAGTAGCTTGCGACACGCCACTGCCGGTAGCCACGATACCAAAAGATTCATCAATACTTTACGACTCTTTCTTACGGTGAGAACATAAATAATCCTCGACGGTTGCTTGAGTTTCCGATAACACATTGACACACTAACATCCAGATTACGCAAACTTATGTTCGTTTTCAAAAATATCAGGCATGTGGCAGATAACAATCTGACGAAAACAGTATATTTCTCTCTATGTCAGTCAATTATTACTTATTGTATTACCAGCTGGGGTGGCGCGTGTTAATCATTTATGATCCAAATTGAAAGAGCTCAGCGAGCGATCTTAAAAGTGTCACATTTTCTACCTTTCCGATATCCTACCAAATCTTTGTACAAAAAATGCGAAGTTCTAACCGTACGTCAACTACTTATTTTAAACACTACTCTCAAACAACACTCCCTTCTCTCATACAATTCACTACCGTTGAGCAAGAGGCGTTGCGAACCAGTAAGTCGTACCTCACAAACTCTCTCAACGTACTTTGCCAATCGTTTCTTTTGTTTTCTTGGAAGATATCTCTATAACTATATTAATAAACACATCAGCATATACTCGCTAACCAAAAAATCTTGCAAAACTAAAGTTACACTATGGCTCTCATCCTTGGACTACGATAAAACTGAAAGCCTACTAATCGTGCCAGCCTAGTGTATCATTTAGAGATGCACAGACATTTTACACACGATACACACATACACGCGCTTATATGGCAAAGGAATCACATAAATCTCCTCGCACACATACACAAACACACTAACACATGCACACACACGCAGTCACTCATACACATCAATACTCACACACACTCTACTAACCTCGACGCTACCATAAAAAAAAAAAAAAAAAAATACACTCTGTAGTTGTACCTGCGATTGTAACATTCTCATGCTAAATCTTATAAGTGATCTAATATTATCCACTAAGGGAGTGCCTGGTGGCCCGAAATATAGGTACTTTTCCTACTTTGGGCACCAGTCCCACAATAAACCTAGCAGATATGTAAGTGTACAACCTAAATATTATAACTTATTATTGTGGTGAGAAATAAATGAAATTATTATTATATTATTATTATATCAATTCTGTTATTATCATAACCTACAATAGAAGAATTCACAGCAGTTGAAGAATGCTCGGGATCTGTTGCCTTTTTCGCGGGGCGGGGAATGGCCTAGTTTAGCGAGATGGCTGCCCGGCGGGACGACGTCCGCCGTGACATCATTTTTTGTTGGACAGTCCGGTTGGAGAGGCTTCGGTACGATGTTCGGACCGTCGAGCCTTACCGGCCGGTGCTGATGGAGTGTTTGGGTGGGCGGCAAGGAGTGTTTTCCTTCCGACTGTTGCAGGTGTTAACGGAGTATGGTACACGGTCGTGAAGAAGGAGAGTACACCGTCCTGCCACCATCGCATTTGCGACGAGAACACGGCACAGTACACACGAGGTGTGTGCCTCGTGGACACAACAGCGCCTTAAATTCGTCGTAATCAATGGTGCCGATCTGAAGGTGCCGACTATCACCAGGGTGATGCTCGACGGCGTTAGGAACTGGGACATTCCTTCCGTATGGCAGTTATGTCACGGATCGTGCGCGCGGAGAACTCCTCTACGACATGTTCCGCTGCCGGCGACTTGGGCGGCGCATTCGTCGTAGAACTTATGAGCGTAGCGTGGCGCGTAATTCGAACGAACAAAATGACAGCATGTCAACAAACGACTAAAGTAACGGACTAAAGTTAACGGAAGTTCAATTTAACGGAAGTTAACAAGAACGTTAATATATTTTGAAGTTAACTTAAAAGTTAATCCGTTAACCCGATTATTAACTTCATTAATTAACGAATAACGGATTAACGAGTTAATGCCCACCTTTGCTAAGCATATATAGGGATAGACAGCGGGAAGCGACTTTGTTTTATAATATGTAGTGAATAGCTGGCACTCACGTCATTCATGTGGTGACAGATGGAGAATATGTCACCAACTCACCATCTCTGCCTGCCCGTATGGTGACGGAGTATACCCTAAATCAAACCCTACACCCGTTTGATCAGAGTGGTATAAGTCAATTTCCCTCCTATTGTGGTGAAGGCTCGAGGTTAACAGTGGGACCTATATGAGCTGAAATGATAAAGCCTATAAGTTATCTAAGGCTGTACGGTATAGAGATATCATCATCATTTCAGCTCATATCCGTCCTACTGCTGGGCTCGAGCCTTCTCCACAATAGGAGAGAAATTGACCTTACATGCTGGTCAGACAAGTTGGTATAGGGTTTTATTTCGAGTTTTCCTTCTCTTGCATATATGTTGTATGCATAATATATGCCTCAGTCGTCTCTTACGACACCTATAGGTAAGATTTTATTTTTACCTTTTAGATGTATACCTTCTCCGTGTAATGACGGAGTAAGAATACAAGTTATTAACCCCTATCTTGAACGTGGGTGTCGTAAAAGAATATTAAGGGATTAAATATGCGTATAACATTTATGAGATAAGAGATGGAAAATCCGAAATGAAACCTCATCATGGCTGACCATCGTGGGATAGTAATTTAATTTCACTCTAGTTGTAAAAAACGCACAAGCCCAGCAATAAGACGTAAATGAGCTGATGATGACGACGATCTCTCCCTTTATCGATGTTGTTGTAAGGAACAATTAAGAGAAATAAGTAGTTATTAAGAGTGCGGCAGAAAACTCCAAATCGGGCTTTTATATCTATATGCCCATCGTGGTGTATTAGGAGGGTTTTTTCAACCATAGTGTTGGATATATTTAAAATTATTAGTGGTAGGACCACCCTGTTGACAGTCGTCTGTCTACAGCCGCGGGCCGGTCCGTCCGAGATAGTACCACACTGAGCAAAAAATCAACGTCTGAGTAGTAGCAATTTGTTACTGTGCTTCTTTCGGTGAGCGAGAGAGCCGGCAGCCTAACTTTCTGAGGGTGTTTGCCTGTGGTGGGTTTTGGTAATGCCTTTAGTTTCACCGAACCTCATTACACGCATTCACACTTCTTTCATTTTCTTCACGGTAGCGGCCTAGCTAAGGTCCATGAGCGACAACACTTACCATCAGGTGTACTGTTTACTCGTTGGCCATCTGCAATAAAAAAATAAAAAAGACGATCCTTTTCTCTTCATAGATCACGTAAATATATAATCTAATCCATCTATCAGCCCACAGCCGCCCCCTGTTGGACATAGGCCTCCCCACGTGAATGCCACTTGAAACGGTCATGTGCTACTTGCATCCAACGGTGCCTTGCGGCTTTCGAAATATTGTCAGTCTACCTAGTAGAGGGTCGTCCTACGCGGCGTCGTCCGATTCGTGGTCGCCATTCGAGAAACTTTCGACTCTCTTAGTCGGTTCGATGAGCGATGTAGTCTGGCCGTTTCAACGTGCTGATTCTTCGGACTATGTCGTTTACGGCCGTTAGACTCGCACTCGTTCATAACACTGTGCCATTGTCGCTTTGACATTGGTGGGCACGTGTGTGTCCGCAATTGCTTTCACGAGTCGTACATCAGTCAGTGTCTCTTCCGAACAGCTTCAATAAGTTCCTCCATTTTGCAAATACTCGCGAAACTGCCACTCGAAAACAATGTCTCTGTCACCTAGCCGATACGCGCGCGCTCATATACGTGCCTGCGTCGACACATGAGAGCAAATGCGGAGTTTGGTACTGCGCCATAGGTTTTAAATACTGCCACTCGCACAGGGCTCGTGACGGTCAATAAGAGTGAGGGCATGTGCGGCGGACCTAAATGTCTATGCTTGATGCCACCCTAGCTGAGGCTGCGGATGCCTGGTCCGGGGATTAGTCCGTCACCCGCAGAGAGGCTTACCGCGCGAGATCGACGTCCTGGGAGAGGCGGTGGTAAATTGGGTACCCCAAAGGGTATCCTGCCATACTGGTCACGGACGACAAGGATTTCGGTGCTGGTGGTCGGCCCAATGGCGACGGGGAAAAAATACGGTGGGTTATGGGGCCTCGCGCCGCCTTTACACCTACACCATAGGGTCGAGCATTGCTACCATTGTTACTGGTGTTACTTATATTGTAGTCATACAAAATGTATTATCTCACTTTCAAAATAACAATAGTTGAAAAAATTTTCTTATTTCCTTCCGCCATTAGTTCATCGATATTGCCATCATAGTCAACCTTCACATTGGCATCAGTATTGACCTGCATTAAGGAGCATTCATAAAATACGTGAGATGTTTAAGGGGGTCGAGTCAAATCTCATCTAATCTTACGTTGGAGAGAGGGGGGATCTCGGCAAATATGACGCAATGTTTTTCTGATTGAAACAAAAAAAAAATGTTAAATTTTTATTACACTTATAATTAATCTCTCAGCAATATTGATTACTAGTCTTAACTAGTCGTAAATAAAATCACATATATTTTTTTTCTTTTTACAATAACAATCCAACGCGTTTACGTAAGAAACCCACATTTTGAAAAATCTCACGTGAGATTGGGGGATGGGGGAGAAGGTTGAATAAAATCTTACGACATCTCACCCAGGGAGGTACAGAAAATTAAAAAAAACACCTCACGTAATTTATGGACGCCCCCTTATATAAATATTAGAGAGTTTATAAAAAAAAAACGTGCATACAAAGTACTCATGTCAGAACTGAAACTTCTTTGGTACCACGTGTTTTTGTCAATATTAAAAAAGAAATGTACTCTCTCTCTCTCGATCTTTCTCCCTACTCTCGCTCTATGGCCATGTGCTTCGTGCTATGTTCGCCATTTCTCACTCTCTCTCAATCTGTTTCAATCGCTCTCTCCGTCTTCTTGGACAAAAAGTACCACATTTTTGTGTCACTAATCTAATCCGTGTGGTGACGGAATAAGAATACCTACAATTCTCCACCCTCCTCCACCTTAGCCGTGGACCTCGTAAAAGTCGACTAAGGGATATAGTACGCATTTACGCAAGAGAAAAAAAACTCGAAATAAAACCCTATACCGACCTGTCTTACCAGCATGATATAGGAAGGTCAATTTCCCTCCTATTGTGGAGGAGGCTCCTGCCCAACAGTGGGACATATATCAGCTGAAATGATGATGATAATCTTATTCATTTCCATGGTCTTCCTAATATATAACATGGACAATTACTTTATGTTATAATGAAATTGCCTTCAGTATGGTGACGGAGTAAGAATACAATTCACCCCCCCAACTCCGTGAGTATCGTAAAAGGCGAGTAAGGGATATTTTGGGTGGTCGGCCCAACGACGAAGGCGACGTGCATCGTGGGTGGGTTGCGGGAGTTGCGTGCTTACGCCCCTCTGTCGCCCCGGACGGAGTGGTGCGAGGAGCGCGCCGACCGCAACCCACCCCTAAAAAAAAAAATAAAAGAAAAGGGATATTTTGTGCATATAACAACTGTGCAAGAGAAGGAAAACTCGAAATAAAATCCTATACTAATTTGCTTAACCGGCGTGGTAGTAGGTCAATTTCCCTTTCAATGTGGAGGAGGCTCGACCGCAGTTGTGGGACGTGGTGATGATGATGATGATGATGAATACCATAATGCTACTTACAAGACCGAGTAAAAATGAAATGATTGATCTTGCAATGAAAGCTCTTGATTCCATTTTTAAATAAGAGTACTGGTTAATAAAAATTCAACAGATTATTTTTAATCCTCATCAGAGTTTACCGAGAATTGATTGAATGCACGGTGTTATCATGACGTTATTAATCGATTTCATGGCTAAATAATCGATTATATTTTTGCAAAGAACATAACAAAAATGATTAACAATCTAATTGTGACTACACAGATGCCGTAGTGGTTAAGACAGCGACCTAAGACAGCGCCTGTGTCGGGGGTTCGGTCCCACGCGGTACACTACGATCCACAAATTATTGTTCTGAGACTGGATGTAATTTGTGTCCGTTAATCTATACCAATAAATAAAATTGCAGTGTCTGTGTGTAATGTCAAAATAATAGACTTTTTTAATGCTCACGCGGTTATTTGCACGACACCTATGCCTAAAATACAGATTAAAAAATTTTAGTCTGTCTGTCTGTTTGTTCCGAGTAATGTTCAAAACCGATTTCAAAAATTCTTTCACCAATGGAAAGCTATAATATCAGGGCGTAAACTAGGCTATATTTTATCACGGTATTCCCAGAGGAACGGGAACTGAGCGGGTAAAACGACTAAAACCGAAGCGAAGCGAGGGCGGGTTGCTAGTAAATAATAACTTATATAAGAGCGTCGTGTGAATATTCTTTTAGCTATTAGCTTTCCGTGTGGTGATGGAGTAAGAATACAATTCACCACCCCTTATCTTGCACGTGGGTGTCGTAAAAGACGACTAAGGGATTATAATATGCATATAACTTCAACCAAGATAAGGGCAACTCGAAATAAAAACCTGTATCAACCCGTCCGATCAGCGTGCTAGAGTAGGTTAATTCAGTTCTATTACGGAGGAGGTTCGAGCCCAGAAGTGGGACGTATATGAACTGTGATAATGATTAGCTAATATTCTTATTTACTGACTCATTTTTGTACATGCCTTATCAGCAATAAAAGAATTTGGGACACATCCATGCTCTTTTTAATACGCTTTTTATTAACTTCAGACGTATGTATGTTAGTATGTAATGGAATCTTTGAACATGATTTTGACCCCCTTCAAAACGTCGGATTAACTCGAAATTTGGCATACTTATTAAGGACCGATGACAATTCAATATTTTAAACAGTTTGACCCGTTATCCTTACTAGGATAATCAGGATTAGCGATTTTTTGTTTTCCTGAGACCGGAGTGTATAGTGTATTTTTTAGTTTTTTTGAACTATTTTCTACTATTTGGGTAAACTATGGTCATTGCTTGCGCCGTCTACGTCCGCAGTGATGAAAGGGCAGTGCACGACCCCAATAGGCCATTGTATTCCCTTCCCTTCTCCATTGGGCCTACCACCAGTACCGATTTCCTTGTCATCCGTGGTCAACCCGGCGGGATACCCTTTCAGGTACCCTCCCTTTCTGACGCCCCTCCCGGGGCACAAACACAACCACGACTTTCTCTTTAAATGTTGTTATTTAATTATTTCCTTTGGTCAATCTATAGAAGTGCATTGTCTGCCTTTCAATGCTTTTTTTTTGGGGTGGGCTGCGGTCGGCGCGCTCCTCGCACCACTCCGTCCGGGACGACAGAGGGCCGTAAGCACGCACACCCGCAACCCACCCGAACACCACGTCGCCTTCGTCGTTGGGCCGACCACCGGAGCAGGGTTACTTGTCGTCAGTGGTCGGCCCCACAGAATACCCCCTATTTGGGTACCCTCTCATCGACCGACGTCCCCCCCTCGGGGAGGACGTCGGTCTTTTCTCACGCGGTCGGCCTCTCAGCGGGTGATGGACTAACTCCCCGGTCATGTCACCCGCTGCCTTTCAATGCTGGAGCGATAATGCTATAATAACTCTTGACAGGTGGGTTGGTGTTTGTGTTACATGTTATGAGTTGCTCAGAGGAGCGGTGCTGTCCACTCCATTGGTGTCCTCTTAGCCTGTATGTGCAACGCCCTACGCAAGTAAAGGATGCATGACACATAATATTCTTAATCAGCTACTATATCAGTAATCCATCCATTATTTGTGGCGTCTTAAGATATGAGAGTTCTAGATCGATCTGAGTCTATTCTACCTGATGCCGTCTAGTCACATTTCCAAGGCAGGTTGATGACAAGAAAGCGGCCGGTCATAAAACTTTTATTAAAACTTTTGTATGTAAACAGAGTGCATCGATTCTAAGGAATTGAGATAAAAGCAGGATGAAAATGATGATGATATTAAAATATTAATACCATCATCAACATTATCATCCTCATTTCAGCCTATGGACGGCGCCACTGCTGGACGTAGGCCTTCCTCATGCAACCTCCGATACGTGGTCGCCACTCGAGAACCTATCTTCCCCAGCGGTTGTCGATTCGTCGAGCTTGAGATGTGGCCTGCCCATTGCCATTTCAGCGTGCTAATTATTTGTGCTTTGTGCTGTTTACCCGTACTTTTATGGATTTCCCTATTTCGGATTTTATCTCGCAGAGAAATCCCGAGCATAGCCCGCTCCAGAGTACACTAAGCAACTTTTAGCTTGGTTATGAGGTCTACATTTTGGGACCACGGTTATTAAGTTACCACTGGTAACACACACTGGTCGTAGACCTGTGTTTTCAGAGTAATCAGTTTCGAGGTATGTTGGATGGGAAACATCGGGAACGACTTGACTCGATCCTCTTCCGCAATAGGAGGAAAATTGATCTTACTATACCATGCTGGGCAGACAGGTTGATATAGGGTTTTGTTGCTGGTTTTCCTTCTCTTGCATAGATGTTATATACATATTATACCTTAGTCGTCTTCCTTTTACGACACCCATGGGCAAGATAAGGTGTGGTGAATTGTATTCTTACTATTCTTGTATTCTTACTTCTTCTTCTTATTATTCTTATCACACCGATAATGAAACAAAATAAAAACAGTAAAAAACATCGCAAACCTATTTGATAAAATAAGTTTGCGATGTTTTTATTAGGTTTTTGAAAAAAAAAAATTGCCGAATGATTTGCACGGAGCTAGAATGTAAGCACTTTGCCGTTCAAGTTATTTTTCATTATATCGAGATAGATAATTATGGTTGAGACATCCTCTGTAACAGTTTTATATAAAATGCATGTATTGATACCTATAAAATACTTTTAAGTTGCTTTATTTTCTATTTTGTAATTTTCATTAATTTCTTTATAGATTTCTCTATCAGTATTTTAAAATCGTTTTTTAAGTTTTCTATAAATACCTTTAACTTTTTATAGTTTTCTGTCTCCTCGCTTTCATTTCCATTTAATTTTCTAAATTTTAAAATATAGTTTTTGAACATGGACCATAGATTATCAATTTCTTCTTCGAACAATTTTTCATGTTTTAGTTGTCTTTCCGAATTTTGCTGTTCTTTCTGCGTTTCGAATAACTCGTCAGCCTTTTTTAACTTTACCTTTGTTGATATATCAACTATAATAGGTTTTGCAACAGATAATTTATTATGATTCATATTTTGAAAAGCCATGAAGTTACTGCCAATAGGTCCAAATGTTCTCGCAGATGAATGGTGATAACTTTTTAAAAAATTATTGATCGAGGATGCGTCCAAATATTTACTGCGTAATTGATTTTTACTTAATTTGCTTGGGATAAACCAGATCTGAAAGTGATTTTTAGCCTGTAATATGATAACATTTTTTATATTTTTATTTTTTGAGGATAATTTTGTCAATGATATAAAATTATATGAGAAACAATTAAATTTTAAGCAGAATAATAAGGTGCCATTTTTATAAAAACTCCCTAAAGCTCCATAACTTGCCTCCGACCGCGCGACGGCGACCGACGTCCCGGAAAAGTGACGTCGAGAGGAGAGGGTACCCCCTCAGGGTATTTCGTCGGACCGACCGCTGAGGACAAGGAACTCGGCACTGGTGGTCGGCCCAACGAGAAAGGCGACGTGCTACGGTTGAGTTATGGGACCGCGCCGCCCCTCTGTCGCCCCAAACAAAAAAAGTGAGATATTATATGCTGAGGTATACATAATTATTCATGCGGTGGTCTAATGCAAGACCAATCTGATATCTTAGTATATTACCTGATAACTTCTAGCAACAGCAAACGTCAGGAAAATGCTGAATAAAATAATTTGCATTGCGTTATTTGAATATTGGATGCGAGAATGTTTTTATTGAAACTGTGCAAAACTGTAATGGCAATATTTCTATTCGCTCCAATCAATTTTTACAACATGCCAAATGTATGTTCGCAAAGTATTAAAAACAAATAACTTGATTAATTGAATTATTACGTACATGAGTATGTTTGTGAATTAGCTGATTGCGAAATTTTACTACGCATATAACATCTGTGCAAGGGAAGGAAATTCGAAATAAAATCCTATGCCAACATGTCTGATCAGCATAGTATAATAGATCGATTTCTCTTTTATTGGGGAGGAGGGTCGAGCTCACCAGTGGGACCATAATGGGCTGTGATGATGATAATGATTATACAGTGGTCTATTTATAAAACTAATCAAGTAGCTTATAACGAAAGAATTAGAAAAAATATTGGACGTTATTTGACAGGGGTTTGCAAATTGATATAAACTATATTTCCCCGTGGGATCGTTGGGCTATGTCTGTGAAGGCCAGCGACGCAAGTATAAGGTTCTCGCTTTTCGCATGGAAACTTGGATGTTTGGCGAGACGTTGCCTTATTGTCCAAATTGCCGCCTCAGCTAAAAAGGCGACAATTTGGTATTCGAATTATGGAGGCCCTCTGGCCGATACAGGTTCTGTTGGTTACAGAGGATTATTTTCTTTTGTCCGGTACAGGTTTGCATGGTTAAGTAACTACTATCACAGCCAGATTACAACAGGATACATTCGAAATCTATGCCGGCGGTAGTGAAGTACCCTGAAGGTACTGGAACGTATTATTTGCTATCTCGAGTCATAAGCTGTGTCTTTATTTAAACAAGGTTAAACAAGAGCATTTGTTGAGTAAATTTGTCACTTATTAGGTTTAAGTATTTAATAGTCATAAGAAATTACTTTCTGTGCAGTGATACACATAGAAAATGCAAGGAAATTGTTGCTAAATATCCTGCCCATTCTCCCTCTGCCCGGAGCCTCGAGACCAGAATTGGAGTGTATATGAGCTGTGATAATGGCGATGATAGGGAATGACAAATTAATAAGGTATTCAACTATAACATTAAAAGCTTTATTATCTACATTAATCTAATACTAACTACCACAAATACATATATTATATCTAAAGCAAATAACAAATTATTGCACAAAATAAATACAAATTAAATTTTAATAAAATTGCTAACTTTGGCTTGGTAATTTTTGTGATTTTTTGCTACTATTTTGTTCTGCAACTTTTTCTTTTTGCGTTTCCCTTGTGTTCTGATCGACTTCATATTCTTGAGCATGTTGAGTAGTATTGTAATTTTGTTGCATTTCATCAGATTCATTATATTGAACAGGGTTCTCGTTACCATGATGCTCTTCAGGATTTTGTGTTGTACCATAAATCTCGTCACCTTGATAGTTGGTCTCTGTTGGATAGTCACTATATTGTTGCTCATATTGTGCGTTTGGATCAGTATATTGATCGTAATTTTCAAAATGTTCCTGCTCTGATTGTTCGGGATTATGTTCGTACTGATTTTGATATTCGGTATCCCCTGTTTCTTGAGTTTGTTCAAAATTCTGATCATATTCATAATTCTGAGGATCGTATGCCTGTGTTTGTTCAAGTTCCATTGGATTTGATATTTCCTGTTTTATTTCTACTTCAGGTTGCTCTTCTTCATGTTCGTATGCAGGTTTTTGATAATCATTTTGTAATTCTTCAATGTTTTCCTCTTCTGTTACAACTGCCGTTTCATATTCAGTTTTTGTAGCAGTGGGTTCGTTTATTCCTGGGGCATCATAAGTATTGTCTCTGGTATCTGTTGGCAGTGTTGTGATTGGTCTGACTGATTCAGCTGAGGTGTATCCGGGGGGCTCAACTCCGGTATAGTCTCGTCCGCTATCGGGCGAGGTACGTGATAGATTTCGGTCTGAACTGGTCGCGTGCGGGGGATGTGCTAGAAAAGAAATATTTATTATTGGTATTTTAAACTTTAAAAATATGTTTTTACTACTGTGTACTTCAAAAATTACAAAAAAATTGTTCAGTAATCAGTATGCTTTTTGAAATACAAGTAGGTACTGGGCATTAATAAATTTATTCGTCTATTTTATTTCTTCAGACCATAATACATACAGATAACATCGAAATGTAATTTTGCTGGGATAGTGTAACAGACGCCTTAGACTATTTCTCTAATGTTTTATCAAATCATTAATATTGTTACCACTTTCTACTACATTTGATGTAACAAACCAAAAAACAAAATACTTTCTGAAGTTTAACTTGAATATTTAAACGCACGATATTTAAAATATTATGTATATTATTGCATCGTCAGATAAATTGAGACCTTTGCAGGGCTATTTATAGATTGTTCCCCTATCTGCTAAATAATTTAATTGAACTACGGATTTGTAGGTTGATTTTTATTTATCTTAGGTAAATAAAGTTCAGTCTAGATCTGGAACGAAAGAACACATCTCTTTAGATTATTCTAACAAGAAGTACCGCTATATCGAAATACCAAAAATAAAAAAGCTTGTGGGGTTCATTTTGAATATCGTAGCAGACGTAGCAGTTACAGTTTAGTAGTTATTTTATTCATAATTTTATGTAAATTTATTTTAGTTTATATTTTATAAGTTTCATGTTTGCTTATATCTTCGATAATGTTGGCAAAGGTAAAGGAAAACACAAATGAAATACAGTGGATTTCATTAATAACGATCTCGGTTGTAACGACTTTTCGGTTATAGCGACGTCGAACTTGGGTCCTTAGAATTTAAAGCATACTTTCGTAGGAAATTTATTCAGTAATAGCGACTCCGGATATAACGCCTAATTCGGGTATACAGACTTGTTTTTATGAACTATTTGGGATAGATTCCTAGAAATTCCTTTCGGATGTTGTGACTGAGTCGGCAAAGGCACAAAGTCTCATTCATAAACTTTAACTATTAAGCTTTCTTATCCTTTATTTATATTCGCAGATGTCAAATGCTTTGTTTGTGTGTAGCGTTACTTAGCATGTGCGCGAAGTTAAAGTTATGAATCAGTTACAGTAGCTATTTCCAGTGAGTGAACAGTGTTTCTTAGACTTGTGAAAATGGCTCCTAGACGTATATTTACTATTAACGAAAAACTGATTTCGGATATAGAGACCGCCAAATATAGCGACGACATTACAGTGGTCCCTCCGCCGTCGTTAATACTCTGTATTACACTTTTAGTATTTAATGTTGTGTAAATTGTGTTTACGTCTCTAGCTACTGCCGGGAATAATTTTTTACTTGCTAGTCATAAGATATAAACCGCGGGGCGCCTTTAGTTTCTCAAGAGCCTAAGTCAAGTATCGAGTTCGGTGGCTCGTTCAGACCCGTCCATTAGCAGAGAAGGATAATACGTTGTTTATCGGCTTTCACGGTGCCCGTCCACCCTGAACAGTTTAGGTAGTGAGTGAGCAAATCATAAGTTATCAAGAAAATTTTAATATTTACCATTGATTATTTCTTATCGGTTTTCAAACCTAGATCAAATTTTTTTTAGCGGTTACACAAAAATTTCACTGTACCAATTGCCTCTAAATTGATTGATTAAAGCTGTTAAACGTAGTTTGCGTAATGTTTAGTATTGATATTTTCGGGATTGGTAATAGTTTGATTGAGGTTTATATGTTATAATATGTATTTAAATTCGAAAACGCAACGTAACTGTACACAAACGCGGTGTAAAAGAAATATTACATACCTTCATAAGTGCTAGGTGTATGTGGTGGCTGCAACGAGATTGAGAGGCCGTTTACTTGACGCTGCAGAGAGGCCAGTTCTTGCCTGCATACACACATATGTGAACACACACAAACACACAACGTGAAGGCAAAAAACCGTGCAGGACATTATCTGAATGAAATTATCATATTAAGACAGTAAAATATTTTAGCATTGTGTAACAGCATAATCAAACTCGATATGGATAGAAACATTTCAGCATTTCGATTACTAAATTCTTTAATATTATTTAGGACAAATTTTAGAAAATGTTTCGGATTATAAAATGGTTTATAATCACTATCATCAACCTCCATCGACTATATCCTCTCCTTCCACACAACTCTATCAGACGTCATCTCTGTGATCAGTTATTGTCTATCCATACCATACTTCACGCAGCCCATCCATCTTTTCTTTGGTCTTCCCTTGCCCCTTTAGTCTTTAATATTAATATTTAAAACTTTCTTAACAACATTACTTTCATCTTGTTTCTTCACATGTCAAGTCAAGCGTTCACTAATAAAATTCACCGTCACTGGAGGTCACTTTAAAAAATTTCTCTTACATGATTTCCCTTCTCTTTCTAATCAGTTTATAATTTTGTGCCAAAATTTAAATTTTAAAAATAACTGAACTATCTTTTAAAACTAAAAAATATACAATTTTGAATTTGGACAATGAAAATGTTGCCCATCGTATTCAAATTTATGAAACACGGTTCTGTAAACGTAAACCTTCCATGGCATTCCATGCATGAATTTAATTAACTATTATTGATAGTATACAGAGTGTATCAGGTTATGGGGTAACCGGGAGTAAGGCAATGGTGGTAGGAAGCCATGAAAAAAATTTGAAGTAAAAATATCGATTCGTTAATTAGCGTAAAGTTTTTAATTTTATCATCACTTTTTCGTGTGAATCTGATTGAAATGTAGAAAATCAGTGATACTTAATCTGTAACATATTCGTACTTTGTTAAATGTTCATTAGAAATTGAATAAATTAATGATTACGTTCGTTTGCTTATGCAAGACAAACTTCGCTTTAATATCAGCTGGTCGGCCGATAACCATTGGCGGGGCGCCTTCGTACCTACATCGATGCGTTTGAGCGGTTCATACCCATTTATACTGTCGACGCGTTACATGCCATGTATCCTGTCTGTACATGCCTACATAATATGTAATATTTAAGGCATAGACTCTTAAACACACTTTTGAAATTATTGTAACTATTATGTTTTATTGTTTTTTTTTTTTTGTAATATACATTCTAATTACGATCTATGACCGATAAACTATAACATACTCGACCTGTTCCATAACCTGACGTACTCTGTATTTATAAAAGGCATCGACTTAGCCATAGCACATGCATCCAAATCATCAAAATAAAACTTACAGATGAAGATCTGCTGTCGATACGCTTAAAAACTCAAATATTACAGTCATATGTAATACTTCTACACAGCGCACTAGACTACTAAAATTAGCATGCAAAATTTAAATAATTCTACAATATTAAAAACTATATATTGCTGCCTAGTTTAAAGCTTCTGTAAATTACCTTTATTGGATCATCATCGGAATCATCAACTCTATCAATCGATAGATCACTTAAATTTCTCGTTAAGCCACTGACATCGTCTCTCAAATCATTTAGGCTATCAGTTCTCCTAAATCTATATCTATACGTGTTAGGAGTTGATGTGTAGTAAGTGCGGTCTAGATCATACGATGTTCGACTATTCGGATAGCCACTCAAAGGTGTATAGCTTCGCAAAGGTGTGATGGTAGTGCAATATTTCTTATGGGAGCACCATAAGCTTCTAAGCTTTCTCATTAATTCAGCGTTCCTGCAAAGCAATTGTGTTTTGTCTGCTCTGAAATGGAAATCTGCGAGTGAATTTTGTGTATTCCTAAGTTATTTAATCGTAGATAAAATGAAGCTTTTTATATATTCTTTTGTAAAGTATCTATAAGGAATAAATAAATGGATTGCAAGAAAAAGTAAAGTCTAAATCTAAAAAAAAATAGTTCCAAATTAAATCTAGTAACAATTTTGAATGAAAATCTTAGATTTATTATGTATTTGATTAGGAGATAGTTAGTATCGCTATCCTAAAGGCAATTTTATGTATTGCGACTAGATTTTTTACTTGATATTTGCAGGGATTGCATGAACCCCGAGAACTGTATAGTAAGAGAGAGAGAGCCTATAGGTATTAAAGGCTGTATTCGTTTGTATTTGACAGATAACTCCCAAAGTGTTAATATACTACTTATAAGGAACTGAATAAACAATATAAATGATGTGTAAATTTTACAGGCCAGTTTAATACAAACCGTTTGATTAATTATTTTATTAAATACTTATATTTATCATTACCCATTTAAAATATTATTTGTACTATCTCACAACATCAAGGGAGATTAAACATTAAAATAGAATAAAGCTAACATAACGATAAAAAGCAACAAATATCACAATCTACATTGCACAAACATACAACAGCTCTTTCTCTTTAAATACTATCGGTCAAATATTAATTCTATTCAGTTTTCATTCATAACTTTGTCGTTCAAAATGTTATTGAAGTAGCATATTTTCACATTAGCTTATCATTTATTTTCATTTTGACCTTTTGGTTATCTTGCTTTTTTGTATTCGATGAATATGGGTACCTAGAAAGAGCTGAATCAACTGCCTCTGAACGTAAGCAGTCAAATTACTTATAATTAGTATTACATTAAATGGTAGATACATATTTGGATACCATTTAAATTTTAATACACACACTAGTTACGACAATTTTTGGTTAGTTATATTTGGTTAATTATATCCTACTCTATTCGTATATGTCGTTCGCGTTATCAATTCCTTTGATCAGTCAAACAAAAGTATTGTTTAAAAGCGCCTTGTCTTTTATTTCGTTAACCATTACTCTCATTCTTTTCTTGACACGTAACTTCCTCTACAATAGGGCTATCGTGTCTTTCATTATTTTCTATATTTTCGGATTCTTTATTGCTGTCATCCACGTTTAAGATTGATTCATCAACATCTTTGGGTATATTTTGATCAGCTTCATTTAAACCAGCTTCAGTATTAATATTGCTTGCTACAGTTAGAAGTTCAGTATTTACATCATTTTTAGGCTTAGGCTCATTAACAATTTCTACTGTTTCATTTAGTACTTTAATGTCACCATCAGATACCTCCATACTAATAGTATTTTTAATGCCTTGAGAATCGTCAGCCTGTGATATATCTTCTACTTGAACACTGCGCCTTTTCTTATCTTTCTTTCTAGATTTTGGTATCAACTTAACGCTTATATCAACTTTGATTGGCTCCTTTTTCTCTCGTAAAAAGGGTTGTTGTATCATAAGCGGAAGGTTAAAAGTTTTCTCTCCTTTGATGTCACTGAGATCCTGATTGGTCGTCAACGGGCCGACGACAATCGGCGGGTAGTTATTCGACGAATCGGACTCTTTTTCGGAGCGGCGTTTGGTACGGCGAACTCGATCGCGAGATCTGGATCTGTCGCGCTGTGTTCTGATTGGATCGTCTGAACGGCCGCGACTCTGCGCTCTGCCTGTCACCAATATAAACACAGCACGACGTTAGGATATTTTAAATGGGTAATGATAAGTAATGAATTTTAAAATTTTTGTTAACAATGTGCTAAGGTTCATGCTATTAGATTTGAAATTATTCGTACTTGTGCCTACGATTTGCGTCGTCGAGCTTGTCTGTGAGCAAACGACATTCGCCGGTGAGTTTCTCCATCAGACTGTTTTGTGAATGTATCATGGACTCCAACTCAGCCACCGTTTTAGCTGTGGAACCAAATGTTCTAGCTTTAACTCTAATTCGTAGACACTACATCAAGGGCAAGTTTTAAACAATCTGATGAATAAACTATTGAAAGTTAAGAAAGAATAAAGCCCTTTAATAGCACTATAAATGTTCATGCAAGCGGAATAGATGAAAGAGTTAATTATAAATGTTTTGAAAGAGAGATCCAATATTAGACAAAGACTCATTCAAAACATCAATAGTTTTCTCATTATATGAAGTTTTTCAAAGACATTTTAGATGTAAAGATCCAACGTTCCATTTAAAATAACTACCTAAGTCTTGATGGTGACAACCTACCATGTTTATTTTCCATAGACTCAAGCATGGTGGACAACTCTTTTTCTTTCTTGTTCTTCTCCGGCGATATCGGCGTTAAATTCTTCATCGTTTGCTGTGGAATTATTATTATTAATTGATGCTATTTAATAGCGTATCATTGGTGCTTTTCTATTGTGAAATTTAAAAATCTTATTGATTTATATAACTTTATTGAAATATCTAATTATCATGTGTTTTAATACCTCTTTTTCAAGATTGGATATTTGTTCCGATAAACGGAGATTCTCTCGACGCGAATGTACAAGATCTGCATCAGCGCGGTCTAAGCGTTGACGAAGAGATTGAATCTGCAAATAAAAGTAGACTTGAAGATGTGAATTTTAACAAAATATCAACAATACTACGTCTTAATCGCTTCCTAAAACAGAAAACACAAATTTTTGGTTTCATTCCTTCTTGTTGGTTTTTATAATTGGTGTATTTTTGAATACATGTATTGTGATAAAAAATGCAATGAAATATTTGTGTTTGGACCTGCATTTCGTTTGGTTATGGTAAATCATTACCGTAACAAAATAAAACTTATTTGGTGTTCATTAGTGACTTATGCGTTGCTAGCATCAAGTAAGGTCGGCGATACAATGTTTAGGTTACGATATCAACAATTTAAATTTTCACTAATAAATAGCTTAAAATTCAGCAATCTATAGATATTTTACCAAAAAAGACACATCAACCAACAGATTATTTTCGATTTTGTATTATTATATTGGAGTTTTACTGTAATGATCAATTACGTATTAGCAAAATTTGAAATTGTTTAGATGTGACTAGAATAATATAATAAGAGTAAGAATTTTCCATACCTCAGAATTAAGTCTGTTAGCTTCATGTTTAGCTTGACGTTGATGTCTCTCCATTGCAAGACGAGCGCTCGCTAATTCTTCCTCAAGTGAAGCTTTTTCAGCGTGAGCTTGAGCTAAATCTGCTTGAAGGGAAGCTGGAATATTGAGTATTATTTGTAGGCTTATTTATTTTTTAATCATGTTAGGGTTGCTGTTTAATTATAATGCTTTTGTACAAATATTACTTAAAATAAGACAGTAATGATTAAAATTATTATAACGTTTACACATCTTATTCTTCAGTTCCATCTTGAGCTCGTCAATGGCAGCATTCTTCATTGAGATTTCCCTCTTTAGTTCATTTTCTTCACGGCGTTGTCGCTCCAGGTCCAACTGTAGTAAAGAAAAAGTTGATTTACACGAAATATTTTAAGATACATAGATTTAATCCAGCAATTCATCTTAAAATGGGATGGCTCAGACTTACTGAAATTGTGTAATATGACAGTCGAAAGCTGAACGAAATCCTTTAAATAATATCAAAATCTTTTAAAACATAATCAATATAGATTGTTATCAAAAGTATTTAACGTGATGAACCTATTTATAAGATGGATGATCTTGACTTATATTTTTTTATTATGGAAAAGTCATTAATCAAATACGAGTAACTATATATGCCAACATCACTATTTTGAGAAACCCTATGAGCAAGTCATGAAATATAATTAGAATTCATGCACATTCATATCCTGACCCTTGCTACTTTAATAGGCTTTGCTTATAGAAATATCTACACTTTTATAAATTACCTGTAACTTGGCTACATTATCGTACTGAGCGGCAAGGTCGTGCTGGAGCTCATCAAAATGAGCATTGTAACGCTGTTCAGCGGCACTTCGCTCTTGTATCGCTCGGCGAGCTCCTTCCCCGGCTAGTTCCCGTATCTTAGATCGTTCTTTAGCTAATTCATCCTGAAATAGTATTGTTTTTGATAAAATACATCATTAGTCTAAAACCTTGTCATCATCATCAGCATTATCATCTTAGCTCATATACGCTTCATTGCTGGGCTCGAGCCTCCTCCATAATGGGTGGGAAATTAAGCTACTATAACACGTTGATCAAACGGCTTGGTATAGCGTGTCATTACGAGTTTACGTTCGCTTGCATAGATGTTATCTGCTTCTTAGTTATCCATTAGTCGTCTTTTATGATACCCACGGGAAAGAAAAGGGATGGTGAATTGTATCTTTACTGCGTTACTATACGAAATATCTTGTCATACAAATGATATTTTGATAGCTATAAAATATAATTGACTTACCTTTAGTCTCCTGACTTCAGTTTCCAAGTTATTACGTTCTTCTCTCAACTGGTTTTCTAATACATCAGAGCCACGTTTGTATCTATTATCATCATCTCTCTGTTCTAAACTCAGCTTTAGTTTTGATATCTGAGCTTCCAGTGAGGATTTGTCCCTAATACAGAAAATTTCTTTTTTTTAACTTCTTTCCAAACTAATCAAGAATTTCTAAGTAGGCATTTTCGATTATTATATATGGGCCGTCGTTCATTGATCACGCGTGGTCCGGCAGTTGTGGTGGTGTGAACTACTCAAAAAAAGATCACGAAAGATCACAAGGAGGGTATAATAAAATACCACGTGTATTTACTTTTTATGTGTCATTTTTAAATCGAAAGAACTCAAGAGCATAATGGAATAATATTGGCTACATTTCTTCAGCGGCAGTTTAAAAAAATATCTTATAGAGGCTCTTAGCCTGGAGAAGCAAGTTGCTAAAAAAATCACGTGCTTAATGAACGGCCATTAAATTAAAGTTTAGTTTTCCTAAAATTAATTATGTGTATACAATAGTAATAAGCCTACCTTTGCAAATTGTCTATTTGGCGCTTGAAGCCATCAAGGCAAGTTGAGTCAACGAGCCCAGAGGCTAATTTACGCTTATTCTCATTATTCTCATCCTAAAAACAAACATAATTAGATAGTATCTTGTACGCTCACATACGCTTCACTGTTAGGCTTGGGTCTCCTCCATAATGGAAAACTGACTTGCCATATCACGAGTTTAGTTAGACGAGTTAGTACAGAGTTGCATCGAGCAAAGAGAAGGAATACTGTTCATAAACTCTTCATCTCTTCTACTATGTCTCTATAACTTACTCTTCATCTATATGTCAGATCCCATACCCGAATTCATCACACGGTATTTAGGTATATATCAGCGAATTTAGGTCTCGCTGCAGGGTTTCAACTTCCTCCACCATAGGAGGTAAATTGATCTACTATATCACGCTGATCAGATCGGTTGATATTAAGTTCAATTTAGAGCTTTTCTTCTCTTGCATAGATCTTATCTAGATCTCTTAACCGTTTTATATGATATCCACTGAGAAGACGCAGAAGGTGGTGAATTGTTTTCTTAATCTGTTATCACGTCGAAAATAAGTAGAGTAAAAACAAACGTTCTTTCTTTATATAATAATATTTAAGGTTGACTGAAAAACAGTAGTTTTGAAATTACTCAAACAGTTTTCGTCGGCTCTTTCTTTATAGTCCAGTGCTGAGCACACAGCTCCTTTAATGACATGGATATTGGAGTATGACATGGACATTATCACTATGCTGCCTAAATATTTGTTGTGTATATGAACGTGGGTGTATGTTTGTGTACGTATGGCAGTCTGTGGATGGCAAGTCTTCGTAAAACAGAGATGTCTTTGAAAATAAATTAATCATTTGGCTTTATTACATAAGTTTCGATAAACCTAAATTTAAGAAAGAAACGAAGAATCAGCAATGTACTTATGTTTAAATACGACCAGTTACCGACATGTGATTACCTACTTGTACGATATCAAGATATACTCTCAATTCAATAGATGTATCAACTTGTTTTTTTATTAAAACGTCGGACAACTATAAATACATTCGTTCTTCTACTTATACAACATCATCGTCATCTCTGTCATCATTCAGCGAAATAATAACTAGAATGATTAAGATGAATACTCTTTACTCATTTGTCGTCTTGTCTCAACTTATATACTTCTGGGTTCGAGCGTCCTCCCCAATAGAAAGGAAATTGATTGATTGATTGAGTTTTCCTTTTCTTGCATAGATGTTATATGCAAATTATATCCCTTAGTAAGATGACTAAGGGCTATTATTTTATATATTACGACATCCACGGACAGGACAGGGAGTGGCGAATTGTATTCTAACTTTTACACTTTACGTGTGCTGACGTAGTTGGTGTGTCTGTTTATTGATCTGATTTCATCTTACAAATGTTAAATATGGTTCGATTTGTAGGTTCCAAAAGACAGCTAAAGTAGCATTCTTCCTTCTAAACTATTATGAATATAATGTTTTAATACTAACTTGTATTTTCTTTAGATCGATATTTGCTTGAGTTAGTTGTGCTTCCAGCTCTGCGATACGTGATTCAAATACGATATTTGGACCTTCAAGTTTGGTGAAACGTGACTTGGTAGGTTTACGTCCTTTTGGTGATGTTACCTGTGGCAAAAATTGTATATAATTCTTTTTATTTCATCATCATCATCTGAGCTCTTATGACAGGTTCAAGCCTCCTCCACAATAGGAGAGAAATTGATCTATAACAGGTTGGTCTGATGGGTTGGTATAAGGTTATACTTCAAATTTGTATTCTCTTAAAGAAATTTTATTGCATATTATGCCTAATTTTTTACGATAACCATGATTACGATATACATATATTAGATAAAAAGCTATTAGTGATTTAATATAACCTACTAAAAAGCATTAAAATGTTAGATAGATAGATAACTCTTTATTTGTACACCAATTACAAAAACAAAATACAAAAACTTAAATACTAGCATAACCCAGAATATACAAAGGGCGGCCTTATCGCTATAAGCGATCTCTTCCAGGCAACCTTGGGATGGAAATGGCAGAACAGAGAGATGGTAGGTAGTTTACTGCTGGTGGTAATGGAGATCAGTGTAAATAATATTTATAAGTTATAGATAACGACTATATATTAAATTGTATAACCTACTGTAAAATAAAAACAATATAAAACAATAAATAGTAGATAATAAGAGACAAATATACACATTACACACATAGATATACACCTAATACCTACATATGCAGACATTCACATACATATACGTACACATCTATATATATATATATATATTAGGGACCTGCATAATAGGTACCTAAAAGAAACAATAAATAAATATTACAGCGACAAGTAGTGATCGGTCAACTTTTTTTAAAAGCAGATAAAGTTTGGATTTGTCTAATTGTTACGGGCAATGCATTCCATAGTAAAGTAGCCTTTACAGTAAAAGATTTACCCATGAAATCCGTGCAGTGGGTTGGTATCTTTAATTTCAGATTCTCCGATGATCTCAAGGATCGGAAGGTATGAGTGTCATGGAGGTAATTAAATCTCTCTTTAAGATAAAAAGGAGTCGTTATTTATTTGTTATTTATTATTACACGACGTTTTCAAGTGCCTACAAAATTTTAGGTGTCTGGATTCATTACGGTATTATGACAAAGCAAATTTGTTTAAAATAAATTTGAAAAAGCATTCTTGTTATAAATAAAACTATTTTTACGGAATTTATCTTAAATCCGTAAAAAATAGTTGTATTTTATATATACTCGTGCGTAAATATCAGAAATACCTTGTTGTCACTATCCAATCCAGTACTATCGCCCAAATCGTCAAGCTCGTCGCTTTCTGATCCGTTGTACGAATGAAACATACGGGAGATCAGCTTGTTTTTCTGGGCTTCGTGGAGGTGTTCGTTTTCTGATATAACCTCCTTTACTTTACCCAACAAATTATTAAGTTCATCCTAGAAAACATAATTTCATTGCCGAATATAAAAAAAAATGGATTCAGGGTTCATTATTTCAGCTTTTGGCTGTCCACTGTTGGATAAGTAAGCCTCCACCAAAAATGAGGAGATACTGTTGTAATTGCTACGCTTAGCAAGTGGGCTACCGATCGCGTGTGTTTACGTTGCCCAGAAAAAAAAGAGCTCCTTGCTCACTCTTCTGGTGAGCAGTTTTCTATGATTCTCATTGGCAAGCAAGGGGTGGCGACAATTGTATTTTATTCCGTCACCATACGGGGTAGATTCAAGGCGATTTTCAAAGCAATTTTACTTCAGTGTCTTAATTTATGTCAGTACTATGGTTGTAATTATACCAGCTGGACTCCCATGGTAAATTTATCAAATGCAAAAAAAATAGCTCTAAATCCCTTAATGTAAAAAAATAAAAACAAAACTCAATGCGTTTTAAACGGAATCAATATATTTTCATAAAATTTTACGGATCTTTTTTAACCAACTTCAAAAGAAGAGGAGGTTCTCAATTCGACCGTATGTCTTTTTTGGGGTTTCGTATCCAAAGGGTAACAACGGAACCCTATTACTAAGACTTTGCTGTCTGTCCGTCCGTCTGTCTGTCACCAGGCTGTATCTCAAGAACTGCAATAGATAGACTGTTGAAATTTTTACAAATTATATATTTCTGTTGCCGTTATAACAACTAATACTAAAAGCAAAGGGAGAGATCCCTTTCGCCATTGGGCAGACCACTACTACGGAGTTCCTTAATGTCTGTGACCAGCCTGGCAAGATAAGCAACCCTGTCGTAAAACTTAGCCAAAACACTAAGTAGCATACAGACGATGTTGACAGTAATATGATTTGTAAATAAAACTATTTTACAGATTTTATGGCGTATGTATTTGATTTTTGATCACCCGACGTTTCTAACACTTTAAAACGTTCATGGTCACGGGCAGACTCATGAACGCTCTAAAGTGTCAAATACAAACGCGATAAAATCCGGCCGCCTGTAACCACGAACGCTGTAAAGTAATGCGATAAAATCCGTAAAGTAGTTTTATTTGCAATGTAAAATTCTCGGGTAAACATCAGAAATCATTAAGTAATATAAATTTTACAGAATTTTAGAGACATACCCGGCAGTACTGACTCTCTCTCTCCAACTGTTCTATGTATTCTTCTTGCTTCTGTATGAAATGGATAACATCAGGATTGGTACCGCCAGTTATATCCGCACCAATATTACCTGTGCCGGCAGGGGGCGGAGGAGCTGCTAATAGAAAAATTGTCTTTGAGTATATCTGGGAAATACTAATGATCTCGGCTGATAAACATCTCAGGCTTGGTTTGAGCTTCGTTTATAATGGGAAGGGAATTCACTTACTAACCTCTCAGATCATGCACGTCCCAATGCTAGGAATGAGCCTCCTTACCAATAGGAGGGAAAATAATCTACTATATCATGCTGGTCAGACAGGTTGGTATAGAGTTTTATATCAAGTCTTCCTTCTCTTGCACAGATGTTATATGCATATTATAGCCCCTAGTCGTCTGTTACGACATCCAAGGCAAGATAGGGAGTGATGAATAGTATTCCTACTCCGTTATCACACGGATGGCCTATTAGGTGGTTTTCGGCTTGGTATAGGGTGATATTTCGAGCGTGTTTTCTCTTGCAATGCTGTTATACCCTCTTTAGTTGAGTTTTACGATTACCCACAGATAAAAAGGGAATAACACTAGTTTTATAATTTCCAATTTTTTTTTTCCAATTTATTATTTGGGATTTTAGCCACAGGCTGACTATATCACCCCTATACATAAACTTAACAACTAAGTAGCTATAACAACAATAGAAAATAAAAACAAAAAGGACAAATATTATAAATTTTCTGTCGCAATGGACAAATACAAATTCAACAGTTTCTTGGGATCGCTCGACAAAGGCGATGACAAAATACTGTTGCATATACCCACATTATAATTATTATTAAGCAGCAATAAACCGCTAAATAAGGCGCTGGACCGCGTTCCGGACACACTCCGTCAGTACATGATGTACGTCTTCAATCATGTTGCAATTGGTGCAGTTTGGCGTATTTGACAACTTCAGTAGATATTTAAATTTATTTGTCGGTCGGTATGTGTCCCGAACGTAATCTTAGCAGGGTGATAATTTGTTTTCTACAAAGATTTATATTATCTAACCATGGATAATGAGGAAGTTCACACTGGATAGTTTTAAACCAACAACCTTTTGATTGTGATCTCTCGTCAAAATATTCACTCCATTTAAGGCGACATATCTCTTTGACCTTGAATAAAATTTCACTATGTACGGCCAAACAGTTATAGAAAATACCCTCTTCGATAGCTTGCTGGGCTGCACAGTCGGCTTCCTCATTACCCATGATGCCAATGTGAGAAGGTAGCCATTGAATAACAATCAATTTATTAGAGTTGCGAATCTTTTGAATCATATCTAGGATGGTATAGGCTATCGGGAGACCTCGAATATTCGAGGTTAACCGAGCCAAATGTTGGAGCGCACTTTTCGAGTCAGAATAAACGACAAACTTTGCATAATCTAGTGATATAGTGATTCCGATATAGCAATCAACTCGGTGTGCATGATTGATATGTGTGCTTTAATTTGAAATTTAGCTCTAACGTTAGCTTGAGGATCGAAAAAAGCCGCTCCTGATTTCATCCCTTCTTTAGACTCGTCGGTGTAAATACAATAGAAAGAGTCATGCAAGTTATTGAAAAATAAATTACATCGATTTCGTAGTCTCGTTGTGTCATGTAACCTTTTGGGCATATCAACGCCTTCAATATAAGTTTTAACTATTTCAGAAAGATTAAACCTGGAAGGCCATGTATACATAGAATGCATAGGTAATCTACTTGATGAATATATTGAAAGGTATTTTAATTCTGAGTGGATTGCCGATAACAATGGCAATTTTTTTCTCGACCAATACTGATGCCTACAACGATTTTCTAGTTGTTCTATCACCTTCACACTAACGTTAATATCAATTGATCTGGCTTTCAAATAAAATTTACTTCCAAGATAATATCTGCGTAAGGGTGATAGATACAACTCACTTTGCATCACGTGAATAGGCGTGCTTCTGATGTAACCTCCAAAGACCCGCATAGCCATATTTTGGACTGTTTCTAGGTTTTGGACACCTCCAAATCTTAATGCTATTATCATATAGAAAACTCGCATAATCAAGTCTGCTACGCATTATTGATATATATAGTCGTAGATGTCGTCGTAAGATGCTTAGGGTGGATACCCCAACTTCCACCTGCAAGAACCTTGAAAACGGTTATAAATCTAAGCAGTCTTTCTTTAACGTCATTAATCTGTCGACCCCATTTCAAACTTCTATCCAACCATACACCCAGATATCGATCACTATCTACCTCCTGAATAATATTGTTATCCTCTAGTTTTAAATTCACTGTTGCATTTCTTTTACCCCTACTGAACACGCACACTTTAGTTTTTCTAAATGATATAGTAAGACCTATTTCTCCCATTAGGTTACAGAAGGTTGTCAACGTCCTTTGGATACTATCTATAGCTATGGGTAGATAGCTGTGTGAACTATAAATAACAAAATCATCCGCGTATTGTGAGATAAAGATCTGAGTAATATTTTGACAGATTTTAACAGTCGCCACATTGAAGAGGATTGGAGATAATGGATCGCCCTGAGCAATGCCTATCCCCGTGGTGCGATTAAGAACTGTCTGATCATCTAATGTTATCGAGAGGTTCCTTTTATGTAGATACTCCCACAGGTAGTTACATAAACCAGAACCCGCTTTAAGACCATCCAATATTTTTAATAGGCACGTTAGATTTACATTATTATAGGCCTCTTCAATATCTATAAAAGAGCCAACAGTGGGAGTTCCTTCCGCAAAACCACTCTGTATGCGTGAGACAATTCGGGCCAGATTGTCTAAACATGATCGATATCTACGAAATCCTACTGTTTCATCTGAGAGTAAACAATTATTCTCAAGAAACCATTCCAAACGCTTTGCAATAATTCCATGGAGTATTTTACATAAACAGGAGATCAGTGCTATAGGTCTAATACTAGTTGGTATTCCATTACCACTAGATGGTTTTGGTAGCGGCACTATATTTATCTCTCTTCATTGATTTGGCACAAAACTAGCTAATAAAAATCGGTTATAAAGAGAGGCGAGGGCACGCTTACTTATATCAGGTAGATTATGGATCATGGAATATGAAATACCATCGTTACCTGGAGCGCTGTCTGATCGTTTGATACAGTTTTCAATTTCGTCCGTTGTAATCGGGATGCAAAGATCACCATTGCTTGATGTGAATACGGGTTTCTCAGGGGTGACCGTGTCCAGTGCCAATCCACAAATCAACGTTTCACACTGATCTCGGTCTATACTCGGTTTGAGTGATCGATAGCCTTTAACTCATCTCATACGTGCCCACATTTCAGTAGAGGAGCTTGTGCTATCTATACTGTTGCAGAAGGACTGCCATGATCTACGTTTTGCACAACGAATTGAATACCGAGCTTCTCTTACTTTTATCTGTAATGTAACAAGGTTATAAGAGGTTGGATTTTTCCTAAATTTGGACAATGCCAAACGTCGCTCCGCAATTATTTTGGATAACTCTTGTGACCAATATGGCTTTGGGATAAATCTATTAGGTCTTATAGGGTTACTTGAAATTTTGTAGTTAGGTATTGATTCGTCGGCAGCTTGATATAATTTCGAAGTAAATAGCTCGTATGCAGCTTGATAATCGGACTCTGACTCTATGGCACTCGTGGAAAGGCTGTTCTGTAATACGAGTTTATATGTGGTCCAATTTGCCTTCTTAAAATTCCTATGAAATCTGGTGTTATATGATAGACTGTTTGATATGCTATAGTTGATTATCCGATGATCGCTGCCAAGGGTTTCATTCGTAACCTTCCAGTCAAATCTTACTGCGATATCAGCAGTGGAAAATGTTATATCGGGAGATGTTTTCTGTATGGATCCATTTACTAATTTTAAACACGAGGGACTCCCATTGTTGATTGTCACAAAGCCATATTCTAGCGCGCTGTCCAATATAAGGCCACCCCTTGCATCTGTTTTGGATGACCAATTCGAGTGATGCCCATTAAAATCTCCTGCTACAAGTGATTTTTGACTGAATCGTGAAAAGATGTGATCCCAATCTGCGGAAGATGTGTTGATATTCGGAGGGCAGTAAAAAGAGATTATATTTTGTAGATGTTTGCAATTTAGTATTTTAATCTGCACCATTTCGAAGCGCCCGTTTCGGTGGGCAAAAGTATCGCATGTTTGCACCTTTATGGAATAATGGGTTAAAATTGCTACACCTCCAAATCCATCACGCCGGTCTTTTCTATGAGTATTATAACCGGTTATATGGAAACTACTATGCGGGTCAAGCCAAGTCTCACTTATGATTGCCACATGAATTTTCTCCTGGCTCAAAACTGCTTCAAAATCAAGTTTTTTTTTGGGTCGGAGACTTTGTGCATTCCATTGTAGTATATTAATAGAAAATAGTGTTTTGTCAAGATCCATGTTGATTTAAAAAAGAAAGTAATGGCGAGTCTGAAAAGTACTGCACGATGAATGTTATAGCACATTTATATATTATTTGTATGCAGCTTTTTAGTTTCTCTTCCCATGGTTCATTAAACTCTAGAATTTTATCCTTAAGTCACTTTAAAAGTATACTCCATGTGATTTTAAAATGTGTATTTTCTGATTTTTTACTCGAGTAAACCTCTTCCTGAGACTTCACACTTCCATTCTTATCCGTATCTGATTCTAAAAACGTGTCTTCCTCAAAGTTGTTATAATTCCTATTAGTGCTTTTCTTTTTATTGTTCTTTTTATTTCTAACTTCTTTTGTCATAGCTACCTCAGCATAGCTCTTTCTTTGATCTACTGCATCATTCTGTTCTATGGGTGCACTGACAGCTTGATCATGTGACTTGACGTTACGCATTTCAGGATATTCGTTTGCCACTACTGTGAATGCAGGAGGAGTTGCAGGTGGCACATATAACAAAAGTGCTTTCTTGTATGAGCAGTTGAACTCGGCCATCAAGTTGCGTATATTCTTCTCCCTGATAAACACAGGGCATATTTTAGATAAAGCCATGTGTTCACATGTGTGCCTCACAATTGTTGCACTTAAATGACAGAGTTTCACAATTTTGATGATTTTTCCCACATTTTGGGCATACAATTTTACTAGCAGGGCACATTTTGGCTATATGGCCAAACCTCCAACAATGTGAGCATTGCGTAACTGGGTATATATATCTTTCTATTCTAACCTTAGTATCAAACAGATTGACATATGATGGTAGTGACGGACCTTTAAAGCTTATTCTAATAGCCTCGCTGTCCTGCCATCGCCCGTCTACTGTGTTTCTGCGCTTGAGTCTTCTTATACCTAATATTACCACTTCGGAGCTTAAACTTTCGAGGATTTCTTCGTCAGTTAGGTCAAGGTCGATGTCTTTAATGACGCCGAACGATTGCCGCAATTCTAACGTTCTCTGACACTTTAAACCGTTTTCGTTAAATAATTTACAGCCTAAAAAAGCCTCTGCCCCCTCCACCTTACTAAATTGTAATAATATTTTATATGGACTAATATACTTGATGCTAACGACATTCTGAATTTGGTTTTCCTTGAGTAATTTGGCCAATTGAAATTGTTTGGGTAGCTTTTCGGCACCCGTCAAACTAATTTCTATACTTTCCTCTGGGATTCTTGTAGATTCATCATAACCCGTAGCTCTCGCAAACCGTTTTCCTCCTCTTCTAACGTTGGTCCAAATTTCATCCTCGTCAAGCCCACGGTTTCTCTTTGGTAGTCTCCTTCCTTCTGTATGGTTGGTATTGTCTTCTTCACTTGGCTCCATATTCGCTTCGATCACATTCATACTATTTCTTCTGGTGTCATCATAACGCTGCATCAGGCGTGCTAAGTCGAAGGATGCATCTTGCTCACTGCCGTTAAGGATTTCAAAACTGTTCTCGCAAATAAGTGCATCGTGCGCCATGGCAAACTGCGCGCGACGCAGTTGCCGCGCCACTTAAAACAAGCTAAGACCGGTTATGTGTCGCTACAGCGAACGCGTCTAACGATAACAGGCGCCCGCGCGCAAGTGTAGTTTTATAATGCTTTTTAAGTCTTTTCTCGCTGAAAATAATTAAACGTCTCTTGTTTTTTTTTTTAGGGTGGGCCATGGTCAGCGCACCCGCCGTCCGGCTCCGTCCGGGGCGACAGTGAGGACAGTGAGGCGGCACGCAGCCCCTTAACCCACCAAGTAGCACGTCGCCTTCGTCGTTGGGCCGACCACTGGTGCAGGATTCCTTTGACTTCAGTGGTCGTGTCGACGGAATACACCGAGGGAGTTCCCTCTCCCATCGACGCCCTCTTTCCTTCCGCGACGCCGATCGCTGTCGCGAGGATAATAAAGCGTCTAAGCGCCTTTCAGTTATTTTCGTGCTGAAAAATGTTCGAAACCACATCAGCAATGTGAAAAACGTCCGGCAATCAAAAATCAAATAGAAACACGATAAAATTCGTAAAAATAGTTTAGATAATGATGAAATAACTTCTGTGACTTACCGCTTGTGTGTTGTGGTGTATAATTATTCAAGCTGTCCGCATATAATGTCGCGTATTTAGTGGTCAAGCGTGGTCTTGGTTTGTAATCAGTCAAATATGAACTGGTATACTTCTTGTCTATGTCGCCGTCTGACTCATCTAAGTTCTTAACTGAAGGGGAACCGCCATAGCTTCGGACCTATTAAAGAATTTATTTTTAAAGTTAATGACAACAATGTATATAGAGACGATATATTTTTTTTATGGGTGGGCTATGGTGCTCACACTCGGTCATTCCGTCCGGGGCGACGAAAGGACGACGCGCGCGTCCATAACCCACCCGTACCCACGTCGCCTTCGTCGTTGGGCTGACCACCGGAGCAGGGTGAGTTGTAGTCAGTGGTCGGCCCGACGGAGGAGACGATATACTTAGATGTTAAGATACGTATTATTATGCCACATATCGCTGGTTTGATTCTTACACCGAACAATACTTTCGACGATCCAGAAATTGTGGATAAAAACTTGTGAATTACCGCAGTTTCACCCGCATAGTTCTCGTTGCCATAGGAATATAGTTATAAAATGTAACCTATGTTACTTTCTAGTAATGCAGCTATTTATTTGTGATATAATTTTTAATATCCATTTAGTAATTCAAATGTGAAAACGCAACAACAAATGAATGTGAGTTTGTTTTGTGTTAGCTCTGTATTTTTCTTTTTATTTGGTAAATTGCATCTCGGTCCTGAACCACTCTTCCGCTTCCTTCCCCGAGACTACCACCTCGCAGAAGGCGACGACTGCGTCTCCCATAGCTATGTGACTCTTAAGATTGATTGCAATAATTGGTATGGCGGAAACGCCTGAAAGCACGACAATTTTCTCGATTTGCTACAAGGTTTGTACGGTAAACTATTCTAGACGTGATTAAAACTATAAAACAAAAGGTCTCGTTTGTTGCGTCAGAAAGCTCACTCCTTGAGAATATGGTGTGCTGATTGTTCAAATTCGTAGTCGGATATCTAACATTGACATAATACAGTAAGACCACACTGTCGCGAGTCTTTTGTCTACAGCCGAGGTAGTAGCAGTCTTGCAGAAAATCTACGTTTGAGTAGTAGCAATTTGTTAATGCACTATCGTCAGTGAGCGAGCGAGCCGGAAGCCAAACTTTCTGAAGTTTTAGTGATGCCTTTAGTATCACTCAAACCTTATTCAACAGTCCTTTTATTTTCTTCGCGGTAAACAACGGCCATAGCAAGCAGCAATGATCCATGGGCGGCAGTGTCACTTACCATCAGATGTGTTATTTGCTAGTTTGCTACTAAAAGCAAAAAAAGGCTGTATATTCGACTACCATCAAATCCGTTAATGAAAAAAATATCCTTACTGTAATAAAAGAACCGTTTTTCATATCGTGACGGAGTAAGAATACAATTCACCACTCCCATTCTTGTCCGTGGGTGTCGTAAAAGACGACTACGGGATATGCAAATAACATCTACGCAAGAGAAGGAAAACTCGGCATAAAACCTATAGCAACAAATCAGACTAGCGCGATATAGTGGGTCAATTTCCCTCCCGTTGTGGAGGAGATTTAAGGCTGCAATGGGACGTATACGTGATGATGTGTGAATGATGATGATATTTTGCAAGTTATTTTTTTGATCATCTCTTTGGTAAGTTAGTTGGTGAAATAAAAACCATATAGTATCTCAGATTAGAACCTAACAAAAATCTAATCTAATCTCTTGACGAATGAAATACCAATGACAAGAGCTCGGTACCTAAACGGTGATAAAAAGGTACCTAATGTACGGCAGGTTATAGGACAATTCCTCCTTTCTGCCGCCCCAAGTGGGTTAGGCGGAGTGTACGGAACCTTAGACTATTCCCAAAAAAAACCATTGACACCTAACTCTCCAACATCATGAGATTTTTTTTAAATAAATAAATTTCAAAATATTCTTTTTTTGGCTAATAAATAAATCAAAAAACGATAATTGGAAGATAATAGAAGTCGCAAAATTTTCTGCTGTGAAATATTTATTTTCAAATTATTTTGCCGCGTTCAAATTATTTTTCCATATACTTTTCCGTGTTCAAAAGAAACGTTTTTTTCGCGGTTAAATTATTTTCAAAAAGTTTTTCGTGGTCAAATTGATTTTTTACTATAAATGCAATAATTCACAGGACTTTAATGTAAATGTTTCAAAATTTGGTGTTAAATAAAGTTCCATAAAAATAAAGTAAAATCTTGGTAATTAATTATTCGTACTAAAGTATTATATTTTAATTTATTTTAAGGAATAAAATATTTAATTTATTTTAGTTTAGAGATTTTCGCAAATAAAAATACTTACACTTGGTGCATAATTTCCAGATAAGAAATAACGAAGCTTCGACACCGCCTCTTTGTAAGCCAACTCCGTATAATCCGGTATCCTCTTCAAACCATATTCACTCATCTTAGTCGGACGCCTATTAAAATAATTAGAATAATACATAATGAATTTTAAACATAACCTTTAACAAAAAACATTTTAAATATCGAAACAAAAAAAAAAGAAAATAAAAAGTTAAATTTCAAATTTAGAACTAGTGCTACGCATTGCGACGCGGTACCGAGTGCCGAGTATTGGGAACAGATATCGATTATACCAAGACGTTGCTATCGTTACCGTTGTTGTGGTACTTTTAATACAGATTAGCGTTATTGCAGGTTGCAATATAATCGATTTATGTAATGCAGATAAAGTTAATTAATTCACAGAATTTTACCTATCATATTAGGTAATTATTGTATTGAGATTAATAAACTGTATTATATACGAGCTGCCGTATCGTGACAGTGTAAGAATGCAATTCACTACTCTCTTTCTTGCCCATTGGTTTTGTAAAAGACGACTAAGGGATATAATATGCGGATTGCATGTATGCAAGAGAGGGGGGACTTGAAATTAAACTTTATATAAACTTTGACCGGCGTAAGCTAAGTAAATTGCTTTGCTGTTAGGGAGAAGACTCGAACCCAACAGTGGAACAATATATATGACTGCATATGATTATGATGAAATAAACTGTTTTATATACCTGTTTCCATGTGGTGACAAAATAAGAGTACAATTTACTACCCTCTTTGTAGCCCATAGGTGTCGTACAAGATTAACAGATATGATATGCAAATTATGAAAACAATTCGAGGAGAACTCGAAATAATGCCAATCTCACCAGCTTAGTATATTAGGTGAATTTGCCTCCCATTATGGAGAAGGTCTCACACTGCCAGTATGAAATTATGGGTAGGACAAATATGCGAAATAGTTGTTCTAAGTCTGGACGTATTTTGTCGTGAATTCTAAATAAGCCTTTGGGATATTTATATCTTAGGAAAAAGTATTCTAATTAAAAAAGGCGTGATTTAAATAGCTTTTGTAGGAATTTAATGCTTAGGTATATTAAAAAAAAGGAAATGCGACAAAAACTTTAAATAATATTTAAATATATGTAAAACTCGCGTAAACCTTAGATTTAATTATAACTTTAAAAACTGCGTCATGTCTTTTCCCTGAAGAAGGTTTAACCATTTTACTAATCTACCATGCCAGTAGGTTCGAATCCTATGCAGGACAACACTTTGTGCGATCCACAAATTGTTGTTCTGAGTATGGATGTAATTTGTGTCTGTTAGTTATATGTTTGTGAAGTACCCCGCAGTTTAAAGATTATTTCCCTAGTGCAGGGTGCAGTCTTTTAGAATAAAGAAAAAAGAAAAATGCACCCATATTCTTAAATTTAATTTTTAGCTCCATGTAATAAGGGTTGTAGTTAACCGAGTATAATTCGAACCTTGTACTTTCTGTTGAGACTTTGTCGTTGAACAAAGCTACGGTAAACTTTTACCCATGCCAGAATTAAAACCCAATGACATTAAGAGCTCATACATACTCATGCGAGGGAGATTTAATAATTAAATAAAATTGAAAAACTAATTTAAATTAGTTATCAAATTTAAAACGCAGATAATTTTTATTTTCTATGATTTTTATTTAGTAATAGGTATATAAGATTTATCCTTGAAGTTATTAAAAAAATCCGTAATATAGTATCCTAAATATAAGGTTACCTTTAAAACTGTAGGTATATATACCAATAACAGATATTTCAAGACTCATTAATACGAAATTATTTAAACAGCATTATTTTTACATTACGTTCCATATTTAAATACATTATAAATTTTTTAACAAAATAAAATAATTACTATTATAGTTCTATTATATTATACGGAATTTCATACCCATAAAAATATTTGTGAAACATTTTCTAAATTATTTTTCTTGAACTCATATAAAACTTTAAAATATTTTTTAAATTTAAATAGATCGAATGTACTTGCCGAATTTTTGTTCGCTTAAGTTTTGCATTCATGTCTTTATCGGAGCCAGCACTGGAACCGCTCTTCGTTCTGTACCCCATAGCCTTTGGTTTAGTTATGTAACTAGTTGAACCCATACCTAACACTCAACACGCCAACTAGAAACAATTTATATTCAAAAAAAACTATTCTAGGTCAAATTATAATTGTTATTTTATAGTAATATTATCGACACGAAATCAACCAATAAATTCAAATATTTGAATATGGAAGAATCCCGCGCGCAACCGCCAATAGACTAGGCTGTTCGAAAAAGGAATGAGAATTTCAGAAACTTTTTGCTTCTTCCTGTGTTTTGTCTCTCTCGCACGCAATGTAATGATGAGTATCGAACTACGTTTGTTTCGTTGCGATGGAAAAGTTTTTCTTGGGTAGTTAGGCGAGGAGCCTGTGTATATTATTTGATAAATTGATAAAACTTATTAAAATTTAAAAGAAATATCTAACAACTAAAAGATCAATTCCTTATAATAATTGTTTATTTTACTTAAATTATAGAGAATTGGCATAAATAACTGACAATTAATATATAACCACCAAGTTACTTTTTGTAGTAAGTCAAAATCCTAAACTAAGTGAAGAATACCACAAAATCAAAACATGTTGCACACATGTTCTAGCCTCGCGACGGCCATCGGTGTCCCGGGAAAGGAACGTCAATGGGAGAGGTTACTCCCGGGCGATGAGTGCGCCGACCGTAGCCCACACCCAAAAAGAAATAAGGCTCCTATTTTATATGATACTTAAGAGCGGACATTGTTTGTCAAGTGTTTGAGTGTGACGGAGTAAGAATACAATTCACCACGCCCTCTCTTGCCCGTGCGTGTCGTAAAAGACGACTAGGGAATATAATATGCATATAGCATCTATACAAGGGAAGGAGAACTCCAAGCAAAAGCCTGTACCAACTCGTCTTGACCAGCATGGTATAGTAGGTCAATTGCCTTCCCATTGTGGAGGAGGCTCGAGCCCAACACTCAGATATATAGGGACTGTCATGATAATGTTTATTTGAGTATGAGCTTGACCCAAGCACCGATGACTCCCTTCAATTCAGACTTAACTGCTTAAAAAATAAATGCAAATGTTCCATGAAACCGGTCTCCTTGACTCGGCGACAGGCAGTGTCTTTCGTGCATAGAAGACAAAGTAATAACTTTTTGGAGGGAAAATACGTTAACGATCACGCGACAAAAATGGCGGGACCACAAATCATAACGTTTGACACATTATTACTCATCCATATAATTATAGAGACGGATAGTTCTCTTTCTGTTTACAGGTTACGGAAACTATGAAAATGTAAATTTTGTGACAATAAACGATTCCAAAGTAGCGTTCTACCTCATCGTGTAAATAAACTTTGGATAAATATTTTGATCCACGAATGACTGTACCTCGTTTAAATGTAAGTTATATTTGATTATAGTAGGTAAGTCGCCGATAATGCAAAAGCTTCCTGTTTCTTCTTTTGCTGGCAATCGGCTGCTAATACGTAGGATAATAACGTATAGAAGGATAGTGTCGGTACTTAAGCGACCAAAAACAAAAAGCCAAAAATACTATGTACATGCGTGCAGGCGATTACACACGTATACACGCACACCACTATACAAATTATGAAATCAAATTTTGTTTTAATTAATATAAATCGTCGAAATACTTTTAAAAGTAATATTAATATAGGTACTTTTGATGTTTTGTCGGAGACGCGCGCCCGCGGCGGTATGGTCTCCATCAAAGAGATCACCGCCTGGCGGGTCGACGCCCGCCGAGAAGTCATTGCCCGTTGGGCATTCCGGCTGGAGAGTCCTCAGTACGGTGTCAGGACCGTCGAGGCCCTCCGGCCGGTGTTGATGGAGTGGTTGGAGCGGACGCACGGGGTGCTTGCCTTCCGACTGGTGCAGGTGCTGACGGGGCACGGTTGCTTCGGGAAGTACCTGCACAAGATTGTCAGGAAGGAGAGCACACCGTCCTGCCACCACTACAGTTGCGACGAGGACACGGCGCAGCACACGCTCGAGGAGTGTGCTGCATGGGAGAGGGAGCGCCGTGAACTCGTCGCGATTATCGGTGCCGACCTGGCGCTGCCGACCATCGCCAGGAAAATGCTCGACAGCGTCAGGAACTGGGACGCGGTCGCCGCCTTCTGTGTGAGGCCGTAATCTCACGGAAGGAGGAGGCGGATCGTGTGCGAGTAGAGCGACACGTTCCGCCGCCGGCGACTCGGGCGACGCAGGCGCGAGTATCTGTGCCTAATGCCGCCCTAGCCGAGGCCGCGGGTGTTCGGACTGGGGAATTGTCCGTCACCCGCAGAGAGGCTGACCGCGCGACGGCGACCGACGTCCCAGGACGTCGAGAGGCGAGGTTACCCGAAAGGGTATTCCGTCGGGCCAACCACTAACGACAGGTCACATCTGCTCCGGTGGTCGGCCCAACAATGAGGTGACGTGGGTACGGGTGGGTTATGGGCCCGCGCGCCGTCCTTTCATCGCCCCGGACGGACTGGACCGCGCGTGTGCTTACCATAGCCCACCCATAAAAAAAAGGCATAGGTGTCGTGCAAATAACCGTGTGAGCACGAAAAAAAAAACCAGTATTGTGACATTACAAACTGACACTTAAATTTTTATTTATTTGTGTAGATCTGTCGTTTAGATAATTTTGAATTGCCGTTTAACTTTTAACAAAGTTGTGAAAAAGATATATTAATTTATTACATGGAAACTTTATTGTTTCAGTATCGTAAATGTGTAAAACGGAATACTAAATTATTTTGCACCAATGAAAAGTAAAAAAAATGTTCAAAGTTCTTGCTTTTCCGGTGGTGAAGTTGTTGGAACCTTATTATTTTATTTTTTTTTATTGCTCGGGTTTGCAATTGTAATTAAATATACAAAATTATTAAATAAAACTACTTTACAGCTTTTATCGCGTTTGTATTTGATTTTTGATTGCCTGACGTTTCGAACCTGTAATAACGATGACTTGCTGGATGTGAGACATCTTAGTCCGCCCGTGACCATGAACGCTGCAAAGTGTTCGAAACGTCGGGTAATCAAAAATCAAATACAAAAACGATAAAATCCATAAAGTAGTTTTATTTCAAACTAGCAACCCGCCCTCGCTTCGCCTCGGTTTTAGTTGTTTTACCCGCGTAGTTCCCGTTCCCGTGGGAATACCGGGATAAATTATAGCCTAGTTTACGCCCTGATATTATAGCTTTCCATTGGTAAAAGAATTTTTGAAATCGGTCCAGCCGTTTTGAAGATTACCCGGAACAAACAGAGAGACAGACAAAAATTTTTTAATCGCTATTTTAGGCATATATGTCGTGCAAATAACCATGTGAGCATGAGAAAAGCCTATTATTTTGACATTACAAACAGACACTCCAGTTTTATTTATTGGTATAGATGTGTAATACTCGCGTAAACATCAGTAATATACAAAATTATGTTTTTTTTTTAAATACATAATATTACCCGAAACTTAAAATATTGGAATATAAAAAAATAAATACATTCATAGTTACCCAAAACTCATCATAACTTTTCATTTGAGTTTTGTAAAAATTTGTAGAAAATTTTGCTCTTTTCCCCGTAAATCTATATACAGAGTGTATCAGGTTATGGGGCAACTGTTCGAGTACCTTGTAGTTTAACGGTCATAGATCGTAATTAGAATGTACATTACACAAAAAATAATATAACATAAAAGTTATAGTGATTTCAAAAAAATGTGTCTAAGAGTCTATGCCTTAAATGTTACGTATTATGTAGGCATGTACAAACAGAATACATGTAGGTATGTAAAGCTTCGACAGTATAAATTCATTCATAATACCTAGAATTGTGCAAACGTTTCAATGATATACTCAGTGCCAGATAACGTGGCAAAAGACGACCTTCACCTACCTTCACCACGATATCTTAAAATGCAAAAAAATCTATCGCTTACCATACAAGTCTATCGAAAAGTTGTATCGCAAAATTCTCTTGGTAGATGCCTACCAGGAAGCAACATTACAAACAGCACAACCCAAAATTTTACGAAATCTAGTAAAATTACCATAGAAAATATGTTTTTAATATCCTATAATCATGTATTTCATTGTTTTAAAATACCAGATTAACCTGTAACTGGTAACATTTCATTATTTTATAAATAATATCATTGATAACAATGCCAAATTACTTTCAAATGTCTGAATATCAAAAGTTTTTAAGTAACATTAAAATTAAAGTACCGAGAATATTTATATAAATTCAATATAATATAGATCCCATAATTAAATACGTAATTAGCTTCGAAGAGTTATGTAACGCTCTAAAAATGCCAAGTTTTAAGTTATGACACATTTATAATAAACCTAAAGGATCGCACAAGTAGATGCAAGATTTTAGGTTATGTGTATCAAACATAAAATCTTTTCTTAACTGATTGTGTGTAACTTGATCGTCAGGTGTACGAGATAAGTGGCGTCGTGTGGCCCAGTCGCCATTTTGTTTGACATTCCGTGTGGAGCACGTAAAAGATATTGAAAAAAAAAATGATGGGCCTCGATGACAGTACATACCGAAAGATTGATGCATTCATAATTCACGTATCAGACAGCAGTGATAGTAACAGTAGTGGAAGTGACAGTCCAGAACTATAGATTTTTGTAAAGTCATAAATAAATTATTTTGGTATATTATTTTACCTCACCTTACGTATTTAACAAAAAGTTAGCCTTAAGATAGGTTAGCTATCAGTTCTAGGGCAGTGGTAAGGTAGGTAACGTGTACGTATGCTTTATTATTGCACGTGTAGGTGTTTAATAATTTCTTAATTAAAATTCTAAACAAATTACACGCAGACAAATGTTTGTAACCTCTGTACAGTCTAGACACCTTCACCACGATATTACAACGATAAGACGGTTTGTATGGAAAGCGATAGAATTAGCGATAAATTACTTAGATTTGATGATATCGTGGTGAAGGTCACCAAAGCACCTCTTTTGCCATGCTATTTGGCAAACACTATAGTGTAGGTTTGTACCTACGAGCGACGAGCGGTCAACGGTCCAAAGCCGATCAGCTGTTTTAAAGCGAAGTTTGTTTTGTTTATGTGAATGTAATCATTGATTTATTCAATTTCTAATGAACATTTAACAAAGTATGAATATAATAATAATAATAATAAGTCTTTATTGGATCAATAAACAAAAAACAAGAATATGTTGCGTATTAAGTATCATTGACTTTATACATTTCAATCAGATTTACACGAAAAAGCGATGACAAAATTGAAAACGTTACATGTCTCTAATTCCTTAACGAATCGATATTTTTCGTTCAAATTTTTTTCATGGGTTCCTACCACCATTGCCTAGCTCCCTTTTAACCAGTTGCCCCATAACCTGATACAACCTGTATATAAAAGAAAGTCGTGTTAGTTACACTATTATAACTCAAGAATAGCTGTACCGATTTGACTGAAAATTGGTGGGGAGGTAGCTTAGAACTAGGAGACGGACATAGGTTACTTTTTATCCCGTTCCTTTTTTTAATGGTGTTTACAAGATTTCGCCAATGACTCTTTTATCCCGTCCGATCGCGTTCCCGTGTGACGTGACATGAAATGTCAAACAGTGTGCAAGCAAATGAAATCGAAGCAAAGCGAGGGCGGGTTGCTAGTTGCTATATAGGTATACAAATTTAATTAGAAAAGAAAAACGGAATCGGAAAGATTCCATTTCCCTCTTATGCAAAGCGGGCTCCTTCCGGGATTACGAAAGGATCGCACGCGGTCCCATACCCACCGTATTCTATCCCCTTTGCCCAATGGTCGCACAATAATACCGAGTTCCTGATGTCCATGACCAGCCCTGATTGGCAAATAAATGGTTAATGCCTATTAAAATCTTATTCCGTTGTCACACGGATAAAAATACAAGCAATAAAAATAGGTAAATAAGCTTTATTAGCGATGAATATCTTTATTTAGATTATTATTATTTATTAGCTTTTATCTGGGTACATAATGAAACTTTAATTAAATTTGTTCAACAAATTGTACTTGATTAATAAAAAAGCTAAAATTCCACTACTATCACAAGGGAACATATTATAGAGATAAAAAAAAAAGTGAGCCGTCGCTCAGGACGCCTGACAGATGTGAAACATCGAAACTATTTTGTACGAGTAGAGACACGGTATCGAATATAAAGTATCGATACTGAACTCATGAATAGTATCGAACGATAAGTAACGTACTGTTTAAAGTATCGAGTACTTTTATTTACTTTATCTTTAGGTATCGAGTACTTTTCTTTCGATACCGATGCTTTTGTATTCGATATTTTAGTCAATAAGTACTTTTTGGTAGGTATCGTATCGAATAAATTATCCATTTTAAAATTGACTTTACGACTCATACGCTTGAAATAATTTGCAATTTATAAACCAGAAATAGCGGCATCTATCGAGCAAACGACCAACTCTAAGCTACAATATATTTTATAAAGAACTCTCTAATCCTGTAATGATAATAAGACAAGCTGTTTAAAGTGAGTCAAAATCCAATTCTTAAGGAGTTGGTGACATACAAACAAATAAATACACAGCTGAAACTAATAAAAGCATATAAAAACTGAAATACTTTCATCCGTTCACAGACATTCTTTTCGCACGAAGAGTGTGATTTAGGAAACAGAAATGGCGGCATTTATCGAGCTAACGACCAACTCTCAGCTTCAATATATTTAATAAAGAAATTTTTAATCCTGTAATGATAATAAGACAAGCTATCTAAATAATTTTAACGTCATTGGTCCTCCTTAAATTTTCAACTTTTAAATGAAATTTGACTGTTTAAAGTGAGTCAAAATCCAATTCCTATGAAGTCGGTAATATACAAAGAAATAAATATATATACACCTGAAACTAATAAAAGCCTATAAAAAACGGTTCTCCAGTTTTCGTAGCTGAAAGTAAACTAAATACCATACCTACTGGTATATTTATATTACTAAGTTAGAGAATTTTACATTAATTTATAAAACGAGTATATATGCATAAAAGAACATTAGATTACGACAGGAACTAATATGAAAAAACTAAGGCATAAAGTATTAATAAAATAGCACGATTTTTTTTCCAAAAAATGATGATTTTTATTCAATAAACATTTATTTTCATTAATATACATTATAAGTAACAATTTACTTTGAGTTCACTAGATGGCGCTGTACAAAATTTTAAATCGCACCATGGTTTCGTTACAAAAATGTAGGTATATGCATCCAAATATTTATTTAATATGTACCAGTCCGGGTAAAGTTGTCACAGCCATCTCGGGCTAACAACTAAGTCACACAAAGAAAAAAAAAAGATATTGAATATGTAATTATTAGGGGACCGCGAGGCAACACAGTAGACATGGGTTATAACTCATGGTGTAAAAGTAACGAAAGAAAGCGTACCCGTATGAATTCGTTACTAGAAGAATGAGTACTCGTTACTTTCGTATCGTTACGTTACTCGTTACTTCTGATACCTGTATCTTAGGACACCGAATCGAGTCGTATTCCGTACCCTTACAGTATAACGTCGCGGCATAGCAACATTCGTTATTTGTAGAATACATTTGTATACCAAGCTGCGTAAGGTGCATTTTTCACTTTACCGTATGTTGAACCCGATTTGTGTTAAAGTTATTCTAAGTTTAGCTTCATTTAATAGGTAACGTGTAAAACTACAAATGAACTATTAACAGAATCTGTAAATTTTGCAATGGATTTACTATTTTAAAAATGTTGACATAAGCTCATTGTTTATGTTATTTCCAATCTTAAACTTTGTCTACAAACACAATACATTCAACAAATAGTAAAAAAAATTAACGACGAATTACCAGATTATATTTTACTTATCAAACAAACATTGTTCTTTGTAACGTATATCCTTAAATTAACAGAATAAGCGCGCGAATGCATAATATAATACGATCAGCAAACGTTACCGGCATCAACGTTACTTCTGTGAACTAAAACATTGCGGGTACCCATCATACGAAACATGCGAGTAACGAAATGGATTCGTGAGTAACGTTTCGTTACTTCGTACTAACTGGCGCACCCGTTACTCAGTACCGAATACATACGGTTTGCTACAGTTCTAGTTATAACAGGACAAACGTAATATCTGTTACTGTTACGCAATAATAACAGGTACCAATTTCTGTTATTAAACAACAAGTGTTATTTTTCAATCATGGCCTATTAGTAGGGACACGATATCGAACGGAAAGTATCGATACTGTACTCATGAGTAGTATCGAAGAAAAAGTATCGTACTCAATAAAGTATCGAGTACTATGTACTTTACCTGGAATCTGTCGTTGATGAGTTCTTTTTTTTTTGGGCATCTGACAGATTTTATTACCTATTATCCTGAAGTTACTGCGGGGAACATGTTATTTTTTTTTTAGCAACCTGGAGCTGTGCCTTATACTATAGGGTTACGAGCAAGTAAATACTCACTAATACTCACAATATGTATGTATGTAAGTTATAGTGAAACGTAGCTAGGGTTAACTTTTATAAAATATGCAAATTGTTTGACCCATTTATATTAAATCTTGTATCTTTAAACGAGCTATATATATAATCTGAATCTCGGCAACGGCTCCAACGATTTTCATGAAATTTAGCCTACTAGAGGTTTCGGGGCCAAAAAATCGATCTAGCTAGGTCTTATTTATAGAAAGTATTGTTTTGTCGGTGTTTTTAGCTAATCCATAAAATGACATAAAATTTCATTAGAATAGGATTGTAAATTTAGCCATCGTCAATCATTATTAAGTTGCATTCAAACAGCCTGAGATCGAATCTCAGTGTTATTATCCTGTTCTTTAATTTTTGATATTTTTTTAATTCTTTCATCATTTTTATTTATTTGTTAATAAATATCTAAATATGTTCGCTAAAATACCATTTACAAAAAAATATAAAAATTATATCGAGCAATGCTCGATCGACCAGATATTACATACCTACTTAAGGAAGCAACGCTTGACAACAAAATAATATAAGACAATAAAATAATCATGCCAACATTAGTTCTGCAGTGTTTCCGAACACAAAATATGTAAACAGATAACTCATAATACGAAAAGAAATACTTGTCACTTTTTAAGGATGATATGTGCTAGAAAGAGTACAATTTCTATTTTGCTGGTTATTACACTTAATGCTTCTCGTTTTAGCAACAGTCTATCAAGTAGGTGTGAGCGAGATAGATTAATCAATCAAATAACAGATCATACGATCTAATTAAAAAGTCAAAATTCAACAATGATATGTTCTTGTTAGATTGTAATTTATATTTTTCGGGTTATAATAACACTAGATGCTTCTCGTTTTAGCAACAGTCTATCAAATAGGTGTGAGCGAGATAGATTAATCAACCAAATAACAGATAACACGATCTAATTAAAGAGTCACGATTTAACAATGATATCTTCTTGTTAGATTGCAATTTCTATTTTTCGGGTTATAGCACTAGATGCGTCTCGTTATAGCAAATAGTCTTTCAAGTAGGCGTGAGCGAGATAGACTAATCAATGAAATAACAGATAACACGATCTAATTAAGAATTCGCTTTTCAAAGAGGATTTCTTCTTATGAAACGACATACTATAATTTTGGTTTAATTCAAATAAATACTACGTGTCCCGTTTTAGCTTATGACAATATTACACAAAAGACAAAGACGGGAATAGTTGTTTTGTTTTTTATTGACTGTTCTGACAGAACAGAACAGTTCTGTTATTTCAAGCTATGTAGGTACTAACATAACAGCCGGACTAGACCGGCTGTTATCGATGTATTATAAATGTTATTTTTTAACAAATATAATGACCTTGCAAGAACAACTGTTATCTGTTATCTTCAAATACTTGTGATTTATATATGTTATGATAAATACGCCTCACTCCTACAACACAGCGGTCGTCCTTCTTGGCGTGCACACGTGCCGTCGCTCTGCGAAATAATTTCCGTTACGAGTGTTCGCGCGCTTTTTAACGGTCCCAACTTCGGCAGCGTTCTTCGGTGGACGACAGTGGTGACTCAAGCCGTCTTTTTCAAGACACATTGGGTCATTCACAGTTATTACTAACTGCCCGCTGTTCAAAAGTGAGGTCAGGTAGTAATATCTATTTCTATAAAGTCAGATATAGTCGTAGTGGCCCCTTAAGGGCAAAACCAAGTTTTTCTTGGTCCCCGGTTGAAACCTAACGGTGTCAACAAAGCCGGGTGAGGCGAAGCCCCGAGTCGCCTGCCGAGCCCCTTCAGGGCGAGGCGCTCAACTCGGACGGGACCGGATCAGTAGGCCTTGGGGGTGACCCCTAGTCTACCCCCGTTATCTCCTACCCACCCTACCTATTCCCTACTCCCATTCTCGGGTGTCAGTCTGGGTGTGACTGCCCGCAAGGGCCCATACCACCCCTACACTCGAGCTGTTAGGAACCACGCAGGCACATTAAGATCGGCCGGTGGATACTAGCTTAGGGCACACCCTAGTATTAAGCACATCCTCCCGACCTACCCCGGTTGGGAGGGAACACACCTCACACACCCCCGGGTACTCCCCCCGGGGTGTTAGGCTGTTAGGAGACCGCGATTTAGCGATTTGTTTATTTTTCCTCAATAGTATAGTGGTTGTTACCGCTCAATTATGAATCACGTAGGTATCGAGGACCTACTAAATGATGATGAGATCTGGGCGATTATCGTCCGGAAATATCACGACAGATTACCGGAGCGCACACCATCGCGCCCGGAATCTCCCGCCGCCACTATCACCCCAGAGAGCGGGGAAGAAAGTGAGCGCGCCGCCGCCGCCACCAATTCGGAGATGGAGTACGACTCCGCTCCGACCTCCACCTCCTCTGAAGAGGAAGACTCCCCCAACGAGGGGTTTAGCGAGGCCAAGTCCCGCAAGCGCAGCCGCAAGGCGCGCAAAAATAAGGCCGCAAAGGCACCAAAGGTCGCTCCCGTAGTGGAGTCGAACTCACCCACCCCGACACCATCACCCGCTGCTCCCCTCCAGGAGCAAGGTGCCCCCACCCCCTCCACAAGTGGGGTCATGACCGCCACGGCCAACAAGGCCCCCACGGTCAGAACTACCACGGCGGCGTCAACATCAGCCGCCAGAAAACTCACACCCCCTCCTCTGTACATACGCGACAAGGAGAGGTGGTTCGCCATCTCCGCGTGGTGCAACTCGCACCGCGTGGCTTACAAAAGCGCCAGATCCACCGCACAGGGGATCAAAGTCGAGGTCAGTACGACCGACGACCACAGGGCGCTATCAAAAATGTTAGGGGAGCAACGCATCCCCTACCATACATATACAATGCCCGAGGACAAACTCCTACGGGCCGTCATCAAAAATGTCCCTCGAGAATTTGCCAAAGAGGAGATTCTCGAATCACTCAAGGCCCAAAACCTACCCGTGAGGGAGGTTCACCGTATGGTGCGCGGCAAAGCACGCGCACCTATGAATATGGTATTGATATGCCTAGACAACACCCCCGAGGGGAAACAGGTTTTCCGCATCACACATGTGTGCGGACTTATGGGCGTCAAAGTAGAGCCCCCTTATAAAACCGGCATAATGGCGCAGTGCCACAAATGCCAGATGTATGGCCATACATCAAATAATTGCTATGCCCACCCAAGGTGCGTTAAGTGCCTGGGTAATCACCACACCAGCGAGTGTGAGAGGCCCAAAGACCTGTCCCTCTGCACAGAGCCGCCATCGTGCGTGCTTTGCGGGGAGATGGGCCACCCGGCCAACTTCCGCGGCTGTCCACGGGCGCCCAAAAGGACAATTCGTCCAACGGGCCCGGCCCGCTATTATAATAAGGCCTTCGTGAAGACTCACAATGCGTGGTCTCGCCCCCTCACTCAAGGTAGGGAGGCGTTCCCCGCATTACCGCGCACGCAAGCGCCCCCCCCCCACCCCCCTTCATGCACCCACCAAGACCCCAACCGCCAACCGTTGGGCATAAAACGCCCGCCGGGGGCCAACCTAAGCCCCTTATGGGCACACCCGTCGCCAAACCCGCACCAGTTAGGGTAGCATCACACGCGCTCCCTAAGACCCCACAAGGCCTAGACCCGGATCTAGCCCTTGTGGCAAATTTCGCCTCACTCATCGACTTCGCGGAAATCCGCGAGGTCGCCGCAGAGCTAAGGAGGAACGAGGGCAATAACCTCGCCCTCCTTAACATTGCCATTAAATTCTCGCCCCTACTCGAACGTCTGGGGTCCCTTAATTTTAAATAAAATGGATAATCACACTTCCGGCAGAGTCAAACCACGACACCTAAAGTTAGGGACATATAACGCGAATAGCCTCTGCTCACAGAGGGACGAGTTAGGTACATTCCTTAGGGAACAACAGCTCGACATTCTTATGGTACAAGAGACGTTTCTCAAACCTTTTAACAAGGACCCTAGAATTGCGAATTATAATATAGTTCGCAATGATAGGGTCACTTCGCAAGGAGGGGGAACGCTCATCTACTATAGGAGGTCGTTGCACTGCACGCCTGTGGATCCGCCACCTCTGGCGTACATTGAAGCGTCAGTATGCAGATTAGCGCTCACCGGCCATCAGCCAATTACATTTGTCTCGGCTTACCTGTCACCCGAAAGAAGGGACGGTAAACACTTAGTGGAGAGCGATCTCAAGGCATTGCTTGACTTGGGCGGCGCCGTCATCATTGGCGGTGACCTTAACGCCAAGAACACCTCATGGAACTGTCATAGTTCGAACAAGAGGGGCAGTCTTAGAGTTATACGCTGACAGATTAGGTTGTGACGTCATAGCGCCATTAGAGCCGACTCACTACCCTAACATTGTCGACCACAGGCCAGACATATTAGATATAGTACTTCTCAAAAATATAAACCTACGTTTATGTTTAATAGAAGTACAACACGAACTAGATTCAGATCACCGTCTGGTGACTCTGGAATTCGCCCCCCGCTTACCCGGCCCCTCAGGCCACAATAACGTAACAACAAGGTTGACCACCGACTGGGCACGGCTAGGGAGAAATCTCAAGGCCACCTCATCGGCATACCTTGATAAGATTCCCAAGGACATAAAGTCCGAGGAAGAAACCTCCCTGGCGATCGATTTACTCACGGGTCACGTGCAGTCGGTAATTGACGACTGCTCGCGGCGGGTGCCGGATACGAGCGATCGTAGATGGCAACTGCCGAGTGACGTACGCGACCTACTGAGAAGAAAGAACGCCGCAACCCACGCGTACGACCGATACCCCACGGAGGAGAACCGCAAACGCCTGCGGGCCCTCCAAAGGGAGGTCAAAACCGAAATTAATAATATGAGACAGAGCAGATGGGACGCCACTTTAGAAGAGCTGAAGCCCACGCACACAGCCTTCTGGCAGCTTTCCCGCTCACTCAAAAAAGATGTAGTGTCCACACTCCCTCCCCTCAGTAGAATAAATCAACCGCCAGCATTCATGGATGACGAAAAGTCTGAATGTCTGGCAGAGAGCCTAGAGCTTCAGTGTACGCCGAGTACATTATACGAACAAGAAGCGACTCACTACAACACTATTAATTCGGAAGTGGCCAGTCGTACCACTTTATCGCGGTCGAATATAAACAACGACAATAATATGCCTATCCCAACAGTGAGCACCGACGAAGTCGAGTCGCTTATTAGGGGTCTCCACGCTAGGAAAGCCCCGGGTTCGGACGGTATTACAAATAGAGTAATTAAATTATTCCCAGCCCATTTAATAATATTACTGTGTTGTATTTTTAATGCAGCCCTCAAATATAACATCTTTCCTTCACAGTGGAAAGAGGCCGTGGTAATCGGAATCCACAAACCCGGCAAAAAACGTACCGAACCCAATAGTTATCGACCTATTAGCCTACTGAGAAGTTTAGGTAAATTATACGAACGATTAGTACTCAGTAGGCTACGCTCATACGCAGAGTTAAATAAACTTATACCGGACGCGCAATTTGGTTTTCGTGCTAAACAGCTGTGTTCAGCAAGTATATAGACTAGTAGAATACACCAGTAGTCAGTTCATTAGGGGACGGTACACTGGTGTACTATTTCTAGATGTAGCGAAAGCTTTCGATAAAGTTTGGCATGAGGGCTAATTTACAAATTATATTTATTAAAAATCCCCGAATACTTAATTCTAATAATACATGACTATTTGAGTCATCGCAGCTTTCGCTATAGGGTGGAAGGGACGTTGTCGACCTCCCATCCTCTCAAGGCCGGTGTTCTACAGGGCTCGGTCCTCGCCCCATTTTTGTTTACACTGTATACAAGTGATTTACCCAAGTTCACTCGTGTGCACACGGCGCTTTACGCCGACGATACCGCACTCTATTGTGCAGGTATGTCCCCGACAACCGTAGTCAATACACTCCAAAAAGCGGTTACCGCCCTTGCCAATTGGTATAGGAAATGGAGAATAGAAATTAATCCCGAGAAGAGCCAAGCGGTCATGTTCACTAAACGAACTGCCCGTCTGTGCTCTCCGGACAGCATCCCTCCTCTCACTCTCTTCGGCCGACCTGTCTCATGGAGCAGAGAGGCCAAGTACTTAGGTGTGACCCTTGATAGCCGACTCACTTTCCTGTCCCACTTGAAGCGGGTCCGCGCGCGCGCCGCCTTCGTGATGGGACGCCTTCACTGCTTATTAAACGCAAAGTCCAAACTATCACTCAAAAATAAAGTCCGATTATACACTACCTGCATACGGCCCATCATGACGTATGCCAGTGTAGTGTTCGCGCACGTTAGGCCAAACAGGATCCACATGTTACAAACACTACAAAATAGATTCATGCGACGGGCAACGGGAGCACCGTGGTTCGTTCGTAATGTCGATCTACACATCGACCTCGAATTGCCGACCATCAGGCAGTATATGAAGCGTTGCTCCCAGCGCTATTTTGACTCTGCCACGACTCACCCCAATCCACTAGTGGTTGGGGCGGTAAACTACGTCCCATCAAAAATATCCGCGGTCCGACGACCCCGTCATCTCCTTGAAGAAGGGGATGATGCCATCACGATCGCCCAAGAAAGGGCCTACACAGCTCGCGCAGCGATAACACATAAAACTGCGCGGTATCGGCCTCGCCGACGAGGTCGAAAACCGCGCCGCGTAAAAATCATTAAACTAAACGTGGCCACGCCCACTTTGCTTTCAGCGACGCCCCGAGCCGAGGTCCGTTCCCCACAGGGGGAGCCCTCGGGCGATGTTCGCTTAACTTACCGGGTTGAGAGCCTTCCGCTCACCCATTGCCCGCGTTAAGCTGTCAAGGTCATCTGCGACCAACAGCTAAATACACAAAAAAAAAAAAAAAAAAAAAAAAGGACCGCGAGGCGTGGCGTTAAATGCCACGTGACGATCACGGTCACCCTCGCCAGGTATATGCATCCAAATATTTATTTAATATATAATTATTAGGGGACCGCGAGGCGTGGCGTTAAATGCCACGTGACGATCACGGTCACCCTCGCCTATATATGTTTCACATCAAAAATCCTAAAAAATGTGTTAATTTAAGGAATGGTTTATCTGTGTGCCAATTTTCATCTAAATCTGTTCGACACGTGTAAGAGTAACAAACATACATACAAACTTTCACATTTATAATATTCGTAGGATTTAACAAGGAAATAATTAATATCTTCAGCTGATTAACCCTAAAAATAATTACCTATTAGAGTCATCATCTTAGCCCCTACAACATTCCATTCTTGGGCAGGGTTTCATTTCGAATTCTCCTCCTCATTAATGTTATCTGCAAGTTTTATCCCTTAGTCATCTTGTCTACACCTACGGGTAAGACGGTGGTAAATTGTATTGTCATCATACGGTAAGGCTTTGTGAACCTTTATATAAATGTTGTTGGGGCTGCCTCGGTTCTGCAGTGCGTCGGGCATGTTTTCCCAAGCGCGTGTAGATTGCTTCTACGCAACTATGCGCAAGCGGTGCACGTCTCTGCTGCGTAGGGTTCGAGCCAGTCGCAACAGCATACTGAGCGCATTCGCAGAACGTTTTGACTGTCCGTACTTGAATCACTGCAGCATGATTCATCTACGGACTAATGTAAAAATATTATTTTAATTTATTGTTTCTATATATTTCAATTTTATTATATTTGATGTTATTTAAATGTGTTCTTATATCTATAATTTATTAATTCAATTTGTAAATGATCCTGGTTGGTCGAATAAATAAAATAAATTATTATTATGACATTTATTTAATTTACTAACTACCTTATACATTTTTAAATATGATATAAAAAAAATAAAATATTTAAAAATATAAAAAGCGTGATGACCCACCGGCAGCGAGTACAAGGACCAAGCTGTCGATGGTTAGGGCTCCAAAGAGAGGAACTTTCTCACGATGCGCGCCGTGTCCAGTAAGACCGCCTTCTGCATCAGACCCGCAATCCAACTACCTAACGTGAGAAAGTTTATTATTTATTATTATAATTATAAATCTTTTTCGTTTTATTTTTACATAAATCAAATAATTTTTTCTGAATAAGCCCTTAAGGGCGCTTACATATTGTCAAATTTACACATCGTTTGATCACAATACAATAATCTACCACCAGATCGGAACGCGGCCACAAGCTGAAAAGATCCGGCAAGAAACTCAGGGGGCTTTTATTTTTTTAAATCATTTAAATATATATAATTGTATACTTCGTACAACATAAGGTATTAGCTCCAGTGTGTATGAAATTTGAAAATATAGTACAAAGAAAAACATTAAAGAATAAGAAATACAATATGGCTGGACCAGATCCCACAAGCAGCACCCTATCAAGAGTTAACTACTAGAGCAGCCACCACTCCCCTCAACCACAATGAAGGGAAGGGAGCGACCCGCCCCACGTAGATAGCGCAAGCAGTGAACATGATCAAACCATGAACTACGAACTATAGTAGGAATGCTAAAAAAGATCAAAACCAAAATTCGTCAGGCATACAAAATGCTTAACATCGAAAATATCCCTTCGTCATCATCACCATCGGCTTATACACGCCCACTGCTGGGCTCGAACCTCCTTCAAAATAGGGGGGAAATTGAGCTTACTATACTATGCTGGTCAGACAGGTGGGCAGGACAGGTAGGCAGGACAGGTAGGCATAGGATTTTGTTTCGAATTCACGCTCTTGCATTCTATGCATATTAGGTATATCCTTATATCTCTTAGACGTCTTTTATGACATCCACGGGCAAGAGAGGGAGCAGTGAATTGTATTCTCACTTCGTAACCATGTGGAAAGGCTTAGTAAAGCCTTTATCCAAATCGTTTTAGGTTTTATTTTCGAAGTATTGGAATGATTTTTAAATACAAAATACTTAACATCGAAAATATCACGTCAAATACACAAATTTACACCAATATTACATTACAATTGGCGTGCAAAGAAAATATGGTAGCCAAAGTTTCGTTATAAGACATCATTAAATGGTTACAGTCACGCTATTCTAATTCCGTACCAGTACGGGTAAGATAGTATCGAACGACGAAATGCATGAGGGTTTAGGGCTGCTTTATGGTATTTTATATAATATCTAATATCCGGTTGACCGAGCTTCGCCGAATTTATTTAGATATATATTTATAAAAAATAAAAATTAAATAATGAAAAAAATATCATAAATTACAAAAAGAGAATAATAATAACATCGAGATTCGATCCCACGCTGTTTGAATGCCAAAACAAAATAAAAACACTGGACAACTTCCCAACTGAGCTATCGCCACTCTTGACGTTGACGGCGAATTTTGAATCTATATTCTATTGACATTTTATATCATTGTATTGATTAGCTAAAAACACCGACAAAACAACATTTTCTATAAATAAAACATAGCTAGATCGATTTTTTGATTTTATCAAAATCGTTGGGGCCGTTTTCGAGATTCTGAATATATATGTATATTATTATATATACTGGGATTGCTTGACAGTCGAACCTCGGTGTGATCGATGGAGACCATTGTGGATCCTGGCTTACAGGAGTTATAATGGTGGCAATGTGTGCTGGTATTAGTCTCAATAAAAAAAAATCCCCGGACGGAACGAACGCCGTCTATCCAGAACACAAACGGCAAAAAAATTCTGTACATGTTTGTCACCTAATTGCTCCTAAGCGGCTGAACCGATATGAATGAAATTTTGTATATACATTTCAATGGGCTATTAGATAGTTTATACAAATAAATAAAATTGAAGTGTCTGTTTGTAATGTCAAAAAAAATAAGTTGTTTTTCATGCTTACGATACCTAAAAACCACATTTTTTTATCTGTCTGTCTCTCTGCCTGTTGAGGGTAATCTTCCAAACGGCTGGACCGATTTTTAATAATATTTTTAACATAAAATTTTGTCTGGTCTAGGAATCGAGCCCGAGGCCTCATGGACTGCAGTCGCGTAATATTTTAGAAGAAGATGAAGATTTAAAATATGGGTGCAAGGCGATAGAAACCGATTCGAAGCGGAGCAAGGGTGGTTGCTAGGTTGAAAATATAACTAATATAATAAGGGTATTCCGTTGGGCCGACCACTGAGGATAAGGAACTCGGCACTGGTGGTCGGCCCAACGACGAAGGCGACGTGGGTACGGGTGGGTTATGGGCCCGTGCGTCATCCTTTCGTCACCCCAGATGAAATGGACCGCCACTTACCATAGCCCACCCATAAAAAAAAGGTTGAAAATATAACTGGACCCAGTAGATGGTGCTGTACAATTGACAACATAACAAAAGATCAAACTATACAGGGTGTATCAGGTTATGGGGCAACTGTTCAAGTATGTTGTAGTTTAACGGTCATAGATCGTAATTAGAATGTATATTACACAAAAACAATAAAAGGTAAAAGTTATAGTGATTTCAAAAATACGTGTCTAAGAGTCTATGCCTTAAGTGTTACGTATTATTTAGGAATGTACAGACAGGATACATGTAGGTATGTAAGCTTCGACAGTATTAATAGGTATGAATTGCGCAAACGCTTCAATGGTAACGTAGGTACAAAGACGGCTCGTAAACGGTCATCGGCCGATCAGCTGATTTAAAGCGAAGTTTGTCTTGCTTATGCGAACGTAATCATTGATTTTTAATTACTAATGAATATTTAACAAAGTACGAATATGTCGCAGAGTAAGTAATCACTGACTTTATACATTTCAATCAGATTTACACGAAAATGCGATGACAAAATTGAAAACTTTACACGTCTCTAACTCATTAACGAATCGATTTTTTCCCTTCAAATTTTTTTATGGATTCGGGGGTTCCTACCATCATTGCCCAACTCCCAGTTGCTCCATAACCTGATACACCCTGTATATTAATGTGGCACTGCTGTGCCAGGCAGGATGGAATCTGCCGGATACGTAAGTACAAACATATTTCTTCACACACCAAGGATTCCAAAATAAAAGGCATAAATTTATTTGAATAATTTTATTAGTAAAAAAATAATACTAAAACAATGTTTTCTACTTTTTGGTGTTAGTAACTACACAACAAAAAACTTAAAATTAATGCTAAACATAAGAAAATAAATACTTTTAAGTAGATCATTGTTTGAATTGCACAACAAAAAAAAAATAATTTAATTTTTTTAAAATTCGCAATGGCACTTTTTCGAATAAATACGATAGCAAAATAAGCTTTCCATAGTTTATATTTATATATATATATATATATATATATATATATACAGGGTAGATTTGTGCGTAGTGATTTTGCCGCCAAAATATATCTCTTGTCTATGGCACGAAGGATTTAATGCACGAGGTCTGAGAGGAGTTTATGTACAATATTATCGTAAATCTTAATAAAAAATTCAAAGATGAAAACTAAAGATGACATTTATTAAAAATTTCATCGTCGCATTTTTAACCTAAAAGATTCTACTAAACTTAAGATTTAATTTGATGGACTTTTAAATTATGAATATAGGAGACGGAATATTTTATCAAGTCTTTAGTCCAGAATACATTTTATATAATTATATCCGTATACATGAAGATTACAATAGCTTATATTCAATTTTAATAATGATATCGATATTATGAAAGATTAATAAAAATATTTGATTTTTTATATATTTTTATATATTTGATATAGCATTATGTCGAATATTATAGGTGAAAAAAAAAAGTAGAATAGCCAACATACAAATGTAAAAAGGGAGACAATAGTTTCAAAATGTATGTTTATGCTGATGAAACACTAAATCAGGTTATCTAGGTCTTTAAAGGTTAGCAAGCCTAAGAGTTAAGAGATCATTCTAGATAAAGGGCCATCTGAAAGATGCAAAATTGTTTAGTTTTAAATTCGGAATGAAATCAATCCATATTTACTTAAGTTATCCTAAAAACAGAGATACTTTACGTATATATTCTGTGTTTTTGTCAGTTATTTCTGCCTTCTCTATCTATAACAAACCTGCTCTTTTATAAAAATTTAAGACTCTTTTTATATATCCAAATTGTATATTAAAGTTTGATTTCAATTCAACTTGTTATCTACAATTCTGAATTGATTATCATTATTATGCAATTAAAACGATTGCATTAATATTTTTAAGTTAGTATAGATGGTGTTTAAATGCAATAATATCACTTATTATAAGCTCATTGAAATTTGTTAACAACCTGTTTTACCCAACTACTCTTTTCGGTTTCGATTTCTGGTCTTTGTTCAACACTATTTCTATTAGGAATGTTTTGATCATTATTTGAATAAGATACAGGTTTATCTTTAACACTTGTATCACTAACACTTCTTTCAAAATTAGCAACTTTCGTGGTGATTGACTTTGGTTTAGATGCCTGTATTGGTCTTTTTATATTCTGATTTGATTTAACTTGAGATATCGACATCTGTTCAATTTCCATTCGTCTTTCTAAAACCGATTTCGATGATTTTGACTGTTCTAATGACTTTTTAATATCGGCAGTAGGCTTAGTTTTTCTTATAGCTGAATCTAAGCTAGCCCTTTCGAAGCTTAATCTCTTTATTTGGATATTTCCATGCGATTTAATTTTAACATCAATGTTATCTTTTGGTGTTTTAGCATCTTTTGAAATATCACTTTTGACCAATTTGTCGTCAATATTAGGTTTGTCTCGAACATAAGCTGATTCAGATCTGTTTATGGGCTGTTTATAATTAACATTCCTTTTAATTGTTTTCATGTTCATTGATTCGGAAGATGAAGATTCTATGGAGGTTTTTGATAAAGTTTTAGTGACAGTTTTATTTTGGAAGTTCGTGGTCGTAATTTGGTTTATTTTAGGTTTAGCAGGCACAGGCGGAGCAACTTTTGGCTTTACTATTTCTGATTTTTTTATACTATTTATAGCATCTATGCGTGTACCCTTATTAGAAGTAATGGTAATTTTGGTTGTGGTTTCATTATTAATCTGCTCCGTAGTCTCAGTATTACTACTTTCTGTGCTAACGTTTGTATTAATTACTTCTACATCTTTTGTTAATATATCTTTAGTTTCACCACTTTCCTCTTGATCTGAATAAACAGCTGAGTCTCTGAACACATCTTCATCAGTTACTTGTTCAATTTTTTCAAACGATTTTTCATAATAATTCTCATCTGAAATTGTATGTAGTGTTGATTCCACAGGTATCTGTTCTACTTCGTTTTGATTAATATTTACCTTGTTTTGAGGTTCCTGGTAAACTCCCTCACTTGATGATGTTACGAAAGAAGAATTAGAGAATAAACTATCAGGTCTAACAGAATTTTTATTTATAAGTACATTAACTTTTTTAAGAGTAGTAGTTTTTTCATTCACCAGGGTGCTTGGATCAACGTAATCTGATTGCGCAATTCTCGCTCCTAAATGCTTACTCCCCTGCATGTATATCGGTAGTTTGACCAAGCTGTGGTAAGGACTATGATTTAATTTTAAAGGCGAACCAGTCAAGCTAGATACATTCGTCACCATGCTTACACTTTTTTCATAAGTTGGTCTGTTAGGTTTTTGATTTATGTTATCGCAACTTATAGATAATACCTCTAAATTATTCTTTTCGTTTTGGCTTTCAGTCCTAGTCGTATTCTGCTCACAAACGCTCTTGCTTAATATATCGTTATTAGCAGGGTAAACAATTGTTGCCATTGTAGGACTTGTCTCAGTTGATGTTACAATAACTTTTATACTATTCTTTATCACATTATTTTGTACGTCTTCACTTGTTACGCTTTTAGTATCAGTTTTATTCTGATTATCATCCGCGCTCTCGTCACCAATAATGCTTCTAAATCTTTGAAGTAAATTTTTTGAATAGCTTCTTGGGTTTAAGGCAGATCTTTTCTCGTTAGTCGGACTTTTGAGATCAGACTTTGTATTATCAGGGCTACTTTGATCGTTGGCGTTCATCTCTCCATCTTCATTATTTTTAGGCGGACTTCTGTATTTAAAACGATTAAGAACATTTTTAAGAGAAAGCACATTTGAAGTAGGTTTGTATATTTTATGCTCTGGGTGGATAACGTTGTCATTAGATTTCGTATCATCACTTTGGACTGTAGGTAGCACTTCACAGGAAGAAGTAGTTGAAATATTTAAGTTTGGCTGTGATACGGTCACATTCTCATTTTTATTTTTATCTAAATTGATATCTTCAAATTTATTTTTATAGCACCTGTCGATTTCTTCTTCAAGTTCCAATGTAGACTGGCTTATATTTTGATCAAAGTCAGTCTCACCCGTCTTTGATTGATTGAATTTTAATAGATCACCATCACTCATATCATCGTAACTAATTTCACTTTGATCAGAGGCTATTGTAAAGGGCCTATCCGTACTCATGACTTTGCCATCTCTATTCAAGTATGTTTTGCTATTAGGCTTACATTTAAAAGAAGTTAAATTCTCCTCTGGACTACTAGTAATGACTTGAAAACTTCTTGGTAGGGAGCCAGATTTTCTATCTCTCGAAACGTTGAAATGTTCTTTTTGTCTACTGAGCCATATTTCAGGAGTATTTGGACTTTGTGGATCAGCATTCATTGGCAAGTAATCAGTGGGTACATCACCTGGTAATTCTTTTTTTCTTCTGACAACTTCGACCAATGTGTCGTAAATATTTTCATTCTCTATGTCCTTGGCAATAGGTCCTTTATGTTCCATAGTGACATAGTAATCTACAGTTGCCATATGTGGAACCTTTTCTGGGGATCTAACTGGGACATCATAAATACCTTCAGGGTTTTGTATTTGATTTAATTTATCAAACGACAGATAGACGTAGTCTGAATCTGGGCCAATATATTTAGTTGCTTTTATTACATCATTATGAATAACAGGTGGTGATGGTAATCGTTTCGGCCTTGGTACATGTTGAATGGCTTTGCTTTTACTATTTAAGTTGTGCAGATTTTCGTCATCTTTAATATCTATTCTCAAAGTCTCATATATGTGATCGTCATCCATTACTTCATTTAAATCGGTCTTAGAGCTAGTTGTGGTATTGTCTTCTTCGTCGTTTTTATCAGTATCTGCATTTTCTGATGTTTGTCGTTCGTATCTAGATTTAAGTCTGATTGATTCTAAACTTCTAGCCAACACTGTTTGTTCAGGGTTTGAGTATGATTTCAATAATCTCTGATGTCGCCTTTGAGCACTATTTCTTAATTGTTGTTTTTTAATCATTTTTTGAAATTCTCGGTTTTGCATCAAAAGCTGAGAAATGATTTGTTCTAATGGTTGTTCAGTCTCTTCATAACTTTCTACAAAGTCATCTTTTTTGCTATCGATATCTGCTTCGATTAATTTGTCTTCTGTCTCTGAACTTTCATTTATAACTTTTTGTTTATTTAAGTACTTTACTTTCTCTAGTTCATTCTTTTTAAAGGAGTCAGTCTTCTCTATTAGCTTTTTATATGTTTCTTCATCGATATCTTCATCTTTGCTTATTTTTTCAGGTACTTGAGTTTGAATATCTTTAGGTTTATCAACATTTAAACTATCATTTGATTCAGATATATGTAAAATGTTTTCCGTAGAGACGTCTGTAGAAAAATCAGCGTAGAACTTTGCAGTGGTATCAGTTACAAGCCGACCTTTAGCTCGGTTCTTTTTTATTCTAGAAATCTTCTTTGGTATATTTTTAGTGTTGTACATTCTTATTTCTATCATCGGCTTTAAACCATGTTTTTTACTATCTAACTCTGGGTCAGATATTAGAGAGTTATCACACACTTTCGGTTTTCGAGTAATCTTGTTTGACCCACAGTTTTTACATTCAAACTCTATTTTCTCATTGCCTCGTATTTCTGGTTTTTCATTACTATCATGAGATTTCTTAGAAATTACACCAATAATGTTTTGTTGCAGACCTGGTTCTGACTTTCGCCTCCATGTTCCAATTTTTGTTAATTTAGTACGTTGTGGATCATCTTTTGATTTAGATCTAAAACTATCTAGCCTATGTTTATCTCCATCATCACATCTAGACTTCCTAGTATGTAGTGTTGTTACAGAATCTGTTACAGCAATATTTTCTTTAATTTTTGCACATTTGAGACAAGTTTTAGGAATATGTCGCACATTAATCAACGAATTATTATCACTAAGATCTTCTTTGCTTTTACTATTATCGGTGTAGCTAATAATATTATCAGTGGAGTGATAACCTCTTGTTTTAGTTAATGTACACCCGAATTCTTTACCAAAGCTTTCTTGTGAAGACTTGAAATCTGAGCATTTGCAGCTAAGTGGTTTTCTTTCTAAACGTTCTGCGCTACCAGCATCGATGTAATGAAGAGATCTATCGCATTCAGCACATTTGCCTCCTAATTCATTATCATCATGTCTACAATTACATTTTGCGTCTCTTTTAACTTTACCAAGTTCTATTTCGCAATCAGTACATAGATCGACATAGCAATACTCACAAGTATAATCGGTACCTTTTTCAACTGATACTTGGTTACAATCACATTCATGACTCTCTGTTCTAGAATTAGGTATCGTATATTTTCTGTTCGCTTTCTTCAATCTGCCTCTGATGCCATTTTCGAATGATTTTCTTCTGTCCCTTTCTAATTTTCTTTTTTCAAGGTACTCTGGAGCTGAGAGCTGTTTTCTCATTGATGCTTGAGTTATGAGATTGTGGGATTTTTCTGCTAGCATGTCATCTGGAAAAATAAATTAAAGAGTATTATTGTACAGTTAAAAAAGTTAAATAGGATTTACGGTATTTAACATTAGGTTTAGATAAAATAATAGCCGTGTGACAGAGTAAATGATTAGGCCCTAACGGGACGTCAATAGAGCAGTAGACTGTATTATAGGTATATTGTTCCAGCAAATAATATCTACAATTATATGTATTTATGCGAAGTGCCCGTAGATACGCGTGATCTCGGCCTCGAGTGTAGCGAACGTGGTTCCTCTCCCCCTCCAACCATGCCGTCCTTCACTCGCGTCCGGAGTCAGGTGGTCTCTGGTGCGCCGACAGTAAGAATACTATTCGTCAGCCCCAATCATGCCCGTAGATGTCGTAAAAGACGACTAAGGAATCATCATCATCTCAGCCCACATACGTCCTACTGTTAGGCTCGAGCCTCCTCCATAATGGAAGGGTAATTGACCTACTATACCACGCTGGTCAGACTTGTTGGTATAGGGTTTTATTTCGAGCTTTCCTTCTCTCGCATAGATGTTATATGCGTTTTATATCCCTTAGTCGTCTCGTATGATCACCCACGGGTAAGATAGGGGGTGGTGAATTGTATTCTTACTCCGTCACCACACGGAAGGAATAAGGAATAACGCACGTTTTCTTTCTCTCTTTCTCATGCATATAATATCTATGCGAGAGAAAGAGAGAAAGAAAGAGAACTCGTAACGTGACAGCCCGTATAGTAAGTCAATTATAGTATATACGCTGAAATGATGAATGAAAATAGCGGTTATTATTTTCCCTTGTAATAGCACAGATGTTATGTCCCCTAGTCGTCTTTCACGACATCTACGGGAAAGATATGGAGTGTTTGAATTAATTGATAGATTATTTAGAATAGATGTAGGTAAATCTTGTAGGCCGAAAAATAATTATTAGACAGTATTACTTCTCTGGTTAAGTTTGAAGTTGACAATTGACCACTCCTATCTTGTCCGTGGATGTCGTAAAAGACGACTAAGATATAATATGCACATAAGATCTGTGAAAGAAAAGGAAAACTCGAAATGAAACCCTATACCAACATCAGACATTCTTACTCCCTCACCGCACGTATGAAGTAATACATCATACATACATCGCAGCCCACATACGTCCCACTTTTGGGCTCGGGCCTCCACAATGGGAGGGAATTTGACCTACTATACCATGCTGGTCAGGCAGGTTGGTATAATGTTTCATTTCAGGTTTACCCTCTCTTTTATAGGTGTTGTATGCACATTAAATCCCTTAGCCGTCATTTACAACACTGATAGGAGAAGAAGAAAAAGAAAAGTCGAAATTGTACTCTATATTAACTCGTATATTGATCACGGCAGTAGGTCAGTTGCCATTATGTGGAGAAAGCTCGATTTCAACGAGACGATGATGATAACTTTTTTAAAATTTTTATCAAAAAACTTACCATCAGTTTTATTCTGTCCCAACTCCATCACAAGCTGCCTCGCATGTGATGGTATTACTGCATTGTAATTCTCCAATATAACCTGGAATATAATATTTATTTATTTATTTATTTAGTACTTGGAAAATCAACAGCTGTACAAAATAGTAATGAAAACTAGAGTAAGAAACATAAAGCCAATAACAGGTTTTCACGAATAGCAATGGTACACACCTACAGTAAGTCCGATAGTAATTTGTAACATCTTAATGAACAATAACACAGAGTATGACAGAAAAAGGAAAAACAATGATAATTAATTATTAAAAAAAGTTAAGATTTAGCTGTGTCCGTGCCACCTCGCTCCCAGTATTGAAAGGGTCAAAAGAAAATTCTTTACATAATTTGTTAAAATCTTTGCTCGCTGGCACAATATATGAATTCTGCCTATAATTAGAGGACGATAATGGAATACCTATTGATGGGTTGAACCACTAGATTCAACCGATCTCTGAGGTACATTAAAATACAGCTTGTGTAAAATGCTGGGACAGTCAATTTCGTTGCTCAATACCTTCAATAGGAAAGAAAAATCAGCCAATCGTCGTCGATTTGATAGAGGCTGAATATGGAACCTCTTGCATAGGTCGATGTAATCAGAAGAGCTATAAGGAATGTTTAGTCGATAGCACAGAAACTTCATAAAGCGCTTCTGAATACTTTCGATGCGATCGATGTATTTATTGTAGCGAGGATTCCATATTTGCGATGCGTATTCATGGTGGCTTCTAACAAAGGTACAATAAAGTATTTTAAATGTTTTAGCTTTTTTGAAGCCATTCGATATCCTCATTACAAAACCTAATTGCTTTTGATGCTTTGGCTATAATTTATATATATAATATCGTAACTTAAATAAATATGTCCGTGTGGCGACAGAGTAAGAATACAATTCACGATTCCCTATCTTGCCCGTGGATGTCGTAAATGACGACTAAGGGATATAATACGCATATAACATCTTTGCAAGAGAAGGATAACTCGAAATAAAATCCTATATCAATCTGTCTGACCAGCGTGGTAAAGTAAGATCAATTTCCCCGTTATTGTGGAGGAGGCTCGAGCCCAACAGTGGGATGTATATGAGCTGAAATGAAATGACGAAAGTAAATATTAGGATTATTATTATCTCAGCCCATATACGTCCCACTATTGGGCTCGGGCCTTCTCCACTATAGGAGGGAAATTGACCTACTATACCACGCTGGTCAAACGTGTTGGTATAAAGTTTTGTTTCGAGTTTTCCTTCTCTTAATAATATAAGGATACGTATTTAAAAAATGAGAGCTTCGTAACCAAACTCAAAGTCCCTCAGCTTGCCACGTAGCGGGATATGCTCGCCGTTTCTCTGCGAGATAGAATTCGAAATATGAAAATGCGTTGAAGAATGGGTATAACGGTAGTAAAATATTATCAAAATTGGTCTAGCCGTTTTTTTAAACGGGTAATCTGCAGATTTAAAACGGGTAATCTTCAGACACAGACGCAAAAATTAATTAAACTGGTTTTAAGTATAGGCAACCATGTGAGCATGAAAAGTAGGCACTATTTTGACACTGCAAACAGACTCTTCAATTTTATTTATTTGTATAGTAAGTATTCGCTGTGTCCGTGTGTCGACAGAATAGCAACACAATTCAACACTCCCTGTCTTACTTATGGACGTCGTAAAAGACAACTAAGACAATAAGCATATAATATCTATGGAAGAAAAGGGAAATCCGAAATTAAGCCCTATTTCAACCTGTCTAACCAGCAGTGGCGTAATTATGGAGTGGTAAGTCAGCAAAATTCCACGGGCCCCCAGCCGGAAGGGGACCCCGGCCAGAAGAGAATCCCAAGTCCCATACTATTATTGTTGGTTCAACTTCCTTATATATTTGGGGAGTCCGATAAATTTGCCACGGGCCTCGAACGGTATAGTTACGCCACTGCTGACCAGCATGGTATAAGTAGGTCAATTTCCCTCCTATTGTAAAGGAGGCTCGAGCCCCACAGTAGGAGGTATATGAGCTGAAATGATGATGTTTGAAAGTGTTCGACATGTCAAGAAATTAAAAAATTAAATACAAACGCGATAAAATCCGTAAAAGTAATTTTTAAACGTGTATTATTCGCGTAAATAACAGAAAGTATTACATACCGCCCGTAACAATGAACGCTATAAAGTGTTCGAAACGTCGGACACTCGAATACAAACGCGATAAAATCCGTAAAGTAGTTTTATTTACAAGTATTACATACCGTTTAGAATCAGGGCCAATATAATTTTTGATAAAAATACGTTGACTTAATATGAACACTGAAAACGAAATGACGCAGAAACCTATTTCTATTACTCTTGCAACTGGATTACCTAAGCCTTACAACGTGAGCTTTATACGTTGTTTTACAATAATACACTTACTGTACTATATAATAAGGTCTTGTTTTGCTTGGTCATAGTGACTTATTGAATAACTAGAAAATCAGTGATATTCAATAATATACCTAATTATTATCAAGCTAAGGTTTTGATTAACTATTTATGATTGTTGAGCAACGTGATTTTCTCTTTGGACGTGATTGAAATCCGTGTAGTGAGTAAAAACGACCTAAGGAATATAATATGTGTATAACAACTGTGAAGGAGAAGGAAAACTCGATTTAAAACCCTACATCAATTCGTCTGACTAGCGTGGTGGTAGGTCAATCACCTTGCTATTGTGGAGTAGGCTCGAACCAAGCAGTGGGACATTATGGGTAAGATAGGGGGCGGTGGGTGGTGGTTGTATTCTTACTCCGTCACCATACGGAGAAAACATACAAAAAAAAAATACGAAAATAAAAAATGTATATAGAAAGTGTATATTCATTGAATAATGTACTTACACGCTTGAGTAATAAGGTCCATTCGCGTTTGTGTCGCGGCGATCTGGCCTGCAACGTGAGTTGAGCACGTGGAGCATCCCAGGGTATCACGTGGAACGACAGAGGCGCCCCCGCAATGGATTCCACAAGCATCATATTGTTACACTATAAAAAAAATTGTTTTGAAATTATTTTAATATTTATTTAGATTTCAGGTTATGCAACAACTGTTCGAGTATGTTGTAGTTTAACGGTCATAGATTACACCATTTTGAGTTTCTTTTCTCTTTTCTTCCTGGTCTTTTATGCATATTATATCTCTTACTCGTCTTTTAATTCACCCACGGGCTAAATAGGGGGTGGTTATTATACAGGCTGTCCCGTAAGTAATGGACCAACGGGCTATGAGGGGTAGCGAGACTTATTATCTAACAAAAATACTCAAATTTATTGTCCTAGGTCTTGTAGTTTTGAAATTAGGATTTTTTTTATTAAATGTGATGAAAATGTCATCCATGTATGCTAAATATTAAATTTTACAAAAACTTTTTATAATTTATTGTTATTTTTTATTTAAGGTAGTTAAGAATACATGGGTCCTCCTAATTCAAATGATATTCAGGCATAATTATTAATCACATGACCATTAAAACGTACAGGTGCAAATTTTAAATTTAAAAATTTTTGAGTTAAATTTGAACCAAGCTGGTGTAAAAAAAATGTATTACGGCCTTCAGGGACTGTATTTTAAAAACATCTACATCTAATACTAATTTCATAAAGGTATAATACAGTAGTTTAAAGTATTTAAAAATGGTTAAATTAACACAGGATGCTAAATTCTAGCAGTTTTCAGGTAATCAACCCATTATGTAATTCCGAGAATTATTGCGCAAAATGGCGGTAGAATTCTTTTTCGGACTAATAATAGGCGACACTCGTACCCCCTCTCCCTATCTTCAACTCGGGCTTCCTTTAGTAAGTTACTCATAGCTCGGCACTACACCTGTTTTACTCGATTCCGTTACTATGGTTTGTTGAAGTAGGCTTGAATTTAACTTTGATTTTGCTTGTGATTTAGATATTGTTCAGATTAACAACTACCTGATACTCACCCGTGAATATGTAGAAATAACTTTTATTTACAGTCTCTATGATGGGAAGGCTCGGCAAGCAGCACGTACGTATTGTGAACGATATCCTAACCTCAAACGCTATCCCTATCACCGAATTATCATATAAAAATTAGAAAATATTTAATTAGAAAAGGAAAAACAGAAGTTGGAAAGGTTCCACTTCCCTCCTATCCAAGCCTTTTCTTTTTTATAAAAAAAACCATTTCTGCATATTCACGGGGAGTGTGCGAGTCGGGTATTCTCCTTCAAACACCCATTTGAACAATATCCAAATCACAAGCAAAATCAAAGTCCAATTCAAGCATACTTCAACAAACAATAGTAACGGGATCTAGTAAAACACGCATGTAATTCCGAGCTATTGAGTAACATACTGAAGGAAGTGTGAGTTGAAGATAGGGAGAGGGGGTTCGAGTATCGCCTATGATTAGTCCGAAAAAGAATTCTACCGCCATTTTGCGCAATAATTCTCGGAATTACATAACAGGTTGACTACCTGAAAACTGCTAGAATTTAGTGTCCTGTGCTAATTTTACCATTTTTAAATACTTTAAACTACTTTATTATACCTTTATGTAATTGGTATTAGATGCAGATGTTTTTAAAATACAGTCCCCGAAAGTCGTAATACAATTTTTACACCAGCTTGGTTCAAATTTAACTCAAAATATTTTTAAATTTAAAGTTTGCACTTGTTGTATGTTTTATTGGTCATGTAATTAGTAATTACGTCTAAATATTGTTTGAATTAGGAAGACCTATGTATTCTTAATTATCTTAAACAAAAAATAGCAATAAATTATAAATAATTTTTGTAAAATTTAATATTTAGCATACATGGATGACATTTTCATCACATTTAATAAAAAAAAACCTAACTTCAAAACTACAAGACATAGGACAATAAATTTGTGTATTTTTGTTAGATAATAAGTTTCGCTACCCCTCATAGTCCGTTGGTCCATTACTTACGGGACATCCTGTATATTTTCACTCCACTACAACACAAAAAATTTGGTAGATTTCTTTGGTAGGTAGGAAGATTAACTTTGGTAGGTTTTTACATTTCTTTAGATATTAACTTTGGTAGATATTAACTTCTTAGATATTAGGTTTAGTAGATATTAACTTTGGTAGATGTTTAAATTTTTTAGATATTAACTGTGGTAGTAGTAGGTAGGTCGATATTAACTTGTTAGATATTAACATTAGTAGAATTTTACATTTTTAACACGCTTTTATTACTTTCACCTGTATGTTTTTTTGTACGTCCATCTTTGAGCTCGATTTTGCCCTACTTTGAGCGATCAGATTTTCTTTAAACTTTGCACATCTATCAATAATCGATGACAATGCAATAATCCGCTTTTTTAACTATATGTTTAGTTTGATATGCTATGAAAGCGTGTTTTTTAGTTTTTAAACTATATTTATTATTTACATATTAGTTTTGGTAGATATTAACTTTGGTAGGTATTAACTTTTGTACATAATCATTTCTGATGTTTACGCGAGTATTACACATTTTAATATTCATCTGTAAATATTCATCTGTACGAAAATTTACGTTGTAGACGACAACAACACAAAATCAAAATAATAAGCAACAAAACATCACTTTTAAACAATAGCATATTTTGTATGACATCGAAAATATACAATAAACTACCAACGGAATTATGTAAAATCAATGATCCACGTGTATTTAAAAATAAATTAAATACTATAACTGTATCAAAAAGCATTTTATAGTGTAAAAGAATTCATGGAGGAAAAGAAATTCTAAATGTAATATTCATTTTATGCCATAATAATAGTATTATTTACCTAATTACTGTAAATACTTTTATTTCTGTTTATTTGTTATTTTAATTAATTGGATTGTTGTTTATATATTTTTTTCTACTTTATTTGTGAGTTACTATAATTTTAATGAACCTATATGTAATACCAAGATTTGCATGCCCTATGGTGAAATATGGAAGAGCTGGAAAATATATTGAAAGATCATATTTGTACCCATATTTGCAAATAAATGATTGATTGATTAAATAAAACTACTTCAGCGTTCATGGTCGCAGGCAGACAATCAGAACGTTGCAAAGTGTTCGAAACGTCGGGCAATCAAATACAAACGCGATAAAATCTGTCAAGTAGTTTTATTTAAAACTTTGGTACATATTAACTTTGGTAGATATTAATTTTGGCACATATTAACTTTGCTAGATATTAACTTTGATAGATTTTAGCTTTGGTTGAATATCAACATAAGCTAAATCAACAAAATCTTTAGTAGATATCGCTTTGGTATATAATTATGAACTTTGGTAGATATTAGCTTTGATAGATATGAACTTTGATAGATATAACTTAGGTAGACATAGTAAACGTATTACTTAATACTAAAGCTTAATAAGGTGTTAATTTTTTTAGTAACATTTCTGCCTTATCGTCTAGAGATGATGGGATTCAAATAATAATAGTACCATAATATGTGACTTGTAGGCGAGTATTCCGTCTTCTCTATTCTTCGTAACGAGCAACATCTTGTCGAAGAGGAAGGCGTGACGCATCGCCTTCGCGCCGAATACTCTGCAATATAGAAATTAATACTTATTTAACTACAATTTTTACTACTATTATTAACTTACTAGTTTACTTTTCAGTAAGTACAGTGACGGTCTGGAGTAAGAATACAATTTTTACCCCTTTTTTTTGTAGTGAGTGTCGTAAAAGACGACTAAAGGATTAATTATGCATTTAATATCTATGTCACCATCTCAGCCTATATATGTATGTTCCACTATTGGACTGAGGCCTCCGCCATAATGAAGGGCATTGACGTACTATTCCACGCTGGTCAAACATGCTGGAATAGGGTTTAATTTCGAGTTTTCCCTGTCTTGCTTCGATGTTATATGCATATTATATCCCTTAGTCGTCTCTTACGACACGCACGGGCAAAAAAGGGGGTGATGAATTGTATTTTTACTCTGACATCACAGGAATTGCATAGATTTTACCTGCTTACAATCCCTTAGTCGTCTTTTACGATACCGGAGAGCAAGAAATGAAAGCGATGTATTCTTATTCCTTCACCATACGGAAAATAGTATTCTTAATAAGGATAGGCAGACTAATAACAAGATATTATATAATAGAAATAGCACAAGGCATGTTTTAGAATTCATCCCATAATCTGTCCCTAGACGTTAACTACTGCACATTCGACCCACGAGAATGCTATTCAGAACGGCATTATTCCATTTGCATCCAACGACGCCTAAGATGTCGTCAGTCCACTAAATGAGTGGAGGGAATCAGCAACGTAGGTGGTAAGTGGTAGAACCACACTGTCGATAGTCGACTGTCTACAGCCTCGGGCTGATCCATCCGGAGTACCACACTCTTGCTGAAAGTCGACGTCTGAGTAGTAGCAATTCGTTACTGCACTTCGTATGGTGAGCGAGAGAGCCGAAAGCTCAACTTACTGAGGATGTTTGCGTGTCGTTCGTTTTGGTGATGCCTTTAGTATTATTGAACCTCATTGCACACATTCACATTCTTTTCACTTTCTTTACAGTAGGCAGCGGCCTAGCAAAGGTTCATCCAAGCGGCAGTATCACTTACCATCAGGTGTGCTGCCACCAACAGCAATAAAAATAAGTGCTGGAGCCTTCGAATAATAACGTATAGAAGGATAGTGTCAATACTTCGAAGGTTTGAAATTTGAATCTAAAAACACTAATGGCGCGTAGACGATTACACACGTACACGCTCAAACCACTATACAAATTATGAAATCCAATTTTGTTTTTATTAACATAAATCATCGAAATACTTTTAAAAGTAATGTTAAAAACCTTTTTAAGTTTTTCAAATGTGTTGTGACACCATTTGAATGCACAAACCGTCATAATTACCTATTTATTTTTTAAGAGTTGCGTACGTTCGTGCAGTACAATGACTTGTACATTACGGAACGGTTCCAGCGTAAGCTCCATTAGGCTCCAATTGAAATGCCTCACTTTTTGTGCGTGAACTTACCTTCTATACGTTATTATTCTAATGCTGGAGGATAAGATTTATGAGATGAGACATATTTTGAAACATACCTAAATGTCCCTTCGGCACACAACTCTCCGTAAGTAGTCAAGTCTGGACCACTCCAGCCGTATAGAAGTGATTGGATTTCCTGAAATTTTAAGCAATTAATTAGTAGGGGCTATCAAATATTTCATTTAGTCATCATCATCGTCATATCAGCTAATATACTACCCACTGCTGAAGTCACCTGCAATTTCTGGATATAGACAAGCCATCACAACCTCCTTCCTACCACCTATCTACTCCCCAGGAGGTAAGTGGTAACTACCGCATAAAAACCGCAGCAATACCAAGAGCACAGTCAAATTACTGCCTACCTTGAGGAAGGAGTTCTTAAGCCTCATTTAAAGAAGGACATTTCATAGCACTTGGGACTGTGGACAGCACAGTAGCAAGTAGCTCATTCTAGAGCTTGCATGTACTTGGGAGAAGCGCATTAGAGACTATTTAGTATGAATGGAAACTACTGTGCTTAAATTACCACTCTTTTACGACATCCACGGGTAAGAGAGGGCTTTTTAGAGGGCTATAGTAAGACTTTTTTTTTTGAGGGTGGGCCATGGTCAGCGTATTCGCCGCCCGGCTTTATCCGAATTGATTGAAGTCCGTGGCCAGCCCGGCAGGAGGGCTTAGGAATGTTATTCTTCTTTCGTCAGCACAGTATTACGTGGAATAAAAGTTACACGGCGGGATATTGGATTGGTTTCTTCTCTGAGAATAATGTGAAGGAAAAATAATGTGAGAGTCATTACCTGTACTCTGACGGCATGTTCGTGTCTTCTTTTCATATCATCTATATGCTGGGCGATGCCCGTCATCTTCAGCAACGCGTATTCGGTCTCTGGGGATGCACATTGCTTTACGACATTCTGAAATAGCAGATTAATAAATGAATTATCCATCCATTAGTTTATGAGCACTTTTAGACATCATAATCATCAACCTAAGTCACATAGGTGGCTCTGCTCTGCTGGCCGGGCCTCCTCCACAATAGGAGGGAAATCGATTCACTAGTCAGATTGGTTATTATAGGGGTTTATTTCAAGTTTTCTTTCTCTTATATAAATAACGACACAGCGTTGAAGACCTTTGTATCCGTACCGCTGCGCTTCATGTAGCTGTAAATTGTCTTATTAATCAATTTTGCTTCAAGTCTCCTACTTTATATAGCAAAAGAAGCAGAATTTTCTGACAACTACGGTTTTTCTTTTCCTAATTAAAATTGTTGCAGGTCCCAAGACAATAACGTATCTCAGAACTGCCTGATGAGACCAGACCTCCTCGTCATTTATGGAGACCATTGTGTATGCTAGTTGACAGGAGTTGCAATGATGGAAATTTGTGGTGAAATTAGTTTCAACAACATTAAAAAAATGAAGCATAACTTACCTGCAACAGCAAATGATACTTCAAAATCCTTTGCACTGGTTTCAGTAAATATGATGCTAATGGCAATAGATGACCCAATTCTGTCTGTCTCTCTCTAAATTCTCTAGCGCTGTGAGGTTCTGATGCTAGGGCAGCAAGCCTCTCCATTGTCCGAGGGTAGCCGGTGCAGTAAGACGTGTAGACTGAGAAGCCAGATGTGTTGTTCACTAAACAACGTGCGATGGATGTTGCGTCTAGTCTACAGGTGTTCAATTCTTCGCAGAGAGATCTGGTGTGACGGACAAATAATTGTCAATATTAATAATAAGTTAAATTACAGATTAAGGATGCTAAACGTGAGATCTCGAGTTTAGAGCCGCACATCCACCGGTATTTAGAGGCGAATTGACGTAGTGCCGAATTGCGTTGGATCGTGGTTCAGAGGAAAAGTCACTCAAAAGCTTGCTGAGCTAGCCTAATCTAACCTAACCTGTTGAGCGGGCCATCAAACTAAACCAGCCTTTTCACTGGATGGGCTATGATCAGCACTTACGCAGTCCGTTCCCTCCAGGGTGACGAAAAGGCGGGGCACAATCCCATAGCCCGCTGTGTACCCTCCCCTTCGCCATTGAGCTGGCCACTGGTACGGAGTAAGAATACAATTCACCACTCCCTATCTTGCCCGTGGATGTCGTAAAAGACGACCATGGGATAATGCACATAACATCTGTGTAAGAGAAGGAAATCTCGAAATGAAAGCCTATACCAACATGTCTGACCAGCATGGTATAGTAGGTCAAATTCCCTCCCATTGTAGAGGAGGCCCGATCCCAACAGTGGGACCTATGTGGCCTGCGATGATGATGATGAATACGACGACATAAGCATAGGTAAAGTGTATTTTGGATACCTTTGTCAATACCTCTAGAAATACGGAGCATTAAAAAAAGCTTTGTTCTCAGTATTAAAATTAGTCTCGTCTTTCCGAATCAATGTCAGATTACAAACGTGACCGTTTTACCAATTTTTAAAGTAATTCAGTTTCTAGTTTATATTTTTTAATAAAGAACACTAAAAACCATAAAAACGACGTTAAAACCCCATTAACGTAAACGCGTCTGGCTCAGGTAACTTATTTGGACCCTAGAACCATTGTTTTTGTGCCCAACGACTGCAGAACGTGACTGAACAAAGGCATGGCTTCAATACTTTACTGATTTTATTATCTTGATGGCTTGAGAACGCATTGAGAAGGCTGTTGTAATGTTTTAGCGAATATGTTACATATCTATAAATATCCTTTTAATTATAGACTTGAAATAACATATGAATATGGTTTTGTGTTAATAGGATGATCAGTTTAGTGACTATATTACCACCATTTTCAAAATTATTGTCATCGGCAGTTCTCCATAATTCTAAGAAGCGTATAATATAATTTTATGTAAATGGATTAAAAGATCGATATGCGTTTAACAGATGCATCAGATTTTTTTTAATTATTTCCTTTTTTTAATAATCTATATCTATAAAATAAATATAATTTAAATGTAAAGTTAAAATAGTAGGTTTTCTTCATGCTCACACGGTTATTTGTACGATGGTCAGTTTGCCTGTCTGTCTGTTTATTCCAGCTGACCTTCAAAACAATTGGACCGATATTAATAATCTTTTACTAAGAGATAGTTGACTATATAAGGAATAACATAAGCTATATTTTATCCCGGTATTCACATCGGAAATAGGAATTACGTCGTAGCTTACGCTAGCGATGAGACGAATTGCTTTTTTTTTCAATTCGAATCAATCGAATTAACATTACTATTGATTCGAATAGCAATTCGAATTGATTCAAATCATCACATTCGTCACGTCAGCATTATAGTGAAATTCGTACTCGTATGTCGAGTCATTCGCCTTGCCGAGTTATAATTCGTTTACATTATTATTTTTTTTTGGCAGATCGGTTTGCATTACGAATGAGTCGAGATTTCGAGTTACAACAGTGTGCTCGGTATTTAGTTACGGAAAGGAAACTTAATAGAGATATATTGACTTTAAACACGTAGTTAATGACAATACTTTTTTATTATTATGATTAAAATCAGCTTACTAAATAACAAAAAAGTAATAATAAAATCATATACCAAAAAAATACATTTTTTTTTAAAAAAAGTCTGATTCTAATTAGTAATTACACGATAAATTAACTGTAAAAAATACGTTTATACGTCTCAGGTATACTCATAATTAATAGCTATTATTACTAATTACGTAAGGGGGCGTCCATAAATTACGTGAGGTGTTTTTTAAATTTTCTGTTACTCCCTCCCCCCCTGGTGAGATGTCGTGAGATTTTATTCAACCCCCTCCCCCATCCCCCAATCTCACGTGAGATTTTTCAAAATGTGGGTAGGTACTCAGATTACATATTTAAAACCTCAGTTGCACATCTATCTTATTTTATAGGTGAATTATCTATGGTATAACGTCGAAGTATGAATGAAATTATTTTTTTCGAACGAATTAGCGAATGATCTTAATCGTATTACGATTACGCTTAAGATTAAATTTTAAACATGTACAATCTGGATTAAATGGACCAAAATAGTATAATTTTTTTTGTTTCAATCAGAAAGAAAAAAGAAAGAAAGAAAATTGTGTAATATTTGCCGAGACCCCCCCACTCGCTAACGTAAGATTAGATGAGATTTGACTCGACCGACCCAAAAACATCTCACGTATTTTATGAACGCCCCCTAAACAAGCAGTCAACAAAAGCAAGAAAACATTAAATCGCGCGAGGGACGAATTGTAAATGTAATAGGTATCTACCTCAAACGAATCGAATTGGATCCAACCAAACTCGTGATTCTTAGAACATTTCGTGTATTTTCGTATTTTCTCACTCGTACAATTCGTTCTTACGATTCTTCGACTCCGTATTAGAGAGCGAATCAACGAATAGAAAACGAATCGACGAATGTCCTATCAAACCGAGTCGACTGATCGCCGCGCCGCGCCGCCATGGCCGCCTGCGCTACGAGTACGACACGAGTTGATTCGGTTTCGGTCAACGGCGATTCGAATGAACGAGTCAATAGTCTTATTCGAATTAAATGATTCGAAGCTGCTAGAATTTGTTAGTCAAAGTTATGCTAAATTGTAAACAACATATTTAGAATTCCTTGTGGTGATTCTCCTGGTTGTGGAGGAGGCCCGAGTTTACCAATGGGACGTATGACTATACAAAACACCTCTTTCAGATTGCATCAAACGTCTTTAAGTCACACTTTTGTATTTATGAGCTTTTGGTATCAATACCACATAACAGGTGTGTTTCTAATGTAAAATATTCCACGTAGGAGTATTTATGAATTTTAAACGAATAAATGTATAACAGAATATTTTTTTATGAACCACCTACATTACTTTCTAATCAGTAAACATATAAATTCTGTCAATTTAATATATGTAACTAGTTGATCCAACAGACGTTGTTCTGTTCAAATAAAATAAAAGGAATTCTCTTTGAAATCCACAGCGGCACCACCTACCCCGGTCTAATTGTGAATCTAAACCATTCTCGAATCCCCTTAAACACAAAAAAAAATTAATCAACATCGAACCAGCCGTTTAGGAGTTCAGTGACATGTGTATATGTCATTGAATTCCAAGTACACAAGAAATTTATATAAAAGAAGATAAGCAAAATTGAAAATTTTGAATAAGATGCAAACTAATATAAATAATAAAAATAAAGTATTAAGTTCTCTTCAATAGCAATTATCATCGATGAGGAGATCCGCCGCCGGCGACTGGGGCGGCGTAGGCGCAACTATCTGCGCCTCATGCCGCCCTAGCCGAGGCCGCGGGTGACGTGACCGGGGATTAGTCCGTCACCCGCCGTGAGGCCGACCGCGTGAGGAAAGACCGACGTCCTCCCCGAGGGGGGGACGTCGGTCGATGGGAGGGTACCCCAAATATCCCCAAAGTATTCCGTCGGGCCGACCATTGATGACAAGTAACTCTGCTCCGGTGGTCGGCCCAACGACGAAGGCGACGTGCACGTGGGTGGGTTGCGGGTGTGCGTGCTTACGCCCCTCTGTCGCCCCGGACGGAGTGGTGCGAGGAGCGCGCCGACAGCAATCCACCCCCAAAAAAAAAAATATGCATATTATATTCCTTAGTTGTCTTTTATGACATCCATTTTCAATAGCAATATGAACTGGTAAATTACTCCTTTGCCACATGGAAAGTCTTAATTTCTTTCATCATCATCATCATCTTAGCCCATATACGTCTCACTGTTGGGCTCGAGCCTAATCTACAATAGGAGGAGAATTGACTTACTATACCGTGCTGGTCAGACATGTTGGTATAGGGTTTTATGTCGAATTTTACTTCTCTTTCATAGATATTATCTGCATATCATATCCCCACTTTTAAGACACCCACTGGTAAAAGGGGGTGGTGAACTATATTCTTACTCCATTACTACACGAAATATATCGAGCCGACCACTGACGTCAAGTCACCCTGCTCCGGTGGTCGGCCCAACGACGAAGGCGACGTGCATCGCGGGTGGGTTGCGGGAGTGCGTGCTTACGTCCCTCTGTCGCCCCGGACGGAGTAGTGCGAGGAGTGCGCCGACCGCAACCCAACACAAAAAAAAAAAAACTACACGAAATATATAATTTCTTTACTTAAAAGTTATTCTATCGATTCAATATAAAAACGGAAGTTATCCAGACGTCTCAAATACTAGATTTCCTGTAATTGTAAACACGACTCTTTTGTGTATTGTTTGGTTTTCTCAAGACCTTTAAAATTCAAGAATTGTGACCATAGTCTTAAAGTTAGTAAAATTCGCCTATTTTGCATAACAATAGCATTGAAATTAAAAAAAATAATTTCAATTTAATGGGCCGTTAAATTTATATACATTAACTAACGACTTTTGATGTTTACGCGAATATTACACATCCTTCCATCCTTACTAATATTATAAATGCGAAAGTAAGGACGTTTGTTTGTTTGTTTGTTACGCTTTCACGCTTAAACCACCAAACGGATTTCAAAAATTCTTTCACCAATGGAAAGCTATAATATCACGGAGTAACATAGGCTATATTTTATCCAGGTATTCCCACGGGAACGGGAACTACGCCGCGGGTAAGGCGGGTTGCTAGTCTATACCAATAAATAAAATTGGAGTGTCTGTTTGTAATGTCAAAATAATAGGTTTTTTTCATGCTCACACGGTTATTTGCACGACACCTATGCCTAAATAGCAATTAAAAAATTCTTGTCTGTCTGTCTGTTTGTTCTGGGTAAACTTCAAAACGGCTGGACCGATTTCAAAAATTCTTTCACCAATGGAAAGCTATAATATCAGGGCGTAAACTAGGCTATATCTTATCCCGGTATTCCCACGGGAACTACGCGGGTAAAACGACTATAACCTATAACCGAAGCGAAGCGAGGGCGGGTTGCTAGTTATAAATAAAACTATTTTTACAAAGAATCATTTACAGAGAATTTTGGTAAAACGATGATTTGTTGGACGTTGGACATTTTAGTCCACCCGTGACCATGAACGTTGGAAAGTGTTCGAAATGATTTCTGATGTTTACGCGAGTATTATACATTTTACATAGAACTACTTTACGGATTTTATCGCGTTTGTATTTGATTTTTGATTGACCGACGTTTCGACCACTTTGCAGCGTTTATGGTCACGGGCGGACTCCAATCCGCTCGTGACAATGAACGAAACGTCGGGCAATCAATATTTAAAATATTTAATCACGTCATCACAAATGGTGCTGTAGTTTTAATCGTTTACCATGAGATAGGTATAACAATAGATTTTTTTTATTATCAAAAAAAAATAGTTCAATTCAATTATAAAGAAGTTTACCTTGCAAAGATTTTATTTTTATAATCAAGAATATATAAAACCTTATTTTATTGTATGGTTTATAATTTACATATAAAATGCTGGCATAGTTACATTAAACATGGCGGCTTCGACAATATATTTAGTATTTTATGAAACATGTTCACGAAATAAAGTTTTATACAATGTTGTATTTTACAAAGTTAAGAATAAATTTCAATTTACTTCACTTTTATTTGCTCAAATATGATTTATACAGGTTAGATTAGATACATTATATTTTGCCTCATGGCGACATGGTTATGTAAATTTTTTTCAAACTAACTTCTGCTCGTAGCTTCGTCCGCGTGGTGTAGATACTTTGGGCTAACGCTAACTTTAAACTAAGACTTTGTTTACGTAGAAGGTGAAAATATTTTTAATAATACGATTCTGTGGCACATGATTTTTGCGAAAATTTAGTCGTTTACGCAGCGGAAGCTCTCAAACAAAAAAAGAAGGAATGAAGGAACGAATTTTTCGAATCAGACCAGTAGTTCCTGAGATTAGCGCGTTCAAACAAACAAACTCTTCAGCTTTATATATTAGTGTGGATTACCTAATTGTATGTTATAATAATAATCGTCCATTTTTTTTATTTTTTTGGGGTGGGTTGCGGTCGGCGCGCTCCTCGCACCACTCCGTCCAGGGCGACAGAGGGGTGTAAGCACGCAACACCCGCAACCCACCCACGATGCACGTCACCTGCGTCGTTGGGCCGACCACCGGAGCAGGGTTACTTGCCATCAGTGGTCGGCCCGACGGAATACCCCCTACTTGGGGTACCCTCTCATCGACCGACGTCCCCCCCTCGGGGAGGACGTCGGTCTTTCCTCACGCGATCGGCCTCTCGGCGGGTGACGGACTAATTCCCCAGTCACGTCACCCGCGGCCTCGGCTAGGGCGGCATGAGGCACAGATATTCGCGCCTACGCCGCCCCAGTCGCCATAATAATCGTCCATGTGGTGATGGAGTAAGAATACAATTCACCACCAATCTTGCCTATGGATGTAGTAAAAGACAACTAAGGGGTCCCGTATTATATTTAGATAATATCTATGCAAGAGAAGGTAACCTCGAAATAAAATCCTATACCAACATGACTGATCAACATGGTATATATAGGTGATAGATCTAATCTGTGCCGGAATTTGACGTGAATTGAATTCATTTTTCGTCGGCCTTTTAGTTGTGAAAGTCTTGTAAAAAAGCGATTTATTTGATAATAACAGTTCAATTAGTTCTTTAAAAATCGAAATCTTCAATTATTAAGGATTGCAATATATTGTGAAAATTTGTGACAACAAAAAAGAAGAGGCAGCAAATCTGAAAGAACAATTCGAATGGGTTCTTCGTGAGGAGGTCCATGCAATCTTACATCAGCTCCATTCTGTTTTAGTCGAATGTGCTCACAGATTTCCCGTACCATTATATGGAAATGAGGGTCAGAAGCAAGATAACTTCATATTAACATCACAACCTGAGCAATTGAAATGTATTGTAACACTCACAGGAGACAGCATTACACACGCAGACATAAGTTTTAAAGTGCTTAGGCAAATGCACACCATATGTCGCAAGTCTATTAACCAAGATGGACCATGGATATATGGTAGTAGGTCAATTTGCCTCCTATTGTGGTGGGGGTATATCCCAACAGTGGGACGTATAAGAGCTGAAATGAGATTGATGAAGATTAATTTTCAATTTAATTAACTTTATTTACTCAAAAATGGTTCATACATGTATTACACTTGGATTCATCGCAGCCCACATACGTTCCATTGTTGGGCTCGGGCCTCCTCCACAATAGGAGGGAATTTGACCTACAGTCAGTCATGTTGGTATAGGGTTTCAAGTTTTCCTTCTCTTGCACAGCTATTATGTGCATATTATATCCCATAGTCGTCTTTTACGACATCCACGGGCAATATAGGGAGTGGTGAATTGTATTCTTACTCCGTTACCACACGGAATGCACTTGGATTAGTTACGTTTGAATTAGTTACATGGTATTCTGTTCCGTTAGTCGTGCAAATGGTTATGTAATATGCATCATCAGAAAAGATCATATACGTCCCACTGTTGGGCTCGAATCTACGTGATTATGGGAGAGAAACAAACCTACTATACCATGCCAGTCAGACTTCCAGGCAAAGGCTTTTGTTTCGAGTTTTACTGCTCTTGAATAGATGTTATATGCGTATTATATCCCTTAATCGTCTTTTACGACGCCCAACTTTCTGAGGGTGTTTGCGTGTGGACGGTTTTGTTATCACCGAGCCTCAATGAACGCATTCACACTCCCTTCACTTTCTTCGCGGTAGGCAGCGGCCTTGTAAAGGTCTATGAGCGGCAGCAACACTTACCATCAGGTGTACTGTCTGCTCGTTTGCCACCTGTATTCTTATTTTGTCACCGTTTAGATTTCTACCTAGGTAGTTCTTGAAGGTAAACGCTTTTATCATAAATCGAGATTACGCCGCAACATTTGGGGGTGCAATAAATATTATAAGGATTACACAAATTCACTAACATATGTACATCCTATATGTATATAGCTAAAGGTCTTTAATAACCGGTCAAGTGCGAGTGGGACTTAATTATGAAGGGTTCTAAAGAAATGTTATGAAGTTTTGTAACTGTAATTGAAACTATCTATACCAATAAATAAAATTGGAGTGTCTGTTTGTAATGTCAAAATAATAGGCTTTTTTCATGCTCACACGGTTATTTGCACGACACCTATACCTAAAATACAGATAATTAAATAAATATAGAAAATAAATATAGATAAATACAGAAAATTTTTTTGTCTGTCTGTTTGTTCCGAGTAATCTTCAAAACGGCTGGACCGATTTCAAATATTCTTTCACCAATGGAAAGCTATAATATCAGGGCGTAAACTAGGCTATATATTATCCCGGTATTCCCACGGGAACGGGAACTACGCGGGTAAAACGACTAAAACCGAAGCGAAGCGAGGGCGGGTTGCTAGTCGGATATATAATGTTTTTTTAATGCTATTGGTGGCAAACGAGCAAACAGCACACCTGATACTGTCGCTCATGGACCTGTGTTAGGCCGCTGCCTACCGTGAAGAAAATAAAGGGAATATGAATGTGTGCAATGAGGTTCGATGATATTAAAGGCATCACCAAAACCCATTCATCATCATCATCATCATCGCAGCCCACATACGACCCACTGTTGGGCTTGGGCCACCTCCACAATGGAAGGGAATTTGACCTACTATACCATGCTGGTCAGACATGTTGGTATAGGGTTTCATTTCGAGTTTTCCTTCTCTTGCACAGATGTTATGTGCACATTATATCCCATAGTCGTCTTATACGACATCCACGGGCAATATAGGGAGTCACCACACGGACAAAACCCATTACACGCAAATAATCAGAACGTTGGGTTGCCAGCTCTCTTGCACCGTAAAAAGTGCAGTAACAGAGTGGTATTACTCACAGGTCGATTTTATGAGTGTGGTACTATCCCGGACAGACCGACCCAGAGCTGTAGACAGATAATTGTCGAAAGTGAGGTCCTACCGCAAATGATTTCGGATAATTTCGGATCATTAGATAACGGAGGATTTTCCGTGTGGCGACGGCATAAGATTACAATTCACCACTCCCTCTCTTAGCCTGGGTATCGTAAAAGACGATTAAGGGATTATTGAAGAGGATGATGATGATTATTATGATAACATTTTGTTATAAAAGCAATAAATTGCTTATATTGTAAAAATTACAAAGTCGTTTTTTTTGGACTAATCCCACCACACATTCCCACCATTGTAACTCCTGTAAGCCAGGGTCCACAATGGTCTCCTTAGATCACACCGAGGTTTGACTCTCAGGTTTTTTTTTTTTTTTTATTGCAAACGGTGGCAAACGAGCAAACAGTACACCTGATGGTAAGTGTTGCTGCCGCTCATGGACCTTTACAAGGCCGCTGCCTACCGCGAAGAAAGCGAAGGGAGTGTGAATGCGTGCATTGAGGCTCGGTGATACCAAGGACACCACCAAAACCCTCCACACGCAATCACCCTAAGAAAGTTGGGCTGCCGGCTCTCTCGCTCACCGAACGAAGCGCAGTAACAAATTGCTACTACTCAGACGTCGATTTTCTGCGAGAGCATGGTACTGCCCCGGACGGACCGGCCCGCGGCTGTAGACAGATAACTGTCGACAGTGTGGTCCTACCACTCCTAAAGTAGGAGTCCCGGGAAATGATTTTTATTGCCTTGGAAGCAGTTGATTGATTGCACTTCTCACCTACGCAATGCGGGAGACATGGACATTTACTAGTTAGTTAATAAATAATAAGACATGCATGTTACGATAAGCACAGCCGCACGACACCAGGGATATGGGAGAATACTAATGGGACCTATATGTGAGCTTTAAGATTGATTGCTACAGTAGGTATGGCAGAAACGCATGAACGTACGGAAATTTTCTCGAGTTGTTACAAGGTCCATATAGTATTCTACTACAGAGGTCACTTGCAAATTGTTTAACATATGATCGCGGTTATTACGCCCGAATAAAAAATTACAAAGTCTATTATTATTCATGAGATTTACATACAGACAGACGTACAACAGAGCTTGATAATTGGTTTCCGTTGTCACCTTTCAAGTACAGAACCCTAAAACCGTACCCTCTTTGTAAAACTACCCTCGCTATTATCTTAACACCCTCCGTACACGAGTTCGCAGTTTTAGAGGGGGGCAATATAAAAAAAAGTAAAGAGTAATACGACGCCAAGGTTTTGGTAATAAAATGTTGTCTCTTTCACACTTAGGACTGTTTAGATTTATGAGTGAGAGATCCGAAAAATAATGCTCAAAATATATCTGAATGGTTATTAGCAATGTGGTAATAGTAATTTACCCCATATATCATCACGATCTCAGCATATAAGTCCCACTGTTGGGCTAGGGCCTCCTTCAAAACTAGAAGGGCAATTGGTCTATTACAGAGGTGTCAAACTCAATTTTACAGAGAGCCATATATTAAATTTTGAATTCGTAGGCAGGCCAGATTGAATATAAAAAAGAAATGAACTGAATTATTATATTATAACATTTTATTCGTTAAATTATATAGTATATAATATACGGATGCTAAAATTGAGACTGCGGACCCTATTGATACGGCCCAGGGGTCGGATGCGGCCCACGGGCCGTATCTTTGACATGACTGGTCTATTATACTGCGCTGGTCAGACAGGTTGGTTTTGAGTTCTTATTTTGAACTTTCCTTCTCTTACACAGATGTTATATGCATAAAATATCCTTAAGTCGTCTTTTACGACATTCACGGGTAAGATGGTGGTGAATTGTATTCTTACTCCGTCACCATACGGAAATACTTCACAAATACTGTATTTTTTTTATCCATTCATCCAACAACCTATGTTGGACATAGACGCACATATATTATGCCACAATATATTATGTAATGGTGTAATTGCCACGTTTGACAAGAGTTTGGCAATCGCAAATGGTTATAAGTTCCCCAGTAGAGTGGTACTCGTTCTTCTGGTGATCTCTCAGCTAATATTTAATGTTCTCACGAGAAAATAAGAAGAAACGGTCCCTTGTATTCTTAAACCTTCAAAGTCAAAGTGGTTTCGTATAGTGACGTATTAAGAATACAAATTACGAATCCTTTATTACCCGCGGGTGTCGTAAGAAACGACTGAGCGATATGATATACAGCGGTCGACAAAATGGCGTTGGACAGGGAATGCGGTGAGTTATGGGGTCGGGCGCCGCCTTACCGTCGCCCGAGACAGATTGGGCGGGGTGCGTTTACACCATAGCCTGCCAAAAATAGGGATATATATACAGATATATAGGGATATAATATACAGACTTCCGTGTGGTGACGGAGTAAGAATACAATTCACCACCCCCTATCTTACCCGTGGGTGATCGTACGAGACGACTAAGGGATATAAAACGCATATAACATCTATGCGAGAGAAGGAAAACTCGAAATGAAACCCTATACCAACACGTCTGACCAGCGTGGTATAGTAGGTCAATTACCCTTCCATTATGGAGGAGGCCCGAGCCCAACAGTGGGACGTATATGTGCTGAGATGATGATGATGATGAATATACAGATAGCCTTTAGACAGGAGGCGGAAAATTCGACATAATTCTCTATACCAAGCCGTCTGAACAAATTGCCGACTATTATGGAGGAATCTAGCAGTAAGATGAGTAGCTTTGGCTGCACAGACGGCGTTCTGGTTAAGATACTGACCTACCGTGCTAGTGTCGTGGGTTCGAATCCCATGCAGGACAACACTTTGTCATCATCATCATTTCGGCCCATACACGATCCACTGCTGGGCTCGAGCCTCCTCCATAATTAGGAGGGAAATTGACCTTACTCCATGTTGGTCAGACAGGTTGTTATAGGGTTTTGTTTCGAGTTTTCCATATCTTGCGTAGATGTCATATGCGTAATATATCAAGTTAGTATTTTTTTACGACACTCACGCGTTTGAGAGGGGGTGGCAAATTGTATTCTTACTCTATCACCGTACGGATAATATTGATAACCCGAGGCTATAACTTCCATGTCTCAAAAATTGATCGTCTTATTGTAAAAAATCCCCAACTAGGGATGGCGATCTGAGATCGACTAATCAAAGAATCGATTTTTCAGGCTCAAAAAATTTATTTTATAAATCATTACGGAGCACTGAATCGATTCAACGAATCGATACTTTGCCCTAGAGAATTGTCATGCGATTTTTATTCTGCCCACACGATGTTTTATACTATACTTATTATAAGATTAATAACACTTTCAGATTTCCTAAAAAAAAGCTCGATTAATCTGGAATCGATTCTGCAGACCTCAATTTTCTTGTGAATCGATTCTTTGGACAACAATTCGGATCGATCTTTTTCAGAAAGATCGCCCATCCCTATCCCCAATGCTTCCTAATCCATTCTCTCACCGAAGATAAACAGAGACAATGCTCTTCCTGTTACTGTATTGCTACGTGTAATTATATATAAACAAGGCTTTTTTTTTTAACGGCGGAAGGAAGTTATTATCTATGGCCATTGTGTCTGTCGTGTGTTAGCTACGCTTAAAAAGAAATACTGTTTTATAATCTGTGTATAAATTTAGATAATCCAATATTGTAGAGGATTATTATATTTTTTTACGTACTATCATCATTTCAGCCTGCATAAGTCCCAGAGTTGGGCTTGGGCCTCATCCATAATAGGAGATATTGACTTAGTGTACGACGGTGGTTAGGTATCCGTGTGGCGATGGAGTAAGAATTCATCACTCCCTATCTTGCCTGTTGATGTCGTAAAAGACGACTAAGGGATATAATATGCATATAACATCTATACAAGAAAAGGAAATCTCGAAATAAAATCCTATACGAACCTGTCTGATCAGCATGGTATAGTAAGGTCAATTTTACTCCTATTGTGGAGGAGGCTCGAGCCCAACAGTGCGATGTTTATGAGCTGAAATGAGATGATGACCACGGTTTTGCTATAGGGTTTTTTTTATGTCCCTTAGTCGCCTTTTACGATACCCACGGGTAAGAGCGGGCATGGTAAATTGTATTTCTACTCTGTGACCACACGGAGGGCCCATTATATTCAAAATTTATATTCGCTCTATACAGTACAGTCGGTTTAGGTAACTTTGGATTGCAGTTTTACTTTGAACGAAGTTGTGAAAAAGGTTTATTACATGGTTATATTAGTTTATTACATGGAAACTTTTTTGTTTTAATATCTTAACTATATAAAACGGAATGCTAAAATGTTTTGTAGCAATAAAAAAAACTATCAATGTCATAATTATGCAAATTTCCCGCCGTTTTAGGGTGTTTGTAGCTGTAATTCGGAATCGCAATTAAATATACAAAACTTATTATAAGGTATATTCTAATGTTTATTGTATATTAATTTAGATGTAATTTTTATACTTTAGGTTTTTTTTATTAGTTATACTTTTGTTTTCATTGACACAAATTTTTTCCTCCTCCATTGCGTCGTCCGATACATGCTCGCCACTCGAAAACCTTTTTCCCCAGCAGTCGACAGTTCGTCGAGTGATATAGCCTGCCCATTGTCACTTCAGCGTGCTTCGTGCTTTGGATTTGGTGCATTTCCGTATTTGTGATTTTATTTCGCAAAAAAATGCCGAGCATAACTCACTCCATATCGAATTTGAGCTTGGTTAAGGCTACATTTAGGGTCCACATTTCAGTACCAAGCGTCATTACTAATAAGACACACCGGTCGTAGACCTGTGCTTTTTTATACCTGATACCTAAGTGTAATTCTAAACGTCAAAAAGCTCAAACAACAAAAAATATATTTAGTGCTACGTCATTTACATTAAGGTATTTTCTAATTCAAAGGTTTGTAATATATTTATTTTTATAATTACAATTGTTCTCAAAAATATAAATGTCAGATGCAATACTTTTATAACAACGGAATAAAATGGCATACTAATTCAACCTACCCTTGAATGTTTAAGAGGGCTTGATGCTGCCCTATTATTATGCCTATAGAACTGGAAGCCGGGGGAATGTCAATTATTCTTGGCGAGCCATATGTAAGGGATATTATTATATTTCACTATTTTTCATATTCGAAATAGTAAAATAAGGGGTCAATATTGATTTTTTCTTCTCGACATATTGTGAAAAAGTATTGACATGCGAGTATGATGACAATCTACACGTATGTCTTTTTTAGGGTTTCGTACCTAAAAGGTAAAAACGGGACCCTATTAATAAGACTTCGCTGTCTGTCTGTCCGTCCGTCTGTCTATCACCAGGCTGTATCTCGAGAACCGCAATAGCTAGACAGTTGAAAATTTCACAAATTATATATTTCTATTGCCGCTATAATAACAAATACTAAAAACAAAATAAAATAAATATTTAAGAGGGGAACCGTTGGATGCAAGTGGCACAGAACTGTTCCGCGTGACAATTTCGTGGGGAGGCCTATGTCCAGCAGTAGACGTCTGTGGATTGATGCATGAAAACGTTTTGAACATTTTCAAAACTAAATTGATTTTAGGCATTACCTATGCCTTATTCAAATAATGACAATTTGGTAAGAAATAAATCTTTATATCGCAGTGGACTTAACAATAAGTTAAATATTTTTGCAAAAAAAACCGACATCAATAATGTAGACAATGTAGACAAATTTTTACTTTTTGTTGATTTTACAAAAACTGCTTGTTCGATTTGGTTAAAATATTTATGGGTCCATTTGAGAAGTATACCCTTTGCAACAAAAAAAGAATTTTTCAAATCGGTTGGCGAGCGACGGAGTTATGCGCGAACAAACATGAAAAAAATACAAACATCCTAATTGAGAACCTCCTCCTTTTTTAAAGGTCGGTTAAAAATACAATTAAAAGATAAATGAAATAATTTGAACACACAGAATGTAGTGTAAAAACTAAACGCAACGAACAATGTGCCAATTTACCTGTTAAACGTATAGATGCCTTCAATATTGTTGAATAGTTCCGATAGTTGCTCCTCTGAGAACTTCATATCACGCCGCCATACGTGTAAGTAGCCCTGAAACAACAAACAAACATATACTCTCCAAAGCCATTTTAACCTCATAGAAGGAATGGTACTCTTCTTCTTCTTCTTTTTTATTGGCAATAAGCTACAATAATATGCGCTATTGGTGTCAGTGTCAAGTTTAAACAAATTAATACGTCTCTATATACACTAGTGGTCGCCATGTGGTCGAAATTCGGCCACAATTCATTTTAATAAATTTTTCTGCTACACAATTTTCTTTTCATTTTATTTATGTATAATTGTAAATTGAACAAGCTGTATTTCACTAATAACTAATATAAGTACATTAGACATTGTCATCATAATTATGATTATTTGACATTCGGTTTGACCAGAGATTTTAATCGTAAACAAAAGTGTATAAGCGCGCGCGCGTGTGTGCGTGTGTGTGTGTGTGTGTGTGTGTGTAGCATTGTAGTGTGCGTAATGCCTTTTTAATGTATTTCTAATCCATTATTATATTTAATATCATTTTGATGCACTTCTCCTCATTATATACTTCAACTGTGCCAAATTTCATACTTGTCCATCCACGTAATATTCGTAAAAAGGGGTACAAAGTTTTTGATTCACGTATTAATATATAGATAATAATAGTCTTAGTCGTTGCCATTGATCGAGAGCTGATGACCAAATCAATGTTTTCTCTGCCAATGTTGCAGAACATGAAAATGTACGCAATTCACAATTAAATCATATTCATACACTTCAGAATATTCTCTGCGTTATATTACATAAAATACCAGCAAAATTATTCAATATAACACTGTAAAACACCAAAGCAATAAATAACATTTAAAAGCGCTACATATTTTGATATTCCGTAAAATCTCAATGGTACTCTAATTAAGGTATTTTTTTGGCGGGAACGAGCAAATGTCATGTGTAGAACGAATCGTTGAACAAGAGCCTCCATAACGTAATATGTAATGGTAATTGGCTTACTATTTCTCACTTATATGTAGTAGGACGACCATCTTCTGTCTACAGAAAATCGACATCTGGAGTAGTAACAACTTTTTACTGCACTTCGTTTGCTGAGTGAGAGAGCCAGAAGACCAATTTTCTGAGGGTATTTTGGCCTTTTATCGAACCTTATTGCACGCATACACACTCCCTTTATGGTAAGCTGTCTTCACGGTAAACATGATCACTTACCATCAGGTGTGTTGTTTGCTTGTATGCCATGAATAGCAATAAAAAAATGAGTTGAGATTATTTTTCGAATAGGAAGTAACCGTGTTTTGTTACTCCTTTACTAAAACATTAAAATATAGGCTTAATGTGTGCTGATATGATGAAATACGGGATGAAAGTAATGTTGTGAGAAAAGTTTTGGGTATGAATGTTGAAGGCTTTAGGGGTAAAGGAAGACCGAGGAAATGATGGATGGACTGCGTGAGGCATGACATGGATAGCCTGGGAGTGACTGCAGTGATGACGTCTGATAGGACCGTATGGAAGAAGATGACATATTGCGTCGACCCCAAGTAATTGGGATAAGAGCAAGATGATGATGATGTGTGCTGAGTGATATAGACTATGTCTCTTTTTCAAGCTTTTATTTAGTTTCACCTGTCCCGTTGTCAGTAATCAAATCTTGCAAGTTAAATTTGATCCACTGCCAGGTTTCTGATTGAGCTAAAATTTTGCATGCATGTATAAATCGGATGACAATGCAATATTATTGTGACATAGAGCTGATCTGATAATGGACCTGAAAGCTGGCTATGGGAACTCCGTAATTAAACGATGCAACCCCATCGAATTTGGGCTCATTTGATTCGTCTTGACGAGTACTTTGATACTTATATGGTAACCAGGGACTGATGATGGACTTTGATTTTTAACTTTTTAGTTAATTTTAAACTTTTAGTTCAGTTAACAAATAATAAAAGCTTGTTTTTAAAAAAGGCTTTTTTTTCTTTAATTTATTATTTTATCTATGGTCTAGGTACATACATCCCGCCAAAAGCGTCCGAGGCGACAGAAATTCGCCGTAGAGCCTTATAACCTACCTTTTTTCCAAATATAACAGTCAACTGATATCAATGCCTTGACTTTGGTCGCATGGATTGAAATCCTAGTACATTACAATATCAACAAACAATAAAAAAAATAATTCACAATAAAAAGGTGTTTAGAGTTGCCATGAAACTCTATAACTATTGTTGTAATCATATTCTCGGTCTAAAGATTTCCTTTTATAAACTGTGGGTGGAACCTTGAACAATGCTCAATTTATTCTTTGCTAGTGTTGTGGTTTGTTCCGAACCACAGAATGTGGTTAACTGGTGACAGGGTTGTCAGTAAAAACATCTAAAATCTTACAACGTACCATAAATATTTAGGTATACATTTCATTATTTCTTAAAACGCTTTTAGTCAATCCATCGAACATTTTATCGAAGTACACTTATTTACTGATGTTCTTACTTTATAAGTACTATATTCAATCAAAATCAGTCAAGACATTTTTCAGCTATTTAAGCCAGACCTACGTTAAACGTCAAACATTTTAAAAATAGTCAAGTTTCAAAAGCGAGGAAAAATGAATACGCATTAAAAGTATAAGGTACAAGAACTACGAATATGAGTTTGTTTATTTCGCATACACCGTTTCAGAGATTCAAAGACCAAGACTTTCATCCATACTGGTCATTTGATATAAAAATTGATAGACACAATGAACGCGAGCAAAACCGCGGCTCTAGCTGATGGATAAAGATGTATGTAATACCTACTTATAAACATATCCTGGGTGTATTTATTCTTCCGTTCCACATTTAGTAATAAATTTAGAGCAAATTTCTATAGTAAATTAGTTGGATCTGATATTAAAGACTAAGGCACAATGAGAGCAGTAATTAATCTATACCAATAAATAAAATTAGAGTGTCTGTTTGTAATGTCAAAATAATAGGCTTTTTTCATGCTCACACAGTTATTCGCACGGCACCTATGCCTAAAATAGCAATTAAAAAAATTTTGTCTGTCTGTCTGTTTGTTCCGGGTAATCTTCAAAACGGCTGGACCGATTTCAAAAATTCTTTCATCAATGGAAAGCTATAATATCAGGGCGTAAACTAGGCTATATTTTATCCCGGTATTCCCACGGGAACGGAAACTACGCGGGTAAAACGACTATAACCTATAACCGAAGCGAAGCGAGGGCGGGTTGCTAGTTATTTAATATAATTATGTCCTAATATTATTTGCTGTTACAATTTCCGTGTGGTGACGGAGTAAGAATACAATTCACCATTCCCTATATTCCCCATGGATGTCGTAAAAACGACTATGGGATATAATATCGAAATAACATCTGTGTAAGAGAAGGAAAACCCGAAATCAAACCCTATACCAACATGTCTGACCAGCATAGTATTAGTAGGTCAAATTCCCTCCCATTGTGGAGGAGGCCCGAGCTCAACAGTGGGACGTATGTGGGCCTCGATGATGATGATGACTATTTGCTGTGTGACAGCTACGAATACTACCAACCCCTACACTGACAGTGTGTGTAGTAAAAGATGACTAAGGGTTTTACATAAATCTGGCCACTACTAAAGCCCTCTGATCATGAGATCATCGCATTCCCGTTATAAATATATTTCGAGTATCTCTTCTCTTGCAGTGAACTTATCTGTTTCCCTTAATCGTCTTTTACGACTACAGATATAAAAGGATGGTGAATTGTATTCTTACTCCGTCACCACAAGAAAATTGAAGTCACGCCGTCGATTTTAGTAAAGCGATGTCACCTTACTAGTATTTTAGAAAGCTTTACATGACAACAACATGAAATTCCATATTTCTGCCAAAAGCCTTAACGTTTTTTAGACTAATCCCGCTTCATCTTATTCAGGCAACCAGGGCGACGGTAAGGAGTCGCTACTGTATTCCTCTCTCCACTTATTAAACCTATTGGTCTTCTTACCAATGGCAGTTCGAACATCCGCGACTACAGCTAATACAGGTACAATAATGACTTACAACAGCTTCTTCGAAATTATGAACTTTATATGTGTTTGGCATATGCCAATGAAAATATTATATTACTAGCAACCCGCCCTCGCTTCACTTGGGTTATAGGTTATAGTCGTTTTACCCCCGTAATTCCCGTTCCCGTGGGAATACCGGGATAAAATATAGCCTAGTTTACGCTCTGATATTATAGCTTTCCATTGGTGAAAGAATTTTTGAAATCGGTCCAGCCGTTTTGAAGATTACCCGGAACAAACAGACAGACAAAAATTTTTTAATTGCTACTTTAGGCATAGATGTTGTGCAAATAACCGTGTGAGCATGAAAAAAGCCTATTATTTTGACATTACAAACAGACACTCCAATTTTATTTATTGGTATAGATCATCATCATGTGTATCATCTCTTACATGGGAGAGACAAAATGTGAGATCTCCAGATGAATGCGCAGACATTCCCTTGGTAAACTTGTGACAATAATTACAATCATCAACCAATCTATTAAGCGTGGCAATAACTGCATTAATTCCTTAGGGACTTGTGCTGTTCGTTAGGCCTCCCTAACGTCCGTCGTCGTCCCTTATGTCCGATAATAGCTGTTGGTTGCAAACAAACAAACACTACACCTAATGGTAAGTTATACTGCCGCTCATGGACTCTTGCTAGGCCGCTGCCTATCGTGAAGATAGTGAAGGGACTGTGAATGCGTGATGTTCGGCGATACTAAAGGCCATCACAAAAACCATCACACGCAAACACCCTCAGAAAATTTGTGTTTTCGACTCTCTCGCTCACCGAACAGTGCAGCAACAAATTGATTTTCTGCGAGAGTATGGTACTACCCGGGCAAGACCGACCCACGGCTGCAGACGACTGTAGACAGTGTGGTTCTACCACTATAATATTGTACAGGATTATTTTACGTTCGGTGTGCTTCCGACTTAATAACGGGCAAGCCGGCGCGTGCTCAACTTAGAAAGTCTTGATAAAGTGATAAGTGTATCACGAGTACAACCATATTGGGTATTAAAGTACTTTTGTATATGTATATATTACATCTATTATCTGATTTTTCTTTTATAAAGTTAGGACAAGTTAATATCACAGTATTCCCCGTGGAGATGGAGTAAGAATACAATTGACCATCTCCCTTCTTACCCGTGGGTATCGTAAAAGACTACTAAGGAATTAAATATGCATATAACATCTATACAAGAGAAGGTAAACTTGAAATGAAACCCTATACCAACACATCTGAGGTACCCGAAAGGGTATTCTGTCGGGCCGACCACTGAGGTCAAGGAACTTGGCACTGGTGGTCGGCCCAACGACGAAGGCGACGTGGGTACGGGTGGGTTATGAGCCCGCGCGCCGCCCTTTCGTCGCCTCGGACGAAATGGACGGCGTGTGCGCTTACCATACACACCCATTAAAAAAAATACCAAAACATCTGACCAGCGTGATATAGTAGGTTGATTTTGCTGTTATTGTGGAGGAGGCTCGAGCCCAGCAGTGTGACGTATATGAGCTCTGATGATTATAATAATTAAAAAAAAAACACATTTATACATAAATTATATAGACGTAAGTAAATTAGAACTTTATCATTTAATTTACGCAGTAATTAATATCTGTAACCGCGCCTTTAGTCGACTAATCGAATGGCCATTTAAACCGTAAAGATTTTGCCTCTAAAATTATAACTGAATGAAGATACAAGTAGTTGTTTACGATACAGTGTTATTGAACTCGTAAACTCCACCTACGCATACCGTGAGAGATTTCATTGATACATAACAGCAAAGTAATTTTAATATTCAAAACTTCAACCGTAGCGTTTTAAATCAGGGGTTCCATCTTAAGGAGATAACAGAAGCAAAAAATATTGTTGTATAGAGCGTGGCAAGAGAAAAAATGACGTTAATAATGCGCCAATAAATTTGCGAACATACGTAATCGTCTTTTACGACGCCCGTGGACAAGAGAGGGTGGTTAATTGTATTCTTACTGCGTAACCATATGGAACCACTCTTCGTATCATCATCATCGCAGCCCCAATACATCCCACTGTTGGGCTGGGGCTTCCTCCACAATGGGAGGGAATTTGACCTACTATATCATGCTGGTCAGACATGTTGGTATATGTATACACATATATATATATATATATATATATATATATATATATATATATATGTGTGTATACATATCCCTTGGTCGTCTTTTACGACACGCATGGGCAAGAAAGGGGGTGATTAATTGTAGTCCTACTCCGTAACCACACGGAACCACTCCCCATATACTTCCAATATACATAAAATTTTGTATATTTACTGAATTAGTTTTCAACCAAGCAACGCAATGACTGCACGGATGGCGATTACGCCATCACTGATCTTAACCACTAGGTTAGGATGGGTAGATCTACCGTGCCAGTGTCGTAGTTTCAAATCCTACGCAGGACAACACCTTACTCCGGTCGATGAGCTTGTACGGCACACCGGTGTGGGCAGGGTCCCTGACAGTCCGACTGCGGGTTCACTTGTGGCGTCCACAGAGAGCTATGGCGGTCAGGGCCATACGCGATTACCGCTACCCAAAAACAAAGGACAACACTTTGTGTGATCCACAAATTGTTGTTCTGAGTCTGGATGCAATTTGTGTCCGTTAATTATGTTTGTAAAGTCCCCCGCAATACAAGAATTATTTCCCTAGTGTCTTTCTGTAAAAACAACCATGTATAAGCCCAAGTCAGTTATTACTTATAAGGTTGAATAACAAAAAACAAAATAGGTATGATGTAAGTACAGAACTGGTACACAACCTTGTGTTACTCCGTCGACCGTTGATAAACGGATTATATGTGTACATCTCGCGACATTTTAACGGTATTAAAATTTAAATTCCCACATAATTCCTACTAAATTGAGATGTGAAATATTCCTTATAATAATACTTATAGCTTAGAATAATAACGTATAGAAGGATAGTGTCAGTGCTTCAAACGTTCGAAACATGAATCTTAAAATACTAATGGCTCGCAGACGATTACACACGTACACACGCACACCACTATACAAATTATGAAATCAAATACATATTGTTTTTATTACCATAAATCGTCGAAATAATTTTAAAAGTAATATTAAAAACCTTTATAAGTTTTTCAAATGTGTTAGACACCATTTGAATGCACAAACCGTCTTAATTACCTATTTATTTTTTAAGAGTTGCGTACGTACATGCAGAACAATGACTTGTACATTACGGAACGGTTCCGGCGTAAGCTCCATTAGGCTCCAATTGAAATGCTTCACTTTTTGTGCGCGAACTTACCTTCTATACGTTATTATTGTAAGACTTATAGTAATTTTTATTGAAGTGAATATTTTTTCGTGTGGTCCCCGCACGCCGTCCTTTCGTCGCCACGGACGGAATGGACGGCGTGTGCGCTTACCCACCAAAAAAAGAAAAAAAAAACGGTTCTACTAAATCTATCTATGTGTGTGCATGTACATAAGCATATGCACTCTTTGATATTAAAAAATCTGAGGCCACTAACTTCAAACATGTTATAATAAGTAAACAATGGCTGGTAAGAGAAGGTGTCTATTATGTCATACTTCTTATGCGCTTTAGTTTCAATATATAGTTCTTTAGATTAAAGTTAATTTCATCATCATCATCATCACAGCTCATATATGTCCTATGGTTGGGCCCGAGTCTCCTCCACAATGAAAGGAAAATAGACCTACTATGCTGCTATAGAAAAAAGGGGGTGGAAGATGATGCTGTTACTCCGCCACCACGCGGAAAAGATAAACGTAATTGATATAACATTTATGTTCAATATTTATAATTACATTATCTTAAGTGATATTTAAAATTTAGGTGTCCTTCATAAAAAGGGGCATTATTGACTCGATTTTCTACTAAATACGTGCATTTGAATGGATGTATATTATTAATCAATCATGCCAGAATGTTTGAACGACTTAAACAAAATTTGTCACAGATTTTGGATTTTAGAAATTTGCCAGCTTAGAATAATAACATATAGAAGGTAAGTCCACGCACAAAAAGTGAGGCATTTCAATTGGAGCCTAATGGAGCCTACGCTGGAACAGTCCCATAATGTACAAGTCATTGCACTGCACGAACGTACGCAACTCTTAAAAAATAAATAGGTAATTATGACGGCTTGTGCATTCAAATGGTGTCACAACACATTTGAAAAACATAAAAAGGTTTTTAACATTACTTTTAAAAGTATTTTTGACGATTTATGTTAATAAAAACAAAATTTGATTTCATAATTTGTATAGTGGTTTCCGTGTGTACGTGTGTAATCGTCTGCCCGCCATTAGTATGTTTAGATTCAAATTTTTAAAGTTCGAAGTACTGACACTATCCTTCTATACGTTATTATTCTAAGTTTGCCAGTCATCATCAACATCATCATTGCTTCAGCTGGTATATGTTGAGTTCAAACTCCTTTTTATTTAAGAAGAAATTAGGTATTATTATGTCTTATAAGAGAAGGAAAACTAGGAACAAAACCCTATACCAACCTATCTGACCAGCATGGTATAGTAAGGTCAATTTCCCTCCCACTATGGAGAAGGCTCGAGCCCAGCAATGGGGCGTTTATGAGCCGAGATGATGATGATGATGTCTTATGACTCTGAAATTAATTCTTCTTCATCATCATCGTCATCATTTTAGCTCATACATGTGCCGGAATCGAACCTCCTCGACGATGGAAACCAAATTGACTATACCACGTTGACGCTACTTGGTTATAGGGTTTTATCTCGAGTTTTTCTTCTCTTACAATGTCGTTTTCAGCGTATTATATCCCTTAGTCATCTTTTACAATACGGTTGAGTGTCATAAAAGTGATTAAAGGGGTATTCTATTATATTCTTAGTCCGAAATCACAAAGAAACTAAACAAAGTCTCCAGTAATTGACATCAATTGTCTGATTAAATTAGCATAATTTCTAAATAATTTAAATCAATTTTAGTTTGTGACATTAGAATTGTGTACCGTTGCCCCCAACTGGCTGTACCGGTTGGCCCACATTTTCATTATCATTGTCACACACGTTACATAAACACGTATAGACGTGTTTCAAGTGAGCCTTCGTTTCTACCCACGCATATAAATACTATGGATTCGATACTAGACAAATATTTGTCTTTAACGGGCTCCGTATTTAGTGGGTGAGCCATCGAAATAATGAGCACAAAAACTATGGGGTTTTATGTGACTGTCAATAAAGGGTTTGGTGTTTATTAAGGGATTTGATATTTTATTAATCAGTATCAGACATATTGGCATAAGGTTTTGGTTCGTGTTTTCCTTCTAAAAAAAAATGTTGATTAGCTAACTTCGGGGTGTCGGTTTTTCTAGTAGATTTGGTTCTACTAGATTTGTTAGGTTTGAATTATTAAATTCTTATAATGTAATAATTACCAAAAATTTAATATTTAATAATCATTACCCAAAAACAATATCAATTTTTTCATAAGGAATCATTTTTTTTGTACTAGCAATAAACCTCCTCATTAAATTTTTTCCCTAGTATCCGGTACCCTACAACTATTGACCCCTAATCTAGACTGTTGACCAGTAGCATAGGTATGCCATTAGACCAGAGAGAGTTACAACAGAAATGGGTTAATGATGGAAACTATTCATTAACTTAACTCAAAGAAAAGCTCATTAAGTTATACACTTAATATTTCTTCGCAAGTATATGTTTATGTTTTAATTATCTCGATGTTTCACTTATTTTATAGATAAGCTATCTTTTGTAGATAGCTATCATTCCGTGTTGTGAGGGAATAAGAATACAATTCACCACTCCATATCAGCCTCCTCCAAAATAACAGCGAAATTGACCTACTATACCACGCTGGTCAGATGTGTTTCTATAGGGTTTTATGCAGAGTTTTTTTTCTCTTACATCTATGCATCTTTAATCCCTTAGTTGTCTTTTAGCACACCTGTGGGTAAGATGAGGTGGTTGATGGTAGTGGATGAATTGTATTCTTACCCCGTCAACACACCCCTATCAAGTGTGGTGATTACGGCAATAATTCCTTAATTCTGAGAAAGGTCTTTATCCAGAAGTGTACAGCATATGGCTGGAAGGATAATGAATGAGGAATCATCGATGTAATTATTCTACTAATCGCCTCTCAATTTGTCGCAGATCATGCCGATAACTGGATCCGAAACAAGTATTCGCGTAGAATCAAGTATACTTATACGCTTTAAATGCACAGCGTAACGGCACTTACTCCCACTTAAATAGTTTAATAGTTTCAGTATTATACTTTATGATATCGGTTTCGGTAATAAGATATTTACACACGTAGGTAGAACATGTGAATAATTAGAGTTAAAATGTACCACAATTCATAAAAAAAATACATAATAGAAAACAGGTAAGAACGCGTGGTGACGGAGTAAGAATACAATTCATTCCGGCCCATCTCTTGCCCGTGGGTGTCGTAAACGGCGACTAAGGGATATCTTGTGCATGTAACAACAATACTAAGGAAAACTCGAAATAAAACCCTATACCAACCCGCCTGACCAGCGTGGTATAGCAAGTCAATTTGCCTCCCAATATGGAGGAGGCTCGAGCCCGATCGAGCCCGATGATGAGGAATAACATTTCTATAGTCGGTTTCGTATGTTTTACGTAGAATTTCAAGATCAAATTCTCTCCGTGTCGCGTTAGAAAAAGAATGTGATATACCCTTCTTTACTCGTGCTTTTCCTCCTTTAAGTATAATATCCTAGCTGACCCGGCGAACTTCGTGCCGCCATTTTTTTTTTCGTAAATATATTTTCTAAATTTCCGAAGATATATTCTCTAATAGAAGAACCATTACGGCTTTATCAAGATAGATTCAATCGTCTTGGTCGCGGCATTGTTAAACATAATTCAAAGAACATACAAATTACTAATTATTGATTTCTGACAAAATTATAATTATGAAATCTTCAACCTTACTTAATCATAGACAAAATTACGTTTAGCTATCATTTGCGTTTTGTTATTACATGTCAAATGTGTTTTTGTTATACCACGTTTCATAGTGACTTGTATTCTCTTTGACGTCTTATGTCACGTCCCACGGGAACACTATCGAACGGGATAAAAAGTATCCTATGTCCTTCTCCTGGTTCTAAGCTACCTCCCCACCAATTTTCAGGTATATCGGTGCAGCCGCTCTTGAGTTATAAATAGTGTAACTAACACGACTTTCTTTTGTATATATAAGAGATATAGAGTGTCTCGGGTTATGGAACAGCTGGTAACGGCAATAGTGGTAGGAACCTATGAAAAAAAAAAGATTGTGTGTACAAAGTACGCACATCAGAAGTGAAACTCCTTTATCCTTCGTCCTTCATCCTCCATCCTTTATTCTTTATCTCATTCTCTCGGCGGCTGAATCCTATACATTTATGTATTTTTGTCTCTATGGTCTCGCTTTTTCATTCCATAGAGTTTAAAATCACAACGATTCTAAAGAAGTTTCACTTCAAAAAATTAAAGTAAAATATCGATTAGTTTACGAATTAGACATGTAAAGTTTTCAATTTTGTCATCGATTTTGTGTGTAAATCTGATTGAAATGTTAATAGTCAGTCACACTTTTCGTAACGCTCTCCTCACGGATTCACCAGCTTAATCTCCTAGTCAATCTATATTAATATTATAACTAATATTATAAAGAGGTAAAATTTGTAAGTTTGTATGTAACGAATAAACTCAAAAAGTACTGGACCGATTTTAAAAATTCTTTCACCATTGGAAAGCTATAATATCAGGGAGTAACATAGGCTATATTTTATCCCGGTATTCCCACGGGAACGGGAACTACGCGCGTAAGGCGACTGAATCCGAAGCGAAGCGAGGGCGGATTGCTAGTTAATATTATAAAGAGGAAAGATTTGTTTGTTTGTTTGTTTGTATTGAATAGGCTCCGAAACTACTGGACCGATTTCAAAAATTCTTTCACCAATGGAAAGCTATACTATCAGGGAGTAACATAGGCTATATTTTATCCCGGTATTCCCACGGGAACGGGCACTATGCGGTTAAGATGACTGAAACCGAAGCGAAGCGAGGGCAGGTTGCTAGTCGTGTATAAAGATGTTTTCAAATACGTGGGTGTGAGCAATCTTAAGAAATATGTAAGTAATGTATGTAAGCGAAGCAGTTACGGGGAATATTTACTTAATTATAAAAGCAGAATACATGTATATGTTCATTTAACTATGTATTAATACAAATCTGAATAACATCCGTTCGAACATTTATAAGTGCGGCCCACGTGCCACACACGCCCTACGTTTATAACTCGATTATGACCGTCCAAGTTTATGAGAGAGTGCGAATTTAGAAATTTTTATGGCTACATGTGAAATTTTATTAATTTAGAAACGTTTATTGCCCGACGGTAAATGGGTTATAAATGATTAAAAACGCCAGCTTATCTTATTATGTGCTAATTTCTAGAAAAATGCTGTTTTTCATCTACATTTTGTGAAGATTATACTTAGTGTTATTTTAAAATAAAATCATCATTGTCATTTGTGCCATAATTATTTTGGTTATTAGACTTATTTTCCGTGTGGTGACGGAGTAAGAATACAATTCACCAATCCCTATCTTGCCCGTGGATGTCATAAAAGACGACTAAGGGATATAATATGCACATAACATCTATGTAAGAAAGGAAAACTCGAAATGAAACCCTATACTAAAATGTCTGACTAGCATGGTAAAATAGGTCATTGTGGAGGAGGTCCGAGCCCAACAGTGGGATGTATGTGGACTGCGATGAATGAATGAATAAATTAGACTTATTAGTGTTCATTCGACTATCAACATAGCGAAACGATGATCACGAAATCAAATCATTATTGTTGTAATATTGTTAGTTGATAGCGTCACGTCACTGTCAGTTGTTTATACCTAGATAACTTCATCATTATCAACTCGGCTCATGTATGTCCAACTGCTGGGTTCGAGTCTCATTTAGAATAAGAGGCAAAGTGACCTTACCTATACCATGCTGGTCAGACAAGTTGGTATAGGGTTTTCCTTCTCTTGCATAGATGTTATATGCGTATTATATCCCTTAGTCGTCTTTTACGACATCCACGGGCAAGATAGGGAGTGGTGAATTGTATTCTTATTCCTTCACCACAGGGAGATGCCGTTATTAGTTATATGAATATCGATACCATACGTTAGAGGCATGTCAAAACTTTTTGCAGACAAATGTCTAGTACGCAATTATGATTTGATCAAATCAAATCGCTACCGCTCACAGTTTAGACCATTACAATGGAAAGCAGTGCGTTTATCAATGAATATCTTTATAATCTATACGATCACAAAGTTTAACTGCCACAGATATAAATCACTAATTATACGTTGCAATAGCTTGTTTAAACGTATTCAGAATTCAACTGTAACATTGTCAATGTGGGCGGAACATTTTCTTAGTTATTTGTGCTCACTGCATTCAAAAATTTGTTATAAACTAATAATGTATGTGGAAACAAGTTAAGGTATTTTCTTGTATATTTCTATATATATATTCGTGTGGTGAATATATATTTTGTCCCGTGAATGTCGTAAAAGACGACTATGGGATATAATATGGAGATAATATCTGTGCAAGAGAAGAAAAATACGAAATGAAACCGTATACCAACATGTTTAACCAGCATGGTATCATCATTTCGGCTCATATACATCCCACTGAGGGGCTAGAGCCTCCGTCATAATAGGAGGACAATTGATTTTACTATATCATGCTGGTCAGACTGGATTGGTATAGGGTTATGTTTCGAGTTTTTCTTCTCTTACGTACGTCAAATTCCATCCCTTTGTGGAGGCCCGAGCCCAACAGTGGGGCGTATGTGGGCTGCGATGATGATCATGATACGGATATTATTTATTTTTGATCGTCCGATATTTCGAACAGTTTTCGACCATGAACGCTGTGTTCATGGTCACGGGCTGACTGTTCACTGGTCCTTAAAATAGTTTTATTTATAATCTGAAATGTATAATTAGTAGGTAGAATGCGTTGTAGGTATACCGGCATCCGGATGTAACTGAATAAAATAATAACATCAGTTACTATATATGAATTTTTGAATAACGTTCTAATATTCAACTATCATATTCTGTGTGGTGACGGAGTAAGAATACAATTCACCACTCCCTATCTTGTCCGTGGATGTCGTACAAGATGGCTACGGGATATAATACGCATATAACATCTATTTAAGAGAAGAAAAACTCGAAATAAAACCCTATACCAACCTGTCTGATCAGCATGGTATAGTAAGGTCAATTTTCTCCTATTGTTCAGGAGGCATGAGCCCAACAGTGGGACTTATATAAATTGTGATGATGATATATAAAGATAGGGACATTAAAACCTATGTTTTTTTTTGGGGTTGGGTTGCGGTCGGCGCACTCCTCGCACCACTCCGTCCGGGGCGACAGAGGGATGTAAGCACGCACACCCACAACCCACCTGCGATGCACGTCGCCTTCGTCGTATTAAAACCTGTTATGGGTTGAGAGTCCTCAGCGCTCACCCAACAGTCCGGGTAAAGTTGTCACAGCTATCTGATGCTAACAAATAAGTCACACACAAAAAAAAAACCTATGTTTACTGGTTTAATAATACATCAAAATGTCATCTGTCACTGTCAAATTTCGCGCCAAATTATAATCAATTCGTATATGAACAACTTCACTCGTGAACGAAACCTTATTTTAATATTGTCAAACATTTATTTTTATTACTGGCGACCCACGCACTGACATTATAAATACTCGCCCATGCTTCGTAATAAAAATAGAATACAAACTTATACGCTTTCATTCATGCTGGTTTGTTTATGTGTTACCAATAATATGTTATAACTTATACATAATATACTGTAGTATAAAATATTACTGTTAAAGATATAATAGGTCGTGGCAAAAGTCTCTTTGCATTCTATATGAAAATTCAAGACATATTTTTTAAAGTTTATTCACATTTAATAAAAACTAACAATATATATGAGCGTTTTTGATCGATGGCTGTCTGACATTTTGTGTATATTTCCCTTAGTCGTCTTTTACGACACCCACGGGCAAGCGAAGGGGTGGTGAATTGTATTCTTACTCGGTCACCACGCGGCAATAGAAATGTAGTTGAAAAGAATATATGAATAAAAAAAATTAGTGCTTATGTGTATATGGTTGTTAATAACAATAAATACATCATTAACTTAGTAGAAACTCGTTATGTACATATGAATAACATATCTTACGGCTCTAACTGTAAAGTGAATATAAAAATATCTCGGTCGCAATAATGGCTACCCTATAATCTCCCCATATTAGGGGACCCCGTTAGCAAACGTTCCGCAATGCACCTCGAGCCTACTATAAAATATTCTAAACAATTTTAACCTCTATCTTCATACGGCAAAGTCTAAATTTGCATTTAAATCAATCTTTCCCTTAGGAATTAAACTCCAGAATAACAAGAACCACTGTCCTTCCTATCGGCTTTATAAAAAGAGAGCGATGGATAATTGCATAGGTCTACATAATTTGGTAAGTCCGTCTGATCAAGATCAATGGCGCTGTCAAACCGTCTATCGCCAGTTCTACAAGGCAACTTGGCCGTCTTTTATGGTGAAATTATATTTTTATTGCTAGCAACCCTGTATTAGGAATACCATAAATAGCAGAAATACTTAGCGGCGACAGAAAGACAGTTAAGTAGGTAAGCTAACGTTTAAAGTTGAAACAGAAAAAATCTTAATTAATTTTAACGACAAAATAATTTTATCATTAAAATTAAGCCTTATTATAGTAACAGATTATATAATATATATACGAATTTTTAAATTCCAATATATTTAATTAACTAAAAAGCTTTTTAGATAAATACATTAAATGTTAGTGATATCAATTATATTAAAAAGTTAAATAATATACTTTTTAGCTTATTAATAACTATGCTGGCAATTAAAAAGCTGTAAATATGAAGATACGTTCTAATTCAAGCGAGCAAACAGAATAGGGAACGTTCTAGTATGAAAGTAGATGTAGTGACAAGGATTGAAAAAGGTATGTTAAGTTTGTTTGATCATGTAGAGAGAATGAATGAAAGGAATTTATAGGGCGAATGTGAACAGAAGTGTTGGAAGGAGAAGACCAAGGCGGACGTACTACGATCAAATCGGGGACGTTCTTAAGCAAGGCCAGGTTAAAAGTACCCTGAACCGAAGAACATGCATGAGGAGATTAATGAATGTGGAGGAAGCGAAAGTGGTATGTCAAGATCGTAGCAAGTGGAGAGAAGTGGTCTCTGTCTACCCCTATGGGAAAGAGGCGTAAATCTATGTATGTATGTATGCAAACAGAATTACTAAATAAGTCTTCACTATTAATTTAAACTGAGTTTACATGAAAGTCTGAGATATAATAATGCTCATATGATGAATTTGAGATAATACTCAATGATTAATATTTTACAAAACCCTCGTTTCATAACAACTTCTTTATTTATTTCCCCGTGAGCGTCACAAAATACGACTAAGGGGTGTACCTAATACGCAGATAGCACTTGTGAAAACTCGATATAAAACCTTATAACCACCCATCTAACCAGGGTCAATATTAAGTCAATTGCATCAGTAATTTTGTATCTCACAAAATAGTAGATATTTTTAGGAAAATCGAGCTAAAATGATCACATATTTATTCTATACTAATATATAAAGCTGAAGAGTTTGTTTGTTTGAACGCGTTAATCTCAGGAACTACTATTCCGATTTGAAAAATTGTTTCAGTGTTAGATAGGCCATTTATCGAGGAAGGTTATAGGTTATATATCATTACGCTAAGACCAACAGGAGCGGAGCACCAATGAAGAATGTTTCAAAATCGAGGATTTTGTTCCTTTTGAGAGCTTCCGCTGCGTAAACGGCAAAATTTTCTCAAAAATCATGTGTGACAGAATCGTATTATTAAAAAATATTTTCACCTTCTACGTAAACAAAGTCTTAGGTTAAAGTTAGAGTTAGCACAAAGTATCTACCATGCGGACGATGTCGCAAGCAGAAGCTAGTCTAAAATAAAATTGGAAAATAATAATTGAGCATGATACACTGAAACGTCAAGTTACTGCCAAATCTCCAGTTTCTATGTCTTGATTTTTTTATTATGGCAGCAAATAAAAGCCAACACAAGCGCACAAGCCAAGCCAAATACATTATTAAATAGCTACAACGACAAGCTAGTAATTTCTACCTATGTTACTTTATGCTGTAGCCAAAAACATGCGTTTCTAATTTAAAAATTCACTCCTTATAACGAATTCAAAATTGGTCGGCTTTTTGGTATGTATACCCCGTCTAATTAGCACTGACAGTGACGATGTGACAGCTGTCATTAGCGACAGCTTCTCGACGCCATATTGGTACCAGAATGTAAGCCCATAAATTTAGACAACACCTAATCAACCTAATTTATTAAAACTTTGAACCAATAAAAGGTGATAAATGAGGATGAGGGTGATAATGAAAATGATAAGTTAATTTAAAAATAGATTCCTAGATTAGGTTTTGCTAAAAAAGTTATAAATTACATGTAGGTATATTATCTGTGGTAACCTATGGCGGACGCTTACGTTTACGCATCATCATCATTATCTCAGCCCATACACGTCCCACTGTTGGGCTCGGGCTTCCTCCAATATGGGAGGGAAACTAACCTACTACACCACGCTGGTCAGACGTGTTGGTATTTTTTTTTACGGGTGGGCTATAGTAAGCGCACACGCCGTCCATTCCGTCCGGGGCGACGCGCGGGCCCATAGCCCACCCGTATCCACGTCGCCTTCGTCGTTGGGCCGACCACCAGTGCCGAGTTCCTTGTCCTCAGTGGTCGGCGCGACCGAATATGTGTTGGCATAGGGTTTTTTTTTATCGAGTTTTCCTTCTCTTGCTTAGATGTTGTATGCATTATCTTAATCGTCTTTTACGATAGGTACCGACGGGTAAGAGAGGGGGTGGAGAATTGTATTCTTACTCCGTCATCATACGGAAAGCATTGGTTGGTTAAATTATGATATTCAGCTATGACGGAGTTAGAATACAACGGTCACCACCCCTTGTCTTTAGGTGTGTCGTATAAGACAGCTAAGTGATTAAATATGCATATTATAACATCTATGCAAGAGAAAGTAAACTCTAAATAAAACCCTGTACCAACTGATTACCGTGGCATAGTAGGTCAATTTACCTCTCTATTATGGAGAAGGCTCGTACCCTTAGAATAATAACGTATAGAAGGTAAGTTCGCGCACAAAAAGTGAAGCATTTCAATTGGAGCCTAATGGAGCTCCGTACTGTACAAGTCATTATACTGCACGTACGTAGGCAACTCTTAAAAAATAAATAGGTAATTATGACGGTTTGTGCATTCAAATGGTGTCATCATAATACATTTGAAAAACTTAAAAAGATTTTTAACATTACTTTTAAAAGTATTTCGACGATTTATGTTTATGAAAACAAAAGTTGATTTCATAATTTTTATAGTGGTGTGCGTGTGTACGTGTGTAATCGTCTGCGCGCCATTAGTATTTTGAGATTCATGTTTCGAGCGTTCGAAGTATTGACACTATCCTTCTATACGTTATTATTCTAAGGCTCGTACCCAATAGAGGTATCTACGTATTTAAGCGGAGATGACGATGATGATGGTATTAATTTGTATAATAAGTCTGTATTAAATTAACCTCAATAATAAAAACGCTAGAAAGTCTAGAAACATAGGATCGCACGCAAACGTTCAGTAAATAATGAATAGTATGCTGTAAATATCTTTGTTCTTTAATATTAATTAAAGTTAGAAGGTATAATAGCTTAAGAACTTAAGAAAACATTCGCCGTCATTCATTATGGGCTAGATGAATATCTAATAAGGTCAATTCTAGTTGTAATTATTATTATACCTTGGCCATCAAATATAATAGAAACAAAAGAGCATTTTTATTTATACCTATTGAGGGGAGATTTAGCACAATGAACGTTAATAGATTAAGGACAGATATGTAGATATAGTCTTATCATTTTATAATACTGCAACTAATACTTAGATTAAAAATTATACTAAACTAGCATAGCAACCCGCCCTCGCTTCGCGCTTCGGTTTCAGTCTCCTTACCCGCGTAGTTCCAGTTCCCGTGGGAATACCGGGATATAATATAACCTAAGTTACTCGTTATATAGACAGCTACCTAGTAGTAAAATATTATCAAAATCGCTCCAGACGTTTTGAAGATTACCCTAAATAAACAGACAGGCAGACAAAAAAATGTTAAACTGGTTTTTAGGCAATTGTTATCGTGCAAATAAACGTGTGAGAATGAAAAAAGCCCAGTATTTTGACACTACAAACAGACACTGCAATGTCATTTTTTTTTATTGCCAACGGTGGCAAACGAGCAAGCAGCACACCTGATGGTAAGTGAAACTGCTGCACATGGACCTTTGCAATACCAGGGGCACAGCCAGGCCGCTGCCTAGCGTGAAGGAAATACTATTCTTAAACATCGTTTACAGAAGGACATGTCATAGCGTTCGGGAAACACAGCAGCAGGTAGTTCATTCCAGAGCCTGCACGTACGTGGGAGAAATGATCGCTGGAAACGTACAGTTGAAGACCATAACGTTTCCAGGTGAAATGGATGAACCCTGCTACGATGTCGAGTGGTACGTTAGTAGAATGGTGACGGTGGTACCAAGTCAAACAGTTCCTCGGAGCACTCCCCGTGAAAGAGTCGGTAGAGTACACAGAGTGACCCAAAGTCTCTCCGCTGCTCCAGCGACTCCAATCTGTCCGTAACATTGGGATCCCCGACGATTCGAACAGCCCGTCTTTGCAGGGAGTCAAGTGGGTCTAGCTGATATTTGGGCGCACCTGCCCAGAGATGTGAGCAGTACTCCACATGAGGACGAAAATAAATGTGTATAAGCACAAGCTTATATTCATTTATTTCTATAGATGTATATGTAGATAACTGTCTAAACTTTTGTACAATAAGGGTAATTTTTATATCAAGTGGTTAGACAGACAAACAAAAAAAAAATTAAACTATATTTTATGCATAGGTGTCGTGCAAATAACCGTGTGAGCATGAAAAAACCCAGTATTTTGACATTACAAACAGACACTTCAATTTTATTTATTTGTATAGAAGATGAAACCTATTCACACACATCACGATCTGTCATTTATCTCATCTTCAGCCCATACACGCCCAACGGCTCGGGTGTCCTCCCCTAAAGGACGGAAATTAACCTACCATACTACGTTGGTCAGACGTGTTGGTATAGGGTTTTGTTTGGAGTTCTCCTTCTCTTGCATAGACCTTATATGCAAATGATATCCCTTAATCGTCTTTTAATACATCCACGGGTGAGAAAGGAAGTCGTAAATTGTATTCTTACTCGGTCACCACATGGAAAGCACAAAGAGAGTGACGTAAACAAATTAGGTGGCGTTCATAAAATACGTTAGATGTTTAAGGGGATGTCGAATCAAATCTCATCCAATCTTACGTTGGAGAGAGGGGGGTCTCAGCAAATATCACGCAATTTTTTTTCTGATTGAAACAAAAAATATTATACTATTTTGGTCCATTTAATCCAGATTGTACATGCTTAAGATTTAATCTTACGCGTAATCGTAATACGATTAAGATCATTATTTAATCCGTTCGAAAGAAAATAATTTCATTCATACTTCGACGTTATACCATAGATAATTCACTATAAAATAAGATAGATGTGCAACTGAGGTTTTAAATTTGTAATCTGAGTATCTACCCACATTTTGAAAAATCTTATGTGAGATTGGGGGATGGGGCACGGGGTTGAATAAAATCTCACGACATCTGACCAGGGGGGAGGGAGTAACAGATAATTTAAAAAAACACCTCACGTAATTTATGGACGCCCCCTTAAGGAGATGAAAATAATATATGTAGAGTACTTTTTTTATGGGTGGGCTATGGTAAGCGCGCACGCGGTCCATTCCGTCCGGGGCGACGAAAGGACGGCGCGCGGGTCCATAACCCACCCGTACCCACGTCGCCTTCTTCGTTGGGCCGACCACTAGTGCCGAGTTCCTTGTCGGCCCGATGTACAGAGTACTGAGGTAATTTTTAGCAATACTTACTGGTATTGATAAAATTACCTGGAAATGGAAAGGTTGGAAATATCATTGTATCGTCTCAGCTAACATATGTCCTACTATTGGGCTCGAGCCTCCTCTAAAATAGGTGGATAATACCTACTACATCACGCTGGTCAGACGTGTTAGTGTAGGGTTTTATTTCAAGATTCTTCTTACATGAAAATTATATCCCTTAGTCGACTTTTAATACATGCATAGGAAGGTGAATCCTATAGGAATGGAATCTTATAGGATGTGAATCTTATAGGATGGTGAATTGTATTCTTACCCAGTCACCACAAGGAACAAACAATCTGTCAAACATTTATTTGTACGTGGAAGTAGTAAAGGGTTGTTCTGTGGCCAGCCAGATCGTGTGATTTAACACCACTGGATTTTTTGTGGGGCTATGTTAATGACAGAGTCTATACGGAGCCAATCGAATCGATTGCAGCCTTAAAACTCAAAATCCGTGATGTGATTAACGAAATAGATCCGCCATTTTGCCAAAAAGTGATTAAAAACTTTGATGAAAGAATCGACATCTCTCAGCGTGGTCGTGGTGGACATTTGCCAGATATCATTTTTCATTCATAATTGCCGAACTTTACTAATACAATAAAAATTTGAATCATCTTCATCTAAATTTCTTGTTTTATTTTGTTTTAGAAAACAAAGTTCTTGTTAAAAAACCCTTACTTATAAACCAAAATATACGCCGATTATGGCATGAAATATTTCTTGCCCGTGGGTGTCGTAAAAGGCGACTAAGGCATTAAATATGCATATAACTTTTATGCAAGAGAAGAAAAACTCGATATAAAACCCTTATACCAACACGTCTGACCAGCATAGTATTGCAGATAAATTTCCCTCCTATTATGGAGAAAGCTCGAGTCCTGAGCCGAGATGATGGTGATGACATTATTAACATTTGGGCCTCCCAAATGTTATTACAAATAAAATCTATGTTTAGCAATAAATGTTAAAAATCGGCTAAGTGCGAGTCAGAGTCGCGCACAAAGGGTTCCGTACTATTATCTATGGAAAGGGCAAAAAAATCGCGTTTGTTATATGGGAGTCCCCATAAATATTTATTTTTTTTTTTTAGTATTTGTTGTTATAACGGCAACAGAAATACAAAATTTGTAAAAATTTTAACTGTCTAGCTATCGCGGTTCTTGAGATACAGCCTGGTGACAGACAGACGGACGGACAGACAGCGAAGTCTTAGTAATAGGGTCCCGTTTTTACCCTTTGGGTACAGAACCCTAAAAAGCTACTGGATCCCTACAAACTTGGTTTATATAATCAAATGGATGTACAAAATAACTAAATAAAACGCATGTTTTAAACGATGAATAATGGACTAAATTAAAGTGTAACTAATTTCACAGAAACTAGAGGTTGCTTCCTGGTTAGAGTTTCAAAGAGATTGAAAGTAGGTGCAAACCGTATAACAACTTGAAGAGCTAAGAATAATTTAAAATATGTTTATAATATTTCAAAAGTTTTTCAACACAAAGGAAATATATCTTTACGAAATTTAAATAGGAATATTTGGGAATATACCTGTTTTAAAGACAAAAATAATTTTGTAAATTCATCCACATATGACGGAGTTATGCGCTAACATACCTAAAAATTATATACATTTGAACTGGGAGCCTCCTCCCTTACTGCAGCCGTTTGAAAATAGGACCAATTAGCAGATCTGCTACAACATACAATATAAACAATTTAGGTTAAAAATCCTTGCTACTAATATTTCAAAAATTTTGATTTCTTTTTCTAGTCTGTTGCCTTTATCTCTGAAAAGGCGAGAAAGTTTTAACCTATCAAGTTTTTGATAGGTAAAAACTTTTAACCTATCAAGAAATTTAACCTATCGAGAAAGTTTTAACCTATCAAGTTTTTGATAGGTAAAAACTTTCTCACCTTTTCAAAATACCTATTGTGATTTTCCAGGGCAAGTCCTCAAAAATCTGCTGAAATTCGGAACAGCGAATTATAATAATGTCTTTAATGGATCAAAAAAAAAAAACAAAATAAACATTATAAACAAGCGAATGATCCGTTATATAGGCAATCTTAGTTAAAGTATGATGGATTGCCAGAATTACTATATGCGATCCATTTAGCTACAAGTGTGTCTGACAATCATATTGAAGGTAGCAATAAGTTTAGGGTAAGTACTACGAAGATATACTGTTAACGGGAATACAGTTTTTATTTTCATTTATTCATTTAACATTACACTTATAATAATATTATTTCCACTTTTATTTAATTTCATTCTCTCATTTCATTCTTTCAAATGGCGACACCAAAAACACTGTTTCAATTATCATTCATATACATGATTTAATCATTCGGTTGATATCAGCATCCGGGCCCATATGAGGTATTTGGGCCTGGTGCTCGACGGGCAATGGTGGTTCCAGGAGCATTTCCGCAGGCTCGCTCCACGGCTCGTCGGTGCGGCGTCCGCCCTATCGTGGCTAATGCCGAACGTGGGCGGACCGAGCGCTACGTGGCGACATACGTATGCAACGAGCTGTACGCGGGGGTCATCCGGTCGATAGCCCTGTACGGCGCACCGGTGTGGGCGGGGTCCATGACCGTCCGACTCAAGGCTCTTCTGTGCCGACCACAGAGGGCCATGGCGGTCAGAGCCATACGCGGATACCGCACGGTGGCGACGAAGGCAGCGTGCCTGTTGGCCGGGACTCCCCCGTGGGACCTGGATGCGGAAATGCTCGCCGGTTTGTATCGGCGGGTGTCGGGGGTGCGAGCGGAGGGCGGTGTGGCCGACCACCGACGTCAAGTAACCCTGCTCCCAACGACGAAGGCGACGTGCATCGCGGGTGGGTTGTGGGTGTGCGTGCTTACGCCCCTCTGTCGCCCCGGACGGTGTCGTGCGAGGAGCGCGTCCACCGCAACCCACCCCCCCAAAAAAAAAAATTAATTTAATAGCCAACTATTGCTTCTCTACTTTGTTTTTCGCTCATTCGCTTTTTTACGTGTTTATTTATGAAATATATTCTTACCTCAACGACCTGTCTAAGGTCTTCAACGTAGACATTTTCAGTTTGAATAATCTCGGCGCATACGCGTTCCAATTGCGATAGTCCAGATAAATCATCTTGCTGAGTGCCTGAGGACAATTATTCAATTTACAGTGTGTGCCACGAATAAACAATTTCTAGCATTAATTGTGGATATTGTAAAAGTTAATAGAGTTCTAACATGGATCTACGCGAATTTCTTTCTGCCGTGTGACTACCGTTTGCCTTTCCAAGGATTAGCTATGTCAAACTGCCGGTCAATCGTAAAACTTACTTTTATTTGTTTTAGAAGAAGATATGCTGACTTCATATAACTTGGATAAGGGCAGGCAGAGGCGTTACATATTAGCTAATACTATTTAGTCATAGTACTACGAAGGAAATTAAAAAATGATTATTATTTTTACTAATATTACTTTAGCAGAATTATTCTCAGTACCATAATGTCTCTACGTTCGTCCAACATATCTCAGTGTCTGAAAACACAGGTACACGCTACGACCAGTGTGTGTTATCAGTAATGACTTACAGCACAGAGACTCGGTCTCTCATAACCAAGCTCAAAGTCGCTCGGCGTGCTATGGAACGAGCTATGCTCGGGATAGAATCCGAAATACGGCAATACGTAGCAGAACGCGTGTAACCCACATAGGACGAAAAATTAGCACGCTGAAGTGGTAATGGGCAAGCCACATCGCTCGACAAACGCTGGGGAAGAAAAGTTCTCTAGTGGCAACCACGTATAAGACGACGCAGTTTAGGACGCCCCCACTAGGTGGATTGACGAGCTGGTGAAAGTTGCTAGGCGTCGTTGGATACAGGCGACACAGAACGCACTCTGTGGCGAAACATGAGGGAGGCCTACGTCCAACAGTGGACGGCGATAGGCTGAATGGCCATATAGTCAATTTAATGAGACATAATTCAAGTAATAACTTACATGTCTTATCTTCTGAATTTCTTTCTTCAGATACACTAGCCGTCATGCTGCCTGTGTTATGCATAAAATGATTACTACCATTCGCCGAAGTCATATCTGCATCACTATGATCATCCAAACTTTCAATAGATGCCAAGTATGCACTGTTCACACCCCCCTTATTCTGTACCCCGCTGCTTGATGTCGAGCTTGATGAAGCAATGGAACTCATTGAAAGAGGCCGTGACACTTCTACGACGGGAGGATTCAATCTTATTACCTCCTTCTCACATTTTAGATTCCCGATAGAACCAACTGTTTCAGGATAAGGTACAGCTTTGGATAAAAGTTTTGTGGGACTTTCGCTTTTATTGACAAAATCTTTACGGTGCAAACTATTCGTGCCTTCGTTGACTTTTGGTGCCTTTGACGGTGATTCTACGGGAGTTTTCGGTTTTATTGGTGAGCTGTCTTTCGAAGATAATTTGGTATCGAATTCTCTATCGTTAGATGTAATAGAAAATTCGATCGATTGGTCGATATATGGTAAAGATAAGGATTCGAAAGCGGTTTTATTATTAACAGGAACATCATAAATAGCTGGTTGATTATTCGTTGGAACATCATACGTTTGTTCATCGTCTATTTTAAATTCTGGTTTGAGAAGCACAGGTTTGGGTGGTGCAGTTTCTTCACTCTTGGATTTCGTTAAAGTTTTTATAGCACACGGTTGGTCATAGATATCAACTGAAGTTAATATTTCTAACCCAGATTGTGATATTTTTGAGGTTGCTCCTACTAGAGGAATATTACATTTTCTCATTGATGTTCTACCTATATTTAACGATTTCTTTTGAAATTTCAATGTTGTCGTTTCGGAAGCACTTGAAATCATTCGTTTAACATTTGGTGAGAGATTATCGAAAGATGCTTCAGATGCTTGTCTTGTTTCTTTGAAAGTCCTATGAGTTTTATTTATTGTATTATCACTTATATTACACTTGTCTACATCAACACTAGCACCATCTTTCTCGCATTTAGTTCTTATAGGATATAAAGATTCTTTATTGAAATTCGCAATAGGATGTTTTACGCCTCCTGTAATCATCGTTGGGTTAATATCTATTTTGGATATGTTAACTTCTTTTATTTCTAGTGCTTCTTTTACTGGAGGATCATTTCTGGCATCTTTGGCGGTCTCCAGTCGGTTGGCTTCCGGTCTAAGACTCTTTGCGGGTTCTAGTAGAGAGTCATATATACCTATAAGCGTTGGCGTTAGGTCCGTTGTACTACCTGCAAAAAAAAATTGTCTTTAGTCAAAAGTTTTAGCTGTCAAAAAGCGTAAGATTATAATTTATCTAGTAAATTAAAATATTAAAAATTAATACTGGAATGATATTAAAAAACATGTAATTTAATCACAACTAGAAACTTAATAACTTATACGAACAGAAAATCATGTATTCAGTATATCAAAGGCATATAAACGTAAAATAAATTGAAAATTCCAATTTGCTTTCACTAAAGTGATATAAACCTATGAAGTAATATTGAGTAAAGTGAATTATTTATTTTATTAACCTATAAAAGACATGACCCCATAAACTATAATGGAATTTTGCGATTCTCACTTTACATTTATTGCTAACAGTGGCGTTTTAGGAAATCGTAATCATTGCTCACGGATCTTAAATAATACATTTTCCAATATCCTCAATTTTCAAAATTATAAGTAGGTAGAAATTAAGATACCTATATTACATCTATATAGCTTGAAGTTTTTCTTATTAGCATGCTATAACTAAGAATTGCCCGATGCAAAAAATTAGATGAGATATTGATTTTAAAAATACTTCGCTTTTTATAAGAGGATATTTTTTCTTAAAAATCTTCATATCGACGTATTAAGTATTAAAATTGATACAATATTATTGAAGACTAGCAGCGCCCTGCCATTTTACCCGCATAGTTCCCTTTGCCGTGGGAATATCGGGATAAATTATAGCCTATGTGTTATTCTGATATGTGTTTTTTTTTTATTGTCAACGGTGGCAAACGAGCTAGCAGCACACCTGATGGTAAGTGAAACTGCTGCACATGGACCTTTGCAATACCAGGGGTACAGCCAGGCTGCTGCCTACCGCGAAGGAAATACTCTTCTTAAACCTCGTTTAAAGAAGGACATGTCATAGCGCTCGGGAAACACAGCAGCAGGTAGTTCATTCCAGAGCTTGCACATACGTGGGAGAAATGATTGCTGGAAACGTACAGTTGAAGACCATAACGTTTCCAGGTGAAATGGATGAACCCTGCTACGATGTTGAGTGGTACGTTGGTAGAATGGTGACGGTGGTACCAAGTCAAACAGTTCCTCGGAGCACTCCCCGTGAAAGAGTCGGTAGAGTACACAGAGTGACCCAAAGTCTCTCCGCTGCTCCAGCGACTCCAATCTGTCCGTAAGATTGGGATCCCCGACGATTCGAACCGCCCGTCTTTGCAGGGAGTCAAGTGGGTCTAGCTGATATATGGGCGCACATGCCCAGAGATGTGAGCAGTACTCCACATGAGGACGAACTTGTGCTTTGTAGCACAAGATGCTGTCTCGGTGTGAAGTACCGCCTGGCTCTGTTCGGGACGCCCAACTTTTTGCTTGCCAATTTAGCTTTGTCCTCCAAATGACTCCCAAACTGGACTTTGCTCGATATTTATTTATGTAAGCTATATTAGTGCGAAGTTTCATCTAAATCCATTAAGTAGATTTCGCGTGAAAGAGCAACAAAGATACTCACATATATACAAACTTTCGCACTTATAATATTAGTAGGATTCCATAAACATCGTTTAAAAGTTATAGAATATAAAGCCAACTCTAAGCAAAGTCATCATAATACCCAATTCAATTCTAATCATCGTGTTACTCATATTTCAACCTCACCTAAAATTCCATCAAATATAAGCTAAGGATAATCTACGAACTTTTTATATGATTGGACAAAAGCTTTGTTAACGAAAAACCTTTTAAAGTTATTAAATGGAATAGTTTCACAGTCAGTCAGGTGTCTTAAAACACGCAACAATTTCTATTTCTATTCATGTGCATTACGTCTTATAATTTTTGTGGCCAATCTTTAAAAATCAATAGATGTTCGTGAAACTGTCATATTGTATATTAGCAACCCGCCCTCGCTTCGTTTCGGTTTCAGTTGCCTTACTCATGTAGTTCCCGTTTCCGTGAGAATACCGGGATAAAATATAGCCTATGTTACTACCTGATATTATAGCTTTCCATTCGTGAAAGAATTTTTGAAATCGGTTCAATGGTTGAAGCGTGAAAGCGTAACAAACAAACAAAGAAACAAACTTACTTTCGCGTTTATAATATTAGTAAGGATAATATCTTATTTGGTAAATCTTTTTACTGTTTCATATGATCCAAAAACACTATTTTAACAATGCATTCAATTTCACTTACAAGATTTGCACAAGACTACCGTCAGCTGTATAGCTACAGACATACTGCTATATGCATGTCGGTGACGCAAACGCACGGGATTTCATCCATTCAAAAACTGTCTAAGGTGTACATCACACTGCACGTGCGCCAGTCATGAGCATGTCGGTGACGCGGACACGTAAGATTTTCGCCTACCAAAAGTGGCCAACGCGGCTAAAAATGTCTTCACTTCAAAAATGCTCTGCTAACACAGTTTTGGCATTCTTCTTATACGTTTACTCTCATACTCTCGTTTACTCTCATATTAGCTCGTAGACTTCAACGATTGGATATTGCCTTCCCCACAAGAATATTACTCAAAACGGTCCCGCCCCTTCGTCGCCCCGAACGGACCTGGACTAGAGATGCCCCAGTTCGGTGTCCGGACCGTCGAGGCCTTCCGGTCGGTGCAGGGGCTGCAGTGGTTGGAGCGGCGGCACGGGTGCTTTCCTTCTGACTAGTGCAGATTTTGACGGGGCACGGTTGCTTCGCCATATACCTGCACACGGTCGTTAGGAAGGAGAGTATATCGTCCTACCACCACTGCGATTGCGACGAGGACACGGCGCAGTACAGCACACGCTGGAAGTGTGTGCCGCGTGGGCTGAGCAGCGCCGTGAACTCGTCGCAATCATCAGTGCCGACCTGACGTTGCCGACCACCGCTAGGGAGATCTTCGGCAGCATCAGGAACTGAGACACGATCGCCGCCTACTGCGAGGCAGTCATCTCGCGGAAGGAGGCTGCGGAGCACGCGCGAAAGAACGTCTCCATGACGACGAGGTCCGTCGCCGGCGACTGCGGCGGCGTAGGCGAGACTACCTGCGCCTGATGGAGCCCTAGCCGAGGCCGCGGATGACCAGGACCAGGGATTTAGTCCGTCACCCGCCGAGGGTAGGGTACTCTGCGAGGTATTCCTTCGGGCCGACCACTGAAGACAAGGAACTCTGCACCGGTGGTCGGCACAACGACGAAGGCAACATGCCACGGGTGGGTCATGGGGCTGCGCGGTACCCCTCTGTCGCCTCAAGCGGAGCCGGGCGGCAAGCGAGCTGACCATGGCCCGCCCCCAAAAAAAAGGCCAACATCATAATTACATTACATAAAATCATTGCCAAAACTTTTGCAATATGTACGAAAGAAACGTCTAGATATTGCGTTAAAAATATGTATTCTACATATTGCGTTGACCCCAAATTGGGATAAGAGCAGGATATTATACGTTTTGATGATGTATATTATTATTATCAGGCTTAAAGTGTATAGAATAAAAGTAATAGATATTTTTCCCGCGCTACAGAGTCCATAGATAAGATAGAATAACTTGTTTGAGCGATGTTGACCATTTATTATTATGTAAATTCGTTTTATGGTGTCTCTATAACTCAATGATATCTTTTGTTACCACATCTCAAAAATAGTAATAAATAAATTGGTTTTTAAATTATTGAAGGTGAATAGAATTTATAAGTTGTTCAATAGTCAATAGTTATGTATAACATGCGGCCATTTTAAAATCTTGTAATCATATAGATTATTTGTCGATGATGCCCAAGATATGGCTTTATTGGATGTCTTATATATGTTCATAATTATTTTTCTCCAGTCAATACATATATTCGTGTTTTAGGCTCGAGTCTCTCTTCAGAATAAAAAGTTATTATAGAATTAAAATTTTCTGTGTGGTGACGGAGTAAGAATACAATTCGCCACCCCTTATTTTACTCGTGGGTGTCGTAAAAGACGACTAAGGGGTAAAATATGCATATAACAAATATACAAGAGAAGGAAAATCTAAATAAAACCCTATATCAAACCGCCTTTTTCTTTGATGGGCTATGGTTAGCGTTCCGTCCGGGGTGACGGATCCGGCCTCATAACCCATCGTATTCCCTTCTCTTTGCCATTGGACCGACCATCAGTATCGAGTTCCTTGTCCTCCGTGACCAGCCTAACGGGATACCCTTTCAGGTACCTTCCCTTTCTCACGCCCCGCCCAGGTGTCGGTCGCCCTCGCACGATCAGCCTCTATGCGTGTGATGCACTATTCCCCGGTCCAGTCATCCGCGACTTCGGCTAGAGATACGAAACCGCCTACTGTGGCGACGGAGGCAGCGTTCCTATTGGCCGGGACTCCTCCGTGGGACCTGGAGACGGAGATGCTCGCGTCTCTACCGGTGGGTGTCGGAAACCTAGGCGGGATCCGGCATAGTCTCGTGAGCAAAAATAGAATTAATACCCTATACCAACGCCCGTCTAGCTTGGTATAGTAGGTCAATTTCGAGCTCAGTAGTGGGACGTACTTGAGCTGTGATGATGATTATTAAGAATGTCAAGTGACGGTAATCCATGGGCAAACGAAGCTGCAGTCACACACAGATAGTTTGAATAATAAATTTGATACAGGAAGTTCACAATCTTAAGATGCAGTGTCAATGAGTATTGGGCAAAGAGCATAGACTCGTAGCAATACTGAACGGAAATGATCTATTGGGAAGTCAAAGTTCACTGGGACATGGTGACTTATACAGAGCTGTTAATCGCATACTAAAATATTTTGACTATATTATGTATATTAATATCTATACAAATAAATAAAATTAAAGTGTCTGTTTGTAATTTCAAAATAGTGGGTTTTTTTTATGCTGACACGGTTTTATGCAAGATACATGTGCCTAAAAATAAAACAGTTTAAAAATTTGTCCTTTTTTTATAGCCAATAGTGGTAAACCAGCAAGCAGCACACCTGATCGTAAGTGATACTGCCGCATATGGACCTCTGCAATATCAGGGTCATAGCCAGGCCGTCGCCTACCATGAATGAAATATATAAAAATAAACTCAAATATGTCTGTCTTATGTTCCGAATAATCCTTGTATTACGTGGGACTTTACAAACATATAACTATTGAACACAAATTACAGCCAGAGTCAAAACAACAATTTGTTGATCGCACAAAGTGTTGTCCTGCGTGGTATTCGAACCCCCGACACTGGTATTGTAAATCTGTATCTTCACCACTACGCCATCTTTGCAGTCAAGTATTCCCACAGGAAGGGGGACCACGCGGCTGAAATCGAGGGACTGGTGAGTAAATAAATTGAAATAAAAAGAAGCAAGTACTATCATCTCTATAACAATACATACCAGTACTCGATGAGTCAGGCTATTTTGGTGGCACTTAATAGGTCATCGTTCATTAAACATATGTACGTGCACTTACTAATTATAAGCATATTGTTAAAATTTTTGTATGAATTTTGTACTGTTATATAGAGTTTGTGAGTTTTTTGTGCGTATGATGGAGTAAGAATACAATTCACCACCCCCTGAGCTAAATCAAATATTAGTTAGGTATTATCATCTTTTTAAATTCTTTAAATTATTTCAGCTCTTATACATCGATCGAACCTTCTCTACAATAGGAGAGCAACTGACCTGCAATACCACGCTGGTCAGATGTATTGATATAGGATTTCATTTCGGGTTTTACATCTCTTGCCTAAATGTTATCGTCTATTACGACATCCACGGGAAGGAAAGGGTCTGGTGAATATTATTATTCATAATCATCTCGGCTCATACTCGTCCCATTATTGGGCTCGGGCCTCCTCCACAATAGGAAGGCAAATGACCTTACTATACCATGCTAGTCAGACAGATTGATATAGTTTTATTTCGAGTATTCCTTCTCTTGTATAGATGTTATATGCGTAACGCTTAGTCGTCTTTTACGACACCAACGGACAAAAAAGGGTGTAGTGAATATTATACTCAGTCAAAAACACGAAAATCGGAATTAAATATTAGGTATTATCATCTCTTTAAATTCTTTAACACTACCTACTATACATTAAACATAGATATATTTATATACGTGTAGAAACTAATTGTATATGAATTGTTTTTACCGAGAACCATGCGGTGTACTTATACCTAAAAGAAACAATTACTCATCAGTCATCAATGACTTAAGATGCAGTAGTGTTGTAATGATTCAAGATCCATCAAGTCATCACACTTGAGCTAATAATAAGCATGTTGTTGTGTGTAATTTTATTTAAATAAATAAAAGAATAGACAATCTCGCTGAGTTTCTTGCTGGATATTCTCAGTGCGGTCGCGTTACGATCCGGTTGTAATTTTAAGGGAAAATGTTAAAAATTACAATACGCAAGTGCCCCGTGGGGTTCAAATATAATAAATGATTTGAATTGAATTGAAAAATATGCCCCCACACATCCTGGATGGTTCATATTTTTTTATCTATCATATGGGGTTCTGTTCTGTGATGATTAAATAATAATTTTGTATCTAACTCTTTCATATATTTTTTCCGTGTAAGAATACTACTCGAGAGCCCCTATCATGCCCGTGGGTATCGTTAAAGATGACTAAGGAATATAACACGTATATAATATCTATGCAAGAGAAGGAAAACTCGAAACAAAACCCTATATCAACTCGTCAACAGTGAGACATATATGAGCTTAAAGCTTAAATTTCTAACGTTTTCCTTCCGGTGACGGAGTAAGAATACAATTCAACACTCCCTATCTTGCCCGTGGATGACGTAAAATTTGACTAATAATATCATAGCAAGAGAAGGAAGCTTCGAAATTAAACCCTATTTTTTTTTGGGGGGTGGGTTGCGGTCGGCGCGCCCCTCGCACCACTCCGTCCGGGGTGACAGAGGGGCGTAAGCACGCACAGCCACAACCCACCCACGATGCACGTCGCGTTCGTCGTTGGGCCGACCACCGGAGCAGGGTGACTTGACATCAGTGGTGAAGTTAAACCCTATACTAAGTCTGATCAGCATGATATAATAGGTTAATTTCTCTCCTATTTACAAGTAGGTTTTATAGGTAGTTCAGTATATTTTAGGAGCACCCTTCAACTGTGACTGAGTCATCAACGCCCACCGCAAAATATTAAACCTTTGGAACATTCCAATGATTCCATATACGCTTACTCATTGTTACGACGTGTAAATATTCTGCTAATACAAAAAAGAATGGCCAAGTGGAAGATCGGATCCTTAATTAATGATTCCGAATTATCAAGATTTAATACTATTGCAGTTGATATATAGTTTTTGTAATAATTAAAAATAATAATAAAAAAGGTATTACGTTCTCCTCAACAGGAATTATCAATTAATTGTCATTTAACTATTATAATGGCACGCGCGAAGCACTTAATCGAGTAATCATACGACATTAGATCATTTTGGAAAAGATCAGTGCGCCTACTCTTGAAATCATTTCTAATTTCAAATCTGATTCAATTCCAATCTCATCAAATTTATATTTGGTACTCTTGAACAAAATCGAGAATGAATTCTTCGCGTTTGTCGTTGTTATTTTCACCAAATGTGCCGTATTTTCATACATTAAATTAATAACGTTATCGAACTCGATCACCACAAAGACATTATCTTGAAATTGTGCAACATTAACGATTTTAAACTACGTCAAAATCACGTCGTGAGTAGCAAATATTTGACTTAATCGACGAGAGTCGAATTCATTTAGTTTAAAAAAAATCCACCGAGTTTGATTTCAGTCGTGCGCTAGTATCGCTTTCAAGGGTACCAAATTCGAGCTGCGATTGGATTTAGGATTGGAAGCGAGATTCAAGAGTAGGCATACTGATACTCTTACACTGATAGACTTATATTAAACAAACATAGCTAAGTACCACAGCAAGGCAACTGGCTTTCAAATGAAAAAAAAACTGCATCAAAATTGGTCTATCCGTTTGAGAGCTACGATGCCACAGATAAACACACATAGACAGACAGACATCCCTCCGCGTTGGGGGTTAATAAAAATATACACCAAAAAGCCCAAATAACATATTTCTTGCATAAGCAACGCCCGTATATTATAGTTAATGAATACCTACCAAACCTTCAGATGCATGGACGACCAGTCTCCTTTATCAGCCTTTTAGGATTTTTTTTTTTTATGGGTGGGCTATGGTAAGTGCACGCGCGGTCCAATCCGTCCGGGGCGATGAAAGGACGGCGCGCGGGCCCATAACCCACCCGTACCCACGTCACCTCGTTGTTGGGCCGACCACCGGAGCAGATGTGACTTGTCGTCAGTGGTCGGCCCGACGGAATACCCTTTCGGGTATCCTCACCTCTCGACGTACTGGGACGTCGGTCGCCGTCGCGCGGTCAGCCTCTCCGCGGGTGACGGACAATTCCCCGGTCCGATCACCCGCGGCCTCGGCTAGGGCGGCATTAGGCGCAGATACTCGCGCCTGCGCCGCCCGAATCGCCGGCGGCGGAACGTGTCGCCGAATAGGAGCTCTACTCGCACACGATCCGCCGCCTCCTTCCGTGAGATTACGGCCTCACAGAAGGCGGCGACCGCGTCCCAGTTCCTGACGCTGACTAGCATCTCCCTGGCGATGGTCGGCAGCGCCAGGTCGGCACCGATAATTGCGACGAGTTCACGGCGATCCCCCTCCCATGCAGCACACTCCTCGAGCGTGTGCTGCGCCGTGTCCTAGTCGCAACTGCAGTGGTGGCAGGACGGTGTGCTCTCCCTCCTTACAATCTTGTGCAGGAAAGCACCCCGTGCGTCCGCTCCAACCACTCCATCAGCACCGGCCGGAGGGCCTCGACGGTCCTGACACCGTACCGAGGACTCACCAGCCGGACTTCCCAACGGGCAATTACTTCTCGGCGGGCGTCGACCCGCCAGGCGGTGATCTCATTGATGGAGACCATGCCGCCGCGGGCGCGCGTCTCCGACACCCGCCGATAAATGTCGGCGAACATCTCCGCCTCCAGGTCCCACGGGGGAGTTCCGGCCAGGAGGCACGCTGCCTCCGTCGCCACCGTGCGGTAACCCCGTACGGCCCTGATCGCCATGACCCTCTGTGGTCGCCACAGGAGGGCCCTAAGACCGACGGTCAGGGACCCCGCCCACACCGGTGCGGCGTATAGGGCCATCGACCGGATCACCCCACGTACAGCTGTCGGCACGTAGCACTGGGTCCGCCCACATTCGGCATCAGCCGCGAAAGGGTGGACGCCGCGCCGACAAGCCGGGGAACAAGTCGATGGAGATGCTCCCGGAACCAAAAATGCCCGTCGAGCACCAGGCCCAAGTACTTCATGTGGGCCTGGATGCTGATGGTGACCGAATTCACGGTGATCGAAGCGCCGGCGGGAGGCCCGGCGGTACGGAGGCCATGGAACAAAAGGGCCTCCGTCTTTTCCAGGCCTAACCTCAACCCCAGCGCTTCGATCCGCCTGACAATCTCCTCGGTGCCGAGAGTTGCCAGGCGTGCCGCCTCCTCTAGCGTCCCACCCCAGGCTGTGACGAGTGTATCGTCGGCGTAGCAAATTACGCCCAGCCCGGGTGGGAGGCTTCCTCTCAACGCCCAGTCGTAGCCGATGTTCCACAGGGTCGGACCCAGAACCGACCCCTGTGGGACACCGCACGTCATGGGCGTTCGCACAACGTCCCCTACTCGGTCAACGTAGAGGACGCTGCGCCCCTCCAAGTAGTCTGCCACCAGCCGCCTGAGGTACACGGGCACCCCGTGGTACCTTAGCCCCTCCCTGATGCAGCTGAATGGCAGACTGTTGAAGGCGTTGGCGATGTCCAGGGACACCGCCAACAGGACTCCTCCGCCGGTGACGGCCTCCGCTACCACGGCCTTCAGGCGCAGCAGGGCCGCGATCGTCGAACGCCCCCTCCGAAAACCAAATTGGGCGTCGGACAGATCGGGCCCAACCCCGACGAGGTGCCGCTCGATGCGGGCAGCCAACACCCTCTCCAGCAGCTTGCCCGCATCATCGAGCAGCACGATGGGCCTGTAGGCCGAGGCCGACTCGGGAGACCGTCCCGGCTTCGGCAGGAGAACCAGCCTCCCTTCTTTCCAGCACCCAGGGAACTGCCCGGACGTCAAACAGGCGTCGAACAGTCCCCTGAGGCGTGGTCCCAGATGCTCGAGGACCAGGGCCAGCACACGGTTCGGAATACCGTCAGGCCCGGGGGCGGTGGATTTGACTCGCATACGTGCCACCGCCGCCCCTATTTCCGGCTCCGTGATGGGCGGAGCACTTTCATCGTCGGCCTCCCGGTCGGTAGTCGGCGTGTGCTCCACCCGCCGTGGAAAGAGGTCCTCGACAACTCTGGTGAGGAGGCTGGGCTGGAGAGTCTCGGTGAGGGGGGGGGGGGGCGTGGGGGCCCGCCCGCGGAGCTTGTTCAGCGCCGCGAGGTAGGGGCGACCCCAGGGGTCACGCTCGAGACTGTCCAGCATTTCCCGCCGACTAACGTCCTTGGCGGTACGGACGGCCAGCCTGAAGGCAGACCGCGCACTGCGGTAAACCTCGTACAGCTGGCCTTCCTGCTCAGCGTCGCGGTGACGCGCTCGGCTGCGGGTGTAGGCCCTCCGGGCACGTATGCACGCGGCCCAAAGGTCCGCCAATTCTCGGGACCACCAGGGGACCGCACTCTTCGGGGGCAGACGCCGCACACGGGGCATGGCCGCATCGCAGATCTGCGTTAACGCACAGCGAATGCGGCCAGCCTTGGCATCAGCCTTTTAGGATAAGGAATCTTATAAGATTTCCATCGTTTTTTAAAGTCTGTATTGCAATTATCACGATCATCATCACAATTTGAATTCGTCCCACTGCTGACCTCGAGCTTCCTTCACAATGACTTACAATACCATGCGGGTCAGACATGTTGGCGTATGGTTTTATTTCGAGTTCTTTTTTCTCTTTTATATTCATATTATATCTCTTAGTCGACTTTTACGACATCCACACGATCAAGAAATGGAATAATGACCTGTATTCTAATTCATTCAAAACACGAATGAATATGACACATATTTGATATTTTAAAGCCTATAAAATTGAAATTATTTCCGTGTGATGACGGAGTAAGAATACAATTCACCACATCCTCTCTTGCTATGGGTGTCGTAAAAAGCGACTAAGGGATATCTTGTGCATATTTTTTTTGGGACTAATCCTACCACTGTAACTTCTGTAAGCCAGGATCCACAATGATCTCCGTAAAAGACACCGAGGTTTGACCCTCAGGAAGCCTTTTTTCGGAAGGGAAACGCTTATAATTGTCTTGGAATCCGCAACAAATTTAATTAGTAAAGAAAAACAGGAAGGAGCTTTTGTGCATTTATATAACGTGCTTTGACCATGATGTATACCTCCATTTGTTAAAAGCTCACTTCACTTTCATAAATAATTACAAATAACACAAGAGCCCGCGAACGCCAGACCTTCGTGATTTTATTAAAGCTGAAAGTTTGTCAGCGCATGCTCCCAACACAGCCAACACAGGAAGGAACACAACTACGGAAGAAAAGGGCAACTCTAAATAAAACCTTATATCAACCCGCCTGACCAGCGTGGTATAGTAGGGTCAATTTCCTTCCTATTGTGGAGGAGGCTCGAGCCTAACAGTTGGACGTATATGAGCTGTGATGACGAAAGCTAGACCAACATCGATCAAATTTCTTTATAAACAGTTACTAAGCGACCAACAAGTAACAATACGAATACCTTGAACCAATAACCTTTCGCGACCTACATTTTGAAGTTAACGCAGTGAAATATTGTATTACTTAAACGTCGCGACATCGATACGACACCACGACGATTTTTAACAAACTTAAATATTAAAACACGTTTCGTATACACCTAGTTGGAACTAAGTTATTTTCATTATACATACATTTAATTTTATTTACCAACTAGCAACTCGCCCTCGCTTCGCTTCGGTTTTAGTCTTTTTACCCGTGTAGTTCCCGTTCCCGTGGGAATACCGGGATAAAATATAGCCTAGTTTACGCCCTGATATTATAGCTTTCCATTGGTGAAAGAATTTTTGAAATCGGTCCAGCCGTTTTGAAGATTACCCGGAACAAACAGACAGACAGACAGACAGACAAAAATTTTTTAATCTGTATTTTAGGCATAGGTGTCGTGCAAATAACCGTGTGAGCATGAAAAAAGCCTATTATTTTGACATTACAGACACTCCAATTTTATTTATTGGTATAGATTAATGTGATTATTGAGCTTGCATCTTTTGCACGAATTCAGCTATCATAGGCTTAAAAATGTAACGCGCAAATCATCACATACGTTTAAGCGATTCCTCGCCTTGTTTTTAGTTACCAACGAAGCAGAAAATCCTTGTTCACATAAATAATTTGCGTAATAAATAAAACATTCGCGGACCATATTTTAGCTTCTGCAGACCACTGGTGGTCTACGGACCTACGGACTAAGCTCCATTAGGCTCTGAATTGAAATGCTTCACTTTTTGTGCGCGAACGTACCTTCTATACGTTATTATTCTAAGCCCCTGCCCTAAACCAACATGTCTGATCAGCGTGGTGTAGACAGGCAAATTTCCATTGTGGAGGCTCGAGCCCAGCAGTGGGTCGTTTGTGAGTATGATGATGATGAGTCTTATAAGATTAAAATATATATCGTTTCTAAGACGTATAAAAATACTTTCAAACCCAAAACAAATCGGTGAATAGCTGACAATAGTTTGAAAAGTGCCATTGTGTAAGATAATAAGACTATTCAACGGTTGTTAACTTTGCATTCGTATCGCACTTTTAAATGTGACAGGTACTTCAGCTGTCAATCTTATTGTTTATGATTTAACGGATCGCTATACACCATAGACAACTGTTCGCTATCTACGGACATGTGGCATGAAAAAAAAAGGATTTATTATGCCTTTTGCTTTGCACCGGTAAAGTAATTTTATCATGATGATTTTTTTCCAAATTTATTCAAAAACTTATACAAATGATGGCAAACGAGCAAACAGTACACCTGATGGTAAGAAAGTGGAGGACGTGTGAATGCTTGCAATGAGGTTTGGTGATACTAAAGGCATCACTAAAACCCACCAGCCGCAAACACACTCAGAAAGTTTGGCTCCCGGCTCTCTCGGTTACCGAACGAAGCGCAGTAACAAATTGCTACTACTCGGACGTTGATTTTCTGCTCAGTGTGGTACTACCCCAGACGGACCGGCCCGCGGCTGTAGACAGACAACTGTCAACAGTGTGGTCCTACCACTATTAAATTGATAAGTAAAGTTGAACTATTACCCCCTTAAGGAATATAATACCGTGTTAAAAAGAATCCTATACATTAATCCAAAATGGTCTATTTATGTATATACATATTCACCACCCCCAGTCTTGCCCGTGAGTGGCGTAAAAGACGATTTAGTGATTAAATATGCAAACAACATCTATGAAAAAGAAGGATAACTGGAAATAAAGCCTTTAGCAGTTCGACCGTGAATGGTCACGGTCGAACTGCTAAGGCTTTATTTATATAACGTATGTAACGATGACTTGTTGGACGTGAGACATCTTAGTCCGCCCGTGACCATGAACGCTGTAAAGTGTTTGAAACATCGGGCAATCAAAAATCAAATACAAACGCGATAAAATACGTGAAGTAGTTTTATTTACAACTAGCAACCCGCCCTCGCTTCGCTTCGGTTATAGGTTACAGGTTATAGTCGTTTTACCCACGTAGTTCCCGTTCCCGTGGCAATACCGGGATAAAATATAGCCTAGTTTACGCCCTGATATTATAACTTTCCATTGGTGAAAGAATTTTTGAAATCGGTCCAGCCGTTTTGAAGATTACCCGGAACAAACAGACAGACAGACAGACAAAAATTTTTTAATTGCTATTTTAGGCATAGGTGTCGTGCAAATAACCGTGTGAGCATGAAACAAGTCTATTATTTTGACATTACAAACAGACACTCCAATTTTATTTATTGATAATATAATATAGATGATGATGATGATTGTAATAAATAATGTATGGCATCATTTTTCGATTTTCTAGTAAATTGAAGTACGTGTGGTCTATCGTCGCGTCGCTAAGTCAACTGTCATCATTATAAGTTGATGTAAAACGTGACTAATGAGACTACAACGCCCTAAATACATGTATAGACTTAAATGGAGCAACGCGGAAGGCAACACTTCATGGATATTTACAGAATATTGTGTAAAATCGACATCTGAACTAATAACATACACACGTAGATGGGGTTCAGAGGTATCAAATGTCTCTTTTTAAATTACTGAACCGTTGCCACCAACGAATCCCAAATGTTAAGGACACCAAAATTCACCACCCCCTATCTTGCTTGTGGGTGTTGTAAAAGACGACTAAGGGACATCTTGTGAAAATATCAACAAAACTCGAAATAAAACGGTATACCAACCCGCCTGACCAGCATGGTGTAGTAAGTTATTTGCCCGCCAATTGTAGAGTAACCTCGAACCCTTAGAATAATAACGTATAGAAGGTAAGTTCACGCACAAAAAGTGAGGCATTTCAATTGGAGCCTAATGGAGCTTACGCCGGAACCGTTCCGTAATGTACAAGTCATTGTACTACACGTACGTACGCAACTCTTAAAAAATAAATTGATAATTATGACGGTTTGTGCATTCAAATGGAGTCATAACACATTTGAAAAACTTAAAAACGTTTTTAACATTACTTTTAAAAGTATTCCGACGATTTATGTTAATAAAAACAAAATTTGATTTCATAATTTGTATAGTGGTTTGCGTGTGTATGTGTGTAATCATCTGCGCGCCATTAGTATTTTTAGATTCAAATTTTAAAAGTTCGAAGTATTGACACTATCCTTCTATACGTTATTATTCTAAGCTCGAACTCAAAAGTGGAAGTACATAAATGAGTTGATTGATAACGATGACTATTTCAGAATTAAAAATTAGAATTTTAATTTAAACGCTCGTATTTTAGTTCTGTGAGTAAATTACTCTTATCCTATAATTTTTTTCATTGATAGGGCTTGACAAAACACTACCTAAATCAAAATTAATAATCACGAAATATTTCAACTTTGCCCAAAATCGAATAACAATATCGATAGTTATTTATGAAAAAATTCAATTAACAGACGGACATATTTATTGTGTCAATAAATTAAACAAATGAATTTACGGTTCGAAGCTTTTTGTCCACTTGAAGCTGACTTGGAACACACACTTGAAAATACTCAAATGTTCATTCAACGATCAAAACAACGTATGCAAGCCATAGACAATATCCCTTTGTCTTGAAATTAATTTTGATATTTGAGAACTTGTTACCCCGTTCTTTTAGTCATATAGGCAGCAACAAGTAATCGTAATTTTTGTAGATTTAGTCTATTTTCGAAAATTTTAAATTCTTAATAACTAGCACGTAAGTTTTGAACAGATACGAGCCTATTTATGGTCAGTGATTGTTTCTTTAGTTTAATAACTACTCTTAGAGTCATAATCTGTCAGTAAGACAAGTCATCGTAAATAAAAACTATGCAGTCTTACCGAATGATTATTTTAGGAACTTTCACAGAAGAAAGAAAAAACGTAAGGCGCTGTTCATCTTCATCATCATAACAAATCAACGCATGGGTTTAGAAACAAAATACATAGAGTACTTTATTATTCTAAGCATAGAGTAATTAAATACTACCTAATAAATAAAACTAGCTACTAATTGACTACTGCGAAACTAACTCTTACAGTGTTAACTAATTTACAAAAAAGAAAGACCAGCAGTGGGACGTATATGAGCAGATATGATGCTGAACGAAATAACACAAAATAACGACATAACACTAACAGAACTGTGAACTAGCTATTGTACTACGAGCTATAACATGTTACATATTTTATAAATAAAATTAGCTTAGCGTAAAATAATATAGCACATTTTAAATAAAACAATTCTTACGAATTTAATCGTGTTTGTATTTGATCTTCGATTTCCCGACGTTTCGAATAATTTTCAGTGTTTAGGGTCACAGGACGACAAAGTGAAAAGCGTTTATTAAAATGTGTAATACTCGCGTAAATATCAAAGATCATTGTTATATAGCAATCCCGATTTTACTAAAGTTCATAAATAATACTTAGTGCGCACTTTTTCTCAGTAAAATAATATAAGCTGCTTGTTCGTTTGCTACCATAGATAATTTAAAAAAAAAATTACGAATGAAATTTAAAACTAACGTTATTTTTCTTTTAACCGTTATTCCATGTTCAAATTTAAACTTCTTTGAATTTAGAACGCTAAATATGTTTAAAGTGCCTTGTTGACATTAATGGCCACTGTTTGCAGCTCTAAGATGGTAGTGTTATGAACACCAATTTATAATTAGAAAAAACAGTAAACGGTTTACTGTTTCTGCGACAGTCGGATTTTTTACTACCGAATATAGTAGAGAAAGAATTAGGTGTATCAATATAATAAATAAAATTGAAGTGTCTGTTTGTAATGTCAAAATATTGGGCTTTTTCATGCTCACACGGTTATTTGAACGACACCTACACCTAAAATACAGTTTAAAAAAATTTTGTCTGTTTGTTTGAGGTAATCTTCTAAATGGTTGGACCGATTTTAGTAATATTTTACTACCAGGTAGCTGTCTATTTAAGGAGTAATTTAGGCTATATTTTATCGCGGTATTCCCACGGGAACGGGTACTATGCGAATAGCGCGACTGAAACCGAAGCGAAGCGAGGGCGGGTTGCTAGTTTACTATAATTATGGTCGAATGATTGTGGTTATAGACATTTTTTTTAAAGACAACTTTGCTTGCTTTAATCCACTAAAACTGTATTGCAGGGAACTGTATAAATATATCATTCATTATCATCATCATTTCAGCTCACATTAGTCCAACTGCTGAGCCCGAGCTTCCTCCACAATAGGAGGAAAATTTGACCTTACTATACCATGCTGGGCAGACAAGTTAGTATAAGGTTTTGTTTCGAGTTTTCCTTCTCTTGCATAGATGTTATATGCTTATTATATTCCTTAGTCGTCTTTTACAACATCCACGGGCAAGTGGTGAATTGTATTCTTACTCCGTCACCACACGCCAAATTATTAGATTATTATTTAAAATTAAGCTTTAAAGCCATTTCTCCGTTATACATATTTCTTTGTTAAAACCTAAATTAGGAACGCATTCTATACGCTTTAAACATCAAAGCGAATACAAGAGCAACCTAATGCATTCAAATGTATTGAAATACCTCATTTCCTGTATGCGGATTAATCTTTTAATAGAATCCGGAAACAAATTTTAAATCTTAATATTGTTCGATTTTTGTTGAACAGATTTTAAATATGGAACGTGCCATTGGCGTGTCATAGACTCAAACTCACTCTTTTTTTTTCTTGAGGTTAATAATGTTGGAAATAATATTTACATAATAAAGTTTTGTTTGCTTCTTATCAGATTTTCGGTAACGCTTATAGTAATTAAAAGGTGTTTCATTTAAACTCTAGTAGGAAGTCTTAAGTCAAATGCTGCTTTTCAAAATTATGCTTGCAACTGCCATACTCGGTTGAAGTAAAATTTCTTTGACATTATGACAGTCATCATCATCATTATCTCAGCCCATACACGTCCCATTGTTGGGTTTGGGCCTCCTCCACTATATTATACCACGTTGGTCAGACGGGTTGGTATAGGGTTTTATATCGAGTTTTCCTTCTCTTGGATAGATATTATATGCACACTATTTTTTTTTTTTTTTTTTTTTATTGCCAACGGTGGCAAACGAGCAAGCAGCACACCTGATGGTAAGTGAAACTGCTGCACATGGACCATTGCAATACCAGGGGTACAGCCAGGCCGCTGCCTACCGTGAAGGAAATACTCTTCTTAAACCTCGTTTAAAGAAGGACATGTCATAGCGCTCGGGAAACACAGCAGCAGGTAGTTCATTCCAGAGCTTGCACGTACGTGGGAGAAATGATCGCTGGAAACGTACAGTTGAAGACCATAACGTTTCCAGGTAAAATGGATGAACCCTGCTGCGATGTCGAGTGGTACGTTGGTAGAATGGTGACGGTGGTACCAAGTCAAACAGTTCCTCGGAGCACTCCCCGTGAAAGAGTCGGTAGAGTACACAGAGTGACCCAAAGTCTCTCCGCTGCTCCAGCGACTCCAATCTGTCCGTAAGATTGGGATCCCCGACGATTCGAACAGCCCGTCTTTGCAGGGAGTCAAGTGGGTCTAGCTGATATTTGGGCGCACCTGCCCAGAGATGTGAGCAGTACTCCACATGAGGACGAACTTGTGCTTTGTATAGCACAAGACGCTGTCTCGGTGTGAAGTACCGCCTGGCTCTGTTCAGGACGCCCAACTTTTTGCTTGCCAATTTGGCTTTGTCCTCCAAATGACTCCCAAACTGGACTTTGCTCGATATTTTGACGCCGAGAATCCCAATACTCTCAGAAATTGGAAGAGTTACTCCTTGGAACTGAGGCGCCATGACAAATGGGTCCTTCTTTGCAGTGAATGCGCAAACTTGTGTCTTTGTGGGGTTGAACTGGACTAGGTTCCGTTCACCCCATGTTCACACTATGTTCCTTAGTCGTCTTTTACGACACCCACGGGTAAGAGAGGGTGTGGTGCATTGTATTTTTATTTTTAAAAATAAATAAATCATGTTTTATCTTCAATACATAGTTCTTTCTCTCCTCTCCACTTTATATTCTTCTTCTATTTTGCCGTATTTTTTAGCTTTGAAATTTAATTTGCAATTTTCGTTTATCGCCGCTCAAAAAGATTTATACTATAAATTTTTAGTTATATTTAAAAATATGGACCGCCATTAAACAACTAACACACTTTTTGACATACTTCAATTTTTCAACCAACGATGTAATACAAAGATTGAGTAACAAATCGCATTGAAATTTGATGGTTACCATAACCATTTGACCCATGATCGCATGTACAATCTATTTTAACATTATTCAACCTCCTAAACTCTGTTACCTCCTAATTGCATTGAGGTCGGCTTTCTAATCTCACCAGAATCGGTCAAACATTTCTTTCAAGGAGCGATTGCTGCCTGTGTTGATTTCACTCACTTCAAACAAAGGATACTGTTTTTTTTTGATCAGATATAATTAAGAATAGTGACTTCTGATATAGAATTTTCTAGATATTTATTAAAGCTATAATCAATAACATGTTTTATAAGGCACTAGCAACCCGCCCTCGCTTTGCTTCGGTTTCAGAGGCCTTCTACCTAAATCAAAGGACACCGTTTTTTGATCAGATAAATTTAAGAATACTTCTGATATAGAATGTTCTAGATATTTATTAAAGCCGTAACCAATAATATGTTTTATAAGGCACTAGCAAAACACCCTCGCTTCGCTTGCCTTACCCGCGTAGTGCCCGATCCCTTGGGAATACCTCGATAAAATATAGCCTAAGTTACTCCTTATATAGACAGCTACCTGATAGTAAAAGATTATCAAAATCCGTCTAATCGTTTTGAAGATTACCCAAAACAAACAGACAAAAAAAATAAACCAGTTTTAGGCATAGGTATCGTGCAAATAACCATACCAGCATGAAAACATCGCATTATTTTGACATTACAAACAAAGAATTACAATTTATTTATTTGTATAGAGTATATATGTATAGATTGATAACGTAGATCTACGAGATTTTTTTTTATAGAATATTCAAATATGTAAGCATCTGTTAATATGTTGCCTTTCACCGTTATAATAAATAAAAAAAATTGTGTGTAGGTACTTATGAAGCACGTAGGAAGTTATACTTATTTCGCGTAACAAGATAAAAAATCTTGTATCATTCGCGTTTATAGAAAAAACGACACTAATAATAAAAAAAAAATCGGCCAAGTGCGAGTCAGAATCGCGCGCGAAGGGTTCCGTACCATTGAGCAAAAAAGGGCCACAAAAACATCGATTTTGTTGTATGGCAACCCCCTTAAATATTTATTTTATTTTGTTTTTAGTATTTGTTGTTATAGCGGCTATAGAATACATAATTTGTAAAAATTTCAACTGTCTAGCTTTGGCGGTTCTTGAGATACAGCCTGGTGATAGGCAGACGGACGGACAGACAGCCAAGTCTTAGTAATAGGGTCCCGTTTTTACCCTTTGGTTACGGAACCCTAAAAAAGGTATTTAGTACATTGAAAGTTTTATTATAACGCATATCTAGTTGACATTTGTGACAATGTACGCGAGTCGTAAAAAAATTTGACTGTTCCTCAGAGAGCTTGCGCGCGTCGTAAAAATTTACACTCATATTTTTTTCTAAGGCGCCAAAAGAATTATAACTTCAAAAAAATCAGTTCATGTCAAAATGTCACACTGGATTCGAACTCTACTATCGCTATTGCATCCTATACATTTTAATCTTCATCAAAAAGATCAAACAAAACAAGAAATATCTATATAACTTCAAATAAAATTAGATAATTTCTACGTAATCGTTGCTCTATCATAAATCAGTTATAAGCAGTATTCAGCCATGTTTAGTCGATCCAAGTAATGAACCCACGACCTCTTATACCGAACAAGGCACTTAGCTACAATATGCTGTGATTAAAAGTAAGTACATGTCATAATAGCATATCATGAAAGTGAAAGCATACGTTCATAGAAACAACTTACGAGCCACAGACAATGAGATGGGTGTGCTCTATGACATTTAGTTTATGGTATAACGACAGATCGTAAACTGTCTATGGTCCGGAAAAATGGTGGGAAAGTTGATTACGATTGTTTTTTGATGTATACAGCAATATAAGCATTATACTTTTGTTTGTTTAAAAATATACCTAAATATAAGAAGCAAAGTAAGAATGTAAGAGGCAGAATGAGTGATAGAAAACCTACTACTACTTACTGTATAACTTTGACTGTCAAAAAATATATCTATTTGTACTCTGTGATTTAGATCTTACTCTAATTATGGAGTTTCGGCGCGAATTTGGAAATGTCATGTTAAGCTCTTGTATTATATTAATTTTTTTAGTGTTTTATAGTATTATATTGTATAATTTTGCTGATATTTTATGTAATATAATATAATTAAGGTGCTGAAGTGTGGTGAATGTGATATAAGAGTGGTTTACGTGTATTTTCATATTCAACCGGAATTCCCAGAGGAATCATCTAATTAGGTTTTCAGCGCCTAATTAATGATAACGACTTGACTAACTGACGGACAATGACTATAAATAAGTTATACAATATGAAGAAGTAAATAATACGAGAACTTATAATTAACTTTGTAATTTGGTTTAAGCTGATGGCTTCGTTGCCAAAGCTTCATTAAATAAAAAAAAAAATACTCTAATTACCGTGTATTTTAATGAAAGTTGACAACGGGCAATAATTGCAAGTTAATGATTTATATTATTTTAAAACGATAATTATAAGATAGAAAACAAAATCATGGGCATTTATCTAAATTATAATTACCGCACGTAATCTCACTTTTCTAAAGCATAAATAGTAGCAAGATGGCGCGAGACTGAACAGCTGTAGATTTTCCCGCGTCACGACGGCGCCTGCGTACTATAGCCGGCGCCATAGACACCATATAAGAATAAACCATAATGCATATATCGCGAGATTCTTGAGAATAGAGATATTTTTCTTAATGATCCTTTTCCAATTGCGAATTTTTCGTGGCTGAGGCGAAAGGTCAAAATCTGACAGTTCAAAGAACCACGCACAAATCGTGTTAGCTCTATTTTTGGGAGGGTAGTCACACACTGCCAGAACTATTCGGGGTATCAGAAAGCATGGCGTGTAAGGGTATTATACGTAGTCGCCACTATACAACATCATTTAATATTAGAAATTATGATAATACAAAAATACATACATTATGCACCGCCTAAATTACCGAGTCGGGATACTACACCCGTATTGCTAGTAAAAACTATGTCACAGTTTCCTGTTGCCTTATTTTTATTTTTAATTTGATCAGAGCATTATGGGAAGGGATGTTGTTTATCTATTTCTGTAGTCTCATTATAGTTGTATCACGGAAATATAACGGTAATGGCCTAGTGCTTCCATTAAAATAATTATTATTATTCATACGAATCTAGAAATTATACAAACCCTATACTGAGTTGTTTCTCGAATATGACTGAACATTAATTGGGTATTTGTCTTTATAAAAATATGGTCTGTTTTGGTATAATTTTAATTAATTACATATTTTAAATGGAATTTTAATCTGGGAAAATCTTAATGTCAAATTTTACAAAATATAAAACGGATTTTTATTAACTTCAATGACGTGATTTCAAATGCCGAATGAGTCGATTTCAGGTATATAATATTTATTTTGATGTGAAACATTCATAGGCGAGCTTACCTGATCGTTGGCGTGGCGTAAACAGACCGCGGCGCCGCAACACCATGCTATATGATGGAATATGCGAGGATAGACGAGGGGTCAAAAATCAGGAAATAAGTGTGACTTACTTTATGGGTGACCCCTTATTTGACATTTTATTGAAGAAAATTTCTTATCAAAACATGTATTCATGCCTTTTTTTAATATTGATAAAAGTTTTGAAACAGTTTTATTTAAAAATATTCACATAGGTAAAGGTACCTATTAGGATAGTTGATCTAACCATGTCTTAAAAAATGCGGCGCCAACAATACTGTATTCAAATAAGTTAAACAAATAGTACAGTTGTCAGTTAGCGGACTGCATAAATAAATCTATTTAACTTCTATGTATGTATGTAACTTATAAAAACACTAGCAACCCGCCCTCGCTTCGCTTCGGTTTTAGTCGTTTTACCCGCGTAGTTCCCGTTCCCGTGGGAATACCGGGATAAAATATAGCCTATGTTACTCCCTGATATTATAGCTTTCCATTGGTGAAAAAATTTTTGAAATTGGTTCTGTGGTTTAAGCGTGAAAGCGTTACAAACAAACAAACATCCTTACTTTCGCATTTATAATATTAGTATGGATTAAACTTACTTTAAACTTAAGTAAAATATCGGGTTATCATCATCATTTCAGCTCATATACGTCCCACTGTTGGGCTCGAGCCTCCTCCACAATAGGAGGGAAATTGACTTACTTGCTGGTCAGAAAGGGGTTTATTTCAAATTTTCCTTTTCTTGCACAGATGTTATATGCATACTTTTTTCACGTAGTCGACTTTTACGACATACATGGGCAAGATAGGGAGTGGTGAATTGTATTCTTACTCCGTCACCACACGGAATGTATATTTACATTTTTTAACCGACTTCAAAAACAGGAGGAGGTTCTCAATTCGTCGGAATATTATTTTTTTTATGTATGTCACTGATTACTCAAAGACGCCTGGATCGATTTGCAAAATTCTTTTTTGTTTGATAGGGTATACTTCCCAGGTGGTCTCGTAGTCATCAGGTCAGGATCTGATGATGGTATCCTTGAGAAATCCTTGGAATTTGAAGGCGGTTTTTTTTTAATTAAAAATTATGAGTTATCTGCATATGTTATTATAATAAGGACAATCATCATCATCTCATCGGATATACGTCCCATTGTTCGAACCTGCTCCATATTAGGAGGGACCATTATATTCTCCACCCCCCTCTCTTGCCTGTGGGTGTCGTAAAAGACGACTAAGGGATATAATATGCATATAACATTTATGCAAGATAAAGAAAATGCGAAACAAAACCCTATATCAACCTGTTTCACGAGCGTTGTATAGTAGGTCATTTTCCCCTGCCATAGTTGAGGAATCCCAAGACCAGCGGTGGGACGTATACGAGCTGAGCTAAGCATGAATTATATAACTAGGCTTCAAGAGTGGTAGGACCACACTGTCGACAGTTATCTGTCTACAGCCGCGGGCCGGTCCGTCCGGGGCAGTACCACACTCTCGCAGAAAATCGACATCTGAGTAGTAGCGATTTGTTACTGCGCTTCGTTCGGTGAGCGAGAGAGCCGGAAGCCCAACTTTCTGAGGGTGTTTGCGTGTGGAGGGTTTTGGTGGTGCCCTTGGTATCACCGAGCCTCAATGCACGCATTCACACTCCCTTCACTTTCTTCGCGGTAGGCAACGGCTTTGTAAAGGTCCATGAGCGGCAGCAACACTTACTATCAGGTGTACTGTTTGCTCGTTTGCCACCGTTTGCAATAAAAAAAAAAAAAAAAAAAAACTAGGTTTTATCCACTAAAACCTAATTTATGAATAAGTATGTCTATAAAGAAAAACTTTAACAAACAGCTAAGATTTCTTATTTCACACGGTAAATCCTCTAATACATGTATGTAACATTGCATCTTACCTAAACCATACATGCTTTTTACTCGTTTAACATAATTAAGAACTGGTAGTTAATCGATTTCCTACAATATGAGCACAGAACTGCTTTCGCAAAATAGACGTGACAGGCCGCAGCCTTATGTCAAGATGGCGACAGTAAAAAAACTTAATTGTCAAGAAAACGCGGCAAATTACAAGTAACTTCTCTGAGAATTTCTATTTATAGCGTAATAGAACCCGTGGAATTCGTTTCCGCGTGTGCCTAGACACCGGTTGTTTTTAATTTCAAATTTTAAATTAAATTAAGCTTAAGTGAAGCTTAATTAACGCTGTCCTCTTGACAAGCAAAAAAATAGAGTCTGTCTGATAAGGCAAAGTGATTAAGGCAAAGGGACCTTTGCCCATAAAAAAATGAAGGAAGACGAGGAACTAATGGAAGTATAAATAGCAGTAATAAGGTATATACTCGTATCATTTTAATTAGTTTTATGATTACATTCACATTCTTCTTCTTCTTCTTTTTTTGTCTTGGCAATCAGCTACTAATACGAGCCATTATTGCCAGTCATCATCATCATCATCATCATTTCAGCCTATTGCCGTCCACTGCTGGACGTAGGCCTCCCTCATGTTGCGCCACAATGTGCGGTCCTGTGCCGCCTGCATCCAACGACGGCCAGCAACTTTCACTAGGTCATCGGTCCACCTAGTGGGGGGGCGTCAACACTGCGTCGTCCGATACGTGGTCGCCACTCGAGAACCTTTCTTCCCCAGCGGTTGTCGGTTCGTCGAGCGATGTGGCCTGCCCATTGCCACTTCAGCGTGCTAATTCTTCGTGCTATGTCGGTTACACCCGTTCTTCTGCGGATTTCCGTATTGCAGATTCTATCTCGCAGAGAAATCCCGAGCATAGCTCGCTGCATAGCACGCTGAGCGACTTTGAGCCTTGATATAAGGCCTACATTTAGGGACCACGTTGTTGCCAGTGTCGAGTTATAATTTTCTTTTCAAATTATCAGTTTCTTCATGTCAGTAATAGTCCGTCAGTAAGTCAGTGTCACCTTCAACAGTGTAATGATCACTGTTAAGGGTATCTTCTGAGGATTTTGGTGGAAACAAAATTTATATCATATTCACTACACTTCAGCATATATAGCGACAGAACACTAAGATATCGAATATAATACACGAACACCACATGATACTTCCAGACTCCCGCCAAAAACTTCACATTCATATTCTCTATTCCAAGTCAATGGCAAGACTCTATGGTCTTTGGCTGTACAGCAATTTCAGAGTTATCCATTTTTTTAACCATATCTCAGATAAAAAAGCAGCGTAAGTTACTTTCGCTTATAGATCATTACTCAATATTTTTAAAGTAATATGCACAGAGTTTAATGAAGAAATTCTGTTTATAAAACAAGTAATTAAAATATGTATGTCAGTTTCAGAACGTATGCAGTAAAAAATATAACCCTCAATCAACAAACTGCATAAAGCCTTTAATTTAGTGGATACGGTACTTTTTTATAGATATTAAACAGTATTCAAATAATTAATGACTTTTATATAATTTATGGACTTTCATTATGTATGATATTTTATAAATTGTAAAATAAATATTGTCTGTATGCTGTGTAGTTGTACCAACCTTTACATTTCTCGTGAATATCAGAAGACGAAGAGATTTAGATTGGCCTGAACCAACTAAATCTGATGCCGAACTTAACCTAACCAATAATTACATTTCCAAAGACGTTTGACGTTAGGCAGTTGGTCGATCATAAAACTAGCCGAAACTTAAACATGTATCATGTATATGAGAGACGATCCATCTTGGATAAGAGCACAATTGAGCAGAATGATGATAAAAATTGTCTCTATGGTGACGACAGTTTTTATCATTTGAGAAATAATGTGTTATTGAAGACCCAGCGACTTCTCGGTGTCCATAAAATGTTCTGGAGGCCTTTCATATTTTGTTTAGTTACCTTACTATCCAATTTTATATACAAATATTTGTTCACTTTAATCTAATCTTTTACATATACATTACATATTACATCTTTTACATATACAGGGTGTATCAGGTTATGGGGCAACTGGTCAAAAGGGGGCTAGGCAATGGTGGTAGGAACTCATAAAAAAAATTTGAACGAAAAATATCGATTCGTTAAGAAATTAGAGACATGTAAAGTTTTCAATTTTGTCATCGCTTTTTCGTGTAAATTTGATTGAAATGTATAAAGTCAACGATACTTAATACGCAACATATTCATACTTTGTTAAATATTCATTAACCATATCTCAGATAAAATATATCAAAATAATAAGCTTTTTTCATGCTCACACGGTTATTTGCACGACACCTATGCCTAAAATACAGATTAAAAAATTTTTGTCTGTCTGTTTGTTCCGGGTAATATTCAAAACGGCTGGACCGATTTCAAAAATTCTTTCACCAATGGAAAGCTATAATATCAGCGCGTAAACTAGGCTATATTTTATCCTGGGATTAACAAGGGAACGGGAACTACGCGGGTAAAGCGACTAAAACCGAAGCGAAGCGAGGGCAGGTTGCTAGTTTGTAAATAAAATTAATCGTAATTTTGCTCGATGCAATATATACATTTACTTTTCTATCTATATTTTATCTCTGTTGATGAATCTATTAGTAAAACATCATAAGTACATTTTGGCGCCATATAGCGCCATTCCCGCCAAAATATTTCATTGACACAAGATGCAACGTTCGAAAACCGACGACAACATTCCGGAAATACCACTTTTATTAATCTGTCGATTTCATCTACCTTGTGAGTAAAATATGTAAATATATAATTTTAGTAGTATATAAGTAAGTTATTTTGTGTATTATCTATTTTTATGTGGAGTTTAATGTTTCATTGATAAATTTTCGGAAGGATCCGTATAAACATCAATTACAATTTTGGACCTGTTGATCGATAGCTAATGCCTAATAATGTAGTAAAAAACATTTCGACACGAGGCTGTATTATACGCTCATCCTTTTGCGAATAGAGGTGCGAGGTTATAAAAAAATTACACAAAAATTAGAAGTGAAAACTTAAAAGTTTGAACAAATAACTATTTTCTGGTATTATTTTTTTTTTATTGCCAACGGTGGCAAACGAGCAAGCAACACACCTGATGGTAAGTGAAACTGCTGCACATGGACCTTTGCAATATCAGGCGCACAGCCAGGCCGTTGCCTACCGTGAAGGAAATACTCTTCTTAAACCTCGTTTAAAGAAGGACATGTCATAGCGCTCGAGAAACACAGCAGCAGGTAGTTCATTCCAGAGCTTGCACGTACGTGGAAGAAATGATCGCTGGAAACGTACAGTTGAAGACCAGGTGAAATGGATGAACCCTGCTACGATGTCGAGTGGTATGTTGGTAGAATGGTGACGGTGGTTCCAAGTCAAACAGTTCCTCGGAGCACTCCCCGTGAAAGAGTCGATAGAGTACACAGAGTGACCCAAAGTCTCTCCGCTGCTCCAGCGACTCCAATCTGTCCGTAAGATTGGGATCCCCGACGATTCGAACAGCCCGTCTTTGCAGGGAGTCAAGTGGGTCTAGCTGATATTTGGGCGCACCTGCCCAGAGATGTGAGCAGTACTCCACATGAGGACGAACTTGTGCTTTGTATAGCACATAGCACAAGACGCTGTCTCGGTGTGAAGTACCGCCTGGCTCTATTCAGGACGCCCAAATTTTTGCTTGCCAATTTGGCTTTGTCCTCCAAATGACTCCCAAACTGGACTTTGCTCGATATTTTGACGCCGAGAATCCCAATACTCTCAGAAATTGGGAGAGTTACTCCTTGGAACTGTGGCGTCATGACAAACGGGTCCTTTTTTGCAGTGAACGCGCAAACTTGTGTCTTTGTGGGGTTGAACTGGACTAGGTTCCGTTCACCCCATTCCGAGGCCCGCCCCAGAGAGCGCTCGACTTCAGACACAAGTTGAACCCTTCTTTCCTGAGTACTCCGAGGGATATTCCGATATATTTTTATTCAAGTTAATTGTTTGTTCTTAAATTAAAACTTTACATTTATTTGGTTTTGACATCTATCGGCACAGATATAGTGACATTGGCATAGCTACACATATAGTGTTATCTTAAACACGTCACGTGACCATATCGATGATGACTTTTATGGATTTATTTCCCACCTAAACTTGCCTATAGAAGTTTTCATCATCATCATCATTTGAGTTCATAATATGTCCCACTGTTGGGCTCCAGTCTCCTCCACAATAGGAGTGAAATTAATGCCACGCTGGTCAGACGTATTGGTATAAGGTTTTATTTTGGGTTTTCCTTAATTTTCTTGCATAGATGTTATATGCGTATTATATCCCTTAGTCGTCTTATACGACATTCACGTGCAAGATAGTGAGTGGTGAATTGTATTCTTACTCCGTCACAACACGTAAAGTATTAGATTTATTCACTTTCAAAATATTATGCAAAATAACAAATGGTAATTACACTTATGCATTTATCCTACATATTCTACTATCAGTAATGACTACCGCATTGTTTTATCTTACAGTATTTAGGACAGAATGCACCGACATATGTACATATATGGACACTATGAATCATTAATGATAAGGTAAACTAAATATTTTATGAAAAAGAAAACGTTTCTCTCTCATAACCAGAACACTGAAGCAACAAGGTAACAAGAATTTTCCTTTGCCATTTTCTATCCTCGTTAAAATAGAAGTATAAAAGCATATTTGATGGTAAGTGATCAATCATCATATCAGCCCAGATAAGTCTCATTATTGGGCTTGTATGTACCTCTTCCACAAGGGAAGCGAAATTGACCAACTATACCGCGCTTTTTTTTGTGTTATTCTAGTTGTTAGCCGCAGATGGCTTTCACAGATTAGCCCGGATTACGGGTGAGCGCTGATGGCTGTCAACCCGGTAAGTAAGTTAAGCGAACATCGCCCGAGGGCTTCTCCTGTGGGGAACGGACCTCGGCTCGGGGCGTCGCTGATAGCAAAGTGGGCGTGGCCACGTTTTGGTTTATGAGTTTTACGCGGCGCGGTTACCGACCTCGACGTCGAGGCCGATACCGTGCAGTTTTACGTGTTATAGCTGCGCGAGCAGTGTAGGCCCTTTGTTGGGCGATCATAATGAAGTCATCCTCTTCATCAAGAAGATAACGGGGACGTTGGACCGCGGATATTTTAGAGGGGACGTAGTTTACCGCCCCAACCACTAGTGGGTTGAGGTGAGTCATAGCAGAGTCAAATTAGCGCCGTGAGCAACGTTTCATGTACTGCTTGATAGTCGCCAGTTCGGGATCGATGGGTAAATCGACATTACGAATGAACAGCGGTGCTCCTCTAGCTCGTCGTGTAAAAACACTACGCTAGCGTAGGTCATGATCGGCCGTATGCAGGCAGTGTATAATCGAACTTTTATACCGCGCTGATCAAATGCAGTATTTTATATGGACCATACTGTTGACAGTCGTCTGTCTACAATCTCGGGCCGCCCCGTCCCAGGTGGTACCACACTCTCGTAGAAAATCGACGTCTAGTAGTAGCAATTTGTTACTGCAAAAAAATTGTTACTACTGAGTTTGCGCATGGGTGGTTATGACTTGTCTTTAATATCACCAAACCTCATTGCAGGCATTCACCTAGCAAAGTCCATGAGCTTAATACTTACCATCAGTTGCTCTGCTTGCCCATTTGCCATCAAATTTTAATTTATTATTATTATTTTAATTTATTATTTCATATGTGTAATATAATATTCACGTAAACATTAGAAATGGCAATGGGTACGCTATATCGCTGGACAACCGTTGGGGAAGAAAGGTTCTCGAGTGGCGACCACGTGTAGGACGCCTCCTACTAGGTGGACCGATGACCTAGTGAAAGGTACTGGATGTCGTTGGATGCAGGCGACATAAGACCGCACTCTGTGGCGTAACATGAAAGAGGCGTACGTCCAGCAGTGGACGACGATAGGCTGAAATGATGATGAAACAATAATTATAATTTTTGACAAAAAGAAACCGACTTCAAACAGTAAACCAAAAACGTTAAAATTGCCTATAAAATTTTAAGAATTCCACCAATTTCTCAAGGATACCATCATCAGATCCTGACCTGATGATTATGGGACCACCTGGGAAGTATACCCTATCAAACAAAAAAAAGAATTCTGCAAATCGGTCCAGGCGTCTTTGAGTAATCGGTGAACATACATAAAAAAAAATTATAAATATCCCGACGAATTGAGAACCTCCTCCTTTTTTTGAAGTCGGTTAAAAATCATTATACTTCAGTTGGTATTTTTAATTACAAAATAAACGCATATATATCTTATCAATTTAGCGTTCACATGTTAATTTGTATGCAATATCTGGTCGCCATGTTTATTGGTTCTTTTAATAAAACCGCCTACATGGTGACAGTTACTTAAATTCGGTTACGAAGCGCAGTCAAATAAATATATACCGTTTTTGAAGTGTAAACTTCTTTAGGTGCATTAAAGTGTTTAACTTTGTGTGAATAAAAATCATGGAACTCGCATCATTTGTGTGAACAAAAATCATGAAACTCGCGTCATCATAACCGAACGCCTGTCTCAAGAAATTATATAGAGCGCATGCCCACCTGTTCTTTCATTCAAATCCACAAACACCACTAGACCAGATTCGATAATTTTTGAGACCGAAAAAAATAATAGTAGGATGAAACCTATTGGAAAAGGAAGAGAATATAACAAAAATGGAAGGAAAATAATTTAATTTACAGGCGGTCTGAGGTCGGGAAGTGGAAGGGAGCTTTTAAGGGTAATAAACGGTTTATCTCGATTCCCGGCAAAACTACAAGTCCTATGAAAAAAACTTAAACGACAAAGTTGTAGGTACACTTTTTTCACAGACTCTCAAAATGTATGTGGAAAATTCAAATAACCAAGTTTTTGGATTTTTTATTTTTACTCATTTATTATCACGGCAATTTGGTTAAAACTTACCTTTTTACCCCAAATACACTGTAATTTTGTTGATTTAAAAAGATATATTTTTCAGCATGTTTTGACTTATTTACACTTTAACTATTCAAAAAACGTAATATTCTATGTTCCGAGAAGAAAGAAGAAATCCCAGACATCAGCTTGTACGAGATCAGAATGGCTCTCAAACAACTACGTAACGGTAAGGCACCGGGAGATGACGGAATTACGGCAGAGCTTCTGAAGGCGGGTCTTAATAGGCCTTCAAAAGCTATTTAATTCCGTTATCCTCGGGGGCGACGTTCCAAAGTCGTGGACCAGGAGTGTGGTGGTGCTGTTCTTCAAGAAGGGTGACAAAGCTCTTCTAAAGAACTACAGACCCATCTCACTCCTGAGCCATGTTTATAAGTTGTTCTCGAGGGTCATTACCAATCGACTCTCGCGCAAGCTCGATGACTTCCAGCCGCCCGAACAAGCCGGCTTCCGAAAAGGCTATAGCACCATAGACCATATCCTCACGCTTCGGCAGATTATACAAAAGACCGAGGAGTATAATCGGCCCCTGTGCTTAGCGTTTGTGGACTATTTTTTTTTTTTTTTTTTTATGGGTGGGCTATGGTAAGCGCACGCGCGGTCCAGTCCGTCCGGGGCGATGAAAGGACGGCGCGCGGGCCCATAACCCACCCGTACCCACGTCGTCATTGGGCCGACCACCGGAGCAGGTTTACTTGTCGTCAGTGGTCGGCCCGACGGAATACCCTTTCGGGTACCCTCACCTCTCGACGTCCTGGGACGTCGGTCGCCGTCGCGCGGTTAGCCTCTCTGCGGGTGACGGACAATTCCCCGGTCCGATCACCCGCGGCCTCGGCTAGGGCGGCATTAGGCGCAGATACTCGCGCCTGCGCCGCCCGAGTCGCCGGCGGCGGAACGTGTCGCCGAATAGGAGCTCTACTCGCACACGATCCGCCGCCTCCTTCCGTGAGATTACGGCCTCACAGAAGGCGGCGACCGCGTCCCAGTTCCTGACGCTGACGAGCATCTCCCTGGCGATGGTCGACAGCGCCAGGTCGGCACCGATAATTGCGACGAGTTCACGCCGATCCCCCTCCCATGCAGCACACTCCTCGAGCGTGTGCTGCGCCGTGTCCTCGTCGCAACTGCAGTGGTGGCAGGACGGTGTGCTCTCCCTCCTGACAATCTTGTGCAGGTACTTCCCGAAGCAACCGTGCCCCATCAGCACCTGCACCAGTCGGAAAGAAAGCACCCCGTGCGTCCGCTCCAACCACTCCATCAGCACCGGCCGGAGGGCCTCGACGGTCCTGACACCGTACCGAGGACTCTCCAGCCGGACTGCCCAACGGGCAATGACTTCTCGGCGGACGTCGACCCGCCAGGCGGTGATCTCTCTGATGGAGACCATGCCGCCGCGGGCGCGCGTCTCCGACACCCGCCGATAAATGTCGGCGAGCATCTCCGCCTCCAGGTCCCACGGGGGAGTTCCGGCCAGGAGGCACGCTGCCTCCGTCGCCACCGTGCGGTAACCCCGTATGGCCCTGACCGCCATGACCCTCTGTGGTCGCCACAGGAGGGCCCTAAGACGGACGGTCAGGGACGCCGCCCACACCGGTGCGCCATACAGGGCCATCGACCGGATCACCCCCACGTACAGCTGTCGGCACGTAGCACTGGGTCCGCCCACATTCGGCATCAGCCGCGAAAGGGCGGACGCCGCGCCGACAAGCCGGGGAACAAGTCGATGGAGATGCTCCCGGAACCAAAAATGCCCGTCGAGCACCAAGCCCAAGTACTTCATGTGGGCCTGGATGCTGATGGTGACCGACTTCACGGTGATCGAAGCGCCGGCGGGAGGCCCGGCGGTACGGAGGCCATGGAACAAAAGGGCCTCCGTCTTTTCCAGGGCTACCCTCAACCCCAGCGCTTCGATCCGCCTGACAATCTCCTCGGTGCCGAGAGTTGCCAGGCGTGCCGCCTCCTCTAGCGTCCCACCCCGGGCTGTGACGAGTGTATCGTCGGCGTAGCAAATTACGCCCAGCCCGGGTGGCTTCCTCTCAACGCCCAGTCGTAGCCGATGTTCCACAGGGTCGGACCCAGAACCGACCCCTGCGGGTCACCGCACGTCATGGGCGTTCGCACAACGTCCCCTACTCGGTCAACGTAGAGGACGCTGCGCCCCTCCAAGTAGTCTGCCACCAGCCGCCTGAGGTACACGGGCACCCCGTGATATCTCAGCCCCTCCCTGATGCAGCTGAATGGCAGACTGTTGAAGGCGTTGGCGATGTCCAGGGACACCGCCAACAGTACTCCTCCGCCGGTGACAGCCTCCGCTACCACGGCCTTCAGGCGCAGCAGGGCCGCGATCGTCGAACGCCCTCTCCGAAAACCAAACTGGGCGTCCGACAAATCGGGCCCGACCCGGACGAGGTGCCGCTCGATGCGGGCAGCCAACACCCTCTCCAGCAGCTTGCCCGCATCATCGAGCAGCACGATGGGCCTGTAGGCCGAGGCCGACTCGGGAGACCGTCCCGGCTTCGGCAGGAGAAGCAGCCTCCCCTCTTTCCAGCAACCAGGGAAACTGCCCAGACGTCAAACAGGCGTCGAACAGTCCCCTGAGGCGTGGTCCCAGGTGTTCGAGGACCAGTGCCAGCACACGGTTCGGAATATCGTCGGGTCCGGGGGCGGTGGATTTGACTCGCATACGCGCCACCGCCGCCCCCATTTCCGGCTCCGTGATGGGCGGAGCACTTCCATCGTCGGCCTCCCGGTCACTGTCCGGTGAAGCCATGACCGGGGGCGTGTGCTCCGCCCGCCGTGGAAAGAGGTCCTCGATAACTCTGATGAGGAGGCTAGGCTGGAGAGTCTCGGTGAGGGGGGGGGGCCCCGCCCGCGGAGCTTGTTCAGCGCCGCGAGGTAAGGGCGACCCCAGGGGTCACGCTCGAGACTGTCCAGCAAGCGTTTGTGGACTATGAGAAAGCCTTTGATTCAGTCGAAACCTGGGCGGTGCTGCAGTCTCTTCAGCGGTGCCAAATCGACTATCGCTATATCGAAGTGCTGAAGTGTTTGTATAGGAACGCCACAATGTCAGTCCGTATCCGGGATAAGAGTACGAAACCGATCCAGTTGCAGAAAGGCGTGAGACAGGGAGATGTTATCTCTCCGAAACTGTTCACCACTGCACTGGAAGATGTCTTCAAGCTCTTAGACTGGACTGGACTCGGCATCAACATTAACGGCGAATACATCACTCACCTTCGATTTGCGGACGATATAGTCGTTATGGCAGAATCCATGGAGGACCTTGGCACAATGCTCAATGATCTCAGCAGGGTATCCCAACTAGTGGGTTTACGAATGAACATGGACAAGACGAAAGTCATGTCAAATGCCCATGTCATTCCAGTACCGGTCCTAGTTGGCAATGCGATTCTTGAAGTTGTCAATCACTATGTTTACATAGGACAAACAGTCCAGTTAGGTACATCCAATTTCGAGAAAGAGATCAGCCGTCGAATCCAACTCGGTTGGGCAGCGTTCGGGAAACTTAAGAGGATCTTCTCGTCCAACATACCTGTGTCTGAAAACACAGGTCTTTGACCAGTGTGTGTTACCAGTGATGACTTACGGCACGGAAACGTGGTCCCTAAATGTAGGCCTCATATCAAGGCTCAAAGTCGCTCAGCGTGCTATGGAGCGGGCTATGCTCGGGATTTCTCTGCGAGATAGAATCCGGAATACGGAAATCCGCAGAAGAACGGGTGTAACCGACATAGCACGAAGAATTAGCACGCTGAAGTGGCAATGGGCAGGCCACATCGCTCGACGAACCGACAACCGCTGGGGAAGAAAGGTTCTCGAGTGGCGACCACGTATCGGACGACGCAGTGTAGGACGCCCCCCCACTAGGTGGACCGATGACCTAGTAAAAGTAGCTGGGCGTCGTTGGATGCAGACGGCACAGGACCGCTCATTGTGGCGCAACATGAGGGAGGCCTACGTCTAGCAGTGGACGGCGATAGGCTGAAATGATGATGATGATGAATATTCTATGTTACATTGGTAAAAAAAAAAAAAAAAAAATGAACGTGTGTACAAAGTACGCACAGCAGAAGTGAAACTTCTTTATCCCTTGTCCCTTTGTCCCGTTGTTCCCTTGTCCCTTTATCCCCTTATCCCTTTATCCCCTTATTCCTTTATCCCCTTATCACCTTATCCCTTTATCCCTTAATCCTTTTGTCCCCTTATCCCTTTATCACTTTATCCCTTTATGCCTTTATCCCTTTATCACTTTATCCCTTTATGTCCGCTTAAACGACATGCTATCCCTACTCCACTGGAGAAAGTACTCTTTCTTCGAATCGACCGTGGTGGGGACGAGGAAAAGATGGCGCGTAACGAAAAAATGTGACGCGTAACCGAAAAATGTGACGGTAATTTTTTTTTCAACGCCGATAAAGAAGTTTCACTTCAAAAAAAAAAAAAAATAAAATACTAATCCATAAAACATGACGATTGCAAAAAAAAACATGTGAATATAGTTGTTCTAAATATTAAAGATAGGATTTAAAGAGAATTTCATAAAAAAAAAAAAAAACTAGTTGCAATTTAAACCAACAAAAGAATTGATTTAATAAATTATTAGTAATTAAATTTAATTAAAAAAAAACATAGATATATTTTTTCTTTACAATTTATTTATGTTATTTTTTTGTCTCTGAGTGAATTTTGGCGGGGACGTGGATGGGTCATGTGGTGGTTTTGTATTATATTCAATATGTTTTAAAGTATTTTGGGTATGTCCCGTAATATTAATTAAAAATTACACTTGATACAGAGCCAATCTTTACACTTTTTAATCGAAAATCATCAGGCTAATTACACAAAACACTAAAGTAATAAATACCGTTAGTCAATTTCTTCTCTACGCCAACAGTATTTAATTAAATGATTTTGGTGAAATTTTATTTAATGTGGTGCGGAGAAATTGCTAGGGTGTAATGAATATTATATAAAACTACTTATGATATAAAGTGCAAATGCTTCTGTTTGCCACCAAAATTCCCAAACGATGAATGAAAGATGTGCAAAATATTTGAAGAAAATTGTAACTTGAAACGGGCAAAAACGAGCTCGTATTAAGGTAAGTGATCGGTAAGTGATTTCCAATCCAAAAATAAAATATTAATTTAAAAAAGTTTTAAAAAACAAGCTCTTATTTAAATGCTCTAAAAGGAATAGTGCTTCTCAAGACTATTAAACGAGTCCAAACTTGACGGTTTTATCTTGTTTAGTTCAGGAGTTCCTATAGCCACCTTCCGACACCATCTTGAGACCAGCTTCATGGTACCATATTGTGGGCGGGGTCGTTGACCATCCGACTTAGGGCCCTTCTGTGGCGACCACAGAGGGTCATGGCGGTCAGGGCCATCCGCGGATACCGCACGGTGACGACGGAGGCAGCGTGCCTATTGGCCGGGACTCCCCCGTGGGACCTGGAGGCGGAGATGCTCGCCGGATTGTATCGGCGGGTGACGGGAGTGCGAGCGGAGGGCGGTGAGATCTCGCTAAGGGAGCTCACCGACTGGCGCGTCGACGCCCGCCGAGACGTCATTGCCCGTTGGGCAGTCCGGCTGGAGAGGCCTCGGTTCGGGGTGCGAACCGTGGAGGCCTTCCGGCCGGTGCTGATGCAGTGGTTGGAAAGGCGGCACGGGGTGCTCTCCTTCCGACTAGTGCGGGTGTTGACGGGGCATGGGAGCTTCGCCAAATACCTGCACAGGGTCGTAAGAAGGGAGAGTACACCGTCCTGCCACCACTGCGATTGCAACGAGGACACGGCGCGCCACACGCTCGAGGCCTGCGCGGCTTGGGCAGTGCAGCGCCGTGAACTCGTCGCAATCATCGGTGCCGACCTGACGCTGCCGGCCATCGCTAGGGCGATGGTCGACAGCGTCGGGAATTGGGACGCGGTCGCAGCCTTCTGCGAGACAGTGATCTCGCAGAAAGAGGCGGCGGATCGTCTGCGTGTGGAGCGCAGCCTCGATGAGGAGACCCGCTGCCGGCGACTGGGGCGGCGCAGGCGCAACTACCTGCGCCTCATGCCGCCCTAGCCGAGGCCGCGGGTGACGTGACCGGGGATTAGTCCGTCACCCGCCGAGAGGCCGACCGCGTGAGGAAAGACCGACGTCCTCCCCGAGGGGGGGACGTCGGTCGATGGGAGGGTACCCCACGTAGGGGGTATTCCGTCGGGCCGACCACTGACGACAAGTAAACCTGCTCCGGTGGTCGGCCCAATGACGAAGGCGAGGTGGTTTTCGGGTGGGTTGCGGGAGTTGCGTGCTTAAGCCCCTCTGTCGCCCCGGACGGAGTGGTGCGGAGGCGCGCCGACCGCAGCCCACCCACAAAAAAAAAAAACAAAATGGTACCATATTATTGCATTGTCACCGAAGTAAGTATGTAAGTAAACCAAATTTCAACCTAATCTAAGGACAGAAAGTGGTTCTAATTTAACTCGCAAGATTTGTCCCATACTAACAGGGCAAGTTAAATAAAAGCTTTTAAAAAAAAGAAAGGGTAGCACAGTCTTACTTTGTTTTATTTTAAGAAATATTCGGTAAATAAGCTATCACAAAAATAGTTTGTTTTTGGAATCGAAATGGTAATTTCTGAAGTAAGCCACATTGAAACAAATTAACTCTTCAACTTAACGATAGCAATATAGATAAAATAAATTTATTACAACAAACGACTTTTTTTTAAATCTCACTTTATGTTAATTAATAATTCGTTAAAGTGCAAAGTATCGTTTCGACTAAAACGCTATCTCAACTGATAAATTTTAACAATTTTAACGGTAAATCGCATTTTTGGAAAGTTTTTAACGATATTACATTCGTAAGTAATTATTAATGGAATAACTAAAGATCTGTTTTAATACTATAAAGAGTTAAATTAAACTACTAGGAACCCGCCCTAGCTTCGCTTCAGTTTCATTCACCCTACCCGCATAGCTCTCGTTCCTGTGGGAATACCGGGATAAAATATAGCCTGTTACTCCTTATATAGAGTAGTAAAATATTATTAAAAAATTTTTAAACTGTATTTTAGGTATCGTGCAAATAACCGTGTGAGCATGAAAAAAGCCAGTATTTTGACATTCAGACACTCCAATTTAATTTATTTGTATAGATTCCGTGTGGTGACGGAGCAAGAATATAAATCACCATGCCCTCTCTTGCCCATGGGTGTCGTAAAAGACGACTATGGGATTAAATGGGTATGATTAAGGGATGTATGCATAATACAACATTTATGCAAAAGAAGAAAACCACACGCCTTCGCGCGACGGCGACCGACGTCGAGAGGTGAGGGTACCCGAAAGGGTATTCCGTCGGGTCCACCACTGACGACAAGGCACCCTGCTCCGGTGGTTGGCCCAACGACGAAGTTGACGTGGGTACGGGTGGGTTATGGGACCGCGCGCCGTCCTTTCGTCGCCCCAGACCAAGTGGATCGCGTGCGCGCTTACCATAGCCCACCTATAAAAAAAATACCACGCATCTGACCAGCATGGTATACTAAGTCAATTTTCCTCCTGTTGTGGAGGAGGCTATATATAACAGGAAGGAAATTGATCTTACTATACCACACTGGTCAGACATGTTGGTATAGGGTTTCATTTCGAGTTTTTGCTCTCTTGCATAGATGTATATGCATATGACATGCCTTGGTTATTCATTACGACACCCTGATAAGAAGGGAGGTGGTGAATTGTACCTATTCTCTATCACCATACAGATACCTAATTATGTCCGCATATCGTAGTGATAGGACCACACTATCGACAGTTATCTGTCTACAGCCGTGGGCCGGTCCGTCCGAGCTAGTACCACACTGAGCAGAAAATCGACGTCTGAGTAGTAGCAATTTGTTACTGCGCTACGTTCGGTGAGCGAGAGAGCCGGAAGCCCAACTTTCTGAGGGTGTTTGCGTGTGGAGGGTTTTGGTGGTGCCCTTGGTATCACCGAACCTCAATGCACGCATTCACATTCCCTTCACTTTATTCGCGGTAGGCAGCGCCCTTGTAAAGGTCCATGAGTGACAGCAACACTTACCATCAGGTGTACTGTTTGCTCGTTTGCCACTGCTTGCAATAAAAACAAAAAGAGAGAGGGGGGGGGGGGTTTGTCTCGGCAAATATCACCCAATTTTTTTTCTGATTGAAACAAAAAAAAAATTATACTATTTTGGCCCATTTAATCCAGATTGTACATGCTTAAGATTTAATCTTAAGCGTAATCGTAATACGATTAAGATCATTCACTATTTTGAAAAATCTCACGTGAGATTGGGGGATGGGGGAGGGAAATGAATAAAATCTCACGACATCTCACCAGGAGGTGAGGGAGGTACAGAAAATATAAAAAAAAAACACCACGTAATTTATGGACGCCCCCTTACCTGCACAATCAAAGAGATTCATTATGCATTTTTCCGCCGTATATGGTGGTATACATAATTATAAAACAACAATAGCCAAAGAATAAAGGACTTTATTGTCTTTTTTATCCATAAAATATTTAATTGTATCTACATCAAATGAAGCTACCAGCCATATGCATGGAATACATTATTAACTAGCTTCTGCCAGCGACTTTCACCGTATAGAGATCACGTTTGATGTGGCCGTCGAATACGTAGCAAGAATTTAATTCACCAGGCTCTTACTTACCCGTGGGTGTCGTAAAAGACGACTAAGAGATTAGATTATTATATGCACATAACAGAGCAAGAGAAAGAAAAGTCGAAATAAAACCCTATTAGTGTAGGGTAGTCAAGAAAAGAAATAAAACCCGATACCAAGCCGTCTCGGCTAGCGTGGTATAGTAAGTCAGTTTCACTCTTATCCAGGAGGAAGCTTGAGCCCAGCAGTGGGACGCTGATCACACGGGTTGCTATAGGCTTTTATTTCGAGTTTTTTTTTCTCTTGCATAAAGTCCAATATCCTTTGATAACTTGAACAGGATGGCACAATACAAATTTCGAGGTTTAATGTCATCATGCTATAATAATAACTGGTCATTTACGATATTAGCAACATAATATGTTTCATAATTGTAGTAATAACTTTGATTTATAATTATTATACGCTCTAACAGATAATTATATTCCTTTGGGTAATGAAAGAAGGAAGAATACTATTCCGTCTGTGAATATGAACGCTGTAAAATGTTCGATATGTCGGTCAATCAAAAATCAAATATCATCATCATCTTGCTCTTATCCCAATTACTTGGGGTCGACGCAATATGTCATCTGTTTTGACATATTGCAAAAAGTTTCGGCAATGACTTTTATGACCGGCCGCCTGCCTGACGTCAACCCTCCTTGGGAATGTAATCGTTGACCCAAATGTTGGTCCGGGTCAATCTAGGGCTCTTAGTCGTCTTTTACGACACCCACGAGCAAAGCAAGGGTTGGTAGTATTCGAAGCCGCTACCACACAGCACTCACTTAAAAATCAAACACAATTAAAAATCAAATATAAACGCGATAAAATGCGTAAAAAATGTTTTATTTACTCGCGTAAACATCAGTAATGTACATTACTCATATATAAAAACCCATAATTAAAGTAGTTTTACAAGTGATGGGGATAAATACATATAAAAACAACTTATCTGCACTGTGACTCATATTTACGTCACCTCAGAGAGTTTGCCTTAACTACATCTTTATTAATCACTAGTAGCGCCCTGCGGTTTCGCAGGTCCTCTTCCAGTGGAAATATCGGGATAAATTATAGCCTATGTGTTATTCTGATATGTAAGCTATGTTATTGGGAAGTTTCATCAGAATCCATTTATTCATTTTTGCGTGAAAGAGCAACAAACATCTTCACATTTTCATATACAAACTTTCGCGTTTTATAATATGTGTAGCATTATTAAACGACTCTGCAAAAGAAGTTTCTCATTTCGAACGCTTTGCAACGTTCATGATCATGGACAGACTAAGTTTAATAAAAAAGTGGTAAAATCCATTAAATAGTTTTATTTACAACGTATATGATTAACTGATAACGTCATAAATGTGTCATCTATTGATATAGATGAGATATATATATATATATATATATATATATATATATATATATATATAGATATATAGATAAATAAAATTGAAGTATCTCTTTGTAATGTCAAAATACTGGGCATTTTTCATGCTCACGCGGTTATTTGCACAACACCTGTGCCTAAAAACCAGTTTAAAAAGTTTTGTCTGTCTGTCTGTTTATTTGAGGTAATCTTCAAAACTGTTTATGCTTCTTCTTCTTTTTTTTTCTTGGAAATCGGCTACTAATAAAAACCATTTTTGCCAGTGTCGAGTTATAATTTTCCTTTCAAATTATCAGTTTCTTCATGTCAGTAATGGTCCGTTAGTAAGTCAGTGTCGCATTCAATAGTGTAATGGCCACTGTTAAGGGTATATTCTAAGAATTTTGGTGGAAACAACAAGGTATGTATAGCAGTTTTATATCATACTAGCAACCCGCCCTCGCTTCGCTTCGGTTTTAGTCGTTTTACCCGCGTAGTTCCCATTCCCGTGGGAATACTGGGATAAAATATAGCCTAATTTACGCCCTGATATTATAGCTTTCCATTGGTGAAAGAATTTTTGAAATTGGTCCAGCCGTTTTGAAGATTACCCGGAACAAACAGACAGGCAGACAAAAAATTTTTAATCTGTATTTTAGGCATAGGTGTCGTGAAAATAACCCTGTGAGCATGAAAAAAGCCTATTATTTTGACATTACAAACAGACACTCCAATTTTATTTATTGGTATAGATAACACGTTAAAATATTGAATTAAGATATTGAATATAATAAAAGAACACTACATGACACTTCCAGATTCCCGCCAAACCCAAACTGTTTATGCTGTTATGTTTCTCATTGTTTCTTCAATAGTAACTTTCGAAAGATATTTGCAATATAGGTCTTTTTGCATCATTCTAAATCCAAACATTCATGCAATATAATTTAGGATATTAATTATAATATATATTAGTGAATGCAAACATATAATGGCAAGGTCATCAATGAATACAGATTAAATAAATATGTGTACATCTGTGGTAATTTTAATCGAATTCATAATTCAAGGTTTCCGTTTTGAAATCATCCGTTCTCGTGATCAAAAAATATCTATAAAAAAACGGAAGATAAATATTAGTTTATATAAACACTACAAGCATTTTCAGCCTTGACTTTCATATTATTAAAACATATTTTAGTGTATTTTTAATATTTTTATAGTAATCCTAATTAATAAGATAATTATTTCTAGATTGACGTATTTTTCTTATATTGTTTTTTTTTTATTTATTTAACCATAGTATTCATTATATATTTACTAAGAAATGTGGGTGTTTAACCTACAAAAAGCGCGAATCGCCGCCTCCCTCTGCGAGATTACTGCCTCGCAGAAGGCTGCGACCGCGTCCCAGTTCCTGGAAATATAGTTTACATATCAAAATAACACATATTCGATATTCCCACGGTAAGGGCAACTATGCGGGTATAACCGCAGGGCACTGCTAGTAACACATATATTTTTAAGACGCAAAAGTAATGTTTATACAAGTATTACAAATGTAAAATAAAACCATTTTTGAGAATATTATCGTGTTTCTAATTGATTTTTATTTTATCAACGTTTCGAACACTTTTCAGCGTTCATTCCACCCGTGACCATGAACGCGATAAAATTAGCAAAATAATTTGTTTCATGTAAATAAAAATTAAGCTTTAGTATAACGGCCTCTATTGTTATGTAGAATATTTTCACATGCATAAAAAAGTATTAAAGATCTTGGTTTAATTTTGATATTTTTCTTTACCAGTAAAGCTAACACAAAATAAATTTTTACACCCGGAATTATGTCTATGGTTTTGTGCGAATAAAATATTATAAGAAAACTAATTTATTGATTTTATTGCTACAATTTATTCAAGATCATGAAATTATCAGTAGTGTTAGACTCACCTTGCTGGCACTTTCGCGGACTAGTATTAAATATTATTCAACCTTACCAATAAACCACCGAAATCACATATAATCACCATAAATCTTATAGACATAAAATGTCAATAGAATATAGATTCAAATTTCACTGTTGCCATCATGAGTGACGATAGCTCAGTTGGGAAGTCGTCTAGTTTTTTGTTTTGTTTTGATTCAAACAGCGTCGGATCGAATCTCGGTGTTATTATTATTCTCATTTTGTAATTTTTTATATTTTTTTCATCATTTAATTTTAATTTTTTATTAATATATATTTAAATAAATACGACAAAAATACAACAAAAATATTCCGAGCGAAGCTCGGTCAACCAGATATTGTATAATTGAATGTCTAACACGACATTCTACAACCGCAGCGTATTGTATGTGACTTAGTTATTAGGCGCAGATAGATGGCTGTGACAACTTTACCCGGACTGTTGGGTGAGCGCTGAGGGTTCTCAACCCGTTTAAAGTTAAGCGACCGATCCCGAAGGCACCCCCTGTGGGGTATTTTTTTTTGTGTGTGTGTACAGCTGTTGGCCGCAGATGGCTCTCAACCCGGACCCTGTGGGGTAAGGCCGCGACCCTGTTTTATAGGTCGCTGGTGCACTTAAAATATTTGAATACCGCCACATGAAAAATAAAAATACAAAAGTACTCTATTATTAATATCATGATGATACAATTATGTCCAACATTTTTAACATCGTAACAGTAGTTTGTATTTTTTTTTCTTCATTCTATTGCTGTTGGTGGCAAACAAGAAAACAGCACACTTGACGTAAGTGATATTGACGCTTATAGACTTTTGTTAGACCACTGCCTACCGTGACGAAAGGGGAGTGTGAATAAGTTTCAGTGATACTAAAGGCGTAATGCCAAATCACATAAGATATGTTTATGTGAATAATTCATATCGTTCGGAGATTCGAACTCATCTAGACATTGGAAGCGATTGTGTAGGTCGAGTTGAAAGCTTTCCAGTGTGTCTGAGTCTCGATCCCAATCCTAAATCCGACTGCAGCTCGAATTTGAGCAATTTGGTACTCTTGAAAGCGAGACTAGCGCACGATTGGAATCTAATTCGGTAGATTTTTTTTTAAACTAAATGAATTTGACTCTGGTCGATTATTTGCTACTCCCGACGTGATTTTGACCTGGTTTAAAATCGTTAACGTTGCACAATTTCAGCGTCTTTGTGGTGATCTAGTTCGATAACGTTATTAATTTAAAGTAAGAAAATACGACACATTTGGTGAAAATAACAACGGCAAACTCAAAGAATTCATTCTCGATTTTGTTTAAGAGTACCAAATATAAGTTTGGCGAGATTGGAATTGAATCGGATTCGAAAATAGAATTGATTTCAAGAGTAGGCCCACTGGTTCTGGTATTGCACAGGTGTAAGTCGAAAAGTAGACTTCATTAAGCGCGATCGCCCGACTTTTTGGTGGATATTCAAGGCGCCTTGTACTATGCAGTGATCGCTCCTAGTTTTAATCCTCCACAGAAAGTGTCCGGTTCTCTCGCTAACAGAACGAAGAACAGTAACAAATTGCTATTACTTTATCATCGATATTTTTATCTTTTATTTTAAACTAGCTCACCCGGCGAACATCGTACCGCCATAATTTTTTTTTATAAATATATTTTCTAAATTTCCGAAAATATAGTTCTTCTATAGCTGTCATTTGCGTTTGGTTATTACATGTCAGATGCGTTTTGTTATACCACGTTTCATAGAGACTTGTATTCTCTTTGACGTTTTATGTTACGTCACACGGGAACGCGATCAAACGAGATAAAAATCCTATGTCAGTCTCCTGGATCTAAGCTACCTCCCCACCAATTTTCAGCCAAATTGGTACAACCGTTCTTGAGTTATAAATAGTGTAACTAACACTTTTATATATAAACTAACTTTCTTTTATATATATAGATTTTCTATATAATAGAGAGACAACCCTAATATGTAAAGGTATACCCAGCACAGGGGCCCACCCAGATCGTAAATATCTGTAACCCCGAGGGTGGTTGCATCAATAGACATAGACAATAGTTGCGCAGCGCCGCCATTATGCCAATGAGGAAGTCAGCCATTATTATGTAAACGAAATATTATGATGAATATTTATTATGTGAAAATGATACTGAAATCGATGCGATTTAAATAAATATTCTTCAGTTTTTAATGTAATAATATTATAAATTAACTGTGGGTTATTTTAGCTTTGTTCTAATTCAGGTTTAATTCGATTTTTAATGGCGGCAAATACAATTATTAAGCAATCTTCTACGCTCAAAGATTGCCTACTGCTGGGTTCAAACCTCCTCCCCAATAGGAGAGAAATTGACCCACTATACCACACTGGTCAGACATGCCGGTATGGGTTTTTATTTCAATTATTATATTATATCCCTTAGTCGTCTTTTACGACATCAATGGACAAGATAAGGGTGAATTGTATTCTTACTCCGTCACCACACGGCAAATGCAATACAATTATTAAATACTATTATTTAATATTAATTCTATTATTTAAAAGATGATTTTATTAACAATAAATTCAATATTATGAAATACGATAAAAATCAATCAAATCAAAGTTATCAAATATCATATAATATCCTACTTGTAGACACTGGTAAGACTGGGGGTGGAGCCAACCATATATTCTTTTCTTTTTTTATTTGCACTATATTTAAAAACAAATACTTATATATCCTATCTTGAAGGGCATCATACTGGAGCTAATACTATATTTGGTACATTTGCAATTTTATTTAAAAGATGAAATGACAGCTCGCTGAGTTTCTTTCCGGATCTTCTCAACTTGTGGCGTTCCGATCCGGTAATAGATTATTTTATTGTGTTCTAGCGATGTTAAAATTTGATAATATGTAATTGCCCTTAAGGGACTTACGCAGAATAAATGATTTCATCATCATCATCACAGCTCATACAAGTCCCACTGCTGGGCGCGAGCCTCCTTCAGAACGGGAGGGAAATTGACCTACTATACTACGCTGGTCAGGCGGGTTACTATAGGGTTTTTGAAGGTTCCTTCTCTTGCATATATGTTGTATGCATACTATAATCCCTTAGTTGTCATTTATGACACCCACGGGCAAGAAAGGGGGATGGTGAATTGTATTCTTACTCAGTCAACATCAATAAATGATTTGATTTTGATTAGAACTGTGTTAGTACGTCACCAGTGGTAGGACCACCGGTCACTAGTGGTAGGACCACACTGTCGACAGTTATCTGTCTACAGCCGCGGGCCGGTCCGTCCGAGGTAGTACCACGCTCTCGCAGAAAATCGACGTCTGAGTAGTAACATTTTGTTACTGCGCTTCGTTCGGTGAGCGAGAGAGCCGGAAGCCCAACATTCTGAGGGTGTTCGTGTGTGGAGGGTTTTGGTATCACCGAGCCTCAATGCACGCATTCACACTCCCTTCACTTTCTTCGCGGTAGGCAGCGGCCTTGTAAAGGTCCATGAGCGGCAGCAACACTTACCATCAGGTATACTGTTTGCTCGTTTGCCACTGCTTGCAATAAAAAAGAACCACACGGAAACTTCTTAATACAGGCAAAATACATTCTAAGCTAGTACTACGATTCATTATAGTGATATCATGTGAAAACAACGTAATATTTTTTACCATAACAAGTAATTACGTCACTAGTCGGCCACAAACACGATGTTAATCCTTCCTGATTTTTTATTTTGTTACAACAGACTATAATACTAGAGGATTAATTTTCTATAAAAAATATTAGAATTATAAATACAAATTACCATCTCGGTTTATAAATATACCACTACTGAGCTCGAGCCCTCCTTATGGGCCTTCCTAAATTCACTGTACCACGCTAATTAAAGGCAGATCTTATTTGGAGTTTTCCTTTTTGTGTGTACAGCTGTTGGCCGCAGATGGCCTTGACAGATTGACGCGGACTATGGGTGAGCGCTGAGGGCTCTCAACCCGGAGAAAAGTATGCTAAGCGTCATCGCCCAAGGGCTCCCCCTGTGGGGAACGGACCTCGGCTTGGGGCGTCGCTGAAGGCAAAGTGGGCGTGCCCACGTTTTTAGTCGTGACTTTTGCGCGGCGCGGTTTCGCACCTCAACGGCGAGGACGGAACCGCGGATATTTATTTGTTAAGGCCTCGCGGGCCGTGTAGGCTCTTTGTTGAGCGAGTGTGATATTGTCGTCCTCTTCGTCGAGGACGTGACGAGGACGTCGGATGGATATTTGGAGTTTTCCTTATCTTGCATAGATGTTATATGCGTAATATATCCCTTATTCTACGGGCAAGATAGGGAGTAGGCAGGAAGGCAAGATAAATAATAAAAATGTATCTTTTGATGCTTCCTTAAGTCATCCACACAAAAGAAAAAACCGATGACACATTGATTCTAAATCGTCAACATATGAATTACATAATAATAATTGGTCATTGATGGAATAAGAATTCAAACCACCATTTCCTTTATTACTCACTAGCAAGTTGCAAATTGCCCTCGTTTCGCTTCGATTTCAGTCGTCTTACCCGCGTAGTCCCCGTTCCCGTGGGAATACCGAGATAAAATAATAGCCTATGTTACTCCCTGCTATTATAGCTTTCCATTAGTGAATGAATTTTTGAAATCGATCCAGTAGTTTCGGAACCTATTCAATACAAACAAACAAATCGTTCCTCTTTATAATATTAGTATAGATGAGTGTCGTAAAAGAAGTCTATGGGACTATTGTGTGGAGATGTAACATCTATGAAAGAGAATGAAAACTCGAAATAAAACCCTATACCAACCCATTTGAGCAGCTTGATACTGTTGGTCAATTTTCCTCCCATTATGGAGGAGGCTCTAACCTAGTAGTGGCACTTATTTGAGCTGTAATGATGATGATTATCAACTAGTATAGATGATATGCATTTCATTTTATCCATTTTGAAATTACTTATAAGTGGTCTATAGATTTTGGTTGGCGACATTTTTGTGACGAAATCATACATTGCATTCATTCGTCATTTCGGCTCGTATATGTTCCACTGCTGGGCCGGGGCCTCCTTCATAATAGGAGGGAAATTGACCTTACTATATCATGCTGATCAGACAGGTTGGTATAGGGTTTTGTTTCGAGTTTACCATCTCTTGTATAGATGTCATATGCGTAATATATCGCTTAGTCGTCTACAACACCCACAGGTATGAAAGAGTACACTGCATACTTACGCGTATTCGCTATACTGGAGTAAAAATGAAGATTGTTCCAATCTTCTCAATGCTCTCTTCTCGCTTTTACTATATATCTCAACAAATGAATGATTAATATAGGAATGTGAAAAAATAATCGATTTTTATAAAAATCGAATATTAATCGATTATTTTTTTTGTTATAATCGATTTTTAAAATCGATTATGAAAACGAAAAAATCGGCTATTAATCGATTTTTTACTAATCGAAATTTAGCGATTATTCATGGCCAGATTTCCCAAAAAAAAAGTCTTCAGGGTTGTTTTCATACTATATTAGAAAATAAAGCTTACATTTCCTAAAAAAAAGGTCATCACAATCCTGTTGGCAGAAAAAATCGATTATTTTAAATACGATTATTTTTTTTAAATAATCGATTATTTTAGAATCGATTTATTTTAACGACCAAAAAATCGATTATTTTCCCTCCAGGTCACATCCCTAGATTAATAGTTTCCGCGTAATTAAAAAGTTCTACTTCTACGATACGACCTACCATTATTTTTTAACCAATATGTTCTCTCAGATCAACTTCATTCATCTTAAGTAATTAGGATAAGCAGTAGTGGTAGGACCACATTGTTGACCATTATCTGGCGCGGGCCGGTGCCGTCCGGGGTAGTGCTACACTCTCGCAGAAAATCGACGTCTAAGTAGTAACAATTTGTTATTGCGCTTCGTTCGGTGAGCGAGAAAGAGAGACGAAAGCCCAACTTTCTGAAAGTGTTTGCGTGTGGTCTTTGGTGATGCCTTTGGTATTACCGAAGCTCATTGCACGCATTCACACTCCCTTTACTTTCTTCGCGGTAGGCAGCGACCTAACAAAGGTCCATGAGCGGCAGCAACACTTACCATCAGGTGTACTCTTTGCTCGTTTGCCACCGTTTGCAATAAAAAAAGGAATTACTTGAGTTCGACGCAACATGTAATTCTCCATAGTACATATTGCAAAAGATGGCATTAGTTGTGTGATCGGCCGCTTTCTTGTCAACTCTCCTTATGAATGTAATTGTTGACTAGACGCTATAAAATGAAAATAGCCCAGGAAAGGATGAAAAACTAAGTGAAAAACGAATAAACTAGGATGTAAACTCTTGCTAGTCTTTTACGACACCCACAAGCAATTAAACGGGTGGTAATATTCGTAACGGTTGGTAATATTAGTCCGTGTGGTGACGGAGTAAGAATACAATTCACCACTCCCTATCTTGCCCGTGGGTGCCGTAACGACTGATGACTCATCGTCGATAACTATGGGATAACATGCACATAACATCTGTGCAAGAGAAGGAAAACTTGAAATGAAACTCTATACCAACGTGTCTGACCAGCATGGTATAGTAGGTCATATTCCCTCCCATTGTGAAGGAGGCCCGAGCCCAACAGTGGCACTTATTTGGGCTGCGATGATGATCAAGAATATTCGTAGCTGCCATCATAGCGCTTAACTAAATGAACGAAAACCCGCAACAAAATATTTTAACGTTCAATTTACTTTCGATTTTACTAACTAAACATAGTTTACTCGAAGTTGCCAGTAAATAAAGAATCAATACGTTCTAGCTACCACCTCACTCGACTGGTGCGACGCTATTGACATTTTTTTATAAAGGCTAAAAAGCCTAAGGAATAAAATAAAAAAAACAATCAACGGCAATCTATGCAGCATTTTTTGTACATCAGAAGTTCTATTCATTTATTTAAATATAGAATTACTATAGACTATTGCCAACTTGTTTATGGCTCATTCAATAACGTTTTTATTGATTTTTTTAGCGTTTTTTCGTGTTGCCTACCTTCAAACAAGGTAATAAAATACTGGTTTTATTGCATATGCAATGCTTTAGATAGGTTTACAAGATTTGCTCATACGTTTGTGGCTCATACGTAGCGGTTCTTAAATATGTCACATAAATAAAGTGAATGTCAATTTATCATTATTTTAACTCATATACGTCTCTCTCCACTCCCACTCTTAGAATAATAGCGTATAGAAGGGTAGTGTCGGTACTTAAAGCGATCAAAACATGAAGCCAAAAATACTACATGCGCGCAGGCGATTACTATGAAATCAAATTTTGTTTTTATTAACATAAATCGTCGAAATACTATATCCACAAGCATATTATATCCGTTAGTCGTCTTTTACGACATGGTTTGGTGAATTGTATTATTATTCCGTCACCACACGGAGAAGTGCAAACTCGTATTTATGCAATTAATTACACTTTTATAAGAAACATTTATTTCAACACTTACGAAGATAATACGAATACCCAATTATGACATAACTTATCAAATTAAAATATTTCAAAATCATTATATTTTATGGAAGTAGGTAATTAACGTAATCGTCATTCAGCCTTTTTAGGGTTCCGTGCCCAAAGAATAAAAACGGAACCCTATTATAAAGACTTCGCTGTCTGTCCGTCCGTCTGTCACCAGGCTGTATCTCAAGAACCGCGATAGCTAGACAGTTGAAATTTTTGCAAACATCGCGGTTTTTTAGACAATAGTACGGAACCCTACGTGCGCGACTCGAACTCGTACTTAGCCGATTTTTTTATGCATATTGCTGGACGTAAACCTTCATTAAGCTTCTTGTTATATGATAGAACTAGCCCTCGCTTCGCTTTGGTTTCAGTCGCCTTACTCGCTTAGTTGCCGTTCCTGTGGGAATACCGCAATAAAATATAGCCTTTGTTATTCCTTATATAGACAGCTACCTGGTAGCAAAATATTATCAAAATCCATCCAGCCGTTTTGAAGATTACCCAAAATAAACAGACATAAAAAAAATTTAATACGGTTTTTAAATATAGGTATCGTGCAAATAACCGTATCAGCATGAAAGAAGTCCATTACTTTGACATTACAAACAGACACTTCAATTTTATTTATTTGTATAGATAACGTAATCGCCACGCTTGGCAAGCGAATTGGCGATCGCAGTGAGATGTTATGCGTTTCTCAGGCGAGAGCCACTGTCCACTCTCCTTGTCAACTCTTAGTTGAGTTACAACTGCCACGGGCAAGAAAGGGGTGCTGACAATTGTATTCTTATCTCGTCGTCGTCGTCGTCGAGGAATGTGAACGTTTGTGAATTTTAAACATGCAATAAATTATTCACACTTTAATTAAACTTGTAAATATGGTGAAAAGCACACATGTAGTAATGTAATTTGTATTTAACTGTATATAAATCGATATCACCAAGCGCTATAAATCTAAAGTTGCCAGAGAAAAATTGACCTAGATAATATTCTAAGTTTGTTAAACGGTTAGACATACCTGCTTACACCCGATATTTTACGATTCTCGCGAGAAATAAAGGGTTAGGCTTAGAATAATAACGTATAGAAGGATAGTGTCAATACTTCGAAGGTGTGAAATTTGAATCTAAAAACACTAATGGCGCGCAGACGATTACACACGCACACCACTATACAAATTATGAAATCAAATTTTGTTTTTATTAACATAAATCGTCGAAATACTTTTAAAAGTGACGTTAAAAACCTTTTTAAGTTTTACAAATGTGTTATGACACCATTTGAATGCACAAACCGTCATAATTACCTATTTATTTTTTAAGAGTTGCGTACGTACGTGAAGTACAATGACTTGTACATTACGGAACGGTTCCGGCGTAAGCTCCATTAGGCTCCAATTGAAATGCTTCACTTTTTGTGTGTGGACTTACCTTCTATATGTTATTATTCTAAGGGGTTAGGTGTATGTGACCATATTTTTTGAAGTTAAAACAAGATGCTTGCACGACCATTATTTTTTGTGTCAGTGCAGTACTTTTGCGAATATAGCCAGAAATATGAACTGTAAAGCTAAATAACATATGAAAAGTTATACTAAATAGGTAAAAATATTAATATATTCAAACCTAAAAAAAAAATAAAATAAGAACACGTTTGTATTCAAAAACATGACATTTTTGTTATGCTTCTAGGGACTGAAAGCCTAAACACGTTAGCTTAGCATATTATATTCTTACTCCGACGAAATAAATAAGTTTAATTACTAAACACGATTACTTTTCTCGAATTTGTAATTTAGACGTATAAAATAATAGTATATCAAAAAATATAAATGTAATTTAGTTATACCTAATAATAATAAGCAAATAAACTAAATAATAAAGTGATTAAGTAGTATGTGATATACTTTTAGAAAAATATTTATTATTTAATCACGAAGCAATTAATAATAAGCACATCTTCATTCCACTATCCGTGTAGAAGCCACTGCCAGTAGATCCTACACGGTGTTTATCTAAATTTAGATATTGAAATATCTGTAAATAAACAAAGTAAGTTTTGTTTACATACCATTGAAAAGTCATCCAAAATTATTTACACAGAATTCACAACGGTATATTTACTATTATCAAACTACTCAACCGAACACCAATCGGGATTAGACTGAATATAAATATGCACATGTCAACACACGCGAAGTTTAAAAAAAAAAGCAACAGCAATAGCGGGCGTTTGTCGCTCCCAAGTTAGGCGCGAGACTGACGCGATGAATCACAAACAAAGCAAAATAATACCAATTAAACTCCACTACAACTTGATATTTACGTAATAAAATAAATTTGCATTCAACTCTCGACTCTATAGCATAGATATAAGATATGGTGGACATTTTTTAATAATAAATTGTGTAAGATGGTTCTTAAAATCGTGACGTTTTTCTATATGACGTGTTAACATGTTTTATGAATGGAATATGGCTAAGGCTGTTATTTCCTTAAGTTAATATTATAACATAAATGTTAAAACATAGTTGTAAAAACTACTAAAACTTAGATATTCTGTATTTTATAGGAAATTGTTTTCGTGTGGTCACGGAGTAAGAATACAATTCCCCAACTATTTTACCCGTGGGTGTCGTAAAAGAAGACTATTAAATGTGCATATAACATATATGCAAGATCAAGGCCCTAGATCAACCCCAGGCTGTTCTGACCAGCGTGATCAGTGCAGCCTGGGACGTACACGTGCTGTGATGATGATCATGATAATCATGTTGCCAAAAACATTATCTGTCATAGATTTTGAACTCGGGACCTCCTTATGATGTGTTGGAAATCTAACAACCTAAACAATAAAATAACTGAGTTCTTAGAATAATAACGTATAGAAGGTAAGTTCGCGCACGAAAATTGAAGCATTTCAATTGGAGCCTAATGGAGCTTACGCCAGAACCGTTCCGTAATGTACAAGTCATTGTACTTCACGTACGTACGCAACTCTTAAAAAATAAATAGGTAATTATGACGGTTTGTGCATTCAAATGGTGTCATAACACATTTGAAAAACTTAAAAAGGTTTTTAACATTACTTTTAAAAGTATTTCGACGATTTATGTTAATAAAAACAAAATTTGATGTCATAATTTGTATAGTGGTGTACGTGTGTAATCGTCTGCGTACCATTAGTATTTTTAGATTCATGTTTCGAACGTTCGAAGTATTGACACTATCCTTCTATACGGTATTATTCTAAGGCTGAGTTATTAAATACAGAAGTTAGACTGATTGCAGAAAGAAAAACTTTTCATCATAAGGTTTAAATGGATTTTTGTGGGCAACGAAAATATTTGTAAAGCATTTTTATATTACACCTAATATATCCCAGCAATTGCTCCGCATCACATTACATAAAATGTTTTAAAAGTTATTTAATATGAACACAAAACCACTATATATCACTAAATTAGGAATTGCATTGGCGAATTGCAATTTTGTAAATATACTCATTTATAAATTCACGATTCTGTATGCATTCGTGGCTACCCGTACTTCCAATAATTCCATTAATGAGGTGTCCTAAATGTCTATGGAAGAAAATGGGCAGGCCATACATTATTTTTGTCCTTCTGTGAGCAAGAACGCTGGAAAATGTTCGGAACGTCGGGCAATTGAAATACACATGCAATAAAATACGTAAACATGCGCAGAAGATGTACCTGTATGGCCATTATTGAAGGCGATGATAGGTCTTATGAACAATAGTTTATATGAAAAAAGAAGAAAATTGTAACTTGACACTAGCAACAACTGCTCATACTAATAGTTTATTGCTAAAATAAAAAAGAAAAAGAAAACCGCTAAATGTCATTTTAAAGTTCCCACCAGAAAATCCACTCTTACATTTTATGGTATGCTACTCATCTCATCTCAGCCCATATACGTCCCACTGTTGGGCTCGGGCCTCCTCCACAATGGGAGGAGATTTGACCTGCTATACCATGCTGGTCGGACATGTTGGCATAGGGTTTGGTTCCGAGTTTTCCTTCTCTTGCATCACCTATATACATATGTTATATGCATACTCTAAATCCCTTAGTCGTCTTTTACGACGTCCACTGGCAAGATAAGGAGTGGTGAATTGTATTCTTACTCCGTCACCACACGGACTGGTACGCTGCTATTATTTTTTTTTTTCAATTTTATTTTTTTTATGTAGTTTTTGCTAAAGGCGCAGTTTACAAAGCTGTATGACCTCAGCTACAACATATAGCGGGATTGTCGGTCACCTAAGTTCAAACCAGTTTGGCTGATTTTTTTATATTCCGTTACTGTTATTCCGATATGATGACGTAATATATCTTTATATTCCATATTAAATCTAAATTTATACTGATGACCCTTTATTTCTGCCATTAAAGAAACATTTAAGAGATAAAGTTATTTTAATACATTCTTACATATACTCTTACATCTATACAAATATTATAAAGCTGAAGAGATTGTTTGGTTGAACGCAATAATCCCAGAAACTAGTGCTTCGAATTGAAAAATTCTTTTAGTCTTGAATAGCTCATTTATTCCGTTTGGTAACGGAGGAAGAATATAATTCACCATCACTTTTCTTGCTCGTGGGTGTCGTAAAAGACGATTAATGGATTATTGCAGATGACATCTATACAAGTGAACGAAAACTCGAAATAAAACCCCATACCAATCCGTCTAACCAGCGCGGTAGGTCAATTTCCCTCTCATTATAAAGGAGCTGGAGTCCAGTAGAGGGACGTATGTGAGCTGTGATGATGATAACGATGATTATAGTGATTATGATAGCTCATTTATCGAAAAGGGTTTATCCATCCATCCATCAGCCTGCAGACGTCTACTGTTGAACATAGGCCTCCCCATGAGAATGCCACTCAGAACCGTCCTGCGCAAATTGCATCCAACGGTTCCCTACGACGATGAGAATATCGTCAGTCCACCTAGTGGGGGGTCGCCGGGTAGGAACGGTACGGTATCGGTACGCAGGGTAGGAACCCTGCGTCGTCCGATTCGTAGTCGCCACTCAAGAACCTTACTTCCTCAACGGTTGCCGGGTCGACGAGATATATGGCCATTGCCGTAATGCCCATTGCCATAATGCCATCAACGTGCTAATTTTGCAAGCTATGTAGGTTACACCCGTTCTTCTACGAATTGCCGTGTTCCGGATTTTATCACGAGGAGAAATACCGAGCATAGCCCTCTCCATAGCACGTTGTGCGACTTTGAGCTTTTTTATGAGGCCGACATTGAGAGACCACGTTTCAGTGCCGTAAGCCATCTGATAACACACGCATTGGTTATAAACCTTTGTTTATAGGCAAAGTAAAAATTAGTCTATCAGACGTAGCCATAGCTAAAAATCCACGAGCGCTACCATCATCGGTCATTATAAATTAAAAAAAAAAATACATCAGCTGTTAATAATCATTGACATAATCAATAAGTATGAAGTGGACGTGGGAGGTATGCTTTATCTTCTTTCAACCTTGAAACGACCTCTATATTCAACTTTTTCTACATTTAAATTGACGGTTGGCAATATATTATTATAATTGCGAAGGTTGCAAATGAAATACCTGATTAAATGTTAACGTTTGTCGGTAAAATTATTAGGATTCGGTTATATATGTCAAGGTAGACCTGATTCAAAGATGTATGCGCATAGTTCGGAATGTATTTAGCTAGATTCTCAAAGACATCACAACGTACAAAGTTCAATTTGTTATAATAAGGTTGCTCTGTAGTTGCAGCTACTAATATTCATCATCATCGAAGCTCATATACGTCCCATTGTTGGGCTCGAGCCTTCTCCACAGTGGGAGGGAAATTGACCTTACTATACCATGCTGGTCGGACAGGTTATACTTTTTTTTTTAAGGATGGGCTATGGTCAGCGCACCACGCGATCCACTTCGTCCGGGGCGACGAAAGGACGGCGCGCGGGCTCATAACCCACCCGTACCCACGTCGCCTCGTTGTTGGGCCGACCACCGGAGCAGGGTGACTTATCGTCAGTGGTCGGCCCCACAGAATACCCTTTCAGGTACCCTCACCTCTCGAGTCCCTGTCCTGGGACGTCGATCGCCATCGCGCGGTCAGCCCCTCTGCGGGTGACGGACTAAATTCCCCGGTCCGGTCACCCGCGGCCGCGGCTAGGGCGGCATCAGGCGCAGGCAGACAGGTTGATATAGGGTATTGTTTCAAGTTTCCTTCTCTTGCATAGATCTCCCATATTTACTATAGTTATCCCTTAGTCGACATGACATCCGTGAGTAACATAGTAAGTGGTGAATTGTTATCTTATTCCGAGATTCACGGAAGCATAATATAATAGGTCAAACTCCGTATCACTAAGGAGTACCGAGTCTGATATTGACGTATGCGAACTGAAATGGTAATGAAATGAAGAGTACAATTAGGTAGTACATATGTATAAGAAGAATTTATTTAAGACTAGCAACCCGCCCTCGCTTCGCTTCGGTTTCAGTAGCCTTACCCACGTAGTTCCCGTTCCCGTAGCCTTACCCACATAGTTTCCGTTCCCGTGGAAATAGCGGAATAAAATTTAGCCCAAGTTACTCCTTATATAGACAGCTACCTGGTAGTAGAATATTACCAAAATCGGTTCAACCGTTTGGAAGATTACCCCAAACAAACAGACAAACAAAAATTTTCAAACTGATTTTTAGGCATAGGTGTCGTGCCAATACCCGTATCAGCATGAAAAAAGCCCATTATTTTGACATTACAAACAAACACTTCAATTTTATTTATTTGTATGATTCCTGAAGTGGCAATGGGCAGACCACATCGCTCGACGAACCCGACAACCGCTAAGGAAGATAGGCTTTCGAGTGGCGACTACGTATAGGACGACGCACTGTAGGACACCCCCCAAAAGTTGGATCGCACTTTGTGGCTGACCTACATCCAGCAGTGGACGGCAATAGGCTGAAATGATGATGATGATGATAGGTGTATAGACTATAGATAGGCTTGCCGAACATCTTTATTTAAATTATTTTATAATAATAATACATTCTTATTATAATTTTTGAAGTTATACTACTTTTGGCGCGTTAGGAAAAATGGTAAGTGTAGATTTTTACGATTCGCGCGCATACCGTCACAAATGTCAACTAGATAATGCGTTATAATAAAACTTTCAATGTATTAATAACTTTTTTTTATTATTAACTAGCTGACCCGGCGAACTTCGTAACGCCATAATTTTTTTCGTAAATATATTTTCTAAATTTTCGCAAATATAGTCTCTAATGGGAGAACCATTACAACTTTGTCGGGTAATATTTGACAGTTTGGGTCGCGGCATTGTAATGATGATTCAAAGAGAATACAAATTACTCATTATTGATTTCTGACAAAATTTTAATTATCAAATTTTCAACTATAACTATAGACAAAATTTCGTTTGCCTGTCATTTGCATTTTGTTATTACATATCAAATGCGTTTTTTTATACTACGTTTCATAGTGACTTGTATTCTGTTTGACATTTTATGTCACGTGGAACGCGATCGAACGGGATAAAAGAGTTATTGACGAAATCTTGTAAACACCATTAAAAAAAAGAAATTGTATAAAAAGTATCCTATGTCCGTCTCCTGGTTCTAAGCTACCTCCCCGCCAATTTTCAGCCAAATCTGTACAGCCGTTCTTGAGTTATAAACGTAGTAACTAACACGACTTTCTTTTATATATATAGATGTCCTTTTTTTTTCAACAAACGTAGGTTTATCCTACGTTTGTTGCGAAGGATAAAATTGTTAGAAGGGACTTATCTTCTTACGCTTATGAAGTAAAATGTCTTACGCGGGTACATAGGTACACACATATTTGTTTTTTCATCATTTTAGCTTATATATGTCCCACTGTTGGCCTCGATACTACTCCAAAATGGGAGTGAATTTGGCCTACTATAACATACATATCAGATGTGTTGTTAGAGGTTTTTTTTCCGAGTCTTCTTACTCTTGCATAGATATTATATGTATATATCCCTTAGTCGTCTTTTACGACACCCACGGGGAAGATAGGGGGTAGTGCATTGAATTTTTCTACGTCAGCACACATAAAAGATTATATATTATCAAAATTCAGAAACACGTAAAATAAACACAAAATAAATATATGAAAAGAAAAAGTCGAAGGAAATGATCTAGCTGCCAAATTATAACAAATAAAAACTAAACTCCTTGGACCATTTTTATTAAAAAACGAATGCACAGAAACGCATTGACTAAACGCAGTGAGAGAGCGTTGACCCCTTGTCATATCGCACTGAGAGCTGGGAACTAGTCGATAATACGCACTATGTACTCGTATTTATCGATACTTATACTGTAGGTTGTTAACTGTAATATTAAACTGTAATATGTTATAATATGGAGCTATTATTGGATGGGATGGAAACAATAGTACTAAAAAAAAAGGTGTATAAAGACGTAGAAAGACCTACTAAAAGATAAATGGATTTACTGAAAAATAACATGGACAAAGAGAGGACGTGCACAAAGACAAAGTATATTAAAAAATATGCATCGAACACGAGTAATTAAAATAAGAAAGGCTGAAGCTATCCGATAGATAATGCGAAAACATTTTCTATAAAAGATTAAGAATTAAATGAGATATGATAGTAGTAATTGAAGGTTCGCTTCAATTTTTTTAAAAGTATTGTAGCCGAGAGCAAGCAGAAAAAAAGTTGAATGTTGACACAATTTTTACACATGTGAATTAAATATTTTTACAGTTTTACGGCGTTTAGTTTAAAAAAAAGGATTTAGATTTTTTTAAATCTATTGGCAATTAATTTATATCAAAAATGTGGTTCAAAACTTAATAATTACTACTGTAATAATAATGATAACTTGTTGGAGGTGAAACACCTTAGTCCCTCCGTGACCATAAACGCTGCGAATTTGAAACGTTGAAAAAAATCAAATATAAAAGGGATATAATCTGTATTTTTTTTAAACACAGCACCCTACACTAAGGGTCCTTTTATTGTCCGAAACTTTATAAACATATCAAGTAACACATGCAAATTAAACCCAGACACAGAACAACAATTTATGGATAAAGTATTGTCCTTTTTTTTGGGTGGCTATGGTTAGTGCACCCGCCGCTCCGCCCGAGGTCGACAAAGGGGCGGTATGCGGTGCCATGACTCACCGTAGCTCGTCGTTGGGCCGACCACCGGTACTGAGTTCCTTTTCCTCGGTTGTCGGCCCGACAGGATACCCTATAGGGTACCCTCTCTTCTCGACATCCAGGACGTCGGTCGCCGTCGCGTACCCAGACTCTCTGCGGGGGACGGACTAATCCCCGGTTCGAGTCCCACGCAGGATTCGATTCGAACCAGCGACACTGGTGTGTTGCTTTAGTATCTTAATCACTACGCGATTTGTGCACTCGAAATTCTATTTCACATATTTTTATTCCCCGTATTCCACCTTCATCGACTCGACACCTTCCCTATGATACAAGGAGTACATAAAACACAAACCAAGTCATAATATCCTGCGCCCGCGCGCCGCCCGTCGGCTCGCACACGTGTTTCACGATAATCGTCGCACTCACTCTTACTACAATAACTGATCTACATTTAGAACTGTACGCCATTCAATAATTACATTTTAGTACAAGAGCACTTGAATTATCACTATGTAGTTCAATTTTTGGTTATAAGTATCTTTAACTTTTCCGTGTGGTGACTTAGTAAGAATACAATTCACGACCTTTTACCCGTGGGTGTCGTACAAGGCGACTAAGTGACATCTTGTGCATATAACAACTATGCAAGAGAAGGCAAACTCTAATTAAAATCCTACAGCGCTTTCAAAATAAAAATAACTGCAAATCAAAAATTATAAAATCTAAATATACACAAACCGATAACATTTAGTGAGTATCTGTAATAAAAAAATGTGAAATAGCGCTTCAGCGTTTGTTATATTACATCTTTTGACCCACTTACTTTATTACCGAGGTTCTGCCCTTATCGTGACTGATGGTGTAAGAATAATATCGAAAACACGCCTTGCATTTGGGCCATCAAGATAAAACTAAGCTCAAACAGCCAAGAGTAACTATTACGGTATGCCTACTGTTTTAGTTATGAACTGCATTTAAAGTTTTTCATCGCATCAATCTTTTTTATGGATCACCTAGCCTATATACAACCTTGTATTTTATTTCTTTTTCTCGGCCAACCGGCTCCTTTACAAGTAGCGGTAAATCTAGTAGTCTATGATTTTAATGGGACATTCTAAAAAAATACTTTCAATAGATAATTACCTATTTAATATACACATTCTGTTATAAAAAACGTATAAATATATTCAAGTATTACTCAACTTTAATTGCCAGTAATAATATTATACGTCGTCACTATTAATATTATAAAAAAAAATATCCAAAAACAATTGTTTATTTTGACGTAGCGTCAAAATAAATAATAAGACGTTTCTGGAAAGGTATTATTTATGTTACTTAGAACTAAACGTCTAATGTCTCTTTGTTGATAGTTCACAATGTTTGTTCACGTTATTATTACGATGCATGGTTTCACTGATGTTGATGCCTGTTTCTTGGAAAACATACCCATACTACGTGACCTGTTTAGGGGTAGAGGGGGCCATAACAATACTACACTCGGACTAAACTAAAACTTGTACAAATTTACTACGGATGATCACACAAGGGGGCAAGGTGGTGGAAGATTATAAAAAATGGCTTACGTAGTATAGGTGCGCTTCCTTATATGCATGCAGATAGACCTCTCGCCTTTAGTCAAGCGATAGCACAATCCTAAAAGTTTCTTTGCGAATTTCGGCAGAACATAAAAACACTGATAAAACACTATTAAATCACATCCTCAATACTTTAGCACTTTATCTGTAATACATTAAAAAAGATCCCTAAATAGGCTTTGAAAGCCCCGAAATTTCAAAAAAGTTCAACAAGTATCGCGTAATATTTTACGCATTCACTTTATCGTAGACGAAACATATTTTAATACATCATAAAAATACGTATATTTCCAATGCCATACCACAGTTTCTGTCAATGAGATCGTTTTCAATTCTAAATTCAAAATAGGAATTCCGATGAAGGATAAACTTAGAACATGGCCGCCAACAGAGCGCGGCCCGTCCCAAATTACACAGGATCCGTTGGTCGTCTCGACACGATATATTTTTGGTAATTACCATTAATTATTATTACCTCTCGACTGCTGTGTTAAACTGCCCATTAATTTCCGTCGATTTTATTTTGTGGAACTAAATTTATTGCTATTTTATAATGGCGCAGTAGCCTCAACTTTTAATTACTGAATATTTCTTTTAGGGAGACAATTAGTTCATTCAAAAATACATATCAATAGAACGCTCACTTATTAAATTGTAATGGTATTCGCATTGAGTACTAAATACAGAAGAACAAAACCTATCACCTTGGGTGCACTATCTAAATTGGCCGTACAAAGGGCGTAGTGACCTTAGTATTTACTTCCGATGCTAAGTATTATGGCGGTCTATGTACTGCATACACGCCGTCTGTTCTGTCTGGAGTGACGGAAGGGCAGCGTGCGGCTCCATAACCCACTATATTCCCCATCGCCATTGGGCGAACTAGTGCTACCTAATCTTTGACGTTCGGCTTGCTTGGCTATGCTGAGATGATGATGAAACATAGAATAAAATCCGTTTATTGTATGTTTGTTAAGTCTCCTGTAATACAATACAAGGTCAATTTCCTTATTGCGGAGTGTTAATTTAAAAAAATACGTGCCATTCTTATATATCACTATACCGCGAGTCTATGAAAAAATACTAAACACGAATTAATGAAACTTTAACGTAAATAGTTCAAATTTAAATTGTGTACTTACAAAAATTAGACAGATGCATTTGGCGCCAAAATGGTACGCATCAATTATCACTTAAAGGCCCGTGAATATTCTCTAATTAGTTTACACGCATTGCTGAACTATGAACGCACCCGTTCTCAATGACGTCACAACATAATGAGACTATTTTCTTTTCTTTTATTCGTAAAGGCAACAGTCGAAATTCGGAGACATCCAACCGTATTCATCCTGCTCTTATCCTAATTATTTGGGACGCAATTTGTAATTACTCTTTATTTCATATTGCAAAAGTTTTCACAGTATTTTTATGAACGGCCGCCTGCCTGGCGTCATACTGCCTTGAGAATGTAATGTCAACCATTCGCCTGACGGCATCAGGTATAGTTGGCTCAGGTCAATGTGAAACTTAGTCGTCGTTTAGGACATCTACAAATAATGTAAGGGTTGGTAGTGTACTTAACCGCCAACACATAACAACTAAGACATCCAATATATATTAAAACTAATTAATTTCATGAATTAATCATTACAGAAGAGAAGAATAGGAGATAAATTCGCATATTCCGTAAGACTCTATCTTACTATGCTCATGAAAAGATTTTACTACAATTTTAACAAAACATAGATTTCCGTGTGGTGACGGAATAAGAATACAACTCACCGCCCCATTTCCCGTGAGTGTCTTAGGAGTCGACTAAGGAATATAATACGCAGATAATATCCACACAAAAGAAGGGCTTGAAATAAATACCTATAACAACCTGTCCGACCAGCGTGCGTAATTATACCTTCCATTTTAGTGGAGGCTTAAACCCAGCAGTGAAAATGTATATTTGGAATGAAACCGACGAAATTCGTTATGAGAAATCGCGATCTACACTATTACGCCTTTATGTAGTTTGATTAATTTATTTTGTAAGAACGAAGCCAATAACACAAACATATTTTTAAAGACAAAGCACTAAATAAATAATCCCTGTATTGCGGTGTCTTCACAAACATATAATTCCAATTATTATTTATTATAATTCCAATTGGCAATTAACGCCATCTGAACATGAAGATTAAGCAGCATTTGATGCTGCTTAATCCTCTGAATGTCCTCGGTAACCGTCCATCTGTGTATTATTTACCTGCAAACAAAAAGAAAACAAATTAAATATTAATCACAATATGTGAATAATGGAGTGATGCCTGTCTTTAAGGGATCCCCATATGGCAACCGGATAGGAATATAATTTTCGCCACCAATTACTTGCCCGTAGGAGCAGCAAAAAACGGCTATGGGTATCAGGGGAGTGGGCAGCAGATATTTACTAAGAAACATATAACATTAACCTTACTTTGATTACCAACCCGCCTGCTAAGCGTAGCAATTACAAAATTATATCTTCATTATTGGGTGAGGCCTACGTCCATCAGTGGTCGGTGAAACGCTAAGTGATGAAAATGAATGCTGATGGAGTGATTCAATGTATCACAAAGGGAATGGTGCTTTAGAAACATTAGCTAATATCACAGCAGGAGAAGAAAACCTTGAAAGATTATTATTATAGCAAGTTCGACAAGCGATAGGTCATATAACAGAAGAAAACTATATATAACAGAATCTTGGACGTAATTTTGATATGCTTTTCAATGCCGAATTTATTAGATTTTTTTCACACTTATGAAAAACCGATGACAGTGTAATAATTTAAATAGTTTATCCGATTATCCTTAGATATTTTTTTATCCGTGGCCCAGATTTCGGAGTGACGCGATAGATGTCGCTGTCCCTAATTTTTGCATCGCACTTTTTTAATCAGTTGTTATTGTTTTTGTTTCTATTATTAAACTACTATAAATAACAATATTTGGATTTTGATTTGAATATGTGTTATTCAACTAACATACTTTGGTAATTATAATGGTCTCTATGCTGTTTTATTTAAAAAAGGTATCAATCAGAAAATGTCTTATTAAGTCGTTTTGAACGTTAAAACGGATTATAAAAACACAAAGTCATAACCAAAGTTACTGAGTAAAAACTAAATGATACTTATTCAACCCTATACTATGGTATTTTTGTAATTGGTAAATTAATTCCGTTGTAACTTTATTCAAATTAAATGCAAATCAAGTAATCGCTTGCTATGAAGATAGTAGGTAAGTTAAATTATTGCTATTGACCGATAACTTGACAGAATATACTTTTATGTTGAAACTGGCAAAGGATATAGGATGAAACCGGTATATAAAATCACTTTTTATTTATTTATTTTTCCATTTACATTCGCGGGAATTGATATATTCCCGCGAATGAAAATGGAAAAATAGAGGGGAAGTGGAGTCCCATGTGATGGTCTTATAATATTCAATAACCTCATATTGCAACGAAATATGAAATATTTTATGTGTTTTTATATAAAGTAAGGCGTAGAAAGTACTAGAGTGTAGTTAAACAATATAAAAGTGCTTTACATACATTTTGATATTCCATAAAAACCCAGAAGATATTTTAACATAGCACCGTTGAAGGCGACGACTTACTAACAAACAATGTCTTTAAGAGTTTTCGTTCCTTAGTCGTCTTTTACGACATCCATAGGCAAGATAGAAAGTGATGACTTGTATTCTGCATAGATAAAGAACTATATTTAATTTTTTCTGTGCTTTTCTTTTTTTAAATCCTGCCCTCTTTGGGAGGGTGAATGCGTTATTGACCTTGATGCCGCCCTAGGCGGGTGCTCCCCTTGTAATAAGACTAGCCGCATGGGTACGCTATCGTAGTACATTATCAGTAGTGTTGCCCAAATGCAAAACCAAGACGAGACTTGGACCAGTCTTGGTCTTGGTCTTGCAACAGCACACCTGGTCTCGTCTTGGTCTTGGTATTGCACACTCGAGTCTTGGTCTTGGTATTGCAGCAAGAGTCTCGCAAAGTCTTGCAAGTCTTGCAGTTGGAATAACGTAACAGTTATTCATCATGGCAATGAAAAATCCAACTAAATTAATCAAATATCATCCTATCCTACCTATCCATCTGCTAGCCTATAGTCCACTATTGAATATAACCCTTACTACTGGGGAAAATTACTCTCCTATTCCCCTGGTGTTACATTAGATAGAGTTACTACTCCTATGACAAAGGAAGGAATTTCGATCCTGTTTTCTTAAGACGTCACCACACGGGGCAGTTAATACAATAAATTTTATGTCATTTAACATTCCCCCTTTCCAACAAAAAAGATTTTTTCAATTTGATTGGCAAGCGACGGAGTTATTTGACCACTGACGACAAGTCACCCTGCTCTGGTGGTCGGCCCAACAACGAGGCGACGTGGGTACGGGTGGGTTATGGGCCCGCGCGCCGTCTTTTCATCGCCCCGGACGGAATGGACCCTGCGTGCGCGCGGCTTCCTAACACCATTGCCTCGGTCCGATTTGATACGACATCTACGGGTAAGAGAGTGGTGAATTGTATTCGTACTCTGTCCCTACACGGACATTTATGTAGATTAATTGTAGGCATATTTCTATGTCCAACAGTGAACGTCGTTGGGCTAATGAATAAACGGATATATAAATATGTATAATGGGCAAGAGCACCTCGTGATTACGGTATTTTTGTCCTTAAGCCTTTCCGAAGAGTAATTCTGAAAAGCCAACAACAACATTGGGCATCGATTGGTCAATAGATGGATATCTCAAGACTAATTTGACTTGCCGTGTAGTGACGGAGTAAGAATACAATTCATCACCCCCCTATTTTACCCGCGAGTGCGAACCCACGACTAAGGGCTATAATATATAACATAGGTGCAAGAGAAGGAAAACTTGACATGAAACCCTGTAACAACACGGCCGATCACCGTGGCGATTCCTCTCCGGCCACGGCCGATTTCCCTTCTATTATGTAGAAGACACGAGCTCCACCGTATATAAGCTGGAATGGTGATTTGAATTAAATGCAAGACCGCGAGACTCTTGCAGGCTCAGTCTTGGTCTTGCTCAAGTCTTGCAGGGCCAGTCTTGGTCTTGGTCTTGCAAAAATTAAGCGGTCTTGGTCTTGGTCTCGGTCTCGCATTTCTCGCAAGACCAAGACTTTTTTGGGCAACACTAATTATCAGTATGACTATAAGGGCCAGCTATCTAAAAGGGGTAACTGGCCACCGATTTAAATCTAATCAACGCAACATATTCCTAATCGTCTTCGAAAAAGAAGGGTCTCAATTCATCTGTATATTGTTTTTTTTTTATATATTACCTGAGAACGTTTTTCTACATGAATCAATTTCAATGACTAATTTTTTGCTTCCAATATGGTTCTATTTAAAATTGATCAATATCTGATCAGTTGGTAATAAGTTATTCTCATCACAGCTCATATACGTCCCGTGCTGAGGTAAAGCCTCCTCCACAATAGGAAGAAGATAAACCTTACTATACCACGCTGGTCAGACAGTTTGTTATAGGATTTTATTTCGAGTTTTCTTTCTCTTGCATGTTATATGCCTATTATATCCCTTATTCGTCTTTTACGACATCCACTGGTAAGATTATAATGGAACTATGGCGAATTGTATTCCTATTATCACTATACGGAAAAATATCCTCAGTAACGCGTATTTGGTTTCCACTACATCGTTTAGAATTCGGTTCTATTTAGTTAAAATTTTAAGGAGCAATTTACTGCAAGAATAACGTTTTTTATAGAAATGAATCTGATGACTTGAAACTACTTTTCTGTTAAGGTTATGCTTTTGAAGACTGAATGCTGGTGTGGACATATCGTAAGATAGGATGAAATAATGTTTTGGAGTAAAAATTTAAGTCTGAATATAATATAATTGATTGAATTAGGCGATACATAGCGGCAATCTATATTTATTTTAATTTTAAAATGGAAGGAAGAAAGGAAGGGCGGGGCGACCCACCACTTTCCCACGGTAATCAATATACCGCACACCACAATAGAAGGAGTACGGGATTAAGGTTTTAGATTGGGCGTCACACGAAAGAAACGAATCTGATGATTTGAAACAAATTTTCTGTTTAGTTAAGGTTGTGCGTGATAGATGAATATAATGCCTTTAGAAGTAAAAAAATTATAGAGATTCATGGAAACATGGATAGCAAGAAAGTGAATGCAGGCATGACAGCTAATAGGATTGTCTAGAAAAAAGTACATATTGCCTCGATCCCAAGCAATTAGGGTAAGAACAAGATGATAATATGTCTTTCGTATAAAATTAAATATTTGCACAAAAATATACATTTCTATAACTTCATCTCGATAATTATTGAGGTATTTGCATTACTGTATAATAATATATCTTCTGAAAACCAAACAGGTAATTATAAAAACAGCCTAGCGATGCATCTTCGCGCTCGGAGTCAGTAACCGTGACGTGAAATAGTCAACAACTTGAACGTAGGCACGCCCACTTTGCCATCAACAGCGCCCCAGGACAAGATTTGTAGGCGGGGTAGAACAACATAGCCTGCCACCAAACACAAAAATCCCCACAAGGGTGCCCTCAGGCAAGATTGATTATTATCTTTTCCAGAAACGTTCAGTACTCACAGTGATATTTTTTTTTTAAATCCTCTCCAGCTAACAACAGTAATAATAATCAAGAAATAAATTCTAATAATAATAATTTTAATATTGATAGCAAATATATAATGGTATAATGATATAATGTGCTAAGTGTCGCAGGTTCGATGCTGTCACATGACAACTGACATTGACTGCACAAATGGCGTAGTGGTCATCATCATCATGTCGGCTCATATACGTCCCACTGTTGGGCTCAGGCCTCCTCCAGAATAGGGGGAAAATTGACCTTACCATGTGGGTCAGACAGATTGATATAGGGTTTTGTTTCGAGTTTCCTTTCTCTTGCATAGATGATATATGCATATCATATCCCAGTCGACTTTTACGACACGCATTTAGAAAAGAGAGGATGGTGAATTGTTTTCTTACTCCGTCACGATAAAAAAATCTATATAAATAGCATCGTTATTTTTGAAAGTGTTTAATTCGTAACTTATTATTTAAGGAAGTACGGTTCATGGTAGATCGCACTGTTGATCAACTCAGATAGTGGTCAAACGGGCCGCGTATTAAAAAAAAACTTTCTAAATGTCTGCAAGTGAAGCGGACTCATATTACCTGCTCATATTATGCAAATAAGTTGCATTTGCGTACGGTGAAGTGAAGTTAATATCATATTTTTCATATTCCCTAGCAACATAAGCGACTGCCGAACCCCACGATAATTGGCAACACACATGTTTATCTACGTATATTAGATTACCAACGTCTGTTGAACCTAGTTTTTCTCATGGTATACTGCTATGCTATGCTATCCGTGTGGTGACGATTTAACACGTTCGTTCCGTTACGAGATCTATCAGATCTCTTGCAGGACTTTTGTATTGTGCGTTGACTATAATCGTGTTTTTTCACTCCTTGCGGGAGGCGCTAAAGTGTAAAGTAAAGTACTTTAAGTATGAGTAAGACAAATATACATATTTGCTTCCTACGTGGAGTGGTAGGACCACACTGTCGACAGTTATCTGTCACAGCCGCGGGCCGGTCCGTCCGGGGTAGTACCACGCTCTCGCAGAAAATCGACGTCTGAGTAGTAGCAATTTGTTACTGCGCTTCGTTCGGTGAGTGAGAGAGCCGGAAGCCCAACTTTCTGAGGGTGTTTGCGTGTGGAGGGTTTTGGTATCACCGAGCCTCAATGCACGCATTTACACTCCCTTCACTTTCTTCGCGGTAGGCAGCGGTCTTGTGTTGTCAGCGGTCTATGAGCGGCAGCAACACTTACCATCAGGTGCACTGTCTGCTCGTTTGCCACCGTTTGCAAAAAAAAAACATAAAGGTGAATTCAAAGACATAAAAAAAAACAATTAGAGATGGATTAGGTCCCTAACGCACAGTAGTATAATTATTTTCAAAACCGTCTTTTTAGGAGACTGATTAGATCTCAAACGCACCAAAGGGTAGGTTAGTTACGAGATCATTTAGGTCTCCAAAGCACCAGCTGAAAGTTCTTTGAAAGTGATGGTGCAGGGAACGTGTTAAGAATACAATTCACCACCCTATCTTGCTTGTGGATGTCGAAAAAAACGACTAAGAGATATAATATGCTCTTAACATCTGTGTATGAGCGGGAAAACTCGAAACCATATTATACCAACATGTCTGATCAGCATGGTATAGTAGGACAAATTCCCCATGTGGAGGAGGCCCGAGCCCAATATTGGGACGTATGTGGACTGCGGTGATAACGATGATATTACTGCTATAAGTGTTACGTTTGACAAGTGGTTCCCCAAAACACTGCTGCTACTCATTCACCTAGTAATACCATAGGCGATTTTTATAGAGTGTATGGTTCCAAGTAACTTTTTGCTTATAAACTTTACTTTCAATAATATGTGCACGATCAGTGCAAAGTTATACGACAACCGCAATACGCGCATATCGCGGATAATTACTTAACTTGTACTGTGATAAACTTGAATAAAATAAAATTCAATTAAAGTTTGTGATCCCAAATGCTAAATTATTATTTATTTAAGATAGAATTTAAAATTTCCGTGTGGTGACGAAGTAAGAATACATTTCACGACTCCCTATCTTGCCCGTGGATGTCGTAAAAGACGACTATGGGATATAATATGCACATAACCTCTGTGCAAGAAAAGAAAAAATCGAAATGAAATCCTATACCAACATGTCTGACCAGCATGGTATGGTAGGTCAATTCCCCTCCTATTATGGAGGAAGCCCGAGCCCAACAGTGGGACGTATGTGGGCCGCGATGATGATTATGAGAATTTAAACCTGGGCGTACCAGGCGTCTATCAAGTACCATGTGATTGTGGCAAGAGTTATGTGGGAGAAACTGGACGCAACATCGTCACCAGACTAACTGAACACATCAGGAGTATGAAGAGCATGGATACGACACAATCAGCAATAGCAGAGCATGCCAGTCTCGCGAATACAAGGCACTACATTCGGTTCGACAAAGCCTCCGTATTAGCCACAGAGAGACGTTACAGACCGCGGCAAATACGTGAGGCCATAGAGATAAACCGACATCGGACCTTCAACAGAGACGGTGGATGGAAGCTGTCGTCAGCATGGTTACCAGCTCATAATACTGCCGTGAGTCGTAAGGTGATGGTGTGCGTGGAGAATGACGTTACCAGCGTGGTATGTGATGGTGACGACACACGGAGTGACATACCAACAACGCCGCTTAACTCCGGGTGTGAAGTTTCGTCCGACGTTTCCGCCGAGGACGATCAAGAGGCGAACACCTCCCTCGCACCCCTCATGGCTGTGTCGAGACGCGCTGCTCGATATGCATCGCGCAGTGCACGCCGGGGCCTCGCAGACGCCGCTGCGCACTCGCCCTGATGATGAGCATCGGACATGCTCGAAACCCGGGTCGACGTAATCGATCTCAGCACGTGAGTGTTTTTGCCGTTTTAGATATTATAAAATATGGTAATAGCAAGCAACGAAGGGTCGTTAGTAAGTCCGGCTCACACTAGGTCGATTTTTGAAACTACAGTCTCACCATATCATCATCTCGGCTCATATACGTCCCACTGGTGGGCTCCAGCCTCCTCCACAATAGGAGGGAAATTGACCTTACTATACCATGCTGGTCAGACATGTTGGTCATACACACGCGTCCACTTCTGGCCTTGAGCCTCCTTCCCATTAGGAGGGAAATAGACCAACTATAGCATGCTGGTCAGACATGTTGGTATAGGGTTTTATTTCGAGTTTTCCTCCTCCTGTATATATTTTATATGCATATTATATCCCATAGTCGTCTTTTAAGACATCCACGGGCAAAATAGGGAGTGTGAATTGTATTCTTACTCCGTCACCACATGGCAACTACTCTCTAGCACAAAAATATCCATCACTGAAGTCAAGGCACTCTGCACCGGTGGTCGACCCAACGACGAAGGCGACGTGCTATCGGGTGGGTTACGGGTGTGCGTGTTTACGCCCCTCTCTCGCCCCGCACGGAGTGGTGTGAGGAGTGCGCCGACAGTAACCCACAACAAAAAAAAAATAACGTAAGTAGGTACTAAGTACGCATGTCAGAAGTGAAACTTCTTTGGTTCCATGTGATTTTTATCAGTATTAAAAAAAAAATTTAAAAACAGTTTCTCGATCTTTCTCACTCGCTTGCTCCCTACTCTCGCCCCATGGCTGTGCTTCGTGCTATGTTCACCCTTTCTCACTCCCTCTCAATCGGTCTCAATCGCTCTCTCCCTCTTCTTCGTTAAAAAAGATGTGCAGCACATCTTCGTGACGCTAAATTGCGTTTCATCCGTAAAAAATTTACCCTCATACGCGCTAAGAAGTTTCACTTAAAAAAAAACGCACAAAGATATCTAAAATGCAGTCGATAATAACATAAACCCGTTAATTCTATAAATTCAGGATACATTCACGGATCTTATCTTATATAAGCATAATAAAAATGAATGTTTGTGGATTGCGCCCTTATGATGTGACATGTCCGAACCAATTAACTTGAACCATTGTAGAATTATTACCGTAAAAGTTTTTGCAGCTAATACTATTTATATGATAAACAGCTTTTAAGAAATGAGACGAGTTAAAGAGTGAATGAGAAACTTTTATATTATTTTTATATTGCTATTAGTGCAAAGGAGCAAACAGCACACCAGATTGTAAAGAAAACAATTTACGGATTTTATTGGGTTTTATATGATTTTTGATTGACCGAAGTTTCGGACAGTCAGTGATCACGGGCAGACTAAGATCTCTTACGTCCAACAAGTCATCGTTATTAGATTTATAATATTTATATATAAATTTCTTATGTAACGTGTTTATCTCACTGAACTCCCTCTAAACGACTGGACCGATGTTGACGAAATTTTATGTGTGTTCACTGTTATTCGAGAATGGTTTAGATTCATAATTAGACCTGGTAGGTGGCGCTTTATTTGAACAGAAAAACGTCTGTTGGGTCCGCTAGTCCTTACTAATATTATAAATGCGAAAGTAAGTTTGTTTGTTTATTTGTTTGTTTGTTACGCTTTCACGCTTAAACCACTGAACCGATTTCAAAAATTCTTTCACCAATGGAAAGCTATAATGTCAGGGAGTAATATAGGCTATATTTTACCCCGATATTCCCACAGGAACCGGAACTTTGCGGGTAAGGCGACTGAAACCGAAGCGAAGCGAGGGCGGGTTGCTAATATTTTATAAATCTCTGACATCTTAATCCGCCCGCGACCATAATCGCTGTAAAGTGTTCGAAACATCGAGCAATCAAAAATCAAACACCAACGCGATAGAATTCGTAAAATAATTTTATTTACAATTTGTAATACTCGCGTAAACATCAGAGATCATCTCATCTGATAAGTGATAATCATGAATCTTTACTAGGCTTGACTATCGCTGCGCCTCATGCCGCCCTAGCCGAGGCCGCGGGTGACGTGACCGAGGAATTAGTCCGTCACCCGCCGAGAAGCCGAACGCGTGAGGAAAGACCGACGTCCTCCCCGAGGAGGGGACGTCGGTCCAACTCGTATACCAACTCGTCTTCAATTTCCTTCACATTGTAGAGGAGGTTCGAGCCCAACAGTGGGACTTAAATGAGCTGTAATGACGATAACTTTCCGTGTGTTGACGGAGTAAGAATACAGTTCACCATACCCTATCTTGACCATGGATGTCGTAAAAGACGACTAAGGGATATAATCTATACCAATAAATAAAATTGGAGTGTCTGTTTGTAATGTCAAAATAATAGGCTTTTTTCATGCTACATGCACACGGTTATTTGCATGACACCTATGCCTAAAATAGCAATTAAAAAATTTTTGTCTGTCTGTCTGTCTATTTGTTCCGGGTAATCTTCAAAACGGCTAGACCGATTTCAAAAATTCTTTCACCAATGGAAAGCTATAATATCAGGGCGTAAACTAGGCTATATTTTATCCCGGTATTCCCACGGGAACGGGAACTACGCGGGTAAAACGACTATAACCTATAACCGAAGCGAAGCGAGGGCGGGTTGCTAGTCTATACCAATAAATAAAATTGGAGTGTCTGTTTGTAATGTCAAAATAATAGGCATTTTTCATGCTCACACGGTTATTTGCACGACACCTATGCCTAAAATAGCAATTAAAAAATTTTTGTCTGTCTGTCTGTCTGTTTGTTCCGGGTAATCTTCAAAACGGCTGGACCGATTTCAAAAATTCTTTCACCAATGGAAAGCTATAATATCAGGGCGTAAACTAGGCTATATTTTATCCCGGTATTCCCACGGGAACGGGAACTACGCGGGTAAAACCACTAAAACCGATGCGAAGCGAGGGCGGGTTGCTAGTCTTTAATATATCAGCATATTAATATAGAAGTAGTTTCTAGGTACTTACATCGCTTTAGGCAGAAATAAAAGGTAGTACCACAATGAGTAGATAATCCACGTCCGTGTAGTAGCAATTTGTTACTGCGCTTCGTTCGGTGAGCGGGAGAGCCGGCAGCCCAACTTACCACTTGTGGTGGGTTTTAGTGATGCCTTTAGTATCACTGAAATTCATTGCACGCATTCACACTCCCTTCAATTTCGTCACGGTAGGCAGTGCCCAAAGTCCATGGCCTTCAAAGGTCCATGAGCATCAGGAGTACTGTTTGCTCGTTTACTATCATAGGCAATAAAAAAAAGCCAACGGCATCAGGGCGACGCCCCGAGAAAGGATAATCCACTGGGTCGGCCACGGATATCAAGGAATCAATAGCAGTGGTCGCCCCATTAGGGATGGGCAGGGAATATGGTAGGTTATGAGGCCGCCCACCCGTCCCCTTGGGTTGATCGGGTGGAGTGTATCAAAACCATAGCCCACCAGTAAAAAAGGTCTAGGTTCTAGGTTAATACTAGTTTATGTTACGGATATGTCGTTTTAGGTAAATATTGTTTATACTTTTAACCTGTGCTTTATATATATAACTGAAACTAATAATTCTAAATATTATTTGTTATAATCGTATTTTTATAAATACGATATAATCGTATTTTTATAAATACGATTAGATTAAGATAAATATTAACCTAATCCTGGTTTTCAAAACTTGTTACATGCTTAAAAGACCCGTAAAATAACTTTTAAAACTAAATTACATCTAGACCTAGAAATAAATAAAATTGAAGTGTTTGTTTGTAATGTCAAAATATTTTTTTTCAGTCTCACACGATTATTTACACAATTCATATACATAAAAACCAATTTAAAAATTTTTGTCGGTCTGTCTATTTCTTCAGGGTAATATCAAAGTCGTTAGGAGGGAGAGTACACCGTCCTGCCACCACTGCGATTGCGACGAGGACACGGCGCGCCATACGCTCGAGGCCTGCGGGGCTTGGGCAGTGCAGCGCTGTGAACTCGTCGCAATCATCGGTACGGACCTGACGCTGCCGGCTATCGCTAGGGCGATGGTTGACAGCGTCGGGAATTGGGACGCGGTCGCAGCCTTCTGCGAGACGGTGATGTCGCGGAAGGAGGCGGCGGATCGCCTGCGCGAGGAGCGCAGCCTCGATGGGGAGGTCCGCCGCCGGCGACTGGGGCGGCGTAGGCGCAACTATCTGCGCCTCATGCCGCCCTAGCCGAGGCCGCGGGTGACGTGACCGGGGATTAGTCCGTCACCCGCCGAGAGGCCGACCGCGTGAGGAAAGACCCCCCCCTCGGGGAGGACGTCGGTCGATGGGAGGGTAACCCAATTAGGGGTATTCCGTCGGGCCGACCACTGACGACAAGTTAACGCTGCTCCAGTGGTCGGCCCAACGACGAAGGCGACGTGGTTTTTGGGTGGGTCGCGGGAGTTGTGTGCTTAAGCCCCTCTGTCGCCCCGGACGGAGTGGTGCGGAGGCGCGCCGACCGCGACCCACCCACAAAAAAAAAAAAAAGGGTAATATTCTAAACGGCTGGACCGATTTTAACCTGTCTATATAAGGAGTAACTTAGGTTATTTTTCCTTTCAAGAAACTACTACAAAATCTTACCCAGTCCGGTAATCGAACCCGTGGGCTCATGAGGTCGCGTATCGTGATAATTTAGAAGGTAGTGGAGATTTACAATTCAAGGGCAAGCCGACTAAAACCGAAGCGAAGCGAGGGCGGATTGGTAGTTAATAAAATCATTATTGACATCATCATCATTTCAGCCTATCGCCGTCCACTGCTGGACGTAGGCTTCCCTCACGTTACGCCACAAAGTGCGGTGCTGTGCCGCCTGCATGCAACGACGCCCAGCAACTTTCACCAGGTCATCGGTCCAACTAGTGGAGGGGGCGTCCTACACTGCGTCGTCCGATACGTGGTCGCCACTCGAGAACCTTTCTTCCCCAGCCGTTGTCGGTTCGTCGAGCGATGTGGACTGCCCATTGCCACTTCAGCGTGCTAATTCTTTTTACTATGTCGGTAACACTCGTCCTTCTGCGGATTTCGGACTTTGAGTCTTATTATGAGGCCTACATTTAGGGACCACGTTTCCGTGCCGTTAGTCATCACTGGTAATATATACTGGTGGTAGGTTTGTGTTTTCAGACACTGAGGTATGTTGGACGAGAAGATCCTCTTAAGTTTCCCGGACGTGGCATATGTTTTTTCAAATAAAAAATCCGTAAAAGAACATGCTATTTTTAAACATGTAATTATATAATAACAAACCGTAAAATTAAGCCAATATAATCCGTAACTCAAAGTGAATCACCGAATGACACTTATGTATGCAAATCTTGCGGCACCTCAAAGCAGTATTGCCACTAGGAAAAATTAAGAATTGCGTGTTGCCAACGGCAGTCCGACTGGGCGGTCCCGTGAATTATGGGAGGGCTTTTTGATTTATGAGTCTCAGAGATGCTATCGTTTTGAAAAGTGATGTGACGTTTGCGCGTTTTGAATACTTATTTTATTTCGTATAAAATAAGTTACTATCTGTAAATAAAACTACGGATTTTATCGCGTTTGTATTTTATTTTTGACTAGCAACCCGCCCTCGTTGTGTTTCGGTTTCAGTCGTCTTATCCGCACAGTTCCTGTTCCCGTGGGAATACCGGAATAAAACATAGCCTAACTTACTCATTATATTAAACAGTTACCTGGTAGTAAAATGTTATTAAACTCGTTCCAGCCGTTTTTAAGATTACCTCAAACAAAAGACAGACAGACAAAGCAATTTTAAACTGGTTTTTAAGCATAGGTTTCGTGCAAATAACCGTGTGAGCATGAAAAAAGAGGAGTATTTTAACATTACAAACAAACACTATGTTTAAATATATAAATCTTTTATTCGTCTGTTTGTAATTGAACTCAGTCCAGTTAAAATCGCTTTAGGAAGCTAAAGGGCTGGACCAATTTTGATGATTTTATGTAGCTGTTCCGATGGCTATGAGAATGATTTAAATAAAGTCTGCTCAATCAAAGGCCCGAGGGTCACACATTGGCCCGCACATACATTTGGCGAATGGCCCGCGCAGGCATGATTCATTCCCGCAAAGTTAAAAATGTAAAAATTTGTTTAAATTATCTAAAGATGTTTACCTAAATAAATTTGAAAACTTATTAAGCATTAATATTCGTTAATAAAAAATCCTTTTTATTTGACAGATAGTGTACTTCAAAAAAATCTAACAAATATTTGGGGGGCGACTAACAAAACGAACAGATAGATCGTTTTGTTAGTCGCCCTCCAAAAAATTCTGTATCATCTGTTTGTTTCGACTGTTAAAAACTTGAGCAGTCTTGGTTTAAAAGGATAATTGGAACCGGTAGGTAGCGCTGCGATCGATTTCAAAGAGAATTTCTTATATTATGTTTTTAGATTTGAACAGAACAACGTCTGTTGGGTCATCTAGTATATTATGTAAGCACTGACATATTAATACTTATTTTTCTGTGTAAGTGTAAAATACGTAATATTTAATTCATCTTGCATGCAGTACGCACATTGCTTCAAGCATACATATAATGATTAATTTATGATAATAACACAGGCATTAGTATTTTTAATTTGCTTACAGAACCTCTATGGAAGGGCGCGTGGGTTGGATTGTTAAGAAACCTTTTGTTTTGTTTATAATATGAATATATATGAGCTATACCTGTGACTTTGTCTGTGTGGTGACGGAATAAGAATACAATTCACTACACCCTAACTTGCCCGTGGATGTTGTGAAATACGACTAAGGGATATAATATGCATATAACATCTGTGCAAAAGAAGGGAAATTCGAAATAAATCTCTATACGAACATGTCTGACCCGCATGGTATTGTAGGTCAATTCTCCTCCTATTGGGAAGGAGGCTCGAGCCCAGCAGTGGCACATGTATGAGCTGAGACGATAGCGACGAGACTAAGACCTGCGACTACATAAGCGACTAATTTTGTATTTAGCTTCATAAATTTTAATGATTGTTATTATTGAAGTGAAGCCTCTTTAGAATCGTTGATTTGTGAAATTTGTGAAAAAGCGAGTCAATAGAGACATAAACACGTAAATGTATAGGATTCAACTGGCGAGAGAATGAGATAAAGGATGAAGGATAAAGAAGTTTCACTTCTGATACACTACACTACTTACACTAGCGACTCGCCCTGTGATCCGCTTCGCTTCGGTTCCAGGCACTTTGCCGTAACAGTTTAAATCTACAACATTTTCTAAGATCGTCGAGTTCGAATCCCGGACCGGGTAAAATTTTATACGGCTTTTCTGAGAGAAAAATAGCCTACGTTATTCCTTATACAGTTACCTTGTAGTAAAATATTATCAAAATCAGTCTAGCCGTTTTGAAGATTACCCAAAACAAACAGACAGACAAAGCATTATTAAACAGATTTTCAGGCATATGTGTTGAGCAAACAACCGTGTGAGCATGAAAAAATCCAATAATTGTGGCATTACAAACAGACACTTCAATTTTATTTATTTATATATACATTGCGCAGTGGTGGCGTAAGAAATCAAACTACCGTGCCAATGTCATGGGCTTGATACCCACGCAGGGCAATACTTTGTGCGATTCACTACTTGTTGGTTTGAGTCTGGTTGTAATTTGTGCCTGTTATTAATGTTTGTAAAGTAAAGGAAAACTCGAAACAAAACCTTACACCAACACGTTTGATCAGCATGGTATAGTAGGTCAACTGACCTCGCATTCTGTAGGAGGCTCGAGCCCAACAGTGAGATGTATGTGGGCTGCGATGATGATGATTATAATAATATAATAGACCAATTTTATCATCATTACAACTCAAATACGTCCCACTGGTGAGCTTAAATCTCCTCCATAATAGGGTAATTGACCACTGTTGGAGTGTCGGGGATTGAATGTCATCAGACGATTTCTCCGGCGCCCCGTAAAAGTGCGGAAGGGGCCGCTGTGGTTTTAATGGGTATTCCGGTCACACGATGGCCGACGAGCCCCACACACTCCTCCGTCTGTCACCGGCGGGGGACGGTGCGTAAATGGATTTCCACAGCGTGAAAAATAATGTAATTGACCACGCTGGTCAGACGCCTGGGTTGTCCACTACACGAAAACATAATCCTGTCACAAACATTATATATCTTTTCGCTTATGCTCCTGAAACACTCTATATAGACACCTTTTTTTTTGGCGGCAGACCATGGTGCTTCGCACTGTCAGATGGGGAGAGAGGGGGTGGCGAACGACCCCATAGCCCGCTGGCTGTATACCTCCTTCAATCGACTTCGTATAGACACCTAGAGTGATGGAAAAACGGCTTGAGAATCTATTACTCGCCGCTTCCTCAACCCCACCTAATTAGTGGAACTGAATATGAATTAGATAGTCTACCAGAACTTTCCCTGTAGTGATGAGTAGGAATACAATTCACCACCCCCTCTCTTGTCCGTGGGTGTCGTAAGAGACAACTAAGCATGTGTATATAACATCTATGCAAGGGAAGGTAAACTCGATATAAAACCAGCAACACGACCAGCGTAGCAACGCAACGAAATAGTGGGTCTATTTCTTATTGTAAAGGAGACTCGAGCCCAACAGTGGGATGTATATGAGCTGAATTAATGATGAGTCTTTCAGATGGTTTACTAATTCAAGAATTTCTCCCATCAAAGCCTTTTTTTGTGGGGGGCTATGGTCAGCACTCACGTCGTCCATTCCATCCGGGGCGAAGAAAGGTCGGCGCGCGGGCCCTTAACCCACCATAATTCCCCGCCTTCGCCTTTGGGCCGACCACCGGTCCCTTGTGGTTCGTGGCTGACCCAGCGGGATACTCTTTCGGGTACCTTATCTTCAACACTCCCCTGGGGACGTCAGTCGTCCACGCGCGGTCATACTCTCTGCGGGTGACAGACTAAAATCCCCGGTCCGGTCACCAGCACCCATCATTTCCTTGACGTTTTCAGTATCCCTACGTTAGACTATTCCAAGATTCAACCATCCAATCTAGTCTTAAAAGTTTTTAAACATAAACTAAACATCATGACATAGTTATGACAGTAATCTTATAAATCCATTGTAAATAAGACAATGATATTGCCATTATGTAAATATTTACAATGACGACTAACTTTATATCAAGTAATGTTTATCTTATATACAACTAACCGTGTTATGAGACATATCATATCCTTTTGACCGTATTTCAGGCAATCAGTGTCGCCAGTGAGACATCTTCTGCGCCATCATGTCGCGACTTGGTGACAGTGTAAAAATACAATTCAACACACTCTATCTTGGCCGTGCGTGTTGTAAAAGATGACTAAGTGATCTTTCCGTGTGGTGACGGAGTAAGAATACAATTCACCACTTCCTCTCATACTCGTGGCTGTCGTAAAAGATGACTAAGGGATTAAATATGCATATAACATCTAAGCAAAAGATGAAAAACTCGAAACAAAACCCTATACCAACCTGTCTGAGCATGGTATAGTAAGGTCAATTTCCCTCCTATTATGGAGGAAGCTCGAGCCCAGCAGTGGGACGTATATGAGCCAAAATGATCAAAGTGATCTCCTGTCCATTGTAAAGGGTCAATTCTCCTGTGACCAAAAATAGTTTTATTACAAACTAAATTATAAGAATAATTATGTCAAAATTCAATGCAGTTTGCTACTTCAAGGATAACTGTCAAATAACTACAGAATAGAGGTGAAAAAACGCCCATAGAGGGCGACGCCCCGGAAAGGCATCGGGAGGGATTGTACCAGAAAGGGCAACCCGCCGAGCTGGCCACTTACTTCAAGGACTCGGTACATATCGAAAGGGTGGAGATTATGGAGACCTTGTTTTTTTTTGGGGGTTGCCATCGGCGCACTCTTCGCACCACTCCGTCCGGGGCGACAGAGGGGCGTAAGCACGTACACCCGCAACCCACTCGAACACCACGTCGCCTTCGTCGTTGGACCGATCACCGGAGCAGAGTGACTTGACGTCAGTGGTCGGCCCGACGAAATACCCTCCCATCGACGGACGTCCCCCCCTCATTATGGAGACCCTAGCTGCACTTTTGCCACCCCGGACGTAAAGGACAAAAATAAAAAAGAATCAAGACGAAACACCTGAGTCAGCCGTGTAATAACGTTGATAAAATTTTAATGTCCATAACAGTATGCTTAGAATCGTGTTCAGAATAAATATTTTGTTACGATTGTATGTCGGTATTATTTCAATCAGCTGTCGCCCTTTAACTAAATATCTTTATTCTTAAGAGAAAACCTTCGTGAATGTAATATCAAGTGTTTTACACACTTGATATTACATTCACGAAGGTTTTCTCTCCATCTATATCGATCAATTATCGATCCATCGTACGCCATGAGAGAGGTAATGAAATAAATACTATACTTATCAGCTTTAGGGATCGTAAGTAGGGTTGTGATTGGATGCAGGCGGCACAGGACTGTAATTTGTATCGAAACATGAGGGAGATCTACGTGCAGCAGTAGACGACGATAGGTTGAATGATGATGATGATAAAACAGTTTTATGACTAGCAAAACGCTACTGCCCATGACTCCTTAGTCAGTGTTAAAGAACTCCAAGAAAAAGCGATCACATAAGATCGTCGATTGGTGACGATACTTGAAAAGGTAATCCACCATATATGCTAAAGCACTGTGATCGAGCCTCCTAGGAGGCAAATTGACTAACTATGCTATGGTAGTCAGACGTGTTGAAGTAAGGTTTTATTTAGATTCCTCCTGCTCATCATCTCAGCTCATATAGCTCCTACTGTTGAGGTCGAGCCTCCCCCACAGTGTAAGGGAAATTGGCCTACTATATCTTGCTGGTCAGACAGGCTGATCAAGCCTATTATTGCTGTACCTACTGGTATTGTTATAGCATATTAACCGTCTTTTATAGTGTAACTGTACTGTCGTTAATTGTGTAAATATGTATGTAAAAGTGAGACATTTTCTCTTTTTTTATATATATATATATTTAAAATTTTTATGTTTTGTCAATTTTTTCCTTTTTGTAATTCTCTTTCAAATACGCCACCACTTGGTGGCTTTGATGTCTGACGTCGGAAGAATAAAAAAAGGACACTGCTGAAAATCAGCGTTGTGGTGTTACACTGACATCACAACAATCGCTGAGCAGTTATCCTTTTTAATACGTTTTTATTAGCTTCAGACGTATGTATGTTAGTATGTAACGGAATCTTTGAACATGATTTTGACCCCCTTCAAAACGTCGGATTAACTCGAAATTTGGCATACTTATTAAGGACCGATGACAATACAATATTTTAAACAGTTTGACCCATTATCCTTACTAAGATAATCAGGATTAGCGATTTTTTGTTTTCCTGAGACCCGGAGTGTAAAGCGTATTTTTTTAGTTTTTTTGAACTATTTTCTATTATTTCTGCCGCAGCTGAGACGTTCATTCTATCACAATTATTATGTCTCTTCATTTAGTTTATTGATTTTTTTGTGTTTCATTTATTGTAAAATTTTTTTTCTATGTGTTCCTAACGTCTCTACTCTATGGCACAAAATAAATATTTTTCTTTCTTCTTTCTCATATGCTGTTGAAATCTCTACAAATAAATAAAATTGAAGCGTCTATTTGTAATGTCAAAATAGTAGCTTTATATTTGCACGGTTATTAGCACGATACCTACGCCTAAAAAAAACAGTTTAAAAATTTTTATCTGTCTATTTGCTTCAGGTAATATTCAAAATTATATTTGACGCCAGTATCCCCACGAGAAGAGGAACCACGCGGGTGAAATCACGGCGATTTGATATTTGGGGATATAATAGTTCGTTCGTTGACTGCACAGATGACGTTGTGATTAAGATATCGAACTACCGCGCAGTATCGTGGGTTCGATTCCCATGCTGGACAATATTTGTGCGATCTACAAATTGTTGTTCAGAGTTTGGGTGTAATTTGTGGCCGTTAAATTGCATGTTTGTAAATTCCCTTGTAGTACAAAGACTATTTCTTTAGTGTCGGGTGTTGTTTAAAAAAATGCAATATTCTATCTAGTGTAGACATCATACTGTCTTCCTTTTTTAATATTATATGACCTAACTAGTGTGAATGTTGACCTACAGAATTAACCTTAATTATTATATCGAGAACATCAATTTGGTCATACGTTACACAGACATATTTCTTTCGAAATTTCCCACGGTATAAACATTACGATATTTCTAATTACACGCTAGCAATCCGCCCTTACATCGCTTCGGTTGCGATATTACAGTACGCGAATGCAATCCGTGAGCTCACGGGTTCAATTCCCGGACCGGGTAAAATTTATAGAGGAAAATAGCCTAAGTAACTATAAGGATGTAGACTAGCTGCTTGGTGGTAAAATATTATTAAAATCAGTCCTGTTTGAAAATTACCTGCCACAAACAAATAAACAGACAAAAAAATACTGGTCTTTAGGTATAGGTGTCGTACAAATAACAGAGCATAAAAAACCTACCATAAACTGAGCATAAAAAACCTACCATAAACCGAACATAGAAAACCGTGTGGTGACGGATTAAAAATACTGTTCGCCGCCCCATTTCTTGTCCGTGACTGTCGTACAAGTTGACTAAGGGATATAATATGTAGATAACATCTATGAAAACGAAGGAAGAGTGAAAATAAAACCCTATATCAACTCGCCTGACCAGCATGGTATAATAGATAGATTTCCCTTCCATTGTGGAGGTGACTCGAGCCCAACAGTGGGACATTTATAAGCTGAGATGAATGAATGATGTTAGCTTTACAAACAGATGCTTCAATTTTAAATATAGACTAGCAACCCGACCTCGCTTGGCTTCGGTTTCAATCACCTTAGAGCCTAAGTTACTCTTTATATAGACAGCGCAGGTAGTAAAATATTATCAAAATCAGTCCAGCCGTTTTGAAGATCACCTCAAACAAACAGACGGACAAAAAATTTTAAGCTATATTTTAGGCATAGGTGTCGTTCAAATAACTGTGTGAGCATGAAAAGAGCCGAGTATTTTGACATTACAAACAGACAAGTCAATTGTATTTATTTGTATAGATATAGATGAAGTTAGGATTCAGTTCAGAAACCGTGAATTCAAACAATACAACATGATATAGAATTTCAGAAGTACATTCCTTAACAAATAAAACTGTAGAAAGTGAATAAAATGACCTATATATAATTAAAATTTCACGTTTTATCCTTTTATAGCGTCTACACCATAGATTTAAATCGTTGGTCTACACGCTTTCCTGGTCTCGTCCGGGTGGTGATGGATTAAGATTACAATGATCATTTTACTTTAGTTTGCCGTGAAGATTGAAAGAAAAAAAGAAAAGTATTTATGCTGTTTCTATTAAATCGAATAAAAAAAATATTTTCTTTATAAAGTTTATGTTTTATATTAGGCTAACTGAACCAACAGACGTTGTTCTATTTAAATCTAAAAAAAATAAAAAAAGGATTTCTCCTTGAAATCGATCACAGCGCCAACTACCGGGTTCTTTTTCAATTTCAAATCCTTTATTATGTATAAACCCCGTGAGGGTACTTACATTTTACCTTAAATTACTGCCGGATCGGAACGCCCTGAGAAGATCCGGCAAGAAACTCAGTGGGATAATTGTCTTCTTTTTAATTCATTTACTAGTTTTATTGAAATATAATAATTTACTACATGCCTATTAATAGCTACAATGTAATGCATTCCGAACCACCATCTTTCTTCTTTTCTTTCAGAATTATATTATATCGCATCACATTGAAGCTAATGCTTACTATACTAATACATATTTACATAGTGTGTAAATAAATAAAAGAAACAAGTATTACATCCTCTACAGTTATCTAAAAATGGATAACAAATTATAATTTATTTATATAATGTATTTATGCCTACCGATTTATAATTGCAAATAAATTTATCTAACCATTTAAATCTCTAGATTCTAGATTGTAATCGTTCCTTAATAATAATACATAACTAGCTGACACACGCAACATTTTCTGCGTCACTTAAAAGAGAGAAAGATGGGTTTTTTTATCGCTGTTAGTGGCAAACGAGCAAACAGCACACCTAACAGTAAGGGAAATGCCATTTACCCGAAAAGGTATACCGTACCCGAAAGGGTATTCCGTCGGGCCGACCACTGACGATAAGTGACCCTGCTCCAGTGGTCGGCCCAACGACGAAGGTGACGTGGGTACGGATTATGGGCACGCGCGCCGTCCTTCCGTTGCTCCGGACGGAATGGACCGCGTATGCGAAGCGCAGGAGCATAGCCCACCCATAAAAATAAGAAAAGAAAACCCTTTCTAAGCCGCTACCTACCGTAAAGAAAGTGAAGGCAATGTAAATGCATCCCATGAGGTTGGGTGAAACTAAAGGCATTACTAAAATCCACAACATATTAACACCTTCAGAAAGTTAGACTTCCAGCTCTCTCGCTCACAGAACGAAGCGCAATAACAAATTGTTACTACTCAGATGTTGATTTTCTGCGAGAATATGGTACTACCGACCCGCGGCTGTAGACAGAAGACTATCGGCGATCCTACTACTTAAAAGGGTCATAGAAATATTTTCAATGATGCTTCGCTCCTATTAATCGTAGCGTAATATTATATCTTGATATATATAAATTACGTGTCACGTTGTTTGTCCGCGATGGACTCCTACTTAACCGATTTTAATCAAATTTGCACACCGTGTGCAGTTTGATCCAACTTGAAAGATAGGATAGCTTACATCTTATTTTATAGTCGCAATATTATTTTATTGCAAATTATTTGTATTACCTATATATACCTATTATTTGACATTTACAATTATCTGTTAACTCCAAACGATTTTAACAGATGGCGATATCTGTTGACTGGATTGAGAAATTAATTAATAGATGGCGCTGCTATGTCAAACCTACAAACGTGTCATATACGATTTTAACTTGCTTTTTTACATAGAAAAGAATATGACGACCTCCATGACAGATGTTCTCCTAAATAGTTTAGTTCCACTTACAATAAGTTTAATAAAATGTAATATAACAAAAACATTAGCCACAGCAACGCGTGGCCGGGTCTGCTAGTATATATAGTATATCTTATAGTTTTCGTCAATAAATGGGCTATTCAACACTAAAAGATTTATTTCATTTGAATCAGTAGTTCTTGAGATTGTCGCGTTCAACCATCTTTTCATCATCATCATCACCACAGCCCACGTCCTATTACAGTACTCGAACCAACAACGTCATGAAAATTGATCCACTAAAACACGCTCGTCAGACGGATTGGCATAGAGTTTTATGACGATTTTTCTTCTTTTGCAATGCTTTTCTTTACATAATATTCCTTAGTCGTCTTTTACGACAGTCATGGTGAAGAGAAGTGATGAATTGTAATCTTACTCCGTCACCACACGGAAAAATCTCTTTAGCTTCATGATATTAGCATAGAATAAAGATTTCTGTTAATAAAATATGATAAGTTTCGTAAGAGTTCCCTCTTTATGCGATTAAGAGACACCGTTGACATTCAATTAGGGACCATTAGCGACCATGAACAAGCCAATAATATTATGAAATGCAAGTTTATACGGCGCTCGGCGCCTGCGTACATTCAACTCGTTAATACCAAATTTGATCGATTAAAATAAGATAACGTTTTCATGTTTAATTAACAAGCTAAAGAAATAAAACTATTTTGTAAAGTTTTTAGCATATTTTAATTCTGTTATTAGGCTTATATAAAATTGTTCCATGTGGTGACGGAGTAAGAATACAATTTACAACTCCCTATCTAGCCCGTAGATGTCGTAAAAGACGATTATGGGATATAATAAGCACATAGGTACTATCTGTGCAAAAAAAGGAAAACTCGAAATGAAATACTATACCAACATGTCTGACCAGCATGGTAAAGTAGGTCAAATTCCTCGCATTGTGGAGGAGGCCCTAGGCTAGCAGTGGGGCGTGTATGAAGCTGGGACGACGACGACTATCTATTCTTTAAATAATAACATGAAAAATTACACTAAAATTGTTAGCCATCTCTTTTCTTATTACCGAATGCAAGTCCTAAGAGCGGTCACTTAAACGCGGTAGAATCTCATGAATACATTTTATGCAAGAGTGCAGATTGAGTACGTGAATAAATGCATTTTATTACGTTTAAAATAATAATTATACAAGACATAATTATTATTTAACATTATTATTTAATAACACGGAAATTCTTCAGGAAGTTTGAAAGTAAAATCAGAGACAGAAATTATCTCTCTTTACCTTGTTATAAACGTATATGTGGACGAAGGCCTTTCTTTCCTAGCGGTTGTCGGTACATCGAGTGGCCTGCCTATTGCCACTTCAGCGTACTAATTCTTCATGCTATGTCGTTTACACACGTTCTTCTACGGATTACCATGTTACCCATTCTATCTCGCAGAGAAAGCCCGAGCATAGCCCCCTGCTCACCCACTTTGAGCTTAGTTATAAGGCCCACATTTAGACCAGGTTTCCGTGCCGTAGGGGTACGAAAAATCTCCAGCATCGATATAAAGACATATCAATATAAGATAGATAGATAATACTTTATTTGTACACCAAATTGCAAGAAATCTTAAATAATAATTATAACCCAGAATGTACAAAGGGCGGCCTTATCGCTATAAGCGATCTCTTCCAGGCAAGATTTATCATTATATAGATTTGTTGTTTTTGACGGGCTTTTCTTTGCGGATTTCAAGACAAAAACGTTGCCCGTCTGCCAAGTGGCATGGCGATTATGGCATTATACCAAAAAAATTAAAATGACGGGCTCCCAGTCACGGCAGTGCCGCCTTTCCACGGGCTCATCTTGGTAGCGGGCCCATGGATGGTGGGGCTTCAAAGTCGCAGGGAACCATTGGATGCAAGTGGCACAGGACCGTTCCGAGTGGCATTCCCATGGGGAGGTTTATGTCCAGCAGTGGACGTCTGTAGGCTAATGGAGGGATGGAACCATATTTGAGAACAAAACTCGAAATAAAAGAAGGGATACTCGAAATAAAACCTTATACCAACCAGTCTGAGCAGCGTGGTATGGTGGTTCAATTTCTCTCCCGTTTCGGAGGAGACTTGAGCCCAGCTGTACATGAGGTGTGGATAATGAAGATGAACCGACTTTAAATAAAGAGGTTTAATACGACTGTATGTTTTTTGGTATGTAACATACGATCATTTCTGCAATTATGAATAGATTTTAATGATTATTGTTTTGAATATTATTTTTAAGCTAGTGCTTCCGATGTGGTGGCATTTCAATTCGATCAAGATCTGGTGAACAGTTTTTGAGTTATTATCACTACTACGTATTTGATTTCATATATTTTTATTAGGTTTTTGAGTTATCGTCTATAATAGGTTATAATCAGTATTATATTTTTAATAAATATCCCTTAGTCGCCTTTTACAATACCCGCGGGCAAGATAAGGGGTAGTGATTTGTATTCTTACTCCATACCACATAAGGCATATATTTATTTAAATACTACGTTCTAAAGATAGATTTTACCAACGAAATAAATCCTATTGTCATTGAACTTGAGTGAAAGTTTACTTTTAAGGAATTCTCATGTTTATTTTTTTTTATAATGAAAGTACTTTACCAAAATGGTCATGTACCATTTCCCGATTGCCTTTGCATGCCATAAAAGAAAATCTGTCAACGTTTATGGCTATCGTTACGTCAACTGTCATTGAACTTGAATTTGGAATGCGTTTAAAATTAAAATGTCATCATGTCATTTTAGATAAAATTCCAAACACACCAAAAGTGTTCGAGTGTATCCATATATTAAAAATATACTTCTATTCGATATATTAATTTCGACAGATTCAAATTAGTGAATTAATTATAGCTATTTTAAATTTTGTAATTTATTTTAATTCAATAATATATGTTGTCATCATCTCGACTCGTATGCTCGAGACTCGTCTACAAATCACAATTCGAGGGATACCGATCTACAGTACCATACTGGTCAAACGGGTTGATAAAGGGTTTTATTTCGGGTTTTTCTTTTCTAAAAGACGGTTAATATAATATCTATATATTTTATTAATTGTTTTTACAACGCTCACTGGCAAGAGCGTAGGTACTTCGTTACCACATGGAAAAAAATTTAATTGGAGTATATTATATTGCTGTGTATCGTCACAGAGAAATTTAAGTACAAACACATTTTAATTAATTAACAGCATAATAACACCGTTATTAGTAATTACGAAACTATGAAATTGTTGATTACATTAATAGATAAGAATTATGACGATCATTAGTGTATATTTAGGCGGATATAAAAACCTGTTTACGCGGGCATTTCAGTTGTTTGACATTCGATTCCAAATTTAAAATTTTCAAATATGGAACGTTCAGAAATGGCCTCGTTACATAAAGGAGAGAAAGTGTGAAGTTCAAATTAAGTGGAATTGATACGTCTAATATGGTCTCATTGTGAAGATAGAGCGACGATTATGCTTTTGTCAGTGTTAATGGCGGCGGTGATCGCACACAATTAAATAAATGTGATCATAGATCGATACCTAGCGCTTTCGTAACACATATAGACAACTTAACTAGACTCCATAAAGATATCTCGAACAATATATTGTATCGTAATATTTAATTTTGATTCTTTTTCTTTTACAAATATCTTTTTTTTAAGACAACATCGTGCACTAATTATTACTAATGTTTACGCGAGTATTACACATTATAAATAAAAGTATTTTAACAGATTTTATCGCGGTTGTATTTTGATTATTGATTGTCCGACATTGCCCAACATGGTGCACTAAGGGAATATCATCATCACAGCTCATATATGTCCCACTACTGGGCTCGAGCCTCCTCCATAACATGAGAGAAATAGACCTACTACGCTAATCAAACGTGTTACCTTAGAATAATAACGTATAGAAGGTAAGTTCGCGCACAAAAAGTGAAGCATTTCAATTGGAGCCTAATGGAGCTTACGCCGGAACCGTTCCGTAGTATACAAGGTCACTGTACTGCACGTACGTATGCAACACTTAAAAAATAAATAGGTAATTATGATAGTTTGTGCATTCAAATGGTGTCATAACTCATTTGAAAAACTTAAAAAGGTTTTTAACATTAACTTTTAAAATTATTTCGACGATTTATGTTAATAAAAACAAAATTTGATTTCATATTTTGTATAGTGGTGTGCGTGAGTATGTGTGCAATCGTCTGCGCGCATGTAGGATTTTTAGATTCATATTTTGAACGTTCGAAGTAGCGACACTATCCTTCTATACGTTATTATTCTAAGCGTGTTACCTATTTTCTTTTTTTTTTTGGCAGGCAATGGTACGGCTGCTCGTCGTCTATACAGCCCGGAGTGACCAGAGGGCGGCGCGAGACCCCTTAATCCGCCGTATTCTCTCCCTTTCGCCATTTGGCCAACCACTGGTATCGAATTCTTGTCTTCCGTGGCCAGTCCAGCGGGATATCCTTTCGGGTAAACTCTCCCCGACCGCAACGGGGTGTCGTCCTCACGCGGTCAGCCTATATGCGGGTGATGGACCATTCCCTGGTTCATGCACCAGGTACCTATTGGGTTTTATTTTAAAACTAGCAACTCGCCCTTGCTTCGCTTCGGTTTCAGTCACCTTAACCCGCGTAGTGCCCGTTCCCGTGGGAATACCGAGATAAAATATAGCCTGTTACCTACTCCCTGATATTATAGCTTTCCATTGGTGAAAGAATTTTTGAAATCAGTTATGTGGTTTCAGTGTGAAAGCGTAACAAACAAACAAACTTATTTTCGCATTTATAAGATTAGGTTAGGTTAGGATTACGTTGGTGGCTTCTAACTAACAGAACTATAATTATAATTTAACTTGATTTAGAATGACAATGTACATTATCTAGTATGGAAACGAGAAACAGCGTCTTCTTCTTATGCTTATACGAGCTGTTTATACGAGCCTATTGTTGTCAGTCTCTTCACATATTTAGTTTATTAATATTAGACATTGTCCGTTCGTAACTCAAATCTTCACCCTCGAAAAGTTTTATGGTCACAATGGTAACTTCCGGCAATTTTGGTGGAAAACGAAAACGTTTGTTTAGCACTTTTATATCATATACACTATACTCCAGCAATTCCTCTGCATCACATTACATAAAATGACATCAACATTATTTAAAATAACACGTTAGGACACTGACACAGACCACTACATGATGCCTCCACGTTGTCATTAATACTCCAAAACAACTATTTATAACGAAAGTTTGCTTTAAACCATAGACAAAATCTTGAATATTCTTAAAACCAATTTCCCAAATTTAAAAGTGAACATGTCAAATTGAAAATTGTCTATGCAATTTGTATAAATCATAAATCGTAGCTAATTCTAAATCGTAATTATAAATCATAAATCGTAGCTAATTCTAAATCGTAATTCATAGTAAAGCGACACTGATCGCTAACATGCCCTTTCTCGACTTGTTTCAGAACGGCAACATCTCACTTCTCAGTAAAGATGGTGCAAGTCCTACAACTCGTCCGACGGGATGCCATACACCAGTTGACGACACGGAAACAGGTACACTACAATTTTATCCACAACCTTGACTTGTCTTGTAAGGACGAACACCATTGCCTACAGTTCGGTTTAAAAAATAAATTCGAATCAAAGGACATTATTGCCAACCTTAAAAATGAATATGAATTGAAACACTCAAATAATTATTACCAAAAACCTACCAAATAATTTTATTTCAGTCACACATCTATTTAGTTATTAACATCGTTTGGTTTATTATTTTCTTTTAATTTATTTTTTATAATTATATGACTGCAAGTCAATATTTTTATTTCCTTCTATCTATGAGAAGCTTTTTTATACTACTATATTTAATATGTATATGATCATTAAAAGAACTTAACAACTTATACTGACTGCTTGCCGATTTTTAACTTAAAAAGGAGGGCAATAAAATATGAAACATTAAAAAAGAGACTTTTCGTCCAACATATCTTTAACTTTACTAATAAAACATATCCGTAATATAAATGTGTTGTAAGTACTTATATTTTCTATAAGCAGTCATTTTCACTGCTTTGGGCAGGTCCTAGTAACCGAGCCATAAACTCCAAAAAAAAAAACTGCTTTGTGCAATGGTATATACAATAATTCGGGCAATCTAGTATTAAAGGCTTGCTGTGAAAGCTTTAAAAAATGATATCGCAAGCACTGTTATTTTATATTCATTAAGCTTTAGTACGCCATCGGCTTTGCAGCCATAAAAACTCTACAACACTATTAAATATTACACTAGACAATTTATTAAATTATATAATTTGTTATAGATCATAGACAACAGGATCAATGAGTGAACTAATGAGGCGAACAACATGACAAGCAACGAACTAGTTCATTCGTTAGATTGTGCCATTTGATAACAGTATTGGAACAAGTATTACTAAGACATCACTTATCTTCATTACTGAACGCTTATCTCAACATTATTTCTAAACGTCTGGAGACAATTTAAAATTATTATCTCTTTTAAACGGCTTTGAAATAAAGCCGTATAAAACACATAAATCTTTTCTTTTTCTTCTGATGTTTACGCGTCTATTATACATCTATACAAATAAATATGACTGAAGTGTGTTTGTAATGTCAAAATACGGCCCTTTTTTCATACTCACATGGTTATTTGTATATGACGACAGCCTAGAATACGCTTTAAATATTTTTTTCTGTCCGACTGTCTGTTTGTTTGAGGTAATCTTTAAAATAGTTGGACCGATTTTGGTAATATTTCACTACCAGGTAGCTGTCTATACAAGGAATATCTGAGGCTATATTTTATCCCAGTATTTCCACAGGAACGGGAACTATGCGGGTAAAGCGGTTGAAACCGAAGCGAAGTTTATATTTGATTTTTGAGTGCAGTTTATAGCGTACGTAGTCACGGATCAGAGTCCGTCCGTAAAATAGTTTTATTTATAAAACCTTGTTATCACCATCACAGCTTATATATGTCCAACTACTAGGCTCGAGCCTCCTCCATAGTTGAAGGAAAATTGACCTGCTATACCACGCTGGTCAGACGTGTTGGTATAGGGTTTTATTTCGAGAGTACCGTTTCCTGTATCGATGTTATACGCATATTATATCCCTTAATCGTCTTTTACGACTCCATAAGGAGTGGTGAATTGTATTCTTAATCCGTCACCACACAGAATATTAACGGACAAACATATTAACGAACACAAATCACATACAGACTCATAACAAGAATTTGCGGATCGCATAAAGTGTGGTCATGCATGGGATTCCAACCAACGACACTGGCACGGTAGGTTTGGTATCTTAACCACTACGCCATCTGTGCATTATTATATCCCTTAGTCGTCTTTTATGATATTCACAGCCAATAGGTGTTGAATTGTATTCTTACTCCGTCACCGCACAGAAAAAATATGTAATAGATATTGACAAATATACTTGGTAATATAATATTCACGTTATCAGAATTTAACGTTGATGTGTGAATAACTCTCTCGCTAGTAGTAACGTTGACGCCATTCAAGTTCCACGTCCGTGGGCGGACTTGACCGGCCTGTCCCTACGGACCCTACCAATAAACAGATATAAAACAGTAACATAACTTTGTAATGCGCCTTACGGCCTTATCGGAGCAGGAATATCAGAGTAAGAACACATCGTCACGTTTCGAACTGAGGGTAATCGTAAAAAACGAGTAAGGAAAATAATCCTTACTAATATTATAAATGCGAAAGTAAGTTTGTTTGTTACGCTGTCACGCTTAAATCACTGCACTACCGATTTCTTTCACCAATGGAAAGCTATTATATCAAGGAGTAACATAGGCTATATTTTATCCCGGTGTTCCCACGGGAACGTGAACTACACAGGTAAGGCGACTGAGTATGTAAATAAATCTGCGCAAGTGAAGGGCAACTCGAAATAAATCCCTATACCGTATACCGGTTAGGGCCCTCCTGTGGCGACCACAGAGGGTCATGGCGATCAGGGCCATACGGGGTTACCGCACGGTGGCGACAGAGGCAGCGTGCCTCCTGGCCGGAACTCCCCCGTGGGACCTGGAGGCGGAGATGCTCGCCGACATTTATCAGCGGGTGTCGGAGACGCGCACCCACGGCGGCATGGCCTCCATCAAAGAGATCACCGCCTGGCGGGTCGACGCCCGCCAAGAAGTCATTGCCCGTTGGGCAGTCCGGCTGGAGAGTCCTCGGTACGGTGTCAGGACCGTCGAGGCCCTCCGGCCGGTGCTGATGGAGTGGCTGGAGCGGACGCACGGGGTGCTTTCCTTCCGACTGGTGCAGGTGCTGACGGGGCACGGTTGCTTCGGGAAGTAACTGCACAAGATTGTCAGGAGGGAGAGCACACCGTCCTGCCACCACTGCAGTTGCGACGAGGACACGGCGCAGCACACGCTCGAGGAGTGTGCTGCATGGGAGGGGGATCGCCGTGAACTCGTCGCAATTATCGGTGCCGACCTGGCGCTGCCGACCATCGCCAGGGAGATGCTCGTCAGCGTCAGGAACTGGGACGCGGTCGCCGCCTTCTGTGAGGCCGTAATCTCACGGAAGGAGGCGGCGGATCGTGTGCGAGTAGAGCTCCTATTCGGCGACACGTTCCGCCGCCGGCGACTCGGGCGACGCAGGCGCGAGTATCTGCGCCTAATGCCGCCCTAGCCGAGGCCGCGGGTGATTGGACCGGGGAATTGTCCGTCACCCGCAGAGAGGCTGACCGCGCGACGGCGACCGACGTCCCAAGACGTCGAGAGGTGAGGTTACCCGAAAGGGTATTCCGTCAGGCCGACCACTGACGACAAGTCACATCTGCTCCGGTGGTCGGCCCAACAACGAGATGACGTGGGTACGGGTGGGTTATGGGCCCGCGCGCCGTCCTTTCATCGCCCCGGACGGACTGGACCGCGCGTGCGCTTACCATAGCCCACCCATAAAAAAAAAAAAAAAAAAATACCGTATACCGGTCCGGGGAATAGTACCGCAGAGAGGCTGACCGCGTGGGGGCGACTCCTCGAGTGGCGTCGGGGAGGGTAGGTACCCGAAAGGATATGCCACCGGACTGGTCACGAAAGTTTTCTTGACTTCCATGGCCAGCCTGACTGAATACCTTTATGGGAATAATACGCACTCTGCTTTCATAGTACATATTATAAAAATTTTAGCAATAGTTCTAAAACTGGCCGTCTGGTTGACGTCAACTATTCTTGCGAATATAATTGTTGACTAGACAGCATCAGATGGAATAGGCCGACGTTGTAAAGCTCTTAGTCGTCTTTTACGACACCCACGAGCAACGAGTTGGTAGTATTCGTAGCCTCTACTATACAGCAGTCTATCCAGGTGTAACTTCTTCTTCGTCTCAGCTCATACATATCCTACTACTGGCTTCGGGCCTCTTCCATTATGGGATCAAAATTGACCTACTATACCATGCTATTTTTTTTTAGGACTAATCCCACCACACATTCCCACCACTGCAACTCCTGTAAGTCAGGATCCACAATGGTCTCTGTATAAGACACTGAGGTTTGATCCTCAAGAAAGTCACGGGAAACGCTTTTAATTGTCTTGGGACTCGTAACAAATTTAGAAAAGAAAAACAGGAGGAGTTTGTAAGATTCCACTTCCCTACTATGCAAAGCGGGAGACATGAAGCAAAGTTGGCTAATAAGCCAGTAAATAAGAACTTATAGAATTACGTGAAACGCAGCGGTACAGCACCACGGATTAGACAGAGCTTAATGGACCTATTGGTGAGCTTTAGGTTTGGTTATAATAGTAGGTATGACAAAAGCGCCTAAACGCACGGAAATCTTCTCGATTCGTCAACTGTACCATGCTAGTCAGACATATTGGTATAAGGTTTTATTTCGAGTTTCCCTTCTCTTACACGGATGTTATATCTCTTAGGTCTTTTACGACATCCGCGGGTAAGATAGGGAGCGATGAATTGTATTCTTCCTTCGTCACCATACGCAGATCGGTGTAACTACTGTTATTAAATTGTATTGTGGTTTTGTGTTACATTTTTCATTGGCACCCACACCCGGGGTCCGTTATTTTGTATCAAGGCATTTCAACACCATGATAGTTGATCTCATTATAAATTTGACTGCACAGATGGTTTAGTGGTTAAGATATCGACCTACTATGCCAAGTACTTAGGAGTGGTAGGACCACACTGTCGACAGTTATCTGTCTACAGCCGCGGGCCGGTCCGTCCGGGGCAGTACCATGCTCTCGCAGAAAATCGACGTCTGAGTAGTAGCAATTTGTTACTGCGCTTCGTTCGGTGAGCGAGAGAGCCGGAAGCCCAACTTTCTGAGGGTGATTGCGTGTGGAGGGTTTTGGTGGTGCCCTTGGTATCACCGAGCCTCAATGCACGCATTCACACTCCCTTCGCTTTCTTCGCGGTAGGCAACGGCCTTGTAAAGGTCCATGAGCGGCAGCAACACTTACCATCAGGTGTACTGTTTGCTCGTTTGCCACCGTTTGCAAATAAAAAAAAAAAAGTACATAGGTTCGATTCCTACTAGGACAATACTTTATGCGATCCACAAATTATTGTTTTTGTTTAATTATTTTTGAAGTGAAACTTCTTTGCGCGCATGAGAGTAAATTTTTTACGAATGAAACACAATTTAGCGTCACGAAGGTGTGCAGCGTTTTTGTCGAAGAAAAGGGAGAGAGCGATTGAGACCGATTGAGAGAAAGTGAGAAAGGGCGAACATAGCAGGAAGCACAGCCATGGGGCGAGAGTAAGGAGCAAGCGAGTGAGAAAGATCGAGAGATTTTTTTTTCTTTTTTTAAATTTTTTTTAGTACTGATAAAAAACACATGCAACCAAAGAAGTTTCACTTCTGACATGCGTACTTAGTACTCGCGCTATTTTTTTTTGTGCTTGTAGTGACGGAGTAAGAATACGATTCACCATCTCCTGTCTTGCTTGCCAAAAAAAGAAAACTCGAAATAAAACGATACATCAAATCATCTAACCATCTAGCAGATCAATTTTTCTCCTATTATATAGGAAACTCTAGTCCGGCAAAGGAGTAGTAAGAACTAGGGATGTTAAAAAATAATCGATTTTTATATTAATCGATTATTTTATTGTAATAATCGATTTTAATAATTGATTATCTAAATAATAAAAGTCTAATTAAAAGAAATCGATTTTTTTATATTAAAAATAATCGATTGTTTTAGTATTTGCATTTTGTAAATTTAAAGTTTTCTATTATATACAAAATAAATATCACTCTCAGATTGCCTAAAAAAAAGGTCATCACAATCCTGTCCTGTTTAGAAAAGATCTACAAATAGTTAAAAATCGATTATAAAAAAACGATTAATTAAAAATAATTAATAGATTTTTTGCAAATTGATTTATTTTGAAGAAAGAAAAATCGATTATTTCCCGTAGACGCTCCAACAACAACCAAACCTTGAGGCGTCTACTATAAAAGTAGAAGCGTAAAAAATTTTCACTTGAAAAAAAAAACTGTATATAAACTTACAAAACAATCCAATCATTGTTTCCAGCTGTTAAACCGTTTAATATCAATCAGCTGACTCGTCAAACCTGCCAAATTTCACCGGCGACATTTAGCGAAGGTAAAAGTTATCAATAATAAAAAACACGTTTCGCTTACCGATAAAACATTTACGATAAGAACGTATTGCGTGTCATAGGAATTTATTTTGACGGACAATAAGTCCATGTGGTGATGTCCGTGTGGTGACGGAGTAAGAATACAATTCACCACTCCCTGTCTTGCCCGTGGATGTCGTAAAAGACAACTAAGGGATTTAATACGCATATAACATCAACATATGCAAGAAAAGGCAAACTCGAAATAAAACCCTATACCAATATAGACATGTTGACCTTATTATATCATTCTGGTCAAACGACCAACATGGTATAATGGTCGTTTGACCAGCATGGTATAATAAGGTCAATTGCCCTCCTCTTATGGAGGAGGCTCGAGCCCAACAATGGGACGTATATGGGCTGAAATGATGATAATAACATTCGGACGGTTTATGTAACTAATCTTTTCGTGTGGTGATGGAGTGAGAATAGATACGATTCACCAACCCCACTCTTGCCTGTGGGTATCGTAAAAGACGACTAAGGGTGGGTCGGTTATAAAACTACTGAAGGTAAATTTTGCAATATTTATTAAACAAGAAAACGCCTTAACTATATGTTTAAGGGAACTTGGCACTAAGTACATTAACATAAAAATGTTGTTTTTAATTGAAATAATAACTTATTATTACTATATTATTTAACTGTTTTATTTTATTTTTACAAAATACAAATTATATATTGTACCACAAATTCACTTCTAATAATTATTTTCTTTGTTTTTTCAAGAATTCATCATCACCATCATATTGCGTGAGGAAAGACCGACGTCCTCTCCGAGGAGGGGACGTCGGTCGATGGGAGGGTACCTCAAATAGGGGGTATACCGTCGGCCCGACCACTGATGTCAAGTCACCCTGCTCCGGTGGTAGCCCGAAGGCGACGAAGGTGACGTGCATCGTGGGTGGGTGGCGGTTGTGCGTGCTTACGCCCCTCTGTCGCCCCGGACGGAGTGGTGCGAGGAGTGCACCGACCGCAACGCACCCCCAAAAAAAAATCACCATCATATTAGGCCATACATCCTACTTCAAGTTTTTCTTCTCTTGCATAGATATTATATGCATATTGTTATAATATAATAAGGGTTACTAGGTAATAATATAATTAGGGTAATAATTAGGATAAAAAGGGTAATATATAATAAGAGTTACCTTAGTCGTCTTTTACGACACGCACGGACAAAAGAGGGGGCGGTTAATTGTTTTCTTATGCCGTTACCATACAGAAATCGAAAATTACACAGCGTATATCTTTTATTTTATTTGAACAGAAACACGTCTATTGGATCAGCTAGTGAATATATTTTGTTTTATTTCAATCCTTATTATCATTGATCATCATTTTAGCTCATATAGGTACGTGCCACTGTTAAGCCTTCTTCACAATAGGACATAAAAAAAGAAAATGACGACTTTGCATGCCTCTTTAAATAACAGTTAATTCCTCATTACGCGGTCTCATCTTTAAAAGTTTTCACTTAAAATGCAACTTGGTGTATTAATCAATATGAATAATGTTAAACTTTTGCCCTTGACACAACACAATCTTCGTATAACTTATATAACCATTGGAAATTGCAAATTGAATGTTGTAACAATAGCCATTCGTATTATTGCATACAATGGATGTTTTATCTTAAATGTTGCCAACGTAATAGTTTAATGTAATATAATAACAAAAAAAACATTATGAGTTTTGTAATATTTATGCGTATCGATTGATAGAATTGGCGGTTGGCTATTAAAAGTCATCTTTCTGCTGTTATAAAAAACAGTATTGCGATAGTTATAGTATACATTTTGCTCTAATACAATTTAAAAAAGACTAGAATATACGCTGCTAAAAGTCTTTGCTAAATTTTTCTAACAGGTGCTGACTAATTTCAACCCTTATTGGCAATACAATCGTTGACTTGAGCTACGCTAGTAGGCGCTTTTTTTGGCCCCAGACACCATGGGTGTCTTACACAGTATCCGATCCGTGCGGGGCGAGAAGAGGCCATAGCTCACTGGGTGCATACTCTTTTACGCCAAATGAGCGGGTTGCCGGTACCCGACCTTACACAATCAGCCTCTCCTCGGGTTACCGGCCTAAACCCCGGTCCAATCACCCGCTACCACGACTAGGGCGGCAATAGGCGCAAGTAGCTGGGGCTGATCCGGGTTTGATATCTTCAGATAATTCTACAGAAGTCAATCTATTTTTAAATATTTTCAATGCATTAAAGGACGAAATTGAAAACGCCAGAATAGATTTCTTATATTTTTCAATTTCACACTCATTTTGTTTTAATTTAATTTATAAAGGGCCCCGAAAATTTTTAAATATCGGCACTGACGAGTGTCTAAGTTATATTTGCAAATAATTGTATATTTTGGCTTACAATGCCGAGATGATATTGTGAAAGTATTCCTAACAAAAAATCAAGCGAAGTAAAATAAGTATTGCGAAGGACTCCGCACCATTTTCTAAGATACTTTATAAATATTTAGAAAGAAGAAAAGCATTAACATAATAATAATTATTTTTCTACGTATTAATATGCTATCAATACAAAATTAAGATGGAAATTTTGCTATCAAATTAGCCGATTCATTTAGTGAGCCGTTAAGAGAACAACTATTTTTTATGGATTTTGTTGGGTTTGTACGTTATGTTTTGTTGGGTTTGTTTTCGACATTTCGAATACTTTTCAACGTTCATGATCACGGCAATACTGAATTATGAACGATAAAAAGTCTTACATTCAGCGGGCAATCAAAAATGAAATACAAACTTGATAAAATTCGTAAAAATAGTATAGCGATAATTAGAAGAAATTTAAGTTCAATAGTATTTTTAATAAACCCATTGATTACTGTTTGATTGATTGATTGAATACTTATCTTTAGAGAAAATTAAAAATCATAGCACTAAACGTAGTATTTCACAGTCTGTAACATTATTATTATATACAAACAAGTTAAACATTACAAAAAAATAATTGTATTTGCGTGCTTGTAATTGCTTCCCTTCGTATACTGCTATGGTTTGCAAATAATATATCGCGGTCATGTAACTAGTAACAAGCTGTTGACGATAAAAATACAGCTTCTAATTGACATCTATCTATCAACATTTCCACGTCTTCTTCTGTAAATAAACCTCTCAAAGAGTGGATTCTGTGGATACAGTTATAATTGCTTTGCTTGGCAGACGGAATATTAAGGTCCGCCGCATATACCCACACTCGCATTGGCCGTTTCGAACCATGTGCGAGTGGCAGTATTTAAACCGTCGACGCAGGCACGTATATGAGCACCGGGTTGAGAGCCATCTGCGCCCACCCGTTGACCCCGTTAAGCTGTCAAGGTCATCTGCGACCAACAGCTACACACACAACAAAAAAAAAAAGCACGTATATGAGCGTGTACGCGCGTGTCGGCTAAGTGACCGAGACATTGTTTTCGAGTGGCAGTTTCGCGAGTATTTGCAAAATGGAGGAACTTATTAAAGCTGTTCGGTAGAGACACTGACTGATGTACGACTCGTGAAAGCAATTGCGGACACACACGTGCGGCGTGCCCACCAATGTCAAAGCGACATTGGTGCAGTGTCGTGAACGAGTGCGAGTGTGGGCATGTGCGGCCGGCTTAATCGTAGTTGATAATAAAAAAGTGCCGAATGGCGGCCGCTATCCTCGTCCTAGCTGTTCCACGTTGTATTCTCCATACGGGGCTCTTATTTTATGAACTACTAGCAACTCGGCCTCGCTTCGCTTCGGTTTCAGTCGCCTTACCTGTATAGTTCTCGTTCTCATGGGAATACCGGGATAAATTTAGCCTATGTTACTCCCTGATGTTATAGCTTTCCATTGGTGAAAGAGTTTTTGAAATCGGTTCTGTGCCTTAAGCGTGAAAGCGTAACAATCAAACATACTTTCGCATTTATAATATTAGTAAGGATAACCGTTGCACTTAGAAGACTTCTTAGAATTAGTACGCTGAAGTGACAATGTGCAGGACACATCGCTCGACGAACCGACAACCGCTGAGGAAGAAGGGTTCTGAAGTAGCAACCACGTATCGGACAACGCAGCGTAGGATGCCCTCCGCTAGATGGACAAACGACCTGGTAAAAATTGCTAGGCGTCGTTCGATGCAAGCGGCACAGGACCGCACTTTGTGGCGAAACAAGAGGAGGCTAGCAGTGGACGGTGATAGGTTGAATGATGATAAAGATGACCCGTTACATTTAAGCATTTTCTCTGCATTACATTACATAAAATACCACTAAAAGTATTTAATTATCATAAAAACTAAAAGAATGAATATAATTTATAAATTTAAAAACGCAATATAACTCTATAGATATTGCCGCCAAAACTACCACATATATTTGTTTGGTTCTGTTCGATCATTTGAACAGGCAAAGAGAACGAAAGCCATACGGCCTAGGCTTATACAATGTCCTATAGCCACACTGCTAACAGTACTTTGAGAATTTTGGTAGAAACTGAAAACATAACTAACGGTCTATTATATCATATTACTTTACTACTACACTTTAGCACATCGCCCACATCACATTATATAAAATTAATAAAATTTATGTACGTGTTGTATCATTATAATACTAACAATAAGACGTTGAATATAAAACAAGACACATGAATATACACATGAAGCTTCCACGTTCCTACCAAAACCGACCATAAATAGCTTTAATTTGGCATATACCACAGAGCATAAAGCTATGCTGTAAATAAGCGTCATTTATTCTCATTATCTGTGACGTATATACGGCAGTATGTTTTCAAATACCCAAGTGTTATGCATATCTTTGTACACGTGTAATTTTACTATAGATTCAACACGAACATAACTTATGTAGTAGCATTTTAATAGTAGAATAATGAAATCATTGTAAACCCCAGGTGTTCGTTTGACGAAAACAGTTACATTGCGTAATGACCTTCATTGTATAAGTGTAGTTCTATTTTATTTAATCTATATAATGAAATGTGGTGACGGAATAAGAATACCATTCGGCACCCTCTCTCCTGCCCGTAGGTGTCATAAAAGACGACTAAGGGATTAAATATGCATATGTAGCAGCGTCACTACCTCTGGCACCATATCTTGATTTAAGAATCAATCGATTACGGAAACGTCAAGTATTATACTAGGGTGTTTTTGATACAACGTTGGCAATGATTTTTGATGTTTGTCGTTTGACCGTTAACGTTTGAAATATTACCGAGCTTTCGTTATTGAGAGTTGTCCGTTGAATACTGAGTGGGGAACGAGACACGAGAGCGATCGGTCGTTGTTGCTGCCGTGTTGTATCAAATTCACCGCGTTTCCCTAACTTATAACTTAGCTGTCGGCATATGTAATCATTAATTATAATAGAAAATTGTATTAACGTTAATTATTAAATATAGTTTAAAAGTAGCCATCCGAAGTATTATTTTATCCCATCGTGATGTGCGACCGATCTGATAGCGATACAGCACGGCGTCCCAACCCTCGATACATATAATATCTATGCAAGAGAAGGAAATCTCAAAATAAAACCCTATACCAACACGTTTGAACAGCGTGGTATAGTAAATCAATTTCCCTCCCATAATAGCGGAGGATGAAGCCCAACAGTCGGATGTATATGGGTTGAGATTATGATGATAATAAGTGTGAACTCGCAACATTTATCTCTCTTATATTTCTCTTGTGACATTTTCCGTTTTGGTCAGGGAATAAGAATGCAATTCACCACTCCCTATCTTCCCGTGGATGTCGTAAAAGACGACGTAAGGGATATCCTTACTAATATTATAAATGCAAAAGTAAGTTTGTTTGTTACGCTTTCACGCTTAAACAACCGAAACAATTTCAAAAATTCTTTCACTATTTTATCCCGGTATTCCCACGGGAACGGGAACTACGCGGGTAAGGCCACTGAAACCGAAGCGATGGCGGGTTGCTAGTAGCACTATAAAACCTTATACCAACCAGTCTGACCAGCATGATGTAGATCAATTTCCCTCCTATTGTGGAGGCTCGAACGCAAAAGTGGGGCGTATATGGCCCAGGTTAATATTTCTACTAGATTGTCCAGCGACTTCGTCAACGTGGCGATCATTTGTGAGATTTCCGTTAAATATTAATATTTGGCGGCGGATCGCCTGCGCGAGGAGCGCAGCCTCGATGAGGCGATCCGCCGCCGGCGACTGGGGCGGCGTAGGCGCGAGTACCTGCGCCTCATGCCGCCCTAGCCGAGGCCGCGGGTGACGTGACCGGAGATTAGTCCGTCACCCGCCGAAAGGCCGACCGCGTGAGGTAAGACCGACGTCCTCTCCGAACGGAGACGTCGGTCGATGGCAGGGTACCCCACGTAGGGGGTATTCCGTCAGGCCGACCACTGATGTCAAGTAACCCTGCTCCGGCGGTCGGCCCAACGACGAAGGCGACGTGCATCGTGGGTGGGTTGCGGGAGTTGCGTGCTTACGCCCCTCTGTCGCCCCAGACGGAGTGGTGCGAGGAGCGCGCCGACCGCAACCCACCCCAAAAAATGAAAAAAACAAAAAAATAAATTTAAATTTTTGTGTTGTACAGTCTTCTGTGTGGTGACATAGTATTATAGTAAGATTACAATGCGCCGTTCCCCTTTTTCTTGAATTGACTTGATTCTTGAATCGGAATAAAACTCTATGCGAATTCACCTGACTAGTGTGGTATATTAGATCAATTTCCCCCTCAGTGTGGAGGAGGCTCGAGCCCAGCAGTGAGTATATGAGTCGTAAGGATGTGGATGAATGTAAAAAATATTACAGCATAACTCCCTATAAATAGTCTCTCTCCTTGTTTATATACTCTATACTTAATATATAAACCTGAAGAGTTTGTTTGTTTTAACGCGCTAAGCTCAGAAACTACAGCTCCGATTTGAAAAATTCTTTTAGTGTTAGACAGCCCATTTTTCGAGGAAATCTATAGGATATTATTATTTTTTTTTTATTGCCAACGGTGACAAACGAGCAAACAGTACACCTTTCACGTTGCTGCTGCTCATGGACCTTCACAAGGCCTCTGCCTACCGTGAAGAAAGTGAAAGGAGTGTGAATGCGTGCATTGAGGCTCGGTGATACCAAGGGCACCACCAAAACCCTCCACACGCAAACACCCTCAGAAAGTTGGGCTTCCGGCTCTCTCACTCACCGAACGAAGCGCAGTAACTAATTGCTACTACTCAGACGTCGATTTTCGATTACTTCTTATTATCATCTAAGGTCATGTGTATCGTACTGCTTGGCTCGAGCCTCCGATACAATATGAAGGAAATTTATCTACTATACCATGCTGGTCAGACAGGTTGATATACGCTTTTATTCCGATTTTTACTATTCTTGCATAGATCCTATTTGGCATATTATACCCTTTAGTCGTCTTTTATGACATCCACGAGCAAGATGGGAGTGGTGAATTATATTCTTACTCTGTCACACGGACACGTCTTGCTCCTATTGAGGTTAATTTTTAATGCAATATTAATATACGAGGTAGAAGTAAAAGACGACTATGGGATATATGCACATAACATCTATCCAAGAGAAGAAAAACTCGAAATGAAACCTTATACCAACATGCCCTAGCCGGACCGGGGAGTCCGGCATCCGCAGAGAGGCTGACCGCGAGACGGCGACCGACGTCCCGGGACAGGGACGTCGGTCGCCGTCTCGCGGTGACCACTGAGGACAAGGAACTCGGCACTGGTGGTCGGCTCAACGAAGAAAGTGACGTGGGTACGGGTGGATTATGGGCCCGCGCGCCGTCCTTTCGTCGCCCCAGACGGAATGGACGCCATATGCGCATACCATAGCCCACCCATAAAAAAATACCAACATGCCTGACCAGTATAATATAGTAGATCAAACTCCCATCCATTGTAGAGAAGGGCAGAGTCGAACAGTGGGACGTATGTGGGCTGCGATGATGATGATGGATAGAGGAGTTCACATTGCGTCATCGACTTTATATAATTAAGAGCACAATAATAATAAATGCTCGAAGCCAAAATATTTAATTCCTATTGCGGAATTTTGCCTTAAAAAAATAATAAATAATAGCACAGGAAATATAATTTAGGAACAGAATCAGTCCAATTGTGCGAATATATCATGGAAATCAGGGTAAACTGTCATTTCCTTCTACGCAGCTAGCGTTAAGGTCATGTTCTAAATTTATCCCATACTCTATATCAAATTGTGGACATTGACAGACATTAAAATCCTTACTTCCTTACTTATTTTTACTAATCTATACTAATATTATAAAGAGGTAAAATTTGTAAGTTTGTATGTAACGAATAAACTCAAAAAGTACTGGACCGATTTTAAAAATTCTTTCACCATTGGAAAGCTATAATATCAGGGAGTAACATAGGCTATATTTTATCCCGGTATTCCCACGGGAACGGGAACTACGCGCGTAAGGCGACTGAATCCGAAGCGAAGCGAGGGCGGATTGCTAGTTTATAATAAATGCGAAAGTAAGTTTATTTATTTGTTACGCTTTCACGCTTAAACCACCGAACCGGTTTCAAAAATTCTTTCACCAATGAAAAGATATAATTTCTTGCTAGTTACTAATATTACATTTTTATAACTTTTCCGTGTGGTGAAAGAGTAAGAATACTTTTCACCAATTCTCTTACCCGTAAGTCTCGCAAAAGAACTCGTCTAAGGGATTAATATTCAGATAACATCAATGTAAGAGAAAGAAAACTCGAAATGAAACCCTATGTCAATACGTCTGACCAGTGTAGTATAATAGGTAAATTTTGGAGGTAAGTACCTGGGTCTGCACCTAGATAATAAATGGAGTTTCGGGCCGCACTTTGCCCAGCTTGTTCCCCGGCTCGCCAAAGCAGCCGCGGCTTTAGGTAGGCTTCTGCCCAATACTGGAGGTCCTGGATCATCTTGTCGGCGTCTATATGCCGGTATTCTGCGGTCTATGGCACTGTATGATGCACCAATCTGGACGGAGTCACTCACCGCCTCTAATAAGGCCCTGCTGCGAAAGGCGCAGCGAGCCATGGCGGTGAGAACAATAAGGGGATACCGTACGGTGTCCTTGACCGCAGCTACACTGCTAGCAGCTGATCCACCCTGGCCACTTCAGGCTAGGGCACTCGCAGAAGTCTACCAATTTCGCGCTATGTCGCGGAATAATGGCGAATCCATCGCCACGAGGGGACTAAATAGGGCAAAGGAAACGGCCCGAAGGGCAGTAATCCGGCGGTGGAGAGAGGAGTTGGAGTCTCCCGTAGCAGGGCGGGAGACTGTCGCGGCGATTGCGCCGCACCTCCACCGCTGGATGAATCGAAGGCGCGGCAACCTGACCTTCAGGATGACGCAGGTACTTACCGGACACGGGGTCTTCGGTAAGTACCTGCATAGAATTGGTCCAGAAGAGGCCCCCGGATGTAACGAGTGTGACGCGCCAAATGACGATGCGCGTCACACACTGGAAGTATGTCCCGCCTGGGGTCCTCAGCGGCGCGACCTGTCGGCGGTTATAGGAATAGACCTGTCGTTGTCGACCATAATTTCAAAGATGCTCGATAGCGACGGGTGCTGGACGTTGATGGCCTCTTTTTGCGAAGAGGTCATCTCAAGGAAGGAGGCCGCGGAGCGGGAACGCGAGGTACTCGCGTCCGCGAACTCGCTTCGCAGGCGGCGGCCAGGGAGGGGGAGGCGGCGATACGCGCATCTCCTCCCACCGCCTTAAATCACGACAGGTCGTGGCCAGATAGCCTAGCGTAGGGGTGTCGGGGATCGAATGTCAAAAGACGATCTCTCTGGCACCCCGTAAAAGCGCGGAAGGGACCACTGTGGTTTTAGTGGGTATTCCGGCAGCATAGGCAGCCGGCGAGTCCCACACTCCCCGCCATCAGACGCTGGCGGGGGTTAGTGCGTAAACTGCATTTCCACAGCGTCAAAAAAAAAAAAGGTAAATTTTGGAGGTGGCCCAAACCTAGTAATAGGACGTAAATGATCTGAGATACCTAAATAAAATTAAAAAATAATATAATAACACCAACGAAGAACACAAAAGCGCATGTAACACGTGATAGGGGTCTTGAAGAGACCAAGACCAAGAATTCAAAAGTGGATACGCTGATTAATAGAAACGATAGTTCTGAAATCCACAGAACAAAAGCTCCCAAAACTATCTATACTACTAATATACTCAGTGAGTCGGTCATTTCAGCTCATATACGTCCCATTGTTGGGTCCGAGCCTCCTCCACAATATGAGGGTAATTGACCTACTATACCACTCTGGTCAGACAGGTTGGTATAGGGTTTAATTTCGCGTTTACATTCTCTTGAATAGATGTTATATGCGTATTTTATCCCTTAGTCGTCTTTTACGACATCCACGGGTAAGATAGGGAATGGTGAATTGTATTCTTACTCCGTCACCACAGGGACGCATATATGTGTATTTAAGAGTGGATGTCAATACGCTGATAGATAGACACAATAATCAATAGTTCTGAATTCCACAAAAGCCAAAGTATCGGACACTAGTATAATATAACATGCAAAACCTAGCCTTTATGGGCTCCACGCGGGCTTAGAATACTAAAGAGGTCGTGAGCAATCCGTTAGAAAAGGATAACTATATAATTCTTATTCACAACACGAACGCTTATGAAATAATCATTATAGTATACTGCTTGCAATGGAGAGTGCTCAAAGAGTCGAAGGTTATTCAGATTGTGGTATTAACTTGGCAATTATAAGATATTAATGGATATTATAGACATAATCCAGTGAAACATTTTCTGTTCTCTAGTCTGTTTGATCTCGGCCTACATTAGTTCTGTTAAACTCGGGCTTCCTCCACAATGGGAGGGAAATTGACCTTCTATACGACGCTGGCGAGACGTATTATTAAAGCATTCTACATCGAGTGTTATTAGTGGTAGGACCACACTGTTGACAGTTGTCTGTCTACAGCCGCGGCCCTCCGGGGTAGCAACAAACTCTCGCAGAAAATCAACCTCTGAGTAGTAGCAATTTGTTACTGCGCTTCGTTCGATGAGCGACAGAGCCGGCAGTCCAACCTTTTGAGGGTGTTTGCGTGTGGTGGGTTTTGCTTTTGTTTCACTGAACCCTGCACGCATTCACACTCTCTTCACTTTCTTTATGGTAGGCAGCGGTCTAGCAAAGGTCCATGAGCGGCAGCAACACTTACCATCAGGTGTACTATTTGCCCCTTTGCCGCCATTTGCAATAAAAAAATATTCCTCCTATTACGACCCGGGAATGACTTCCCAATATGTGGGAAGGCCTATATGTAACAGTGGACGTAGGTAGACTAAATGATGATGATGATTTGCCGACCGTAGAACAACGCCCTGGTCCGTATTGAAGCCACTCCGAAGTTCTTGCAGTCTCTTTTCTTTCATAAGAAAGGAAGCAACACACCTTAATTACTAGCTAAAACGAAATTAAAAATGTCAGCAATCGATTTCTAATCATTTTAACATCAGCTATTTGAATACGGCCTTGCTTCCTGTCTCATTAACTAAATTAGTATCATTCGTTCGTTTGCTATAAAATATAGAAGATACAATGCTGATTAGATTTCTATTAAAGTGAAAGCATTTTGTTATTATAGATTTTACCTAGAGTTACTTATCCCCGTGTGGTGACGGAATGCACTACTCCCAGAATGCATCTTGCCCATAGGTGTCGTATAAGACGACTAAAGGATATGGTATGCCTATAACATCAATAGAAGAGAAGGAAAATACAAAATAAAAGCCTATGCCAGTACGTCTGACTGGCGTGGTATAATAGGTCAATTTCCCTCTTATTGAAGTGTAATAGTAATTTTATTATTTTAGCGTCACGAAGACGTGCTTCGTTTTTGTTGAAGAAGACCCTCAACTCATTTTTACGACCCCCAAGTGTTTTGAGTGGCGTTAATTGTAATGTTATCCCGTCACCGCACGCAGTAAAGAAAAAGTAAATCAACAGTACTTACGTAATGGTTTGCTGTGTAAGATATCCCTTAGTCGTCGCTACGCGGAAAAGAAGGGGTGTTGAATTTTATTCTTATTCTGTCATCACACGCGAAAAGAAATCTAAATAAACAGTATCAACAGTACAAATTTCAGGGCTAGCAGCCCTGAAATTTGTACTGTTGATACTGTAATTGAATAGTAAGACATCCCTTAGTCGTAGTAAATATGTACTGTAATTGAATAATAAGACATCCCTTATTCGTCTCTTACGACAGCTACAAGGAAAAGAGTGAGTGCTTAATTATATTCTCAATCCGTCACCGAAAAAAAATGTAAAATAACAGTACATATTTCATGGCTTGCAGTGTAGTACGATAAGAATCGTGGCATATCAAATACTCAGATGTAATATGTATTGAATAATGTAATTTTATATGGCGTTAGATTTGGCGTAACTCTTTAGAGCCGCCGTAGACACCTTTCTCACGATTAGCAGAATGGATGAGCTAGTTTCTTAGAATACAGAATTATATAAAATTTATTCTAGTCAAGGAGTTAGATATCATTATTCTTGTCCAAGTAAATTAAAATAATAAAATCCGTAGAAGAACGGGTGCAACCGATATAGCGCGAAGAATTAGCACGCTGAAGTGGCAATGGACAAAACACCGATGTGTTTTCGACGAACTGCTGGAAGAAAAAGGATCTTGACTGGCGACCACGTATCGAACGACGTAGTGTAGGACGACCAACTAGGTGGACCGACGACCTGATGAAATTTACTGCGCGTCGTTGGATGCAGGCGGCACAGGATCGTGTATTGTGATGAAACATAAGCAGGCTCAGCAGAATGTAGATAATAATGTCAATGTCAAAGAAATTATGATCAGTCGGAATCATATTAGTAGACAACATAATAATCAACTAATAAAACCATTACGACCGACCCTAGTGCTTGATATGTCATTGAACTTGAACTCTGAAGAATTAGGGTGGCGCTCCTCTATAACCGAAGGTTCCGCATGGCGCCATTTTTGATACGATCAATATTGTCTAACTTGTAAGTAGTATATTAGAACATATGAGATAACCTTTAATTTAATTTTATTATAACTAAATTAGTATCATTCGTTCACACATAAAATACTGAAAATACAATACTGATTGGATTTCTATTAAAGTGAAAGCATTTTGTTATTATAGAATATTTTTCTTTTTGGGGTGGGTTGCGGTCGGCGCACTCCTCGCACCACTCCGTCCGGGGCAACAGAGGGTCGTAAGCACGCACACCCGTAACCCACCCGTGACTTGTCGCCTTCGTTGTTGGGCCGACCACCGGAGCAGGGTGACGTGTTGTCAGTGATCGACCCGACGGATTATAATCAATAACTGACGGTAGTGTTTCCCGTATGGTAACTGGTAACAGAGTAAGAGTACAAATCACCACCCCATTTCTTGCCCGTGGGTGTCGTAAAAGACGAGTAAGGGACTATAATATGTAGATAAGATCTATGCAAGCGAAAGAAAACTCAAAATATAACCCTATAATAACACGTCTGACCAGCATGGTATAGTCAATTTCCCTACCATTGTGGAGCAGGCCCGAACCCAGCAGTGAAACGTATATGAACTGGCGTTCTACACTTCGTCGTCTACCGGGTTGAGAGCCATCAGCGCTCACTCATTGACCACGTTAAGCTATCAAGGTCATCTGCGACCAACAGCTACACACACACACACAAAAAAAAAACTTCGTCGTCCAATACGTGGTCGTCACTCGAGAACGTTTCTTCCCCAGCATTGTATATATGAAGATCATCATCATCGTCTAGGCCCACATACGTCCCACTGCTAGGTGATCCTCCTCCACAACAGGAGGGAAATTGAGCTTACCAAACCATGCTGGTTAAACAGGTTGCTATAGGATTTTATTTTAAGTTTTTCTTCTCTGATACAGATGTTATGTGCGTATTATATCCCTTAATCGTATTTTTCCATGTGGTGAAGGAGTAACAATGTAATTTACCACATCTTGCCCGTGGATGTCGTAAAAAACGACTAAGAGATATAATTTGCATATAACATCTATGCAAGAAAAGGAAAACTCGAAATAAAATTCCTATACCAACACGTCTGACCAGCGTGGTATAGTAGGTCAATTTCCTTTCCATAGTGGATGAGGCCCGAGACCATCAGTGAGACGTATTCGGGCTGAGAGGAGGACTCGTCTTTTATAACAACCACGATAGGAAGTGGTGAATTGTGTTCTTATTCCGTCATCATACGAAAATTAAAAATTTATCATGCTAGCAACCCGCCCTCGCTTCACTTCGGTTTCAGTCGCCTTACCCGCGTAGTTCACGTTCCCGTGGGAATACCGGGATTAAATATAGCCTATGTTACTCCCTGATGTAATAGCTTTCCATTAGTGAAAGAATTTTAGAAATCGGTTGGGTGGTTTAAGCGTGAAAGCGTAACAAACAAACGAATAAACAAACAAACATACTTTCGCATTTATAATATTAGTAAAGATTAAAATCAACAAGATTACTTCTTATACAAATAACACATATATAAATCAAGCAACTAAGCCTCTACACATAAAAAATTTATCTAAAAAAAACATCGTCCAAAAAGACCAATACTATAAATAATACTTTTACTCACTAATAAAACATAATATGTCTTAATCTGCAATAAAAAAAATCGACCATTGACCTTACAATTCTATTCAAAATCACTATTTATTGTATGTTTAGTTTTAGGCGAGCAAATGCCGCTATTCGTTCGGCCATACACTGCAAATAGCCCACGCCTCGTACAAACCTACTATCTGAATCTGAGGGCTTTGCCCGCAAGAATAAATAGCTCTGTTATTCTACCTTGTTTGTAGATAGCAATGTGGAAGTCTTCATTTTATTCTTATGGCTTTATTTCACTGTTTAACTAGTGAAATATAAACTGTTGTAATTTCTTGTTAAACGTTTATCGCTACACGGTATATCGTAGGATTCGTAGGTTGTAATTATTTAGTCCAGACTTTTTTTTGTTAAGTGAAAACTGTTATAGGCTTGGATGGGTAATAAAGTCATGTAAATCGTCATCAACATGGTCACGTGACATGTCGACGTTAACATTATATCTGTGCCGATAGTTGTCAAAAATCATGTCAAAAATAGAGAAGGAAAATTCGAAATAAATCTCTATACCCTATATAAAACTATATATAGAACTCGTCGCAATTATCGGTGCCGACCTGGCGCTGCCGATCATCGCCAGGGAGATGCTCGTCAGCGTCAGGAACTGGGACGCGGTCGCCGCCTTCTGTGAGGCCGTAATCTCACAGAAGGAGGCGGCGGATCGTGTGCAAGTAGAGCTCCTATTCGGCGACACGTTCCGCCGCCGGCGACTCGGGCGGCGCAGGCGCGAGTATCTGCGCCTAATGCCGCCCTAGCCGAGGCCGCGGATGATCGGACCGGGGAATTGTCCGTCACCCGCAGAGAGGCTGAACGCGCGACGGCGACCGACGTCCCAGGACGTCGAGAGGTGAGGTTACCCGAAAGGGTATTCCGTTGGGCCGACCACTGACGACAAGTCACATCTGCTCCGGTGGTTAGCCCAACAACGAGGTGACGTGGGTACGGGTGGGTTATGGGCCCGCGCGCCGTCCTTTCATCGCCCCGGACGGACTGGACCGCGCGTGCGCTTACCATAGGCCACCCAAAAAAAAAAAATACCCTATATAAAACTCTATAGTAGGTCAATTTCCCTCCCATTGTGGAGGAAGCTCGAGCCCAGCAAAGGGACGTATATGCGCTGTAAAGATGATGATGATAAGATGTCAAAAGTTAATAAACATAAGCATTTTAAATTTGGACTTCTGAAAATAAATATAGCCTATGTTATTCCCTGATATTATAGCTTTCCATTGGTGAAAGAATTTTTGAAATAGGTTCAGTGATTTAAGCGTGAAAGCGTAACAAGGAAACAAACTTACTTTTGCATTTATAATAATAGTAAGGATTGCCAATAACTTTTGCAATATGTACGATAGAATAATACTCTTTCACGGGAAGTGCTCTGAGGAACTGTTTGACTTGGTACCACCGTCACCATTCTACCAACATACCACTCGACATCGTAGCAGAGTTCATCCATTTCACCTGGAAACGTTATGGTCTTCAACTGTACGTTTCCAGCGATCATTTCTCCCACGTACGAGCATGCTCTGGAATGAACTACCTGCTGCTGTGTTTCCCGAGCGCTATGACATGTCCTTCTTTAAACGAGGTTTAAGAAGAGTATTTTCTTCACGGTAGGCAACGGCCTGGCTGTGCCCCTGGTATTGCAAAGATGCGGCAGCTTACCATCAGGTGTGCTGCTTACTCGTATGCCACCGTTGGCAATAAAAAAAAAAACATTGCCTCGAACCCAACTAGTTAGGCAGTAGGATGATGATTGTTTCCTTCATATGCGCTTATTAACCATATTTCTTAAGACAATCACCAAAATCATCATTATCTTAGCCCATCCACTGTTGGGCTCGGTCCTCCGCCACTATGGGAAAGAAATTTACCTACTATTACGCTGGTCTGACGTGTTGGCATAGGGCTTTTTAATCGAGTTTTCCTTCTCTCTTGTATAGAGAGTAATGCTTCCCTTAGTCGTCGTTTACGACATCCACAGGTAAGTGAGTAGATGGTGAATTGTATTCTTACTCCGTCACCATACGATCTGTCTTAAAACAGTAATACAAAAAAATTATAGTTTTAGAAAAACATACGTAGCAATAAAACGAAAAACGATCCGTATTGCTTTCCCACGAACACGCGTTACAAAACTACCAAACAAATATCAACCATATTCCATTGTAATAAAATTTAATATTTGTATACTAATAAACACTAGCGTAAATCCAAAACAATGCACGCTTACAACGAAACCTATTTTAGTAGTACCATTTAAATAGATCCCTTAAACTTAAACATTGCAATTTATGAGAGTACTTTATTAAACTGGCCGCTAATATAAGGTTTTCAAAACTTAAATCACTACGTAAATATGGAATGAAATTTTTAATCTGTGAACCTTAAAATGAAGAAAATAGAGGTGTTATTCCGCAGAGCAACTATGAAACGCTGTACAATTTTGTTGAGAAGCAAATTACGTTCCGTTTCCCCCCGAGAAATACACGTATTCTATGCAAGAACGTGGGGTGTTTAGCAATAAATCAATCCAACCGCACTAAACTAATCCATTTCGCGTACATTTTCATTTTGTCCAGTGTATTTTCATTAGTTTCTAAGCGGGTGATACGGTCAGGAACCTTTTGTTTTGCTTTATAGACGATTATGATAATGAAATCTACACTCCATATTCAATACTGTTAATTGATATTTATTACGGTTATAACTGTAACTATTGTGATTTTAGAATAGCTGACATTCATCGTCATTTAAGCTCATATACGTCCCACTTCCTCAGAGCACTTCCCGTGAAAGAGTGTTATTCTATCGTACATATTGCAAAAGTTACTGGCAATCCTTATTAATATTATAAATGCAAAAGTAAGTTTGTTTCCTTGTTACGCTTTCACGCTTAAATCACTGAACCTATTTCAAAAATTCTTTCACCAATGGAAAGCTATAATATCAGGGAATAACATAGGCTATATTTATTTTCAAAAGTCCAAATTTAAAATGCTTACGTTTATTAACTTTTGACATTTTGTCATCATCATTACAGCTCATATACGTCCCACTGCTGGGCTCAAGCGTCCTCCACAATAGAAGGGGAAATTGACTTACTATACCATAATATTTTCTGATGTTTACGTGAGTATTACATATTATAAATAAAACTACTTTACAAATTTTATCGCGTACGAAGAAAATGCTAGAATGATTGATGAGTATGAGAGATTCTTCTTGTACCTACTGGCAATCAATTTGTACCAAAATGTGGGTCAATATTTAATAACTAATTTCTGTAGCGGGTAGATAATTATAAATATCTATACCAATAAATAAAATTGGAGTGTCTGTTTCTAATGTCAAAATAATAGGCTTTTTTCATGCTCACACGGTTATTTGCACGACACCTATGCCTAAAATAGCAATTGAAAAATTTTTGTCTGTCTGTCTGTCTGTTTGTTCCGGGTAATCTTCAAAACGGCTGGACCGATTTCAAAAATTCTTTCACCTATGGAAAGCTATAATATCAGGGCGTAAACTAGGCTATATTTTATTCCGGTATGCCCACGGGAACGGGAACTACGCGGGTAAAACCACTATAACCTATAACCGAAGCGAAGCGAGGGCGGGTTGCTAGTCTATAATAACGATGACTTGTTGGACGTCAGACATCTTAGTCTCCCCGTGAACATGAACGCTGTAAAGTGTTCGATAAATACAAACGCCATAAAATCCATAGTTTTATTTACTACTAGCAACCCGCCCTCGCTTCGCTTCGGTTTTAGTCCTTTTACCCGCGTAGTTCCCGTTCCCGTGGGAATACCAGAATAAAATATAGCCTAGTTTACGCCCTGATATTATAGCTTTCCATTAGTGAAAGAATTTTTGAAATCGGTCCAGCCGTTTTGAAGATTACCCGGAACAAACAGACAGACAAAAAAAATTTAATCTGTGTTTTAGGCATAGGTGTCGTGCAAATAACCGTGTGAGCATGAAAAAAGCCTATTATTTTGACATTACAAACAGACACTCCAATTTTATTTATTGGTATAGATACCATGCTGGTCAAACAGGATGGTATAGGGTTTTGTTTAGAAATTTTCTATTATTTCATAGTTTTTACATGTTTACTATATCCCTCAGTCGACTCTTTCGACATCCGCGGATAAGATAAGGAGTGGTGAATTATATTCTTACTCCGTCGTCACACGGAATAACTATTTCTACTAACAAACTATTTCTTCGTCTAAATCCTTTGCTAGTCGGATAACATTCACAGCGACCATTCTCGTAAAATGTTACGAATATAGCTACAGTCAATAACGTTATACTAACGTTAGGGGGTTGCTATCGACCCGACTCGACCTATCCCAATGAAGCGTCGAGACAAGGGTGAGACGAAAATACTATTAATAAATAAAATGGCCGTATTTGAAAGCGTACAAAATTTTCTGTTTAGTAACGAGAGTAAAAATACAATTCACAACTTCTTTGTTGATCCTGGGTGTCGTAAGATGACACAGGTATACAATATCCGTATAATACCTAGGTTAGTACAATATTTTATTTCGAGGTTTCCTTCTCTTAGGTAGATGTTTTATGTGTATTATAATCCCTTAGTCTTTTACGACAACCACGGGGAAGAAAGCGAGTGCTGAATTGTATTCTTACCCCGTCACCACACGGAAAAGGCTTAGCAACACAACACAGGTTCAGGGTTTTCGAGTGGCGACCACGTATCGGACGACGCAGTGTAGGACGAAATTTTCTGCCTCACCCATTAGGTGGACTGACGACCTGGTGAAAGTTGCTGGGCGTCGTTGCATTCAGGCGGCACAGGACCGCACTTTGTGGCGTAACATGAAGGAGGCCTACGTCCAGCAGTGGACGGCGATAGACTGAAATGATGATTAATAATATTCCCATGGTCCTTATAAAGTGCAGCGCAAACTACAAAACCTCTTAAAAACGAATAAATTTACCCAGTTTTACAACATTATCCATTAATGCACCACTCCTAATGATCACTCGTATGATGTTGTGTAACCTTCTTCTATAAACGGGCTATCCAAAACTAAAAGACTTTTTCAATTCGAATCAGTAATTCCTAAGATTAGCGCATTCAGCCAAACAAACTTTACATTTCTATATTAATAGAGATTTGGTTAAGGTTTTTGAACTTTAAAACGTAAAGAATGCAAAAAATTCGTTAAACGAAGAACAAAAAGCCGTTTTAATCAAAAGACGTCTCGTTTTATTAAATATTACTCGGCTTTATTGTCTGGAGGTTTGCCGTTGTCATATAATTCAAATTTAAAGGGACGCCTGGATTGCGAGTTAAATCGAAAGAAACTCTTAAATGAATTCAGCGAATTCATCTCAAAGGATCTTTTTGAGCATATAGTGACGTAACGTCGAGATCAATTTTCAGTCCTCGCTCGTAAAAAGTAATTTATGATTCATGTTAAACTAGTGACCCGCCCTCGCTTCGCTGCAATACCAATCCGTAACGTCTCGGATTCGATACCCAGATCCGGCAAAATTTATAATATATTTTATTATAGAGAAAAAGTTAAGTTACTCATTTTATATACAGCTACCTGGTAGTAAAATATTATCAGAATCGATGCAACCGTTTTGACGATTACCCGGAAGAAACAGCCAGACAGATTAAAAAAAATTAAGTAGTTTTATGCGTAGGTATCTTGTAAATAACCGTGATATTAATTTATGTACAAAATCATCATCATCATCATCTCAGCCCATGTACGTCCCACTGTTGCGCTCGGACCTCCTCCATTTTGGAAGGGAATTTGACCTACCACGCTGATTGACCAGACGTGTTGACATAGAGTTTTATTTCGAGTTTTATTTCTCTTGAATCAATGCTATTTACATACCTTTAGTCGTCTTTTACATCCACAGACATGAAAGGGGTTGATGATTGTATTTTGACTCCGTCAGCACACGGCATAGAAGTAGAAATTGTGTATCTGTGCAGTTAAATTTTGTACAGGCAATAAGAAATGAATGATTTTTGATTGCCCCACGGTTTGAACACTTTTTTTTTGGGGTGGGTCGCGCTCGCACCACTCCGTCCGGGGCGACAGAGGGGCGTAAGCACACACACCCGCAACCCACCCGAACACCACGTCGCCTTCGTCGTTAGACTGGCAGTTTGGACACTAGAGCGTTCATGGTCATGGGCGGACTAAGATGTCTCACGTTCAACAAGTCATCGTTATTACAAAGATTTGTAATTACCTACCCGCTACAGAAATTTAAAATTGACAATTTTGTACCAAAATGTGGGTCAACATTTAATAACTAATACATTACACATATATAACAACACAAACGCCATAAAATCCGTAAAGTAGTTTTATTTACAACTAGCAACTCGTCCTCGCATCACTTCGGTTTCAGTCGCCTTACCCACGTAGTCCGCATTCCCGTGGGAATACCGGGATAAAATATAGCCTATGTTACTCCCTCATATTATAGCTTTCCATTGGTGAAAGAATTTTTGAAATCGGTTTAGTAGTTTCGGAGCCAATTCGTTACAAACATACATACAAACCGTTCCTCTTTATAATATTAGTATAGATGTGTAATACTCGCGTAAACATCAGAAATCATTATAGAATAAATAGTATATGAAGAAAGAGTAAGAGAATAACAAAACTGTTTTAGATTTTTTTTATTTAATTTTTACACCCTACTCTGTAAAACTTTGTTTGATTGGTTTTAGTTTTTAGGGTTCCCTACCCAGAGGGTAAAAACAGGACCCTATTACTGAGACTTCGCTGTCTGTCCGTCCGTCCGTCCGTCTGTTACCAGGCTGTATCTCAAGAAAATAAAATAAATATTTAAGGGGGGCTCCCATACAACAAACGTGATTTTTTTGCCCTTTTTTGCTCGATATCAATAATGGCAAGAGATAGGCAGTTGTTTACCTAGTCAATGGTATGGAACCCTTCGTGCGCCAGTCCGACTCGCGCTTGGCTGATTTTATTAAATACTAGCAACCCACCCTCGCTTCGCTTCGGTTTCAGTCGTTTAAACCCGCGTAGTTCCCGTTCCTGTGGGAATACAGGGATATAATATATAGTAAAATATAGTTAAACGTGAAAGCGTTACAAACAAACAAACAAACATCCTTACTTTCGCATTTATAATATTAGTATGGATTAACAAAGCTCAGCTTGGAGCAATAATTAGACTATGTTAAATTATCGTTGTTTAAATTTAATTATCAAAAAAAAATACATAACGCTGCTTTGCGTGAATAGTGACAAAAATAAAAATTACTGATTTTAGAGAAGGGCATTTTGAAATGGTTTTTAAAAATGTTTTAGTGCACACCAGAATATTTAAATGATTTATTGCGGTAGTGCCTATACTGATTAATGGAAAATTACTCTATTCACGATGAAATATCAATGATTTGGGATAACAAGGATCATTTGGCATACAATATTAAATTTTATTTGAGTTACGTCGATATTCTCGCAAACCAGCGAATTATCACGACTGATTTTCACGCAGACCAAGTAACAGGCATCAGCTTAATAAATTTTATTCAATTTATTTATCATTTCAAATATTCACATACAAAGGAGTCAATTTATTTACGTTGCAAATCTTAAAAGCAAAACAAACAACAATAAAACAGATGTTATCCAAAGTAAACATGTTTATCTTTACATGTGGTAGCCCTGTTCCTTATCTTTCCACACCCTTGATGATAAAATATCCCTGTATCCCTTCACGTTGTCAACATTATCGATGTGGTGCCGTTATTTACAAGTACGCGTTAGATATTACTCCGGTCCGATACTTTCAATATTGGGAATATTTTATACTAGCAGTGCCCTGCTGTTTCACCCGCAGTTCCTCTTCCCGTGGGAATATCAGGATAAATTATAGCTTATGTGTTATTCCGATATATAAGCTATATTACTGTGAAGTTTCATCAAAATCCATTCAGTAGTTTTTGCATGAAAGGGCAACAAACATCTTCATATTTTCACATCCTCACATACTCACAAATTTTCGCGTTTATAATATTAGTAGGACTTGCTGTCTTTTTTTTTTGGGTGGGTTACGGTCGGCTCCTCGCCCAGCTCCGTCCGGGGCGACAGAGGGACGTAAGCACGCACACCCGTAACACACCCATGACACGTCGCCTTCGTCGTTGGGCCGACCACCGGAGCAGGTGACTTAACGTCAGTGGTCGGCCAATACTAGCTATCTGCCTTTTTTTTTTATTACAAGCAGTGGCAAACGAACAAACAGTACACCTGATGGTGAGTGTTGCTGCCGCTCATGGACCTCTGCAAGGCCGCTGCCTACCGCGAAGAATATGAAGGGAGTGTGAATGCGTGCAATGAGGCTCGGTGATATCAAAGGCACCACCAAAACCCTCCACATGCAAACACCCTCAGAAAGTTGGGCTTCCGGCTCTCTCGCTCACCGAATGAAGAGCAGTATCAAATTGTTACTACTCAGACGTCGATTTTCTGCGAGAGCGTGGTACTACCCCGGACGGACCGGCCCGCGGCTGTAGACAGATAACTGTCGACAGTGTGGTCCTACCACTATTTGTCTTAGCTTCGCTTCCGTTCCAGCCGCTTTGCCTCCGTATTTTAAATCTGTAATACCTCCTAAGATATAACCTCGGGTTCGATTCCTAGACCTATTTTATAGGGGTTTTCTGAGAGGATAAATAGCCTAAGTTACTCCTTATTACAACACCTACCTACCTGGTAGTAAAATATTTTCAAAATCGATCCAGACGTTTTGAAGATTATTCAAGAAAAAACAGTCAGACAGACAAACAAAATTAACCTGATTTTTAGGCATAGGTATTGTGTAAATAACCGTTCATAGGTTCTTTATAATATGTATAGATATTTTTAAAAGATTGATAAATCATTTTACTATTTCAAAGTATATTCCTTCAATAGGATAAAATTATTTTAAAACCTTGGCCTTCAGCCAAGGTTAACAAAATCTTTACTTTCCAACTAAATAACAACAATTTTACAGCGACCCTTGAACTTCCCTGCATCCTGTATATTAATAAACTAGATGTGGAAACAGTGGGGAGCTCATTTTAAACTGGTACTTTAGTACATAAAACGTATGAATATCGCCTCCCCGTCTAGACAAGAGACTGCATTTTGGCGCATGCGTGGAACTATAAACGTATTGTTTGTAGGTAATAAATTTTAACACTGACAATTGGGCAATAGGAGATATTACGGAATGACAAAATGTCATGGAGCCCTTTTATATTTTTTTTTATTATTTTAGTGTTTTACTGTGTTATATTAAATAATTTTGCTGATATATTATGTATATTATATTACATAATATAATGCGGACAAAATGTTGAAATATAGTGAATAGGATATAATAGTTAATTGCGTGCATTTTTATATTCTGCCAAAATTCACAGAGGAACCATAAATTGGTTCTCAGCACCTAATCCGTGGTAACGACTAAGGCTAAAAGACGAAGACTGAAGACGTGAAGAATATTTATTATAATTCGACACTGGCACCAATAGCTCATAATTGTAGCTTTATAATGTTATATTGAATAATTTTATATAACTCAAAGAAAATTCTGAAGTGTAGTGAATACGATCTAATTGTGAAATGCGTGCATTTTCGTGTACTGCAAAATTTTCATAGAAAACATTGATTTGGTTATCAGCTCCCGATCAATGGTAACGACTAAGACTGTTGTATGACTGTTTTTAACTTGTCACTGGCACCAATAGCTCATATTATTATAGCTTATTGCCAATAAAAAGAAGAAGAAGAAGAATTGGGCAATAAAGTGTATTACGGCACCAGTCATGAACAGTTATGACAATATTTGGAATGCTCTGGCTTCAAGGTTACTTCTACGATATTTAAATAGCTTTTATATACTATTTTTTATGGATTTAAAATAAATTAAGATTAATGCAATTAATCCGTGTGCTGACGGACTAAAAATACAATTTATCATCTATTGTGCCCGTGAGTATCGTAAAAGACAACTAAGGGATTTAATATGCATACCTACAACATTTATGCAACAGTATCAAAACTTAAAACTGTGTACTAACATATCAAACCAGCGTGATATAATAGGTTATTTTCTTTCCCGTTGTGGAGGAGGCTCGAGCCCAGCAGTGGACGTATATAAGCAAAGAGGATATGTACTTGGGCGTTTCTCTGTAAACTGGGCAACTCGTTGTCCCAGGCTAATTTTGTTTAAAAAATAAAATATCGTAAATATTTCGTAAATAATTCCAAAAATCAATACCTTAATCTACCGCTACACAACAATAAAAATTCATTAAAATAAACTTTATTATAAACTTTATTAAAAACGTTTTTATAGTTTTTCAAAACCCCCTGGCATGTCACCAAAGCAGTGTAATTACTTCAAACTAAATTATTCGAGACAGTATGTATTGGAATTAATGTAATTATTATATTATTAAATCAATATTGTTTGTTTGTTCATGAGACCTATTTATTTTGCATAAATATTATTTTACAATTAAATAAAAATCAATGAAACTTTGTCTCCGCATTTTGTGAACAGTCGCCCCTGTCTATATTTTAAATTAGGTGTCACGTAGCCTAAAGGTTAAACAACGCCTTTTCTGCGTATAACGAAACGCAACAAGTCTGAAGTTTGCGCGGTTGCCGCCATGATGGCTTGGACGCCATCTTATTTAGTGGTGTGCGAGCGTCCTTCCGTGGAACCCGCGTTGTAACCTCAAAGCCAACAGTCCTCTGGTAAGGATTTTTTAAATTTCTATTTATGTATTTTAATGATTCCTTCAAATATTGAAATTGGTACAATAAATGCATATTTCCTATGTGCAGTAAAATAGCATAGTTCAATTACATTTTGTACTACTCATCAATGAAATCAAATTAAACAGTCCCCTGGCAACAGTCCCCTGTGAAACCAACCAATCCTTCGATGTGAAACCGTGCGATCTCATTATAGAATTGCAAGATGAGCTAGAGACATTTCTTCGTCATGAAAGAAATATTGTACATCAGTTCAGTGCAATAAAAAAAACTTAAAAGTATGCTGACTGAAGAAGATGCTCTCAGTCACATGGATTTTTCTGAGAATTATTTAACTAAATATTCTCAAGAAATTCAAGCTTTACACTTTGGCGGTTCACGCACACAAATTAGTTTGCACACGGTTGTAGTATACTTGAAAGACACAACAAAATCTTACTGCACAATTTCTACGAATGTTTCTCATTCTCCAGCTGCCAAAAATTGGGTTAAGACTTTGCCACCTCAAATTAAACACCTGCATTTTTTGAGTGATGGACCAGTTACCCAGTACAGAAATAAAACCATGTTTTACATTATGGCGACGAAAATACCAAAGAGATTTCCATATGTGCAAAATTTTACTTGGAAGTATACGGAAAGTGGCCATGGTAAAGGCGCTCCAGACGGCGTTGGAGCTACCTGCAAGAGGACTGCAGATGCCCTGGTCGCTACTGGAGGTGATGTCGAGAATCTGGAAAAAAATGTAGAAGCCATTGAAAAGAGATGTCCTGCAATTAGTTTGAGCATTATACCAGATGAAGCAATTAAAGAAATGAGCGCTGAAATCGATCGAGAAGTAACCAAAATGAAAACTTTCGTTGGCACCCTCAAAGTCCATCAAGTCAGTAAAATTCTTTAATCCAACGGGAATAAAATCAAATTCTACTGAAATAGTGATGAAAAATTTAACCTGTTTTTGCGACAAAGATTTATTGTGTGCACTTTAATATCGGAAAAATAGTTTATGAAGACAAGCCAAAACTTAATGTAGAAGATGTGTACACTGATTCAGAATCTAAGAATGAGGCTGGACCTAGTTCTGCTGTAGTACAACCATTCAAAACTGGAGATTATATTGTTGTGAAATTGCTTAGCAAAACAAATATGGAATATAGATATGTGAGCATAATTGACAAGATTGATGAAGAAGATGACGAAATCCGGGTCACATTCCTAAAGCTCTGTGATAATAAAGGCCAATTATTTAGATACGATGCTGATGATGTGTCAGATATTACAATGGACCAAATGGTACAGAAGCTGTCTAATCCAAACATAGTTTTAAAAGGCAATAGAATGTTTTATAAGTTTGATTTACCTGTAGATGTTTTCGAGAAAAAATAAGACTAAGTACAATTTTTTAACTATTTTTGGTATATTTTAGAAATTACTAATTATTTTTGAGACTGATTCTGTAGTGTAAGTTTAATTCAAAGTACTGAAAGTATTTTCAAATATGTGATTTAATTAAGTAAATATTAAGATTACAGTGCTAAGTACAATGTTACAGAAAGAGTTGATTCTTTATTTTTCAGTTACTTAATTCTTAAGCTCCAAAGTTTATAATAATAATAAAACGTTTAATTTCACTACTAAAATTGTATTTTTATTTAAGTTCACAGTCCCCTGTATATTTTTTTCAGAAAATACTTAATATTTCCTAAAGTAATGGGAATATTCGTGGTTCATCTTCTGTATATTAATATATAGACAAGTACTTATTTCCTAAAGAAAGTTTATTATATTATGAGCAAAAAAGTAGCTTAGACAGTTTCATTAGAATGAGTTGCCCAGTTTACAGAGAAACGCCCACTTAACTATCTTACTAATATTATAAACGCGAAAGTTTGTGAGTATGTGAGTACATATATGAAGATGTTTGTGGCTCTTTCACGCAAAAACTACTGAATGGATTTTGTTTAAACTTCACAATAATATAGCTTACATATCAGAATAACACATAGAGGTTATAATTTATCTCGATATTCCCACGGGAAGGAGAACTAGGAGGGTAAAACTGCAGGCCGCTGCTAGTACTCCATAATTTCGTAATGAAATGAACAGTTCACATACTTATTTATAATATTAAAGATAACGTCAAAACAAACAGAAGCTTCAGTTAACGCAGTTTGGTCAAACGATTAGCTACCCAAAATGAGAAACATCGCTGGTACTATAATCTTAATCATATCAAAGTCCATCAATAAATGGCGAATCACTTGACTCTTGCAAAATCATAAGATGTTATCAACAAAATTACTTATTGTAACGCCTACAAAATAACAAAAGAAGGATAGTCAATGATTATCGTCATCCTAATCGGCTGAACCAATTTAGATAAACGGGTAATAAACATCACTCCAAATTGCTTTTAGAGTGGAAAGATATCGATTCTAACCATAATTTTGTGAACGCCTATTAAAACTATAAGTATCTATTGTCAATTTTTATTTAATTTAAAAGAAGCTAATGTTTCTTCATCTATATTTTTTTATTTGTTTATGGTGACAGATGCGCAGATGACTGACGTGATGGTAAGTGATCCTGACGCTCATCATCTTCATTACAGCTCAGATACGTCCCACTGCTGGACTCGAGCCTCCTCCACAATCGAAGGAAAATTGACCTACTATACCATGCTGGTCAGACAGGTTGGTACAGGGTTTTATTTCAAGTTTTCTTTCTCATGCATAGTTGTTGTATGCATATTATTTTCCCTTTGTCGTCTTTTACGACACCCATGGGCAAGAACATGTAACGAAATTAATGTATCGAAAAAAATATAATTTTCAATTAACTCCTTTGTATTATTTCGTGTGGTGACGGAGTAAGAATACAAATCACCACTCCCTATCTTGCCCGTGGATGTCGTAAAAGACGATTAGGAGATATACTACGCATATAACATAGGCAAGAGAAGGAAAACTCGCAATAAAACCCTATACCAACCTGTCTGACCAGCATAGTATAGTAAGGTCAATTTCCCTCCTATTGTGGAGAAGGCTCGAGCCCAACAGTGGGACATATATGACTTGAAACAATGATGATGAACTCCTTTGTATTATACAAAATAATGATTATTCAGTGATAATAAATCAATTTTAAAGTGTAATAATAATATTGCCAATTTTAAAATGTAATAATATACGACGACTGCACAGATGGCGTAGTGGTTAATGCTAGTGACCTACAGCGCCAGTGTCGGGGGTTCGAATCCCACGCAGGACAACACTTTGTGCGATCCACAAATTGTTGTTCTGAGTCTGGATGTAATTTGTGTCCGTTAATTATATGTGTATGTATTTCTCGCGGAAACGCAATGAGTTTCAAAAATTAAAAAACTGTACGAATGGCGGCGATGTGGCTCGCGACACGTCACGTCTCGTTTCCGTCGGGGGCGAAAAGTGGCCCACAGAGAACCGCTTTGCTACGCTGAATATGTCAAAGATCGTAGCAGGTGGAGGGCAGTGGACTCTGCCTACCCCTATGGGAAAAAGGCGTGAATATATAAAAAAAAAAAAAAAAAATATACTCATGTTCGTCATTTCATACATAATGGCGACTTGTTATCTTTTCTTCAACGCAACAGGCACTGAACAGATGTTGCATACAGCCTATATTTAAACAACACTGCATCATTACATTCAAATCGCATCAATAAGTGCAAACTGTATATTACTGTTCTGTTAATATCTTCATTAATTTATTACCTATGTCATTTGACGTCATAGCGTGCGAACAAGGCATTACGTCTGTCATCAATAAAAAAAAAACAACTAACAACGTGTATGGCTATAAAAGTAATTTTAATTACGCCTTATTATTCAATATATGTATAAATGGTATTTAGTACTTATTAGTTCGTTATTTTCAACTAATAAACATCTCGTCTTCCTTGTGGTGACGGAGTAAGAATACAATTCAACACCCCTTTTTTTTGCGGTGGGATACCGTCGGCGCACTCCTCGCACCTCTCCGTCCGGGGCGACAGAGGGCCGTAAGCACGCACATCCGTAACCCACCCGCGACACGTCGCCTTCGTCGTTGGACCGACCACCGGAGCAGGGTGACTTGTCGTCAGTGGTCGGCCCGACAGAGAATTCAACACCCCTTCCTTGCATAGATGTTGTAAAAAACCGACTGAAGGATACCTATAATAATGAATATAAGGTCCATGCAAGAGAAGGGATACTCGAAATAAAACTCAATACATGATTGATTGATTAACGTGGTATAGTAGGTTAATCTCCCTCCTACTGTGGAGGAGACTTGTGCCCAGCAGTGGGACATATATATCCCCACTAGGGGGTATTCCGTAGGACCGACCACTGATGACAAGTAACCCTGCTCCGGTAGTCGGTCCAACGACGAAGGCGACGTGCATCGTGGGTGGGTTGCGGGTGTGCGTGCTTACGCCCCTTTGTCGCCCCGGATGGAGTGGTGCGAGGAGCGCGCCGACCGCAACCCACCCCCCAAAAAAAAAAAAGTGGCATATATATGAACTGAGATGATGATAAAAATGAAGATAAGTTGCCATTGTACTTTTTTAAATATACATTCATCGCCATGACGAGGTTAAAGACGTTACCTTTAATGTTTCTATAACCTGTTAGTATCATTTTCATCATTAGAGAAAGAAAACTCGTAATAAATATCTATAGCAAACTTGCCTAGTATAATAGGTAAATTTGCCGCCTATTGTGGAGAAGACCCGATCCCAGCAGTCGGACGATATGAGCTGTGATGATGATGACGCAAAGAATGTAGGCCACTATAGAACAAGGCAAAGTCCTATACCGTCCACATTCAACGACTCCCTGCGATTTTCGCCAAATTATCGGTCCACCTAACAGATTACCGTCCTACATTGTCGTTTGAAATCTGGTCACCACTGAGAACTTTTCTTCCGCAGTTTCAACTATAATTTATTACGAAAGGTAAAATAGAACCTGAATTCGCCGCTTTATATCGAACCGTATTGAAAAACATGAATTTTAGGAACACTAAAGCTAAGTCACCCGCTAATCTAATGCCCCTAATACTGTATATCGCGATGAAATGCATTTAAAATATAGAGAACAAAGTAACTTAAGTCTAACGGACCATATAAATAACGTCTAAAATTATTAAACAGATTCTACAATATAATTGATGTCCAATATTCGCATGACAGGCATTGCGCATAAAGATACGATTACTCAGCTGGCTGGATAAACTGATCGTTACCCAGTCAGCATTTGTAAAAAAAGTTTTATAATTATGGAGGAAGTTTTGACGTTAATCAAAATATCATGTGGCGGTCTTAGTATTCTTCAGTGTGGTGACGGAGTAATAATACAATTCCCCACACCCTATCTTTCCCACGGATGTCGTAAAAGGCGACTCACTACTATTCAACATATGAAATTTAAATGAAAATCGAATTTTCTTATACATGAAAACACATTTTCATGTCCCGTCAAATATTCAATAAAAAATCTAAACTAGCCATAATAAACATCGTTATATTGAGACAACCTTACTGACCAGTGATGACTAATAACTAAAATTGACTTAAAAGACAATTTCTCTTGATATTGGAAATAATGGCTCTTACTGATTGCCAAAAATAAAAAAAGCAAGAGTAAAATAGTTTGCAAAAGTATTTCAAAAAAAGAACACTGAACTTGCAAAATGGCGTCGTTAGCAAAGGTGTGTTATATTGTTAAGAGTCACTTGACCGATATTACTGTAGATAAGTTTACTGATAAGATTAGAAGAAAACGAGACAACTACATACTGCACCTTTGTATTCAGATATTGCATTTTAAATAATAACTTTATACAAAAAATTTACCACACGTGGGGCTTGAGTTCACATGTTTTTGAAGTGAAAACTAGCATCGTTGTGGTTTGAAAGTCGATGAAACTAAAAAGCGACAGTAAAAAGAGACAGACACATAAATTCATAAGATTTAACGTGTGAGTATTCTGTGTGGTGACGGAGTAACAACACAATTCACACTATCTTGTCCGTGGATATCGTAAAAGACTACTAAGGGATATAATATGCACATAACTTATGTGCAAGAGAAGAAAAACTCAAAATGAAACCCTATACCAAAATGTCTGACCAGCATGGTATAAGTAGGTCAAATTCCCTCCAATTGGCCCTGGAGGAGGCCTAAGCCCAACAGTGGTACGTATGAGGGCTGCAATGATCACCGTGGGAGAAAATGAGATAGGAAGCATTATACAGTGTTTCTTATATTCGTGATTCTCTTTGTGCTCTGCTTCGTACCCCCCTACACTCGTGTTTACCAAGACATAGTGAGAGACGCTTGAACCTAGGTATGTGACTTGGAGGGAAAATAATCGAGTTTTTTAAATAATCGTGTTTTTTTACTTTTAAATAAATCGATTGTAAAATAATCGATTAATTAAAAATAAATAATCGATTATAAAATAATCGATTTTTCTCCCAACAGGATTATGACCTTTTTTTTAGAAAATGTGAACTTTTCTTTCTAATATAGGATGAAACACTGCACGCAGTATCGTGATTTTAGGAAATCTGGCAGTGAATTTATCGATTAATTTCGATCGATTTTTTATTATTTTGATAATCGATTGTAAAAATAATCGATTATTATAAAAATCGATTATTTTTCACATCCCTATTTGAACCTCAGTGTTGTACGTGTGTTAATAAGTGTCTATGCGCACATGCGTAGTACCTACAAAGCTTGTACAAAATTTTTTAAGGTCTCACTTCTAAGTCTTCTAAAACGTGTGAATTGCACACTTGTTTTTTTTTTGGGAGACAATGTTGCGGACTTAGACCATCTATTCCATCCAGGGAGGGCGGCGCGCAACCCCATAACCCGTTGTATTCTCTCTCTCTCCTTCGGCATTGGGCCGACCACTGGTACCAAAACCTTGACTGCCGTGGCCAGCCCGGCTTGAGTTCACATGCAATGGAAATCCGTTGTATTTTTAAATATATAAAAATACTCCCCGTGGGTATCATATCTTCCCCGTGTGTGTCGTAAAAGACGACCAAGACACATAATATGCATATAACATCTATGCAAGATATGGAAAACTAGAAACAAAACCCTATACCAACTCGTTTGACCAGCGTGATATAGTAGGTCAATTTTCTTTCTATTTTAAAGGAGGTTCCACGCGCAAATCTAAAAGTATTCCTTAAATTCAATCACAGCGCATACTAGCAGGTTTAAATATTAAACACATAAAATATTTCATGAAAATCTCTTCGGCCGTTTAGGAGTTCAACACATACACATAAGAATTATATGCATTAAAATAATAACTGTACAAAATCGTAAAATCCACTACAAAATAAACAAAGATGCCATTAAAATAACTAAGATGCTATAATCGCAAAATATAGCTGTATTACCATTATAACATCGCACATAAATCTCAGTATTGCCATAATATGTACGTTCCCTCATGTATTTTGTTAAGAAATCACATACGACGTTAAGTAAAATTCATTTCATCTCATATACGACCTTCTGTTGGGCTCGACCCTCCTCCGCAGTAGGAAGGAAGTTGACCTACTATATTATGCTGGTCAAGCGTGCTGGAATAGGCTTTCATTTCAAGTTTTCCCTCTCTTGCATAGATATTAAATGCATATTTAATCCCTTAGTCGTATTTTACGCCACCCACAGGCAAGATAGGGAGTGATGAATTGTATTCTTACTCCGTCACCACACGAAAAATATATAATACTCGCGTAATGTCAAACGTAGAGTAGAGACAGAGTGATATAGTAGGTCAATTACCCTCCCATTGCGGAGGAGGCTCGAACCCAACAGTGAGACGTATATGAAATGTGATAATGAAATGTGATGTGATATTTGAAGTTAAAATTATTTTTGCGATTTTTTTGCGTATGCATTAGGGATGTGACCTGGAGGGAAAATAAACAAATCGATTACAAAATAATCGATTATTTTAAAATAAAAAACCGATTATAAAATAATCGATTTTTTTCTCCCGACAGGATTGTGATGACTTTTTTTTTTAGGAAATCGCCGTGAATAATCGATTAATTTCGAATAGTAAAAAATCGATTAAAAATCGATTTTTAATGTTTCGATAATCGATTGTAACAATCGATTATTACAAAAAAATAATAGATTAAAAATCGTTTTTTTTTTTAATCGATTATTTTTTACGTCTTTAGTATGCATTTAATCTTTTTGTAGCTAGTTGCTGTAGGCTGTAGCCACGAGCCAAGAAATTAGACGTATTAAAGCTAAGATTATGATTAAAATAAGTTTATTTCGAAATATTTACATAAGTAATACTTTTTGTTATTGCAAACAACGGCAAACGAGCAAATAGTACAAGTGATGGTAGTTGACGCTGCCGCTCATGGACCTTTGCGGACCGCTGCCTAACGTGGAGAAAAATAAGGGAGTGTGAATGCGTGCAATGAGGTGAGGTTCAGTGATACTAAAGGCATCACTAAAATCCACCACACGCCAACACCCTCAGAAATTTGGGTTGCCGGCTCTCTCACCTTCTATATATATATATATATATATATATATATTCAGGATCTCGGAAACGGCTCCAACGATTTTGTTGAAACTTGGCTTACTAGAGGTTTCGGGTCCAAAAAATCGATCTAGCTAGGTTTTATTTATAGAAAATATTGTTTTGTTCGTGTTTTTAGCAAAACAAACAATGACATTAAATTTTAAAAGAATATGAATTCAAAATTCGTTGTCAACGTCATGAGTTACGATAACTCAGATGCTAAGTTGACAGGTTCTAATTTTTATTTGGTTGACATTCAAACAACGTCGGTTCGAATCTCGGTGTTATTATTCTCTTTTTGTAATTTTTTACATAATTTTCATTATTTATTTTTTATTAATATATATCTAAATAAATTCGACAAATATATTCCGAGCGAAGCTCGGTCAACCAGATATGATTGATTATGAGACCAATCGTAATAAAATATGAAATTACTCTCACTATCAATTATAATTAAACACTTAATCTTGTGTTAATTTTGCAAGCATTCATTAAATAGTTTATTTAATTATATAAATTATAACTCTCTGTGTACGTCCTATGGACTACGTAAGTAAATCACTCTACATAGCAATGATTACATAATGTTAACACCGGTTTGCAATCGAAGTAATTTAAACGCATATACAACTAAAGTCCGTGTGGTGACGGAATAAGAATACAATTTAGCACTCTCTATCTTAGCCGTGGATATCGTAAAAGAGGATTGAGGTATACAGAGTGTATCAGGTTATTGGGCAACTGTTTGAGTATGTTGTAGTTTAACGGTCATAGATCGTAATTAAAATGTATATTACACAAAAAACTATAAAACATAAAAGTTATAGTGATTTCAAAAATATGTGTCTAAGAGTCTATGCCTTAAATGTTACGTATTATGTAGGCATGTACAGACATGTAGGCATGTAAAGCTTTGATAGTATTATAGGTATGAATTGCGCAAACGCTTCAATGGTAACGTAGGTACAAAGACGGCTCGTAAACGGTCGTCGGTGAACAGCTGATTTAAAGCGAAGTTTGTCTTGCTTATGCGAACGTAATCATTGATTTATTCAATTTCTAATGAACATTTAACAAAGTACGAATTTGTTGCTGATTAACTATCACTGACTTTATACATTTCAATCAGATTTACACGAAAAAGGCATGACAAAATTTAAAACTTTACACGTCTCAACTCAGTAACGAATCGATATTTTTCTTCATATTTTTTTTCATGTGTTCCTACCACCTTTGCCTAACTGCCATTTGACCTATAATACGCATTTAACATCTATGCAAGAAAAGGTAAACTCACCTGGAAATATTATGGTCTTCAACTGGATATTTCCCGCGATCATTTCTCCCACGTACGTACGTCTGGAATGAACTACCTGCTGCTGTGTTTCCCGAGCGCTATGACATGTCCTTCTTTAAACGAGATTTAAGAAGAGCATTCTCTGCAAGGTAGGCAACAGCCTGACTGTGCCCCTGGTATTGCAAGGGTCCATGTGCAGCAGTATCATTTACCATCAGGTGGGTTGCTTGCTCGTTTGCCACCATCGAAAATAAAAAAGAAACTCAAAATAAATCCTATACCAAGCTATCTGATCAGCATGGTATATATAGTAAGATAAATTTGCCTTCTTTGTGGAGGAGGCCAGCAATGCGACGTTCGTATACGAGCCGAGATAATAATAAACGATGAAAGTATTTACAAGAAGCAATAAACAAATATGTATTTTTGAATAATGAACCCAAAATATACTATTTTCTAGGACATTCATGGTCATTCCTCCCATAACCATACAACTGAAAAATATTAAAAATAGTGAGTTAATAAAAACAAAATTAAAACGCCATAAAATCCATGAAAATAGGTTTATTTTATACGTGTAACACTAGTTAAAAATTCGAAATCATAATAAACCAGCAGAACATTTGCATACTACAAAATATATTTTGTAATATAAAGACAAATTTAACTAAACAAAACACTAGGTCCCGTTTGTGAGCTAAATCTAAGAGGGAAGGAGTTGCGGTAGAGGGCCCTCTTGGTACGCAATGAAGTGCTTTCAAGTCTAGAGCACTAGACAGTCTCAAGGGCAGTCTATATTCTCTATGAATCATAGACAAATTTACTTAATCAACTGTCTGGGATCACACAAAGGACATCTATAATCGATATAAGATTACCAGCTTTTGTATTCTATTGTCTATTATAAAGGGAGAATTTTCTTGCTGAATCAATTTCACTGTGGCCGCGTACCGACCTATGGTAGCTTATTAGATTTGGCAGGTTTAAATTAATAAGTTATCACAGTATAATATATACCATAAAATGAATAATTAATAAATAATAAACGCAGAGAAAATGCTGAAGTGTTGCGCATATCGTGATTTGTCATTGCGCATTCGTCATTGATTTGGATGTCAGCAACCAATCAACAATCAATTTCCGTATGGTGATGGAGTAAGAATACAATTCACCACTCCCTATCTTGTCCGTGGATTTTGTAAACGAAGACTATGGGATATACTATGCACATAACATCTGTGCAAGAGAAGGAAATCTCGAAATGGAACCTTAAATCAATATGCCTGATCAGCATGGTGTAGTAGGTCAAATTCCCTCCCATTGTGGACGAGGCCCGAGCCCAACATTGGGACGTATGTGGGCTGCGATGATGACGATTATGAACCAATCAACAATAGCGGCTAAGTCTAATACAAAGAGACTAAAGATGTATTAAGAATAATTATAACTTGGCACTGGCACGAATAGCTCATATTATTGTAGCTTATTGTCGATACAAAAGAAGAAGAGTTCTATACAAAACGGTTTTTTGTTACGCTGTTGAAAATGTCAGATATTTTGATATCTAAGCAGAATTTGCGGGCAGTTTGAATTTTTTGTTTTAAATCGACAAAAGTGCAGCCGATACTCATCCAATAGTTCCAGAATTTTACGATGACAATACTCCAACTGACAAGTCATGTAGAGTAATATTTTAACGTTTAAGAAATGATAATTTCAGTGTTGAAGATAGACTTCGCTCGGAACGGCCAATAAATTCAGAAACCACTAATTAACAATCATCGTGCAACGAAACGTTGCACGATGAAGACCCAAGTAATGATGCAAATCGAATTTGTGCCTGTGTTAAGGCCTTAGGAGTGACAATACAAATAAATATACCAAGAAATACTTTAATGAACATCTCAGCCCATAGTAGGTAGATCCCACTACTGGAGTCGGGCGATTTTCATAATGGGAGGGAAATTGTAAGTTCCCTCCTATTGTTAAAGAAGCTCGAGCCCAGTAGTGGGAAGTATATGAGCTGAAATGAATAAATGTATTATTATTATAATAATCGAAGGCCTTAATACATATCTCACTATACAAAGCTGGGCATCATCTTAGATATATCTGATCTGACCGTCGCGTGTCGGCGTCTGTGGTTTCCTGCAGGCGACCGAGTTTCATATTGCATATCATATTAAACTTTTTAGCGAATATTAATGACAATATTGTTTAAACATATAACGAGCGGAATTACTAACCAAACAAATAATATTTTTTTCATGTAGAATCATTTTCTTTTTGTACTGGCAATAAATTTCTATCAAAATGTAGGTCAAAATATTACTTCTGTAGCGGGTAGATATAAATCTATGTAATAACGATGAATTATTGAACGTGAGATATCTTAGTCCGTCCCTGACCATGAATGCTGTAAAGTATTCGAAACGTTGGACAATCAAAAATCAAATACAAACGCGATAAAATCCGTAAAATAGTATAATTTACAATTGAATTGAACAATCCGTAAGTATTTTAAAAAGCCCAGGCCGACTATGACATCCATCAAGGAATCGGTAGCAGTGGTCATCCCATACCGACAGATTGAGCTTTATGTGTCCAGACTATAGCCTACCACAAAAAAAGGATATTGTAAAAGACAACTAAGATATATTATATGTCTATAACATCTATGCAAGAGAAAGAAAACTCGAAAGGAAAACCTATACTAACACGTTTGAACCTTGGTATGGTCAATTTCCCTCCTTGTTATACTTAGCTTAGCTCGAGCCAAGCAATGGGATGTATATAAACTGAGATAATAATGATTGTAATTGAAAAATGTAGTATATGCTTGTGTATAAATAAATCTATACATGTAAAGAAGATGGTTGACTTACTCATCAACGCTAAGTCAAAATTTCTGAACAAGGACAAGTGTATAATAAAGAATTTTCTCCAAATTTTTATAGAAGTGAATACTTCCATAGGCAGTTTTGGATGGGCAGTAAATTCATGCAAGTCTTCGTCGACATGATTACGTGACGTGATTTTATTTTGAGTTTTCTTTCTCTTGCACAGATGTTATATGCATATTTAATCACTTAGTCGTATTTTATGATACCCGCGAGTAAGATACGATTGGCGAATTGTATTCTTACTCCGTCACTACACAGAAAACATGTAATAATAACATTATAATAGAGAAAGGGCGTGAATTCCAAAATGTTTAATGCGATGCCAAAAAAAACGTATTTTGTACGCTTAAATTCCTAACTCGTATGAGATCGTAGTAGTGGTAGGACCACACTGGCGACAGTTATGTCTACAGCCGCAGGCCGGTCCGTCCAGGGTGGTACCACGCTCTCGCAGAAAATCGACGTCTGAGTAGTAGCATTTTGTTACTGCGCTTCGTTCGGTGAGCGAGAGAGCCGGAAACCCAACTTTCTGAGAGTGTTCGCGTGTGGAGGGTGTTGGTGGTGCCTTTGGTATCACCGAGCCTCAATGCACGCATTCACACTCCCTTCATTCCCTTCGCGGTAGGCAGCGGCCTTGTAAAGGTCCATGAGCGGCAGCAACACTTACCATCAGGTGTACTGTTTGCTCGTTTGCCACTGCTTGCAATAAAAAAAAAAGATAGATCAAAGTAATGCACTGCATAATTATATATCTCAAAAAGATCTACAAAATAGTCCCCAATAGTATATTATCTCCTAAGGATAACCCAGAGTACTAAGTTTATCTTAACATATTACTAAAACATAATAGGTACTGTTAAAAATAGAATCGGAAATAATCTATTTTTAACAGTACAGTATTATTCTTTATCCAATTAAATACAATAAATGTATGATGTATTTAATATAAATTAAAATTAACCCTTACAGTATATCATCAAATCAACATCTTGAAAGATACCAGAGATTTAAAATACGGTGGCAGAACGATCGAATACCAAAGCGAAGCAAGGGCAGTTCGATAATTTTAAATAACAATTCCAGTCGCCGCAAAAACCTTTTCTTATTTTTTTAAACTACTTCATCCAATAATAAATTTAATTTCAAAATATTTACGACAATTGAATTCGGATGGCGAATTATATGAAACAAGAACAAGACTTTTTAAAAATCAACATTCATTCGAAACATGCGAATTTGGAAACTCTTATTCTTTTTCCGCGAACGCAGCGAGGTGACAAGAATTTTAATTGGGCTTGTTAGCAGGCAATTGCTAAATGATATTTCAGTTGCTTTTACAAACACCGTATAATTTTTAGGCTAAAAGAAAACCAAAAATGGTTGTATAAAATTGTAAACAAAGTAATTATTTTTAAATTTAATTACATAGACATATATATAATTAAGACTCAATGAATGGTTGATTACTTTTCAGTGAGATATGACTTCGAATTGCCACAAGAAAAAGAAGCCCTTTAAACTCAAATTCAAATTATTATGCATAAACCCCGAGAGGCCACTTATATATTGTCAAGTTTAAAAATTGAATTATATTATCTAAAAAAAAATAAACTACCACCGGATCGGAACGCGACCGCTACTAAGAAGATCTGGCAAGAGACTCGGCGGGCTTGTCTATTATTTTTATTTTTTTTTTATTATCTATATACAGTAGAACCCGTTTAATACGATCACGTTTAATACGATTTCCCGCATAATACCCCATTTTGCGTCAGTCCCAGCAACTTGAGACATGTTTTCATACATTTCTTAACGCTTAATACGATCGTCATCCCGTTTAATACGTTATAAATTACATTGAAAATCTTGTAATTGCTAATGCCTCAAAATCTTGTTGTCAAACTAAAATAAGTGATTACTTTAAGTAACGTAATAATAATAAACAACATTTTTTTATATTTTTAGATTTTTTTATTTTTAATATTTATAAATGTATCTAGTAGTAAGTATATTAAATAAAGAAAATAAACAACATTTTATTTACGTAATTTATAAATATTAAATTCAATACGTAGGTATTCAAACTAATAATAGAATATAATAAATAATAATGGCAGGTTTTTCCCTTTCCCGCATAATACGCTTTCCCGCCTAGCCCTTTGTAAGAACTAGCTCCAGTGTGATGCCCTTCTAACCGCAAAATACTTAATATAATTTAGTCATCATCAGCTCATATACATCCCACTGCTAGGCTCCAGCCACCTCCATAATAGCGTGGCTTAGTAGATCAATTTCCCTCGGCAACTTCTCTCGCTGGTCAGAAGGGTTTTATTGCAAACGGTGGCCAACGAGCAAATAGTACACCTGATGGTAAGTGTTGCTGCCGCTCATGGACGAAGGTCCAGGGCGCTGCCTACCGCGAAGAAAGTGAAGGGAGTGAATACATGAGGTTCGGTGATAGTAAAGTTATCACTAAAACCTATCACACGCAAACACTCTCAGAAAGTTGGGCTTCCATCTCTCTCGCTCACCGAACGAAGCGCAGTAACAAATTGCTACTACTCGGACGTGAATTTTCTGCTCAGTGTAAACTACCCCGGACGGACTGGCCCACGGCTGTAGACAGACAACTATCAACACTGATTATTAGTCAAAATTTTATCTTAGTAAATTCATATTTTGGGAAGGTCAAGTGAATTCGCGGACAGAAGTTAGTGTGGATATAATATGCATACATGATATAATCTTGCAATACTAGCATTTGTGTCATTATTCATAACGTCTAGAACGTACAGAAATCCACTCGCGAGCGCCTAGTATCTATTCACTCAGTACGCTGTTGCGACATACAGCGTTGGATTAAAACGACAAATGTTTGGCTTATATTGAATTCTAGATAATGGTGTCAAGATTTCGTGTTTTTTTTTTTTAAGATTTCACTAAGTATTATAAAGGAATCTTACCGACTATCTTGCCAGTGGGTGTCGCAAAAGACGTCTAAGGAATTAAAAATGCATATATCTATGCAAGAGAAGGAAAAGTCAAAACAAAACCCTATCGGAATAGCAGTAAGGTCAATTTCTCTCGTATTATAAAGGAGGCTTCCGTGTGATGACGAAGTAAGAATACAATTCACCACCCACTCTCTTGGTGATGGATGTCGTAAAAGATTTTTTTTATTGCCGATGGTGGCAAACGAGCAGGCAGTTCATCTGATGGTAAGTGATACTGCTGCACATGGACCTTTACAATACCAGGGGCATAGCCAGGCCATTACCTACCGTGAAGTAAATACTCTTCTTAAACTTCGTTTAAAGAAGGACGTGCGCTCGGTAAACAGCAGGTAGTTCATTCCAGAGCTTACACGTACGTGGGAGAAATGATCGATGGACGCGTACAGTTGAAGATGCGTTTCCAGGTGAAATGGATGAACCCTGCTACGATGTCGAGTGGTATGTTGGTAAAATGGCGACGGCAGTACCAAGTCAAACAGTTCCTTGGAGCACTCCCCGTGAAAGAGTCGGTAGAGTACACAGAGTGACCCAAAGTCCGTCCGGGATAGTACCACGCTCTCGCAGAAAATCGACGTCTGAGTAGTAGCAATTTGTTACTGCGCTTCGTTCGGTGAGCGAGAGAGCCGGAAGCCCATCTTTCTGAGGGTGTTTGCGTGTGGAAGGTTTTGGTGATGCCTTTGGTATCACCAAGCCTCAATGCACGCATTCACACTCCTTTCACTTTCTTCGCGGTAGGCAGCGGCCTTGTAAAGGTCCATGAGCGGCAGCAACACTTACCATCAGGTGTACTGTTTGCTCGTTTGCCACTGCTTGCAATAATAAAAAAAAAAAGTCAAGACCATAGATAAGTATAAACTTGAAACCACATTTTTAATACATTTTAATACAATGATGACATGAAAACACCTACTAGGAATCCAAAGAAGCCTGACATTAACATAATCATAGGTCACAAAGACATAAGTTGACGCAGCATTTATTTCATAATATTATACATAAGAATACATGACAATTAAAGTATGTAGGTACTGTTATGTATTTGGGTCGTATTTCGACATATTTTTTTTTTTACATAAGCAACGGTGTCATATTTTTCTATTATGACTAACCAATATAATGTTCTCTGTGGTTGCGGTTACGAATATTTTCAACCCTTAGATTGCTAGTGGGATTTTATAAAAGACTAGTAACCCGCTCTCGCTTCGCTTCGGTTTCAGTCGCTTACTCCTCAGGGAGTATTCTGTCAGACCGATCACAACAAGTCACCCTGCTCCGGTGGTCGATCCAACGACGAAGGCGACGTGTCGCGGGTGGGTTACGGGTGTGCATGCTGACGCCCATCTGTCGCCCGGGATGGAGTGGAGCGAGGAACGCGCCGAACATAACCCACCCACGAAAAAAATGTAGTATTTTACGACTACAAACAATGTAAAGATTGATAGTATTCATAGCCGCCATCATACATCGTAACGTAATGTTTACTATGTTCAACGGTTGTTATTTCGCTTGTCAGTGTTATTTTTATACAAGCAATTGTTTCGATTGCGAAACAATAATGTTTACAAAATATCAGCACAAGCTATCAAATGATAGAGAAAATATGTTGCAACAAAATCGAATACCAACATTCAATCGAATTTCAGATGACTACTATCCCCGGTCACCCAGGTCTTTTAACTAAACCTAACTTTTTTTGGTAGTCAGTAATCATCATCATCATCATCGCAGCCCACATACGTCCCACTGTTAGGCTCGGCCTCCTCCACAATGGGAGGGAATTTGGTCTACTATACCATGCTGGTGAGACATGTTGGTATAGGGTATCATTTCGAGTTTTCCTTCTCTTGCACAGATTTTATGTGCATATTATATCCCATAGTCGTCTTTTACGACATCCACGGGCAAGATAGGGAGTGGTGAATTGTATTCTTACTCCGTCACCACACGAACATTGTCCACACGGAATATGTCTTTAAAAATAACAAAAAAAAACACTCCCGATGACGAAAAGGTGTTCTTTTAACACACGAAAATTAATAACTACTATTAGAAAAAGCATATTATTCGATAAATGAATATCTTTTTGACCAACTGTAATTTCAATACATATTTATGAGACTTTGACATCTGTAAATAAATATTTTGACATCTTTATTTTACATAAAAATCTTTATTTGACATTATAAATTTAAAAAATTTCAATATAAGTTTAAATTAATTGTATGTAATTGAATATTTCATATGTATTTATTTTTTTTTGTTATGTAACACATTGCACGCTGAAAGGTAAAATACAGTGATACTAAACATAGAAGTAACTAACAACTAATGTAATTACCTGTATTTGCAATAAATTAATAATAAATAAATAAATAAACATTTAGTGCCAAAGGACATTGTCATCACTTCGATATTAAAAATATTAATTCATCTAATCACGAACCTCTATGGTTTCAAAGACGGCAATTGTCGAAATTCAAATTAAGAACATCCGGTATAGCGCATGCGCTCTGGAAGCGCACTCCATTAATTCAACATGCATACAATAGAAGCTGATTCTCCCCACTTTGAAATAATAATAACAAAATGAAATCGATTAAAAACGTATGTTTAGAGACCAGATTATATGCTTTTGGACATTTAAACCAATCTCAACGGTAATAGCATATTTTTTCTAAGATCTAGTTATGCATATTATCGGTACACTTTCAATATATTTCCGAGTGCAGCCTGCGTTCCGAAATGCGTTAAAATCTAATGATATTAGCTGATAAGACCAAATTTAATAGTCACAAAATATAAGGGTGATAGAATAATAATTGTGACCTTGGTCAGATTCGCGATTTATGTAATAACATTGAAGACACAAACATGTATACTGAGTTTGATATAAAAAAAATTACTTGTTTCTTTTTATGGGTTAAGAACCCATTCATCATTTAATTTTGCATATTCTGCCAATTTTCATGCATATTTCAAGCATTTTTCATGCATATAACAAACTTTTTATATTGCACTAGGTGATCCAACAGACGTTGTTCTGTTCAAATCTAAAAAAAAAAATCCTGTTCCAATTATTAATCTAAGCCATTTTCATATCCATCGGTATAGCTCAAAAAAACCTCAAAATCTGTCCAGCCGCTTAGAAGGAGTTCATTTACAAACGTACGAACAGAAGATTTATATACATAAAGATAGAAAAGTTTATATAGTCGAAAAAAAGGTTACATTAGAAAAGTTTATATAGTTTTCTTAAATTTTATAATTTTCTGCGCTTTTTTTTTTATTCTTTTCCTTGAAAGTCATTTTCCAAGTATTAGAAAACTTAAAAAAAAGATGGACGAAATCTTGTCTCAAGTTGTTCTCAAGTTATGTTATTGTCCTGCTCAAACAGCACCACCTACCGGGTCCATTTGTGAATCTAAACCATCCTCGCATCCCCTTGAATACACACAAAAAATTTCGTCAACATCGGTCCAGCCGGTTAGGAGGAGTTGAGTGCATACACACGTACGCTAGAAATTTATATATAAGATATAATCCCTACGTATGTTATTAAAAACTGTTTGTCTCTTTGTATTAAACAGGTAGTGTTTATTGAGGAAAAACACTGTGACGCTCTTTATCTAGCGCACGCATTCTTTGTTGAGATAAGAAAAACAATTAAAAGAGTTAAGTATTGTAGTTAAATAACAGTAACAAAAAGTTATGTAGGTATCGTTATAGAATCATTATGCTAAATGGTCTATGTAACAACTTTCTACACCAGTTTGATTCCTACTCAAGACAATTATTTGCATCATCATTCATCATCATTTCAGCCTATTGCCGTCCACTGGTGCTGGACGTTGGCCTCCCTCATGTTACGCCACAATGTGCGGTCCTGTGCTTCCATCGACGCCCAGCAACTTTCGCCAGGTCGTCGGTCCACCTAGTAGGGGCGCGTCCTACACTGCGTCGTCCGATACGTGGTCGCCACTCGAGAACCTTTCTTCCCCAGCGGTTGTCGGTTCGTCGACCGATGTGGCCTGCCCATTGCCACTTCAACGTGCTAATTCTTCGTGCTATGTCGATTACACCCGTTCTTCTGCGGATTTTCGTATTCCGGATTCTATCTCGCAGAGAAATCCCGAGCATAGCCCGCTCCATAGCACGCTGAGCGATTTTTAGCTTCATTATAAGACCTACATTTAGGAACCACGTTTCCGTGCCGAATTATTTGCATAAAAACAAACAATTATTATGAATGTATAAAATGTATTTCCGTGTGGTTACGGAGTAAGAACAAAATTCACCACCCCCTACCTTGCCAGTGGGTGTCGTAGATGACTAAAGGGATATAATACGCATATAACACCGATGCAGGAGAAGGAAAAGTCGCTGGTCAAACTTTTCCAATTTCCCTCCTATTATGGTGGAATCTCGAGTTTATTAAAGTAGTAAGTTATTAAAGTATGATGGCTATTAAACTAGTAAGTTAATAATCTATACCAATAAATAAAATTGGAATGTCTGTTTGTAATGTCAAAATAATAGGCATTTTTCATGCTCACACGGTTATTTGGACGATACCTATGCCTAAAAATCACTTTATATTTTTTGTCTGTCCGTCTGTCTGCCTGTCTGTCTGCCTGTCTGTTTGTTCCGGGTAATCTTCAAAATGGATGGACCGATTTCAAAAATTCTTTCACCAATGGAAAGCCATAATATCAGGAGTAAACTAGGCTATATTTTATCCCGGTATTCCCACGGGAACGGGAACTACGGGGATAAGGGGACAGAAAGCGAAGCGAGGGCGGGTTGCTAGTAAACAAATAAGTTGGTATAAGTTCTCTTTAAAAAAAAATATTCTCAAGCCCTTATTTCAATCCGAGATTGACTTTTAATTAAATAAAAACAGATATATTGGATTTGCTTAAATATTTCTAAAGAAATTCTCAACAACAAACTCGGTGATCAAACTGCGCTCGAGAAATAGTAATAGTTTCTTGCCTTATTACGTCGGACTAGAAATTACATGAAATGCGAAGGTAGTACCACCCATATACCTTATAAAGACAAGAGATTACAAATAAAAAATTTATAATGTGCACTATGCACAGATGAAATAAGTCTAGGTAGGACACGTACATTATTTTATTTTTGCTATTTGTATCAAAGTGTATACTCATGCCGTCCTAGCCGAGGCCGCGACGTGACCGGGAATTAGTCCGTAACCCGCCGAGAGGCCGACCGCGTGAGGAAAGACCGACGTCCTCCCCGAGAGGGGGATGTCGGTCGATGGGATTCCGACGGGCCGACACCTGACGTCAAGTCACCTTGCTCCGGTGGTCGGCCCAACGACGAAGGCGACATGCATCGCGAGTGGATTCCCTCTGTCGCCCCGGACGGAGTGGTGCGAGGAGTGCGCTGACCGCAACCCACCCCAAAATAAATCAAAGTATATACTTATATGTTCTATGTGGTGACGGATTAAGAATACAATTCACCACTGCCTAACTTGCCCGTGGATGTCGTAAAAGACGACTAAGGGCTATAACATGCACATAAGATTTGTGCAAGAAAAGGCAAACTCAAAATGAAACCCTGTACCAACATGTCTGACTAGCACGGTATAGTAAGTTAAATTCTCTCCCATTATGGAGGAGGCCCACGTCAAAAACAGTGGGACGTATGTGGGCTGTGACGATAATGATGATATATTAATGCCAGACCAATATCTGATTATTATATTACATTACTTCTAGAGTTGATGTAAAGTCGATGTAAAGGCCGGGGAGTTAGTCCGTCACCCGCCGAGAGGCCGACCGCGTGATGAAAGACGGGATCGGTCGACGAGAGGGTACTCCAAGTAGAGGGTATTCCGTCGGGCCGACTACTGATGACAAGTAACCCTGCTCCGGTGGTCGGCCCAACGACGAAGGCGACGTGGTGTTCGGGTAGGTTGCGAGTGTTGCGTGCTTACGCCCCTCTGTCGCCCCGGACGGAGTGGTGCGAGGAGCACGCCGACCGCAGCCCACCCCAAAAAAAAAAAAAAGTCGATGTGAAGGCGAAAATGTTTGTAATCTAACTAACAATGATAGGACCACACTGTTGATAGTTGTCTGTCTACAGCCGCGAGCCGGTCCGTCCGGAGTAGTACCACACTGAGCAGAAAATCGACGACCAAGTAGTAGCAATTTGTTACTGCACGTCTTTCGGTAACCGAAAGAGTCGGGTGCCTTTAGTATCACCGAACTTCATTGCACACAATCACACTCTCTTCACTTTCCTCACTGTAGCAACAAACGCCAACATCACTCACCATCGGGTATGCTCTTTGCATTAAAAAAAAAATCGGTTGTCTGTAAAGTCGGTTTACTGACAATAGTTGAACGTGACAACGTCATAAGAAAATACTGATGGAATGATTTCATTTTTCAAAAGAAAATTTTAATTTTATTTGTTTGATAAATATTTAAATGGAACGCCTCAGAGCGAGGTAACGCCGCATACGTCATGTATTTTCGTGTGTGCAGCCGGCTCCATCGAATTATAAGACGTTGTCACGTCAAAAACCTAAATATTAAAGCTACCTCTATTAAACCCTTCGGAAATGAAATTATAAATTAAAAAAATATGTACAGTAATCTTTTATCCCTTAAGAGACGAGGCATGGATGTGTGTATCCTTTTCGTTCTCACATATGGCGCCCAGACATCTACTTGAGGGCTCAGCCAAGATCCGCACTTGAAATCTGATTGTACAGAAATAAATACTAATGCTGTGTGCATTAGTATTTTGAAGTCTTGGAGTCACAATTATTATTAAAGTGTGCTTTCCCTTCCAGAATAAATAAATCGCCACTTAGTCCTCCTAGTCTCAGCCAGCTGAACGCTGCAGTGTTCGAAACGTCGAACAATCAAAAATCAAATACAAACGCGATAAAATCCGTAAGATAGTTTTATTTATAACTAGCAACCCGTCCTCGCTTCGGTTTCAGTTGCCTTACTCGTGCAGTTCCCGTTCCCGTGGGAATACCGGGACAAAATATAGCCCATGTTACTCCCTGATATTATAACTTTCCATTGGTGAAAGAATTTTTGAAATCGATTCGGTGGTTTAAGCGTGAAAGCGTAACAAACAAACATGCTTACTTTCGCATTTATAATATTAGTAAGGATTACTCTCCAATTTATTGAGAATAGTTAAATAAAGCCCAAGCTCGGGCCTCCTCCGCTTTGCGAGGGGATTCATATGTGTTGGCCTATGCCAACACATATGAATCCCTTATGGTTTTGTTTCGAGTTTACCTTCTCGTTTTTTTTTTAAATATAATTACTATTAATTTTAATGTTAAATAATTACTAACCATAAACAATATAATTTTTTCATATAGAATCATTTTCTTCTTACACTGGCAATAAATTTTGTAGGTATCAAAATGTGGGTAAATATTTAATAACTATACTCGTTCCAACCATTTATTTTACTTTTGACACATGCTTTAGGACGTAACTGTTTCATTATACGCAATTATTAACTTTGAAACGAGTGAACAGAGAAATATATAAACTGCCCAATAATATTTATATACCTTAATTATTACCCACTAAATACATTAATATGCCGTAAATAGCTCTATTCATAAAATTTAAGTGATAATTCATTTCCGTTATAAAAAAAGTTACGTTCTATCGCATCTAGTGACAGGATCAAAAGTATTCGGTGCAAACTAATGAATCGCAAATAATCGATTACACTTATTTGCAGTTAAGTCAGCTGACAACTGAGTTTTGAGTTGTTGTAATAGTTGTAATTAATTTTATTATAACGAATCGTCGGATTCTTCATACGAACTCGAATCGTCGCTTGAATCATCTGCAGTGTTTATTATTAACTCTTGTGTAGGTATGTTGTCAAATTCAATTTCCCGATCCCAATCAGAGAATATTATATTTTTTGTCTTGTTGACGACACTCGCCCAGTTTTCAGGCGTCACACTAGCACATGCGTTTTTTAAAAGTTCAAGCATTTTATTTGCTGTGAAAGGAGGAGTTGTATTGTTTCTTGCGGCGTGTCCTTTGACTTGTGCCCAGATCATTTCAATTGGATTATATTGACAGTGGTACGGAGGAATTCTGATTACAACATGCCCATATTCTGCTGCCATTTCGTCGATGACATATCGTTTTGGCTGCTTTTTACTTTTTAATATTTTAAGTAATTCTACTTTTAGTAGGGATTCGTCCACATCTTCCCCATTATCACGAAGCCAGTTTATAATCTCGTGTTTTTTGTTGGCCTGTGTTGGCATTTTATTAATTTGGCGAGAGTGATAGGGTGCATTATCAATAAATATTGTTGATGGCTCTTCAAGTGATGTAAGCATTTCTCTGAACCACTTTTCATACACGTCCGCATTCATCTCCTCATGATAGTCTCCTGTTTTTTTTTATTTGAACGCTAACAGAGCGTCTGGTACAAATCCCTTTGTAGTTCCCGCATGGCAAATGATGAGGCGTTCACCTTTCCCCATTGGCACTGCAGAAGTAGAAGCAGCAGTATCGTCAGTCCAACCTTTTGGTATGGAATGATTGGCATTGAGCCAAGTTTCATCTGTGAAAACGACATTCGACCAGTCTTCTATTTTCTTCGCTTGTCTTAAAAATTCACAGCGAGACAAGGCTATATCACGACGTTCCATTAAAATTTTTCTTTTGTCGGATTTCTTATACAAGAACCCGATTTGGTGCAGCACCTTTGACAAAGAAGATTTTTGACCACGAAACAAGCCATAATTTCGTAGAGACGCTACTAATTTTTTCAAAGTAGGAATCTCTTTGCTTGTGTAATAATTGTATATATGACGACGAATAGCATCAGTATCAAAACTGTCAATTGCTGTCACTTTACGAGGCTGACGTTTTTTCTTAGGCGTAGATAGCTTGTTCTGTTCAATACCACTACTACCATAGGCTTCTTTAATGATTTTCGCCACCGTTGGAGCACTAATACCTAATGCTGCTGCAACACGGTCTCTAACTTGGGTTACTGGTATAAGGAATCCGCCATTGCGGCTTTCCTTTTCAAAAAATTCACGAAGCCGCAGCACTAACTCTCTGGATTGTCCTTTAAGCACCATACCTTTCGGCATTTTGCAAGTAAAATCTTACTGGGAGGAACGATACACTCAACTCAATCAAAGTAAGAACAATGAAATCAATACGGTGGAATATAAATACTCAACACAGCGTATGAAAAATATGGAAGAGCACTCAGCGAACAGAAATGTGACTAGCACGGGAGTCTTGTTGCGAGTGACAGACAACGCAACAAAATGGCGTCGCCGGCGCGCCGTTCAGTGTTGCCAATTCGGCTTAAAAAAAAGGGTTAGGCTGGATGAGAAAATTAGTGATTTACTACCGCAGACGAGGGCGCCATTGTCTCTAAGTAAAGTTTGGAGCAGCGGACCCCGCTTAATGGAAAAATGCTTCATAAAGTAGTTATTTTTTATTTTGCAAAGTACAAAGTAAAATATTTTGGGAGGACTGAATTAATGGGTATGCAAAAATTAATGTGCCCAAATAACAAATATATTTACAGAAGTGAAGTTTTTAAATAATATGAAATATGTATTTAAGCAAAAATAAAATATCCGTGTTAAATCGATTAAAAGTTCTTCCTGACTAAAATCGATTATTACAAAACATAGTATCCGTAATACATTGGTACAACACTAATTGATCAGAATTCGACCTGCCAAAAGTAAAATAAATGGTTGGAACGAGTATAATTTCTGTATCGGGTAGATAATTATAAATTTTCTGCAGTAACGATGACTTATCGGACGTGAGACATCTTAGTCCACCCGTGAGCATGAACGCTGCAAAGTGTTCTAAACGTCGGGTAATCAAAAATCAAATACAAACGCGATAAAATCCGTAAAGTAGTTTTATGTCTGCGCGAGGAGCGCAGCCTCGATGAGGAGATCCGCCACCGGCGAATGGGGCGGCGCAGGCGCAACTACCTGCGCCTCATGCCGCCCTAGCCGAGGCCGCGGGTGACGTGACCGAGGATTAGTCCGTCACCCGCCGAGAGGCCGACCGCGTAAGGAAAGACCGACGTCCTCCCCGAGGGGGGGATGTCAAGTCGATGGGAGGGTACCCCACGTAGGGGGTATTCCATCGGGCCGACCACTGACGACAAGTAAACCTGCTCCGGTGGTCGGCCCAACGACGAAGGCGAGGAGGAGGATTGAACCCAAGTGGGACTCCACTTGGGTTCAATCCTCCTCTACAATGGGAGGGAAATTGACCTACTATACCACGCTGGTCAGACGTGTTGCAGATTTATAACGAGTATTACATTTCTTATCTGCGCATTATAATCCCTTAGCCATTTTTTACGACACCCATGGATAAGAGATCCCGCCCTCTCTCGGCGGTTCATTGTATTCTTACTCCGTAACCCCACAAATAAAAATAATAAAATAATATTAAATAATAATAATTACATCACAAAAATTTGATAACCTACAAATGTAGCGTTTTGTTCATCACTAGCAACCCTTCCCGGCTTCGTTTCGGTATCAGCCGCTTTACACGCATAGTTCCCGTTCCCGTGGGTATACAGAGATAAAATATAGCCTATATTACTCCCTGATATTATAACTTTTCATTGGTGAAAGAATTTCATACCAAGAAAAGGAAAATTCGAAATAAAACCCTATACCAATACCAACCCGTCAGACCAGCGTGGTTTTTTATTTATATGAATTATTTGCATAATTTCTGATATTAAATTATATAACAAATGCACCAATAATACAACAATAAACACTCATTAAGCTGTAACAAATCCTGATTTCAACGGAGATCTTAACAGACAAAGTAAGCAACAGAAAAAAATAAGATCAGACTCGGAATAACCATTTATGGATCGCAAACAGACGGACAACAACATGGCGGCAAGCGAGCGATTCTCATTCCTTACATTGCATAAGTTAGTAATAAGAATCGGCCATAAGGCGAGCTTAGTTATTTTAATTCCATAGAAGCCATAATCCAAACATGCACTCCGGTGCCTAGCCTCAAGAGTTCCATTCCGTCCTAAATCAATTAAATATAATCCAGAATTATTCTGGGTCTAATTTGCCAAGGCCTCGCCACGCTATATGATAGTAAGTGTTTGTGGCATGCGTCGCTTTACGCCACGCCATCGATCAGGTTTACCCTCGCCTATACCTGTTTCACATCAAAAATAATTAAAAATAAATACCGCATAACCATACATAATTTATAAGCGTGCATAACATGAATCATCTTATATTCTATGGCCTTCTCAATATCTTTACTATGTAAGTATCTATTAACAACTTGATTGCTTGTACCGCACATGAAGATAATTATATTTAATAATGTATGTCTATAAGACATACTATAATTATATTATGTAAACTAGCAACCCGCCCTCGCTTCGCTTCTAGTCGTTTTACCCGCGTAGTCCCGTTCCCGTGGGAATACCGGGATAAAATATAGCCTAGTTTACGCCCTGATATTATAGCTTTCCATTGGTTAGAGAATTTTTGAAATCGGTCCAGCCGTTTTGAAGATTACCCGGAACAAACAGACAGACAGACAAAAAGATTTTAATTGCTATTTTAGGCATAGGTGTCGTGCAAATAACCGTGTGAGCATGAAAAAAGCCTATTATTTTGACATTACAAACAGACACTCCAATTTTATTTATCTGTACAGATGTTCGTAAGTTTAAAATTGTTTATTTTAAATAAGTATAAATTTTCCGTGTTGTAACGGAGTAAAAATACAATTCACCGCTTTTGCCCGTGAAAGTCGTAAAAGACGACTAAGGGATATAATATGCATTTAACATTTATGCAAAAGAAGGAAAACTCGATATAAAACCCCATGCCAATACGTTTGACCAGCGTGGTGTGGTAGGTAAATTTCTCTTCCACAATGAAGGAGATCGGAGCCCAACAATGGGAGGTATAAGGGCTGTAATGACGACGATGATCATAAATAAATATTGATTATTCATCTCGGCTTCTATACGAAAAAAAATAAGTATGTGAACCCTCAACGTGGCAAATATTAGGAGCGCAAGATTGTATTGGTATGGACATAGGTTAAGGAGGGATGAAAGGCACGCGATATAAAAGGCTTATCGATAGGAATCTAGATGTACGTAAGCATCTTAGTTGACCCAAAAAGGCCGCGGAAGCTTAGATCTAGCAGTGGTATATATATTAGCTCATCGAATTATTCATAGAGGTATGCTCAATAGAGTTTGAAACTATTCCTCGCAAAGGATATTAGACTTGACTATAATCCTTATCCGTGAGGTGACAGAGTAAGAATACAATTCACCACTCCCTTTCTCTCCCATGGGTGTCGTAAAATACTACTAAAGGATACGCTATGTTAATAATATCTGTACAATAGAGAAGGAAAACTCGACATAACCCTCCACGAACACGTCTGACCAGCGCAGTCAATTTCGCCTCCCATTGTGGAGTAGGTCTGAGCCCAACGGTGGGTCTTATGAGGGCTGAGATGACCATGATATACCTTATATTATACTCTCATCATTATTCTGCTCTCATCCCAATTACGACGACGAAATACGTAAGTACTGTATTTCCATAGTACATTGTGGTAGGACCATACTGTTGACAGTTGTCTGACTACAGCCGCGGGCCGGTCCGTCCGGGGTAGTACCACACTCGAGCAGAAAATCGAAGTCCAAGTAGTAGCAATTTGTCACTGCGCTTCGTTCGGTGACCGAGAGAGTCAGTAGCCCATTCTGAGGGTGTTTGCATGTGGTGGGTTCTGGTGATGCCTTTAGTTTCACTGAACCGACCTCATTGCACGCATTCACACTCTCTTCACTTTCTTGCGGGAGGCAGTGGCCTAACAAAAGTCCATGAGCGGCAGCAACACTTACCATCATGTGTACTATTTTTCTGTTTGCCACCATTAGCAATAAATAAAAAAAAACATCGCAAAAGTTATTGGCAATAGTTTTATGACAGCTGCCTACTTAACCTCTACCCTCCTTGGGAATTTACCAGACATCATCAGACGGAGTTGGCCTAGGTCGATTAAAAAGTTCTTCCTTGTCTTAGTCGTCTTTTACGAGACCCATGACTAATGTAAACGATAGTAGCATTCTTAGCCGCCACTACAAAGCAACTATTTGACCAAATTCATTATATCATGCAGTTATGTGCTACTATATAAGTTGGGACTCAAACCTGTACAGCAAAACGTAGAATAACTCTGCATAGCCATATAAGATAATAGATTATACAGAAATGCATCATTATCCAACTAAAATGCATCGACTAACGCAATTTAATCCACACCATATGTATAAATGTAGCATAACAAAGTCCCTTGAAATCAGAATTAAAAGAAAATCACAACCAATCAAAAAAGATTGCTAATTTTTATATTATGTAGACCGTTAACTGTATATGTCATATCTGTGACAAGAGAAAACGCTGTTTAAGAAATAAATACATCAATAAATTTCGACAAGCAATTTAAATAATGAGTAATGACCTACCGAAAAAATCCTCCCAAGTCATAGAATGATCGGAATCACCGTTTGCACCGTCCATTTTTTAACACATATACTAAACGCTAACTTAACATTTTTCTCATATACGTTTATTAATAAATCACAAATACGTTGTACTTTTATGTCACCAAACACTTGTTACAATTTTGTTTGTTGACAAACAAAAAGACATCGCGCTCGATACGCTCGCGGCAGCGGGGCAACGGAACACAACCTCACGCTCAACGTTCGACTCGTGAATGAATGAAACTAAAAAGTTGTTCCCTTTCGGCCTCCGCAATATCTTATAGCCCAAGAGCCAGCCAGTGCTCACTCTACAAAATATACAGACGTAAATTCATAGTATTTATTTTTATTTTTTAAGTGAAAACTTTTTACAGATTTGTATGGGGAGTAAATTCATGTAAGTCGTAATCGGCATGGTAACGTGTTAACGCTAACACTATATCTGTAGCTGTATCAATGTCAATGTACCGATAGATATCAATACTGTGCCGATAGATGTCAATACCAGATAAGTGGCAAAGTTTTAATTTACAAATTTTAATTTAAGATCATCCGTGTGATGACGGAGTAAGAATACAGTTTACCACTCCCTATCTTGCCCATAGGATTCTTAAAAGACCGCTAAGGGATTGCAATATGTAGAAAACATCTATACTAGAGAAGGAAAAACTTGAAATAAAACCTTATGCCAACCCGCCTGAGGCCTGACGCATGGGATAATAGGTCAACTTCCCTCCCACTGTGGAGGAGTCTCGAGCCCAGCAGTGGGATGTATATGAGCTGTGATGATGGTGGTGATGATGAATTTAAGATCAAACAATTAATCTGTATATCTAAAAAGAGCAACTGTTTGTTCATAGTTTTAAGGTTTCACTTCTGTCGGCATTCCTCATGATAGATTTGTGTTGTTTTTTTTTTATTATTAGTTCAACGTTAGTGATTTTGAAATACTAAATTAATAGAAAAGAATTATCTTTGCGAATAATTAGTGTGTTTTTACACCTTACAGTATATGCCAGTACATCACGGTAATTACTTTATCATTTATTTATGTTAGTGATTTGACTGAAGTAATTATTTTTGAATACAAACTTGATAAAATTTATCTTTTTATCGGACGGTAGTGACGTAGTTAAAATAATATATACCTCCCTTGCGGTATTATTAATTGTACGCATATGTATATTGGCGTTTTTATTACTGTTGTTGTTCTATTTTTAAATTAATCATCTGTCACAATGTCAAAATGTTTTACTTCAACCGCGTACTTTTTATAGTCACATATTCACAACACACATAATAACCAGCATGTTCAGTTTTTATTTTTTTACTCCTCACAGATAGCAATTATATATCGTTTCAAATTTTTCGAAGAATATATTTTTGATATAGGAGATATCTAACCGTGTGGTGATGGAGTAAGGATATAATTCACCACTCCATATCTTGCCTGTGGGTGAAAGGGCGGCTAAGGGATGTAATATGCACATAACATCCATGGAAGAGAAGTAAAACTCGAAAAAAAATCCTATGCTAGTAAGTCTGACCAGCGCGATATAATAGGTTAATTTCCTTCCCATAGTGGAGGAAACCCAATCGCAGTAGTGGGCTGAAATGATAATGATAAGTTAACCATTCTCGAAGAATGTGATATCTAGAATATACGGGTTAAATAAATATTTTGTAATACCTACGTACTTAAGAAAATAGATTAGTGTCACTATAACACTACAGACCAGTAGCATATACTTTCTTTTGATAATTTTATGAAGATGTGCATATGAATTGTGTCACCTTTGAACACTAAATGATTGACAACTAACTCAATGCAACTCGTCAATTCTATTTTATTATCTACCATGAAACAATAATAATTTCATTCTAACATAACACTTATATCTTAGCATACCAACCGGAATGTAACTTCGTCTGTTAATTTATTGAATCGCCCATATTACCGCCTTTCAGAGGTTGATTTTATGCTTTTTTGTTGCTTGTAAAGTTTTTTTGTTTAAACAAAATATGTTTTGTAAATTATATTTTATATTCTTATGAAGTTTTACATTTATTTCATCTTCAGCATGTACACATGCTGCTATCGAACATGCAAAGCAATAACAGTCTACTGCCCACGCAGGCCAGACGAACTAACCTGTTTTTATTTTGTATTTCCCTTTTTTATAGTAATAATTATACCTACTTACATCCTTTGGTCGTCTTTTATGACATTCACTGCAAAGCAAAGGATAATCAAGCGTACTTTTTCCCCATTACATCATGAAGAAAAATTGCAGCATAACTCTTAGACTATTACACGCAATGCGCTTCAACAAGCTCGACTCCTTTATCTTAAAGTTACTCAACTAAAGCGCTTTTTACACTACACGATGTTCAGGGCCCTGAATCACTAGGGGTACTCTACAACAGCTAAATTGTGAGACCTTTTCACCAGTTTCAGTTTTAGCGAAATAACAGTTTCAGAAAACTGTTACATACTGTTCCATATTTATATATATATATATATATATATATATATATATATATACATATAAAAATATATATATATATACATAATATATTGTATGTAATAATAATATTATACATATACATAAAATAAATACATGCTTATTTAAATATATTAGACGTGGGTCGTTACGTTATTTTTAAGAAACGTAACGAAACTAGTGACTTGGTCGACGTCACGTGTTTCAAAATTAGTGATTTTTGTAACGACTTATTTGTATACAGCTACTTTGATTGTTTGCATATTGTATGAATAGCTGCACTAACTATATACAGTTACACGCGAAACGAAAATAAATTTGTAGCTATACAGTTAAATCAATAAATTCTCTTCCTTTCATACTTTTTTCAGGCTGAGGACTGACTGCATTATATGTATTTACGATTGATTAGAGGTTATAATTAAACTATTATTTAATTATTTTAATTAAATTTGTATTACTGCAGACGTATTTAAAAGTAAATTGATTGTATATACAATGATTATATTTACAGTTTATTTACACTTTTGATATATTTACAGTTTTTTTCACTGTTATATGCACTTTATAATGTATGATGTTTTTATTAGTAAAACAACAAACTAAAATAATAAATAAATTAAATTCTTTACTTTAAATTCAAATTTCAAAGTAACATTCGCTTCGTTTCCCGCAACGTCAAGCCGTTGAAATTACTTATAAACAAAAATCACTCTATTTTATTATTAATAAATGCAATTTTACGTATGAAAATTAAAGGTATAAAATGTATTGTTACTCTGTTTGGTCTTTGTTGCATACCACGGCACGTGAGTGTTCGGTATTTGGTCGGCTTACTTCGAATAATTTCGTGCCATTCGATTAGCCATCTCGCTCGTTCGCTCGGCCGTGATGCGAAAGAAATGTACTTAGCGTAATCAAGGTTGTGCCGTCGGCTCTTTCTCGCTCGCTCGAATATAATACTGTTTATAATAAATCCCATATCTGTGAGTCGTGTTAAGTATAACGTAGTTACAAAAATCACCTCTTTTACTTGTCGACTCGTAAATAGTGATTGTTACATGTCGCGTAATGGGTTATTGTAACTAATGACGTGAAATAACGCTCATGTCTAAAATATATACATAAATCAGTCCTAAGCATGTAAAGCAGGAAGGACCGTTTTCATTATAGGAACAAACACTAAAACCACTTCTAAACATTATTCCTCAAGAATGGTTATTTCCCCTTTTTTCTCGTATTACAGCACAACAGGCTGTTATTTTGGAACAGTTTTCTGAAGCTATTATTTTGGAACAGTTTTCTGAAACTGTTATTTCGCTAAAACTGAAACAGGTCTCACAATTTAGCTGTTGTAGAGCACCCCTAGTGATTCAGGGCCCTGAATATCGTGTAGTGTAATAAGCCTTTAAAGGCCTGTTGTGCTATAATACGAGAAAAATGGGAAATAACCATTCTTTAGGAATAATGTTTAGAAGTGGTTTCAATAGAACAGTTTTCTGAACCTGTTATTTCGCTAAAACTGAAACTGGTGAAACAGGTCTCACAATTTAGCTGTTGTAGAGCACCCCTAGTGATTCAGGGCCCTGAATATCGTGTAGTGTAATAAGCGCTTTAGTTCATATCATCTATGAGAAATTTCTTACAGGTGGTAATTTCAATGTAGATATACAATTTCAATGTAGACTTCAATGTAGATGTACAAACATATACAGGCTTAGAGGAATCAGACTCGCCTAGCAGGCAATTCAAATAAAAAATATTTATGTACTTTGTGTAAAATTTTCCTTTTTTTTTACATAAAATTCATAATCTCAACTCGTATACGTCGTACTGTTGGGCTCGAGCCACGCCGCGCCGGTCAGATAGGATATAGGATAGGATAGGTATAGAATCTTTTTTTAATTCAATAATCTTGCATTGATGTTAAATTCAAATTCAAATCATTTATTATGTATAAACCCCGCGGGGGCACTTTCATTTTGTCATTTTTTTTACATTTTAACTTAAATTACTACCGGATCGGAACGCGACCGCACTGAGAAGATCCGGCAAGAAACTCAGTGGGATTGTCTTTTTTTAATTCATTTACTAGTTTTTTTAAATAACATTACATACAACAACATGCCTATTAATAGCTTCAGTGTGATATATTTCGAACCACGATATAGTCTATACCAATAAATAAAATTGGAGTGTCTGTTTGTAATGTCAAAATAATAGGCTTCTTTCATGCTCACACGGTTATTTGCACTATACATATGCCTAAAATAGCAATTAAAAAATTTTTGTCTGTCTATCTGTCTGTCTGTCTGTCTGTCTATCTGTCTGTCTATCTGTCTGTCTGTCTGTTTGTTCCGGGTAATCTTCAAAACGGCTGGACCGATTTCAAAAATTCTTTCACCAATGGAAAGCTATAATATCAGGGCGTAAACTAGGCTATATTTTATCCCAGTATTCCCATGGGAACAGGAACTACGATGGTAAAACGACTATAACCTATAACCGAAGCGAAGCGAGGGCGGGTTGCTAGTTGTTAAATATAATGAAAAATTACCCTCTTTTTTTTTGTGGCTGGGCTGCGGTCGGCGCGCCTCCGCACCACTCCATCCGGGGCCACAGAGGGGCTTAAGCACGCAACTCCCGCAACCCACCCGAAAACCACGTCGCCTTCGTCGTTGGGCCGACCACCGCAGGGTTAACTTGTCATCAGTGGTCGGCCCGACAGAATACCCCCTACTTGGGGTACCCTCCCATCGACCGACGTATCGGGGAGGACGTCGGTCTTTCCTCACGCGGTCGGCCTCTCGGCGGGTGACGGACTAATCCCCGGTCACGTCACCCGCGGCCTCGGCTAGGGCGGCATGAGGCGCAGGTAGTTGCGCCTACGCCGCCCCAGTCGCCGGCGGTGGATCTCCTCATTGAGGCTGCGCTCCTCGAGCAGGCGATCCGCCGCCTCCTTCCGCGAGATCACTGTCTCGCAGAAGGCTGCGACCGCGTCCCAATTCCCGACGCTGTCGACCATCGCCCTAGCGATAGCCGGCAGCGTCAGGTCTGTACCGATGATTGCGACGAGTTCACAGCGCTGCACTGCCCAAGCCGCGCAGGCCTCGAGCGCATGGCGCGCCGTGTCCTCGTCGCAATCGCAGTGGTGGCAGGACGGTGTACTCTCCCTCCTAACGACCTTGTGCAGGTATTTGGCGAAGCACCCATGCCCCGTCAAAACCTGCACCAGTCGGAAGGAGAGCACCCCGTGCCGCCTTTCCAACCACTGCATCAGCACCGGCCGGAAGGCCTCCACGGTTTGCACCCCGAACCGAGGCCTCTCCAGCCGGACTGCCCAACGGGCAATGACGTCTCGGCGGGCGTCGACGCGCCAGGCGGTGAGCTCCCTTAACGATATCACACCGCCCTCCGCTCGCACCCCCGTCATCCGCCGATACAATCCGGCGAGCATTGCCGCCTCCATGAAAAATTACCATGGCTGGACCAGATTCCGCAAACGGCACCCGATCACGAGTTAACAACTAGAGCAGCCATCACTCCCCTCAACCACAATGGAGGTAAGGGAGTGACCCGCTCATCGTAGCTACCGCAAGCAGACCCTTCAATGAGCATAACCAATACCACTTGGCAGAAACATAAAACATAGAACAAATTCGTTTGGCAAAACACGCTACGCTTTACAATTATAATAGCTATAACAAAATAAACATGTGTGTAACACCTTTCATTGTATTAATGAGAAAATACCTGAATGAGGAGCTGCTCATAACTAATCTGTATTATCATCAAATGTTTTATATTCCTTAGTCATCTTCTACAACACCCATGAATACGATAGGGGTTGGCGAATTTTATTCTTATTCCGTCACCATATGGAAATTTATACAATTAACGGACACAAATTACACCTAGACTCAGCACGATAATTTGTATGTTAATGTACTATTATCCTGCGTGGGCATCGAACTGACGCTGTAAGTCGAGATCGTAAATATTACGCCATCTGTGCGGTCAAATAAAATTATTTAGAGATTATTATTTTGCTCGACGTTTTAGGGACACTTCAATGTTAATGTTGGTGGGCTAGTAATCCCGTTGCTATTAATGATAAAAACTATCAATCAAATACATAACACATCAATATACTACCAACTGGACTAGCGTGGGCTGACGTATGACAATCAAACTTGTCGTCTTTATGGGAGATGTGCGCCATCTATCAGAAAACGTTATCATCATCATTCATCATTTCAGCCTATCGCGGTCCACTGCTGGACGTAGGCCTCCCTCATGTTACGCCACAATGTGCGGTCATGTGCCGCCTCCATCCAACGACCCCCAGCAACTTTCACCAGGTCGTTGGTCGTGGAAGGGCCTCCTACACTACGTCGTCCGATACGTGGTCGCCACTCGAGAACCTTTCTTCCCCAGCAGTTGTCGGTTCGTCGAGCGATGCGGCCTGCCCATTGCCATTTCAGTGTGCTAATTATTCGTGCTATGTCGGTTACACCCGTTCTTCTGCGAATTTACGTATTCCGGATTCTATTTCGCAGAGAAATCCCGAGCATAACCCGCTGAACGACTTTGAGTCTTATTATGAGGCCTACATTTAGGGACCACGTTTCCGTGCCGTAAGTCATCACTGGTAACACACACTGGTCGTAGACCTGTGTTTTCAGACAGATGTTGGACGAGAAGATTCTCTTAAGTTTCCCGAACGTTAACACATTGTTAATATTGAATACTTTGAAAAAAAAATGAAGTTAGGATTGTATTGAACGGAAGGATGACCTTCATATGTCAGCCCACGCTGGTCCAGTTAGTAAACCGATTGAAAAGGATTTCGCTATGGGTTCGAATCACACGGCAATCATTTTTCGCTCGTAAACAAGTTTTTATGTAACGTACTTTAAGGGATATTCTCACAAGGCTCGATATTTCGCTCATCGTTCATGCTATCATTCACGTAGCAACGTATTCTGTCTATGAATACCGTATCAATTAGAGATTGCAACCCGGTATATTTCTCAACCCGGCCGGGCCCGGTTGCATTCGCCGCCAACCCGGCCGGGTCCACCGGGCCCAGCCGGGTTGTATTAGCGATGAAATATGAATGGAAAAGACAACGATTCAAGGTTAATATTTATTTCAAACTGACTTATAAATAGTTATCACAATAAACAGTCCCACTCATGTCTCAAAATCACACTTAATACATAATTGATTAAGCACTTTTACTTATGGACGGAAAAGTAACATTAGTATTAGTTCATTCATATTCACTCATATTCATTTTTATAAGTTTAAACAAGCAGGTCTTTCACGTTACTCCTTTTAGTGTCTACCTATTTAAAAACATAGTATTAAAATAAGAAACTACTAACGCAGCTAAAAGTACTAAACGTGTCATAACAACTTAGATTAGATAGATATATAGCCTTTGGTAGCTTTGGTATAATTAAAACAAATTTTTATCTGCTAAAAGTAAAGTATTATGTTTTTTCTTAAACTTTGGTTATTAAGACTAGTGAATGTTACTATTACTAAATGAGCAGATAGCGAAATCTTATAGGCTAGGCTGTATTGCAATTGTAAACAACCAAACTTGTATAGTCTTAACTAACAAAATTTAACGTAAAATTGGTTACGTTACGTAGTTTTACAACAAAACAAGAAGTATATTCTAACTAAGCAAGTTAGAATATACTTTTTGTAAGGCAAAACAATTATTTTTCAGTCTGAAAGAATGATCTTAAAAAGCTGGTCATCCGGCCAATTCTTACCCGGTCCGGTGGGTGTCTAAAAGGGCACTGGGCCCGGTTTACAATCTTTAGTATCAATGGTATGCAGAATAAACAACGTCGGAGAGAGCACCGAGACCTGTGACACACCGCGTTAATGGTCATGGTATCGATGCAGAAGCCATCCAGGACTATTATCCTCCGACTATCCAGAAAGCTAGCTATCCAATTACAAACTACCTCGGCGATTCCGTATGATGGTAACTTCCACAATAATGCCCTGTGTCAAACCCTCTCAAACGCCTTTGTGATATCTAGGCTAAAAGTTAGCGCCTTATTCTTACCCTTCAAGGGTTCTGCCCAACGATGTGTGAGATATGAAAGAAGATCACCAGTCGACCGACCATGACGAAAGCTCTACTGGCGATCCGTTAAACACTGCAAATGCCGTTGGTCCCAGAAGCAGCAATCCTGGGTTCGGGTAAGGACTCAATGGCCGGCGGTGATCATTCCCACCGGGTCTCCTTGTATCCTAAGTAAGCTTCTCACGCTCAATGGCCCAAATAAGCGTTCACCCCCGCAAGTTTCAAGCATCACTAAAACCCTACACACAAACTCCTCAGAAAGTTGGGCTTCCGGCTCTCCCGCTCACCAAACAGAAACAAAACTGGATATTAAAATATTTCAAATTTGTACATATCATACCCTTTTTTTAATTCATCCTAATTACGAGGATAAGTTTTATTTTTAAGTTATAAAAAGTAAAGCTGTTATGCTTCTACAGAGCGTTAGCCATATTAATAAAGATTTTTCAACATATAGGTATCAATAATATATAATATGAAAATGTCACATTTTTTATCACTCCCGCCAAAATTCGGCTTCTGCGGGAGTAGGTATTGATCTGTTATAATAGAGGTGCAACCCGAGTAATATTTACTTTAGGCGATTACAGCAACCGTGAGAGCAAAACAAATTGCGACGTCCTTGTCGTCGGAGCAAAGAGTAAAGTTTGTCAACTGAAACATCGAAGTATGAAAAACAACTAACGGCTTTTATTAAAATTGTTTCAAGTTAGCATTTAAATTTATTATTTTTCGCGTACATATAGAACGAAGAATATATTTTCATTTTTTGTTTTATATAATTTTTTTTATATTAGAATATTATGTATATTCTTATATAGTTTTGGGTGACGTAGAAGAGGACTAAGAGATATAATATGCATTAGTGATGTAACGAATGTCTTATTTTGGACATTCGCGAATGCGAATGTCAATGCGAATATCTGCTGCCAACATTCGCGAATGCGAATGCGAATATTCAGTATAAACGTGTGGCAAATGACGTTGACCCTTTAACTTGGAGGAAAGTGAACAAAGAAAGATACGCTCTTCTGCTTCCTGTAGTTCGGCATTATTTAGTTACACCACCAACGAGTGTCCCCGACGAGCGCATATTTAGTGGTGCTGGACTTATTTATACGCCACATGGAAACAGACTTGAAGCAAACAAGGCATCAAAACTACTATTTTTAAAGTTTAATATGCCCCTACTGAGGTTCAATTATTAATATGAAAAATATATATAATTAACTGTTATTTTTTTAAGGGAGAGAAGTATTTTTGTATGAGAATCTATTTTTTTGTTTGTTTAGACTATTTAATGGTCTATTGTAGAAGAATATAATTTTTGTTTGATAATTAACATACATAAGTACATACATATAATCACGCCTCTTTCACATAGGGGTAGGCAGAGACCACTTCTTTCCACTTGCTACGACCTTGACATACCACTTTTGCCTCGTCCACATTCATTAATCTCCTCATACATGTTCTTCGGTTCAGGGTACTCCTAACCTGGCCTTTCTTAAGAACGTCCCCGATTTGATGGTGGAACGTCCGCCTCGGTCTTCCCCTTCCAACACTTCCGTTCACATTCGCCTTATAAATTCTCCTTGTTAGTCTCCTTTTATTCATTCTCTCTACATGGCCGAACCAACTTAACATACCTTTCTCAATCCTTGTCACTACATCTACATTCATTCCACAACGTTTCTTAATCACTCTGTTTTTAATTCTATCACTTAATTTCACGCCAATAATGCTCCTTAGCACTCTCATTTCCACAGCATTTATTCTACTTTCGTGCTTCTTCTGCCATACCCAGCTCTGACTTCCATACATTAGAGTTGGTACAAGCACTCCCCTATGCACAGCTAAGCGAGCCTTCTTAGACAGGCTTTGGCTGCCCATAAAGGTGCGCAAAGCACCATTGACCATATTTCCCTTACACACTCTTCTTTCAATATCACTTTCACATTTACCATCTCTCGCAAATATAGATCCCAGATATACAAACTCTTGCACTTGTTCTAATATTTCCTCTTCTATACGTATCTTGCAGTCCGTCATAGCTTCTTCCCTTTAAAATACCATAACTTTCGTCTTCTTTACATTAATTTTCATTCCTTTTCTTTCAAAAGCATCATGTACTGCTGTTACCATCTCTTGCAACTCATTCACCGACGAAGCAAGAAGAAGCAAGAACTTGATTGTCAGCGTAGTGAAGACATTTGATAAGTAACCCATTCATTCTCAGTCCATATTCACTCTCTTTTAAATCAGTCAAGCAGTTGTCCATGAATAGGATGAACAGCCATGGTGACGCTACACATCCTTGTCTAACACCCTTTTGGATGCTAAACCATTCAGTGTATGCTCCCTCTATTCTGACACAGGCACTGCAGTTCTCATAGAGAGACTGCAGTACCCGTATCAGGTTGCCGTTCACCCCATGCAAAGACAATGCTGGCCACAATTCATTCCTAACCACTCTATCATAAGCCTTTTCTAAAGCCACGAAAGCACAATAGACCTTCTGGTTTTTAGCCAAGAATTTTTCGGCTATGCAACATAAGGAAAAGACCTGATCCGTACATCCCATTCCCTTTCTGAATCCTGCTTGCACATCCCAGATTCTTTCATCCGTCTCTTTATAACTCTTCCTATCAGTACCTTAGCATACAGTTTGCCGACGACGCTGAGAAGGCTTATGCCGCGGTAATTGGCGCAGTCTTGTTGCGACCCTTTTCCCTTGTATAAGGGCACGATTACAGCCTTGCACCAGTCTTCTGGTACTCGACCCTTTCTCCAACACAAGCTGAAAAGGTGGTGCAACTGACTCACCACTACCCCGTCGCCAGCCCTCAGCATTTCGACCGACATCCTATCATATCCCGCAACTTCATATACTTCATTGCCGTCACGATCTCATTTGTACCTATCTCGCAATCTTGATAATTTAAATATTAAAAATATATCTAAAGACTTAGAAAAGTTTAATAGAAGAATTTAATTTTATTAGTTTCATTGCATTAAAAGTTTTTAGCTTTATTAAAGTAAAAGACAATTTTATTCTTGTTTGCTTAAAGTGTTAACTATTAACTCTTATGTAAAATGATTATATTTATACTATAAATACTATAAACTATATAATATAGATATACTACAAAAACACTTTGTGATTATGATGACAGCAACTCATTTTAAGCTTTTATTTGATTTTAATTATAGTAAAAAATCATAGAATATTATTTTTGTTTGTTTATATTGCATTTAGGCCATTTACTATTTAGTTTTGTTTGTTAAATTCTTATGACAATTTGATTCTTAGGCTTCATTGCCCAAAGTTAAATAAATATTAATTGTAGAAGTATTTGTAGATTATTATTTTTAGTTTTGTTCAAGAAGATAATTATAACATTAAACTTTGGTAAAAATTCATAGAAGATTATTTTTGTTTGACTACATTGCATTTAGGCCATTTAGTATTTAGTTTTGTTTTTTAAATTGTTATAAGTTTGATTGTTAAGTTTCATTGCCTAAAGTTAAATAAAAAAATGATACCAATTGATAAAGTGATTACGAGGTTAAGTTATTTTTATTGCATTAAAAACAAAAGAAATGTAATTGAATTGGATTTTCTTATATTAACCACTATTATTACCTACTTAAAAAAGTTATACACGCAAAAATATTCGCAAAAACATTCGCAATAATTTCGCAAATGCGAGTGCGAATGCGAATATGCAAAAAATATGCGAATATTCGCGAATGCGAATATTCGTTATATCACTAATATGCATATACCAATACAAAAATACGAAAACTCAAAATGAACCCCTATGCCAGCACATCTGACCAGCGTGGTACAGTAGGTTTTATTCTCTTCCAAAATTAGCAAAAGAACAGCAGATATGAATATTTGAGATCAGAAAATATTTAAAATATAATTATCTTTTTTTCTTCCTCTCAATTCATATCATCACACTATTTAGTGCTAACCTGATAATCACTTTCCTAAGGAAATTCATGCATAGCTAGTGTGTGAATAATGTTGGTTAAGCTAATTGGCTTAGGATTTTAAGTTTATTTTCTAGAGGTGATGTTATTTGCTTACATCCTTTGGTCGTCTTATACGATAGTTTTTATCTGATAAAATTATCCTTTCGCTGCATAATGAAATGGACTACTATTTCAATTACATATTTGGAAAAATAAATGGCATTTATTTAGAAATCAATTTGCTTTTTCAAAAGATGAAGATCTGTATTGCGTTACGATAGTGAATCGACTAACTCTAAGTTTTTAAATTAAATCGATACGACATGTCTCACTATTATTAACACAAACAATATGGCGGAATTTTGATCAGTTGTTATGCTTCATTCAATTTATCATTCCGTACTAAATTATATAGTTTCTGTGTAGGTACTACAGTATATGAACTATTTGCACTATAGAATCGTCAACACATAATTTGGATACTTAATTTTGTATCGCCTAATCACTGTCGTCCCTTCTAACATGAGTTAGGTAAGTACCTAGCTTATGAATGGTGTTAACGGATAATTTCATTTTATCGTCACATTGCGAAGCACGTTGAACCTTATTAAATTAAACTTTATATAACTTTGCTTTGGTTTCCAGCAGTACGGGCTCATTTGAGATTGTTGAAATAACTCTTGAAGTATAGAGTTTAAAAGTTGTAGACATAATATTTGTTAAGGATTTTTGGATGTTTTCGCTATGCCTCGACGGGGTACGGAGATAGTGCAATTGCCGCTGCCTCCTAAAAAGAAAACAAAAACTATAGAGGAGCCTTCCAGCCTCGATGTCAGTTTCTGTGATGACGAGGCCCTCCCTCCAGGAATTGTTTTCACTGATGTACTGCAAAAGAAATGGCGAATTGGGAAACCTATAGGTAAGTTCAAATCTAGCCAAATGAAATTGAAAATTTTATTGATCAAACATCGCTTGTTAGTCATCACTAAATATACATTATACTTACTCTCTTTTACTGTATAATTTAAAGACTAATTAAAAAGACAATTAGAATTTGCAGAGAACTCTACAAACGTTTTTCTTAATTCAATTCGTATACATGTAATAATGATCGTGTGGTGACAGAGTACAAATATAATCCACCACTCCCTATTTTGCGCGTGGATATTGTAAAAGACGACCAAGGGAAATTATATGCATATAACATCTATGGCTGAGAAGGCAAACTTAAAATAAAACCCTATACCAACCTATCTAGTCACATCTGCTCCGGTGGTCGGCCCAACAACGAGGTGACGTGGGTACGGGTGGGTTATGGGCCCTTGCGCCGTCCTCTCATCGGCCCCGGACGGACTGGACCGCGCGTGCGCTTACCATAGCCCACCCATAAAAAAAAAAAACCAACCTGTCTGACCAGAATGGTATAGTAAGCTCAATTTCCCTCCTATTGTGGAGTAGGCTTGAGCCCAACAGTGGGACGTGTATGAGCTGAACTGATGATAGTGATGAATGAATGATTGATCAAACATCATTTGTTAGTCATCATTAAATATGCATTATATTTACTACTAGCAACCCGCCCTTGCTTCGCTTTGGGTTTAGTCGTTTTACCCACGTAGTACCCGTTCCCATGGGAATACTGGGATAAAATATAGCCTAGTTTACTCCCTGATATTATAGCTTTCCATTGGTGAAAGAATTTTTCAAATCGGTCCAGCCGTTTTGAAGATTACCCGGAACAAACAGACAGACAGGCAAAAAATTTTTAATCTCTATTTTAGGCATAGGTGTCGTGCAAATAACCGTGTCAGCATGAAAAAAGTCTATTATTTTGACATTACTCTCCAATAATATCATTTAAAAACTTTCATTAAAAAGACAATTAGATCAGATTAGCTAGGGTAGATTCAATTTAGTTTTGGTGAGAATTGGCTGAGGAATATGTATACAGACTAACTTTTTTTTTAATTTAATCCTTTTACATATCATCATTTGCCTGCCCTCATCCCACGCTAAGTGGGGTTAGCACAACATGTACTTACCTTCCATACCCTTCTATCAGCTGTCATATCTGCACTCACTCTTTTCATACGCATATCCTCTTTCACACAGTCCATCCATCTCTTTTTGGGTCTCCCACGCTTCTTACATGCATCCACAATACATATAATTTACCTATTTATATGATTATTGATTTATCTATTAAATGAAGATTATCTTTTCTCATATAAATTTAATCTGTAAAACCAAATATTTGTACATCATCTTAGCTCGAGGAGGAAAATTGGCCTACCATACCTTGTCAGACATTTTAGTATATGGTTTTATTTCAAGTTTTCCTTCTCTTGCACAGATGTTATATGCATATTATACCACTTAGTCATCTGTTATGACATCCACGGTCAAGATAGGGAGTGGTGAATTGTATTCTTATAAGAATACACAGTTTTTAACATATTTTACTAAATGAAACAATTTACAAGATACAGTTTTTAACATACTTTACTAGGACAAGATAAGGGGAGGTAAATTGTATTCTTACTCTGTCACTACAAGGAAAATACCGAATATTATTAAAAATATGTTTTTTATAAATTAAACTGTTATAGGTAACTTTAATGATAATTTGTCTTAGCTTGATATAATTTCAGAGGTAAGTTTCATATTATATTATACTAACAACCCGCCCTCGCTTCGGTTATAGGTTATAGTCGTTTTACCGGTCGTTCCATCGGTGAAAGAATTTTTGAAATCGGTCCAGCCGTTTTGAAGATTACCCGGAACAAACAGACAGACAAAAATTTTTTAATTGCTATTTTAGGCGTAGGTGTCGTGCAAATAACCGTGTGAGCATGAAAAAAGCCTATTATTTTGACATTACAAACAGACACTCCAATTTTATTTATTGGTATAGATTATGTATAGTAGTGATTTTGTAAATAATCAGTTGTTAAAGTCTAGTTGGTACTATTGTGTTATACCTTGTTCTATTCCCTCATTCTATTTTCAGTATTGTTATGGAGTAAGAATACAATTCACCACTCCCTATCTTGCTCATGAATGTCGTAAAAGATGACTAAGGCATATAATACACATATAACATCTATGCAAGAGAAGGAAAACTCAAAATAAATCCCTATACCAACCTGTCTGACCAGCATGGTATAGTAAAGTCAATTTCTCTCCTATTGTGGAGGAGGCTCGTGCCCAACAGTGGGACATTCATGCGCTGAAATGTTGGTGATTATTTTAAATATGTGCTAGACATTCTAAACATATGACAGTACATCTGATGCAATACACAAAAATAGTAAATGCAAATAGGATTGTTTGCACATACATTACTTGTAATGACTTGATAAAAATCACAGGTGCATTATATTTATTATTGATTTTATGACTACATGTCTAAGCATACAATGACGTTTTCATATTATTTATTAAATTAGACTAATATACAAAATTAGACAGGTTTAAAATTTACTCTAAAATGTCTATGTGTACTAAAGTAAATTTTCCTCTTCAACATAAATGTTGAAGAGGAAAATTTTCACCTCCAAATTGGGTAATGATGTGTTATAGAAGATATCTACACTAATATTATAAAGAGGAAACATTTTATGTTTGTTACGAATAAACTCTAAAACTACTGGACGGATATTGATAATTCTTTCACCATTAGAATGCTTCATTATCCCTGTGTAACATAGGCTATATTTTATCCCGGCATTCCCATGAGGACGGGAACTACGCGGATAAGGCAACTGCAACTGAAGCGAAGTGAGGGCAGGCTGCTAGTATATTATAAAGACTGCACAGTGTAGGGACTAAGATATTGACTTACCGTGCCAGTGTCGTGAGTTCGAATCCCATGCAGGGCAACCCTTTGTGCGATCCACAAATTGTTGCTCCGAGTCTGAATATAATATGTGTTTGTTAATTATATGTTTGTAAAGTCACCCACAACTTCAGAATTATTTTCTCAATGTAGGGTGTTGTCTTTTTATAAAAAAAAGTGAGCCGTCGCTCAGGACGCCTGGCAGATGTGAAACTTCGAAATTATTTTGTACAAGTATATATTAGGCTTGTTGAAAAAATATCGATATATGGATATTTTTTGTTAGAAATATCGATATTTTAACCGATATATTTTGAGCTGATATATCGATATTAAATATCCAATATCGAAATCGAATCAAAAACGATTTTTTTTTTGTTTGTGTAAATCAAGTCTAGAATCTAGAACCGTAAAAGATAGGAAATATAAAAGTATAGCATTAACTGTATACATACTCTGTGATTAGTATGTTTTGATTGCCACTACATTAGTATGTTTTGATTGCCATTTGATTGTCACTTTTTATTAAGGACAATTATTGTTATTGACACACATGATAATCAAATTATTCCAATACATATATCCAACTGTCGCTTAGAATTCAAATGATAAATCGTTAACCGAATAGTTTTATATCACCTATTTTTTCTATACAATTGACTTGTTATTAAAAAAAATAAACACAATTCCCCAGCAATTAAAGTGATTTCGTTTTTAATAATTTGATCTTAACTAAGTTACGTATGGCGTCGGGTTAAGAATATAATTGTCATCACCCCTTTCGAGTCGTAAAAATCGTATAAGGGTTTACCAGGAGAGTGGGCAGTAGCTCTCTCCTGGGATATGTATAAATATATAATATATAATAAGTTGAAAAATATTGGTTCGAAAATAGCTTTTTTGTTTTTGATATTTTTGTAATTATGGCTTAATAAAAAAGAATTTTGATTGAACTAAATACATTATTATTTTAAAAACACAAAATCTTTTAAAAATTTGACCGATATATTGATATTTTTCCTTAATATATCGACGTCGATATTGATATTTTGATAAATATAGATATATCTATCGATATATTGATATGTTTTTCATTTCCGACATCCCTACTAAATACTGTACTATTTAATAAATGCATTTTTTTAAAGACCGATATATCGATATTTCTTTTTCGATATATCGACGTCGATATTGATATTTTTATAAATATCGATATTTTTTTTCACTTCTGACATCCCTAGTATATATGAATAAAAGCATAGATTACGACAGGAACTAATATGTAAAGTATTGAATAGAATAATACGATTTCGTCGATTTCTACTATTATCTAAGATATTACAAAGAAATGATATTAATTCACCGCTCGGCCGCTTACAACCTAACATAGCGTCGCTACATCTCCCTCACACACTTCTGCGTAGTTCAAATCAAAAGGATCGGTTAAGAAAGTGTGATTTAGCAAACAAAAATAACGACATCTATCGAGCTAAGGCTAAATCTCAGCTACAAAATATATTTTATAAAGAAATCTCTAATCCTGTAATGATGATGGTGATAATGAGACAAGCTATTTAAATTATTTTATTGTCATTGGTTCTTGTTAAATTAACAAATTTTAAATGAAATCTGAATGTTGAAAGTGGGTCAAGATCCAATTCCTATGAGTCTGTAACAAACAAACAAATAAATATACATTTGAAACTAATAAAACACATATAAAAAGCGATTGTCCAGTTTTCGTACGTAAAAGTACTGTAAGTAGGTATGGTATACTTATATTGGCAAGTTAGAGAATTATACATTATTTTATAGATTAAGTATATATGCATAAAACAACAGATTACGACAGGCACTAAAATAGCACATTAATAAAAATAATATTACGATTTGTTTTCCAAGAAAATGATGATTTTTATTCAATAAACATTTATTTTCATTAGTATACATTATAGGTAACAATTTACTTTAAGCGCACTAGATGGCGTTGTACAAATTTTAAATCGCACTATGGTTTCGTTACTAAAATGTACATTTTTTACATATGTATTCGGATTTTTATTTTTCGTTAATTAAAAGGGTGCCGTGAAGCGTGGCGCTAACGCCACGCGATGATCGGGATCACTCCTCGCCTTAGATGTTTCACATCAATAAATAAAAATAGAATCAATAGTATTATTACATCATCATCACCTTGCAATTCCAATGACTATGATCAATATGTACTCTTCTTTCATAGTACAATATGTACATGTAAAAGTTATTTATTTAAAACTTTTGCACACAAAAACGGTACAAGGCGGACTTAATGCCTTAGGCATTTTCTGCCATTTCTGTCGACCTAGGGTGGAGCAGAAATAAAGTAGGCAGTTACAATGCAATGTGAGCAATAATTTCTGAAATTTGGTTATTTAAATGCGGCAAATTTATTACCAGTACTTTAAAAAAATAATTTTCAACATCCTGCACATGATCTAACCCACAACACTGCTCAATAGATTGGTATCATAACTACTATATCACCTGTGTAGTCAAACCAATTATAATAATCTATGAAGTCAAAGCAAATATAATAATTTTCTAATAAATTAAATTCGCCAAAGTCAAACCAATTTCCGTGTGTTGATGGAAAAAGAATACAATTCACCACTCCCCATTTTATCCATGGAGGTCGTAAAATACGTATAAGGGATATAATATGCGTATAAGATCTTTGCAAAAGAAGGAAACCTCGAAATAAAACCCTATACCAACATGTTTGACAACATTTGTTTGTCAATTTCCCTCTTGTAGGGGTGGAGTTTCCCTCCTATGCACAAGTTATCCCCTAATCGTCTTATATTGACACCCATGGGCAAGAGAGGGGGTGGTGAATTGTATTCTTACTCCGTCACCACACAGAGAAGAGAGTGTGAATGCGTGCAATGAAGTTCAGTGATACTAAATGGATCACCGCACGCAAACCCTCGGCAAATTGGACTCCTTGTCCATCCGCTCCTGTTGTGAGGAAGGTAGAAAATAATAACAAAGAAATAGAAAGCCTAAAACCAAACATATTATGCATATCACAGTACAAATGAAATGAATTTATGAACGGTTTGTGTAACTGAGAGAAAACTAGTTTAAAACTGGACCAACAACTTTAAGGTACAACTTACGTCTTGTTTTAAATGTGAATGACTGATATTGACATGTTTTCTAACAGCATTAGGTACTTTTTTTTACATAGTATTTTTAATTACTTAAGTGTATTTCGCCCCGAGAATTAAAAGAATACAATAAAAATTATTTGTAAATTCTTGCGATTTCACTCGCGTTTTGCCTTTTCTCGTGAACACACGGGGTCACTTTACTGGTTTAAGTGTGAAAGCATACATACATAGCAAACAAACTTACATTCGCATTTATAATTTTTTTATTTACTATGTCAACTCTCATATAAGCGTTTTACATATTAACAATCTTTATATTTATAAATTTTCTGCTCGTGTTTGTAATTGAACTCCTAAACGGCTGGAGCGATTTTGAAGATTTTTTGTGGTTGTTCCGATGGATATGAGAATCGTTAATATTAATAATAGCAGGCAGGTGGCGCTGCGATCGATTTCAAGGAAAATTCCTTTTATTAGTGTATTAGATTTAAATAGAACAGCGTCTGATGGGTCAGCTAGTCTGTCTGTCTATTAATTATTAACAAAGTTAGTAAATAAGACAATAGGGTCTCGAGTGAAGACCACGTGTCGGTAGACGCAGTGTGGGATCTCCACCACTAAGTGGACGGACAACTTGGTAAAAGTTGCTGAAAGTGGTTGGTTGCAGGCGACACATGACCTTGTGGCGAAACATGAGTCCATCCGTGATAAAATCCGTAAAATAGTTTTATTTATAACGTTATACTCGCGTAAACATCAGAAATCATTATTTAACTTAGCAACTTGATCATTTCAATTTAAAATTTAATTATTATTTATAACTAGCAACCCGCCCTCGCTTCGCTTCGGTTTTAGTGGTTTTACCCGCGTAATTCCCGTTCCCGTGGGAATACCGGGATAAAATATAGCCTAGTTTACGCCCTGATATTATAGCTTTCCATTGGTGAAAGAATTTTTGAAATCGGTCTAGCCGTTTTGAAGATTACCCGGAACAAACAGACAGACAAAAATTTTTTAATCTGTCATTTAGGCATAGGTGTCGTGCAAATAACCGTGCGAGCATGAAAAAAGCCTATTTTTTTGATATTACAAACAGACACTCCAATTTTATTTATTGTTATAGATAAAATCTCAATATAAAAACTCTTTGTAATCTGGAAGTTACACCAGAAGAGGAGATATTGGATTTCTAGTGATTTTTTTCCATTGCTCATCTTTTTCGGCGGGTTGGTGGCGTGACTGGACGTCAGATCGCGCTTGCCATCCTGAACTTATAAACATACTAAGCTTTAAATATATTTCTCAATTTGAAACTAAACTTCTCTAAAAAGTCGCCTTCAAAATATTGATCATTGGCGCAGTTAGCAGGATCGCCATTAAGAACAACTGAATTGAAAGAGGAGATATATCAAAGTGGTAACAAGCAAGAGAGAAGAATAAAAAAAATCGGCTAAGTGCGAGTCGAACTCGCGCACGAACGGTTTCGTACTATTGACTAGATAAACAAGTGCCTCCCTATTGCCATTATCGATATTGAGCAAAAAAATCAAGTTTGTTGTATGGGAGCCCCGCTTAAATATTTATTTTTTTTGTATTTGTTGTTATTGCGGCAATAGAAATACATCATCTGTAAAAATTTCAACTGTCTAGCTATCACTGTTCTTGAGATACAACCTGGTGACAGATGGACGGACGAACAGTGAAGTCTCAGTAATAGGGTCCCGTTTTTACCCTTTGGGTACGGAACCCTAAAAAAGTGCGAGCGTACAAAATACGCATGTCAGAAGTGAAACTTCTTTGGTGCCACGTGTTATTTTGTCAATATAAAAAAAGATAATAAAAAGTAAAAAATTATAAAAATATTGGACGCTATTCGTTGCTAACGCTCGCGCGCTGGCCTGTAACCGATATACTACGCGCATGCATTCAAGTACCACGCATTCACTCTCGCTCTGTCTCTTTCTATTCCCGTAGCGTTAAACGTTTTACGCAACCTTGGAAGTCGCATTAGGAGTTTCATTTCAATAATAACTACCCATTGCCTTAGCACAGGTTGTGACTATGTTGAACTCTGCAATATTTTATTAATATACTTATCAGTGCTTCATAACTATTGATTGCAGGTAGAGGCAGCTTTGGCAGAATTTATTTAGCGTCAGATAACGTGGATAAAGAAGTGACAAAGTTGAATGCTCGTTATGTAGTTAAAATAGAACCACATACAAATGGCCCACTCTTTGTAGAGATTCATTGTCTGATAAGAACTGCACAGTCATCACAAGGTATTTATATCATTTATTTTACAAGCTAAAATCCTGCGGAATTTGATAATACAAAATCTATCCTGATACTTTGCACTGTTATTCTAAATAATTTACTTATATGACTGTAACCTTACTATTATATCTTAAACATCATAAGGGCGAATCAAGTCATCATCAGCAAGATGGTGTGTTGAATTGTCAGTTTAAAAGTATACAATTTTGAAAATTTTCACTTATTCTTGTCATTAAAAGGGTAAATAAATCAAATAATCTTCTAGTGGCCTTATCCGCAACGGTCCCTAAAATTTAAGTAATTCTTAATGCAGTAAATGGCACAACTTTAAAGTTAAGTCTTTTGATAATGAATGTAAGTAAATTTTATTTAACATTTAAGCCAATATAAATGAGATAATATCAATGTTACATATTATTTGCCTTAGGTAGAATACATACAAATGACATATCAAACACTTAAATGCAACACATACAATGGAAGACATTTCATAATAAAATAGGATATCTGTAATATTGTATGGTAAATAAAACTACTTTTACGAATTTTATCGCATTTGATTTTTGATTGCCCGACGTTCAGAACACTTCATGCGGTCATGGTCATGGACAGGGTCATGGTTCGTCTGTAAAGAACGCGATAAAATCCGTAAAAATAGTTTTATCTACAATGTGTAATACTCGCGTAATCTACAGAAATTATTCTTTGATATTTTAATGTTTTTACAGTTATTAAATTGCTCAATACAATTTAATTATTAATATGAAATATCACTTTAATAACTTCTAATAATTATATTTTATAGTAAAAGAATGGCGACAACAAAACAAACAGAAACGCATTGGAATGCCTGTATTTATTGCAAGCGGTTCCTTCACAGATTCAAACACTAACACTAAATATAGATTTCTAGTATTGCCACGTTATGATATAGACCTACAGAAGATTATAAGTAGAACGAAAATTCTAGATCTGAAGAATGTTCTAGTACTTGCCATGCAGATACTAGACGTTTTAGAGTTCTTACATAACCAAGGCTACACACATTCTGATATAAAAAGTTCAAATCTCATGCTCGGTTTTGATGGATCTAGAATCGGCAAAGTACCTATAGTAAAACTAACACCATCATTCCAAAAGGACACAAAAACTGTTGCCGTACTATCAGGCAAGCATAGAAGAGTGAAACCGACAAAATCTAGGTCTTCAGATTATTATTATGATGAGGATTTCATTATAAAAGATAAATCTTCTAGTAATTCAGACGAATTGGACAGTGATAAAAGACTTGCAAATGTAAAGAAAAAATTGAGAAGAATATTATCTGATAGAGACAGTAGGACGTTGCATAGACACCATGCATTTAATCTCCGTCAATTGTCCAACTACGTAAACTATGAGGATATGACTAGTTCGGTATGCTCAGATCAGTCGTACCAGAACTTTCTAGATGATTTTAATGGTAAAAATTTAATTCATACTACAAAAGAGTTTCAAAATCATAGAAAAGATGCTAAAAATAAAGGTGAAGCGGAACATTTGAATGAAATATATCAAGAAGCTGTATTGTCACAATCAAATGGACAAATTTATTTGCTGGATTATGGATTAGCATCAAAGTTTTTAGATTCTGAGGGTAATCATAAAGATTTTGGTATGGATGCTAGGAAAGCACACGATGGAACACTAGAATATAGTTCAAGAGATTCACATATTGGAGCACATTCTAGAAGATCGGATTTAGAAACTCTTGGATACAATTTACTAGATTGGTTGACAGGAACCTTGCCTTGGAAGACAGCTGAAGTACTAGCCGAACCAGATTTAGTACATGCCTTAAAGAAAAACTTTATGAGTGATGTAAAAACATTGCTTAAAACCTGTTTTAAGTCTGAATTCTATCCTCAATTTATGGAAAAATATTTACAATACACCACAAGCCTCGACTTCACTGAGAAACCTGATTACGATTATTGCAGAAGTTTATTTAAAAGTGAACTATTAAAAATTGGTGAAAAAGAGACATCTCTATGCTTTATTGAACCTTCCATGTCACCGATGAATCGTAAAAAACTATGCTATTCAAAACGATTCGGAAGGAAGAACACTCCACCTAATTTTCTTGCAAGAAATGGTATCAAAAAAGCTTATGAAAGAGAAAATGTGTGTTCCCTTGAAAACGATTTAAAGCTTGAACTTTTGAAGCAAACTTTGAATAATTCCAGTGACGGTATTAGAAAGCCTTGCGCGTCCAGAAACTTCTTTATCTCTGATGCAGATTTAGTAGCTCGTCTCAAAAAATCATTAATGCCACTAGACATTTTTGGTAAAAAACTATCACCTAAAAATTTACGCTCTAAAAAGAAGCCAATAAAAAAACGCAGAGGTGTAAGAACTCACAGAAACAACATTGGTAAATTTGGTAATTTCATGGGATCCGCCCGCCAGTTTACTTGGGCCGAAATCCTTGCTGGCAATCCCGAGGATATAATTCGGAAAGAACGTAATGTTACAGAATATGTTGATGACGATACATGCAAATACAGGATTAGAAAATTATCCAGTGCCTCTGAAAGTAGTGATTCCCATTTACAGTCACCTTTAATGCAGAAAGATTATCTACAAGATATGAATCCTACATATGCAATGAAAGAAGTTTTAGCATCATTTAAAAGAAAGGTTGCCGGTAAACCCAAAGAGCCTGAAGATGTTATAGAAGGCTTAGTAGGGTATACACCGGCTATGATCAAAGTATACAGACTAAAGGAAAGGCGTGAAGCTAAGGAGAAATTAGAGGCATTGAAACAGCAAACTGCTATTAAAAAAGAGTCTACTCAGACAAATCTAAGAGTCACCAGGTCTAAAAAAAGTAAAGTTATCGAACCCAGTTCAAGAGTAACAAGGCAAAAGGGCAGTACTGATAGCGATAACTCTGTGGATGTTGAAAAAGTACCTCCAAGGTCGACAAATAGAACTAAATCTAAAAGTAGTAAGAAGGTTACAGGTAAGAAAGAAGTAAAACAAGAAGATTCAGATTCAAATATGGAGAGTGTCAAGTCAACGCCCACTTATAAAATAACAAAAAGTAAGTTTGCAATATATTGACATATTAAATATGGGTATAAAATCTATGAAAGAGAAGTAAAACTCTTATATTTCATAATATGCATGTAACGTCCAAGCATCTAAGTAATCCGTGTGGTGACGGAGTAAAAATACAATTCACCACCCCCTTCTCTTGCCCGTGGGTGTTATAAAAGACGACTAAGGGATTAGATATGGATATGAAAGAGAAGGAAATCAATGACAATACATCTGACCAATGTGGTGTAGTAAGTCAATTTCTCTCTTATTATGGAGAAGGCTCGAGCTCAGCACTGGGGCATATAAGCAGAAATAAGATGATGAGAATTCTTCAAAATCATGATTAGATGTATCTTTTAATTTGCCAAACCCAACTTTCTGAGGGTGTTTGTGTGTGGAGGGCTTTGGTGGTGCCTTTGGTATCACCGAGCCTCAATGCACGCATTCACACTCCCTTCACTTTCTTTGCGGTAGGCAGCAACACTTACCATCAGGTGTACTGTTTGCTACCGTAGGCAAAAAAAAAATTAAAAAAAAAATTGCAACCTTAATTTTTAAATTTTCTAGTTTAAGAATTTTTCTAAATCTTAAATTTTTCTAGACTAAATCCTTACATTATAAACTTAATGAATATTAATTAAGATATAAAATTTTATTAAGATGCACAAATTATAACAAGTTTATTTTTAGACTTCACATTGAACTGCCCAGGTCTTTAAATTATTTGAATTGTTATAAAAATCTAGCCTCCAATACTCAGCATGAAAGATATAGCTTTATCCAGAAAACTTGTACTATAATTTATTAAAATAAATTTACATTAACGCAAGCGTAATCGCGGTTCTAACTAGTTTTTGATATTACAAACATCTGGTTTACTTCTATTATTAAAAAAAGAGTGCACACAAAGTATGCATATTAAAAGTGAAACTCCTTTATCCATTATCATCTATCCTTTATCTCATTCTCTCGCCGGCTGAATCCTATACATTAACGTGTTGTGTCTCTATGGACTCGCTTTTTCATTTCATCGAGTTTGAAATCACAACAATTCTAAAGAAATTTCACTTTAAAAAAAATATTGATATGAACGTAAAAGGTCTACGGATATATCCATAGTTAATTTGCCCTTGAAAGATATCTGTTGGATACCGAGAGGATTTTCGAGTACTAATAATATAATAAGATCCTAAAAGTTTTAAAACTTAATTGATTAGTGAGATAAATCAAATTCAGAAAAAATCTCAAGAACGTGTGAAACAATTTATTTGAACTTTAGACGTGTTTTGTGAGCTGCAATACAAGTTTGACAAAATTATGAAACCATTTTTTTCGAATTTCTGATTCTTTTCCCGACATGGATTTATGAACTTTTAAGATTTTAAATATATACACCATTTTGAAAATATTTATTACCCATTTTACAAGTCCAAATTGACTATGGTTATACCCCTAGGGCCTTTGTCATTAAAAATAGAAAATATAATTTATTTTATGAAAAATTATTTCAGAATCATCACCAAGAAGTAAAAGTTCCCCAGTGATTTATAACAGAAGGCGTCTGAGGAGCAGTAAACGTAAAAAGGAATAATTTATAATATTGTAACAGAGCCTGAACACTTAGGATCACATATAGTATATACATCACTAGCATTTCTAGCATTTGAAAAAAAAAAAACAAACCTCAGATTCTTATTAAGAAACTGTAAGTCAAATAATTCTTAGGAAATATATGCTTGATTTTTCTGACATATGCTAACAAAATAACTGACTTAAGTCAATTATAACGGTCCTTCTTTTTGTATAATGGCAATAAACTACAATAATGTGAGCTATTGGTGCCAGTTTCGAATTTAAATATTGATTATTCACGTCTTTGGTCTTTGTATTGTAGTCAGTTGTTAGTATTGATTTGGTGCTGACGGCCAAATCATGCTTCCTCTGAAAATTTTGGCAATGAATGTGAAAATGCACGCAAATCGCTATTATATTCACTACATTTCAGCAATTTATCTGAATTATATTACATAAAATATCAGCAAAATTATTCAATGTAACACTATAAACCACTAAAATAATGAATAAAATTTAATAGCGCTACATGACATTTTAACATATCCGTCAAAAAGCCCAATTATAACTGTAACCTAATACTAAACGTGGTTCAAGTGACAGGTTACTCAAAAAAAAATTCCTAGTGTGTGGTGTGTGTGTGTTTTAGGTTAAGACTAAAATAGGTACCGCCTTAAATATTTTAAAAATATTCTTTTTTTAGATAAACAAAATTATTTTTTTGGTCTATTAATAAAATTGCCAGTTTATAAATTTAGAGGCGAATAATTTAAAAAGAACTGTGATTTTTTTTTACTCATGTACATTTAGATATACATTTTCATATAACTATCGCTCATGATTCGATAATTATTTTTTTAAAAGGATTCCTTTTTAATATAATTGCATTTATTAAGCTTAAATCCACTTTCTTTGATGTATCTAACAGTTTGGCTAATTTCAATATTTGTCTTAGCATTTATTATTACCGTTATGATAACGTTTTTAGGTGTCAAAAAAATTAAAGTAACATTCTGTCTTCATTACCAATACAAGTTTTGGAATAGATATCTTTTTTTTTCGCTACCAGCAATGATCAAGTCAAATTAAAATAATTATTAGAACTATAAATGAACAAATTCGGCTTGTCGTCTTGTGTTATCCCTAATTAGATGAATAAATAATTTTGTTGAATTCTATCGCCTTATTATTTTCAATGTAACCGAATAAGAATACAATTCACCACCTACTCTCTTGCCTGTGGATGTCGTAAATCACGACTTTGGGATATAAAAAGCAGATAACATTAATGCAAGAGAAGGAAAACTAGACCTAACTAGGGTCTGACCACCGTGATATAGTAGGTAAATTTGCTCTTCCCATTGCGGAAGGTGATATCTCTACGTGATAAAATGCGGAATACGGAAATCCGTAGAACAACGGGTGTAACCAACAGAGCCCGCAGAATTAGCACGTTGAAATGCCAATAGGCAGGCCACATTGCTCGTCGAACCGTCAACCGTTGGGGAGGAAAGGTTCTCGAGTGGCGACCACGAACCGGACGACGCAGCGTAGAACGACCCCTACTAGGTGGACTGACAACATCTTAAAAGTTGCAGGGAACCGTTGGATGCAAGTGGCGCAGGACTGTTCTGAGTGGCATTCTCGTGGGGAGATGTATGTTTAACAGTGGACCTCTGTAGACTGATAGATGGATTGTGGAGGAGGCCCGACCCCAACAGGTAGATTTATTTGGGCTGAGATGTTGATGATGGAAAGTGATATTAGTTACTATGGTCACTGTCCTCCGGTGATATGGCATATGTAAAAAAATGAGTATTATGGAATGTAAATTTTCTGTAATAACGATGATTTGTTGGCCGTAAGACATCTTAGTCCGCCCGTGACCACGAACGTTGCAAAGTGTTCGAAACGTCGGGCAATCAAATACAAAGGCGATAAAATCCGTAAAGTAGTTTTATTTGAAATGTGTAATAGATACTCGCGTAAACGTCAGAACTCATACTGTAAACAGTTGAATCATTATCAGCCTGTACTTATTCTAATTACTTGGATTCGATACAATAATTTCCTTCATAGAACATATTGCAAAAGTTATTGCCATAGTTTTATGACCGGCCGCCTGCATGATGTCAACCCTCCATGGGTGTGTAACTGTTGATCTATCGCTATCAGATGAAAATCTTGTAGTCGGCTTTTACGACGCCTAGGAGCAATGTAAATGTTGGTAGTATTCGTGGCGGCCGACTTCCTAAACAGAGTTAAATAATAGGGGTTTAAATATAAAATTGCCGTTTTAACGTACTAGCCACTTTGAATTAAAATTAAACATGCATGGTGCCAGATATCAAAGTGAAACTGTTTTCAAACGAAAACTATAACATTCTAAATTTAAAAAAATGTATGACATTTTATTGTTCGATATTCAATTGTTTTTACATTCAGCTTTTGAAGTGACATGGATACGGCGAAAATCAGAGTAATTTTTGAGAACGAGTTCCGACGTAGGACTAACGCAGCAGAAACGGCTCGTAATGTCAATGCTGTGTTTGGAGAGGATACGGCTAACGAACGCAACGTGCATTTGTGGTTTCACCGCTTTCGTAGTGGAAACTGGGACTTGTAGAATGAGCCACGAGGAAGACAAGCCACTAAGGTAAATAACGATGAATTGAAAATGATAGTGGAAGCTGATCCGAGTCAAACTATCAAGGAATTAGCGGCATGGTTTGACGGTAAAATAAAAAAAAAACTTAAAAAATGGGTGCCTCATGATTTGACTGATCTGCAAAGAGTAGCGGGCGTTGAAGCTTGCCTTGTCCTGTCACACCGGTATAGAAATGAATGGATTTTGGATCGAATTGTGACATGTGATGAAAAGTGGATTCTTTATGATAAACGCAAGCGAACAACGCAATGGCTGACCACAGGTCAAACGCCACATCAATGCCCTAAAGCGAAGCTTACCCATAGAAAAGTGATAGTAACTGGTTGGTGATCACTTCATCGTTTTCATTCATCACAGCTTTACACATTCACTACAGCTTCCTCAGATCTGGTCAAGCAATAAACGCAGATGTTTACGTGCAGAACTTCGAACAATGATGGCGAAACTCACAGTAAAACAGTCCCGACTTGTCAATCGATCTTCACCATTATTGCTGTCATGATAACGCAAGACCTCATACTACTCGAGAAACTGTTTTAACCCTATAAGACCTGCAGTTAGAAACCATACGTCCTCCTCCGTACTCGCCAGATCTCGTCCCAACCGACTACCATTTTTTCCGCGATTTGGACAATTTTTTGCACGGAAAAAATCTGCCGAGGAAGCAGTACAAAATATCTTCACACAGTTTGTGGAGTCCAGAACCCCAGAATTCTATCGCAAAGGCTTAAATGATCTTGCAGAAATATATAGATAACGACGAGGGTAAATACTTTGATTAAAGAAATCTGTTTTATGAACAAAAAAAATGGTTTTAATTTATCAGTACCAACTAAACTCCCATTTCATACTTTAACCCCTAATGTTATAATATAGTTTTACCATCTAACGACAGAATAAGAATACAAAAAAAAAAACAAATACAATACAAAAAACCACCGCGCTTTGTCCGCGGGTGTCGTAAAAGACGAAGAGATGTAGATAACCTAACCGTTTTCGTGCATGTGGTGAAGGAGTGAGAATACAATTCTCCACACCATATCCCACCTGTGGGTGTCGTAAAGGACGAGTGCAAGAGAAGGCAAACTCAAAAGATAACCCGTTTGATCAGCGTGGTATAGTAAGAGGAAGACAAGAGAAGGAAAACTTATACAAACCTCTCTGATCGATATAGTACGGAAAGTCACTTTCCCACACGTGGGAATGAAACGAGCCGAAGTGATCATGATGAATATCAAATTTCATTCGACAAAAATTCACTATATATCTAACAAATAAATAATTTTATAATGTAATGCAGAGAAATTTCTAAAGAGTAATTCATTTCATATACTATTATATACATGTATACTAGACAGAACGACGTCCTGGTGAAGGTTGCTAGGCGCTGTTGGATGCGGGAGACACAGCACTACACTTTATGGCGAAACATGACATCTACATCAAGCAGTGGGCGGTTATAGGCTGAATGATGATGATGATTATAACATGTGTTTTCACGTTCTTCAAATTTCGAGAGGAATTTATAATGCTTAGCCAACACTCCTTTAAATACAATAATTGGAGTAAATGACAAACAGTAATTTTGTTAAAAGATACTGTCCATTCGGATAGTTATTGTCATCATCATCATCATGATATCGCTGCTTTGCTAGAATATCGACATAACTCAAAATTATGTAAAATTGAATAATGTATGCCAAATGATCCTTGATATCTAAACTCCTTGATATTTTATCGTGAATTGAGGAATTTTTCATTAATCAGTAAAGTCACAACCTCAATACATCATTTAAATATTCTTCTTCTTCTTAGTTAATGGCAATGAGCTACAATAATATGAGCTATTGGTGCCAGTGTCGAGTATATTGATTATTATTCACGTCTTTAGTCTTAGTCTTTCAGTCAGTCGTTACCATGACTTGGTGCTGATATCCAAGTCATGCGTGTCAGGAAATTTGGGCAGCATGTCAAAATGCACGTAATTCACTATTATATCACTTTCACTACATTTCAGAATTTTATCTGCATTATATTACATAAAATATCAGCAAAATTATTGAATATAACACTTTAAAACACTAAAATAATGAAAAGAATATAAAAGCGCTACATGACATTTTGACATTCGCGTCAAAAGTCCCATTTAAATATTATAGTATGCACGAAAACATTTACAAAAACAATTTAAGAATACCCTTCTCTAAAATCAATCATTTTGATTTGTGTCACTATTCTTGCAAAGCAGCGATATACTGTGAATTCGAAATAGGTATATATTTTTTATTTGGTTATGACTTGGCTGTCTGTGCTTGCTCGAATGCACAAACTAAACAAAAAAAAAACTGACACATTCTTTGACATGAATGACACAGCTGACGTTAATCTATGAGACTGAGCTGACCCTTCAGTTTACGATATCATGTACTGAAAGTAGATATGAATTACGTTATTTAAATTAACTAATTAATTATTTATTGAAACTTCAGACCTGTCCACTACAGTGTTAGTGACAGGCTATGAAAACGAAGTTAAAATATATGCACTTTTTAGAATCTTAAACACTAATGATATAACCCCTAAAGTTCTTCATTCGTAACTTATATATTTGTATTATTTCTATTTACAATGGAGAGTGAAGCTAAAAGTGTTATTCGTGTCGGTTCACGGAAAAGCGAGGTGAGTAAAAAATCTTTAACCATAGGTTAAAATATATACACATAGGTTATCTTTCGACCGCGAAATAGATGCAATGTAATACTTTTTAATCTTTCCGATAAGTTCCATTTGTATAGATAATTGCACTCAATCTTATAGAATATATTACTGCAAATAGGAATTTAATATTTCAATGAATGAATTTATTTTAGCTAATCTATTAACTTAATATATTTATAGCATTTTTAATTAATATTTCTTTGTAATTAAAAAGGAACTTGAGTGAGGGAATCTCTGTATAAGGTCCATTGGAGAAGTTCAAGTTTCAACTAACGTTTTTACTTATTCAAAAAGTGTCTGTATTAAATTGTTTATTTTTTTATTGCAAACGGTGGCAAACAAGCACTTGATGGTAAGTGTTGCTGCCGCTCATGAATCTTTGCTGGGCCGCTGCCTACCGTGAAGGGAGTGAGAATACATGCAATGAAGTTCGGTGAAACTAAAGGCATCACCAAAACCCACCACATGCAAGCACCCTCAAAAAAATAATGCGCCACTGTAAACATAATTATATTTATTTACATGAATACATATCACATCTATCCAAGAGAATGAAAACTTGAAACAAAACCCTACACCAACACTAGACTGAGTCAGAATAAAATTTTTTTTTTTTTGAGTAAGTATATTTAAAAAGTTTCATTGTTAGACAAAAAAAAACCTCCTAAAAGATGAGCTCGATATCTTGAAAATTGAGCTGGCGCATGGGGGGCCCCCTTTCCAATTTAAAATGCATTGAAAAAACTTTTGTCTTTATTTTTATTATAAATCGTCGAAAAAATTTTTTTGTCAAATTTTCCTTTTCGTCATCTTGTAGGAAATTAAGTTTAATTTAAATTACTAAATTTAATTTAAATTACTAAATTTAATTTAAATTACTAATAAGTTAATAAAAAAGAATGTTGATCTATTTAATAGAAAAATTGCTACGCATTTTTTTGATTTTTTATAATTTTCATTTTTTAAAGCCTCGTAACTTCTTTTCTATGCATTTTAGTGAAAAAATTAAAGAGACCTTTTTTGTAGAAAATTTAATTTCCTACAATATAATGAAAAGGGAAATTTGAAAAAAAAATTTGTTCGACCATTTACAATAAAAAGAAAAATTTTTTTTTCAATGTATTTTTTGTGGGAAAGGGGACCCCCCCATGCGCCAGCTCAATTTTCAAGAGATCAAGCTCATCTTTTAGGAGGTTTTTTTTTGTCTAACAAAGAAACTTTTTAGATGTACTAACTAAAAAAAAAAAAATTTATTCTGATGCAGTCTAACCAACACGTCTGACAAGCATGGTATAGTAGGTGAATTTCCCTCCCATAGTCAAGGAGGCCCGAGCCCAACAGTGGGACGTGTATGGGCTGAGATGACGATGTCAATAAATTATTTACAAGTTTTTTAACTTGTTATAGGTATAGACAATAGGAACTTAGTACAGTGCAACCTTAATATAACAAATCCGACGGGAACTCGTAAATATTCGTTATATCAAGAAATTCGTTAAACTGAGATTTGTTATATTGAGGTAAGGTTGGTCAAAATTTTTTTATAAAGAGGCCAAGAAATAGTTTTGATCACCTCAACATTTTTGCATTCAGCAACTAGAATCTTCAACAATAGTGATGAGCACTATTTACATTATTTCCCATCAAACGACTTCAATTGTTTTACGAAAAAAACATGTCGGAACCTGTCGCGACTGAATCACATACTATGGGACTAAGGGTTATATAGAGGTATTTACACTTTTTTTTGATAGTTGAAAATTTGTTATAAAGAGGATGTTCGTAAAAAAGATTTGTAATGTAAAGGTATTATTTACACTGACTCTTATGGACAATTCAAGGGGATTAGAAAAACTTTGTTAAATCGAGGAAGTCGTTAAATTGAGGTTCGTAATATTAAGGTTGCACTGTAATTATATAAATTTCACTTATGAAACAGGTAACTATTTCCTTTGCCTTGAAACAATATTAGCAATAAATTCATCGGTGCATTTGAACAGATGTTATTTACTTTTTTCTTTGTTGCAGCTGGCATTAATACAAACAAATTTTGTTATTGATAGTCTAAAAAAGATGTATCCAGATAAGGAGTTCGCAATTGGTAGGTAATTTTGATATATCATAAATTTAAGCGTGATGATGGAGTGACTTGACGTCAGGCCTCCTCCACAATGGGAGGGAAATTGACCTACTATAGCGTGTTGGTATAGGGTTTTACGTCGAGTTCTTCTTCATGTATATTATTTCTCTTACTCTTTTACTATACCTACGGGCAAGAGAGAAAGTTCCTCTCTTTGTAGCCCTAACCACCGGCGGCTTGATCCTTGTATTCGCTGCCGGTGGGTGGACACCCTTTTTATATTTTTAAATATTTTATTTTTTATATCATATTTAAAAATGTAATATCTGGTTGACCGAGCTTTGCTAATTTTTTTTTTCGTAAATTGTATTTTTGACGAACTTATATAGATACTAGCAACCTGCCCTCGCTTCGCTTCGGTTTTAGTCGTTTTACCCGTGTAGTTCCCGTGGGAATACCAGGATAAAATATAGCCTAGTTTACGCGCTGATATTATAGCTTTCCATTGGTGAAAGAAATTTTGAAATCGGTCCAGCCCTTTTGAAGATTACCCGGAACAAACAGACAGACAGACAGACAAAAATTTATTAATCTGTATTTTAGGCATAGGTGTCGTGCAAATAACCGTGTGAGCATGAAAAAAGCCTATTATTTTGACATTACAAACAGACACTCCAATTTTATTTATTGGTATAGGTAGATACATATATTAATAAAAACTAAAATGATGAAAAAATTAAAAAAATCCTGTTTGAATGCGACTGGACAACTTTCCAACTGAGCTATTGTCACTCTTGACGGCGACGGCTATATTTAAATTTCTATTCTATTGACGTTTTATGTCTTTTTAGCTAAAAACACCAACAAAACAACATTTTCTATAAATAAAACCTTACCTTTTTTTTTTTTTTGTGGGTGTGTCGCGGTCGGCGCGCCTCCGCACCACTCCGTCCGGGGCGACAGAGGGGCTTAAGCACGCAACTCCCGCGACCCACCCAAAAACCACGTCGCCTTCGTCGTTGGGCCGACCACTGGAGCAGCGTTAACTTGTCGTCAGTGGTCGGCCCGACGGAATACCCCCTATTGGGGTACCCTCCCATCGACCGACGTCCCCCCCCTCGGGGAGGACGTCGGTCTTTCCTCACGCGGTCGGCCTCTCGGCGGGTGACGGACTAATCCCCGGTCACGTCACCCGCGGCCTTGGCTAGGGCGGCATGAGGCGCAGATAGTTACGCCTGCGCCGCCCCAGTCACCGGCGGCGGATCTCCTCATCGAGGCTGCGCTCCTCACGCAGGCGATCCGCCGAAAACCTTACCTTAGATCGATTTTTTGGCCCCGAAACCTCTAGTATAGTTAAATTCTATGAAAATCGTTGGAGCCGTTTCCGACATTCTATTCTATATATACAAGAATTGCTCGTTTAAAGATATATATAACATTAGGTAGTTTGTAAGTTAAATAAATGTCATAATCATAAATATCAATGTTATTATTCCAGTCAGCATGACAACACTCGGCGATCGTGTTCTTAATATATCTCTACCGAAAATAGGTGAAAAATCATTGTTTACGAAGGATTTAGAAGACGCACTGAGGAATGATTCCGTTGATTTTGTAGTTCATTCGTTAAAAGATCTGCCCACCACATTACCTGACGGATTGGCAATTGGAGCTGTATTTGAAAGGTATTTTCTAATTAATTTTAATCGTTTTATGTATTTTAGTTTCTTGAACTTGTCATATAAGGAATGGATGATTATGAATCACAGGTCATATTAACATCCCCCTCCACAATAGGAGGGATATTGATCTACAATACCACATGTAAGCAAGCCCAACTTTCTGAGGGTGGTTGCGTGTGGAGGGTTTTGGTAGTGCCCTTGGTATCACCGAGTCTCAATGCACGCATTCACACTCCCTTCGCTTTATTCGTGGTAGGCAACGGTCTTGTAAAGGTCCATGAGCAGCAGCAACACTTACCATCAGGTGTACTGTTTGCTCGTTTGCCACCGTTTGCAATAAAAAAAAAAAAAAGAAAAAAACATGTGACGGAGTAAGAATATAAATCACTGCTCCCTGTCTTGCCCGTAGATGTCCTAAAAGATGACTAAGGGATATAATACGCATACAACATCTATGAAAAGAAGGAAAACTCAAAATAAAACCTTATATCAACCTGTCTGACCAGCATGGTATAGTAAGGTCAATTTCCCTCCTATTTTGGAGGAGGGTCGAGTCGGGTCCAAAAATAGGACTTATGTGAGCTGAAATGGTGATGATGATACTAGGCTGGTCAGACAGCTTGGTATAAGGTTTTATGGAGACTCGAGCTCGGCAGTGGACACCTATATAAACTGTAGGTCAAATTTCCTCCCATTGTGGAGGAGGCCCGAGCCCAACAGTGGGACGTATGTGGGCTGCGATGATGATGATGATGAGAGCCATCTGCGCTCACCCATTGACCGCGTTAAGCTGTCAAGGTCATCTGCGACCAACAGCTACACAGACACAAAAAAAAAAAAAACGTCACTCCAACGATGAGGTTCACTCACCTCGCCTAAAGATGTTTCGCATCAAAAAATAAATGAAAAAAAAAGTTATGTCAAGTGCGATCAGCAAGTAGGCTGGGCAAGCATATTCGTACTAATGAATAGTTCAACTTTTGTGGGGAGGTGTATGCCTAACCGTAGACATCGACAGACTTGATGAATAGATGAAAGTATTTTAAAATGCCATCTACTTTTTAGAGAAGACCCGCGGGATGCATTAGTACTCCGAGAAGATTATAAAGATTGCACGCTATCGACTTTACCAGAAGGCTCTGTTATAGGTGAAATACTTTTTATATCATTAAATCATTATCGTAAACAACTGTTACTTTTAAGACTAATTACTAGAGATGGTGCCGACTAGTCGGTAAGGTCCACTAACCAGCTATTATCGTTGTCGGCGATTGTTCGGCAAAGAGCGCCCACTATCTACTAATCGGCCGATTAGTCGGCCTCTCTACAGCCGACTAATCGGCTAGTCGGCCATAGTTATAGTCGGCACATCTACACTAATATTATAAAGAGGAAATATTTATGTGTTTGTATTGAATAGGCTCCGTGACTACTAAACCGATTTAAAAAAAAATCTTTCACCAATGGCAAGCTATAATATCAGGGAGTAATATAGGCTATATTTTATTCCGGTATTCCCACGGGAACGGGAACTACACCGTGGGTAAAGTGACTGAAACCGAAGCGAAGCGAGGGCGGGTTGCTAGTCGTAAATAACTGTGACTTTTAAGACAAATTACTAGAGATGGTGCCGACTAGTCGGTAAGGCTGACTAACTAGCTGATATCATTGTCGGCGATTGTTCGGCAAAGAGCACCAACTATCTACTAATCGGCCTCTTTACAACCGACTAATCGGCTAGTCGGTACATCTTTTTTTTTTTTTTGGGTGGGCTATGGTAAGCGCACGCGCGGTCCTGTCCGTCCGGGGCGATGAAAGGACGGCGCGCGGGTCCATAACCCACCCGTACCCACGCCACCTCGTTGTTGTAGTCGGTACATCTACACTAATATTATAAAGAGGAAAGATTTGTTTGTGTGTTTCTATTAAATAGGCTCCGAAACTACTAAACCGGTTTAAAAAATTCTTTCACCAATGGAAAGCTATAATATCAGGGAGTAACATGTATTATTCCGCTATTCCCACGGGAACGGGAACTACGTGAGTAAGGCGACTGAAACCAAAGCGAACGAGGGTGGGTTGCTAGTCTCTAATAATTACGAACTATACTTACTATTTTTTGTAAAAACTTAATTTTCTATTCTATATAATTATACTAGCAACCCGCCCTCGCTTCGCTTTGATTTTAACCACCTTGCCCCCGCATTTTAACCCTCCATGTCTTCTAAAATTTTACGTTATGTCTGCAGTCCATGGGGCTTCGGGTCCGATTCCAGAACTTGGAAAATTTTTGAGACGAAAATTAGCCTAAGTTGCTCCTTATATAGACAACTACCTAAATATTTTAAATAAAACTACTTTACGGATTTTATCGCGTTTGTATTTGATTTTTGATTACCCGACGTTTCGAACACTTTACAGCGTTCATGATCACGGGTGGACTAAGATGTCTCACGTCCAACAAGTCATCGTTACTGCAGAAAATTTATAATTATCTACCCGATACAGAAATTAGTTATTAAATATTGACCCACATTTTGATACAAAAATTATTGCCAGTGTAAGAAGAAAATGATTCTGTATGAAAAATACAACAAACAAACGCGATAAAATCCGTAAAGTAGTTTTATTTAAAACTAGCAACCCGCCCTCGCTTCGCTTCGGTTATAGGTAATAGTCGTTTTACCCGCGTAGTTCTCGTTCCCGTGGGAATACCGGGATAAAATATAGCCTAGTTTACGCCCTGATATTATAGCTTTCCATTGGTGAAAGAATTTTTGAAATCAGTCCAGCCGTTTTGAAGATTACCCGGAACAAACAGACAGACAGACAAAAATTTTTTAATTGCTATTTTAGGCATAGGTGTCGTGCAAATAACCGTGTGAGCATGAAAAAAGCCTATTATTTTGACATTACAAACAGAAACTCCAATTGTCCCTTGTTATTCGGACAATTTGTATTACCGTGTGGTGACGGAGTAAGAATATAATTCATCACTCCCTTGTCCGTGGATGTCGTAAAAGACAACTAAGGGATATAAAATGCAAATAACATCTATGTAAGAGAAGGAGAATTTTAAATAAAACCCTTTACCAACACGTCTGACCATCGTGGTATAGTAGGTCAATTTAATTTGTATTGCAGTGGAGGCTCGAGCCCAACAGTGGGACGTATATGGTCTATGATGATCATAATCCAAACCAACCTATATATTGTCAAACATTGCAGGCACATCATCCCTCCGTCGTACTGCCCAACTGAGAGGTGCATACCCTCAGCTAAGAATAGCCGATATTCGTGGTAATCTTAACACGAGACTCAACAAACTCAATAATAATGGAGAATACGCTGCATTACTCTTGGCTAGCGCTGGACTACACAGAATGGGTTGGGCTGACAAGATATCCAAGGTATGCTTTTTAATTGAGATTTATCTGGTGGAACGGGGGGTGACGCCGGTTTTTTTTTTTATTGCAAACGAGGCAACAGTACACCTTTTTTTTTTAACACTGTGGAAATGCAATTTACGCACTGCCCCCCGCCGGTAACAGACGAGGGGGGTGTGTGGGACTCGCCGGTCACCTATGCAACCGGAATACCCACTAAAACCAACAGCGGTCCCTTCCGCGCTTTTGCGGAGTGCCGGAGAGATCGTCTAGTTACATTCGATCCCCGGCACTCCTACGCAAGGCCGTCGGGCCACGTCCTGTCGTCGTTCAAGGCGGTGGGAGGAGATGCGCGTATCGGCGCCTCCTTCTCCCTGGTCGCCGCCTACGGAGCGAGTTAGCGGACGCAAGTGCCTCGCGTTCCCGCTCCTCGGCCTCCTTCCGAGCGATGACCTCCTCGCAGAAAGAGGCCATCGACGACCAGCACCTGTCGCTGTAGAGCATATTTGATGTGATGCTCAGCAACGACAGGTCTATTCCTATAACCGCCGACAGGTCGCGGCGCTGAGGCCCCCAGGCGGGACATACCTCCAGGGTGAGGCAACAGTACACCTGATAGTAAGTGGTGCTACCGCTCATGGACATTTGCAAGGCCGCTGCCTACCGCGAAGGAAGTGTGAATGCGTGCAATGAGGTTCGGTAATACTAAAAGCATCATTAAAACCCTCACCGAACGAAGCGCAGTAACAAATTGCTACTACTAGGACGTCGATTATCTGCGGGTGACGTGACCGGGGATTAGTCCGTCACCCGCCGAGAGGCCGACCGCGTGAGGAAAGACCGACGTCCTCCTCGAGGGGGGGACGTCGGTCGATGGGAGGGTACCCCAAGTAGGGGGTATTCCGTCGGGCCGACCACTGACGACAAGTTAACTCTGCTCCGGTGGTGGGCCCAACGACGAAGGCGATGTGGTTTTCGGGTGGGTTGCGGGAGTTGCGTGCTTAAGCCCCTCTGTCGCCCCAGACGGAGTGGTGCGGAGGCGCGCCGACCGCAGCCCACCCACAAAAAAAAAACGGACGTCGATTATCTGCTCAGTGTGATACTACCCCGGACGGACCGGCTTGCGGCTGTAAACAGACAACTGTCAACAGTGTGCTCCTACCACTATCTCAGAGAGAACATCTTCTACACTGATCTGCGACGCCATCAAAACCTGGGATGAAACAGGTGTGAATAATAGACTTGATGACGAGTTGAGGTCGCGGGTGGGCCGACTGGAGTTGAAGTCTGTGACCAGCTGTAAGGTCTACCTTACAACTTTGCATTTGCGCATTGCACACGAAAATTTGCATTCACGAGGTAGACCTCGTGAATGCAAATTTTCGGTGGTTAGTTGCCAAGACGGGGACTGGGGAAAGTACCTGAAAGAAACGGAATAGAAGGCCAAGGAACTTGCGGTTGTATATATTTCCGCATATAAACTGCCAGATTCTTAAATCTCGATTAACAAATTATCAAATCTCTTCAATGTACAGTTTGTGTCTTTACTGTGAATCTCTCTCTCTCACACACACTCTCTCTCTACCCCCACCCCTCTCACTCCTTCTGACACACTCTTTTCTTCCCCCCTTTCCGTCCCCTCTCTCTCTCTCTCTCTCTCTCTCTCTCTCTCTTTTGCCCTCTTCCTTTCTCCCTGCCATTCATGAAATCTATACGAAGCTTTTATTTAAGACTAGCAACCCACTTTCGCTTCGCTTCGGTTATAGTCGTTTTACCCGCGTAGTTCCCGTTCCCGTGGGAATACCGGGATAAAATATAGCCTAGTTTACGCCCTGATATTATAGCTTTCCATTGGTGAAAGAATTTTTGAAATCGGTCCAGCCGTTTTGAAGATTACCCGGAACAAACAGACAGACAGACAAAAATTTTTTTAATCGCTATTTTAGGCATAGGTGTCGTGCAAATAACCATGTGAGCATGAAAAAAGTCTATTATTTTGACATTACAAACAGACACTCCAATTTTATTTATCTATTGGTATAGATTTAGGCACTTCAATCCACTAATGAAGAAATTTGCGATTAAACCCGTATAAAAAAAAAATATGCCACACTAAGCTGCATCTATATCAGTCGTCATGTTCCATGTCCCAAAAAATAGCGAAACATGTATAATATTTTGGTGGGGTTTTGGTCTCGTAAACTTCCACGCAACCTGACGGCTAATAAATAAATCTACAGATACTGCCATGTGCCGAAATGAAGTATGCTGTAGGACAGGGTGCTTTAGCGGTGGAATGCAGATCAGATAATGCAAAGATCCTGGATATGTTGGCGCCATTTAATCATCCCACCACCTATTGCCGGACACTCGCTGAAAGAAGTTTCCTGAAGACTTTAGGTAAGCATTACATCTAGATGGTCCATTGAATTTTAGATATAACACATGGTATCACTGCATTCCTCTGAAGAAGAATAGGCCCAAGTTAGGATAGAGAACTCTACGCTGGACTTTTATTTTCATAAATCAGGGCAACCTTTTTAACCATAAGGATCGTTTTTCCGTGCTTCATCGCTGGTAATACAACGTAAACCTGCGTTTAGACACTAAAGTATATTGGATGAGAAGATCCTCTAAAATTTCTAGAACGCTGCCCAGCCGAGTTGGATTCGTCGGCTGACCTGTTTGTCGAAATTAGATCTACCTAACTGGACTGTTTGTCTAAGGTGTCAATTGTCCAATGATGAACTTGCAGCACCGCCCAAGCTTCAACAGAATCAAAGTCTCATAGTCCATAAACGCTATACTACCGAGGACGATTGTACTCCTCGGTCTTCTGGATAATCTGCCGAAGCGTGAGGATGTAGTCTATGGAGCTATAGCCTTTTCGGAAGACGGCTTGTTCGGGCGGCTGGCAGTCATCGAGCTTGCGCGTGAGTAGATGTCTAATGACCCTGAAAAGCAAGAGTGAAAGGGGCCTGTAGTTATTTAGAAGAGCTTTGTCACCCTTCTTGAAGAACAGCACCGCCACACTCCGGGTTCACGATTCTGGAACGTCCCCCTCAGAGCTTCCAAAGGACTTTTAAGAATAGCAGCGGGGTATAGTAGATCAATTTCGCTCCTATCCAGGAGGATTCTAGAGCCCAGCAGTGGGACGTACATAGCTAAAATGATGATTCTTACTCCGTCACCACACGAAAAATGTCCTGAATTGTTAGTAAACTCCCAAGGTTTAAGCTCTTAAATTAAGAAATAAAACAACTCTGACCAGTATTGTATAATAAATTGTTGTGAATTCCCTCCCTTGGTGGTGGAGGCTCAACGGGACATATATGATAAGCTCATATGAACGAATGAAACCACAATATTACGTGTCATTTTTGTTACCTTAAATGTTAATTAAAATTTTAGGTGTTTTATGTGAAAATGGGCTTATATATTTATTTTTTAGGCGGTGGATGCAGTGCCCCAGTGGGAGTCTCCACATCTCTGAAACTATTAGACACCCAATTCCAATTATCAATAACCGGCGCCGTCTGGAGTTTAGATGGCACAACCAAACTTGAACACTCACTCAAACAGACATTCACACAAATAGAAAGAACGAAAAAACACAAATTAAATCAAACAGACGAACATGAATGTAAAAAACTAAAAATCGATGATGATAATTTATCAAACGATGTACTTAATGATATTGATGAAGAAAATATCACTGTTAATGATTTTAAAGATGATGATAAAAGGATTTTTTGCGGTTTTACAGTTAATCCAAATGTACCTATAGACGTTATTGTAAAATGTGATAATTTAGGTAAAGATTTAGCTAATTCTCTTATTGAGAAAGGTGCTCTTGATGTTATGAAAGTCACTCAAGATTATATCAGAAATTCTGTTGCTAAAAAATCATGATTATTAATATATTTTTTATTTGTAATATACATTATCATCCTGCTGTTTATCCAAATTATTTGGAGTCAATGGCGTAGCTAGGTAACCAAGAGCCCCGGTGCAAATAAAAAGGGGGCTCCCACTACTATTTAAACTGGTTTTATTTCATCAAGTAAAAATATGAAATATACAAGTATTTTAAAAGTGCTAAGCTATCAGAAGTTATTACTATTCATTAACTGTTTTTGTGCGCTGCAAAACAGGTAATAAAAATATTAAAACAGTAACGACATAAATTATAATATATACTTGATGTATGAATTGGGCAATAAAACGAAGTAAACCTGAGGGCCACTGCTTGGGGTCAATTTAGATATATATTCTTCTTCTATCATATATCTTGCAAAATTTATTTATATCTGTGTTCTTTACAGCTAGCATACTATTTCCTCGCCAGGCTGGCTACGGTCAAGGTACTTTGTTCCAGTGGCCGGCCCAATGGTGAAGGGATGGGAATACTGTGGGTTATGCATCGCCCCGGACAAAATGGACAGCGTATGCTGACCATAGCCCGCCAAAAAAAAGCCTTTTAATTCCAAGAATTAAATTTAGTATAATAAAGTGAGATATTTTGCCATTTCATGAGTACACCTGCTTTGGAATTAAGAAATGTACTAGTTCCACTAATTTACATGCCCATATAAATGTGCATTTTCCTTCTAAATTTTCCACATACCTTAACATTCCACACAGTTCCCTATTCACTTTCCCGAATGATACCATTATTTCCTTCGACGTCAACATTTGTAGCCCAGGTCACACCTGGTCCCATGACACGACATTGAAGATGGACTTAATTCAATTACTAAATCGTTTAGTTCTAAGGTTTAGAGAGGGTTATTTCACAATAATATGGTACTATGTACAAAAGTAATTAGTACTATAATGAGTTTGATCAGAATGTTACTTAAATCGTAACATTAACAATTACCCAAAATTTATGGTGAATTTTAGTCTAGATTTATTGTTAATTTTAATGCTAAATTGTTTATTTTCAATGTACATTGTTAATTTAAAAGTAAATTATTAATTTCAATGTAAATTAATCGTTAAGTTAAAAGAAAATTAATTTTATGAAAATTGTTAATTTTGACCTAAATTTGTTTTTAATTTTAAATTGTTACTATAAATTACTTAATTGTAAATGACAGTTAATTCGGGCTCTTAAGTTTTTTTTTATGATTAAACTGTTACTTTAATAATGTTGTGCTCTCCACTATTGTAGACCAAAGCCTGCGTTTTTTTGGTTTGAGTAGTAAGTGGCGATAGATTAAGCAGGCTTAATTGTAAAGTATGTATATTTGTATATATTTTATTGTTACATAACTATTGTTATTTTTATTTTAATAAACAAGGGACTGATTGGGTTAATGCTGTTTTATTGAGCAATAGCTACATCTGCAAAATCGCCGCGTTGCTTATATTTTTTTCGTATTGACTTTGGTGGCAAAGACCATTTTCTCTGCCTGCCTGTATGTAGGAAGCTTGAGCCCAGTAGTGGGACGTATATGAGCTGTGATGACGATATGTAAGAGTATCTCCAGACATACATACACTCGCCCTTTCGAATTTTAGTGTCAAAAATTGAAGATCCTTTTAAAAATGAACCATGAAATTGAAGTGCATCAATCTTAAAAATAAGTTTTATAATTAAAATCTTCCTTGACGTATATTTTTTTTTTAATATTTCCACTAAATCATCTCTGTCCGAGATCTTCAGCAATTTTCACACCACCGCAAAGAGGCTGGATAGGTGGATATGTGGACGATTAAATAAATATAACAAACATTGTACAATTTACTTTATTTCGCGATAAAATCTCAATCAAAACACACAAGCATTCTTAACCAGGGAACATCAAAAACAAACTAAAATAACTAACAAAATACCTACACATTATTTATTGAACTTTTAATATTTGACGACACCACCTTCCATTTGCAGTTTTGTTTTAAAATGGCGGACAATTCAAGCACATTTTTTATCACAGCCCAATTGCACTCACAACGAAAATTTAAGACTTGCAAGTCGAAAGTATTTTAAGAGAAAAAAAAAGTGATGGGATTTTTTTATAATTAACTTATTTGCTAATAAGCTAGTGTTGTATTACTAAACACAACACGCAACTAAATTGTTTAGTCGCATCGACATCGTTAAGTTAACCCCCAATTAACTAGACTGGGTACACTAATTTAACTCAAGATTTAAAAGTCCACCGTCAGAGAAAAGTTTTATTTATCGTTTAAACTACAAAGACGAGAGTTTTTATTTTAAATAAATAACCCTAAATTATTATTTTAATTTTCTAAATGTATTCAGTACGAAAAATATATATATTTAAACGTACCAACAATAAATATGTTATGAAACAAATTATTACGGTATTAAAAAACTCACGCCAAAGTAGCGCCATCTGCTGACTAAAAATGGAACTAACCATTATTAGCGAGATAATATGGATTAAGTATACCGAGTATCAATTTAATCTACTCCGGGATTAGCACATAGTTAAAGTGCAGCGCGACAGTTACAAGTATACGAAATGACCTAGTCTTTCGTAGCGCTACTATAGCATATTAAGTGCGAGATGCTGTCAATCTAAGATTGATATGTATTTGATACCATATAACACATTTTCTCGCAAAGGAAAACCTTTCGAAGCATGTTGCGAAATTTAAAAATTTTCTTTTGTCAAGATCTTCAGATTTTCCATTTCCTGCCTTAAATGCCTCAAAAACGCCCACAAGAGGCCACTAGGGGGTTAAATTTCGCAATTCACACAAACAATCCCGTCAGTAAGTCGTTACCATTGATTGGGTGCCGACAATCAAATAGATTCTACTAGGAATTATGGAAGAACATGAAAATGCACGCAATTGACCATTATATGATAATCCCTCAGTATTTTTTCTGCATTATATTTCATAAAATACCAGCAAAATTATTCAATATAATACTAACACTAAAATAATGAATAAATTATGACATTTTGACTTGCCCGCCAAAACTCCTTACAAGCCAAACCTACAGGTGTACCATGTAAAATTATTTTAATATTATATAAGTACTATCGTAGCGCAACGAAGACAAATTCACTCGTTTATTCGAGCCTGTCATTAGCTATTTACTATGTGCTAATACTTTTTGAATAGGTGATTAAATTAACACTATGAATAAAGTTTAGTCTCTTCTCCAACTGTAAGCATCCTATTGCTAGTTTATTCAACTTCCTCTTCCTGTAACATTTTGCCGCTTGCCTTCATGGAGGCCCTCAGTCTCTCGGACACCTCAGGCAATTTCTTCAACAGCAGATGGAAGATCGGAGCTGGCATCGTTTGTTGGAGAACCTGAAAATATGAAAGAATTGTTAGCATAGTCTATTCCTATCTGAGGCAGGTGGACAGACTGGACCAGGGAATAGTCCGTCACCCGCCGAGAGGTTGACCGGTTGAGGACACAGAGAAGGGTACTAAAGGGTATCCCGTCGGGAAGGCCACGGACAAAGAAGTCTGTACCGGTGGTCGGCCCAATGGCGAGGGGTGGCAATACAGTGAGTTAAGGGGCCTCCGCGCCAGAGTAGACGGCGTGTGTGCTGGCCATAGCCTACCCAAAAAAAAAAAAAAGCATAGTTTACTAATGTATTAGCCGATCGTCCTTCAAACACCTTACCAAAATCCACTGTCGGTCATAGAACTCCACAAATAGGTATAATGGCAAATTTGCCACAGAAAATTGCACACTAAAAAAGGCTTTAAAACAGCTTTTTTATTTTTTGATAACAAAAAATTATAAACTTTCGTAATGATTTCTGACATATTTTAAACTAGAAACCCGCCCTCGCTTCGGTTATAGGTTATAGTCGTTTTACCCGCGTAGTTCCCGTTGGAATACCGCGATAAAATATAGCCTAGTTTACGCCCTGATATTATAGCTTTCCATTGGTGAAAGAATTTTTGAAATCGGTCCAGCAGTTTTGAAGATTACCCGGAAAGACAGACAAAAATTTTTTAATTGCTATTTTAGGCATAGGTGTTGTGCAAATAACCATGTGAGAATGAAAAAAGCCTATTATTTTGACATTACAAACAGATACTCCAATTTTATTTATTGGTATAGATAAAAGTATTTTTACGGAATGAGGTTCAGTGTTACTAAAGGCATCAAGCAAACACCTCTCACCGAATGAAGTGCAGTAACAAATTGCTACTACCCAGACTTTGATTTTCTGCGAGAGTATGATACTGCCTGGGATGGACCGGCCCGCAGCTGTAGACAGAAAACTGTCAACAGGGTATTCCTACCATATGTATAAACATACTCCTTCGTATTAGCCGGTTTTCTGAACTATTTATGTTTATCCTAGATTTATAAATTACTTACACTGAGTAGTTGCTGTGTCTGGCCACATACTGCGACAGCCTGACCGAGATGCTCCACACCAGCTTCCAAGTCACCAGATGCCAACAATTCCTCACCTAGTTGGATCTGTTGAATACAAAACCATAAAATTATTAGTATATCATCATCATCACTCATCCCATCGCTGTACACAGCTGATCGTAGGCCTCCCTCATGTTTCGCCATATAGTGCGATCTTGTGCCGCCTGCATTCAACTTTCACCGACTTTTTCTACAGTTTTCCATATTTCGGATTCTATCTTGCAGAGAAATCCCGAGGATAGCCCGCTCCATAGCACACTGAGCGACTTTGAACTTTAGTTATAAAAAAAGGGTGCGTGCATGCTGCATGATTAAGTTAGCGCTATAATATTACCTGTTGCAAGAAGAATCTCTGCACAGCTTCATGGTCACCCATGTCAGGCAGCTGCCCACCCATTCCGCGATACCGCGACGCATTCTGCTGGGCTCTTTGTCTGCCTGCACACAATAATTTTTGATGTCAAACAGGCGAGGATAAACCTAATCGTTGGCGTAGGATAAACCTAATCGTTGGCGTAGGATAAACCTAATCGTTGACGTAGGATAAACCTAATCGTTGGCGTAGGATAAACCTAATCGTTGGCGTAGCCTCAACATACCGCGGTGACGTAACGCTACGCTATATGACGGTATATGCGAAGGTAAACTTGATCGTTGGCGTGGCGTAAACAGGCCAGCGACGTAACGCCACGCTATATAATGGAATATATGTAATACACATAGTAATATGTGAGTGAGATGAAACGACGCGATGTTGTGCGTAAGCGCCTGTGCAGTGTATTAATTATGATATATACTTGTACAAAATATTTTCGATATTTCACATTTTGCCAGGCATCCTTACTTATTTTTTTGTTTTTTTGCCAATATTATCTGCTGTTGTTGTAGTGTGTATGAGCTGAGATAATGTCTAACAGTGGTCATAAATGGATGTATGAATGAACATAAATATTCCAAGTAAATACAATTAGATTACATTACATACAATGTTAATTTCTAATAACTAAACATGTAATCATTATTACTGGAGCATTAAGTTACACTTTCAACGATTACTTCATAATCTTTATTTATATGCGCATTTCCTTCAAGACAAACGGAAATGTATTGTTAATTAATTTTGTTACTTTTAAATATATTGAGAATATGTCAGACTTTATTGATGTATAAATGAATAATATTATGAACTGAGAATGTGAATCTTTCTTGACCTATGTATACTATGTTGGACAGACATGTTATATACTAACATAACTAACTAAACACAATTTTATTTTGAGTTCTCTAACCCATATGCTATATTCACGATATTACTACTATTATGTTCAAAATTTAGAAGATGGGTGGACGATATTAAAGCTATAGGAGGAGACACATGGATAAAAGTTGCTCAAGATAAAGAGAAATGGAGAAAATTTGAGGAGGCCCTTGGCAATGAGTGTCATATAGACATGGTTGTTAATGCAAAATAGTTATGATAAGCATAGAATATAAGAAATATAGGATAAGTATAAAAAGACAGATATAGAATATTTAAGTTATACATTGAAATACTGTCTAAAATAAAGGCTATTATTACTATATTATTATCACATGTACAATGTAACTATATTTTACTGAACATCTGATCAGCATCTTCTTTGACATTGGTATGGGGTTTTATGTCGAGATTTCCTTCGCTTCCATAATGTTATATGCATATTACATCCCTTGAGCACCTTATACAACATCCACAGGCATGATATTGGGCGGTGAAATATATTCTTACTTTGGAAAATTATCATATTTCATAACTTTAAGAAAAATAACATAAGTATGGAATAATAACATAAATAAACACAATAATTGCATACTTGCGGTTCATTAACATGTAGGCTATTTAATTAGTAATTTATTACTGCTTACATTATATAATAAAAAATAACTAAGCACGTATTTCTCAATCTCAACCTAATACAATAGTAACCTTCATTAATCAGCCTGTTGCCAATCACTGTTAAACATAGAGCTCCCCAATAGATAATTAACTCATTTAACAGATGGTTTGCCTATTGCCATTGATGTTACAAATTTCTTAAAAGCGCACTGCTGAACACTGCCTGAGGCTTGTCCTCCTACCTGTTTCATGTTCCCCATGGGCAAGGCATACGATAACACCACTTTATAAGCCTTATTTTTTTTGTGTTAACTCATCACTATGGAAATATATGAACTTAACTAATTATAGGAATGATAACAGATTTAATGTTTCATCAACCCAGAAGACAGCAGACAGACTGTCTAACATTATAATGCATTTTAAAGTGAATATACCAAACAATTATTTAAAGCAAAAATTCTTATCTCAAACATCTTTAGAATTACTCAGAATGACCTGTGGATTTTACAAAAATGCCTATATGGGCATGACAATTAAAACAGATTATTAGATTGTTACTTAGATATAGGTATCACAAGCAGTAATTTGCAAAAGGTAACTCATAATGCACCTGCTTATTTAAATATCAGAGGTACTAACTATGCATAACTCATAGCCTATATTATATTGGGAAAGCCTGTAATAATAGATGTAATTGGTAATTTCATAAATAAATAAATATTCATAAAGGGACTTGAATGTTGAGCAAATAAACTCATTTGCAAAAAAAACGGGCGGTTTTGATTTTCATTCATATTTAAAAAGATACAATACCAAAAAGGTTTCAATCGTTTGTACACGTTACTGGCCGGTTTTAAAAATGCTGTGGTATTTAAAAAAGTACGTTCTAAATTCAATTTTTCATTTGATGTTCATTTTTACAGAAAACCCCTTTTTATCCTACATTTTTGGCGCGAAGTTCCAGAAGTTAACATCGACTTTCATAACTTTTATTCAATTTTTATCGATTAATTTCATATCCTTGACTGTCAAAGCTTTATTTAATGCTGTTTGGCTGTATCAAAAATGGTAGATAAAGTGGTAAAAGCTACCAAAATTATCGCGCTGCTTGAAGAGGGTTGCAGCCAATGTTTCGTGGCTAGGAGGCTAAATGTTAGTCGCTCGACAGTCCAAAGGACCTGGCAGCGATATCAGGAGACTGGTTCCGTCGAGAGAAGGCCTGGTTCTGGAAGAAAACCATGTACCCAACCACGGGATGATCGTTTTCTTGTGAGTCGCGCATTGAGAAATCGCAAATCTTCGTATGTGGATCTTAAGAACAACCTCCAAGAAGTAAGAAATGTGCATATTAGTCTATGGACGGTCAGGAGGAGGCTTCTCGCTGCCAATATACGCAGTCACCGCCCGGCCCGCGGCCCCAAATTACTCCGTGAGCACAGAGTTCACAGGCTTAGGTTCGCTAGAAATTGTGAATCATGGACTCAAGACGATTGGAATAGGGTTTTGTTCTCTGATGAAGCCAGGATATCTCTGTTCGGTGAAGATCGACGTCGGCGAGTGCTAAGAAGACAAGGAGAACGCTTTGCAGAGGCATGTTTCGAAGAAATCACACCTTATGGTGGGGGCTCTGTTATGTTTTGGGCAGGAATAAATTCAATGGATCGTACAGAGTTAGTCTTCATTGAAAACGGCTCACTGACTGGGCATCGATACATAACGGAAGTTCTAATTTCTCATGCACAACCCGCATTGGCCGCTCTAGGTGAAGACTCGATTTTTATGGACGACAATGCTCGCGCCCACCGATCCCGCGATGTTAATGCGTATGTGCAAGAGGTCGGCATTCGTCGTTTGGATTGGCCAGCTCGAAGTCCCGACCTCAATCCCATAGAGCATGTCTGGGACGTTCTGAAACGGCGTGTGAGATCAGTACACCCGGCTCCGCAGACCATCAGAGAGCTGAAGAATGTGATTACTGCGGAGTGGGAACGTATTCCGCAAGCAAGTATCCGGGATATACTCGCTAGCATGCCCAGACGAATTCAAGCTGTGATTTTAGCTAGAGGGGGTCACACTCGATACTAAACATTTATCTGCTTTTACTTTATTAAAGAAAAACAAACAAAAAAACTTTTTTATTTTTACTTCATGAGCATATGCACTACTAGCGAATATACACTACTACCGAGGTTTAGCATTATTTCCCATAAATTGTATCTAAATTTTATGAAATACTGATGAAAACGATTATTTTCTTATTAATTTAGCAAATTGTGTGGATAAAACTACCTATAATTATCAAACAAAGAAATATTAACATTTGAAATGGTTCATTGCTTAGGTGCTCGTTTTTTTTGCAAATGAGTGTATATATAATCACGATGATATAATTTTTCAAGCTTAAGCATTTAACTGTCCACTGCTGGCCTCCCCCACAAATGAGGGGATAATTGCAGTGAGGTTAATAATGCTATATGTTCCCCGTTCAGGTTCTTGAGTGGCGACCATGAATAGAACGACTGCCTACTAGATAGACTGACGTTTTAAAGTCACAGGGAACTGTTTGATACAAGTGACACAGGACCGTTCCAAGTGGTATTCTAATGGAGAGGCTTATATCCAACAGTGGACGCCTATGGACCATGGATGTTTCTTATTAGACTGCTGCAGCCGATTATTCTCTGTTGAGATTTTCAAGCCGATTTTTACTGTCCGCGCGTATGTATGTAAACTTACCTAGTACCATTCGCAAATTGAGTTTGTAATGAAAGATTAAATTGATGCCGACCTAAAGATCTTGTGTTATTTCTACACTCAAGGATATATATTGTCATATTAACCTATACCTGCAGTGTATTTTAACTGCCAACTAGTAAGTATCTATATAATAGATGTATGTCTTTTGCAATATGCATGCATTTACACGCAACTGTGTGGTATTACACAATGAAGATATGTTAAATGTCTATGATAGTTTCTATTATGGTTATAATGATATTAATTACGTATAGGTTATTGTCTACAAAACAGCTGAAACTAAATTCCATTACAGATCTTTTGCGATTTTTAGGTTATACTATGTGCAAATATTACAAAACGTTACATCTACAAATAACGGTGATGAATTATTTTCTATATGAATATAAAGCATTAAGCAATCTTTTTAATGAAAAATAAGAATAACTCACGTTCTCTCAGCTTTTTTTTGAATAAAGGGTCCTTGCGACGTTGTTGATCAAAGTACACACAATATCCAAGGAACAGAGTTCCAGCTATTCCCACTGCAATACCCAAGGTAGTTCGCGTAATCTCCATGTTTAGAACTGCTCTTACGCAGATTTATTCACGTATAATACAAATTGGCTTTCGTTACAAAATTTTGGTATCCGCCATTTACGAAAAAAAGACATTGGTTTTTTTTACTTTGGCCACACTGAAATATAAATGGGAATGAGTATATTCATTCCCATTCATATAGATTAAAAATTATTTACACAATAAGAAAAATTTAATTTTTCTGCATTTGGGTCAATAAAATAGCATATTTAATTTCATATTGTTTTATTATTGACGAATACCTATGTATTAATCTTATTACATAACCACATTATTAAAAAATAGTTATGTAATTAATTTAGCCTGCATGTACTTATTTATATCTTGAGTTGCCTCATGAAAATTTAACAAATAAACACTTCATAGAAAATCTTTGTTTTTAAACACTTTCGTACTAGTTCTCGTGAAAATATTACTTTATGCCGAAGGATCCATGTAAGAAATTTGCTTGTGAGATCCAGCGATGTCTTGTTGGTAAGTTTTTCATTATTATTTTATTTACTAACCTCTCCGCCGACATTCGTCATGAAATCAGTCGCCATCTTTGCTTCAACCTTTCATTCGCCTCCTCAGATTTGCGGGCGTTTCGTCGCCGTTTTTCAATGTTTTGCTCAAATAAACTGTTTCTTTTCAACTCTAAAGCATCATAAAAGGTATCCGGTTGCCAGTGTAAGTGATAAATGTAAAAATGAGTTTCTTCGGGTTCGGACAAACTGCGGACATTGAAATCGTATTTGATGATGCTGACAAACGGAAGGTTGCCGAAGTGAAAACGGATGATGGTAAAAAGGAGAAATTATTACTTTACTATGACGGTGAAACCGTATCAGGAAGAGTAAATGTAACACTGAGAAAACCTGGATCGAAACTTGAACACCAAGGAATCAAGGTCGAACTCATAGGTCAAATAGAATTATTCTACGATAGAGGTAATCATCATGAATTTATTTCATTGGTAAAGGAACTGGCACGCCCTGGTGATTTACTTCAACATACTTCGTATCCGTTTGAATTCGCGAACGTTGAAAAACCTTACGAAGTATATACGGGTGCAAATGTCAGATTAAGATATTTCCTACGAGCCACAATCGTCCGCCGCCTCACTGATATTGTTAAAGAGGTAGATATAGCTGTCCACACACTATGTAGTTACCCGGATGTACTGAATTCGATAAAAATGGAAGTAGGTATAGAAGATTGCCTACATATAGAATTTGAATATAACAAATCAAAATATCATTTAAAAGATGTCATTGTTGGTAAAATCTACTTTTTACTTGTTCGTATTAAAATCAAACATATGGAAATATCAATAATTAAGAGAGAAACAACAGGTTCAGGACCTAATACATTCACAGAGAATGAAACTGTTGCAAAATATGAAATAATGGATGGTGCTCCTGTAAGAGGTGAGAGTATTCCGATAAGAGTGTTCTTAGCTGGTTATGATCTAACACCTACAATGAGAGATATAAATAATAAGTTCTCTGTACGATATTATCTTAATTTAGTGTTAATGGATACAGAAGACCGTCGTTATTTCAAACAACAAGAGGTAACATTATGGCGTAAGAGTGACAAATCTAGACTGCCGTTACATAATGCTCACCATCCTCAAATGTTAACACATTCGAGTCAATTGATACCACGACAGCTGAGTGCCTCCAGTGAGGAGAACTCAAACACGGCATCAACAAATGTTTCCTCGTCCAATCCAAATTTAATGCAAAGATCAATTTCTCCCTCGATGTCTGATGGAGATAAACATAATGGTCCTTCAGAAATGGAGCAGGAGAAGCCGGATGTTATAACAAGTAAGCTTTCTAATACACATATTGTTAGCAATGAGTCTGAAGGGGATGCTGAAGTGGAACCAGTTCCAGAAACGAATGCATCACCAGAAAAACCCCCGGTTATAGAAAAACCACAAATATCAGAAAAGCCTGTGATTGCCGAGAAACCTGTCTTAAGCCGGCCAGAAAGAGAAGCGAACCCCAGTCAATAGCCGATATGCAATTGCGCAGTCAATATGACAAGCGCTGAAATTATGAACTGTATGTTTTACTTGAAAACTATAGTATAAATAAAGGTCTTGTTTTTGATAACTTTGCTTGCTGTCAACTGACTCAGTTTGTGGTTAGTAAGAAAAGTTACCAAGGCAAAGTTATACAAAAATTGTTGTAGATTTCAGGAATTCTGTTATTTAAATGTTGGAGCTGTATAATTGAAAATTATTGACTAAGTACATATTAAAGGCATTATATAAATGCTGCTTTAAGCATTATAAATATATATTGGCTCGAATTATAAATGTACATTGTCATCTTTGCATAAATAAATCACTCAAAAGGCATTATGACGGCATGCTTGTTGTATTATAAGCTAATAATGTCCATGTCATGTCTTAGTAAATTGTTGCAATCAAATGTTTTCACAATATGATGTAAGTATCAGGAACCTAATTTCACATAAGCTTAATTTTTATCATTTGAAATATCAAAAGTTAGTATTTTTTTTCATCCTTTTCAAATAAAATATCAAAAAATGTAAAAATATGTAATATTGAGAAGATAATATCTTGTAAGAAAGAATGTATATTTTTTGTTGATCAAAAAGTGATAGTAATTAATAAAATCTAAAATAATATTTAACAATTATATTTTATGCGTAAAAAGTGTTGAAAAGCAATAATTTCAATGGGTGGTGTGTTTTTTAATCATTTAAATTGGCATTTATCTATCAAACTACAATGTCGGTTATCTAACTAAAACATTCATTTGTTTTACTTATCAAATAAAACCATTCATTTGCTACTTCACAGAGTAATAATGAGTCGGACTGTTTTTTAATAAAAATAATTAGATGAAAAAAAGATTTTTTTTTCACATCGAGCTGGCACTAGGTGAATGAACAATATGCCATGCGTTCATTCCTTTAATTCGTTTTTTGAATTTCTTTTCAAAAATTTGTTTCATATAATTCTGTGTGATATTTAATGTAGAATTACACTATCATTATTAAGTGCAGCTATCCAAGTTCTTGATAGTCCACATTGTTTTACGTAGAAACTAACATCAATTTTGTGACTATACATAGCATTTAAAAAAAGTTTAAAATAATATTAACAAATATTTCTAAGCATAGAAGCTTAGAATAATAACATATAGAAGGATAGTGTCGGCATTTAAAGCGATCAAAACATGAAGCCAAAAATACTACATGCGTACAAGCGATTACACACGCGCACCACTATACAAATTATGAAATCAAATTTTGTTTTGGAGTTTTTGGCGAGAATCTGAAGTGTCATATAACTCGACACTGGCAAAAATGGCTCGTATTTGTAGCTGATTGCCAAGATAAAAAAGAACAAGAAATTTTGTTTTTATTAATATAAATCTTCGAAATACTTTTAAAAGTAATATTAAAAACCTTTTTATGTTTTTCAAATGTGTTGTGACACCATTTGAATGCACAAATCATCATAATTACCTATTTATTTTTTAAGAGTTGTGTACATACGTGCAGTATAGTTGTACATTACGGAATATTGCCGGCGTAAGCTCCATTAGGCTCCAATTGAAATGCTTAATTTTTCCACTCGAACTTACCTTCTATACATTATTATTCTAAGCATAGAAGTTATAGAATGTAATATGCAAGAAATTTTATTTTATTCTAGGAGAATGTATAAATAATAATATATAATTCTAGTTATTTTTGCATGTACTATTTTTAACCTAGGACATGTTATGCCAATATATTTAAAGTTATCATACAAGGGTCTGAGTTTCCATATTAGATAATATGCTTTTAAACTTATTGTTATTATCATTGTACAAAACAGTGAATGACACTTGGGTGTAGTAAAATTTTAATATTGGAGGGAAAATAAAACAATGAAAATATGCATGAGATAATATTAATATGTATCCATATCATAAAATCTATCTCGGAAATATAATCAACAAAAAATAAAATATGATATTCTTGATTTTGAATATTTCGGTTTGAAGTAACCAAAGGTTTCCTCTAGTTACACCCTTGTAATAAAGTATGAATGCAGTATTATAATACACAAGAACTGTAAATAAAAGAGATTATTCAGTTTTTTTTTTCTAATGTCAATCAAGTTGATTTAGTTGGTAACTGACTGTATTAAAAAGATTGATCAGTGTCTATTATCAACAATTTGTATACAGATAAATATTTTTTCATATGGTTTAATATCTACAGACATGGCTATAGAATATTTTACATAATAAAAAGTATTAAAAATTTTCATTAATATCCGGCAAATGAAAAAAATCTGTTAAAAGTAAGAATAGCCTATTTGTCATCAGGAGTAAAGAACAGAACTAGATGAGGCAATTAATGATTTCGTTTTCTACATTTGATATCAATCATCTCAATGGCATCAAATATTAGGACACATGTTTGAAAGTAAAGTAAATACCCATTATTGCATCTAACAAGAGCTGATAAACTTGAAACTCCTGAAGAGATATTCATATATTGTAACTAAGAACTGTCTCAATTGTTTTAGCTTTCGGATGAAAAAAATCTTATCATAATCGGTCCATTCATTTAGGAGCTATGATACCACACTTAAACACACAATATTGAGTTTTATTAATTTGCAATAATTTAATCTTGCCATTCAAGTTTATTAATGTGCTTTGAGACTTTGCTGAGAAACTATTCCAATGTGATTAATTATTTTCCATTATTTCTACATATCATTGCATTGTTAAACAGTGCGCGAGTATTTTGTCTACATCAATTTATTTCAATTGGATATATCAATAGCTATTTGTAGCAATTGAGGCTATGTCCATATAAGAAAATCATGTTTATTGCCGATAATCAATGATTCTATAAAAAAATTCTATTCAAACAAAAATATTAACTAAAGACAACCAAAAGTTATTACTAAATATATGGCATATATTATTATAGTGTTTTAAGTTTTTAATAATTATATAACATAACTTGTGGACAGGGAGAATGGGGATTTTGATTTGAATTAAAAAAAATAAGTTTGAAATATTTCAAAACCTCTATTGTAATTATGCTGTCCACGGAATCTATCCATTATATTATGAGATTTTGGATAAAAATTGTTCAAATTATTGAATATATTATGTTTAAAAAAATTGTTTCATTTTTAATATTTCAATGTGTATAGTAAAGATATATTTGTTTGTATTGAGATTAAGGTGGCATGTCGATTGTAACATTATTGTTAATAATATATATATGTATAAATTGCTGATAATGGTTTTTTATTGCATACTAGTCACCCACGGTTTCATTCGCCTTACGGCCTGGCCACGACTTTGATCTTAGCAGCGCGGGGCGTGCCGAGCGGCGTCGGTGAGCGGTGCGTTTGTACGCCACGTACCCTCAGTAGCGATTAGCGGTAGCGGCCGCGGTGGACGTATTTAGGTATTCAGAAGCATGGCGTTATCAAAATTATCCCTACTCTGTTTAGAAAACAGTACATTTTTAAAACAAGATATTCTTAATATGAGTGAAGGAGTGCCCTTACTATATAAAGATCGGTATTTAAATGGCGAATTTCGTGACCTATACGAAGGTTTTTATATTTATGTTGCAGATCTTTTCTCTTACATGCAACCGCTATTTGCGATAAGTAAAGAAATTATTTCATAAATAATCCAATAGGCATATAAGTAAAACTTGTCCACTATCTAGGTAGATTATTTAAATATATTAGTAATTAGCAACCTGCCCTCGCCTCGCTTCAATTTCAGTCTTTCCTGTGTAGTACCCGTTCCCGTGGGAATACCGGGATAAGATATCCTAGTTTACTCCCTGATATTATAGCTTTCCATTGGTGAAAGAATTTTTGAAATCTGTCCAGCCGTTTTGAAGATTACCCGGAACAAGCAGACAGACAAAAAAATATAAAGTGTATTTTAGGCATATGTATAGTGCAAATAACCGTGTGAGCATGAAAAAGGCCTATTATTTTGACATTACAAACAGACACTCCAATTTTATTTATTGGTATAAATTATGTTTATTATCTCTGTAAGTACCTACTTACTGAGATGTACTTTAAAAACTTGTCAACTACTTATATATTGTATAAGACATACTAGTTTTTTGTGTAGTTACATATCTACAGACGAAACTACTGATATATTTACTAAGCGTGTTGCTAATTAGGTATCTACTATCTACCTATTGACAGAGAACAAAATAAACTTTCAAAACTTGTCAACTATCTACCTACATTACGTAAACATAACAGTAGTTTTGTCAACATATTAGTAGCTTTGTTTAGTAGGTATCTAGGTTCTATGTTTTTGTGTTATCATCACACCGCACATCACCGCAGCCCACGTACGTCCCACTGTTGGGCTCGGGCCTCCACCACAATGGGAGGGAATTTGACTTACCAATACCATGCTGGTCAAACATGTTGGTATAGGGTTTCATTTCGAGTTTTCCTTCTCTTGAACAGATGCTTGTGCATATTATAGCCCTTAGTCGTCTTATATGACATCCACGGGCAGGATAGGGAGTGGTGAATTGTATTCTTACTCCGTCACCACACGAAAATTGTGTTATCAATTTAAATTAAACTTACTATTAAATAATAATATATTCTTACACTACTATATATATATAATAAATTAAGCAATACATGCCTCGGTATCCGCCACAAAATCGTCTAAAGTTTTTTGTTTTAATCTACGCCGCTGAGTACGTCACCCCTACGACGCTGTTCAAGCCGCTCTGTTTCGTGGCGTCGCACACATTCACTAGTACTTTTGTTCGTGCCGCTCGGGGCAACGCGCGCCGCTGTAGCTATTCGCTCGAATAAAACCACGCGCGTTTTCGCAGTGAGCGGCGTCTCGTGGCGTGTTTGAAACATTTTCATACTTTTGATTTTACCGCTCGCCGCCCCGCGCTTAGCTGCCGCTCACAGCAACAAGGTCGTGAACGAGCCGTTACCCGCATAGTTCCCGTGGGAATGTCGGGATAAAATATAACCTAAGTTACTCCTTAAATAGACACCTGGTAGTAAAATATTATTAAAATCGGTCCAGCCGTTTTGAAGATTACCTCAAACAGACAAAAAATGTTTAAACTGTATTTTAGGCATAAGTGTCGCGCAAATAACCGTATCAGCATGAAAAAAGCCCAGTATTTTGATATTCCGCGGGTGACTGGACCGGGGATTTATTTAGTCACCCGCCGATAAGCCGAGCGCGCGACGACAACGTCGGTCGAGGAGAGGGTACTCCTCAGGAGTATTCCGTCGGGCCGACCACTGACGACGAGTTACGCTGCACTGGTCGGTCGGCCCAACGAAGAAGACGACTTGCCACGGGGTGGGTTACGGGGCCACGCGCCGCCCTTCTGTCGCCCCGGACGAAGCCGGGCGGCGGGTGTGCTGACCGTAGCCCATTCCAAAAAAAAAAGTATTTTGACATTACAAACAGACACTTCAATTTTATTTATTTGTATAGATTCCATACATTCATCAATCTCTTAAATGTTGAATGGCTCTTCACTAGAATTCGATTTAGAAAGGTCCTGTAAAACCTGCATTCAACAGTTTCCTGCTATTTTTAAAATTTCGGTTCGCTATGTGTGTCGTCCGATTCGTGGTCGCTACTTAGGCACTTTTTAATGTGAAGTCTATTCTATTACACTTTCCGTGTGGTGATGGAGTAAGAATATAATTCACCACCCTTCTTGAGTTTACCTTCTCTTACATATACATACACGTTGTATGCAGATTATAATCCTTTAGTCGTATTTTACTACACCCACAGGCAAGATAGCTGGTGGTGAATTGTACTCAGGGCCCGGATTATCCATGAGGCGGATTAGATAACTGCCTAGGGGCCCCGAGCAAACACTAAGAAAATATCAATTCATTTTATTGATCATTTTTTTTTTGAATATTCTCATTTCTCTTGCCTGCTCCATCATGCGACCTGGATCATCATTTAACTGCAACTATAACCTATTCATTAAAAATAATTTCAATAAAAGAAATGAGTCAGGAATGTGAGGTGAAGCTATAGCATCAAGTCATGGTGATATAAGGTTCATATGTTGTTGCAATAAGCGATTGAAGTAACAGAATATTAAAGAAGTCGATATGATCGACTGTACCTACCTTTGTAATAGAAAATATACATATAAAAAGTAAGTAAAGGATAGGGGCCCCAAGAATTAAATTGCCTAGAGGCCCCGTGAATTGCATTGCCCAGGGGCCCCGAGAATTACATTGCCCAGGGGCCCCGAGAATTACATTGCCTAGGGGCCCCTGATAGGGTTGATCCGGCCGTGCTATTACTCCGTCACCGCACTGCTCATTTAAGGAATATATGTATAAGGTTAAAGTAACTTATCGCTTGATTTACCATATAACTGATTAATAAAAAACCCATCCATATATTACCCATTAAATACATACACTCTCAGATAGTTGAGCTTCCGACTCTCTCACTCACCGAACGAAGCGTATTTACAAATTGCTACTACTCAGACGTCGATTTTCTGCGAGAGTGTGGTATTACCCCGGACGGACCGGCCCGCGACAAACAACTTTCTGTCAACAGTGTGGTTACTTGGTTCTACCCCGTACAAATATGATATGTAGAGCGTCTGTGCAAGAAATCAATTTCCCTCCCATTGTCGAGAAGGTTTGAGCCCAGCTTTGGGACTTACATGAGCTGACTTAATGAAATTGTAATTTTTCTATTTCGATATACACTTAAAAAATCGGTTGTCTGTAAAGTCGGTTCACTGACGATAGTTGAACGTGACAACGTCATAGGAAAATACTGATGGAATGGTTTCATTTTTCAAAAAAAATTTTAGTTTTATTTGTTTGATAGATATTTTGTATGGGTCAAGCCTTAAATGGAACGCCTCAAAGCGAGGTAACGCCGCATACGTCATGTTTTTTCGTGTGTGCAGCCGGCTCCATCGAATTATAAGGCGTTGTCACGTCAAAAAAAAATGGGTGGTTTAGCAGTGACCTAGAGCGAATCTAACTGATAAGTTATCTGAATAATATAGTATGTTAGTAAAATATTATTATCATCTAGTTTAAACAAAGTATTTATAGTGTGTTGTTACCATGAATATTGCCCATTGAATCAGCTATCTTATTACATAATGAGAATTAGAAATTTAACCCATCCATAACGTGACAATCCGTCCGGTTCTTGACAGGACATTCCCGTTTACAGACTATCTGTAGCGTTGTCTGGCAAAAAAAAGCCCGATTTCACAGATCAAATGATCATTTATTATGCTTATCTTTCTATTACACAAGAACTTCTTAGCAATGGCCAAGATCCATATCTTGGCCATTTGTTTGAAAAGTTTTCATCATCCCATATGCGTCCCACTGTTGGGCGCGGGCCTCCTCCATTTCGGAAAGGAATTTCACCTACTATACCACGCTGGACAGACGTGTTGGCAATTTGACGACTTTGAGTTTTCCTACTCTTGCATAAATGTTACATGCATGTTATAGGTATCCCTTAGCCGTCTTTTACGACACCCACGACAAGAGAGGTGTTGTTGAATTGTATTCTTACTTTGTCACCACACAGAAAGGGTCTTTTAGGTTTTCAGTTCATATTTTTACTTATTTCTGGAACTTCGGACATAAAAAATAATAGTCATGTTAATCAAGCGTCCGGTTTGGACGTAAAAAATCTAGTCATGTTATCGAACTATAACGTGAACATCCGTGTCATTTTGAACGGGACAGTCCCGTTTTCAGTTTGTCCATCCCGTTGTTGCCAGCCGTAGAAAATGGTTTTAAGTCCATAGTTTGACCTATTTCTGTAAAACTACACGTGTCCTTGTCGTTTTTCAGCTTTTAATTTTATATATTTACCTTAGAATAATAACGTATAGAAGGATAGTGTCGGTACTTCGAACGATTGAAACATGAATAAAAAATACTACATGCGCGCCGACGATTACACACGTACACACGCATACCACTATTCATCGCAACCCACATACGTCCCACTGTTGGGCTGGGGCCTCCTCCACAATGGGAGGGCATATAACCTACTATACCATGCTGGTCAGACATGTTGGTATAGGGTTTTATTTCGAGTTTTCCTTCTCTTGCACAGATGTTATGTGCATTTTATATCCCTTAGTCGTCTTGTACGACATCCACGGGCAAGATAGGGAGTGGTGCACCACCACCACACTATACAAATTATGAAATCAAATTTTGTTTTTACTAACATAAATCGTCGAAATACTTTTAAAAGTAATGTTAGAAACATTTTTATGTTTTTCAAATGTGTTGTGACATCATTTGAATGCACAAATCGCCATAATTACCTATTTATTTTTTAAGAGTTGCGTACGTACATACGTGCAGTATAGTGTACATTACGGAACGGTTCAGGCGTAAGCTGCATTAGGCTCCAATTGAAATGCTTCACTTTTGGTGTGTGAACTTACCTTCTATACGTTATTATTCTAAGATATTTACCTATTTCTGCAAGTATCCCGTTCTGACACAAAAAAAAACCGAACTGTTATTCAAGTATCCAATTTTAACTTAAAAATTATGGTCATATTATAAAGTCATCAGATTATCGACATAGGCAAAATAAAATAAACATAAAATGCTACTAAATAAATTGTGTACTAGATAATTTAAATTTATGAAAGATGCCTTTTTGGCGCCTCCTCTGGCTTCCTCCTTCTCTAATATATGTTATAGGGATGGGGATTTCTCTGAAAAAGATCGATCGATACAGAGCACTATTATCGTAGAATCTTTTTAAAGTATCCTTTTTCCTGGAAGGATTGTGATGAGCTTTTTTTTTTAATATAGTATAAAACACTAACATGGAAAGAACCAAATCGAATGACGATTTTCCAGGCTAAAGTATGGATTCAGCGCTTCTTATCGATTTACAAAATCGATTTTTCGGGTCTGAAAAATCGATTCGTTGATTAAACGATCTCAGATCGCCATCCCTACTATGTTCCCAATGAGTTTTTTGTGTGTATGTATAGCTATTAGCCGCAGATGGCCTTCACAGCTTTGCCCGGACTATGGGTGAGCGCTGAGAGCTCTCAACCGGGTGTTCCCAGTGTAGTCCACATATTTTGTTAAATACCTTTAATTTCCCATGGTTTATACGGTTTATCTCGATTCCTTTATGCTTCCCTTGGTAATCATTCTGTTAGTTGCCTACCCACTCTGTCATTTTTTATTTTACACACATGACCTACCAGTTTCCATTTAATATTTCTTATTTTGCTATTATACCGCTTATTTTGTTCTCTTTGTTATTGCTTCATTTTAAATTTTCTCTGATAATGAATAAATGATGAATATCTTATCAATACGCTTTACAGACTCGTTTGCAATCGCAATTGGTGTTAAGAGTTCCCAGATTCTGAAATATGTATGTATGAGTACAAAGGTTAGAAAACAATCTCTCAATAGAAGGCCCGTATCCGATAGCTTCGTATTTATACGGATTATATGTACTGCCCGATAGATGGCAGTAACATTGGGGGCGTTTTCAATTGAGTGGCAGGAAATAACTTATTATATCTTCTGATTCATATAAATTGAAAATATATATTTTAAATACGTAATATTTCAGTCTTAAATTTTTGAGAAATCCTCTAAAATTTGACAAATATTTAACGCTAGGTACAATTAGTTTAAACTCAGATTACACAGATAGCATAATAGTATACCATGCTGGTCAGATATGTTGGTATAGGCTTTCATTTCGAGATTTTCTTCTCTTGTACAGATGTTATGTGCAAATTATATGCCTTAGTCGTCTTTGACGACTACAATCTAAATGCCTCTAAATGGCTACAATCCATGCCGAGCGTCCGGCTGATTTGGTTCGATCCCGCGTAGAATATTTTCCTTATGCAATACACAATTACTGATTAGTGAATAATTATGCGTTTGAGTATAATTTTATGAATTTAATTTGGTGTCCGTCAATTCTGTTATAGGTATATGTATAAGGATTCATTCCTTATTTTGATCCTTCTTTGTTTGATAATTATAGGTAGTTTTATCCACACAATTTGCTAAATTAATAAGAAAATAATCGTTTTCATCAGTATTTCATAAAATTTAGATACAATTTATGGGAAATAATGCTAAACCTCGCTAGTAGTGTATATTCGCTAGTAGTGCATATGCTCATGAAGTAAAAATAAAAAAGTTTTTTTGTTTGTTTTTCTTTAATAAAGTAAAAGCAGATAAATGTTTAGTATCGAGTGTGACCCCCTCTAGCTAAAATCACAGCTTGAATTCGTCTGGGCATGCTAGCGAGTATATCCCGGATACTTGCTTGCGGAATACGTTCCCACTCCGCAGTAATCACATTCTTCAGCTCTCTGATGGTCTGCGGAGCCGGGTGTACTGATCTCACACGCCGTTTCAGAACGTCCCAGACATGCTCTATGGGATTGAGGTCGGGACTTCGAGCTGGCCAATCCAAACGACGAATGCCGACCTCTTGCACATACGCATTAACATCGCGGGATCGGTGGGCGCGAGCATTGTCGTCCATAAAAATCGAGTCTTCACCTAGAGCGGCCAATGCGGGTTGTGCATGAGAAATTAGAACTTCCGTTATGTATCGATGCCCAGTCAGTGAGCCGTTTTCAATGAAGACTAACTCTGTACGATCCATTGAATTTATTCCTGCCCAAAACATAACAGAGCCCCCACCATAAGGTGTGATTTCTTCGAAACATGCCTCTGCAAAGCGTTCTCCTTGTCTTCTTAGCACTCGCCGACGTCGATCTTCACCGAACAGAGATATCCTGGCTTCATCAGAGAACAAAACCCTATTCCAATCGTCTTGAGTCCATGATTCACAATTTCTAGCGAACCTAAGCCTGTGAACTCTGTGCTCACGGAGTAATTTGGGGCCGCGGGCCGGGCGGTGACTGCGTATATTGGCAGCGAGAAGCCTCCTCCTGACCGTCCATAGACTAATATGCACATTTCTTACTTCTTGGAGGTTGTTCTTAAGATCCACATACGAAGATTTGCGATTTCTCAATGCGCGACTCACAAGAAAACGATCATCCCGTGGTTGGGTACATGGTTTTCTTCCAGAACCAGGCCTTCTCTCGACGGAACCAGTCTCCTGATATCGCTGCCAGGTCCTTTGGACTGTCGAGCGACTAACATTTAGCCTCCTAGCCACGAAACATTGGCTGCAACCCTCTTCAAGCAGCGCGATAATTTTGGTAGCTTTTACCACTTTATCTACCATTTTTGATACACCCAAACAGCATTAAATAAAGCTTTGACAGTCAAGGATATGAAATTAATCGATAAAAATTGAATAAAAGTTATGAAAGTCGATGTTAACTTCTGGAACTTCGCGCCAAAAATTTAGGATAAAAAGGGGTTTTCTGTAAAAATGAACATCAAATGAAAAATTGAATTTAGAACGTACTTTTTTAAATACCACAGCATTTTTAAAACCGGCCAGTAACGTGTACAAACGATTGAAACCTTTTTGGTATTGTATCTTTTTAAATATGAATGAAAATCAAAACCGCCCGTTTTTTTTGCAAATGAGTTTATATTTGCATTAAATTTATTATTAAGACAGTATGTATTTGGTATATCTTTATACTGTGTGGTTGGTGGCTACGAATACTACCAACCCTTACATTGCTCGTGGGTGTCGTAAAAGACGGCTAAGAGCTTTACATAGACCTAGACAACTCCATCTGAATCCATCCATCCCAACAATTGAATTCTCAAGGAGGGTTGACATCCCTAGCCGAAGCTTTTTTGTATGTATAGCTGTTAGCCGCAGGTGGCTTTCACAGCGTAGCCCGGACTATGGGTGAGCGCTGAGGGCTCTCAACCCGGAGACGCCTAGCCGAGGCCGCGGGTGACTGGACCGGAGATTTAGTCCGTCACCCGCCGAGAGACCGACCGCGCGATGGCGACCGAGGCAGGACGTTCGTGAGGGGAGGGTACCACGTGACTGGGGTATTCCGTTGGGCCGACCACTGAAGACAAGGAACTCTGCACTGGTGGTCGGCCCAACGATGAAGGCGACGTGACACGGGTAGGTCATGGGGCCGCGCGGCGCCCCTCTGTCACTCCGAACGGCGAGTGAGATTGACGATGGCCAACCCCCCAAAAAAACTCCTTTATCGTTTTTACGACACCAACGGGCAAAAAGGGGTGGCGAATTTGGCGAATTGTATTCTTACTCCGTCACCACACGGGTAACCTACCTACCCTATACCACATACGTATACCACGATGATCAGAGGTGTTGGTATAGTTTTATTTCTACACTAGCAACCCGCCCTCGCTTCGCCTCGGTTTCTGTCGCCTTATCCCCGTAGTTCCCGTTCTCGTGGGAATACCGGGATACAATATAGCCCCTCCCTGATATTATAGCTTTCCATTGGTGAAAGAATTTTTTAAATCGGTCCAGCCGTTTTGAAGATTATCCGGAACAAACAGACAGACAAAAAAAATTAAAGTCATTTTTAGGCATATGTATAGTGCAAATAACCGTGTGAGCATGAAAAAGGCCTTTTGTTTTGACATTACAAACAGACACTCCAATTTTATTTATTGGTATAGATTCGTCTTTTACTGCACTTATAGGCAAGAAACGGAGTGGTGAATTGATTCGTACTTCGTCACTACATATGTTCTGTTATATCTAAAACTAGGTCCTTATCTAGGTCACGAATCTGTGTCCCGGCACGTTTTAGGTTCCATCCGATATCTAGGTCGCGCTGTGTCAGTTGTGATCGATGCATAAACTACATCTAGATTGAATTAAAATTGTCAGAATGCGCAAGCGTGTATCTGCCATCAATATTATGCGCTTCACAGTATTCAAATGAAATATATAACGTTTTGAAGAGTTATCGTGTTTCTTTGTTTTCTTTTTTAAATGAAACTTAATGGGAAGGTTGTGATTCTGATCCGAAAAGTTTTTGTTACCAAAAGTGCAACGCCTCGCTTGCCTTCCTATAGTTCAAGAATAAGACATGCACTCCTCTAGATTTCATAATTTTATGTAAATAATGATAACAGTCCATGTGAACTTGGAGTAAGAATATATTTCACCACCCAACCCCCCCCCCCCCCTTTTTTTGTTCGTGGTTGTCGTAAGAAACGACTAAATGTGCATTTATCTCTATGCAAGTGAAGGCAGACTCGACATAAAATCATATTCCAACACGCTTGACCAGGTTGATATAGTAGGTGATGAATACAAAAGATTATGGCTGGACATGATCCCACAAGCGGCACCGGATCATGAGTTAACTTATATAGCTACAACTACTGACCCCGTGTCGACGATACCCCGAGATGGGTGTCAGAGAGAGATGGTACCTGAAAGGGTATACCACCGGGCTGGCTTTGGACGACTAGGAACTCGGTACTAGTGGTCGGCCTAATGGCGAAGGGGTGGGAATACGGTGAGTTATGGAGTCGCCCTTGCGCCCCGGACGGATTGGACGCCGTGTGCACTGATCATACTCCACACAAAAAAAAAAATTAGTGTATGTAAAAAGTACGCATATCAGATGTGAAATTCCTTTATGCTTCATCCTCTATCCTCCATCCTTCATGAATCCTCATTCTCTCGCCGACTGAATCCTATACATTTACGTATTTGTGTCTCTATGGGCACTTATGGGCAAGAGTATATTCTACATGGCTCCTATAATTTATAACAGATTGCCAAAAAAATGGAGGGATTTGAACGCCAATGAATTAAAAATGAGACTAAAATCGTATTTTTTTTTTTTTTTTTTTTTTTTTTTTTTTTTTTTTAGTTATGTACGCGCGTGAGAAGTTATACTTCTTTGGCATCATTAAAAAATAGTTTTTAATTGCATGCAAATAATTAATTACAATAAAATAATAGAAGGATTGGAAAAGGATAATCAACAAAGTTCAGTTTAATAGTCATCAAATTTAAACTAAAAGAATCTTAGATTGATCTTAAATATCAATAATTAATATTAAAAATTGAAAATTAATATATGTATACAATAATATATTCAATATATATATTTCAAATATATATATATTTAATATAAATCTATATAATATATAATTAATATATATATATATAATTATTAAAAACAAAATTTAGAGAATAATAAATAAGACATAATTTGTACTAAATATTATAAGATTCTTAATTTTAAATGTTTATTATTGATTATTTAATATTTTAAAAATAAATTTAATAATAAATTCAAAAATTGAATTTAAGGTTAAGCAGACAGCTTCATACTGTTAATTTTGTGTCACAGATGCGCGCGCATCTTAAAATTTCACTCAATGAGCGTATTTATCTGGCAGAGCGTATTATGACATAACGAAATTTTTGGAGGATCCAGATTTAATTTAAACATTGCTGTATTACTATTTTGACTTATATATTGACATATGTACATACTCAACATTACTAATTGACTTCATATTGATTATTACGACTGTTTTTCATTTATATTGTTTTGATTATGCAATTATATAATTTGACTATTGTTTATTATTATTATTCTGTTTGCGTTGATTATTGTTTTTTATTGATTCACACATTGGCTGCTATTATTTGACCATTTACTTTTCTTTCTTAATTACATGTTTAGTAGTTGGCCAAATTTGTGATAATTTACTTATATTTGTACGGCCACACAGTCGGCAAACATGTCTGAACACCTTAACTGTAACATCTTGCATACACTTAATAGTTTGTATGTATACACATGTTTCACAAATAAATGTTTAGAGCAGTGGTTCTCAAACTTTTTAAATGACGGAACCCTTTTGGGAAGCAAAATACTTGATGGAACCCTACAATAAAACAATTATTTTTATAAGTGTATTCTATATTAATCAGCATAATAAAAGTACAATGTATCAGTTACTAATTATTATTTACTTCACCACTTGGTAAGGACAATAATAGAAAACATTAAAAAAGAAAAAATCTAACTAGTGGGAGGTATGAAACTGTTTTTTATTTTTCATCAATTGCTTGATATCAGGTTTGATGGAAGAAAGTTGGAGTCTCATATCAGCTTCGGCGTCCAGTCTATTGCGATATTTTGTTTTCGTGGCTGCGTAGGTAGAGAATCCTGTTTCGCACAAATATGTAGTTGGGAACGGGAGAAGAATATCCAGAGCCATTTGGCCAAGCATTGCATATTCATCTTGGATTCTGCACCAAAAATCATTAAGAGGCGTCGTTTTGAACAATGACTCCATACTTGTGTCTGATGACATTTCTAAAAGAGATTCATATATCTCATTTGACATGTTTTCAGGCTTTTCCAAGTTGGGTAAAAAAGGATTATGAATCCAGGAGTTCACTTTAATTTTTGTATTGTGTTCTTCGGGAAAATACTTTTCAAAAGATGCGCGCATCGAACTGAGATATTGGACCAATTCTTCAAACACATTATCTTCAAACATTTCTGAGTCGTTTTCGCTAACAAACTCACTGAGTAACGTAAAACTTTCTATTTCTTTCTTACCAATGCAAATGATCCAAAAATCTAATTTTCTTTTAAAAGCAGTTATTTTATTATAGGCCTGAAACACTGTTGTCTGTTTACCTTGCAACGATAAATTTAATTCGTTAAGTTTTTGAAAGATATCCGCCATAAAAGACAATCGGAACAACCAAGTTTTATCATACAAACGGTCCTTCAAATTAAAAGAAGTATCTGCTGAAAGAAACATTTGTAACTCGGCTCTAAGTTCAAATAGCCTTGTTAAAGTTTTTCCCCGAGACAGCCATCGCACTTCTGTATGGAGCAGCAGTGTTTTATGTTTGCTGCCATAATCTTCACACAATAATGAGAACAATCGGGATTGTAGTGGTCGTGATTTGATAAAATTAATTATTTTTACCGCTTCATCCATAACTAATTTTAGATTAGACGGCATTTGCTTCATCGCAAGTGCTTGTCTATGCAGAATACAATGACTGGAACTACAATTAGGCGCTTTATTTTTCATTCGTGACACTGCTCCTGCTGTTTTACCTGTCATCGCCTTGGCCCCATCTGTACAAATGTCAATGCAATTGTTCCAACTGAGATTATGTTCTTCAAAAAATATATTTATTTTATTAAAAATTTCTTCCCCGGTAGTGTTTGTAAGCAGCGATGAACACATAAGCATGTCTTCTTCAAAAGAACTTTTATATGGATATCTCACAATAACCAGCAGGATAGCCAAACCAGCGACATCAGTCGACTCGTCCATTTGCAAAGCGAATCGTGTATTTTGTAGACGTGTAACTAGTTCTTGTTTGACGTAGCTTGCCAGATCATGGATTCGTCGTGAAACAGTATCGTTTGATAGCGGAACAGTAGAAAGATGCTTTGCAGATTTTTCATCAAGCATACATTTTGTTATGTCTAATACACATGGTTTTATTAATTTCTCAGCGATAGTGTGCGCTTCACCTGCTTGTGCAATGCGATAGCTAACTAAGTATGATGCCTCCGTGGCCTTTTCGTTGGTAGTTTGTGTTACATGCATCATATTTTTTTGACTTTCTAATAACTGATCTTTTTTGCGAACAAAAAATTCTTTATTCTTGTCTTTAGTCTCGGGGTGTACGGTTTCTAAATGTCGACGCAATTTGGCAGGTGCCATGGAACTATTAGGAAGCAGTTTACTACAGAGCATGCAGAGAGGTGAGCCGTTGGAATCAACAAATCCGAAACTGATATAAGATTCATCATACTTCCTTTTTTTCGTCTTTGAAACCGTCGAGCTTGACGTCGTGGCACTCGTGGCATCATCTTCTGGATCGGTGATTGCTAAATTCTCCGCGCGCATTGCTTTTGAATATTCAGCGTCATTAGAAGATGTTGTTGGAACACGTTTAACACCTTTAAGCCAACGTTCCATTCTTCTTTATTTATAATGTTACAAGTCAGGATAGTGGGGTTTAAATAATGCACAATCGTTACTGCGTATAAGAGACTAAATTTAGAACCTACAGGGAAGAAATGTATAAAACTGAGACAACAGAATACAGCAGGCAGTAAAACAATGAACACTAGTTTCTCGCTAGCGAGCTTGTAAGTAGGTAGTAACTTATCGCTCCGAACGCTAATCATCAACTGACGACGCCAATTTTTTTTTTTTTTTTTTTTTTTTTGTTCTTACAAGGAGTGTTAGCCTCAGATGGCTGTTACACCCTTACGCGGACTAGTGGTGAGCGCTGAGGGCTCTCAACCCAAAAAATTTAAGCAACGTGGCCCAAGGGCACCCCCTGTGGGGTACGAACCTCGGCTCGGGGCGTTGCTGAGGGCAATGTGGGAGGTCCCACTTTAGATTTATTTATTTTTGCGCGGCACGGTTTCGCACCTCGACGGCGAGGACGGAACCGTGGTCTTTTCTTTGCTGCGGCTTCGCGGGCCGTGTATGCTGTATTCTGAGCTATCGTGATCTCGTCGTCGGGCTCGTCGAGAGCAAGTCTCGGTCGAGTGACCTTCGAGATGCGGGACGGGATATAGTTGGTCGCAGCGACCACTAAGGGGTTGGGGTGTGTTGTGGCAGAATCAAAATATCTACGGGCACACTGTTTCATATATTGCCTGATGGTCGGCAAGTGCAAGTCGATGTGGAGATCAGCATTGCGTATGAACCACGGTGCGCCCGTAGCCTTACGCATGAACCTATTCTGAAGTGTTTGTAGCCTATGGATCCTGTGTGGCCTAACGTGAGCGAATACTACACTGGCATACAACATGATGGGGCGTATGCAGGCAGTGTAAAGACGGATTTTGCATTTGAGCGACAGCTTACTCTTTGGGTTGAGTAAGTTGTGTAAACGACCCATAACGAACGCTGCACGCGAGCGCACAGTGGTTATGTGTCGAGCGAAGCTGAGACGATTGTCAAGGGTGACGCCTAGGTACTTGGCATTTGACGCCCAGGGGATGGGCTTGTCAAAAATGCGGACTGGTGACGACGCCAACGCGCGATCGCCGCTTTTATACTTAGTCCTAGACTCGATCTCAAATATTCTCGAAAATACTCGAGTCGGCACCTTTGATAAACAAAAAGCAAAAATAAAAACAGAAATTTAAAAATAGCGTTGTAAACAATATCGACTTTATCCTTTGAAGTTAGAGACGAAAGTCGCTAGTTGACAACTATAGCGTCTAATTCAGAGGCGGCTTTTATCAAAGAGACTGAGCGCTTACAAGTATACTACCCGCTCGTTTTAAGTTTGCCGCTGGCGATAGGTATGAGTGTATGACGTTCGAAATTTTTTATTTAATTGTAACAATAAAAATTGTGTACGTTAGATATTTGGGTAAAACTATGACACATTATAAGTTTTGTTGTCACGTGGGGGAGGGTACGCGCATTCCACAGACCGGCAAACTTAGAGCGAACGCGTTATACAAGTATAAAATTGTTGAGACCAAACTTATGAGATATTGTACCAGCTAATGTAACACAAGCTTATACAAATACAAATAAATAAATAAATAACATTCATAGCGTTTTGTCTCCGCGCGGCCGCGGAGTCCGCACAGCCGCGGAGCGACCAGAGAGAGGTGTTTTGATTTTTTTATTTCTAAATTCTTGCGGAACCCCGACAGAGGTATCACGGAACCCTAGGGTTCCGCGGAACACACTTAGAGTATAGCTGGTTTAGAGTAATCTATGGACTCGCTTTTTCGTTTCATCGAGTTTGAAATCATAACGATTGTAAAGAAGTTTCACTTCAAAAAAATTCGTGTGTTTTTATGGTACATCCTATTTATTTTTTGTTTTTAAATATACCGCGGCGGATCTCGAAACTCATGGCGTTCGAGTGCATTTCTTTTTTTTTAGAAAAACTAAAAAATAATCCTTCTATTGTAGGGGACCTTACAAACATATAATTAACGGACACAAATACCATCCAGATTCGGAACAATAATTTGTGCATTTGACAAAGTATTAACCTGCGTGGGAATCGAACCCATGATCCTGGAAAAGGTCAATATCATAACTTATACTTTTCAGAATAAATCCAAAATATTGAGAAGGCAATATGACTATCAAATTTGCTATGCCGGCGAGAAGGGTAGTGATTATGGCATTAGTCCTGGTTTATAGTATTTGCAACAGTGGTCGGTGGGCTGGAGGCTGGATAAATTGAAGAAGAATATTGACTCCCTTTTTCACTCAGTAACAAAGTTTACTACCGCGACCGTGAGTCTCTATTTGACAGAATATGGACACTATTTTTTCTTTATTTTTGTCGTAAGTCTGGACACACCCCGCCCGTTCAGTTCGCGGGTGGCGTGCGATGTCATAACCTACCGTATCTATCATCATCACCATTGGTACGGATTCCTTGACCTTGGTGGTTGGCCCAGCGGATTACACTTTCGGGGACCATCCCCGTCGACGCCCCGACAACAACGCCAGTTTTACAGGAGCCTCGCCCTCACGCGGTCGGCCTCTTGGTGGACTAATTCCCAGTCCGTCCGCACAAGTGTGTAGACACACCTGCCGTATTACGTTCCTAACGCGAATTGGCTCGTACCTTAGAAGGCATTATAGATAATGGGAGAGCAATTAACCTGCTATATATCACGCTGTACAAATCCTTTGGTATAGGATTTTATGTCGAGTATGTCATCTTTTAATAGCATCCCTTAATAGTCTTTTACGATAGCCCCGTGTCACGTTTAACGAAGTTTACACCTGATAAATAAACAAAACATCGAATCTGTTACATAATTTATTTTGTATTGATTTTCGAGCACGTTTCCGGGACCTCACTCAGGTCATCCAGGCATATCTAGGTTAGGATACCTATCATAAATAGGTCGTTTCACCTCACGACAAATCGTACGGCGGCTATAAATCTTTAATAACATAAAGGACTCTCACCGTAATGATATCGAATCGTCGGTTGTGAAGCATGTGCAACGTGCAATGCGCAAATGCAAGATTTCGACGCCGAGGTTATAAACAGCTGTCCCAGGGCACCCACCTGTAGTACCGAACAAGCATTCATCATGCCTGTGCAAGAGAATGTACGGCCTGTCACCCTCAGGGAGATTTATCGCCTAATGTTTATGACGGCAATATTTGTAACAATCATGGATATTGTCGCTTTTCTCTACGTAACATTTCTTTTTGATCGGCGCCGTTTTCGAGACGAATTTACGCTGTTTACGGGTGAGTATACCTTTATTGTCTTTCAATGCAGGTAAGTGCGGTGATCAGGTAGGTAATTGAAGAATATGAGACGCACTGTCAAGGTGAAGATCGGAATATAGATATCCGAAGAATTTTCAGCAATTTATCATAATTGGATGGTATTAGATTCTTAGATAGGAATTTTTTTAAGTGTTGCGATGTTGTGTAATTTTTTATTCGATGTATCGTATTGAAGTATATTTGGCGATTAATAAGGTAGGTTATGGGGTAGCATGCCGCTCATCCGTGGCCCCGGACAAATTGGGCAGGGTATGCCCAGACCATATCTGACCATGAAAAACAGGCGTGTCTTGTAAAAATAATGGTTCGTCATAGTCCAAATTGGCTCAAGCCTCCTCTGCAGTGGCAGGGAAGTTGACCTACTATACCATGCTTTTCAGACGGGTTGGTATAGGGTTTTATTTTGAGGTCTCCTTCTATTGTTATATGCATATCATATCCATTAGACATCCTTGGTTAAGATATGGAGTTTTGAAGTGTATTTTTACTTTGTCACCAATGTGGATGGCTAATAATTATTTTCTGTGTCAATATCCCTCTTATTTGGGGGAGGCTCGAGCCCAGCAGTGGGACGTATAAGTGTTGTAATGAGTGAATGCTGCAAATATGGTATTGAAAGAAAGAATTATCTTTCTGAACACAATAATTTGGTAGTAGCTGCGATGAGGTAGTATCTTTTTTTATTTATTTTTCCGATTCAATTTTGTATTGTGTGTTGATATATTATTTCGACGAAAGATTTAAACTTTTTTTTTAATACAACGCCCTGCACTAAGGTAAAAAAGGCGTATTGCGGGGGACTTTATAAACATATAATTAACGGACACAAATTACATCCAGACTCAGAACAACAATTTGTGGATCGCACAATATGTTGTCCTGCGATTCGAACCTGCGACACTGACACGATAGGTCGGTATTTTAACCACTGCGCCATCAGTGTGTGTATTTTTGTGAAGCGTGTGAAAAATCTTAAAATCTCGATTAACTTTAAAATGGACATTGAATATATTTTCTATTAAACTCAAGGTTTAGGATCTTTCAAAGAAATATTACAAATAGTTATTGAATTAAATACAACTTGAAATACATACATTCGTTATTAATTCAATGTCATTACTTCATTTCAACTTGTATACGTCCCACTACTGGGCTCGAGTTTCCTGCACTAGAGGGGGGAAATTTACCTACTCTGTGTGGTGACGGAGTAAGAATACAATTTAGCACCCCCTCCCTTGCCTATGGGTGTCGTAAAGACGACTAAGAGATATATTATGCATATAATATCTATACAAGAGAAAGAAAACTCGAAACAGAATCCTATTTCAACATGTCTGCGTGGTATTATCATCGCAGCCCACATACGTCCCACTGTTGGGCTCGGACCTTCTCCATAATGGGAGGGAATTTGACCTACACCATGCTGGTCAGACATCTTGGTATAGGGTTTCATTTCGAGTATTCCTTCTCTTGCACAGATGTTATCTGCATATTATATCCCTTAGTCGTCTTTTACGACATCCACGGGCAAGATAGGGAGTGGTGAATTGTATTCTTACTCCGTCACCACGTGGCCACTGCGTGGTATAGTAGATCAATTTCTCTCCCATAGTGTGAGAGGCTGAGCCCAACATTAGGACGTATATGGGCTGAGATGTCATGATGATGCCGCACTGGTTAGACTTGTTAATATAGGGTTTTATTTCAAGTTTTCTCTTGCATAGATGTTTTATACATTTTTAATCCCTTAGTCATCTTTTACCACACCAATCAGATAGGTTGATAATTTATATTCTTATTTTGTCACTCCATGGAAGTTGATAGGTAACCATTATTTTTATATGACGCGCCTATTAAGGAACATTTTTATGTCTGCTGTAAGAAGTTAATGTACGTGATTGATTTTATAACATTCGACCTTAACACGTGACGTCGTTATTTAATCATTCAGAATTGCCATATCACCGTTTATTTCCTATTTCTCGCCTCCCTGTTTCTCATAAATTTTTCAGCGTCTAAAATCAATATTAATTGCGATAGAGGTGAGGTAACAACGGATAACGTGTTTGCAACTTTGACATTTCATGTAGGCCACGCCCATATATTATAAGATTTGGCTGTAAGTAACTATACCTTTTGCTTGTTTGAATGAATGAAAAGAATGAAATTTGTTATCAATATAACAGGTCTTATCAGTTGGCTATCGATTTTTTAATGTTGTTTCAGTGACAAAAATGAAACGTGTATCGGACATATAAAGACCCTTTGTTGGCAAATATATTTAGAATAATTATTTATAAATATTTTTTATTATTTCGTGTTTTTTTTTTAATATGGTGTAACTAATATTTGGTAAGTAGGTATTGATTTATAATTGTTATAATTTAAACAGAAATAATTCGAAACAATCGTCAAGTTTAAGTTTTTAATTCTTATTTTTATCTTTATGCCGGTGGACGATGATGATATATTACGTGCATTTTTACCTTCATGTTGCTAAATCGACATTATTACATTTAAAAGAATATTTGATTACGTTGTTATTATACATGGACAGCTAAAATTGCCTCCATATTACCTAATTCATTTTTCCATTTTACTGTTCCGCCATCTAGATACAAAGAGTTAATCCACCTTTGGGACTTACTAAATATTGTTCGGGGTTTAGTAAATTTGAAAAAAATAGCATTACCGTTGCATCCACTCTATTTCCTATATTTTCTATTTTGTTAATTTTATTTTTAAAAAGCTAAAGGTTACAATGAACCCACACATCAATTTAGATTACAGAAACAAAAGTATCTAAAAACACATGATTAAAAATTCACGAGGCCGCATCGCACTGCCACCTTTTTTTTGCTTTGCTATGATCTGGACACACCCCGCCCAATCTGTCCAGGGGGGTGAGCGGCATGCGACCCCATAACTGCATTTGCTACCTACCGGTTCCAATTAATAATCTAAACCATTCTTGAATTCATCTAAACTGTGAACTTGAATTCACCTAAAGTGCTGTGTGGTAGCGGCTTCGAATACTACCAACCCTTGCTTTGCTCGTGGGTGTCGTAAAAGACGACTAAGAGCCCTAGATTGACCCGGACCAACTCCATCTGGTACCATTTGGGTCAACGATACATTCCCAAGGAGGGTTGACGTCAGGCAGGCGGCCGGTCATAAAAGTCATTGCCGAAACTTTTTGCAATATGTCAAAACAGATGACATATTGCGTCGACCCCAAGTGATTGGGATAAGAGCAAGATGATAATGATTCTTGAATTCACCTAAACACACAAAAAATTGCATCAAGATCGGCCCAGTCGTTTAGAAGTTCAGTTGCATACAGAAGAATTGTATGCTCCTAGCCAGTATGTGTTCTAGTAAGGAGATGATCAACGTACCACGATTTTTTTTTTGTGTGTGTACAGCTGTCAACCGCAGATGGCTTTTACAGCTTGACCCGGACTATGGGTGAGCGCTGAGGGCTTTCAACGCGGTGAAAGTATACTAAGTGACATCGCCCAAGGGCTCCCCCTATGAGGAACGGACCTCGGCTTGGGGCATCGCTGCAGGCAAAGTGGGCGTGCCCACGTTTTGGCTGATGACTTTTGCGCGGCGCGGTTTGGCACCTTGACGGTGAGGGCGGAACCGCGGGTATTTACATGTAATGGCCTCGCGGGCCATGCAGGCTTTACGTTGAGCGAATGTAATGTAGTCGTCCTCTTCGTCGAGGACGTCGGATGGACAATGTGCCACGACATCGGCTTACTCTAATGAGTAGTGGTTGAGGGGAGTGATGGCTGCTCTAGTAGTTAACTCGTGATCGGGTGCCGCTTGTGGGATCTGGTCCAGCCATAATCGTTTAAATTATATTGTCTTGCGGTTCGAAGGGCATCACACTGGAGCTAGTTCTTACAAAACATGTACACAATTGTATAACTAGTAAGAAGAAAAAAATTATTAAAAATAATGACAAGCCCGCTGAGTTTCTTGCCGGATCTTCTCAGTAGCGGTCGCGTTCCGATCCGGTGGTAGTATATTTTTTTTGGAAATTGTAAACCTGACAATATGTAAGTGCCCTCTCGGGGTTTATGCATAATAAATAATTTGAATTTGAGTAAGCCGATGTTTTAATAAAGGGAACCCAATAGCAGCCCACTTCCTCGTCTCTTATAGAATTTCAAAGGTTCGCGCTGTAGCGTATAATTCCGACGCCCTGTAAACACCTCAGTTAGCATTTTAAATAAAACTATTTTACGGATTTTACTGCGTTTGTGTTTTATTTTTGATTGCCCGACGTTTCGAACACTTTGTAAAGTGTTCGAAAAAAAGACTATAAATAACGCTACAGCGTTCAGTCTTTTTTTTATTTATTTATTTTAGGGACATTGTCGCACAGCGACCACATAGTCCTATAGGAACAACAAAATGAATATTACAGAAACATTCAATCTACTTATTACTACATATTCTAATCCTAGCTCTGCAAACCTAACTAAAACTTTCATCTTTTCAGATGTAGGATCGGCTAATATATTGTTTAAAAGGCCAATATCTGTGGATCTAATCATTGCGATGCACGACTGCCTATACCTTTGGTTTCGTACACATTCCATCAGAACATGCTGAACATCCTCAATAGTTCCACAGTCACTACAGTTTGGAGATTGGGTTTATTCATTAAAAATGCGAACTTGTTTGATGGAATGTGTCCCGACCAGCCTTCATAGTCATGGGCGGACTAAGATGTCTCACGCCCAACAAGTCATCGTTGTTACAGAGATTTATATATACCCGTTACAGAAATATTTAATAGTAATGTGTTCGAAACGTGGGGCAATCATAAATCAAATACATAATCGATAAAATCCGTAAAATAATTTTATTTACAATCTGTAATTCTTGTGTAAACATCAAAAATCATTACCCCTTGGATTATGCGATTCTAATTAGTTAAATACACTAGCTTCCAATTTAATAAAATTATCATGTTGCATATAGGTATTTAAATAATTGCTGGTGTGATTTATTTATGCTAATATATTTATTTAAGTTTGCCATTATTCCGTATTTGTATTTATTTCTTTAAAATAATATTATATTTAGGTATTTTTAACCTTTATGTATTTAAGAGTATGGATGCTCGCGTATTTAAGTGTTGTAATTAGGTGTTTATTTATGTATTTAAATGTTGCATACATGTGACTTTTTAGTATTGTAAGTGGTTGTAGCTTGCGTGTTTGTAAGTTTTTATGTGTGTATTTAGATTTAGGATGTTGAAATGTTTTTATATTTCACTATTTGTATGCTTGCGTGTATGCTTATTATGTATTTGTTTAGACATTGCTTGTGTTTAAATGTTTATATGACAGTATGTGTATTTTTTATGGTAGGTAAGAATCGATATCTGATCATGTAGATCACAAAACGCTCTACAATGTTAGGCAATAGAAAGCATTTGATTATTCTGCCCAAGATCTTTAATGTTGTAATCTCGGCGAGCTGTTATTTGCAGAGAACAATTAAACTTTTCTGTGGAAATTATATTGTATTTAAGTAAGGCTATTACGCAGTTACCAATGATCATTCATTGGCTGGTTTCAGCTGGGCGGGGTAATAAAAATTAAATACACACGGTTACAATGATATCTTCAAAAATCGATCAGCGTTCGCGCAGCAATGTTTTTAAAGACTGCGCCACCAGCTAAGTAGGAAATCGTTGTATCAGGCAACTTTACAAAAACACAATTGAATAATTTAAAATTATAACAAAAACCCGACTTGAACGTTATTTTAGATGCTATTGTGAGAACTGGACTAAATTGAAATGGGACCACATGGGACGGACCAGCTTTCAAATAAAAAAAGAATCCTCAAAATCGGTCCCCCATTCGAAAGGTCTGAGGTAAATTACATTAAACAAATATAGTTTAATTCGGAACCTCCTCCTTTTTGGATCAGTAATTTGAGTTATATTAGGACAGTAACTGGCTGCACTAACAGTCTGGCTCTCACTAAGAATTATCTTAAATTGGGATTGAGCACCTTCTTTTTGCCGGCCTTTTGATGTTAAAATCAGATGTCTGCCATCTGAGTTTAACATGAACCTAAAACAATACAGCAAAGAACCTCGACTTGGTGTTACTGAGGCGCCATTAAAATTCAAATAATTTATAAGCCGCGGAGGCATTCACATTGTTATTTTTTTACATTAAATTACCACCGGATCGGAACGCGACCACAATGAGAAAATCCGGCACGAAACAACGGGATTGTCTATTTTTATATTTATACTTGCTTTAGGGTCGGTGCACATCTGACGGCAAATGCGATAAGCGTAACGTCAGTCGCGTCTATTCGATCTTGACGATCAACGAGATCTTTCACATTATGCGTCTAGTCAATTTCTGCGTTCAGCCGCTACAGAGCGGTTGTTTTGTGTGATAGTTAAGTTTAAAATGAAGTCTATTGAAGTTATTTGTTGATAGGAACAGAATAGATGCTGTACGCTGGACACATTAAGTCGTCAACAGTTAAAAAAGAATGAGTTTATGTTATCTATACAAATAAATAAAATTGAAGTGTTTGTAGTGTCTAAATAGTAGGTTTTTTCGTGCTCACATGGTTATCTATGCCTAAAAACCAGTTTTTTTTTACTGACTGTTCATTCCGGGGAATTTTCAAACCGGCTGTACCGATATTGATAATATTTTACTACCAGGGTTGTCTATACAAGGAGTAACTTTTCCTCTCACAAAAACTATGAAATTTCGCCTGGTCCGGAACTCGAACCCGCGGCTATATCTTAGAAGATTTTGCAGATTTAAAATACGGGGGCAAAGCGACTGGAAGCAAAGCGTAGCGAGGGCTGGTCGCTATTATTGATATATGTCTGCTCTTGCATTACGTACCCGATAATAGGCGACGCATTTTCTGTCAGGTGTGTAGCGACCCTTAAAAATTACGTTAAAATAGCTCATTTAAATTCTGCTTCTTTATTTTTTCATCTGTGATTTTTTAATTTTCCTTTATCTATCAACGCAAAGTCGTCAGCGTTAAGCAGTATCTGCCAATTTATTTTTAAATAAACTCGAGAATTCGTACAAATTAGGATTGTGTAAAAATCAGAGTTCAGTCATCCACATTTGTGTTTATGACTTATGTTCTTATGGGCAATATTAAATAGCATATTCCGTGTGTTAACGGAATATTAATGCAATTCAACAGCCTCATTCTTATCCGTCAGTATCCTAAAAGGCGACTAAAGGATTACAACATCTTTTCAAGAAAAGGAAAACTCGATATAAACCCTACACTAACACGGCTGACCAGCGTGGTCAGACGTGTTAATGGTGGTAGTAGGATAATTTCTCTCTCATTGTGGAGGAGACTGGAACCCCAAAGTGGGGTATATGAGCTGTGATGATGATGATTCACGGTAATATAATCTTTGTACTTTTTTAAATTACTTGATGGTTAAGTGTAGCCTAAAAATTTACATCTTCCCCTCATGAAATTGGCCTACATTATCATTTTAATGAGGTGGATTGATAGAAGTTAATTATTCGGAGATTTCCTTGGACGTTAAGTCCAGCTGTCGTTAAGTCCGTCAATTCCAGCTGTCATGAATATGTATATCGGGTTGATAAGAGCATTCAGTCCCCTTAAATATAGACGCTGATCAGACGTATTGATATAGGACTTCATTTCGAATTTCCCATCTGTTGCTTAGATATTATATGAATATTATCTTATATCTTTAAACGAGCAATTCTTGTATATTATATTCAGAATCTCGGAAACGGCTCCAACGATTTTCATAAAAATTTAGCATACTAGAGGTTTCGGGGCCAAAAAATCGATCTAGCTAGGTTTTATTTATAGAAAATGTTTCTTCTTCTTCCTAGATAATGGCAATGAGCTACAATAATATGAGCTATTGGTGCCAGTGTCGAGTATATTGATTATTATTCACGTCTTTAGTCTTAGTCTTTCAGTCAGTCGTTAGCATGACTTAGTGCTGATATCCAAGTCATGCGTCTCAGGAAATTTGGGCAGAATGTCAAAATGCACGTAAATCACTATTATATCATTTTCACTACATTTCAGAATTTTATCTGCATTATATTACATAAAATATCAGCAAAATTACTGAATATAACACTTTAAAACACTAAAATAATGAAAATAATATAAAAGCGCTACATGACATTTTGACATTCGCGTCAAAAGTCCTAGAAAATGTTGTTTTATCGGTGTTTTTAGCTAATCAATACAATGACATAAAATGTCAATAGAATAGGAATTTAAATTTAGCTGTCGCCGTCAAGTCAAGACTGACAATAGCTCAGTTGGAAAGTTGTCCAATCTCATTCAAACAGCGTGAGATCGAATCTTGGTGTTATTATTATACTGTTATTGTAATTTTTGATATTTTTTTTTCATAATATCATCATTTTTATTTTTTATTAATATAGATCTAAATAAGTTGGTCAAAAATACAATTTACGAAAAAAATAATTATACCAAGCGAAGCTCGGTCAACCAGATATTTTCACTTAAGTGGCGGCGCTCATTTCATGAGATGGCACCGCAATAGATTTTTCTAAGAGGAAATGATTATGAATCTTATTTTCATACCATTAGCTTGCAAATCAAAGCAGACTGAGCTGTTATGCATGCACGAGTTAACGAAATTTGTGTGCTAATAATATAAAAATAAGATGCATTTTTTTTTTGCTTTCCTGCTACAAATACCCTTTGCCGTGCCATCGTTAAGTGAACGCCAGCCCTTATTGTATTCTTCGTCTGTTGTCATAAACAATTGTTTGAAAACCTCCTTTCAACAATCGATATTGTCATCGCTAAAAAATAAGCAAGCAAATACATTGTCAATAATATTAAAAATGTTTTATTTTCAGAGCAAAGCTACCAGGAGATCCGTTGTCAGCACATTTTTGAAGCTATGCGCCAATGTTGCATGCGTTTTAAAACTGTATCTGCAGTTTGTGACGGATTCACTTGGGAGCCGAAGAAACTGCCGCCAATTTCCGACAGGCCGTCCAATTAAGGTAATATCTACTAGGGATGTTATGGAGGTCTGTAATCGTAACCGAAATTATCGGATATCCGAAATGAAAATATAACCGAAACGAATATAAAAGTTTAGGATATTTTCGGATAGGGTCGGTGTCTGTATGAGACAGGTTATGAGAAGTTTTCTATCTACCAGCCGACCTGACAGCTTAAACATAAGCCTATCTAAAAGGAAATAATACAATGATCAACACAATTAACTAAATCCTTTACAATCTGTAACCAAAACTATCGGATAATCTATACTAATTACTATTAGTAATATATAAAGCTGAAGAGTTTGTTTGAACGCAGTAATCTCAGGAACTACCGGTCCGATTTGAAAAATTATTTCAGTGTTAGATAGCTCATTTATCGAGGAAGGCTATAGGCTATATATCATCACGCTAAGCCCAACAGGAGCGGAGCACCGATGAAGAATGTTTCAAAACCGTTTTTTTTTTCCTTTTTGAGAGCTTCCGCTGCGTAAACGGCAAAATTTTCGCAAAAATCATGTGCGATAGAATCGTATTATTAAAAATTATATTCACTTTCTACGCAAAGTCAAAGAAAAAGTCTTAGGTTAAAGTTAGCGTTAGCCCAAAGTATCTTTACCACGTGGACGAAGTCGCGAACAGAAGCTAGTCCGAAATAATTACATATACGTAACCGATATAATGTTATCCTGATATGCGTAACCGTATCCACATCCAAAACTTATAACAATCCTAATATCCACACACCTACCAATTAAATAATAAGAGATTAATTGTAGATAGTTTAGTAATTACTTCTGTAATAATACTCAAAATCAGATAGGATTGTGTGGTTCTTAATTTCTATAAGTAGCTACTACGTTAAAGTTCAAAAATAACAAAACACTAAATAACAAAAGCACAAAATAACTAGTAATGTTCTTTTTTCGGTGAAGAGATGGGGTCCTAATGACACTTGTAACGCAGCAGGGATATTCATAGCTAATTCTACATCATCTCCCCGCATATACGTGTCACTACTGGGCCCAAGCTTCATCTCCAATAGAAGCGATTTTGACCTTGATGCTGGTCCCATGGGTTGGTATAGGCATTTATTTCGAGAATTCGTTCTCTTGCATAGATACTATCTGTATATTATGTCTCTTAGTCGTTTTTTACGACATCTACGAGCAAATTAGGGAAGGGTGAATTCTTACTCCGCATCATTCAGAAAATTTCTAAATGCTTTAGACATAATTTAAGGTCTATTTTGTGCGAGATTAAAACATGTATCATTTTTAAAATCAATTCTCTTTCACAGATAATGGAAAATCGTCGCCGCGTCCAACCTCTTGGCAAAAGAAGTTGGATGTATCGACACCCGAAGACATTTCAGATAACGTTCACTGTACTCGGTCTTGGTATATTCTTCTCGAAGCCAATCTACGATATTTTCATTCGCCCCCGCGATCCTATTGATTTTAGCGAGCCACCTACAACGCTACAACGTGGTCAGGTGGACCAATAATGGAATCAGTCATTAGGGCAAGAGAGAGACTAGCTAAATACCCTTTAGTATTCGCCAAATGTTCTAAACAAAGTACATTGTACGCACGTTGTGTACTTTTAAAAGAAGGTTCCGTTGGCAAAAACGATTGTAACCAAGAGTTTGAACAATTTAAGTCCTGTTTGACAATAGCAGCAAAGGATTTAAAAACAAAAATTTAAATACCTATATTAATAAAAAATGGACGACATTTGGATTCAACGAGGAAAAGCATTTGTTAATTTGCCATTTAATATCCACCTGGCATTCGGACTAGTTATTAGATTGCTTTTGATCGTATATGGACACTTCCATGATCAAGTATTTGAGCTTCAGTATACAGATATTGACTATAAAGTATTTACGGATGCCGCTAGACATGTTATCAACGGAGAATCACCGTACGAACGCCACACTTATCGCTACAGTCCTTTGATCGCGTTCCTTTTAACCCCGAATATTCTGATCCATCCGTTTTTCGGGAAAATAATGTTTTCTTTCTTTGATATTTTAATATCCATAGCATGTCAACAGTTAGTTACGCGACAACTTGGTTCAGAAGGGCAAAATTCGAAAGTCCCATCATATTGTGCTCAATTATGGATTTATAATCCCATGAGTATTGGCATTTCGACACGCGGTAACGCAGATTCTGTACCGTGCTTTTTTATCATCATGAGCTTGTTCATATTGAGAACTGATTTAATCAATAATATATTTAGAAGGTATTTAGTATCGGGATTCTTTTTAGGATTATCAATTCATTTGCGGTTGTATCCTATAGCTTTCAGTTTCCCGATGTTTCTCAGCTTGGGTTCATATGAAGCCATTACATCTAATACGACACTATTGAATGGACTCTGGTTGTTGATACCGAACAAGAAGCAACTTATATTGACTTTAAGCTGCATATTTACAGTTGCTGGTTTTACATACGGCATGTATTATTTATACGGCTACGAATTCCTATTCGAGACTTATATTTATCACTTTTTTAGAAAAGACACGCGTCACAATTTCTCTGTAATGTTTTACTATAATTATCTAACTATGGACGAAACACATTTTGATAGTGTTAAAATGATTGTAGTGGTTTTTGAAGCTTTGATATTATTTATGCTTAGTTTGAAGTTTGGTGTGAAACAAGATAGTCTGCCTTTTGCAATGTTCTGTCAAGCTGTGGTTCTTGTATCATTTAATACGGTATTAACATCGCAGTACTTTATTTGGTTCTTATCATTATTGCCACTTGTCGTTCATTGTTTTAAAATGGACTCATTGCAGGCGTCCTATTTGGCTTCCGCGTGGCTTATTTGTCAGGCCGCTTGGTTATTTAATGCATATTTACTCGAATTCAGAAACATGGATGTCTTTCTTTTTGTATGGTTGAAAAGTATATTATTTTTCTTAGCACATATTTATGTGTTATCCCATATGATTAAAGCTTACCGCGTCGGTTATGGTTTTGGTTTAGTCCAATACAGAAGATCCGGTGACAAGAAAAATCAGTAGTTTAGACCATTAATGGGGGTGAAATTTGTCGTCGATATGTATCGTATTAAACACGTTAGTAGATTGGCTGGTTTTAAATTTATGGCCTAAGTATGCCGTATTATTAGTAGGAATTTTATAAATTATTTTTAATCCCGATTGATGTGTAACCGATGTATATCGAAATCGGAACCCCGAACCCCCCATTATGTAGTAGTTTTTACGAACTCTTGATGTATTAAGTTGTGCAAAGAAATAAAAAAATGCTTCGGCCTTCAATTGTTTTATTTCTAACTATAACACACTAAAACATTCATATTTTCTATTCATCCAATCTAAAACAGTTAACTAATTTTGTTGACGTTTGGTTTATACATACCCTCACAAAAAAAATACCATTATAATAGCATCTTAGAAGGCGACAGAAATATGACGGGGTTTATATATTTACAATACTTACTACATCAAAAAAGATAATGTGAAAAAGATTTAAATAACAATTTGGAATTGCTCAAACGTTATAAATACAATAGTGGAAGTGTTGGTGGGAACATGGAAATGTCATACTGACCCTTGAATTATATCCATTTTCTTGATGTTTTAGTGTTATGTTGAATACTTTTGCTAGTATTTTATGTAATATCATACAGATTATAAATACTGAAGTGTAGTAAATTTTACGTAATAGTGGTTTACGTGTATTTTGAGGTTTTGCTAAGATTCGGATAGTAATCGTAATTTGGTTTTCATCGCCCAATTACTATTAAGACTGATAGAGATTATGAATAAGCTACTCAATATAATGTAATGTACAACACTTGTGAATTATCTTATTGAGTTCAAAATTTCAATAAAAGAAATAATAATAAAATATTGGGTAGAAATCTGTAAGTTGCCATAAATAAATTTTAAACTAGGATAGTAGAATAAATTAGTAGGAATAAAATCTTTAGTTTATTTAAATAACTGCAACATTTAATAGAAAGCTATTTCTATTCCAAACAATCGCAAGTATGACATCAAAACAAATTCTCTAGATCTATGCACCTATTTAAAGCATATATATAAACCAAAATCAACAAATATCCTATACAAATATACCGAAAATTAAAACAATATTGTAGTATGACGATAAGATGCTGGCTCATAATGAATCATTTGAAGAACGCTTATTACAAAATAACTATAGAGACACTTGTTATCTTTGGTAGGTCAATGGTATACCATTGACATTGATCAGTGAGACTGCCTCTTTTTTAGTATACTAAAAAAGAGGCAGTCTCACTGATCACCGAGATGCATGTACTTTATGAAGTAAACTTCTGAAGAATTCTTTAAGACAATATACCTGAATGTTGGTCAAATTGCTTCTGTGGAGTTATAGTAGAAGCCAAAAATGGCGTACTTGTTGAAAGTGTTCACCTTCAATTATATTACCACTTATTGTGATGTAGAGTTTTATCATTGACTTGAAGATTAAAAAATCACTACGAGATAGATGATCTATAATCCAAGACCTAGAAATAACGTGGTTCTATACCAATCTAACTTGTTACCATAAAGAGGTACGCTCTTTCATGGTTTCATTAGGAGCACTAAAGTGCCGCAACCGAATTATCAAAAATTAGGTTTTTAATTATCATGCCCCCCTTTATAATATCAAGCCATAACATTGTTGGTCGAGTAGTCAATCATTTCAAACTGTTAGATGCGATTTTTAAACGTTGAGTATGGTTTTAAACGGATTTTTTTTACAACTTCATACAAAATAACACAGATTATACATGAAAAAGTTTATGTAATCTATGACAGATATTTTAAAAATGATTATAAATATTTAATGGTCTTCACATGTCTATGCCTAACTTTTAATTTAATTGCTACTGCAGATTTTAGAGCATACAGTACTTTTAGTATTGAGGATTTTGAAATCCTAAAGCAATAAATAATTTTCATATATGAACAATATTATAATGATTCATTACAAGTTACATCTATGACAATCTACTATTTTCTTCTAGTGGGTAACTTTTGTCAAATCCTCAGTATCCCCACCCTGTGACATATTTGACAACTTCTTGCCAATACGCTCGTGAACATCAAGGTATTTAGCCACACAACGATCCAGGCAGACAGATTCACCTTTACCTGAAATAAATTATCAGTAATTGAAAATGAAATATTAAACTTTAGAAATACACATTTAATATGCTGTGGGATGGCTGCTACGAATACTACCAATAGTGATGCCGAACTATCGATAGTTGACATCGAAAATCAGTAGGATATCACGAATTACTTAATTTACTAATTAATTACTTAACCATAAACAAAATACTTTTTTTCATATAGAATCATTTTCTTCTTGCACTGGCAATAAATTTGTATCAAAATGTGGGTCAATATTTAATAACTAATTTTCTGTATCGGGTAGATAATTATAAATTTTCTGTAATAACGATGACTTGTTGGTCGTGAGACATCTTAGTCCGCCCGTGACCATAAATGCTACAAAGTGTTTGAAATGTCAGGCAATCAATAATCAAATACAAACGCGATTAAATCCGTAGTTTTATTTCAAATGTGTAATACTCGCGTAAACATCAGAAATCATCAGTAGGATATCGATAGGACTATCAATGCTATTGATAGTATCTATAGTACAAAATGTACTAACAGTACCAATCACTGGGCATTAAAGCCAATTATGTATGTCCAAAAGGAGAACCTCAGCCAAATCATAATAGGCAAGTAGGGATGGTAGCTGTGGTCTTTAGTAAATTAGCTGATGTAGTAGAACAAGTCCCTCTACAGTTACAAGTAGTAGGCATACATAAATTCATTAGTGAAGCACTTAAAAAAAACATACCTAGTTCAGTCTCGTGGTATTTAATAGGTATACACTTGCGATGGCAGGCAGTCACTAGGCGATTGTACATATCAGACATCATTTCAATTTCAAGCTCCTGCACTAACTGCAACTTGGCTGGGTCAAGTATTGGTACCGCCATTTTCTCTATTAATATTTAATCACTTTGTTTAAATATATTACCTAGAAAATAAAAACAAAAGTAATAGATACACACTTTTATGACTTGAAGTAGAGATAACACAATTTCTCTATCTAAATATGTTCACGATTTTCATTTAGGATGTGGACATCATTTATTCTAAAAAAATTGTAATGTTGCTCTCATTAATATATATATATAATAATAATCATTTATTTCAGAATTTTTAAATTCCATATTTTGTTAGTACCATTAAATAACTTAAAAACTAGTGTTAGTGACATATTAAATCATTAAATTAAATCATAACAAAACACACTAAATCACGTCAAAATAAATGAATTACATTGTATTAAATTTAATTATTTACTTATTTACTTAAGACAACCCCCTGCACTAAGGAAAATAATCCTTGTATAGTGGGGGACTTTACAAACATATAATTAACGAACACAAATTACATCCAGACTCAGAACAACAATTTGTGGATCGCACAAAGTGTTATCCCGCGTGGGATACGAACCCCCGACACTGGCACTGTAGGTCGCTATCTTAACCACTACGCCATCTGTGTTTCAATTAACTATAATGCTAGACTTTAATAAATTAAACAATAATAATTTCCTTCGCAAAATAAGACAAAATTAAGAGTGATGGACCACCCAATCCCAACGGCGTTTATTTAACTGCATGCAGTCGTATACAACGCCTCAAGACTGGCGCTTCCCACCAATCAGTTAAACACTATATTATGTTATTGGGGCTGGCGCGTATACGGTGTAATAGTGAGGCGCTCCTCTTACGCATAATGGCGGAAAAGCTGTCGACATTTGCTTCAGCAAACATGCCGGACGCGCTACAAAAACGCGACAGCCCCAGCAACACCCGGAACGTGTTGTTGTATTAGATACGCAGGTCACTGTATGCCTTCTGGGTAAAGTTCACCCACAAGCTGCACGTATAAAAACTTTGGCAGTAGGCTTTGAAAAGTGTGACCTTTACCGGAATAGAACAGTGTGCAAACCTGCGGGCCAACATTCCACATCGAACAGCCAGCGACCTGCGTTCCCGCTCCATATCTACGTTATCCTTTAAATCCTCCGACACCCAGTGACCCAAGTACTTAAATTTATTAACTCTATTTAGGGGTGTACCACATAGCTTGACAGGTGGTGCAGTGGCATAACATTTACGGCCCGCTTTAAATATCATAAGCTCGCTCTTAGATGCGTTATACTTGAGCCCGTGAGCCTCAGCATAGGATTCGCATATGCTGACTAACCTTCTCAGGGCCCTGATTGATGGGCTCAGCAGCACCATGTCATCAGCATATCTTATATTATTAGTACATATACCACCAATGTGACATCCAACGCCGATACTGCTGAGCTTCTCAATCAGACCGTTCATGTACAGGTTAAAGAGCGCTGGCGAGGTTAAGCCCCCCTGCCTCACCCCAACCTTTACTCTGCCGAATATGTATGTATCAGCCCACTTAACTCGATTTAATTGATTATCGTACCAATGTTTAAATAATGATGCATATAAAATAAATAAAATTAAATAAAAATAATAATCTGAGTATTTTAGTGTTATGAAATAGCATTTTATTATTAAATTAGCTGACCCAACAGACATTGTACTGTTCAAATAAAATAAAAGGAATTCCCCTTGAAATCGACAGCAAGTGTCCAATTGTGCATCTAAACCATTCTCTAATCCCCTCAAAGACACACAAAAAAAATTCATCAACATCAGTCCAACTGTTTAGAAGGAGTTCGGTGACATACACAAAAAAAATGTTTTTTAATGTATTTTTGTGTAATCTCTTATGAGTTCCGTTAAGTCATGCCTCATTTAATTTTTTTTACCACATTTTTGTTTGAAATTGTTGATATAAAAGATTTTATTATAACCCCTAATTATTATAATTAACCATATACACGGTGACATTTCATGTTGTCTTACAAAAGCAGGCCAATTAAAGTATCCAGTATCTACAATACATTCGTACAATTAAAAGTTAAAAAAAAAGATTTACTTAGAATATTTTTTAATAAAAATGATTATAAATAATTACAAGTTAAAATAGTAAGGAAACAGCATGTAGTGAGCGCGGCGAGCGCGTATGTAGTAGGTACTTAACACAGCTGTTACCTCGCCGCCCGCGCGGTCATTCACTTTACACCTTAGAAAAAGTTCGATTGTCAACTCGTAAAATTGTACCATAAATCTACCTACGTCCTTTTCAGAAATACCACTACATATTCAGTACGTGCGGAGTCCAATTTTTTCCTTAATACTTTCTACGCACTTAGGACCGTCAGGAACAATTATTTAAAGTGTTAGAGACTTGGTATCTACTAGTAGGTCATTATTTCAATAAAGTAAATTAGTTCAGAGGTATTTAGATAAAATGGAATCAGCTATTTACACATAATTGCGAACAAAATAACAAGAATATCATTCTACCGATATTGAAAGAACTGTTCAAATTGCTCACCATTTTTTTGTCTATGCATAAACCACCATTTGTGCACTATTTGTACTACGTACAGGTACGATATTCGAGTATTGATAATGTCTATTAGACATTTCGTAACAACACAAACACACAACGATGTCGCGAAATATGTAATTATTTGTAGGGAAATTGTAAGTTCATGCGCACAACCTTCAACTTTCGCACACCGGCGGATACTAAAACAATAAGGCAGCCAATGGGGTTCGCCAAGGATACCTGGGTAGGTAGGGATTAAGCGCTTATTACACTACACGTTATTCAGGGCCGTGAATCACTAGGGGTGCTGTACAACAGCTAAATAGTGGAACTTGTTTCACCTTTAGCGAAATAACAGTTTCAGAAAACTGTTCCAAAATAAACAGCCTGTTGTGCTGTAATACAAGAAAAAAGGGGAAATAACCATTATTTAGGAATAATGTTTAGAAGTGGTTTCAGTGTTTGTTCCTAAAATGAAAACGATATATTTTAATCATAAAAATTATCAACCATTCATTTCTAATACATGGGTAAAAATCTCAATGTGACAATCAATCTTTCTCTAGGGCTTATACTTTGTCTTAAAATTGTGTCCTGTTTTTGTATAAAAGGAGTTACTAAAGTTAATAGCTCTTCAAATTCAACACCACTTATTCTTAAGTAATTTCTTAGATCTGATTGGTCCAGAACACTAAGTATCTGCATATTAGAAAGCCTTGGTCTTAATTGTAAATATTCCTTCACCCAGATTCTTTTTCTTTTTTTTAATTTTCATGCTTGAAACTACAGCGGCTACAGCAAAAGCAATTTTTTGTTTTAACAATGTAGGAGCCATTGTAGCGGACGTGCAACACTTGAGACGGTTACAGCAAAACTAAGTTATACTAAGGTATAAGAGGCGTATATATCAAATCAGTTAAATACCTAAATAAAATAAATACGGTTTTGAAATATAACAGCATGGAACTGTTGTCTATAAATCGGCGTAACAACCCACCCGAACACATCTGAACGCGGAACATGCTTTTCTCTATTCTATCCTACGCAGATCACCTTTGTTAGAAAGAATAAAACAACTGTTTGACAACTGACAACAGTTTTCTGTTTGCCTGTTGTGTTCATTAGATTGGATATTCACATTTTGATACAATAATATTTTTGTTAACATATCATTATGATTCAAATGGAACTAGTAATATTAGAAAAACACATACAGTATAATCAGGGCATTTATTTTTTATCGTAATATTTTTTTGCAACGAATATTAAATCTTGTGACAAATTAATAATACTCATGTTTGTCTATATATTATGATAATTTAAAAAAAATGTGCTGTAACAAAGCGGACTCTTTTTCCTTTTTCAGTTTAGTATCCTACCCTAATAATTTGTGGCGCTCTTCTTAAAATTCTCCCACTTGATGCTATAGCGCCACTTCAATTTGCTCCCTTTCAACGGATACTTTTTAATACACTGAGATGGCTCTGCTTATTTCTACCCTCCATAGTGGAAAGGACGTAGTTAAATTAATAAAGAACAATGTCACCAAGGTCAAATTTAATAAATTTATAACTAATTTTCTGTATCGGGTAGATAATTATAAATGTCTGTAATAACGATTACTTGTTGGACGTGAGACACCTTAGCCCGCCTGTGACCATGAATGCTGCAAAGTGTTCGAAACGTCGGGCAATCATAAATCAAATACAAACGCGATATAATCCGTAAAAGTAGTTTTATTTACAAAAAACAATGTATTAAAAATGAATGGTTGATAATTTTTATGATTAAAATATATCGTTTTCATTTTAGGAACAAACACTGAAACCACTTCTAAACATTATTCCTAAATAATGGTTATTTCCCCTTTTTTCTCGTATTACAGCACAACAGGCAGTTATTTTGGAACAGTTTTCTGAAACTGTTATTTTGCTAAAGGTGACACAGGTTCCACTATTTAGCTGTTGTACAGCACCCCTAGTGATTCAGGGCCCTGAATAACGTGTAGTGTAATAAGCGCTTTATGCTTTGTAATAAAATGTAAACATGATAAACAGACTGTTACAAAATATTAACTTTAATTTATTTTATTTTATTATTTTTTTATAACTACCACTATTGAACATTTAAATATGTTTCTTAGGTTGGATACTTTTATGGTTTTTTTTTTGTAAGACGATAAAAAAGTCACCATGTATAGTGCATGCTGTGTTAGTCTTTAAATAATTGATACACTTAAGAATGCAAATTTTTATCAATGTATTCATAATTGTTATGTGTAAATCAATTGTTGATTAACCTAAATAAATAAATATATAAAGATTTGTAATGTGAGCATTTTAATATTAAATAAAAATAGGCCAAGAGCTGGGCACTTTTTTGTCATATTTTACAGAACGTTTTTTTTAAAAGATCCAAATTGCGGGTCGTTGCTCCAGAATTCACCTGGATACTTTTAGGGCAATTGTTTGAACCATATCCAAGATTCTGACTATATAGAAGTTTATAATTGCCTATTTAGAGATGTTAGATACTTACACAATCTCACAGCTTTCTATAAGTGTCAGGGTATTCTCCTTGATTAGACCTGCGCATGCGCTCCCTAGCTCTCATATTCTCTAAACGGTGAGCATTTACCTGATTTTTTGCTACCACAAACAATGATAGACTTGTTACTGTTATTGCTACCCTGTAATTGTAAAATTCTATTAATTTCTATTTTCCTATTTTCTTTCCGTGTGGTGATGGAGTAAGAATACAATTCACCACTCCCTATCTTGCCCGTGGATACCGTACATGACGACCAAGGGATATAATATGCACATAACATCTGTGCAAGAGAAGGAAAGACGAAATGAAATCCTATACCGACAAGTCTGACCAGCATGGTATAGTAGGTGAAATTCCCTTCCATTGTGGAGGAGGCCCGAGCCCAACAGTGGGACATATGTGGGCTGCGATGATAATGATTAATTTCTAGTTTATCAAATATTGTTGCATTAATATATATTAGGTATTTTCCATATGGTGACAAAGTAAGAATACAATTCACTACCTCCTCTTTCATCCGTGGCTGTCGTAAAACACGACTAAGGCATTAAATATGTATATAACAGCTTTGTAAGAGAAGGATAATACAAATTAAAACCCTATACCAAACACATCTGACTAGGGTGGTCCAGTGTGTCGATTTACCTCCTATTGTGCCAAAGCTGGAGTCCAACGGTGGAATGTATACGAGTTGAATAATGAATGAATGATATACGGTATTATTCATAAACAACAGATTGATAATAAAAAACCCTGAGGACCCACTATCTGGCCAGAGGGAAACAGTAGACCATCTTATAAAACATTGGGGCAGATATATCCAATAGTAGGGAAAGCTGACCATAAATTCACTGCTATAGCCAATAATAGGGAATGTATTATATTCCCTACACTAACGCTTAAGTGTAATTTACAGCTCAAATTTTCACTAGGTATAAAAGTAGGAACTGCCAGTTCATAAGAAAAAATGTATTGCTGTTTGTAGCTATTGATTTGATCATTGTTGCAAGGGTTATCTTAAAAATCGAAGATGTGTCAACGTGAAGAACGATAAAAAATACTAATGCCCTTCCATAAAATATTACGCTATTTTATTAAAAAAATTATAAGGAAAGGACATAGCTAAATGTGGAGAGCTCACCAAATATTATAATGTAATTTTTTTACAGGAAATGTAAGTATTTATTATTCAAGTAATTACCACGAAAGTGTAATTTTTCCAAATTTTCCAAGCGGCATAATAGGATTCGCACAAAACTTCAATAAGAATTTTTGAGGTTATTTATCTTCAGTTTAGTGTTGCAGCACTAGTCTCTCAATTTCGTCAGTTCTTACGTCATATAAATATTTTATAAGAACGGGGTAACTATTTTGCCAGGAGGTAAACTATATTTTTACCTCTGACCTTGTTATTAACAATATTATTACAACTTATAAGCCTAGGAATTTTGCGGTTTCCATAGATCTTCTGAGGGATCTTTGAGGTCGAAGTAATCTCATTCCTCGTTTTTTAATAAATGTAACACTTTTTTTTTTTGTGGGTAGGTCGCGGTCGGCGCGCCCCCGCACCACTCCGTCCGGGGCGACAGAGGGGCTTAAGCACGCAACGCCCGCGACCCACCCAAAAACCACGTCACCTTCGTCGTTGGGCCGACCACTGGAGCAGCGTTAACTTGTCGTCAGTGGTCGGCCCGACGGAATACCCCTAATCGGGGTACCCTCCCATCGACTGACGTCCCCCCCTCGGGGAGGTCGTCGGTCTTTCCTCACACGGTCGGCCTCTCAGCGGGTGACGGACTAATCCCCGGTCACGTCACCCGCGGCCTCGGCTATGGAATAAATGTAACACTATAACATTAATACATCTTTTTTTTTATTTTAAAATTTGTTATCATATGCCTATCATTTGGAAGTCAACTTTTATTGCTCCAGTTTATAAAAAGGAGCCGAAACATAAAATATATATTAATCTTCCTATCTCTAAATTACCGAAGTTAGGTAAGGTTTTTGAAAAGATAGTATAAATAGATACGAAAATACAGGTTTACGAAGTAATAAATTTTAAACTACTATATTTTATTTCATTTGCTAACTGTGGATTACCTAATCTCTCTTCGTATTATGGAGTGGGTTAAGTATATTATGATGTATAAGTGAATGTACTCAAAAATACTTATGTATTTGACGGATTTTGTTAAAGGAAAATGCTTGGAATTTTTCGCAACTAATTACACGGAAAACACAAGCTTACTTAGGAGAATTTTTAATTTATTGTTGGCAGCCCATAACTAGTGATACTGTATAACGAATCAAAGAAAGTATCGATATTGTACTGAATAGTAGTATCGAGCTCGCAAAAAAAAACGAATTAAAAGCATCGTCCTTTTTTTAACTTTCTTTGCTTAGGGGCCTCATTCGTACGGAATATACATTATGACATACTTATCAGTCAGTGATGTCAATATAGTTTATTGAGTTTATAAAAGCTATAGCATATGCACTGCTACAAATATAAACGGTGTAATTTAGAGATAATTTGGTAATGTTACAAAATTTGGATGGCTTTGGTCTCTCTCGCCTAAACAACACGTCTTATTGTAGCAACATTCATGATAATAAATTGTTTTGTCACTATCATTCTTATATTAAACTATTTGTTTAAAAATTTGGTAACATAATATACTATTTGAAGAGATTATTGAAACCAAATTGAGTGTGCTGCAAATGTTAATAAAGAAAAAATAAATATGATGCATCATACCAATTCCCTAAAACCTTAGTCAGAATAAGGATTCTGTCATAAGCTTGGTTGAGAGTGTGACGTTTTTAGGTTATCCTGTGTGTTTTGTGTGAATTGTTTTTTTTCTGTGGCTGTCGCCGAAGTACTACAAAACACAGTACATGGCGAATATGTTATATGTTAAACTCTGATATCTAAACAACAACACTTTATATACATGCCAATAGGTTCAGTTAGCTATTTCAATATATTGGCGCAGAAACACTGATCTCTCAGGTCGGGGATCTTTCACCCCTTAAATGGCCTCCTGCCTCTCTTAGTTATTTCAATATACTGGCGCAGAAACACAGATCTCTCAGGTCGGGGATCTTTCACCCCTTAAACGTCGGGGATCTTTCACCCCTTAAATCTCTCAGGTCGGGGATCTTTCACCCCTTAAATGTCGGGGATCTTTCACCCCTTAAACCTCTCAGGTCGGGGATCTTTCACCCCTTAATCTCTCAGGTCGGGGATCTTTCACCCCTTAAATGTCGGGGATCTTTCACCCCTTAAACCTCTCAGGTCGGGGATCTTTCACCCCTAAAATGGCCTCCTGCCTCCCCTCACAGCCATCCCGAGCCTCGCTCTTACAATCTGAAATTTAGACATATCTGATTCTGTTCTCCGATATGCCCAAACTCGGTTTGCCGATATATTTGAATCTCTTATTTAAATATATCAACACTGATCTGCTTTCTGCTCTGAAATTCAGACACATCTGATTCTGTACTCCGATGTGCCTAAACTCGGTCTGTTAATATATGCGAATCTCGTATTCAGATATATTAACACTGATATCTCTCGCTAATACCTGATATACCATTACATTGAAATAGCCTCTGATAAACTCTGGTACTTAACTATACTAGTGACTCATATAATTCGATCGAATATAATGTATACACAATAAAATATTACTCACGTGTTACTGTCACGACGACTGGCACTCAACTCTGCGACTGCCTCCTCTCGTTCGATCTTAGCCACTCCGGCACCGCGCGCGCGCGCCCATTGTGGGCCTAATAATCTTTGTTATTGTTACAATCTTATATTTATTTACTCTCATATTACTTCGCTTTCGCGACAGTGGCTCTGTAATTATTTGTTTGTGTTGTTTGGTGGTGGACTAACCTACTAAGGTCAGTATTTAGTCTTTTTCGCTCTTCTCCACATGGAGATGAGCACTGAGGAACCCCCTGATGGGGGTGGGGGTTTACTGCCTGATAAACTAATAAGATCGCTAAAGAGACCAGCTGATAGTAATTTATCAAAAGACTCCGAGGGTAAAAAAATCCGCTCTCCTGCTGAGTCCATACAATCAGTTTATTGTAAACCAGGATACGAATCCGATTCGAAACTACAATATACAGATGCCGATAAAGGCCCCTTCGCAATTTTTGTGTCCAGGCAAGAACCGGATGCCACCTCTGGGTACTCTTTCAAAATCTTGAAGTTTGCTCATTTTCTACATAAGAATAATATTTCAGGTATAAAAGAGGGTGGCATTAAAAATTTAGGCCGCAACAAATTTAGTGTTGATTTTACAACTGCTGAAAAGGCCAATAACTTCTTAAAACTTAATATTTTGGAAAATAGTAAATATATTGCATATATTCCACGATTCCAAATTGTGCGTATGGGTGTAGTGAGAGATATCCCCACTGAATGGTCTCTTGAAGAATTGTTGGACGGTATCCACACTCCCACTAACTGTAGGGAAGTAATTAGAGCTCGCCGTTTAAATGTAAAATCTATGAAGGAGGACTCCACAGTGTGAGTTCCATCTAACTCTGTCGTACTTACATTTTTGGGACAACACCTACCAGAAAAAGTTTATTGCTTTAATGCTGCCCTACCAATATCTATTTACCAGCTACCAACCATCCAATGCAGAAATTGCTGTCGTTTTGGCCATATAGCTAAACAATGTAGATCTCAGCCACGCTGCTATAAGTGTGCCAAGCTCACATCCTGGAGATGGTTGTACCACTCCTGATGTAGAGGCGTCTTGCCTTCTGTGTCGTGGTAGTCATAAAGCCACAGATGCTAAGTGCCCCGAATATGACAGACAAAAATCAATAAAGTTAATTATGTCTCAGGAGAACATCAATTACTTGGAAGCTTCTGCCAGATTCCCTCAATCCAAACGTCTGTACTCAGAAGCTGTTACTCGTTTGCAATCTGCTCCTCCTTCGCAAGCAACTACTGTAACGACATCCCCAACTTCCTATAGAAAAACAGTCTTCCTGCCCCCTCGCCCTAAGCCAGTGTTAGGGAAATCCTATGACCGCCAAGCTCATTCGTCTATGGTCAGTACTCCATCTTCCTCTCAACCCAATGGCTGTGCCCTTCCTGAACCTATAGAATCTACTCCTTTGGCTACTCCCAATGACAACTTAGTTGAACTCCTTCTTTGCTCCCTCATTAACATGCTTTCCAAATTCTCTGATTCCCTACCGAACAATGTCTCAGTTCTTGTAGAACAATTACTTACTGTCTTTGCTCGTAACAACTCCTCCAATGGATCTCCAGATCCTTCAATGGAACTGCAGAAGTATTAGACGTAAGAAACACGATATCTCTCATTTAATCAATCAACACAAACCTGCAATCTTTGCTGTCTCTGAGACATGGCTCGCACCCCATTCCATCTTTAGGATCCCGGGCTTTTCATGTCTACGGGATGACAGAGCGGATGGAAGAGCAGGTTGTGCTCTGCTAATTAATAAAAATATATCCTTCTCTCAAATTCCTTTACCTCCTCACCAATCTAACCTTCATGTTGTGGCCGTAAGGGCCAACAATGTGTCTTTTGTTTCTGTTTATATCCCTCATCCTGACCCTAATATCATTTCTGAACTTAATTCCATTCTCTCTTCTGTTCCTTGCCCATTGATTGTGATGGGCGATTTTAATTGCCGTCACAGTTTATGGGGATCTAATTCTAATGATCTTTGCTCTCCCTCATTATTAAATCTTTTAGATGACATTAATCTCTGTGTGCTAAATGATGGTTCTGCTACCCGCCGTATATCTCCATCCCAAAATATCAGTGTCCCTGACTTCACTTTAGCATCTCCTTCATTGTCCTCTCTTTTGGAATGGACAGTCTTGCCCAATTCACTTGGGAGTGACCACTTCCCTATCCAAATTTCATTCCTGCAGTCAATCTCTCCTATGATTCCTCTCCAACCTCTACTTAAATACCGTGTTAGTGAAGCTGACTGGGAAAAATACTCCTCACATTTAGACCTTTCAATCTCTACCCTTCCTCTAGTTGACTCCTCTAACTTTCTTGAACTATATGATTCCCTTGTCTCTTCTATACTCTCAGCTGCTAATGCCTCGATTCCACTCAAAAATTCTTCATGCAAAATGACTCCTTCTCCTCCCTGGTGGGACTCTGAATGCACTGAAAGTGTTAGGAGACGTAAAAGTGCAGAGGACAAATTTGCCGCATCCTTAAATATGTCAGACTACCTATCATACAAGAAAGTGGCTGCAAAAACCACCAGGCTACTAGCCACGAAAAAGAAACAAGGATGGCAACATTTTTGCGAAACTATCACCTCTTTCGCCTATTTCCCTTGTGTGGAAGAAAATCAAAGCATATCGTGGAAGCCTTACCGATAACAACATAGTGACTAATAATCTAAACTCCTGGCTCCATGAATTCCTTTCTAAGTTAGCCCCTCCCTTTGTCCCCAATTATGATTGCCTGACACTTCCACTTTCATATATCTCCAATCCACTTTCTAAAATGGATGATACCTTCTCACTCTCTGAGCTTATGTGTGCTCTAGACCACGTTCACGATTCCACTCCTGGTATAGATGGTATTCCCTATTCTTTTATCTGTAAATCATCTATTACATGTAAAACTTTCTTACTCCATATCCTCAACTCTATTTTCATTGCTGGTAAAGTGCCGGAGTCCTGGAAAACATAAATTATTATCCCCATACTGAAACCTGGTAAAGATCCACATGATCCTACCTCTTATAGACCCATTGCTCTTTCTTCAGTGCTGTGTAAAATAATGGAGAATCTTATTAAGAACCGACTGGAGTGGATTCTTGAAAATAGAGGACTACTACCCAATAACCAATTTGGCTTCCGACGAGGTAGAGGTACTTTGGACAGCCTCAGCATCCTTACCTCTGAAATTCGCCTAGCCTTTTCAAAAAGTGAACATTTTATTGGGGTTTTCTTAGACATTACGTCAGCCTATGATAATGTTTTACTTCCTTTACTCAGGCAAAAGATGCACCAGCTGAGTATCCCCGTGAGGTTAACAAATATCATTTTCAACATGTTCACAGAGCGCTCCATAGTTGTTAGGCACCAGGGTACGCTGCTTCCTCCTCGGATTGTCTGGATGGGTTTCCCTCAGGGATCTGTCTTAAGCCCTATCCTATATAATATTTACACCTATGACCTTGAGCTCTCTACTAATTCTTTTTGCAAAATTCTCCAATATGCTGATGACGTTGCCCTTTATTCTGTTTCCCCTTCCTTCTCTGATGCTTCGTCTTACTTAAATTCTGCTCTTTATTATTGGAATCAATGGCTCCTCAATCATAATTTATCTCTATCCACTCCCAAATGTAATGCTGTAATTTTTACCCGGAACCGTATTATACCTAGCATCAGTCTATATATAGGGGTTGAACCAATCTCTGTTAAAGAGAAAGTGAAATTCTTGGGTCTCATATTAGACAATAAATTATCAGGACTTCTTCATCTAAATTATATCGTGAAAAAATGCGAGAAGGGTGTGAATGTTATGCGGGCTCTTTCGGGAGTTCGCTGGGGTTCATATCCTTTTTGCCAAAAATTGATATATAACGCAATAGTCCGAAGCCACTTTGACTATGGTTGCTTCCTTTTCGAGCCTTGTAACAAATCTGCCCTTACTATGTTGGACAAAATTCAGGCAAAATGTATGCGCCTTATCACAGGTGCTATGAGATGCTCACCCATCAACGCACTTCAGGTTGAATGTATGGAACCTCCCCTTCATCTTCGCCGTGAATATCTCTCTGATAGATTCCTCTCTAAAAACCATCCAAATTAGTTCTCATATCCTTCTTCCTATCCTTGAATCTTTATCTATTTTAATTTTTTCTTCCAGTTACTGGTGGCATAAGGATCCGCCTCACTTGGCTATTTCATATAATAAATTAAAGAGGCTGCCTATTTCCATCTTTCAAACTAATTCTAACCCACTATTTCAATTTGACTACCAATCTTTGATTTTTCAACCAAAAATCATCCTTAATTTTGGCATCAGTAAAAACAGCAGTCACGCTAACATAAACCTCAAGCACATTTTGTCTGAAGACTGGAGCGACTGGCTTGAAATCTATACTGACGCCTCAAAAGTATCCAATAACAGTTATGTTGGGTCAGCTGTTTGGATACCTAAATTCAAAATTATTCTAAATTTCAAATCCCCATCTTATCATTCCATCTTTACTGGAGAGGCTATAGCCCTTTTAGAAGCACTAACTTTTGTTGAAACTCACAAAATTAATAAAGCCTTAATACTTTCTGACTCCTTAAGCTGCTTATCAGATATTCTAAAGACACCTTTTCGCGCCCGTGATAATTTTTTTTTAACTCTTAGTATTAAGCAAATTCTGTTTAGGTGTCACATATCAGGACTCGAGATTGCCTTGGCCTGGATTCCTAGCCACACAGGAATAGTAGGCAATGATATGGCAGACTCCTGTGCTAAAAGCGCAGCCCACCTGGGTCTAGAGAACTACAATTACTGTTTTTTCCGTGACTTATGCTCTTTAGCTAAACCATCTTTAATAAAGGCCTGGAACGACTTGTGGCAAGTCTCCAAATTATCTAAAGGAAAGTTTTATGGTGCTTTCCAACCTTCTATCCCTTCTAAATCCTGGTTTTGTACTCAGAAAAAAATAAATAAGCTGGCCACTTCAGCAATAACTCGTTTACGACTAGTAAAATCCGTATTAAAGACCATTCCATCTGTGAATGCGGTCTAGATGAAGGCACTTTAGAACATATATTCTTTTTCTGCCCAAAGATAGTAGTTCCACTGTACGATCTCCTTCCTACATCTATTTCTCGCCTAGTTAACCTTCCTTACTTGTTGACACTAGCTCACACTCCATTTGTTAGCATACTTTATAAATTCATTTCAAGAAACAAAATCAAATTATAAATTGCGGCTCTTTATCTTTTCTAATAGTAGGTATTTATTCTCCTCCCTTTTTGATCCTGTTTTATCGTACTAGGTGTAATGTTTAAATGTCTACTAACATATACGTACTAACAATTTGTGACGTCTCTTTCAGCCCACTCAAGGGAAGCCATCGATACAAAACCGATCAACTGTCACAAAGACTCGGTTTATCTTTTTTTTTATTATTATTATTTTTTTTTTCTCTCTCCACCTTGACATTGGCAGAATCATCGGTTACCGACTAGGCATGGGTAACTCAACGATAATCCTTGCGTTAACTCAGTAACTCAGGCGCAGTAGACTGCGCCGGCTCATTGCGCTAACTCAAAATTGCGCCATTTTTTTTTTTTTTTTGTGGGTGGGCTGCGGTCGGCGCGCCTCCGCACCACTCCATCCGGGGCGACAGAGGGGCTTAAGCACGCAACTCTTGCGCCATGGCGCAACAAAATGTAAACATGAGCTACGAATGAAATGTGCGCCATCTGCGCCACTGCAGGTATAACTCCATTTCTAACTCATTGCGTCATGGCGCAACACATGAAACAACCGAATGAACAACTAAATGCGCACCTAGGTATAAATAACTCAATTTTTAAAAGAGTTATTTACACTTCACAGAGTTGTTCGACCTTGAGTTTTTTGGCGGGAATATGGGAGTGTCATGTTATGCTCTTGAATGTATTATTGTTTTTAGTTTTATATTTTAAATAATTTTGATGATATTTTATCTTTATTTACATTATATATTTGTTTGTACGTCACTGAAACTCCTCTTAAACGCCTGGACCGATGTTGATGAAATGTTTTGTGTATGTTCAAAGGGATACGAGAATGGTTTAGATTAACAACTGGACTCGGTAGGTGGCGCTGCTGTCGATTTCAAAGAGCATTCCTTTATTTTATTTGAACAGAACAACATCTGTATTGAGTCAGCTAGTTTAATATGTAATACAGTTGAAGTGTTGTGAATATCATATAATAGTGATTTACGTTAATATGTATAATAGTGTATTTGGTTTTCGGCACCCAATTAATGGTAACGACTTACTGACGGATGTTACTTATCTCTTACACTAATAATAAATTATATGTAAAGAAAATTATGTGTAAGCTACGTAAGACAAGGCAGTAAGGTCGACTATAGCCTGCCTTATAGGCGCATAAATAAAAAAATTGTTCAGATTCGCCGGCGCTGCGACGATTGCGCCGTGCGCTAACACATTTTCTAGAAGTGAGTTGATACTTCCAGCGCAGTGAACTGAGTTGGCGCAATTGCGCGGCGCAGCGCAGTGTTACACATGTCTATTACCGACGGAGCCATACTTCTAAAAAACTGAACTGAACTAGTCAGAATAATAAGCCAAATCAAAAATAATTTATTTCACTATGAAAAACAATCCATTAGAGATCCAAGCCTCGTAGAGCAAGTCGTTGAGTCGAGGCTATCAAACAAATATGATAATTAATATAGGTATTCAATGAAGCAAATATGTTCTATTTATTACTTATTGTTATTATTATTCATTATTTAACTTGAATTGTTAAAGTTGACTGCATTCTTAAATGTTACGCAAATCAAGCATCGAACATAGAGTATCGAATGCAAAATTGGTGGTATCGAACAGAAAAGTACTCGATACGAAACATCGATAGTTTTGTATCCCTAACCAAAACAAACCGTAAACGTGTTTTATTGTAATTGTAATATTTTAATCGAAGTATTTAAATAAAATATGCCGAAGCCATCAAAATTACATGCCAAAGGGAAGTCTAATTCAATCCAGAAGCCGTGCAATGTAGAAAAAGATGTAGCTTTAGCTGTCGGGACGGAGGACTCGGCGAGACAATTTCAACTTGAACTTTGCTGGTGTATACAACAACTGGAGCGATCTTTGAATGAGAAAAAAGGCAGCGAGAAACAATGTAAAGTTATTCATTAATTATTTCTATTTTTTTTTAATAGTTACATAAACAACCTGCATCACGACAACAAGTTGTAATTTTACTAAAAAAGTAGTCAACATTTATGGGGTTTATTTTTTTACTATTTATTGAAAAAAGCAACTAGCCAATTTGATGTCATTAATATAACAAAGTATCATCATCATCATTTCAGCCTATCGCCGTCCACTGCTGGACGTAGGCCTCCCTCATGTTGCGCCACAATGAGCGGTCCTGTGCCGCCTGCATCCAACGACGCCCAGCTACTTTCACTAGGTCATCGGTCCACCTAGTGGGGGGGCGTCCTACACTGCGTCGTCCGATACGTGGTCGCCACTCGAGAACCTTTCTTCCCCAGCGGTTGTCGGTTCGTCGAGCGATGTGGCCTGCCCATTGCCACTTCAGCGTGCTAATTCTTCGTGCTATGTCGGTTACACCCGTTCTTCTGCGGATTTCCGTATTCCGGATTCTACCTCGCAGAGAAATCCCGAGCATAGCCTGCTCCATAGCACGCTGAGCGACTTTGAGCCTTGATATGAGGCCTACATTTAGGGACCACGTTTCCGTGCCGTAAGTCATCACTGGTAACACACACTGGTCAAAGACCTGTGTTTTCAGACACTGAGGTATGTTGGACGAAAAGATCCTCTTAAGTTTCCCGAACGCTGCCCAACCGAGTTAACAAAGTATACAATAATCTAAACTTAGCATAATGGTCTCCGAATGTTCAATTTGATACTCAAGTATTTATTAATCAAGGTGCCTTTTCCACTGTCCATTGACTTGCAAAATAATGTAATTTTAACTACTAGATTTGGTTTTGTTTGGGGTTATTTTTGCAGTGATGTTGCATTTCTTGTATTGTAAGGGTTAAGAATACAATGTTTCACGATAATTTACTTAGGGAGTCATAAAAACTCTCAATAGTTGTACAAAGCAGTAGTCTCTTGGCAAATTCATATCACCAATTGAGATCATCAACTCGCCTCTAAATGTAGCAACTATGTTTTTATTTTCTCCATCGTAGGGAGTCTTTTAATGTATTTTGTGGAATTGAGGAATGGTTTGGTGGCAATATCTAGGACTAAAGGGATAGAGATAAGCAATATCTAGGACTAAGTTATTTTTTTTTTTGGAGTTTATGGCTCGGTTACTAGGACCTTTAAGCCAAAGGGAGTCTTATGCCCAGTGATATATTTTGTGGAATTGAGGAATGGTTTGGTGGCAATATCTAGGACTAAAATGATAAAGTTAACAAACAAGATTTTACAGATTGTGAATGCATCAATTCACATGCAGGAAAATACATGTACGCTATGTTGTTAAAAACGTATATCAATCCACATGAGATTAGTCTATACTAATCTCATGTTTAAAATCTATATTTTTGTTTTAAAGTTTTCTTCTCTTGTATAGATATTATATATTTCTTTATCATATTTTACAACACCCATGGGCGACAGAAGGGGAAGTGAATTGTGTTATTCTGTTATCACACGGATATTAATATTTAAAAATAATAACAAATATATATACTTTATTGCAGTGCAAGAAGCATGGAAAGTTTTAACAGTATTAAAGAACAACAATCAACCGGTCATACGCAAACGGCAACTCATGAGGACACACTTCGGCGACTATAGAGCAAAAATGGCAGCCGAAGAAAAGAAACTAGCCAAGAGTAAGTTAAAAACTGTTAGTTAAGTTATTTCGATGTAAGATTTAATTGATTATTAAGTTACGAAAAATATATGATGGTTTTTGTAAATACTGAAATGGTAAATTTTTGCTAAGTTTATGGTGTTCATATTAGATTTTACTATTTCAATGTTTCATCTACTTCAGGATCGCTACAATATTGTTACCGATGTTCTGTGTATTCATATATTAAATATAATTTTTTATAACATACTTGATGACCCAAAAGATGTTCTGTTCAAATCTAAAAAAATAGTAAAAGGAATTCTTTTTGAACTCGATCGCAGCACCACCTAATAGTCCAATTATTAATCTAAACCATTCTCGAACCCAGTTGAACACACAAAAAGTTTCGTCAAAATCAATTAGTGGTTTAGGAGTTCAATTATAAACACAGGAACAGAAGACTCTGCTTTATATATATATATTTATTCTGTACGTGTGTATGTCACTGAATTCCTAAACGGCTGAACTGATGTTGGTGAAATTTTTTGTGTGTGTTCAAGGGGATTCGAAAAATGGTTTAGATTAATAATTGGACTCGGTAGGTGGTGCGGCTATCAATATCAAAAAGAATTCCTTTTATTTGAAAAGAACAATGTCTGTTGGGTCAACTAGTATTTATATAAAGACTAGCTGACCCATTTTACTTGTTTTACATCACATAAGAGAGAGAGAGAGAGAATGCTAGAGTGTAACAGAAGTTCTCAAAAATAATCATTTTCGCCTATTTTCGTAATATTTTCATTGAAGCTCCGCTACTATTAGTTGTAGCTTGGTATAATATAAAGGCTATAACTTCCTTTATAAATGTGCTAGCCAATACTAGAAGACTTTTTTAATTCAAAAGTAGTTTTGAGATTAGCACGCTTAAGAAAATGCTTATGTAAGCTAGCAATCTTTGAATGCACAGATGGCATAATAGTTAATATATCGACATACAGTGTCCACAGTCCACACAGGACACCACTTTGTGTGTTCCACAAATTGTTGTTCTGAGTCTGGATGTAAATTGTGTCCGTTAATTATTTGTTTGTGAAGTGCCTCCGCTATACAAGGATTATTTCCCGAGTACAGAGTGTTGTCTTCAAAAGAAAAGAGTGTGTACAAAGTTTGCATGGCGGAAGTGAAATTTCTTTATCCTTTATCTCATTCTCTCGCCGGCTGAATCCTAAACATTTATGTGTTTATGTCTCTATGGACTCGCTTTTTTGTTTCATCGAGTTTGAAATCGCAACGATTCTAAAGAAGTTTCACTTTAAAAGAAATATGACGAATAAAATCTAGGATGCTGTGAAGTAACTGAAACATTGAGACAGCAAAAACTTAATTAAATGCAATAAAATTAACTATATATTAAAGTAGAACAGTATTTATTTGAATTTTTCTACCTCAAATTTTGAGATCTGTTTAAGGTAATGATTTATATACTAATAAAAAAATTTCTTCATTTATATATACTTTACATTTATGGTTTCATTAATTGGTTTAACAAATTTCCTTGAATTAAAATATTTTTTTTTCAAAGTAGTTTCTCAAAATATTTAATTTTAAATGTTACGTGTTTTATGGCTATTAAACGGCGTTTATTGCTTATGTGATTTTAAATTTCATAAGAACATGTTTTCATTAATCATTTGCGCTCTTTGTCAAATTGCACAATTAATTTTATTCAATATCTCTGGCTATGAAAATGTTTAGTTTTAAAACTTCTAAAGCTTCATTTTAATTTTGTGAGCTTGAAATTATTCAAATGTAGAAGATGATTAAATATAAGTGATTAAAGTAAAATTGTAGAAAATAAAGCCATTTGGCATCAGTGTTGCCATGTTCATACCATTCATACAAATAATTTAATGTTGGTTATTTGAACAGAACTATTCATTTTTGTCACCTCTTTCAGTGACCAGTAAAATCAAGATAGCAGATGTGCCAGACAAACCAAAGGCAACATTTTTGAGGAAATCTGCATTTTTAACAACAGGTGACGAATCATTTAGATTTAACTTCAACTTAACATCAGAACAAGTAGATAATGATAATATTGTTCCTGGCAACACTAGTGAACCAAGCAAAGACGATGGCAACACTAAACCTGACGATGATGTTAACAATGTAAAAAAACATGAATGTAATGCAAAGAAATCGAATTTTTCATTTGGCAATAAAGACTTTAAATTTAATTTCAATATAGATAGCTAATAATTAAACTGTAATTTAAAATTAGATATATTTAAAAATATAAGTATTGTATATTTTTCATACACTGAGTTTTATTTTTTCCGTGCAAAGTAAGAATACAATTCACCACTCTCTATCTTGCCCGTAGATGTCATAAAAGACGATTAAGGGATATAATACGCATAAAACATCCATGTAAGAGAAGGAATACTCGAAACGAAACCCTATACCAACCTGTCCGACCAGCATGGTATATAGTAAGGTCAATTTCCTTCCTATTGTGTAGGAGGCTCGAGGTCAACAGTGGGACGTATATGAGCTGAAATGATGAAATGAAAAGCTAAAAAAATAACAGGAATACGTGAAAAGCATTGCCGGAATGGATTAACTAACTCCTAGAATTTTTAATAATATGTTTAGCTGCAAATATTTTGATAAAATCCTTTAGAGATACCATTATTGGCTCGTATCATCTTGGCGCAATCATAATCTTCAAAGAATTTCTTCGAATTGGCAAAAGTAAATCCAACTGGTAGCTCCGAGGCTGCGTAATATGTACCCCAAGTGGCTAAACCCATCAATTTATTAGATATCGTATCGATTACCGCACCACCTTCCACTCCATGATAATCCTTGCATACTTGATTTGCCAATGGCTGCGTGCAAGGATAGTAACATGGTACTCTGTACATTCGAAGATTATTAGGTGATAATATGTTAGGACATATGTCCAAACTAGCGATTACGTTGAGCTCTGTCAAATTATAATGTCTTTCTGCTATTCTTATCTTGTGAATGCCCTGTTAGTAAAAAAAATATTAATTGATATATTATTAATATTTCATTTTGGCTCATACACGACCTACTGTTAGGCTCGAACCTCCTCCACAATAGGAGGTAGGGAAATTGACCTTCTCTAAGCACGATGGTTAGACGTGTAGTTCAGTTTTCATTCTCTTGTAGAGATGTTATATGTATATTTAAAACCTTAGTCGTCTTTTACGATACCCACGGGTAAAGGAGGTGGCGAATTGTATTCTTACTCCGTCACCACACGAAATGTATAATTAATATTAATTATGAAGGGTGTATTAATTATCCATACATGGATAAGGTGGACGTGGGTTTAATTACTAAAATCACTCTTTGATAGATGCTTAAGGTAAGATTCCAGATTTAAGGAAAGCATGAATTTTGTCTTTTTATTTCCTTTAGTTGCAAAAGACCAAGCAGCGCTCACAAGTGGTAACTGTCTCTCATGGAATTCTACTATAATAGGGTCACATTTGGTTGCTGTCTATTGTATAGTGAGCTTTGGATCTCCGCCTCCTTCGAAACCTTTCAGAACTAAATCACAAGAAATGAAATGCAGGTCCTCAATTTGCAGGATTCATTAATCACATCACGAAGAAGGAATTTACAATAAAAGCTTTTGGCAATCAGTTAGTCAGCGTGGTGTAGCGAGCTAATTTCCCTTAGGTATTTGATGAAGACTGATTTGTCGGAGATTAAGTACAATTCACCACCCCTACATTGCCATTAGATTTCGTAAAAAGCGACTAAAGTACATATGCACATAATATTTATGCAAGAGAAAGGAAACTCTATGTAAAACCCTATACTAAATCAATTGACTAGCGTTGTATAGTAGGTCAATTTATTTATTGCTTTGGGGAAGGCGTATATGGGCTGAGAAGAAGATACGAAACCAAATTCTAAGTCTCCTAAAGCTGGGGGTGAAAACCATTACTGTCTTTAACCATAAGGACATACAAATTTACGTGACGTGACTGCACAGATGGCGTAGTGGTTAAGATACCTACCGTGCCAGTGACGTAGGTTCGAATCCCATGCAGGACCACACTTTCACAAATCGTTGTTTTGAGTCTGGATGTAATTTGTATCTGTTAATTATACATTTGTAAAGTCTCCCGCAACGCAAGCATTATTTACTAATTGTAGTCTTAAATAAATCAATAGGTACTACGAATATTAATTTAATTAAAAATGCTGTTTAATAATATGCTTTTCGATATATTGGTATTACCGCTTTCGCATCCGCCTTTCCGATTGTTGGCGCCAAACTTTCTTCCATAAATCTGTTTCCGTGTGTTGACGGAGTAAGGATATAATACACCGCATTTTTGTGACTGTGGAGTTCGTAAAAGACGAATAAGGGATTATAATATGCATTTAACATCTTTACAAAAGAAAGTAAACTCCAAATAAAACTATACCAACAAGTTTGACCAACGTAGTATCATCATCTCACCTAATGTACGTGCCACTACTGGGCTCGAACCGCCTCCATATTGGGAGGGAAATTGATATACAATACCACGTTAGTCAGGCGGGTTGATATAAGATTTTATTTTGAGTTTTCCTCCTCATAGTTGCGTAGTTGTTGTATGCGCCAGATATCCCTTAGTGGCATTAGAAGAGGGAGTAGTGAATTGTATTCTTACTCTGTCACCACACGGACAATGGTGGCATAGGATGTCAAAGTCCCTTTCATTGTGGAGGAAGCTCGAGTCCCAGTGGGCAGTGGTGGGCGATGTCAATTTCATTTCATCATTAATACAAACCTTCTTAGCAGCGTATCCGATCACTTTAACATCGTACTTATACTTTGAATCAATGAACCAGCTATAGTCAGTGTTCGTTCTATTGGAGTAGTTTAGAAGTTCAATCACTGGCCACGTATTTATCCTCCTTATTTTGTATTGAGCGTCGACTACTATAAAGCCAACGTCGTCAAATGATTGTTTACTTATCTCAGACGGTAGGACAAAAGCCAAGGCTGATAGATGTTGACCGCCGTAAATTATTGATGTGTGGTTTACTTTTAATCTGTAAGTAGTTTTGAATAATTAAATAATAATTTTGCTGTAAGATACGGGTTGTGTGTGGCGACGGAACAAAAATATTATACATATATTGAAGTGAAACTTCTAATGCGAGTTCCAACAAGGTTACGTTAAACATTTAACGCTACGGGAATAGAAAGAGATAGAGCGAGAGTGAATGCGTGGCACTCGAACGCATGCGCGTACTGTTACAGGCCAGCGCGAGCGTTAGCAAAGAGTAGCGTCCAATATTTTTTATCATTTTTTATCTTTATATTGACAAAAAATACGTGACACTAAGAAGTTTCACTTCTGACGTGCGTATTTTGGACGCTCATTTTTTTTCCTTTGGGAGTTGTAATAGATGGTTGAAGGGTATAATAGAGAGGGTTACGCTCAGTATTTCTCTACGTGATAAAATTGGACAAACGGCAATCAGTAGAACGGGTGTAACCGACGTAGAACGCAAAATTAGCATGTTGAAATGACAATTGGCAGGCGACATCGCTCGTTGAACCAAAAACCGTTGGGAAAAACGGGGTTCTCGAGTGGCGACCATGAATCGGACGACGTAGCGTAGAACGACTAGATGGACTGACGACATCTTGAAAGTCGCAGGGAACCACTGGATACAAGTGGTACAGGACCGTTCCGAGTGGCATTTTCATGAGCAGGCCTATGTCCAACGGTGGACGTAGGTGGAATGGATGGAAGGGATGTAATATACTTGGCATATTAGGTCAATTACCCAACTATCTGGAAGAGGCTTCGAGCCCAGAAAAGGAATGTGTCTGAGATGATTATGAAGACACGGTGTATTTTTTAAGACTGAGGCATTTAAACAATTAAGATCACTGTTAGAGAAGGAATTTCCTTGTGTTGATGGAATTGGATTGATTTTGGATTATAATTTAGTAAAGACCATGGTAGATGCATATAATATTACTGCAAGAGAAGGAAAACGCGATAAAAGCCCACACCAGCCCGTCTGACCAGCGTGGTATTATCATCACAGCTCATATATATGTCCCACTGCTAGCCTTAGCCTTGACTATAGGAGGGAAATCTATACCAATAAATAAAATTGGAGTGTCTGTTTGTAATGTCAAAATAATAGGCATTTTTTCATGCCCACACGGTTATTTGGACGATACCTATGCCTAAAAATCACTTTTTTTTGTCTGTTTGTTCCGGGTAATCTTCAAAATGGCTGGGCCGATTTAAAAAATTCTTTCACTAATGGAAAGCTATATCAGGGAGTAAACTAGGCTATATTTTATCCCGGTATTCCCACGGGAACTACGGGGATAAGGTGACAGAAACCGAAGCGAAGCGAGGGCGGGTTGCTAGTTAACTTAATATATCACGCTAGTTAAACATCTTGGTTTTATTTAGAGGTTTGCTTTTCTTGTATAGATGTTATATACATATTTAATTATTTAGTCGTCTTTAACCACACCTACTAGCGAGAGGAGGGTGGTGAATTGTATTCCTACTCCATTACCATACGGAAAGTAAAGATAATATAGCGACATTATATTCTTAATCCGTAACATGGGGACGTAATGGTAGGGATGTGAAGAAATAATCGTTTTTTTTAATAATCTATTATTACAAAAAAATAATCGATTAATACAATCGATTATCAAAATAATAAAAATCGATTATTAATCGATTTTTTATTATTCGAAATTAATCGATTATTCACTGCGAGATTTCCTAAAAAAAAAGTCATCACGATTGTTTCATACTATATTAGAAAATAAAGCTCAAATTTCCTAAAAAAAAAGGTCATATTAATCCTGTTGGGAGGAAAAATCGATTATTGTATAATCGATTATTTATTTCTAATTAATCAATTATTTTATAATCGATTTATTTTTTAAGAACAAAAAATCGATTATTTTCCCTACAAGTCTACGTAATGGTTCTCATCATCATTACAGCTTATATACGTCCCACTGCTGGGCTCGAGTCTCCTCCATAATAGGAGGGAAATTGACTTTACTATACCATGCTAGTCAGACCGGTTGGTATAGGGTTTTGTTTAGTTTTCCATCTTTTGCATATATGTCATATGCGTATTATATCCCTTAGTCGTCTATTACGACACCCACGGGTAAGAGGCGGGGTGGTGAATTGTATTTTTACTCAGTCATTAAAGATGATAAAATTTTACGTACGTATAGATGCATCTTGCTGCAGTTATAAAGATTGCAGGGTCGATACATACTGCGGTACATATATGAGGTATATCTCTAGTCCGGGAATGAACCACTCGGGCTATCCAAGGATACTTTGTTTCAGGTACCGGCGTTGCGTTTACTTCGTAATTCTCTAACGCAGCGAAAGCTGCAATGGTGACACTAAACGTTATTTCTTGGATGTCGGAATCAAATTAATGTACGCTAACGTTTTTCAAAGCAATGGCTACACAGATTAAGGATTCGTATATAGATATCCGCTTTCGGATACAGACCTCTCTAAGATTATAATTTCGTGTGGTGACGGAGTAAGAATACAATTCACTACACGCTATTTTGCCCTTGGGTGCCGTAAGACGATTAAGGGATGTAATATGCATATATAGCTTTTGTGTAAGAAAAGGAAAAGTCAAAATAAAATAGAATTTAAATTACGTTAGAATATAATTTTCAATTATAACTAATAAATATTACAGATAGGTCCATACGTAATAAACATTAGACAAATATTTTTATTTTATATTAATCAATTTCAAAATTTCTTAGATTTAATACAGATTTTTTTTATAAAAATTTATCTGAACTCATTTTCAAAGGACGAATTGACTGTCTTTATTTTTTTCGGCTCTGAAATTGTGGCATTTCGAGAATAGGCGTGACGAAAGATTTTGAAATCCTTTTCCGTAATGTGGGCACATACTTACTATTTACGAAAAAACCTATATTTCGGTAATAAATTTATGTTTAAAGAAGTTTAAAACAATTTTTCCAATATTTTTTAAATATAGCGCGAAAACAGCTCGCCGGTGTCATGGCGTCGGCTGTTACGTCACGTTAAGGTAAACACGTCCTTGTGTCTATGTGTAGCGAAGAAAGTAAGCAAAACATTAAATTAATTCTTGTGATAAAAATGAATTCCAAAGTTTATAAGTGGTGTGCAGTACCTCAGTGCAAAAATACATCAATAAAAACCCCCAACAAAGTATTTGTACATGTTCCTAACAAGAAAATAATAAGAGTTAAGTGGTTAAAGCTCGCAAAGCTGTGAGGGAGCTAACCTCAAGAATAAACAATGACAAGTTTAATGTAAAAATAAGCTATGAAAATAAAATAAACTCACATCAGTTCAAAACGAGTTAGATTATATCTAAGTTGGTACTAGAGATTAGGTTACTAGAAACATGGTAGTAAAGATAAACAAAAATTTACTTACAAAGAAGTTTTTACGTTTCTAAACTCAGGCGAGCAAAATTCTTTATTTGTAGGAAATCACCCAACATCAATCCTGGGCAAATTTGAGCTGTTTGCTTTAACAAAGCTTGGTTCCATTGTAATAATCGAGTGGAGTCGGTAAATCACACGTAAACAAATAAATAATCAATCCAAATGCGTAATCAGTAGTACTGAGAACAACAAACAGAGTAGTTTACCTTAACGTGACGTAATACACTGTGATTGGTGTTTCAGCCAAAATGGCCGAATGCAGTATTTTAATGATTTAATTTATTGAAAATCTTAATAATCTCAATTATTTAGATAAATCTAAAGTAGCGTATTAATTTTTTTTGATATCTATTTTCCCCTAAAATCATTAATACATCGATTCTTTTATACTGTCGTCACGCCTATTATGCCGACCCCAAATCATGCCGCCCTAGGCTCGGGCCTCACGGGCCTAGGCTTAAATTCATCACTGTATGTACGTACATATTCATGCTTACATATGAATATGTATATACAAAACGTAGTCATTAACTGAATTCGCGTAAATTAAGGCATTTTAACGCGAAATTTGAAATTTGCGTTAAAGCGATATACGCATAATGGGGTCGCGTTAAGTGAGGTATTACTGTAGTCCAATTTCCCTCATATAACTGAGGAGGGCCGACTCTAACAGTGGGATTTATATGGGCGGAGATGATTATTACGAACTGTCAAAATTAAGAGTGGGAAATGTAATATAGGGAGAGCGTTACCGTTCCTTTGGTGGTTAAACAGTTTTCAACTCTCTCACGGCCAAGATAGGGGGTGGTAAATTGTAAACTTACTCCATCACCACACGGAACATGTACAAGATGTAATTAAAGGTTAACGTCCATACAATGTTGAACACACCGGTTCTCGTCCGATCATCGAAGTTAAGCGGCATTAGGCGTAGTTAGTACTTGAATGGCTGACCGCATGGGAATACCACGTGATGTTGACCTTTTTGAAGTGAAACTCTTATAGAATCGTTGTGATTTCAAACTCGATGAAACGAAAAAGCGAGTCCATAGAGACATAAAAACGTAAATGTTGAGAATGAGATAAAAAATAAAGTTTCACTTCTGCCACGCTCTTTTTTTTTTTAAGGATTGCCGGGTATCGTATGTTGTATATAAATGCATTTCCACGGCGATAAAAAAAAAGATGTAATTAACGGACATAAATTACAGCCAGACTCAGAACAACCGTTTATGGATCGCACAAAGTATTGTTTTGAGGGGTATTGCACCCCTACTTAACACATCGTAACCTCTGTGCAAACAACTAATAAAATTATCGATAAAAACTAACAAGTGTTTCTTAAATCCAAATCCGATTCAATATCGTTAATTAAAGACTTTCGATTTCTTAAAAATATATCGAATTGATTCAACAAGTCCGTTCCTGAATATAAAGAAAACACTTCGACAATAATACATAATAAAACTAATACCGACATATTGTTAAACCAATAAAACAAACATAAATTTTTATTGAAATTTATTTTACAATTTATAGGTTTTATACAATTTAAACTATATTGAATAAATGAAAAAGTTATAAAATGTAATATTTTACTTTTAAAGTAAAATCAAAGAAACAAACATTATCATAGACACTTTATTTAAAACTGTTTTTTTTTTTATTTTCTGGTACTCTGACTCAGGAATGTAACACATATTCAGCTTTGTCTAGATAGTATAAACTTATTAATAATTTAAAAGAATATTCTAAGCAAATGTAATCATTATTTTATATGAATAATTAATTATATAAGGCATATATTTTGAAAATACACTAGATAGAAATAATAAAATATTTTAAGTTTTTAAAGTAGGTTTTTAGACTTCACTTAAAGGGTCTCGTATCCAAAGGATAATAAATCCTAGGTTTATCATCTGCCTGTATCTTTCTCAGTGAGTTGTTTTTACTAAATCTTAATAGCTAAATTATTGCAATTTCAGAGTTTATATTTTATTGCTGCTATAGCAATGAAAATAAAATAAATAATAGAATTAAAAAGGAAAATACCTTTCGTTTGGGGTTTTATTTTTCTAAGGCAGGGTAGAGATAAGTAAGGGGATCTTTTGTGGGAAGTGAAAAAGAGTTTGACGGTCAACATTTATTTATAATTCTACAATTAACCAGAATTCTTGTGTATCAAAATAATTTAATAAATAGGTACATATAAAGTAACAAATCTATTGGGCAATAACTTGGAAAATGAAACAATTGTTGCGATTTTTCTTTTAATATTTCAAACTGATTTTATAGTCCTTATTAACTAGCCTAATCATCCTTTATCTATACCCTTCATAGTTTGTTTTATATGAAAGTATTTAAAAAGTAAATATTATAATATGGTATTAAAACTAGTGATGCCGAACTATCGATAGTTACACTATAGTTGAACTCGATAATCAGTTAAGATATCGGACTATCGATACTATTGATACTATAGATAGTACAAAATTTTGTAATACTATTGCTAATTGCAATAGCAATTTAAGCAAGTGTTACCAAATTTTGTATCGATTATTGTTGGGTGGGATATGACATGAATGAGAGTTTGTAAGAGTAGCCTCTTTTTGTACTAAGGCAGTACAATGTACTATCCTACTTCAAATGAGGCGATGCCAAAATATAATCACACCACTCCGTGCCATTTGAAACTCTATTTGGATAAATTTAAAGCTCAATATCGTTGTTCACGACGTTCACGTTTCAGCATAAACTTTAGCACCATCACATTCTGGTACATATAAATCAGATGAAAGAGTAGGCGCAGTACTGAAGTGAAGCATACGATTATGAGGCTCGATGCGTTCTCTCTCACTCACTCTATAGATTTTTGAAGAATATTTTGTCCTCCCTCTCGCTTGCGACACCGCGACAGAAAATTTCAAGTTTTGAAATACTGAGCTTGCTCTTACATTTTGACGTCATTGACGCGACAAATATACTGCCTTTTATGACCTACTCAACACTAGTATCGATAGTATTGGTATTATCGATATTCCCACTACTCCCACACTATCGATAGTCTATCGATCGGCATCACTAATTGAAACTATTAGAAAGGAGTTCGAAGAAAACAAAACCTATATCCCTACTATATTAGTCTTAAATGGTACATATTATACTATCTCATATTTATCCGGATGCAAGGAGATCTCCTGTGAGAAGTCTACTGGCGTGGTATCCTCGGCGAGGGAGACCTTGGTCGCGGTGAGGAGGGCCAACGACGTATCTGACATCCACGTCACCGATAGCGGGAAGAAGTCGTTCGGAATCGCTGGTGTTACTCTGTGGAGATCATTCATAATTCATTTAATTCATCATCGATTTTTCAGTTTTTTTTTAAATATTTTAGAAACATTGCACTAAAATAATCCTTGTATTGCGGATTTTACAAATATACAACTAACGGACACAAATTACACTTAGATTGAGAACAAGAATTTGTAGATCTCTCAAAATATCGTTCAGCGTGAGAATCGAACCCACAATATTTGTTTGGCCAATATCTTAATCTAATAGGTCATCTGTTCAGTTGAGTAGTATTAACTGCTCACATTTCTTAATGAGTTTTCTGAGATCCATGGAAGCGTTAATGACCATCTCCAACATCGCATAGGAGGGGAGATGAAAATAAATTTGTGGATCTTAAGATAATTAAAATCGTTCCAGGGACTTCCTGAAGACCACAACTCGGTATCAAGGAGACCATAGAGAATTCTGGCTTATAGAAGTAACTAGCCGCACCCTGCAGTTTTACCAGCATAGTTCCCCTTCCCGTGGGAATATCGAGATAAATTATAGCTTATGTGTTATTCAGATATGTAAGCTATATTATTGTGAAGTTTCATCAAAATCCATTCAATAGTTTTTGTGTGAAAGAGCCACAAACATCTTCACATCCTTACATACAAACTTTCGCGTTTATAATAAACTCATTTGCAAAAAAAACGGGCGGTTTTGATTTTCATTCATATTTAAAAAGATACAATACCAAAAAGGTTTCAATCGTTTGTACACGTTACTGGCCGGTTTTAAAAATGCTGTGGTATTTAAAAAAGTACGTTCTAAATTCAATTTTTCATTTGATGTTCATTTTTACAGAAAACCCCTTTTTATCCTACATTTTTGGCGCGAAGTTCCAGAAGTTAACATCGACTTTCATAACTTTTATTCAATTTTTATCGATTAATTTCATATCCTTGACTGTCAAAGCTTTATTTAATGCTGTTTGGCTGTATCAAAAATGGTAGATAAAGTGGTAAAAGCTACCAAAATTATCGCGCTGCTTGAAGAGGGTTGCAGCCAATGTTTCGTGGCTAGGAGGCTAAATGTTAGTCGCTCGACAGTCCAAAGGACCTGGCAGCGATATCAGGAGACTGGTTCCGTCGAGAGAAGGCCTGGTTCTGGAAGAAAACCATGTACCCAACCACGGGATGATCGTTTTCTTGTGAGTCGCGCATTGAGAAATCGCAAATCTTCGTATGTGGATCTTAAGAACAACCTCCAAGAAGTAAGAAATGTGCATATTAGTCTATGGACGGTCAGGAGGAGGCTTCTCGCTGCCAATATACGCAGTCACCGCCCGGCCCGCGGCCCCAAATTACTCCGTGAGCACAGAGTTCACAGGCTTAGGTTCGCTAGAAATTGTGAATCATGGACTCAAGACGATTGGAATAGGGTTTTGTTCTCTGATGAAGCCAGGATATCTCTGTTCGGTGAAGATCGACGTCGGCGAGTGCTAAGAAGACAAGGAGAACGCTTTGCAGAGGCATGTTTCGAAGAAATCACACCTTATGGTGGGGGCTCTGTTATGTTTTGGGCAGGAATAAATTCAATGGATCGTACAGAGTTAGTCTTCATTGAAAACGGCTCACTGACTGGGCATCGATACATAACGGAAGTTCTAATTTCTCATGCACAACCCGCATTGGCCGCTCTAGGTGAAGACTCGATTTTTATGGACGACAATGCTCGCGCCCACCGATCCCGCGATGTTAATGCGTATGTGCAAGAGGTCGGCATTCGTCGTTTGGATTGGTCAGCTCGAAGTCCCGACCTCAATCCCATAGAGCATGTCTGGGACGTTCTGAAACGGCGTGTGAGATCAGTACACCCGGCTCCGCAGACCATCAGAGAGCTGAAGAATGTGATTACTGCGGAGTGGGAACGTATTCCGCAAGCAAGTATCCGGGATATACTCGCTAGCATGCCCAGACGAATTCAAGCTGTGATTTTAGCTAGAGGGGGTCACACTCGATACTAAACATTTATCTGCTTTTACTTTATTAAAGAAAAACAAACAAAAAATCTTTTTATTTTTACTTCATGAGCATATGCACTACTAGCGAATATACACTACTAGCGAGGTTTAGCATTATTTCCCATAAATTGTATCTAAATTTTATGAAATACTGATGAAAACGATTATTTTCTTATTAATTTAGCAAATTGTGTGGATAAAACTACCTATAATTATCAAACAAAGAAATATTAACATTTGAAATGGTTCATTGCTTAGGTGCCCGTTTTTTTTTGCAAATGAGTGTATTAGTAGGTTAGTAATAAAATTAGACTCTAATTAAATTTGCTCCGGATCCTAAGACAATTAATTAATATGCGTTTCCCGATATGTCCCGAGTCATTAATGGACCATTGTGTATTCTGATCTAAAGGAGTAACTGCAGAAATAGGGAAGTAAAAAAACATCGATATTTGGATACATCAATGCTTTTAAGGTGATGTTTTTTTTTTTTTTTTTTTTTATTGCAAACGGTGGCAAACGAGCAAACAGTACACCTGATGGTAAGTGTTGCTGCCGCTCATGGACCTTTACAAGGCCGTTGCCTACCGCGAAGAAAGCGAAGGGAGTGTGAATGCGTGCATTGAGGCTCGGTGATACCAAGGGCACCACCAAAACCCTCTACACGCAATCACCCTCAGAAAGTTGGGCTTCCGGCTCTCTCGCTCACCGAACGAAGCGCAGTAACAAATTGCTACTACTCAGACGTCGATTTTCTGCAAGAGCATGGTACTGCCCCGGACGGACCGGCCCGCGGCTGTAGACAGATAACTGTCGACAGTGTGGTCCTACCACTCCTGATGTTTTTTGTACGTCGATATTTGTCCTGAAATATCGATGTTCTTGGTTTCGATATTTGCATCCCCACTTTTACGACACCCACGGGCAAGATAGGGCAAGGTGGTGAATTGTATTCTTATTTCCTTACCACACGTTCCCCCATAAAGTCTTAGTTTCCTACTTACGTGAACTCAAGGCTTCCGCTCTTGTGCATCTTGTCTATGATGGGTATACTCCAAATCAAAGTGCGACCCTTCTGAGTGTAACTACCTTCCCATTGGTGAACAACCACCGAACTGTTGCCCAAACTGCAAATACATTAATTATTATCATTATATCAGCTCTTATAAGTTCCACTGGAATTCAAGCCTTCTCTATAATAGAAGGGAAATTGAACTACTATAACCACGCTCGTCAGACGGGTTGCTTAGGGTTTTATTTCGAGTTTTCCTTCTCTTGCATAGATGTTATATGCATATTATAATCCCTTAGTCGTCTTTTACGATACCGACGAGCAGGAAAGGAGGTGGTGAATTGTATTCTTACTCCGTCACCACTCTTGTATTTGTTGGATTCATCATCATCATCGCAGCCCACATACGTCCCACTGTTGGGCTCAGGCCTCCTCCACAATGGGAGGGAAATTGACCTATTATACCATGCTGGTCAAACATGTTGATATAGGGTTTTATTTCGAGTTTTCCTTCTCTTGCACAGATGTTATGTGCATATTTTATCCCATAGTCGTCTTTTACGACACCGACGGGCAGGAGAGGAGGTGGCGAATTGTATTCTTACTCCGTCACCACTCTTGTATTTGTTGGATTAATTATTCATATTTATTCATTTAGAGTCGATAATATTGTATTTTTACTTCGCTATCACGCCTAATGGTGCTTTACACATATACTACATCATTTCAGCTTATAAACGTCCCATTGTTGGACTCCTCCACAATAGGAGAGAAATTGGCCTGCTATACCTCACTTGTCAGGCGTGTATGTATAGGGTTTTATTTCGAGTTTTCCTTCTCTTGTATACATTTTATTTGCATATTTAATATCTTAGTCGTCTTTTACGATATCCACGGGTAAGAGAGTGGATGGTGAACTGTATTCTAACTCTGTCATGCAGAATGGTTATACTTACGGCAATGGTATCATAATGTTGACGTCATTCAGTACGAGGTGATCATGCTCCAGCTCGTACTCTATATTCACGTCGCAACCGCCGCCAGTGCCCTCCGATGGCCAGCAGTTCACTAGGAAAGACGAAATGCATCAACTATCATCATCATTTCAGCGTATCGCCGTCGTTCAGTCTAGTATAGGGTATTATTTAGAGTTTTCCTTCTCTTGCATAGATGTTATATACAATTATTATCCTTTGTCTTTTCTAACAACATACATGAACAAGAAAGGGGAGTAGTGAAATGTATTCTTACTCCGTCACCAAACAGAAAATTATTAATATAATTTATTCGACTGCACAGATGGCATAGTGGTTAAGACTGACCAACAGTGCCAGTGTCGAGGTTCAAATCCCACACAACCCTTGTGCGATCCAAAAATTGTTGTTCTGAATCTGGATGTAATTTGTGTCCGTTAGTTATATGTTTGTAAAGTCCCCGCAATACAAAGAGTATTTCCTTAGTGCAGGGTGTCTTAAAAAAATACCTGAGAGTGGTGCCAATTTATCATCATTGGCGTTCAATCGCCATTTGAGGACACCAACGTCACTGTTGAGAGGGAACGCTCGCTGGCTCTGCTTCAAGCCGATCACTCCGCTGCACCTGAACGCTTCCTTATCCACGTTCGGATGGGTCTGACGACATAAAAAAACAATTAAAATTAATGCTTTCTGATGTTTACGCGAGTATTACACATCTATACAAATAAATAAAATTGAAGTGTCTGTCTGTAATGTCAAAATACTGGACTTTTTTCATGCTCACACGGTTATTTGCACGACACTTATGCTTAAAATACAGTTTAAATTTTTTTGTCTGTCTGTTTGAGGTAATCTTCCAAACGGCTGGACCGATTTTGATAATATTTTATTACCAGGTAGCAGTCTATATAAGGAGCAACTTAGGCTATATTTTATCACGGTGTGGGAACGGGAACTATGCGGGCGAGGACGAGTGAGAGCGAAGCGAGGGCGGGTTACTAGTTGTAAATAAAACTATTTTACGGATTTTATCGGGTTTGTTATTTGATTTTGATTGCCCGGCGTTTCGAACACATCGTCATTGTTATTACAGACAGACTCTGTAATAACGATGATTTGTTGGACGTGAGACATTTAAGTCTGTTCGTGATCATGAACACTGTAAGGGTTCGAAACATCGGGTAATCAAACACGATAAAATCCGTAAAATTATAATTAAAATTACTTTTAAGAATTATATCGCGTGTGTATAGATTATTACTTTTTTTTATAAAGAAAACATCCTGCACTACGAGTCAAGTCAAATATTGGTAGTATTCATGATCGCTACTACATACATAGAATTTCACCCTGCTGGACATGGATGTCTGATGAATTGGTACAAGTCGTCACTGCAATGATGATGGAGAGGGTTACGGTCGGTTATGAGGTCGCATGCCACCCTTCCGGACAGATTGGCCACAGTGTATTCAGACCATAAGTCTACCCTAAAATAATGATGTTGTAAAATATTACATTACCTGAAGTTGTAGCGGTCTGGGGTCCTTATTATCAACATGCACGTGAATGCGGCCATATTGCTCATTGCTAATACGTAGCGTCAGCAAACCTGATGGTAATAAGTTCAAATCAGAATTCAAGTTTTTGCTTTGAAGTCTCTCGTACTAAATAAGTGGCGAGTGCAGGTGCAAGTTATATCAGAACCTGAAACTTCTACGGTATCCAGCGATCTGATTGAACCCCTAGTATCATCGGTAGAAGTTACCACGTAGCATTAGGGCTAGACTTAATGATTTCTGATGTTTAAGCGAGTATCTACACTAATATTATAAAGAGGAAATTGTGTATTTTTGTATGATTGTTACGAAAAAACTCAAAACTGTTGGTCAGATTTGGATAATTCTTTCACCATTAGAATGCTACATTATCCCTAACATAGGCTTCATTCATCATCATGATTTCAGCCCATACATGTCCCACTGTTGGGCTCGGGCCTCTCCATGTGGTGATGGAGTGAGAATACGGACTGTCCGTGTGGACAGTTATGTTTCAGTACCTGTAGATAACTTTTGAATTATTAAAATCAGCCATTGCATTCTAAAGATATTACAAGTTTAAAAAGGTCAATCTAAACAAATATTTATCATAATTAATGTTTAAAACAATTGTCCACCCGTGCGAAGCCGGGACGGCCCGCTAGTTGTAAATAAAACTACTTATTTATAGTCCGCCGGTGACCATGAACTCAGTAAACTGTTCGAAACGTCGGCCAGTTAAAAATGCAAACGGGATAAAATCAGTAAAAGTAGTTTTATTTGCAAATAGGTAGACTTGTCTGCCAATAAAGGTAACAAACAAAATATTATATGGCTAATAAAAAAGTCATCATAATCATTACCTCTGCTCATATCTCCCAATGCTAAGCTTGAGGCAACTCAAAAATAGGAGGAAAATTGACCTACTGTACCAAGCTGTTCTGGGCGCTTGGTATATTGTTTTATTTAAGAGTTTTCCTTCTCTCGATGTTATTTGTGGAGTGGTAGGACCACACTGTCGACAGTTATCTGTCTACAGCCGCGGGCCGGTCCGTCCGGGGTTGTACCATGCTCTCGCAGAAAATCGACGTCTGAGTAGTAGCAATTTGTTACTGCGCTTCGTTCGGTGAGTGAGAGAGCCGGAAGCCCAACTTTCTGAAGGTGTTTGCGTGTGGAGGGTTTTGGTATCACCGAGCCTCAATGCACGCATTCACACTCCCTTCACTATCTTCGCGGTAGGCAGCGGCCTTGTAAAGGTCTATGAGCGGCAGCAACACTTACTATCAGGTGTACTGTCTGCTCGTTTGCCACCGTTAGCAATAAAAAAAAAATGCATATATCACTTAATCTTTTACGACAACCACAGGTAAGATAGGTGAGGAATTGTATCCTTACTCCGTCACCAGTATTTGATTTGAAATCATAACTTAACTCCATCACCAGTATTTGAAATGATAACTTACCACTAAGTTCAAAGTTCTGGACATCACCATCTCTACCGGCGACCAGTGTAAGGCGTTCCTCGAACCTCAAGTGGATACTACAAAAAAAAGTTAATATAATTATGACATAATTTCAACCAGTGGCTTCGATAGGCTAGTTGTTGCTGGGCGTGAGTCCTCGCCATAATAGGTAAAAAATTGACATACAATACCACGTTGGTCAAACGTGTCGATTTATGGTTTTATTTCGAGTTTTCCTTCTCTCGTATAAATGTTATGCGTCTTATGGGTCAACTTTTAGTTATACAGAGTGTATCAGGTTATGAGGCAACTGGTCAAACGGGAGGTAATCAATGGTGCAAACCCATAAAAACCCAATAAAAACCATATAACCCATAAAAAATTTGAAGGAAAAATATCGATTCGTTAATGAATTAGAGATATGTAAAGTTTTCAATTTTGTCATTGCTTTTCGTTTAAATCTGATTGAAATGTATAAAGTCAGTGATACTTAATCTGCAACATATTCGTACTTTGTTAAATGTTCATTAGAAATTGGAAAAATCAATGATTACGTTTGCATAAGCAAAACGAACTTTAAATCAGCTGATCGGCCGATAACCGTCGCCGAGTCGCGTTTGTACCTACATCACCATTGAAGCGTTTGCGCAATTCTAGGTATGTATGAATGAAAATATACTGTCTAAGCTTTACATGCCTACATGTATCCTGTCTATACATGTCTACATAATACGTAACATTTAAGGCATAGACTGTGAGACACACATTTTTGAAATCACTATAACTTTTATATTATATTGTTTTTTTGTGTAATATACATTTTAATTACGATCTATGACCAGTAAACTATAACATACTCGAACAGTTGCCTCATAACCTGATACACCTGTATAAAAATATATCAAGAGGTCAGCCGACGAATCCAACTCGGCTAAGTAGCGTTCGGAAAACTTAAGAGAATCTTTTTGTTCAATATTCCGCAGTGTCTAAAAACAAAGGTTTATAACCGGTGTGTGTTACTAGCGATGATTTACGGTACTGAAACGTCGTCTCTAGATGTCGGCCTCATAAAAAGGCTTAAAGTCGCCCAACGTGCTATGTACAGAGCTATGCTCGGTATTTCTCTATGTAATAAAATCCGGAATACGAAAGTCCGTAGAAGAACGGGTGTAATCGATATAGCCCGCAGAATTAGCTGAAATGGCAATGGGAAGGCCATATCGCTCGTCGAACCGACAACCGTTGGAGAAGAAAGGTTCTAGAGTGGCGACCACGAATCGAACGACACAGCGTAGGACGATCCCCTATTAGGTGGATTGACATCTTGAAAGTTGCATGGAATCGTTGGATGCAAGTGGCACAGGACCGTTCCCAGTGGCATTCTCGTGGGGAGGTCTATGTCCAATAGTGGGCGTCTATAGACTGATGGATGGCTATTACATTTGGTATAATGCTCTAATCATCACTGCACGGTAAGGGGGTTGGAGATTGCAGTTAGGAGCTATAAGTTACCCTAGAAAATGCTGATGTCCACTCTTAGTGGTCCTTGATCAGATTGTACAACTCCCTCAGAAGAATAAGCAGGTCATACATTGCATTCTGAAACCATTACAAAATAGGTGCTGGTCCATATATTTGATTACATTTTGAAGATCCAAACATGATCCAAGGTTCAAACCCTTCAAAGGAAATTACTTACTCTTTATGATCGGAGGGTGGAGGCTTCGCCGAGGCAACGTCGACGCGTGGTGGCTGCGCGGCGGCTGCAGCGTCTCCCTCACTCCTCAGGCGAGAGACGAATGATTCAGCATCAGTTCCACGTGGACCCAACTTCATAGCCGAGCGGCCAGTTGGCCTAGCACTGTATATATATATATATTTAAATCGTTACTTTTTGTCAAAGTATATCTTTAAATTTGATTATCATAAAGCATATCGCATTCATACAACTTTTGTAACGACTAAACTGTTTAGAAGCACCATACACTGTCATGTCAATAGGATATTTTTTTCGATGATACTAAAGACATACGTAAACAGCCTCAGAAAGTTGGGCCTCTGGCTCTTTTGCTCACCGAACAACTAATTGCTACTACACAGTCGTCGATTTTCTGGTATAAGCCCAGACGGACCAGCCCGCAACAGACGATTAATTTTCTCGACAGTGTCGTCCTACCACATAAAAAAAAATGTACGTATATACCACATAAAACATATACATATTTGAAAATTTAAAATTGTTCCCAAAAGGTCTAAAACCATAAAACTATGAGAAAATATCTGAAAAATTAGGTATTTGCTTGGGCTACACATCTATACTCATTTCACATAAAATTTTTAACAATGGGTAAATTATTGCATCAAATGTGGTGCAATAATTTTGAGGTTCACCATATTACGTTTAGAAAAATAAACATTTGGATATCAAATAAAACCTACTTTTTTTTTTCGGGGTTGGGCGCGCTCCTCACACCACTACGTCCGGGGCGACAGAGGGGCGTAAGCACGCACACCCGCAACCCACCCACGATGCACGTCGCCCTCGTCGTTGGGCCGACCACCGGAGCAGGGTTACTTATCATCAGTGGTCGGCCCGACGGAATACTCCCTACTTGGGGTACCCTCCCATCGACCGACGTCCTCCCCGAGGGGGGGACGTCGGTCTTTCCTCACGCGGTCGGCCTCTCGGCGGATGACGGACTAATTCCCCGATCACGTCACCCGCGGCCTCGGCTAGAGCGGCATGAGGCGCAGGTATTCGCGCCTACGCGGCCCCAGTCGCTGGCGGTGGATCGCCTCATCGAGGCTGCGCTCCTCGCGCAGGCGATCCGCCGCCTCCTTCCGCGAGATCACTGCCTCGCAGAAGGCTGCAACTGCGTCCCAATTCCTGACGCTGCCGACCATCGCCCTAGCGATAGTCGGCAGCGTCAGGTCGGAAATAAAACCTACCTTGGGTCAACCTATATTGATGCATAAGATACCAAAATAGATAAATTCAAATAAAAGTTATGACTTTCAAAAAAATTTACGTAATCGTGAACTGAATTATCGTCGTTATCATCATCACAGCTCATGCGTCACTGCAGAGGTCGAGACTCCTCAACAATGGGCGGGAAATGCACATGGAGGGGTTGGAACAAACTCTGTACGAGTGTTCACTCTCTTAAATGGAGTTAGTAGTTTTATTTCGAATTTACTCTCTTAAATTTCTCGTGAAATTAATAAATACTAATAAATCACAAATTAAGAAGGTCCTAATTTTATAGCGCAGTATTCATAGGATTTTCTAATTTTATTTTTAATTTTGTCAACGTTTAGATGCTTGCACTACGTATGGAATAAATTAATTAGAAAAGCTGCTTTTATGACATAGGCTTTTTAGTTATACTTACGTTTCACGAGCCGGTGTAGTTGGAATCTTCTCAGTTATGGGCTCCGATGCGGCTGACGAGGACATCGAAGAACTTCCAAAGCCACTTCCTATAAACAATTTAAAAATAAATCACCTTTCACCATGAAGAATTTTATCATACAAATAAATAAAATTGTATAGTCTTGTAAATAAAGCTACTTTACGGTTTTTATCGGGTTTGTATTTGATTTTTGATTGCCCGACGTTTCGAACAGCGTTTGCAGCGTTCACGGTCACGGGTGGACTAAGATGTCGCACGTCCAACAAGCCATCGTTATCACAGAAATCTCTGTATATTTGACACATTTTATCACTTTTTTTTACTTGTTTTTTGATTGCCCAACGTTTCGAACACTTTACAGGCATTCATGGTCACAGGCGGTCTAAGATGACATGAAATACAAATGCGATAAAATCCGTAAAATAGTTTTACTTACAATGTGTAATACTTGCGTAAACATTAAAATTCAGAATGGAAATAATTACCAAAAGACATTTGACTTCGAGGTGGCGCTCCCCGTTTGGCAGCCTCTAGTCTCTCTCGCTGCAACTCCTTGGCGCGTTCTCGCATACGATTAGCAGCTTCGCGCTCTTGAGTCTAATAAAAAAAAATTTGAAGCTCAATCCGGACCCTGCTTATCATCAGCTCATATACGTCCCATTCTTGGGCTCGAGCCTCCACCAGAATTGGAGGTCCCCCCTTGACCTTAATATACCATGCAGGTCAGATAGGTTGGTATAGGGTTTTATTTCGAGTTTGTCTTCTATTACATAGATGCGTATTATATCCCTTAGTCGTCTTTTATGACATCCACGGGTAAGATAAGGAGTGTTGAATTGTACTCTTATTCTGTCCATCCGTGAGTAGATAATGCATCAGAAATAAGTGGCACTATGAACGATTTCAAGGAATCTTTTTTAAATTTGTATACAATAAATAGCCTACTGAGGCAGTTAGTTTAAAAATTTATATACATACCTGCCTTACAGCTTGATATATTTTTTCTTCATGGGAATCCATTTCAACGAAAGAGCGCACCTAGACATTTGCAAAATATCATTAATTAAAATATTTCATTTGAGTTGGAAAACAAATACAGTAGAACCCGTTTAATACGATTTCTCGCATAATACGCCATTTTGCGTCAGTCCCAGCAACTTGAGACATGTTTTCATACATTTCTTAACGCTTAATACGATTCGTCATTCCGTTTAATACGCCCACACGTGCCATTCAAATACACATATTACCCCTTGCGGCAGCGGCCAGCGACTGACGAAGTGACGACTGTCGAGCGCCCTAAATGATAATGACCAAGAAGAAGATGAGTCAACGCCGATTTTGTCATACGCCCAGGCATTATCAGCAGTTAATAATTTAAGACGCTGTGTAACTTCTTTGAATCAAAGCAAAGGCGCACTGCGAAAATTAAATTACGTTGAAAATCTTGTAATTGCTAATGCCTCAAAATCTTTTTGTCAAACTAAAATAAGTGATTACTTTAAGTAAAGTAATAATAATAAACAACATTTTATTTTAGATAATTCTTAAATGTTAAATTCAATACGTAGGTATTCAAAATAATAATAGAATATAATAAATAATAATGGCACGTGTTTTTCCCTTTCCCGCCTAAGACGCGTTTTTGGTCGGATCCTTGCGAAATCGCCTTAAACGGGTTTTACTGTATTAAGACAGTGGATCCGCAGTAAACCAGCCCCTGTCTAATCCGGCATCCCTTGTAATCCGACATGTCTAGTATTATTAAATATTTTTTCGTCAATTTTTGCTAATGTAAGTTATGCATGATTGAACAGTATGCCTACTCTGGAAATTCATTCTAATTTCGAATCCGATTCAATTCCAATCTCACCAAACTTATATTTGATACTCTTGAACAAAATCGAGAATGAATTCTTCGCGTTTAGCGTTGTTATTTTCAACAAATGTGTCGTATTTTCTTATTTTAAATTAATAACGTTATCGAACTCGATCACTACAAAGACGCTTTCTTGCAATTGTGCAACATTAACGATTTTAAACTACGTCAATTTTTTTTTATTGCAAATGGTGGCAAACGAGCAAACAGTACACCTGATGGTAAGTGTTGCTGCCGCTCATGGACCTTTACAGGGTCGCTGCCTACTGCGAAGAAAGTGAAGGGAGTGTGAATGTGTGCCTTGAGGCTCGGTGATACCAAGGGCACCACCAAAACTTTCCACACACAAACACCCTCAGAAAGTTGGGCTGCCGACTCTCTCGCTCACCGAACGAAGCGCAGTAACAAATTGCTACTACTCAGACGTCGATTATCAGCGAGAGTGTGGTACTACCCCGGACGGACCGGCCCGCGGCTGTAGACAGATATCTGTCGACAGTGTGATCCTACCACTCTAACAAGTAGCAAATATCGACGAGAGTCGAATTCATTTAGTTCTAAAATATTCCACCGAATTTGATTCCAATCGTGCGCTAGTGTCGCTTTCAAGAGTACCAAATTTGCTCAAATTCGAGCTGCAATTGGATTTAGGATTAGAATCGAGATTCAAGAGTAGGCACACAATTTGATTACATGTAATAGCGTTACGGCCTCTTTTTTTTTTTAGGGTGGGCTACGGTCAGCACACCCGCTGCCCGGCTCCGTCTGGGACGACAGAGGTCCGCCGCGCAGCCCCGTAACCCACCTGTGGCACGTCGCCTTCGTCGTTGGGCCGACCACTGGTGCAGGGTGACTTGTCAGTGGTCGGCCCAACGGAATACCCCTGAGGAGTAACCTCTCCTCGACCGACGTCGGTCGTCGTCGCGCAATAGCGTTACGGCCTAGCATGCGTTCATAATTTAGTTTTCCATTGTATATTACGTATACGTAGCTCTCGGATTACAAGGTACTCTTTTATAAAAAATTAACGTGTGTACAAAGTACGCATAGCAGAAGTGAAACTTCTTTATCCTTTGTCCCGTTGTTCCTTTGTCTCGTTGTTCCTTTGTCTCTTTGTCCCTTTATCTCTTTATCCCTTTATTACTGTATCCCGTTATCCCTTTATGTCCGCTTAAACGACATGCTATCCCTACTCCACTGCGGTGGTCAGCCCAACAACGAGGTGACGTGGGTACGGGTGGGTTATGGGCCCGCGCGCCGTCCTTTTATCGCCCCGGACGGACTGGACCGCGCGTGCGCTTACCATAGCCCACCCATAAAAAAAAAAATAAAAAAAAAAACCCTACTCCACTGGAGAAAGTACTCTTTATTCGAATCGACCGTGGTGGGGACGAGAAAAAGATGGCGCGTAACGAAAAAATGTGACGCGTAACCGAAAAATGTGACGGTAAATTTTTTTCCAACGCCGATAAAGAAGTTTCACTTCAAAAAGCCAGACTATAAGAGGTTCTTAGGCAGTACTCTATAATCCGACGCTGCCGCGCAAAACGTTTGTCGGATCCACTGTATAGATAATAATCACTTAGCATTCTGTCAGCTACCATTGGACGTAGATCTCTTAGACAGAATGCCATGTTTCATCTCAGCTCACATACGTTCCACTGTTGGGCTTGTGACTCCGCAACAAAAAGAGGGAAATTGACCTAATATACCGCTCTGGCCAGACGTGTTGGTATAGGGTTTTATTTTGAGTTTTCCTTCTCTTGCATAGGTGTTTCAAAGAACACCACGTTTTAAAGGTTTAATAATCACCAATTTTTTTGCCAGAAATGTGTGGTAGCCACACAAACGCCGCTTTAGGCTAAAGGTTTGGCGATTGCTGTAAGATGTTTTATGTTTTACAAAAGGGAGCAACTGCCTATTCTCCAGGTTCTCTACAACTGATTTTTGCAAATTCTTCAGGTAAATATGTAGTGGCACTAACTGTAAGTCTTCTATAGGGATTATACTTATGTATTTCCCTTGCGGTAAAGGAGAGTACTTATAGTATGTGACCTGTTTAGGGTGAAGGGAATCTTTAAAAATACTATCATGATCGCAGCCCACAAACGCCCCACTGTTGGGATCGGGCCTCATCCACAATGGGAAGGAATTTGACCTAGTATACCCCATGCTGGTCAGACATGTTGTATAGGGTTTCCTACTCTTGCACAGATTTTTTGTGTATATTATATCCCTTAGTCGCCTTTTACGATATCCATAGGCAAGATAGGGAATAAGAGTAAATTGTATTCTTACTCCGTCACCACATGAAAAAAAAAATACTATGCTTGAATAAAATTGGGAAGTGGCCACAAGTGGTGTGATTAGGTGTTTAAAAAATTAATCCTTCAATTAAAAATTAATCAATCATTAACTCCTACATTGCTCCGTGTGGTGACAAAAGTAAGAATACAATTCACCACGCCCTATCTTGCCCATGGATGTCGTAAAAGACGACTAAGGGATATAATATGCACATAAGATATGTGCAAGAGAAGGAAAACTCGAAATGAAACCCTATACCAACATGTCTGACCAGCATGGTATAGTAGGTCAAATTCCTTCCTATTGTGGAGGTGGCCTGAGCCCAACAGTGGGACGTAAGTGGACTAAGATGAGGATGATGATAACTCCTATTTGTATTGCTAAGACTGGCCGTGGGTTGACCATGAAAATGCACCAATCAATATCCTTCCTTTGTTGAGAGGCTTTGATCCAACAGTTAACATTCAGAGGCTAATGGATGGACGGAGTATAGCTCACCTGTGCCAGATTGACACTCTCCCTATATCCAAGTGCTACAATTTCATCAAAAGCAAACAGAAGATTGAATGCTTGATTCAGCACCTCCGCCTCAGTGAGTTGAGAACAATACTCTGGCACCTGGACAAAATAAATAATATTAAATCAGAGAATTGCTTTAACTTGGAGCCCTCTTAAATAAAAAGAAAGAACTTGAAAATGGTAAACCTGCTGAACGGTGGTCACTTTTGGTGTTGGGACATAGAAGAATATAATTCATACAATCTCTATCTTGCCTGTGGATGCCCGTCACAAAAGATTAAGGTATAATACCTATGCAAGAGAAGAGAACTCGAAATAAAGGCCTATACCAAAATGCCTTATCAGCATGGTATCTACGAATTGTCTCCCATGGTGGAAGAGGATCAAGCTCAACAGTGAGATGTATATAAGCAGAAATAATGATAAGTGGTAAGGCAATTCTAGGTTGAAAATCTACATTATATATTTTACAATGTATGCACAATAATGTTCTATGTGGTGACGGAGTAAGAATACCATTCACCACTCCCTATCTTGCCCGTGGATGTCGTAGAAGAAGACTATGAGATGTAATATGCACATAACATCTGTGCAAGAGAGAAGGAAATCTCGAAATGAAACTCTATACCAATATGTCTGACCAGCATGGTATAGTAGGTCAAATTCTCTCCCATTGTGGAGGAGGCCTGAACCCAACAGTGGGACGTATGTGGGCTGTGATGATGATGATGCACAATAATAAATCTTTTGTAATATGTATAATGTAAAAAGAGTACATATTATAATTTCTGATGTTTACATGAGTATTATACATTGTAAATAAAACTATTTTAGGGATTTTATTGCAAGTTTAAGGCACTTTACAGCATCCATGGTCACGGTCCACCCGTTACCATGAATACTAAAGTGTTTGAAACGTTGGGTAATCATAAATTAAATACCAACGCAATAACATCCGTAAAGTAGTTTTATTTACAAACTACATATTGTCTCAACCTCAAGCAGTTGGGATAGGAGCAAGATTATGATGATAAAAGGAATTATCAGGACCTGTATGTATGAGATTTCTCTAAAAATTTTCAAATGCTCATAAAATACGACTGGAACTGATACCCATAACAATTTGTAGGGTAATCTTCTTAATATATATAAATTACGTGTCACGTTGTTTGTCCGCGATGGACTCCTAAACTACTTAACCGATTTTAATCAAATTTGCACACCATGTGCAGTTTGATCCGATTTGAAAGATAGGATAGCTAACATCTTAATTTATAGTCGCAATATTATTTTATTGCAAATTATTTGACATTCACAATTATCTGTTAACTCCAAACGATTTTAACAGATGGCAATATCTGTTGACTGGATTGAATAAGTAATTTGTGTGTGCTCAAGGGGATTCGAGAATGGTTTAGATTCACAATTGGACCCGGCAGGTGGCATTTTATTTTAACAGAACAACGTCTGTTAGGTCAGCTAGTATTGTTATAATATGTAAAATAAAAGTATATTTACCACTCTACTGAATAACCGCAAAGTTTCAAGATCTTCAAGGATATTGCTGGCCTTAGTTGTGATTAGCAGCATGTATAACTTATCTAAAGGCTGGTATACATATCTGAAATCACATTTATATTTTATAAATGTATTATTTAAGGTTAAAATATTTATAACTTTAAATAAACTAAGATTATATTACCTGACGGATTCAGTCTCTACGAAAGTATGTTGACGTCCTCCCGTCATGAGCTTTGGGAAGGCTGCAAGCAAACCTTCGATACGTGCTTTCGTCATTTCTACGAATTGACGAGAAACCAGTGCTGAAAGACGAGTTATCTTAATAAGCATTTATTTATTACTACTACTTAACTTTATATAATAAATACAACTTTTGCATATGTGGATACCTTTGCCTGATTTTGTACATACTGTTGCCGCTATTAGCACCTGAAATAACACAAAACCACTAGTAAAAACTTTAAACTTATGCCGCAATCTAATGACACGTATATAAACAAATTAAGATTTAATAAAGTAACTGTTGTTACAAGATGAATGTAGTTACAGATAATGTTGTTTTATATATCATTACCATTTTGAATTGCCTTTTAATTCCTGAAATATCATGTAAAATCACAAACTACTTCACTGACAACACACACCAAGATGACGTGTGTAAGTAAATGTATTGCCATTTAAAATTTAGTTTCTTTTGTCACTTATTCGTAGCGATATGTTATTCTCAATTTCAATGTATCACTTTTTGCATATAAAATGTTTCATTAACATAATTTATAAGTTATTGTGTTATTGATATAATAACTTATTTTGTAAATAGATGGATATAAAATATAAGACAATAACAGATACAACAGTAACGAATGCTTGGGTGAAACACATTTTCTTTGCCTACTAAATTTCAAAATAGGTACCTACGTTAAAAATTCAAAACTCTCTTTATACTCTATGCTTATTTGGCTGTTTTAGCTATAACTCTTTTGCCTAACAAAACAGACCAAATGAACCAAAATAGAAGTTATAGCTATGATTTATTTAAATGCCAAATTTGTCAAAATTAAATAAAGCGAAGCACATTGGGGTTAATGTTTTTCAGCGATTTTGTGGTTGAACGTGTAACTTTTAGACATATTTGATATTTCTGTAAAGTGTTAACTTGAATTGTGTGAACGATGGAGCTATTTATTTGACTTGGTGCATAAAATCTATGGAATACGCTTCCTTACCACAGAAGCCAAATAACAGTGGTAAGTGAAGATTTTATTATTTTGTATTGGTATTTTAGCGGTAGTAGTTCAAGTCACATGCTCTCGAGTATGCATAGGTAGTGAGTGTTAACATTATTATTTTCGCTAATGGTCAAACATTTAATTTGCATACAATGAAGTTTACCAAGTTTGATTATCTTTTCATTCAATATTGTTAACTTATTATATAGCTACGTGATAATGCTGTCACTCGGACGATTGTCCTCTTTCATAGTTTTAATATTCTTTTTATAATTCTATTTACAATTAGTAGTGTTTAGTGTTTTGGTGCAATGGAAGAAACTTGTTTAATTGAAAGTGATAATGAGGTATTTTTATATTCAATTAACTATATTATTAAACTGTTTTCACATTTTATAACTTTTAAACCAATAGCTGTATATATTTTGAAACTTTATTATTATTATTTTTTTAATGAATTTGAGTCTCAATATTGAGGTAAAATGAAGAATAACAAAAAAGGTGCTAACTACAAAAAGGATCAATAATTAATTATTAAACTGAAGGACTTTATTGACAGTCCACAGTTGAGAAGTATGTGTAGCCATGAAGAGATGTGATGCGTGCCGTGTCCGTTCAGAACGGAGGTCAGAGGAGAGACCGGAGGAAACGGGGGACAGAGATCCGCTCATAGACACCCCAACTGTCTCTCAGGAGGATTCTTACGATAACCAAAATTTAGTAAGATCCATAATCATTATGTTAATTGTAGTTACCACATTTTATTTATGTGCACTATTCGTGATTTATGCACTAATTTATTGTTACTAAGATTTTATCTTTTTTAATTTCTTTATTGTCTATGTCACTGCATTTTTTTATATGTATTTGTAGTGCATTATTGTTTTGTTAGTTGTACTGTAGGTGTATTTTTGATTATAGTATTCTTCATTTAAAGATAAGCAATGTTATGACTGGGTTCTTGAACTATTACTTTATGAATCCACAAGATAACTTGTTTATATGGATATTTTTATTTAGTCTATGTTTATGAACTTAACTGCCAGTATCTACAGTAAAGAATTTTTTTTTAAATGATAATTAAAAATGTTTTTATAATGAGGCCTATAAATCTATGAAACAAATTTATCATCACTGCAAATAATAGGTTTAGGCTAGGCATAAATAAATAAAGTTTATTTATATCAGCTATTATCCAAACAAAATAATCAATATTTTACACCTATAAAATACTTTGTTGATTATGCACAGGAAAATTATAAGAAATAACATCAAAGTTTTAAACCATATTTTAAAAATTACGTTTATAAAAATGAGGGTATTTGTTACTTTACGTGCAAAATTATATGCCAATTTATGTGACGCGACAAATTCTAAGCAACAAGTAAACAAAATGATAAGCCTTTATCAAGCTGTTAATCTTAAATTGGTTTCGCTTTTAATTATAACTGAATAGCGCGGTAGTAAATTTCGCGGATCTGTTCCGCGATATCTAAAGCAACGAGAGTCAAAATGGCGATAATGTAGCTATGTGGAGAAGTATCAAGTATCTGTAATTTTAGATGCAAAAACTGCAAGGGTTATAAGTAATTCGGCCCAACGACGAACCCGACGTGGTGGTCGGGTGGGTTGCGGGTGTTGCGACGCCGACATTTTGTCGTAATTCTGTTATATATTTCACTAATCTTCGCTGATTTTATAAAATGCAGTATAAACAACGTCTTATTGTATCCCCTAGGTTGCATTAGGCTCGAAATAGCGAAGAGGTGTTGTTTTTTTACCTACTCCATAAAAAATAAAGACCTTCTCAATTCGTCGGCAACCTATATTAATCTAAGGCTAATTTTTGATAAAATTCTACCTGCCACTAAGTGGCTACCCAGTTTTATTTTTAATTGGTCTTTGTTGGTAGATGAACAAGATCACTGTTTACTGAAAACGTGTCTTTGGGTTCTCCGCGCTCTCCCTAAACAAACGAAGCGTAACGGCAAATTGCTACTATTCAAATCGCATTTTTGTAGTTACTACCTCAGATTAAAATTAGTGTTGCCCAAAATAGTCTCGGTCTTGCTGTCTGTTGAAATGTGAGACCAAGACAGCTGAATTTTTGCAAGACCAAGACTGGCCCTGCAAGACTTGAGCAAGACTGAGACTGCAAGTGTCTCGCGTCTTGCAGTTAAGTCAAATCATTATTTCAACTTATACACTTCCCACTGTTGGGCTCAAACCTCCTCCATAATAGGAGGGAAATTGAACTACTATGATCGCTACTACGCTGGTCGGACGTGTTGGTATAGGGTAGTAGGGGGTATTAGGGTTTATTATCTAATAAACTTGAGCAAGAGGAGGAAAACTTGAAATGAAAGGGAGATTAGTCGTCTTTTACGAACTCTACGGGCAAAATATAGGGTGGTGAACTGTATTCTTACTCCGTCACCACACAGAAAATCAAATCAGCCTTGCGAAATCCACCCATCCGCAAATCGATTTCCGATGTTGGTATTGGCCTTTCAGAATTACTTCTTCGTCGTTACTTCGTCGGTTATCTGAGTACCTAATATTAACGTATTACTATAACGTCCATATACATTAGGATTCGTAGAAAATAATACTCCACGGTATAACTATGAATGTTTTTCAGTTAAGTCCTTACACGTGCCAAATCATTACATAATTATTATAAAACAAAGCCGCAATGTTTAAAATGATATCAAGTTTATTTTATTAACTGCCCTGTGGGGTGACGGCTTTAGAAGACTAAAAGAACACCAGGGGAGGAGGAGAATAATGAGTAATGTTAAGTAATGTGGTGTTATATACGATACGGCGATAGACTGGCAGATGGATAGATGTATGGTATTTTATTCATTTGGTTAGATTTTTCATTTTCATGATAAATGGCTTGAGTTATTCTAACTGCAAGACTGCGAGACTCTTGCAGCAATTACAATACCAAGACTCGAGTGCGCAATACCAAGACCGAGACGAGACCAGGTGTGATGCTGCAAGACCAAGACTAGTCCAAGTCTCGTCTTGGTTTTGCATTTGGGCAACACTATAGATTATCCTTTTAGTTATGCAGGCAGAAATCTGGCACTGTGATCCTATGACAATAAAGATAAATCGCATTGCCTTCTAGTTTTGGTCACAACTAAGTATGACAACGTAATCCAATATGAGTCAAACGCTTGTATGTGCCGATAAGCAGAACACCGAAGGCTAAGGTCATTTTACGGCGGTCAGCTTAAAAACCAAAGAAAGAATGCACAGGGGATTATGGGCTATTAAGTGCGACTTGCTCCTTTGTCGCGCTATACATTTTAGCGAAAGACTGTCGTACCATAACCGTTGCAAAAACTGATTTCACCATGGACGGTGCGTGGGAAGAGTCGCGGAAGCGAGTATTTGCCCCTGATAACGCCATATCATAGGCCGCGGGTGAACGAGTCGGGAGCAGACTCCCATACGTGATAACCCAGATTGTTAGGCCTGTTAATTTTTACGTAATAACAAACTTTACCGACCTTTAGTTCGCTCAACGTGCTAAAGGATTATGATCGGTATTTCTCTACGTGATGAAATCGGGAATATGGAGGTTCCCCAAAAAAACAGGTGTAACCGACATAGACGGAAGCATTAGCACGTTGAAATGGTAATGAACAGGCCGCGTCGCTCGATGCATCGATAACCGTTGGGGAAGAAAGGTACTCGGGTGGCAAGCACGTACCGGACGACGCAGCGAAAGTGGCAAGGAACAATGCAAATGATGGCACAGGGCCAAGCGGAGGCCTATGTCCAACTGTGGACGCCTGCACGCTGTAGGATGGATGAATGGAAGGCGGTATGACGGATGGCACCGAAGTTAAGGCGACGGAGTCGTTGACCCGCTCTAAAGGTCAAGAGAACGCAAGTACGAGGGCTCTAAGGCTTTACCACACCGTTCTGTCGTCCTGGGTAGTTGAAAGATTTACGGTCCCAATACAGCTGGTCAAAAACAATGGTAAGACGACGGACAGCTACACAAGTATGTGACACGTTCTGGTTTCCAGAATTTACACCCCACAGTTAATCCACATAGCTTAGTCTCTAAAGAATATTGGTCATTATATAGAAGTTTTCCGTGTGGTGGCGGAGTAAAAATACAATTCACCACCTCCTATCTACTAAATAAAACCTAATATACCAACATGTTCAACCAGCATGGTATAGTAGGTCATTCCCTTCCTGTTGGGAGAAGGCTCCAACTCAACAGTGTAGTAGTTATTAGTGCACCAGAAGGATGCTACCGCCAATCACCGGTTTTTATAACGGCAAAGTCACCACCACACACCAAGACCCGTTATCATACCCATATAACCTTTAATTGACGTTTTTATCAGTTTAATAACTTTAGACATATTAAAAAGCTAACACCGACTCGTCTGTCGAATGCCACTAACTCGTTATCGCACAAAGTAAACATACAGGTTATCCTGTACATATGTTTACTAATCTATTGGTCATTTACGATTGATAAAAACCTTTACAGCCTTACTAAAGATTAAAAAACAAGATAATATTCGAATGCCAGTATATTGTGACACACGTAAATGAGTAAAGTTTTAATATTAATTCTGTGCTTCCTATAAATCGAGGTCTAATTATATTGGTCAGGATTTCCCGCCATCTAAAAGAACAGTCGCAAACTACTTACTCAGGCAAAGGCAGTCTCTGTGATGCTTTAAAGGAATGTAGTAGTGTAGATGTTTTTTTTTGTAGATTTTAATTGTGTACACAATAACTTTGATGTGAAAAAAAATCGTAGCGTATGTTTATGGTTGCGTATTTTAATCTGTGTAAAGTTCGGCAATGAAGAAAAAAATCAATATAACTATGACACCGAAAAAGGTAAATTTAAGTTAACTTGTTTTTTTTTTTAAGTTAGGTTAGCTTCGCTTTTTTTTTTTAATAATTTAACAATGATGTATAACTGCTAAAGGCTTTCTTTATTTTTTAAAGGAATTTTATGACTTTGTCGCCTTAAAAGCTCTCATCTCAGCAACTCATCAGTTTTCTTTTATAACATAAGAAATACTTACAACAACTTTATAAATGTTTGGGTTTCTTTTGATTCTCTTTTAAATATTTTTTTTCTGTTTACGTTCTCATCGACTCATCTATACCAATAAATAAAATTGGAGTGTCTGTTTGTAATGTCAAAATAATAGGCTTTTTTCATGCTCACATGGTTATTTGCACTGTACATATGCCTAAAATACACTTTATATTTTTTTATCTGTCTGTCTATCTGTCTGTCTGTCTGTCTGTTTGTTCCGGGTAATCTTCAAAACGGCTGGACCGATTTCAAAAATTCTTTCACCAATGGAAAGCTATAATATCAGGGAGTAAACTAGGCTATATTTTATCCCGGTATTCCCACGGGAACGGGAACTACGCAGGAAGGACAACTAAAACCGAAGCGAAGCGAGGGCGGGTTGCTAGTTCCAATAATAAAAATCTGTTAAATAAACTGCTTAGGCGTGATTATTTGTAATTTTAATGAGATTCAGAATCTCTTAAGTAATCATTCTTGTGGTGTCGGAGTAAGAATACAATTCACCATTCTCTATGTCGTAAAAGACTACTAAGGCATATAATACGCATTTAACATTTATGCAAGACAAGTAATCCTCCTATAGTGGAGGGGGATCGAGTCCAACAGTGGGACGTATATGAGCTGAAACGATGATGAATCATTATCGACCTGACATTATTTATGCGTAATCGCAGTCTTTAGGTATTTCTCTTGTCAATGGCCTATACGAAAATATCTGTTAAAATAAATTCCTTAATAATATCTTTATAAATATTTGTCCTCCTATGTGTGCATGCCTTTTTAAAAGTGGGTTGTTATCATAATTAACGCCCACCTGCTATTATTCCAATTATTTAGGTTTCAAATCTATATGTCATCCAGTCAATTCTGTATTCGCTCTCTTTCTGTTCATATCATTATGGAATGGTTTCGCATATTTTAACACCTAAGCAGTTGTTTTGTGGTCTTTTTTTAAGCTTATAAAAACATAATAAAAATAGCCTTTATTCTACCATTTTCATCATCATCATCATTTCAGCTTATATATGTACGTCCCACTGTTAGGCTTGAGCTTCCTTCGCAATAGGAGGGAAATTGACCTGTACGTTTGTCAGAGGTGTTGATATAGGGTTTCTTTTGCATCGATGTCGTCTTTTACGACACCCAAGAGAGGGGTTGGTGAATTGTATTCTTTTTCCGTTACCACATGGATATTTTATATTATTTCATGCCAACCCCGACACCACTTTCATAGTATGCCTTAATAATGTTAAAATTGTGTAATCATTTTAATATCTGGAAGTCGCCTTTGACGTAGGCCAGTTCTCTCTGATCGTAGCTTTTTGTCGCTAGTTCAGTCTACATTTTGTTTTAAATATTCTTTAAAATTCCCAATATCTATTTATATTGCTTTCTTTGAAAAAAAAATACATGACGCTTTCACATTGCCGCCGAAACTCTATTCGGTTGAAGTATTATTCTATCAAAGCTAAACAAACTGATTAAAATTTTTTAACATAAGTGGTTGTTGGGCAAAAAGAAAATAAAAGTTATGTATCGCGTAAACGATCAGTCCTTGTTTTAATTTATTTCTTTGCATACATTTGTGACATTTAAGGTTTCCTATTTCTACACGAAAACACAAGGTTCTACTTTTGTTCTATGCTATTTACGTTGACCGAATGGCGTGTTATTTTGTCTATTGTAATTAAATCATAAAGGAAAACAAATAGATCAAAACACTTATACGTATTACCGTGAATTATCTGTAAGCACCGCCGCTAATTACCGATGTAAATTAAGATTTCATACGAGAAGCGATAATTCTAGTTACGAATATGCCATATAGGCACTTGACCATACATCCAATTCTTGACGGACAGGCCTATATTCAGGCTGTTTGACTCTATGTCCTAAGCCAAAACAAAAACTTTCCGTTTTTGCTAAAAGACCAATTAATCATACCTACCTATTTTTTATTTCTTAGCACTGGCTAAGATTCGCCAGTGTTGTTCCATTTTCCATAGTCATTTTGATTACAAAGGCTATTATTTTTCTAACTCGAAAACTAGACGCGATATTTTAAAACTGATATGCACCGTCGAAAAAAAAAAACAAATCCGTCTGAGAATGGATTTAATTAATAATGCAAATTATTATTAATATATTTTTAACACGAATTTTTAAGTCATATTTTTATATGGTAAGACTGCACTGTCGACAGTTGTCTGTCTACAGCCGCGGACCGGTCCGTCCGGGATAGTAGTAACCACATTCTCGCCGAAAATCGAGGTCTGAGTAGTAGCAATTTGTTATTGCACTTCGTACAGTGAGCGAGAGTGTGAGTTGGATGTTTGCGTGTGGTGGGTTTTAATGATGCTTTATGAATCACCGTACCTCATTGTACGCATTCACCCTCTTTTCACTTTCTTTACGGTAGGCAGTCGAAATGGGCGGCAGTATCACTTACCATCAGGAGTTCTGTTTGTTCCTTTGCCACTAACAGCAATAAAAATAAACTTATTCCTGAAAACGTCTTGTACTGACGTAAAAAAAAAATCATCACGTTAATAGCATAGATTATATAATGTGAATGGTTTAAGGAGACTATTTACCATCACTTTGAAATAAAACTATCTTTGAGTTATTATTTAGGATTTGCTGATTTAAAATTATGCTCAATAATTATGACTATTGAAGCTAACATTATAAAAGAAAAACCATCAAATCATTTTTGAATCTTTGAAGCGAATTTGTGAGTGATTGACCAATAGTAATAATATCTTCTCTTCTTTCTTTCTTTCTTCTTTCAATAGTAATAATATAGACACGGAAATTGCTTATAGAGGTTTCTGAAAGTCCATCGAGGACGCACCAATCCTGCTTTTGAAATCATCGAATGCCGCTATATAGTCGTATGTCGAAAATTATCCTCCTGATTTTTGAATAGACGACATTGGTCCAGTTACCCGCAGCCACTACACAACTTGGAGGAACGTCCTATAATCTGTATAAAAAAATATATATCCTACATTTTATTACTTGGGTTTCATCGACAGTCACGGTCAGGTAAAATTTTCATTTAAATAACGACCTAAATTTTGGTTTATTCCAAGTTGAGAACGATGAAAATACTTAAATATGCAGACACAAGCTAACGCGCACGTGACTCTAGAATGACATTGATTAATAAATCAATTGAATCGACTTAATTAGTGTAAGTTACTAACCACGAAGTCTGTGACTTGTACATACATATTCCTTTGCCGTTCTAAATTTAAACCATCGAACAGTGTACAGAATTTCGAAACTTAATTTTATCAATGACTAACTCTTGGTTCTGTTTGTTCATTCGAAAAGGCATAGAGAACTTTGCACATACAGCCAAGTCTTTTATATTTTATTCAAAGGATAGAATCATTTGTTTTCTTCAAGGCTGTTATTTAAAGTCATTATCTGTCAATCACGTTGTTGTGTAATTATTAGTAGAGTGATGGCCACCAAAGTATTTGTTTGGTAGTTTTGGAATGAAGCATACAAAGTAGTGTTATTTAATAATCTTCATTATAACAATTTTATTATAATACCACTGTAATAGTTAAAATCTTGCCTACACTGCTAGCAATTTCTTAGAATATAATCATATTAACTAAGTATAAATATTTTTGTTGCTGTATTTAGGCACCTTATTTCATTTGTCAATTATTTTAACCGTCTGTAAAGAAAACGTCCAAACATTAGTTAAGAGAACAAATTCACAGGGCTTGCGTGCTCCGATGTAACCAAGTTGATTGCGTGAATTAGTGTATAAATAGCATTCATAATTAACTGTTAACAAAGGATCGAGGAAGGAAACTAACAATACACAGTTAGTTTTTTTTTATGGTAATAGGCTGTATAGGCCATAGGCATTTTATTTTTTTGATGTGAAAACTTTAGTAGCGTGACGATGAAACGAGACAAACTTACAGGATTTAGCTTGTGAGAGAATGAGATAGATACTTTAGCACACGATACGTCTACAATTTATTTATATTAATAGGTCCAAGTTATTGCGACATTATTTTTTCTATCCCTCGGGCACAATACATTTTTTTTTTATGAAAATTATATACTTTTCTGCTTATCTGGTGTATAAACATTTGATAAAAGATTACTGTGGCATACTTTTAGGGCTACTTGCCTAATGTCAATGCTCCTTGGGAATGTATTTTTATAATTGTTGACCAAACGACATCAGAGCGAGTTGGATCAGGTCGATGTACACCTCTTAGTCGTCTTTTATAACACCCACGAGTATTGCAAGGGTTCGGCAGTATTCTTCGTAGGCGCTTACGATACAGCAGATAAATACAGACGTAAACTAAAAGCCTGATGATATGGGAGTTGAACGCCTATAGGAAACCTGTTGCAATCGTCCAATCAACTGGACTAGTGTGGGCTGACGTATGACGATCAATTTCTCACTCGTTTTTATGGTGGACTTGGAAATTGTGATGATTACATAGAGAGGAATAATAGGATCATGGCTTCTGGAAATTCGTAGTTACTGCCCACCCCTCTGGAGAACCTGTGAGTCTATGTATGTAATGTAGAACGGTGAAATGGTTCTATATTGGTTAAATTTGGAAAAAAATTGGAATTTAAATATCCATGGTCGAACTCACTGCCTGGCCCTTTAAAGAACGTGTCATTTTATGTATGTAATATAGAACACTAGAAATGGTTCCATATATATTAACGTCCATGGTTGAACCTTACAGAACCTTGTAATACAAGGTCATAAGATGTTAGACATATGCCTCTTCACATATTAAATATTTATTATCGATCAATATGAAAACTAAACAATTGTATTTTAACGTTAAAACTAAGTGTGTCCTACGCAAAGGTCTTAGACCAGGTTTATCATTTGAGCTTATAAACGTCTCTCTGTTGGGCTCGAGCCTCCTCCGCAATAGGAGGGAAATTGATCTACTATACCAAGCTTGTCAAACGGGTTAGTATTGACTTTTTTATTGCAAACGGTGGCAAATGAGCAAATAGTACACTTAATGGTAAGTGTTGCAGCCGCTCATGAACCTTTGCAATACTAGGGGCTCAGCTAGGCCGCTGCTGCTGCGAAGAGAGTGAAGGGAGTGAGAATGAGTGCAATGAGGTTCAGTGATACTAAAGGCAACACAAAAAAACCCACCACACACAAACACCCTCAGAAAGTTGGGCTACCGGCTTTTATTTCGGATTTTCCTTTTCATAGATGTTATATGCATATTAAATCCCTTAATGGTCTTTTGCAACACCCTAGGGCATTGAAAGTATTGATGAATAATAATCACAAAGTCTCAGGATATAAAAATCAATATAATTTTCAAGAACGCCATTTCGAGGTGGTTTCTAAGTTATTATTGACAACAACATTGCTATCGTATAATTAAACTGTCTTTGCCACACCTCAAGAAAAGCAATTTATTTTCAACTTTCAAGTAGAAAATACGATATCCATTGATATAGTAATACGACTGGCAACCATGAGGTTCTGTATTTCTAATCTTGATACCCAATCAATCTTGATTGAGATGGAATCTTTACATGTTGCTAATTTTGAAGGCATTGCTAGTTTTGAAGTCAATACTTTTATTGCACAACGCTGTTGCTTGTTGTCGGGGCGTCGTATCCCGCTGGCTGGCTACTTAGATCAAGGAATCGGTACAAGTAGCCAATCCAATGGCGACGAGGAGGTAACATAGTAGATTATGTCGCCGTGTGTCGCCTCGCAAGGACTGGGCGGGTTTTATCCAGACCATAGCCTGCCACAAAAAAAGGATAGTTCTTGGTACGATACTCGAAATGATTATGCCGAGTCTGACTACTATTTGTTTTTCGTTAATTTTGTGTTTGTGAAGTCTATTATACAAGACTTATTTCCCAGTGAAGAAGATTACTTATAATCTTTATCGACGTCCCCTTCCCGTGACGTCAGTAGCCGTCGCGAGGTCAGTCTCGCCGCGGGATAAAACTACTGCAATATTTTCCAACAGTACGCTAATATCGGCTGGTCTTGATCTATTTAGAGTTTTAGTGGTCTTTTATGACATATGAGTATTAATAGTATTCGTAGCCTCCAACACACAGTACCGAAAATTGTGTAAATTTCAGTTGCACCAAATTGCACATCGCCCCTTATGGAGTTTTATTTGGTTCGCCTAACGATGCACGGCGAAAGATTTAATGGTGAATGCTGAGTAGGTAATATCATTTTTATGGGTACAGCTCTTGGCCTAGACATCATCATCATCATCGCAGCCCACATGCGTCCCACTGTTGGGCTCGGGCCTCTATTTCTATCTAATTTGACCTACTATACTATGCTGGTCAGACATGTTGGTATAGGGTTTCATTTCGAGATTTTCTTCTAATGCACAGATGTTATGTGCATATTATATCCCATAGTCGTCATTTACGACATCCACGGGCAAGATAGGGAGTGGTGAATTGTATTCTTACGCCGTTACCACACGGAAATAGACCAGGTCTAGACATACCTCATCCAAATCACGGTGGATGGGTCGGTGTGCAACCCCATAACCTACTACCACGTTTCTCTATCGCCATTTTGTCGAATCGCCGTTTCGGAGGAGGTACGTACCACAGGTAGTACTGATCAAAAATATAGTTTTTAAAAACCTTGAATTGTATGGTATACGTTTACATGCATAAAATTTAAATATATATAAAAAAATAACTTAGCTAAACAACTACAAGTCTTCCGTTTCATCAAATAGAAATAGAACCGGTACTAAAATCTGGTTTCGCTTAGGTATTGCTGTTTGCTATAGCATCTAACTTGTCTAGTATTTTTAGGGTTCCATACCCAAAGGGTAAAAACGGGACCCTATTACTGAGACCTCGCTTTCCGTCCGTCCGTCCGTCCATCCGTCCATCCGTTCGTCCTACTGTCAGTCACCAGGCTGTATCTCAAGAACGGTGAGAGCTAGACAGTTGTAATTTTCACAGATGACGCATTTCTATTGCCGCTATAACAACAAATACTAAAAATAAAATATTTTAGGGGGGCACCCATACAACAAACTTGAGTTTTTTGCTCAATATCGATATTGGCAATAGGGAGGCACTTGTTTACCTAGTCAATGGTACGGAACACTTCGTGCGCGAGTTTGACTCGCACTTGGCCGATTATTTATATTCTAAAATAAAACTATACACCATCGGATACGAAAATATAAAATGCAAAAAAGTACTCACGACTTCAAACTTGTATTAGCGATGTTATGACTTAAAATATATGTTAATCTTTTATCATCATTATCACCATCAGCTCATAGATTGACCCGGACCAACTCCATCTGGTACCATTTGGGTCAACGATTACATTCCCAAGGAGGGTTGACGTCAGGCAGGCGGCCGGTCATAAAAGTCATTGCCGAAACTTTTTGCAATATGTCAAAAACGATGACATATTGCGTCGACCCCAAGTAATTGGGATAAGAGCAAGATGAAGAAGATCACCATCAGCTCATAAATGCTGCGACCGAGCCTCCCCCACAATAGGAGGGAAATTTACCTACTAACCACGCTGGTCAGATGGTTTGGTATAAGGATTTTTTCGAATTTTCCTCCTCTTGTATCCATGTTATATGCACATTATATCCCTTAATCGGCTTTGACGACATCCACGGGCTCTTGCCTGTGGATTTCGTCAAAGGGGGTAATTAATTGTATCCTTAGTCTGTCAGCACCCGTCAATCTTTAGACCGAATCTATTCTACGGTATCCAAAAGGGAAAATCGCCTGGCTGATCAACGAGGTAGAGGAATGGATCACAGTGGTTAATCCAACGACGATGGAGAGGGACCACATTAGATTATACTGCCGCACGTCGCCGTACCAAGGTTCCAAACGAATTGTAAGAGGTGTGTCGAGACATGACAGACAGCCAGGGTATGCCAAAAGGAATGGCCATATCTAGTCTACTGGTAGAGTTAGAGAAATTTCTTGGGGTCGACTCAATATGTCCTTTCATAGTACTTACTAGCTTCTGCTCGCGACTTCGTCCGCATGGATCAGTTACTTTGGGCTAATGCTAACTTTATCCCGCTACGTAAACACGTAGAAGGTGAAATTATCTTTAAATAATACAAATCTGTCACACATGAAATATGTATAATAAAACGCCGATTTTGAAACGTTTTTCATTGATGCTCAGCTCCTATAGGTCTTAGCGTGGTGATATATAGCCTTCCTGGATAAATGGGCTATCTAACACTGAATTTTTGAAATCGGACCAGTAATTCCTGAGATTAGCGCGTTCAAACAAACTCTTCAGCTTTATTTGTATATTAGTATAGACTTCTAAAGTTATTGGCAATAGTCTTACAACCAGCTATTTATCTGACGTCAATCTCCTTTGGAATATAATTGTTGCCAGCACCAGATGGATTTAACCCAGGTCTATGTAAAAAGCACAGCGGTACTTTTCTGTGTGCAACCCTAAATAAGTCAACTCGTTCGGATTAGTAATATACTCTCGCGGGAAATAAACGTCTAAATAATAGCAAGCTGCTATTGCACTTGGTTCGATGAGCGAGGCAGCTGGTACACCAAAATTCATCTTACGGTAGGCAACCAGATTAAATAATTAAATATTAAATAATTTATTTATTACACACACAAAAAATAAAACATTACAAAAACACTCAACGTTAATTTACAATATGTAAATAAAATTTTCAGTGATACACAAAAAATTCAGTAGAATTATCTTACAGATGTTTGTTTGACGAGTTACAATTTTGAGTTTTAAAACCCTGTTTCCCAAACTAGGCCAAGAGGCTTGTATCTTAGGAAACAGTGTTCGGCCTAATCGAAGATCGTAGTCGGCACTGGTATTGAGAGGTCGTTTAATATTGGTGGGTTGCTTTCCCATCCACCAACATGTTTAATAAAAAAACACATTGATCAGCGTTACTCTCACAAACTTTCGCGTAGTAGGATAGTAGGATTAAAATCACATTTGGATTGCATTTTTGTAAGTGGCAAAAATACAGATATTTTTTTTATTTGTTTTTTTTTTGGTGGGTTGCGGTCGGCGCGCTCCTCGCACCACTCCGTCCGGGGCGACAGAGGGGCGTAAGCACGCACACCCGCAACCCACCCACGATGCACGTCGCCTTCGTCGTTGGGCCGACCACCGGAGCAGGGTTACTTGTCATCAATGGTCAGCCCGACGGAATACCCGCTATTTGGGGTACCCTCCCATCGACCGACGTCCCCTCCCTCGGGGAGGACGTCGGTCTTACCTCACGCGGTCGGCCTCTCGGCGGGTGACGGACTAATTCCCTGGTCACGTCACCCGCAAAAATACAGATATACGTTACATCTTGGGGTCACTAGTTAAACAAAAACATTGAAATAGATAACAAATTAAATGAAAACAGCAGTTAATAATAATGATCTATACCAATAAATAAAATTGGAGTGTCTGTTTGTAATGTCAAAATAATAGGCTTTTTCATGCTCACACGGTTATTTGCACGACACCTATGCCTAAAATAGCGATTAAAAGTTTTTGTCTGTCTTGTTTGTTTGTTCAGGGTAATCTTCAAAACGGCTGAACCGATTTCAAAATTCTTTCACCAATGGAAAGCTATAATATCAGGGCGTAAACTAGGCTATATTTTATCCCGGTATTAACACGGGAGCGGGAACTACGCGGGTAAAACGACTATAACCGAAGCGAAGCGAGTAGCTAGTCTATACTAATATTATAAAGAGGAAAGATTTGTTTGTGTGTTTGTATTGAATAGGCTCTGAAACTACTGGACTGATTTTAAAAATTCTTTCACCAATAGAAAGCTATAATATCAGGGAGTAACATAGACTACATTTTATCTCGGTTTACCTACGGGAACGAGAACTACGTGGGTAAGATGACTGAAACCGAAGCAAAGGGAGGGCAGGTTACTGATTATCCTACATACATATTACGTATCTTTTACAACACCCCACAGAAGATTCACCACCATTCGGTGGTGAATTGTATTCTTACCCCGTCATCACACGGAAATAATGCATCCACACGGGGGAATGCATGTTCCTAATGTTTATTATTCCCCATCGTATTGAATTCTTAGCCGAGGCCGCGGGTGACCGGAAAGGGGACTTTAGTCCGGCACCCGCAGAGAGGCTGACCGCGCGACGGCGACCGACGTCCCGGGACAGGGACGTCGAGAGGTGAGGGTACCCGAAAGGGTGTTCCGTCGTGCCGACCACTGAGGAAAAGGAACTCGGTAGTGATGGTCGGCCATGGCCGGGTTATGGGCCCGCGCGCCGTCCTTTCGTCGCCCCGGACTTAATGGTCGGCGTGTGCGTTTACCATAGCCCACCCATAAAAAAATCGTATTGGATTCTCCTGGTAGTCTAACCAATTTCATCTAAATGTATTTTGTTACGCAGTAACTGCTTTTTAATCTCTGCCACCCAAAAGATAAGTAATATTATCAGTTTAATCCCCATGTCAGATTATTCGAAGGTACTTTCTCTACATATACCTACACTGTTATAAATATTTCAGAAAGGTATAACCCTACTGGTTGAACGTGCTCTCCAAAATACAAATTGCATGTCTGAAAATATTTTTACTATAGTCCATAAAATATAGCTTGATCTCTGTGACAGTTGTTCCTAGTGCTGTCACGCTTACGATAAAATTCGTAGTTTTTTATTGATAAAACTCTCTATTTCATAATTGTGATTTTCTATTATAATTAAAATACAATCAATGAAAATCTTTTTGAATTTATTTCAAACAAAAACTGTTTTTCGACTGTTTTAATTGTTAAAAAGGAGTACAATCAAGGTCTAGGTCACTATTATCGTCATCACTGGAGCGTTCCTGCTAGAACATTTATCATTTTTTGACAAATAGAGACAATCGTTAGATCAATCGATCAATTACGACTGTTTTATATTAAATATGTACTGTTTTATAAATAAATATGTCCAGTTTATTGATAATAATGCGTACATGATATTATCATTTACTCTGAGACGTAAAGTAGTTTTTTAATGTTTAATTAATTCCATTTATGTATTTTATAATGTAACTACCTGTTTTAATTTGTTGAAAGTTTTATATAGGTACTGTATTGGGTTTATTTCTTTTATGAATAATTTAATAAAGATCGGTTATCGATTTACGTATATCGACTGTCCCATCTCTTTTTTATTTTCAGTCCAGTATTACCTTGTACGTGCGGTAGTGTCATTTATGTATAAAATGTTTACTAGGTATTTCAGTACTTACGAGGTATATTTTAGGCATGAATATTAATATTTTTAAATTTATAATATGTTGCAATTCAGTTGCAATAAAACTGGCACGAAAATAATGAAAATATATTTGATATAAAATGAAATTTGTAAACAGGTCGCTGCCTCAAACTTACTTCGTTGGTTTCGTTGACATCTGTCACAGAGATCAAGCTATATTTTATGGACTATAGTAAATTATTGCGGTTTAACCCGCTCGTGTGGGCCATGGGTATATGGCCATACATATAGCCTCATGTTTCTCTTTTCAATTTTCCGTATGGTGACGGAGTAAGAAGAAGAGTCTAGACCGTGGATGTCGTAAAAGACGACTGAGGGATATAATATGCACATAACATCTGTGCAAGAGAAAGAAAACTCGAAATGAAACCCTATACCCACATGTCTGACGAGCATGGTATAGTAGGTCAAATTCCCTCCCATTGTGGAGGAGGCCCGAGCCCAACAGTGGGACGTATGTGGGCTGCTTTTAAATGATTTAAATATATTAGAGATTTTTTTTATTTCATATACATTAAAAACGAAAAATCAAAAATTAACGCCATGGATTGCAGTCCGAGACTTATACGTGAGAGTTGGTTTCCTCAATAAGCTGTTCTTTATCTTATACATAAGGAAATATATTTTTTTAAGAGACCAGTGTCTCCAGAGAACGCCTTTGATGTAACAAATTGGCAAGCACTGATTGGAGTGGCCCTTTACTTCAAGACCACTTTATTGACTTACGTTGTGGCCTTATTTATGAAGCTTTCAATGCCAGATGAAATTTTAACAGATGTACCTGCTGTATGCAATATTTTATTATCTCAGCTCATAAAAGGCCAACTGCACATATGGCGTAGTGTTTAGAGACCGACCTATAGTGTCAGTGTCAGGGGTTTCTAACCTGTCCCGCGCAGGACAAAATTTTGTGCGATACACAAATTGTTGTTCTGAGTCTGGATGTAATTTGTGTCCATTTATATATTTTTAAAGACGCAGTACAAGGATTAATTTCCTTAGTGCAGGGTGTTGTCTTTTAGAAAAAAGACCCATTATAAGCCTAGAGACTCCAAAGTGGGAGAAAAAATTACCTACTATATCACGCTGGAATTTTATTTTCAGTGGGAACTTGGTATATGAGCCTTTATTTCCAGTTATGTCATTTACTTGGGTCTTTTACCATCGTCGGCTTTTACGATCACCCACAGAAAAGTTACAATTTTAAAAGAGCAGGATCTGGTAAAACTATGGCCCGTCAAATAAAAAGATGAATAGCTTATTTATCTTCTCGTTATGGATAACGTTGGCGCCTAATATAATTTTCTATCAATTTCTTTTGAACCAAAGAGCATATGGATTTCTGAGGTTTACGCGAGTATTGTACGATATTGAAATTATTGTTTTTTTTTTTCGGATTTTATCGTGTTTTTAGGGTTCCGTACGCAAAGGGTAAAAACGGGACCCTATTACTGAGACTTCGCTGCCCGTCCGTCTGTCTGTCACCAGGCTGTATCTCAAGAACGGTGATAGCTAGACAGTTGAAAATTTTACACATGATGTATTTCTATTGCCGCTATAACAACAAATACTAAAAATAAAATAAATATTTAAGGGGGATTCCCATATAAGAGACTTGATTTTTTTGCTCAATATCGATAATAGCAATAGGGAGCACTTGTTTACCTAGTCAATGGTACGCAACTCTTCGTGCGCGAATCCGACTCGCACTTGGCTATTTTTTTATTTGATTTTTGATTGCCCAACGTTTTCAACACTTTACAGCGTTCATGAAGTTCGCCCGTGACTACGTTTACGTGTTTTTTTTTACAAAATCAGAGAACAGTCAAGTCTTATTTGCCTATGATTCAAATATGAATAAAATTTTTTCACGCTCTTGACCGATGATTACTCTGTAGATGTTTGCTTCGGAGGCCAAAAAAGTCAATATCTATGATACGAAACAACGGTTAAGTAAGCCAAACGCCTTTTTGGCTGGTAGCCACATGAAAGCTTAAAGATATTCGGAACCTGTTTTAGATACTGTACAAACAACTAATGTGTTACTATAATTGTGATATTTGTTACCCCAATTTAGTGTTCGAGCAATGACCCACAGCATTTTTTTTTATTATCATATTGGGTCATATACGACCCATTTCTGGGTCCAAGCCTCCTTATATTATATATATTATACCTATTAAGTCAATTTTCCTCCGCAATGGGAGGAAAATTGACTTAATAGGTATACTACGCCGATCAGACGGTTGATATAGGATTTTATTTTGAGCTTTACTTCTCTTGCACAATCCAATGTTCACAATCATAATTAACATTCATAATATGTTATCTGCATGTTAATCCCTTAGTCGCCTTTTACGACATCCACATGTTTCGTTTGTTCGTTCGTATCCGTACGTTTTTTTTGGTAATTTATTTTTATTAAAGGTCTATGTGTCCAATTCATTATCATCATCATCACAGCTCATAAACGTTCCACTGCTGGGCTCGAGCCTCCTCCACAATAGGAGGGCAATTGACCTACTACAACCACGCTGGTTTGACGTGTTGGTATAGGGTTTTATGTCGAGTTTTCCATCTCTTGCATAGATGTTATAAGCATATTTAATCCCTTAGTTGTCTTTTACGGCATCCAGCGGTAAGATAGATGTGGTGAATTGTATTCCTACTCTGTCATCACACGGAAGATACATATGATAGATAGATGTGTCAGATACAAAAGAAAACATTCAGTAGTTTTTTTTTGTGTAACATCGCCATGTATCCAAAGTTATACAGCCTAAGAATTATGAATGAATGTAAGTAAGAATGAAGTATTTTATTATGGCGTATTCGGCGTATGGCCTACACGCTCATGTACGTGCCTGCGTCGACACGTGAGAGCAAATGTGGAGTTTGGTAGGTTTTTTGTTTTTTGTGTGTGTACAGCTGTTGGCCGCAGATGGCCTTGACAGCTTGACGCGGACTATGGGTGAGCGCTGAGGGCTCTCAACCCGGAGAAAAGTATGTTAAGCGACATCGCTCAAGGGCTCCCCCTGTGGGGAACGGACCTCGGCTTGGGGCGTCGCTGGAGGCAAAGTGGGCGTGCCCACGTTTTGATTAATGATTTTTGCGCGGCGCGGTTTCGCACCTTGACGACGAGGGCGGAACCGCGGATATTTATGTGTTAAGGCCTCGCGGGCCGTGTAGGCTCTACGTTGAGCGAGTGTGATGTTGTCGCCCTCTTCGTTGAGGACGTGACGAGGACATCGGATGGAAAACGGAGTTTGGTACTGCGCCATAGGTTTTAAATGCTGCTACACGGCTCGTGACGGCCAATGCGAGTGTGGGCATGTGCGTCGAGTGTTAGGCATAGATTTCGTGCAAATAACCGTGTGAGCAAGAGAAAACTTACTATTTTGACGCAAACAGACATTTTAATTTTATTTACTTGTAAACATGCAGTTCATCAAAAATGAAAAGACTGCAGAGTGGATAGGGAATGTTAGTCGATGCAGTATAAATGCATTACGAGCTATAAATTTATTTTATGTCACCGTTTTACAGCACGTACTTCCAAGTGCAAAAGAAATGACCGTTGCATGTACAATGTTTATTCTTATTTTTGGAGTAAAAATTCTTATGGCGCGTTGAGCATAATTATGGGTGAACAAAAATCATTAAACTCGCGTCATCATCACCAAACACGTCATCTGCAATATCTCCTAAGATATGGCCTCAGGCACGAGTCCCGGACCGAGCATAATTTTATGGGTTTTGTTGAGAGGCAAAATAGCCTAAGTTACTCCTTACCTAGTAGTAAAATACATATTATTAAAATCTGTCCAGCCATTTTGACGATTACCCGGAACAAATAGATAGTGTTTAAAGTGGTGTATAGGCATATAATCTAAATAACCGTGTGAACATGGTAAACCGCATTTTTTTTTAGAACAACAGTCTTCATCATCGTCATCATCGCAGCCCACATATGTCCCACTGTTGGGCTTGAGCCTCTTCCACAATCGGAAGGAATTTGACCTATTATAGCATGTTGGTCGGACATGCTCGTATTTTTTATTTTTTTTTTTTAATGGGTGGGCTATGGTAAGCGCACGCGCGGTCCAGTGCGTCCGGGGCGATGAAAGGACGGCGCGCGGGCCCATAACCCACCCGTACCCACGTCACCTCGTTGTTGGGCCGACCACCGGAGCAGATGTGACTTGTCGTCAGTGGTCGGCCCAACGGAATACCCTTTCGGGTAACCTCACCTCTCGACGTCTTGGGACGTCGGTCGCCGTCGCGCGGTCAGCCTCTCTGCGGGTGACGGACAATTCCCCGGTCCGATCACCCTCGGCCTCGGCTAGGGCGGCATTAGGCGCAGATACTCGCGCCTGCGCCGCCCGAGTCGCCGGCGGCGGAACGTGTCGCCGAATAGGAGCTCTACTCGCACACGATCCGCCGCCTCCTTCCGTGAGATTACGGCCTCACAGAAGGCGGCGACTGCGTCCCAGTTCCTGACGCTGACGAGCATCTCCCTGGCGATGGTTGGCAGCGCCAGGTCGGCACTAGTGTTGCCTAAATGCAAGACCAAGACGAGACTTGGACCGGTCTTGGTCTTGGTCTTGCGCACCCGAGTCTTGGTATAGCAAGAGTCTCGCAAAGTTTTGTAGTTAGAATAACGTAACAGTAATTTATCATGGCAATGAAAAATCCAACTAAATTAATCAAATATCCTATCCTATCTATCCATCTGCTAGCCTATAGTTCACTATTGAATACAATACTTACCACTGGAGAAAATTACTCTTCTATTCCCCTGGTGTTCCATTAGACAGCGTTACTACTCTTATGACAGGACTTTCGACCCTATTTTCTTAAGACGTCACCACACGAGGCAGTTGATACAATAAATTTTATGTCATTTTATAATCAATGGGATATTTTACAATTAATGCGATTGTTTATATTCCCCTTCAAGTTAAGTGGTATGTATCTATTGTATTTCCAGTTTAGTTACTGATACTCTGGATACTTGAAAAAACCTGTTGCTCTATTGCCTATATAAATACTTTGGCCGCTGGATCCATGTAGCTCTTAATATACTATTTATTCAAGAACATATAAAACTGATTTAAAATTTTATGGTTTTAATACTTGTAAAATGTATGATATTCGTCGTCATCGTCACAGCTCATAAAAGTGCCACTGCTGGGCTTAAGCTTCCTTCCAGTAAGAGGAAAATTGATCTACTATACCACGCTGGTCAGACATGTTGGTACAGGGTTTTCTTTCTAGTTTCACTTCTCTTGCATATATGTTATATACACAGGGTGTATCAGGTTATGGGGCAACTGTTCATGTATGTTGTAGTTCAACAGTCATAGATCATAATTAGAATGTATATTACACAAAAACAATATAACGTAAAAGTTATAGTGATTACAAAAATGTGTGTCTAAGAGTTTATGCCTTAAATTTTATGCATTATGTAGGTATGTACAGACAGGATATATGTAAGCATGTAAAATTTCGACAGTATAAATAGGTATTAGATTTGCGCGAACCTTTCAATAGTTACGTAGGTACAAAGGCGACTCATCAACGGTCATCGGCCGATCAGCTGATTTATGTTAAAGCGAAGTTTGTCTTGCTTATGCAAACGTAATCATTGATTTATTCAAATTCTAATGAACATTTAACAAAATACGAATATGTTGTAGATTAATTCCTTTATACATTTTAATCAATTTACACGAAAAAACGATGACAAAATTGAGAACTTACATGTCTCTCAATTCATTAACGAATCGATATTTTTATTTCAATTTTTTTTCATGGGTTCCTAACACCATTGCCCGATCCGATTTGATACGACATCCACGGGTAAGAGAGTGGTGAATTATATTCGTACTCTGTCTTTTTTTTTGTGTGTGTGTAGCTGTTGGTCGCAGATGACCTTGACAGCTTAACGCGGTCAATGGGTGAGCGCTGATGGCTCTCAACCCGGTAAGTAAGTTAAGCGAACATCGCCCGAGGGCTCCCCCCTGTGGGGAACGGACCTCGGCTCGGCGCGTCGCTGAGAGCAAAGTGGGCGTGGCCAAGTTTAGGTTAATGACTTTTACGCGGCGCGGTTTTCGACCTCGACGGCGAGGCCGATACCGCGGAGTTTTATCTGTTATCGCTGCGCGAGCTGTGTAGGTCCTTTCTTGGGCGATCATAATAATAGCGTCATCTTCTTCTTGAAGAAGATGACGAGGACGTCGGACCGCGGATATTTTTGAGGGGACGTAGTTTACCGCCCCAACCACTAGTGGATTGGGGTGAGTCTTGGCAGAGGCAAAGTAGCGCTGGGAGCAACGCTTCATGTACTGCCTGATGGTGATCGTACTCTGTCCCTACATGGACATTTATATAGATTAATTGTAGGCATATTTCTATGTCCAACAGTGAACGTCGTTGGGCTAATGAATAAACGGATATATAAATATGTATAATGGGCAAGAGCACTCTCGTGATTACGGTATTTTTGTCCTTAAGCCTTTCCGAAGAGTAATTCTGAAAAGCCAACACCAACATTGGGAATCGATTGGCCAATAGATGGATATCTCAAGACTGATTTGACTTGCCGTGTAGTGACGGAGTAAGAATATAATTCATCACCCCCTATTTTACCCGTGACTGCGAACCCACGACTAAGGGCTATAATATATAACATCGGTGCAAGAGAAGGAAAACTTGACATGTATGACCTGTAACAACACGGCCGATCACCGTGGCGATTCCCCTCCGGCCACGGCCGATTCTCCTCCTGTTATGTAGAAGACACGAGCTCAACCGTATATAAGCTGAAATGGTGATTTGAATTAAATGCAAGACCGCGAGACTCTTGCAGGCCCAGTCTTGGTCTTGCTCAAGTCTTGCAGGGCCAGTCTTGGTCTTGGTCTTGCAAAAATTAAGCGGTCTTGGTCTTGGTCTCGGTCTCGCATTTCTCGCAAGACCAAGACCAAGACCGCAAGACCAAGACTTTTTTGGGCAACACTAGTCGGCACCGATAATTGCGACGAGTTCACGGCGATCCCCCTCCCATGCAGCAGAACATGCTGGTATAGGGTTTCATTTCGAGTTTTCCTTCTCTAGCACAGATATTATGTTCATATTATATCCCATAGTCGTCTTTTACGACATCCACGGGCAAGATGGGAGTGGTGAATTGTATTCTTACTCCGTCACCACACTCTTCACAAACGAAATAATCCTTGTGTTGCGGGGGACTTTACAAATATATAACTAACTGATACAAATTACATCCAGACTCAGAACTACAATTTGTGGATAACACTAAGTGTTGTCGTGCTTGGGATTCGAACCCACGACACTGGCACGGTGGATCGGTATTTTAACCACTGCGCCATCTGTGCAGTATTATTTTAACATTACAAACAGACACTTCAATTTTATTTATTTACTAGCAACTCGCCCTCGCTTCGCTTCGGTTTCAGTCGTCTTACCTGCGTAGTGCCCGTTCCCGTGGGAATACCGGGATAAAATATAGCCTAGTTTACGCCCTGATATTATAGCTCTCCATTGGTGAAAAATTTTTTAAATCGGTCCAGCCGTTTTGAAGATTACCCGGAACAAACAGACAGACAAAAAAATATAAAGTGTATTTTAGGCATATGTATAGTGCAAATAACCGTGTGAGCATGAAAAAAGCCTATTATTTTGACATTACAGACAGACACTCCAATTTTATTTATTGGTATAGATTTAAAAATTTGTAATAAGATTTATACATATCTATACCAATAAATAAAATTGGAGTGTCTGTTTGTAATGTCAAAATAATAGGCTTTTTTCATGCTCACATGGTTATTTGTACGACACCTATGCCTAAAATAGCAATTAAAAATTTTTTGTCTGTCTGTCTGTCTGTCTGTCTGTCTGTTTGTTTGTTCCAGGTAATCTTCAAAACGGCTGGACCGATTTCAAAAATTCTTTCACCAATGGAAAGCTATAATATCAGGGCGTAAACTAGGCTATATTTTATCCCTGTATTCCCACGGGAACGGGAACTACGCGGGTAAAATGAACGACTATAACCTATAACCGAAGCGAAGCGAGGGCGGGTTGCTAGTATGTACATAAAGTAATTTAACACTTAAAACTCGTTAAGTGTTACAGTTTATAACTTGAAATAGCTTATCTTTCACTGCATAAGGTTACAGTCGAGCCAAGTGAATACTACAACTAAATCGCAAACTTTACTGCGGTTCATTTTCAATGGTTCCGAGACACGATATTTTATAAAGAGTAATTTAGTTTGACATCGCTTCGCTTTGGTTTCAGCCACCTTACCTGCATAGTTCCCATGGGAATACCGGGATATAATATAGCCTAAATTACTCGTACGTATATAAACAGCTACCGCTACAGCTGGTAGTAAAATATTATCAAAATCTGTTCAGCCGTTCTTAAGATTACCTCGAACAGACAGAAAAAACAATTAAACTGTATTTTAGGCATAGGTGTCGTGCAAATTACCGTGTGAGCATAAAAAGCCTAGTATCTAGACATTACAAACAGACACTTAAACTTTATTAGTTTATTAATAGATTAATTACCGTTTTTTTTTTGGAGGTGGGTTACTGTCGGCGCACTCCTCGCTCCACCCCGTCCGGGACGACGGAGGGGCGTAAGCACGCACATCCGTGACACGTCACCTTCGTCCCGGAGCAGGGTGACTTGTCGTCAGTGGTTGCTCCGAAATAGATTAATTACCGTGTGGTGACTTTCTTGCCCTTGGGTGTCGTAAAAGACGATTAAGGGTTATCTTGGGCGTATAACAATGCAAGAGAAGGGAAACCCGAAATAAAACCCTATACCAACCCGCGTGGTGTAGTAGGTCAACCTCCATCCCGATATGGAGGAGGTTCGAGCCCAGTAGTGGAACGTATGTGAGCCGTCATAAATGAATGAATGTAGTGAGGACTAAATCGGGGACGTTCAATTTTAAATTATGAATCGTGACTATAAGGCAGGCTGGCTGGGCTACATCGTAGCAGGGTTCAACCATTTCACCTGGAAATGTTACTGTCTTCAACTGCTACGTTTCCAGCGCTCATTTCGCCCACGTACGTGCAAGATCTGGAATGAACTACCTGCTGAGCGCTATGACATGTCCTTCTATAAACGAGGTTTAAGAAGAGTATTTTCTTCACGGTAGGCAACGGCCTGGCTGTGCCCCTGGTATTGCAAAGGTCCATGTGCGGCAGGATCACTTACCATCAGGTGTGCTACTTGCTCGTTTGCCACCGTTGGCAATAAAAAAAGGTCACGTTAAGAATGTGTCAGGTTGTTTGAGGACAAAGGTCCAGCACAGTAGTAGAATAATGAACCGTTTTTTCAAACAGCATAAATGATCATTTGTTATACTGATAGGGACCTGTTTTTTTTTTAAACTTTATAATTTCATATTTTTGTATCTATTTCTGCAAATGTTCCGGTTGGACAAAGAATAATGGGATCGTTATTCAAGCGTCCCGTTTTCACGTAAAAAATGTGGTTCCTCATCATCACGGCTTATATACGGCTTACAGGGCTCGAGCCTCCTCCACGGTGGGAAGGAAATTGACTTACTATACCAGGCTGACCAGGCGGATGAATGTAATGAACTGATGAATAATTACATGACATAATCTACAAATTTGCAACAAATAGATACGTCAATCGCTGCCCACATACACGCACACGCACACACATACATACATTCACACACGCAAACAAACACTCAACACTCATACACACAAAAATGGAAAAGCGAACTCATCATACAAAAGCACATCCTTCATAATTCAATTCATTAATGTTATTTATATTGTTATCATTCTTATTGTAAGTTATTTTTATTCCTTTTCTTTTTGTTATTTTTTCTTTCTTATATGTTTGAGGAAAGGGGTTTGCTGAAAACCAGCCCTGCATAATTTCTATGCAGCACAATGCTGAGCATTCCCCTATTATCAAAATTAATTAAAACATGTATTATAATTATTAGTTATTATGTGACAATAAATGCTATGCTATTCTATTCTATTGTGAATAGTAACTACGGATATTAAGATATATCTAACTACTAACGCACGTTCGCACGAAGAGAATAAATATACATATAACAGCCATGCAAGAGATGGAAAACTCGGAATAAAACTTTTAACCAACACGACTGACTAGTGTGGTATAGTAGATCAATTTCACTCCTATTGTGGAAGAAGCTCGAGATCAACAATGGGACGTATATGAGCTGAAATGAAATTGAAATAAATGTCTTGTTGAATCGTAGTATTAGCTGTGGTATGTTAGTTTTTTTTTAACTACATCTAAATCAACGCCACATTTATCTTTGTTTCATGACAAACATACAATTAACGTACAGTAGAAACTCAATTGACCGGACTAATTGTCGGCAGGCATTTGGATAATCCAAAATCCGGATAATTGAATGTATGAAAAACCTCCTTCGGTTTTGTGCATATGTATGTAATTTTATGCGTTTATTAAAAGTCGAATACATTACCCGCGTGGCATGCACCTCAGAGCGGCCTAACAATTACTACCTAAAACAATGAAACGCGTGGGGCAGCGATCCCGCGGGGCGCGAGCGGGACATTCCATTTCAGACACGTTCATGCTTGCATAAATTCGATTTGTAGGTAGTCCGGATAATCGCGAATCTGTATAAGTGAGGGCGGGATAATCGAATTTCTATTGTACAGCGCCCAGACTCAGAATTGTACTAACGGAAGGACTTACCAACAACAATGAATGCATGGTTGGTACTTAAATTGCTGCGCCATCTGTACTCTCATATTTTTCATTCGATCTCAAAGCTCATCAGGCAATTGTCCCACTGTACTATGCTGCTCAGACTTTAGTATCACCAAACCTCATTGCACGCATTCACACTCCCTTCAATGTCTTCGCGGTAGGCAGCGGCATAGCTGTGCCCCTGGTATTGCAAAGATCCATGAGCAGCAGGAACACTTACCATCAGGTGTACTGTTTGCCAGTTTTCAATAAAAAAAAACATTTTGGTATTTTATTGCGAGCTTTCCTTCTCTTGCATCATCATCATCATCATCATTTCAGCCTATCGCCGTCCACTGCTGGACGTAGGCCTCCCTCATGTTGCGCCACAATTAGCGGTCCTGTGCCGCCTGCATCCAACGACGCCCAGCTACTTTCACTAGGTCATCGGTCCACCTAGTGGGGGGGCGTCCTACACTGCGTCGTCCGATACGTGGTCGCCACTCGAGAACCTTTCTTCCCCAGCGGTTGTCGGTTCCTCGATCGATGTGGCCTGCCCATTGCCACTTCAGCGTGCTAATTCTTCGTGCTATGTCGATTACACCCGTTCTTCTACGGATTTCCGTATTCCGGATTCTATCTCGCAGAGAAATCCCGAGCATAGCCCGCTGAGCGACTTTGAGCCTTGATATGAGGCCTACATTTAAGGACCACGTTTCCGTGCCGTAAGTCATCACTGGTAACACACACTGGTCAAAGACCTGTGTTTTCAGACACTGAGGTATGTTGGACGAGAAGATCCTCTTAAGTTGCCCGTCTCTTGCATAGGTGTTATATATATGCCTATCCCTTAGGCGTCTTTTACGATATCCACGGGGCAAGATAGGGAGTGAGTGAATTGTGTTCTCGCTCTGTCACCATATTCGGAGTTGTGATCCACCTAATTCATTAATACAAATAGATTACATAATCTTCATCAAATTACATATTAGAAGATATTAAATGGTTTTAAGTTAGAACAATGGTTAAATCTCGTAAGCATATAGGAATTTTAATTAGGTACGCACGCAAGTGATAAGGTACATGTACACGTTTTAAGTTCACGGTAAATATGTAGGTACTTGTGTATAGTTTAAACAGAAACTTAGGTTTCGTGTGCTTTTTAATAGTTATTATGGTCGTTATGTATTTTAGCAATATTGAGGAATGAACCCACCTCGTGGAACCCATCGTGGATCTACTACCTACCGTGGATGTAGTAATAGACGACTTTTATTTTTTTCAGGATGCACGTCGCCTTCGTCGTTGGGCCGACCACCGGAGCAGGGTGACTTGAAGTCAGTGGTCGGCCCGACGGAATACCCCCTATTTGGGGTACCCTCCCATCGACCGACGTCCCCCCCTCGGGGAGGACGTCGGTCTCTCCTCACGCGGTTGGCCTCTCAGCGGGTGACAGATTAATTCCCCGGTCACGTCACCCGCAGCCTCGACTAGGGTGGCAATATAGTAGGTCAATTTCTCCCTCATAGTGGAGGAAGCCCGAGCCCAGCAGTGGGATGTTTATCAGCCGAAATGATGAAAAATTTAGTTTTTACTTTTTTTTTTGTGTGTGAATATAGTTGTTAGCCCCAGTTGGCTGTGCTAACTTTAACCGAACTGTTAGGTGGAATCTAGGTGGATAGGTCTATCTTAGGTGGAATTTACACTGGAATCGTATTTTTAACCTAATTCAAAAAAGAAGGAAGTTCTCTAGTCGCCTGTATTTTTTATGTTTGTTACCTCTCACTGCTAAGTGAGGCGTGTGTAGGTTGAGATGAATGATGAATGTTAATAATTAAATTGGGAAACTTTATCGAAGTGAAACTTCTATAAGCGCGGTAGAAGTTGATCAAGAAAATACGCACAGTGAAATAATTTTATTTTATTATTTTATTTTATTATTTTATTTTATTATGAAAACCAACAGCTAATAAGAACATTATAACTTGAACAAATAAAAACTTAAAGCCAAATAATAGGTCTCCATGCTTATGCAGCAATACAAAAACAAGTGGCCTGATTATATAGGATAATAAGCAAACAAAATTTAATAAAAAATAAACAAAATGAGAAAGTAACATTAAACTTATTTTCCAAAAAATTCCAAACTAAGCATCCGTCTTATCGGTTCCACCTTGGCCACAAATACGTCAAAGTTTAATGTTTAGTTTGATTATTCAATTTCAATTATTTTAAACTAACAACCCGCCCTCGCTTCGTTTCGGTTTCAATCCCTTTACCCGCGCAGTTCCCATTTCCGTGGGCATATCGGGACAAAATATAGCCTATGTTAGCCCTGATATAATAGCTTTCCATTGGTGAAAGAATTTTTGAAATCGGTTCAGTGGTTTAAGCGTGGAAGCGTAAGAAACAAACTTACTTTCGCATTTATGATATTAGTAAGGATAGCAACAGATAGAAAATATGTTATATCCACTTTCTCTGTTAATTATCTCTCTATACGGGAAGTCCGGCTACCGACAGAATGTGTTTGAACATCAAAGATAACAAATTTAATGCTTTAAAATATTTTTTAAAGACATTTTTGTGTGGTGACGGAATAAGAATACAATTCATCACCCCCTATCTTACCCGTGGGTGTCGTAATAGACGACTATTTTTTTTTTTTTTGAGTGTGTTACGGTTCGCGCACTCCTGGGCGACAGAAGGGCGTAAGCACGCACACCCGTAACCCACCCGTATAGCACGTCGCTTTCGTCGTTGGATCGACCACCGGTGCCGATTTCCTTGACCTCAGTGGTCGACCCGACAATAAAAAAAAAATAGTAGACTATGGGATATAATATGCATATAACAATTATGCAAGAGAACGAAAACCGAAACCCTATGCTAACCTGTATAACCAGCGTGGTATAGTAGGCCGATTTCCCTTCTATAATGGAAGAGGCCCGCACTCAACAGTTCGATGATAAATCATTGTGTTACGAATGAATTTACAAACATTAATGAACAAATTGTATCCAAACTGATAAATATAAAATTCCAAACCTGAAAAGATATGTTAAGCTTTTGAATTTATACTTCATTTGGCGCATTAGGAAAAAATTATGAATTTTTACGATGATCGCGCACACCGTCACAAAATGTCAACTAGATTATGCGTTATAATAAAACTTTCAATGTATTATATACCTCTTTTTCTATTATTAGTGTCGTTTTTAGGGTTCCGTATCCAAAGGGTAAAAACGGGACCCTATTACTAAGACTTCGCTGTCTGTCTGTCACCAGGCTGTATCTCAAGAATCGCGATAGTTAGACAGTTGAAATTTTTACAAAATATGTATTTCTGTGGCCGCTATAACAACAAATACTAAAAATAAAATAAATATTTAAGGAGGGCTCCCATACAACAAACGCGATTTTGTGGCTTTTTTGTTCAATGGTGCGGAACCCTTCGTGCGCGAGTCCAACTCGCACTTGGCCGAATTTTTCTACAAACAGGATAACGCGAAGGGTAAAATTTTTAGAAAGATTTTTAACTTCTTTCGCCAAAAAGTATAACTTCTTACATGCATAAATAAGTGCACACAAACTTTAACTTTTTTGCCCGTGTACAATAATTATTTATAATTATTCTTTAAAAAAATGCTATAAATATAAGAAGCAAGAAATAATACACGCTTTTTAAATAAAACTACTTTACGGATTCTATCGCGTTTGTATTTGATTTTTGATTACCCGACGTTTCGAACACTTTACAGCGTTCATGATCACGGGTGGACTAAGATGTCTCACGTCCAACAAGTTATTGTTACTGCAGAAAATTTATAATTATCTACCCGATACAGAAATTAGTTATTAAATATTGACCCACATTTTGATACAAAATTTATTGCCAGTGTAAGAAGAAAATGATTCTATATGAAAAAATTATATTGTTTATGGTTAGTAATAATTAAACATTAAAATTAATAGTAATTATATTTAAAAAACTAAGTAATAATCTAGTATACTACCACCGGATCGGAACACGGTCACACTGAGAAAGATCCGGCAAGAAAACTCAGGTAACATGATGCTAAATTAAAGTTAATTTTGAAGGCGGCTTACTTTATGTTACTAAAAGGTTTTAATTTATAAAATAGGCGTGACGAAAGATTTTGAAATCCTTTTCCGTAATGTGGGCACACACTTATTATTTACGAAAAAACCTTTATTTCGGTAATAAATTTATGTTTAAAGAAGTTTAAAACAATTTTTCCAATATTTTTTAAATATAGCGCGAAAACAGCTCGCCGGTGTCATGGCGTCGGCTGTTACGTCACGTTAAGGTAACCACGTCCTTGTGTCTATGTGTAGCGAAGAAAGTAAGCAAAACATTAAATTAATTCTTGTGATAAAAATGAATTCCAAAGTTTATAAGTGGTGTGCAGTACCTCAGTGCAAAAATACATCAATAAAAACCCCCAACAAAGTAGTTGTACATGTTCCTAACAAGAAAATAATAAGAGATATGTGGTTAAAGCTCGCAAACCTGTGAGGGAGCTAACCTCAAGAATAAACAATGATAAGTAAAAAATAAACTCACATCAGTTCAAAACGAGTTAGATTATATCTAAGTTGGTACTAGAGATTAGGTTACTAGAAACATGGTAGTAAAGATAAACAAAAATTTACTTACAAAGAAGTTTTTATGTTTCTAAACTCAGGCGAGCAAAATTCTTTATTTGTAGGGAGGAAATCACCCAACATCAATACTTGATATATGTACCTTTTTTTTTTTTTTTGGGGTGGGCTGCGGTCTGCGCGCCTTTGCGCCACTCCGTCCGGGGTGATAGAGGGGCTTAAGCACGCAACACCCGCAACCCACCCGAACACCACGTCGCCTTCGTCGTTGGGCCGACCACTGGAGCAGGGTTACTTGTCATCAGTGGTCGGCCCGACGGAATACCCCCTACCCGGGGCACCCTCCCGTCGACCGACGTCGTTAATGGAACCCGCCCACACCGGTGCGCCGTAGAGGGCCATCAACCGGATGACCCCCGCGTACATCTGTTGACATGCCGCGCTCGGTCCGCCCACATTCGGCATCAGCCATTGTAGGGCGGACGCCACGCCGACGAGCCGCGGGATGAGCCTGCGGAAATGCTCCCGAAACCACCATCGTCCGTCAAGCACCAGGCCCAAGTACTTCATATGGGCCTGGATGCTGATCCCAACCGAATTGACGGTGATCGAGACGCCGATGGGAGGGTCCATACGGGGCCCATGGAACAAGAGGGCCTCCGTCTTGTCCAGGGCCACCCTCAACCCCAGCGTCTCGATCCGCCTGACGACCTCTTCGCCCTGAGGTCGCCAGGCTTACCGCCTCTTGTAGCGTCCCACCGCGGGCTGTGACGAGCGTGTCGTCGGCGTAACAAATCACGCCCAGCCCGGGTGGGCTCCCCCGCAACGTCCAGTCGTAGCCGATGTTCCACAGGGTGGGTCCGAGGACCGACCCCTGTGGAACACCGCACGTCATGGGCGTTCGCACAACGTCCCCTACTCGGTTGGCGTAGAGGACGCTGCGCCCCTCCAAATAGTCTGCCACCAGCCGACAATACATCAATCCTGGGCAAATTTGAGCGGTTTGCTTTAACAAAGCTTGGTTCCATTGTAATAATCGAGTAGAGTCGGTAAATCACACCTAAACAAATAAAAAATCAATCCAAATGCGTAATCAGTAGTACTGAGAACAACAAACAGAGTACTTTACCTTAATGTGACGTAATACACTGTGATTGGTGTTTCAGCCAAAATGGCCGAATGCAGTATTTTAATGATTTAATTTATTGAAAATCTTAACAATCTCAATTATTTAGATAAATCTAAAGTAGCGTATTAAATTTTTTTGATATGTATTTTCCCTTAAAATCATTAATGCATCGATTCTTTTATACTGTCGTCACGCCTATTATCTTTAGTTATTATTATTGTGGGTCAAATCTATACAATATGAGCTCACGGTGTCTTGCAGTCTTGTGGTGGTCTTTTTGGATTTGTTTTTAATAATGTTTATAACAGGATCCCAGCTTGATGGTAACACCCAGCCATCCTCTCTATTGAAATTTTTGTGTTTTTTAATCTCAATAGCCTCGCGTACCATTCTAGGCAGGTATCGGTGTTCTTTTGCGAGGATTTGTGGTTTGTCAAACCTGATGTTATGGTGGGCGCGGTCCTGACTATGTTCACAGACTGCAGACATAGTGTCCCTGCGGTGCTTCACATCGGCTATGTGTTCTTTGATCCGAGTTCTTATGGATCTCTTTGTTTGTCCAATGTAAGAGAGACCACAGTCACAGTCAAGTTTATATACTCCTGCATCTTGTAAAGGGATCTGGCACTTGACAGGTGGTAAGAATTGGCTAATCCTCTTCAGTGGCTTAAAATAAGTTTTAATGGAAGAGCGTTTCAGGATGTAGCCAATCTTGTCAGTGACTCCTTTGACGTAAGGTAGTATTGCAGGAAGGCGCTCAACTGTGGGTGTTTCACTCGGTCTCTGCGATGGGGGCGAGGAACTGGCAGCTTGTTTGCACGTAACACCTGCTTGACATGCTGCAGCTCCCCAGCCAGGTGTTCATCGTCACAGATTCCTCGTGCTCTCTGCAACAAAGATTTACACACGATAGCTAACTGTGAAGGGGGATGATGAGAATCACCGTTCAAGTATCTGTCTGTATGTGTTGCCTTACGATACACTGTATGACTCAAGGTGTTATTAGGGTTACGTATAACCAAAATGTCTAAGAAGGCTAAAGAGTTATTTGACTCCAGTTCCATAGTGAATTGAATTTTTGGATTAATGGAGTTAAGATGGTTTAGGAATATGGTTATTTTGTCTGTGGGTAATATTGTGAAAGTGTCATCTACGTACCGCTTGTAGAACCTGGGTGTGACAGGTGAGCTTGATAAGGCCGTCTCCTCGAAGTCCTCCATGAATATATCGGCAACGACAGGGGAGACCGGCGAGCCCATAGCCACTCCATCTACTTGCTTGTAGAAGTCATCATTACACATTAAATAGCCAGTTGTTAGGCATTGACGTAACAGTTCCGCATATCCCAATGGCATATTATTGTCAGATAGCTTCTTAGATATGGTTTTGATGCAATCCTCCACAGGTAGAGAGGTGAAAAGTGATGTGACATCAAAACTGACCATAGTTTCATTGTCAGCGAGATGTAGATCTTTAATTTCACTGACAAAATGGTAAGAGTCTTTCACAAATGCACTAGTGTGTCCCCGGAGTTGGGAGAGGACTTTCGCAACCTTCTGTGCTAATTTATAAGTCGGCGTGTCGATCTGACTTACAATTGGTCGCAGTGGTGCATTTGATTTGTGTATCTTGGGCAACCCATATAATTTAGGTGGTTTGACGCATGGTGGTATTAGATTTTTCACGTCTAGATGTAATGTATCGGAGTACTTTATTATTAGTTTCTTTGTGTTCTTTAGAACGACATTGGTGGGGTCTGTTTTGACCTTCTTGTACGTTGTTTCATCCGACAAAAGTTGGTTAATTTTATCATTATAATCCGACGTATTCATAACCACGGTCGCGTTTCCTTTGTCTGCGCGCAGGATGACGATATCTGATTTATTCCGTAGGTTTTTTAAGGCTAAATATTGTTGTTTTGGAAGATTATTTTTGGGTAGACCACTACGACGCAATAAGGACGAGACATCCTGCCGAATAGCCTCCATATCTTCCTTTGGCACGGTATTTTTAATCAGAACATCTTCGACAGCACAAATTATTTCTTCATAAGGAATTCGCGTAGGTGTTACAGCAAAATTTAGACCTTTCGATAAAACTTGAATTTCGGTGTTGTCTAAATGTTGTGTTGACAGATTTATGACAGCGCGGTCTGCGTAAGAGTCTATGGTTGACGGGCGCGTTCCGTCCCCGTGCTGCGTTCCATGTTCAACGCGAGATTTTTTGTTACATAATTTTTCAAATTTTGTAACGTGTTTATTTTTGCATCTATTATATTTAGTTATTTCGCGCTTACCTAGATGTTCGATGCAACTTTTAAATTCGGCTGTCGTTAAAACTAACTCAATCACACCAGCATTTTTCTCGATTTCACGGTTAATATTGTATAGATCGGATCGGGTCTCGTGAATTACCGTCTGCAATAACTTTTTACTCGCCTGTTCTAAGATCTTAGCGCTTCCACGTATGTTTTTCTTGCAAGGAATCCTTACACACGTAGGAATGAGGTCATGGTCTCGGCATCTCTTCAAGAAATTTAGTGATGTTATATATCTTGCGCGCTTGGTATGAAGATACTCTAACCGGCGTATTTTATTTGCAAATTCCAGTCCGTACTGGCTTACATAATGATTCCTGATGTTTACGCGAGTATTATACATTTTAAATAAAACTACTTTACGGATTTTATCGCCTTTGTATTTGATTTTTGATTACCCGACGTTTCGAACACTTTACAGCGTTCATGATCACGGGTGGACTAAGATGTCTCACGTCCAACAAGTCCGATGTGAAGCACCGCCGGGACACTAGGTCTGCAGTCTGTGAACATAGTCAGGACCGCGCCCACCATAACATCAGGTTTGACAAACCACAAATCCTCGCAAAAGAACACCGATACCTGCCTAGAATGGTACGCGAGGCTATTGAGATTAAAAAACACAAAAATTTCAATAGAGAGGATGGCTGGGTGTTACCATCAAGCTGGGATCCTGTTATAAACATTATTAAAAACAAATCCAAAAAGACCACCACAAGACTGCAAGACACCGTGAGCTCATATTGTATAGATTTGACCCACAATAATAATAACTAAAGATAATTTTATAAATTAAAACCTTTTAGTAACATAAAGTAAGCCGCCTTCAAAATTAACTTTAATTTAGCATCATGTTACCTGAGTTTTCTTGCCGGATCTTTCTCAGTGTGACCGTGTTCCGATCCGGTGGTAGTATACTAGATTATTACTTAGTTTTTTAAATATAATTTTAATGTTTAATTATTACTAACCATAAACAATATAATTTTTTCATATAGAATCATTTTCTTCTTACACTGGCAATAAATTTTGTATCAAAATGTGGGTCAATATTTAATAACTAATTTCTGTATCGAGTAGATAATTATAAATTTTCTGCAGTAACAATAACTTGTTGGACGTGAGACATCTTAGTCCACCCGTGATCATGAACGCTGTAAAGTGTTCGAAACGTCGGGTAATCAAAAATCAAATACAAACGCGATAAAATCCGTAAAGTAGTTTTATTTAAAATGTATAATACTCGCGTAAACATCAGAAATCATTAATACACGCTTGCTATAAGGACTAACACCGCCATGTTTGCGAGAGGGGCCCACTCCCGTCCCTCCTCTGAGGTCGTGATCTCTCATTAACGAACACAGTAAGGCGTGCATATGTATCTCGTCAGTGCGATCGCGAAATATCATTCAGTATAAACTATCAATGATTATAGAAATTTAGTTATGGTGTGCGATGAAATCGTCGGGGTATGTAAGTAATTTGTATTTTTAATACGCTTTTATTAGCCTTGCTTGTATGTTTGTTATGTGTGGCAGTGCCTATGAATATTACCAATTCTAGGTGTTGTAAAAGAAGTCTAAGACCTTTTTTTTGTATATACTAGCTAGCGGCTTCGCCCGCGTAAGAAATGTCTTTCACAAGATGAAATTTTATCCAAATCCGTTCAACGGATTATGCTTCGTAATCATTGCAGCTCATATAAGTTTCTTTATTGGGCTCGTTATCTATCTAATAACGTTTACAAAATGTCAACGTCAGCTAATAAATGATAGAGAAAATACATTGCAATGAAGTCACCAACATTATCATTTACGCAGTCATATACGTCCGACTGTTGGGCTCGAGCGAGTGCTGTGTGGTAGCGGCTAATTACCAACTCTTACATCGTGATCAAAAAATGTCTAAGAGCTTTACATAGTCTAGAGACAGCTTAGTCTGATGCCGATAGGTCAACAGTTGCCTTTCCAAGGAGGTTGGGCGCTCGCGCATAAAACTATTACCTTAAGTCTTTTACAATATGTACTACTAGCAGCGCCCTGCGGTTATACCGGCACAGTTCCCCTTCCCGTGGGAATATCGAGATAAATTATAACCTATGTGTTATTCTGATATGTAAGCTATATTATTATGAAGTTTCATCAAAATCCATTCAGTAGTTTTTTGCGTGAAAGAGCAACAAACATACAAACTTTTGCGTTTGTAATATTAGTAAGATGAAAGAAGAGCACATTTTGAGTCGACCCTAAGTAATTAGAGTAAGAACAGGATGATCTACAAACCCCAGTTTTGATTTTAATTTTTGACACTTGTCAAGGACAATACAATAATTTAAAAAAGTTTGTCTTTAGGATTATTGATCATTATTAAAGGGGGTATATTTTCCTCACTACCTATCTGCGCCCGGAGTAAATATTTTGAGCGCCTGCTGCGTTCCTTGGATCTGATAGCCGTATTTCTGGCTTTCCTTCCGGGATCGAGATTTGATTTCCCGTTAATTTCTTGCAGAGCCTTGGTTGGTTACACGTTTTCATCAGCATCTCTCCCATATGTCCCACTACCAGGCTCGAGCTTCCTCCTCAATTTTAGTGACTTTGAGATACTATACGACGTTGTTCAGACGGGTGGGTATTGGGTTTTATTTTTAGTTTTTCTTTTCTTACGTAAACCGCTTAGTTGTCTTTTACGACACCCACAGGCAAGATGGGGACTGGTGATGGGGGTGGGGAGTGGTCTTACGCCATTACCACACGGAAAACACATTCACACTATAATATTATACCAGTAATAATCCACGTATAAACAGCAGAACTTTTATGCGGCTTTATAAATTAGAAATTCACGGTTGGCGATCGCGTTTACGAAGCCAATTTGTTTTATCAAAACTTTGCGACACTACACAGTAATCAATTGTACTTATTTATTTTTTAACAATAATAATTGATATAGTTGACATCTTTATAATTTTGAACTTGAAAATTATGCAATGTCCGTTTGCCAGGACCGAGGCACGCAAAATGGTAACTATTCTATCTATACCAATAAATAAAATTGGAGTGTCTGTTTGTAATGTCAAAATAATAGGCTTTTTTCATGCTCACACGGTTATTTGCACGACACCTATGCCTAAAATGCAGATTAAAAAAATTTTGTCTGTCTGTTTGTTCCGGGTAATCTTCAAAACGGCAGAACCGATTTCAAAAATTCTTTCACCAATGGAAAGCTATAATATCAGCGTGTAAACTAGGCTATATTTTATCCTGGTATTTCCACGGGAACGGGCACTACGCGGGTAAAACGACCAAAACCGAAGCGAAGTGAGGGTGGGTTGCTAGTCTTTAATAATCTCCGATGTTTACGCGAGTATTACAAATCTATCTGTACTAATATTATATCCGTGACGGAGTAAGAATACAATTCACCACTCTCTATCTTGCCCGTGGATGTCGCAAAAGACGACTAAAGGATATAAGCATATAACATCTACACAAGAGAAGGAAAACTCGAAACAAAACCCTATTGCAAAACGTTTGACCAGCGTGGAATAGTAGGCCAATTCCTCACCCAGGCCTGAGCCCAATAGTGGGACATATACAGGATGATGATGCTTAATATTATAAAACCTCAGAGTTTGTTTGGTTTAAAGCACCAATCTCAGGCACTAGGTGATCGAATGGAAAAAAAAAGCGTTGTATAGCACATTTATCGGGGAGATTTATATAAATGTAACGTTACGTTTAATAGAAACGGAACATCAATAACAAATATTGTAAAAAAGGGGAAAAATTTATTCCTTTTGTAAGATTCCATTGACAACGTTGCGCGCGTGATCTAGTTTAAGATAAACTATTCAACGGATGATCGTCGGGGTACTGCGTTTCCTTCCATGAACAAAATAACAAAATGTGAAATTAAAAATCAACCACAATAGTTCTCTATAAATGTTTATTTTATATATCTGAGAACCCTATTTAGTTAACTCTCTACATCATAAAAGTAAAGCTGTCTAGTATTTTCATCATTTCAGCCTATTGCCGTCCCCTGCTGGACGTAGGCCTCCCTCATATTACGTCACAATGTGCGGTCCTGTGCCGCCTGCATCCAACGACGCCCAGCAAATTTCACTAGGTCATCGGTCCACCTAGTGGGGGGGCGTCCTACACTGCGTCGTCCGATACGTGGTCGCCGCTCGAGAACCTTTCTTCCCCTTGGTTGTCGGTGCGTCGAGCGATGTATTACTTTTTGTAATATTTGTGCTAATTCTAAATTCAATAACAAATCAAGTAAAGATATCACTGTAAAATATACTGCCCTATTTTACACCCGTGGATGAAAATTGTTTATATATTTTTACTGAAGAATATTTCGGCTTCATTTGAGGACAACGGATAAAGATTTCTTCGTCTTACAACATACAACTTTTGCAATTACGTTTCACCCCGCGTGGGGTTAAATTTCTTAAAATCTTTATTAATTTGTACGTAATAAAATGAAACTGCTGTCCAAATTTCCAAATTTTGATACAACAAATCTATGTTAACCTGTCTGGTCAAGATAGTATTTAAATCTAACTACAGGAAATATTAGAAATAATTTGTTCACTCTTTTTGAACACGTAGAGGAAATCTTAAAATAGTATTCTGTTGCGTGGTAGGAAGGCATGGCTATAAGGGCCATAGCGCGTGCGATATTTTAAATATTAGTGACTTGCCGCCGCTTTTAGTGCCCTGTCCATCTGTCGTCACAGTTATTCAATGCCAGATGTGTCCGCAGATTCCATCTTTTGAAGCATTTTCCTTTGTGTGACTATAGTAGTTAGCCACCGATGGCTATGACAACTTTACCTGGACCATGGGGACAGCGCTGCAGGCTCTCAACCTGGTAAAGTTCAGCGCCTCGTACCGAAGGCATTCAGTGTGGGGTACTTACCTCGGTTCTTGGTTGGTCGCTGGTAATGTCGATGTGGCCACGTTTTTAGTTTTAGACCTCGACGGCGAGGACGGAACCGTAGATGTTTACTTGAAATAGCTTAGCGGGCTGTGTATGCCTATTTTTATTCTCGCTAGAATACTATTTTTTGCATTGACTCGATTGGAGAACTCTGATTAAAATTTATTTTGCTATCCCAAAAGTGGCCCCATAGACACAGCGATAATCGTTCTACATCATTATTGAAATTTTATAAATACTAGCGCTACGAAATAAAATAATAAATGTCATTTAATTGCTATCATAATAACTCGTAACTGGTTATTTAACTTGTTTAAATGACGATACATTTAATTTATCGATTATTGGAAAACGTAAATGGTTCAACGTTTGCGATGATCGATACTAATGAATAAATCAAAGTACAAACTATATTTGACATCATCATCTCAGCCCATACCTGCGCCTAATGCCGCTCTAGCCGAGGCCGCAGGTGACCGGACCGGCGACTTTAGTTCGTCTCCCGCAGAGAGGCTAACCGCGCGAGGGCGACCGACGTCCCAGGACACGTCGGGCCGACCACTGAGGACAAGGAACTCGGCACTGGTGGTCGGTTCAATGACGAAGGCGACGTGGCTACGGGTGGGTTATGGGCCTGCGCACCGTCCTTTCGTCGCTCCGGACGGAATGGGCGGCGTGTGCGCGCTGACCATAGCCCACTCATAAAAAAAATCATCTCAGGTTATATATCATCCTGCTTTACTCGGGCCTCCTCCAAAATGTGAGAGAAATTGACCAAGTGAATACAATTCACGACTCCGTATCTTGCCTGTGGGTGTCGTAACAGACGACTAAGAGTAAATATGTACATACCATCTATGAAAGAGATGGAAAACTCGAAACAAAATTCTATGCCAAACTGTTTGACCAGCCTAATATAGGTCAATTTTCCTTTCATTGTGGAGAAGGCTCGAGCCCATCACTGGCACGTATGAGTACCTGCGCCTGATGCCGCCCTAGCCGAGGCCGCGGGTGACCGGACCGGGGAATTTAGTCCGTCACCCGCACAGAGGCTGACCGCGCGACGGCGACCGACGTCCCGGAACGGGGACGTCGAGAGGTGAGGGTACCCGAAAGGGTATTTCGTCGGGCCGACCACTGACGACAAGTCAACCTGCTTCTATGGTTGGCCCAACGACGGTGGGTTATGGGCCCGCGCGCCCTCCTTTCGCCGCCCGGGACGGAATGGACTGCGTGCGCGCTTACCATAGACCATCCATAAAAAAAAATATCACTAGCACGTATGGGAATTGTAACAATGATGATATCACACTGGTCAGAGTTATGTAAACAAGGTTTTAGTTGAAGTTTTCCTTCTTTTGCATAATTGTTATTTGCATATTATATCTTTTATGACAACCAGGGGCAAGAAAAAGGCTGGTAATTGTAAACTTACTCCGTTACGATGCAATCATCATCATCATTGCAGCCCATATACGTCCTACTATTGGGCTCGGGCCTCCTCTACAATGGGAGAGAATTTGATCTACCATACCATGCTCGTCAGACATGTTGGTATAGGGTTTCATTTCGAGTTTTTCTTTTGTTGTATAGATGTTATGTGCATATTATATCCCTTAGTCGTCTTTTACGACATCCACGGGCAAGATAGGGAGTGTTGAATTGTATTTTTACTCCCTCACCACACGAAATATCATAATTATTCAGGTTAATTGTTTGCTCATATGGCACATTGCTTAGTACTGATGTTGTAGATTCGATCCCAACGCAGGACGTTTATTTTTTATCCGATTCTCAATTTATTGTGATGAGTTTGGGTATTAGTTGTGTTCGTTAATTGTATTTTTATAAAGACCTTCGTGACACAAGGATTTATTATGTAGTGCGGGGGTGTTGGATCCAAAAATAAGTTACTACCCACGTCTTAAGTAATACAAATGATACAAGCCATTCGCCAGTGTGATATTTATATAAAACTAGCAACCCGCCCTCGCTACGCTTCGGTTTCAGTCGCTTTACCCGCGGCGTAGTTCCCGTTCCTGTGGGAATACCGGGATAAAATATAGCCTATGTTACTCCCTGATATTATAGCTTTCCATCGGTGAAAGAATTTTTGAAATCGGTTCGGTGGTTTAAGCGTGAAAGCGTTACAAACAAACAAACATCCTTACTTTCGCATTTATAATATTAGTATGGATTAGTATGGATAACGGAAAATATAGTTTGAAATCGTAGAATTGTTCTTTCTTTCCCTCTGCCGTTGGTATTGTAAGTTCTTCTGGCCATCCATCAGTCAGCTTTACGACTCCCACGATAAACAAGAGTTAGTGATTGAAAAACACAGTGTAACCATGACCATTCACCACAAGTGAAGTCAATAATAATGGTTAATAATTCTGAAATGTCGACTCTATAAATAATAATTATGTTTTTTTCAAATATTCGTCGTTCTTTGAAGTCGTTCTTTGAAGATTTCCAATATGTTGTGCTTAAAATACCCGTATTCCGTAGTGGTTGTCGGTTCGTCGAGCGATGTGGCCTGCCCATTGCCACTTCAGCGTGCTAATTTTTCGTGCTATGTCGGTTACACTCGTTCTTCTACGGATTTCCCTATTTCGGATTCTATCTCGCAGAGGAATACATAAGGGGCTTATATAGAATAAAAGATTTTATTCGATTAGTGTACTTCGTTGTTTATAGTTCTGCTATCGTGTTTTCTACCATAGTTTTTTACACGCTTCTTACATTAAGTGCCTACCTCCCGCAGTATTATAACGCTGAAAGAATGTTTTTATTTCATTACATACACATATTTCGATGTAGATAGCGGCGATATCCAATGGGGAGATTAATAGAGGGCTACGCATAGGTCTTCGGTACAGTCATAATTAATTCGCCGCACAGTCGCACAACATCGTGTCGCTACGTACCACAAACTCCTACGTATAGTACATACTTTCAGTCACATCGCGTGGCGTTGCGTCGCCGTGGCTTATTTACGCCACGCTAAGGATCTGGTGGAATTGTGAATTGTATTATTACCATCGCACCACACAAATAACGTATAGAGTTTTACATCGAGTTTGCCACCTCTTGCATTGATGCTATCTGCATATTGTATCCCTCAGTCGTCTTTTACGATAGCCACGGGCAACATATAGTGAATTGTATTATTATTGTCGCATTATACAGATATCCATTTAAATATGTATAATAAAAATACTATTTGAACAGTGTCTAGGTGTATGTAAACAGTCGTAAGTACGTAGTAGAGTAGTCTAATCGTACTGGCATTACACACTCTACTCGAAGCCGTTAAGCCTCTTAATTTGCAGTATGTCTCTACGCTAAGCCTTATTCACGCGAAGACATTTGTTTGTCATTTGACAGGCTGTTGACCTGGGCTTAACATCCTAATGTCGTTTAATTCGAAACCCATTTCATGTGACTAATAGTTCTGTTTATTTATTGTATTCACAGAATTTGATTTTTACTTTTTGATTTAAATTTGCTATGGTTTGTTGGCGTAGTCTTCTGTTTTTGTCGTCATCTTCACTCAGGATCCCCCTGTGGTGACGGAGTAGGAATACAATTCGCCACCCCCCTCTCTTGCCCGTGGGTTTCCTAGAAGACGACTAAGGGGTAAAATATACATATAACATCTATACAAGAAAGGGAAAACTCGAAATAACACCAGCTTGGTTATAGTAGGTCAATTTCCCTCCTTTTGTGGAGGAGGCTCGAGCCCAACAGTGGGACTTATATGAGCTGGAATGATGATGAATGATGATAATTCAGGTTTATCACTGCTGTATGTAGGCCTTCCTCATTGAGCCTCATAGAGTGCGGTCTAGTGCCACCCGTGTCCGACGAATTTTACCAAGTCATCGGTATACCTGGTAAGGGCCATCACCACTTAAAAACAGTTTCTTTAAATTGGTGTTAATTCCTCCACATTGTAATATTCGTAAGCCTAGATCCAGTTTTCACAGACATAGCCTTTTCCGTGTGGTGACGGAGTAAGAATATAATTCACCACCCCCTATCTTGCCCGTGGGTGTCGTGTAAGACGACCAAGGGATATAATGATATGCATGTAACGTCTATGCAGAAGAAGGAAAATTTGGAATAAAACCAACTCGTCAAACCCCCGTAGTACAGTAGGCCAATTTACCTTCTATTATGGAGAAGGCTCGAACCCAGCGGTGGGACGTATGTAGGCCGAGATAAGCTTTCTCTAAGCCCAGGAAGCCCTCGGGACCCAGGATGAATTAAAAAGATAGAGGTGGGCAGGCTACAGTTTTTTCCTATAATGTAGTCCGGGGCGAGGGATGGAGGCCTGCGGTCCCAGAACTTACCGTATTTCCTTTCTATAGCTAATTGGGCGACCATTGGTACTGATTCCTTGGCATCCGTGGCCGGCAAGGCGTACTGCCGCTTTGGGTACCGACCTCCTTGACGTCCCGGCAAGAAATCCCCCAACTGTCCAACCGCAGCCACGGCTAGGGGTGATAAATGAGTTCTAAGCGGGTTGTTATCTCGTTTTGCGGTTGGAAAATTTTATGTTGCTGCACTCTTAAAAATGTAATCTAATTGTTCAAACTGTATTACGCGAAAATGGTTGATGTAAATAAAACTTAAATCAGTTTTTACGACATCCACAAGCATTATTAATTTTATTGCTTTTGTACTTTATCTATTCATATTTATGTATGGTTTCGTAGAAGATGACTAAGCTATGTGGTATGTCGATATGCCGATGCAAGAGAAAGAAATCTAGACGTAAAATCCTATGTGAAACTGACCGAACAGCTTAGTAGTATATTAGGCCAATTACCTTCAGTTGTAGTAGAAGAGATACGAGCCGAGGAGTGGGACGTCTATGTACTGAGAAAAAGAAGAAGAAAAATGGTTAATTGTTATCATCATCACAGCTCATATACTTCCCACTGTTGGGCTAGTGCCGCCTCCATAATATGAGATCTATTATACGCTAGTCAGCATTAGACGGGTTGGTATAGTTTTATTTCGGGTTTGCCATCGCTTTTATAAATGTTATATGCATATTGTATCCCTTAGTCGGCGTTTACGACACCCACATGCAAGATACGAGGTTGGTGAAGTGTATTCTTACTTCGTCACCACACGGATAGCTAAAGAATTCATCGTCCAAAGTTTAAATCTTAAAGTTTTCAACAAAATTTGTTTTGTTTTTCTTCTGATGTCACAACAGCGGGACGTTTTGTAATGATACTGATGATTAATGAAATCATAATATCTTATTTCCACCTTGCTTGTTTTGAAGATTTTGTTATTTAAGAAAATATTCATAATTAATCAACCTTATGATGCCGATTAGGAATCTTCTATGTTGAGTATAATTCCATTCATTGGGAATGCCTTTGTTGATTAGAATTGCAATTGTTCTTTCCTGTATTATACACTAGCAACCCGCCCTCGCTTCGGTTTCAGTCGCCTTACCCGCGTAGTTCCCGTTCCCGTAGGAATACCTGAATAAAATATAGCCTATGTTAATCCCTGATATTATAGCTTTCCATTGGTGAAAGAATTTTCGAAATCGATTCGGTGGTTTCAGCGTGAAAACGTAACAAACAAACAAACTTATTTTCGCATTTATAATATTAGTAAGGATCTAATAATAATAAAAATAGAGTAGTAGTATTTTACACCTACCGTTGGCAGTCCACGTGTGTTATGTGCAGGCGTGGAGTGTCATCGGTAGACGTCTCATCCCACTTTTAGATTAAATTTCTCCAAAGGTTTCTGCGTGTTGAATCCATATCCCCATGTAAGCCTTTCAAAGGACCGGGTATCTTCCCTTGGAAGATAGTCGTGAAACTGGGAGATACATAAATAATAAAAAGTATAATATATAGTGATTACCATTCCCGGACAATACAATTGACTGCAAATGGTATAATTGTTGTGGAACTCTCATGCCGTGAGACATAGGCTCAACGACAGTTCTTTATGCAATCCAAATCCGGAGGGGGTCGCCTTCACGCGGTCAGTCTCTCTGCGGGTGACGGACTAACCCCTGGTCCAGTCACCTGCGGTCTCGTTTAAGTTTTTTTTTTATGGGTGGGCTATGGTAAGCGCTCACGCGGTCTATTCCGTCCGGGGCGACGTGAGGACGGCGCGCGGGCCTATAATCCACCCGTACCCACGTCGCCTTCGTCGTTGGGGGTCTCGGTTAGGTACGTTGTCCTTATAATCCGGGAGTGATTTTTGTCAATTAATAAACTTTATCACGACGTAATGATTCACTCTTTAGAGCGAGGTGTCGTAAATTCGTATTTCGTGTGGTGACGGAATAAGTAAGACTGTATATCATGAAGAACGACTAAGCAATAAATATAATACATATTTATTGCTTAGTCGGTACAACAAGACATGAAATTCTCAAAATAAAACGCTATACCGATCCGTCTCACCTGCGTGCTGTAGTCGATCAATTTGGTGGATTAATATCCCTCCTATTGTGGAGGACCACTTCGCTTGAGCCCAATAGTGTGATGTAAATGAGCTGAATTGATGTGACGATGATGATTATTTTAAAAACTCTATGAATATAAACAAATGATATTAGTGTATGTTATGTAATGACTTTTATTATGTATTTTATTTGTCTGTCGCCTGAAGCACAATCCATTGAACACACTTCGTTCCTGTTGAAAAATTTTAACTTTCATTGGACATCGAATCCAAATAAGTACGATAGGCAGTAATAATTTTCCGCTGGGCCGACCACTGAAGACAAGGAACTCTGCACTGATGGTCGGCCTAACGACAAAGGCGACGAGCCACGGGTGGGTCATGGGGTCGCGTGCCGCCCATCTGTCGCCCCGGACGTAGCCAGGCGGCGGGTGCGCTGCCTGTAGCCCATCGCAAAAAAAAAAACGGCAGTAATAATTTAATACCGCATTTTCCGTGTGATGACGGAGTAAGAATACAATTCACCGCGATTTTACACGTGGATGTCATAAAAGACGATTCGAAATTTCGAAATAAAACAAATCTGACTGCCGTGGTATCCTACTAATATTATAAACGCGAAAGTTTGTGAGTATGTGAAGATGTTTGTCGCTCTTTCACGCAAAAACTACTGAATGGATTTTGATAAAACTTCACAATAATATAGCTTATATATCAGAATAACACATAGGCTATAATTTATCCCGATATTTCCACGGGAAAAGGAACTGCGGGTGAAAGCGCAGGGCGCCGCTAGTAGTAGTTAAATTTCCCTTTTATTGTGAAGGAGACACGCCCAGCATTGAGTCGTATATGAGCCGTGATGATGATAACGAATTTAATAACCGCAACGCCTATAACTTTTTACTATATTGATATTTCCGTTGAATAAAGCCCATCCGCACGTTATCAACGCTAAACAAATAATATGTATGAACGCATCGCCTACATTATTCCTACTATTTGCGTCACACGAAACAAATTGGGCTTTATCGTTCACTGGTTACTTGTGATAGGACGGTATGTATACAGGACATAATTTCGGTTAATTGACGTCATCACACACATATATAACTATGTATGTATGTAATTGTAATATACAAGTGTTGAATAAGAGAGCCCGCACACATACAATTGCAAGTTGGCCGACTAAATCGTAAGTAGGTGTATTAGGCGTTGTTACTTATGCTAGCCCGCACATCGTCTCCAACTAAATCGTCCAACTAATTAATTGCACACCGATCGTATCAGAATCACGATTTCCTTCCGATTAAAAAGTTGTCCAACTATCGACCAACTGCTTGTTAGCATGGTTATCCTATGCAAGTTCGCACACTATCCAACTTAGTTGGACAGTTGTACGACAAAATGCAAGGTGACCACACGCGTGCGCGTGATTTCCCCACGCTCGCATCTTCATCGACGGGTACGATGTCTGTCTCGTGATCAATTGTTGTAAACGAAAAAGTAGAAGAGCTCATAGAGGAAGTTCAAAAAAGGTCAGCGTTGTACAAAAAAGAAACTTGAAACAATTTATCAGGGTAATATCTGAGTTTATAATGCAATGTATGATGCTTCCCATATTGTAATCTGTTACTTAATATAAGATGCACCCAAAATGTTCTCTTTTATTTTCGTCTTCTTTTTATTAATAGAGCAATTAAAAGGTTTTTTCACGCACATGCACCGCGCTGGCAATACTGGCACCGACTAAATCGGTTAAGTCTGTGGCGTGTAACCAATTAAATAAAGTTGGCCAACTAAATTGTAAGAGCACGCAATTTAGTTGTACGATAGTCGTCCAACTTGCAATTGTATGTGTGCGGGCTCTTTAAGGCTTTGTATATAACAAGCGACTGGACCGCTTCGCATCGCTTTCAGCAGCGTTTCCTCTAAATTTTAAATCTGCTGTTTCTCCTAAGATATTGCCTCGCGTTCGAGTCCGGGACCGGGCAGAATTTTATGAGGTTTTTTTGAAAGGAAGAGTCTAAGTTACGCTTTATATAGACAGCTTATATGGCAGATAGCATTTAATGATCACTGATGTTTACGCGAGTATTACACATTGTAAATAAAACTACGAATTTTTGATTTTTAATTGCCCGACGTTTCGAACAGTTTGCAGTGTTCATGGTCACGGGTGGACTAAGATATCTCACGTCCAACACGTAATCGTTATTACATTCAACGTTGCGAAGTGTTCGAAACGTCGGGCAAATAAAAATCAAATACAGATAGTATCTATCTATACAAGAGAATGAAAACTCGAAATAAAACGCTATACTAACCCGTCTGACCAGCGTGATATAATAGGTCAATATCCCGCCTATTATGGAGGAGGCTCGAGCTCAATAGTGCCGAGCCTATATAGGTACATAGGCTAAAAAAAGAACATATTAACTCCTCTTTTTTTTTCTGGAGTGGGCTGCGGTCGGCGCGCTCCTCGCACCACTCCGTCCAGGGAGACAGAGGGGCGTAAGCACCCACTTCCGCAACCCACCCGTGATGCACGTCGCTTGCGTCGTTGGGCCGACCACCGGAGCAGGGTGACTTGACGTCAGTGGTCGGCTCTACGGAATAACCCTCCCATCGACCGACGTCCCCCCCTCAGGGTGGACGTCGGTCTTTCCTCACGCGGTTGGCCCCTCAGCGGATGACGGACTAATTCCCCGGTCACGTCACCCGCATATTAACTCCTCTGTGTTATACAAAATGATGATAGGTATATGAGCCGAGATCATGACGATGATCATCATTTTGTATAACACAGAGGAGTTAAAATTATCTTTTTTTTTTTGAAAAATGAACCTTTATATGCACTCGTTAATTCAAATATTTTTACTTATATTATATAGATTAGAAGTAACAATGTCACAAGCCGAACGCTTAGGGCGATGCCTCTCTATCGCTTGTTCTGGGCTCTCGTTTGTACGCTCGGCTCAGGGGGAGCGTGACAATGAAGCATGATTTTTCGTGCGTGCAGCCGTCATCGATTTATATGACGTTATCACGTCAAAAAAAAAAAACAATTTACCAAATCGGTCCAAACGTCTTCGAGCAATCGTTGAACATACATATAATAATTTTTTTGCAAAAAAGAGAAACCGCCGTCAATAATGTAGACAATGAAGATCAATTTTTAGATTTTTGTTGATTTTTCAAAAATATCTTCTCCGATTTCGATAAAATTTTCATGGGACCAATTGGGAAGTAGTATACCTATACCTTTTCCAACAAAAAAAGAATAGTCAAAATAGGTTCATAAACGACGAAGTTATCCGCGAACAAACATAAAAAAGCATATATACGGTCGAATTGAGAAACCTCCTTTTTTGAAATCGGTGAAAAAGAGTAAAAGATTCCGACGAATTGAGAACCTCCTCCCTTTTAAAATTGGTTAAAGTGAGACATGTCATCGCAAAGAAACAAGTTTGAGTGCAAATCGCATGCATTAAAATATATTATTAGCACTTTCACTTTTATATAATAATTTGTACATAACATAAAACAGGAATTATATATAATGTTTACGCGAATAAATAATAATTATATAAGTTTTATTTTATTATAATTAATTACCATTTAAATTTATTTTCGTAAAGTTCATCTTTCCGTGTAGTGACCGTGAGTATAAGAATATTTTAAGACACCTTTTTTTTTATGGGTGGGCTATGGTAAGCGCACGCGCGGTCCATTCCGTCCGGGACGATGAAAGGACGGCGCGCGGGCCCATAACCCACCCGTACCCACGTCACCTCGTTATTTTACGACCCCCTATCTTGCCAATGCGTGTAGTAGAAGACGACTAAGGTATATAATATGCATATATATATATATATATAATATACTAATTTATAGCCTTCTTTTTTTATCTTTTATTCATGTGTTTTTATTTATCTCGTTAAAATATATTCTTGATGCTAACTCGTGTATCTGAAATCCGTGACGTCATTAAAGCGCCTCCACGGAAGATCAGTGCAGGTTTTCTTTTAACCTGCATTATGCTGAGTTGGGGACGCTTTGGGACGGACAATAAGCTCCATTTGTAAATTTCTTTTTTTCTTTTGTACCTTTCAATTATTTGTCTTGTTCGTCACAATAAACAGATTTCTTTCTTTCTTTCATATAACACCGATGCAAGAGAAAGAATACTCGAAATTATACCTGTGTCGGTCGTGATTGATTGAATCAAAAAGATCGAATCGCGTTGTCTTCGTGACCGATTCGATCACCAATCGCCTGAGACAGGATCTTTCGTTTAATTAGAATTAAAAAGTTTTAATTAGAATTAAAAAGAAGACAATCCCACTGAGTTTCTTGCTGGATCTTCTCAAGCGGTCGCGTTCCGATCCAGTAGTAATTTAAGTTAAAATGTAAAAAAAACCTCTCGATCTTTTTCACTCGCTTGCTCCATATTCTCGCTCCATGGCTGTACTTCGTGCTATGTTCGCCCTTTCTCACTCACTCTCAATCGGTCTCAATCGCTCTCTCCCTCTTCTTCGACAAAAACGCTGCACATCTTCGTGACGAGTTTCACCCGTAAAAATTTACTCTCATGCGCGCAAAGAAGTTTCACTTCAAAATGACAGTATGTATGTGCCCTCGCGGGGTTTATACATAATAAATAATTTGAATTTCGTGATCGATCGATCGCGAGCAACCGCCAAGACCCGCCTCGATCCTCGTGAACCGAGATCGATCTCAGTCGGTCGCCGTTCAAATCAATCGGTCACGCAGACAACGTGATTTGATCTTTTTGATTCGATCAATCACGACCGACGCAGGTATACTCGAAATTAAACCCTATACCAACTAGTGTTGCCCAAAAAAGTCTTGGTCTTGCGGTCTTGGTCTCGCGAGAAATGCGAGACCGAGACCAAGACCGCTTAATTTTTGCAAGACCAAGACCAAGACTGGCCCTGCAAGACTTGAGCAAGACCAAGACTGGGCCTGCAAGAGTCTCGCGGTCTTGCATTTAATTCAAATCACCATTTCAGCTTATATACGGTTGAGCTCGTGTCTTCTACATAACAGGAGGAGAATCGGCCGTGGCCGGAGGGGAATCGCCACGGTGATCGGCCGTGTTGTTACAGGTCATACATGTCAAGTTTTCCTTCTCTTGCACCGATGTTATATATTATAGCCCTTAGTCGTGGGTTCGCAGTCACGGGTAAAATAGGGGGTGATGAATTATATTCTTACTCCATCACTACACGGCAAGTCAAATCAGTCTTGAGATATCCATCTATCGGCCAATCGATTCCCAATGTTGGTGTTGGCTTTTCAGAATTACTCTTCGGAAAGGCTTAAGGACAAAAATACCGTAATCACGAGAGTGCTCTTGCCCATTATACATATTTATATATCCGTTTATTCATTAGTCCAACGACGTTCACTGTTGGACATAGAAATATGCCTACAATTAATCTATATAAATGTCCATGTAGGGACAGAGTACGATCACCATCAGGCAGTACATGAAGCGTTGCTCCCAGCGCTATTTTGCCTCTGCCACGACTCACCCCAATCCACTAGTGGTTGGGGCGGTAAACTACGTCCCCTCAAAAATATCCGCGGTCCGACGTCCTCGTCATCTTCTTGAAGAAGAAGATGACGCTATTATGATCGCCCAAGAAAGGACCTACACAGCTCGCGCAGCGATAACAGATAAAACTCCGCGGTATCGGCCTCGCCGTCGAGGTCGAAAACCGCGCCGCGTAAAAGTCATTAACCTAAACTTGGCCACGCCCACTTTGCTCTCAGCGACGCCCCGAGCCGAGGTCCGTTCCCCACAGGGGGGAGCCCTCGGGCGATGTTCGCTTAACTTACTTACCGGGTTGAGAGCCATCAGCGCTCACCCATTGACCGCGTTAAGCTGTCAAGGTCATCTGCGACCAACAGCTACACACACAAAAAAAAAAAGACAGTACGAATATAATTCACCACTCTCTTACCCGTGGATGTCGTATCAAATCGGATCGGGCAATGGTGTTAGGAACCCATGAAAAAAAATTGAAATAAAAATATCGATTCGTTAATGAATTGAGAGACATGTAAGTTCTCAATTTTGTCATCGTTTTTTCGTGTAAATTGATTAAAATGTATAAAGGAATGATACTTAATCTACAACATATTCGTATTTTGTTAAATGTTCATTAGAATTTGAAAAAATCAATGATTACGTTTGCATAAGCAAGAGAAACTTCGCTTTAACATAAATCAGCTGATCGGCCGATGACCGTTGATGAGTCGCCTTTGTACCTACGTAACCATTGAAAGGTTCGCGCAAATCTAATATCTATTTATACTGTCGAAATTTTACATGCTTACATATATCCTGTCTGTACATAGCTACATAATGCATAAAATTTAAGGCATAAACTCTTAGACACACATTTTTGTAATCACTATAACTTTTACGTTATATTGTTTTTGTGTAATATACATTCTAATTATGATCTATGACTGTTGAACTACAACATACATGAACAGTTGTCCCATAACCTGATACACCCTGTGTATATAACATATGTGCAAGAGAAGTGAAACTAGAAAGAAAACCCTGTACCAACATGTCTGACCAGCGTGGTATAGTAGATCAATTTTCCTCTTACTGGAAGGAAGCTTAAGCCCAGCAGTGGCACTTTTATGAGCTGTGACGATGACGACGAATATCATACATTTTACAAGTATTAAAACCATAAAATTTTAAATCAGTTTTATATGTTCTTGAATAAATAGTATATTAAGAGCTACATGGATCCAGCGGCCAAAGTATTTATATAGGCAATAGAGCAACAGGTTTTTTTCAAGTATCCAGAGTATCAGTAACTAAACTGGAAATACAATAGATACATACCACTTAACTTGAAGGGAAATATAAACAATCGCATTAATTGTAAAATTTCGCATTGATTATAAAATGACATAAAATTTATTGTATCAACTGCCTCGTGTGGTGACGTCTTAAGAAAATAGGGTCGAAAATCCTGTCATAAGAGTAGTAACGCTGTCTAATGGAACACCAGGGGAATAGAAGAGTAATTTTCTCCAGTGGTAAGTATTGTATTCAATAGTGAACTATAGGCTAGCAGATGGATAGATAGGATAGGATATTTGATTAATTTAGTTGGATTTTTCATTGCCATGATAAATTACTGTTACGTTATTCTAACTGCAAAACTTTGCAAGACTCTTGCTGCAACACCAAGACTCGGGTGCGCAAGACCAAGGCTCGGGTGCGCAAGATCAAGACCAAGACGAGACCAGGTGTGATGTTGCAAGACCAAGACCAAGACCGGTCCAAGTCTCGTCTTGGTCTTGCATTTGGGCAACACTAATACCAACACGTCTGGTCAGCGTGATATATTAGGTCTTTTCCTTCTATTATGGAGGAGATTTGAACCCCAGCAGTGGGACATTTAGGAGCTGAAATGATGATGAAATTTTATTGGTTTCCGTGTGGTGACAGAGTAAGAATACAATTTAACATTATCCACTTTCCCTCTGGGTGTCGTAAAAGACAATTAAGGGACATATACGTCCCACTGCTGGATACGAGTCTCCTACACAATAGGAGGGAAATTGACCTACTATACCACGTTGGTTAGATAGGTTAGTACAGATTCTATCGAGTTTTCCTTCTCTTGCATAGGTGTTATATGCATATTATAATCCCTTAGTCATCTTTTACGACACCCACAGACAAGAAAATGGATGGATAATTGTATTCTTGCTCTGTCACCACTCGGATGTGTCCAATCCGATACGATCCTTCCAGGGCCACAGAAAGTCGGCCATGCAACTACCTACCATAATCTATCGTATAAAATAACATCGATAGTGAACAGCGATGTTTTTTTTAAACATCAATGTTTCAGAAACATCGGTATATCGTTTGCATCCCTAGACACATCCCGCCCAATCTGTCCGAGGAGACGTATGGGCGACGTGCGACCCCATAACCTACCGTATTCCTTCCCTGTCGCCATTGGGCCGACCACTGATACTGATTCTTAACATATGTGGCCAGCCCGGCGGGTTACCCTCTCGGGCAATGTCTCCTATAACCCCGGCAGCATTGCAGTGATGCCGATCAGGACGTGTCTCACGCGGTCGGCCTATCTGCGAATGGCAGACAAATCCCCGGTTCGTCCACCCGCGACCTCGGCTGGCGGCCCCATAACGTACCGTATTCCATCGCCCACGGGCCGACCACTGGTATCTATTCCTTGTCATACTTGACCGGCCCAGGACCTTAGTTATGCCTCAATATATGTGTGTCTATATCTACATGTCTTGCAGACGTGATTCAATCATTTATCATTATGTACATCTAAATGGTTTAATTTCGATAAATAACTTTTACCGTTATAAAATACAGTTAATTTTACGTCAAAGATCAATTTACTGTTCGCTGTTTAACAAATAACGTGTTCACGACTGATTCGGTTGACACAACAACAACAACTTTGAATTATATTGTTAAAAAAATAACACACCGTTCGCTCGTCACTGCAGCACAGTCGCGACTGTCTGCATGCCGAGCGCATGCCGAGATCGAGGCGCGTAGGTATAGCTCGCGTTTCGTCCGTTTGTATGAAGTTGGATTACTGCTTGATAATATTACCGTGGCCTAAGCCTCCTCTACAATGAAAGAAAAATCGACCTACTATACCACGCTGCTGCCCAGCGCAGGAGTCGGTATAGTTTTATTTCGAGTGTTTCGGTTTTACGGTGGTGGTGAATTATATCTTTACTTTGTCACCACTCGGAAAAATTTAATTCATCACTACATATTATAAAACAAAGTCGCTTTCTCTGTCCCCATGTCCCTACGTATGCTTAAATCTTTAAAACTACGCAACGGATTTTGATACGGTTTTTTTTAATAGATAGAGTGATCGAAGAGGAAGGTTTATATATATATATATATATAATAACATCCATTAAATAGTGGACAAATACTGTTATTTTTGAGGTTTCTAATGTGATGTCGTAAATAATTACATTTTTTTTCGCTTACATTGCAAACGCTGGCTGAACCCTACGAGATTTATCAAAATAATGTACTAAGTATTGTACACATTGAAAAGGTCTACAGAAAACTCCGCGATGGTATTTGTCTATCTCTTTTGGATATCCCACAATAACATTTTTTTGTTATTTACTTTTTACGACCAATAATGGCTAATTTTCGAAGCGATTTTAACCAATACAGCATTAATCCTTATCCAATTAAATACCTTAAATACATTGTTAATTTAATATAGATCTATATGGCCCCTTACAGCATATAATTTAAATGAATATTTTCGAAGATATTACAGTTTTAAAAATTGCGGGACGTAGCGTATGCGTTTGCGAGAAAATAACAATCTATACCAATAAATAAAATTAGAGTGTCTGTTTGTAATGTCACAATAATAGGCTTTTTTTATGCTCACAGGGTTATTTGCACGACACCTATGCCTAAAATACAGATAAAAAAAATTTGTCTGTCTGTCTGTTTGTTCCGGGTAATCTTCAAAACGGCTGGTCCGATTTCAAAAATTCTTTCACCAATGGAAAGCTATAATATCAAGGAGTAAACTGGGCTATATTTTATCCCGGTATTCTCACGGGAAAAGGGAATTACTCGGGTAAAACCACTAAAACCGAAGCGAAGCGAGGGCGGGTTGCTAGTTTTAATTAAATTGAAATAAATTAATTTACAAATTTTTTTTTTGCTAACTCATCATCATCTCGCTCTTATCCCAATTACTTGGGGTCGACGCAATATGTCATCTGTTTTGACATATTGCAAAAAGTTTCGGCAAATACTTTTATGACCGGCCGCCTGCCTGACGTCAACCCTCCTTGGGAATGTAATCGTTGACCCTAATGGTACTAGATGGAGTTGGTCCGGGTCAATCTAGGGCTCTTAGTCGTCTTTTACGACACCCACGAGCATAGCAAGGGTTGATAGTATTCGAAGCCGCTACCACACAGCATTTTTTTTTTGCTAACTATAAGATCTTATTGGTAGCGAAATAGGAAACTTGATTATTACAAAATGACATTAATCCAATCGTTTTGTTGTATTTATTTTTATAAAACCTCGCCTAAATGTTTCTAAAACTGTCTGCTTTTGCACAAAATTATGTTTATCTTTTATTGTGTTAATATATCTATCCTTTAAGTTTTCGCAATTAGCTGCTAATAGAAACCCATTATTGCCAAGTACAATTGAATATATCATTCAAATGTGCACTTAGTTTTTAAAGTTTTTGTCTGTCAATTACCGAAGACGTTGTCTTTAATTGAGCGTTGCCCACCCAATTAAATTTTCTTCGTTTTGGCAGAACATGAAAACGCACGTAAGGCACACATATAAAGTTGCTACGCTTTAGCACTTCCTCTGCAATGCACTACATAAAATGATTACAAAATTATTAAATATATCAATATAAGATACCATACTATTAAACGTAAAAGCGCCACGTGACATTTTCACGTGCCCGCCAAAACTTCCTGTGTGTTACCAATGTGAACTTGTGTCTGAATAATGGCAATTTCCTACTGCGCTTCGTTCGGTGAGCGAGAGAGCCGAAAACTCAAACCTGAAACTCAAGCCTTACTGTAGGCGACCTGGCTGTGTCCTTGTTATTATTAAAGATCATGAGCGCCAGTGACCACTTACCATCAGCTGGACTTTTTATTCGTTTACCACCAAAGACAATGAAAAAAAAACTTGTAAATAAAAACTATTTTAGGGATTTTATCGCGTTTGAATGGTCACTTCACCGGACTCTACGGAGTCCGGCCGTAACCATGAACGCTGTAAAGTGTTTGAAACGTTGGACAATCAAAAATCAAATACAAACGCGATAAAATCCGTAAAATAGTTTTATTTACAATGTTAATATTCGCGTAAACGTCAGAAATCATTAAAAACTTGTGTTTAAAATATTCATGTGTGTGTTTTCAGTCGTGCGGCATCTGTGCCATGTTCCCATCGTGCATGTCGCTGCTGTCGCGGCGTTCGGAGCAGCGGGGGCCTCGTCCCGGACAGTCACCAGTCGTACTCAACGTATACGACATGTATTGGACGAATTGGTGAGTACAATTCATATGAAGTTGGAATATTAAGAATCATTATCATATTGGCCTCGAAGCGCCCCCGCCATGGGAGGAAAATAGACCTACTACACCACGCTGATCAGTCGGGTTGGTATAGAATTTTATTTTAAGCTTAGAATAATAACGTATAGAAAGATAGCGTCGGTACTTAAGCGATCAAAAACGTAAAGCCAAAAATACTACATGCGTGCAAGCGATTACACACGTACACACGCACACCACTATACAGTAGAGGTGCATTTTACGCAGTGTCTTTGTACACTACGTCACGATCCGGCGTAGGGAGCCATTCTGTCTCCAATTTAAATGTCTCAAATTTTGTTTGCGAATTGAGATTCTGTGAGTTATTATTCTAAGATTTTAAGGTTCCCTTCTCCTGTATAGATGTTATATGCACGTATAATTTGAGCTGCCTAGACTCTAGATATTGTATCTTTTAGCCTTTTACGATACCCACGAACAAGTTTAAAGGTGATGAAATGTATTCTCCATCACCACACAGAGATTGATGGATGAATTGTTTTCAATATATAATTATCGAGGTTTTTCATGACAGAAACCACCATTAGTCAATGCTCAATAGGCTACCTACAAACGAAGTATCTTTTGGCGCATGTAGTGTAGGACCACACTGTTGACAGTTGTCTGTCTGCAGCCGAGGGCCGGTCCTTCCGGGGCAGTACCATACTGAGCAGGAAATCGACGTCCGAGTAGTAGCAATTTGTTACTGCGCTTCGTTCGGTGAGCGAGAGAGCTGTATGCTTTCTGAGGCTGTTTGCGTGTGATGCACACTTACAATCAGATGCACTGTTCGCTTTGCAATAAAAAAAAATAGTTATCACCAAAGAATCTGCTAGCAGTACAGATGATGGTTTTGTGGTCTATATCAGGTATACTGCGGGCGCGGGTGTAGGAGTTTTCCACAGCGGTGTTCAAGTGCACGGGTCCGAGTGGGCGTATGGTGGACACCCTTACGCCTTCACGGGCGTGTTCGAGATCTCACCGCGAGACGAACGGGAACTCGGCGAACAGTTCAGATTCAGGTAGGACCATATGAGCGTCTTATTAAACTGATTTAGAGAATTGAAAATATGTAAATACATATTAATACATATGTAAATACAAAATATTAGTTGACTCGACTATACTCGTTCCAACCATTTATTTTACTTTTGACACATGCTTTAGGACGTAACTGTTTCATTATACGCAATTATTAACTTTGAAACGAGTGAACAGAGAAATATATAAACTGCCCAATAATATTTATATATCTTAATTATTACCCACTAAATACATTAATATGCCGTAAATAGCTCTATTCATAAAATTTTAAAGTGATAATTCATTTCCGTTATAAAAAAAGTTACGTTCTATCGCATCTAGTGACAGGATCAAAAGTATTCGGTGCAAACTAATGAATCGCAAATAATCGATTACACTTATTTGCAGTTAAGTCAGCTGACAACTGAGTTTTGATTTGTTGTAATATACAACACGTTAAAATTGTATCAGGGAGATATAAAAATCTTCTCATCATACCTATAACATGAAATAAAACAACCAAAATATTTTAATATTATTTTATTATAACGAATCGTCGGATTCTTCATACGAACTCGAATCGTCGCTTGAATCATCTGCAGTGTTTATTATTAACTCTTGTGTAGGTATGTTGTCAAATTCAATTTCCCGATCCCAATCAGAGAATATTATATTTTTTGTCTTGTTGACGACACTCGCCCAGTTTTCAGGCGTCACACTAGCACATGCGTTTTTTAAAAGTTCAAGCATTTTATTTGCTGTGAAAGGAGGAGTTGTATTGTTTCTTGCGGCGTGTCCTTTGACTTGTGCCCAGATCATTTCAATTGGATTATATTGACAGTGGTACGGAGGAATTCTGATTACAACATGCCCATATTCTGCTGCCATTTCGTCGATGACATATCGTTTTGGCTGCTTTTACTTTTTAATATTTTAAGTAATTCTACTTTTAGTAGGGATTCGTCCACATCTTCCCCATTATCACGAAGCCAGTTTATAATCTCGTGTTTTTTGTTGGCCTGTGTTGGCATTTTATTAATTTGGCGAGAGTGATAGGGTGCATTATCAATAAATATTGTTGATGGCTCTTCAAGTGATGTAAGCATTTCTCTGAACCACTTTTCATACACGTCCGCATTCATCTCCTCATGATAGTCTCCTGTTTTTTTTTATTTGAACGCTAACAGAGCGTCTGGTACAAATCCCTTTGTAGTTCCCGCATGGCAAATGATGAGGCGTTCACCTTTCCCCATTGGCACTGCAGAAGTAGAAGCAGCAGTATCGTCAGTCCAACCTTTTGGTATGGAATGATTGGCATTGAGCCAAGTTTCATCTGTGAAAACGACATTCGACCAGTCTTCTATTTTCTTAGCTTGTCTTAAAAATTCACAGCGAGACAAGGCTATATCACGACGTTCCATTAAAATTTTTCTTTTGTCGGATTTCTTATACAAGAACCCGATTTGGTGCAGCACCTTTGACAAAGAAGATTTTTGACCACGAAACAAGCCACAATTTCGTAGAGACGCTACTAATTTTTTCAAAGTAGGAATCTCTTTGCTTGTGTAATAATTGTATATATGACGACGAATAGCATCAGTATCAAAACTGTCAATTGCTGTCACTTTACGGGGCTGACGTTTTTTCTTATGCGTAGATAGCTTGTTCTGTTCAATACCACTACTACCATAGGCTTCTTTAGTGATTTTCGCCACCGTTGGAGCACTAATACCTAATGCTGCTGCAACACGGTCTCTAACTCGGGTTACTGGTATAAGGAATCCGCCATTGCGGCTTTCCTTTTCAAAAAATTCACGAAGCCGCAGCACTAACTCTCTGGATTGTCCTTTAAGCACCATACCTTTCGGCATTTTGCAAGTAAAATCTTACTGGGAGGAACGATACGCTCAACTCAATCAAAGTAAGAACAATGAAATCAATACGGTGGAATATAAATACTCAACACAGCGTATGAAAAATATGAAAGAGCACTCAGCGAACAGAAATGTGACTAGCACGGGAGTCTTGTTGCGAGTGACAGACAACACAACAAAATGGCGTCGCCGGTCGCCATCGCCGTGTTGCCAATTCGGCTTAAAAAAAAAGGGGTAGGCTGGATGAGAAAATTAGTGATTTACTACCGCAGACGAGGGCGCCATTGTCTCTAAGTAAAGTTTGGAGCAGCGGACCCCGCTTAATGGAAAAATGCTTCATAGTTATTTTTTATTTTGCAAAGTACAAAGTAAAATATTTTGGGAGGACTGAATTAGTGGGTATGCAAAAATTAATGTGCCCAAATAACAAATATATTTACAGAAGTGAAGTTTTTAAATAATATGAAATATGTATTTAAGCAAAAATAAAATATCCGTGTTAAATCGATTAAAAGTTCTTCCTGACTAAAATCGATTATTACAAAACATAGTATCCGTAATACATTGGTACAACACTAATTGATCAGAATTCGACCTGCCAAAAGTAAAATAAATGGTTGGAACGAGTATAGATTGAATGACTTTTTTAGTATGACATAACCTTATTTATAAACTGATATGATTATACACTTTAATTTTTTATGTTTTTTATTAATGTTTTTTTTTATATTATTCTGTTAACATTTTTTTTTATAATTATGACATGAAATTATTTTTTTAATTGCAAAACCTAATGAATATAAATAAAATTAGAATTTCAAATGTAAGACTCGGAAGTCTAATATCGAACAAAAAATACGTGTATTATGTTGCATGTCGTAATGAGCGACGAAGTATGTGAGACCTCTTTGTGAACCATTAACCACACAATGTAAACCATATTTCATGCAATAAATTCATTTCATTTCGTGATTGGGTGCCACTTGTGGGAACTTATTATCATCATAATCATCATCTCATTCCAAGTAGGTATGTTCCACTACATTGGTCAGGCACTCATCATCATTATTGCAGTCCACATACGTCGCACTGTTAGCTCGGGCCTCCTCCACAATGGGAGAGAATTTAACCTACTATACCGTGCTGGTCAGACATGTTGGTAGAAATAATATAAATGTAACCCACATTTCGAGTTTTTCTTCTCTTGCACAAATGTTATGTGCATATTATACCCCTTAATCGTCTTTTACGACATCCACGGGCAAGATAGGGAGTGGTGAATTGTATTTTTAATCCGTCACCACACGGGAGGGCGGGCGCTGTGTAACAAAATGTACCTAATATATATGCCTCGAGCATTACATATTTTAAGTAAAATTATTTTCACGGATTTATCGCGCTTATATTTAATTTTGGGTTTCTATTTTACAAGCTTTTTAGGGTGCCGTACTCAAAGAATAAAAACGGAACCCTATTACTAAGACTTCGCTGTCTGTCCGTCCGTCTGTCTGTCACGAAGCTGTATCTCAAGAACCGCGATAGCTAGATAGTTGAAATTTTCACAAATTATGTATTTCTGTTGCCGCTATAACAACACATACTAAAAACAAACTAAAATAAATATTTAAGGGGGGGCTGCCATACAACAAACGTTATTTTATTGCCCTTTTTATGGATAATGGTACGGAACCCTTCGTGCGCGATTCCGACTCGCACTTGGCCGGTTTTTTATTGTTATTACGAAGATTTTTACCTGAAAAAAATCAATATCATAATGGTGTCTTTTTGGACGTGAGATATTTTAGTCCTCCCGTGATCATAAATCGTGAAAAATGTGCCAAACGCCAAAGAATCCAATACAAACGCGATAAAATCCATAAAAATTGTTTTTTTTTTTAAATATAAATAACTCGCTGGTCAGACGCGTTTTGTTATAAGATTTTATATCGAATTCTTTCTCTTTTGCTTTGATATTATCTGCATATCATATCCTTTAGTCGTGTTTTACAATACTCACGGGCTACGAAGGGTATAGTGAATTGTATTCTTACTCCATCACCACATGGAAAACGTTTCAAACCATTTCCTTGTTAATCCTTCATCCGGATTTGGTGACTCCTACCGCGGGAGCACTTAAAGATTGACAAATTTAAACTAAATGGCGAAAAGAGTGAGTTTCGGCAAATATTTCTTTTTCTGTCTTTCTCTTTATACACTCATTTGCAAAAAAAACGGGCACCTAAGCAATGAACCATTTCAAATGTTAATATTTCTTTGTTTGATAATTATAGGTAGTTTTATCCACACAATTTGCTAAATTAATAAGAAAATAATCGTTTTCATCAGTATTTCATAAAATTTAGATACAATTTATGGGAAATAATGCTAAACCTCGGTAGTAGTGTATATTCGCTAGTAGTGCATATGCTCATGAAGTAAAAATAAAAAAGTTTTTTTGTTTGTTTTTCTTTAATAAAGTAAAAGCAGATAAATGTTTAGTATCGAGTGTGACCCCCTCTAGCTAAAATCACAGCTTGAATTCGTCTGGGCATGCTAGCGAGTATATCCCGGATACTTGCTTGCGGAATACGTTCCCACTCCGCAGTAATCACATTCTTCAGCTCTCTGATGGTCTGCGGAGCCGGGTGTACTGATCTCACACGCCGTTTCAGAACGTCCCAGACATGCTCTATGGGATTGAGGTCGGGACTTCGAGCTGGCCAATCCAAACGACGAATGCCGACCTTTTGCACATACGCATTAACATCGCGGGATCGGTGGGCGCGAGCATTGTCGTCCATAAAAATCGAGTCTTCACCTAGAGCGGCCAATGCGGGTTGTGCATGAGAAATTAGAACTTCCGTTATGTATCGATGCCCAGTCAGTGAGCCGTTTTCAATGAAGACTAACTCTGTACGATCCATTGAATTTATTCCTGCCCAAAACATAACAGAGCCCCCACCATAAGGTGTGATTTCTTCGAAACATGCCTCTGCAAAGCGTTCTCCTTGTCTTCTTAGCACTCGCCGACGTCGATCTTCACCGAACAGAGATATCCTGGCTTCATCAGAGAACAAAACCCTATTCCAATCGTCTTGAGTGCATGATTCACAATTTCTAGCGAACCTAAGCCTGTGAACTCTGTGCTCACGGAGTAATTTGGGGCCGCGGGCCGGGCGATGACTGCGTATATTGGCAGCGAGAAGCCTCCTCCTGACCGTCCATAGACTAATATGCACATTTCTTACTTCTTGGAGGTTGTTCTTAAGATCCACATACGAAGATTTGCGATTTCTCAATGCGCGACTCACAAGAAAACGATCATCCCGTGGTTGGGTACATGGTTTTCTTCCAGAACCAGGCCTTCTCTCGACGGAACCAGTCTCCTGATATCGCTGCCAGGTCCTTTGGACTGTCGAGCGACTAACATTTAGCCTCCTAGCCACGAAACATTGGCTGCAACCCTCTTCAAGCAGCGCGATAATTTTGGTAGCTTTTACCACTTTATCTACCATTTTTGATACAGCCAAACAGCATTAAATAAAGCTTTGACAGTCAAGGATATGAAATTAATCGATAAAAATTGAATAAAAGTTATGAAAGTCGATGTTAACTTCTGGAACTTCGCGCCAAAAATGTAGGATAAAAAGGGGTTTTCTGTAAAAATGAACATCAAATGAAAAATTGAATTTAGAACGTACTTTTTTAAATACCACAGCATTTTTAAAACCGGCCAGTAACGTGTACAAACGATTGAAACCTTTTTGGTATTGTATCTTTTTAAATATGAATGAAAATCAAAACCGCCCGTTTTTTTTGCAAATGAGTTTAGTATGTATATTTCTTTTTCTATTCACCATACCTAGTTGTTAATCGCGGATGTTTATGACAACTTTGCCCGGACTATTGACTAAGCGCTGAGAGCTCTCAACAGTCTCAACCCGATATAATCATGTGAAAAAATGTTATTAATTTAAATTAAAACGTGTTTTTGGCTGTAATTTGCTACAATCCGACACAATTCTTCTATACATGAAAATACACGATTAGAATACATGTATTTTTTTAATATTGGTATGTTTCCAGGAATATTTATCGTATTAATCGAAGGCCGTGAAGTGCCATGTTAATATTATCACTGATTATAGATTACAATGTAAAAATTTGCAAATATTAGTTTTAACAAAAATAATAAAATCAATTTGTTTTTTGTGACTATACTTGTTAGCCGCTGACGGACAACTTTACCCGGACTGTTGAGCATTGAGGGCTCCTTACTCGATGATTTTTTGATGAAATTCAAACACATTTAAACTCAAAATACAAAATTTCAAAGTTCTCACGTGGTAAACAGGAGTGGAGACAAATCAAACGGGCCAAAGATATACTCCAAAAAATGTCTTTAATTAATGGTCGCACTCTAATACCAACTGCGATTACCAACTCGACAGACATGAATGGCGATTATGACATTATCCAACCCTTGGAAAGCCTATGTTCAACAGTGTTTGTCGATAGACTAATGAATGAAAATGATTTATGGTAATAAGATTAAAAAGAAACCCAGCCTCTTTATTATTTAAATACGTAGAACTAATCGTTTATTCAAATCCTTTTCAGACAAAGTGTGCACATAGGATATACAGATTTCAGCGAAGAGGAAGTGAGACGACTAGTCGCGGAGTTGGGCAAACAGTTCCGCGGTGACAGGTATTTGATATTTTTAAAAATATTAGGATTCTTAACTACTGAAGATAATATAGTTTGGTGGTTGTTCCGAATACTTATCAACCTTTATATTGTTTGTGTATATTGTAAAGGTGACTAATAGCTTACATAGAACCTGGGCCAACTATCTCATGCCGTCAATAATAACATTCTTACGGGAGGGGTGACGGCAGGAAAGCGGCTAACCATGCAACAATTACCATAACTTTTCGCTATACGGTAGAAACTCGATTAACCGGTCTAATTGTTGTCGGTAGACATTCGGATAATCGAATGTATTAAAAACCTCCTTCGGTTTTGTGCATATGTATTATTTACACAATTTTATGCGTTTATTAAAAAACGAATACATATCCCGCGGGGCATGCTACTAACTAAAACAATAATGAAACGCGTGGGGCAGCGATCCGCGAGCCATTCCAATTCAGACACGTTCATGCTTGCATAAATTAGATTTGTAGGTACAATACATAGGTCGCGGTTGGTAGTCCGGATAATCGCAGATCCGTATAACTGAGGACCGGATAATCGAGTTTCTACTGTAAGGTAGAGTACGTATTGTGACTTCTAAGGAGGTACAGTACGTATTGTGTCCGCTCCAAATAATTTGTATAAGAGCAGGGTGATAGTAATAATTTATCATCTCTACTCGGGCTCGCGTCTTCTCCACAATAGGAGGGAATATGACCTACTGTATCACGCTGGTCAGACGGGGTGGTATAGGATTTTATTAATAATTCTTCTACTCTTGCTATAAATGTCATATGCATATTGAATAACTTAGTCGTCTTTTACGACATCCACGGGCAAGATAGGAGATGATGAATTGTATTCTTGGCTCCATTTCTACGATCTCGTAACGTAACATATTCCCAGTCACAGAATTATTAAACCAATAAAACAAAACCAACACAAAGCAATCACGAGGTCTGACTGCCGACAGAAGTGAAAACATAAAACTATGAACAATCAGTTGTAATTTTTTAAATATTCGAATTAATTGAATGATCTTTAATTAAAATTTTGTAAATTAAAACTTATATTTATCTGGTTTGATATCGGCACAGATAAATTAACAGACATAGCTACAGATATAGTGTTAGCGTTAACACATCACGTGACCATGTCAGTGACGACTTACATTAATTTACTCAGCATTCAAGCCTGCCAAGGAGTTCTCACTTCGAAAAGAAAAAATTTATCACAAACTAGCTTCTGCTCGCGACTTCGTTCGCGTGATATAGATACTTTGGGTTTTTTTATGGGTGGACTATAGAAAGCGCACACACGGTCCATTTCGTTCGGGGCGACGAAAGGACGGCGCGCGAACCCATAGCCCATCCGTACCTACGTCGCCTTCGTCGTTGGGCCGACCACCCGAGCAGGGTGACTTGTCGTCGGTGGTCGGCCCAACGAATTACCCTTTCATGTACCCTCAGTTCTCGACGTGCCTGTCCCGGGACTTCGGTCGCCGTTGGGTGATCAGCCTCTCTGCGGGTGACGGACTAAAATCCCCGGTCCGGTCACCCGCGGCCTCGGCTAGAGCGGCAGCAGGCGCAGGTACTCACGCCTGATGCCGCCCGAGTCGCCGGCGGCGGAACATGTCACCGAAGAGGAGCTCCTCTCGCGCACGAGCTGCCGCCTCCTTCCGTGAGATGGCGGCCTCACAGAAGGCGGCGACCGCGTCCCAGTTCCTGACGCTGTTGAGCATCTCCCTGGCGATGGTCGGCAGCGTCAGGTCGGCACCGATGATCGCGACGAGTTCACACCGCTCCCCCGCCCACGTGGATAGATACTTTGTGCTAACGCTAATTTTAACCTAAGACTTTGTTTACGTAGAAGATGAAAATATTTTTTAATAATACGATTCTATCACACATGATTTTTCCGAAAATTCAGCTGTTTCTGCAGCGGAAGCTCTCAAAAGGAAAAAAACTCTGATTTTGAAACATTCTTCACTGGTGCTCCGCTCCTGTTGGTCTTAGAGATGATATATAGCCTTCCTCGATAAATGGGCTACCTAACACTGAAAGAATTTATCAAATCGCACCAATAGTTCCTGAGATTAGCGCTTTCAAACAAACAAATTCTTCAGCTTTATACATTAGTATAGATATAGATTGTTTAGTATATACAATAAATACGTCTTGTGATAAAATCACATATCTATCGGTTCATCGACATTTTATAATTGAACAATTCCATTATAGCAATTATGGAAATCAATAATATAAAAGAATTGATTTATTTGTTATTCTTATTAACCAGTGCTATTGATAATCAAAAAATACAAACAATATTTCTTAGGGTTCCGTACTCAAAGGGTAAAAACAGGACCCTATTACTAAGACTTCGCTCTCTGTCCGTCCGTCTGTCTGTCACCAGGCTGTATCTCAAGAACCGCGATAGCTAGATAGTTGAATTTGTTACAGATTATGTATTTCTGTTGGCGCTATAACAACAAATACTAAAAACGAAATAAAATAAATATTTAAGGGGGGCTCCCATACAACAAACGCGACTTCTTTGCCTTTTTCTATTATTAGTGTAGTTTTTTCTGTGGTTGGCCTAACGACGAAGGCGACGTGCACGTGGGTGGGTTGCGGGTGTGCGTGCTTACGTCCCTCTGTCGCCCCAGACGGAGTGATGCGAGGAGCGCGCCGACCGCAACCCACCCCCAAAAAAAAAAGTGTAGTTTTTTCTACAAACGTAGGAAACGCAAACTATAAAGTTTTTTATCTTGTTACGCCGTATAACTATAAGTTTAACTTCTTACGTGCATACTCGTAAGTACACACATTTTTTTTAAATAACTAGCTGAAGAGTTTGTTTAGTTGATCACGCTAATTCTCAGGAGCTACTAAAAATTCTTTTAGTGATAGATAGCCCTTTTATCGAGGCAGTCTATAGACTATATAAAAAAGCGCTACGACCAATAAAAGCGGAGCAACAATGACAAATATTACAAACCACGCAAAATTTATTTCCGTTCGAGTGAACATTAACTAACATCCCAAAATTGAACTATTATCTCAATAGAACATATTACTAGAATGAAAAGTATTCTGTCTTCTATCTTCTCTTCTATCTAAGAAATACTCTATCTATATGTTTAAGAATCAAATCATCGCAGCCCACATACGTCGCATTGTTGGGCTCGGGCCTCTTCCACAATGAGAGAAAATTTGACCTATTATATGCTATTCAGACATATTGGTATAGGGTTTCATTTCTCGAGTTTTCCTTCTCTTGCACAGATGTTATATGCGTATTATATCCCAAAGTCGTCTTTTACGACATCCACGGGTAAGATAGGGAGTGATGAATTGTATTCTTACTCCGTCACCACACGGATTGAGAAAGAATCAAATATACCAACCTAATCCCAAACTTTCATATGGCTATAATATTCGCTGTGCATTTCTGTAAGAATTTTTAAAATCGGTCAACATCCAGCGGTTTCACTCACGGAGTTCCTTTTAAATAAAACTACTTTACGGATTTTATCGCGTTTGTATTTGATTTTTGATTACCCGACGTTTCGAACACTTTACAGCGTTCATGATCACGGGTGGACTAAGATGTCTCACGTCCAACAAGTCATCGTTACTGCAGAAAATTTATAATTATCTACCCGATACAGAAATTAGTTATTAAATATTGACCCACATTTTGATACAAAATTTATTGCCAGTGTAAGAAGAAAATGATTCTACATGAAAAAATTATATTGTTTATGGTTAGTAATAATTAAACATTAAAATTAATAGTAATTATATTTAAAAAACTAACTAATAATCTAGTATACTACCACCGGATCGGAACACGGTTACACTGAGAAAGATCCGGCAAGAAAACTCAGGTAACATGATGCTAAATTAAAGTTAATTTTGAAGGCGGCTTACTTTATGTTACTAAAAAGGTTTTAATTTATAAAATTATCTTTAGTTATTATTATTGTGGGTCAAATCTATACAATATGAGCTCACGGTGTCTTGCAGTCTTGTGGTGGTCTTTTTGGATTTCTTTTTAATAATGTTTATAACAGGATCCCAGCTTGATGGTAACACCCAGCCATCCTCTCTATTGAAATTTTTGTGTTTTTTAATCTCAATAGCCTCGCGTACCATTCTAGGCAGGTATCGGTGTTCTTTTGCGAGGATTTGTGGTTTATCAAACCTGATGTTATGGTGGGCGCGGTCCTGACTATGTTCACAGACTGCAGACCTAGTGTCCCGGCGGTGCTTCACATCGGCTATGTGTTCTTTGATCCGAGTTCTTATGGATCTCTTTGTTTGTCCAATGTAAGAGAGACCACAGTCACAGTCAAGTTTATATACTCCTGCATCTTGTAAAGGGATCTGGCACTTGACAGGTGGTAAGAATTGGCTAATCCTCTTCAGTGGCTTAAAATAAGTTTTAATGGAAGAGCGTTTCAGGATGTAGCCAATCTTGTCAGTGACTCCTTTGACATAAGGTAGTATTGCAGGAAGGCGCTCAACTGTGGGTGGTTTCACTCGGTCTCTGCGACGGGGGCGAGGAACTGGCAGCTTGTTTGCACGTAGCACCTGCTTGACATGCTGCAGCTCCCCAGCCAGGTGTTTATCGTCACAGATTCCTCGTGCTCTCTGCAACAAAGATTTACACACGGTAGCTAACTGTGAAGGGGGATGATGAGAATCACCGTTCAAGTATCTGTCTGTATGTGTTGCTTTACGATACACTGTATGACTCAAGGTGTTATTAGGGTTACGTATAACCAAAATGTCTAAGAAGGCTAAAGAGTTATTTGACTCCAGTTCCATAGTGAATTGAATTTTTGGATTAATGGAGTTAAGATGGTTTAGGAATATGGTTATTTTGTCTGTGGGTAATATTGTGAAAGTGTCATCTACGTACCGCTTGTAGAACCTGGGTGTGACAGGTGAGCTTGATAAGGCCGTCTCCTCGAAGTCCTCCATGAATATATCGGCAACGACAGGGGAGACCGGCGAGCCCATAGCCACTCCATCTACTTGCTTGTAGAAGTCATCATTCCACATTAAATAGCCAGTTGTTAGGCATTGACGTAACAGTTCCGCATATCCCAATGGCATATTATTGTCAGATAGCTACTTAGATATGGTTTTGATGCAATCCTCCACAGGTAGAGAGGTGAAGAGTGATGTGACATCAAAACTGACCATAGTTTCATTGTCAGCGAGATGTAGATCTTTAATTTCACTGACAAAATGGTAAGAGTCTTTCACAAATGCACTAGTGTGTCCCCGGAGTTGGGAGAGGACTTTCGCAACCTTCTGTGCTAATTTATAAGTCGGCGTGTCGATCTGACTTACTATTGGTCGCAGTGGTGCATTTGATTTGTGTATCTTGGGCAACCCTACCACCTAAATTATATGGGTTGTATAAATTATATGGTATAATTATATGGGTTGGCACAAGACTGCAAGACACCGTGAGCTCATATTGTATAGATTTGACCCACAATAATAATAACTAAAGATAATTTTATAAATTAAAACCTTTTTAGTAACATAAAGTAAGCCGCCTTCAAAATTAACTTTAATTTAGCATCATGTTACCTGAGTTTTCTTGCCGGATCTTTCTCAGTGTAACCGTGTTCCGTCCGGTGGTAGTATACTAGATTATTAGTTAGTTTTTTAAATATAATTACTATTAATTTTAATGTTTAATTATTACTAACCATAAACAATATAATTTTTTCATGTAGAATCATTTTCTTCTTACACTGGCAATAAATTTTGTATCAAAATGTGGGTCAATATTTAATAACTAATTTCTGTATCGGATAGATAATTATAAATTTTCTGCAGTAACGATGACTTGTTGGACGTGAGACATCTTAGTCCACCCGTGATCATGAACGCTGTAAAGTGTTCGAAACGTCGGATAATCAAAAATCAAATACAAACGCGATAAAATCCGTAAAGTAGTTTTATTTAAAATGTATAATACTCGCGTAAACATCAGAAATCATCACGGAGTTCCTGTTCCCGTGGGATCCCGATATGGGATAAATAATTACCTACATTAGCTTTCCAATAGTGATATTTTCAACAATTCGCGATATCACTCGTGTGGTCCCTGTTCCCGTGGGAATAGCCGAATAAAAAGCATAACAAATAAACTTACTTTCGCATCAACGTCAATATTTCTATGCTTATGGTTTTCAAAATAGTTATTATAGTGTATAAGAAATATATGACAATATTCTACATATACTGTATTTTGTATCTTTTTCAGATATCATCTCATGAACAATAATTGTAATCACTTCACATCGGCGTTTTGTTTGGTAAGCATATATAAATATTCAAATAAAATGATTACGTTTCAAATCTCGGCTTATACACGGTGACATTTATGTTGTCTTACAAAAGCAGTCAATTAAAGTATGCAGTATCTACTATTCTTTCGTACAATTAAAAGGTTAAAAAAATATTTACTAGAATATTTTTTAATAAAAATTACTATAAATAATTACTGATTAAAATAGTAAGGAAACAGCATGTAGCCAGCGCATAGGTATTCAACACAGCTGATGAACTATGTAGGTACTACGACCACTTGACCTCGGCTCCAATCGGGCATCGCAAAGGATACCTGTTAGGTATCTAGCGTAGGGAATTACGCTTTGTAAAAGCCGTCCACGTGGACTTCGTACCTATGATGGGCTAACGAAATCCGGCATGTTTTTTTTTTTTGTTTTAATTGTAAACATGATAAACGAGTTTTTACAAAATGTTAACTTTAATTTATTTTATTTTATAATTTTTCTATAGCTACCACTATTGAACATTTAAATATGTTAGATATGTTTCTTTGGTCGGATACTTCTATGGTGTTTTGTTGTAAGACGATAAAAAATTCACCGTGTATACGTCTCACTGCTGGCCTCAAGCCTCTTCTATAATAGGAGAGAAATTGACCTATTATACCACGCTGTGGTGATGGAGTAAGTAGATAATACACCACTACCTACCATGCCCGTGGATGTCGTAAAGACGACTAAGGGATATAATATGCATATAATATCTACGCATGAGAAGAAAAACTCGAAATGAAACCCTATACTAACATGTCTGACCAGCATGGTATAGTAGGTCAAATTCCCTTCGATTGTGGAGGAGGCCCGAGTCCAACAGTGGGACATGTGTGGGCTGCGATGATAATGATGATAATACCACGCTGGTACAGACGTGTTGGTATAAGGTTTTATTTCGAGGTTTCTTCTGGGGCAACCAAAGATAAAGAGTATTATTAATCTATAAGCATGTAAGCAAGCAGATGAAGAAAATGTTTTATTATTATAGAATAGTTGATTGCATATCTTTTTGGAAAACAGGATTGAATATGTATACGCATGTCACGTACGAGCCCTTATGGTGACGGAGTAAGAATACAATTCACTGTCTCTTATCTATCCCGTCTATGTCGTAAAAACTGGCTAAATGCGAGTCGGAGTCGCGCACGTAGGGTTCCGTACCATTATATAAAAAAATCGCGTTTGTTGTATGGGAGCCCCCTTTAAATATTTATTTTATTTTATTTTTAGTATTTGTTGTTATGGTGCCAACAAAAATACATAATTTGTAAAAATTTCAACTGTCTAGCTATCGCGGTTCTTGAGATACAGGCTGGTGAGAGACAGACGGACGGACAGACAGCTAAGTCTTAGTAATAGGGTCCCGGTTTTATCCTATCAGTACGGAACCCTAAAAACGACTCTTTTATTTAATACTAGCAATCCGCCCTCGCTTTGCTTCGGTTATAGGTTAGAGGTTATAGTCGTTTTACTCACGTAGTTCCCGTTCCCGTGGGAATACCGGGATAAAATATAGCCTAGTTTACGCCCTGATGTTATAGCTTTCCATTGGTGAAAGAATTTTTGAAATCGGTCCAGCCTTTTTGAAGATTACCCGGAACAATGGAAAGCTATAATATCAGGGAGTAAACTAGGTTATATTTTATCCCGGTATTCCCACGGGAACAGGCACTACGCGGGTAAAACTACTAAAACCGAAGCGAAGCGAGGGCGGGTTGCTAGTTCGAAATAAAACCCTATACAAAGTCGAGCAGCGTGGCATGTTAGATCAATTTCACAGTTGTTGTGGAGAAGGCTCACGCCCACAGTAGTGTATGAGCTGAGATGATGATGATGATGAATTTTGAAATATACTTACCCTGTGGTGACGGAGTAAGAATATAATTCAACCCTCTTGTCCGTGAGTGTCGTAAAAGACGATTAAGAGATTATATATACACTAGCTAACCCAACAGACGTTGTTCAAATAAGCGCCACCTACCGGGTCCTATTGTAAATCTAAACTATTCTCGAATCCCCTTAAACATGCACAAAAAATTTCATCAACATCGGTCCAGCCGTTCAGGAGGAGTTCAGTGACATATGTACGTACACAAGAAATTTCTATAAAAAGATAAAGGTAAGACTAGCTGACCAACAGATGTTATTCTGTTCAAATAAAATAAAGCGCCACCTACCGGGTCCAATTGTAAATCTAAAACATTCACGTATCCCCTTGAACACACACAAAAAATTTCATCAACATCAGTCGAGCCGTTTAGGAGGAGTTCAGTGACATACACACGTACACAAGAAATTTATATATAAAGATGTAACATCTGGTTAAGAAAAGGAAAACTCAACATTAAACCCTATACCAACACGTCTGACCAGGGCGGGTCAGACGGCATAGTAGGTCAATTTCTACCTAGGAGGAGGCTTCAGTCCCACAGTGGAACATATATAAACTATGATGATGAAGATATTTTCATGGACTTTCCTAAAATTTCAGGCGTTGTGTGACCACGATATACCTGCGTGGGTGAACCGCCTAGCGTACGTGAGTTCCTGTGTGCCCTTCCTACAGCGCTGCCTGCCCAAGTAAATATATAATGTTAATACCACGCATTCAACATCTATCCACCCTACCATACAATGTTTTGTCACAAAAAAATAGAACTCAATCGTAAATATTTATCATCTATGGTTGTGATTATATACTACATTATATGATAGGCCACAAGATGGCGGTGATGTGAATTTCCGTCCCGTTTTCATGTATTCACGCATACATCATCTCGATGTCCGAATTTTCGTCTTTTTAATATTTATTTTTATTATTAGGGAGCATACCCATACTACGTGCCAGATTTTTTTACCAATTTTTAATCTCAGCCCAAGTACCCCCATTTTCTCTTTAAACTTTTCTAATTAAATTTGTTGAGAGTCCCAAGACAATTAAAATAATTTCTCGGGACTGCCTGATCGTTAAACCTCGGTGTGATCTATAAATACTATTGTGGATCTTGGTTTACAGGAGTTACAATGGTGGGAGGAATATGTGGTGACATTAGTCCCAAATATAAAAATTAAACTTAAAATTAACTGGGGAGGCTCCCCAGTTAATTTTGAAACTAGCTTCTAACTTAGTAACTTTATATTTTAGTAAATTAAATGTATACGTAAATAGATATCTGTTTCATTTGACCTAAAGGTCACCCCCCGTTTTTTACAAACGTTTTACGTTCACCTTCTCAAAAATAAAGAATTAGTAAAACAAAACGCCTTCCCATTATCGAATAACATCACCCTTAGTGTTCGACCAAGACCGAATTATGGGCAAGCTTGATATTTTTAAAGATCAGGTCACGTAATATGGGTACATTCCCTTATATGTACATTGATTAATTAAGATTTATAGTATTAAGATTTTATTAGGATGGTAAACATGGATGGTGATGGCTGAAAGTAATACCAGATATCGGATGAGATTTTTTTTTAAATTCTCGTTTAGATAAATTATTCTTAGGCTAGTTAACAAGTTTAAAACCTTTTAATTCTTGGTACTGCGAATTAAAATACGTACGGTAGCTGTTTGGACTCGTCACGAAATATATAAAATTTGCAATGAATTAATGTCAAAAGTTATATACAATAAAAGATGCCAAAAGTTACATTTTTGGAAAAAACTCAACTATTAGTGTAGTAAAAAATAAAAATTGAAAGAGGAAGACATTTCCTAAAAAAGTGCCGAACTCCCTGAACTGTAGGACTAATATTTTTCTTTTCCAAAGAGCTGAAAGTACAGCCGAAAGCGGGGACTCTGGTGTTCTCTAACTTTTGTTGGACTTTCATTTAAACATTTAATATGGAAATGAAGGAATGACAAAATTTGACGGTTTTAGAGTATGGATAAATGAACGATAATCCGCCATCAAAAAAAAAATTTTCGAGATTTTCATTTAATTATGCAGTAGTTAATTAACAGTCTATTTTTTACTTGTGCATGAATATTGCAATAATTATTAAACAAAACATCTGAAAATTATTTCGCTTCATATAGACCTTGTGGTAATGAAGTTATCTTTTTTTTTCGAGGGTGGAAAAGGCGGCGCGTGGCTGCATAACCTACGGTATTTCCTCCCCTTCGCCACTGGGCTGACTACTCTTACAGAGTCCTTGACGTGCGTGGCCAGCCCGGCAGGTTACCATTTCAGATACCGTCCCACTCCGACATAGTCAGCCTCTCTGTGGTTGATAAATATCCCCGGCAAGTCATATGGTGAATTTCGACCCTGTGTTGCCATGTGGCTTTGTTGTTATCTGTTAGTTATGAATTATTTTATAGATAAAATTTTATGAAGTTATCTCTAATAACGATAACTTGTTGGACGTCAGATAGCTTAGTCCACCTGTGACCATAAACGCTGTAAAGTGTTCAAACATCGGGCAATCTAAAATCAAATACAAACGCGATATAATCCGTTAAATAATTTTATTTGCAAATTTTAAGAAGTTTTAATTCACAGTGTAAAGAATAACACGTTTTAACTTGTTGACTAGACTATGTAATTAGGAAAGTCAAAAGACATATCAAGTAAAGCCATATTTTTTTACTACCAATGCGTTGAACATTTGGTTTATTATATACAGAAATACAGCGACTAATCGTCTGCCATAAGATACATAATTAAAAATATATATATAATTTAGATTCATTATAAGTATAATAGTTAATTGAGCATTATACTACCCGCTACAGGATTAGTTATTAAATTTTGGCCCACATTTTGATGCAAATTTATTGCCAGTGCAAAAACTCAATGAAAAAATTATACTGTTTTTGTTTCAGCAATCGTTAAAAATTAAATTTATACTAATTATTGACAATTTATTAATTTAAACCTAAAAAATCTATACATTTTGATATGTAACAGAAATCATTATATGCTAGCTGTTGAAATTTGCACCAAGCCAAACAGGGGGACTTATTTAGATTCACAGATAATTGGTAATCTTCAATATTTTTTAAAAATACTCCAATGCCCTGATTATGTTAATAAATTTGAAAATTCTATTTTATTAATGTGTCTTGTGGCAGTCCAATTACTTGGCTTTAACATTCACAAAGTTAAACATAACTCCATTGTTTTTATTACGATATGTTTGTATTTTATGTTCGCTCTCAGCTCCATTGCTTTTTTGTTTGTAAAAATTCAACCATTTTACTATTCGGGCACCTTCTTACAAAACAGCCTAAATATTCATTCTAAATGCGGCCTTATTGTTAAATTTTAAGCTCTCTCTCGGATCAAACTTTTGAAAAGGGTTTATTAGTAATTTTATTTAAAATATTTAAGTCTTTTTTATAATCTCGAGGGAGTAATTTTCCATTGTTTTTAATCAAAGAATAACTCTATGATCTAAGAGTGGCTTTACCTGTAGGCTAAGGGGTCAAAGCCGGGATATGATACTAATATGATCATGAATTATAATCATGAATTGATAACACTAGTATATTGCTCAACGACTAATTCAACTATATTTCAAGTAATATGAATTCGCTTATTTCGTTTAATATTAACAGTTAAATTATAAGAACGCAGTTATGTCAGCAGAATGTGTAACTGTAATGAACTGAAAACTATTCTTTTAATACTGTCTTTATCATTATTTGTTCCATTAGTCTTAATTATAATAATGTGGATAATAAATGGATGGATTTTTGATAATGATGTTACGTGTTCTGCGATTGCTACAGAGGAATCTCTTTAACTCGAATGTCGACTTAATAAATAAATTGAGATACAGATGATTTTATTCTTAAAACTTCTATTTAGAAATTAACAACTTAGAAAGTTTAACGAATAAATTATTTCATTGCATTTCCAACAAACACAAATAATGGATTAGACCATTGACCAATCCTTTTTTATTTTATTGCCATGAGTTCAGGGAGTTCCAAATTTTCGAATTATAGAGTACAATTATTATCATCGTCATTAACTTAACGAGATTTGAGTTATAGAGATATCACTGTATATGAGTAGGTAGGATTAAAGAACTGCCATGAACTGAAAATATATTTTTAAGATATTGTGTTATTAAATGTGTATTTTAAGTATTTTTATTATACCTATAGGTTGAATAGATTATCAATAAATTAAATATACCAAATATAATTCCAAATTTATAAAAATTAACAACCAAGTTTTCTTTTTATAACAAACATAACACCAACATAATCCGAAACAAGCTTATGGAGGTCTTACTCGTGTTCCAAGTGGGATATTGGCTAGTTTTTATGTCATGTATCTTAAATAGACTAAAATTATGTTTATTTCTCTAACCTATATAATATTTATTATCATATTGAGCTAGTTACAAGCATTTCATTTATATTAATTAGAGAGGGCAATACAAACAACGTGACGTCAAAGTTTCACCTTCCATACTAATCTGCGCACTTACACCCTAAACAAATATCTTGGTACGAGAAAGAAATAGAATATGTCCCTCTTATTAACTTTAAAGGCTGGTAACTCTGTGTATATTTCTTAATTATTATTGCACATTTTACTTAAATTATTATAAATATATTACTATTGTTTAAAATTTTCATAGTAGTCAAATACTAAATTTTTATTAGTTGTAACCGTTTGTTGATAGATGGTATATATTAGAGTTATGGCCTTGATTTCATAAATAAAAATGTTATATTGATATACAAGGGGAATTACATAATCGATTTCAACGTACATTCATCTAATGAGTGCTTACAGCCATTGGTCAATTACCCTCACCTACTAGAGGTAGAAAAGATAAACGACATAACACACTACATCAATTGAAATACAAATAAGCACAAGCTTTTTATTTGCAAAATAAAATAAATCTAGGAAAAAAAACGCCTCAAAGCGTTGTGCTGCTTTCAATATTTGCTGTTTTCGGGTTTCATGAAAATTATGCTTTAACTTATTTCATATCTAATTATACAAGACATTTGTATTAAATAAATATATTTAAATTTCATCATCATCATTGAAAACGAAATATATTTATTTAATAATAAATATATTTTTTTAAACGAAATATATTTATTATTAAATAAATATATTTCGTTTTCAATGATGTGGCAACCCGGAGGGGTCTACGGAACAGCAGATTTGATGACGCAACCTTGTTTTCGACAAACCTATCAAATTATGTTTTAATGTTTTCGCATTGGAGTGCTTTGAAAACTTTACTATATGTTTATTCAAAGTAATAGTTTATTTCGACTCTATAGGAGTCGAAATAAAAAGACGTCATTATCGAATATATTTTTTTTTATTTGGTATGTTTTCGAACGATGATCGTCAAGTGTTCGTTTCGATCTAAAACGTTCCTTTTTGAACTTTCTAATCACAGGGTTAGCTTAGAGGGTGCGATTCATTTTCTAATCTTAATATATATAAATTAAGTGTCACGTTGTTTGTCCGCGATGGACTCCTAAACTACTTAACTGATTTTAATCAAATTTGCACACCATGTGCAGTTTGATCCAATTTAAAAGATAGGATAGCTTACATCTTAATTTATAGTCGCAATATTATTTTATTGCAAATTATTTGTATTACCTATATATACCTATTATTTGACATTCATAATTATCTGTTAACTCCAAACGATTTTAACAGATGACGATATCTGTTGACTGGATTGAGTAATTAATTAATAGATGGCGCTGCTATGTCAAACCTACAAACGTTTTACATAGAATTTGAACTTTTTTACATAGATGCCATTTGTAAAAAAATATGACGACCTCCATGACAGATGTACAGTTCCACTTAAATAGATAATAAAATGTAATATAACAAAAATATTAGCCACAGCAACGCGTGGCCGGGTCTGCTAGTTATACTATATGTATGAAAACATTAGTTTTTTGATAGAACACTGCATATCACATCAGCCATTACATTTTTTTAAACTGTCATTTATACCAGCTCTTTAAGTCAGACATTCCTGGAAGCCGGTGTTGCCCTAAAAATTACCCAATTTTTGGGGTACATTTTTCTGCTTATATTATTAAATAATTTGACAGAAATTGGTTATATGTATCTTTATAGGAACACTTTTATGGCTTTATCAAGGTGATTAGATCATAGTTTTAGTAGTAAGTAGTTAGTGACGTGACGTATGCACAGAGAATGGCTGATGCCGGCGGCACTGCAGCACTCCCTGGCGGCGCATTCGCGCTCCTCATCACCGAACACGCCGCAATAGCATCGTGAGTATCTATTTACCTACATAATCTATCACTATATTGCAGTCTACTAATTCTCCGTGTGTTGAAGAAGTAAGCATACAATTCACCAAACCGTTTCTTATCCGTGAGGGTCGTAAAAGACGAGTACAGAATAATAATATGCAGATAATATCTATGCAAGAAAACTTGAAATAAAACCCTATATCAACCCGACGCGTATTAGGGTCAATTTCCCTCCTTTTATGGAGGTGGCAGGAGTACGCGAGTATCGACAACAACAAACTGCTCAGACTGAGGCACCTTTGGGCACTATAATTTATCGATAAGCTCGTGGCTCACATTAGACTGTGTAATGCGAACGGCTTATAGCGATCATGCCCGGTATTGATCTGCCGAGAATGCACCCTGAGACATTCGCAGCGAACTGCTAGCTACTAGGCTTTAGAATTCACCAACCTTTCTTTCCAGAGGGTGTTCCTAAGGATAACATCATGATCAACATGTAATTAAACCTTATTATGCAACTCGTGTGACCAGCTTCATAGTATATAAAAAAATATAACTTATGAACTGTTAAATCATATAACTAACGAACAGACGTATAGGGTCGAGTTAAGAAAGCAAACCCTTATTTTTTGTGGATGTAGTAAAAATCGGTTGAGGGTTCACTAGGAATAGTTGGCATTACTCACCTGGAAAACTTTCACACCAACTGCAATTGCTAAGCCACATATAAACATACATTTACATACAAAAACAAACACACAGACAATTGCCTAAGCTCATCTAAGTCCTACTGCTGGGCTCGAGCCTTCATTAGAATATGAGGAGAATTAACCTACTATATTACCCTGGTCAAACGGGTTGGTATAGGGTTTTATTTTGAGTTTTTGTTCTCTCGCATTGATGTTACCTACAAATTGTAATCCCTTAAGTTATCTTTTACGACATCCATGGGCAAGATAGAGAGTGAAGTTTTTATTGACTGAACATTAAATTTTGCTTAATTTCGCCTGCATTGCATAGGAGGGAAGTAGATTTAATCTTTTCCAACTCCTGTTTAACTTTTTAAATGTTGCGAGTTCCAATACATTTAAACGCATTTGCCGGGACTACCTGAGGGTCAAGCCTCGGTGTCATCTATGGAGATCATTTTTCGGATTTATAGAGAGTTGTCACTATCACAAGTTATTTGTGATATTTTTCAGTCGCTGAACAAGTGCGACAAAATGCTATTGCATCTCGTTCAATAATAGAGACTTTTTTTCTAAAAAAATAGAAAAAATCTTATAGTAAAAAAATCTTGTAGTATTTATTTCATAACAAAAAAAATGAAATTGCTTTAACAACGCCTAGATACTATTTCTGTGTGGGGACGGAGTAAGAATAAAATATGCCACCCCCATTCCTAACCGTGCTAACATCTATGCAAGAGATGAAAAACTCGAAATAAAATCCTATACCAACCCATTTGACTAGCGTGGTATATAGTACGTCAATTTCCCTCTTATTGTGGAGGAGGCTCAAGCCCAATATATGAGCTGTGATGATTATAATCATGAAGAGATATCAAACTAGTACTGCTTTCAGCGACGTCATACAAGTAGTGTGCGACTGCGACAACGCTTTACAAAACCGAAATCAGTCGAATGTCTCTTTCCAGAGTTCGATGTGCAATATTTAACGGGGGTTTTGTAGATATTTTCCGTGTGGTGACGGAGTAAAATTACATTTTCCACGATTCTTACCCATGGCTTTCCTAAAAGACGACTATAGGGTTATAATAAAAGAGAAGGAAAAACAAAAGCCTAATTTAATCCGTGTATCCAGCGTGGTATAGTAATCAAGTACCCTCCCATTATAAAGGAGGATGAAGCCCAGCTGTTGGACGTATGTGAGTTGCAATGATGATGATAACTGTAGTATGTTTTGGACATACATAAAGTGAAGGTAGACTTTTTTATTTACAGAAGACCTACTGCGTTGTTGCAGAATTGCCGTCAAGAAGTGTTGTGCGAACTAATACATACTTAGAGTTAAATGTTAATAAAATATTTCGTTTGGCGCATTGTCGATAATACTTGTGGTAGGGACGCGCGGACTTTGAACATTTGTCGATTAAAACGTTTATTTAGTCATGTAACAATTAAAATTTAATGTTATCAATATCTAATTATTACCCGGTAATTTATTCTTGTCTACGGCTCGTTTAAAAACCTAAAAGATTGTCTGTGATCTAAAAAGTGCCATGTAATTGGCGTGAGATGAAATGGGTCTCAATCCCAAGCCTTCTATTTCTATAATTGTAAAATATAATTCTATCTTTATAAACGTTGGGATACGTCGTCCTTTTTTTTTGTAAGAAAAGAGATACGGCTATATTTTCATCGGTTTTGTTTGATGTGATTGTTCGACGTGTATTTTGAGCGTTAGCCCCCCCATTTAACGTTCCTATTTTTAAGGAACTTATATGCCTATTTTAACCGATCACGTCCAAATTTTATGTACCACCTGTCACTGTGCAGTGCAAAAAAAAAGACGTAAAATTTTTACTATACTTAACATCAATATTATGTATATTGACTTAGGTGTTGCATAGAATTTAGGTGTCGGAAAACTAGCATTACTATATGGAGTCTTTGAAATGTTAAACTAAAATTTAATGGAATTGAGAAATTATAGTTTTTATTCGTAGATGTTAAATTTTTGTTTAAGGTTGTCCGTATTTTTGTTACGTATAATATGTCTTAGGAGTTATGATCTAAAAATGTTTTGAACTCCTGTTTAAATGTAAATATTTATATTATTACCTAAATTATTAATGTCATATGTTCATTAGAGGATTAATAAGATTGTTGAAATACGTATTATTCTGAGATCTGTGTTATTTTTTTCATATAACTGATTAGTTATTCGGTATTTCTCAGATCAGATTCAATAGAAACTTGAAAAAATATTTGGCGAATTTCTTTCTATAATGGAAGGAATCCGTCCCCAATAAAGGGACTTATAATGGGTTTAGTCTAAAACCCAGAGATTTAGCAATAAAACTGACATTAAATTACAGAGGTTGCTCTAGAACAGGGATGGCAAACCATTGGCACTCGTGCAATATATGACACGCAGAAAATGTTTTAAGGCACGCCAACGATCACAAAGTTCATCAAGAAAAATAATTCTGTTTAGAATCTAATATAATCTTCAACAGAGGTCACATTAATCTCACATTACTTTAAAATTACGCGTATAAGTGAGACATTACATTTTTGGACTTGATAGTATTTTTAGTATTTTCCATGTGGTAACGGAGTAATAGTAAAATTCACTACCCCCTTTCTTATCCGCGGATGTCGTAAAAGTAAGTAAGGGATATAATATCCAGATAACATCTATGCAAGAGAAGGAAAACTCGAAATAAATCCCTATACCAACTTGTCTGACCCGCATTATATAGTAAGTAAATTTCACTCCCATTATGGAGGATGCCCGAGCCCATTTTGCTTGAGGTCATTTGTGAGCAGAGGTTATGATGAGTATAGTCGCGATAATTTCGAAATCAAAATTATTTGCGACACGTCTATGGCTTTGAAGATGACCGTAAACATTTCTTTAAAAAAAAATGAAACTTTAGTACACAAAGGTTTCGCCACCCCTGGTTTAGGAATTAATGTTTACTTCAAATAAAGAAAAAATATTGCGTGGTTTTATGAACCCACGGTAAAAGTGAAACTTTGTTTCGCATTATATAGATATTTAACTAAATTTTTTTGGAAAAATATTCGATTAAGGGTATTAAAATCGCATCATTCGTTGTTTATCAAAAGCAAAAAAAAATAGCAACATTTACATTAAACACTGATAAAACAAATAGCGTGGAGCACTGGCACAAATGAGTAATAGTCTAAACACTACACGATCAGCTGATGCGAACGCCGCCATATTGGGCTGCTCTGTCTAGCGCCCTTTACCCCTACTCCGCGGCCGACCGTCACGCGACATGCAATAGATGGACGAAAAAGTATGAGGCGATGTAATAAAAGTTTCACTTTAATATATATATGAGTGCTACGCATGTGTTTGTATAAATAATATACGTATGTCATTTGTAGTCCGTCCGTTGAACCTATTGTACTGATACGGTTATTTCTAAGTATACATTATTTACTTGGAATTGTACCGCAAGTTACAATTATTGATGGATAAATTTACCAATTGAATTCAATCATATATATAGACTTGTACGATTTTAAATATCCATTTGGTCTGAATAAAATTTATGCTGTCGGTAACACTGAGTCTAATTTATAGTTTTAATGTCAGCAATGTCTAAGTTTACGTAATTTATATACATTAGGGATGTTATAGATATAAGGTTTCGGATGTGGATACTGTTATGGATATGTAATTATTTTGGTTTAACCGACCGTTTCGAATAGTTTAAGTTACGGATATTCATTTTTTTTTAGGGAATTGTAAAAGGATTTAGCTGTGTGGTGATCATTGTATTATTTCCCTTTAGAAAGACTTATGTTTAGGCTGTCAGGTCGGCTGGTAGATAGAAAACCTATCATAATCTTTCTCATAAGGCCATAGGGTCTAGGCCGTAAATATCCAAAACTTTTATATCGGTTTCGGTTATATTTTCATTTCGGTTAGAGTTACGAAGCTCCATAACATCCCTAATATTACTCAATGATTTATGTGACCATATTTTTACGTTAAAACGGGAAGCTTGCATAACATCACTATTATTTTTGTGTCAGAAGGGGCGGGCCATCTGTAAAGGTAAAAATATGAATTGAAAAGCTTAAGATCACGTGAAAACGTCCTTCAAAATAGGGTAAATATAAAAAAGGAACCCGTCGGTTTGCAAAGACGAAATATTTGACACGGCTTTGGGAAGAACGGGACAGACAGCCTGAAAATAAGAATAGAACGTATGGTCACGTCATCATTGACAAAATTAAGTTTCAATTTCAATATACTACGATTTTCTTTGGCAACTCAGCTTGAGTAATACGAAATATGAGCTTCTCAACTTAAATAGAATATGTGGTCAACTTTGCAGTTGCTTATTAATTTGCATAATACAATAATGTTTGTTGTAATATATCCAAATACAGTGGCATCTCGAGTAACCCGACCAATTGTTGTCGCTAGGCATTCGGATAATCGAGAGTCCGGATAGTCGATTGTACGACAAAAAGCTGTTTATGGACATAATTTTATTTTTAATTTTATCTAAGACAACACCCGTGCAGGGTGTTGTCTTAAATAAAATAAGGAATTAATCCTTGTATTGCGGGGGACTTTACAAACATATAATTAACGGACACAAATTACATCCAGACTCAGAACAACAATTTGTGGATCACACAAAGTGTTGTCCCGCGTGGGATTCGAACCCCTGACACTGGCGCTGTAGGTCGCTATCTTAACCACTACGCCATCTGTGCAGTTAATACATAATTCGACACGATTCATAGCCATCTATTTTTATTTAGCTGTATGCTTTTCCATACGGCAAAAAAAGAGTGGTAGGACCACACTGTCGACAGTTATCTGTCTACAGCCGCGGGCCGGTCCGTCCGGGGCAGTACCACACTCTCGCAGAAAATCAACGTCTGAGTAGTAGCGATTTGTTACTGCGCTTCGTTCGGTGAGCGAGAGAGCCGGCAGTCTGACTTTCTGAGGGTGTTTGCGTGTGGAGGGTTTTGGTGGTGCCCTTGGTATCACCGAGCCTCGATGCACGCATTCACACTCCCTTCACTTTCTTCGCGGTAGGCAACGGCCTTGTAAAGGTCCATGAGCGGCAGCAACACTTACCATCAGGTGTACTGTTTGCTTTTTTTTTTTATTGCAAACGGTGGCAAACGAGCAAACAGTACACCGTGCTGCTCGTGTGCCACCGTTAGCAATTAAAAAAAAAAAAAAAAAAAAAAAACCAGATATTGGTTAATGTCTAGTTAACCGTTTCTTTAAAAACCAATAATGTGTCGTATTATTCAAAGCAATGATTAGATTTTATAGAAAAGTCATTTGATCGCGGTCCGGATATTCGCGAATACGTAAAACTGAGAGCCGAATAATCGACTTTCCACTGTATATTGCATCCCTATTTTTCGAAAATATTTTAAATAAGCTTATTAAATATAATTGGGTATGTCTTTGATGTTTACACAAGTATTATATGTAAGAAATGAAACCATTTTTAATAATTTTTTCGCGTATATAAAGCGATAAATTATATAAAAATAATTGTTTAATATCATTTTGTGAGTCGACCTGGCTTTCTTATGCTCAAATAACACTAATCGCTGAATATAAAGTTTAAATGACCAGTCTTTCTCGCTTATGTGCACCTTAGCAAGCAAAACTCAAAAGGCTGTCAATCTTAGACTAGGTCAGCATTTCATACTTAAAAGCTTGGTGGTGTGGTATCAAATTTTATGGGTGTTTTGCATGTTACCTATCGAATAATAAATTCGCGAGCAATGGGCTATTGCGCAAGTAAAATGTCTCTCTAAATTTACGTGCTAGGCATGTTTTATTAGCCCTTGCTTAGCTATTATTAATTTGCAATTAGTGTTCTTAAATGAAAAGAAGAATCTAGGTACGCAGATCTTGAAACTAGCTGTGCCTTCAAAATGTATGAACAGTTTCTTAAGTTGACATATCAGGTAAAAGGCGTTTCATAGTTCTACTGCAAGGATATTTTCGGCATTAAATAGTAGATGTAGGTAGCTACTGTTATAAAGAGAGTTGTTGAGAGCCCTCAGTGCTCATCAAACAGTCCGGTTAAAGTTGTCATAGCCATATGCTGCTAATAACTATGTTTACACAAAAAAAAATTAAGTCATCTGATAAAAAATCAATATTACGCTTTAGTTCATCTAGCGTCACTTATTTTCATACGTTTTGAGAGAAATTTTAAACACAATTTCCTTAAACTTAGCTTTACAGGCTTGACCGAATCTTAAATTTATTTTCAAAGCAGTTTTTTGTGTTAAATATTGAAATACTAAGCTTTTTGTAAACATTCTAACCACGAGAATCCCATTAAAATGTGATATACTAACAATTAAGTGTACTTAGTGCTGTGTTGTACTAAAGTGTTGATTGTTAATTGTGGGATTACTAGATTTAGTCTTAATGTTATTGTGTCATGTTTCTGCATGTTAAAAACTGTGTTTCTCAGGATCGTAGTATGCGGTAATTATATAAATATTGTGTATCTACTAATATTATAAAGCTGAAGATTATTTTGTTAAACGCACTAATTTCAGGAATAGTTCGAATTGTAAAATTATTTTTGTGATGGGTAGTCCAATTATTGAGAAATGCTATTGCCTATATAACATCACGCTATCAGTAATAGGAGCGGAGTATCAATCCAAGATATTACAAAAATGGGGCAATATTTATTCTTTCTGAGAGATCACCTTAGGTACCTACGATGCATTCTCTCCTCTCTTGTCTATGACGTAAACGATGTTACACAAGTCAGGCAGATAAAAAATACTAAATTATTCGGCTCTATAAATTTGATGAACGAATGACTTGATAAGCAGCACGTATAGTGCTGCCAATTATAATTTTCAATTACGACAATTTTAACAAAAAGCTGTAAAATTTTTTAGTAAAAAATGAACTATATACCTGCATGTATAAATAAAAAGGTCTAATAAGACATTATAAATTTGATAAATAATGCATTCAGGCCGATGACCTCTTGACGTTAAATAACTTACTCATCCACTAATTTGGGTTTGACATAAAAAAAAATTAAAATGGTTTCATGCCTAAAATCATGTTTATGTATTTTTCTTTCAGCTAAATACTAGACTAAATTGGACTTTATTGAAAATACTTTGTCTCCTCTAACGTGAATTAAGGCTCCGAGTAATGTTTTAAAATATTTGCTTTAAAGAAAGAGAAAATACAACCTGCAGTTTGACTACCTACTTTATATAGGAAGAAAGGTGAGGCTGATATGTCAAAAAATAAGATATATGCATTATTTATTGAACCCACAACTCCAAAATAATAGAGAGGGGATATGCTTTTGATTATTTTTAATATTAAACGCGATTTACCTAAGTACTAATAATAGGGAAAGTTTTATATTTCAATATTTTAAAATAAAACTGTAACTGCGATCCTGAAGATGCATAGAAGTGCCATTGTTATAATAAATGGGAAGAAGTTTTAAATTTGTGTAATTAATTTTGAGAGGTATCTCATTAAGATTTGTTATATAGTAATATTTTAAATTACCTGCTTCTAAATTAATTAAAATATGAGCGTAACATGATAACTATTAAGATATTTTACACTCTTGACAATGCGCCAACATATTTCAAATGGAAACACAAATCAGACCACGATATATTTATTGCAAATACAATGCATTTACAAATACTTCATTAAATCTAAAATAAATAATTACTAAAGTGGCATCTTCAGGGCTAATATAGGAATAAGAACTCCCATGGGCCAACTCAAGTCGTATACGCGTAAATGAGTATTGATTTCAAAATTCTTCAAATAAAAAATACGTATATCGCGTGGTGAAATATGCCATTTCCTTTACATTAGGAGGAGGCTTGAAAGTCTTGAAGCCCATAAGTTTTGTGAACATTTGCGTTCAGGGCCGGATTATCCATAAGGCAGACTAGGCAACTGCCTAGGGGCTCCGCATTGACTCGAGGCCCCGAGCATGCACCAAGAAAAAAAGAAACATTTCTTTGAACGTTTTCTTTTTTTGATAATTTGTATATTGCCTCATTATTACCTATTCATTATCTATTACTGCTGGTAGCAAAAGTAAAACAGTACACCTGTATTTGATACACTAGCTCCTGGACCTTGACCAGGGATCCGAGAATAGCATTGCCCTGACAAGGCTTATCCGGCCCTGTTTGCGTTACCGTAAAAAAAAAAATATAAGCAAACTTTAATAAAAGTTGTAATTTTTATTTTAATCAATAGGTTAAATAAATTTTAGGAAATATCATCATATACCATTTGCAATATAAAAAACAATGCTGGTAAAATCAATATATTGCAATTGCAATATACTTGTTATAAAATGGTTATGAACTTGTGAGTCTGTTGTGTTGTCCATATTGAAATATACATGTATCGTATGTAAGTATCTGAACTAACACAATATGTGCCACTCTTCACCTCTGTGTTTCAAGTTGTGACTTTTTATATATAAAGTTTAGTTAGAATTATATTATAACGCTGTAGTAACGTTCTAAACATATTTTGGACTTGTTGACCCAATAGACGATGTTCTGTATAATTCCATAAAAAAATCCTTTAAATCCACCTACTGGGTCCAATTGTCAATCTAAACTATTCTTGAGGCCATTTGAACAATAAAAAAACATGATGATCAAACTGATTTTAAGCAGCTTCAGCTAAGTTCAACAGAAGAATTATATTTACGTATATGTATAATTCATAATATTAGTAGATATCCACCATATTTTCACACTTAAGTGAAAAGCACCATCATATCTTTCAAAGATGGACTCGATATTACATTCATAAAATCTCATTGGAACAGATTTGGCGCGAATGAACGAACATCTTTTCATATGAAATTCCTAATTTAAAAATTGTTTGTAGATAACCCGTGTATTCGCAATAAAGCGTGAGTGGTTCATAATGATTTCATATTACTATTTCTAGGTGTAAACATTAATACATTTTAATATTATTATATATAAATCAAAATACTTTAAAACTAGGTAAGTCTCTTTAACAAACGTCTCTCTGTATCTCTCTATTTTAGTTTATCGTAATCCAAATTATTTTGCAAACTGCTAAGCACGTTACTATAGCGTAGAATATTGTAGTTTTTGAAAATATAATAAGCAAATAAAAGAGTTAAACCGAAAAATAACATAACAATATAAAATTATTATTTAAAGTAAAATTATAATGTAAAAATATATAAATATTTGTTATTACAAATTGTAATTGAATAAGCAATAAAAAAACTAGTATACTATTGTTTTTCCGTTGCATTTGTAGTTAGATCTATAACAAGGATTCTGTCACTATGCCTGGGTCCAACAGTGGGTAAAAAATTATGTAAAATTGAGTACTTTCAAATGATTGAATCAGTGTGCAAATGGGTGGTAATCAATTATTATTTTGACTTTCGGGGTTAAGAGCAACATTTCAATTCGAAGGGACCGCAGGCAAAGTTTAATTAGGGTTAGAGCTTAGAATAATAACGTAAAGAAGGTAAGTCCGCGCACAAAAAAATGACGCATTTAAATTAGAGCCTAATGGAGCTTACGCCGGAACAGTTCCAAAGTGTACAAGGTCACTGTACTGCACGTACGTACGCTACTCTTAAAAAATTAATAGGTAATTATGACGGTTTGTGCATTCAAATGGTGTCACAACACATTTGAAAAACATAAAAAGGTTTTCAACATTACTTTTAAAAGTACTTCGAAGATTTATGTTAATAAAAACAAAATTTGATTTCATAATTGGTATAGTGTGCGTGTGTACGTGTATAATCGCCTGCGCGCATGTAGTATTTTTAGCTTCATGTTTTTGATCGCTCGAAGTACCGACACTATCCTTCTATACGTTATTATTCTAAGGGTTAGAGATAAGAAAAACAAATTTATTCTCCGCCGATAAATATTTCCAAAACCGGAGTATCTGGCATCTGGTTCATTCAGCATTTTACGACAGATTGGTCGTTATTGTTGAATTAATATACATTTTCACGATAATTCATGCTCTGTACGTTTAGGTATAAATTTTGTATTTATTGATTTTCTATTGAAGTCTACGCAAGTTTTTTTTTTGCCATTCAGTCACAAAATCTCATTCATAACCTTTTACCATTTTGGTTTCCTTTCATACTTTCAGACATGTATCCCGTTCATGACAGATTCACAAACCACTAAAATTATTTTTTTTTATTTATAACGTTCATTAATATTTGTAATTAAACTGTGTGTGCCTATTAAAGGATATTCAAAAATGATCATATATGTAATTTACTAATTAAATTGGTTAATTATTTGCCAAAGTTTACTCTAGTTTAAATATATAATTAAAATTAACTTGCATTTATTTTAACAGTAGACATTTTAGTATGTGTGTGTGTGTGTGTGTTTATTTTATCACGGTAAGCTATATTTACTTTATGTATATTTGGGCAGTGTTTACTAAAAAAATTAAGAAGTGTATTTCACCAGTTATCTGGGTAGTTTATTTTCATGCAAGTAGGCCTACTATTCACAATTTTAGATCTTTTGTTGAAAAATGAAATGGCTGTTCTTTTATACGACCCAGGCTTCTAACTCTTGGCCAGGCATTGAGAAATATTTAAGCGCCAAGGAGGCAGTACAATTTATTTCTTGTTGAAATTGAGAGTTGAATTTCGATTTCACGTTGAGAGTTCGAGTGTAAAGTCTCTATTTTTATTATGATGTGGTTAGGTATCTAACTATAATGATTGAACGAACTAATTTAAATATTATATAAACACTGTTACATAAAATAATGTATAATATTATATTCGATGAGACGGAAACATATTGTGTGAGAAAGTTTCCCACTCATTGAATTTAGTGAAAATTATAACGGTTTTTTCATATTGCCAATGGCAATAGTTCTAATTTTTGAATGAATAAACTGTGTAAAGTTTGCAATATGTAGTTTTAATTATTGTGCCTATTGTATGTTTCTTTTTTGTTAACATTTATTCATGAACATGGATACGAAGACCTTCAGTCGAGTACATTTTCAACAATACACAAAAACAGTCGGTCAGTAAGTCAAGTCGTTACTACTGACTGGATGCCAACAGCCCAGTCAAGATTTCTCCCGTGACCTAATTACGTGCGTGTGTGCTAATTTTTTTGTTATCTTTAAAAATGGCGGCATAAGATCAAATAAAATATTCGAAACGTGTGTGAAAGCTGCTAAATTCTTTAGAATATCGTGTATCATTATCAACGCGTTTAAGTAGGTACTGCATGATAATGATGGACCGTCGCGAGTGCAATTTTGGCATTGGTTATTGGCAAACAACGACTCCGTAAACATTCTCTGGACTGATGACGAAGCCTTATTTACTTTATGTCGTAACGAACATGGGTAGTGACCAATCCCCACGCAATCAAAGACATATCTCGAGTGCGTTTTAGTGTTAATGTTTGCGCTGGGATCATTGATTATGTAATACCTACTTAAAAGCAAAACGTGCTCAGCTGTGTATTGAGGGAAGTGAACTACATTTTGAACAATTGTTAAAATATCAGTGATAGGGTTTTTCATGGATCTAAATGAATAGGTAAGTTTAATTGTTGTAAATAATTGATTCCACTTTTTATATACGCCTTAATAAATACGAAAGTATGTGAGTTTACAATAATAAACTAGTATTTTAAATTATCTGTTTATTACGACGGATCTAAGCCCGTTAAAAATACGAAGGAAAATTGGGATCGTAAACTTATTTACCATGTTAGATGTATTGGTATGTTTATTACCAGTATTAGTGTTCGTGTTCGCTACAATGTAGATACCTACCTTACCATAGATTTTTGAATGGACGCTCGTAATAAAAATAGGATGGCCATATATCACGAACATTCTTAATATTTTCAAATCAAAATAATTAATTAATTACTAGTGATTTTAAATATTTTACATTACATATATCATGGTATTTACATCTAGAATCTAATAAAAAAATTGTGCAGCCTTTGAAAAAATACCCTGTGTATTATACTCATATTACTATGCCAATATATTTTAATGCTGGAAGCTGGCGATGGCATAGTGGTGAATCTGTTGTACCGCCTTTTCAACTTGTGCTGGAGGAAAGGTCGAGTGCCAGAAGACTGGTACAAGGATGTCATCGTGTCGTTACACAAAGGAAAAGGGTCGCAACAAGACTGTGCCAATTACCGCGGAATAAGTCTTCTCAGCGTCGTCGGCAAACTGTATGCAAAGGTACTGATAGAGTTATAAAAGAGACGGATGAAAGAGTCTGGGATGTGCAAGCAGGATTCAGAAAGGGAATGGGATGTACGAATCAGGTCTTTTCCTTGCGATGCATAGCCGAAACGTTTCTGGCTAAGAGTCAGAAGGTCTATTGCGCGTTCATAGATTTGGAAAAGGCCTATGATAGAGTGGTGAGGAATGAGTTGTGGGTGAACAGCAACCTGATACGGGCATTGCAGTCTCTCTATGTGAACTCCAGTGCCTGCGTCAGAATCGAAGGGGCGTACACTGAATGTTTTAGTATCCAAGAGGGTGTTAGACAAGGATGTGTTGCGTCACCATGGCTGTTTAACCTATTCATGGATAATTGCCTGATTGATCTAAAAGAGAGTGAAAACGGACTGAGAATAAATGGGTTACTTGTCAAATGTCTTCTCTACGCTGACGATCAAGTCCTACTTGCTTCGTCGGTGGATGAGTTGCAAGAGATGGTAACAGTAATGCATGATGCTTTTGAAAAAAGGGAATGAAAATTAACGTAAAGAAGACGAAAATTATGATATTTGAAAGGGGAGAATGTATGACGGATTGCAAGATACGTATAGAAGAGGAAATATTAGAACATGTACAAGAGTTTGTATATCTGCAATCTACTTTTGCGAGAGATGATATATGAGAAAATGATATTGAAAGAAGAGTGTGTAAGGGAAATATGGTGAATGGTGCTTTGCGCACCTTTATGGTCAGCCAGAGCCTGTCTAAGAAGGCTCGCCTGGCTGTGTATAGAGGAGTCCTTGTACCAACCCTAACGTATGGAAGTGAGAGCTGGGTATGGCAGAAGAAACATGAAAGTAGAATAAATGCTGTGGAAATGAGAGCGCTGAGGAGCATGATTGGTGTAAAACTAAGTGATAAAATTAAGAGCAGTGTAATCAGGGAACGTTGTGGTATAAATGTTGATATAGTGACAAGGATTGAGAAAGGTATGTTAAGTTGGTTTGGATATGTAGAGAGAATGAATTAAAGGAGATTAACAAGAAGAATTTATAAGGCGAATCTGAGCAGAAGTGTTAGAAGGGGAAGACCAAGGCGGACGTTCCACGATCAAATCGGGGACGTTCTTAAGAAAGGCCAGGTTAGAAGTACCCTAAACCGAAGAATATGCATGAAGAGATTAATGAATGTGGAGGAGACGAAAGTGGTATGTCAAGTCAAGATCGTAACAAGTGGAGGGAAGTGGTCTCTGCCTACCCCATACGGGAAAAAGGCGTGAATATATGTATGTATATATTTTAATAATCAGTTAAAGGTAATAGTTATGATATAAACTCATTTGCAAAAAAAACGGGCGGTTTTGATTTTCATTCATATTTAAAAAGATACAATACCAAAAAGGTTTCAATCGTTTGTACACGTTACTGGCCGGTTTTAAAAATGCTGTGGTATTTAAAAAAGTACGTTCTAAATTCAATTTTTCATTTGATGTTCATTTTTACAGAAAACCCCTTTTTATCCTACATTTTTGGCGCGAAGTTCCAGAAGTTAACATCGACTTTCATAACTTTTATTCAATTTTTATCGATTAATTTCATATCCTTGACTGTCAAAGCTTTATTTAATGCTGTTTGGCTGTATCAAAAATGGTAGATAAAGTGGTAAAAGCTACCAAAATTATCGCGCTGCTTGAAGAGGGTTGCAGCCAATGTTTCGTGGCTAGGAGGCTAAATGTTAGTCGCTCGACAGTCCAAAGGACCTGGCAGCGATATCAGGAGACTGGTTCCGTCGAGAGAAGGCCTGGTTCTGGAAGAAAACCATGTACCCAACCACGGGATGATCGTTTTCTTGTGAGTCGCGCATTGAGAAATCGCAAATCTTCGTATGTGGATCTTAAGAACAACCTCCAAGAAGTAAGAAATGTGCATATTAGTCTATGGACGGTCAGGAGGAGGCTTCTCGCTGCCAATATACGCAGTCACCGCCCGGCCCGCGGCCCCAAATTACTCCGTGAGCACAGAGTTCACAGGCTTAGGTTCGCTAGAAATTGTGAATCATGGACTCAAGACGATTGGAATAGGGTTTTGTTCTCTGATGAAGCCAGGATATCTCTGTTCGGTGAAGATCGACGTCGGCGAGTGCTAAGAAGACAAGGAGAACGCTTTGCAGAGGCATGTTTCGAAGAAATCACACCTTATGGTGGGGGCTCTGTTATGTTTTGGGCAGGAATAAATTCAATGGATCGTACAGAGTTAGTCTTCATTGAAAACGGCTCACTGACTGGGCATCGATACATAACGGAAGTTCTAATTTCTCATGCACAACCCGCATTGGCCGCTCTAGGTGAAGACTCGATTTTTATGGACGACAATGCTCGCGCCCACCGATCCCGCGATGTTAATGCGTATGTGCAAGAGGTCGGCATTCGTCGTTTGGATTGGCCAGCTCGAAGTCCCGACCTCAATCCCATAGAGCATGTCTGGGACGTTCTGAAACGGCGTGTGAGATCAGTACACCCGGCTCCGCAGACCATCAGAGAGCTGAAGAATGTGATTACTGCGGAGTGGGAACGTATTCCGCAAGCAAGTATCCGGGATATACTCGCTAGCATGCCCAGACGAATTCAAGCTGTGATTTTAGCTAGAGGGGGTCACACTCGATACTAAACATTTATCTGCTTTTACTTTATTAAAGAAAAACAAACAAAAAAACTTTTTTATTTTTACTTCATGAGCATATGCACTACTAGCGAATATACACTACTAGCGAGGTTTAGCATTATTTCCCATAAATTGTATCTAAATTTTATGAAATACTGATGAAAACGATTATTTTCTTATTAATTTAGCAAATTGTGTGGATAAAACTACCTATAATTATCAAACAAAGAAATATTAACATTTGAAATGGTTCATTGCTTAGGTGCCCGTTTTTTTTGCAAATGAGTGTATAACGCAATGACAGTAGATTTTGTTCAATGTACAAATATACTAGATTACAGTACCGACTCTTGTCGGAATACGAAGGAATGGTACTGTAGGGAGCCAAGCTTTAAATCTATACCAACAAATAAAATTGGAGTGTCTGTTTGTAATGTCAAAATAATAGGCTTTTTTCATGCTTACACAGCTATTTGCACTATACATATGCCTAAAATACACTTTATATTTTTTTGTCTGTCTGTCTGTTTGTTCCGGGTAATCTTAAAAACGGCTGGGCCGATTTCAAAAATTCTTTCACTAATGGAAAGCTGTAATATCAGGGAGTAAACTAGGCTATACTTTATCCCAGTATTCCCATGGGAATGGGCACTACGGAGATAAGGCGACAGAAACCGAACCGAAGCGAGGGCGGGTTGCTAGTTAATAAAATATAATTATTGGATCACGCCTTTTATCTTTAACCACAATATATACGTCTTTGATAAAATGAGCAGTGATTCATTGACTGAGAAATATCCACCCAAGAAGAATGTGAAAAATGAACAGAAGTTTATAAATTCATGTTTAAAAGATTTAAAGGCTGGTTAAGCGTTAATTATATGAAATCTTCGTTTTTTCACATAACCTGCCGTTTTCTCCTGTTTTAAATTGGAAAGCTGCTGTTTTTTAGTTTTTTGAAGTTGGCAACATTAAGATCGACAACCGACCTTAAGATAGCAAGAGCACGGGAGACGGAAAAGCAGTGTTCTTTTTTGCCAACTTATAATATCAACTGTCGGCCTCGACAACTCACCGTGACCATAAGCATTACCTGTGATTCTCACTACGTACCTAGTATTCTTAAATCGGTGCTAGCTTGAATTTTTTCTGAATTCAGATTGGCGAATATCACCGTCTTATCAGTTAGTGAAAATCATCTCTACCATACTTATGCCGCACATACGTACTGCCATATTTAGACGCCGGCCCATAATAATTTAAGTCAAGATCAATTTTATACCAATGCTCACATTTATTTATTAATGACTCAATTATTTTTCTACTTAATTTTACGTATAGTCTTAGCATAATAACTCATAGAAGGTAACTCCGCGCACAAAAAATGAAGCATTTAAATAGGAGCTGTAGTGTACAAGGTCACGCCGTACACAAGGCAACTCTATTGTAGAGTGGTGTGCGTGTGTAATTGCTTGCACGCATGTTGTATTTTTGGATTACGTTTTTGATTGCTTAAGTACTGACATTATCCTACTACGTGTTATTATTCTAAGGGTGTGGTATAGTTTATTAAGTGCAACATTTTCAAAATCGCCACCCCCCAAGGGCGTCGCCAAGGAGGGGCAAGGGGGGTCAGTTGCCCATACAGATCAAGTGTAGCTGTGTTTTTACATTGATATTAGAATCGTTCTTATTACAATTGTCATCGAGGCAGACTTCCAAAGTGTAACGATTCATGCTTTCGACTGTACCAGGCGTTCATATTTTTTATCCGCCATAATATAGTTTGTTTCCATTGTATTAATTAGTTTAGTAAGTTATAATAGTAGTTTTAAGTTTTTACTTCTCTTGCATAGACGTTACCGGCATATTATATTGTTTAGTCGTCTTTTACGACACCCAACGGCACGGGAGTGTGGTGAATTGTATTCTTACTCCAACACCACACGGATACTAGTTCTTTGTGAGAGCATAACTCAATATTTCGACAGTAGTCAAGAGCTGTAGCGGCTGCAAATAGTACCGTTCACATTCGTGGGTGGTCATAAAAAGCGACTAAGAATTTACGTAGCCCTGGGCCAATTCCATCTGATGTCTGGGAAACAATTACATTCTCAAAGTGTTGACGTCAAATAGGCGGCAATATGTACAAGGGAAGAGCAGTATATATCGCAGCAACCCCAATAATTGGGATAATAGCAGGACAATAATGGTTTGGAATGGCAGGACAAAGATTAAATAAAGGTTTACTAACCTGCGATTTCTTCTCGTAATTATCATTCTGATTAAAGATGACATTCATTAAAATTTCAGAAGCATTACTATTCTAAGATATATACTGGTCATACGTCATTAACAGGACGTAATTTAGACGTGCCTAAACCGAATAAGCACTGTGAAGCCAAACATAAGATTGAGATAAAGAGACACGAGATTAAAATAAAAATAAATGTCCATCATGTTCTATTTTCAAATGACTCATTTGAAAGTAGAACATGAGACAATTGTTTTGCTAAATAAAAAAATAAACTGGCCAGTCTTCCAAATATTTCATTTTTACTTTTTCTGATGAGTAAATAAAACTAGGTATTAATAGATTCAATTATTTAATTGTCATTAATAGTGTGATATTTAATACATATATATGTACCTCCCTCATTAACACTTTTACATAAATTATATCTAGTACCCACTGACAATCTCGTTACTAGCATCTCATTTATTATCGGCCGTTTTAATAACTATTCTCGACTCTTCAATTAAAGACAAAAATATCTTATTAAATAATCGTACCTAGTAGTAATATATTTAAAAATAAATTACAGGTTCTCACATATCAATGATAAATAGCAATGAAGGTCTAGTAGCTTATTGAAAACAGCCGTAACTCAATCACATTGAACTTACCAACCATCACCTGTTAGAACTAAATACTAAATTTATAAGCAAAATATTGCAATCTTATCGATAAGACTCATCAATACGAAGTTATACTAAATGTAGGTTACATTTAACCAGTACATTACTAATTTAAAAAAAATACGCAATGCGTAATTAATTTTTGCCGGAGTACAATTTCCGTTTACAGATTATAAAATCAGCAGAAATTCCTAGTACAATATACCTGCAAAAACCAGTTGTTCAAAATTAGTGTTAATAATTGTGGCTATGATATATGGGCGTTTTTCAAATTCGATGACCATTGCCAAAACGGCATATCCACTGACTTTGCAATTATATTATACAATAATTACTTGTGCGATATTCATGTTTAATGCGGCAATGGATAGCAGATATCAACAAAAGTAAATTTAAATTGAAAAATATTTAAAATGAAGTCCTAGTTTTAAAAAATAGATAAATATGACGATAATGTCCCCCTTATTTTACGATGTCCCATGCATACCTTCTCAGCTTTGATGTTTTATATCTTCAAAACTCCTCATCAAACTTATATCAAATCACTTGGTTTGTGGTAAAATAATAACAAATTAAATTTCTGTGTTGTCTTTTCAACGGTTTTTATATAAAAATAAATAAATAAATCAAATTTTATTTTGTCCCATAATGTCATATGTACCGGAATTCCCAGTTAGTAACTACGATTTTTGTCGTCTTCCATAATTAACTTACCAACTAAAGTTATTTTTTTGGATTTATCAACCCTTTTATGATAGTTAACCATCGTTTCCTTTTCGGGCCTAGAGATGATTCTCAAACCGTTACTTTGTGTTCGTAGAAGGCGTGACAAAAAAAGAGTTCCGATTAGTAAGGCCAGTTTTGATAAATTATATTGTTTTTTTAAACACGAAAATCATTATAAATTGTGCACTAAGTTTCTAACAATAACTGAACTTTATTAAAATGACAAGTTTTAGTGTATTTTGTTATTTTTAGTAGCAAACAAATATTTCGTCTTTTGTATAACTTTTTCTGGTGTCAAACCTGTTCATTATTTACTATTTATGATCATTATCCGGACGACGAGTGTGAATATTGCGAGTAACAAATAAAATAGCTACCACCTATATTTTACAAAAACAAAAATGCCACTTACTGGAGCTGAACGAGCGAGGAGATTTAGAGAAAGGTTAAAGGAGGATCCTGAAAGATATGAAAAATATAAATACAAACAAAAAGAAATTGATGGAAGGCTTAGGAAAAAATTAATGATTTAGATCAGTAGTCAAGCTACACCACCAGCGCTCCATAATATTATGATAATACCATAAAATAAGAATATTATTAAAATTGTTAATTAAAAGTTAGTACTGTGTACTGAACTTTATGTTCCTGTTAGTAACTAAGATTTCCAATTAGTAATTTGTTAAAGTGAGATTTAATTTAGAAAATGTTATTTTTTTTTGTCAGTTTATAAGAAGATGATTATGTAAGAACTTAAAATTGTTTATTTTGATATGTTTTACCTGAATTGCTAAGAGATTTAGTTTTATATCTAAGCACCTTTTTCATAACAGAGTATAATTTGAGAACAATATGAAACAAATATTACTAAGCGGAGGTAAATTCATTAATATTTATAGAAATAATGCTTAAAGTTGTTCTTGTTTGCATTTATTATGAATGTTACATATTTGATTAATTAGAAATTAAATAACAAATATACACAAAATACATGGATTTTATTTAACGAGACATTAAAGTGCTGCTAAATGGAACAACTTCGCCCTGAGTGGTCTAGAAAAACTAAGATTTTGCCATAATTGCTATTGCAAATATAAAACATTTGGTATTTTCAAAAAACTTATTTAATAAGCTATCCAAAAATATAAAAAAAATACAAAATCAATACTAAAAAAAATAGCATTCCGGTTTTATAACGGTGATCTAATTTGAAAATCACCCATATACAAGATGCTGGGGAACTGTCCAATGGGAAATCGAATTGAAGACACTCGATTTGAAAGCTCACTACTAAGACCTCTGCACAGTATATAGCTGGCCACGTGTTCGAAGCGCGTAACTTACCAATTAATAGTTTTGCTGCTCGACTTTTGTTTGATTTTAATTTATCCAATGGCCACTGTATCCATGCCTACTTTATCTATTATCTTGGCCTTCATTAGCAGATGGTCTACTTGATTACAGTACTTTTTTAAACATTCCATACCCACTAAGTAAAAATCTAGTGTCGCGGGGAACTTCATAAACACACAAAAAGTGGATTTGTAAGTGTTGTCAATGGTTTTCTCTTCAAAATTAGGCAGATGCTTTAATATGACGTCATATGCGTATACCCGCGTTAGAGTGGGTTACTCAATGTGGCAAATCGATTTGCTCCGTTTATACAACCCGAAATGGTACAATGCCGTAACGTTTTAATTATATCCTAATCATTTAACCATCACTTATTCGTGTGCTGACGGACTAAGAATACACCACATCCCTTCTTTTCCATTGTGATTTTCTCTCTCATTGCGGAGGAGGCGCCAACCCAGCGGGACTTATACGAGCCGATTTCAACGTTGCCTGATACAGATCTTACACTTTCCTTATTTGTCGTTTACGACACCCACTGGGAAGAGAGTGAGTGATGAATTGTATTTTTACTTCGTCACCCCACATAAAAATAAGGCCAATATAATCAACGATTTTTAACGCTTTACGTTACGAAAGTCGATGAAAGATACGCTTTGTTCGGCATTATTCTCGTGTGCCTAAAAAAGGAGACCTGTTGTTGCGCAGCATGTTCTCGTAATTCGTTTATGTTGGGATAAAGGGTAATAGGATAATGAAATTTTCAGTCTAATCTAATAAATCATCTATTGTGTACTCTGTGATAAAAAAAGCTGCTTGCTGGTTCAATCAATCAATTAATGATTGATATTAGATTTTACGTTTATGCCCATTAACTACATGGTGGTTTGAACAATGCTCTTGAATGCCAAGAATGCATTTAGTTAATCTTTGAGATATTGGAAAAAAAAAGTAAATTGTTTTGATCTAGAAGTATATCTACGTTAGTCAACAGAATAATGCTATGCTTGAAGAGCGATCCGATGTATTTCAGATAATATAAAACCCAAATTTCATCAAGACATTTTTGTAAATATCAAATTTTTATTAAAATTAAAAATGTACAGTTAAATGTTTATTGCTAGTATCTCTTATACTAATACTTAAAAATTGCAATCATTTCAATCACTATCAAAGCGATTATGACAATCAAATGCAGGCGTAAGTCATAATAATTCATTAGGTTTAATGTTTTTGGTAAAATATCTACACCAAACATGATACGTAACATCATGATAAAATCGCACAAAAACATGAAAGACACACCATGCCTTTGTACAATATGTAAATTAAACGACTTAAAATAGAAACAAAACTTGATAATCCTAAGACAAATATCATGACACACTTGTGACATTAAAAAACTATATGCACAATAAAAAAAAACAGTGTTGAACAAATTATGAATGTTGTCTATGACTAATGAATGTATAAGGCTAGGTAAAGGCCAAACAATCTTTCACCAAACATTAGAATTTAATATATACTTAAAACTATAATTACTAATTTTAATTTAACCTAAAACACACAATTGTGTTGTTGAAATCAAATCTGAAACTTATTGCTAAAACTTCTGTAGACATTTGCAATATCTTACTGTGTATACAGATTCGTCAAATGGCGACCTCACAATATTTGAAAACCTGCTGCAAATCACAAGTGTATCTCTATAGCATAAGTACACTGAAATATTGTGTTTCATTATATAGAACACTGACAACTCGATTAACCAGATCTCCTTATGTCATTCGGATAATCGAATATATGTAGAAACGATTCTCATATTATTAATTCGAATAGAAAGGAAATAACAGTTCCTTCTCTTACACATTTTTTTAAAAGTAACACCTGCAGGTCTGTGTAAGTAATAAGTTTTAGTCGGGAGCGATTTTACAAAACATACAATAATGTTATCAGAGACAATTAACATCTAGGCTCAGATGAATTATTTGTAGATTGCACAGCGGTCTGTCTTGCGTGGGGATCGAACCCACGATACTTGACATGGGATCTTATTCGACCACCTATATAATTATTGGTATAGAACAAATCTCAAACAAAATTAACATATAACTAACACATTTTAATAAGTTTGTAAGTACATATCTATTATAATTGGGGATCGAGTCCGGATAATCGAGTCTCCATCATAATTAAGGGGTTGCAGATAACTAGATGTTTTTGAAAATAACTTTAGCTTTTTAATTAGTACTATGCAAGAATACATTAATTGATCTTCTACTAGTAACAGTATGAGATGAGAAAATTATACAATTTATTATACTATGCCACACTTATAAGGTAACCTGTGTAATGTATCCGGAGAAGGAATAGGTGCTAAGCCAGTCTTTATTAATTAAACATTTGTGATACATGGAAAATATGTCCAAATGAATAATTCTAAATGTGTTATCCTTATAGTTAATAGATCTTATGATGTGAATGTAGCAGGTTTTAATCGTTAGGTCGCCTGTGTTGTTACTTCTATGTAAATCATTTCTTGTCACTGCTGGACACTGTATTATTGCCAGAGTTATTCGAGTTACTGGCATAGTTCTGTAACAACAAATATCATAAATTATTACTTGTTTATGAGAAGAATGTGTAAAATAGGAATATTTGAAAATGCCATATTCAAGAATGCTTGAGGCGTTTTAGACTAACCTAAAATACTTTTTAAATGCTAAAATAAAAGCTCCTATTGATACAGGAGCTTTTAATTCTAAAAAAAATGTAATAGACCGATATCTATACATTATAGACGGATGAGAGCATTTTTAATACAAATACCATGAAGCTGAGATTACTTTGTCCAAGAGGATTATAGTATCACTCAAATCACGAGTAACAATTTTAAGTCATGACTGTGATTAAAAAAAAGAGCGTGCATACAAAGTCCGCATGTCAGACGGATAACTTCTTTATCCTTTATATCATTCTCTCGCCGACTGAATCTGAAATATATACATTTACGTGTTTGTATTGTTTCTATATGGACTCGCGTTTTCGTTTCATCGAGTTTGAAATCACAACGATTCTAAGGTTAAGAGTAAAGTGTCACCACCCCTTATTTGCCTGTGACAGTCGTAAGAACCAGTTAAGTGATCACCAAGAGAGTGCTCAGCAGGTTTCTGGAAAACTAATAACAATACCAAATGCTATCTTACATGCACTACCTTCCTTCATACACCCCCCTTGGATCTTACATGCAATACTGGCCGTTAAAAAACTGATAGACAAAGGAGCATTACAAAATTGTAATCTGAGGACTAATTTGTAGATCTGGTAATAATAGAAAACATCATGATTTCAGCTCATATATATTCTACTGTTGGACTCGCGCCCCCTCCATAGTTGGGAAATTGACCTACTATACCATGCTGCGTCGTTGAATGCAGGCGGCATAGGACCGCACTTCGTGGCGAAACATGAGGGAGACCTACGTCTAGCAGTAGACGGCGATAGGCTGAATGATGATAATAATACCACACTGGTCAGATGGATAATAGAAAATATGCAGGTGTGCAAACATATAAACTATGTACTTGCCTGGTAATATTGTGCCCATGCCTGAGTAGGATCCTGTTGCGCGTTGCCTGTCTGATTGCCTTGTTGATACTAAAATAAAAAATATTAATACAATTAAATGTTTTAAAATAAATTAACAACTCTAACAATAATAATATGTCACACAGAATTCCATTTCCATTACCAATGTGGCAATGAGAATAAGAATGGTGTTTCTTTGTCCTTTACTACCCATGTAAGTTGCAGGAATTGGTTAAGAGTTGGCTAACTGGCTAAGCGGACAGTACTCTCAGCACTCTTGTAAGAAATTTGTAAAAATTCGAATCCGACCATCAACCTCCCTTTTGCTAAGAAAATGCGAAAATTGTCATGTCACTTTTCGTCTATTATTGGGGTCGGCCTATGTGTAATTTTTAATACTTCCACCCATACCTTACCTACCACCGTAACGTACCGTCCATACCACCCTTCCTTTATCCTTTCTACAAGATGGCGAAACTTACTCCTTCCCCTCGCCACATGGGGAAAAGGTTGATATTTAGACAATTAACGCCAACCATATCTTTTGTTTATCACCATCATTCAGTACCCCAGAAATGAGGCAATGATGCCTGTCTGCCAGGTGTTGTTTCTTAGATACTGCTCATTTTGTTGCTCTTAACTAATTTTTACTACTCCCATAAACAAGTGTCTAACATCATATGATGTGGTGACGAAGTAAGAATACAAGTAGTTCTAGTTTCTATGCAAGAGAAGGCAATCTTGAGATGAAACCCTATGTCAACATGTGTGACCAATGCGATGTAGTGGGTCAATTGCCCTCACTCCCATTGTAGATGAGGCGCAACAATGTCATATGTTTCATCCTTATCCAAAACAGTTATTCGCTCGATACGTACATGATTGTTCCGTAAGCTTACGCTCACATTCTCACTAGTAAATCGAATTTTACATTTACGAATGTATCTTCGCGAAAACATCGACAGTATGCAATGATAACGATAATTTTAAAATTATGCTCTATCTGTAATTAAACTAGACACACGAAAACATTTTTGAGAAGTTTTAAAACGACAAAAATACATTTGCAATGTTACTTTAAAAAACGTAAATGTAAGTTCCTTTTAACCATATGTTTAACCCTTGGACACGCAAGGTATTATTGCTTAGTATAGTGCCTGTTGAATTTAAATAAGAAATTAAATGTGACCACTTACCCCTGGCCATTGTTGCTGCTGCTGTTGTTGCCATTGTTGCCATTGGTACCACTGTTGAGCAGTATAATTAGCCGGCCATTGTTGCTGCTGCTGCTGGTTTTGTGAATTCTGCCCTTGGCCTTTACTGCCACTCTGCCCTTGGCCCTGTCCTTGACCTTGCTGCTGGTTACCACCCTGGTTTGGATTGCCCCAATTGCCCCAGTTACCCCAGTTGCCCCAACCTGTTATTAACATAATATATTACATTTCAGGAACAAATGGAGAATGCTTATTTATCATTATCATCCCACCAAAAGGCGATAACGCCATAACCGCCACCTTTGGTGATTGCAGATTATAATTTTGATAATATTTTACTACCAGCTGTATAGCCTATATATATAAGGACTATAAGGAGTAACTTAGACTATATTTTATCTCGGTTTGCCCAAGGGAACTACGCAGGTAAGGCGGCTGAAACCGAAGCTAACTGAGGGAGGGTTGCTGGTATACTAAAAATTCACACATACAAAGCTGCTGACGTAAGTAACTAGTACATTAATTTAATAGGACACAATCGTCATACATTTTGTCCCATTAATGTATTTTTTGTATCACTCATTGCTATGGGATAATAGAAATGTTCATCGTTTTCTCAACAAATAAGCTATATATCTATTCATCGAACTGCTCATCATGGTCCATGACCGGACATAGGCCTCCCTAATTTGGAAATTTTAATATAATCGCTGTTTGGCGGGCTACAAGCTGCCCCCAAGAATGTGCAGGTGCCCATTCTCCTAGTAGTTCCAGTAGTCGGGTTTTTACAACTCCCACTCTCACAGGAAAGTATACAGTGAGGACATACTGTACCCTTAATCTGTCACCACATGTGAATGATGATGACTAAAAGAAGATGAAAAGAAAAGAATGAGAATCTGTGTAGTATGTATATACAAAGATTTTCAATAAAATTTTTAGTACTGCTTATCGCTATTAAATATAATTCCATCATAATAGCAGTGGCCATATTTACCCGGGTTTTGGTTCCAGTTGCCTCCCCAGCCTCCCCATCCGCTGGCCCATTGGTTCCAACCTTGTTGGTTGCCTTGTTGATTTTGGTTCTGGTTTTGATTTTGACCATCCTGCTAGAAATATCAATAAACTGTTAGATAACAAGCTGAAATATTTAGAAAGGAGGATGACTTCTGATTTCTGAAATATCAAATCGCAGTTAAACATTAAATGTAAACACAAAAACCCTAATATTAGACACCAGTCCTAAAAGGTGTAATTTTTTGGTTTAAAAATTAGTCTATAGAGCGTACGGAGAAAAACAAAGTCTCTCTGCCGCTTTACTGACTCTAATGTTTGAAAGATTGGGATCATCGACAATTCCAACAACACATCTTTGTAGGGAGTCAAGTCAGTCAAGCATAAGGCATAACCGCCCATATGTGAATATAATCCACGTACGGCAGAATTCAAGCTTCATAGAAATTGTCTCTGCATTTTCTATCTTTCTTTTCGTCTTATTACCTTTAGTGGCAGATGAAGAAACAGCATATCTGATAGTAAGTAATAATTGCCGCTCATAACTCATAAGAATTTTATTCAAATGACAAAAATGTGTCACAACTCATTTTATATTATTTATTTATTCAGTCAGTGTGGTGATGGAGTAAGAATAACGTTCATCAACCCCTTTCTTGCCCGTAGGTGTCGTAAAAGACGACTAAGTGATTAATAACACGCAGACAACATCTATGCAATCGAAATAAAACGTTACTATACCATGCTGTTCAGTCGAGTTGATATAGATTTTTATTTCAAGTTTTCTTTCTGTTGACCAATTGTTATATGCACAAGATATCGTTTAGGCGCTTTATAGTACACCCACAGACAAATAGAGGGGAGGGGGGGGGGGGGGGGGGTCGGAATTGTATTCTTGTATTCTTACTCTGTCACCACACAGAAAGCCTAACCCTTACGAGCCTAGCAGTAAGTACCTATATGAAATGAAATTTTATTTATTTATTTTTATTTGGAAGACCAGTAGCAAAATAAAAATATTAAAACACTTGATATAAATCAGACAGCTAATGACGCCGCTAATATGTTACACTTTATACTAATAAAGACAGTGGACATTATAGTTAATATAATTAAGTAGATTACAAGGAATTATAATTTATGAAGCATTCCTGGCTTATCAATCGTCTCACTGTTGCTTCGCTTGTGTTAAATACGTCAACGTCGTGCACTTTGCATTTTGTATTAAGTGTCTTTACTGCTCGCCACTAAAAACTATTGTCTGTAGGTAGTAGGTACTATGGATGATGATGATTTATACAGTTACCTTCTGTACAGGTCGTTGTTGGTTGGTATTGGCGGGTGGTCTCGCTTGTTGTGTATTGCGGCTCACGGTGCCACTGCCAGTGTTACCGCCACCGGTTGAGCCGGTGTTAGCGCTACCGCTTGTAGCACCTCCGCGTTGCCAACCGCCAGCGCCACCGCCGCTGCCACCACCAGTGTTACCGCCACCTCCGCTGCCGCCTCCGCCGCCGCCACCACCACCGGCGCCACCGCCGCCACCCATACCCATTCCCATATTGTTGCCGCCGCCACCGCCACCTGTACAAATAAACAGTTATATTAACTTATGAAGTAAAATCATCCACTAAGGCCTGGTAACTGATCGAGCAAAGGCCCGTGTAGTGACGGAGTCAGAATACAATCCATCACTCCCTATCTCGGCCGTGGATGTCGTAAAAAAAGGTTAAGGGATGAGTAGAAATCATCTCAGATTGTGGAGGAGGCCCGAGCCCAACAGTGGGACGTATGAGGGCTGCGATGATGATGATGAGTCAGCCCCAACTGGCGAAGGGAAAGAGTACACATACAGCTAATTATAGGGCCACACATCGCCTTTGCGTCGGTCGGACCATTCTGGCGATATACATCTACATCCATCAGCCTACAGACATTCACTGCTGGACATGGGAAGGCCCCACGAGAATGCCACTCGGAACGGTGCTGCGCCACTTGCATCCAACGATTCCCTGCGACTGTGAGAATGTTGTCAGTTCACCTAGTGAGGGGTCGTCCTACGCTGCATCGTTCGATACGTGGTCACCGCTCAAGAACCTTTCTTCCCCAATGGTTGAAGGCTCGACGAGCGATGTGGCCTGCCTATTGCCATTTCAACAAATTAATTCTGCGGGCTATGTCGGTTCTTCTACGAATTTCCGTGTTCCGGATTTTTTCACGTAGAGAAATACCGAGCATAGCCCTCTCCATAGGACGTTGAGCGACTAAGCTTTTTTATGAGGCCGACATTTAGAGACCACGTTTCAGTGCCATAAGTCATCGCTGGTAACACACACTGGTTATAAACCTTTGTTTTCAGAGACTGCGGAATATTGGACGAGAAGATCCTCTTAAGTTTCCCGAATGCTGCCCAGCCGAGTTGAATTCGTCGGCTAACCTAGTTCTCGAAATTGGAATATACATCTATATAGTCAAGAGTAAATACCTTGTGGTCTTTTATCAGGTCTGTCATTGGGCCTTGGTGGTCGGTCACGTCCGAAGCGATCATTGTGTGGTCCACCGCCACCACCGCCGCCGCCGCCCATACCGCCTCCTCCTCCTCCGCCGCCACCACCACCGCGACCACCGCGGTCAAGTAGACGGCCGCCACCACCGGGTCCACCGCCGCGACCACCACGGAATCCGTCACGGTCACGTCCACCACCGCCGCCGCCGCCGCCACCGAAGTCACCACTATACACAAACAAATAGAATCATCATCATCACAACCTACATACATCCCACTGTTGGGCTCCAGCCTCCTCCATAACAGCAGGAAAATTGACCGTACTATACCATGCTGGTCAGACAGGTTGGTGTAGGGTTTATTTCGAGCTTTCCTTTTTTTACATAGATGTTATATGCGTATTATATTCCTTTGTCGTCTTATACGATACCCACGGTTAAGATAGGGAGTGGTGAATTGTATTCTTACTCTGTCACCATGCGGAAATAATATATATTATAATCATTTCAGTTCATATACCTAACTGTTGGGCTCGACCCTCATCCACAAGAAAGGGAAATTGACCTAATATACACATGCTGGTCAGACACTGGCATAGGGTATTATGACGATTTTACCTTATTTTGCGTAAATATTAGCTGCATATCATATCCCTTAATCGTCTTTTACTTTACCCATGGGTAAGAGACGAGATGTTGAACTGTATTCTTACTCCATCACCACACGGATAGTATTACAGTAATACTATTACTTATACAGTTGGTAATCAAATCATTATCTCAACCCATACATGTTCCACTGTTGGGCTCGTAACTTCTACACAATGAGAGAAAAATTGGACCGAGATATTATACCCGGTATAACATTGTTCCTGCTGATTGAATTGTATCAAAACCATTAGTGACTGCACAGATAACGTAGTGGTTAGGATAACGACCTACCGTGCCAGTGTCGCCGGTTCGAATCTCATGCAGATTTGTGCGATCCTCAAATTATTGTTTTGAATCTGGATGTAATTTGTGTCCGTTAATTGTATGTTCGTAAAGTCCCTCGCAATACAAAGATTATTTCCTTAGTGCAGGGCGATGTCATTCAACAAAAATGTCGCCTTTTATGACACAACTTTTTTCATACACTCTGTAGCGCGCGGGTGTCGTCAGAACAGAAGACTAAGGTATACTATATGAAGATAACATCTATATGCAAGAGAATGTAAACACGAAATAAAATCCTATACCAATTTCCCTATTTAATAGTAGGGGAGGATACTCGGCATCAGCAAGCTAAGAGGATGGTGATAAACTTCCCTGTGCTATATTATCAGTGGAACTTATAACTAAGTACAAATAAATAGGATTATCAAGATAATGATCACAATAAAAAAATCCAAGATATACCGCGAGGGTGGTGGGCCTCCATGTCCCTGCCAGGGGCGATCGAAACGTGATAGGTTCGGTCCACCTCCGGGAGGTCCACGCGAGTCACGCGGTCCCCAACGACTGGCACCACCGCGGCCGCCACCGCCTCCGCCTCCCCAGCGGGATCCACCGCCGCCGCCACCGCCGCCGCCACCACCCCATCTATCCTCTGTTAACAGAAAATGAGTACATATTATACAGATATTATAAACGCGAAAGTTTGTTTGTTGCTCTTTCACGCAAAAACTACTGAATGGATTTCGATGAAATTTCACAATAATACAGCTCACATATCAGAATAACACATAGGCTATAATTTATCCCGATATTCCCACGGGAAGGGGAACTATGCGGGTAAAACAGCAGGGCGCTGCTAGTATTATATAGGATCATTTACTTAGTAGTAGTAATAGTTATTCAAACAAGATCAACTTCACTTTTAAGATTTTTTTTTACAACATAAGATAGGGTAGACATTTTTATAGGTTTCTATGAGAGAGTAAAAATACGATTAATTAACAAATCAGTTATCTACCATCTGATTGCATGGCAAATTTCAGTTCATTTGTTTTGTGCAGGAGAATTTGTAGAAGGCAAAATCTGAACTGAAGAAAGGCAAAGTCTATAATTTGGAAGATCCTGCACAAAACCTTTACATAGGTCGAGGCAAGTGTAACATATCTCTTCAGATTATAAGAACTCTTATTAGAAAAATCGTAGCTTGAAAATGGTCCATAAACGGCATACACTCGTGGGTCTCCATAATTGGATGGATATATTGACATAACCGCTACGCTTGACAAGTCAGTTGGAGTTCGCAGTGGATATTTGTTTTCTGCTACTATTCTCTTAATCATTCCCCAGGCTTTTACAACCACTATGTGGTCTGTATCCGCATGGTGACGGAGTAAGAATACAATTCATGATCCCCTATCTTGCCCGGGGGTGTCGTAAAAGACGACTAAGAGATGTCTTGTATATATAACAACTATGCAAGAGAAAGAAAACTCGAAATTAAACCCTATACCAAATCGTCTGACCAGCGTGGTGGTAATAGGTCAATTGCCCTCCCAATATAGAGCAATATAGAGATGATGATGGGGTGTGGGGCTGATGACTTACTCTGTTCTTAACTCTGATATACCATCACATGTTCCAAAAAACATTACTGCTTCTTTTCTTGCTATAGACAAAGCCCTATTTCTATCAGTACAAATTAATGGACCGATAAATGGCTGTGATGTGCGTATGTACATACCACGGTCGCGGCCGAAGTCCCTGGGCGGGCGCCGATCGGGCGGGCCGTGACGTTGCTTCTCGTTGGAACGATGTCTCTTGGCGGGCGGTGCGTCACGATTGGCGGAACGCTCGCGCTTGTCCTTTTCGCGCAACACGCCTGCGGCGCGCGCCTCCTTGTGGTACGTTTCGACCACGGCGCGCGCCTCCTCCTCAGCCAGCTCGGGGTATCGCACCTCGTCTACCCACGCGCATTTCTCCGGCAGCGAGAAGTTTGCTGCGGACACAATAAGACACAGTCAGTGCACTGGTACCTAGAGATCGGGACTCGTAGTACCCCGGACGGAGCGGCCACGGCGGCTACCAACCTTTCATGTCCACGATAGCGGGGTCGGGCACCTCCTTGCCGTCGGCCTCCTCCCTCCGTTTGTTTCGGTCGCGGTACGTTTCGTCGTCGGTCACGATCACGACCGCGATCCGCCGGTATCCCTCGAATTCCCGCAATTTGCGCCTCTGAGCCGACGGGTATACGTTCGTCTGTTTTTACCCAACGCGATATCGAAACCGCGGGATTACGAAGCCGTCGACGATGCCGCAGATTATGATGTGGAGCAAAACATTGTCATTATAGATAGTGTCGTCCCGTCCTTCATACTTTTATCATTGTGGCAGTTTTGACACCTAAAACAAGCTCAATAGAGATCCCAAACGCGGTTATTGTGCTGTGTGTCCCATTATCACCGCTTCCGCCTACATTACTTACCTCAACAACTAAAAACAACACATTATACTTCTGCCGTACATAACGCGGAAGCGGTGTGGTCACATATAACTTAACTACACTTATAAGTTAAGACGTACCTTATGATCCGAAGATACATTTGGCGATACTATGTTAGACGTAACATATCAAATACCATCATCTGTGATAAAACATGACATATATAACTGGGGCGCAATTTATATATATATTATATATATAATTGATAGGGGGTTCAAATATTGTCGTATGATCTCGATTGTTCCTGGATTAAGTGCTGCCAAAGTGAATATCAATTAATGTACAAAATATAGAATGTTTCTCACCTGATCGAGTATATAATTTCTTGTGCGGCCCCTTGCGATTTCCAACAATTTAAGCACGCATTTAGCGCACTTGGACACCATAGCGTCCCACCTGCTCTCGAAGGTCGCGCGGAACGGTTTACAGTCCACCTGAACGATTTACACACGCATACAGAAACAATGGCACATTGGCCGGTGCGCGCTTACACTAACCCTATTATCTAACCGTATTATTATATATAATAATAATAATATATATAAATATAGTGTATATTGTGATTGTGATACCAGGGACACTCCATGGTGACTGTCACTCGGGACTGGTTAACGTATGTCCTCTTCAGTCGACGATCCACTGGTATCATATTAACTACTCGACTTGACCGCTACAGGTCATTTTTATACTTTTTGTTTTTTTTTTGTTTTAAATTTGTTTTTTATAAATGTTGCTCATATTGTAATCCTGTTGAAAATACAGATGGAAATTAGTATCAGTTATGGATGGCGTTGTCTCTTTTTTCTCATACCACATAAACAGCGCTGCAAGAGAAATATCTATTAGAATGTGTAGTATTGTTTCTTACAAGTTTATTAATAAGAAAAAAAAAACTATAATATGTATGATATTTTGAGGTGTTGCCATATTTAGACCGCAATCATGCTCTCTTTCGGAATTCCTCATTCATGGAAACTATAATAAAAACTATTAAAAAATTATCTTAATTCAAAACCAAGTCTTTTCTTAAAGGCTACGCGCGCAAGGTACTTGTAATACCTAAGAATACAATCTACCAAGATCTTTGTAACAACAATAATTCCATTGAATTTACTTACTGTGGACAATGTAAATACTATATTTCTGTTTTATGTAATTAACATGCGCGTTTAACCTAGACACAACATACTCTGAACATTACAACAACTCAAAAATAATTCAAATAAATATTGTACAGAAGAGTTTTCAGTAGTTTTGTCATTAAATATCAATTATGTGCTAGATTTATTCAGTATCACTAAATAAAAACTATATCAAATTGTGAAAACAACATTGCATTTATCTTAATACCAGAGTAATTTTAATAACTAGATAGAGAGAACAATAGTGAAAGATGACGTCATAGTTCGCAATATTCATACTTATTTGCGTTCGAGCTAAACAGATCAACGTTTTGCGAGAAAGGGATAGAATGAGTAATTTAATAATATCAAATGCCTGTATAATTGTAAAATTTATCTTGTTTTAAAAATTATTAGCAATAATTCATACTTTTTTGCTATCTAAAGTTATCATGTGGACATTATGCATATAAGAATGTCTGTCAAGTTAATATTTAAATGCAAAACTTTCCCCTAAAAGAATTTATTTCTATGTACCTATATATGGTATAGATTTTTTTTATTTATTACAATAAATAGCATTATAGATATATAACAACTATCAACTATCATCATAACCCAGTCTGTACAAAGATTCGATCAATCTTAGAAGGCAGTAGGTATATGCTTTGTTAATGTGCAGTGTAGTGTGTGAGCTGACGATGGCATACCTTCATCTTGTCGAAGAGCGCTCCCGTGGAGAGGATGTTGTAACGCTTGTCGGGATTAGCAGCAACATGCTGCCGAGCCCAGTAAGTCTTGCCCGATCCAGGCAAACCCACCATGAGGATAACCTATGCATAAAGTAATTATTAGTTAATTTGTCTTTTATTAAATCGTAAGTCACTCTGGGGCCGACCAACCAACCCACTGAGTAATTGCAGATGATGTATTTCTATGGTTTTTTTTTTACCTAAGCATCAACAATAATTACCAAGTCTCACAATGGCCAAAGGTTTCACAGACTTTTTAAATATTTTATAATGGTTTAACACTAGACGATAGGGGTAAAAGATTATGCTGGTCCAATATACGTTGGTTTACTGGAAAACACGTCGATAAACCTTTAAACGCAGCTCTTAACAGCTACTTTATTCTTGAATACTTTTTCGGTATAATTTAATTTTTAATGTTGTCGTATATTTATAAATACTGGTAAGTAGATTGACCTACCACGCTGGCCCAATGAATGTGTACAGGCTTTCATTGTATCAGTTTCATGCCGGTTAGGAAATAGTAGAGTTGTTACAAAGTTCTTTTTTAGTGATGTTCCCTGCTGAACTGAGCAGCCCTAAGCTATTTCAGCGATACAAACTCCACTTAATAACAAAATCTCCAAAACGTATATCATCATCATCATTCAGCCTATCAAAAAACGAGACTTGAAGTAATTAACGGTATACTTTTTTGAGTTGGCTATAGTTTGATGACAACTCCCTCAGCCATCATTAGCGACGAAAGGCCATGGAGCTTCATAGCTCGTATGTCACCTCTTTGCTTATTTAGCAAACCATCAGTACCACTGCTTTCGAGGAACGGTAATTCGATATAGGACAGTTTTGTATTAATTGACACACCCAAGTTCAGCTAACAAGACGTCAATATGTTGGCGCTTCAAAGACGTAATATTTTCCAGTAGTAAATTGCAAAGTCATTAATATTATAAATTGATTAGATACGACACTAGCTGCGTCTACGGCGAATATATGATTAAAATTTACCCATATGCAGAATATAAACAACTAGTTGTGCCCGCAGCTTTACTTCCTTTAATGTAGATTTTCGATAATCAAATTTCTATTAATCAGTCGGGATAAACAATGTGCTGTTCCAGACTATATATTAATATTGATACGTCCAGCCGTTCTAGCGTGATTGAGTAGCAAACTTCCATATATTTCGCATTTATATTATTAGCGAATAAAAATTATCACATGCTTTAGAACCATCGATGACCACCGTGCAGGCACATATAGCACTGTTGTCAATGTCAAATTTCACATGACTGGGCTACGCTTTATAGGCATTCTATGATACTGGCCGTGACCGTAAACCGGTTAGGATGCATTACAATTTAATATGTTCCACTTACCTCTGTCATTTTGTATGGTCTTGTTTCATATGTGGAATTATACAAAACCATTAGGAATTGCTGTAGATTATAGTAGATAACTAAATGTGGTGAACTAAATGTGGATAACTAAACCAACTAGCAACTAAATAATGTGGATAACTATGTGTGTCGCTCGACGAACCGAAAACCGTTGGGAAAGAAAGGCTCTCGAGTTGCGACCACGAATCAAACGATGCCGCAATGACAATCCTCTACTCCGCGTAGAACAATCCTCTACTAGGTGGATTGAGGACATCTTGAAAGGTGCAGGAAACCGTTGGATGCAAATGGCACAGGACTATTCAGTACGACATTTTAGTGAGGAGGATTATGTCCAGGTGTTGGCAGAATATCAGCGCTATTTTTTTAAAGAGAAGTAGCATGAGCTGAGCCAATAACATTTCTTGTTCCTCGTTAAAATTAAACTATTTTAAGCAAGAATTTTTTTCTTTAGTTATGTTTGTGCTTTTTTATTAGATTTAACGTGAACAGAATAAATGCTTTCTTTTTTCTTTCTTTCTTCAGTGGACGTTTACGGGCTCCAATTCACCACTCTCATCTCTTCCCTGCAGGTATAGTAAAACACTCCAACGAAGATGGTGATGTATTTTGTACTTATTGCGTCAAGATAAAAACATTTGACTGATTATCATATACTCTAAGTCCGAATCATGATTTAGGAAAAAACATGTTACCGATGTTTTTCGTTAAGTACCAGTAAGCACCATCCTGTGATATCGCGGTTTATTATTATAACAGAGAAGGATTGGAGGAAATGAAATCAGCACCTTCCAGAATTTGGTGTAGTCCGGCTCTCTCGCTTACCGGATGGAAGGCAGTAGTAAATTATCACAACTCCTCAGAAGTCGATTTTCTAAGAGTGTAGCTCTATAATGGACAAACCGGCCCATTTATGGTTGAAGCTGTAAAACTCAGCAGCGTAAAGGTCTACCCGTATGGATGTCAACGGCGGCTACTAGTTGTGTTAAATAATGAATTGTAACATGTACTTTATACCCAAGACTTCTAAGCTAGAGATATAAAACCATATAAACTTTTTATAAATAAAAACTAGTTTTGGAGAGAATCCTACAAACATACAATTAACGGATATAAATAACACCCAAAACAATAACCAAGGTATACATATAAATATACTGGGCCCCTAGGCAGTAGGGGCCACGAATCATCTATTTGCAAGCAAATATTCCTAAAATGTTATAATGATTAATAACATTTTTGAGACTAACTGCAAGGACAAGCATTTTATTTAAAAATGTTCTTTAATTCTTATTTTTTTTAAATCTTAACCTTTCCTTTTGGGTCCTCCCACACATTTTGATACAGTGACCGCCTAACGCAAGCTACGCCACTGCTAATAACAACCATTTGTGTATCGCACAAACATCGGTCCTGCTTGGGAATTGAACCCACTTGATACGTGAGGTGTGCAATCGAATAAACAATACAAAGTGAAGGTATAACACTACTTGCTGAACACTTCACTTAAGCTAAGAATGTTATCACTAATGTTTCTATAACTCACCTCACACTCGGCCGTGTTGGTAGGACGTGGCGGTCCCTCAACGAGATCGCCATGACTGATAAGGACATAACCGGGCACCAAGCACGCCTCAGTGCCGTCCAGCTCCTCGTCAACCAAGTAACTGTGTATAGACAATAGTAGCTGTTATCATAAACAGAAATACGAAGAAAACGAACGCAGGAACTTTGTATCACCTACTACGATCGCAACTATCTCCCAATAGTGACGGTAACGACACTATACCTAGAAGGGAGGCCTATATCTAACAATGAATATTGATACAATATTTGTGTAAAGATAAAAAAAAATCTATATGCTATAGGGTTATATTGCCACTTTATCTTCTCTTGCAGAGATTATATCTGCATATTATCGACTTTAGTTGTCTTTTACAACATCCATCGACAAGATAGGGAACGGTGAATTTGTATTCTTCATCATCTCAACCCTTGTACGTCCCACTGTTTGGCTCGGGCCTCTTTATTATGACGGAAAATTGAGCCATTATACCGCGCTGGTCAGAGGTGTTGGTATAGGGTTTTGTTTCGATTCGATTTTTTCTTCTCTTGCATAGATTTTATAAATAAGAAGGGTCTGCTGAATTATATTTTTACTCATCACCACAAGGATGATTGTATAGTTACTCCACCACAATGCAAAACTATGGTGAAACTAAATAAAATATTGCCAAATGTATGTATAATGCATGTCATTTCGCTTGCGATCTCATACGTAATAGATACACACGAGAGTAAATACGAAATATATTCATATGCCTGCTCAGATATAATAACACACAAGATATATGTTATCTAGTTAATACTTTGCAGGATAATATAGATCATTGATTGTAGCAGAGTACATTTATTTTATCCTATCCGTGTGGTGACGGAGTAAGAATACAATTCACCACTCCCTATCTTGTTCGTGGATGTCGTAAAAGATGACTAAGGGATAAAATACGCATATAACATCTATGCAAGAGAAGGAAATCTTGAAATAAAACCCTATACCGACCTGTCTGACTAGCATGGTGTAGTAAGGTCGATTTCCCTCCTATTATGAAGGAGGCTCGAGCCCAAGAGTGGGACGTATATGAGCTGAAATGATAACATATATTTTAATGTGATCTTCAAGACCAAGTTAAATGAAATAACACTTTCATGATCATCTCGCACCATGTATGTCTCAATGCTGGACTCGAATCTTCTACACAATGTGAGCAAAATTCACTTCATATATTCCACACTCCGTGTGATGACAGTTTAAAAGTACAGTTCAACACCCCCTCTCTTATTCGTGGGTGTCGTAAAAGACGACTAAGGAATATGATATGCAGATAATATATATGCAAGAGAAGGAAAACTCAACATAAAACCATATGCCAATACATCTGACAATGTGGTATAGTCGGTTGATTTCCTTTAAATTGTGGAAAAGGCCCAAGCTCAACAGTGGGACTTATATGGGCTTAGACGATGACGAGGACGATTGCACACTGATCGAATTGCTTATAGAATTTTATAGATACTATCTGCATATACTTTATTTCGTCTTTTCTGACAACCAGTAGCAGGAGAATCAGGATGGTGAATTATATTCATACTCATTCACTAGATGGAAAAAACTTTACTAGATTTTATATATACAAATCCTAAATATACTGTATGATGTTCTCTCAACATTTTTCAACACATTCTATAATGAAATATTTCCACCATCAAACATAAATATAAACTCACCGGATGACAAATTTGATCCTCTTATCTAATAGAACTTGCCCTTTAAGTACTTGCTCTTCGGTAACTTCAACAACTTCACCATCAGCAGCCACTAAAACATAAATATATATATATATATATTTAATGCAGATCAAGAGTTTGTATATACATATATAGTCTACTAATATTATAATAACTGCACAGATGACAATTGTACTAAATAATAATATCGCCATATAGATTGGCGTGATTAAAAGAATACAATAAGTCACTATTCCTTAACCCTGCTCAGTGATCACTAGAAGAATAGGTAGCAATACTGGGTGAATCTATATCAATTTTCAAGCTCGACAGTCTTAATTATCCATCCATCAGCCTATAGACGTCCACTGTTGGACATAGGCCTCACCACGAGAATGCCACTCAGAACGGTCCTGTGATGCATACAACAGTTCCCTGCCACTTTCAAGATGTCGTCAGTCCACCGAGTGGGGTGTCGTCTTACGCTGTGCAGTCTTAATTATATCATTTGAAAAAAATGGGCAAATAATGATAATTAAGGTTAACATTAGATTACAATTGTAAAACTTACCAGGCTCTGCCTTGATCTCCTTTTCACTTTTTATTTCGGTCGACTCAGTGTCCATGGCTTCTGGTTTCTGTTGTTCGGCCTTTGCTGCACTATCATCAGCCTTGTCACCGTTTTCCTGCCGTACAATAATGCCCATTAAAATTTTATTCACTCTCAGAATATACCCTATTCTTAAAAATATCATCATCATTTCGGCTCATATATGTCCAATTAGCGGACTAGAGCCTTCACCACAATAGGAAAGAAAAAAACTATGCCACGCTGGTCAGAGAGGTTAAGACGTATTTTATGTCTTTTCTTATTTTTGCATTGATGCCAGTTGCATATTATGTCCCTTAGTCTTCTTTTCCGACATCCAAGTGCAAGCAAAAGGTATAGTGAATTGTATTCTGTTTCCCTCACCACATGGATAGATTAGGAATATAATATGTACAATCCTTTACATTCCCATGGGTGTCATAAAAGCTGGCAAAGGGATCACCAGGTTCCGGGAAGTATAACACCAAATGTGATCACCAGGATACATACTAAGCATGACAACTGCGGCATCAATCCTCTTAGGAGTAGCTTATGCCTGGACGGATGGCATTTCAAACTTACCAAGTGTGATACTCGAAACCCCGCACTAAGGAAATAATAATTGTTTTGTAAGGGACTTTACAAACATATAATTAAGGGACACAAATTACATCCAGTCAGGACGATTTATGTACTGCACAGTGTTGTCGTGCGTAGGATTCGAACCCACAGACACTGGCACGGTAGGTCGCTATCAGAACCACTACGCCATCTGTGCCGTTACACATACCTTAGGGTTCTCCATATCTACATCGATGGTCTTGTCCTGTTCTTTCTCTTTTTCCTTCTCAACATCCTGGCTCTGCTCTTTGTCCTTATCTTTGTCACCACTATCAGCTTCCGCCGGATCTTCCTCACCTCTTTCTTTTCTTTGTTGAGCTTCTTTCTCTTTCCTTTCGCGTTCAACTTTCTCACGTTCCTAAAGTATTAACAATTCTTATGTATAAATAGAAAAAATACATCTCTAATTTCACACACGTCCCACTATAGTTAAAAATACAATGTTTATTACCACTTCTGACCTACCGTGGGAGTCAAAAACAATACAGCTAAAGTATAATGAAGAAAATGAAAGATCTTTTCTAGGAAACTTATAGCACCAAGTGGTATTACCAACTGGTCTGCCGATCGCGGCGATTAAGGCATTATCTTGCCTTGGAAAGTTTAAACAAAATGACGTCGATATGGAAGCTGGCCTTATTGCAAATATTTCAAAGTTTTAAGAATAGTTTTATGAGTGGTTGCCTGCCTACCGTCAACCCTCCTTAATTGTCGACCAGGCTACAAAAGACGGAGTTGGTTCAAGTCCATGCAAAGTTCTTAGTACTCTTTTACGATAGCCACTAGCGATGTACGAGTATTCGTCGCCACTACACCGTTGCAAATATTACCACTACAAAAATGTAATACAGTAATCCCAATACTTTTTTCAATCTACAGAAATAAATGTTGCTCACAGAGTGCTTTTTGATTGATAGAATCTGAAAGCAAATTAAAATTGTATATATATATTGTACCTCTCTCTTCTTTCTCTGTCTCTCTTCTCTTTCCTTTCTCTCCTTTTCCCTACGCTCCCGCTCCTTCCTTATGGCTTCATCCTTCTGCCTCTGTATCTCCTCCTCAATTCTTTTCTTTTCATCGAGAGCTTGCTGAACAGGTATCTCGATGCGTTGGCGTACCAGTTTGGTTTTCGTAAGCATGTTGTATCTGTTTAACAATGAATAGCATTAGTTTTTTGAATTGTTGCACACAATTAACTTGACTCATCACAAAAATAAAAATTAATAAGTTTAGACATGATGCATAAATTTTTATTTAATGACAAACAAGTTAATATTATTACTAAAAAATCTTTGGTGTGCGTCTAAGACCAGAAAACTGAAAATGAAGTGAAAAATTCGTCAAGACAATGTTCGAGCATTACATAGCTGAAGCGTGACGGGTCAGTTTCATTCGAATCCCACAAAAACAAGTTGCACAGTGCATCAGGCAGATTTCACATAAAAAAACTATGGCATAGTTCTAGCTACATAATTATCTCATATTATAGTTCATAAAATAAGTAAATAATAAACAATTATTTAAACATTAACACATATCAGTCCACTAACATTGCATTATATTGGATTTGGGCCTCCTCTAAATTGAGAGATAGGAATTGACTATACCAAATCAAATTTGTTGGCATAGTGTTTCATGTTCTCTCTTGGATCAATGCCATCTTTACTTAATAGTCTTTTACAATACCCATGAATAAGAGAGGGAGGGATGAATTGTATTCATATTCTGTTAACTAATAATTTTTAAAACATACGTGAAAAAGATTTGTTATGGTGAACGCACACTTATCCGAGCCGAAGGAAACGAATTTTGTACAGAAATCGTCTTCCAGATTCGGACGATGAGACACGGTCAAGTGTGCGAGGCAGAATTCTAAAATTCGTTTCGTTCGACGCAGTCGGCTCGGATAAGTGTGTGTTCACCTTTAACGCATTACACATATAAAACCATTAACAGTGCATTTATTACAAGTAAGATGGTGAACTAATTAAGAACACAATGTGTCAGAGTAAATTGTTATCTATGGTATTAATAAGAAAATACCACTCCCTTGGAAAATTATAAAAGCAACGGCGATCGCAAATGCGACTGACGATTATTTATGTATCATATAAGTATCCTAATCGAAGTCGACACCCTGTAAGGGAATCAGACTCTGATTCCATCAGACCTGAAGGCAAACTCAGCGTGGTATGTTACGGATCAATTTCCCTTCTACTATGAAGAAGACTCGAGCCCAGTAGTGGGACATATATGAGCTGAGATGAGGATGAGATAAGACTGTACAGTGTGACCTGTGCAATAAAAATAAGGTCATTATCGAGATTATGTAATTATCCCCAAACAGTAGGGCTTACATGCAATAGAGAGAGGTCGATTAATGAATGGATGAAAATATATATAAATAAATGTTTTAACACACCATTAGTTATGTTGTAAGCCATGCAAATACATACTAACTACAAAAGCAATTTATATAACATGCGGCATGTAATTCCACTAGGTGTCTTGCGTGTAACGGAACGCACAAGATTCAGAGTGGAATGTTGTTATACCTGTTCGGAAACTCATAGAACACTGGTAATATGGGTTGATCTATACAGGATCATACATCAACCTAATTACCTAGTTTCCGAATATAAAATGTATACAGTTGGCTTAGATAATAGCCCCTGCATAAAAGCAATTTTATATAACCCCTTTGCGATGATTATTTATAAGTAAATAAATATATTTCGATACATAAATGATGGATATAATAATATATTAATGTTTATATACCAACACCATATAGAATTCGTGTATTTAACTAAATGGTCAATATCTGTCAATGTTATGACTAATGACTGTTTGCGATAACCTATTTATCTGAGACATATATTGATATTATACATTTTTTCCTAGCGAGCCACAATGCTGATGTCTGCCTGCAGCCAGGAACGGACCCAGTGTGTCCGAATTAGTACTAACTGTACGGTTCTAGACATAGATGCTAGATCTTAACAAAATCAAAGTGAATGATAGCAATTTGCTATAGGGCTTTGGTTAATGAGCGAGTTACCTAGAGACTTAAATAGGACTTAAGGTAGACAACAATATGCCTGTATCTCTGATATTGTCGAAGTAAAGAAAAAGCACTGACAGCTTACTAAAGGACAAGCTATATGGCTCTTCAGCCACATAACATAACAAAAATACAAACTCCATGCGTGGTGACAAGTTAAGAATACATTGGGTCGTCTTCTTATAACACTTATTTATAACACCAATGGCAATCGTCAACCAGCATGTCAAGCGTGGCAGTTCCAATTTTTTTATCAGTGGACATCAATAATAATGTAGTGGATTAAATAACTTGAAAGTTATATAGTTCTTTATTAATCCATTACACTTCAGAATATTCAATTGAGAATAACTACAGTATATTCTTATTCAACTAAAGATAAACTAATATAGTAAGTGCTATTCACACGTTTAACTAGCAATTGTTAACCAAACAGAAACAAATAGAGTTGGCCCAGATCAAAATAAAACTCTTTTACGACACATATGAGTGATGTAAAGGTTGGTAATATTCATAGCCGCTACTACAGACTCTATTCCTCTACCGTAGTTATCACAAAAATCGACTGTTTCTGTTTGATCGGCGTATAGCTGATAGCACAACGACCGAAGAAGGAAAGCTGAAAAAAAAGTAATGGTATCTTAGCCACTGCGAGTAGATCAACTCTCCTATTATATGAAGATGAAAATTACATTAAAACAACTGGCCTATAAACGATGGTTAATGAAGTCCAATCTCACCAGGACAAATACCACCCAATTTCCAAACCAATACCCATTAATAATAATGTGAATGAATCCCTGGCCCACCAAATAATAAGCACACCAAATAGCCATATAAAATCTGTCTTACCTATCATTGCCAAAGTTGACTTTGTAGCACTGATTCTTGGTCAGCACGTGTGGGAATAGTGCTTTGCCGTTCAGCACAGACTTGTCAAATTCATATGCAACTCCTAGCTCGAGGCCGTTCAAAGTGTACGATATCTTGCACGGGTTTGATTGCAGATCCTACAAACAAAACTTGTGTTAGAATTATTATTATCTCAACTTGTATAAGTCTCAACTATTAAACTTGTCCATGTGATGACGGAGTAAGAATACAATTCACCACCCCTTTCTTGCCCGTGAGTGTTGTAAAAGACGACTAAGGGGTTATAATATAAATACAACATCAAGAGAAGAAAAACTCGAAACAAAACCCTATACCAACCCATTTGATCCGAGTGGTATAGCAGGTCAATTTCCCTCCCATTTCCGAGCAGCCTCGAGCCCTACAGTGGGACTTATATGAGCTGTAATGATGATGATGATTGACTCGGGCCTCCTTCACAGAAGGGAAATGGATCTACTATATCATGCTTATAAGAGATACTGATTTTACTTTGGAGTTCTTCTACTGCATCAATGTTATTTGCATGTGGTTTAATCGTCAACCATGGGCAACAAAGGGGATGGTGAATTGTATTATTGCTCTGTCACCAAACAAAAACATTGTTGCGAAATTTTGTAGAATGAATAGAGTTATTAATGTTTACATACCAAGTAAGCTCCGACAACATCCTTCTCAGTGAGTGGTTTGCCATAGTCCTTAAATTCACTGTTGTGAATGGCGCGGCCAGTGCTCTCATAACCCCAGCTTAGTTCACCTTCACCTATACAATAAGGTCTTTGTGTATTATACTAATATTATAAAGCTGAAGAGTTTGTTTGGTTAAACATGCTAATCTCAAAAACTACTGCATCAAATTGAGAAATTATTTTAGTGTTGGATTTATAGAGAAAGGCTAAATAATATCAGCCTATGAGCAATAAATATGTTGCAAAAATGGAGAAGTTTATTCCTTTTGAGAGCTTACGTTGCGTCTTGTAGTTGCCCACAACTCACTCTCTTTCTATCTTATGAGACACAGACGAAGTTGAAGGGGTCAGATATTTCAACATGATAACTATAGAATGTAGTAGACAGCTAAGTATAAAATGTGTCAAAATTTCAGGCTGACGCCGCCGCCTATCATGAGAGGCGATTAAGGCCTTTCCCTCTTTTCCATGTTCAGAAGTACACTGACAGAATAGATGGGAGGAATAACATTATATATGTACATAACCTTCAAAAGCAGTTGTACTTACCGAGATGCAATAATGAATCTGTAGTAGACCAGCCTATCCTCAGTCCAGAGCTGATAACTTCTTTTTCAGTACTCTCAGTTGTAGTCACAATAGTTCCTACACGCACCTGTAATATAGTTACATTTTAAAACTTCAAGTCACTCAAATTTATCGTCGACTTTCTATTTTATAGAAAGAACAGCATCGTCTGTTCTTATCCTAATTACTTGGGAGTCGACGCAAAATATAATTACTTTTCTACCACGATGTATACTGCAGGTTTTGGCAATAATTTTCCTATAGGCCGCCTGCCTTGCATCAATTGGGAACGTAATTTTTGACTAGACGACGTAAGATGGAATTTTTATATTAGAAACAGTTATACGCAAGGATTATATCATACTCGGCAGTCTCCGCACTAATCTGCCGCGAACAAAGCCACCTTTTGTAAGAAAGCGATATATGTATATGCCTCATGTAATAACTACAAAAGCTTGTAACTTTGTTTATATTTTTTAATCAGTATTGCACAATATTGCTTAAATTTACGTGTATATAAAAAAATAATTTGTAATTTTGATATTAGCCTAATACCCGTTTTGATTAAACGAGGTGTTTGCGTGTAGTGGATTTTGGTGATGTCTTTAGTATAAGCGAACCTCGTTGATTGCATTCACGCTATTTCTTCTCGGTAGACAGCGACCTTAACAAAGGTCTATGAGCTGCAGTATCAGTAAAGGTCCACGGCTGGCATTATCACTTACCATCAAATGTGCTGATTGCTTATTTGCACCAACATCAATAAAAAAGGCACTAAATTACGCCAACTCTTTCACTGTTACAGCCTTACGTTTGTGGAATGAACTGCCACTTGAAATACGTCAAGTTAAAACTTTATGCACATTTAAGTAATTGTAAAAACGCATTATCTTAGACTAACGTTTTTTCAGTTACCTATTTCGTATGTATGTTATATTGTAGTCTATTTATTTGTTATTTTATATTGATATAATTATTTTTAAATACATATATGTATGTTTTGTTTTCCTGTCTCCCGCTTTGCCTAGGAGGGAAGTGGAATCTCTCTTTCCAACTCCTCCTCTTTAATCTTTTCTAATTAAATTTGTTGCGGGTCCCAAGACAATTAAAATCATATCCCGGGACTGCCTGAGGGTCAAACCTCGGTGTCATTTATGGAGACCATTGTGGATCCTGGCTTACCGGAGTTACAATGATGGGAATGTGTGGTGGGATTAGTCCCAATAAAAAAAAATACATATATGTATTTTCATTGTATGTATAAGTATATGTATTTCTGTATGTGTTTATGTGTGTTTGTGCAATATATACTTACTACTACACCATAATCTACCAATCTCTCTCTGTTTACTAATTTCTCTATACAAAGATTGCCTGGAAGAAATCGCTGTTAGCGATAAGGCCGCCCATTGTACTGACTATTAGTATTATAAGTTTCTACTTTTCTATTTAATGTGGTGTACAATAAAGTGTAAATAAATAAATTTTAGGCAACAATACTTTGGTTAGATAATATGCATGATATATAATTTGATTTATTGATGTTATGTGTCATTCAAGATTTAACATTTATGTTCAAAATTCTTTAGGTTATCTTAAATTTTTGATGTCATTGAGGAAAAAGTATAAGTTTATCTAAATATTTTAACTACACTATTGACGACGATTCTTTAAAACTTATACATATTTATCTATTTCGTATGGTGACGCAATAAGAATACAATTCACTATCTCCTTCCTTGCCCGTGGGTGGTGTAAAAGACGATTAAAAGATTGCATATAACATCTATGCAAGAAAAACTTGAAATAAAACCCTATACCCACCACGTTTGACCAGCGTGGTATAGGTTAATTTCCCTCCGGTGGTGGCTGGCCCAACAGTGGGACGTATATGAGCTGAAATGAATATATATATTTACCTCATAACAAACACGTCCACCTTCAACACCGTGAGTGGCCCTAGCGCCTGCCCACGCGTGAGCAAACGCTCCCTCACTTAGTGGCACAACTCCATTCAACTCCGGCACCTCCAAGTACTGGTTTAAATCGCTGTCATCTGTTGATAATATTTTGTTTGTAATCTCTTAGCTAATGCTAAGCTAATGCTTGAATTAATATTCAAGCTAGCAAATTCCCGCAATATGTCCCGCGTAGTTCCCGTTACCGTGGGAATACCGAAATAAAATGTCGCCTAAGTTACACCACATACAGACCTCTACCAGGTAGCAAAATATTATTAAAAACGGTCCAACCGATTTGAAGAATACCCGGAACTGTCTATAGCCTTCTATATTAGTAATTTAGGCTATTTTTCTCTCAGAAAAACCCTGTAAAACTTTCCCGGTCAGGGCCTCGAACCCTAGGCCATATCTTAGGAGACATTGTAGGTTGGAACGGAAGCGCAGCGAAAGCGGGTTGCTAGTTGAATATAAAACCTCTGAAGAATACGAATTAATATTTCGTTACTGTTTGAGAAAACGTTAATTAATATAGGGTATTTGGTTATTTCAAAACGCATAGAATAGAATAAGAAGTGTTGAATGGATAAAATATTATAATAATATACTTCCTATGTAGTGAGTGGGTTAAGAACACAATGCGTCACCACCCACCCTTTAGGGCACGTACGCATATTATGTGACCTGTTTATCTTCAAATAATACGCTTGTATATTATACAAATATACTAAGCTTGAATAACATTGTCTCAATTGGTACTACGGACGTAACTTAAGGGGAAGGGTGGGGGATTGAAAATTAAACAAAATGAATTCCTTTACTGGCTCCTGGAAGAAATCAGTCAATAGATCATCAGGAGAATGTGCAGTACTTTCCTGGAGGAACACAACATACTAGAATCGTCACCTCGCCTGTCAACCATGGCGATTATGAGGACGGTGTCTGATGGATGGATACTTACACCATGAGAGTGTAATCTTGTTTTCATCAATCTCTGGTTCTGGTATCTTCACACTGACTGTATCCTTTTTATCCTTCATGTTCTGTGCTTCCTGTGGAATTGAACAAACATTTTAAAATTGAGCCCGTGTGGACTCAACTGCAATGTATCTACGCTATTAACCAAAAAACGAATTTTCCAAATCGGCCCAAGCCTCATCAAATAATTAGTGGAATATACATAAAAAATTAAAGATTCCGATAAATTGAGAACCTTCTTATTTTTTTGAGGTCCTTTGAAAAGGTAATGTAGGAATTATTTATATAATAATCGATGGATATATTACTTACCTCAGGTATGCTCAACAGTTCATTGGTGACCTCAATGGACCGGTAGAAGTTACTCCATCGAGCCTTTTTCTGTTGTTTGCGCTTCAAACGATTCAGCTTAACAGGATCCTAACGACATAAGTATGTATGATGTAAAAACTTTTGTGGAGTTGTAACTCACAGCTTTAAACAAATAGATTGAAATAAATTACAGTGATATCCATTTAATTTAAACTTTTTTGATTATTTTTAATAAAGTAACCCAAATTCTGGGTAACACCTAGGGCAATTTAAACATCATATAACATTAACAAATAGTATTATGTCCTAGAAATCGTCTTAGGTGTTGCCTAAAATTTAAGTACCCTTATTGAGAATGGGCATCACGCATACGTAAACACACAGTTCATTTCACATTATACGATTTGTAATAAATATATTTAAACCATCACTTACCTTGCTGACTTCTTCCAACTTCTTGGCATCTTCTTCTGCCTGCTTCCGCTCCCTTTCCAAACGTTCCTGCTCACGAATACGTAATCGGGCATTTAGTTGTGCCCATTCCTCCTCTTCGGTGAGTTCACGTTTCTCTTGTTTTGCCTCCTAATTTTAAACACAAATTAACAAACATTATCTAAGAACAATTTCAGTTACTTTTGGTTTTATTGATATTAATAAAATTGGTATGGAAACACAATTTTAATTCCGTTTAATTTTTCGTTCTTAATTTTGCGTAAATGAACTATCACGCCAAGTGATCATAAACTGATCATTTAATCACACTAAAAAGGACTAAACAGGTAATTCTCCCTCACATTGTCAAGAAAGCTGCCTAATAAAGGGAAGTAGGTCCTTGTATAGTTTCATGAAAAAGAAATAAATGGTGCTTACTTTCTTGCCATCTTCGTCTCCTTCCTTCATTTCACTGTCTTGGTCAGTTTTATCTACTTTCTTTTTCCCTGCGGTGCCCTCTTGAGACGAATCCTCGGTGTCTTGACTGTCTTGGGTTTCCATTGCTTCTAAAATGCCAATATTAAATATACATCTCCTGAACATTATAACATATCAACAATTGCTATTTTACTGATCAAACAAGTCAATAAAAATATGCTTACCAATATTCCCAGACTTGTTCAATGATTGGTCTCTGAAACAAAGAAAACAGTATACTTAATATTACATTTTACGACTTTTCTCTGAAGAGGTAAGAGTAGAGGTATGTTTGACTCATTTTATCATGGAACTAACGATATGTTGCATATTAGAGGTGTCCTTTTTTTGCAGTAACGTGAACCTGATGATCAGCTGATGACCTGATGGGGATAGCAACCAATAAGGTTTTAGTGTTCACCAATCTTAGTGTTTAAGTTCGATGGTGATAACTAAGTCTAGATTGCCCGAAGTTTGAATAAACCTACATTGCCAATTGCCCAAGAGAAGGAAACAATCTAAATAAAACCCTATACCAACACGTCTGACCAGTGTTGTATAGTAGGTTAATTTTCCTCTTATTGTAGAGGAGGCTCGAGTTTAACAGTGGGACGTATATCAGCTGAGATGATAATGACTTTGCCCAAAAGCAGTCAAAATGTTTATAGGCAATATAACTAGTTATAATGTAAATGCGTCGGCAGTTATATTCCGGATATGAAGAAAAAGAGGCAATTGCCATTGTTGGCAAAGTAGACAATAAGTTTTATTAGTTTAGTAGGTATATATTGTACAATAAGTATCTTTTTTAATTTATTTCATATTTTACTCCCCTCTTTTTATGTTAAAATCGAAAAGCAATCAAAATGACTCCTCCGGCAGTCTGATGTCAACGTTAACGGTGTACAAAATAAATTTTAATTCCAAGAATAACTAATATCTTGTATGATATCAAAAAAGCTTACACTAGGGTTGCGTGTATTCTTTACAAAACCTTAGCAACTACTGAAGTATTATCTATGTACTGAAGTATTATGGGGACCGTTAGCGGCCCGACGTTAAGTAAATATAACAACAACAATCATTACTTTCATCAATCAATACTGTTTTCATCGCGGCCGCTATAACGGAGTTATGAATAGGTAATCATTTTTTTTTTAATAAAGAATTAATCCTTGTATTCTGGGGGGGGACTTAACATAATTACGGACGCAAATAACTCCTCAGACAACAATTTGTGGATCGCACAAATTGTTGTTGACGCTGGCACGGTAGGTTTTGGTATCTTAAGCACTACGACATCTGTGCACTAAAAATTTACCTGATCACTTTTACGATAAATTTCATGTTTCTAAACTGTATGTGGTACAAATTAAGATTACAATACAAAAGAGGATAGCTCAAAATAAAACTCTATGGCAACCATGTCATCCTTTCTTTCTGCCTTAACAGTCCATACCTTTGCTAGTTAGGCAAGATTCCTCCTTTGGGCGAAAAATATACCTACTATGATATGTGAAATAATACTTAGCCGTCTTGTACGACTACCATGGGAAAAAAGGACTAGGGACGGTAATCCCGAGGCCTACACGGACGTGACGGAGTAAGAATACAATTCACCAGGCCCTTTCTCACCCGTGGGTAATGTAAAAGATAACTAATGGATTATTGCAGATAGCATCTATGCAAGAGAAGGAAAACTCGAAAGAAAACCTTATACCAACGTCTGACCGTCGTGGTAGTTTTACTCCTATTGTGGAGTAGGCTCGGGCCCAACAGTGGAACGTATAAGAGCTGTGATGATGATGATGAAACAAAACTCACTTATCATTAGCCACCGGTGTTCTCTGCGATGTATTCACAGGTCCATCGTCGCCTCTATCGTCCAGATCATTGTCATCAGAGTCATCTTGACCTGGTGAATACTGTTCACTGCCCCTGTTCTCCTCGTCAATCCGTTCTGGCTGTTCTTCACGGACGGAATGTAACTGTTATGTGAAAAATTATAGATCTAATGATTCATTTAGATAAACAAGTTGATATGTATGCTATGAATTGTATATATGTGTTACAATACGAAACCAAAACAATAGAATGATAACACTTGAAAGTGGAGTGAAATGAAACGATTTTATTTCAAAGTATAGTGGGCTTAACACGAACATTTACGTCAATGTATTACTAACGTTGAAATGTCGGGTAAAATCAGTATAAATACAATAACATATATATTTTATCTATATCGTAAATGTGTGTGACGTCATTTCTTTGTGGTGACGGAGTAAGAATATAATTCACCACTCCCTTTCTTACCCGTGGATGTCTAAAAGACGACTAGGGGATATAATATGCATATAACGTCTATGCAAGAGAAGGAAAAATCGAAATAAAACTATACCAATCCGTCTGATCAGCGTGGTATAGGTCAATATCCCTCCTATTACGGAGGAGGTTCAAGCCCAGCAGTGGGCAGTATATGAGCCGAAATGATGATATCATATATGTATGGAAGATATTCAAAATTAATTACATTCTTACACAAATACAAACACACACACCAGTTAAGTTTTGAAAATTATTTTAAAATGAATATGGCGTTGGCCAGAATACCAGCGCTGTTTCTTTAAAGAGAAGTAGCACAAGCTGAGCCAACAGACTTTTTTTTGTTACGTGTCAAAATAAAATTATGTAAAAAGTTCTTTAGTTATGTTTGTGTTTTTTCTTAGATTTTACCCAATTTGTATGGATTTGGAGTAGTGCTCCTATCGTCTGATAAAGGCGTTGCTCGGAGCACTATACAAATTGGTCTCAATATCGTTACAAATACTTTGAAGTAATTTTCGAGCTAAGCCCACAGATGTGTGAAGTAATTAAACTAAGTTAGGCATGGCAACAATGCTAATGAGACGCCGATTATTACATGTTTACAAAAAATGTTGCTAGAATTGTATTATGAAGCATTTATTATGTATAAAACTTCTAAAAAATTTGGATATTGGCTCTCTTGCTCGCCGGGTGTAGTAGTAAATTACCACGGTTCAGACGTCGATTTTTTGTAAGAGCGTGGGTACTATCCCGGATGAATCAACCCGCGGCTGTAGACAGAAGACTGTCGACAATATGGCCCTACCAATCCTAGGTATAAATAACAACCTCCAGACAACACACCAGAAACACTGTGAGTTTACGAGTTATAGCCAGAACACATCCGGCCGAAACAGATCATATCGATGGCTCCTAAGTATAGTCTCTCGGTCATAAAAAATTTGAAAAATCATTGAAGCTTTTTCACCTGTGGAAGCTCATTACACCCGCATATTTGGATGGATCCTTGTCGTTTCCTAAGATGTTTGACCTCAATAAACAATGGTTTGATCTCGTTAACTATTTAAATGTCCAATGAATCAAGAATTTGAAAAAAATGTAAACATTTAATATTCGACACGCTCCCCTGTAAAATTGGAATTTTTCAGATGACTCACTATTCGTAGGAGCCATCGATATGTACAAAAAAGAAATGACTCTATACCGTACCTTAGCTGGTGTAGCACCCAGTCGAGATGATGATGACCGCCGCGTTGTCCTGGGTGCAGGACCACGCCGCGGAGTTGATGGTTCATCTGCATCCTCAGTAGAAGTGTCGAGAATAGAGGAATCAGGTAGTGCTGTAACAAAGCATAAATATTGAGACAACTAATAATAACACTATACATATATAAATTGCTCAAATTTATCATTAAAAAGGTACATATTTATAATCTATAAAAACTTCTTTGCGAATGAAATAAAATAGGTAGTTTAAAAAAACTAAACTTCTGTAGCGACTTCTATCACGCCAAATTCTCAGCCACGAATTAAAATATTGTTAGTTATAATTATTCATAAATATAATTATATAAACTTGCCAATTCTTTAATTATAATGAAATAAACTGTTTAAATTATTGCATTGTCATCGGCCCTTGATAAGTGTACAAAATTTTAAATTATTGCGACGTTTAGAAGGGGGTAAAAATCACGTTCAAATATTCCTTTATATACAAAACAAGTTAATATAAGTGTGTAAAAACACTTGATTATGTTTACCATATTTTAGGATGTCTACTGGAAATCCGTTCCAAATGTCTTAACAATTACACGAGCGTGACTCTTGCGTATGATAACCATTACTGACTTGCATTTTTTCATTTATGGGAGAAATTCTACTCGTCATCTATCAGAAGATGTTTACACATTGTATATTTTTAGTTAAAACTAGCAATCCGTCCTCGCTTCGTGGTGTCGTAAAAGACGGCCAACAGCTTTACATAGACCTGATCGAACTACATCTGATGCTTGGTCAACAATTACAGTCCCAAGCAGGGTTGACAGGCGTCAGGTCATAAAACCATTGTCAAACCTTTTACAATAGAAGAAAAGTTGATGACGAAACTAATTAGGATAAGACGAGGCTGATAATGATCACATTATAATTATTAATATTGATTTTATGATCAATATCAATGTGAAATTTAATTACATGACTTCAGTTTTTCATGTCGATTTATACATATACGCCCACTGCTGGGCTCGAGCCTACTCCACGATAGGTTGGGGGTGTAATTGACCTAATATACGCTAACAGGTTTTATTTAGACGGGTTTTATTTAAAATTTTTGGTTCTCTTGCACAAATGTCATATGCATATTTAATCCCTTACCTAGTCGTCTTTTACGAAATCCACGGGCGTATCTTGCTGATGGTGAATTGTATTCTTATTCCGTCATCACACGGAACATATAACTAAGACCATATGAATATTGGTGTATTGGTATTACGCACGAGTGGAATCTTCCCGCACGCAAATGGCATTCCGCCATCACTAATGGCATCTTTGTAACACACTTGTGGCGTCAAGGTTGCTATGACACGACCTCTTTATTTTATCTGACTAAAGCATGGGCCGAAATTGCTGTGGCAGAGGCTACGAAAACCAGCAACATATTTCAAGTCGGTGTCGTAAAAGACGACTTTACATCCGTGTGGGCTAACTCCACCTGCTGTTGTCTGGTCATCAATTAAATTCCCAAGGAGTGTTGACGTCAAACAGTCGGCCGATCATAAAAGTATTGCCAAATCTTTTTATAATGTGTACGGTGTAAAAAGAGTACATGTGGCGTCTACCTCGAGTAGGGGAACGCGGGGTATTGAGAGCGGTCGGGTAATGGGAGCGACGATAATTTAACAGAAAATACGCACTTTTGCGCCATGGTAAATGCTCAGTTCTTGCCGTTAGTCATCCAGAAACTTCGCTTGATGAACAGGAAACGTTAGTGCCAAACGTTAAGTCAGGAGGGAAAGTTATGTATTTTTCGTCTTCTGCTTATAAAAAACTACTGATCGCCAGCGCCAAGGTAAGAGACTATAGTTACTTTCTTATTTTGTTATGTGTATGTTTATTACATCCTTAGATTCATTTATTAATAAGTATAATTAGTTAAATTGTGATTGAAAATAGAATTACATATTTATTTTGTTACTTTTCAAACAGGTCATCAGCGAGTAATGGTAGCCTAGCATGGTTCTCATTACCCGACGTAGCTCCTATTACCCCATTAGCTTTCATAATATACTTTTACGATAATTTAGATAAATATATCTTCTCTTTTTTATTTCAGATGCCACGTAAAACAAAACGCACAGCCACAAAAGCTTCTTGGCCGGTTGATACATTAGAAAATGCTATCACTGTTCTCAGGATTGGAGGCATTTCGGTGTGCAAATTATCTCAGCAAACTGATATACTTCACAAAAGCAAAAGTGGGAAGATGTGGTACCAATGTAAAAGCCGTGATAATTGATCCCACAAACGATGTTCTGGCAGTAATAGTCCAGATTCTTACATATGTGCTTTATATTTGGATCCGTAGAAAATCGGTCTTTTATTTTTCTTTACCCATTTTTACAATTTTTCTGTTCTGTTTACAAGGTAGATTTTTTATTTGTGTTATAAATATTTCTTCATATTAATAATTAAGATCTAATTTAACTTACCTATGTTTAGTTCAACTTTTAAGAGAAGTAAATGGTATATAGGCAAGAGAAGGAAAACTCGAAATAAAACCCTATATCAATCCGTCTGACCAGCGTGGTATAGTAGGTCAATTTCCCTCCCGTTGTGGAGGAGGTTTGAGTCTAGCAGTGGGACGTATATAAGCTGTGATGATGATGGTTAAGTGGTATGTCTGCCATTACATATATGACAATTAAATGGGCTCTCATTACCCTCAGGTGTCGGGTAATGAGAGCGTGTGACTTTATTTTTGAAATCGTTATTGTACATTAATACAAGGCTGTGATTGATTATAACTATGACTAAAATATACTTTAATAATTAATGTAACAATGTCTAATCAAAGATTATGAGAATGTTTACTAATATGTGTGTTTTTTTTAAATGTCCCTTAGTAGGCGCCCATTACCCTGTTCTCCCCTAATTGTGATAAGAACAAGATGATGATAATATAGAATTTTATAAATTTACAGGTAGCTTGATAGATCACTCTGAATTTGATTCTCTACACGGTAAGCGGCCAGGTCCAAGCCAGCATTTACGACAGCCGCTTGCCGGCAAAGAAGTAGCCAACAAAAGTCGTCTCAGCTCATAAATCTCCCACTGCTGGGCTCGAGCCTCCTCTCCAATAGGGGTCGAATTGACCTACTACATCAAGCTGATCAGACATGGTTATATTTCGAGTTTCCTTGCCTTACATAAATGTTTTAAGCATATTATATCCCTTAGGCGTCTTTTACATCTATGGACAAGACAGGGAGTAGTGAATTGTATTCTTACATCAACACGCAGAAAACAATTGTACGAAGAATTTAATTATATTACAAACCTATACTGTTACTATGGTTAGCTACGGCCATAAAAATGCGATAACATTTGCCATATCAGTATTACCTACTACAGAGTTAATCGTAACTATTCAATGTAGTTTTATTTTCTTAGAACTCAATATGTACATGGTTCTAGGAATAAGACTTTCCTAATTGCATCCTTTACTGTAAATTACGCTTTACGCAGTATTATCAATTCGACTGTATTAACAGTAGAGTTACTGTTTTCATTTGGATGCCCCTGATTTATGTTTCATTCTTAATTTTAACTATTTTTCAATTAGCATTCGGCGCGACCTATTAGAACATGCAAATATCTTTTGATAATCACTTAAGGTATTGACACTAGATTGCAGTATCTACTCTTGTCGGAATTCGAAGGCATTTCCCAATCACAGACTATGTAATTGACTGTCATATTAGCATAAAGTACGGGAATCCCAGTGTAAGAATAACAGCTAAAAGCTAAAGCTCTATTGTACTCTGTGGCTATAACTTTTAAGCTTTAAATTAATATGATCATTCGTTTATATTCATCTTCATCTCAGCCTATATAGATCCTACTGCTGGGCTCGAGCCTCCTTCGCAATGGAAGGGAAATTGACCTACTATACCATGCTAGTCAGATGGGTTGGTATAGGGTTTTACGTCTAGTTTTTCTCTTGCATAGATGTTATCAGCATATTATATCATTTACTTGTCTTTTACGACACCCATGGACAAGAAGTGGGGTGGTGAATTATATTCTTACTCTGTTGGGCTTGAGCCTCCTCCATAATAGGAGGGAAATTGATAAAATTAGAATTGGAAAAATGAATTCAATACCGCGTTGGTTAGACGTGTTGGTAGAGGGTTTTATTTCGAGATTTCCTTCTGTTATACAGATGTTATAGGCCTATCATATCCCCTTGTTGTCTTTTACGACATCCACGGGAATACAAGGTAGTGAATTATATTTTTACTTTGTCACCACACAGAAATAACATAAAATCTTGATAATATTTCACAAAAAGTAACCTATTATTTTTTTTGAGTTCCATACTTGAAAACTCCTATTACTAAACTTCCTATGAGTACATCAATGTGTCTGTCTGCTTGTCGATGCCAAGTAAAATTGTAGTATGATTGTACACATTCTAATCAAGATATGCAATTAAGTATGGCACTAGAAATAGCCAGAACAACACAACCAAACAAACTTTCAGCATTGCAATTATAATAGGTAGGTATAGTTTGTTGATAACTTAAAAATTAATTTTATTACACAGCAGAATAAAATTTACAAAGAGAATAAGGCAATAAGTTTTAATTTTAATATCTTATTAAGGATAACTTGACTAAAATCCAAACCTTAAAATAGCTTGTATGATGATGTATGAATGTATCAAACATTCATACTTACCTATACAGAATTATGCTTATTTCCCTAAAGGGTAGAATGAAACTATGGATTTTCCAAGCCATGATTCTGGCATAACTCCCTTGCTTCATTCGCACTCATAAGTCTTCATGCATGTTCTACAGTTACTTTTAATCTGGCCTTTTGTCAGCCTGGCACCAATTTGGTCCAAAAACATATTATGTGGTGTTGCCCTTATTATCTAACAGTCACAATTACTTTATTTTTTGGCTTTGTATATGGCATCATACATTCTTTGATATCTATGCAAGAGAAGGATAACTGAGAATAAAGTCCTATATCAGTCTGACCAGTGTGGTGTTGTAAGTGACTTAACCACCCACAGTAGAGGCTCAGGTCCAACAGTGGGACATATATAAGCTGAGACAATGATGAAGACGAAGAATCTGTCTTGAGAATATTAGTATAGATTTGAATACTGCATTTATTGCAGGATATAATTACTAAATGTTTAACATCAATATAATGCATATTTCATTTACATTTTCATAGAAATTTGTTGTAACAGCAGTTGTTATGACAACAATAGTTACATAGGACAATGAACCCAATAATGTCATGCAATACTCACAATGAGGAAGGGTTCATGTGTCATGATATTTTTATGCCATCACTGCATAGAGATGCCTATGATTGATTATACATTATTATAATCAATTTGCTTAAATACAATGATGTAGACCAGGGGGTTCCTAAACTTTAAAGATAAGGAAACCCCAACCAAATACCTTTTACTGATTGGAGCCCCATATCAAATGATATCAAATAATGAATGGTTCTGTACTATGGTACAGAACCATTCATAGGATATATTTTTCATAGAATTAGATTCATAGAATTAGGCCTGAACTATGTTCAGGTCTAATTCCGCCGCATTCGAATTAGGCCTGAACTATGTTCAGGCCTAATTCTTGTTATCTGTCTATTTACATAATAGTAATGAGTTCTTCCCAACACTACTTTTGCGCTGTTTTAAGTTAATATTTGTAACTGTGGTATTATTTTAATCCCAAATTACTAAAATAAAAAAATAATAATTTTGGTGGAAACCTGAAGACTACTCTACGGAACCCCTAGGTTCTGCGAAACACACTTTGGGAATTCCTGATGTAGATAACTGAAGTAGATTTTAAATTGCAGAAACGAATAAGACAATAAAATATAATGTTTTAATCTATCAATGAATAATAATGTTCCATTTGGTTACACAGTAAGAATACAATTAACCGCCCTCTTTCTAGTCCATGGCTGTTGTAAAAGTTAATTATGGGATATGAAATGTAGATAACACTGCAAGAGAAAGTAAACTCGATATAAAACAGTAACCCGGTCTGACCAGTGTAGTGTATCCTATTATGGAAGTGGTCCGAGCCCCAACAGTGGGATATATCTGAGCCGAGCGGGATATATCTGAGCCGAGCAGGATATATCTGATTCTCATCAACACAACCTTGATATTAATACAGCCATAAATTATGTATCAAATCTGTATACTGGTATGTTTTCGTAATGACTTTGGTCTTTAAGACTTCAACTTTTCTGACGATGACTTGTGATCATGTATTTCCAGTTTTGGTATATGAAGAGAGGTTAGAATGAGCAACAAACAAGTAAATTTGATCGATAAATCCATTCTATATGGCTGTTTGTATGTGTTAAATAAAACACCACGGTTTGCTTTTGAACATGATTCGGCTGTTGTGATTTCGAAACCCTAGCAACACGCCTTAATTTGCAAAGAGGAAACCGACATTTTTATCTGTTATTTGTAGAGAGATCTATAGCGTTCTAAACCCAACATTTCAAGACTCAAAATCTCATTGTCATGTGAATACAACAAAATTTGTAACCTTGTATTCTATTAACGGTGAATAAAATGGTAACTAACATGCGTTATGGAGTAGAAGCATCTTTGCAAAAAAAATTGCACGTGCCTTTAAAGATTATTGATCATGATTAGTAGAAATCATTGCGATATGAATTTGAAAATTAACTGCCAGTGAAATGTTAATTGCAAAACTAATAGATTTACCTTTGCCAGTCTTAGCTTCAAGTGCTTTCTTCAATCTTTCAACTAAAGCCGGCTTGTTCCCCTTAGTGTCCAAGCCGAGGGCGCCAAGCTCAGATCGCAAATCCACAACTTTCATCTTGGACGGGTCCATGGTTTAAGTTTTATAGTGTACCCAGTTCACTAATCACAAATATTCAGTTCACACACCAATATTACACAAAATAAGCTTGATAATCATCCATTACATAGCTAGCGAAAATTCTGTAAGTAACCAGAAAGCGCCAAGCCAAACCAAGATGGCCGCGCGCCAAACACGTAGCGGATACGGAAATTTGAGTGCTGCAAAAATACTCGACTAAATGAAATAGGTTAAAAAAAACTGTAGAACCATCTAGATGTTTGAATAGGATAATAATATAGAATAATAAATTGTTTCATTTAGTAAAATATGGTAAAAACTGTCCCGTAGGAAATGATTGCATTTTTTTTTAAATAAATGTTGTAACTCCTAACATACCGATTTAATGACATATTTGGAGTTGGTTGGAACGGGAAGGTGGAATGGGTGGATGGCCATGGGGTGGCCTTGTATTATATCCAATATCTAAGTGTTTTACATGTGTTATATAACGTTGGTGGGTATTTATGCAATATAATACGCAGGCAGTCTTGAAGTTTATCACTTTTCAGAAGGTTTTCACTTTTCAGCCAAAATTTCAAACACAACATCAATATTGTAGCCACTGCCATGTTGAAGGCGACGATTTGATTTACTGACTAACAATGACTTTTAATGAAGCTATAATTTATAAGTAAATAAAGATTCGTATTTTAATCGATTGCCCGATTTATTCCTATAAGCGAAACATGCCTGCTAGATTATAATATACAGCGTGTCCTGTAAGTAATAGACCAGTGGGCTATAGAGTGGGCAAGGGAGGGTGGTGACTTGTATTCTCACCCGATCACCACACGGAATTTATCTAAATATTATGTTATAAGAAAAATAAAATGAATATATTTCTTTCTTCCTAATTCTATTCTTTCTATTTGAAATACTCTGGAATAATATATTAATATCAGATACAAATTATTATATACACTCCATAAGAATCCATTTATGGATTGATTAGAGTTATAGACAATTGTCCAGCATGAGAATCAAACCTAGAACATTTATCATGAGAGGTTGTTACTCAGTTCAATACGCTATTTGTCTTTGAGAGTCGTTGCTTAGATACAAACTTAGTGTAATACTATGGAAAGATATTAAAGCAGTGAGTTATGAAACATTTTATAAACAATTATATACTCTTGATTTGAATCTCACTAAAATTTACTTTAAGCAATGGCTAAAAGAGAAGACTCTAAAAGTACGTATATTTTATTAATATAAAGCTAATATTACTGTAAAAATAGTGTGTGTGTGTACTTATGTACACACATAAAAGTTATGCTTCTTTGGCGTATATTAAATAATTATTTTTCAAAAAAAAATATTTTTTGCCTTATCCTACGTTTGTAAAAAAATACCTCTTAGGTAATAGAAAAAAAAACAAGATATTTAAAACACTGAAAGTTTTATTATTATTAATTATATATATATATTATTAAGAAATTAGCATAACTTTTTGTTTATTGCGAAGAGTGGCAAACGAGCAAACAGTACACCTGAAGGTAAGGTTTGCTGCTGCTCATGGACCTTTGCAATACCAGGGGCGCAGCTAGGTCGCTGCCTACCGCGAAGAAAGTGAAGGGAGTATGAATACGTGCATTGAGGTTCGGTGATACTAAAGGCATCATCAAAATCCATCACACACAAACACCCTAAGAAAGTTGGACTGTCGTCTCTCTCGATCACCGAACGAAGTGCAATAACAAATTGTTACTACTCAGACGTCGATTTTCTGCTCAATGTGGTACTACCACGAACGGACCGGCCCGCGGCTGTAGACAGACGACTGTCATCAATGTGGTCCTACCACTATTAAAACGTATTTATTGAATTCCAGTTGAACCTGAAAATGATTTGGAAAGAAAAATTATTGAGGTATTCGAAGTATTCGACCATTCTGGAAAACAAGTTGTAGATGTAAGGGAAATTGGTACTATCTTGCGCTCTTTGGGTACGTGCTTACATTTCTTTTATTTAAAATAGGTCTTTTTTTCAAAAATGATTTCAGTGTGATGGTCAGTTAAGAGTACAGGATGTCAACACTAGGGATGTTACTAAGTTTCGGATCGGAATGAGGCATTTAAAAATAACATTATATCGGTACACGCGGTAAACCGGTATATGTATAAAAATAACATATTACCGGTTTGCCGTGTCTTGACGAAGTACGAATATAATTCACCACCCCCTCTCATGCCTGGAGGTGTCGTATAAGACGGCTAAGGGATAAAATACGCTTATAACATCTATGCAAGAGAAGGAAAACTCGTAATAAAACCCTCTACCAACACGTCTGACCAGCGTATTATAATAGCTTAATTTGTCTCCCATTATAGAGGGTTTGAGCCCAATTATGAGTTGAGATGAGCTGAAATGATGATGATGATTATTATAATTAGCGATACCGGTTTCGGATATAGACTTATTTTGGACTAGCAGCGCCCTGCGGTTTCACCCGCAGTTACCCTTCCCGTGGGAATATCGGGATAAATTATAGCCTATGTGTTATTCTGATATGTAAGCTATATTATTGTGAAGTTTTATCAAAATCCATTCAGTAGTTTTTGCGTGAAAGAGCAACAAACATCTTCACACCCTCGCATACAAACTTTCGCGTATATAATACTAGCAACCCGCCCTCGCTTCGCTTCGGTTATAGGTTAAAGTCGTTTTACCCGCGTAGTTCCCGTTCCCGTGGGAATACCGGGTTAAAATATAGCCTAGTTTACGCCCTGACATTATAGCTTTCCATTGGTGAAAGAATTTTTGAAATCGGTCCAGCCGTTTTGAAGATTACTCGGAACAAACAGACAGACAGACAGACAAAAATTTTTTAATTGCTATTTTAGGCATAGGTGTCGTGGAAATAACCGTGTGAGCATGAAAAAAGCCTATTATTTTGACATTACAAACAGACACTCCAATTTTATTTATTGGTATAGATTAGTAATAAAGTAAAGTAATAATAAGGAAGGATTATCGAACAGTTTCGGAAAGATTCGATTACGGGTGTGGATTGTTAGTGAATTGTAAAAAGAAAATGCTAAGTATAGTGAATATCGTGTTATTTTCCTTTGGCGAGATTTGTTTAGTCAATCAGACTGTATCAGTTTGGCTGGTTGATAAAAAATCTATCGTAATGTGTCTCATAAAGACAGCGACCTTATCCCAAATTATTTGACTCTTTTATATCGGTTTTGGTTAAGATTTCGTTTATATTTTCGTTTCGGATACCCGAGAGTTACGAAGCTCGATAACATCCCTACTCAACACATCTTACTCGACTGCGGGAGTTCATTCTTCTCAGCCTACAAGTCTTACTGTTGGGCTCAGGCCTTCTCCACAATGGAAAGAGGCATTGACTTACTATGACACGCTGGTCAGACATTTTGAAATAGCCTTTTGTTTCGAGTTTTCCTTCTCTTACATAGATGTTACTGCCATATATCCTTTAGTCGTCAATTACGACACCCACAGGCAAGAGAAGGAGTTGTTAATTGTATTTTTACTTCGTAACCACGCGGATTATATTGAGCAATAATACCAACTGCTATTATATTAAATTATAACAGCAACTGCGAACGGCTATCCATTTGACAAGTATGGCGATTATGGAATTAATCCTCATTTGGGAGAGTTATGTCCAACAGTGGATATTGATAGGCTAATGGATGGAAAAACCAACTAGGTAACTACGAGTTGTATTCACAGACAAATTTCTACTATGTAGAAGATATAACTTAAAGATGTAACTTTCCGTGTGGTGACGGAGTAAGAATACAATTCACCACTCCCTATCTTGCCCGTGGATGTCGTAAGGACTATAATATGCAGATAATATTTGTGCAAGAGAAGGAAAACTCGAAATGAAACCCTATATCAACATGTCTGACCAGCATGGTATAGCAGGTCAATTTCCCTCCCATTGTGTAGGGTTACATACGTGACATACGTCCCAATGTTGGGCTCCGGCTTCCCCCACAATCGTTCCCTCCGATTAATTATTAATCCACTATTATTACCATGCTAGTCAGATATGTCGGTATAGGGTTTCATTTTGAATTTTCCTTCTATTGCACAGATCTTAGCAGTCTTTTACGACATCCACGTATTCTTACTCCGTCACCACACGGGAAAGTTAGACGTTTTATTTCAAGTAAACATCAGAAATTATTATCTCAAGCTGTCTCGTGATAGCAGAAAATGGGCGAAGGTACAAGTACAGCCTGCTGCAATATAACCTATCGTAATATACCCCTATCGTTAAGTACTTGCGTTTACCATCCGTACCTACCGAGTCTTTATTTCCAATTGTTTACCCTCTTGTGTAATAAGCATTTGTCTTCCTAACTATAGATAGTGCCGCAAATGAAACATCTCCAAAAGATGCTGCTATTGAAAATAGTAATAAATATACCTTATTTATAGGATGTTGTCCAACTGAAGCCGAAATTCAAGAAGTTATTTTGGCAACAGAAAATAAAGAGGCTACAGGCAATATTCCCTTAGCGAATTTTCTGCCTTATACGTGTAAAGCGATGATAGAACATAGGTTAGTGCCCTATCACGTATTTAAATCTTCTAAAATTAGCTTCGAGTATAATGTGCAGAACAATTTACCCGTTTTTCATGTTTATAACAAAATTTGGCTTATGTGGCTTGCATTATAAGTTTAAATCTTATGGACTCTTTATATTTTTTCCAAACTAGATTTTATCCGGCAGACGCTGAAACGTTACTAGCTGCGTTTCGGTACTTCGATACGGAGGGACGTGGATTCCTCACCAAAGAACGGTTTACAAAACTTATGCTAGAAGAAGGAGAACCGTTTACACAGGTAAGATCTACACAAATACTTCGTGTATTTAATTTTAGGTTATATTGTCTTGGGTACTATTGATTGTATTTTTGTTTAAGAGGTTACACAGACCGACAGACCCGACATCGGTTTATAAAATTACATAATATATTTCAACTTCGTTTGATGATATAATAATGCAACATGGCAACATCTCTTAAATTTTACGTGGGATATATAAAAAACTAGGGAAAGTATCAATTCTAACCTACCAATACGACGATATGAGATAATCCTCTTCAGCTTCGTGCGTAAGCCTGGATGTTGATAGGCTACGGATTGGAAGAATACATAGTGCGCTAAAATTAGTATAAGTAAATCTTTAACGGAACTGACTTTTTAATCCGTTAACTGCATGTTTAAAATGTCAGTTACGTATTGTAATTGTATCCAATTACAATACAGATTGTAATTTATCCAATTACAATCTTGCCCAAAATGCGTTAGGATCGCTGGGTGTTGTCATGCATGATTATTTACAGCAGGCACCTGAAAGGATCCACAAGTATCAAGTGCAAGAGTATGTAAAAACACGATGTTTTTTTTCAACTTTGTCTATTATTGGTATATTTCAATTTAACAGGAAGAGTTTGAGGAAATGATGCAGGTTGCATTAGATCCTGTAACAGACACGATTATGTACGAGTATTACATCAATCAGCTGATGGTACGTACGCTTCCTTTTATATTGTACTCAACTCTCTTTCTCAAGAACCCTACTTTTTAAACGTGTAAGTTAATTTAGTTTGCTAGTAATGCGTTTTGGAAACATCTTTCAAATGACCTTGTGAAATTTATTTAAAAATGGCAACATCATCCTGCTTTTATCCCAATTACTTGGGGGTCTACGTACCTATGTCCTTTCCTTCCATAAAGCCGTATCAAAAGTCATCTCAGTTTTCATTTATTCATGTCATGGTTCACGCATTCCATCCTTTTTTTGGTCTTCATTAGATAGGTCACATTATTAAGTCTTCATATAGGTCTAAGGGCTTAAATAATCCTGTTTAAAACTTCCTCATGACGCATGTAATGTTATGCGTCCCGTTTCATCACATATCCATGCCACATCAAGCATTCACTCCTTAATTTCTTCGTCACTGGCACAATTTTCAAACTTTCTTTTATACGTTTAATTTGATCCATTCTCGGCACGACGTATATTCCTCTCAACATTCATATATCCACTCCATGCAGTCGCCTCTTATTCGTAGCTTTTGTGGCATCAGGCCGTATTTAGGATTTATTATTTTTTCCCATTAATATAAGGGTGCGCATTTAATAGTATAATTTTAGTAATTATTTATGAGATTGCATGGTGAGCTAGACAAATAAATTTGAAGTATATTGTCGATTGGTCAGACTCCGTTCGTACCCTCTGGGACAACGAAAGGGCAACGCGCGGCCCCATAGACCCCGTATTACCCATTGCAGTTGGACCAACTACTGGTACCGAATTCTTGACGTTCATGGCCTGGCCATGCAATGTAATTGTTAATCAGACGTCAGACGGAGTCGGTCCGAGGTCGATATAAAATTCTTAGTCATCTTTAATGACATCGACGAGCAATGCCGTTCTTAGAGGTCTAGAGGCCTCTGGGCAACAAAGAGTGGCGACTTCCTGGCCTCAAATTATTTTCCAAATAAATTTTGTCCAGTCAAATTTTCCAATTATAATTTATTGTGAAACCATGTAGATTGTTTTATTATTAAACAAATATATAAATACAATCGGAAACAAGAATTATCTGAAATTAAACATTAGCGACTAGCGTTAACGAACACGAAACCGCCCCAGCTTTTTTAGCCGAAAAACCTAGTTCCCGAAGTAAATCACATTCAATGCCCTGGAGAGAAAGCTTTGATAGACGGTTTTGTCCCATCGGCATCGTGGTTAAAGTGGTGGATCGAGATTTTGGTAGTAAAATAGTTTCGGAGATTGTTTTCATCTAAGTGTTTACAAGTCTGTATTATTAAAATAAAAGCCTCTTTAATAGTGTTAGAGTTAGTTAGTGTAGAGTTTAAGAGTGCCCTTTTTTGTGTGAATAAAAATCATGGAAATCGCGTCATGTTGTGTGAATAAAAAGCGTGAACTCACGTCATCGTCACCGCACGCGTCCTAGTATACTGTGTATATATGTACATAGATATACCTCCGTGAGCATTTATTATGTATCACAACTTGACAGATAAGTGCCTCTGGAATTTTTGAGAGCACATAACCTTTCGAACGTTTTGACACAGTTCTGTGCACCCCTCTTAAACCGTCTTGTCACAGACCTGTGACCGCTTTCAAATGAGAATTTAGTATATAATTTGTTCTATACTTTCAATTCTATTGATATCAGTGAGATCAATAGAATTGAAAGTATAGAACAGGGGTTAAGAGGGGTGCATAAAACTGTGTCAAAACGTTGGAAAGGTTAAGGAGGCAGACATTTCATTAATTAAATTGATTCATTGGTCGGTCAATAATTTTAATTGAAGATCCTAAAATAGCAACTGTATATCGTAGTTTCAAGTTTCCACTTCTGTTGACAGTTCTCTTGACTGCTTTGTTTCTTTTGTCCGGTCTATTGTGGGGACCCTAGTTGCCTTCCTCTAAATCGGGCATTGCCCATGAGTAAGACAATGTAAGGATTGATAGTATTTGTATCCGCCCAGCGTTCGGAACCGTACGATAATTATCGTATACATACGATAATTTTGTGCCTACGTACGATAGCATATTATTATCGTACGCAGATTGTACGATAATTTCTATCATGATGCAAAATTTGAGAATTTATATTATTTCACTCATGCGCTGACAGTCTAAATCGCAGTAGCATGATTTTATTTTGTCCAATAAAATCTTGGGAAAATACCGGGAAATACAAGTTCTCTATTCCTATTGGTTCTTACGATCCGCTCTGCTAAGTTTCACCACTGCCGATACTGTAACTTTATCCAGCGTCTGCTGTACACGCTTTCTTATTGGTTAGTATAGCATCTACCAATACTACCACGTGTAAAACATTTGGGTTTCAGTGTTCTGTTGATTTGATAGCGGTGGTTTAAAAAAGATAAACTATAGAGTACTTGCATGCATATCAATATTACAATTTATATGATTTATTTATATATAATAGACATTATCCTAAAAAATACGATAATTTCGATCCATGTACGATAATTTTACGGCCCTGGTACGATAGTCAGTCCACTTCAAGTTGCTAACGCTGTATCCGCCACCATTTTGTAGTTTTAAAAACAAAGCTATATCAAAATGGTTATATACTGTGGGCCTACTCTCAATTCCAATCTCACCAAACTTATATTTGGTATTCTTGAACAAAATCGAGTATGAATTCGTTTGCCGTTATTTTCACCGAATGTGCCGTATTTTCTTAGTTTTAAATTAATAACGTTATCGAACTCGATCATCACAAAGATGCTTTCTTTAATTTATTGTGCAACATTAACGATTTTAAACTAAGTCAAAATCACGTCGGGAGTAGCAAATATTTGACTCAATCAACGAGTCGAATTCATTTAGTTTAAAAAAAATCCACCAAATTTGATTCCAATCATGCGCTGGTGTTCAGTTTCAAGAGTACCAAATTGCTCAAATTCGAGCTGCGATTTGATTTAGGATTGGAATCAAGATTCAAGAGTAGGCACACTGTTGTAAATAAAATTAGATTTTATCGCCTTTGCATTTGATTGCTCGGCGTTTCACTTTACAGCGTTAATTGTCACGGGCGGACTAGGATGTCTCACGTCCTACAAGTCATCGTTATTATAGAGATTTATATCTTCTCGCTACAGACAAAATAGTTAAATACTGGCTAAAAGGACTCTTAGTACGACAGCTTAAATCTAGCCCAATCTAAATAGTTTCAATTCTTGCAAGTTTTAGAGAGGGTATTATGAGGAAAGTTTAAATAAAAAGCATATAAATATATTTAATGTTAATTTTTAATGGTAAAAGTGAAGTCAAACAGTGCAACATGTTTTCCAAGTACGTCGTCTTTCTAGATATGGAGTAAAAGTTTACAATAATTCATACAGAAACTACACAAAAGCTAAATTGAGCAGGATATCCTCAATTACGAATGTATATTGATGGCATTCCATTATATATAGTTTCTAATATGTAAAACAAAATTTTGGTCAATAAAATGCTCAGTTTTGAAGACTTCAATTGGACTTCAAACTTAAATCTTATAATGTCGGTTAGATTGTGCGCAATTCAAATCTTGATTTGATTAGCTAACTTACACGATAATAAAACAAAACCAGCTCAGTAAGCTAATGAGCTTCAGAATGGCCTGTCAAATGTCCTATGAACTTCACCACTCACAATTTCGCTCTGAAGTTCATTGCTTTGCCTAACATGATAATAAAAGAGAAACAGCCACCTCAGTGTATGCTAATGGTCTTCGGGACGATGTGTCAAATGACCTATGAAGTTCAGTTCGCTCAGTTTCGCTCTGAAGTTCATTGCTTACAGTGTAAGGACCCTGGATTACTGTATATAAGTACATCTCTTAATACTTGACCAAATTGTCCTCCAATATTGAAGTACCAGAAATACGCATTTGATATTGACTACGAAAAGATAAACTTAGAATGCATATGCATACAAAGTTTTAATGATGATTATAAGTAAATATGAATTGGTCATACTTTCAGGTCAATCATAGAAAATTAGATAACTATGTCAACCATAAACATTAACGAACTACATTACTGCACAAAATAGGGTCATTAAGAGATTAGAAATTTAATTATTTTGCAATTTACTAGCACGTCGCGTTCTAATGGAACCAGGAGTTGCGGGAGCGTTAGCCAATCGAGTAGATGCCCTTGTTTGAGGGGTTGAGGTGGGTTCCGGTGCAGCACTTTTTAATTCAGATACTTTATCAGCTTTTTCCTCATTAACTTCTTTATTCTCTATTTCAGCGTTCTCATTTGGTGCTATAGTGTCTACACCATTCTGATTTTCAGTTTCAGCAGGGTCATTATTCTCAGATTCTTGCACCGTCTCTTTGCCTTCTTCAGCTGTAGTAGCTTCCACCTTATCATCGCAAGCTCCAGTAACTTCTGCATTTTCTATGGCTTCGTCTCCTTCTTTACACTCGGGATTTTCTGCAGCAATCTCTTCTGAATTAATAGTAGTTAACAGATCAGTGATTTGCACATCTAGATCTGATCCAATTAAGTCTTCAGCAGATTTCTGTCCATCAGCGTTTTGGGCAGTTGTATCTGTACTGGAATTAAGATTATCTTCTTGCTTCTCGTTGGAATTGTCACAGACTCTAATGCTAAGAGTACTGCGTCCTAGAAATTAAAGCTTCATTGTTATTTCATACATAACCTTCCTAAACAAATAATTATCTAGCATATAATAACATACCCACATTATATTAAATTTATTAAATATTTCTAAGTTAAAGATAATTAATAAAATAAAATAGCCAACTCACCTATAACAGTACCATTAGCTTCAACTATGGCATCAAAATATTTTTTTTCTGTGAAACCAATAAATAGCAAGTTGTGAATGGTCCTGTGCTTCTTGATAGATTTAGGACTGAATGCTTCCAAGAATGGTTGCATCACTTTCTTTTTAGGCAGCTGTGGTTTACCCATCACCTGAAATACATACATACATACAATATAATAATCATCATCATCACAGCTATATACATCCTACTACTGGGCTCGAGCCTCCTCCACAATGGAAGGGAAACTGAACCTATTATGCCATGCTTGTCAAATAGGTTTTGGGTTTGTTTAGGGTTTTATTTTGAGTTGTCCTTTTCTTGCATAGCATATGTAGTTAATATGCCTTAGTCGTCAAACTAGGGATACTAAATATCAAGGCTATTTGGCTGTGATATGAATTAAAGACAATTGTTCAAAAGTGCAGCATTACATAGCCTGAAGCAGGCAGAGATTGGTTTACTGTTTTGTATCCTGAGAATGCCACATATCATGCTTAGTAAGCTTTACTAAGTTACTCCCACTATCCCTTATGGACTAGTGAAGGCAATATAGTGGTTGGTATTTCAGGGTAGTTGTGCTTAAGTTAGTAGTGCTTAAGTAAGTCCAAATGAATGGTGTGGCTCTGGACCTTGTGGAATCGACCGTTTTTTTAGGTATCACCATAGATGCTAAACTTCAATGGGGACCTCATATTGAAAAGTTGTCGAGTAGGCTTAGCTCAGCGGCTTATGCCGTAAAAAAAATAAGAATGTTAACCGATATTGAAACAGCTAGAATGGTTTATTTCGCTTATTTCCATAGTCTGATGTCTTACGGCATATTACTGTGGGGATGCTCCGCAGACTTGAATAGAATCTTTGTTCTTCAAAAAAGGGCTGTCCGTGCAATTTATAATATGGGCCCAAGAGTCTCACTTCGAGAGAAATTCAAAGAAATAAATATTCTAACTGCTATATCACAATATATATACGAAAATATATTATATGTCAAAAAAAATATCGCTAACTTTAAAAGATATTGTGACATTCATGAAATGAATACTCGGAATAAGGACAAACAGTTGTACATACTACTCGTCTCGAAAAATTAGCAAATATACGTGGCAATGTATACGTTTCTACAATAGATTACCTAAAGATATCCGAGACCTGCCAACAAAAAAGTTTAAAAAAGCTATCAAGAATAGACTTTGTAAGAAAGCTTATTATAAAATCTCGGATTATGTAGATGATAATACTGATTGGTTGTGAGCAGCTCCTCATTATGCAATTTCCTTGTTATTTTAAATAAACTCTTTTTTAATAACTCTAATATTGTAAAGCGTAGCGTGTTTTGCCTAACGAAATTTTGCATTTTCGTCGTTTGTAACATATGGTCTTGGTCATGCTCACTGAAGGATCTACTTGCGGTAGCTGCGTGGAGCGGGTCTCTCCCTTCCCTCCATAGTGGTTGAGGGGAGTGATGGCTGCTCTAGTAGTTAACTCGTGATCGGGTGCCGCTTGTGGGATCTGGTCCAGCCATAATCATTTGAATTATATTAAGTATCTTGCAGTTCGAAGGGCATCACACTGGAGCTAGGTCTTACAAAACATGTATACAAATTTATATCTAGTAAAAAAAAAAAAAATTAAAATAATAGACAAGCCCGCTGATTTTCTTGCCGGATCTTCTCAGTAGCGGTCGCGTTCCGATCCCGTGGTAGTTTATTTTTATTGGATAATTTAATTTTATTTTGTAAAATTGACAATATGTAAGTGCCCTCTCGGGGTCTATGCATAATAAATGATTTGAATTTGAGTATGATACTTATAAAGGCCATTTAACATAGTAAATCTCCAAAAAGAGTTAATCCTCAAGAAACACTGATTATGACCATCATTACATCTATTACTCTATCTGTTGCGTAATTTAAAAGAACTTATGATACAGACGTTGGCAACGACTTATTAACTATGTAAAAAAGATTGTTGGTTATTTACAAGGGGAGGGAAGCAGGCTCACAAAACCTCTTGGGTCTGTTAGATATTGTTGTTTCAATTGCCTTCTGTTTCAGTGATGGTGTCTGCATACATGTCTTAAGACACATTTTACGTCACTTATGAGGTCAAAATATTTATATTAATGTAGAACTAGAAGTTCATTATTACCTTGACATAATATGGCAAAGGATATTGTGACTTTTTCGGGGTCGACTGTGCTCCTGGAGTATTGTCTTTGATTTCAGATGTAGATGTCTCATCGGTATTATCGCCTTTGCCATATGACACATATTTAGCCCTTGTAGAAGTAATCAAATCATCAACAGCTTGCTTATACATTTTGTTCAAATTCATCAGTTTTATGATAACCTATAATAAAATTAATGATCGGTGTATTATTTTAATTAGATTCATAATAAAAAAATTAAGATTAGATTCATGATAAATAAATCAAATATTATAAATACTAAAAGGAGTTACACTCACTGGAATATATTTTCTTAAAAGGCGCGGTAGCATCCGTTTATACTCATTTGGATTCACAGCACCTAACTTGGCTGCTGCTTCTTCTGCCTCAGATGCCAAGGTGGCAGCTTCAGCTTCTTTAGGAACAGCAGCTTCATCTTCTTTAGGAGCAGCTGCTTCAGCAGTTGTTTCAACCTCCTTGGTTGCAGCAGGTGTAGCATTATCATCAACCTCCATAGGAGCAGGTGTTTCACCTGGCTCTTCAACCACTTTAGTTTCTTCTGCCGGAACAGCATCTGGAGTCTCTATTGCTGCAGCTGGTGTAGCAGTATCATTCTCCACTTTCATTTCAGTTGGTTCCTCCTTTTCTTTTAAATTATCTTCTGTGATATCCATTTCAGGTAGATTGCTTTGGTTTTCATTTGGTGGATTATAAATCTCTTCAATCTATAGAATAAAATATTAGTCATTAGCTTCAACTATTTATTGATGTTTAAGGAATTGTAACTAAAAATGAACTTACTTTGTTAAACATCTCAGTCAGATGACAATTAAGAAGCTTAAACATGTTTGCTTTGAAATGATCATCAGGTCTCTTTCCTTTAATTGGATCAGTTTTGTTTGCGGTACCTATGTAAAAATTCAGATTAAATTGAACAATAAATCACTAATCACTTAGAGATAAATGTAACTAAATATTAGGGTTGTCAAGTAATATTAATTTGATACACATTACGGCTATAATTGCAAGTTTATTAACAAGAAATGATAGATAAATTTTGCTGATGCTTTCAATATGCATGGGATCAATAATATTATAACTGAATAATAAGTATAGAAATATCTAACAATCGGGAAAATATTGTCCAAATACTCCTCTGCTCTATACCACACTTCCTCAATTGCCTGTTTAAATTCATAGTATAAATGACATTCCACTGGCCAAAGAGGTGTCTAGCTAGAACATAGAGCTAAAAGCAAACAACTTAGATCAAAGATCAAGTTCATTGCATTGTTTTACACCAAATAAATTTGTGTTTTACTGTATGAAGTATCTTTGTCGAACTATAATTACTAAATTACTTACATTTTATCTATGTATTTATTAAAGAAATTTTAAAATGGTATTATAAAAACAATAACTACCTATAGGGGTTAAAGACTTTTTGTCTTTATTTGGCTCAAAACCAACAGTCTTTAATGCTTCATTCACAATGTCGTTATCGGTTTCTTTAGGGAACATATCTCTATATTCCGTTATGACCTCCTGTGTAGCCCCGACGACTTTTCCTAACATTGCAGTACGCACACGGTCACGTATAGCTTGTTTAATCACACGCTGTAACGGGACTGTGCGTAATATCTCCTCATTCTGTGATCCAGCATAGATTTCTCTCACATCCCTCAAAATGGCTCCTAAAGCCATTTCCATACGACCAGTTATCTGCTTGGATGGCTCTTTATCCGGGAGCAACCTGAATGCCTCCCGGTCACGAAACACGCTCTCTGCTACCGACTTCATCGCAACTGCTACCAAATTATTGCGTTCAGCCATTGGCTGAGCTGCGATCTTATTAGGTGGCGCAGAAGTTTTAGGTTTAGTTACTTTATTGGGCGCAATTTTTTTTTCTGATGCTTGTTTTTTATAGTTAGTAATCTTTTGAGCTATAGATTGTCTCCCTTGTCCGGACTTTGAAGGCAAACCTCTTTTTGGTTGATTTGCAGTGAAAGACCTTTGGTTCTGGCTAAGAGATGGTACACTGTAGCCATGACCACGCTGACCATATCCAGCTGACCGTTTAGGGAAAGAATCGTTCTGCCAAATAGTTTCAGACGGGCGCTTTTTAACTATCGGCGGTCTGCGGTAATTTTGCGGCCCATCATTATACAAGTGAGAGAAATCACAGTCGGAGCTGCTCTGTCCCCCATTGTCATTATACATATATGGCTGCTGATTATAACTTCTCTGAAATTTAATTAGAAAAAATATATATTTTTATGTATGCTGAAGTATGTATCAAAGATGAAACAATCAATTTGACCACTCCTAATACATTTATCAGGTAAATAGTCAAACTGTTTCAGCATATTAGTAAATCTAATTATGTAAAATTCCAAATGACTAATTGGGTGAAAAATATAAGGCCACAGTACTGCCTTGCCACAATCTTGGTACGGCAAAGAACGGATTATTTTGACATGCCTCAATATATTACAACTGTGTAATTGTTGTAATTTGAGAACATGTCAAAATACATTCAATTATTTTTCACCCATCCAGTTTGTGTAATTAAAATATTATTTCTATAGGAATGTTCCATGCCTAAAAGCTGTAGCTTACAGGAGGACAATAATGAAAATCTCATCAAGATTATCATTATTGCAGTCATATTTTCCATTTGCAAAAGACTTGGTATAAATAATTCAGTAAGGTATACAGAAGTTCATATAGAAGATAGAAGTGCTGCAGCTGTTACCGTCATCCTGATCTTAATCTAACTATTTTTGGGGCGAGGAAATATGTACTCCTTCTCCATCATGCATATTGTGAAATTTACTGAGAATAGTTTTATAACCTCTCTGCCATACTGACTTGGGAATGTAATTTTTGAATAGACTTCATCAGATGAATTTGGCTCAGATAGATGTGAAGCTCTTAATCGTTCTTTACGACACCCATGTCAGGTTGGTGATATTCATATAACAACCACACAGCTGCCCTATATTTTCGAACTGATTGTATACAGATATAAATCTTTCTGTATCAGACCCAGTCTACAAATCTCTTCAACATGTTGACTGCTGACGTTGTGGTATCTCGTAGTTGACAACTTGCCCAGGAGGCCCACTATGAAATATTTCGTCCTTTTTTTAGTTGCTATATGCTTTGTGAATATAGATTGGTGATTTCAGGAATGAGAAGAGTTTGGCTTAGATAAATTTCCTATTAATAATATCAATATCCATCAACAGGTATTTTAGGTCTCTAGGAGACAATTTGTAGATTATTTTTCTCAGCCCAAATAGTGAAATTAGCTTTGAAATGTACCTTTTAAGATATACAGGGTGTATCAGGTTATGGGACAACTGGTCGAGTATGTTGTAGTTTAACGGTCATAGATCGTAATTAGAATGTACATTACACAAAAAACAATATAACATAAAAGTTATAATAAATTCAAAAAAATGTGTCTAAGAGGCTATGCCTTAAATATTACGTATTATGTAGGCATGTACAGACAGAATACATGTAGGCATGTAAAGCTTCGACAGTATAATTTCATTCATTTATACCTAGAATTGCGCAAACGCTTCAATGACATGTAGATACAACGGCAAACGGTCAACGGCCATAGGCCGATCAGCTGTTTTAAAGCGAAGTTTGTCTTGCTTATGTGAACGTAATCATTGATTTATTCAATTTCTAATGAATATTTAACAAAGTATGAATATGTTGCGTATTAAGTATCATTGACTTTATACATTTCAATCAGATTTACACGAAAAAGCGATGACAAAATTGAAAACTTTACATGTCTCTAATTTCTTAACGAATCGATATTTTTCGTTCAAATTTTTTTTATGGGTTCCCACCACCATTGCCCAGCTCCCTTTTGACCAGTTGCCCCATAACCTGATACAGCCTGTATATTGATGTAAGGTTTTAATTCAATTTTCGTACTCTTATCATTCTTCTTAAATTTATTAGTCAATTTGTATGATACTCTGGGGAAGGAAAGGGACAAACAAAGTCCATAATACATATTACATCTATCCTTCACCCTATCGCTGTCCACTGTTAATTAGTTTCTCCAATGTCAGATAGTAACACAATTGCCACATCTGGCAACAGAGTTTGCAGCTATAGTTGATAGTAGCACACTTCACAGCAGCACTGAGGCCCATTCCCTTGTGATCCATCCCCAGGTTTTTACGACTACAGGTGATATATAGTATTGTATTTTTAACCAATACAAAGACGTATAGACAGACAGCCATTACAAATATCCTAAACTCATCTTGATCATCTTTATCTATACAAGAAACATTTAAATGTAACATACAATTATTAATAACTGATCCTCCAACACACAACACTTACCTGATTTGATTTCTTCAAAGGTTGAAGAATATTATGTTGGTGCTCAAGCATTTCACGTTTACGTTTCAATAACTCTAACTCTAGATCAATATCCTGTTGAAATACAATAAATAAGTTAGTAATTCGTCATTCATCATCAGCATAATCTTAGCTTACATATGTTCCATTAGTGGGCTCGAGCCTTCTCCACGTGTATCAAGTTTTATTTAGTGTTCTCCTATTGCATAGATATTTCATGCATATTATATCCCGTAGCCATCTCTTACGACATCCACGGGCAAGTTTGGTGGGTGGGTGGAGAATTGAACGCTGAATGGCTGGTGTTGGTGATTTGTATTCTTACTCCATCACTACATGGGCAAATTCTTCATTTAAAGATTGTTATTAAGATACTGCTAAGGACTTACTGGTTCCACCATTATCTATAAAAATGCTTCTCGAGCATGAAAGCGTTATAAGTGGGAAAAGGGAAATAAAATGTAATATGTATGTCCTAACTTCGAATATCTTTGTACCTAGATATTGAATTCTAGATTTATAAAGTTGTAGAAAGTAATAAAGTCGTTAATCAGAAACAAATCATACGTAGGTTTGACCAAAAGATTTTGTTGCATTAGCAATGATAAGATTTTCAATATTATTTAATTTTTAGGCCATTTCAAATAAGGAGGTTTTCAATTCAACTGTATTTTTTTGTGTTTGTTATCTCAGAACTTTCGACTGGATGAACTAATTTTGAAGTGTCTTTTTTTTATTAAAAGCTGGTGCTCCCGTGTGGTCCAATTTCAATTTGGTCTAGTTCTGATAATTGCATCCATGAGAAAATGCTTTAAGTTGATTAATTTTTATTCAGAATTATTACACTCTTCGCTTTGGTTCAAAGCTGCATAACGTCATATCTGCTGATAATGCCTGGAGCATTTGACAAAACTTGACGCATCTTCGTCGTCATCATTATCATTTATGGCCACTTGTGTTTTATTCACATTTTCAATAAGATCTTCCATTCAAATAAAATTATTTGATTTTTGTTTGAATTGACAATTCCTTTTGTGTAATTTTAGTAATTTTTTAACAAACAAATGATTGATAATGTATACAGAGCGCGTGACAGAACACAAATTAAAAAGACGAATACTGGTGGACTTCGTAAACTGATTAGCCTGAGAGCGGACATCTGGAGTATTAAAGGGGATGACGAATCATATTGAGAGTTAAAAATTGTTTGAATATCTCAAGTCGCAGGGGCTGTGGTAAAATGCCGTATTATGAGATATAATGCCGTATTTATTTAGTAAGACCACCCTGTTGACAGTTGTCTATCTACAGCCGTGAGCCAGTCCGTCCTGGGAAGTAGTACATACTTTTGTAGAAAATCGACAGTAACAATTTGTTACTGCACCTCGTACGGCAAGCGAGAGAGCTGGAAACCCAACTTCCAGAGGTTTTGCGTATGGTGGTTCTGGTCTAAGTATCACCGAACCTTATTGCATGCATTCACACTCTCTTCATTTTCTTTGCGGTAGGTAACGGGCCTAGTAAAGGTCCACGAGCAGCAGTATCACAATTAGTGGGCCTACTCATGAAATCAATTCTAATTTCGAATCCGATTCAATTCCAATCTCACCATACTTATATTTGGTACTCTTAAACAAAATCGAGAATGAATTCTTCGCATTTGCCGTTGTTATTTTCACCAAATGTGCCGTATTTTATTACTTTAAATTAATAACGCTACCGAAGTCGATCACCACAAAGACGCTTTCTTGAAATTGTGCAACATTAACGATTTTAAACTACGTCAAAATCACGTCGTGAGTAGCAAATATATGACTTAATCGACGAGAGTCGAATTCATTTAATTTAAAAAAATTGCACCCGAATTTGATTCCAATCGTGCGTTAGTGTCACTTTCAAGAGTACAAAATTGCTCAAATTCGAGCTGCGATTGGATTTAGGATTGGAATCGAGATTCAAAAGTAGGCACACAGGTAGCGCATACCTTTACTCATTTGCCACCAACAGCAATGAAAAAAAGAAATCGTATTAAGTAGATTCTACCTGTAATTGTGTTTTAGTTTGAATATTAATGTTCACTTGACCTCCCAAGTTTAAGGTCTCAATTACATTACGAAGTGTCAACATTACCGTAACAATATAAACACGAAATAAATTAATATTAATGGGATAGTGTCAAGGAAAAGACCAAGTGAATTTTAATCGACTTCAAAATAGTAAGAGGTTTTAGTCCACTTTTTTGTTACTTCGGAATTTTCGACTATGGGAATTTAATAAATCTTTTTTATTTGAAAGCTGGTGCTTCTTATGTGGTGATATCAATTTGATCCAATTAAAACCGATTTTGATGATTATTTTTGTATTCGAAAGCTGGTGCTTCCCGGGTGTATTTCAATTTAGTATAGTTGGAAGTCTGTTTTTTTTTACTTCTAAATTAATATGGTAATATTTTATGGTCTCAAAACCATACAATGTGATCGCAGCCGCGCGGCTATTGCTGACGCGCACGGCTGATGTGCTGCTTGTCAGAGTATAAAATGGTTGCCAAGGTCGCGTGCACGCGACTGTGATGCACAAATTGTATCTTTAGAAAAATATAGTGATGATCTAATTAATTAGCAAACATATATATGATTGCATACACAACATACTGTTCTTAGGGTATCTTATCATCATCATCATCACAACTCATACATCCCACACATCCCACTTTTGGGTTTGAGCCTCCTCCACAAAGGATGGAAATTACAATGCTATGCCATGCAATGTCTTCTGTATGGTGATGGAATAAGAATACAATTCACCATTGTCTATTTTGCCTGTCAATGTCGTACAAGATATCTAAGGGATATAATATGCATTTATCATCTATGCAAGAGAAGGGAAAACTCGAAACAAAACTATACCAACCTGTCTGACCAGCATGGTACAGTAAGGTCAGTGTGCATCCCATTGTGGATGAGACTTGAGCCCAGCAGTGGGGCATGTATGAGCTGTGATGATGATGATTATGCCTGGCTAGGCCGGTTGGTATAGAACTTTATTTCAAGGAAGAAATTGACCTACTACCACTTTGGTCAGACAGTTTTGTTTCAAGTTCCCAAATTATCCCTTGGTCATGTTTGCCCACTCATGGGCAAGCAGATGGTGATAAATTGTATTCTTACACTGTCACATCATGAAACTAGTCTAGTTGTCTAGAATTTCGATGGTCCCTATGTACATAAAGACATGTCATAAATGGCATTATTTTATTGTATTCTTTAGGCTTTAGATTTTCAATATATATGCAGTATGAAATGTGCGTATTGAAAATCTAAAGCCTAAAGAATACAATAAAAAGTCTCTATGTACATAGGGACCGTCAATTTGTATTGACCATTTATTTGAGATGGTATTTTACTGGTATAAATAAACCCACCTGATCATAAGTGGTTAACTACCAATTACAATTTTAATGTCTGTAATATAACCAAGCTGCAGTATACATTAGAATAGTAACCCTTCTTATCATAGTCTTAAGTATTAAAACACTCAGGTATGTCATGGCTGATCATAACTATATAGAAATAAAGGATTACAAGCAATTTGTTGCTGTTTCACCTGCATAGTTCCCGGTACCATGGAAATGTGGTGATAAAATAAAGCCTATGTTACTTGCTGATAATGTTGCTTTACTACAATTGGTGCAAGAAGTTTTGAAATTGGTTGGCAGTTTGAAACAAATAAACTAACTTTCACATTTATAATATTGGTTAGGATTATCACCAACCTATCAATGGGTGTGTTGGACATAGGCCATGAGGTGATCGACAGTGGATAATGTAATGTCTTAATTGCCACACTTAATTACAACAGTCAGGTTAGCATTGGTGTTATAGGTTTTTCAAAAGAGTCCTAGCCATTCCCCTGGTAGTCCATTACCTGATTTTTATATATCTTACAGTAAAGTTAGATATAGTGACATATCATCTATTCAACTCATGTATGTCACTTTGCAACCTCCTCCACAATGGGAAGGAAATTGGTCTACTATATTATGCTGGTCAAACATATGAGTGTATAGTTATTTCAAGTTTCCCTTTTTTCCCCCACACTGTTATTTGCATATTATATCCCTTAGTCGTCTTTTACGATACCCACAGAGAAGATAAGAGTCTATTGAAATGTATTGACCCATTTTTAAATTTTCAACACCCTTCGGTGACAGGCCACAGTACAAATTAAAACAGCATTTTGTTCAAGCATAATATTTTCGCAGACCTTCCCTCCTCAGCAGGTCACATAGTATGGATACATCCCAAAATATTTATGAATAAAAGATAAAGAATATACCTATTATAAGTAGGGCAAATATTTAATATGTGCTTAAAAGTCGATACTTGTTAATATTGAGCAAACCATTTTTATAAAGTGTTAATTTAAACCAAGCAAGATGAAGATCTACCTTAAAAGTTATCTACATATTGAGAAGTCATTGTGGTTTTTAGACGCCCAAAATATCGACCTAACGCCCAATTTGATTGATACTTATGTGGCGTGTAGTTCTATATAAACTATTTTACCTATACATACGAATTATGAGAGCAATATTTATTCCCACAAATCAATATTTAAAACTCTCGCTCGTTGTCTTTCGAATGTAATGAATAATATCTATTCAGTTTACTTACCTTTAGATGTTCCGTTATTAATGGTCCACCGGACATATTTACTCGCCCCATGCTGCCTCCACGGTTTATGGGCCTATTACGACGCATTTTAATTAGTTAGTATTTTATTTGTTAAGATAGTGGTAAAGTAAGTTGAATTAATGGCGTAAATCGATATTGCAGATACGTTGCTCCGGCATTCAATAGGCAGCCATGACAGGTTAAAATGTTAACTTACTAATTTAGTGATGTGAACATAGATACAACAGTATTGTGTGATTTATAAAATTACTCGATACGATATTACAGAAAATGTTTTTTTTTATATACAATACGATTGTCGTTATTAAATGATTTTTTTTTGCAAAAAACAATTTTTAGAATAGGTTTCACATTCAAAAGTAATAAAACTTAATGAATAAATAAAAAGTTATTTATCAGTGCGGCATTTTATCTACCGAAAAGAGCCAAATCGACTATAACTTTACTGAAGTATTTTAAATTTAAATATTACCTTAAATATTAAAGCTTTTAAGAGTATTGACGGGGCAGAAATACAATTAACCACCAATTACTAAGCCACATATGCAGTAAAACACAACTGAAGATTGAAAATAGAATTAATTTTTAAATAAACAAAATATTCAGTTTACGTCGATGGCAAATGGGTGGATGTAAGTATGCGTCTATCCATTTAGACTTGTGAGAAAGAATGAGTATGTATTGATTCTGTTGGTTAGTTGATCTATACTCAAGTACCTACTTATTTTTACTCACAGGTTCAAATCAGCACTGGGATAGCTAAGACGATGTTGATTACTGCATACCTATCCCTTAGTCTTCTTTTAGGACACCCACGGGCAAGAGAAGAGGTGGTGAATTCTATTTGTAATGTTAATAAAATTAAATTATAATAAATCTTAAACAATATTTTTAGTAAAATATTTAATGGGTAGCTTACATATTTCAATAAGTATTTTCATAAAAATAAATATCACGACGATTGTTCACACTTTTTATTTACGCTAATACCTGAAACTGCATAATGATTTATAATATAGTTTTGAGATTTGTGTGGCTGATTTCAATTTTAAAGAGGATTTTTTTCAGTATGCATAACATTTCAGCTAGTTAGGTACAAATATCAATGGAACATTTAAAAAAAATTAAGAGATTTAGCTCAAAACTTATTATTGGCGTTTGATGAAACCATTTAAGATATTTCTATAGACTCCAAAAAATCCTTTTTTGCATAAACAATGTGACTGTCCTTTCATATAGTACATCTTCCTTATCCTGCTTCCTATCTCTGTAGATCGCATCAAAAGAAGTATACGGTATAGCTGACAAAATAGAAGCAGAAAGAAAATTACTAGAAGACGCTACTCCGAAAAAGAGACGCACATCTTCTCTTTTACGAGTCACACAGTTTTAGTCGATAACAAATAATGAAATGTACGTAGGTATATTGCCGTTCTTCTACGAAAATATTAAATATTGCCTTCATCCGACGCCAGGTGGGTTGGTACAACATGGTTCAGATTCATCCATAGCAATAAAGTCTGATGACATTATTATATATTTTCCCTTGATTTTAAGAGGCCGTGCGTTACAAATTGTGCCCAAGATCTGTCGCCACTTCATCCGTCCTGCATTCATTCTACTAGTTATCTGTCGCTTAATATAGCCATCGTCTTGGAGAAGCGAGAATCTAAGAAAATACGCCAACATCTAAGACAATGGAAGAGATTTGGAAAGAGCCATCAAAGTTAAAGAACAAATATTCAGTCTTAGTTTTCCCAGTCTGCTTTGCACCTCAGCTTCCATCTTTCCGACGATGACTCTCTGCAAACAGCATATATTCATGTCCAAGAGGACCAGATAAGGGCTTCAAGATGAACCCTAGTGCAAGCCTACTACCAAATTGAAGTCGTCTGTGACTCCGGCTTCAGACCGGACATTCGTGCGCGCATATATTGCTTTCACTAACCTTACTTCTCTTCTCTGGCACTCTTCGTTCTTTCAAAGCTCATATGGGAACATGTACTATTAAGTTCCCAAGGAACTCTGTTTTCGATTGTCAATTCAACGAGCAATTTGGCCTGCCCATTGCCATTTAGTCGCGGTATGTCGGCTACATTCGATCTTCTAGGGATTTCCATATTCCGTATATGTATATTCCGAGAAGTACAGCCCGTCCTTCGCTATCCTTAGCAGGTCAATCGACTTTGAGCATTTTAACATATTGCTTTCAGCACGCGCGCCGAGGGTCATATCCACAAGGAGTGCCCCTGGGCCCCATCATCATTAGTCCGCATAAGACTGTAACAGCCATCCGAGGCTATCAGCCCTAGTCAATATATAGAAAAATGATCTATGATGGAAAGTAATTTTGTTTACAGGTGTATATCGCGAGTTATTTTAGATTAAGTGTTAGCTTATCTGAAATGAACTCGTGCCTTTTCAGCCCGTATACGTTTCACTATAGTACATATAGGCATTCTCCAGATAATGAGAATTAAAACAGTATCGTGAACATGACCTCTATAATCATTATATCAGCCCATAGACGTCCCATTGCTGAGCTTAGTTAGGCTCCCTCCACTATTGAAGGAAAATTTACCTACTAATCAATAATGATCACACGTGTTGGCATGGAGTTTTATTTAGATTTTCTTCTCTTGCATGTTATATACATATTATATCCCTTAGTCGTCTTTTACAACACCCACGGACAAGATAGGGTTAATTGTATTCTTATTCTGTCACCACACGGGGCATACATGATTTCAACATTGTGTATCACGTTTGTTTCCACAGGTCGAGGACGAGCCTGCAGAGACCACCAAGCCCGCTACTTAAATATTTTAATATGAAATTGTAATACTCTTTAAATATTCAATGTAGTTTTTGATATAAAATAATAAATCTATACAAACATATTTGAAATGTCAAAGTAGTATGTTTTTTTTTTCTATGCTCATACGGTTATTTCCACAATACCTATGCCTAAAAACCAGTTATTTTTTTTTGTATCTGTTCGAGGTAAACTTCAAATTGGTTGGACCAATTTTAATAGTATTTTACTATCAGGCAGTTGTCTATATAATGAGCAGCTTAACTTTTTCTCTAAGAAAAGCCCTATACAATTTTGCCCGGTCCGGCAGTCGAACCCGAGGCCATATCTTAGGAGATATTGAATATTTATAATTCTGATTAAAAAACTGACTTCAACCGTTTTCTGATGGATGCCATTGTTAGAACCGAATGAAATTGAAAGGCGCGGGAAGCATCCGCTTTCAAATAAAAAACAAACACCAAAATTGATTCTCCAGTCGTCAGTTCTGAGGAAACAAACAAAAAAAAATACAATAGAATTGAGGACCTTCTCTTTTTATGAAGTCCGTTTAAAAATACAGGTTAAGTTGCTGGAACGGAGGCAAATCGAGGGCAGGACGCTAGTTTTAAATAAAACAGTAAATAATAGAAGTATTTTATTTAGTTTCAAATCTTAACAGAAATTGTGACATTGCATAGCTAAAAGATACATTAGAATAAACGTATAGTTTGAAGAGAAAATTAAGAAAGGCTTTTGAAATTGTATCTGTAACTTTTTGCGTGTGATAAAGTGGTAGGGGTAGACTGTCTACAATGGCATCAGTGGATGCCCCGGGTGGGTCATAGGGCCGCGCGCCGCCCCTCTGTCGCCCCGGACGGAGCTGGGCGGCGGGTGCGCTGACCATGGCTCACCCCTAAAAAAAGGGGTAGACACTGATAGGTAGATTGGAAGCAGTGTCTCGCCTTCGAGAGGAGAAGAGTGAGACACACACTCCAAGACTGCTGCCCACTTCTCTGTAGCTCCCTTTCTGGTTCTGGTAAGTAATGACGACCCTGTTACTGTTAATTCGTCATTAGATAGGGAATTATGAATTGTGTGTCTGTTTGTAATGTCACAATAGTGGTCTTTTTTTCATGCTCATACGGTTATTTGCATGATACCTCTGCCTAATTTAAAAAAAAATGTCTGTCCATTTGTGCCGGGTAATCTTCAAACTGGCTAAACCGTTTTTGGTAATATTTTACAATCGGGTAAGGTTACCATCATATAAGTTCTATATAAGATGAAACTTAGGCTATATTTTATCCCGATATTGCTACGCGAATGAGAACTATGCGAGTAAGTCCACTGAAACCGAAGCTGCCAATTTAATGCCTTTTAATAGACATTTTCATTAAGACCATGCTCCTGAATTTTTATTTTCAATTTAAACACAACTTGATATCATTGTCTCAGCTCATATATGTCCTACTGTTGAGCTCAACCCTCCTCCATAATAGGAGAGATATTTGACCTACTATATCACTCTGGCCAGACGTATAGTTTCTTCTTTCTCTTGCTCTGTTATATGCATATTTAATCCCTTGGTTGCCTTTAACCATACAAGAATGGGGGTGGTGAAATGTATTCTTACTCTGTCACCACACGGACTTGATATAATAGGTCTTAAAACTAATTTCATTATTACCTATATATTTCCCGAAGTATTTTGCGTACAAAATGGTATAATTTTAATATATTTTTTTTATATATGGCAAATAATAAAGGCATAAATTCTTACTACACAATGTAAATAAATTACACTCAAAACCCGATTTATGAAACGCATTTATTTGGGAATGCTATCCATTACCACTGAAACTACACTAGACTTGTTTCTTACATAAACCGCTACACTACTTGTGTAGTCCCTATATTCATCACTATACACCAAGTTTCCTTTTGCAATATTTAGCTAAAATACTACAACAATTCCCCGTATGCTATTCTTCATCAGATCCACTACACTCATCCAGCACAATACCCTCAGACATAAGAGCCAAAATGTCATGATCATCTAACTCATCATAATCATTTTCAGCTGTATTAGACGATTTTGTTGTTACAGTTTTAGTCGAATATTTCGATTTAATTGGTGTAACTTTAGTCGATATTTGTGGTTGTGGGATAGTTGTTTTAGTGACGGGTTTTTGAGGTGTTGTTGTTGCAATTGTTGTTTTAACTGAAGCTTGCGTTGTCGTTTTTGATATTGTTGTTGTCTTTGATTCAAGAGTCGCAGTATTAACTGTAGATTGTGATACAGTTTTTTCGGTTGTTGAATTTTGAGGAGTTGCTTTAGATTCAAGCATTGTTGTATTAATTGTAGTTTGCGATGTAGTTTTATTACTTGTTGTTTTTGTAGGAGTTGGTTTAGATTCGGTTGTTGTTGTTATAACTGCTTTTTCATTAATCTGTGTTGGTTTAATTAGTTCTGCTTTTATTGGGCTTATATTAGCTGTTGTTGCAGTTGTTTTGTTACTCTCTTCGACTGCCTGAGTCTTTTCAACATTGATATCTTTGGTGGAATCTTCAGGTTCTTCTTTAAGGTCTATATCTTTGTATTTAGTTATAAGATTAGGCGGGCAACTGGTAAATCTATATACCGGGCTTACAGTCATTTTGACGTTACCTGAAGAGAGATAGATACATATTTATAATGATTGTATATTTTAATATAAATTCTTGAGCAGAGGTGATCTAAATCAGGGGTTCCTAAACTTTAAAGGATAATAGACCAGTAACTTAATACCTTTTTATTAATGGAACCCCATACCGTAATACCTTTTAATGTATGGAACCCCATACCTCAATACCGTTTAATGTATGGAACCCCATATCAAATTATAATACATCTGAACAGAGTGCCTGTGGGTAGCCTATCTTTTACATAACGCACAACAACATTTGCGAGATTCCCGTGATGAGATTTTTTTAGGAATTGAACGGATGGAAATTCAAGTTTACAATAACTTATTTCTATAATTTATTCGATACGATACCTAATACCCACCAAAATCGAGTACAAAAGTATCGGTATCGAAAGGAAAAGTACTCAATACCAAAAAGTACTTTTTTCGTGTCCCTACTGGCTACCGCTAGTCGCAGCTAAAATTAAAAGCTATTTAATTTTAGCGGAACCCTGACGACTATTCTATGGAACCCCTAGGTTCCGCGGAACGGACATCGGGAATCCCTGATATGAATAATATTTAAAAAAAATTGAAAAGCTACTAAAGCGTATATTATTTATTCAGTGTGATGATGGAATAAGAATACAGATCACTACTCCCTCTCTTACCCGCGGGTGTCGTAAAAGACCTATGCCAACTCCATCTGATGCCGCTTGCTCAACAAATACATTCCCAGGGTTGACCTCAGGGAGGCAGTCGGTCATAAAACTATTGCCAATAACTTTTGCAATCATCATCATTATCATTGCAGCCCACAAACGTCCCACTGTTGGGCTCGGGCCTCCTTCACTATGGGAGGGACTTTAACCTACTATACCGTGCTGGTCCGACATGTTAGTATAGGGTTTCAGTTCGAAGTTTCCTTCACTTGCACAGATGTTATGTGCATATTATATCCCTTAGTCGTCCTTTACGACATCCACGGGCAAGATAGGGAGTGGGGATAGGGAGTTCGTCCCACTGTTGGGCTCGGGCCTCCTTCACTATGGGAGGGACTTTAACCTACTATACCGTGCTGGTCCGACATGTTAGTATAGGGTTTCAGTTCGAAGTTTCCTTCACTTGCACAGATGTTATGTGCATATTATATCCCTTAGTCGTCCTTTACGACATCCACGGGCAAGATAGGGAGTGGGGATAGGGAGTTTTGCAATATGTACTCTAAAAGAAGAGTACTTATTGAGTCAACCCCAAGTAATTGGAGGAGAGGACGATGAAGTCCTATATTACACGTTTCCTTACTTTTGATTACACAGATGGCGTAGTGGTTAAGATACCCCCCTATGTCAGTGTCGCGGGTTCGAATCCCACGCAGAAAACACTTTGTGCGATCCGCAAATTGTTGTTTCGAGTCTGGATGCAAATTGTGTCCGTTAATTATATATTTGTAAAGTCCCCCGCAACACAAGGATTATTTACGTAGTACAGGATGTTGTCTAAAAAAAATTTGAAGCTAAGGGTATGATTCCTTAATATCGTGATCGGTTGCCAAAGGCGGATACTTACCGCATTGTACATTATCGTTGCTGCATAAATTATCAAAGTCCTCGATACTTCGGAGTCGTGCCGCAAATATATTCACAGCTTTACGCGCAAACGCTGTGAAGTGGTACTTCTTGAGAAACTCGCGAAGATCCTCCTTTTCAGGTTTGCCGTGGAATTTAATCTATAATAAAAATAAATTTAATTAAAATTATACCTATCTACTCATCTAACCGACCGGGCCGACCACTCACGACAAGTGACATCTGCTCCAGTGGTCGGCCCAACAACGAGGTGACGTGGGTACGGGTGGGTTATGGGCCCACGCGTCGTCCTTTCATCGCCCCGGACGGATTGGACCGCGCGTGCTGTTATACGGGTATCCTTAAGGATGTTTTTAAAAAATAAACTTAATGATTTCTGATGTTTACGCGAGTATTATTCATTTTAAATAAAACTACTTTACGGATTTTATCGCGTTTGTATTTGATTTTTGATTACCCGACGTTAGTCCACCCGTGATCATGAACGCTGTAAAGTGTTCGAAACGTCGGGTAATCAAAAATCAAATACAAACGCGATAAAATCCGTAAAGTAGTTTTATTTAAAAAAAATAAACTTATTTAATTTCACACAAACTTGTATTGAAAATAAAACTTAGAGGTAGTGAATACAAATAGTAAAGGCAACCGTGCTCGACGAAGATTGAAACCGGACTGAGGAGAGGGCTAAGCTATCTAGATAGGAAGGCGAAAGTGCTGATGGATATGTAGGAAGAGTTAGCATTTTAGGGAACATCAGGAAACTGTAACAGTGCGCTTACCATAGCCCACCCATAAAAAGAAAATCTACTCATCTAACAGGCTAATTGTTGCAATAGAAACTTATCCAAAAAGCGAGGATAATACACTGGAATCTTTAGAATTCTAACCTCGTTAAGTTATAATCCTCAGTTAATCGAATAAAAATATTTTTGCTTTCCCCTGAACCCTTAAATACGCGTTATCTCGAACAGACTTTATAACGAGAATGTTATTGCGAAGTATCGGTATTAAATATTTATACGCCATAACTCAAATTCGTGTGTCTCCCTGTCTTGTCTGTGGATGTCGTAAAAGAAAGGCCATATAACATCTAAGTAAGAGAAGGAAACAACAAAATGAGACCCTATACAAAACTGACGGACCAGCGTGGTATAGTAAGATCAATTTCCCTCTTGTTATGGAGAAGTTACGATGCCAACAGTTACACGTTTATAAGTTGAGATGATGGCGATGATAACTCAAATTTCAAAAAGGAGACTCCGCAAGTCGAAGTTAGTGAAATTTAATGGTGTCTTACGGGCCATTACCTGGACTCATAACTGTTGGGCTCGGGCCTCCTCCACATTTGGAGGGAATTTGACCTACTACACGATGCTGGTCAGACATGTTGGTATATGGTTTCATTTCGAGTGTTCCTTCTCTTGCATAGATGTTATTTGCATATTATATCCCATAGTCGTCTTTTACGACATCCACGGGAAAGAGAGGGAGTGGTGAATTGTATTCTTACTCCGTCACCATACGGAAAGACTCATAACAATGAAATTTAAATGGTTGGTGCTTCTAATTTATTATTTTTGCTTGTTGCAGGCAATGAAATAATACATTAAACATTCCAATGTACTTAAAAATCGGGCATTTCAATAATTAAATCCTGTGTATCTCGAAGTACTTGCTGAAACGAAAACTCATTAATTCAAAATTATTTACATTGAGATTTGAGTTATTGAGTATACACCCGGTATATACACTGTAAAAATAATTAACTAGTATGTGTATATGTGCGTAGGTGTTTGTATGCGTGTATCTGTGTAAGCCTAACCTTTTTTTTTTTATTGCCAACGGTGGCAAACGAGCAAACAGTATACCTGATGGTAAGTGTTGCTGCCGCTCATGGACCCTTACAGGGCCGCTGCCTACCGCGAGGAAAGTGAAGGGAGTGCGAATGCGTGCATCGAGGCTCGGTGACACCAAGGGCACTACCAAAACCCTCCACACGCAAACACCCTCAGAAAGTTGGGCTCCGGGCTCTCTCGCTCACCGAACGAAGCGCAGTAACTAATTGCTACTACTCAGACGTCGATTTTCTGCGAGTGTGGTACTACCCCGGACGGACCGGCCCGCAGCTGTAGACAGATAACTGTCGACAGTGTGGTCCTACCACTCTTAAAAACTAAACTTGATATAATAATATCTATGACCTACCTTTACATAAAGTGGGTTGTGTACGTTCAACAATCTCTTAGTTATATTCAAGCCGAATACCTGCAAATAATAGCATTTTATTAACACCAGAACTTTCTACTTTTCATGGTAGATATTTTTGTATAGTAGAGGCGACGGATGGCCATCAATTAATAAACATCACTTACATTTCGTAAATCATCGCACACTTTGCTTCGAATCTCACGAAATATATCAGATGTAGCTTCGGTGAAGACTTCTTGTACCTGAGATATGATACAAAAAAAAACATATTATTCATCACCATCACGGACATATTTCGATTTATATAAAGTCGGTACAACATGTATTCTTAATTTAATACAGGTGGAAAAGCAAAATAAAATATTAATTAAAAACAAGCTTTTATTTAAATGCTCTAAAACGGAGAAAAAGTGCTTGTCAAGACTATTCAAACGAGTCCAAACTCGACAGTTTTATCTTGTTTAGTTTAGGAGTTCCTATGGCCACCTTCCGACGCCATCTTGAGATCAGCTTCATGGTACCATATTATTGCATTGTCACCGAAGTTACGTAAGTAAACCAAATTTCAACTTAATGTAACGACAGAAAGTGGTTCTATTTTCTAATTTAACTAGCAAGATTTGTCCTATATGAACATACTAACAGGGCAAGTTAAATAAAAGCTTAAAAGCTTTTATTTAACTTGCCCTGTTAGTATGTTCATATAGGACATATTATTCATCACCATCACGGACATATTTCGATTTATATGACGTTGGTATAACGTGTATTCTTCATCTAATACAGGTGGAAAAGCAAAACAATGATTTAACACTGGCGAACTGCCTTCGTTTCAGTTGCAGTCGCTTTGCCCCCGCATTTTAAATCTCCAAAATCTCCTAAGATACTACGGAAGGCGACTGCAGTTCATGGCGGTTTTGATTCCCGGAGCGGGCAACATTTTATAGAGTTTTTCTGAGGAGAAAATAGCCAAAGTTACTTCCCATATAGAGACCTGGTAGTAAAATAATATCAAGACCGTTCCAGTCGATTTGAAGATTACCCAAAACAAACAGACACACAGATAAACAAATAATGTTTAAACTGGTCCTTAAGCATAGATATCGTGCAGATAACCGTGCGAGCATGAATAAAACTTATTATTTTAACATTACAAACAGATACTTAAATTTTATAATTTTATTTGTATATATGAATAGATACAATATACATAGGACCACACTGTTGGCAGTTATCTGTCTATAGCAGTATGCCGGTCCGTCCGGGATAGTACCACAGTGAGCAGAAAATCGACGTCTGAGTAGTAGCAATTTGTTACTGCGCTTCATTTCGTGAACGAGAGAGCCGGATACCCAACTTTCTGAGAGTATTTGTGTGTGGTGGGTTAATTACGCCTTTAGTATCACCGAACCTCATTGCACGCATTCACACTCTCTTCACTTTCTTCATGGTAGACAGCGGCCTTGCAAAGGTCCATGAGCTGCAGCACCACTTACCATCAGGTGTACTGTTTGCTGGTTTGCCACCGTTTGCAATAGAAAAAAAAATGTTGAAGTTGCCGATTCGCTATATACAACCTACCTTCTTGACGTAATCGATAAACACACGGAACTAGATAAAATTGAATGAAATAAAATCTAAATCCTACTTAAGAGTTGGCCTTAGTCGTCTCTTAGATTACCTCAGGCAGGAAAAAGGTTTTTTTTTTGTGAATGTGCTGCTGTTAGCCGCAGATGGCTTTCATAGCTTTGCTCGGACTATACTTATTTGAGCGCTGGGAACCCCCAACATGATATATAGAAAAAAGGACGAATGTTGTATTTTTAAACCATCTAATCATAGTCTACTCAAATTTGAAAAAATAAATTTAAATAGAAATACCTTTGGAATAATATCATCTATTTCAGCGTCCACCATCTTGGTCATCAGTTTATTTAGTTCATAACCTCCCTTACAATCTCTCTCCTCCAAGTTTGGTTTCAATTCCATCGGCGCTTCTTAAAAATTAAAACAAATAATAAAGTGTGGTGGCTAAATAAGAATACTAATTATCACTCCCTATCTTGGCCATGGATGTCGTAACTTAGGGATATAATATCTATGCAAGAGAAAGAAAACTCGAAACAAAACCCTATATCAACCTGTCTGCCCTAACCGAGGCCGCGGGTGATCGGACCGGGGAATTGTCCTTCACCCGCAGAGAGGCTGACCGCGCGACGGCGACCGACGTCCCAGGACGTCGAGAGGTAAGGTTACCCGAAAGGGTATTCCGTCAGGCCGACCACTGACGACAAGTCACATCTGCTCCGGTGGTCGGCCCAATAACGAGGTGACGTGGGTACGGGTGGGTTATGGGCCCGTGCGCCGTCCTTTCGTCGCCCCGGACGGACGGGACCGCGCGTGCGCTTACCATAGCCCACCCATAAAAAAAAAAATATCAACCTGTCTGACCAGCATAGTATGCTAATATCAGTTTCCCGCCCTTTGTGGTGGAGGCTCGAGCCCAGCAGTTGGACGTATAAGAGCCGAGATGATAATGATGAGATGAAATATATTAAAAAAAAACAAACAAAAGTAAGGTAACTGTAATGAAGACAAGTTTAATCGTGATTCGTCCACTAAGAATAAATATGTACGTAGCCTTTACAGACAGATGTATAATATTCCGTGTCTAGCTGTGTTAGCAGCTTGGACAGTATGGATTACGTCATCCATCCATCTATCAGTAGTAAACTTTTACTGTTGGACATAGGGCTCCTCTTTGGAGGCAACAATGCCATAATCACCAAGCCCGGCAGGCGGGTTGTCAATCGCAGTAGGTGTTACAAGTTTTCCCAGGAGATAGTTGCTGTTCAGTTTCGTAGTGAGACAAGTGGGCAAGTTGAGGCAAGTAAGGGGTAAAGGCAATTGTATTCTATCGCCATACGGCCATGGATAAGTATCTAGGTATTAAACTAGGTTTTAGGTGTGGTGATGGTGTGAGAATATAATTCACCACCATCTACTCACGGTCAACATCTACACTCACCGTCAAGTAGTCTTCAAGATCTGCTTGAAAAAACTACGAACATTCTCATTTATTTAATTAATAATTAATTTTTCAGACTTTACTTGCCGTGTGGTGACGGAGTAAGAATACAATTCTACATCCCCCTTTAAAACTCGTGGGTGTCGTAAAAGACGACTAAGGAATTGTAATATGCAGATAACATCTATAAAAGAGAGGAAAGCTCGAAATAAAACCTCTATGCCAACCCATCTGGCAAGCGTGGTATAGTAGATTAATGTCTTTCCTATTGTAGAGGAGGCTCGAGCCCAACAGAGGGCGTATATAAAGAAGTTGAAAAGGACTTATTCATTTGACAAATCGTTTTGAAGTCAATTTGCTCTATCTGTATATATTTGTGTTATTTTTTATTATTTTTGTAACTCCTAACGGATGGACCGACGTTGATGAAGTTTATGTTTGTTTAAGGGGATTCGAGAATTGTTTAGATTCACAAATGGACCCGGTAGGTGGCGCTGCTGTCGATTTCAAGGAGAATTCCTTTTATTTTATTTGAACAGAACAACGTCTGTTGGGTCAGCTAGTTGTGTATAAAAGGTAACGAGAAAAATACCTTTAATGGTCTCTGCTTCATTTCGCTGTGATGATGTATTGAAGTGCTGAGTACTCTCTCGTTTAGGTGCGGGTCTCTTGACTGCTCTTTGAGGTTTTGGTGGCATCGCCGGTATACGTCTATTTTCTGTAACAAACCATGTGCATAAACTATTCAGTCACGTGCCAGACTAAAAAACGGTACACTAATTGGGTGGCACAATAACGAACGATCATCACCGTCATTAAAAAAATTTGTTATCCCAATAGTTGGTATGACAACGGCGACTGTGCCGAACGCCTTATAAGCGTTATCGCATTGTTAGCAAATTTTGCCTGATTTGCTAACATTCATCTATGCTCCACTCCTATTTGTGATAGCACTGCATATTATTATTGTTGAAGTAAAAACTTCTAGGATCGTTGTGATTTGAAAGTCGATGAAACGAAAAAGCGACAGTAAAAAGAGACAGAGACTTAAATTTATAAGATTAAACCTGGGAGAAAATGTGAAAGGAAACTTTATACAGTGTTTCTTATATTTGTGGTTCTCTTTGTGCTCTGCTTCATACCCCCTACACTCGTGTTTAGCAAGACATAGAGGGAGTTTCCTTGGGCCTCAGCGTTGTACGTGTATTAATACGTATTTGTACGCACATGCGTAGTACAAAGCTTGTACAAATTTTTTTAAGGTTTAACCTCTACTACATGTTAATTGCACACACGTTTTAAATTTTTATAGTCCAAAACCTCTCGGTAAATAAGCTATTTTACACATTTTTTTTAATCCCTGCTCTAGTACCTCAAATTATGGTGTTCAAACAAACCAAAATTTCTGCATTATATACCTGTCAGTTTTCTATGTGGTGATGAAGTAATAATATAATTCACCACTCCTTATAGATATAGATTGACCTACTGCACCACGAAATTCAGACGAATGAGTTTTTTTTTATGGGTGCGCTATGGTAAGCGCACACGCGGACCATTCCGTCCGGGGCGACGAAAGGACGGCACGCGGGCCCATAACCCACCCGTACCCACGTCGCCTTCATCGTTGGACCGACCACCGGAGCAGGGTGACTTGTCGTCAGTGGTCGGCAAGACGAGTTAGTAGTTTTATTTTGAGTTTTCTTTCAATTGCATAGATGTTATATACGCATAATAACCCTTGCTCGCCTTTTACGATACCCATGGGTAAGATGGGGGCCGTGAATTTATTCTTACTACGTCACCACATGGATAATGCTTAAATATCTTTAGAAAATATATGAAAACCGTAACATAAATAAATAAAATTGAAGTGTCTATAATGTCAAAATGATAGACTTTTTTCATGCTGATACGATTATTTGTACGATACCTACTATGCCTAAAAACCGGTTTAAATTTTTTTTTGTCCGTCTGTTTGTTTTGAGTAATCTTCAAAGCGGCTGGACAATTTTGATAATATTTTACTACCAGGTAGCTGTCTAAAAGGAGTAACTTAGGCTATATTTTATCCCAGTATTCCCAGGGGAACCACGTGGGTATGACATGAAACCAAAGCGAAGCGAAGGCGGGTTGCTAGCCTGCCTATAAAATCATTCCGAAGTCATATTTCTTACACAATAAGAAGTACTAATATACCTTTAATGGTCCTTGCCTCATTTCGCTGTGAGGATGTATTGAAGTGTTGAGTATTCTCTCGTTTAGGTGCAGGTCTCTTGATTGCTCTTTGAGGTTTTGGTGGCTCCGCCGGTATACGTCTATTTTCTGTAACAAATCATATGCATAAACTATTCAGTGATGTGCCAGACTAAATTTAAACAGTACACTAAATTGGTGGAACAATAACGAACGATCATCATCATCAATCAAAGTATTTGTTATCACGGCAGTTGCAATGACAACGGTGACTGATGATTTGCTAACATTCATCTACTCTCCACTCTTATTTATCATGGCACTGTATAATTATTATTATATTTTTAAATATTTCTTGTAAATCAACTATTTTACACAAAAGAATTTGCTGTAGTTCTTGAAATTATGTAGTTCATAATTTTTTTGTTGGGCATAGTTAACTTTACAGATTATAAGTTAAAAACAAAATTGTTTGCTAGAGATCAATTTGCTTACACAATAAGAAATAGCGATAAAAGTACCTTTAATGGTCCCTGCTTCATTTCGTTGTGATAATGTATTGAATTGCTGAGTACTCTCTTGTTTAGGTGCGGGTCTCTTGATTGCTCTTTGGGGTTTTGGTAGCTCCGCCGGTAGTCTTTTTTCTGAAACAAACCATATGTATAAATTGTTCAATCACGTCTCAGATTAAATTTAGACAATACACTAAATTAGAATAACAATAACAGAATAGAAAACTTCTTGCTACTTAGCTGCAGTAGATATTTCTAAGTAAGCATTCTAAAAATTGGAAGGAAAACACAATCTACAACTAAAGACGATTCGGTTGGCTGAGTAATTATAATTACTTATATGTATATTGTTTTATAAATAACTAGCTGACCCAACAGACGTTGTTTTGTTCAAATAAAATAAATCGACAGTAGCACCACCTACTGGGTCCAATTGTGAATCTAAACCATTCTCGAATCCCCTTGGACACACACATAAAATTACATCAACATTGGTTGAGGCGTTTAGGAGTTCAGTGACATACACACGTACACTAGAAATTTATATATAAAGATATTCCATAAAGTCCTTGGCAGTGACATGAAACAACAAAATTTGATGCCAAAGACGACAAAAGAATTCTTCTCACACAAATTTACTATAAATACAGACAAATTATCAATCATGTCTGCAATAACTCACCTTTTTTTTTTTTTTTTTTTTTGCAATAACTCACCTACAATAATTTTGAAGTATATTCCCAAATTATATATTAAACATTCAACAATAAGCCGCGCTACTACGACCCCACGCTGTCAAAGTTCAATAACAGCAAAAGTGGTATGTAAATCAATGAATTACTTTTAAAGACAAGATAAATTCAAAGACGGAACTACATATCTATACACTTCGACTTCATTTAATAAACCCCCGTTTTCTTCAACACTGAAGCATCTCCTTGGACCACAACGAAGTCACCGACCTAAGGAAGATTAGACCTTTCAGATCATAGAACTTCTAGAGAGTAATTTGGAAATCAAATGAAATATTGCACTTTTAAAAAATCTCTTCGTGAAGTGCTGCCTCAATTCAAATCGCAAGAGTAAGAGAGAGATAACTCATAAATCGGAGCACCGACTCGTCTTCTTTCAAGATAGCTTATATATGATATACTAGGCAATGAAAAACGCTCTTTGGCTTCGTAAGCAAATGTTTTGATAAAAAGTGTCACTACCTACCCTACGTATTCGTATACAGCTCTAAAGATCATAATTGCTTGTACGGCTATAAAGAATTTAAACAGAATATAAGACAGTTTATGTCATTACGACCGTATCAACCACAAGGTCGGCCTGATGACGGCTAAAAATGTTAGTGTAATAAAAGCCTTGAAGCTAGAAGCTAATTTGTAATGCAAACAATGATTCAGAGACAAATTCAACGCTAATTTCGACTCTTCATTACTGGAACTCTCCCACTAATCTACGATCTAAAAATGACTCCATCTGTTTTCTTTGTGGTAGCTTACGTGGCGCACCTATATAAAAATAAAAACGAGGACGAAGTAAGCAGTAAGCACATTTCACAAACAATCAAAGTCGGAAAGAAAAATTCTTGAACAGCGAACCATCTTGAAAAAATTAGGACAGATCTTGAGCAATATTTGCTCCAGATCACGATATGGCAGTTGAATACGCGTACCCTTCAATCTATACTTGTCTGAAAACTGCGACAACCTAAGTCCCAATTGCGAGAAGCACATACACAAATTTTGGAGAACTGTAGCAAAAACTATTGTTTAGTTGATCCACAGATTCTGAAATAATAAAACTTGCTTATTTTTATAGAGTATGCCATATAACGACCATTATTTGAATTAAGTGGCTTCATTCCAACCATCATATAGCTGTATAAATATCCAAAGACAAGATAAACTTACCAACTAGCGGACGATACGATATTGGACTTAATGATATGTAACGTTCCAACATTAATGATTACGACTTTGAATATTATTTTATAGTGAATATTAATAGTTTAGATGATCCTTACCTTAAATACTTTTTCTCTGACTTTTGGACTGCTACGGTTGCACACTCTAGTGTTTATATTTTAAATAATCCATCTGTGCATTGCATGTTGAATTTACCTGCAAGGGCAATAACGATCAAGGAGAACAGAACGTTAGAAACAAAATATAAATAGTAAACAGCACTTACTTTTCCAAGCTAATTAGCTAAAATAAGCTGACAATTTAGAGACGAAATCATCTACTTACGATTAGATTGACCACTAAACCCGTAAATTGTGATGTATTTGATCCAAATATTCTGTAGAAACAAGTTACCCATAAAAATGCACTAGTTAAAATACATACATTAATATTGGTTACAATTTCACAGCCATTGGAGTTACTTTTGACCATGCTATGTAAAACTTTACGAGAAGCGATATTTGAATAAAAAAATAATTTGCATGAAATTTTTGGTTTCCTCAATTTCAGCTTTAAGTCAATAATAACTATGATCATTTCAACATCCGTTACCGCGGTTCTCCATAAATGTTATTTATATATTTACGCAGCTGCTTAAACGAACCTTAGCGAGTCCCACACACACTACCCCGTCTGTATCCTGCGGGGGATAGTGCGTAAATGCATTTCCACAGCATGAGAGAAAAAAAAACTACTTAAACGAATTCAATACATACACACATTATTTTTGTTTTATTATAAGAACGAGATACGTTTTTTTGGGTGGAGTATGGTCAGCGCAAACGTCGTCCGTTTCACCCGGGGTGACGAAAGGGTGCGGCGCTGCCCCATTACCCACCGTTCTACCCCATTCCCTCCCCTCCGTCATTGCATACCGAGTTCCTTGTCGTCCGTGGCCAGCTCGGCAAGAGAACGAAATTTCTAATAGTTCATTGAAACAAATGTATGGAATTCTTTAAACCAGCCTTTCATTATAATGTATTAATATTACATTCGGCTATTTTATCACCTAATCTCATATCAACCTATATATTCTCTGTTATATATCTCATATCAACCTATATATTCTCTGCTATACTGTTGGGATCCAGCCTCCCCTTTTGTGAGAGGGAATTTGACCTACGCTAGTCGGACAAACCGTAGGGTATTTCGAGTTTTCCTTCTTTTGCATTGATGTTATCTGTATTCTATATGCCTTTGCCATCCTCTACGACACCCACAAGCAAGAGCAGGGGTGGCTATTCCATATTCTGTTTAAATAACCACATTATTTTAATAAATTGATATGTAACTTACCGTGTGGCGACGGGGTAAGAAAACAATTTAGAGTCAAATCTTTAGAAGAATATAACCCAGCATGCCAAGGCGGTATTAGACCTACCACATCAGTAGAAGAGCTTTGGAGTGGTGAATAATGAGGGGCTAAAAAATAAATAGAAATTGTTCTACACGTTGCTAGCTCGATACTTGATAATCCCAAACCGCTAACATTCCGAATCATATTTGAAGATAAGGGTAGAATAAACAAATCATTCAATTAAAAGTATACATTAAAGTATATAGTATGCAACAATATGAAACAAAAAAGTGCTTAAAGTATTACGAAGTGAATTACAACTAAAATCAATGAAATCCTTTCCTGAAAATACGATACGTCATAACTTATTCTACACAAATCACATCTTTCATTTCAATGTCGGACTGATCTGATTCCAAATCCATATTAGCCACATCATAACTATCAGTTAGTTCGCCTTTATACTTTTTAATGAGCTCTTGGAGTCCAGATTGTGAATACTCTGAACAAAAATACAGCGCATGCATACCGGCTGAATCTTTGTAGTCTAACTGGTAACGCATGGTAGCCAACGTTTCAACAGATTCCAAATCTACCTCTACTTCAAATCTAACTCTCCTACGTTCTAGAGGCTTAATTCTAAAAGGTTTCCACATGCTGAAGTTTACTCCCTTTACGCCTTGATTGCTATGTTTCAATCTTTCAAGAACATGTTGCTCTCGTAAATGATTTTCGAATGGTATGATAACAGACATTTTAATGAACCGTGTGTTATCCTCTTCACCACCAATGACAAGGACAACTTGACGATTAATCTTGCCGAAACCGCATCCCATCAGCCATCGTTTCGATTCCTGATTCATAGGCAATACAGCAAAATAATTTGGCTGTAAAACTCCATATTTAAGAAAGTCTGTTCTATTGAGACCATTATTTTGATGGTATTTAAAAAGTTGATAGACAACCATTTCTTTAATTTTTCGCGCGTGACCAACCTCCATGGTTTTGCTTCCTTTCAATACAATTTTAACAAGCGAAGGGTCATTTGTAAGAACGGGCATTGGCGCGTTTTGAATAGCTTCAAATATTTCTGCAGAACTTGTGAGGCACAACTCCTTAAGACCAGCGTCGAATGAAGCTTTATCAACAGCAACAGCTTTCAAAAATACGCTAACCTGTTGGAGTTCATAACTTAACTTCATATCGTGGGATTCAAGTGTTCGCGCAGACGACGGCGGCATGTCGACATAAAGCCTGGTCCCTTTGTTATTGATGATTTTTTTAACAAACTTCCATTTATGTATGTTGACACCCGCTAGCTTTTTATTTTGTAGCTTAAGTTTGTCGAGCGGTTCAATATTCCTAACTCTAGAATGCCCGGGAAGCCAAATAGCAGCTCTTTCATACCACAACTCTTCTTTAGTGTACACTAAGACATTGAAATACTCAAACTCGCTGAAATCTAAGTTCAAAAACCAGTTTTTGGACTCTTCGTGTTGAGTTACTACCTCGTACCTATACATTGTCTGTAACCCTTTAATAGTGAACTCCGGAGCCCATCCCTGAGACTCAGCTGTAGCTTCAAACATCTTTGTAATAATGAAATCTTTTAAAAGATCCGCTTCCATGTTTGTGATTTTTTCGAAATCATCTTTGCACAAGTAAAGCCTGTAGCCGTCCTGTGAATCTTCTTCAAAAAACATACGCTGCGGTTGAACAGTTTCCGAAAAACTACCATGTTGTCCTGACTGAGGCAAATCTGAAACTGGAGGAACTGGTTCGGGACCGAAAGCTGCGATTTGTAGATTATGCTGCAAACTATCATATGTCTGATAGAATGGTGCAGAAACCATCATAGAAATCATGGTCTGATCGATAACACCCTGGGATTGAGGTATTCCGACATACGGCATGGTAATGACGCTTGGCGGTGCCAAGTTTACGTTGAAATCTGAAAATTGTAGAAATAATAAATATTGGTAACATTTAAAAGCAATTCTGAAAACAGACTACTCATATATTGTGAATGCTGTGGAAATTGAACGTGACTTACTGGAATCGCCTAACTTTGGACGCGCAGCTGACTCTGCAAAGATAGATTGTTACAATATCAATGTAAATAGACATCTTGGCTAAATTATACAAAACTGTCTTTCTACATTCGATGCAGCATAAATCTTACTCCTGTTATTATTAAATGTTCCAAAAGATGAAACGAAAACCTGTCAAACCTACTATAAATAATACGTCTAATAGCAACAATTTAAAAAAATACCGTACCTGTTTTCAGGTCGGCGCTTGTAGAATGTCGACTAATCTTGGTGGGATGAGCCGAAGATACTGCGAACATTTGTAAACATTAAATCTTAATTTATGCTGATTTATGCCTTCGAAATATGTTAACAATACTGTTGTATATATTTATAGCTACTATAATTCTAAATTATACGTAATCCCAAGTTAATATTGCACCCGAAAGTTATAAATCTTAGAGAAGATATTTAAATTACTTTAAATGTCGTTCGTTAAGAAAGTATGTATTTTAAACTTAAGGTTTACACAAATATTAAGTGTAATAAGCAAATTGATAAATATTAAATCTATTTTATCCAATATTACAAACAATATTTTAGTAGCAGCTATAAATAGGTTCTGTGTATCGCGAACAAGTTTTAATCCAATTCTTACCTGTAGCAGGACGTTTGATTGTCCTAAATTGTTTCGGCAGTGATGCAACAACGTCTTCCAAAATTTTTGCCTCGTCTTTTAAGTTATATCTAGCTTGATACTTGATAATCATTTCTATAAAAGATACATCTGTATCCCCAAACATATCGTAAACAATTCTAGCTACGGATAGTTGAAGCTCTTCGATTAAACGGTCCCTATGTTCTCCTTGCAAGTCCTTGTATTCCACACTTCTTTCTAAGATTTTTTCCGTAATTTCCCTTATAGCTTTATTTCTTTTCGCTTTAACGGAATTATCCGTGAAGGCTAGTTGTTTAGCTTTGTTGTCATCGATTGATTTATTGCGTTCTTGTTGGCTGTCAGGTGCCTGGTATCTACTGCGGTCGGCATCGTGGTAGTGTGTTCTCTCATTCCGTATGTAGTCTTCACGCGCCCTGTCGTCTCGTGGCTTCTCATCTCGTGCTCTATCATCCCTTGGTCTATCTTCACGCTCCCTTAGTTGTTGGAATTCTTCATCACGATATCCGGGACGTTCTTCATAAGGTTGCCGGACATCTTCTCTTTCCTTCACACTTTGTCGGTGATCACCTTCGAATTCGTCCTTTTTCTTCGAATTTGACTTTCTCATCTGCTCTGCTCTCTTTTTGAACTGTAAAGCTCTATTATAGATATCTTCAAAATCTTTATCGAATAATTTACTATCCTTTCGGATGTCACGAGATGGAGATTCTCTTCTGGGATTGTAATCAGCCGAACGAACTTCTTCACGTCCTCTACGTGGTAAATCATCCATTCGTTGTTTGTGTTCTGGTGAGTCCGGACGACGATAATTACGACGTTCATCATATGTATCCTTTGGAGAGAATTTAGGTTCCCTTTGATAATGTCTATCGTTAACTGAAGCTGGTGGATTCCTCTCCAAATCTTTGGCAATACGGATTTTGGCTCCTTCATATTGTCTTCGATCCTCAGAACGAATATTACGATTTTCTTCATCTTGGAAGGAACGTGTTTTCCAAACTAATTTTTCATCCTTTTCAGGGATTTTAGTTCTGTGAGGCTCGATGTTTTGCCCGGGCCATAATGGTGGAGGAGGTGTTTCAGGACTACGACGCTTCTCAAGAGCCCAAGAACGACGTGGTGAATGTGATGATCTTGGTGAACGGGAATTTCTCCTATAACGATCTCGGATTGGTGATCTATCACGACGATTCGGTGATCGAGATTTTCTTGTTGGTGAGAAGCGCTTGTCAACTTTATCAATTAAACGTCCAGAGGCCATTCGTGCATCCAATCGATCCTCTTGGTTTTTCACAATAGTGTCATCCCTATGGCGTTGCCAAGGAACTGGTTGTTCCTGCCTTGTCCCCGAAATAGGATATTTAGCGTTGTCATGGACGTCTGAGCGATAACCACCTGAGTACATAGCTTGATTTTGTGCCTGTAAATTGAAATACAAATTGCAAACAAGTCAAGGTGAATAATTATTTGGATGTAAAATTGTGTATAATTAAATAAACCAAGACCACCTGCTGTTGATGAAGTTCAATAAGTTTAGTTTTAAAATGTATGCATTTTTTATTCGTAGGAGTTTCCATTTACGATAACTATACCTCTAATTACAAGCTAGGAAGTCGATGATTCCTTAAATCCTTATTTAAAATAGATACGGTAAATATTCAAGGAAATCTTAACTTATATACACTCTATATGTACTTGACAGGAACAGTGATATTTGGCAATGTATAATCAGCCTCTTTCTCCATATTTCATATTCAGCGAATGGATTTTGTAATATTTCTTGTCAGTTTCTATAACACATTTTCTTAGTTCGATTTCCAAAAAAAAAATTGAATATGCAATATTCTCCATATCACGGTTTAGTTATTCAAACCGTTCAAAGACCACAAGTCTTGGTTAACAATATTAATTCTATAAATCTGGAGCAGATAATTTCGATGTCGTAAAGAAAATAACAACTCTAATAAGATGTTATTTATAGAATTACTTCGTTCAACTTGCTTACAATAATTATCGCTTAGGACTTCAATAGATAAATTAGTCATATTCAGTAGTAAAAATCATTCTAATCTGATACCATTTCAGCTATATTTTAGTCCTTTCGCACATGATGCGATTTTACCAAATAATTTCAATATTTTCTTTGGAAATTGGCTTCATATTCTTGTATATATACTTCAATGAGGCTACGGCTTCAAAATTAACTAGAATAATAATAATTTTCTCATCTGGCAGCCAATCTCTATTTTTGATTTTTATGAATTAAATTTTCTAACATTGATTGTGAATCCTTACTAATATTATAAATGCGAAAGTAAGGATGTTTGTTTGTTTGTTACGCTTTCACGTTTAACCCACTGAACCGATTTCAAAAATTCTTTCAGCATTGGACAGCTATAATATCAGGGAGTAACATAGGCTATATTTTATCCTGGTATTCCCACGGGTACAGGAACTACGCCGAGAGTAAGGCTGAAAGCCTTACTGAAAGCGAAGCGAGGGCGGTTGCTAGTTACTATATAAAAACGGCTGGATCAATGTTGATGAAATTTTTTGTGCATGTTCAAGGGGATTCGTGAATGGTTTCGATTCACAATTGGACTCAGTAGGTGGCGCTTATTTGAACTGAACAACGTCTGTTGGGTCAGCTAGTGTTTAATAAATTGTTTGTTTTGATAGTTTAGTTTCAAGCACTATAAATAAAATGTGCTTATATAATGCAACATGAAAATTGTTATATTTTTAACCAAGTGTGTTACGAGTTAATCACCATCGTTGGTTCTAGCGTAAGTAGAGATTAATCGATCATAATACGATAAATCTGACGATAAATCTTTCGATCGAATCATCTCTCATTTCGTACTTCTTCTCGTCGTCCTTACACGAGGATTCTTATATTGGTTAAATTACAATAGCTGCTAGCAAAATTTATCAGTTTCTAGTCGGAATCTTAATGGAATAAGTGCCTACCTATTAAGATCACATTAAATGATGACAAGCAGCTAATATAGTTTCAGGATAAATCGTATTCAGGACAACTGGTAGTTGCTCCAGTCCCTGACTGGGAGCTTTGACATCCCAGGCTTGTCAGCAAATTTAAAAATAGTATAATCAAATAGATTCCACAAGACAAATACCTATGGTACGAAACCACAGATTCACTAGGAACTCAAATGTTCAGAGATTTCAAATATTTATTCAATCGTCTCATTTTTTTGAGGTCACCGTTTGGTTCCTGAAAAAAAAATGAACCAGGAATTTCAAAACTTGCTAAGCTAACTTTACTCCTGGTTTATTTGGCATGGATTTAAGAAAACTGAAGTAGTGTAAGACTTCCACCTCCCAATTCATTTCAGATATTTTGAAGAACTCCACGAATTCCGTACAGCAAGATCCATAATAAATTCGAGACAAAAAATGTTATTGCTATGAGGGTATCCCTTAAGAATCTCTTGGAACTCGTCTGCATTTATCATAATCCACTCTTTAAAATAGGATACTTCTTAGTTTAAAAAGTTCTCTCATCAATGGCTCGTGAGTAAGTTCTTAGCCTATCTAAATTGATAGACAAAAAGAATTTTATAATTATTTATTTTTGATTATTAGATTCATTACCGAGGAGCATGCCTTTTTCTCCATTGAGCCCGGATATTAATAAAGCTTCATCCGGTTTTAATCTGTTTTGAATGGCAATGAAAGAAGAAGTGGTAGAGCTAGACTACCTCATTCTTCGGATTCATTAATATTGTCATCTGAGTCAAAAGTCCACTTTTTTGGTTGCAGATTTGTCAGCTATCAGATACAGCAAACTAAGCTATCAAAGCATATATCTATCTGAACATATACAAACCGGCTCCATTACATTATACATTCATTTCAAATGACATAAATGCAGTGACATCAAAAAAATCTGAATTATGTTTATCTAGGTCTAATTTATGGCTTATGCCTTATGGCTAGACATTATCTCATTATTTGGGACCTTATCCTTCCTTATCTTCCATTTAACACCCTTGTGCTTCGTCTGCGTTTAATTTAGAATCGTTCAGGTCCATTTAGACCGTTGTTTGCCATGTGGCTGGTGATCTTCCACGCGTACTTTTCGTCGTAGGCAAATCCAGAGTAAGCTTCACCATATCTACTAACGTAAACGCTTTTCTTTGCTGTTATCTATTATAGGGGCCATTTTTAAACTGCCGTATATCCTCATTTCGATTTTTGTCCAACATCGTGATACCTGCTAACCAGCGTAACGTGCACATTTCTGTGGAGTGTAGTTTATTCAGATGTTCTTTGTTTGTTGCCCAACATTCTGAAGTATACCTACACGTAACATGCACAATAGCACGTCAAATGCCTGTCTTAAACAGTTGTCCTTTAAACTAAGAGGAATTTTCCTACCACACATTACGCCTGTAAGCTGTCTCCATTTCATCCATCCTATTGTTATTTTATGATTAACATCTTTTTCGATTTTGCCGTCATTTATTGAGCCGAGGTATTTAAAATGTGTGACCTTTGGTAGAAAGGATGATTTGCATCAAGATCTCTATGTTGTCTGGGTTCGTGACGCTGATTTTTTTTTATGCTTCTTAGAAATTGAGTAATTAATATTTTCATATCAAAACGCACGCCGAGAAGCTTCCATATTCATCTTTACAATTTTCTTAATTCGTAGAATACGTCGTCTGATACAATACTGACTAATAATAAAGACTTGAAGAATAGGGTTTCTTAAGAGTAGTCTACTTAATTGTAAAGGCAATCGTTTTCACATCTTCTCCGTATATTTTCTTTAAAATTTCCTAATTTTAACGTTGAAATATAATTTTTCTGCAGCTTCAATAGAATTGGTTTTAAACTTAACCAAATTTGCATCTTGCACAGCATGGTATTTCTGTTTAAAAGCTTATTGAAGTAGTGTTTCGGCAATGCAGAAAATCTCTTCATGGTTTCAACCACTTGTCTATCCGTATCATTGAGCTCTTCGTCGATTCGATCAGCCTTTAGAGATTCAAGAAGAATTATAATTAAGGACACAAGCCAGTGCCTCGACCTGAAGTACAGCATAGCTTTAAGCAAGACACTTCTTGCTAAATAACGTTCGACGATCCTGGGACTTCTAAATGGACTTAAATGAATAAGGACTTAAATGAAAAAGGACTCAAAAGAATCCAATAACCTTTCTTATTTTCTTCCTGGATACTAACTATTCTTGAAATAAATAAGTTATTTTGCAGCAAACGCGTTGTATTACACTAAATCGTTTCATTTCGCGTTATATTTCACTAAATTGTTAATATTTTAATGTTTAGATGTTGGTATGTACAGTAACCCAACTGTTTCAGCTTCTTAATAATCTTATTTATAAACTTAATATCCACACTTAATAATCACATAAAAGATATTTTAGTTTTTTTTTTTTTTGGTGTGTTGCGGTCGGCGCGCTCCTCGCACCACTCCTTCCGGGGCGACAGAGAGGCGTAAGCACGCAACACCCGCAACCCACCCACGATGCACGTCACCTTCGTCATTGGGCCGACCACCGGAGCAGGGTTACTTGACATCAGTGGTCGGCCCGACGGCATACCCCCTACTTGGAGTACCCTCCCATCGACCGACGTCCCCCCCCTCGGGGAGGACGTCGGTCTTTCCTCATGTGGTCGGCCTCTCGGCGGGTGACGGACTAATTTCCCGGTCACGTCACCCTCGGCTAGGGCGGCATGAGGCGCAGGTATTCGCGCCTACGCCGTCCCAGTCGCTGGCGGCGGATCGCCTCCTCGAGGCTGCGCTCCCCGCGCAGGCGATCCGCCGCCTCACAGATATTTTAGTATAAGATCAATTATTCTAGTACTTACATGAGGTGACGGTTCATACGCCGGCCGAACTTTCTTCACATTAATATTGTCGTGTCCATATTTGTCAACCATTTTATCAGCGTGATGACGACCCGGTGAGTACCTTGAATTTATTAATTAATTATATTTGATTATGAACCTAAAATCTCATATTGGTAACAAAACCATACGTATTTATTAATCAAAAAATTACAACCATGTAAGTATCTACTAGTACCAAAATAGTTACAAAAACAATTTTAAAGACGGGTGTTCACCAGCCGGTTAGTGTTATTATTATTTATTATTGCTTTGTTATTGTCTTATTTTTCATTATTGTTATTAATTACTATGGATATATGGTCCGAAATGAATTATTATTAACATAATTTTAAATATCTACATGAAGATACATGAATCTCAAAATCCACCACGGTTCAAATATTCACAATAACATATAGGTACATTGTTTTAATATTTTTAAACAACATGTTGTTTCATTATTATTTTCACAGTCCACTGCTGCACTGCTCCTCCACAATGGGAGGTCGATCTACTATACCACGCTGGTCAGAAGGGTTGGTACGTTGATATAGGTTTTTAATTCCGAGTTTCTCTTTTCTTGCATAGATGTTATCTGCATATTATAATCCTTTAGTACTCTTTTGCAATAGCCACGGCCAAGAAAAGTGGTGGTGAATTGTATTCTTCCTCCTGTCACCACACGAAATATTCCGTATACCTTCATGAAAATAACCTAATTTAATAATCTTCATTTTCCGTGTGGTGACGGAATAAGAATACAATTCACCACCCCCTCATACCCGTGGGTGTCGTAAAAGACGACTAAGGGATATATTACGCATATGACATCTATGCAAGAGATGTAAAACTCGAAACAAAACCCTATACCAACCTGTCTGACCAGCATTGTATAGTAGGGTCAATTTCGCTCTTATTATGGAGGAGGCTCGAGTCCAGCAGTGGGACGTATATGAGCCGAAATGATGATGATGATAAAGCTTCATGGGCCTTTTGTGCAACAACATCTCGAACGCTAAAACTTAGCATAACAATGTTTCATGAATGTACAATATGAAATCTTATTCCATATTTCAATGGACAGTCACGATATGGATGTTCACACGTTTGGGCAAAGGGCCCAAACATGTGTGAACTATGGGTCGCAAACCGGGATCCCGAATTTCGAAAATACCGGAATACCGGGCCAAATTTAGGTATAATTAATACCGGTATTCATTTCACAAAAACCGGGATATTCGGTATTTTCGGTTTTAGTAAAATAAATAAAAACAAATAGAAAAGTTACGCGCCATTTAATTCAAATTACGCGCGCGCGAGTTCGTTCACATTTAATTAAAGTATTTGAACTAGTTAACCTAAGTTATTTTAATAAAGGAATAAACGGGCATTTAGTATTAGTAAATTATTGCTAAGAACTAACTGATTGATTACCAACATATCAAATAATAAACCTTGTGTCAATGAAAATTTACTTACTATTCCTCCGCAAACTAACTTTATTATACTAAATTTGCTAACTTTAGCTTAATCCCAAAAATATCGAAAATACCGGATTATCAGCATTGGTCTGGAGCCAATACCGAAAATACCGGATTTGCTTAAATGATTCGGTATTGCGACCCCTAGTGTGAACATCCATATCGTGTATCCTATAGCCTATAGATGTCTTATTGTAGGGTACAACTGGATAAAAACGTCAAGTAGGATCACACTGTTGACAGTTGTTTATCTACAGCCGCGGGCTTGTCCGTCCGGGGCTTTGCAGTCTACGAAGCTATAATTTGGAAATATATATATATATATATATACTAGCTGACCCAACAGACGTTGTTCTGTTCAAATAAAGCGCCACCTACCGGGTCCAATTGCGAATCTAAACCATTCTCGATTCTCCTTGAGCATACACAAATTACTCAATCCAGTCAATAGATATCGCCATCTGTTAAAATCGTTTGGAGTTAACAGATAATTGTGAATGTCAAATAATAGACAAATAATTTGCAAAAAGAATAATATATATATATTATATTTATATATATATATATAATATATATATATTATATATTATTATAGCGACTATAAATTAAGATGTAAGTAATTAAGAAGTAATGTAATGTAAGTAATCTTTCAAGTTGGATCAAACTGCACACGGTGTGCAAATTACACGTAATTTATATATATTAAGATTTTTTTTTTAAACTTACCGGGATGCTTGTCGGTCGTCTTTTCTAGGAGGTGATATAAGCCGACGGTTCGGCGACAGCCTTCTTGGTGGAGTCTCATTGCGCTTGGCTGGTATGTTTCGTCTATCACCTGATGAAGGATAGAAAATCACGTATTTACTTGTAACTTTACAAGTTTTACTGCCTCATTGGATAAATGGCATAAGCATGGCGTTATGAGGTTGAGGCAAAAGTGTAGAGGCGTTTATGGATATCAAGTTTGCATAGGGATATTAGACTAACATTATACCAGTTTTGAATCGTTATTATCATCATCTCAGCTCATATACGTCCCAGCGTCCCACTGTTGGGTTCGAGCCTCCTCCACAATAGGAGGGAAATTGACCTTTCTGTACCATGCTGGTCAGGCAGGTTAGTACAGGGTTTTATATCGAGTTTTCCGTCTCTTGCATAAATGTTAAATGCATATTATAACCCTTAGTCATCTTTTACAACACCCGCGGACAAGAATTGTATTCTTACTCCGTCACCACACGGTATTGGATACGGATAAGAAATAATTTCGGCTTATTTGACAGTTACGGATAGTTTCCATTACGAGCTAACTAATATTATAAACGCGAAAGTTTGTGAGTATAGGTAGATGTGAAAATGAGAAATGTTTGTTGCTCTTTCACGCAAAAACTACTGAATGGATTTTGATGAAACTTCACAATAATATAGCTTACATATCAGAATAACGCATAGGCTATAATTTATCCCGATATTCTCACGGGAAGAGGAACTGCGGGCGAAACCGCAGGGCGCTGCTAGTTATTGAGATCATTTTTTCAGTTTCAACATTTCAGCTCATACACGGCCCACTGTTGGGCTCGGCAATTAACCTATTATATTATTATAGAAGGAAAATTTATGTGTTGGTATAGGGTTTTATTTTAAGTTTTCCTTCTCTTGTATATATGTTATCTGCAATCCCTAAGCCGTCTCTTTCGACATCCACGGGCAAGAATAGGGTGATTTATATTCTTACTCATGGTGTATTCTCTGAGAGAATATCTCTTTTTAGATAGCTATCTAAATGTCTGTAATAACGATTACTTGTTGGACGTGAGACACCTTAGTCCGCCCGTGACCATGAATGCTGCAAAGTGTTCCAAACGTCGGGCAATCATAAATCAAATACAAACGCGATATAATCCGTAAAAGTAGTTTTATTTACAATGTGTAGTGCTCACGTAAACATCAGATATCATTATATCTCTTTTTTCCTGGTCCGATATTTAAGCCTCAGCACTACACGAACTGCATTCATATTTCTAAGCCACTAGATAAAGTACATAGCACAGATATTTTTAATCTTAAAAGAAAGCTACCGAGCTGGACACCGAGGTTAAGAAATTGGTATGAGCGTCCAGTGTGCTTACTCTTGCATCTCGATTCTAATCCTAAATCCAATCGCAGTTCAAATTTGAGCAATTTGGTATGAAAGCGACACTATGGGAACACATACGATGGGAATCAAATTCGGTGGAATTTTTTTAAAGTACATGAATTCTACTCTCGTCAATTAAGTCAAATATTTGCTACTTCCGACGTGATTTTGACGTAGTTTAAAATAGTTAATGTTGCACAATTTAAGCGTCTTTATGGTGATCGAGTTCGCTAACGTTATCAATTTAACCCTAGATCACTAACCCTAATCTACAGTAACATTGTCACTAACCTTTCGTAAATTTTACGATGAATGAAATTGCCTTTTTTTTAAATCAACTTTATTAATAACGAAAAAAAAAACAGCTTTAGTTGGCATTATAATTCTTCTCTTAATAAACAACATAAACAGTTACATAAAACAATTACTTGGAACAATTATTGCACATTGAAACAATATGCTCCTTGTATAACGCCTTATTGTAGCGGTTGCAGTAGTTTGTAGTCATTCTACGTTTTTTTTTGATGAGCAGACACTGCAGATTTTGCGACTTTTAGGAACATCTTGACTGGTACTTGGCTGAGGATTATCAACTTTCAAAGTATCTGCAATATATTGTTTCACATTTCGCGGCAATAATACGGTTTGAATCCTTTCTTGCAGCCAAGGCTTCATCAATTCGTCTGCTATTTCTAGCGCAAAAGGTCTCCTTTTTTATAGGTTTTATTTTCGTTTCGATAAAAGATGAAATAGCTGTCTTGGCTCTGATAACTCTTTAGCTTCACCTACGGGACCAGGTATAATGTATAATATATTACGAGCAGCCGCACGAGAACGCGGTTGCCATATAGAATATTCTGACTCTGTTGAATAATTAATAATAATTAATGCTGCAGAGTCCATTATGTCGGTACGGGATGTCAGTGGCAATTATCATCACTATCATTGACTACTTCGACCATGGCAACGGCGTGGAACGAAGAGTTCGCCGTCCGAAGAAACTACATCATTCTCGTCGCTTCCACTAGTTTCGGCGTGAATTGCCGTGGCTAAATTATTTTCATTATCTGAATCCGATGACAATGGCTGACCTTCCTGGATTGACTCCGTGTCCGACTCAGCTAACCATTGTATTACTTTCACTTCTTAACTTCTCAAATCCATCTCAATAAATAAAAACAAAAACCAAATAGATTGCAACACTACAAATATAAAAAGTTTCCACAAACAATAAGATATATGTATGTCGCAGCACGACAAACCCTCGATATGTATATTACAAAGTAACCTTCTGTAGCGTTATAAAACAAAGCAAAAAGAATAAGCTATGATATAACTAAAAATAACTGAATAATAGTCAAACGCATTTTCGTATTCTTTCGTATTTTTGACGACGTATGTGCAATATCTCTAGATCTAATTGTTGTCCGTCCGCAAAAGGTGTTTGCGGGTCATTGGCAATGCAAGCTAGGAAGGTACTAGCGGCGGGCGGGGTATCGGATTTGAGAATCTTACCTAAACACAAAATACCTCCGCTGGGTGTCGTAATTTTTACGACGGGTTAGTGATCTAGGGTTAAAGTAATAAAATAGAGCACATTTGGTGAAAATAACCACGGCAAATGCGAAGAATTCGTTCTCGATTTGGTTTAAGAGTACCAAATATATAAGGTTGGTGAGATGGGAATTGAATCGGATTCGAAATTAGAATTGATTTCAAGGGTAAGCCCACAGTTTCCAGTCCAAACTTAATGGGTTTGGACGTCCAGACCATAGCCTACCATATAAAAAATCTAAAAGAATGCTTACCAGGCGACATCCTCTTCTCCGAGGGTGAATACCGCCTTCCATGAGGATCATCTCGTTTGCCACGAGGCGAAACTCCTCTATGCATAGCATCTCCCATTCTACGAGGAGACATCCGTCTCTGGTTGACGTCCTCCATCCTACCAGGTGGAGACAGCCTTCTCTTTCCCATATCAACCATTTTGCCACCTAAATCTCTTCGCATTAGCGCTTCTTTATCACGAGACGGTGAAATTCTTCTCTGCATCGGATCATCTTTTCTCCCGGATGGTGAGAAACCACGCCTCTTTTCATATTCTTTATAAGTATCAGGTCTAGATAGAAGACCTTTTGGATCCCTGTTTTGCTCTTGAGGGTGGTAGTTTCTCTCTTCAAATGGTTTATCATAGCCAGGTTTTTCTCCAGGGAATTGGGGTTTAGATTGTTGGGGCTGAAAATTAATAATTAAAAATTAAATTTAACTCGAAATCTTCCCTGGCCAAAGGATAGTGGACAAATCTATATCATGATTAGGGAACATACCCATACTATGTGACCTATTTTTTTATATTTTTCGATCTCCCCTCAGTAACCACTCATAGTATATACCATGACCCCCCGTCTCCCCCTTTAGTTTTCACGTAGTAATTCATAATTATAATTTTTAATCAATTCACAGATAAAAGGGTAAAATCAAAATAATTTGGCTCATACTCGTCTTTATTGCATAAGACTGCATGCATAATTAAATTACTAGTGAATTATATATTATGAAAAATTATTCGAATATAGGTAAGAAAATACGAGATTTTTCTCAGTAAAATCGAATATGTGACAAAACCATCCGCTCCTGTGACTAACCGTAGTATTTTAAGGACCCCGCTCCCCCCTCTAAATGGGTCACGTAGTTTGGGTACATTCCCTTATCATCACCCCGTTCCTATCCCAATTAGTTGGGGTTGATTCAAAATATAATGTCCTTTCATAGTACATATTGAGAATGTTATTAGCAATAGTTTTATGGCTGGCCGCCTGTCTGATGTCGAACCTTCTTGGGAATGCAATTGTCATCATCAGATGGACTTGGTCTAGGTCTATGTAAGGGTGGCCAAGTGTATATAAATGTTATTATATAATACTGAAGTTTTCCGCGTGGTGACAGAATAAGAACACAATTCACCACCCCATCTCTTGCCCGTGGGCGTCATAAAAGACAACTAAGGGATGTAATATGCAGATAACATCATTGCAAGGAATGAAAACTCTAAACAAGACCCTGTGCCAACACGCCTGACCAGCGTGGTATAGTAGGTCAAATTACTTCTCAAAGGCTGAGATAAATGATTAATTAATGAAAAGTTTGAAAACCCAACAACAACCACGCGCAAGACAGGGGGTGATGAATTTTTTTCTTACTCAACCCCTACCCGGAAAATAATAGCATATATATATTTTGATTTTTAGAAACAGCCACGACATTAAGTGTAATATAATATTTTATCAAAAAAAAGACTTCAAAACGAGGTTACGAGGATCCTCCGTATAAGGTTGACTGCGTGAGGGTAACGCCCCGGCAATACCGCTTTGTTGCTGCATCGAAGGGCAGCGTACCTGAGTAGGGACACGAAAAAAGTATCGATACTTTTAGGTATCGAGTACTTTTCTTTCGATTCCGATACTTTGGATTCGATACTTTTACTCCATGAGTACTTTATGGCAGGTATCGTATCAAATAAATTGTAGAAATTATTCATATTAAACTTGAACTTACGACCCACGTTTGTGGTAACGCCATCTAGTTCAAACGTAATGAACCTTCTAAAACGTGTCTCGAAATATTCTAATCAGTTCAGACGTTAAATTTCTAAAAAAAAGCTCATCACGACATAGGTTCTAGGAAAAGTACTCGATATTTTTGTTTCAATGCTTTAAGGCCCATTGGCGATGGGGAGGGAACACGGTAGGGGTCGCACGCCGCCTATCCGTCGTCCCTGGACATATTCTGTGAGATGTGTCCGGATCATAACCTACCAAAACAACAAAAAATACTTCACAATATCTGTATTTACCTGATGACTACGTTGTTGCCATACTGGTGAATTTTCTTGCTGCGAGTATGTAGGTTGTTGCCCACCAGGATGTGTTATATTGTACTGTGTTGGACCCTGGAAGTTATCTTTCATTATAGTTATCTGTAACAAATAATTTATATCATATGTTTTCGGTTAACGCTTAATGGTAAGACAAAGGAATATTTCCGGGTTAACCCACAGACCGGTTTAAGCTGTTAAAACCATGTTTAGGATTACACAGATATAATATCTGCATACAATACCTTAGTCGTCTTTTGCGACACCCACAAGCAAGATAGGGAGTGGTGAATAGGGACACAATATCGAACAGAAAGTATCGATGCTGTACTCATGAGTAGTATCGAAGAAAAAGTATTGTACTCAATAAAGTATTGAAACAAAAATATTGATACTTCAAAGTATCGAGTACTGAGTACTTTTCCTAGAATCTATGTTGTGATGGGCTTTTTTTTTTTAGAAATTTTACCGTTACGAATATTTCGAGTCGTCGCGTTTTAGAAGATTTATTACGTTTGAACTAGATGACGTTACCATAAATATGACTCGTAAGGTCAAGTTTAGCATGAATAATTTCTACAATTTATTCGATACGATACCTGCCACAAAGTATTCATTGAGTAAAAGTATCGAGTCCAAAGTATCGGTATCGAAAGAAAAGTACTCGATACCTAAAAGTATTGATACTTTTTTCGTGTCTCTAGTGGTGAATTGTATTATTTCTGTTACCACACACTCTCTAACGTTTCGATATTTAAGTACAGACTTGATACAATACAGCGGAGTAACAAATTGTAACTAAATAAAACAATAACGAAACGCGGACGAATAACACCAGTTCCAACACGTTCATGCTTGCATTGATTATACTTGACAATTTAGTTGATCGAGGTTTACACTCCGGATGTCCACGAATAGGGATGTGAAAAATAATCGATTTATATTAATCGATTATTTTTTTGAAAAAAAAAAAATTATTATAAAAATAATCGATTAATTAAAAGTAATTAATCGATTATTAGCAAATCGATTTATTTAAAAAAGATAACAATCGTTTATTTATTAATCGTTTTTTTTCCTCCAAGTCACACCGCTATCCACGAATCCGTATAACTGGGGTGCAGATAATCGAGTTGCCACTATACTAAAAACACAAACAAAAAACAATCTTATGTTTTCTTTCGTGGTCAATATAAGTATTACTGTTGGATAAAATATAAATTTATAAAGTAATTCATAAATGTCTCTGTAAACGTTTTGTCGCAGACGGCCTTCATAAATGTGTACATTGTTTTGTTTTACTGCCGCTAGTGGCGCTTCTTTGGTTTTTGTTTGGTGTCTATACGAAGTGTTTCTGTTAGGAACAAATATATTTTGAGTGCTTGTAAGAAATCTGACTGGTGTTTTATTGAAATACTGCATCATAAGCCCCATAATTACATTAGGGGATAACCTCTTCGTAAATGGAAGAACTTAGCTTACTATATTTACAAAATGACTTTTACTTCGAAGTTTCCTTTCCTAGCGTAGGGATGTGACTTGAAGGGAAAAAAAACAATATATAATCGATTTTTTTTTCGATTTATAAATCGAATTAATAAATAATCGATTTTTTTTCAGTAAAATAAATCGATTTGCAAAAAATCGATTAATTATTTTTAAATAATCGATTATTTTATAATCGATTTTTTTACCATTCGTAGTTCTTTTCTCCCAACAGAATTATGATGGCCTTTTTTTTACGAAATCTGAGTTTTATTTTCTAATATAGTATGAAACACTGATATTGGCTCGATGTGATGACCTTTTTTTTAGGAAATGTGAGATTTCTTTTCTAATTATAGTATGAAACATTGACATTCGATCGAGCACTTTTCGTGGCAGTATTGTGATGACCTTTTTTTAGGAAATCTGGCAGTAATTTTATTTTCTATATAATAGAAAACTTTAAATTTAAACAAAACAGCAAATACTGAAATAATCGATTAATTTTAATATAAAAATATCGATTCCTTTTAAATCCATTTTTATTATTTAGATAATCAATTAATATAAAAATTGATTATTTTTCACAACCCTACCCTTGCGATATTCATCTCTCTTACTCGTTTAAGATAACGCCCGCTATAAACGGACGCTTATAACTGCTATTGATATTCCATCGACGTAAAATATGATATATTTTTTTGACAGCAACCTGCCCTAAGGAAATAATCCTTGTATTGCGAGGGACATTACAAACAAACTAACGGACACAAATTACATCGAGGCTCAGAACAACAATTTATGGATCGCACAAAGTGTTACCCTGCGTCGGATTCGAACCCCCGACACTGGCACTGTAGGTATCTTAACCACTACGCTATTTGTACAGTCGAATATAAACAAATTGAACATAAATTACGTACTGGTTTCTCGTGCTGGTATTGTTGATTCGGTGGGTATCTGCCACCGTGTACAGGCGCAGAGGCCGGGTGACCACTTTCTACTGTCTGAATATTTCTTAAGTTTTGACGCGCATCCAACTGACGAGGCTGCAACAAAATATTATTTACAGGGGAGCGTCTATTAATTACGTAGATTTTGCATGTAACAGTTCGAGCCGAGATTTATCTAATATTAAATGGAAGATGAATATTAATGGAAGAAGTTATCCTTGTGGAGACAGACTAAGAATACAATTCACCACCCTTCTTTTGCTCGTGGGTGTCGCAAAAGACGACTCAAGGATACAATATGCATATACCATCTATGCAGGACAAGGAAAACTCGAAATAAAACCCTATACCAACACGTCTGACATAGTAGGTCAATTGCCCTCCTATCGTGGAGGAGGCTCGAGCCTAGCAGTGGGACGTGTATGAGCCGACTTGATGACATGATGAAATGGAAGTGAGGTGATCTTGGCAAGTATCAAGCCGCAAAAACAATGTAAGTCATTCATCATTTCCATTTCATTTTCGTCGTCATACTAGAGCAATCTTGGATTGCTTTTTGTTACCAGTCACCAAAATTCAAATTAATTATACAAAATGTAATAAAAAAAAAGGACTTCAAAACAATGTAGAGAACTAAATACTTGATTATTGACGATAGCTCAAAAACTACTGGTCAGACCTGGCTCATATTTAAATGAGACCACATCGGAATTATTTTTGAACATAGCGCGTTTAAAATTAAAAAAAAAAGAACACACAGACCAATTAAGAAACTTCTCCTTTTTGGATTGGGTTAAAATACAATTTTTTTAATAATCTCAAGAGAGATGGAAGTATAGGATGGAAGGCTCTCAAGACTTACGACAGTTGGAGAAAGGTCATTGAAAAGTAGCCGAAATCATCTCACGTAATTATTAGATGCCACCTAATAAGAAAAATAATAAGCACACTATTTTTTTATTTTCTTCATCATTATTATCATCATCATAAGTTCCACCACTGTTGAACTTAGACTTCCTTTACGATGGAAGGGAAATTGATATCAGAATAGAGTTTATTAAGTATTTCTTCTCTCGCATCGATGTTACTTGCATATCAGATCCTTTAGTCATCTTTCACGACACCCAGGAGCAATGTAATGGTTGGTAGCATTCGTAGTTGCCACCCCATGGCAAATTACAACGAAGACTATACAAGATGTATCAGGTTAGTAGGCAACTGGTCATACGAGAGCTAGATAATGGTGGGAGGAACCCATGCAAAAAGTTGAAATAAAAATATTGATTCGTTAATGATTTGGAGGCATGTAAAGTTTTCAATTTTGTCGAAAGAGCGATTCTTTCGTGTAAATCTGATTAAAATGTATAAAGTCGATGATATTTAATCTGCAACATATTCGTACTTTGTTAAATGTTCATTAGAAATTGAATAATTCAATGATTATGTTCGCATAAGCAAGACAAACTTCGCTTTAAATCAGCTGACCGGCCGATGACCGTTGACGAGTCGCCTTTGTACCTGTTACCATTGAAGCGTTCACACTTCACGCAAATAATGCCTATTTATACTGTCGAAGCTTTACATGGCTGTACATTCCTACATAATACGTAACATTTAAGGCACAGACTCTTAGACACACATTTTTGTAGTCACTATAACTTTTATGTTATATAGTTTTTTGTATAATATACATTCTAATTACGATCTATGACCGTTAACTACAATATACTCGAATAGTAGCCCCATAACCTGATACCCTGTATAAACAAGAAAATTATAAATTTATTATGGTTCTATATGCATTAAGTATTTAAATAAATTCATTCTAAACGGCTGGACAGATATTTGATGAAATTTTATATACAAGAATTCTTACGGGTATATTATTTTTGGGTGGATATCCACCATAGTTGGGTCCAGGTGGTACTCCTTCCCTGCTTTGCTCGTAAGGATGTTGATTGCGGTTTGGTTGCTGGAAGTAAAATTAAATGTAGTTAGTAAGTACCTTGATATTCTTTTTTAATCTTTATTTCAAGATCAGTGGTAGGGCTACGCTGCTGAGTTTTGTACCTGCAGTCATAAATGGATAGGCACCTCTGATGGTAGTACCACATTCTCGCAGAAAATCAACATCCGAGTAACAGATATTACTACTACCGTAAAGGGGGGAGCCTTCTAGTAGTCTTACCAGATGGAGTTGGATCCAGATCTAAAGCTTTTGATCGTCTTTTACGACAAAACTGTGTAAGGGGAAATAAATTACCCGAATTAAGGGGGAACGCAAAAAAAATGGTTTTATGTATACTGATAAGTCTTGTGCATATTTTGTATCGGGCCGACCACTGAAGCCAAGAAACTCTGCATCGATGGTCGGCCCAACGACGAAGGCGATGTGCTATCTATCGGGTGGGTTACGCTGCCGCGCGTCGCCCCTCTGTCGCCCTAGACGGAGACGGACGGCGGGAGCGCACCCCAAAAAAAAATGCATATTTTGTAAGCCCAATGTCAATTTTGAAGATATTGTCAATCTATTCAGCAGCCTATCAACGTTCACTGATACCCATCAGTAGGTCTTACTATTTTTTTAAGACACATCGCCCAACCCGTCCAAGCGACTGTATCGCCTTCCCTCCTCATTCTGGTAACGATTCCTTAACCTCACTAGTGATATAGGCTCCCTGAGGATATTGCCGTAAATTGGTGTAATTTGCCTGGAAAATCCTTTGTGTGGTGCCGGAGTAAGAATACAATTTATCACGCCGGTAAGAAAGCCGAGGATGTCGTAAAAGACGACTAAGGGATATAATGTGGATATAATATCTGTGAAGAGAAGGAAAACTCGAAATAATACCCTATACCAACATGTCTTACCAACATGTCTGACCAACATGGTATAGTAAGGTCAACTCCTATTGTGGAGAAGGCTTGAGCCCAGCAGTGGGACGGGTATGAATTGAGACGGCTATTACTCTTTCTTTTGTTGATTACAGCCGATTTTTACTACACGTAAAGTTAATTTAGGGGGTTGTTACGTATTTTTACCACATAGGAAACTTCTCGATATTTGAAAGTAATATCATTTATAATTTTAGGGATGTCATTGAAAATAGAAAACTTTTTGGTACAATTTTATAACGTAAAAAGTAAGTTTTTTTTAAACACATCAACCTGCGCTATGGAAATAATCCCTGTCTTGCGAAGAACTTTACATGTTAGCAAAGTCAATATAAAAAAAAATCAATCTATAAATTACACCCAGACTCAGAATCTCAATTTGTGAAGCGCGCTAAGTATTGTCCTACGTGGGAATGGAACCCGATACTGTAAGGTCAGTATTTTAACCACTGCTATTTGTGCATTCCATAACCTTTTTTAAGTCTCGCCATCATCACAGCTTATATAAGGGGTCTTAACCCTCGGCCGTCCCCCACAATTGGTGGGTAATTGATCTACTATAACGCGCTCTAAAACGAAGAAAACTTGTCAAGACTATTCAAACGAGTCCAAACTCGACAGTAAAACTGTCTCGTTTAGGAGTACCTATGGCCTCATTCTAACGCCATCTTGAGACCCTGGCTGTCATGTAGCACAAGAGTGCTTGTCAAGACTATTCAAACGAGTCCAAACTCGACGGTCTTATCTTGTTTAGGAGTTCCTATAGCCACCTTGCGACGCCATCTTGAGACTAGCTTCAGGGCACCATATTATTGCATTGTCACGTAAGTAAACCAAATTTCAGCCTAATCTAACGACAGGAAGTGGTTCTAATTTAACTCGCAAGATTTGTCCCATACTAACAGGGCAAGTTAAATAAAAGCTTTTAAAAAATAATGCTTAATACTAACCTGTTGGGCAAAACTTGGCGGAACATTCTGATGAGCGTTATAGTTAAAATTTTGAGTCCCCATTGACGAATTTGGACCCCATTGTGCATTTTCATTTGAAGACCAAGGCCTTATATTATCCACAGGGCCTTGCGGATAAACTTTATTAGGAAATTGTTGGCCACCAGGCCCTTGTGGTCCACCAAGTACTTGTGGTCCACCAGGCCGCCCTTGCTGAGCGTCAGGTCCCCGCATTCCAGGTCCCCTATTATATTCGCTAGGACGCGGTTGATTTATATAATCATTTCTGGGTTCATTAGCATATTCAGGTCTTTGTTGTGGTCGAAAGCCAGGTCTTGAATCAAATCTATCTTGAACGGCAGGTATATTAGGCTGTAAATAATTGAATTAATTAAATTCACTAATAAGCTAAGTCGCCTCCACAATAGGAAGGAAATTAACCTACTATGCCATCCATCCATTCATCCATCAGCCTATAGACGTCCACTGCCGGACGGAGCCACGAGAATGCCACTCGGAACGGTCCTGCGTCACTTGCATCCAACGATTCCGTGCGACTTTGAGAATGTCGTCAGTCCACCAAGTGGGGGGTCCTCCTACGCTGCGCCGTCCGGCCTACACCTACTATGCCACGCTGGTCAAATATTGGTACAAAATTTTACTTCAAGTTATCCTTCTCTCCCATGGATGAAGCGTGCCGCTGCCCAACCGAGTTGGATTCGTCGGCTGATCTCTTTCTCGAAATTGGATCTACCTAACTGGACTGTTTGTCCTAGGTAAACATAATGATCGACAACTTCGAGAATCGCATTGCCAACTAGGACCGGTACAGGAATGACATGGGCGTTTGACATGACTTTCGTCTTGTCCATGTTCATTCGTAAACCCACTAGTTGGGATACCCTGCTGAGATCATTGAGCATTGTGCCAAGATCCTCCATGGATTCTGCCATAATGACGATATCGTCTGCAAATCGAAGGTAAGTGATGTATTCGCCGTTAATGTTGATGCCTAGTCCAGTCCAGTCTAAGAGCTTGAAGACACCTTCCAGTGCAGTGGTAAAAAGTTTCGGAGAGATGACATCTCCCTGTCTCACGCCTTTCTGCAACTGGATCGGTTTTGTACTCTTATCCCGGATACGGACTGACATTGTGGCGTTCCTATACAAACACTTCAGCACTTCGATATAACGATGGTCGATTTGGCACCGCTGAAGGGACTGCAGCACCGCCCAAGTTTCGACTGAATCGAAGGCTTTCTCATAGTCCACAAACGCTAAGCAAAGGGGCCGATTGTACTCCTCGGTCTTTTGTACAATTTGCCGAAGCGTGAGGATATGGTCTATGGTGCTATAGCCTTTTCGGAAGCCGGCTTGTTCGGGCGGCTGGAAGTCATCGAGCTTGCGCGTGAGTCGATTGGTAATGACCCTCGAAAACAACTTATAAACGTGCCTCAGGAGTGAGATGGGTCTGTAGTTCTTTAAAAGGGCTTTGTCACCCTTCTTGAAGAACAGCACCACCACACTCCTGGTCCACGACTCTGGAACGTCGCTCCCGAGGATAACGGAATTAAATAGCTTCTGAAGGGTTATTAAGACTGGCTTTCCGCCCGCCTTCAAAAGCTCTGCCGTAATTCCGTCATCTCCCGGTGCCTTACCGTTACGTAGTTGTTTGAGAGCCATTCTGATCTCGTACATGCTGATGTCCGGGATTTCTTCGGTATAGTGCCGAGTTAGCTTGGATCTGGGATCTTGGACCAAGCCGACAACAGGATTTCGGGATGATTTGTATAACTGTCCATAGAACCTTTCGACCTCTCCCAAGATCTCACTTTGGGATGAAATGACAGTGCCATCATCGGTCTTCAGCTTAGTCATTTGGCTTTGCCCAATAGACAGATCTTGTGCGAACACTTTCGAGCCACAATTCCGCTCTATCGCTTCTTTAATACGGAGCGTATTAAATCGGCGAATATCGCGACGCACAGACCTGGAGATCTGCCTATTTAGCTGCCTATGTTTGGACCAATCGGCTGAAGACTGCACCGTCATTTCTTTTCTCCACTCCATGAGCTCGAGAGTCTGGTCAGAAAGTTTTTTAGGTCTATTAACGCGGTGAGCCTTGAAAAATTTCGACCCAACCGCGTGGACAGTTTCCACGAACCTGTTGTTCATATCGTTCGGCGATTCGCACTCGCCCAGAGATTGGAAGCGATTGTGTAGTGCGAGTTGAAAGCTTTCGAGGTTCTGGTATTGGACAGATGTAGGTCGGAGTGTAGACTTCATCAAGCGTGACCGCTCGACTTTTGTATGGATATTCAATGTGCCTCGTACCATCCGGTGATCGCTCCCAGTTTTAATCCTGCTGATCACTGAGACATCATTGAATATCTGTCGTTTGTCTGACAAAATGAAGTCTATCTCGTTTTTTGTTGAACCATCGGGGCTAATCCAGGTCCATTTCCTTTGTGGCTGCTTCCTGAAGAAGGAATTCATCATAAAGAGGCTTTCCTTCTCCAGAAAATCAGCCAGTTTCTGGCCCCTCTGGTTTCTCTGTCCATATCCATGTTTCCTCACTCTCAACTCATCATCACTCCCTTTGCCTAGTTTCGCGTTAAAGTCTGCCATAACCACCGTGAAGTGGGTTTTGGACGCGTGTATGGCTTTCGAGATGTCCTCGTAAAATGCCTCCACCTCGTCGTCGGAGTATGTCGAGGTCGGTGCGTATACCTGTATAACCTTCAGCGAATACCTCTTGGTAATTCTGAGTATAAGGTACGCTACCCTTGTCGACACACTCTCGATCCTCTCCACGTTGTCTACGAGAGACTTACGAACGATAAACCCTATACCACCTTGGGACGGGTGATCGCCCTCCCGGTAGAAGAGCAAGTTTCCAGACTGGAGGATTAGTGCCCTCGCCCTCTGATAATCCTACAATGTCCCAGCGGATTTTGCTCAATTCCTCTTCCAGCTCGATGACCCTCTCGTCAGTCCTGAGTGTCCGAATGTTGTGTGTTACCAGGGCCAAGGGTCGTTTTTGTTGGTAGCCGGATCGCTGCCGGAGATTCCTCGCACCCCCCGCTCCACCCCTACTGGGCCCGCCACTCGGTATATATGACAAAAAATATTTTTAAAATTAGGTTTAGATTTGAATTTATGAATGAATTTGTATTTATCATATTCTGACCTATGGCCACAGATATATTTTTATATTAGTATCAGAAATTTGACGTTGTTTGTCGTCTACGTTTAGTAATTCTAGTAAAGTAAGAAACGAGGGATCTGTCTCTTGGGAACCAACACAAACGATAGTCATTACTTTCAGAGGACAGCAACTCCCTACCCGTATTTTTTCATTTTATTCTTCTCTTCAGGTAGAAAACTATAACTTTCCAACCATTCAGTGCCTTAACTGCTGTCGGTTTGGACATATCAAAGGTCAATGTCGATCTAAGCCTCGATGTTATCGTTGTGCTCAACCTCATTCAGGTGATTCATGCTCGGTCAATGAGAAGGAATCAACTTGCATATTCTGTTTAGATAATCATCAATCTATCAGTAAAGACTGCCCGGAACAAAATAGGCAAAGATTGATTAAAGCTACTATGTCTAAAGAGGGAATATCATACATAGAAGCAACAGCTCTTATTCCTAAAACGGCTAAATCATATAACAAGATTGTCCAGAATTCTCCTCTTCAATCCTCATCTGTTATTGTTAATTATCCATCCCCTTCTTCAAATCTCCCCTTACATTATTCTCCTCAGCAATCTTATAAAAAAACTGTTATTCTACCTCCCCGCCCAAAGCCCAATATGGGTAAATCATACGACAAAGTCGCTCACAGATCCATCGTTGCCGATGTCCCTTCCGAACTGCCTAACGGTTGTGCTATTCCCACAGAATCCAATGCTAATAGCTCAGTTGTCCCTCAGGACCAATTATTACTACAACTTTTATCCATTCTCATCAACATAATTTCTCAAAACTCTATTGCTCTACCGCCCAACGTTGCCTCCATGATTAATCAATTATCTTCCATAGCCAACTATAATGGACAGATGTCCTATAATTCAATGGAACGCCAATAGTCTTCGTCCAAAAACTCACGAGCTCAGGTATTTATTAAGGAAATTCTCCCCTGCCATGTTTGCCATATCTGAGACGTGGCTCGTCCCTGGTTCTCTCTTTAGAGTTCCAGGATACAACTGCCTTAGGGATGATCGTCAGGATGGCTATGCTGGCGTCGCCCTTCTCATCAATCGTAATGTGACATTTACTCAAGTAACAATCCCTGTACATAACCCACTTATAAACATTGTAGGCGTTAGAGCCTTCAATATTACATTTCTTTCCCTATATATCCCCCACCCTCAATCATCATTGATTCCAGATATTCTTTTAATCATTTCCTCTGTTCCTGATCCTATTATAATTTTAGGGGACTTTAACGCTCATCACACTTCTTGGGGCTCGTCTATCTGTGATTATTTTGGATTATCTTTACTAGAAATATTTGATGAAGCCAATCTTTGTGTCATTAACAATGGCTCTCCTACTCGTAGGGCATATCCTCATCAAAATCATAATAGTGCTGTAGATCTTACGGTCTGCTCTCCTTCTCTATCTTCATCACTTACTTGGGAAACTCTCTCCTCGACGTATGGCAGTGATCACTTTCCTATTGTAATTCATCTTCTTCAAAGATCTCCTCCACAAATCACCTACAATCCACTTCAAAAATACAAATTATCTTTGGCTAATTGGCCAATGTACTCTTCTTTCCTCGACTCTAAAGTAGACTTGATTCCAAACCCAAACATCAACAATTGTATGCTGTGCTACGATAAATTTATTGAATGCATCAATACCGCTGCCAATGCTCATATTCCTCGGAAAAGCCCTTCTGGTTATATTTCTTCTCCACCCTGGTGGGATTCAGAATGTACTAGAGCAATTAAAGAACGTAAAAGAGCTGAAACAACTTATAATCGCTCTATGACTGAGGCTAACTTTATAGCTTATAAAAGGGTAGCAGCCATAACGAGAAAAACTTTATTAAATAAAAAGCGTCAGGGTTGGGCTAACTTTTGCTCTAACCTCTCGCCAAGCACATCCCCATCTATTATTTGGACACAGATTCGAAAATATAGAGGCATATTTTCCTCTCCCAATATCACCTCTAACGACCCTTCCTCTTGGATAGAGGATTTTGCTAACAGAATCGCTCCACCATTCGTCCCTGGACCTCCTCTTCCCTTCCGTCCCTTTTTCCCTATTACAACTTCCTCTTTAGATTCGCCTTTCACCAGCGATGAATTGGAACTTGCCTTACAGGGCCTTGTGGACTCTTCCCCTGGCCCAGATGGCATTCCTTATTCCTTCATTACTAAATCTTCTATTAATACCAAACATTTCCTTCTAAATCTGATTAACTCTTTTTATAACTCTGGTTTTATTCCTAAATCCTGGTCTTCCCAAATAATCGTTCCAATTCTAAAACCTAAAAGAAATGCAACAGATCCCCTGTCTTATCGGCCCATTGCCTTATCTTGTGTACTAGCTAAAATTACCGAAATAGTTATCAAACACCGTCTGCAATGGTTTATCGAAAATAATTGCCTTCTTCCTCATTCTGAATCTGGTTTTCGAAAGGGAATGAGTACAATAAACAATCTTGCCTTGATCACCACAGAAATCAATCTGGCTTTTAAGCGGAAGGAATGTTTAATTGGAGTATTCTTAGATACAGAGTCAGCATATGACAACGTTGTTCTTTCTGTTCTTAAAAGCAAATTGCTTCAATTAAATGTTCCTTTGAAATTAACCCATTTTATATGCTGTTTTCTCTTGGAAAGGACTATACAAATACGTCTGCCCAATTACAATATTTCACCTAGAAAAGTTTGGAAAGGCCTCCCCCAAGGTTCAGTTCTTAGTCCTCTCTTATATAACATCTATACACATGATTTACACCTTTCTGTATCTTCATTTTGTCAGGTCCTCCAATATGCCGATGATCTAGTCTTATACCTACCATCAAAATCTATTCAAGAAGCTGAAAACAGATTAAACTTTGCTTTAGAGTACCTAAACAATTGGTTAATTAATCATGGTCTATCACTATCTCCCAATAAAAGCTCAATGGTAGTATTTACAAAAAAAAAACTGGTCCCTACTATTAATTTACAAATTAATAACGAGCCCATACCCCAAAAAGATTCGGTAAAATTTTTAGGTATGTGGTTGGATTCTAGACTAACAGGTGTTCGACACTTTAATTATGTTAGTTCAAAATGTGAGCATAATGTTAATATTCTGCGTGCCCTTGCTGGGGTGTGGTGGGGATCACATCCATTTTCACAAAAAAATCTTTACAATGCGATAGTTCGTCCCCATTTAGATTATGGCACATTTCTTCTTGACCCAGGCAATAAATTGGCTTTAAATAAACTAGAAAAAATTCAGTCAAAATGTCTCCGTATTATTCTGGGAGCAATGAAATCATCTCCGATAAATGCCATGCAGGTGGAGTGTTGTGAACCCCCACTTCATCTTCGTAGACAACTACTCTCAGATAAATTCTTTTATAAGGCTACTCAATTCTCGAACCTTCCTTTGATCGATGCAGTAAAAAAGTTACACTCTATTATTTCAACCAATGCTCAAAATTCAGAAGAATATAAACCTTGCCTGGTTCGTAGTTTCAATAGAAGTCTTCAATTTTTTTCTAACATTGCCAGATTTCCTGTTTATCCTGTCTTTTTGACTAAATATGAATCTCTGATTTACAAACCACACATCATCCTAGATTTTGGGATAGATAAAAATTCTCCAGATGCTCAAGAAACATTCAGAGATAATGTTCAAGAGTACTGGCCGGATCATCTTGAGATTTTTACGGATGCTTCAAAATCAGACAATGTTGATGTGGGAGCCGCTGTCTGGATTCCTAAGTTTTCCATCTCTCTTTGTTTTAAATGTCCCTCTATATCCTCTGTTTTTACGGGTGAAGCCACAGCTATCTTAGAAGCTCTGAAATATATTATATCTCATAAAATAAAGAAATCCATTATTTTTTCTGACTCAAAAAGCTGTTTGCAGTCATTTCAATCAAATCCTTTTAAATCAAAATCTCCTTTTCCTTTATGTCTTCAAATTAAAGAATCCCTTTTCGAATGTAATAAGCAGGGATTGGATGTAGTTTTAGCTTGGATTCCTGGACACTGTGGTATTCTCGGCAATGAAATAGCCGACTCATGGGCGAAACAAGCGGTTATATTTGGCAATGACGATAATTATGTAGTGTATGCTCAGGATCTTGACAATTATAGTTTTTCGCATTTACGTAGTTCATGGAACTCTCTCTGGCAGGTTTCTAAAAAAGTTAAAGGAAAGTTTTACGGCCATCTTCAACCGGATATTCCTCCAAAACCATGGTTTTTCAAATTCAAAAATATCGAAAAAAGTATCTCCTCTTCAATTTGCCGCATGCGGTTGGGTCACTGTTGCTCTCCTGTCTTTTTAAATAAAATTAAAATAAGAGACCATTCCTTATGTGAATGTGGTCTTGACGAAGGTTCCATAGATCATATTCTCTTTTCTTGTCCTAAATTGCGTTTTTCCCTTTATGATTGTCTTCCTCCTACTATTCCCCGCCCTACTAACTCACGTCTCTTACTATCTCTAATTTTCTCTCCTTTTCATAAAACCTTATCAAAATTTATAAAAATCAACAATATTAGATTGTAATCTCAAACCCATGATCAATTACAGCTTTTAGAAATAGAAACAGAGCCAATACATTTAATATAATACTTTATTATAAATACCGATCATCTTCTTATACCGATCAACTTGTGTCTCTCACTTTTCCCTCAATGTTACTCGACATTGGCAAATTTGTGGCAACCCTACGCCGCTGAAGCCATAATAAGAAGTTGAAGTTGAAGTAGTAATTCTATAGAATTTATTCAATAGAGTAAGAAAACCTGTACAAATATTTAAACACATTTATTATAATTGAATAAACATCCAAATTAATAATAATACAGGTCATATTATTCTTTTAGCACACGAAATAAATCCTTGAGACGCAAAGAATTTTACAACCAACCATTCATCATCAATATTACCCTCACGGGCTAGGGGTGCTATTTTTTTTAACCGACTTCTAAAAAAGGATGAGGTTCTCAATTTGGATGTTTGTATTTTTTTTATGTTTGTTCGGGCATAACTCCGTCCCTTGTCAACCGATATGATTTATTTTTGTTGGAAAGGGTATAGGTACTGCCCAAATGGTCCCACGAAAATTTTACGGAAATCAAACAAGCTGTTTTGAAAAATCATCAATCAATCTAAAATGTATCTATGTCTACATTAACAATCTTTTCGTTAACTCTTCATTGCGATTTGAAGTCATTCTTTTTTCAAAAATTCAAAAATTATTCTATTATTGTGTAAATAAACTACATTTTATTGATGAAGAAAAGAAAGTATTTTGTGTGCAAATAAAGGACAATTTAATATATTATTTTATTTCAAAACATATTTCAATAATTAAAAAGAAAATTCCATCATCATCACAGCTCAAATACGTCCCACTACTGGGCTCAAGCCTCCTTCTCAATATGAGTGAAATTGAACTTACTATACCATGCTGGCCAGACAGGTTGATATAGGGGTTTTATTTCGAGTTTTCCCTGTCCTATCTTGCATAGAAGTTATACGCGTATTATATCTCTTAGTCGTCTTGTACGATATCGACGGGTAAGATAGGGAGTGGTGAATTATATTCTTACTCCGTCACCATATAGTATACAAAGATAAATAATATTTAAAATGATATTAAAATTAACAATAACAGTAGCAACAGGTGTGTCCTGTTATAATTATTCAAACTAAACAAATATATTATTTTAAAATATAAAATATATATACATATATATTATATCTGTATTTGAACAGATGTGTATCAAATTCTATTCGGTTGGATTTTAAAAATTTTGTTATCAATCTCATCATTATCTTAGCCCATATACGTCTAATTGTTGGTGTTAGGCTTCTTTCATTATGGCAGGAATATTGACAGACTATACCAAACAGGTCCAATTTTATTTAGTCACAGAGAAGATACCATAAAGGATGGTGAATAGTATTCTTACTCTGTCACCACACGGCAATATACAAGCAGAATTAAACCTATTATTGCCTATGTAGCGACAGGATAGAATACATTTGTCATCAGCCCTTACTTGCCCATGGGTAGTAAGAATCGGTTAAGGGTCTCGTAAGGAGAGTGGGCAGCAGCCATCTCCTGGGAAAACTTATAACAGTTACTGCAATCGCCAACCCTCCTGCCCAAATGAGGCGATTATGGCATAATTACCCGGTGGCCTATCTTTAACAATGGATGACTACGGGCCGATGGATGGAAACCTATATGGGCTTATTATTACTACTTTTGATGTTTTAATATGATTCAACATCATCATCGTAGCCCATATACATCCCACTGTTGGGCTCGGACCTCCTCCACAATGGGAGGGAATCATATTACATCATGTGCATATTACATCCTTTAGTCGTCTCGTACGACACCCACAGGCAAGACTGGGAGTGGTGAATTGTATTCTTATTCCGTCACCATACCATTAAGCGTCATATAAGATTAATAAAAAATGTAAGCAAATCGGTGTAATATTTCCTTTTGTTATTAGAATAGATCTATCCCAGTAGTTTAAGATATGTAGAAGTTAGCTTATTAATATGTAAATATCTCGTTAACCGAGCTTTGCTTGGTATAGTTTTTTTTTTTTTGTAAGGAAATATATTAACAAAAAACGAACGAAGGCAAAGATATATATTAATAAAAAACTAAAAATAATGAAAAAATATCAAAAATTAAAAAACAATAATAATAACACCGAGATTCGATCTCACGCTGTTTGAATGCGACTGGACAATTTCTTAACTGAGCTATTATCACTCTTGACGGCGACGACTAAATTTAAATTCCTATTCTGATGATTATATATACACAAGAATTGCTCGTTTAAAGATATAAGATACTTACATTGGGAGCAGGTTTTCCAACGGGAACCACTTTAATGACAAAATTTCCAGCCATACGATATCCATTGAGGAATTTCATTAACTTGAAACCCCCACTGTCATCGGGAAAACCTATCCGCACCTTTTTTGTGCCGTCTCCTTCAGGAACCAAATTGTCCAGTATGTAGTCATCCAAGCTACATAACTGTTTTATCAAAATTTTTACATCTTGATATTTTGTCTGAAAATGTAAATAATTCAAATTTATTATTATAATCTGCCGTGTAGTGTATATAAGAATGGAATTCATCACCCCCTAACTGGGTGTTGAATCTAATAACAATCCATCTCCCATTATGAAGCTTGAACCCGCCATCATATACAGGGTATTTTTTCAAAGAGTGCACAAATTTTTTTATTATATTCTAGATATAAATAAAATGATATATAAAATGTAAAATGTTTAAAATCACTAGTAATTAATTAATTATTTTGATTTGAAAATTGCTGTGTGGTAGCGGCTTCGAATACTACCAACCCTTGCTTTGCTCGTGGGTGTCGTAAAAGGCGACTAAGAGCCCTAGATTGACGTCAGGCAGGCGGCCGGTCATAAAAGTCATTGCCAAAACTTTTTGCAATATGTCAAAACAAATGACATATTGCGTCGACCCCAAGTAATTGGGATAAGAGCAAGCTGATGATGATGATTTGAAAATATCTAAGAATGTTCGTGACTTTTAACCATCCTATTTCCGGCCATTGAGAACGAAAAGTAGCGTAAACGCACACTAATACAGCATATTACTAACAAAAATTGTATTATAGGTAATAAGTTTACGATTTCAAATGAATGGTTGAAACGTTTCTAATTGGTGTTTATTTTCTATTTCACTTACACCCATACATATTGCTTAGTCTATCCTCTCTAACATAATCTTAATCAACCAACACTTTCCCCCATGCACGTTTTCGCATCTATTCATCTTTTTCGCACTACTCATAACATCCCATACTTCGCTGATCCTGTTCGCTCTCTTTCTAACACCCTAGTGCACTCAATCATTCCTCTCACTCTTTTACTTATTGCAGGAATACAATATTAAATAACATCCTTACACAATTTTTCTCTATCCAAACATCAAACGGGCTTAAGGATCGTCGTAATAAACAGATACAATAAAATACTAGTTTATTAAGTCACATAATAATGTTCGTATTTATTAAGAGCGTTTTCGGTAATAAGCGGCCGTAAACCCAAAAATGTGGTTTTTTGAGGACTGGTTACCCGTTCATGATAATAGCTTACTAAAAATTTATATAACCACTACATTAAACACATCTTTATATTGTGTTTGTATAGAATTATAACTCAATATTGTAACTATTTTATTAAAAGGCAAGGGTATTTTGAACTTAAGTTCATGAGATTTTACGAAAACGCTGAGTTTTGAAGTTCAGGTACGAATAAACCATAAGTCATGGCAGCTCGAAAAAAATTGTAGATGTTAGGAAAATTACTGTTCTTGTGTATTTACAAAATGAAATTCAAGATTTCTTCCTTTTAAAACTAAAAAAAAAAAATATTTCCTTAAGATTAATTTGACGAAAATGGCTCCTGTAAAACATTTAATTTTGTGAATAATACTAACCTTGGAACATTTAAAAAAATATCCACTATTTCTTCGACTATTGTAGAAGCAGTAAAAAAAAAAACAAATTGAAATACGAATAATCACCCTCGTAATTAAATTTTAAATATTACTATAAATTGAACGGCATAATTGTTCATAAGCCAGGGCAGTTGTCTCTCACCTGCCTTGTACGCCCACTTCACTGACGATATCCCCACTATCCCAGAAGCTGAGCTCGCCCTCTTTGCGGACGACGTAGCGCTCACCACCGTTAGTCTAAACGCCCACCATGCAGCCACTAAGATGCAACGGGCCCTCGATTTACTACCGCCATGGTTTGATAAATGGCGAATGTGGGCAAAACACAAGCCATAGTCCTGGGGAGTCATAACTATAAAGTTCAGCCTCCACCACTCATACTCCAAGGTCAGCCCCTCCCTTGGAAGAACCAAATTAAATACCTTGGGCTAACCATCGATCGCCTACTCTCCATGGGGCACCACGTTAAATCTACCATAAATAGATCAAAGGTATCTCGTGCCCTTCTTAAGCCTATTTTTTCCTCCAGACTCCCCCTCCGCACTAAGCTGGGGATATATAAATTATATATAAGATCCGCACTCACATATGCGGCTCCCGCGTGATATGGCCTGACCAGTACCTCAAACAAAAAGCGCCTTCAAGCCCAACAATCCCTAGCCCTCCGTAACTTAACGGGGGCCCCTAGGTTTGTTAGAAACCGCACCATCTCGCGCGACCTTCGGATAGAGGATCTTTCCGATTTCGTGCGGCGACTATCCTTTAATATGTTTTCCCGCGCAGATGCCTCTCAGTGGGACCACATTCGTGGTATTGCCCCACTCCACGGCCGTCCTCCTGACCTTTATCCGAAGGACAGGCCATACCCGCGAGACTTAGCAGGACCTCCTGCACCGCCTCCACCGTTGTGATCCTTTTCCTCTGGCACGCCAGAGTCACCACTCACCTTACCTATCCCAATTATCTTCCCTTCTTTCCCGTCCCGTTTTCTAAACGGGGCCCGGGGGTGGACTCATACTCCCCCCCCCCCCCCCCCCTATGAACCAGGAAATACCCCCCTTCGGGATCAGCAGCGCCCCAGGGCATTTACGTGTACTCTGGTGAAGTACGCGTACTATGTTGGGGTACTCCGGTCCCCCGATGGGTGGGTATAAATTCTAATCAAACTCAATCTTCAACCTCCAACTGAAACCACACACACCAAGATACCACGTAGCCCGGTCCCCCACGCGACCAGTCCCTCGGTAGTCGCTGGTCGTCTTAAGCTGGACCTCCCCCGGGGCAACCGGGGGTCTCATCCGGCTGAGACTGACCGCCTCCGAGGGTGAAGAGCGGAGGGGACCCGGCCATGAAAAACCCAACGACGCGGCACTCGTTAGTGCCGAAGTTGCAGCCACGGGCAAAGGGCTCAAGCCCTGGAACCGTTACTCCCACCCCAGGCGGGGTGGAGAGAATAGTCGAAGTCACAAGCCAGTCGCGCCTTGGCGCTCAACGGAGCAGGGTCACGTCGCTCGAGCTCTCCGCTCACAGCGTAAAAGACGACAATACGAACTTGAGTGTATACTGCGACTTAATTAAGTCACGGTCAAACGTCAACTAAAACCTGCAGAAACGGCGTAGCGCGTGCAGCGTGTGTTCGGGGGTGAGGGCGTGGGCGGTTGCAAAGCACAGGCGAGGGAATGTACCTATAGGTAATCATACGATATGACGTAACGATTTATTACGATGTCTTAGATTTATCTTTGTGTGCGTGCGTGGCGTAATTATAAAATTTATGAATGGCTACGCAATATCAACAAGTTTGATTTTTTTGGGAATGCATAAAATGTAATATGGATATTTTTTTGAAAAAAAAGCATATGTTTTTATTTCAATAATCAATTATACTATCGATTCTGAACCTCCTGTGCAAATTTGTGCACCCTTTGAAAAAATACCCTGTATATGTAAGCTGAGATACATCTCAACCCGCCGACAGAGGCGGGGTGCCTCTGTCGCGCGGCTCCGTCCGGGGCGACAGAGGGGCGCAAGCGCACATACCCGTAACCCACCCGTGACACGTCGCCTTCGTAGATGGGCCTACCACCGGAGCAGGATGAATTGTCGTCAGTGATCGGCCCGACATAACTAGCAACCTGCCCTCGCTTCGAGTTTCAGTCGTCTTACCCGTTTAGTTCCCGTTCCCGTGGGAATACCGAGATAAAATATAGCCTATGTTACTCCCTGATATTATAGCTTTCCATTGGTGAGAGAATTTTTGAAATTGGTCCAGTAGTCCCGGAACCTATTCAATACAAACCAAACAAATTTTTCGGGTGGGCTGCGGTCGGGGCGCCTCCGCACCACTCCGTCCGGGGCGACAGAGGGGCTTAAGCACGCAACTCCCGCAACCCACCCGAAAACCACGTCACCTTCGTCGTTGGGCCGACCACCGGAGCAGAGTTAACTTGTCATCAATGGTCGGCCCGACGGCATACTCCCTGCTTGGGGTACCCTCCCATCGACCGACGTCCCCCCCTCGGGGAGGACATCGGTCTTTCCTCACGCGGTCGGCCTCTCGGCGGGTGACGGACTAATCCCCGGTCACGTCACCCGCGTCCTCGGCTAGGGCGGCATGAGGCGCAGGTAGTTGCACCTACGCCGCCCCAGTCGCCAGCGGCGGATCTCTTCATCGAGACTGCGCTCCTCACGCAGGCGATCCGCCGCCTCCTTCTGCGAGATCACCGTCTCGCAGAAGGCTGCGACCGCGTCCCAATTCCCGACGCTGTCGACCATCGCCCTAGCGATGGCCGGCAGCGTCAGGTCGGCACCGATGAGTGCGACGAGTTCAACCTATTTACACTTTAAGGAGAACATTGTAGATAAGTCCGCAAAGATTTCAGAGAATCCAATATTTTTTTTTGTATAATTCTTGAACATACAGAGAGACAATAATTTTAAAAACTTTATTTTCTTCATCAGTATTATCACAGACAAGAACCTTTTTTTTATTCGTATTGAAAACTCTTGCAATGGGCTTAATATTAGTGAAACCTTAACAAATTGTTTCTGTAAAGAGGTGTATACCTCGGTCGTTACCATAAATAAACTCATTTGCAAAAAAAACAGGCGGTTTTGATTTTCATTCATATTTAAAAAGATACAATACCAAAAAGGTTTCAATCGTTTGTACACGTTACTGGCCGGTTTTAAAAATGCTGTGGTATTTAAAAAAGTACGTTCTAAATTCAATTTTTCATTTGATGTTCATTTTTACAGAAAACCCCTTTTTATCCTACATTTTTGGCGCGAAGTTCCAGAAGTTAACATCGACTTTCGTAACTTTTATTCAATTTTTATCGATTAATTTCATATCCTTGACTGTCAAAGCTTTATTTAATGCTGTTTGGCTGTATCAAAAATGGTAGATAAAGTGGTAAAAGCTACCAAAATTATCGCGCTGCTTGAAGAGGGTTGCAGCCAATGTTTCGTGGCTAGGAGGCTAAATGTTAGTCGCTCGACAGTCCAAAGGACCTGGCAGCGATATCAGGAGACTGGTTCCGTCGAGAGAAGGCCTGGTTCTGGAAGAAAACCATGTACCCAACCACGGGATGATCGTTTTCTTGTGAGTCGCGCATTGAGAAATCGCAAATCTTCGTATGTGGATCTTAAGAACAACCTCCAAGAAGTAAGAAATGTGCATATTAGTCTATGGACGGTCAGGAGGAGGCTTCTCGCTGCCAATATACGCAGTCACCGCCCGGCCCGCGGCCCCAAATTACTCCGTGAGCACAGAGTTCACAGGCTTAGGTTCGCTAGAAATTGTGAATCATGGACTCAAGACGATTGGAATAGGGTTTTGTTCTCTGATGAAGCCAGGATATCTCTGTTCGGTGAAGATCGACGTCGGCGAGTGCTAAGAAGACAAGGAGAACGCTTTGCAGAGGCATGTTTCGAAGAAATCACACCTTATGGTGGGGGCTCTGTTATGTTTTGGGCAGGAATAAATTCAATGGATCGTACAGAGTTAGTCTTCATTGAAAACGGCTCACTGACTGGGCATCGATACATAACGGAAGTTCTAATTTCTCATGCACAACCCGCATTGGCCGCTCTAGGTGAAGACTCGATTTTTATGGACGACAATGCTCGCGCCCACCGATCCCGCGATGTTAATGCGTATGTGCAAGAGGTCGGCATTCGTCGTTTGGATTGGCCAGCTCGAAGTCCCGACCTCAATCCCATAGAGCATGTCTGGGACGTTCTGAAACGGCGTGTGAGATCAGTACACCCGGCTCCGCAGACCATCAGAGAGCTGAAGAATGTGATTACTGCGGAGTGGGAACGTATTCCGCAAGCAAGTATCCGGGATATACTCGCTAGCATGCCCAGACGAATTCAAGCTGTGATTTTAGCTAGAGGGGGTCACACTCGATACTAAACATTTATCTGCTTTTACTTTATTAAAGAAAAACAAACAAAAAAACTTTTTTATTTTTACTTCATGAGCATATGCACTACTAGCGAATATACACTACTAGCGAGGTTTAGCATTATTTCCCATAAATTGTATCTAAATTTTATGAAATACTGATGAAAACGATTATTTTCTTATTAATTTAGCAAATTGTGTGGATAAAACTACCTATAATTATCAAACAAAGAAATATTAACATTTGAAATGGTTCATTGCTTAGGTGCCCGTTTTTTTTGCAAATGAGTGTATATTTATAGTTGAAAGTAACTTGTATTTCGAGAACATATTGACAATTACATATAAAATGTAATTCTCCTTCTACTTCTTTAAATATTTTCCTTTTAATTATTTAACATGGTAGCAGAGCGATAACGTAATACTACGAAAAATATAAATAATGGCTTATAGCACGCACAAAATAGAATTATTAAATAAAGAAAATTATGATACATGGCGAATTCAAGCAAAGGCCATTCTCGTTAAAAATAAACTATGGTCTTATGTTGAAAAACCATTGCATCAACAGAAAGAAAATGAACAGAATAAAGAAAATGATGTTCTTGCCCAATTAGAATTAGTACTTTTAATTTCTCCTTCCGAACTAAAACAAATAAAAAATTGTCAAACGGCTTACGACATTTGGACGAAACTAAACGAAATTTATGCCAGTAAGGGGCCTGCTAGAAAAGCTACTCTCCTTAAGCAGTTGATACTGTCCAAAATGCAAGATGGTAATGTCAGAGATCACCTAAATAAGTTTATGGACACCGTAGATAAGTTATCTGATATGGACATTCAAATTCACGAAAATCTACTGTCTGTAATTATGCTCTACAGTCTTCCGGCCGAATATGACAACTTTAGAGTTGCGATAGAGTCGAGAGACACGTTGCCAAAACCAGAAGAGCTAAAAATTAAAATTTTAGAAGAATGTGAAACGAGAAATAATACACATACTAAAGACGAAATAGAAGAAGAATCTTACTTTGTCAAGATATGCAAATTTTGCAAGAGAAAAGGGCATAATATTAAAGAATGCAGAAAATTAAAGTTCAAAAAGGACAAAGATTCGTACCAAGTAAAACAAGCACCAAAAAGTTCGTACGCCATATGTCTATATTCTGAAAAAGAAAATTTACACCACAACGAAAATAAGTGGATTCTTGATAGTGGTTGTACATCACATATGAGGCATAATAAAAATTATTTTGAAAATATCATTAAGTCGAATACACAATCGCTTAAATTAGCCTCTAAAGAAGCAACAACTGATATTAAAGGCAAAGGAGCAGTCATTCTTAACATGAATGCCAATGAGAAAGGTAAAACAGGCAAAATTACTTTGAATGATACTCTTTACGTACCAAGCTTATGCTCAAATTTATTCTCTGTTGGCAAAGCTACAGAGTTGGGATGTGCAGTATTATTCACTAACAAAAGAGCTACTGTAAGATCCACGTGAAGGCATAGTTATTAGTGCACCAAAGGCCAAAGACGGCTTATATTATATAAATCCTGCATCATATAAACTCCACAAAGAGAAATGTCATTCAGGTGAACAGGAAACCAACATTAAAAAATGGCATAAATGTTTAGGCCACATGAACGAAGCTGACATGAAATTAGCCTTGAAAAACAATGCACTTATTGGTTTAAATTTTAATCAAAATGAAAAACTAGGCGATTGCGAAATATGTATACAAGCAAAAATAATATAATAAATATAATAATAATAAGACGTATAAAATGCAAGAAGTGAAAACTTTATTCCAAGAAGGAATCAAGAAAGTGACACCGGCTAAGTGGAGTGACTGTGTGTCTCACACTATTAAAGAGGAAGATAAAATGTGCCACCTCGATCATATTATAGATGAAGTGACAGATAGATTTGTTATTAGTGTGACCGAAAGCGACAGCGACAGTGATTTCGAAAAAGATTAATTAAATAACATTATTATGACGTTTTTGTTTCATTTTGAATGTACCTCCCTATACTTCCACTAAAAAAGATCAATCCTCTAGTATAGTAATAATAATAGGTTAAAAAAATACATTACAACTTAATATTAAATCTCAAAAAAAAAACCAAACTGATTATTCATTTATGATTCACTCATTTAGCTACATCCCTATTTATTTTTCTTCAAAAACCGGCAACCCACAAAACGTCATTTTACTGCAGCTAATAAAAAGTTAGACTATAGTAATGCAGTACACCTCAAAATCTCCCCTAAATCCTGTCCACACTTATTGTGCTGATTCAAAGTAATTCATCATCATCATCATCATTTCAGCTCATATACGTCCCTCTGTTGGACTCGAGCCTCCTCCACAATAGAAGGGAAATTGACCTTACTATACCATACTGGACAGACAGGTTGGCATAGGGCTTTATTTAGAGTTTTCCTTCTCTTGCATTAGATTTTGTATGCGTAATATGTCCCTTAGTCACTAGTGGTTGGACCATACTGTCCACAGTTATCTGTCTACAGCCGCAGGCCGGTCCATTCGGGCTAGTACCACGCTCTCGCAGAAAATCAACGTCTGAGTAGTAGCATTTTGTTACCGCGCTTCGTCCGGTAAGCGAGAGAGCCGAAAGACCAACTTTTTGAGGGTGTTCGCGTGTGGAGTGTTTTGGTAGTGCCTTTGGTATCACCGAGCCTCAATGCACGCATTCACACTCCCTTCACTTTCTTCGCGGTAGGCAGCGGCCTTGTAAAGGTCCATGAGCGGCAGCAACACTTACCATCAGGTGTACTGTTTGCTCGTTTGCAACAGCTTGCAATTAAAACAAAAAAATAGTCGTCTTTTACGACATGTGTGGTGATTTGTATTCTTTCTCCATCAGATTGTATTCTTTCTCCATCAGCACACGGAAAAGTGTATTATCATTTCTGATTAATTTTATCTTAGTGGAAGCATAATAATACAAATAGTTCTGCATTACTGCTTTATACTCAAAACCCTAGGCAGATCTACGCTTTTCTATACTTACATCTGATAACATAAAAATTTAGCAATACAATTTTATTGTATTGAATTAAAAAAATCTAAATCTTTACAAATGATTAAAATATATATTTTAAGGAGATAACGCAAGGGCGATTTTAGATAACAACTACAATTAATAAAATTGTCAAATTAGGATCAAATGACTTACAATACAAAAAACCAATATAACCTTTTAAAGTAAATACGTACGTTTGGTGCCAAGCCATGAATTGTTAACATCATCTTTGAAACTATTTTTTTGAACGTTGAATCACGACGTAAATCACTTTTTCAATTACAGCTTCTAACTAATCATTCTAGTGAAAATTAACAGATTTTGTTGTCGCGACGCCACGACCATAGATAATTCACTATAAAATACCAGGCTGTTCAATCTATGGAGTGTAGAAGTAAGGAGGACCATCTCAGTGTTGAAAAAGTGTCCGTTGAAAGGAGAAAATTAAGGTGGCGCTATAGTAGCAAGTGGAAGAATTTTAAATAGAGCGCCACAAATTATTAGAGTAGGATACTAAATTAGAAAAGGAAAGAAACATTTCCGCTTTGTTACAGCGCAATTCATATTTCTTAACGACAGAAGTCAAGATAAATATTAAATTTTTCAACCCAGCACACTTCACTCTTAAGTTTCATAGGTTATTATTTACTAAATTACAGTTGACTACGTAAATAGTTGAGATTTTAAATACTGCATATTTCTTAACGACAGAAGTCCAGATAAATATTAAATTTTTCAACCCAGCGCACTTCACTCCATAACTCTGTTTATAACTGCTAAGTTCATATCATTTCCACTTGCTACACTAGCGCTATTAATTTGCTGTTTACAAGTGGACACTTTTTCGACTAATCCCCCATACGAGATGGTGCTCCTTACTTCTACACTCCATAGTTCAATCTTCATAGAAATCACAGACTAATGTATGTTGAACGGCAACTAAAGAACTGACAACTGTACAAAGTTTGGTTGAACAAAAGTACTACGAAACCTGGTTAAGGCTTATAACTCTTTGATTTAGCAGCATTTTAAAATGCTAGTTACGTCAAAATGTTTAAGATGGCGCAACGCTAGAAAATAATACTCCAAAAATGATTGGGACTTTTTGAGTAAATTATAACAGGAAGATAAGAGGTCTCCTTAAAACAGTAGTGTTATATTTACGACGATGCACCGAATTTTTACTTTTTGGTAATTTTTTTCATCACTTCATTGAATAAACATGTTATCAACACAGTTGGTGCATTTGACGACATTTAAAATAGTACATTCATCTTATTTATGTTATGAATTTTTAGGGATTATTTTTATTAGTTTTGCTGGTTTTTCTGCTGCAGATATATAAATTAATGACACGAAAAACATTTATAATCGTTGCAACACTAAACAAAAATGTCTGTTCTGTAAAATTTTTATCACCTCGTCGGTTTCTTGGTTTTCGCTTTAGAAGTATTATAAGTAAAAAAAAGTAATATTATTAGTGCTTCTGCGATAGTGAATTCTGTTATCATATTATTCGACTAGTCCGTCGAGCTGAATGTTTCTCCTCCGGGTAGTGATTTGTGTTTTCAGTTTTCTGTACGGAGATAGAGACTCGGCAGTTTAGTGTTAAAACATTGAGATAGGACTCCTAAGACATTATGTCGATGTCTAGAAAAAAGTGTTGTGTGCCTGGACGTATGGAATCAGAAAGTAAGTTAAATCTACATTTCATAGAATGACTTATGTGTAGCGACATAAGTTTTTTTTTTTTTATTGCAAGCAGTGGCAAACGAGCAAACAGTACACCTGATGATTAGTATTGCTGCCGCTCATGGACCTAAGGCCGCTGCCTACCGCGAAAAAAGTGAAGGGAGTGTGAATGCGTGCATTGAGGCTCTGTGAGACTGAAGGCACCATCAAAACCCTCCACACGCAAACACCCTCAGAAAGTTGGGCTTCCAGCTCTCACGCTCACCGAACGAGGCGCAGTAACAAATTGCTACTACTCAGACGTCGATTTTCTGCGAGAGTGTGGTACTGCCCCGGACGGACCGGCCCGCGGCTGTAGACAGATAACTGTCGACAGTGTGGTCCTACCACTCCAAAAGTAAGTATAATATAACCTCAAACATGAATGAATGTAGGAATTCACTGCCTACATTGTATTTTTGTTTGTGTTTTATTTTCAAGTAATTGCTAGTTTTGTTAAAATGGACAAGTGATAATTTACGAATGACTTATATCTAAGCAACTTCGTCACGTTTTTACCTACGGCTTCAACCGCGACAGCTTTCAGTTAATTCAGGGGTTGAAAATATCATAATATGTTTATCCTTGGGTAGCAAGCTATCTTTGCTAATTTCTACAACAATGATTAGTTAAATTCATCATAAGTACAGTTAATCTTGCTGTAATCTGAATCTTCTCTCGGCACATACACTAATCTAGTTCTAATAAAAAGGCTAAAAAATTATGGGGTTCATAGGACTTGTCTAGCTAAAACTTTGTTTTACACACTTATTCAATAAATCTAATTATTACCAGTTAATAGGTATACTATGTGTTTATAGTAATATGACTCATACTTATGTAATCCCAATGACCCATCATATCACTCTTGTATATTCTTGGTTGTAATAGGTGAAGGACTGACAGTTTTATTTTAAACTGAATAATATTTTCAGGTTCACACAAGACTTTGCATTTGTTCCCTAATCCAGCTAAAGATATAGAGCGCTTTAATAAGTGGGTTTACTCCATAAGAGGAGACATCATTGGATTGGACAATGAGGATATATATAAACATAGAAGTGTATGCCATGCACATTTTGAAGAAAATTTTGTTGCCGCTATAATAGATTGAGCAACATTGCAGTACCAATATTAAATTTGCCAGGTCAGTTATGGAATAAACCTTATGGTTTTCCGTTGACGTCTGTAGATTATTATTTGCAAGAAGTTTTTTTTAAATCTTAAAACTGCTTTAAGTTGCTGAATTATACTTATTTGTTGCAGGATCTTTGTCCCTTCCAAGATTTACCTTTGGTGAAAGACGGCCACAAGAACATTGCAACTAATCCAGCACTTTTGGCGACTATAGAAAAATTCCCTAGCACTACAAAAATTAATTATTTGATAAATATGACCTCCAGGTTCTTTTTGTACAATTATTGTAAAGTGATAAATAAAATATTAAATGGAAAGATGGACTGCTATGACGATGAAGACAAATTTCAGGCAAAAGCGAAAAAGTATCATAAAAAATGTTGTAAAAGACCTATTAAGAAATAATAAAAAGTACCTAAAATTATGAAAATCATAGTTTGATTGGCCATCATATTATGAATTATTAACCGTTAGCTTGGTGGCTCCTCGTTTTGTTTTCACAGTGAGGAATATAATCCTATAAGCTTTGTGTGAGAAAAACACAAAAGTTAATTATCAATAATTCAGTTTTATCCTCGGTACTTAAAATCGTATGTAGATACGAATAAGGGTATGGTTATATACATCATAGCTATGGTTATGGGTAAGTAGCTATTAGTTCCGTAAAACGGATGCAGATGGCGTTCTACAATGTTGCCTCTTTATGCTGGTGAAAGAGACCTCTATTTCCTCTATATACATAGTACTCTGTGGCCGCGACTATGATATTAGGCAATATTAGGTATGGAGTGTAGAAGTAAGGAGGACCATCTCAGTGTTGAAAAAGTGTCCGTTGAAAGGAGAAAATTAAAGTGGCGCTATAGTAGCAAGTGGAAGAATTTTAAATAGAGCGCCACAAATTATTAGAGTAGGATACTAAATTAGAAAAGGAAAGAAACATTTCCGCTTTGTTACAGCGCAATTCATATTTCTTAACGACAGAAGTCAAGATAAATATTAAATTTTTCAACCCAGCACACTTCACTCTTAAGTTTCATAGGTTATTATTTACTAAATTACAGTTGACTACGTAAATAGTTGAGATTTTAAATACTGCATATTTCTTAACGACAGAAGTCAAGATAAATATTAAATTTTTCAACCCAGCACACTTCACTCCATAACTCTGTTTATAACTGCTAAGTTCATATCATTTCCACTTGCTACACTAGCGCTATTAATTTGCTGTTTACAAGTGGACACTTTTTCGACTAATCCCCCATACGAGATGGTGCTCCTTACTTCTACACTCCATAATATTAGGGCAGAATAGGGCTAAGCACAGACTAATAAATGGTACGCGCCGCGCAGAATAGAGTTTGCCCGCGTACTACGCGGGCAAACTCTAGGACTGTTGCAACACGCAAGACTATTGATAAAATCGATATATCGTTATTATGGTATAAAAATATCGGTATGTATTATTAAAACTTTTTTTTATAATATAATAGACGATGCATTGATATTTATATTTCGGCGCCGAAGATAATGTCATGCGGATCGAAGTGCTAGGAGTTAGAATGGTCAATACCAAGACGAAGGCCCTGTTATTCCATGGGCCCCGGAACGGTCAATCCGATTCCTACAAGCGTTCGGGCCTACATGAGATAACCAAACTTCGCATAAAGTTTTCTTCTTCTTTTTTGTCTTGGCAATCAGCTACAAATACGAGCCATTTTTGCCAGTGTCGAGTTATAATTATCTTTTCAAGTTCTCAGTTTCTTCATGTCAGTAATGGTCTGTCAGTAAGTCAAAGTGTCTCCCTCAACAGTGTAATGGCCACTGTTAAGGATATCTTCTGAGAATTTTGGTGGAAATACAAAGGTATGTATAGCAGTTTTATATCATATTCACTACACCTCAGCAGTTCTGTCGCTATATATTACATAAAATGCCATCAAGATTATTTAACATATCACGTTAAAACACTAAGATATTGAACATAATACAAGTACACCACATGACACTTCAGATTCCCGCCAAAAACTCCGAAGAAAAGACACGAGTATCTTATGTACTTGCATTAACGGGTTTTCGGCGCGAATTCGGAGATGTCATGTTAAGCTCTTGTATTATATTAATTTTTTTAGTGTTTTATAGTGTTATATTGAATAATTTTGCTGATATTTTATGTAATTAAGGTGCTGAAGTGTGGTGAATGTGATATAAGAGTGGTTTACCTGTATTTTCATATTCAACCGGAATTCCCAGAGACATCATCTAATTAGTTTTTCAGCGCATAATTAATGATAACGACTTGACTTGAAGAAGTAAATAAAAGAAAAATTGTATCAGACTTGGCTTTGATGCCTTTGCCTGTCCGTATGGACAAACAGAATATGGAGGGTAGAAGTAAGAAGGACCGTCTTGTATGGGGGATTAGTCGAAAAAGTGTCCACTTGTAAACAGCAAATTATTGTTCGAACTCTCACCGAAATAGCGCTAGTGTAGCAAGTGGAAATGATATGAATTTAGCAGTTATATACAGAGTGAAGTGTGCCGAGTTGGAAAGTTTAATATTTCTCTTGACTTCTGTAGTTAAGAAATATGCAGTAATTCAAATCTCAATTATTTACGTATTTCAAAATGGGGAAGATCTTGAAAAATAAATACCCGTGTTAAAAAGTACTTCAATTGGTTTGAAAGTAACGTTACGAGCTACTTTAAAATTCTTCCACTTGCTACTATAGCGCCACCTTAATTTGCTCCCTTTCAACGGACACTTTTTAATACACTGAGATGGTCCTCCTTACTTCTACCCTCCATAAAAAAAACCAAAAAAAAAATCTCTGCTCTTAGCCGCAGTGATGCCAGCCATACGAATTAAATCATATTTATACGATCTTTTTGGTTCTTGTACGATGTACGATCGAGTAATCGAAATCGTACGCATGAAATCGTATTTGTGATATTTTTAGTAAATAATTTAAATTTATTTAATCTTGTAGAAATAAGATGCAACCAGGACAACTTTTAACCGCATATCTGAAACTACTACTTAGTACTACTCATTTATAAAAACAGAATAAGACGTCTGTCTCAGAATTTAATTTTTTGACGCGAAAGAGTTATGACTACACAGATGGCGTAGTGGTTAAGATATTGACCTACAGTACCAGTCTCGGGATTCGAATCCCACGCGGGACAACACTTTGTGCGATCCACAAATTGTTGTTCTGAGTCTGGATGTAATTTGTGTCCGTTAATTATATGTTTGTAAAGTCCCCCGCAATACAAGGATTATTTCCTTAGTGCAGGGTATTATCATAAATAAATAAATATAAATTCGAGATTTTAATATATCTCTATGGAAAAGACACCTACAGACAACTCAGATGAACCCATGACAATTTCATCTCAGTTGAAGTTGGTTTTAATCAAGGGTTAGAATATAACAATAACAGTTTTCTAATTAACAAAAGAGATAATTTAATTATATCTTAATGCAATATGTTAATATAAGATAAAAAATTATTGAAAATTGTAATTACATGCCGTTTTTTAAATGGTTTTCGAAATTTTATTGAAATTCTATTGCGTACTATTATATTTCTTGAATTCTTTATAGTCCATGGTACGATCTTCTAAAAAATAAAGTTGGCAACTCTGCTTTGCCGTCGGCCATTTTCCTAATTTGTAATTTTGTAGTTGTAGTGTTCTCCATAGATCAATATATCTTGTGTTCTCTATGTGCTTTGATATTTTCACCGTTATGTTTTAGTGTTTCTGTGTGGATTTACTTTTAAAATCTGTTTAGACTTTTGGGCAATCTTTCCTCCATTTGCTATCCTAATATATCGTTAAACTAAACTGAATAATCAGCATTTGTTTATAGTATGCTATTAACTATAGCAAATTTGCCGAACGCTGTGAGTGTTTTAGTAAAATTGACTTAGTGTATAATAAACTTATTCAAACATAATTGATTATTTATTACCAATAGGTTAAGTACAGTGACATAAAGGCATTCGTGCATTCAAAATGCGGCCTCAAGGATATGATTTTGGATAACCTAACTGCGCATGACAATTACAGTAAGAAGGTCACCGTTGGTTTGTCCGGTGAAGAAGACGCTGCTATCTTTATGCGTAAAATGAACGGTGTTTATATGGATGGGAGACAGCTGCAAGTTCAAATGAAATCCAAAATGCCTGTAAGTATATCAAATTTTATAGTTTCTCATAAATGGCGACTAAAATTATATTGATCAGATTCGTGTCACAAATCCACAGATTCAACATTACATACATTAGCTATGTATGTAATGTTATTTTTACGTCAGGGAATGGAATTTTTTTGATTTTCTGTGTGGTGACAGAGTAAGATTACAATTCATCACCCTCCTTGACCGTAGGTGTCGTAAAATACGACTAAGGGATATTATATACAAATAATATCTATGCAAGAGACTGAAAACTCGACATAAAACCCTATATCAACGTGTCTGACCAGCGTGGTATGGTAGGTCAATTTCCCTCCCCATCATGGAGGACGCCAAAGTCCAATAGAAGGACTTAATGTGGACTGAAATGATGATGTATATAGAATAAATTTCAACAGTAAAACAGTGTGCCTACTCTTGAAACTCGATTCCAATCCTAAATCCAATCACAGTTCGAATTTGAGCAAATTTGGTACTCTTGAAAGCGACACTAGCGCCCGATTGGAATCAAATTCGGTGGAACGTTTCTAAACTAAATGAATTCGACTCTCGTCGATTAAGTCAAATATTTGCTACTCCCGACGTGATTTTGACCTAGTTTAAAATCGTTGAAGTTGTACAATTTCAAGAAAGCGTCTTTGTGGTGATCGAGTTCGATAATGTTATTAATTTAAAGTAAGAAAACATGGCACATTTGGTGAAAATAACAACGACGAATGCGAAAACTTCATTCTCGATTTTGTTCAAGGGTACCAAATATAAGTTTGGCGAGATTGGAATCGAATCGAATTTGAAATTAGAATTGATTTCAAGAGTAGGCCCCGCAGGAAACTCACTTTGCCCCAATTATCACCTAACCTCTTGTCTATGACTATCGTTAAAAGAGACTTAAGAGATGTGATATGCAGATAACATCTATGTAAGAGAAGGAAAACTAAAAATAAATTCTAATTCAAGATTATGACATTAACCTCTCCAATGATTGACTTCTCCATTTAGCATTCTATGAGGAAGGTTTAATCACATTCTATTAGGCTAATGATGTAGTGATCCCCTGTCAGCTATACCCAAAACTATGTATTACAGAATTAATGTTAAATATATTTTTTATAGGATTCTAATGTGAACAATACACAAGTATCTAGACCACCTCCGGCACCTAGACCTCCTCCAGAGATACCAAGTCTTTTTCCGCCTGGATCAACTTGGTATCCAGGAAATTATGTTCCACCAGTACCAGCGATGACAAATCAAACTCCACCAACGATGGTGCCTGCTCCTATGAACTATGGAATGTATGCTAACCAGGTATGAGTTACCGTTAAGCTCTGAGAGGAATATTATTTTTATCATCATTACCATCACAGCTCATATACGTTCCAATGCTTGGCTCAAACCTCTTCCACAATTGAGGAGAAATTGACCTACTACACCATGCTGGTGGGGCGGGCTGGTATAGAGTTTCATTTTATGTATTCCTTCTCTTGCACAGTTGCTATATGCGTAATAAATCCCATAGTCTTGTTTTACGACACCCATGGGTAAGATAGGGGTGTTGAATTATATTTTTACTCCATCATCACATGGAGACATACAGTAGAACCAGTTTAATACGATCACGTTTAATACGATTTCCCGCATAATACGCCATTTTGCGTCAGTCCCAGCAACTTGAGACATGTTTTCATACATTTCTTAACGCTTAATATGATCGTCATCCCGTTTAATACGCCAACACGTGCCACTCAAATACACATATTAGCCCTTGCGGCAGCGGCTGTCAAGCGACCCTAAGCGCTAATGACCAAGAAGAAGATGAGTCAACTCCGATTTTGTTACACGTCCAGGCATTATCAGCAGTTAATCATTTAAGACGCCATGTAACTTCTTTGAATCGAAGCGAAGACGTACTTCGAAAATTAAATTACGTTGAAAATCTTATAATTGCTAATGCCTCAAAATCTTTTTGTCAAACTAAAATAAGTGATTACTTTAAGTAACGTAATAATAATGATGATGATTTAAAAATGTATCTAGTAGTAAGTATATTAAATAAAGAAAATAAACAACATTTTATTTAGGTAATTTTTAAATGTTAAATTCAATACGTTAATGTTAAATTCAAAATAATAATATATTATAATAAATAATTGTGGCACGTTTTTTCCCTTTCCCGCCTCAGACGCGTTTTTGGTCAGGTCCCTGCGAAATCGTCTTAAACGGGTTTTACTGTATATTAAAACAATAAAATAATTAGATTATGACAAAAATTGTATGTCAAGCATAATAGTCACTAACCAACACATCTACTGTTCAATATCCCCAGGGAGACAGATGTTAGTGATACAGAGGATAAAAAAAATCTTTACATTTATGATTCTTCTGTAAAAATGTTAGTAAATTCTTAATTAAACTAGGATAGATTTTGATAAAAAATTGTCTATGTATGAGGTTATTTGGATGGTTTGCAATGACAAACAACCCTTATGAATATTGCTATGGTGGACTTGTATACCTTTCCTAATTTTATACCAAATAATATCTGTTGGTTCAGCTAGTTTTATATATCAATCTCATCATCCCACTACTGGGCTTGCAGGCGAGTAGGTCAACCTACTACACCACACTGTTCAGTCGGGTTGGTATAGGGTTTAAATTCAAGTTTTCCTTCTCAGTTCCAAAACAGTTGTAAATCCATAAATATTCTCAATAATTGGAATAATTAGGTATAGATATACCTAGAATTGAATATTTTCTTGTATATTATATTAATCTGTGGGTTAACTATAATGGATTATCACTTTGAGACCTCTGCTATACTTAGGGCTCGCCTTAAGTGGATGTCATAATCACTACTTTTTTGGGATCCCTTGGTCGTCTCAGTTGGTGCTATCGGATTCCCAGGAGAATGCTTTTGCGAACACTCCTAAGTGTTCTAGTCTGTGAAAGGTGGCAATGCATTTTATTAACCCATCACTTTATAGTGAACTTGAATATGAAAGTTAGCATTCTAATTAAATTGATAACATAAAAATGTAGTATGGGTTTAAATTTTGCTATATCACTTAAGTTTTAAGATAATCTTATGCTGTGTAAAGTCAAGGTAATGGAGAAAATTATAAACCGCCAGCTTCTGCAGTACCTTGAGAATCACTAGCTGATCAGTGATCGCCAATTCGGCTTTCGTCGTGCCAGTCAGCTAGTGATCTTTCTGTACCTCACACACCTTTGAGCAGGGAAGGGTGAGGTGCTAGCGTTCAGCCTAGATATCGCAAAGGCGTTCGGTAGGTTGCTAGAGCACTTCGAAGCTACCATCATATGGAATCTCCGAGGGGCCTCTGTAATTGGATTGCCAGTTTTCTGGTCGCAGCATAAGAGTCATAGATGGCTCCTGCTCAGATGCCCTGACCATTACTGCTGGTGTACCATAAGGCTCGGTGGTCTCCCCGACGTTGTTTATCCTGCATATTAACGACATGCTCTCTATAGTGAATATGTGCTGGTATGCAGATGATAGCACGGGTGACGAACGGTATACCGAGCAACAGTATGTTCCTCAGAGTAGACAGGAAAGAAGGGTTCGACTTGTGTCTGAAGCAGAGTGCTTTCGGGGACAGGCCTCGGAATAGGGTGAATGGAACTTAAAATCCCACGAAAACAGGGTTTGAGCGCTCACTGAAAAGAAGAACCCGTTTGTCATCGGGCTCCAATTCCAAGGAGTAACTCTCCAAATTTGTATTGGGACCCTCGGCGTCGAAATATTAAGCAAAGTTAGGGAGTCATTTGGAGAACAAAGCCAAGCCAAATTGGCAACCAAAAGGTTGGGCGTCCTGAACAGAGCCATGTGGTACTTCACACCGAGAGAGCGTCTTGTGTAAGCACAAGCTCGTCCTCATGTGGCAGCCGCGCCTAAATAGCAACGAGAGAGAACTTGACTCCCTACAATGGGGTGCTGTTCGAATCGTCGGGATCCCAATCTTACAGATAGATAGAAATAGAGCGGTAGTCTTTAGGTCACTACTCTACCGGCTCTTTTATGACATGACACCGTGGCAGAGTTCATCCATTTTACGTGGAATGTTATGGTTTTCAACTTCACGTTTCCAGCGACCATTTCTCACACGTACGTGCAGATTCTACAATGAACTACCTGCTGCTGTGTTTCCCGAGCGCTATGACATGTTTTTCTTTAAACGAGGTTTAAGAAGAGCATTTTCTTCAGCTTAGGCAACGGCTTAGCTGTGCCCTGCTATTGCAATGGTTCATGTGCAGCAGTATCACTTACCACCAGGTGTGCTGCTTAGTCATGTGCCACTGTCGCCAATAAAACCTTTGGGTGGTTCTGATGCAGCAATGGCAATGTATAATGACTGTTGTCATGTAGACGATATAAAAACAGGTATTGAAATCACTTGCTATTATGCCTCCAGGTTGTCCTGTATTAAGTTCTGGCAGGTGTTGTCAATATATTGATTGATTTCAGATAAATCTGATTATATCTGCGTAATCATTCTACGTATTGCCAATTAAAGCATCGCAATGATTATATTATACTGTAACGCTTTTATTTACATTATGATCAACGTGATTATAAAGTTCAAGAACTATTGAATATTCGATAATTTCAATTATAGATTTCATCACATTTACATCGACAATTGATATTTTAATCCATAATTTTCTCAAGTAAATGTACGTTTTTGTTCCAAATTTTATTGTAGTGATATACTTTGTAACTGTCATCGACAATTTTTCCACAGAGTGCGTATTATCAAATCAATCAGCCTGCGTACCCTACTCAATCTACTTCGTCAGCGGAAAAAGTGGGGTATCCTCAGTCATACTCTTATGGCAACAGGAGCAATCAAAGTGATAATAATCAAAATGCCTGGTCAAATTATAATTGGAACCAACAGCAGCCTATGGGTTTTTCAAATACTCAACAGAGTACAAATCAAGATACGAATTGGAATAATAATCAGGATTCGAGGCAGCAAGAATCGAAGTGGGATAATAATCAGGATTCGAGGCGCCAAGAATCGAAGTGGGATAACAATCAGGATTCGAGGCGCCAAGAATCGAAGTGGGATAATAATCAGGATTCGAGGCGGCAAGAATCGAAGTGGGATAATAATCGGGATTCGAGGCGGCAAGAATCGAAGTGGGATAATAATCGGGATTCGAGGCGGCAAGAATCGAAGTGGGATAATAGTCGTAAGACCGAATGGTCTAACGACAATGAATCCGGGTGGGATTCCAACCAACAATCTTCATGGAATGACAATCGTGGTGATATGAAACGTCCTCAGAATTCTGATTCCAAATGGGATTCCAGAGGGGGCAATAATCGTAACACACATCGTGATTCGTATCAATCGAATCAAAACTTTGGGTCGTCGCGCCAACATGATTCATCTTATATGAGAAATGATCAAAATTCTCAGTCAGCATATTCTAATATGTATGGTGATCATGTTACGGCTTCATCTGATAGAGGATATAATGATAACGATATGTTTGACCAATATGGAAACAAACAGGGGCGTAATCGGTCTCCGTATAACAGAGACCAAGGACCGGCTGCTAAACGTTCACGTTTTTCGAATGATGAAACTGAACGTCAAGACAGGCATTATTCGAACAAAAGGGCGCCTGAATCTGGCAACTATAGAAGCGTTAATAAAACCTTTGTTGCTTCCGACAACCAACGCGAACGTGTTTCTAAGGCAAACGAGACTGGAATCATGTGGCGTCAACAACTTGCTTCTAAATTCGCCAATAAAACAATTACCGATACATGTTGTATGTTTGAAGGGGTAAATAGTTCTGCACTCTTTGATGAGCTAAAGCGTATTTTTAGAGCTCGCATTGATAATTTATTTAAAAACAACTATTCTCTTAATATAAAAGTTATGGACCAAAAATACTCTGAGAAGTACAATGAATCTAGTCATTGCGCTGTATTGAAGGAGGCTACCAAGAAGCTGGGTGGATATGTGATAACCGTGTCAAGGTCACAGACAGGTAAACTTGTTTATTATCTTTTATTACTTGTCCTTGGCTGGCAAATAGCCTTCACCTTGAGCACATAATAATTATTCTTAATAATAATTATTATAGGCTATATGTGAAGAACAGATACTCAAACAAAGCATGTGTCACAGAATTTACGAATTTATTTTAGCGAATTGGTCTGGCTGTGTATTTTTGTTATTACGTAAACACATCACGAAATTATAATAAATAATGATTGTTAATACAAGTATTTACTATAAAGAGCGCTAGACTGAACAGGCATGAAATCCTCTATTTTCTGAACTGGCTTCAATTTCTGCGTGATATAAGTGTATCAGTTCTTAACTATGTGTAATTACTTGTGGGGTTAGGTATTGGATCTGTATTAAGTCTAGACAAAGCTGCGGTTGGACTGATATAAGATTGTCACTTGTACTGAAACCGTACCCGCGCGCATATGTGACATCTTAAAATTGGTTGAGACGTCAGGGAGTAGATGTCCAAAAGAGCTACCGAGTGATTCATTGAAATCGAATGCACTTGGTGATAGTGGCACGTTCAAAAAGTGCAGCATGATGAGTTATCTGGAAGTTTCAGCATGGAATAAAATTCTATGAAACTTACCAAGCACTCATCAGTTCCACTATAGATATTGCTCATTACTGTCGTAAGTAACAAGATGTTCTAACTTTTACTCTTTGTGCGAGAGTAGTGATAGATAGGAGTAGTTTTTAATAAACAATGCCTTAGTGTGCTAAGTTCATCAATGTTGTCCACAAACTATCATGAGACAGGACGTATTTATCAATGTTTTTAAAAAATTTATTGCTCTCATTGACAAAATATAGTAGTCGATCATCATCTACAACTACAAATTTTCAATATTTGAACAGTAGATGTGATGTGTTTGCAATCCGTAAGAATAAAGACATATCAAGACGATAATGTCGTGCGATTTGCATTGATTGTGGTAGAATATGCGGGTTTAAGATATATATTGCAAAAGATCGATTTTGGCTCACGATATGACGTATGAGGTATGTCGTCACTACATGGAATGCTGTGGTGATGTAAAAGAACCTTTTCGTCGCAGACTGGCTTAGTAAAGTCAGTGGCCTTAAAACACTTTCGGACAGCAATACCAGCACTGGCATTCTCTACATTCTTTTGTTGTGTCCTAAAAAGACTCCTAAAAAGGAAGCCCTTTGAGTTCGGACAACCAAAAGCTCAAATAATTCCAAATATTTTTTTGGAACAATAAATTTACTAATCATGCCACTTCTTTTTTGTGTCGAATTCCACAAGTAGTTAGATAGTGGTAGGACCACGCTGTTGACAGTTGTCTGTCTACAGCCGCGGGCCGGTCCGTCCGGGGTAGTATTACACTCTCACAGAAAATCGACGTCCAAGTAATAGCAATTTGTTACTGCGCTTCGTTACTGCGCTTCGTTCGGTGAGCGAGAGAGCCGGAAGCCCGACGTCCGACTTTCTGAGGGTGTTTGTGTGCGTGGTTTTGGTGATTGATGCCTTTGGTATCACCGAGCCTCATTGCACACATTCCCACTCCCTTCATTTACTTCACGGTAGGCAGCGGCCCTGCAAGAGTCCATGAGCGGCAGCAGCACTTATCATCAGGTGTACTGTTTGCAATAAAAAAAAAATCGCAAATAATTCCACTCCATTGCTGTCGGTTTCCTAAAAAGACGTTTAGGACTTGGTTATGTTTGCATAACCAAAGAGCCTACAGATTAAAAAGATGTAATAGTGATTGGGGTACGGAGAGATCAAGTTATGCAAAGCCTACCCAATGTATCCAAATTGTTTCTTCTGGAACACCGAATGTGGGAAAATCTTTGAATCAAGTAAAACCATGCAAAATGGTATGGCTGCAGAAGCAAAAGAATTGATAGCTAAATTTGTCACAGAGCAGGTTGTGGGATACGACTGTAGAATTAATTGGGTTTTAAAGGACTTACAGGGTTGGTACTGTGGCCCTAAACTGTAGCATCTATTATATATTTGCAAAGCAATGGTTCATTTCAATTGGGACAGGGTCGCGCCTCTCCAAAATTTTGAAATTGTGGGTAGACCGCAGCTAAAATCTGCTACAGGTAATTTTATGTGCAGTGCTAATCTTTATATTACCATCATTGTTGTGCTACTTTGATAGGGTAGGATGTCTGTCTACATCCGCGGGCTGGTCCGTCCAGGATAGTAACACGCTCTCGTAGAAAATCGACTTCTGAGTAGTAGTAATTTGTTACTGCACTTTGTTCGTTGAGCGAGAGAGCTGGAAGCCCAACTTTCTGAAGGTATTTGCGTGTGGGTGAGTTTTGGTGATGTCTTTAGATCACCGAATCTTATTGCATGCATCCCTTGACTTTCTTCAAGGTCGGCAGCGGCCTAGCAAAGGTCCATGAGCGGCAGTATCACTTACTATCGGATATGCTGTTTGCTCGTTTGCCAACTTGTATCAGCTAAAATGGTTCAGGTACTTTGCAGTTCTTACTCTGCTGCAGAATAAGTGTTACTCTAAAGTTGGAGAAACTTGTTCCTCTCTCCTGAAACTTATTTATTCGGCTCTCATTAATCTTAGAATGAAAGATAAATGGATAACAGGCATCTTAAATGTCAATATGACCAATTTTTTTTTTGGGTATGGGTTGCGGTCGGCGCGCTCCTCGCACCACTCCGTCCGGGGCGTAAGCACGCACACCCGCAATCCACCCGCGATACACTTCGCCTTCGTCGTTGGGCCGACCACCGGAACAGGATGACTTGGCGTTAGTGGTCGACCCAAAAGGTTGCTGAAACCCGGCAAATGACCATTTGCGCTTCGGCTAATGATTTTATGTAAATGTTATGGGTTAATTTATGGCTGACTATATATTGCATGACACTTTTTTCACACGGAAAATTTGCATGGCAATGAGATTTTCTTAACGGTGTTTGAGGGTTGCCATCAAATGCATTATGGACAGAACTTGCCTCATTGTGAGAGTTGTGTCGTCTTAGTGGCAAGGTATTGGGTTGAAGATTAAATCCTGCTACACGTTATCTTATTTCGCATTTACCATAAGGACAATATGAATATATCCATCTATACGTCAATCGACGCCCACTGTTGGTTATAGGTCTCAAAACATAATGCCGTAATCGGTACGTTTGAAATGCAAGATAATAATCGCAATTTTTTACCCAGGAGAATATTGCTCTCCTCTACCTGCTGCACCTAACTAGGAGCTTAGCCGATTTTTACCATGGGAAAATAAGTGACCATATCACATAGTTTTCATATAGACAAGGACGGGTATCATGGCGAAAAGAGATACGACTAGGCAGGTTATGCGTCGTCCCTTTTGTCGCCCCGGGCGGATCGGTTGGGTGTAACCTAGCCTGTCCCTAAAACAGACTTGTTACCACACGGAGATTTTGTTAATATGAATATTTTTTGGCCCCCTTATGGCGGTGATAACTACCGTTTATGGTCCTCTGCGATAACGCCAACATCCAGGCCGCTGCTTTCTGGGAGGTGGGATATATACCTCCGTGTCCCTCATTTATTAAAAAAATTATAACGTAATGATTTCTGATGTTTACGCGAGTATTATACATTTTAAATAAAACTACGGATTTTATCGCGTTTGTATTTGATTTTTGATTGCCCGACGTTTCGAACACTTTGCAGTGTTCATTGTCACGGGCGGACTAAGATGTCTCACGTCCAACAAGTCATCGTTATTACAGAAAATTTTATAATTATCTACCCGATACAGAAAATTAATTATTAAATATTGACCCACATTTAGATACAAATTTATTGCCCGTGTCAGAAGACGTGACTGTGACTATAAACGCTGCACAGTGTTCGAAACGTCGGGCAATCAAAAATCAAATACAAACGCGATAGAATTCGTAAAGTAGTTTTATTTAAAATCTATAACATATTTCTCTTTTCGTTTTAATGTCATACGATTGATATCGCGGTACCACTCCGTAGTGCTCCTACGTTCTAGGCAACATCATATAATAAAGAAATGAATATATGTATGTATATTATCGATTCAACTAAAGCTTAAATTAATTAAAATGATAATATTTCTTAGCTACATATTTTGTCTCATTTTTTTTGGGTGGTCTATGGTTAGCACACACGCCGTCCAGGGCGGCGCTCGACATAACTCATCGTACTCCCTCCACTGGGCCGACCGCCGGTATCGAGTACCTTGTCTGTACCTTTTTTGGGGGAAATTCTTGTCAAACGAAATAAATATAAAATTTCTAATTCGACCTTTTTACAAAGACGAGAATTTTCCCGAAGATTTAACCAGAACATATCCATCCGGCTTGTTGGTTTCGAATTTTTTCTTCTTCCATTCGTATCAGGTGAATGACCACCCTCAAGTTAATCTTGTAACTCTCTCAAAAACTGAATGTAGGGGAAGTACGTCCAAAATGACACAGTGTTTTTTTAATAATCAATAACTTTTTTATTATTCGTATTAGGAACATAATTTTTTTATAAAACTTTGCTTATATTAATTGGTTACCCATACCTTAAAGGATTTGTCACAAAAATCAACACTTACAAAAATATTTAGTCTTAAATGGAGATCATGAAAAATCCGTTTTGTCCATACCGTATGGACAAAACGACACAAACCGTATGGACTAAATGACATACACAGCCATCAACATGAATACAATAGTAAATAACAAAAATTAATTGCACAATTCGCAAACAAATATTTTGGTACGCTTTGGCAAAAGCACAGGCCGCGTGAACCCAACGACTGCACTTCATGCACCTCAACCACCCCTCACCAGGCTTTGAACGTGAGTAAAGATCGTTGCAGTATATACAGGCACAATCGTCTTCTTCGACTTCTTGATCAAGACCATCTTCATCTGAGTCTTCATTAACATAAAGAGATTTAGTAATTGCCTGGATTCTTTTACGAGTTGGTTTTTTAGCTTCAGTCTCAGCTCGTTTGAGTTTTAATTCTACCATATTTGGTGATGATGTCAAAAGGAATGTTGTAGTTCGTTTCTTTGGCTTTCGTTTACCCTGACCACTTACAAATTTACCTCTGGGAATTGGAGAAATGACATTAACTGGAACTACTAAAGGACTTGTCATAGGAAAGGAACTTGTAGATGGTTGGAAAATGTCTGAGTGGCCAGTCAATATGTTAGGAATATCATTAGTGACTACTATTGCGACTGAAGAATCCGATGGTTTAGATGGATTAGAAGAACTAGTGGACGGCTCTAATGAAGGTTCAGGGGCCTCATTCTGTATCTGTGTCATAATCTCACCAGCCTCCAGGTCAATTGGCAACGATGGAAGAAGGTCATCATCCTGGATTTGGTCAGACAGACCAGTGCTTTTGAAACCATTGCATGCATTTTGAACTGAAGCAGTTTTTCCATAAGCTTGATTAAACAAATATCCGATCTGAAAAGCTGTCACTACTCTTCCTGGATGGTTTTTAAGCCAGACAGAAATTTCTTGGTTAAAATATGTCTTGAGAGGTCCATAAAAGCATACGTCGAGAGGCTGCATACGATGGGTGCAGTGAGGAGGAAGACAAACAATTTCGATTCCATTTTCCTTCGCAAAGTTCAAAGCTTCGAATGACTTATGGCTGGCATGGCCATCGACAATAAGCAGGACTTTATCATCATGACTAGCTTTTACAAAGCTTTGAAAATGATGGAACCACTTCACGAATATTTCAGTAGACATCCATCCGTTTTCTTGAGCTACTCCTACGGTGCCAGTTGGTGCTTCATCTACGAGCTCGTTTTTCATATTCTTCCTAGGGAAAATCATGAAAGGAGGTACGTACGATCCAGCTGCGTTTATGCAGCACACGACTGTCACATTGGATCCTCGCTCTGCACTCGTAATGGCACCTACTTGCTTCCTGCCAGTGATAGCCAAGAGTTTTTGAGGTCTTTGGACAGTAGACAACCCCGATTCATCCACATTGTAGATCCGGTTTGCGTTGAATTTGTATTTGTCTATGTATTCTTGTTAATTATCAAAAAACTTTTTTACCTGGGGTCTATTGAAAGCTTGGGCTCTGGCTGCGAAAGTAGGCTCAGGTTTACGTAAAGATATGTCTTTATGGCGCCTTAAAATCCATCTAGCCACTCCTGGCCAGCTTTGCCCTTTTCATTATTAAAACTGTGTGCAAAGCCATTCTTTTCGGCCAATTCGAAAGCGAGTTCTTGGACTATTGTCCGCGTTAATCCAAACATGCAAGTTTCAAGTAGCTTGATATGCTCAACCAATTGTCTCTCGATTTGAAGAGGAAATGTTACCTGAAATCGGCCCAAACCTTATGCTGCTGGTGCAATTCTTTTATTTTGTTTCAAAGCATGACGCCTTAGTGTAGCTTGTGGTACTTTGAAGGTCTTAGAAGCCAGAAGCCAACCCATATTTTTCTCCTGTACAGCTTCAATAGCTTTTTGCATCGCTTGCGGACTCCATGATTGCCGATTACTTGTCCTTTTATAATTCCGTGCCATATTGCAATCCTGTGAATTAAAGAGATTTATATGTTTACTATTCACCATCTCTACGGACAAAACGACACACTATGTTGTTTTGTCCGTATTGGTTGTATGTCATTTTGTACATAACCTCAAAAAAAAATAACGATCCGAAAAATAATCTTATTGCAGCGACAATAATGTTGTATAATCTACACGATCACCTCAAGCACAAGATGCTTGAATATAAAAAACTATTACACAGTAAAATAACAAAAGAAAACTTACCGAAAAACAAAAAACTGACGACCACTAACAAAGTTTTTTCCAAGCGCAAAACACAAATGTCAACATGGCGTCCGTTACGTATTTTAAATGACTCTGAGAAATCCAATGGTATATTTCCGGTGGGGGCGCTTCCTAATTGTCTTATTTTTGACTGTCTAAACCGCGCTAATTATTAAATATCGCCAATGTGTCGTTTTGTCCGTATGTGTCATTTTGGACGTACTTCCCCTATATACTCTTTGTCTATTATGATTTCAACATACAATTATGTATTAGGCAATCAACCACTAAATTTAAAGTGAAATTTTCGTAATTGCAGTAGGTCCCCAAGGCGGCAAAGGCCCCAAGTCTAAAAGGTCCAAGGGAAACAAAGGTCCAGGTAAGATTTCTACTTTACATATTAGTCTACTCTTATATAATAAGAACCGCACCCTGAATTAGGATATGGAATTTATAACTTGTTGCTTTGTTTCATTGTCATTATAACAGTTTTCCCTATTGCTGGGCTCGAGCCTTATCCACAGTAGGAGGGATTTTGACGTATCATTTTGGTCAGACGCGTTGCCAAGGATTTTATTTAGATTTTTCCTACTCTTGCAAAGATATTATATGCCTTAGTCGTCGTTTACAATATCCACGGGAAAGACAGCGATAGTGAATTGTATTTCTACTCCATCACGGCCTTACAGAATAAGAAATTCAGAATGATCAGTCATATTTAGTGTGTCTGTCGCTAACAATCATGTAAGCTTCCAGTTATTCACGATATAAGGCTGAGGCCGTACTACGGTGAAACCGCGGCGATTTTTAACCGCGTTAGCATATGAAACAGGAAAACGAATACAAGCGATAATTTCTTAGTATCCGAGTAACAACACATACTGCTCGTTTGAAATCCATCCTCAAACTGTTCAAATCACGGGCGGTTTCGCCGTTTAAAATCGTAGTGTGTGCGTCTCGAGCGGTTTCGCGGTTACAGCGATTAACCGCTCCAGGACAAAAACCGTAATGCGGCCTCGGTTTAAGAAAAATAGTTTCCTGGTATCCTTGTTTGATAGCGGTGACTACGAAAAGTTAGTTATTTAGTAGGTATCTAACATGCTAGTTATAAAAAATTGTTTTACAAGCTAAAATTGGTTGCCACGCGTGGGGTTTGAACGTACAATCTATTAGAAATATGTTCCCATCGTCTTACCAGTTAGACTAGCGTGGGCCTACGTATAACAAAGAAATCTCGTTCGTATTGTCATCTTAACGGGAGACGTCACCACGCTGTCCATTGTAAAACGTTTATACGTTACTATCACCTATGGCTTATTTTTGGCACGCAAAATTAAGTTTTTATCATATTTTTTTTTAACTAGAAGTCGATAGTGATTTAGTATACAGGTCGATGAGAAGAAATATAGAGAAGATTAAAAATGATTTTATAATTTCAGGCGGGAATGCGAATTTTGCACCGTATCAAGGGCAACAAAAGAGACTGGGCGCTCGAGGTGGTAAGTTAATATCTTCTATCCATCAGCATTCTCATTTGGACATGGGTTTACTTAAGAGAGTTATAATCCTCACGCTTGGCAGGTGGATCTTTAGATTTGAATGAAGCAGTCAAAAAAAAATGTAACGTATTGTGTAGAAATATCTATAATAAAATTCCAGAAAAATTAGATTACTGGTACTAAATTCTTTTAAGGTAACACTAAAAAAATGGCTCTTAAAAAAGGCTTTTACTCAATTGATAAATTTTTGACCTATAAAGAGTAAGTAGCATGGAATGAGGCATATATGTAGTTTAAGTCTTTATATTAAGTCTTGTTATTTAATGGCCAAATAGGTGATCTAAATTCAAATATTCTTAAGACCATTGTCCACCCTATTTTTGAGCAAATAAAAAATTTGAATTTGAAGTCTTATCCTAAGTTTCCAGATGTTAAAATGTTGGTGCTTACCGGACACGGGGTCTTCGGTAAGTACCTGCATGGAATTGGAAGAGAAGGGGACCCAGGATGCCAAGAGTGTGGCGCAGCAATCAACAATTCGCGCCACACATTGGAAGTTTGCCCCGTTTGGGGGCCCCAACGCCACGTCTTATCGATGGAATTTGGAATAGACCTGTCGTTGCCGATGATCATCTCACAGATGCTCGACAGCGACAGGTGCTAGTCGTCGATGGCCTCATTTTGTGGGGCCGTCATTTCAAGGAAGGAGGCGGCAGAGCGAGAACGCGAGCCGTTTGCCTCCGCTGACTCGCTCCGCCGGCGGCGACCCGGGAGGAGAAGGCGCAACTCCTTCCACCGCCTTAAATGACGATAGGACGTGGCCAGACGGCCCTGCGTTGAGGTGTCGGAGATTGAATGTCGCCAGACGATCTCTCCGGCGCCCCGTAAAAGCGCGTAAGGGGCCGCTGTGGTTTTAGTGGGTATTCCGGTCACATGGCGGCCGGCGACCCTCACAAAAAATAGGTTGTCTGTAAAGTCGGTTTACTGATGATAGTTGAACGTGACAACGTCATAAGAAAATACTGATGGAATGGTTTCATTTTTCAAAAGAAAATTTTAATTTTATTTGTTTGATAGATATTTTGTATGGATCAAGCCTTAAATGGAACGCCTCAGAGCGAGGTAACGGCGCATACGTCATGTTTTTTCGTGTGTGCAGCCGGCTCTATCGAATTATAAGACGTTGTCACGTCAAAAAAAAGATGTTAAAATGTCGAACCGTATCTAAACTAACTTAACTTCGGATTTATGATTAACCTGTCGCCTTTCACTATCTCCTCACAAAAGGATAATGCCGTAATTGCCACGCAAGGCAGGTGAGCAGATCGAAGGTACCTGTTGATTTTATTGCTCGCTCAGAACATTACCTTTTCGGCTACCTACCAATGCACTAAGCAGAATAGGGCTAACTACGAGTGGCTATCCGTCCCCTGTTTTACTGATACATGGGGTCCATTCTCAGTAGCATATTCACATTTTTTTTTTTCAATTTCAGCAGGCAATCCTACTTTTAATCAGCAGAAAGGACCATCAAGGAAACCTAATGCTCAAGGTGGTAAGTTGAATAAACAGATTCATTATTTACGTAATATTTAGAATTTCCGTGTGGTGACGAAGTAAGAATATTATTCACCACCCCCCTCTATTGCCCGTGGATGTAAAAAAGAGCGTTATAGACAATAATCGTTCTTTTTTTTTCATCGAAATGATCATCATATTTTTCTATCCCCAATTAACAATTCATAACTCCCTATCTTGCCCGTGGGTGTCTTAAAAGACGATTAAGGGATATAATATGCACATAACATCTGTGCAAGAGAAGGAAAACTTGAAATGAAACCCTGTATCAACATGTCTGACAAGCATGCCATAGTAGGTCAAATTCCCTCCCATTGTGGAGGAGGCCCGAGCCCAACAGTGGGACGTATGTGGGCAGTGATGATGATGATGAATTAATTAGGATCGACACAATGTATACTCTTCTTTTATCATATTGCAAAAGTTTTGGCAATAGTTTTAAGACCAAAGGCCTGCCTGATGTCAACCTTCCTTGGGAATTTTATCATATGGAAGTGGCCCAGGTCAATTTAAAGCTAAGCTAAAGTCATATTTTACGACACCCACGAGGAATAAGTGTTGGTAGTATCCGTAGCTGCCACCATCACACAACGAAGCAGAACTTGAACTATTAAAAGAAAGTATTATAATTTATTTTATTCTGTGTGGCGACGGAGTAAGAATACAATTCACCACCCATCTTTCTTGGCCGTGAGTGTCGTAAAAGACGACGAAGGGATTATTGCTGATGACATCTATGCAAGAAAACTCGAAATGAAATCAGATACCAAACTGTCTGACCAGCGTTAATATAGGATGAATTGTCCTGCCATTTTGGAGGAGGCCCAAGCCCTATAGTAAGACGTATATGGGCTGTAATGATAATGATTATAATTTAAAAGACAAAACCAACGGTATATTCAAAGTCCAAGGTTAAGGGATATTAGAACTGGAATGTAATCAATAGGTTTTACGTTTCAAATCTGTCCATATACAGACCCACAGACAGTAGATGTTCACTTTCCGTGTGGTGACAGAGTAAGAATACAATTCACCACCACCTATCGATGCCCCCAAGCAATAACCCAGTAATCGGGAGTTAATGTTTTATATTTTTTAGCTATATCTTTTCGGTGAATCATTATTTCGCCATGTTAAATGTATCAAATGAAAGTTATTTTTTTATAGAATAATCTTATAGTATCAGAATTACATTATATATTCAAAGATTCATGTAATACATAAAAATAATAATATATATAATATATAATAATAATGTAATACGTAAAATGTTTTGTAACGTTTTAACAGTATACAGTATATTACCATATTGAATTATAAAGATGAATTCAGTAATATCAACTTACGAGATTATTGCGGTTAATTTTTCAAAGTAATAGAACAATAATGATTATTTATTTGGTATCTAACCAAGAAATTTCAATGAAGGGACTAACTGTAAAGTTATATAACTGTCTTATTATCGTGTAATCTACGCCAGTACACACGTTTCATCGTGTATTTTAATTCGTATGAATACTGTTACTAACCGTTACCGAAAAAATATGCCACATATTTCACTGCAATAAACTTGTAATCGCAGTAACCAAAATTTAATATAAATAAAATAAAAAATAATAAAATAAAAGTAAATTATATTACGGTATTATTATAATACCAATTATCAGTCATGATATTTAAAAAGTAATTATGATTTTAAATTTAAAAAGTAATAATGTAATATTTCATTTTTGTCGTATAAAAATCTAATAAAACTTCCGTGCAATAAAACTTTCATTGGTCATATTTTTGTAATTAACCATAGAAAAAATAAAAAAAAAATCGTATATGAGTCCTCCGCCTACAGATGTCAAATTTGAAATAAAAAAAAATCCAGTAAAATGCTATTACTAGGTTATTGCTTGGGGGCGTCGCTATCATACCCGGGGGTAATAAGAGACGACTAAGGGATTAAATATACATATAACATTTATGCAAGAGAAGGAAAGCTCGAAACAAAACCCTATACCAACCTGCCTGACCAGCATGATATATTAGGTTAATTTGCCTCCTCTAATAGCGGAGGCTCAAGCCCAACAGTGGGACATGTTTGAGCTGAAATGATGAGATGTCCACTCCTGGACATAGGCCTCCCCACGAGAATGCCACTCAGGACCGTCCTATACCACTTGCCTTCAACGTCTCCTTGCGATTTTCAAGATGTTGTTCACGTTTCAATTAATGTGTTATATTTATTGCAGGTAATAATCAACAGTCCATACCACTGGCTCTAATACCTGGCAGAATACCACAATATCCAAAAGGAGGTAAGTCCAATCATTGGAAGGAATGATTAATATGTCGTACTTATGCAATAATATTCTGTGTGGTGGCGGAGTAAGAATACAATTCACCACGCCCTATTTGACCCGTGGGTGTTGTAAAGGGCGACTAAGTGATTAAATATGCATATACCATATATGTAGGAGAAGGAAAACTTGAAATGAAACCCTATAACAGCACGTCTGACCGACATGCTATAGCAGATCAATTACCTTCTATTTTGAAGGAGGCTCAAGTCTAACAGTGGGACGTCTATTAGCTGAAATGATGAATGATACAATATCTAGCAAGATGACAAAAAACTGATTTTTTTTTCTTTTTTTTTACTGCTGTCTGTGGTAGATGAGTAGCTTGTATACGAGCTGCGATGATCATATTGATAAATATTTTAAATGACATTAACTAAGAATAAATTTTATTGTTTCAGATAAAATGCAATTCAAGAGTAAGTAGTTGATTATCTAGTTATTTTTTACTAGCAACCCGCCCTCGCTTCGCTTTCAGTCGCCTTACTCGAGTAGTTGCCAATCCCGTGGAAATACTGGGCTAAAATATAGCCTATGTTACTCCCTGATATTATAGCTTTCTATTGGTGAAAGAGTTTTTGAAATTGGTCCAATAGTTTCGTAGCCTATTCAATACAAACAAACAAACAAATCTTTCCTCTTTAATAATGTTAGTATAGATAATTAAAAGAGCTATACTATCCGTGTGCTGATGGAGTAAGAATACAATTCACCGCTCCATCTCTTGCCCGTGGGTGTCGTAAAAAACGAGTATGGGATTACAATATGCATATAACATCTATGCAAGAGAAGGAAAATTCGAAATAAAACCCTGTACGAACATGTCTGATCATCGTGGTATAGTAGGTCACTTTCTCTTCTATTGTGGAGGAGGCTCGAGCTCAACAGTGGGACGTATATGAGCTGAGATGATGATGAATCTATACTTTTATAAAGCTGTAGAGTTTGTTAGAACGCACTAATCTTGGGACTCGTAAAAGATCTTATTGTATTCTAGCAAATGCCCGCAGCCTCATCCCACGTAGTCCCTATTCCTGTGGGAATACCGGGATCAAATATAGCCTCAGCTCTTATAAAGACAACTGCCTAGTATTAAAATATTATCAATATCAATTCAGCCGTTTTGAAGGTTACCCAGAGCAAACGGACGGAAAAAGCCAGTGCAGATAGTGACTTGTCTTCAGCGGTCGGCCCGACGGAATACCTCTGCGGAGTACCCCTCTCCTCTCATCGTAAAAGACGACTAAGAGATATCATACGCATATAACAATTATGCAAGAGAGGGAAAACTCGAAATAAAACTCTTTACCAACCTGTCTGACCAGCATGGTATAGTAAGGTCAATTTCCCTCCTATTGTGAAGAAGGCTCGAGCCCAACAGTGGGACGTGTATAAGCTGAAATGGGGATGATTACAAAGGAGTTAATTGAAAATTTACAGTTTTTTCAATAATATAACAATTATTTGTCGAGGACAAATTATTAATTTTTTTACTTAAATTATAGATACGTCACAAGCCGACCGCTTAGGCCAATCGTGGCTCTCTATTTCGTTTCTCGTTTATTCTCCTTTGTTCCGCGCTCTCTCTTGCTTGCACGTTCGGCTTAGACGGAACGTGACAAATATGGGATACTATTGATATCTGTTATTCATTGCTTGCCTTTTTTCCTTTAACAGAACAGAAGAAGGAAGCCGAGAACATATTCAATGATCACAATTACCTTGTGAATCTAATGAAGAACTTGAAAGCTGCTACAAAGTTGGCTCTTGGTGAAGAAATAGCAATCCTAGCTAAAGTGGTTAGTTTCTTTTTGTAGCTGAAATTTGTAGTTGAAACATGTTTTACATACTTGTTTATATAATATTGCACATCGACCCTTGGAAATCATTAATATTATCAATATCGGTCCAACCGTTTTGAAGATTACCCTAAACAAACAGACAAAAAAAAATTAAACTGGTTTTTAGGCATAGGTAGCTTAGTTCGTAGTGGATTAGAATATTGCTCGCAAGTTTGGTCACCTTTTTATGATGTTCACAAAAACAGAATAGAATGTATTCAATGAAGGTTTCTTAATCATCTAGCATATAATATGAAAACACATCACACATTTAACTCATATAACGCTCGCCTTGAACATTATAAACTAATTTTCCTTAGTGACAGACGCAAGTTACTTGATCTTTTGTTTATCTATAAATTATTTAATGATATGATTGATAGTTCTGAATTACTGTCTAGAATCAATATCTGTGCACCAAGTAAACTTCCTCGCTCGAGAGTCTACAAACTGTTCAGTTTACGTTCATTTAAAACTAATATAGGCCTCAACTCGCCTCTAAACAGAATGTGCAAATTGTACAACGACCTTTCCACTTCTATGGATTTAGACATTTGTGGTGATAGTTTACGTCATTTTAAGACTAGAATTAATGAATATTTTTTGTACAAATGATGTATATGTATGTCTATGTGTAAGTATATATATGTATATTTATTTTGTCTGTGTGTGCGTATATAAGTATATATATATTATGTATGTATATATGTGTATCTGTATATGTATATATATTTTGCAAGTTGTGTATTGTTTCTTATCAATTTTTGTTTTCCCTTTTAAAAAAGTAGAATAATAGATATTTTGTTTTAAAAAGTTTAAGTAATATTTAATTAGTTGTGGTTACCTGTAACTGAAAGAGCACAAAACATGATCCATGTGTTTTTTTTACTACATTGTATGTTTGTGTATTTTTCGTTTGTAATCCTAAAATAAATAAATAAATAGGTGTCCTGCAAATAATGTGAGCATGAAAAAAGTCCAGTATTTTGACATTACAAACAGACACTTCAATTTTATTTATTTGTTAATACGTTTTTAATAATAATTAATAATACTTTAGATGGAAGATGCCTGCAATGATCCCGACCCAGAAGAAGCCAAGTTTGGAGCAAAGGTTAAACAACTGATCCCAAAGAAGATGTCAACTGTAAGTACTATTTCTTTTTAAAAACATCATCTTCTTCATCTCATTCTATATATGTCCCACTATTGGACTCGAGGTCTCCGCCGCCACTATGGTAAGGAAATTGCCCTATACCACATTGGACAGATGTCTTGTCATAGGATTATGTTTCAAGTTGTCCTTGTCTTGCATAGACGTTATATGTACATATATCCCTTAATCGTCTTTTACTACACTCACGGACAGAGGGAGTGGTGAACTATTTTCGTACTCTGGCAACTCGTAAAATTCGCAGGGAGTCGTTGGGTGCTGGCGGCATAAGCGTACCGCTTTATGGAGAAGTTTTACGTCCAGAAAAGATGCTGATGGTTGATTATTATCTTTCAGATTTTAAAGGTGAACTTGACAAAGCGCATGACCCCGATATACCCGCTGCAGATCAGCGCATTCTCCACACCTAAGATCAAACGGCACACATTGGAGAACTTCCTGACCAATTACAAAGTGTCCACACTCAAGAAATCGAAGAGCAAACCAATGTATATATTGGATTGTAACAGCGTTGATGACTTCGACAAACTTTGTAACTTGGGACCAGTTCTCATTGGTATGTCTTGTTCTTTTTTTTAAGACTAAGGCAGAAATACTTAAGTCGTGGGTGATTTCGAAAACATCCAATTAACAGATTGAAATTATATCTGGACTTGCTATAATCATTTGTGAATCGCGCAAATAATTGTTTTGCGCAAGGATTGAACCCATTACACTTGGAAGAGGGAGCAGTACTTCATCACGGACGTATATGTCGGCGTTGCGCCAGGAATTTGGACGATGATAGTAAAATACTGAGTATGTAATCACTGTATTTATTAGGAGTTCTTGCCGGAGAAGTGAGTGAAGTAAAACTGTCCTCTATTCTAATCTTACAATGTTTTTATAACCTCCGCTTTACAATGAAACGGTCTAGTCTTAGTAACCACAATTACTTTTTATAACAAACCAATAAAACAATATTGTTAACTATCTGAATATAGCTAAATAATAATGATAAATATTCTAATGCATTTAACATAATTCCAAATAGTCAATTTTACACAATTTACATTAATGTAATTAAAGGAAATATTGTTCTCATATATTGTTCAACAGACGGCGCTCTAACTAGAAATAAATTACAATCTTTTTTGTGTAAAAACAACTAAATATGGTTACAAATAATTACATTAATTCTAATCGATTTTAATTTGATCAATTATATAAATTTAAACAATTAAATCAAAGATTTCTAGAAATATATTCAAAAAGTGTCTTTAATATCATAGCATGGTAAATAGCAGTGTTGTTACTACAAATAATTATTTAAATATTAGTTGCAAATATTTCAAACATGTTTATAACTATAATTGATAACACCAATTTACAAATATTGCCGATAGAGGGCGATATGCGCCCATACGGCCATACTGACTCCAGCGCGTCCCTTGCGCTGTTAAGGCGTCACCCACCAAAGGATCTAGCCAACCACAAGGCATCACCCACCACGGGATCTAGCCAACAAGACCAGGTTTAAGGATACGCATGATGGCCAGCCAGCGCTTTAGGAAGGATGTTTTGGATAGAAAAAGCATTTGCAAGGCATCACCCACCAAGGGATCTAGCCAACCACAAGGCATCACCCACCAAGGGATCTAGCCAACCACAAGGCATCACCCATCCTGGGATCTAGCCAACACAAGACCAGGTTTAAGGATACGCATAGTGGCCAGTCAGCGCTTTAGGAAGGATGTTTCGGATAGGAAAAATAAAAAGCATGTTTCCAAATTAGTATTCACCCGCCCATACGGCATTACTTTGATAAAAAAAAACAGTTTTTGCAACAGGCGCTTGTCATAAAAAGTCATGGCTAGCGATACTTACACCACATCCGCGGAGATAATTATGCTTCAATATATATCGGTCATTAGGCAATACCTCCTAAAGTGCCATGGGACCCTCGAAGAGAGTGCGTCGATCATGACGATGCACGAAAACAAAATTGCCAAAAAATACATTTATTTTGGCTTTACCTTTGTCAAATCAATTAACTCTAGAAAAGATCGCTCGTCCATCCTTTTCTTACAGACGCTTAATCTTTTGTCCGTTCGTCGTCCTCTACCTGCAACATCTCGATAAAACAGCGGTTAATATTTTTGCTGCACAATACTCCCAGTAATATTGCATAGTTTATAGCCAACTGGAAATCGTGAATAGCACTGTGGCATGGTTTATCAAGCTCAACTACAGACATTAATATCTTTGATAATTTTCACAACTAGTCCCACTTAACCATTTGCTCTACTAGTTTCTTTAGCCACAAGGTATATTCAATACCGTATTTATTCATTATTATAAGAAAAGACGAGTTCCAAATATAGTTACTTCACGAAAAGACCTCATAGCCGATTGTGACGTGCGATCGTTAGTGTTAAAGTACTATAAAGACGCCATGAATGCAGCCTGTAATGTCAGCGCACACAGTATGAAAATTATATTGCAATTTTATAGATTGGGTGTAAAGTCAATTGTTTTACGCCCGATTTCGGCTTTACGAATCTTAGCCAACACAATTTTTCACAAATTTTCGAACATATTCGGGTACCAATATTGTTCGCCGATTTTAGCCAGTACTTTTCGCAACAAAAGTTGTGGTAGTCTCGCAATAGTCCTTACTATTGCGGTCGAGGTAATAAACACATATTAATGGAAACAAATTAGATCCAAATTCAGAACAAAAATTTATGGATCGCACAGAGCTGTCCTGCGCGGGATTCGAACCCGCGACACTGGCACGATATCTTAACCACTACGTCATCTGTGCAGTGCAGTGTGATCGTAACACGAGTTTCTAACGGTAATTACGTGAAACGATACTATTTAAACATTATAGCTCAGCAATATCTTGTTAAATGACATAAAGTATAGACTACTGTCAGAGTCTATCTCCTTTATTGAAGGATCACTCTTCTACCCTACATGAAGCCAAGTATGGTCAAGAGTGGATGAATTTACGACGAGATAAACAATTACTTCGTTTTAGAGCATATGGTTTACTTAACACAGATTAAGACTATAATCTGTATTAATTAAGCAGTCACCCTTTCGATATTCTACTTTAAACTAAAAATTTTAAAGAAATGCTACCAGTTATGCACTCCTGGAGTGTGCTCTTTCTGCCTTGCCTTGAAACCTTAAGTGAATTTCAGTTATAACATAATTAGTTACCACTTTAAATAATTGACCACCTAAGAAGTGACAGAAATGCTTAATAGCTTTATACGAAGTCTAGCGTCTTCAGCTCACGAGCGGTATTTATTTCAACGCACATGGTTCGCATACTGAACTACGCGAGGACTTTTGAGCATTTAGTGATATTTAAAGTGATGGCAGCTTATCTCATTTTCATAGCGTTATAGAGGTGATAATCTATAGGGTCTGCGTTGAACTATTTAATCAGCCATTTAGTTTTATTGTTAACGCACTGGCCTTTATTTGCGATACACAGTTGCAGAGTATGAAACTAGATTTGAAGCTTGAGACCATCATGTAACTTAAAACAATATTGAGTCGTTTAGATTGAAGTTAAAATCAAAGTTATAGATAGCATGGAGGGTTCATTTATCAGCAGTTACAGTTTTCTATATATACCCTCTTTAAGACTTACGGTAATACCAAACAGCACTAATAATGTCGTAACCAATTCTACCTCGACACGTCATGGAAACTAACTTTGGTTGTAATACAAGCAACAACGATCTGGCGTTTGCCCGGAATCGAACCAGTGAACTTATTTCGGATCGGAGACCAATCAACACCAGTATGGAATAAGCTATTGAAAACTTTACCTTGTGATAATGCGATCTCTAGAAGTAAAAAATAATAGTCTGATTGTTAGGTAACCATAAACTATCGATTTGCTTACGGAAATAATTATTTTCACTATGGTATTTTCTATAGCAAAAACGGTACTATAAACTTCGTCGTATTAAAGAGGTTATGAAAGTTATAAATCAAGGACTCTGCAAGCGTGATAAGTGGAAGCTTCTATTTACATCACAAAAAGGTCCTAGGTTATTACAGTTAACACAATTACTAGACAGTGTAAGCGACGCGAATTATTCAAATTAAGAACTATTTAATAATTGTAAATATGTAGTAGGCATTCTATTGTTGCTATGCAAGTGCGCGCGGGGTAACTGGCGCGCGGGGTAATTGGTCGCGCGGGGAGAGGTTCTCGCGCACTCCCGCGCTCATGTCACCAGAACTAGGTGTCAAATACGAGCCTTATCATTTTTAAATGTCCCGTGCTGTTTACTATTATTATTAGTCAATATCTATACCAATAAATAAAAATGGAGTGTCTGTAATGTCAAAATGGCTTTTTTCACGCTCACGCGGTCACCTGCACGACACCTATGCCCAAAATACAGATTAAAAATTTTTTGTCTGTCTATTTGTTCCGGGTAATCTTCAAAACCGCTGGACCGATTTCAAAAATTCTTTCACCAATGGAAAGCTATAATATCAGGGCGTAAACTAGGCTATATTTTATTCCGGTATTCCCACGAGAACGGGAACTACGCGAGTAAAACTACTAAAACAGAGGCGAAGCTAGGGTGGGTTGCTAGTTATTCAACACATCAGTACTTTTTGGCGTCAATAGTCATTACATAACTGTTCACCGCCTGCACACCGGTGAAACCCCCGGCGTCGTCTCCAGACAGTTACAATTACTGTTAGACGGTAGTTTTCGCTAACGAAAAGTTAACAAAACAAACACGAGCCTAGACAAAATCTAGGCGTGTTTCGCAATAGCTCAGATCTTATTAATTCAAGATAAATACCTGTTATTACGGCGTCGATCACCTCAGAGTCCGTAGCCTCACGTCTCAAACGTTTGAGCAGAGCCCGGACCGTTGTAGCGTAGTCTGCGTAACTGTCAGCTTGTTCAGAGATGCAGCTGCGCCACCACTGGACGTAGCCAGCATACCGGAACTTCTTGCTGAAGGTTGTAACGATGTAATCTTCCACTTGTTGCCATGTAATTGATTGAAGCGCCCATGTGTCTGCCATACCATTGAGTTCAAGCATAGCTTCCATTCTTGCTTCTTGCGGCTTATATGTTGAAAGCCATGATCGTCTCGTTAACATTTGCCCACCGACTGGTGGTCGCGATGTCGATGATTATCGATGCGATCTCTCGTCGGGGTTGAACGGCGGTAGATAAAAATTTTGGTGCCGCCGTTACATTGTAGCCTCCGTAGAAAATGCGGCTCTCGCAGCTGTTGTTGCAGCAGTATTTTGTAATCGAGGTCAGGAGATCCATCATTTGCTCCATAGTGAAGGTCATCCGTAGATCTTGAAGAGTTTTGGGGCTGTGATCCCACCGCTGCTGTCGGCGTTGCGCCAGGAATTTGGACGATGATAGTAAAATACTGAGTATGTAATCACTGTATTTATTAGGAGTTCTTGCCGGAGAAGTGAGTGAAGTAAAACTGTCCTCTATTCTAATCTTACAATGTTTTTATAACCTCCGCTTTACAATGAAACGGTCTAGTCTTAGTAACCACAATTACTTTTTATAACAAACCAATAAAACAATATTGTTAACTATCTGAATATAGCTAAATAATAATGATAAATATTCTAATGCATTTAACATAATTCCAAATAGTCAATTTTACACAATTTACATTAATGTAATTAAAGGAAATATTGTTCTCATATATTGTTCAACAGACGGCGCTCTAACTAGAAATAAATTACAATCTTTTTTGTGTAAAAACAACTAAATATGGTTACAAATAATTACATTAATTCTAATCGATTTTAATTTGATCAATTATATAAATTTAAACAATTAAATCAAAGATTTCTAGAAATATATTCAAAAAGTGTCTTAAATATCATAGCATGGTAAATAGCAGTGTTGTTACTACAAATAATTATTTAAATATTAGTTGCAAATATTTCAAACATGTTTATAACTATAATTGATAACACCAATTTACAAATATTGCCGATAGAGGGCGATATGCGCCCATATATACATCCTACTGCTGGCTCACCCCTTTCCACTATGGGAGATGGATTGACCTACTATACCACGCTGGTTAGACGTGTTGCTATATGGTTTCATTTCGAATATTTATTTTCTTGCATAGATGTAATCTGCGTATTTATGTAAGTTATAAGTTGCGCCCGTGACGGAAAAGTTGAAGAGTGAACGGCTGACATGGTATGGACATGTGATGAGGCGGGATGAAAGTAATGTTGTAAGGAAAGTTTTGGGTATGAATGTTGAAGGCTTTAGGGGTAAAGGAAGACCGAGGAAAAGATGGATGGACTGCGTGAGGCATGACATGGATAGTCTGGGAGTGACTGCAGAGATGACGTCTGATAGGACCGTATGCAAGAACATGACATATTGTGTCGACCCCAAGTATTTGGGATAAGAGCAAGATGATGATGATGTAATCTGCGTATTACAATCCCTTAGTTGTCTTTTACGCCATTGGACAAGAAAGGGAGTGAGTAGTAAATAGCATTCTTACTCTGTCACCACACAAAAAATGGTTCTTGAACCATTGTATTTCTTTTCAATGAATATATGGGGATCTCTAAACTTTCTTCTATTAAAAATATGTTTTAATTCATTTCAGCATATATATGTATATCCCACTATAGGGATCGACCCTCCTCCACAATAAGAGTCAGAGAGATTTTCATATCATATCTCTTTGTAGTCTTTTACAACACCCATGACCAAGAAAAGGGGTTCTTACTCCGTTATCCTAAGGTTAATGCTTTTAAACCCTAAACAAAACCAACAAGAAAATTGTTATTTTCAGGTCCACATACGGTGAATTTCAAACCATTCCACTTAGGGGGATCTCAAGAGAAGATAAAATACAAAAGTGAAGTTGTAAGACAGCGTCAGGAGATTCGAGACGCTCAACTGCGCCATTCCGATCATAGCTTAGGCTTTTCTAAATTTGATTTCTGGGATCCTTTAGAAGACGGCGGCTCTGGGGCTACACAGAAAGCAAAATTAGATGCTGAATTTGAACAAGAAGAGATCTGTGAAGAAATGAAAGAAATCTATGACCAAATTAATAATCCCGATGATTTAGGGAATGAGAACACAGCAGAATGCGGCAACTTAAAATGTAAACAAGAACAAGATACTACAAATACGGACTTCTCAACTGATGTTGATGTGGATAATTTCGGCGTGAAACCTAAAAATGAGGGTGGGGAAGAGCCTTCTAAGCAATTTGACGACAATAGTTCAGAATTGCCTAAAGGCGGTGGCCGCGGCGGTGAGAATACAGACAATGAGGTCGACATTGCGGACGTTAACGAAGATGATTTAGAGGATTGGTAATTTTAAGAACTTGATTAGATGATTAGATTACAAATAAAGAAAAAAGAAAAAGATCAGTTTGCATAATAGTCCAGTCATTAAGGATCGATAGGGTATATAAGTAAGTATATTTCATTTTATTATTTCTGAAAGGTAAAAATTTTACTTCTTTTTTCCATATTTTTCGATTTTCGCCTCAAACCGTTCAATTTTATGAAATTTTACCGATTATCGAAGTTGAAAAATATTGATGATAAAAAAAAAGTTATAGATTAAAAAAGTTAATAAATTTAATTTAGAAAAGGTCTACAATTTTTTGCCAAACACTAACCCTTCTCGAGATATCGAATTAAACACGTTTTTATCGAAATGACCTTGAGCTGACCTTCGGAGAACTCCTCAAATTGGAATTTATGCTCAGAATACATTCCCCCATTGATCCTTAACAATCCCCAAACTAGGTATTTTCATGTTTATTCATTTCATAATTTGACTGGACTATAACGATATCTGATATTTCGACAGTCCCTACGTACATATTTTTTTTTGTATTCTTATAACTATAACAACATATTAATAGAAGTAATCTTAATTAATGTTTACTCGTAATATTTAATATGACTTAGTACCTAGACTCAAATAGTATTTTTAAAGGTGTAGACCCTAGAACTAGATATATTAAAATAAAAATATTTTAAACATATGAACGCGATTGTATTCAGTTCTACAGATTTGTACAATATGTGCTTTTATATTTTATCTGTGTACAATATGTGCTTTTTTTTTTTAATTTTTACTCATGCTATGTAGCGCAACCCTAATTTAATACATTTCTCAAATACAGTCTCCTCAATCTCTAATAGTTTTAGCAAATAACTTTCTAAGTTAATAAAAAAAGCAATACCATAAACTCTACTGAAAAAAATTTATTATCCGCGCAAGTTGTATGTACTAGCTCAGGATTTCAAAATTGTGAACTAATATACTGTACCGGCTCTTTCTTGGGAAGTGCTCCAAGGAAATGCTCAACTTAAACAACCTTTTTACCACCATACCACTTGACCTTATAGCAAGGTTCATCCTAGTGTCTACAACTGTATGTTTTCAGCTATCATTTCTCCCACATACTTGTAGGATCTGTGAGCTTACCCTTGAAATCAATTCTAATTTCGAATCCGATTCAATTCCAATCTCTCCAAACTTATATTTGGTACTCTTAAACAAAAACGAGAATGAATTCTTCGCATTTGCTGTTGTTATTTTCACCAAATGTGCTGTATTTTATTATTTTAAATTAATAATGTTACCGAAATCGATCACCACAAAGATGCTTTCTTGAAATTATGTAACATAAACAATTTTAAATTACGTCAAAATCACGTCGGGAGTAGCAAATATTTGACTTAATCGAGTCGAATTCATTTAGTTTAAAAAAATCCACCGAATTTGATTCCAATCGTGCGCTAGTGTCGCTTTCAAGAGTACAAAATTGCTCAAATTGGAGCTGCGATTGGATTTAGGATTGGAATCGAGATTCAAGACTAAGCACACTGGAATGAACTATCTGCTACTGCATTTTCCGAGGACTATGACATGTCCTTCATTAAACGAGGATTAAGAAGACCACTTTCTTTACGTTAGGCAGTGGCTTGACATTGCAAAGGTCCTTGAGCAGTAGTTTACTAGTTTTCGCTTACTATTAGGTGTATTGCTTGCTCGTTTGCTACCATTATCATTAAACAATATACATAAACTTTACTGCTGCATAAAAGAAGGAGGAAATATATTTAAATATAAATTTTAATATTAGATTAAGTACGGTTTAGAGTAATTTTAATTCATTTGCAGATTAATCTGTTTGTATAGTAAGTTTAGTTTGTAATAGGATATAAAATTATACTTTTCGGTGGATGTTTATGGCAAATAAAATGATTGTGTGTAAAAATTGATTTTTTTTTTTATTAAGATAAGTCCGTTGTTATAAACTTTTTATTTCCATATTGTGAAAGCGTATGTCTAATAGGGGATGGCGAAAAGTTGAATGATGATGATGAATGACGAATATAACTAGATATTAATTATTTAGTAAAAACGACTTCAGAATTTTCACATGGATAGAGTGCAAATAATTACCAAATTTTTCAGAGCGAAATTATTGATGTGGTCATAGAGGTAGCTAACAAGATAGAAATGCACAGGTGGCGTAAGGGTTAACATCAGTTGCCCAAAAGTGAGACCCAGAAATATTCTTAATGATATTATATAGGCTATATTGTATTATATATATGTGGGCACAGTTAATCAAAAAGTTAACTTCGTTAATTAAAATATTAACTTTGATAATCGTTAAAGCGTTAAGTCTGTGAAAATTTAACGCAAGTTAAAGTTACCGTTAAAAGTTAACCATTTAAAATTTATACTGCTTTTAGGCTGAGAGAAATAGATAAATTCTATAGCATATAGCGGAATTATGTTGGCATACATCTGTCCACACTAGCTTGGGACACGCTACTGCCACTAGCCACGATACCAAAAGATTCACCAATGTTTTACGACGCTTTTTGGCGTAATAACCAGGTGGAGGTGAGATATAATAGAAGAATTCACAGCAATTGAAGAAGGCTCGGGTTCAGTTTCCTTTTTCGCGTCGCGCGGCGGCGATCAGTTTAGTCTTGTTTAGCGAGGAGGCCGCCTGGTGGGACGACGTCCACCGTGACGTCATTGTCCGTTGGGCAGTTCGATTGCAGGGGACTGGGTCCGATGTTCGGGCCGTCGAAGCTTATGCTGATAGAGTGATTGTGTTGGCGGCAAGGGATGCGTCCCTTCCGTCTGATGCAGATATTGACAGGGCATGGTGACTTCCTCAGTATCTGCACACGGTCGTGAGGAAGAAGAGCACACCCACAGAAAAATTAATAAGATAGACCGGCCATGTGGGCGGGGCAAGCGTGTCACAATTGCGATCAAACGGTCTTAATATTGACGAAATTCGTTTTACCGGTTCTTAGTTGTGCTCATATAGTGACCTTGAACGAAGCTCCGACAAAAAAGAGAAATATGCCGTCTTGCGCTGTTACAACGCGTCGAAAAAGAAGTCAGTTGCATAGTTATAGTCTAAGAAGGCATTTATTTTCATCATTAAGTCCATAAACTTATTAATTCAGTGATATTTCTTAATTTTATGAAAGTATTATGTCTTTATAAAGAAAAATTATGAAATCGCAAAAAGAGCCAAACATTATACATCGTCTGCCACACGTGGATATCACCTTTTATTAGTCCAGCAACCGCGCAATGTACTGCGTTCAATGCGATATCACTAAGAACCGCCTTACTAGCGTGGTAGTATACGTTTTCATTCAAAACATTGACGTCGATCCACGCGTATCGATAGTGCTGTCCAACATACTATAAGTTATCGATTTCAATAATAGCTATGGGTTAATTTTATCATATAAATAAATATTTTTAACACTTTTAATTTAGTGATCGTTTTATATAATTATATTAACAATATTTAAATAGGTATTTAAAAATCAATTATTCTGGTATACATTACCTACTTAATTTATCTTGTATATCTATAGTACATTCTTGTATATTTTCCGCGTGGTGACGGAGTAAGAATACAATTCACCACTTGCCTTGCCATCTTGCCCGTGGATGTCGTAAAATACGACTATAGTATATAATATGCGCATAACATCTGTGCAAGAGAGGGAAAACTTGAAATGAAACCCTATACCAACACGTCTGACCAGCATGGTTTAGTAGGTCAAATTGTCTCCCATTGTGGAGGAGGCCCGAGATCAACAGTGGGTCGTATGTGGGCGGGAGGTTAGTATAGGGTTTTGTTTTGAGTTTTTATTCTCTTGCATTGATGTTATATGCTTACTATATCTCTTAGTCGTCTCAATGTATTAGGATGGGACATCCGCGGGTAAGATACGGAGTGGTGATTGGTATTCTTATTCCGTCACCACACGGACAATGTTAGTACATTTTTGTGTACAATAAACAAAAATGTACTAACAAGTAGCAGTACCAGTATATCTAAAAAAATAAATAACTGTTTTGTTTTTTAAGTTAAATAATAACACCAATAAAAATAAACCGAATTCCAATAAAAAATAATATTTTAACATATTTTAAGAATGATATCTGATGCTTACGCGAGCACTACACATTGTAAATAAAACTACTTATACGGATTATATCACGTTTGTATTTGATTTAGGATTGCCCGATGTTTCGAATACTTTACAGCATTCCTGGTCACGGGCGGTCTAAGATGTCTGACGTCCAAACAAGTCAACGTTATTACAGACGTCCATGGCCCCCGTCGCAGACACCGTCTGAATCCATCCACAGTTGAGCGCCTCCCTGCAGTACTACCTTATGTGAAAAGAGTCACTGACCAGATTGGCTTCATCCTGAAACGGGCTTCCATAAAAACATATTTTAAACCACTCAAGAGGATTAGTCAATTCTTGCCACCTGTCAAGTGCCAGATCCCTCTACAAGATTCAGGAGTTTATAAACTTGACTGTGGTCTCTTTTTAATACATTTTAATTGTATCTTGTGTACTGGTGTGTACCATATATGGGAACAATATAATATACAAATCGCTACTCGCTTACGTAATTAATTATAGCACTTAAATTTTCTGTCACCTATACAGAGTGTAGTGAGGCGTATTTTATTTGCATGATTTTACTGTTAAATTACTGACTTGCATTACAAATAACGTCAACACATCACACAAGTGCTTAATTTAAAGACATTAATATTTTTGTTTCGATAAAACAGGCTAAATAAATATCGTGTAGTATATCGACCATGGCAAGCACTAGCGTACATGTGCTTTTTTATATGTGGGTATACGTTGCCTACAGAACTTAGTTGTAATTTGTGTACCAACTGCAGCTTCGAGATTGATGTGTGTGTGTTATGTTAGTGTGTAAAATTGTTGTAAGCATAGACCTTGCATATGTGTTAACATTAGCGGGAGGGGGCAATTATGCCACACTGGTTTTCGAACAAAATCAGCCGAATGGCCTTTCTAAAGTATTAATATTTCTGTGAGCACACCGTCCTGCCACCATTGCGATTGCGATGAGGACACGGCGACGACACAGTACAGTCGACAGAGTAGCACCTTGAAATCATCGCAATCAATGGTGCTGACCTGAAGGTGCCCACTATCGCTAGAATGATGCTCGACGACGTCAGGAACTGGGACACAGTCGCCGCCTTCCGTGTGGTAGTTATGTCACAATAAATATAATAGTTCAAAAAAACTAAAAAATATGCTTAAATCGCTAATCCTGATTATCCTAGTAAGGATAACGGGTCAAACTGTTTAAAATATTGAATTGTCATCGGTCCTTAATAAGTATGCCAAATTTCGAGTTAATCCGACGTTTTGAAGGGGGTCAAAATCATGTTCAAAGATTCCGTTACATACTAACATCGTCTGAAGCTAATAAAAGCGTATTAAAAAGAGGCGGCGAATCGTGCGAGGGAGGAATTTCTCTACAACTAGATCTGCCGCCGGCGACTTGGGCGGCGTAGACGTCATGGAACTTACGAGCGTGGCGTAGTGCGTAATTCAAACGAACAAAATGACAGCATATCAACAAACGACTAAAGTTAACGGAAGTTAACAAGAGTGTTAACCACTTTTGAAGTTCACTTAAAAGCTAATCCGTTAATCAAAATTTTAACTTCGTTAATTAACGGATTGACGAGTTAATGCCCACCTTTGCATACATATGTACATTTTTATATGTTAGCGAAATCGTGTATAGTAAAATATATCTTATCTACAAACCTTTTATTTTAGTCTACCAGTTTGGAAATTTGGCAAATTCCCTTAATTATGCTACTCTTGGCCTTAAAGCACTTCATTTACCCTAGAGTAAAAGCATCACTTTTGTAATAAAATTATTTTATAATTATTAAATTATATTTTATTTGTAGTGTGTTTGACTACATATTTTAGAAATAGGATCCTCTGAAAATTGTATTTTTAATAAAACTATTGAGTAAGTGTATACACCACGGCACTGATATCTAGCCTTATAGCCTATCAAACTAGCTATGTGGGGCGGGTCGCTCCCATCCCTCTAATTTAGTTGAGGAGAGTGATGGATGCTCTAGTAGTTAACTCGTGATCGGGTGCTGCTTGTAGGATCTGGTCCAGCCATATTTTCTTCATTTCTTTAATGCTTTAATTTTTTTTTGTCTTGTACTAAATTTTGAAAATTTATACAGGTATACAATTTCGAAGGGCATCACACTGGAGCTAACAGGTACCATATATGTTATACGAAGCATAAAATTATGTATATTTAAAAGATTAAAAAAAAAAATGACTGCCCGCTGAGTTTCTTGTCGGATCTTCTCAGTTTGTGGCCGCGTTCCGATCCGGTGGAAGATTATTGAATTGTGTTCAAACGTGTAATTTGACAATATGTAAGTGCCCTTAAGAGGCCTATGTAGAATAAATGATTTGATTTGAACTATGGGCCGGGAAGAGAAAACCCCACATTTCAGAATTTCACAGATTCCACGTCGTAGCTAAGTATATTCTATCTATATATTTTGAAATGGTAGCACGTAAATAAGTAGTGTGTCCAAGTGCCGAACTATCGATAGTGTAAACATCGATAATAGACCTCGAAAACCAGTTAGGATACCTATAGGACTAGCGATACTATTAATGATATTAATAGTATCGAGACTATAAATAGTACAACATGTGGTAGTACTATTGCTGATTTGCAATAATATCGATACTGTTTTCATTCATCACCACTTTAATATCAATAGTGTTGGTACTATTGATAGCAATCTATCGATCGGCATCACTTCACTAGTGCAAGTATGTCATTAGTCATATTATAGGAGTTTTTGGCGGGAATCTGAAGTGTCATGTGGTGTTCTTGTATTATATTCAATATCTTAGTGTTTTAACGTGTTATGTTAAATAATCTTGATGGCATTTTATGTAATATATAGCGACAGAACTGCTGAGGTGTAGTGAATATGATATAAAACTGCTATACATACCTTTTTGTTTCCACCAAAATTCTCAGAAGATACCCGTAACAGTGGCCATTACACTGTTGAGGGCGACACTTTGACTTACTGACAGACCATTACTGACATGAAGAAACTGAGAACTTGAAAAGATAATTATAACTCGACACTGGCAAAAATGGCTCGTATTTGTAGCTGATTGCCAAGACAAAAAAGAAGAAGTCATATCATATAGTGATTATATAGTCAGTGATACATTAGTACCTAAATAGTTATTTTAGAATTTTTTTAATACCTAACAAGAATATTATGTACTGAAATAAAGATAAGGTTTAATAGGTAGATAGGTGCTAAGTATATTTAAATGAGTAATTATTTAATGATACAGAATGGTTAAAGTAGCAACATATGTATTCTTTGACTTGGAAACAACGGGGCTTCCGCACCAAGAACGTAATAAAACCAAGATTATAGAAGTTAGCTTTATCGCTGCCTTGCGTGAAGACATAGAAAAAGCCACTATTGGTAGCAAACCCTACCATAGCAAACTAACGCTTATGCTTAACCCTCAGAGAAAAATACATCCAGATGTCGTCATTCTGACTGGTATATCCAATGACATGGTAAACAATGCACCAATATTTAGTGATAAATTAGAAACTATACTTACATTTTTAAATAATCTGCCCAAACCTGTGTGCCTAGTAGCACATAATGGTAATTCATTTGACTATAAAATATTTCTAGCAGAACTATTCGATATAAATGCATCATTGCCGGATGATATACTATGCGTGGATTCTCTAACCGGGTTTCGGCAACTACATAAACAAAAATGGCCCAAAGCTTCTTCAGAGACAAAAGAAAATAATTTTGAAGATTCAATAGGAAGTGAAGATTGGCCGGATTTAAATGTTACTCCTGAAGATTGGAGTAATATAGATATGTTATGTGCAACACTCTCAGATATTAAAATTTATGAAACATCACCAAAAGATTTAGAGTTGGAATCCAATAAAATTGTAAAATATGTAGACAAGAATGAGAAAATATCATTCAAGCTGACTGATTTATATAAGAGATTATTAAAAAAAGAAATCATTAGTAGTCATAGAGCAGAAGATGATTGTATAATGCTTTTAGAGTGTGTGGTTGCCACTAAAGAGTTCTTAGTTTGGGCTGATAAATATTGTAAATGTATTAATAATATTAAACCATTGCAACGGTATTGAAGCAAAATTGAACACAAATGAAAATCATGTGATATTATCAAGTTTTTAAATCTAAGTGAATTTACTTTGAGTATATTTTTTAATATTTAATTATAAATATAATTATACAATGATAATTTTTTACTTCATTATTATTAAATCAATTTTATTTTTTATGTTCTTTGTTTTATTTTAAAGTTCACATGGGTTTTAAGTCTATTTTTTTTAATGATGATGATCACTTTGGAGACTTTAATCTGTTTTACTTTTTGTCCAATATTTCATAATAATCCTTGCATTGCGGGGGACTTTACAAACATATAAATAACTGACACAAATTACATTCAGACTCAGTACAACAATTTGTGAATCGCACAGTGTTAGTCTTGTGTGGGATTTGAACCCATGATACTGACACTGTAGGTATCTAAACTATTGCGCTATCAGTGCAGTTACATTTTGTGGCATATAAATGATATCTACTTAAATAATTTAGTTATAACCCCGAGCAAGTAAAGAAACATATCTAAGAAGGTGGTTACTATTTGTAATGATAAGTAAGTCTGTAAACCAGCGATAGATGATATTTTTAAATGTAGATCTTAGTCTTAGTTGTTCGATAATAAATAGTAAGAAAGGTATTTAAGAAGCCACCAAGTGCTAATTGAAGTTTCAAAGAAGCAGGAAAGTTCTTAATAATGCTGAGTACATAATTAAAATATTATATTGAATACCAGCCCAGCAACCTGCCCTCGCTTTCCTTCGCTTCGATTTCAGTAACCTTATCCGCATACTTCTAATTTCTGTGGGTATACCGGGATAAAACAGCCTAATTGCTCCTTATATAGCTACAATATATTATCAAAATCGGTCCAGGCGTTTTGAAGATTACCCCAATCAGATAGACAAATAATTTTTAAACTGTATTTTAGGTATGGGCGTCGTGCAAATAGCCCTGTGACCATGAAGTTGCCAGTATTTTGACATTACAAACAGACTTCAATTTCATTTATTTGTATAGAAGATAAAGGTTGAAATTCTTTGCGCAACCCATTACTGGCTTGTTGGTGTTTAATACGTACAATATTTTAAATACTCTTATGGCACTGTAAAATAAATGTAAATAATACATTCCTTTCGTATAACAATGATATAATAAAAAAATTTGAATATGACATATAACTTAATATCAACAAAATGCGGGTCTCTCCCTTCCCTCCATAGTGGTTGAGGGGAGTGATGGCTGCTCTAGTAGTTAACTCGTGATCGGGTGCCACTTGTGGGATCTGGTCCAGCCATAATCGTTTAAATTATATTAAGTGTCTTGCGGTTCGAAGGACATCACACTGGCGCTAGTTCTTACAAAACATGTACACAATTGTATAACTGGTAAGAAGAAAAAAAAAATTAAAAATAATGACAAGCCCGCTGAGTTTCTTGCCGGATCTTCTCAGTAGCGGTCGCGTTCCGATCCGGTGGTAGTATATTTTTTTTGGAAATTGTAAACCTGACAATATGTAAGTGCCCTCTCGGGGTTTATGCATAATAAATAATTTGAATTTGACTTATGGAATTAGTAACATTTCTCCCTATTCACATTTCGTCAATTAGCCGACGCAGCGGTGTGCGGTGGTTGCAACGAAGTGTAGGTGCTACAATAATAGCCGTAGGCGTGACGAAAGGTGGCGAAGCAGCTTGCAGGTGTGATTTCAATGGGGCTGGAAATAATTGGTGCGGATGCTAAACCCAATGGTGATGTTGGAGACGATATCGAGGATGATGCATGTATGGCTGATGATGTGCATGGAATAAACGCTGAAGCCAGTGGAAAGGTCTAAGTTAATAAATAAAGAAAGGTAATTTACAGTGAAATTGAGAACTTCCTCCTTTTTTGAGGTCGGTTAAAAATCAATGACTGATCAAGACGACAAAGAGGTTTTCACCGACCTGGGCCAACTGCATGAGTTGTCGGGTAAACAACAATATCTAAGGAGGGTTGACGTCAGGCAGGCGGCGGTCATAAAACTATTACCAATTCCTTTTGCCATATATATATGCTATAAAGGCAGAGAAAATACTGAGTCGCCCCCAAGTATTCGGGAGAAGAGCAGGGTGATGATGATATCGATATATTAAAATATCTATTGAATTTCGCTGTTATTTGATGTTAATGTAATACGGAGAAAATGTTGAAATGATATTATAGTGCTTTACGTGTATTTTATGTTTTGCCCTATTGCCAGACGAAAATTTGGCTGTCAGCGCCCAAATAATGACAATGAATTTACTTAATATTGTTTTTAAACAGTGATTCTGGATAAGTGGCCTGATAACTAACTAACCAGATAACCTGCCTACAAAGGTGAGCGGCACTATTAATTACCACCATATGTGCTGCTTGCTCATCTGCTATCATTAGCGATAAAAAACTAGCTAGCTACCGTAAAATGCCCTAACTTTGCACGGATTTCGAGGTTTTTTAAAATTACTTTGACGTGAGTAGGAAATTCATTTATGACTTGTAAAGAGAAAATGGAAATCGGAACTGTGTGCTCTTAGTAAAACAACTCATTATAGCCTACACCTCATATTTTTTGAGAAATAAGCTTTGCAGGCAAAGTAAATGGCATTTCCTCTACTTTGCCTAGGCAAAAATGTCGCAGTTAAATTAAGTATTTCCAAATAAACCGATTTCGTACCCATAGAGTATTGGATTAGTAGATTAATTTCAACCATGTCCTAAAATCCAAAACGTTTTTTCTTTTTTTCTAGAAGGTAGGCAAAGTTAGGTAGGCTTTTTGAGCATAAGTACCTATGAGGGGAATCTTTCAGGGCTGTCACCATTGGAAATAAAACAACATAAATTTTAAAAATTCAAAAATCATCAGTCTTAGTTGTTTTTATTACGCACCTTAGTAACAATTTGTAGTTATGTAACACCTAATAAAAATACGCTTACAAAATAATATTAATTAAGAAAATAAATCTTTTATTGCAAATGGGTGGGTACCATCGCGGACACTGGAGGTGAACCACTTTTCAACCTTAATTCTAAGGAAATAAGGTCGAAAACTAGTCTACTTCAAATGTCCAAGTTGATACCTACCTATATTTTTTAATGTAATTAGATTATAATAATTAACAATCGTTGGTAGGTATGATTTTAGACTTTTTATAAATCAACACAAGGCGGACAGGTTATCAATAACCAAATTAACAATATAGGTACCTATATGCTTAAACGCTGAAAACAGTTAAACTGCTATCTCACTCGCTCATTGCAGATATAAAATTACTGTTTATAGGTAGTTATGGAAAATTGCAAACAACCAAGTCGTGAAGTATAGCAGCAGCATACATGAGAACTTGTTTTGATCAAACTGATATTGGTGCTGAATACTTGTAAAGGTATTCCTTACCACGTGTTTGTTTGCAATTTTCCATTATTATGTAAGGTGATTTTATATCTGCATTGAGCGAGCGAGATAGCATTTTTGCTGTTGTCAGCACCTTAAAAATAATCAAAAATTATGCTTACAAACTTTACATGATCAGACAAAATAAATGTTATCTTCATCCTGCATTAAAACATATTCGTCAGGATTTTCATTTATTTGCTAAAGTTCCACTACTTTTACAATGGAATCTTCAGGGACGATATCTTTATCAACAATGCGCTTAGGTTTTACGAACTTCTTGTCATTGTTTTTGCCAGTTGTTTTGTAAAAGGCTATTGAGTAACGTCCTCTATTAAAATCTTTATTTTCGATCACTCCTATGTAGTATTTCCACGATTTTCTTACATAGTATCTTGTTAGGACTATGTCTCCTACATTAAACTGATCCTTATACACATCACATATGTCTGAATCGTCGTGTTCGCTAATGACTACGTCAGTGTCTGTTGTTGTAGAACTGTTTAAAACTCGCCTGCATTTTTTAATTCTTTTGGCTTCTTTGGCGGATTGCTTCGAACACAAACGAGACCTTTTGCATTTCATTTTTTTATCAGAAAAGTAAGTTTCCTCTTCTCCCTCGCTACTACTAAAAATGCCATATACATTTATGTTTGTAATAACTTCTTTTGGGGGCTCATTACGATCTTTTTCAGTTTTATGAGATGATGATTTTATTTTTTGCAATTTTTATCTATTTCAAACAAATTAATGGGAACATTTTTATACCGTAAAATGCTGCGTTTTCTTTGGACAATCTGATATCTGACAGAATAGTTATCTTTGTACCACTTTTGTCTTGGTTTGATAGTTTTGACGTTGGTGATACATCTATGTTACTTTCATAAATACTATTTTCTTTGTTGAATCTTGAATCCGATAAATGTGTGACCGGTGAGGGTTTTTCGGAACAGGTAACTTGTTTTGTTTTATTTCTTGTCACTGATTTTTTTGGCTCTAATACTTCTTCCTCAGAAACTGATTTTCCTGCAGTTACTTGCAATTTATAGTTCCTTCCACCTTTCATTGGCTTGCTTGCTCGGACGGCTTTACGGTATTCTAGGAGGGTCTGGTCAAATGACTGCTTCATCTGTTCGGTTGCTTCGGGAATTTTTTGAATGACTTTAGAGGCATTTAATGGGCCTGCAGCTTCAAATCCGCTTTTTAAATTCTGATTGTCACTTATTCCTAATTTTTCCATAAGTTCTTTTAGAAGTTGTGGAAAATGACATTTATTTATGGTTGTAGTAGCATTTTGGTTTGACAACTTATACTGTAGCAAGATTTTTCGCCAGTGTCTTTTCATTGAACCAAAAAATGCTAAATCTAGCGGATGAGTTAAATGAGTGGCATTTCGTGGTAGGAACACAAATCTTATATTGTTTTCGCGGCATATCTTTATAATCTGAACGCTTAGATGTGACGATAAGTTATCTCCTATAACCACTTTTGGTCCATCTAAGGCAGTCGCCCAGGGCATAATAACCTTCTCAAACCAGTCTTCAAAGCATGTCATATCAAACCAACCTGATTTTGTTCTATTGTATAGACAGCCTGGTGGACCATCTTTACACCAACGACTCCATAGGTGCTCAGATTTGTAGACCACGTAAGGCGGCAAACATTTTCCGTCAGCTGTACCGCCAAACATGACGGAGCTTTTGCTGGAGTTAAGTACAACTTCAGGATGCTTTGTTCCTTTTTTGAAAATTGCTTTGCTGCAGCCAGGGTCATCGCTCAAATTAGTTTCATCGTAGTTCAGCAAATGTGACGATGGTACATTGTGAAGTGAGCATTCGAGATTTTTAAAATATTCATTTAACTCAGCAACGGCTTTCGACGCGCGACTTCTTTTTATATTTTGTGTAGTACGTTTTGTCATATTATGACGCGCTATAAAATTACGTGCCCAACGTTCTCCGGACATCTTCCCATGAAAAATATGCAATTTATCATTAATTTCCAAATAGCGAAACACAACAAGTCGTAAATCTAATAGTCAGTGGAGAGCCAAACTCAGCCGCGATATTTATCGTGTCAGCAATTATTTTTTCATCGTCTTCACTTAGTCTTGTAGAACGCTCAAATGATTTTTCATGACATTTGTTGACTTTATTTAAAATAGTACGCCTGGGAATCCTAAATTGTTTTTCTGCCTCATATGATGACAATTTCTTGGATTTTACGAGATCAACGGCAATGTCTAGCATTTCGGTAGAGTAATTCACGTAATACCGACGATTATTTTTGTTTTGAGAACTGGTGCTTTTCTTGTTTTGAGACATCTTCTGCCTCTGTAAAAATCAGAGGCATGTTTTAGACTCCTCAGGTACTTATGTTTTAGAATATAGGTATAATATTTATACCTACATTAATTACCAATGTAAAACTTTGTCAAAAATAATGTAAAAATATTGTCTAATAGATATTATATTAGATACTATTTTAGTTTCAAAATTAAAAGTGTCAACCCTACCCCTAGGCAAAGTTTTGTCGATTTTTCATAAAAAGCGATACACGATTGTTCTTCTTGGTTTTACCACTAAAACTCGCTTTACAAGTGCAAAACATAGATAAAAACACAGAGGACTATTTTTCATTTAATATGGTCCGTAAAACCCGTAAAAATACTTTAAAATACTCACACAATAAAATTTTGAAGTGCAGCACAAATGTCACCGGCCACTATTTAAAAAATTCTGACGTTCACTTATTAATAGGAGTGCACGATATATATCGATACTTCATAAAATATCGATATATGAATACGATATATCGCTTCCACCCGATATTATCGAATCGTCTAATATCGATATATATCGTCGATACATTTCATCCGATATATATCGATACTACATAAAATATCGATATATGAATACGATATATCGCTTCCACCCGATATTATCGAATCGTCTAATATCGATATATATCGTCGATACATTTCATCCGATATATATCGATACTTCATAAAATATCGATATATGAATACGATATATTGCTTCCACCCGATATTATCCAATCGTCTGGTATCGAAATATATCGTCGATACATTTCATTTGATATACCAAATATTATAATCATCATCCGATATATTAAAGAACATACTTTCACGGGCAACTTGAGTAAAATAAAACGTAAAACCCCGAATTAGCAGTCCAGCAAAATTTGTGTGAAAAATTCAAATAACCAAGTTTTTGGCTTTGTTCTTATACAAAATATTTTTTTTCACCAAATTTGGTGAAAACTTACCTTTTTATGTCCCATACACACTGTAATTTTTTTTATTTAAAATATTAATTTCCACTTTATTTTGAGTTATTATCAAAAAAGCACCCTAATTTTCAATCGAAAATTCTCACATCAAAATATCAGCTTTTTTAAAAAAAATCGGTGGGTTTTTTAAAATAAACATTTTTTACGATATATCGATACATTTGTACGATATATCGAAGATATCGATACTTTTTTACGATATATCGCTAAGTATCGATATAACGTTACGATATATTATATCGAAAAATATATCGATATTTTTTTTGCATGAACATCCCTACTTATTAATCTGTGCGTTCACTGACATTTGACATCTGACTGAAAGACTAAGACTAAAGACGTGAATAATAATCAATATACTCGACACTGGCACCAATAGCTCATATTATTGTAGCTCATTGCCATTAACTAAGAAGAAGAAGACATCTTTCTTGTAAGAAGCAAAATTAAGTGTTGCCACGCAAAAATAATCGTGTCATAGACGAGATCCTGTAGCTAGAATAGTTTACTAATGAAATTTAAATAATCTCTTTAGGTAATGTAAGGCTAGTTAGGCCAAATTAGAGCATTTTACGGTACTTACTTTTAGCGAATGAATAAGATTGCAATTCATCACGTCCTATCTTGCCTGTGAGGCAACCAAGGGATCAAATATACATAAAACATGTATGCGGAATTGAAAAACGCGAAACAAACCCTATGCCAAGTTGGCATTGCCAACCCGTCTGATCAGCGTGGTGTAGGTCATATATCTCCTATTAGGGAAGAGTCTCGAGACACGAGCCCAATTGTGGGACATATATGAGCCGAGATGAAGCGACTCAATGTAAAGAAATAAACCCATTGCTTAGATGTTATGAATTGAAAGTCCCTTTGCATTCAACACTTGTGCGCGTAAAGGTAAACTCGCCTAAGGTTAATAATCCATAGCTCAAAAAAACAAAGTCCAATATTGGTTTTTAAGTTATCTTCTCTCTCTGAAAATAAAGTTTGATTTATTAACTATATAATATTAATCTATGGTTTGATTAAAAGATACCGCCGTTGCCAAAATGTCAATAAATAAAAAAAAAGGAAATTACTCTATACTCGTCTATACTCTCTTAGTTTTTTTTCGGCGCGAATTTGTAAATGTCATGTTAAGCTCTTGTATTATATTCATTTTTTTAGTGTTTTATAGTGTTATATTGAATAATTTTGCTGATATTTTATGTAATATCATATAATTAAGGTGCTGAAGTGTGGTGCATGTGATATAAGAGTGGTTTACGTGTATTTTCATATTCAACTGGAATTCCCAGAGAAATCATCTAATTAGGTTTTCAGCGCCTAATTAATGATAACGACTTGACTTACTGACGTAAAATATAAATCAGTTATACAATATGAAGAAGTAAATAATATGTAAAGAAAAATTGTATCAGATTTGGCGGTATGGGCTTTGATCCCTTTGCCTGTCCATATGGACAAACAGAACAAAAAAAAAAGTCTATACTCTTAACTCTACTCTGGAGTTTAAGCGCGAATTTGGAAATGTCATGTTAAGCTCTTGTATTATATTCATTTTTTTAGTGTTTTATAGTGTTATATTGAATAATTTTGCTGATATTTTATGCAATATAATATAATGAAGGTGCTCAAATGTGGTGAATGTGATATAAGAGTGGTTTACGTGTATTTCCATATTCAACAAATATTAATGATAACGACTTGACTTACTGACGGACCATGACAATAAATAAGTTATACAATATGAAGAAGTAAATAATATGTAAAGAAGTAAGCTACGTAAGACAAGGCAGTATGGTCGAAGACTTTAGCCTGCCCGTAGGGGCGATCCAAGCAAAAAAAAAAAAAAAATTTACTCTACTCCATAGAGTAATACTATATATTGGAAATAGAGAGCCCACTCGCGTTTTTTTGACATCACTAATATTAAAAGAAAGCGCCATCTATTATCTTAATCAATAATTATTTCGTACCCAAGCAAAGACATTCTTTACACACACATACGTCTCACACACACGCACACGCACAGACACACATGCGTCTTTACATGTGTGCATTCCATTATCCTATTCGTAGAATTTTAAGCACCCTCTATATCCTAAGTATTGAATTGCTAATACTTAGCAAATCAACAACAATAAAGAAATAGTCTCGAGCGCGAATTCAGTGCCCGTGACTTTTAGCAGTAACAATATTCATTAAATCGTACATTGAAATTACGCTTGCTTTACTACTTGAAGCAAAGCATCGCGGGCAAATCTGTGTATGTAATACATAGCACACAATCAACTATCAACAACATTGGTCCATAGAAAATGATATTCTACCGAAACTGTTAAATTACAAAGTGTACGACAAGAATTTAGAGAACGATAAGAGTACGAGGATGACCTTATGAAGATTTAAACTTACTAGTGTTTCTTTATTCTAAATTATTTGTTATCGTAGCTAGAATTTAACACGAATTGCGATAGTTGGTAAATTTTCTTAAAATGCAAGTATGTAGTGAAAATAATAGTCTCAGATAGTACAATAATTAGAACATTTCTGAAATCATAAGACGCAATTTTATATTATGGGCCATTTCATTAAACATTGAAATCTAAAGACAATTTACATATATGAAACATTCAATTTATTTTTATACATTGAATGAGTTAGGCTACAGAACGTAATTTAAATAATATAATATGTACATCGATATATGTAAACATTATTTGAATCTTATAGATTACATGGTAAAACCAAGATTGATGTTCAAATTAATTTCTTTGCTTGAAATACTATCAATCAATTAGCAATATAGTAAAATAAGAGAAAAATAACACCACAGACGTAATACGAAATATACACGATAATAATATTTTTAGGTAGTAATAGTACCAGTAACAGAAATATTTAAAAATAAATCTAAAATGTAAGACAAAATTTCGGATATAGTGTGGTAAATATATTAAAATGGTTTTGGCAAATTATGACAGCTTATTAATATTAGGGATTAAAGTATGAAATTGCCGTTTCGTACTGATAAATTAAAACAATTTTCTTGTCCATAAAACAGATTTCTTTAATCAAAGTATCTACACTCGTTATCAACACATTTCTGCTATCTAATTTGAAGATCATTTAAACCTTTGCGATAGTATTCTGGGGTCCTGGACTCCACAAACTGTGTGAAGATATTTTGTACTGCTTCCTCGAAAGAAATTTCTTTCCGTGCAGAAAACTGTCCAAATCGGGGCAAAAATGGTAGTCTGTTGGGGCGAGGTCTGGCGAGTACGGAGGATGACGTATGGTTTCTAACTGCAGGTCTTGTAGTGTTAAAGCAGTTTCTCGAGCCGTATGAGGTCTTGCGTTATCATGGAGCAATAATGGTGCAGATCGATTGACAAATCGGGGCTGTTTTACTCTGAATTTCACCATCATTGTTCGGAATTCTGCAGCAGTAGACACCTATGTTTATTGTTTGACCAGATCTGAGGAAGCTGTAGTGAATAACACCATGAAGTGACCACCAAACCGTTATCGTCACATTTCTATGGGTGAGATTCGCTTTAGGGCATTGATGTAGCATTTGATCTGGGGTCAGCCATTGCGTTGTTCGCTTGCGATTATCATAAAGAATTTGTCTTCACTTTTTTCGTTGTTGTTAAAGGGTATTTTCTTTATCGCTATTCTATTCCTGCAAAAATAACATTTTATGTCAACTAACTTATTGTGACTAATATAAATCAATTGATCTTCATTGTAGGCATTGGCAATTATAGCCTTCTTGATCTCGAAATCAACTATACCTACAACTAAACCTAACTATAACTACTCGATCAGTCCACTTATTAATTCTTTTGTCTGACGAACATGCAGCAAGGAATATTTAATATAGAATTTCATGTTGGATTTACCTTCCCTTACAGTCTAGATATCTAGATAGACAATATGCCATATGCTTCAGTGGTCTTTTAGAATATCCACAGTTAAGAGATGAATTGTATTCTGACTCCACCGTAAGTTAAAATTAAATAACTTTAGAGGGCTAATTTTAAAATACCTTTTATTTGTTTGGTTATTTTGCTCATACTATAGTTGTGCACTCTTTTAATGATCTTAGCAGCAAAAATCTCTGTATTATACTTTTCAAATTATGTAGCATTAATTAATTTCAAAACCTGTGTGTATACATTACACATTGTTAAATCTTATATTTTTTTTTGTTAATGCAGTGGAAATGCATTAACGCACTGTCCCCCGCCAGTGATAGCCGAGGGGGTGTGTGGAACTCGCCGGTCACTGTGCAACCGGAATACCCACTAAAACCAACAGCGGTTCTTTCCGGGCTTTCACCGAGCACCGGAGGGATGGTCTGTCGACATTCGATCCCCGACACCCCACGCAAGGCCGTCTCGCCACGTCCTGTCGTCTTTCAAGGCTGTGGGACAAGATGCGCATATCGCCGCCACTCTCTCCCTGGTCGACGCCTGCAGAAAGTCTCATACTTATTAGAATAGAATTTTAAAATTACACTTCATAATATTTATTATATATGATAGAAGTCAAACCCAGGATCTAAGGTTTTGTATCCCCAGATTAATACAACTAAATAAAATAGCAATCAATAACTGATATTTTTTTCGTGTGGTGACAGAGTAAGAATACAATTCACCACTTCCTATCTTACCTGTGGATGTCGTAAAAGACGACTATGGTATATATTTAATATGCACGTGACATCAGTATAAGAGAATGAAAACTCGAAATGAAACCCTATTTCAACATGTCTGACCAGCACGGTATTGTTAGTCAAATCACCTCCCACTATGTAGGAGGACCGCGTGAGTGGACACAGTGGGACTTATATGTGCATTATGTAACTATCCAATTATTCATTCATTCATCCGTCCGATAGCCTGTTCGTGTCCACTATGACACTTGTTACACGTGAGTCATAAGCCTTTTGAAGAGGCAGAATAATATAATTGTTACACTTGGCCGGCCGTTTGTCAGAAGTAGTTGTTATTTATAAGCTTGCCAGCAGTTTGCTGCTCATTGTTCTGGGGATCCCTCGGCAGATTTTTGTGACTCCTGTATGAAAGTAGAAAGCGGGGAAACATTATAATCTTAACCCATCACCAGAAATGTTACTAAAAATAATAATATTATCTCGTCATTATTATTTCAATGCTCAATCTTCAGTCGTTTTGAATATAGACCCATATACATGTTATGTTAAATTATTTAACAATTACGTTAATTTTATGCCTATTTGAAAAAAATGTTTACAACCTTATTTATTGAAATTAATAAATACCTACCTTAGTTACATTTAATTCGGATAGAATATCAATTCCAGTTTTTAAGATTGACTCTTGCGCTATACAAGAGTTCTGTTTTGCAGCGGTTGTAGTGCCTGAAATAATACATATATTTATATATATATTTATTTACGTCTTTAAACTGTTAATTGACAGTGATAGATTCGACAAATCTATCGTTTCTTGGAGCCTCGTAAAATGCAAATAAAAAATTATGTACTAGTGTAGAGCTTTACTCACAAAAACTAGCAGTGGGACTTGACAGTCACTAAAGAACCCGCTCTCAGAGAACTTACAGAAAGATCGGATTTTTTTACGAAAATATAGTAGTTTGTATTTTCTCTTCATCTGTTTTTTTGCAAGATTTTCAACTCAGACATGTCTTAAACTGCTGATCTGAGTGTAGGTATGGTGTACCGTTCGGTGAGTCGTTGGCGTGTATGCTGATAGTGTGTATGCCCATGGCAACAATTTGGGCGATCCTTCCAGTGATTTCGCGAGTTAACAGCTACCAAAACCAAAACAGTGGTGTTGAAGGCACACGACAGTTTTGAGTTAAACCAAGTCCATTGTAAGATTCAATTCAGTTTACAATACAGCTCAACAGCAATTTTACAGCTGTCGTTGGCAGTCATCGAGTGTTGTGTAAATGTGGAATGTCATCAGTAGACGTTCCATACCATTTTTATATTCAGCTTTTTTAAAGGATTAACGTTTTGGACCTATATCTTCATATAAAGCTCTCATAATATCGGGTGTCGTCGACTCCTTGATAATCCCATAGAAATAAATGGCGATATATAATAATAACAAGTGCAAACACATACTAGTGAAACTAGTACACATTCTAACGGTATGAATGTAATTATTGTGTGAATGTAATTATTATGACCTAAATTTTGTTATTCTATTGTACCTATTTTATTACTGTGATTATTATTATTTATTTGTTATGAGTCTTAAGTTACTTGAAATAAAAATATTATTATTATTATTCATGTATATATATCCTCGTATATATAAATAATTTAATTACCTAAATTGACTGCACTTGATGTAGAAGGCTGATTATTTTTCTTCGGTAATAATGAAGTGTTAAGATAATTTGTTATGTAACATTCATAATCTGAAAATTATTTATCGGTCGTGAGTAAGTACACATAGTAAATCTTCTTAATAAAGTAGGTCAAGATACATAATGTGTTAATATTTTATATTTAAAATAATATATTTATTTATTACATTTAAAATGTTTAGTTATTACAATAATAAATATGCAAAAGCCCAACTATGTCATTTCTTATGGTTTAGCTCAAATATTTTACTTTGTTATTAATACATTTCGCTTTCCATTCTTGCCATATCTATTAATGAAAGTATAGACTGCAGAAGATTTTTATTATTTTAAATGTACGTAAAATAGATATAATAGAGAGAAAATTCCGTGAATAGAACAGCAAATGTCGTGTGGTAAGAATGCAATTCATCACTCCCCATCTTTCCCGCGGCTGTCGTAAAAGACGACTATGGGATACAAATATAACATTTATGAAAGAAAAGGAAAACTCGAAATAAAACCCTATGCCAACATGTGTGCCGAGCATGGTATAGTAGGTCAATTGAATTTGAATTTATCTCTTTTTTTGCCATTATGGTGTTTATTGAGTCACGGACAGCCTAAAAATTGCATATATAGCATAAGGGTTAAAACACAGGCCATGTATCATATATTTGATTTTTACGATCTTCGACTATACTTTGTGTGATCCACAAATTCTCGCTGAGTCTGGGTGTTAATTACACCAATGTTGTTTTTGTGTTACACAATTTTGTTGTTCCTAAAGATGCCCGTAATACGATAAAGCCTTTATTTTTGTTTTATGTTAGACTATGGTCTGGATACATCCCACCCAGTATGTCTATTATAAATAATATCATATCGTTACTAAGATTATTTAATAACTAAAAACGTATCCTAGGTAACAATGTAATGTTCTTAAGAAGAACACATTTAAACAAGGTTGGCTGGAAAGGAATGTTCATGAAGTATATAACATTTCTCCCCATTTACAGCTCTTCAATGAGACGGCGAGGTGGTTTGGTTATTCGCATGCTACTTCTGAAACCCATTGCGCTTTTACATGAGGTGGCAGGTGTTGTAGTCGGTTGTTCTGGGTGCTCCCGTATTGTCGAGGTGGCTTGTTCAGGCGGCGCTATTGTTACTGGTGCGTTAGGTGTTTCAGATGACGTTCCTGGTGTTTGGAAAGGTGTGGATTGTGGAGTTTGTTGTTATCACTCGGTCTTATGTGATCAGCATGTCTTCTTTTTAATATGCCATCTGGTGTTCTTATAATATATGAATATTTGTGCGTACGTTTTTCAATAATAGCTGGTTTCCATTTTGCCTCTTCCTTTGTTCGCACCAGGATGTTAGCACCTGGTTGATAATTTAGTGCCATTTGATCCCCTAATATATTAGCTTTGACTTCTTGATAATGTAGTCTTTTTCTCGTGCTTGGTCGAGCGTTGTCTAATATGTTGTTGAGTTGTCTTCCAAACATCATTTGGGCTGGTGACTTTAGAGTGGTGTTGTGTGGTGTATTTCTATAACTAAAAAGGAAACTTCTTAGTCTCTCTGTTAAATCGTTATGCATGTAAAGTTCACTTGCCATTCTGGTTTTGAATATTCGTGCTAGGCGTTCGGCCAATCCATTGGTGCGTGGGTGATAGGGCGAAGATTTTATGTGAGTAATGCCTCTGTTCTTGCAATATGTTTTAAATATGTCAGAAACTATTATTTGTGGTAGCTCAAATGTTGTGAAAATATCCTCAAGTTCACTACAAAGTTTGTCAGCAGTGATTTTGATCATAGGTTTTACTTCTATCCATTTAGATAATGCATCGCTAGAACCAGCCAATATTTACCGAGGAATGGTCCAGCGAAGTCAATGTGGATTCTTTCCCATACGTTATTTGGAATTGACCAAGAAAATATTAGTAGTTCTGGATTGTTTGGCCTATTTTCTTGACATCCTGAACATGTTTTCACGTAATTGTCGATATCTTCTTCCATAGATGGCCACCAGACGTAGAAACGTGTTAATGCTCTCATAGCTGATATGCCTGGATGACCCCTATGAATGTATTTTAATGTTAACTTTCTCTTTCACACCATTGTAGTCCAAATAGCATGGGACTTGCATTTTTTATTACGACAACAGGTAAAATTTGCTGTTTTCCTTGTACCTCTACTTGTACATCTGTTATGTCTTTAGGTTTTAATTTATAGTTACCATAGGCACGTAGTTTTGGCCCAATCATTAATTCCGGAGCTCCAATCTTTTTCCAAAATGCCGTGCTTATAATAGAATAAATTGAGCCCGGATCCCAGTCCATAGTACATTTGCATCCATTTATATAGGTATAAATTTTTTGCATCGTATATTGCTATGGTTGATTTTACATACGTTTGTATCGTTATCGCTATCATTGTCGCTATCATTATCACTATCATCGTTAGAATAACTGTTTATCTGTCTATTTGTTGTAGAGTTTTTATTTCTTGTTGATATTAAGTTGTTTACGTTATGTTTATTAATGTTCTTGCGCCCTGTCTAGTTGCAATGTATGCTCTTCCAGTTTTTAAACAGCAACTTTCGAAATGATCCTTGGTTTTACATGCTTTGCAACTAAAACCTCTTGCTTCGCAATCAGTAATTTCATGTTTATCTAGTCTACCACATCTTTTGCATTGATTTTTGGTAAGAACACGTTGTCTGTAAGAACTGGTAGGACTGCTATTATTTGTTTGTTTTATTCGTTGTATTATTGAATGATTTATGTTAGCATTATCGTTTTCAGCTAGTTCTCTAGATTGTGAAATAGCAAATATTTGTTCGAATGTTACTTCTATAATTTTCCCATTGCAGTCGGGATCTTGCAATTCTGGCCATCTTTGTTTTAAATCTATTTCTAGTGTTTCGTGATTAAGGCCCGTTGCAAAACGGTCACGAAGTTGCCGTTCTAAAAATTGGCCTTCGTAGCCACAATCTTTACTTAGTTCTTTTATTTTATTAGCATAACTTTCCATGGACTCACCTTCTTTTCTAGTGCAGTTCCAGAAATCTGTGAGTGCCTTATACCTAGTAGTTTTCTTTGAATAAAAACTACATAGTTTGGCTTTTAATTCCTCGTAAGTGCGTTGTTCGAATGTGTTCATAAATGATGTTTTAATTTTGTGAAAAATATCCGGTGGCAGACACGTTACAAATAAATCTTTTTGTATTTCCTTATATTCGCTTCCGTAAATATTGCATTGAGCTTCAAAATATTCTATAAATTCATTTACCGATGTCGTATCTGGATTGAATTTGTCGTTTGCAAAATTCCTAATTTTTTTGCTGGTTGAATCATCGTTGACGTTTGATTTTGTAGGAGAAAGTGATTGTTGAGTTGCTAAAAGTCATACTATTTCTGTTAATTGTTGTTGTTGTTTCATGAATTCTTTAAATTGAGTTGAATCCATGTTACAAATTTAAAATTGTCGCCAATATTATAAATAATATCATATCGTTACTAAGATTATTTAATAACTAAAAACGTATCCTAGGTAACAATGTAATGTTCTTAAGAAGAACACATTTAAACATGGTTGGCTGGAAAGGAATGTCCATGAAGTATATAACAATGTCCAAGGCGACAGATGGATGGCGTGTGGCCCTATAATCTACCATGTTTCCTCCCCAATATCATTGGGTCGACCACGGGTGTCGATTCCTTGACATTAGTGGCTGTCTCGGCGGTCACGGTAAGGCCATAGAAGTTCAACGCAGGTACCAGGATGGCAGAAACTTAAGCTCTTGGACTAACATGTCAGTCAATCACCTAAAAAGAATCTATTGCTACATTATTACGTTGGAATACTATTCCATACTAACCAGACAACCTGTAGGCAGTGTCAAAACATTCAATCGACGATTTCGGTTTTGTCTGATAAATGAATATCCCACACCATTTTCTTCTTAAGAAGTTCCAAATCCGCATCCTTCTCCAGTTTGCCCTGGGCTCTTTGTACTCATTCTTGGAACCGTTCTGGATATTTTTCAGGATTCGGAAAATGGTAGGTCAAACTGAAAAAATTAAACAAAAACCATTACAGTATGTAATATGATAATATTTTACATTTTTTCTTGATCTTTAAAAAAAGGCCTGTCTGATCTTTAAACATGAGTACATATAATAATTATAATAAATGAATACGGAAACGGAGATAATTTTCGGGTAAAGGGTCTACTGCTATAAACAGGTTTGCCCACAGAATAACTGAAAAATGGTATTTAGTGGTTTACATCTAACAGTTTCCTATGACTTTCATTATTCATCCATCAGCCTATAGACGTCCACTGCTGGATATAGCCTTCCCCATGAGAATGACACTCGGAACGGTCCTGCACCACTTGCATCAAACGATTCTTTCCAACGATTCCACCTAGTGGGAAGTCGTCCTATGCTGCCTTGTCGGATTCGTGGTCGCCACTCAAGACTTTCATTAATTCTACCATTAATTAATCATTAGTCTTCTAGGTCAACCTTCTGACTTACAACCGGTAGATTCTTGGTTCTTACTCGGAAACCTTTAATGGTCAACGGTAGGTTATGTACTCTTGAGCGAGTCATGCCACTGCCAGAGTTCTTAAGTATGTTAATGCCACTTCTTTTTGTAGGGATTCATCATCATCATCTCAGTCTCACTGCTAGAATTCAGAATCCTCCACGATTGCGAGGAAATTAACCTATTGTACCATGCTGGTCAAACAGGATGGAATAATATTTTATATTAAGTTTTTCCTTACCTGTATGGACGTTTTAATAGAAGAAGAATGAAGTATATAACAAACTTTTAAACGTCTTTTAACACGCCCACGACACGGACACATTACACGAAACGTAATCATTTCATAATTTTTGTAATGTAAATAGAATCTACTTAGAATTAAGAAAATATGTTCTGTTGAATAAATATATAAAGTAGGTACTTACAGGAGATTGTTCCTATAACAATCAAATGAACAATTTTTGACATGTTATACAGCTTCTTTAATACTTTTTAGGCCGTCGTTGGGCAATAAAGTCTTGACTTCTATAATTTTTACACCAGCCCACAAAACTTATACTAAGCCAAATTTTTTATTCTTCTTCTTCTTGTGTAATGACAATCAGCAACAATTATGCCAGTGTCGAGATACAATATTTCATATTTTACAAAATTTTTACATTTTTAGTCACGTCACATAGTATAGTCGCAAAAAATTTTATAAATTTCAATTTTACAATATATACTAAAAATTACAATTGACAGCGTCAAATAGGCATCTGCAACTTTTTAATTAGAGAATAAAGAAATAGTGGGTACTTTACAGTTCGATGGAGGTTACATGAGAATAAACTAAAACTATGTAGGTACTTTAGCTCCTTAAAATGATCATCGATAATAATTATTTTGTATTAAATATGTTGTTAGTAAATTTCTATTGAATAAAATAAACATCAATAAAATATCAGTTATTTAATTTATTGTATTCAAAATATATATTTATGTGGAACATCTAGTGACATTTACTTACATTATTAGTGTCAAATCAAATAAAAACTATTAGAGTTCAAAACTAGATAGCGCTATAATATAAATGACTTTCCTCCCCCCCTGCTCTACTCTAAGTTTATAAGATTGCTGTAACGCGGTGTTTTATATTAACAGATTTATATTGCAATAAAAACGTAATATAAACTAATTTACTAATATTGTCAACTCGACATTTGGAACCGATCACATAATAATTAATAAATATATAGTATCATTTCAATATGTCGATAATAGCAGTTAATGGATTTGCTGCGAAGGTTTGTTTGAATGTACATTAAATAAATGTTTATAATATAACCATTTACGCTGAAATTCCTTACCATTTATGTTACAGTATAGTTTAAATGATGCAGTGAAAATGCTCGCAAGACCAATAAATGGTAATTTTGAAGCTCTCACTTTTAAAGCATCTAAAGGCAAAAAATCAAATAAAGCTTTAAGAACATGTTACATACGTCTCTCTGAGAAGTTGGATCCTATACGTGTGATACAGCAGATCAACGATTTTAAATTTAACACTAAAATTCAATACAAGGCCCATATACCTGATAAGGTACCAGATGTAAGTACAATTTGTGAAATACTTATTCATCTCAGCGCATACACGCCCCACTAATGGACTCGACCCTCCTCCATAATAGGAGGGAAATTGACCTACTATACCACGGTAGTCAGATGGGTTTGGATTAGAGTTCTGATCCGAGTTTTCCTTGTCTTGCATATAGATGTTATTAATCGCTTAGTCGTCTTTTATGACATACGGACAAGATAAGGTGTAGTGAATTGTATTCTTATGCCATCACTGCACCGATACTTATTAAATATCAGTTAGTTGCTTGCGTAGAGTATGTTGTTGTAATGTAACTCCTTATCTATCTATGGTAAAAAGTGGTAGTGTCTGAGTGAAACAACTTTTTATGACCAAAACTGAAACTTCTGTGTAAATTATAAAGTCAAAATTTTTGTGAAATATAAATAGTTTAACACAATCAGTCAGTTTTTACTCTTTACTATTATAAAATGAAACTTACAAAACTTAACTATAAGAACAAAATAATTTCGATTCATAATAAACCTGGGTGACAAGACTTGTGTGTTTGCCTTATTTCTAAAAAATTGCAAAGACAAAAAATGCTTTCAATCATTTTTGAGCTACATCACATAAATAGTGAAATAAGATATACCTGTTATTATAAAATGAAACTTACAAAACTTAACTATAAGAACAAAATAATTTCGATTCATAATAAACCTAGGTGACAAGACTTGTGTGTTTGCCTTATTTCTAAAAAATTGCAAAGACAAAAAATGCTTTCAATCATTTTTGAGCTACATCAAATAAATAGTGAAATAAGATATACCTGTTTTGAAGTGATCACCTCAATCGGCAAAATTTGTGATGCACGAACACAAACGAAAGAACTAAAATTGTGAGATTAACTATGAGCCCGGTAAAATGACATTTCGTCTCTTGCACTGGATATAGGCCAGTTTTTATAGTCATCTATGAATGTGAATTAATGTAACTAGTGGTCGCTGAGTGGTCGAAATTCAGTCATAATTCATTTAAATTAATTTTTTTACTACACAATTTTCTTTTAATTTTATTTATGTATAATTTTATATTGAGCAAGCTGTATTTCACTAATAACTAATATATAAGTACAAATGTCTATTAGACATTATCATCATGATTATAATTGCTTGACCATTCAGTTTGATCAGAGATTTTTACCGTAAACAAAAGTGTGTAAGCGTTGGTGTGTGTGTGCATGTAGCGATTGCATGCCCTTTTTAATGAATTTAATGTATTTCTAATACATTATTATATGAAATTTCAGTTTTATGCACTTCTCCTCATTATATATGTACATCAACTATGCCAAATTTCTTGCTTTATGTATTAATATATATATACATATTAATACTTTTTCAGATACCATTGAGGTCTAAACCTAAAAATTTGCCACCAAGAGTGAGAATGGCTCTTCGAATACCAGAAGAAACTCCTATTGAAACGGTAAGCAGATATTAGTGCACAAGAAGGAAAACTCAACAATAAACCTCATAGCAAAACGACTAATTAGAATGTTGTATTAGGCTGATTTTCTTTGTCAAGAGGATGTTCGTTACCTACCATTAGGATTTATATTGGCTGAGAATTAGAAGTTGTCTTCTCCCTTAAAGACTACAACGAGAGCAATAAACCATTTAGCATTTGTACTGTGAAAACTACATACAATTCTACAAGCAGTAGTTATTGCATGATGTATTTACAAATATACATAATATACTGTCACTATGATTAGGACCCATATTAAAAGGTGAAACCCACACCGGCCTAATTGCTAAGGAAAGGATTTACTGTAGATCTAGGTTCCAGCCCATCCTTCTCAGCCCATATACATCCCACTATTGAGCCTCTACAACTAGGGAAAGGCAATTGACCTACTATACCACATTGGTTATAGTTGTCACAAAATAAGAGGCCACCAATCACCATTATGGGCAATTTTTTGATTTTAATTCATTTTTTAATAAAAAAAGAAATGTTTTTATCAATTATCTTTATTTCTTTGCTCGGAAAAATCGTGTTATCGATAAATGTCATGAAGTTTTCAGAACTCCCCAACGATTTTCCATACGATCATTATTGTCGGAGTTATTGAATATTAAAGTTAAAAAGAACCTTTTGGCTTTGATTGACGATAACTCCGCGGTAAATCATCGTACAAGCTTCATGAAAATATCAAATTAAAGGGGATTAAAATTTCTACAAGAGCTTTTGAGTGGAATTATGTATAAAATTTTTTGAAGTCCGTAGACAATTTTTTAGATGAGAAAAATTTGGAAAATTTTTTTTTGGAAATTTTTTTTTTTTGGAAATTTTCTTGGAATTTCTCCAGACTCAAACATGAAAAACATTTTCATGGTCATATCTGAAAACTAGATACTTGGAGCTACAATTTGCTTTTTTTTATTTGCTGTATGATCATTTTCCTCGGAGTTACAGCTCGTTGCATTTTACCCAAAAATTTTGATTTTTTTGTATCCCTTAATTTTTGTTACTAGTTTATAATAACCGATTTTTTATTATTTAGATAATCGATTAATATAAAAATCGATTATTTTTTCACATCCCTACACACGGGCATGAGAGCGGATGGTCAATTGTATTCTTACTCCGTCACTATATGAAAATTCCATATCTCAGTAATTTAAAAGTAGGTGTCTTTATGTAGAAATGGCAAAAAAGAGCTCATTATAAATATTGTTTTTGCAGATTCTCACCACATTTACGTCTCACTGTTGGGCTTGGGGTTCCTTACTGGGAAGTTGACCTACTAATCAAGTTGGTCAGATGCATTTACATAGGACTGTGTCGACTTTTCCTTATCTTGCGTCTATTTAATCTACATTTTATACCCTCCAGTCGCCTTTTACGCTTTTACACGGTATTTTTATGGATTAAAAAAGTACATATGTGTGTTCTTATGCACGCATGTAAGAAGTTATACTTCTTTGATAAAAATCTTTCTAAAAATTGTATTCTTCGCATTATCATACCTTATTTTTTTTTTTTGGGGTGGGTTGCGGTCTTCGCACTTCTCGCACTACTCCGTCCGGGGCGACAGAGGGGCGTAAGCACGCACACCCGCAACCCACCCGCGATGCACGTCGTCTTCGTCGTTGGGCCGACCACCGGAGCAGGGTGACCTGACGTCAGTGGTCGGCCCGACGGAATACCGCCTATTTGGGGCACCCTCCCAGCGACCGACGTCCCCCCCTCGGGGAGGACGGCGGGTGACGGACTAATTCCCTGGTTGCGTCACCCGCGGCCTCGGCTAAGATTATCATACCTTTGTAGATAATACGACGCTATATTATAGCTATAAAGAAATAGTATTTAATTCATTGAAAGTTTTATTATAACCCACTATCTAGTTGATATTTACGACGGTGTTTGCGCGCATCGTAAAAAATGTTGATTAGCTAACTTTAGGGTGTCGGTTTTTCGTGACGGTGAGACGGGCGTATTGTAGATACTCTTATATTTTTTTCCTAATGCACCAAAAGAATGATAACATCAAAAAAATGTTTCTTTTTTTTCTAGACAATGCTATTGTGCACTGAAGAAATAGTGGTGGAATTACAAATGAAATATCCCGGATTATACAGTTTGAGCAAGAAGTATGAACATAAACTCATCCAGGAACTCGCTAAGGTAACAAATATAAATTTTTTATATCCTTAATTAATGTAGATCTTTATACCCAAAAACAGGTCTACGTCCAGTGTGTGTTACCAGTGTTGACTTATGGTATGGAAACGTGGTCCCTAAATTTAGGCCCCATAAACCAAGCTCAAAGTCACAGCGTGCTATGGACTGTGCTCGGGATTTCTCTGCGAGATTGAATCCGGAATACAGAAATTAGGAACGGTCGTAACTGATATAGCACGGAGAATCAGCACGCTGAAGTGACAATGGGCAGGCCACATCGCTCGACGAACCGACAACTGCTGAGGAAAAAAGGGTCTTGAATGACAATGTGGTTGGCGGACGATTTAGTCTAGCGTGCTTTCGCACCAGGCGGACACACGATCTGGTTACTGGGCATCATTGAAAGCAAACGGCATAGGGCCGCACTTTGTGGCGAAACATGAAGGAAGCCTACGTCTAGATATGTACTGCGATGATGATGATGACGATTATCATCACCTCTTATTCTAAATTACTTGGAGTCGACACAGTATATATTATTCTTCCACACAACCCTCAGATGTCAGATCAAATATCCAGCAAAGTCCAGTTTGGGAGTCATTTGGAGGACAAATTTGCAAGCAAAAAGTTGGGCGTCTTGAACAGAGCCAGGCGGTACTTCACACCGAGACAGCGTCTTGTGCTATACAAAGCACAAGTTCGTCCTCATGTGGAGTACTGCTCACATCTCTGGGCAGGTGTGCCCAAATATCACCTAGGCCCACTTGATTCCCTGCAAAGGCGTGCTGTTCGAATCGTCGGGGATCCCAATCTTACTAACGGATTAGAGTCACTGGAGCGGCGGAGAGACTGGGTCACTCTGTGTACTCTACCGTCTCTTTCACGGGGAGTGCTCCGAGGAACTGTTTGACTTGGTACCACCGTCACCATGCTACCAAGGTACCACTCGACATCGTAGCAGGGTTCATCCATTTCACCTGGAAACGTTATGGTCTGCGCGGCCTGTCGCCTTTGTCGTTAGGCCGACCACCGGTACCAAGTTCCTTGTAAACAGCAGACCCATTGGTAAGTGGTACCGCTCAATGGATCTTTGCTACGCCGCTGCCTAACGTGAAGAAAGTGGAGGGAATGTGAATGCATGCAATGAGGTTCTCAAATGCTGGATTTAGACCTTCACTATTAAACGTACTTATTCATTCGAAGCGTGTCTTAAGTGCCATGTTTGGCAGGCGCATTTACGATTGCGCTGAGGTTTTTTAAGTTTTTAAAAAGTTGCTTCTCATCCTTCCCGGTGATATCCTAGACTAATTTTTACAATACTTAGGGACAAATATAATAGAGACAATTGTATGCCATCAAAAACAAAACTTGTAAAAACACCAAGCCTCGCAACTCACTTCTTCTACCATAAAAGGTTATGAGATCCATGTAATACCAAGTCGGTTCAAGTATTCAGTCCCTACTCAAGGAATCTTCTGTCTTAAGTTATTACATAATTAGCTAACCTAACAACTTCTTATAGTGACCATATCAATATTAAAGATCATTTATGTCTATTCTAATATTATAAAGAGATTTGTATGTAAAGTATGTTTGTAATGAATTGGCTCCCAAACTACTGGACCAATTTCAAACATTCTTTCATCAATGCAAAGCTATAATATCGGGAGTACCTAATATAGGCTATATTTTATCCCGGTATTCCCACGGAAACGAGAATTGCGCGGGTAAAGCGACTGAAACCGAAGCGAAGCGAGGGCGAGTTGCTAGTTTTAAATAAACAGATTAACTTGGCCATCGAATTTAAACACAACGTACCTCACAAGTAGCAGCATTGCGAGAATAATGAGATAAATAAAAATTATTGATTTTAGAGAGGGACATATTTAAATTGTTTTTATGTTTTAGTGCCTACCATAATATTTAAATGATTTATTGAGGTTGTGACTATACTGATTAAAGGAAAATTCAAGATAAAATATCAAGGATTTTAGATATTAAGGATCATTTGGCATACAATATTAAATTTTACATAATTTTGAGTTTGTGGATATTCTTGCAAACCAGCGATATTAACTTAGATTGTTTAATGTCCTCCTCCACAATAGGAGGGCAATTCACCTTACTATACAATGCTGATCAGACAGGTTGTTATAGGGTTTTATTTCTAATATTCCTTCTCTTGCATAGATGTTATATGCCTACTATATCTCTTGGTTCTCTTTTACGACATCTATGGTTAAAATAGGGATTGATGAATTGTATTCTTATTCCGTCACTAGATAGTATAGTAGGTCAAATTCCCACCCATTGTGGAGGATATCCGAGTCCAACAATAAGTTTACAAATGGTAGGACCACACTGTCGACAGTTATCTGTCTACAGCCGCGGGCCGGTCCATCCGGGGTAGTACCACGCTCTCGCAGAAAATCGACGTCTAAGTAGTAGCAATTTGTTACTGCGCTTCGTTCGGTGAGCGAGAAAGTCGCAAGCCCAACTTTCTGAGGGTGTTTGCGTGTGGAGGATTTTGGTGGTGCCTTTGGTATCACCGCGCCTCATTGCACGCATTCACACTCCCTTCACCTTCTTCGCGGTAGGCAGCGGCCTTATAAAAGTCCATGAGCGGCAGCAACACTTACCATCAGGTGTACTGTTTGCTCGTTTGCCACTGCTTGCAATAACAAAAAAAAAAATGCGACTTGTGGGATGGAATGATGACAAGATTTTTGTTTCTCAGATAATATACAAACGTGTGCAAGAATTGGCCAAGAAATCAACTGACGTGGATACATGTTTCAAGCTAGCACAAGCGTATCGACGTGCTTATCCACACTTTGGAGACTTCCAGCTTGTCTTGGATCAGCATCACGCTATACAGGATGCCGCGGGAGTTCCACGGATGCAATTGCAAGAGAGCGACATCGCATCTATGGCGTTACCACCAAACGGTATGTATATGTCACCGTATTATTGTACGAACCGTCAGTTTATAAACTATCTAGTTAGATTATAAACTATCGATAGATTGTGAACGGACACAAAAATTTACGATCTAACGCTTATATTTTCGTAAGATTATAAACTGACTATGTTCAATCCACACGCCCCACACGAATCCATCCCACACGAAAATTGTTAGTGGAACATGTAATTGAATAATTAGAATTAAATTCACCTATCTAAAATAGTGGTAAGATAGGTTAATTTATTATTATTGAGGAGTAGTTTCCATGAAGATGAAGATTTAATACTAAATATCTTTAAAAAAATAACTCCCAGCATTAAGGAATTCATTCTTCTATTTACTTTACAAATATACAATTCATCATATTCATCGTCATTTTAGCTCATATACGTTCCACAGTTGGCCAAGAGTCTTCTTTAGAATAAGGGGGCATTTCACCCACTATACCACGCTGGTCAGACGTATTGCTAACATACAATTAAAGTACACAAATTATACCCAGACTAGAAATAACCAATTGTATGTTAAGTATATATAAGTAAGAACGGGTGTAACCGACAGCCCACAGAATTAGCACGTTGAAATGGCAATGGGCAGGCCACATCGCTCGTCGAACCGACAACCGATGGGGAAGAAAGGTTCTTGAGTGGCGACCACGAATCGGATGGCGCAGCGTAGGACGATCCCCCACCAGGTGGACTGACGACATTCTCAAAGTCGCAGGGAACCGTTGGATGCAAGTAACGCAGGACCGTTCCAAATGGCATTCTTGTGGGGAGGCCTATGTCCAGCAGTGGACGTCTGTAGGCTGATGGATGGATGGATGTTAAGTATTTTCTTATGTACGAATCAAACCTGCAACCTATTTCATAGTATTTTAACCATTATATTTTGTTTCAGTGTTTAACTTGCCAATAACGAAATTGCGTCAGCTGAGAAATAAATTCTCTGACAAAATCCTTCACAGTGTAAGTATTTGTATGTGAATATATTTTACCTCCGTACAATTCACAACCTTTTCTTGCCCTTAGGTGTGATAAAAGACGACTAAGGGATTAAATACGCATATAACATCTATCTATCTATTAGTGGTAGGACCAAACTGTTGTCTGTCTACAGCCGCGGGCCGGTCCGTCCGGGGTAGTACCATACTGAGTAGCAATTTGTTACTGCGTTTCTTTTGGTGAGCTAGAGAGCCGGCAGCCCAATTTTCTAAGGGTGTTTGCGTGTGGTGGCTATTTATTTAGTATTTCCGAACCTAATTGTACGCATTCACACTCCCTTCACTTTCTTCATGGTAGGCAGCGGTCTAGCAAGGGTTCATGAGCGGCAGCAACAGTTACCAGTGTACTGTTTGCAATGTAAAAAAAAATGCGAGAGAAGAATAACTCGAAATAAAACCCTGTACCAATCCGTCTCGCCAGCATGGTGTCAATTTCCCTTCTATTGTGGAGGAGGCTGGAATCCAACAGTGGGATGTATATAGGCTGTGATGAGGATGATTCTTTTTATGAACGTGATTTAAGTATTATTTTATTATCTTAGTTCATAAACGTTTCACTACTGGGCTCGAGCAACTTCCACAGTGAACGGGCTATTGACCTAATATACCACGCCAGTTAGACTGGTTAGTATGAGGTTTCGTTTCGAGTTTTCCTTCTTTTGCTTGCGACCCTTAATCATCTTTTATGATCACGGTAAAGAGGAGATGGTAACATATACTCTTACTCAGTCACCACTTGAAAAATTTTGTTCATAATATATGTCGCACTGTTGGGTTTAAACTTCCTTCACGATGGTAGGGAAATTGATTTACTATACCATGCTAGCTAGACAGGTTAGTGTTTTGTTTCGAGTGGTCCTTCTTTTGCAGTAATGTTATCGGCTTTCGTCCCTTAGTCATTTTTTACAATGTGGAGAGCCCTCAGCGCTCACCCATAGTCCGGGCTAAGCTGTGAAAGCCATCTGCGGCTAACAGCTATACACACACGCACACACAAAAAAAAATAGTTTTTACGATCAGCCACCGCAACTTACATTCGTTACCACACGAAAAATTTTGTTTAATTAATCCTAATTTCAAAAAGCGGATGCTATAAGTCCGAATTAGTAAAATATAATAATGACATCTTACTTGGAACTTCCTGAGCTCATAATAAACAAAATTTAAAAGGAATCTTCGATACTTCTAATTTATTGTTTCTGCTTGTTACATAGCAATAAAATACTTTGTATCTCGAATTACTCGTTAACTCGAATATTAATTAACCCGTTGCTTTTATTGCCTTGCCATTTGAATTGTCTAGATTCAAACTATATACTGATATTTCAGATACTTGAACATATAAAGGAGTTGGACTCTGAAGTCACACCGAATGACGCTGGTGATGTTATCGCTAGAAAACAGGTTCGAAGTGAATTGAAGAAATTATCGCCTTTCCTTTCGCCTGTGAGTAAAACAGTTTTATTGTTCTTGTGCTAAGGGTAAATAACACAGGTCTATAAGTGATAACTTGCATATAATTATATAATTTTTTTACAGATTTTGGTATCCGAAAAAAAAGTATTTAAAAATTGCATCTTGTCATTTTTTTTACAATATGTACTAATTTTAACTTTTTTTAATATTTTAACTTTATGTAAAATTCCTATTTAGTTATAATTTTGTCAATCAGCGTACTTTAAAACATATAATTTAGCAAAAATATCACGTGCAGCTAAAAGTTTAATTTTTGTAATCATTTTATGGGAGGGCTTTGAAATTCTGATCCACAAAGTTTGTATTGTGTAGCGTGTTCTTTTTTAAACCAACACTGCACAAAGAAATAATCCTTGTATTGCGCGGGACTTTGCAAACATATAATTAACGGACCCAAATTACATCCAGACTCAGAACGATTTGTGGATCGCACATATTATTGTCCTGCGTGGGTATTGAACCCTGGTATGATAGTTCAGTTTTTTAACCAATACGCCTTCTGTCCAATCATGTTGATGGTAAACATTATATCAGGTAGAATGGGTCGCTTTGGGTTGACCAAGGGTTGATGACATGAAATTCTTCACCCATTGATTGGCCCTTATCAGAGTGAAATATTAAGTATGTATTTACAAATAAATATTAAGGTGTCTGTTTGTAAAGTCAAGTCACAATATCTACAAACCACTTAAAATATTTTTCGTTTGTCCGTCTCTTTCTAGTAATCTTCAAAACGGTTGGAACTATTTTGATGATATTTTAGTACCATGTAGCTGTCTGTATAAGGAGTGACTTGGGCTGTATTTTATCCCGCGGGAACGGGAGTTGCGTTGTGAAACCGCGGGAATGTTTTATTTGGAAATAAAATATTATTATGTTTTCAGGTTGTGAATCAGTTAATGGATAAACACTTCATGCCGGCGAGCAAACCTTTATATAGGATGAGAGTAAGTATCTATATATAGATACGTGAAGCAAAAACTTTGTACCCGTTTTTACGAAAATTACGTGAATGGACAAGTATGAAATTTGGCACAGTTGAAGTATATAATGAGGAGAAGTGCATAAAACTGAAATTTCATATAATAATGGATTAGAAATACATTAAATTAATTATGAAAAGGCATTACGCACACTACAACGCAATCGCTACACACACATACACACATTTGTGTGAGTGTGTTGCGTAACGCTTATACACTTTTGTTTACGGGTAAAATCTCTGGTCGAACTGAATGTCAAACAATCATAATTATGATGACAATGTCTACTAAAGATTTGTGCTTATATATTAGTTATTAGTGAAATACAGCTTGCTCAATTTCCAATTATACATAAATAAAATTAAAGAAAATTGTGTAGCAGAAAAATTAATTAAAATTAATTATGGCCGAATTTCGACCACACGCGACCACTAGTTCATTATAATTGTCCGTGTGGTGACGGAGTAAGAATACAATTCACCACCGTCTTGCCCATTGGTATCGTAAAAGAACACGTTTGACAAACGTGGTAGGTTAATTTATTACCTATTTTTGAAAATAACAATTATACACGAGGGAAAATTCGAAGTAAAACTCTACACCAATTCGTTTAACCAGCGTGGTGTAGATTAGCACTGTGTCGATCACTAACTTAAAACGACCCAGGTCGATCACGACTCGTTAGCGAAGTGATCGGGTCCCAATGATTCGATCATTCGATCACAGGTACTTCTATCGCGGATCATGATTCTTTTGTGTGTAACTTATATTATCGAGTATTGTAATTTGAATAAGCAATACAATAAAGGTTGTTTTATATAACGAAAATACTTCAAGATGTGATATATTACATCCCATAGTTAAAAGCCGGCTTAATTATCCGATCAAAGCTGACGAAACATTGTTAATAGATAAGTACCTATTGTTTTATTACACAATTAAACTGACACCAAATTCATGCAAATTAGTAAAAGCACGTTAAACACAAACGTACAGAAACAACAAACAGAAAACTTTTATATAGCGAAAGCAAGCACCGAAACTCGGGTCACAGGTCGCGGGTCGTGGCGGTCACGGCGCAATATATTTGTCAAATTTATCAATAAATCAATCGATTGCGAATCTCGGTCGGCTCACGGGTTTGGGGGCGTTCATAAAATACGTGAGATATTTAAGGGGGGGAGGGGGTCGAGTCAAATCTCATCTAATCTTACGTTGGAAAGGGAGGGGGGGTCTCGGCAAATATCACGCATTTTTTTTTGTGATTGAAACAAAAAATAAATTATACTATTTTGGTCCATTTAATCCAGATTGTACATGCTTAAGATTTAATCTCTTAAATTGCATCGATTTTAAAATTGATAATAATTCATTCCAAAGTGAAAAGTGCGGTGAGTTCTTCTTCAATGCGTATTTATATACTTTTCACTACATTGATATCTGTGACTATTAAAAGAATCGAACTGTTTGTCAAAGAGCAGTAAACTATCCACGGTGGCCAACCACTCCATCGATAAAATGTTATGATCTGAAATTGAAAGAAACCGTAACTATTAGTTATGAGCAAAATACAATTATTTTTGTTGTCATATGGAAAGGCCTTTAGGAGGTTGATTCTTTAGTTAGTAGTTAGGAGTACATTTTATTCCTGATGGAATTTCACAAAGTTTAGGTAGTAACCTAAAAAATTAAATAAATAACGTTATAATCTAAAATTTTGTGAAACGAACATTTTGAAAAATCTCACGTGAGATTCGGGGATGGGGGAGGGGGTTGAATAAAATCTTACGACATCCCACCAAAGGGGGAGGGAGGGACAGAAAATTTAAAAAACACCTCACGTAATTTATAGACGCCCTCTTTTACGAAACGCAAATAAACTGTAGCGCGAACTCGTCTAACGAAAGCGAGATAGATACCTACTTGTCCGTATACGATGGAAAGAGACAAATATAATGGGTTAGTTTCGCTTCTCTGAGCGCGCAGCGGTGCTGTGTATTTGTGTGCGTGTAAAGTTCATTTGTACAATACAAATTACCTACCTGTGTGTTACACCTCACTGTCGTCTTTGGCTATCGCTTCGGAGAGACGAGACAGATATAGCTTGTCATAAATGATCGAATCTTTTTGAGATTGAAGACCCGATCGTGCGCGTGCTAGTGTAGATACGTTTTCCCTCCTATTGCGGAGGACTTTTGAGCCCAATAGTGGGACTTGAATGAATCGAGATGGGATATCATGTCTCCATTAAAAAAATAACAAGTTATTGTAATATTTTTCAGATATATGGTGAGCCGTTCCTACCTGGTAAGGAGGTGCTCCAACCGTTCCTGGCTCGCTTCAAACCAACACACGTGATGAGGTCCATACGTATGTACAATATGGTGCAGTTCAGCGTGGCACCTTACTACTACCATTCACTCGTCGCCATGAACGGCACCATGCTTAGTAAGTATTGGATTCACGGTCTAATTGACCTTTTACGAAGTGGAGTTTCTTTTCAAAAAGAGGTTACGCACCATGAAGGAAAAGATAACGTACAAGGTAACGTAGACGGTTACGCTGGACCGTTACGCTACAATAATATTCCGTTACGCGTATAGGTGTTTCATGAGTATACCTAAATTGATCAACCCGTTTTCCGTATGGTAAGTGAGTAAGAATACTGTTCACCACTCCCTATCTTGCCCGTGAATGTCGTAAGAGACGACTGTGGGATATAATATGCACATAACATCTGTGCAAGAGAAGGAAAACTCGAAATAAAGGCCTATATCAACATGTCTGACCGGCATGGTATAGTAGTTCAAATTCCCTCCCATTGTGGAGGAGGCCCGAGCCCAACAGTGGGACGTATGTGGGCTGCGGTGGTGATGATTAACCCAATTTTTTTTTAAAAGTAGGTAGCTACAGAAGTTTCAATTCTTGCGTGCGCACTTTTTTTAACGTACAATTCGGTGTGGTGATATCATTCAAATTTTTTTTCTCAATTTCAAGATTTATTTCTATAATTGAGAATAGCATCAGTTCAATAGATATAAAAATTGTAATATTAATTTTATAGATGGCGCAAAATTGATCATACGGTGTTCAGATACAGCTCAATATTCAGGAGTCAAAAGTGCCCTGGAGGGCAAGCCGCACGTTGAAATTGAAGAAGCACCGGAAGTACCAATGGAGGAAGACGAGGACGAAGAAGAAGATGATTGGGAAGAACAAGAGTTAGAATTATAAGAATAGAGTAGACAATAAAATTTTTGGTGTTAAGAAAGGCAATTTGTCTCATTGGTGTATTGTCTAGTTTTAATATTGTGTAAGTGAATAAAAAATTGAAAGTTTATTAAAGTAGTTGAAATTTTTTTCTTCGTCTCAGCTCCATACTCTTGGGCTCCAACCTCTTACTCAATAGGCGGGAAATTGACCACGCTGGTCAGACATGTTGGTATAGGATTTTATTTAGTTTTACTTCGCTAGCGCAGATATTATATACATATTGTATCACTTAGTAGTCTTTTACGACATCCACGGGCAAGATAGGGAGTGGTGAATTGTATTCTTACTCCGTAACCACACGGATATTTTTTAAATCTGTGTTAAGCCGAAAAAAGTTTGTTTAGTTGAATGCGCTAATCTCCGGAACTACTGTAACGAATTGAAACATGTATAGTCCATTAGAAGGAAGTTTATAGGCTATACAACATCACGCTACGACCAATAGGAGCGAAGTATCAATGAAAAATATAGCAAAAACGAAAAATAAATATTCATTTTGAGAGCTTTCACACACTTTCTGCTGATGTATCTACGATATACTCTCTCTTACATAATGCACATGAAGATGCGCCGGTCGGCTTGTTTAAATATAAGCAAAGAATCCAGATGTTTTTGAGCCGTTCACAAATTTATTGCCCCTCAGTGCCTGTTGAGCGAGGTATCGAGACGATTGCTTGACTTCAGTGGCCTGCCCGTCGAGTCACCATTTCAGTTATCTCGTTCCGTTCTTGTCTTTATCTAATTTCTATGTCCCCGTCTACACGTACGAGAGGTATTTATATACATATATTTGGAGTTGGGTCCCATAACGCAAATGATTTAGCTGTCTTTAAAGCCCAGGTACTGGGTGAATGATCACCTTACATGCGCCTCGAATAGTTAGTAAAAAAATTTTAACTCTGCATTTATTATTCATAATCGTTTCAGTATCAGCCCCCTTATTGTGTAAGCTAAGAGGCTTCGTAACGACCTGTTAAATAGTACCATTATCTGAATAAATGTCTAAATACCCATTACTGCTGTATTTATATTTTTCACATCATCAGCTCAGCCGCTAGTTTCAAGCCTCGTCTTCGATAGAAAGTTGGTCAGACGGGTTGGCATAGGGTTTTATTTTGAGTTGCTCTTCTCTTGCATAGATGCTATTTGCATATTATATCTAGTCCTCTTTTACAACATCCATGGGGAAGATGGGGTTGCTGAATTGTATTCTTACTCCGTCACCACATGGTGAATTTTCACATATGGTTATTTAATTAAAGACTTCACGGCAAGCCTATAGTATCAGTAGAATATTATCTTAACACTTAGTGAGAGTTCCAAAACTCTGCATCTCCATATAAAACAGGGCAATAACTTTAAGTTTCTTCTTAGTTCTTAGACGAATATTAGTAGACTTAGGCACAAGTGTCTGCCACAAAGAGGAACATTGGTCAATACAACGTTACCAAACAAATTGTTCTCGTAGTTCGTATTTTCATACATACATATATAGATTTACGCCTTCTTCCCACAGGGGTAGGCAGAGACCACTTCCCCCCACTTGCTATGATCTTGACATACCACTTTCGCCTCCTCCACATTCATTAATCTCCTCATGTATGTTCTTTGGTTTAGGGTACTTTTAACCTGACCTTTCTTAACAACGTCCCCGATTTGATCGTGGAACGTCCGCCTTGGTCTTCACATTCGCCCTATAAATTCTCCTTTCATTCATTCTCTCTTCATGACCAAACCAACTTAAGATATATTTTTCAATCCTTGTCACCTACACCTACTTTCATACCATTAGGGACACGAAAAAAGTATCGATACTTTTGTACTTGATACTTTTACACAATGAGTACTTTTTGGCAGATATCGTATCGAACAAATGTTAGTGAGTATTCATGTGAAAATTGAACCTTAACCATATAGTATACGACAATTTTCCTAAAAAAAGCCCATCACGACAGATTCCAGGAAAAAGTACTCAGTACTCGATACTTTGGTGTATCAATACTTTATTGAGTACGATACTTTTCCTTCGATACTACACACGAGTACAGTATCGATACTTTCCGTTCGATATCGCGATATCGGGTCCCTACATACCACAATGTTCCCGTATTTTCCAATTTAGAATAAAATAAAACCATAGATAAATATAAATAAAGTTTTTAATTCAGATCTTTTACATAAATAAAAAAAAGGAAATGTCAAAACATATATGGGATTATAAAAATGCATCATCAATGCAACATAGTGCAATCATATATAATAATATTCACGAAAAAAAAAGCTTTTTGAAGCCAATCGCACAGAACTATACACGGAACGTCTTGACCATTGATGACCCATAGACAAAACGCAGCACATTGGAATGAACAATCGGTGGATAGAAGAAAATGTAACACTAATAAAGATTAAAATACAAAAATATTTTAGTTAAGAAAAATACCCGTATTTGGTATAAGTCAGATAAAATACTTGTGACTTAATTTCTTATTCATAAAGTTAATATATTTTTTATTAAATAGATTTTATATGACGGCAACTTTGAGAATATTCGACAATGTACATATATGCGTATAATAAGACCTTATTATGTTATTATATTAATAATATAAGGCAATTAGGCGACGTTTATGAGTAGACTGTGCGATTCAGCCATTCTTCGAGAGAGAATGTGGCGTAACTTCCGCCCGATGATCTCCCATTGAACGTATCTGTAAAATGTAATTGTTTAAATTAGATTTGTTTACAAATTGGCGCGTAAGTTAAACAGTTAATAAGCGTTTAGTGCAGTAAAGACATTTTACACTGTATTTAAGTATTGATTTATTCATTTTAATGTCAAATTAATTTAATTTTATATGTGTAAAATGTCTTTGAAATGTAGAGGAATTACCGTTTGCGAATGGTTACACATATCAACAATAAAAATATTTAGAAATTATAATTTTAGTTTTCGGTTTTAGTCAGTCTTAACACCATCGCAAACAGTTTTATTTATAAACTGCGAAGGAAATGAAAATATTTTTCTTCATTATTCTTACAAAGTAATTTTTAAAATATAATACAAATGAATGGTGATTTAAATCGCTTCTTTCACAGTTAAAGAGTATGTATGTAGGTGACACAGCGCACTTATATACACCCGATCTTTATAACCTTTATATATTAAAATCAACGCGATTGAAAGCTATTAAAAAAAACAGCAACCCGATTGATTAACTTGCTCTGTATAAGAATATAGATTATAACGCTATTCGAAATTTTTAAAATAATTTATTATCGGTGCTACAATCAGGTACATAATATATGGTCTCGAAAAAGGTTCGTTTTTAGGAATATCATTATTTATGAGAAAATTTTAATTAATAAAAGATAAATTAGATTGCAAAATTTAATACCTTATTTATACCCTCAGAGGATGAAAATTGACAAATACTGAAACTTTTATTTTTACTGAAGGAGTATTTGTGATAAATTTGTAAAATAATGTAGTCTTTTTTTTTTCTTGCCATAAAAATTATTCCAATGTTTTATCCCATTTGGGGTTGAATTTCATAGTCTTTTCTTAGAGTCTCAAAGACAAGAAAATAAACTAATATCTAAATTTGATGTTATTACATACTTCACTATATACTTCTGTACGCGTATATGAGATAACTCCTTCTAAACGGCTGGACCGATATGAATTAAATTTTGTATGCATATTTGAGTAGATTCCAGGATGGTTTGAAAATACAATTGAACTCGATAAAATATATATTGGCTAAACACAGTTGATATTGTTTTAATAGTAATAACTTGTCATTTTTATTATTTTTTTTTTTAAATAACAACGTCTTCGCTAACATTATATTTTAATGCGTACGATATATATAAAGGTAATAACAGCATCGGGTATATACATATAACATTATGTGGCAATATTGTCTGTCTTCGTACACTTGTGTCTCGACCGCGGCGCCGCTCACGAGTTCCACTGCAGTTCACGTTCGAGATTCTCCAGCGGTTCGTTGTTCGCTGTTATTGTTATTACACACTTATTTTATTTTTCACATACACAATATTAATAAGTTTTATTGAAAAGCACTTTAAAGCTATTTTTATGTATAGAGTTTAAATATTGACTCTTAGAAGACGCTTAAAATATTTCTTTTTTACAAACGTGTTATTTTCTTGGCCAGTCCTTTTTGCTACGGGAGATGTAAAAATTCTGGCTACAGAGGCAAAGGCAAATGCGTTCGTCGGCATGTGTGCCAAGATGGACATTAAGAGATTAATACCTTTCGTGGGGAGATGTGTCTTCAGGGGGTGGGCTTTTCTCTAACTTTCGACAGAATATTATTTTTTATCGACTGTCATTTAAATGCCGTAAATACAATATCATGTTCTAGGATGACATTATAAATAACTCATGGAATGACAGATTGAAAACCAGTGTGTGCTGCAGGCAGCCCCATCCCACTATGGGACGTCATCAAATAAAGAATATTGAATTATTTATTTATTGTATTTAAAGAAACAAACAGTATTATGAGCTAATTAACAAAGCAATATAAAATTAATAACACCAATTGAGTTTCTCATAAATGTACATAAAGAAATTAATAAATAACAAGTTAATTTTTAATTATATAATCTAATCACGATTATAAAAGTTCGTTCATATTGAATTTTTAAACGAAAAATATATTTCACGTAGTTCTATTTAATTAATTGCATTTATTAATGAAATACTGGCAACTCGAAAAATATAGGAATGGCCAGATAATTTATAATATATTTTTTTGCAAACCTTCTAGGAGTCAAGTTTTAAAATAACAATATAAACACACGAAAAACTTCAACATTGCTTAAAAGTTAGAAACCATCGATACAAACAAAATAAATCGAAATCTATAGGTTATTTTCACTAAATAATTCATTTACACAATGTAAAAGCCTATTTTATAGGTTGATTTTATCTCAAAAGCAATTTCCAATCCTACTTTGCCTATATTCTATCTGAAACGAGCGATATTGACGACTGTGGGAAATTGTAGTTTTTTTACTTTCTACCCTCATTAAAATATTTTCTTAAAGTCCAAGACTTATACCTAGATTCTTTATATAGTGTGATTCCTATATTCTGCAATGATATCAAGTCTACATAGATCCTGATTATTAGTATGCTATATTAATGAAATTTATTAATATTTCGTGATATTTCTAAACACAGTCTTTACGAGCTTTACAGAATCTGAAATTGAACTTGGAATCTTCTAATATTCACCTACTGAATATCGTCCATGTGGTGACGGAGCAAAAAATCACCACCTTGCCCGTGGGTATCGTAAAATATAACGTAAAATATAACAGATATAACATGCATACAACAACTATTCAGGAGAAGGAAAACCCCATATGAAATGTTCCATATGGATGCCACAAAAACGTTTGATCCGCGTAGTACAGTGCTTAAATTTTACCTCACATTGGAGGAGGAGGCTCGAGTCCAGCAATAGCTTAGACTTATATGAGCTGAGACGTACAGTATAATATATAATATAAACTATGGTATATAAATTTATTACGCCTTACCGATCATAGTCTTCAGTCGCACGGAGCACATAATGAAATCGTCGAACTGAATGTAGCCGTCAGAGGAACCATATCTGTTGATATTGTACAAGTTTTTATAATATTTTGTAACATTATTTTAGTTCAATATAACCGCTACGGCTATGAATATTACCATTTCTTATATTGCTTGTATATATTATCACAGTTAATCCAAAAGACAACTTCTTTAATCGTTAATTAAAATGTTAACTTTCATAATCGTTAAAGCGTTAAATTTGCGAAAATTTAACGCAAGTTAAAAGTTAACCATTTAAAACAGCAGTATAGCTGCTTCATCACTACACGAAGGAGAAATCCTTCTCGTCGGAGTGGTGATGGAGTAGGTACGAATACAGTTCACCACTCCCTATCTTGCCCGTGGATGTCATAAAAGACAACTAAGGGATATAATATATGCATATCACAACTGTGCAAGAGAAGGAAAACTCGAAATAAATCCCTATACCAACATGTCTGACTAGCATGGTATAGTAGGCCAAATTACGAATGTGGCGTGTAATTCACACAAACAAAATGATAGCATGTCAATAAACGACTAATGTAACAATAAACGACTAATGGACTAAAGTTAACGGAAGTTAACAAGAACGTTAACATTTTTTGAAGTTAACTTAAAAGTTAATTCGTTAAGCAAAATGTTAACTTCATTAATTAACGATTAACGAGTTAACCCATCTTTGCTAGAGGGTGATTTCTCTCTATTATAGTGGCAGGACCACTCTGCAGGCAGTCCTCTGACTACAGCCGTAGGCCGGTTCGTCCGGGGTAGTATATTATCATACTCTCGCAAAAAATCGAAATCGATCGGCCTAGGCAGTCATAATACTATAAGATTAGACCACTTGTCGGACAAAGATACAATTCATTATCCCTTTCCGAGGCTGTTGTAAAAGACCTCGAGGGTGGTAGGCACATAACATCACTGCAAGAAAAGAAAATATCGTAATAAAACCAGCGTAGTACAGTAGGTTAATTCCTTAGCAGTACCTAACTTTTTACAGGAGCTCAAATCTAGGAGTAGATATGTTATGGAGCTCACTAACCGAAATTATCAGATATCCGAAATGAAAATATAACGGAAGCCGTAACCGATAAAAAGTTTTGGATATTTTCAGATAAGATCGGTGTCTGTATGAGACAGGTTATGACAGGTTTCCTATCTACCAGCCGTCCTGACATCCTAAGCATAAGCCATAAGCAGAAAGGGCAATAATACAATCGTCACCACAATTAACAAAATTCTTTTACAATTCTCTATAAAAATCAATATCAGTAACCGATATAATAAATATTATCCTAATATTTGTAACCATATCCAGATCCGAATCTTTATAACTATAACATTTCTTTTTGGACTATTGCCACCACACATTCCCATCACTGCAACTCTTGTAAGCCAGGTTCCACAATGGTCTCCGTATAAGACACCGAGGTTTGACCATCAGGAAGTCCCGGGAAACGTTTTAAATTGTCTTGGAACCCGCAACTTTAATTGGAAAAGAAAAACAAAGAGTCGAAACGACTCCACTTCCATCCTATGCAAAAGCGGGAGACATGAAGCGAAGTAGGCTAATAAGCCCGCAAATAAGAGGATGTACAACTACGCACAGCAGTACAGCACCACGGATTTAACAGAGCTTAAAGGCTTATCCATAACATCCCTATCTAGGAGTACATAATCTAACTAAGGATGTCACGGAGCTTCGACTCCGGTTCCAAAGAGTCGGAACTTCTGATTCATTTTACATCTCCGATTTCGGTTCCGACATTTTTAAATCAGAGGTCCGATAAGGCAATAAGGTCGCGGGCAGCGGCGTGCAGACGGACGACCGCGACCAACATGTTTAAACAAGTTTGTTTGTTGCGCGTAGTACCGTCCATCATGTACCGTGCGCTTATTTTTTCACTTGTTTCTTTGAAATTGGTTGGTAATGGGTATTTTATTTTATGCGTTCGCATTTGATTCATTATACAAGTCTTTTATGACACTTTAAATGAAAGACAATGAATAGTTTGGTATGTTAATAATATTTTGTTTTATTAGACCTACCCTTAAAACATCAATCATCTGCCTTTGACTCCGATTCCGACAAAATCACATCCGTTACATCCCCAGATCTGACATTATAGTGGTAACTACTCAGACGAGGTTCTATTTGATCAATATGGTATTTGTGCGAATATCGAAGACAGTGAGACCAAAATATCAATGTCCACGGCCTTTCCAGTAGAGGGTAAGATGTCTCTTCCCACATAAGTCCTGCGTTCATTGTGTGTTCAGTCATTTTCTCCTGTAAGAAACTATATTAAAAAATCAATGACCTGTGTGCGAGTACATTGAGCACGTGTGCGTTGACAGTGTAGCCGGCGGAATGCAGCGCGTCCCTCAGGTGCTGTGCAGGGATGGCACCACGACCCTCGGTGTCGTACAAACGGAACACCGCCTGAGTAAATATAAACACACATTATAAAGTAGGATCAAAGCATTATTTAGATATGATTAGCTTTTTTCTTGGCAGGCTTTTTTAAGGTGGGCTAAGGTCAGCACACCCGTCCAGCTCCGTCCGTCATAAGCACGTCGCCTTCGTCGATGGGCCGACCACCGGTGCAGAGTTTCTTGACTTCAGTGGTCGACCTGACGGAATACCCCGGAGGAGTACCCTCACCTTCTTGGCAGACTATGGTCTGCAGATCAGGCGACGGAAGGGCGGTCCTATAACTCACTTTGTTCCCTCCCAATCGCCATTGGACCGCTAGTGTCGATTCGATGAGAGCTCTGGCCGGCTCGGAAATATGATTACCTACCATACTTCTATAACTAAACTTTAATAAAAAAAAAACATAACAGGGACATTGCCGTGTGGTGTCGAAAGACGAAGTTAGACTGCAATTCACCACTCCCTATTTTGCCCGTGGATATCGTTTACGATATCCACGGGCATAAGGGATATAATACGCATATAACATCTGTACAAGAGAAGGTAAACTCAAAATGTAATCCTATACCAATATGTCGGACCAGCATGGTATAGGTCTATTTTCATACTAATGGGGAGGAGGCTCAAGCCTAAATTTAGTTGTTGAAAACTTGTATTAGAATCATAACTGTTAAGTTACCTTAAAATGTTGTTTTTTCAATTGGTGCCGGAGTAAAAATACAATTCGTCACCTTCTATGTCATTTGTGGGTATAATAAAATACGATTAAAAGATATAATATGCATTTAATATCTATGCAAGAGAAGGAAAACTCGAAACGAAACCGCATATTTATCCTTGCTCCAGCGTGGTATAGCAAGTCAACTTCCCTTTTAATGAGGAGGAGGATCGCGTCCAGCTTTACGTATATAAACAGAAATTATGATGATATATTCATCATTCAGTATTTTTATAGAAATACTCACACGCCAATTGCGAAGGTCGATCCACAGCGATTTGAACTCTTCGAAGCCAAGACCACCAGAATTATCCTTATCCAACATGGCCACCATACTCCTGCATACGTCCTTAGAGAAACCTTGGCCGTGCAAATCTGCAATGCATATCACCGTTATTATAACATGAAATTATTAAAAAAAAAGACCAGTAAGTTTGGTATAATGCGATTCAAATATGAATAGGAACATCAAAAAACTGTCAATTGTCATTCGAAAAGAAAGAGAAAGAAAAGACACTGTCATTTCTTTCTTTTTCTTGCTATATATTTCAATTTGAAATGTATTTCATATTTGCACTAAGTTTGAATAAGGGATAATTATTAATAAACTTTTTGTTAAGACTTTTATGATGTTGGGTTGCCGCAAAGTAACAAAGAACGCGTCGAAATGTATTTTGACTGTCATATTTGTCAAAGTCGACAAATGGCGGTTTTTGGCGTTTCTATTGCGATTTCGTATAACATAACATTTGTATAATTTATACGAATTCGTAATCGATATAGCTGAGGTCTATCATAAATTACGATATTTACTTTATAAATATCGTAATTTTTAGTAGGCCTATGAACCATAGAGAACACAGTTGTAGAATGCTTATCATTATATTAAGGCGTAACATTGATGTAGGCTTTGAAAATTAGTGTAAAATATTTTACCATAATCATTACATTAAAAAAGATGGTTTTGACTTTTTTATATTGTCTATGGTAGATATTTATATACGCTTTATCGTTATCTATAAAAGTTATACTAAGCATAAGTTATTTAAGGGAGAGAATTGTTGTTTGTTGAGGAAACGGCTTTTGTTTTTAAAGTTTTAATCCTTATTAGTCATTGTTCTTCTTGTGCATATACACTAGGGTGGTTCATTTCCGCAAACATTTTTTTTTCGTTGCACATGCAAAATATTAATCTACATATAGAAAAAATAATTCTCACCAAGTTTGAGCTCTTAATATTAATTTTAAGTACTTACAATTTAAATTTAAAGTTTTACCATTCAAAATGTAAAATAATATTTTTTTTTTCAAAATTTCTAATGCTTACTTGGCTTATACAATAATGCAAATCGGTTTGATGAAACTTGTGGGAAATTTCACGCTCTTCAAAATAGTCTTAGTGTTTTTTTGTGTAACTCGCACTGGTTCATCAGTAGGAGTCGTCAAAGTACAGTTTTTGAAAAAAATATATTTACTTTTAATTTTTCGAGCAAACCGCCAAAAGTAGGAAGAAAATAAGAACTGACTCATAAAAAAAAGTTATCCGACCAATATTTAATGAATTTACAGCCATTTTTATACCGGAAAATGTAAGAAATTGATAAAATAATAAAAAATCATACTAATTTTAAAAAAGTTAGTGTAGGGAAATATAATGGTAATAAATAGAAAAAATGAATCTAAATAACATTATGAGTTAGTATTTATCAATTTATTACATTTTCCGGTATAAAAATGGCTGTAAATTAATTAAATATTGGTCGGATAACTTTTTTTTTAAGAGTCAGTTCTTTTTTCTTCCTAATTTTGGCAGTTTGCTCAAAAAATTAAAAGAAAATATATTATTTTCAAAAACTGTACTTCGAAGACTCCTACTGATGAACCAGTGCGAGTTACACAAAAAAACACTAAGACTATTTTGAAGAGCGTGAAATTCCCCACAAGTTTCATCAAACCGATTTGCATTATTGTAAAAGCCAAGTAAGCATTAGAAATTTTGAAAAAAAAAAAAATATTATTTTACATACATTTTGAATGGTAAAACTTTAAATTTAAATTGTAAGTACTTAAAATTAATATTAAAAGCTCAATCTTGGTGAGAATTTTTTTTTCTATATGTAGATTAATATTTTGAATGAGCAACGAAAAAAAAAAATTGCGGAAATGTACTACCCAAATATACACACTTAAGAAGACCTGCCAAGATAATGCATTCGACACATCATCATCACAGCCAATTTATGTCCCATTACTAGGCACAAGCCTACTGCACCATAGAAGTGAAATTAGGTTGCACTCCTACACGCTAGTATTGGTATAGAGTTCCACTTCAAGTTTTCAATCGCCTGCATAGATGTTATATGCCTTATAGTATGCATAGCTTCTTAGTCGTACTTTACGACATCCCCAGGGAAGAAATAGTGTTTGTATTTATGTACGCTATGTGCGTAAACGTAAACTTGGCGTAACAAGATAAAAATCTTTTTAAAATGTATCATTCGCGTTATCCTTGCAGAAAATAACATTGAAAGTTTTATTCGGCCGCATTATCTATTTGGCATTTGTATTGGTGCGCGCGCATCGTAAAATGTTGTCTAGCTATCTTCAAGGTGTCAGTTTTTTGTGACGGTGTGCGTGCGCATCACAAAAATTTACTCTCTTTATTTTGTTCCTAACACGCCAAAAGTACAATTTCTAAAATAAGACATAATGGTTATTGTAATTATGAAATAACTAATAGGGCCAATTGAGACCAGGATACGTGAATGCGCGGCTGGTTAATAAAATGTCAGTAAAGCCTGTCCGTGATAAAAACAGGGTTGAGACCAAGAGCTCATAAATCCAACTGCGATCGCCAACTTGTCTGACATCATTGGCGATCACTCTTAGGGAGGTCTATGTCCAACCGTGGACATAAATAGTAGATTGATATAGGACATAAACGGTCAAATTGCGTAATTAATCGCAATAAACCGGAATCCGTATGGTTACAGAATAAGAATATAATTCACCACTCCCTGTCTTGCCCATGGATATCGTAAAATACGACTAAGGGATATAATATGCATATAACATCTATACAAGAGAAGGAAAACTCGAAATAAAACCCTATACCACCATCTCTGACTAGCATGGTATAGTAGGTCAACTTTCCTCTCAATTAGAAGGACGCTCGAGCCCAGCAGTGGGACATGCATAACTAAAACAAAACCGGGTTTCTGTTTCTTTTTAATACATATTGATATATTAAAAAAAAAAACTAAAATATCTACCTACAATAATAACTAACGTCAAAAGAATCGGCTATACAAATTAAAATCTATTAACTACAGCGATAAATATTTAATAAATTAAAAATAATTTTCATAGTCTACTTCAACAAAACGTCTAATTTTAATTTAATTATTTTTATGGAAATGGAGGTGACTTATTAAACTACTATTACCATTTAAAACAAATAAATTTAAAATGCCCATTTTCGTTTACTTCCAACGTAAATAATATGTCATGCGTATAAAGCTGAAAAATGTAGAAATTTCCAAAAAAAGAATTGCAAATTTCTACATTTTGGTGTTAGATGCAGAAGCTGATATAAAATATTGCTCTTAAATTTATTAAAAATTTGTAAAACAATATTTTACATAAACATGGAAAAAAATCAACAAAGAAACATTCAATGCAAACCTGAAAAATAAAACATAAAAATATAAAACTAATATAAAATTATAAAAATAATATAACATAAAAAACAGACATTTTAAATCATGCCCTCCATTTCAATAAAAAAAGTGTGACCAGAGTAAAATATAAGCTGTGCATGCAACTGCTTCGATGATACCTGAAAAAAAAATCTAACACTGTTAATAATTATACTCATTATATATATATATATATATATGTATATATATATTTTAATATAGACAATTTGTTTTTAAGATGGAGTATTACATTTTTTTTTGTTTATGGCTACTAAGACTTTTAAAGTCCAATTTTATATTTTTCTTCATTTTATTAAGTCATTGGCTGTCAGTCAATTACTCGTCGTTTTAAACAGTGCCATGGCTACACTGTTAATGTTATCTTCTGGTAATTTTGGTCGAAAACGTGATGTAAAGCACTATTATAGTATATTCACTACCCCCCAGTAATTCTGCCGCATCACATTACATAAAATGGCTTCAAAATTATTAACACGCTAAAACACTAAGATATGGTACATAATACAAGTGCACAACATGACACTTTCACATTCCCGCCAAAACTCCCATTCTATCTATTGTGATATATTTTATAGAATATATACGCATCTAACATGAATTCTGAATTCGTTTACCCCTGTTTATTATATACTCCATTTTGTTGGAGATTCGTAAAGCCAAGAGCTTCTTATGGTTCCGACTCAAGTATTAGCTATGGCTACTGCAATGAGGTGAGCTTAAATAAGTTAAGAAGAAGAAGAATAGTAGTAAAATCATTTGAAATTGTTTAACTCGCTACATTAACTTGCTTTTTCCAAAATTTATTTATAATATAATAAAATCCAGCTAATCAATAAAAAATATCAAATCAAGTCTACATGCATCTCAAGATCTCATCTAATTTGATAATCATCTTCATCTCAGCTCATTTACGTCCCGCTACTTGGGCATGATCCTCCTCCATAATGGGAGGGCGATTGAAAAAAATATCAAATATCGATATTTGATAATATATAAAAATGGCGAAAAAGCTAGCCGTCATTGATCCTAAACATTATTTCTGACTATTGAGTGGGTATCTTAGAAACGATTTAAATATATTAGCGACTACCTTCATTATTCAGTATTATCTTAATTAAAGCGCCTCAAGTCCTTATTTCAAATACTAGTCAATCAAAATAATGTATTCAGATACAATACAAAAATAGTAACTGGTAAGCGCTAGATCATTGCCAACCGTAAGATGGACCTTGGGTACCCGGTTGTCTCTTTCTCTTTCGAATAAAGGGTAAGTAGCAAATTGTTACAACTCAAACGTGATTTTTTTTTGCGAGACTAAGGTACCACTTGTTTTTTTTTTTTTTTTTTTTTTTTTTTTTGTGTGTGTACAGCTGCTGGCCGCAGATGGCCTTGACAGCTTGACGCGGACTATGGGTGAGCGCTGAGGGCTCTCAACCCGGAGAAAAGTATGCTAAGCGACATCGCCCAAGGGCTCCCCCTGTGGGGAACGGACCTCGGCTTGGGGCGTCGCTGGAGGCAAAGTGGGCGTGCCCACGTTTTTGGTAGTGACTTTTGCGCGGCGCGGTTTCGCACCTCGACGGCGAGGGCGGAACCGCGGATATTTATTTGTTAAGGCCTCGCGGGCCGTGTAGGCTCTTTGTTGAGCGAGTGTGATAATGTCGTCCTCTTCGTCGAGGACGTGACGAGGACGTCGGATGGAAGGTACCACTTGGCTAGAGCCAAACCATTTATGGTTGCAGATAGAAAACTATCAACGTGCGGTCTTCCAAATGCAAAAATGAGATTTTTTTTGCATTATCCTCACTTATACAATAATAATTATTAAATTCCGGAAGACTTCTAACGGATGCAAATTATAAGAAATTATGGATCGTAAAATAATATTGCACTGTCTGGGAACCTGACCCGCGACAGCTCGCACCGTAGATTGTAGAAATGTGAAATACCCTCATTATTATTACCGGCAATTTCGCTTTACCTGTCTGCTGTGGTTGCGGTTGTGTCAAGTGGACTTGTTCCTGGTTGGATTGCTGCGTCTGTTGTAAGTCGACACCGAGCTCCTTGCAGATGGGTGTGCATAAAGCGCAGAGCAACTGTTCGAGGCAGGACTGCTCCTGCTGCGGTTGACCTGCGCCCTGCTGGACCCGGCCGCCCCCTCCCCCGCCGTCGTACGCAGCACCGTGACGCATAGCCAACTCTGTTCGTATCGTACAAATAGCCTACTCATTTTTGTATTTCGACATATATTTATCTTATTTATATTTACATTACACTATAACTATATCTTCCATAATTAAATGCTTTTACAAAAACTTGTTTGCTAGTGAAAAATGAATCCTACACGTGGGATTCGAACTCATATCTCTTGGAAATAGAAACAAAACCTTCCAATAGATTTAACAATTGGATTAGAGTGGACTAACCTATGAAAGTCAAATTGTCACCCATATTTGTCATCGTCCACCCCCTCTTGCCCGTGGATGTCGTAAACGACGACTTAGGGATATAACATGCAAATAACATCTATACAAGATAAGGAAATCTCGAAATAAAATACTATGCCAAGCCGTTTGAAAAACGTGGTACAGTAGTTAAATTTCCTCCCATAGTTGAGGACGGCCGATCCCAACAGTGGGACATATATGATGATGATTTGTCGTCTTTATGGGAGACATGCACATTCATTCATTCACACACACATTCTTCCGATCTACTCTTAACTTTTCAGTTAGAATTGTATTAAACCATAGCATTAATGCGAAGGTCGTTTCATAGATGGCGCTCGTCTCCCATGAAGACTACATAGGAGTGACAATTTGACTATCATACGTCAGTCCACGCTGTTCTAATTAGTAGGTCGCAATCGACCTACTAATTAAGCACACCTACTGGAATTCCAAAGAATTCCAGTAGGTGTGCCTCCCGTGTGTGGTATTCATTTTTCACTAGTAAACAAGCTTTATAAATAAGCTACCACGTTACATGCTAAGTTGCAGTAATTATATTATTATAATTAAATATTTGGGTACATGCATATTTCAAAACCATTCCATGATTTTGTCTTTTGTCGTCCACTGCTGGACGCAAGCCTTCCTCACGAATGAGAGGATGGTGTCATAACCACCCACGCAGGTAGATTGATCATCGTAGTGAGCTGTTATAAATTTCCTGCTGACATCAGCTATTTTTTACAATACCGATATGTAAGTAAGGGGTGGTGACAATTGTATCACGTAGCCAGACGAGGCATATGATTATATCTTTACGAATTTAAAAAATATGATAATTATCCTTGCTAATATAAAAAATAAATTGTTGTTATGTATGTAAATTATATTTGGATGTTTGTCAGTCACGTGAAAACAGGTGAAGGAATTTGAATGAACTTTGGGGCACTGGTAGTTGACCTGATGTAATAGCCGATAAAGAGGCAGATAGCTTTTCTTTTTCAAATCGATATTGCTAGAATAAATCTGAAATGGTTAGTCATCAACGTTGAAATTAATTTACATAATAAAATTACGAATATATGACATAAAAGTAATTAAAAACTGACACTTATTTTTGCTACCACATGTACCCGAATATTTGAGAATATAATTACCATCAAACTTCTAAATTATAATTTTTTTATTATTATCAATTTTAATACTCAAACAATTTAACTATTAAATAAAATAATAGCTATAAAACATCTGAATTATACAACTAGATAATAATTATAAAAATAATAATAATAAAAAACACGCATTTCACAAGCAAATTATAAAAAAATGCCCGAAACGTTGAAATAAGACTATTTTTAGTGTAAAACACTACAAAAATACACATATATATATAGATAAAAAAAAAATACAAATAAAATGTCAAAAATATAAATTGCTATATAAAAACACGTAAAATACTTACATATAATTTTACCTTAGGGATGGTTAGCGAAACAAAACGAAAGCGCGTTTAACTCGGACATAAAGCATTACTACATTGAGAAGCTTAAAAAATGGGCATTTTGTATAAATATAATAGTTATTTATCCAAATAAATCCAACCATAGTCATATTTGGGTCTATTTTATTAATAAATAATTAATTAATTTACGATTTTTACGCGGGTTATAAATTATTTTCCAAAACTAAACTATTTTTACGGATTTCATCGTGTTTTTATTTGATTTTTAATTTTCGAACGTTTCGAAATTTAAAATCAAACATAAATTCTATAAAAATCCGTAAAATAGTTTTATTTCAAATTAATAATTATTCGAGGTTATGCAGTTAATTGTAATTGTGGAATTAATTAAATGTTTGATGAAATTTATGATATTAGATAAAAATAATTTTAATGTAAATGATACGCAATTTTCATATTTTCAATAAAAATTATGAAATATCTTATTATTGTGCATAAGTTTGTGTTACTTATTTAAACACGGTCGTTATAATATGTTATAGAAAATAATAGGCATCAACATATAAATTAATAATCACAGAATCTTAGAATAATAACATATAGAAGGTAAGTTCGCGCACAAAAAGTGAAGCATTTCAATTGGAGCCTAATGGAGCTTACGCCGGAACCGTTCCGTAATGTGTCATTGTACTGCACGTACGTACGCAACTCTTAAAAAATAAATAGGTAATTATGACGGTTTGTGCATTCAAATGGTGTCATAACATTTGTAAAACTTAATAAGGTTTTTAACGTCACTTTTAAAAGTATTTCGACGATTTATGTTAATAAAAATAAAATTTGATTTCATAATTTGTATAGTGGTGTGCATGTGTACGTTTGTAATCGTCTGCGCGCCATTAGTGTTCTTAGATTCAAATTTCGAACCTTCGAAGTATTGACACTAGCCTTCTATACGTTATTATTCTAAGCACAGAATATTATTCACAAAATTTTATTAAATCCCTAAATCATAATACGAATTTCTATATTACATTTTCTGTTCTACGATATTTAGATCCACAAAATTTATGAATGAATAAACGATTGCTTTTATTTTAAACTATATAAACTACATTAGGTTTGGGGTAGTATGGTTACTTTAAAATTGATGGAAGAAAATCAGAGAAAAAAGGCAGAATATTCTGATTGGGAGTTATCGCGAAGTTTTATGACGGGTTCAGCAGCCTGAGACATTTTTTTTTGCTGTAGGTGCCAAAGGAGCAAACAGCGCACCTGGTAGTACTGCCGCTCATGGACATTTGCTAGGCCGCTGCCTACCGTAAAGAAAGTGAAGGGAATGAGAATGCGTGCAATGAGGTTTCATGATACTAAAGGTATAACCAAAACCCACCACACGCAAACACCCATGGTGTTGGGCTTGCGGCTCTCTCGCTCACCGAACGAAATGCAACAACAAATTGCTACTACAGAGATGTCGTTTTTTTTTTTTGCGAGAGGTGGTACTATCCCGGACGGACCGGCCTGTGGCTGTTGTCAGTGTAGTTCTACTACATAAAAATCATTCATCCTCTATAAAAAGGAATATGTCATTATGGAATAATAAATAAGCAAATATTTGATCACAGACTTTTCTAGCTATATAAAACAAAAAAAAAAACCTTTGCAATAATAATATATAAACTAATTATACTTAGTAGTAATAAGTCTAGAAATCATTAAAAACACTGATATTTACGCGAATATTAACCTCTGAATATTTACGAATTTTATTAAGTTTATGGTTTTAGAGACACCATGGTCTTGGGAGGACCTATAATAATTCCCCCGCGACCATGGACACTGTAAAAATAATAGAAATAAATTAAGTTTAATTTTTATCATTATAAATGCGTATGTAATTTACAATTGGATAAGAAGCGTTACGTACCTTCCCTCATGGCGTAGTCGAGGATCTCCTTGAGTTCTTGCCAATCCACTTCACCATCAGTACCGGCTAGACGGTTGAAGAATTCGCGAATTGGATCCGTTGGCTCCGGAGCGGGGACTATGTCCTTGACCTTTAAGATGTAATATTTATTTAAATACACATAATCACTGTCCTTGTGTGGTGACGGGGAAAGAATACAAAATGTAATCTCCAATTATCGTGGGAATTGTAAAAATCACCACCGATTGACCTGGAAGTATTACGAATGATATTTAATATCGACGATAACACCTTCAAGAAAATTATATACAAATAATTATTTCTTTAAATAACTTTACTTACCCTGTCGTCAACATCTCCCATGCCGATATCTTCATCATTCTCACTGTGAACAAACATATTTTATATATTAGCAACTCCTAATATAATTCAGTACCTTCGTGTGGTGACGGAGTTAGAATACAATTTACCGCCCCCTATCTAGCCCGTGGGTGTGGTAAAAGACGACTAAGTGTTAATCTTGAAAATATTCTACATAATTATATCATTATGAGAAGGTAGTTTATATTTTATTTTCAAGTGACGGTAGTTGCAAATATTTTTAACACTACTACGACTTGTATAAACAAGATGACAGCCGCGTCTAGTGTGCGACCCGACGTCCCCGTCGTTTGTCGGACGAGGCAAATAATTACATCACGGACGCTAACTCAAAGCATACACGGCCCCGTAAGGCAATAACAGTGTGCCTACTCTTGAATCTCGATTCCAATCCTAAATCCAATCGCAGCTCGAATTTGAGCATTAGTCTTGAAAGCGACACTAGCGCACGATTGGAATCAAATTTGGTGGATTATTTTTAATTAAATGAATTCGATTCTCGTCGATTAAGTCAAGTATTTGCTACTCCCGACGTGATTTTGACGTAGTTTAAAATCGTTAATGTTGCACAATTTTAAGAAAGCGTCTTTGTGGTGATCGAGTTCGAAAACATTATTAATTTAAAGTAAGAAAATACGGCACATTTGGTGAAAATAACAGCGGCAAACGCGAAGAATTCATTCTCGATTTTGTTCAAGAGTACCAAATATAAGTTTGGTGAGATTGGAATTGAATCGGATTCGAAATTAGAATTGATTTCAAGAGTAGGCCCACAGGTCGCGCAACAGGCAGTAATTCAAAGTTAGACAGGCCCACTTTGCCATTAGCAACGCTTCAAGCCAAGATCCGTTTCCCACAAAGGGAGCCCTTGCGCGATTTCACTTAAAACTTTATCGGATTGAGAGCCCTCAGCTCTTATAGTCCTATAGTTAGCCTAGTCTTATAGTCCATAGTCTGAACAAAGATATGAAAGTCTGCAGTATCTTCACTTCAAAAAGAAATGGCTCTAGAGTTCTGTTATTGAGGAACAGTTGAGCTGCACGCCGTAATTTTGTTTTGTGTGTTAATTTTGTTGCGCCATCAATTGCAAGGTGAGTTTTACATCAGGGATATAGATGCCGTCAGGTCACATTCCTAAGGAGGCTTAACGTCCGACAGGTGTCTGGGCGGACGGAATGGACGGCGTGTACGTGACCATAGCCCACCAAAAAAAAAAAAACTGGTACATATTGAGTCGACCCCTAATAATTAGGATAAGAACAGATGGTGATAAAGCGTCTTTTGTAGTGATGTTTTGTAATCTCAAGTATATATATTGTCCGTGTGGTTACTCCGCGTAAGAATACAATTCACCACTCCCTATCTTGCCCGTGGATGTCGTAAAAGACGACTAAGGGATATAATAAGCAAATAATATCTGTGCAAGAGAAGGAAAACTTGAAACAAAGCTCTATTCCAACACGCCTGACCAGCGTGGTATAGTAGAACAATTTCCCTCCCTTTACGGAGGAGGCCTGATCCCAACAGTGGGACATTTATAGGCTGAGATGAAGTATATGTTTGCGTTTCTTTGTTGCCTTTTATGATCATATACGGAAAAAGTAGCAGTGTGGGTAAAATCACTTTGACATAATGGTTTTATAAAAATAATCTGTAATTTTACGTATGATGACTATCTTGCTCATGGATGTCGCTATTGACGACTAAAGGATACAATATACATATAACGTATATGCAAGAGAAGGAGAACTCGAAAGAAAATTCTATACCAACATGTATGACCATTATGATATAGTAGGTCAATTTTCCGTGTAGTGACGGAGTAAGAATACAATTCACCACCCACTCTCATAAAAGTAAAAGACGGCTAAGGGATATATTACGCATATGGCATCTATGCAAGAGATGGAAATCTCAAAACAAAACCCTAAATCAACCTGTCTGACCAGTATGGTGTAGTAAGGTCAATTTCCCTCCTATTATGGAGGAGGCTCGAGCCCAGTCGTGGGACCTATATGAGCCGAAATGATGAGGTCAATTTCCCTCCTATCGGGGAGAAAGCTCGAGCTCATTAGTGGGACGTTTATGAGCTAAGACATATCTATAATACTTACGCCATATTGTTGCTCTTCTCAGAGAACACACGAAGTAAAAACTCTCCCTCCTCATTGGGGTCGAAGGTAGACGGTACGATTACGTATGTCCCCGGCTCCAACTTGAATCTGTTCAACAAAGTTAATTAACTAATATACAACAGTAAATAAAAAAATAGATATAGCGTTTAACGACTTCATAATGTGTGACAGAAATATGTCACAAACGCATTCTCTTTTACCAGATCCATAAGAGGATTTTAAGTTAAGTAATTTTAGTAAAATATTTTTCCTTGTGGTGACAGATCGGATCATCGGACGACGCAGTGTAGGACGCCCCCACCAGCTGTACGGAGGACCTGGTGAATGTGGCTGAGCGTCGTTGGATGCAGGCGGCACAGGACAGCACTTTTTGGCAAAACATGAGGAAGGCCTACGTCCAGCAATAGGCCGAACGAGCAATGTATTCTCTCGGAATAAGACTGCAGTTTCATTTTTTACTCAATCAAGCATTGAAAGGATTTCGATAAAACTTCATTTTAGGCAAGTCACATCTTTCGCGGGTATAGTCACGGGCAATAGCAAGCATTATTGAATAAAGTTCATACAACTCACCGGGAGCTAACTTCTCTGAGATTAATGAAGCTTTGTGACCTGGCGGCGCTAGCGTTATACTTGAAGAAGTTTAGGTCCAGTGGCTTAGGTACGTGACCGTAGTCCGGCAGGCGGTACACGGCGAACCCAATGGTCAGACATTCGAGACCTTGGTGCCGTTGGGAGCGACGATTCTTTTGCATGAGAGCTACGATAATCTAAAAAAAATTATAAAAATTGGAATTACAAATAAATTTTAAATAAACAGTTTTTTCTTTTTTTTTTTTAATAAAAGACAACACCTTGCACTAAGGAAATAATACTTGTATTGCGGTGGGACTTTACAAAAATATAATTAACGGACACAAATTACATCCAGATTGAGAACAACAATTTGTGGATCGCAGTGTTGTATTTTTTTTTTTGGTGGGTTACGGTCGGCGCACTCCTCGCTCCGCTCCGTTACGCTATCTGTGCTGGCATAGTGGTTAAGATCGCGAACTTTTTACTTAGTTTCTTTCTTTTCAGCCCAAAAATTTTCATATCTCTCATGTCTATGAGCTTATCCTGGATGAGGGTAATCAATCTACCATGACACATTCGCTGTTGGGTTGGTATAAGGTTTTATTTCGAGTATTCCTTCTGCAGTGGCATTATCTGTACCACATCATCATTTTAGCTCATATATGCTCCCCAATAGGAGGGAAATTGACCTACTATACCATGCTGGTCAGACATGGTGATATAGGATTTTATTTAGATTTTCCTTCTCCTGTACAGATGGTATAAGCATATTGTATCCTTTGGTCGTCTTTTACCATATCCACGCGCAATAAAGGGAGTGGTGAATTGTAGAATTGTATTCCTACTACGATTACTTACCCGGATTAATAATGATAATTAGAAAATGATGATGTTGATAATAATATAATAGATATTATATCTATACTTACAGTACACTTGTTCTCGTCGTCACCTTCGTCCACATCCCTCAAGGTGACTGTGTACTGAGGGTTACGCCAGAAGCTATCAAGGAAGTTACGGCAACCACCAGCGGTCACACCTGCCAACAAAAAACCACCAAAGCATTTATATTTATTGTCATTTTATAAAATAGCTGATAGCAGAAAGATGTTCTGTTCAAATCGTCATCATCGTCATCATCATCGCAGCCCACATACGTCCCACTGTCGGCCTCCTCCGCAATGCGAGGGAATTTGACCTACTATATCATGCTAGTCAGATATGTTGGTATAGGGTTTCATTTCGAGTTTTTCTTCTCTTACACAGATGTTATCTGCATATTATATCCCTTAGTCGTCTTTTACGACATCCACGGGCAAGATAGGGAGTGGTGAATTGTATGCTTACTCCATCACCACACAGAAAGTTTCACAAGAAAGTGTTCAAATTTTGAAAAATAAAATTCCTTTAAATCAAAAGCGGCACCACCTATAGAATCCAATTGTTTCACTGGTAGATAAATTGATCCACTAAACGATGTTGGTCAGAAGGGTTGATACAATGCAATCTTATTTCGAGTTTTCTTTCTCTTGTATAGCTGTCGTATGCATATTTTAATCTCTTAAGTATCTTTTATGACACCCATGGGTAAGATAGGGGGTGCTGAATTGCATTCTTACTCTGTCACCATACGGAATGTGTACACCTTAATAGTTTCTATGACATCCACGGACTCTTATATCATCACCATATATAAAGTTACTATCATAAGCAGACAGGCCTCGTCTGATACTAAAGGCAATAGAGGGCAAAACGTACTGAGAATATCCAGGTCAAGTATTGCCTAATTCAATCAATTACACCATAGGCAATAAAATATCCATGTGGTGACAGAGTAAGAATACAATTCACCACTCCCTATCTTGCCGGGAATGACGTAAAAGGTGACTGAGGGACATAATATGTCTATAATGTCTGTGCAAGAGAAGGAAAAGTCGAAATAAAACCCACGTCCGATCAGTGTGGTGTAGTTGGTCAATATCCGGGCCGGTCCGTCCGGGGCAGTACCATGCTCTCGCAGAAAATCGACGTCTGAGTAGTAGCAATTTGTTACTGCGCTTTGTTCGGTGAGCGAGAGAGCCGGCAGCCCAACTTTCTGAGGGTGATTGCGTGTGGAGGGTTTTGGTGGTGCCCTTGGTATCACCGAGCCTCAATGCACGCATTCACACTCCCTTCGCTTTCTTCGCGGTAGGCAACGGCCTTGTAAAGGTCCATGAGCGGCAGCAACACTTACCACCAGGTGTACTGTTTGCTCGTTTGCCACCGTTTGCAATAAAAAAAATAAAAAAAAATATATCCCGCTTATTATAGAGGAGGATCGAGCCCAGCAGTGGGACGTATATGAGCCGCGATGATGATAATGAATAAAAATTATCTTACCTCTAACCCACTCTCCTTCGAAGACTGACATCTCCCATTTTTTAGTGCATCCCTCTGGGCACTCATCAGGGTCCAAGGAATCAGGGTTCAAATTGCATATTTCCACTCTGTAAAAATATTTATTTATTTACAGTTAATTATAATATTCAAACATGTCACTCTTATTACAATATTGCTAGTGTCATGGATTCTAAGTCCACAATATTTTCTGCTTTTATTCTTAACATGTTGAAGGACAGTACTCTCTTATAGGTTGTGGGTGTTACGTCAGTACTTTTTATATATTGTCGGCGCGTCACAGGGTCGCAGTACTGTACAGTATGTATTGAAATACGACGTCTACGGGCGTAGTGAACTACTACTTAATGTAGTGACAGTAGAAAGTCTAAATTAAATCTTTGGTGACAGTAAAACACGCTAATCCATATAATTGCCTTAAAAATTGTACACCAAAAGACGTAGTGATTTTATGTGAGTTGAAACTTGGACGTCGATGGGCGTACTGTCGTATTAATTTTGGCTATCTTGACGTCCACAGGCGTACTGCCCGTCTACGTATTAATCCATTTAGGATTGCTACACTTATACCCATCTTTTCCCACCAACAACACAGGCGTACTGCTGTTGTTGGTGGGAAACCAGCACACCTGAAGATAAGTGAAACTGCATGACCGCTTGGACGTTTACAATATCAGAAGCTGTGTCCTATCGTGAAGGAAGTTCTCTTCTTAAACTTCGTTTAAAGAAGGACATGTCATAGCGCTCAGCAAACATAGCAGCAAGTAGTTCACTTCAGGTCCTGCATGTATATGGGAGAAATAATCGCTGTAAACGTAGTTGCTAAATAGATGGGAAAAGGTGAATTGATGCAAACTCGTATTGATACAAAAAACGATTTTGCATTGAATTGAATCGGATAGATGTGATTCCACCATTACTATGCTTAGTGAAGGAGCTCCTGCCACCGAGATCAAGGAACGCAAGCGATCCCTAGCCGAGGCCGTGGGTGACTGGACCGGAGAATAGTCGGTCACCGCAGAGAGGCTGATCGCGCGAGGGTGTTCGTCGTCCCAGGAGGGGCGTCAGGGAGGGAAGGCTATCTGAAAGGGTATCTCGCTGGTCTGACCACGGACGACAAGAAACTCTGTACCGGTTGGCCTAATCGGTCATTAGGTCGGTTCTCGGTGGGTTATGGGGCCGCGCTCCGTCCTTTCGTCGCCCCGGACGGAATGGACGGCGTGTGCGCTAACCATAACCCACCCAAGAAAAACGTGGTCCTGGACGTAGTTTGTCTAGATCATAGACATGTTGTGTCATAGACAAGTATTCTTACCTAGAGAAGTGATGGCTGAAGTCTTGATAGGACATCCAGAACTCTCCGTCATCATCAAAATTAAGACCCAACTCCTCTTTCTCAGAGTCTGGTATGTAACGCCATTCGGGTGATCTATAAATTATAAATAACGATTATAATAATTTATAACTTGAGTTAAAAGTTTTCATAGTTGCTTGGGCAATAAACTTTTTTGTGTAAACCATATACTTTATGATCATTAGCAGAGTTTACAGAGGTTTCATTTCGAGTTTTCCTTCTCTTGCACAAATGTTATGCGCATATTATATCCCTTAGTCGTCTTTTTCATTTCGAGTTTTCCTTCTCTTGCACAAATGTTATGCGCATATTATATCCCTTAGTCGTCTTTTACCACATCCGCAGGTAGGAGTGGTAAATTGTATTTTTACTCCGGTACCGTACGGCAAATCCACAATAATGCGTAAATGGAAATAAAAAAAAAATACAAATCATTGGGATTTAGTATTTGACATGCTATAATATTTATAAAACGTATTTGAAAGCGAAAAACGATTACTAAACTTAGGAAAACAAATCTCTCGATAATACGTTTTAAGCCCTTCTTTGTTGGACATATTTAAAATACATTTCCGGATCATCTGTATGGTTACAAACTAAGAATACGACTCACTATCCACTTTCTTGCCCGTAGGTGTCATCAAAGACGACTAAGGAATATAATATGCATGTAACATCTATGAAAAAGAAGGAAAAATCGAAACAAAACCCTATACCGATCTGTCTGACCAGTATGGTATAGTAGGTCAAATACTCTTCCATTGTGGAGGAAGCCCTAGCCCAATAGTGGGACGTATGTAGACTGCGATGATGATCCCTTGCTCTATTATCATTAAAGGAAATAAAAATATTTGTACTAACTTGTCACTCCACGCACCATTCCATTCAGCCTCATTACCCCAAGGGTTTCGCAGCCTGAGCAATGGTATTTTACCACTACGGTTTGGAGTCTCGATGTCCACATATTTGATTTTGGTGACGGAGTACGCATGACCTCTAATGAGACCGGCAGGAGTCTCGGCTTCCAAAATATTCGGGTCCGGCTACAGACAAATAAAAAAAAAAATAAAAACAAATAAAAATATAATAATAAATTCTATGCGGATAGTTCGCACTATCGATAGAGAATTTATTACGTATATAACTATAACTTCTCCGTGTGGTGATGGAGTAAGAATACAATTCACCACAGCCTCTCTTTCGCATGGGTGTTGTAAAAGACGAATAAGGTATATCTTGTGCATATAACAACTAATCAAGAGAAGGAAAACTCGAAATAATACCCTATACCAACTCGTTTGACCAGCGTGGTGTAGTAGGTCAATTACCCTCCCATTGTGGTGGAGGCTCGAGGCCAGTTGTGGGACCTATATGAGCTGTGATGATGATGATAACTGTAACTTCCGTATGGTGACGGAGTAAGAATAAAATCCACCACCCATCCTTGTCGTAGGTGTTGTTAAAGACGAAGGAACGTGATATGTACAAAAGAAGGAAAACTTGATATAACTCATAAAAAAATCATTAAAATTGGTCCAGTCGCTTAGGAATTCAGTTACATACAAAGGGAGAGTTATATATACAAAGATACTAGCTGACCCGGCGAACTTCGTACCGCCATAATTTTTTTCGTAAATATATTTTCTAAATTGCCGAATATATAGTCTCTGGAAGAACCATTGCAGCTTTATCCGGAGAGATTCGATCGTCTTGGTCGCGGCATTGTTAATGATGATTCAAAGAGAATACAAATTACTGATTATTGATTTCTGACAAAATTATAAATATCAAATTTTCAATCATACTTAACTTCTTCTTATTCTTGAGGAATGGCAATAAGCTACAATTATTAGCTATTGATGCCAGTGTTCAGTTATAATAGATATTCTTCACGTCTTTAGTCTTAGTCGTTACCATGGATTAGGTGCTGAAACCAATCCATGGTTCCTTTGGGAATTTTGGCAAGATATAAAAATGCACGCAATTTACTATTATATCCTATTCACTATATTTCAACATTTTGTCCGCATTACATAAAATAACAGCAAAATTATTAAATATAACACAGTAAAAAATATAAAAGCGCTAAATGACATTTTGAGATTCGCGCCAAAAGAAACCATACCTAACTATATACGAAATTACGTTTAGCTGTCATTTGCGTTTTGTTATTACATATCAAATGCGTTTTTGTTATACTACGTTTCTTTGACATTTTATCGAACGGGAAACGGTAACGCGATTGAACGGGATAAAAAATCCTATGTCAGTCTCCTGGTTCTAAGCTACCTCTCCACCAATTTTCAGCCCAATCGGTACAGCCATTCTTGAGTTATAAATTGTGTAACTAACACGACTTTCTGTTATATATATAGATTGCAAACGTTATCGGCAATAGTTTTATGACCGGCCGCCAGCCCGACCCTGAACCCTTTTTAACTACCATCTAGTTGAAAAGGTACAGATTTATCTATGACTCGCATACGTCCCACTCTGGGCTCGTGCCTCCTCCACAATAGGAGGGAAATTGACCTACTATACTACGCTGGTCAGATGTGTCGCAATAGGGCTTTATTTCGAGTTTTCCTTGCATATATGTTATCTGCATATTAACTATCTATACCAATAAATAAAATTGGAGTGTCTGTTTGTAATGTCAAAATAATAGGCTTTTTTCATGCTCACACGGTTATTTGCACGACACCTATGCCTAAAATAGCAATTAAAAAAATTTTTGTCTGTCTGTCTGTTTGTTCCGGGTAATCTTCAAAACGGCTGGACCGATTTCAAAAATTCTTTCATCAATGGAAAGCTATAATATCAGGGCGTAAACTAGGCTACATTTTATCCCGGTATTCCCACGGGAACGGGAACTACGCGGGTAAAACGACTATAACCTATAACCGAAGCGAAGCGAGGGCGGGTTGCTAGTAATAATTATAATAGTAAAAGACGATTAAAGGCGTACCTTTAGTCATCTTTTACGACACCCACGAGCAAGGTAAGAGTTGATAGTATTCGAAACCGCTAACACACAATTAGGTATATAATTATAAATAAAAAAATATAATAAATATGGTAATCACCTCAATACTGCATCCTATGAGCGAGTTCCTTTCATAAGCTTTTATCAATATAGTATAGAAATTGGGTGGTAACTCCAACATATCGTACATTTCTGTAACACCACCGGTGAAGTCCTCCATAGCCTCACATGTACTACCACCTTTTAAAGCTTCGTATGAACCGTGCAACCTGAAATGAAAAAGTACCATATTAAAATCAAAATCAAATTCAAATCATCATTATCATAATAGTTTAAATATGTCCCATAGCTAGGCTTGAGCCTTGTGGAGGACACAATAGGAAGGTAATTGGCTAAGTATACCACGCTGGTCAAGGGTTGGGTTTTATTTCAAGTTTTCCTTGCATAGATGTTATATACTAATAAATAAAATTGGAGTGTCTGTTTGTAATGTCAAAATAATAGACTTTTTTCATGCTCACACGGTTATTTGCACTATACACATACCTAAAAATCACTTTATATTTTTTTTTGTCTGTCTGTTTGTTCCGGGTAATCTTCAAAACGGCTGGACCGATTTCAAAAATTCTTTCACCAATGGAAAGCTATAATATCAGGGCGTAAACTAGGCTATAATATCAGGGCGTAAACTAGGCTATATTTTATCCCGGCATTCTCACGGGAACGGGAGCTACGCGGGTAAAACGACTAAAACCGAAGCGAAGCGAGGGCGGGTTGCTAGTTTATATTATAATCCCTTAGTCGTCTTTAATGACACCTGCGGGTAAGATAAGGTGGATGTATTCTTACTCCACGGAACCGTTGCCACATGGAAATATACTTAAATAAGTTTATTTTATTATTACAACAAGCAGTTTGGATGTTATAACTGTTTTCATTGCTCTTGGTGGCAAACAGCATCAGGTATGCTATTCAAATTCAAATCATTTATTATGCATAGACCCCGAGAGGGCACTTACATATTGTCAATTTTACAAAATAAAATTAAATTATCCAATAAAAATAAACTACCACCGGATCGGCACGCGACCGCTACTGAGAAGATCCGGCAAGAAACTCAGCGGGCTTGTCTATTATTTTATTTTTTTTTTCTTCTTACTAGATTAGATATGACTAAGACTATGGTAAGTGACGTTGACGCTTATAGCCGTTTGATAGATTGTTGCCGACTGTGAAGAAATTGATGGGAGTATGAATGCATACAGACTGCACAGGTGGCGTAGTAGTTAAGATACCGACCGACAGGGCCAGTGTTAGGGGTTCGAATCTCATGCAGGACAACACTTTGTGTGATTCACAAATTGTTGTAAAGTATTTGTAAAGTGCCACGAAATACAAGGATTATTTTCTTAGAGCAGGGTGTTGCCATTTATTTTTTAAAAAAAAGAAATTATACTTACTTGGCGTAGGCTTTCTCGAGCAGTGCACACCAGAACTCGTTCCTCTCAGGGGAGTGCAGGAAGATGAGTTTCCCGCGGTACGTGGGTAGACGGTCATCAATAACTACGTCCACCCATCGGCCGTACTGCCAGAACCTAAAAGTTGAAAAAAAAAATCATTAGGAAAAATTACATATTCTCCGATTCCTTGTGAAGGAATTAGGCGGCGGGTTATCGCCTTTTCTTTTGCGGAGCAGCTCAAGCCTCATTCACAATCATCATCATCATCATCACAGCCCATATACGTCCCACTGTTGGGCTCAAGGCTCCTCCATAATAGGAGGGAAGTTGACCTACTATACCATGTCGGTCAGATGTGTTTGTATATTAGATATTTTATGCATATTTTATCCCGTAGATGTCTTTTACGACATCCACGGGCAAGATATGGTAAATTGTTATCTTATTTTTTTTTAATTTTGTATTCATGAACAGGAATAAGTATTATTAATAAAACTATTTGCCGAAAACACAAGTAATGTAACGTGACTGTGTAGTTATCATAAATTTAATATTTCTCACCGGAAATGGAAGACACCAGCGTACTCGCCATCATCGAAGGTCTGGTCATCTGGCACCACTTGGAAGAACAATCTGTAATATAAAGAAAACGAACATGTATTCTTACAACATCAAATACGTTAACCTTTTTAGGAGTGTAATTGTTGTCCCAGAGTTCATTAGATAAAGTTGGTTGATCTTAAACGTCTTTTACAACAACTACGACAAGGTAAGAGTTGGCAGTATTCGTAGTCTCCATCACACAGCAGGGAGGATAGGAACGTATTTTTTTAAATTTTCAACTCGTTTATCCATCGAGAATCCACAGACACAATTTTGTTCTCCCCAGCTCCAAACAGAATACGTAGTATGGGTACGTTCTTAAAAATCAATGGCGGATAATATTGCATTATAATTAGAGATTGCAAACCGGGCCCGGGCGGGCCGGCCTTGTAGGTGCCCTTTTAGGCACCCACCGGGCCCGGCTAATTCTTACCGGGCCCGGTCATCGGACCCGGTAAGGATGACTAGCTTTTTAAGATCATTCTTTCAGACTGAAAAGTAATTGTTTTGCCTTACAAAAAGTATATTCTAACTTGCATAGTTAGAATATACTTTTTGTTTTGTTGTAATACTTATAAAGCCTACGTAACGTAACAAATTTTACGTTAAATTTTGTTAGTTAAGACTATACAAGTTTGGTTGTTTACAATTGCAATACAGCATAGCCTATAAGATTTCGCTATCTGCTCAATTAGTAATAGTAACATTCACTAGTCTTAATAACCAAAGTTTAAGAAAAAACATAATACTTTACTTTTAGCAGACAAGAATTTGTTTTGTTTATACCAAAGCTACCAAAGTTTATCTATCTAAGTTGTTATGACACGTTTAGTACTTTTATCTGCGTTATTAGTTTCTTATTTAAATACTATGTTTTCAAATAGGTAGACACTATATGGAGTAACGTGAAAAACCTGCTTGTTTAAACTGATAAAAATGAATATGAGTGAATATGAATGAACTAATACTAATGTTACTTTTCCGTCCATAAGTAAAAGTACCTAATCAATTAGGTATTAAGTGTGATTTTGAGACCTGAGTGAGATTGTTTATTGTGATAACTGTTTATAAGCTAGTTTGAAATAAATATTAACATTAAATCGTTGTCTTTTTCCATTCATATTCCATCGCTAATACAACCGGGTCCGCCGGGCCCGGCTGGGTTGACGGCGAATGCAACCAGGCCCGGCCGGGTTGAGAAATATACCGGGTTGCAATCTCTAATTACAATTCACAGATGTCTTAACGGTTTAACACCCGCCACAAATGCCCACACTCGCATTGGCCGTCACGAGCCGTGTGCGAGTGGCAGTATTTAAAACCTATGGCTTATGACGTACACGCTCATGTACGTGCCTGCGTCGACACGTGAGAGCAAATGCGGAGTTTGGTACTGCGCCATAAATTTGTGCGGCGGGTATAAACGGCGTGGGTCCTATTATCACAAAGAATAATAATTTTCGCGATGCCCAAATGGTTGTGACAAGTCTGGGTATTATTTACGTCTCTTAATAGTTTTAAAATTGTCCGGCGTCGCAAAGAATTCAGCACAGCTCACATACTTTCCACTATTCTAGAATCTCGAGAATCCTCCACAATAGGAAGCAAATTGACTTAGTATATCACGCTGGTCAGAGGTGCTGGTATAGCGTGTTGTGTCGTGTTTTCTTTCTCGTGCATAGATATAATGTTGTTATTATATCTCTTAGTCTTCTTACGACACTTACGGACCAAGAGGGATTGGAGAAATATATTCGTCTCCTCTCCGTTACCACACAGAAAGTACAAGGAATTAGGTAATCCTTTCAAAAAGAAATGTTATAAAAATGGTAATTCGGTATTGGTACCTATATGTTTTTATCGTAAAGTGTTAAACTAAAAGCGGTGCTTTTTTGTGTGTTATAGATAGAGAAGCGTCACTTATTTTTTTTTAGGATGGGTTTTCATCTGGACACCCTCCGGCCGTTCCGTCCGGGGTAATGAAAGGGTGGTAGTGGCCCCTTGTATTGCGAGGGACATTACAAACATACAATCAACGAACACAAATTACACTTCATCTCAGCCCATACACGTCCCACTGTTGGGCTCGGGCCTCCTCCATAATGGAAGGGTAATTGACCTACCACGCTGGTCAGACGTGCTGGTATAGGGCCTTATTTCGAGTTTTCCTTCTCTCGCATAATGTTATATGCGTTTTATATCCCTTAGTCGTCTCGTACGATCACCCACGGGTAAGTTAGGGGGTGGTGAACTGTATTCTTACTCCGTCACCACACGGAAGGAAAATTACACTTAGACTCAACCAAATTTTATGTATTGCACAAAGAATTATTTGAAGTGGGAATGGAACCCACGACATTTTACGTCGTCTGTTTAGTCAAACGAATATATTTATATATGCATATTTTTGCCTGCTTTTTGAATGTTGACCTTATGTTTCCTTCGAAATCAGATTTTATCGCGTTTGTATTTGATTTGATTGCCCGTGCGTTCATGATCATGGGCGAACTCAGTCCTCACAGTGCGGCCGTGACCATGAACGCTGAAGACTATTCGAAACATCGGCCATTCAACAATCAAATATAAACGCGATTAAATTCGTAAAAATAGTTTTATTTATAATGTGTAATACTCGCGATAACATTAGAAATCATCATATATTCCCTTCCTTTGTTATTAATTAAATGCTAAAAGGAAAAGCTGGCTGTTAATTCAGTGCAATATTTATAATGAGTAACGATGTTTATAATTGTGGTACTGTTAGTACAATATAGATGCAATAATTTAAATTTTATCCTCAAAATAGTATTATATTAAACTAGCACCCCGCCCTCGCTTCGCTTCGGTTATAGGTAATAGTCGTTTTACCCGCGTAGTTCCCGTACCCGTGGGAATACCGGGATAAAATGTAGCCTAGTTTACGCCCTGATATTATAGCTTTCCATTGGTGAAAGAATTTTTGAAATCGGTCCAGCCGTTTTGAAGATTACCCGGAACAAACAGACAGACAAAAGTTTTTTTATTGCTATTTTAGGCATAGGTGTCGTGCAAATAACCGTGTGAGCATGAAAAAAGCCTATTATTTTGACATTACAAACAGACACTCCAATTTTATTTATTGGTATAGATAAAATTATTTTTACGGATTTCATCGTGTTTGCATTTGATTTTTGATGGCTCAAAATTTCGAACACTTTACAGCGTTCATGGTCACTGACAGACTGACAGTCCGATCGTGACCATGAACGATGTAAAATAGTTTTATTTATAAACTTTCGTAAACATTAGAACTCAAAATAATAATTAAATTATCAATTTAGTGTTCAAAATAAGGACACTGATAACTATTTGTTATATATTTAAATATATTTTCCGGCATTGATAAGCTAATATGACGGGAAATGTTGGATTTATTATATACAAACATTATTGATAAAGCTTGGTTTCGAAGGACGACCATTTTGTATATAAATGATAAATTTTAAATGCCTATTTGTACTAATGTCTCCTAAATTTTTGACTTAAAGCAATATAAATGATAAGTTAATTAATTATGATGATGATGAAGACGAAGGGTTCATCTTCATCATCATAGCTTATCTAAGTCCCACTACTGGGGTCGTGCCTCCTTCACAATAGGAGGGAAATTATCTACTATACCGCGTTGATCAGACGGATTGTTATAAAGTATTATTTCGAGTTTGCCTTCTCTTGCATAGATGCTGTGTACATATTATAATCCCTTCGTCTTTTACGACATCCACGGGCAAGAAAGGGGGTGGTGAATCGATTCTTACTTCGTCACCACACAGAAAATTCTTACTCCGTCACCACACGGACACAACTTTAAGTGAAATATGTACTTACTTTCTGTAGAGTGTAAGGTTTGCGACGGCCGCAAGGAGCCAACAGTCTCCCAGCTCTCCTTGCTGCACGTCGAAACGGCTGTACCCCTCCACGAACAACTGTGGATCTTCGCATATTTCCTGAAAGAATAACGTATACATGTTAGTATCTAGATTGTTGATTACTTTTTGTTGATATAGCGTCAGACACGACAGGCTTCCGTGTAGTAGGAATACAATTCATCGTACGAATACAATTTTGTCCATACAAGAAAAAACATTTTTTGCAAAAAACAATCGACTTCAAAACGTTATGCAGAGTAAACGAAAAGATCTAGACAATGTAGACAAATTTTTAGATTTTTGTTGATTTTTCAAAAACCGCTTGTCCGATTTCGATTAAATTCTCATGGGGTCCAATGTGGGAAGTAAGTATACCCTTCCTAACTAAAAGCATTTTTGAAGTCGGTTTTCAAGCGACGGAATTATGCGCGAACAAACATAAAAAAAATACAAACATCCATATTGAGAACCTCCGCCTTCTTTAGATGTCGGTTAAAAATTGTTAATGCCGAATATTTTTTCCTTATTATAAATAGCCTACCGTCGTCGTTTTCGACTTAGCTCATATAAGTTCCACTGCTGGGTCTGAGCCTCCTCAACAGGAGGGCAATTGACCTCTACATATCTCTTAGTAGTCTTTTAAGACATCAACGGGTAAGATAGGGGGGTTGAATTGTATTCTTACTCCGTCACCCCACGGATAACAATGGTTAAGGGTAGTTTTACTAATACTGAGATGTCTTTTAGCACAGTTTTTAAAAGCATGGAATTGTTCTTAATATTTAAATCGTCACCATAAGGATAGATACATAGATATCGTTACAGCCAGAGCTGTGATCTGAAAATGTCTTTATGGTTCGTGGAGATCGGATTTCATAATTTTGTCTTGATTTTTTTATTGCCGATAGTGGCAAACGAGCAAGCAGCACACCTGATGGTAAGTGATACTGCCGCACATGGACCTTTGTAATACCAGGGCACAGCTAGACCGTTGCCAACCGTGAAGAAAATGCTCTTCTTAAACCTCGTTTAAAGAAGGACATAATAAGTTTTTCACTCATCATTATCGCTCCTCATATACGCAATACTAGCCTTTTTTTTTTTGGGGTGGGCTGCGGTCGGCGCACTCCTCGCACCACTCCGTCCGGGGCGACAGAGGGGCGTAAGCACGCACACCTGCAACCCACCCGAACACCACGTCGCCTTCGTAGTTGGGCCGACCACCGGAACAGGGTTACTTGTCATCAGTGGTCGACCCGACGGATCACAATACTGGGCTTGAGCCTCCTCCACATTCAGAGGGAAATTGATCTAATATACCACGCTGGTCCAGCGGGTTGGTATAGGGTTTTATTTCGAGTTTTCCTTCTCTTGCACAGTTGTTATACGCACAAAATATCCCTTAGCCGCCTTTTACGATACCCACTGGAAAGAGAGGGGTATTGAATTGTATTCTTACTCCGTCACCACATGGATAAGTTCTTCACTATTGAGAAGTAAAAATAACTTAGTGTAAACTTACCCCTGGTCGAAGCCAAGTGATTGGTCTATCTAGACTTTCCTTATAATAAAGACTGCGATCTATTGCAGGGAATTCCGGGTCTTCAAACAGTCTACCTTCGGCTAGGCATCGAGACCTGATCTCCTTGAAGTCTTGGTACGTGGCGGGGCCAAACGAAGATGGACGGGTCTCTCCTAGCTGTGAAAAGAAAGAGTAAAATTGTTTTATTTTTAACTTGCCAATATTTATACTAAAACTATTTTATGGTGTCAAGTTGTAAGATTGGTAGTTTTAGACGGAGCTATAGATATTTTTTATTTTGATACACAAAAAGTGTGAATATATACTTAGAATTTAATATTTAAAATCAGTAGCTATGCCCGCGTCTTTACTAGCATAAATCTATTTTTTTTTTTTTTTTATTGCATACGGTGGCAAACAAGCAAACAGTACACCTGATGGTAAGTGTTGCTGCCGCTCATGGATCTTTACAAGGCCGTTGCCTACCGCGAAGAAAGCGAAGGGAGTGTGAATGCGGTATTGAGGCTCGGTGATACCAAGGGCACCACCAAAACCCTCCACACGCAATCACCCTCAGAAAGTTGGGCTTCCGGCTCTCTCGCTCACCGAACGAAGCGCAGTAACAAATTGCTACTACTCAGACGTCGATTTTCTGCGAGAGCGTGGTACTGCCCCGGACGGACCGGCCCGCGGCTGTAGACAGATAACTGTCGACAGTGTGGCCCTACCACTCCAAAATATGGCATACGATTAAAATAATATTGTTAATTAATTTTCTATCCTTTACCAACATTATTTTTTTTATAATTAACGAAAAAAAGATAATGGAAAAAACACCTGTGTGGATCTGATCGCTACCAAATAGAGGATTACTCTCTAAGCCAATCTGAAGATTTAGCAAAAAATTTATCAATATCGGTTCAGCCGTTGTGGAGTAAATATGGAACATATATTCAAAAATTGATTTTATATTATTATCAGTTCCATCACAGCTCATACGCGTCCTCCTGTTGGTGCTCAGGTTTCCACTGTAGGAGGGAATTAATTTTAATATACCACTTTATTCCCCTCCCATTGTAGAGTAGCCTCCAGCCCAGCAGTGGGACGTATGTGAGCCGTGATGATGATGATGATACCACGTTCTCAGTGTGCTTTAATGTGCGTTATGGAGTAAGTTTATGTCACTTTTACGACATACAGGCAAGAGAGGGGCTTGTGAATTATATTCTTACTCCGTCACCACACGGAAATTTTCAAGATATTGATTAGGCGATACATTTTTTTTATTGCAAGCGGTGGCAAACGAGCAAACAGTACACCTGATGGTAAGTGTTGCAGCTGCTCATGGACTTTTGCAAGGCTGGTGCCTACCGCGAAGAAAGTAAAGGGAGTGTGAATGCGTGCAATGAGGTTCGGTGAAACTAAATGCACACTGAGAACGTGGACCAACTTTCTGAGACACCCTCAGAAAGTTGGGCTGCCGGCTCTCTCGCTCATCGAACGAAGTGCACTAACAAATTGCTACTACTCGGACGTCGATTTTCTGCGAGAGTGTGGTACTATCATACATGTCGAAAATCCATTTTATTTCTATATTAATTTTATTAAATACTAGCAACCCGCTCCCGCATCGCTTCGGTTTCAGTCGCCTTACCCGCGTAGTTCCCGTGGGAATACCGGGATAAAAAATAGCCTATGTTACTCCCTGATATTATAGCTTTCCACTGGTGAAAGAATTTTTGACATCGGTTCTGCGAGTTAAACGTAAAAGTGTAACAAACAAACTTACTTTCGCATTTATAATATTAGTAAGGAAGTATTAGGACACAAAAATGTACGGGTTATTAAAAACTGTGGTATAATTCAAGAAAAATATGAATGTCTTAACATGATAAGGTAATAAGAATTGATATGTAGAAATCAATAAGCAAATATTGAGTAACGCAATATTTTTAAAGCATTACACAAACTTTGTATAAAGATCAACCATTACTTATAAACTATTAGCATGTTTTATAAAAAAAATGAATGAAGTCATTGGTGTACACAGGTATAGTAAGTACCGGTTATTTTTTCGTAGACTCCAATGCATTAAAAACTAAAGAAATATTGAAAAAATAAGAATTCCTATTAATATAATAAACGCGAAAGTTTGTATGTGAGTATGTTTGTTGCTCTTACTAAACTACTGAATGGATTTTGATGAAACTTCACAATAATATAGTTTACATCATCATCTTGCACTTATCCCAATTACTTGGGGTCGACGCAATATGTCATCTGTTTTGACATATTGCAAAAAGTATCGACAATGACTTTTATGACCGGCCGCCTGCCTGACGTCAACCCTCCTTGGGAATGTAATCATTGACCCAAATGGTACCAGATGGAGTTGGTCCGGGTCAATCTAGGGCTCTTAGTCGTCTTTTACGACACCCACGAGCAAAGCAAGGGTTGGTAGTATTCGAAGCCGCTACCACACAGCAGAATAATATAGTTTACATATCAGAATAATACATAAGCATAATTTATCTCGATATTCCCACGGGAAGGGGAACTATGCGGGTAAAACCGCAGGACGCTGCTAGTCTAAAATGTCATTTCAGCTCATATAGATCCCACTGTTGGGCTCGAGCCACCTCTAGAATAGGAGGCAAATTGACCTACTATACTACGCTAGCCAGACAGGTTGGTAAAAGGTTTATTACGAGGTTATTTATTCTTCTTTTGCATATCTATATCTATACCAATAAATAAAATTAGAGTGTCTTTTTGTAATGTCAAAATAATAGGCTTTTTTCATGCTCACACGGTTATTTGCACGACACCTATTTTTTTTTTTTTTTTTTTTTTTTTTTTTTTTTTTTTTATGGGTGGGCCATGGCATGCGCACGCGCGGTCCAATCCATCCGGGGCGATGAAAGGGTGGCGCACGGGCCCGTAACCCACCCGTACCCACGTCACCTCGTTGTTGGGCCGACCACCGGAGCAGATGTGACTTGTCGTCATTGGTCGGCCCGACGGAATACCCTTTCGGGTAACGTCACCTCTAGACGTCCTGGGACGTCGGTCGCCGTCGCGCGGTCAGCCTCCCTGCGGGTGACGGACAATTCCCCGGTCCGACCACCCGCGGCCTCGGCTAGGGCGGCATTAGGCGCAGATACTCGCGCCTACGCCGCCCGAGTCGCCGGCGGCGGAACGTGTCGCCGAATAGGAGCTCTACTCGCACACGATCCGCCGCCTCCTTCCGTGAGATTACGGCCTCACAGAAGGCGGCGACCGCGTCCCAGTTCCTGACGCTGTCGAGCATCTCCCTGGCGATGGTCGGCAGCGTCAGGTCGGCACCGATAATCGCGACGAGTTCACGGCGCTCCCCCTCCCACGCAGCACACACCTCGAGCGTGTGCTGCGCCGTGTCCTCGTCGCAATTGCAGTGGTGGCAGGACGGTGTGCTCTCCCTCCTGACAATCTTGTGCAGGTACTTCGCGAAGCAACCGTGCCCCGTAAGCACCTGCACCAGTCGGAAGGAAAGCACCCCGTGCGTCCGCTCCAACCACTCCATCAGCACCGGCCGGAAGGCCTCGACGGTCCTGACACCGTACCGAGGACTCTCCAGCCGGACTGCCCAACGGGCAATTACTTCCCGGCGGGCGTCGACCCGCCAGGCGGTGACCTCTTTAATGGAGACCATACCGCCGCGGGCGCGCGTCTCCGATGCCCGCCGATAAATGTCGGCGAGCATCTCCGCCTCCAGGTCCCACGGGGGGGTTCCGGCCAGGAGGCACGCTGCCTCCGTCGCCACCGTGCGGTAACCACGTATGGCCCTGATCGCCATGACCCTCTGTGGTCGCCTCAAGAGGGTCCTCAGCCGGACGGTCAGGGACCCCGCCCACACCGGTGCGCCGTACAGGGCCATCGACCGGATCACCCCCACGTACAGCTGTCGGCACGTAGCGCTGGGTCCGCCCACGTTCGGCATCAGCCGCGAAAGGGCGGACGCCGCGCCGACAAGCCGGGGAACAAGTCGATGGAGATGCTCCCGGAACCAAAAATGCCCGTCGAGCACCAGGCCCAAGTACTTCATGTGGGCCTGGATGCTGATGGTAACCGACTTCACGGTGATCGAAGCGCCGGCGGGTGGCCCGGCGGTACGGAGGCCATGGAACAAAAGGGCCTCCGTCTTTTCCAGGGCCACCCTCAACCCCAACGCTTCGATCCGCCTGACAATCTCCTCGGTGCCGAGAGTTGCCAGGCGTGCCGCCTCCTCTAGCGTCCCACCCCGGGCTGTGACGAGTGTATCGTCGGCGTAGCAAATTACGCCCAGCCCGGGTGGGAGGCTTCCTCTCAACGCCCAGTCGTAGCCGATGTTCCACAGCGTCGGACCCAGAACCGACCCCTGTGGGACACCGCACGTCATGGGCGTTCGCACAACGTCCCCTACTCGGTTAACGTAGAGGACGCTGCGCCCCTCCAAGTAGTCCGCCACCAGCTGCCTGAGGTACACAGGCACCCCGTGATACCTCAGCCCCTCCCTGATGCAGCTGAATGGCAGACTGTTGAAGGCGTTGGCGATGTCCAGGGACACCGCCAACAGGACTCCTCCGCCGGTTGCACGACACCTATGCCTAAAATAGCATTTAAAAATTTTTTGTCTGTCTGTTTGTTCCGGGTAATCTTCAAAACGGCTGGACCGATTTCAAAAATTCTTTCACCAATGGAAAACTACAATATCAGGGCGTAAACTAGGCTATATTTTATCCCGGTATTCCCACGGGAACGGGAACTACGCGGGTAAAACGACTGTAACCTATAACCGAAGCGAAGCGAGGGCGGGTTGCTAGTATGTTATATGCTTATTATAATCCCCTAGTCGCCTTTTACAACACCCACGCAAAAGTGTTGAATGGTATTCTTATTCCGTTTTTTTTTGTGTGTGTGTACTGTTGGCCGCAGATGGCCTTGACAGCTTGACGCGGACCATGGGTGAGCGCTGAGGGCTCTCAACCCGGAGAAAAGTATGCTAAGCGACATCGCCCAAGGGTTCCCCCTGTGGGGAACGGACCTCGGCTTGGGGCGTCGCTGAAGGCAAAGTGGGCGTGCCCACGTTTTTAGTCGTGACTTCTGCGCGGCGCGGTTTCGCACCTCGACGGCGAGGACGGAACCGCGGATATTTATTTGTTAAGGCCTCGCGGGCCGTGTAGGCTCTTTGTTGAGTGAGTGTGAAATTGTCGTCCTCTTCGTCGAGGACGTGACGAGGACGTCGGATGGATGAGATTTTGGAGGGTCTATAGGAAGCCGCCCCAACCACTAGTTGGTTGGGGCGTGTTATGGCAGAGTCAAAGTAGCTCTGAGAGCACCGTTTTATAAACTGCTTGATGGTCGGCAGTTCGAGGTCGATGTGGAGATCGACGTTTCGTATGAACCACGGTGCTCCCGTAGCTCGGCGCATGAAATTCTTATTCCGTTACCACACGAAAACTTTATGGATTTATACATATTTTTATAGATCGGGTATAATCTTTTATCGTTTCTTGTGTACATGTGTATGTCACTGAACTCCTCCTAAACCGCTAGACACACACAAAAATTTCATCACGATGTTGATGAAATTCTTTGTGTGTTCAAGGGGATTCGAGAATGGTTTAGATTCACAATTGGACCCGGTAAGTGGCACTGCTATCGACTTCAAAAAGAATTACTTTTATATTATTTGAACAGAACAACGTCTGTTCGGTTAGCTGGTATATTATAAAATTGACGTCTAGCTGTTACTACTTACATACTGCGCAACTTAGTTCCGTATTGATCAACATAGCATGGAGAAAATTTCAGATAAATATCTTGCCAAATACTGAAGAGTAAGGGGCAAAATGCCAAAATATAATCTAATTTATGAGGTCAATGGTATTGTTTAATGGTATTAGGGAAATGATAGATAAGGTTAAGATATTATAGCGAGGGAATACTCAAAATGAATCCCTATACCAACCTGTCTGACTAGCAGGGTATAGTAAGGTCAATTGCCCTTCTATTGTGGAGGAGGCTCGTGCCCAAGAGAGGGACGTATAAGAGCTGAAATGGTAATGATGATAATTATAGCAATTAAGTAAAATTATTATAATTATTCTTATGGTGACGGGAGCAAAGATACAATCGTAATTACTCCTTACTTTGCCGTGGTTGATTCTAAAACACGACTACCGGATATAAGCATAACTGCAGCAGTCTGACAAGCATGGCAGGGCAGGGTAATTTCATTCCTATTGAGGCGATGTCTCGAGACCAAGAGGTGGGCCGAGATGATTTAATTGATATTATTTTTATAACTAACTAGCAATCCGCCCTCGCTTCGCTTAGGTTTTAGTCGTTTCACCCGCGTAGTTCCTGTTCCCGTAGGAATACCGGGATAAAATATAGCCTAGTTTACGCCCTGATACTATAGCTTTCCATTGGTGAAAGAATTTTTGAAATCGATCCAGCCGTTTTGAAGATTACCCGGAACAAACAGACAGACAGATAAAAATTTTTTAATTGCTATTTTAGGCATAGGTGCCGTGCAAATAACAGTGTGAGCATGAAAAAAGCCTATTACTTTGACATTACAAACAGACACTCCAATTTTATTTATTGGTATAGATAAGTTATAAAAACAATATTAGTAGTAGTAAAAATAGCAGTAGTAAACAATAGTAATATAAGTTATATGAATGCAACTGTTACACTAGAAACAAACGTAATATTTATTTTATAAAATTATGATAGTTTAAAAAAAAATGCTAAAAGAAACACGCTAAATTTGAGTGCCTGTTGCTTCCTTTGGATGAGATAGCCGCTTCTCAGGTTCCTTTTAAGAAAATTTTATCTTACTCAAAGTCTGTATATTAGCCGAGAAATACGTGATCGTCGTGCCTGGTAGTTTCGCAAGACACTACCGGATATGAGATACTAAAAAATCGCTAATCCTGAAAATCCTGTTAAAGATAATGGGACTAACTGCTTATAATATTGAATTGTCATCGATCCTCGATAAGTATAATTTCGAGTTAGTCAGATGTTTCCAAGGGGGTCAAAATCATGTTTAAAGTTTCCATTACATAGTCAAACACTAACAAATGAAGCTAATAATAACGTATTAATAATAGGGCTGTTTTTTAAAACCGTGGTTCCTAAGCTTCTTAATATTGTTACCCCTGTAACCTTTTAGGACCGACTGATTTTAAGCCTTTAAGATTTTATCCCGTGTGGTGACGGAGTATGAATACAATTCACCACTCCTTAACTTGCACGTGGATGTCGTAAAAGACGATTATGGGATATAATATGCACAAAACATCTGTGCAAGAGATGGAAAACTCGAAATGAAACCCTATACCAACGTGTCTGACCAGCATGGTATAGCAGGTCAAAGTCCTTCCCATTGTGGAGGAGACCCGAGCCCAACAGTGGGACGTATGTGAGCTGCGATGATGGTGATGATTTTAAGCGAAGTTTTATAAATGCAAATAAATAAAATTATGTATCTTTATTAAACCCAATTTCTGTGGTGACGGAGTAGGAATACAATAAACCTTTACCTTGCCAGTTGTGTGCAGTAAAATACGATTACGAGAATACTTTTAAAAATAGCGGCATAATTTATACTTTTCTTTTGTACTGAACAAATTCATATAACACTGCCTCAAAAAATATCTCGTTTATTTATAACTTCTTAATGTATTTTAGAAACTTGATTGGTGACAACGTTATTTAATTTTAATTGGCGTGTAAATTAGCTTATAATAAGTACTGTATGTTTATTTTTCAATACCCTAAATAATTTTCTGTGTGGTGACGGAGTAAGAATAAAATTCACCACTGGATGTCGTAAAAGACGACTAAGGGGTATAATATGGACATGAGATCTGTGTCAGAAAAGGCAAACTCGAAATGAAACCCTATGCCAACATGTCTGACCAGCAGGGTACAGTAGAACTACTTTACGGATTTTATCGTATAGTCTGTGAACATAGTCAGGACCGCGCCCACCATAACATCAGGTTTGATAAACCACAAATCCTCGCAAAAGAACACCGATACCTGCCTAGAATGGTACGCGAGGCTATTGAGATTAAAAAACACAAAAATTTCAATAGAGAGGATGGCTGGGTGTTACCATCAAGCTGGGATCCTGTTATAAACATTATTAAAAACAAATCCAAAAAGACCACCACAAGACTGCAAGACACTGTGAGCTCATATTGTATAGATTTGACCCACAATAATAACTAAAGATAATTTTTATAAATTAAAACCTTTTAGTAACATAAAGTAAGCCGCCTTCAAAATTAATATTAATTTAGCATCATGTCACCTGAGTTTTCTTGCCGGATCTTTCTCAGTGTGACCGTGTTCCGATCCGGTGGTAGTATACTAGATTATTAGTTAGTTTTTTAAATATAATTACTATTAATTTTAATTGTTAATTATTACTAACCATAAACAATATAATTTTTTCATATAGAATCATTTCCTTCTTACACTAAATTTTGTATCAAAATGTGGGTCAATATTTAATAACTAATTTCTGTATCGGGTAAATAATTATAAATTTTCTGCAGTAACGATGACTTGTTGGACGTGAGACATCTTAGTCCACCCGTGACCATGAACGCTGTAAAGTGTTCGAAACGTCGGGTAATCAAAAATCAAATACAAACGAGATAAAATCCGTAAAGTAGTTTTATTTAAAATGTATAATACTCGCGTAAACATCAGAAATCATTAGGGTACAGTAGGTCAAATTCCCTCCCATTGTGGAGGAGGCCCAAGCCCAACAGTGCGACGTATGTGGGCTGCGATTATGATGGCAATAAATAAATAAGTAAATAATATGCATGTAACATCTATGCAAGAGAAGGAAAATTCCATATAAAATCCTATACAAATACGCCTGATCATAATAGTATGTTAGGTCAATTTCCACCCTATTACGGAGGCGGCTCGAGCCTAACATCGGGCGTGCTTAATTAGATGTGATGAATCACAAATAGCATATTAGTAAACAATTAATTAATAATTTAGAAATAATTAGTGTATTGTTTTGCTTGGAAATAATTAGTGTATTATTATGCATTTACATTTTTTTAATTAGGTTTAGTTTCCTTTAAAGCGTATTTTAAGTCATGTCGCCATTACAAAGAGACGCCATATGAGGGTACTTATTGTACGACGATCTATAACTATCGTTTTTTTCATTTAGTTAAGTATTTTAGTAGATTAGGTATTAATTGTTAGATTGTTTGTTATCCTCGCAGAATAGCTGATTTATTTGTAATTAACCAGAGTTGAAACCACCGTCGTAGATTATAGGAATGTCATAAATTGTTCCGAAGCTATTTGATTACACGGTAGTTGGGCAAATAGGAATAAAGGCACACTGGCATATTCGACGATTTAAAATACTTATAAAGAAAATCTCATTTCATGAAATATCACGTAAAAATCGTTAGAAATAATATATAGAGGTAACATTGTCCGTGAGGTGATGGAGTCATCATCATTGAAGCTCATATACTTTCGAGAGTTAGGCTCGAGCCTCCTTAACAATTGGAGTGAAATCGACCCACTACAACACGTTAGTCAGACAAGTTGGTACAGAGTTTTATTTCTAGTTTTCATTTACTTGCATAGATGTTATATGTATATTACATTCCTAAATCATTTTGTACGACACCCACGGGCACGCTAGGGTGCAATGTATTCTTACTGCATCATCACACGGTAATGAAGTAAAAATAGAATTTATCCTCCTCTTTTAATTTCGCTAAAATTGTAAAAGGCGACTAAGACATATAAGATGACTATGAAAAAGAAAGGTTTAAAATAAAACTACCCTCATACTCTAAATAAAATTTACAATATCTTCAATTACCCTCTCATAAATTAGAAAGAGCCTAAAACGACACATAAGGTCCGGGCAAAAGTATAGTTAAAAAAACTTTATTGCAATGATGCATACTGTGTTATCTAATCGTCATGATAGCATGAAGGCATCAGATAATATTTGTTGCCTAGTGATTCATCGTTATCATAGTATACTCATTGTAGTGAAATAGACATACGATTGGCAACGTCCTATTTAGGTATTGTAAGAAGTATCGCCAGAAGACTCAATAATTGTAGGCGGTGGATAAACGTAACTGCCTTCAATCAAAAGAGAGAAGGAAATGGAGATTCGTCATATCTACAACTAAGATTGGGCAATAAGGAATTATAGATATAAAATGTTAAACAACCTATTAATATTGATTTGCCCAGTGAGCTCAGTATTGGAATGTATATGAGCTGGTTGACTGGTAGAGAATGCCTCTGATTCCACATCTATACCAATAAATAAAATTGGAGTGTCTGTTTGTAATGTCAAGATATTAGGATTTTTTCATGCTCACACGGTTATTTGCACGACACCTATGCATAAAATAGCAATTAAAAAATTTTTGTCTGCCTGTCTGTTTGTTCCGGGTAATCTTCAAAACGGCTGGACCGATTTCAAAAATTCTTTCACCAATGGAAAGCTATAATATCAGGGCGTAAACTAGGCTATATTTTATCCCGCTATTCCCACGGGAACGGGAACTACGCGGGTAAAACGACTATAACCTATAACCTATAACCGAAGCGAAGCGAGGGCGGATTGCTAGTGAGAAATAAATTCAAGAATTGGCAAAAATTACTGATACAATTTTCAGAGTTTAAAGTTATGAAAAAATAATGATGAGGAAAACGAACCCAAAATAACTGCTCGCCCGTAGGCATATTCATTTTACTGCCAGAATAAAAAGGAGGCATCATCAATCTGTGCTCTTTATGATGTTCGACAGTTGAGAGCCTCTTCGTTGGGGTATACTGCTTGATAGGTCTATTCGTCAATGTCACTTTCGGGGATCCTACAGATTCTTTTACGAATATTAATTTTTTGTTAGCAACTGCATTGTTTCTCTCAGCAAATTCAGCTTTGGTTACGGGTCCTTCCAGATCTTTTATCTCTGGTTTTGTCGTAGCTTCAGCCGTTTTTGATGCCCAAAACGGTTTATATGAGCTATGTTGTCTAACTTTAGACTGTTGATAAGTATAATCCGAGACTTTCGCTTTTTTAAAATCTTCAAATATACGCGCGAAAAAACCACTTTCTCTAGTAACCCTAGCATCGTTTTCACCAGTACTCTTTTTCTTCTCTGTATTCTTTTGTCTTAATATTCTTCCTGATTTTGGTGATACTATTGATACGGATTTTCTTTTCCATACTTCTGCAGCATTCACAACACTGTTTGTTGCATAATATGTATTATAAAATTTAATATCATCTCTTTTTAATTTTAAACAAATCTCTTCTACGATTTCTTCAACCATTTTTAATCACACCGCGTTCATACGTCGATTGTTCACATATAACTAAAATCGTAGATCCAGTTTATTTGAATTGACTGTTATTGACATTAATTGATTAAATAATTTTCTAGTGCTCTAGTACAAACGTGGTTGATTAACAATTTAGAAGTTAATTAGTAACGCATTTTGTGTAAATTATTGATAACTGTCGAATAATTTGTGACTTTTCCCATAACTATCACATAACATGGAAACAATGGCAAATAATGTATTATTTACTGCAAATGTTAAAATAAAAAATGTTTTCATAGTTTTTATTGCAACTATCCTGTTAGTTTGCGGATAATAATAATTTATTATGTCACAGTCGCAGAAATGGCAATAAATACTACTTTTGTTATTAAATAATTATAATTAAAATAAAAACGCTAAGCGACTGTTTATTAAAGCCAGAAATCTGTAATTTCATGGTCATAAGTCCTTGACAAAATAGATATCGATTTTAAAACTATCACTAATTTACCCGCACAGTTTCGATTGAAATAATTGTTAGATAAACAAGAAAATAAAGAAATAAATTCGATGAAATGAACAAAGCTAATTGCAGAGTTGCGTTAAAATAAATAATTGTTATAAAGTCGCAATTAATCCTAAATTTAGAAAACTTTTGTATAGTAAATACATTAGGTATACCGAACGGTGTAAATGATATAAAAAATTTAATTTTTCAACTAAAAACTGTCACTTCACACCATCACAAGAAAAGTCATCAAAATACAGCACTATTTTCACTGTCCACTCGGGCGTTACTGAAAATATTGACTGTTAGCTTACGACTGATAACAGTCTATATTAAATGTAGTGTTATACGGCAAATACTCATGTGTATGTACCGGAAACCCATAGCGAATATATGGTGGTCGTGTATTTAAAGCTATGCGATATTATATTTACATAAATAACAAAATATTATGTCAAATATGTTTATTTTAGGTGATATCGATATTATTATCGATATCAAATTGAATATTATCTGCATAACTCAAGGTAAGACTAGCAATAATCTTGTGATATGTATTACAGTTTTTATCATATTTTATCTTAGCTTGAATGCAGTTTCAATTACCTATGTTTAAGTTACGGTGTTCGTGTGGTGACGACATAAGAATACAATACACCACTCCCTATCTTGCACGTGAATATAACTAAGCGAATACACATATAGCATCTATGCAAGAAAAGGGAATTCGAAATAAAGCTCTATGCCAACCTTTCTCACCAGCAAGGTATAGTAAGATGAATTTCCCTCCTATTGTGGAGGACGCTTTGGCCCTGCAGTGGGACGTATATGAGCTAAGATGTTGATGATTATGTTACAATCACACCAAAAGAATAGAATACTAGAATATTGTTATGAATATAAATAGTAATTGCATTGTCTTATAGTGCTATGTGTACGAATATTACCAACCTTTGTACTGCTCGTTAGGTGTTTGAAAAGTCGACGAGAATATTTCCAATAAGGGTTGATGTTAAGCTGGCGGGCGGTCATAAAATATTGCCAAAATTTTTGCAATTCGTATTATGGAAAAAAAAGTAAATCGAGAGTATCGGGGCGACTCCAATTAATTGGGATAAGCAATATTTGTTATGAAAGAAGAGTGTATCGAGAGTATTGAGTGGAACCTAATTGATTGGGAAGGGAAGGATGATGATGACGACGACGATGATTATGTGTTATTGTGTACCTAGCGGTCATATAATTGAAGATACTTGTTTAATAACAGCAGAATTGTACCATCTTCAGATTAACAAAAATTTTTGACATAATTTATTCACAAAAACCTTATAGCAATAAACATCAATTTTAAGATATTTATTCGTCTGTCCATTTCGAACGGGCTCGTACTCGTTGTTCTTTTTAGTTGAACTTCACACTAAAAGCTATAAGAGAGCTATGTTAGCTCGTTTAATTAAAAAGTGGTCCCAGAAGTGTGCCCTGTGGAACACCACGTCATAAAACAGGTGTGGTTGTACGACCGCCCCATTTTATCAGTACATTGGATCTATAGTGACATAAAAAAATATTACTGACTTGTTTGTTCTTTAGAAAGAAGGCTTTTAAGCTAATAACGTTTAAACGTTGATGTAAGCGTGTCGTAAACTTAGTACTAACCTATAACACTAAACAACCTGCATCTTAGATTAATACTTACCTTCTACTGCTGGGCTCGAGCCTGTTTCACAATATAAGGGCAATCAACCTACTATATCACGTTGGTCAGACCTGTTGATTTTATTGCGAGTTTATCTTCTCTTGTATAGATGTTATTTGCATATAATAGTCTCTAGTCGTCTTTTACGACACCCGCTGGCAAGATGCTGGTGAATTGTATTCTTACTGCGTCACCACATGGAAAGTTAACTAAACAATTTATTTTTTATTTATATTGTCTTATTTTACCCATGTGGATACGGAGTAAGAATACAATTAAACACCCCCTCTCTTGCCCGTGGATGTCGTAAAAGACGACTAAGGGATATATTATGCAGGTAATATAAATGCAAGACAAAGAAAACTCGATATATGTATAACCCTATTCCAACATGCCTGACCAGGTTGGAATAGTAGGTGGTTTCCCCTCCCATTGTGAAGGAGGGCTGAGACCATCAGTGGGGCCTATATAGGCTGAGATGATATCCTATTAATTCAATAAAATAGTGGGCGACATAAAATTGATCAAAGTTCACACCAAGTTAAAATGTATTTATTATATCACTAGCAACCCCCCCTCGCTTCGCTTCGGTTTTAGTCGTTTTACCCGCGTACTCCCCGTTCCCGTGGGAATACCGGGATAAAATATAGCCTAGGTTACTCTCTGATATTATAGCTTTCCATTGGTGAAAGAAACTTTGAAATCGGTCTAACCGTTTTGAAGATTACCCGGAACAAACAGACAGACAAAATTTTTTTAATCTGTATTTTAGGCATAGGTGTCGTGCAAATAACCGTGTGAGCATGAAAAAAGCCTATTATTTTGACATTACAAACAGACACTCCAATTTTATTCATTAGTATAGATAACTTAAGATTCGAGATACGATGTAGCGAGCGGCCTATAATTTTAATGGATGAAAAAATAATTACATCCATGTCGTCAAAGGTATATCATTGTTATAGTATGGATATAATGAGAGTAGTATCGTTAGGCAATGTAAATGGATGTCACGGATATTAAGACTACAAAATACTAAAGAAAATATAAAACGTATGCATGCATAGCATGCCACTATATGTATTATGAATACAGACTATTGATAGGATTGTTTCGTCGAATATAAATAATTGAAATAAGAGAAGTTTTTATAATTTTATTCACTGGATTTCCTTTACTGATCATTATTCTGATATTATCCCAATTACTTTAGGTCTACTCAATATGTACTTTACTTTTCTAGTACACATTGGAAAGGATAACGCTCCTTGCGAATAATTTCTGACCAGACTGCATCGGATAGAATGACGCAGGTTTATGTAGAGCTGTTAGTTTGTCTTTAACGACATCTAAGAGTAATGTAAGCGTTGGTAGTACTAAAGGCCGCTATCACACAACATTTTTTTAACTGATATATATAAAATATAAGAAAAAATCTCTGTACTAACGATGGCTTGTTGGACGTAAGACATCTTAGGCCGCCCGTGACTACGAACACTGTAAAGTGTTCGAAACGTAGGGCAATCAAAAATCAAATACAAACGCGATAAAATCCGTAAAAATGGTTTTATTTACAACATGTTATAATATTTTTATGATAACACTTGAAGTAGATTTTGGAACGAAGTTCCTTATCGCGCGTTGTGAAAGGGGGCTAGACGGAAAAAATTCTTACGAAAAGTTGTCACGACACTTTTTGCTATAGTAAGCTATTGTAAGCTGTGCGGCGTCGCATGTTTCTCTGTCTGTCTCTCTCTCTCTTATAGAAAGCAAGCCAGATATTTTCATTTCTATTTCGCATTGAACAGTGTGGTGTCGCGACGATTATTTTTGTTGAGTGTATACAACAACAAAATATAATACTACCATTGATGCAGTTTTTTCAAGACATTTAAATAAAATAGAATCCCAAACATATGTTTCCTACTTCAGTTACCACAAGCCAATTATTACGAAAATTGAGCCCACTGATTAAGTTTATATAACAATATATTTGTTAATAATAAAAAAAATATTATTATAACTTAAAAAAAATAAAATTTTATTACAATTCCTTCACTAATTAATCGAAAGGAAATTCGTTCCATCCGGGTGTCCCTCGACACCTCTCAAGTTTTTAATCTACAATATACATAAACTGTATGTATATTTATTATAAACGTTATGTAAGATAGTCGTACTGACAGCCAGCCAAGTTGGTCTATCCAGCATTCTCCATAGACCGCTGTCGCCAGATAGATGCCAAATTATATAACGATTGCTCAATTTTTAAATGTGGCGTGTCCTATATTTAAAGCTGAAATGCCGTATCAATTGATAGGAATAGTACAAGAGAGTGAAGTTTAATTTGTATGTGGCCCGACATACATATTAATTACTAATTTTTGCAGTTTCAATTGTGTTATTCCTGTGGGAATAACAGGATAAAATATAGCCTAAGCCTCTTTATATAAACAGCTACTGGGTAGTAAAATATAAAAATAGGTCCAGTAATTTTAAAGATTATCCAGAACGCCACCACACAGAAAAATTAGAAAAGACCATAAAACTTATTAGAAGTTTTAATTTCTAATTGAAACGGTCCGTCTTCAATAAAATATTTTCATACAAATTGCCAACACGAAAATCGAAATGTACTGTTGGACATAATTATGTCTTTCTAAGCGGATCATTATATGTCCCTTTTACATTATTGGTGTATTTAATATTAATGATGCGAAAGTTTGTACGGATGATTGCTAGTCTTTCACGCGTAAACTGTTAAACAGATATGGATGAAATCTAGCACTCGATGTGTTAACATCGAATATTTTTTATCCCGATAGTATGTCTTTTATCTTGGGAAAGTTGCTTTTCAAGCGAGCGAAGTGGCAGAGAAAGCAATTTTTTTAATGTTTTGTATGCTCTGGTGGTCGGTCCAACGACGAAGGCGACGTGTCGCGGGTGGGTTACGGGTGTGCGTGCTTTCGCCCCTCTGTCGCCCCGGACGGAGTAGTGCGAGGAGAACGCCGACCGTAATCCACCCAAAAAAAAAGGGTTTTATTTCGAGGTTTTTTCTTGCATCTCGATATCAAATCCCTTAGTCATGTTTTACGACACCCACGGATAAGATATGAGTTGGTGAATCATATTCTTACTCCGTCACCATTTTCTATACCGTGTGGAATAGAAAATTAGTTTAAAAATATAACAGCTCGTTTCAAATCACGTAGGCACCTAATTACTTAGTAGAATTAGAAGCCGTGATTAGTTTTAAATGCATGTAATTTATGTTTTGTTTCAAAGTGAGCCAGTGATTTACAACAATTGCACTCAATTCTAAATAAATAGAAGAATGTTACATTCGAACCAATTTGTTGCTTGTGTTTTTATATATCAGTCGAAAGTTTGAGTGTAACCTGCAATAGCAGTAGCCAGTAGGTATACTAAATACTGCGCTCGACATATCAGCCTAAATAAGGGGTTTGCTGAAAACAAGCCCTGCATAGTTTCTATGAAGCACAATGCCGAGAATTCCCCTGTTGGTAACTTTAACTATTAAAATTCATCATCTTCACTATCACAGTTCATATACAGGATGTGTCGTAAATAGTGGTCCACCGTTAAGGATTCGATAAACCAGATAATTTACTATAACAAATTCCATTTTTAACCATTTTTAGCCAAGGGTTCCGTAAATATTAATTTTTAGTTATTTATTTACCAAATTTCTACCTCTTGTAACAAAATTGGTTTTAGTTTTATCAAAAACCATTATATTTTCATTTTGATTACTGTTAATTACTGCTGAATACAAGAGCTATCGTTTATTAACATGTTATTTAATGAAGATTTAGATCTTCTGCAAAAAAAATGATTGTACTCGAATTTTAACGGATTTTTTTAACATATCATGCTAATTCAAAAGCGATTTATGTAAAAAAATGTACTACACTGTCAGTGCCCATTAATTTAATAATATGCCTATTTAATACCAATTTCAAAATGGTATCATAATACCAGATCCCTATAAAAAACAGCAAGATATCTAATTTTAATTGAAGAAAGTAAGATTTTCATTAAAATTAATTTAAACATTTTGTTGCATTAATTTTACAACAAAACGGATAATATGGTAATAAAACTTTGAAATATAATTTGAGTGTGACAAAACTGGTTTTAAGAGCGCACTAACAATTAAATTCAGGTAAAAAAAGGCCCGACCCTTTTTTTACCTGTGACATGTTGTTAACAAAAGATCTGTTGGAGCTCTCGCCAATCGAGAATCGCACAATACGAGTGATAAGGAAAGGACATGGTTAATGTAAGCTATTCCTTTCGCTCGTAACGTTGAAAATAAATATCGAAACGATTTAACTTAGTATGATCTCGTCACCCGTGCGTCGTATGCGTTTTGTGTGTTTACCTTCGTTGTTTTTGTATGCCTGACCCCGGACTCTTGTTTAATTTGCCTAATGATTGGATTTGTTGTTTTGGTGATCTTTGGCTACGTGTAATAGTAACTTGTGGCTTGCTCAACGTTTTGGACTACCGTACAGTAGGTACAGTGATAAACATGTCTCGGTACACACCGCGTGAATATGCCGACATGCATTTTATTTACGGGGAATGCAGAGGTGTCGCTAGAGAAGCAGCTCGTCTTTACCGGGAGAGATATCCCAATCGAAGACATCCTGATCATCGCGTCTTTGGGAGAGTGCATAACGCGTACACCGAGGGGAGGATACCTGGCACAGGAGTAGGTGGTGCAAGTGAAGGAAGACCGCGAGCACACAACGATGAAGCGGTAATGAATTTAGTTGCTGAAGATCCTTCAACATCGGTGCGTGTCTTAAGTCGCAGAACTGGCATACCTTTTAAATCGGTACATCGCGTACTTAAAAGAAATGATATGTACCCATACCACTATCAAAGGGTACAGTCATTACTACCTAGAGATTACGCATTCAGAGTACGATTTTGTAGAGAAATATTACGCAGAATAAGAGAAGACCCGCAATTTGTTAATAAAATATTATGGAGCGACGAATCATCATGAAAAAAAGATGGATATTTAAATCTACATAATCTGCATAGCTGGCAGCGAGAAAACCCACATCTCATAAGACAAGATAGATCACAGTATCAAGTTAAAATAAACCTTTGGACCGGAATTATTAACGGACAGATAATCGGTCCACACGAGCTGCCAGAAACTTTAAATGCAGACAGATATTTAAGTTTTTTGCGGACTGACTTGCCAATGCTTCTTCAAAACGTCGCTCCTGAAGTCCAAGAAGATATGTGGCTCCAGAACGATGGCTGTCCCGCTCACTATGCTGTTAGAGTACGAGAGCACCTACACACAGCGTATCCAAATAGGTGGATAGGACGCTTAGGTCCAATACTATGGCCACCGCGCTCGCCAGACTTAAATCCCCTGGATTTTTTTTACTGGGGTTGCCTGAAAGAACATGTGTACAAAGAAGAAATAACGTCCATTGATCACTTGAGGACTAGCATACACACAGCAGCTAGAAAAATAAACGAGAGTGGGTTTGCTCGGCGACTTAAACGGTCGTTTATTCGACGTTGCAGAGCATGCGTAGCTGCAAATGGGGGCCATTTCGAGCACTTGGTGTAATTTAAATGTTAAAGAATAACAATAAATGATGTATGATGATGTATGACTTGTTTTTTTTCAATGCCTTGTTGTAATTTACAAGTTAGGTCTAGATCACTTTGCAACAATAGTAAAAAGTTGTCTTTTATAGTCGTTTTTAACTAAAATTTCATTACTTGTTTTATTAATGGGATAGTAAACCTTTTAGAATCGGTATTAAGTAGGAATATAATTAAATAAGTAGGCACTGATAGTAAAGTTTTTTTTTTTACAAAAATCGTAAGTATTATAGCAATAAATTTTAAAATTAATTTTAATGAAAATCTTACTTTCCTCAATTAAAATTAGATATCTTGCTGTTTTTTATAGGGATCTGGTATTATGATACCATTTTGAAATTGGTATTAAATAGGCATATTATTAAATTAATGGGCACTGACAGTGTAGTACATTTTTTTTACATAAATCGCTTTTGAATTAGCATGATATGTTAAAAAAATCCGTTAAAATTCGAGTACAATCATTTTTTTTTGCAGAAGATCGAAATCTTCATTAAATAACATGTTAATAAACGATAGCTCTTGTATTCAGCAGTAATTAACAGTAATCAAAATGAAAATATAATGGTTTTTGATAAAACTACAACCAAATTTGTTACAAGAGGTAGAAATTTGGTAAATAAATAACTAAAAATTAATATTTACGGAACCCTCGGCTAAAAATGGTTAAAAATGGAATTTGTTATAGTAAATTATCTGGTTTATCGAATCCTTAACGGTGGACCACTATTTACGACACACCCTGTATGTCCCACTGTTGGGCTCGAGCCTTCTTCACAATGGGATGGAAATTGACCTACTATACGTTGGTCAAACGTATTGGTTTAGGGTTTTATTTCGAGTTTGCCTTATCTTTAGGGATGTGAAAAAATTATCTATTTTTATAATAATCGATTATCAAAATAATAAAAACCGATTTTTTTTATATTAAAATTAATCGATTATTTCAATGCCAGATTTCCTAAAAAAAAGGTCATCACGATACTGCGTGCAGTGTTTTATACTATATTAGAAAATAAAGCTCACATTTCCTTAAAAAAAGTCATCATCATCTTGGGAGAAAAAAATCGATTATTTATTTTTAATTAATCGATTATTTTATAATCGATTTATTTTAAAGAAAAAAAAATCGTTTATTTTCCCTCCAAGTCACATCCCTACTTCTCTTGCATATACAGTGTAAACTCTATATAACGACACTCAAGGGACTGAATTTTTTGACGTTATAGGGAGTTGTCGTTAATTGGAGTGAAAAAAAAAATTTTTATTATTTTACTATTCTAATATTTATTTACTAATATAGTGCAAATTTTACAAACCTAAAAACAACTATGATTAAGATAACGTTTAACAACCCAACGACAGTCCAGTGGCCGAAGGGCTGAAGTAAACATGTGCACGTTTATCATACAAAAAACAAAAGAGAATTTTTTACAATGTTTCGTTGGTCAGTTGAGGTAAACACGTGCTAGATAATAAAATAACAAAGCAAAGAACGTACACAGCTGCAGTTCTTCTAATTTTGGCAATTAAGAAAGTACTGCTCAATGCTAAATAATGCCGTATTGTCGTCGTTATTCCGAGTGAACGTGATGTTATATAAAGTGTATCATTGTATGGATTATAATACAAACCAACCAAAATCAAGTTATTTCGATATTTTAAGGAGTTTGTCGTTAAATCGAGTGACGTTATGAAGAGTTTACACTGTATATGTTATACGCATATTATATCCCTTAGTCGTCTTTTACGATAGCCACGGACAAGAAAGGGAGGTGGTGAATTGTATTCTTAGTCCGTAATCCCACGGAGAACTATAAAAGTCTGTGATATAATTGTTATTATTTATTGTCAATAAATGCTATTCTATTTTATTATGAATACGACTACTTTTTTAATTTGAATGTTGTTACATCTTGAAATGGCTGTCAACTGAACATCATCATCATACCAGTTCATATACGTCCCACTTTTGGGCTTGAGCCGCCTCCACAATAGGAGGGAAATTGACCTTACTATAGCATGCTGGTTAGACAGGTTGCTATAGAGTTTCATTTCAAGTTTTCCTTCTCTTGCATAGGTGTTATATGCATATTTTATCCTTTAGTAGTTTTTTAAGACATCCACGGGCAACATAGAGAGTGGCGAATGGTATTCTTACTCTGTCACCACACGGACGACTCAACTGAACAATTTTTTTTAATTCTAAGCGAATGAAGGCACGGACGACGGTATTAAATACAAATGTCTAGATGATATGTATCATTCGATTCGTGTAAGCACTGTAAGCTGTATGAAAACAAACTATTGAATAAATTAGTGAGATCGATACGGAGGACAACGGAGGGCGAATGTCTAGACAAGGGTGGGTTCCGCACTAACTGGGACTTGATGTCGGCCAATGACTTTAATTTTAATTTATATACTAAAACAAATGAAATTTAAAATGCAAATAAAATAACAATTTAAAACCCACCAACGTAATTTTTTATTGTCATTATACAACCACAGGTCATCACCCGGGAAAACAGTTTCATTTCAAATGAGTAATACTTGAGTAAACATCGGAAATCATACATCTTTTAAGGATTTTATAGCGTTCGTATTTGATCTTTACTTGCCCGAGGTTTCGAAGATTTTTCAACATTCATTGCCACGGGAAGGCAAAGATCATTTTTATAGAAAACAAAATGGCTAGGTAATGGAAGCACAACTCGAATGTAAACATAATCAAACGCTAGGCGCCTGCAAGTGTTATGTTTATATTGGACAACTATACGGTACCAAGATATTCTATTGGTAACTTGCCAACATTCGTGTATAGATTACAAAATCTTTATATTCACAGAACTAGTTGATATGATTGTGAAGCTGTTAGTTTTATATATGTGGTAGTTTGTAAATATATATGTCAACAAATATTATTTTTTGTTAAAATTAGAATAATTTATATTTGTTTTTACCCGACTACGGAGGGTTATGATTTTGACAGGCTATGTGTGTATATATGTATGTTCATCTGTTTCCTCATAGCTCGTCAACTACTTATTAGAACCGGACAAATGAGATATCATTAGAAGCGTCTTGATCGTCCGCTGGTTATAGGCTATATGATGTCTCACTGAATCTAATATGGCGCCCTCTAGAGGTCTTAAAGTACTGTGGTAAAAAATAAATTTGAGACAAATACGTCGTCCTTCATATCATTGGAAAGGGCTTTACTTGTATATTTCAAATATATATATATATATTACTAGCTGACCCAACAGACGTTGTTCTGTTCAAATAAAATAAAAGCAACGCCACCTAAAAGGCCCAATTGTGAATCTAAACCATCCTCGAATCCCCTTGAACACACACAACAAATTTAATCAACATCGGTCCAGCCGTTTAGGAGGAGTTCAGTGACATACACACGTACGAAAGAAATTTATATATAAAGATTAGCATTTGCTCGTGACTTCAGCCGTATTTATCCGATATCTCGTTTTTTATCGTACCTAGTTGGGTTTTAGTTTTTACTTTTATCTTGTATCTGTATAGCGATGGAGTAAGAATATAAGTCACCATATCTTATTTGTGGGTGTCGCAAAAGACGACTAAAGGATACAATATGCAGATATCTTTGTAATAGAAGGAAAACTCAACATAAAACCCTATGCTAACACGTCTGAATAGGGCGGTATAGTAGGTCAATTTCCCTTCTGGAAATGGAGGAAGCTCGAGCCTAACAATGGGACTTATATAGATTGAGATGATGTTATTCCTTTTAAGAATATCATCACATTAGACGGATAATTTAATTCCAAAATTTTCAGATAAGTTGTCTGCACTAATATTGTAAAGTGGAAAATTTGTATTTTTGTGTGTGTATGTTTGTAATGAATAAACTCAAAAACTACTGTGCGATTTTCAAAAATTCTTTCACCAATGGAAAACTGTAATATCAGAGAGTAATATAGGCCATATTTTATCCGGTATCCCCACGGGAACGGGCACTACGCGGGTAAGGCGACTGAAACTGAAGAGAAGCGAGGGCGAGTCTTAAATAAAATTGGGACAGTTTTTATTTATTTTATGAACATCATTAAATATAATTATGATTTTTTTAAACGATGAATGTAAAGAAACTATGACCGATCATTTTGTCAACACCAAGAGGCATCCAATTTATTTTGAAAATTCGCAGGCGTAATAAAAAGTCTTTTTTTATTATAATCTTGGATATCGTAAAAGACGACTAAGGAATATTGTAGGCATTTATATGCCTACGATATTCCTAGCATAGATGTTATCATCTATGCAAGAGAAGGAGAATTCTAAACAAAACCCTATACCAACCTGTCTCAGCAGCATGACATAGTAAGACCAATTGCCCTCGTAATGTGGAGGAGGCTTGAGCCCAGCAGTGGGACGTATATGAGCTGTAATGATGATGATAAAATTATAATTCACTAGCAGACCCATCAGACGTTGTTCTATTCAAATAAACGCCACCTACAGGGTCCAATTGTGAATCTAAACCATTCCCGAATCCCCTTGAACACACACAAAACATTTCATCAACATCGGTCCAACCGTTTAGTAGTTCAGTGACATACACACGTACACAAGAAATTTATATATAAAGATAAACATTGACGTTTATAGCCCAACTTTTGTGAGGGTGTTTGCGTGTGGTGGATTTTGGTGATACTTTTAGTATCGCAGAGCCTCATTGCATGCATTCACACCATTTTATTTTCTTCACGGTAGGCAGCGGCCTAATAAAATCCCTGAGCGGCAGCATCACTTACCATCAGGTGTACTGTTTGCTCGTATGCCACCGTTTGCAAATTCAAATTCAAATACTTTATTATGCATAAACCCCGCGGGGGCACTTACATATGGTCACTTTTTTACATTTTACCTTACACTACTACCGGATCGGAATGCGACCGCACTGAGAAGATCCGGCAAGAAACTCAGTGGGCTTGTCTTTTTTTTATTCATTAACTGCTTTTTTTTTTAAATAAGATAATATACAACAACATGTTTATTAATAGCTCCAGTGTGATGCCTTTCGAACCATCATATAATACAGTTATTAAATATAACGAAAAAGTACCATGGCTGGATCAGATCCCGCAAGCGCACTCCTCGAGCGTGTGCTGCGCCGTGTCCTCGTCGCAACTGCAGTGGTGGCAGGTCGGTGTGCTCTCCCTCCTGACAATCTTGTGCAGGTACTTCCCGAAGCAACTGTGCCCGGTCAGCACCTGCACCAGTCGGAAGGAAAGCACCCCGTGCGTCCGCTCCAACCACTCCATCAGCACCAGCCGGAGGGCCTCGACGGTCCTGACACCGCACCGAGGACTCTCCAGCCGGACTGCCCAACGGGCATGACTTCTCGGCGGGCGTCGACCCGCCAGGCGGTGATCTCTCTGATGGAGACCATGCCGCCGCGGGCGCGCGTCTCCGACACCCGCCGAGCATCTCCGCCTCCAAGTCCCACGGGGGAGTTCCGGCCAGGAGGCACGCTGCCTCCGTCGCCACCGTGCGGTAACCCCGTATGGCCCTGATCGCCATGACCCTCTGTGGTCGCCACAGGAGGGTCCTAAGACGGACTACGTCTAAGTCGTCCATCATAGGATCCGTTTTCAATCACATTTAGTACTAAAGTTTGTAATTACTGTAATGACATGATATTTCTATTCGTCAAAATGCAATAAATCTCAGAGAGCACGCAGTAATGTTTGGCACGCATAAATATGTGTAATTACGAGCGTATATCTGTTGTTCTTTGTGTTAGCAATGACAGAAATATCTCTAACATAGAACGTTTAGTGTTGAGTTACAAAATAATTGAGTGTTGTGGTTCAATGTGTGCTCTTTGCGATATAAATAGGTTGTGAGGTTTTGTTTTGAAGGCAAAACTTTTCGTGATTGGCTGATAGTTGAGCCTTTAAATAACGTTTGAATTTAATTTTACTAGCGTTTCTGTGTGGTGATGGAGTAAGAATACAATTCACCACACTTTCTCTTGCCCGTGAGTGTCGTAGAAGACGACCAAGGGATATAATATGCATATAAACTCGAAAACAAGCCCCATACCAACCTGTCCGACAAGCATGGTACAGTAAGGTTAACTTCTTTTATTGTAGAGGAGGCTTGAACCCCAGCATTAGGTTTTAAAGGAGGCGAGATCAATAAATAGCGTTGTCTACAATGATCTCCATAGAAGTAGCAGTCAATGCGATGGCCACGTTAAATAATCTTTGCGCGTGTGCGATTTACACTATTGACACACAGATGTGTGTGTGTTTGTTAATTGCATTTGTCTTGCGTGGTTCCTTTCTGTGTAGTGACGGAGTAGAGATACAATTCTTCATCTCCTATTCTGCCAGTGGTTCTATTAAGAGGCGTCGAACGGATATAATATGCAAATAACCTCTATGCAAAAGAAAGAACACTCGAAATAGAACCCTATAATAAAGCGTGTGTTTGTCGTGACATAAGGATTCCTTAATCAGGTTTTGATTTTAGAAATAAAGGTCGTAAAATATATCTCCTTTGGCTTGCGGTGGTCAGGTGTTTGTCGCTTAGGGGGCGTTCATAAAATACGTGAGATGTTTAAGGGGGGCAGGGAGTCGAGTCAAATCTCATCTAATCTTGGAGAGAGGGGGGGGTCTCGGCAAATATCACGCAATTTTTTTCCGATTGAAACAAAAAAAAATTATACTATTTTGATCCATTTAATCCAGATTGTACATGCTTAAGATTTAATCTTAAGCGTAATCGTAATACGATTAAGATCATTCCCTAATTCGTTCGAAAGAAAATAATTTCATTCATAATTCGACTTTATACCATAGATAATTCACTATAAAATAAGATAGATGTGCAACTGAGGTTTTAAATTTTTCTTTTTACAATAACAATTCAACGCGTTTACGTAAGAAACCCACATTTTGATAAATCTCACGCGAGATTGGGGGATGGGGGAGGGGGTTGAATAAAATCTCACGACATCTCACCAAGGGGGGAGGGAGGGACAGAAAATTTAAAAAACACCTCACGTAATTTATGGACGCCCCCTTAGTGGCATTAAAATCTGCCAAAAATAAGCTAATCTAGTAAAAATTATTTCAAAGCTAGGATGTGATAATATTGATGTGGTTTAGAAGGTTAGCAATTATTTTAGAAAAGAAAAAAAAATATAAGTTAAAATCAATACCGCCTTCAAAAAACACCAAGGAACTAAAAACCAAAAATAATACCTAACTCGCTGATTTAGGTAGAAGTTTGTTTTAAGTTTAAGTTTGTAATAGTGGTTTATTTTTTTGTCTTTGGTTTTTGGTGTTTATAAGGCAATATTATTATTTACTTAAAAATATTTTCTTTTCTTTTTAGTGGTAGATCATCAGAACCCAACCCAATGATAATAGAAACAAACACCTGGAAACTATATTCTGTCAAACAAAAAAGAAATTTTCTCTCATTTGTTGAAGTCGGTTAATCTATACCAATAAATAAAATAGGAGTGTCTGTTTGTAATGTCAAAATAATAGACTTTTTTCATACTCACACGGTTATTTGCACGACACCTATGCCTAAAATACAGATTAAAAAATTTTTGTCTGTCTGTTTGTTCCGGGTAATCTTCAAAACGGCTGGACCGATTTCAAAAATTCTTTCACCAATGGAAAGCTATAATATCAGGGCGTAAACTAGGCTATATTTTATCCTGGTATTTCCACGGGAACGGGAACTACGCGGGTAAAACGACTAAAACCGAAGCGAAGCGAGGGCGGGTTGCTAGTAATGCATAAAAATATGTACGTACGTTTATGAGTCGGCAAACATTTATTACCAAGCCTATTCACGTGCATTCAATTGTAAATACCAAGGAAATGATTCATATACTACTAGTTTACATAGCTACATATAAGTAGTACATATGCATACATACCTATATAATAGAGCGGATAAGCTCACCCACCAGTCCGGGTAAAGTTGTCACAGCCATCTGAGGCTAACAACTAAGTCACACAAAAAAAAAAAAAAAAAGAAGAACGTGTTAATACCTTTACTGTTAGTGTTATGATTACATTTATGTATCATGATTATATTCAATCTTACGGACAGATTGGAGTCGCTGGAGCAGCGGAGAGACTTTGGGTCACTCTGTGTACTCTACCGACTCTTTCACGGGGAGTGCTCCGAGGAACTGTTTGACTTGGTACCACCGTCACCATTCTACCAACGTACCACTCGACATCGTAGCAGGGTTCATCCATTTCACCTGGAAACGTTATGGTCTTCAACTGTACGTTTCCAGCGATCATTTCTCCCACGTACGTGCAAGCTCTGGAATGAACTACCTGCTGCTGTGTTTCCCGAGCGCTATGACATGTCCTTCTTTAAACGAGGTTTAAGAAGAGTATTTCCTTCACGGTAGGCAGCGGCCTAGCTGTGCCCCTGGTATTGCAAAGGTCCATGTGCAGCAGTTTCACTTACCATCAGGTGTGCTGCTTGCTCGTTTGCCACCGTTGGCAATAAAAAAAAAATTCATGTGGTGACGGAGTAAAAATATTTCATTACCCCCTATCTTGACCGAGGATTTCGTAAAAGTCGACTATACCATAGGAAATAATATGAATTGCCCTAGCCGAGGCCGAGGGTGACTGGACCGGGGAGCTAGTCAGTCACCCGCCGAGAGGCCGACCGCGTGAGGAAAGACCGATGTCCTCCTCGAGGGAGGGGACGTCAATCGAGGAGAGGGTACTCCTCAGGGGGTATTCCGTCGGGCCGATCACGTGTCACGGGTGGGTTACGGGTGTGCGTGCTTACGTCCCGGACGGAGTGGAACGAGGAGTGAGCCGACCGTAAACCCCATATACTATGAATAGCATATACTATGAATATAACATCTATGCGAGAGAAAGAAAACTCGACATAAAACCAACACCTCTGACTAACGCCTATAAACGCCTAACCTACTATACCGTAGGTAAATTTCACTCTTATTGTGGAGGTGATCTGATCACAATAGTGGAATTTATGTGTCCTTTTTTTCCTGTGTGTGCTACAGTCAGTGCAACCGCCGCCTGTCTCCATCCGGGGTGACAGACGGGCGGCGCACGGCCCCGTAACCCACCCGTGGCACGTCGCCTTCGTCGTTGGGCCGACCACCGGTGCAGGGTGACTTGTGGTCAGTGGCCGCGCGATCGGCTTCGGTGACGGACTAACTCCCCGGTCCAGTCACCCGCGGCCTCGATGGATATATGTGTGCTGCGATGTTGTATCTTGGCTATCTTATTTGGACCTTTTTTTGGGCGGGTTATGGTCTGGATCCATGCCATCCTTCCCGTTCAGTCTAACGAGGGTTTTGTTACTAAGTTACAGAAGCTAGGTGACACACATGGTACAAATAAAACTACAAAACGAAATTTTTAAAAATATTTGAAGAATAGATACTCCGTTTAAATAGAAACAAAAAAGAAAAGAGAACGAATAAGAAGATTAAATATGGAAAATAATGAACTAATATCTTATACACGGTGACTTTTTATCGTCTTACAAAAAAAAAACCATAAAAGTATCCGACCAAAGAAACATATCTAACATATTTAAATGTTCAATAGAGGCAGTTATAAAAAAATAATAAAATAAAATAAAGTTAATATTTTGTAACAGCCTGTTTATCATGTTTTATAGAATTTGCCCCGCAACTGACCTAAAAGCATCCCGCTCAGCGTTTGTCAGATAAAATGCTAGCACTGATTTTAGAGTGACATTTCCCATCAATCCCATTCGCAGCCTTCGCTAGTTCACTGTCAGGTACAAAAGTATTTAGGTATTCCTGTTTGAGCAGCTAAATATTATTTAATTTCAATACGAATTAGGCCTTAATTTTAAGAATGTTTTAGCAGATTGGAGAGAAATTCGGCTGCCTACTCTTATAGAGAATGGAGTTGAAATCAAATAGGCGTATTTTAGTCCATCTTTTTGCGGTCGTCAATTGCATATTAGTGTCACTATGTCAAGGTGACTTCAATATCTATTTGATAAGAACATGATAAAGTTTCAGATAGATAAAATTTCAAGTTCATTGTCAATAGGCATTTTTATCTATGCATACTCAATTAGGTTGTTTTTTATTACCGTAACTGAGGAAACAGCATACCTGATGGTAAGTGATATTGTCGCACCTTTGCTAGGTCGCTGCGTATCGTAAAGAAAGTGTGGGGAGACTGAATGGGTACAATGAGGTCCAGTGACACTAAAGACATCAACAAAACCCTGAAGAAAGTGTAGGGAGTGCGAATGCGTGCCATGAAGTTCAGTGATACTGAAGGTATCAACCAAACCCACTACACGCAAACACTCTCAGAAAGTTGGTGTTCCGACTCTCTCTCGTTCCTCGAACAAGTGCAGTAACAAATTGCTATTACTCAGACGTCGATTTCCTGCGAGAGTGTAGAACTACGGTACAGATCGCCCCGCGGCTGTAGACAGACAACTGTCAACAGTGTGATCCTACCACGTATTTGCTGTGTTATAGCGTCTACGATCACTACCAACCTTCATATAGCTCTTGGGTATCGTAAAAGACGACTAAGAGCGTTAGATTGACCTGGGCAACTTCATTTAATGCTGTTTGGTCAACAAAATTTTCCAATGAGGGTTGTCATCAAAAAGGCGGTTGGTCATAAGACTATTGCCAAATCCTCACCACTTCAGCTGATATACGTCCCATTGTCGGGCTCGAGCCTCTTCCACAATAGAAGGGAGATTGATCTTACTATACCATGCTGGTCAGATAGATTTTCCTTCTCTTGCGTATGCAACATGTATATGTTATATGCGTATTATATTCCTTAGTCGTCTTTTACGACATCCACGGGCATGATAGAGAGTGATGATTTGTATTTTTACTCCGTCACCACACGGAAAATTCTATAGGCCAAGTAATTAGGATAAGAGCAGGATTATGATGATGTACACTCAATTAGGTGTTCTGTTGTTGTAATATTAACTTAGTATTCAAAGTGTCATTGTGGCCACGGTCAGAATACATTACTCTAGTTGTAAGACAATTATCGTTAAGGACGTGACTAAGGGACTATTTGTAATCACTACACCTTTTTTAACTTTAAAAAAGGCGAAGGTTCTCAAATCGACTGTATTTTTTTATGTTTGTTACCTCAGAACTTTAGACTGGAGGAACCGATTATGATGTTTTTTTTTATTTGATAGCTTTCTTTATGGTCCCACTTCAATTTGGTCCAGTTGATTTAGTTTTTTTTTTTTATTAAAATTATTTCCCCAGTAATTAAACATCATTGGACTAAAGTAAAGGAAATTTATTGCATTTTTTCGCAAGGAATAGCAACTACATCTTCATAAAACTGTACTCGATGTTAACCAATGTTCTTAACACTTAATATGCAATACCTAATTATAATTTTGGGTATGGTGTTGGAGTAAAAACACAGTTTACCACCCGTGGATGTCGTAAAAGACGACTAAGGGATGCAATATGCAATATCATCATACTTCGAACAACAGGAAAGTAGCATTAATTAAAACTGGTACAAAAACGGGATATTTTCGTTGTGTGTACAGCGCGTTATACCTAGCTTACGACCCACTCTATAATCCTCTGTCTCTTAGGTGATATAAACGAAGTTGCACGGGCCAGCTGGTCAATAATAAACGTTTCAAAACACTCGATTTTAAAAACACGATTAACAGCCCAAAATTGTTCGTTAATACAGAAGTGTTATTAGGATAAATTTGAAATAACGTTTTTACTTATAGTAATTTGGCATTGTATCAAAGTATTTAGTCTATATTTATCACAGGGGCATTAAACTATAATTTGGTATCTTTCAAGTCTTACCTGCAAAAGAGAGTATGGTACAACAAACTTCAAATACAAATTCTTTTATTATTTGTTTGTTATACTTTTTTTTAATTGGACTAAACCTACCACACATTGCCACCATTGTAACTGCTGTAGGGTCGAGGCGGCCACAGTGGATCACTTTTTTTCCAATGACCCTACACTAGATTTGAAAGAGTATTATGGACAAGTAAAGGGATTAATACATAGTATAACTATCGAACTTTCATAATTCAAATCGATTTAGGTAAAAAATGTAATATGCTGGGTAATAAAATGCATTTTTTAAAAAATATCATTTGAGCCACTGTGTACTGGGGGTCGGATACAGTGAATAGGCCCTCAGTTCACAGTGAATCAAGTAGGTCCACAGTGAATCATCAATAATATAACCTGAATAATAATACACTTTTTTACGTTTTATCAGTTTTTATTTATTAATTTCAGAAAATAATAAATGTTACATTAATCATAATGACTTTTTCATTCTTAAAACTAATAATTTGGTACAAACTTAAATGACTATTTCAGTCTCAAGAATATAAATGTCAAAAATTTTTGAAACGTTCGTTTTTCTTTTCTTAATTATGTAAATAATCATCTGATAAGTATCTAAGTAACAAATATAAAGCGACTTTCAGTCTTTCAAGTGAAATTTTTTGGATTACAATTTGTCTTTTTATTATTATTATTTTTAGTTTAAATAATTAGCTGATAACTGTAATGTAAACTAAGTAGGTAGCAAACACTGGTTCAGTATGTTGCAAAAACAATAAAATAAAATTAAATAAATTTTAGAAAACAACATGAAAAGAAAAAAAACAATGTTCAGCGAATATTGAGAAGTGATAGATCTGTAGCAAAAGATAAATATGATTGCTGTCTCGATGTGCTTCCAGAGAAATCAGGCTTCGGTAATATTAGTTTGATGTCCTGTTCTTTGACATATGAAATATCTGGCTCGTTTGGATTGTGAAATTTATTTATAGATTTTCGACGCAGATAACTAATGCAATATTCTAATTTTTTATTACGACTCTCTAACACTTTACCAACGTAATATATTTGTGTTTTCTTTGTAGAAAATTCAACCAAAACATATTCACCCTCCTGTGGTGTATGAGACAGTGGCCTTTTCAAATAATTGGAAGTGATAGGGACAATATAATTTTCTACTTCTTCATCAAGCCAATCATTATCCTCATCAGACTCTTGATATGGAATTTCAAAAAGTTCATTTTCGGAATCATTTTGGAGAATCTTCTTAGCTGTTTTTCTTTTTTTAGCTTCTTTTCGGTTTTTTGAGAAATTTTTATCCATTTCGATTTCCAGTTTTTCCGGAGTATCTGTTGCAATTAAACTTCTTCCCAATTTTCGTGCTTTTCTTTTCGATTTTCTAGGTCCTGCCTTTATTGGGTTTCTGAATTCAAAGGGAGATATTATCTTTGATTTTTTATCAACAATCGAGGGAGCTGTTTCTGCGAATGATACAGGGTTTATATTGGCAACCAACTCTATCGATGGTGGAGGTGGTGATGATATTAAGATACCTGAAATGTCAGAATTTCCGTAAGCTGTAGGTGTAGGTTCTCGATCATAAGACTCCTGCAAGATTGATGGAGAATCATTTCTTTCAAGAGAGATAATGTTGTCTAAAGGTCGTAAAGCAACCGAAACTTTCTCAGATAAATTTGATACAGATCGAACCTCTTCTTCAAATATTGTAACGTCAGAGCTACTTGAAAATCGAGAGTTAGCTAATTCGGTCGTAGAATCCAATTGAAATGAATCCTTTGTAGATGGACCTGGTATATTTATATCGTTATAATCTTGAGAAGGTCGTGGTAGTATTGTAGATGCTTCTTCACGTGGTTCACAATCGGGACATGGGCGGTCAGTAACTGACGATGGCAAGAAATCATCATTATCAAACAAATTTCTGTCAAACGGAATGATACCACAAGTTTTGAATGCTTTTGTAATATTAATTGGAGTCATGACTTTCAAAAAAGCATTGCCAACAATCTCACCAACATCATATATTGTGACTGGCTTGCCAGGATTTTGTAACATCCAAGCGTCTATACCTGCATTATAGTAAGTCTTAAATGGTCCGTATATGCCAACATCCAATGGCTGCAACTTTCCCGAAGTATGTGGGTGAAGGGTAAGCACGTGAACACCTGATGCTTTAGCGATATTCAAGGCTTCAATGGATAAATGCGATTCATGGTTATCCATTATTAGTATACTTGGATTTTCCGGAGTTGTATTTGAATATTTGATAAAGTGCTTCATTACTTCTGGAAAAATTTCACAGTTCATCCATCCTGTTGGGGTTGCAAGTCCAAGAGTACCCGTCGGTGTATTCTTTATCATGAAATTCTTGAATTTTTTTCTTGGGAATACCATCACCGGTGGTAACGCTACTCCACTCGCGCCTATAATACAACAGGTGGTGACGAGTGTGCCTCTTTCACCACTTGTTACTTTACCTATATTTTTATGGCCCTTTGGTGCGATGACTTTTTGCGGTTTTTGGACCGTAGTAGTTGAAGTTTCATCTAGATTAAATATTCTTGTTCCTTCGGCGAAAGTGAAGTGCCTTTTCATTAAATTTTCCAAATTATTATAAAATCTTTCGACATTTGTTCGATTGAATGCTGATGCTCTTGCGAGACTGCATGCCTCAGGTTTTCTCAGAGTGAGTTCTGGATTTCTCTTTCTAAAATGTAAAAGCCAATCTTTTCCTGCCATTTCAGTCTCTTTCCACGAACCTGGCATTTTTAAATTATTGACATGTGCCATTTGGTATGCTATTCTTCGGCATTCTTTCGTGCTCAATCCGTAAAACAGCAGTGCACAATATGTAAAATAATCCTTTAAATGTTTTTCTTGCTCTTCATTGAAAACTTTGTTAATGCTGTAATTTGGTGTTAAAGTAGCCTGATCGATATTCATATTTTTTGTTTTATGGAAATAACGTCTCAATGTAGTGAAAGGAATGCCCGAAAGTTTTGACGCTTTCCTCACACTCATGCCATTTTTTATATTTTTCAAGGCTGTTTTCATTTCATCAGCCGTATGTTTTCCGATTTTACGGGGCCTTGCCGGACGACCCATGCTGTAAAAGAAATATACCGAAAATTATAATATATTTTCTAGTATTAAATTGAATCAATTATTAACAGTCAGTACACAGTGGATCATAAGCCACTGTGTACTCAAGCAGTATGAGCCACTGTGTACATAACCGCCATTTTGAATTTAACCTGTACCATGCACGACAATTTTGCTTAAATGAAGTTGCAATATATGCGAAAATTGCCTTAATTAAACTTATTTCATACTGAAAACATAAAATTGTTGGTGCAGTGAAAAGATAGTAAACAAATAACAAATGTATCTTACCTTAAAACTCACTTTTTCACTAATCGAAACAAAAAATTGCTCACTGCACTCACTCCTTAGATCGTCGATGCGAGCGAACTGGTTGTTACATGAACCTATACCGAGACCTTGCAAGGAGTGAGAGAGATAGAAAAGCATCTCTAATTCTTTCTATGCAACGGCCTCTGCGCCACTGTTGCCGCTATAGCCACTGTTGCCGCCTCGACCCTAAGCCAGGATCCACAATGGTCTCCATAGATCACACCGAGGTTTGATCATCAGGCATTCCCGGGAAATGATTAATTGTCTGTGGACCCGCAACAACTTTAATTAGAAGAGTTAAACAGGGAGAGTTGGAAGATAGATTTCATCTCCCTCCTATGCAATGCGTGAGACATGAAGCAAAATTGATTAGTTACCACAGGATAGTAACGCGGTCAAGGAATAGGTACCAGTCATCGGCCCAATGGTGATGAGGCCGTACGCCGCTCGTCTGCCGCCCCGGACACATTGGGCGGTGAGTGTTTAACCCACAGTCCACCAAAAACAAGGACCCAAACGCGGACGCCGCTGAGAAAATCATGAACGGGAATAATTTTTTACGGATTTTATCGTCTATATTTGATTTTACTTTTAAAAACTATTCAGCATTCATGGATCAATAACTAAGATTAAAGCGGACAGATAAAATCGGTTGTCTGTAAAGTCAGTTTTCTGACGATAGTTGAACGTGACAACGTCATAAGAAAATACTGATGGAATGGTTTCATTTTTCAAAAGAAAATTTTAATTTTATTTGTTTGATAGATATTTTGTATGGATCAAGCCTTAAATAGAACGCCTCAGAGCGAGGTAACGCTGCATACGTCATGTTTTTTTGTGTGTGCAGCCGGCTCCATCGAATTATAAGACGTTGTCACGTCAAAAACTTTTGTAATAAAGATGGTTTTAATGAGATACTGTAGGAGGACTGTGATAATGAACGTTGAAAAATGTTCGAAACCGCGAACTATGAAAACAAGTTTAATTTCAAAAATGTTTTATTTTACTTCTTTTGCAGTGACTTCATGTGCATATGGTATAGTTTGAGAACTCAAAACAAGTGTCACTCGTTACAATACAATAACAAAACGCGGTCGCACGATAAGCTGCGCCTCTAAATTGGCAAATTGCACGTCCACAAACGTCATTCAAGAATTATCTAGTAGAATTAGCTGCCCTGTTGTTAAACTTAATGGATGTTGCTTCAATGCAATGCAATATTATATAATTTATGTTTTGCTATTGTATATCTTTGAGAAACTATATGACGGACCTAGACGATCAATCTCTTGTTTAAAATATATAATCTCTTTATTTAATACACAGTTAACAAATTATTAATACATAGTGTACGTATTACGGAGTTGGAAAACAAAATTTATAAAACTATAACAGTAATAGAAGAAAACTAGAAATGAACCCCTTTTAACTAGGGTGTCTTGTTAAGGTCCGCTCTGAGAATAATAAAGGCGAAAGAAAAATATTTTTTGAAGTGAACTTCTTTAGAATCGTTGTGATTTCAAACTCGTTGAAACGAAAAATCGAGTCCATAGAGACACAAACAGGTAAATTCAGACGGCGAGAGAATGAGATGAAGGATTAAGGATAAAAGATAAAGAAGTTTTACTTCTGCACTGCGTACTTTGTACACACGCTCTTTTTTTAACAAGACAAACTATAAGGAAATAATCTTTGTATTGTGGATTGTACAAAGTATTATCCTGCTTGGCAATTAAATCTATGACACTGGATCGGTAGATCGGTGTGTTAACTGATTGCAGTTAACACACCGATCTACGAAGGTTTTGACCATGCACGTAGTTTATTCTTAGGTTCATCATCCCAGCTCATTTACGCCTACTGCTGGGCTCGCACCTACTCCACAATATGAGAGAAATTAATCGCTGGTCAGACATGTCGGTATAGGGTTTCATTACGAGTTTTCCATCGTGCATAGATGTTATATGCATATTTATATCCCTTAGTCGTCTTTTACAACTGACACACAGGGAAGTGATGAATTGTATTCTTACTCCGTCACTAAACGGTGCTTGGTTTATTCTTTAATCAAATACAAAGAGTAAATAAAATATCATTGCCCTCTGCTACCCACTACATAAACAGTTATAAACTTATTATTCACCACAATATCGGACGTTAAAAATTCACCGGTCTATTTTTGGACATGGTTCCCCTCCATCTTGAGTCATCAAATGAACGTCGGCCGCTCCTACAGTAACGCTGATAGCTTAATAAGTGGCTAATAGAAATAATGGTTAATTATACAGACTGTCCGTGTGGTGAAGGAGTAAGAATAGAATTCACCACTCCTTATCTTACCAGTGGGTGTAGTAAAAGACGACTAAGGGATTTTATCGCGTTTGTATTTGATTGCGAGACAGAGATTTATAATTATCTCTGTAATAACGATGACTTGTTGGACGTGTGACATCTTAGTCCGCCCGTGACTATGAACGCTGCGAAGTGCTCGAAACGTCGGGCAATGAAAAATCAAATGCAAACGCGATAAAATCCGTAAAGCAGTTTTATTTACAATGTGTAATACTCGCGTAAACACCAGTAATCATTACGACTAAGGGATATAATATGCATATAACATCTATACAAAAGATGAAAAACCCGAAATGAAATCAACCAACACTTCTGACCAGCGTGGTATAGTAGGTTAATTTTACTCCTATTGTGGTGTAGGCTCTAGTCCACCAGTGGGATGTATATGAGCTGAAAACATGACCATGAATGATGAATAGAAATATTGTTGAATTATAAAGACTGTTTTGTAGATCTACCGGTTAAGTATTTCGATTATAAGCTACCGGGTTTGGATCCTGAGTCGCACTGTCTGCTCCATCCGGGGAGACGAGCCCATCGAATACGTACTTCTTTCGAGCGCTAAGTCGGCGGGGCACTGGTACCTGAGCTTGTCATTAGTGGCCCAGCTTTACATAGACTTGGGCCAACTCATTTGATGTCGTCTTATTAATAATTACACACCGAAGTTGGGTTGACGTCAGTCAGGCGGCCGATCAAAAACTATTACCAAAACTTTGGCAAAATGTACGATGGAAAAATAGTAGGTACTTATATAACCCAAATAATTGGATTATCCCACTTATTACTGAACTGATGATGATCGTCTCCAATTCTTGTGTACTCAAGGTCATGGCTTAAGAGGACCTTGACCGTCGGCACAACAGATCCATTAATTGTATCACGTCATTTATACAATCAAGTACAGCTTTGTCTATGACTCGACAAGGCATAGAGGAGCGTCCATAAATCATGTGATGTTTATTTCAGCATTTTAACCCCTCAGCCCTTTTCCTTGGTGTAGTTTTAGATGAATAGAACCAAGATTACGTGTAGTATTTAGTACTTAAAAAGAATCTTAAAACTTTTGGAAAATTATCTTTAAACACAAATATAAAGTATGATATAATTTTATTTTGAAATTAAAGACCATGATAAAAAAATCGTCATCATCATCTAAGCCCACATACGTCCCACTGTTGGGCTCGGGCCTCCCCCGCAATGAGAGAGAATTTAACCTACTATACCATGCTGGTCAGACACTCGAAATGAAACCCAATAGGTTTCATTTCAAGTTTTCCTTCTCTTGCACAGTTGTTATGTGTATATTGTATCCCTTACTCGTCTTTTACGACATCCACGGGCAAGATAGGGAGTGGTGAATTGTATTCTTACTCAGTCACCACACGGAAAGAACTCATATCCATTTCAAACAACAACTAATACTTGCCTTTCTACTTCTTCATGACCTGCAACGTTTAAAACACTAAAAGCCGTTTACGAGGTAATAAACCGTTTTGTTTTTGTCTCGTGGTTACGTTCAAGCGTGGGAGAGAGGCTACCGAGGGTTAACGATGATGGTGTCTGTCGATAAAGTATTGCAAGTAATTGTCTTTATATTTTTTTTTAATCTAAGGGCCGTTCATAAATCACGCGAGGCTCGAATTGGTTTGGCATAAATCACGGCATATGGCATAAATCACAAGGGTGTGTGGTGACGGAGTAAGAATAATATTCACCAACCCCTTTCTTGCCCGTAGGTCCCGTAAAAGAGGACTAAGGGATATAATATGCATACAACATCTATGAAAATGAAGGAAAACTAGAAATGAAATCCTATACGTTACATTTGACTAGCGTGGTATTATAGTAGATCAATTTCTCTCCCATTGTGGAGGAGGCTCGAGCTTAAGGAACATGTATGTAAATGTTGTTGGAAGAGAAAAGGCGATAGCGTAATAATGCAGGAAAGTGAATTGTACTTTTAAGCTTAGGAAAATTAAATGAACTCTATATAGTCGACATATATTATATCGAAAAAAGTGTGTGTGTACTTATCGCTGGTTTGCAAGAAAGTCGACATCATTCAAAATTATGTCAAATTGAATATTGTATGCCAAATGATCCTTGATATCTAAAATCCTTGATATTTTATTGTAAACAGAGAAATGTTCCTTTAATTAATACAGTCACATGCTCAATAATTCATTTAAATATTATGGTATGCACTAAAATATTTCTAAAAATTAAAAATGCCCTTCTCTAAGATCAGGGATTTTTGATTGCGTCACTATTCTCGTAAACCAGCGTAATGTCCACAAGAATTTATACTTTGGCGTGACAAGATCTTACCACAAATCTTTCCAAAAATTTTATCCTTCCCGTTCCTACGTTTGTAGAAAAAACGACACTAATAATAGAAAAAAGGTATTTAATACATTGAAAGTTTTATTACAACGCATTATCTAGTTGACATTTGTAACGGTATGCGAGCGTATCGTAAAAAATGCTGACTAGGTAACTTCAGGGAGTCGATTTTTCGTGACGGGCGCACGCGTACATCGTGTAAACTATCATCATTTTTCCTTAATGCCTTAAAGAAGTATACTTCAAAAATATAAAGAGATTTGGAGACCTTCACAAGTTCATTGGCAACGTACATTTAACGTGCTACATATTAATAACAACGCCTAAGTTTGAATGAAAAGAAAAAAGAAACCTCATTTGCTTAATATTTGTCAACATGAACAAAAAATGTTGGCATAGACTACATAATAATCGTCTAAAGAAAAATATAAATATTTATTTATACGAAATGTTTATTCATTTACATTAATAGTATACAGCTGAAGAGATTTTTTTTGTGTTTTTAAAATATGTTGATCTCATGAAATGCTGACCTTAGTTGTGGGTCCGATTCCCATACGGAATACTTATTTGTTTCGCCGGGCCGGCCACGGATGTTAAGGAATCGGTACCAGTGGTCAGCCCAATGGTAATGGGTAACGGTAGGTTATGGACCCGCACTCTTACAAGAGGTGTGCGATGCGCGACGCCAAGTGTACTGGTGGTCGCCCGAAATTTCTGATCTTCGGGTGGCCGCCAATCGATCGCGGCGCGCCTACGTCCGTTGTCGACAACGTAGGGACCGGGATGACGTCCTTGAGGGCCAGCTGCGGATGAAATATAAGAGGAAGAAGAAGACTCTGCAGTTGGCCATCAGCCAGGCGAAGGAGAGGGCCCACGAGGAGCTTCTTGCGGGCCTCGATAGGGACCCGTGGGGGCGACCGTACCAGAGAGCACGTAATAAGCTCCGTGGCTGCGGCGCCCCCGTTATTAACACCCTGGATGCGGATCTCCTGTCGAGGCTAATGGGGGGATTGTTCCCACGCTCCGTGAGTCACATTCCCCCACAAATGTCTTCTCGGTCGGTGGTGGAGGTGGAGACACCTATTCCCCTCATCACTGACAATGAGCTGGAAATGGCCCTCTCCCGACTTCGAGGGAAGAGAAAAGCGCCTGGTCCGGACGGTGTCCCGGGGCTAGTACTCGGCATTGTCGCACAGTATTGGAAGGATGCACTCCGGGAACTGCTCAATGAGTGCCTGAGGTCCGGGCAGTTCCCGGAGCTCTGGAAGAGTGGAAGACTCTGTTTGCTGCGGAAGGAGGGTCGCCCAGTTGACTCTCCTTCCGCCTACAGGCCACTGGTACTGCTGGACGAGACAGCAAAATTATTTGAAAAGGTACTTGCGGACCGTCTCGTCCAGCACCTCGAGGGTATCGGGCCGGGGCTGTCGGATAAACAGTATGGGTTCAGGCGCGGCCGGTCAACTATTGACGCGCTGGCCGCCCTGAAAAACCTGGCCACCGAAGCGGTGGCCAACAAGGAAGTAATACTGGCAGTCTCGATCGATATCAAAAATGCCTGCTACAGTCTCCCACATGAGACATTGAAGGAGGCGCTCCGATATCACAGGGTGCCTTCGTATCTCCGGAGGCTGTTGGAGGCCTACCTCGAGGGGAGGCACGTGCTCTGGACGGGGGACGACGGGCGCATACACTACCACCAGGTGGAATGTGGTGTTCCGCAGGGCTCAGTCCTCGGTCCGACCCTGTGGAACGTGGGATTTGATTGGGTGTTACGGGGTCAGCTCCTTCCCGGGATGGGGGTTATTTGTTACGCAGATGACACCCTCATCACGGTGAAGAGGGCTGACTTCCAGGCAGCCGCCCGTCTAGCAAGGGTTGGTGTAGCGCTCGTCGTTGACCGGATAGTAGTAGATAGTATGCTGGGCCTGAGGGTCTCACTGGAAAAGACAGAGGCCCTCCTGTTTCATGGCCCACGCCGAGGTCTCCCCCGCAGAGCACAAATCAGTGTGTCTGGGGTTGCCGTGCCGGTGCAGACTCAGATGAAGTACCTGGGTCTGCACCTAGATAATAAATGGAGTTTTGGGCCGCACTTTGCCCAGCTTGTTCCCCGGCTCGCCAAAGCAGCCGCGGCTTTAGGTAGGCTTCTACCCAATACTGGAGGTCCTGGATCATCTTGTCGGCGTCTATATGCCGGTATTCTGCGGTCTATGGCACTGTATGGTGCACCAATCTGGACGGAGTCACTCACCGCCCCTAATAAGGCCCTGCTGCGAAAGGCGCAGCGAGCCATGGCGGTGAGAACAATAAGGGGATACCGTACGGTGTCCTGGACCGCAGCTACGCTGCTAGCAGGTGATCCACCCTGGCCACTTCAGGCTAGGGGGCTCGCAGAAGTCTACCAATTTCGCGCTATGTCGCGGAATAATGGCGAATCCATCGCCACGAGGGGACTAAATAGGGCAAAGGAAACGGCCCGAAGGGCAGTAATCCGGCGGTGGAGAGAGGAGTTGAAGTCTCCCGTAGCAGGGCGGGAGACTGTCGCGGCGATTGCGCCGCACCTCCACCGCTGGATGAATCGAAGGCGCGGCAACCTGACCTTCAGGATGACGCAGGTACTTACCGGACACGGGGTCTTCGGTAAGTACCTGCATAGAATTGGTCGAGAAGAGGCCCCCGGATGTAACGAGTGTGACGCGCCAAATGACGATGCGCGTCACACACTGGAAGTATGTCCCGCCTGGGGGCCTCAGCGCCGCGACCTGTCGGCGGTTATAGGAATAGACCTGTCGTTGTCGACCATCATTTCAAAGATGCTCGATAGCGACGAGTGCTGGACGTCGATGGCCTCTTTTTGCGAAGAGGCCATCTCAAGGAAGGAGGCCGCGGAGCGGGAACGCGAGGAACTCGCGTCCGCGAACTCGCTTTGCAGGCGGCGGCCAGGGAGGGGGAGGCGGATCTCCTCCTACCGCCTTAAATCACGACAGGTCGTGGCCAGATAGCCTAGCGTAGGGGTGTCGGGGATCGAATGTCAAAAGACGATCTCTCTGGCACCCCGTAAAAGCGCGGAAGGGACTGCTGTGGTTTTAGTGGGTATTCCGGCAGCATAGGCAGCCGGCGAGTCCCACACTCCCCGCCATCAGACGCTGGCGGGGGTTAGTGCGTAAACTGCATTTCCACAGCGTCAAAAAAAAAAAAAAGTTATGGACCCGCACGCCGCTCATCTGTCGCCCCGGGCGGACTGTGGTGTCCAGACCATAAATTACCAAGAAAAAGGATAGTTATTTGTACTATCTACAAGCGATTGTTCTTGTTAATTATGTTCGACAATTGTATGTTTATTAAACATTTTCTCTCTAAGAAAAAAAATCTAAATAAAACCTTATACGGTCCCGCCTGACCAGCGTGGTATAGTAGGTCAATTTCCTTCCTATTGTGCAGGAGACTAGAGCCCAGCAATAGGACATAATATGAGATGAGATGATGATAATAAAAAGCTTCTTGCGACACAAGCATTTATTCCTTAGCGCAATGGGTTGTCTTTTTAATCTAGTTTTAATGTAAGAGAGAGCGAACTCGAAATAAAGGCTACACCAACCCGCCGGACCAGCGCCGTACAGTAAATCAATTTTTCTCCTATAGTGGAGGAGCTTCACAGCATTGGGATGTGTATGAACTGATATTATGATTCATTTAATAATTCCAAATAACTGTAAAAATCATGTAATCGGTATATTAGTCACTCAGACGTTTAATACCAATGTAAGCAAAGGCAAAGGTCCATGTGCAGCAGTTTCACTTACCATCAGGTGTGCTGCTTGCTCGTTTGCCACCGTTGGCAATAAAAAAAAGGCAAGAGATTAATGTAAGTTGTAAGAATATTAGACATTATAAATTCGTAATGCACTAAGTGCTTATTCATGTGTTGCAGTCAATAAACTGCGGGGGAGGGTATAAACAAGAATTATTCATTAAATACCACACAGGACATTGTTTTATACATAGACCCACGCCTGTTTTTGGAGTTAGGCGGACACTACGATTATATAATTATTTGCTAGTCTTGCTCTGACTACTAACCCCTGGCTATACTACTCTGGAATGGATTTAAATTGCCGTGGCTTGCCCCTGACATTTTGCAAAGCTAACACGTAATCTCTTGTCCAGTGAAGAATCAAATTATAGCATTTTGTAAATGATCATCTCTCAATTTGTCGCGTCAACGCGTTGTTCTAATAATGTGCAATTCTCTCTCATCCTGCCATGAACGACTTGAAAAGCCTTGGTCTATCATAATGGCACCGTAGTCAGGAGATTTTACACCACAGGACAGTGAGACACTCATTTCAATTTAATGGTTGCTCCTTTACACTGTTGACAAATGGCGTAGTGATCAAGATACCGACCTACCGTGCCAGTGTCATGGGTTCTATTCCCATGCAGAACAATACTTTGTGAAATCCACAAACCGAGTCTGGGTTTGTGTCCGTTAAATTATACGTTTTTAGTCCCCCGCAACACAAGGATTATTAATAGTGTCGGGTGTTGCCTTTTAGAAAAACAAAAAATAAATTAAATATATCATTTACCCAATTTACGTAATTAATTTTAACAATGTAAAGCGACATTTATCAATGTTTGCGCATTTTTCGGCTACAGTCTAGTTTGACTAATTACGCGACCAAACTGGTTTGCCGAAATTTTCATAGAGATAGAGTTCGTTGTTAGTACAAAATTATCGTACTTAGAATGGTATCATTTGAAATAAAGCTCATTGACTAACACTAGAAAAGTAAATCATTCCGAAAATCGTTTTCCTTAAACTTAACCTTGACAGTAACATCAAACTTGTATAGCTGGTTCTTTATAATTTAATTCTGTCATATCAAAATATTTCAATAATAAAAACAACGTGGCAACATAACACGTGTATATTATTCGATAAGAAAATATTCATCTATCTATCCATCAGCTTCTCGATGTTCTTTGCTGGACATATGATCCTCATAGGGGGATAATGCCATAGGGGGATAATGGCATAGGGAATAACGTCATAGGGGAATAATGTCATAGGGGAATAATGTCATAGGGAAACAATGTTATAGGCGAATAATGTCATAGGGTAATATTGTCATAGGCGACTAATGCCATAGGGGAATGATGCCATTGGAGAATAATGTCACGGAGAAATAATGCTATAAGGGAATAATGCCTAGGAGGAATAATGTTATAATGGATAATGCCACACTGAACAGGTAGATGGTGTTATAAATTACCCAGGACAGAGCTATTAATCTCTTGGTGATCCATATGCTGGTTTTTAAGGCTCCTATGCGGAAATTGTGTATTATATTAGTCACCATACAGAAATAAGAGGATATAATTCATGAAAATTATCATCAGAATATTAACACCATTTAGACATTGTGGAAAGTTAAGGTTAGAAGATCCCTGTTGAATACAGTCAAGCATCTTCTAAATATACTAAACTATGGGAGAGAAATCCATCTATACTTTGTATGTTACATATAGCATGCTGGTCGAAGGGTTGATAAGGGGTTTTACTTCTCTCACTTATGTACTCTCTGCCTAGATACACCTGCAGCCAAGACTCTTCTTCGCCTTGGTAGTTATCAAATATAATTCAATTAAAAATATTTGATGTATAAATCGTTTTGTATGCGATTTATTGTCTAAGCACATACATACTTTTTGTCTCACATTTTGCTGCGATCTCACAACGATTAAAAGCTTTTGCCTGGGATCCCCCGAGGATCAAACTTTGGTATTATTTAGAGCTATCACTGTGGATCCTGGCTAATAGGAGCTGGAGCAGGAATGTATGGTAAGATTAGTCCCATACAAAAAATACAGATGGGTACAATGCTTGGTAGGCATGACTGTTATATATGTGTGTATTCTATCTCACTCTCTCGTAAGTAGTACCATAGATTATTGGCTTTTTTTAGAGTCACTGTTTATGTTGATCAACTTTTAAATTAAAAGGTACTTAAGAAGAATCCACTTCAACAAAAAAAAAAAAATACAAAATCGATGAAAAATAAAATATAACATACCACTTTGTAATTCTTAATGCTCGGCAAAAACCTTTTCTCCTCCACCTGTTTCTTCTGGAACACTTCATTAATGATGTTGCCTATTGCTTGTGCTCCATATTGAACTAAGGCCTGACCACCTTGATTGAGCAGCTGCCTTCCCGCCCCTTGTAGCATGACACCCAAGCTGGTGCCACCATTTTGACCCGCCATAGCGGCGTCTCACTCACTCTTAACTACCTACTGCTTTTTGGGGTTTAATCTCTTTGCTAAGACATTTTAGTATTCACTGTAAATTAATTTAGTATTTAGTCAACTTAGATACATCACTAAGTTGACTAAATTGTATACTAGTGTGCTGTGATTTTGTTTATGGGGCGGATTAAAATTTCTTTACTAAAGTTTGAATTAATTATGGTTTACAGATCTTTAAATAAATCATTTTACATTAATTTTGTAGTTGGAATACCTAATGACAAATAAATTACCTACATATATTAGAATAATAAGATATAGAAGGATAGTGTTGGTACTTAAGCGATCAAAAATGTGAAGCCAAAAATACTACATGTGTGCATGTTATTACACACGTAGACACTCACACCACTATACAATTAAAGTTATCTTGGGTATGGAGTGACCTTGTACACTACGGAACGGTCCGGCGTAAGCTCCAATTTAAATGCCTCATTTTTGGTGCGCGTAGTTATCTTCTATGAGTTATTATCCTAAGCTACATATATTCTGTTTAATTTCAAAATAAATATTATTGAGTGAAAAATTACTTCCAATGTTTATTTATAATATACTAGCAATCCGCCCTCGCTTCGCTTCGGATTCAGTCGCATAACGCGCGTAGTACCCGTTCCCGTGGGAATACCGGGATAAAATATAGCCTATGTTACTCCCTGATATTATAGCTTTCCAATGGTGAAAGAATTTTTAAAATCGGTCCTGTACTTTTTGAGTTTATTCGTTACATACAAAAATACAAATCTTTCCTCTTTATAATATTAGTGTAGATGATAATTACATATAATATTATTTGATTGTTTATTATATGCATTTGATTTACTGCTATTGGTTTGAGATAGTAAAATACGAATTCTATTGTAATTCATGGCATAGATACATTTATAAACAATAAAAAATTGTTTATAATATTATTAAGATACAATAAAATTGTATTTGTTACAATAATAATATAGAACAGTATTGTCAAGTTTATAAAATAACGTTAGAAATATTTTATAATAGTTATAGCAGGTATAATTGCTTGCTCCATCTATCCATTACCTGACTAATTGCTATACTGCTTATTATGTTGACATAAATAAATTCTCTATCTAGGTAGATACCTATATTATGTATATGTGTATACTAAAATTATTATGTAAGTACATGAATTCTATTAAAAGCGCTTTAAGCAAATATTTTTATCATTGGCACTTCAATCAAAGGCACTATTTTTCAGTAAGCCAATAGCAAAACTCAAAGATGTTTAATATAATTTAAATCTATTTCACACAATTCCTTGTTAATTAATTAATTTTGGCTCAATAGATTTTGTGAAGAATTTAATTTCAATATATTAGTAATGCAATTGACATAAAATGGCAGGGAAAATATAAAAAAAAAATAGAATAGGCACTGGACATGGTCATTGAATGCCTGGAGGCCACGACTACCATAGTGATGTCATTACAATGCCAACAGAGGCATGCTAATTAAACTACATGAGTAATGTTTTTAACATAGTACAAGCATTTACTTATTATACTGCTATCAATATTTTTCCAAATATAACATGTAGATATTTGATATGTGTTTGAAAATTATCATTATTAATTAAATGAGATAACAAAATTTTTAATATCATTAATAATGAATGTTAATTGAAATAGCATTTATGCATATTACATTTTTATATGCCTTTTTCTTTTAATAGCTAATATTAATTTGGAATTAACAATTAGAAGTGATAACATAAATAGGTAAATAGTTAAAAATATGAAAATATATGTTTATACATATCGATGTGGGTTTTAATCTCAGTACTTTTAATCTAACTTACTGACACTAATAGTAATCTAGATGCATTTCTCTGGAAGCTATAAGCTAAACTTTACACGAAGAAAATATGACACTGCTATGGAAGGAAAGAAACTTAATATTCATAAAAAAATAGTAGTTTATAGAATGGTTGAGAATTTAATATACAAGTTTAGTTTACTAATTCAGTCACAAGGTTTACTCTGGGCATATAATGTGACATTCACATACATATCAGAAAAAATATCTCTTTTTGAATAAGAATTATATATCCTTGCAGTATGATATTTTTGGAAGGAAGACTGTTCAACTGTTTAGTTTAAAAAAAAAATTCAAGCAGCAGACAGTCTGACATATACCTCAGCAAAACCGGAAACAAATTAAGTGGGTCACTAGTGCACTTTCAAACTTAGAATTTGCAGTGCAAGTACATAATTAATCATTCTCACTCATAATAATTTATTTTCGTTACATGTAATGCTTTACCAAAATATTATTAGTAATAAAAATAGGTGAGATCATCAATATAAGCCGAAGTTCATTCATTCACTGAAAACTAAGGAATTTGTGAGTATCTAAGAATGTTCTAAGATCCTATCTAATATCACTAACACAAATATTTAAAATAGCAAATTTTTAAACTCACAGCACACTAGTAAGTTTGACAACGCAATATTAACATATTTCTATTTACTACACTATTATAATATTTTAAAAACAATTTTTAAATCAGAGAACACCCATACCCAAACGAATCCAAAACTGTCTCACGGAAACTGACAGCAACGCAACCGACTAAAGAAAAGAGCTTTTAGCTAATATGATGTGCGCCGAGAAGCTGCGTACATCAGAACTTAGCCGTATTGCCTCTAAGATTATTGCCAGCGCATGAATGACGTAATGCCGCTAAATGAGCTACCTACATTGATTTTCAGTGCATTTGGACTCTGTTGCTGTATTATTAGAAATTATAATATTTGTAGAATATGAAATAAATTTTTACCATTGAAAAATAATCTAAAAATATATATATATATATATATATTAACATATAACAAGCAAGAATATACTTCATTTGCTTGATATATTATTTCTAGGGTAAATGCAGAGAGTGTACAAATAGTATATTATAGCCAGTAATAGTGAAATATTACTACAATGAAAAATAAATCTTCTACAAGAGGATGAGGTATGGTATTTTGTTATTAAGTAGGATTTCATATTTGACCTGACGGATTCTAATTAGCATTTATTTACCACCATCTTATTAGCCTTAATCATAGCATTTGAATGTCCTAAGTCTGTAGAAAAGAGTAGAGAAGAGATTTCGTTTTCTACTATGGAAAAAATACGAATGTTATTATGCAATTAATACTACGCAAGAAGATTACGTCTATAACGAATACGGAGAGTTCGGTTGGAGGTACGGTACTCTCAAATATTGATGATAGAATAAGATTGAAGAAGAAGGAGGGAGATTAGAAATATTTTTACATCTCTGTATCCAAACTAAGATATTATATCCTCTTAAATACGAATGTTATTACGTTGGTTTGTTACGATTTTATGACAGAATTACTTAACTGGTCATTTTGAAATTTCGCATCCATGTTGTCAGGGATACAGGAAAAACTAAACGCTTTTCGCCAGGGAACAAGTATATGCTGTTCCCAAGTGATAGGAAATTGATTGACAGAATGTAACACTTTTTTTTAGTGCGGGCTATAATCAGCGCACCCGCCGCCCGGCTCCACCCGGGGCGACAGAGTAGTACGTCGCCTTCGTCGTTGGGACCATCCACCGGTACCGAGTTTCTTATCCTTCGTGGTCAAGAATGTAACACTGAGCGTTACTAGTAAGTAAAAAAAACACTTAAAATGTCATGGCCTATGTTATGATGTCATAGTATTTGCGTATATTTTAAAACCACGGCTAATGACGATGAATTATTATGACGACATACCAAAGTTACGTAGGCACTCATGTATCTACCTACTACGTTAGATACAATACTGAGTTATAAGTTTCTTAGCTTGTTATTCTTTTAAAGATACGATTTGGAATAAATGAAATATATTTTAAAGACAGTAAAGACCATTTCTGAAGAAAATCCGATTCTTGAATCGATTCTAATTGTCGTCCAAAGAATCGATTCACAAGAAAATTGAGGTCTGTAGGATCGATTCCCGATTAATCGATCTAGCAATCTTTTCTTTTGGACGAGTTTGTGATGAGCTTTTTTTAGGTAATTTGGAGAGTAAATATGTATGTGATGAGCTTGTTTTTTTAGGAAATCTGAAAGTGTTATTAATTTTATAATACGTATCGAGTGGGCAGAAAAAATCGAACGACCATTCTCTAGGGTAAAGTATCGATTCACTGAATCGATTCAGTGCTTCGTATCGATTTATAAAATCCATTTTTTGGACCTGAAAAATCGATTCTCCGATTAATCGATCTCAGATCGCCATCCCTACAGCATGGTATAATAGGTCAAATTCTCTCCCATTGTGGAGGAGGCCCGAGTCCAACAATGGGATGTATCTGGGCTGCGGTGATGATGATGAAACGAAATACATTTTATATATTATTTTTTAATGTACATCTTATGCGTTTTTCTATATACGATTACACACCGGTCTATTCCACCATAAGAGGGAAAGCTCCCGCGCTAGTGACTTAATAAATCACGCCGCGTGGAAGGTTTGGCAAAAGGTTATGTTTCGAATGTATCTTCTCTTGTGTGTTTATTAGTTAAGTTACCTGCTAATATTCCTCATTCATTTTTTAGCTGTTTTTATAATACTAGGTACTAATACTACTAATAATTTTCCGTGTGGTGACGGAGTAAGAATACAATTCACCACTCTCTATCGTGCCCGTTGGTGTCGCAAATGATGACTAAGGGATATAATATTTATGCAGGAGAAGGAAAGTACGAAATGAAACCATATAACAACCTGTTTGACCAGCATAGTATAGTAAGGTCAATTTCCCTCCTATTGTGGAGGAGGCTCGCGCCCAACAGTGGGCGTAAATAAGCTGAAATGATGATGATGATTATAATACTTGCGCGAGAAATGAATTGGTTGTAAATTGTATTGTATTTTTACTCATCAATCATCATACAGTGCTGTAAGGACTGCTAAAACACTAGTTTTAGCATATCCACCTACTACATTGCTCACGGGTGTCGTAAAAGACGACTGGAAGATTAACATCGACCTGAGTCCACTTCATTTGATGCCGTCTGGTCAAATTTCTAACGCTATTCTATATAGTAGAAGGGAAAATAGGAACCATTTTAAACACATCCTCATAGCGCTGCAACCTAAAACTGCACCTGATGCCACCCTAGCTGAGGCTGCGGGTGACCGGACTGGGGAGTTTAGTCCGTCACCCGTGGAGAGGCTGACCTCGCGACGGCGACCGACGTCCCGGGAAGGGGACGTCGAAGGGAGAGGGTAACCCCTCAGTGTATTCCGTCGGGCCGCCCACTGAAAACAAGGAACTCTACGCCGGTGGTCAGCCCAACAACGAAAGCGACGTGCTATCGGGAGGATAACGGGGCCGCGACTAACTGAACTCAATGTCACCAACTGACCTAAAGAAATGGGAACAGTTATTTAATCTGGTACTACAAGCCATTAATATCTTATTATTTGACAGATCCAATACAAGTAAGGTAATAACAACTAGTCGTTTGCCTTGGGCTGCTACGACGCCATAATTGCTATTATATCAGGATATTACGAAAGAAGGGACTAAAAAATAAAATATTTGAAACCAATGCTTGTGTGCTAGAATAATGTGGTGCCGTCAGTATCTATACTAATATTTATATATTAGTATTAGCTGGGTCAGCTAGTTAACAGACGTTGTTCTGTTCAAATAAAAGAGAATAGTCCTTGAAATCGATCGCAGCGCCATCTACTAAATTTCATTCACTGAATGTCGGTGGAAGCTGGTGGATCAATCTGTATTACTATACTAAACATCAAATAGGTAGTTCATGAAATTTTTTCAAGTAATTTAGTATGGATAAATCTTAAGTAAATGATAGAAAGTTCACAAAAATTCGCATTCACAAAAATTCGTTCAAATCCATCCAGCCGTTTAGTTGCAGTATAGATAAATAACCTAGACACCGAGGGCAGCGCCATCTTCCGGGCTGATTTGTGAATCTAAATCATCCAAGCCCCATCTGATTACATTCACAAAAATAAATTCTTCGAGTTTGTTTGTTTGAACGCATTAATTTCAGGAACTATTGGTCTGATTTGAATAATTATTTCAGTGTTAGATAGTCCAATGATCGAGGAAGGCTATATATCATCACGCTAAAACCAACCGGAGTGGAGCACCGATGAAGAATGTTTCAAAACCGGTTTTATTTTTTCTTTTGAGAGCTTCCACTGCGTAAACGGTTAAATTTTCACAAAAATCATGTGTGACAAAATCATATTATTAAAAAATATTCTTACCTACTTCATCGCAAAGTCTTAGGTTAAAAAGTTAGCGTTAGCCCAAAGTATCTATACCACGCGGACGAAGTCGCGAGCAGAAGCTAGGGGTCTAAAGGCACCGGGCTCCAATCCGACCAGAATGACAAGAGCGGCGTACGGCCCCATAATCTACTGTGTTATCCCTATCGCCACGGAGCTAAACACTGTTACCGATTCCTTGGGCTTGGTGGGGCGACTATACTTAAACTCTGGGCCTGTTCCCGTGACCCTCATTCTGACGATAGCCCAGAAAGTCTACGGCAGTCTCTTACACTATAACTACCAATTTATTACTTCAGGAATATCTACTATGCCACGGATGTCAAGGAATGGGTATCAGCGGTTGACCCAATAGCGATGAAGAGGGAACATAGTGGGTTATGTAGCCGCATACCGCCCATCCGTTACCCTGGACGGATTGGGCAGGGTGTATCCATAGCCAAGGCAGAGATAGGTATACTGTCGGTAATAAGCTCAAAAGGCGAAGAGCAAATACTTGGTGAGTTTCAAGCTTCCACGCAGACTTGCTTGTTTTGGGTATGTTCACACCATTCCAGCAGCAAAATAACAACGCAGTCATGAGGACTACCGACCGAAGTGAAAACGTAAAACTATGAACAAACAGTTGTTATTCTTGACTATTCAAAATAATTATTGGATCTTAAATAATTATTTTGCCATTTTTATCTGATTTTGGCATCTATCGCCACAGATATAGTGATATAGCTACAGGTATAATGTTAGTATTACCACGGTAATATAATCTACCAGTAATCCAACTTCATATAAACGGACGAAACGCGAGCTATACCTACGCGCCTCGATCTCGGCATGCGCTCGGCATGTAGACAGTCGCGACTGTGCTGCAGTGACGAACGAACGGTGTGTTGTTTTTTTAACAATAACTGCGCGAATTTTTCACTAAAATACATAATTATACACATATTTATTATGACAAGTAGGGTATATTGTGCTGTTTTTGGTTGCATGAATTCGTCAATAACGAATCCAGAGATAACTTTTTTTAGATTACCTGGAAACTGAAAGGTAAGATTATAAAATAATTTTACTTACTAGAAGGTAGGTACATAATGTGTGTCGTTTTAATTTCCTTTTATCTTCCGAAAAAAAGTTGTCTGGATTACTAAATAAAGTGATTGACACGAGTGAAATAGGTACGCTTGTGTTAAAACTCATAAGGTGTTTTGTTTTGTTAGTTTATATAATTCAAAGTAAAGACGTGGTATTTTATTATTAATAATATATGTTTATTGTACTATGTGTATGAATAGTACTAGAAAAAAATAATTTGACCGTCTGTCTGTCACTAGATAATTTAAATTTATAGACCGATTTGTTATTTAAACATAAACATGTTTTTTTTAATTAAAACTACCAATCATAAATCAACACGCATTCTTATTGAACACTTCCTATTCAATTCACAAAGTATTTTATTTGTTTATATAAGAAAAGTATATACAAAACTAAATGGAAACACAAAGTAGGCAAATGTTATTAAAATGCTGGAGGCGGGCAGCCCTATCACATGTTTACGTTTAGGCATTTAATTCAAGGTTACGGCCGACATACATTACTGATAGATGACTATACTGTGGTATTACCATATCGATTACGACTTACATGAATTTATTCCCCATTTACAACTGCCTTTAGAAGCTTTTACTTCAAAAATGAGTTATTAATTATTTATTTCGTCTGTTCCACTAATCAAGGCATGGGTATTGAGATATCTGTCTAGGTGTTAAAACAAGTTAAATTTAAACGGCTGAAGGCGCAAACAAATCTCATCAAAGTTTTTTACGAAATGGATCTATAAATGAACACGTGTTGTTTAGGTATTAGGTATACCTTCTGTCATAAATATGTTAAACACATCAAGATATGAAGACTTATCATAATCGTTGTGGCGGCAGGCATTTGGCAGAACATGAATAACAGACCTCAGATTACATCTAGCAGGCACGAAGCCAATACCTTTGTTTTATTGTAATAAACACATTGTCGACTCTACTTGGATGACACGCGTAGAATTTTGCCGAGTGGCGACAGAGCACAGCGTATTATGAACTCCAATTTTGTTGCATGCTGTTTTTATTGTAAAAATAATTAGTTCTTATCATTATCTACAAATCTTAATGTACTGACTAACCTTGAAAAGTGGCGACCTCTACACATTAAATAAATAAAAGGAACTATGCATTAGGGGAATTTGGACGGGACCGTTTCAATGTCATAATGGTGGCGTTTCTACCACAGATTAAGTATCTTAGCGTTATAAGGTGGTATATTAATTAATTAATTTAATATTTATGTAATGTAATGCAGAAAAAGTGCTAAATCTTGTGATATAGGACATAACAGTACTTTATTTGTGTTGCCATGTTTTGCCGAAATTAACCGAGTCATCGCATTATTAAGATTGACGACTTTACTTAAGATGGGAATTCCGCGTAGGGACGGAGTAAGAATATCAATCTCCACCCCTTCTCATGCTCATGACTGTCGTAAATGACGACTAAGGAATCAATTGGGCACATATGATCTGTGCAAGAGATTGACCACTTGAAATAAAACCTTATACCAACCCCTTTTCTCCTTCTTTTTCTCTAGCGTAGTATAGCAGATCAATTTCCCTCCTATTGTGAAGGAGGTGATGATGATGAGAGCAGATTTTTACGACTCCCACGGTCAACTAGGGTGCAACGACAAATTGTATTTTTACTCATCGTCAAACGGGGTAGTACCACATATTTATAGACAACAGACCAAGAGAAAGACTAAAATATGGCTAAAGCACCAAAGCACATGGCAAAATGTCCGAAATAGCACAACCTTGATATTAAACTAACGACATCTGGTTTTTGTAAAAGGAAGAATATAAAGTTTTGGTCTAAGTTCATTTAGTAACGGAATCCGGTTTTGTATATACGTGGGAGCCGATTATTTCGACTCTTCGAGCTAATATACCTACCACAGTTAATGATTCAGCTAATAGATACCATAGATTACATAATTTATAGATGTTTTAACGTTAAATCAAATTGATTTCAAACTGGATCTTTAGCGAGGTTAATTTTAATGTGAAATAAAACTGTTTTTTCTTGTAGTGACGGAATTAGAATACAATTCAATTGAATAGAATACAATTTCTTATCATTGATTGTCATAAAAGACGACTAAGGGATATAATAAGTATATAACATCTATGCAAGAGAAGGAAAATTCGAAACAAAATCCTATATAAACCTGTCTGAACAGTATGATATAGTAAGGTCAATTATCCTCCTATTTTGGAGGCGGCTCGAGCCCAGCAGTGGGACGTATTCATTTAAATGAATGAATTGATGACTGACGGATGGATATATTATATTATTATCAATTTGTGGTTGTACATCTGTTCAAATGTAATCTGTTAGGTATATTTCTCTGTTTCAACGGTGAGGCCACGTGAATTTACTATGGTTAAAAATAAACTCTCCCTTTTAATTCCACTACGTGACGCGTTCGACTTACGTCATCATAGTCACGCAAAATAATAATAATAGGGACAAATTCTGGATAGTAATGTTTTATTTTTAACTAGCGAGCCGCCCTTGCTTCGCTTCGGTTTCTTTTTTTTTTATTGTCGATGGTGGCAAACGAGCAAGCAGCACACCTGATGGTAAGTGATACTGCCGCACACGAACCTTTGCAATACCAGAGGCACAGCTAGACCGTTGCCTACCATGAAATGCTCTTCTTAAACCTCGTTTGAAGACGGACATGTCATAGCGTTCGGGTAACACAGTAGCAGGTAGTTCATTCCAGAGCTTGCACGTATGTAGGAGAAATGATCGCTGGAAACGTATAATTGAAGACTATAACGTTTCCAGATGTAATGGAGGAACCCTGCTGCGGTGTTGAGTGGACAGTCGCCTTGCCTCCGCATTTTAAAACGTCGATATCTGCCAAGATTCAAGGCCTCGGGTTCGAGTTCCGAGGCGAGCAACATCGTCGTTATACATACTGACACTAAAATTTTATCAAAATCGATCCAGGCGTTGTGAAGATTACCCGGATTAAACAGACACATATATAGACAGATATTTTTTTAAACTAGTTTTTAAGCATAGGTAATGTGCAGATAACTGTGTGAGCATGAAAAAATCCTACTATTTTGACATTACAAACAGACACTTCAATTTTATTTATATGTATAGATTTAAATTAAATCAGCTGAGACATTTGATTAAGTGCGATGCCATAGTAGTTTCAATGACTCACTAGTTTACCTACATGGTTTTGTTTGTGATGTGAAAAGTGTTCTTTCTTAACAATTTAGTTGCAATAAGTTTAAAAATGTCCGTGTGGTAACGAATTAAGAATACAATTCACCACTCCCTATCCTGCCCGTGGATGTCGTAAAAGACGACTAGGGGATATAATATGTACATAAGACCTGTGAAAGAGAAGGACAACTCGAAATGAAACCTTGTACCAACATGTCTGACCAGCACGGTATAGTAGGTTATATTCCCTGCCATTGTGGGGGGGCCCGAGTCCAACAGTGGGACATACGTGGGCTGCAATGATGATGATGATGAAGTTTAAAAAAAATTACGTAACGGCGTAAACTAGGCTATATTTTATCTCGGTATTCCCACGAGAACGGGAACTACGCGGGTAAAACGACTATAACCTATAACCGAAGCGAAGCGAGGGCGGTTTGCTAGTACTCTATATTACTCACTGATAATGTAGCTTTCCATTGTTGAAAGAATTTTTTAAATCGTTGAAAAGTTTTACAAACTTCGAGCAATCAAAAATCAAATACAAAAGTCATCAAATGCCTAATAGTTTTATTTATATCGCTTCGGTTTTAGTCGCCTCACCCGCGTAGTTCCCGTTCCCGTGGGAATACCGGAATAAAATATAGCCTATGATACTCCCTGATATTATAGCTTTCCATTGGTGAAAGAATTTTTGAAATCGGTTCAGTGGTTTAAGCGTGAAAGCGTAACAAACAAACAAACAAACTTACTTTCGCATTTATAATATTAGTAAGGATACTCGCGTAAACATCAGAAACCATTTAAAATATTAGTAATTATGTCTTACTTTGTGTGGTGACGGAGTAAGAATACAATTCACCACTCCCTATCTTGCCCGTGGATGTCGTAAAAGACGACTATGGGATATAATATGCACATAACATCTGTGCAAAAGAAGGAAAACTTGAAATGAAACCCTATACCAACATGTCCGACCAGCATCGTATAGTAGGTCAAATTCCCTTCCGTTGTGGAGGAGGCCCGAGCCCAACAGTGGGACATATATAGGCTGAGATGATGTCTTACATATCAGTAACAATAAAACATTGATGATGGAGATGCACCATCTTGGCTCATATACGTCCCACTGCTGGGCTCGAGCCTCCTCCATAATAGAAGGGAAATTGATCTTACTATACCATGCTGGTCAGACGGGTTGGTATAGGGTTTTGTTAAGAGTTTACCTTCTCTTGCATAGATGTTATATGCGTATTATATCTCTTAGTCGTGTTTTACGATATCCACAGGCAAGATAGGGAGTGGTGAATTGTACCTATTCGTATTCTGTCACCACACAGAATCTATATATAAAGCTGAAGAGTTTGTTTGTTTGAACGCGCTAATCTCAGGAACTATTAGTTCGTCTTGTAAGATTATTTCAGTGTTAGATAGGCCATTTATCGACGCAGGCTATAGGCTATATATCATCACGTTAAGATCAATAAGAGCGGGGCACCAATGGCGAATGTTTAAATTTTGTCGTTTGAGAACTGCCGCTGCGGGTGCTGCGTAAACGGTTAAAGTTTGCAAGAACCATAGTGACAGAATTGTATTATTTAAAAATATTCTTTTACGTAAACTAAGTCTCGGGTTAAAGTTAGCCCTAAGTAACTGTTCCACCCGGATGAAGTCGGGAGCAGAAGCTAGTAATAATATAAAATCGCCATAACATTATAAAATGATAAACAATTTAGAAATCAAAAAGAAAAAAATATATTGTTGTTAGCGTATTGTTGACTTTGCAGTTTAGTGGCCTCGTGCTGAAGTCATTCAGTGACCTTTAACCGTGAGAGATTATACGTCATACATAGCATATGAGGGATTGGCCGGCAGCCGGTACAATAATATGGAATCGGTCCATGGTCAGATTGATGAAACGACCTTAAGATAAGCTGTAGCAACTGGAACGATATGAAATAATGCCATATTAAGACTTCGACCGTTAATATTTTAAGCTTTTTTGATTAGCAACAGAATATAATGTTCATAATTTAGCAAAAATAAACTGCCAGAGAACCTTTTTTTTTTGAATTTCAACAAATTTGAGTTGCGTCAGGTAGATATTATGTTACCATTTAGGGGGTCATTAGAGATTTTTAGCGGGAATGTGAAAATGTCTATATTAAATTTAATATTTTAGTGTTTTAACGTGTTATCTATACCAATAAATAAAATTGGAGTGTCTGTTTGTAATGTCAAAATAATAGGCTTTTTTCATGCTCACACGGTTATTTGCACGACACCTATGCCTAAAATACAGATTAAAAAATTTTTGTCTGTCTGTCTGTCTGTTTGTTCCGGGTAATCTTCAAAACGGCTGTACCGATTTCAAAAATTCTTTCACCAATGGAAAGCTATAATATCAGCGCGTAAACTAGGCTATATTTTATCCCGGTATTCCCACGGGAATGGTAACTACGTGGGTAAAACGACTAAAACCGAAGCGAAGCGAGGGCAGATTGCTAGTATTAAATAGTTTTCATGGCATTTTATGTAATGTGATGCGGAGAAAGTCTCGGGTGTAGTGAATATAACAGTGCTGTACATATTTTTTTGTTTGCCGCTAAAATTCCTAAAAGATACCATTAATAGTGTAGCCAAGGCGTTAAAGGCGATGATTTGATTTACTGACGGATAATGACTTTAAAGTATTAGTTAATAAATAAAGATTTGGCTTTTAAGCAGGTCGTAGTAACCAAACCTTATAATAATAAACTCTACTAATAAACTAAAAAAAGGGCTATTACGAGTTAATCGCGGTTTATTTTCATTTCACATTAGAGAAATTATTGTGTCGCGAGGGACCTTTAAAAATCTACACATAACGGACTAGAGTCGTAAATAAGTTGGTTCCCGTGGTGCACAGGTACATGGCTTCTAAGAGCCAGAATCGACAAAAATGGCTCAAAAACACGTCGTTTAAGAGCGGCCGCAGACATACAATTGTAAGTTGGCCGACTAAATCGTAAGTAGGTGTATTAGGTATAGTTACTTATGCTAGCCCGCACATCGTCTCCAACTAAATCATCCAACTAATTAATTGCACACCGATCGTATCAGAATCACGATTCCCTTCCGATTAAAAAAGTTGTCCAACTATCTGCCAACTGCTTGTTAGCATGGTTATCCTATGCAAGTTCGCACACTATCCAATTTAGTTGGACAGTTGTACGACAAAATGCAAGGTGACCACACGCGTGCGCGTGATTTCCCCACGCTCGCATCTTCATCGACGGGTACGATGTCTGTCTCGTGATCACTTGTTGCAAACGAAAAAGTAGAAGAGCTCATAGAGGAAGTTCAAAAAAGGCCAGCGTTGTACAAAAAAAAAACTTGAAACAATTTGTCAGGGTAATATCTGAGTTTATAATGCAATGTATGATGCTTCCCATATTGTAATCTGTTACTTAATATGAGATGCACCCAAAATGTTCTCTTTTATTTTCGTCTTCTTTTTATTAATAGAGTAACTAAAAGGTTTTTTCCCGCATTTTCACGCACATGCACCGCGCTGGCATACTGGCACCGACTAAATCGGATAAGTCTGCGGCGTGTAACTAATTAAATAAAGTTGGCCAACTATACTCGTTCCAACCATTTATTTTACTTTTGGCAGGTCGAATTCTGATCAATTAGTATTGTACCAATGTATTACGGATACTATGTTTTGTAATAATCGATTTTAGTCAGGAAGAACTTTTAATCGATTTAACACGGATATTTTATTTTTGCTTAAATACATATTTCATATTATTTAAAAACTTCACTTCTGTAAATATATTTGTTATTTGGGCACATTAATTTTTGCATACCCACTAATTCAGTCCTCCCAAAATATTTTACTTTGTACTTTGCAAAATAAAAAATAACTACTTTATGAAGCATTTTTCCATTAAGCGGGGTCTGCTGCTCCAAACTTTACTTAGAGACAATGGCGCCCTCGTCTGCGGTAGTAAATCACTAATTTTCTCATCCAGCCTACCCCTTTTTTTTTTAAGCCGAATTGGCAACACTGAACGGCGCGCCGGCGACGCCATTTTGTTGTGTTGTCTGTCACTCGCAACAAGACTCCCGTGCTAGTCACATTTCTGTTCGCTGAGTGCTCTTTCATATATTTCATACGCTGTGTTGAGTATTTATATTCCACCGTATTGATTTCATTGTTCTTACTTTGATTGAGTTGAGCGTATCGTTCCTCCCAGTAAGATTTTACTTGCAAAATGCCGAAAGGTATGGTGCTTAAAGGACAATCCAGAGAGTTAGTGCTGCGGCTTCGTGAATTTTTTGAAAAGGAAAGCCGCAATGGCGGATTCCTTATACCAGTAACCCAAGTTAGAGACCGTGTTGCAGCAGCATTAGGTATTAGTGCTCCAACGGTGGCGAAAATCACTAAAGAAGCCTATGGTAGTAGTGGTATTGAACAGAACAAGCTATCTACGCCTAAGAAAAAACGTCAGCCCCGTAAAGTGACAGCAATTGACAGTTTTGATACTGATGCTATTCGTCGTCATATATACAATTATTACACAAGCAAAGAGATTCCTACTTTGAAAAAATTAGTAGCGTCTCTACGAAATTGTGGCTTGTTTCGTGGTCAAAAATCTTCTTTGTCAAAGGTGCTGCACCAAATCGGGTTCTTGTATAAGAAATCCGACAAAAGAAAAATTTTAATGGAACGTCGTGATATAGCCTTGTCTCGCTGTGAATTTTTAAGACAAGCGAAGAAAATAGAAGACTGGTCGAATGTCGTTTTCACAGATGAAACTTGGCTCAATGCCAATCATTCCATACCAAAAGGTTGGACTGACGATACTGCTGCTTCTACTTCTGCAGTGCCAATGGGGAAAGGTGAACGCCTCATCATTTGCCATGCGGGAACTACCAAGGGATTTGTACCAGACGCTCTGTTAGCGTTCAAATAAAAAAAACAGGAGACTATCATGAGGAGATGAATGCGGACGTGTATGAAAAGTGGTTCAGAGAAATGCTTACATCACTTGAAGAGCCATCAACAATATTTATTGATAATGCACCCTATCACTCTCGCCAAATTAATAAAATGCCAACACAGGCCAATAAAAAACACGAGATTATAAACTGGCTTCGTGGTAATGGAGAAGATGTGGACGAATCCCTACTAAAAGTAGAATTACTTAAAATATTAAAAAGTAAAAAGCAGCCAAAACGATATGTCATCGACGAAATGGCAGCAGAATATGGGCATGTTGTAATCAGAATTCCTCCGTACCACTGTCAATATAATCCAATTGAAATGATCTGGGCACAAGTCAAAGGACACGCCGCAAGAAACAATACAACTCCTCCTTTCACAGCAAATAAAATGCTTGAACTTTTAAAAAACGCATATGCTAGTGTGACGCCTGAAAACTGGGCGAGTGTCGTTAACAAGACAAAAAATATAATATTCTCTGATTGGGATCGGGAAATTGAATTTGACAACATACCTACACAAGAGTTAATAATAAACACTGCAGATGATTCAAGCGACGATTCGAGTTCGTATGAAGAATCCGACGATTCGTTATAATAAAATAATATAAAAAATATTTTGGTTGTTTTATTTCATGTTATAGGTACGAGTATGATGAGAAGATTTTTATATCTCCCTGATACAATTTTAACGTGTTGTCTATTACAACAATTCAAAACTCAGTTGTCAGCTGACTTAACTGCAAATAAGTGTAATCGATTATTTGCGATTCATTAGTTTGCACCGAATACTTTTGATCCTGTCACTAGATGCGATAGAACGTAACTTTTTTTATAACGGAAATGAATTATCACTTAAATTTTATGAATAGAGCTATTTACGGCATATTAATGTATTTAGTGGGTAATAATTAAGATATATAAATATTATTGGGCAGTTTATATATTTCTCTGTTCACTCGTTTCAAAGTTAATAATTGCGTATAATGAAACAGTTACGTCCTAAAGCATGTGTCAAAAGTAAAATAAATGGTTGGAACGAGTATAAATTGTAAATGTACGCAATTTAGTTGTACGATAGTCGTCCAACTTGCAATTGTATGTGTGCGGGCTCTCTAAAAGGCAGAGATTCAAAACATTAGCGGATTGCATAAAAAGATTCATAAAGGATTCTTTTAACATGCGATGCTCGATTCGAAAGGTTTTTACTTGGACCACACCATATTGCAGTGAGAAACCACACAGGTATAGACAAATATTTTAGCCTTTTAGTGTTGTTTTCTCCTTTATCGAGTCATCATCTACCCAGCCAATATATTGGACCAACCGATCGACCCTGTGCGGCTCGAGCCTCCTTCATTATGGGAAGGAAATTAATCTACTATACCACGCCGGTCAGACATGTTGGCATAGGGTTATTGTATCGAGTTTACCTTCTCTTTCATAGATGATATATGCATATTGTGTCTCTTTTTTTACGACATCCACGGACAAGATTTTTTTTACTGACTACTAGCAACCCGCCTTCGCTTCGCTTCCCTTTCAGTCGCCTTACCCGCGTAGTTCCCGTTCCCGTGGGAATACCGGGATAAACTATAGCCTATGTTACTCCCTGATATTATAGCTTTCCATTGGTGAAAGAATTTTCGAAATCCGTACCATGGTTTAAGCGTGAAAGTGTAACAAACAAACAAACTTACTTTCGTATTTATAATATTAGTAAGGATACATATCTAGTTATTAGCCACAGATTACTGTGACAACTTAACCCGGAGTATTGAGTGAGCGCTGAGGGCTCTCAACCCGAACGGAATCCACACCGAGTGTCTTTTATTGATTATCAGATAATAATGGTGGTAAAAAAATCCTCTTAAGTTACCCGAACGCTGCTCTGCTAAGTTGAATTCGTCGGCTAACCTCTTTCGAGGGACCTCTTCTTAAATGACTTCAAATCTCAAATTTAAGAAAAGTGGTACATTTTTAGGCTGTGGGTTTCCAATATATAGTATTACTCTATGGCTGTGGGTCTATTTTGCATAATTATCCGGCGCGATAATCCTTAAAATGAGAGGTATAGCATGAAAATTGATAAAGGTGTAAAAAAAAAATTGGTTGCCTGTAAAGTCGGTATACGGGCGAAAGTTTTACGTGACAACGACTTTGAGTGGTAAAATAATTTTAATGTGAATATTCATTCGTATAGTAGGAAGAAGGATGAAATAATAGTAACAATTTAAAACATTTATTTATACAAAGAATTATATTTAAAACATTAATTTATACAAAGAATCTCGCACTGAATTACCATGCCCGAGTGGAAGGGACGCGTGCCTCTCACTCGCTCTCATTGTGAGCGCATAACGTGAGCGGAGCGTAACGCAGTTTCTTGAAGTGTCACCCGGCAAACCAATTTATAAGACGTTGTCACGTCAAAAATATTTTCAAAACAAAACGTATTTAAATACGGACATTGCGTGAGAAGCTCGTTTACTTGAACCTCTAAATAAATTTTATTACGAAATATTGTATAAGGCGCGTAATACTAAGTTCAAAATATATATGTAATATTTGTTCAACGATGAAGTTTAAGGTCATATTACATAAGAATATTATGAAATCATTATTTTCGGTGTTTATAACGATATATTTATTTGTATGCAAGCAAATATTTTTACGATATTTATAGGGTTTTATGCCGTCCATTCGTGTGCTAGGAGAGTAAGAATACAATGTAGTGATTTGTCGTACATTCACTTAAAAACAGTTTAATATAATCGGGACGTCACCCCACTCTTTCTTGCTTCGGGTTTTGTAAACAAATAAAATTGAAGTGTCTGTTTGTAATGCCAAATTAATAGGTTTTTTCATGCTCCAACAATGCCAAATAAACAGTTTAAAATGTTTTGTCTCTCTGTCTGTCTGTTTATCCTGGGTAAACATCAAAAGGACTGGACCGATTAGGATAATATTTTACTACCTGGTAGCTGTTTATATAAGGAATAACTTAGGCTATTTTTCCTCACAGAAAAATCTTATGAAATTTTTGCCTGGTCGGGGACTCGAGGCCATATCTTAACAGTTATTGGACATTTAAAATATGAGGACAAAAGCGGCTGAAACCGAAGCGCAGGAAGAACGGGGTCACTAGTTGTACCATAAAAAACAGGTTTGATTCTTATAGATGATAATTTAGTCATATACTCAATATGACTCCTTTCTTTTAAGAATCGTATCGATTGAGAATTGGGGATGTTTGATTCTCGTGAGGGTTCAAGAAGGCGAGTTCGTAGCGGATGTGCTGTTGGTAGTTTTATCGTCACCCTGGGTGGCCGCTGTTATTTGCCGTAAGGCCGTGTGAAAGCAGAAAGGCGCCGATAATCTGGCGCCATGTTGTGGACTCTATGGGTGTCTAAAATGCAACATTCACTCAGATATTTTAATATACACATATAACTTGATTATAACTTTAATTCTTTTTTAATTTTCGTGTGGTGACGGAGTAAGAATATAATTTACCACTCCCTATTTTGGCCGTGGATGTCATAAAAGACAACTATGGGATGTAATAAGCATATTACAACTGTGCAAGAGAAGGCAAACTCGAAACTAAATCTTATCCCAATACGTCTAACCATCGTGGAATAGTAGGTTAATTCCCCTCACATTATGGAGGAGGCCTGTGCCTAGGGATGTGACCTGGAGGGAAAGAAATCGATTTTGAAAAAATCGATTTTTGTTCGTTAATATAAATCGATTATAAAATAATCGATTATTAAAAAAAAAATAAATGATTTTAAAATAATCGATTTTTTTCTGCCAACAAGATTGTGATGACCTTTTTTTTTAGGAAATGTGAGCTTTATTTTGTAATATAGTATGAAAACAATCCTGATGACCTTTTTTTTTTAGAAATCCTGGCCATGAATATACGCTTAATTTCGAATAGTAAAAAAACGATTAATAATCAATTTTTCTCATTTTCATAATCGATTATAAAAATCGATTATTACAAATAAATAATCGACTAATAATCGATCCCTACCTGTACCCAACAGTGGCACATACATAAGTTGAAATGATGATGATTAGGGATGTTATGGATATGAAGTTTCGGATCTGGATACGGTTATATATACGGATAATTTCGGTTACTGTTATGGAGCTCCGTAACATCCCTAATGATGATAACTTTAATTGGAGGTTCCAAAAATCAGTTGAATGCAAAAAAAATTGTTACGTGATATGTAGAAATATTCAAATTTCAAATTCAAATTCAAATACTTTATTATGCATAAACCCCGCGGGGGCACTTACATATGGTCACTTTTTTACATTTTACCTTACACTACTACCGGATCGGAACGCAACCGCACTGAGAAGATCCGGCAAGAAACTCAGTGGGCTTGTCTTCTTTTTTATTCATTTACTATTTTTTTTTAATAAGATAATATACAACAACATGTCTATTAATAGCTCCAGTGCGATGCCTTTCGAACCATCATACAATACAGTTATTAAATATAACGAAAAAGTACCATGGCTGGACCAGATCCCGCAAGCGGCACCCGATCACGAGTTAACCACTAGAGCAGCCATCACTCCCCTCAACCACAATGGAGGGAAGGGAGTGACGGGAGTGACCCGCTCCTTGTAGCTACCGCAAGCAGACCCTTCAGTGAGCATGACCAATACCATGGGCCACAAACATAAAACACAGATTAAATAACAAATTCGTTTGGCAAAACACGCTACGCTTTACAATTATATTAACAGCAACAGAATAAACATGTATGTAACACCTTTTGAAATAATGAGAAAATGCCTGAATGAGGAGCTGAGAATATATCATCATCATCTCAGCCCATATAGGGTTCGGCGGCTCGGGCCTCCATCATTATTGGAGGGAAATTGACCGTACTATACCATGCTGGTCAGACAGGTTGGTATAGGATTTTGTTTCGAGTTTTCTTTCTCTTGCATAGATGTTAGGTATATGCGTATTATATCCCTTAGTTGTCTTTTACGACATCCATGGCCAAGAGAGTGGGTGCTGAATTGTATTCTTACTCTGTCACCACACGGAAGTTTCACTTAACAAAAAATCCTTAATTTTGTATAAAACCCGTCACAAAATGACTCAGTTATAATTTTATATTTGTGATAACTTAGTCATTTGTGAGTAAGAATCATAATATACAGTTATTATAAGAACTATGGATATCGAAACATTATAAGTTATTTATTATACGTTATTAAGATCAGTACCGCTTAGTCATTATTTAAATTGATGATTTGATATGGGTATTGTTTAAAGTTTAGTGACGGTGTAAGAATACAGTTAACTGCTCTTTATCTTGCCCGTGAGTCTCATAATAACGACTTTACGACTCCCACAGGTAAGGGAGAGGAGTGGTGAATCGTATTCTTACTCTGTTAAAACACGGTAAGGCTCGACCGAGATCTCGGTCTCGGTCTCGGCATTCTCGGCTACAAATCCTACTGAGAAATTTGTCTCGGTTCTCGGCTAATTATAGCCGAGATTCTCGGTCAGGACCGAGATTGTAACTTTGTTCGGATCGCTATTAAAATTTAACTGCGCGTGGCCACGCGCCGCAGCGTGAAGTCGATTGGTATAAGTGCGTGAGAGAGCTGAATTGTGAATCAGATTCTCGTGAGACTACATGGGGATCTTCAACTAACTCGTCAAACATGGCTACAATTCAACTTATGGGCAGCTCATGATTCGATAGAGTTGGAAGACGAGCCAATGACCAATGACGAATACAGTTCAAGCTCTGTGATCGAAATAGCGCTAGAAACCTTTCTTAGAGAGCCAATCATCATCATCATCTTGCTCTTATCCCAATTACTTGGGGTCGACGCAATATGTCATCTGTTTTGACATATTGCAAAAAGTTTCGGCAATGACTTAGAGAGCCAATACTGCAAAGAAATGCTTATAATTTTGAGTATTGGTTTTCGTCACCTTATAAGGTGCGTAAGCCTACAGCAAATAAGTTTTTATCTGCGCCGCTACTAGCGTAGCAAGTGAACAACTGTTTAGCGAAGCTGAACAATCGTATGACGAGAGGCTCTTTGAAGGGCGAAAATGCCGAAAAATTGCTTTTTTAATGTTATAATATGATGTTATTAAGCTTTGATTATTAAAACAGTTAATTTTGTTAAACAATTAGTACTGTATTAAAAAGTTAACAGTTTTAAAATTTTTTTTTCCACGCTTTGTCTATTCTCGGTCTCGCCTCTCGGCCTCGGCCGAGATATTATTTTATTCTTGGTCTCGGTCTCGGCCGAGAACGAAAAACCCATCTCGGTCGAGCCTTACTACACGGCAATCTGGGTCGAGTAAAAAATATTCAATACTCTGCGGATTTTTAACGAATTTCTCAATAGAGGCATATCATGTCAAGCGGACAACAAAAAAAAAAGTGAGGTCGTGAATTTTGTTTATACTCTGGTCAGTTATACTTCTAGTAGCCCTGGATGTACACACGTTATTTTTTTCGTGTGTTGCTTTATTGCTGAGTTATGAGCTTTTGAAAAGTGACTAAGAATGAAGTCATGAATATTTAGATTCTAATTATCTGTATCAATTAATTTGTTAGTGACACTTTTTATAACTATGAGATGGCGTTACTGGTGTGTTTCATAGTTTTTGAAATTATTATTTTGTATGAACTATTGTTATAACAAATGCGTATATTTATATTTTTATTATGTCTTATTTAAAAAACGTTTATTTTTATATTTTTCAATGTTAGAATGAAGGAATAAAATATTAATAGCGTAATATTTTAGCACGTTAGCGCATAAACCCAATTGCTCAGAAAGCGCTCATACTTATGAGTTTGTACTCTATATACACTAGCTCCTAAACTATTGGAGATCCCATTTTTTTTTGTGAGGAATTAATATATTTAAAGCTTTAATTTAATGTAAAAATATTCAAAATAAAAAGGGTCGAAGTTACTGAAATATCGATTTGAAATTTTGACTTCCGGTTTACTATACCTACATAAAAAAAAATCTAATTTAGAATTCAACCAAAAAATTAAAAACTTCATCTTTTTAACTATAAGAAGCAGTATTTTTTAGTTTTTTTTACAAATTATTTGATACAGATAATAAGAATCCAAAAATTCATGACTTCATTCTTACTCACTTTTCAAAAGCTCATAACTCAGTAATAAAGCAATACATGAAAAAAATAACGTGTGTACACATCCAGGTCTACTAGAAGTATAACTGACCAGAGTATAAACAAAATGCCCGACCTCACTTTCTTCTGTTGTCCGCTTGACGTGAAATGCTCCAATAGCTATTTGAAATGGATATTGTTTAAAGTATGGTGATGGAGTAAGAACAGTTCACCAACCCCTACCGTGCCGTAGGTGTCGACTAAGGGATTAAATATGCATATAAATTGTAGGCAAGGAAAAGAAAACTTGAAATCAGACCCTATACCAACATGTCAGACTCATACTAGTCACAGATCTTAAATGCATATCATATCACATACTCGTTTTTTACGACATCCACGAGCAAGATAGTGAGTGGTGAACTGTATTCTTTGTACGTCTACGGAGATTTAAAATAAGGCGGAAAGTGGCGGAAACGAGCGATGCAAGGGCGGACAGCTAGTAAGAAATAAATCTTTGCATTAGAACAATCTTTACAAATATTAAAGCGCATAAATTATCCTTGAGCCCAATAGTGGGATTTATATGAGCTGAAATAATGTTTATCTTAATATATATAAATTACGTGTCACGTTGTTTGTCCGCGATGGACTACTAAACTACTTAACCGATTTTAACCAAATATGCACACCGTGTGCAGTTTGATCCAACTTGAAAGATAGGATAGCTTACATCTTAATTTATAGTCGCAATATTATTTTATTGCAAATTATTTGTCTATTAGGTATTTGACATTCACAATTATCTGTTAATTCCAAATGATTTTATCAGATGGCGATACCTGTTGACTGGATTGAGTAATTAATTAATAGATGGCGCTGCTATGTCAAACCTACAAACGTGTCATATAAGCTACAATTCAATAGCATAACCACGTGCTGTTGAGGCTCAAGTATAACTTAAATTTATTTTAAATCTGTCATGGAGGTCGTCATATTTTTTTACAAATGACATCTATGTAAAAAAGCATGGTGGTCCCCGTGATATAACAAAAACATTAGCCACAGCAACGCGTGGCCGGGTCTGCTAGTTAAGTATATAATTTTCTTAAATTTAAACGTGAGGGAACGCTTAAATTAAGCGTAATATTTTAAAATTAATAATAAATTAACCTTATCTCTGTTTGTTTAGTCCACTGTGCGGTTAGAACAAGAAAAATACGTATATTATTAAAAAGCAATTTAATATAATCCTATTTAATGTAATAAAGTTTAATAACATAATTGAAAAATATGTTTCTAGGCATAGGCATTTTGAAGAGCCAAGTTATAGGATACATTTTGTTCGTTGTCATAATATGAGCATATAGAGGACCCATTGTTGGGCTCGAGCCTCCTCCATATTTTTAGGAATTTGACCTAACACCATGCTGGTCAGGCTGGTTGGTATTGGGTGTTTATTTCGAGTTTGCCAATGCAATGCAAATGCAATGCCAATGCAAGAGAAGTCTTGCATTGATGTTATATGCATATTTAATCCCTTAATCGTCTTTTACGACACCCACAGGTTAGATAGAGGGTGGTGAATTGTATTTTTACTCCGTCACCACACGGAAGGTTTTTATGAGAACATTAATATCTTAAACCTCTTCTATATGAGACAACTTAAACGTAAGGAGTAATTATGATAATTATCACACTTAAAATATTCGCAACCGACACTATCGGAACATCATAAAAATTATCAAAATCGGTCTAGCCGTTTAGGGGCTCAATCACATACACATCGACAGGAAAATTTTATATATACAGTAATACTCCGATTTACGCTACCACAATTTACGCGAATTCAAAGATACGCGGTTTTCTCTTGGAGTGTTCAGACCTTATTATCCATTTATTGTAGATAATACAGATAATAAAGTCTGTTATAATATGCAAAACATATAAATATTATCGATAACATATCATTTTAATGCTATTTATATTATAAATATAAAAAATATTGTGAGGATTATAGTTGTTACTATTTCGGGCAAAGATATCTGTCTGTATACTAGCTGACACAACAGACGTTGTTCTGTTCAAATAAGCGCCACCTACCGGGTCCAATCGTGAATCTAAACCATTCTCGAATCCCCCTTGAAGATGGACAAAAAATTTCATAAACATCAGATCAGCCGTTTAGGAGGAATTCACGGACGTACACAAGAAATTTAAATATAAAGACTAGCTGACCCGGCGAACTTCGTACCGCCTGTTTTCATAATTATTATGTTTTAGTATTATCCGTGCGGAGACGGAGTAAAAATACAATTCACCACCCGTGGGTGTCGTAAAAGACGACTAAGGGATGTAATATGCATATAATATCTATGCAAGAGAAGAAAAACTCGAAACAAAACCCTATATTAACACGTCTGACCAGCGTGGTATAGTAGGTCGATTTCCCTCCCATAGTGAAGGAGGTGCGAGCCCAATAGTTGGACGTGTATGGGCTGAGATGATGATGATGATTTATCTGTCTCCCACAAATAGTGTAAAGGTACGGACTAAGGAAATATAACACTTTCCGTAAACATCAAATGGTTGACAGGTAAGAACAGTTTGTATGGAAAAATAAAATTGTTGTTTTTAGTATTTTACTCGCAATTTTTTCATATTTTCTCACCGTATAAACCTTCCCTGGACATCCACAAATAATTCAAGACCAAAATTAGCCAAATTGGTCCTGCCGTTCTCAAGTTTTAGCGAGACTAACAAACAGCAATTCATTTTTATGTATATAGACATTATATCTCTTAGTCGTCTTTTACGACATCCACGGACAAGATAGTGGGTAGTGAATTAGATTCTTGCTCCATCACCACACCATATGGTGATGTAAACTTTTAGTGAAAGTTTACATCACCATGAAAGAACGCTTGTATGAATTTTTAGACGGATGCAACTAGAGTTAAAATAGTGAATCATGTAAACAATTGAATTAATTTAATACATAATTCTATAGCATAAAATTAAGTGTTATCAAAATATTTATATCGCCTCTGATATTAAAATTAGATAAATGTTGTTTTTAAAATTATATAAAACTCTAAATTAGGCAGGTGAATCGACTACATATGATAGGTAGGTACACTATATATGGTAGGTCATCATCATCATCATCATCGCAGCCCACATACATAAGTCCCACTGTTGGGCTCGGGCCTCCTCCACAATGGGCGGGAATTTGACCTACTATACCATGCTGGTATAGGGTTTCATTTCGAATTTTCCTTCTTTTACTATGTGCATATTATATCCCTTAGTCGTCTTTTACGATATTCACGGGCAAGATAGGAAGTGGTGAATTGTATTCTTACTCCGTCACCACACGTCAAATGTGTGGTGGACTATGGTAGGTAGGTATACTATATGTGATAGGACCCTATCCACAGTTATGTCTACAGCCGCGGGCCGGTCCGTCCGGGGTAGTACCACTCGCAAAATGAGTAGTACCAATTACTGCACTTCTTTCGATGAGCGGAGACAGCCGGCCACCTAACTTTCTGAGAGTGTTTGCCTTTGGAGGGTTTTAGTGATGCCTTTACTATCACCGAATCTCATAACACCCATTCATACTACCTTCACTTTCTTCAAGATAGGCAGCGGTCTAACAAAGTTCTATTAGCGACAATATCACTTACAATCAGGTGTGCTATTTGCTCGTTTGCCAACAACAGCAATAACAAAAAAAACTCAAAGGAGTTTCTAATATATAAATTCAAACTCCTCTATATATAATTATATTGATGTTGAAACGAAGTACCTAATCACTTTTACGTAAACGTTGAGAACATTACTTACAAGCTAATGTTTACAGCACCGTAAATAATTCTGCCAAGAAATAAATATAAAACTCACCATAGCATTCACATTCACAGCCGAACAGCTCTCTTCAATAACTTCCTCAACTGCCCCTCCTTCATACACTTCAACAGGAAGAGCCGGATAAAGCCTCATGCTTGTAGAGAACACTGTATCATCCTCAGTAGGTAATGATGGATATAAACTTCCATTGCCAAGAAGAGGTTCATTTCCATCCGTCTTCTCACCGCGTTCTCCACTAAGGAAGCCTTTAACCGCTGCGGCGGCATTAGCTGTCCTATGCCACCCCCAACCGTTGGCCTTAAAGTTCTTCGGATATCTCATAAAAGACATTTTTATTCACTGATGTCTACACTAGGGCGATTTTTTTTTTTGACTTCATTTCTGTTTTTTCGGTCCCATCGTGAAAACTCGTTGGAAATACCCAAAAAACAATTCCCTGAAAGTTTGAGGCCTTAATATTAATTTAAGTCCTAGACCAAGGCGTGTGAAGATTTCCCATTGAAAATACACGAAAATTCTGATTTTTTATTTTTAAATTTCTAAAGCTCAGCGGCATTTCATGGGATCACTTTGACCGAAGATTGTTTTTTCTCAGAATTGAACGCTCTACAAAAGTGCCCATTGCGGCAAAATCGTAACTCACACTGGCGAGGCAGTACGGGCCACTGAACCTAATTTTTCCATAAAATTCGCGTCTTTTCGCATTTATCTCGTAAATAAAAAGAGCTACGGAAAAAATGTAAAGGACAAACTTGTAGGGATTTCAATTTTCTACAAAAAAAGTCCTATGGAGCAAATCGCTAAGATAAATATTAAGCGAGACATTAAGCCTTGAATAGATTTTTCCGTGAAATTTTGGCCGATCATTGATTTAAACTTGTTATTCCAATATTATTCTTGACTTATTAGGAACACCATATTTTCTTTATATAAATGTGTGCTTTTATAATACATATATGAATTAATAAGTCCCATCGTGAATTCTTGTTGGAAATACCCAAAAAACTAGCCTTAAAAAATATATTGAACAAAAAATATAATATTACAGAAAAAGAAAACAAGATATTAACAAGTTTAAATCAATGATTGGCCAAAATTTCACGGAAAAATCTATTCAAGGCTTAATGTCTCGCTTAATATTTATCTTAGCGATTTGCTCCATAGGACTTTTTTTGTAGAAAATTGAAATCCCTACAAGTTTGTCCTTTACATTTTTTCCGTAGCTCTTTTTATTTACGAGATAAATGCGAAAAGACGCGAATTTTATGGAAAAATTAGGTTCAGTGGCCCGTACTGCCTCGCCAGTGTGAGTTACGATTTTGCCGCAATGGGCACTTTTGTAGAGCGTTCAATTCTGAGAAAAAACAATCTTCGGTCAAAGTGATCCCATGAAATGCCGCTGAGCTTTAGAAATTTAAAAATAAAAAATCAGAGTTTTCGTGTATTTTCAATGGGAAATCTTCACACGCCTTGGTCTAGGACTTAAATTAATATTAAGGCCTCAAACTTTCAGGGAATTGTTTTTTGGGTATTTCCAACGAGTTTTCACGATGGGACCGAAAAAACAGAAATGAAGTCAAAAAAAAAATCGCCCTAGTCTACACAATATATTTAAACACAACACGTGAAATTATTTTGGGGTTTATCTCAAAATAAACCGTGCTCGCCTCTCAACGGATGAAAGACGAATGAAGTTGTACGAAAACTTTGTTTGCGAAGCAAATCTGAAACAAAGAGTTCAATGATTCATACGTTTTCTTGATTATAAATTTCTTGTTGATGTTTTTTTACTTTCGAATTCCTAGTAGGAATGAAGGAAAGTTAAAGATATATTTATTGATTCAATTTAAGGAAATGTTTTACATTAAATAGATTACGATACTTAACTAGTTTTCTAAATAGTAAAAGTAGAATAATCAATTAAAATATTTACGTAATCTATACCAATAAATAAAATTGGAGTGTCTGTTTGTAATGTCAAAATAATAGGCTTTTTTCATACTCACACGGTTATTTGAACGACACCTATGCCTAAAATAGCAATTAAAAAATTTTTGTCTGTCTGTCTGTCTGTTTGTTCCGGGTAATCTTCAAAACGGCTGGACCGATTTCAAAAATTCTTTCACCAATGGAAAGCTATAATATCAGGGCGTAAACTAGGCTATATTTTATCCCAGTATTCCCACGGGAACGGGAACTACGCGGGTAAAACGACTATAACCTATAACCGAAGCGAAGCGAGGGCGGATTGCTAGTAGAAAATAAAATTGGGTTCCAGGCGTCAAAAAAAATTGGTTTGCATCATGTTCAAATGGTAATGTGCCCAGAAGGTTGGCAGTAACACTACGCTGAATGGCAATGTTAATCTATTGTAGAAAATATCATCCATCTAGTAGCCCATATACTGCTGACCAGCGTGGTATAGTAGATCAATTTTCCTCCCATTATGGAGGAGGCTTGTGCCAAGCTGTGATGATGATTATTATGATGGGAAAGGAAGGATTGTTCAATTGTATTTTAACTCCGTCATCACACGGAAAACTAAAACACGTATTTCATGGGAATTCGTACACAACTACACCAATAAAAACCAAATGTACACGTTCAACTACTCAAGAGCATCCGCTATTAAAGAAACGCTATTTTACATTACAAATTAGACTCTATTAATTACCATTAAGGTTGAAATTACAATAATTTACACAATACTATTTGGCAAGGAAGCAATATATATCCGATAAAATAATTTATGAAAATTGATGCAGAATTAAAAAAAACTCTAACGCTTGTACGGTTTTTTCTTCCTTTTTACAAGCTATTGTCTGGTCATACGTCGCCAGAATCGCCCCTGTGTCTGAAGTGCGCCATGTAGCTACAAAATTTATCGTGTTAAACCTCGTCCCGAGGCCACTTGTATACTTGGATAGCGCACTAGGCGGGTTACCCTTTCGGGCCATCGACTCTCCAGCACGGGGATAACGGCCTCACATAGTCAGCCTCTTTACAAGTGGTAGACTAATTTTCGTACCAAATAACCGTGCCTTGGCTAGAGAGGCATCAAGGACTAAGTATGTTATATAGGACCAATTGACAATCAATTAAAAACTCCTGGGCAAAAAGTAATAAACTTTCTTATTGGCTGATATGCCTTTTTTGGGCAGCTATGGTCAGCTCACAGGTCTATTCCGTCCGGATCGACGCCAGGTAGGCGCGTGACCCCATAACCGACCGTATTCCCACCCCTTCACCATTGGGCCGATCACTGGTAACGAGTTCCTTGTCCTCCGTGGTTAGCCCGGCGGGATACCAAATTCAAATTCAAATTCAAATTCAAATTCAAATACTTTATTATGCATAAACCCCGCGGGGGCACTTACATATGGTCACTTTTTTACATTTTTACCTTACACTACTACCGGATCGGAACGCGACCGCACTGAGAAGATCCGGCAAGAAACTCAGTGGGCTTGTCTTCTTTTTTATTCATTTACTATTTTTTTTTTTAATAAGATAATATACAACAACATGTCTATTAATAGCTCCAGTGTGATGCCTTTCGAATCATCATACAATACAGTTATTAAATATAACGAAAAAGTACCATGGCTGGACCAGATCCCGCAAGCGGCACCCGATCACGAGTTAACCACTAGAGCAGCCATCACTCCCCTCAACCACAATGGAGGGAAGGGAGTGACCCGCTCCTCGTAGCTACCGCAAGCAGACCCTTCAGTGAGCATGACCAATACCATGGGCCACAAACATAAAACACAGATTAAACAACAAATTCGTTTGGCAAAACACGCTACGCTTTACAATTATATTAACAGCAACAGAATAAACATGTATGTAACACCTTTTGAAATAATGAGAAAATGCCTGAATGAGGAGCTGCTCATAACCAGTCTGTATTATCATCAAGATAATCCGAGATTTTATAATAACCTTTTCTACAAAATCTACTCTTGATTGCTTTTTTAAACTTTTTAACTGGCATATCTCGAATATTAATAGGTAATTTGTTGTAGAAGCGTATACATTGCCCCATGAAGGATCTGTTAACTCGTTGAAGACGAGTACTGTGTACAACTAATTTATCCTTATTCCGAGTATTTACATGATGAATGTCACTATATTTTTCAAAGTTACCGATATTTTTCTTTACATAAAATACATTTTCGTATATATATTGAGATATAACAGTCAGAATATTTATCTCTTTAAATTTCTCTCTTAGTGACACTCTTGGGCCTAAATTATATATCGCGCGGACCGCCCTTTTTTGTAGAATAAAAATTCTATTCAATTCCGCGGAGCAGCCCCAAAGTACCCTCATGGGTACCAGCCTACCCTCACGCCCCTTCCAGGGTATCGCCCTCACACGGTTAGCCTCTCTGCGGATGACCGATTATTACCCGATTTAGTCACTTTGTGGCCTCCAGGGATTGGCTGATATGCCTAAATTCCACTATGTTGAAAAATTATGACACTAATGTTAGAAAAATGTAAGAACTAAAACTATGATAGTTTGATTAACAGAATGCGGGTAAAGGCAATGACCTTGCGGATTTTTTATCAGTCACGCCCGATCTGCGTCAGCTGAAAATGAATCAGATGCAATTACTGTACTGTAGGTAAATAATAATGAATCCTCAGATGGCGTAGTAGTTAAGATATTAACGTACCGTGCCAAGTTCGATTCGTACGCATGACAATCTCAGTGCAATTCTCAAATTGTTTTTTTTTTGTGCGGGTGTAATTGCCCGTTAAATGTACGTTCAGGAGAAATTCTCTCGCAATGAAAGCGTTATGTCTTCATTGCCGTGTTTCGTTAAAAAATACTACTTAGTGTTAATCAATGACACCTACATTATAGGTAGCAGGTTTTGTTTTGGGGACAGTCCAGAACCACGGAAAGGACGGTACGCGATACCTGCCATACACAGTTACTATCGTCCGTCATGTGGGCGGGCTATTGGTACCCCTTCATTGCCATCCGCCGCCCGTCCAGCGGGTTACTTTTCGGGGCACCTTCTTGAGTCAACGTCAATGTTGGGGAGTCACCCTCACGCGAAAGCCTCTCCTGAGGCGGCCGAAATGATCCTTGCACCAATCACCCATTAGGTAACATGAATAATTGATTTATGCTGTGTTTCTTATCAATTAGTACCAGTGGCTGCATTAGCACAATTTCTCATTCTTCCAGACAGTGAACGACAGAAGGGCGGCATAGAGCATTATAATCTACCATCGTCATTATCACAGCTCATATAATACGTCCGACTGTTGAGCTTTTTTTTTTTGGGGTGGGTCGCGGTCGGCGCACTCCTCGCACTACTCCGCCCGGGGCGACAGAGGGACGTAAGTAAGCACGCACACCCGCAACCCACCCGAACACCACGTCGCCTTCGTCGTTGGACCGACCACTGGAGCAGGGTTACTTGTCATCAGTGGGACGGACGAAATACCCCCTAGTGGGGTACCCTCCCATCGACCGACGTCCCCCCCACGAGGAGGACGTCGGTTTTTCTCACGCGGTCGGCCTCTCGGCGGGTGACGGACTAATTCCCCGGTCACGTCACCCGCGGCCTCGGCTAGGGCGGCATGACGCGCAGGTAGTCGCGCCTCCCACTGTTGGGCTCGAGCCTCTTCCACAATAGGAGAGAAATTGACCTCACTAAACAATGTTAGTCGGATAAGTTGGTATAGGGTTTTGTTTCGAGTTTTCTTTCTCTTGCATAGATCTTATATGCGTATTATATCCCTTAGTCGTCTTTTACGACATCCACAGATAAGATGAAGGGGGAGTGGTGAATTGCATTCTTATTCCGTCACCACACGAATCTATACTTCTATGTTATAAAGCTAAAGAAAACTCTTTAGCTTTATAATATAGAAGTATAGATTCGTGATACTAAATAAACATTTAGTTGACCGCGCAAATCTCGGAAACTACTGGTTCAAATTGATAAATTCCTTAAGTATTGGATAGCTCATTCATCGAGGGGTTCTATCATTACTATAGCTGCCTTTTTTCTGAAGCTTTAGAATTACATACTCCAAAAAATTTTTCACATTGAAAATATGCTTTTGTCGAGTCAAACACTACGTCATTGTATGCAATCGCCATGACGTCAGCGCCTTTGAAGTTAGTCAAGTATCTAAAATAATTAGTGAATAATTTATAATACTTTAATCATCATCATCCTGCTCTTATTCCAATTGCTTACGGTTGACGCAATACATACCTACTTTATTTCCATTGTATATAGGTATTAGAAAAAGTTCTGGAAATAATCTTATGATAGCCGTATGCCTTTTATGTATTTTGTCGGTAGGCTACTGGCGACAAGTCACCCTGCTCCGGTGGTCGGCCCAACGACGAAGGCGACGTGGGCACGGGTGAGTTATGGGCCCGCGCGCCGTCCTTTCGTCGCCCCGGACGGAATGGACCGCGTGTGCGCTTACCATATTCCACCCATAAAAAAAGAAAAAGGCTATTACGGTATTCCCTCCCCCAACATCATCGGGCCGACCACTGGCATTGATTCCTTCACTTCCGTGGTCGGTCCGACGGGTTACCCTTTCGATTATCGTCCCATTCGATGCATCGCCCTTACGCGGTTGGCCTCTCTGCGGGTGGCGGACTAATCCCCGGCCACGCGATCATCATCTGTCTGACGTCAAACATTCTTGGGAATGTAATTGTTGAACAGCCAGCATCAGGTTAAGTTGGCCCAGGTCGGAGTAAGATCTTATTCGTCTTTTATGATATCCACGAGCAATGTAAGGGTTGATAGTTCCTTAGGTGCCACAACACGGTAACTACAGGAAACATTATCATCATCGTAGCCCACATACGTCCCACTGTTGGGCTCGGGTCTCCACCACAATGGGAGAGAATTTGACTATACCGTGCTGGTATAGAGTGGACTGGACGTGTTGGTATAGAGTTTTGTTTCGAGTGTTCCTTCTCTTGCATGGATGTTATATGTTTACTATATCCCTTAGTCGTATTTTACGACTTCCACGGGCAAGATAGGGAGTGGTGATTTATATTTTTACTCCGTCACCACATAGAGAATAATAAAAACATAAATAAATAAAGACATATACGCGAATATATATTATTCGATTAATAATACCATTTCAAAGATGAAAGCAATATCATAGGCCATTTAACAGATTGTTACGAAACCCATTGGCTTACCTATATGGTAAGGGCGATTCTTAGCATGGTAACAATGAACATCAGAGTAAACTGTCAAGTTACTCGTAAAATCTACTTTGATCTGTTAAATTATACAATTATATGTGTAAAATATAATACAGCGTTAATGTTAAATACATTAGGCACGTATTTAATTAAATAATAGCTAGAGTTGAGAGAATGAAGCGATTTCAAACATTACCTATTAATATGACAGAATATTCTAAAGGCCATTACGACTTTTGGCGCGAATATGAAAGTGTCATATCACTCTTGAATTATCTTATTTTTGTTTTGTTTTTTGAAGAATTATATTGAATAATTTTGCTGGTATTTTGTGTAATATCAAATACGGAAGTGTAGGGAATATCATATAATAATGGTTTATGTTTATGTTGTGTAAAATTCCGTATTTGGTTTTCAGCGCCCAATTAATGATCAAAATCTTGACATACTGACGGACAATGAATATTAATAAAAGAAAATTATACAAAACTTGTTTGTGTGGGTTCCATAACCTTTGCCTGCTCAAACAGACAAGGCCCAAAAAATTAAGTCCTTTACTTACACGTAAGGAGGTTGTGGACTATTGCCGTCTAGTGTTAGACAAATTCAAAAAAACTCATCAATACCTGTTTTTCCTCGGAAGCCCCAGGAAAGAGTTGACGTCAAGCTGGCGGCTGATCGTAGACTTAGAGAAAATCATTTATGTCGAAAAGCAAATTATATATCCTCCTATTATAAACGCAAAAGTTTGTGAGTATGTGAACATGTTTGCTCTTTCACGCAAAAACTACTGAATGGATTTTGATGAAACTTCACAATAATATAGCTTACATATCAGAATAACACATAGGCTATAATTTATCTCGATATTCCCACGGGAAGGGAAAATATGCGGGTAAAACTGCAGGGCGCTGCTAGTGCATATATAATTTGTTTTTCCACCTGTGCTAGAAGAATAATAAATACTATGCTGTCCCAATTCCTGTCCTGACAATAGGTAACTTTGACTTTAAGTATTTCCTTTAAATATCATTCCCAATTGAACCCAGAATATTAGGATTTGTCTCGTCCCCGTCCTTACACACTTAGGATTCGTCACAATACTTATGATGTTGATAATAAGTGAAATGAAAATGTTGAATAACCCCTGACACCAGCTAATATAATTTAAAAAAAGTATTACGTTGTCTTCAACAGTAATTATCAATTAATTGTCCTTTTTTTAATTTTTTGTTTGGGGATGGGTTACGGTCGGCGCCCTCCTTGCCTGATGCCGTCCGGGACGACAGGGGGGCGTAAGTACGTACGCCCGTAACGTTGTCGTTGGGCCCACCACCGGTGCAGAGTTCCTTGATTTCAGTGGTCGACCCGACGGCATACCTCGAGGGAGTGCCCTCTCCTATCGACGTCCCCTACTGAGACGCCGATCGCCGACGAAACATAGCTGAGAACCACCGTAAGGAACCTGGCTTGCAAATGCAAAAAAAAAATCGCATTGAAATCCGTCCATCCGTTTGAGCTACAATGCCACAAGCAGACAACCATCGACGTCGAACTTCCCTATTTAGGCGTCTGGAGGTTAGGAACAAAAAATAGTAAGGCATAGCAACACACCTTTAGCTAACGCAAAACAAAGGCACAAATTGCTCCACGCCCATAACAAACAATGACATAGTTTGACCTCTTTCATGCACACCTTTGCTAATTTAAAACTATAGTAATTGTTTATGTCTGTTTGGGGAATTTAGCAATTACTTTTTATTACTAAATGACTTAATTAAAAATATAATTAATAGTTGCTTTTATAAAATTAGGTAGTTAGAATTATAATAATAATTAAATCTTAACATGTATTCCGTGTGGCGAGAAAGAATACAATTCACCACTCCCTAATTTGCCGGTGGATGTCGTAAAAGACGACTAAGGGATATAATATGCATATAATATCTGTGCAAGAGAAGGGGAACTCGAAATGAAACCTACATGTCTTACCAGCATGGTATAGGTCTTTTTCCCTGTTAATGGGGAGAAGATTCAAGCCTAGCAGTGGGACAGGTACGAGCTGAGACAAGACAACCTGAATATGTGTAAATTATATATGTATATGGTAAGAACACACCGTTGACAATCGTCTGACTACAGCTACGGGCCGGACGGTCTGTTGTACTACCACATTGAGCAGAAAATCGAGGTTTGATTAGTAGTAATTTACTGCACCTCGTTCGGTGAGCGATAGAGCCAAGAGCCCAAGTCGAGTGTTTGCGTTTTTTTTTTTTTTTATTGCAAACGGTGGCAAACGAGCAAACAGTACACTTGATGGTAAGTGTTGCTGCCGCTCATGGACCTCTACAAGGCCGCTGCCTACCGCGAAGAAAGTGAAGGGAGTGTGAATGCGGGCATTGAAGCTCGGTGATACTAAGGGCACCACCAAAACCCTCCACACGCAAACACCCTCAGAAAGTTGGGCTTCCGGCTCTCTCGCTCACCGAACGAAGCGCAGTAACACTACTCTACTCAGACGTCAATTTTCTGCGAGAGTGTGGTACTACCCCGGACGGACCGGCCCGCGGCTGTAGACAGATAACTGTCGACAGTGTGGTCCTACCACTCCTGAGGGTGTGCGTGTGGCTTTTGTTGCCTTTATTTAATATCATCGATCCTAATCACACGCATTCACACTCACGTTACTTTCTTCACGGTAGGCAGCGCCCTAGCAAAGCTCGCTCGATTGCTACCAACAGCAATAATGAGTGAAATGAATAACCCCCATCACAAACTAAAATAATAAAAAAGTAATTATTACATTCTCTTTAACAGGAATTATCAATTAATTGTCATTTAACGATTATACTGGCACGCATGAAGCACTTAAATCGAGTAATCATCGCCGCCGCAAGGAAACTGGCTTTTAAATGAATAAAACCGCATCGCAATCGGTCTATCCATTTAAGAGCTACGATGCCATACACTGAGATAGACAGACATCGACTTCAAACTTATACAACCCTCTTTTAACGTCGGGGATAAAAATAGGTCTGTCCCATTAAAAACGAGATGTATAGACATGTTAATTATGTACCAAGCACAATCGCGAGGCAAATATATAAATAGTAGATACTTAACGCAGATTGTTCTACCCATATTAAAATGCACATACATGTTCGCTGACTCAAGTATCGATAAATTCAAATTCAAATCATTTATTATGCATAGACCCCGAGAGGGCACTTACATATTGTCAATTTTACAAAATAAATTAGATTATCCAATAAAAATAAACTACCACCGGATCGGAACGCGACCGCTACTGAGAAGATCCGGCAAGAAACTCAGCGGGCTTGTCTATTATTTTAATTTTTTTTTTCTTCTTACTAGATATAAATTTGTGTACATGTTTTGTAAGACCTAGCTCCAGTGTGATGCCCTTCGAACTGCAAGATACTTAATATAATTCAAATGATTATGGCTGGACCAGATCCCACAAGCGGCACCCGATCACGTGTTAACTACTAGAGCAGCCATCACTCCCCTCAACCACTATGGAGGGAAGGGAGAGACCCGCTCCACGCAGCTACCGCAAGTAGATCCTTCAGTGAGCATGACCAAGACCATATGTTACAAACATGTTACAAACGACGAAAATACAAAATTTCGTTAGGCAAAACACGCTACGCTTTGCAATATTAGAGTTATTAAAAAAGAGTTTATTTAAAATAACAAGGAAATTGCATAATGAGGAGCTGCTCACAACCAATCAGTATTATCAGAGGAGCTGCTCACAACCAATCAGTATTATATGTATGTATCTACTCATTATTTCCTATCATAAATAAACGTGAAGATACTTGTAGCTAAATGACAGTATATTTTGATGTGAAACATCTTAGGTGAGGGTAAACCTGATCGCTAGCGTGGCGTAAAGCGGCCTATGGCGTGGCGAGGCGACGCCACTCTATAAGTGTAGTTCCGACCAATTGCCACATTAACATCCGCCGCACATGCCCACACACGCATTGGCCGTCATGAGCCGTGTGCGAGTGGCAGTATTTAAAACCTATGGCCTATAGCGTACACGCTCATGTACGTGCCTGCGTCGACACGTGAGAGCAAATGCGGAGTTTGGTATTTTTTTTTGTGTGTATAGCTGTTAGCCGCAGATGGCTTACACAACCGAGCCCCGACTATGGGTGAGCGCTGATGGCTCTCAAGCCGGTGCGGAGTTTGCAGTTTGATACTGCGCTATAGGTTTTAAATACTGCCAATCGCATACAGCTCGTGATGGCCAATGCGAGTGTGGGCATGCGCGGCGGGTGTTACGGTCAGAGGCATCGAATATAACTATTATATTATTACAGAAATCACTGATTAAAATAATTAATTTCTCACAATTTGATATATTTTATAGTTTTTAATTCTTGTATTTAATGAAAATAAATGTTTATTGAGTAAAAAATCATAATTTTCTGGAAAAAAAATCGTTTGCGCCACTCAGGCACTTCTCTTCCCCAGTAGTCAGTTCGATGAGCGATGGGGCTTGCCTACCGCCATTTTGAATGTGCTAATCTATCTAGCTATCTTTGAGCTATCTATTATACCCGTACGGAAGTTTTACTTCAATTGAGAGTAAATGTTACAAGCACTCATTTTATTTTATTTTTTACTAGCGACCCGTGCTTCGCTTCGGTTTCACTCGCTTTATGATATTACGGTACGCGATTGCAGTTTTCCAGCATCGGATTCGATTCCCAGACGGGGCGAAATTTTATATTGCTTTCCCAAGAGGAAAATAACATAATTTACTCCTTATATAGGCTGGAGGTAAATTATTATCAAAATCGGTCAAGTCGTTTTAAAGATTATCCGGAACAAACAGAAAATAAGACGATTTTTTAACTGGTTTTAGGCATTGGTATCGTGCAAATAACTGTACGAACATGAAAAACTCTTATTATTTTGATATTATAAACAGACACTTTAATTTTATTTACATACTTGTATAATTAAGACATTGTATTGCGGGAGATTTTACAAAGATACAATTAGCGGGCACCAATTTTATAATAGGTATGTAATTGCCGTTCTGCAGTACTGGCCATTTCAAATCAAAATAATTTTTGTTTGGCTAAGAATTCTAATTTCAAATTAATTTTATTTTAAAACATGGAATTCATTTTCCAAAAGAAAGCATTGGTCAATCGCTCGTCTCCGCTGCTCCTGCACGACAATGCGTGACCTCATACTGCATAGCAGACGGTCTCCAAGTTGCAAGAACTGGGGTTGGAAGCTCTACGCCATACTCACCAGACCTTGCGCCTACAGACTACTTCTTTTTCCAGAATTTGGATAACTTCTTGGCGGGAAAGAAATTCAATACCCGAGAGGCAGTACAAAATGCCTTTGAAGAATTTGTTGCCTCCCGTCCAGCTGATTTCTTTAAGAAGGTCATCAATAAACTGCCGCTGCGTTGGCAAAGATGCATTGATTGCATGGGTGATTGCTTCGATTAATACAATTAAAAAATACATGACAAAAAATCGTTTAATATTTTTTATACATAACGGCAATTTCATAGGTAAAGACCTAATATTATACAAGCTGACTCAACAAACGTTGTTCTCTTCGAATAAAATAAAAATAATTCTCCTTGAAATCAATAGCAGCACCACCTACCGGGCCTAATTAATAATCTAATACATTCTCGAAACCACTTGAACACACAAAAAAATCATCAAAATCGGGCCAGCAGTTTAGGAGTTCAAAATCTTGCATATCTTACTTAAAGCGTCGTATCGTTGCATATTTTACTTATATGTATGTAGCGACTATGTGCTGCGTGGTAGCGGCTTCGAATACTACCAACCCTTGCTTTGCTCGTGAGTGTCGTAAAAGACGATTAAGAGCCCCCATTTTTTTTTTTTTTTCACGCTGTGGAAATGCGTTTGCGCACTATTCCCCCGCCGGTTACAGACAGGGGAGTGTGTGTGGGACTCGCCGGCCACTGAAGTGACCGAAATACCCACTAAAACCACAGCGCCCCCTTCCGCGCTTTTACGGGGTGCCGGAGAGATCGTCTGATAACATTCTATCCCCGACACCCCAACGCTTGGCCGTCTGGCCACGTCCTGTCATCATTCAGAGCGGTGGGTGGAGGAGCGCATAGCGGCGTCTCCTCCTCCCTGGTCGTCGCCGGCGGAGCGAGTCAGCGGACGCAAGCGCCTCGCGTGTCCGCTCCGCGGCCTCCTTCCTTGTCATGACAGCCTCACAGAAGGAGGCCATCGACGACCAACAGCTGTCGCTGCCGAGCATCTTGAAGATGATGGTCGGCAATGACAGGTTTGTTGTTCCCATGTCCGTTGACAGGACGTGGCGTTGAGGCCCCCAGGCGGGGCATACTTCCAGTGTGTGGCGAGCATCGTCAATTGCCGCGCCACACTCATGACATCCTGGGGCCTCTTCTCTTCCAATTTTGTGCAGGTACTTACCGAAGACCCCATGTCCGGTAAGCACCTGCACCATCCTAAATGTAAGGCTGCCGTGCCTTCTTCTGAGCCAGCGGTGGAGATGTGGCGCGACCGCCTCCACAGTTCCTCGCCCTGCTACGGGGGACTCCAGCTCTTCCCTCCACCGCCGGATTACTTCCCTTCGGGCCACTTCCTGGGCTCTGCCCAGTCCCCTTATGGACACTTGCTCTCCGTTGGCTCGTGCTGTGGCGCGGAACCGGTACACTTCCGCTAACGCCTCCGCCACCAGTGGCCAAGGCGGGTCCCCTGCCAGCATTGTCGCCGCAGTCCATGACACAGTACGGTAGCCCCTAATGGCCCTCACCGCCATAGCCCTCTGCGGTCGTCGCAAAAGGGCTCTGTTGCGGATGGTGAGGGACTCCGACCATATAGGAGCACCATACAGTGCCATGGAACGCAGGATGCCGACGTAGAGACGTCGACATGTCGACCCGGGACCGCCAGTGTTTGGCAGAAGTCTTTCCAGCGCCGCGGCCGACTTGACGAGCCTAGGGACGAGCTGGGCAAAGTGTGGCCCGAAATTCCAGTTTGAATCTAGGTGCAGACCCAAATATTCTATATGGGCCTGCACCGGCACGGCAACCCCAGACACACTGATGTGTGCTCCTCGGGGGGGACCTCGACGTGGGCCATGAAAAAGGAGGGCCTCGGTTTTGTCCAGCGAGACCCTCAGACCCAACATCCCAATCCGGTCTACGACGAGCGCTACTCCTTCCTCTGAAAATCGGACAGCCCCTCGGAAGTGCGCCCTCTTCACCGTGACGAGGGTGTCATCCGCGTAGCAGATGATCCCCATCCCAGGAAGGAGCTGACCCCGTAGGAGCCAGTCGAACCCGACGTTCCACAGCATCGGACCGAGAACCGAGCCCTGTGGGACGCCGCACTCCACCCGATGGCGATGTATACGCCCGTCGCCCCCCTCCCAGAGCACGTGCCTTTCCTCGAGGTATGCTTCCAACAGCCTCCCAAGATACGGAGGCACTCCATGGTACCGGAGCGCCTCTTTTAACGTCTCGTGAGGGAGACTGTTGAAAGCGTTTTTAATATCAAGCGAGACTGCCAGGAGGACTTCCTTTTTGGCCACTGCTTCGGTGGCCAGGGACTTCAGAGCGGCCAGCACGTCAATTGTTGACCGACCGCTCCTGAATCCGTATTATCTCTGTGACAGTCCCGGCCCAATTTCCTCGAGGTGCTGGACGAGACGGTCTGCGAGCACCTTCTCGAATGATTTAACCATCTCATCCAGCAGCACCAGTGGTCTATATGCGGAAGAAGAGTCAGCTGGGCGACCCTCCTTCCGCAGTAGACACAACCGTCCACACTTCCATTGCTCCGGAAACTGCCCGGACCTCAAACACGTATTGAGCAGTTCCCGGAGTTCACCCTTGAGGTATTCCGCGGCGATGCCGAGTACGAGTCCCGGGACCCCGTCCAGACCAGGCGCCTTCCTTTTACCACGAAGTCGGGAGAGAGCCACTTCCATTTCTTGGTCGGTAATGGGTGAAATAGGGGTTTTCACCTCCACCGCCGACCAAGAAGCCATTCTGGGGGGTACGTGCCCCACAGAACGTGGAAACAGTTCCCCCATTAGCCTCGACAGGAGACCCGGGTCCATTGATTCAATGATGGGGGCGCCACAGGCACGGAGCTTGTTACGCGCCCGTTGGTATGGGCGCCCCTACGGATCCCTGTCGAGGCCCGCAAGGAGTTCTTCACGGGCCCTCTCCTTCGCCTGGCTGATGGCCAGCTGCAGTATCTTCTTCCTTGTCTTGTATTCTGTTCGCAGCTGACCCTCAAGAACGTCATCCCGGTTGATCCTCTGACGGCATCGGACGTAGGCACGCCGCGACCTGTTGGAGGCTACCCGCAGATTAGCAATCTCGGGTGACCACCAGTACACCTGACGACGCGACGGCATCCGCCGAGCTCTGGGCATCGCCGCATCACATACTGCCTCAAGGGCATTCCTTATTCGACCTGCGAGCCCTTCCACATCTGTGGGTAGCTGTCCTGCTATACCCCAGCGCTGTACTATGGCGGACTCCCGGACCATTTCCAGATCAAGTTGGCCAATGGCCCACTTCGGAAGTCCACCTCTTCTTCCGCGCCGGGGCCCTAGTGGTCCTCGAGGGGTGGAGATCTCGAACCGTATACGATTAAGAGCTCTAGATTGACCCGGACCAACTCCATCTGGTACCATTTGGGTCAACGATTACATTCCCAAGGAGGGTTGACGTCAGGTAGGCGGCCGGTCATAAAAGTCATTGCCGAAACTTTTTGCAATATGTCAAAACAGATGACATATTGCGTCGTCCCCAAGTAATTGGGATAAGAGCAAGATGATGATGATGATGTATGTAGCGACTATAATAGAGGGAACGGTCACACATGTACTGACTAACCGTATCAAGGTTGATTATTCGTCTATTCCATTGATTACTTTGATTTTTTATTACTATTAGTGGCAAACGAGTACAACAGCGCACCTGATCGTAATAAGTCTTTCGGTGTGATGACGGAGTAAGTACCTATACAATTCACCACTCCCTATCTTGCCCGTGAATATCGTAAAAAAGAACTAAAGGATTTGCACATAAGATCTGTGCAATGGCAAACTCGAAATGAAACACTATACCAACTTGTCTGACTAGCATGGTTATAGTAGGTCAAATTCCCTCCCATTTTGGAGAAGGCTCGAACCCAAGAGTGGGACGTATGTGCGTTGCGAGCTCAATAAAAAATTATTTTCGTCAAAAAGCAAATCTCGAGTATGGATTTTCTTTGGCCAATTGAACAATGAAGATAGTGTAACCAATGTTAAACGACAATTTCTCGTGGTGATCAGGGTAAACAGCAACTAGTACACGGGAGAGGTTACTCCCTTGGGGTATTCCGTGGGGCCAACCACTGAAGTCTTAGGCTATCTTAGGTTATCTTAGGCTTAACGACGAAGGCGACGTGCTGTGGTTGGGTGGGTTACGGGGTCGCGCGCCGCCCCTCTGTCGGACGGAGCCGGGTGGCGGGTGCGCTGACCGTGGCCCCAAAAAAAAAGTCGACGTCACGAAAAAGAGCGAATTTAACAAATTACCCAAAAAAAGGATAGAAAGAATTGTATTCTAACTCCGTCACCACATAAAAAGTATTAGTTAAAATTACGTGTACTTATAAATTGGTTACTCCGTTACCAGAAATCCCACAGAAAAATTAATAAGATAGAACGGCCATGTGGGCGGGGCAAGCGTGCCACAATTGCGATCAAACGGTCTTAATATTGACGAAATTCGTTTTACCGGTTCTTAGTTGCGCTCATATCGTGACCATGAACGAAGCTCCGACAAAAAAGAGAAATATGCCGTCTTGCGCTGTTACAACGTGTCGAAAAAGAAGTCAGTTGCGTAGTTATAGTCTAAGAAGGCATTTATTTTCATCGTTAAGCCCATAAACTTAATTAATTCAGTGATATTTCTTAATTTTATGAAAGTATTATGTCGTTTATAAACAAAAATCATGAAATCCCAAAAAGAGCCAAACATACATCGTCTGCCATACATGGATATCACCTTTTATTACTTAGTATTAATATTTCTGTGAGAAATCCTATTAAAAGCCAACATGAGCATCTGTACGACATATTCCATAGCCTTGGATGCAGCTTAAATCGTATTAGTAGTTTATCTATACCAATAAATAAAATTGGAGTGTCTGTTTGTAATGTCAACATAATAGGCTTGTTTCATGCTCACACGGTTATTTGCACGACACCTATGCCTAAAATAGCAATTAAAAAATTTTTGTCTGTCTGTCTGTCTGTCTGTTTGTTCCGAGTAATCTTCAAAACGGCTGGACCGATTTCAAAAATTCTTTCACCAATGGGAAGCTATAATATCAGGGCGTAAACTAGGCTATATTTTATCCCAGTATTCCCACGGGAACGGGAACTACGCGGGTAAAACGACTATAACCTATAACCGAAGCGAAGCGAGGGCGGGTTGCTAGTTTATAATATAATCTTTTACACATATGTTGCGTTGCATTGAGGACATCTTGAAAGTCGCAGGGAATCGTTGGATACAAATGGCACAGGACCGTTTCGAATGGCATTCTCATGGGGAGGCCTATGTCGAACAGTGGACGTGTATGGGCTGATGGATGTATGGATGTGTGGATGCATTGCGAGCGATATAAATTATAATGTTTTGTTTATATTGATTTTCATCGTGACGGAGCAATAATACAATTCACCCTCCCTTATCTTTGCTGTGAATGTCGTATAAAACGACTAAGGCATGTAATATGCATATAGCATCTATTGTATAGAAAGGAATGCACGAGAATTGGATTGTCATACGTAAACTCACGTTTGTCTAGTTGGTAGGACGATTGGAACGTATTTTCAGCAGATGTTGGTTCAAGTCCCACATGAGGCAAACTTATTTCGCACGTAAACGAGCTTTTTTTTTTGAACCAGGCATATGAATCACCGAATCTCAGTAATTTAGAGTCGAAAGAATTTTTAGCTGGTAAAGAGTAGTAAATAAAATAAAATAAAATGCAAATAAAATAAACGCAAATAAAATGCTGAAATGTAGTGAATATGATATAATAGCTAGTTGCGTGCATTTTCACACTGTTAAAATGTCAAGAGGAATCATGATTTGGTTGTCAGCATCAAATCAATGGTAACGACTGTTCAAAATATGAAGACTAAATATGAATAATCAATATTATAACTCCTCACTGGCACCAATAGCTCATATTATTGTAGCTTATTGCCATTAGACAAGAAGACAAGTATAGTCTTTTATACCTTAGTAGATTAGTTACGAATTTCGCTGGCCTAGTACTTGTAATATCCCATGACGTGCGGTGTCCCACAGGGGTCGGTCCTCGGACCCACCCTGTGGAACATCGGCTACGACTGGGCGTTGAGGGGGAGCCTCCCGCTCGGGCTGGGCGTGATTTGTTACGCCGATGACACGCTCGTCACAGCCCGCGGTGGGACGCTAGAAGAGGCGGTAAGCCTGGCGACCTCTGGTACCGAGGAGGTCGTCAGGCGGATTGAGGCGCTGGGGTTGAGGGTCGCCCTGGACAAGACGGAGGCCCTCTTGTTCCATGGGCACACTATGAGCCCTCCCATCGGCGTCTCGATCACCGTCCACTCGGTCGACATCAGCATCCGGGCCCATATGAGGTACTTGGGCCTGGTGCTCGACGGGCGATGGTGGTTCCGGGAGCATTTCCGCAGGCTCGCTCCACGGCTCGTCGGCGCGGCGTCCGCCCTATCGTGGCTTATGCCGAACGTGGGCGGACCGAGCGCTGCGTGCCGACGGCTGTACGCGGGGGTCATCCGGTCGATGGCCCTGTACGGCGCACCGGTGTGGGCGGGGTCCATGACCGTCCGACTTAGGGCCCTTCTGTGGCGACCACAGAGGGTTATGGCGGTCAGGGCCATCCGCGGATACCGCACGGTGGCGACGGAGGCAGCGTGCCTGTTGGCCGGGACTCCCCCGTGGGACCTGGAGGCGGAGATGCTCGCCGGATTATATCGGCGGGTGACGGGGGTGCGAGCGGAGGGCGGTGTGGTCTCGTTAAGGGATCTCACCACCTGGCGCGTCGACGCCCGCCGAGACGTCATCGCCCGTTGGGCAGTCCGGCTGGAGAGGCTTCGGTTCGGGGTGCGAACCGTGGAGGCCTTCCGGCCGGTGCTGATGCAGTGGTTGGAAAGGCAGCACGGGGTGCTCTCCTTCCGACTGGTGCAGGTTTTGACGGGGCATGGGTGCTTCACCAAATACCTGCACAAGGTCGTTAGGAGGGAGAGTACACCGTCCTGCCACCACTGCGATTGCGACGAGGACACGGCGCGCCATACGCTCGAGGCCTGCGGTGCTTGGGCAGTGCAGTGCTGTGAACTCGTCGCAATCATCGGTACGGACCTGACGCTGCCGGCTATCGCTAGGGCGATGGTCGACAGCGTCGGGAATTGGGACGCGGTCGCAGCCTTCTGCGAGACAGTGATCTCGCGGAAGGAGGCGGCGGATCACCTGCGCGAGGAGCGCAGCCTCGATGAGGAGATCCGCCGCCGGCGACTGGGGCGGCGCGGGCGCAACTATCTGCGCCTCATGCCGCCCTAGCCGAGGCCGCGGGTGACGTGACCGGGGATTAGTCCGTCACCCGCTGAGAGGCCGACCGCGTGAGGAAAGACCGACGTCCTCTCCGAGGGGGGGACGTCGGTCGATGGGAGGGTACCCCAATAAGGGGGTATTCCGTCGGGCCGACCACTGACGACAAGTTAACGCTGCTCCAGTGGTCGGCCCAACGACGAAGGCGACGTGGTTTTTGGGTGGGTCGCGGAACTTGCGTGCTTAAGCCCCTCTGTCGCCCCGGACGGAGTGGTGCGGAGGCGCGCCGACCGCGACCCACCCATAAAAAAAAAAAAAAGTACTTGTAATATTTATTATAATTTAAATCCTCGTGCCTGTGAAGGTTATAACATGCGTGCCTTTAATGAGGGTAGGGCTTTGAATTGACCTCGAAATCCTCGGAAATGAAACGGTCTAGAAGTTAAAAATAATATAGTTATAATAATAGCAGTTACAATACTAATTTTTTTTTTGGGTGTATCGCGGCCGGCGCACTCCTCGCACCTCTCCGTCCGGGGCGACAGAGGGGCGTAAGCACGCACACCCGCAACCCACCCGAACACCATGTCGCCTTCGTCGGTAGACCGACCACCGGAGCAGGATTACTTGTCATCAGTGGTCGGCCCGACTGAATACCCTCTAGTGGGGTATCCTCTCATCGACCGACGCCCCCCCCCCTCGGGGAGGACGTCGGTCTTTCCTCACGCGGTCGGCCTCTCGGCGGGTGACGGACTAATTCTCCGGTCACGTCACCCGCGGCCTCGGCTAGGGCGGCATGAGGCGCAGGTAGTCGCGCCTACGCCGCCCACAATACTAATACTAGAGATAGCAAAATTACTAATTATAGGGATGTCAAAATACCAACGACACACAATAATATATAGAACCATGAACCCGGGCATCTACAGAATACTAGGTCTCGGTACCGGTAGACCATTAAAAACGCGATAGAAAGATACCACAGATAAGATATACAGATAAGATATAAGATACGGCAAGTTATGTGGTTTCACACCGCCTCTTCCACACTCCCTGCCATTTTGACCAAGGTGACTGCATAGATGGCGTAGTGATCAAAATAATGACTTACTATGCCGAGTCCCCCAAGTTCGATCCCTGCGCAGAATAATGCTTTGTGCTATCCACAACTTGTCGGTCTGGGTGGGGTTTGTGCCCCTTAATTATATGTTTGTAAAGTCCCCCGCAATAAATAATAATAATATAATTACTTAATTATTTTAGTGTTTTCAGTGTTATATTGAATATTTTTGTTTGTATTTTATGCAGTATAATGCATAGAAAATGTTGAAGTATAGTGAATTTAATAGTGAAATGTGTGCAACTTTATAGTCTGCCAAATTTTCCAGAGGAGTCATAGATTTACTTGCCAGCACCTAATCGATAGTAATAGCTATCCTACATTATTTGGCAAATACGGTAAGAAAGTATGGGTGGGAGGGGTATCAAAGTAGGTCAATAGGTTAAATATTGAACATTACTTACACAAGATTTTAACGTATGAAACATAAATGCAAATCCTGTCTTCTGTTATGTTATAAGTAAACGGACATTAGTAAGTTGTAACACTTATGATGCCCTTAAAATACAGATCAAGATTTATAAAAAATCATCTTTATTTGCTTTTTTATTTTTTGGCAATACCCTGAACCTAAGCTATCCTTGTGTTGCGAGGGACTTTACAAACATATAATTAACGGGCACAAATTACATCCAGACTCAGAACAACAATTTGTGGATCGCACATATTCTCCGGCCTGCGTGGGATTCGAACATATTACACTGGCACGGTAGGTCGGTTATCTTAACCACTACGCCATCTCTGCAGTCAAAAAACATATCTTAAAAACATATTGTTTTTTTTTACAAATATAATACTAATTTCAGTATTAAATTACTAATTAAAATAAAATATTTAAAAGACCATAAAATGCTGTGTTGTGGCGGCTACGAATATTACAAACTTCTACATTGCTAGTGGGTGTCGTAAAAGACGACTACGAGACATACGTTGACCTGGATCAACTCCATTTGATGGCGTCTGGTCAACAATTACATTGCTAAAGAGAATTGAGGTCACGCAGGGGGATGGTCATTAAAATATTGCCAATAAATCACAGTTTTAAATGTGTCGAGCTTGAAATGAACGGCTCTGCCGGGATTACTATCACACTTTTGCAAAAAATCGCTGAGCAAGAGATGCGGAGGCCTTTAATATCTATATTAATAAATAAAATTGGAGTGTCTGTTTGTAATGTCAAAATAATAGGCTTTTTTCATGCTCGGTTATTTGCACTATACATATGCCTAAAATACACTTTATATTTTTTTTTTGCCTGTCTGTCTGTTTGTTCCGGGTAATCTTCAAAACGGCTGGCCCGATTTCAAAAATTCTTTCACCAATAGAAAGCTATAATATCAGGGCGTAAACTAGGCTATATTTTATCCCGGTATTCCCACGGAAACGGGAACTATTCAGGCAAGACGACTGAAACCGAAGCGAAGCGAGGGCGGGTTGCTAGTCTACAATAAATCTGGTTGTGGTACCACTTATTATTAGGTGGACTGTATGCTTATTAAATGCAATAAAAATGCTGTAATTGCCAATTTGCCTGCGAATACGCGTGGTGATTGTAGTACTCTCCTCTTGGAAAGGCCAATGTCCAATGGTGGACGCTCATAGGCTTATGAATGGTTGTATCTTTCACAGCTTTATCCTCAATCATTATTATCATCACAGCTAAGACATATCTCACTGCTGGGATCGAGCCTCCTCCACAATTGGCGGGCAATTGACCTTACTACAAACTGGTCAAACTGGTTGGTGGTCTCTTGCATAGATGTTATGTACGTATCCTTTAGTCGGCTTTTAGAACATGCACGAGCAAGTGAGGGGAGTGGTGCATTGTATTTTTATATGTCACCACACGGATTTATTTTATATTTATTCTTAAAGTTAGTGTGTAGGTATAAATACTTGTATGTCTTCACTTTTTCCCCCTTACAGACCGAGCCTTTGATCTTGAACGTGGCATAGTGCCAGACAGCATATCGATTGCTATTAAGAGTTCTTAAACCATTCATATCTAGGTTTCATATACGAGAAAGCATTCATATCTAGGTTTTTAAATAACAACTATAAATTATAAAAAATGTGTGTGTACTTATGTACGCATGTACGAAGTTATAGGTACTTCTTTGGCGTAATAAGATAAAAATCCTTCTGAAATTTTATCCTTCGCTTTATCCTATGTTTGTAGAAAAAACGACACTAATAATAGAAAATCGGCCAAGTGTGAGTCGGACTCTCGCACGAAGGGTTCCGTACCATTGACTAGGTAAACAAGTGCCTACCTTTTGCCATTATCGATATCGAGCAAAAAAGGGCAAAAAAATCGCGTTTGTTGTATGGGAGTCTCCCTTAAATATTTATTTTATTTTTAGTATTTGTTGTTAGGGGCGTTCATAAAATACGTGAGATGTTTAAGGATGGGAGGGGGTCAAGTTAAATCTCATTTAATCTTACGTTGGAGAGAATGGGGGTCTTGGCAAATATCACGCAATTTTTTTTCTGATTGAAACAAAAAAAAAAACTATTTTGGTCCATTTAATCCAGATTGTACATGCTTAAGATTTAATCTTAAGCGTAATCGTAATACGATTAAGATCATTCACTAATTCGTTCGAAAGAAAATAATTTCATTCATACTTCGACGTTATACCACTATAAAATAAGATAGATGTGCAACTGAGGTTTGTTTACTCCAAGGTCATGTTGGTTCCAATAGTCTCTCTTGAGACCGCGTATTATTCTCCACGAACTGAATTAGAGTAGATATTCTTCTTTAATCACAGTAGTTACGATTTAAGTATTCTATTGTTAAATTTTTATTACACTTATAATTAAACTCTCAGCAATATTGATTACTAGTCTTAACTAGTCGTAAATAAAAGCACGAACCTATTTTTTTTTCTTTTACAATAACAATCCAACGCGTTTGCGTAAGAAACCCTCATTTTGAAAAATCTCATGTGAGATTGGGGGATGGAGGAGGGGGTTGAATAAAATCTCACGACATCTCACCAGGGGGGGAGGGAGGTACAGAAAATTAAAAAAAACACCTCACGTGATTTATGGACGCCCCCTTATAGCGGCAACAGAAATAAATCATTTGTAAAAATTTCAGCTGTCTAGCTATCGGGGTTCTTGAGATACAGCCTGGTAAAGGACAGATGGATGGACAGACAGCGAAGTCTTAGTAATAGGGTCCCGTTTTTACCCTTTAGGTACGGAACCCTAAAAAAAGGTATTTAATACATTGACAGTTCTATTATAAAGCTTTTAATTATTAAATCAATTATCTAGTTGACATTTGTGACGGTGTGTGCGCGCATTGTAAAAAAATGTTGACTAGCTAACTTCAGAGTGTCGGTCTTTGGTGACGAGGCGCATCTTGAAAAAATACTCTTACCATTATCCCTAATGCGTCAAAAGAAGTACAACTTCAAAAACTATTTTTAATGATTTTATCACTTTTGTATTTGATTATTGATTTCAGCGTATATGGTCGGACATTGTAAGTACACGCAGCTATCAATTAATGAAAATTTACAATCTTGGGCGTTTTTTTAAACGACTTCAAATGGGGGCAAGGTTGAGAACCTTCGACTTCGACTGTATTTTTTATGCATGTTACCTAAGAACTTTCGACTAGATGAATCGATTTTGATGATTCTTTTTTATTTGAAAGTCGGTGCTTCCCGTTTGGTCCCATTTCAATTTGGTCCAACAAGATTTTTGATTTCAACTTCATGGTCATGGCGGGACTAATCTGGCTACGCGACTTTACTGGAGATTGTAAGTAGACTCAGCTATCAATGAATTAATCATCAATCTTGGCCTTATTTTGACTAATCGTATGGTGCAAAAACAGGGTAGCGTGAGACCTCACCGGGGTACTACGCCAGAAACCTCCGCGTGGTGTACCCTGGGCACGAGCGACAATTTCTTGGACTGCTCTCTGGAATTGTCGCTCGTGGCAAATATCTGGCCCGAGGGGGGGCCCAGTTTGTGGGATGCCCCAAATTCGCTCCATGCCCTCTAATTGTAGAGGGTATTGGACGCGAAAATTCGACGGGCTCAGTCACTCATTCGTTTGAGGACTGAGCAGACATTTGCCAACCGCGACAAATCGTAGACCTGATTCTTGCTTCGGGACATTTGTCTTGAGGCCTAGATTCAGGAGCGAGGGTCTTGGCTTAACCGCCTGGACCGCGAGGAAGAAAACCTCTATAAAACAATCACCCAGAATCCTAAGTTCTGGCGCGCGGCGAGAGGATGCATGGCTGATGGGTTGTTCAGTCGTTAGCGCGCCCCCAGCCAGGGTACCTGCGGACCCCCTGTGTTGGGATACAAATGTACGCTTGCCCGGGTATCGGGATCTCTGCCCGGGTCGACCTTTATTTCTCCCATACTCGTGGGAATCGAATGGATTCTTCGTACAATTTGGATGTAGATAGGAGGGGTGAGACGCCCAAAACCACCGACAGCGGGGAACCTATTAGTTCTCACGTTATAGCCCGGCCAAGCTACGGCAAAACTGGCCCAGAGGAGAGGGATGCCTCGTCCGACTGCAGCTCGGCTGTTAGTTCGGCACTTGAGGCCACAAGATCAGGCAAGGGGCCGGCAACACTTGAGGCCCCTAAAAAGAGAAAGAAGAGGAAGAACATGGGGACAGGAAAGGCTACGAGCGTAAAGAGGCGCGAGTTGGCCAGGCAGGAGCGGCTGGCTAGGGAGGCCGCTGCAGCCGCTCCGAGTGCTGACGAGGGCGGCAGTACTGCCGCAGGGCCGTCAGACACCGACATGTCGGCTGCTGAGACTGTCGGTGGATCATCCCAGTCTCCAGCATCGGTCCTCGCGGCAGCCTTAGAGGTTGGGGAGGAGGCCCTCCCCTCGATGGTGCGGAAGCGCCCCCTGAATATGGGTGGCACCTCAGGATCCGCCTCCGAGGGGAGTGGCGCTATCATGCCTCCTCCCAAGGTTCCAGCCTCTCGTAGGGGGCGAGGGGCTGCAATGGTGGCGGCGAGGTCAGCGGCTCCGGCGTCGATCAGCCATACGCGGGGGACTGATGCCCAAAAGCGGGCGAATGAGGCGGCTGCCGCAAGAATGATGAGGGTGTTAGCGGACATACCTCCCACCGGCGCGGCAGCTACTGAGCCCGCTGTAGGTATCGACCCCCCACCAACTAACGTGGCAACCCTGCAGGCCGAAAATACCCGCCTTAGTGGCGAGGTTTCGGGCCTGCAGGAGAAGAACAAGGCCCTACAAAAGGAGCTGTCGGCGGTGCAGAAGGCGAACCGCGAGTTGGCCAAACAAATGGCCGACTTGCGGCGCCAGGTCGCGCAGCTGGCGAGGACAGTGCCGCCGACAACTGCCGGCCCTGCCGACGCCCCCGTCATCCCCGCTGCGCCAACTCGCGCTGCGGCGAGTTCTCAGAGGGCCCAGCCAGCCGAAGTGGTCCCGCTGCCCGCGGTGGATGGCGTGCCGGACCAGACCATGCGCGCCGTAGTGGAGGTTGTTGGCAAAATGCTTGACGCGCGCATGGCGGCTCTGGAGCAGAGACTGTCCCTGCCTCCGGAGCCCCGTCTCCGGCCGCCGCTTGCTGCGGACAGGCCGAAGGCTGCGGCGTCAGCTACTACCGCGCTACCCTGCCAGGGCGGGCGCGTGGGAAGCTACGCTGCGGCCGTTGCTGGGCCGAAAACCAAAGGACCCGCCGCGAAGAAGAAGGTGGCACCGGCTCTTGCCAAGGCCGGACCTAAGCCGCCGCCGGCAACTGCATCGTCGGCGGCGGCCACCGTAGCCGCGACCGCGACTGCTGCGCCTAGCGACCCCGTTGCCCCCGAAGAGGGTTGGCAGACGGCTGAGCGCAGCCGAAAATGTCGCGGCCTGAAGAGGAGAGCGGAGGCCAAAAGCGCCGCCAATGCCTCCGCTCCCAAGGCAGGAGCCGAAAGCAAGAGGTCGCGCAGGAGGCTCCGGCCGCCGAAGTCAGCCGCGGTGGTGATCACCGTGCTGCCTGAGGCCGCCGAAAACGGCCTCAGCTATGAGGCCGTCTTACGTCGCGCCCGGCGGGAGCTTGACGTCTCCGATTTAGGAGGCGTCGAAGCCAGGACCCGCAAGGCCCGGACAGGGGCTCGGATTCTAGAGTTCCCTGGGGCCGAGGGCGCCAAGACGGCCGATAGCATGGCGGCCAAGTTGAGGGGTCTGTTCGCAGAGGAGGATGGCGTCAAAATCGCCAGACCCGTAAAGTGCGCAGAACTACGCGTCGCGGGTCTGGACGACTCCGTGACGGTGGATGACATCCGGGAGGCCATCGTCTCGAAAACCGGGTGTCCCGTGGACACCGTCCGAATTGGCGCCATCCGCCCTGGTCCGGGCGGCGTCGGTGCTGCCTGGGTGCAGTGCCCGGTGGAGTCGGCCAAGCAATTGGCCGGCTCAGGCAGGCTCCTCGTGGGCTGGAGCTCGGCGCGGGTGACCGTGCTGGAGTCCCGGCCTGCGAGGTGCTACAAGTGCATGGCGGTCGGACACACTCGGCCGACATGCACTAACTGCTTTGACTGCAGCGACCTTTGTTTCCGCTGCGGTCAACCCGGGCATAGGGCGGCATCGTGCGCCGCCACTCCCCACTGCCCCGCGTGTGCGGCGGGCAATAGGCCCGCCAAGCACCGCATGGGGGGCAGGGAGTGCAGACCCCCGGCTTCGGCCCCAAAGGGGCGGAGCGGCCCGACAACCCCGGCCGCTCCTGCCCCTAGCGCGACCCGATCGCCCGCCAGCGTGGAGGAGGTAATGGATACGGCCCACTAATGGCGGCCGAATCTTACCACCTCCTGCAGGCCAACCTCAACCACGCCGCCGAGGCACAGGACGTTTTCCTGCAAGCCATGGCGGAGTGGTTGATCGGTGCAGCCGTAGCCGCGGAGCCGTACGTGGTGCCTGAGCGGCGTCTGCCCCCGAAGAGTGCGGTCCCCTGGTGGTCCCGAGAATTGGCGGACCTTCGGGCCGCGTGCATACGTGCCCGGAGGGCCTACACCCGCAGCCGAGCGCGTCACCGCGACGCTGAGCGGGAGGGCCAGCTGTACGAGGCTTACCGCAGTGCGCGGTCTGCCTTCAGGCTGGCCGTCCGTACCGCCAAGGACGTTAGTCGACGGGAGATGCTGGACAGTCTCGAGCGTGACCCCTGGGGTCGCCCCTACCTCGCGGCACTGAACAAGCTCCGCGGGCGGGGCCCCCCCCTCACCGAGACTCTCCAGCCCAGCCTCCTCACCAGAGTTGTCGAGGACCTCTTTCCACGGCGGGTGGAGCACACGCCCTCGGTCATGGCTTCGCCGGACAGCGACCGGGAGGCCGACGATGAAAGTGCTCCGCCCATCACGGAGCCGGAAATGGGGGCGGCGGTGGCGCGTATGCGAGTCAAATCCACCGCCCCAGGGCCCGACGGTATTCCGAACCGTGTGCTGGCCCTGGTCCTCGAGCATCTGGGACCACGCCTCAGGGGACTGTTCGACGCCTGTTTGACGTCCGGGCAGTTCCCTGGGTGCTGGAAAGAGGGGAGGCTGGTTCTCCTGCCGAAGCCGGGACGGTCTCCCGAGTCGGCCTCGGCCTACAGGCCCATCGTGCTGCTCGATGATGCGGGCAAGCTGCTGGAGAGGGTGTTGGCTGCCCGCATCGAGCGGCACCTTGTCGGGGTTGGGCCCGATCTGTCCGACGCCCAGTTTGGTTTTCGGAGGGGGCGTTCGACGATCGCGGCCCTGCTGCGCCTGAAGGCCGTGGTAGCGGAGGCCGTCACCGGCGGAGGAGTCCTATTGGCGGTGTCCCTGGACATCGCCAACGCCTTCAACAGTCTGCCATTCAGCTGCATCAGGGAGGGGCTAAGGTACCACGGGGTGCCCGTGTACCTCAGGCGGCTGGTGGCAGACTACTTGGAGGGGCGCAGCGTCCTCTACGTTGACCGAGTAGGGGACGTTGTGCGAACGCCCATGACGTGCGGTGTCCCACAGGGGTCGGTTCTGGGTCCGACCCTGTGGAACATCGGCTACGACTGGGCGTTGAGAGGAAGCCTCCCACCCGGGCTGGGCGTAACCGAACCCCCAAAAAAAGGTCTTTTACCAACTAAATATTCATCATCATCACAGCTCGTATATGTCCCTACAGTTGTGCTCGAGCCTCCTCTACAATGGGAAGTAAATTGACCTACTATACCAAGCTGGTCAAACGTGATGGTATTTTTTTTTTTTTTTTTTTTATGGGTGGGCTATGGTAAGCGCACGCGCGGTCCAGTCCGTCCGGGGCGATGAAAGGACGGCGCGCGGGCCCATAACCCACCCGTACCCACGTCACCTCGTTGTTGGGCCGACCACCGGAGCAGATGTGACTTGTCGTCAGTGGTCGGCCCGACGGAATACCCTTTCGGGTATCCTCACCTCTCGACGTACTGGGACGTCGGTCGCCGTCGCGCGGTCAGCCTCTCCGCGGGTGACGGACAATTCCCCGGTCCGATCACCCGCGGCCTCGGCTAGGGCGGCATTAGGCGCAGATACTCGCGCCTGCGCCGCCCGAGTCGCCGGCGGCGGAACGTGTCGCCGAATAGGATCTCTACTCGCACACGATCCGCCGCCTCCTTCCGTGAGATAACGGCCTCACAGAAGGCGGCGACCGCGTCCCAGTTCCTGACGCTGACGAGCATCTCCCTGGCGATGATCGGCAGCGCCAGGTCGGCACCGATAATTGCGACGAGTTCACGGCGATCCCCCTCACATGCAGCACACTCCTCGAGCGTGTGCTGCGCCGTGTCCTCGTCGCAACTGCAGTGGTGGCAGGACGGTGTGCTCTCCCTCCTGACAATAAAAACGTGTTGCTATAGGGTTTTATTTCGAGTGTACCTTCTCTTGCATAGATGTTATAAACATAATATATCCCTTAGTCGTGTTTTAGGACATCCATGGTCTAGAAAAGAGGTGGTGAATTGTATTCTTACTTCGTCACCACACGGAGAACATTAATATGACCTTAATAACTACAAGGATTAGTCATCTCCATCAAAGTATATTGGTTGTTTATTCAAATGTATCTCGGTATTCATATATTATAGCGCTATTTACATATTAAGCATCTATTTTACGAATGAAAGGTCATTTTATTACTTCTAACCGACAAAAAAAAAAGGTGGTTTTCATTTCGACTGTACTTTTTTATTTTAGCGTATTGATTGCTATAAAGAGTAATGAAAACTTCGTTATGAAATTTTACTATTCGAGAAAGCATTCATATCTAAGTTTTTAAATAACAACTACAAAATAATAAATGAAATAATTTTTATGAATTTTTAACCGACTTCATAAAAGGTGGGTGTTCTCAATTCGATCGTTTTTTTTATACATTTTACATCAGAGGTTTGGACTGGGTGAATCGATTTTGATGAGTTTGTTTTTATTTGAAAGTTGGTACTTCCCGCGTGATCCTATTTACTCTAGTTCTAATAGTGACATCCATGAAGAAAACGGTTGAAGTCTTTTTTTACTCTGAATTATATTTATAATTCAGAGTAAAAAAGGACTTCAACCGTTGGCTGTGTGGAGAATCCCTACTAGTTATGTGATCAATTTTTTTAAATGGTCTTCAAAAATACCATGTTTGGTCAAAAGTGATCTTCTCCGCATACTATCCATGAACATCAACATCGTCATTCATCACACCACAATAATGGAACGTATAAGAACATTCCACAATTAGGCACGAGTCTCTTCTACAATGAAAGAGAAATTGACTTACTATACCACGATGGTCAGACGTGCGAGTATAGGGACTTAATTCGAGTATTCCTTCTCATAGACGTTATCATATTATCTCGGCTCATATACGTCCCACTGCTGGGCTCGAGCCTTCTCCACAAAAGGAGGGAAACTGAACTTACCATGCTGGTCATTTCCATTGTGGAGGAGGCTCGAGCCCAGCAGTGGGACGTATTTGAGCTGAGATGATGATGAATCATGAATGGGATGGCGCAGGGTATGAAAGCCAATACTCAGACATAGAGTAATAAAATCGGAGTCATTAGACCCAGACGTCATAGAACCACTTCTTCTAGAGGTAGGTCCACAATGTCGACAGTTGTCTGTCTACGGCCGCGGGCTGGTCTGTCTGGAGTAGTACACTGATCAGAAGATCGACGTCCGAGTAGTAGCAATTTGTTACTGTGCTTCGTTTGGTGAGCGAGAGAGCCGGCAGTCCAACTTTCTGAGGGTGTTTGCGTGTGGTGGGTTTTGGTAATGACTTTAATCGGTAACACCGAACCTCATTGCACGCTTTTACTCCCTTCACTTTCTTCGCGGTGGGCCACGTCCTTGCAAGGGACCATGAGCGGCAGCAACAGTTACCATCAAGTATACTGTTTGCTCGTTTGTAATAAAAAAAGGCGTCACTTTTAGACTACATCTATTAGAAAGATACGATAAGTGGCTGATGAATAGATAAATGGATGCAAATTCAACAAAAATGCGATCTTATCATGCGATTTATCATTTATGTGCATTGACTGATAAGATATGCCTCGCTAATAATCTCATAGGTGTCATAATGATCGTAATGAACTATTTTATGCGTCGTGTATGTGTAATACGTGTATGTAAATGATCTGTCCACTCAAAAGGGGCGTAAATCTGCTTAAACAACACTAAAGCATGAAAAAAAAAGGTATTGGCTGTATAATAAACTAAATTCCTTTAATTAGTTTACTGTTAAAAAAAATAAACATCCATAACTTCCAGTCTCGTACAAAAAAATGTAAAACTGAAACTACATACTTATTTTTTTTTTAATTTAAATATAAGAGACTATTTTATTGAAGTAAATTCTTTGATAGTATTTATTACTATCAAAGTGAATTATTCTATTAACCTGTGCTGTAAAAGAATCTAAAAGTGCAGCTGCAAGCTCCACTAAACTGTTTTGAGATAGTTTTTCTACAGTTTAGGTAATTATAAAATATATATTTATTATAGTGTTTGGTGAATAAGCTGCATAAAGTTATTTCAATTATATTACAAAATAAGTTTAGTTGTTAATTTCAAATACAAATTATTTTCATGTTATTTTAAAACTTCTTACGTACATAGTGCAGTTGGTATGTCTTGTGTAAAATTATTAGGTTTATTTATTTACATTATACTCATTTTTATAAATTAACTAAATAATAATTTCTCTTCTATTTTGTCACATACACCTTTGTTAACATTTTGTAGCAGATGTTAAAGGAAAGTTAATAGAATGAGCTAATTTGTTGATATCACGTGCCAAACATGTTTGTTTCATGGCCAAAACAATACACAAAAGTTAAGTAAACACGTCAACGGTTCCATAATAATAGTATAACAAATATAATTGTGACAGCTGCTCATTCAAAAATATACTTTATTTTGAAAACAGTCAATTATAATATAATGACTATCTATGTACAACTTGAAGACTTGACATTATTAACAAAATCGACTTACCTCCTCTCACTTTCCGGACACTTGAATGAATTCCTTAAATGATTCGGAATTCTGATTTTGGAATGAATGGATAAATACAACCGCGAATGAACATGGCTATAAAATTTTCGTTCAGAAAAAGTGCCATATATTGTTTACAATAATCACAACTATACATTTCTGCGAGAGTTAGTTCAGAAATGATATGCATAACAATAAAACTAAAGAGCTATAAAAATAATTGTAATTCATGTACATAATTAAATTGTAGATCTTTTCCCCACGGTGTACAAAATAATGTTTGAGTATCTTTTTTTCTGAACGGACATTGTCAGTTGTCAAAAGTGTCACTATAAATAAAAATGTCAGATTGGTAAATGCCGCACGTGTTTTTATTATTGTTCAAAAAGTTTTTTTAAAAATGAAAGTATTATCAGAGGAAAGGACTAGAATTTTATTTGAAAAATTAACAAAATAGTAAGTCCTTTTATATTGTCATAATTACTATTTTATAATGCTCTAAGTGAGACAAAATTGTATCGAAATGTTATTTCGCTATAATTTCATGAATGGCTATTTATTTTAACCTCGATGTTTTCAAAACATGGTTTTCAAAAGTATGAAATAAATTGTTTTAGTATGGAGTAGTATACTTATATGCCCCAAATAATCGTTTTAATGGTTAAAAATTAAATTGTTTCAGTATTGGAGTTAACGTCAAACTACTCATCGACAGACCAGATGGAACATACTGCTTTAGAGAGAAGAAAGACCGTGTCTATTACATTTCAGAGAGATTATTACATTTAGCACAGACAATAAAACCTGATCATTTGATATCAGCCGGAACATGTTTTGGTAAATTCACGAAAACAAATAAATTTCGACTGCATATTACGGCATTAACGTATATAGCGCCCTATGCACCATATAAGATATGGGTGAAGCCGTCAGCTGAACAACAATTCCTCTATGGACATCACATTATTAAAAGTGGTAAGAACTTTAAAACAAAATTTATTTTTTCAAATTTTAATAATCTTTATATATATATATATATGTATACATTTCTTGTGCATGTCACTGAACTCCTCCTAAACGGTTGGACTGATGTTAACGAAAGTTTTTTGTGTGTGTTCGAGGGATTCGAGGATGGCTTAGATTCACAATTGGTCCTGGTAGTTGGCACTGCTGTCGATCTCAAAGAGAATTCCTTTTATTCTATTTAAACAGAACAATGTCTGTTGGGTCAGCTAGTAATTTAATATAAAATTTTCATATGGTGACAGAGTAGTAATATAACTAATCACCCCTTACGTGTCATAAAAATAATTTTATTTAAATTGTGTAATACTCATGTAAACATTGGAAATTATTAAAATTAATATTAACTCAGTCCATATAAATACCACTATTGGACTCTGGCCGCCTTTACCATGCTAGGGAAATTGATCTACTATACCATACTGGTCATATGTGTTGGGATAGGGTTTTGTTTCGAGTTTTCCTTCTCTTGCATAGATGTATGCATATTGTATCACTTAGTTGTCTTTTACGACACCCATGGCCAAGAGAGGGGGTGGTGAATTGTATTCTTACTCTGTCAACACATGGAGACATAATATTTACCTTTAAAAAATACTAAATTTGTAGGATTTGTTAAGGCCTTGCATTGTGATGCACTTTATAGAAATGAATATTATTTCTTTATCTTCATCATCATCATCGCAGCCCACATACGTCCCACTGTTGGGCTCGGGCCTCCTCCACAATGGGAGGGAATTTGACATACTATACCATGCTGGTCAGACATGTTGGTATAGGGTTTCATTTCGAGTTTTCCCTCTCTTGCACAGATCTTATGTGCATATTATATCCCTTAGTCGTCTTGTACGACATCCACGGGCATGATAGGGACTTTATGTTCACCTATCCATAAAAATAAAAAATACAAAAATAAAGTGTTTACTTTTTAATTTACAGGCTTAGGGCGCATAACAGAGAACACACCAAAACACCATGGAGTTGTTGTTCACACTATGTCAGACATACCAATAGGATTTGGAGTAGCAGCTCGGACTACAGCTGAATGTAGACATGCAGACCCTCTAGCCACTATTGTATTCCACCAAGCTGATGTTGGTGAATATATAAGATCAGAGGATACACTTACATAGTTGATAATAAATAGCTTTTTTATTGAAGTGTTTGGTATTTTTTCTGTAATAATCTTCCTTCCCATGTTGTGACGGAGTAAGAATACAATTCACCACTCCCTCTTGCCTATGGATGTCTTAAAAGACGACTAAGGAATATAGCATGCATATAACACCTATGGAAGAGAAGAAAAACTCAAAACAAATGCCAATACATCTTACCAGTGTGGCATAGTAACTCAATTACCATCCCATAATTCTGTCTGTGCAAGAGAAAGAAAACTCGAAATGAAACTCTATACCAACTTGTCTGACCAGCATGGTATAGTAACTCAATTAGCCTCCCATAATGGAGGAAGCTCGAGTCTAACAATGGGACCTATATGGACTGAGGTGATGAATCTTCCTAAAACCATATCATATTATTATTCATACATATTAAACTTACTACATTAAAAACTTTGTAAAGGTTAGTTTAGTACCATTCTCTAATGCTGAATGTTATTGAATCCCACATATGACAAATATATTAGATATTCACAAATTATTATTTCAAAGTCTGGTTGTAATTTGTGCCTGTTAAATGAATACAGTTATATGATTTTATATAGTATGTACATGTGTTGATAATGTAAAAGTAAAATATGTCATCAATTATTATTTTTTAACAAGGATTTAATAAATTATTATAATAAGTTAGTAATGGTATTGTAGAAAATACAAACTAGAAATATTTTTAATGTTTCCCAACGAACTATTTTCCAGCGTGGTGAGGTAGTTGAAATTCCCTAAAGTTATTCAAAGTTAAGGGTTTGTTTACAGATGGTAGAATAAAAAACAAATATTGTGAATATTGTCACTAGCAAAAACATATACCTACCTACGTACATAATACATTCATATTAAATCTAATAACGTCTAATATAAAAGTGTAACGCCATCTAGTTCTCTTAAATAGGAACTACAAATATTTTTGCGATTGACATTACGCCCATATAGTTTGCAAGAATGGTTCACAAAAATACCAGTAGGTGTCACTATTAATATTTTGAGACAAACTTCGGCAGTTATTGGACTTCTAAATCAGGGATTCCCAAAGTGTGTTCCGCGGGACCTAGGGGTTCCGTAGAATAATCATGAGGGTTTCGCCAAAATTAACTATAGCAAGAATTTAGCTCTGACTATGGCATTTGATAAAGGGTTCTATAAAATAAAAGGTATTTGGTTGGTGTTCAGTTTTCTTTAAAATTTAGGAACCCCTGTTCTAAATAATATTATGTGAGTTTTAAAAGTGTAACATACACTTTTACGCCATGACTAGTCAACCGATTGTCTTGAAAATTCACATACATGTCGGTGATTCAGGAAAGGCAGGGTAATAACCTTATTACCCTTTTCTTGACTAAAATACACTTTACTTTTTCTTGACTTAAATACACCTGTATTTTAGTCAAGAAAAAGTATTGATTAAATATAGCATGGGTAAAAAATGCTAATGCTGCCCTTAACCTGCCTATGAATACATATATTTATTAATAGGGCACTGTGTTTTTCACATTAATTTCTTTATCCCTAATAGGTTGCGCTTCTGGCAGGTTAAGTTAGTACCTGGCTTTCTCACAAGGAGAAACGTGCTTAAACTTGTACGCACCGTCATTTCAGCTCTTTTGCTCACGGATTGAAATGCAATAGTAAATTGCTTCTATTCAGACTTCGATTCTCTACCAGAATGTGGTACCTACTGCCCCTGACGAGCCGGTTATTTATGGCTGCAGAGAGAAAACTGAGCTACACGAGCTTACCATCAGGTGTAATTAATATATCATGTCATCTCAGCCTCATAAGTCCCACAGTTGGGCTTGGGCCTCCTTTACAATGGGAGGTAAATTAGCCTACTATAATGGGCTGTTCAGACGTGTTGGTATAGGGTTTTCTTTCCCTTAATATATACCGTATTACAAAATCGACGATGTGGTGGCGGAGTAAGAATACTTACATCACACTCTCTCTCATCCGTAGGTGTCGTAAAAGGCGACTAAGGTATACTCGTATATTAAGCAGATAACATGTATACTAGGGTGGTCGTTAAAAATTAAATTTCTTGCGGCGCCCCCTAAAAAGCTTCCTTTTGATGAAAAAACACTGGGAAATTTTTTTATAATTTTTTTAAGTCAAGACAACACGTGCCTCAAGATGGTTTAAGTTAATTTTTAGGTATAATCATGTTTTATGAAGATTTTTAATAATAAATACAATTTCATGCAAAATATAAACAACCACAGAACCAAAATTCATGAGAATACAATAGTTAATCAAAATAACAATAGATTTTCTTAAAATAATTATTACTTCATACTTAATAAGAAGTTTCTTGAAAAAACATGATATTACCCAAAAATTAACTTGAATCGTTTTGAGGCACGTGTTGTCTTGACTTGAAAAAACTATAAAAAATTTTCCCAGTGTTTTTTCATTAAAAGGAAGCTTTTTAGGGGGCGCCGCAAGAAATTTAATTTATAACGACCACCCTAATGTATACATCAGAAGGAAAACTCGACACAAAATGCTGTGCCAACACGTTTGACAAGCGTGGTATAGTAGGTAAATTTCCCTTCTATTGTAGAGGAGACTCAAACCCAACAGGTGAACTTATGTGAGCTGAGATAATAAAATGGTGATTACTACTAAGTATTCAATTATTTACTTCGAGACTAACTAGTTTTAACATAACTACGTTATTATTATTTAAAACTAGCAACCCGCCCTCGCTTCGCTTCGGTTTCATTCGTCTTTCCTGCGTAGTTCCCGTTCCCGTGGGAATACCGGGATAAAATATAGCCTTGTTACGTTACGCCCTGATATTATAGCTTTCCATTGGTGAAAGAATTTTTGAAATCGGTCCAGCCGTTTTGAAGATTACCCGGAACAAACAGACAGACAGACAAAAACATATTAAGTGTATTTTAAGCATATGTATATTGCAAATAACCGTGTGAGCATGAACAAAGCCCATTATGTTGACATTACAAACAGACTCTCCAATTTTATTTATTGGTATAGATTTTCCGTATCGCGATGGAGTAAGAATACAATTCACCACCCCCGTCTTTTACCCGTGGGTGTCGTAAAAGATGACTAAGGGATACAGTATGCAGAAAACATCATTGCAAGAGAAAGGAAACTCGAAATAAAACCCTGTACCAACCCGACTGATCGGCGTGGTAGTTTTTTTTATTGCCAACGGTCGCAAACGAGTAGGCAGAACACCTGATGGTAAGTGATTATGCCGCACATGGACCTTTGCAATACCAGGGGCACAGCCAGGCCGTTGCCTACCGTGAAGAAAATACTCTTCTTAAACCTTAATCGTTTGAAGAACGACATGTCATAGCGCTCGCGAAACAGCAGCAGGTAATTCATTCCAGAGTTTGCACGTACGTGGGAGAAATGATCGCTGGAAACGTACAGTTGAAGACCATAACGTTTGCAGGTGAAATGGATGAACCCTGCTACGGTGTCGAGTGGATGTGGAGTGGTGTAGTGACCAATTTTCCTTCTGTTGTGGAGGAGATTCGAGCAGCGAGACGTGTATGAGTTATGATGATGAAGAGAAGAAAAATTCCACCTAAATATATGCTAAGACCAGTGTGTCAATCACCAGTGAGTCAATTTCTCTCCCACGGTAGAGGAAGTCCGACCTCAACAGTAGAACTCCTATGGGCTGAATAGGTGATTATTTTGGAGGATATGAAGGGAACCCTACATCTTACCCTCGGTAATGCCGTATACCATACACCTTAGGAAAGAATGGGGTAAAAGTAATGTAAGATATAAGAGAAATTTGTAGTCTTCCATTCTCTGGAGTCGTTGGCGTTACGGAGAGACTTTGTGACATTCCGTGTTTTCTTCTGGCTTTTTCACGTTGACTGCTCTGAGGAAATATCTATAATCTTTCATTAAACGAGATTTAAGAAGAGCACTACCTCATGGTAGGCAGCGGCCTAGCTGTATTCCTGGTATTGCAAAAGTCCACGAAGCGGTAGTTTCACTTACCATCAGATATGCTGCGTGCTCGTTTATAATCATAAACAATAAAAGAACCTCTAATTGATGAGCAGTCTCCACTTCATCTTGCAATTTGCCATAGAACACGAACATTGATTCGCCTTTGAACAAGGAATCTTTTAAACGATTCGGCTTCAAATGCACAATATTATTTTCAACTTAGAGCAAAACGATACTTACCGTACTCGACTAGTCCATTACCTGTAGCCCTATAGATAATAGCGTTTGAGTACAGAATAAAGGACCTCTGAAACAAAAAGGGCACCTTTTAGCGGCCGTAGCCCTCACCAATATAATTTAATAGGGGTATTTATTACCAAGATAATGTTAACCAACGGGTCCGGTACGGTTATTTTTAAAGCTACTTGTTTCTTCGCGACCGAAGACATATTTTAGCATTTAATCTTTTATAGCAAAGCCCAGGTAGGATTATATTTTGAACATTATATCTATATATGTATGAATCTATATAACTTCCGTGTGGTTACGGAGTAAGAATACAATTCATCGATCGACCAATTCGTTAGAGTTGGTATTCGAAAAACTAACAGCCGTAAAGATAGCCAATAATCAATATTTTTTTTACAAAAATAAACCGACTTCAAAACGCAATGCAGACTAAACGAAAATATCGTTAATGTAGACAATATAGATAATATTTTAAATTTTTGTTGATTTTTCAAAAACTGCTTGTCCGATTTTGATAAAATTTTCATGGGACCATTTGCGAAACCTTTCCAACCAAAAAATAATTTTTCATATCGGTTGGCAAGCGACGGAGTTATATGCGAACAAACATAAAAAAATTACAAACATCGGAATTGAGAAACTCCTCCTTTTTTAGAAGTTGGTTACAAAAATTTGGTTTATATCAAGTTGTTCAGACGAGTTGTTATAATATAATAGCATAACAAGTACGTAACGTCATTCAGCCTATCGCCGTCCACTGATGGATGTAGGCCTCCCTCATATTTCGCCATAGAGTGTGGTCCTTTACCGCCTGCATCTAACGACACTAAGTAACTTTCATGAGGTCATCGGTCCACCAAGTCATCTTACACTGCATCATCAGATAAACGGTCGCCACTCGAGAACCTTTTTTCCCCAGCGATTGTCGGTCCGTCTAGCGATATGGCCTGCCCATTGCCACTTCAGCATGCTAATTCTTCGCGCTATGTCAGTTACACCCATTCTTCTACGGGTATTTCAGATTCGCAGAGAAATCCCGAGCATACCCGCTCAATAGCACGTTGAGTGAATTTCAGCTTGGTTATTAGGCCTACATTCCGGGACCTGTTATCATTCATATTTGAATTATTTTTCGTAATTCCATCGAATTATTAACAAAATAATGGTCGTGGGTGGGATAAGAATATTTTATCAGATAAAAACGGAAATTGATTGTAGAATGTTGTAGGCAACTCTCGGTCACGTTTTAATATAATATGGTGACCTTTACCGAGATTTTTTTTGTTATTATTACAGGAGAGAAATTGGAGTTAATATTTATAATTGATTCTTGTGAAATTTTGCACGATTAATCTAATTTAAGCTGGTTTTTCCGTGTGGTGACGGAGTAAAAATACAATTTACCAGCCTATCTTGCCTGTGGGTGTTATAAAAGACGATTAGAGGATATAATATGCTCATAAAATTTAGGCAAGAGCAGGCAAACTCGAATTAAAACTATAGCAACATGTCTGATCAGCATGGAATACTAGGTCACTTTTATTCTTATTGTGGAGGAGGCTCGAGCCCAGCAGTGGAAATCCTATGAGTCGAGATGAAGAGGGTGTTTCCATGTGATAACGGAGGAAGAATACAATTTACCACCCCCTACTTTGCCCGTGGGTATCATAAAAGAGTACTAGGGGATATAATATGCGCATAATATCTATGCAAAAGATGGCAAGCTCGAAATAAAACTATACCAACCCATCCGACCAGCGTGGCATACTAGGTCACTGTCCTTCCCATTGTGCTGGAGGCTCGAGCCGTATCTATACAGGCAGTCGTCGTACTTACGGCATGTTAGGTTCTCGAAATACGCGACGTAAATCGAAACAACGTATAGATATATTAAAAACATTAATTTATATGAAATTTTAAATTGTAAATAAATAAATTTACTGTAAATGAAAAATCATCCAAAAAAAGGTTTAATATTTAAAAATAAAAATTTCTATTGAGAATATTATAAAATCCGTTAAAGAAAAATTAAAAAACGAATGAACTACATGTTCATTAAAACGTAATAAAAAAGTGGAACTTTGATTCGAGAAAAAAAAATATTTTTTGAGATATCGGTGATCAAAAAAATGATCAAATTCAATTTTTTTAATTTTTTATAGAAAAAAAATATTAAAAAACAAAGGAAAAATCCACATTTGAGTATTTTTTTTATCTTTAATCTGCTGTTTTTTTTTTCAATTAATTTTTCTCGCAGATATTTGTTATCAAAAAATCTGAAATCAATTTCGAAAAAAAAAAAAATCCACATCTAGTAATCCATTCAATTATTACGATTAATAGATGAAAATTAATTTTTAATGATTAAAAAATTTTATAGAATCAAGACAAATCAGTTTTAGCTTTAAAAAAAATTCTGTTAAAAAAAAATTATTAGAAGTCATCCACATGAAGATTCCGAGCCAATGAATGTAATCCATTCAGTCTCGTTTTCATAGCCCTATTTTTATTCGAGATATCGGAAATAAAATTAAAATTTGAGATATAAGAGCCAACTTCAGGGTCATAAATCATCCACTAATTACTGCCGGTATAATATTTTAAATATCAACTGATTTAACGTAAGTTCTATTGCATTGTTTTAAATTCATAATAATTATTCCATAATTAAATATCTGTAATAGCAAATAAATTCAAAGTAATTAAATATTTTTCAATATTTTGATCACAAACAAGTCATATTTGATTATTTATTAAAAGGAAGGCTTTTTATAAATAATCAAATTTAAATTAAAATAATATCATGAATTAAATTAATTAATTATATTTAAATTAATATAATTTTTAATCTGCAACGGAAGCAATGTTTTATCTCTTAGTTCATATAGATTTAAAATTCGTTCAAATAAAACTGCGCCCATATACACTATGATAATAATATTAGTTCTAATAATATAAATGTGTGTGTCAATGAGGTTTGTCTTGTTAAGTAACAGAACCTCATAACTGATGAGAAATTATCTTTTAAATTAATGTTCGTTCCTCTTCAATCATTTGTTAGTTATAAACTGTCATGGTATTGTTTTGAGTAACGGGAACAAATGAACGACACAGGGAGCGTAGCGGTCGCTGCTTACAGCGGCCGTCTGTGTCGACTGTCATGGGTTCCATTCTCATCATCATCATCATTTCAGCACATATACGTCCCACTGTTGGTCTCGGGCCTCCTCCACTATGGAAGGGAAATTAATCTACTATACCGCGCTGGTCTGACGTGTTGGTATAGGGTTTCATTTCGAGTTTTCCTTCTCTTACACATATCGACAGTGCCAAGGCTAATTGGTCTAAGCGACATTTTTTGCGATATTGAGTTATATACATATTTGGAATCAGCGAATTTTTCTGCATCGTTTGAACTGGGTTTCAAATTTTTATGAGCATATTTTTGGCGCTTGAACCCACACACTACCTTTGCTCTCATTTAGGACGTCTGTGATCCAACCGACATAAAATTTGAGCATTATTTGTAGTTGGTAACTTGGACTATATGGGCTTTTCTAAAGTCTTTGTCATACGTCGGTTGATTCATTTTTCCTAGGGCTATTTGGAATATCTAATGCGCGTTAAGATATTTGACCTTTTGCTCAAATACATGGTTTTGTCGCTTGAGACATTTTGCATTACTTCATAAAGATAGGCTATGTCGCTTGAACCATTTTGCATTCCATCATAATAAGAGGCCTAGTCGCTTGAACCATTTCAACTTGGCCTAGTTTTATATGTAATGATGTTTGAACCATTTTTGCTTAAATTGATATTGATGTTCAATGTTACATAATCCTTCTCAGATACGTTCAAACTTTTATGGTTTCGGTAGTTATACCATTTTACTTAAATTGAAATTGAAAAATTTTGCTTGTTAAATCATCAGAAAATAGTAATAAAGATTATACTTACGTCGTTTGACGAGGCGCTGGGGTTGAGGGTCGCCCTGGACAAGACGGAGGCCCTCTTGTTCCATGGGCGCCGTATGAGACCTCCCATCGGCGTCTCGATCACCGTCCATTCGGTTGAGATCAGCATCTGGGCCCATATGAGGTACTTGGGCCTGGTGCTCGACGGGCAATGGTGGTTCCGGGAGCATTTTTTTTGGGACTAATCCCACCACACATTCCCACCATTGTAACTCCTGTAAGCCAGGATCCACAATGGTCTCCATAAATGACACCGAGGTTTGACCCTCAGGCAGTCCCGGGATATGATTTTAATTGTCTTGGGACCCGCAACAAATTTAATTAGAAAAGATTAAAGAGGAGGAGTTGGAAAGAGAGATTCCACTTCCCTCCTAGGCAAAGCGGGAGACGAAAACAAACTTTGAAAACGAAGGCCCCAAGTAGATGTGGATATTCTAATAAGCGCGTAGAAATTCCGTTTCGCTTTTTCGCCTACAGTTTTAATATGCTCAATAAATGAAAAATTTTTTTCTAAGACTAGGCCGAGATAGCAAACTGATTCTTTCTTTTTGACAGTCATATTATTGAATTTTATACGCGACGCCGATTGTAACTGTCCTTTTAATAAAAGATTGTGTTTTTTATAGTGCGAAGGCAAGCCGGTTTCGTGTACCCCAATCGAATATATCATTGAGGCATGTTTCCGCTAATTCCTCTAAACCATCCCTTGTGTTCGATTGTATAAGTAAAAGTCCGTCGTCTGCATAGCCGATCAGTAGACAACTTTTCGGTAGAGGTAACTCGAGAAAATCGTCAAAACCTAAATTCCATAGATATGGACTTAATACCGAACCTTGAGGGCAGCCCATCGTCAGTGGTTTCGACACAGCATGGTGACCAAGTTTCAATTTAGTCGAGCCATTTAAAAAGTACGACTGTATGATTTGGTAGATATTTCTATAGCAACCACGAGCCTTTAATTTAAGAAGTAGCATTGGCCACCACCTTTCCGTGTGGTGACGGAGTAAGAATACAATTCACCACTCCCTATCCTGCCCGTGGACGTCATACAAGACGACAAAGGGATATAATATGCACATAAGATCTGTGCAAGAGAAGGAAAACTCGAAATAAAACCCTATACCAACATGTCTGCCCAGCATGGTATAGTAGGTCAAATTCTATCCCATTGTGGAGGAGGCCGGAGCCCAACAGTGGGACGTATCTGGGCTGCGATGATGATGATGATTGGCCACCAGGCGTTATCGAAAGCACCTGAGATGTCCAGGCAGACACTTAGTACGTATTTAAAAACGGATGCGCTAATGACACGTCTTACCGCAACGGCCGCGTCGATAGTTGATTTGCTGTGAGTGAAGCCGAATTGTTTATGATTGAACGTTGGTCCACCCGGCAATAAACGAGGAACAATGAGACGTTCTAAGAGCTTGCCTAATGAAGGCAGTAAGGTGATTGGTCGATATGACTTCGGGTCGTCTGGTGGCTTATCACCGCCTTTAGGAATTATACGTATATAACCGCGCCGCCATATACGAGGAAAAATGCCTTCAGTTATGCAACGATTAAAAATTATTAACATTGAGTCGCCCGATGCTCGACTAGCTTCTTTGATCATTTTATTTGATATTTTATCTTCGCCAGCAGCCTTGTTGAGGGGAAGAGTTCTAACGGTATTCATAAACTCGGCAAGAGATGGAAGGTCAGACATAGGCGGGAGAGGTGGCTCGGCGGCCCATGCACGTATTTGTTTATGATGTTCGCTGTCGACTGAGATGTCATCGTCTGGGCTTAACGTATTTAATAAAACTTCCGTGGTCTCCTCAATACCCGTAGTGTGTTTACCGTTCACTTTAATGTTTTGTATGTACGCTAAGTCGACTAATCGATTCGCTTAAAACTCGTGGTATAGTGGAGACCATGGACCTTCACTTTCTAATCTTTCCACAATCTTATTTAACAAAGCGTCTTTCGATTTTTCTACTGCAATCCGATAGCGAGACCTGGCAGCTTTCAGTACAGATAGAGATTCATCAAAGGCCCTTCCTATGTTAGGTGACTTTTTAAGTTTATTATGCTTCCTGCGCGCCCTTCGAAAGCGTTTGCGGAGTTCCACTAGGTGATTGTTCCACCAGTCACATCTCTTAGCATTAGGCAGGGATGTTCGGCCTAGGGCTACATCAGCACAGTATATCAGAGAATGTGACATTAGTTCAGTGCCTTCTTCTGCGGTTAATTGTCTACGAGTGAAATCCCTGGGATACGAAGAAAAGAGAGAGCTGAAAAAGTCCCAGTTTGCGCCTTTAGATTTGTATCTAAAATTATAACTCTGTCTGGGAAGGAGCCTGCAACAGTCTCGATCCAAATTCATACACGATCAGGCGATGATCACTACATGACGCGTCTGGAGCATTTCCGAAGGCTCGCTCCATGGCTCGTCGGTGCGGCATCCGCCCTATCGTGGCGTATGCCGAACGTGGGTGGACCGAGCGCTGCGTGCCGACGGCTGTACGCGGGGGTCATACGGTCGATGGCCCTGTACGGCGCACCGGTGTGGGCGGGGTCCCTGACCGTCCGTCTGAGGGCCCTCTTGTGGCGACCACAGAGGGTCACGGCGATCAGGGCCATACGCGGATACCGCACGGTGGTGACGGAGGCAGCGTGCCTATTGGCCGGGACTCCCACGTGGGACCTGGAGGCGGAAATGCTCGCCGGATTGTATCGGCGGGTGACGGGGGTGCGAGCGGAGGGCGGTGTGATCTCGTTAAGGGAGATCACCGCCTGGCGCGTCGACGCCCGCCGAGACGTCATTGCCGCCATTGCCCGTCATTGTCATTGCCGTCATTCCCCATGGACGTCACGTCATTGAGACGGGCGCAAACCGACTTTTTCAGGAGCATCGCAAACACTGGCAACGAAGACCCGTGGAGTGTGGCACATAGGCTAGCCTTGGTGAAGATACGACCCCCTCCAAATGTTGTAAGTGGTGCTCGGCTCGTAGAGGGATACGTAAGCACAACTCAAGAATCGATCTCTGCATTAATCGGCGCGCTTTGTCCCGATGACGATCCCCAAAGAGATGTCTCTTATCATCGCCAGGTACGGACCATGGCGGCATGCGCCCCATCTGGGCGGGATGCGCCCCCTCCATCTAGACAGGTTATTGAGGGTATTGTTAGTCGCCTACCGAACTCGGCTCCAGGAATCGACGGAGTAACCGCCCGCATGCTCAAACATGCATAGCGCGTAGCTGGCTCCGAGCTGACGCGTTTATTCGGCAAGTGTATTGAGGAAGGTACTTTTCCCGATGTGTGGAAGGACGGGCGGCTGATTGTCATCCCCAAAGGTAATAGTCGGCTGCTGTCTGATCCCAAAGCATATCGCCCGATCACACTTCTCTCGGTTTTGGGAAAGGTTTTGGAGAGAATATTGCTACACTGTGCTCCCAACATCTCGCGCAGCATCTCCTCCTGTTAGCACGGGTTCAAACGCGGACATTCCACCGTCACGGCTATTCGGTCCCTTCTGGACACCGTGGCTCATAGCAACTGCAAATATGTGCAGGCAGTTCTTTTGGATATTTCGGGTGCCTTGGACAACGCGTGGTGGCCCATGATTCTGCTGAAGGCCAAGAATGGGGGTTGCCCGCCGAACATCTATAGGATGCTGGTGTCCTATTTTTGCGGCCGGCGTGCCGGTTTCTTTGCTGGAGGTGAAATCGTGTGGAAACAATTAATCATGGGATGCCCGCAGGGCTCTGTATTGGGGCCCTCTCTGTGGAATCTCCTGATGGACGATCTATTTCAACTCGCTTTACCAGAGGGAGTCAAACTGATTGCGTACGCGGATGACGTAACGGTCACCATCGAGTCGAACTCTCGTGCGGGATTAGAAGCTTTGGCCTCCACGGCACTCGGACTTGTCACAGCCTGGGGATTTCGTAACAGACTGTCCTTTTCCCCTATGAAGTCATGTTCCATAACCCTAAAAGGGAAGCTGAGTGGAAGACCGCCCACTGTTAGGCTCGGTGGGGAGCCGGTAAGAAGCGTCCAATCAGCGACTGTCCTGGGTGTCGTAATTGATTCTAACTTGAGCTTCCGGCTCCACGCGCAGTCCATTGGAGAGCGTGCTGCAGCAGCGTTCGGGAAAATGTCGCGTGTCTCCGCCTCATCCTGGGGCATACGGTACGTGGGCCTTCGAATACTGTACCAGGCTATATTCGTTGCCATCATCACTTATGCGGCGGGATGTTGGTGGAGACGTGCGTCCACTTACATGGTAAGGAGCGCGTTGTTAAGGACCCAGCGGCAGGCCCTTATACTAATCACAAAGGCATACCGCTCAGTTAGTTCGGCTGCATTGCCAGTTTTGGCAGGGGTTTTTCCTGCGGACTTAGAGGTAATCCGTGCTGGTAGGATAGACGATGTAAGGTTTTCTGGCCGGGACTGCCCTAGGACGGAGAGAAGCCAAATTTCGGAGGAGCTCGTTGCTGAGTGGCAGCGAAGATGGAACGGTGAGGAGAAGGGTAGGGAGCTCCATCGGTTCTTCCCTGATGTTCGTGTTCGACTTAGATCCCCCTGGGTTGAGCCCGACTACCAGTGCTCTCAAATTTTGACAGGTCATGGCTGTTTTAGAAGGAGACTTTATGAGATGAAGCCATGTCAGAACAGCCTGTGTTACTGCGGAGAGGAGGATGAATGTCTGGATCATGTGCTATGGCGATGCCCACTGTACGATGAAATCCGCATGAAGATGTTGGACGCGATTCAACGGGTCAATCCTGGACCCATACACTATTGCGATCTTGTTAACTCCGAGGCCAACTTTCGACGGTTGAGAGACTTTTCGCACCATTGGCATAACATCAGGAGCGGGCTCGAGCTGGCGGAGAAAGGACAGGGTCCATGACGCAGTCGCCATCGTCGTGTCGTCCGTCGCAATAGCGACACCCACGCGGAACAAGCCGCCCCAGAAAGGGGAGAGGGCTCGGGCAGACAATTTGTAGGGAGTCAAGAAAGTGCACGCCTGAAAGAGCACACGCAAGTAAGGCGTGCTTCTCCCGTGATTCGGTCCATATAGCCAGGATGGCTGGAGGGACCATGGGCTGGTGGAGGGGTCTGCCCGTTGGGCAGTCCGTGCAGGTTTTGACGGGGCATGGGTGCTTCGCCAAATATCTGCACAAGGTCGTAAGGAGGGAGAGAAAACCGTCCTGCCACCACTGCAATTGCGACGAGGACACGGCGCGCCATACGCTCGAGGCCTGCGCGGCTTGGGCAGTGCAGCGCTGTGAACTCGTCGCAATCATCGGTGCAGACCTGACGCTGCCGGTTATCGCTAGGGCGATGGTCGACAGCGTCGGGAATTGGGACGCGGTCGCAGCCTTCTGCGAGACAGTGATCTCGCGGAAGGAGGCGGCGGATCGCCTGCGCGAGGAGCGCAGCCTCGATAAGGAGATCGGCCGCCGGTGACTGGGGCGGCGTAGGCGCAACTACCTGCGCCTCATACCGCCCTAGCCGAGGCCGCGGGTGACGTGACCGGGGATTAGTCCGTCACCCGCCGAGAGGCCGACCGCGTGAGGAAAGACCGACGTCCTCCCCGATGGGGGGACGTCGGTCGATGGGAGGGTACCCCAATAGGAGGTGGAGATGGGAGGGTACCCCGTCGGGCCGACCACTGATGTCAAGTAACCCTGCTCCGGTGGTCGGCCCAACGACGAAGGCGACGTGGTTTTTGGGTGGGTTGCGGGAGTTGCGTGCTTAAGCCCCTCTGTCGCCCCGGACGGAGTGGTGCGGAGCGCGCCGACCGCAGCCCACCCACAAAAAAAAAATAAAAAAATCCAAAATAATAAATATTTTTTCTATTTCAAACATTGGTTTTATTTTAAAATGAACTCTAATCATTACATCTTTTCGTATTCATGCTAAATCTTAACAATGGTTTATGAACCTACGTCTAATCTTATGATAGTAAACATTCACTTTACTTGATTCAGTTTGAACATTTGTTGTTGTTTGTATTAATTTACTTTAGTCTACTTCAACTTCACATGTTACTTCAACTCTTTTGACATGTTAAATTCATAGTGAGGCGTGTAGTTTATGTCATTTTCCCTTGTTCTGTTTCATATCTATATCAACATTTGAACTAATTTACTTTCAACTTGAATATAAATCACGATGCATTTTGAGTCAAACGACATTTATATCAGTAAAAAAAGGCTAAATATTCATGAAATCTATTTAGGAAAGTACAATATGTATTTAAAGAAATCCTGTATTAAGCAGATCAAAATCTACGCAGTAGTTTTTTTTAATGATTTTTTTTCCGTAAAACGAAACTTTAAATCGCTCTCCTGCAACTTTTAAAAAATGTCGCTTAGATCAATTAGCCTTGGAACCGTCGATATGTTATGTGCATATAATATCCAGAAGTCGTTTTTTACAACAGCCACGGGCAAGACAGGGAGTGATGAACTGTATTTTTACTCCGTAACCACACGTAGGATGAACTACCATTTATAAAATGGGTTATATTTTTCGTATCTATATAAAGTAATATTGAAATGGGCGTAGGTATAAAGTATTACGTAAGTAATATTTTATAGGGGACCCCTATTGAAACTTTCGTACATAAAGAATTAAGGTGGGTTAAATTATATGTAAATTCGTACCCTAACCAAATATTTTAGGTCCATCATATTCTAGCCATCGTTTATTGTTTTTTTTTTAGGGTGGGCTATGGTCAGCGCTTCGCTTCCGCCCGGCTTCGTCCGGGGCCAAAGAGGGGGCACACGTGGCCCCATAACCCATCATAGCTCGTTACCTTTGTCGTTGGGCCAACCACCGGTATCGAGTTCCTTGTTCTCCGTGGTCGTTCCGATGGAATACCTTTAAAGGTACCCTCTCCTCTCGAAGTCCAGGATGTCCGTCGCCGTTGCGTTGTCAGTCTTTCTATGGGTGATGGCCTAAACCCTGGTCCCGTTACCTGCGGCCTGGGCTAGGCATCCTTCATTGGGTGCGGAGATCTTTAAACACATCTGTCTATTGAAAAATCGATACAAATTCAAAATTATTTATCTATACTCCTATTCAGTTTTATAAATTTCAACTCGTATACTTCCCATTGCAGAGGTTGATTCTTCTCCTGGATGGAAGTGAAGTTGATCTACAATATCACGTTGGTCAAACAAGTAATTGCTACAAATTTAATAATTAATAATTACTAACCATAAAAAATATAATTTTTTCATATAGAATCATTTTCTTCTTACACTGGCAATAAAGTACTAAAATGTGGGTCAAAATTTAATAAATTTAATAACTAATTCTATGTATCGGGTAGATAATTATAAATGTCTGTAATAACGATGACTTGTTGGACGTGAGACACCTTAGTCCGCCCGTGACCATGAATGCTGCAAAGTGTTCGAAACGTCGGGCAATCATAAATCATATACAAACGCGATATAATCCGTAAAAGTAGTTTTATTTACAACACATACATATATTATTATTTCCTTTAGTAGTCTTTTACGACACTCACGGGCAAGGTAGGGAGTGGTGAAATGAATTCTTACTCATTCACTATTAAATTAATTAATTATTATATATTTTTATTTGAAATTACATATAACATTTTTTATAAATATTAGCTCCAGTATGATACCGTTTGAATCACGATAAAATGTAATTATCAAATACAATGCAAAAAATGATGACTGGATCATAGTTTACTACTAGAACAGCCATCAGAACTCCCAAACTGAATCGCTCTGAAATAAAATAACAATTATATCGCATTTTGATGGAGTTGAAGCCATTGCATATTGGCGGCACAATACCGATCAACGTGGTTCCTGGTTTTTTTTTATTGCAAACAGTGGCAAACGAGCAATCAGTATATGTGACGGTAAGTATTGCTGCCGTTCATGGACCTTTGCAAACCAGGGGCTGCCTACCACAAAGAAGGTCAATTCTTTGCCTGTAACTCGACTTTGGGCACCGGCGCTGCCACACCACCTACCATCCCACGGTGTGAAAGCTTGCTTCCAAAAATCCGCATCACCCAGCGAGCGATAAAGCGGGAGGTGCAGCGTTTAGACGTCCATAAGTCGAGTGGGCCGGATGGCATCCCTGCAGTGGTCCTAGAGACGTGCGCCCCTGAATTTACTCCCATCCTCACGCGCTTATACCGACTTTCCTACGATACTAATAGGGATCCGTCTTCGTGGAAGGTAGCCCATGTCCACCCGATCCCTAAAAAGGGAGACCGCTCTGACCCATCGAATTACAGGCCAATTGCGATAACATCCTTGTTCTCCAAGATAATGGAGAAAATTATAAACTGCCAACTTCTGCAGTACCTTGAGGATTGCCGGCTGATCAGTGATCGCCAATACTGCTTGCAGCCTTTTGGTTTTAGTGATCTAAAACCCACCGCACGCAAACACCCTCAGAAAGTTAGGCTTCCGGCTCTCTAGCTCACCAAACTAAGCGCAGTAACAAATTGCTACTACTTGTACGTCGATTTTCTGCTCAGTGTGGTACTACCCCGGACGGACCGGCCCGCGGCGGTAGATAGACAATTGTCAACAATGTGGTCCTACCACTACTTCTCATTGAAAGTAAATACTATATTAAACAAATAATATCTGCGGACGGATAGAAATCTGCTATTCAATCTCTTAATCAAACCAAGTAGTTTAGATTAAGCTATTCAAGTCCTTGAATCCTTAATTTGAAAGCATACACAAATCCACATTTTCTTTTATTTACTTGTTGGATTAGCATTTCATATCATTTCGAAATAGATCAAAACTGTCAAACCTTTAAAAATAATCCTGGAAATAGCGGATTCTACGCAGTGAAAGGTCTGATAATATCGGTCGAGTGCCTCACTGAGACGGGTAGACAGATTAAATTATATCCTATTTATATAGTGCCTCGCAAAAATTGTCCCGACTCTTCGGAATGGGTTTGCCGTTTCGCCGCCGAAATAATGCGACTCAATATTGACGTTATATTCAAAAACATATTTTTTTTTCATCGCAGTAATGGAAAATGGAGTCGGGTTTTTTAAAACACGAACTTGGAGCTAATACCATGTCTGGTAGATTTTTCCTTTCGCTTTTTATTCTTAAAACAGACTGACTTTCCGTGTGGTGACGGTAAAAGAACGACCTCATCACCATCTTGCCCGTGGACGTCTTAAAGGTCGACTAAAGGATTAAATATGCTTATAACATTTATACTAGAGAAGAAAAACACCCTATAGCAATATGGTTGACCAGAGTGATATAGTGGTTTAATGTTCCTCTTATTGTGGAGCACGCTCGGAGGTTCGAGCCCAGCAGTGGGACGTATATGAGTTCAAATGATGAATGATGATGAAAACAGACTGAAATTTATATTCCTTAATTATGAGTTAGGCACAAATTTTGTCAGCAATTTCCTTTTGGACAATGATTCGTAAAATGCTTCAGACGGTTGTATCGTAAAACCCCGTGATGGACAGTTGCGTCTCCGTGGATGCTTAAAGTAGCGGTAACCTCTTTACATGTGATGACGGAGTAAGAATACAATTTGCCATCATTTCCCTTGTTATAAAAGACAATTAAGGGATTATAACATGCATTCAATAGGCGTGAAGGAAATAACTCAACTTTCGTGTGGTGACGAAGTATGAATATAATTCACCACTCCCCGTCTTGCTCGTGGATGTCGTAAATTGTCGTGGTGAATTGTTCTTTCTCTGTCACCACATGAAAAGTCTTGCATAGATGTTAGCTACATATTTAAAGAGTAATTGTCGTTTTCGGCAAGAAAAGGGTTGGTGAACTTGTATTCTTACCATACGATAAATTATTTAGATGTAGAAATAAATATATTATCCAATTTTACCAAACCGATTACAAAGGTCGAATGACAAAAGAAAAGTAATACAGGATTCGTATAAATATTTTAGTTACCAAATTCATATTAGCACATCAAAAGGCTGTTTGAGAAATATTTGGACGTATTCCTTTGTGATTTGTCGTATTAGTACTCAAAATATAGATTGGTCAAACAATTTTTTTTCAATGGCGTATCATTGTTTTTTTATATTTTATGGTAGAAACGTAAAAGCGTAGCGTCTTTTGTTAAATATAATCAAGATTGATTCTTTTGTCTCTTCGTTGCCTATAGGGCTTAGTAAATTGAAAGGTCTTCTTGCGTTAAGATAGATAGAATTTATCTCTAGAAGCTCGCAACATAAAAATAATATAATTACTTATAACAACAAATAAGCGTTGCAAGATCTTTTAAAAAGAACCGTCCCTCAGTATGTATTGCTATAAGTATTGCATCATTAATTTTCAATATAACTCAGCTTTCTGTGGAGTAACGGACTAAGAATATAATTCACCACTCCGTATTTTGCCCATAGGTGGCGTAAAATACGATTAAAGCATAACACGCTTTTAATATCTATGCGAGAGAAGGAAGACTCAAAATAAAAACCTCTATCAGCCCGTCTGATTGGCGTATTATAGTAGGTCAATTTCATTCCTATTCAGGTGGTCAATTTCTCTATTCGGTCGATAGCCCTGTACGGCGCACCGGTGTGGGCGGAGTCCCTGAATAGAACAGTAGTTTCTCAAAATTATATGAATAAAATACAAAATACTTTGACTTAAAATTCTTTTCAGTATCTTAAGTAAAATGTATTACAATGTTAGCGAATACTCGTAGAATATGCAGACCATGTTAGGAATGCGATGGTAGGATATTCAAGCGATGTAGGAACACCATGCCAGAGATTGATTGTGGACACTACCGTTTAATAGTATTTTATGGTTCAACATCAAGTAATCATTCCGTATGGTGACGGAGTATGGGGTTTTTCTGAGATGAAAAATAGCCTAAGTTGCTCCTTGTATAGTCAGCTACGTGGTAGTAAAGTATTATCAAAATTGGTATATCCCTTTAAAATATTCATCATCATCATCATTCCAGCCTATCGCCGTCCATCGCTGGACATAGGTCCCTCATGTTACGCCACAAAGTGCGTTCCTGTGCCGTCTACATCCAGACATAAAAATCCTTTAAAAGATTATCCAAAACAAATACACACAACACAAAAAAAAAATACACACACAGACAATTATTTTAAAATGGATTTGAGGCATAGCTGTCGCGCAAATAGCTGTGTGAGCATGAAGAAAACTTACTATTTTGACATTTTAAACAGACACTTCAATTTTGTTTGCATACATCAAATAAATTAATCTTCTTGTGAAATATAAATTTTAGGTAATATATTATTGATAGTAGAAAATCTTGAAATAACATCCTATACAAACACGTCTGACCAGGGTGGTATAGTAGGTCATTTCTCTTCCATTGTAGAGGAGGTTCAAGTCCAGCAGTGGGACATATATAAGCAATGATAATGTAATATATTATCGGTATGTACAATAAATGTATGAAATAAAAGTATTCTCACTTTTTTATCGCGTTTATATATATTTTTTACTTTTCCAACATTTATAGGAAAATTTATAGAATTCATGGTCACAGAAAGATTATATTTAAAAGAGGAGGAAATATATATATTTAAAAAATTAAATTCTTCAATTATAATACAAACCGACCTAAGAAAAAAGAGGTTCACAATTCGTCGGCATCTTTTTATGTATGTTCACTGATTACTCGAAGACGCTTAGATCTATTTGGATAATATACTTTAGAAGGGGCCCCATGGGGACCAGATAAAGATCTTGAAAAAAAAACGAGGTTATTACTTAAATTTTATATGTAAGCTACTTAGCTTACATATAAAATTTGAGTATATTTTATAGTGTAGTGTAACCATTAAAATGCTAAAAAGCTCCTTGGTAATTTTTATAAATACCTAAATAAGGAAATAACCTTCTAAGGAGATAAATCAATTGCATAAATAAAGATATGTATCCTTCTCTTAAGTGACATATCGCTGTCAGATCGGTAGGACTATGATTTATACTCGATATATCAGGATTGAGATGGAATTCGTACAAATTGTTACTTCTAAAGCGGGCCCATGCGATGGGTGTCTATTAGTGGTGGTCGTTGAATAAACGAACAGTTTTTTTCGACTGTTTCTTTGCCGTGAACTAATCAACTAGTTTATAGTTGACTGATAAACATGTTTATGTATGAACGGCTTCGCAAATCGGTCGCCGCATCAACGAATGACACGAACGCGACGACGACGACTTGCGAGTATTCGAAAGCGCTCTCTCATGACTCGCTAACGCTCTTTACCCGCCCCGCAAACCTCACCGCTCGTAGGCGCGAGTCGAGCCGAAATCATAACACATAGATAGATTGATTGCAATTCATTGAACTCTGCTATCATGTGATGGGACTATCATTAGATATTGAAGCGTCAATGTATATTGTATAATTAAACTGTTGTCTAATAAAATTCGTTGAAGTTTCGTTGTCCTTTACCAATGGACGATCAACGTACGTCATAATATAAACTAAACGTCTCGTCTTGTCTCAGCGTCGACGACGTAAACTAGTCGAAAATTAGACTGTTTTTTTAACTAGTTTATCATCGACGATAAACGGTCTCGTTGCGTCGACTGTAAAATCGTCGACGACTCACTACTAGTGTCTATGGAAATTTCTGGAGGCTCTTAATCTATTATTTATTATGGTATTATTACTATTTTAAATACAATATACATTTATCAAATATATCTTTATATATATATATATTTCTTGTGTACGTGTGTATGTTACTGAACTCCTCCTAAATGGCTGGACCAATGTTGATGAAATTTTTTGTGTGTGTTGAAGTTGAATTCGAGAATGGTTTAGATTCACAATTGAAATGCTGTCGATTTTAAGGAGAATTCCTTTTATTTTATTTGAACAGAACAACGTCTGTGGGGTCAGCTAGTATGCCGCCTTTTTTGCTCATGGGTGTCGTAAATGATTATAATATGCATATTGATAATAATGTATCATCATGCCCTCCAGAGTTTTCTTACCGGATCTTTCTCAGTGTGGCCGCGTTCCGATCTGGAGGTGGTATTATTATATTTGTCAAGTTTAAATTAATAAGTTGTCATAATAATTACTACAAATTTCATGTTTAATAAATACTAACCATCATCATTTGCCTGCCCTCATCCCACGCGGAGTGGGGTCGCCACAACATGTTCAGTCTTGAACCCATGTTGTAAGAGATACGGCTATTTATTTTATGGCCTTTTGCCTGCCTGACGCCAACCCTCCTCGGGAATTTTTGTTTATGGGAAAAGGATGGGACATGGTGGATGAATATGGAAGAAAATGGGCTAAGCATACTACTGTCATGGGATACAGGAAGGAGACACGACAGCAGCAGCTGGAGTAGTCCGGGATCGCGCGCCCGTAGTGGCACTAATCAGTTGACGGACAGACAACTGGTAGTAACACCCTCTGAACGGGAATAATACATACGGACGGACGGAAATAATAAATACTAACCATAAACAATATAATTTTTTCATACAAAATAATTTTCTTCTTGTACTAGTAATTTTGTGTCAAATTGTGGGTTAATATTTAATAACTAATTTATGTAGCGGGTAGATAATTATAAATATCTTTAATAACGATGACTGGTTGGACGTCAGACACCTTAGTCCGCCCATGAATATGAACGCTGTAAAGCGTTCGAAACGTCGATCGGACAATTAAATATCAAATACAAACGCGATAAAATCTGTAAAACAGTTTTATTAAGAATGTGCAATACTCGCATGAACATCAGAAATCATTATATTACAGCAGAGCCCGTTCATTTTCTTTTGTGTGGGCTATGGTCATCGCACACACCGTCTTCTCCATCCGGGGGGACAAAGAGGCGACGCGCGAGCCCATAACCCATCGAATCTCCTCTCCTTCGCTATTGGGCAGAACACCGGCACCTAGTTCCTTGTCCTTCGTAGCCGCCCATGGTAAAGCTAGATTTTTATTTTTAGGGTGGGCTACGGTCGCCGCACTCCTTGCACCACTCCGTCCAGGGCGACAGAGGGGCGTAAGCACACACATCCATAACCCACCCGTGTCATCACGTCGCCTTCGTCGTTGGACCGACCACCGGAGCAGAGTGACTTGTCGTCAGTGGTCGGCTCGACGGAACACTCCCTGAGGAGTACCTTCCCATCGACTGACGTCTCCCCTCGGGGAGGACGTCAATCTTTCCTCGCGCGGTCGGCCTCTCGGCGGGTGATGGACTAACTCCCTAGTTCAGTCACCCGCGGCTTCGGCTAGGGCGGCATCAGGCGCAGGTAATCGTGCCTGCGCCGTCTCTTTCCGCGAGACTACCGCCTCGCAGAAGGCTGCGACTGATGATAAAGCTAGTGCTAAGACTATGTCCACTTAGATTTCGAGCATATCCAATGCTCATTATCAGGGCGAGTGCGCAGCGGCAGCAGTGAAGATTTTGCCGTAATCTATACCAATAAATAAAATTGGAGTGTCTGTTTATAATGTCAAAATAATAGACTTTTTTCATGCTCACACGGTTATTTGCACGACACCTATGCCTAAAATAGCAATTAAAATTTTTTTGTCTGTCTGTTTGTTCCGGGTAATCTTCAAAACGGCTGGACCGATTTCAAAAATTCTTTCATCAATGGAAAGCTATAATATCAGGGCGTAAACTAGGCTATATTTTATCCCGGTATTCCCACGGGAACGGGAACTACGCGGGTAAAACGACTATAACCTATAACCGAAGCGAAGCGAGGGCGGGTTGCTAGTTTCAATAATATAATTGCTATATAAGCTTTGTTTTGACGATCCATTTGTCACTTCCAAAAGTTTGTAAAATAACCAAAGGAATAGATTCTAAACCGTGTGGTGACGGAGTAAGAATACAATTCATCACTCCATATCTTGCCCGTGGATGTCGTAAGAGACGACTAAGGGAAATAATACACATATAACATCTATGCAAGAGAAGGAAAACTCGAAATAAAACCCTATACCAACCTGTCTGACCAGCATGGTACAGTAAGGTCAATTTCCCTCCTGCTATGGAGGAGGCTCGAGCCCAACAGTGGGACATATATGAGCTGAAATGATGATGATGAATAGATTCTAATGTTGTGCTAACATCGTCTTTAAGAGTAGCAAGCAATTCCAATCCGATGCCAATTCCGAAATATCGAGTAACAAGACTAGCCTTTTAAGGCGATACTTCCAGTTTCTGTTTATCTGGACACCCTATTTGCTACACAGTCGACTTTACCTTACAGTTATAATACATTTATGAGTTCGGAATATGGGGTGGAATGTATCAGACATGCAATATGAATTCTTGCATTAATCGTTAATTATATTCGTGTATTTTAGCAATAATTGCCACTTAAGGTTTAGTTATTCGTGTGGTGACGGAGTAAGAATATTATTCATCACCCCATGTCGTGCCCGTGGATGTCGTAAAAGACGATTAAGAGATACAATATGCATATAAAATCTATGCAAAAGAAGAAAAACTCGATAGGAAATCCTATACCAACAAGTCTGATCAGCGTGGTATAGTAGGTCAATATCCCTCTCATAGTGGAGTAGGTTCGAACCCAGCATTGGGACGTGTATGGGCTGAGATGAATATTTAATTGACTTCGATAGTCTTTGTTGTATAAGGTTGCAGCGCCTGTGACGTGAAAATGTTGACATAATCTGGGGACAGATCCAAGTCGAGTAAAATCGCGACACTGCCGTAACATACTTTGCCCGAACCAATTTAGGCCATTTTCGACCCCCTATAACTTCGTTGTAAATAAAGCTAGAAGCCTGAATTTTAAGTAAACAAGTAGGTATTGTCTACACATGGTACATTTCAAATTTCATTCAACTTTTTATAATGATTGAACTTGTTATGAATACTTGTGGGTGATTTTGACGGGGATTGAATATGGCGTTTTTAAATTTGTATATTATTTGACTATTATAAAGTGTTATATTGAATGATTATGAATTTTATGTAATACTAGCTGACCCGGCAAACGTTGTTTTGCCATGTAAATAATTTCTAGAGAATTTCTAGTGTAGAAAGAAAATAACTAACTCATTGGAAATGGGTATAGTATATGAGTGAAAAAGGCATGGAGCGCTGTGAACAGTGAGGGAATATAAACATAACAAAACACCAAACATTATTTTTTTTAATTTATTATAATTTATTTTGAGTGATAATTATTTATATCATTAATTTATTACATAATATTAATCTCTATATGCTACAGCGTGAACAATATTTTTTGTTAGCCCGTCTTCAGCTAATACCTATAAACTTGATGGTTTACCCACTCGAAGGCATGCAACGACATAATTGTCAGTGTGATAAACATGGCGTGCTCAATCTAGGGCACAAACAGACATTGTTTGGCTTTGGGATTTATTAATAGTCATTGTAAATGCCAATCTAATCGGAAATTGAATCGGCACATCTGTGGATCATCATCATCATCATTTCAGCCCATTGCCATCCACTGTTGGACGTAGGCCTCCCTCATGTTGCGCCAAAATGTGCGGTCCTGTGCCGCCTGCATCCAACGGCGCCCAGCAACTTTCACTAGGTCATCGGTCCACCTAGTGGGGGGGCATCCTACACTGCGTCGTCCGATACGTGGTCGCCACTCGAGAACCTTTCTTCACCACCGGTTGTCGGTTCGTCGAGCGATGTGGCCTGCCCATTGCTACTTCAGCGTGCTAATTCTTCGTGCTATATCGGTTACACCCGTTCTTCTGCGGATTTCCGTATTCCGGATTCTATCTCGCAGAGAAATCCCGAGCATTGCCCGCTCCATAGCACGCTGAGCGACTTTGAGCCTTGATATAAGGCCTACATTTAGGGACCACGTTTCCGTGCCGTAAGTCATCACTGGTAATACACACTGGTCAAAGACCTGTGTTTTCAGACACTGAGGTATGTTGGACGAGAAGATCCTCTTAAGTTTCCCGAACGCTGCCCAACCGAGTTGGATTCGTCGGCTGATCTCTTTCTCGAAATTGGATCTACCTAACGGGACTGTTTGTCCTAGGTAAACATAATGATCGACAACTTTGAGAATCGCATTGCCAACTAGGACCGGTACAGGAATGACATGGGCATTTGACATGACTTTCGTCTTGTCCATGTTCATTCGGAAACCCACTAGTTGGGATACCCTGCTGAGATCATTGAGCATTGTGCCAAGGTCCTCCATGGATTCTGCCATAATGACGATATCGTCTGCAAATCGAAGGTGAGTGATGTATTCGCCGTTAATGTTGATGCCTAGTCCAGTCCAGTCTAAGAGCTTGAAGACATCTTCCAGTGCAGTGGTAAACAGTTTCGGAGAGATGACATCTCCCTGTCTCACGCCTTTCTGCAACTGGATCGGTTTCGTACTCTTATCCCGGACACGGACTGACATTGTGGCGTTCCTATACAAACACTTCAGCACTTCGATATAACGATGGTCGATTTGACACCGCTGAAGGGACTGCAGCACCGCCTAAGTTTCGACTGAATCAAAGGCTTTCTCACAGTCCACAAACGCTAAGCAAAGGGGCCGATTATACTCCTCGGTCTTTTGTATAATCTGCCGAAGCGTGAGGATATAGTCTATGGTGCTATAGCCTTTTCGGAAGCCGGCTTGTTCGAGCGGCTGGAAGTCATCGAGCTTGCGCGTGAGTTGATTGGTAATGACCCTCGAAAACAACTTATAAACGTGGCTCAGGAGTGAAATGGGGCTGTAGTTCTTTAAAAGGGCTTTGTCACCCTTCTTGAAGAACTGCACCACCACACTCCTGGTCCACGACTCTGGAATGTCGCCCCCGAGGATAACGGAATTAAATAGCTTCTGAAGGGCTATTAAGACCGGTTTTCAGCCCGCCTTCAAAAGCTCTGCCGTAATTCCGTCATCTCCCGGTGCCTTACCGTTACGTAGTTGTTTGAGAGCCATTCTGATCTCGTACAAGCTGATGTCCGGGATTTCTTCGGTGTAATGTCGAGTTAGCTTGGATCTGGGATCTTGGACCATGCCGACAACAGAATTTCGGGATGATTTGTATAACTGTCCATAGAACCTTTCGACCTCTCCCAAGATCTCACTTTGGGATGAAATGACAGTGCCGTCATCGCTCTTCAGCTTAGTCATTTGGCTTTGCCCAATAGACAAATCTTGTGCGAACACTTTCGAGCCACGATTCCGCTCTATCGCTTCTTTAATACGTATTAAATCGGCGAATATCGCGACGCACAGACCTGGAGATCTGCCTATTTAGCTGCCTATGTTTGGACCAACCGGCTGAAGACTGCACCGTCATTTCTTTTCTCCGCTCCATGAGCTCGAGAGTCTGGTCAGAAAGTTTTTTGGGTCTATTAACGCGGTGAGCCTTGAAAAATTTCGACCCAACCGCGTGGACAGTTTCCACGAACCTGTTGTTCATATCGTTCGGCAATTCGTACTCGTCCAGACATTGGAAGCGATTGTGTAGTTCGAGTTGAAAGCTTTCGAGGTTCTGGTATTGGACAGATGTAGGTCGGAGTGTAGACTTCATCAAGCGTGACCGCTCGACTTTTGTATGGATATTCAATGTGGCTCGTACCATCCGGTGATCGCTCCCAGTTTTAATCCTGCTGATCACTGAGACATCATTGAATATCTGTCGTTTGTCTGACAAGATGAAGTCTATCTCGTTTTTTGTTGAACCATCGGGGCTAATCCAGGTCCATTTCCTTTGTGGCTGCTTCCCGAAGAAGGAATTCATCATAAAGAGGCTTTCCTTCTCCAGAAAATCAGCCAGTTTCTGGCCCCTCTGTTTCTCTGTCCATATCCATCTGTGGATATAATAGGTATTCGTGGTATTAATATATTTTCACCTCGAAATTTGCCATTTAAAATGGTGGCTTCGCGAAAACTGTAGAGGGAGTAAGAGAAGGCTTATTGTTTGAGAGAAATAGGAGACCATCTTCGTTGTCATCCCTACTCCGTGCTATTTACTGAGTGAGAAATGACACTGGTGGACACATGGAGGGGAAAACTTACCAAGTGATAATAATTGAAGTTATCGAGCGAGATAAAAAATTATAAAATTATTAAAATGACTATTAAAAAGCAGGGGTTGGTGATAGAAAAGTGAAAATTTAGGGTTGTATGTATTTTTTAATGCCACATAATAAAAAAATAAAAAAAGTAAAAAATTTTTAACAATTAAAAAAATAATTTGGGGTGGACACTCCTTATCACTTAGGGGTTTGAAAAATAGATAGTAGCCGATTCTCAGACTTACTGAATATGCATAAAAAATTTCATAAAAATCGGTCAAGCCGTTTCGGAGGAGTATGGGAACGAACATTGTGACACGAGAATTTTATATTCAAATGTAATTCAAATTATTTATTATGCATAAACCCCGAAAGGGCACTTGCATATTGGCAGGTTTACAATTTCCAAAAAAAAATATACTACCACCGGATCGGAACGCGACCGCTACTGAGAAGATCCGGCTAGAAACTCAGCGGGCTTGTCTATTATTTTTAATTATTTTTTTTTTCTTTCTAGATATACAATTGTGTACATGTTTTGTAAGAACTAGCTCCAGTGTGATGGCCTTCGAACCGCAAGACACTTAATATAATTTAAACGATAATATTATAGAATATATTAGATAATGCCGGGAAAATCGGCCTGCAATACCACGCTGGTCAGAAGTGTTGGCACAGGATTTTATTTCAAGTTTTCTCTCTCTTGTATAGATGTTATAGGCATATTATATTACTTAGTCGTCTTTTACGACACCTATGGCGGGGATAGGGAGAGAGTGCATTCTTATTCCGTTACCATTGGGAACTTTAAATATTTATCAAGTTACAAATAACGATTTATACTGATCATAATAAAAAGAGTTCTATAGATAAAAACATATGCTTTATTACAGATTATTTTGAATTGGCTTAACGTTGGCAGTTTTTTCTGTTTGCAAATTAATTGAGACACGAAAACGTATCGCTGTTATATTTAACAAGAGCCCAAAAAGGGCTTTACAAAATGGTCATTAACGATGGAATTTATGATCTATAAATTATGATTTTGTATGAAATATTTTTTTAGGGTTCGTACCCAATGGGTAAAAACGTGACCCTGTTACTGCGACTTAGCTGTCTGTTCGTCTGTCTGTCCGTCTTCAGTCTGTCACCAGGCTGTATCTCAAGAACCGCGATAGCTAGACTGTTGAAATTTTTACAAATTATGTATTTCTGTTGCCGCTATAACAACAAATATTAAAAACAAAATAAAATAAATATTTAAGGAGGCCTCGCGACTCCGAGTCACACTTAGCCGGTTTTTATTTTTAAACATTTCTTTTAGATGTTGAAAAAATTGGCTGAGGTATTTATAAGAGGAATGGGCAGTTGCACGGATAACAATCATCATCATGACGGTTCATTTACGTCCCACTGTTGGACTCGAGCCTCCTCCACAATAGGAGAGAAATTGACCGACTATACCACGCTGGTCAGACGTGTTGGTATAGGGTTTGATTTCGAGTTTATCTTCTCTTGCACAGATGTTATATGCATAATATATCCCTTAGTCGTCTTTTACGACACCCACGGGCAAGAGAGGGGATGGTGAATTGTAGGTATACTTACTCCGTCACCACACCAATCTTTTATCCAAACAAATATTATATGAAATATTTAATCTATACTAATATTATAAAGAAGAAAGGTTTGTATGTATGTTTGTAACGAATAGGCTCCGAAACTACCGGACCGATTTCAAAAATTCTTTCATCAATGGAAAGCTATAATATCAGGGAGTAACATAGGCTATATTTTATCCCGGTATTCCCACGGGAACAGGAACTACGCGGGTAAGGCGACTGAAACCGTAGCGAAGCGAGGGCGAGTTGCTAGTAATTGATAAAATTAGTTAGGTACTAGTTTCGTTTATGCCTGTGATGACAGAGTAAGAATACAATTCGTCATATCGTATACCAACTGAGAAGGAAAACTATAAACAAAACCCGAGGTCTGCAGTAGCACGTAAATGAGCTGTGATGATGATGATAATGATGAAATTAGTAGGATAGGAGGTTAATAATTTCTAATGTTTACGCGAGTATTACACACTGTAAATAAAACTACTTTACGGATTTTATCACGTTTGTATTTGATTTTTGGTTTCTCTACGTTTCGAACACTTTGCAGCGTTCATGGTCACGGGCAGACTAAGATGTCTCATGTCCAACAAGTCATTACTCATTGTTATTATAGAGAATTTATAATACAAATCAATTATAAATCAAATACAAACGCTATGAAATCCGTAGTTTTATTTACAGGATAGGATGATGCTACCTTCATCATATGACCTAAATGCAATGTAATCAAACAAAAATAATCTTCTATGAATTTTTACCAAAGTTTAATGTTATAATTATCTTCTTGAACAAAACTAAAAATAATAATCTACAAATACTTCTACAATTAATATTTATTTAACTTTGGGCAATGAAGCCTAACAATCAAATTGTCATAAGAATTTAACAAACAAAACTATATAGTAAATGGCCTAAATGCAATGTAAACAAAAATAATCTTCTATGATTTTTTACTATAATTAAAATCAAATAAAAGCTTAATATGAGTTGCTGTCATCATAATCACAAAGTGTTTATAGTATCCTATCTATATTATATAGTTTATAGTATTTATAGTATAAATATAATCATTTTACATAAGAGTTAACAGTTTACACTTCAAGCAAACAAGAATAGGATTAAGTCTATTACTTTAATAAAGCTAAAAAATTTAATTGTTATTAGAACTTATGACACAAAATTTTAATGCAATTGAAACTAATAAAATTAAATTCTTCTATTAAACTTTTCTCAGTCTTTAGATATATTTTTAATATTTAAATTATCAAACAAAAATTATATTCTTCTACAATAGACCATTAAATAGTCTAACTCTAAACAAACAAAAAATAGATTCTCAAACAAAAATATTTCTCTCCCTTAAAAAAAAAACAGTTAATTATATATATTTTTCATATTAATAATTGAACTTAGGGGAATATTAAACTTTAAAAATAGTAGTTTTGATGCCTTGTCTGCTTCAAGTCTGTTTCGATGTGGCGTGTAAATAAGTCCAGCACCACTAAATATGCGCTCGCTGGGGACAATCGTTGGTGGTGTAACTAAATAATGCCGAACTTTTTTTTTAGGGGTGGGCTGCGGTCGGCGCGCTCCTCGCACCACTCCGTCCGGGGCGAAAGAGAGGCGTAAGCACGCACACCCACAACCCACCCACGATGCACGTCGCCTTCGTCGTTAGGCCGACCACCGGAGCAGGGTTACTTGTCATCAGTGGCTGGCCCGACGGTATACTTGGGTTACTCTCCCATCGTCGGTCGATGCGCGGTCACTCACGCGGTCGGTCTCTCGGCAGGTGACGGACTAATCCCCGGTCACGTCACCCGCGGCCTCGACTAGGGAGGCATGAGGCGCAAATACTCGCGCCTACGCCGCCCCAGTTGCCGGCGGTGGATTGCCTCATCGAGGCTGCGCTCCTCGCGCAGGCGATCCGCCGCCTCCTTCTGCGAGATCACTGTCAGAGATCAGCGTATCGTATCTTGAGGTTGATATGAAGTATATTGATTAACTATGAGAAACGGGGAGGTTTCCTGTCCTTCTTTTTGAAATGAAGGATCCATTTTAATAAAAAGAATAGTTTTATTTAAGTCTGTCTCTTTTTCATTTAATCATGATAAAATGTTATGAGTTACAAAGTGCCAAACTTTTAGTCCCATGTTAAAAGTGTCCTTTTATTATAAACTAGCAAATTCGTGCTGTTTTTGACACGCGTAGTGCTCGTTCCTGTGGGTATATCGGGACAAAATACAGCCTAAGTTACTCCTTATATAGACAGTTTATTAGTACTGAAATATTATCAAAATCGGTCCAGCCGTTTTGCGGAAGAAACAGACAGACAGACAGACGAAAAAAAAATAAACTGGATTTTAGGCATAGGTATCGTGCATATTACCATGGGAGCATGAAGAAAGCCGACTATTTTGACATTACAAACAGACATTTCAATTTTATTTATTTGTATAGATAAAACTATTTTATGGATTTTATCGCGTGTCTTTGAACGCTGAAAAGTGTCGAAACGTCGGACAGTCGAAAATCCATACTAATATTATAAATGCGAAAGTAAGGATGTTTGTTTGTTTGTTTGTAACGCTTTCACGCTTTAACCACAGAACCGATTTCAAAAATTCTTTCACCAATGGAAAGCTATAATATCAGGGAGTAACATAAGCTATATTTTATCCCGGTATTCCCACAGGAACGGGGACTACGCCGCGGGTAAAGCGACTGAAACCGAAGCGAAGCGAGGGCGGGTTGCTAGTGAAGTAGTGTTGCCCAAAAAAGTCTTGGTCTTGCGGTCTTGGTCTTGGTCTTGCGAGAAATGCGAGACCGAGACCAAGACCAAGACCGCTTAATTTTTGCAAGACCAAGACCAAGACTGGCCCTGCAAGACTTGAGCAAGGCCAAGACTGGGCCTGCAAGAGTCTCGCGGTCTTGCATTTAATTCAAATCACCATTTCAGCTTACATACGGTTGAGCTCGTGTCTTCTACATAACAGGAGGAGAATCGGCCGTGGCCGAAGGGGTCGCCACGGTGATCGGCCGTGTTGTTACAGGTCATACATGTCAAGTTTTCCTTCTCTTGCACCGATGTTATATATTATAGCCCTTAGTTGTGGGTTCGCAGTCACGGGTAAAATAGGGGGTGATGAATTATATTCTTACTCCGTCACTACACGGCAAGTTAAATCAGTCTTGAGATATCCATCTATTGGCCAATCGATTCCCAATGTTGGTGTTGGCTTTTCAGAATTACTCTTCGGAAAGGCTTAAGGACAAAAATACCGTAATCACGAGAGTGCTCTTGCCCATTATACATATTTATATATCCGTTTATTCATTAGCCCAACGACGTTCACTGTTGGACATAGAAATATGCCTACAATTAATCTATATAAATGTCCATGTAGGGACAGAGTACGATCACCATCAGGAAGTACATGAAGCGTTGCTCCCAGCGCTATTTTGCCTCTGCCACGACTCACCCCAATCCACTAGTGGTTGGGGCGGTAAACTACGTCCCCTCAAAAATATCCGCGGTCCGACGTCCTCGTCATCTTCTTGAAGAAGAAGATGACGCTATTATGATCGCCCAAGAAAGGACCTACACAGCTCGCGCAGCGATAACAGATAAAACTCCGCGGTATCGGCCTCGCCGTCGAGGTCGAAAACCGCACCGCGTAAAAGTCATTAACCTAAACTTGGCCACGCCCACTTTGCTCTCAGCGACGCCCCGAGCCGAGGTCCGTTCGCCACAGGGGGGAGCCCTTGGGCGATGTTCGCTTAACTTACTTACCGGGTTGAGAGCCATCAGCGCTCACCCATTGACCGCGTTAAGCTGTCAAGGTCATCTGCGACCAACAGCTACACACACACAAAAAAAAAGACAGAGTACGAATTTAATTCACCACTCTCTTACCCGTGGATGTCGTATCAAATCGGATCGGGCAATGGTGTTAGGAACCCATGAAAAAAAAATTGAAATAAAAATATCGATTCGTTAATGAATTGAGAGACATGTAAGTTCTCAATTTTGTTATCGTTTTTTCATGTAAATTGATTAAAATGTATAAAGGAATGATACTTAATCTACAACATATTCGTATTTTGTTAAATGTTCATTAGAATTTGAATAAATCAATGATTACGTTTGCATAAGCAAGACAAACTTCGCTTTAACATAAATCAGCTGATCGGCCGATGACCGTTGATGAGTCGCCTTTGTACCTACGTAACCATTGAAAGGTTCGCGCAAATCTAATACCTATTTATACTGTCGAAATTTTACATGCATACATATATCCTGTTTGTACATACCTACATAATGCATAAAATTTAAGGCATAAACTCTTGGACACACATTTTTGTAATCACTATAACTTTTACGTTATATTGTTTTTGTGTAATATACATTCTAATTATGATCTATGACTGTTGAACTACAACATACATGAACAGTTGTCCCATAACCTGATACACCCTGTGTATATAACATATGTGCAAGAGAAGTGAAACTAGAAAGAAAACCCTGTACCAACATGTCTGACCAGCGTAGATCAATTTTCCTCTTACTGGAAGGAAGCTTAAGCCCAGCAGTGGCACTTTTATGAGCTGTGACGATGACGACGAATATCATACATTTTACAAGTATTAAAACCATAAAATTTTAAATCAGTTTCATATGTTCTTGAATAAATAGTATATTAAGAGCTACATGGATCCAGCGGCCAAAGTATTTATATAGGCAATAGAGCAACAGGTTTTTTCAAGTATCCAGAGTATCAGTAACTAAACTGGAAATACAATAGATACATACCACTTAACTTGAAGAGAAATATAAACAATCGCATTAATTGTAAAATATCGCATTGATTATAAAATGACATAAAATTTATTGTATCAACTGCCTCGTGTGGTGACGTCTTAAGAAAATAGGGTCGAAAGTCCTGTCATAAGAGTAGTAACGCTGTCTAATGGAACACCAGGGGAATAGAAGAGTAATTTTCTCCAGTGGTAAGTATTGTATTCAATAGTGAACTATAGGCTAGCAGATGGATAGATAGGATAGGATATTTGATTAATTTAGTTGGATTTTTAATTGCTATGATAAATTACTGTTACGTTATTCTAACTGCAAAACTTTGCAAGACTCTTGCTGCAATACCAAGACTCGGGTGCGCAAGACCAAGACTCGGGTGCGCAAGACCAAGACTCGGGTGCGCAAGACGAAGACCAAGACGAGACCAGGTGTTATGTTGCAAGACCAAGACCGGTCCAAGTCTCGTCTTGGTCTTGCATTTGGGCAACACTATAGTGAAGTATAAAAGCGATAAAATCCGTAAAAATAGTTTTATTTCTATAGTGTAATACTCGCGTAAACATCAGAAATCAAGGGGGTTTTTAGGGATCCGTACCCAAAGAGTAAAAGCGGGACCCTATTACTAAGACTTTGCTGTCTGCCCGTCCGTCCGTCTGTCACCAGGCTGTATCTCAAGAACCACGACAACTGTCCAGTTGATATTTTTACGAATTATGTATTTCTATTGCCGCTATAACAACAAATACTAAAAACAAAATAAAATAAATATTTAAGGGGGGCGTCCATACAACAAACGCGATCTTTTGCCTTTTTTTTATAGATAATGAGTACGGAACCCTTCGTGCGCGACTCCGATTCGCAATTATTTTTAACTAGCAACCCGCCCTCGCTTCGCTTCGGTTATAGGTTATAGTTGTTTTACCCGCGTAGTTCCCGTTCCCGTGAGAATACCGGGATAAAATATAGCCTAGTTTACGCCCTGATATTATAGCTTTCCATTGGTGAAAGAATTCTTGAAATCGGTCCAGCCGTTTTGAAGATTACCCGGAACAAATAGACAGACAGACAAAAATTTTTTAATTGCTATTTTAGGCATAGGTGTCGTGCAAATAACCGTGTGAACATGAAAAAAGCCTATTATTTTGACATTACAAACAGACACTCCAATTTTATTTATTGGTATAGATTAATATCTACTTGTACGCGTTTATTCTCAAAGAGGATATTCGCAGTAATTTTTAGTGTAATTCTCTTTTTCATTTAACTGGCAACGACAGACACAATCGGTTCTATCCGCTCCATCCTTTGAGAATCACGTAAGCGTAAAAAGGGTTACAAGGATTTTTTAAAATTTGTTTGTAAAGCAATAAGTATGACTTTGTCGGTGAGTAAGTTCATTGCCGACTTTTTATGGACAAGTGTGATGTAAAATAGGGATGTTATAGAAATAACTGTGACTGAAACTTTCGGATATTCGAAATAATAAGTCGAATTTTAAGAGGTTTGCGTGTGGTAAGTTTTGGTGATGCCTTTAGTATCACCGAACCTCATTGCATACATTCACACTTCCTTCACTTTCAAGGTAAGCAGCGGCCTAGTAAAGGTCCATGAGCGGTGGTGAATGTGTCTGTTGACTGGCTTATACTTTTTTCAAAAATCCGTTTTAATAAACCAGTTAGAGCTACGAGAAATCTCTGTAAATAACCGTGCGAGCATGAAAAAATCTACAGTTTGGCGATTACAAACAGACGCTTCAATTTTATTTACTTGTATATATTATAGATTATAAAATGACTATAGTTTAGTTCTAAATTGCAGTTGTTTAGCTTATTTTGTTTTCATTAATTTCTTGAGCGTAATACTTTTAAATTAATCTCGGCAAACAACAGCTTAGCATAGTTCATAATCTGTATTGTGCAGACGGTCATCGATCTATCAATCGCTTCAAGTGTAAATTTATTCTTTTAACATGCAGACTTTAGATATAGACAAGTCCGAACACGTTTAAAGTTTTGTTATGAAAATGTTGGGGCGATCCTAACAGTAACGTTTAGTACGTGACTAAGTTCTAATCTATATAGAACAAATAGTTTGTTACTAATATTTTGCATTTGGTTTTAGCATTTTTGTGGTAGGACCATACTGTTGACAGTCGTCTGTATACAGCTACGGGCTGGTCCATCTAGGTAATAGTACCACTAGTGTGTTACGAATGTTTTTTTCTATTCATCAGTCTATAGACTTTCACTATTGGATATAGGCCTCCTTATAAAAATACCACTTAGAACGGTCCTGTACCACTTGTATCTAACGGCAACTTGCACCCACTTGCATCCATTCAACGGCAACTTGCACCGACTTGCATTCCACCTACGGCAACTTGCATTCACTTGCATCATCATTCTGCTTCATGTGGCGCCTCAGTTCCAAGGAGTAACTCTCCAGATTGCCGACAATATTGAGATCCTCGGCATCGAAATATTGCGCAAACTCCAGTTTTTTTTCTTTTTTGTGGGTGGGTCACGGTCGGCGCGCCTCCGCACCACTCCGTCCGGGGCGACAGAGGGGCTTAAGCACGCAACTCCCGCGACCCACCCAAAAACCACGTCGCCTTCGTCGTTGGGCCGACCACTGGAGCAGCGTTAACTTGTCGTCAGTGGTCGGCCCGACGGAATACCCCTAATTGGGGTACCCTCCCATCGACCGACGTCCCCCCCTCGGGGAGGACGTCGGTCTTTCCTCACGCGGTCGCAAAGTCCAGTTTGAGAGTTTTTTTTAATTTCAAATGATTGCAAACGAGCAAACAGTACACCTGATGGCAAGTGTTACTGCAGCTCATAGACCTTTGCAAGACCGCTACCTACCACGAAGAAAATGAAGGGAATGTGAATGCGTGCAATGAAGTTCGATGATACTAAAAGCATTACTAAAATCCACTACACACAAACACCCTCAGAAAGTTGGGCTTCCGGCTCTCTCGCTCACCGAACGTAGCGCAGTAACAAATTGCTACTATTCTGATGTTGATTTTTTGCGAGTGTGTGGTACTACTTCGGACGGACCGGCCTCCGGTTGTAGACAGTCAACAGTGTGGGTCCTACCACTATAAACAAGTCGATTAGAGGACAAAGCCAAATTGGCAAGCAAAAAGTTGAGCGTCCTGAACAGAGCCAGGCAGTACTTCACACCAAGACAGCGTCTTGTGCAAAGTGTGCAAAGCTCAAGTCAGTCTTCATATGAAGTACTGGTCACATCTCTGTGCGCTCGAATATCAGCTAGAGCTGCTTGACTCCCTGCAAAGGTGTGCTGTTCGTCGAGGATCTCAATTTTACGGACAGATTGGAGTCACTGGAGCGGCGGAGCGACTTTGGGTCACTTTGTTTACTCTATCGGTTCTATGGGGAGTGATCTGAAAAGTATTTGACTTAGTACCTCAGTCGCCCTTTTACCAACATACCATTAGATACCGCAGCAGGGTTGAACTGTACATTTCCAGCGATCATTTTTCCCACGTACCTGCAGGCTCTAGAATGAACTACCTGTTGCTGTGTTTTCCGAGCGCTATGGTATGTCCTTATTTAAATGAGGTTTAAGAAGAGCATTTTCTTTAACGTAGGTAACGGCCTAGCTGTGCCCCAGGTATTGCAAAGGTTCATTTGCGGCAGTATCACTTACTATAAGGTGTGCTGCTAGTTCATTTGCCACCATCGAAAAAAAAAACACATCCCACTATTAGGCTTGAGATTTCTCCATAATAGAAGGGGAACCTACTATACTATGGTGCTCGGATGTGTTGATATAGAGTTTCATTACAAGTTTTCCTTCTTTTGCATAACATCTTATTTATTTATTTATTATTACAATATCATAGCAGAAAAGAACTAATAAAATACATTGCCTTATAAAATTAGTAAACTATTCAATTAAATTTTATATACTATAATAACCTGGACCTGGGTTAAGACCTAAACCGACATTCAAAATAATTAATCAGTAGATTGAATATAGTAAGTGTTCATATGTAGGTATGTTTCAATTGCATTTATTATTATGAACATAACGTGCGACTGTCTTAACATGGCTAAGGACGGTCTTCTTATTTTTAAAGCCCAAAACATTATTATTAAACTTACACTTATATCTCAATAAACCAGCATATAAATTTATCTAATTATTTAATGGGTATTGGAACTATGAAATTTGTATGTCAATTATTATTATTTTTCTTTATAAAACCTTGTTCGAATTACTATAATTTGCCCCTATACATATTTAATCTATACTTATTTAATGCGTTAGTTGTCTTTTACAATACTCATGGGCAAGATGATGGTGAATTGTATTCTTACTCCGTCATCACATGGACAAGCACAAGTCGATCAGAAATTAAATAAGAATACATTTATTTTAATTTTAAAAGGGAAGGAAGGGAGAGTCACCATTTTCCCACGGTAATCAATATACCGCTCACCACAATAGAAGGAGTACTGGATAGGATAAAGGTTTCAGATTGGGCGTCACACAGCTTTGATGATGTGGCGTGTTAAAGGATGGCCTTTGCATAGATGGTATCTGTATATTGTAATTCCTTAGTCGTCTTTTACGACACCTACGGGCACGACAGGGTATGGTGAATTGTATTCTTACTGAGTTACCACGCAAAAGATAATTATTTAGCATTTAATAATTTTAAGTGACCTATTATTTCGAAATAAGCTGTCTTCAATTTGCAATGCAGATCTAAAGTGAACAGTCTTTTTCACTCTTCATTCTCCGAAACATCATGTATCGTTAAGCTGAAATTTGGCTGGTCGACAACGTCGGGAATTGGGGCGCGGTCGCGGCCTTCTGTGAGACAGTGATCTCGCGGAAGGAGGCGGCGGATCGCCTGCTCGAGGAGCGCAGCCTCGATGAGGAGATCCGCTGCCGACGACTGGGGCGGTGTAGGCGCAACTACCTGCGCCTCATGCCGCCCTAGCCGAGGCCGCGGGTGACGTGACCGGGTATTAGTCCGTCACCCGCCGAGAGGCTGACCGCGCGAGGAAAGACCGACGTCCTCCCCGAGGGGGGGGACGTCGGTCGATGGGAGGGTACCCCAAGGGGGTATTCCGTCGGGCCGACCACTGATGACAAGTTAACCCTGCTCCGGTGGTCGGCCCAACGACGAAGGCGACGTGGTTTTCGGGTGAGTTGCGGGAGTTGTGTGCTTAAGCCCCTCTGTCGCCCCGGACGGAGTGGTGCGGAGGCGCGCCGACCGCAGCCCACCCACAAAAAAAAAGCTGAAATTTGGCTGCAAACTGTTTGTCAAATACAATTTTGTTCTATATGTTCCATGTCTCAAAACAATGTGCTCTGTCTATTATTGGATGCCATTATAGGAATCGACAGTTCCAAGTAGCAAGGTTCGACGCTGAACCTAGTACGTGATATGATCGGCAAATGTCTGGATAACAAAATTGTGTTTGTCGTATTAGCTTCTAAAATTACAGCAATATATCTCCTCAACTTAGATTCTTTTACTTTTTTTCATATTTATAAAGAAAATTTTGCTTAGTTGGAAATTTTGTTTTTGGCAATGATATAAGAATGTTGCTTAGTCTGCTTTCAAGTTCCAAGTTGGGCAATGTAATTATATTGGTAGGAGCAGTCGACAATCGTTTGTCTACAGTCGAGGGCCGGCCCGTCCGGGGTAGTGTGGTACTACCCCGGACGGACCAGGCCTGAACAGAAAATCGGCGTATGAGTAGTAGCAATTTGTTACTTCATTGATGATTGGGAGAGCTGGAAACCCAACGTTCTGACATTATTTGCGTTTGCTGGGTTTTGGTAATGCGTTTAGTAACACCGAGCCCCTTTGCGTGCAATCACACTCCCTTCACTTTTTCACGGTAGGCAGTCGCCTAGCAATGGTCCATAGGAAGCAGTATCCCTTACCATTAGGTGTGTTTTCTTGTTTGCTACCAATAGCAGTAAAAAAAGGAGATTTAGATTTTAGAGAAAAAGGATTTTTATTACTAAACATGAAACTATTTATAAAATTGAAGTATTTGTCTGAATACTCCATGTGGTGACAGAATAAGAATACTAGTATAATTCACCACCTATCTTGCCCGTGGATGTCGTAAAAGACGACTATGAGATATAATATGCAAATAATATCTGTGCAAGAGAAGAAAGACTCGAAATGAAACCATATATCAACATGTCTGACCAGCATGGTATTGTAGGTCAAATTCCCTCCCATTGTGGATGAGGCCCGAGCCCAACAGTGGGATGTATGTGGGCTGCGATGATGTCTGTAATACTCATAACTTTAAAATTGTGCCCGCTTCTGAGCTGAAAGGCGATGTCGGTCTATGACTGAATTTCCGAGGAGGCAGAGCACACCGTCCTGCCACCACTGCGATTGCGACGAGGACACGGCGCAGCACACACTCGAGGTGTGTGTCGCGTGGGCGGGGGAGCGCCGTGAACTCGTCGCCATCATCGGTGCCGACCTGACGCTGCCGGCCATCGCTAGGGAGATGGTCGCCAGCGTTAGGAACTGGGACGCCGTTGCCGCCTTCTGCGAGGCTGTCATCTTGCGAAAGGAGGCGGCGGACCGTGTGCGGGAGGAAAGACTCCACGCGGACACGGTCCTCCGCGGGCGACTGGGATGGCGCAGGCGCGAGTACCTGTGCCTGATGCCGCCCTAGCAGAGGCTGCGGGTGACCGGGCCGGGGATTTAGTCCGGGCACCCGTGGAGAGGTTAGCCTCGCGACCTCGGGGTACCTCGGGGTATTCCGTCGGGCCGACCACTGACGTCAAGTCACCCTGCTCCGGTGGTCGGCCCAACGACGAAGGTGACGTGTTGCGGGTGGGTTATGGGTGTGCGTGCTTACGCCCCTCTGTCGCCCTGGACGGAGTGGTGCGAGGAGTGCGCCGACCGTAATCCACCCCCCGCAATAAAAAAAAATGACTGAATTTCCTCTTACCAAACTCTATTGTTTCTATATGGTGAGGAAGTAAGAATACATTCACCACCCCCTGTTTCCTTCTCATCTTGCCCTGTGTGTCGTAAAATAAGGCCTGGGGAACAACCCTTAGCCGTCTTTTATTACACCCATAGGGGTGTTAAATTGTGTTCATGTGAAAAAACTATTCAAGATAAGATGATACCTATGTTTCCTTTTCTGTGTGATGACGGAGTAAGAATACAATTCACTACCCCCTCTGGTGGTGAATTGTATTCTTATTCCGTCACCACACGGACAACTTACTCTGTTAATTATTCAAAAATGTACAATCACAATCTCAGCCTGTAGAATTGTATTTCATGTGAACAGAGCTGTGGTTAAAACCTTTGTCTAGACCCATTCGTCCCAATTCTGTCTAATACAGTTAGGCATATTAATGTAACTTAGATTATTGAGTTGTTTCTTACCTATGATGTGGTACTAAACAATTTGTCTACGCGAGAACTTCTCAAAGAAACTAAGTTTATACGTGTTTGTTAATTATCTCTTTAATTTATATAATTACTAGCAACCCGCCCTCGCTTCGCTTCGGTTATAGGTTATAGTCGTTTTACCCGCGTAGTTCCCGTTTCCGTGGGAATACCGGGATAAAATATAGCCTAGTTTACGCCCTGATATTATAGCTTTCCATTGGTGAAAGAATTTTTGAAATCGGTCCAGCCGTTTTGAAGGTTACCCGGAACAAACAGACAGACAGACAGACAAAAATTTTTTATTTGCTATTTTAGGCATAGGTGTCGTGCAAATAACCGTGTGAGCATGAAAAAAGCCTATTATTTTGACATTACAAACAGACACTCCAATTTTATTTATTGGTATAGATGTATGTCTAGCCGTGTTTTTGTCTGAGTGAATTAAGAAAAATATGTAAAAAAATTTTCGTGTGGTGAAGGAGTAAGAATACAATTCACCACCCCTATTTTGTAAGTGGGTGTCATAAAAGACGACTAAGAGATATAATATGCACATAAGAGCTGTGCAAGAGAAGGAGCACTCGAAATAAAACTCTATACAAACACGTTTCGGGTGACTGGACCGGGGAATTTAGTCAGTCACCCGCAGAGAGGCTGATCGCGCGACGGTGGCCGACATCTCGCGACGGGGACGTCGAGAGGTGAGGGTACCCGAAAGGGTATTTCGTCGGGCCAATCAATGACGACAAGTCACCCTGCTCCGGTGGTCGGCCCAACGACGAAGGTGACGTGGATACGTTATGGGCCCGCGCGCTGTCCTTTCGTCGCCCCGGACGGAATGGACTGCGTGCGCGCTTACCATAGCCCACCCATAAAAAAAAAATTATAAACACGTATGATCAGCATGGTATAGTCGGTTAAATTCTCTCTCGATGTGGAGGAGGCCCTAGCCTAACAGTGGGACATATGTGGGCTGCTGATGATGATGATGTAAAAAGGTTTTTGTGTAGTGGCGGCGTAAGAATACTATTGATCACCCTTTATTTTGTAAGTGGGTGTTATAAAAGACGACTAAGAGATTTAATTTAAAAATAATCTCTATGCAAGAGAAGGAAAACTCGAAGTAAAACTATGTAATCCATAATATTATCGTCATTATCATCTCAGCTCATATACGTCCCACTAATGGGCTCGGGCCTCCTCCACTATGGGAGAGAAATTTATCTATTATACCACGTTGGTCAGACGGGTTGGTACAGGGTTTTATTTCGATCCGGAGAGAGCGGAGACGAGGTCAAGTCTATCTGGCAGGTCCCTCAACTCTGCGAGTGGGGTCTGGGTCACTGGCTATGTTGGCGGCTGGTGGCATTGGGTATAGGGCCCCAAAGAGGAATGAATGCTTATGGCCACTACCGGAGGTGGTAAGGAGTAGGAGCAGTACCGACTTGAGGTGAGTCCGCGAGCAGCGGATGTGACGGTCCGGCGGAGTTGTGGTGCATATGAAAACGGTCTCATAACTTCGTTGTAACCGAGGGACAGGGACAGGAACAGCATGTGGTTTATAGCTGGTAGTGGCGCTGATGATAAATCAACGTTGAGCCCGGCATACCCCATCTATTAAAGGTGGGCATGCGTAAAAAATGCATTTTCCTACGCAAAAAAAAAAGAAAAGCAAAGGGTTTTATTTCGAGATTTCTTTATATCCCTTATTCGTCTTTTACGACACACATGGGCATGAAAGAAGGTAGTGAATTGTATTCTTACTTCGTTACCACACGGGAATTGCAAAAGTATGAAAATAAAAAATCTAGACACAAAATTAAAACGAATTTAGTTACAATAATTTGAAAATATTTCTCTAAAGTAAAGCAAATAGTTAATATGGTTTTAAACATTTAAAAACTGAAGCTTACAGTAAAGTAAAATTTTCACATTAACTGTCTTGCAGGGCTCGCGATAAGAATTTCAAAGTCGACAGATATAAAACGTCTTGTGAATTACAAGACATTTGTTATTTATCAGACTTCAAGTTACATTAAATTGTTTTTAAACTAAATTCTTATAAATGCAGAGAGAGAGAGAGAGAGAGGGAGAGAGAGAGAGAGAGAGAGAGAGAGAGTGAGAGCAGATACCACAAGCCATTCTTCTGTTTGGTAATGTAGTACATACAATTCACCACCCCTTTTGCCTGTGGATGTTGTATAAGACGACTAAGGGATATAGTAAGCGTATAGCAAGGGAAGGTAAATTCGACACAAAACCCTATAACGAATGATCGTTTCCCATAGCGGCACGATATCTTCAATGATCATACCGTCTTGCTTATTTGTTTTTGTGAAATGAGTGTATGCTGCAAATCATTCTCTGTTTACTATGTTTACTATGCATTTCTAAATTGTATTTCATTTATTATGTTGTATTTCATTATATATTTTGATCTGTATTTTACTATGTTTGCTAAATATATTTATTTTATACTGTTCATAGTATCCAATATATATTCATTTTGACAATTAAAATTATACAGCGTGTCGTGGCGGCCCGTACTCAATAAATGGTTTTACCTGAAAACCAGCGTTGTAACACTTGTGCTACAGCTTATGCTGAGGTGGAACCTTTTTGGTGTACTACGGTATTCTTGTTTTTCTTTTTCTTTAATATTATTGTTATTCAATATTATTTCTTTAATATCTCCGTTTCACGGTATCTTCCAAGGGAAGATACCCGGTCCTTTGAAAGGCTTACATGGGGATATGGATCCAACACGCAGAGGCCTTTGTAGAAATTTAATCTAAATATGGGATGGGACGTCTACCGATGACACTCCACGTCTGCACATAACACACGTGGACTGCCAACGGTAGGTGTAAACTATTGTGTGATGATGGTATCTAATACATGATCATGAGGTTGGAGGTTCGATAGACTGGACTAATGGAAAACTATTGATTTAAACCTGTTGTCTGCCTTCAATACCTTTATCGTCTTGAACTATGGCAGACGGTGACTCACCAACTCACTGAATGGGCCGCCCCTAAACGGTCGCCACAGACACGCAGGCCATACAGGGAATAGAGGGGCAACATTGGTGCAAGTGGCTTGGGCTGTCGAGCGGTGCGGTGCCGGTTTCACCATCGCAAGTCCCCGATAAACGGAGACCCGCAGTGGTTTCTCCGTAGTTATGCCCTTGAAAATGACACTGCCCCCCCGAGCATATAGCTCTGGCGACCCCTCTCTGATCAGCTGTTTAAGACAAGCCAGAGTTGAGAATCCTGCGGGCACTCTTCAGTTTCCACTCCAGCCAGCCACTAAAGGCGAGATGGATACGAGGCCCTGGCCGATTCTCTGGGGCACTCAGGACCGCAGTTTCGCCGCTCATATTCAGCACGCCACAAGCTGCCCTGCAGTTTATTGGCTTTCCTATAAATCTTGTGATACATTTTTTCTTTTATATCAAAAGAACTTAGAGAGCCATATAATGTTCCTCAGAGGTTTGCGTTAGTATAACGACTAGCCCAGAGGGTTAAGTCTTTAATATTATTGTTATTTAATATTATTTCTTTAATATTATTAGTCTTTCTTAATTTTTAATAATATAATAGCGGTTAATTGTTTTTTTTTACTCTTAGAAAATAATGCTGTAGAACCCAAATAAATAATTTTGTTTCTTTCTTCTTTCTATACCAATCTGTCTGACTCGCATGGTATAGTAAGGTCAATTTCCCTCCTATTGTGGAGGAGGCTCAAGTCCAACAGTGGAATGTATTTGAGCTGAAATGATGATCCACGGGCATGATAGGGAGTGGTGAATTGTATTCTTACTCCGTCACCACACGGACATAACTTAACCATACTGTTATTGAAATATTAAACACACACATAAGTCTAGAACTCAAATACGTTACAAAGTTTGATAGTTTCCTGATGGCCTAAAGCGATCTTGTCGTCGGTTTATCTCGAGCTAGTTTACGGCAACCATTGTGTTCTTAACTAAAGTTCGTAACCACTTCATATAACGAGACATATTGGTAATATTAATTGTCGAAGCTGTTGGTTCCTGAAAACTATTTGCACGTATCGCTTCTTAACATTAATGATTTGGGATATGTAGAATATTATTCAGTTTTAAAAAAGTATTTATGTATACATATTAGGGTGTTTCAAAAAAATCGAATATTTTTTTTTTCAAATGGTTGGCAAATTCTGTCAGAGAATGCTAAAACAAAGACTTCGTCAAAATTTGAGCTCTTAATTTAAAGATTTAGTGGTCGCGGTTCGCAACTTTCTATTTCCCATTTAAATAACATAAGAAATAAATGCTTTTAACTTTAGAATTTTATACCTCTGGATTGAATGAACTTATGGCAATGACCAACTCAGATTCTTACAGGAAATTTAATGTTCTACAAAAAAGGTCTCTTGTAATTTTTCCATAAATTGAATCCTTCCAGAGTTATTCAAGGTTAAATTTAATTTGAACCGATTTTTTGGGTTTTTCAACTTTTATCATTATGTAATAAAAAATATCATATATTAATATCTGAGACATACGGAAGGTGATAAAAAAAATAAGAAAAAATGTAAAAAGGTAGAAATTAACAATAATCAACTGTCTAACTGTTATATTTTTCTTATAATTTTTTTTATTTGTTAGGCTTTTTTATTACAATTAGGGTACATCTCTCTGTGTTTTTTTACCACTTGTAATAGATACTGAAAATCTTCTTCATTTTTTGTTAAAGTTTGATTGTACTCAGTTAATAAGGAAACACCACGTTCTGCTGTATCATTTATAACTCGGACTTTACTCAAAAACAAGACAGCTTTTTGATAACTCTCATTAAATGGCCATAATGAAACGTCAATATCCAGAAAATCATACGGTAAATTAAATTTTTTTAACAAAAGCCAAGATTGCTCTGAGACAAAGTCACTTAAGTCACTTGTTAACAGTGACTTCACATTTCCTTTAATCACTAGTCGTTTAAAGTTTGTTGGATTACCTTTCAAAGTTTTCATATTTTCAACCATTTTTTTTTTCATATCTACTGAAACATTTACATCGAATAATGCCAAAACAACTAGTTCCTCTGACAAATACCATAAGTGATCGGACATTTTGTCAGCAGCAATTTTAGCAAAAGAAGGGTTATTTTGGCTGTATAGTATACAGCCAAAATAACCTTTCTTTTGCTGATATTTTTTTAATACATAATGATAAAAGTTGAAAACCTAAAAAATCGGTTCAAATTAAACTTTAACCTTGAATAACTCTGGAAGGATTCAATTTATGGAAAAATTATAACAGACCTTTTTTGTAGAGCATTAAATTTCCTGTAAGAATCTGAGTTGGTCATTGCCATAAGTTCATTCAATCCAGAGGTATAAAATTCTAAAATTAAAAGCATTTATTTCTTATGTTATTTAAATGGGAAATAGAAAGTTGCGAACCGCGACCACTAAATCTTTAAATTAAGAGCTCAAATTTTGACGAGGTCTTTATTTTAGCATTCTCTGACAGAATTTGCCGACCATTTGAAAAAAAAAATATTCGATTTTTTTGAAACACCCTAATACATATAAATAAAATTAATGATACCTATGCCTAAAAAGCAGTTTAAATATTTTTTGTTTGTCTGTCTGTTTATTCCGTGTAATCTTCAAAACGACTGGACCTATTTTGATAATATTTTACTACCTGGTAGCTCTCCAAATTTAGAGAGTGACTTACTCAGAAATATCCTATAAAAAATTGCCCAGCCCGTGGATCGAACCCGAAGCGTCACGGGGACTGCACTCGTGTACCATAATGTATTAAGACTGTCTTGTGGCGACCACAGAGAGTCATAGCAGTCAGGGCCATACACGCATACGGCATGGTGGCGAAGGTCACTTGTTAGTAACTACTATAATAAAGTTATGATATAAAATAATTGTAATAACGATAACTAGATATACGTCAAATGCACTTCCCGTAACAATTTTTTTTTTTTTTTTTTTTTTTGTGTGGGCTGCGGTCGGCGCGCCTACGCACCACTCCGTCCGGGGCGACAGAGGGGCTCAAGCCCGCAACTCCCGCAACCCACCCGAACACCACGTCGCCCTAGAGTATTTTAGAGTTTATAGTTACTTCCCGTAACTATAAACTCTAAAATATATTCAAGACGTTTAGGACAATAAAAACAAAATTACAACATATAAAAATATATGAACGTTCAATAAATATGAATTCTTTATTTAGAATCCTTGCAGCGTGAATTCACAATTTCTATATTATTCCCTAGTCCCAAGACTGCTAGGGTTAGGGAGTATGTCCTTTCAGGTAAAGAGCTAACTTATCTGACGGATCATTTGAGAAAAGCCCCCTTCTGGGCGAGCTGTGTTCGACGCATATGCAATCTGTCACATCCCCATCCTGTATCGCCATCCTGTCATCGGTGACTCAATTGATAACGGTTGTTATCGGTGACTAAACTGATAACGGTGGTTATCGCTGTCTCAACTGATAACGGTTGTTATCAGTGACTCATCTGATAACGTTTGTTATCGGTGTTATCGGTGACTCATCTGATAACAATTGTCATCCGTGACTCAACTGATAGCGGTTGTTATCAGTGACTCATCTGGTAACAGTTGTCATCGGTGACTTAACTGATGACTGAACTGATAGCAGTTGTTGTCAGTGACTCATCTGGTAACAGTTGTCATCGGTGACTCAACTGATAACAGTTGTTATCAGTGACTCATCTGGTAACAGTTGTCATCGGTGACTCATCTGATAACAGCTGTTATCAGTGACTCAACTGAAATCGGTTGTTATCAATGACTCATCTGATCACCGTTGTCATCCGTCATTCAACTGATAACGGTTGTTATCAGTGACTCACCTGATAACGTTTGTTATCGGTGTCTCATCTGATAACAGTTGTTATCGCTGACTCAACTGATAATGGTTGTTATCGGTGACTCAGTTGATAACTTATAATCCACCATATAATAATATATAATCGATAATTTATAATCCTCCATATTCCCTACCCTTTGCCATAGGGTCGACCACTAGTATCGAAACCTTTCCTTCGTGGCCAGTTTGATGGGTTACCTTTTCAGGTACCGTCCCTATCTGACGCCCCTTCGTGGCGTCCCCCTCAAACGGTTAGATTTTTTGCGAGTGAAAATTTATACTCCGGTCCAGTCATCCGCGGGTTCAACTAGGGCGGCATCAGGCCAAGGTAGGGAAAATCCCTGCAATAATAATGTTCAAAATGTATAGAGATCACATTGCAGTGGCTGAAGACGTAATGCTATCGACTCGAAAGGTCAGACGGATTACGATAACACTATAACTCTTGAAACATAATAAAAATCAAATAAAAAAATAAGACGTAGACTGTATGCGCTATTGTTTTACAAAATAACAAAAATGAAGAAGTATACTTCAATTTTTATAAGAGTAAAGGCGGTATAAAAAGAAAGTAAAACTTTTATGATTATGTACGCGTATATCAGGTGTAAAACATAAGGACGGGCTTTGAATTCTTAAGAGCTATTGTCAAGGAATATGGCGACGAATTTGTTCTGAAGAAACACAAAGCAGTCATGTATTGGCGATTGAAGTGAAAACTTAAAACTATGGACAAGCAGTTGTTATTTTTGGATATACTAATTAATTGTCTGATTATTAAAATTTGTAAATTAAAACTTTTTATATTTATATAGTTTTGACATCAGTCAGCATAGATATAGCGACATTAATATAGCTATAAATAAAGTGTTAACGGACTTTTGATGCGAATGTCAAAATGTCATGTAGCGCTTTTATATTTTTTTCATTATTTTAGTGTTTTACAGGGTTATATTGAATAATTTTGCTGATATTTTATGTAATATAATGCAGATAAAATTCTGAAATGTAGTGAATATGATATAACAGTGAATTGCGTGCATTTTGACATTCTGCCAAAATTCCCAGAGAAGGCATGACTTGGTTATCAGTACCAAATCATACTAACGACTGACTGAAAGACGAAGACTTAAAGACGTGAATAATTAATATAATATTCGATACTGACACCAATAGCTCATATTATTGTAGCTCATTGCCATTAAATAATAAGAAGAAGAAAGTGTTATGTGGAAATTTTGACGAGAATGTCAATACAGGCTGCACAGATGACGTAGTGGTAAAGATACCGACTTACCGTACCAGTGTCGCGGATTCGAATCCCGCGCACTACAACAGTGCGATCCACAAATTGTTGTTCGAAGTCTGGATGCAATTTGTGTCTGTTAATTATATGTTTGTAAAATCCTTCGCAACACAAGGATTATTTCATCAATGCAGGGTGCAAAAAAAAATATCCTGTAGCGCTTTTAAATTATGTACATTCATTATTTTAATGTTTTACAGCATTATATTGAATTATTTTGCTGATATTTTATGTAATATAATGCAGATGAAATACTGAGATATAGTAAATATGATAAAATAGTGAATTGCGTGCATTTGCATATTCTGTCAAAATTACCAATGAAACTATTATTTGGTTGTCAGCCCCTAATCAATGGTAACAAATATGATTAAAATGACCGAAGACGTGAAAAATAAATATTACAACTCTACACTGCCACAAATAGATCGTAATTATAACTTACTAGCAACCCGCCCTCGCTTCGCTTCGGTTTCAGTCGCCTTACCCGCGGCGTAGTTCCCGTTCCCGTGGGAATACCGGGATAAATATAACCTATGTTACTCCCCGATATTATAGCTATCCTTTGGTGAAAGAATTTTTGAAATCGGTTCTGTGGTTTAAGCGTGAAAGCGTAACAAACAAACAAACATCCTTACTTTCGCATTTATAATATTAGTAAGGATTGCCATTACATAAGAAGAAGAAGAAACATTTCTTATGTAAGCTTACCTTTTTTTTTTTTTTTTTTTTTTAAAGGTGGGCTTCCGGTCGCTATCCGGCGAAGCCATGACCGGAGGCGTGTGCTCCGCCCGCCGTGGAAAGAGGTCCTCGACAACTCTGGTGAGGAGGCTGGGCTGGAGAGTCTCGGTGAGGGAGGGGCCCCGCCCGCGGAGCTTGTTCAGCGCTGCGAGGTAGGGGCGACCCCAGGGGTCACGCTCGAGACTGTCCAGCATCTCCCGCCGACTAACGTCCTTGGCGGTACGGACGGCCAGCCTAAAGGCAGACCGCGCACTGCGGTAAGCCTCGTACAGCTGGCCCTCCCGCTCAGCGTCGCGGTGGCGCGCTCGGCTGCGGGTATAGGCCCTCCGGGCACGTATGCACGCGGCCCGAAGGTCCGCCAATTCTCGGGACCACCAGGGGACCGCATTCTTCGGGGGCAGACGCCGCACACGGGGCATGGCCGCATCGCAGATTTGCGTTAACGCACAGCGGATGCGGCCAGCCTCGGCATCCACCCCATCCGCCTGGGGCGGTGAGGACAGCCACGACTGAACGATGGCTGCTTCCGCCAACAGGTCCCGATCCAATCGACCCACAGCCCACCGCGGAAACGCGGGAGCTCCGTCCGCCGTGTGACCCCTGCTGGGCTGCAGGAGGGTCCGGGAGACGTCTATCCGGATGTATCGGTGGTCGGATAGGGTTTCAACCTCCTCCTGCACGCACCAGCTCCTCACACGTGCTGCGTACACATTAGGGCTAGCGAACGACAAGTCCACTATCGACCCGCCCTGCTGCCGCACGCACGTTCGCACCGAGCCCCTGTTCAGCAAACAGAGGCCCAGTGCCGCCGCCCACTCTTCGACCGCCCGCCCGCGGTCATTCGTCCTGGGGGACCCCCACGCCGTGGACTTGGCGTTGTAGTCCCCCTATGTAAGCTTACTTATAGAAGTTTTAACTTCAAAAATCTTAAGCAGCATTGTTTGTCTTTGTACTTTGCGAGGAATATGCTTATGCGAGGAATATGATATATTGCGCCGATCACAAATAAGGGCGGAACGTTGAGGCATTATGTCATCAAGTACACAGGCTATGAGTTGGTTTTTTCGACTAATGAGCAGTTGGTAGCTGTTGATATCACTATGTTTGATAATTAACTAGCAGGTGAAATCAATATTATTATAATCATCTTCATCATTCATCATTTCAGCTTATATACGTCCCGCTATTGGGCTCGAGCCTCCTCCACAATAGGAGAGAAATTGACCTTACTATACCTTGCTGGTCAGACAGGTTGATATAAGGTTTTATTTTAAGTTTTCCTTCTCTTGCTTAGATGTTATATGCGTATTATATCCCTTAGTCGTCTTTTACGACATCCACGGGCAAGATAGGGACTGGTGATTTGAATTCTTACTCCGTCAACCGGAAAAAGATTAATATTAAAAGATTAATATTATCAAAAATGTAACGTATTGATAATATTGACAACTCGCTAATTCGACGAAGCACACAATATGCGTTATGTAGCTATATTCATGTTCGACATATCAATTCCTCTTTGAATGTGATCGCATCCCCTAGAGGGGCGGCCCCTCCCTTTGAAAAGCCTAATCTACACACACGATCGAGATGCCTCCCTGAATGTGTTTCTTACACACGATCTTAAGTATCAAGGGCTATAAATATACCGTAGGTTGATACATTTTAGATTATTACGTATAGGTTGGTTATATGTTTTCTTTATCTGTGTGGTGACGGAGTAAGAATACGATTAGTCACCCCCAGAATTATGCCCTTGGGTATCGTAAAAACCGGGTAAGTACTAGTCGGAGTTGCGCACGTAGGGTTCCGTACCATTATCTACAAAATTCTTCTATTGTAGAGGAGGCTCGAGCCCATCGGTGGGACGTATATGAGCTGAAATGATAATGATGAATCTTCTATAATAATTTCTGATATTTACGCGAGCATTACACATCTATACCAATAAATAAAATTGGAGTGTCTGTTTGTAATGTCAAAATAATAGGCTTTTTTCATGCTCACACGGTTATTTGCACGACACCTATGCCTTTTTTTTTTTTTTTTTTTTATGGGTGGGCTATGGTAAGCGCACGCGCGGTCCTGTCCTTCCGGGGCGATGAAAGGACGGCGCGCGGGCCCATAACCCACCCATACCCACGTCACCTCGGTTTTGGGCCGACCACCGGAGCAGATGTGACTTGTCATCAGTGGTCGGCCCGACGGAATACCCTTTCGGGTAACCTCTCACCTCTCGACGTACTGGGACGTCGGTCGCCATCGCGCGGTCAGCCTCCCTGCGGGTGACGGACAATTCCCCGGTCCGATCACCCGCGGCCTCGGCTAGGGCGGCATTAGGCGCAGATATTCGCGCCTGCGCCGCCCGAGTCGCCGGCGGCGGAACGTGTCGCCGAATAGGAGCTCTACTCGCACACGATCCGCCGCCTCCTTCCGTGAGATAACGGCCTCACAGAAGGCGGCGACCGCGTCCCAGTTCCTGACGCTGACGAGCATCTCCCTGGCGATGGTCGGCAGCGCCAGGTCAGCACCGATAATTGCGACGAGTTCACGGCGATCCCCCTCCCATGCAGCACACTCCTCGAGCGTGTGCTGCGCCGTGTCCTCGTCGCAACGGCAGTGGTGGCAGGACGGTGTGCTCTCCCTCCTGACAATCTTGTGCAGGTACTTCCCGAAGCAACCGTGCCCCGTCAGCACCTGCACCAGTCGGAAGGAAAGCACCCCGTGCGTCCGCTCCAACCACTCCATCAGCACCGGCCGGAGAGCCTCGACGGTCCTGACACCGTACCGAGGACTCTCCAGCCGGACTGCCCAACGGGCAATTACTTCTCGGCGGGCGTCGACCCGCCAGGCGGTGATCTCTTTGATGGAGACCATGCCGCCGCGGGCGCGCGTCTCCGACACCCGCCGATAAATGTCGGCAAGCATCTCCGCCTCCAGATCCCACGGGGGAGTTCCGGCCAGGAGGCACGCTGCCTCTGTCGCCACCGTGCGGTAACCCCGTATGGCCCTGATCGCCATGACCCTCTGTGGTCGCCACAGGAGGGCCCTAAGACGGACGGTCAGGGACCCCGCCCACACCGGTGCTCCATACAGGGCCATCGACCGGATCACCCCCACGTACAGCTGTCGGCACGTAGCACTGGGTCCGCCCACATTCGGCATCAGCCGCGAAAGGGCGGACGCCGCGCCGACAAGCCGGGGAACAAGTCGATGGAGATGCTCCCGGAACCAAAAATGCCCGTCGAGCACCAGGCCCAAGTACTTCATGTGGGCCTGGATGCTGATGGTGACCGACTTCACGATGATCGAAGCGCCGGCGGGAGGCCCGGCGGTACGGAGGCCATGGAACAAAAGGGCCTCCGTCTTTTGCAGGGCTACTCTCAGCCCCAGCGCTTCGATCCGCCTGACAATCTCCTCGGTGCCGAGAGTTGCCAGGCGTGCCGCCTCCTCTAGCGTCCCACCCCGGGCTGTGACGAGTGTATCGTCGGCGTAGCAAATTACGCCCAGCCCGGGTGGGAGGCTTCCTCTCAACGCCCAGTTGTAGCCGATGTTCCACAGGGTCGGACCCAGAACCGACCCCTGTGGGACACCGCACGTCATGGGCGTTCGCACAACGTCCCCTACTCGGTCAACGTAGAGGACGCTGCGCCCCTCCAAGTAGTCTGCCACCAGCCGCCTGAGGTACACGGGCACCCCGTGATATCTCAGCCCCTCCCTGATGTAGCTGAATGGCAGACTGTTGAAGGCATTGGCGATGTCCAGGGACACCGCCAACAGGACTCCTCCGCCGGTGACGGCCTCCGCTACCACGGCCTTCAGGCGCAGCAGGGCCGCGATCGTCGAACGCCCTCTCCGAAAACCAAACTGGGCGTCCGACAGATCGGGCCCGACCCCGACGAGGTGCCGCTCGATGCGGGCAGCCAACACCCTCTCCAGCAGCTTACCCGCATCATCGAGCAGTACGATGGGCCTGTAGGCCGAGGCCGACTCGGGAGACCGTCCCGGCTTCGGCAGGAGAACCAGCCTCCCCTCTTTCCAGCATCCAGGGAACTGCCCGGACGTCAAACAGGCGTCGAACAGTCCCCTGAGGCGTGGTCCCAGGTGCTCGAGGACCAGGGCCAACACACGGTTCGGAATACGACACCTATGCCTAAAATAGCAATTAAAAAATTTTTGTCTGTCTGTTTGTTCCAGGTAATCTTCAAAACGGCTGGACCGATTTCAAAAATTCTTTCACCAATGGAAAGCTATAATATCAGGGCGTAAACGTGGCGTATATGGCGTGAGTGTCGTAAAAGACGACTAAAGGATATAATATCTATGCCAGAGAAGGAGAACTGGAACCAAAACTGTACACAGCGTGGTATAGTAGATCAATTTCACTTCTCTCCAGGTGAAGGCTGGAGTCTAGAAGTTGGACATAAATGAAAAAGAAAAATGCAATAGCCTTTGAAATACTGGGTATGAATTTTATAATGATTTCTGATGGTTACGTAAGTAAAACTATATTTCGCCTCACGTGACGATGACCTCTGTAAAGTCTTCAAAATGTCGCGGTGGAGTATTTAAAAATCATGGTGATATTAAAACTACTAAATTAGATATTTGATACCTCAGGTTATATGTCGGGATCGCGGGTAGATGACCCGGGGATTGGTCCGCCACCCGTAGAGAGGCCGACCGCGTGAGGGCAATGCTCCAGCAACGGATGTCCAGGAATCAGCACCAGTAGTCGGCCTAATAGCGATTTGGGTACGCAGTCATGGGGTTGCATGCCGCTCATCCGTCACCCCGAACAAATTAGGCGGGGTATGTGCAACTATAACCTGCCACATAAATAGTCGGTTTTTCTGTCCGGTGTCTCATAATCTCGCAGAAAATCCACATCCAATTTGTTACTGCACTTCATTTACTGAGCGTGAGAGCTGTACTCTTCTTTAAAATATATAAGGCAATAGTTTTATGACCAGCTGCTTGCAAGTCCTCCTCGGCCGCTTCTCAAACCTTCTTGGAAATGAAATTGTTGGTCTGACGGCATCAGATGCAGTTAGTCTAGGTCCATGAAAAAGTCTATAGTCTATCTATCTAGATAGGCTATGGACAGATATAGGCTATAGAATTTGTCCAAATTTTCTCAGATTACTGAAACCTTTTAAAAATATGTATTATATTAGTAAAACAAGGCATGTCTCCGGCTTCGATCGCGTTAATGTGGGTTTTATCAATCAATTTCTCTCGAGAATGAAACTTTTGCCCTGGATTAAAAATATAAGGTATCCTCTTCTGTATTTCTTCCTAAATTTAACTAAATGTGAACTTTATAATTACCAATTGAGAACTTTATTTGAAATCTATTAAAAAGGATTAAAAAAAGAAAATATCTTTTTGTTAACGTCAGACGTGGTGACAGAGTAAGAATACAATTTACCACTCCCTCTCTTTTCCGTGGGTGTCGTAAAAGACGACTAAGGAATTAAATATACATATAACATCTATGCAAGAGAAGGACAACTCGAAATGAAACCCTATGCCAACATTCCCTCCAATAATGGAAGAGGCCCGGACACAACTGTGACGACACCGATGGGTAGAGGATAGTGAATTGTATTTTTACTCCGTCACTACACGAAAATATTGGAATCTAATGCATATTATTTTATAAAATGAAAATAAAAAAAAACCAGGGAGTCCATTTATTCCCAAGAAAAGTTTAGAAACTAAATTTTTATCGTCACCCTACTCAATGGGTTAAAGCTGACCTATTTACCTATGTTTGGGACAAAAACTGAGGTAAATAAGTTTTAGGGATAAGTATAGTGTCCGACTGCTAACTGGAATTAAAAGCGTAACCACAATTTCTCAAAGAACATGACTTCAGTGCCACCTCTGATTTAATTTCCTATTCTTTTTTAAAATTGCTGTTGGTGGCAAACGAGCAAACAGTACATAGGATGGTTAGTGATACTGACATTTATGAACATTTGATAGGTCGTTGCTTATCGTGAAGAAAGTGAAGGGAGTGTGAATGCGTGCAATGAGAAGTATCAATGATGCTAAATTCACCTTTTTTTTTTGTGGGTGGGTTGCGGTCGGCGCGCCTCCGCACCACTCCGTCCGGGGCGACAGAGGGGCTTAAGCATGCAACTCCCGCAACCCACCCGAAAACCACGTCGCCTTCATCGTTGGGCCGACCACCGGAGCAGGGTTACTTGACATCAGTGGTCGGCCCGACGGAATACCCCCTATTGGGGTACCCTCCCATCGACCAACGTCCCCCCCCTCGGGGAGGACGTCGGTCTTTCTTCACGCGGTCGGCCTCTCGGCGGGTGACGGACTAATCCCCGGTATTTCGTCGGGCCGACCACTGACGACAAGTAAACCTGCTCCGGTGGTCGGCCCAATGACGAAGGCGAGGTGGTTTTCGGGTGGGTTGCGGGAGTTGCGTGCTTAAGCCCCTCTGTCGCCCCGGACGGAGTGGTGCGGAGGCGCACCGACCGCAGCCCACCCACAAAAAAAAAAGGGGCAAAATTTCACTTGTCATAAGGCTGAAAACATATATCCATGGTCTATTTAGTACAAAAACAGAAGCTAGTGAGACGCCGAGGCGTAGCAAGCGAAAAGAAGTTGCCAATTTACAGAAGTCGCTAGTTAAAAGTTAAATACTCATATCATTTTTTAGAGCGCGAGATTCTCTTGGTAGGTATAGCCATCTGATGAGCAGAAACATGAGAATGAAAGGCATGTGACAAGGAGGGTTATCAATATGATTGCGGATGGACGTAAGAAGCGTGGGAGATCCAAAAATTGATGGTTGTTTTGTGTGAATGAGGATATGCGTATAAAAGCAGTGAATGAAGATATGACGTCTGATAGGAGGCTATGGAAGGTAAGATCATATTGTGCCCTCCCCATTTAGTGAGGGCTAAGGGCAGGCAAATGATGAAGATGACTTTTTTATGTTTCGAACCACAGCTAAGAGTGTTAGTCACATGAAATCTATACCAATAAATAAAATTGGAGTGTCTGTTTGTAATGTCAAAATAATAGGCTTTTATCATGCTCACACGGTTATTTGCACTACACATATGCCTAAAATAGCAATTAAAAATTTTTTGTCTGTCTGTCTGTCTGTTTGTTCCGGGTAATCTTCAAAACGGCTGGACCGATTTCAAAAATTCTTTCACCAATGGAAAGCTATAATATCAGGGCGTAACCTAGGCTATATTTTATCCCGGTATTCCCTATAACCGAAGCGAAGCGAGTGCGGGTTGCTATCTATTATATATCTATACAAATAAATAAAATTAAAGTGTCTGTTTGTAATGTCAAAATACTGGGCTTTTTTCATGCTCACACGGTTACTTTAACGACGGCTATGCCTAAAATATGGTTTAAAATTTTTTTGTGTCTCTGTCTGTTTGTTTGAGGTTCAAAACGGCGGGACTGATTTTGATAATATTTTTACTATCAGGTAGCTGTCTATATAAGGAGTAATTTAGGCTATATTTTATCCCGGTATTCTCACGGGAACGGGAATTATGTAGGTAAGGTGACTAAAACTGAAGCGAAGCGAGGGCGGGTTGCTAGTCAAGAATAAAGTTAGCCTAAAAATATTATTTCGTTTAAAAGTAAAAACCAGACCAATTACTCAAAAAAACTTAACTATAATTCAAAATGGGTATAATCAACTCTTTGTAATAAGTGTTATTAAGTCTAATCATGAAACGCTTCGAGCTGACGCCATTTTGATGAAGAAATGCCGTGTCGTTATTCAACTAGATTTCATCCAAGATTAGCATCGAACGTTGAACATTAATGTTTATGCTGGGTTTTTTTATGTTCCTTTAATAATTTTCTTGTGTTCAGCATAAATTTATTTCCAGTCGGCCATTGCCGATTCGTGATAACTATTACATAATTTTTAATAGTTTTAAAACTATTAGTTTTGTTAGTCTATATGAAAGTTGTCGTATGCTGACGGAGTAGCCGAGGCCGCGAGTGACCGGACTGGGGAATAGTCCGTCAATCGTCCGCCCTTGGATGAGAGGGTACCTGAAAGGGTATCTCGTGAGGTTGGCCACGAACGTTACGTCAAGGATTTGGTAGCGGTGGTCGGTCCAATGGCGAAAAGTAAGGAAAACGGTAGGTTATGGCGTAATGCGCTCTATTCACCTCGGACAGGACTGACTGCGTGCGGCTGCCTTCATGCCCTAAAACATAAAAGAATGGTGACAGACTAAGAATACAATTCACCACCCCCTATCTTGCCCGTGGATGTCGTAAAAGAGGACTAAGTGAATAAATATGCATATAAAATCTATGCAAAAGATGGAAAACTTGAAATCAAACCCTATAATAATTTGTTTGACCAGCATGGTATAGTAAGGTCAATTGCCTTCCTATTGCGAAGGAGGCTCGAGTCTAGCAGTGGAATGAATATGAGCCAAGATGATGACCTTGGCCGTGGGTGTCATAAAAGACAATTAAGGCATTAAATATTCATACAAAATCTATGCAAGAGATGGAAATCTTGGAACCAAACCCTATACCAACATGTCTAACCAGGGTGGTATATTAGAACAATTTCCCTCCTATTGTGGAGGAAGCTCGAGCCCAACAGTGGAACGTATATGAGCTCAAATAATGATGATATGCAAGTTATTCATTCACGTCCAGTATGAAGATAAGTCTTCTCAAGATTTATAACTAATTTTCTGTATCGGGTAGATAATTATAAATGTCTGTAATAACGATTACTTGTTGGACGTGAGACACCTTAGTCCGCCCGTGACCATGAATGCTGCAAAGTGTTCGAAACGTCGGGCAATCATAAATCAAACACAAACGCGATATAATCCGTAAAAGTAGTTTTATTTACAATGTGTAGTGCTCGCGTAAACATCAGATATCATCACGACTAAGGAATTATAGTATGCATACAAAATGTATAAAATACGAGTAGAAGTCGAAATGAAACCATATAAAACCCGTCTGATGAGCGTGATATACAGTAAAACCCATTTAAGACGACTTTGCAGGGACCCGACCAAAAACGCGTCTTAGGCGGGAAAGCGTATTATGCGGGAAAGCCAAAAAAACGTGCCATATATTATTTATTATATTTTATTATTATTTTGAATAACTACGTATTGAATTTAACATTTAACGTTTATTATTATTACGTTATTTAAAGTAATGACTTATTTTAGTTTGACAAAAAGATTTTGAGGCATTAGCAATTATAAGATTTTCAACGTAATTTAATTTTTGCAGTGCGTCTTCGCTTTGATTCAAAGAAATTACAGAGCCTCTTAAATCACCGTCGCCGTCTACTGCTGGACGTAGGCCTCCCTCATGTTACGCTACAATGTGCGGTCCTGTGCCGCCTGCATCCAATGACGCCCAGCAACTTTTATCAGGTCGTCGGTCCACCTGGTCGTCCTACACTGCGTCGTCTGATACGTGGTCGCCACTCGAGAACCTTTCTTCCCCAGCGGTTGTCGGTTCGTCGAGCGATGTAGCCTGCCCATTGCCACTTCAGCGTGCTAATTCTTCGTGCTATGCTGGTTACACCCGTTCTTCTGCGGATTTCCGTATTCCGGATTCTATTTCGCAGAAAAATGCCGAGCATAGCCCACTCCATAGCACCCTGAGCGACTTTGAGCCTTGTTATGAGGCCTACATTTAGTGACCACGTTTCCGTGCCGTAAGTCATCATAGGTACCATGTGAAATAAATAATCATAATAAATGGTTTAGTTAGTTAACAATATTCTAGCCACATATCGCGTTGTATAAGTTGAGTAAAATGTGAATGCTAGGAAGAATTTCCGTAGTAAGTTGACTGTATACATTAGACAGTCCACATGTGTCAGATTTATCGGGACAATCCTGTTATGTCCAATCCATCCATCAACCTACAGACGTCCACTGCTGGACATAGGCCTTCCCACGAGAATACCACTCGGAACGGTCCTGCGCCACTTGCATCCAATGGCTCCCTGCGATTTTGAAAATGTCGTCAGTCCACCTAGTGGGGGTCGTCCTACGCTGCGCCGTCCGATTCGTGGTCGTTACTCAAGAACCTTTCTTCCCCATCGGTTGTCGGTTCGACAAGCGATGTGGCCTGCCCATTGCCATTTCAACGTGCTAATTCTGCGGGCTATGTCGGTTACACCCGTTCTACTGCAGATTGCCGTGTTTCGGATGTCTATGTCCTATATTTAAGGGTAATTCGTAATTTTTTTTATATTGTCAACGGTGGCAAGCGTGTAAGCAGCACACCTGATGGTAATTTATAATGCCGCACATGGACCTTTGCAATACCAGGAGCACAGCCAGGCCGTTGCCTACCGTGAAGAAAATACTCTTTTTAAACCTCGTTTAAAAAAGGACATGTCATAGCGCTCAGGAAACACAGCAGCAGGTAGTTCATTCCAGAGCTAGCACGTACGTGGAAGAAATGATTGCTGGAAACGTACAGTTGAAGACCATTACGTTTCCAAGTGAAATGGATGAACCCTGCTACGATGTCGAGTGGTACGTTGGTAAAATGGTGACGGTGGTACCAAGTCAAAGAGTTCCTTGGAACACTCCCCGTGAAAGAGTCAGTAGAGTACACAGAGGAAAAAAATTTTTTTAATTAAATTTACCTATTATAGGTCAGACGTGTTGGTATAGGATTTTATTTCGAGTTTTTCTTCTCTTGCATAGATGTCATATGTATATTGTTACCCTTAGTCGTCTTTTACGACACCCACGACGGTCTACAGAGAAGACTCACAGAGAAAGGCCTTCTTATCTCATCCTATAAAGTCACACTATTGGGCTGAAGCCTCCTTCACTATACCAGAGAAAACTTACTATTTTACACTTGTCGGACGTATTGGATTCGGGTTTTTATATCGAGTTTTCGTCTCTTACGAGAATCACGCGTAAAAGGTTAATTGTATTCTTAATACGTAACCACACGAGAAAGGAGAAGGTACTTAATAGATCCCTACGTCTGCCTATTATTTGTGGATTGAAGAAATAATCCTACATTATCCTGTAAGATGGTGTCCGTACTGACTGAACACGATAGTATCGCATTCCTAACATGTACAGAATGTACCGCAAAAGAACTTGCTAACACAGTGGCTCATTTTACATTTTACCGCCGGTAATACTGAAAATGTAGCAAGTTTTATTTTGCTGGATTTTATTTTCTGTACTAAATGCATTTTACTGTGTGTGGTGACGGAGTAAGAATACAATTTACCACCCCCTTTCTTGCTTGTGGATGTCGTTAATGACGATTATGGGATATAATACGTATATAACATTTATGAAAGAAAAGGAAAACTCAAAATTAAACCCATCTATCCAACAGAAGGACAAAACCCTATAACTTAGAATAATAACGTATAGAAGGATAGTGTCAATACTTCGAAGGTTCGAAATTTGAATCTAAAAACACTAATGGCGCGCAGACGATTACACACGTACACACGCACACCAAATTATGAAATCAAATTTTGTTTTTATTGACATAATCGTCGAAATACTTTTAAAAGTGACGTTAAAAACCTTTTTAAGTTTTACAAATGTGTTATGACACCATTTGAATGCACAAACCGTCATAATTACCTATTTATTTTTTAAGAGTTGCGTACGTACGTGCAGTACAATGACTTATACATTACGGAACGGTTCCGGCGTCAGCTCCATTAGGCTCCAATTGAAATGTTTCACTTTTTGTGCGCGAACTTACCTTCTATATGTTATTATTCTAAGCCCTATACCAATACTTCTGTTCAGCGTGGTATAGTAGGTCAATTTTCTTCCCATTGTGGAGGAGGTGCGAGCCCAACAGTGGGACGTATATGAGCTATGATGATGATGATGAAATGTATTTTTATGAAATACTAGCAACCCGCCCTCGCTTCGCTTCGGTTTCAGTCGTCTTACCCTCGTAGTTCCCATTCCCGTGGGAATATCGGGATAAAATATAGCCTATGTTACTCCCTGATATTATAGCTTTCCATTGGTGAAAGAATTTTTGAAATCGGCTGGGTGGTTTAAGCGTGAAAGCGTTACAAACAAACAAACAAACAAACATCCTTACTTTCGCATTTATAATATTAGTATGGATAAATAAATGCTAGGGTTGAATTTATTTTTGAAATTATATCTATACCAATAAATAAAATTGGAGTGTCTGTTTGTAATGTCAAAATAATAGGCTTTTTTCATGCTCACACGGTTATTTGCACGACACCTATGCCTAAAATAGCAATTAAAAAATTTTTGTCTGTCTGTCTGTCTGTCTGAATGTTCCGGGTAATCTTCAAAACGGCTGGACCGATTTCAAAAATTCTTTCACCAATGGGAAGCTATAATATCAGGGCGTAAACTAGGCTATATTTTATCCCAGTATTCCCACGGGAACGGGAACTACGCGGGTAAAACGACTATAACCTATAACCGAAGCGAAGCGAGGGCGGGTTGCTAGTAATTGATAAATATATAGGTATTTTTTTTTGGGGTGGGTTTGCGGTCGGCGCGCTCCTCGTACCACTCCGTCCGGGGCGACAGAGGGGCGTAAGCACGCACACCCGCAACCCACCCGAACACCACGTCGCCTTTATCGTTGTGCTGACCACCGCAGCAGGGTTACTTGTCATCAGTGGTCAGCCCGACGGAATTCCCCCTATTTGGGGTACCATAAATATATAGGTACTAATAGTATAAAGCTGAAGTATTTGTTTAGTTGAATGCACTTATCTCAGGAACTATTGGTACGGGTGGGTTATGGGCCAGCGCGCCCCCTCTTTGTCGTTGGAACTATACTAGTTCTAATTGAAAAATTATTTTAGTGTTAAATAGATCATTTCTCGAAGATGAATATAAACACTAGCGGCTTCGAATACTACCAACCCTTGCTTTGCTCGTGGGTGTCGTAAAAGACGACTAAGAGCCCTAGATTGACCCGCACCAACTCCATCTGGTACCATTTGGGTCAACGATTACATTCCCAAGGAGGGTTGATGTCAGGCTAGCGGCCGGTCATAAAAGTCATTGCCGAAACTTTTTGCAATATGTCAAAACAGATGACATATTGCGTCGACCCCAAGTAATTGGGATAAGAGCAAGATGATGATGATGATGTCGCAGCGTCACTACCTCTGGCACCATATCTTAATAGTTTTTAAGAATCAATCGATTACGGAAACGTCAAGTATTATACTTGGATGTTTTTGATACAACGTTGGCAATGATTTTTGATGTTTGTCGTTTAACCGTTAACGTTTGAAATATTACCGAGCTTTAGTTATTGAGAGCGGTCGGTCGTTGTTGCTGCCGTGTTGTATCAAATTCACCGCGTTTACCAAACTCTTAATTTATGCGTTGGCATACGTAATCATTAGTTATAATAGAAAATTGTGTTAACGTTAATTATTGAATATAGTTTAAAAGTAGCTATCTGAAGTGTTATTTTATTACATCCCGATGTATGATCGCATCCGATAGTGATACTGCACGGCGCCAACCATTGATAAAAAGAACCTGACAATCAATAAAAATGTTGAAATAAGGGGGATTTTTTTTCCGTTGGGAACTCCGTTGCATACGCTGCACGTTATAGTAGGTGCCTATCGAAACTCTTCAACATCACATCTCAGCTCATATACGAGTACGTCCCGCTTCTAGGTTCGAGCCTCCTCCATTAAGGAGAGAAATTGACGTTACTACGCTGCTCAGTCCAGTTAGTATAGGGTTTTATTTCGAATTTTCCTTCCCTTTCACAGATATTATTTGTATATAATATCCCTTAGTCGTCTTTTACGATACCCACGGGTAAGATAGAGGGTGTCGTTCTTCACAGATTGTTTACATTTAGCGCGGAATCTCTGCCGTAACTTGTGGAAGGTGCACTTTGAAGAGCGATCTGTGGAGAAGGGTATCTGGTATAAAACGTTGCCAGAGTGAACCTTGGAGAACTATGTGGTTTGACGGATGCAAACTGAATAGAAAGACACTTATTACAGCCTTTAGACTCCGTTCCGGTCACATACCTCTTAATAAATTCGCTTACATGATGAAGAAAGTGCCATCCCCTCTATGTTCTGAGTGTGGTATTTTAGAAGACGTGCTACATGTGATGATTGAGTGTGTCCGTAACGAGGATATAAGGCAGGAAATCACATCTGTTGCTGGGGAGTTGAGGCAACTTGGAGGTTGTAATGTAATTTTAGCTTATCCTCTCAGTGAATCTGCTATTAATCTGTACAAAATAGTGGATAAAGGCATACAACGTCGTTAGTCTGTATATTGTGCTGTGCTTTAGTTTATACTGATTTATTTGGTTAAGTGTTGGTCTAATGGAGCGGCGTAGTCCATGAGGACTAAAGCTCCTTAAATAAAGAAAAAAAAACGATAGAGGGTGGTGTATTGTATTCTTACTCCGTTACAGACTCATATTAGGATAAAATAAAATTATTACATAAAATTTTAGCGATATAATACGTATATAAGGGGGCGTCCATAAATTACGTGAGGTGTTTTTTAAATTTTCTGTACCTCCCTCCCCCCCTGGTGAGATGTCGTGAGATTTTATTCAACCCCCTCCCCCATCCCCCAATCTTTCGTGAGATTTTTCAAAATGTGGGTTTTAATCTTAAGCATGTACAATCTGGATTAAATGGACCAAAATAGTATATTTTTTTTTGTTTCAATCAGAAAAAAAAATTGAAAAAAAAATTTTTTCCTCCAACGTAAGATTAGATGAAATTTGACTCGACCCCCGCCCACCCTTAAACATCTCACGTATTTTATGAACGCCCCTAATATGTATGCAAATAAAGGAAATTCGAAATAAAACCCTATACCAATCTGTCTGACCAGCATGGTATAGTAAGATCAATTTCCCTCCTACTGTTGAGGAGGCTCGAGCCCAGCAGTGGGACGTATATGAGCTGAAATGATGATCAGTTTTAATTTTGTAATTTGTAATAATTCTTTATGTACGCGTGTTTTTATTTGTAATTTAAATTGTTGTTATGATTCATTTATTATTATTTTATTTTAATTTATCATCATTATTTTATTGTAGTGTAAAGTATTTTAATGTAAGATAATAATAATAATAATAAATGCCCGTCGTCCACTCCGAGGGCGATTGGATGGGGGATGTTAAACGAGCATGCGAAAACATTCCTCAAATGGAAAATATAATAATAGATCAAGAAGATGTAGCCTGTGCAGTCCGTTCTTTATCTAACTGGAAATCACCAGGACCGGACGGACTGCACAATTTCTGGTTAAAATGGCTACATAGTGCTCATGCTCGTTTGGCATCTCACTTCCAGTCGGCTTTAGTGACTGGGATGTTGCCAGAATTTATGACGACTGGCATTACTTACTTGCTCCATAAAACCGGTAGTACCACTGAACCGAGTAACTATAGACCGATAACGTGTTTACCATCGGTCTATAAGCTTCTTACATTTATTCTGAGAAAAAAAAATTGCTAAACATATTCATTTAAATTCGGTTATGTCTATTTCTCAGAATGGATGTAGGAATGGGGGACGTGGTACTAAGGAGCTCCTCCTAATTGACATGGCCATTAGTCAACAAGTTCGCCGCAACTGAAAAGACCGACCTGTTGGATAGATTATAGAAAAGCGTTTGACTCTGTGCCGCATACATGGCTTCTGAGGGTGCTGGAGCTGTACAAAGTTGATTCAACTCTATGCACCTTCTTGAAGGCTTGTATGGGGCAATGGAAAACAATTCTTAGGTATCCAACATGCCGACTGAATCGAGGGAGTACCGAACCAATATATGTCAGGCGGGGCATATTTCAGGATGACAGTTTGAGTCCCCTTTGGTTCTGCCTAGCAATGAATCCTCTCAGTACGTTACTAGAGCATTCAGGGTTAGGCTGTACGTTACGGAGAGGTGGTCTGTTCGGACTGAAACCTATAAGTACTTGGGTATGTCACAGGCTTTGAATATCAATGAAGCGGATATGAAGCAAGCGTTGCGGGAACGCTTCCTTGGCCGTCTGAAGAAGGTTTTAAATAGCCTTCTATCGGGCGGTAACAAGGTGCGTGCCTACAACGCTTGGGTCATGCCGCTTCTGATGCACTCCTTTGGCATACTCAAGTGGACTCAAACCGAATTGGACACCCTGGACAGAAAAGTCCGCACGCTCTCAACATCGCACAGGATGCATCACCCTCGTTCATCGATAATGAGGTTGTATATTCCGCGAAGTTGTGGGGGACGAGGTTTCCTAAATGCCAAAGCCCTCAATAATCGCAAAGTATGCAACCTCAGGGATTATTTCCTCAAGAAGGCGAGTGGTGTGCATCTTGATATGATGAAAGTGGATAGCGGACTCACCCCGCTTGGGTTGGCTAAAGAGAACTGGCGTAGACCAGTAGTACTAAGCACTACAGACCGCGAGAATGTATGGCAGAGCAAGGAGCTGCATGGCAGGTTCTACGGAGCTCTACATGCCCTGGAAGTAGACCTTTCAGCCTCTGTGACCTGGTTACGATTCGGGAATCTTTTCGGAGAAACCGAAGGTTTTGTCTGTGCAATTACTGACGAAGTTATTAAGACGAATAACTACCGGAAATATATCCTGAGGGATGGCACGGCTGATATTTGTCGGGCGTGCCACCGACCAGGCGAGTCCCTCAGGCATATCGTTTCCGGCTGTTCACGTCTTGCTAACGGCGAGTACTTGCATAGACATAACCAAGTAGCCAGGATCATCCACCAGCAACTTGCTCTGCGGTACAAACTTGTGAGCGTAGAGATGCCGTACTACAGGTATGTACCAGAGCCGGTTCTCGAAAACAGCCGTGTCACATTGTACTGGGACCGATCTATTATCACTGATAGGACTATTGTGGCCAATAAGCCAGACATCGTGGTGACAGATCGGCTAGAGCGCCGTGCAATGATTGTTGATATCACTGTTCCGCATGACGGGAATCTCGTGAAGGCTGAGAAAGATAAACAAATAAAATATCAAGACTTAGCTCACGAGATTGTCGACATATGGGATGTGGACTCGGCAATCGTTGTACCGATAGTCATTTCGACCAATGAGATAATAGCCAAGAGCCTCGATCAACATCTAAAGAGGCTCACGTTACGTAGTTGGATTGCGGGTCTGATGCAGAAGGCGGTCTTACTGGACACGGCGCGCATCGTGAGAAAGTTCCTCTCTTTGGAGCCCTAACCACCGACAGCTTGGTCCTTGTACTCGCTGCCGGTGGGTCATCACGCTTTTTATATTTTTAAATATTTTATTTTTTTTACATCATATTTAAAAATGTATAAGGTAATTAGTAAATTAAATAAATGTCATAATAATAATAGTTTATTTGAACAAAGATTACAGTTTACATCATTTTGTTTACAATAGTTCCCGAACTAGGCTTAAAGCCTGTAATCTCGGGAGCCAGAGCAGTGAGTATACGATTTGTAAAATATTATTGAAATTTATCTATATAGATGTGGATTATGATAGAAAGAAAGAAAGAAAAATCATTTATTTTGCTCTCATACACTTCATAAATAACAAAAAACAATTGAAGCATAGTTAACTTAATATATGCTGAGAGACAAAGCAGGATCTTAGCTCAGCTAGTGTTACTTCATTGTGTAGAAGTAACGCTGATATTCTGCTAAGACCTAGAGTGGAATCACGGACAGTCACAATTAAATACTTTTAATTAATGATATCTGATGTTTACGCGAGCACTACACATTGTAAATAAAACTACTTTTACGGATTAATTATCTCTATATAATACAATAATATAATATAATTACATTTATATATTACATATTATATATTATTATACAATTATTAAATAATACAATACAATTATCTCTATATAATTTATATAATTATATAATTATCTCTATATAATTGTAAATGTCTGTAATAACGATTACTTGTTGGACGTGAGACACCTTAGTCCGCCCGTGACCATGAATGCTGCAAAGTGTTCGAAACGTCGGGCAATCATAAATCAAATACAAACGCGATATAATCCGTAAAAGTAGTTTTATTTACTTTTAATTACTTAAATCTAGATAACTGTGTGCATATTATTACAAGAATGCGTGGAAACATACATATTTAATTGCCTTGTACATAAGTCTATACAACATACGACTGTGTACAGACATACATTCAAAAATATACAAACATATAAAATACAGACATACATTCAAAAATATACATTTATATATATTTATTTTATTTATTTATTTTGTTTATTCATATTAGTATATCAAGTGCTTATATTCTATTAAAAGGTGTAGCCAAAAACCAGTTTAGGTTTATCTGTACACCTAGTAAACGTCGACAATATTTACAAGAATACTTATACATAACGGCGGCAAGCAGTGAGCCCGCACATCTTCATAGATATACCCTCAAGTTATTACATATTAATATTAATGTGACACAGATACAGCACGTTTCCTTTTCTATTTATTAAATATATGTTGATTAGCGAGTGTTATTTCTTCAATGTAATGTTTTTTTAATTTTGTGAGTTAAGTTTTTTGGTGTAACTGTTTTTTTAAATTCCGGTGGTAATTTATTAATTAGTACCGGTATGATATGACTAAGACACATTTGACCAAAAAAGTTTTTAAATGTGGGTATTATTAGTTTTGTAAAAGTATTACGTAGTGTCATATTAGGTTTAGTGTTGTATTTCTTAAGACAGTCATTAAAATAATTTTCAGAAAGTAGTGCTAATTTTACTTTTTCATGTATCGGAATGAGTTTACAATGAGAGAAAAGTTGCGCATAGTCTGACTGATATTGTTTTTTTATCTTTAGCGGTACAATTTGCTTTAATATTTGGATTTGAATGTGATATATTAGATTAAGGTGAGTTTTATAAGTGCGACCGTAGCTACTAAGTCCATAAGATATTACCGATTCACCTAGAGCTTTGTAGAGTAGAAGGTATGTATGTATAAAGGTGTTAATACAAATTAAATTCTTAACTCTAAAATAAATTTTGAACCTGAATTTGAGTGTTAAGCAAATGCTGTTTAATTTTTTTCCTGAAAACAGCTGATGATTTTAGGGCTCGCAAGGGTGGAGGCAAATCATTCCAACAATGGGTAGCAGAGAATTTGAAACTATCTTAAATTAATTTGAATTGATTTAATTTAACCGTCTGTCAAGTTGAGATTTTCTATAAATACTCAAGTACATAGACAATAACTTTGATAAAGACTGTATCCTGTTGTCCATTAACTAAAGTTAAATCTTTTATGTCGGCGCTAACATTATGCATTTTAAATTTATTTTAACTAGATAAAAATTAAAAGAGTCATACAAAATAAGCCTAAAAATATTAATAAAAGTGAATTATCTTTATATATATATATTTCATTTGTACGTATGTTACTGAACTCCACCTAAACGGCTGAACCGATGTTAACGAAATTTTTTGTGTGTATTCAAGGGGATTCGAAAATGGTTCAGATTCACAATTAGACCCGGTAGGTGGCGCTGCGATCGATTTCAAGGAGAATTAAATTTTCTATTTTTTTACAGATTTGAACAGAACAACGTTTATTGGGTCAGCTAGTCAGCTAGTTATTTATAATTCTTTATTTATTTTGGTTCGTAATTACTAATTACTATGTATGTATCTTTTAAAGTCTTCAGAGTAGGGACGGAGTAAGAATACAATTTATCATCCCCCTTTCTTGCCCTTGAGTATTGAAAAAGATGACTTTGCTATTATAATATGTAGATATCATCTATGCAAGAGAAAGAAAACTCAAAATAGAACCTTATACAAACACGTCTGACCAGCGTGGTATTTTAGATCAATTTCGATCATATTGTGGTGGAGGCTTCAGCCCAGCAGTGGGACTTATATGAGCTGAGATGATGATCATGTTTAATACATGGTAATTATATATAAATTTCTTGTGTATGTGTGTATGTCACTGAACTCCTCCTAAACGGCTGGATCGATGTTGATAAATTGTGCATATTCAAGGAGATTCGAGAATGGTTTAGATACACAATTGGATCCGGTAGGTGGCGTTTATTTGAACAGAACAACGTCTTTTGGGTCAGCTATACTAGCTATATTTTTTTTATAATTTGTTGTGCCCTCAAGAGGCTACAACATCTCTTGATCTAGTTGTATTTCAATATAATATGTAATGTAATTTCATATCATGAGGTGACTTTATATTTAATTCATGAGCGATAGAAGGAGAGTGCTGCTATTTATTCTTCTCGAGCTCCTCTAATCTGTTTTTAAGACTCTCACAGGCAAATTACGGACGTGATTAGATTTTTATCGCGTCACCACATGAATGACAGATGGATGCTCATTAAATTTGACAAAAATGTTTGCTTCTGTTATTAATTTCAACAGGACTACAACAAAGAAAGTCTAATTTTAATTTAGTAGCAAACTTTGAGAATTAACCCCCAACAAGACTAATAATTGTAGTCTAAAATAGATGGGACATTCTCCAAAATAACTCGCTGCCTTTTCATTATAGAATAAATCTGAGCAAAGCTAAAATATTTGATATCAAAATAGGGTTGTCAGATTCTGAGCTGTGGTCAGGAAGTGGTCCGAATTAACGTCACCCGGCGGTGGAGAGAGCATTTAGAGTTCCCTGTAGCAGGGCAGAGGAGTTTGGAGTCGGTTGCGCTGTATATCTGTCACTGGTTCAGGAGAAGGCATAGCAGGCTTACATTTAACTGGTTGGAGGTGCTTACTGAACATAAGTTCTTCGGTAAGTACCTGCACAAAATTTGAAGAGGAACCCCGGATGTCACGAATGTGGCGCGCCAGTTTGTCGATGCGTGCTACATCCCGAAAGTATGCTCCGCCTTTTGTTTTTTTTAGGGATGGGCCGTGATCAGCGCACCCGTCGCCCAGATCCGTCCGGGGCGACAACAAAGTATGCTCCACCTGGGGGCCCCATATTCTGTTGGCGACAATTGGGACAGACCTTGCCAACCATCATTTTTAAGATGCTGGACAGTGACAGGTGCTGGTTATCGATGGCGTCATTTTGTGAGGTTATCATAACGAGGGAGGAGGCTGCGGTCCGAGAACGCTAAGCTTTTGCACCATCTGACTCGCCATGTCGGTGGCGATCAGGGAGGAGGAGACGGCACTATGCGCTTCTCCCTCTCATCCCCCGGAATAATAACAGGACGTGGCCAGACGGCCCAACATTGGGATGTTGTTGATTGATTGTTACCAGACGATCTATCCAGCAACTTCTACAGGAGAAGTGCGGAAGGGGTTGCTATGGTTTTAGTTGATACTAGGAACCCGCCCTCGCTTCGCTTCGGTTATAGGTTATAGTCGTTTTACCCGCGTAGTTCCCGTTCCCGTGGGAATACCGGGATAAAATATAGCCTAGTTTACGCCCTGATATTATAGCTTTCCATTGGTGAAAGAATTTTTGAAATCGGTCCAGCCGTTTTGAAGATTACCTGGAACAAACAGACAGACAAACAAAAATTTTTTAATTGCTATTTTAGGCATAGGTGTCGTGCAAATAACCGTGTGAGCATGAAAAAAGCCTATTATTTTGACATTACAAACAGACACTCCAATTTTATTTATTGGTATAGATTAATTAATAATAGCAGTCGCGCAGGTCGCTAGCGAGTTCCACACACGAATTTAAATTGGTAAGGTCGAAACGAAAACAAAAATGAAATAAAACTATTTTATGGAGTTTATAGTTCCTCGTATTGGAAACGGAGTTCGCCCGTGACCATGGACGCTTTAAAGTATTCGAAACGTCAGGCAATGAAAAATCGTAAAGTAGTTTTATTTACATTTCAATTCATTTTATTTGCTAAAATATAATTTATATAGTTGTTACACATAGATTACAATTTGTAATATTCGCGTAAACATCAGAATTTATTATAAAAATAAAATGTAAGTCATATTTGTTTTCTTTCTTAGCTGCTTATTACAAAATATAGTGTAAAATTTCAGTTTATATATTTTAATTTTCCCAGACCACAATGTCCAAATTCGTACAATATAAACGTTGTCTGTGTGGTGACAGAGTAAGAATACAATTCACCACTCCCTATCTTGCCCGTGGATGTCGTAAAAGACGACTAAGGGATATAATACGCATATAACATCTATGCAAGAGAAAGAAAACTCGAAATAAAACCCTATACCAACATGTCTGACTGGCATGGTATAGTAAGATCAATTTCCCTCCTATTATGGAGGAGGCTCGAACCCAAGAGTGGCACGTATATGAGCTGACATGATGATGATGATGAAACGTTATCCAGATATTTAGAGGTTTCGATCTGACAACCCTACGTTAGACTGTTTCATAACTTAATTGGTAGAAATAGAATTCAGTTAATAAATCTACGACTAAATATAAATTTGGATTAAAAACTTCGTCACCATTTCAATTATCGATGGGAGGGTACCCCACGTAGGGGGTATTCCGTCGGGCCGACCACTGATGTCAAGTAACCCTGCTCCGTTGGTCGACCCAACGACGAAGGCGACGTGAATCGTGGGTGGGTGCGGGAGTTGCGTGCTTACGCCCCTCTGTCGCCCCGGACGGAGTGGTGCGAGGAGCGCGCCGACCGCAACCCAATCCCAAAAAAAAAAACCATTTCAATTAAAATACACGACGTTGTAGTGACCAGGTTAAAAATAAACAATTCTTTATATTGTGTTGTGTGAAAAATGCGACTAAATACTCTTAGTATTTACTCAAACTTCCGTGACGGTGACGGAGTTAGAATACAATTCACCACTCTCTCTCATACCCGTGGGTGTCGCAAAAGATGACTATTATTATTACGCGTATGACATCTATGCAAGAGATGGAAAACTCGAAACAACTTTAAAACAAAACTATTATAAAATTACCAATTAAATGATAAAACTATATTCAAGTCGGTTGATAATTAAGATACACCCGAAATAGCAGTATATGTGAGGCCGGAAGTGTTACTTGATAACAGTATTTTCATTGGATTAATGTGACGCTATTACTTATCAAACTAACTATCGTCGCTGCTAAGAGGGAAACTCGAAATAAAACCCTATACGAACCTATCAGACCAGCGTGATATACAATAGAACTCGTTTAATACGATCACGTTTAATACGATATCTCGCATAATACGCCATTTTGCGTCAGTTCCAGCAACTTGAGACATGTTTTGATACATTTCTTAACGCTTAATACAATTCGTCATCCGGTTTAATACGCCAACACGTGCCACTCAAATACACATATTACCCCTTGCAGCAGCAGCCAGCGACTGATGAAGAGACGACTGTCGAGCTACCTTAAGTGATAATGACCAAGAAGATAATGAGTCAATGCCGATTTTGTCACACGCTCAGGCATTATCAATAGTTAATGATTTAAGACGCTATGTAACTTCTTTGAATCAAAGCCTAGACACACTGCGAAAATCAAATTACGTTGAAAATCTTGTAATTGCTAATGCCAAAAAACACACACAAAATCTTTTTGTCAAACTAAAATAAGTGATTACTACAAGAAATGTAATATAATAAACAACATTTTATTTTAGGTAATTTTTAAATGTTAAATTCAATACGTAGGTATTCAAAATAATAATAGAATACCTATAATAAAAATAATAACGGCACTTTATTTTTCCTTCCCCGCATAATACGCTTTCCCGCCTAAGACTCGTTTTTGGTCGGGTCCCTGCGAAATCGTCTTAAACGGGTTTTACTGTAATAGGTTAATTTGCCTTCTATCATGAAGGAACCTCTAGCCTAGCAGTGGAACATATATAAGCTGAAATTATAATGATCGTTAACCCATTGGATAAAGCAGGCGATCATAGCATTGCCTCATTTAAGTAGGTTTATATCCAGTTGTGGTCTTCGATAGGCTGATGAAGAGATAGGTGGATTATAATGAGTTTGCAAGCCACGTAACTGCAGTGTAACCACTTTCTTTTATTACAGTTTTTTACGACGGCACCCTGCACTAACGAAATAATCCTTGTATTGCGGGGGACTTTACAAACATATAATTAACGGACACAAATTACATCCACACTCAGAACAATAATTTGTGGATCGCATCAAGTGTTGTTCTGCGTGGAATTCGAACCCACGACATTGGCACGGTAAGTCGGTATTTTAACCACTACGCCATCTATGTAGTCAATTTATTAATAACAAAAAAATAAACCACATAAACGAACAGTTTTACATAAAACTGACGGTTAAATTATACATTCAGCCGCGGCATACATCATATGCAGTGACCACGCAATCATTATGTTAATAAGGGCAGGTAACTACCCTTAATAATATTACAATCACCCTTTCCATTGCTACTTTACGTAAAGGTCATGTTATATTTTTCAACCGGGCCAACCGACTGTGTTATCCTCTTGACCTAGTTATATAAAAAGATGAATTTTTTAAATGTTTTTCATGGAGGCGTTTTTGAATTGTGTTGTAATCAAAGCATCGAATACTGTCAATTCTCACATTATTCTTGGATGTAGTAAAAAATAACTAAGAGCTTTACATAAGCCTTAATCAATTTCTCCTTATCCGTGTTGCGACGGAGTAAAAATACAATTTATCACTCTCCATCTTATCCGTGGATGTCGTAAAAGACGACTAAGGGTATTATATCCCTTAGTCGTCTTATACATAATTATGCTATACTGAAAAAATAAATGGAATTACAGTTTAAGTAGACCATAGTCGACCTAAACTCCGAAAATCAGTTGGATTACACCCAAAAGTGCGCATTCAATAAATATGTAGCCTATTTATCTACTTAGTAGTCCATCGCCGTATTTCATTACTGACACGAATTTTGCTACAGTTCTGCTTAATCATCATCATCATCACTGCTCCTCCTCCTCAATGGGGGGGAAATTGATCTACTACACCACAGTGGTCAGACGCATTGATGTTTTTTTTTTGTCCGGATACGAAGACCCGGCCCACGAATGCCTCTGTCTGGATCAGAGATTGGCTGTCCATTTTTAATATTATTTGACAGAGTAATGCGTTTTTCCTTTGGGATGTTACTTAATTTAAGTTCAATGTCAATTTTATTTTCTATATAGTATCTGTGTTTAATAAATTTGGGGTAATCAACAATTAGATGTACTATAGTTTGCTCCACTTCTGGTTCACAGGTGCATGATGGGTTGTCCTTACATTTAAAGCGATATAGATATTCGGCGAACCCACCATGCCCCATCAAGACTTGAGTAAGCACTGAGTCCACCTTAAATTTTTTGATTACGCAATATGCCTCTATGACGTCTGGGAAGAAGATCCTTGTAACCCCCGCCACCTGCGCCTGTTGGTATCTCCTGTTCCATTCGACAAGAGAGAGTCTCCTGATTTCTCTCTTGCCGTATGAGACAGGGCACTTGTCGTACACAGGTTTTATTTTTAGTTTAAGTGCTGCTTCTTTAGCCAGGTGGTCGGACGCATTGATATTGGGTTTTATCTCAAAGTTTCCTCCTCTTGTATAGATGTTATTTGCAATAATTCCTTAGTCGTCCTTTACAACACCCACGGGCAAGAAAGAGGGGTTTTTTTTTCTTTTTTTTTTTGGGTGGGTTGCGGTCGACGCGCTCCTCGCACCACTCCGTCCGGGGCGACAGAGAGGCGTAAGCACGCAACTTCCGCAACCCACCCACCTGCACGTCGCCTTCGTCGTTGGGCCGACCACCGGATCAGGGTTACTTGACATCAGTGGTCGGCCCGACGGAATACCCCTCGGGGAGGACGTCTGTCTTTCCTCACGCGGTCGGCCTCTCGGCGGGTGACGAACTAATTCCCCGGTCACGTCACCCGCGGCCTCGGCTAGGGAAGAAAGAGGGGGTGGGAGTTTAATGATCATCTTAGCTTTTATATATATATATAAGAGCTGAGATGCCCACTACTGGGCTTGAGCCTCATTCACAATAAGAGTAAAAGTAACATAATGTTGTTCGCTGATCAGAGGTAGGTAGGTATGAGGTTTCATTTTGAATTTTCCATCTCTTGCATAGATGTTATATGCATATTATATCTCTTTGTCTTTTACCCAAGGGGTCGGTGATTTGTATTCTTACCTCGTCATCATTATCATCTCGGCTCATAAGCGTCCCACTGCTGGGTTCGAGCCTCCTCCATAATAGGAGGGATATTGACCTACTATACCAAACTAGTCAAACGGGATAATATAAGGTTTTATTTCATGTTTTCCTTCTCTTGCACAGACGTTATATGCATATTATATCCCTCAGTAGTCTTTTACGACATCCACAGACAAGATAGAGAATGGTGAATTGTATTCTTACTCCCTCACCGCACAGAAATCTTACCCTGTTATCATCATTATCATCATCTTGCTCTTATTCCAATTACTTGGGGTCGACGCAATATGTCATGTTCTTCCATATGATCCTATCAGACGTCATCTCTGCAGTCACTTTCAGACTATCCATGTCATGCCTCACGCAGTCCTTTCATATTTTCCTCCGCCTTTAGGGGTAAAGCCCCTAAAGTCTTCAACATTCATACCCAAAACTTTTCTCACAACATTACTTTCATCCCGCCTCATCACATGTCCATACCATGTCAGCCGTTCACTCCTTAACTTTTCCGTCACTGGCGCAAATCTTACCCCGTCATCATACGTTTAATTCCCATATAAATCCTTAAGACTATAAAACTATAAAAAGATATTTATTAAGACGTGTAACTACCATTGATGCCGCCTTAGAGTTATTTACAGATAAAATCAGACCACGATCCTTCTTATCCCAGGCATAGCTGGAGCCATTTAAGCAATTTATCTTCACTTTTATCCACAGTATATCTAAACAGAACAAATGGAAAGGAAGGATAATACAGTTGTTAAATGTTTCTTTTTGTGTTTCTTTATATATATTTGATTGGGGGCATTGTAAACACGATTTATATTAGAAATAAAAAGGCCACATGTTCAATGTATGGGTTATGTTGAAAACCTTCAACCATCATTCATACTATCATCATTGCGACGAAGACACGGCGCAGCACACGCTCGAGGTATATACCGCGTGGGCCGAGCAACGCCTTGAACTCGTCGTAATCATCGGTGTCGACTTGATGCTGCCGACCATCGCTAGGGAGATGTTCGGTAGCATCAGGAACTGGGACGCGGTCGCCGCCTTCTGCGAGGTAGTCGTCTCGCGGAAGGAGGCGGTGGAGGGCGCGCAAGAGGAACGCTTTCACGACGACGCGGCTCGCCGCTGGCGACTGGGGCGGCGCAGGCGCGACTACCTGCGCCTGAGGCTGCCCTAGCCAGGGCCGCGGCTGACTGGACCGGGGATTTCCTCCGTCACTAGGGACACGAAAAAAGTATCGATACTTTTAAGTATCGAGTACTTGTCTTTCGATATCGATACTTTTGTACTCGATACTTTCTATTTGATACTTTTACTCAATGAGCACTTTTAGGCAGGTATCGTATCGAACAAATTGTAGAAAGTATTCATGTTAAACTTGACCTTACGGCTCATGCTTATGGTAATGCTATCTAGTTAAAGCGTAACGAACCTTCTAAAAAGTGGCTCGACATATTTTAATCCGAACACAGATGGACAAATTCCTAAAAAAAAAAAATCCTCATCACAACCTAGATTCTAGAAAAAGTACTCAGTACTCGATACTTTGGAGTATCGATACTTTTGTTTCGATACTTTATTGAGTACGATACTTTTTCTTCGAAACTACTCATGAGTGCAGTATCGATACTTTCGTTTCGATATCGTGTCGCTATCCATCATCCGCAGAGAGGCTGATACGGCGATACCTTTAGTATCACCGAACCGCATTGCACGCAATCACACTCCCTTCACTTTCTTGACGGTAGGCAGCGGACTAGCAAAGGTCCATGAGCGGCGGTATCACTTAGGTGTAATGCTTGCTCGTTTGCTACCGTTTACAATAAAAAAAAAGTCGGACAATCAAGAAACAAATACAACCGAGATTAAAGGGAGAAAATTGTTTTATTTATAATGAATGTAAAGGTAAACTTGTACAGTTATGCTGTATTTCATGATAATATATTACGGGATAGCAAAACTTACCTTTATATATTTTCCCCTCGAAGCTTACCTGTTCTAAATCGTTACTTAATGACTTGATTATTCAGGGGCTGGTCTTGGCTCGTTTTGCGCATATGTTACCATTATACGTGACTTATGTAAGCAAACCGCATTTCCGTAACAGTATTTAAGTTTATAGAGTTTTATGAAATGGATACCTCTGAGCGCCTTGCCCCTAGGAAGATCTATGTGCATTAGTGGACATCTCCGGATTGATGGATGTATATAATATGAAATTAAGAGATTTTCATTTTAGTAAGATGAAAATTTGTTAATTTCTACTAATTTCTATTTATTTCTGGTGAGGTTTTCGTGTGGTCATCATTTCAGCTCATATACGTCCCACTGTTGGGCTCGAGCCTCCTCCACAATAAGAGGGCAATTGACCTTATTACACTACATGCTGGTCAGATAGGTTGGTATAGGGTTTCGTTTCGAATTTTCCTTTTCTTGTGTATATAATGTGCATATTATATCCCATAGTCGTCTTTTACGACATCCACGGGCAAGATAGGGTGTGGTGAATTGTATTCTTACTCCTTCATAGTTTCTTCCCTATTGTGGAGGAGGCTCGAGCCCAACAGTGGGAGGTGTATGCGTTGAGTTGATGATGGTAAGTAAGATTACAACGATAACATTTTGCAACGAATATCATAAAAGATGACTAGGAGTTATAAGGAAATAGTATCACAGGAAAACTTGCAACAAAATCAATAGATGGAAAGAAAAAGATGGTAAATTGTATTCTTATTCCGATCCCAAAGAGAAAATTTTAATAAATGTTATTATTTTTGTATATATAATACGCATATAACATATATGCAAGAGAAAAAAAGAAACGAAGTAAAACCCTGTACCAACCTATTTGATCAGCATGGTATAGTAAGGTCTGTGGCGCGCCAACTGATGATGCGCGTCACACATTGGAGATATGCCCCACCTGGGGGTCTCAGCGCCACGACCTGTCGGCGGTACTTGGAGCGGACCTGTCGCTGCCGACCGTTATCGCAAAGATGCTTGGCAGCGACAGGTGCTGGTCGTCGATGGCCTCATTTTGTGAGGCCGTCATATCAAGGAAGGAAGTGGCGGAGCGGGGACGCGAGGCACTTGCGTCTGCTGACTCGCTTCGTCGCCGGCGACCCGGGAGGAGGAGGCGACAATATGCCCACCTACTCCCACCGCCCTGAACAGTAATGACAGGACGTGGCCAGACGGCCATGCGTTGGGGTGTCGGGGATTGAATGTTATCAGACGACCTCTCCGGCACCCCGTAAAAGCGCGGAAGGGGCCGCTGTGGTTTTAGTGGGTATTCCGGCCGCGGATGTGGTCGGTGAGTCCCACACGGCCCCCCCCCCGTCCGTCACTGGCGGGGGACAGTGCGTAAATGCATTTCCACAGCGTGAACAAAAAAAAAATGGTATAGTAAGGTCAATTTCCCTCCTATTGTGATGGTATAGTAAGGTCAATTTCCCTCCTATTGTGATGGTATAGTAAGGTCAATTTCCCTCCTATTGTGGAGAAGACATCACATTTCATTAAAGGAATAATGCTTGTATTGCGAGAGGTAAAAATTTAGGATCGACCAAAGTATTACCCTGGGTCGGCATCTAACTCACAGCACTTGGATCAGCAGGTCAGTATCTTAACAACTAGATACGCCATTTGTGCAGTCATTATTGAAGGAAAATCTTTTTAGGCGCGGCTTAGTAGTAATTGAATGCTTTGAAACGTAAATCTGTTACGGCGGAAGTGACGTTTAATTAAAAAATACTAGCAGTTAATTATATACTGTGGCGTTTTGTAATTTGTGTACTTGTACTTTACTGTTAGTATTTTTCAGCTCATGCCAATTTAATTTCATTATTTTGAATTAATGGACGGACGGAGGATTGAATAGACTATTTCATACATCAAATTTCATATTTTTGCTTAGGATTCTTTCTTTTAGCATAGGATTCTTGACGACAATGTGAAAGTGTCGCAAATAGCTTGCTCATTATTTGCTATTTTGGTAAATCATACGGTGCCATGCGTCAGTATACACTTAACTTCTAACAAGTTGGATACGGAAGTGAGCCTTACTAATAAGTAGTGTCATTTCAGTTCCTATAAGTCCTACTGTTAGGTTCAAGACTACTTCGCAATAAGAGGGAACCTAACTTACTTATACCTTGCTGTTCAAACATGTTGGTAAAGCGTTTTATTACTAGGTTTTTCTTCACTTTTATATATGTCATATGCTTATTTAATATCTAAGTCGTCTTCTACAACATCCAGGGGCAAGATTGGTGAATTATGTTTTTACTACGTTACCATACGGAAAATAATAAGCATATTTTTCAAACTCTATTCGACCTATAAGTTACTAATTTTTTACTTAATCGTTAGCTGTAATATATAAACTTAATAGTTATCAGTACGTACGTATATATTAGTTTAAATAATACATTAAAATCAATTATACTCGAAGCGACCGTCCTTAATCTCTTTGACCAGAAATTTATCGTCTTGTGTTACTATCTAAGAGGAGAATGTAACTATTGTAGGCTTTAATGATTTCTTGAAACTTAATGTTCCTGCGACATTTTGAGCTAGCCATTTTCGTTAGTACCAACCACAATTTATAGTCCAAGTCTTTGAGATCACAGCTTGACAAGGGCCAGTCTTCAGCTTTTATCAAGTCGGGAAATTTATTGTCGGTTTCAACATATGTACATATATTTGCTAACGACCACTATTTTTTTAAATTATTTAAAACAACTTTTGCAACACAATCTGTACTTAAAAAAAACTGCTTTTCTACTGTTGTTAGTAGTAAATGAAGAAACAGCATATCTGATGGTAAATGATGAGTAGATGAGACCGAAATAGATTATGTAATTCAAAACGTGACGAGCATTTTTCTTAAATCGTATCATTTAATCCCTATAAGCCCCTTAAGGGCACTTACATATTGTCAAAGTTACACATCCTTTAAAACCTATCCAATAATCTCCGTGTGGTGACGGAGTAAGAATACAAATAATTACTCCCTATCTTGCTGTGGATGTCGTGACGTCTAAGGGATATAATAAGCATATAACATCTATGCAAAAGAAGGAAATCTCGAAACAAAACCCTGTTCAAATATGTTTGACCAGCTTGAATTGTAGGTCAATTCTCCTCCCATTATGGAGGAGCCCGGAGCGCAACTGTGGGACATATATAGGCTAAGATGAATAATCCACCACCGGAACCGAATGCAGTCATAAGCTGAGAAGATCCGATAAGAAACTCGGCGAGCTGTCATATTTTTTAAATAAAACTTTATACTTAGTACAACATATGGTATTAGCTCCAGTGTTATACCTTTCGAAATAGCATCATCATAATTTCAGCTCATATACGTCCCACTCATGGGCTCGAGCCTCCACCACAATAGCAGTGAAATTGACTTAACTTATATCATACTGGTCAGACAGGTTGGTATAGGGTTTTATTGCAAGTTTTCTTTTAAGTTTTCTTGCTCTTGTATACTCGTAGATGTTATATGCGTATTATATCCCTTAGTCGTCTTTTACGACATCCACTGGCAAGATAGGGAGTGGTGAATTGTATTTTCAATCTGTCACTAAACGGACAAATACACGAAATAGCAAATATGTATAAAAGTTTTCAAAATTTAGTACAAACGAAAATATGGCTAGACCAGACCCCCCACAAACCACATTAAACTAACCATAAGCCTGATATTATGCTTATTACTTGTGGTCAACACAATATGTAATTTTTTCCACGCCCTATTAGATATCATTTCTATGTTCACTCCCTTTCTATCTATACTAAGAAGTACGCGAGCCATCCAACTTTTCTTCGGTCTTCCCTTACCTCTAAAGCCATAATCATACTTCTGTGGCGTCCACAGAAGGTCATGGCGGTCAGGATCATCCGCGGGTACCGCACGGTGGCGACGGAGGCGGCGTGCCTATTGGCCGGGACTCCCCCGTGGGACCTGGAGGCGGAAATGCTCGCCGACTTGTATCGGCGGGTGTCGGGGGTGCGCGGAAGGGGCGGTGTTGTTTCCTTGAAGGAGCTCACCGCCTGGCGCGTCGACGCCCGCCGGGACGTCATCGCCCGTTGGGCAGACCGGCTGGAGAGGCCTCAATACGGTGTTTGGACCGTGGAGGCCTTCCGGCCGGTGCTGATGCAGTGGTTGGAAAGGCGGCACGGGGTGCTCTCCTTCCGACTGGTGCAGGTTTTGACGGGGCATGGGTGCTTCGCCAAATACCTGCACAAGGTCGTTAGGAGTACACCGTCCTGCCACCACTGCGATTGCGACGAGGACACGGCGCAGCATACGCTCGAGGTCTGTGCCGCTTGGGCAGAGCCGCGTCGTGAACTCGTCGCAATCAACGGTGCAGACCTGACGCTGCCGACCATCGCTAGGGAGATGATCGGCAGCATCAGGAATTGGGACGCGGTCGCAGCCTTCTGCGAGGCAGTTATCTCGCAGAAGGAGGCGGTGGGTCGCGAGCGCGAGGAGCACAGCCTCGATGATGCGACCCGCCGCCGGCGACTGGGGCGGCGCAGGCGGGAGTACCTGCATGCAATGCCGCCCTAGCCGAGGCCGCGGGTGATGTGACCGGGGATTAGTCCGTCACCTGCCGAGAGGCCGACCGCGTGAGGAAAGACCGACGTCCTCCCCGAGGGGGGGACGTCGGTCGATGGGAGGGTACCCCAGGTAGGGGGTATTTCGTCGGGCCGACCACTGATGACAAGTAACCCTGCTCCAGTGGTCGGCCCAACGACGAAGGCGACGTGGTGTTTGGGTGGGTTGCGGGAGCTGTGTGCTTTAGCCCCTCTGTCACCCCGGACGGAGTGGTACGGAGGCGCGCCGACCGCAACACACCCCAAAAAAAAAAAAGAAAAGCCATAATCATACTTAAAACTTGCCTTATAATATTAATTTCATTCTGTCTTATCACATGTCTATATTACAAGTTTTCACTTCAACTTAACCGTCACTGGCACAATTTTCAACCTTTCTTTAATGATTTCATTCCTTGTTATGGCACATATCAATACCAAAAATATTTTTTTTATTAAAAATAGATGCAACCCTGCAACTAAGGAAATAATCCTTATATTACAGGGAACTTTACAAACATATAATTTAACATACACAAATTACATCCAGATTCAGAACTACAATTTGTGGATTGTACATAGTGTTGTACTGCGTGGGAATCGAATCCGCGACACTGACACGATAGGTCGGTATCTTAACCACTAAGCTATTAGTGCAGTCAGAAATTAATTCGGCTCTATGCTGTATGCAATCGTCTTTCATTCGACCCTTTTGTAGCCCATTACCCTGGACCTATACAGTACAATAGGTCAGGGACCCATATATCAATTAAAAGTAAATACATCTAAAAATAAAATTTAAATTTACAATTCAAATTTCTTATTGTAAATAAACCCACTTAGTATTATTTAAATAAAGCGCTATGTTATCCTCTAGAATACTGTTCATTAACATTTGAAATTATTTTATAATTAAATAATATATTTACTTAAAGTTAAATAAACATCTCAGAATTCATTTTTTGTTTTACATAGTTTTAATTAAATAAAATTTTGAGGTACGGTCTATCTCAAGACATTTGAAAGTCATTTTTTGTTTTAATTAGATTTAATTTTAATTTATTTATTTCATACTAGCAACCCGCCCTCGCTTCGCTACGGTTTCAGTCGCCTTACCCGCGTAGTTTACCGTTCCCCTGGAAACACCGGGATAAAATATAGCCTATGTTGCTCCCTGATATTATAGCTTTCCATTGGTGAAAGAATTTATGAAATTGGTTCGGTGGTTTAAGTGGGAAAGTGTAACAAACAAACTTACTTTCGCATTAATAATATTAGTAAGGATGTATGACTGCACACTGCAGATGGTGTAGTGGTTAAGATATCAGCCTACCGTGCCTGTCCTGCGTGGGATTCGAACGCGCGCAACACGAACGAACAATACTTAGTCGGGCGGCGCGAGTACCTGCGCCTGATGCCGCCCTAGCCGAGGTTGCGGGTGACCGGATAGGGGATTATTCCGTTACCCGCAGAGAGGCTGACCGCCCGACGGCGACCCATGTCCAAACGTCGAGAGTGGAGGGTACCCCACCTTCCGTCGGGTCAACCATGAAGGATAAGGAACTCGGTACCAGGGGTCGGCCCAACGACGAAGGCGACAAGCTATGACGGGTTTTGGGGCCGCGCGCCGCCTCTCCGTCGCCCAGGATGGAGCTGGACTAGGGATATGAAAAAATAATTGATATTTATAATAATAGATTATTTTTTGTAATAATCGATTTTTACAATCGATTATTAAAATAAAAAAAAAAATTGATTAATATACGATTTTTTATTATTCGAAATTCTATCGAAATTAATCGATTATTTCACTGCCAAATTTCTTAAAAAAAGGTCATCACGATACTGTGTGCAGTGTTTTATATTAGAAAATAAAGCACACATTTCCTACATAAAAAAAATGGTCATCATAATCATGTTGGGAGAAAAATCGATTATTTTATAATCGATTTTTAATTTTTAATTAATCGATTATTTTAAAATCGATTTATTTTAAAGAACAAAAAATCGATTATTTAAAAAATCTATTATTTTCTCTCCAAGTCACATCTCTAAGCTGGACGGCGGGAGCACTAACCATAGCCCACCAAAAAAAAGGACAACACTGCGATCCACAAATTGTTGTTCTGAGTCTGGATGTAATTTGTATCCGTTAATTATATATTTGTAAAACCCTCGCAATACAAAGATTATTTTTTTAGTGCAGGGTCTTTATTTAATTTTAAAAAACATTTCTTTTATTGCCGATGGTGGCAAACGAGCAGGCAGCACACCTGATGGTAAGTGATGCTGCCGCACATAGACCTTTGTAATACCAGGGGCACAGCTAGGCTGTTGCCTATCGTGAAGTAAATGCTCTTCTTAAACTTCGTTTAAAGAAGGACATTTTATAGCGCTCGGGAAACACAGCAGCAGGTAGTTCATTCCAGAGCCTGCACGTACGTGGGAGAAATGATCGCTGGAAACGTACAGTTAAAGACCATAACGTTTCCAGGTTTTTTTTTTATTGCAAGCGGTGGTAAACGAGCAAACAGTACACCTGATGGTAAGTGTTGCTGCCACTCATGGACCTTTACAAGGCCGCTGCCTACCGCGAAGAAAGTGAAGGGAGTGTGAATGCGTGCATTGAGGCTCGGTGATACCAAAGGCACTACCAAAACCCACCACACGCGAACACCCTCAGAAAGGAGGGCTTCCGGCTCTCTCGCTTACCGAACGAAGCGCAGTAACAAAATGCTACTGCTCAGACGTGGATTTTCTGCGAGAGCGTGGTACTACCCCGGACGGACCGGCCCGCGGCTGTAGACAGATAACTGTCGACAGTGTGGCCCTACCACTATTAATGAAATGAATGAATCCTGCTGCGGTATCGAGTGGTACGTTGGTAAAACGGTGACGGTGGTACCAAGTCAAATAGTTCCTGGGAGCACTCCCCGTGAAAGAGTCGGTATATCTCTCCTCAGAGATTAAACACCTAATGCGCGTGCATACTTTTCATCATTCCAGATGCAAATTACATTTTATTAAATGCTATACTTTCCGTGTGATATATTTTCCGTGTGGTAACGGAGTAAGAATATAATTCACCACCCCTATCTTGCCCGTGGATGTCGTAAAAGACAACTAAGGGATTGAATACCATCCATGCTGTAATGATACTGTGGAGGCAATCGATGGTCGCGTTGCCGCTATCGAAAAGCTTCTTGATGAAAAGTTAGTGCCAGATGCCACATATGATGATGCAATTGTTGAACTAGAATGCCAGATAAATGAACGTCAGCAGGAGCTGTTAGCTAACGACGTAGAGCTAGCTGGAGTACCAGAACACACGGATGAAAACTTGATGCAATTGGTCGAAACTATATCTAACCGGCTGGGTGTTGATATTGATGAAAAGGACATCGTTCATGTCGAACGCGTGGGTTCAACTCGGCACAGGTCAGATAAAAGTGCTCATGATTCCTGTGTACCAGATTCCAAGGCTCCAAGATGCCGGAACATTGCGGTGAGGTTTGGAAGACGTGTGACCCGTGAGCTTCTTATACAAGCAACTCGTGTAAAGTGTAATGTCAGTTCTGGTGACATTTCTGTGTCTGGTCCATCACAGCGCCTGTACATTAACGAACGTTTGACTTCATATAATAAATGGTTATTTTATCACGTAAGAAGAAACGCACGCGATTTTAGTTGGAAATACGTATGGACAAAAAACGGCAATATACTAGTTCGTAAGGGTGAAGGAGAACACGTGAAACGTATACGATTAGAGAAAGATATTCGTAATGTGTTTGAACCTAGCTCATCTTAATATATATTTTTTTTCATAGTAATTTTTGTCAGTTAACATATTTTAATAATAATATCAGATTGACCGAGTTTCGCTCGGAATATTTTTGTAGAATTTATTTAGATATATATGAATAAAAAATAAAAATTATATAAAAAAATTACAAAAAGAGAATAATAATAACACCGAGATTCGAACCGACGCTGTTTGGATGCTACAAAACTCAAAATTAAAATCAGCCGTCTCCCAACTGAGCTGCCGTATCTCTTGACATTTACAACGAAATTTGAATTCATATTCTTTTAAAATTTAATGTCATTTATTGTTATGCTAAAAACACCGATAAAAGAACATTTTCTATAAATAAAACCTAGCTAGATCGTTTTTTTGGACCCGAATCCTCTAGTATGCAAAGTTTCAACAAAATCGTTGGAGCCGTTTCAGAGATCCTGAATATATATATATATATATATATATATATACTCGTTTAAAGATATAAGATTCTTTGGTTACTTGCCCTTAGTATTTGTATTTTTGTAATATCATGGTGTTCACTTTATAATAATAATATAAATATCTAAATATGCATATAAAAATCTGTTTGTATATATTTCAGTCTATACAATATTACACATAGACCATTACACTTTATAACCTAATAATTTTTCCGTCTATACAAAACTTCGAATATTTTTTTGTATTCATATCTTTATATTATTAAATATAAACAAAAATAGTCTTAGTAATATGATAAGTGGGTATGTTCTTCCATTATAGCAATATATGTATTGTAGTAATATGCACATAAATAAACCCCAAAATTAACAGATAAATATTTCATATATTATAAAACAAATTATAAGTATATAAAATACTAACTATAAGTTCTTAGGTATGTTTTTTCTTATTGTAATCTTTATTCATTTAAATTAGCAGTGTAATATTCTTTTTAAGATTTTTTTTTTATAATCCCTATGGGCATCCGTAATTTCACTCACAGGTTCCATTTGAAAATCAGCGCCAGGACTTTGTACCTGGCATATGCTGAAATGGACTCCTGGTAGATACATTTCAAACACATATTGTATAATCCTTTGATTATAGTTTGTATAATTATGTTAACGAAATGTATCAATAAACTATTCTTTCTTTCTTTCTTTCTTTCCATGCAAGAGAAAGAAAACTCGAAATAAAACCCTATACCAATATGGCTGACCAGCGTGGTTGTAGCAGGTCAATTGCCTTCCTATTATGGTTAGGATTCGATTTCCACAGTGAGACATATGAGTTGAAATTAAATGATTCAGAGTAATAACTAGATTTATTGATGAATTGAATCATGTCTGAACTCATTCATCATTATTCATCCACTACAAGCTTACTTAAGTCCCACAGCTGGGCTTGAGCCTCCTCCTGGATAGGAGTGTAATTGATCGCTGGTTAGACAGGTTCGTATAGAATAGAATAGAAGTCTTTATTTGCTTTAAATAGGTACATTTATGGGTGTAGGTGATCAAAAATATAAAATTACAAGCCCATCTAGTCATTATAAATGACATGTAAATATAAAATATGTACTTATCAAATTAAAATTATTTAACGATTATATGAAATTAATGTAACAATTTAAATAAACACGTTAGGTATCTACAATCAATTATGAATCAATTCTATAGACCAATTTATTAAATAATTATAATATATACGTTAAGATTTTATTGTTATTTCTATTAATCGTTACATTTATTGTCAAAAAAATTCTTTGAGGTCATTAAAGTTTTTCTGCATCAGCCACCAAAGCAGTTTTGCTATAAATTTATTTAGCGAAAGTATTTTAATTTCGTTCGGTAAATGATTATAAATATAGGGTTTTATGTGGAGTTTTACTGCTCTTGTATAGATATTAAATGCGTATTATATCTCTTAGTCGTCCAATCATTTCTTATGTTTACGCGAGTACTACACATTGTAAGACTATTTTACCGATTTTATCGCATCTGTATTCGATTTTTGATTGCCCGACGTTTTGACACTTTACAGCGATTATGGTCACGGGTGGACTAAGATGTTCTACATATAACAAGCCATCGTTATTACAGAGATTTATGGATATCTACCAGCTACAGTTAGTCGTCTTTTATGACACACAGGAGTAAGTTAGGGTTCTGACTAATATTCTTACTTACCGTAATAATGTCTGAACTACGAAAAACATGTTTTTAATCACACGATTAGAAGGCAAAAGCTCTTAATAACATAAAACGCTTAAATAACGCCCACTATAAACCTCGCAAGCAAAACAAGCGCGCACTTAACAAAACTAATTTATATATTTTCCCCAGTACTGTCAACTTCATCTTACTTTTAATTACTACAAGTTGTCCTTCGCCTTATAATAACTAACGCGTCATAAATAAGTTTTATAAAAGTTTAATTGAGATCATTCGGTGTTCAGTTTTGTTAAACTATACAAATAAATATAATTGAAGTGTCTGTGTCATCATTATAATAGAAGACTTCTTCACAATAGGAGGGAAATTGACCTTACTATACCATGCTGGTCAGACAGGTTGCTATAGGGTTTTGTTTCAAGTTTTCCATCCTTTGCATAGATGTCATATGAGTAATATATCGCTTTTTTTCTTTTTTTTTTACGGTCGGCGCACTCCTCGCACCACTCCGTCCGGGGCGACAGAGGGACGTAAGCACACACACCCGTAACCCACCCGAACACCACGTCGCCTTCGTCGTTCATAAAATAGATCGTATAGTTCCCTTTCCCACCAGAATATCGAAATAAGATATAGCTTAAGTTACTCCTTATATAGACAGCTAACTGCTAGTAAAATATTATCAAAATCGGTCCACCAGTTTTGAAGTTAACCCGGAACAAACAGACAGACAAAATATTTTCAAACTGATACTAGCTGACCCAACAGACGTACGTACATAGTTCTGTTCAAATCTAAAAAAATGTTAAAAGGAATTCGCCTTGAAATCAATCGGAGCGCCACCTACTGGTTCCAATTATTAGGTAATCTAAACCATTCTCATATCTATCGCAACAGCCACAAAAACATATCACAATCGGTCCAGCTTTTTAATATATAATGATTTACTATACCACGCTGGTCAAACGTATTGGGATCGGGTTTTATGTCAAGTTTTCCTTGTCTTGCATAGTTATTATCTGCATAATATTACTACTAATATTACTATTTAAAAATTCTTTCACTAATGGAAAGCTATAAGGGAGTAGTAACATAGGCTATATTTTATCCAGGTATTCTCACGGGAATGGGAACTATGCTGGTAAAGCGACTGAAACCGAAGGGAAGCGAGGGCGGGTTGCTGGTACTGATATATTTAAGAAAATCTTTAACATGGCGCACATCGGCTTCGATATAATTATTTAGTTAAAGCATCAAATGCGGGGTTTCTTAAAATTTTCGGGGCACTTTTTTGGCTTGTATTCAATTTAAATTTTCATTCATACTTTCTGCATATTGAGCGAGTATAAATAGAATTTATCAACCATTATATTCCTTATAGATGTCGTAAATTATGACGATATGATATGTAGAAAATCGTAAAATATGACATCATTATTTTATCATTTCGGCTCATATACATCCCACTGCTGGGCTCTAGCCGCCACAATAGAAGGAAAATGACCTTACTGTATCATGCCGGTCAGGTTGGTATAGGGGTTTTGTATCGAGATTTTCTTCTCTTGCATATCTTGTTATATGCATATTATATCCCTTAGTCATCTTTTACGACATCCACGGGCAAGATAGGGAGTAGTGAATTGTATTCTTAATCCGTTACCATTAAGGAAACTGGAAATAAAACCTTATACCAACCTGTCTGACCAGCGTGGTATAATAGGTCCCCTTCTCTCCCAATGTGGAGGAGGCTCGAGCCTAGCAGTGGGACGTATATGAGCTTTGATAATGATGATAACATTTATGCAAGAGAAGGGAAACTCGAAATAAAACCCTATGCCTGCTTAACCAGTATAGTATACTCGTTTAGCCAGCGTGGTACGTTCAATTCCCTCCTATTGTGGATGAGGCCCGAGTCCAAGAACCTATCTGACCAGCATGGTAAGGTCAATTTCCCTCCTACTCTGAAGGAGTCTCGAGCCCAGCAGTAGGACGTATTTAGCTGAAATGATTGATGATGCTGAGGTCGTTCTACAAAAAAATAATACAACTAACAAACAAGAATTTCAATATCTAATTGCCTATAGAAATAACTAAACAAATATGATTTCCCACAAGATTGTGTTGCGAACTTCTGACGTAATGTGTGGACGTGCCTTCGCTTAATATCAAATTAAGTTATTAAATATATGTTACCCTATGTGTCATGTAATATGGGCATGTCTTTAGATTAGCGGAGGTGTGAGCGGAGCGTTTCTTTAATCATTTTTGTATTTTAACCATGGAAGTTTTCCGTTGATGGACAGTACTCTCTCACAGATTGAGGGTGATGACAGTACTTTCTTTTCATACTTTGTCGGCGTGTCACAGGGGCGCAGTACTGCACAGTTTGCATTGAAATACGACGTCTACGGGCGTAGTGTGCGAAAAAGGGATGGACCTTAAGGCCCAACGCTTAAGACGCGTTTTAAATCCACGAAGACTAGAAGTCATAGAAACTGTGCTCGGCAGCTTGTTTAATTTTGGCTATATGACGGCCAGAGGCGGTACTGTTCGTCAACGTGTTAAATATATGTTACCATATGTGTCATGTAATATGGGTATGTATTTAGATTAGCGGTACTGTGTGGTAGTGATTTAGATTAGCGCTGTGTGGTAGCGGCTTCGAATACTACCAACCCTTGCTTTGCTCGTGGCTGTCGTAAAAGACGACTAAGAGCCCCTTTTTTTTTTTTTTTTTGTTCACGCTGTGGAAATGCATTTACGCACAGTCCCCCGCCAGTGGGCGGGGGTTGTGTGGGACTCACCGGCCACGTCCGCAGCCGGAATACCCACTAAAACCACAGCGGCCCCTTCCGCGCTTTTACGGGGTGCCGGAGAGATCGTCTGATGACATTCAATCCCCGGCACCCCAACGCATGGCCGTCTGGCCACGCCCTGTCGTCATTATTTAGGGCGGTGGGAGTAGGTGCGCATATTGTCGCCTCCTCCTCCCGGGTCGCCGGCGACGGAGCGAGTCAGCAGAGGCGCTTGCCTCGCGTTCTCGCTCTGCCGCTTCCTTCCTGGATATGACGACCTCGCAAAATGAGGCCATAGACGACCAGCACCTGTCGCTGCCGAGCATCTTTGTGATAACGGTCGGCAGCGACTCATGACATCCGGGGGCCTCTTCTCTTCTAATCATATGCAGGTACTTACCGAAGACCCCGTGTCCGGTAAGCACCTGCGCCATCCTAAATGTTAGGTTGCCGTGCTTCCTTGTGAGCCAGCGGTGGAGATGCGGCGCAACCGCCTCCACAGTCCCCCGCCCTGCTACGGGGGACTCAAGGTCTGCCCTCCACCGCCGGATAACCTCCCTCCGGGCCACTTCTTGCGCTCTGCCCAGTCTCCTTGCAGAGACTTGCTCGCCGTTGGCCCGCGCTGTGGCACGGAGCTGGTAAACTTCCGCCAACGCCTCAGCCACAAGCGGCCAAGGCGGGTCGCCTGCCAATAGCGTCGCTGCAGTCCAAGACACCGTACGGTAACCCCTGATAGTCCTCACCGCCATGATTCTCTGCGGTCGGCGCAGGAGGGCCTTGTTGCGGGCGGTAAGGGCCTCCGACCAGATAGGGGCACCATACAATGCCATGGACCGCAGGATTCCAGCGTAGAGACGCCGACAGGACGACCCAGGACCGCCAGTGTTTGGCAGAAGCCTTCCCAGCGCCGCGGCTGACTTGGTGAGCCTAGGGACGAGCTGGGCAAAGTGTGGCCCGAAATTCCATTTACTATCAAGGTGCAGGCCTAGATATTTCATCTGGGCCCGCACCGGCACGGCAACCCCAGACACACTGATATGTGCTCCTCGGGGGGGACCTCGACGTGGGCCATGAAATAGGAGGGCCTCAGTTTTATCTAACAAGACCCTCAGACCCAGCATGCCAATCCGGTCTACGACGAGTGCTACTCCTTCCTGTGCTAACCGGGCAGCCCCCTGAAAGTCAGCCCTCTTCACCGTGATGAGGGTGTCATCTGCGTAGCAAATAACTCCCATCCCGGGAAGGAGCCGACCCCGCAGGAGCCAGTCGAACCCAACGTTCCACAGGACCGGACCAAGGACCGAGCCCTGTGGAACGCAGCATTCCACCCGATGGCGATGTATGCACCCGTCACCCCCCTCCCAGAGCACGTGCCTTCCCTCGAGGTACGCCGCCAACAGCCTCCGGAGGTACGGAGGCACTCCATGATACCGGAGCGCCTCCCTCAACGTCTCGTGTGGGAGACTGTTGAAGGCGTTCTTTATGTCGAGTGAAACTGCCAGGAGGACCTCCTTTTTGGCCACTGCTTCGGTGGCTAAGGACTTCAGGGCGGCCAGCGCGTCAATTGTTGAACGGCCGCCTCTGAATCCGTATTGTCTCTCTGACAGTCCCGGCCCGACTTCCTCGAGGTGCTGGACGAGACGATCCGCCAACACTTTTTCTAAAAATTTAGCCGTCTCATCCAGCAGCACCAGTGGCCTGTATGCGGAAGGAGAATCGACTGGACGACCCTCCTTCGGTAGCAGACATAATTTGCCACACTTCCATTGCTCCGGGAACTGCCCGGACCTCAAACACGCGTTGAGCAGCTCCCGGAGCTGACCCTCAAGATACTCTGCGGCGACACCGAGGATGAGTCCCGGGACGCCGTCTGGACCAGGCGCTTTCCTCTTCCCGCGAAGACGGGAGAGAGCCGCTTTCATTTCAGAGTCGGTGATGGGTGGAATTGGAGTATCCACTTCCACCACCGACCGAGGAGCCATTCTAGGGGGAACGTGTCCCATTGAACGCGGGAACAGTTCCCCCATTAGCCTCGACAAGAAGCCCGGTTCCATCGATTCGATGATGGGGGCGCCACAGGTGCGGAGCTTGTTCCGCGCTCGCTGGTATGTGCGCCCCCATGGATCCCTGTCGAGGCCTGCAAGCAGCTCCTCGCGAGCCCTCTCCTTCGCCTGGCTGATGGCCAGCTGCAAAGTCTTCTTCTTTGTTTTATACTCAGTCCGCAGCTGACCCTCAAGGACGTCATCCCGGTTACCTCTTTGACGATATCGGATGTAGGCACGCCGCGCTCGGTTAGAGGCCACCCGCAGATTAGCAATCTCGAGTGACCACCAATATACCTGACGACGCGGCGGCCTTCGCCGAGCTCTCGGCATCGCCGCATCGCACACTGCCCCAAGGGCACTTCTTATTTGGCCTGCGAGCCCCTCCACACTTGTGGCCAGCTGTCCTGCCGCGCCCCAGCGCTGTACTATAGCAGACTCCCGGGCCATTTCCAGATTTAATTGGCCAATGGCCCATTTAGGGAATCTACCCCTTGTTCCGCGCCGGGGCCCTGGTGGTCCCCGAGGGGCGGAGATCTCGAACCGTATGTAACGGTGATCTGAGAGAGTCTCCACCCCTTCTTCTACTCTCCAGTTGCTCACCTCGCGAGCAACGCCGGGGGTAGCAAACGATAGGTCCACCACAGACCCACCCCGATGCCGCACGCAGGTATGGACGGTCCCTCTATTAAGGAGGGACAGACCAGAGAGTAGGGACCACTGCTCGACGGCTGCGCCCTTGGCGTTTGTGGTGGGGTTCCCCCATGTGCGTGACTTCGCGTTGAAGTCGCCGAGGACAACAATTCTCCTCGGCGACTGACGACGGACCGCGGCACTGACAGAGTCCAAGAATAACTTAAACTCTGCCAGCTCGCGGTTGGGGGAGAAATAGACGCCAATAATGGCGTAATCTCGCCACCCCACCACAACATAACCATTGCCCCTCTCAAGAGTAGAGAGGGGGGAGCCGGCACATCCTCTGGACAGGACAGCTACATCTTCTCTAAGGTCCCCCACCCAATTCGGTGAGTGGGGGACATAGTATGGCTCGCTGGCCACAGCCAAATCCATATCCCACTCCGCCATGGACTGCAGTAGCAGGTCCTGAGCCCCGGCGGAGTGGTTCAAATTCGCCTGGAGGAAGCGTACTCTGTCTCCCATGAGTTGGACATTTCGGCTTCTTCCTGGGCTATGTGACTACTGGCTGATGCTATGGCCTGAGGTCCTTGGGCCACCTTGCCTTTGGATGAGGGGGCTTTGCAAAGCCTCCCCCCCATCGTGTGTTCTGCTGGGCGACCAGCGGTGGTGCATACCGCACAGCGCGGCGTAGCCACACATGCAGCCGACTTATGTCCACTGTCGCCGCACCGGAAGCAAAGTTCAGAGCGGTCAATAATGGACGGACACAGCGGAGCCGTATGCCCCAGTTCCAGGCACCGGAAGCACCTCAATGGGAGGTTCTCCAGTACTTGAACCCCAGCCGAGCTCCAGCCGACCAGGAGCCTTCCTGCATCAGCAAGTGCTTTAGCGGCGGCGACGGGGCAACAAGATTATTATTATATATTATTATAAGCATCAAGATTATTTAATATAACACGTCAAAACACTAAAATGCTAAGTAAACACTAAGTGCTGTGTGGTAGCGGCTTCGAATACTACTAACCCTTGCTTTGCTCGTGGGTGTCGTAAAAGACGACTAAGAGCCCTAGATTGACCCGGACCAACTCCATCTGGTACCATTTGGGTCAACGATTACATTCCCAAGGAGGGTTGACGTCAGGCAGGCGGCCGGTCATAAAAGTCATTGCCGAAACTTTTTGCAATATGTCAAAACAGATGACATATTGCGTCGACCCCAAGTAATTGGGATAAGAGCAAGATGATGATGATTTAGATTAGCGGAGCTGTGAGCGGGGCGTTTCTTTAAACATTTTTATATTTTTAACCGTGAAATTTTCCTCTGAGATGATATGCAATGATTACATAAGTATTTGTGTCTGTGTGGTGTCTGAGTAAGAATACAATTCACCACACCCTACCTTACCCGCGGATGTCGTAAAAGACAAGTAAGGGATATAATAAGCATATAACATCTGTGCAAGAAAAGGAAAACTTTAACAAAAACCCTATTCCAACACGTCTGATCAGCGTGGAATAGTAGGTCAATTTCCCTTCTATTGTGAAGAAGGCTCTAGCCCAGCAGTGGGACGTATATGAGCCGACATGATCATCATCTTGCTCTTACCCCAATTATTTGAGTTCGATGCAATATAACTCTCTTTTGTTAAGTAGCTTAATTTAATCGCAAAATATTGAATTCCTGTCTTCGGTTATAAAACAATTTAATAACGTGCTTAAATAAATGAAAAAACAAGAATGAAATTTAAAATTTGTTTTGTTAGTCAGCGAAACTGGTAGCCCAATTTAAGGCAAGTAAAAATCAAATGCAATTGAGAAAAAGTTGTTTTACTTCAAAGTTGTCCATCCCACTGTTGAGCTCGACACACCTTCATAATGGGAGGAAAATTAACCTGCTATACCACACTGGTCAAACGTGTTGGTATAAAGTATTATTTCGAGCTTTCTTACTCTGGTCGACGATATAATTAAGAGAAACGACTAAAAGAAAGATAACAATTACTATATTACTAGCAATCCGCCCTCGCTTCGCTTCGGTTTAAGTCGCCTTACCAGCGTAGTTCCCGTGGGAATACCGGGATAAAATATAGCTTATGTTACACCCTGATATTATGGCTTTCCATTGGTGAAAGAATTTTTAAAATCGGATCGGAGGTTTAAGCGTGAAAGCGTAACAAACAAACAAACTTACTTTCGTATTTATAATATTAGTATCTGCATTTTATTATTCCTTAGTCGTTTTTACAACTCTCACGAATGAAATAGTGAAGAATATTGTTACTCATCTCTCTCATTCACTACATGGAAAACGAGAGATTTTTATGTTTCATCATCATCATCCCAGCCCACATACGTCCCACTGTTGGGCTCGGGCCTCGTCCACAATGGGAGGGCATTTGATCTACTATACCATGCTAGTCAGACATGTTTGTGGGTTTCATTTCGAGTTTTCCTTTTCTTGCACAGATGTTATGTGCATGTTATATGTCATAATCGTCTTTCATAAACGACATCCACGGGCAAGATAGGGAGTGGTGAATTGTATTCTTACTCCGTTACCACACGGAAAATTATGATTTATGATTCATATGTGTAATAATTACATAAACATTAGAAATCATGATACTTCTCCTAAAGGGCTGGATCGATATTGATGAATTTTTTTTTGGTGTTAAACCATGTCCTTCGCTTATATCTACAATTTACGTAAGCAGTGCTGCAATCGGGGTTCGGAATTGAAATGTAATGTTTTCACAAAAGTTTATTTTATTATTTTGTTTTACTGTAAAATATATATACTAGCTGTCCCAACAGACGTTGTTCTGTTCAAATAAAATAAAAGGAATTCTCCTTAAAATCAACAGCAGCGTCACATACGGGGTCCAATTGTGAATCTAAACCATTCTTGAATCCCCTTGAACACAGATAAAAAAATTCATCAACATTGGTCCAACCGTTTAGGACAGTGCCGTTCACTGACATACACACCTACATAAGAAATTAACATAAAAACAAATCTACTATCCCTAATCTACACCTTGAAGGTCAAAAAACAATATAAAATTAGTTATACAAGAGATAAATGAATTCTATCCATATGAAAGGGTACCATTCATCGCAAATACGCTATCAATTGCAGCACAAGTCATCTGAATTGTTCAGATTTCCGATATAAATCGTTTGGAAATCGTATTCAACCTTTCATTTGCCCCTTTGACATCGCAAGCTATATTTAGTCTACTACTGGAATTAGGTGAATGTACTGCAATTTATTGATCCAAATTCTTTTAAGTTTTGGTCAGGTGCAGTAATTTGGTTAGGTAGTAAAACTGTGCTATTGTTTTAATGAAGAAATAATTTTATGTGTATTGACGGAGTAAGAATACAATTCGCCGGCCCGTATCTTACCCGTGGGTTACATATTTTATCTAAAAATTAAAATCAATATTAGTTTAGCATTATGTCCTCTTTTTTTTTTTTTGGGTGGGTTGCGGTCGGCGCGCTCCTCGCAACACTCCGCCCGGGGCGACAGAGGGGCGTAAGCACGCACACCCGCAACCCACCCACGTGCACGTCGCCTTCGTCGTTGGGCCGACCACCGGAGCAGGGTTACTTGTCATCAGTGGTCAGACCGACGGAATACCCCCTATTTGGGGTACCCTTCCATCGACCGACGTCCCCCCCCTCAGGGAGAACGTCGGTCTTTCCTCACGCGATCGGCCGCTCGGCGAGTGACGGACTAATTCCCCGATCACGTCACCTGCGACTTCGGCTAGGGCGGCTTGTGGCATGAGGCGCAAGTACTCACGCCTACGCCGCCCCAGTTGCCGGCGGCGGATCGTCTCATCGAGGCTGCGCTCCTCGCGCAGGCGATCCGCCGCCTCCTTCTGCGAGATCACTGCATCACAGAAGGCTGCGACCGCGTCCCAATTCCTGACGCTGCCGACCATCGCCCTAGCGATCGGCAACGTCAGGTAGCATAATGTCCCCTGAGTTTTCTTGCCGGATCTTTCTCAGTGTGGCCGCATTTCCGATCCGGTGTTAGTATATTAGTTTTGTTAGGTTTAAATTAACAAATTGTAATAATAATTGCTACAAATTTAATAATTAATAATTACTAACCATAAACAATATATTTTTTTCCTATAGAATCATTTTCTTTCTTTTGTACTAAAATGTGGGTCAAAATTTAATAAATTTAATCACTAATTTTCTGTATCGGTTAGATAATTATAAATATCTGTAATAACGATGACTTGTTGGATGTGAGACACCTTAGTCCGACCATGACCATGAATGCTGCAAAGTGTTCGAAACGTCGGGCAATCATAACTCAAACACAAACGCGATATAGTCCGTAAAAGTAGTTTTATTTACCCGTGGGTGTTATACAATATATTAAGGGATATAATACGCAGCTCAGATCATTTGCAAAGAAGGAAAATTCGATATACAATCCTTATCTTGGGTATAAATAAAATTCACATCTATATCAATAAATAAAATTGGAGTGTCTGTTTGTAATGTCAAAATAATAGGCTTTTTTCATGCTCACACGGTTATTTGCACTATACATATGCCTAAAATACACTTTATTATTTTTTATCTGTCTGTTTGTTTATTCCGGGTAATCTTCAAAACGGTTGGACCGATTTCAAAAATTCTTTCACCAATGGAAAGCTATAACATCAGGGAGTAACCTAGGCTATAGTTTATCCCGGTATTCCCACGGGAACGGGAACTACGCAGGAAAGACGACTGAAACCGAAGCGAAGAGAGGGCGGGTTGCTAGTTGTCAAATAAGTACATAATCCTTTACGCTTTTGCGTATCATCACCATCATTTCAGCCCATATAAGTCCCACTGTTGGGCTCGGCCGTCCTATAGTGAAAGGGAAGGCAAATTGACTATTATACCTGGCTGGTCAAACTTGTTGTCATAGGGTTTTATGCTATATGAATATTTAAGCTCTTTTTTTGGGGTTTGGCTACGGTCAGTGCATCCGCCACCGGGCTCCGTCCGGGGCGACAGAGGGGCGGCGCGCGGCCCCGTAACCCACCCGTGGCAGGTCGCCTTCGTCGTTGGGCCGACAACCGGTGCAGGGTGACTTGTTGTCAGTGGTCGGCCCGACGGAATACCCCTGAGGAGTCCTCGACCGACATCCCCCCTCGGGGATGTCGGTTGCCGTCGTGCGGTCGGCCTCTCGACGGGTAATGGACTAACTCCCTGGTCCAGTCACCTCGGCCTCGGCTAGGGCGGCATCAGGCGCAGGTAAATATTTCAATTCTTAGACGTATTTTACATCCACAGGCAAGAGAAAAAGGGGGTGGTGAATTGTATTCTTTCTCCACGGAAAGATTGGTTTATTAAACATTTACTTAAGTCACTTTATTTAACAGATCAGAAAATTAGACCCCACAAATGAAGTTAGCATTCAACCCGCATAGATAACCCTTGTTACTTTTCTACAGTTGACTTAATAATCTCTGTTTGTACAAGGGTTTTGTATAATTAAAGCTAACTTGTAGGCTGGAGGCTTGCGTACTTATAAACTAGGCAACAAGACCTATATTACGAACCCTGTAATCCCAATGTTATCTAGCGTTATTGGTTTTTCTGCAACGTCACCCTTTTTCTTTATAGCTGGGCATAAAAGTGAAGCTGTGTTTAATACAGAATGTAGGTTTTTTAATATAAGAATACAATGATAATAGACAGAATATAATGATCATCTCCTTTTCACCTATGAGCGTTCATGGTCACAGGCGGGCCCTGACTATAAACGCTGTCATCATCATCATCATTTCAGCCTATTGCCGTCCACTGCTGGACGTAGGCCTCCCTCATGTTGCGCCACAATGTGCGGTCCTGTGCCGCCTGCATCCAACGTCGCCCAGCAACTTTCACTAGGTCGTCGGTCCACCTAGTGGGGGGGCGTCCTACACTGCGTCGTCCGATACGTGGTCGCCACTCGAGAGACTTTCTTCCCCAGCGGTTGTCGATTCGTCGAGCGATGTGGCCTTTTTTTTTTTTTTTCACGCTGTGGAAATGCATTTACGCACTATCCCCCGCCGGTTACAGACAGGGGAGTGTGTGTGGGACTCGCCGGCCACAGAAGTGACCGAAATACTCACTAAAACCACAGCGGCCCCTTCTGCGCTTTTACGAGGTGCCGGAGAGATCGTCTGACAACATTCTATCCCCGACACCTCAAGAGCGATGTGGCCTGCCCATTGCCACTTCACTTCATAAACGCTGTAAAATGTTCAAAACGTCAGGCAATCAAAAATCAAATACAAACGCGAAAATAACGTAAAATAGTTTTATTTATAAAGGAAGAATAATAAAAAGGGGAACCCAAGTTGTTTTCCTTTGACTGAAAACACCTACAAAAGGATGGTTTCTACAGATGAAACCTGGCTAGATGCATTTATTGCCGCCGAAATCTCCATGCATACAGCCGTGTTGTTGTTCGTGGAGCTTTGCTAGATTTTTGTTTACTGCGAAGAAGGTAAACGGAGTGTGAATACGTGCAATGATATTCGGCGATACTAAAGGCATCACCAACAACTACCAATGCAAATTCTGTCTGTAAGTTAGACTTCTCTCAACGAATGAAATGCACTAATAAATTGCTACTACTCAGACGTCGATTTTCTGCGAGAGTATTACTCCGGATGGATCGCTCGATAGCTGTAGACAGTAGGGATGTGACTTGGTGAGAAAATAATTGATTAATAAATAATCGATTTTTTGTACTTTAGAAAAAATCGATCATTTAAAATCGATTTATTAAAAATAAATAATCTATTATAAAATAATCGTTTTTTTTAGGAAATGTGAGCTTTATTTTGTAATATAGTATGAAACACTGCACAGTATCGTGGCAGTTAAATAATCGATTAATTTTAATATAAAAATAATCGATTTTTTATTAGTTTGATAATCGAATATAAAAATCGATTCATCGCAGTCCATATACGTCCCACTGCTGGGTTCGGACCTCCTCCACAATGGGAGGGAATTTGACCTACCTACTTCCTACCATGCTGGTCAGACATGTTGGTAAAGGGTTTTGTTCGAGAATCAACACACCGTGGGCGACAACGGGGGAGCGGTGCGCGGTGCCGGGAGGCGAGAACAGCGCTCGCGCCATGCTCCGTGAACATGTTAGTGCGCCTTCGTCCGCCGTATTAAACGTACATATGGGCGCATATCGCCCTCTATCGGCAATATTTGTAAATTGTTGATGTATGTGTTATCAAATATAGTTATAAACATGTTTGAAATATTTGCAACTAATATTTAAATAATTATTTGTAGTAACAACACTGCTATTTACCATGCTATGATATTTAAGACACTTTTTCTTTGATTTAATTGTTTAAATATTTATGTAATTGATCAAATTAAAATCGATTAGAATTAATGTAATTATTTGTAACCATATTTAGTTGTTTTTACACAATAAAGATTCTAATTTATTTCTAGTTAGAGCGCCGTCTGTTGAACAATATATGAGAACAATATTTCCTTTAATTACATTAATGTAAATTGTGTAAAATTGACTATTTGGAATTATGTTAAATGCATTAGAATATTTATCATTATTATTTAGCTATATGCCGATAGTAAAAGTAGTTGTTTTATTTGTTTGTTATAAAAAGTAATTGTAGTTACTAAGACTAGACCGTTTCATTGTAAAGCGGGGGTTATAAAAACATTGTAAGATTAGAATAGAGGACAGATTTACTTCACTCACTTCTCCGGCAAGAACTCCTAATAAATACAGTGATTACATACTCAGTATTTTACTATCATCGTCCAAATTCCTGACGCAACGCCGACATACACGTGTTAAAATACTGTACTTATACCTTATTTAATATAGTCCACACTTTCCACTGGCTTTCATTTACATAATTATTACCTGGAAAGTATACTTCATTCTAGGTTTCATTTCGAGTTTTCTCTCTTGCACAGATGTTATGTGCATATTATATCCCTTAGCCGTCTTTTACGACATCCACGGGCAAGATAGGGAGTGGTGAATTGTATTCTTACTCCGTCACCACACGGAATAAAAAAGAAAATTAACAAAAAAAACGATTATTATAGAAATCGATTATTTTTTCACATCCCTAGTAGACAGGCGATTATTGACGTATGGTCATATGACGTATGGTATGGGTAGGAACCCAGAAATCTCATGCTATGCGTATAATACTTTCAAAACGTACATAAAGCTTCGGATTATCGTTTTAATGTATAAAATTATTACATTGATTATATTATATTATCTATATTAGAAGGATTCTTATAGGGCATCAACTCCTGTCCCTTTTCGGTTGCTGAGGTCAAACGGCGGTTGCTATGAAGAAAATTGATATTCTGTTTAATCTGATTTAACTAGAAAGGCTACTCTAGGGAGATATTATTATCATCTCGGTTCATAAACATCCCACTGCTAGGCTGAAGCCTCCTAAATAATAAGAGGTAAATAGACTTACTATATCGCATTGTTCGGACGGGATGGTATAAGATTGGTATAAGATTTGGAGCTTTTCTTCTTTTAAGGATATAAAGATCATGAATAAATAATCTGATAGTGAATTTTTAACATCATTCCTAATATTATAAATGCGAAAGTAAGTTTGTTTGTTTGTTGGTTACGCTTTCACGCTTAAACCACCCAACGGATTTCATAAATTCTTTCACCAATGGAAAGCTATTATATCAGGGAGAAACATAGGATATTTTAAATAAAACTAATTTACGGATTTTCTCGCGTTTGTATTTGATTTTTGATCGCCTGATGTTTCGAACAATTTGTAGCGTTCTTGGTCACGGGCGGAAAAGCCGTCTTAAAAATTACCATTAATATTAATTTAGCATCATGTTCCCTGAGTTTTCATTTTTTTTTATTGCACGCAGTGGCAAACGAGCAAACAGTACACCTGATGGTAAGTGTTGCTGCCGCTCATGGACCTTTACAAGGCCGCTGCCTACCGCGAAGAAAGTGAAGGGAGTGTGAATGCGTGCATTGAGGCTCGGTGATACCAAAGGCACCACCATAACCCTCCACACGCAAACACCCTCAGAAAGTTGGGCTGCCCGCTCTCTCGCTCACCGAACGAAGCGCAGTAACTAATTGCTACTACTCAGACGTCGATTTTCAGCTCAGTGTGGTACTGCTACCCCGGACGGACCGGCCCGCGGCTGTACACAGATAACTGTCGACAGTGTGGCCCTACCACTAGGATCTTTCACAGTGTGGACGCGTTCCGATCCGGCGGTAGTACTATTACTATGTAGATTGTTAGATCTATACCAATAAATAAAATTGGAGTGTCTGTTTGTAATGTCAAAATAATAGGCTTTTTTCATGCTCACACGGTTATTTGCACGACACCTATGCCTAAAATAACAAAAAATTTTTGTCTGTCTGTCTCTCTGTTTGTTCCGGGTAATCTTCAAAACAGCTGGACCGATTTCAAAAATTCTTTCACCAATGGAAAGCTATAATATCAGGGCGTAAACTAGGCTATATTTTATCCCGGTATTCCCACGGGAACAGGCACTACGCGGGTAAAACGACTATAACCTATAACCGAAGCGAAGCGAGGGCGAATTGCTAGTTTTAAATATAATTATTATTAATTTTAATGTTAAATAATTACTAACCATAAACAATATATTTTTTTCATATAGAATCATTTTCTTCTTACACTCGCAATAAATTTGATTCAAAATGTGAGTCATTATTTAATAAATAATTTTCTGTATCAGGTAGATAATTATAAATTTTCTGTAATAACTATGACTTGTTGGACGTGAGACACGCGTAAACATCAGAAATTATTAACATAGGCTATATTTTATCCCGATATTCTCACGGGAACGGGAACTACTCGGGTAAGGCGAGTGAAACCGAAGCGAAGCGAGGGCGGGTTGCTAGTATCTATACCAATTAATAAAATTGGAGTGTCTGTTTGTAATGTCAAAATAATAGGCTTTTTTTATGCTCACACGATTATTTGCACTATATATATGCCTAAAATACACTTTATATTTTTTTTTGTCTGTCTGTCTGTTTGTTCCGGGTAATCTTCAAAACGGCTGGACCGATTTCAAAAATTCTTTTACCAATGAAAAGCTATAATATCAGGGAGTAAACTAAGCTATATTTTATCCCGGTATTCCCACGGGAACGGGAACAACGGGGATAAGGCGACAGAAACCGAAGCGAAGCGAGGGCGGGTTGCTAGTATTGTAATAAATTCATATTTTGTTATTATCATCTCATATCAACTCATAAAATGCCACTTTTGGCCTCAAGTCTCCTCCTTAATGGGAGGGAAATTAACCTTACTATACCATGCTGGTCAGACAGGTTGGTTTTATTTCGAGTTTTTCTTCTCTTATAAAGATGTTATCATTATCATCATCGCAGCCCACATACGTCCCACTGTTGGGCTCGGGCCTCCTCCATAATGAGAGGGAATTTGACCTACTATACCATGCTGGTCAGACATGTTGGTATAGGGTTTTGTTTCGAGTCTTCCTTCTCTTGCACAGATGTTATATGCATATTATATCCATTAGTCGTCTCTTACAACATCCGCGGGCAAGATAGGGAGTGGTGAAATGTATTCTTACTCCATCACCACACAGAATAATAATCATGACTTAATAAATAATTCCTTGTGGTGACGGAGTAAGAATACAATTCACCACCCCCTCTCCTACCCGTGGGTGTCGTAAAAGAATAAGGGATTAAATAATGCATATAAACTCATTTGCAAAAAAAACGGGCGGTTTTGATTTTCATTCATATTTAAAAAGATACAATACCAAAAAGGTTTCAATCGTTTGTACACGTTACTGGCCGGTTTTAAAAATGCTGTGGTATTTAAAAAAGTACGTTCTAAATTCAATTTTTCATTTGATGTTCATTTTTACAGAAAACCCCTTTTTATCCTACATTTTTGGCGCGAAGTTCCAGAAGTTAACATCGACTTTCATAACTTTTATTCAATTTTTATGGATTAATTTCATATCCTTGACTGTCAAAGCTTTATTTAATGCTGTTTGGCTGTATCAAAAATGGTAGATAAAGTGGTAAAAGCTACCAAAATTATCGCGCTGCTTGAAGAGGGTTGCAGCCAATGTTTCGTGGCTAGGAGGCTAAATGTTAGTCGCTCGACAGTCCAAAGGACCTGGCAGCGATATCAGGAGACTGGTTCCGTCGAGAGAAGGCCTGGTTCTGGAAGAAAACCATGTACCCAACCACGGGATGATCGTTTTCTTGTGAGTCGCGCATTGAGAAATCGCAAATCTTCGTATGTGGATCTTAAGAACAACCTCCAAGAAGTAAGAAATGTGCATATTAGTCTATGGACGGTCAGGAGGAGGCTTCTCGCTGCCAATATACGCAGTCACCGCCCGGCCCGCGGCCCCAAATTACTCCGTGAGCACAGAGTTCACAGGCTTAGGTTCGCTAGAAATTGTGAATCATGGACTCAAGACGATTGGAATAGGGTTTTGTTCTCTGATGAAGCCAGGATATCTCTGTTCGGTGAAGATCGACGTCGGCGAGTGCTAAGAAGACAAGGAGAACGCTTTGCAGAGGCATGTTTCGAAGAAATCACACCTTATGGTGGGGGCTCTGTTATGTTTTGGGCAGGAATAAATTCAATGGATCGTACAGAGTTAGTCTTCATTGAAAACGGCTCACTGACTGGGCATCGATACATAACGGAAGTTCTAATTTCTCATGCACAACCCGCATTGGCCGCTCTAGGTGAAGACTCGATTTTTATGGACGACAATGCTCGCACCCACCGATCCCGCGATGTTAATGCGTATGTGCAAGAGGTCGGCATTCGTCGTTTGGATTGGCCAGCTCGAAGTCCCGACCTCAATCCCATAGAGCATGTCTGGGACGTTCTGAAACGGCATGTGAGATCAGTACACCCGGCTCCGCAGACCATCAGAGAGCTGAAGAATGTGATTACTGCGGAGTGGGAACGTATTCCGCAAGCAAGTATCCGGGATATACTCGCTAGCATGCCCAGACGAATTCAAGCTGTGATTTTAGCTAGAGGGGGTCACACTCGATACTAAACATTTATCTGCTTTTACTTTATTAAAGAAAAACAAACAAAAAAACTTTTTTATTTTTACTTCATGAGCATATGCACTACTAGCGAATATACACTACTAGCGAGGTTTAGCATTATTTCCCATAAATTGTATCTAAATTTTATGAAATACTGATGAAAACGATTATTTTCTTAATAATTTAGCAAATTGTGTGGATAAAACTACCTATAATTATCAAACAAAGAAATATTAACATTTGAAATGGTTCATTGCTTAGGTGCCCGTTTTTTTTGCAAATGAGTGTAACATCTATATAAGAGAAGGAAAACTCCATATAAAACCACCATAAATACCAATACGTATGACCAGCGTGGTATAGTAGGTCAATTTGTCTTCTATTGTGGACGAGGCTCGAGCCCAACTGTGAAACGTAGATATAGAGCTGAAGTGCGTGAAGTGTAATAATTAATATCGTCATTTAATGAAGTGAAACTTCTTTGCGCGTATAAGGGTAAATTTTTTACGGATGAAACGCGTCACGAAGAAGAGGAAGAGAGCGATTGAGACCGATTGGGAGAGAGTGAGAAAGGGCGAACATAGCACGAAGCACAGCCATGGGGCGAGAGTAGGGAGCAAACGAGTGAGAAAGATCGAGATTTTTTTTATTTATTTTTTACTTATAAAAACACAGAAGTTTCACTTCTGACATGCGTACTTATTTTTTTTTATTGCCAACGGTGGCAAACGAGCAAGCAGCACACCTGATGGTAAGTGATGCTGCCGCACATGGATCTTTCCAATACCAGGGCACAGCTAGACCGTTGCCTACCGTGAAGGAAATACTCTTCTTAAACCTCGTTTAAAGAAGGACATGTCATAGCGCTCGGGAAACACAGCAGCAGGTAGTTCATTCCAGAGCTTGCACGTACGTGGGAGAAATGAACGCTGGAAACGTACAGTTGAAGACCATAACGTTTCCAGGTGAAATGGATGAACCCTGCTACTGTGTCGAGTGGTACGTTGGTAGAATGGTGACGGTGGTACCAAGTTAAACAGTTCCTACTCGCTCAATTTTTTATAGTTAGTACTCTATTTTTTTACATTTTAATTTGTATAGCACTTGGGGAAAAAACGTAAGTAATAAAACAACTTTCTTCATTTCCGAGTACTAAAATCGTTATTATAGTAAGGAGAATTTCCACAATTGAAATAATTTTCATTTGTAGCAACACAATAAAACGACAAGCCCAATAACCATTTCGAAACGAAAACAGTTGTATAATTTGATGGCCCAATCATTTCGGTGCTTGTATTGGTAATAAACTTACATTAAAATTATTTGCGTTAGACATTGGGGAGACGTCTGTAAGAACTTAATTAATGGGTTGCGATTATTTTTACGTTTTATTAAACGATGTTTTATTTAAACGTGTCGTGACGGAATAAGAATACAATTCACCACTTTCTATCTCGTCCGTGGATGTCGTAAAAGACGACAATTTTTTTTTATTGCAAGCACTGGCAAACGAGCAAACAGTACACCTGATGGTAAGTGTTGCTGCCGCTCATGGACTTTTACAAGGCCGCTGCCTACCGCGAAGAAAGTGAAGGGAGTGTGAATGCGTGCATTGAGGCTCGGTGATACCAAAGGCACCACCAAAACCCTCCACACGCAAACACCCTCAGAAAGATGGTCTTCCGGCTCTCTCGCTCACCGAATGAAACGCAGTAACAAATTGCTACTACTCAGACGTCGATTTTCTGCTCAGTGTGGTACTACCCCGGACGGACCGGCCCGCGGCTGTAGACAGATAACTGTCGACAGTGTGGCCCTACCACTATACCTAAGGGATATAATACGCGTATAACATCTGTGTAAAAAAGGAAAAACTCGAAGTAACCCTATACCAGCCTGTCTGATCAGTGTGGTATAGTAAGGTTAATGTCCTTCCTATTGATGACGGAGGTTCTAGCCCAGTAGTGGGACGTAAATGTACTGAAATGATGATGATTGATAAAAATCAACAAAAACATACTTTCGAGAAATAATGTATTCACATAGAATAGAGATGTTTACTTAATACTCAATTTGCCGAGACGTCATTGCCGGCTGGAGGGGCCTCGGTTCGGTGCTGATGCATTTGTTGGAGCGGCGGCACGGCGTGCTTTCCTGCCGACTGGTTCAGGTGTCATCAGGGCACGGTTGCTTCGCCAAGTACCTGCACACGGTCGTGAGGACACACCGTCCTGCCACCACTGCGATTGCGACGAGCACCGTGAACTCGTCGCAATCATCGGTGCTGATCTGACACTGCCGACCATCGCTAGGGATATGCTTGCCAGCGTCAGGAATTGAGACGCCGTCGCCGCCTTCTGCCGGCCGTCATCTCGCGGTAGGAGGCAGCGGACCGAGTGTGCGAGGAAGGTCTCCACGCGGACACGGTCCTCAGCCGGCGACTGAGGGGACGGAGGCGCGCGTACCTGCGCTTGATGCTACCCTAGGAGAGGCTGCGGGTGACTGGATCGGGGATTTAGTCCGGCACCCACGGAGTAGTGGAGTAGGAGTGCCGTAAGTCACCACTGGTAACATACACTAGTCGTAGACCTGTGTTTTCAGACTTTTTGTAGGCATATTATATTTCCTTATTGTGGTGGTGAATTGTATTCTTCGTCCATCACCACTTTAAATATAAAGCCCAAAATACATTTTTTTGCCGTGTTAGTTAAAAGTATGTATAAAATATATTGATACTAGCTGACCCAACAGACGTTGTTCTGTTCAAATCTGTAAAAAATAGAAAATAGAATTCTCCTTGAAATCGATCGCAGCGCCACCTATCGGTTCCAATTATAAATCTAAACCGAATGGTTTGGATGTTCCGAATGACTATGCCGATGGATATGAGAATTCATATCCATCGGCATGGCCTCAAAAAAATCATCAAAATCGGTCCAGCCGTTTAGAAGGAGTTCAATTACAAATACACGAACAGAAGATTTATATATTTATATATAGAAAAGTTTATATAGTCGAAAAAAGGTTAAATTAGAAAAGTATATAGTATATATAAACGTTAAGTTTTCTTAAATTTTCTAATTTTCTGCCCAAACTTCTTATATTTTTTTCCATAAAGGTCTTTTTTGATATTATAGAAAACTTAAAAAAAAAGATGGATGAAATCGGTAAAGTCGTTCTCAAGTTATGTTATTGTTCTGCCCGAACAGCGCCACCTACCGGGTCCAATTGTGAATCTAAACCATCCTCGAATCCCCTTGAACAAATACAAAAAAATTCGCCAACATTGGTCCAGCCGTTTAGGAGGAGTTCAGTGACATACACACGTACCCAAGAAATCTATATACCAATAAATAAAATTGGAGTGTCTGTTTGCAATGTCAAAATAATAGACTTTTTTCATGCTCACACGGTTATTTGCACGACATCTATGCCTAAAATAGCAATTAAAAAATTTTTGTCTGTCTGTCTGTCTGTTTGTTCCGGGTAATCTTCAAAACGGCTGGACCGATTTCAAAAATTCTTTCACCAATGGAAAGCTATAATATCAGGGCGTAAACTAGGCTATATTTTATCCCGGTATTCTCACGGGAACGGGAACTACGCGGGTAAAACGACTATAACCTATAACCTATAACCGAAGCGAAGCGAGGGCGGATTGCTAGTTTATATATAAAGATGGTATTTCAAGGATAGGATGAATAAGGATGGTATTCAATATATTTTATACATACACATTTTCAATTAATCCACACATTACATAGTCTGTAAATTAATAAAATATTTTCTTTCTTTCTTTCAAGTATTACAACATAGCGGGGAATTTCTTTATCACTAACTTATAATAGGTCAGCAACCGCCTATATCTCAAGTTCTCCTTTAAGTTTACCGATACTAACACAGTTAAATGACACTAAAACATTCAAAGTATTTACAAGAAACTTATACTATTATAGAAACTGTAACTGAGCAAAGTTACGTATATAAATTTGTCTACATTAACTTGAAGAACAAAGAGTAGTAAACGGACATTAAACAACTCCTTCGAAGCTTTGCCATTACAAGAACAATAAACGTAATGTGAGCTGTTAGCGACATAAGTACTGTGTAATGGTTGGACTATGTGACGTTAATGTCTATTGTTGACTTACATTAATCTTTTAGAGAAATCATTAGTCTCCAATCGTTGCTGTGTGGTGACGGGATAACAATACAATTGTCGCTAGCCCAGTCAACTGTCAGCTATTTTTTTTTGGGGGTGGGCTGCGGTCGGCGTACTCCTCGCACCACTCCGTCCAGGGCGACAGATGGGCGTCAGCACGCATACCCGCAACCCACCCGAACACCACGTCGCCTTCATCGTTGGGCCGACCACCGGAACAGGGTTACTTGTCATCAGTGGTGGGCCCGACGGAATACCCCCTAAGTTAGCTGTCAGCTCGCACGCTGCCCAATTCGTCCGGGGTGATAAAAGGACCGCGCACGGCCTCATAACCCCCCGAATTCCTTCTCTTTCCCTATTGGGCCGACTGCCGGTAAAGTTCCTTGACGTCCGTTGTCAGCCCGGCGGGATGTCGTATCAGGTACCCTATAGTCGCTACCCTTTTTTTTGATGAGGGGTGGCACGCGGCTCGAAGACCCTTCGCAGCTCATCGCCTTCGCCGTTGGGGTGACCACCGGTATCAAGTTTCTTGTCCTCCGTGGTCGGCCCGACTTTGTCACTACTTTTAGTTTGCCCATAACAGTCGTAAGAATCGGCTAAGGACTAACCAGGAGCCAAACTTTGCGATTATGTCATTACCCCTAAGGGAGGTCTACATACAGCAGTGGACAGCGTTAGGCTGAATGATGATGATTAACCACTAATCAAACCTTTTTGCGAATGAATAAGGTCAATCTATCAGGCCATTAACGTTCACTATTGAACATAGGCCTCCCTATGAGCACGCCACTTGGATCGGTCCTATGCCACTTTAATTTACCACTGAAGTCAAGGAACTCTGCACTGGTGGTCGACCCAATGACGAAGGCGACGTGCTATACGGGTGTGCGTACTTACGCCGCTCTGTCGCCCCGGAAGGAATGGAGCGAGGAGTGCGCCGACCGTAACCAAAAAAAAAAATGCCACTTTGATTTGCCAGTATGATTTGAGGCGTTAAAATTGACAATAAGTAAGTGCCACGCGTTATTTATTATAATAAAGGATTTCATAATTGAATTATTTTTTGAAAAGGTTTTGGCATTAGTTTTATAACTGAGGAATCAAATCAAATAATTTAATCTGCATAAGCCCCTTTAAGGCCACTTACATATTATCAAGTTTAAACATTGGATACAATACAATAATTTACCACCGGATTGGACCGCGGCCACAAGCTGAGAAGATCCGGCAAGAAACTCAGCGGGCTGTCACCTTTTTTTTAGTCTTTTAAATACATAATTTCATACTTCGTACAACATGTAGTATTAGCTCCAGTGTGATGCCCTTCGAAATTGTATACATCTATAAATTTTCAAATACAGTATAAACTCTATACAGGGTGACTGGTGAAAGATTGTACATATTGAAGGAAACGATAGATAATGGTCACAGATAACCAATAAAAATGTAAAAAGAGAAAAATATTAATTAAAAACATAGTAAACATCAACAATATTAGTGTCGCAAGACTCCCAAAAATATGGTCACCCTATAGACTAGAGGTATCGGATCGTATTCGAGCTTAGTGCACAGATGGCGTAGTGGTTAAGATAGCGACTTGCAACGCCGGTATCGGCGGTTCGAATCCCCCACGCGGGACAACACTTTGTGTGATCCACAACTTGTTGTCTGAGTCTGGATGTAATTTGTGTCCGTTAATTATTATTGTTTGTAAAGTTCCCAGCAATACAAGGATTATTTCCTTAGTGCATGGTGTTGTCTTAAAATTATTATTATAAATTATTATAGTCATTGAAAGGCATCAGTCACTTTTTCTTCATACTTTGATCCTGGCTTAGGACAGGCAAAAATACCTAGATAATAATAAACGTTCGTAACTGAATTTTTCAAAATAAATTCTTTATTTCTAATGTACTTAGATTAGAGGCAGTTGGTATAAATTAGGAGGCACTTTGGTGTTTCTGGCGTATTTAGAAAGTGGAATCATACCTATGTACAGTGATTAAATAATAAATCTATTTACAAATTACAATTACGCTAATCCCAGCAATCAAAATTAACAAAATAATTGCTTACTTCTTCGCGTACGTAAATGATCAACTTTAGTTACTAATATTGTTAATTCACAACGATTTAGTGAATATGAAATTAAAAATTTCATATTGAAATTAAAAATTCATATCACTATTCTATCACTTTTTACAAATACGGTTAAAAAAACGCGGGCAATCAAATGACTCGTAACTGTAAGTTAATAAATACGGAAATGCAAAATGGCCAAATCGGCGCGCGCGCTTTGACTGAGTACAGACGAACTGTCACCGCGTGGGGGACACGTGCGGGAGTAGGCGTACTAGTTTTATTAGCACTTGTCAAGGTCACGCACTCGCCTAATTTCTTTTTTAATGCCGATTTTATTGCTAGAATTATTAAAAGTAGGTATAGGGATAATGTTATTAATCTACAAACAACCGTATGTTATGTTGGTTGTTTGTACGACGTCCAGCGTGGCGAGAGCGCCTGTCTAAAACAATACATACAACATACCTTTCTTTTTATACTTGGGATCCTTCGACCGACCGACAACACTAACACTCACTTGATGCTTTTACGTTAACACTCACTTGATGCTTTTACGTTAAACAGTAATCACTGGCAAAACTCGCGGGACATAGTCGATTCACTAAAGTCTAGAATACGTTGAAATTGACGTGCATGTTTCATGCCACGTTTTGAAATGTTCCAAATAGTTTTGTGACGTAGATATGTACGTTAAAACTTCGAGTGGCTTCTCTTGTGCTAGCTTGCAGTTCCTCTTGGAAGTACTTCAAAATATGTCCTTCAAGGCTTACTGGAAAAACGGTTTCAGCCATGTCCTTGAGGGTGAAGCAGAATATGAAATGGGCCATAGTTAAGCAACCGCCTGCAGTATTATAGCATTATCAGCACAAGATGCCATCAACCACTACATCGAAAATTGTTATTTACATAATATCAAAAAATAATAAACATGCATAAAAGACAATCCGACGAACGGAGCTACGCAAGGATTAGAAACACACTAGTACGATTAGGCCATCGCGGTCCGCGGATAACTAAAGAATTTTTTGAAGGATTCCCGTATGACGCGATAGGTAGGGATAGCCGTCCTGCGGTCTGATTGGTCCGAGACAGCCTTGTCGGCATATCACCCAATAACTAGTTCAATATCGTTGTTAGGTAAATTTTTAGTACAAGTGCGTTAACCTGTACATAGATAGATATACCTATAGGTAGGTATATTATCATCTGTGTCCAGGACTAAATATTTTTATAAGATAAATAGTTCGAAATTTAAGTACTATTTTTTTTTATATATTCGGTATCAGAATCGAGTACTGAGTAGCCTCCTTCAATATGTACAATCTTTTACCAGTCACCCTGTATAACGACGCTCAAGGGACTGTGAATTTTTTAACGTTATAGAGAGTGGTCGTTAGTTGGAGTAAAAAAAAAATTATATTATTTTACTATTCTAATATTTATTTATTAATATAGTGTAAATTTGATGACAGCCCAGTGACAACCTAATGACAGCCCAGTGGCCGAAGTAAACATGTGCAAGTTAATCACACAAAAACAAAATAGAATTTTTTTAAATGTTTCGTAGGTCAGTTGAGGTAAACACGTGCTAGATAATAAAATAACAAAACAATAAAGCAAAGAACGTACACAGCTGCAGTTCTTCTAATTTTGGCAATTAAGAAAGTACTGCTCAATGCTAAATAATGCCGTATTGTCGTCGTTATTTCGAGTGAACGTGATGTTATATAGAGTGTATCATTGTATGGATTATAATACAAACCAACCAAAATCAAGTTATTTCGATGTTATAAGGAGTTTGTCGTTCAATCGAGTGACGTTATAAAGAGTTTACACTTAGTACAAAACAAAAAAAAATAAAGAAAAGAGAAAAAACATGGCTGGACCAGATCACACAAGCAGCACCCGATCACGAGTCAACTACTAGAGCAGCCATCACTCCCCTCAACCACATTAGAGGGAAGGGGGGGACCTGTCTGACGTCAACGAAGGAGAATAAATTGTTGACCAGACGACATCAGATGAAGTTGGTCCAAGTCGATTTAAAGCACTTAGTCGTCTTTTACGACACCCACGAGCAATATAAGTATTGATAGTATTTGTAGCCACTAATACAAAAAGAAAATTGAAATTTTTTTGAATAACCTCCGACACAAACTAAAATAATAAAAAAAAAATAGTGATCCGTGGGGTGACGAATTAAGAATGCAATTTACCACTCTTTATCTTGCTTGTGGATGTCGTAAAAGACGACTGAGGGATATAATATGCATATAACATCTATGCAAGAGAAGGAAAACATGAAACAAAAGCCTATACCAACCTGTCTGACCAGCAAGGTATAGTAAGGTCAATCTCCCTTCTATTGCAGAGGAGGCTCGAGCCCAGCAGTGGGACATTTATAGGCTGGGAAGATGATCATGATAATGATGATGATCACATGAGTAAAATTGAAATTTTTGAATAACCCCCGACACAAATTAAAATAATAAAAAAAGTATTACGTTTGTCAATTAATTTGTCATTTAACGATTATACTGGCACGCGTGAAGCACTTAATCAAGTAATTATACGCCATTACATCATTTTGGAAAAGAGCTCATAATCATACACTGCTGCACCGATATTAATCAAACTACACAGCTGTACCGATAGGTATTAATCAAGCTAAGAACCGCAAGAAAATTGCCTTTCAAATTAAAAAAATCGCATCAAAATCAGTCCATCCGTTTGACAGCTACGGTGCTACAGACAGATAAATACCCACACAAACAGACAGATATCGATGTCAAACTTATAACACCCCTCTTTTTGCGTCGGAGTATTAAAACAATTAAGTATATAATTAATTAATATGAATAATAATATAATACGTATCTTTTAATTTTTTTTTTGGGGTTGGGTTACGATCGGCGCGCTCCTCGCACCACTCCGTCCGGGGCGACAGAGGGGCGTAAGTACGCACACCCGTAACCCACCCGTGACACGTCGCCATCGTTGTTGGACCGACCACCGGAGCAGGGTGATATAAGATATTTTTCTTTCTTTTTTCTTTCATGACTTTGATGAGTATGCGTGAAGCGATGGAAGTATATCAGGATCGTGGCTTGTGGCAATACGTAGTTTCTGCCTACCCCTCTGGGAAACGGCGTGAGGCTATGCAATAATAATATAGAAAAAACATTTCACTATGATATTCAAATTTATATTGTTTGATAGATAAATGTATTTACATATATGATTGTTGAAATATCGGCTCTTAGGTAAATAAATGACTATTGTCATTATCTTTATCATCGTTAATATGTATTAGAGTTCAATACTTTGGTTATCTATATCTATACCAATAAATAAAATTGGATTGTCTGTTTGTAATGTCAAAATAATAGGCTTTTTTCATGCTCACACGGTTATTTGTCGCTAGAACTCGAGAACGGCTGGACCGATTTGTCTAATTTTGGTCTTGAATTATTTGTTGAAGTCCAGGGAAGGTTTATACGGTGAGAAAATATGGAAAATTGCGAGTGAAATACTAATAATATAATTTTATTTTCCATACAAACCGTTCTTACCTGCCAAACACTTGATATTCGTCCCGTCGGTTCGACATTTTTAGCATAATTACATGTAGTAAGAGTAAGTAACAGTAAGAAAAGGCGGTATATCCCTTAGTCGTCTTTTACAACACTCACGGATGGTGAATTGTATTCTTACTCCGTCACCGCACGGATAATAATAAAACCAAACTGATAAATACTAAAACAAAATAATTATGAAAAAGGCGGTGCGAAGATCGCCGGGTCAGCTAGTATGATATAAAAGTGTTTTAAATTGATTTTCCTTCACCATCAAAATTTCTAGAAGCTCCCATTAACAGTGTGGCCATAGCACTGTGAAAAACGACCATTTGACTTACTGATAAAAATTCATATGAAAAAATTAGTTTCTAGACGTGTAGTAGTTGATAATTTATGAAGAAAATTATCTCGAGGTTGGCAACATTGAACTCGTATTAATACCTGATCTATACCAATAAATAAAATTGGAGTGTCTGTTTGTAATGTCAAAATAATAGGCTTTTTTCATGCTCGCACGGTTATTTGCACGACACCTATGCCTAAAATAGAGATTAAAAATTTTTTGTCTGTCTGTTTGTTCCGGGTAATCTTCAAAACGGCTGGACCGATTTCAAAAATTCTTTCACCAATGGAAAGCTATAATATCAGGGAGTAAACTAGGCTATATTTTATCCTGGTATTCCCACGGGAACAGGAACTACGCGGGTAAAACCACTAAAACCGAAGCGAAGCGAGGGCGGGTTGCTAGTTGCTACTATAATAGCAACAATTTCAGTACTAGTGGCAACCCTAACTATAATGTATGAATCAACTATACTTTAAATTACTTTCTATCTATCAGCTTGTTTAATATAGTTCTCCCCTCGAGGGGGCGAAGGGGTGATCGACTGTTCGAATAGTGGAGTGGTTAAGCACCGACCTCCCATATCGGGGGTTCAATTTCCATGCAGAATATTTTTTATGCTACTTACAAATTATTATTCCGAGTCTGATTGTAAAATGTTTCCCTTAATTGTACCCTTGTTTAGAGCCGAGTTAAGTACTTATTTCTTAAGATATTATCTTAAAAACAAAAGAAATATTACTTTATAAGTACATTCCTCATCTCAGCTCGTATAAATCTCACTGCTGGGCCCTGCTTCCTCCACAGTAGTGGAAAATTGGCTTTATATTATCATCGTTCATCATCATTTCAGCTCACATCCAGAATAGAAGAGAAATTGATCTACTACACCACGCTGAAAGTGTTAGAATAGGGTTTTGTTTCGAATCTTCCTTTTCTTGCATCGATGTTATATGCATATTTAATCCTTAAGCTGTCTTTTACGATACTCACGAGAAAGAGAGGGGCGTGGTGAATTGTATTCTTACTCAAACGGAAAATTAAATACTTTAGATTTCATTTTTGGTTATTTCAAGTATTCCTTATTTTGCATAAATGTTATTTGCACATCATATCTCTTAGTCGTCCTTTACGACACCCATGTATAAGATAAGTAGTATGTGAAGATTTGTTATGCCGTCCTAAAACATACATTTATCATCATTATCACAGCTCATATACGTCCTAGCGCTGGGCTGGAAGTTGACCTATTATTAGTATAACGTAAAGAATCCCTATGCCAACCCAATCTGCCCAGGGTAGTCCTAGCCAGAATGGGTTGGCATAGGTTTTCATTTCGAGTTTTCCCTTTTGTGCATAGATGTTAATTGCATATTATAATCCCTTAGTCGTATTTTACGACACCTATGGCTTGACAGTCCTCGATTCACCAAATATCAAATTAATAAATACATATTAATTTAGTTACAATAAAAAATTATTATCTTTAAGATAAAAAAATATTTCCATAATGATACCTGATGTTTACGCGAGCACTACACATTGCAAATAAAACTACTTTTACGGATTATATCGCGTTTGTATTTGATTTATGATTGCCCGACGTTTCGAACACTTTGCAGCAGTCATGGTCACGGGCGGACTAAGGTGTTATTTACAAAAATATTTCCAGATAAGAAATCACCAATATATTATACATGGTGTATCAAGTTATGGGACAACTGGTCAAAAGGGAGCTAGGCAATGGTGGTAGGAACTCATGAAAAAATTTGACCGAAAAATATCGAATCGTTAAGGAATTAGAGACATGTAAAGTTTTCAATTATGTCAACGCTTTCTCGTGTAAATCCGATTGAAATGTATAAAGTCAATGATACTTAATACGCAACTTATTCATACTATATTAAATATTCATTAGAAATTGAATAAATCAATGATTACGTTCGCATAAGCAAGACAAACTTCGCTTTAAAACAGCTGATCGGCCGATGACCGTTGACGGCTCGCCGTTGTTACCTACGCTCATTGAAGCGTTTACGCAATTCTAGGTATGAATGAATGAAATTATATTGTCGAAGCTTTACATGCCTACATGTATTCTGTCTGTACATGCCTACATAATACGTAACATTTAAGGCCTATGCCTAAAAAATGTGTCTAAGAGTCTATCTCTTAGACATATTTTTTTGAAATCACCATAACTTTTATGTTATATTGTTTTTTTGTGTAATGTACATATTGTACATTCTAATTACGATCTATGACCGTTAAACTACAACAAACTCGAACAGTTGTCCCATAACCTGATACACCCTGTATATTAAAACCTTCTCCGAAATTCGCTGCATTTGATGGTCAGTATTATGCTGATCGATTCAGTAGTTTTCGCAGTATAACCGAAAAAAAAAACCGTCTCTTCATTTATTAGTATAGATATATTAAGATATACAAAAACCAGCTGGTCGTCCATTAATAATTCATCGAATCCCTTGAGTAATCTACATATTGATATTATGACATTATACGGTTTGACCTAGAAGAACCAGACATATGTCCCCGCCCATCACCTCCCCTTGTTATATTACGTAGTATATTGAATTACAGGCAATCATGGACGCTCCTAGTTTGATTATCGTTCGCATAAATGACGAACATGTCATATTTGACGATCCTTAATAAATAGTAATAATATACGTTTTGTGACGTAATAAGAAATGTTCACACATTAGTTTTGTTGCCTATAGGTGTCGTAAAATCCGACTAAGAGATTATAATATGCAACTAATATTTGTGCTAGGAAGGGAAAACTCGAAATGAAACCTTATGCCTTAGAATAATAACATATAGAAGGTAAGTTCACGCACAAAAAGTGAAGCATTTCAATTGGAGTCTAATGGAGCTTACACCGGAACCGTTCCGTAATGTACAAGTCATTGTACTATACGTACGTACGCAATTCTTAAAAAATAAATAGGTAATTATGACGGTTTGTGCATTCAAATGGTGTCACAACACATTTGAAAAATATAAAAAGATTATTAACATTACTTTTAAAGGTAATTCGACGATTTATGTTAATAAAAACAAAATTTGATTTCATAATTTGTATAGTAGTGTGCGTGTGTACGTGTGTAATCGTCTGCGCGCCATTAGTATTTTTAGATTCAAATTTTGAAAGTTCGAAGTATTGACACTATCCTTCTATACGTTATTATTCTAAACCTTATGCCAACCTAATCTGCCCAGGGCAGTACTGTAAATTTATTTTAAAATTGAAATTTCTTTGCGCGCATATTGGTATTTTTTTTACGGATAAAACGCAATTTAGTGACACGAAAATGTGGGATGTTTTTGTCAAAGAAGAAGGAGAAAGTGATTAAGACCGATTGAGAGAGATTATATTATTACAGAAATCACTGATTAAAAGAATTGAGCTGTCTCATTTTTTTTTTTGGTTGGCTATGGTAAGCGCACGCGCGGTCCAGTCCGTCCGGAGCGATGAAAGGAAGGCGCGCGGGACCATAACCCACCCGTACCCACGTCACCTCGTTGTTGGGCCGACCACCGGAGCAGATGTGATTTGCCATCAGTGGTGAGTTGTCACATTTTGAAATATTTTTTGAATTTTAATTCTTGTATTTAATGAAAATAAATGTTATGTAAAAAGTCATCATCATCATCTCAGTCTATATACGTCCCACTGCTGAGCTCGGGCCTCCTCCATAATGGAAGGGCAATTGACCTACTATATCACGTTGGTCAGACGTGTTGGTATAGGGTTTTATTTCGAGTTTTCCTTCTCTCGCACAGATGTTTTATGCGTTTTATATCCCTTAGTCGTCTCGTACGATCACCCAAGGGTAAGACAGGGGGTGGTGAATTGTATTCTTACTCCGTCACCACACGGAAAGTCATCATTTGCTGGAAAAAATACCTAATATTTTATTTATACATAATGCCATATTAGTTTATGTCGTAATTTGTCCTTTTATGCATATACATACACTTGTACAAAATAATTTCGATGTTTCATATCTGCCAGACATCCTGAGCGCCAGTTACTTTTTTAGAGTATTTTATCTTTTATTTGAGGACAACGGATAAAGATTTCTTATTTGATTAAAATTACGTTTCAACTCCTTTGGAGTTGAATTTAGTAAAATGTTTACTTCATGAATCTTCAAGCTACTAAAATAATATTGTTAAAATTTCATGTTTTTAATTTCATTAGTTTCGGCTCGACTTTGACGAGTCAGTCAATCTTCATGTATACCTTAGAATAATAACGTATAGAAGGTAAGTTCGCGCACAAAAAGTGAAGCATTTCAATTGGAGTCTAATGGAGCTTACGCCGGAACCGTTCCGTAATGTACAAGTCATTGTACTGCACGTACGTACGCAACTCTTAAAAATAAATAGGTAATTATGACGGTTTGTGCATTCTAATGGTGTCATAACACATTTGAAAAACTTAAAAAGTTTTTTAAAGTTACTTTTAAAAGTATTTCGACGATTTATGTTAATAAGAACAAAATTTGATTTCATAATTTACTTAATCTACGTCCGGCGCGACAGAGGGGCGGCCCCATGACCTACCCGTATTCTTTTTCAAAGGACATATTACAAAACTTGACAGCAGTTTTGTTAGCAGACATCAAACCTTGAAAGAGAATTTTTTTCTTTTTTTTAGACAATAATCTGGACTGAAAATATTTTCTTTATTGACACCTTTATTAATTTACAAGGCAAAAAGATTTAAATAGAATTGTTTTGAATTAAATATATTTTATATTCTTTCATTTTATTACACAGACCCAAGTTGCTCTATTTAACGAAGTAATAGGCTCCTATCGCCTAGGGACTACATTAAATATCAATTTTAGCGTCAGACCCGACCTAACGAGGGTCCAAACCTTCCGGCCTTCAATCAGGACATCTTTTAAGTAATAACTGCGAATTATGTCTGTATTATATCGTAGTATTTTTCGTGTGGTGACGGAGTAAGAATACTATTCACTCCTCTCTAGGAGGTACGTAGGTACGTCATCCATGACTAAGGGGTGTAATATCCCTAGCCGAAGCCAAGGGTGACGTGACCGGAGAATTAGTCTGTCACCCGCCGAGAGGCCGACCGCGTGAGGAAAGACCGACGTCCTCCCCGAGGGGGGGGATGTCGGTCGATGGGAGGCTACCCCAAATAGGGAGTATGCCGTCGGGTCAACCACTGATGACAAGTAACCCTGCTCAGGTGGTCGGCCCAACGACGAAGGCGACGTGCATTGTGGGTGGGTTGTGGGTGTGCGTGCTTATGCCCCTCTGTCGCCCCGGACGGAGTGGTGCGAGGAGCGCGGCGACCGTAACCGACTCAAAAAATAAAAATAAAAAGGGTACACCCCTTTATATGCAGATAATATTGATGGAAGAGTACAAAAACTCGAAGTGAAGCACTTTACCAACACGTTTGACCAGTGTGGTATAGTAAGTCAAATTCTCTCCCATGATGAACGAGGCCCGAGCCCAACAGTGGGACGTATATGGGATAAGACGATGAGATGATGGTGACATATTTATCATCAACTTCATTGTCATCGGCCGCATTTGAATCCACCGCGTGGAATGTTGTTTTGTGTTTTATGGAGTTACCTACACTAATATTATAAAGAGGAAACGTATTTTTGTACGTTTGTTACAAATAAACTCAAAAACTACTAGACGGATTTCAATAATTCTTTTACCATTAGAATGCTACATTATCTCTGAGTAACATAGGCTATATTTTATCCCGGTTTTCCCACGGGAACGGGCACTACGCGGGTAAGGCGACTGAGACCGAAGCGAAGCGAGACCGGGTTGTTGGTGTCAAATAATTTTTATAACATTCTGTCAATATTTTTTACAGAAAAACGTTAAAAGAGAGAAAGACAGTGAAGTACCTAGACATCGTTTTGGTCAAATTCAATAGTTATTTACTAATAACTCTTTAAAAACAATGAATCGTATTTGTATTGTTAAAACTTATTCATGAACATGTATATGAAGTCCTTCAGTCGAATACATTGTTAGCTGAACAATTTTTCATTACCATTGATTGGGTGCTGACAACCAAATTAAATTGGAAATTTTGGCAGAACACAAGAATGCACGTAATTCACCCTTATATCATATTCACTAGACTTTAGAACTTTCTCTACATTATATTACATACATTAAGCACCAGCAAAATTGTTGAATATAATACTGTAAAGTACTAAAACAATTAATGAAATAAAAAAAGCGCCACATAACATTTTGACATTCCCACCAAAACTCCTCGTATCAGTAATTGATTGAAAACTGCCAATAAAAAGAATGAAAACGAAATAGTCATTTTATCTGTGGAAACATCCAGAATATTTTTCTCATTTAGGTAATAAACAAAAACGTTTTGATTTTAATGTGTTATTGAGCCAATAAAAACATCCATTAGTCTGCAAGGGAGAAAGGCTGTCAGCCTTTGAAAACAAAAAAAAATATATGTTTTTTTTGGGTTGCCAACGGACCCGCTTAAAAGCAATAAAATGATTGATGTTCACACGTATCTATGTAAATATATAATGGATATATGTTGAGTTTATACATTATTTTCTAATATATTCAAAAGGGAGACGTGACGAAAATTACTTCTACGTATTATGTACCTAGAACGGGAGATTTATTACACTTTTGGACGTGTTTGTATTCTTGTTTATTTATAGTATATTAATAGATAACAGATGGTAAGAATTTCGGCGGGAATGTTAAAGTGTCATGGCGGTCTTACATTATCTATTTCATAACAATTTAGCCTTAGAATAATAACGTATAGAAGGATAGTGTCAATACTTCGAACGTTCGAAACATGAATCTAAAAATACTAATGGCGCGCAGACATACACACGCACACCACTATACAAATTATGAAATCAAATTTTGTTTTTATTAACATAAATCGTCGAAATACTTTTAAAAGTAATGTTAAAAACCTTTTTAAGTTTTTCAAATGTGGTTATAACACCATTTGAATGTACAAACCGTCATAATTACCTATTTATTTTTTAAGAGTTGCGTACGGACGTGCAGTACAATGACTTGTACATTACGGAACGGTTCCGGCGTAAGCTCCATTAGGCTCCAATTGAAATGCTTCACTTTTTGTGCGCGAACTTATCTTCTATAAGTTATTATTCTAAGAATTTAGACTTTTATGTAATGTCATCATTATTATCCTATTCCTTCTCAATTACTTCGGGTTGATCTAATATACCTATACCCCTCTTCCATTATAGATATTGAAAATAGTTTTATGAATGGCCGCCGCGCTGACGTCAACCCTTTTAGGAATGAATGTAAAACTTATAGTTTGGCAAGACACCTGCAAGCAATATAAAGGTAGTTAGTGTTGGTAGCTACCATGCGGCATCATTTTATTGTAATGCAGAGGACGAGCTAAAGTGTAATGAATATGAAATAACAGTGTTTTATGTGTGTGTTTTATTCCGTGTGGTGACGGAGAAAGAATATAATTCACCACTCCCTATCTTGCCCGTGGATGTCGTAAAAGACGACTAAGTGATATAATACGCATATAACATCTATGGAAGAGAAGGAAAGCTCGAAACAAAACCCTATACCAACCTATATGACGAACAAGGTATAGTTGGTTAATTTCTTTCCTATTGTGGAGTAGGCTCGAACCCAGCAGGACATATATATAAGCTGTGATATTGATTGTAAATCAAATGTTAATAATAACAAACTATAAAAGTTAAAGTTATATAATGATAAATATTTAATACTGATAACTTAGAATAATAACGTATAGAAGGATAGTGTCAGTACTTCGAACTTTAAAAATTTGAATCTAAAAATACTAATGGCGGGCAGACGATTACACACGTACACACGGAAACCACTATACAAATTATGAAATCAAATTTTGTTTTTATTAACATAAATCGTCGAAATACTTTTAAAAGTAATGTTAAAAACCTTTTTATGTTTTACAAATGTGTTGTGGCACCATTTGAATGCACAAGCCGTCATAATTACCTATTTATTTTTTAAGAGTTGCGTACGTTCGTGCAGTGCAATGACTTGTACATTATGGGACTGTTCCGGCGTAGGCTCCATTAGGCTCCAATTGAAATGCCTCACTTTTTGTGCGTGGACTTACCTTCTATATGTTATTATTCTACGACTGATAATAATTAAAAAAAAAACAGACTTCAAATATAGGCATGATATTGAGTTAATTGTCCATTTGTCGCTTTCATACTTACTGTAAATTTAAGATTTATATCGTTTTCAAATGGAGGCCATTATCAATACTGGACCAAACGGGAAGCATTAGAATCCAAATAAAAAACGAATCATAAAAATCGGTTCACCCAGTTGAAAGTAGTGATGTAACAAATATAAAAAATACAGTCTAATTGAGAAACTCCTCAGTTTTTAAGTCTGTTAAAAAAACATATTTGAGAAAATATGTGTCTATGATTGTCTTACTCATTCCTGATTTTAAATTCTTTTATTCGTTAAGAAAACAATATTAAAGCGTCCGCTATTAAAACATCCAGTCCGCCCGTGACGATGAACGCTGCAAAGTGTTTAAAATGTCGGACAATTAAAAATCAAATACAGACGCGATACAATCCGTAAAAATAGTTTAATATACAACTAGCCACCCGCCCTTGCTTCGCTTCGGTTTTAATCGTTTTACCCGCGTAGTTCCCGTTCTCGTGGGAATATCAGAATAAAATATAGCCTAGTTTACGCCCTGATATTATAGCTTTCCATTGGTGAAAGAATTTTTAAAATCTGTCCAGCCGTTTTAAAGATTACCCGGAACAAACAGACAGACAGACAAACATTTTTTAATTGCTATTTTAGGCATAGGTGTCGTGCAAATAACCATGTGAGCATGAAAAAAGCCTATTATTTTGACATTACAAACAGACACTTCAATTTTATTTATTGGTATAGATTAGCAACCCGAACTCGCTTCGCTTCGGTTTCAGTCGACATACCCGCGTAGTTCCCCTGGGAGTAGCGCACGAAGGGTTCTGTACCACTATCTATAAAAAATCACGTTTGTTGTATGGGAGCCCCCCTTAAATATTTATTATATTTTTAGTATTTGTTGTTATAGCGCCAATAGAAATACATAAATTGTGAAAGTTTCAACTGTCTAGCTATCGCGGTTCTTGAGATACAGCTTAGTGACAGACAGACGGACGGACAGACAGCGAAGTCTTAGTAACAGGGTTAGGGTTTTAGGGTTCCGTATTGGGTACGGAACCCTAAAAAAAAACTTAGTTTCGCATTTATAATATTAGTAAAGATGTATAATACTCGTGTAAAAACCTCAGAAATCAAAATGAAAACGTGTTGAAATCAGTAAAAATCGTGTAATTTAATTTATGAATTTTTGTCCAAACTTTTTCACACTATCAGATATAAAAGAGGGTCTCAATAAAATTCAATTTCAGAGTAGCTGTAGATAATAATCTGAATAGGGTATTCAATCTTGGTCCATAAACCCTTAGGGAGCCGAACTGAAGGGCCATGAAATCGTTTTATAAAAGCACCTCATTAGGCATTAGTCGGTTTTTGAAATCCAAACAATTTGCAGGGCAATCTCTTTTATTAGATTTTGACAGAATTTTGTATTGATATAATAAGATGAGAGAATTTTATTAACTATATTGGTAGTTATAGTCCATAAAATGTCCCTAGTGTTGTCACGCTTACGATAAAGTCCGTAGTTTTTTATCGATAAAACTCTTTATATTTATAATTGTGATTTTCTATTATAATTAAAATACAATCTATGAAAATCTTTTTTAAATTTATTTCAAACAAAAAAAATTTTTTTTTGACTGTTTTAATTATTCAAAAGCAGTACAATCAAGGTCTAGGTCACTATTATCGTTCCCTGGGTGCTGGAAGGAGGGAAGGCTGGTGCTCCTGCCGAAGCCGGGACGGTCTCCGGGGTCGCCTTCGGCCTACAGGCCTATCGTGCTGCTCGATGACACGGGCAAGCTACTGGAGAGGGTGGTAGCTGCCCGCATCGAGCGGCACCTCGTCGGCACGGGGCCCGATCTGTCGGACGCCCAGTTTGGGTTTAGGAGGGGTCGTTCGACGATCGCGGCTCTGTTGCGCCTGAGGGCCGTGGCGACTGAGGCCGTCACCGGTGGGGGAGTGCTGTTGGCGGTGTCCCTAGACATCGCCAACGCATTCAATAGTCTGCCATTCAGCTGCATCAGGGAGGCGCTCCGGTATCACGGAGTGCCAGCTTACCTGAGGCGGCTAGTGGCAGACTATTTGGTGGGGCGCAGCGTCCTCTGTACCAACCGAGCAGGGGACGTTGTGCGAACGCCCATGACGTGCGGTGTCCCACAGGGGTCGGTCCTCGGACCCACCCTGTGGAACATCGGCTACGACTGGGCGTTGCGGGGGAGCCTCCCGCCCGGGCTGGGCGTGATTTGTTACGCCGACGACACGCTCGTCACAGCCCGCGGTGGGACGCTAGAAGAGGCGGTAAGCCTGGCGACCTATGGCACCGAAGAGGTCGTCAGGCGGATCGAGGCGCTGGGGTTGAGGGTCGCCCTGGACAAGACGGAGGCCCTCTTGTTCCATAGGCGCCTTATGAGCCCTCCCATCGGCGTCTCGATCACCGTCCGATCGGTTGACATCAGCATCCGGGCCCATATGAGGTACTTGGGCCTGGTGCTCGACGGGCAATGGTGGTTCCGGGAGCATTTCCGCAGGCTCGCTCCGCGGCTCGTCGGCGCGGCGTCCGCCCTATCGTGGCTAATGCCGAACGTGGGCGGACCGAGCGCTACGTGCCGACGGCTGTACACGGGGGTCATCCGGTCGATGGCCCTGTACGGCGCACCGGTGTGGGCGGGGTCCTTGACCGTCCGACTTAGGGCCCTTCTGTGGCGACCACAGAGGGTCATGGCGGTCAGGGCCATCCGCGGATACCGCACGGTTGCGACGGAGGCAGCGTGCCTATTGGCCGGGACTCCCCCGTGGGACCTGGAGGCGGAAATGCTCGCCGAGTTGTATCGGCGGGTGTCGGGGGTGCGCGGGGAGGGCGGTGTGATCTCGTTAAGGGATCTCACCGCCTGGCGCGTCGACGCCCGCCGAGACGTCATTGCCCGTTGGGCAGTCCGGCTGGAGAGGCCTCGGTACGGGGTGCGAACCGTGGAGGCCTTCCGGCCGGTGCTGATGCAGTGGTTGGAGAGGCGGCACGGGGTGCTCTCCTTCCGACTAGTGCAGGTGTTGACGGGGCACGGGAGCTTCGCCAAATACCTGCACAGGGTCGTGAGGAGGGAGAGTACACCGTCCTGCCACCACTGCGATTGCGACGAGGACACGGCGCGCCACACGCTCGAGGCCTGCGCGGCTTGGGCAGTGCAGCGCCGTGAACTCGTCGCAATCATCGGTGCCGACCTGACGCTGCCGGCCATCGCTAGGGCGATGGTCGACAGCGTCAGGAACTGGGACGCGGTCGCAGCCTTCTGCGAGACAGTGATCTCGCAGAAGGAGGCGGCGGATCGTCTGCGCGTGGAGCGCAGCCTCGATGAGGAGATCCGCCGCCGGCGACTGGGGCGGCGCAGGCGCAACTATCTGCGCCTCATGCCGCCCTAGCCGAGGCCGCGGGTGACGTGACCGGGGATTAGTCCGTCACCCGCCGAGAGGCCGACCGCGTGAGGAAAGACCGACGTCCTCCCCGAGGGGGGGACGTCGGTCGATGGGAGGGTACCCCGCGTAGGGGGTATTCCGTCGGGCCGACCACTGACGACAAGTAAACCTGCTCCGGTGGTCGGCCCAATGACGAAGGCGAGGTGGTTTTCGGGTGGGTTGCGGGAGTTGCGTGCTTAAGCCCCTCTGTCGCCCCGGACGGAGTGGTGCGGAGGCGCGCCGACCGCGACCCACCCAAAAAAAAAAAAAAAAAAAAAAAAAAAAAAGGTCACTATTATCGTCATCACTGGAGCGTTCCTGCTAGAACATTTATCATTTTTTGCCAAAATAGAGACAGTCATTAGATCAATCGCTCAATTACGACTATTTTATAAATAAATATGTCTAGTTTATTGACAATAATGCGTACATAATATTATCATTTACTCTGAGACGAAAAGTAGTTTTTAATGTTTAGTTAAGATAATTTATGTATTTTATAATGTAACTGTCTGTTTTAATTGTAAAAAATATGTTGAAAGTTTTATATAGGTACTGTATTGGATTTATTTCTTTTATGAATAATTTAATAAAGATCGGTTATTGATATACGTATATCGATTGTTCCATCTCTTTTTTATTTTTAGTACAGAATGACCTTGTAAGTGCGTAAGCGTCATTTATGTACAAAATGTTTACAAGATATTTCAGTACATACGAGGTACATTTTAGGCATGAATATTAATATTCTAATATTTATAATATATTGCAATTCAATTTCAATAAAACTAGCACGAAAAGAATGAAAATATATTTGATATAAAATGAAATTATAAACATGTCGCTCGTTCAAACTTACGTCGTTGGTTTCGTTGACATCTGTCACAGAGATCAAGCTATATTTTATGGACTATAGTAATGAATAGTCTATCCGTGTGGCGACGGAGTAAGAATACATTTACCATTCCCTATCTTGTTCATGGATGTACACAATGTACAGTGTTGTATAGTAGATCAAATTCCTTCCAATAATGGAAGAGGACCGAGCCCAACAGTGGGACGTATATGGGGGAGACGATGAGATGATAGTGACATATTTATCATCAAGTTAATTGTCATGAGCTGCGTTTGAATCCACTGCAATGTTATTTTATTATATGGAGTTACTAGCAACCCGCCCTCGCTTCGCTTCGGTTTGAGTCGCTTTACCCGCGTAGTTCCCGTTCCCATGGGAATACCGGGATAAAATATAGCCTATGTTACTCCCTGATATTATAGCTATTGGTGACAGAATTTTTGAAATCGGTTCGGTGGTTTAAGCGTGAAAGCGTAATAAACATATAAACAAACAAACACACAACCTTACTTTCGCTTTATAATATTAGTAAGGATTTTAAATAAATTTTAAAACTTATTCTGTTAATTTTCCGTATATGACGGATTGAGAATACAATTTACCACTCCCTATCTTGCTCGTGGATGTCTTAAAAAACGCTAAGGGATGTAATATACACATAACATTTCTGAAAGAGAAGGAAAACTCGAAAACTTAAACCCTATACTAACATGTCTGACCAGTTGGTATAGTACGTAAAATTCGCTCCCATTGTAAGGGAGGCCAGAGCCCAACAGTGGAACTTATGTGGGTGTCGATGATGATGATAAGTCAATCATCGGTTTTTTAGCAATGGAGTAAGTAAGCAATTCACCACCTATCTTGGCCGTAACTTTTTTTTTTTTTATTGCTGCAGTGGCAAACGAGCAAACGGTACACCTGATGGTAGATGTTGCTGCCGCTCATGGACCTTTACAAGGCCGCTGCCTACCGTGAAGAAAGTGAAGGGAGTGTGAATGCGTGCATTGAGGCTCGGTGATACCAAAGGCACCACCAAAATCCTCCACACGCAAACATCCTCAGAAAGTTGGGCTGTCTGTAACTGTCGTAAAATACGACTAAAGCGGGTTTCACACTACGCTATAATATAATAGCATTATATTATATAGTTCATAGCACAACAATATCGCGCACCATACATTGTTAAGGACACGTTCACACTGTACTGTACTATATTTTATGTATAGTGCGCGATATTGTTGTGCTATGAGCTATATACTATATGCTATTATATTATAGCGTAGTCTGAAAACCCCCTAAAGGACATAATATACAGTTACAGAGAAGGAAAACTCGACATATAACTGTATGTCATCACGTCTGACCAGCGCGGTATAATAGCTCATTTCCCCTTCTATTTTAGAAGAGGCTCGAGCATAAGAATGGGACTTATATGAGCTTGAAATAAAAACCTGTACCAACGAACCTCTGTCACAATGGCAGGGAAATTGACCGACTCCACGACGCTGGTCAGACAAGTTTTTATGGGGTTATATTTCAAGTTCCTTCGTTTACATGGATGTTATCTGCATAGATTCCTTAGTAGTGTTTTACTAGTGTAGGGTAAGGGTAGCCCCTGGTGTAAGATTCATCACATTGGATCGCACGGATAAGAAATAGACTTAAAGTAATAAAATTAAAATCTTATCAATAAATCTAGGTTAATAATTTATTTTGAGCTCACTAGATGGCGTTGTACAAAATTCTAAAACACGTGTTTTCGTCACAAAAACGTACATATCCAAGCGTGGCGTTAACGCCACGCCAACGAACGAGTTCACCCTCGCCAATAGAGGTTTCACATCAAAAATATACGTAGCAAAATCTGTGTAATAAAGAGGTCACTTTGTTCTCAATAAGCAGATTAAAAAAAATCTTCGAACAGTATCGATCTCCATTTGTCTGTACGAAAACAGTTGTATAATTTGATAGTCCAATCGCATTATTAGATTAGCAATAAACTTACATTCAATTACATTGAATAAATCGCTGTGATGTCCGTCTATAGTAAATAGGCGTAATTTATATGTGGTATATAGAATATTATTCTGTGTTATGACGAAATAAGAATACAATTCACCACATATCTTACCCCTGGATATCGTAAAAGATGACTATAGTCTATAAAATATAGCTTGATGACAGATGTCAACGAAACCAAAGAAGTAAGTTTGTACGAGCGACCTGTTTACAATTTCATTTTGTATCAAATATATTTTCATTCTTTTCATGCCAGTTATGTTGCAACTAAATTGCAATACATTATAAATATGAAAATATTAATATTCATGCCTAAAATGTACCTCGTAAGTACTGAAATACCTAGTAAACATTTTACACATAAATAACGCTTACGCACGTACAAGGTCATACTGGACTGAAAATAAGAGATGTGACAGTCGATATACGTAAATCGATAACCGATCTTTATTACATTATTCATAAAAGAACTAAACCCAATACAGTACTTATATAAAACTTTCAACATACTTTTTACAATTAAAACAGACAGTTACATTATAAAATACATAAATTGAATTAATAAAACATTAAAAAACTATTTTGCATCTCAGAGTAAATGATAATTATATGTACGCATTATTGTCAATAAACTAGACATATTTATTTATAAAACAGTCGTAATTGATCGATTAATCTAATGACTGTCCCCTATTATGGCAAAAAATTATAAATGTTCTAGCAGGTACGCTCCAGGGATGTCGATAATAGTGACCTAGACCTTGATTGTACTCCTTTTGAATAATTAAAACAGTCAAAAAACAGTTATTGTTTGAAATAAATTTAAAAAGATTTTCATTGATTGTATTTTAATTATAATAGAAAATCACAATTATAAAAATAAAGAGTTTTATCGACAAAAAAATACGGACATTATCGTAAGCGTGACAGCACTAGGGATAACTGTCACAGAGATCAGCCTATATTTTATGGACTATAAGTAATATAATACGCATATAACATCTATGCAAGAGAAAGTAAACTAGAAACAAAACATTATACCCAGCGGTGGGTTTACTAGAGCCAGTTGGGGCAAGTGCCCAGAGCAGCAAATTTTTTAGGGTGGCGATTATGAGTCACCCTTAGTGTCAAATTTATCGACGTGGTGTTCGGGTGGGTTGCGGGTGTCCGTGCTTACGCCCCTCTGTCGCCCCGGACGGAGTGGTGCGAGTAGTGCGCCGACCGCAACCCACCGCCAAGAAAAAAAAGAACAAGTGCCAAATTTATAATTGTTAATTATAATTGTTATATAATAAAGTTTCTGCAATAAATTAGTTATTTTAATTTCGAATAATAAAATATATAAAAAGATATTCAAAAATAAAAAAAAAATATTAAGTAAAATTCCAGTATTGGGGCGGATTTTTTTTCCGGTGCCCAGGAGCGGCATTAAATCCGGCCCCGCCTATACCAATATACCTATATACATGGTATGTCTGTCCAGCATGGTATAGTAAGGTCAATTTCCTTCGTATTGTGGAGGAGGTTCGAGCCCAACAGTGGAACGTATATAAGTCGAGATGATGATGATATGTGGTAGAGGAATATGAATTGTCAGATGAACATTTCCGTTTAGTGATGGAGTAAGAATACAATTCACCACCCCCCTCTAGTGGCCGTGGGTATCATAAAAAAAGAGGGTGCGTACAAAGTACGCATGTCAGAAGTGAAATTTCTATGGTGCCACGTGTTTTCTGTCAATAGTAATAAAAAAATAATTTATCAAGGAGATAAATTAACATAAACACGTAGAATGTTCGGAACTGGAGCAATATATAGATATATGTAGATATACCGACTATCCCACTACACAGGAGCATTCATATGGACAATGCTTAGTAGACGATAGTGAGGACAAATGTGTTTTATCTAGAGATTACAACCCGGTGTTTCTCAACCCGGCCGGATCCGGTTGCAATTGTCGCCAACCCGGCCGGGTCCGCCGGTCCCGGCCAGGTTGTATTAGCGATGAAACCTTTAAAGTATTTTATGAAAATTTTCTATTTATGAGTGGAAAAAGACAATGATTCAAGATTAATATTTATTTCAAACTGGCTTATGAACAGTTATGACAATAACCAGTCTCACTCAAGGCTCAAAATCACACTTGATACATAATTGATTACTTTTACTTATGGACGGTAAAATAACATTAGTATTAGTAATTATTTATTTTTATAAGTTTAAACAAGCAGGTCTATCTCTTTACTCCTTATGTCTATTTGAAAATATAGTATTAAAGTAAGAAACTAATAACGCAGCTTAAAGTATTAAACGTGGCATAACAACTTAGATTAGATTGATAGATAAACTTAAGATAAGCTTTGATATAAACAAAACAAATTCCTATCTGCTCAAAAGGAAAGTATTATGTTTTTTCCTTAAACTTTGGTTAAGACTAGTGAATGTTACTATTACTAATTGATCAAATAGCGAAATCTTATAGGCTAGGCTGTATTGTAACTGTAAACAATCAAACTTGTACAGTCTTAACTAACAAAATATAACGTAAAATTGGTTACGTTACGTAAATGAGTATATTATGACAAAAAAAAAAGTATATTCTTATTTGCATAAGGCAAAACAATTATTTTTCAGTCTGAAAGAATGATCTCAAAAAGCTGGCCATTCTTGTCCGGTCACCGGACCCGGTTAAAATGGCCGGACCCGGTGGGTCCCGGTTTGCAATCTCTAGTTCTATCTCATTCTCTTGCCAGCTGAATTTACATGTTTGTGTCTCTATGGACTTGCTTTTTCGTTTCATCGAGATTAAAATCACAACGATTCTAAAGAAGTTTTACTTCAAAAACAACTAAGGGATATAATATACATATAGTCTTTTGTCGACTTTTACAACGCCCATGGGCACGAGAGGGGGTGGTGAATTGTATTCTTACTCCATCACCACAGAGAGCATGTATAAATGTAATTTGTTGTGCTATGGAGAATATAAATTACACAGAGATTTATAAATAGGGCGGTGGCAATTTATTTGTAGTAATTCAGTGTGGCCGGTGCTAATATGTGATTTTGTTCGTTATAACACGAACAGGTAAGTAGGTCAACCGAGACACAGGTTTTAAAAAAGGACAATTTCACAAGCTTCCGTAAATTTTTCATTACATTTTGAATTTGGGAATTATTTTTGAAGTATTAATGTTGTATGTATTTTTTTTTAAGTTAATTAGCTTTTTGTTTATACACTTTTACTTTTTTTGGGGGGTGGGTTGCGGTTGGCGCACTCCTCGCACCACTCCGTCCGGGGCGACAGAGGGGCGTAAGCACGGACACCCGTAACCCATCCGCGACACGTCGCCTTCGTCGTTGGACCGACCATCGGAGCAGGTTGACGTCAAGTCAGTGGTCGGCCCGACGGAATACCCCGAGGGAGTACCCACTCCCTTCGACGTCCTCTACTGGCACGCCGATCGCCGTCGCAAGGCTAACCTCTCCGCGGGTGCCCGGAATAAATCCCTGGTCCGGTCACCCGCAGCCTCTGCTAGGGCGGCATCAGGCGCAGGTACTCGCGCCTGCGCCGCCCTAGCCGCCAGCGGGGAACCGTGTCCGCGTGGAGTCTTTCCTCCCGCACATGGTCCGCCGCCTCCTTCTGCTAGATGACAGCCTCGCAGAAGGCGGCAACGGCGTCCCAGTTCCTGACGCTGGCGACCATCTCCCTAGCGATGGCAGGCAGCGTCAGGTCGGCACCGATGATCGCGACGAGTTCACGGCGCTCCCCCACCCACGCGGCATACACCTTGAGTGTGTGCTACACCATATCCTCGTCGCAATCGCAGTGGTGGCAGGACGGTGTGCTCTCCCTTCTCACGACCGTGTGCAGGTATTTGGCGAAGCATCCATGCCCCGTCAACACCTGCACCAGTCGGAAAGAAAGCACCCCGTGCTGCCGTTCAAGCCACTGCATCAGCACCGGCCGGAAGGTCTCGACGGTCCTCACACCAAACCGAGGCCTCTCCAGCTGGACTACCCAACGGGCAATGACGTCTCGGCGGGCGTAGACGCGCCAGGCGGTGAGCTCACTCAATGAAACCCCACCGCCCTCCGCTCACACCGCCGTCACTCGCCGATACAATCCGGCGAGCATTTCTGCCTCCAGGTCCCACGGGGGAGTGCCGGCCAACAGGCATGCTGCCTCGGCCGCCACCGTGCGGTAACCGCTTATGGCCCTGATCGCCATGGCCTGATACCCTGATAGTACAACCATTGATTAATTGAATACTGTGAAAATATTAATTTATTACTAATATTTCGAAGGCATTTAATTAATATTTTAGCTCGTATACGCCCCACTGTTGGGCTAGAGCCTCTTCTACAATAGGAGGGAAATAGACCTTACTATACCATGCTCCGTGTGGTGACGGAGTAAGAATACAATTCACCACCCCCTATCTTACCCGTGGGTGATCGTACGAGACGACTAAGGGATATAAAACGCATATAATATCTATGCGAGAGAAGGAAAACTTGAAATAAAACCCTATATCAACACGTCTGACCAGCGTGGTATAGTAGGTCAATTACCCTTCCATTATGGAGGAGGCCCGAGCCCAACAGTGGGACATATATGGGCTGAGATGATGATGATGATGATACCATGCTCCGTGTGGTGACGGAGTAAGAATACAGATTGCCACTCCCTATCTTGCTTGTGGATGTCGTAAAAGGCGACTAAGGGATATAATATGCATATAACATCTATGCAAGAGAAGAAAAGCTCGAAATAAAACTTTATACCAACATGTCTGACTTGTAGGTGAATCGCCCTCCTGTCGCCCGGCTCCGTCCGCGGCGGCAGAGGAGCGGTGCGTGCGGTTCCGTAACCCACCCGTGACACGTCGCCTTCGTCGTTGGGCCGACCACCGGTGTATGGTGAACGCACACTTATCCGAGTCGAACGAGTCGCGTAATAATTAAAAAAAAAACAAAAAACGTGCGTAAAAAGTAGGTACGCATGTCACAAGTGGAACCTCTTTGTATAACGTGTCTTTTGTTAATATTTAAAAAAAATTGTACCCTCTCTCTCTCTCTCTATCTGGATCTTACTCACTCGCTTTCTCCCTACATAGTCCATATAGTCCATAAAATATAGGATGATCTCTGTGACAGTTGTTCCTAGTGCTGTCACGCTTACGATAAAGTCCGTAGTTTTTTATCGATAAAACTATTTATTTTTATAATTGTGATTTTCTATTATAATTAAAATACAATCAATGAAAATATTTTTGATTTTATTTTTTCTTTTTATCTTTTCTTTTTGATTTTATTTTTTTTTATTTGATTTTATTTCAAATAAAAAGTGTTTTTTGACTGTTTTAATTATTCAAAAGGAGTACAATCAAGGTCTAGGTCACTATTATCGTCATCACTGGAGCGTTCCTGATAGAACATTTATCATTTTTTGCCAAAATAGGACAGTCACTAGATCAATCGATCACTTACGACTGTTTTATAAATAAATATGTCTAGTTTATTGACAATAATACGTACATAATATTATCATTTACTCCGAGACGAAAAGTAGTTTTTTAATGTTTAATTAAGTCAATTTATGTATTTTATAATGTAACTGTCTATTTTAATGCCTGTTTTAATTATTAAATATGTTGAAAGTTTTATATGGGTACTGTATTGGGTTTATTTTTTTATGAATAATATAATAAAGATCGGTTATCGATTTACGTATATCGACTGTCCCATCTCTTTTTTATTTTCAGTCCAGTATGGCCTTGTACATGCGTAAGCGTCATTTTTGTATAAATTGTTTACTAAATATTTCAGTACTTACGAGGTACATTTTATGCATGAATATTAATATTTTTATATTTATAATATATTGCAATTCAGTTGCAATAAAACTGGCACGAAAAGAATGTAAAAATATATGATACAAAATGAAATTGTAAACATGTCGCTCGTTCAAACTTACTTCGTCGGTTTCGTTGACACCTGTCACAGAGATCAAGCTATATTTTACCTGGCCGGGTCCGCCGGGCCCGGCCGGGTTATATTAGCGATGAAAACTCTAAAGTATTTTATGAAAATTTTCCATATATGAATGGAAAAAGACAATGATTCAAGGTTAATATTTTTTTTCAAACTGGCTTATGAACAGTTAGGACAATAATCAGTCTCACTCAAGTCTCAAAATCACCCTTAATACATAATTGATTACTTTTACTTATGGACGGAAATGTAACATTAGTATTAATAATTATTCATTTTTATAAGTTTAAACAAGCAAGTCTTTCTCTTTACTCCTTATAGTGTCTACTTGAAAACATAGTACTAAAATAAAAAACTAAATAACACAGCTTAAAGTACTAAACGTGTCATAACAACTTAGTTTAGATAGATAGATAAATTTTGGTATAAACCCAACAAATTTTTATCTGCTAAAAGTAAATTATTATGTTTGTTCTTAAACTTTAATTATTAAGACTTGTGAGGTTACTATTACTAATTGAGCAAATAGCGAAATCTTATGGACTAGGCTGTATTGTAACTTTAAACAACCAAACTTGTATGGCCTTAACTAACAAAATGTAACGTAAAATTGGTTACTTTACGTAGGCTTTATAAGTATATTATAACAAAACAAAAAATATATTCCAACTTGCATAAGGCAAAATAATTATTTTTCAGTCTGAAAAAGCTGACCATGCTTACCGGGCCCGATCACCGGGCCCGGTAAGAATGGCCGGGCCAGGTGGGCGCCTAAAAGGGTACCGGGCCCAGGCGGGACCGGCCTACTCTCGCTCCATGGTCATGTGCTTCGTGCTATGTTCGCCCTTTCTCACACTCTCTCAATCGGTCTCAATCGTTCTCTCCCTCTTCTTGAACAAAAATTTTCGTAGCAATAAATTGCGTTTCATACGTAAAAATTTTACCTGGATGCGCACAAAGAAGTTTCATTTCAAAAATATATGCAATTTTAAAAGTTACTAGCTTTTAATGTTATTATTATATTCTATCCCTTTTTCGCTCAATGGTGTTTGTTTAGGGCAAACGCATACTAACCGAATGGAGATTGCGACAGTGACGTCATATTGTTTGTAGTGCTCTCCTTGTCTTCTAATTGTTTTCTCTATCTACGTTTGTAACTATAATTAGTTATATAAATATAATTATCTATGTATAAAGTAAATCGCTAGTCCCACTGGTCCCCGACACCCCACGTCGAACGTTTTTACACAAAGAAAAACTGAGAAAATTACTTAATAGTTTGAAAAGTTTAGAAAAGATAATGATTATTGTTATTCGCCAGTTTGACGAATATGAATTGTGTAGCCATTTTTTTTGATTTTTAAATATTTGTTTCGTATTCCATTTAGTGACAGAGTAGTCATAAGTCATCACCCCCTATTTTATCCATGGATGTCGTAAAAGACGACTAAGAGTTAAAAAAAAAAAACTGGAAGTTACAATATTTTTTTTTTCATTACCAACGGTGGCAAACGAGCAAGCAGCACATCTGATGGTAAGTGATACTGCTGCACATGGACCTTTGCAATACCAGGGGCACAGCCAGGCCGTTACCTACCGTGAAGGAAATACTCTTCTTAAACCTCGTTTAAAGAAGGACATGTCATAGTCTCTCCGCTGCTCCAGCGACTCCAATCTGTCCGTAAGATTGGGATCCCCGACGATTTGAATAGACCGTCTTTGCAGGGAGTCAAGTGGGTCTAGCTGATATTTGGGCGCACCTGCCCAGAGATGTGAGCAGTACTCCACATGAGGACGAACTTGTGCTATGTATAGCACAAGACGCTGTCTCGGTGTGAAGTACCGCCTGGCTCTGTTCAGGATGCCCAACTTTTTGCAATATCCAGTGCGGTTGGCATTTGTAATATGAATAAATAAATACCAAGGCCAGTCTTTGAGTGTTTGTGACATCATTCTTGGCAATCCATGTTTTCATATGGTCAATCGCCTGTCTAAGAATTAGCACACCGAATTGGCAATAGGCAGGCTACATCGCTCGACGAACGGACAACCACTGGGGAAGAAAGGTTCTCGAGTGGCGACCACGTATCGGATGACGCAGTGTAAGACCCCCCTCCACTAGGTGGACCGACGACCTGGTGAAAGTTGCTGGGCGTCGTTGGACGTAAGCGGTACAGGACCGCATTATGTGGCGTAATATGAGGGAGGCCTACATCCAGCAGTGGACGGCAATAGGTAGAAATGATGATGATATCGCCGCCGTATTGACCAAAATCATAATTTTTTTTTGTTATTTTTCTTAACAATGTTATGTAACAAAATGTATGTTATGTAAGTATATCATATGTTATGTTCCGTGTGGTGACGGATTAAGAATATAATTCACCACTCCCTATCTTGCCCGTGGATGTCGTGAAAGACGACTAAGGGATATAATATGCACTTAAAATCTGTGCAAGAGAAGACAAACTCGAAATGAAACCCTATACCAACATGTTTATATAACCAACACGGGGAATTGTCCGTCACCCGCAGAGAGGCTGACCGCGCGACAGCGACCGACGTCCCAGGACGTCGAGAGGTGAGGTTACCCAAAAGGGTATTCCGTCGGGCCGACCACTGGCTCAACACAACAACACGGCTCGCGAGGCCATTACAAACAAAATAACTGGGGATCCGTCCTCGCCTTCGAGGTGCGATATCGCGGCGCGCAAAAGTCAGTAATACTATCATGGGCACGGCTACTTTGCTTCCAATGACGTCCTAAGTCGAGGCTCCTTACCCACAGGGGAGTCCTTGGGCGATGTCGCTTACTTTATTTTCACCAAGGTGAGAGTCTACAACACTTACCAATAGTCCAAGCTGTCAAAGCCATCTGCGGCTAACAATTTTACACTCCACAAAAAAGAAACTAAACCAATCAAGCATGACTCTCAGTTACCAATACTTCTGGAGCCCACTCTCGGAACAGTCAGCTTTCGATAACATCCGGTTGTCGTATAAAAGCATCTGTCCCTGTATCCCGTGATAGTCCGATGCACTTGTTTAGGCTGTTGTTTGGTTGTTGCTTGTTTTGCCTGACGAAATTAGGTGTTTTTAGCATACCTATCATAGTTTGCAATTTATGATTTGGTCATGCTCACTGAATAAGGTTCTGCTTGCGGTAGCAATATGGAGCGGGTCATTCCCTTCCCTCCAATGTGGTTGAGGGGAGTGATGGCTGCTCTAGTAGTTAACTCGTGATCGAGTGCTGCTTGTGGGATCTGGTCCAACTATGTTTTCCTTTCTTTTTTTATTAGAACTAAATTAAAAAAAAAAGTAATATCCTATCTCGAAGGGCATCACACTGGAGCAAAGACTATATGTTGTATACGTAATTGTATTCAAAAGATGGTAAAAAAAATGACTGTCCGCTGAGTTTCTTGCCGGATCTTCTCAGCTTGTGGCCGCGTTCCGATCCGGTGGTAGATATTGTATTATATTCAAACGATGTATAAATTTGACAATATGTAAGTGCCCTCAAGGGGCCTATGCAGAATAAATAATTTGATTTGATTTAGGACAAATTTATAACCATTAACTAAGACTGTACCAATAATTCTTATGTAAGAGCCTTATCTTCCAATCACTCGCAGAATTGTCACCTCTCTATGGGCGAATGGACGATAACAAGTAGTAAGACTTGGATAAGCTGGGAAGGAAAAGAGTTTCATCATTTATTAATACTAGTGGTCGCCGTGTGGTCGAAATTCGGCCATAATTAATTTTAATTAATTTTTCTGCTACACAATTTTCTTTCAATTTTATTTATGTATAATTGTAAATTGAGCAGGCTGTATTTCAGTAATCTATACCAATAAATAAAATTGGAGTGTCTGTTTGTAATGTCAAAATAATAGGCTTTTTTCATGCTCACACGGTTATTTGCACGACACCTATGCCTAAAATAGCAATTAAAAAATTTTTGTCTGTCTGTCTGTCTGTCTGTCTGTTTGTTCCGGGTAATCTTCAAAACGGCTGGACCGATTTCAAAAATTCTTTCACCAATGGAAAGCTATAATATCAGGGCGTAAACTAGGCTATATTTTATCCCGGTATTCCTGCGGGAACGGGAACTACGCGGGTAAAACGACTATAACCTATAACCGAAGCGAAGCGAGGGCGGATTGCTAGTAACTAATATAAAAAGTACAAAGTACAAATGCCTATTAGACATTGTCATCATAATTGATTATTTGTAATCGACATGATTATTTGACATTCGGTTTGACCAGAGTTTTTAACCCTAAATAAAAGTGTATAAGCGCGCGTATGTGTGCGTGTGTCTGTAGCGATTGCGTTGTAGTGTGCGTAATGCCTTTTTTAATGAATTGAATGTACTTCTAATCCATTATTATATGAAATTTCAGTTTTATGCACTTCTCCTCATTATATACGTCAACTATGCCAAATTTCATACTTGTCCATCCATGTAATTTTCGTAAAAAGGGGTACAAAGTTTTTGCTTCACGTATTAATATATAGATAAGATCATCATTATCTTGGCTCATATACGTTCCGCTGCTTGGTTCGAGACTCCTCCACAATGGGAGGCAAATTAGCCTTACTGTGCCATGCTATCCGTGTGACGAAGTAAGAATATAATTCACCACTCCGTTTCTTGCTCGTGGGTGTCGTAAAAGACGACTAAGGGATATAATATGCATATAATATCTATGCCAGTAAAGGAAAGCTCGAAATAGAAAACTATTTTTTTTTTTGGTTTTGGGTTGCGGTCGGCGCACTCCTCGCACCACTCCGTCCGGGGCGACAGAGGGGCGTAAGCACGCACTCCCGCAACTCACCCGCGATGCACGTCGGTACCTTTGACCGACGTCCCCCCCTCGGGAAGGACGTCGGTCTTTCCTCACGCGGTCGGCCTCTCAGCGGGTGACAGACTAATTCCCCGGTCACGTCACCCGCGGCTAGGGCGGCATGAGGCGCAGGTGCAGGCGCCTACGCTGCCCCAGTCGCCGGCGGCGGATCGCCTCATCGACGCTGCGCTCCTCGCGCAAGCGATCCGTCGCAGCGTCAGGTCGGAAATAGAACCCTATACCAACACGTTTGACCAGCGTAGGTCAATTTACCATGCTGGTCAGACAGGTTGGTATAGGGTTTTAGTTCAGGTTTTCTTACTCTTGCATAGTTGTTATATGCATATTATATTACTTAGTCATTTACGACACACATGGCCAAGATAAGGAATGGTGAATTGTATTCTTATTCCGTCACCACACGGACAATACAAGAGTAATAGTCAGTTACAGTCGTAATATAAAGTCCACTGACAGTCGGAGAGATGGAGGAAAATTTATTGCTAGAACACCATTACCAGTATTTGAGTACGGAACTCCAATAAATAAAAAAAAAAGCGGAAGCAATTAAAACTTTCCTTACCTCAGTTCGTTATAATTTCGTGGAAAACCAACGAAGTCTCCATGCTCATTGGAATTTTCCATCTCGAAGCAATTTATTTCGAGATTAATAAAGTAGGCGAAATTCTGAACATGGGTACCTTTAATTTGCACGTAAGATTACTTAATTTTTAATGAATACTTTTGAGACAATTCGAATGGAATAAATACGTTTGATAAAATCGTAGATTGCGTAAGTGGTGCACGCCTTTTATGTAATTATGTTTGAATCCTCGAATTCAGGGGTTATATGTGACAGAAGGTAGTCTTTCCTAACTTTATTTTCACTTCATTCTCCCTGAAAAGTGTTCGAAACGTCGTCAAAGTCATTATCATTCTGCTCTTGTCCCAATTACTCGAGCTCGACTAGTCTTTTATTGCTAAACTTTTGTCTACAGTTTATGACCGGCCGCCTGCTTGATGTCAACCGTCCTTAGAATGTTATTGTTGACCAAACGGCATATTTAAAGCGTGTTACGAAGCTAGTTATGTATACCACTATTATCTTTACAATAATTATACTAGACGATAGCGTTTCTGATGATTGGGTGATGTTACATGATATTAGTCCAATTTTTAATGACGATTCCAAATTTGTGTCTGAACGGGGCATGCCAGTTTTAGGCCTAAAAGTGCACAAAGAAATGGTTACACTAAACAATTATATTAATATTTATCGTAGTTTAGCTGTGTTTAGCTGTGTGGTAGCGGCTTCGAATACTACCAACCCTTGCTTTGCTCGTGGGTGTCGTAAAAGACGACTAAGAGCCCTAGATTGACCCGGACCAACTCCATCTGGTACCATTTGGGTCAACGATTACATTCCCAAGGAGGGTTGACGTCAGACAGGCGGCCTGTCATAAAAGTCATTGCCGAAACTTTTTGCAATATGTAAAAACAGATGACATATTGCGTCGACCCCAAGTAATTGGGATAAGAGCAAGATGATGATGATGATTTATCGTAGTTCTTTTTGTATTAATTATATTATTTTATACAAGTAGGTAATATTCTTTCAAAATTATTAAACAAGAAAACGACTAAACCATGTAAAGGAACTTAGAAATAAATATGTTTACATAAATATGTTGTTTTTTCAGAAAAACATATTGGCAGGGTAAACTAACTGAAATAATAATTGCCATATTATTTATTATTCATTTCATTTCTACTTAATATAAATAAGGGTACAGCTTTTACGTCTTTTTTAGTTGCGTTTGGAAAAAGCATTATTTTTTTTTAAATGTAAACGTGCCAAAATTGTTCAGTATGTATCTCAAAACATAGGTCTTTTATCTTCTATAATAGCCTATTTTTGTATACATAATTAATAACGGTTTTGAATACTGTTTTATTTCACGGAAGATTTTTGCTCACACGGACGAAACATACACAAATTCCGATGGCTTCCACGGCGCTGAGGCCTTTTTTCTTTTTTTTTTTTATGGGTAGGCCATGGTAAGCGCACGCGCGGTTCTGTCCGTCCGAGGCGATGAAAGGACGGCGCGCGGGCCCATAACCCACCCGTACCCACGTCACCTCGTTGTTGCGCCGACCACCGGAGCAGATGTGACTTGTCATCAGTGGTCGGCCCGAGGGAATACCCTTTCGGGTAACCTCACCTCTCGATGTACTGGGACGTCGGTCGCCATCGCGCAGTCAGCCTCTCTGCGGGTGACGGACAATTCCCCGGTCCAATCACCCGCGGCCTCGGCTAGGGCGGCATTAGGCGCAGATACTCGCGCCTGCGCCGCCCGAGTCGCCGACGGCGGAACGTGTCGCCAAATAGTAGCTCTACTCGCACACGATCCGCCGCAACGGCGCTGAGGCCTGCCGTAGGTCACTACTTATTGTAGTAAAGCGCAAACACAACTCATATTCCTAACATAGTGTATTGAAAACCGGGGCATGTATGCGTCTGAAGCAACTTTTGTGAAGAATGGCAATCCCATATCTAATTAGTCAGAAGCGGAAAACGTCAATTCAACCAATAGGCACTATTACTTGTTTTGCAAATCCAAGGTATTTATTTTCGTGGTTAAAATCAACGATCAGCGGTAAAACTAATTTATTTTGTTTTATTAAAATCCTAATTGATTGTACTTATAAATAAAGTAAAATAATAAAAACATAAAGTATATATTTAATACACATAAGCAATAAATATTTGAATAAAAATAGTAGGTATTGATGAGATATAAGAAGATTTAATTGCTTTAAATGACAAGTTTTTTGTAAATCATTTTTTTTACTAATTATTACCATTGCCTACTATTATTATCATTAGCCTTTGTAGGTGTGCACGATGGGCCTGAATTACTATGGCGACTTGGCATGCCCCTGTCTGTAACAGCTCTAGTTAAATTAAAATATAACATGTTTTTTTTTCTATTAAAAAACCCCAAATTTGGAGTTAAACCCAATTTATTTAATTTTAAGCTGAAAAAAACTTTCTTTTATTTGATTTTCTTGTTGAAGCTGAAAGTAGAGAGCTATTCTGAATGCTTCAACAATTATAAGCCATCATGTATGTGTTCCAGTAGCCTTGGTAGCGTTCTTCCACCGTACGAAGGTGCTGGTGAAATCGATCGCCCCGTTTTTCACTTAGATCTCCAAGACTGGCAGGTAAATAATGTACATGGTTGTGAAGAAAGTGTAACTTGATAATCATGTTACGTTCCGAAAGTAACTCATTAGGACTTCGATTTGGTGAACGAGAATTAGAGCTTCAAACCTTACTAGACAGTAGGCAGCGACGTGCAGTCCTGGTATTGGAAGGATAGATAACCGGTAATTACTAATAATCCTTTTTTTTTGGGGTGGGTTACGGTCGGCGCTCTCCTCGCACCACTCCATCCGGGACGACAGGGGGGCGTAAGCATGTACACCCGTAACCCACCACGACACATCGCATTCGTAGGTGGGCCGATCACCGGAGTAGGGTGACTTGACATCAGTGATCGGCCCGACGTAATACCCCCTTGAGGGGTATCCTCCCATCGATCGACGTCCCCCGCTCGGGGAGGACGTCGGTCTTTCCTCACGCGGTCGGTTATTACTAACCCTCAGGTACAGTCAATTCTGGCACCATCATAATCATCCAACTTATCTCAATTACTTGGAGTCGATCCAATAAGTGTAATCTTCTTTCATCCTTACTAATATTATAAATGCGAAAGTAACTCTGTCTGTCTGTCTGTCTGTCTGTCTGTCTGCTACGCTTTCACGTCTACACCACTGGACCGATTTTGATGAAATTTGGTACAGAGATGGACTAAAGCTTGAGAAAGGACATAGGCTACTTTTTATCGCGAAAAAGTGGGTATAAGGGGATGAAATAGGGGTTGACATTTTGTATGGAAATTCGTCATTTTCGATTATAGAACCACGAATCTTTATATTAAGGTACCTGATAATAAATAAATAAATATTCGTTCAAGCGTTTTGGAAATTTCATTTACCTGGGGATGAAATTCAACCCCTAAAATACCAAAAAGCATACAGCCGAAACCACTGGGCCTAGAAACGTATTTTTTTTACACCATCGTATTTCTTGGGGTGCACGAGCACTAGCAAAGGATTTTGGGAAATTTACCCCCTTAAGGGGGTGAAAAGCATATAGTCTTTCACGTCTAAAGCGATTTTGATGAAATTTGGTACAGAGATGGACTAAAGCTTGAGGAAGGATATAGGCTACTTTTTATCGCGAAAAAATGGGTATAAGGGGTTGAAATAGGGGATGACATTTTGTATGGAAATTCGTCATTTTCGATTATAGAACCACGAATCTTTATTTTAAGGTACCTGATAATCCTTACTAATATTATAAATGCGAAAGTAACTCTGTCTGTCTGTCTGTCTGCTACGCTTTCACGTCTAAACCACTGGACCGATTTTGATGAAATTTGGTACAGAGATGGACTAAAGCTTGAGAAAGGACATAGGCTACTTTTTATCGCGAAAAAATGGGTATAAGGGGATGAAATAGGGGTTGACATTTTGTATGGAAATTCGTCATTTTCGATTATAGAACCACGAATCTTTATATTAAGGTACCTGATAATAAATAAATAAATATTCGTTCAAGCGTTTTGGCAATTTTATTTACCTGGGGATGAAATTCAACCCCTAAAATACCAAAAAGAATACAGCCGAAACCACTGGGCCTAGAAACGTATTTTTTTTACACCATCGTATTTCTTGGGGTGCACGAGCACTAGCAAAGGATTTTTGGAAATTCACCTCCTTAAGGGGGTGAAAAGCATATAGTCTTTCACGTCTAAACCGATTTTGATGAAATTTGGTACAGAGATGGACTAAAGCTTGGGAAAGGACATAGGCTACTTTTTATCGCGAAAAAATGGGTATAAGGGGTTGAAATAGGGTATGACATTTTGTATGGAAATTCGTCATTTTCGATTATAGAACCACGAATCTTTATATTAAGGTACCTGATAATAAATAAATAAATATTCGTTCAAGCGTTTTGGAAATTTCATTTACATGGGGATGAAATTCAACCCCTAAAATACCAAAAAGCATACAGTCGAAACCACTGGGCCTACAAACGTATTTTTTTTACATCATCGTATTTCTTGGGGTACACGAGCACAAGCGAAGGATTTTTGGAAATTCACCCCCTTAAGGGGGTGAAAAGCATATAGTCTTTCACGTCTAAACCGATTTTGATGAAATTTGGTACAGAGATGGACTAAAGCTTGGGAAAGGACATAGGCTACTTTTTATCGCGAAAAAATGGGTATAAGGGGTTGAAATAGGGGATGACATTTTGTATGGAAATTCGTCATTTTCGATGATAGAACCGTGAATCTTTCTATTAAGGCACCTGATAATAAATAAATAAATATTCGTTCTAGCGTTTTGATAGTTTCACTTACATAGGGATGAAATTCAACCCCTAAAATACCAAAAAGCATACAGCCGAAACCACTGGGCCTAGAAACGTATTTTTTTTGTACACCATCGTATTTCTTGGGGTGCACGAGCACTAGCAAAGGATTTTTGGAAATTCACCCCCTTAAGGGGTTGAAAAGCATATAGCCTTTCACGTTGTAACCACTTAACCGATTTTGATGAAATTTGGTACAGAGATGGACTAAAGCTTGAGAAAGGATATAACGCTACTTTTTATCGCGAGTGAAATAGGGGAAAGTATTTTCTTTTTACATCGTCTTATTTCTTGGGGTATACGAGCACTAGCAAAGGATTTTTGGTAACTCACCCCCTTACGGGGGTGAAAAGCGTATAGACGAAACTATTAGTGCTAGGAACGTAAAACTTTCTATGCAATTCTCTTTCTTTTGTTGTAAGTGAGCTCTAAGAAATTATTATATTAAAATCAACTCTTAAAGGGGTGCAAAATATATAGTCGAAATCATTAGGCCTAGAAACATGGAATTGAGTATAAAGTTGCTTTTCTTGGGGAAAGAGAGATTTTTGCAGTTTTAGCCCTAAGGGGGTGAACAGCATTTAACCGAAATCACTGAGCCTAGGAAGGAGCATTTTAGTGGTCGGCTTTCTTGGATTACCCCAAGATTTTCTTAGTGCTCACTTACCAAGCACTATGAAAAACTTTGGTAAGGATAAGCGAGCTCTAACAAAGAATTTTTGGAAATTCAACCCCTAAGAGGGTGAAAGTGTATAGCCAAAGATACCGGGCCTAAGAATATGAAATTTTGTATACCGATCGGTTATTTGGGGTAAGCACTCACTAAGAAACAATTTTGGGCTGCCCAAAAAGGATAAAACGCATATAGTCGAAGACGCCAATGATATATCATCATTATTTTGCTCTTATCCTGATTACTTTGGATCGACGCGATATGTAGGTACTCTTCTGCCATCGTAGATATATTGCAAAGATTCTAGCAACATTTTATGAGCTGGCGGATGACATTGTTGGTCAGACGGCATCACCAATTGGTCCAGGTCGATGTAAATCTTTGTCTTAGTAGTATTTTGCGACACCCACGAACAAATAAAGCGTGGTAATATTTCTAGTAGCTACCAGACAATAAGTTACAATCAAGATATCATTCCAATTTTCTATCTCTACAAATAAATAAATTTGAAGGGTCTGTTGTCTATCAAAATAATAGGTTTTATTTATGCTCACACAATACGGTCCAAATTTTTTTGTCTGTCTGTCTATTCGTTACAGGTAATCTTCAAAATGGCTGGACCGATATTGATTACATTTTACCATCAGGTCTACCAGGCGTACATAGGGAATAACTTAGACTATATTTTATCCCAGGCTATATTTTATCCCAGTGTGGCTGGAGCAAGCAACCTTGAGAATTAGGTCGATTTTAAAATTATTTCACTAATGGAAAGCTATTTTTAAGCGGGTAACATATTTAAGCTATTTTTATCCCGATATTCCTACGGGATCAGGTACAATACCGGTAAAATCACGGGAATTTAATGGTTTTAAAAATTAGTTCACTAATGAAAAGCTATATTATCAGTGAATAACATATAGAGGCTATTTTCATCCCGGTATTTGCCCAAGAACGAAAACTAAACCGGGGGATGTCGACCATTTTTTAAAATTCTTTCACCAATGGAAAGCTACCTATGTTATGATTTCTGATGTTTACGCGAGTATTATACATTTTAAATAAAACTACTTTACGGATTTTATCGCGTTTGTATTTGATTTTTGATTACCCGACGTTTCGAACACTTTACAGCGTTCATGATCACGGGTGGACTAAGATGTCTCACGTCCAACAAGTCATCGTTACTGCAGAAAATTTTATAATTATCTACCCGATACAGAAATTAGTTATTAAATATTGACCCACATTTTGATACAAAATTTATTGCCAGTGTAAGAAAAAAATGATTCTATATGAAAAAATTATATTGTTTATGGTTAGTAATAAATAAACATTAAAATTAATAGTAATTATATTTAAAAACTAACTAATAATCTAGTATACTACCACCGGATCGGAACACGGTTACACTGAGAAAGATCCGGCAAGAAAACTCAGGTAACATGATGCTAAATTAAAGTTAATTTTGAAGGCGGCTTACTTTATGTTACTAAAAAGGTTTTAATTTATAAAATTATCTTTAGTTATTAATATTGTGGGTCAAATCTATACAATATGAGCTCACGGTGTCTTGCAGTCTTGTGGTGGTCTTTTTGGATTTCTTTTTAATAATGTTTATAACAGGATCCCAGCTTGATGGTAACACCCAGCCATCCTCTCTATTGAAATTTTTGTGTTTTTTAATCTCAATAGCCTCGCGTACCATTCTAGGCAGGTATCGGTGTTCTTTTGCGAGGATTTCTGGTTTATCAAACCTGATGTTATGGTGGGCGCGGTCCTGGCTATGTTCACAGACTGCAGACCTAGTGTCCCGGCGGTGCTTCACATCGGCTATGTGTTCTTTGATCCGAGTTCTTATGGATCTCTTTGTTTGTCCAATATAAGAGAGACCACAGTCACAGTCAAGTTTATATACTCCTGCATCTTGTAAAGGGATCTGGCACTTGACAGGTGGTAAGAATTGGCTAATCCTCTTCAGTGGCTTAAAATAAGTTTTAATGGAAGAGCGTTTCAGGATGTAGCCAATCTTGACAGTGACTCCTTTGACATAAGGTAGTATTGCAGGAAGGCGCTCAACTGTGGGTGGTTTCACTCGGTCTCTGCGACGGGGGCGAGGAACTGGCAGCTTGTTTGCACGTAGCACCTGCTTGACATGCTGCAGCTCCCCAGCCAGGTGTTCATCGTCACAGATTCCTCGTGCTCTCTGCAACAAAGATTTACTCACGGTAGCTAACTGTGAAGGGGGATGATGAGAATCACCGTTCAAGTATCTGTTTGTATGTGTTGCTTTACGATACACTGTATGACTCAAGGTGTTATTAGGGTTACGTATAACCAAAATGTCTAAGAAGGCTAAAGAGTTATTTGACTCCAGTTCCATAGTGAATTGAATTTTTGGATTAATGGAGTTAAGATGGTTTAGGAATATGGTTATTTTGTCTGTGGGTAATATTGTGAAAGTGTCATCTACGTACCGCTTGTAGAACCTGGGTGTGACAGGTGAGCTTGATAAGGCCGTCTCCTCGAAGTTCTCCATGAATATATCGGCAACGACAGGGGAGACCGGCGAGCCCATAGCCACTCCATCTACTTGCTTGTAGAAGTCATCATTCCACATAGTTTCATTGTCAGTGAGATGTAGATCTTTCACTCTTCACCTCTCTACCTCTGGAGGATTGCATCGAAACCATATCTAAGAAGCTATCTGACAATAATATGCCATTGGGATATGCGGAACTGTTACGTCAATGCCTAACAACTGTCTATTTAATGTGGAATGATGACTTCTACAAGCAAGTAGATGGAGTGGCTATGGGCTCGCCGGTCTCCCCTGTCGTTGCCGATATATTCATGGAGGACTTCGAGGAAACGGCCTTATCAAGCTCATCTGTCACACCCAGGTTCTACAAGCGGTACGTAGATGACACTTTCACAATATTACCCACAGACAAAATAACCATATTCCTAAACCATCTTAACTCCATTAATCCAAAAATTCAATTCACTATGGAACTGGAGTCAAATAACTCTTTAGCCTTCTTAGACATTTTGGTTATACGTAACCCTAATAACACCTTGAGTCATACAGTGTATCGTAAAGCAACACATACAAACAGATACTTGAACGGTGATTCTCATCATCCCCCTTCACAGTTAGCTACCGTGAGTAAATCTTTGTTGCAGAGAGCACGAGGAATCTGTGACGATAAACACCTGGCTGGGGAGCTGCAGCATGTCAAGCAGGTGCTACGTGCAAACAAGCTGCCAGTTCCTCGCCCCCGTCGCAGAGACCGAGTGAAACCACCCACAGTTGAGCGCCTTCCTGCAATACTACCTTATGTCAAAGGAGTCACTGTCAAGATTGGCTACATCCTGAAACGCTCTTCCATTAAAACTTATTTTAAGCCACTGAAGAGGATTAGCCAATTCTTACCACCTGTCAAGTGCCAGATCCCTTTACAAGATGCAGGAGTATATAAACTTGACTGTGACTGTGGTCTCTCTTATATTGGACAAACAAAGAGATCCATAAGAACTCGGATCAAAGAACACATAGCCGATGTGAAGCACCGCCGGGACACTAGGTCTGCAGTCTGTGAACATAGCCAGGACCGCGCCCACCATAACATCAGGTTTGATAAACCAGAAATCCTCGCAAAAGAACACCGATACCTGCCTAGAATGGTACGCGAGGCTATTGAGATTAAAAAACACAAAAATTTCAATAGAGAGGATGGCTGGGTGTTACCATCAAGCTGGGATCCTGTTATAAACATTATTAAAAAGAAATCCAAAAAGACCACCACAAGACTGCAAGACACCGTGAGCTCATATTGTATAGATTTGACCCACAATAATAATAACTAAAGATAATTTTATAAATGAAAACCTTTTTAGTAACATAAAGTAAGCCGCCTTCAAAATTAACTTTAATTTAGCATCATGTTACCTGAGTTTTCTTGCCGGATCTTTCTCAGTGTAACCGTGTTCCGATCCGGTGGTAGTATACTAGATTATTAGTTAGTTTTTAAATATAATTACTATTAATTTTAATGTTTATTTATTACTAACCATAAACAATATAATTTTTTCATATAGAATCATTTTCTTCTTACACTGGCAATAAATTTTGTATCAAAATGTGGGTCAATATTTAATAACTAATTTCTGTATCGGGTAGATAATTATAAAATTTTCTGCAGTAACGATGACTTGTTGGACGTGAGACATCTTAGTCCACCCGTGATCATGAACGCTGTAAAGTGTTCGAAACGTCGGGTAATCAAAAATCAAATACAAACGCGATAAAATCCGTAAAGTAGTTTTATTTAAAATGCTACCTATGTTATCAGCGAATAACATAGGCAATTTTTATCTTTGATATTTCTGGGATTTATATTTTTTTTTTTCACCCATGTACATTTATAATATCAACGAGTAACATAGGCATTTTTATCTCGGTATTGGCATGGGAATGGGGTCTACGTGAATGAAACTGCGGGTGTTTATTATTATTGATATAATTTTTTTTTCACTAATGGAAAAGTACGTTATCAGAGACTAAGGAAAGGCATATTTATCATCGTATTTACACGGGAATCTGAACTACAAGGCTAGAAGTAATATTCAAATGTGAAAGTTTGTGAAGATATTTGGATGTTTGTTACTCAATCACGCTTAAACTGTTGAGCAGATTTGGATGAAAATTGTCACGTAGATAGAGTATTTCTGAAATTAAGAAATGTAATACTTTTTATGCCGATAATATTCTTTGCGATAATAGTTAAATATGCAAGTAAATTTTACGCGGGCGAAGCCGCGGGCAAAAGCTAGTAGTACATATATAGCAAAACTTTTGGTAATAGTTTTACAACCGGCTTGAAGTCGACCCTTCTTGGATATGTAATAGTTGACCAAATGACATCAAATGGAATTGGAAATGCGGTGACAGAGTAAGAATACAATTCACCACTCCCCATCTTGTGAGTGGATGTCGTAAAAGACGACGAAGGGATATAATATGGATATAACATCTATGCGAAGTAAAAAAAACCCGAAAAAAATACTATGCCAACCTGTCTGACCAGCATGGTATAGTAAGGTCAATTTACCTCCTATTGTGGGGGAGGGTTGAGCCCAACAGTGGAACGTACGAGCTGAAATGATGATGTAAAGCTTCTAGTGGACTTTTACGACAACCACGAGCAATGTAGGTTAGTAGAATTCGTAGCCACATAGCACTAACTGCACAGATGGCTTAGTGGTTAAGATACCGACTACCAGAGCCAGTGTCGTGGGTTCGAATCCGCAGGACAACATTTTGTGTGATCCACAAATTGCTGTTCTGAATCTGAATGTAATTTGTGTATTAGTTATATGTTTGTAAAGTAACACAAGGATTATTGTCTAAGTGCAGGCTGCTGTATTAAAAAAAAAATAAAGACCCTGAGGCCAATAAAAAATATTATCTTTAATTTTGCGAACATTTCTCGTAAAACAAGGGTATATTGTCCAACGTTGTTATTGCCATATTTAAATAAACAATAAATCAACATGAAATACAACAACGAACAAACATTGCCGTAATAAAAAACGTTTTAATTTCTATATAATTTTTAACGAAGCAAAGGGGTCAAACTCTGAATGATCAACGGTATAAAATTACATAAAATTTTAAGAGCAAACCGTTGATGTTATAAAATTTTACACAAATATCGAATGATTCGATAACGTGAGCCCAAACTTCGTTAAAATTGCTTTTAGGGCTGAGTTATAATCCATTTTTTTTGCTTACCCAACCGATGGTTTGCTTACATTTACCTAAGCGTGTTGAAAAAATTTTATGTTAATAATTAACTAATACTGTGTGGCGTTGTCCGTGTGGCGTTGTCCGTGTGGCGTTATCCGTGTGGCGTTGTCCGTGTGGCGTTGTCCGCGTGGCGTTGTCCGTATGGTGACAGAATAAGAATACGATTCACTACCCTCTTTATCGTCCGTGGGTATCGTAAAAGACTAATAGAGAATTACAATATGCAGGTAACATTAACAGGTAGGCAGGTAACAGGTAACATTTAGAGAATGAAAACTCGTAAGAAAACCTTATACCAACCCGTCTGACCAGCGTCAAATAGAAGGACAATTTCCTTCCTATTATGAAGAAGGCTCAAGTCCGGCAGTGGTATATGAGCTCTGAGGAGGAATATACATATATATAAAATAAATCATCACCATCACAAATCATACATATCGCACTGCTCGGCTAAAGTCCACAACCAAAGAGAAATTGATCTATAGCACGGGGATCAGATAGTTTGTTATAGGGTTTTATGTCGAGTTTTCCTTCTCTTGTAATAATCTATTCTGTATATCATATCCCTAGGTCGTCTGTTATGACCCCTACAAGCAAGATAGGAGGTGACGATTAGTATTCTTACTCAATTTAAAAGAAAAATTGAATTTCAATAATTAAAATATATGTAAGGTCAGCTAGTACAAAGTATTGGATATAAAGGACCACAATACAAAGGATTGCACAGATGGCGTAGTGGTTAAGATATCCTACCGTGCTAGTGTCGGGTGTTCGAATCCCACGCGAGACAGCACTTTGTGCAATCCACAAGTTTTTCTTCTGAGTCTGAATGTAATTTGTGTTTGTTAATGATCTACTTGTAAAGTTCCCCGCAATAAAAGGATTATTTCCTTGGTGCAGGGCGTTGTCTTAAAAAAAAACATAAAAAAACATGAAACTATTGTATTGCATAATGATTCTTCAATTAAACAATTCAAATAATAATCAAACAAAAATACTATTTCAACAATGCTCGGTGTATACACAATGAATTTCTCACTAAATCCACTCAATTTCACTTATAAGATATACAAAGCACTATACTTTAGCTGTATAGCTACAGATATACTGCAATACGCATGTCGGTAACGCGAACGCACAAGATTTCACCCAAACAAAAAGTGTCTAAGGCGCACGACACACTGCGTGTGCCTCAGTTATGAGCATGTCGGTGACGAGAACTCATAAGATTTTCCCCTACCAACAAGTGCTCAACGCGGCTAAAGAAATTTTCACTTTGAAAATACGATAAAACCTTGCTAGATTTCAATAATTAAAATATATGTAGGGTCAGCTAGTACAATATAAAGTCGCCCTTATAATCTTAAACTACAATAATGGAAGAGTAATGGTCGCTACCATTTGTTAATGTGCCACATTATTGTACGAACAATTCAAGAATAGTGCTGACCTTAGTGATTTAGATGGAACGACAGTGAAATATTACCTACATGTAAAAAGCTTGTGTGGTTTTCTTTGTTTATTTCTTTTGTTATAAATTACTATTGCCACTTAATGGGTATGGTATCCGTGTCACTTAAAAATATATCTTTTTATCATCACTGTTGGGTTCGAGCTATTCTTGGTGAATTTGTGGCGAGAAGTGAATTTGTGTGTTAAGTTACGAAAGCAAATCGGCAGTTCGGCTCCCCAGAAGCGGGTCTCACCGGGCTTGTTGAGAAGGCGCATATTTTCGTAATTACGAGTCACGATTGCACCGAGTATTAAGGATATTCGAGGGTTGACAAAATTCATCGTAAACTACGGGAATACTCGGACAACGCTTGAAGAAGATTACTAAGGTACTGCCCTGTCTTCGCATTCAGAACCACGACTTAGAAAAACACTACTTACAACCACTACTTTACTTAATTGAAAATGGAAGAACTTGCACAACAAGTTGCTTTAACTGTAAGTTGCTTTAACAATATTAAAAACCTGTGCTCAAATTACAAAAAGGATAGCAGTTCTCGAAAAACTGTTGAGTACCTAAATAACCAACTTCAGAGACTGGAAGAGCTGTGGATATTATTCCACGAGCGAAATGAAATAATTGTCACTAAAATTGAGGACAAATCTCAACACAATTATTTCACAGGCAACGTTTACGGGAGAACGAAGGAACTTTACGAAAATATCAAAGCCGACATGATGACGTTACTCATAGCTCATCAACAGCAAGAAAAAAATGAGACACATGACTCTAGTGTTCATTTTGACTTATCTGACATCACGGGAGAAGTGCTGACTGGTGAGGAAACTAGGGATTTAAAGAAAAATTTCTACAACGGCAAGAATGTAACTTCAAGGCCATGACACGAGCCATGCCGAAAATTGACCTTGAACTTATAAACGAAAAATAGGAACTTGAAGAACATCTATCAACTCTAAAAGTGAGTGAAACCTACTCAGCATAATTTGAAGATATTGAACAAAAATATGATGAGCTCAGGAGGCAACTCAACAACAAAATATTTGAATGTGGTCAAAATCATGTTCAAAGTTGCCGTTACATAGGCACATACTATGAAGCTAATAAATGAATGTTAAAAAGCAAACCTAAGGGTTGAATTTTTCAATTAACCTTTCTCAAAGTCATAGCTTGTCTTTGATCTGTTCTATGTATCAACATTTTTAATTAAAATACGTATTTACTTAGAATAATAACGTATAGAACGTAAGTTCGCGCACAAAAAGTGAAGCATTTGAATTGGAGCCTACTGGAGCTTACGCCGGAACCGTTCCATGATGTACAAGGTCTTGGTACTGCACGTACGTATGCAACTCTTAAAAAATAAATAGGTAATTATGACAGTTTGTGCATTCAAATGATGTCACAACACATTTGAAAAATGTAAAAAGTATATTAACATTACTTTTAAAAGTATTCCGACGATTTATTCTAATAAAAACAATAATAATAATATGATTTCATAATTTGTATAGTGGTGTGCGTGTGTACGTGTGTAATCGCTTGCACGTATATAGTGTTGTTTGCTTCATATTTTTGATGGCTTACGTATGGACACTATCCTTCTATACGTTATTATTCTAAGACGTATTTACAACAGTCTTAATATTTGTATTCCGAGCAATACTTTTTCTCTCGTGCAGTCTTTAAGTAACTACTTTTTAGTTCTATTTAAATAATTAAAAGCTTTTTAAAAGTACTTCCTTTATAGTTTTTGAACTTTTTAACATTATGATAGTAAAATAAACTACTTAAATATATTATTATCAAATTTATATTGTTATTTATAAGTCTTTATACAATAACTTTTCCGTGTGGTGACGGAGTAAGAATATTATTCACCACTCCCTATCTTGCCCGTGGATGCCGTAAAAAACGAGTATGGGATATACATAAAATGCACATAACATCTGTGCAAGAGAAGGAAAACTCGAAATAAAACCCTATATCAACATGTCTGACCAGCATGGTATAGTAGGTCAAATTCCCTCCCATTGTGGAGGAGGCCTGAGCCGAACAGTGGGACGTATGTGGGCTGCGATGATGATGATGATACAATAACTTTCTCTGTGGTGACAGAGTAAGAATACAATTCACCACCATCTATCTTGTCTTTGGGTGTAGTAAAAGACGATTAAGAGATTAAATATGCATATAACGTGAGAAGGAAAACTCGAAATAAAACCCTACAAACACGTCTAACTAGCGTGGTATAGTAAATCAATTTCTCTCCATTTTGGGCGGAGGCACGAGCCCAGCAGAAGGCATTTAAGTATATTTTAATATCTAATTAAAATAAATTTTGAATTCAGCAAACGGGATATCGAAATCAATATAATAAAAGCCCGTGAAAAAGTTTATTATAATACAAAATTATCCTTTGAAATTCCCAATGCCATGACTAAATTGTCCATTCAACATGCAAATAAGCTTAATCTTCTTAATTCAACGTGAGTTTTTCTCAAAGCCAATTGAAAGTTTCAAAGAAAGCCTTGAATACTAAAGGACCGATAATCAGGATCAATTAATTCCTTTTTATCTTATTATATTGAACGCCAAAGTGAGAGCGATTTACAATACAGTTTGAAGTATTTCTCGTTAATATACCCTCATAAATATACGCATGGGGACGGAGTAAGAATACAATTCAACACTCGCTCTCTCCTGCCGAGAAGGAAAACCCTGAATACGTCTGAACAGGGTGACAAATAGTAGGTCATTTCCTTCTTAATGTGGAGAAGGCCCCGAGCCAAACAGTGGGACTTTATGCTTTAGCTTAGCATGGCAAATTAATACTAGATCAACAAAAAAGCACCTTATTCAAATTAAACTGGGACACTTACCTAATAGTAGAAATAAATGTTACAAATATAGCTTTTCATCGTCAAAATTAAAATGTGCAAAGGCTTCCTCCGACAAAAGCATTTTTGAACTGAATGCGAGCTTGTTCCCATTTGTGCTGCGTTTGCTCGTTGAGATACTTTTGTGAGCGAAAATATTGATTTTCAAGTGCTTTTGAAAAGAATTGAATCTATCAAACAGAATTTTCATTCTCATTAATCGCAAACCGAATGCTAAGAGCTTAACTTAGAATAAATAAACTTACTCTTTTATTCGTTCAGATAAGTCAGAAATTTCATGGCACGAGCACACCGACGTAATACAGCCGTTCGTAGACCTCTGATAGGTCGCTGCCTATCGTGAAGAAAGTGAAGGGAGTGTGAATGCAATGAGGTTTGATGATACTAAAGGCATCACCAAAACCCTTTACATGCAAATACCCTCAGAAAGTGCAGCTTATTCCTCTTTTGTAGAGGGAACTGATCTTTAATATCACCCTAACCAGACGGGTTTTTATGGGTTTTATTGCTAGTTTTACTTATTTTGGTTGTATGTTAACTGCATATTATATACCTTAGTCGCCTTTCACGATACCCATGGGCAATAGAAGGCATGGTTTTTTTATGGGTGGGCTATGGTCAGCGCTAAAGCGGTCCATTCCGTCCGGGGCGACGAAAAGACGGCGCGCGGGCCCATAACCCACCCGTACCCAGGTCGCCTTCGTCATTGGGCCGACCACCAGTGCCGAGTTCCTTGTCCTTAGTGAAGTGAAGGCATGGTGAGGTGTATATTAGGCTAATTTTATTCATTGAACGAGACCTGTACTCAGAAGAGGACAGCGTTGCCCTGAGAGATGGATGATTGGTGGTGACATCATGGCTGGGTTAGCTAGCCATTACATAGTTTCTGTTAGAAATATATGTACGGCGCAGGTATCGCTGCTACGCTCCAGGCACCTGCAACAGAGCGTATCAGTGTGGCTTGACTCTGTCCTGAATAACTCCACTAGCTCCTTCCGCAAGACTACTGCCTCGCAGAAGGCGGTGACCGCGTCCCAGTCCCCAGTCTCCGATGATTGGGAGTTGATGATGAGCTTTACATATACCCAGACCCTATTTTTATTTGATATCGTCTGCAACAATTTAATTCCAAACGAGGGTTGGTTTCAGGCAGATGATCAGTTATTTTGTAATATGAAAGAAAAGTGCATTTTGAAGCAGCCTCAAATATAACTGGGATAAGAACAGGGCGAATATGATGATTATATTTCTTTTTTTTTTATTTCTAACGGTAGCAGACGAGCAAATAGTACACCTGATGGTAAGTGATGCTGCCGCTCATAAACCTTTGCTAGGCTGCTGCTTAACGTGAAAAAAGTGAAGGGAATGTGAATGAGGTTCGGTAATACTAAAGGCATCATCAAAACCCACCACATGCAAATACCCTCAGAAAGTTAAGCTTCAGGCTCTCTCGCTCACCGAAGTGCAGTAACAAATTGCTACTACTTAGACGTTGATCTTCTGTAAGAATTTCTTCTTCTTCTTCTTAGTTAATGGCAATGAGCTACAATAATGTGAGCTATTGGTGCCAGTGTCGAGTATATTGATTATTATTCACGTCTTTAGTCTTAGTCTTTCAGTCAGTCGTTAGCATGACTTGGTGCTGATACAAGTCATGCGTCTCAGGAAATTTGGGCAGAATGTCAAAATGCACGTAATTCACTATTATATCATTTTCACTATATTTCAGAATTTTATCTGCATTATATTACATAAAATATCAGCAAAATTATTGAATATAACACTTTAAAATACTAAAATAATGAAAAGAATATAAAAGCGCTACATGACATTTTGACATTCGCGTCAAAAGTCCCTGTAAGAATTTGGTACTACCTCGGACGGACCGGCCTGCGGCCATTTTTATGTAGCCTGAAAACTGTTAATAGTGTCCTACCACTAAAAAGAATCATGTAAAATTTTCTATATCTAAATTCATTCCCAAATTATTAAAAAAATGATGCTATCTGTGTCTCCAATGAATAGAATAACTATTTCATTGCAATCAGGTGAATAATAAGTAGTAGGAGAAATATTGGTATTCAGCGTAGGTGAGCGGCACAATCTGTGTAATTGAGAGGTTGGAATAAACTAGTGAATTACGCTGGATCAAAAGGCATTGTTCCTTTGTTTTTGGTAGCGCCGTACATGTACTCGTATTTTAAAAGCACTTTTTATTTTTATTTAAAATTTTTTATATATTTTTTTCATTTGGTGAATACCATTCATCGCTGATAATGATATCTTCTGAGAATTTTGGTGAAAATGAATAAATCTGTAACACTTTTATATCATATTCACTAAATCCCAGCAGTTCGTCCGTATCACATAATATGTAATCATAAAATTTAGGAGGAATTCAGTGACATACACACGTGCAAAAGAGGTCTTTATATATAAATTTCTTGTGTACGCGTGTATGTCACTGAACTCCTCCTAAAGGGCTGGACCGATGTCAACGAAATTTTTGTGCGTGTTCAAGGGCATTCGAAAATAGTTTAGATTTATAAGGACATTCAGGACCGTTGAGGCCTTCCGGCCGGTGCTGATGAAGTGGTTGGAGCGGACGCACGGGATGTTTTCCTTCCGACTAGTGCAGGTTCTGACGGGGCACGGTAGCTTCGTCAAGTACCTGCATAAGATTGTCAGGAGAGAGAGCACACCGTCCTGCCACCACTGCGATAGCGACGAGGATACGGTGCAGCACATGCTCGAGGTGTGTGCTGCGTGGGCGGGGGAGCGCCGTGAACTCGTCGCGATCATCGGTGCCGACCTGACGCTGCCGACCATTGCCAGGGAGATGATCGACAGCGTCAGGAATTGGGACGTGGTCGCCGCCTTCTGTGAGGCCGTCATCTCACGGAAGGAGACGGCGGATCGTGCGCGAGAGGAACTCCTCTTCGGTGACACGTTCCGCCTCCGGCGACTCGGGCGGCACAGGCGCGAGTACCTGCGCCTGATACCGCCCTAGCCGAGACCGCGGGTGATCGGACCGGGGATTTTAGTCCATCACCCGCGGAGAGGCTGATCGCGCGACGGCGACCGACGTCCCGGGACAGGGACATCGAAAGGTGAGGGTGCCCAAAAGGGTATTCCGTCGGGCCAACTACTAAGGACATGGAACTTGGCACTGGTGGTCGGCCCAACGACGAGGGCGTGGGTACGGTCCTTTCGTCTCCCCGGAGGGAATGGACCGCGTGTGCGCTTACCGTAGCCCACCCATTAAAAAACAAACATGTCTGGCCAGCGTGGCATATTAGGTCAATTTCGCTCCAATGGTGGAGTAGGCGCGAGCGAGTACGCAAGTGCAACGGTTCTCTACGACTTTCAGGATGTCGTCAGTCTACCTAGTAGGGGGTCGTCCCACACTGTGTCGTCAGATTCATGGTCGCCACTCGAGAACCTTCCTTTCCCAATGGCTGTCGGTTTGACAAGCGATATGGCCTGCCTATTGCCACTTCAACTAGCTAATTCAGCGGGCTATGTCGGTTATGGCTATGAGATATAATGAAACGATGAAATCCTCTTGTTAATGACCATTTTGTAAACCCCTTTTAGGATATATACAATACAAGAGCACCATATGACACATTCACAGTCCCGCCAAAATCCCCAAATGACAGTTCATCTTTTTGTTGAGTATTGAAATTGACAGTATCGTGAAAGATATTTATCTTGACAGCTCGTTTGATATTTATCATGACAGATATTATGATGATTTCATCAAAGCGGTTTTGTTTTTATATCAATATTCAACAAACTGGATTTAATGTATCTATACCAATAAATAAAATTGGAGTGTCTGTTTGTAATGTCAAAATAATAGGCTTTTTTCATACTCACACGGTTATTTGCACGACACCTATGCCTAAAATAGCAATTAAAAAATTTTTGTCTGTCTGTCTGTTTGTTCCGGGTAATCTTCAAAACGGTTGGACCGATTTCAAAAATTCTTTCACCAATGGAAAGCTATAATATCAGGGCGTAAACTAGGCTATATTTTATCCCGGTATTCCCACGTGTCCGTGTGGTGACGGAGTAAGAATACAATTCACCACCCCCTATCTTACCCGTGGGTGATCGTACGAGACGACTAAGGGATATAAAACGCATATAACATCTATGCGAGAGAAGGAAAACTCGAAATAAAACCCTATACCAACACGTCTGACCAGCGTGGTATAGTAGGTCAATTACCCTTCCATTATGGAGGAGGCCCGAGCCCAACAGTGGGACGTATATGGGCTGATATGATGATATGATGATTCCCACGGGAACGGGAACTACGCGGGTAAAACGACTATAACCTATAACCGAAGCGAAGCGAGGGCGGATTACTATTTATAATATATGTATCTGTATTATAAAATTGAAGAGTTTTTATTTGTTGAATACGTTCATCTCGGGCACTTCTAGTCAAAATGGAAAAATTCTTTCAGCATTGAATAGCTCTCCGTGTGGTGACGAAGTAAGAATACAATTCTTTATCTACCTCGCTTACCCGTGGGAGTAGTAACAACAGGCTAAGGGCTTATCATCCAAATGGGCAGTAGCACTCTTGTGATAACCTCATAACACCCTTTGCGATCGCTAACCTATCTGCTACGCGTAACGAGCACAGAATTTACCCAAGTCCAAATGCTAATGGAATGGAAAGAAAAGTATGTCTAAAATCTTAGTCCGCCCGTGATCATGAACACTGCAAATTGTTCGAAACGTCGGGCAATTAAAAATCAAACACAAACGTTATGAAATCCGTAAAACAGTTTTATTTACAACTAGCAACTCGACCTCGCTTCGCTTCGGTTTCAGTCACCTGCGTAGTGCGCGTTTCCGTGGGGATACTGGGATAAAATATAGCCTATGTTACTCCCTGATATTGTAGCTTTCCATTGGTGAAAGAACTTTTGAAATCGTTCCAGTAGTTTCGGGGCCTATTCAATACAAACAAATGTTTCCTCTTTATATTATTAGTATAGATGTGTAATGCTCGCGTAAACATCAGAAATCATTAAGAAAAGTATTATTAAGACTGCGCAGATGGCGTAACAGTCAATCACGAGTTCGACTGCCACGTTGTGCAATACTTTTGTCGGTACACGAATTGTTATCCAGAGTCTGGGTATAATTTATATTTTTGCAAAGTCCCTCGAAGTACATGACTTAGTTCCATAGCGCAGAGTATTAAAAATTATATAAAAAGTATCATCAATATCTCAGCTTTTATATGTCTCATTGTTGGCCACCTCTATAATGGAAGGGAAGTTTATCTAGTATACCGCAGTGGTCAGAAGTGTTGGTATAGGGTTTAATTTCAAATTTTCCTTCTCTTGTATAGATGTTATTATATATCCCTTAGTTGATTTTTATGACCTATGGGCAAGATAGGAAGTGGCGTGAGGGTACCCAAAAAGGTATTCCGTCGGGCCGACCACTGACGACAAGTCACCCTGCTCTGGTGGTCGGCCCAACAACGAGGTGACGTGGGTACGGGTGGGTTATGGGCCCGCGCGCCGTCCTTTCATCGCCTCGGACGGAATGGACTGCGCTTGCGCTTACCATAGCCCACCCATAAAAAAAAATAAAAAAGATAAGAAGTGTTGAATTGTATTTTTACACCGTCGCCATAGGGAAAAAGACAAGAAAGTTGTTTTGGAACAAATCGCCACAAGAAAAAAGTTGAGTTAGTTGTTTCGGAACAAGCTAGTCATCACCAAGTTGGGCTGATTTAATCCTAACAGTCAAAAATGTTAAATGTTAGTATCTCAAACATAGCTGCTTCCATCCAGTCAGTCCCTAGACGTCCACTACTGAAACTAGGCCTATTTATGAAAACTAGTGATCGGCGTGTGGTCGAAATTCGGCCATAATTCATTTTAATAAATTTTTGTGCTACACAATTTTCTTTAATTTTATTTATGTAAATTGAGCAAGATGTATTTCACTAATAACTAATATAAACTCATTTGCAAAAAAAACGGGCACCTAAGCAATGAACCATTTCAAATGTTAATATTTCTTTGTTTGATAATTATAGGTAGTTTTATCCACACAATTTGCTAAATTAATAAGAAAATAATCGTTTTCATCAGTATTTCATAAAATTTAGATACAATTTATGGGAAATAATGCTAAACCTCGCTAGTAGTGTATATTCGCTAGTAGTGCATATGCTCATGAAGTAAAAATAAAAAAGTTTTTTTGTTTGTTTTTCTTTAATAAAGTAAAAGCAGATAAATGTTTAGTATCGAGTGTGACCCCCTCTAGCTAAAATCACAGCTTGAATTCGTCTGGGCATGCTAGCGAGTATATCCCGGATACTTGCTTGCGGAATACGTTCCCACTCCGCAGTAATCACATTCTTCAGCTCTCTGATGGTCTGCGGAGCCGGGTGTACTGATCTCACACGCCGTTTCAGAACGTCCCAGACATGCTCTATGGGATTGAGGTCGGGACTTCGAGCTGGCCAATCCAAACGACGAATGCCGACCTCTTGCACATACGCATTAACATCGCGGGATCGGTGGGCGCGAGCATTGTCGTCCATAAAAATCGAGTCTTCACCTAGAGCGGCCAATGCGGGTTGTGCATGAGAAATTAGAACTTCCGTTATGTATCGATGCCCAGTCCAGTGAGCCGTTTTCAATGAAGACTAACTCTGTACGATCCATTGAATTTATTCCTGCCCAAAACATAACAGAGCCCCCACCATAAGGTGTGATTTCTTCGAAACATGCCTCTGCAAAGCGTTCTCCTTGTCTTCTTAGCACTCGCCGACGTCGATCTTCACCGAACAGAGATATCCTGGCTTCATCAGAGAACAAAACCCTATTCCAATCGTCTTGAGTCCATGATTCACAATTTCTAGCGAACCTAAGCCTGTGAACTCTGTGCTCACGGAGTAATTTGGGGCCGCGGGCCGGGCGGTGACTGCGTATATTGGCAGCGAGAAGCCTCCTCCTGACCGTCCATAGACTAATATGCACATTTCTTACTTCTTGGAGGTTGTTCTTAAGATCCACATACGAAGATTTGCGATTTCTCAATGCGCGACTCACAAGAAAACGATCATCCCGTGGTTGGGTACATGGTTTTCTTCCAGAACCAGGCCTTCTCTCGACGGAACCAGTCTTCTGATATCGCTGCCAGGTCCTTTGGACTGTCGAGCGACTAACATTTAGCCTCCTAGCCACGAAACATTGGCTGCAACCCTCTTCAAGCAGCGCGATAATTTTGGTAGCTTTTACCACTTTATCTACCATTTTTGATACAGCCAAACAGCATTAAATAAAGCTTTGACAGTCAAGGATATGAAATTAATCGATAAAAATTGAATAAAAGTTATGAAAGTCGATGTTAACTTCTGGAACTTCGCGCCAAAAATGTAGGATAAAAAGGGGTTTTCTGTAAAAATGAACATCAAATGAAAAATTGAATTTAGAACGTACTTTTTTAAATACCACAGCATTTTTAAAACCGGCCAGTAACGTGTACAAACGATTGAAACCTTTTTGGTATTGTATCTTTTTAAATATGAATGAAAATCAAAACCGCCCGTTTTTTTTGCAAATGAGTTTATAAGCACAAATCTCTATTAGAATTATGATTGTTTGACATTCAGTTTGACCAGAGATTTTAACCGTACACAAAAGTCTATAAATGTTGCTACGCAACACACTCACACAAACGTGTGTGTGTAGCGATTGCGTTGTAATGTGCGTAATGCCTTTTTTAATTAATTTAATGTATTTCTAATCCTATGTATCTATCTATATTATAGGAAATTTCAGTTTTATGCACTTCTCCTCATTATATACTTTCAACTATGCCAAATTTCATAAATGTCCATCAACGTAATTTTCGTAAAAAGGGGTACAAAGTTTTCGCTTCACGTATTTATATATAGATGCTACTAAGAATGACCCTGTGCAATTTGCATCTAACTCTCTGCGACTTTTAAGAGGTTAACCGTTCACCTAGTGGGGTTTGACCATCGCTGCGTCGTCCAAATCGTGGGCTCTATTTGAAAATCTTTCTTCACCAACGGATGTCGATTTAATGACTAATGTCGCCAGCATATTGTTACAACAAAGTCGTAATACCGGATTGGTGTATTACAGATTTTATGAAGTCAAATTTAAATCCTTTATTATGTATAAACCCCGCACGGGGCACTTGCATATTGTCAGTTTTTTTTACATTGTACCTTAAATTACCACTGAGAAGATCCGACAAGAAACTCAGTGGGATTGTCTTCTTTTTTATCCATTTACTAGTTTTTTTTAAATATAATTATATACTCGGTTGGGCAGCGTTCGGGAAACTTAAGAGGATCTTCTCGTCCAACATACCTCAGTGTCTGAAAACACAGGTCTTTGACCAGTGTGTGTTACCAGTGATGACTTACGGCACGGAAACGTGGTCCCTAAATGTAGGCCTCATATCAAGGCTCAAAGTCGCTCAGCGTGCTATGGAGCGGGCTATGCTCGGGATTTCTCTGCGAGATCGAATCCGGAATACGGAAATCCGCAGAAGAACGGGTGTAACCGACATAGCACGAAGAATTAGCACGCTGAAGTGGCAATCGGCAGGCCACATCGCTCGACGAACTGACAACCGCTGGGGAAGAAAGGTTCTCGAGTGGCAACCACGTATCGGACGACGCAGTGTAGGACGCCCCCCCACTAGGTGGACCGATGACCTAGTGAAAGTAGCTGGGCGTCGTTGGATGCAGGTGGCATAGGGCCGCTCATTGTGGCGCAACATGAGGGAGGCCTACGTCCAGCAGTGGACGGCGATAGGCTGAAATGATGATGATGGTAATTATATACAACAATATGTCTATTAATAGCTCCAGTGTGATGCCTTAAGTAAATATGGCGTGTGGTTGCGGAGTAAGAATACAAATCACCAATCACTCTCTTGTCCGTGAATGCCGTAAAAGACGACTAAGGGATTACAATTTGCATATAACATACAGCTGACGAGGTTTCCTTCTCTTGCAAAGGAAAGAAAATTTGAAACAAAACCCTGTACCAACACGTCTGACCAGCGTGGTATAGTAGGTCATTTTACCTTCTATTGTGGCGAAGGCTTCGAGCTGATGATGATTATAAGGAGAGCTATGCTCGGTATTTCATCATCTCAGCTCAAATACGTCGAACTGTAGGGGTTCGAGTCTCCTCCACGACGGGAGGAAAATTGACCTACTATACAATGCTGATCAGGCTTGTTGATATATAGTTTTATTTGATCATCCCTTGCAGATATTATATGCATATTACATCCGTTAGTCATCTTTTACGGCACCCACAGGCAAGAAAGAGGCGCAATTGTTTCCTTACTCCGTCACCACACAGAGAATTCTTATAAAATTCGCATCGCAATAAGTTTTTGTTTCTAAAATGGTCAGTTTTATTTTATTTCATTTGTAAATTAATTATGGTGGACTAATAAATAGCTGTTGTATTTCTATGGCGACGATGTTTTTATTTAATTAAGTAAATTAATTAACTAGAAAGGTTACACTGAATACAAAATGTAAGCGTGGCTTATCATTTTGATAGAAAAATTGCTGTAATGTTTTCAATTAATTTATATAAATAGATTTATTGTGATTTGAAAGGAATCTTACCAATTAAATAAATATATGAGATTCCTTTGTATCGTGTGATAACGGAATAAGAAGACAATTCAACACTCACTGTCTTGTCCGTGGATGTCGTAAGACGACTAAGGGATTATAATGTACATATAATATGCAGGAGAAGAATAACTCGAAACAAAACCCTATACCAACGCGCCTGATCAGCGTGGTATGTTAATTTGACTCCCATTATGGAGGAGGCCCGAGCTCAACTGTGGAACGTGTCTGGGCTGAGATGACAATATTGACGTAGATAAGGTCTTAAATAATCTGTAATTAATTCAAAATATTTTTTGTCGCTACAAATTTTATCGCGTTTGTATTTTTGACTAGTAACCCGCCCTCGCTTCGCTTCGGTTATAGTCGTTTTACCCGCGTAGTTCCCGTTCCCGTGGGAATACCGGGACAAAATATAGCCTAATTTACGCCCTGATATAATAGTTTTCCATTGGTGAAAGAATTTTTGAAATCGGTCCAGCCGTTTTGTAGATTACCCGGAACAAACAGACAGACAGACAAAAATTTTTTAATCACTATTTTAGGCATAGGTGTCGTGCAAATAACCGTGTGAGCATGAAAAAAGCCTATTATTTTGACATTACAAACAGACACTCCAATTCTATTTATTGGTATAGATTGCCCGATGGTCGCGGGCGGATTAAGATGTCTCACGTCCAACAAGTCATCGTTATTACAGACATTTGTATCAACCCGCTACATTAATTATTAAATTTTTACCCATATTTTGTAAGCACACTGTAAAATGTTCGAAACGTAGGGAATCAAAAATCAAATACAAAAGCGATTTTGACTCGTAGTTTTATTTACAGTGTGTAAATAAATTCGTAAACTAAAAACTGTATAAAGAGAAAGAGAAACAGAAGCTGTTTGCCTAATTTGTCGAACTGAGCCTATTTATGGTAATACTAGCAACCCGCCTTCGCTTCGCTTCGGTTTCAGTCGCTTTACCCGCGTAGTTACCGTTCCCGTGGGAATATCGGGATAAAATATAGCCTATGTTACTCCCTGATATTATAGCTTTCCAATGGTGAAAGAATTTTTGCAATCGGTCCAGCCGTTTTGAAGATTACCCGGAACGAAAGACAAAAATTTTTTAAATTGTATTTTAGGCATAGGTGTCGTACAAATAACAGTGTGAGCATGAAAAAAGTCTATTATTTTGACATTACAAACAGACACTCCAATTTTATTTATTAGTATAGATAACATCATTATGTCAATAACTGTTTTTTGTGATTTAGAGACTCAATAAGAAAGGGTTTAACGAGATTCAATCCCAAAGGGGGTAATACGTAATGGCAAAGTTTGTATTAGAAGGAAAAATAACTTTATTCAATTTAAGCAAAAGTATCCTTGAATGAAAATAAATTAGAATATGTTTCAGAATTTGTTAATATTCATGATTTAAGGCTTAGATTATATACCATAGTGTAAATGATTTAAAATTTAAGGGTTGTTATAAGTTTACCTTTTTTGCATAGTTATTTTGTGCATATTATATCCCTTAGTAATACGCATATAACATCTATGTAAGAGAAGGAAAACTCGAAACAAAACCCTAAATCAACCTTTCTGACCAGCATGGTATAGTAAGGTCAATTTCCCTCCTATTGTGGAGGAGGCTCGAGCCCAACAATGGGACGTTTATGAGCTGAAATGATGATGATGATGATATCCCTTAGTTGTTTAGTCGTCTTTTATGATACTCAAGGGCAAGAGAGGGGGTGGTGAATTGTATTCTTACTCCGTCACCACACGGAAAATATATGTATGAATATATGTCTGTACGTATAATACAATTTAATACATTAAAGCAAGTTACAAACAAACATAACCCATTTGAATGATCATAACGAAGCCAACAAATTCTCTTCACAATTATAAATTATGACGCTATGTCTATTACGTTAACGCGAATTGTTTAGTACACCCATTGATAGCTCCCAAACAACTTCCGTTCACGCTTTTCACTTATTACAAGCTCCTTTGTTCAAGTTAACGACTAAATGGCAAACAAAAAAAAATTCAAAATGGTCACTTAGTTTTAATTACTCTACCTTTTTGCTTGTTGGTAATATTTTATTGAGGTATAATTAAAAAAAAAATACAAACGTGGTGATTTAGAATACGATTTACAGTAGAAACCCGATTAACCGCACTAATTGTTGTCGGTAGGCATTCGGATAATCGAAAATCCGGATAATGGAATGTAAGAAAAACTTCCTTTGGTTGTGTGCTACATATTAGTATGTAAATATTTTTATGCGTTTATTAAAAGACGAATACATATCCCGCGGGGCATGTGTCTTAAGAGCGGCGTAACATTTACTAACTAAAACAATAATGAAAGACGTGGGGCAGCGATCCCGCGGGGCGCGGGCGGGACCTTCCATTTCAGACACGTTCATAAATTCGATTTGTAGGTACAATAAGGACGCGGTTGGTAGTCCGGATAATCGTTAATTCGTATAACCGAGGGCCGGATAATCGAATTTCTACTGTACTTGCTTTCTTCCCCGTCGGTATCGTAAAAGACGACTAAGGGATATAATATGCAGATAACATTTATGCAAGAAAAGGAACATTTGAAATAAAACCCTATACCTACTCGTTTGATAGCTTGACCGTAGACCTTCCATTATGAAGGAGGCTCGAGCCCAGCAGTGGGACATATACTAGTATGCTGTGATGATGAAAATAGTGTGAAATATTTGCATGAACAACAGAAAGAGTTAGTCTTTTGAAATTACCAAAATAACTCACAATTTGTACCTATATACAGAGTGTATCAGGTTATGGGGCAACTGGTCAAACGGGAGATAGGCAATGGTGGTAGGAACTCATAAAAAAATTTAAGGAAAAATATCGATTCGTTAATGAATTAGAAACATGTAAAGTTTTCAATTTTGTCATCGTTTTTTCGTATAAATCTGATTGAAATGTATAAAGTCAGTGATACTTAATCTGCAACATATTCGTACTTTGTTAAATATTCATTAGAAATAGAAAAAAAAAAAAACAATGATTACGTTCGCATAAATTCGCAAAATAAACTTTAAATCAGCTGATCGGCCGATGACCGTCGCCGAGTCGCGTTTTTACCTACGCTATCATTGAAGCGTTTGCGCAATTCCTACCTATTCATATTGTCGAAGCTTTGTTTGCCTACATAATATGTAACATTTAAGGCATAGACTGTTTAACACACATTTTTTAAATCACTATAACTTTTATGTTATACTATTTTTTTGTGTAATATACATTTTAATTACAATCTATGACCGTTAAACTACAACATACTCGAACAGTTGTCCCATAACCTGATACATACCTGTATAATATACCCTGCATATAGCTAGCAATATAAACACACATTTTATAAGCTTGCGTGACGATTGAATTCATAGTTCACAGTATGACATTAATAAAACGCAGCTTGACATTGGTAATACTCCGCCATCTTAAAAATATAACATAGCCATATTGAATTAAACATATAGTAAATAAAAATATAAGAATCAATAAATGTATGATTTTTAATAAATATTATAATCATTATTCCGTGTGGTGACGGAGTAAAAATACAATTCACCATTCCCTTGCCCGTGGATGTCGTAAAAGATGACTAAGGTATATAATATGCACATAACATTTATGCAAGTGAAGGAAACCTCGAAATAAAACCCTATACCAACATGTCTGACCAGTATGGTATTTAAATTTATTTCTCATTGTGGCGATTTTGTTTTATACTATGCAAAGATAAAGCCTTCCGTGTGGTGATGGAGTAAGACTGATCACCACCCCATTTCTTGCCTGTTGTTGTCGTAAGAGATTATAATATGCAGATAACATCTATGCAAAAGAAGGAAAACTCGAAATAAAATACTATATCAAAACGTTTGATCAGCGTGGTATATTATATCAATTTATTTCTCATTGTGGAGGAGATTTGAGCCCAACAGTATGACGTATATGATGATGATGAAGATAAAGTTATGTTTGAATTGTTGTATTGATTTATTTAATACTAGTGGTCGGCGTGTGGTCGAAATTCGGCCATAATTCATTTTATTCTTCTGCTACACAATTTTCTTTAATTTTATTTACCTATGTATAATTGTAAATTGAACAAGCTGTATTTCACTAATAACTAATTTATAAGCACAAATATTTAGTAGACATTGTCATCATAATTAAGATTGTTTGACATTCAGTTCGACCAGAGATTTTAACCGTAAACAAAAGTCTATAAGCGTTGCTACGCAACACACTCACACAGACGTGTGTGTGTGTGTGTGTGTGTGTGTGTGTGTGTCTGTGTATGTGTGTTTGTGTGTGTGTGTGTGTGTGTGTGTGTGTGTGTGTGTGTGTGTGTGTGTGTGTGTGTGTGTGTAGCGATTGCCTTGTAGTGTACGTAATGCCTTTTTTAATAAATTTAATGCATTTCTAATGCATTATTATATAAAATTTCAGTTTTTTGCCCTTCTCCTCATTATATACTTCAACTGTGCCAAATTTCATACTTGTCCATCCACGTAATTTTCGTAAAAATAGAGATTTCGTAAAGATACGGTATGCCGATCCATAAGGTTCGATTCCGGCCGATGGCAGCCGCACGTGATTGAAGACTGATGCGTCAACATCTAATGACTGCACCTTAGAATAATAACGTATAGAAGGATAGTGTCGGTACTTCGAACGTTCAAAAACGCGAAGCCAAAAATACAATATGCGCGCAGGCAATTACACACGTACACACGCACACCACTATACAAATTATGAAATCAAATTTTGTTTATATTAACATAAATCGTCGAAATACTTTTAAAAGTAGTTTTAAAAACCTTTTTTTGTTTTTCAAATGTGTTGTGACACCATTTGAATGCATAAACCGTCATAATTAGGGGGCGTTCATAAAATACGTGAGATGTTTAAGGGGGGGAGGGGGTCGAGTCAAATCTCATCTAATCTTACGTTGGAGAGAGGGGGGGTCTCGGTAAGATTTAATCTTAAGCGTAATCGTAATACTGAATGGACTGAATTAGAGTAGATATTCTTTTTTTAACCACCGTAGTTACGATTTAAGTATTCTATTGTTAAATTTTTATTACACTTATAATTAAACTCTCAGCAATATTGATTACTAGTCTTAACTAGTCGTAAATAAAAGCACGAAGCAATTTTTTTTGTTCTTTTTACAATAACAATCCAACGCGTTTACATAAGAAACCCACATTTTTGAAAAATCTCACGTGAGATGGGGATGGGGGAAGGGGTTGAATAAAATCTCACGACATCTCACCAGGGGGGGAGGGAGGTACAGAAAATTTAAAAAACACCACGTAATTTATGGACGCCCCCTTACCTATTTATTTTTTAAGACTTGCATACGTACATGCGTGCAGTAAAGTGACCTTGTACATTACGGAACGGTACCTGTATAAGCTCCATTAGTCTCCAATTAAAATGCTTCATTTTTTGTGCGCGAACTTACCTTCTATACCAGTGGTGGACAAACTTTTTTAATGGCCGGCCACAAAGTTTAAGAAATTCTAGAGGAGGGCCAGCTATAGAAAAAATGTATTTTGTATTAAAGCTTTTTATAAACAAAATACCGTTTACTTTTACGCATTGTTAAGCGTGTGAGACAGATAGAATTGTTTTTGATTTTCCATAGTTTATCAATAGGTGAATAGAATGAATTCGCCAATAAATAAACTAATACCTGTGACAGACTGCCGAGATAATTATATTTATGGCAAGTTAATTATGAGATAATGAAAGCTTCTCAATTATAAACATCACATTTTATTTTTCGTGCCAAAATGCTGACTAGAATTTTTAGGATGGATGGAATCTCGGCGGGCTGGATTAAATACTTTCGCGGGCCAGAGTTGGCCCGCAGGCCGTACTTAGCCCATCACTGTTCTATACGTTATTATTTTAAGGACTGCACAGATGGCGTAGTGGTTAAGATATCTATAGTGCCAGTGTTGTGGGTTCGAATCTCATGCAAGACAACACTTTGTGCGATCAATAAATTGTTATTCCGAGTCTCAATGTTATTTGTGTCCATTAAATTATATGTTTGTAAAGACTCTCGCAATACAAGGATTATTTCCTTAATAGGGGAGTAGTCTTTATATTTAAAACTAGCAACTCGCCCTCGCTTCGTTTCGGTTTCAGTCGCATTATCCGCGTAATTCCCGTTCCCGTGGGAATACCGTGATTAAATATAGCCCATGTTACTCCCTAATATTATAGCTTTCCAACTGGTGAAAGAATTTTTGAAATCGGTCCGGTGGTTTAATCGTGAAAGCGTAACAAAAAACAAACATACCAATTTACTTTCGGATTTTTAATATTAGCAAGGATGGTACGGAACCCTTCGTGCGCGACTGCGACTCGCGCTTAGCAGGTTTTTATAAAAATAGTTTTTAAGTTTTGCGACAGACGCAAGCGACAAATAACGCAACAAACGCACGCCGCTGTCCTCGGCCGCAATTCATAGAAGTGAACCTTTAAAGGCAAACTAAGAGTACTTCGTGATTTAATGCCTTATAAATATTATATGTGTCCCGTTTTGATCACTTTAATTTAGCTATACAAGGATAAACTACGCATTTATAACCGTCCCGTCGTTAAATTAGCACTCTACCTATTAATTATTCTGTACTCTTAGTAGTAGAATATAAAGAAATTGTAGGCGCTACTGGGCTTTTTGGAATTGGATCCGTAATTCCGTTTCTGAATAAATAAAGACATTCCCGACTATATAAGCTCTGTCTAAGATCTTAAGTGCTAGCCGTTACTAAAGAATAAATGTTAGTACTAAGTTAATGTAACCATATGTCTTGTTTTGAAGGAGACGGTCCCGTTTTCAGATTGTCTGTCCCGTTGTCCCTAGCCGTATAAAAATGTCCCATTTTTTGCAGAGTCGTGTTGTTATCTTGGTTCATACACACACCATTCCTAGGCTCGAGTCTCAGCCCTAATAGGTGGGAATTTCATCTACTATACCATGCTGGTCAGAGATGTTGGTATAGGGTTTTATTTCGCGTTTTCCTTCTCTTGCACAGATGTTACATGCATATTCCTTAGTCATCTTTTTAGATATCCACGGGTAAGATAAGGAGCGGTGAATTGTTTTCTTACTCCGTCCCCACACGGAAAACAGAATATGTTACAGGGTATAAAATATGACCACTGATGACAAGTAATCCTGCTCCGGTGGTCGGCCCAACGACGAAGGCGACGTGCATCGTGGGTGGGTTGCGGGAGTTGCGTGCTTATGCCCCTCTGTCGCCCCGGACGGAGTGGTGCGAGGAGCGCGCCGACCGCAACCCACCCCTAAAGAAAAAAGGGTATAAAATATCATTTTTTGTACTTATAAAGTTAGACTCTTGTTTTCTTTTACGTTTTCAGTCATTTATCACATGTTCATGTTATTTTTTTAGCTTTTAATTTTATATTTTTTTCCTATTTCTGCAAGTATCTATATCGTTCTGGTGTCACGTTTTGACGTAAAAAACATGGTCACATTATACTAAGTAATACTTATAATTTTCCTTTTCAAATTGTTGACATTTTCGTATTGATAAATTGTAATTTTATTTATTAAATGAGTTATGAGTTATACATGTTCAAAATTTCTTTTCTTTTTGGATACCTTCCTAAAGTTGTTTTTTTTTTGTGAAAAAATATTGTAATTTTGATAATACAGTGGAATATATTTAACGCAAATCTCGTTAAGTCTTAATCTTCAGTAAGTCGAAACTAGAGGGATTTCCTAGTGATGAATCCCTAAAAATGTGTTACTAATTATATAAACTCTCTAACTCGAACAAAATGTTATTTCTCTGTAAGGTATTTTTAGTATACATTTAATTTTATATTTTTTTTTTTCATAAAGAAGATCTAGTCTGTTGTAGTTAGTAAAATGTATTGTCTTGATAGGAATTCCATAAATCTCGACTAATATTTAAAGAGGCTTTCACCAGTGATTGGATTCACAGTCTGATGCAGAAAGCATTGTTATTGGGCACGGTGCACATCCTGAGTAAGTTCTTGTTTTTGGATGTCTTACCACTGCTGACTTGATTGTATTTACTTAACATTTTAAATATATTTTTATAAAATAACTTATGATGTTAACGCGAGTATCACACATTGTAAATAAAACTACTGTATGGATTTTATCGCATTTGCTGCTGTGCTGCTGTGCTGCTGTGCTGTGTGGTAGCGGCTTCGAATACTACCAACCCTTGCTTTGCTCGTGGGTGTCGTAAAAGACGACTAAGAGCCCTAGATTGACCCGGGCCAACTCCATCTGGTACCATTTGGGTCAACGATTACATTCCCAAGGAGGGTTGACGTCAGGCAGGCGGCCGGTCATAAAAGTCATTGCCGAAACTTTTTGCAATATGTCAAAACAGATGACTTGCGTCGACCCCAAGTAATTGGGATAAGAGCAAGATGATGATTATGTAAATGATAATATTAGCTTTAAAATAATTAATCTAGGGTATTATTATAGAACCGCCTTGTGGTGATGGAATAAAAATACAATTCACCACTGCCTATCTTGGCCTTGGATATAATTCACATATAACATTTATACAAGAGATTTTTTTTCGTGACGTCATCATAACGAGCCCGCAGAAGATCAGTGAATGTTTTATTAATCTAGAGCATACGTATATGTACAAGCATATGTATTTTTATGTAAAGTTTGCTCGTAACAATAAATAGTTCATTCATTCATTCATTTATTCAAGAGAAGGAAAACTCTAAATAAAACTAGGTTGGTAACGGTATCAACCTGTTTCATCAGCATGAAAGGTCAATTTCCCTCCTATTGTGGAGGAGGCTCGAGCCCAGCAGTGGGACGTACATGATTTGCTACGACTTTTCCTTCTCTTGCATAGTTGTTATATGCATATTTAATACTTTAGTTGTCTTTCACGATACCCACGAGCAAAAGAGAGGGTGGTGAATTGTATTCTGATTCCGTTACCACACGGAAGCATGACATAGAAATCGAAATCGAGCTAAAGCAATTCTGTTTATTGCCGTATGGCCAACAAAATTGTCACCCGCAGGGGGTGATCGGGTAAAGACGACGTATCGCGGGAAGGGCCTGTGGTCAAGGCGTCACCAGCTTATAACTAAGGGGGGTGGGGGTCAATGGGGCAATATTATGGAGGATAAAAAATATGAACGCCTGGTACAGTCGAAAGCATGACGCGTTACACTTTGGAAGTCTTTGCCTCGATGACGATTGTAATAAGAATAGTTCTAATATCAATGTATAAGACTTCATTAGCCCTCGACAACACAATAACTAAATCAATTTGATCTCTTGGTAACTGCTACCCCTGTCTGCCCTTGGTGACGCCCTTGCCTGTGGTAGGGAGAGTACCCGCCGGGCAAGAGAGAGGAATGCAATGAATAATACCTTGATAATATAGTCCGTAACTGTTAATTTCATTTACAGATAGTGCTATCAACATTTCAATGAAGCAATATGACCTCTATTAATCTATTCGTAATCAACATTCGGCCACACCTAATACAATAAAGTGTCACAACATGTTCACTATTAGTTCACGAGACTTGATGTGTTCGATCGACGGGTCTTTGCGTTGAGGAAATTAAACTGTTACTGTACGATTTGTTATATTACACGATGCGGATACGATAAGACAATGCTGTGTGGTAGCAGCTAAGCTATTTGGAGGTGGCTAAGTATAGTGGAGTAAGAATACAAATCACCTATTCCTATCTTGCCCGTGGATGTCGAAAGAGACGACTAAGGGACAAGACGCCCTCAGAAAGTTGGGCTCCCGACTCCAGTAACAAATTGCTACTACTCAGACGTCGATTTTCTGCGAGATTATGGTATTACTTTCGTGGTGAAGTAAGAATACAATTAACCACTCCCTATTCGCCCGTGAATGTCGTAAAAGATGACTAAGGGATATAATACTATAAAGACGACTAAAGGATATAATAATGTCTTTTACGACCACGGGTCAGAATACAATTCAATTTATTCCAAAGATAACTAATGTCTTCTACGACTACGGGTCAGAATACAATTCAATTTATTCCAAAGATAACTAATGTCTTTTACGACTACGGGTCAGAATACAATTCAAAAGAATCTTAATAGGCGGTGTTGAATTGTATTCTGACTCGGTCAAAACACGAAAAATATTACTTCTTAATTTTCTTAAACGAAAAATTTTATATCATAGTCACGTAGAAAAGATTAAAAATTATATAAAATTCTGTGAATCTAAAATTATTATAAATTATACTCTGGAGGAAAATATTAGACAGTTTTTATCTTTAACAGGAAGTATAACTTAACTCTTTAGTGAAAAAACTCTCGTAGAAAGTAGGTCTTTGTTCATTTGATTGCTCACTGGAACATGCTACGCAGGCTACGTAACTGGTATGCTATTTGACTGATAGGCAAAGTCACAAAGCTAAAGATATCATTATTCAATTTCAACGCAACACGCAACTAGATTTCCGCTCGGGACAATATTTTTTTGTCGTTCGCGACTGTTTTTGTTGTTTTTTCTTTTAAAACAATATCGTGCGCTAAGGCTGTGTGGTAGCGGCTTCGAATACTACCAAGCCTTGCTTTGCTCGTGGGTGTCGTAAAAGACGACTATGAGCCCTAGATTGACCCGGACTAACTCCATCTGGTACCATTTGGGTCAACGATTACATTCCCAAGGAGGGTTGACGTCAGGCAGGCGGCCGGTCATAAAAATCATTGCCGAAACTTTTTGCAATATGTCAAAACAGATGACATATTGCGTTGACCCCAAGTAATTGGGATGAGAGCAAGATGATGATGATCGTGCGCTAAGGCATAATCCTTGTATTGCGGGGGACTCTACAAAACATATAATTAAAGGACATAAATTACATCCAGAGTCAGAACGATAATTTGTCGATTATTCAATTTATTGTTTTGCTTAGGATTAGTATCTTAAATACTACGCTATCTGTGCAGTCAATTGTCGGTTCTCGATGAAGAAGAGAGAAGAAGATCTAGAGATGGAGTATATAATTCGTTGCCCCATACCTATCAACTCTTATATTGCTCGTGGGCGTCACAAAAGACGACGCCCACGAGATATATCGATTTGGGCCAACTCTATCTCAACTCAATCTCAATTTCAATCAATGATTATTTTACCATGAGGGGTTGACGTCAAGTAAGCCGGTCCTAAAATTATTGTCGATGAATTTTACAATATGTAAGTCGACCCCAACTAATTGTGATTAAGGCAGAAAGAGGATAAGTCATCGTAGCCCACATATGTCCCACTGTTGGGCTCAGGCCTTCTCCACAAAGGGAGGGAATTTAACCTACAATACCGTGCTGATCAGACATTTTGGTATAGGGTTTAATTTCGAGTTTTCCTTCTCCTACACAGATCTTATGTGCATATTATATCCCTTAGTCGTCTTTTACGATATCCAGGGGCAAGATAGGGAGTGATGAATTGTATTCTTAATCCGTCACTGCACGGAAAATTGTATTCTTAAACCGTCACCACACGGAATGAGGATGATTAGCTTCAGTATAATACCATTCGAAAAAGAATATATTATTTTTTATCCATCCATCAGCGCATAGGCGTCCACTGTCGGAAATAGGTCTCCCCACGAGAATGCCACGCAGTACCGTCCTGTCCCACTTGTATCTAACGGTTCCCTGCGACTTACAGAATATCGTCGGTCCACCTAGTAGGTGCGGTGCACTCTATGCGGCGTCAAAAGATTCGTGGTCGCCACTCGAGAACCTTTCTTCGCCATCAGTTACTGGCTCCACAAGCGACGTGGCATGCCCATTGGCCAATTAGACGTGTTTCTTCAAGTCATACTTGATTATATTTGGTTTTCTGGTACGGATTTTGAATTTTGTCACTTAAATTTTATTTATATTACATACTTTTTTTTTTTGGGGGTGGGCTGCGGTCGGCGCGTCTCCGTCCACTCCACCCGGGTTACAGAGCACACACCACTCCGTCCGGGGTTACAGAGGGGCGTATGCACGCAACACCCGCAACCCACCCGAAAACCACGTCGCCTTCGTCGTTGGGCCGACCACCGGAGCAGGGTTACTTGTCATCAGTGGTCGGCCTGACGGAATACCCCCTACGTGGGGTACCCTCCCATCGACAGATGGCCCCCCTTCGCGGAAGACGTCGGTCTTTCCTCACGCGGTCGGCCTCTCGGCGGGTGACGGACTAATCCCCGTTCACGTCACCCGCATTTATATTACATACTGGGCGTGGCCTTCTCAATAGCATATTGTGCAACTTCATGTGAGGCCGACATTTAGAGACTACGTTTATCATATACTTTTGCAAAACGAGATGTTTTGAGGCGAAGTACGAGTCGAACAAATATTTGAAGTTCTGCAGAAAATTTCAAGTTGATGTTCTGGTAGGTGCTCATCACGTGAGAGTAAGATTTCCTTATTGCCTTAATCCTATTCAGTCCTTCTTTTGTGGTGTGCGGTATATTGATTACCGTGGGAAAGTGGTGTTTCCAAAATATGGATTGCCTCTATGTATCGCCTAATTCAATCAATCATGACTATGTTTATCATATATTTCTTAGCACTATTTTCACTAAATATAATTCCAGCCCTAGTATTAAGATAAATTAACCGTTTGCAATGGTTATAAGCTTAAAGCCTTTGTGAAATCTTGATACAAGCTTGTTTTAAGATGAAAATCTGCAAATTAATTACATAAATGCAAATTGAAATGGCAACTTGACAGGAATTTACATCAGGTAGCTAAGGTTCTGGATTTCGGATAAATTTGAAAGGGATATTCGACAACGGATTAGAACTAAATAGACTATGTAAGATAGTCTTTGGTGGCAGTCGACCAAATGGACCACTTGAAGTTAAGCGTTTATCAGCGTATTTACGTGGATATAACCATAGCATTTGTTAGTATAAATTTCTTCATATAAATACAGAATACCAGCTATCCTCACCAGCTTCGCCGGGCAAATCACGTGACTCTTTTTCTTCATATTTTTATATAACTTTTAAATTATTTTTTTATCGTTTCTATTATTATTTTTTTTTTATACAGAATTAATTTATCTCTTTATTTAATAATTAAGTTAATAAACAAAAAGTTTTTTTTAATATTAATGAACTCATAAAAAGCCCAATTAATGCAATTAACATTTAATTAATCTTTAATAATTTAAAAAAAAGTATATGTCATTCGATTCGATGGCTCTCCGTTCGATGGCTTCAATATCAAGTACATAAAACAGACTTGTAACGTGAATGGTGATATTAGTTATTGAACGAAATGCAAATTGAGAAAAATTTCTGCTCCTTTGAAAAACTGGTCTATAAAAGCACAGAGCCCATACCTCTACTCATCTGTAATGATCAATATCAAAAGTTAACCTAATAATTTAAAAAAAAATGGCAGACTTGATGGAATTTACAAAATAAAATGCTTTTCTCTTTTTTTTGGCAGGCTATGGTCTAGGCACACTCTGCCCAATCTATCCGGGACAACGGATAAGCGGCGTGCGACCCCATAACCTACAGTATTTCCTCCCCATCCCCATTGGGGGAACCACTGGTACCGATTCCTTGACATCCATGGCCGGCCCGGCGGGTTACCCTCTCGGGTACCTTCCTTCGAAGCCCCCAACAACATTGCAGTGTTGCCGTCCGCGGTGTCGGACTTTCTACGGGGGTGGCGTACTAATGATACCATGTCGAACAGTCATGGTCCCATGCCGATGGGTCCAGTAGTTTTAAAGTTATCGCGGCGGAAAAAAAAGAAAAAAAAAATTGCTTTAAATTCTATCAAATTTGCAACAAATATAAATATCTATTGATTGAAGAGAAGTTTTTAGAATAATTTATAGAATGTGAGCAAAAGTTTAGTGAAAATTTGTAAACGTATTTCTATTTTCGCATTGTAGTTACAAATATATAGCAAATAAATTCACAGAAAAGCTTTTTGTGGACACAGAGAGTCCCTAAAAGTTTCGCAGATGTGGGTGATTTGAATAAATAGCTGTTTATAAAGATACCAGCATAAAACTCAGTTTACGCATGGCTGATTTGTTAAAGGTATATTTATTTTTATCTGTTTCAAAGTTCGCCATTGTTATAAAGAATGGAAGTGATCATGGCATTTAGTTTATTGATATAATTTAATATTGGAGTGTATTTTTTATTATTTTCCACGTGGTAGCGGAGTAAGAATACAATTCGCCACCCTTTCTCTTGCCTGTGGGTGATCGTCTAAGAACAAAAGACGTTTGAGGGATATAATACGCATATAAAATCTATGCCAGAGAACGAAACTCGAAATAAAACCCAATACCAATCTGTCTGACCAGCGCGGTATAGTCAGTTTCCCTCCGTTTTTGGAGGAGATTCAAGCCCAGTAGTGGGACGTATATGTGCTGTGATGATATTTAACTATTTCATTTTATTTTCTTAAAACTTCGTGTTACTTTATTTGGTGGCTACAAATACCATCTCCCTTTAAACTGTTCTTGAGTGAAATACGGATAAGAGGACTCGGCCTTTAGATGCATTCAGTAGATTTTGAAACGTGTTCAGACCGTCGGGAGAGTGAAAAACAAAAAATTAAATTAGTAAAAAAGGTGTATTTGTCATGGAAATTGGATGGCTGCTCTAGTAAACTCGTGATCGGGTGCCGCTTGTGGGATCTGGTCCAGCCATAATCGTTTGAATTATATTACGTATCTTGTGATTCGAAGGGCATCACATTGGAGCTAGTTCTTACAAAACTTGTTGTACACAATTTATACCTAGTAAGAAGAAAAAAAAATGTAAATTATAGACAAGCCCGCTGAGTTTCCTGCTGGATCTTCTCAGTAGCGGTCGCGTTCAGATCCGGTGGTTGTATAATTTTTTTTTTGGAAATTGTAAACCTGACAATATGTAAGTGCCCTCTCGGGATTTATGGATAATAAATGATTTAAATTTGAATTATCTATAATTAGCGAGGAAATTAGAGTGGTAGACTTTGCCAGCGATCGCTGGCTCTACAGCCATTTGGCTATTAAATCATTATTCTGATGGTATTGAAGGCTTTGGTCTAACTGTAGACCTCTATAGGATCGTGGATGTTTGGATTAAATATTAGTAAAATATTAAAGCCATTTCTTTAAGTGGAACCATATTAGTGCTTTTCATCCCAATTTTAAAAGTTACGCTGTTCTTTAGAGTGTTTACGTATCTAAGTTAAGTTACTAATAAAAAAAAAAGTCTCCGTTTGTAATCTCAAAATACTAGTCTAATCATTATCACATCCCCCACTGTTGGGCTCTGGCCTCCTCCACTATGGTAGGGAAATTGACCTATTATACCACGCCGGTCAGACGGGTTGGTACAGGATTCTGTTTTGAGTTGTTCTTCTCTTGCATAGGAATTATATAGATATGTAGTCTAATAATGAAAGTAAATACCGAACTTCATCATCTCAGCTCATATAAGATCCACTGCTACGCTTGAGTCTCTTCAACAATAGGAGGGAAGTTGACCTACTATACCACGCTGGCCAGGTTTGGTATACGGTTCTATTTTGATATACGCATATGCATTCCTTAGTCGTCATTTACGACACCTACGCGCAGGAGACGATGCGCTGAATTGTATTCTAACTCCGTTACCACCGCAAAACTTAGAATAAACAAATTTCTACGTATTTAGAATAAATATATTTCTGGGTATTTAGAATAAACATATTTCTACATATTTAGATTAAATACATTTCTAGGTATTTAGAATAAACATATTTCTACATACTTAGAATAAATATACTTATACATATTTAGAATAAACATATTTATACATACTTAGAATAAATATATTTCTACGTATTTAGAATAAACATACTTTTACATACTTAGAATAAATACATTTCTACTTATTTAGAATAAACATATTTCTACATACTTTTTTTAATATATTTTTTTATAAATACTTGGTTGGAGTGACCATGTCGTTCTTTCTGCATACTTAGAATAAACATAATTTTATTTCAAGTTTTCTTATCTTTGCTACATTTATATTTTTTTTGTTGTAGATTTTGATTACGAGATCCTTTATCGTACAGTCTAAAAATCATCTTTCACGCTTCGCCAAAGTGAACTAAGAGTACAATCAGCTATAAACGTGGACTGGCACACCTCGACTTAACACGTACTGACATTACATTTCACCTTATAACATCAAATTCAATGGTCAAGTTTATTGGAATAAATGATAAGGATTTAATCGCGTTTATATTTGATTTTATTAAGTTTAATCATCGTCATCATCGCAGCCCACATACGTACCACTGCTGGGCTCGGGCCTCCTCCACAATGGGAGGGATTTTGACCTACTATGCCATGCTGGTCAGACCTGCTGATATTTTTTTTTAATGGGTGGGCTATGGTAAGCGCACACGCGGTCAATTTCGTACGGGGCGACGAAAGGACGGCGCGCGGGCCCATAACCCACCCGTACCCACATCGCCTCGTTGTTGGGCCGACCACCGGAACAGGGTGACTTGTCGTCAGTGGTCAGACATGTTAGTATAGGGTTTCCTTCCCATAGTCGTCTTATACGACATCTACGGGCAAGATAGGGAGTGGTGAATTGTATTCTTACTCCGTCACCACACGGACACTTTATTACGTTTATTTTTTTTATGCCGTTGGTGGCAAACGAGCAGGCAGCACACCTGATGGTAAGTGATACTGCCGCACATGGACCTTTGCAATACCAGCGGCACAACTAGGCCGTTGCCTATCGCGAAGAAAATATTCTTCTTAAACTTCATTTAAAGAAGGACATTCATAGCGCTCGGGTTCATTCCTGCACATGCGTGGGAGAAATTGATGAACCCTGCTGCAATGTCGAGTGGTACGTTGGTAAACCAGTGACAGTTGTATCAAGTCAAACAGTTCCTCCGAGCACTCCCCATGAAAGAGCCGATAGAGTACACAGAATGACCCGAAGTTTATCCGGAGTAGGAATACAAATCAACAACCTATCTTATCCGTGGGTACGACACCCACACTCACAAAAGACGGCTAAGTACCAAGATGTCTGACCAGCATGGTACAGTAGGTCAATTTCCCTCCTATAGGGGAGAACGCTAATCCCAGGAGTGGGACGTGTATGAACTGAGGCAAAGCAATGACAGTAAAGATTTTATCGCGTTTGTATTTGATTTTATTAAGTTTATCCGTGTGGTGACGGAATAGGAATACAATTCAACACCATATATTGCCCGTGGGTGTAGTAAAAGATGACTAAAAATTATTTGCTGATAACATCTAGAGAAAGAGAAGGAACATTTAAAATAAATCCCTGTTCCAAACCATTCGATTAGCGTGGTATACTTAGAATAATAACATATATAGAAGGTAAGTCCACGCACAAAAAGTGAGGCATTTCAATTGGAGCCTAATGGAGCTTACGCCGGAACAGTCCCGTAATGTACAAGTCATTGCACTGCACGAACGTACGCAACTCTTAAAAAATAAATAGGTAATTATGACGGCTTGTGCATTGAAATGGTGCCACAACACATTTGAAAAACATAAAAAGGTTTTTAACATTACTTTTAAAAGTATTTCGACGATTTATGTTAATAAAAACAAAATTTGATTTCATAATTTGTATAGTGGTTTCCGTGTGTACGTGTGTAATCGTCTGCCCGCCATTAGTATTTTTAGATTCAAATTTTCAAAGTTCGAAGTACTGACACTATCCTTCTATACGTTATTATTCTAAGGTGGTATAGTACCTAGGTATTATTTTCCTTCCAGGAGGATGCTAGAATCCAACAGTGAGATGTAAACTGAAACTCGAAATAAATCGTGTACCGACACGTCAGCCCAGCGTGGTATGTTAATTTCCCTCCTACTGTGGAGGAGGCTCAAGCCCAGTAACGCCCAGTAACGTAACAGACATATATGAGCATCGGTAATGATTGTGGAGGATAAAACCCACGTAATAACGATGACTATTTAGACATAAATCTGCTTATTCCTTCTTTGAGAATGAATACTGAAGATTATTCGAAACGTAGGGCAATTAAAAAAAATTAAACCGAAAATAATTTTACCGATTTTATCGTTTTTAGGGTTCCGTACCAAAAGGGTAAATACGGGACCCTATTACTAAGACTTCGCTGTCTGTCCGTTCGTCCGTCCATCTGTCTGTCACCAGGTTGTGCCTCAAGAATCGCGATAGCTAAACAGCTGAAATTTTTACAAATTATGTATTTCGGGTGCCGTTATACCAACAAATACTAAAAACAAAATAAAATAAATATTTAACCCATACAAGAAATGCGATTTTTATAGATAATGGTACGGAACCCTTTTTTTATGGGTAGGCTATGGTAAGCGCACACGTGGTCCATTCCGTCCGGGGCGACGGAAGGATGGCGCGCGGGCCCATAGCTCACCCGTACTCACGTCGCCGTCGTCGTTGGGCCGACCACCGGAGCAGGGTGACTTGTCGTCAGTGGTCGGCCCAACGAAATACCCTTTCGGGTACCCTCACCTCTCGACGTCCCTATCCCGGGATGTCGGTCGCCGTCGCGCGGTCAGCCTCTCTGCAGGAGACGAACTAAATTCCCCGGTCTAGTCGCCCGCGGCCTCGAATAGGGCGGCATCAGGCGCAGGTACTCGCGCCTGCGCCGCCCGAGTCGCCGGCAGTGGAACGTGTCGCCAAAGAGGAGCTTCTCTCGCGCATGATCCGCCGCCTCCTTCTGTGAGATAACGGCGTCACAGAAGGCGCCGACCGCGTCCCAGTTCCTGACGCTGTCCAGCATCTCCCTGGCAATGGATGGTACGGAACCCTATGTGCGCGACTCCGACTCACACTTAGCCAGTTTTTTGTATTTGATTTCTGATTGCCCGACGTTGATATAATTTTATTTCATAGTTACTGGGACTTTAATTTACATATAATAGCGAGCTTTTTATGTAATATTTTACTTTGTAGCGTAAAACTTATAAGCCGGTTTTAATGTACCTACTTGACTTTTTGCCAAAGGGATTATGTACTTACATATGTACGAGTCCAAACACTTTTATATTAAATACTTTCTACGGAGCGTTTTTCTTACGCATAATTGATTTTATAAGATTACATATTTCTGTGAAAAGAAATACAATATCGAGAATGTTTTTTTTTTCTTTACTTTAACTAAAATTGTTTTGGGAGTTTACTGTACAAAGCAAATATTTGACGAAAGGAAAAGTTAATTGTTCAAAACTCTTTTGCCTGGTGCCTTTTCTTTAGTGTTGCCCTATGTGGAATTGTTATTTCCAATCTGTTCGTTCTCTAAAGGGCTACATATACGGAACGATCCGTCTGTACGATCCGTCGTTTCAGACCGATTAAAACAATGGATCGAGAGTGTATGTGAAGATCGTTAACGATTTACTTCATCGAAGACGATGTCGGAGATCTCAAGAAAATCCCTTGCGATCATGAATATCGTGACGATGAATCGACAGTGTATGGCTCTTTGCGATCAACGATTCGATTTAATATTAATAATATTTATTAAATATATAATAATAATATTTTTTTTTTCGTATGTTAGTCCGGGTCCGAAACGATGTATCTATCGTATAGACGAATCGATCCGTATATGGAGCCCTTTATCCATCGCCAAATAAATATTAACTAGTGGTCGGCGTGTGGTCGAAATTCGGCCATAATTAATTTTAATTAATTTTTCTGCTACACAATTTTCTTTAATTTTATTTATGTATAATTGTAAATTGAGCAAGTTGTATTTCACTAATAACTAATATATAAGCACAAATCTTTTGTAGACATTGTCATCATAATTATGATTGTTTGACATTCAGTTCGACCAGAGATTTTAACCGTAAACAAAAGTCTATAAGCGTTGCTATACAACACACTCACACGGACGTGTGTGTGTGTGTGTGTGTGTGTGTGTGTGTGTGTGTGTGTGTGTGTGTGTGTGTAGCGATTGCGTGGTAGTGTGCGTAATGCATTTTTTAATTAATTTAATGTATTTCTAATCCATTATTATATGAAATTTCAGTTTTATGCACTTCTCCTCATTATATACTTCAACTGTGCCAAATTTCATACATGTCCATCCACGTAATTTTCGTAAAAAGGGGTACAAAGTTTTCGCTTCACGTATTTATATATAGATACATTCCTCTACATACATTTCACCAGACACTCTTGCCCGTGAGTGTCATAAAAGACGACTAATTTATTTATTTATTTAAACTTTAGCACACAAAAATAAGGTACATGGCGGACTTAATGCCTTAGGCATTTTCTGCCAGTCAACCACGGGTGAAGCAGAAATAATTTAGGCAGGTGCAATACATTGTAAGGGGTGATTTGTAAAATTTGGTTATCCAAGTATAGCAATTATATTCTTATACACTAATTCATATAAAATGCATATAATAACTATGCAAGAGAAACAAAATTGGTATAGTAGATCAGTTTTCTTCCATGTTGGAGGAGGCCCGAGTCCACTATACAAATTATGAAATCAAATTTTGTTTTTATTAACATAAATCGTCGAAATACTTTTAAAAGTAATGTTAAAAATCCTTTTAAGTTTTTCAAATGTGTTGTGACACCATTTGAATGCACAAATCGTCATAATTACCTATTTATTTTTTAAGAGTTGCGTACGTTCGTGCAGTACAATGACTTGTACATTACGGAACGGTTCCGGCGTAAGCTCCATTAGGCTCCAATTGAAATGCCTCACTTTTTGTGCGTGAACTTACCTTCTATACGTTATTATTCTAAGATTATATGCATTATGTATATAGTGGTGAATATATTCTTACTCCAAGTGAATTCTTCTTACTGTTTAGTTATTTCCGTAACAAAAGACGTCTTTATATGGAACAAATTTCATTAAGAGTTTATTAACTTTGTCTATACTCACTAAAGCTTTTTCCCTGTTAGTTATTTTTATAAAGGATGCGCTCGCCTTTAATTTATTTACTGAAGGAAGTCTGTCGTGTGCTTCCGATAGCGTATGAATTAAGGGAGATAAGGAATTAATCTTAACTAATATTGTTCGAATGAAGGTCTTAGCATAATTGTATCAATCCTAATAATATTATATTATAAACGCGAAAGTTTGTGAGTATGTGAAGATGTTTGTTGCTCTTTCACGCAAAAACTACTGAATGGATTTTGATAAAACTTCACAATAATATAGCTTACATATCAGAATAACACATAGGCTATAATTTATTATGATATTCCCACGGGAAGAGGACCTGCGGGTGAAGCCGCAGGGCGCTGCTAGTGACCTATATTTTATTAATAATCAAAGTAAAAACCTTTTTTAAAAACAAGCTTTTATTATTTGTTAATAAAATGATCTAATAAGTTAAAAATCCAAGTTCATAATCAGACCCTGGTCTATATAATATCAAAGTATTCGTCAAGACGAATCAAATGAGCCCAAACTCGATGGGGTTACGTCGTTTATTACGGATATTATTAATTCACTACAATTAAGCATTTTATTTACATTATATTCTATAAAACATCAGCAAAATTATTCAAAACTAGCAATCCGCCCTCGCTTCGCTTCGGTAATAGGTTATAGTCGTTTTACCCGCGTAGTTCCCGTTCCCTTGGGAATACCGGGATAAAATATAGCCTTGCTTACGCCCTGATATTATAGCTTTCCATTGGTGAAAGATTTTTTGAAATCGGTCCAGCCGTTTTGAAGATTACCCGGAAAAAACAGACAGACAGACAAATATTTTTTTTTAATCTGTATTTTAGACATGGGTGTCGTGCAAATAACCGTGTGAGCATGAAAAAGTCTATTATTTTGACATTACAAACAGACACTCCAATTTTATTTATTGGTATAGATAACACTATAAAACACTAAAATAATGAATAAAATTTAAAAGTGCTACATGACATTTTGACATTCCCGTCAAAAAGCCTACTTAAAATGTATTTTAACACGTGAATTACGAGACAAAATCAAGAGAGATTCACAGCATTTAGTTTTTATAAATAACACTAGACAATAGACTAACCAATAAAGCCTAGCCAAGAATATACTACATATTTATTAGTACAAATTACAACACGCCTCCTTTAATTTATACTCTTGATCGTTTACATAATACTGTTAAAATTAAATATTCGTTGTACATTTAATAAATCCTTTATTCCCGTTTGAAGTGAAACTTCTTTAGAATCGTTGTGATTTCAAACTCTATGAAACGAAAAAGCGATTCCATAGAGACACAACCACGTAAATGCATAGGATTCAGCCGACAAGAGAATGAGAAAAAGGAGAGAGGCTAGGGCATAAAGGAGTTTAGCAGAGGCCGCGCGTGACGTGACCGGGGAGTTAGTCCGTCAGGGCATTTTTGGTTCCGGGAGCATCTCCATCGACTTGTTCCCCGGCTTGTCGGCGCGGCGTCCGCCCTTTCGCGGCTGATGGCGAATGTGGGTGGACCCAGTGCTACGTGCCGACAGCTGTACACGGGGGTGATCCGGTCGATGGCCCTGTATGGCGCACCGGTGTGGGCGGGGTCCCTGACCGTCCGTCTTAGGGCCCTCCTGTGGCGACCACAGAGGGTCATGGCGATCAGGGCCATACGGGGTTACCGCACGGTGGCGACGGAGGCAGCGTCCCTCCTGGCCGGAACTCCCCCGTGGGACCTGGAGGCGGAGATGCTCGCCGACATTTATCGGCGGGTGTCGGAGACGCGCGCCCGCGGCGGTATGGTCTCCTTGCAGAAGATCACCGCCTGGCGGATCGACGCCCGCCGAGGAGTCATTGCCCGTTGGGCAGTCCGGCTGGAGAGGCCTCGGTACGGTGTCAGGACCGTCGAGACCTTCCGGCCGGTGCTGATGGAGTGGTTGGAGCGGACGCACGGGGTGCTTTCCTTCCGACTGGTGCAGGTGCTGACGGGGCACGGGTGTCTTGGGAAGTACCTGCACAAGATTGTCAGGAGGGAGGGAGCACACCGTCCTGCCACCACTGCAGTTGCGACGAAGACACGGCGCAGCACACGCTCGAGGAGTGTGCTGCGTGGGAGGGGGAGCGCCGTGAACTCGTCGCGATTATCGGTGCCGACCTGGCGCTGCCGACCATCGCCAGGGAGATGCTCGACAGCGTCAGGAACTGGGACGCGGTCGTCGCCTTCTGTGAGGCCGTAATCTCACGGATGGAGGCGGCGGATCGTGTGCGAGTAGAGCTCCTATTCGGCGACACGTTCCGCCGTCGGCGACTGGGGCGGCGCAAGCGCGAGTATCTGCGCCTAATGCCGCCCTAGCCGAGGCCGCGGGTGATCGGACCGGGGAATTGTCCGTCACCCGCAGAGAGGCTGACCGCGCGATGGCGACCGACGTCCCAGTACGTCGAAACGTGAGGTTACCTGAAAGGGTATTCCGTCGGGCTGACCACTGATGACAAGTCATATCTGCTCCGGTGGTTGGCCCAACAAACAATGAGGTGACGTGGGTACGGGTGGGTTATGGGCCCGCGCGCCGTCCTTTCATCGCCCCGGACGGACTGGACCGCGCGTGCGCTTACCATAGCCAACCCATTAAAAAAAATTTAAAAAAAAAAGACCAACATATCTGACCAGCATGGTATAGTAGGCCAATTGCCCACCTATTAGGGATGAGGCTCGAACCTAGCAATGGCGTGTGTATGAACCAAGATGACAACACGACTCTGCAAAAAATGGGACCGCGCGTGCGCTTACCATAGCCCACCCAAAAAAAAAAAATTAAAAAAAAAAGACCAACATATCTGACCAGCATGGTAAAGTAGGCCAATTGCCCACCTATTAGGGATGAGGCTCGAACCTAGCAATGGCGTGTGTATGAACCAAGATGACAACACGACTCTGCAAAAAATGGGACCGCGCGTGCGCTTACCATAGCCCACCCAAAAAAAAAAAACCCGCCGAGACCGACAGACGTCCTCCCCCAGGGGGGGGGGGACGTCGGTCGATGGGAGGGTACCCCAAATACTGATGACAAGCAACCCTGCTCCGGTGGTCGGCCCAACGAAGAAGGCGACGTGGTGTCCGGGTGGGTTGCGAGTGTGCGTGCTTACGCCCCTCTGTTGCCCCGGACGGAGTGGTGCGAGGAGTGCGCCGACCGCAGCCCACCCCCCAAAAAAAAAGGGGATAATGGAGTTTCACTTCTAATATTCGTACTTTGTATACACAATATTTTTTTTTAAACGATGTCCTGCATTAAGGAAATAATTATTGTATTGCAAACATATAATTAACGGACACAAATTACATGTAGATTCAGAACAACAATTTGTGGATTGCACAAAGTGTAGTCCTGCGTGGGTTTGGAACCCGCGACATTGGCACGGTAGGTCGGTTTCTTAACCACTACGCCATCTGTGTCAAGTCAATCAATTAATCTAAACCCTAATCTGCTTAGAATAATAACGTATAGAAGGATAGTGTCGGTACTTCGAGCGATCAAAAATATGAAGCCAAAAATACTACATGCGCGCAGGCGATTACACACGTACACCACTAGGCAAATTATGAAATCTAATTTTGTTTTTATTAACATAAATCGTCGAAATTCTTTTAAAAGTAATGTTAAAATCCCTTTTATGTTTTTCAAATTTGGTGTAACACTATTTGAATGCACAAACCGTTATAATTACCTATTTATTTTTTGCGTACGTACGTGTAGTACGGTGACCTTGTACATTACCGAACAGTTCCGGCGTAAGTACCATTAGGCTCCAATTAAAATGCTTCATTTTTTGTGCGCAGACTTACCTATACGTTATTATTCTAAGCCTAATCTGTTTTTGAAAATTATAACAAATATTATAAAACAGATGGAAAACTCTAAATAAAAACCTGTACCAAACTGTCTGTCTGCCCATCGTGGTCATCATTCAATTGATATAACTATGTACGGCGTCGTATGGGCTTATGGACTAACGCCGTGTTTGACAGAAGAACCTAAGGTTATAGTTTGATGTACCTAAAGCCCTTAAGTTCCTAGCCTATCTGATGGGATACCTGCACCGCGCTACCTAAGGTGACAGGTAGATGTGAGATGGATGTTGGGTTGAGGATTGGTAATTCTCACTGCCAGTCAAGCAGGCTCACAAGACTGATCAGAACCGACGGCTAAGGGTGTCTTGGCCACAGTGAGATGGAGGTTTGGGTGGAGGATTGGTAATTCTCACTGCCAGTCAAGCAGGCTCACAAGACTGATCAGAACTGACGGCTAAGGGTGTCTTGGCCGCAGTGAGAGGGATGTAAATGAGAGATGAATAAATTCAAATCTGATTTATTTTACAAAATTTACACCTTATATACTACTTATTGCTAATACACACATATACCATTTTGTGTTAGTGTGTCGTAAGTGTAAAATATAACGCAGCGTCTTTAATTATGTCAGTGCGAATTTTGCAAATTTGCGCTGTTTGTATGTTGACATGCTCTACTTGTATTTTGACATGCTCTACTTATGAATTTGCTGCGTTGCATGTTCAATGTGCATTGAACATAACTTCTATTGTTCGGTTCGAGCCTGCTCTATATTAGAAGTAATAAAATATTAATTAAAAAATATTTTTATTTATTTATTTATTTTATTAGGAAGACCAACAGCTAATAAGAACATTGTAAATTGAACAAATAAAAACTAAAAGCTAATAATAGGTCTCCATGCTTATGCAGCAATACAAAAACAAGTGACCTGATTATAAAGATAATAGGCAAACAAAAGTTAACAAAAAATAAACAAAAATGGGAAAGTAACATTAAGCATATCTTTTAAAAAACTCCAAACTAAGCATCCGTCTTATCAGTTACACCTTAGTTACAAATAGGTCAAAGTTTAATGTTTTAGTTTGATGATTCAAATAGTTGCCCGCTCGCCACAGAAATGCATTTTATTTTATTTTTAAAAACAAGCTTCTATTTAAATGCTCTAAAACGATGAACACTGTCATTTAGCACAAGAGTGCTTGTCAAGACTATTCTAACGAGTCCAAACTCGACGGTTTTATCTTGTTTACTTTAGGAGTTCCTATAGCCATCTTCCGACGCCATCTTGAGACCAGTTTCATGTTACCATATTATTGCATTATCATCAAAGTTAGTAACTAAAATTCAACCTAATCTAACCACAGGAATTGGTTCTAATTTAACTCGCAAGATTTGTCCCATACTAACAGGGCAAGTTAAATAAAAGCTTCTAAAAATTACCTATTTGGTCAGACGTGTATAGTTTTTCGTTCCAAATTTTCCTTTGTGTTATATGCATATTGGATTCCTTACTCATCTTTTACAATTTTGAATTGTATACTTTGTCACCGCTTGTGGGATCTGGTCCAGCCATAATCGTTTGAATTATATTTCGTATTTTGTGGTTCGACGGGCATCACACTGGAGCTAGTTCATACAAAACATGTTGTAAGAACTAGCTCTATTTTATATCTTACTAGCAACCCGCCCTCGCTTCGCTTCGGTTTCAGTCGCTTTACCCGCGCCATAGTTCCCGTTCCTGTGGGAATACCGGAATAAAATATAGCCTATGTTGCTCCCTGATATTATAGCTTTCCATTGGTGAAAGAATTTTTGAAATCGGTTCGGTGGTTTAAGCCTGAAAGCGTTACAAACAAACAAACATCCTTACTTTCGCATGTATAATATTAGTAAGTAAAAGTAAGTAATAAGTATAAGAAGAAAAAAAAAATAAAAACAATAGACAAGCCCGCTGAGTTTTTTGCCGGATCTTCTCAGTAGCAGTCGCGTCCGATCCGGTGGTAGTTTATTTTCTTTTGGATAATTTATTTTAATTTTGTAAACTTGACAGTATGTAAGTGCCCTCTCGGGGTTTATGCATAATAAACGATTTGAAAACACAAAAGACGAGTGTGGTATTGTAGGTTAATTTCTTTCCTATTGTGGAGGAGACTTAATCCCAGCTGCAGGACGTATATGAGCCAAAAAGATGATGAATACCGTAACTATGAAAGTATGTTTATTTGTTACTCTTTCAAGCATACGTTACTAAACGGATTATAAAAAAATCTATTCACCAATAGTCAGCCAAATTATTAGCGATTATAGGTTATATTTTAATCCCGAATTCCCATGGAAATCAGTACTACGTGAGTGAAGCCGCGGGTATCTGCTTGTTTGTAATATATGAGCATCATCATCATCATCTCAGCCCATATACGTCCCACTGCTGGGCTCGAGTCTCCTCCTTAATATGAGGAACATTGACTTTACTATACCATGCTTGTCAGACAGGTTGGTATGGGGTTTTATTTCAAGTTTTCTTACTTTTGCATAGATGTTATATGCATATTATATCCTTTAATCGTCTTTACGACAGCCACGAGTAAGATCATGTCATGAATTGTATTATTATTCCGTCATAACAAGGAAAATATACGAGCCTAATTTATCAAAAAATAGTTCGTTAGTTTTTGTCAATAAAACAACTATAGTCCATAAAATATAGCTTGATCTCTGTGACAGTTGTCCCTAGTACTGTTACTCTTACGATGAAGGCCGTAGTTTTTTATCGATAGCTCTTTATTTGTATAATTGTGATTTTCTATTATAATTGAAATGCAATCAATGAAAATCTTTTTGAATTTAAATCAAACAAAAACTGTTTTTTGACTGTTTTAATTATTTGAAAGGAGTACAATCAAGGTCAACGTCACTATTATCATCATTACTGGAACGCTCCAGCTAGAACATTTATGATTTTTTGCCAAATCAGGGACAGTTGTTAGATCAATCGATCAATTGCGACTGTTTTATGAATAAACATGTTTAGTTCATTGACAATAATGGGTACAGAAAAATTATTATCGTTTACTCTGAGACAATAACGAAACTATCTCTTGTACTTGTAAAAGAATGTTGAAAGTTTTATATAGGTACTGTATTGGATTTATTTCTTTTATAAATCTTAATATATATAAATTACGTGTCACGTTATTTGTCCGCGATGGACTCCTAAACTACTTAACCGATTTTAATCGAATTTGCACACAGTGTGCAGTTTGATCCAACTTGAAAGATAGGATAGCTTACATCTTAATCTATAGCCGCAATATTATTTTATTGCAAATTATTTGTCTATTATTTGTCATTCACAATTACCTGTTAAATCCAAACGATTTTAACAGATGGCGATATCTGTTGACTGGATTGAGTAAGTAATTTGTGTGTACTTAAGGTGATTCGAGAATGGTTTAGATTCACAATTGGACCCGGTAGGTGGCGCTTTATTTGAACAGAACAACGTCTGTTGGGTCAGCTAGCAATTTAATAAAGATCGGTTATCGTTTTACGTATATCGACTATCCCATCTCTTTTTTATTTTCAGTCCAGTATGTCCTTGTACGTGCGTAAGCGTAATTTTTCTATAAAATGTTTACTAGGTATTTCAGTACTTACGAGGTACATTTTAGGTATGAATGTTAATATTTTTATATTTATAATATATTGCACTTCAGTTGCATTAAAACTGGCACGAAAAGAATGAAAATTTGTGTGATAAAAAATAAAATTGTAAACACGTCGCGCGTTCAAACTTACTTCGACGGTTTCGTTGACATATGTCATAGAGATCAAGCTATATTTTATGGACTATAGAGTGTAACTTTATGTTTCTGTTCCAGAAAAATTAAATGGATAGTCGCTATCTAGCTTAACTCTAGATCTCTAGATATTTTTAAAAGTTTTACGCAAATGGTATGGCTGAAATGTGTTTCTTTTTATATTTTGAAACACCATATCTGCCCTTTTGAAAAATTTCCAAAAAGTAAATCAACAAAGAATTCCTTTTCTTATTGCTGTTGGTGGCAAACGAGCCGCCGCGCCGCAAACAATACGCCTGATGGTAAGCGATGCTGTCGCTCATGAACATTTGCTAGGCCGCTGCCTACCGTGAAGAAAACAAAGGAATTGTGAATATGTGTAATAAGTTTCTGTGATACTAAACGCATTAATTACCAAAAGCTACCACACGCAAACGTATGAAAGTTGGGGTTCTGGATCTCTCGCTCACTAAACGAAATGCAGTAACAAATTGCTACTACACAAACGTCGTTTTTTTTCTAGCGTGTGGGATTACCGGACCAATCCGCTGCTGTAGACAGACGACTGTCAACAGTATGGTACTACATATAAATTCTATATTATCTGCTCAAAAAATTCATAAGAATTGGTGGCGAAATGCGTTCAGTAGATAACTAGGACATCCGGACGGACACAAAAGTATTTTTCCCCAAACTGACACGGAGAGGCTTCGCTCTCACTTCGTTCTCGCTCGGTTAACTTCGACCGTCATTTACATTCAATATGATTGGTGAAATTGAATTTCGATTTTGTTAGTTCATTCACGTTCACAGAGCACCCTGCGGTGCCACAGATTATTAATAACTTCAATCATATCGCAGCCACAAAATTAATTAAGTGAACGAGGAATTATGTAATATTCAAAACACAGTTATATATTATAGTAAATAAATTAATAATTAACTTTAATTTCATCGCACAAACAATCATTATTATCTATATACGTCTTATATACATCTTATTGGTTCGGGTTTCCTTCACTATGGGAGGGACAATTTTCTATACCGCGCTGTTAGGACGTGTTAGCATACGATTTTGTTGCGAGTTTACCCTCTCTGGCATAGATGTTATATGCTTATTGTATATTTTATAATTGTCTTTTACGACACCCACGGGCAAAAAGGAGTGGTATTTTGTATTCCTAATCAGTACGCAACGTATAAATAATATCGACTTCAATTCTTAGTCAATATCATCTCAGACGTCTAGGAACACGACTATAACCGTTAAAGCTTGTTAGATTAGGTTAGTTTTGTTTTGTGTCGTAAAAGATAACATCTATGCAAGGGAAAAAAAACTCGATATCAAACTCTATATCAATCCATCTGACTAGCGTGGTATAGCAGGTCAATATTCCTCCTAAAGCCAAGGAGGCCCGAGCTGAACAGTGGGACGTATATGGGCTGTGATGATAATATGATACGGCTCGAAAGTTCTCCTTTTCCTTACTTTAACTTGGATTTACAGGCTTATCATATCTATACCTTAATAATAAATTAAAATAAATATTTTACCCGAGTGTACAAAATTATTTATTGCTGTTTAGGGTGCCGTACCCAAAGGGTAAAAACGGGATCCTATTACTGAGACTTCCGTCCGTCCGTCCATCCGTCCGTCTGTCCGTCCGTCTGTCCGTCCGTCTGTCCGTCCGTCTGTCCGTCCGTCTGTCACCAGGCTGTATCTCAAGAACGGTGATAGCTAGATAGTTGAAATTTTCACAGATAGTGTATTTCTATTGCCGCTTTAACAACAAATACTAAAAATAAAATAAAATAAATATTTAAGGGGGGCTCCCATACAAGAAACTTGATTTTTTTGCTCAATATCGATAATGGCAATAGGGAGGCACTTGTTTACCTAGTCAATGGTACGGAACCCTTCGTGCGCGAGTCCGACTCGCACTTAGCCGATTTTAATCCACCCAAGTGAGGAACAATAAGACATTCTCAGTTCTCCTAGCGACAGAAGCAAAGTGATTGGTGGGTGACTTCGATTTATCTACCAGCTTATAATTGCTTTTGATAATTATATGTACAAATCTATGACAACAAGAGAGAATGGCTTCTGGCTGTACATTAATTGAAAATTAACAATATTAATTTGCTTGACAACTAGTTTCTTTGATCATGTTATTTGATACTAGCAACCCGCCTTCCCTTCGCTTCGGTTACAGTCCCCTTACCCGCGTAGTTCCCGTGGGAATACCGGGATAAAATATAGCCTATATTACTCAGGGATAATGTAGCTTTCCAATGTTGAAAGAATTTTTGAAATCAGTGCAATACTTTTTGAGTTTATTCATTACAAACATACACACATGCAAAAATCTGAATTTTTCCTCTTTATAATATTAGTGTAGATTTGGTGTTCGCTGACGGCGTTACTAGCTCGAAATGTTATTTTTAATTCATTTTCTTCCATTACCAGTCTCATCATCATTCATCATTTCAGCCGATCGCCGTCCACTGCTGGACGTAGGCCTCCTTCATGTTACGCTACAAAGTGCGGTCCTGTGCCGCCTGCATCTAACGACGTCCAGCAACTTTCATCAGGTCGTCGGTCCATCTGGTGGGGGGTGTCTGTAGGACACACTACATCGTCCGATACGTGGTTGCCATTCCAGAACCAGTACCAGTCTATCAATGTCTAATGTTAGGTCCCTCATGGGGGTTTTCGCCGTGCTTAATAGGTTGGTGATGATAGTTGAACCTTAGAAACTTTTTCGAGGAGTGCCTTTTCATTTTATTTTTAATTGCTTTAATCTTAAAACATACTAGCGTACCCAGCCCGCTTCGCCGGGCTAGATTTTGCTTTATTTTATTTAAACAATAAATTCAAAAAGAGGAGTGCTCCGATCGTCACCAAACTTTACAGGATTACTCGCCAGGTCAATCTGGAGATTCTCTGAAAGTTTCATTGAAATCGGTCCAGCCATTTTGGAGCCTATATGGAACATACCCACACACTTTCTCTTTTATATACATATATAGATAAATTATTATATATTACCCGACATTTTAGCGCTGGTCAATTAGAATACATATTAGTCACATGCATTTGATACGGGTATCAGTGCTAGGCAACTGGTTTCGATTATAAATAAAACTATTTTCACGGATTTTATCGCGTTTGTAATTGATTTATGGCTACCCGACGTTTCAAACACTTTTCCTCGTTCATCGTTACGGCTTTGTTAGGTTTAAATTAATAAATTGTCATAATTTAATAATTACTAGTGGTCGCCGAGTATTTTCTTTTAATTTTATTTATGATTAATTGTATATTGAGTAAGCTGTATTTCACTAATAACTAATATATAAGTACAAAGGTCTATTAGACACTGTCCTCACAATTATGATTGTTTGACATTCAGTTCGACCAGAGATTTTAACCATAAACAAAAAGTGTATAAGCGTTGGTGTGTGTGTAGCGATTGCATTGCATTAAAAACTAACAACAAAAATTAATCACACTAGTGCGTAATGCCTTTTTTAATGAATTTAATGTATTTCTAATCCATTATTATATGAAATTTCAGTTTTATGCCCTTCTCCTCATTATATACTTCAAGTATGAAACATGTCCATCCACGTAATTTTCGTAAAAACGGGTGCTAAGTTTTTGCTTCACGTATTAATATATAGATTATAAATTTAATGATTAATAATTACTGACCAAAAACAATATAATTTTTTATAAAGCTTTTTTATTTTATAATTTTCTTACGAGATTCACAATTGAATGTTGTATTCAAACTTTGCCACCACACAACAAAATATTGTTTTTATAATTTTTTTACGAGATACATACATCATAACAATAGATTCTTATTATAGAGACAGGGAATCGAATGGAAAGTATCGATACTGTACTCATGAATAGTATCGAATAAGAATATCATCCTCATAAAAGTATCGAAACAAAAGTATCATCATCGAAAGGAATAGTACTCTATACCAAAAAGTATCGACAATTTTTTCGTGTCCCTATTTAAATAACAACTATGGCGTTAATGCAATAATTATGACAAGTAGAGGCTTCAATTCAATCTTCGTTATGATGTGAAAAAACAGCTGTTTCCTTAACAGTAAATTGTCTTCAGGGTTTTCCAAAAACGACTTAAGCTACTTAAGCTGTAGTTATTTCTCGTTCTATTTCATCAAGGACTCCTTCTAGCTAACCACAAGATTTATGTACTTTCGGTTTCTTCTTTATACTTTTAATGTGGGATAGCGAAGTGGACTGTATTTAGTATTGTAATTTGGCTGATAGGTTAGCCTAAGTGGAGTGTCAGGCGTTTCCCCCGGGTCGGACCAATCCCGCAAAGAAAAATGAGTACGACTCACCGTTCCTCTGCAACGGCCGGCTTCCCTGGTAATTCTTGAGATGCTGAAGGTCGCTTGGATGTCCACAACACACGGTGTCGATAAAATCCCGGTATTTCGAATTTTTAATAACGCACGGCGTCAAACGATCTTGTAGGTAGATCAACGCGGCGACAACTGACGTTTACGTTTTTCGCCACTAGAGCGCAGCACAAGTGTCTTTAGCGACAATAGGCCCGCCAATTTGAAGGCGGGAATACTTGGTACCACCAAACCGCACATTAGTTCAGTGGCAGCACCCAGCTTCCCCACAGGAAATATCCAACCACGGGTTCGATACTTAACACATCCCCTACCGAAACCATAGTGATGGTTTCCACAAAAAAAAAAAAAAATTAAAATGCAAAAAGGAAAAAATTGAGCCAAGCCAAGTATTAAGCCATGGAAATTAAAACTAAAACTATTTATGTACCTACTCTAACTAAATATATTTTAAGGATTATTAAGTAAAGTTAATTAGTGTAAGGTAATGGACTAAGTTTATTAACAGGTCTTTGTAAGACACTCTTCTCGGTTCGCAAGGTCACACAACGTACAACGCCGTCAGGACCTGGGTGTAACTTTTCTATTTTGCCTAAAGGCCAGTTACAGGAGGGCAAATTTTCTGTTTTAATAAGAACTAAATCTCCAACGTTTAAGTTGGTTGAAGATGTGAACCACTTTGCTCTTTGTTGAAGTGTATTTAAATATTCGCGGCTCCAACGTTTCCAAAACAATTGGGAGCACTTTTGTACATACTGCCAACGTGACAGTTTGGTGACAGAAAAATCTTGAACGTCATATTCAGGTCTAGCTACTAAACTTTTACCAATGAGAAAGTGTCCGGCTGTTAACACGTTAAATTCGTTGGGATTATCACCAGCTGGTAATGGGCATAACGGATGAGAATTCAAAATAGCTTCTGCCCTACAAAAAATGGTGGAAAGTTCCTCAAACGTTAAGGACTTTTCCCCTACGCTGCGTACCAAATGATATTTTGCTGATTTTATGCCAGCTTCCCAAAGTCCGCTCATATTTGGGGCACTCGGGACATTAAACTTCCAGACTATCTGTCTATTAGTGCACTCCTCAGAAATGCTACTTTGACTCTTACGTAAGAACGTTTGTATCTCAGAAAGTTACAGTTTACTTGTAGCAACAAAATTAGTACCACAGTCCGAATATAAAACTACACAGAGACCTCTACGAGCTACGAATCGGTCTAAACACGCGAGAAAGCTATCTGCTGAAAGAGAGGATAACACTTCTAAATGTACTGCTTTAGTGGAAAAGCAGACGAACAGTGCTAGGTACGCTTTTGATACTTTTGCATTTCGCCGCAAGCTCTCTTTAATAAAGAATGGACCACCGAGGTCTACTCCAACGTGAGTAAATACTTTATTAGGAAATAAACGAGCTGCTGGCAACGGTGCCATCTCAGGTTGTAATAGTGAAGGTTTACATTTAAAACAGATTTTACATTTAGATAACACGGATCTAATTACGCTACGAGCTGACGGAATCCAAAAATTCTCATTAATTATGCTTTGTAAGGTTCGTGGACCAACATGCAAATATTTTTTATGTAAATATTCAATTAATAGTTTTGTCAATAGACAAGATTTTGGAAGTAAACGTGGGTGTTTAGCATTATAAGGAAGCTCAGAATGACCTATGCGACCCCCTACCCTGAGGAAGTTGTCGGAATCGATAAATGGCGATAATTTTCTAAGTGAATGTACATATTTGTTACGTTTAATCGATTCTATTTCCGATTCAAAATAAGTGTTCTGTACTAATCTTACTAAGGTATCTAGCGCGTTCTTCAATTCAATAGTAGAGAGTGTAAACAAATCGCGTTTGACGTCTCTATTCCTACTATGTGCTAATCTTAAAATTCAACCGAATGACCTCTGTAACTTTGAAAATGATGAAAATTGTTTAAATATTCTCTCACAAAATTCTTGTTTTGTTTCATTGAACAACGTATTATTTTCTACTAATAAGTTTATCGACGGTTTTAATTCAGGTAATTCAACATTATTCTCGTTAAGAAAAATAGTACAAGGCCAATCAATATATTTTTTGTACATCCAATCGGCACCCATTAACCACTGTTTATTCCAACTGGCAAGTTGCGCCGGAGACGCTCCGCGCGAACAAACATCGGCTAAATTAAATTCACTATTGATATGCCGCCAATGGCGAGGGGATAAAATTTCTATAATCTGTGTTACACGATGACTAACAAAAATCTTTAATTTATAAGATTCTGTGTGGAGCCACGACAATACGATTGTCGAGTCCGATAGCGCTGTTATTTTATTTATTTTAATACGCGTAAAAGTATTACAAACCGATTGAACTAATTTACTCAATAAAACAGCACCCATTAGCTCCAAACGTGGAATCGACACGGGTTTTAAAGGCGCGACTTTAGATTTTGCGGTAACCAAACGAACTTTCACGTTGTCCTTTCTATCGCGACTAATAACATAAACACATGCAGCGTAGCCACGTGACGACGCGTCACAAAAACCAACTAATTCACATTCCGTTGGTTTCGGCAATAACATATGACGTTCGATGCGTAAATTCGCCAACAGTGGAAGTTCAAAAATGTAATTCTGCCACGTCTTTTTTATATTTTCGGGTAGTTGTTCATCCCAACCAATACCTAATTTCCACAAATCTTGCATTATCTCTTTTGCTACAAAAGTACTTGGCGTGATAAAACCCACGGGATCGTAAATCGACGCTAATAACCTTAATACGGATCGTTTTGTCGTCACCTCATTGGTTTTATTAACTGAAAAAACAAAATTATCGGATGTTGGGATCCATTTGAGGCCTAAAACTTTAATGCTGTTATCATTTTCATCTTTAATGAACGTTACGGAACCTTCTCTATTCTCGACTGGTTCACGTTGAAGTAACTCTTTACTGTTGTTCATCCACTTTTTTAACGTAAAATTAGCGCTTGAAATAATGCTTATCAATTGATCCTGTACTAAGCAGGCTTGTTCGTAAGTATTACATGAATACAAGATGTCATCCATATATACTCCCTCACGGAGGGCTTGAGCGGCGAGTGGAAAACGTTTCCCTTCGTCCTCTGCCAATTGAAGAAGCGTCCTAATCGCTAAGAAAGGTGAGCAACTAAGTCCGTACGTTATTTATGGGCTCACTAGGTAAATATCGATATAATATGTGTTGATAACAACGATCTTCTTTTCTTAGATTTATAGCGCGGTTCATTTTACAGACATCACTGACTAGACAGTATTCAAAAAGACGGAAATTTAATATAATTGCAGCGATGTTGGGGTATAACTTAGGACCAACTAACAGTATTTCGTTTAAGGAAACATTGTTACTACTTTTTGCAGATCTATCAAATACTACTCGCAGCGGAGTTGAAGTGCTATTAGGTCGCAAAATGCTATGGTGCGGAATAATGTATTGACTAGGTTTATCACCCTGATAAAGTTCCATATGGTCGAGATCTTCATACTCGCGCATAAAGTCGCTATACTTCTTCATTAACTCAGGAGTATGAGTTAATTTACGCTCTGTGTATAACAAACGGCGCTCGGCCACAGCGCGCGTATCTCCTAGCAGCGCGTGGTTTGGCGCGAACGGCAACGGTACGATGTATTGTCCGTTCGAATCGCGACGATGCTCTTTGACGAATATTTCCTCGGCTAATTGGTCAAGAGGATTTATTAAGAGCGTTATCGGTAATCGGTACTTCTTGCATTTTAGGTATTTTGCTACGGTCCGATATCGACGCACACTAATGCACTACACACACGCGAGTTCATAGAATGACCAGTCTTGAGCCTTGGCACTTATAATCAATCTCTAATATATTCTTCGGAGAAGGAGATTTTCAAAAATCAACATGATGTAAATTTTGAAATTTTTAATTAAAAACCAAATTTCATAACAGTAAAACGGTTAAAATTTGTTTTTTTAATATGCAAAGTACAGGAAATAGTAAAATATAGGCACAGAGTATAACTTACAAGGAGACCCTCAGACGTGTGGGTCGGGGATTTCCATGATTTTTGGTGGGGTGGTAGAGGGGCCACGAGGGTATCACAACTACCAAATATTAGGGTCAACTGGGCCCTCGTTAAAAAGATTTTAAGGGTCAAAGTTATATGGATAATTTATGTACTAGAAAAATTCAAAGTCGAATCGCCAACAAGCGGTAATCTCGTGGTAACGTGCTCGCCGGCGGGAACTCTGACAACTTATTTTTTTAAATTATCACATTATTGTGTAATAATTTAAAAAAAATAAAAAAACCCCAATCGACGTCCCTATCCCGGGACGTCGGTCGCCGTCACACGGTCAGGCTCTCTACAGGTGACACACTAAAGTCCCCGGTCCGGTCACCCGCGGACTCGCCTAGGGCGGCGTGAGGCGCGGATACTCGTATCTGCGCCGCCCGAGTCGCCGGTGGCGGAACGTGTGACCAAAGATTGATCACACACGAGCCGGCGTCTCTTTTCGTGAGATGACAGCCTCACAGAAGGCGGTGACCGCGTTCCAGTTCCTGACGCTGCTGAGCATCTCCCTAGTGATGGTCGGCAGGGTCCGGTCGGCAGCGGTGATTGCAATGAGTTCACGGCGCTGCTCTGCCCACGAGGCACACACCTCGAGCCTGTGCTGCGCCGTGCTCACGTCGCAATCGCAGTGGTAGCAGGATGGTGGTGTGCTCTCCCTCCTAACGAGCTTGCGCAAGTACTTGGCTATCGTGACCCATCAATACCTGCACCAGTCGGAAGGAATGTACCCCGTGCTGCCGACCCAACCACCCCATCAGCACCAGCTGAAAGGACTCGACGGTCCTGATACCGTATTGAGGCTTCTCCAGTCCGATTGCCCAACGAGCAATGGCGTTTCGGCGGGCGTCGACCCACCAGGCGGCAATCACCTTGATTGAGGCTATATGTGGCTCGCGTCTCTGATACTCGGCGGTAAAGCTCGGCGAGTACCTCCGCCTGAGGCAAGAGGCACGCTGCCTCCGTGGCTGCCGTGCAGTAGTCGAGTATGGCCCTAGTCCCCATGGCCATGGATGTCTAACAAGTCCAGTCAGAGATTTAAATCTACCCACTACAGAAATTAGTTATTAAATTTTGATCCACATTTTACTACATATTTATTGCTAGTACAAGAAGAAAATGATTCTCTATGAAAAAATTATATTGTGTATGATTAGTATTATTAAACGTTAAATTTGAGTTAGCTGATAATCTTCAGAAGATGAGGCTGCATAAATGTTCCGTTCGGATTTTTGATGTGAAATATCTATAGGCGGGGTGAACCTGATCGTCGCGTGGCATTAAAAGCGGCGTTAACGCCACGCTTTGCGGTAACGACTTCAAAATAATTTTGATGTTTCACATCTGCCAGGCGTCCTGAGTGACGGCTAACTTCTCTTTTCGTTTACTCTTTTGAAACTATAAGTACCTTACAGTTTTGTCGTGTGTTCTCTTTTTCGTTGCCTTGTAACCGATTTTGTTTCCAAGATACAATCTGCTTTTTCGACCCATCACCTAAAACGTAAAAAGATTCTATATTATTCTTTATAGAGATCGCATGAAAGTAATTAAAAGAATTAGGTAGTAATAAATACTTACGAATCAAAACCGATCAGTCGCAGTATACGCTCAAGTTCGTATTGTCGTCTTTTACGCTGTGAGTGGAGAGCTCGAGCGACATGACCCTACTCCGTTGAGCGCCAAGGCGCGACTGGCTTATGAACAATTATGCCGTTCAATTTATAGTAATATTTAAAATTTAATTACGAGGGTGACTATTCGTATTTCAATTTGGTTTTTTTTTACTGCTTCTACAATAGTCGAACAAATCGTGGATATTTTTTTAAATATTCCAAGGTTAGTATTATTCACAAAATTAAATGTTTTACAGGAGCCATTTTCGTCAAATTAATCTTAAGGAAATATATTTTTTTTTTACTTTTAAAAAGAAGAAATCTTGAATTTCATTTTATACCAGTAATTTTCCTAACATCTACAATTTTTTCGAGCTGCCAGGACTTATCGTTTATTCGTACCTGAACTTCAAAACTCAGCGTTTTCGTAAAATCTCATTAACTTAAGTTCAAAATACCTTTGCCTTTTAATAAAATAGTTACAATATTGAGTTATAATTCTGTACAAGCACAATATAAAGATGTGTTTAATGTAGTGGTTATATAAATCTTTAGTAAGCTATTATGATGAACGAGTAACCAGTCCTCAAAAAACCACATTTTTGGGTTTACGGCCGCTTATTACCGATAACGCTCTTAATAGAGGAGTGCACGGCACTTCCTCAAGTTCCCAAAAGGCTCGCAGCGTGTTATCTATTGATTGTTCTTCGTCGGAAGAACTCCATAAACTAAAATGTTGCGAACTATTATAATTATGTGAACTATTATAATTATTATAATTATACTATATAATTTGCCGCTTATAACGAATCCAAAAACAGTTTCAATTATGCACGGAATACTAGATTTAATTATTATTGGTTTATCTTTGATAAGATCCGGCACTATGTCGTTACCTAATAAAATGTCTATCCCCGACCTTTTAAAAAACAATGGGTCCGCTAGCTTAAATGAACTATATTCGTTAATAACGCTCTGGGACAGCGGTATATTAGGCATATCAGACGCTACTTTTGATAAGACAATAAGATTAATATGAAAAGTAGGACCATCTGTAAATATCGGTTTTATAGTACAAGTAATCATGCCATGATCTTTAACAATTCCTCCGCCAATGCTGTGAATTGTAAAGGAACATTTTTTACGCGGTAAACCTAATCTTTGAGCGCATTCCGTAGTAATAAATGAACTTTGAGCTCCTGAATTTATGACTGCACGGCAGTTTTAATATTGTCCATCAATATCAAGGATGTGTGTAAGCGTAGTACCTAATACAACGCCATAGTCGCAGCTATCATCTACGCTGGTTTGTGCCTGCACTGTAGGCATTGCTTCACTCACGGAGTGAGATGTAACGAGCGCTTGCCGTGTGTGCGAAAGGGACGGTTGCGCGGCTGGAGCTCTCGGCACGGCCGACGTCACAGCGCGTTCATTACAGCCCGTATCCCGATGTAACAAATAATGATGCGGCAAGGCGCATACTCCACATGTAATTGTACTTTTCCATGCATTAAAATTATGATCGGGTTTAAGGCAATTTACACATAATTTTAGGCAATGGACACGGTCCTTTCTATCATCGACAGACAATTTACGAAATTGATCGCATCGATAGATCATATGGTTTTGCTTACAGTAAGCACAAACCAAGTTTGTTATTGAATTATTACGATTATTATTTTGTACTCGCGCGGCGGTGAGTACAAACTTTGATGAGGATGGCTTGCTCATATGACTGTTACCTCTGTAACTAATATTATTAGTAGGTTTCGACGTTACTGAAGTATTATTAGCTAGGTTTGAAAACGTGTGTTCGAGAACCTTTATTTGTTTATTTACGAAATTAATAAGTTCTGAAAAGGTAGGTATAGATTTTTGATCTCGACTTTCCTCGAATAACTTTCGTGTGTGAGGGTCGAGTCTATATAAGGCTAAATGACAAAATAAGAAATCATCCAAGTTGTTAATATTTAATGCGTGAATCGCTTTAAGTGAATTATCAAATGTTTCAATAAATAAAGTTAGGTTTGACACGGTATCTTTATTTAGCGGTGTGAAGTTCAACATTGTATTAAAATACCTACACGCAAGCGTTCTGTTGTCATGATATTTATCTATTAAGCTTTGCCAAACTAACGCGTAATTAGCTGAAGTAATTGGTAATTTTTTAACAATATTTAGCGCTGAACCTTTAACGGAAGAAAGTAAATAATGAAATTTATCTATATCGGAAAAGTTTCTTTCGTGAACTAAAGAGAATAATGTATCATAAAAGGTTGTCCAGTTTTCTATTTGACCATCAAACTGAAATAATTGTAACTTTGGCAATGCTGGTACAGCTAACTCCCTTTTATCTGGCGAAGAAACGAATGAGGAATATTTATTTGCGATTAATTGACATGCATTGAACATCTCGTCAAATGTTTCGAGTTCACTCATCGACATTTTTGTTTTCGCGGTAGGTTTTTTCATCTGCATATCAACCTCATATAATTCGAAAATGACGGTTTCGAATTTTGTTCGAACACTTTCCATTTCTGAGAATTGAGTTAAAAATGTAGGTAATTTATCTAAATTACTCCCAATTTCTTTGGAAACATCGAATAATCGTTGTAATTTGGTAAAAAAATATTCCTTTTTAGCTATTAATGTTTTAACTTTTATTTCAAGAGCGTCCGCCATCTTATAATTAGACAAATGATCACGAAAAAATGTATGTAGATACGTAATTAATAAAGGTTTTGGCTTATTTATATGGCTCGCAAGGATCAGAATATGGCTCGCAAGGACCAGAATGTGGCTCGCAAGGACCAGAATGTGGGATAGCGAAGTGGACTGTATTTAGTATTGTAATTTGGCTGGTAGGTTAGCCTAAGTGGAGTGTCAGGCGTTTCCCCCGGGTCGGACAAATCCCGCAAAGAAAAATGAGTACGACTCACCGTTCCTCTGCAACGGCCGGCTTCCCTGGTAATTCTTGAGATGCTGAAGGTCGCTTGGATGTCCACAACACACGGTGTCGATAAAATCCCGGTATTTCGAATTTTTAATAACGCACGGCGTCAAACGATCTTGTAGGTAGATCAACGCGGCGACAACTGACGTTTACGTTTTTCGCCACTAGAGCGCAGCACAAGTGTCTTTAGCGACAATAGGCCCGCCAATTTGAAGGCGGGAATACTTGGTACCACCAAACCGCACATTAGTTCAGTGGCAGCACCCAGCTTCCCCACAGGAAATATCCAACCACGGGTTCGATACTTAACATTTAATGTTTATTTTATTTTGTATTCTATATGTCTTTATTAAATAATTTGTTTCTTTTACTTAAGCTATTCTATGTGATAATTATGATAACTAGAATATGATATAGTATAGTATTAATTTATTTTATTCTTAATTTAATGTTACTATTTTAAATATTACTGTTTAACTTTTTTTAAATACAAATACATTTGTTTTGGATATATTGTTGCTTCCGCGACTTGATTGTACGGGCCCATCAGAATATCAGTGGTGTAATATCAAATTTACTGTACCATAAGCTGAGATGGACACCATATTTTGGCCTCACATATTCGACTCTGTGTTTTTAGTTAGTAGTTCTTATTTCTTTCGTTGGTGTCTATATTGTGTGAGGTTTACAAAATAAAATTTCTTTCTTTCTTCTTTCTTTCTTCTATTGTGCAAGGAACGCGGATAGATTATAAAGCAGGAAAAAAAGTAAGAGTTTTTGATATATCTATAAATTGAAATATTCTAAAATATTTCCAACGAAATGTTAACATTTTTTTCATTAAAATATCAACCTTACCTTCATTATATTTACATTTATGTCAGGACCGCACCTGATACGTATAAAAGCTATTTCTGAATACTTTACAAGCTCAGCATGTGTGACTACACCTAATAGATAACTTTTATATATGTTTGTTATATATGTTTATATAGGCAAATGAAGGGCCTAGTGGCGTAGTATTCGAATAATTATCAGCAAAACTCCATATTTATTTAGGACATATATTTAGTTCGCACAATTTTAGTATTAGAATTAATAAATAATAAGTTAATAACTTCACCTCAAATAAATAAATTAAAGGCGAGCGCATCCTTTATAAAAATAACTAAAACTTTAATAAATATAGACAAACTTAATAAACTCTAATGAAATTTGTTCTATAAAAATATGTTTTTTGTTACGGAACTAATTAGATAGTGAGAACAATTCGTGTAGTGACGGAGTAAGAATACAATTCATCTAGCCCGTGGATGTCATAAAAGACGACTAAGGGATATAATAAGCATATAATATCTGTGCAAGAGAAGGAAATCTCGAAACAAAACCCTATTCCAACACGTCTGACCAGCGTGGTATCATAGGTCAATTTTCCCCCATTGTGGAGGAGGCTCGAGCCCAACAGTGGGACACATATAGGCTGAGATGATCATGATGATACCTTAAATCAAGAGTTTCGAGAATCGAGGTTTTTTTCATCGTATTATGCACCAAAAAATAAAAAAAGGAAATAAAATAATTTTTAAATTAAACGGTTTTATTGTAAAGAAACAGTAAAAATAAATTCAAATTCAAATTATTTATTATGCATAAACCCCGAGAGGGCACTTACATATTGTCAGGTTTACAATTTCCAAAAAAAAAAATAATATACTACCACCGGATCGGAACGCGACCGCTACTGATAAGATCCGGCAAGAAACTCAGCGGGCTTGTCTATTATTTTAAAAATATAATTTTTTTCTTCTTGAATCATCTAAAATTTAATCTTCTAAAATTGTGGGACACTACAGAACAAACATTCTAATCGACGATTGTAGATATTTGACGTGCCCTACGATTTTATTTTTATTGTTTCTTTACAATGAAACCGTTTAATTTAAAATTTATTTTTTTCCTTTTTTATTTTCAAGTTTTTAGTTTTTATATTGATTTTGTATAGATCACTGTATTCTACTTGTCAAGCCCTTTCATTTAATACCCATATTAATGGGATTGAAAAACAACTAAGTTGTCCGCAATTTTGTAGCGGCGGCTATCTTAAATTTTGAATTTGTAAAGTGCATTGTATTCTACTTGTCAAGCCCTTTCATTTGATACCCATATTGATTGGCTTGAAAAAAAAAATTATCCGCCATTTCGTAACGGCGGCCATCTTGAATTTACCAAAACATTGACTATACATTTGTCACCAAAACCAAAAGCGTATACCAAATTTCAGATCAATCTGTTGACAGAAAGAGGGTGAAATTTCAATTACTAAATTTGACCTAACAAAGAAAAAAATAAACAAACGGGGTAAGGTAAATAAAACCGTTTAAAAATATGGCTAGATGGCAAAAATATATTTTTGATGTACCTATGTAGTTATGATGGCAGAACTCGTAATCCAGTATTACTTATATATGTAGTAAAGTAGTAGTAGATAACTAGTGAGTGGAATCAAACCAAAACAATAAATTAGGCCAGTATGATCTACCGCTAGGCTCGAGCCTCCTACACAATAGGAGTGAAGCGTTTGGTGAATTATGCTCTTACTCCGTCACCACACGGGTCGTAATTATTGTAAACTTTATTGGAAATACTTTCATGACCTGCCTGCCTGACGTTAAAGTTCCTTAGGAATGTAATTGTGCCTGTGCCGCTTGGGCAGCGCAGCGCCATGAACTCGTCGCAATCATCGGGGCCGACCATCGCCCTAGTCGGCAGCGTCAGGAATTGGGACGTGGTCGCAGCCTTCTGCGAGGCAGTGATCTCGCGGAAGGAGGCAGCGGATCGCCTGCGCGAGGAGCGCAGCCTCGATGAGGCGATCCGCCGCCGGCGACTGGGGCGGCGTAGGCGAGTACTTGCGCCTTATGCCACCCTAGCCGAGGCCGCGAGTGACGTGATCGGGGAATTAGTCCGTCACCCGCTGAGAGGCTGACCGCCTGAGGAAAGACCGACGTCGGTCGATGGGAGAGTACCCTAAATAGGGGGTATTCCGTCGGGCCGACCACTGATGACAAGTAACCCGGCTTCGGTGGTCGGCCCAACGACGAAGGCGACGTGCAGGGTGGGTTGCGGGTGTGCGTGCTTACGTCCCTCTGTCGCCCCGGACGGAGTGGTGCGAGGAGCGCGCCAGCCGCAACCCACCCCCCAAAAAAAAAAAGGAATGTAATTGTAGAATATACGGCATTAGATGGAATGAACCTAGGACGATGTAAAGTCTTAGTCGTCTTTTACGACACCCATGAGTAATAAATAAAGGTTGGTAGTATTCGTAACCGCTATCACAAAGCACTAACAAATTATATAAAAAAAAATGCCGTGGCAAACTGAGGAACCCTCCGCCACAAAATAAAATATTAAAAAAATATATTGCGTTCTTTAACAGGTATTATCAATTAATTGTCATTTAACAATTGTATTAGTCCACGTGTAGCACTCGATCGAGTAATCGTACGCCATTACATAATTTTGGAGCTGATACTCTTACACTGCTGGACCGATATTAAGCAAACATCAACAGATCATCGCAAGGAATCTGGCTTTCAAATAAAAACACCGCATCGATGCCACAGAGATACACGCACGCACACACGCACCCATGCATGCATGCACGCACGCACGCACAGAGAGAGAAACAGACATCGATGTCAAACTTATAGTACCTCTCTTTTTGCGTCGGGAATTAAAAAATAATAAATGCTTGTCTTTTTAAACTTAATTAATTGAAATTTATAAGATTTTTGGTAATTATGTGGTCTTCGTGAACAATGAAAGCTTATAATAATTACGGAGACAAAAGGCCATCTCTTTGTTACTGTGATCTTGCCTAAAGGACCGTGGTTAAGCAGCTTATGTTGGAAAGTCACGTTTATTTTATTCATTACAGTTTTACTTATGTATTCAGGTGAAAATTATTATTTTTAAATGATGATAGCTTACTTTTTCCGTGTTATGATGGAGTGAGAATAGAATCATCATCATCATTTCGGGCTATATATGTCTCATTATTGGGCTCGGGCTCCTGCTATCAAACGTGTTAGTACAGGGTGTTATGTCGAGTTGTTCTGTGTGATGTTATCTGCTTATTGTACCCCTTAGTCGTCTTTTACGACACCCACGTGCAAGAGATGGGGTGGTGAATTATATTTTTACCCTGTCAATACACAAAATGGGGTGTCGTAAAAGACGATTAAGGAATGTGACATATCTATGGTAGGGAATTCCGTGTGATGACGGAGTAAGAATATAATTCACCACTCCCTTATCTCGTTCGTGTATGTCGTAAAAGACGACTAAGGAATAGAGAACGCGTATAACACCTATGCAAGAAAAGGACAACTCGAAGCAAGGCCCTATATCAACCTGTCTAACCAGGATGGTATAGTTAGATCAATTTCCCTCCTATTGTGGAGGAGGCTCAAGCCCAATAGTGGGACATATATGAGCTGAAATGATGATGATGCAAGAAAAAAGAAACTCAAAACATAATCTCATAGAAATTCCTCTGACTAGCGTGGTATAGTAGGTTAATTTTTCTCTTAATTTGAAGGAGGCTCAGGCCCAGCAGTGGAACGTTTGTGAGCCAAGATGTTGATGATAACAATGAAATAATAGGTGTGATGTCCCCGAGAAGAGATACACGAATGGCGTACAACCGAACTGAAAAGAAAAGGAAACATGTGACATTTAATTTCTTTCTCTTCTTCTCCTTCTCTATTTAATACTAGCAACTCGCCTTCTCTTCGCTTCGGTTGCAGTAGTCTTTCCTGCGTAGTGCCCGTTCCCGTGCGAATACCGGGATAAAATATAGCCTAGTTTACTCTCTGATATTATAGCTTTCCATTGATGAATGAATTTTTGAAATCGGTCCAGCCGTTTTGAAGATTACCTGGAACAAACAGACAGACAGACAAAAAAAAATATAAAGCGTATTTTAGGCATATGTATAGTGCAAATAACCGTGTGAGCATGAAAAAAGCCCATTATTTTGACATTACAAACAGACACTCCAATTTTATTTATTGGTGTAGATAGAAACCAATAGTGTAGGTATTAATATTACTTGGAAAATATATAATTGCATGAATTTTTCATTCATTTATTCATGTACTTCCCACTGCGGGATTCGAGCCTCCTCCATAATAGGAAGGAATTTGACTTATACACTGTTCAGATGTGTTGGTATTTTTTTTATGGGTGTTCACACGTGTTCTAATCCGTCCGGGGAGACGAAAGGATGGCGCGCGGGCCCATAACCCACCCGTACCCACGTTGCCTTCGTCGTTGGGCCGACCACCAGTGCCGAGTTCCCTCCTCAGTGGTCGGCCCGAAGATGTGTTGGTATAGGTTTCTAATTCGAGTTTTATTTCTCTTGTATTGATGTTATATGCATTTAATCCCTTAGTTGTCATAATGATCTCTGTCGTTTATGCGAGTATACACATTGTTAAAGAAATTATTCTACAACACACCAATACACCGTCCACCCGTGACCATGATCGCTGTAAAGTGTACGAAACGTCGAGCAATCAAAAATCAAATAATTACAAACGTGATAAAATCCGTAAAATAGTTTTATTTACAACCCTTAGTCTTCTTTTACGAGTAAGAGAGGGGGTGGCGGACTATATTCTTGGTCCGTCACCACACGGAAACTACGTGACTTTATGCTGGAGCATTAGCTCTTTCCGCCAGCGACTGGGGCGAGGTAGGCGCGACTACCTGCGCCTCATGCCGCCCTAGCCGAGGACGCGGGTGACATGACCGGGAGGACGTCGGTCGATTGGAGGGTACCCCACTAGGGAGTATTTCGTCGGGCCGACCACTGACGACAAGTAACCCTGCTCCGGTGGTCGGTCCTACGACGAAGGCAACGTGGTGTTCGGGTGGGTTGCGGGTGTGTGTGCTTACGCCCCTCTGTCGCCCCGAACGGAGTGGTGCGAGGAGTGTGCCGACCGCGATCCACCCAAAAAAAAAAAACAAAAAAAAGGGCATTAACACTAGCCTATTTTTTTTATTTCAATCGATGGCAAGCGATTAAGCAGTACACCTGATGGTAAGTGTTGCTGCTGCTCATGGACCTTTGCAAGGCGGCTGCCTACCGTGAAGAAAGTGAAGGAGTGTGAATGCGTGCAATGAGGTTGGATGATATTAAAGGTATCCCCGAAATCCACCACATGCAATCACCCTCAGAAAGTTGGGCTTCCGGCATTCTCGCTTACCGAACGAAGTGCAATAACAAATTGCTACTACTCGGACGTTGATTTTCTGCTCAGTGTGGTACTACCACAGACGGACTGGCCCGCGGCTGTAGACAAACTACTGTCAACAGTGTAGTTCTCAGTGCAGCGCTGTGAACTCGTCGCAATCATCGGTACGGACCTCACGCTGCAGCCTTCTGCGAGACAGTGATCTCGCGGAAGGAGGCGGCGGATCGCCTGCGCGAGGAGCGCAGCCTCGATGAGGAGATCCGCCGTCGGCGACTGGGGCGGCGAAGGCGCCACTATCGCCTCATGCCGCCCTAGCCGAGGCCGCGGGTGACGTGACCGGGGATTAGTCCGTCACCCGCTGAGAGGCCGACCGCGTGAGGAAAGACCGACGTCCTCCCCGAGGGAGGAACGTCGGTCGATGGGAGGGTACTCCAATAGGGGGTATTCCGTCGGGCCGACCACTGATGTCAAGTAACCCTGCTCCGGTGGTCTGCCCAACGACGAAGGCGACGTGGTTTTCGGGTGGGTTGCGGGAGTTGCGTGCTTAAGCCCTTCTGTCGCCCCGGACGGAGTGGTGCGGAGGCGCGCCGACCGCAGCCCACCCACAAAAAAAAAAAAAAATCAGTATAGTTCTACTATTATACTAGAACTCTCTAGTGGACTCTATGCTAGAGCTAATGAGTTAATAGGAAATCTAATTCACCTGAAACCACCTGAAAGCTAGTTGAAATGGAAACCTTTATATAAAGGAAAATAAAGCAATATAATTTCTTATAAAAATTGTATCGTTTGTCTCCCCCTAACAAACGGTATTACTTGGAATCGAATTCGTATAGCCGTAATCCCCAGATACGACATTACTCAACGTCTGATGTTTACTTCCAAACGAGAAATGGTATTATTTTTTTGATATTATTTCGGCTGATTGCTTTGTTACTTTGATGATTATTATTTTTCTTTGATTGATTGACATATCATTTTAGTGTTTCTTCATATACTGTTAGTTTAGTAATTCGATTACTGTAAAAAATTAATAAATAATTGAATTATACTTAACCGTTTTACCGTATGGTGACGGAGTAAGAATACAATTTTACCGCGTGGTGACGGAGTAAGAATACAATTTTACCACATGGTGACGGAGTAAGAATACAATTTTACCGCGTGGTGACGGAGTAAGAATACAATTTTACCGCGTGGTGATGGAGTAAGAATACAATTTAACACATGGTGACGGAGTAAGAATACAATTTTACCGCGTGGTGACGGAGTAAGAATACATTTTTACCGTGCGGTGACGGAGTAAGAATATAATTTTACAGCGTGGTGACGGAGTAAGAATATAATTTTACCGTGTAGTGACGGAGTAAGAATACAATTTTACCGTGTGGTGATGGAGTAAGAATACCTACTATTTTACCGCGCGGTGACGGAGTAAGAATACAATTCACCACTCCCTATCATGCCCGTGGGTTTCGTAAAAGACGACGAAGGGATATATGTCCATAACATCTGTGCAAGAGAAGGAAACTCGAAATGAAACCCTATACCAACATGTCATCCCCTAGCCGAGATCGCGGGTGACCGGACCGGGGAATTTAGTCCGTCACCCGCAGAGAGGCTGACCGCGCGATGGCGACCGACGTCCTGGGACAGGAACGTCGAGAGGTGAGGGTACCTGAAAGGGTATTCCGTCGGGCGGGACCACTGATGACTAGTCACCCTGCTCCGGTGGTCGGCCCAACGACGAAGGCGACATGGGTACGGGTGGGTTATGGGCCCACGCGCCGTCCTTTTGTCGCCCCGGATGGAATGGACTGCGTGTGCGCTTACCATAGCCCACCCATAAAAAAAAAATACCAACATGTCTGACCAGCATGGTATAGTAGGTGAAATTCCCTCCCATTGTGGAGGAGGCCCGAACCAACAGTGGGATGGCCTAAGAGCGGTATGTGGGCTGCAATGATTTACCGTTTTAACCGGAATTATGGTTCCGTGTAGTGATGGAGTAAGAATACTATTCACCACTCCTTTCTTGCCCTGTCGTAAAAGACGACCAAGAGATTATTGTAGATGACATCAACGCAAGAGGAGGAAAACTCGAAATAAAACCCTATAACAACCCGTCTGACCAGCGTGTTATTGTAGGTCAATTTCCCTCTTCCTTCAATTGTGGAAGAGGCTGAAGCCCAGTAGTGGGACGTATATGAGCTGTGATGATGATGAAGGTTAACTCCACCACACATTATGGTTATTGTAACTTCCGTAAACTCTTGGCACCTCATTTACGTGTGTTGAGGCCCTGAGGGAGTCGGACAATACAATTTACTATACTACCTATCGTGACCTTGACCCAAAAAATGGGCTTATGCTTTTAATTTTATTGGATTCATTATAAATTTAGTTTGTAAAAAAAATAGGAGTTGCTGGAAAAGATCCATTTCCCTCCTATGCATCTTTTCTACTTATAATGTTTTATTCTTGTTTAAATTAATTTTATTTCAGGTTATAATGCAGTTCAAAGCATTTCTCGAGACTTCTTGAGAGCCAAACCCTTGGTGTCATTATGGAGACTATTATGGGTCCTGGCTTACAAATGTTCTTCGTCATCAGTTCAGCTATTGTGTGTCCCACTGTTTGGATCGTAGGTAGAAATCGTAGTTAATCAATACTACCAGTGTTCAAATCCGGTCGTAGAATATTAGATTTGTTAAATTTAAATTATTATACTGTCATAACATAATAATTGCTACAAATTTAAAGTTTAATCATTACTAACCAAAAACATTTTAATTTTTTTCATATGGAATATTTTTTTGTACTGGCAATATTCTTTTATCAAAATGTGGGTCAAAATTTAATAACTAATTATGTAGCGGGTAGATATAAAAAAACTCTGTAATGACTCGTTGGCCGGTTACATCTTAGCCCTCCCATGACCATGAACGCTGTAAACTATTCGAAACGTCAGGCAATCAAAAATCAAATACAAACGCAATAAAATCCGCAAAAATAGTTTTATTTATAACAGTAGCGCGATTGGATTTTTAGGTTATGTCCGGGAATTTTCGCGCACGTTTTCCTCTTTCCATGAGATTGATAATAATTATTTTTTGCAAAAAAGGAAACCGCCTTCAATAATGTTGACATTGTAGATATTTTTTTAGATTTATGTTGATTTTTTAAAAACCACTAGTCCGATTTCGATAAATTTTTTATGAGACCATTTAGAATCTATACCCATTCCAACAAAAAACGAATCGTCAAAATCGGTTCATAAACGACGAAGTTATCTGCGAACAAACATAAAAAAAAGCATATGGTCGAATTGAGAAACCTCCTCTTTGAAGTCGGTTAAAAAAGATATTTTTTTTTTTTTTATTGCAAACGGTGGCAAACGAGCAAACAGTACACTTGATGGTAAGTGTTGCTGCCGCTCATGGACCTTTACAAGGCCGTTGCCTACCGCGAAGAAAGTGAAGGGAGTGTGAAGGCGTGCATTGAGGCTCGGTGATACCAAGGGCACCACCAAAACCCTCCACACGCAATCACCCTCAGAAAGTTGGGCTTCCGGCTCTCTCGCTCACCGAACGAAGCGCAGCAACAAATTGCTACTACTCAGACGTCGATTTTCTGCGAGAGCATGGTACTGCCCCGGACGGACCGGCCCGCGGCTGTAGACAGATAACTGTCGACAGTGTGGTCCTACCACTCCTAAAATAATATTTAATAATATTTGCTTCAATTTGATATCACAATTCCTATGAAACGATTCAAAGTAAAAGTACATGTATAAATTTATTATCATCCATTCGCGAAGTGTGATTTAGTGGACTTTTAGTTAGAATCTCAGCGCGCTTGAAAAGTTTGACTATGTCAACTTTGGCAATATATCTTATATATGTCGGATGTATTTGAAAGAATATGGCGGGCGGAAAACTATGTAAATAAATCATGTATAAAGGAGAAGGAAATCAAACGTTTATTTTTTTTGTAGTCACGTGTATACAGCACATCACGTCCTTTGGGAGTGCATTCTCTGGCGCAACGAGTGCGACCTTATGTTAGACAATCTGCATGTCACGTCTGGGGTAATATACTATTCGGATCTTGTAGCAACTCGAGAAAATTTCCGTGCGTTCAAGCGCTTTTGCCATACCTACTATTGTAACCAAACCTAAAGCTCACAAATAGGTCCATTAAACTCTGTTCAATCCGTGGTGCTGTACCGCTGCGTTTCACGTAGTTGTACAAATTCTTACTTACTGTAAGTAAAGTAAGTGGATTCTTTCCAACTCCTCCTCTTTTTCTTTTCTAATTAAATTTTTTGCGGGTCCCAAGACAATCAAAAGCGTTTCCCGGGACTTCCTGAGGGTCAAACCTCGGTGTCTTATACGGAGACCATTGTGGATCCTGGCTTACGGTGGTGGGAATATATGGTGGAATTAGTCACGTGTATATTCTCAATAGGATTTTGCTTATGTGATAGAACTACACTATCAATATTAGTATTGAAATTATCGTGAGATTGATACATAATACACTCATTTGCAAAAAAAAACGGGCACCTAAGCAATGAACCATTTCAAATGTTAATATTTCTTTGTTTGATAATTATAGGTAGTTTTATCCACACAATTTGCTAAATTAATAAGAAAATAATCGTTTTCATCAGTATTTCATAAAATTTAGATACAATTTATGGGAAATAATGCTAAACCTCGCTAGTAGTGTATATTCGCTAGTAGTGCATATGCTCATGAAGTAAAAATAAAAAAGTTTTTTTGTTTGTTTTTCTTTAATAAAGTAAAAGCAGATAAATGTTTAGTATCGAGTGTGACCCCCTCTAGCTAAAATCACAGCTTGAATTCGTCTGGGCATGCTAGCGAGTATATCCCGGATACTTGCTTGCGGAATACGTTCCCACTCCGCAGTAATCACATTCTTCAGCTCTCTGATGGTCTGCGGAGCCGGGTGTACTGATCTCACACGCCGTTTCAGAACGTCCCAGACATGCTCTATGGGATTGAGGTCGGGACTTCGAGCTGGCCAATCCAAACGACGAATGCCGACCTCTTGCACATACGCATTAACATCGCGGGATCGGTGGGCGCGAGCATTGTCGTCCATAAAAATCGAGTCTTCACCTAGAGCGGCCAATGCGGGTTGTGCATGAGAAATTAGAACTTCCGTTATGTATCGATGCCCAGTCAGTGAGCCGTTTTCAATGAAGACTAACTCTGTACGATCCATTGAATTTATTCCTGCCCAAAACATAACAGAGCCCCCACCATAAGGTGTGATTTCTTCGAAACATGCCTCTGCAAAGCGTTCTCCTTGTCTTCTTAGCACTCGCCGACGTCGATCTTCACCGAACAGAGATATCCTGGCTTCATCAGAGAACAAAACCCTATTCCAATCGTCTTGAGTCCATGATTCACAATTTCTAGCGAACCTAAGCCTGTGAACTCTGTGCTCACGGAGTAATTTGGGGCCGCGGGCCGGGCGGTGACTGCGTATATTGGCAGCGAGAAGCCTCCTCCTGACCGTCCATAGACTAATATGCACATTTCTTACTTCTTGGAGGTTGTTCTTAAGATCCACATACGAAGATTTGCGATTTCTCAATGCGCGACTCACAAGAAAACGATCATCCCGTGGTTGGGTACATGGTTTTCTTCCAGAACCAGGCCTTCTCTCGACGGAACCAGTCTCCTGATATCGCTGCCAGGTCCTTTGGACTGTCGAGCGACTAACATTTAGCCTCCTAGCCACGAAACATTGGCTGCAACCCTCTTCAAGCAGCGCGATAATTTTGGTAGCTTTTACCACTTTATCTACCATTTTTGATACAGCCAAACAGCATTAAATAAAGCTTTGACAGTCAAGGATATGAAATTAATCGATAAAAATTGAATAAAAGTTATGAAAGTCGATGTTAACTTCTGGAACTTCGCGCCAAAAATGTAGGATAAAAAGGGGTTTTCTGTAAAAATGAACATCAAATGAAAAATTGAATTTAGAACGTACTTTTTTAAATACCACAGCATTTTTAAAACCGGCCAGTAACGTGTACAAACGATTGAAACCTTTTTGGTATTGTATCTTTTTAAATATGAATGAAAATCAAAACCGCCCGTTTTTTTTGCAAATGAGTTTATAATATCTATAACGGCAAAACACTCACGTACTGAGATCGATTACATCGACCCGGGTTTCGAGCATATCCGATGCTCGTCATCAGGGCGAGTGCACAGCGGTATCTGCGAGGTCCCGCCGTGCACTGAACAACCAAAATCATTAAAATTCGCAGTTGTTATATTTGTAATTATAACTACTATTGATAACAGCTATTTGTTCACTGATATCATGTTTAATAACTGTGCTGTGGTTATCTTTAAACAGATATATAATGAAAATTAAATTTTGTATATATCTTATCGAAACATTGACGCACTTTGGTTGAATTTTGGATATTAATAAATTATTAAATTAGTAAGCTTATTATTTTACGTTCTGGAAACTTAAGCGGATCTTCTCGTCCAACATACCTCAGCGTCTAAAAACACAGGTCTACGACCAGTGTGTGTTACCAGTGATGACTTACGGCACAGAAACGTGGTCCCTAAATGTAGGCCTCATATCAAGGCTCAGAGTCGCTCAGCGTGCTATGGAACGGGCTATGCTCGGGATTTCTCTGCGAGACAGAATCCGAAATACGGAAATCCGCAGAAGACCGAGTGTATCCGACATAGCACAAAGAATTAGCACGTTGAAGTGGCAACAGGCAGGCCACAGCGCTCAATGAACCGACAACCGCTGGGGAAGAAAGGTTCTCGAGTGGCGACTACGTATTGGACGACGCAGTGTAGGACGCTACCCCACTAGGTGGACCGACGACCTGGTGAAAGTTGCTTGGCGTCATTGGATGCAGGCGGCACAGGACCGCACTTTGTGTCGTAACATCAGGGAGGCTTACGCCCAGCAGTGGACGGCAATAGGCTGAAATTATGATGATGATGATGATTATTTTACATGTGGTGATGGAAGAAGAATACAATTTTCTCTCTTCCTATCTTGCTCTTGGTGTAATAGACGACTAAGGAATATAATCTATACTGTATACAAATAAATAAAATTGAAGTGTCTGTTTGTAATGTCAAAGTAATGCTCTTTTTCATGCTGATATGGTTACGGTTTACGAGACCTATGCCTAAAAACCAGTACAAGAAGAAAATGATTCTATATGAGAAAATTATATTATTTTAAATAAAACTACTTTACGGATTTTATCGCGTTTGTATTTGATTTTTCTCTTTCTTTTCTCACTTGTGAGACATCTTAGTGCGCCCGTGACCATGAACGCTGCAAAGTGTTCGAAACGTCAGGCAATTAAAAATCAAATACAAACGCGAGAAAATCCGTAAAGTAGTTTTATTTGCGGCGGATCGCCTGCGCGAGGAGCGCAGCCTCGATGAGGAGATCCGCCGCCGGCGAATGGGGCGGCGCAGTCGCAACTACCTGCGCCTCATGCCGCCCTAGCCGAAGCCGTGGGTGACGTGACCGGGGATTAGTGCGTCATCCGCCGAGAGGCCGACCGCGTGAGGAAAGACCGACGTCTTCCCCGAGGGGGGGACGTCGGTCGATGGGAGGGTACCCCACGTAGGGAGTATTCCGTCGGGCCGACCACTGACGACAAGTTAACTCTGCTCCGGTGGTCGGCCCAATGACGAAGGCGAGGTGGTTTTCGGGTGGGTTGCGGGAGTTGCGTGCTTAAGCCCCTCTGTCGCCCCGGATGGAGTGGTGCGGAGGCGCGCCGACCGCAGCCCACCCACAAAAACAAAAAAAAAAGTAGTTTTATTTAAAATGTGTAATACTCGCGTAAACATCAGAGATCAAAATTATATTATTTAATTTATGGTTAGTAATTATTAAACATTAAATTTGTATTAATTATTATATTTAATAACTAATTTCTATAGCGGGTAAATAATTATAAATATTCTGGAATAACGATGACTTGTTGGAGATGATACAGACATTTTAGTCCGCCCGTGACCATGAGCGCTGTAAAGTGTTCGAAACGTCGGGCAATCAATAATCAAATACAAACGCGATAGAATCCGTAAAGTTTTTATTTTCAATGGTTTGTCCTCCACGTTATCTACGAGGCACTTGCGAACGATAAACCCTATACCACCTTGGGACGGGTGATCGCCCTCCCGGTAGAAGAGCAAGTTTCTAGACCGGAGGATTATCGTGCCCTCGCTCTATCTTCGCACTTCTGATAATTCTACAATGTCCCAGCGGATTTTGCTCAATTCCTCTTCCAGCTCGATGACCCTCTCGTCATTCCTGAGTATCCAAATGTTGTGTGTTATCAGGGTCAACGGTCGTTTTGGTTGGTAGCCGGATCGCTCCAACACTCCTGGGCCCGTCACCAAAATGAGCCCGTAAGTTACCGGAGCCACCGTGATTGGGGGTTATTTTTGCTTTGCATGTCTTTTTAGTTAAGGGATATTGCCATAATCGCCACGCTTGGCAGGCGGGTTGGCGATCGCAGTGAGATGTTTTACATTTTCCAGGAGAGCGCTGCTACCCACTGTCCTGTTGAACCTTCAACCGATTTTTACTCCTCCCACGGGCAATTAAAGGGTGATGACAAACGTATTCTCAACCCATCGCTACACTGCTTATATTATTAATAGTTGCAAATTAACAGTTATAACGTTTAATAAACACCTCTAGCAATATCTAATATATATATCAATTACAAACACCGCCTCTGATAAATCTACGAACGCCATCATGAACCTTCAGAGTACAGATCTAATTTCAATTTGTGTGGGAGGCATATTCGAACGCGTTTGCCGAAATTTATCTCTGTTGAAACATGATCTTAATAGTTTACTGGGGCAAAGATCTTGTCGTATATAGTGGAACTCCATTATTCATTTCCATATATATTATCGTTATGTAAAATACTTCATGTCTGTAGTTGATTTTGCCTCATCTCGACTCAAATACGTCCTAGTGTTGAACTCGAGCCTCCTCCAAGATAGGAGGGAGATTGGAAGTCAATGTCAAGGTCAATTTACAAAGTTACACGAAAAGTTGTCATTCGTTCGAAATAATTGAATGATGTAAGACTCTTAAACCGGAGTCAGCATCGATTTAAATAAGGAATACATCACTTCGATTTATAGATGCTGTCATGTTTAAGGTAAAATGCACGGAATAACTGAGCCCTCAATTTTAGAAGGGTTTGCTTATTTGCCTATACAAGCTTATTAGCCCATTTGCATGATCACTAGGATGAACTTAGAATGAACGTGGAGTAGATGTAAGTCATATCCAATTTCTGTATTACTCCTATGCCAGGATTGGAATAGGGAACAACACCACTCGTGACGTTATCGATCAATATACCTAAGATAAACAATTCAGAGAGTTCGATATAATTTAGAGAAAAATGTCTGCTGTTAAAGCTCTTTAAAGTGGAAAATAAGAAAGTTAGAATAGCTCGCCTCATATTCCGCAATGTCTAAAATTTTTGAGCAATACATGTTACCAACCATAATATTCAGGATACAAATGTAATCTTGATAAAGACTTCGTCAGCAAACTGGAAATTGCCTCGCGTACTTTGTACAAGGCTTAGTTATGTTTTCTCGATAACAATAATTATGATATAATTTTTAACGAAAAAAAAACCGACTTCAAACAGTAAATTAAAAACGTTAAAATTGCCTATAAAATTTTAAGAATTCCCCCAATTTCTCAAAGGATACCATCATTAGATCCTGACCTGATGACTATGGGACAGCCTTAGAAGTATACCCAATCAAACAAAAAAAAAATTGCATGCAATCGGTCCAGGCGTCTTTGAGTAATCGGTGAACATACATGAAAAAGAATAAAAGATTCCGATGAATTGAGAACCTCCTCCTTTTTTGAAGTCGGTTAAAAAGATGATTAACATGATGACGGAAATTGGAGGTCAATTTAACTCCTATCGTAGCGGAGACTTGCGATGCTTGAGACGTGGAGGAGGATTCTACCATGCTGGGCAGATAGTTTCTAGCGGGTTTGTTTCGAGTTTTATAGATGTGCTTCTCATACATACATGCTATATGCGTATTTATTCTCTAAGCGACTTTTACGACATTCACGGGCAAGATAAGGAGTGGTGAATTGTATTTTTATTCTGACATCATACGGTGACCAGACCAAAATATGCATGAGGAGATTAATGAATGTGGATGTCAAGATCGTAGCAAGTAAACTGAAGTGGCCTCTGCCTACCCCTGTGGGAAAGAGGCGTGAATATATGTATAAATGTATGCGACCATACAGATGATTTTGCATATATAGAGTCTAATACTTATAACTTAATGTCTATGATACCTATGAAAAAAGATCCAAATTATACTATTACGAGTATTATACTATTACGAATTTTATTTATTGGTATAGATTTAGATATATGTATATATATCTAAATCTATACCAATAAATAAAATTGGAGTGTCTGTTTGTAATGTCAAAATAATAGGCTTTTTTCATGCTCACACGGTTATTTGCACGACACGGCACGACACGACACCTATGCTTAAAATAGCAATTTAAAAAATTTTTGTCTGTCTGTCTGTTTGTTCCGGGTAATCTTCAAAACGGCTGGACTGATTTCAAAAATTCTTTCACAAATGGAAAGCTATAATATCAGGGCGTACACTAGGCTATATTTTATCCCGGTATTCCCACGGGAACGGGAACTACGCGGGTAAAACGACTATAACCTATAACCGAAGCGAAGCGAGGGCGGATTGCTAGTTTTAAATAAAAATATAATCAAAAATCAAACGCGATAAAAACCGTAAAGTAGTTTTATTTAAAATATAAAACTAAAATGGAAATGTTTTTCTTAAAGTAAAATATGTCGCAAAATACTATTTAAATTATCTTTAATCTCTGTGTATAATATAACCGAAGCGAAGCGAGGGCGGGTTGCTAGTACATACATATATTTACGCCTTTTTTCCATATCTAGGGGTAGGCAGAGACCACTTCCCTCCACTTGCTACGATCTTGATATACCACTTTTGCCTCCTCCACATTCATTAATCTTTTCATGCATATTATTCGGTTTAGGGTACTTCTAACCTGGCCTTTCTTAAGAACGTCCCCGGTTTGATCGTGGAACGTCCGCCTCGGTCTTCCCTTTCCAACATACGAGTATACCATCATGTTTAAAAAAGATAAATCATTTACTCGGGCAATCCTTACTAATATTATAAATGCGAAAGTAAGTTTGTTTGTTTGTTACGTTTTCACGCTGAAACCACCAAACCAATTTAAATAATTCTTTCACCAATGGAAAGCTATATTATCAGGGAGTATCATAGGCTATATTTTATCTCTGTATTCCAATGGGAACGGGAACTACACGGGAAATGCGATTGAAACCGAAGCGTAGCAATGGCGGGTTGTTAATAGATAGATAAAAGACAGATTTTTTTATAGACTAGAGTCTTTTTTATGTGTGGTGACAGTAAGGATACAATTCACATATATTCCCCACCCCCTTTCGTAAGAAAGGTGGTGGGGAATATATAGTTTACACCCGGATACAGAAAAATTATTAGTGGATCGTACAAACTAATGTCCTGCCTGTGTCTCTTTTCTGTGTGGTGACGGAGTAAGAATACAGTTCATCACCCTCTATCTCACCCATGGGTGATCGTACGTGACGTGACGACTAAGAGATATAAAACGCATATAACATCTATGCGAGAGAAGGCAAACTCGAAATAAAACCCTATACCAACACGTCTGACCAGCGTGGTATAGTAGGTCAATTACCCTTCCATTATGGAGGAGGCCCGAGCCCAACAGTGGGACGTATATGGGCTGAGATGATGATGATGACTGTCCTGCCTGATAACCGCATCCACGACACTTGACATGGTAGGCCATATCTTAATTATTACTACGTCAGTGTGATAAAAAAAAATATATATTATATTATTATAATATATATTATGATGGAAACTTAATAGTTTTAATTTATTATATAAAATTTAAACGGCCATTTTTAAGTCATCTATTATAAAAACACAGCCTACTTGTATACTAAAAAGCCTTGGTACCTGACCTATTTTTTAATGCTCGCATTAATAACATTTTAATCTTATTATGGAATCTACACAGGCTAGGAAAAATATTATAATTAATAATAGAATGTATTCAGAGCATTAAATTTAGTCGATTGCTCTATATGAAGCCCGAGTAGGGGGGTAGTTCAGCTGGAGAGGCTTTGGTTCGATGTTTGGGCTTTTCTTTTTAACAGTTGGTTTTCCAGCAGGAGGTTTTTGCTTTTGACTGATGCAGATCTTGACGCGCCATGTTTGCTTCGATAAGATCCTACTTACATGGTCGAAAGGAGGGAGGGTCCCAACAGTGGGACATAATTGAGCTCCAGCCTCCTCCACAATGAGAGTGAAATTGATCTACTATATCATACTGTTTCAGACGTGTTAGTCATCATCATCTTGCTCTTATCCCAATTACTTGGGGTCGACGCAATATGTCATCTTTTTTAACATATTGCAAAAAGTTTCGGCAATGACTTTTATGACCGGCCGCCTGCCTGACGTCAACCCTCCTTGGGAATGTAATCGTTGACCCACGTGGTACCAGATGGAGTTGGTCCGGGTCAATCTAGGGCTCTTAGTCGTCTTTTACGACATCCACGAGCAAGGCAAGGGTTGGTAGTATTCGAAGCCGCTACCACACAGCATTAGTTAGTATAAGGTTTTATTTCTAGTTTTCCTTCTCTTGCATAGATATTATATACCTTAGTTGTCTTCTACGATACCTATGCGCAAGATAGAGAGTATTGAAGAGTAGTGAATTGTATTCTTATTCTATCACTACCCGGTAGAAAAGTTGCTTGTATTCATAATCTTTCACGATGTAGAGTTTAGTCAACTAGCCTATTTAGTATAGTTCTTTTTGGCTAAGTGCAAGTATTAAAAATAAGTGCTTTTGTTACTTGCTCTTAGTACTTTACAAGCCATATTAGCACATATGGCATTGTAGTCTAAGCATCTATATTTTTTATCCATAAACAATTAAATTTTTAATAAAAAAAAAACGACTTCAAAGAAAAAAGATCGTTAATGTAGAGAACGTAGATAATTTTTTAGATTTTTGTTGATTATTCAAAAACCGCTTGTGCGATTTCGATAAAACTTTCATGGGACCATTTAAGTAGTATCCTTTTCAATAAAAAAATATTTTTTCAAATCGGTCGCCAAGCGACAGAGTTATGCGCGAACAAACGAAAAAAAAAAACATTTTTTAGTTTGGTGTGTTGGATTAGGGTTTTATATCGAGGTTTTTTTTTTTTTCGATGTTCATCATCTCAGCCTATACAAATTCAACTGTTGGGCTCGGGTCTCCTCCACTATGGGAGCAAAATTTACCTACTATACTACGCCGGTCAGACGTGTTGGAATAGAGTTTTATATCGAGTTTTCTTTCTCTTTAATGGATGTTATCTACATATATTCCTTAGACGTCTCTTACCCCACCCACGGGAAAGAGAGCAGGTGCTTAACTGTATCTTAATCCCCAATCAAATGGTTCTTATCTTTTAGGCGGCTTTTATGACACCCATTGGCAAGATAGAGTGATAAATTGTATTCTAACTCCGTCACCAATCGGAATCAGATGTATATTCATTGTTCATTAAATATGCATAATATGCAGTATATTTTAAATCCAAGACCTTTGCTTAGCAGTCTATTAAATCTATACAAAGCTAACCGTTTTATGTAACTTTGTATAAAGATTTCTGATGTTTACGCGAATATTACACATTTTAAATAAAACTGTTTTACGAATAATATCACGTTTGTATTTTTTGATTTTTAATTGCCCGACGTTTCGAACACTTTGCAGCGTTCATGGTCACAGGCGAACTAAAATGTTTCACGTCCTAAAAGTCATCGTTATTGCAGAAAATTTATAATTATCTACCCGATACAGAAATTAGTTATTAAATTTGACCCACATTTTGATAAAACTTTATTGCCAGTGTAAGAAGAAAATTATTCTATATGAAAAAATATATATTGTTTAAAGTTAGTAATTATTTAACATTAAAATTAATAGTAATTATATTTGAAAACACCTAACAATCTAGTATACTACCACCGGATCGGCATACGGCCACATTGAGAAAGATCCGGCAAGAAAACTCTGGTGACATGATGCTAAATTAATATCTATTAATTTTGAAGGCGACTTACTTTATGTTACTAAGAGGTACTACAAACGTGATAAAACCCGTAAAGTAGTTTTATTTAAAATGTGTAACTTTGTAATTTTTTCCGTGTGGTCACGGAGTAAGAATACAATTCACCACTCCCTATATAGCCCGTGGATTCGTATAAGACGACTATTGGATATAATGTGCACCTAACATCTGTGCAAGAGAAGCAAAACTCGAAATGAACCCCTATACCAACATGTCTGACCAGCATGGTACAGTAGGTGAAATTCCCTCCCATTGTGAAGGAGGCCCGAGCCCAACAGCGGGACGTATGTGGGCTGCGATGATGATAATGATGATACCATTATACATATGTATGGCCGGCGAATCCCACACTCATTCCCCCGTCTGTCACCAGTAAGGGGATAGTGCGTAAATGCATCTCGACAGCGAGAAAAAGTGGTTTTGCTTCGAGTTTTCTTTCTCTTGCATAGATGTTATATGCGTGTATCCTTTACTCGTCTTTTACGACATCCACGGGCAAGATAGGGAGTGGTGAATTGTATTCTTACACCGTCACCACAAGAAAAACTCTACTATAACTATACTAACTCTATAAACTATACTAACTCTGTAATAGAAAAAAATAATAAAAAAATTGGCGTTAAAGCTATGATACGGACTAAAATACTGCTGGTATGAGTTACTAGGTAAACACATCAGGTGAAAGTAAACTTGCAAGTCCATCAATTTTACACCAAGGTGCAAGAAATTTTCCGACAAGACGTCACAAGGGCGTGGCGTGAGGAGTGGGGAGAATCAACAGTTTCAGGAGGCTCAGATCAGATACTAAACCAGCCAGCTTAAAGCCAGTCTTGCTCCGACGTTCGCGGCGAACGGTTATTCATATCGCATTCGTTATCGAAGTACGTATTAAATTAAAAAAAAAGTGTTTACAGTGTTTTTGGATTATTTGCGCCGATTTTGTGGGTTTTTTATACTGTTTGAGGCAAAAGGTGATTACGTTTTCATTCGTACTTTGGTGATAACTATACTGTTTGTTTTATTCTATATTAAATTCTATTGAATTTTTTTTTCAATTTTAATTTTATTTTTGTGTCTGGTGTTCCTGATTCGTGTGGATTAATCGGAGAAATAAGGTAAGTAATGCGTCTACATATATAAAATCTTTCGAAGCCTTTTAAAACGTTGCCGTTCTTTTGAAAATTTAGGCCAGATTTTATCAACAAAATCGATTTTAAAAACAGTCGCTGAAATGTAAGTGTTACAGTTTTATTTAGCGAATTATGAGTTTAAAATATATTTTAATATTATATTTCTTTGCCCGAGTGGTGACGGAGTAAGAATACAATTCACCACCCCCTCTCTTGCCCGTGGGTGTCGTAAAAGACGACTAAGGAATACGATATGCATATAATATTTATGCTAGAGAAGGAACACTCGAAACAAAACCCTATATCAACATGTCTGACCAGCGTGGTACAGTAGGTCAATTTCCCTCCCATAGTGGAAGAGGTTCAAGCCCAATAGTGGGATGTAGGTTGAGGTGAATACTATATAAGTTTGATACAAAATTAATGTTGAAATCTTTCTGTGTCTTCTTCTTTCCGTGTAGTGGAATAAGAATACCATTCATCACCCATCCATTGCCCATGGTTGTCATAAAAGACGACCACAAGATATAATATGCATATAACATCTACGCAAGGCAAGGAAAACTCGAAATGAAACCCTATACCAATTCCCCTCAATCAATTCAATTTATTTCACATTGTGAAGAAGGCTTGTTTAAGTTGTTTATAAGCAGAGATGATGGCATAGTTAATCATCAGCATTATAAGGTCGGCTCATATACGTCCCGCTGCTGGGCTCGGCTCGAGTTTCCTATAATAGGAGGCCAATTGACTTACTATGCCACGTTGGTCAGAAGTGTTGGCATAGGGTTTTATTTCGAGTTTTCCTTCTTTTGTATAGATGTTATATGCATATTATATTTCTTAGTTGTCTTTTACGACACTCACGAGCAAGAGAGATTGCTTGGGTCATAGTTAATATTAGTTATTCAAGAACTTTGTTTGATTCTTGAAGAAACTGTTGAAGCTATTTACATATATATTCTCTCTATATGCATTTATTGTGTCTTACATAATATATATACCTTCGAATAATAACGTATAGAAGGTAAGTTCACGCACAAAAAGTGAGGCATTTCAATTGGAGCCTAGTGGAGCTTACGCCGGAACCGTTCCTTAATGTAAAAGTCATTGTACTGCACGTACGTATGCAACTCTTAAAAAATAAATTGATAATTATGGCGGTTTGTGCATTCAAATGGTGTCGCAACACATTTGAAAAACTTAAGGTTTTTAACATTACTTTTAAAAGTAATTCGACGATTTATGTTAATAAAAACAAAATTTGATTTCATAATTTGTATAGTGGTGTGCGTGTGTGCGTGTGTAATCGTCTGCGCGCCATTAGTATTTTTAGATTCAAAATTTGAAAGTTCGAAGTATTGACACTATCCTTCTAAACGTTATTATTCTAAGATAAACCTTTTGTTTTGCAAACGGTGGCTAATGAGCTAACAGTCTACCTGATGGTGTGTGTTGCTGCCGCTCATGGTCTACAAAATAAAGTAACAATAATATGTTTGAATACCGTAAAATTTTCACACTGCTACCTAATTAGCACTGGTTAGATACGTCTTATGTCAAGTTTCGTTAATTTAATAATCACCTGAAATAAATATTTATTTTGTCTAAATATAAATATTCAAAATCAAAATATAATCATCATTATTTTAGCTCGTATACGTCCCATTGTTGGGCTCAAGCCTCCTCCATAATAGGAGAGAAATTCACCGAAACTTGAATTTTTTTATTATTTTTTTTTTATTGCAAACGGTGGCAAACGAGCAAACAGTACACCTGATGGTAAGTGTTGCTGCCGCTCATGGACCTCTACAAGGCCGCTGCCTACCGCGAAGAAATTGAAGGGAGTGTAAATGTGTGCATTGAGGTTCGGTGATACCAAGGGCACCACCAAAAACCTCCACACGCAAACACCCTCAGAAAATTGGGCTTCCGGCTCTGTCGCTCACCGAACGAAGCGCAGTAACTAATCGCTACTATTCAGACGTCGATTTTCAGCTCAGTGTGGTACTGCCCCAGACGGACCGGCCCGCGGCTGTAGACAGATAACTGTCGACAGTGTGGTCCTACCACTCCACAAATATTATTGCAAATGGTGGCCGACAGAGAAAACAATGCACCTGATGGTAGGTGCTGGCACTCATGGACCTTAGCAAGGCCGCTGCCTACCGCGAAGAAAGTGAAGGGAGTGTGAATGCGTGCAATTAGGTTCGGTGATACTAAAAGCGTTACTAAAACCCACCACAAGCAAACACCCTCAGAAAGTTGGGTTTCCGGCTCTCTCGCTCACCGAACGAAGCGCAGTAACAAATTGTTACTACTCAGACGTCGATTTTCTGCTCAGTGTGGTACTACCCCGGACGGACCGGCCCGCGACTGTAGACAGACAACTGTCAGCACTGTGATCCTACCACTATGGTATATTGCTCATCTCATCATCTTAGCCCATATACGTCCCACTGTTGGGCTCGGGCCTCCTCCATAATGGAAGGGTAATTGACCTACTATACCACACTGGTCAGACGTGTTGGTATATGGTTTTATTTCGAGTTTTTCTTCTCTCGCATAGATGTTATATGCGTTTTATATCCGTTTAGTCGTCTCGTACGATCACCCACGGGCAAGACGGGGGGGGTGGTGAATTGTATTCTTACTCCGTCACCACACGGAATATTAATAATAATAATATATAATAATAATAATTTTATTTCAGACCATGTCCATATAAAAAGCTTAACTATGTCTAGTACTAATTAAAACTAAGTTAAAAATAAATAAATCAAAAAATTAAACTAAAACCAGATTGTCACATGTCAATTTCAATATCAATAAGAGTTATTAGAATCAAATTAAAATTATATGAAATTAAATATTAATATGAATGTCAATTTTGTTATGTGTAATTTTGAATGTCAATGTTTTAAGTTAAATATAAATTAAAAATAAATAGAATTGATTATTTTGGATATGTCCAGAATTAATTATAATTGACATGTAGGCTAATCGCATGTCTCATAATGGGACAGTCAAATCGTCCTGCTACGACCTTCAGGATACTGTTTGTGCTGCCCCGGACACGGCTTAATATCGAGGCTGCCCGCTTGCGCATGATAGCATGGAAGCCATCCACCCTGGCGTCAGCAAACATGCCAGACGCGCTGCAGCGCCACGGCAGACCCAAAAGCATCCTGAATGCGTTATTGTACTGCACACGGGAGGGCGCTGATTGCCTTCCGTGAATAGCAGACCCACAGGCTGCACGTGTAGAAAGATTGGCAGAATGCTTTGAAAAGAGAGATTTTCACCTCAACTGTGCAACGTGCAAATCTGCATGCCAGCATATTGCTTCTGACAGCCTACGCCCTGCGTTCCCTCTTAATGTCCTCAGCATCTTTGAGATCCTCACATATCCAATGCCCCAAGTACTTAAAGCGAGAAACTCTAGCCAAGGGGACACCGGCCAGCAATAGAGGCGGTACGGTGTTCGTCTTAAAGGCCCTTGACTGAAAGACCAGATACTCACTCTTCTTGACATTATACCTGAGCCCATGTGCCTTGGCATATTTCTCACATATACCGAGGAGCTTCCTGATCGCACTTATCGAGGGTCCAAGCAGCACCATGTCGTATGCGTAACTGATATTATTTATAAAAGTACCATCAATAGAACATCCGACGCCGGCGCTACTTAGCTCCTCGACAAGCCCATTCATGTACAAGTTGAAAATGCGCGGAGAACTTAATCCCCCCTGTCTCACACCGCACTTCAACCTATAAGCATCAGAATGCTGACCTGCCCACCGCACCACATTCGTTTGATTATTGTACCAATAATTAAAAATGTTAATGACCTCATCTGGAAGGCTGGTTTCCGATCTCATCTTCCTCCACAGTACGTCGTATGACACCAGATCGAAGGCCTTGGAAAGGTCCAGAAAACACGCGTATACTGGTGTTTTTCGGTCAGTGTAGTACCGGATAGTGTGCTTGAGGCAAAGTATCGCTGATTCTGTGGATAACCCAGGTCGGAAGCCAAACTGGGCATCGTTCAGCGTTATGTGCTCACTCAATATACGATCAAGCAAACCGTCCAACACCTTCACCACTGTTGTCGCTAATGAAATGGGTCTATAATTGAGTCTATGCGTCTATAATATTACTATATTATACACGGTATATTACAATACTACATTAAATATATTCTTATTCAGTAGGTAGGTAAAGTGTCCCGGGCTGGTCACGGATCTCCAGGATTTGGTACCAGTAGTCGACTCAATGGCAATTGGTGGGTTATGGGGCAGCGCACCGTCTATTAGTCGGATGGCTTGTATCTACACCAAAGCCCAGCAAAATAAAATAATATAGGTATAGAGTAAGCGTTGCCGTGTTGTGACAGAGTAAGAATACAATTCACCATCCCCGGGTCAAGGGGCAACCCCCTTATTATTATTGATAGAGTTTAATATCGAATTTTCTTAACGAACATCTTTAGTCGTCTTATACTACACGCGCAAGGTGAATTGTATTTTTACTCCGTTAGTACACGAAAAAGTATAAAACAATATAAAGAAAAATAGACACAAATAATTTAAATCATCGTCCTAGTGACTGACTACGGCTAATACTCTAATCTATAAGAAAAAATATAATTAAGATCAATTTTACTTGGGTGTTGTACATACATACATATTCACGCCTCGTTCCCATAGGGGTAGGCAGAGACCATTTCCCTCCACTTGCTACGATCTTGACATACCACTTTCGCCTCCTCCACATTCAGTAATCTCTTCATGCATATTCTTCGGTTTACTTCTAACCTGGCCTTTCTTAAGAACGTCCTCGATTTTTTTAATTTTTTTTATTGCCAACGGTGGCAAACGAGCAAGCAGCACACCTGATGGTAAGTGATACTGCCGCACATGGGCCTTTGCAATACCAGGGGCACAGTCAGGCCGTTGGCTACCGTGAAGGAAATACTCTTCTTAAACCTCGTTGATTTGATCGTGGAACGTCTGCCTCGGTCTCCCCCTTCTAACACTTCCGCTCAGATTCGCCTTATAAATTCTTCTTATTAATCTCCTTTCATTCATTCTCTCTACATGTCCAAACCAACTTAACATACCTTTCTCTTGGGTGTTTTAAAAGTCGATTAACCCCCTAATAAGCATATGACACGCATTCGAGAAAGAAAACTCGAAATAAACCCTATACCAACCCATTTGACCAGCGTAGGTCTATTTACTTCCTATTGCGAAGGAGGCTCGAGCCCAACAGTGGGACGTATTTGACCTGAGGTGATGATAGTGACGATGAATCATCTATTACCAGTTTATGAGGTTGTCGAAATCGGATTATAAGCATCCGGGGAAATTGACAACAGCGCCCTCCTGGGAAAATTATCCCTATATGCAATTGTCTGTATGCTTTGTTCCACTAGTAGGTCCTATCATCAGTTAATTTAGATAGCGATTATGAGCCCTGAAAATATTTCATTATCATCGTCCTCCTCAAATCCCAATTACTTGGAGTGAACTCAACGTTCTAAGGTTGTTTGTGTGTGTTGGGTTTTAGTGATGCTTTTAGTATCACCGAACCTCATTGCAGGCATTCACACTCCCTTCACTTTCATCGCAGTAGGCTGTGGCCTTGCTAAGGTCCATGAGCGCCAGCACTTACCATCAGCTGTACTGTTTGCTTGTTTGCCACCATTTGCAATAATAAAAAAAATCAAGTTTCGGTGAATTTCTCTCCTATTACGGAGGAGGCTCAAGTAGGGCTGCCAATCCCGCAGATTGAATTCAATCTCGGTATTTGTGGGATTACGAATTTTCAATCCCGCGGGATCTCGGCATTTGCGGGATCCCGCATATTGAAAATATTCACATTTATATAAGGCAAATAAAACAATGAATTAACTCCACATTTATTTACGTTATTATTAATATGAGATCAATCAAATTACACAGTTTATTTATCATACAAAAAGAGTGATTTAATCAACTAATAGATGTGTACATCTATTTACGCATAACTATTTATAATAGTATAAGACGGATCAAGTTACACCATTTTTTTTCTTCACAAACAACAGTAACAGATACTGAATAAAAAACAAAATAAAACAAATCTTCAAATAATACACTGTAGTGTAGCCTATATGTGTGTGTGTGTGTGTGTGTGTGTGTGTGTGTGTGTGTGTGTTTAGTATATAAGTTACATATAAGAACATGTACCCCCTATATAAGCCAACACTATTGAATAAACTAACAGTTATTATACAGCAGTCAGATCGTGTTATTGCATCCCAACGCCCAACCTTACAACACAAAGAAAATTAAAAAACCAACCAAAATAAACATTTAAAAACTGTAAATTTATATAGAGTTTATTAAGTTTGAAGTTGCATGTACGCTTTTTTTCAGTCCCGCAAATTCCGCGGATCCCGCGCCCGTATTCCCGCATCCTGCGGGATTGGAAAATGGCGCGGGATCCCGCAATACCGAGATCGCGGTATTGCGAGATAGGAGGCCAATTGACTTACTATGCCACGTTGGTCAGAAGTGTTGGCATAGGGTTTTATTTCGAGTTTTCCTTCTTTTGTATAGATGTTATATGCATATTATATCTCTTAGTTGTCTTTTACGACACTCACGAGCAAGAGAGATTGCGTGGGTCATAGTTAATATTAGTTATTCAAGAACTTTGTTTGATTCTTGAAGAAACTGTTGAAGCTATTTACATATATATTCTCTCTATATGCATTTATTGTGTCTTACATAATATATATACCTTCGAATAATAACGTATAGAAGGTAAGTTCACGCACAAAAAGTGAGGCATTTCAATTGGAGCCTAGTGGAGCTTACGCCGGAACCGTTCCTTAATGTAAAAGTCATTGTACTGCACGTACGTATGCAACTCTTAAAAAATAAATTGATAATTATGGCGGTTTGTGCATTCAAATGGTGTCGCAACACATTTGAAAAACTTAAGGTTTTTAACATTACTTTTAAAAGTAATTCGACGATTTATGTTAATAAAAACAAAATTTGATTTCATAATTTGTATAGTGGTGTGCGTGTGTGCGTGTGTAATCGTCTGCGCGCCATTAGTATTTTTAGATTCAAATTTTGAAAGTTCGAAGTATTGACACTATCCTTCTAAACGTTATTATTCTAAGATAAACCTTTTGTTTTGCAAACGGTGGCTAATGAGCAAACAGTCTACCTGATGGTGTGTGTTGCTGCCGCTCATGGTCTACAAAATAAAGTAACAAAAATATGTTTGAATACCGTAAAATTTTCACACTGCTACCTAATTAGCACTGGTTAGATACGTCTTATGTCAAGTTTCTTTAATTTAATAATCACCTGAAATAAATATTTATTTTGTCTAAATATAAATATTCAAAATCAAAATATAATCATCATTATTTTAGCTCGTATACGTCCCATTGTTGGGCTCAAGCCTCCTCCATAATAGGAGAGAAATTCACCGAAACTTGAATTTTTGTATTATTTTTTTTTTTTTGCAAACGGTGGCAAACGAGCAAACAGTACACCTGATGGTAAGTGTTGCTGCCGCTCATGGACCTCTACAAGGCCGCTGCCTACCGCGAAGAAATTGAAGGGAGTGTAAATGTGTGCATTGAGGCTCGGTGATACCAAGGGCACCACCAAAAACCTTCACACGCAAACACCCTCAGAAAATTGAGCTTCCGGCTCTGTCGCTCACCGAAGGAAGCGCAGTAACTAATCGCTACTATTCAGACGTCGATTTTCTGCTCAGTGTGGTACTGCCCCGGACGGACCGGCCCGCGGCTGTAGACAGATAACTGTCGACAGTGTGGTCCTACCACTCCACAAATATTATTGCAAATGGTGGCCGACAGAGAAAACAATGCACCTGATGGTAGGTGCTGGCACTCATGGACCTTAGCAAGGCCGCTGCCTACCACGAAGAAAGTGAAGGGAGTGTGAATGCGTGCAATTAGGTTCGGTGATACTAAAAGCGTTACTAAAACCCACCACAAGCAAACACCCTCAGAAAGTTGGGCTTCCGGTTCTCTCGCTCACCGAACGAAGCGCAGTAACAAATTGTTACTACTCAGACGTCGATTTTCTGCTCAGTGTGGTACTACCCCGGACGGACCGGCCCGCGACTGTAGACAGACAACTGTCAGCAGTGTGATCCTACCACTATGGTATATTGCTCATCTCATCATCTTAACCCATATACGTCCCACTGTTGGGCTCGGGCCTCCTCCATAATGGAAGGGTAATTGACCTACTATACCACACTGGTCAGACGTGTTGGTATATGGTTTTATTTCGAGTTTTTCTTCTCTCGCATAGATGTTATATGCGTTTTATATCCGTTTAGTCGTCTCGTACGATCACCCACGGGCAAGACGGGGGGGGTGGTGAATTGTATTCTTACTCCGTCACCACACGGAATATTAATAATAATAATATATAATAATAATAATTTTATTTCAGACCATGTCCATATAAAAAGCTTAACTATGTCTAGTACTAATTAAAACTAAGTTAAAAATAAATAAATCAAAAAATTAAACCAAAACCAGATTGTCACATGTCAATTTCAATATCAATAAGAGTTATTAGAATCAAATTAAAATTATATGAAATTAAATATTAATATGAATGTCAATTTTGTTATGTGTAATTTTGAATGTCAATGTTTTAAGTTAAATATAAATTAAAAATAAATAGAATTGATTATTTTGGATATGTCCAGAATTAATTATAATTGACATGTAGGCTAATCGCATGTCTCATAATGGGACAGTCAAATCGTCCTGCTACGACCTTCAGGATACTGTTGGTGCTGCCCCGGACACGGCTTAATATCGAGGCTGCCCGCTTGCGCATGATAGCATGGAAGCCATCCACCCTGGCGTCAGCAAACACGCCAGACGCGCTGCAGCGCCACGGCAGCCCCAAAAGCATCCTGAATGCGTTATTGTACTGCACACGGAGGGCGCTGATTGCCTTCCGTGAATAGCAGACCCACAGGCTGCACGTGTAGAAAGATTGGCAGAATGCTTTGAAAAGAGAGATTTTCACCTCAACTGTGCAACTTGCAAATCTGCGTGCCAGCATATTGCTTCTGACAGCCAACGCCCTGCGTTCCCTCTCAATGTCCTCAGCATCTTTGAGATCCTCACATATCCAATGCCCCAAGTACTTAAAGCGAGAAACTCTAGCCAAGGGGACACCGGCCAGCAATAGAGGCGGTACGGTGTTCGTCTTAAAGGCCCTTGACTGAAAGACCAGATACTCACTCTTCTTGACATTATACCTGAGCCCATGTGCCTCGGCATATTTCTCACATATACCGAGGAACTTCCTGATTGCACTTATCGAGGGTCCAAGTAGCACCATGTCGTCTGCGTAACTGATATTATTTATAAAAGTACCATCAATAGAACATCCGACGCCGGCGCTACTTAGCTCCTCGACAAGCCCATTCATGTACAAGTTGAAAATGCGCGGAGAACTTAATCCCCCCTGTCTCACACCGCACTTCAACCTATAAGCATCAGAATGCTGACCTGCCCACCGCACCACATTCGTTTGATTATTGTACCAATAATTAAAAATGTTAATGACCTGATCTGGGAGGCTGGTTTCCGATCTCATCTTCCTCCACAGTACGTCGTATGACACCAGATCGAAGGCCTTGGAAAGGTCCAGGAAACACGCGTATACTGGTGTTTTTCGGTCAGTGTAGTATCGGACAGTGTGCTTGAGGCAAAGTATCGCTGATTCTGTGGATAACCCAGGTCGGAAGCCAAACTGGGCATCGTTCAGCGTTATGTGCTCACTCAATATACGATCAAGCAAACCGTCCAACACCTTCACCACTGTTGTCGCTAATGAAATGGGTCTATAATTGGGTCTATGCGTCTATAATATTACTATATTATACACGGTATATTACAATACTACATTAAATATATTCTTATTCAGTAGGTAGGTAAAGTGTCCCGGGCTGGTCACGGATCTCCAGGATTTGGTACTAGTAGTCGACTCAATGGCAATTGGTGGGTTATGGGGTAGCGCACCGTCTATTAGTCACCACAGATGGAACGGATGGCTTGTATCTACACCAAAGCCCAGCAAAATAAAATAATATAGGTATAGAGTAAGCGTTGCCGTATTGTGACCGAGTAAGAATACAATTCACCACCCCCGGGTCAAGGGGCAACCCCCTTATTATTATTGATAGAGTTTAATATCGAATTTTCTTAACGAACATCTTTAGTCGTCTTATACTACACGCGCAAGGTGAATTGTATTTTTACTCCGTTAGTACACGAAAAAGTATAAAACAATATAAAGAAAAATAGACACAAATAATTTAAATCATCGTCCTAGTGACTGACTACGACTAATACTCTAATCTATAAGAAAAAATATAATTAAGATCAATTTTACTTGGGTGTTGTACATACATACATACATATATTCACCCCTCGTTCCCATAGGGGTAGGCAGAGACCATTTCCCTCCACTTGCTACGATCTTGACATACCACTTTCGCCTCCTCCATATTCAGTAATCTCTTCATGCATATTCTTCGGTTTACTTCTAACCTGGCCTTTCTTAAGAACGTCCTCGATTTTTTTTATTGCCAACGGTGGCAAACGAGCAAGCAGCACACCTGATGGTAAGTGATACTGCCGCACATGGGCCTTTGCAATACCAGGGGCACAGTCAGGCCGTTGCCTACCGTGAAGGAAATACTCTTCTTAAACCTCGTTGATTTGATCGTGGAACGTCTGCCTTGGTCTCCCCCTTCTAACACTTCCGCTCAGATTCGCCTTATAAATTCTTCTTGTTAATCTCCGTTCATTCATTCTCTCTACATGTCCAAACCAACTTAACATACCTTTCTCTTGGGTGTTTTAAAAGTCGATTAACCCCCTAATAAGCATATGACACGCATTCGAGAAAGAAAACTCGAAATAAACCCTATACCAACCCATTTGACCAGCGTAGGTCTATTTACTTCCTATTGCGAAGGAGGCTCGAGCCCAACAGTGGGACGTATTTGACCTGAGGTGATGATAGTGACGATGAATCATCTATTACCAGTTTATGAGGTTGTCAAAATCGGATTATAAGCATCCGGGGAAATTGACAACAGCGCCCTCCTGGGAAAATTATCCCTATATGCAATTGTCTGTATGCTTTGTTCCACTAGTAGGTCCTATCATCAGTTAATTTAGATAGCGATTATGAGCCCTGAAAATATTTCATTATCATCGTCCTCCTCAAATCCCAATTACTTGGAGTGAACCCAACGTTCTAAGGTTGTTTGTGTGTGTTGGGTTTTAGTGATGCTTTTAGTATCACCGAACCTCATTGCAGGCATTCACACTCCCTTCACTTTCATCGCAGTAGGCTGTGGCCTTGCTAAGGTCCATGAGCGCCAGCACTTACCATCAGCTGTACTGTTTGCTTGTTTGCCACCATTTGCAATAATAAAAAAAATCAAGTTTCGGTGAATTTCTCTCCTATTACGGAGGAGGCTCAAGTAGGGCTGCCAATCCCGCAGCTTGAATTCAATCTCGCTATTTGTGGGATTACGAATTTTCAATCCCGCGGGATCTCGGCATTTGCGGGATCCCGCATATCGAAAATATTCACATTTATATAAGGCAAATAAAACAATGAATTAACTCCACATTTATTTACGTTATTATTAATATGAGATCAATCAAATTACACAGTTTATTTATCATACAAAAAGAGTGATTTAATCAACTAATAGATGTGTACATCTATTTACGCATAACTATTATAATAGTATAAGACGGATCAAGTTACACCATTTTTTTTCTTCACAAACAACAGTAACAGATACTGAATAAAAAACAAAATAAAACAAATCTTCAAATAATACACTGTAGTGTATCTTATATGTGTGTGTGTGTGTGTGTGTGTGTTTAGTATATAAGTTACATATAAGTACATATATCCCCTATATAAGCCAACACTATTGAATAAACTAACAGTTATTATACAGCAGTCAGATCGTGTTATTGCATCCCAACGCCCAACCTTACAACACAAAGAAAATTAAAAAACCAATCAAAATAAACATTTAAAAACTGTAAATTTATAAAGGATATGTTACTGTTTAAGTATGAGAGTTTATTAAGTTTGAAGTTGCATGTACGCTTTTTTTCAGTCCCGCAAATTCCGCGGATCCCGCGCCCGTATTCCCGCATCCTGCGGGATTGGAAAATGGCGCGGGATCCCGCAATACCGAGATCGCGGTATTGCGGGATTGCAAGCCCTAGGCCCGAGCCCAACAGTGACGCGTAATATGAGCTAAGATAATGATGATTATATCTTGATTTTAAACGTTTATACTTGGACGAAATAAATATTTGTTTCAAGTGATAGTTAAACTAACGAAACTTGACATAAGACGTATCTAACCAGTGCTAATTCGGTAGTAGTGTGAAAAAATTACGGTATTCAAACATATTCTTGTTACCTTTTTTGTAAACTTTATCAAAGATAAAAACTAGTATTATAAAGAGGAAAGATTTGTATGTAAGTATGTTTGTAACGAATTGGCTTCGAAACAATTGGACAGATTTCAAATATTCTTTCACTAATGGAAAGCTATAATATCAGGGAGTAATATAGTATATATATATATATATATATATACTAGCAACCCGCCCTCGCTTCGGTTTCAGTCACTTAAACCCGCGTAGTTCCCGTTCCTGTGGAAATACCGGGATAAAATATAGCCTATGTTACTCCCTGATATTATAGCTTTCCATTGGTGAAAGAATTTTTGAAATCGGTTTGGTGGTTTAAGCGTGAAAGCGCTACAAACAATCAAACAAACAAACATCCTTACTTTCGCATTTATAATATTAGTATGGATATATTTTATCCCGGTATTCCCACGGGAACGGGAACTACGTGGGTAAGACGACTGGAACCGAAGAGAAACGAGGACGAGTTGCTAGTCAAAGATATGACGAAACAAACACAATATTAAAAAAGGGATCCATTAATAGTAATTGTAAATAATGCAATAACATTCCAATTCTATAATAGCATAAGATTTGAAATAAAACTACTTTTATATTATTTACTGAAGCCTAAAATGAGTATATTAGGGGGAGCCTAAAAGTGGCACCAGTGATGGAGAAGATTAGGAGCGCGAGATTGTCTTGGTATGGACATGTGATAAGGAGGGATGAAAGGCATATGACAAGGAAGGTTGTCAATATGTTTGTGGATGGACGAAAGAAGCGTGGGAGACCCAAGAAGAGATAGATGGACTGCGTGAATGAGGATATGCGTATGAAAGCAGTGAGTGTAGATATGACGGCTGATAGGAGGCTATGGAAGGTAAGAATATGTTCTGCCTACTCCACTTAGCGTGGGATGAGAGCTGGCAAATTATGAAAATGACTGAAGCCTTTTTTTTTTGGGGTGGGCTGCGGTCGTCGCGCTCCTCGCACCACTCCGTCCGGGGCGACAGAGGGCGTAAGCACGCAACACCCGCAACCCACCCGAACACCACGTCGCCTTCGTCGTTGGACCGACCACCGGAGCAAGGTTATTTGTCATCAGTGGTCGGCCCGACGCAATACCCCCTACTTCGCGTACCCTCCCATCGACGGACGTCCCCCCTCGGGGAGGACGTCGGTCTTTCCTCATGCGATCGGCCTCTCGGCAGGTGACGGACTAATCCCCGGTCACGTCACCCGCGGCCTCGGCTAGGGCGGCATGGCACGCAACGATGACTGAAGCTTAAAAAGTCTTCCGAAATTTATATGAACATTTGAAATAAATCTATAAAAAGTAAATCTATTTTTACAGATTCTATCGCGTTTGTATTTGATTTCTGATTTCTCGACGTTTCAAATACTTTTCAGGCGTCATAATCATGGGCGAATTATATACAAACGCCATAAAATCCGTAAAAATAGTTTAATGTACGTTTGCGTAAACATCAGAAACCATTCTATAATAATTTAAAACCGGCTGGGTGCGAGTCGGAATCGCGCACGAAGGGTTCCGTTCCACTATCTATGTAAAGATATGATTATTATATCATCTCTTTAATTTGAATTTACCCGCGCTAGCGCGAGTGAATACAGAATGACAGGTAAATGAATTGTATGAGTGAAAGGAATGTCTGGGATATAAACTGATGTTTTGCAGATCTTTGAGATTTGGAGGTTGTCTAAAAGTAAAATTATTGTGTGTGTTGAATAAAATACCTGAAGGATTTATTAGAGACGATATTTGGGAAAATATAAGCTTTGAATGTTGTTTCTTTAATTACAGGTAAAGTAATACATGTTTTGTAACATTTACATTATGTGGTTAGGCTATTCGTGCATGTTAAAACAATAAAATCTTTAATTACAGAAACGCAATTGAGTTTATTTGTGAATATCGATCACCTTATTTAAAAGACTTTATAAAACAACATTCTCTGAAACCTTTTTAAGATGGACAAATTGAAGTTTGAATTTACAGTTAAAAGTTTCGACGAAAAAAAAACAAATGTACTGGCTATAACCTCAATAACGACAAAAGAGGGTAGTGTTTACCTTATACCACAAGAATACCAGCCAATAAAATACCATGGAAAATTAATGGAAACGGAAACGTATAAAACATTAAAAAATACTTTGTAAAAGAGACATGATAAAAGAAGTTTATGGATAACTTTATCAGATGAGATGAAAAAGATATACATGGATAATGATGAGAATATACAATTCAATAATTATTTCCTAGAAGAAGTTTTAAATACAAAGGTAACTGGAACCACACAACCTATAACAGATGAAGCGATTACATACCCACAATTACCAAGACAAAATTTAAAGAAGATTTCAGACAAATTTGTAATTGACAAATTCACAGGTGAAAATCCAAACGTAATCCAATGGATGGCTACTTTTGAGAGAGAATGTGCCCGACTGGATATAATTGAGGATGAAAATAAAATTGAGATTTTTAGGCTGTTTTTAGAGAAATCTTGTTTAAATTGGTACAGTTCTATGCTGATAAAATATACGCTATCCTCAGAATGGAGACAATGGAAGGAAGATTTTTGTGATACTTATGAGAATAAAGGTTGGACACCAATAAGATATGCAATAGAATTTAAATATAAAACAGGATCACTATTAGACTATGCTATAAGAAAAGAAAAAATATTGTTAGAAATGGATGACACAATAAATAAAAGCACTCTCATTGATCTGATTGCAGTGGGTCTACCAAGTTTCATAACAGACAAAATTGATAGAAAAAGAATTAAAGAGACTAAAGATCTTTTTAATGAAGTAAAAAGCTTGGAACATTTAGTTAACAAAAAAGGTTTTGATAAAAAGAAAAGCACAAATTTTGTTACAAAAACAAAAGAAGCTAAAGAACCTTGTAAGATTTGTAAAAGGCTAAATAAAGGTAATAGATATCACCCTGAAGAATTATGCTGGTTTAAAACAAATGATGGCAAACAAAATATTATCAATTATGTTAACAATTCAGAAGTAGAAACAGAATTAAACGATATGGATCAAAAAAACTAGTAGTGCCACCATTAATTGAAGTCAAGTTGATATTAAATAACACATTGCATACAGTTGGAATATATGATTCCGGTTCTAATATCTCATTAATTAATTCAAAATTGCTAAAATTAAGAGATGAAGAAATAAATAATGCTCAGGCTGTGAAGCTAACTACAATTAATGGTGTAAAACGAACAAATGGAATAGTAAAGTTAAAAATTAAAATCTTTGAAATAGAAGATGAAGTAAATGTCTTTGTGATTAACAAGAAAAATTTCAATTATGACTTTTTAATTGGGTTGGATATGATAAAACAATTTAAATTGATTCAAAATGAAAAGTTAGAAATTTCACAAAAAAGTAAAAATGCAGAAAGGAGAATAGGAAAAGAAAAGATGAAAAGTTATAGCAAATTCAATGTGAACTTTAACGAACATGTCGATGAAACCAATTTTAGGATTTTAATGAACCATCTCCAAAATGAACAAGAAATAAAAATAAACCAACTAATTGAAAAATACAAATCAATCTTTGCAAAAGACAAGTATGACATTGGAACTGTCAAGGATTTTGAAGCCAGAATTGATTTATCAATTGATAAATACTGCAATAAAAGACCTTATAGATGCAATATTAATGATAAAAAAGAAATAGAGAGTCAAGTATCAAAGTTATTGGAGAAAAATCTCATAGAGGAATCCTATAGTCCATTTGCTGCTCCAGTAACATTGGCATTCAAAAGAGAAGACAATAGAAAATCAAGACTTTGTATAGACTTTCGGGATTTGAATAAACTGGTTATTCCACAATCACAACCATTTCCATTAATTGAAGACCTGATGGTAAAAACAAGGAATTGCAAATATTTTTCTGCACTCGATATAAATTCTGCATTTTGGTCGATACCGTTACGAATCGAGGATAGAAGAAAAACAGCTTTTGTAACACAAGATGGCCATTATCAATGGACCTGTTTACCATTTGGATTGAAAACATCTCCAGCCATATTTCAAAGGATATTAAGCAATATTATAAGACGACATGAACTTACAGAGTTCACGGTAAACTTCATCGACGATATTTTAATTTTTTCAAAATCATTTACCGAACACTTAACACATTTAACAAAATTATTTGAAGCCATAAAGAAGGAAGGCTTCAGATTGAAATTTTCTAAATGCACATTTGCATCGGATACAGTAAAATATTTAGGGCATATTATTCATAACAATTCAGTAAGCCCAATAAAAGATAATTTAATATCAATAAAGAATTTTCCAGTACCACAAAATCAGAAAAATGTGAGACAGTTCTTGGGAAAAATAAATTTTTATAATGAATATATACCAAATAGTGCAATAACATTAGATCCACTATACAACTTGTTGAGGAAGAATCAAAAATTTATTTAGACAGAAGAATGTCAAAAATCTTTTGAAAAAATGAAAAATCTATTGTGTTCTCAACCTATTTTAGAGATATTTGATCCAGACCTACCAATACTAATTTATACGGATTAAGTAAGCAACGGAGTAAGTAACGGAGCAAGTATTCTAGACATTGGAGCAGTATTGAAACAGAGACAACAAAACACAAAAGAAAAACCAGTTGCATATTTTTCCAAGAAGTTGAATGAGATACAGAAAAGAAAAAAAGCTATTTATTTAGAGTGTTTAGCAATAAAAGAAGCAGTTAAATATTGGCAACACTGGCTTATAGGTAAACGATTTACGATTATTACTGATCATAAACCGTTGGAAAAAATGAATATTAGATCGAGAACAGATGAAGAACTTGGAGACTTAACATATTACCTCTCTCAATATGACTTTGAGATAAAATATTCTCCAGGTAAAGATAACCTTGAAGCAGACTGCTTGAGTAGAAACCCAGTATTAGAAGCACATGAAAATGAAGAAGAACAGTTAAGAGTGATCAATTGGATAAAACTGGAAGATATTATGATTGATCAAGAAAATAATGAGGAATTACAAAAAGGAAAAGGAAAATTAATATAGAAAAACACCATATATTACAAAAAAATCAAGAATAAAGAGAAAATCGTTTTATCAGAAAGCTTTAGTATAAACTTTATCAAAAAAATACATAGAGAATACTGTCACATTGGAATTAAACAAATGCAAAATAAAATTATACCATACTACACATCTAAGAATTTAAAACTGAATATAGAGAAAATATGTAGAAAATGCGAAACTTGCATTATGAACAAATCAAGAGGTCAAAAAAAATTTGGTTTAATGTCTTACCTAGGACCTGCCACACGCCCGTTTGAAATAATGTCCATTGACACAATTGGTGGGCTCGGGAGTTCAAGATCGACAAAAAAATACATGCACCTCTTGGTGGATAATTTTTCTAGATATGCATATATTTTAAATTCAAAAACACAGAATTCAAATGATTTTATAAAACTTGTCAAAAATGTCACAGAATATAGTAATATTGGTATGATCTTAACAGATCAATACCCAGGAATAAATTCAAAGGATTTTAAACTTTTCTTACAGGAAAAAAATATTCCAATTGTCTTCACAGCAGTCAACGCCCCTTTTTCTAATGGAATTAATGAAAGGCTTAACCAAACCTTGGTAAATAAAATAAGGTGCAAATTAAATGAACAAAAGAAGAAAGTAGCGTGGACAACAATAGCAAAAAAATGTGTAGAAAGTTATAATGAGACGGAACACACTGTGACAGGCTTTGCACCTGTGTACTTGCTACAAGGAAAAAATATTGCATTTATACCAGAAGAGCTAAAAGAAAAAAAACCAGAAAGGGATTTATTGGCAGATAGAAAATTGGCATTAAAAAATAGTATAAAATCCCATAACTACAATAAAAAGATATATGATCGAAATAAAAAACATTATCAGTTCAATGTAGGAGACATTGTATATGTGGAAAATGGCAACAAGTTAAACAGAATAAAACTTGATGAGCTGAAAATTGGACCATATGAAATAATAGGGAAGGTCTCAAACTCAATATACAGAGTGAATACAGGACATAAGAAATCAGAATCGAATCTCTTCCACATTTCCAAACTAATACCGGCTCCTGCACTTGAAGATGGTAGTTTAGAGAATATACAATAAGATTTTATGCTAAAATTATCTCCATGGAGGGGGGGGGGGGGGGATGTAAAGATATGATTATTATATCATCTCTTTAATTTGAATTTACCCGCGCTAGCGCGAGTGAATACAGAATGACAGGTAAATGAATTGTATGAGTGAAAGGAATGTCTGGGATATAAACTGATGTTTTGCAGATCTTTGAGATTTGGAGGTTGTCTAAAAGTAAAATTATTGTGTGTGTTGAATAAAATACCTGAAGGATTTATTAGAGACGATATTTGGGAAAATATAAGCTTTGAATGTTGTTTCTTTAATTACAGGTAAAGTAATACATGTTTTGTAACATTTACATTATGTGGTTAGGCTATTCGTGCATGTTAAAACAATAAAATCTTTAATTACAGAAACGCAATTGAGTTTATTTGTGAATATCGATCACCTTATTTAAAAGACCTTATATCTATAAAAATCACGTTTGTTATATGGGAGCTCCCCTTAATTTTTTTTTATTTTGGTTTTAGTATTTGTTATTACAGCGGCAACAGAAATACATAATTTGTAAAAATTTCAATTGTCTAGCTATCGCGGTTCTTGAGATACAGCCTGGTGAGGAGCCTGGAGACAGACGGAAGGACAGACAGCGAAGTCTTAGTATTAGGATCCCGTTTTTACCCTTTGAGTACGCAACCCTGAAAAGTGTTTCTTCAGAAACGTATATAACTATATGAATTTTTAATCCATCCATCAAAATATAAACGTCCATTGTTGGATATAGGCCTTCCCACGAGAATGCCAGTCGAAATGGTCCTGCGTCACTCGCAACCAACGGTTTCCTGAGACTTTCAAAATGTTGTCAGTCCACTTAATAGAGGGTCGTCCTACTCTGCGTTGTCCTATAACATATGTTTAACTTAATAACTTTTTAATCCTTATTAATATTATAAATGCGAAAGTAAGTTTGTTTGTTTGTTACGCTTTCACGCTTAAACCACCGAACCGATTTCAAAAATTCTTTCACCAATGGAAAGCTATAATATCAGGGAGTAACATAGGCTATATTTTATCCCGGTATTCCCATAGGAACGGGAACTACGCGGGTAAGGCGACTGAATCGGGTTGCTAGTATGTAATAATAATTAAGAATTATAAAAGAACGAACATATCATCATGTTTATACGTACATACCTTATTCAACTACTAAAATCCCGTCGGCAAAGAAGGCTGGCTTTGTATTCTCAATCAATCAACCATACATAGGATGCATGACCTAGTTCTGTACAAATTCACTGGGTTCTTCGAAAGCATCTACTAAAAGATACAATGTCAATAACTTTCTGTACATAATCTAAACAAACAACGATAAGAGATTTGACGTTAAGCCGGTGTTTTCATATCCATGAAGCGTAATTGGCTCGAAATGATTTTAGGAGTAATATATTTTTTTTTAAATCCTTTGTCGAGTGGAATTTTACACACATGTATACAAAATAAGAGAAAGAAAAAATAGAGGTTTTAACAGTGGTAGAACCATACTGTTGACAGTTGTGTATTTACAGTCGTGGCCCAGTCCGGAGTAGTACCACAATCTTTCAGAAAAATCGACGTTCGAGTAGTAGCGATTTGTTACAGTGCGCTAAGCGAGAGAGCCGGAAGCCCAACTTTCTGAGAGTGTTTCCATGAGCGGTACCAATACTTACCATCAGGTGATTGAGACTTGAGACTCCTCCATGATAGAGATTGACCCACTATACCGCACTGATCAAACAGGTTGGTATTTTTTTTATGGGTGGGCTATGGTAAGCGCACACGCGGTCCATTCCGTCCGGGGCGATGAAAGGACGGCGTGCGGGTGCATAACCCAGCCCTACCCACGTCACCTCGTTGTTGGGCCGACCATCGGAGCAGGGTTGTTGTCAGTGGTCGGTCGACAGGTTGGTATAGCGTTTTATTTCAAGTTTCCTTCTCTTGCATAGATGTTATATGCATATTGCATCCCTTAATCATTTTTTACAATACCCACGGGTAAGAGAGGTGGGTGGTTAACTGTATTTGTACTCCATAACACGGAGAGTGTGGTATAGTAGGTCAATTGCCCTCCTGGGGCGGACCTGTCGCTGCCGACCGTTATCGCAAAGATGCTCGGCAGCGACAGCTGCTGGTCGTCGATGGCCTCATTTTGCGAGGCCGTCATACCCAGGAAGGAAGCGGCGGAGCGGAAACGCGAGGCGCTTGCCTTTTTTTTTTGGTTTGGACTGCGGTCGTTGCGCCTCCGCACCACTCCGTCCGGGGCGACAGAGGGGCTTAGCATGCAACAACCGCAACCCACCCGAACACCACGTCGCCTTCGTCGTTGGGCCGACCACTGGAGCAGGGTTACTTGTCATCAGTGGTCGGCCCGACGGAATACCCCCTACCCGGGGTACCATCACATCAACCGACGTCCCCCCCTCGGGGAGGACGTCGGTCTTTCCTCACGCGGTCGGCCTCTCGGCGGGTGACTGCCTAATCCCCGGTCACGTCACCCGCGGTCTCGGCCTGCATTGCACGCAGGTAATCCCGCCTGCGCCGCCCCAGTCGCCGGCGGCGGGTCGCATCATCGAGGCTGTGCGCCTCGCGCTCACGACCCGCCGCCTCCTTCTGCGAGATAACTGCCTCGCAGAAGGCTGCGACCGTGTCCCAATTCCTGATACTCCGAGCATCTCCCTAGCGATGGTCGGTAGCGTCAGGTCTGCACCGATGATTGCGACGAGTTCACGACGCGGCTCTGCCCAAGTGGCACAGACCTCGAGCGTGTGCTACGCCGTGTCCTCGTCGCAATAGGCGCTGCTTGCCTTTGCTGACTCGCTTCGTCGCCGGCGACTCGGGAGGAGGAGATGACAATATGCGCACCTACTCCCACCGCCCTGAATAGTGACGACAGGTCGTGGCCAGACGGCCATGCATTGAGGTGCCGGGGATTGAATGTCATCAGACGATCTCTCCGGCACCCCGTAAAAGCGCGAAAGGGGTCGATGTGGTTTTAGTGGGTATTCCGGCCGGTAAATCCCACACAAACCCCGCCCACTGGCGGAGGACAGTGCGTAAATGCATTTCCACAGCGTAAACAAAAAAAAAAGGTCAATTTCCCTCTCACTGTGGAGGAGGCTCGATGATGAATAAGTTCGTACACTAGTATACGGGAGGACAGTGCTGGTGGGTGGTGTCTTAGTCGTCTTTTACGACATCCACGGGAGTAGTGAATTGTATTCTTACTCCATCACCACACGCTAAATATTATTACATTACATAAAACAAAATATAATTCCTTATTTCACAGCAAAATCTTACGACATCCAACTAAATAAACCTCTTCGTTTAATATTGTAGTCGGGTTTAATCTCGGCTTTATCAGCATCCGCTGTTGTAGTTAACTCGGCCAAGATAAAAAGATAAATTGCGGCTTCTTAAAAATACCTTTAAAGAATAAATAACTTTTAGGTAATTAAATGTGGTAATTGTCTACAAAAAATAGAAGTGATAAGAGTATTTATTGTAGTTAATTTTTTTTAGATATTATTTATTAGAGAGGGAAAACTCGAAATGAAATTCTATACCAACACGTCTGACCAGCATGGTATTATCATCACAGCTCATATACGTTCCACTGCTGGGCTCCAACCTCCTCCATTTTGGGAGGGAAATTAACCTATTATACCGCGCGGGTTAGGCGGGTTGGCATAGGGTTTTATTGCCAGATTTCCTTGTCTTCAACTACTGCCTGACAGCATGGTATAGTAGGTAGTAAATTCCTTCCCATTATGAAGGAGGCCCGATCCCAACAGGGCGGCGTATATTAGCTGCGATGATGTGATTATTTATTATGATGTCGGCTCTTATGCGTTCCACTACTAGGCTAACCGGTTAAAATAAAAACCGTGATGAAATCCGTTCTGCCGTGAGCATGAAGTGTTCGCTGAAGTGTTCAGAACATCGGGCATGTTAATGTTTTGTTTCAAAGGTATAATAATTGAGTAAACAATTGACGTCTGTGGCCAACCTCGGCCATCACTCTCCGATTAAGGACTGGGCTCCGGGGCGCTCAGCCTCTTTGAAGGTGACGGATTATTGCCCGGTCCAGTCACCTCTTGTAAACCGTGATAGAATTACTTTTTTAATTTATGTCGTATAAATTAAAAAGTCATATAAGTATATTTTTAGTGGGTGTCGTAAAAGACGACTAAGGGATATATTATGCATATGACATATAGGCAAGAGAGGAAAACTCGAAACAAAACTCTACACCAACCTGTCTGACCAGCATGGTATAATAAGGTCAACTTCCGTACTATTATAGAGAAGGCTCGAGCCCAGCGGTGGGACATATATGGTGGTGGCCTTAATGATGAAATGATGATATATTTTTAATTTATTTTTTATTTCTTTTTATTATTTGACTTTTTTCTTTTTTTATATAATAAAATAACGCCTAGCGCTAAGGAAATAAGCTTTGTCTTGCGGGAGACTACAAATATATAATTAATGGACATAAATTACATCCAGACTCGGAACAACCATTTGTGGATCGCACAAAGTGTTGTCCTGCGTAGGCCACTACGTGGTTAAGATACCGATCAACAGTCATTTGCAAATTTAAATCACAATAATTCTATATGTTGACATTGACCATTGAATCAGTTCCAGTTGTGCAGTCATTAATTACTGAACCAATTACTTTACCAATGAAATAGTCTGTTATCGTCGCTTATTAGTCACGTTGGGGGGAATGACAACGTTGGTTGGTATATTAGAATATCCACATACATATATAAGACAATTCGTCTATAATAATTATTATTATACTTTCACAAATATACGACGACAAATTAAACAATGTGTTGCTCTGTAAAACAAAGTTTTTATTTTTAGATATTAGGTGGGTTAAACACAAATCCTCGATAAACTAAAATAATAACAAACATTACCTGTAAAACAAAGAAACGACATTCAATGTTTCTTTGTCGATCCTTTTACATTAAACCAATTGCCTTTTTAATCAATCACTGATAATCCGACGCATAAATTAGGCAGCTAACGCCATCTGTTGATTAAACTGAAGCAACAATCGCTATTTATCGACATTTAAAACACGCGCCTTAATTACAAATAATTAAAAGGAATCTTGGGTATTCCTTACCACATATACGAGCTTGGCAATTTATAATCTTTAAAATTACAAGTAAAATTGAATTTTTTTTTAATAACTCCCGACACAAACTAAAATAATACAAAAAAGTATCGCGTTCTCTTCATCAGGAATTATTAATTAATTGTCATATAACGATTGCACTGGCACGCGTGAAGCACTTAATCGAGTAATTATACGTCATCACATAATTTGGGAAAGGAGTTGATACTCTTACACTGGTGGACCGATATTAACCAAACATAGCTAAGAACCACCGCCAGGAAACTGGCTTTCAAATGAATAAAACCGCATTGGAATCCGTCCATTCTTTCAAGAGCTACGATGCCACAGACACACACACACATAGACAGACAGACACCGATGTCAAACTTATAACATCCCTCTTTTTCCATCGGGGGTTAAAAACACCGGCATATTGATGTTGATCAACGCCGAATACATCACTCACTTTCAATTTGATGACGATATTGTAGTCATGGCAGAATCCTTGGCCGACATTGGCACTATGCTCAATGACCTCACCAGGGTTTCGCAATTACAAATGAAAATGGACAAGACGAAATTCACGTCTAATGCCCATGTCATTCCTGTACCGGTTCTAGTAGGAAAGGTGATTCTCGAAGTTGTCGATCACTATGTTTACCTAGAACGATAAATGGGCTAACACTGAAAAATTTTTCAAATCGGTCCAATAGTTTCTGAGATTAGCCCGTTCAAATAAACAAACTCTTCAGCTTTATATATTAAGTACAGATAATTAATGTAAGAATAGAACATAGTTTCAGTATCATTATTACATAGGTACTGTCACTATATCAGCGAAATTCTATATTTCTCTTATGTAAAATAAATCGTTAAATATTAATCAAAGTAATATAGTTTGATTACACTATTTGTTAAACCGAAATGCTTGTATCATGAAATGGATCTGAATAGTAAAAGAGGTGAATAATTAATGGTATTCAATCTACAGTTCATACAATGCCATATATATTAGAGTGAAATCGATTTGCTTGTTAAAAAACCATTGATTATATTTATTTGAAACTATCTTATAGAAATTATTTTGAAATGTAAATTGAAACTACGATTCCTGATGTTTAAGCGAGCATATCAAATCTATATTAATATATAAAGCGGAAGAGTTTGTTTAAACGCGCTAATCTCATGAACTACTGATCCGATTTGAAAAATTCTTTCAGTGTTAGACAGCCCATTTATCGAGGAAGGCTATAGATTATGTATCATCACTCTAAGACGAATAGGATCGGAGCAACAATGAAAAATGTTAACCAGAATCGGCTTTTCCCCTTTTGAGAGCTTCATAAACGGTTAGGTTTCGCAAAAATCATGTGTGACAGAATCGTATTATTCAAAAATATTTTCACCTTCTATGTAAACAAAGTCGCGGGTTAACGTTAGCATTAGCAAGGTAACTATTCCGCGCGGATGAAGTCGCGGGCAAAAACTAGTTGTAAATAAAACTATTTTACGGAATTTATCGCATTTTTATTTTGATTGTTCGACGTTTCGAACACTTTACAGCGTTCATGGTCACGTACAGGCATGCCCGACCATGGACGGACACCGTCCGCTTGACCACGAGTGTTCAAAACGTCGTGCAATCAAAATACAAATGCGATAAAATCCGTAAAATAGTTTTATTTACAATTGAAATTAAGATTTTGTTTTGTTCAACTTATAATTATACAGATTGAATCAGGTTATGGGGCAACTGGTCAATAGAGAGCTAGGCAATGGTGGTAGGAACCCATGAAAAAAATTTTGAGGATCTCGGAAACGGCTCCAACGATTTTGTTGAAACTTGGCATACTAGAGGATTCGGGCCCAAAAAATCGATCTAGCTAGGTTTTATGTATAGAAAATGTTGTTTTGTCAGTGTTTTTGGCAGACAATATAATGACATTAAATTTTAAAAGAATATGAATTCAAATTTTGCCATTAATGTCATAAGTTACGATAGCCCAGTGGCGAAGTAGTCGGGTTTCATTTTATTTTTGACATCGGCGACAAACGGCGTCGGATCGAATCTCCGTGTTATTATTATTCTCTTTTTGTAATTTTTTATATAAATTTCATTATTTATTTTTTTATTTTTTATTAATATATATCTAAATAAATGCTACAAAAATACTCCGAGCGAAGCTCGGTCAACCTGATATTGATACTTAATACGCAACAAATTCATACTTTGTTAAATGTTCATTAGAAATTGAATAAATCAATGATTACGTTCGCATAAGCAAGACAAACTTCGCTTTAAAATAGCTGATCGGCCTATGACCGTTGACGGCTCGCCTTTGTACCTACGCTGTCATTGAAGCGTTTGCGCAATTCTAGGTATGAATGAATGAAATTATACTGTCGAAGCTTTACATGCCTACATAATACGTAACATTTAAGACAGACTCTTAAATACATCTTTTTGAAATCACTATAACTTTTATGTTATATTGTTTTTTTGTGTAATGTATGTACATTCTATTAACGTTAAACTACAACATACACGAACAGTTGCCCCATAACTTGATACACCCTATATAAGTCGCATTGCTGTACTCGAGTCTCCTGCACAAGAGGATTGAAATTGATCTACTATCCCACGATGATCAGATACATAAGGTCAGTTGGTATAGGGTTATATTTAAAAATTTCCTTCTCGTGTATAGATATTTACTGTATATAATTCCTTAGTCGTTTTTTACGACAACCACCGACAAGAAAGGGTATGGTGAATTGTAATTTCTTACTCCGTCACCACATGGAAATAAAAGTCAATTTTATTTTATTATATTTTAGGGTTTTAAGTTAAACTGAAAATAAAAACTTATACAAATTCGTCTGATGAGCGTGGTATAGACCAACAATAAATTTTCTAATTTTCCTTCCATTGAACGAGACTATCATCCAGCGTACGTGAGCTGAGAGAAAGACGTTGAAAAATTCATAATTTATTTAATTACATCTTCTATTTAGATATGCACTAATTTAGACCTCCTAAAAGTGAAGGGTGGTTTGCCGTGTGGTGTCGGAGTAAGAATACCATTTCATCACTCCCAATCTTACCCGTAGATGTCGTAAAAGACTACTAAGGGACTAAAATACGCCTATAACATCTGTGCAAGAGAAGAAAAACTTGAAATAAAACCATTCACCATACTGTCTGACCAGCATGGTATATTAAGGTCAATTTCTCTCCTACTGTGGAGGAGGCTCGTGTCCAACAGTGGGACGTATGTGGGCTACGATGATGATGATGATGATGAATTTTGTAATTATCATCATCATCATTTCAGCTCATGTACGTTCCACCGCTAGGCTCGAGCCTCCTCCACAATGAGAGGGAAATGATGATGATGGAGCTGAGGGAGGTGAAATGATGATGATAATGAAAAGTGAAGGGTTAATTAATCCCTATCGGCTAATTATCGCAGCTTAGTCGCCATATATGGCCAGTCGCGAAGAAGAAGTACTTTAAAAGTATTACCAATATTATTCTTTAAACATTTTTTTTAAATTTAAATAGGCTTTAAATAGATTTAATTTTTAATATTTACAACATTAAAAATAAGAAATTGCCTTAATATTATTTTTTCATTTATTCAAAACTATTACACGTAGCCACGAAGTTCGTTTCTACCGAACTTGATCCATTTTTCTGCTTTTATTTTAGTATATTTTTATACATACAAGCCTTCGGTGTTACTACTTATTTATAAAAAGTTCCAAGAGTCTTAGTTATCTCAATAAACAAACTTACCTTTTCAAAGATTGGCCACTCAACGCTTCTCATCCGGGTAAGCTGATCGATTTACGGAGTGACCGTTAACTCGAGAATCTCTTGCAATCGTTTGTGTCTTCATTTTGACTGGTTTTTACTCTCGATTCCGTTTTCCATTACGTACGGTTATTAAACTGTTATTAAGAGAACGTGACCTTAATATAATTAAAAAGTTATTTGGCTTCTTCGGGGTCAGCGTTCTTGGTCTTTTAAGGAAATCTTTTTTATCACAGTTCTAAGGATTTAACAGACGTATAAGGAAGTTTGCTTTTTCAAAGTTTATTTTTTAGTTAATCCATATAAGCTACGTATGTACATACCTCGAAGAATTAGCACGTTGAAATGGCAATGGACATGTCACATCGCTCATCGAACGTGACAACCGTAGGTAGAACCTTTCTTGATTCTCGAGTGGCGACCTCGGATCGGACGACTCAGCGTAGAATACCCCAGGTGAATTGACAACATCTTGAAAGTCGCGGGAACCATTGAATGTAAGTGGCACAGGACTATTCCGATTGGCATTCCTGTGGAAAGGTCTATATTCTATGTGTATCAATGGACGTCTATGGGCTGATGGGTGGATCCTTTATTTAATAAAAAAATAATGCTACTGGAATACTCTCAAACCTTTTGGAACTCGGATAGTCTACTCTATAGAGTTTAACTAACGAACTATTCAGAAAAATGACTACGCATATGGCGTAGTGGTTAAAAAACAAACTACCGTGCCAGTGGCGTTGGTTCCAATCCCACGCTGGACCACAAAAAGTCCCCTGCAAAAAATGGGATTATTTCCTTAGTGCAGGGTGTGGTATTTAAAAAAAAACTAAATGTATAACAATAATTTCAGATAACTTATCAGTAAAAGACAGGTTAGGATAGGTTTTCTTAATCCTGCCTACATTATTTCTGCTCCGCCCTAGGTCAACGTAAAATGCCTAAGGCATTAAGTCCGCCTTGCCGACCACTGATGACAAGTAACCCTGCTCCGGTGGTCAGCCCAACGACGAAGGCGACGTGGTGTTCGGATGTGTTGCGGGTGTGCGTGCTTACGCCCCTCTGTCGCCCCGCTGTCGCCCCAGACGGAGTGGTGCGAGGAACGCGGCGACCGCAGACCACACCAAAAAAAAAAAGCATGAAGTCCGCCTTGTACCTTTTTGTGTGCAGAAATTTCAATTAATAAATAAATATTGATTTGATTGGATTAATTAATTTAAAATCTTCGTGTGGTGACGGAGTATGAATACAATTTACCATCTTTTATCTTACCCGTGGATGCCTCCAAAGACGACTAAAGGCATATAAAAAGTATCTGTGTAAGAGAAGGAAATCTCAAAATAAAACCATATTCCAACATGTCTTACCAGCGTGGAAAGTAGGTCGATTCCACTCCCATTATGTAGGAGTCCTGAGCCCAACAGTGGGACACATATATAGGCTGAAATAATGTGTCCTCGCTGAGTTAATGTATAATAAATGATTTGAATTTATCACCTGTGCCATCCATATTAATCAATTCTATAAGTGTCAATTAGTACTCACCATCAGTTGGATACTTTGGATACCTCAATGTCTGAAAACAGAAGTCTACGACCAGTGTGTTGCCAGTGATGACATATGCAGAATGTAACTGACTTACGCAAAACGCAGACGAACAGGTGTAACCGACATAGCAGGAAGAATTAGCACGCTGAAGTGGCAATGGGCAGGCCGCACCGCTCGACAAACCGACAACTGCTGGGCAAGAAAGGTTCTCGAGTGGCGACCTCGTATCGGATGATGCAGGGTAGGATGCTCCCCAACTAGGTGGTCCTACGATCTGGTGGAAAAGTTGCTGGGCGTCGTTGAATACAGGCGGCACAGGACCGCATTCTGTGGCGTAACATGAGGGAGGATTACATCCCGCAGTGGACAGCGATAGGCTGAAATAATGAATGATGATCAGTTGGTTTATTTGGTCATCGGCCGGTAGGGCAATGAAAAAAAACATCAGTAATTGTCAAACAATACAACATTGATTTCATGGAAACTTTTCAAGTGCAAACGCTATACAGCTAATGGTTTCTGTCGTTCAATCTTAAATTGTTTTCTTGTAAAACTTAAATTAGTTTCGATTTTGACGAGGTTCCTTTATACGCGTTTGCGGCAAACACGTCTCATTTGAAAAGGTAATTACGCTATGAGATTAATTAACAAGCTTTTTTGCTTAATCAGTGCCGTTACACTGATATTTTAGCTTAACTCATATAAGTCCTATTAGGTTCGAGTCTACTCTATAATAGGGGTGTGGTGACGGATTTTTTTTTTATGGGTGGGCTATGGTAAGCGCACGCGCGGTCCAGTCCGTCCGGGGCGATGAAAGGACGGCGCGCGGGGCCCATAACCCACCCGTACCCACGTCACCTCGTTGATCGGCCGACCACCGGAGCAGATGTGACTTGTTGTCAGTGGTGTGTGGTGACGGAGTAAAAATACAAACCACCACCCCCCTATTTTGCACGTGGATGTCGTAAAAGACGAATATGGGATTAAACACGCATACAACATCTATGCAAGAGAACCAGCGTAGTATAGCAGGTCAATTGCCTTCGTATTGCAGAGGAGGCTCGAGCCCAATAGTGGGACGTGTATGAGCGCGATAAAGTGCAGTCCTGCCGGGCGCCTACATCCAACGACGTCCTGCAACTTTCACCAGATCGTTGGTACACCTAGTATGTCCTACACTGCGTCGTCCGATCCATCTATCAGCCTACAGACGTCCACTGCTGGATATAGGCCTCCCCAAGAGAATGCCACTCGGAACGGTCCTGCGCCACTTGCATCCAACGATTCCCTACAACTTTCACCAGGCTGTTGGTCCATCTAGTAGGTCCTACACTGCGTCGTCCGATACTTAGTTGCCATTCGGGAACCTTTCTTGCCAAACGGTTGTCAGTTCGTCAAGAAATGTGGCCTTACCATTTCCATTTCATCGGGCTAATTCTCATATACGTCTAGCTGATGACTTTCCACTATAGGGGTCAAGCCTATCTATACCAAAAAATAAAATTGGAGTGTCTGTTTGTAATGTTAAAATAATAGACTTTTTTCATGCTCACACGGTTATTTGAACGACGCCTATGCCTAAAATACAGATTAAAATTTTTTGTCTGTCTGTCTGTCTGTCTGTTTGTTCCGGGTAATCTTCAAACCGGCTGGACCGATTTCAAAAATTCTTTCACCAATGGAAAGCTATAATATCAGGGCGTAAACTAGGCTATACTTTATCCCGGTATTCCCACGGGAACGGGAACTACGCGGGTAAAACGACAAAAACCGAAGCGAAGCGAGGGCGGGTTGCTAGTTCCATAATAAGAGAGAAATTGATCTACTATGGTATATTCAGACCGTTTGGCATAGTGTTCTGTTTCGAGTTTTTCTTCTCTTGTTCACTTCGTTTGTCACCCCCTCTCGGGACGTCGGTCTTCCCTCACGCGGTTGGCCTCTCGGCGGGTGACGAACTAATTCCCCGATCACGTCAACCGCGGCCTGGACTAGGGCGGCATGAGATGCAAGTACTCGCACCTACGCCGCCCCAGTCGCCGGCGGCGGATCGCCTCATCGAGGCTGCGCTCCTCGCGCAGGCGATCCACCGCCTCCTTCTGCGAGATCACTGCCTCGCAAAAGGCTGCGACCGCGTCCCAATTCATGACGCCGCCGACCATCGCCCTAGCGGCAGTCGGCAGCGTCAGGATTATATACTCGCTACAGAAAATTAGTTATTAAATTTTTATCCAGAGTTTGGTACAAATACTCGCGTAAACATCAGATATCGTTATCATCTGTAGAGAACGGGCCTCTTCCATTATGGAGGGGAATTTGACCTACTATACTACGCTAGTCAGATGTGTTGGCATTTTTTCTTTTTTTTATGGCTGGGCTATGGTAAGCGAACGCGCGATCCAGTCCATCCGGGGCGATGAATACCAATAACCCACCCGCACCCACGTCACCTCGTTGTTGGGCCGACCACCGGAGCAGATGTGACTTATCGTCAGTGGTCGGCCTGATGGAATACCCTTTCGGGTAACCTCATCTCTCGATGTCCTGGGACGTCGGTCGCCGTCGCGCGGTCAGCCTCTCCGCGGGTGACGGACAATTCCCCGGTCCGATCACTCGCGGCCACGGCTAAGGCGGGATTAGGCGCAGATACTCGCGCCTGCGCCGCCCGAGTCGCCGGCGGCGGAACGTGTCGCCGAATAGGAGCTCTACTCGCACACGATCCGCCGCCTCCTTCCGTGAGATTACGGCCTCGCAGAAGGCGGCGACCGCGTCCCACTTCCTGACGCTGACAAGCATCTCCCTGGCGATGGTCGGCAGCGCCAGGTCGGCACCGATAATTGCGACGAGTTCACGGCGATCCCCCTCCCATGCAGCACACTCCTCGAGCGTGTGCTGCGCCGTGTCCTCGTCGCAACTGCAGTGGTGGCAGGACGGTGTGTTCTCCCTCCTGACAATCTTGTGCAGGTACTTCCCGAAGCAACCGTGCCCCGTCAGCACCTGCACCAGTCGGAAGGAAAGCACCCCGTGCGTCCGCTCCAACCACTCCATCAGCACCGGCCGGAGGGCCTCGACGGTCCTGACACCGTACCGAGGACTCTCCAGCCGGACTTCTCCGCGGACGTCGACCCGCCAGGCGGTGATCTCTTTGATGGAGACCATACCGCCGCGGGCACGCGTCTCCGACACCCGCCGATAAATGTCGGCGAGCATCTCCGCCCCCAGGTCCCACGGGGGAGTTCCGGCCAGGAGGCACGCTACCTCCGTCGCCACCGTGCGGTAACCCCGTATGTCCCTGATCGCCATGACCCTCTGTGGTCGCCACAGGAGGGCCCTAAAACGGACGGTCAGGGACCCCGCCCACACCGGTGCGCCGTACAGGGCCATCGACCGGATCACCCCCACGTACAGCTGTCGGCACGTAGCGCTGGGTCCGCCCACATTCGGCATCAGCCACGAAAAGGCGGACCCCGCGCCGATAAACCGGGGAACAAGTCGATGGAGATGCTCCCGGAACCAGAAATGCCCGTCGAGCACCAGGCCCAAGTACAGATGTGTTGGCATAGGGTTTCATTTCGAGTATACTTTCTCTTGCATAGATGTTATCTGCATATTATGTCCCTCAGTCCTCTTTTACGATACCAATGGGTAAGATAGGGGTTGGTGAATTATATTCTTACGCCATCACCACACGGTGGAAATATCAATGATATTTATACATCCTTACTGATATTATGAACGCGAAAGTAAGTTTGGTTTTTAAGCTTTCACGCTCAAACCACCGACCCCATTTCAAAAATTCTTTCACCAATAGAAAGCTATAATATCAGGGAGTAACATAGGCTATATTTTATCCCGGTAATCCCATGGGAACGGGAACTACGCGGGTAAGGCAACTGAAACCGAAGCGAAGCGAGGGTGGGTGCTAGTTTTCTTAAATAAAATACCTACAAACGTTTTCATTTCAAAGATACTTCGAACTTGTTACTATTTTCGTATTAAACTTTAATGCCGGGACCGAATTTGTACTTCTTTTCTTACTATCAGACTGTCAAAAACATAGTAATACGTTTTCAGGTAGAAAGGATTACGCACACATTTATACATTATACAAGGAAATTGTTTGTAAAATGTTTTACTTTGCATAGTTTCTCTCTATATATCTAGGAGGGAAACTGACATACTATATCTATACCAATAAATAAAATTGGAGTGTCTGTTTGTAATGTCAAAATAATAGGCTTTTTTCATGCTCACACGGTTATTTGCACGACACCTATGCCTAAAATAGCAAATAAAAAATTTTTGTCTGTCTGTCTGTCTGTTTGTTCCGGGTAATCTTCAAAACGGCTGGACCGATTTCAAAAATTCTTTCACCAATGGAAAGCTATAATATCAGGGCGTAAACTAGGCTATATTTTATCCCGGTATTTCCACGGGAACGGGAACTACGCGGGTAAAACGACTATAACCTATAACCTAAGCGAAGCGAGGGCGGGTTGTGGAATATATGCGTGTGTGCGGTGAATACATTTTGACTGCACAAATGGCGTAGTGATTAAGATACGAAAGTCCAGTGTCGGGGGTTTGAATCGAACGCAGGACAACATTGCGCGATCCACAAATTATTTTTCTGAGTAGGGATGTAATTTGGGTCCGTTAATAATATGTTTATCCCCCGCAATCATCCTCATCATCATTTCAGCCTATCGCCGTCCACTTCTGGCCGTTGGTTTCCCTTATGTTACGCCATAAAGTGCGGCCCTGTGCCGCCTGCATCCAAGTCCTCCGCTATACAAAGATTAATTTCCTTGGTGAACCGAGTCGTCTTTAAAAAAAATTCACTACCCATCCATCTTGTCCGTGGATGACGTAAAAGTCTAAGAGATGTTATATGCATTTAACATCTATGCAAGAGAAAGAATTTAACTACTTGAGGTCGACGAAATATTTACTCGTCTTTCATAGTACATTGCAAAAGTCAGTAGGCTTAGCACGAATCAAAGTATCGTCAGTAGGCTTAGCACCTTAAAGTTGTTAACCCCCTTTTTTTTTGGTGTGGGCTACGGTCAGCGCAACCGTCGCCCGGCTCCGTCCGGGGCGACAGAGGTGCGGCGCGCGCGGCCCTGTAACCCACCCGTGACACGTTGCCTTCGTCGTTGGACCGACCACCGGAGCAGGGTTACTTGTCATCAGTGGTCGGCCCGACGGAATACTCCCTGAGGAGTACTCTCCCATCGACTGACGCCCCCCCTCGGGGAGGACGTAAAGTCAGTAGGCTTAGCGCGAATATTTACGTTAAAGTATTTGGTAACCCTTTTTTTTTTTGGTGTGGGCCACGGTCAGCTCACCCGTCGCCCGGCTCCGTCCTGGGCGACAGAGGGGCGGCGCGCGCGTCCCCGTAACCCACCCATGACACGCTGCCTTCGTCGTTGGGCCGACTAGGTGCAGATTCCTTGACTTCAGTGGTCGCCCCGACGGCATACCCCGAGAGAGTACCCTCTCCCATCACCGTCCCCTTCCCAGCACACCGATGGCCGTCGCGAGGCTAGCCTCTACGCGGGTGCCGGACTAAATCCCCGGTCTAGTCACCCGCAATTTAATAACCCCTGATGCAAAAAAAGGGGTGTTATAAGTTTGCCGTCCATGACTGTCTACTTGTGTGTCTGTGCGGCAATTTCGATGCGGTTTTTTTTTCATTTCAAAACTTGTTCTTCTTCTTATTTAATGGCAATGAGCTACAATAATATGAGCTATTGGTGCCAGTGTCGAGTTATTATATAGATTATTCACGTTTTTAAATCTTCGTCTTTCAGTCAGTCGTTAGCATGATTTGGTATTGATCATCAGTCATGCCTTCTTTGGAAATTTTGCCAGAATGTCAAAATGCACGCAATTCACCATTATACAATATTCACTACATTTCAGAATTTTATCTGCATTATATTACATAAAATATCAGCAAAATTATTCAATATAACACTGTAAAACACTAAAATAATGAAAAAATATAAAAGCGCTACATAACATTCGCGTCAAAAGTCCCTTCAAAACTTGTTTCCTTGCAGTTCAACAAGCAATTTGTATGGATTTGAAGTTTTAGAACAGTGGCCCTATCGTCCTATCATCATCACAGCCCATACACGTCCCACTGTTGGGCTCGAGCCTCCTGCACAATAGGAAGGAAACTGACCTGGGGATGTGAAAAAAATATGGATTTTTATAATAATCGATTATTACAAAAAAATAATCGATTAATAATCGATTTTTACAATCGATTATCAAAATAATAAAAATCGATTATTAATCGATTTTTATTATTCGAAATTTGATCGGAATTAATCGATTACTCACTGCCAGATTTCTTAAAAAAAAAGGTCTCATACTATATTAGAAAATAAAGCTCACATTTCCTAAAAAAAAGGTCATCATAATCCTGTTGGGAGAAAAAAATCGATTATTTATTTTTCATTAATCGATTATTTTATAATCGATTTATTTTAAAGAACAAAACATCTATTATTTAAAAAATCGATTATTTTCTCTCCAAATAACATCCCTAAACTGACCTCACTATACCATGCTGATCAGACAAGTTGGTATAGGGTTTTGTTTCGATTATTCCTTCTCTTGCATAGATGTTATATGCATATTATCTCTTAGTCGTCTTTTAAGAGACCCACAGGCAAGATAGGGAGTAATGAATTATATTCTTACTCCGTCACTACACGGATAACTATTTAGTTACATGTACAAAATTATGTATCCCTATTGGCTTCAATCCAATTATCTAATTTGGATCAAATAACTAAATTCTCAATGATACATCAATATGTTAATTAATAGGTGTCAGATGAATTCATCTGGGCCATTATCTAATCTGTCATATGAATATACATACAAACATGTTATTTAATACATATATGTATTATATTATACGAGTTATTGAACTGTATACTACTAGCAGACCCGGCCACGCGTTATATTACAGTTTCTTAAACTATTTAAGTGGAAATGTAGGAGGACTTCAGTCACGGGGACCACCATGCTATTTTAAAAAGATGCCATAATTTAGCCTCAACAACACGTGGTGGTTATGCTTAAATATTTAGTGTATAATCTATGGTTATGTTATTGAATTGTAGCTTATACGACACGTTTGTAGGTTTGACATAGCAGCGCCATCTATTAATTACTTACTCAATCCAGTCAACAGATATTGCCATCTGTTAAAATCGTTTGGAGTTAACAGATAATTGGGAATGTCAAATAATAGACAAATAATTAGTAATAAAATAATATTGCGACTATAAATTAAGATATAAGCTATCCTATCTTTCAAGTTGGATCAAACTGCATACGGTGTGCAAATTTGATTAAAATCGGTTAAGTAGTTTAGGAGTCCATCGCGGACAAACAACGTGACACGGAATTTATATGTGTATATTAAGATATACTAGCTGACCCAAAAGACGTTGTTCTGTCCAAATTAAAAAAAAATAATGAAAGAAATTCTCCTTGAAATGGATTGCAGCGCTACTTACCGGTTCCAATCACTAATCTAAATCATTGTCATATCCATCGGTATAGATACAAAAAATGATGAAAATCGGTCCAGCTGTTTAGCAGTCCAATTACAAACATACGAATCCATGTGGTAAGAATACAACGGAGTAAGAATACAATTTACCAACCGCATGTATCTAAAAGGATGAGTAGGGGATATAACACGCATAAAACATCTATCCAAGAAATAGAAAATCTATACCAATAAATAAAATTGGAGTGTCTGTTTGTAATGTCAAAATAATAGACTTTTTTCATGCTCACGCGGTTATTTGCATTATACATATGCCTAAAATACACTTTATAATTTTTTTGTCTGTGGGGCCGTTCATAAAATACGTCACGCTATAATCAACTTTTTTTCACCCCCTCCCCCCTATTGTCACGCTGTGTCACACTTTCTGTGACCCCATGTAAATATTTCGTCACAAAAACTAAGACCCCCACCCCCTGAATATAATAAGTTTCAATGGATAATACACAAATTTTGAGAATTAGAAATATTTATTTAGGTTTTATAATAAAATTTGAATAAATTAATAAAAATCTTTTATAACGAACAAATGAATAATAATTCTATTTATCAAAAGTCCAAGGATTCTGCAAATGCGTTGAAATATCCATAATTGGTATTGCAACATCTTCTTCTTCTTCTTTATCTTCAAAACTACCCTCTACTTTATCGACATCTATCCATTCTGTATTTTCCGTACCAGCGTTTTCATCTCCCAATATGCACAACAGATTTTTTTTTTGCGCCGAAATTTTTCTGGCACTTTTATAATAATCTCAAGAAAGACTTTTAAGCGAAAAAACGAAAAAAAAATACTTACGGTTTTGGTAAGCGCCGTCTGCCTAAGGGGGTCGTTTGCGTCCGGAACGAAAATCAATCGCTTCTTACAGCAGCTGGAGAAGGACTGGAATAGCGCCGCTTCTCAGCTCGGTCCTAGAGGGCCCTAACTTTTTTTTCATAAGCCTAGCAGCGCCTTCTGTGAGCGGATTTAGGAGTTACATCTACATTTGATTTTCGCTCGGACGCAAACGACCTCCCTAGGCAGACGAAGGGTTAAGTATTGAAAAAACAAAGAAACCAATTGTGACGGATTGCAACGGCGCTATAGCCGAGTCAAAACGCTAGAGCCGCGCCACAGAGCTCATGTCGAAAAATAAACATAAGTAATATATCGCGTTACAATATATTGTAATAAAACTATATACGTTTAGATGTCTATGTATTTACTAAATACGAAATGAATGACTTTGTATCATGATCAAAATTGAGAAAAAAGTATTTATTGAAAAAATAATTTAAAATCTTTTAATGAACGGCGAACATCACGTTGCCGTAGACCCCCCCCCCATCCCTCTTTGTCACATCTTGTCACACTCAGCAACCCCAACAAGGGGGTGGGCGAATGTATTTTATGAACGGTCCCTGTCTGTCTGTCTGTTTGTTCCAGGTAATCTTCAAAACGGCTAGACCGATTTCAAAAATTCTTTCACATATGAAAAGCTATATCAGCGCGTAAACTAGGCTATATTTTATCCTGATATTCCAACGGGAACGGCAACTACTCGGGTAAAACGACTAAAACCGAAGCGAAGCGAGTGCGGGTTGCTAGTTCGAAATAAAATCCTATACAAACCCGTCTAACCAGATTATAGTAGGTTTATTCCTTTTGCGATGGAGGCGGTAGCCTACCAGTATCCTGTATAAGCTGAGAATATAGGGCGTCGCCAATTGCAGTTTGCAGATCAAATGAAGCAAGCCGCAAAGCATCCAAAGTGCGAGCAATTGACTTCCCTACCTATAAATAATAAATTCCGCATCGCATGACAAAACGTAAATAAATTCACAGGATTTAATGTATATTGTGGAAAGTATTGAAATATTCAGAATAACATTATTCATATTTTTTATCCTCCATAATATTGCCCCATTGCACAAACACCAGCCCCCACAATTCGCTAGTCAGAAGCTGGCGACGCCCTTGTGAGGTGTCGATGATGGCTTATATTAGGGCAAATACATTATCAGCGACTAAAAAGGCTATCTTTATCATCTTATTTCTAACTACGCGATCTTTATCATCTTATTTCTAACTACGCGGTTGGAAGTAATATTATAAATTCTATAGAATTTCATTACGAAACATTTGAATAATGCTCGTATTTATTAAGGGAATCTAAAGTCACCCATCTCGTTACCTTTTCAAATCAACCAAATCCGCCAGAAAATACGTTTTTTGTCTTGCTATCTATTGTGGGAATTGTATATCTAAAGAAATGTAAGCTATTGTTATAAATAAACAGCGCCATCTATTGTATGCTGTAATCAACAAATTGATCTTTTCGATTTTCTTTGATAATTTAGTAGTAGTTATATATTTAAAATAACAAGAAATAGGCTTTTTGCTAAACATTTATGTCGATTTTACGACCTAGCAACTTATACAAATGACAATTTTTTACATACAGACGTATTTTCTGTTCAAATTTTAAGATTCAAGAGAAATCCTTTGTAATATTCCTCTCTGTAATAAACCACTGTTTTAGGCAAAATAGGAAGGAATATAACTTACTACCACTACTACATATCGGTCAGACGGGTTGGTATAGGGTTTTATTTGAGTTTTCCTTCTCTTGCATAGATGATATCATCATCATTTCAGCTCGTTTACGTCCCACTATTGAGCTCGATCCTCCTCCGTAATAGGAGGGCAATTGACCTACTGTAACCACGCTGGTCAGATGTGTTGGCAGAGGATTTTATTTCGAGTTTTCCTTCTCTTGCATATATGATATATACATATTTAATCCTTTAGTCATCTTTTATGTCACCAACGAGTAAGATAACGGGGGGGTGGTTAATTGTATTCTTATTCAGTCACCACAGGGAAAGATTTTTCTGAGATATGGTAAAATTTTCCCGTGTGGTGACGGAGTAAGAATACAATTCACCATTCCCGCTCTAACCCGACTATATATTACGCATGTGACATTTATGGAAAACTCGAAACAAAATCCTATACCAACTTGTCTGACCAGCACGGTATAGGAATGTCAATATCCCTCCTATTATGAAGGAGGCTCGAGCCCAACAGTGGGATGTATATCTGCTGAAATGATGATGATAACATTATAAATTATTATATGAATATCTGGCCATGTAGCGAGAATATCTGACTGAGGTGGAGTTACCCAGCTGAAAGGACCACCAGGCAAGAGGGGGAAGGGAAGACCCTTAGCCCGCTGGGAAGATGATCTGAAAAGATCAGCTGTCGTGAACTAGTAGGGGAAGTACGTCCAAAATGACACATATGGACAAAACGACACATTGGCGATATTTAAAAATTAGCGCGGTTTAGACAGTCAAAAATAAGACAATTAGGAAGCGTCTCCACCGGAAATATACCATTGGATTTCTCAGTCATTTAAAATACGTAACGGACGCCATGTTGACATTTGTGTTTTGCGCTTGGAGAAAAGTTTGTTAGTGGTCGTCAGTTTTTTGTTTTTCGGTAAGTTTTCTTTTGTTATTTTACTGTGTAATAGTTTTTTATATTCAAGCATCTTGTGCTTGAGGTGATCGTGTAGATTATACAACATTATTGTCGCTGCAATAAGATTATTTTTCGGATCGTTATTTTTTTGAGGTTATGTACAAAATGACATACAACCAATACGGACAAAACAACATAGTGTGTCGTTTTGTCCGTAGAGGTGGTGAATAGTAAACATATAAATCTCTTTAATTCACAGGATTGCAATATGCCACGGAATTATAAGAGGACAAGTAATCGGCAATCATGGATTCCGCAAGCGATGCAAAAAGCTACTGAAGCTGTACAGGAGAAAAAAATGGGTTGGCTTCTGGCTTCTAAGACCTTCAAAGTACCACAAGCTACACTAAGGCGTCATGCTTTGAAACAAAATAAAAGAATTCCACCAGCAGCAAAAGGTTTGGGCCGATTTCAGGTAACATTTCCTCTTCAAATCGAGAGACAATTGGTTGAGCATATCAAGCTACTTGAAACTCGCATGTTTGGATTAACGCGGACAATGGTCCAAGAACTCGCTTTCGAATTGGCTGAAAAGAATGGCTTTGCACACAGTTTTAATAAAGAAAAGGGCAAAGCTGGCCAGGAGTGACTAGATGGATTTTTAAGGCGCCATAAAAACATATCTTTACGTAAACCTGAGCCTACTTCCGCAGCCAGAGCCCAAGCTTTCAATAGACCCCAGGTAAAAAAGTTTTTTGATAATTATCAAGAATACATAGACAAATACAAATTCAACGCAAACCGGATCTACAATGTGGATGAATCGGGGTTGTCTACTGTCCAAAGACCTCAAAAAATCTTGGCTACCACTGGCAGGAAGCAAGTAGGTGCCATTACGAGTGCAGAGCGAGGATCCAATGTGACAGTCGTGTGCTGCATGAACGCAGCTGAGTCGTACGTACCTCCTTTTATGATTTTCCCTAGGAAGAATATGAAAAACGAGCTCATGGATGAAGCACCAACTGGCACCGTAGGAGTAGCTCAAAAAAACGGATGGATGTCTACTGAAATATTCGTGAAGTGGCTCCATCATTTTCAAAGCTTTGTAAAAGCTAGTCATGATGATAAAGTCCTGCTTATTGTCGATGGCCATGCCAGCCATAAGTCATTCGTAGCTTTGAACTTTGCGAAGGAAAATGGAATCGAAATTGTTTGTCTTCCTCCTCACTGTACCCATCGTATGCAGCCTCTCGACGTATGCTTTTATGGACCTCTCAAGACATATTTTAACCAAGAAATTTCTGTCTGGCTTAGAAACCATCCAGGAAGAATGGTGACAGCTTTTCAGATCGGATATTTGTTTAATCAAGCTTATGGAAAAACTGCTTCAGTTCAAAATGCATGCAATGGTTTCAAAAGCACTGGTCTGTGGCCAGTTAATCCGGACATATTTCCAGATCACTTTTTTGAACCAGCTGAAACAACAAATATACCAATGGCTTCCACAGCTGATAATCCAGACCAAATCCAGGATGATGACCTTCCATCGTTGCCAATTGACCTGGAGGCTGGTGAAATTATGACACAGATACAGAATGAGGCCCCTGAACCTTCATTAGAGCCGTCCACTAATTCTTCTAATCCATCTAAACCATCGGATTCTTCAGTCGCAATAGTAGTCACTAATGATATTCCTAACATATTGACTGGCCACTCAGACATTTCCCACCATCTACAAGTTCCTTTCCTATGACAAGTCCTTTAGCAGTTCCAGTTAATGTAATTTTTCCAGTTCCCAGAGGTAAATTTGTAAGTGGTCAGGGTAAACGCAAGCCAAAAAAACGAACTACAACATTCCTTTTGACAACATCACCAAATATGGTAGAATTAAAACTCAAACGAGCTGAGACTGAAGCTAAAAAACCAACTCGTAAAAGAATCGTAAAAAAAAAACGTAAAAAAATCGTAAAAACCAACTCGTAAATCTTTTTATGTTAATGAAGACTCAGATGAAGATGGTCTTGATCAAGAAGTCGAAGAAGACGATTGTGCCTGTATATACTGCAACGATCTTTACTCATGTTCAAAGCCAAGTGAGGGGTGGTTGAGGTGGATGAAGTGCAGTCGTTGGGTTCACGCGGCCTGTGCTGATTTGCCAAAGCGTACCAAAATATTTGTTTGCGAATTGTGTAATTAATTTTTGTTATTTACTATTGTATTCATGTTGATGGCTGTGTATGTCATTTAGTCCATACGGTTTGTGTCGTTTTGTCCATACGGTATGGACAAAACGGATTTTTCTTGATCTCCATTTAAGACTAAATGTTTTTGTAAGTGTTGATTTTTGTGACAAATCCTTTAAGGTATGGGTAACCAATTAATATAAGCAAAGTTTTATAAAAAAAATAGGTTCCTAATACGAATAATAAAAAAGTTATTGATTATTAAAAAAACACTGTGTCATTTTGGACGTACTTCCCCTACTCTATAGCACAAGACCGACAAAAATAGGCATCTTTGTAGGAGGCCTTTATCCAATCCCAATCAGGGGCAATACATAAATATTTTAAAACATAACTTTTACTAGGTACTAACATAATTTAGCTAATTTACTAATACAAAAATCCATTTGTTTTTTTTCACTGTAATATTATAACTACCAACTATTGTATGATAAGAAATAAAAAGGTTTATTATTATTTATCTTTATAATGAATATCTACTTTTAACTCGCGTACAAAATTTTAAAATATTCGTAATTCCAGTAATACCTCAAAATATTTTTGTTTGCCGAGTTTTCGCCTCAACCTTGTATAACCACCATTATTATTTTATTAATTTACTAGCTTCAGGCTACAGCTTTGTTGGAATAAATTAATTTGTTTGATTTCTAATTAGCATAAAATGGCTTCCATTGAAACTAAAACATAATTTAAATCTAATTTGGTATTTCCTATCTTATTATTTATTTTGTATATGTGGTGGTGGAGTAAGAATACAATTCGTCACCCCCTCTCTTGCCCGTGGGTGTCCTAAAAGACGACTAAGGGATTAAATATGTGTATTACATCTATGCAAGAGAAGGAAAACTCGAAACCCCGTGCCAACACATCTAACCAGCTTGGTTATAGTAGGTCAATTGCCCTCCTATTATGGAGGAGGCTCGAGCCCAACAGTGTGACCTATACGAGCTGAAACAATGATGATATCATCTACCAACAAGTCTGACCAGCATGGTTTAGTAAGGTCAATTTCTCTTCTATCGTGGAGGAGGCTCGAGCCCAATAGTGGGCGTGTATGAGCTGAAATGATGACGTCTTAGTATCATATGTCCGTACTATGACGGAAAATACAATTCCATCTGGTTCTGCAACTTTCAAGATGTCGTCAGTCCACCTAGTGGGGGGTCATCCTATAATGTAGCATCTAATGCGTAGTCGCCATTCGAGAATCTTCTTTACTCAACAGTTTTCGGTTCGTCGAGTGATGTGACCTGCTTATTGCTATTTACACATGCTAATTGGGTTATATCAGTTACACCCATACTTCTACAGATTTCCATATTTCGGATTTTATCACGCAGAGAAATACCGAGCATAGCCCTTTCCATTGCGCGTTGATTGACTTTGAGCAAGTCCATGAAGGCGACATTTGGAAATCATGTTTTTGTACCATATGTCATCACTAACTAGTGTTGCACAAATGCAAGACCAAGACGAGACTTGGACCAGTCTTGGTCTTGGTCTTGCAACAGCACACCTGGTCTCGTCTTGGTCTTGGTATTGCACACTCGAGTCTTGGTCTTGGTCTTGGTATTGCAGCAAGAGTCTCGCAAAGTCTTGCAAGTCTTGCAGTTGGAATAACGTAACAGTAATTTATCATAGCAATGAAAAGTCCAACTAAATTAATCAAATATCATCCTATCCTATCTATCCATCTGCTAGCCAATAGGTGGACTATTGGCTATAAATATAACCTTTACCACTGGGGAAAAGACGTCACCACACGGGGCAGTTGGTACAATAAATTTTATGTCATTTAAAATTCCCCCTTTCCAACAAAAAAGATTTTTCAATTTGATTGGCAAGCGACGGAGTTATTTGACCACTGATGACAAGTCACCGTGCTCTGGTGGTCAGCCCAACAACGAGGCGACGTGGGTATGGGTGGGTTATGGGCCCGCGCGCCGTCCTTTCATCGCCCCGGACGGAATGGACCGCGCGTGTGCTTACCATAGCCCACCCATAAAAAAAATAATGACCTCCCAACACCATTGCCTCGGTCCGATTTGATACGATATTCGCGGGTAAGAGAGTGGTGAATTGTATTCGTACTCTGTCCCTACACGGACATTTATGTAGATTAATTGTAGGCATATTTCTATGTCCAACAGTGAACGTCGTTGGGCTAATGAATGAACGGGTATATAAATATGTATAATGGGCAAGAGCACTTTCGTGATTACGGTATTTTTGTCCTTAAGCCTTTCCGAAGAGTAATTCTGAAAAGCCAACACCAACATTGGGAATCGATTGGCCAACAGATGGATATCTCAAGACTGTTTTGACTTGCCGTGTAGTGACGGAGTAATACGATTCATCACCCCCTATTTTACCCGCGAGTGCGAACCCACGACTAAGGGCTATAATATATAACATCGGTGCAAGAGAAGGAAAACTTGACATGAAACCCTGTAACAACACGGCCAATCACCGTGGCGATTCCCCTCCGGCTACGGCCGATTTCCCTCCTATTATGTAGAAGACACGAGCTCCACCGTATATAAGCTGAAAAGGTGATTTGAATTAAATGCAAGACCGCGAGACTCTTGCAGGCTCAGTCTTGGTCTTGCTCAAGTCTTGCAGGGCCAGTCTTGGTCTTGGTCTTGCAAAAAATAAGCGGTCTTGGTCTCGGTCTCGCATTTCTCGCAAGACCAAGACCAAGACCGCAAGACCAAGACTTTTTTGAGCAACACTATCACTAACACACACTGGTTCGTTTTTAGATACCTTTATTTTTAAACATTACGAAATATTGGACGAGAAAATCCTCTTAAGTTTCCCGAACGCTGTCAAGTCGAGCTGAGTTTGTGGGCTGGCTTCTTTTTTGAAATTGGATCTACCTAACTTTACTGTTTGTAAGTAAGGTAAGCATAGTGATCGACAACTTCGAGAATTGCATTCTCTCAAAAAATACATTTTACCATCCATTTTCGTATCTGTGGTCACCTAGCCCGTGATATAATATGCATATAAGATCTATGCGCGGTAACAATACTCAGTGGTGGATTTACCCCTAGCCGAGGCCGAGGGTGACGTGACCGGGGAATTAGTCCGTCACCCGCCGAGAGGCCGACCGCGTGAGGAAAGACCGACGTCTCCCCTCCGGGGGTATTCCGTCGGGCCGACCACTGACGTCAAGCCACTTTGCTCCGGTGGTCGGCCCAACGACGAAGGTGACGTGCATCGTCGGTGGGTTGCGGGAGTTGCGTGCTTACGCCCTTCTGTCGCCCCGGACGGAGTGGTGCGTGGAGGGCGCCGACTGCAACCCATCCCCAAAAAAAAAGTGGTGGATTTACGCCCGTGAGGTCCGGGCCTAGGGCGGTATGATTTGAGGGGCGGCGAAATTTTTGAAATGCATAAATTTCAGAGACAATAAAAACTAAAGATAGTCAGAAAAACGAATTTTTTACAGAAAGCGAGGAAAAATAAATTTTGAAATTGATTAATATATAAAAAGAATATTTATTTGTTAAATGTTTATTACGTATGTATCTGTAAAATTTATTAGTTTTAATTGAATATCTAACGAAATAAAGCTATTTCAAATTTCAAATAAAAAGATTGGATCTAAATTAATAAAATTTATTCTAATATTAAGGGCGGCGCGATAAATAGGGCCTAGGGCGGCATCACGCCTATTTTCGTCACTGATAATCTATATAAATATATAAAAGAAAGTTACATTATTTATAACTCATGAACGACTGTACCGATTTAGCTGAAAATTAGTGGGGAGGTAGCGTAGATCCAGAAGACGGACAAAGGATAGTTTTCGTCCCGTTCGATCGCGTTCCTGTGTGACGTGACATAAAACGTCAGAGAATACAAGTCACTATGAAACGGGGTTTAACAAAAACACATTTGATATGTAATAACAAAACACAAATGACAACTAAACATAATTTTGTCTATGATTAAGTATGGTTGAGAAATTGATTATTACCACAGGAGTGGTAGGACCACACTGTCGACAGTTATCTGTCTACAGCCGCGGGCCGTTCCGTCCGGGGCAGTACCATGCTCTCGCAGAAAATCGACGTCTGAGTAGTAGCAATTTGTTACTGCGCTTCGTTCGGTGAGCGAGAGAGCCGGCAGCCCAACTTTCTGAGGGTGATTGCGTGTGGAGGGTTTTGGTGGTGCCCTTGGTATCACCGAGTTTCAATGCACGCATTCACACTCCCTTCGCTTTCTTCGCGGTAGGCAACGGCCTTGTAAAGTTCCATGAGCGGCAGCAACACTTACCATCAGGTGTACTGTTTGCTCGTTTGCCACCGTTTGCAATAAAAAAAAAGAAATATTATAATTTCAGTCAGAAATCAATAATTTGTATTCTCTTTGAATCATCATTAACAATGCCGCGACCAAGACGATTGAATCTTTCCCGACAGAACCGTAATGTTTCTTCCATTAGAGACTATATTTTCGGCAATTTAGATAATATATTTACGAAAAAAATATGACGGCACGAAGTTCGCGCGGGTCACCTAGTACTCTATAATAACCTCTTTGACCAGCGTATTATAGCATATTATTTGCCTCCTATTGTAGCGCAAGCTCGAGTTCAGCAGTGAAACGTATATGAGCTAAGTTGGAACGTTTCAGTACCTTATACTAATCCGTGTAACCATCGTGAAGTTGATGATTAATTTCTCTTAATAAGGCTCAAGTCCGATAGTGGGACGTATATGGCCTGTGATGATGAATATCCCAGTATAACCGGCATAGGCCCCATTTATCATCATTCGGGCTTATATACGTAACACTGTTAGGTTCGAGCCTCCTCCATAATAGGAGGGATATTGATCTGCAATACCAAGTTGGTCAGACGTATTGTTATAGGGTTTTATTTCGTGTTTTCCTTCTCTTGCATAAATGTTATATGCATATTTAATGTCTTAGTCGTCTTTTACGACACCCACAGGTAAAAATTGAGTCCTGAATTGGATACTCCATTAATAAATGGGAAACCATAAAGGCATTTCGATTATACGTTTGCTATTAATGCCATACCGCAAATAAAAATAAATCTCTCACGATTTATTTCTCAATTCTATGGTTAGGACTACATGCGGTTGATAATAATTCATTTTTTATGTGCCCTAAATTTATATTTCCAATCCAATCAGATAAAAAAGCCAATGGCGATTATTAACCACACGTTTTACAATTACAACATGTAATATAGATATGTTGCTGTTATCATGAGAGTACTTTTGGTTAATAGAATTATTTATTCTGGAAATAGCTTGGTATTTTCTGTATAAATTTGATATTTTCTGTATAAATAGGTTTATAGTATAATGAGTATATTAGGGGAAGCCTGAAAGAGGCACCAGTGATAGAGAAGATTAGGAGCGTGAGATGGTCTTGGTATGGACATTTGATGAGGAGGGATGAAAGGCATGTGACAAAGCGGATGGATGTAAGAAGTGTGGGAGACCTAAAAGAGATGAATGGACTGTGTGAATACAGATATGACGGTTGATAAGAGGTTATAAAAGGTAAGAATATCTTGTGCCGACCCCACGTAGCGTGAGATGAGGCCAGGCAAGCGAATTAATAATCTTACTTCAATTAACCACTGAACCTTGAAACTTAAGTTATTTGGGCATCTTCTTTTTTTATTGCCCACGGTGGTAAACGAGCAAACAGTACACCTAACGGTAAGTGTCGCTGCCGCTCATGGACCTTAGCTAGGCCGTGTGAACGCGTGAAATGAGGTTCGGTGAAACTGAAGGCATCACCAAAATCCATCACACGCAACCAGTGGCGGCTGGTGGGTCATCAAAGTGGTGGTGCACTTTAATTGCTGACTAAGTATTAAGATCAGAACTTGCAATTAAACAATAATTTACGTAAAAAAAAATATTTCTTTATTTATTATTTTTGAACGCCTTACATTTTGTAGGTGTACTTGCGAAGAAAAATATGTTTTTTGTTTTTTTCACCTTAAAAAATATTTATAAAAGAGGGCCTTGGCGGTCCCGCCAATTTATATCAACTTTATCTAAAAAAAATATATTATTGTCTTTAATATAATCCATATTTATGCTCATTTTCACTCACAACACACCGTATACGCAGTATAAAATAGAACTAAGACTAAAATACCGTACCGTATTATATGCTCGTTTGCCACCGTTTGCAATAAAAAAAAACGTCGCTACATTGAATAGTTTATTTAGCACAGTTCTCCTCAAAATATATTGAGACTGACATGTTGATGCCAGTGATTGATAAAGATAAAAGTTCGTTCTCTCTCTAAAAGCTTCAGTTTTGATTCCCAAGCACGCACATCACTGATTTTTTGGTCCCAAAGAGGAATATAGAGATCAGAAAGTTTCTGAAGTTTCGTTTGTTGGAATAGCTTTGATGACATAGTAACTTATAAATTGTAAAGTTTGGCGGTAGTTGAAAATTTTATATGAATTTTTATCTCATAATTACTATGTAACTTTGTGTATGAAGCTTTTATTTTAAGTTTTTTACCACCACTTTCTATGGTGGCTGATGTCGTAAAAGATGATTAATTCGTTCCACATTTATGCGAGGAAAGACAAAATCTAAATAATAATCTAGGCCAACCTGTCTGACCGCCATGATATAGTATTATGTAATATATGTAGTACTAGCAACCCGCCCTCGCTTCGCTTCGGTTATAGGTTATAGTCGTTTTACCCGCGTAGTTCCCGTTCCCGTGGGAATACCGGGATAAAATATAGCCTAGTTTACGCCCTGATATTATAGCTTTCCATTGGTGAAAGAATTTTTGTAATCGGTTCAGCCGTTTTGAAGATTATCCGGAACAAACAGACAGACAGACAGACAGACAAAAATTTTTTAATTGCTATTTTAGGCATAGGTGTCGTGCAAATAACCGTGTGAGCATGAAAAAAGCCTATTATTTTGACATTACAAACAGACACTCCAATTTTATTTATTGGTATAGATATAGTATGTCAGTTTCCCTCCTATTGGGGAGAAGATAAACCCAGCAATTTCACGCAAAAATATAAGCCGAGACGATGATGACAAAATATTATTTAATTATAACGAAACAACGAACACTAAGCTGGTATAAGTACTGCCAATGGAAATGAAAACTTAACTATGAACAAACAATTGTCATTTGATATTTTTTTTAATTGCAAACGGTGACAAAGGAGCGGACAGTACACCTGATGGTAAGTGTTGCTGCCGCTCATGGGCCTTTGCTAGGCCGCTGTCTACCATGAAGAAGATGAAGGGAGTGTGAATGCCTGCAATGAGGTTCGGTGATACAAAGGCATCACTAAAACCCTCCACGCGCAAACATCCTCAGAAAGTTGAGCTTCCAGCTCTCTCGCTCACCGAACGAAGCGCAGTAACAAATTGCTACTACTCGGACGTTGAATTTCTGCGAGTGTGGTACTACCCCGTACGGACCGGCCTGCGGCTGTAGACAGACAACTGTCAACAGTTTGGTCCAACCACTTGATATTCAAATGAATTGTTTGATCTATACCAATAAATAAAATTGGAGTGTCTGTTTGTAATGTCAAAATAATAGGCTTTTTTCATGCTCCCACGGTTATTTGCACGACACCTATGCCTAAAATAGCAATTAAAAAAATTTTGTCTGTCTGTCTGTTTGTGCAGCTTACATGAATTTACTCCCCCCACAAATCTGCCTACTTAGAATAATAACGTATGGAGGGTAAGTTCGCGCACAATAAATGAAGTATTTCAATTGGAGCCTAATGGAGCTTACGCCGGAATCATGCCCTAATGTACAAGGTCACTGTATTACACGTACGTACGCAACTCTTAAAAAATAAATAGGTAATTATGACGGTTTTTTTTTTGTGGGTGGACTGCGGTCGGCGCGCTTCCGCACCACTCCGTCCGGGGCGACAGAGGGGCTTAAGCACGCAACTCCCGCAACCCACCCGAAAACCACGTCGCCTTCGTCGTTGAGCCGACCACCGGAGCAGGGTTACTTGACATCAGTGGTCGGCCCGACGGAATACCCCCTATTGGGGTACCCTCTCATCGACCGACGTCGCCCCTCGGGGAGGACGTCGGTCTTTCCTCACGCGGTCGGCCTCTCGGCGGGTGACGGACTAAAATCCCCGGTCACGTCACCCACGGCCTCGGCTAGGGCGGCATGAGGCATGACGGTTTGTGCATTCAAATGGTGTCACAACACATTTGAAAAACATAAAAAGTGTATTAACATTACTTTTAAAAGTATTTAAACGATTTATGTTAATAAAAACAAAATTTGATTTCATAATTTGTATACCCAGCGGTGTGCGTGTGTACGTGTGTAATCGCCTGCGCGCATGTGTACTATGTATTTGGCTTCATGTTTTTGATCGTTAAAGTACCGACACTATCCTTCTATACGTTATTATTCTAAGCCTGCCTATAAAAGTTTTCAGTTCAAAAAAACAAACTGTTTTCAAACAATAAAAACATATGCTAAAATATATTTTTTTGTTTGAAAACAGTTTTAGTAAGGGATATACACATTATAGATAAAACAATTTTTAAGGATTTTATCGCGTTTCTATTTGACGGCACCACCCGTGACCATGAACGCTGAAAAATGGGTGAAACGTCGGGAAATTAAAAATCAAAACACGGAGCCGTCGCTCAGGTCGCCTGGCAGATGTGAAACATCGAATTTGTTTTGGACAAGTATATATGATATCTGTGTGGTGACGGAGTAAGAATACAATTCACCACTCCCTATCTTACCCGTGGATGTCGTACAAGACGACTAAGGGATATAATATGCACATAAGATCTGTGCAAGAGAAGGAAATCTCGCAATGAAACCCTATACCAACATGTCTGACCAGCATGGTATAGTAGGTCAAATTCCCTCCCATTGTGGAGGAGGCCCGTGCCCAACAGTGGGACGTATGTGGGCTGCGATGATGAAGTATATATGAATAAAAGAACAGATTACGACAGGAACTAATATTGTATAGAGTTTTAATAAAATAATACGATTTTTTTCCAGAAAATGATGATTTTTATGCAATAAACATTTAATTTCATTAGCATACACTATAGATATGCGAGCTCAGAGCAGTGAGAGAGATGGCGCACCATATCGCGTCGCTTCGTCTCACTCACGAACTACTACGTATAGACTACTATCTCTCTCCCTTCCCTCCATAGTGGTTGAGGGGAGTGATGGCTGCTCTAGTAGTTAACTCGTGATCGGGTGCCGCTTGTGGGATCTGGTCCAGCCATAATCGTTTGAATTATATTGTCTTGCGGTTCGAAGGGCATCTGGTCCAGCCATATTTTCTTCCTTTGTTTATGCTTTAATTATTTTTTTAGTCTTGTACTAAATCTTGAAAATTTATACATATATACAATTTCGAAGGGCATCACACTGGAGCTAATACCATATATGTTGTACGAAGCATAATATTATGTATATTTAAAGGATTAAGAAAAAAAATGACTGCCCGCTGAGTTTCTTGCCGGATCTTCTCAGTTTGTGGCCGCGTTCCGATCCGGTGGTAGATTATTGTATTGTATTCAAACGTGTAATTTGACAATATGTAAGTGCCTTGAAGGGGCCTATGCAGAATAAATGATTTGATTTGATATGTACATATACAGGGTGTATCAGGTTATGGCAACTGTTCGAGTATGTTGTAGTTTAACAGTCATAGATCGTAATTAGAATGTACATTACACAAAAAACAATATAACATAAAAGTTATAATAAATTCAAAAAAATGTGTCTAAGAGTCTATGCCTTAAATGTTACGTATTATGTAGGCACGTACAGACAGAATACATGTAGGCATGTAAAGCTTTGACAGTATAATTTCATTCATTCATACCTAGAACTGCGCAAACGTTTCATCGTAGGTACAACGGCGAGCGGTCAACGGTCATAGGCCGATCAGCTGTTTTAAAGCGAAGTTTGTCTTGCTTATGTGAATGTAATCATTGATATATTCAATTTCTAATGAACATTTAACAAAGTATGAGTATATTGCGTATTAAATATCATTGACTTTATACATTTCAATCAGATTTACACGAAAAAGCGATGACAAAATTGAAAACTTTACATGTCTCTAATTCCTTAATGAATCGATATTTTTCGTTCAAATTTTTTTCATGGGTTCCTACCACCATTGTCGAGCTCACTTTTGACCAGTTGCCCCCATAACCTGATACACCCTGTATAAAGCGTGCTACAACAATGTTTATCCTCGCATATTCCATCATATAGCGTGATGTCGTAACGCCACGCCAACGATCAGATTCTATCTCGCCACTAGATGTTTCACATCAATACAAACGTAATAAGATCCGTAAAAAATGTTATATATATAAGATAATCTCGCTGTACTAAAAATCGGGAACTGATTGACGGATAATTACCAATTTTGTAAACACATTATTCACTCTTTTTTATCGAAATAACTATACAAATTATTTTACTTGACAGTGAATAAATGTATAAGGCGCGCGAAGGCATTACGAAAAGAAAAGTTTTAAAAGCTATTTTGACATTAGTGATTATCTAACGTCCAAAATAGCTTTTAAAACTTTTTTCAACAGTACCTACTTATATAAGAATACTTAAGAGCGAAAGTATTTGTAAGGGAAATAATGTACAATAATCCACGCCTATTTTTTATATTCAAATCGACTGAAGTTAAATCTCAATTAAATCAATATTTTATTCACAAATGAATTTGTGTACATAATATATTTGTAAAGTCCTCTAAGCCAGCTATACTCTAAGTGTGTTCCGCGGAACCCTAGGGTTCCGTGATACCTCTGTCGGGGTTCCGCAAGAATTTAGAAATAAAAAAATCAAAACACCTCTCTCTGGTCGCTCCGCGGCTGTGCGGACTCCGCGGCCGCGCGGAGACAAAACGCTATGAATGTTATTTATTTATTTATTTGTATTTGTATAAGCTTGTGTTACATTAGCTGGTACAATATCTCATAAGTTTGGTCTCAACAATTTTATACTTGTACAACGCGTTCGCTCTAAGTTTGCCGGTCTGTGGAATGCGCGTACCCTCCCCCACGTGACAACAAAACTTATAATGTGTCATAGTTTTACCCAAATATCTAACGTACACAATTTTTATTGTTACAATTAAATAAAAAATTTCGAACGTCATACACTCATACCTATCGCCAGCGGCAAACTTAAAACGAGCGGGTAGTATACTTGTAAGCGCTCAGTCTCTTTGATAAAAGCCGCCTCTGAATTAGAGATATTGCTAGATATAGCGCTATAGTTGTCAACTAGCGACTTTCGTCTCTAACTTCAAAGGATAAAGTCGATATTGTTTACAACGCTATTTTTAAATTTCTGTTTTTATTTTTGCTTTTTGTTTATCAAAGGTGCCGACTCGAGTATTTTCGAGAATATTTGAGATCGAGTCTAGGACTAAGTATAAAAGCGGCGATCGCGCGTTGGCGTCGTCAGTTGATGATTAGCGTTCGGAGCGATAAGTTACTACCTACTTACAAGCTCGCTAGCGAGAAACTAGTGTTCATTGTTTTACTGCCTGCTGTATTCTGTTGTCTCAGTTTTATACATTTCTTCCCTGTAGGTTCTAAATTTAGTCTCTTATACGCAGTAACGATTGTGCATTATTTAAACCCCACTATCCTGACTTGTAACATTATAAATAAAAAAGAATGGAACGTTGGCTTAAAGGTGTTAAACGTGTTCCAACAACATCTTCTAATGACGCTGAATGTTCAAAAGCAATGCGCGCGGAGAATTTAGCAATCACCGATCCAGAAGATGATGCCACGAGTGCCACGACGTCAAGCTCGACGGTTTCAAAGACGAAAAAAAGGAAGTATGATGAATCTTATATCAGTTTCGGATTTGTTGATTCCAACGGCTCACCTCTCTGCATGCTCTGTAGTAAACTGCTTCCTAATAGTTTCATGGCACCTGCCAAATTGCGTCGACATTTAGAAACCGTACACCCCGAGACTAAAGACAAGAATAAAGAATTTTTTGTTCGCAAAAAAGATCAGTTATTAGAAATTCAAAAAAATATGATGCATGTAACACAAACTACCAACGAAAAGGCCACGGAGGCATCATACTTAGTTAGCTATCGCATTGCACAAGCAGGTGAAGCGCACACTATCGCTGAGAAATTAATAAAACCATGTGTATTAGACATAACAAAATGTATGCTTGATGAAAAATCTGCAAAGCATCTTTCTACTGTTCCGCTATCAAACGATACTGTTTCACGACGAATCCATGATCTGGCAAGCTACGTCAAACAAGAACTAGTTACACGTCTACAAAATACACGATTCGCTTTGCAAATGGACGAGTCGACTGATGTCGCTGGTTTGGCTATCCTGCTGGTTATTGTGAGATATCCATATAAAAGTTCTTTTGAAGAAGACATGCTTATGTGTTCATCGCTGCTTACAAACACTACCGGGGAAGAAATTTTTAATAAAATAAATATATTTTTTGAAGAACATAATCTCAGTTGGAACAATTGCATTGACATTTGTACAGATGGGGCCAAGGCGATGACAGGTAAAACAGCAGGAGCAGTGTCACGAATGAAAAATAAAGCGCCTAATTGTAGTTCCAGTCATTGTATTCTGCATAGACAAGCACTTGCGATGAAGCAAATGCCGTCTAATCTAAAATTAGTTATGGATGAAGCGGTAAAAATAATTAATTTTATCAAATCACGACCACTACAATCCCGATTGTTCTCATTATTGTGTGAAGATTATGGCAGCAAACATAAAACACTGCTGCTCCATACAGAAGTGCGATGGCTGTCTCGGGGAAAAACTTTAACAAGGCTATTTGAACTTAGAGCCGAGTTACAAATGTTTCTTTCAGCAGATACTTCTTTTAATTTGAAGGACCGTTTGTATGATAAAACTTGGTTGTTCCGATTGTCTTTTATGGCGGATATCTTTCAAAAACTTAACGAATTAAATTTATCGTTGCAAGGTAAACAGACAACAGTGTTTCAGGCCTATAATAAAATAACTGCTTTTAAAAGAAAATTAGATTTTTGGATCATTTGCATTGGTAAGAAAGAAATAGAAAGTTTTACGTTACTCAGTGAGTTTGTTAGCGAAAACGACTCAGAAATGTTTGAAGATAATGTGTTTGAAGAATTGGTCCAATATCTCAGTTCGATGCGCGCATCTTTTGAAAAGTATTTTCCCGAAGAACACAATACAAAAATTAAAGTGAACTCCTGGATTCATAATCCTTTTTTACCCAACTTGGAAAAGCCTGAAAACATGTCAAATGAGATATATGAATCTCTTTTAGAAATGTCATCAGACACAAGTATGGAGTCATTGTTCAAAACGACGCCTCTTAATGATTTTTGGTGCAGAATCCAAGATGAATATGCAATGCTTGGCCAAATGGCTCTGGATATTCTTCTCCCGTTCCCAACTACATATTTGTGCGAAACAGGATTCTCTACCTACGCAGCCACGGAAAAAAAAATATCGCAATAGACTGGACGCCGAAGCTGATATGAGACTCCAACTTTCTTCCATCAAACCTGATATCAAGCAATTGATGAAAAATAAAAAACAGTTTCATACCTCCCACTAGTTAGATTTTTTCTTTTTTAATGTTTTCTATTATTGTCCTTACCAAGTGGTGAAGTAAATAATAATTAGTAACTGATACATTGTACTTTTATTATGCTGATTAATATAGAATACACTTATAAAAATAATTGTTTTATTGTAGGGTTCCATCAAGTATTTTGCTTCCCAAAAGGGTTCCGTCATTTAAAAAGTTTGAGAACCACTGCTCTAAGATATAAGACTGTCTTTTCGGTAATCTTTCAAAATGTGTTAAAGGGTTATGTAGGGTTGCCATTTTCAATGTAATTGATGCTACTTCTACCACGTCGCAGAACCATGTAGGAGAACCACGAGATCTTCTTGGTCAAGGCAGGCCTACTTCACTCTATGTACTTATACGGTATAATTACCTACGGCCCGGCCAAGCGGTCTCGGGGCGTTTGCGGACTAAATGCAGAGCGGTTTTCAAAAGCGAAGTGTGTGTTGGTCAATTTTATTTGTTCCATTCGTTTGTACGCGTATCTAAGATAAACTATTACTATTTTTGTCGTTTCTATATTATTTTTAATAGGTAGGTATAATAAGCATTAGCTTGCCTTTCAGAGACAGATTTACATATTTTTGTTACATAGAAACGTCATATTCACCTTAAACATTATTTTAACAACATTTAAAATCTATTTTTACTAGAATTAAATTGTGATAATATTTGACGGACAGTCGCGCAAATACCTACGAAACTTCCAACACAAGTCGCGCGGCGCAGTGATCTATCTGTCTTAACTTGTTGTGCTGTTAGCGTAAACAAACGAACACGGGTCATTCGGTTTTATGCGATTTGTTAAAAAATACATAAGTAAATTATGTAAATTAAAATTAATGAAAAGATGTTTGAAATTGTAAAAAATAATTATAATTATATAGTTAATAGTAAATTGATAACCGTTAATAATCATTGTATTTATTAGTAGGTATTGTTTATTCATAATGATACATTTTTTTACGATGGATCTTTGAGACCACAGAGACATGCGGATAGCTCACACCGCAATATACCTTCGCTTTTGAATTTATATGATGAAAATGATTACCGCTTCGACTTGCCAACTGAAAACGCCTTAACATATAGGGTCGCTCGACAGTCGTCACTGCGTCTGTCGCTGGCCTCTGTTGCAAGGGGTAATATGTGTATTTGAGTGCCACGTGTTGGCGTATTAAACGGGATGACGATCGTATTAACCGTCAAGAAATGTATGAAAACATGTCTCAAGTTGCTGGGACTGTCCCAAAACGGCGTATTATGCGGGAAATCGTATTAAACGGTTTCTACTGTATTATAAGCGATACAATTTTAAACTACCACCTATCATTGTCATCATCTCAGCCCATATACGTCCCACTGCTGGGCTCGGGCCTCCTCCACAATGAAAGGATAATTGACATACTATACCACGCTGGTCAGACGTGTTGGTAGTATAGGGTTTTATTTTGAGTTTTCCTTCTCTCGCACCTATGCGTTTTATATCCCTTAGTCGTCTCGTACGATCACCCACGGGTAAGATAGGCGGTGGTGAATTGTATTCTTACTCCGTCACCACACGGAACTACCACCTATAGTCAAAACATAATATTCACAGTTCTCAAAAAATAGACACAAATAGTTATTTATGTTAATTTAATTTTGTCGAAGAGGCAGCCCTTCGATTGCTGTGGGATCGCGCGGTGCGAAGCAATCACAATCGTACGCTTGAGTATTTAGGCACATTTTAGCATGCAGTGGTTGCTGACGCGATTAAGTAGGCTATTATAACAATCGGTATTGACGATTTTGTACTGAGTGAAGTATCTGTACTTATTTAATCTGTGGTCAAGGCCAGAGATCTGCCAGGTACAGCTGAATGACGCGGTATTCATTGCTCGTTAGCCGGCGAGAAGCGAAGCTGCGACCGAACGGATAAGCATTCGCTGCACGACTGAGCGTCTTGTTTATTTAATTCGCTCAGATGTTGATGCAGTGGTGATGGTGGTAGTTAGGGAGGCTTTCTAACAACAAATTCTTCTTTCACTGTGTTTGAATTCACGGTGCCGGCGCTCATATATAAATGCGATGGCGAGGGCGGGCGCGGGATTTTTAGGTACTGCTGTTGCGGATACAGGCTGCTGGTGGATACTCACAATGAAGCGGGTGTGATACGGTTCAGTCCCGCCGCGGCGACCGCAGTCGCGAATACACGCGTTTGTAGTGACGGACGCGGAGCTGGGAAGGCTGTCAGAGAGTTATCCCCGTCGTGGTTTGGGCTGCGGCAGTGTCTGACCCCAGTGAAAGACTGAAGCGTCGGTGTTCGCGACGACTGGAAGTCAGAATTTATTGAGGGAGAGGACTTCTTTTTTAGCATTTTCTTCTTCACGTGGACGGCCCCAGTGTGGATGCTGGAAGCGTGGCTCATTTCTCCAGAGGTATCCGGGTCGTAACGGTGGACGATATATGCTGGGCTAATAGCGTATGTATGGATTCTTGGAGACTGGTGGCTGTCAGTTACCAGTCGTACTTAGCTACGCTATGGCGTTAGAGCTATCTTCCTCGGCATGGACGTAACAAGCGTTTGGCTGCGGTGGTGTGGGAGTGCGACGAATGCATGGATTCCCATTACGCAGGGTGACTGTCACTCTTTCACGAGGAAGAAGCGCTAGAGGTCGGGTTGTGGCGAAGCGCTCTAATTCACGGCGACGGGAATTCTTTTTTTTTTAAACTGGGTGCTGACCTTATCTTTGAGGATGCGGGGCTGTGTGATGGTGACTACCCCGAGAACGTCGAGACGTCAACGCGAACACCAGAATAGCGTTCGTCAACAAGCCAGGCAGGTCCGAACATAACCGAATGCATGGGTTCGCCGCGATACTTAGAACTCGGTGCTATTCAGTACTAAGACGCTCCGAACTATAGACGCGGCTGCCATCTTGTATATATAGCTCGCAGCCGTGGTAAACATATTTGAAATTACCATCACTTGAAAATAAAAAACAACTACCTTATTATTAAACTCATAATGATATAATTATGTAGAATATTTTCAAGATTGTAACATTATATACTAAAGTCTAACTTTTTATTAGCTGCAGTAAAATGACGTTTCTAAATGTCATTCCGTAAAATAATGTTGACAGCCTAATCTCAATAGGGATGTGATTCAGTTCACAAAAGTTTACAGAATATCTAATCGTTCCATAGCTGACTCATAATGATCATACTAAATTCTATTTAATATTAATGTAAATAAAAGGCTGTATAAACGTTGATCCTTTTAGAGATATACAAGGTAACACTCAAGAAAACGCTCTCTCAAGTTGGTAGTACTGGTTTTTGGTTACGGTGCTACGATGACGCTTGACCGCCATTTTGTTTCGGTTGTCATTCGCTCATTCGGCTTCATACTTCTGTTTTGAGTGCATGAATAACTTTGATTTGCCCACTGCGCGTTGTTTTTGTTATCATTATTGTTAAACTTATGTTACGTTGTGTTTGTTTTTCATTACCTGTTTTCGTTAATCGTGTTAGTTTTTTTTTGTTTGATACATTGAAGACATGGATACTCTGCCGAGCACATCGCAAGATGGAGACACATTTTTGTCTCCTAAGAAAAAAAGGCCACGTGTAGCTCTAAGTGCATCTGAAAAACTTTGGGTTCAAAACGTTTACAAATATGTGTTTGAAGTGAAATCTTCAGAATCAAACATTGAGGTTCCAAAAACAAGTGAATGCGTTAACAAGGTGGCTGAAGTCTTGGGAATATCCGTCCGCACAGTTTATTCCGTTTTAAAGGAGCACAAGGAGAACGACAGCGAATCACCAAAACCTCCCGAAAAAACGGGCCCAAAACTTACATTTAAAGATAAACTTGATGATTTCACATTCACTGCTGTTAGACGAATTGTACATCAGTTCTTTCATAGAAATGAAATACCCACCATCGCAAAAGTTAGTTTACACATGTCGTCACTCATCTTTTTATTATACGTTATGTATGTTTTCTCCCATCCCATGTGTAATCTTAACCAATTAGGTAATAACTTTAATCATTTTTAGGTGCTGCAAGTTGTAAATGATGACCCAGGATTGCCCAACTTCTCGAAAGAGACATTGAGAAAAATTATGAAGCATCTTAATTTCGAATTCGCTACTAGATCACGCAAGAGTGTGCTTATTGATAGACAAGATATCATATCATGGCGCCAGCGCTACCTGCGTTTAATTAAACAATATCGTAGGGAGGGAAAATACATATATTATCAAGACGAGACCTGGGTCAACGCTGGTACGTGTCAACTCTTAGTTTCTTCTATTTGTTCCCTTTTTGTTTTGATGTCGAAACTTATGATTCTTTTTTGTTCTTTTCAGGTCATACTACAAAAAAAACCTGGATTGACGGAAGTATTAAATCTTCTCGACAGGCATTTTTAGACGGCCTGACTACGGGATTAAAAAATCCCACAGGAAAGGGCAAACGACTCATAATTAGTCACATAGGTGGAGAAGAAGGCTTCCTGGTCGACGGACTTCTTATGTTTAAAGCAAAGAAAGGTACAGAAGACTACCATGATGAAATGAACGCGGAGTATTTCGAGGATTGGTTCGGGGGTATTCTACCTAAACTCAAGCCGAATGCAGTAGTCGTAATGGACAATGCGCCCTATCACTCTCGGAAGATCGAAACAATCCCGAAGAAGTCGTGGACGAAAGCACGAATTCAAGAGTGGCTGACTACTAAAAATATTGCGTTTGAACCAAATATGGTCAAGGCCACTCTCATAGATATTGTGAAACAACAAAATCATACTGAGAAATATGCCATAGACGAGATGGCTGCACAAAAAGGTATCACACTTTTAAGACTGCCCCCTTATCACTGTGAATTGAACCCCATTGAGTTGGTATGGGCGCAGGTAAAGAGTCACGTCGCAAACAATAATAAGACGTATAAAATGCAAGAAGTGAAAACTTTATTCCAAGAAGGAATCAAGAAAGTGACACCGGCTAAGTGGAGTGACTGTGTGTCTCACACTATTAAAGAGGAAGATAAAATGTGCCACCTCGATCATATTATAGATGAAGTGACAGATAGATTTGTTATTAGTGTGACCGAAAGCGACAGCGACAGTGATTTCGAAAAAGATTAATTAAATAACATTATTATGACGTTTTTGTTTCATTTTGAATGTACCTCCCTATACTTCCACTAAAAAAGATCAATCCTCTAGTATAGTAATAATAATAGGTAAAAAAATACATTACAACTTAATATTAAATCTCAAAAAAAAAAACCAAACTGATTATTCATTTATGATTCACTCATTTAGCTACATCCCTATTTATTTTTCTTCAAAAACCGGCAACCCACAAAACGTCATTTTACTGCAGCTAATAAAAAGTTAGACTTCAGCTGTTCGGATCATCTTTTATAAGTATTTAAAACAACTAATTATAGGGACTTGTTTGCCTTCAGGGCTGGATATAATTTGCTATAAAATTGCAGAAAGATTTTGCCGTGTTTTTTTGCTGCCAGATAGCAAAATATGAAATTCGTTCGGCGAGTGAGAGAGCCGGCAGTTCAACTTTCTGAGGATGTTTGTGAGTGGTGGTGTTAGTGATGCCTTTAGTATCGCTGACCCTCATTGCACACATTCACACTCCCTTTACTTTCTTCGCGGTAGGCAGCGGCGTGCAAAGGTCCATGAGCGGTGGCAACACTTACCATTAGGTGTACTGTTTGCTCGTTTGTCGCCATTTGCAATACAAAAAAAAAGTAATTACGAGTCGTCGTCAACAGTAAAAAGGAAATTAATTTAAATCGGGTAAAACTGCGAAGAAATCATTTATTATCTCAAATGATATACGTCCCATAGATTGGCTGAAATCTTTTTCATGGGATCATGCCTGATGGGAGAGAAATTAACCTACGCTGGTCAGATGGATACGGGATTTTAATTAGAGTTTTCATTCTCTTACATATATGTATGTTGTTTCTACAATAGATTACCTAAAGATATCCGAGATCTGCCAACGAAAAAGTTTAAAAAAGCCATCAAGAATAGACTTTCTAAGAAAGCTTATACAGATTGGTTGTGAGCAGCTCCTCATTTGGCAAATTCCTTGTTATTTTAAATACTCTTTTTTAATAACTCTAATATTGTAAAGCATAGCGTGTTTTGCCTAACGAAACTTTGTATTTTCATTGTTTGTAACATATGGTCTTGGTCATGCTCACCGAAGGATCTACTTGCGGTAGCTGCGTGGAGCGGGTCTCTCCCTTTCCTCCATAGTGGTTGAGGGGAGTGATGGCTGCTCTAGTAGTTAACTCGTGATCGGGTACCACTTGTGGGATCTGGTCCAGCCATAATCGTTTGAATTATATTAAGTATCTTGCAGTTCGAAGGGCATCACACTGGAGTTAGTTCTTACAAAACATGTACACAATTGTATATCAAGCAAGAAGAAAAAAAAATAAAAATAATAGACAAGCCCGCTGAGTTTCTTGCCGGATCTTCTCAGTAGCGGTCGCGTTCCGATCCGGTGGTAGTTTATTTTATTTTGGATAATTTAATTTTATTTTGTAAAATTGACAATATGTAAGTGCCCTCTCAGGGTCTATGCATAATAAATGATTTGAATTTGAATTACGACTTCCACAGGCATAAAAGGGGGTAATGAATTGTATTTTTACTCCGTCACCGCACGGAAAATGGAAATTATTTGTACGTGTATATGGGCGCATAACGCCCTCTATCGGCAATATTTGTAAATTGTTGATGTATGTGTTATCAATTATAGTTATAAACGTGTTTGAAATATTTGCAACTAATATTTAAATAATTATTTGTAGTAACAACACTGCTATTTATCATGCTATGATATTTAAAAGACACTTTTTGAATGTATTTCTAGATATATTTGATTTAGTTGTTTAAATTATATAGTTGATTAAATTAAAATCGATTAGAATTAATGTAATTATTTGTAACCATATTTAGTTGTTTTTACACAATAAATATTGCAATTTATGTCTAGTTACAGCGCCGTCTGTTGAACAATATATGAGAACAATATTTCCTTTAATTACATTAATGTAAATTGTGTAAAATTGACTATTTGGAATTATGTTAAATGCATTAGAATATTTATCATTATCATATAGCTATATGCCGATAGTTATTTAATAGTTGTTTTATTTGTTTGTTATAAAAAGTAATTGTAGTTGCTAAGACTAGACCGTTTCATTGTAAAGCGGAGGTTATAAAAACATTGTAAGATTAGAATAGAGGACAGTTTTACTTCACTCACTTCTCCGGCAAGAACTCCTAATAAATACAGTGATTACATACTCAGTATTTTACTATCATCGTCCAAATTCCTGGCGCAACGCCGACATGTACGTCCCAGTTTCCATTATCACTGATATCGCAAACACATTACATGTGTAACCTTTTTCACATAACAGTGATTAGTTTCGCGTGAAATGCTATGATAAGACTTATCTCTTGTTTATTCGGCGAGGGATCTGATGCTGTTTTTGTTAATATAATATTATTAGAAAATATTATCTTTCTTTGGTTATTGCTAATGGGCTTGACGTCGCTTTTCTGGTCGATTTAGTTTCGGTAGAATATTATTTTTTATACGTAGATAATATAGTACCTTCGTAAACTAAACAGGTTTTCTTTTATTCTTCATCATGATCGCAGCCCACGTACGTCCCACTGTTGGGCTCGGGCCTCTTCCGCAGTGGAAGGGAATTTGATTTACTATACTATGCTTCTCAGGCATGTTGGTATTGGGCTTCATTTCGAGTTTTCCTTCTCTTGCACAGATATTATCTGCATATTATATTCCATTGTCATCTTTTACGACATCCACGGACAAGATAGGGACTGAATTGTATTCTTACTCCATCAGGATATGGATTTCTTACATATTTATTGTTATAATTTTATTATTGTTATATTTTATTGTTATAATTTTATTATAAAAGTTAAATAGTCTTCTCTTTATGTTATTATTCTTATTTATATACTTTTTATATAACTCTTAATCAGCTATGTAAATTGATTCTTTGCTTTCATGGATTTCTAACATCTCAGTAAATGGAAGGCCCACTGTTAAGCTCGGGCCCCTCCGCAATGGGAGGGATATTGATCAACTATAGCACGCTGGTCAGACGTATAGGTATAGCGTTTCATGGCAAATTTTCTTCTCTTACCTAGATATTATGTGCATACTATATCCCTTAGACATCTCTTACGATAATCACGGATAAGACAGCGGGTGGTGAATTGTATTCTTAATCCGTATACGCGAGGATTTGTTAAATTGTTATTATTTTGACTTGATCAGAATCTGGGACGCGGTCGTAGCCTTCTGCGAGGCAGTAGTCTCGCGGAAGGAAGCGGCGGAGCAAGTGCGCGAGGAGCGTCTCCTCGACGATGCGAACCACCGCCGACGACTGGGGCGGTGCAGGCGCGATGCCGCCCTAGCTGAGGCCGCAGGTGACGGGACCGGGGAGTTAGTCCGTGCCCCGCCGAGAGGCCAATCACGTGAGGAAAGATCGACGTCCTCTCCGAGGGAGGGACGTGGGTCGATGGGAGGGTACTCTTCAAGGAGTATTCCGTCGGGCCGACCACTGACGACAAGTCACCCTGCTCCGGTGGTCGGTCCAACGATGTAGGTGACGTGTCACCGGTGGGTTACGGGTGTGCGTGCTTACGCCTCTCTGTCGCGCCGGACGACGACAGCTGTGCAGAACGCTTGAACGCTATTGGTACTCGTACTATATAAACTGTAATTAATATGACCATATTTTTTATGTCAAAATGGGACGCTTGGATAACGTGACTATTATTTTTTGCGCCAGAACAGGACACTTACAGAAATAGGCAACAATATGAATTGAAAACTTGTAAAACTAAAGTCACATGAAAAGTCCTGCAGAAATAAGTAAAAATATGAACTTGAAGACTAAGAAAGAACTATTAGCAAAAACGGAACATTTTGTTATGAGTCTGGGGACAACTGGACAGGGTCTGAAAACGGGACTATCCCGTTGAGGATGGAAGAGACAATATGACCACATATTAACTATAACCTTCTTTGATAAAGAAGCTATCTCATACATACAATAGGATTATCCGGAATGCAACTTGCACGTCCTGAGATTAAATTTGAAAGACATAAATTCTTCAGCCCTATAACAGTAATCAGGGGTTGAATGGACGACCTGGTGAAAGTTGTTGGACGTTGTTGGATGCAGGCGGCACAATAATGCACACTATGGAGTAACATGAGCGAGGCCTACGTCCAGCAGTGGATGGCGATAAGCTGAAATGATAACAGTAATAGATATAAAACAATGAGTTTGCAAAAGTCCAAAAGTTTCATGATTTAAAATTAATTAAACTAATAATGCTCTACCAGCTGGACAATTTATTCGCTGTCCAATATACTTGTCTAGAATATTACAGAGGATTATCAAGATAACAAGGTATTGTGAAATTGAATAGATCGCTTTTAGATCTTAATTAACGTCACCTGTTAAATTTGACTAGAGTTTCAAGACGCCTTTTAAGTTTTAGAGATATTTTGTGAATTTATTTATGGCACAAATTAAGTCTCAGTGATGTTACTTAAATGGAAATAAGTAAATCAACACCTTTTTTTATTAGGGATTCGTACCCAAAGGGTAAAAACGGAACTCTATTACTAAGACTTCGCTGTTTGTCCATCCGTCTGTCTGTCGCCAGGCTGTATCTCAAGAACCGCTATAGCTAGACAATTGAATTTTTTACAAATTATGTATTTCTGTTGCCTGTATAATAACAAACGCATTTTTTGGCCTTTTTATAGATAATGATAAGGAACCCTTTGCGCGTGACTCCGATTCGCACTTAGTTGGGTTTTTCTGTTCGTGGCAATGATATTGCGGTTGAGCGTGGTGTGTGCATTCTATTATAGTGTTTGCCAAATAGCATGGCAAAAGAGGTCATTTGGTGACCTTCACCACGATATCATCAAATCCAAGTAATGTATCGCTAATTCTATCGCTTTCCATACAAACCGTCTTATCATTGTAATATCGTGGTGAAGGTGTCTAGACCGTACAGAGGTTACAAACATTTGTCTGCGTGTAATTTGTTTAGAATTTTAATTAAGAAATTATTAAACACCTACACGTGCAATAATAAAGCATACGTACACGTTGCCTACCTTACCACTGCCCTAGCATGAAACTGATAGCTAACCTATCTTAAGGCTAACTTTTTGTTAAATACGTAAGGTGAGGTAAAATAATATACTAAAATAATTTATTTATGACTTTACAAAAATCTATAGTTCTGGACTTTCACTTCCACTACTGTTACTATCACTATACATGAATTATGAATGCATCAATCTTTTGGTATATACTGTCATCGAGGCCCATCATTTTTTTTTTCAATATCTTTTACGTGCTCCACACGGAATGTCAAAATGTCGACTGGGCCACACGACACCACTGATCTCTTACACCTGACGCTAAAATCAGTTAAGAAAAGATTTTATGTTTGATACACATAACCTAAAATCTTGCATCTACTTGTGCGATCCTTTAGGTTTATTACATCTGACAGTAAAATGAGTTGAAAGAAATGTGTCATAACTTAAAACTTGGCATTTTTTGGGCGTTACATAACTCTTCGAAGCTAATTACGTATTTAACTCAATATAATTTATATAATTTAATTCAATATAATATAGATCCTATAAGGATCTATATTATATTGAATTTATATAAATATTCTCCGTACTTTAATTTCAATGTTACTTAAAAACGTTTGATTTTCAGACATTTGAAAGTAATTTGGCATTGTTATCAATGATATTATTTATAAAATAATGAAATGTCACCAGTTACAGGTTAATCTGGTATTTTAAAACAATGAAATACATGATTATAGGATATTAAAAACATATATTTTCTATGGTAATTTTACTAGATTTCGTAAAATTTTGGGTTGTGCTGTTTGTAATGTTGCTTCCTGGTAGGCATCTACCAAGAGAATTTTGCGATACAACTTTTCGATAGATTTGTATGGTAAGCGATAGATTTTTTTGCATTTTAAGATATCGTGGTGAAGGTAGGTGAAGGTCGTCTTTTGCCACGTTATCTGGTACTGAGTATAGTTTCAGCTCATACACGTCTCATGTTGGGCTTGAACCTCCTCTACAATAGGAAGGAAAATTAACCTTACTAAAAACAACCTTACTAAAATTAACATTACATGCTGGTCAGACAGGTTGGTGTAGGGTTTTATTTCGAGGTTTTTTTCTCTTGCTGTTATGTTATATGCGTATTCTATCTCTTAGTCATCTTTTACGATATCCACGAGCAAGATAGGGAGTGGTGATTTGTATTCTTACACCATCACCGCACGGAGAATTACGTCTATTAAAATAAAGAATTTATTGTGAAAAATGATAGCGAAGAATTACCATTATTCAAAGCCCATTTGCTAACTAGTTAAGGCTTCAAGGGTGATAAGCACGGCTTAAATATACTTAATTATTTCATCTCTTTATAACCTTTTATTAATCTTGGCATTTTACGGCATTATAATGCGAACCAATCGTTCGGAAAATCGCTTTGATGTTGGAAGACATTTTTTTTATAATCATGACTCCTTGAATTTCGCCATTAACGACATTTAGACTTTAGGATTCAAAGACTTCAGAGTTCAATATTACATTTTTTCCCCCTCGGGGAGGACGTCGGTTTTTCCTTACGCGGTCGGCCTATCAGCGGGTGACGGATTCCCAGATCACGTCACCCGCGGCCTCGGCTAGGGCAACAAATACAGGATGGATGAACCGATGAATGCCTTTAGACGTCCACTGTTGGATAAAAGCCAATTCACCACCGTACCCGTGGGTGTCCTAAAAGATGACTAAGGGATTAAATATGCTTATAATATCTATGCAAGAAAAGATAAACTCTACATCAAACCCTAGTCAATTTCTAAGTCCAACAGTGGGACTTAAGCGGTCTGCGATAATGATGATGATGAAGTTTTGAAATGCTTTTTGTTTTGTAGGAATATTTTTTATGGTAGATTGTTCTTGATTTTTTGCGCTTTTACAGTTTGTCTTTATTCATGAACAGGAAGGCGACAGTATTTTTTTAAGCGACTTCAAACAAGAGTATGTTCTCAATTCGATTAATATTTTTTTTTATACACTGCATGCAGCCTCCTGGAAGCAGTTTTTGCCGAGTAGTCGGATGTCATGAGTTGAGATGAGATTAGAATACAGAATCTACTTTTTAATACGTTTTTATTAGCTTCAGACGTATGTATGTTAGTATGTAACGGAATCTTTGAACATGATTTTGACCTCCTTCAAAACGTCGGACTAACTCGAAATTTGGCATACTTATTAAGGACCGATGACAATTCAATATTTTAAACAGTTTGACCCGTTATCCTTACTAGGATAACCAGGATTAGCGAAAATTCAACTAAAAATGAAAAATAAATAATAGTTCAAAAAAACTAAATAAATACGCTTTTAAAGAAAAACCAACTAAAAAATAGAAAATAAATTTTTAAAAATTTAAATTTATGTAAGAAAAAATATTTTTATTGTAAAAAAAGCGTGGCGAGCTTTTTAAGATATTATCAAAATGATAATCCTTCTACTCATATCTGTCAATAAAATATTTATAACTATTGACAACATGCAACCTATGCTTTTTTTACAATAAAAAATATTTAAGATCAGTTACAAAAGAGAGAAAGAAAAAACATAAGTAAATTGTTAACACCGAGAGTTAGGGAATATATGTCAATCAACTTTATATCGTGTACATTTGTTACACCTGACAGATACTCGTAATTTAGACGAGAGGAACGTTACACTGAGGAATCAAATACATCGTTATATTGACTACCGCAGATGTAATTGATTTCATTCCATGATTGAGACGGCCTTTAACTCAAGCTATTTATTGAAGTGAAACTTCTTTAGAATCGTTTTAATTTCAAACTTGATGAAACGTAAAAGCGAGTCCATAGAGACACAAACACGTTAATGTATAGGATTCAGCTGCGAGAGAATTAGATAGAGGATAAAGGATTAAGGACGAAGGATGAAAGACGAAGGATAAATTAGTTTCACTTCTGATATGCGTACTTTGTACATACACTCTTTTTTATTGACTAGCAACCCGCCCTCGCTTCGCTTCGGTTTCAGTCCGTGTAGTTCATGTTCCCATGGGAATACCTGAATAAAATATAGCCTAAGCTACTTCCAATATAGACAGGTACCTGGTAGTAAAATATTATCAAAATCGGTCCCGCCATTTTAAAGATTACTTCAAACAAACAGAGAGACATAAAATTTTTAAACTGTATTTTATGCATAGGTGTCGTACAAATAACCGTGTAAGCATGAAAACGCCCCAGTATTTTGACATTACAAACGGACACTTCAATTTTATTTATTTTTATACTAGAAACCCGCCCTCGCTTCGCTTCGGTTATAGGTTATAGTCGTTTTACCTGAAAGTTCCCGTTCTCGTGGTAATACCGGGATAAAATATAGCCTAGTTTACGACCTGATATTATAGCTTTCCATTGGGGAAAGAATTTTTGAAATCGGTCCAGCCGTTTTGAAGATTACCCGGAACAAACAGACAGACAGACAAAAATTTTTTAATTGTTATTTTAGGCATAGGTGTCGTGCAAATAACCGTGTGAGCATGGAAAAAGCCTATTATTTTGACAATACAAACAGACACTCCAATTTTATTTATTGGTATAGAAGATATTATTATTGACATGGAATAAGTAAAAAAAAAAGCTTCTTCACATACTAGTTGGTTACGTAGCCATAAAATTCTTTAATACTATTCTGCACAGATGGTGGAGTGGTTAAGATACCCACCTACCGTGCCAGTGTCGCGGGTTCGAATCCCACGCAGATCATTACTTTGTGTGATCAACAAATTGTTGTTCTGAGTCTGGATATAATTTGTGTTCGTTAATTATATGTTTGTAAAGTCCCCCGCAATAAAAAGAATATTTCCTTAGTGCAAAGTGTTGTCTTTAAAAACAAAAAAGTCTCAAGCTTTTTCCTGCTAGAATCGTGGATTAAGAGATAGATCATTCTTTTTTTGATTTGGCGCATCCCGTGTCGCTCTTTGGAATTGAAGACGGTGGCATAGGATCTTATTTGTCGCTTCTGCCACCCTAGCTAAAGCCGCGGGAGGGCGGCAGCACTGTTAGCTGCTGCCGGGGCGTCGGCATGGATAAACCGCCGGGTTGATCACGGACGCCAAGGATTCGAGACTGGTTGTCAGCTCGATGGGGGGAGGAATATGGAGGGTTATGATCCCTGCACCACATTTTTTTTTTTGTTTGCGGTGGGCTGCTGTGGGAATTGTTTTAACGAGCTATTGCTTTATTTAATATTGGCTCACTTAATCGTAGTCTTTATGAGAATAAATTGAGAATAAATTTCTAAAAACCTTAATTTATTTAATAAATTACTCTGATTTAAACACGGCCTACATGGATAAAATTTCAGAAATCTCAAAAGATTTGTCGCTTTACTTAAATAAATATATAAATGTTTAAAGATCACATTTCGAAGGTAGCTCTAATATTAACTAATTAACAGGAAAAAGGAAATAAAATAATAATGGAAAAAAATACTTTTAATTTTATAATCTGTTCTTTTAATTCTCAGAGGAAGCATTAAGATATCACTATTTTTGAGCGAAATTATTTACGAGGAAAATACTATCGCAAAAGAAAGAAAATTCTATAATTTTGTTTTCCCGTTTGACTAGTACGGTACCGTAGGTCATAATTAACCTACTAATATTATAAACGCGAAAGTATGTGAGGATTTTTGTTGCTCTTTCACGCAAAAACTACTGAATGGATTTTGACACACAAGTTGACGGACACGAACAGACAAGTTACCCTGCACCGGTGGTTGGCCCAACGACGAAGCCTTTGTGCCACGGGTGGGTCATGGGGCCGCGCGCCGCTCTTCTGTCGCCTCGGACGGAGCTGGGCGACGGGAGCGCTGACCATGGCCCAGTCCTAAATGAGTGACATGACCGGGGAATTAGTCCGTCACCTGCCGAGAGGCCGACCGCGTGAGGAAAGACCGACGTCCTCCCTGAGGGGGGGACGTCGATCGATGGGAGGGTACCCCAAATAGGGGATATTCCGTCGGGCCGACCACTGACGTCAAATCACCCTACTCCGGTGGTCGGCCCAACGACGAAGGCGACGTGCCGCGCGGGTGGGTTGCGGGTGTGCATGCTTACGCCCCTCTATCGCCCCGGACGGAGTTGTGCGAGGAGTGCGCCGACCGCAACCCACCCCAAAAGAAAAAAAAAAGGCCTAAAAAAAGGTATTGTAGGCTATAGTGGCTCATATTTTAGAAGAGTATTTAGTGGGGACGTTATTCTTTACTAACTGCTAGCAAATACTCGGTTTTACCCGTTTAGTTCCTGTTCATCACGTAGTGGTAAAATATTATCACTATCAGTCCGGCCGTTTTGATAGTTTTGTAGTTAGATTATAGATATTACATATTTCTTAAGAGACTGCTACTGCCTATTTTGATAGCGAAACTTAACGTTAGTTCATCATCATAATCTTGCTCTTATCCCAATTACTTGGGGTCGACGCAATATGTCATCTGTTTTGACATATTGCAAAAAGTTTCGGCAATGACTTTTATGACCGGCCGCCTGCCTGACGTCAACCCTCCTTGGGAATGTAATCGTTGACCCAAATGGTACCAGATGGAGTTGGTCCGGGTCAATCTAGGAACTTAACGTTGGTTAAAAGCATTTATTTAACATGCCCTGTTAGTATGGGACAAATCTTGCGAGTTAAATTAGAACCACTTCCTGTCGTTAGATTAGGTTGAAATTTGGCTTACTTACGTAACTTCGGTGACAATGCAATAATATGTTACCATGAAGGTGGTGTCGAGATGGCGTCGGAAGGTGGCCATAGGAACTCCTAAACTAAACAAAATAAAACCGTCGAGTTTGGACTCGTTTGAATAGTCTTGACAAGCACTTTTTCTTCGTTTTAGAGCGTTAGAGCATTTAAATAAAAAGCTTGTTATTTAAAAATGTTTTTTAATTAATATTATTTTTGTTCGCCTTCACGGGAAGGGATGGTGACAGTTTGACATTTTAATTCGTCACCACATGGTGAATTTTACGGTATAATAATACGTATTTATTTCAAGGTGTCTAATTTAATATTGATATTAATTAATTATAACACATGTTTCCTTCGCAATAAATTATTCCTATCTTTGAATTAAATTTCTAATTACTCTCGGAGAGTTTCGAAGTTTTCACGGAGCGAATTGAATATCCGATATGCCAGAATTTAATAGTTAGAGAGTTCTCAAAATTTAAGATCTTCTTTGTTTTATATTGTTGGAGAATAGTTTGAGAACGTTTGTGAGAATTTGAGGGTAGTTTGAAGTAGTTTATTATGAAGAAGTCAGTGGCGCATATTTATTTTTAATTTGAAAAAGGTATTACTACCTTTTTGAACCTAACCTAACCTACCTGAGGCTATTTTAAGAATACAATATAACATAATTTATCATCATTTCAACCTATTGTCGTCCATTGCTGGACGTAGGCCTCCCTCATGTTACGCCAATATAACGTCCGTGCCGCCTGCATCCAACGACGCCCAGCAACTTTCACCAAGTCGTCGGTCCACCTAGTGGATCGGCGTCTTACACTGCGTCGTTCGATACGTGGTCGCCACTCGAAAACCTTTCTTCTCCAGCGGTTGTCGGTTCGTCGAGCGATGTGGCCAACACCACAATAGATGTAGAATTAATCTACTTTACCTAACTAGACATGTTTGGTATAGGGTTTCATTTCAAGTTATCCATCTTTTGCATAAATATTATATGCATATTATATCCCTTAGTCGTATTTTACGACACCCACGGGCAAGATAGGTAGTGGTGAATTGTATTCTTACTCCGTCACCACACGGATAACAAATTTCATTTATGCAAAAATATTTTTACCGCACGGCCATCGTACCCACCTTGTAACTGAAGCCATAACACTTTTCTATTTTAAATACTGTTTATTCATAATACCTTCAAAGATACCAAAACCGTAAAATTATATGATCCGTAAAAAGTAAGTTGAAGCGTAAAATCTCTAGACACTTCATTATGATTACAGCTTTCGAAACAAAGTTAGCTTTTTTTAAACTTCATTTCAAAACTGACTGTCTAAGTTATAATAACCTATAAATGTATTCATCTTAACACACTTATGTCACACTATTTGGACTTGAATCTTTATATATATTGTAGGAATTCGGCAAAAAAAATTGCAAGGTATCTTTTTCCCTCAGAATTAGTAGTTTAAAGTAACCCGCTGGTTCGCCCACGGATATCAAGTAATCGGCCCAATGGCGACAGAGAGGTATAAAAAATTGTACCCGCGAACGGGTATTATATATATAGATACAGGGTGACTGGTAAAAGATTGTACATATTGAAGGAAACTATAGACTATGGTCACAAGTAACCAATAAAAATGTAAAAAGAAGACAATATCAATTAACCACATAGTAAACATCAACAACATTAGTGCCTCAAGACTCCTAAAAAGTGGGTCACCCTATAGGCGATACGGTGATTCTGATAGCGTTACAATTAACGTTTTGTTAGAACTGTTGTCAAAATTTTTATATTTATTATTAGAATTATTAAAACTAGGTGTAGGAATAATGTCATAAAAACCATTAAAAGTTGCAGACTCAGCTCATACCAATCCCGAAATAAGATGATTTGTTTCTTGTCAAAAGAATAGTTTTGCCAGTGTACCTTGTTACGACCATACGTCTCACGACGAGGGCGCATTAGAAACCGAAAAACACTACACTTAACATATGATAACACATTGAATCACACTTAACACTTTCTTGGCCAAATTGCATTAGCGGGAAACAATCCCATTCGCCAAAGTCTTGAACACGTTGAAAATGACATATGTGTAATCGCTGCTAAATTGTTATTGACATAATATTAAAAAAACAATAACGAACTGCATAAAAAACAATACAGCGTGCGGAGATACGCAAGGATTAGAAATACATTATTACGATTCCGTAATTATTTTAGGTTATGTTATTTTAGATTGCAGTGTGACCAGATTTAAATTATGCTATCTACTCATTTGAATTCTGCTAAAATCTGCTATTTTTTTTCGGAAGAAATGCTAAAATTCTACTATAGATGAAGTTTTAATGTGCATGAATATTAAAGGAAAACGCAACTTAATATTTTCAAATGTTTATCAACAAAAAGTTTCTAAATTCTATTCACATTTGTATGCAGAGTGTATCAGGTTATGGGCAACTGGTCAAACGAGAGTTAGGCAATGGCGGTAGGAACCCATGAAAAAATATTTTAAGGCAAAATAACGATTTGTTAATGAATTAGTGACATGTAAAATTTTCAAATTTATCATCTCTTTTTCGTGTAGCAGTAGTAGTAGTATCTGATTGAATTGTATAAAGTTAGTGATACTTAATCTACAACATATTCGTACTTTGTTAAATGTTCATTAGAATTCGAATAAATCAATGATTACACTTGCATAAACAGACAAACTTCGCTTTAAATCAGCTGATCGGCCGATGACCGACCACAAAAAAGAAAGAAAAAGTTCAGAAAAAAAAACTTACACTATTTAAGAAAAATAGATTTTTTAAATATGTTTAGGGCAACTACCCTAGTGAAACACATTTATTTAGTCAATGTCTAATTCTGCTACTTTCTTGCAAGGCTTTTTAATATTATGCTAAAATCTGCCAAATTTTCGAAATCTGCGACATAATCTGCTAAGCCCTAAATTAGGGATCGAATTCTGCTAAAATCGCAGAATTCTGCTAAATCTGGTCACACTGAGCTCAATAGGAGTAGCGCGCAGTGTTTCCACTTTTAGGGATTTCGCCCTATTTTAGGGTGAAATTACGAATTTAAAATAGGACTTAGGGCTATTTAATACTTTTAGGGTTTTAGGGTAATTTTGGGGTAAAATTGAATATAAAAATAGCAAACACTATTTTATCATAGACTTTGCCGACCACAAACAATGGTTACCCTCTATGGGCTCCCAGAGTTCACCGAAATTACTTTGTGTAAGACACGATAATAGAATTTAAATTAAATATTGCAGTGTTTAGATGTCGATATTTCAGTGTGATACTAACAGCTGGTATAGAAAAATTGCCCATTGGGTAGCCCCGCTACGATGTTGGGGTCGTCAAGGCCTTCCGGCCGGTGCTCTTGGAGTATTGAGGACGGCGGCACGGGGTGTTTTCTTGCTGACTGGCGTAAGTAGTGACGACGGACGGTTGCTTCGCCAAGTATCTGCACACGGTCGTGAGGAGAGAGTATTTCGTCCTGCCAACGTTGCGATTGCGACGAGGATCCTTCAGCCCAATGGCGAAGGGGAGGGTTATGAGACTTGCGTCACCTTTTAATCACCCCCGGAAGAAATGGACGGAGTATGCGTTGGCTCAAAAAAACAACCCAACCCAAGAAAAAAGCGTCATAATGAAACCCTCAATGGTTTGTTGCACACCAGACTAAGTATGACAGATTCGATTTAAGAACCCGACATACAAATATACTCAACATTTACCCGCAGCTAAAAAACTTAATCCAAATGCTTCATCATTCAACAACAGCATCATATTGTTCATCATCTACTTCTTCCACATATTAAAATGAATTCTTTTTATGATTACATGTTTACTACCTTTGATTAATAGATGAAAATTAAAATAAAAATCAAACCATCAAGTTTTGTTTTATTTCAAACTCATTTAAATTTTGCGCCCTAAGTCAAGGATTTTAGGAGACTGATTAGGGTATTTAGGGCAAATTAATGAAAAAATCTAGGGTAAAACTACAACGTAATAGTGGAAACACTGATAGCGCGTTCAAGTGCGTTGACCTATAAATAATACAGCTGTTTCAGCTGTGTCCGTAACTAAATATCTTTATAAGATAATTGCTTCAAAATTTAAGTACCATTTTTTTTTCATATTCGGTATCAAAATCGATTACTGAATACCCTCCTTCAATATGTACAATCTTTTACCAGTCACCCTGTATATATACTGCTCTAGTGGTTAACTCGTGATCGTGTGCCGCTTGCGGGATCTGGTCCAGTCATAATTTTTTTCATTGTATTTGTTTCTATCATATAATTTTTCGAAAGGCATCACACTGGGAGCTATTAATAAGCATGTTGTTGTATGTAATTTTATTTAAATGAAATTGTAAATTAATAAAAAAATAGACAATCCCGCTGAGAATCTTGCCGGCTTTTCTCATATAAAAAACAGGTGCCAAGTTTGATCGGAGTATAAAAAAATCAATTTCTTTCACATAATGGAGGCGGTTTGAGCTCAACGATGGAAACTACATGAGTTGAGATGATAATGATAAAGCTACCACAGGAGAAGTTGAGCTAATGCGCCAATAAAGAGTAGTCGACGGAGACTCTAGACGGCTCCTATTGCCGCCTGCATGATCTAAATCAACTTAACCGAACTTTTATGTTGTAAGACCATAGTGTAGACAGTCATTTGTCTACAGCGGACCGGTCTGCCCGGCGCTGTACCACAATTTCGCAGAATATCGACATTCGAGACGTAGCAATTTGTTACTGCACTTCAATCGGTAAGGAAGAGTGATTGAAGCCCAATTTTCTGAGGTTATTTGCGTGTGATGGGATTTAGTGATGCTTTTAGTATCACCGAAGTTCATCATATACGCATTTACACTCTCTTCACTTTTTTAATGATAGACAGCTGCCTAGCAAAAGTCTGTGAACGGCAATACGATTTCTCATCAAATAAGCTGTTGGTGGCAAACCAAACAGGTCGTTTGACACCAACAGCTATAATAAACCTATTTATTGTTTTGCGTGAACGTCGCACTAATTTTAGGAATAAATACGTAAGTGTTAAAAAATGTAAACATCGAAATTGGTATCTTTGAAATTTGAAAAATTATGTATACGTCCTATTTTTTTTCCGTGTGGTGACGGAATAAGAACACAATTCACCACTCCCTATCTTGCCCGTGTATGTCGTAAAAGACGACTAAGGGATATAATACATAATACGCATATAACATCTATGCAAGAGAAGGCAAACTCGAAATAAAACCGTATATCAACCTGTCTGACTAGCATGGATTAAGGTCAGTTTCCCTCCTATTGTGGAGGAGGCTCGAGCCCAACATAGGGACGTATGTAAGCTGAAATGATGAAGTCCTAATTTTAAAATTTTCATCATTCAACATCATCATTTCAGCTCATATATGTTCCATTGTTGCGTTTGAGCCTCCTACCTATTAGGAGGCATATTTACCTACTATACCACGCTGGTCAGGCGGGTTGGTATAACGTTTTATTTCGAGCTTTCCTTCTCCTGTAGTCTTGTGTTGTTATATGCCCAAGATAGACGTCTTTCGCGACACCTGTGGGCAAGAGAGGGGGTGATGAATTATATTTTTACTCCGTCACCACACGGAAAAAAGATTTTATCTAGATCAAATCCCACCAGCAGCCTATCACCAGTTAGCTAATAGAGCAGCCACCACATTCCTTTTTATAGACCGTTAAAAAATTATTACTACAGTCACAATTTTATACAATTATTGACATGGCAATCACAGAGCTTTTTACCCTCAATAATTGGGTATTGTTCCCTATTTAACAGTTTGTTGAACCATTTACATGTGTACTCATTCGTATAAAATAAATACACAATTTAACAATAGCCAAGTCATAAAATAATGTTTATTTTATTTTCGTTAACGTATATACTTTACTTGTTCGTTAGTTTATCTATAAACACATTTTATATACATTAGAAACGGTAATAAAATTTGAATAGTCTATATTTATTCATTACTCGGTACCTATATGTAGGCCTTAACTCGCTAAGCTCATCGTCGTTCAGCATGCTATATGTAAAAGCCTTTTTTATGGGTGAGCTATGGTAAGCGCACACGCAGTCCATTCCGTCCGGGACGACGAAAGGAGAGCGCGCGGGATAATAACCCACCCGTACTCACGTCGCCTTCGTCGTTGGGCCAACCACCAGTGCCGAGTTCCTTGTCCTCAGTCGTCGGCCAGACGGAATACCCTTTCGGATACTCTCACCTCTCAACGTCCCTGTCCCGGGACATCCGTCGCGCGATCATATCTAAAAGCCTTAGTCGTCTTTTACGACACCCCATAAGCGGTCGGTAGTATTCGCAACCATACCACACAACTGTAGGAGCCGTCTTTATTCATTAGAAATAATTTTGTCATATCCATTTATTCCTGTATTCTATTTAATTATTGCTTGTAAAGCAAGATTAAGAAATTATTCTACTTGGAATACATAATTATCTATGCAATGGTAGATTATGATTACAATTTCTTTCTCTGCTTTGGCCGTGTTATAAAAACCCGTTAAGGGCCACCAAGGGAGTGGGCAATAGCGCTCTATGCAACTCTTCTCTTAATATTAACTACAATCACTAACTCGCCCGCTAAACGTAGGAATTATGATACTAGGTAAATAGGATAGATATATATGGACATTGATAGGCTAATGGATAGTTGAAATCTTCATGAATTTTTAATTTGTTGAATTTAGGGAATTATTTTCTAGCGTGTGATAACAATTGGAAATTTCATAATCCTCTAAAAACAAAGTGAAAAGTTATATTTGGTACCGAAAGCACTTAAACCTCACAAAAATATATTCCATATAACTTTTACATAAGTAACAAACGAAATTATGCAGACAATTTTACTTGTACGAAGAGATTTACTTTTTAAATGAAAAGAAATGAAACGGCGTTTGTGAAATTCATGAAGGTAATGTTTCTCATTTTATTTCAATATTTTTACATTTGAAAGGTCCACAGAGTTATAAAGAGTATATACTAAATATTATTAATACAGTCCTGATATGATAGAAGCTGCAGTATTGTAAATATAGACATTTTTGGCGAATGTGAGGAGTCCGTCCGTCGTGATTACAGGTAGATATTTTATTTTGTGATTCACAAAGAATTACTGCTAGTTTGTCTTGTAACTTGTGACAGCGTGGCTTATAAAGTTTAAGCTGACTTAAGAATTTATTCCTTGAACAGCATTCTGTTAAAAATTAATCAAAAAATAACATTGTTTTATAATCATATTTTATTCTAGATGGTTACTACGATAATTTTATACCTTGACTATTGCTATGGTTGAGAGAATAAGGAGGGATGAAATATTGCAGAACTAAATTGTCATCATAAGCATACACATTTTTCCAGAATACTCAATTCACTATGTTACAAAAATAGTTCTTACATTTGCAAGGCAGTTATAACAAACTGCTGAGAGATTAGGGAAAATGGCCAGTATCACTTTGCTGAGAAACTTATAATATCAACTATGATCGTTACCCTGAACTTGGACAGCCGAGTAATGTTTATGAAGTTAATCCTACGTGCAATAGAATACGTAGGCTGATGGATGAATATGATGGATGAATATGGGCTGCTTGCTGCTTCTATCTAAGGATGGAGTAAGAATATATTTGATCACAAGTAAAAGATGTAGATACTCATAGAAGGAAAACTGGAAACGAAACCCTAACTAAACCTAATTCTCTGGCCAGTGTGGGATAGCAGTAAATTTTTTTGCTCCTTGTGGTGGACGCCCGTTCTTATTAACCCGATGAAGAAGAAGAACGTTTTATTTGTAACATAACGAATTGTTTGGTTGAATGCAGAGTCTACTTGTTTGTATGTCTGTGGAAAGGATACATTTAGGATAATGTATGATCTTACATTTCGTTTCATTAAGTTTTTAAATTACATATATATTTTCAGATTTGTTAATAAAGCAACCTTCAAGGACTCATAAGACCTTTTCCTTATTTCTTTTAAGGGTCTTATTAAGAAAATATATGTTCTATTAAGCTTTCGTATATTTTATTAAGAACGAGATAATGATTTCTGATGTTAACATGAATATCATCCTTACTAATATTATAAATGCGAAAGTAAGGATGTTTGTTTCTTTGTTTGTTACGCTTTCACGCTTAAACCACTGAACCGATTTCAAAAATTCTTTCACCATTGGAAAGCTATAATATCACGGAGTAACATAGGCTATATTTTATCCCGGTATTCCCACGGGAACGGGAACTACGCGGGTAAAACGACTGAAACCGAAGCGAAGCGAGGGCGGGTTGCTAGTAGATTATAAATAAAACTATTTTTACAGATTTTATGGCTTTTCTATTTGAATTTTATTTCCGACTAGCAATCCGCCCTCGCTTCGCTTCGGCTATAGGTTATAGTCGTTTTACCCGCGTAGTTCCCGTTCCCGTGGGAATACCGGGATAAAATATAGCCTAGTTTACGCCCTGATATTATAGCTTTCCATTGGTGAAAGAATTTTTGAAATCGGTCCAGCCGTTTTGAAGATTACCCGGAACAAACAGACAGACAGACAAAAATTTTTTAATTGCTGTTTTATGCATAGGTGTCGTGCAAATAACCGTGTGAGCATGAAAAAAGCCTATTATTTTGACATTAAAAACTGACACTCCAATTTTATTTATTGGTATAGATGTATTAAACACTTTTTTTCATTGCAAACGGTGGCAATCGAGCAACAGTACACCTGATACACTTATCAACAATTACCGTGTTGCTGTCGCTCATGGACCTTTGCAAGGCCGCTGCCTATCGTGAAGAAAGTGAAGGGAGTGTGAATGCATGCAATGAGATTCGAAGATACTAAAGGCATTACAAAAACCCACCACACGCAAACACCCTTAGAAATTAGGGCTGCCGGCTCTCTCGGTCACCGAACGAAGCGCAGTAATAAATTACTACTACTCAGATGTCGATTTTCTGCTTTGTGTGGTAATACTCCAGACGGACTGGACCGCGGCTGTAAACAGACATCTGTCAACAGTGTAATCCTACCACTGTAAAAATTTTTCGCGTTCATACTCATGGGAGGACTAAAATGTCTCACGTCCAACAAGTCATCGTTGTAAACGTAATATTTTTTTTTTTTTATTCACCCTGCACTAAGGAAATAATCCTCATATTGCGGGGGACTTTACAAACATATAATTAACGGACACAAATTACATCCAGACTCAGAACAACAATTTGTGGATCGCACAAAGTGTTGTCCCGCGTGGGATTCGAACCCCCTGACACTGGCGCTGTATGTCGCTATCTTAACCACTACGCCATCTGTGCAGTCATTTATAAGGAATGAACTGTTTCTATGACATGTTAGTTTATGAATAGAATGTTGACCCTTTCGTCTGGTGAAAGAGTAAAAATACAACATTTTTGGGCGGGCTATGGTTAGCAAACACAACGTCGATTCCTTCAGGGGCGACGCAAGGGCATCGCGCAGCCCCATAACCCACTGTATTCCACAGCCTTGTGTTACAGTCAATTTTACAAACATATAAATAATCTAAACATATTACATCTAGATTACATAATTATTACATCTACACATCTTTCCATGTGGTGACGGAATAAGAATATATTTCACCACTCCGTATCTTGCCCGTGGATGTCGTACAAGACGACAAAGGGATATAATATGCACATAAGATCTGTGTAAGAGAAGGAAAACTCGAAATGAAACCCTATGCCAACTTGTCTTGTCTGTGAGGCCGTAATCTCACGGAAGGAGGCGGCGGATCATGTGTGAGTAGAGCTCCTATTCGGCGACACGTTCCGCCGCCGGCGACTCGGGCAGCGCAGGCGCGAGTATCTGCGCCTAATGCCACCCTAACTGAGGCCGTGGGTGATTGAACCGGGGAATTGTCCGTCACCCGCAGAGGGGCTGACCGCGTGACGGCGAGACGCCGGACGTCGAGAGGTGAGGTTACCAGAAAGGGTATTCCGTCAGGCCGACCACTGACGACAAGTCACATCCGCTCCGGTGGTCAGCCCAACAATGAGGTGACGTGGGTACGCCAACTTGTCTGACCAGGACGGTATAGTAGGTCAGATTCCCTTCCATTGTGGAGGAGGTCCGAGCCCAACAGTGGGACGTATGTGGGCTGCGATGATGATGATAATGATTACATCTAGATTCAGAACAACAATTTGTGGATCCGCACAAACTATTATCCTGCATGGAATTTGAACCTTAGTACGGTAGGTTGTTTTCGTAACCACTACGCCATCTGTGCAGTCATATAGCTACCTAGAATTAAAAAGTAAATTATCACCGGAGTTTCATCATTATCTTGAGGTAAAAAACTGGCAATTTGTTGAATCCCTCAAAGTTACTTTTAACAAAATCTCCCATTTGCCCAGCGGCGGAAGTAAATTGGCTGAATCTTGACAATGGATAGCTATAATTTTACTTAGTACCTGTCAACAGTGTCCGTGATGTTTTGCTGGTGGCCAGAATTAAGCGCATCTGTCTTTCGTTGACATAATTTAGCAGAGCTTTCGTCTAGAGAAAATAATGCTTTTCAATGTATATAGGAAGGTATTTAAATTTCTATGCACTGAATATATGCACATACTCGTATTATTTCTCACAGTAAAATCATTCTGAAAACAGTAATTAAACTTTTCATCATTCATCATCATTCCAGCCTATCGCCGTCCACTGCAGGACGGAGGCCTCCCTCATGTTACGCTCCAAGGTGCGGTCCTGTGCCGCCTGCATCCAACGACGTCCAGCAACTTTCACCAGATCGTAGGTCCACCAGATGGGGGGCGTCTTACACTGCGTCGTCCGATACGTGGTTGCCACTCGAGAACATTTCCTCCCCAGCGGTTGTTGGTTCGCCGAGCGATGGGGCCTGCCCATTGCCACTTCAGCATGCTAATTGTTCGTGTTATGTCGGTTACAACCGTTCTTATGCGGATTTCCGTAATTCGGATTCTATCTCGCAGAGAAATTCCGAACATAGACCGCTCCATAGCACGCTGAGCGACTTTGAGCCTTTAACTTCCACATCGATTGTAACTGCATTTGCATTTCTATAATTTTTCAGGATCAAATAGTGACAAGCGAATTCAATTTTATCAAGCTTTGATTGGTGGAAAATCAATTTGATAAGCTAAATCTGTTCAAAATATACCTGTGTCGGTCGTAATTGATCGAATCAATGAGATGGAATAATGACCGATTCGATCACCAATCACTTAAGACCAGATCTTTCGTGATCAATTGATCGCGAGCGAGCGTCAAGAACCGCCTCGATCCTCGTGAACGGCAATTCGATTCAATCGATTGACGCAGACAATGCGATTCGATCTTTTTAATTCGATTAATCACGACCGACACAGGTACAACTGAAAACAATCCAACCGTTACCTAACTAACATTTATAACAATTTCTCTAAACAGTCGATTTTCGCTTGTCGACATATATAGCTTTGAAAAATCAATACCAACATAACGTTTTACCAAAAATGTCTATTCTCCCGGAACTATTTAATCTATACCAATAAATAAAATTGGAGTGTCTGTTTGTAATGTCAAAATAATAGGCTTTTTTCATGCACGTGGTTATTTGCACGACACCTATGCCTAAAATAGCAATTAAAAATTTTTTGTCTGTCTGTCTGTCTGTCTGTTTGTTCCGGGTAATCTTCAAAACGGCTGGACCGATTTCAATAATTCTTTCACCAATGGAAAGTTATAATATCAGGGCGTAAACTAGGCTATATTTTATCCCGGTATTCCCACGGGAACGGGAACTACGCGGGTAAAACGACTATAACCTATAACCGAAGCGAAGCGAGGGCGGATTGCTAGTGGAAAATAAAATAGGAAGCCATAAAATTCTTATTTTCAAAAATGTATTTCTATTTCTTTAAACAACACGTTTTAACATTTTGTATGACACAAAATGTTAAAACAAATATTTTCAAAAATAAAAGTTTGATTTGAATAATGAAAGGCACTAGATGAATGTCAAATCTGAACTTTCAAAGTTATCTGAAAGTGGATTAGGTTTTTAATCTATATGTCGGTCAGTAAGTCATAGAAATGTTCATTTCTTGACGTTAATATCTAAATAACTATTTAAGTTGTGTTTTTAAAATTAAGAATACTAACTTATCTAGTAGATCTTAATATATAAGACATTTGGTGCGTTTACATTTAACAGTTTTTAAGTTATAAAGGGCCAAAAGTGGCTCAAAACGATTCGTATAAATATAGGTACACGGGCGCGCACTGTGCTTGAACTTGGTCTGACACGCTGCCGCATGTCTAGATAGTGTGACCCGTTGTCTATATAAATAAATAAGAAAAAGCTTATTTTCTCTATTAATTACTAGAAATATAATTTGTCCCTTTTTTTTTGGTGTGGGTTGCGGTCGGCGCGCTCCTCGCACCACTCCGTCCGGGGCGACAGAGGGGCGTATAGCACGCAACACCCACAACCCACCCGAACACCACGTCGCCTTCGTCGTTGGGCCGACCACCGGAGCAGGGTTACTTGTCATCTGTGGTCGGCCCGACGGAATACCCCCTACGTGGGCTACCCTCCCATTAACCGACGTCCCCCCCTCGGGGAGGACGTCGTTCTTTCCTCACGCGGTCGGCCTCTCGGCGGGTGACGGACTAATTCCCGGTCACGTCACCCGCGACCTCGGCTAGGGCGGCATGAGGCGCAGGTATTCACGCCTGCGCCGCCCCAGTCGCCGGCGGCGGATCGCCTCATCGAGGCTGCGCTCCTCGCGCAGGCGATCCGCCGCCTCAATATAATTTGTCCCTGGAATAACTTTTATCAAAACACTAAAAAACTAACATATTAGATAATTGGTTTTAAGTGACTTCAGACACAGTTCCGTGTGGTAACGGAGTAAGAATACAATTCACAACTCCCTATCTTGCCCATGGATGTCGTAAGGGGTCGTCCCTAAGGGAAATAATATACATATAACATCTGTGCAAGAGAAGGAAAACTTGAAATCAACCCTATTCCAACACGTCTGACCAGAGTGGTATTATTATTAGGCCAGTTCCCCTCTCATTATGGAAGAGTGCCCAACAGGGACATATATAGGTTGAGATGATGATATGATGAAGTGACTTCAGAAGCGTTTCTTTAGAAAATTTGAATACTCTTGTTACTTTTACTGGAAGTATCTAAATTCTATATAGGTATATTTGATATAAGTTAAACAGTAATAATTAATTATATTTATGAGCGTATATTTCAGAGGATTTTATTTAACCTCTGTAATAACGATGACTTTTTGGACATAAAACGCCTAAGACCATCAAGAAGAAAGTGTCAGTAACGTGAAAATTAAAAGCGAAAGCGATTAATTTTGTAAGAAAAAACAACTTTATTTCGTAAACTAAATAATCTTAGAAAATCACGCTCATTTTTCATTCATTTTCATTTCATTCGTTGGTGGGTATTTTTTTATGGGTGTGCTATGGTAAGCGCACACGCTGTCCATTCCTTCCTGGGTGACGAAAGGACGGCGTGCGGACCTATAACCCACCCGTACCCACGTCACTTTCGTCGTTGAGCTGACCACCAGTACCGAGTTCCATGTCCTCAGTGGTCGGCCCGACGGAATACCCTTTCGGGTACCCTCACCTCTCGACGTTCCTGTCCCGGGACGTTGATCGCCGTCGCGCGGTCAGCCTCTCTGCGGGTGCCGGACTATAGTCCCCGGTCCGGTCACCCGCGGACTCGGTTAGGGCCCGCGGCCGCGGCCAGGGTAGTTGGTGGGTATAGAGTTTTATTTCGAGATTGTAGTGGTAGGACCACACTGTCTACAGTCGAAAATCTGTTAGGCTATATTTTCTTGCAAAAATCCTTATAAAAGTCCGTACCGGGAATCGAGGCTTCATGTACTGCAGTTGCATATCGTAATATTTTAGAAGTTATTGGAGATATAATTTGAGGGCAAGGTAACTGAAACTAAGGGATAGAACATTTATATAATATCTATGCAGGAAGGAAAATTCGGCATAAAACCTTATACCAACCCGTCTGACCAGCGTGGTAACAATAGGTCAATTTCCTTGCTATTGGGGAAGAGGCTCAAGCTCTGTAGTGGGGCATATGAGATGAAATAAAGTTAATATAAAATTGCGTCATCTAACGATGAAGACACGTACGTCCTCGCTATCTTAAAGCAAAGATTCGTTGCTTCTAAAGGAGTTTCCAAACTGATTTGCTGAGTTTACAACTTGCTGAGTGCCTTATCTATTTTGTACAGTTGTGTTTTATTTATGGACACCAAGCTTTATTCTCCCAACAAGTTCCTTTTGCTTATTAAGAGCAAGCCCAATTTACACTTCACAAACAGTAACTTCTACTTAAATCTATATAAATAAATAAATAAATAAGTGTTCCGTGTGATGACGGAGTAAGAATACAAATCACTACTCCTTATTATAAGCAGTACGTCAGTGCCGTATTCAGGTCTACGACCAGTGTATGTTACCAGTGATGACTTACGGCACGGGAATGTGGTTCCTAAATGTAGGCCTCATAACAAGGCCTAAAGTCGCTCAGAGTGCTATGGGCGGGCTATGCTCGGGATTCCTCTGCGAGATAGAATCCGGAATATGGAAATCCGCAGAAGAACGGCTATAACCGACATAGCGCGAAGAATTAGTACGCTGAAGTAGCAATGGGCAGGCCACATCGCTCGACGAACCTACAACCGCTGGGGAAGAAAGGTTGTCGAGTGGCGACCATGTATCGGACGACGCAGTGTAGGACGCTCACCCACTAGGTGGACCGACGACCTGGTGAAAGTTGCTGGACGTCGATGGATGCCGGCGGCACAGGACCGCATTTTGTGGCGTAAAATGAAGGAGGAGATCCAGTAGTGAACGGCAATAGGCTGAAATGATGATAGATACTTCTTCCTTGCTTCTATTGACTCTGCCATGTCCACCAAATGTCCTCAACTCGTTCATGACCATTTATATATAACCGTTGTTCGCTAGTAAACCACTCAAGCGGGACATTACGCAGCTACAAATGTTGTCAGAGCATACTTTGTATTGCCACCATCCGATTGGCGATAGCACTATCTTGCCCGGGGATGTCGTAAAAGACGACTAGGGGACGACTATAGTACGCACATGTTATCTGTACAAGAGAGCAAAAACTCGAAATCTTATATCTTTAAACGAGCAATTCTTGTATATATATATATACGATTTTGATGAAACTTGGCATACTAGAGGTTTCGAGGACAAAAAATCGATCTAGCTAGTTTTATTTATAGAAAATGTTGTTTTGTCGGTGTTTTTAGCAAAACAATACAAGGACATAAAATGCCAATAGAATATGGATTCAAATTTCTTCGTCAATGTCATGAGTTACGATAGCTCAGTTGGGAAGTTGTCCAGTTTTCTTTTAGTTTTTTTTAGCATTCAAACAGCGTCGGCTCGAATCTCGGTGTTATTATTATTCTCTTTTTGTAATTTTTATATTTTTATTTAATTTTTATTTTTTATTAGGTCTTTACTTATGAAATTGCCGTTATGTATGAAAAAATTAAACGATTTTTTTCATGTATTTTTTATTTGTATTAATCGAAGTAATCACCCATGCAATCAATGCATATCTAAATAAATTCGACAAAAATACAACAAAAATATTCCGAGCGAAGCTCGGTCAACCAGATATTGAAACCCTATACCAACATGTCTGAACAGTAAGGTAAATCTCCCTCCTACTGTGGAGGAGGCTTGAGCCTAACAGTGGCGATACGAGTTGAAATAATGATGATTTTATATTATCATCATTTTAGCCTACATAAGTCCCACTGTTGCTCGGGCTTCTGAGGATGGGAGGGAAATCGACCTACTATACCGCGCTGATCAGACCTTTTTTTTTGGGGTGGATCGCGGTCGGCGCACTCCTCGCACCACTCTGTCCGTGGGGACAGAGGGGCGTAACGCACACCCGCAACTCACCCGAACACCATGTCGCCTTCGTCGTTGGACCGACCACCGGAGAAAGGTTACTTGTCATCAGTGGTCGGTCCGACGAAATACCCCCTAGTGGGGTACCCTCCCATCGACTGACGTACTCCCTTCGGGGAGGACGTCGGTCTTTCCGCACACGGTCGGCCTCTCGGCGGGTGACGGACTAATTTCCCGGTTACGTCACCCGCAGCCTCGGCTAGGGTGCCATGATGCGCAGGTAGTCGCGCCTACGCCGCTCCAGTCGCCGGCGGCGGGTCGCTGATCAGACCCTTGACGAAAACTGTATGTTTTATGTCGAATTTATCTTGCATTGAAATTATCTACGTATGTTCTTTAGTCACCTTTTCGACTTCCATGTACTAAACGGGAAGATGAATTGTATTCGTACTCGTTACAACACAGATCATAAAACTATAATTCAATCCTTTTAGCATTTGCTTTTAGTGATGGCTGCTCTAGTAGTTAACTCGTGATCGGGTGCCGCTTGTGGGATCTGGTCCAGCCATAATCGTTTGAATTATATTAAGTATCTTGCAGTTCGAAGGGCATCACACTGGAGCTAGTTTTTACAAAACTTGTTGTACACAATTTATATCTAGTAAGAAGAAAAAAATTAAAATTATAGACAAGCCAGCTGAATTTCTTGCCAAATCTTCTCAGTAGCGGTCGCGTTCCAATCCGGTGGTACTATATTATTTTTTAGAAATTGTAAAGCTGGGAATATGTAAGTGCCCTCACGGGGTTTTTGCATGATGATTTGAATTTGAATTATTACTGAAAAAATTCCTGAAAAAAAAGATGGATCAATTGCGTGAAGTATGACATGAATAGACAAGGAGTTCCACAAAGATGACGTCTGACAGACGTCTAACGTCGACCCCAAGTAATTGGGATAAGATAAAGATGAAGTATGACTTAATTTTATATGGATTTCCCTTTTTTTTGTGGTAGCCTATAGTTTGAACAGACTCCGCACAATTTCTCCGGGGCGACGGATGAGCGGTGCGGGGCCCCATAACCTATAGTATTCTCTTCCCATAGCCGTTGAGCCGACCATTGGCAGCCGCGACATCCGTGGCCGGCCCGGAATATGGAACTGTCTACTTCTATATTTTTACTGAATAAAGTACTAATACTAATATTATAAATGCGAAAGTAGATTTGTTTGTTTTTTATGCTTGCACGCTTAAACCACCGAACCGATTCAAAAAATTATTTCACCAATGGAAAGCTATAATATCAGGGAGCTATATACCGGTATTGCCACGGTAACGGGAGCTACGCGGATAAGGCGACTGGAACCGAAGCGAAGCGAGGGTGGGTTACTAGTTAAATAATAACTCTTTTACATCATATGTCTATACTAGTCAATCAATTACCTTCATACCTTTTGTAGTCACTACTTTGAAATGTTTTATTATATCAGAAACTTACATCACCGAGACTCTCCAGCCCAGCCTCCTCACCAGAGTTGTCGAGGACCTCTTTCCACGGCGGGCGGAGCACACGCCCCCGGTCATGGCTTCGCCAGACAGCGACCGGGAGGCCGACGATGAAAGTGCTCCGCCCATCATGGAGCCGGAAATGGGGGCAGCGGTGGCGCGTATACGAGTGAAATCCACCGCCCCCGGGCCCGACGGTATTCCGAACCGTGTGCTGGCCCTGGTCCTCGAGCACCTGGGACCACGCCTCAGGGGACTGTTCGACGCCTGTTTGACGTCCGGGCAGTTCCCTGGGTGCTGGAAAGAGGGGAGGCTGGTTCTCCTACCGAAGCCGGGACGGTCTCCCGAGTCGGCCTCGGCCTACAGGCCCATCGTGCTGCTCGATGATGCGGGCAAGCTGCTAAAGAGGGTGTTGGCTGCCCGCATCGAGCGGCACCTCGTCGGGGTCGGGCCCGATCTGTCGGACGCCCAGTTTGGTTTTCGGAGGGGGCGTTCGACGATCGCGGCCCTACTGCGCCTGAAGGCCGTGGTAGCGGAGGCCGTCACCGGCGGAGGAGTCCTGTTGGCGGTGTCCCTGGACATTGCCAACGCCTTCAACAGTCTGCCATTCAGCTGCATCGGGGAGGGGCTGAGGTACCACGGGGTGCCCGTGTACCTCAGGCGGCTGGTGGCAGACTACTTGGAGGGGCGCAGCGTCCTCTACGTTGACCGAGTAGGGGACGTTGTGCGAACGCCCATGACGTGCGGTGTCCCACAGGGGTTGGTTCTGGGTCCGACCCTGTGGAACATCGGCTACGACTGGGCGTTGAGAGGAAGCCTCCCACCCGGGCTGGGCGTAATTTGCTACGCCGACGATACACTCGTCACAGCCCGGGGTGGGACGCTAGAGGAGGCGGCACGCCTGGCAACTCTCGGCACCGAGGAGATTGTCAGGCGGATCGAAGCACTGGGGTTGAGGGTAGCCCTGGAAAAGACGGAGGCCCTTTTGTTCCATGGCCTCCGTACCGCCGGGCCTCCCGCCGGCACTTCGATCACCGTGAAGTCGGTCACCATCAGCATCCAGGCCCACATGAAGTATTTGGGCCTGGTGCTCGACGGGCATTTTTGGTTCCGGGAGCATCTCCATCGACTTGTTCCTCGGCTTGTCGGCGCGGCGTCCGCCCTTTCGCGGCTGATGCCGAATGTGGGCGGACCCAGTGCTACGTGCCGACGTGTAGGCGGGGTCCCTGACCGTCCGTCTTAGGGCCCTCCTGTGGCGACCACAGAGGGTCATGGCGATCAGGGCCATACGGGGTTACCGCACGGTGGCGACGGAGGCAGCGTGTCTCCTGGCCGAAACTCCCCCGTGGGACCTGGAGGCGGAGATGCTCGCCGACATTTATCGGCGGGTGTCGGAGACGCGCGCCCGCGGCGGCATGGTCTCCATCAAAGAGATCACCGCCTGGCGGGTCGACGCCCGCCGAGATGTCATTGCCCGTTGGGCAGTCCGGCTGGAGAGTCCTCGGTACGGTATCAGGACCGTCGAGGCCCTCCGGCCGGTGCTGATGGAGTGGTTGGAGCGGACGCACGGGGTGCTTTCCTTTCGACTGGTGCAGGTGCTGACGGGGCACGGTTGCTTCGGGAAGTACCTGCACAAGATTGTCAGGAGGGAGAGCACACCGTCCTGCCACCACTGCAGTTGCGACGAGGACACGGCGCAGCACACACTCGAGGAGTGTGCTGCATGGGAGGGGGATCGCCGTGAACTCGTCGCAATTATCGGTGCCGACCTGGCGCTACCGACCATCGCCAGGGAGATGCTCGTCAGCGTCAAGAACTGGGACGCGGTCGCCGCCTTCTGTGAGGCCGTAATCTCACGGAAGGAGGCGGCGGATCGTGTGCGAGTAGAGCTCCTATTCGGCGACACGTTTCGCCGCCGGCGACTCGGGCGGCGCAGGCGCGAGTATCTGCGCCTAATGCCGCCCTAGCCGAGGCCGCGGGTGATCGGACCGGGGAATTGCCCGTCACCCGCAGAGAGGCTGACCGCACGACGGCGACCGACGTCCCAGGACGTCGAGAGGTGAGGTTACCCAAAAGGGTATTCCGTCAGGCCGACCACTGACGACAAGTCACATCTGCTCCAGTGGTCGGCCCAACAACAAGGCGACGGATTACGTGTGGGTTATGGGCCCGCGCGTCGTCCTTTCATCGCCCCGGACGGATTGGACCGCGCGTGCGCTTACCATAGCCCACCCATAAAAAAAAAAAAAAATAATAATATCAGAAACTTACATCACGGCTTTGATATCTAAATCATCAACATTATTGGACAGCAGACTGGCATAACAATTTGTGCTGTTTTGCAAGAATTTCTCAAATTGATCCTAAATTTAATTAAATCTAGAGAAGTAGGTTCCTCGAGGCTTGAAATCTTAAGGACAGTTGAATATTTGTGGAACAAAGACTTTATTAGGTTTTTATGTCAATTATGTGTTTGGAATCTGTCCAGATTATAATACTGGAAATACAAAAAATTTAATTGCTTTAATTTTTTTAAGTGAAGACTACTTTTGGCGCACCGCACACAGATTTTTTCATAGGCTGTAAGTGAGAATGATCCGTCACTCTCTGAGATGAAAGGCTCAACCGGGTGAACTCGGCACCGCCGAGTTTACCCGAGCGAGAAAGATACTATCAGCTTCTCTTCACTGCTATGTTGCTGTGTTTACTATATTTTATTTATGTGTAAAATAAATTTAAATATAATTTTATTTAAGTGAAATTATAAAATAAATAAAAAATAGACAATCTCGCTGAGTTTCTTGCCGGATGTTTTCAGTGCGGTCGCGTTCCGATCCGGTGGTAATTTTAGTAAAAAATATGACAATATGTAAGTGTCCCCGCGGGGTTTATATATAACTAGCAACCCGCCCTCGCTTCGCTTCGATTATAGGTTATAGTCGTATTACCCGCGTAGTTCCCGTTCCCGTGGGAATACCGGGATAAAATATAGCCTAGTTTACGCCCTGATATTATAGCTTTCCATTGGTGAAAGAATTTTTGAAATCGGTCCAGCCGTATTGAAGATTACCTGGAACAAACAGACAGACAGACAGACAGACAAAAATTTTTTAATTGCTATTTTAGGCATAGGAGTCTTGCAAATAACCGTGTGAGCATGAAAAATGCCTATTATTTTGACATTACAAACAGACACTCCAATTTTATTTATTGGTATAGATAAATTATTTGAATTTATAAAAGTTGTTATTATTAATTATTTAATAGCTTTTAGTTATTATTGATATGTAATAACATTTTTGGTTTACATTATGTGGTTATTGTTATATATATATACTTTTGTATACAAATTTCTTGTGTACGCGTGTATGTCATTGAACTCCTCCTAAACGGCTGGACCGATGTTGATGTTAATGTAATATTACTATCACCCCGCCCTCGCTTCGCTTTGGTTTCAGTCGCCTTACCCGCCTAATTTCCATTCCCGCGGGAATACCGGGATAAAATAAAGTCTATGTTACTCCCTGATGTTAATTTTTGAAATCGGTTCGCTGATTTAAGCGTGAAAGCGTAAAAAACAAACATACTTTGACATTTATAATATTAGTAAGAATTCTGTCCGCGCTGGCCGCCCTGAAAACCCTGACCACCGAAGCGGTGGCCCAAAAAGATGTAATACTGGCAGTCTCGCTCGACATTAAAAATGCCTTTAACAGTCTCCCACATGAGACGCTGAAGGAGGCGCTCAAATATCATGAGGTGCCTCTGTACCTCCGGAAGCTGTTGGAGGCGTACCTCGAGGGGAGGTACGTGCTCTGGCGAATGACACTAGACGATCTCTCCGGCACTCCGCAAAAGCGCGGAAGGAACCGCTGTTGGTTTTAGTGGGTATTCCGGTTGCATAGGTGACCGGCGAGTCCCACACACTCCCCTCGTCTGTTATCGGCGGGGGTCAGTTCGGCAATTGCATTTCCACAGCGTTAAAAAAAAAGTAAGAATTTTGTCGTTATGTAATGCTGTGCTATGTTGTAGTGGTTATGAATACTACCAACCCTTATTGTTTATAGATATCGTAAAAGATGAATAAATAACGCATAAATGTAAGTAATATGTTACTAGCGACCTGTCTGGGCTTCGCACAGGTTTTTTTTTATGTGCGTACAGCTGTTGGCCGCAGATGGCCTCGACAGCTTGACGTGGACTATGGGTGAGCGCTGAGGGCTCTCAACCCGGAGAAAGTATGTTAAGCGACATCACCCAAGGGCTTCCCCTGTGGGCGTCGCTGGAGGCAAAGTGTGCGTACCCACGTTTTGGTTCGAGACTTTTGTGCGCCGCGGTTTCGCACCTCGACGGCACATTAACACAGTATTAACACAGTTAAGGCCTCGCGGGCCGTGTAGGCTCTACGTTGAGCGAGTGTGATATTTTCGTCCTCTTCGTCGAGGACGTGACGAGGACGTCGGATGGAGCTTCGCATAGGTCCAATACTGATGCTTAATATACTACAGAATGTCTTTGTATACAACGTTCACAGCTTTTTTGTCATTAAACAATACAAACAGTTCAGTTAGAAGTTACTCTTGCAAGAGCGACATATTATGCATGTATTATACATATAAACCTTCCTCTTGAATCAATCCATCTATTAAAAAAAAAACCGCATGAAAATCCGTTGCGTAGTTTTAAATATCTAAGTATACATATGGACGGACAGACAGCGGAAAGCGACTTTGTTTTATACTATGTAGTGTTTTATATTTATCTTAGTTGTTATTACGTTTTATTGAAACGATATGTTTAGAAAATTCATATTACTTAAAATATCAACTGTTATAACAAAAAATTTTGCGCTATATCTCCAAATTATTGTAATACTAGCAACCCGCCTTCGCTTCGCTTCGGTTTCAGTCTTTCTTGCGTAGTTCCCGTTCCCGTGGGAATACCGAGATAAAATATAGTCTAGGTTACGCCCTGATATTATAGCTTCCATTGGTGAAAGAATTTTTGAAATCGGCCCAATCATTTTGAAGATTACCCGGAACAAACAGACAGACAGACAAAAAATTATAAAGTGTATTTTAGGCATATGTATAGTGCAAATAACCGTGTGAGCATGAAAAAAGTCTATTATTTTGACATTACAAACAGACACTCCAATTTTATTTATTGGTGTAGATTATATTATTATTGTAATATTACATTATGATAGATAATTTTTGTTGTCTATTATTAAAATTAATCAAAAAAATTATGTAATTAGTTTTATTAATTATTATAATTACTAAAGAGTATTATTTATAATTAACATAATTACTAAATTAGTGGACTCTATTAAAACATAATTATAGCAATAATTGGAAAGCTTTCAAAATTTTACTGTGCTTTAGAAAGGTAATTAAGAGATAAAGTTATCTATAAAAAAATTATATCCTTATGGAACATTTAAAAATTCATTGTAAATAAAACTACTTTTACGGATTATATCGCGTTTGTATTTGATTTATGATTGCCCGACGTTTCGAACACTTTGCAGCATTCATGGTCACGGGCGGACTAAGGTGTCTCACGTCCAACAAGTCCATTCATTTTCTTCTTACACTGGCAATAAATTTGTACTAAAATGTGGGTAACAATTTAATAAGTTTATAACTGTTTTCTGTATCGGGTAGATAATTGTAAATGTCTGTAATAACGATTACTTGTTGGACGTGAGACACCTTAGTCCGCCCGTGACCATGAATGCTGCAAAGTGTTCGAAACGTCGGGCAATCATAAATCAAATACAAACGCGATATAATCCGTAAAAGTAGTTTTATTTACAATGTGTAGTGCTCGCGTAAACATCAGATATCATTATTTAAAAATTCAGTTCAGTTTCTCTTCTTTTTCTATCTATCCTTATACATATAAGTATTTATATTTTTTTTTTCGTGCGGTGACGGAGTAACAATATATTAATCTTACCCGTGGGTGTCGCAAAAGACGACTAAGGGATTATAATATGCAGATAACATTTGTGCAAGAGACGGAAAATTTGAAATGAAATCCTATACCAACCCGCCTGATCAACGTGGTATCATCATCATCAGCTCATACATGTCCCAGGCTCGAGCTTCCTCCACAATAGAAGAGAAATTGACCTTAGTTAGTGTGACCTTACTATACCATGCTAGTCAGACAGGTTGGTATAGGGTTTTATTATGAGTTTTCCTTCTCTTGTATAGATGTTATATGCATTTTATAGCCCTTAGTGGTCTTTTACGATATCCATGGGCAAGATAGGGTGATTTGCATTCTTACTCCGTCACCGCATGGAAGAGTAGTATATAAGGTCAATTTCTCTTCCATTGTTGCTACTATAATTGTAAAGTGTAGCGTGTTTTGCCAAACGATTTTTTTATTGGATGTGTTTTAATTTTTATGGCAAATGGTATTAGTCATGCTCACTGAAGGGTCTGCTAGCGGTAGCTATGAGGAGCGGGTTACTCCCTTCCCTCCATTATGGTTGAGGGGAGTGATGGCTGCTCTAGTAGTTAACTCGTGATCGGGTGCCGCTTGTGGGATCTGGTCCAACCATAATTTTCTCATAACATTTGTGATTATTATTATATTTGTGAACTATATTATATAATATTTCGAATGGCATTACACTGGAACTATTAATAAGCATGTTGTAAGATGTAATTTTATTTAAAAGAAATTAGAAAAATAAATAAAAAATAGACAATCCCGCTGAGTTTCTTGCCGGATTTTCTCAGTGCGGTCGCGTTCCGATCCGGCGGTAATTATAACTTTAAGAAAAATGTAAAAAAATGACAATATGTAAGTGCCCCCGCGGGGTTTATACATAATAAACGATTTGAATTTGAATTTGAATTGTGGAGGAGGCTCGAGCCTAGCAGTAGGATATATAGAAGCTGTAATGATGATGATAATGTCTTGAAAGGACAAATATTATTTACCATCATCTCGACTCGTCCTATTGGCCTGGCGTCTCCTTCACAATGAAATGAAAATGATCCAGTCCTACTCTGGTTTGACGTGTTGGTATAGGATTTCTAGTTTTGTAGATGCAGACATCTCTTAGTCATTTTACAATATCCATTGGTAGTATTTGTAGTACAATATAACTGGGAGGGTACCCCAAATAGAGGGTATTCCATCGGGTTGACCACTGACGTCAAGTCACCCTGATCCGGTGGTCGGCCCAACGACGAAGGCGACGTGCATCGTGGGTGGGTTGTGGGTGTGCGTGCTTACGCCCCTCTGTCGCCCCGGACGGAGTGGTGCGAGGAGCGCGCCGATCGCAACCCATCCCCAAAAAAAAAGTACAATATAACTAACTATTTATTCTATAATATAGTAAACTAGACAAATCAGACGCAATTCTTGTTAAATAAAAAAATGAATAAAAGGATAATTATATGTTTACGCGAGTATTACACATTGTAAATAAAACTATGAATTTTATCGCGTTTGAATTTAATTTTTGATTCCCGTCAGTTACAGTCGAACTATCAGCCAGTTCGCCATGAACGTTGTAAATTGTCCGAAACGTCGGAAAATCAAAAATCAAATACAAACTCGATGTAATCCGTAAAATAGTTTTATTTAAAATATATAAAAGGAATTCTCCTTGAAATCTATTGCAGCGTTACTCACGAAGTCCGATTATTAATCTGAACCATTTTCGAATACACTGGAACACACATAAAAATCATCGAAATTACTCCAGCCGTTTATCACAGTCACATACACAGGGACAAAAGAATTATATATATAAAGATTTAATTATTTGTTTAATTATATTTTTGACGGAGTTAGAATACAATTCATCACCCCCTCTCTTGCCCGTGGATGTCGTAAAGGACGACTAAGAAATAAAATAAGTATATAATATCAATGTAAGAGATGAAAAACACGAAACAAAACTCTATACTAACACGTCTGACCAGCGTAGTAGATTTGTCAATTTCCCTCCCATTGTGGAGAAAGCCCGAGCCCAACAGTGGGACGTTTATGGGCTAAGATGATGATGAGATGATGAAATAACACTCTAATCGCGTAAGATGGTTTAAAATATGTTTTTTATACTAGAATAATAAGAACATTAAGTACTCTTCAATTTTAAGAGCTATCGTAAAGTTTTGAGTGTTACAAAATTTAAGTGCCACTTATAATTAACGTTGAACTGCTAGTAAAATTATTTATATCCTTTGAACATGAATCAAACCATTTAAGTTACTTCTTCTATTACATGTAGACAAAAATAAAAAGAAAAAAGGAAGAAAAACATTCTGTTCTCTAATAAAAAACACAAAAAACTAAAGACAATAGCTTACATAAAATAATTTAATTGTAATGAGTAACAAAAAGACTTTTTTGGCTCAGCTCGTGTTATTGCTCCTTTTTTTTTTTTGTGGGTGGGCTGCGGTCGGCGTGCCTCCGCACCACTTCGTCCGGGGCGACAGAGGGGCTTAAGCACGCAACTCCCGCAACCCACCCCAAAACCACCTCGCCTTCGTCGTTGGGCCGACCCCCGGAGCAGGTTTACTTGTCGTCAGTGGTCGGCCCGACGGAATACCCTCTACGTGGGGTACCCTCCCATCGACCGACGTCCCCCCTTCGGGGAGGACGTCGGTCTTTCCTCACGCGGTCGGCCTCTCGGTGGGTGACGGACTAATCCCCGGTCACGTCACCCGCGTGTTATTGCTCCTTAAAGAAATAGCGCTGGTATTCTGCCAACATCTTGTATTTAAAGAATTATTAGGATGTTCTTCTTCTTCTTCTTTTTCGTCTTGGCAATCAGCTACAAATACGAGCCATTTTTGCCAGTGTCGAGTTATAATTATCTTTTCAAGTTCTCAGTTTCTTCATGTCAGTAATGGTCTGTCAGTAAGTGAAAGTGTCGCCCTCAACAGTGTAAGGCACTGTTAAGGGCATCTTCTGAGAATTTTGGTGGAAATACAAAGGTATGCAGTTTTATATCATATTCACTACACCTCAGCAGTTCTGTCGCTATATATTACATAAAATGCCATTAAGATTATTTAACATAACACGTTAAAACACTAAGATATTGAATATAATACAAGAACACCGCATGACACTTCAGATTCCCGCCAAAAATCTCTATTAGGATGTTTGTGTGTGATAGGTTTTAGTGATGCCTTTAGTATCATCGAACATCATTGCACGCATTCACACTCCCTTCACTTTCCTCACGGTAAGCAGCGGCATTGTAAAGGTTCATTAGCGGCAGCAACATTTCCCAACAGCTGTATTATTTGCTCGTTTGCTATCATTTCGACATCAACAATTTATACTACGCTAACTCAAATTTTAAGCAAAATCGTGTTTTATGCCACACAGTTATAAATGTGGTTTCTTTTATGTCATAAAAAAATCGTGAAGAAATACACAACAATATCAAAGTTACGAATCTCATACAACGCAAATGTAAGTAAAACAAGATGGTTGATGTTAATTGTCTTTTTATTGTTTCGCTTTCAACTTATTCTAATTCTGTCATACTATCTCAATCACACATTATCTGTTGTCTTAACTCTTCTTACACACACATCTTCTTGTAAAATACAATCAATCTGAAATATATAAAAAGCCTACCTAACACGCTGTCTTGTCGTGACGCGTATCGAAACTTATTTCGGTAATCACGAGATACTGGTTGCAATCTACGTATTGCCTCCAATATATTTTATAGTATGTAACGTATACTACACAAATTTCGTAAACTACCAGGCCAAAACTTATATTGAACTTTTTATATAATTTTTTTCTTTCCAATTTTCACAGCGCCATGTAAGTAAAACAAGATGGTTGATGTTAATTGTCTTTTTATTGTTTCGCTTTCAACTTATTCTAATTCTGTCATACTATCTCAATCACACATTATCTGTTGTCTTAACTCTTCTTACACACACATCATTCAAACATTCATCTCTCTTTCCTTCATGCTGTAGATATTCACCTTACACAAATAAATATCATCTATACCAATAAATAAAATTGAAGTGTCTGTTTGTAATGTCAAAATAATAGGCTTTTTTCATGCTCACACGGTTATTTGCACGACACCTATGCCTAAAATAGCAATTAAAAAATTTTTGTCTGTCTGTCTGTTTGTTCCGGGTAATGTTCAAAACGGCTGGACCGATTTCAAAAATTCTTTCACCAATGGAAAGCTTTAATATCAGGGCATAAACTAGGCTATATTTTATCCCGGTATTCCCACGGGAACGGGAACTACGCGGGTAAAACGACTATAACCTATAACCGAAGCGAAGCGAGGGCGGGTTGCTAGTTTTAAATAAAAATATAATCAAAAATCAAATACAAACGCGATAAAATCCGTAAAGTAGTTTTATTTAAAATATAAAACTAAAATGGAATAAAAGTCATTGCCGAAACTTTTTGCAATATGTCAAAACAGATGACATATTGCGTCGACCCCAAGTAATTGGGATAAGAGCAAGATGATGATGATGATGATAAAACTAAAATGGAAAAGTTTTTCTTAAAGTAAAATATGTCGCAAAATACTATTTAAATTATCTTTAATCTCTGTGTATAATATAATCTGGCTGTGACGTTTCATTTCACGTTCGAGAATTAGAAATGTTTGTAGCGTTCCTTTATATAGAACTTCAATTGTATCTTACACGGTACAGCTTATCTTTTAGTTCTAATATTATTTCTCTTTTAATTAATTTCTTTGTTATACCGACTGGTATTTTCCGTGTGGTGACGGAGTAAGCTTATTCAGCACCCCCTTTTTGTGCCCGTGGCTGTCGTAATAGACGATTAAGGGAAAGCAATAATATCAGAGAGTAAACTAGGCTATATTTTATCACGGTATTCCCACGGGAATGGGAACTACGCGGGCAAAACTGAAAGCGAAGCGAGGGCGGGTTGCTAGTTTATCATATAAAAGATGTGTAGGTATTATGTTAATTAGCTACATGCATTAAAATAAAAAGATTTTGAGATATACCCTTTTTAAATACTATTAATTATATTCAAATACTAGCAATCCGCCCTCGCTTCGCTTCGGTTATAGGTTATAGTCGTTTTACCCGCGTAGTTCCCGTTCCCGTAGGAATACCGGGATAAAATATAGCCTAGTTTACGGCCTGATATTATAGCTTTCCATTGGTGAAAGAATTTTTGAAATCGGTCCAGCCGTTTTGAAGATTACCCGGAACAAACAAACAGACAGACAGACAGACAGACAGACAAAAAATTTTTAATTGCTATTTTAGGCATAGGTGTCGTGCAAATAACCGTGTAAGTATGAAAAAAGCCTATTATTTTGACATTACAAACAGACACTAATTTTATTTATTGGTAGACTAGCAACCCGCCCTCGCTTCGCTTCGGTTTCAGTCTTTCCTGCGTAGTACCCGTTTCCGTGGGAATACCGGGATAAAATATAGCCTAGTTTACTTCCTGATATAATAGCTTTCCATTGGTGAAATAATTTTTGAAATCGGTCCAGCTGTTTTGTAGATTACCCGACACAAACAGACAGACACAAAAAAAATATAAAGCATATTTTAGGCATATTTATAGTGCAAATAACCGTGTGAGCATGAAAAAGGCCTATTATTTTGACATTAAAAACAGACATTCCAATTTTATTTATTGGTATAGATAATAATGTAACAGATTTAATTTTCCGTGTGGTGACGGAGTAAGAATACATTTCACCACTCCCTATCTTACCCTCTGATGTTGTAAAAGACGACTATGGGATATAATATACACATTTTTTAATTTTTGTTTTTTAATTGGGACTAATCCCACCACACATTCCCACCATTGTAACTCCTGTAAGCCAGGATCCACAATGGTCTCCATAAATGACACCGAGGTTTGACCCTCAGGCAGTCCCGGGATATGATTTTAAATTGTCTTGGGACCCGCAACAAATTTAATTAGAAAAGATTAAAGAGGAGGAGTTGGAAAGAGAGATTCCACTTCCCTCCTAGGCAAAGCGGGAGACAGGAAAACAAAATGACTAGTCAGCCAATAAGTAAAAAGGTGTACAGCTACGATAGCACAGCAGTACGGCACCACGGATACGGAAGAGCTTAACGGGGCCTATATGTGAGCGTTAAGATTGATTGCTACAGTAGGTATGGCAGAAACGCATGAACGCACGGGAAATTTTCTCGAGTTGCTACAAGGTCCGTATAGTATACTACCCCATAGGTGACTTGCAAACTGTTTAACATAAGGTTACGCTCGTTCCGCCAGAGATCGCACTCCCAGAGAATGTGATGTGCTGATTGTTCATACTCGTGGTCAGATGTGGAACATTGACATAATGGTGATGGTACGAGTTTAAAAGAAAATAATTTACTTTTAAAGTTGCCATGGCCAGTTAAAAATTGGGCCACGAAGTGGTCAACCTCCAGCCACACCTTCTCCAGGCGCTCCCGGATGCATGGAAAAAATAGATAAAGATGACGACCTTTCGATGATGAATCCCATCTTTCTTGACATTCAGTTAAAAGTTCCTCATAGACAATGAATGGATTGTGGTGCAAACAATCTAGCAATTTTATTTCGGTCGCGCGGTAGAAGGAAATCTGTATTCATAGTTTCTTTTGTGGTGTAATACATTGACGCTCATCTCTGAATCTCCAAATCAACCGGAAGTACACCCGCGAGTACTGGTAAGGCCTCGGTACTAACCGTTCTATAGGCTTTATATAAGAATATTAGGGCCAATCGTTGGCTCTGTAGTAATTTAAGACGAGCCGCCCCTATGGTGGCTCTATCGGCCCATACAGGTGCAGCGTAACAAATACACCCCAAATATGTGGCTATGTATAGGGTTTTAAGTGTATTAAAACGAAGGCCCCAAGTAGATGTGGATATTCTAGTAAGCGCGTAGAAATTCCGTTTCGCTTTTTCGCCTACAGTTTTAATATGCTCAATAAATAAAAAATTTTTTTCTAAGACTAGGCCGAGATAACAAACTGAATTCTATACGCGGCGCCGATTGTAAATGTCCTTTTAATAAAAGATGATATGTTTTTTGTGGTGCGAAGACAAGCCAGTTTCGTGTACCCCAATCGAATATATCATTGAGGCATGTTTCCGCTAATTTCTCTAAACCATCCCTTGTGTTTGATTGTATAAGTAAAAGTCCGTCGTCTGCATAGCCGATCAGTAGACAATTTTTTGGTAAAGGTAACTCGAGAAAATCGTCAAAACCTAAATTCCATAGATATGGACTTAATACCGAACCTTGAGGGCAGGCCATCGTCAGTGGTTTCGACACAGCATGGTGACCAAGTTTCAATGTAGTCGAGCCATTTAAAAAGTACGACTGTATGATTTGGTAGATATTTCTATAGCAACCACGAGCCTTTAATTTAAGAAGTAGCATTGGCCACCAGGCGTTATCGAAAGCACCTGAGATGTCCAGGCAGACACTTAGTACGTATTTAAAAACGGATGCGCTAATGACACGTCTTACCGCAACGGCCGCGTCGATAGTTGATTTGCCGTGAGTGAAGCCGAATTGTTTATGATTGAACGTTGGTCCATCCGGCAATAAACGAGGAACAATGAGACGTTCTAAGAGCTTGCCTAATGAAGGCAGTAAGGTGATTGGTCGATATGACTTCGGGTCGTCTGGTGGCTTATCACCGCCTTTAGGAATTATACGTATATAACCGCGCCGCCATATACGAGGAAAAATGCCTTCAGTTATGCAACGATTAAAAATTATTAACATTGAGTCGCCCGATGCTCGACTAGCTTCTTTGATCATTTTATTTGATATTTTATCTTCACATAATATGCACATAACAACTGTCCAAGAGAAGAAAAACTTGAACCCTATAACAAACCCTATACCAACATGTCTGACCAGCATGGTATAGTAGGTCAAATTCCCTCCCATCATGGAGGAGGCCCGGTACCAACGGTGAGACGTATATGGGCTGCGATGACTATGATGACGAACTGATTTTATAAGTTTTTTTTTAAAGACAACATTCTATACTAAGGAAATAATGATTGTGTTGCGAAGGACTTTACAAACATAATTAACGGACATAAATTACATCCCTTAATAGTGGTAGGATCACACTGTCGACAGTTATCTGTTTACAGCCGCGGGCCAGTCCGTCCGGGGTAGTACCACGCTCTCGCAGAAAATCGACGTGTGAGCAGTAGCAATTTGTTACTGTGCTTCGTTTGGTGACCGAGAGAGACGGCAGCCCAACTTTCTGAGGGTGTTTGCGTGTGGAGGGTTTTGGTGGTGCTTTTGGTATCACCGAGCCTCAATGCACGAATTCACACTCCCTTCACTTTCTTCGCGGTAGGCAGCAGCCTTGTAAAGGTCCATGAGCGGCAGCAACACTTACCATCAGGTGTACTGTCTGCTCGTTTGCCACTGCTTGTAATAAAAAAAAAAAATCCAGACTCAGAACAACAATTAGTGGATCGCAGAAAATGTCCGGTTTTTTGGGGTTGGGTCATGGTCAGCTCGCTTGCCGCCCAGCTCCGTCAGGGGCGACAGAGGGACGCCACGTGGCCGCGGGTGGCGCCGCGTGACCCCATGACCCACCCGTGGTAAGTCACCTTTGTCGTTGGGCCAACCACCGGTGCAAAGTTCCTTGTCGTCAGTGGTCGACCCGACGCACAGTGTTGTCCTGCATAGGATTCAAACCTACGACACTCGCACGGCACGTCGGTATTTTAACTATTACGCATACTGTTTAAAATTTTCGATTATAATAATTATGTACCGGATTTCATAAGTATGTCTTGATGGATTGCCATAACTAATTATAAATTCAAAATTGAAAATAACTTGAAACTTCTAACGTTGGAATTATCTGCTTTACATTTGTTTAACAAGCTTTATAGGCTTTTACTTAATAAGTAATTTTAAGCGTTTGTTTATCCTATTTATCGAGTCTACTTTTACTTAAGTTCTTAGTGCTCTACTTAGAGGTCCAATTACAGGTGTAGGCTTCGCTTTGCGTAGGGACCTATAGAGCGCTACGTGTAATTTAAAATATGATATTTTTGGAACTGTACTAAAAATTATTTTCTGACTTTTTTTTATTGCCCATGGTGGCAAACGAGCAGGCAGCACACCTGATGGTAAGTGAATCTGCTGCACATGGACCTTTGCAATACCAGGGGTACATCCAGGCCGTTACCTACCGTGAAGTAAATACTCTTCTTAAACCTCGTTAAAAGAAGGACATGTTATAGCGCTCGGGCAACACAGCAGCAGGTAGTTCATTCGAGAGCCTGCATGTACGTGGGAGAAATGATCGCTGGCAACGTACAGTTGAAGACCATAACGTGATAATGTTTTATAAATCGATGAACGCCGTCTGCATGCACGAAAAAGCGTAACTTGTCACGTTCCGCCTGAGCCGAGCGTGCAAGCCAGAGCGGGAAACAAGCAATAAGGAGGCATGATTGGCCTAAGCGTTCGGCTTGTGACACATTTATATCTATAATTTAAGTGAAAATGTTTTTTCAAAGACAGCCTCTCTCTAGTCATCATTATCAATCCACATACTTTGTTTCGAGTTTGCCTTCTCTTGCATCGATATTATATGCAGATTACATCCCTTAGTCGTCTTTTATGATATCCACGGGTAAGATTAATTGAATTGTATTCTTACTACGTCACCATACGAAAAACTTTACTTTTTAATTGGAAAGGATTTTTTTTATCGGAACCTTTAATTTGACTGATTGAGTCCGCTAACAGGTATTTGGTTTTGACACCTCGAAGATAAGCGACTCTACAGATCAATGACAAAGTTGGAGATTAAATTTTTATGATTTGCAAAAAGAAAATTTGCGTAAATTTTTCAAAAGTTCCGTATTTTTCAAATATAATCTAATAACTTTGATTGAGTGCTTCGCTGTAAATTAATTTCAGAGTTGACGTTTTATGTTTATTAAAGTATTAGCTAATTCCCTAGGTTTTTTTTTATGTAGTTCTTGTTTCCATGGGAATACACGATCAGTAAGCGTTTGAATGGTGATGCATCTATCTCCAATTTAAAATATATATATATATTTGAATTAACGAGATGTTCATTTATAAACTGTAATTTTAATTTACTCCTTTGTATTATACAAAATCTTCCGTGTGGTGACGAAGTAAGAATACAATTCACCACCCCCTATCTTACCCGTGGGTGATCGTACGAGACGACTAAGGGATTTAAAACGCATATAACATCTATGCGAGAGAAGGAAAACTCGAAATAAAACCCTATACCAACACGTCTGACCAGCGTGGTATATTAGGTTAATTACACTTCCATTATGGAGGAGGCCCGAGCCCAACAGTGGGACGTATATGGGCTGAGATGATGAAGATGATTATACAAAATAATGATAATTCAGTGATATTAATGATATCTGATGTTTTCGCGAACACTACACATCCTTACCTACTAATATTATAAATGCGAAAGTAAGGATTTTGTTTGTTACGCTTTCACGTTTAAACCACTGAAGCGATTTCAAAAATTCTTTCTCCAATGGAAAGCTATAATATCAGCGAGTAACATAGGCTATATTTTATCCCGGTATTCCCACAGAAACGGGAACAACGCCGTGGATAAGGCGAATCGAAACCGAAGCGAAGCGAAGGCGGGTTGCTAGTTGTAAATAAAACTACTTTTACGAATTTATCGTTCAACGTTATTACTTAAAATAATCGTCTGTAAACCGACTTTACAGACAACCAATTTTTTTTTGAACTCAGTACACAGCCTCAATAATATCAAAAATATTGGTCAGCAAATTTTATATGGTACTTATACAAAGGACCCGTATAAAGTTGTCTAGACGTCTGGTATTATCGACCACATATTCGAACTTTATTCGACGCCGCATTAGCATTCGTACGATTAATTTTGTAGTATCTAGTTTCATGTGCTTTAAAGATATTCATGTATGTATAATAACTTTGAACGAACAATTTTTGTTTATTTAAATACTAGCTTTCAAATACCTCGACTGTGTTGAAATGGTTCGTGAAGCCGTTAAATATGATTATAGTTATTTGTTCTGTAGGATTGTTTTCCGTATGGCGACGGAGTAACAATACAATTCACAGTATCTTGACGTGGTTATCGTCTATCTTGCCCGTGGGTAACTTGCCCGATAAAGGGATTATAATATGCATATAATATCTATGCAAGAAGAAACGTTTATATTTTATTTTTTATTGCCCGTTTCGAAGAATAAACGCTAATAAATTTATATTAAAATAGGGGACAAAATGTAATAACTAATTCTGTAGCGGGTAGATAGATATAAGATTAATAACGATAAGGTGACCATGAACGCTGTAAAATGTAAAAATTGTTTTATTTATAATGTTATAGATTCGCGTAAACATCAGAAACTATTATTTTATCCCCTTTTTAACATCCTATGATAATTGACAAATACACGTGTTTATCTATTTTCACCGAAGACTATTTGTTTTTAATTTGGATATAAAATTTTCTTCGCATTCAAACTTTCTCACGGCGTAACATCGACTGTAGGATTAAGCTTTGTAAAATTCTTTCTGAGTAAGTTGTAGATTCACTAAGAAATTACTTGGAGTCGAGTCAATATGTACTCTTTTTTAGTGGTGCATATTGCAAAATTTATTGCCAATATATAAGCTTAGGAATGTGGGAATATAATTGCTGACGGCATCAGATGAAATTGGCTTAGTGTGCTTACTCTTTTATCTCGATTCCAATCCTAAATTCAATCGCACCTCGAATTTGAGCAATTTCGTACTCTTGAAAGCGACACTAGCGCATTGAATTGATTGGAATTGAATTCGGTGGAATTTTTTAAGCTACTAAGCTAGTCAAATATTTGCCACGCCCGACGTGATTTTGACGTATAGTATACGAGTTTAAAATCGTGAATTTTTCACAATTTCAAGGAAGCGTCTTTGTGGTGATCGAGTTCGGTAACGTTAATAATTTAAAGTAAGAAAATACGGCACATTTGGTGAAAATAACAACGGCAAACGCAAAGAATTCATTCTCGATTTTGTTTAAGTGTACCAAATATAAGTTTGGTGAGATTGGAATTGAATCGGATTCGAAATTAGAATTGATTTTAAGAGTAAGCCCACAGGACTCTGTAAAGTTCTTAGTCGATTTTTACGATATCCGTGAAAAAGATATAGATGTGTAAGTGTTCGTGACCGCATTACAACACAATATTTTTTATCATTCACGTCTCACTATTAGGATCGAGCCGAGCATCCTCCGGGCTCCGTTTCTTTGAATTGGTTGAAACATTGGGCATTTACAAATCAAACTAGTAGTAAATCAAAATAGTTCTATTTCAAAAAAGTGTGTGTCTAAGAAGATATAGTTCTTTGGCATAACAAGAAAAAAATCTTTCTAAAAATTTTATCCTTCGCGTTACGTTCTACGTTTGTATAAATAATGATGCAAATAATAGAAAAAAATATATTGTAAGTTTTATTATGACACATTATCTACTTGAAATTTGTGACGGCGTGCGTTCGTATTATAAAAAATATTGACTAACTTCAGGGTGTCGGATTTTCATGACAGTGGGCGCGGGCATCGTAAAAATTTACTCTCGTCATTTTTTCTTAACGCGACATTTACTTCAAAATGTTTGCAACCTATCTTATATCTTTAAACGAGCAATTATTGTATATATATATATATATATACATATATATATATATATTGCTTGTTTATATATATATATATAATAATAATTTCATTTATTTAAGTAACAAGGACTCATTTTTGTTAGTAATACTTAATCTACGGTTGTTAGTAAACATATGAAATATTCGAAAAATCAATTATAATTACAAAACAATATGCGAATACATTAAAATAAAATAAATTAAAATAAAACAAAATATTATCTGCTAATATAAATCACTGTTGCCTCCCCCCATGAGAGATCGCACAGCAGTGATTTACATATATGCAATCCAGCCGACTTGCAACCATGGCCAGGATGCTGTTTGAGCTAGCCCGCACCCTACGCACTAAGGATGTACACCTTTTGCGCATTGTGGTGTAAAAGCAATCTACACGAGCTTCAGCGAACATCCCCGAAGCGCTGCAGAAGCGGGGCAGCCCCAACAACACCCTGAACGCGTTGTTATATTGGATGCGGAGAGCACTGTAAGATTTTTGAGTATATCTAGCCCACAGGCTGCAAGTGTAGAACGATGTACAATAGGCTCTAAACAGTGTAATTTTCACCTGTGTTGTACATCGTGCAAACCTGCGAGCTATCATGTTCGCTCTCACTGACAGCGCCCTCCGCTCCCTTTCCAGGTCATCGTTGTCCTTCAGATCAGGAGTCAATATATGCCCCAAATACTTAAATTTATAAACTCTTTTCAGGTGTTCACCTTTGAGGAGTATTGGCGGCATACATTGAGGACTTTTACCCCCGGTCTCAAAAATCATAAGCTCACTCTTGTTCGTGTTGTATATTAACCCGTGACTTGCAGCATAACTCTCACAAATAGTGATAAGTTGTCGCAGTCCACAAGGTGACGCACTCAGTAGCGCCATGTCATCGGCATAAGTGATGTTGTTAACACATGTTCCATCAATATAACATCCAGCCCTGGTGCTACTGAGCTCGCCAATTAAATCATTGATATACAGATTGAAAAGAGTAGGTGAGGTCAACCCCCCCTGCCTCACCCCACAATCCAATCTATACGACTGTGATAGAGCTCCTGCCCATCTCACATTATACAGGGTGACTGGTAAAAGATTGTACATATTGAAGGAGGGTATTCAGTACTCGATTCGGATACCGAATATATAAAAAAAATTGGTACTTAAATTTTGAACTAATTATCTTATAAAAACATTTAGTTATGAACACATGGGATAGGTCAACGTACGTCAGCACTTGTAGGTACTAAACAGTTCGCGTGACATTGAACTAGTTACATTTTAGGTAAATATTCTACCTATGCGACTCGACACAGTAGGTATTTTGCGTCGCGGGCCGCAGACAGAGGTCAACGTACGCTGGCAAACCTATTGTTTTGATTAGAAACAAATCACTTTATCTCAGGATTGGTAAGAGCTATGAATCTGCAACTAACTTTAGTGTTTTTATGACATTATTCCTACACCTAGCTTTAGTAATTCTAGTAATAAATATCCAAAATCTTGACAACAGTACTAACAAAACTTTTACTCGATATCGGTATCGGTGTATCGCCAGTAGGGTGACAATATTTTTGCAAGTCTTGTAGAAATAAAATTTTTGATGTTTACTATGTAGTTAATTAATATTATCTTCTTTTTACACTTTTATTAGTTACATGTGGCCATTATCTATCGTTTCCTTCAATATGTACAATCTTTTACCAGTCATACTGTATATACCTATATATATTTTCAGGATCTTGGAAACGGCTCCAACGATTTTGATGAAACTTTGCATACTAGAGGTTTCGGGGCCAAAAAATCGATCTAGCTAGGTTTTATTTATAGAAAACTAGCAACCCGCCCTCGCTTCGCTTTGGTTTTAGTAGTTTTACCCGCGTAGTTCCCGTTTCCGTGGGAATACCGGGATAAAATATAGCCTAGTTTACGCCCTGATATTATAGCTTTCCATTGGTGAAAGAATTTTTGAAATCGGTCCAGCCGTTTTGAAGATTACCCGGAACAAACAGACAGACAGACAAAAATTTTTTAATTGCTATTTTAGGCATAGGTGTCGTGCAAATAACCGTGTGAACATGAAAAAAGCCTATTCTTTTGACATTACAAAGAGACACTCCATTTTTATTTATTGGTATAGATGTTGTTTTGTCGGTATTTTTAGCAAAACAATACAATAACATTAAATTTTAAAAGAATATGAATTCAAATTTCGCCGTCAACGTCAAGAGTTATAATAGCTCATTTGGGAAGTTGTCCAGTTTTCTTTTTGCTTTGGCATTTAAACAGATTGGATTCGAATCTCGGTGTTATTATTATTCTCTTTTTGTAATTTTTGGTATTTATTTAATTTTTTTTATTAATATATATCTAAATAAGTTCGGCAAAAATACGAAAAAAATATACCGAGCAAAGCTCGATCAACCAGATATTGTTTTTACCTTAAATGATAAAGAATCTATAAAGCAAAATGTAATAACAAAAGCACGTAGCATGTTTTCACAATTTCATATTCTCATTTCGTACGACAAGCCAAAGGCCAACGCGTAATTGATCTTCAGTAAAAACCTTTTCTCTCAGTACTAAGCTCGGCATGTCACGATGTCTTGTTTCGTCTTCACGTACAAAACAGTTTCCGCAAAATACAATATATATATTTTTTTGCTATGAAAAGGTTCACTAGTTAGCTTCGTTCAGGGTTGTTTTTGTTACCGGGTTGAATTATATATACGTGTTTATTTTTCACCGGCCATTTTATAACAACCCCTTTTCGCAAACAATTTCTAAATTTTAAGTAACAGTTAATATTGGGCCTTCCCACGAAAATGGATTAAGAGTGTTAGGACCACACTGTCGACAGTTATCTGTCTACAGCCGCGGGCCGGTCCGTCCAGGGCAGTACCACACTCTCGCAAAAAATCGACGTCTGAGTAGTAGCAATTTGTTACTGCGCTTCGTTCGGTGAGTGAGAGAGCCGGAAGCCCTACTTTCTGAGAGTGATTGCGCGTGGAGGGTTTTGGTGGTGCCCTTGGTATCACCGAGCCTCAATGCACTCATTCACACTCCCTTCACTTTCTTCGCGGTAGGCAGCGGCCTTGTAAAGGTCCTTGAACGGTAGCAACACTTACCATCACGTGTACTGTTTGCTCGTTTGCCACTGTTTGCAATAAAAAAAAATGGTACTCGTAACGATCCTGTGCCACTTGCATCTAACGGTTCCTAGCGCCTTTCAAGATGTTTTAAGTCCACCTAGAAGGGGGTGGTCCAACGCGGTGCCATTCGTGGTCGCCACTCGAAAACCCTTTTCTCCAATGGTTATCAGTTCGACGAATAATGTGGCCTGCCCTATGCCATTTCAACGTGCTAATTCTGCGCACTATGTTAATTATATCCATTTTTCTGGATTCTATCACATAGAGAAATATCGAACTTAGTCCTCTCCATATCATGTTGGGCGACTTTGAGCCTTTTTATGAGGCCATTTAGAAACCACGTTTCGGACCCATTGCGTCAACCCAAATTAACTGCCATAAAACAAGGACAATGTTGAATATTCATATTATATACTAGTAATATTGTCTTCCATTCCAAGCCCAACTTTTCGAGGGTGTTTGCGTGTGGAGGATTCTGGTGGTGCCCTCGGTATCATCGAGCCTCAATGCACGCATTCACACTCCCTTCACTTTCTTCGCGGTAGGCAGCGGCCTTGTAAAGGTCCATGAGCGGCAGCAACACTTACCATCAGGTGTACTGTTAGCTCGTTTGCCACCGTTTGCTATTAAAAAAAAAATCCATCCATTCATCAGCCCATAGACGTCCCGTGTTGGACATAGGCCTCCCTACGAGAAAGCCACTTGGAATGGTCCTGTGCCACTTGTATCCAACGGTACTCCACGACTTTCAAGATATCGTTTGTCCACCTAGTAGGGGGTCGTCCTACGCTGCGATTATTTAAAAGTAGACCTTTTATTTAAATGTAATCATTAAAAAAAAATGTCTAAAATCATTACAATCGTTACCCTTACGAAATACAAGACATTACAACTCTTCAAAACTGCGTAATTAAGGGTAACGAACGAAAAAATACACCCTCATAAGCGCCCTTATCTCGAAATGGTATAAAAAAATTCTTTATTCTCGTTTATATAAAGTACGATTTTTGTAGCTTAATATATTTTTTCTGTACTTATAACAGAATTTTGTGATAAAAATACATGTACGGTATTTTATCGTTTCAAATATGATTGTCACAATTATTTCTACGAACAGGATATCGGTATTGGAAAAGAAAATTACGATTATATTTTATTACTCCTTTTGTCATATATTTCTTAGGAAAATGAGTAAGATTACAATTGCCCATCCCCCCGTAGGTTTCACGATACCCGTAGGTGTCTCAAAATATGACTATGAGATAAAATCTGCATCTTACATATGTGTAAGAGAAAGAAGACTCGAAATAAAACCCTATGTCAACACGTACGACCAGGGTGGTATAGTAAGTCATTATCCCTTCTATTCAGCAGGCTCGAGCCCAGCAGTGGGGCGTATATAAGCTGTGATGATAATGACATTTTCATCATAATCATCATCATCGTAGCCCACATAAGTCCCACTGTTGGGCTCGGGCCTCCTCCACAATAGGCGGCAAATTTACCTACTATGCCATACTTGTCCAATATGTTAGTATAAGGTTTTATTTCAAGTTTTTTCTCTTGCAGATATATGCATATCCTTTAGTCGTCTTTTACGACATCCATGGTCAAGAATGTTTATGGTGAATTGTATTTTTATTCCGTCATCACACAGAAATATTCATAATATCAATATACTTTTAACGAAAAGACAGATTTTGTTGACGATTCAATCAATTAATTACTAAATATAGATTGATATAAACTAGTGCAAATAAAACTATACCTTTTATGTTAAAGAACTCAGGTACATTAAGCTACTCTATTTTAATTTTATGGCAAATACCATTCGGAAAAGAGTTTAGTATAGATGTTATTTGTTCAAGGAAACACTTCTGAAAGCAACAATTTGAGAGTTTTATTTTAAATACGTCTTTACAAGTCGATAAATTTTGCGTGAGTGTCGTTTTATATGGTTATATTTGTATATTATACCGACTTCAAACGGTGGAGATTCTCAATTCGGATGTTTGTACTTCTTTTTTTTTTGCAAAAATAATTAAATTGTAATTTTTTTTATTGTCAACGGTGGCAAACGAGCAAACAGCACACCTGATGTTAAGTGATACTGCCGCACATGGACCTTTGCAATACCAGGGGCACAGCCAGGCCGTTGCCTACCGTGAAGAAAATACTCTTCTTAAACCTCGTTTGAAGAAGGACATGTCATAGCGCTCGGGAAACACAGCAGCAGGTAGTTCATTCCAGAGCTTGCACGTACGTAAAAAAAAATGATCGCTGGAAACGTACAGTTGAAGACCATAACGTTTCCAGATGAAATGGATGAACCCTGATACAAGGTCGAGTAAGAAAAAAAAAATATCACCACCTATCTTGCCCGTGGGTGTCGTAAAGTACTGCTAAGGCATATGATATGAGGTGAAAATACCCGAAAGGGTATTCCGTCGGGCCGACCACTGAGGACAAGGAACTTTGCCCTAGGAACTTTGAAGGAACAGTGCCCACGCCCACCCATAGAAAAAGGCATATGATATGCATATCACATCCATGAAAGAGGAGGGAAACTAGGTATAAAACCCTATACCAATTCATCTGACCAGCGTAATTTTAATTTCCCGCCACGACCAGCGTGAGGTTAATTTCCCTTTTATTATGAAGCAGGCTCGAGGCCAGTAATAGGACAAAAACGGGTTGAGATAGTTATGATTCACGTTGAAAATATTATGGTAGTAATAAAATTCGTTTGAAAATCAAAGCGAATCAAAGTCATTGACAATTTAAATTGCATGATAATTATGAAGTAAACAATGTCATTCATTATCGTACTCAATCGAAGGCTAACCAACCGAAGACATTTTCAATTTATTTATTAGTATCGACTGTTTTTATTCAAATAATTTTTTTCCAAACGTCGGCATAAAAAGTCATGTTATATTTTTTTTCCGTTTCTTTCATATAAGTATTACCAGAAACATGAATTCTTGGGATTACAAGGTTAGATAAAAAATGAATTCGGAAAAGCTATATATTTACCGTGTGGTGACTGAGTAAGAATACAATACATCATCCCCCTCTTGCCTATGGGTGTCGTAAAAGACTACTAAGGGATATACTACGCCTTGTTTAACCTACTGTACGACGCTGGTCAGGTGGGTTGGCATAAGTTCTTTTTTTGAGTTTTCCTTTTCTTGCATCGACGTTATCTGCATATTATATCTCTTAGCTGTCTTTAACGATACTGAAATAGAACTCTCAAATTGTTGCCTTCAGAAGTGTTTCCTTGAAAAATAATATTTATACTGATCTTCTTTTTGAATCGTTCTTGCCATAAAATTGAGGCAGAACAGCTTAATGTAACTGAGCTCTTTAAGATGAAATGTATAGTTTTATTGAGACTACCCCCTCGATAGTGATTTGTATTCTTACTCCTGAGGAGTACCTCCAACAATACAATTCCTGATGAAGCCAGAATACAATCTACACGGAGACCTCTCTCTCTCTCACTATAGTCGGTCCCTCATGTCTGAGGATCGTGGTTAGCATCGGGGCTACATCTGGAGCGGATGATCGGTCTCTACCGGTCTCCATCCAGTTTGTCTCTCACGACCGCATAGAATTTGGAGGACGATGAATCTTTCACTTAATCGGTCCATCTGGTTTGGAGAACATCCACGCGATCTCTCGCCTTCAGTGTTCGCAGTGACAATCAGATTTTCCAGACTTCATCGCCTCTGCGCACGTTGTGTCCGAAATAGGAAAGGATGCGTTGTTGGCATATGGTCGACAAACGAGTTTTTATTCTGAGCAGACTCAAGATGGACACATTGGTGCGTTTCGCGGTTCAAGGTACTCGGAGTAATCGCCTCACACGGAGATAAAGAAAAAAAATATTATGTAATACCTATAACTAGTCAGAAACAGATTCTCTTAGCGGCCAGGCTGTATTCAAGAAAAAAAATTTAACAAGAAACGAATACGTGTGTGTTTTTACTCAAAAGCAATAAAATTAAAACGTTTATTTCATTTGCTAAAAATATGACAATTCAAATTCAAATCATTTATTATGCATAAACCCCGCGGGGGCACTTACATATGGTCACTTTTTTATATTTTACCTTACATTACTACCGGATCGGAACGCGACCGCACTTAGAAGATCCGGCAAGAAACTCAGTGGGCTTGTCTTTATTTTTATTCATTTACATTTTTTTTTAAATAATATAATATACATCATCAATCAATAATCATATACAGTATCAATCATTATCATTTCAGCTCATATACGAGCTCGAACCTCCTCCACAATAGGAGGGAAATTGACCTTACTATACCATTCTGGGCATGTAGGTTGGTATAGGGATTTATTTCGAGTTTGCCATATTATGACAATAAGACCTATTAAAGCATTCATAAAATTAACTGCACTAATGGCGTAGTGGTCAAATACAAACCTACTTTGCCAGTGTCGTGGGTTCGAATTTCACGCAGGACAATACTTTGTGCGATCCACAAATTGTGGTTGCACTACAGAGGCTGCGGGTGACCGGAGCGGGGATTTAGTCAGGACACCCGTGGAGAGGTTAGCCTCGCGACAGCGATCGGCGTCCCAGTAGGGAACGTCGCCGGGCGAGGATACTCCCTTGGAGTATTCCGTCGGGTTGACCACTGAAGTCTAGGAACTTTGCACCGGTGGTCGACCCAACGACGAAGGCGACGTGCTGTACGGGTGGGTTACGGGTGTGCGTGCTTACGCCCCTCTGTCGCCCCGGACGGAGTGGTACGAGGAGTGCGCCAACCGTAACCCACCCCCCCAAAAAAAAAGTGCAGAAGTGAAACTTCTTTATCCTTTATCTCATTCTCGCGCCGGCTAAATCCTATATTACGTGTTTGTATCTCTATAGACTCGCTTTTTCGTTTCATCAAGCTTGAAATCACAATAGTCATAAAGAAGTTACACTTAAAAAAAAAAAAGTACTAAATACTAGTGAATCTATAAATAAATAAATTTCACATACTGTTCACACAAAATGATTCATTCAATCTCGTGATGTCGTAAAGACAATCTCCTTGACATAAACACATTTGTATTAGAATTCAATGTCACTTAACTTATCTAAATTGAATTGTTCCTATTCAATACTTAAGATATACATAGTTAAATGTATATCGGTAGTTTATTTGTTTTTATAACTTTTTTATTAACTATTTTATATAAGCACACTTGATGATATTGTCTTCATTCCCTGTGGTGATGGAGTAAGAATACAAATCATCACTCCCTATCCTGCCCGTAGATGTCGTAAAAAACGACTATGGGATATAATATGCATATAACATTTGTACAAGAGATGAAAACTCGAAATAAAACCCTATATCAATATGACTAGCATGGTATAGCAGGTCAAATTCCATCAAATAGTGAAGGAGGCCCGAGCCTAACAGTGGGACGTATGTGGACTGCGATGATGATGATATTATCTTTATAATCATCACAGCTAATATACGTACCACTCCTGGGCTCGTGCTTCCTCCACGATGAGAGTGAAATTGACCTCTTGACCTTGAAATACCAAGCCAGTCAGACGTATAAGAGGTTTTATTTCGAGTTTTCCTTATCTGAGATGAGGCGATCCGCCGTCGGCTACTGGGGCGGCGTAGGCGCGAATACCTGCGCCCCATGCCGCCCTAGCCGAGGCCGCGGGTGGCGTGACCGGGAAATTAGTCCGTCACCAGCTGAGAGTCCGAGCGCGTGAGGAAAGACCGACGTCATCCCCGAGGGCGGGACGTCGGTCGATGGGAGGGTACCCCAAATAGGGGGTATTCCGTTGGGACGACCACTGACGTCATGTCACCCTGCTCCGGTGGTCGGCTCAACAACGAAGGCGACGTGCATCGCGGGTGTGCGTGCCTACGCCCCTCTGTCGCCCCGGCCGGAGTGGTGCGAAGAGTGCGCCGACCGCGACCCACCCCAAAAAAAATCTTGTATTTTATATGTATTTGTATGTTATATGCATATTATATCCCTTAGTCATCTTTTATGACACCCATGGGCAAGATAGAGCAACAAAGTGATTTATTTTGGTTTTATTATGCGTACTACAGTGCTCGGCGAAAAATATTGCACATCGTACTTTGGAAAGAGTCAATTGGCTAATTTTATCTTCATAGAGCATTGTTGTCCGTGTGATGACGGAGTAAGAATGCAATTTGCCACTTCTTTTTGCCCGTGGATGTCGTAAAAGACGACTAAGTGTTATAGTTTATTTGTGGCATCTATGCAAAAGAAGGTAAATTCTAAAGACAACCCTACGCCGATCAATTTTATCCAATTTCTCTCCCAAATCGGAGGAGGTCAGTGCCTAACAGTAGGACGTATATGGGTTGAGATGATGATGATGATGCCTTTTATGATAACCACGATAAATGTAAGAGTTGGTAATATTTTTAACCGCTACCACACAGCAATGTTTTATACTATTTAATAACAAGAAACACATAATTATTTTAAATCCTCCTAATATATACCAGACTGTAAGTGCTTCGTGTGAACTCATTCAGGTAATGTGTGACAGAGACAATATTCTTTAAATTCGAAATTAGTTGTCTCTTTATAAAAGTAGATATGCCATATTTATCGCCGGGTACTGTACGTGCTTACTCTATAGATTTATTTAATTGCTCCGAGCTCATACAGGTAGTGTGCGACGGCGACAACATTCTTTAAAGTTGAAATTGGTTGTTTTATTCCAAAGGTTGACTGCACAGATAGCGTAGTATTTAAGATAGCGACCTACAGCGTTACTTTGTGCGATCCACAAATTGTTGTTCTGAGTCTGGATGTAATTTATGTCCGTTAGTTATGTTTGTAAAGTCCCCCGCAATACAACGATTATTTTCTTAGTGCAGGGTGATGTCTTTTTTTAAAAAAAGGTACAATAATTATCGCCGGGTACTGTACTTGCTAACTCAGATTTATTGTTTTTTGTACTGAGAAAACGTTGATTTTCAATGAGTAAATACCCATAGTAAAGAAATCCTATTACAGTTTCTATTACTTTTACTTGAATAGTTCATTCTAACTGATCCTATCTCATCTTTGAGGTCAACAAATCGCCTTACGCTTTAAGCTATTCTCTTAGCCTCTTTATAAGGGTACGGGGTCAATATAGGATCTCTCTATTGTTCCATGTAATCTCATTGATCTGAAGTTGATTTTTTGTACAAATAAGTATTTCATTGTTTTGTTGTGATTGAGGATTTCATTAAGATGTTTCTTTTTGCTAGATTTGTTTCAATAATTCTATTTCTATCATCTTTTTGTGACGTTATAAATAAATCTTCTGTTCGTGTGTTTGTAATTGAACTCATTCTAAACGCCTGTACTAATTTTGATGATTTTTTTGTGGCTGTTCCGATGGATGCGAGAACAATTTAGATAAATAATTTTACATTTGAACAGAATGAAGTCTGTTGGGTCAGCTAGTCTATACCAATAAATAAAATTAGAGTGTCTGTTTGTAATGTCAAAATAATAGGCTTTTTTCATGCTCACACGGTTATTTGCACGACACCTATGCCTAAAATAGCAATTAAACAATTTTTGTCTGTCTGTCTGTCTGTTTGTTCCGGGTAATCTTCAAAACGGCTAGACCGATTTCAAAAATTCTTTCACCAATGGAAAGCTATAATATCAGGGCGTAAACTAGGCTATATTTTATCCCGGTATTCCCACGGGAACGGGAACTGCGCGGGTAAAACGACTATAACCTATAACCTATAACCGAAGCGAAGCGAGGGCGGATTGCTAGTATTGTATATATTTACATATACGATCCACAGCTTGGACTCGGGTTTTCTCCACAATAGGACGGAATATGATTATACCACACTGGTCAGACGTGTTGCCATAGGGTTTTATTTCGAGTATATCTTCTCTTGCATAGATATAATGAGAGTATTAAATCCCTTAGCCATTTTCTACGATACCCACGGCTAATTTGGGGCCAGGTGGTGATATGAATTGTCACTACGTCACCAAACAGAGACAATATTATTGGATATTATCGCTATATAATCCTAGTAATTTTCCGTGTGGTGACGGAGTAAGAGCACAATTCACCACTCCTTATCTTGTCCGCGAATGTCTTAGACGAGTAAGGCATGTGATATAGAGATATCATCGCTGCAAAACTTGATTTAAGAAGGAAATCTTGACATTAAACTTCACACTAACACGTTTGGCAAGGGTGGAATAGTAAATCAGCTTCCCTCCCATAGTGTCAGAATCTGAGGCCAACAGAAGAATGTATTGAAAGTGTGGTGACGGAGTAAGAAAAAGATGGTTGCTCCCTTTATATGTATAAAACTTCTACGCAAGAAAAGGAAAATTATAGAAAAATCTCTTTCTTTAAGTTTGTTTGTGAAGTCTTCCTCGATACTAAGATATATTTGTTCATGCAGTGTATTGTATTTATAAAATAACAAAAATTAGTCATGAGGACTAACAGTAGTGAAAGCTTAAAATTATGAACAAACAATTGTTAGATATTCAAATTTATTATTTGATCATAAATAAAAATTAGTAAATTATTTTTTTTAACATTTATCTGGTTTGACTTTCATCATAGATATAATGACATTGACATAGCTTCAGATATAGTGTTAGCGGTAACACATCATGTAACCATGACCATATCGATGACGACTTACATGTTAACTCTCCTTTTTTTTTTTTTTCACGCTGTGGATATGCATTTACGCACTATCCCCCGTCAGTTGAAACAGACGGGGGAGTGTGTGTGGGACTCGCCGGCCACAGAAGTGACCGAAATACCCACTAACAACACAGCGGCCCCTTCCGCGCTTTTACGAGGTGCCGGAGAGATCGTCTGATGACATTCTATCCCCGACACCCCAACGCTTGGCTGTCTGGCCACGTCCTGTCATCATTCAGGGCGGTGGATGGAGGAGCGCATAACGGCGTCTCCTCCTCCCTGGTCGCCGTCGGCGGAGCGAGTCTGCGGACGCAAGTGCCTCGCGTGCCCGCTCCGCGGCCTCCTTCCTTGTCATGACAGCCTCACAGAAGGAGGCCATCGACGACCAACAGCTGTCGCTGCCGAGCATCTTGGATGTTAACTCTCCAACCAAACATGCCTGTAAAAGATTTCACTTCAAAAAAAAAAAGTGAGTTGTCGCTCAGATCGCCTGCCAGATGTGAAATTATTTTGTATAAGTATACAGCGTGTATCAGGTTATGGGGCAACTGTTTGAGTATGTTGTAAAGGGTTTTTCAACAAGAACTTTGTTTTCTAAAACAAAATAAAACAAGAAATTTAGATGAATTTGATTCAATAATTTATTGTATTATGAAGAGAAAAGTTCGGCAATTAAGAATGAAAACTTTTTGGCAAAATGGCGGGTCTATTTCGTTAATCACATCACGAATTTTGAGTTTTAAGGCTGCAATCGATTCAATTGGCTCCGTATTGACTCTGTCCTTAACATAGCCCCACAAAAAATAATCCAGTGGTGTTAAATCACACGATCTGGCTGGCCACATAACAGCTGATTTTCGTGAAATTATGCGATTTAGTTACAGTCATAGACCGTAATTAGAATGTACATTACGCAAAAAACAATATAAGATAAAAGTTATAGTGATTACAAAAATATGTCTAAGAGTTACTGCCTTAAATGTTACGTATTATGTAGGCATGTACAGACAGGATACATATAGGCATGTAAAGCTTCGACAGTAGAAATAGGTATGAATTGCGCAAACGCTTCAATTGTAACGTAGGTACAAAGGCGACTCGTCAATAGATTACGACAGAAACTAATATGGCATAATGTATAAATACAATATTACGATTTATATTACTATTTAAAAGTCGCTTACGCACAACATTGCGTCGCCACGTCTTATTCATATACTACTACGTTATACGTATAGATTACGTAGAGTACATATATTCCACGCATGGTGTTACGTCGCCAGCTCACCGAGTTGTCCTTTTCTTTTTTTGGGGTGGGTTGCGGTCGGCGCGCTCCTCGCACCACTCCGTCCGGGGCGACAGAGGGGCGCAAGCACGCAACACCCGCAACCCAACCACGATGCACGTCGCCTTCGTCGTTGGGCCGACCACCGGAGCAGGGTTACTTGTCATCAGTGGTCGGCCCGACGGAATACCCCCTACTTGGGGTACCCTCCCATGGACCTACGTCCCCCCCCCCCCTTGGGGAGGACGTCGGTCTTTCCTCACGGAGTTGAGAGCTCTAAGCACTCACCCATCGACCGCGTCAAGCTGTCAAAGCCATTTACGGTTAACAGCTCTACAATCCACATATAAAAAAGTTACTCGCCTGTTTACGCCACGTCAACGATCAGGTTTACCCTCTCATATTCCCTCATTTAGTGTGGCGTTGCGTCGCCGCGGTCTGTCTATGCCACATCAACGATCAGGTTTCCTCTCACCTATAGATGTTTAACATCAAAAATTAAACTAATATTGTAGAAATATGGTCATTATAAATTACCTATTCCAAATTAAAAGCATAGAACAATAATAACCTAAATAAAATAAAGCGAGATTCTTATCACGAAATCACGGCGCCCAAATTGACCTGCAATTTCCATGGCCGACCACAAAAAGGTGTTTCGTTAATAACTTTATTCTACTTCCACACATACATCTAGATATTACAGTGTGATTTATTGATTATGGCAACACGTAAGACATTTATTGCTAACGACATATTACGTGCCGCCATTTTGACGTATCCGAATAAATCAAATATTATTTGCGACGTGAGAAAATAATAGGCGGGAAAATTTCTCGAACGAAATGTATATGTTACCGCTTTAAAAAAAAGGTTGCGTGGCTCTTTTTTTAAAGATTTAAAATGAAAGAGACGTTCTTAAAGAAGGCCAGGTTAGAAGTACCCTAAACCGAAGAACATGAATGAAGAGATTAATGAACGTGAACGAGGCAAAAGTGGTATGTCAGGATGGTACCAAATGTAAGGAAGTGGTATCTGCCTACTCCTATCGGAAAGAGACATGAATCTATGTAAGTATCATCATCATCTTGCTCTTATCCCAATTACTTGGGGTCGACGCAATATGTCATCTGTTTTGACATATTGCAAAAAGTTTCGGCAATGACTTTTATGACCGGCCGCCTGCCTGACGTCAACCCTCCTTGGGAATGTAATCGTTGACCCAAATGGTACCAGATGGAGTTGGTCCGGGTCAATCTAGGGCTCTTAGTCGTCTTTTACGACACCCACGAGCAAAGCAAGGGTTGGTAGTATTCGAAGCCGCTACCACACAGCAATCTATGTAAGTATGTATGTTTAAAATAGTTTAAGGTAAAGACCTTAGAATAATAACGTATAGAAGGTAAGTTCGCGCACAAAAAGTGAAGCATTTCAATTGGAGCCTAATGGAGCTTACGTCGGAACCGTTCCGTAATGTACAAGGTCACTATAATGCATGTACATACGCAACTCTTAAAAAATAAATAGGTAATTATGACGGTTTGTGGATTCAAATGGTGTCATAACACATTTAAAAAACTTAAAAGGTTTTTAACATTACTTTTAAAAGTATTTCGACGATTTATGTTAATAAAAACAAAGGGGAATGCCCAAGTGACTAAGAAAAATAGTATCGGTATAAATATTATAGTGACAAGACGAAAACCACTGTCTAAGATTCGTATTAGTACGTAGTTTAAGTAAAAATAAACATCGTATGCGTAATTTGCCGGGTTTCTGAGAAATCGATGGGTGAACTTTGTAGTTAAAAAAGTATGAAACTTATTACTTATCTTTTAAGAACACGAAAATACACGTAAACCACAATTATACCATATTCAAATTCAAATACTTTATTATGCATAAACCCCGCGGGGGCACTTACATATGGTCACTTTTTTACATTTTACCTTACACTACTACCGGATCGGAACGCGACCGCACTGAGAAGATTCGGCAAGAAACTCAGTGGGTTTGTCTTCTTCTTTATTCATTTACTATTTTTTTTTTTAAATAAGATAATATACAACAACATGTCTATTAATAGCTCCAGTGTGATGCCTTTCGAACCATCATATAATACAGTTATTAAATATAACGAAAAAGTACCATGGCTGGACCAAATCCCGCAAGCGGCACCCGATCACGAGTTAACCACTAAAGCAGCCATCACTCCCCTCAACCACAATGGAGGGAAGGGAGTGACCCGCTCCTCGTAGCTACCGCAAGCAGACCCTTCAGTGAGCATGACCAATACCATGTGCCACAAACATAAAACACAGATTAAATAACAAATTCGTTTGGCAGAACACGCTACGCTTTACAATTATATTAACAGCAACAGAATAAACATGTATGTAACACCTTTTGAAATAATGAGAAAATGCCTGAATGAGGAGCTGCTCATAACCAGTCTGTATTATCATCAAGATAATCCGAGATTTTATAATAACTTTTTCTACAAAATCTACTCTTGATTGCTTTTTTGAACTTATTAACTGGCATATCTCGAATATTAATAGGTAATTTGTTGTAGAAGCGTATACATTGCCCCATGAAGGATCTGTTAACTCGTTGAAGACGAGTACTGTGTACAACTAATTTATCCTTATTCCGAGTATTTACATGATGAATGTCACTATATTTTTCTCATATTCACTACACTTCAGCACTTTAACTCTATCATATTCCATAAAACACCAGCAAAATTATTCAATATAACACTACAAAACACTAAAGAAATGAATATAATACAAGAGCATGACATGACATTTCCATATTCGCGCCAATCTGTTTAGCTGCGAACAACAAACATGATAAGATTGACAAGTAAGGTTACAGTGTTACTAAAATAAAAAAAAAAATACATCAAAAATCGATAACGATTAATTATTTCGATTTTTCTTACTGATGTAAAAACAGAAGTTTTCACTCACAATAAGACAGAAGGCGAAATATTTTTGTAATTTTTTCTGTTTATGATAATACGATCTCATATCTCACCTAGTTTTTAGTGTTTCAAAGCTAATGTTTTGTTACATTGACTAACTAAAAGCAGTGTCTAGTTTCGTACAGTTGTTTGTCAACTGTACGAAACTAAATTAAAATTATATTTTAATAAACACATTTTTTTTCGTTGAATAAAAATATTATTGTTGTTTTGAACTGTTTATAATCACAAATAATTACGTTTAATCGATATTTTATTATATCAGTAGAACATCGATTAATCATAATTATCTGTGTAATAATGTTGCTACAACAAATCTATTCAACGGAAAACTACGATCCAAATAAAGACTATTATTACACGTTTATAAACCCGGCAAATCTGAGACTCCACAACACGTGATAAAATTATTTTAATAATAAACTAAGATAATGCATTTCATGAACTCGTGTCACAGTTTAAAATTAGATGCATCAAGCGATACTGAAAATGGGCATTCCCCTTTGATTTCATAATTTGTATAGTGGTGTGCGTGTGTGCGTGTGTAATCGTCTGCGCGCATGTAGTATTTTTAGATTCATGTTTCGAACGTTCGAAGTATGGACACTATCCTTCTATACGTTATTATTCTAAGGCAAAGACACACGATAGTATTGAAACTTAAAATCTCTCGACCAAAATACATATAAAGAGAGGCTGCCTAACCAGCTCTTTTTAGGGTTCCGTACCCAAAGGGTAAAAACGGGACCCTATTACTGAGACTTCGCTGTCCGTCCGTCCGTCTGTCACCAGGCTGTATCTCAGGAACGGTGATAATTAGATAGTTGAAATTTTCACAGATGGTGCATTTCTATTGCCGCTTTAACACCAAATAAAATAACTAAAAATAAAATAAAATAAATATTTAAGAAGGACTCCCATACAACAAACTTGATTTTTTGCTCAGTATCGATAAATAATAGCAATAGGGAGGCACTTGTTTATCTAGTCTATGGTACGGAACCCTTCGTGCGTGAGTCCGACTCGCACTTGTTATATTTTATTAAAAGTTTGAAAATGGTTTATGGCAAAGGCCTACGATAGTATTGAAACTGTTCTTATAGGGCAACTTTTTAACTATTCGTAAATCACTTTTTTATTATACGCCGTGTGACGATTGAATAGGAATACAAATTACCACCCTTTTCCTTGCCCGTGGGTGTCATAAAAGACGACTAAGGGATTATAATATACAGATCTATGCAAAAGAATTAAAATAAAACCCTATACCAACCTGTCTAGGACTGGGACGCGGTCGCCACCCTCTGTGAGGCCGTAATCTCACAGAAGGAGGCGGCGGATCGTGCGCGAGGGGAGCTCTTCTTCGCCGACACGTTCCGCCGCCGGCCGCGGGGGACCGGACGGGGGATTTTAGTCCGGCACCCGTAGAGAGGCTGACCGCGCGACGGCGACCGACGTCCCAGGATAGGGACGTTGAGAGGTGAGGGTACTCGAAAGGGTATTCTGTCGGGCCGACCACTGACGACAAGTCATCCTGCTCCGATGGTCGGCCCAGCGACGAAGGTGGCGCAGGTATGGGTGGGTTATGGGCCCGCGCCCCGGACGGGATCGACCGCGTGTGCCCTTACCATAGCCCACCCATAAAAAAGAAAATACGAACCTGCCTGAAAACCATGGTAAGGTCATCTGCAATAATCCCTTAGTCGTATTTTACGACATCCACGAGCAAGAAAGGGTGTAGTGAATTGTATTCTTATTCCATCACCACACGTATAGTATATCATGTCATGATAAGATCCATTTCACTCATTTTGTGGAGGAGCCCAACAGTGGGATGAATAGGAGCCGAAAATGATGATGTGGACTATGAAAGAAGAATACATATTGATTCTACCCCAAGTATTTAGAATGACAGTAGGGTGATGATGATGAAAACAAGAAGTCTCATACTTCTCTAATACTCGAAGGCAAGCGAGACGTGATGTGAAACATCTATAGGGGAGAAAAAATCTGATCGTTGGCGTGGCGTTAACGCCACGCTTGGATATGTAAACACATACCTATATTGTATACTAATGAAAATAAATGTTTATTCAATAAATATAATTTTCTGGAAAAAAATATCTTAATATTTTATTAATACTGTATGCCATATTAGTTCCTGTCGTAATCTGTTCTTTTATGCATATACGTATTCTTGTATAAAATAATTTCGATGTTTCACATCTGCCAGGCGTCCTGAGCGACGGCTCGTTTCTTTTTTCTCAAATAATGCGCGGAAATTAAAACTAAGTAGTACTAAGTAGAACTTTTTATTTGAAAATAGATACGAATTATATTTACGAGTTTTCTATTATAGGTCTTGCCAGCTCTTGAATTTCAGGTGACGTTGAAGTAAGTTCATTACACTCACTGTCTTCACTTGAATTCTATATCAAATACAATTACTTTTCAAAATTACGAACAACGAACAACATTTTTCACGGTCCAAAGGGTTCATTTGTTTTTTTTTTATTATCAAACAGATTCCTTTTTCAAGCCAGTTTGAAATTTAAATAAAAATCAGATAAGTTGCCTCCTTCGTTGCGTTGTGTTGGAGTACTACATCGTTTCATTTTTAAAATACACCATAGATATGAATTTACATGCATTTTTTTTTGCCGGCCGCTGCTCGCGGAGTACAGCAACTTCGATTTATCTCAAAGAAGGTTGTCAAAATAATGCTCAAATTACCCAGCATGTTTGAAAAAATAACAATAACCAAATCTATACCAATAAATAAAATTGGAGTGTCTTTGTAATGTCACAATAATGGGCTTTTTTCATGCTCACACGGTTATTTGCACGACACCTATGCCTAAAATAGTAATTAAAAAAATTTTGTCTGTCTGTCTGTCTGTTTGTTCCGGGTAATCTTTAAAACGGCTAGACCGATTTCAAAAATTCTTTCACCAATGGAAAGCTATAATATCAGGGCGTAAACTAGGCTATATTTTATCCCGGTATTCCCACGAGAACGGGAACTACACGGGAAAAACGACTATAACCTATAACCGAAGCGAAGCCAGATTGATAGTTCTAAATAAAACTGCTTTTACGGATTATATCGCGTTTGTATTTGATTTATGATTGCCCAACGTTTCGAACATTTTGCGGCATTCATGGTTACGGCTGGATTAACGTGTCTCGCGTCCAACAAGTCATTTTTTATTACAGACATGTATAATGACACTTTGAGCACTTGTATAAATTTGACCCACAACAGTAATAGTTGAAAATAATTTTATAAATCAAAAAACTATTTATTAGTAAAACAAAGTAAGACGCGTCTAAAAATAAAAATCAATATTAATTATGTCCCCTGAGTTTTCTTGTCGGTACTTCCTCAGTGCGGCTGCGTTCTTATACCGTGGTAGTATATTAGTTTTGTTAGGTTTAAATTAACAAATAATAATTGTTACAAATTTAATAATTACTAACCATAAAAATTTTTTTTTTTCATATAGAATCATTTTCTTCTTATACTGGCAATAAATTTGTACTAAAATGTGGGTCGGAATTTAATAACTAATTCTCTGTATCGAGTAGATAATTATAAATGTCTGTAATAACGATGACTTGTTGGACGTGAGACACCTTAGTCCGCCCGTGACCATGAATGTTGCAAAGTGTTCGAAACGTCGGGTAATCAAAAATCAAACATAAACGCCATATAATCCGTAAAAGTAGTTTTATTTACAACTAGCAACCCGCCCTCGCTTCGCTTCGGTTTTAGTCATTTTATCCGCGTAGTTCCCGTTCCCGTGGGAATACCGGAATAAAATATAGCATAGTTTACGCCCTGATATTATAGCTTTCAATTGGTGAAAGAATTTTGGAAATCGGTCCAGCCGTTTTGAAGATTACCCAGAACAAACAGACAGACAGACAGACAAAAATTTTTTAATCTTTATTTTAGGCATAGGTGTCGTGCAACTAACCGTGTGAGCATGAAAAAAGTCTATTATTTTGACATTACAAACAGACACTCCAATTTTATTTATTGGTATAGATGTGTAGTGCTCACGTAAACATCAGATATCACTAAATAACCAAATTCGTTAGACAAAACTCTTTATAATTATTTCCTGCAAAAATGTGAGTGCAAGCAATCTACATTTCTTAAAGCCATGAAACTCTCGAAAATTTTATCATTACTAAATTGTTCATATTACTACGAAAAATTTAATTTGAGTTATTTAATAAGCTTACCAGCAAATAAATTGAGAACGCCACTTAAATATTCATCCCGTATTTACTTTGATCCGTTTAAACCCCTGAGGGGTCAAAATATGAATAATATATTCATATAAAATGTTGTAAAAATTTTTGAGTGTTGTACCAGTGACGGCAAAGTTAAGGAGAACGCTTGATATAGTATGGACAAATGATGAGACGGGATGAAAGTAATGTGAGGTTTTAAGTATAATTATCGAAGGTTTTAGAGGTAAGGAAAGACCGAAGAAAGAACGGATAGATTGTCTTAGGTAGATAGATATTTGAGATAGATATATTTTCGTGTGGTGACGGAGTAAGAATACAATTCACCACTCCATATCTTGCCCGTGAATATTGTAAAAGGTGACTATGGGATATAATATGTACCTAACATCTGTGCAAGAGAAGAAAAACTCGATATGAAATCCTATCGACATGTCTGACCAGCATGGTCAATTACCCTCACATTGTGGAGGAAGCCCGAGTCCAACGGTGGGACGTATATGGGCTGCGATGATGATGATGAGATAGATAGTAATGGAGTGAATCATCATCATCATTTCCGCTTATATACGTCCCACTGTTGGACTCGAGCCTCTTACATAGTAGGAGAGAAATTGTGTGAAAAAAAAAACATATTACGTCAACCCCAAGGTATTGGGTTACCCCAATACCTTGGGGTTCACAATTGTGGTGACGAGACGTAGGAATTATGGGATAACGTTTCTGCACAGAGTTAATTAAACAGTTTTAGGTTCAATACAATTCTCTATTTATCTTTAAACTCCGCATACAATAAAAAATATCTAAAGCATTATCTATACCAATAAATAAAATTGAAGCCTGTTTGTAATGTCAAAATATTGGGCATTTTCATGCTTTTTTTTTGGGGTGGGCTGCGGTCGCCGCTCTCCTCGCACCACTCCGTCCGGGGTGACAGAGGGGCGTAAGCACGCACACCCGCAACCCACCCGAACACCACGTCACCTTCGTCGTTGGGCCGACCAGCGGAGCAGGTTACTTGTCATCAGTGGTCGGCCCGACTGAATACCCCCTACTTGGGGTATCCTTTTATCGACTGACGTCCCCCCCTCGGGGAGGATGTTGGTTTTCCTCACGCGGTCGGCCTCTCGGTAGGTCACGGACTAACTCCCCGGTCACGTCATCCGCGGCCTCGGCTAGGGCGGCATGATGCGCAGGTAATTGCGCCAGCGCCGCCCCAGTCGCCGGCGGCGGGTCGCTTCGTCGAGGCTGAGCTCCTCGCGCGCGCGACCCGCCACCTTCTTCTGCAAGATCACTGCCTCGCAGAAGGCTGCGACCGCGTCCCAGTTCCACCATCGCTAGGGCGATGCTCGGCAGCGTCAGGTCGTCAGCGTCAGGTCGGCGGCTTTTTCATGCTCACACAGTTATTTGAACGACACTTATGCCTAAAATACATTTTAATTTGTTTTTTCTCTGTCTGTTTATCTGTCTGTCGATTCCTTTGAGGTAAACTTCAAAACGGCAGAACCGATTTTAATAATATTTGACTACCAGGTAGCTGTCTATATAAGGAGTAACTTAGGTTATATTTTATCCCAGTATACCCACGGGAACAGGAACTATATACATGTATCACACTGTGTTAATATATCTGACCAGCATGGTATAGTAGGTCAAATTTGCTCCCAATGTGGAGGAGTCCCAAGCCCAACAGTGGGACCTATGTGTGCTGCGATGATGATGAAACTCATCATTATTTTTATTACAACTTAAATATGTCCCTACTGTCCCATGGCACGTGCAATAGATAAATATGAGATGAGAATCATTTATTGTTTATCTCGGCTCATATACATCCCCCTGCACCTCCATATTAGGAGGGATATCAACCTAATATACCATACTGGTGGGACATGTTGGGTTTTATTTCTAGTGTTACTTCTTTTACATAGAAGTTATCTGCATAGAAGTTATCTGTTTGATTATAATATTATAATCCCCTAGTCGTCTTTTACGACATCCGTGGGCAAGATAGTGGTGAATTGTATTCCTACTCCGTCATCATACGGATAAGATTAAGTAATTTTAATAATCAAATTTTTATATATTGTTTCAGGTAAACAAAAAATTATGAAGTAAATAAGAAGCATAGGGAATAAGGTAAAGACTAAACACTTGTTTTCGTAACCGCAATTTTATTAGCCACGTTTTTTTTTAAAGACTATGCCTTGCACTAAGAAAATAGTCCTTGTATTGCGGGGGGACTTTATAAACATATAATTAACGGACACAAATTACATCCAGACTTAGAACAACAATTTGTGGATCGTACAAAGTGTTGTCCCTATGGTCATCGCACCCGCTGTCCAGCTACGTCCGGGGTGTCGAAGGGGCGGCAGGCGGCCCCACAACCCACTGTCTCCTCTTCTTCGCCGTTCAGCCGTACACCGGTACCGAGTTCCTTGTCCTGCGTGGCCGGCCCAGCGGCATACCCTGTGGGGTATCTTCCCTTTCGATCGTCCGTCCCTCCCGGGCCGTCACGCGATCAGCCTTTCTGCGGGTGACGGAATAAACCCAGTCCGCGGCCTCAGCTATGGCGCCATCAGGCGCAAGTATTCGCACTTGCGCCGCCCGAGTCACTATAAAGTGTTGACCTTTTTGTTTTTTTTTTATTTTTTTTTGGGGTGGGTTACTGTCAGCGCACCCGCCCCCCGGCTCCGTCTGGAGCGACAGAGAGGTGGCGCGCGGCCTCGTAACCCACCCAATAGCACGTCGCCTTCGTCGTTGGGCCGACCACCGGTGCAGAGTTTCTTGACTTCAATGGTCGGTCCGACGGAATACCCCGAGGGAGTACCCTCTCCCGTCGACGGCCCTTAAAGTGTTGTCCTGCGTGGGATTCAACCAGTGACACTAGTACGGTAGGTATCTTAACCACTATGCTATCTGTAGAGTCAAATTGTTTTCTTAAGAACAACAAGCTCCTTGTGTTATATTGTCTATTAAAATATACTCGAATTTATTCAACATGTTTCAACAAGTGAATTATCTCAGTTATCTATTTAGCAACTCTTTGATGTATAATCGTATTAAACACACTCGAAGCTTTTTGATGCCCTGATGCAATTTGCCTCGATAAATTATGTTTTACCAGAATTTTATTACGGTTTATGTGGGAAGATTATGGGCAAGAATTTATTTTTATTATTTTGTAACCTTGAGAATGTTATAACGTTTAGCTTTTATTAATAATTCTATTCTTCCAGCAATTTTTCGTTAGAACGTAAGAATTTCACTATTGAGCTAGTTTTTTTGAAGTGTAATCTTCTATAGGCAGGTTTCGATGAGAATTAAATTCATCCACGTCATTATCGACATGATCAAGTGACGTGTTAACGCTAACTGTGAATTTTCTGCACCGAAGAGGTCGTCAGGCGGATCGAGGCGCTGGGGTTGAGGGTCGCCCTGGACAAGACGGAGGCCCTCTTGTTCCATGGGCGCCGTATGAGCCCTCCCATCGGCGTCTCGATCACCGTCCACTCGGTTGACATCAGCATCCGGGCCCATATGAGGTACTTGGGCCTGGTGCTCGACGGGCAATGGTGGTTCCGGGAGCATTTCTGCAGGCTCGCTCCACGGCTCGTCGGCGCGCCATGCTTGCATACTTACGCAAAGAGCATGGTGTGCATATGTATCTCGATGATTCAGCCTATATGACCAAGATGTCGAAAAGGCCATGGGTGGTTGGAGGGATTTGCCGGTTGGGCAGTCCGGCTGGAGAGGCCTCGGTTCGGGGTGCGAACCGTGGAGGCCTTCCGGCCGGTGCTGATGCAGTGGTTGGAAAGGCGGCACGGGGTGCTCTCCTTCCGACTAGTGCAGGTGTTGACGGGGCATGGGAGCTTCACCAAATACCTGCACAGGGTCGTAAGGAGGGAGAGTACACCGTCCTGCCACCACTGCGATTGCGACGAGGACACGGCGCGCCATACGCTCGAGGCCTGTGCGGCTTGGGCAGTGCAGCGCCGTGAACTCGTCGCAATCATCGGTGCCGACCTGACGCTGCCGGCCATCGTTAGGGCGATGGTCGACAGCGTCGGGAATTGGGACGCGGTCGCAGCCTTCTGCGAGACAGTGATCTCGCGGAAGGAGGCGGCGGATCGTCTGCGCGAGGAGCGCAGCCTTGATGGGGAGATCCGCCGCCGGCGAATGGGGTGGTGCAGGCGCAACTACCTGCGCCTCATGCCGCCCTAGCCGAGGCCGCGGGTGACGTGACCGGGGATTAGTCCGTCACCCACCGAGAGGCCGACCGCGTGAGGAAAGACCAACGTCCTCCCCGAGGGGGGGACGTCGGTCGATGGGAGGATACCCCACGTAAGGGGTATTCCGTCGGGCCGACCACTGATGACAAGTAAACCTGCTCCGGTGGTCGGCCCAACGACGAAGGCGAGGTGGTTTTCGGGTGGGTTGCGGGAGTTGCGTGCTTAAGCCCCTCTGTCGCCCCGGACGGAGTGGTGCGGAGGCGCGCCGACCGCAGCCGACCCACAAAAAAAAAATAAAAACTGAATTTTCTGCTCAATCAGTGATGATATCTGCATATGTCCTTTAGTAGAATATTAAGACACACTAAATGTCATCATCATCGCAGTCCACATACGTCCCACTATAGGGCTCTGGCCTCCTCCACAATGAGAGGGAGTTTGACCTACTATACCATACTGGTCAGACATGTTCGTACAGGGTTTCATTTCGAGTTTACCCTCTTTTGCACTAATATTATGTTCATACTACATCCCTTAGTCGTCTTTTACGACATCCACGGGCAAGATAGGGAGTGGTGAATTGTGTTCTTAGTCCGTCACCACACGAACAACATGATAAACAAAATTGTATTACATAGATAAACAAAATTGATAACGTAAAATCCAAATAAAAATCCTATTTGAATCAATTTCGACTTCTACGCAAACGAAGTCGCTTGCAGAAGTTAGTATATGTTTAATCTTTTATTTATACATTTGTATTTTTCATATAGAATGTTACGATACTGACTTAAGCAGATTTCACGGGTACCTTGACAGTACTCTCTGAAGTTCATAGCTTAAAGGATAAGCCTCGAAAATACGATCATATTATCTTACACTCCATGGCAAAATATTCCATTGTTAAGATGCTTCGTGGCTTACCTTACCTTGGCAATTAGGGGTTAATATCGTGCTTGTGTTATGACAAAGGACATATCAAGGGTGCTTATCTAAGTGCGTATATAGTTCGTTGTTGACATGGCTCCCATTGCCATGACAAGCTTTTTAATAATATTATATATGGTTCTTTGGTTAATAGAATGACAAAATTGTGACCCAAATTTGTGTTATTTGAGAAGGTTTCGTTACTTCCATTTTATGAATCAAAATATAATACAGGGATTTTTTTTCTAGTCTACTTATTCTCCTTTATGGTGACGGAGAAAGGATATAATTCTGCATCCATTTTCTTCCCCGTGGGTATGGTGAAAGACGACTGTAAAATATTTATATAAAACAGATGCGGGGCAGACGAAATGCGAAATAAAAAATCATATAAATAATATTATTTTACGGATTTTATAGTGTTTGCATTTGATTTTTGATTGCCCGACGTTTCGGACACTTTACAGCATTCATGGTATCAATGCTGTAAAGTACAAAAGCCGTAAAATGGTTTTATTTACAACTAGCAACCCGCCCTGTCGGATTATCTCCGTTGTTCCCGTTCCCGTGGGAATATCGGGATAAAATATAGCCTAGTTTACTCCCTGATATTATAGCTTTCCATTGGTGAAAGAATTTTTGAAATCGGTCTAGCCGTTTTGAAGATTACCCGGAACAAACACACAGACAGACAGACAGACGGACAGACACAGACAGACAGACAAAAAAAATATAAAGTGTATTTTAGACATATGTATGTATAGTGCAAACAACCGTGTGAGCATGAAAAAAGTCTATTATTTTGACATTACAAACAGACACACCAATTTTATTTATTGGTATAGATGTATTAAGCTTGTGTAAACATCAGAAATAACTGTAACAAATTTTCCTGTAACAAATCTTTTTCCAGCGTGGTATAGTAGGTCAATTTCCTTTCTAACTACAGTCGAGGCTCAAGCTCAGTCGTGGGCCATAGTGGGCTTAGATGATTATGATGCATAATCTACCCATTGTGAAAGAAAAATTTAGGCCAATAGTAAGATGCGTCGAGAAAAGATTTTTGCTGTCCATAATTCATTAATCACCGTATGGTGACGGAGTAAGAATACAATTCATCACTATCTTGCCCGTGGATGTCGTAAAAGACGACTAAGGGATTTAATGCGCACATAAAATCTGAGCAAGAGAAGGAAAACTCGAAATGAAACCCTATACCAACATGTCTGACCAGCAAGTAGTTCAAATTCCCTCCCATTGTGGACGAGGCCCGAGCCCAAGAGTGGGACGTATGTGGGCTGCGATGATGATGACGATGATAAATCCATTCATTAGCTTACCAACGTTTTTTATCGCCTTCGGTGGTAACTAACAAGCAGTACACCAAATGTTAACTGATGCTGCTGATCATGGACTTTGCAATACCAAGCATACAAACAGGTCGCTGCATATCGTAAAGAAAGTGTTCCAGTCTAAAAGGTTTACTGATATAAGCCTCTATTGCATAATAGCCACGCTTGAAAAACGAGCTAGCGATTGTAGCCAATAAAGCAAGCCTGGTGTCTGTATAGAATTCTATACCCTACTATCCTGCACCTAGATTAGGCAGGGACTTACAGCCGTATATTGCAGAAGTTCATAAGCACAGATTACTTGTACCAGATCAACTTGTCTGTCATTACAAGCTCTGAAAATATCTATTTTTAAATAGATCAATTAATCTTATCAGAAAATAACGAGTCCTTTGTTTCGTAGTCGTTAAATGATTTGTTGTTTAGCTGGAGAAAATTTGGAAATCTCGCAGCCCTTCATTTAAGCGAAGTATTTATTTAATTTCTATGATCATTAGTTGTACAATGTTTTGCCTGTTTTATGTCTATAGAATGTAGAAGTTGTATTTACTTCATAAATTAAAATTGTCGTATAAAAATTATCAAATATTTATTACACTACGGTTAAAGTTTGACGTAATTATAAACGAGATTGATCACTGTTCTTTTTACATTTTTGTTTTAAGAAACTGGTCTGAATATTTAAAATATTGATAATATAGTTATTTCATATCGGAACGTTCTAATAAATATATTTTTTTTATGTCGACTCATAAACGCTGGGCTCGAGCCTCCTCCACAATAGGAGGGAAATTAACCTACTATACCACGCTGGTCAGACGTGTTGGCATAGGGTTTTATTTCGACCTTTTTCTCTTGTATAGATTTTATATGCATATTGTATCCCTTAGTCGTCTTTGACGGCACTCACAGGCAAGATATTGTGTATTGTATTTTTACTCCGTCACCACACGGAAAACTCTGGTCCCATTTTAATTTTGTTCAACTCTGACAGTGACATCCATGAGAAAACGCAACCGTTTTTACCGACTTAGTCTTTTATTTTTTGTTCAGAATTATTAAATAGACTGTTATAGTCATTTTATAAATAAAATAATATTATTAACTCCAAAAAATTAAACCTTAAAGCTTTCAACTGGGTCAACCGCTTCTGGTGATTCATTTTTTATTTCAAGCTGATATTTATCTTATGGTCTATAACTTAGAGAACAGTAATTCAAATTCTTTATTTTGAGTCGATCGTTCAAAATCATACTCTCACTAAGACAGGTCGTTGCCTTTAGCTGAGCGCTGACTACGCAATTAAAATCACATCTGTAATTCTCAGTTAAACATGAAAGCACCTATAAAAGTGTTATATCATATTCAACAAACTTTAACTTTGGAATTTTATCTGCATGACATTTTAAATTAATATTAAGTGTCATACTAAAATATTAAATACAATTCAAGAACTTTTCATGATATTTTTACCTCCAAAACTTCTTACGGAAACTTAATACAAACAAGGATGTTGTGACAGTTCTTTATCTGTCATGTTATTGTCATGTTGACTGTAATCCTGACAAACTGTCATTTATCCGTTTTTGGAGGAGAGGAGCGATCAAAGAACTTGTTACTGTTTGTACCTACTAATACTTTTTTTTAAGTAGGCAATGGGAATTATACGAACAATGATGAAAGAGTTGAAATTATTTATAGATTAAATTGAGGACAGTTTAGGTGTTTTCTCAATTTCATTTTCTGTAGTCGCTACTAAATAAGCAATTAATGATTTCTGATATTAATGAATTATGCATCCTTACTAATATTATAAATGCGAAAGTAAGCTTGTTTGTTTGTTACGCTTTCACGCTCAAACACCAGCACCGATTTCCAAAATTCTTTCACCATTGGAAAGCTATAATATCAGGGAGTAACATAGGCTATATTTTATTCCAGTATTCTCACGGGAACGGGAACTACGCAGGTAAGACGACTGTAACCGAAGCGAAGCGAGGGCGGGTTGCTAGTTGTAAATAAAACTACTTTACTGACTAGGATCTTAGTCCGCCCGTGATCATGAATGCTGTACACTATTCGAAACGTCGGACAATAAATAAATCAAATACAAACGCGAAATAATTCTTAAAGTAGTTTTATTTCTGCACAGGTGGTCGGTCCAACAACGAAGGCAATGTACTATCGGGTGGGTTACGGGGCCACGCGCCGCCCCTCTATCGCCCCCGACGGAGCCGGGCGGCGGGATCAATGACCGTAGCCCACCAAAAAAAAAAAAATGGTTGGCACTCGGGGACTGCCGCGGTAAAGCTATTGCATAGCATTTTTTTATCAACTTATGCAATTATAGATATTTATTTATTTTTTATTTATGCAGTATTTTTTCTTTGATATTAATTCAAGTTACACTTTTTGAGCGTGGTGACCGATAAGAAAACAAATGTACTATAAGTATAACAATAAAGGCGGTTTGGATTACCACTGTCATCCGCTGAAGATCGTTGGGACCGTTAGAAAACGCGCGAAAACACTTTTTGACGTAAGCTACGCAAAGCGGTGGCACGTGTGCACACCGAGACGGACGAACGCAGAATGTCGACGTCACGTCTCGACGACCGTACGCTTGGCTGAGTTGCCGCCACCCGCATACCATGGTATGGTAAAATAAAACCTCACACCCCCCTACCATGTAGCTACATGGTAGGGGGGTGTGAGGTTTTATTTTCGTTACGGAATTTCTTGATTCGGTCGCCGCGCCAAGCCCGTGATAAAAGCTATGCAATAGCTTAAAAAAAATAGTTTTATTTACAATAAGCAATTTTTTTTTACTATATCATCATTTTCCGTTCGGTGACGGAGTAAGAATACAATTCACCACTCCCTTTCTTACCCGTGGATGTAATAAAAGACGAGAAAGATCATAATATTATATCTATGCAAGAGAAGGTCAACTCGAATTTAAACTTTATATCAACTCGTTTGACCAACCTGCCATAATAGGACGTTAGATGTATTGTTATAAGGTTTTGTTTCGAGCTTTCCTTATCTTGAACAGATGTTATATGCATATTTATTACGTCAAAGAGAATACAAATCACTAGCAAATGTGGTATAACAAAAACGCATTTGCTATGTAATAACAAAACGCAAATGACAGCTAAATGTAATTTTGTCTATGATTAAGTATGGTTGACAATTTAAAAATTATAATTTTGTCAGAAATCAATAATCAGTGATTTGTATTCTGTTTGAATCATATTAACAATATAGTGACCAAAACGATCGAAACTTTCTCGACAAAGCCGTGATGATTCTTCCATTAGAGACTATATTGCCGGCAATTTAGAAAATATATTTACAAAAATAATTATGGGCGGTACGAAGTTCGCCGAGTCAGCTAGTATTTATATAAAAAAAAATCATACCTAGTCCTTTTAGTAAAAACCTTACGTAAATATATCATACCTATCCAATAGAATATCATAAAAAAATAGTAGTATGTGTCATAAAATTCAACCTTTAAGAAATGGCAACTTTTATCTCATAAAATTGTGAAATACGGTCCACAGTAAATCTACCTACGTATCAGATGACAGAGATGTCATCGTAACTCACTTGCTTGACAAAGTCGACCTAGTGGAACCAAGTCTTAAATATAACATAGCTTTGAACGATAAAAAAAAAGCAATTTCTCGCTACGTATTTATTTTGTGGCCATGTCTGACATCGTATTATATTCATATGAAATAAATAAATAGTTTCATTGCGGTATATATGAATTACAATACATTTGGAAATAGGATGTCTTAGGTAGCAAATAACGAGGAGTAGACTGCTCACTTATCGCCTTTTTCTTTTTTGGGTGGGCTATGGTCAGCTCATATGTCGTTAAATTCTTCCGGGGTGACGAAAGGGCAGCGTGCGGCCCCATAATCCACCGTATTCCATCCCCTTCGCCATAGAGCCGACCACCGCTACCAAGTTTTTTGTCGTCCGTGGCCACCCCGACAAGATACCCTTTCGGGTACCCTCCCTCCCGAACATCCCTCCAGGGTCATCGGTCGCCATCACGCGGTCAGCCTCTTTGCGGGTGACGGACTATTGTCCGGTCCAGTCATCCGCGGCCTCGGCTAGGGCGGCGTCAGGTTCAGATGCCGCCCTTATAGCCTGCAAAAAAGAAATAGTTATATATTTAAAGAAATGGGGTATAATTTTGTCAAGGTTATGGTTCTATTATGCCATAATAATGCCTTTTCGTGGAGTTTATGGTAAAAATTAACTTCGTAACTTATATTAGTAGGCTGACAAATATATGAAATACATTGAATTTAGCTATAAGTCAGCATATAAAATCACACAGCAGTAAATTTAAGTAGCGCTACGTTTAAGTTCCATGTGTTGGCTCAAAGCCAGATGTCCTCAATCGAGGCTTTATGAAAAAAAAATAGCAACTATATGAACATTTATTCTTTAAAATTGGCAACACATTGAAATATAGCTTGCTTATCAAGCTGTATTTTAGCGTTACGTTTTTCTTTCTGTTATAATTTTTTATATATGACAACAGATATTGTCGACTCTATTATTATTATTCTTCTTCTTTAACTCGTGTATTGTTCAATCATTTCAATTTTCAACGTATTAAACGAAACATCGATGTTTTTTTAAAGATTTATGGCCCTGATTTGTACGAACAATCCTCAATTTAATTTAAAATGCAAACTATCTTTATTATCTACACCAACTATTTCTGTTGAATAGTTAAGTCTTTAGAGCAAGGAAGGTGTAGAGTTGAGGTAACGAAATTACATTTAAGAGCTATTTTTTATTTAGTAAATTTATTACAAGCATATGTTAACTGCAGCAAGTTATTTAGAAGCAGAGTAACTAAACTATCACGCAGGCTCTGTTAAAAGTACATTTTAAATAGATGGCAAACAAAACATCGATATAAAAACATCGTATAAAATAACATCGATACATAGATGTTTTATTATACTGTAAATGATTTACGCTACTAATTTTAATTTAATAATTTATTTATTTTCTGATACAAAGGTACTTACGAGCTAATTTCTGTAGTTTTATAAAGTCTTATTAGTTTATACTGAACATCGATGGTAAATTTCCCTGTCGGGTATGCCTGCATCGCTCCAGTTACCGTGACGAAGTGTGTTAGCATATTCGATATTATAAATGTCCATATACTAAGAATACAATTGGCTATCTCCGCTCTTACCCGTGGGCGTTATAAAAGACGCCTAAGGGATATAATGTGCAGATAACATCAATGCAAGAAAAGGAGAATTTGAAATAAGACTCTATATCAACACATTTCACCGGCGTGGTATAGTAGGCCAAATTTCCTCACATAAAGTAGGAGACCTAAGCCCAATAGTAGGACATATATGGGCTGAGATGATGATGATGTAGTAATGGAATAAGAATACAATAGCCACAACTTATTCTTTCCGTTTTGGACGCACGCTCTCCCCTCGGTCCGGTGTGTTGAAAGGGCAGTGTGCGTTGCCATAACCCATCGCAGTAGCTCCTCGTGACCATGATCCGATCACTGATGCCGAGTCCTTGACGTCCTAAATAAATACCTTACTGAGATAAAAGGATATTTTTTTGATGTGAAACATCTGTAGGCGAGGATAAACTTCATCGTTGGCGTGGCGTAAAGCGACGCATGCCATGACGAGGCCTCGCCACGCTCAATGATAGTAGGTGTAATGCCGACCGATTGTCACCACAATATCGTCAGAGGCATCAAATATATTATATTATTACAGAAATCACTGATTAAAAGAACTGTGTTGTCACTATTTAAAATATGTTGGGATTTTTAATTCTTGTATTTAATGAAAATAAATGTTTATTGAATGAAAATCATCATTTTCTGAAAAAAAAATCGTAATATTCTATTTATACATTCATCATCATCGTCATTTCAGCCTATCGCCGTCCACTGCTGGACGTAGGTCTCCCTCATGTTGCGCCACAATGAGCGGTCCTGTGCCGCCTGCATCCAACGACGCCCAGCTACTTTCACTAGGTCATCGGTCCACCTAGTGGGGGGGCGTCCTACACTGCGTCGTCAGATACGTTGATATGAGGCCTACATTTAGGGACCACGTTTCGTTTTATACATTATGCCAATATTAGTTCCTGTATAATAATTTCTATGTTTCACATGTGCCAGGCTTCCTGAGCGACAGCTCACTTTTTTTTTTCATTAGTGCATTGCTATTTTAGGAATATTTTTTTAAGGATTATTCCTATTGTATTGTGGAGGATATATGTATATAATAAGTATAATTAACGAACACAAATATTATCTATCTATATATTTATATATGATATAGGTTTTAATATATAAGAGTAAGTAAATTTACAGTTCTTTACTAATATTTTTTGTCGCATGAGTACGTTGGAGATTAATAAACTGTTCTAATTGAAGGTCGTCATGAAAGTCCTTGACCTCTTAACGAGAGCGTATAAAACGGACCGTCGATGTATTCATTTCCTTGTATAAAAAGCTCAAAGTAATACATTTCCTAGTTCAGCCAAATATATCAAGATATTAGGTGCGGATCTCTTCTATCGTGAAAGAAAAATTGATCGATACTAAGAGTAAGAAGTGGTACCGTGTGGTGACCGAGTAAGAATACAATTCACCAGCCCCTATCTTGTCTGTGGATGTCGTACGAGGCTACTAAGGTGGACAAGATACAAGAGAAGGAAGCCTCGACTTAAAGCCTTATACAAACCCGTCTGAATAGCGTAGTATACTAAAGGGTTTTTCAACAAGAACATTGTTTTCTAAAACAAAATAAAACAAGAAATTTAGATTTGTATTGTATTACGAAGAGAAAAGTTCGGCAATTATGAATGAAAAATGATATCTGGCAAATGTCCACCACGACCACGCTGAGAGATGTCGATTCTTCTTCTTCTTTCTTCATCAAAGTTTTTAATCACTTTTTAGCAAAAGGGCGGGTGTATTTCGTTACTCACATCATGGATTTTGAGTTTTAAGGCTGCAATCGATTCGATTGGCTCCGTATAGATTCTGTCCTTAACATAGCCCCACAAAAAATAATCCAGTGGTGTTAAATCACACGATCTGGCTGGCCACATAACTATCATCTAAATTTCTTGTTTTATTTTGTTTTAGAAAACAAAGTTCTTGTTGAAAATCCCTTTAGTTAACTTTATGAAAGAGAAGGTATACTTGAAGTTAAACCTTATACTAACCTGTCTGGTCAATAATCCTACTATTTTGGAGAAGGCTTGAGCCCGACAGTGGAACATATATAAGCTGAAATGAAAAAGGAAGTCGTTGCTTAGGATGCCTGGCAGATGTAAAACATCGAAATTATTTTCTAAAAGTAAATATGTATAAATGTACAGATTACGCTAGGAACTAATATGCCATAAAGTATTAATAAAATATTACGCGTTTTTTCCCAGAAAATTATGATTTTTATTCAATAAACATTTATTTTCATTAGAATACACTATAGGTATGTGTTTAGGTTAATAATTTATTTTGAGCTCACTAGATGGCGTTGTACAAACTTCTAAAACAGGTTATGGTTTCGTTACACAAGTGTACATATCCAAGCGTGGCGTCAACGCCACACCACGTATGCAGGTAACATTGGTGCAAGAGAAGAAAAACGCGACATAAATCATTTCATTTTTAGCAGTAGACACGTATGACCAGCGCGATTTTGTAGGCCATATATCCTATGCAGCTGTAAGGAAAAAGAAAGTGTCAGATAATTAAAAAACTATTCAACAAGCTTGGTAGGATGGCCATTTCTGTTTATAACCATCCCACTATTGGACTCGGGCTTCCTCCACAGTTGGAGGTAAAAGCAATATAAGACTGTATATTTTTAGTGATAGGGCGTGTTTATAATTGCATGAAACGCCTGAAATAAAATATCATGCTGTCTAGCTACTGTTTGCTACAATAATATTGCAACTTGTCACTAATAATGACCGCAGTAAGTTGCTTGTAGGCAACGATATTATAGATCGATGTAAATTTTGTTACATGGTTTCTAACCCTCTCCGCGTGGTGGCGGAGTAAGAATACAATTCACCACTCCCTATCATGCCCGTGGATGTCGTAAAAGACGACTAAGGGATATAATATGCATCTGTGCAAGAGAAGGAAAATTCGAAATAAAACCCTATACCAACATGTCTGATCAGCATGGTATAGTAGGTCAATTTCTCTTTTATTAGAGAAGAGGCTCGTGCCCAGCAGTAGGACGTGTATGACCTGAGACGAGACCTATTCTTCTTCCACGAAAAATGTATTTTTTTACTCAATTAAAATTTTGACATACTACAGTTCGCATCTTTTATTCAAACCACCTAAATTAAGTTCAATCCATAATGCCACACCGCTAGTCAAATTTCTCCTGTAATGGCTATCCTTAATCGCTTCAGAGTGTTTTTTAATTGCTTTTGGTAGAAGTAAGCAATGAGTAAGCGGCAACTATTGGTCATGAAACTCTTTAATATTAGGGGTACATACAGTCATGTACATATATACATAACGTATAGGGGTTTGGGTTTTCGGTTATCTATCTTACGGAACAAGGGACAGTAGCAAATTGTTACTATACAAACACAAAAAAAGCGGTGGGCCATGGTCAGCTCGTTCGCCGCCTGGCTCCATCCGGGGCGACAGAGGGGTGCCGCGCGGTCCAATGGCCCACCCGTGACGCGTCGCCTTCGTCGTTGGGACGACCACCGGTGCAGAGTTCCTTGTTTTCAGTGGTCGGCCCGACGGAATACCCCGATCGCGGGGTACCCTCTCTTTCCGACGTCGCGCGGCCGGCGATGTGTGGTGGACTAAATCCCCGGTCCAGTCACCCGCGGCCTCGGCTAGGGCGGCATCAGGCGTGGGTAATTGCGCCTGCGCCGCCAACAAATTGTTAATACAGGGTTGACTAGTTTTCACTAGAGTATGGTATTGTTTATTTAATAAGCCTTCTTAACTTTCTCTTGTATTTGAAAACCTTTTTGAGCCATATTGGCTTTAGAGATAAATTTCAGCTGATTTATCGCCTAGGACCTATACTTTTGTAAATAAGACTTGGGAAATTAAATTTTCACTAACAGTTAAAGGTATAAATATGCGCCTCATATTACAACAATTGAAACGCAATTGTCGTTTAGGATTTCATTTTCTTACCATACCTCGGATGATGTGCCTCATTTATAGTTGCAGACTGAAATCTGTTCATAGGCATTACCAGTCACCGCCTTCTGAGAAGCAGTTATCTCAGAAGTAAGCATCGGTACATATATTTAGGGGCTGCACGCCCACCCTTCAGTCGTTATGAGCGGTTTGAGCTTCGTATAACTGATAATAGCCTATCCTAAAAAAAAAAAATATACTTTATGAATGGAATTAAATTATTATCACTGAATTATTATTATTTTGTATAATACAAAGAATTAATTGAACATTACATTTTTAAATAAATTAACACTCATTTGCGCTCATTAATTCAATTTTTTTTTTTTTAAATTAGAGTTAGATGCATCACAGGCCAATCGTTTAAGCCGATGCCTCTCTGTCGCTTGCATCGCATCCTCGCTTGCAAGCTCAGCTCAGGCGGAACGTGACAATGAGTCATACTTTTTCATGCGTGCAGCCGGCGTTCATCGATTTATAAAACGATACCACGTCAAAAAAGAATGAAATTACCAGTATTTTTTTTTTTTTTGTGGGTGGGCTGCGGTCGGCGCGCCTCCGCACCACTCCGTCCGGGGCGATAGGCTTAGCGATAGATAGCCGCGAGGGGCTTAAGCACGCAACTCCCGCAACCCACCCGAAAACCACGTCGCCTTCGTCGTTGGGCCGACCACCGGAGCAGGGTTACTTGACATCAGTGGTCGGCCCGACGGAATACCCCCTATTGGGGTACCCTCCCTTCGACCGACGTCACCCCCTCGGGGAGGACGTCGGTCTTTCCTCACGCGGTCGGCCTCTCGGCGGGTGACGGACTAATCCCCGGTGACGTCACCCGCGGCCTCGGCTAGGGCGGCATGAGGCACAGGTAGTTGCGCCTACGCCGCCCCAGTCGCCGGCGGCGGATCTCCTCATCGAGGTTGCGCTCCTCGCGCAGGCGATCCGCCGCCTCCATGAAATTACCAGTATTGAAATATATGAATAATTAACCAAACTAGAATATTTTGTCTATGTTAGTTTTCTTAACCCACATTTACAACTGTAATTAATCACTCCGCAAATCCTTGTTGCCATTTATATTTCTTTGCCCATCTAGTTTAATTTATTACGCATACTCGGAAACAATTTTCTCGTGATATTAATAAATGAGATAGTTTATCCCTGGCCTCAATCACGACTTAGCGGGTTTAATAATTCTAATTTATGGAATATATTTTATACTTGTCATACGTTGCCGTACGAAGTAGGAGTAAAATTTACCACTCCCTTTCGCGCCCGTGGGTATCGTAAAAGACGATTAAGCGATAATAGGTATATAGATAACATCTATTCAAGAGAAGAAAATTCTATATATACCCTATTTTTTTTTCCTACGGTTGGCGCACTCCTCGTCCGCTCCTTCCGAGGCGACAGAGGGACATAAACAAGCACACCCGTAACCCACCCACGCGACACGGACACCCAGGTGACTTGACGTCAGTGGTCGGGCCGACGGAATACCTCCGAGGAGTACCCTCTCCTCGACCGACGTCCCCCTCTTGGGGAGGACGTCGGTCTTTTCTGACGCGGTATATATACCCTATACTAATACGTCTGAACAGCATGATATAGTTTATCTCAGTATGGAGGAGGCTCGAGTCCTACATTGAACTGATTTCAAATATTCAGTATTACACTAGCGAAAGAGAGTCTTTTGAAATGTGTTGAAGTGATTTATCTATTCTTCTTTCTTATCTATTAAAGTGTTTGCATGAAACTTATCAAATTAATAACATTTCATCCCAGAGTAAAATCTTGAAAGAGATCCAAACCTTCTGTGGATAGTTATACATTCAGAACTGTATTGTCGACTTGGTTTAGGATCTCCCGATTCAAACTAACTCAGATGACTATACCAGAATTATCGGACGTCAGCTTGTACCAGATTAAAATGGCTCTCAAAAAACTAAAAAAAACGACGCTCTGAGACGAAGGAACTGTAGCGATTTCTGAAATCAGGCGGTAAATCGATCTTCAAACTTTCAGAAGTTTTTAACATCCCTTATTGTCGGTGGTGACGTTCCAGAGTCGTGGACCAGGTGTATTGGTAGTGCACTTTTTGCAAAAGGATGATAAACCTCTTCTAAGGAATTATGAACCCATCTCAGACTAGAGTCGCGTCTATTGGTTGTTTTCAAGTGACCGAAAAAAGCAGTAGGTCTCCAATTTGATCAGTGTAGAATAATAGTTGTTGAGCAGTGTAGAGTAAGTAGTAATAGATCAATTGCCTTCTCATAATAGATCAGCTCCGAGCTCAATAGTGAGACTATGTGGACTGAAATGATACTTAAATATCTAAAAGCATAAAACAATGGCCAATATATGTACCTACCTATGTTACCAGTGATAACCAAGATAGCATCCAGTGTACGTAAGTCCGTAGATAATACGAAGAATTCATACGCTAAATTGGCAACGAATAGGCCACGTCACTCGACGAATCAGTAGGTCCTGGGTAAAAAGTTCCTAAAGTAACAGCTATGTATTGAGCAACGTAGTGTTTCCCTAAAAGAAGCACTAACGACTTAGTAAAAGATATTGCAAGTCATATAATGCCGGCGACACAGGACTCCGTTTTGTGAGGCAGACTTTCGTCTATGAGAGAGGTTTACGTCCAACAGTAAACGGCAAATGTTGAATGATGATAGAAGTATGTCTTTATGAAAGAAAGAAAGAAAGAAAAATAATTTATTACTCTTTTACGAAAGGAACACCTACAAGAACATAATAATAAAAGTACAATAAGATAAAAACTATAACTAACAAAAAAAAAGAAAAAGAGAAACAACGAAAATAACAAAAATTACATAAAGATCTGGTCTCCTTCGCAAAAGAGCAAAGGGATAGCTGCTCAGCATAATGCTGAGGTATCTACTCAGTAAATACCACAACGCTGATATTCTGCAGCGTCCTGCGACGTTCGTCAGCGATGTACACGTAGCAGAGTATAAAAGACATTGACGAATTATAAGTATCTCTTTACAAATAATATATTGCAATAATAACAAATATAACAATAATCTAACTTAAAAAACATATATAAAAATAATAACAAAATAAAGGATAAGATCGTCTTAAAATTACGTAAATGAACCAAGAAAAAATTAAAAAAAAAAAAAAAAGATATATATTTTAATCTGTGGCATTACCTGTGATGTGATTTTGCAGTGATTTTTGAGTGGCAATGATACTATAAACAAAACTGGCGAAATGTATCTTTCTCCTAGAGGTCATCTTCAACATATTGTGTTTATTTAAATATGGAGTTACATGATTTCTTTTAGGTATCCGGAAGCAGAAGCGTGCACAGGCATTTTGGATTCTTTGTATCAGGCACTCTGTTCTACTTAGTATACATGGTCCATATACAATATCACAATAGTTCAGCTTGGATAAGATGAGACTATTGGATAATTGGACTCTTAAGCGTTCACTGATATAGTCACGTATTCCATACAAGACCTTTAGTCTGTAGAAACAGCTCTTGAGCACATTGTTAATATGTTTTTCAAAACGAAGGCCTGTATCTATTAATAGCCCTAGGTTAAGTGCTTCCTCTACTCTACAAATTTCCTCACCTAGTACAAAAATTTTAGGGTTTTCAGAGAGAGTCGCATCAATCTGATCATTCATATGATAAGTATTTATAGAGATAGATTATTAAGGCATAATATTTCAAAAAATTATACATATGTAGATGTGTATGAAGAAATTATCGCACCTAAGTTGATTTGCTAATAATCACATGCTAATAAACATATTTTACTGCTCAAACTCCTTTCCCCATTTATCAATATTAGTATTACGAACATCACAATCGAAAGAAAGGTCGTAAAATCGAAGTACTTGCCATATTTTATTGCCTTATAACCAATGCTCGATTTGCGAATAAGTAATATAAGCTGTGGCTTAGGGATGGTAGATATCAAATGGCTTTTGTTGCCTTTACCGAGACTTAAGAAAGTGATAACTTTAAGTGCGTTTTTTTTTTCAAATGAGAGCCAAGTCGTATATAACAGAGTTTTATTAATTTTCCTTTACTTTTTTTATCTAAATATTTTTTTTATTTGTCATATTTTCAGCCCACACACGTCTTAATATCAGGGCAGGCTCTTCAGAAGAGCTAATGGATTTATGATCCCGAAAATAATGCTATTCATTATCTAAATATTTGCCGTGTAACTAAGAATATAATTCAGGTATCCTCGTTTTTCTCTGCTGCTAGTGTAAAAATCGTTTAGGGGCAAAGGCATGAGCACTTTCCCAACCATTAAGAATGAGGTTTTCCGTGTGGTGACGGTGTAAGAATATAATTCATCACTCCTTATCTTGCCCGTGGATGTCGTAAAAGACAACTATGGGGTATAATAAGCACATAACATCTACGCAAGGGAAGGAAAACTTGAAAAGAGATGGACAATTCTATATGGAGATTTATTCTTCTCTTTCAATAAATGGGATAGAGCCTCTTTTACAATGGGAGGTAAATTGATCTATTATAGATTGGTCAAACAAGTTGGTTTTGTTTCGAGCTTTATTTTCATTTTACTTTTTGAATAAATTTTATATACAATTTATAATCCCTTAATCGTCTTTTACAATACCATTGATAAGAAAGAGAGTGGTAAATCGTATTTTTACTCAGTCTATACAAGGAAATTGGAATGATTATCATATAAATACTACTAGTAGATATTTTTAGCGTTCTCTACCCAAAGGGTAAAAACGGGACCCTATTACTAAGACTTCGCTATCTGTTCGTCCGTCTGTCTGTCACCAGGCTGTATCTCATGAACCGCGATAGTTAGACAGATGAAATTTTCACAAATTATGTGTTCCTGTTGCGACTATAACAAAAAATACTAAAAATAAAATAAATATCTAAGGGGTAAAAAATCCAATTATTGCCTATTTTTTATAGATAAATGGTATCGAACCCTTCGAGCGCGTCTCCGACTCGCACTTAGCCAGGTTTTTGTATTGCGGGGCACTTTACAAATATATAATGTAACGGAAGCAAATTACATGCAGACTCAGAGCAACAATTTGTGGATCGCACAAAGCGTCGTAATGCATAGCATTCGAACCCTTGACACTGGCACGATAGGTCGGTACCTTAATAACTACACCATCTGTGCAGAACTACACTAATGAGAAATCTAGATACGCCGCTAATTAAGACATTAACACATCAGCAGAGATTCAACCGAATCTAAATAAAGCTAAATTTCCTGAAAATATCGAGTATTTTGTTTTTGATATCCGCATTTATAACATAGGAGCACGTAACGTCGGTACTCACGATAATCTTACCGAGTCGCTATATGGCCATTTTAAGAAGAACTCTCAAAATGTTACTTACTTAAGTGCGTTCTCTACGAGTAGCTTTCATGTGGGCCTTTTTACTGGTCCGAGTCTCGTAAGAAAATTGTGAGTATCTTAGCTTAATGCACGCTGCTTAAGATAACGGTTTTATTAGAATTACGGTGTATGCGAGGTTTATGTTTATGAGAAAATCACATTAGGTAATATAATAAAATGTGTGTTAAGAACTTTTATACTTTCCTCAAGAGCTGTAAGTAAATTTTCAGGATTACGAATTAAAATTTAATTTGGGTAATATAATAGAATTGGCTACTTTAAAACAATTCCTAAATTTCCTTATTCTTTTAAAACCATGCCTAAATGTGTAATAATGCAGAGCTGTTTTATTTATTAATAAACTATATATAGCTTTTGAAGCGAAGTTTCTATACGGACGTTCGGGACGCTCGCATATGAGCGCTCGCTGCGCGGCCACTCCATCAAGCGTCAGATTTATTACAGTTACCCGACAGCGTCAAATTCAATATCGTTACACGTTATATATATATATATATATATATATATATATATATATATATATATATATATATATATATATATATATATATATTTATATATATATATATATAATATATATATATCAAATTGTACAGGCGTAGTCTGGGCTAGTGGACTAACGCCGTGTTTGACAGAAGAACCTAAGGTTATAGTTTGAAGTACCTAAAGCCCTTAAGTTCTTAGCCTATATGATGGGATACCTGCACCGCGCTACCTAAGGTGACAGGTAGATGTGAGATGGATGTTTGGGTGGAGGATTGGTAATTCTCACTGCCAGTCAAACAGACTCACTTGACTGATCAGAACTGACGGCTAAGGGTGTCTTGGCCACAGTGAGATGGAGGTTTGGGTGGAGGATTGGTAACTCTCACTGCCAGTCAAGCAGACTCACTCGACTGGTCAGAACTGACGGCTAAGGGTGTCTTGGCCACAGTGAGAGGGATGTAAATGAGAGATGAATAAATTCAAATCTGATTTATTTTACAAAATGTACACCTTATATACTACTTATTGCTAATACACACATATACCATTTTGTGTTAGTGTGTCGTAAGTGTAAAGTATAACGCAGTGTCTTTAATCATGTCAGTGCTAATTTTGCAAATTTGTATGTTGACATGCTTTACTTGTATGTTGACATGCTCTACTTTTGAGTTTGCTGCGTTGCATGTTCAATGTGCATTGAACATTCTGGGGTCTCTCAGGAACACGACTGCAAGTCGTATAATTCGATAACCTCATATGGTCCAATGTGTCCTTCCGTCGCTTGTGGTGTGTGGACTGTAGTCTGGGGACGAGGTTTCCCATACCGTGGCCGTGGTTGTGGTGGAGCTGTCCGCTGTTTGTCTGTATCTGTGGCTTGTGTTGTAGTTGTTTCCTTGTTTTGTCTTCTTGTAAGTCTATCTCGACATTGTTTGAGTGGTCTGAAATAAATTAAAAGACAAGCTAATACTATTAAAGAAAGAGATGTCACGGTACTAGCCACATAGGAATGAGATTCTATTCGCCTCCATATTGTGTTATCTAATCTTGTTTTTAGCTTTGCTTCTGAAGCGGCTAAGTGGTCAAATATACTGGTGGAGCTATCTAATACTTCCTCCTTCGGTATGTCTGGTATCTCTGATTGGACTACTTGTGTGTCTAGAGTAAAATTACTCCTTTTAAAATATGATGCTTGCACAGTTGTTGTTGTTATTCGTTTAGCTGCAAGAATGTTGTTCAACGTCTTTACTACACAGCTTTCTGAAATGTGTAGTACTCCTATATCCTCTAGGTTAATTTCTTGTCTTTGTCCATCACATATTATCGAAGCTGATTGTGTTTTTGTAGTGATAAACATCCACGTATTCTGCATGTAAAGTTGTTTCCATAGAATTGTAGATTGAATGTTGTATCTTCTTGATGTGCATTGTGATTTAGTGTTATTATTGTTGCTGAACAATGCTGGTCAACAATGCAATTCTTGTTCAATTGCATGTTCTTAACAGCCACGGGATAGCAAACTTTTTAAGCCATGCTCACCTTAACATTTATAAAATTGTTATACCCGCATAATAGTGTTAGAAATGTTAAGTTGGGGCATCGAGACGACTTTAACGCTTTCGGTTAAAGTTGTATCCAGCCCATTCTTAAATTGCCCTCCTTTTTTTTGGGAGGTGGGCTACGGTCAGCATACCCGTCGCCCGGCTCTGTACGGGGCGACAGATGGGCAGCGCGCGCGGCCCCGTAACCCGCCCGCGACACGTCGCCTTCTTCGTTGGGCCGACCACCGGTAAAGAGTGACTTCCGTTGGGCCCGACGACCCCTTGAGGAGTACCCTCTCCTCGACCGACGTTCCCCCGCTGTTCGGGAATATTGATCAAATTCCTCCTTAACAATCAAATTGACCCCCTGTGGGGCGTGGGCTCCTCGTTGGGAAACACTGGCTTAGAGGCTTACGTGTGAAAGCATAACAAACAACTGTCGCACTTGTCGCATAATAGTAGCTTTTCCTTTTGGAAGTCTTCCAAAAGGAATGGTCTGCACACACCCCGCCTAATCAGTCCAGGGCGACGTATGGGCGGCGGGCCGCCCCATAGCCTATCGTTTTCCCTTCCTATCGCCACTGGGCCGACCACTTGTATCGATTTTTTGATACACGTGGCCGGCCCGATTTATACTAGTAGTTAAGGTCTGTTTTAATTTTTTCTTTTGCAAGCTACAAAAAATAAATTCTTTCTATCTTAATGCAAGAAGAACTTCAATTAACAAAGCCCTATAGGCAACGAAGAGACAAAAGAATGTAATATCAATATTGATATTATTTAACAAAAGACGTTACGCTTTTACGTTTCTACCATAAAATGTACAAGAACAATGGTACGCCATTGAAAAAATATTGTTTGACCAATCTATATTTTAAGTACTAATACGACAGATCACAAAGGAATACGTCCAGATATTTCTTGAACAGTCTTTTGATGTGCTAATATGAATTTAGTAACAAAAATATTTATACGAAACCCACTGTATTACATTTCTTTTGTCATACGACCGCTGTAATCGGTTTGATAAAATCGAATAATATATTTATTTCTACATTCTTTTTTTGTGGGTGGGCTGCGGTCGGCGTTCCTCCGCACCACTTCGTCTGAGGCGACAGAGGGGCTTAAGCACGCAACTCCCGCAACCCACCCGAAAACCACGTCGCCTTCGTCGTTGGGCCGACCACCGGAGCAGGGTTACTTGACATCAGTGGTCGGCCCGATGGAATACCCCCTATTGCGGTACCCTCCCATCGACCGACGTCCCCCCCTCGGGGAGGACGTCGGTCTTTCCTCACTCGGTCGGCCTTTCGGCGGGTGACAGACTAATCCCCGGTCACGTCACCCGCGGCCTCGGCTAGGGACCATTTATTTCTACATATAAATATATATGCCTATGTTACTCGCTAATAATGTAGCTTTACTCTTTGTGAAAAAAATGTTGAATGTGTTAATTTCCCTATATATATACAGAGTGTATCAGGTTAAGGGGAATTTGTCAAACGAGAATTAGGCAATGGTGGTGGGAACCCATGAAAAATATTGAACTAAATATACCGAGTCGTTAATTAATTAGAGACGTGTAAATTTTTCAATTTTACCATCGCTTTTTTTTTGTAAATCTGATTGAAATGTATAAAGTCAATAATACTTAATCTGCAACATGTTTGTAGTTTGTTAAATGTTCATTAGAAATTAAATAAATCAACGATTACGTTCGCATAAGCAAGTAATAAGCAAGACAAACTTCGCTTTAAATCAGCTGATCGGTCGATGATCGTTGACGAGTCACCTTTGTACCTACGTACCATTAAAGCGTTCGCGCAAATCATACCTATTTATACTGTCGAAGCTTTACATGCCTACATGTATCCTGTCTGTACATGGCTACATAATACGTAATATTTAAGGCATAGACTTTTAGACATACATTTTTGTAATCAGTATAACTTTCATGTTATATTGTTTTTTGTGTAATATACATTCTAATTATGATCTATGACCGTTGAACTATAACATACTCGAACAGTTGCCCCATAACCTGACACAATGTCATTCGTCGAACCGACAACCGTTGCGAAAGAAAGATTTTCGAATGAGAACAATGAATCGGACGACTCAACGTAGGATAAAACCCTACTAGGTGGACTGAAGACACCTTGAAAATCGCAAGAAAGCATTGGACACAAGTGGCACGGTGCTATTTCAAGTGGCATATTCGCGAGGAGGCCTATGTCTTACAGTAGACGTTCATGGGGCCTGTATGTATGAGTACTACCCTATTCAAATAACAGCATGCAATATAAGGAAAACGTCTCACAATAATAACGTATAGAAGGATAGTGTCCATACGTAAACCATCAAAAATATGAAGCAAACAATACCACATGCGTGCAAGCGATTACACACGTACACACACACACCACTATACAAATTATCTGCGCCGCTTGCGCCACGCAGCGCCGTGAACTCGTCGCAATCATCGGTGCCGACCTGACGCTGCCAGCTATCGCTAGGGCGATGGTAGGCAGCGTCGGGAACTGGGACGCAGTCGCAGCCTCCTGCGAGGCAGTGATCTCGCAGAAGGAGGTGGCGGATCGCCTGCGCGAGGAGCGCAGCCTCAATGAGGCGATCCGCCGCCGGCGACTGGGGCGGCGTAAGCGCAAATACCTGCGCCTCATGCCGCCCTAGCCGAGGCCGCGGGTGACGTGACCGGGGAATTAGTCTGTCACCCGCCGAGAGGCCGATCGCGTGAGGAAAGATCGACGTCCTCCCCGAGGGCGGGACGTCAGTCGATGGGAGGGTACCCCAAGTAGGGAGTATTCCATCGGGCCGACCACTGATGACAAGTAACCCTGCTCCGGTGGTCGGCCCAACGACGAAGGCGATGTGCATCGTGGGTGGGTTGCGGGAGTTGCGTGCTTACGCCCCTCTGTCGCCCCGGACGGAGTGGTGCGCGGAGCGCGCCGACCGCAACCCACCGCAAAAAAAAAAAAAAACTATACATATTATGAAATCAAATTTTATTTTTATTATTATATATCGTCGGAATACTTTTAAAAGTAATGTAAATATACTTTTTATGTTTTTCAAATGTGTTGTGACACCATTTGAATGTACAAACCGTCATAATTACCTATTTATTTTTTAAGAGTTGCGTACGTACTTGCAATAGTGACCTTGTACATTACGGAACGGTTCCGACGTAAGCTCAATTAGGCTCCAATTGAAATGCTTCACTTTTTGTGCGCGAATTTACCTTCTATACGTTATTATTCTAAGGAAAACGCTAATAAAACTGCAAAAACCCTCTTGACCAGCGTGATATAGTAGATCAATTTCCCTTTCATTGTAAAGGAGACCCCGATTCCGATAATGGAACTAATAATTTCCCCTTGTATTGTATTGATATATTTCGTCAAAAAGTATCGATATTATTATATGGCAATATATACTCTAGCTTTCTTAGATAAAGGTAATATTTTACTAAAGCATTACTTGTTTGTTTACATATGTTTTTGTTGATACTCAATGGTACATTCAAAGCGATAACAATTCAAATTTATTTCCTACATAAAGTTATCCATACTAAAATAAGTATTTTATATCTTTAAACGAGCAATTCTTGTTTATCTTTATACATATATTTCTTCTATACGTGTGTATGTTACTAAACTCCTCCTAGCCGACTGGATCGATGTTGATGAAAATTTTTGTGTGTGTTCAAAGGGATTTGAGAATGGTTTAGATCTACAATTGCACCCGGTGGCGCTGCGATCAATTTCGAGGAGAATTCATTTTATTTTATTTAAACAGAACAACGTCTGTTTGGTCAGCTTGTTTATATACATATTTCTATATTTTCATAATCTCGGCAACGGCACCAATGATTTTCATGAAATTTAGTATACTAGAGGTTTCGTGGGTAAAATATCGATCTCGCTAAGTTTTTCTTTATAGAAAATGGCGTCTTGTCGGTGTTTTTAGCTTATCAATAAAATGTCATTTGAATAGGAATATAAAACCTAAGGACCTCGGTGTTATTATTATCCTGTTTTTTATTTTTAATATTTTTTTACATTATTTCATCATTTATATTTTTATTAATATGTATGTATCTAAATATGTTCGTTAAAAATACAATTTCCAAAAAATATATATATCGAGCAAAGCCAACCAGATATTCTATACTAATTAATGGAGAGCCAGTTTTTCATTCGATTATGTTGTAAAAACTGCTGAACCGATTGGAATAATATTTATACCGTAAGATGCAACGTGTTTTGGATAAGGTTTTAGTAAGTGATATGTTGGTGATTACTTTCTGGCACCTATATTTGTTTTTAATTCAAAATAATAAATTTTTACTATTACTAAATTCGTTCCTTTCGTGTGGTTCCGTATTATTTTTATCGTGTGGTGACGTAGTAAGAATATAATTCGCCACCCCCTCTCTTGCCCATGGGTGTCGTAAGAGACGAATAAGGGATATAATATTCATGTAATATCTATGCAAGAGAAGGAACTCCCTCTGACCAGAGTGGTATACTAGATCAATTTCTCTTTCATTGGGGGAAGGAGCGAGTCCAACATTAGGACGTGTATAGGTTGAAATGAGATGGTGAAATCTATTCTATTCAATTGTTATTTTAATTCAATAGAATTATGTATTTAAAACCAATAGGTAATGTTTCATCATCATCATCTCAGCCCGTATACGTCCCACTCTTGGGCTCGGGCCTCCTCCACAATGGAAGGGTAATTGACCTACTATACCACGCTGGTCAGACGTGTTGGTATAGGGTTTTATTTCGAGTTTTCCTTCTCTCGCATAGATGTTATATGCGTTTTATATCCCTTAGTCGTCTCGTACGATCACCCACGGGTAAGATTGGGGGTGGTGAATTGTATTCTTACTCCGTCACCACACGGAAAATGTTTATAAATGGTAATGTAAATAAAATATAAGGTAATGTTTATAAATTTAATATTTAGGGGATCGAGGACTGTCAAGAATTATTTATAATAATGAAATTATTTATCGGATTATTGACGTGAATGTCAAAATACCATGCAGCGCTTTTATTTTTTTCATTATTTTAGAGTTTCAATATAACACTGTAAAACAGTGTACATTCCCAAGGAGGGTTGACGTCAGGCAGGCGGCCGGTCATAAAAGTCATTGCCGAAACTTTTTGCAATATGTCAAAACAGATGACATATTGCGTCGACCCCAAGTAATTGGGATAAGAGCAAGATGATGATGACTGTAAAACAGTGTTATATTGAATAATTTTGCTGATGTTTTATCTAATATAATGCATAAAACGCTGAAAAGTAGTGAATATGATAATAGCGAATTGCGTGCATTTTCACATTCTGCCAAATTTCACAGAGGAATTTATTTGGTTGCCGGCACCAAATCAATAGTAACAACTTAAATAAGCTCATATTACTGAAGCTTATTGCTATTAAACAAGAAGAAGAAGAATGTTATTCAAATTAAAGAATAACTGGATAATTTTAATATTTCAAGAATAATTTGTTGATAAGAAAACATAAATTCCAATTCAGCCTAGCGAAGCAGGCAGGTGACAGCTAGTATATAAACGATAAAAAGAAAGAAAATTTTCATTACTTAGATATAACGGGTGTTACATATTTTCTTTATTTTTTCACCGTACCTTTTTACGTAAATGTTTAATGTTTTGTGAAGATAAATTGGGGGGTTAACGAACTTGTAAATAATGTTCTTTTCATAACATTGAAAGCGCGATTTTGGCTTTCTATTAGCACTTAACCTTACTTTTTTACGTGAAAAAATCTTTTATATCTAAATGGCCAGCTAAAAGCTTAAATGCGGGCATTCCGGTCTGCTGAAACTCCAAGTTGCATCCGTCTAAACATGTCTCGTGGTAAAACCTTAGGAATTACGAGCTGGCCATCTCTTGCATAGTTGATATTACATATATCCCGAAATAAAACCCTATGCCAACACGTCTGTCCAGCGTGGTATAGTAGGTCCATTTCCTTCCAATTGTGGCGGAGGCTCGAGTCCAACAGTGGGCTATATATGAGCTGTGACAATAATGATTATGGCAAAAGAATATTAACTAAATAAATTATATCTTAAGGGGCAATAATTAAAATATTACAAATATATAGTGCCTATTTTTGTTACAAGCCGGTCTTAGCTCAGCAATATGTTGGCTGTAAATAACTAACTCTGATCTAATTACTTGTGGCTGACGTAATATGTAACCTTTTTCCTCCAGCCCCTTTCTTTGGTTATTGTGCTTCACGAAATCCATACTTATTTTATTCGATCTTCTCATGCTCCTTAAAGCATTCAACATTCATATGGGAATATGAATGTTGAATGCTTCATTATTCTATTTTTCATTATTTCTTCATTATTTTAATTATAGCAATTGGGTCACTTTCACCCAATTGCTATAATTAAAATAATGAAGATAAGAGCACCAGTAGTTTTTTTTTATTTCCAACGGTCGCAGACGAGCAAACAGTACACCTAATGGTAAGTGTTGCTGCCGCTCATGGACTTTTACAATACCAGGGGCATAATAGCTAGGCCGCTGTCTACCGCGAAGAAATTGAAAGGAGTGTAAATGCGTGCAATGAAGTTCGGTGATACTAAAGGCATCACTAAAACCCACTACACGCAAACACCCTCAGAAAACTGGGCTTCCGGCTCTCTCGCTCACCGAATGAAGCGCAGTAACAAATTGCTATTACTCAGACGTCGATTTTCTGTGAGAGTGTGGCACTGCTGGACTGGCCCGCGGCTGTAGACAACGCTCAACAGTATGGTTCTACCACAATTAAGTTGACCATTTAAGGGCATAAAAATGCCTTTTCATTGCTCAGTCTTAATTTTCATCCGAATTCAATAAGTGTTTCTTTTTTTTGAGCTCTGCGGAAGTTTTCAATGACAATAAACACGTTTTGTTTGTACAATAAGCAAATTCAGCATAAACTAAGTATTTCCTATTTGATGAGAATTTAAAATGGGTCCCAACCCTTTATTTTCTCGAAGGTAATTGTAAAAACCGCCTAAAGAAATATTAGAGAATGGGCGGTCGCATTGGCAGACGGGTTGTCAATCGCAGTGGATTTTAATAATATGCTGAAAACTAATAGCCCAAACGTAAGCGTGACCAAAAGGGAATAATACAATAATAACCACGTTTAGTATTTTCCTTTAAAAAATCTTGTATTTTATGATTGAGACTAAAGTAATATTAAAAACATTAAGTTTTTCAAATGTTTTATGACATCATTTGAATGCACAAACCCTCATAATTACCTATTTATTTTTTAAGAGTTGCGTACGTACTTGCAGTAGTGATCTTGTACATTACGGAACGGTTCCGGCGTAAGCTCCATTAGGTTCCAATTGAAATGCTTTACTTTTTGTGCGCGAACTTACCTTCTATACGTTATTATTCTAAGGATTGAGAATTATGATTTGTAACCATACAATAAATAGGCACTTAATAATAATCAGTTATTTTTTTCTAGACTTCGTTAAAACTTTTACATAGTAAGCGGCCATCTTTTTTTTTTGTAGTACGATTTGAACACACCCCGTCCTATCCGCCCGGTGCGACTGATGAGCGGCGTACGCCCTCATAAACTAGCCGGTCCGGCAGCCGGTCCCTACCTAAAAACTACTACTGTCGACCCCTATTCTAACCTCATCCCGCCGATTCAGTTCGGCTTTCGCACGCAACACTCTTGCGTTCAGCAAGTACATCGAATAGTCGAGTATACAAGTTATAAACTGCAACGCGGTTTATATACGGGTATGCTTCTATTTGATGTAGAAAAAGCGTTTGACAAAGTCTGGCATAACGGCCTTATTTTCAAGTTAATAAAGCTCAAAATCCCCCACTATTTAGTTATGATAGTTAGAGACTTCCTACTCGAGCGTAGCTTTCGCTACAGAGTGGAAGGTACTTTATCAGCACCGCACAAACTAGAAGCCGGCGTCCCCCAGGGATCGGTGCTCTCTCCAATTCTCTTCTCGCTGTTCACCAGCGACATACCCCAACATAGTAGAATACAAACAGCATTATTCGCTGACGACACTGCCATCTTCTATGCAGGTCAATCTCCCTCAACAGTGACAACCGTTCTCCAAACTGCGGCTACCGCCCTAGCCAAATGGACTAGGAAATGGAGAATCGGTATAAACCCCACCAAAAGCCAGGCGATCATATTTCATAAGGGGATAGATCGCCGCTACCCAATGGCTGAATATCCACAGATAAAGATGTTCGACCAACCCATCCCCTGGACAAGAGAGGTCAAATATCTGGGTGTGACCTTGGACAGACGACTGACCTTCGGTCCTCACATAGGGCGAGTCCGCGCGCGCGCAGCCCTAGTGCTAGGATGGTTACACAGCTTAGTACACGCAAAGTCTAAGCTATCTCTCCGTAATAAAGTTAGATTATACACCGCTTGTATACGTCCTATCATGACGTATGCAAGTGTAGTGTTTACACAAGCGAAGCCACGCAGGCTACATCGGCTACAGGCATTACAGAATAGGTTCATGCGCCGAGCGACGGGAGCACCGTGGTACATGCGCAATGTGGATCTTCACATAGATCTTGGCTTGCCGACCATCAGGCAATTCATGAAACAGTGCTCCCGCCGCTACTTCGACTCTGCCGCGACACACCCGAACCCATTAGTGGTAAGGGCGGCTTCTTACATCCCCTCTAAAATGTCCGCGATTAAACAACCGCGACTAATACTCGACGAACCCGACGACACTATAACGCTCGCCCAGACTGAGGCATACACAGCCCGCGCGGCCTTGACAAATAGTAGTAAATATCCACGTTACCGCCCCCGCCGACGGGGAAGGAAGACGTGTCGCGTTAAAATCATAAACGTGGGAGTGCCCACTTTGCCAGCGACCGCCCGAGCCGAGGTCCGTACCCCACAGGGGGTGCCCTCGGGATGGGTCGCTTAACTTTAAGCGGGTTGAGAGCCCTCAGCGCTCACCCACCAGTCCGGGTAAAGTTGTCACAGCCATCTGAGGCTAACAACTAAGTCATCAAAAAAAAAAAAAAAAAAAAAAAACAGCCGGTGCCTACCTAAAAACTACTTGTCGACCCCTATTCTAAACCATTACACATAGACGATCATTTTTATGTAATGCGTCAATATTCTCATTTCTGTATTATATTCGTTTAAATATATCGGTGTTGAAAGCCCACAAAATTGCGCCACCTACCAACATTATTGAGTATTACACAACGTTTCATCCGTAAAGAACTTCAAAGGGAAACAAATTGAATTCAATCGTCTTGGCGCGATAATAAATTTTATTTATTCCATTCCTCGTCCCGCAGTGTCGAAATGAATTTATAGATATTATTCACTTATTTTCATGAAAAAGAGAATAAAGAAATTTGGAAATAATTTCATTCCCACATAAAATACACGTAAAGAATATTTAAAGTAGTATATTACAATAATCAACATATGTACCAGGCCACTTAGAAAGTATTACGAAAAAAAGTTTTTATGTATGTAAGACTGGTTAATTATATTCTATTTTCAAAATAGAATTATTTATAAGTAAAAATAGGCATATTCCAATTTCAAAATTTCCCTCCATATTTTTTGCGGGCTAATTTCTAAATGTCGTGTCTCATTGAAAAATAAATCTGCGCGAAGAATTTTCCCGCTATGATTTTTTTGCGAATTCAAGTGAAACATCGCTTGAAACCGGATGAATCATACGATAGAGTTCAAATGGCATTTATAGACGAAGGCCCTTATAAAGCAACCGTGTATCGTTGATATAACGAATTCAAGTGAGGTCGACTAACTTTGGTGGATGAAGAAATAATTGTTCGCCTTTTGATGGCTATTATGGAAAAATACGTGCATGCAGTGAAAAACTTTATTCAAAACAATAGGCGAGTTACATATCACATTAAGCACGTAATGCAGATTAGAAAAGGAAACGTTCACGAGATGGACGTGCGTCTTTGCATGAGGATAGCTTCACGATAGGTGCAGAACCTTACCCATGCTCAGAAGCAGTCCTGGATGGATTGGTGCCGTGATAGATAAAAAAAATTGAAGCAGGTTTATCGTCACGTGTTTAATGTGTTATTACAGATGAAGAGTCCTGAATTTATCAATACGTTCTAAAAACGAAGCGCCAGTCAACGGTTTTAGTGTTTTAAAACGAGTCCACCCCTACCAAAGTGAGAAGAAGAAGCGGGGGAAAGATTTTCATAGCGAGCTTTTTCAATTCGACTAGTTACTTGGTGTTAATTCCTTTAGGGAATCAAACAAGCATCAATGCCGAATAGTTTCACATTTCTTTTCTTTTATAAAAAATTTCTGTTATTATACATACCTTTTTTATAAAAACCCTAGAAGCCCTGAATTTTTTTCATATAGATATCTTGATGGTCTTGTGAGCTCTCTGGTGATCGATTGATATGTATTGAGCCAGCCTACTGGACTATGATTTTTAAATCACCTCATTCCGATAGAAAACAAGCTGTGGTCAATAGTAAGAATTTGGGTAAACAGGTGAACATTGATTTCAAGATTATCTTTTCTTGCAATGATGTTAAATATCTTTGCCTCTGGCTAACGCATTTTATTCTTATTTCGATGCAAACAAATTTATACGAACGTGCTATTTTTGAAATTTTTACACAAAACCACGATAGCGCCACCATTTTGATTGCAATTTTAAATTAAACTTATGCGGTTCCCATCTAGTTCACGTCAAACGCATAAATTGTGAATCTTGGAAAATATTTCACCGCTTTGTTGCTTGCTATGGTATAAATAGGAGACTATTGAGATCCAAGATTTAAATACTGAACAGTAATAAAATATTAATTAAAAATTAAAAAGAAAAGCTTTTATTTAAATGCTGCTTGTAAAGACGAACGAACGAGTCCAAACTCGACGGTTTTATCTCGTTTAGTTTAGGAGTTCCTATGGCTAGCTTCCGACGCCATCTCGAGACCCTGGATATCACATAACACAAAATTCTTGTCAAGAAAATTCAAACGAGTCCAAACTCAACGATTTTATCTTGTTTAGTTAAGAGTTCCTATAGCCACCTTCCGACGCCATCTTGAGACCGAAGACCGATTCACCGAAGTTATGTAAGTAAACCAAATTTCAACCTAATTTAACGACAGGAAGTGGTTTTAATGTAACTCGTAAGATTTGTCCCATACTAACATACTAACAGGGCAAGTTAAATAAAAGCTTTTAAAAAGTATCCTTATTAAACGTCAAGATTTTTTTTAAGAATAAAGCTTATATCCTTAGAATAATAACGTATAGAAGGATAGTGTCAATACTACGAACGTTCGAAACTTGAATCTAAAAATACTAATGGCGCGCAGATGATTACACACATACACGCGCACACCACTATACAAATTATGAAATCAAATTTTGTTTTTATTAACATAAATCGTTGAAATACTTTTAAAAGTAATGTTAAAAACCTTTTTAAGTTTTTTCAAATGTGTTGTGACACCATTTAAATGCACAAACCGTCATAATTACCTATTTATTTTTTAAGAGTTGCGTAAGTAGGTGCAGTACAATGACTTGTACATTACGGTACGGTTCTGGCGTAAGCTCCATTAGGCTCCAATTGAAATGCCTCACTTTTTGTGAGCGAACTTACCTTCTATACGTTATTATTCTAAGCTTATATCCTATATCTCCTCGTATGCTGACGGAATAAAAATTCAATTCACCACCTATCGTACCATACGGGTCCGGGTAAAGTTGTCACAGCCATCTGAGGCTAACAACTAAGTCACACACAAAAAAAAAAAAAACCTATCGTAACCGTGGATGTCGTAAAAGACGACTAAAGTATATAAAAAGCACCATCTATGCAAAAGAAGAAAATCTCGAACTAAAAACCCTATGCCAATACGTTTGATCAGCGTGGTATCGTCTCAGCTCTACGTCCCACTGCTGGGCTCGAGCCTCCTCTCTTATATGAGGGCAGTGGATCTACTATACCATGCTGGTTAGATATAGGGTTTGATTTCGAGTTTTCCTTCTCTCGCATAGATATTTTATGCATATTATATCCCTTAGTCGTCTTTTACGTTATTCACGCGTAAGACAGGGAGTGGTGAATTGTATTCTTACGCACTACACGGAACAACTGTAGGCAGAACACTAAAATTAAACTCTCCATGGTCCAACTAATCATATCTCAATTTTTTCCTTATTTAATTGGAAGACGTATGTGCCACAATCAGACGTATATTGCTTAAAAAATTAGAACGTTAAGACGATTTAAGATTAGAAAAGAGTATTGTCTCGTTTATTCAACCTTAATACTCGTATTTTTATATAGAAAAATAAATCATTTATAGCGATAAAATTGCTTGGACATTTATTATTCTTTGCAAGATTTAATGCTGTATTTTAGACCAAGTAGATATTAGATATTTTTTTACATTTAGTATGTGAAAAAATACAGTTTCTTCTGTAATAATTTATAGTAGATAAGACCAATATTTATATGAAAGCGTTTATTGGGTCCGCCATTATTAAAAGTTAAAAGCTTTTGTATAACTTGCCCTGTTAGTATGAGACAAATCTTGCGAGCTAAATTAGAACCACTTCCTGTCGTTAGATTATGTTGAAATTTGGTTTACTTATGTAACTTTGGTGACAATGCAATAATATGATACCATGAAGCTGGTCTCAAAATGGCGTCGGAAGGTGGCCATGGGAACTTCTCTCCGTTTGAATAGTTTCGACAAGCACTCTTGTGTTATATAATATCCAGGGTCTCAAGATAACGTCGGAAGGGGACCATTAAATGAAAGCTTGTTTTTAAAAATTGTTTTAAATTTTATTTATTATATTCATCATTGAAGAACATAAAACTGATTAATCTCAGACAACATATGTAAGTCATGTTGGGCTCGCGTTTCTTCCATTCTGGAGAGAAAATTACTACTATAGCACGGTGGTAAAACAGACGTATTGCTACAGGATTTTATGTTTTCCTTCTTTTCCATAGGTATCTGCATAACATCCTTTAGTCGTCTTATATAACACCCACGGGTAAGACCTCTCTTACCCGTGGATGTCACTCGTAAGCCGGTGTATAATTCACAGCTCATATATGCCTTATTTCCATTCCTCCTCCATAATGGAAGGAAAACGTGATCTACTATGCTCCGCCGATTAGACGGGTTGCTATAGGGTTTCATTTCAATGTTACCTTCTCTTGAGAAACCCATGGGCAAGATAGTGAGTGGTAATTATATTCTTACTCCGTCACCACACGGAAATATATCTATCTCAAATATCTATCTCATATTCTCATGTCTAAGATAATCTATCCGTTTTTCTTCGGTCTTCCCTTACCTCTAAAACCTTCGATAATCATACTTAAAACCTCACATTACTTTCATCCTGTCTCATCACTTGTCCATTCTATATTAGGCATTTACTCTTTAACTTGCCGTCACTGGTATAACATTCAAAAAATTTTAGTGCATCGCGGATGGGTTGCGGTTGTGCGTGCTTACGCCCCTCTGTCGCCCCGGATGGAGTGGTGCGAGGAGTGCGCCGAACGCAACCCACCCCAAAAAAAAAACCTCGAGAATTTTATTTCTTTGTCAAATATTAAAACCTAACATCGATGTTAACATCGATGTTTTATTAACATTGATCATACCTAATACAAACGCGATCGGATGACGCAGCGTAGGACGACCCCCTTCTAGGTCCGTTCCGAGTGGCATTCTCGTGGGGATGCCAAACAAGTGGAGTGCCAACAGTGGACGCCATAGGTTAATGGATGGATGGATGGAATGCGACGAAAATAGTTTCATTAAATAAACGCGTAAACAACAGTAATAATTTTATGAAAATTATTCTTATACGTGTCATTCAATAGTCACACTGGCGCGTTATTTCGCTAGTAACCACTAACCCATTTGTGGCACTTTCAAGTTTCATCAAAACTATTAAACACTAGCAATCCGCCCTCGCTTCGCTTCGGTTATAGGTTATAGTCGTTTTACCCGCGTAGTTCCCGTTCCCGTGGGAATACCGGGATAAAATATAGCCTAGTTTACGCCCTGATATTATAGCTTTCCATTGGTGAAAGAACAAACAGACAGACAGACAGACAAAAATTTTTTAATTGCTATTTTAGGCATAGGTGTCGTGCAAATAACCACGTGAGCATGAAAAAAGCCTATTATTTTGACATTACAAACAGACACTCCAATTTTATTTATTGGTATAGATATATCGGTCAATTAATCTGCTACTTTGATCCTTATAGTTGATTTAATTACGAACGCCCAAACAAATTTACATAAAGCCTTTATGTAAATATGACCTAGGTCATCAAACTTTATGTTTTTTTACAATATATTTCCCCTGTATTTACGAGTTGCAATTACAAAAGTTTCCTGTGGAAGTCGTAACCAACTGAGGGTTCACTAGTAGAATTTGCAGAAGTGCATTGTCGGCGAGTCGCTTTCCGATAATATTGTTGTTTGTTGCCAGGGTGTCAATGGTGGTAAGTTTATTTCTAAAAGAGAACGTAGATGCCCCAATGTGGTGATGGAATAAGAATACAATTTACCACCACTCTATCTTACAGGCAAGGCATATAACATCTATATAAAAGAAGAAAACTCGACTTGTTGGACGTGAGACACCTTAGTCCGCCCGTGACCATGAATGCTGCAAAGTGTTCGAAACGTCGGGCAGTCATAAATCAAATACAAACGCGATATAATCCGTAAAAGTAGTTTTATTTACAAGAAATCTCGAAATAAAACCCTATGCTAACACATTTGACTAGCGTGGTACAGTAGATACAACACTGGTCTAATAAAAATTCAAATTTTATCAAATCTTAATCCAAGTCTAAATCTAATTCCAAATCTAAATCCAACTTAAATTTAAATCTTATTCCAATTCTTAATTGCATGGGAAAATTTTGTCTATGAAAATTTTTATCATTATTGTTAGGGAGCGCCGTGAACTCGTTACAATTTTCGGTGCCGATCTGACACTGCCGGCCATCGCTATGGAGATGGTCGTCAGCGTCAGGAACTGGGAGATCGTCGCCGCCTTCTGCGAGGGTGTTATCTCGCGGAAGGAGGCGGCGGAAACGTGTGCGGGAGGAACGACTTCACGCGGACACGGTCCTTCGCCGGCGGTGACTGGGGCGGCGCAGGCGCGAGTACCTGCGCCTGGTGCTGCCCTAGCAGGGACTGCGGGTGATCGGACCAGGGTTTTAGTCCGGCACCTGCGGAGGGGCCTTGCGACGGCGATCAGCGTCCCGGGGGGACGTCGATGAGCGAAGGTACTCCCTCGGGGTATTCTGTTGGATCGACCACTGAAGTCAAGGAACTCTGCACCGCTGGTCAACCGACGTACTTTATAGGTGGGTTACGGGGCCGCGCGCCGCCCCTTTGTCGCCCCGGACGAAGCCGGAGTGAACTGACCGTAGAACACCTCAAAAAAAACATTATTGTTATACTATTAGTATCCTAAAGGTATTGAGATAATATATCTTAGTGCATATACCTTTCCGTGTGGTGACGGAGTAAGAATACAATTCACTACTCCCTATATTGCCCGTGGATGTCGTAAAAGACGACTAAGGGATATAATATGCACATAAGATCTGTGCAACAGAAGGAAAATTCGAAATGAAACGATATACCAACATGTCTGACTAGCATGGTATAGTAGTTCAAATTCCCTCCCATTGTAGAGGAGGCCCGAGCCCAACCGTGCGACGTATATGAGCTGCGATGATGATGATACGTCCTACTTTTGGACTCGGGCCACTTCCACCGTGAGAAGGGAATTAAGATATATTCTACGCGAGTAAGATGTGTTGGTATATACATTTTATTTTTAGATTTACGTCTCTGCATCGATTATATGCATATTTCTTATTCATCTTTTACAACAGAGAGGGAATGATGGTTTGTACTTTACTTCTTCAACACACGTACAATATAAACTCATTTGCAAAAAAAACGGGCGGTTTTGATTTTCATTCATATTTAAAAAGATACAATACCAAAAAGGTTTCAATCGTTTGTACACGTTACTGGCCGGTTTTAAAAATGCTGTGGTATTTAAAAAAGTACGTTCTAAATTCAATTTTTCATTTGATGTTCATTTTTACAGAAAACCCCTTTTTATCCTACATTTTTGGCGCGAAGTTCCAGAAGTTAACATCGACTTTCATAACTTTTATTCAATTTTTATCGATTAATTTCATATCCTTGACTGTCAAAGCTTTATTTAATGCTGTTTGGCTGTATCAAAAATGGTAGATAAAGTAGTAAAAGCTACCAAAATTATCGCGCTGCTTGAAGAGGGTTGCAGCCAATGTTTCGTGGCTAGGAGGCTAAATGTTAGTCGCTCGACAGTCCAAAGGACCTGGCAGCGATATCAGGAGACTGGTTCCGTCGAGAGAAGGCCTGGTTCTGGAAGAAAACCATGTACCCAACCACGGGATGATCGTTTTCTTGTGAGTCGCGCATTGAGAAATCGCAAATCTTCGTATGTGGATCTTAAGAACAACCTCCAAGAAGTAAGAAATGTGCATATTAGTCTATGGACGGTCAGGAGGAGGCTTCTCGCTGCCAATATACGCAGTCACCGCCCGGCCCGCGGCCCCAAATTACTCCGTGAGCACAGAGTTCACAGGCTTAGGTTCGCTAGAAATTGTGAATCATGGACTCAAGACGATTGGAATAGGGTTTTGTTCTCTGATGAAGCCAGGATATCTCTGTTCGGTGAAGATCGACGTCGGCGAGTGCTAAGAAGACAAGGAGAACGCTTTGCAGAGGCATGTTTCGAAGAAATCACACCTTATGGTGGGGGCTCTGTTATGTTTTGGGCAGGAATAAATTCAATGGATCGTACAGAGTTACTCTTCATTGAAAACGGCTCACTGACTGGGCATCGATACATAACGGAAGTTCTAATTTCTCATGCACAACCCGCATTGGCCGCTCTAGGTGAAGACTCGATTTTTATGGACGACAATGCTCGCGCCCACCGATCCCGCGATGTTAATGCGTATGTGCAAGAGGTCGGCATTCGTCGTTTGGATTGGCCAGCTCGAAGTCCCGACCTCAATCCCATAGAGCATGTCTGGGACGTTCTGAAACGGCGTGTGAGATCAGTACACCCGGCTCCGCAGACCATCAGAGAGCTGAAGAATGTGATTACTGCGGAGTGGGAACGTATTCCGCAAGCAAGTATCCGGGATATACTCGCTAGCATGCCCAGACGAATTCAAGCTGTGATTTTAGCTAGAGGGGGTCACACTCGATACTAAACATTTATCTGCTTTTACTTTATTAAAGAAAAACAAACAAAAAAACTTTTTTATTTTTACTTCATGAGCATATGCACTACTAGCGAATATACACTACTAGCGAGGTTTAGCATTATTTCCCATAAATTGTATCTAAATTTTATGAAATACTGATGAAAACGATTATTTTCTTATTAATTTAGCAAATTGTGTGGATAAAACTACCTATAATTATCAAACAAAGAAATATTAACATTTGAAATGGTTCATTGCTTAGGTGCCCGTTTTTTTTGCAAATGAGTGTATAATGTGGTAATTAATAGGTAGTTGGGTAGCTAAATATGAAAATGATATTGAAAGAAGAGTGTTTAAGGGAAATATGGTGAATGGTGCTTTGCGCACCTTCATGGGCAGCCAGTCTGTCTAAGAAGGCTCGCCTGGCTGTACATAGAGGAGGCCTTGTACCAACCCTAACGTATGGATGTGAGAGCTGGGTATGGTAGAAGAAACATGAAAGTAGAATAAATGCTGTGGAAATTAGAGCGCTGAGGAGCATGGTGTAAAACTGAGTGATAAAATTAAGAACAGTGTAATCAGGGAACGTTGTGGTATGAATGTTGATGTAGTGACAAGGATTGAGAAAGGTATGTTAAGTTGGTTTGGATATGTAGAGAGAATGAATGAAAGGAGATTAACAAGAAGAATTTATAAGGCGAATCTGAGAGGAAGTGTTAGAAGGGGAAGACCAAGGCGGATGTTCCACGATCAAATCGGGGACGTTCTTAAGAAAGGCCAGGTTAGAAGTACTCTTAGCATAATAACGTATAGAAGGATAGTGTCAATACTTCGAACTTTCAAAATTTGAATCTAAAAATACTAATGGCGCGCAGACGATTACACACGTACACACGCAAACCACTATACAAATTATGAAATCAAATTTTGTTTTTATTAACATAAATCATCGAAATACTTTTAAAAGTAATGTTAAAAACCTTTTTAAGTTTTTCAAATGTGTTGTGACACCATTTGAATGCACAAACCGTCATAATTATCAATTTATTTTTTAAGAGTTGTGTACGTACGTGCAGTACAATGACTTGTACATTACGGAACGGTTCCGGCGTAAGCTCCATTAGGCTCCAATTGAAATGCCTCACTTTTTGAACGTGAACTTACCTTCTATATGTTATTATTCTAAGGAAGTACCCTAAACCGAAGAATATGCATGAAGAAATTAATGAATGTAGAGGAGGCGAAAATAGTATGTCAAGATTGTAGCAAGTGGAGGGAAGTGGTCTCTGTCTATCCCTATGGGAAGAAGGCGTGAATATATGTATGTATGTACACACGTACAATTTTATTTAAACGTAATGGAATTTTTGTTTTCCCGTATTGCATATTGGTCCCAAATCAGAGCTTGCTTTTTAGAATTTCAATAAAAAATATGAAGAAGAAATCAATACCAGTTTTGCTTTATCGAAGTTGGCAAGACAAATTTCCTAAATAGTAATATTTTATTATATGTAATTCATATTCAAATAATTTGTAATAAGATTATTCAAACTTGTCTGATTTTACAAGATGGCGGAAGGTAATTCGTCTCACATTATAATGTTACGGCGGGAAATTACCTCTGATATTCGTTTTGCCATCAAAACGTATAACAGGGTTGGTTCATTTTCATTAAAATATTTTGCGCAGTTGTTGATTGAGAATTTAAATTATTTCGGTATAAAAGATTCAAAAGAAAATTGTTTAAGAACTTAAGGTATTAAAATAATACGCAAATAAATAATTTAAATTCTCGTATGGCAATGCTACACGCTTTACACTGATCATCATTGCATCACGCTTTATATTTTACGAGTAGCTATTGAAGTGTTTCAGCTTCCAATATGGTTCCATCGTCAGATTAGCGTAGTATCAAAATTCTTTTTACTATCATCTTTGCTACTTGTACATTTTCAAATGTAGGTATACGACTATTAGATAGTTATAGCTCAAAAAGGTATTCTTCTTCTTTTTTATCTTGGCAATCAGCTTTCCGTGTGGTGACGGAGTAAGAATACAATTCACCACCCCCTATCTTACCCATGGGTGATCATACGAGACGACTAAGGGATATAAACGTATATAATATCTATGCGAGAGAAGGAAAACTCGAAATAAAACCCTATACCAACACGTCTGACCAGCGTGGTATAGTAGGTGAATTACCCTTCCATTATGGAGGAGGCCCGAGCCCAACAGTGGGACGTATATGGGCTGAGATGATGATGATGAATCAGCTTTCAATACGAACCTTTTTTGTCAGTGCCGAGTTATAATTTACTTTACAAATTATCAGTTTCTTCTAATTAGTCCAACCTCTAATCTGTCAGTAAATCAAGTTGTCGTATTCAACATTATTATAGCCACTGTTCAATATTTAATATAAGTACAATTATTTAATATAACACATTAAACAACTAAGACATTGAATAAAATACAAGATCACCACATGACACCTCCAAATGCCCGCCCAAAACCCCAAAAAGGTCATTACGTTCGGTTTTTAAAAGCTTTCATTTAACTTGTCCTGTTAGTATGTTAGTATGGGACAAATCTTACGAGTTAAATTAGAACCACTTCCTGTCGTTACATTATGTTGAAATTTGGTTTACATACGTAACTTCAGTGACAATGCAATAATATGGTACCATGAAGCTGAAGATATGCTTACAGTCTATATACTATTCTATTTGTCTAAAATACATCTGTCTGTTTCAGTAGTGGCCACGATCCTAGGTAGTAAAATAGGCTTTATATAAGCACTAGACTATCGCGCTAGAAATTTATGTATAAGATACTTAATATTTAAAGTAATAATATTATTTTATATCCGCATAAATAATGGCATAAGTAATTCCGTGTGGTGACGGAATAAGAATACAATTCACCACTCTCTATTTTCTAATCGCCCACCGATATCGTAAATGACGACTAAAGGATTAAATGTAGCTTTTATTTAACTTGACACCTCCAAATGCCCGCCCAAAACCCCAAAAAGGTCATTACGTTCGGTTTTTAAAAGCTTTCATTTAACTTGTTAGTATGGGACAAATCTTACGAGTTAAATTAGAACCACTTCCTGTCCTTAGATTAGGTTGAAATTTGGTTTACTTACGTAACTTCAGTGACAATGCAATAATGTGGTACTATGAAGCTGGTCTCGAGATGGCGTCGGAAGGTGGCCATAGGAACTCCTAAACTAAACAAGACAAAAGCGTCGATTTTGGACTCGTTTGAATAGTCTTGACAAGCAACTTTTTTTCGCTTTAGAGCATTTAAATAAAAGCTTGTTTAAAAAAAATAATTAATATTTTATTGTTCTATAAAGAACAATCCTATCACTACGAAATCAGGTAAAACAAAAACAAAAATGTATTCCTTATTTTATAGATGTCTTTTTTTGGGGGGATGGATTACGGTCGGTGCACTCCTCCCACCACTCTGTCCGGGCCGACAGAGGGGCGTAAGCACGCACACCCGTAACCCACCCATGACACGTCGCCTTCGTCGTTGGACTGACCACCGGAGCAGGGTGACTTGACGTCAGTGGTCGACCCATTTTATAGATATTTACGGTTACATACGCTATTCGTTTCATCCAGGGTGATGAAAGGGTGGCGCGCGGCTCCATAACTCACCATGTTCCCCGTGTTGATCACGTCTGCGTCGCTTGAAGCATCGGCGTGTCGTGGTAGAGGAACCGGACCCTGGACCCTGAACCTGGACCCGCTCCACTGCCTCCGAGCTCCTGACGCTGTCGCTTCATGATAATCAGCAGTATCGGATCAGCACCGATGATTACTACGAGCTGAAGGCGCTACTCAACCCAGGTCACGCAGAACTCGAGCGTGTGTCCTACCGTGTCCTCTTTGCAATTGCAGAACAGTATCCTGTTCCTTTCCGCTTTATTTGAAATTAATCGATAAAATTTGCTAATTTCCTCATATAAAAAGTTTATTAGTTTATTTAACTCAATGCGTTTCACCATTTTTGGAGTTGAATTCAATAAAATCCTTTCTTAATCCATACTAATATTATAAATGCGAAAGTAAGGATGTTTGTTTGTTTGTTTGTTTGTAACGCTTTCACGCTTAAACCACCGAACCGATTTCAAAAATTCTTTCACCAATGGAAAGCTATAATATCAGGGAGTAACATAGGCTACATTTTATCCCGGTATTCCCACGGGAACAGGAACTTTGCGGGTTTAAGTGACTGAAACCGAAGCGAAGCGAGGGCGGGTTGCTAGTAAAAATATAAAGAGTGTAAAAATAAAACAGCAATTTCAAATCAATTTACTCGTATTTCAGTAATATTAGATGCCATATTTTGTTTATTTATCTTCGATTTTCTTAAGAACACGATTTATCTGATTGATGGAGCTGTGTAATACAATATTTCTCCAGTCACGTGGATATTAATAAACATTTTCAATGTGATTGGCAATAAGAGAATAATAAATATTAATAAAGGAATATTTTTAATCTGAATTAGATTTATATAATCTGTGCTCTACAAGTGATAACGGTCAAGAGTTTCGGCGGGAATATCGAAGTATCATGTCATGCTCTTGAATTATGTTCATTTTTTAGTGTTTTATAGTGTTATATTGAATAATTTTGCGGATATTTTATGCAATATAATACAGTTAACGTACTGAAGTGTTGCGTATATGATATAATAGTGGTTTACGTGTATTTTTGTATTCTAATTTTTATCTTCTGTCTATTTTAATTTTTATCTATTATCATGTTCTAGTTTTAATTATTATGAGTATCTGCGCACAGCAACTTAGTAACAAATTTTCGGTTGGCTTCAATATAAAAAAGTAATTCTTTTACCATTCGTCGCTTTATATCAAGGTAACGATAATCACGATTCTTGGGGAGAAACGAAATCTTCATTTTGGTAATAAACACACTAGAGGTTTCGGGGCCAAACACTCGATCTAGCTATGTTTTATTTGCGGCTAGTGGCAGACTATTTGGAGGAGCGCAGCGTCCTCTGCACCGACCGAGCAGGGGACGTCGTGCGAACGCCCATGACGTGCGGTGTCCCACAGGGGTCGGTCCTCGGACCCACCCTGTGGAACATCGGCTACGACTAGGCGTTGAGGGGGAGCCTCCCGCCCGGGCTGGGCGTGATTTGTTACGCCGACGACACGCTCGTCACAGCCCGCGGTGGGACGCTAGAAGAGGCGGTAAGCCTGGCGACCTCGGGTACCGAGGAGGTCGTCAGGCGGATCGAGGCGCTGGGGTTGAGGGTCGCCCTGGACAAGACGGAGGCCCTCTTGTTCCATGGGCGCACTATGAGCCCTCCCATCGGCGTCTCGATCACCGTCCACTCGGTCGACATCAGCATCCGGGCCCATATGAGGTACTTGGGCCTGGTGCTCGACGGGCGATGGTGGTTCCGGGAGCATTTCCGCAGGCTCGCTCCACGGCTCGTCGGCGCGGCGTACGCCCTATTGTGGCTTTTGCCGAATGTCCGATGTGCCGAAGGTCCGCCCAGGACCGAGCGCCACGTGCCGACGGCTGTACGCGGGGGTCATCCGGTCGATAGCCCTGTACAGCCCACCAGTGTGGGCGGAGTCCATGACCGTCTGACTTAGGGCTCTTGCTCGTGACCGGGGATTAGTCCGTCACCCGCCGAGAGGCCGACCGCGTGAGGAAAGACCAACGTCCTCCCCGAGGGGGGGACGTCGGTCGATGGGAGGATACCCCACGTAAGGGGTATTCCGTCGGGCCAACCACTGACGACAAGTTAACGCTGCTCCAGTGGTCGGCCCAACGACGAAGGCGACGTGGTTTTCGGGTGGGTCGCGGGAGTTGCGTGCTTAAGCCCCTCTGTCGCCCCGGACGGAGTGGTGCGGAGGCGCGCCGACCGCGGCCCACCCACAAAAAAAAAAAAAGCTATGTTTTATTTATAGAAAATGCTGTTTTCTTGGTGTTTTTAGCTAATAGATACAATGACATAAAATGCCAATAGAATTTGGATTCAAATTTCGCCGTCAACGCCAAGAGTGGCGATAGCTCAGTTGGGAAATTGTCCAGTTTTCCAGGCATTCAAACAGCGTGGGATCGAATCTCGATATTATTATTATTCTCTATGTATTTTTTGATATTTTTTTCATTATTTCATTTTTATTAATATGTATCTAAATAAGTTCAACAAAAATACAACAAAAATATACCGAGCGAAGCTCGGTCAACCAGATATTTTCTATAATATAGTAATTAACTATCACTACCATTAGGTTTCTTTGATTGATGACGAATTATATAAAGTGAATTTTAATATTAGTAGATTCCTCTCCGTAATTTCGTGTGGTGATGGATATGAATACAATTCACCACCCTCTCTCTTACCCGTGGGTGTCGTAAAAGACGACTAAGGGATATGATACACACATATCTGTGTAAGAGAAGGAAAACTCCAAATAAAACCCTATACCAACCTGTCTGCCCAGCATGGTATATAGAAAGGTTAATTTCCCTTCTACTGTGGAGGAGGCTCAAGCCCAACAGTGGGACGTATATAAGCTGAAATGATGATCATAAGATGCCTCTCTCCTTCTATTTACTTAATGTCTTTTTATTTCTTATTATAAGACTCTTTATACTTCGAAATATTATACTTTAAAATAAAAATCTTACTCAAGAGCGTACAGTTTCATAAGTTAACGATATAATTATCTCATCATCACAGTTCATATACGTCCCACTACTGGTGGTCTCGAGCCTCCTCCACAATAGGAGAGCAATTGACCTACCATAACCAAGCAGGTTAGACGGGTTGGTATAGGGTTTTATATCAAGTCTTCCTTCTCTTGAGAGATATTATCAGCGTTTTAAAATTCCTTAGTTATCAAATTCAAACCGGATCGGAACGCGACCGCACTGAGAAGATCCGGCAAGAAACTCAGTGGGATTGTCTTCTTTTTAAATAAGATAATATACAACAACATGTCTATTAATAGCTCCAGTGTGATGCCTTTCGAACCATCATATAATACAGTTATTAAATATAACGGCAAAGTACCATGGCTGAACCAGATCCCGCAAGTTCATCACTAGAGAAGCCACTAGAGCAAGAGTTAACCACTAGAGCAGCCATCTTTTACGATACTCATTGTCAAGAAAGTGAATGGTGATCACCACACGATCATCTCATCATCTTAGTCCATACAGGTATGGGACCTGTTGGGTTTGAGCCTCTTTCACTATGGGAGGGAAATTGACCTACTATACCACGTTGGTCAGACGTGTTGCTATTAGGTTTTGTTTCGAGTTTTCTTTCTCCTGCATAGATATTATATGCATAGTATATCCTATAGTCGTCTTTTACAACACCCACGGGCATAAAAAGGCAGTTGTATTCTTACTCCGTCACCACATGTATCAACCCAATAGAAAATAGTAAGCAACATATCATCTTTGTTTGAAATGTAACAAAGATAAAAGGTTATCGTGGCACGTGACTGGCAAACGTATACCCTACCCTTTGAGCTGACTTTTCACAAGATTGGATAACTTTGCCGACGATAAAGCGTGTGTTGAATTATGTTGAGATATAAGTTGATTCAAAAAGCTTTCGTTATTAAACTCTACCGTATAAGTCGTACTCATTTCCTCTCTATTTGAAAACAGTATGACTTTAATAAATTACTTGTTGAAACATCTCGGGGGATGTTACAATGTTTGCGTAAAAAGTTCTCGCTGTTAACTTTGATGGTTTAAAGTTTAAATTTGTTTACAACGAGATTACTTTGTATTGATTGTTTTGTCTTGGATATTTTGGTAAACATATGATCCATAAAAATGTTGTTTGGATTTATTTAATAAATAATTTTGTTTAAATAAAACTATTTTATGGATTTTATCGCAAGAGTTATAAGAATACTAGCAACCCACCCTCGCTTCGCTTCGGTTTCAGTCGCCTTACCTACGTCGTGCCCGTTCCCGTAGAAAAACCGGTGTAAAGTATAAGTTACTTCCTAAGTTACTTCTTATATAGACAATTACTAATATAATTATAAATAATTGGTGCAACCGTTTTGAAGATTACTTCAAACAGACAGACAAAAAAGATTTAAACTCTATTTTAGGCATAGGTGTCGTTCAAATAACTGTATAAGCATGAAAAAAGTCCATTTTGATATTACAAACAGATACTTCAATTTCATTTATTTGTATAGATAAATCTCCGTAATAACGATGACTTGTTGGACGTGAGACATTCTAATCCACCCGTGATCATGAATACTGTGAAGTATTAAAAACGTCAGGCAATCAAAAATCAAATACAAACGCGATAAAATCCGTAAAATAGTTTAATTTACAATGTGTAATACTCGCGTAAACGTAACTCGAAGATGTTTGAATACTTGATTGTTACTAAGGCTGTTCGATGAACATCGATGATCATCGATGTTAAAAGGAAAAACATCAATGTTGCTATAGGAAAAACATCGTAACATCGATGTTAACGGAATTCATCATCGATGTTAAAAACGTCAACATAATCATTATTTCAGATTATATACGTCCTACTGCTGAGATCGGGTCTTCTTTACGATAAGAGAGAAATTGACACAATTATACATGTGTATCAGGTTATGGGGCAACTGCTCGAGTATGTTGTAGTTCGGTCATAGATTGTAATTAGAATGTACATTACACAAAAAACAATATAACATAAAAGTTATAGTGACTTCAAAAAAATGTGTTTAAGAGTCTATGCCTTAAATGTTGCGTATTATGTAGGCATGTACAGATAGAATACATGTAGGCATGTAAAGCTTCGACAGTACAATTTCATTCATTCATACCTAGAATTGCGCAAACGCTTCAATGACAACGTAGGTACAAAGGCGAGCCGTCAACAGTCATAGGCCGATCAGCTGTTTTAAAGCGAAATTTGTCTTGATTATGCGAACGTAATCATTGATTTATTCAATTTCTAATAAACATTTAACAAAGTATGAATGAATGTTGCGTATTAAGTATCATTGACATTCTACATTTCAATCTGATTTACACGAAAAAGCGATGACAAAATTGAAAACGTTACATGTCTCTAATTCATTAACGAATCCATATTTTTTGTTAAAATTTTTTTCATGGCATCCTACTACCATTACCTAGCTCCCAGTTGCCTCATAACCTGATAGACTCTGTATAATAAGGTCAATTTCTCTCTTATCGTAAAGAAGGCCCGATCTCAGCAGTAGGACGTATATAATCTGAAATAATGATTATGAAACCTAAAGCCGGCATTTATACTTACCTCACAATATTACCCATATTCAGTACCATCATATGTGTAGGGGAACGATAAAAGTATCGATACTTTAAGGTATCGTGTACTTCTCTTTCGATACCGATACTTTTGTACTCGATACATTGTATTCGATACTTTTACTCAATGAGTTCTTTTTGGCTGGTATCATATCGAATAAATTGTAGAAATTATTCATGTTAAACTTGACCATACACTTATGGTAACGTGGTTTATGGTAACGCCATCTAGTTCAACTTTCTTAAAACGTGGGTCAAAATATTTTAATGATGGTCAAATGCCTAAAAAACACCTCATCACGACATAGATTCTAGGTAAAGTACTAAGTACTATGAAGTATCGATACTTTAGTGAGTACGATACTTTTTTATCGATACTACTCACGATTACAGTATCGATACTTTCCATTCGATATCGTGTCCCTACACATGTGCAAACCAGGTCAGGTGTTCAGTCGTTAGAAATAAATGATTATTCTCATAAATATTATTCACCAAGATCACTTCGTTTAATGTCTATTATTAATCAAATATCAATGTCTGTTATCTATAGTAGAGCCATAAATTTCTTATCGTATTTTATTCGAACAAATTTATTATCGTGATAAAATTAGACTAGACTTTTTATATATAGATCTGTTTCAACCATATTTTTTTGCATTATTTGATGTGAAATATCTATAGGCGATGGCGAACTTGAGCGTTGGCGTGGCGTTAACGCCATGCTTGGATATATACATGTAGGTCATGAAACCATTACCCGTTTTAGATTTATGTACAACGCCATCTAGTGAACTCAAAATAAATTATTATTGAGGGTCTAGTCAAGAAACAATCAATTGGTATTTAATGGTTTAGTCAAAAAACATTAATAATTATAATTTTAAGACAAACACCATGCACTAAGGAAATAATCCTTGTATTGCTGGGAACTTTACAAACATAATTAACGGACACAAATTACATCCAGACTCAGAACAACAAGTTGTGCATCACACAAAGTGTTGTCCCGCGTGGGATTCGAACCCCCGACACTGGCGTTGTAAGTCGCTATCTTAACCACTACGCCATCTGTGCAGTCAATTGTACATTGAACTGGTTTTTGAGGGTCTAGTCAACAAACATTGAAATGGTTTTTAAGGTTGGTTTTGGTTTTTAATTTCTATTTTTTTTTTTCAGATTTGAACAGAATAGCATCTTTTGTGTCGGCTAGTATTTTTATATTATTATACCTTTACTATCCTATGTTTTCAGCTCATATACGTCCCACTGTTGGGCTCGAGCCTCCTCTACAATAACAGGGAAATTTACATACCATTACATATTATTTATATACCATGGTCAGACAGGTTGGTATAAGGTATTATTTCGAGTTTTCCTTCTTGCATACATGTTATATGCATATGATATCCCTTAGTCGTCTTTTACGACATTCACGGGCAAGATAGAGAGTGGTAATTTGTATTCTTACTCCATTACGACACGGAGTCACCACCCAATTATTATATTGTAGTCTTATTGTATGTCCTTCTATCGTACTTTATCCTATTCTAATCTATATTATATACTACTAGCTGACCCAACAGACCTTGTTCTGTTGAAATAAAATAAAAACAGCGCCACCTACCGGGTCCAATTGTAAATCTAAACCATCCTCGAATCCCCTTGAACACACAAAAAATTTCATCAACATCGGTCCAGTCGTTTAGGAGGAGTTCAATGACATACACAAGAAATTTATTTATGAAGATTATCTTCATATATAAAAATATAAAGCTCAAGAGTTTTTTTGTTTGAATAAGCTAATCTCAGGAACTACTGGTCCGATTCGAAAAATTCTTTCAGAGTTAGATAGTTCATTTATCGAGAAAAGCTATAGGCTATATCATCACACTTAGACCAACAGGAGCGGGACACCAATGAAGAATGTTTCAAAATCGTTTTTTTTTTCCTTTGAGAACTTCCGTTGCGTAAACGGCAAAATTTTCGCAAAAATTATGTGTAACAGAATCGTAATATTAATAAAATATTTTCACCTTCTACGTAAACAAAGGTTAAAGTTAGCGTTAGCCCAAAGTATCTATACCACGCGGACGAAGTTGCAAGCAGAAGTTCGTAACACAATAAAATCCGTGGAGTTACTAGAAATTTCTATGTAATCATAACCTATGAATTACCCTATCACATCTTCAATAGCATGTATTTATGTTTCTATGTTAGAAAGCATAATGGCGCTATCACAGTATAAGCAACACACATCATACGCTATAAAATTAACATAAACAATTATGTTAATATTACTCACGAGACACGCCTCCATGTTCTTCGTCTACCCTCGCAATCTGCGGAACAATTTGTAAAATTCAAAATGTTGGTACTACTAGCTTCTAACTATTGTAGTTAAACGCGAAAGTTTGTATGTGAAAAATGTGAAGATGTTTGTTGCTCTTTCACACAAAAAGTACTGTATGGATTTTGATGAAACTTCACAATAATATAGCTTACATATCAGAATAATACATAGGCTATAATTTAGCCCGATATTCTCACGGGAAGAGGGACTGCGGGTGAAACAGCAGGGCGCTGCTAGTAATTTATAAGTGTAACATAAATCCAGAGAAATATATATTATTTCGGCTCATATACGTCCCACTGCTGGGCTCAAGCCTCCTCAACGAAGAGAGGGATAATTACCTACTATACCATGCTTTTAAGACAGTTTGGTATAGGATTTCGAATTCTCTTTATCTTGCATAGATGTTATAAGCATATTATGTTGCTTAGTCTTTTTTACGACATCCACGGGCAAGATAGGGGGTGGTAAATTGTATTCTTACTCCGTCACCACATGGAAAAGTGTGCTGACGAGTTAAGAATCCAATGTGCGCTACTTCTTACTTGCCCGAAGGTGTCTTAATAATCGTTCAAATATCAAACATACACAAAAGTTTTCACTTTAATAAAATGAAAAGCAATCATTAGGACTTCCAACAGAAGTGAAAACTTAAAACTTTGAACAAACAGTTGTTTTTTTATATTATCTAAAGTATATATATTGTGTGTGTACTTGTGTATGTCACTGAACTCCTCCTAAAAGGACCTCCTCCTGGACCAACGTTGACGAAATTTTTTGTATGTGTTCAAGGGGATTCGAGAATGATTTAGATTTACAATTAGACCCGGTAGGTGGCGCTGTGATCGAGGTCAAGGAGAATTTCTGTTATCATTTTTTTTAGATTTGAACAGAACAACGTCTGTTGGATCAGCTAGTATAATATTAATTTTTACATTTATTTGGTTTTGACATCTATCGCCATAAATATAGTGACATCGATATAGTTTCAGATTTGGATCAGCATGTTAGGCGACAAAAGTGACGGAAGAGAGACAACTGCATGTAATGGAGATGCGAATGTTGATCTCAATATTTGGCCATTCTTGTCACACCACACAAATAAGAAATGAACACATTAGAGGAAGTTTGAAAGTTGCGCCAGTGACGGAAAAGATAAGAAGAGAACGGCTAACGGTATGGACATGTGATGAGGCGATATGAAAGTAATGTTGTGAGAAAAGTTTTAGGTATGAATGTCGAAGACTTTAGGGGTAAAGGAAGACCGAGGAAAAGATGGATGGACTGCGTGAGATATGATATGGATAGCCTGGGAGTGACTGCAGAGATGACGTCTGATAGGATCGTATGGAAGACGATGACATATTACGTCGACCCCAAGTAATTGTGATAAGAGTAAGATAATGATGATATAGTTTCAGATATATCTGAAACTAACGAACTAAGTTGGTTAATTGATTTAATTAGGCGAAACATAGCGGAAATACATTTTTTATTTTTATTTTAAAATGGAAGGAAGGAAGGGAGACCCACCACTTTCCCACGGCAATCAATATACCGCAACCCAGAATAGAAGGAGTAGCGGATAGGATTAAGGTTTTTGATTGGGCGTCATACAGCTTTGATTGACGTCACACAGCTTTGATTGGTCACACAGCTTTGATTGACGTCACACAGCTTTGATTGACGTCACACAGCTTTGATTGGTCACACAGCTTTGGTCGACGTCACCAATGTTGGCGTTAACACACGTGACCATATAGCTTACTTATACGAATTTATTACTCACCCAAACCTACCTATAGAAGTTTTCCAAAAATATATTCCTTAGTAAATCATACAATGATATTCAAATAACCTTCCAAAATAACACAAAGACGAAATAAGATAGTACTATTCTTGTAACATTAACAAGCGTTTATATTCTTAGTAAATTGTACTCCATCAGATAAATTTCAAAACACATATAAATCTTTAGATATACACAATAGCAATTACAGAGATGAGCTCAGTGTTTACGCTATCGTTTTATAAAAAAAAAACTGTTTCACTTTTTTTATTTAGATTGTAAACATTGAGTTCTTGGATATAATAAAGCTTTCAGTTGGAATTATTGTCTGAGTAATGTTTAAATATAGTTCTATATTTTCTGTTTGCTGACGGAGTAAGAATACTATTCAGCAGACTTGTTTCTTAGTCGTGGGTGTCGTAAAGGTTACTAAGGAATACAATATGCGTATTACATTCACATGGCAGATTCAAAATAAAATCCTTTACTAACTCATCTGACCAGCCTAGTAGAGTAGGTCAATTGCCCTCCGTATATGATCTGCAATGATGATGATGAATAATGACGGAGTAAGAATACTATTCACCGCAAACCTTTTTTGCTCGCGGGTGTCGTAAAAGATGACTAAGAGCGGTTCCGCACTACATCCGATTCGAATCCGATCCGAACCCGTGAAAATATGGTCCGTAGTAGCCGTAGAACTATTTCTATGGTAATTTACGCACTAGATCCGATATCCGTCATCCAATTTCTTTCCGTCATTTTAGAATCTCCATTCCGGAGAAGATTTTTGACGAAGTAGCCATAGAATTATTTGTATGAACGCTCGCGCACTGCGTCCGAGTTAAAGCCGAGCTGCGTATGAGCAGAAAGGCGGCGGGGCGGGCGGGGTATGCGGCTGGGTGACGTGAAGTGGCAGGCATCCATCCAGTGAATTAGTTTTAGAGCTGTTGATTTTTAAAAAAAACAGTTTCTTCGATTTATCGATATTTTTAAATATATCAATATCGGGGTTCGATATATCGAAAAAAAAATATCGATCGGTATTTTGCCGCATGATCACTTTTTAGCTTAGTTCAGTGCAGGGTTTCCGTCATGAGCTTTCTTTTTTTAGCAAAATTATAGACGTAAATGATAACTTATCGTCAATTTCGTGCCGCCATTTTTACAGTAGATCAAGTTTATAGTGATTTTGTAGAATACATACTTAGAGTGGTAGGACCACACTGTCGACAGTTATCTGTCTACAGCCGCGGGCCAGTCCATCCGGGGTAGTACCACACTCTCGCAGAAAATCGACGTCTGAGTAGTAGCAATTTGTTACTGCGCTTCGTTCGGTGAGCGAGAGAGCCGGAAGCCCAACTTTCTGAGGGTGTTTGTGTGTAGAGGGCTTTGGTGGTGCCCTTGGTATCACCGAGCCTCAATTCACGCATTCACACTCCCTTCACTTTCTTTGCGGTAGGCAGCGACCCTGTAAAGGTCCTTGAGCGGCAGCAACATTTACTATCAGGTGTACTATTTGCCCGTTTGCCACCGTTTGCAATTAAGAAAAAAAACATACTTTAACAAAAACGATAAAACAACAAATTTATCCAAATAAATATCGACCTTCGATACTTACTTTTTACTATTGAACTATCGATATATCGACAAAAAAAAATATCGCTGATAACTATTGATATTTTTAAATAATAATTTCGATATATCGTTATTTTATCAACAGCCCCAATTAGTTCAATGTGGCAGAGAGCGCATTCGCACGTTGTTATTTGCAGTATGTTTATAATTTAATTGAAAATGTGGAAAGTAAGCCCTGTCTTAATCCATACTTTCACGTATTTGAATCGGACTAGTGCGTAAGCAATATCCAAATTTGGTCCGAGTCTTCTAGATCCATATTTTCACGGATTCGGATCGGACGTAGTGTGGAACCGCTCTAAGGGATACAACATGCGCATGACATTCATGCAAGGGATGACAGATTCAAAATAAAATCCATTATAAACCCGTCTGACCTGTGTGGAATAGTAAGTCAATTTTCTTCGCATTAAGGCTCGAGCCCAGCTGTGGACAAGCCATGATGATGTCATCATCTTAGTAGTTAATATATCGGGTGACTGGACCGGGGAATTAGTCCGTCACACGCCGAGAGGCAGACCGCGCGAGGAAAGACCGTGTGCGTGCTTACGCCCCTTTGTCGTCCAGGATGGAGTGGAGTGAGGAGCGCGCCGACCGTAACCCAAAAAATGTGTAGTTAATATATCGAAGTGTTTTCGGTACTCGTAATTGTATTTCCGATTGATTAAAACCATGATAGGACTGCGCAATGTATTACATCATCAGAGAAACTATGGACACAGAATTATATCGTATTATCGTATGTAATGTATAGAGTAAGAGTTGAATAAATGTGGCCTTTTTTTTTTAGGGTGCGCCATAGTCAGCGCACCCGCTGCTCGGCTCTGTCCAGGACGACAGAGGGGCGTAAGCACGTACACCCGTAACCCACCTGTACAGCACGTCGCCTTCGTCGTTGGGTTGATTACCGGTGCAGAGTTCCTTGACTTTAGTGGTCGACCCCACTGAATAACCCGAGGGACCATCTCTTGTCGTTTCCTACTGGGACGGCGATCGCCGTCGCGAGGCTAACCTCTCCGTGGATGCCCAGACTAAATCCCCGGTCCGGTCACCCGCAGCCTTTGCTCGCGTTAATGCCATCCCAAATAAATAAGACATAAGAATAGTCTTAGAAAAAGAGCTCTCCCATGAGCTACGGAGGGTAACTGCTTTACTTTGTCTTATGGAGATATCTGCTCTTCTAGTATTTTTACCGAGTAAATAAAACAATTTTCGACCGTGTGGTGACGGAGTAAGAATACAATTCACCACCCCCTATCTTACCCGTGGGTGATCGTACGAGACGACTAAGGGATATAAAAACGCATATAACATCTATGCAAGAGAAGGAATACTCGAAATAAAACCCTATGCCAACACGTCTGACCAGCGTGGTATAGTAGGTCAATTACCCTTCCATTATGGAGGAGGCCCGAGCCCAACAGTGGGACGTATATGGGCTGAGATGATGATGATGAAAACAATTTTACGGATAATATTACGTTTGTATTTAGTTTTTGATTGCCCAACGTTTCGAATACTATGGCGTTTATGGTCACGGGTGGACTAAACTTAAGACATATTAATACAGAGGACATACATAGGCTGAGTTGATGAGATGATGATATTGTGTATAATAGAAGTACAGAAAAAGCATTAGTGACATATAATATTCTAAAAAAAAAATCAGCAAACATAAAAATGGTTAAAATATTTCGTCCAGAAAAACGTTACTTACCCAAAGGGTCATAAATATGGTTTTAGAGGGTTCCTTATCATAATAATTCAGTCTATTGGCATTAATAAATCATAGTGTTATGTACATATAAACCCTAGTTTCTGATTTCCCAGCACAAAATATAATACGTCGAAAAAAAAAGAAAGTAATAAATCCAAAGATTTGACAAGCCAAAGGTTGTGGAGGACTTCACACAAAAGAGAATTGATACGATTGTGATTGATTACGATTATGATTGATTACGATTATGATTGATTACAATTGTGATTGATTATGATTGTGATTGATTACGATTGGCAATTAAGACGATAACGATTGATATACAAATCAAAACCATTGACATACACAAATCAAAATTCAGACTCAAAAAAAATATTTGTGGATGGAAATTGTCTGGCGTGTGGACTGTGAACCCTTAACACTTGAAAACACTTATTACAATGTCGTCATCTTAGAAGAATAACGTATAGAAGGATAGTGTCCCTACGTAAGCCATCAAAAATATGAAACAAACGATACTTCATGCGCGCAAGCGATTACACATGTTTTCATTAACATAAATTGTCAAAATACTTTTAAAAGTAATGTTAGAATACTTTTTATTTTTTTGCATCATTTCAATGCACAAACCGTCATAATTACTTATTTATTTTTTAAGAGTTGCGTACATACGTGATGTACAGTGCCCTTGTACATTACGGAACGGTTCCGGCGTAAGCTCCATTAGGCTCCAATTTAAATGCTTCATTTTTGTGCGCGGACTGACCTTATATACGTTATTATTCTAAGGTCGTCATCTAAATTGCTAACTATACCATAGAGTCACAACTAGATCGGATAAATTTCATTTAAAACTTTATCAAACCACTCTTGTAAATCTCCACATCAGTTCTACCAAGACTATCAACGTATCTAAACTTTGACGAAATTTGAACTTCAATAATTTAAATCTTGTTAGCGATTTAAATTGTAGTAGTTTAAATTTCATCAGCGAACTTTTATAGCTTTAATAATCAACTATTAAACTTTGAATATTCTTAGTCATTAGTATGATTTCGTCTAATTTTATAGAAAAGTTAATATCAGTGATAATAGTTATTTAACTCGGTTCTAGTCGCCTAGTTGTTCGTACAAATTTTTGAGAGCTTTTATTCTATTTTATATTTAATTCATTTCAACTTCGTTAAATAAAATTTTTCTCTTATAGACCCTATACTAACGAGATAATCCTTGTTTTGCGGGGGACTCTACAAACTTATAATTAACGGACACAAATTACATCCAGACTCAGCACAACAATTTGCGGATCGCACAGAGTGTTGTCCTGCGTGCGTGGGATGCGAATCCGTGATACTGGCATGATAATAATAATAATAATAATCATTTATTTCTCACCATAACACTTTGTACACAATAACACTTATTTTGGAGTTACAAATTTTGTTATGGATCGCTGGTGCCTATGGTAGGTAGAAGATCTACCTGTAATACAGATCACCAGGAAATCCACTGGGATCATATACAATTATCCTGAGTGTAAATAGGACATGTGTAAGAACTTTTATGGCGGATGTAAGAATAGATTGTATGTAAGTGTGGATGTAAGTTTGTGTGTAAGTATGCGTGTTTGTTTTTGTGTACATGATAGGTCGATAGTTTAACCACTACGCCATTTTTGTAGTCTTATTTTGTATAAGACTACTATCGGACCCAACAGACATTGTTTTGTTCAAATCTAAAAAAAATAGTAAAGGGATTTCGCCTTGTAATCGATCGCAGCTGGTTCCAATTATATTAATTTTAACCATTTTAATATCCATCGAAACAGCTACACAAAATCATCAAAATCGGTCTAGCCGTTTAGAAGGACCATCAATTACAAACAAACATAAGATTTATATATGTAAAGATGACCACGCTTGCAGAAATTTGTATGAATGACGAACTTTTTTGCGACCATCTTTACCAATTAATTTAAAATTTGTATGGCAAGTTATAAAAGAAATGTATCAAAATTCATTCCATCAACCTATCAACCGTCACTGTTGGACATTAATAAGATAAGGAAAACTCAAAATAAACAGCTATATCAGTCCGTGTGACGTGTACGTGATGCGATTTAGTGATTCAATTTCTCTCCCATTGCGAGGGTAGCTTAATCCCAAAGGGACGTATAAGAGATGTGAAGAAATCGCCATAAAACAAAAATAAATTTCTCAAAAGGAATGGCTATCGTATGGTTATATACTATGCATTTCTTAAGTTTTCTTTTATTCCTATTGCTTTATGTTATCAGCTCCTATCATCAGGTCACATCCCTGGCTTGGCACCTACTAAACTGACGAGTTATTAAATAAACGAGTACATATTTATAAAACCACATAATCTGCAGGTATACCTAATCTTCATATATATAAATTTTCTGTTCGTGTGTTTGTAATTGAACTCCTTCTAAACGGCTGGATCGATTTTAATGAAAGTTTTGTGTGTGCCAATCCAATTATTAATCTAAACCATTCTCGAAACCACCTGGGTTCGAACGTGGTTTAGAGAATAATTGTATGTTAATAATGGTAATAGATTAATAATCGTAAGTATTGTGGATTAATAATTGGACCCTATAGGTGGGGGCTATGGTCGATTTTACTTTTTCAGATTTGAATAGTACAACATCTGTCGGATCAACTAGTAAAATCTATATATATAAAAGAAAGTCGTGTTAGTTACTATGTTTATAACTCAAGAAAGGCTGTACAGATTTGGCTGAAAATTGGTGAGGAGGTAGCTTAGGTCCAGGTGACGCACATAGGATACTTTTTATCCCCTTCTTCTTCTTTTTCTTAATGGCAATGAGCTACTTTTTATCCCGTTCGATCGCGTTCCCGTGTGACATGGCGTAAATGTCAAATAGATTTTATTTTGCTTCTGTTTGTCCATTCAGACGGGCAAAGGAATCAAAAACCATACAGCCAAGTCTGATACTATTTTCTTCATATTATTTAACATTTTTTAATATAGAATAGCTTATTTATAGTCATGTCCATCAGAAAGTCAAGTCGTTACCATTAATTAGCCGCTGTAAACCTAATTATTTGATTTCTTTAGGAATTACGTTAGAATATGAAAATACACGTAAACCACTCTTATATCACATTCCTTACATACCTTAACCTTAACCAATATAATAATATTACATAAAATATCAGAAAAATTATTCAATGTAACACTATAAAACACTAAAAAAATGAATATAATACAAGAGCTAAATATGACATTTCCATATTCGTACCTAAACTCATGTCAAAGAGAATACAAGTCACTATGAAACGTAGGATAACAAAAACGCATTTGATATGTAATAACAAAATGCAAATGACAGCTAATCATAATTTTGTTTATAGTTAAGTATGGTTTAAAATTTGAAAATTATAATTTTCTAAGAAATCAATCATCAGTAATTTGTATTCTCTTTGAATCATCAATTAACAATGGCGAGATCAAGACGATCGAATTTTTCCCGACAAAGCCGTAATGGTTCCTCCATTAGAGAATATATATTCAGCAATTTAGAAAATGTATTTACGTAAAAATAAATTATGACGTTACGAAGTTCGCCGGTTCAGCTAGTATATAATAAAGGCTAGTCCTTCTCTCAACTCATATTCGTTCTGCCCATTGTTGGGCTTGAACTTCTCTTCGGAGAAACATTTGTTTACCACCAAGCTAGACGGACAAATTTTTCATTATTATCATCATTTCGGCTCGAGCCTCCTCCACAGTAGGAGGGCAATTGACTTTACTATACCGTTCTGGTCAGACAGGTTAGTATAAGCTTTTATTTCGACGTTTTCTTTTCTTACATAGATGTTATAAGCGTACTGCTGTGTGGTAGCGGCTTCGAATACTACCAACCCTTGCTTTGCTCGTGGGTGTCGTAAAAGACGACTAAGAACCCTAGATTGACCCGGACCAACTCCATCTGGTACCATTTGGGTCAACGATTACATTCCCAAGGAGGGTTGACGTCAGGCAGGCGGCTGGTCATAAAAGTCATTGCCGAAACTTTTTGCAATATGTCAAAACAGATGACATATTGCGTCGACCCCAAATAATTGGGATAAGAGCAAGATGATGATGATGATGTTATAAGCATACTATATCCCTTAGTCGTCTTTTGTGACATGCACGATGGGGAGTGGTGAATTGTATTCTTACTCCATCACCACACGGAGTAACAGCAATTGTTATACGATTTTGCTTTTAATTCTTTGCATAGATGCTATCTGCATATTATCACCATCTCTTAGCATATATTTATAACGTTGCTGAGCTCGAGTCTCCTCTACAATGGGAGAAAAATTTACCTACTATATCACACCTGGTCGATATCACGTTGATATAGGATTTTCTTCCCTAGCCGAGGCCGCGGGTGACGTGACCGGGGAATTAGTCCGTTACCCGCCGGGAGGCCGACCGCGTGAGGAAAGATCGACGTCCTCCGCGAGGGGGAGACGTCTGTCAATCGGAACCCAAATAGGGGGTATTCCGTAGGGGCGACCACTGACGTCAAGTCACCCTGCTCCGGTGGTCGGCCTAACGACGAAGGCGACGTGCGACGCGCGTGGGTTGCGGGTGTGCGTGCTTACGCCCCTCTGTCGCCCCGGACGGAGTGGTGCGCGGAGTGCGTCGACCGCAACCCACCGCCAAAAAAAAAAATTATAGGATTTTCATTTCAGTTTCCTCTTCCCTTGCATATATATTATTCGCATATAACATGTCTTAGTCATTTTTAGGTGCCGTACCCAAAGGGTAAAAACAGGACCCTATTACTAAGACATCGCTGTCTGTCCGTTCGTCTGTCTGTCACCAGGCTGTATCTCAAGAACCGCGATAGCTAGACAGCTGAAATGTTTACAAATTATGTGTTTCTGTTGCCGCTATAACAAAAAATCTAAAAACAAAATAAAAAATATATTTAAGGTGGGCTCCCATACAACAAACGCGATTTTTATGCCCTTTTTTATAGATATTGGTATGGAACCCTTTGTGCGCGAATCCGACTCGCACTTAGCCAGATTTAGTTTTTTAAGCTACCCACGTGCAATAAAGGGGGTAGTGAATCGTAGTCTTGATCCATAGCCATGTGGAAAATAATCTAAAATTAATAAAACATCTGCATATTATAATCCTTAAATATCAAGACAGAAGGGGGTGAATTGTATTCTTACTCTATTAATATACTCGTACACATTATAATTTATACTTCAAATGTAATTATTTCATGCAATTTATTTTGTTATATAATAATGAACCAGAATGCGTTAGATAACTCTTTACTGAAAAAAAAGTTTAAAGGTATCCTTTAGTTAAAAATGAATAGTCATCCCGCATTTTTTATCCAAAAATACCCTTCCTAATTATAGGTTACTTATATTTTTGTTAGGAAAGCGGTCGAAAAGGTACGGATGGCCATTTTTTATAAATGTGACTCCGCAATTTCGCTTATTACATCAATGAAACTTCGGATTCACGCTTCAATTTCAATGAATTCCATTTATCAGATAATGTAATTGCGGTCACATTGGGTATTGCTGAAAAGGATGAAAAATTAAATGCATTGACAGCGAAACGTGATTTGCGAGACTTTTGTTTGATTAATTGCTTTCATAATATTTATTTAATGTTCATGTGAATCAATATTTAGGATTGCTAAAGCAATATCCGTGTGGTGACGGAGTAAGAATACAATTCACAACTATTTTAGTTGTTACATTTATTGAGACAACACCCTAAGCTGAGATTAGAAGCAGAAGCTGTACTCCATTGCTTAAGTATTTTGGGCGTTCAGAGCTTTCTGTTAGGATTAACATTCAAAGTCCAAAAAAGTGTAAAAGGCACTCAGTTGTGATAAATTATCTGTGATAAATGGTGTTATATCACCATCAGGTCGTAGTCATCACACTGCTTAGGAGTTCTAGCCTCCTTCATAATAGGGTAAAATGATTTACTATTTTTATTATATCTGTTGTATGCAAACGAGCGAACACCTGATGGTAAGTGATGCTGTCGCTCATAGACCTTTGCTAGGGTGCTGTCTACTGTGACGAAAAAAAGGGAATGTGGCATCACCAAAACTACCTCACAATCACCCTAAGAAAGTTGGCCTTCCAGCTCTCTCGCTCACCGAAGAAAGTGTGATAATCAAGTGTTACTATTCAGACGCCAAATTTCTGCGCGAGTGCTCCGAGGAACTGTTTGACTTGGTACCACCGTCACTATTCTATTAACGTACGACTTGACATCGTAGCAGAGTTCATCCATTTCACCTTTCACCTGGATAGCTTATATCCTATTTTATTAATTCCTAACGTATTTTATTTAGGAATTTACAGGTACCCAAACTCGTGGTTAACCAAACTATCTATTTTAGAACCTTTGTGTCTAGTTGACATTGCCTAAATATATAAATATAATCTAATTTTCGAGAATACACAAGGTTCAGTTTACAAACATTATCTAGTTAATATATCTGGGGTTGAGGGTCGCCCTGGACAAGACGGAGGCCCTCTTGTTCCATGGGCGCCTTATGAGCCCTCCCATCGGCGTCTCGATCACCGTCCGATCGGTTGACATCAGCATCCGGGCCCATATGAGGTACTTGGGCCTGGTGCTCGACGGGCAATGGTGGTTCCGGGAGCATTTCCGCAGGCTCGCTCCGCGGCTCGTCGGCGCGGCGTCCGCCCTATCGTGGCTTATGCCGAACGTGGGCGGACCGAGCGCTACGTGCCGACGGCTGTACACGGGGGTCATCCGGTCGATGGCCCTGTACGGCGCACCGGTGTGGGCGGGGTCCTTGACCGTCCGACTTAGGGCCCTTCTGTGGCGACCACAGAGGGTCATGGCGGTCAGGGCCATCCGCGGATACCGCACGGTTGCGACGGAGGCAGCGTGCCTATTGGCCGGGACTCCCCCGTGGGACCTGGAGGCGGAAATGCTCGCCGAGTTGTATCGGCGGGTGTCGGGGGTGCGCGGGGAGGGCGGTGTGATCTCGTTAAGGGATCTCACCGCCTGGCGCGTCGACGCCCGCCGAGACGTCATTGCCCGTTGGGCAGTCCGGCTGGAGAGGCCTCGGTTCGGGGTGCGAACCGTGGAGGCCTTCCGGCCGGTGCTGATGCAGTGGTTGGAAAGGCGGCACGGGGTGCTCTCCTTCCGACTAGTGCAGGTGTTGACGGGGCACGGGAGCTTCGCCAAATACCTGCACAGGGTCGTAAGGAGGGAGAGTACACCGTCCTGCCACCACTGCGATTGCGACGAGGATACGGCACGCCACACGCTCGAGGCCTGCGCGGCTTGGGCAGTGCAGCGCCGTGAACTCGTCGCAATCATCGGTGCCGACCTGACGCTGCCGGCCATCGCTAGGGCGATGGTCGACAGCGTCGGGAACTGGGACGCGGTCGCAGCCTTCTGCGAGACAGTGATCTCGCAGAAGGAGGCGGCGGATCGTCTGCGCGTGGAGCGCAGCCTCGATGAGGAGATCCGCCGCCGGCGACTGGGGCGGCGCAGGCGCAACTATCTGCGCCTCATGCCACCCTAGCCGAGGCCGCGGGTGACGTGACCGGGGATTAGTCCGTCACCCGCCGAGAGGCCGACCGCGTGAGGAAAGACCGACGTCCTCCCCGAGGGGGGGACGTCGGTCAACGGGAGGGTACCCCGCGTAGGGGGTATTCCGTCGGGCCGACCACTGACGACAAGTAAACCTGCTCCGGTGGTCGGCCCAATGACGAAGGCGAGGTGGTTTTCGGGTGGGTTGCGGGAGTTGCGTGCTTAAGCCCCTCTGTCGCCCCGGACGGAGTGGTGCGGAGGCGCGCCGACCGCGACCCACCCCAAAAAAAAAAAAAAAAATCTACTTAATATATCATAACTTGGAATGTAATTTAATATAACTAGTTCTTAAATCGTGTGGTGACGGAGTAAGAATACAATTCATCACTCCCTTTCTAGCCCTCGGGTGTCGTAAAAGACGATGAAAGGCATAGGTGCACATAAGCCCTATGCACACACCACATTACTGCTCATATACATCCCACTGGTGGGCTCAAGTCTCCTCTATAATAGCAGGGTAATTGACCTACTATCTCACGCTGTCAAACGGGTTGGTGTAGGATTTTATACAGAGTTGCCCGCTTTTGCACCGATTTTATTTGTATTATATCAGTTAGTCGTCTTTTATAACACTTACGAACAAGAGCAGGAGTAGTGAATTGTATTCTCACTCAATCCCCACATGGAAATCCCTATGAAATGAAACAAGACTCGCAAAAATACCATACACCAAATCGTCTGACCAGTGTGGTAAGTCAATTTCCCTCCTACTGCGGTGGAGGCTCAACCTGAAAATGTGCACAACGAATATAAACGTGGTCTCTAAATGTAGGTCTCATAATAAGGCTCAAAGTCGCTCAGCGTGTTATGGAACGGACTATGCTCAGGATTTCTCTGCGAGATGGAAACTGAAATACAGCAATCCGCAGAAGAACGGGTGTAACCGACATAGCACGAAGAATTAGCACACTGAAGTGGCAATGGGTAGGCCACATCGCTTGACGAACCGACAACCGCTGGGGAGGAAAGGTTCTCGAGTGGCGACCATGTATCGGACGACGCAGTGTAGGACGCCCTCCCACTAGGTGGACCGACGACATGGTGAAAGTCGCTGGGCGTCGTTAGATGTAGGCGGCACAGGACCACAATTTGTGGTGTAACATGAGGGAGATCTACGTCCAGCAGTGGACGGCGATAGGCTGAAATGATGAATATAAACTGAAAGAAACTACATCTTAATTATATATTTTACTAGGTACGCCTACCAGTTCACTTCGTTTTATAAGTGCTCATTTATTTAATAAGTCGCCGCCAATTTGGCACCATTAATCAATAAAGGGAAGCCATAAAGCAATAACGGGTAGTTCGTAATAAAAGCATTTGTAACAATAAAAATGTATACGTTGACGTGATGTACTGAAATGTTTATATAGCTACACCAATAGACGCCATCGTAATAGGTCGGGGAAAAAGTCTTTTTGCATATAGTCCGTAATAAAATCTTTTTGGCTGTACTAGTTGAATTTGACTGGTTTTGATAACTTTAAAGAAATTGAGAGAGAGCGATCGGAATTAATTAACAAAAAGGGTGTGGTCTTTCATCATGGTAACGTTAGACATCAGTCTATATAAGTAGCATTGTTGGGCTCGGGCCTCCTCCGCAATGGAAGGGGATTTGTCCTACTATACCGTGCTGGTTAGACATATTGGCATAGGGTTTTATGTCCAGTTTTCTTTCTCTTGCACGGAAATCACATAGGTATTTAGTTAAACGGCAATAAATTAGCGAGTTTGGCTGGGAGGTGTTAATGCATTAGCCATATAGCCCTCACTTTTAGATTCCCACCTGTTTCAATCTCATCAGAATTCCTTACACAGTATCAGGTTAACATTAAGATAGGTCTGCCAAAACTACTTGTAGCACTTTTCTGATCAGAAGTCCCATAATTTCTACAGCAACGGGATCAGGTCGCTCCTACTATGCGGCAGACAGCCATTGAACAAGATAGCACATAATTATGTATTGTAAATAAATTTAAAAAAAGCCTGGAATTTTCATATAGAATGCGCAGAAACTTTTTCCCGACCATATATATATTGGAAAAGTTATTGGCAATGGTTTTACGCCTTTACGCGGATGTCGAACGGTAGTGGTAGGGACATTGTGTCTTTTGAATGGAACTCTTCTGTAGGACTTAGAAGCAGAGATGATCACGGGACTTAACTGACGAGTATCGCTGACGTTTGAAGGGGGCGGTAAGCGAGCTGATTACCTGGTGTCTGGCGACGCCTACTGCCACGTCATATTCGATATCAAGTAATAGCGATAAGAGCAAGGTGATAATGAAATGACGTAATTCCATTGGTATTTTGTATAAAATTCCCTTCTCATATTTATGATTACAAAACTAACAAACAAAATACATAGATTTATTACAGATATGAGAGATTTAATAGAGTATAAACATTATTTCAGCGTTAAAATATTCTTTGAAATCATGAATAATGGAGTATTAATAAGATGTAATGTGTTTTATCTATGGCTAATTTTTTTTATTGCTGTTGATGGCATGGTAATTTAAACTGTCGCTCATGGGGCTTTCCTAGGCCACTATCTACCATGAAGAAAGTGAAGTAATTATGAATGTGTGCAATGAGGTTCGGTGATACCAAACCAACCACATTAAAATACTCAGAAATTTTGGCTTTTGGCTCTCTCGCTCATCGAACGAAGAGCAGTAACAAAATGCTACTACACAGACGTCGATTTTCTGCGAGAATGTGGTACTACCCTGGACAGAACGACCCGTAGCTGTAGACAGGTGACTCAACCACTATAAATTTGATGTCTATTAGTTTCATGACAAAAATATGCAATGTTGTTAATGTGTATTTGTACCACTATAAAAATTCTGTTAGTTTGATGGCAAAATATGTAAGTTACGAATTTGAGGATTTAAGACCTGGATAGGCAGAAGGTATTGTTAATCGCTTTCATCAGGCCTCTGTAGTTAATTACTTGTAAAAATTTGAGAGCAATTACGCCCCTACGTTGCCCTGCTTTTGTTAAGTTTCAGAAGCGGTGATTTATGATAATAATTGAGATATGGTGATTTACTATAACTACTTTATGGATTTTATCACGTTTGTATTTGATTTTTGATTGCCAAACGTTTCGAATACTTTGCAGTCCACCAGTGATCTTGAACGGTCATGCATGGGCGGACTATGATGTCACACGTCCAACAAGTCATCGTTATTAGAGAGATTTATAATTATCTACTCGTTTTATTTACAATAGCAACCCGCCCTCACTTCGCTTCGGTTTCAGTCGTCTTTCCTGCGTAGTTCCCGTTCACGTGGGAATACCGGGATAAAATATAGCCTAGGTTACTCCCTGATATTATAGCTTTCCATTGGTGTAAGAATTTTTGAAATCGGTCCAGCCGTTTTGAAGATTACCCGGAACAAACAGACAGACAGGCAAAATTTTTTTAATCTGTATTTTAGGCATAGTTGTCGTGCAAATAACCGTGTGAGCATGAAAAAAGCCTATTATTTTGACATTACAAACAGACACTCAAATTTTATTTATTGGTATAGATATAGCAAGAACAAATATTACTCGTGCCCATAAACGTATTTTTTTTTTTATGAGCCACAGGTTACATATATATTATATCCCTTAGCCGTACTTTACCATATCTGCGGACAAGAAAAATGGTGGTGAATTGTATTCTTACCACCATCGAGAGGATTTTCTTTAAGAATTATATCTATAGGTACCAATAAATAAAATTGGAGTGTCTGTTTGTAATGTCAAAATAATAGGCTTTTTTCATGCTCACACGGTTATTTGCACGACACCTATGCCTAAAATAGCAATTAAAAAATTTTTGTCTGTCTGTCTGTCTGTTTGTTCCGGGTAATCTTCAAAACGGCTGGACCGATTTCAAAAATTCTTTCACCAATGGAAAGCTATAATATCAGGGCGTAAACTAGGCTATATTTTATGTCTGTATTCCCACGGGAACGGGAACTACGCGGGTAAAACGACTATAACCTATAACCGAAGCGAAGCGAGGGCGGATTGCTAGTTAGAAATATAACAAGGGCAAAAATTGCGCATAATGAATTTTTTTGGTAGCCACAGGCCATGCTGCATTACGCATCGTGCGATTATCCAGGATGACAGAGGGAGTGACGAGCGAATCCAAAGCCCGCCGAGTGCGTACTTCTCTTTAGTGTTAAGTGGTCGAACCGCCGGTACGTCCTGTACCGGTGGTGCTTATCATCATTAGCCCGTCTAGCTGGGTGCCGTCTCCAGTCAACAGCCCTGTGGCTTGCACGGTTGAGGCGTCACTCTCAAACAATCGGTCTCTCCTCAGATGACCGGACCATAAATCCCCGTACAGTCATCCATTGCCTCTGCTAGGATTCTTACAGCATACGACAGAATTTAATAAGTAAAATTGAAACTTTTGAATAACTGAATAATCAATATAAAAAACATAAATTCGATATATTCAACGCTAATACGGATGCGATAAAACGGACACTCGGTCTCGATTTTTTCACAACACATCAATAGGCTAATTTAATGTTCTCCGTTGTATTGTTTTATGTGAAGCATAGTAGTGAAGACCTGTTATTGGCTTTATGTATCTTAAATATGTTTTTCTAGATTTTTATTACTTTTAAGCTGTTGGTCTCCCGATAAATAAATAAATAAATAACCTCCGCCACAATCTTATGATAATTAAAAAGAATGTTATATTGTTTTCAACAGGAATTATCAATTAATTATCATTTAACGGTTACGCGTGAAGCACTTAATCGAATAATCACACGCGATCAAGAGCCGAAACTATTACACTACTGGACCGATATTAACCAAACAGCTAAGAACCATCGCAAGGAAATTCGCTTACAAATGAAAAAAACCGCATCATAATCGGTCCATCCGTTTGAGAGTTACGATGTCATAGATAGACAGACATACACACAGACACAAACATCGACGTCAAACTTATAAATAACCCTCTTTTTCCGTCAGGGCTTAAAATAAAATATTAATTAAAAAAAAATTAAAAATAAGCTTTTATTTAAATGCTTTAAAACGAAGAAAAGTGCTTGTCAAGACTATTCAAACGGGTCTAAACTCGACGGTTTTCTATTGTTTAGTTTAGGAGTTCCTATGGCCACCTTCCGACGCCATCTTGAGACCAGTTTCATAGTACCATATAATTGCATTGTCACCGAAAGTCAGCCAAATTTCAACCTAATCTAATGACAGGAAGTGGTTCTAATTTAACTCGCAAGATTTGTCCCACACTAACAGCGAAAGTTAAATAAAACCTTTAACATTAAATATAATATGATTGAAAAATGTATGTTTATTGAATAATTTTGTTCATGAGACTATAATTTTGATTTCGTATAGGATAAACAAAAACAAATAAAATTTATTTGTGTGTTAAGAATAACTTTGGTCTGGAAAACGTAAAAATAAACCGTTAGTCAGAAACACTGTGTACGTTTTACTTTTAATAATGTATAGAACGTATAATATGCTAATAGCAGAGTTTAAAATAATAGTTATTTAAAAAAAAGGAAATATGATGTCTTGAACTATTATCATCGCAGCCTTCATACGTCCCTCTGTTGGGCTCGGGTCTCCTTCATAATGGGAGGGAATTTGGCCTACTATACCATGCTGGTCAGAGATTTTGGTATACCATTAGGTTTCATTACTGTATTATGTAGGAGGCTCGAGCCTAATATAAGCTGATGAAGAATTATGATTTAATTGTTTAGAATATTTTTCAGGCATTTCTAATTAAAAAAATATAATGACATTTTATATTTTTTTCAGGTAATTATTATTTGGGGGTCACTGGACTGAAATAGGTAAAGTTGAACGTTTTATCATGTTATGATGAGAAAGTAAGTTTGTTTGTTACGCTTTCACGCTTAAACCACAGAACCGATTTCAAAAATTGTTTCACTATTGGAAAGCTATAATATCAGGGAGTAACATAGGCTATTTATAGGATATTTTATCCCGTTATTGCCACGGGAACGGGAACTACGCGTGTAAGGCGACGGAAACCGAAGCGAAGCGAGGGCGGGTTGCTAGTAATATTATAAATGCAATGGTCAGTTTGTTTGTAATACTTTCACGCCTAAACCACTAAATGTATTTTAGTAATTCTTTTGCCAATGAAAATCTACATTATCTGCAAGTAACATATACTTCATTTTATCCCCGTATTCTCACGGGAACGGGAACTGCGGGATAAATTTGCTAGTACACAAAATATTTACGCAAATGAAGCAGAAGATAATATTCATCATCATCATCGCAGCCCACATACGTCAAACTGTTGGGCTCGGGCCTCCTCTAATATGGGAGGGACATTCACTTTCTATACCACGCTGGTCAGACGTGTTGGTATAAGGTATTGTTTTCAGTTTTTCTTTTCTTGCATACATGTTATTTGCATATTAGATCCCTTAATCGTCTTGTACGACACCCACGGGTAGGAGAGAGAGGGTGAATTATATTCTTATTCCGACACCACACGGATCAAAAAAAAAAAAAAGAAAAGAAGTTATGAATATTAATTTTAAAATTCAATTTTAGGCTGTAGATAATACCGTTTCAGTACAGTGACGGAGTAACAATACAATTCACAATTCCCTCTCTTGCCCTTAGGCGTCGTAATAGATGACAAGCCCAACAGTGATACTTATATGGGATATAATGATAATGATCGTAAATGTTATTATTCTAGAAGAAGAATCATCATCATCTTGCTCTTATCCCAATTACTTGGGGTCGACGCAATATGTCATCTGTTTTGACATATTGCAAAAAGTTTCGGCAATGACTTTTATGACCGGCCGCCTGCCTGACGTCAACCCTCCTTGGGAATGTAATCGTTGACCCAAATGGTACCAGATGGAGTTGGTCCGGGTCAATCTAGGGCTCTTAGTCGTCTTTTACGACACCTACGAGCAAAGCAAGGGTTGGTAGTATTCGAAGCCGCTACCACACAGCACTAGAAGAAGAATATAGAAGAAAAATAAATCGATGCCCCCAAGCAATAACCCAGTAATCGCAAAACTCAAATTTTTCAGGTGTTAATGTTTTATATTTTTTAGCTATATCTTTTCAGTGAATCATTATTTCGCCATGTTAAATGTATAAAATGAAAGTTATTTTTTTATAGAATAACCTTATAGTATCAGAATTACATTATATATTCAAAGATTCATGTAATACATAACAATATATATTATGTAAAATGTTTTGTAACGTTTTAACAGTAATTGTATATCACCATATTGAATTATAAAGATAAATTCAGTAATATCAACTTACGAGATTATTGCAGTTAATTTTTAAAAGTAATAGAACAAAAATGATTATTTATTTGGTATCTAACCAAGAAATTTCAATGAAGGGACTAACTGTAAAGTTATATAACTGTCTTATTATCGTGTAATCTACGCCAGTACACACGTTTCATCGTGTATTTTAATTCGTATGAATACTGTTACTAACCGTTACCGAAAAAATATGCCACATATTTCACTGCAATAAACTTGTAATCGCAGTAACCAAAATTTAACATAAATTATATTACGGTATTATTATAATACCAATCAGTCATGAAATTTAAAAAGAAATAATGTAATATTTCATTTTTGTCGTATAAAAATCTAATAGAACTTCCGTGCAATAAAACTTTCATTGCTCATATTTTTGTAATTAACCATAGAAAAAATCCAAAAAAAAAAATCATATATGAGTCCTCGCCTACAGATGTCAAATTTGAAATAAAAAAAATCCAGTAAAATGCTATTACTAGGTTATTGCTTGGGGGCGTCGAAATAGTACTTCGTATTAATAACTTCTCCTGCGTGAAGTATTCGCTTCTGGCGTGTGTTTTGAAGCACATACCATTTTTAGTTTTTATTTTGACTAATTCCACCATATTGCTTGATCAGCCATGAAGGGTGATCAAAACCCATACCCAACACTGGCATGATGATAAGGAGTTTAGTTAACATCATCATCATACCTCCTCGCTGGTCAGATAATGGTCAGTCGGGTTAGTATAGGATTTTATTTCGCGTTTGCCTTCTCTTACATAAATATTATCTACATATTACATTCCCTTAATCGTCTTTTACGACAGCCACGGGCAAGATGGTGGTGAATCGATTTTTTCTCCGGTGTCACACAGAAAGCTTTATAAATAAAACTATTTTACGGATTTTATCGCGTAAAGTATTCAAAACTTCGGACAATCAAAAATAAAATACATACGCGATAAAATCCGTAAAATAACTTTTTTCACAAGGTATAATATTCGCGTAAACATCAAATATTATTACGGAAAACTTCTATTGTTCGTATATACTAACAAATGCGAGTAATATCGCTTTCAGCTTCCGTGATTGGGCTCGGAGCCAAATGTACTCAATTTAAGCCTCCGAGCAAAAAGTGTCCAGTTTAATCTCTAAATAATATAAATAAGAGGATTGCGACCCATGTCTGTTAAATGCTTAAGGCATTTATTTTATACTAGCAACCCGCCCTCGCTTCGCTTCGGTTTCAGTCGCTTTACCCGCGGCGTAGTTCCCGTTCCTGTGGGCATACCGGGATAAAATATAGCCTATGTTACTCCCTGATATTATAGCTTTTCATTGGTGAAAGAATTTTTGAAATCGGTTCGGTGGTTTAAGCGTGAAAGCGTTACAAACAAACAAACAAACATCCTTACTTTCGCATTTATACTATTAGTATGGATCATGCAAGATAGTTGTAGCGAATGATCACAGCTAATAGACGTTCCACTACTGGGCTCGAGCTTCCTCCACAATGAAGTGAAGTCGAAGAGTGAAATTAACCTACTTTACCACTCTGTTTCCGTGTGGTGACGGAGTAAGAATACAATTCACCACTCCCTATCTTGCCCGTGGGTGTCGTAAAAGACAACTAAGGGATATAATATGCACATAACATCTGTGCAAGAGATGGAAAACTCGAAATGAAACCGTATACCAACATGTCTGACCAGCATGGTATAGTGAGGTCAATTACCCTCGTATTGTGGAGAAAGTCCGAGCCCAACAGTGGGACGTATGTGGGCTGCGATGATGATGATGATAGTTGTAGCGAATCATCACAGCTCATGTACTGCACAGATGGCGTAGTGGTTAAGATACCGACCTACCGTGCCAGTATCGTGGGTTCGAATCCCACGCAGGACAACACTTTGTGTGATCCACAAATTGTTGTTCTGAGTCTGAATCTAATTTGTGTCTGTTAATTATATGTTTGTAAAGTCCCGAAACACAAGGATTATTTCTTTACAGCAAGGTGTCATCTTTTTTGAAAAATTATAAAAAAAGAAAAGAAAAAATGTACGTAATACTACTGGGCTCGAGCCTCCTCTAAAATAGGAGTTTCTTTTTTTTTTTTTTTTAAAGACAACACCCTGCACTAAGGAAATAATCCTTGTATTGCGGGGGACTTTACAAACATATAATTAACGGACACAAATTACATCCAGACTCAGAACAACAATTTGTGGATCGCACAAAGTGTTGTCCCGCGTGGGATTCGAACCCCCGACACTGGCAATGTAGGTCGCTATCTTAACCACTACGCCATCTGTGCAGTCTAGTGAAGTAGACCTACTATACCACGCTGTTTCCGTATGGTGACGGAGTAAGAATACAATTCGCCACCCCATCTCTTGCTCGTAGATGTCGTAAAAACGACTAATGAATTATTATACATTTAACATCTATATAAGAGAAGGAAATTTTTTAAAATAAAACCCTATACGTCTGACCAACATGGTTTATTGGGTCAATTTCCTTCCAATTGTGGAGTAGGCTTGAGCCCAACACTGGGACATATATGAGCTGAAATGATGACCTGGTTACATAGATTGGTATGTGAGCGTACAAAAACGGATAAATATGAAAATGTAGTTAAACTAGAATCAATAATAGGTATGAAAATGCTACAATAAAGTTTCTGATTTAAAGCTAATATTTACTCATGAGGCTTGGAAATATCTCAATAGATAAGCACTAGACTTCAGGACCAAGGACCTCTTAGAATATTTACATTGCTGGTAATAGAATTCCCTGAGAATTTATGTTGTAAGGCAAAATGAAAATCAGTTATGTTCAGCCGTACTTTATAATAGAATATTACAGTGTTTTCTTTTTGATGTGAGACATCAATAGGCTAAGGTAAACGTAATCGATGGTGTGGCGTAATGCGACGCATGCCGTGGCGAGCCTCGCCACGCGCTATGATAGTAAGTGTAGTGCCGACCAATTGTCACATTAATATCGTCAGAGGCATCGAATATAACTATTATATTATTACAGAAATCACTGATTAAAAGAATTGAGTTGTTACAATTAGAAAATTGACCTACTGTAACCACACTAGTCAGACGTGTTGATATAGGATATTTCGAGTTTCCCTTCTATTATATAGACGTTATATGCATATTATATCAAGTCGTCTTTCACGACACCCACGGGTAAGAAAAGGCGTGGTGAATTGTATTCTTATTCTGTCAACACATAGCAAACTATATACTACTAGATACACGCTGTAAAGTCCACCAGGTGTTAAATGGTAACAGCCTCTAATTAGGGATGTGAAAAATAATCGATTTTTATAAAAATCGATTATTAATCGATTATTTTTTGTAATAATCGATTTTTACAATCGATTATCAAAATAATAAAAAATCGATTATTAATCGATTTTCTATTATTCGAATTTCGATCGAAATTAATCGATTATTTCACTGCAAGATTTCCTAAAAAAGAAAATGTCATTACGATACTGCGTGCAGTGTATCGCTCACATTTCCTAAAAAAAAAGGTCATCATAATCCTGTTGGGAGAAAAAATTGATTATTTTATAATCGATTATTTATTTTTCATTAATCGATTATTTTATAATCGATTTATTTTAAAGAAGAAAAATCGATTATTTTCCCTCCAAGTCACATCCCTACCTCTAATTGACTTTCGTAATATCATCCAAGTTACTGCTTACCACGATAGAAAAAGGATTGAAGTTAATAGAACGAGAACAGGAAGCCCCGAGAGGGTGTTTCAGCTTTAACCCTTGCTCAAGAACGAATCGTAGTATCAAATTGCTACTCAGACGTCGATTTGTTCCGAGACTGAGAACTATATAAGGTAGGACGAGGTGGGCTATTTATGGCTGCAAGTAATGTTTATTTTAAAGACGTCTTTACTAAGGAAAATATGCTTGTATTGCGGGGGTCTTTTTAACCGGCTTCAATAAAAGGAGGAGGTTCTCAATTCGTCGGAATCTTTTTTTTATTTTTTTTATGTATGTTCACCGATTACTCAAAGACGCCTGGACCGATTTGCAAAATTCTTTTTTTGTTTGATAGGGTATAGTTTCCAGGTGGCCCCATAGTCACCAGGTCAGGATCTGATGATGGTAACCTTGAGTAATTGGTGGAATTCTTAAAATTTTATTAGTTAACTGTTTGAAGTCGGGTTTTTTTTTTTGTTAAAAATTATCATCATTATCATCTCAAACCATATACGTTCCACTGTTGGGCACAGACCTCCTCCAATATGGAAAGGAATTGACCTATTATAGCACGCTGTCAGACCTGTTGGCGTAGTTTTCCTTCTCTTGTATAGATATTATATCCTTTAATCGTCTTTTACGACATCCACAGGCAAGAGTGCTGAGTGGTGGAGAGGTTTGGGGATATTTTACTAACAGATAAGTAGCATAAATATATGACATCCAGAAAACATCAATTTGTGCAACGCACAATAGTACTATTTCGCAAGGGAATCGAATCTATAAAACTAGCACTGTAAGTCGGTATCTCAACCACTAAGCTATCTGTGCAATCTATTATATGTTAACAGTATAGGCCTTTTTCTGAGGCTAATTACTAGCAGTATAAGCATTTTAAGCAGTATGATTAAGTCACAACCATAACTAAATTAAAACTAAACTAAAAACTAAATAAAAAAAAAAAATAGTAACATCCTATCTCGAAGGGCATCACACTGGAGCTAAGACTATATGTTGTATTCGTAATTGTATTCAAAAGATGGTAAAAAAACGACAGCCCGCTGAGTTTCTTGGCGGATCTTCTCAGCTTGTGGCGGCGTTCCGATCCGGTGGTAGATATTGTATTATATTCAAACGATGTATAAATTTGACAATATGTAAGTGCCCTCAAGGGGCTATGCAGAATAAATGATTTAATTTGATTTAACCCATTTGAGATAATTGCAGGGTACAGTGTCATTATCATCTCAGCCCATATACGTCCCACTGTTGGGCTCGGGCCTCCTCCATAATGGAAGGGTAATTGACCTACTATACCACGCTGGTCAGACGTGTTGGTATAGGGTTTTATTTCGAGTTTTCCTTCTCTCGCATAGATGTTATATGCGTTTTATATCCCTTAGTCGTCTCGTACGATCACCCACGGGTAAGATAGGGGGTGGTGAATTGTATTCTTACTCCGTCACCACACGGATTGTGTGGTGTCATAATCATAATCTTCCGTATTTAGCTGTTTCCGTGTGGTGACGGAATAAGAATACAATTCACCACTCCCTATCTTACCCGTGGATGTCATAAAAAATGACTAAGGGATATAATATGCACATAACATCTGTACAAGAGAAGGAAAACTCAAGAAGAAACCCTTTACCAATATGTCTGACCAGTATGCTATAGTAGGTCAAATGCCCTCCCATCGTGGAGGAGGCCCCAGCCCAACAGTGGAGCGTATGTGGGCTGCGATGATGATGATGATTATTTGAGCTGATCATCAATACTGAATCTTCGGTAGCCGAACATACCCCTACCAAAAAAAAAGCTATACAGTTTTCATTCTCATCGTCATAACCACGCTGATCAGACGTGATGGTACAATGTTTTATTTCGAGTTTCTCTTCTCTTGCATAGATGTTATATGCGTATTATATTCCTTAGTCTTTTACGTCATGACGCTGCCGACCATCGCTAGGGAGATGCTCGGCAGCATCAGGAACTGGGACGCGGTCGCAGCCTTCTGCGAGGCAGATGATCTCGCAGAAGGAGGCGGCGGGTCGCGCGCGTGAGGAGCACAGCCTCGACGAAGCGACCCGCCGGCAGCGATTGGGGCGGCGCAGGCGCGACTACCTGCGTGCCATGCCGCCCTAGCCGAGGCCGCGGGTGACGTGACCGGGGATTAGTCCGTCACCCGCCGAGAGGCCGTTCGCGTGAGGAAAGTCGATGGGAGGGTAATGCCCCTCTGTCACCCCGGACGGAGTGGTGCGAGGAGCGCGCCAACCGCAGCCTACCCCAAAAAAAAAAAAGTCTTTTACGTCATCCACGGTTAAGATAGGGAGTGGTGAATTGTATTCTTATTCCGTCACCACAGCGTGGTATAGTTGATTGCTTGATCGTATTATGGAGGAGGCTTTACATTATGTTATTTTGTATTATGTTTGAATCATTAGGGGGCGTTCATAAAATACGTGAGATGTTTAAGGGGGGGAGAGGGTCGAGTCAAATCTCATCTAATCTTACGTTGGAGAGTAAGGGGGTCCCGGCAAATATCACGCAATTTTTTTTCCGATTGAAACAAAAAAAAATGTTAAATTTATATTACAATTATAATTAAACTCTCAGCGATATTGATTACTAGTCTTAACTAGTCGTAAATAAAAGCACGAAGCAATTTTTTTTCTTTTTACAATAACAATCCAACGCGTTTACGTAAGAAACCCACATTTTGAAAAATCTCATGTGAGATTGGGGGATGGGGGAGGGGGTTGAATAAAATCTCACGACATCTCACCAGGGGGGGAGGGAGGTACAGAAAATTTAAAAAATCAACTCACGTAATTTATGGACGCCCCCTTATATATAAATGCTATCCTTACTACATAAAATATTACAAGTTACTTTTCAAAAATGGCAAAATATACACGTGTGTAGAGCTTGATGAAATGGGCTCCCTGCAATATCGTAATACACTCAACATGAGTATGCGTGAAGAACATAATAAAATATAATATGTTTGTATATACTAAGCTACTGTCGAATGACTATAAATATTGGAAACGGGTTTATCGTAAAAAAAATGACAAATACAGCTTGTCTTCTTGTAAATTTGTCCTATAATCATTATCATCATGGGCTGAGCCCATATCAGTTGCAATATTGGGCTCGGTCGTCCTGCACAATGGGCGGGAAATTATCTGAGAAATATATATAAACAAGGACGAGGCTGGCTATTTATGGTTGCTAGTATTTTTTTTAAACAGCACTAACGAAAATATGCTTCTATTTCGGGGGACTCTTTATGGTCATCATCATCGCAGCCTACATACATCACACTGTTGAGTTCGGGTCTCCTCCACAATGGGAGGGAATTTTACCTAGTATACCATGACTGTCAGTTATGTTGGTATAGAATTTCATTTCGAGTTTTCCTTCTCCTGCACAGTTGTTATGTACATATTATATACCTTAGTCGTCTTTTATGTCATCCACGGACAAGATAGGGAGTGGCGAATTGTATTTTTACTCCGTCATCACACAGAAAATTGGGATGAGAGTGGGTTAATTATGATCATTATTTTGTCAAAGTAAAACGCCTCTTAAGAGCTGATAATTAGTATTACGACCTCTGAATTTTTTTGCAGATACTTTCGTGATGAGGTCACGTTTCGATTCGATCATCTCTTGCATTAATGTTATATGCCTATTATATACCTTTAAGGATAAACGAAGAAAGGGAAAACTCGAAATAAAACACTATACCAACACTTCTGACCAGCGTGGTATAGTAGGTCAATTTCCTTCCCCTAGTAGATGAGGCCCGAGCCCAACAGTGGGACGTACGTGGGCTGCGATGATGATGATGATACTACGCTTGTCAGACGTGTTGGTAAAGGGTTTTATTTCGTGTTTTTCTTCTCTTCTATAGATATTATCTGCATACCATATCCCTTAGTCGTCTTTTACGACACACCCATGGCCAAGAGAGAGCTGTGTTGAATTGTATTTTTACTTCATTGCCGCACGGAGAATCTGTATATATAAAAGAAAGTCGTGTTAGTTACACTATTTATAACTCAAGAACGGCTGTACCGATTTACCTAAAAATTGGCGGGGCGGTAGCTTAGAACCAGGAGACGGACATAGGATACTTTTTATTTCGTTCGGCCGGGTTCCTGTGGGACTTGATATAAAACGTCAAAGAGAATACAATTCGCTATAAAACGTGGTATAACAAAAACGCATCTATCCTGTAATAACAAAACGCAAATGACAGCTATAGGCAGACTATATTTTCGGAAATTTAAAAAATGTATTTACGAAAAAATTATGGCGCTACGAAGTTCGTTGGGTCGTCTAGTATCCTATAATTTATAATCCATGTAATGACGGAGTAAGAATACAATTCACCACCCCATTTCTTGCCTGTGTAAAAGATTAATAAGGGATATAATATGCAGATAACATATATGTAAGACAAGAAAAATCTAAATAAAACCCTATACCAACCTATCTGACTAGTGGTGTAAGTCAATTACCCTCGTATTTTGGAGTAGGCTTGAACCTAGTGGGAGATATATGACCTAGATTAATGATGATTGAATTTTTTTTTGTTTTTTTTTTTTATTGTAAACAGTAGCAAACGAGCAAACAGTACACCTGATGGTAAGTGTTGCTGCCGCTCATGGACCTTTATAAGGCCGCTGCCTACCGCGAAGAAAGTGAAGGGAGTGTGAATGCGTGCATTGTGGCTCGGTGATACCAAGGGCACCACTAAAACCCACCACACGCAAACACCCTCAGAAAGTTGGGCTTCCGGCTCTCTCGCTCATCGAACGAAGCGCAGTAACAAATTGCTACTACTCAGACGTTGATTTTCCCGCGGGTGACGTGACTGGGGATTTTAGTCCGTCACCCGCCGCGAGGCCGACCGCGTGAGGAAAGACCGACGTCCTCCCCGAGGGGGGGACGTTGGTCGATGAGAGGGTACCCCAATAGGGGGTATTCCGTCGGGCCGACCACTGATGTCAAGTAACCCTGCTCCGGTGGTCGGCCCAACGACGAAGGCGACGTAGTTTTCGGGTGGGTGGCGGGAGTTGCGTGCTTAAGCCCCTCTGTCGTCCCGGACGGAGTGATGCGAAGGCGCGCCGACCGCAGCCCACCCACAAAAAAAAAAAGAAAGACGTCGATTTTCTGCGAGAGCGTGGTACTACCCCGAACGGACCAGCCCGCGGTTGTAGACAGATAACTGTCGATAGTGTGGTCCTACGACTAGGTAAATTAATTTTAATCATCATCTTGCTCTTATCCCAATTACTTGGGGTCGACGCAATATGTCATCTGTTTTGACATATTGCAAAAAGTTTCGGCAATGACTTTTATGACCGGCCGCCTGCCTGACGTCAACCCTCCTTGGGAATGTAATCGTTGACCCAAATGGTACCAGATGGAGTTAGTCCGGGTCAATCTAGGGCTCTTAGTCGTCTTTTAGGACACCCACGAGCAAAACAAGGGTTGGTAGTTTTCGAAGCCGCTACCACACAGCAGGTAAAATAATTTTAATATTAATACTAATGTTAGATATCGTTATTTCTGACATAAATTTTTCATTAAAAAATATAGTCTCTTAGGCCCTCACCGTTAAGCAAATAAAATTATACTGACTAGTGATCTCCGCGTGGTCGAAATTCGGCCATAATCAATTTTAGTAAATATTTCTGCTATACAATTTCCTTTTATTTTATTTATATATAATTGTAAATTGAGCGATTTGTATTTCACTAATAGCTAATATAAAAGCACAAATCTCTATTAGACATTGTCATCATAATTATGATTGTTTGACATTCAGTTCGACCAGAGATTTTAACCGTAAACAAAAGTGTATAAGCGTTGCTACGCAACACACTCACACAAACGTGTGTGTGTGTGTTGCGATTATGTTGTAGTGTGCGTAATGCCTTTTTTAATGAATTTAATGTATTTCTAATCCATTATTATACGAAATTTCAATTTTATGCACTTCTCCTCATTATATATTTCAACTGTGCCAAATTTCATACTTGTCCATCCACGTAATTTTCGTAAAAAGGGGTACAAAGTGTTTGCTTCGCGTATTAATATATAAATTACAAGATAACAATAAAAGGGTTTTGATGTTAACATTCGACAAGTTAATAGTTTTTTTTTTATTGCAAACGCTGGCATACGAGCAAACAGTACACCTGAAGTGTTGCTGCCGCTCATGGACCTTTGCAATACCAGGGGCACAGCTAAGCCGCTGCCTACCGCGAAGAAATTGTAGGGAGTATGAATGCGTGCAAGAGTCGGTGATGGTAAAGGCATCACTAAGACCCACCACACGCAAACACCCTCAGACACAAAGCTTAGTTATTTACACCGCCTACAAGGCGGGTACATCGGAATGAGGGCCCACTTAGACCAGCTAAGACTGGCTTCCTTCGAAACAACTGATGGTATAGAAAATAAAGATAAGACAAACCCCAAAGGGGGTTCTGAAAAAATTAATTACCCTGCATGACATACACCCTCAGAAAGTTGGGCTTCCGGCTCTCTCGCTCATCGAATGAAGCGCAGTAACAAATTGCTATTACTCAGACGTCGATTTTCTGCTCAGTGTGGTACTACCCCGGACGGACCGGCCCGCGACGGTAGATAACTGTCAACAGTGTAGTCCTACCTCTATTAATATTATTATAATTAGTTTACGCTTACTGAGTGATTCAACATACACTTTCTTGTCCTTGGTTTTGGCACCAATGGTCCGCCTAAATTGCGAGAGGTTCAGTGCGCCAGGTGATACGCCATCTCTTTCGCTGTCTAGGTTACATCTAGGGATGTGAAATAATAATCGATTATTAATCGATTCCTTTTTTGTAATAATCGATTTTAATAATCGATTATCAAAATAATAAAAAATCGTTTTTTTTTTGTATTTGCTTCATCACGATACTACGTGAAGTATTTCAAACTATATTAAAAAATAAAGCTCATATTTCCTAAAAAAAACAGTCATCATAATCCTGTTGGGAGAAAAATCGATTATTTTATAATCAATTCATCATCATCATCATCATCTCAGCCCATATACGTCCCACTGTTGGGCTCGGGCCTCTTCTATAATGGAATGGTAATTGACCTACTATACCACGCTGGTCAGACGTGTTGATATAGGGTTTTATTTCGAGTTTTCCTTCTCTCGCATAGATGTTATATGCGTTTTATATCTCTTAGTCGTCTCGTACGATCACCCACGGGTAAGATAGGGGGTGGTGAATTGTATTCTTACTCCGTCCCCACACGGAAAATAAATATAATCAATTACTTATATTTAATTAATCGATTATTTTTATAATAGATTATTTTCCCTCCAAGTCACATACAGTTACATCCTCTAATATGAAACAAGATTACTTTTTCGCTGTTTTACTTTTACTAATATATAAAAAATAAATACTTTATTTTTTATTATTTACATGTTATACATGTATGCTTAATGATTTCTCATGTTTACGCGAGTATGACGTATCTATACCAATAAATAAAATTGGAGTGTCTGTTTATAATGTCAAAATAATAGGCTTTTTTCATGCTCACACGGTTATTTGCACTATACATATGTCTAAAAATCACTTTATATTTTTTTTGTCTGTCTGTTTGTTCCGGGTAATCTTCAAAACGGCTGGACCGATTTAAAAATCTTCTTAAAATTCTTCACCAATGGAAAGCTATAATATCAGGGAGTAAACTAGGCTATATTTTATCCCGGTATTCCCACAGGAACGGGAACTACGGGGATAAAGCGACAGAAAGACAAGCGCGGGTTGCTATTTGTAAATAAAACTATTTTTACGGCTTTTAAAACGTTTGTAGTTGATTTTTGATTGCTTGAAGTTTCTTAACTCACCTCTAACTCTAACTCTCCTTGGGAATGTAAGTGTTAACTATACGACTTCAGATGGAGTTGGCCTAGATATATGTAGCTTTTAATTGACTTTACGAGCAATTTAAGTCTTTTTGACAGGCTATGGTGCCGCGTACGGCATTCGTCCGGTCCAGCAACGAGAGGGCGGCGCGATCCCAATATCAGACGTATTCTCTCCTCTTCGCTATTGGGTCGACTTCTGGTATTGAATCCTTGATGGCTATGGCCGCCCCGACAGGATACCTTTTCGGGTATCCTCCCTTTTCTATAACGCCCCGGAGTAACACTCTCAACCTCTACGGTTGACGGATTATTCCCCGGTTCAGTTACCCGTGGATTCGGCCAGGATGCAATGTAAGAGTTTACGTCTTAGTTAGGCACAACCTCTTAGTTACTACAGTTTTATTTATCGAAAGCAGTATTAAATCTCATTTTACTAAATATTAATCTATTATAACTGACAACTAAGATATAATTATGTATATAGAGATGTCTATGTGTCTTACTTAATAATGTAGCCCAAAATGTAATCATTCTTAGTTTTGTGTATAATACAATACTTATTGCGGACGTAGGGGTTGTTTAATGAGAAAAGTTACTGAGAATGGTTGCTGTGTGTCTCTATACTCCAAGAACGTGATATTAACAAAACTATTATAGTTTGTTTTAATGACAGTTTGTTGATTATTATGCTTTCACGTTTTAACTAAGATCGTCAATGTTCTGAGGTAAATATGCTTGATGCTGGCTTTACGAATAGAATAGTTTACACACAATTAATTCGGTACGTTTTTAAAAGATGCTTCTTAAAACATTAAATTTTTAAATGGTAACAGCTGATTGTCATGTTTTTAAACGGATTTATCATATACAGATAATATTTAGTTTGTTTTTTTTTAGTTTCATACAAAAACCTTTTCTTACGCCGTTTATTATGTCCGACGTTTTGTTGAACAACATTTAATTGAAATATGTAATATATATATCCTAACCTTAACTGCTTTATACTTCTAATTTTTTATACTTATTTTATATATCTTAGACTAATCATATTTACTAGTTTATAAACCAGAACGACTGGCTCATAGAAAGCTTTTGATAAAATACAAAAACAATACCAACAGCTTTGATTATTATCTTAAAATAGTCTTATGTCTTACGGTATATTACTGTGGGGATGCTCCGCGGACTTTAATAGAATCTTTGTTCTCCAAAAAAGGGCTGTCCGTGCAATTTATAATCTAGGCCCAAGAATCTCACTTCGGGAGAAATTCAAAGAAATAAATATTCTAACTGCTGTATCACAATATATATACGAAAATATATTATATGTCAAAAAAAATATCGCTTACTTTAAGAGATATTGTGACATTCATGAAATGAATACTCGTAATAAGGACAGATTAGTTGTACACACTACTCGTCTCCAAAAAGTTAACAAATCATTCATGAGGCAATGTATACGCTTTTACAATAGATTACCTAAAGATATCCGAGACCTGCCTATGAAAAAGTTTAAAAAAGCCATCAAGAATAGACTTTGTAAAAAAGCTTATTATAAAATCTCGGATTATGTAGATGATAATACAGATTGGTTGTGAGCAGCTCCTCATTCAGCAATTTCCTTGTTATTTTAAATATACTGTTTGTAAATGTACTTTTAACTTTTATTGTAAAGTGTAGCGTGTTTTGCCTAACGAATTTTTGTATTTTCAGCGTTTGTAACATATTGTGGTGTTGGTCATACTCACATAAGGATCTACTTGCGGTAGCTGCGTGGAGCGGGTCTCTCCCTTCCCTCCATAGTGGTTGAGGGGAGTGATGGCTGCTCTAGTAGTTAACTCGTGATCGGGTGCCGCTTGTGGGATCTGGTCCAGCCATAATCGTTTAAATTATATTAAGTGTCTTGCGGTTCGAAGGGCATCACACTGGAGCTTGTTCTTACAAAACATGTACACAATTGTATAAATGGTAAGAAGAAAAAAAAAAAAATTAAAAATAATGACAAGCCCGCTGAGTTTCTTGCCGGATCTTCTCAGTAGCGGTCGCGTTCCGATCCGGTGGTAGTATATTTTTTTTTGGAAATTAACCTGACAATATGTAAGTGCCCTCTCAGGGTTTATGCATAATAAAATAATTTGAATTTGAATTTGAAAACTTTGATTAAATTTTGTTTTGAATCTTTGGTTTTGACACATTGCCTTAACGTGTGATAGTCATCTTCAAGATAGCCGTACTCTAAATAAGTGGAAGCAGTACTTTGTAGTAGATTTCAAAATATTTTGAACTGTACGTATTCACAGACTCTTAAAAGTATCTAAATTAGAATTTCCTTTTAGTAGAATAAAAGTGCCCAAAGTCTGCAAAAAGTGTTGAAATAAATACACATATGTCACGCCTCTTATAGAAGTAGGCAGAGACCACTTCCCAGAGACCATTCCCAAAAGTGTGCAAAGTCAGCAAAAAGTGACACTTTTTGGTCTGGTCCAAAGTCTGCAAAGATATTACAATATTTGTCGTATTAAATGTAGTGTTGGAAAACCGCGGCATTCGAGGTGATTCACTCTGTAATATTTTATATCAAATACCTTTAGAGATAATGCTGTATGATAGCAATACAAATACTACTAAAACTTACATTACTTATGGGTGTCGTAAAAGCTTTACATCGATCTAGTTCAACTTTATTAACCGACTTCAAAAAAGGAGGCAATTTCTCAATTCGACCATAAATATGCTTTTTTATGTTTGTTCAGGAATAATTTCGTCGTTTATGAACCGATTTTGATGATTTTTGATGTTTTTGGAAAGAATATACTTCCCAAATGGTCCCATGAAAATTTCATTGAAATCGGACAAGTAATTTTGGAAAAATTAACAAAAATCTAAAAAAATATCTACATTGTCTACATTATTGAAGGCGGTATAATTTTTTGCAAAAAATATTTACCTGATGCTGTTTAGTTAACAATTACTTTCCCATGGTGGACGTCAGTTAGGCGACCAATTATAAAACTATTGTCAATTCATCCATCACCGTATAAATGCCTGTTGGACATAGTTTTCTCTACGAGAACTACTACCAACAACTTTTACAATAGATATGAAAGAGAAGGCGTTACATATTGTGCCGACTGTAAGTGATTAGGGTAAGAGATTGAGGTAGTGGTAAGTGTGTACCACCAAGAGTGGTAGGACCACACTGTCGACAGTTATCTGTCAACAGCCGCGGACCGATCCGTCCGGGGTAGTACCACACTGAGTAAAAAATCGACATCTAAGTAGTAGCAATTTGTTACTGCGCTTCGTTCGGTGAGTGAGAGAGCCGGCAGCCCAACTTTCTGAGGGTGTTTGCGTGTGGAGGGTTTTAGTAGTGCCCTTTTAGTAGTCTTTTACGACATCCGCGGGAAAGATAGAGAGTGGTTAATTATTCTTATTCCGTCACCACAAGAAATTACTAATATGATTAATTATGCGGATTTCAAACAATATTATTATATTATTTTAAATACTAAGTATATAATTAAATTTCTTTGTCTGGTAAGAACTGTGAAACATTCTAATATTCCTGTTTGTTTTAAAATAGCCTACGTTTCCTTCTAAATTCCTTCTATGTTATTTGGTTCTTTCTAGAAGAATCCAACGTTTTTTTCGTCTAACATAGGCATTATATCAGCTAGACCCACTTGACTCCCTCCAAAGGCGTGCTGTTCGAATCGTCGGGGATCCCAATCTCACGGACGGATTGAAGTCGCTGCAGCGGCGGAGAGGCTTTGGGTCACTCTGTGTACTCTACCAACTCTTTCACGGGGAGTGCTCCGAGGAACTGTTTGACTTGGTACCACCGTCACCGTTTTACCAACGTACCACTCAACACCGCAGCAGGGTTCATCCACTTCACCTGGAAACGATATGGTCTTCTACTGTACGTTTCCAGTGATCATTTCTCCCACGTACGTGCAGGCTCTGGAATGAACTACCTGCTACTGTGTTTCCCGAGCGCTATGACATGTCCTTCTTTAAACGAGGTTTAAGAAGAGCATTTACTTCACGGTAGGCAACGGCCTGGCTGTGCCCCTGGTATTGCAAAGGGCCATGTGCGGCAGCATCACTTACCATCAGGTGTGCTGCCTGCTCGTTTGGCACCATCGGCAATAAAAAAAATGCAAGTCTAAAAAGGAACTTTGTAGTTCTAAAGGGATTACTTCATAAAAAATTGTTTCTTTGTATACGCTTGATAAAGTTTGTGATTAGTTCCAAAGTAGGTATTCTAGAAATCCTTTTGAAGAAGTTTTATTATATTTTGTTTACTGTCGTTGTTGAAAATAAATATTTATCTGTAACTTCTTTAAGTAATTTTATTTTTAGAATTATTTTATTTATTTTATCGCTTAACCATTATCTTAGTTCATATTAGGGATAAATCGATACCAACGAGCACTCATACCGTAACGATACTTTTCATTCGACACTACTACTCGTAGTATATAACACTAACATTCTATACTAAGTACTAGTATCGAATGAAAAGAATGGTATCGAATTGGCAGGTATCTTAATGCAGCGCTGAGCTCGATTTCCTTGCGGCGTTCCCGTGATGATCATTTTGTAAATTTTTTTAGCTAATTTATAGTAGTAAACGGTAACTTATCATGAATTTCATGCCAGCCAGGTCTTTAATTCCTAAGATATCACCTCTTTGATTTACTAAAAGAAAAAAAAAGCGCATCACAGTTCCTCCAGGAACGTATTTCATATCTGATAGATACTATGAATGAAAAGTACTCGATACTTCAAAAAGGATTCGATACCTATACCAGTAGGTATCAGAATCTCAAAATTTTATTTGATTTTTGATTTCCAACGTTTTGCCAACGTTTCGAAAACTTTTTAGCGTTCATGATGACGGGTGGATTGCATTTGTTTTTAGTTTCTTAATGTTTTAAACACTTTTAACTTATGATAATGATTGTGGCAAGTGCGGTAACTCATAGACAATTATATCATTATCAGCTGATATAAGTTCTACTACTGAGCTCGAAAATCTTCCAAAATAGGTGTGAAATACACGTATTCATGTTAGTAAGACGGGTTGTTACAAGATATAATTTCGAATTTACCTTCTCTTTTATGTTATCAGCAATCTACGAAGCGAACTTGTATTTAAAATATAAAAGACCCCTCTATTTTAAGGACTAAACAAAGAGGGTTAGAGTGCCTCATATGTACCTACAACTCTCAATGCACGCAGCCTCTTAAACAGAGTTAATTTGCCCCATTTTTAGGCAAATTCTATGTGATGACGGAATAAATTAATATTCACCACTTTCTATCTTGACTATGGATGTCATAAAAGACGGATAAGAGATTATAATATGCACACATTTCGGCTGGTATTCATACTTCAAGTATTTGATAAAATTATATATAGTTGATCAGATGTTGAGTTATTTTAACGAACATGGTATTTTTTTACTAAGAATTTGTTTAATTTATTGATCCGGTTGCAAAATTTAAAAAAAAATTCTCAATCTGGGAGGAATCGTACGAGACTTTGGGTATATTTTACAATTTAGCTAAGGCATTTAATTGCCTAAACCCCGAAGTCCTCATCGGGCAATTATACCATTATGGGATGATCTGACGGATGGGAATAATTCTGTTGAAATTATAACTTCCCATCTAAGCAACGTAATTCAGAGGGTCGATCTTCAATACCCACGGGTAAGAAAGCGGATGGTGAGTTGTATTTTTACTCCACACGGAAAACATTTGATTAGTTTATCAAAACGAAGTCATAATTTTATAATAAGAAAATGTATAACACTTTAAATTTTAATGTAGCATTATTGAGTTTAATTATCATAATTTCGTATATAAAACCAACAAGAATATTAAAATACGAACACTTAATTATTCAATACGATCCGATTTAGGGTAAAGTAAATGTTATTGGAATGTTTAAGAATACCCTCACATGATCTCCAGTTGTAGATACTTAGATAATAATTATAATAAAATGATTTTAGGCATATCTGTGGAATAACAACCATGTTTTTTGGGTAAAATAATATTTGAGAGCATTATATTTGAGTCAAATTTTTATCGAGAAAATTTATAGACTTGATGATGTAAGTTTGAATAGGAATAATATAGATAACCATCATCATCTCGGCGCATATACGTCCCACTACTGGGCTCGAGCCTTCTTGACAATAGGAGGACAATTGACCTCACTATATTATTTTAGTGGTGGTAGGACCACATTGTTGGCAGTTGTCTGCCTATAGCCGCGGGCCGGTCTTTCGGGTAGTACCACACTCTCGCAGAAAATCGTCGTTCGAGTAGTAGTAATTTGTTACTGCGCTTCGTTCGGTGAGCAAGAGAGCCGGAAGTTTAATTTCTGAGAGTATTTGCGTGTGGTAGGTTTTGGTATTACCTTTAGTTTTACCGAACCTTATAGCATGCATTCACACTCCCTTCACTTTCTTCACAATAGGCAGCGGTTTAGCAAAGGTCCATGAGCGGCAGCAACACTTACCATCAGATGTACTGTTTGCTCGTTTGCAATAAAAAAACATTCTTGTCAGGCGGGTTGGTCTATGGTTTTGTTTCGAGTTTTCCTTCTCTTGCATAGATATTACTTTGCATAGCAGTGGATAGCGATAGGATGAATGATGACGATGATGATCAAATGGAACCGTTGCGTTTGTTCAGATCAAATGGAAACTTTGCAGCATTTATGGTTACGGGCGAACTAAGATGTCTCACGACCAACAAACCATCATTACTATAGAGATATATAAAAAAACTGGCTAAGAGCATGGTTGTCTGTAAAGTCGGTTTACGGATGATAGTTTAACGTGACAACGTCATAACAAAACATTGATGAAATGACTGCATACTTTTATGAATAAAATTGAATCATTTTAATTGAATTATCATTATTCTGTATGGATACAAAGAAGGAGTGAAATGAAATCTACAATTTAATTGATAAACATTGTACAATTAAATACGGTTATCTTATTAATAAACCGTATTATAATATGTAACATCAATCAGCGAAAGTCATCAGCGACAATGAGCGTAACGGGACTTTTTCGTGCATGTAACCAGCGTTCATCGATTTATTGGACGTTGTCACGTCAAAAAAAAAAATCTACCGGCTACAAAAAAAAAATAGTTATTAAATATTGACCCACATTTTGGTACAAATTTATTGCCAGTGTAAGAAGAAAATGATAATAAATGATATCGTTTAGGGTTAGTGATTACTAAAAAATGTACAACATAAACAATTCAACCATAAACAATATAATTTTTTCATATAGAATCATTTTCTTCTCATACTGGCAATACAACATAGTCCTACCGTGACCATGAACACTACAAAGTGTTTGAAACGTCGGGCAATCAAATATCAAATACAAACACAATAAAAGCCGTAGTTTTATTGACAATTTGTAATACTCGCGTAAACATCAGAAATCATTACAAATAGTTACTATCAAGTTACAACTACCTCTTTGTAAATGATGAAGATGATTAATATTCCTACTCCGTCAGCACACAGAATACCAAAATTATTTATTGTTTTCAATTTTGCTAGTGTTCGCTGATATCGTAAATTATTCCTGCAAATTTAGCATGAATATTGAACGTTTGGAAATATCAAAGCTCTCTTGCTGTACAAAAGTAAATTGACTCGTTTGTCAACAGATGGCTTTAATGGTACTTAGGCCGTGTCAACGATGCGCCGTGACATTTCAGTGTATTCCTGAATTAAACAAGTCTACGTCCTATTGATATAATTTAACAATTTATTCACAAACAGTATTAAATTTACATTGGTATTTAAATTAATATTATTGTTGCTATGTATATTTTTTTTAGGAAGCTATAGTGTGGACGCAGTATTGCCACTCCATCGCCAGTGAGTTGACCATTGGTACCGAACTTTTACTGTCCATGGCCGGCCCGGCGGGTTAAATTTTCAGCCACCAAGCCCATCCATGCCTCGGCAGCAACTATAAATAGACCTATCTAGGCGCACTTGCGTGGGTGGCATTTTTGATGTCCGATCTAGGTCGATGCAGTATGTAGTCTAGATATTGCAAAAGTTTTTGTTATAGTATCTAACTAAATTTCGTTTATAAAAAATCTTCTTTTGTCAATGTTTTGTAATGTAATGAAAAAAACATAATTAGAATATATAGTTAAATTTCGTTATGAACATCAAAAAAGAAAATAGCTCAGTTGGGAATTTGAGCAATAGATTAGTCCAGACAGATCCTAACAAAGAAAAAACACCTAGTTTCTATGATCATCATCAAGACAGCTCAGATATATTGTTGTTCATCTTAATGCCCAAAGCATTCCGGCTTATTTTTCTGACATGCTGACTAATTTCGACTGTGAGAACATCCATACAATTCTTGTTTCGGATTCATGGCTAAAGCCCTGTCTGCCTTCTACATCTTACTCTCTTCCTGGTTTCAAACTTATTAGAAATGACCGTACGATGAGTGGAGGAGGTGGGGTGGGCATTTATTTACGTTCACATATTAATTACATCAACATTCACGAATCAGCACACCCTCCACCTGCGAATGCTGGGGAGCATCTATTATCGAGGTTGAACTCAACCACACCAAACTATTGCTCGGTATCTACTACTGTCTATCATTACGAATCGATTTCTTTTCTTCTTTTGAAACCTTATTTGTGAATCTAATGCCTTCTTACAACCACGCCATAATACTGGGCGATTTTAATACTTGCCTGTTAAAAAATGATTTCCGCTCTAAATCTTTATATGATATTTCTAAATCCTGCAATCTATCTATCCTTCCTCTTGACGCTACACATCATCTACCTGGCTGTACACCATCCCTCCTCGACATAGTTATGATTCTTCCACAGAGCGTGTTGCAAAACATGGACAATATCCTGCAGATGCCTTTTCTCATCACGACTTACTCTTTCTTTCTTACAAACTTCGCCTTCCTAAATCTAAAACTAAAGTCCTACTGCAACGTAACTTTAGTCGCATGAACCTTGACAATTTACGTAGTGACACAAGTGTTATTGACTGGGCTTCTATTATGACCTCTGGATCAATTGATGAACAGGTTCAAATTTTTACAACTAGCATAATCTAACTTTATGACAAACATGCGCCTATCCGAGCCACCAAAATTAAACACTTTCCAGCACCGTGGCTCACAAACAGAATAAAAGCTCTTATTGCCCAGACCTAGAGCAAGATGGGAAGACGACATAAAACAAATAGCTGGACCAAACTGGCTAAATATAGCAAAATGTAGAGACGATTGGCACACCTTGGAGGAGGCCTTTACCTGCAGAGGGGTTCTTGCGGAAAATCAAAATTAAGTATTTTTTAAGTAAACTTTAAATTATAATCTTTTACTATAGTGTAATAAATATAAAACAACTAGGTACCTACTAAACCTTATTTTTTCTCAAATTCATTATAAATGTAACGTGTACTAACCTTAGAATAAGCTTAGGATAAATAAAAAGATAAATAAATTTACTGTTATAACCATTGTTAATTTTAAGCAAGAAATAAAAGGCTTTTTATTTTATTTTATTTATTATTGCCCAGAAAGCTGCCGCAAAATTTACCTAAATATAAAATTAAACCCAACGAATTTAATTTCAATAAGTACGTTTCAATTAAAAATTACTGCAATAGGGCATGTAGGGATTCGCAACGTCAACACATCCACAACGCTGTCCAAAGTCCCAGCAAAGGTTTGGAAATTTCTTAAGACTCTAGGTATCGGCAAATTTCGACAAGAAATAAACACCAATGTGTTAAATATCCACTTGCTTAACAGACACTTTTCAGTTTCTCCCAACTTCGATAACTCTGCTAAGACTGCTACTATTAACTATCTCTTTTCGATGCCTTCTCCCAGGCATCCACAGTTCGTGTTTAACCTTTTCACCAGTTGTGACGTTAAAATATCTATAATGTCTATAACATCCAATACTGTCGGATCTGATTGTGTCAGCCATAATATGATCCTTCCTGTCCTCAATGAAATCCTTCCAACCATCTGTTATATCCTTAACTTCTCTGTAACTAATGGTGTGTTTCCATCCGTATGGAAAGACGCCGAAATAACCCCGTTGCCCAAAATACGGAAACAGGTATCCTTCTTCGACTATCGTCCTATATCCATACTACCATTTCTTTCCAAGGTTCTTGAACGTCTTATCCACACACAGTTTAGTAATTTCCTCTTCAAAAATAACCTCCTTAATCCTTTTCAATCCGGTTTCCGTCCTGGTCACAGTACCACAACAGCACTAGTCAATATTACGGATGACATTAGATCTGGTATGGATTGTGGAAAGTTAACGGTACTGGCGTTATTAGATTTCAGTAACGCGTTTAATACGGTTGACTGCGACATATTACTCAGTCTTCTTTGCTCTATCAATATATCTCAAATTGCAATAGATTAGTTTCACAGTTACCTGTGCGGCCGTCGACAACGTATTTGCATTGAAAATACTAACTCCTCTTGGTGTACTACCACTGTCGGCGTGTCCCAGGGTGGCATTTTTTCTCCACTACTTTTCTCAATCTTTATAAACTCCATTTCCATTAACCTATCTTCTTCCTATCATCTTTACGCAGACGATCTTCAAATTTATTTCCAAACCTTACCAATCCAACTATCGCATGCTGTGTCTACTCTTAATAAAGGGCCTAGAGTTCATTCTATGGTATCACGGTGAACCCTTCAAAAACGCAGGTTATAATTATAGGTAGTGGGAAGCCGACTTCAAAAATTAATTGGTCTGAATTACTTAAAGTAAAGTTTGATGGTGTTATTATCCCATTCAACGACAAAGTCAAGAATTTAATCCTAATTATTGATAGTAACCTAACTTGGGGTCCTCAACTGCAAGAAGTAAGCCGTAAAGTAATTGTCTCTGCTGGATCCCTTAGGATATTACGTAATTTCCTGCCAACTGTGACTAAAATTACGCTTGCAACTTCCTTACTTCTTCCTATACTTGATTACGCGGATGTCAGCTATTTAAATCTCACCGAGGGTCAACTGGATAAACTTGAGCGTCTGCAAAATGTTTGTATCAGATTTATAATTGACCTTCGCAAATATGATCATATTTTCCAATTTCGTGCAAAACTCAAGTGGTTACCAATTCGTCTTCGCCGGAATGCTTATATTCTCTCTCTACTCAATAATATTCTGTTCAATCCTTCTATTCCTTCCTATTTAAAAAGTCGTTTTATATTCCTTCATGATACACATAACAAATGTCTAAGGTCATCACTTAATCTACAATTAAAAACACCAAATCATTCTACATGTTACAGCGGTAAATCATTCACCGTAACTGCCATCCGTTTGTGGAATGATCTGCCGCAAGACATAAGGCATGCTGAATCACTAGAAATTAAAAAAAAAAAGGTTAAGACATACTATCTGGGACTGTAAAACTTACATTGCTAGTTACTGATTACTTACATTCTATATGTTATTTCCTATATTATTGAATTATGTATTTAGTATATTTTATTATAAATATTTAAGTAAGTCTATTTAATTGTATTTACATATATGTGTGTATGTACATATATATTTATGTTTAAATTATTTATTAATCTATAATTTATCATATGTTTCATTATTTTATTAGCTACACCAACAACTACCTTTTTTTCCTACGCTAATTCCATCCAAAGGTTGCCTGGAAGAAATTGCTTATAGTGATACGGCCGCCCATTGTACGGTCTCTATTATATATAGCTCTTTTGTATTAATTTCTGGTGTACAATAAAGTGTATAATAAATAAATACATTCCACTACTGGGCTGATTAACTAAAAATTTAAATATATAAATTCAAGTATCAATTGTTTAAGAAATATAACAGAATGTCTAAAAATATCAACGAAGAATCAACTTCTTTACCCTTTCTGACAAAGTCCGCGTAAAGGTTGAACAGTGGAAAAGTTTCACGTGAAAATTTGGATCCACTTTGTGAATAAATTGAGGTTCTATTAAAACTTACAGGGTTCACTTAAACTTGAACTTAGCAGGTTTCTTTAATAAAATAAACATGATTTAACTATAGCAAAATCTAATACGTTTCGTTTCTTAGCTTATGAATTATTCGGTAGTTCAAAAGGTTAAAAGACGTGATTTTTTTCGAGAACTTTTCCTCAAACAGAAGGTCCTTTTTCTTGTTAAAAAGTTCTCTTTTTTAAGTTACTTTGCTTTGTAATGGTATACAATTTCGCTTAGTATTATTTATATTTAATTGCCCCTCCTACACTTTCCTAAAAACTACTCTTTTTTACAAGCTTTTTATACGGCTAAATAAAAATTACTTCTAAAACTTATCTTTTAATATTATTTTTTTTATTGCCGACGGTGGCAAACGAGCAAGCAGCAAACGTGATGGTAAGTAATACTGGCGTACATTAACCTCTGCAATACCAAATACACAGCCAGGTCATTGTCTACCACGAAAAAATGGTTTTCTTAAACCTTGTTTAAAGAAGGGCATATCATCATCATCATCATTTCAGCCTATCGCCGTCCACTGCTGGACTTAGGCATCCCTAATGTTACGCCAAAAAATGGGGTCCTGTGCCGCCTGCATCCAACGACGCCCAGCAACTTTCACCAGGTCGTCGGTCCACCTAGTGGGGGGGCGTCCTACACTGCGTTGTCCAATACGTGGTCGTCACTCGAGAACCTTTCATCCCCAGTGATTGTCGGTTCATCGAGCGATGTGGCCTGCCCATTGCCACTTCAGTGTGCTAATTCTTCGTGCTATGTCGGTTACACCTGTTCTTTTGCGGAACATAGCGCTCGGTAAACACAGGAGCAGGTAGTGCATTTCAGAGCCTGCACCTGTCAATGACTCAATCAATGGATGACTCTACTCGGCAGCAGAAGCTTATAATGAACAATACCCTTCGAATCCTACTACACAGCATCACCTTATTGCGAGTTAGCCTGGATTTTGATACAGTCTGTGAAGCCTGACCGACCTTAAACGACATCTATCTTCGCTTGTTTTTGTCGTAGGCGATCCATTTTTTATCACCAGTTATCAATCTCTTCAAAAACGGTTCGGTTTCATTACGTTTCAATGAAGAATCGCAAATGAGTAAACGATTCATTAGTTTTCTTTCAGTTGAGTACGTATATTCTAAATATCAAGCTTATTTGTATACCTAACTATATTCAAATGAGTCAAAACTGTTTTGTAGTCAACTCTCAGATCTTCAGTTACGTCATAACTACTGATATATAAACTTAAAATTGCGTCTATTTTATCAGTAACAGGGCGACCGATGCGAGGTGCATCTTTGACATCAAAATGTTCACATTGAAAATGTTTAAACTAACTTTGTGCTACTTTTATTGACACTGCATGAGATCCATAAACGTCACAAATATTTTTTGTGACTTGCATTGCATTTTGTCCTGTTTAAAATGTATAAAATTTCTTCAGTACATTAACTTATTTTTGCAGAAAGAAAAACAGATGAAAAACGGCAGGTATCAACATTTAACTAAATTATTTCTTTATTTGAAATGTTATCTTTTTAATGGTATTTAAACCGGCCAGAAACAACTAAAACAGCCAAAAAGATACTACTAAAAGTTTATACAGACTATATGCAAGAAGACTGCCCGATTTATTATTAATATTACAGTATTGTTATTTTTTTATTCATTCATCATCATCATTCATCATTTCAACCGATCGCCATCCACTGCTGGACGTAGGCCTCCCTCATGTGACGCCACAAAGTGCGGTCCTGTGCCGCCTGCATCCAACGACGCCCAGCAACCTTCACTAGGTCATCGGTCCACCTAGTGGGGGGCGTCCTCCACTGCGTCGTCCGATACGTGGTTGCCACTCGAGAACCTTTCTTCTCCAGCGGTTGTCGATTCTTCGAGCGATGTGGCCTGCCTATTGCCACTTCAGCGTACTTATACTTCGTGCTATATCGGTTACACCTGTTCTTATTTCGGATTCTATCTCGCAGAGAAATCCCGAGCATAGCTCGTTCCCTAGCACGCTGAGCGACTTTGAGCATTGTTATGAGGCCTATATATTTAGGGACCACGTTTCTGTGCCGTAAGTCATCACTGGTAATACACACTGGTCGTAGACCTGTGTTTTCAGACACTGAGGTATGTTTTTATTAAATCATCATCATCATCTTGCTCTTATCCCAATTACTTGGGGTCGACGCAATATGTCATCTGTTTTGACATATTGCAAAAAGTTTCGGCAATGACTTTTATGACCGGCCGCCTGCCTAACGTCAACCCTCCTTGGGAATGTAATCGTTGACCCAAATGGTACCAGATGGAGTTGGTCCAGGTCAATCTAGGGCTCTTAGTCGTCTTTTACGACACCCACGAGCAAAGCAAGGGTTGGTAGTATTCGAAGCCGCTACCACACAGCAATGTTTTTATTAAATGAGATTTTTTATTCGTTTGACGAGACTATAACATCTCCCAGTGATGGCAGCAACTGCATTGCATTACTATTTCATAATTCCTCGCGGAATTCGTAAACGTCTTGGAATGTGCATTACACGGAGTTGGGATATATTTTATCCAGGAAAAATGTTGCAGAGTAACACGAGCAAAGCCACAGTAGTAGCTAGCCTTAGAATAAATTTCTAGAATCTTCTAAAATTTGCGCTCCATTACTTACAGTGATTTTCATTATTTGAGACAAACACAAGAGTCATGGACTCTAAACTTTGGAAATGTAATCGAGTAAAATGGAAATCAATTTAAGTTTACAGCAACCAACCAAGTGGTTATCTTAAAAGCTTAAAGGCGTTTCGTACCCTTACACAATTTTTAAAAGAATGCGTCGAATAGTTTTTGTTGATTTAGTTACGTTTTTTAATATCATTATTATTATCATCTCAGCCTATATAAGTCGTACTATTGAGCTCAGGCCTCCTCCACAAAATAGGAGGGGCATTGATCTACTATTCCACGCTAATCAGACGTGTTGGAGTGGGGTTTAATAGTGAGTTTTCCTTCGCTTGCATGGGTGTTGCCTGCATATTTCCCTTAGACACATTTTACGACACCCACGGGCAAGAGAGGTTTTGGTTAATTGCATTCTTACTCCGTAACCACACTGTAGTTTAATGCCCGGCTTTTTTTTAATAGCCGTTTATAAAACAAAACTGGAAACACATGTCTTCTAGTCAGCGTGTGTTGCCAGTGATAACTTATGGCACAAAAACGCTCCTAAATGTGGGCCTCATAGGCAAGTTCAAAGTCACTCAGCGTGCTCTAAAAAGAGTTATGCTTGGAATTTCTCTGCGAGGTAGAATCCAAAATAAAAAAAATAAAAAGTGTGTAATCGACATAGTACGAAGAATTAGCACGCTGAAGTGGCAATGGGCAGGCCACATCGCTCGACAAACTGACAACCGCTAGAAAAGTAAGGTTCTCAAGCGGCGACCACGTATCATGCAGTATAGGATGCTCCTTCACTAGGTGGTCCAAGGACCTGGTGAAAATTGATGGGTGTGGTTGGATGTAAGCGGCTTAGGATCGCACTTTGTGGCGAAATATAAGGGATATCTACATCCAGCAGTGGATGACGAAAATCTGAACCAATGAAATATATTATCGATCCCGTGGGTGAATGACTAAGCAACATCCCCTGATGGTGAATTGCATTCTAACACCATCAACCACATGAACATTGTAAAACACGGAAAGGACTAAATAGTAACAAAATCTAAAATATAATCAGTTATTACACAACCATTTTATCATGTAACCTTAAATAAACTCGGACGCCATCTTTAAATTTAAAATGGCGTCCTTGTTATTTGCCAGACTGTCACTGACACAATGTCTCTGCAGTTCTTTGTTTCAATGAACAAAGCATTCAAAATTATAATATTCGTCTTAATAAGTCAGTCTTCTAAATATAGAAATAATATTATATGTTTACAGTTTCAAAATAATTTTATTGACTTAAATTCGAAACGTACATAAATGCAAATAAACACAAATATTGCCATTCTAATTGTTTTTGGTTTATAAATAACTAGCAACCCGCCCTCGCTTTGCTTCGGTTTCAGTCGCTTAAACCCGCGTAGTTCCCGTTCCTGTGGGAATACCGGGATAAAATATAGCCTATGTTACTCCCTGATATAATAGCTTTCCATTGGTGAAAGAATTTTTGAAATCGCTTCGGTGGTTTAAGCGTGAAAGCGTTACAAACAAACAAACAAACAAACATCCTTACTTTCGCATTTATAATATTAGTATGGATTGTATATTCTGTGAATGACGGAGTAATAATACAATTCGCTGGCACGTTTCTTGATCGTGTATGTCGTAAAAGACGACCAAAGGATATGCAATGCATAAAATACCTATGAAAAAGAAAAGTAGATACCAACACGTCTAATCAGAGTAGTTATATTATTCATTTTGCTTCCTATTGTGTAGGAGGTCCGAAACCCATCAAAGACTGATAAATGGCCATCAAGAAGTGATAAATGACTATTTCGATTTTGAGTGTAATCTGTGCAGACGATTATGATAATTAGATCTATGGTAGGTACTTTTTTAATGAATTTTATGGCATAGCTACTAAAACCTTTACGCCATATTCTTTTTTTATAAATTTCACTTAATCTAAAATCATTGTCCGTTTGTAAGACAAGTTGTCGCCTTCAACAATCTCATAACTATACTATTATTTTCTGGCGATTTTGGTTAAAACCAGAAACGTATGTAAAGCACTGTTGTATAATATTCCCTACACCCAAATGCTCTCTACGTATTAAACTGTATAAAATACGTACAATATATATATATATATATATAAACAAAATACCTCTCACTTAGTCTTATTACGAAATATCCGAAGCCATAGGTCCGATTTACCTCAAATTTTGCATAGGTAATACTTTGACTTTCCGTGTGGTGACGGAGTAAGAATATAATTCACACTTTTTTTTTTTTTTTTTTTTGTGGTTGGGCCGCGGTCGGCGCGCCTCCGCACCACTCCGTCCGGGGCGACAGAAGGACTTAAGCACGCAACTCCCGCAACCCACCCAAAAACCACGTCGCCTTCGTCGTTGGGCCGACCACTGGAGCAGCGTTAACTTGTCGTCAGTGGTTGGCCCGACGGAATACCCCTACTATTGGGGTACCCTCCCATCGACCGACGTCCCACCCTCGGGGAGGACGTCGGTCTTTCCTCACGCGGTCAGCCTCTCAGCGGGTGACGGACTAATCCCCGGTCACGTCACCCGCGGCCTCGGCTAGGGCGGCATGAGGCGAATATAATTCACCCTATCTTGCCCATGGATGTCGTAAGAGACGACTGAGGGATATTATAGGCATATAACATTTATGCAAGAGACGGAAACTCGAAACAAAACCCTATACCAAACCTGTCTGACCAGCATGGTATAGTAAGGTCAATTTCCCTCCTATTGTGGAGGAAGCCCGAGCCCAGCAGTGGGACGTATATCAGTTGAAATGAATCCTTTGACCGTGGGTTGGCTACCATCTCTGCATTGACAGAGTAAAAATACAATTCATCGCCGCAGCGTCGTAAAAGACGACTAAGGGATATAATATGCACATAACATTTATACAAGAGACTCTCCCGATCCTTTCTTCCTCCTTTCCCTTACCTCCCAAAATAAACTCCCAAGATGAAGAAGACTCGAACCCAGTAGTCAGATGTATATAAGCCACAATAATATTGATAAATGATGAAGAGTTTGTTTGATTTAACGCGCTACTCTCAGGCAATTCTGGTTCCAATTAAGGAATTCCTTTGATGTTCGATATCACTGTTATTGATACTATAGGCTATATAGCACGCTGCGACTAATAAACGCGTAATAGCGTCTGCATCAATGAAATATGTTGCAGAACGGAGAAAATTCCTTTTTAGAGCTTTCTTTCTGTGAGCTGCGCGTTGTAGGTGTACCTATTTTTGTTTTTGGGTGTGCTGCGGTCTGCGCACTCCTTGCACCACTCCGTCCGGGGCGACAGAGGGGCGTAAGCACGCACACCCGCAACCCACTCGAACACCACGTCGCCTTCGTCGTTGGGCCGACCACCGGAGCAGGGTTACTTGTCATCCATGACCCATTTTCTCTAGCGCTCTCTCTCGCTCTGTAACGCAGACGAAGTTACGCGAGCAGCTAATTCAATATATAACTACCTTTACGGACTTTATCGCGTTTTTATTTTTAATTTACCAAAGTTAGGAACACTTGAGTGCACAGATGACGTAGTGTACCGACCTACAATGCCAGTTGGGGGTTAGAATAGCAAGCAGTGTAACACTTTGTGCGATCCACAAATTGTTTTTTTGAGTCTGGATAGAATTTGGATACGTTAGTTATATGTTTGTAAAGCCCCCCGCAATACAAGGATTATTTCCTTAGCGCGGGGTAGGTCGTCTTTAAAAAAAAAGTGTTTATACTCACGGGAAGACTGACTGATTGCCTGCCTGTGAACGATACTTAAAGTAGTTTTATTTCAAATATATTGGCGCAATGCGCAATGTGGATCTTCACATAGATCTAGGCTTGCCGACCATCAGGCAATACATGAAACAGTGCTCCCGCCGCTACTTCGACTCTGCCGTGACACACCCGAACCCACTATTGGTACGGGCGGCTTCTTATATCCCCTCTAAAATTTCCGCGATAAAACAACCGCGACTAATACTCGACGAACCCGACGATATTATTACTCTCGCCCAGACTGAGGCATACACAGCCCGCGAGGCCTTGACAAATAAATATCCACGTTTCCGCCCCCGCCGCCGGGGATGGAAAAAGTGTCGCGTTAAAATCATAAACGTAGGAGTGCCCACTTTGCCAGCGACCCCCCGAGCCGAGGTCCGTATCCCACAGGGGGTGCCCTCGGGATCGGTCGCTTAACTATAAACGGGTTGAGAGCCCTCAGCGCTCACCCACCAGTCCGAGTAAAGTTGTCACAGCCATCTGAGGCTAACAACTAAGTCACACACAAAAAAAAAAACAAATATATTGAACTTCGTTATTAGTTTTAAATATACGAAATATTGAAGACGTAAGCGTCAGAAACCATTATGATTTATGATGTCTAACTTTACAAAGACTCAAATATAATTCAAATCAAAGTAGCGGTCGCCCAAGGCTCTAAATTCTACTTTAATTAATATCATTTCCAAGTTTGAGATTATTAGGTTTCTTGTTGGTGGGTGTCGTAAAAGACTACTAAGGGATTTACTTATAAGACCTATGCAAAACAAAGAAAACTCGAAATAAAACTTTATACCAACACGGTCACAGCTGGTCAGACATAGCGTGGTATGGTGATCAATTTCTGTCCTATTTTGGAGGCAAATCGAGATCCGTAGTGGGACTTATGTGCTGAAATAATGGTGATGATGATATACGTATTATTATAGTCATAGTTCATGTTTATTCAGTTGTCTTTTTAAATTAGCTCGTTTCCTCAGAAGATTTAAAAATGATCTGCCAGAGGCAGCTCTCATCAATTGCATTATCTTTCATATTTAAAACACTTTAAAACACTTGTCTGTGTGGTGACGGAGTAAGAATATAATTTACCACTCCCTATCCTGTCCATGGATGTCGTAAAAGACTTCTTGGGAATGTAATAGGCATATAAAATCTGTGAAAGAGAAAGAAAATCCGAAACAAAACCCTATTCCAAGACGACTGATCAGCGTGGAATAGTAGGTCAATTGCCCGTCAATTATAAAGAAGGCCTGAGCCCAACAGTGGGATATATATAGGCTGAGATGATGATGATGAAAACACTTAATTGCACAGATGACGTAGTGGTAAAAATACCAACCTACCGTGCAGTGTCATTGGTTCGAATCCCACGCAGGACTTTTGTCTGTTAATTATATATTTGTAAATTCCCTTATTAATTTTGTTTTGTAAATTAGCTCATAATGCTGTTTGTTTCTTTGAACACAATTATTAAATAAATAATCACTTAAATAATATTGCCTTCCTCTTTCCAGTGCTTTTGAATTGCCACAGATAGATATCATTATTACGTTTATCAGCATCAGAAAAGGTAGATAAAATATCACCATACTAAGGAATCTGCTTCGCGTGGCTAAAATAAGCAGATACCTTTTCGTATCTATAATCTAAACCAAAATTTTTGATGCATACCACAAACACATAAACAGAAAGTGGCAGGTTAAATAGTGGTAGGCTGTTGAACGTTGTCTATCTAAAGCCGCGGGCTGGTCCATCTGGGTTAGTACCACACTGAGCAGAAAATCGACGTCCGAGTAGTAGCAATTTGTTACTGCACTTAGTTCGGTGAGCGAGAGAGTTGGAAGCCCATCTTTCGGAGGGTATTTCCGAGTAGTTTTGGTGATGCCTTTAGTATAAACGAAACTCATTGCACCCATTTACACTCCCTTCACTTTCCTCGTGGTAGGCAGCGGCGTAGCATGAGTGGCAGCATCACTTACCATCAGGTATATTGTTTGCTCGTTTGCCACCGTTTACAATAAAAAAAATAAAGTAAAAAGAATCAAGATCAAGGGTAATACATCCTGCTCTGTGATGAAAATAAACTTCAACGATTTCAGAGGCTTAACGACCAGCCACCCGCCTGACGCCAAATTCTTCATTACATAAAAGAAACTAACACTTAAAATCAACGACCGATTGCCAAGAACAAATTATTTATGAGAATAAAAATGTAAAAATTATTTTTAACTACCCAAAAAACTCATTTCGAATTTTCCAAGTTGCCAAAGTAAATACAGCCGTTGGACTTAATGGCTAATTAATTTTTTCCCTCTTTGATTTTTTCGCTTTACGCCACCAAAATTCTTAATGAAGTGACAAGTCGTATTTTGTGGTAACTAGGTATTATATAAAATAAAGTATTACGTATTTCTTCAAACGTGGTGGGGTTTACGTCAGGCGACCTATCTTAAAACTTTTGCCAATTACTTTTGTAATGTGTTAGTATGTTAGTACATATTATTGCTGTGTGGTAGCGGCTTCGAATACTACCAACCCTTGCTTTGCTCGTGGGTGTCGTAAAAGACGACTAAGAGCCCTAGATTGACCCGGACCAACTCCATCTGGTACCATTTGGGTCAACGATTACATTCCCAATGAGGGTTGACGTCAGGCAGGCGGCCGGTCATAAAAGTCATTGCCGAAACTTTTTGCAATATGTCAAAACAGATGACATATTGCGTCGACCCCAAGTAATTGGGATAAGAGCAAGATGATGATGATGATGATGTTAGTACATATTATAAAAATTATTGAGTTATTGGAAAAGGACTGAAGAAATAAGAGTATATATTGAGTCGAACCTAGTAAATTGGCATAAGATCAAAGAGCATGATGATGATTGTTTTAAAATTCTTTAGCATTTGAAAATTATTCTTTGATGTTTTATATAGCTAGTTTATTGAGAAAGTTTGACGGCTAATAAGCATTAGCTACAACTCGTAACAGTAGAGCAATTATCGTAAGAAAAATGTAGTAAAATTTAGAATAATGACTATAATATTTGAAAGTGCTGTACTTTGTCATGCATTATATCATAAGACTTTGAAATATATTAATTCTTTCCTTAGAATAATAACGTATAGCAGGATTGTGTCGATACTTCGAAAGTTCGAAACTTGAATCTAAAAATATTACATGCGCGCAGTCGATTACACACGTACACACGCACACCACTATAGAAATTATGAAATCATATTTTGTTTTTATTAACATAAATCGTCGAAATACTTTTAAAAGTAATGTTAAAAACCTTTTTAAGTTTTTCAAATGTGTTATGACACCATTTGAATACACAAACCGTCATAATTACCTATTTATTTTTTAAGAGTTGCATACGTACGTGCAGTACAGTGACTTGTACATTACGGCACGGTTCCGGCGTAAGCTCCATTAGGCTCCAATTGAAATGCTTCACTTTTTGTGCGTGAACTTACCTTCTATACGTTATTATTCTAAGATTCTTTCATTATGATGATATTTAATGATTATCTTATAACAATTACAGTGTAATATTGAGGCTAAGCGCAGCGTAGGACGACCCCCCACCAGGTGGACTGACGACATTCTCAAAGTGGCAGGGAACCGTTGGATGCAAGTGGCGCAGGACCGTTCCGAGTGGCATTCTCGTGGGGAGGCCTATGTCCAGCAGTGGACGTCTGTAGGCTGATGGATATCAATCCATCCGGATTGAGGCTAATAAGTAATTTAAATTTAACTTCATCATTCGTCCGCTGCTGGATTCGTAGGCCACAGAGTGCGGTCCTGTGCCGCCTATATCTAATGACATCCAGGAACTCTCACCACGTCGTCTGTCCACCTAGTGGACGTCCTACACTACGTTGTCCAATATGTGGTCGCCAATCGAGAACCTTTCTTCCCCAGCGGTTGTCGGCTCGTCGAACGTGTGGCATGCCCATTGTCACTTCAGTGTGCTAATTCTTCGTGCTTTGTCGGTTACACCCGTTCTCCTGCGGATTGACGTATTACAGATTCAATTTCGCAGAGAAATCCCGAGCATAGCCCGCTCCATAGCACGCTGAGCGACTTTGAGCTTATTTATGAGACCCACATTTAGGGACCACGGTTCCTTAACTTACTAACATAATTTGCTAAAACTTACAGAGTAAAGAATGTGTTCGTTGGCACTTATTTTATATAGTCTCTTTATTACAAATAAATACACCCTGTTCTTCTCTTCTTCAAGAATAGCACTCACTGCACTATGTACCACTAATTTCACTAAAACAACTCAAAAGACTTAGTTCTTTTCTGTCTCCTTACTATATCCGTGGTGTCAAGGAGCTGGATAACCTCGACATTTACATGTTGTAGAATAATCTTTGTTCACGTGCTTCGGCATAGTTTTTTATAAACTTAGTAACAAGGTGTGGGGATGAAGTAAGAATACAATTCACCACTCCTTATCTTGCCTGTGGATGTCGTAAAAAACAACTAAGGAATATAATATGCACATAAGATCTGTGCAAAAGAGGAACAGCTCGAAATGAAACCCTATGCCATCATTTCTGCGCCTAATGCCGCACTAGCCGAGGCCGCGGGTGATCGGACCGGGGAATTGTCCGTCACCCGCAGAGAGGCTGACCACGCGACGGCGACCGACGTCCCAGGACGTCGAGAGGTGAGGTTATCCGAAAGGGTATTCCGTCAGGCCGACCACTGGCGACAAGTCACATCTGCTCCGGTGGTCGACCCAACAACGAGGTGACGTGGGTACGGGTAGGTTATGGTCCCACGCGCCGTCCTTTCATCGCCCCGGAGGGACTGGACCGTGCGTGCGCTTACCATAGCCCAACCAAAAAAAAAAAAATGCCATCATTTCTGACCTACACGGTTTAGTAGGTCAAATTCTCACCCATTATGGAGGAGGCCCGAGCCCAACTGTGGGACGTATGTACTAATGATGATGAACAAGGTTCGCTCCCAAGTCACGTAGTATGTCCTCATACAAATATATCGCAAAATCAATTTTATATTACGTGAATTTAAGAAACTATTTCATGCTAAACGACTTGGCTTAATGGGTTTCCACGAATCACGGCGAAGTATGTAACAAGTAGGATTTTCAAAGTATTATGTGGGCATGAAAGTACGCTTGGGTATTTTAAAGGATCAAAGCTTAAACTGTGAAGGACTTTATTTGGTTATTTCGCCATTTCAAAGGATTATGGTTAAACTTTTTAAATGTACCGCCTTTTCACATGAATTAGTTTTAATTTAGATTTACTATTTGTATATTCTAATACATGGCGTGGTGTGTAAAACATAGAGCATTTGCCGTGTGGGGACGGAATGATAATAAAATTCACCATATCATATCTTGCCCTTGGATGTAGTAAAAGAAGACTAACTAATATAATACACATATAATATCTATGCCAGACAAGAAAAACTTGAAATAAAACCCTATACCAACCTGTCTTACCAGCATGGTAAAGTAAGTTAGTGGCCATCCCGGATAATTTGTTCACCTGGAAAGTTCTTAAGTAATTCATAAAACGTGTACAGCCGAAATCGAAAAAAAGGAGACTCTCCTTTTTATAATCGTTTAAAATCGCCGATTGTCAAAAAGGTAGGTAGATTATACTTAAGCAACGACACTCTTTCAAAAAATTTACAACACCAAATGTAGTCATCAACTTACCTGCCAGGTGAGGCGATTATGTCATCATGCTCCACAGTGGAAGCCTAAATCGAATAATGGGAGTTGATAATAGACAGGGTATAGAATTTTTTTAAAGACAACAATGTCTTTTACGACACCTACGCGAGGATAAAAAATGATAAATTATTCCCCATTGCCTGTATCATAAAAGACTATTAAGGAATTAAATATGCATGTAACATCTATACCAATAAATAAAATTGGAGTGTCTGTTTGTACTGTCCAAATAATAGGCTTTTTTCATGCTCACACCGTTATTTGCACGACACCTATGCCTAAAATAGCGGGAACGGGAACTACGCGGGTAAAACGACTATAACCTATAACCTATAACCGAAGCGAAGCGAGGGCGGATTGCTAGTCTATATATATAAGAGAAGTAATACTTGAAACCTTATACTAACGTGTAACCAGCATCGGTCTATTTTCCTCCTCCCCGAGGGGAGGATGTCGGTCGATGGGAGGGTACCCCAAGGAGGGGGTATTCCATCGGGCCGACCACTGATGACAAGTAACCTTGCTCCGGTGGTCGGCCCAACGACCAAGGCGACGTGCATCGTGGGTGGGTTGCGGGTGTGCGTGCTTACGCCCCTCTGTCGCCCCGGACGTAGTGGTGCGAGGAGCGCGCCGACCGCAACAAAACCCCCATAAAAAAAAATTGTTTATTTTCCTAGATCTTCTAAATTTCCTTATTTTAAAAGAATTGTATTCTGAGCTTGTCACTACGAAAATTTTTTTCCATTAATACAATATAGATACTGGACCAAATCGTTATGGGACCAAATAGGAAGCACTAGCTTTTAAATAAAAAGAATTTTCAAAATCGGTTTCCCCAATCTAAAATTCCGATCATCATTTTCATCAGTTCAGCTCATATACGTCCCACTGTTGGGCTGAAGCCTCCTCCACAATAGGAAAGAAACTGACCTTACTATTCCATGCTAGTCAGACACGTTAGTATTGGGTTTTATTTCGAGTTTGCCTTCTCTTGCATAGATGTTATATGTGTATTATATATTATACCCTTAGTCGTCTTTTACGACATCCATAGGCAAGATACGGAATGGTGAATTGCATTCTTACATTCCGATACATACATAAAAAAAAATCACAAACAGTCCAGTTAAGTAGGTCCATTTTCGAGAAAGAGGTTAGCTGACGAATCCAACTCAGCTGCGTTCGGGAAACTTATCTTCTCATCCAACATATCTAAGTGTCTAAAAACACAGGTTTACGAACAGTATGTGTTACCAGTGATGACTTACGGTACGGAACCGTGGTCCCTAAATATAGGCCCCATAACCATGCTCATTCTGTGTGGTGACGGAGTAAGAATACAATTCACCACCCCCTATCTTACCCGTGGGTGATCGTACGAGACGACTAAGGGATATAAAACGCAAATAACATCTATGCGAGAGAAGGAAAACTCGAAATAAAACACTATACCAACACGTCTGACCAGCGCGGTATAGTAGGTCAATTGCCCTTCCATTATGGAGGAGGCCCGAGCCCAACAATGGGACGTATATGGGCTGAGATGATGAACCATGCTCAAAGTCGCTCAGAATGTTACGCTGAGGATAGATAACACGAGATACAGAAATCATTAGAAGAACGGGTGTAACCGATATAGCACGAAGAATTAGCACGCTGAATTAGCAATTAGCAATGGGCAGGACCCATCGCCAATGAACCGACAACCGCTGGGGAAGAAAAATTTCTCGAGGGGTAACCACGTATCGGGAGACGGAGTGTAGGATGTCTCCCACTAAGTGGACTGACGACCTGATGAAAGTTGCTGGACATCATGGGATGCAGCCGGCACAGGACCACACTTTGTGGCGAAACATGATGCAGGCCTGCGTCCAGAAGTAGACGACGATGGGCTGAATGATGACGATGGTTCATTAAAAAAATGCAGTCTTCCCTTTTTAAGTCGATTAAAATATTAAAAAGTAACGTTTGGTTTTTATTTTCAGGTAATCATTCTTCATACAAGTGCAATGAACTAAGGTAGACGTATTAAATGTTTTATGTACAATATAAGGTTTTACGAGTGTAGACTGAAGCGGGTATAGTGATGTTTAAGGGCTTTATCTGCTTCTGAGTTTACATTAGCTCTTTATTAGTCTATTGTCTCTCGTCTAAAGTATCACACTACTAGTTTATTGCTAACAATTGCTAATCTTGTGGTAATTGTTTATTTTTAACATAAATTTTATTAGTTTAATCTATGTATAAGTATATATCGATTAACCGTATGATGACACAGTAAGAATACAATTCACCAACACTTCTCTTGCCTGTGGGTGTCATAAAAGGCGACTTAGGTATATCTTTTTGCATAAAATAACTATGCAAGAGAAAGAAAACTCAAAATAAAACCGTATAGCAACCCGTCTAATCTATAAAGCGTGGTATAGTAGGTCAATTTACCTCTCAATGTAGAGGCAGCTCGAGCCCAATAGTGGGACGTACATGAGCAGTGATGATGATGATATATGAATTTAATTCAATATTTCAAAATTATTTCTCATGTTGAATAATCACGATTTAGGGGAATATGGTACAGAACAATAGAGTGTGAGCCTCCTCGTCACCCATGGTTCGAAAAGATACCCATGAACAGAAAGCAGGTAGTTGCCATGATGAGGCTCCGCTTTGGTCACATTCCGTCTAATGTGTTTAAATACCTAATGGGCGAGGTGGATTCACCGAATTATGAGTATTGTAACTCGGTTGAAGACGCACAACATCTGTTGATGGAATGTGCCCGGGGCGATGCCCTACGTAACAATAGTCTTCTATAGGATAGCAATATTGGAATAAATGTGGGTCAGTGTAATAGCATTCTAGCTTCACCTGCATCAGATGAAGCCAGGATCCTCATGGATATTTATTTAGATATCTTAGATTAAGATAGTATAATAAGATAATTTTAATATGGGAGTGGCATGGTCGGTTACCGACAAAACTCCTAATTAATAAAATAGAATTTAAAAAAAAATCTCATGTTTACACATTGTAAATAAAACTATTTTTACAGATTTTATCGTGTTTGTATATGATTTTTGATAGTCCGACGTTTCGAATACTTTGCAGCGTTCATGGTCCGCCCGTGACTAGAGATGCTGTGCCAAACTGGGTGACCACGTACATAAGTGTTCGAAATGTCGGGCGTTCATGGTATTATATGAGGCCTTCTGTCCTTGCGTTGCTCCGGACAGAATAAAAGAGTCGTCGAGGAGATGATGCTGAATATAGCCCGCTATATTTACCAATATACTAGCTAACCCAACAGACGTCCTATTCAAATAGAATAAAAGGAATTCTCCTTGAAATTGACAACAGCGTCACCTACCGGGTCCAATTTTGAATTTAAACCATTCTCGAATCTCCTTGAATACACACAAAAAATTTCATCAACATCGGTCCACCCGTTAAGGAGGAGTTCAGTGACATACACACGTACGCAAGAAATTTATATATATATAAAGACTAGCTGACCCAACAGATGTTGTTCTGTTCAAATAAAATAAAAGTTCTATCGCCATCTACCGGGTCCAATTGTGAATCTAAACCATTCTTGAATCCCCTTGAACACACAAAAAATTTCATTACCATCGGTCCAGCCGTTTAGGAGGAGTTCAATGATATACACACGTGCACAAGAAATATACATATATATATAAAGACTAGCAGACCCAATAGACGTTGTTCCGTTCAAATAAAATAAAAGAAATTCTTCTTGAAATCGACAACAGTAATAGAGACTGACCGACTGCAGTGCCATCTGCCGGGCTGATTTGTGAATCTAAATCGTCCAGGGCCCCCCTTGAATGCATTCACAAAAATCCATTCAAATCCATCCAGCCGTTTAGTTGCAGTATAGATAAATAACCTAGACATCTATTGGTTAAGATTTCTTAAATTTTCTGTGCAACTTTCTTATTTTTTATTTCTGTAAAAGCCTTTTTCAAAGTATTAGAAAAATTAAAAAGAGAGATGGACGAAATCGGTAAAGTCGTTTTCAAGTTATTGTCCTGTCTGAACAACGCCACCTACCGGGTCTAATTGTAATTCTAAACCATTCTCGAATCCCCTTGAAAACACACAAAAAATTTTATCATCATCGGTCCAGCCGTTTAGGAAGAGTTCAGTGACATACACAAGTACACAAGAAATATATATATAAAGATATTAGTTACGGTTTTATTTCTAATGATCATGTTTCATTCCCAATTACGTCAATTATAATACCCGTGAGAAATGAAGGTGTGTTGAAATGTTTACTTTCTCCGTCAGTCCATATAATATCCATCATGCATTATCGCTTCAGCCTAGTGAGAAACTCCAACAGGATAATGTAAATATATTATAGATTAGTGGGATTTGTCACTTGTTGACGTGTTACACTGATTGTCTTGGGTCATAGCCAAGTATTAAACATGGAAGACTAATGAAACTTATAGAATAATTCTTCTATTCCATAAAAAGTTGAAAAGAACTTATACTTAACTCCTCACGCGCCAAACATCGCGGCGCTCTCGAGTGCCCCGCGTGCTTTGGTATATTGAAAAAAGTTCAGTGAATTTTATGGTTTTACGTAAACTATTATTGTTGCTATATGACAAGGAAATATGAAATAAAATATATATCAATAGCTTTTGATTGGTTGATTTAAATAAAAGTACTAAAAGCAATTGCTAATTGTAAAGTGATTATTTGGGTCAACGTGTGTTCCAAAAGCGCTTTGAGCACTTTTTTTTTTGGGTCTAACGGTGTCCCAAAAGTGCTCGTGGGGTTAATAAGTGGAATTCTTAATATGGCATATTCTTTAACTTAATACTATACAATATCTAAAATAAAACTATTTCTACGGATTTTGTCGTGTTTCTATTTGATTTTGGATTTTCAAACGATTCGAACACTTTTCAGCGTTCGTGGTTACGGAGACAGAGACCGCTTTCCTCCCCTTGCTACGATCTTGAAATACCCTTTTCGCCTTCTCCACATTCTTTAATCTCCTTTTATATCTACTTCGGTTAAAGGTACTTATAATTTAGCCTTTCTTAAAGACGTCCCCGATTTGGACGTGGAACCTTGGCCTTGGCCTCTCCCTTCCTACAATTCTATACACTTTCACCCTGTGCCCCCCATGTCTGAACCAATTTAACATACCTTTCACAATCATAGTCACTACATCTATATTTCATAGCATAACGGTCCCTAATCACTCTGTTCTTAATTCTATTACTCAATTTCACATCGATTATGTTCCTCAGCGCATTTTACGGCCATTTATTCTACTTTAGTGCTTCTTCTGACATATCAACTCGCAGTTCCATACAGCACAACCAGGCGAACCTTCTTAGATAGGCTCTGACTGTCCGTAAAGGTACGTAAATCACCATTCACCATATTTCCCTTACACACTCTTCTTTAAATATCACTTTCACATTTACCAGCTCTCGTTAATCTAGATCCCAGATGATAAACTCTTGAACTTGTTCTATTATTTCCTCTTCTATACGTATCTTGCACTCCGTCATAATTACTTCTCTTTAAAATATCATAATTTTCGTCTTCTTTATATATTTTTTTTATTCCTTTTCTTTCAAAAGCGTCATGCATTGCAACTTGCAACTCATCCATCGACGAAGCAAGTAGGACTTGATCGTTCGCATAGAGAAGATATTTGATATGTAACCTATTCATTTTCAGTCCATATTCACTATCTTTTAAGTCAGTTAACTCCATGAATAGGCTAAACAGCCATGGTGACGCAACACATCCTTGTCTAACATCCTTTTGGACACTAAGGCATTCAGTGTATGCCCTCTTGATTCTTTCACCATATATAGACAGCTACCTGGTACTAAAATATTATCACAATCGATCCAGCCAGATATTTATTCCATTGCGAATACGTATACTACAAGAATCAAAACAGAAAACCGTAATGGACAGGATTACTTAAAAGAAAATGTTAATGAATTCAGTTGGAATTTCACCAACTTACAATGAACATTTACTCGCCCCTTTGAACCGACAAGCTGTCTTTAATTAGAGAAAATGTTGTGCACAAAAGCTTGTTGGATTATTCTAAACTAAGTAAAGCGAATCAAAACTATTTCTGTAGTATTAATGCTTCATTTATCCGTGTGGTGACGGAGTAAAAATACAATTCACCACTCCCTATCTTGCCTGTGGATATCGTAAAGGACGACTAAGGGATATAATACGCATGTAACGTCTATGCAAGAGCAGGAAAACTCGAAATAAAATCCTATACCAACCTGTCTGTCTAACATGATATATAATAAGATCAATTTCCCTCCTATTATGGAGGAGGCTCGAGCCCACCATTGGGACGTATATGAGCCGAAATGAATGATGATTGCTAACGAAACGAAGACTACGTGGATGAAATTGCGAGAGATTGGTCGATTTTAAAATTTGCTTACCAATGGAAAGTTACATTATTATCAGCGAGTCACATAATAGGTATGTAGGCAATTTTTTATCTCTGTATTTCCATGGGAACAGAAACTAGGTAAGTGAAATAGCGCGATATTGGGTAATCTAAAAATTCTTTCACCAAGGCTAGAACACTGCATTATCATCGACTAAGAAAGACTATAATTATCACTGTATTTGCACGGGCTTTCATTCGGGAACTATGCGAATGAAAGCAATATAATGAATTAGAAATTTTGTGAATTTGATTGTTGATTGCCCGACGTTTCGAACACTTTACAGCGTTCATGGTCACGGGCAGGCCGCCAACACTGTAAAACAATCAAAAATCAAATACAAACGCGATAAAATCCGTAAAACAGTTTTATTTACATTCTGTAATACTCGCGTAAACATCAGAAATCATTTTGTGAAGATATTTGGATTTATGTTACTCAATATTGTTGATCAGACTAGGATAAAAATTGGTACATTGATAGAATATTTCTTAGATCAACACATCTAATATTTATTATCCCAGTAATATGATCCCTTGGGATAATAATTGAACTATGGAAAAGTTAATTTTCTCGTGCGTGATGCCGTAAGCAGAAGCCAGTATAAACACATAAAAATATTTTATTACATTTAATTTTTCCTCTCCTAATATTTCAGGACATAATAGAAAAGTAACGGTGCTCAGAAAACGTTATTATACGTTATGTTATAACATAACGAAATCACCAAGTGGTCCATAATAAAGACGTTAATGACAACATCTGTTCTGTTTTCAACAAATATAACTGCAGCTCTCAACGTTATTACGAGAGTGGGACCATTTATCTTACACTTACAGTATGGCTTATTACGTTTGTAGGATAAGAGTATCCTAATAATATTATGAACTAGCTGACTAGCGCAACTTTATCTGCTTCATATAATAGAAAGAAATGGTTAGAAAGATCGTAGATAATATGTGTTACAATCTTTAAAATATTCTACTTATATCATTATTTCCCGTGTGGTAACGGAATAAGAATACAATTTACCACTCCCTAACTTTCCCGTGGATGTCGTAAAAAACGACTAAGGAATACGCATATAACATCTATGTAAGAGGAGAAAACTCGAAACAAAATCCTAAACCAACCAGTCTGACCAGCAAGGTATAGTAGGCCTCTCATTGTGGAGTAGGCTCGAGCTCTGTAGTGGGACGTACATGAGCCGAAATGATTATGATGATATTTAACGGACTCAAAATGTATGTAAACTCAGAACAATTATATGTGGAAGGCATTAAGTCTTGGAATGGAATCCAACACCTGGTACAGCAAGATGTTGTTTAGATTACGCCGCCATCTGCGCAAACAATTTTTATATACCTTATCAAATATCAAAAAGAGTCTTGAAAAATTATAATATACGGTTCTTTAATAAACTTAATATCTCAATAGTAATAAAATAACCCTAAAATATGTAGATGACTGAAGATTTACGATCTTTTGATGGCCTTTTATAAGAGTTGTCATGATTGTAATATTCTAGTAGAATAGATCAATAAGACGTATAAAAAGGCAAGTCGTAAATTCTAAAAGACCACTGGTGTTATATTTCTCTAGTGTAAAGAATAGCTTTTTTTTCGTATGGAGGTCGAAAAATAGAAATTTATCACTCCTTTTCCCGTGGGTGTCGTAATATTAAGGATTATAAACAGGCATCATTATGAATAAAACTATTTTTAGGGATTTTATTTACTTTTACTGTTTGAAGACTTTTCAGCGTCCGCTCGTGACGGTAAACGCTGAAAAGTGTTCGAAACGTCGGATATTCAAAACTCAAGAAGGCAACATCCATACTAATATTATAAATGCGAAAGTAAGGATGTTTGTTTGTTTGTTTGTAACGCTTTCACGCTTAAACCACCGAACCGATTTCAAAAATTCTTTCACCAATGGAAAGCTTTAATATCAGGGAGTAACATAGGCTATATTTTATCCCGGTATTCCCACAGGAACGGGAACTACGCCGCGGATAAAGCGACTGAAACCGAAGCGAAGCGAGGGCGGGTTGCTAGTTTTAAATAAAATCGTATATCCATTCGATTAACCTGGCATTGTTGGACAATTTGCCTACCATAGCTTCTATTGCCCAATAATTATGAGTCGAACAAGAAAAATAATTATGATCATTCTGCTTTATTCCAATTACTCGGGATCTATTTATATGATAATATCTATTTATATGCAAATCCCAGTTGTCTTTTATGACAAACACGGCCAAGAAAGGGGGGTGGTGAATTTTGTTATTACTCCGTCACTATTTTGTAAGATAATCTTTTTTTTTTTTTTTTTTTATGCAAACGGTGGCAAACGAGCAAACAGTACACCTGATGGTAAGTGTTGCTGCCGCTCATGGACCTTTACAAGGCCGTTGCCTACCGCGAAGGGAGTGTGAATGCGTGCATTGAGGCTCGGTGATACCAAGGGCACCACCAAAACCCTCCACACGCAATCACCCTCAGAAAGTTGGGCTTCCGGCTCTCTCGCTCACCGAACGAAGCGCAGTAACAAATTGCTACTACTCACACGTCGATTTTCTGCGAGAGCATGGTACTGCCCCGGACGGACCGGCCCGCGGCTGTAGACAGATAACTGTCGACAGTGTGGTCCTACCACTCCTATGTGGTATTTTAATACGGTATTTTAAAAGAATACTCGAAAAATACGCGAAAGAATATTTGAAATAAAACCCTATTTCAACATGTCTAACCGATATAGTAGGTATAGTAGGCCAATTTCCCTTCCATTGTGGAGGAGGCTTAAGCCCAGGATAGCGGGATATGTGTATGCTGAGATGACGAAAATAGAGATGGATTTATTTGAACTAGTGGTCGCCGAGTGGTCGAAATTCGGCCATAATTCATTTAAATTAATTTGCCTGCTACACATTTTTCCTTTAATTTTATTTGTGCAGAATTGTATATTGAGTAAGCTGTATTTCACTAATAACTAATATATAAGTACAAATGTCTATTAGACATTGTCATCATAATTATGATTGTTTGACATTTAGTTCGACCAGAGATTTTAACCGTAAACAAAAGTGTATAAACGTTGGTGTCAGCGTGTGTGTGTGTGTGTGTATGTAGCGATTACATGGTAGTGTGCGTATTGCCTTAGTTTTATGCACTTCTCCGCATTATATACTTCAACTGTGCAAAATTTCATACCTCTCCATCCACGTAATTTTCGTAAAAAGGTTCACAAACTTTTCGCTTCACGTATTAATATATGCATTCAAATTAGTAGATTTAGACAGTTATATAAAATAGTGGTAAATATTTACAACTGGGTCAAACTCAGAGCAATTCATAAGTAGAGGTCCCGAATTTGTTTCGTTGACGTGAAATCAATAAAGGGCTTGGGCGTTGAAATATTTCAAAATATTATACACATTAGCGGCAGCTTTTAGCGGGCTAAGTAAATATTTTTTTATATAATAATTTTCAATGAACTGTAGTTACTAAGTGAAAATCGGTATCGAGTTTGACGTTTCAATCTTTTCGTTCAAATATTTCATTGACGACATTCATTAAGAATGTCGTCAATGAAATTAAATAAAATTCTTTATCATTTCAGCTCATATAAGTCTCAATGCTGGGCTCAAACATCCTCTACTCATCATCATCATTATCCTCGCAGCCCACATACGTCCCACTGTTGGGCTCGAGGTTCCTCCACAATGGGAGAGAATTTGACCTACTATACCATGTTAGTCAGACTCAGACATATTGGTATAGGGTTTCATTTCTAGTTTTCCCTCTCTCAGTTTAAATAATTTAAACTATTCATCCAAGCTGACCTTTGTATTACATAAATAATGATAATTGCCCTCAGGGGTGACGACCTGCTGCCCTGAAATATTGACCCATACCCAGTTTACTTTATTACTGCAAAAATGTATTATTATTATTTTTTTTTTTTTGCATAGGTAGCGTTTTGGTTAAGATACCTACCATGTCATGGCCGTGTGGTGACGGAATAAATATACAAATCACCACTCCCTATCTTGCCCGTGGATGTCGTAAAAGACGACTGAGAGATATAATATACTTGACGGAGCGGCGAGCAGTGGAGACTAACGTCTCCAACGCCAAAGACGGAATTTCAGTACAGGGACTTTGAGCCTCTAATATGGGCATGCGTATGTCGAAGATGTTTAAATGACAATGCGACACTCTCAATAACAAAGTTCTTTAATATCATATTAACATTGGATAGTAATATTGAATCAGAACAAAGATTTTAACGTGGTTAAGAACGTTTTGGTGATGCCTTTAGTATCTCTGAACCTCATTGCACGCATTCATACTCCATTCACTTTCTTCATGATAGGCAGCGCACTAGCAAAGGTCTATGAGCGGCAGCAACGCTTACCATCAGGTGTACTGTTTGCTCGTTTGCTACCGTTTAAACCTAAAGATAGAACCCAAGACAATCGACATGGAAGATCACTACTTAGTTCACTACACAATATCCAGAATTACACAAGTATTGAATTTCGCCGGCGACTGGGGCGGCGTAAGCGCGAATACCTGCGCCTCATGCCGCCCTAGCCGAGGCCGCGGGTGACGTGACTGGGGATTAGTCCGTCACCCGCCGAGAGGCCGACCGCGTGAGGAAAGACCGACGTCCTCCCCGAGGGAGGGACGTCGGTCGATGGGAGGGTACCCCACGTAGGGGGTATTCCGTCGGGCCGACCACTAATGACAGGTAACCCTGCTCCGGCGGTCGGCCCAACGACGAAGTTGCGGGAGTTGCTTGCTTATTCCCCTCTGTCGCCCCGGACGGAGTGGTGCGAGGAGCGCGCCGACTGCAACCCATCCCAAAAAAAAAAAGTATTGAATTTACGCGCAGAAAGCTTCGAACGAAAGCCGTTTTATACAAATATGATATCTATCTCTGATTCTGAACATCACGAATACTGACATTAATATGAAATCTGTTTGCGAAATTTGAACTTTAATTTATTCATTGTAACATTGTTTGAATATTTTATCCTCTTGGTAACATCAAAAATATATTTTTTTTTTTTTTTTTTTTTGCTCGGGATTTCTCTGCGAGATAGAATCCGAAATACGAAAATCCGCTGAAGAACGAGTGTAACAGACATAGCACGAAGAATTAGCACGCTAAAGTGGACAGGCCACATCGCTCAACGAACCTACAATCGCTGGGGAAGAAAGGTTCTCGAATGGCGACCGCATATCGGACGACGCAGTGTAGGACGCCCCTCCACTAGGTAGACTGACGACCTGGTGAAAGTTGCTGGTCGTTGTTGGATGCAGGCGGTGCAAGACCTACTCTATGCCGTAACATTAGAGAGACCTATGTCCAGCAGTGACGGCGATAGGTTGAAATGATGATGACGATTTATTAACACCCCCCTCTCTTACACATGTGTGTCGTAAAAGACGACTAAGAGATATAGTATACATATAACATCTACACAAAAAGGAAAACTTGATATGAAACCCTATACCAACCAGTCTGACCAGTGTGATAATTAGTATAGGAGACTTGAACTTAACAGTGGGACGTATATATGCTGTGTATTTATTACCTTTTTTTTTATTAATTCCTTCAAGCCATCAATTTGCCTGTGGTGACGTAGTAAGAATACAATTCACCACTCTCTTTCTTGTTCATGGGTTCGTAAAAGACTACTAAAGGAGATGCAGATAATATCTATGCAAAAGCAGGGCAACTCGCACTAAAAACTCCTTTTAACTCTCTCAGCGTTGTATTGTAAGGAAATTTCTCTCCTACTGCGAAGAAGGCAACTCATCAATGGACGTTTATTATCTGAGGTGAATATAACATTTACTAAATTGATCAGTTCTTGATTGTCACTTAAAATCTATTCATAATGTAGTTAATAACGCCCACAGCACTCAGTAGTAATAAGTAGGGATGTATATAAAATTTCGGATATAGTTTCGGATACGAATATAAGAATAGTATTATAGCGACTACATTTCTGTGCGGAGATGGATTAAGAATACAATTCACCACCCTTTTTCTTGGGTGTAGTAATATGCTGAAAATCTCATCACCCATTTGACCAGAATTATGGTATATTACGTAAATTTCTCTAATATATATATGACGTCAGGCAGGCGGCCGGTCATAAAAGTCATTGCCGAAACTTTTTGCAATATATCAAAACAGATGACATATTGCGTCGACCCCAAGTAATTGGGATAAGAGCAAGATGATGACTACCTACTCATCACTTTCTACTTTGCCTGTGGATGTCGTAAATGATGAATAAGGCATAAAATTTTGCTCTTTGATAGAAAACCTTTCGTAACGTGTCTCATAAACACTCATATTTTATATGTGGTAGGACCACACACACACACACACTCGCAGAAAATTATCGTCTTAGTAGTAGCAATTTGTTACTGCATCTCGTTTAGTAAGTGAGCGCGTCAGAAGTCCCACTTTCTGGAGGTGTTTGCATGTGGTAAGTTTTGGTGATGTCTTTTGTATCATCGAAACTCAATGCACGCATTCACACTACCTTCACTTTCTTCACGGTAGGCAGCGACCTAACAAAGGCCCATAAGCAGCATTACCACTTACCATCAAGTGCACTGTTTGCTTGTTTGCCACCAACGCCAATAATAAAAAAAACACTGTATCCGAAATTATTTGAAACTTTTATAACGCATTCGGGGAAAGGGAGACCCTTAGCCCGCTAGGCAGATGATCTGAAACGATCAGCTGGCGTGAACTGGTACTCCATAGCACAAGACCGACAAAAATGGGCATCTTTGGAGGAGGCCTTTACCCAAACCGAGGTTCTTATTAATTCATAAATATTTTTTTAAACATAAATTATAATAGGTTCTAACAAATTTAAGCTAATTTACTAATACAAAAATCTATTCGTTTTTAACACGCTTTTATTAGTTTCACTGTAATATTATAACTACCAACTATTGTAAAATAAGAAATAAAGAGGCTTATTATTATTATATCTCATTCGGTTACATTTTCGAATATATGTAAATTCTTTTCGGATATTCTATAGTTTCGGTTACGGTTAGCTCTATTACATCACTAGTACTAAGTACCTCCTATTAACGTTACATTATTCCCATGAATAGTCATTGTGTAAAGTGGCTTTGTAACAAGATAGTAATTATATTATAGAACTCTGTAACAGTATCATTAAAATTTGTCTGTTTTAAGTTATGTCAGTTTTCACAAACGATTCCTGAAATTTAGATATTCCATAAGGCAATATTAATAGCATTATCTTAGCTTATATACTTCTTTTGCTGGGTTGGACCTTCTACTATAGAGAAATTGACTTCAATATCATGCTAGTCTGACGGGTTGTTATAGGGTTTACTCCAAGTTTACCTTTTCTTGTATAGATTTTATATGTATATTATAACCCTTTTTTTTTGTGGGTGGGTCGCGGTCGGCGCGCCTCCGCACCACTCCGTCCGGGGCGACAGAGGGGCTCAAGCACGCAACTCCCGCGACCCACCCAAAAACCACGTCGCCTTCGTCGTTGGGCCGACCACTGGAGCAGCGTTAACTTGTCGTCAGTGGTCGGCCCGACGGAATACCCCTAATTGGGGTACCCTCCCATCGACCGACGTCCCCCTCTCGGGGAGGACGTCGGTCTTTCCTCACGCGGTCGGCCTCTCGGCGGGTGACGGACTAATCCCCGGTCACGTCACCCGCGGCCTCGGCTAGGGCGGCATGAGGCGCAGATAGTTGCGCCTACGCCGCCCCAGTCGCCGGCGGTGGATCTCCTCATCGAGGCTGCGCTCCTCGCGCAGGCGATCCGCCGCCTCCTTCCGCGAGATCACGGTCTCGCAGAAGGCTGCGACCGCGTCCCAATTCCCGACGCTGTCGACCATCGCCCTAGCGATAGCCGGCAGCGTCAGGTCCGTACCGATGATTGCGACGAGTTCACAGCGCTGCACTGCCCAAGCCCCGCAGGCCTCGAGCGTATGGCGCGCCGTGTCCTCGTCGCAATCGCAGTGGTGGCAGGACGGTGTACTCTCCCTCCTAACGACCTTGTGCAGGTATTTGGCGAAGCACCCATGCCCCGTCAAAACCTGCACCAGTCGGAAGGAGAGCACCCCGTGCCGCCTTTCCAACCACTGCATCAGCACCGGCCGGAAGGCCTCCACGGTTCGCACCCCGAACCGAGGTCTCTCCAGCTGGACTGCCCAACGGGCAATGACATCTCGGCGGGCGTCGACGCGCCAGGCGGTGAGATCCCTTAACGAGACCACACCGCCCTCCGCTCGCACCCCCGTCACCCGCCGATATAGTCCGGCGAGCATCTCCGCCTCCAGGTCCCACGGGGGAGTCCCGGCCAATAGGCACGCTGGCTCCGTTGCCACCGTGCGGTATCCGCGGATGGCCCTGACCGCCATGACCCTCTGTGGTCGCCACAGAAGGGCCCTATGCCCATGACCATGCTTACTATATGGGTGTCAAACTTGGGCATTGACAGAACAGCTGGCAAAGACAATAAAAGTTTGTCAAAACGGAATGGAGAGAAGTACAATAGGAGTTAAAAGAAAAGACCGAAAAAAATTAAAAGATATAAAAAGTAAAACACAATTCAAAAATGCGTACATAACATATAAACAACTAAAGTGGAGGTGGACAGGGCATATGATGAGAGAGAAGACAGAAAAATGGACTAGACTGATAACAGAATGGTATCCATTGGATAGTAAAAGAAACAGAGGTAGACAGACTATGAGATGGGAGGATGACCTCAGAAAAATAGCGGGTCCAACATGGACACGAAAAGCAAAGAATAGGACAGAATGGAAATCTTTAGAGGAGGCCTTTGTCGGAAGACAAGTTGAAGAATAATAACTGTTTGCCGACTAAAAGAAAAATGCTGAACAATTAATCATAACAGTCAAGTTTAGTTAGTTAATAGTATAACAGTTTAAAGAATAATAATAATTGATTAATTTACAGGATTAAGTTTTAAGGCTAAGTTGTTTTTAAGATTTAGTTTTAGGCGAATACTAACACACTTTTCTAAGTTTGTAAACTATCAACAATAAAGGCTTTTTATTTTATTTATTTTTATGATCTTGTAAGTGCGTAAGCGTCATTTATGTATAAAATGTTTACTAGGTATTTCAGTACTTACGAGGTACATTTTAGGCATGAATATCAATATATTTATAATATATTGATATTCAGTTGCAATAAAACTGACACGAAAAGAATATAAATATATTTGATACAAAATGAAATTGTAAACTTGTCACTCGTTCAAACTTACTTGGTTGGTTTCGTTGATATCTATCACAGAGATCAAGCTATATTTTATGGACTATAGTGAAATATAGCTTGCTCAAAATACAATTATACATAAATATAATTAAAAGAAAATTGTGTAGCAAAAAAATAAATTTAATTCAATTATGGTCGAATTTCGACCACTCGGCGACCACCAGCTTGAGTTATTTTGTCATCATCACCATGCTGCTATTATCCCAATCACTTGGAATCATCTAAATATGTACTCTTCTTTCATAGTGCATATTGAATAATTTTTATGACCGGTGTTTGCGTGTAGTGGATTATGGATCACCATTATCCGCCTTTAGTATCACCGACCCTCATTGCACTAAATCACATTCCCATCACCTTTTTCGCGGTAGACCTAATATAGGTTCATGAGCGGCAGTATTACTTACCCATAGGTGTACTATTTGCTCGTATGTATGTATGGAGTTGACATGTGAAGTGTATAAAAGATATTTTCTTTAATTCTTTCTTTCTATTCATAGACACGTGTGACATTTTCATAATTTGATTGATAATATGCGATCGAATAGTCTCACTATTTATGTAAAAATATATCGCAAAAAGTTTTTTTATGTATATATGAAATTGTAATTCTTTATCATAAAATGCTGTAGGATATTATCCGCTATATATCAACGTCGTAAAAGAAGATTTTCAATTCAATTATTCATTTATATTTATACACAAACGTAATGCCAATTTATAATATTTCGTGAGGTTATAACACCCAAGGTGGGTGTTATAACCTCGGTTCATAAACGACGGAGTTATCCGTGAACAAACATAAAAAAGCATACATACGATCGAATTGAGATAGCTCCTCCTTTTTGGAAGTCGGTTAAAAAGACGACTAAGAGTGTTGAATGACATGTGGTGACGAAATAAAAGAGATTTAGATAGAGGTAGTGGAGAGATTCAGATAGTGGTAGAACCAAACTATTGACAATTGTGTTTACAACCGCGGGCCGGTCCGTCCGTGGTAGTACCACACACTCGCAGAAAATAGACGTCCGAGTAGTAGCAATTTGTTACTACGCTTCGTTCGCATGGTAAGTGATATTGCTGCACATACTGCCTTTGCAACACTGCGAAGAAAATGCCGTTCTTAAAACCTCGTTTAAAGAAAGACTTTAAAATCAAATAGGAATTTTATATAGTAAATCCCACATTTCCCCATAAATAATACAATTATCGTCACTCTGTACCTACGCATCGATTGGAAATCAAACGAAAAACCACTTTTCTCCTTAATGAGTATACGAATTCAGACTTAAAATACCGAGGAAATCCCAAGAATATTTTTACCTCAACAACTGAAGGAGTTCATATTTAAAATAACAAGTATACGACCCATGTTTCATCATCATCATCATTTCAGCTTATCGCCGTCCACTGCTGGACGTAGGCCTCCCTCATATTACGCCACAAAGTGCGGTCTTGTGCCGCCTGCATCCAACGACGCCCAGCAACTTTCACCAGGTCGTCCTCCCTGAGGGGAGAATATCGGTCGATGGGAGGGTACCCCGGGTAGGGGGTATTCCGTCGGGCCGACCACTGATGACAAGTAACCCTGCTCCAGTGGTCGGCTCAACGACGAAGGCGACGTGGTGTTCGGGTGGGTTGCGGGTGTTATGTGCTTAAGCCCCTTTGTTGCCCCGGACGGAGTGGTGCGGAGGTGCGCCGACCGCATCCCACCCCAAAAAAAAAAAGGATATTGATACAAGCTGTTTAAAATACTAAATTGTCATCGGTCCTCGATAAGTATGACAAATTTCGAGTCAATCCGACTTTTTGAAAGGAGTCAAAATCATGTTAAAAATTTCCTTTACATACATACCCACACACTTAGGTACATACGAATGAAGCTAATAAAAGTGTGTCAGAAATTGTTTTAATTCAAATGACTTGAAAAGTTTTAAAAAACCAGAAGAAAAATTAAAGATAGAGTCCGATTCGGAGCAATATAAAAGTTTTTATTAATCTAAATTGTCAAGTTAGATATAAAATTAATCGCATTCCATATTAATTGAAATCAAATCGAATAAATCAATCGATAAATCTCTGACGTATACCATCCCTTACATGACTACTCGAGTGAATGAATTTTCATAAAATCCAATATTCAAATTTATTGATGTTGAAAGATAAAATATTTCGATGACCACTTATCAAAGATCCTGGATTCAAATGTATCTGTTACTTGATTGAATGACAGACAGATCATCTAGAAATGGACGTTGAACAATCGTAAAGAATTGTCGATATTAATTCGAGTGTATTCAAAGATTATGAATAAATTGTTCATTTTATCTGAATTATTGAAGATGAAGATAATTGTTTTCATGTTTAGTGTAATAACTGTCGTTTTGCCAATTTTTTCTCAAGTCCTACACGTCTTACTAAAGAAGGATGTTCATTTCAGCTCATATATTACCTACTATTGGGCTTGAGCCTCCTCCATAATAGAAGGGAAATTGACCTTACTTATACCATGCTTGCATTGCATGCACTATCCGTGTGGTGAGGGAGTAAGAATACAATTCACCACTCCCTATCTTGCCCGTGGATGTCGTAAAAGACGACTAAGGGAAGTAGTACGCATCTATGCAAGAGAAGGGAAACTCGAAATGAAACCCTATACCAACCTGTCTGACCAGCATGGTGTAGTAAGGACAAATTCCTTCCTATTGCGGAGGAGGCTCGAGCCCAACAGTGGGACGTGTATGGGCTGAAATGATACCATGCTTGTCAGACAAGTTGGTATTTTTTTTTATGGGTAGGCTATAGTAAGCGCGCACGCGGCCCTTTCCATCCGGGGCGACGAAAGGACGGCGCGCGGGTCCATAACCCACCCGTACCCATATCATCTTCGTCGTTGGGCCGACCACCGGAGATCTCATCAGTAGTCGGCCTGAAGACAAGTTGGTATAGGGTTTTATTTCGAGTTTTCCTTCTCTTACATATCTATGCTCTCTTACGACATCCACGGGCAAGACAGCGACTAATAAATTATACTTCTTACTGTGTCATTACATGGATAAAAGGAGGGAGGGAGAACTTTAGCCAGGTGAAAAAGTTATTTTCAATAATGACATCTCAATTTACGTGTTATCTTTTTTTATTGTCAATGGTGGCAAACGAGTGATCAACATACCTGATGGTAAATAATACTGTTACACATCGACCTTTGCAATACCAGGGGCATAGCAAAGCCGTTGCCTACCGTGAAGAAAATACCCTTACACCTCGTTTAAAGGTCTTTTAAACCTCGTTCTTTTCTGGGCCATTGTCTGGACACACCTGCACTGCACAGATGGCGTAGTGGTTAAGATAGCGACTTACAACGCCAGTGTCGAGGGTTCGAATCCCACGCGGGACAACACTTTGTGCGATCCACAACTTGTTGTTCTGAGTCTGGATGTAATTTGTGTCCTTTAATTATATGTTTGTGAAGTTCCCAGCAATACAAGGATTGTTTCCTTAGTGCATGGTGTTGTCTTATATTTAAAAAAAAAAAAAAAAAAAACACCCTGCCCAATATCTGTCCAAGGAGATGAGAAGGTTGCGTGTGATAGGGATGTGACTTGGAGGGAAAATAATCGATTTGTTAAAATCGATTATCGATTTTTTTTTCCAACAGGATTGTGACGACCTTTTTTTTTTTAGGAAATGTGCGCTTTTTTTCTAATATAGTATGAAACAATCGTGATGACCTTTTTTTTAGGCAATCTGGCAGTGAATAATCGATTAATTTGGTCGGATTTCGAATGATAAGAAATCGATTAATAATCGATCTTTATTATTTTGATAATCGATTGTAAAAATCGATTATTACCGATTATTTTTTTTGTAATAATCGATTATTATAAAAACCGATTATTTTTTCACATCCCTAGCGCGTGATTTTATGTAACACCCTTTTCACTCCCCATCCTTATTAGATTGACCACTGGTACCAATTCCTTGATCTTAAAAACAAATATTTATTCTCGACAATTTACATTAAAATTACTTTATTTTTGACGGGCTATTGTCACATAATATTTACAATGTATGGGGCAATGGAAAAGAGCGACATATAGGTCCATAATCTTCCGTATTATATATCTGTATAGCCATTTTGGCTGACCACCGGTACTGATCCTCTTTCTTCTGTTATCAATATTTGTATTAACATTATATAGAAAGAAAAAAAGAAGACTATTTTTATTAACGATTGGCTAAAAATTCATATGAAACTAGCTGACCCCACAGACGTTGCTCTGTATAAATAAAGCGCCACCTACCGGGCCCAATTGCGAATCTAAACCACTCTCGAATCCCCATGAACACACACAAAAATTTCGTCAACATCGGTCAAGTCGTTTAGGAGGAGTTTAGTGATATACAGACGTACGCAAGAAATTTATACATAAAGATATGATAATTTATTCATCTTCATCTCAGCCCATATAAGTTGTGACTTATGGGGCGTGGGAACCTATTGGGGTCGGGCCTCCTCCACAATGGAAGGGATTGACCTACTTATACCACGCTGATCATACGTGTTAGCTTAGCAGGGTTTTACAATATTAATTATTGAGAGGCAAATTATATTATTAAACATTATTTAAAATGATGCGACTAAACTTCCGGAAGAACAAATACTCTAAACGCAGGAAATACTAATTGATTACTTTTAATGGCAGATGGCCTTTTTTTTTCGATAGGAGGACGGAGTACCCCCCAAATAGGGGGTATTCCGTCGGGCCGACCACTGATGAAAAGTAACCCTGCTCCGGTGGTCGGCCCAACGACGAAGGCGACGTGCACGTGGGTGGGTTGCGGGTGTGCGTGCTTACGCCCCTCTGTCGCCCCGGACGGAGTGGTGCGAGGAGCGCGACGACCGCAACCCACCCCAAAAAAAAAAAAGATGGCCTTTTATTATTTTGTAACAAACTACTAAATACTGATTGCGAATGAATTAGAATTAAAGACGATTATTATGAAATGTGTTTTAGCGTTTCAATTTATTAAGTGACGTAATCGCGCCGACATATACATATAAAGCTGAAGAATTTGTTTGTTTGCTTGAACGCGTTAATCTCAGGAACTACTGGCCCGATTAGAAAAAAAAGGTTATACATGAAAAAAAAGTATTATCCGTGTGTTGACGGAGTAAAAATACAATTCACCACCCTATCTTGCCCGTGGGTGTCGTAAAAGACGACTAAGGGAGACATACAGATAACATCGATGCAAGAGAAGGAAATTCGAAATAAAACCCTATCCCAACACGTCTGACTGGCGTGGAATAATAGGTCAATTTCTCTCCCATTGTGGAGGAGGCCCGAGCCCAACAACGGAATATATGTGGGCTGAGATAATGATGTTTTTTTTTAGTATAGATGTGTAATACTCGCGCAAACATCAGAAGACAATAGTCCGTCTATAAACCGTACAACTACTAGTGTAAGGTTACTCATTCATCAAATTATAACGGTTAGCAGTCATCTATTTACATCACTAAACAAACGTTGCAATTTAAAAAGCGATAAAACGTCCTCTCTCAAGGAATGAAGGGATTACATAATGATTTCTGATGTTTATGCGAGTATTATACATTTTAAATAAAACTACTTTACGGCTTTTATCGCGTTTGTATTTGATTTTTGATTATCCGACGTTTCGAACACTTTACAGCGTTCATGGTCACGGGTGGACTAAGATGTCTCACGTCCAACAAGTCATCGTTACTGCAGAAAATTTATAATTATCTACCCGATACAGAAATTAGTTATTAAATATTGACCCACATTTTGATATAAAATTTATTGCCAGTGTAAGAAGAAAATGATTCTATATGAAAAAATTATATTGTTTATGGTTAGTAATAATTAAACATTAAAATTAATAGTAATTATATTTAAAAACTAACTAATAATCTAGTATACTACCACCGGATCGGAACACGGTCACACTGAGAAAGATCCGGCAAGAAAACTCAGGTAACATGATGCTAAATTAATCAATAGAAATCAATCACAAACGCGATAAAATCCGTAAAGTAGTTTTATTTAAAAAAGAGATGAAGGGATTTACGCAAACACAATTTAAGGTAAACCTTCATAAATAAACACTTCTAATAGAATGCTTATGGTGCAAAAGTTTGAGTAACAACTTTCAGTATTATAGGTTCTATTAATATACAGAGTGTATCAGGTTATGGGGCAACTGGTCAAACGGGAGCTAGGCAATGGTGGGAGAAACCCATGAAAAAAAAATCGGTTGTCTGTAAAGTCTGTTTACTGACGATAGTTGAACGTGACAACGTCATAAGAAAATACTGATGGAATGGTTTCATTTTTCAAAAGAAAATTTTAATTTTAGTTGTTTGATAGATATTTTGTATGGATCAAGCCTTAAATGGAACGCCTCAGAGCGAGGTAACGCCCCATACGTCATGTTTTTTTCATGTGTGCAGCCGGCTCCATCGAATTATAAGACGTTGTCACGTCAAAAATTGAAATAAAAATGTCGATTTGTTAATGAATGAGAAACATGTCAATGGCCTGTTTAGACAGTTTTTTTTTTTTTTAATTTTACCAACTTTAGTACATACATTTCATTTCAATCCATATACATTCCTCTGTTGGAATCGGTCCTCCTCTACAATAGGAGGGAAATTGACTTACTATACGATTCTGGGCAGACAGGTTGGTATAGGGCTTTATTTCGAGTTTTCCTTCTCTTGCATGTTATACGCGTATTATATCCCTTAATCGTCTTTTGAGACGTCCACGGGCAAGATAGGAAATGGTGATTTTATATTCTTACTCACTCACTTATTGAAAACTTATTGAGGTGACTCAAGTAATTGGGATAAAAGTACAGTGTTGATGTTAGGTTCGAGAGAGTTAAACATTAATAAGAAACATGTTCATAAATGTTTTATTATAATCATTAGTTATCTTTTACGACACCCATGGGCATGATAGGGTGTAATGAAATGTATTCTTACTCTGTCACCACACGAAAAATTTATAGCACCATTTTACAAACTTTTTTTATACGATTTTTCCAAGTAATTGTTTACATAATAAGGGAACAAAGTCGCAAAGCTTTTGAGAATATCTAAATATATATACATGTTACGCTCTTGTCTCAATTTTAGCAAATGAAAAATGAGTGTACGGAATATTTTTTTTCATCCCTTTTAAAAATATAAAGCGAAATAAGTACTCACAATATGAAAGTGCTACTTTTACAAAGATAATCAGTTCTAAGGGATTTTCGTTGGACAAAAAACACGACCGGGGAAAAGTTCTTAAAGCGTTTGTTTGTGATCCTTACTCATCTGAGATTTTATGTCAGATTTTTGTTTCAACGAACCTCAAAGTTATCCGTATTTCGTAAAATATTACCGTGAATATTCGTAACATCTTATGTAGTACCCATATTTCGCAATAATAAATTGATTGATTGACTGCTTGTCTATGAAAATATGAATAGGTTCCTTATATTTTTAAATATTTATTGTTTACATTTTTTTTTTAAATTTAAATTCATTATCATCACAGCTCATATACATCCCACTGTTGGGCTTGGGCCTCCTCCACAACGGGAGGGATATTGACCTACTATAACACGCTGGTCAGGCGGGTTGATATAAGATTTTGTTTCGAGTTTTCCTTCTCTTTCATAGATGTTGTATGCATATTACAATCCCTTAGTCGTATTTTACGACATCCACACAGTACAAAAGTTTAATAGTGGTAGGACTACAGTATTGGCTGTCTACAGCCGCGGGCCGGTTCGTCCGAGTTAGTACCACACTCTCGCAGAAAATTGGCGTCCGAGTAGTAGCAATTTATTAGTGCGCTTCGTTCGGTGAGTGAGAGAGCCGGAAGCCCAACTTTCTGAGGGTGTTTGCGTGTGGAGGGTTCTATTATCACCGAACCTCTTTGCATGTTTTCACACTCCCTTCACTTTCTTCACGATAGGCAGCGCCCTTGCTAAGGTCCATGAGCGGCAGCAACACTTACCATCGGATATACTGTTTGCTCGTTTGCCACCGCTTGCAATAGAAAAAAAAAAACAATAAAATGATTTTTTTTACTATCTATACCAATAAATAAAATTGGAGTGTCTGTTTGTAATGTCAAAATAATAGGCTTTTTTCATGCTCACACGGTTATTTGCACGACACCTATGCCTAAAATAGCAATTAAAAAAATTTTGTCTGTCTGTCTGTCTGTTTGTTCCGGGTAATCTTCAAAACGGCTGGACCGATTTCAAAAATTCTTTCACCAATGGAAAGCTATAATATCAGGGCATAAACTAGGCTATATCTTATCCCGGTATTCCCACGGGAACGGGAACTACGCGGGTAAAACGACTATAACCTATAACCGAAGCGAAGCGAGGGCGGGTTGCCAGTGTAGAATATATGTCATGTCACCTAGTCTTATTCGTGAAGTAGTTTATTTACGAGTGTAGGTAAAACCAAAACAGAGTAGCCCTTCATACATCTCCCCTAGCGATCTGTAAGGTCATAACTTATACATACCTTTGGTCGTAAATTTCTCATCTATACCAATAAATAAAATTGGAGTGTCTATTTGTAATGTCAAAATAATAGGCTTTTTTCATGCTCACACGGTTATTTGCACTATACTTATGCCTAAAATACACTTTATATTTTTTGTCTGTCTGTCTGTCTGTTTGTTCAGGGTAATCTTCAAAACGGCTGCACTGATTTCAAAGATTTTTTCACCAATGTAAAGCTATAATATCAGGGAGTAATATAGGCTATTTTATCCCGGTATACTCACGGGAACGGGAACTACGTGGGAAAGGAGACTGAAACCGAAGCGAAGCGAGGGCGGGTTGCTAGTTCTTCTATATTTTTAAAATGGCTACTTCTATAGGCAGTTTTGGATGGAGAGTATATTCATGTAAGATGCATGGAAGATGTTTACGCAAGTATTACACATCTATACATCTCTCTCTCTCTCTCTCTCTCCCTTCCCTCCATAGTGGTTGAGGGGAGTGATGGCTGCTCTAGTAGTTAACTCGTGATCGGGTGCCGCTTGTGGGATCTGGTCCAGCCATAATCGTTTGATTTATATTAAGTGTCTTGCGGTTCGAAAGGCACTGGAGCTAGTTCTTACAAAACATGTACCCAATTGTATATCTAGTAAAAAGAAAAAAAAAATTACAAATAATAGACAAGCCCGCTGAGTTTCTATCCGGATCTTCTCAATAGCGGTCGCGTTCCGATCTAGTGGTAGTATATTTTTTTTTTTTGGAAATTGTAAACCTGACAATATGTAAATGCCCTCTCGGGGTTTATGCATAATAAATAATTTGAATTTATACTCTATCACGCCCACCACTGCTGGCCTTGCCAACGGCTAGAACAAACCTGTTAGCCATTCTGGCTAGCGCGACTAACACCAATAACGCGAGCACTTGGTACCATAAACGAAGTTCACACAAAAAATTTTATTTTTACATGTCAATTGAGTGAATTCAATAAGACACTTCTTTTTATACTATTTTATAAATTAAGTTAAAAGTAGATATAGATTAATGATAAATTAGAGAAGTAAGCTTAGAATTAAGTTTTGTGTAGCAGTATTGCATTGGGTTTTTAACCTGTAGATAGATAGTAATAAATAAAGAAATAAATAAAATCATCATCATCATTTCAGCCTATCCACTGCTGGACGTAGGCCTTCTTCATGTTACGCCAAAAAGTGCGGTCCTGTGCCGCCTGCATCCAACGGCGCCCAGCAACTTTCCCCAGGTCGTCGGTCCACCTAGTGAGGGGCGTCCTACACTGCGTCATCCAATACGTGGTCGCCACTCGAGAACCTTTCTTCCGCAGTGGTTGTCGGTTCTTCGAGCGATGTGGCCTGCCCATTGCCACTTCAGCGTGCTAATTCTTCGCGCTATGTCGGTTATACCTGTTCTTCTATACTCTATACTAATATATAAAGCTGAAGAGTTTGTTTGTTTGAACGCGCTAATCTCAAAAACTACTGGTCCGATTTGAATAATTCTTTCAGTGTTAGATAGACTTATCTGTGTGGTGACGGAGTAAGAATACAATTCACCACTCCCTATCTTGCCCGTGGATGTCGCAAAAGATGACTAAGGGATATACATAATATGCACATAACATCCGTCCAAGAGAAGGAGAACTCGAAATGAAACCCTATACCAATATGTCTGACCAGCATGGTATAGTAGGTCAAATGCCCTCCAATTGGGAAAGAGGCCGGAGCCCAGCAGTGGCACGTACGTGGGCTGCAATGATGATGAGATAGACCATTTATCAAGGAAGACTATATATTATCACGCTAAGATTAATAAGAGCGGAGCAGAAATGAAGAATGTTTAAAAATCGGGTTTTTTTGCTTGTGAGAGCCACTGCTCTGTGCGTGACATAAACGGTTAGGTTCGCAAAAATTAACATATGTGACAGAATCGTATTATTTAAAAATATTATCACCTTCTACGTAAACATATTCGCGGGTTAAAGTTAGCGTTAGCCCAAACTAACAGTTCCACGTGGATGAAGTCGCGGGCAGCAGCCAGTTGTAAATAAAGCTACTATACGGATTTTATCGCGTTTGTATTTGATTTTTGATTACCCGACGTTTCGAAGACTTTACAGCGGTCATGGTCACGGGTGGACTAAGATGTCTCACGTCTAACAAGTCATCGTGAAATCTCTGTAATAAACACGATAAAATTCGTAGTTTTATTTACAATTCATGCAAGGCATCATCTAGATAGTGCTTCTTCTTAGTTCTTCTTCTTATGTATATTCAATAAGCTACAATTATGACCACTGAAGACAAGGAACTCTGCACCACCCAACGACGAAGACGACGTTCTATACGGGTGGGTTACGGGTGTGCGTGCTTACGTCCCTCTGTCCCCCCGGACGGAGTGGAGCGAGGAGTGCGCCGACCTTAACCCAACCTCAAGAAAAAGCTATAATTATGAGTTATTAATGCTGCAGTTATAATTTTTCTTATTCATATTTTTAGCTTTCGTATTTTAGTCATTCGTTACCATAGATTAGGTGCTGACATCAAACTATTACGGGAATTTTAACCGAATATAATAATGCACGCAATTCACTATTATATCCTATTCACTAAGTCAGAGCTTTTTATCTGCATTAAGATAAAATATCGCCAAAATTATTCAATACTAGCAACCCACCCTCGCATCGCTTCGATTATAGGTTATAGTCGTTTTACCCGCGTAGTTCCCGTTCCCGTGGGAATACCGGGATAAAATATAGCCTAGTTTACGCCCTGATATTATAGCTTTCCATTAGAGAAAGAATTTTTGAAATCGGTCCAGTCGTTTTGAAGATTACCCGGAACAAACAGACAGACAGACAGACAGACCGACAGACAGACAGACAGACCGACAGACAGACAGACAGACAAAAATTTTTTAATCTGTATTTTAGGCATAGGTATCGTGCAAATAACCGTGTGAGCATGAAAAAAGGCTATTATTTTGACATTACAAACAGACACTCCAATTTTATTTATTGGTATAGATAACACTGTATAACATTAAAATAATAAAATTTCAAAGCGCTACATGACATTTTGACATTCTCGTTAAAAGTCCTATCGACATAGTCAAGTGTTAACGCTAACATTATATCTATAGCTATTTCAATGTCGCTATGTCTACGCCGATATATGTTAAAGCCAGATAAATGTAAAAAGTTTTAATTTACAGATTTTAATTTAAGATAAAACAATCACTGTATCATTTTATACTCATCAAGCCCTTACTTATTAGCCATATTAAAAGATTTAAAAAGAAAAGCAATTGGATATCTTGAAATTGTGACCGTTGTGAATTCAGGCACTAACGTAATAATTTTCGTCTCTTCAAACTTTTTTGATACTATTTGATACCCATTATAAAGTCTTTTAAAAAGAAAAATGTAATCCGCCGTATTGAATTCAGTGCAATGTTACTAACTTTATCGTTTTCTACTCTTAAAGTCCTTTCATTTATCGGTTACAAAGGTTGAGGAAGTTGTTTTATAATTACTTGTTATGCTAATTTGTGACGCTTCAATAGCCAACAGAAACTAACATTTTAACTATTAATATACTTAGCAACGGCCCAATTAAACTTTCTAAGGTCCTTGTATGAATTTAAGTTTACTTAAGCTTAAACAACCCTTTAAACCCACGCATTTAATTAACTTGAGAACCCCTACCTCTTATATATTATACTCCAAGTTATATATGATTTATGTCAGTAACTGCGGTATAGTTTATGATACTAGTTATATTACAAGAGCCTCGATTTGCTAACGAATATAAGACACCAATTGCAAAAGAAATATGTACAAATATTTACCACAGAAAACGTATTATGTACACGTATATACTGAAAGGTAACAGAGGTATATTTTTAAAAGACAGCACCTTGTACTCAGAACATTAGCCTTGTATTACAACTATAAAAACAGAATTAACGGACAAAAATTACAACTAGACTCCAAAAAACATTTTGTATATCGCTTTGTGCTATATAAAAATTGTTATATTGTCCTATCATTCATCATAATCATTGCAGCCTATCGCCTTTCCCTGCTGGACGTAGGCCTCCCTCATGTTACGCCACAAAGTGCGGTCCTGTGACGCCTGTATTCAACGACGCCTAGCAACTCTCACCAGGTCGTCGGTCCACCTAGTGGGGGGGCGTCCTACACTGCGTCGTCCGATACGTGGTCGCCTCTCGAGAACCTTTCTTCCCCAGCGGTTGTCGGTTCATCGAGCGATGTATCAATATTGTCCTGTATGGGAATCGAATCCTCAACACTTGGCACATTATATTGTTATCTTAACCACTACGCCATCTGTGCAGTTAATGTTTATACTCTGGTAATCTATACCAATAAATAAAATTGGAGTGTCTGTTTGTAATGTCAAAATAATAGGCTTTTTTCATGCTCACACGGTTATTTGCACGACACCTATGCCTAAAATAGCAATTAAAAAATGTTTGTCTGTCTGTCTGTCTGTCTGTCTATCTGTCTGTCTGTCTGTCTGTTTGTTCCGGGTAATCTTCAAAACGGCTGGACCGATTTCAAAAATTCTTTCACCAATGGAAAGCTATAATATCAGGGCGTAAACTAGGCTATATTTTATCCCGGTATTCCCACGGCAACGGGAACTACGCGGGTAAAACGACTATAACCTATAACCGAAGCGAAGCGAGGGCGGGTTGCTAGTTACACATGTAATTCTTAACGGCCAACTAACAATCAGAATCGTCTTGAACGTAAGAAATCCACTTTTCAGAAAACGCGTAATCTGTTTTTCATGTGGTAACGGAGTAAGAATACGATTTATCACCCCCTATCTTGCCCTTGTACAACATAAGACGACTAAAGGATATGATATGCTTATAATATCTAGTAAAGAGAACAAAACTCGAAATAAAATCCTATACCAAAGCGTTTACCTGCGCAGGCGTGAGTATCTGCGCCTGGTGTCGCTTTAACCGAGGCCACGGTTGACTGCACCGCGGAATAGTCCATCACCTGCAGAGAGGTTAACCGCGTGAAGCTGTAAAGGTAACCCGTCAGGCTGGATACGGACGTCATGGTACTCCGCACCAGTGGTCGGCTTAACGCCGAAGGGTAATTCATACGGTCGGTTATGGGACCGCGCGCCGTTCTTTCGTCAACCCGGACGGAATGGACGGCGTTCGTCCAGACCTACAAAAAAACCACCGTATCTGACCAGCATGGTATTGTAATTGTAATGAGGCTCGAGCGCAGCAATGGGACGTATATAGGCTATAATTATGATGATGAAATACATTTTTGCATTGGTTTTTATTTATTCAAATAGGCCATTTACATCATTACTGCGTCAGATGGGCGATATAAGGAAAATTCGTTATTTAAACGTATAATTTATATAAATATAAGATCACATCAAATGCTTACTAAAAGATGTTATCATTTATACCACTGTGTTGAATGTGCGGTCAACCTCGAAAAGCTTTTAGAAAAGTTACGAATGCTGTATTTCACAAGAAAAATCTCATTTTTACGCAGAATTCTCACATTCTTATACTTAAATGTCACAGTTTTGATTTATCTATACCAATAAATAAAATTGGAGTGTCTGTTTGTAATATCAAAATAATAGGCTTTTTTCATGCTCACACAGTTATTTGCACGACACCTATGCCTAAAATAGCAATTAAAAAATTTTTGTCTGTCTGTCTGTCTGTTTGTTCCGGGTAATCTTCAAAACGGCTGGACCGATTTTAAAAATTCTTTCACCAGTGGAAAGCTATAATATCAGGGCGTAAACTAAGCTATATTTTATCCCGGTATTCCCATGGGAACGGGAACTACGCGGGTAAAACGACTATAACCTATAACCGAAGCGAAGCGAGGGCGGGTTGCTAGTCTATACCAATAAATAAAATTGGAGTGTCTGTTTGTAATGTCAAAATAATAGGCTTTTTTCATGCTCACACGGTTATTTGCACGACACCTATGCCTAAAAAAGCAATTAAAAAATTTTTGTCTGTCTGTCTGTCTGTTTGTTCCGGGTAATCTTCAAAACGGCTGGACCGATTTCAAAAATTCTTTCACCAATGGAAAGCTATAATATCAGGGCGTAAACTAGGCTATATTTTATCCCGGTATTCCCACGGGAACTACGCGGGTAAAACGACTATAACCTATAACTGAAGCGAAGCGAGGGCGGGTTGCTAGTTGATAATATAATACCAGTATCCGTGTGGTGACGGAATAATAATACAATTTACCACCTCCCCTATATCTTACACTTGGGTGTCGTAAAAGATGACTAAGGGATAAAACATGCATATAACATCTATGCAAGAGAAGGAAAACTCGAAACAAAACATTATACAACACGTCTGACCTGCGTGTATTTCCCTTCAATTTCTCTTCTATTATGGAGGAGGCTCACCCAACAGTGGGACGTAGGTAGGGCTGAGATGATGACGATCAGTGTGAAGACGGAGTAAGTATATGGGGCGGGTCACTCCCTTCCCTCCAATGTGTTTGAGGGGAGTGATGGCTGCTCTAGTAGTTCACTCGTGATCAGGTGCTGCTCGTGGGATCTGGTCCAAACATGTTTTCCTTTCCTTTTTCATTTGAACTAAATTTAAAAAAAAACAGTTACCTATATCATATCTCGAAGGGCATCACACTGGAGCTAAGACTATATGTTGTATACGTAATTGTATTCAAAAGATGGTAAAAAAATGACAGCCCGCTGAGTTTCTTGCCGGATCTTCTCAGCGTGTGGCGGCGTTCCGATCCGGTGGTAGATATTTTATTAAATTCAAACGATGTATAAACTTGACAATATATAAGTGCCCTCAAGGAGCCTATGCAGAATAAATGATTTGATTTGATTGACTAAAGAATAAAACATGTATAAAACATCTATGCGAGAGACGAAAAAACTGGAAACAAAACACTATATAACACGTCTGACTAGCGTGGTATAGTAGGTCAATTGCCCTCCTATTTTGGAAGAGGCCCGAGCCCAATAGTGTGACGTATATAAGCCGAAATGATGATACGATATAACAGAGAAACTTATGAAATCATCATCATCATCATCGTCTCAGCCCATATATGTCCCACTGTTGGGCTCGGGCCTCCTCCATAATGGAAGGGTACTTGACCTACTATACCACGCTGGTCAGACGTGTTGGTATAGGGTTTTAGTTTTCCTTCTCTCGCATAGATGATATATGCCTTTTATATCCCTTAGTCGTCTCGTACGATCACCCACGGGTAAGATAGGGGGTGGTGAATTGTATTCTTACTCCGTCACCACACGGAATACTTATGAAATATTACAACATAATTTAATTTTCCCTGTGAATTCTCACACGACAAACAAATCCATTCGGTACGTTGCTAAACTTTATACGGAGTTTCTATAAAGATATTACGATTTTATCTTAATATTCAAATAATAGATCGATAAATTAGATATCATTATCTTACTTATTTACAACCCGTTGGTGAGGTCCAGAAGTTAGGAAGGGAATTTACTTACTAAACCATGATGGGCAGATGGTTTTTACACGGTTTGTTCTGAGCTTTCTTTCTCTGGTATCGTGCTGGCCTAACGTGTTGGTATAGGGCTTTATATCATTTCCTTGACGACATCCACGGGCATGGTTGTTTTAATTTGAGATTTTCTTTTTCTTGCACAGATATTATTTTCGAATAAGGAGATCCATTAATCGAAAACGCAAAAGAAGTATTTGGATATACCAGTGGATTCAAAGAATTAGGAGTTTACTATAAACTGCTGAATAAATTATCCACAGCAAGTCATGTAGAATGTGAAAACTTCTGTCGAATGAAATATGAAGATTTTGAACATGTATTAGAATAAAGTTACTCCTATAATAAAACAATATAATAATAAAAATTATGGTAGGAGCACACTGTCGAAAGTCTTTCGTCTACAGCCGTGGGGCGATCTATTCAGGTAAAAATCAAAGCATAAAATCGACGTCTTGAGTAGTAGCAATTTATTAATGCACTTCGTTCTATGAGCAAGAGAGCCGGAAGCCCAACTTTCTGAGGGTGTTTACGTGTGGCGGCAGTATCACTTACCATCCGGTGTGCTATTTACTTGTTTGTCACCAACATCAATAAAATAAAGGAAAAAAAACAAGGTACAGCTATATTTTTATAATAACTGAGTAAAACATTCCAAGGTCTGGTAGGCCTTCTTCAAAAATTTAATTCCTATTTATAGTCTCCTTGCATCACGTAAAACTCAAACGTGGTGCGATGTATTGAAAATGTCGAACTTGTTTGAAAACTTTTCAACTACACTAGACAATTAGATACAACATATGCACACAAAAGCTGATGCGACACCAATTATCGTGTCACAATAAATTTCATTTTTGAAATCGGTTCGGTGGTTTAAGCGTGAAAGCGTAACAAACAAACAAATAAACAAACAAACTTACTTTCGCATTTATAATATTAGTAAGGATATAAAAATGTATGAATAGGTATACTATATTATAAAGTTAGGAGGAACATATTGGTAGGGCCAATTAAAAGATTACTCTGACTCCGACAAAGATTTACTCACATGGGCCCAAGCAGATTTACATAAACAATTATGTAAATTGAACCCAGGACACATGTATTCATATTTCCATTCGACGGAATAACATATAAAAAGACTTATTAATACCTCAAGATATATAATATATTAATACCAGCGGTATTTTTCTATATATTCTCGTAGAAAATCGACTTCTGTGTACTAGGAATTTGTTACTGCACTTCGGTGAGCGAGAGAGCCTGAAGCTTAACTTTCTGAGGGTATTTGAATGTGGTGGGTTTTGATGATGCCTTTAGTATCACCGAATCTTATTGCACGTATTCACACTTCCTTTACTTTCTTCCAGTTAGGCAGCGGTCTAGTAAATGTTCATGAGCGGCAGTATTGCTTACCGTCACATGTGCTGTTTGGTCCTTCGTCTCCAACAGCAAATAAACATACTTATTTATTTAAATTTGATGCACAAGTACATAGGCAGACTTAATGCCATAGGCATTTTCTTCCAGTCAACCTTTGGATGATGATGAAATAATATAGTAGGTGCCATTTATATTGAAAATTGTTGAGATAACTACTTCTGTTTATGTTAAAAAATATATATACCTGTATATCTAAATAACAATAATTTGAAATGTGTCTTTCTTCTATATGTTTATGATTTCTGTTTCACTTTCTTACTGCATCAACTTTAATGTTTGAACTGTCATTTTTAAATTGTTTTCTCCTCCAATTCAAATCATTTATTATGCATAAGCCCGAGAGGGCACTTACATATTATCAAGTTAAAAAAATTAAATTAAATTATCCAGAAAATTAAACTACCACCGGATCGGAACGTGACCGCTACTGAGAAGATCTGACAAGAAACTCATCGGGCTAGTCTAATATTTTTTTTTTCTTAATTGATATAATATTGAGTAGATATAACATATCTTGTAAGTACTAGCTCCAGTGTGATGCCCTTAGAATCACAAGATTCATTATATAAAACAAACAATTATGGCTGGACCAGATCCCAAAAGCGGCCCCTTTAATCATCAACACCCTGCTCTTGCCTCAATTACTTGGGATCGACTTTGATAGTGGTAGGACCACACTGTCGACAGTTATCTGTCTACAGCCGCGGACCGGTCCGTTCGGGGTGGTACCACGCTCTCGCAGAAAATCGACGTCTGAGTAGTAGCAATTTGTTACTGCGCTTCGTTCGGTGAGCGAGAGAGCCGGAAGCCCAACTTTCTGAGGGTGTTTGCGTGTGGAGGGTTTTGGTGGTGCCTTTGGTATCACCGAGCCTCATTGCACGCATTCACACTCCCTTCACCTTCTTCACGGTAGGCAGCAGCCTTGTAAAGGTCCATGAGCGGCAGCAACACTTACCATCAGGTGTACTGTTTGCTCGTTTGCCACTGCTTGCAATATAAAAAAAAAAAAATCGACGTTATGTCCTCTTTTTCCACATAACTCTATCATTTGTTATCTCTGCATTTATTCCCTTTCTAACCATGTATGGTTCACGCAATCCATGTATATTTTCTTCGACCTTCCCTTGCCCCTAAGCCCATCGACAACTTTCCTCACAACATTTATTTCATTACGTCTCATTACATGTTCATGCCACGACAAGCATTCACTCTTCAACTTTTTCCTCACTGATGCAAACTTTTTCTTATGTATTCCTTATTTTATTAATTCTCGCTACGCTGTGGCATCTATCTCAACATTCGCATCTCTGCTATGTTTGATCGTCTTTCATCTGCCGCTTTTATAAACCACGATATATTATTTAGTTTGCCTTCTAACAACATACAATCAAAATGTATCAAAATGGGCATTTTATAAAAAAAAAATACAGGGCATTTGATGCCAATTCATCCTGAAAATAGAGGTGTAAATATCGTAACCAAAAACATCGATGTATCGATTTACAAAAGAACATCTGCCTGAAAACATCGATGTATGGAAATATCGATGTCTTTTTAGAAATCTATGCGATGAGCTTTTTTTAGCTAAATCAAGCATATTTTTTACATATAACACCAACATTTGCGTGATATGAGGACCATTTCTTTGCATGCTCTGCTAAAAGTTTTATCATTTTAAATCATGGCAGACAAAACATCGTATAAAATAACATTGATATATCGATGTTTTACATTAGTGAACATCGATGGTAAACATCGACTTTTTTTATTGAAACATCGATGTTTCAAAAACGTCGATGTATCGTTTGCATCCCTACCTGAGAATGACTCATTTAGAGGCGAAACACGTGTCGTCAAATTATTATTCGAATTTCTGTGGCAAATTGCAAATTGCAAGTTCTAAAGCTTATTGTATGGTTGTATCCTGTATATATTCCTTTAATGTAATCCTATTTAGGAAAACACTGTGCGATCCGTAAATTGTTGTTCTGAGTCTGGATGTAATTTGTGTCCGTTAATTATATGTTCGTGAAGGGTTCGCGATACAGGGATTATTTCCTTAGTATAGAGTGTTGTTTAAAAAAAATAAGAGCAGAAAATATGGTAATGACGAGAAACGTGATCATCATCACAGCTCATATACGTCCCACTGTTGGGCTTGAGCCTCCTCCACAATAGGAGGAAATTGACAATACCATGCTCGTCAGACAGGTCGATAAGGTTTTATATCGAGTTTTCCTTCTCTCGCATTGATATTATATGCATATTAAATCCCTTAGTTGTCTTTTACGACATCTACGGCCATGATAGGGAGTGGTGATTTGTATTCTTACTCCGTCACCACACGGAAAGTGGTATTATTTTAAACTAGCAATCCGCCCTGGCTTCGCTTCGGTTATAGGTTATAGTGGTTTTACCCGGGTAGTTCCCGTTCCCGTGGGAATACCGGGATAAAATATAGCCCAGTTTACGCCCTGATATTATAGCTTTCCATTGGTGAAAGAATTTTTTGAAATCGGTCCAGCCGTTTTGAAGATTACCCGGAACAAACAGACAAACAGACAGACAAAAATTTTTTAATTGCTATTTTAGGCATAGGTGTCGTGCAAATAACCGTGTGAGCATGAAAAAAGCCTATTATTTTGACATTACAAACAGACACTCCAATTTTATTTATTGGTATAGATAAATAATAAAGGTCTTAAAACGCGTAATAGAAGTAATATTCAAAGTAAGCCTGCATTCAGAAGATAACATATAATAATAAAACATAATTTATTAAGATTAATTATTATTCGTAATTAAATTCATAATAATAATGTAACTTTAATAATTGGTTCGCGAAAATCCACAAAATCCAGTTTGAAAACAATTTATTGTTGTTGAGGAAACTTGGTAAATCAAAATGGCGAGAGTATTAGTTTTTCATTAAACGTAAATGTATTTATTAGGAACTTCATTAAGGGTTTCTTCTGATTTGATTCTTTGCTATTTTACGGATATTATCGTGTTTCTATTTGATTTGTAGTGGCACGTTTGCGAAAGCAAACATCGATAATTTGCCGCCATTATGCGCAAGAAAAACGCCTCTCTATTACACCGTTACGAGCCAGCCCCAATAACATAATAAAGTGTTTGACTAATTGGTGGAAAGTTCCAATCCTGAGGCGTTGGATATGACTGCATGCAGGTAAATAAACGTCCTTTTTTTCTTTGGGGTGGGTTGCGGTCGGCGCTTTCCTCGCACCACACCCGCAACCCACCCGCGCGGCACGTCGCCTTTGTCGTTGGGCCGACCATCGGAGCAGGGTGACTTGACGTCAGTGGTCAAATAAACGCCCTTGGGATTGGATGGCCCATGATTTTTATTTTATTTTCTAAATAAAACTAGTGAATAAAATTAGTAATTGATTATTGATGTGAAACATCTATAGGCGAGGGTGATCCCGATTGTCGCGTGGCGTTAACGCCACGCTTCGGGACACCAATTTTAATTAACTGCAATTCTTTTTTTTGTGTGACAGCTGTTTAGCCTCAGATGGCTGTGACAACTTTACCCGGACTGGTGGGTGAGCGCTGAGGGCTCTCAACCCGTAGACTACAAATATTTTTTTATTATTTTATTTTTGTGTGTGACTTAGTTGTTAGCCTCAGATGGCTGTGACAACTTTACCCGGACTGGTGGGTGAGCGCTGAGGGCTCTCAACCCGCAAAGACTACAAATAAAAATCTGGATACATATGTGTACATTTTCGTAACGAAACCATAGTGCGATTTAAAATTTGTACAACGCCATCTAGTGCGCTTAAAGTAAATTGTTACCTATAATGATAATAAATGTTTATTGAATAAAAATCATCATATTCCTGGAAAAAAAACGTAATATTATTTTTATTAATGTGCTATTTTAGTTCCTGTCGTAATCTGTTCTTTTATGCATATATATTTCTATAAAATAATATATAATTCTCTAACTTTCCAACATAAGTATACCATACCTACTTACAGTACTTTCACGTACGAAAACTGGACAATCGCTTTTTATAGGTGTTTTATTAGTTTCATATGTACATTTATTTATTTGTGTTACAGACTCCTAGGAATTGGATCTTGACCCACTTTCAACAGTCAGATTTCATTTAAAATATGTTAATTTAACAAGGACCAATGACGATAAAATAATTTAAATAGCTTGTCCCATTATCATCATCATCATTACAGGATTAGAGATTTCTTTATAAAATATATTTTGTAGCTGAGATTTAGTCTTAGCTCGATAGATGTCGTTATTTCTGTTTGCCAGATCATACTTTTTTAACCGATCCTTTTGATTTGAACTACGTAGAAGTGTGTGAGGGAAACGTAGCGACGCTATATTAGGTCGTAAGCGACTGAGCGTTGAACTAATATCATTTGTTTGTAATATTTTAAATTATAGTAGAAATCGTATTATTTTATTCAATACTTTACATATTAGTTCCTGTCGTAATCTATTTTCTACAAGTATATATGAATAAATCATATATACTTGTAGAATATAATTTCGAAGTTTCACATCTGCCAGGCGTCCTGAGCGACGGCTTACTTTTTTTTAAAGTTAGTAGTTAATTTAATTTGATTATATTTAATTAGATTTGATTTAGTTTAATTTGATTTAATTTAGTATGTTAATGTTACTAACACTAGTTTTTAAGTTTTTATTAATACTAACAAAATATGGAGTTAAATAATTCCGAAATAAACGCTTATTATTATTATTTGACATTTTTTTTTCAAGTTTTCGTTCTCTATCTATACCATCTTTACTAATAAATATAATTGGAGTATCTGTTTGTAATATCAAAATAATAGGCCTTTTTCATGCTCACACGATTATTTGCACTATAGATATGCCTAAAAATCACTTTATATTTTTTTTGTCTGTCTGTTTGTTCCGGGTAATTTTCAAAATGGCTGGACCGATTTAAAAAATTCTTTCACCAATGGAAAGCTGTAATATCAGGGAGTAAACTACGCTCTGTTTTATCCCGGTACTCCCACGGGAACGGGAACTACGGGGATAGGCGACAGAAACTGAAGCGAAGCAAAGGCGGTGCTAGTCTGACTATATAATGTTTTATTCGTGGCCTCGATTCTTCTCCATAACGAGAGAAACCTTACTATATAAAGGTGGATTATTCCATGTGCTGACACAGTAAGTATACAATTCAACCCCTTCTCTAGCTCGTGAATGTCGTAAAAGGCGACTAAGGTATATAATATGCACATAATATCAATGCAAATGAAGGCGCACTGGAAACAAAACCTTATACCAACACGTCTAGCCTCAGGGGACTGTTCGACGCTTGTTTGACGTCCGGGCAGTTCCCTGGGTGCTGGAAAGAGGGGAGGCTGGTTCTCCTGCCGAAGCCGGGACGGTCTCCCGAGTCGGCCTCGGCCTACAGGCCCATCGTGCTGCTCGATGATGCGGGCAAGTTGCTAGAGAGGGTGTTGGCTGCCCGCATCGAGCGGCACCTCGTCGGGGTCGGGCCCGATCTGTCGGACGCCCAGTTTGGTTTTCGGAGAGGGCGTTCGACGATCGCGGCCCTGCTGCGCCTGAAGGCCGTGGTAGCGGAGGCCGTCACCGGCGGAGGAGTCCTGTTGGCGGTGTCCCTGGACATCGCCAACGCCTTCAACAGTCTGCCATTCAGCTGCATCAGGGAGGGGCTGAGGTATCACGGGGTGCCCGTGTACCTCAGGCGGCTGGTGGCAGACTACTTGGAGGGACGCAGCGTCCTCTACGTTGACCGAGTAGGGGACGTTGTGCGAACGCCCATGACGTGCGGTGTCCCACAGGGGTCGGTTCTGGGTCCGACCCTGTGGAACATCGGCCACGACTGGGCGTTGAGAGGAAGTCTCCCACCCGGGCTGGGCGTAATTTGCTACGCCGACGATACACTCGTCACAGCCCGGGGTGGGACGCTAGAAGAGGCGGCACGCCTGGCAACTCTCGGCACCGAGGAGATTGTCGGGCGGATCGAAGCGCTGGGGTTGAGGGTAGCCCTGAAAAAGACGGAGGCCCTTTTGTTCCATGGCCTCCGTACCGCCGGGCCTCCCGCCGGCGCTTCGATTACCGTGAAGTTGGTCACCATCAGCATCCAGGCCCACATGAAGTACTTGGGCCTGGTGCTCGACGGACATTTTTGGTTCCGGGAGCATCTCCATCGACTTGTTCCCCGGCTTGTCGGCGCGGCGTCCGCCCTTTCGCGGCTGATGCCGAATGTGGGTGGACCCAGTGCTACGTGCCGACAGCTGTACACGGGGGTGATCCGGTCGATGGCCCTGTATGGCGTACCGGTGTGGGCGGGGTCCCTGACCGTCCGTCTTAGGGCCCTCCTGTGGCGACCACAGAGCGTCATGGCGATCAGGGCCATACGGGGTTACCGCACGGTGGCGACGGAGACAGCGTGCCTCCTGGCCGGAACTCCCCCGTGGGACCTGGAGGCGGAGATGCTCGCCGACATTTATCGGCGGGTGTCGGAGACGCGCGCCCGCGGGGGTATGGTCTCCTTGCAGGAGATCACCGCCTGGCGGGTCGACGCCCGCCGAGGTGTCATTGCCCGTTGGGCAGTCCGGCTGGAAAGTCCTCGGTACGGTGTCAGGACCGTCGAGGCCTTCCGGCCGGTGCTGATGGAGTGGTTGGAGCGGACGCACGGGGTGCTTTCTTTCCGACTGGTGCAGGTGCTGACGGGGCACGGATGTTTTGGGAAGTACCTGCACAAGATTGTAAGGAGGGAGAGCACACCGTCCTGCCACCACTGCAGTTGCGACGAGGACACGGCGCAGCACACGCTCGAGGAGTGTGCTGCGTGGGAGGGGGAGCGCCGTGAACTCGTCGCGATTATCGGTGCCGACCTGGCGCTGCCGACCATCGCCAGGGAGATGCTCGACAGCGTTAGGAACTGGGACGCGGTCGCCGCCTTCTGTGAGGCCGTAATCTCACGGAAGGAGGCGGCGGATCGAGCTCCTATTCGGCGACACGTTCCACCGCCGGCGACTGGGGCGGCGCAGGCGCGAGTATCTGCGCCTAATACCGCTCTAGCCGAGGCCGCGGGTGATCGGACCGGGGAATTGTCCGTCATCCGCAGAGAGGCTGACCGTGCGATGGCGACCGACGTCCCAGTACGTCGAGACGTGAGGTCACCCGAAAGGGTATTCCGTCGGGCCGACCACTGATGACAAGTCACATCTGCTCCGGTGGTCGGCCCAACAAACAACGAGGTGACGGGTACGGGTGGGTTGTGGGCCCGCGCGCCGTCCTTTCGTCGCCCCGGGCGGACGGGACCGCCCGTGCGCTTACCATGGCCCACCCAAAAACAAAAAAAAAAAATAAAAAATACCAACACGTCTGCCGCGTGACGGCGACCGACGTCCCAGGCAGAGGCGGCTGTACCTTAAGTGCGCTCGTGCACTGAACCACCAAATTAAAATATTTAAAAATTACAAATGTTATCTTTATTTTTAAATTACTAGGTATATTAATATTTATTCTTTGAACACACAAAAACATATAACAAATAAAATTTAAAATTATGACGAAACAATTTAAGCCCTCTACCAAACTATTAAAACTTATTTTCTCTTTGTAAAAAAAATCTCGTGCGCTTAGGCGAGCGCACGGAGACTATCCATACAACTTGTATTAGATATGAGTTAAAACGCCTGGCGCGTGAGACAGAAGATAGTTCATAGAAATATACTGAAAAATGAGTCTGTTCCCGTGCGCCTTACGAGCGAACCGAACATTACCAAGAGAACTCGACTTTCGGCGAAATTCGCCGATGACGTGTAGTTCAGTAAGTAGGTATAGTTTCGATGTATCTTTGACGAGTTAAATATGGTTTATTTACGTTAATTGTTTTTTATATTTTGGTTTTAGTTCTATTTATACTGCGTATATGTGGTGTGAGTGAAAATGAGCTTAAATATAGACTATATTCAAGACAATAACAAAACTTTTAAAAATAAAATTGATATAAATTGGCGGGAGCGCCGAGGCCCTTCTTTATAAATATTTTTTGAAGCGTGAAAAACAAAAAAAAATATTTTTCTTCGAATTACAGCTACAAAATGTAATGCGTTCAAAAAAAAAAATACATTTTTTACGTAAATTGTTGTTCCCTTGCAATTTCTGATCTTAATGCTTAGTGAGCAAGTAAAGTGCACCACCACTTTGATGACCCACCAGCCGCCACTGGTCCGAGGACGTCGAGAGGTGAGGGTACCTGAAAGGGTATGCCGTCAGGCCGACCACTGACGACAAGTCACCCTGCTCCGGTGGTCGGCCCATCAACGAAGTAACGTGGGTACGGGTGGGTTATGGGTCCGCACGCCGTTCTTTCGTCGTCCCGGACGGAATGGACCGCGCGTGCGCTTACCATGGACCAGCCATAAAAAAAAACAGCACGTCTGCCCAGCGTAGTATAGTAGGTCAATTTCCCTCCCATAGTGGAGGAGGCCCAAGCCCAATAGTAGAACGTGTATGAGCTGAGATGATGATGGTGATAAAGCTGGTCAGGCTGGTTGACCACCGAGCTTTGTTCGGTATATTTTTTTTTGTATTTTTGCTGAACTTACTTAAATATATATATCAATTAAAAATAAAATGATGAAATAATGAAAAAAAATATCAAAAATTTCAAAAAGAGAATAATAATAACACCGTTATTCGATCCCACGCTGTTTGAATGACAAACGAACCAAAAAAAAAACTGGACAGTTTCCCAACCTGGCTATTGTCACTTGACAGCAACGGCGACATTTGAATTCCTATTCAGAGAATGTCAATAACATTTTATGTCATTGTATTGATTAGCTCAAAACACCGACAAAACAACATACTTTACTTACTTAATATTATAAATGCGAAAGAAAGGATGTTTGTTTGTAACGCTTTCACGCTTAAACCACAGAACCGATTTCAAAAATTTTTTCACCAATGGAAAGCTATAATATCAGGGAGTAACATAGGCTATATTTTATCCCGGTATTCCCACGGGAACTACGCCGCGGGAAAAGGGACTGAAACCGAAGCGAAGCGAGGGGGGTTGCTAGTTTTCTATAAATAAAATCTAGTTAGATCGATGTTTTGGTCCCGAAACCTCTAGTATGCCAAATTTCATCAAAATCATTGGAGCCGTTTCCGAGATCCTTATTAACGAGCAATTCTTATGTATATATATATATATATATATATATATATATATATATATATATATATATATATATACATAAGAATTACTCGTTTAAAGATATAAGATTTATTATAAATCAGTTCATAAACAAGAAAATAAATCGTAAAAATACTGTAACACAATATAACAGTTATAACAAATCAATCTACGAGAAGGAATGCGTTTAATGAAGCGATAAAATGATCCAATCTAACAATTACTGGTGTAGGATGAGCTACTTCACTTATTTATGACTTAGAAAATGTTATCAACGTCAATTGCTTTACGCTAATGAGTTTTCTAACTGCTGCGATTTTGTGATTAGGTGTAAATAAATAAAGCGGGCGATTGAATTCAAGGTATCTGTTTTGACTGTCGGTTAAATTCTTGGAGTGGGGAAATATTGAAGATTGTGGATCCATCGTCCCGGCTTGGACGAGATGATATTAAAATTAGGGATATGAAAAAATAATCTATTTTTATAATAGTCGATTATTAATCGATTATTTTTTGTAATAATCGATTTTAATAGATAATCAATTATAAAATAATAAAAAATCGATTTTTTATATTAAAATTAATCGACTATTTCACTGCCAGTTTTCCTAAAAAATGGTCATCACGATACTGCGTGCAGTGTTTTATACTATATTAGAAAATAAAGCTCATCATAATCCTGTTGGGAGAAAATCGATTATTTTATAATCGATTATTTATTTTTAATTAATCGATTATTTTATAATCGATTTATTTTCAAGAAAAAACACGATTGTTTATTAATCGATTGCTTTTCCTCCAAGTCACATCCCTAATTAAAATATAGCAGGACAAAAATAATAGGTGATTTAGTCCGGCACCCGCGGAGAGGTTAGCCTCGCGACGACGATCGGCGTCCCGGGGGGACGTTGGGAGAGGATACTCCCTCGGCGTATTCCGTCGGGTCGACCACTAATCAAGGAACTCTGCACCGGTGGTCGACCCAACGATGAAGGCAACGTGCTACCACCCTCGCTTCGCTTCGGTTTTAGTCGTTATATCCGCGTAGTTCCCGTTCCCGTGGGAATACCGGGATAAAATATAGCCTAGGTTACTGCCTGATATTATAGCTTCCCATTGGTGAAAGAATTTTTTAAATCGGTCCAGCCGTTTTGAAGATTACCCGGAACAAACAGACAGACAAAAAAAAATATAAAGTGATTTTTAGGCATGTATATAGTGCAAATAACCGTGTGAGCATGAAAAAAGTCTATTATTTTGACATTACAAACAGACACTCCAATTTTATTTATTGGTATAGATATGGTGATGGAGTCTGAATACAATTCATAATTCCTTCTTTTGCCTCTAAATGTCGTAAAAGATTACTAAGGGATATAATATACACATAGCATGTATGCAAGAGAAGGAAACCTTGAAATACCCTATACGCCTGACCAGCGTGGTATACTTAACAGTCTCCCTACTATACCGAGTTTTAACTCCAACAGTGGGCCTTAATACAATCTGTGTTGATGATTAAATACATTTATTCTCTTTTCAGATACTTCATGAATAATAAATAAGAACATCCAGCTAAGTAACTCAGGTAAAATATTTTCTTTAATTTATATGCGGTACATTTCGTTTTTAATATTTTTTTTTTGTATTGACCTGTATGAAAATAAGACCTGTAAGCAAAGAAAAACTCGAAATAAAACCCTAGACCAACAATAATAGCTAAAGATAATTTTATAAATTAAAGCCTCTTTAGTACCATAAAGTAAGCCGCCTTCAAAATCAACATTAATTTAGCATCATGTCACCTGAGTTTTCTTGCCGGATCTTTCTCAGTGTGGCCGTGTTCCGATCCGGTGGTAGTATACTGAATTGTTAGATTTTTAAATATACATAATTACTATTAATTTAATGTTAAATAATTACTAACCATAAACAATTAAATTTTTTCATATATAGAATAATTTTCTTCTTACACTGGCAATAAATTTGTATCAAAATGTGGGTCAATATTTAATAACTAATTTTTGTATCGGGTAGATAATTATAAATGTATGTAATAACGATGACTTGTAGGACGTGAGACATCTTATTCCACCCGTGACCATGAACGCTGCAAAGTGTTCGAAACGTCGGGCAATCAAAAATTAAATACAAACGCGATAAAATCCGTAAAGTAGTTTTATTTAAAATGTATAATACTCGCGTAAACATCAGAAATCATTACCTAGACCAACTCGCCTGACCAGCGTGGTATAATAGGTCAGTTTGGTCACTGGGCTCGACTCTCCTCCACATTGGGAGGACCCAATGTGGAGGAGAGTCGAGCCCAGTAGTGGGACGTATATGATCTGTGGTTGATCTGTATCATTATTTAAGCCTAAATATGTCCTACTGTTGGGCTCGAGTCTCCTCCACAATAGGAGAGAAATTGACCTTACTATACCATGCTGGTCAGAAAGTTGGTATAGGGTTTCGTTCCAAGTTTTCCTTCTCTTGTATTGATGTTATAAGCGTATTATATCCCTTAGTTGTCTTTTACGACATCCACGGGCAAGATAGGGAGTGGCGAATTGTATTCTTACTCCTTCACCACATTAAAAATACAAAACATTGTATAAAACAATATAAAGATATAAATCTAAATAAAAACAAATACAACCGCAATAAAATTCGTAAAAATAGTTTTATTTATAACTTTCAATTTACTTCAAGGTTATAACTAGTTCTTCGAATAATATTTTCGTAATAATCTAGGTATTAATTTAATTTTCTCGCCGAGTAGCTAACGACTTCAAGTAAATAGCCATTAAAATACCTGGTTAGTAATAATTTTAGCACGTTAACAAAAGCCTGACGAAACTTTCAAGTTTCTAGAGGTGTTTTATTAAATTCTATAAGATACTTCATTATTATAAATTAATTTAAATAAGCAAAATTTAAACAGTAAAGAAGTTAAGTTAGTAATTTAGTATTTTATCGTGTTTCTGAAAGTAAAACTGATATGCTATACCACGCTGGTCAGATTTATTTTTGTTGCAAACGGTGGAAAATGATCAAAAAAGTATTAGATTCGAGTTCTTTTTAAGAAATATTATTGAGGGGAGTGTGTGGAGAGTGGGAGAGTATTCGATAAGCTCTGTAGCAGACTATATTTGGAATACATGTACTGGGCTCGAGCCTCCCCCATTATAAGAGACAAATTGACCTTAATATATCATGTTGATCAGACAAAGTGGTATGGCGTTTTATTTAAATCTAGCAACCCGTCCTCGCTTCGCTTCGGGTTCAGTCGCCTTACCCGCGTAGCTATCGTTCCCGTGGGAATATCGGGATGAAATATAGCCTAAGTAGCCTATGTAACCTATGCCTCCCTGATTTTGATAGATGAGATATATTATAGTTTTTCATTGGTGAATAAATTGGCTAAATAAATTCAAGCACCGCGTCAGTCGAACGCGGTGCTTGAATTTATTTAGTCGCACGGTATTTTAATTTTGTGATAACTCCTAAGATATTAGTTAAAATTGTATGGTGTAAAAGACAATTATGTAGTGTATGAAATGCTTAAGGTAACTAACGTATTTTATTTGATAAGGAATAATATCTTATGCGTCTAAATAACTTTCAAATTGTCACGTTATAATGTGGCCATTTTCTTAAACATTTAAATGGGTATTGTACGTTATCCGTAAAAGATAGACATATATTATTTCGGACTTTTTTATAGACCTATAAATGATATACAATTCCATCATACATTATTTTGATATATCTCCAACCGATCAGACAGCCTTTTCGATAAAAGTTCCCGGGCGGCTTGACTTTTGCGGACCTCTTCGACAATTATCGTCATATTTCAACCAATTTACACAAAACATTGATTTGTATAATACATACATTGATTGATATGTATAATACATAAAAACCTTCCCTGTGAACCACTCCGTCATTTGGTGAAAACCGCATGAAAATCTGTTCAGTAGTTTTTGAGTTCATCGCGTTCATACAGTCAGACAGAGGCGGCCGGGCACTTTTTTTTATAATATTTAAAGATAAAGAAAGAATATACATATATTTTAATTACTTCTTCACTGTTGGGCTCGGGCCTCCTCCATAATGGAAGGGTAATTGACCTATTATGCCACGCTGGTCAGACATGTTGCTATAGGGTTTTATCTCGAGTTTTCCTTCTCTCGCATAGATGTTATATGCGTTTTATATCACTTAGTCATCTCGTACGATCACCCACGGGTAAGACAGGGGGTGGTGAATTGTATTCTTACTGCGTCACTTTCTTTAATTCCTTATTTACTACTTATTACAATCATAAAATCAAAGCTTAAAAAGAATAATAATGGAAAACATTTAAAATTCTGTAGTAGACCAAAAAGGTTCTACCTCAATATGAATTGCAGCATAAAGGTACGTGTGGTGACGGAGTAAGAATACAATTTACCACTCCCTATCTTGCCCGTGGATATCGTACAAGACGACTAAGGGATATAATATGCACATAAGATCTGTGCAAGAGAAGGAAAACTCGAAATGAAACCCTATACCAACATGTCTGACCAGCATGGTATAGTAGGTCAAATTCCCTCCCATTGTGGAGGAGGCCCGAGCCCAACAGTGGCACATATGTGGGCTGCGATGATGATGATGATGATGATGATAAAGGTACAACAGCGCTGGTTTTCAGACAAAACCATTTCGTGAAGCAACGGATCGCCACGACACAATGCAAACAAATAATAAAAAAATATCATTGTATTAGATATAAAGACGACTAAGGGATACCTTACCATACCCATACCCATTCCGTGTAGTGACGGAGTAAGAATACAATTCACCACTCCCTATCTTACCCGTGGATATCGTAAAAGACGACTGTGGGATATAATATCCACATAACATCTGTGGAAGAGAAGGAAAACTCGAAATGAAACCCTATACCAACATGTCTGACCAGCATGGTATTTTTTTGGTGTTCGGGTGGGTTGTGGTTGAGCGTGCTTACGCCCCTCTGTCGCCCCGGACGGAGTGGTGCGAGGAGCGCGCCGACCGCAACCCATCCAAAAAAAAAATTGAAAAATTTGTTCACACATAATAACATCTGATGTTTATGAATACTCACTGTTACACATAAAATTATTTTTTTTTTTTACGAATTTTATCGCATTTTTCATCATAGCTCATATAAAATCCAATGTTGGCCTTCTCCACTATAGGAGGCAAAATGATCTTACTATACCATGCTGGTCAGACAGGTTTCGTTTAGAGTTTGCTTTCTCTTGCATATGTCACCGTAAAATTGTACGAACCGTTAGTTTATAAACTATCTAGTGAGATTATAAACTATCGACAGATTGTAAACGGACACAAAAATTTACAATCTAACGCTTATATTTTCGTAAGATTATAAACTGACTATGTTCAACCGTCAAATTGTGAACAAAACGCAAAGTGCAGGCTGATTGGTTCAACGAATCATTGTTTTCACATGCTGCCCCGCCGCGCCGCCATTATTATTTTAGCGATATTGGTACATTACATCAATTTAAAGATATTAAAAATAGTTTTTGGTGGTATTTAATCATCATCATCATCTTGCTCTTATCCCAATTACTTGGGGTCGACGCAATATGTCATCTATTTTGACATATTGCAAAAAGTTTCGGCAATGACTTTTATGACCGGCCGCCTGCCTGACGTCAACCCTCCTTGGGAATGTAATCGTTGACCCAAATGGTACCAGATAGAGTTGGTCCGGGTCAATCTAGGGCTCTTAGTCGTCTTTTACGACACCCACGAGCAAAGCAAGGGTTGGTAGTATTCGAAGCCGCTACCACACAGCACACTTTTGGTGGTATTTAATAATGTACGTTAATATTTGCTGACAATGAGCTCTTTAATTGCTGATAATTATGTTTGTAACTCTATGCACACGAAGACGTGCTATCAATAACGCCAACCAATCAGAGGACGGTTCACAAATTCGCAGGCGAAAAATTGTAAGACAGTGTTGTGATTGGGTCATTTCGTTTTGAACTGATGGTTAAAAGTATTAAAATCACAATTTGACGGTTGAACATAGTCAGTTTAAAATTTTACGAAAATATAACCGTTAGATTGTAAATTTTTGTGTCCGTTCACAATCTATCGATAGTTTATAATCTCACTAAACAGTTTATAAACTAACGGTTCGTACAATAATACGGTGACACATACCTACATGTTATATGCGTATTATATCCCTCAGTCGTCATTTACAACATGCACATGCAATCTAAGGAGAAGTGAATTGTATTCCTATTCCCTCATCACGGAAATTATTTTGTTATAATTTAATTATATATTTTCTATAAAAACCCTATAGTAATGCCGTGGTGCATTGTAGACTTACTTCGTCACCACACGGACTAGCAGCGTTCAGCATAGTATAGTAAAGTCTATTTCCCTCTTATGGAGGGGAATCGAGCCCTACAGTCGGTCATATATGAGCTGAGATAATGGTGACTGTCAACTAACATAGTGTATGCGTGTGTGACGAGAAAAAAAAATGAAGCGTTGCCAACCATACGATTTAAATCGTATTTATTAGACTTTTTTTTAAATTTTTCCTTATGTTTTAATTTTTTTAATATTTATGCAATAGAAGGAAACCTCAAAATGAAACCCTACACCAATATGTCTGACCAGCTTGGTATAGTAGTTTATCTGCGCTTAATGACGCCCTAGCCGAGGTCGCGGGTGACTAAACCGGGGATTTAGTTCGCCACCTGCAGAGAGGTTAACCGCGCGACGGCGATCAACATCCCCGAGGGTGAATTTCGAGAGGAGAGGGTACCCCGCGACCAGAGTATTCCGGCAAGCCGACCGCTGAAGACAAGATACTCTGCACCGGTAGTCGCCCAAGGACGTGCCACGGGTGGGTCATGGGGCCGCGCGCTGGCCCTCCGTCGCCCCTGACGGAGCTGGGCGGCAGGTGCGCTGATCATGGCCCACCCCCTAAGAAGTCAGAACTGAAACTTCTTTGATGCTACGTGTTTATTGTCAATATAAAAAAAAATATAAAAAATATTGGATGCTACTAGTTGCTAACGCTCGCGCTGGCCTGTAACAGGTATACTACGCGCATGCGTTCGAATACCACGCATTCACTCTCGCTCTGTCTCTTTCTATTCCCGTAGCGTTAAACGTTTAACGCAACCTTGTTGGAAGTCTCATTATTTACTGGGTTGAGAGCCATCAGCGCTCACCCATTGCCCGCGTTAAGCTGTCAAGGTCATTTGCGTCCAACAGCTACACACACACACACACACACAAAAAGTCGCATTAGAAGTTTCACTTCAAAAAATAATGGTATAGTAGGTTAATATCCATCCTATTGAGAAGGAGGCTGGAGCCCAATAATGGATCGTTTGTAAGCTGAGACGAAAACTAAATAAGGTTATTAACCTATTGGAATAATTAATTCATATTAATTAATATCGTTAACTACGTCCAGGGCAATGAACTATTAATAATGTAATTTAAATTAAATTTTCATGCCATTTCGATATATCTATTCAGTAATACGCTTTGTACATTCTATTATTTAAGCAAATTAATAATACAATTGTTCGTTGACTTGGAAATACATTGAAACGGTATTATTATCGTATTTTAATGGTATGGTAATTGTGTAATAATAAATAGTTAACGAATTTAATGAATGAATACATACAAATTATTTTTTTTTTTTATGTAATAAAACTTTATTAATGTGATAAGAGAACGCTGTGAATGAAGAAGTACTGAGAAATATTAAAAAATCAGCCAAGTGCGAGCCGGACTCGCGCACGAAGGGTTCCGAACCATTGACTAGGTAAACAAATGCCTCCCTATTGCCATTATCGATATTGAGCAAAAAAATCAAGTTTGTTATATGGGAGCCCCCCCTTAAATGTTTATTTTATTTTTAGTATTTGTTGTTATAGTGGCAATAGAATCTCAATAGATCGTCAGTGAAAATTTCAACTGTCTAGTTATCACCGTTCTTGAAATACAGCCTGGTGACAGACAGACGGACGGACCGCGACGTTTCGGTAATAGGGTCCCGTTTTTACCCTTTGGGTACGGGACCCTAAAAAGGTATGTGGTTTTGGACATGTAGAAAGAATGAGTAGAGGATTTTTTTTTTTTTATGGGTGGGCTATATAGTAATCGCACGCGCGGTCCGTTCTGTCCGGGGCGATGAAAGGACGGCGCGCGAGCCCATAACCCACCCATACCCACGTCACCTCGTTGTTGGGCCGACCATTGGAGCAGATGTGACTTGTCGTCAGTGGTCGGCCTGACGGAATACCCTTTCGGGTACCCTCACCTCTCGACGTTCTGGGACGTTGGTCGCCGTCGCGCGGTCAGCCTCTCTGCGGGTGATGGACAATTCACCGGTCCGATCACAGTAAAGAGAGGATGGCGAAGTAAGTATTCAAAGTAAGTGTGAGTGGGAAGGTTACAAGTGGAAAGACCAAGCCGTATTAGTAAATTGGAAACTTACTGATGACAGCTCATGTTAAGAGTTTGCGTAACCGTAAAGAATGCACGAAGACTTTAGAGACTGAGTGAAGCGATGAAAGTATGTCAGGATCGTGCCTTGTAGCAGTCCATAGTGACTGTCTACCCCTCTGGGAAGCAGGTGTGAGGCTATGTTTGTATTTTAAGTAAATTATGGCCTTTGTTGATTTTGAGTTTCCCGATGTTTCGAACACTTATCAACATTCACAAAGGGAGTCTTACGTCCTTTGCCAACTAATGTTTAATGTAATAATGTTTATATATTATAACAGGTGGCGCAAAAGTAATCCTCCTATCAGAAAATGCTATAAATTTTGCGATTGGCCCCTAATGTCAGTTCTGTTTTGACATTTGTGTAGTAAACACATGCGAAATACACGTTAATAAACAATGTTACGCTACACTGCTCCAGAACGCGGAATATTGGTGACTATCTCCCATTTTGGCGATTTGCACTGGCCAGCAAGATCGCCTGATTTGACCGCTGCAGACTTCTTTTTGTGGGGCTTTTTGAAGTCGCGGGTTTATGTCAACAAGCCTCAGACTCTTGCAGCTCTTAAAGACAATATCCGTCAAGAATGTGAGGACCTATCGCCGGAAGTTTTGGCCAAAGTGATGGAAAATGCCATAAAAAGGGCTCAAATGACAATCAACTGTGGCGGCGGCCATTCATGACATCATATTCTCGACTTGATGTAAAAAAATTAAAAGACCAAATAAAAATAATCCACAAGAAGAATCAAAGTTTTTCATTTTTTTTTTAAATTACAGCCAAAAAACATCGGAAGGTTATTTTTGCGCCACCTTATATATATATATATTTTTTTTTTTTTTACAACATCCACGGGCAAGATAGGGAGTGATGAATAGTATTCTTACTCCGTCACCACACCAAAACCGTAGTACGTGGCCGACAGTAAGTGGTACCAACTTGGCACAAAATGCGTTAGCACCAGATGAAGCCTGTTAGATCACAGGCTTCTTTCAGCCCCTGCGTGCGCTTATTGGTCAAATCAAATGGAGCGCTCGATTGTTATCCTGTAACATATTTCCGTATTTTTTCCAAAATCACAGCTACGAAAAATGTCTAGCAACCGAACAGCAAGATACACATTAACAAATGTCTGCAAAAATTATATAAATCAAGTCTCTAAAATATCAGTCATTATGTTTCAAACTAATCAATCAAGTGCAATATTAGTATGACACGTTCTTATCAAAGATGGCTGACGCTATAAAAATTCTAAGCCAGAAACATAATTAAAATATAAAAAAAGGAAAAAAATAATTTTTAAATTAAACGGTTTTATTGTAAAGAAACAGTAAAAATAAAATCGTGGGACACTACAAATCAAACATTTTAATCGACGATTGTAGAGATTTGACGTGCCCCACGATTTTATTTTTACTATTTCTTTACAATAAAACCGTTCAATTTAAAAATAATTTTTTCCTTTTTTTATTTTCAAGTTTTTAGTTTTTATATTGATTTTGTATAGAGCACTTTATTCTACTTCTCAAGTCCCTTCATTTAATACCCATATTAATGGGGTTGAAAAACAAATAGGTAGTCCGCCATTTTGTAGCGGCGGCCATCTTAAATTTTGAATTTGTATAGTGCATTGTATTCTACTTGTCAAGCCCTTTCATTTGATACCCATATTGATGGGATTGAAAAAAAATAGGTTATCCGCCATTTTGTAACGGCAGCCATCTTTAATATACAAAAATATTGACTATACATAAATGTATTGTCAAAGGCGTATACCAAATTTCAGATCAATCGGTTGACAGGAAGAGGGTGAAATTTCAATTACTAAATTTGACCCAACAAAGAAAAAAATAAACAAACGGGGTAAGCTAAATAAAATCGTTTAATAATTGTTTTCTTTTTGTAATATTCCACCTATTGTTATCCGCGCAAAATTTACTAATAAGCGAGTAGATAAAAAGGGCAAATTAAAAATATAAGTTCATAAGTGTTAAATAAGAAATTGAAGTGACTTTGCAATCGTGAAGGTAACCGTTGCGCAGAAACGAGAAACCAGGCGACAAGGACAACGACAAACTTACCGGGTTGAGAGTCCTCAGCGCCCATCCATGGTCCAGTTAAGCTGTCAAAGCCATCTGCGGCTAACAGCTATAGTCACACAAAAAAAAACAACGACAAACGGATTGAGAGCCCTCAGCGCTCACCCACAGTCCGTGTTAAGCTGTTAAAGCGATTTACGGCAAACAGCTTTATAAAAAGAGAAAGACAACAACAAGCCACTTTAGCTGTAGCGATCAACGTTGCGAACGTGGAGAAACAAGCAATCATATTAAATATTTTATTTATTTAGGACTATCTATTTACAGGCTTAAAACCTAATACGATAGTCCATACATTAGTGTTAATTCTAAGCTGACTTCTATATGATTTATAATTAATATATACCTTAATATTACTTTTAACTTAATTTATAACATAGGATAGAAAGAAGTGTCTTATTAAATTCACTCAATTGACATATGAATATATCAATTTTTGTGTGAACTTCGTTTATGGTACCAAGTGGTTGAGTTAGAATAGACATTAATACCTTTTGTTTGCCGTGTGTTGACGGTGTCAAATTCAAATCATTTATTATTCATAAACCCCGAGAGGGGCATTTATATATTGTCAGGTTAACAAAATTAAGTTATCCAAAAAATAAACTACCACCGGATCGGAACGCGACCGTTACTGAGAAGATCCGCCAAGAAACTCAGCGGGCATATCCATTATTATAATTTTTTTCTTCTTACTAGATATAAAATTCTGTACACTGTTCTGTTCTATTTGTAAGAACTAGCTACAGTGTAATGCCCTTCGAACCACAAGATCTATACCAATAAATAAAATTGGAGTGTCTGTTTGTAATGTCAAAATAATCGGCTTTTTTCATGCTCACACGGTTATTTGCACGACACCTATGCCTAAAATAGCAATTAAAAAATTTTTGTCTGTCTGTCTGTCTGTTTGTTCCGGGTAATCTTCAAAACGGCTGGACCGATTTCAAAAATTCTTTCACCAATGGAAAGCTATAATATCAGGGCGTAAACTAGGCTATATTTTATCCCGGTATTCCCTCGGGAACGGGAACTACGCGGGTAAAACGACTATAACCTATAACCTATAACCGAAGCGAAGCGAGGGCGGATCGCTAGTATGTAATATAATTCAAACGATTATGGCTGAACGAGATCCCACAAGGGACACCCGATCACAAGTTAACTACTAGAGCAGCCATAGGAGTAAAAATATAACCCTCTATCTTGTCCGTGGGTGTCCTAAAAGACGACTAAAGTAAATAATACGAATATAATACCTATGAAAGGGATGGAAAACTCGAAAGAAAATCCTATACCAAACAGTTCGACCAGCGTGTTACAGTAGGCTCAATTTCCTTCCTATTATGAAGGAGGCTCGGGTCCAACAGTGGGACGTATATCGGCTAAGAAGATGATGATGAAGGTATTTATAATATACGTGTGATTATAGGCATTGTTTAATTCACTTATATTAATCTATACCAATAAATAAAATTGGAGTGTTTGTTTGTAATGTCAAAATAATAGACTATTTTCATGCTCACACGGTTACTTGCATGACACCTATGCCTAAAATAGCGATTAAAAAATTTTTGTCTGTCTGTCTGTCTGTTTATTCCGGGTAATCTTCAAAACGGCTGTTCTGATTTCAAAAATTTTTTCACCAATGAAAAGCTATAATATCAGGGCGTAAACTAGGCTATATTTTATCCCGGTATTCCCACGGGAACGGGAACTACGCGGGTAAAACGATTAAAACCGAAGCGAAGCGAGGGCGGGTTGCTAGTTTTAAATAAAATCGAAAGTGTTAATAATATAGTCGCTTTTTCGCTCGACTTGGCGGTGGCACTGCCATGCCCCCAGATTATAGCAATGAATTGAGGATCAATTACTGTATGTAGGTTAATGTTAAGACAACAGTTATTAACACATTTCGTGTTTATTAATACCATCAGTCTTAGTGATACGTGTATCAGATTTAATTAACTTAAATAATTTGTACACAATATGTACATTCTGTATGATGAAGGAGTAATAATACGTTTTTTTTTATTGCCGATGGTGGCAAGGTGGATGGTGAGAAGGCAGCACACCTGATGGTGATACTACCGCACATGGACCTCTGCAATACCAGGGGCACAGGCCGTTGCCTACCGTGAAGAAAAAATTCCTCTTAAACCTCGTTTAAAGAAGGACATGTCATAGCGCTCGGGCAATACAGCAAGAGAAGATACGTATACATATCGTAGTAGTAGGACCCTTAGAAGAATAACGTATAGAAGGATAGTGTCCCTACTTCGAACATTCGAAACATGAATCTAAAAATACTACATGCGCGCAGACGATTACACACGTACACAGGAAATCAAATTTTGTTTTTATTAACATAAATTGTCGAAATAATTTTAAAAGTAATGTTAAAAACCTTTTTAAGTTTTTCAAATGTGTTGTGACACCATTTGAATGCACAAACCGTCATAATGACCTATTTATTTTTTAAGAGTTGCGTACGTACGTGCAGTACAGTGACCTTGTATATTACGGAACGGTTCCGGCGTAAGCTCCATTAGACTCCAATTGAAATGCTTCACTTTTTGTGCGCGAACTTACTTTCTATACATTATTATTCTAAGAGTAGGATCATACTGTTGACGGATATCTGTCGGGGCGGTCCGTCCGGGGTAGTACCACGCTCTCGCAAAAAATCACCGTCCGAGTAGTAGCAATTTGTTACTGCGCTTCGTTCAGTGAGCGAAATAGCCGGCAACCCAACTTTCTAAGGATGTTTGCGTGTGGTTGGTGATACCTTTACTATCACCGAACCTCATTGCATGCATTCACACTCCCTTCTGTTTCTTCGCGGAAGGCAACGACCTAATAAAGGTCCATGAGCGGCAGCAACACTTACCATCAGGTGTACTGTTCGCTCGTTTGCCACGTTTGTCCGTGGGTATCGTAAAAGATGACTAAGGGATATGCAGATAACATCTATTTAACAGAGGCAAAACTTATATGCAGATAACATCTTTTTAAGAGAGGCGAAACTTAAAATAATAAGCTATGCCAACCTGCCTGACCGGCGTGGTATAGTAGGTCAATTTGTTTCCTATTGTGAAGCAAAATCGAGCTCCACAGTAAGGAGGAGGAGTGAGGAATACTAGCTGTATCAGGAAATTTCGTTTGCATGAATCACCAATGTCATCTTTATTATTATTCTTACAAAATATTTGGAATACAAATGGATGCAAAATTCTGTAGATAATCCTAAAATGTATTACAGATGAATGTATAACAATTTTGCGTAAATTCAAAACAAAATATCTTGTATTTTTTTTCTAAAAATTATATTATTTTTATAGATGTCATCGCAGCCCACATACGTCCCACTGTTAGATTCGAGCCTCCTCTACAATGGGAGGGAATTTGACTTACTATACCATGCTAGTCAGACATGTTGGTATAGAATTTCATTTCGGGTTTTCCTTCTCTTACACAGATGTTATGTGCATATTATATCCCATAATCGTCTTATACGACATCCAAGGGCCAAGATAGTAGTAGTAGTAGTAGTATCGAGTAATATGCAAATGCGATAAAATCCGTAAAATAGTTTCATTTATCGATTTCAATTTTGAACAATGTCATTCTTTTCTAAGGTGCTGTGTGGTAGCGGCTTCGAATACTACCAACCCTTGCTTTGCTCGTGGGTGTCGTAAAAGACGACTAAGAGCCCTAGATTGACCCGGACCAACTCCATCTGGTACTATTTGGGTCAACGATTACATTCCCGAGGAGGGTTGACGTCAGGCAGGCGGTCGGTCATAAAAGTCATTGCCGAAACTTTTTGCAATCTGTCAAAACAGATGACATATTGCGTCGACCCCAAGTAATTGGGATAAGAGCAAGATGATGATGATGTCATTCTTTTCTAAATGTATACCAATAAATAAAATTGGAGTGTCTGTTTGTAATGTCAAAATAATAGCTTTTTTCATGTTCACACGGTTATTTGCACGACACCTATGCCTAAAATAGCAATTAAAAATTTTTGTCTGTCTGTTTGTTCCGGGATATCTTCAAAACAGCTGGACAATGGAAAGTTATAATATCAGGGAGTAAACTAGGCTATATTTTATTCTGGTATTCCCACGGGAACGGGAACTACGTGGGTAAAACGACTAAAACCGAAGCGAAGCGAGAGCGGGTTGCTAGTAAATTATAAATTAAATTAAGCAATCTATTAAAATTAACAAAATCATGTTTAGTTATATCGCGCGTCGTTATGTATAATAATTTACCTGTTTATTTTATAATGTAACATAAGTGCTTCATATTTTTTCACAAAAGACTCAATTCAACTCGTTGACGAGAGGTCCCCTTGACACAAAACTCGTTACTGTAACTTTTAACGTTAATTAACACGTCTCAATTGAGTTGTTCCTACTTAAATTGTCCGAGTAAAATGTTGGAAGAGTTTATTTATATTAAAACGTGTGATATTAAATTTGTTTGTGGATAATTTGTACATTATACTTCGTTGAACAAAGTCCATTTGATATTGAAGGTATCTCATTACATTTTATTGTTTGATGGGTTTTAGTTTAAGCGGTCGACTAGCTTAAGGTTTAATAGGATAGGTCATCTACTGTACTACCGGGCAGTATCGTGGGCAGGCATAAATTTACGCCTAGGCCCGTGAGGCCCGGGCCTAGGGCGGGATCAGGCGCAGATAATCGCGCCTGCGCCGCCCCAGTCGCCAGCGCGATAAACAGAACCTAGAGCGACATCAATTCTAAATCCATCACTGATCGTGGGTTCAATCCTCAGGCAATATAATTCACAAATTATTGTTTTGTGTTTTAACGACATGTTCGTCAATTTTATATTTGTAAAAGAGCTCAACTTTCTGAATGTTTTGTTTGTGATTGGTTTTGATGCTTTTAGCATTTTGACCCGACCATGGAGGACAAGGAACTCTGTATCGATGGTCAGCCCAACAACGAAGATGACGAGCGGTGGATTATGGGGCCGGACACCGCCTCTTCGTCGCCCCAGACGAAGTCAGACGCCGGCTGGGCTGACCATAACTCACCCCAAAATATGTCTTTAGCTTTGCTAAACCATTCACACTTCCTTCACGTTCTTCATGCTAAGCAGCGAATGAACGAACTGATATTGGATTAACCCCAAATCATTGGGATAAGAGCAAGATGATGAACCAATTAAAGGCAAACTGAATGGTCTGTTCGATAAAAAGTATGCAGTTGGACTAATTCAATTTCTCCTTCGCTTGCACCATTAATCATCTGCCTACCCTCATCCTACGCCAAGTGGGATCACCACAGCATGTTCTTACCTTCCATAACCTCAACCTCATATCTACACTCACCGCTTACACATGCATATCATCATTCAAACAATTCATCCATTTCTTTTTAGATCTGCCACGCTTCTTATGCCCATCGACAATCATATTGATAACCAAGTCATATGCCTTTCATCGCACCTCATCACATGTCCACCAATACCAAGTTAGAAATAAAAAATCGGCCAAGTGCGAGTCGGACTCGAACACGAAGGATTCCGTACCATGGAAGAGAGCCCCTTAAATATTTATTTTATCTTGTTTTTAGTATTTGTTGTTATAGCGGCAACAGAAATATATAATTTGTGAAAATTTCAACTGTCTAGCTATTCGCGGTGATACAGCCTGGTGACAGACGAAGGGACAAACGGACAGACAGACAACAAAGTCTTAGTAATAGGGTCCCGTTTTTACTCTTTGGGTACGGTACCCTAAAAAATATATCAGTGTCTGACAATCCAAAGTAAACATAATATCCAAATATTAAAATACAGTACAACGCGCAGTAAAAGTTCTCGTCATAGCTGACTTCGCTTCTGGTAAAAACACATAAAACCACGTCGTATAACAGTGCCCATAAAATAGTTCCGCGTAACTCCATGAAATAAAAATGAGATTTTTTTTTTTCGCAGCTTCCTGGGTTTTGATGTTTTATGACAAGAATATTACGAATTGTTCTGTTAAATGTATATTTCTTGTAGCATTTTAAATAGAAGGGCTATTAGATGATGCAAAAAGTTGTTTTTGATGTGAAACATCTATAGGCGAGGGTGAACCTGACCGTTGGCGTGGCGTTAAACATTTGTGTAAGGAAAACATAACCTGTTTTAGAATTTTTTATAACGCCATCTAGTGAGCTCAAAATAAATTATTAACCTAAGCACATACCTATAGTGTATACTAATAAAAATAAATCATCGGAAATATGTCTGAGATTTGGGCCTCCTCCATAATAGGAGGTAAGTTGATTTACTATAACATGTTTTTTTTTTGATGTCTCACGGACGTGAGACACTTTAGTTCGCCCGTGACCATGAATGCTGCAAAGTGTTGGAAACGTCGGGCAATCATAAATCAAAGACAAACGCGATATAATCCGTAAAAGTAGTTTTATTTACAATACTCGAAACATTTTTTAATAAACAGGCTAACGGAAACAAATAAGTTGTTTTGAAATCCAACTTATAATTTCTGATATTAGCACATTCAAACAAATAAACTTTTCAACTTGATAATAGTGACAGAGACTTGTTCAACTTACAATTATTTGTTTTATAAATAAACTCAAATAAACAACTAAAACCAGATGTCCACAGAAAACAAGCCATTAAGATAAACAAAACGGAAATGATTTACAGGAATTCTGGGAATTAATTTAAGCTGCCCGCCTCCCTGGAGCCATGCTCGCTTTGCTCAAGACTTAATGAAAATCTTGTCACGGTGCAGAAAAACATCTTTTATTTTAATTACTTGAAAATTGATTAAGTTTTTTCATCTGTTTGATGGTAAAAAAAAAATCTAAAAATGTCTAACGTATTGCAGTAAAAAGTATTTAAAAAACCGGCTAAGTGCGAGTCGGAGTTGCGCATGAATGTTTCCGTACCATTATCTATAAAAAGAGCAAAAAAATGGCGTTTGTTGTATGAGAGCCCCCCTTAAATATGTATTTTACTTTTAGTATTTGTTGTTATAGCGGCAAAAGAAATACATAATTTCTAAAAATTTCAACTATCTGTCGCGATTCTTAAGATATAGCCTGGTGACAGACAGACGGACAGACAGCGAAGTCTTTGTAATAGGGTCCCGTTTTTACCCTTTGGGTACAGAACCCTAAAAAGACTTTTCAATAACTGCTACTTAACTGCACAGATGGCGTAGTGGTTCAAGATTAACCCACTGCGCCAGTGTCGCGGGTTCGAATCCCATGCAGTACAAAACTGTGCAATTCACAAATTGTTGTTCTGAGCCTAAATGTAATTTGTGTCCATTAAATATATCTTTATGCATTAATTTCTTACGTACGTGTGTATGTCACTGAATGCCTCCTAAACGGCTGGACTAATGTTGACGAATTTTCTGCGTGTGTTCAAGGGGATTCGAGGATGGTTTAGATTCACAATTGGACTCGGTAGGTGGCGCTTTATTTTATTTGAACAGGACAACGTCTGTTAGGTCAGCTAGTCTTTATACATCAATTTCTTCTGTACTGTGTGTATGTCTCTTAACTCCTCCTAAACAGCTGGACCGATTTTGACGAAATTTTTTGTGCATGTTCAAGGGGATTCAAGGATGGTTTAGATTCACAATTGGACCCGGTAGGTGGGACTTATTTGAACAGATCAACGTCTGTTGGGTCAGCTCGCAATACAAGAATTAATTCCTTAGTGCAGGGCATAATTTTTTTTTTGATCGATCCCATTTCACTGTTATTTAAAGAAAAGCTAATTATAATACTCCTCGTCATAATTTCAGCTCATATTACACTTCCGTGTGATGATGGAGTAAGAATACAATTTACTACCCCCTTTTTGTCCGTGGGTGTCGTAAAAGACGGTTAAGGAATTATGCAGATAACATCTATACAAGAGAAATAATTCAAAATAAAACCCTATACCAACCCGTCTTCGGGCTGACCACTGATGACAAGTCACCCTGCTCCGGTGGTCGGCCCAACGACGAAGGCGACGTGGATACGGGTGGGTTGTGGGCACGCGCGCCGTCCTTTCGTCGCCCCGGATGGAATGGACCGCGTGTGCGTTTACCATAGCCCAAACATAAAAAAAAAATACCAACCTGTCTGACCAGTATGATTAGTAGGTCCCTACCATTATGGAGGAGGTTCGAGCTCAGCAATGAGACATATATGATAACTAGCCGTCGCCCGGTCGTTTCGCCGGGCGAATCGCATGGCAATTATTTTTTTCTTTATATATTTATATAATTTTTAACTTTTATAATATATAATATTTTTAGTACAGTTTTTTTTTTATTTTAAATTAATTTTTTTAGTAGTAAAATATAATTTATTTATCTTTTCATTTAATAATGAAATCCTTACTAATAATGGGTTTTTCAACAAGAACTTTGTTTTCTAAAACAAGAAATTTAGATGAAGATGATTCAAATTATTATTGTATTACGAAGAGAAAAGTTCGGCAATTATGAATGAAAATTGATATCTGGCAAATGTCCACCACGGCCACGCTGAGAGATGTCGATTCTTTCATCAAAGTTTTTAATCCCTTTTTGGCAAAATGGCGGGTCTATTTCGTTAATCACATCACGGATTTAGAGTTTTAAGGCTGAATCGATTCGATTGGCTCCGTATAGATTCTGTTCCTTAACATAGCCCTACAAAAAATAATCCAGTGGTGTTAAATCACACGATCTGGCTGGCCACATAACAGCTGATTTTCGTGAAATTATGCGATCGGGAAATTCGGTTTGCAATAAATTGATCGTTTCATTGGATGTGTGACATGTGGCACCGTCCTGTTGAAACCACATGTTAGTGATATCCACGTCATCAATAATAGGCCAAAATTGAGTTGTTGTTGAACAACTCAATTTGGCCTATTCGAAAATTATAAATGCGAAGGTAAGTTTGTTGTTTGTTTTTTTGTTACGCTTTCACGCTTAAACCACAGAACCGATTTCAAAAATTCTTTCACCAATGGGAAGCTATAATATCAGGGATTAACGTAGGTTATATTTTTCCGGTATTCCCATGGGAACAGGAAGTACGAAGTAAGGCGTCTGAACCCGAAGCAAAGCGAAGGCGGGTTGCTAGTTAAAAATAAAAGTGTTATTTTTTTTATAATAGAAACTCATTAAAAACACGATTAACGTACGTCGGTCTCTCTGCGAGTGGCGGACTAATCCCTGGTCCGTCCACTAGTGATAAAAAAAATTGCCTCAAACCATCTATGAATAATGCCGCGTCGAATAGTAAAGGTCTCATGCCGATCGGTCCAGTAGTTTTTAATACGCTTTTATTAGCTTCAGATGTATCTATGTTAGTATGTAACGGAATCTTTGAATATGATTTTGAGCCCCTTCAAAACGTCGGATTAACGCGAAATTTGGCATACTTATTAAGGACCGATAACAATTCAATATTTTAAACAATATGCTGTGTGGTAGCGGCTTCGAATACTACCAACCCTTGCTTTGCTCGTGGGTGTCGTAAAAGGCGACTAAGAGCCCTAGATTGACCCGGACCAACTCCATCTGGTACCATTTGGGTCAACGATTACATTCCCAAGGAGGGTTGACGTCAGGCAGGCGGTCGGTCATAAAAGTCATTGCCGAAACTTTTTGCAATATGTCAAAACAGATGACATATTGCGTCGACCCCAAGTAATTGGGATAAGAGCAAGATGATGATGATGATTTTAAACAGTTTGACCCATTGTCCTTACTAGGATAATCAGGATTAGCGATTTAAGCGTATTTTTTTAGTTTTTTTGAACTATTATATTTTTATTAAGTTTATCGCATCGGAAAAAAATACTTATATTTAATTATAGATGATGACCACACTGTTGGGCTTGAGTTACTTTTAAAATAGGAGAAAAATTGACTAAACCACGCCGGTCACATATTGTTGGCATATGGTTTTATTTCGAGTTTATATGTATATTATACACTTACCCTCGTATTCTAAGTCGTAACCTCGAAATCGCCTCCACTCACACTCATGTAAGGAAGCTTCGAGGATTGCCTCGAAATTTCCTCAATATTATTATTCATACCCCCGTATTCTAAGTCATAACCTCCAAACTTCCTCGACTCGACTCACCCTCATTGTGGACGTTTCGTATTCACACTTGTTATTTTTGTCCTCATGTTTAAAGGTTTCCTCCAACGAGGTAAGGTTGAGTCAAGAGTAGAATAAGTGGCGAATCTTTACTCCGTCACCAGATGAAAAATATCTTTTATACTAATAAATATAAGTATAAAGCTGAAGAGATTGTTTGTTTGAACGCGCTAATCTCAGGAACTACTGGTCTGATTTGAAAAATTATTTTAGTGTTAGATAGCCCATTTATCGAGGAAGATTATACGCTATATATGATCACGATGAGACCAATAGTAGCGGAGCATCGATGAAGAATGTTTAAATATCGTTTTTCTTTACGCTGAATAAACGGTTTAAGTTTCGCAAAAATCGTGTGTGACAGAATCGTAGTATTTAAAAATATTTTCACCTACTACATAAACAAAATCACAGGTTAAAGTTGACATTCGTCCAAAATAACTATTCCACGTGGAAGAAGTCGCAGGCAGAAGCTATATCCGATAAAAGTAGGATAAAGTTAGGATTACAAGACTCGCAATATAGGACTAGTTGTACACTTTATAAGTACGCAAGCGTTTGGCTTACAAATTGGTCTTAATTATACAAAAACCTTGTACAAACAGAGGTTATTTAGTTAGAAAAGTAACAGGGCTTATCTATGCGGGTTGAATGCTAACTTCATTTGTGGTGACTTTTCTATTTTAAAGTAAATTAAATAAAGGGTTGGTTAAACCAAAGTTGTGCAATTTTAATATAGTAAAACTGGTTTCATGTGGTGATGGAGTAAGAATACAATTCATCACCCGTGGATGTCGTAAAAGACGACTAAAGGATCGCCGATGTTTACGGGATTATTACACATTTACATTAATATTATAAAGAGGCAAAATTAGTACTGTTGTGTGTTTATAATGAATAAACTGAAAAACTACTATGCCGATTTAAAAAATTCTTTCACCATTGGAAAGCTACATTATCCCTCAGTAACATAGGTTATATTTTATCCCGGTATTCCCACGGGAACGGGAACTACGTGGGTACGGCGACTATAACCGAAGCGAAACGAGGGCGGGTTGCTAGTCTATACCAATAAATAAAATTGGAGTGTCTGTTTGTAATGTCAAAATAATAGGCTTTTTTCATGCTCACGCGGTTATTTGCACGACACCTATGCCTAAAATAGCAATTAAAAAATTTTTGTCTGTCTGTCTGTTTGTTCCGGGTAATCTTCAAAACGGCTGGACCGATTTCAAAAATTCTTTCACCAATGGAAAGCTATAATATCAGGGCGTAAACTAGGCTATATTTTATCCCGGTATTCCCACGGGAACGGGATCTACGAGGGTAAAACGACTATAACCTATAACCGGGTTGCTAGTTGTAAATAAAACTATAGATTTTATCGTGTTTGTATTTTCATATCATTAGATTTCATGGTCTTGGGCGGACTAAGATAATTCGCCATGACCATGAAAGTAACACGCTGTAAAGTGTTTGAAGCGTCAAGGAATCAAAAATTTAATACAAATGCGAAAAAATCTGTAAATTAGTTTTATCCATGCTCTCGTAGAAGATCGACGTCTGAGTAGTAGCAATTTGTTACTGCGCTTCGTTCGGTGAGCGAGAGAGCCGGAAGCCCAACTTTCTGAGGGTGATTGCGTGTGGAGGGTTTTGGTGGTTCCCTTGGTATCACCGAGCATCAATGCACGCATTCACACTCCCTTCGCTTTCTTCGCGGTAGGCAGCGGCCTTGTAAAGGCCCATGAGCGGCAGCAACACTTACCATCAGGTGTACTGTTTGCTCGTTTACCACCGTTTGCAATAAAAGAAAAAAAAATTACAACGATTAAGGGATATATTATGCAGATAACAAGTATGGAATAAAAGGAATAGTTGACCTAAAATCGGATGGCAACATGTTTAATCAGCGTGGTATAGTAGGTCCCTCCGATTGTGAAGGAGGGCCGAGCCCAACAGTGGGACATGTATGGGCTGAGATGATGACAAACTACACATATAATATACCTATATCTATACAAATAAATAAAATTGAAGTGTCTGTAATAATCAAAATTCTGGACATTTTTCATACTCGTTATTTACACAACAGCTATGCCTAAAAACCAGTTTAAAAAAAAATTGTCCCCCGGTCTGTTTGAGCTAATCTTCAAAAAGGTTGGATTTATTTTGATAATGTTTCACCACCAGGTAGCTGTTTTATAAAGACGGCAAGAGTAATTTAGGCTATATTTTATCCCGGTATTCCCATGGAAACGGGAACTATGCGGGTAGGCGACTGAAATTGAGGGTATGTTGTTATGGGAGGGTACCCCACTAGGGGGTATTCCGTCGGGCCGACCACTGATGACAAGTAACTCTGCTCCGGTGGTCGATCCGTGGTGTTCGGGTGGGTTGCAGGTGTGCGTGCTTACGCCACTCTGTCGCCCCGGACGGAGTGGTGCGAGGAATGCGCCGACTGCAGCCCACCCAAAAAAAAAAAAGATATATTAAGTTAATTAAGTTCTAATTTTTTTGTGTTTTTGATGTTATTTATGAAATTTATGAGATCAAAATAAATGGTTTTTCTTTCTTTCTTAGTCGTCTTATACAGCACCCATGAGTATGAGAAGGGGTGGTGAATTGTGTTCTTATTCCGTCACCACACAGATCCTATACCAACACGTGTGACCAACGTGGTATAGTAAGGCCCGAGCTCAATAGTGGGACGTTTGTGGGCTTAAATATTGATATATTTTTTTAAAAGACGACACCTTGCACTAAGGAAATAATCCTTGTAATGCGAGGTACTTTACAAAGTTTTCCTTCTCATGCAAAGATTTTATGTGCATACTAGCAATCCGCCCTCGCTTCGCTTCGGTTTCAAACAATTTAACCCTATACCAAACTGTCTGACCAGCAGAGAAGAGCTGAGAAATAAACTATTTTTCTTTCTTCTTTCTTTCATGGTATAGTAAGGTTAATTTCCCTCCTATTATGGAGGAGGCTTGAGCCCCGCACTGGCAATATATGAGGTAAAATGATGATGATAATACCACGCTGGTGGGATATGTTGGTATAGGATTTTGTTTCGAGTGTTCCTTTTCTTGCATAGATATTACGAGTATATGCATCCTTACTAAATACGAAAGTGTGTTTGTTTATTACGCTTTCACGCTTAAACCATCGAACCGATTTCATAAATTCTTTCACCAATGGAAAGCTATAATATGAGGAAGTAACATAGCCTATATTTTATTCCGGTATTCTCCCTGAAAACTACGCGGGTAAGGCGACTGAAGCCGAAGCAAAGCAACGGCGGGCTGCTAGTATTAATATTATATATAAAAATTGAAATATTCATATTATTTTTGAATTTAATTTTATTCCGTGTGGTGACAGAGTAAGAATACAATTCACCACTCCCTGTCCTGCCCGTGGATGTCGTATTAGACGACTTAAGGATATAATATGCATATAACATTTTCACACTAGAGCTAATATTATATGTTGTACGAAATATAAAATTATATATATTTAAAAGACTAAAAAAAAGTGACAGCCCCTGAGTTTCTTGCCGGATCTTCTCAGATTGTGGCCGTATTCCGATCCGGTGGTAGATTATTCTATTGTATTCAACAAAGTTTAAACTTGACAATATATGCCCTTAAGGGGGTTATACAGAATAAATGATTGGATTTGTTCAAAAGAAGGAAAACTCGAATTAAAACCCTATACCAACATGTCTGACCAGCATGGTATAATAGGTCGAATTCCCTCCCATTGTGGAGGAGGCCCGAGCCCAAGAGTGGGTCATGTATGAGTTATAATAATAAATAAAAATTTAAATATATAGGTGTAAATATATATCGTAAAGGGATCCTCACCTTCAAATCTGACAGCAACACAATATTTGCATTACGGAACTAGAGAGTAACTTATGAGCGAAAAGGTTCATATAGAATCGATATTCCATAAACCCATGCGAGAAAGGAAATTGATGTTTGAATATAGGGTAGCATGGCAAGTAAGCAACTGTTTCAACTGATTTATTGTCAATATTGATGTATAAAATAATAATTGGTTTATCCATCAACCTTCTATGGGTGGATTTAGTTCTGATCGTGTCGGGTTATGTCTAAATCACCACGTATTTTAATTTTAATCGGGATTTAGGCTTTAGCTGAACAGCGGATGCACTGACCGTAGGCCACCACAAAAAAGGCACATATGTTGTTAATTACGTCCAGGGTGACGCCCTATTAATCATCGTATTCCCTTCAATACGACATAAGGCTGGCCACTGGTACCAAACCCTAACGGCCCGTTCACGACCTTGCCGCTGTGAGCGGCGACTAAGCGCGAAGCGGCGCACAGTGGGCAAACCACGTATGTTTCGTCTCAAAATTCCGTATCTCAGTTTCAGTTTTTCAAAACTAAATGAGCTGTAATTTTGCACACACATACTTGAATGTTTAAAGTTTAAATGAAACAACTTTAATTTTAAAAAAATCTGTTTAAATTAATTAAAAATGCATGAATTATATAAGAAAAAAATACAAAATATGCTTGTTTAATTTACATAAAATGGTAGAACATAGTAATAACATATTATAAACGTATACTACACTACTACTACATACTATATATACTAAAATGGCAGACCAAGGTCAATTATTGCTCACCGGGTTTGTCATACCATCATATAATGGAAAACATTTTTAATTATAAGTTTAAGCCTAGTACTACACTACTAGTATTTATTGGAAATATGCGAAATGTGAGCAAAAAGCAATTGCTAAAATATAATGACAAACTTTGTAAACTAAATGTTGACAAAATTGTATTGTTCACATTTCCTTATCGAACATATTTGACACAGATGGAAAATGAATCCATCTATAATTTAAATTTGACATTACACAATATTACCAATTATATTACTAACAACAAAATGCATGTAATTGACATTAACAATTTTGTTAAAAAGAAATTTATTTTGACAAAAGATAGTTCATATCTTTCAAAATTTTATACAAAACTGATAGCTGATTCGCTATCTTATTTTTTATTTACATCAGCCAAGAACTTGGCTACCAAATTTGCTTCTATTGAGCAATGTGTTGTTGACATTACTAATTTAGATAATAATGTATCTACTATTGTAAATAGTGAATTTAATTCACAAATGAATTTAAATTAACTCTTAAGACAATAGAGAACTCCTCTTGCCCTAGCACCTTAAGCGTTAAGAATAGTTTTAAATCAATCAACCTGGCACATCAAAATATTCAGGGTATGTTAAGTAAAGATTTAGAAATTGAATTATTTTTGAATGATTACCAGATAGATATTCTCTGTATTACTGAACACTGGCTCAAAGGTGATCAGTTAATGTTCAATTTTCCTAATCACCAGGTTGTTAGCTCGTTCAATAGAGTCAGTATGATCCGAGGTGGCTCATTGATAATTTTAAATAAGAAGGTTAAATATAAAGAAAGAAATGATATTGTGAAACTCTCTATTGAACGTGTTATAGAAATTGCTTGTATTGAGTCGGAGCAGTTCATAATTATATGCGTATACAGACCTCCATGTTCACCATATGATAATTTTGACAGATATATGGAGGATATTTTGTTCAAAATCTCCACCTCTAATAAAACAGTTGTTATTTGCGGCGACTTTAATGTAAATCTATTAGACTACAATAACACCACACAAAAATTTATAACTCTAATGAAATCATATAATTTATATAATATCTTTTTGGAGCCTACTAGGATAATATCTGGGAGTGCAACTTGTATTGATAATATATTTACAAATGTTAAACCGTGAGCTATGCTCACACTATTGTTAGTGCTCTAGAATCAGATTATTGTGGTCAACTTGTTGTATTTCCTAGAACTAGTAGGATTAAAAGAGAAAGTATTAGCTTTGTTCCCGTGACTGCTAGCCGCTTAGAGCACTTTAGATACAAACTGGGTATAAAGGTACCGCTGTTGCCTATTCATGACAATCCCAATGAATTATATACATCCTTATTTCGTATAATCGATACGGAATTCAGTAAAATTTTTAAACCAAAAACTTTAACATTTGGAGTGCCTGCTGGTTTTAGTGAATGGGCTACTTGTGGTATCTACAAGAGTAGAAGAAGGTTATATGATCTTTACAGTGAAAAATCTTATAACCATAACCCAGTATTTTTAGAGTATGGTAAGAATTATTCAAAAATTTTTAAACGTGCCTATTTCAGTGCTAAATCCATTTATCTAAGAAGGAAAATTAAAGGATCTAGTGATATAATTAAAATGACTTGGACAGTGATTAATAGTGAAACCGGTAGGAACACTGTGCGGAAGAAGGACTTTAATTTAAAAATTGGTGATAAAAATGTGACTGTGAATAAAGAAGTGGCACATGAATTTGAAAACTATTTTACAAATGTGCCTGTATTAACAACAAAGGCCTTAGCGTCATGTCCCATTTTGGCTGAATCGCTCCTTAAAGAAAGTATTGTAAAATGTGACACTTCCTTTGAATTTTCAGATGTCAGTGTGGATGATATTTTAAAGTCTTTTAAAAATCTTAATGTAAAGAAAACAGCAGATCTGTGGTTATCTGTAAGGATTGTTGATTTTATAATATCTATTATTGCTCCCCACCTGGCATTTGTGTTTAATGGTTGTGTTGCTCGGGGTGTGTTTCCTGAGCTCATGAAAATTAGTAGAGTAATTCCTTTATTTAAATCCGGTAGTATGACAGATATTAACAATTTTCGTCCCATTTCCATACTACCAACACTCAGTAAAGTATTTGAAAAAATTATGCTTAATCAGATGTTGATTCATTTTAATAGACATAGTATTTTTCATAAAAATCTATTTGGGTTTACTAAGAATTGCTCTACTACTGATGCAGGTGTAGGGTTATTGAAAAATATTTTTGCAGCCTGGGAGGAATCACATGAGGCTTTAGGGGTATTTTGTGATTTATCCAAGGCATTTGATTGTGTACAACATGAAACACTCATCAGAAAACTTTACCATTATGGGATCAGGAATAACGCTCTTGAACTTGTAACTTCCTATTTAAGCAACAGAATCCAGAGGGTTGATGTTAATGGTGCACAATCGTCTGGTTCTGTTATAAAAATTGGGGCCATTTCTGTTTCTTGTATATATTAATGACCTACCCTACCATATAGGAGACAATCAAAACATTGTGTTGTTCGCAGATGACACTTCTTTGTTATTTAAAATTAAAAGACAAATGCTCAATTATGACGATGTGAACAATGCACTGTCTACCGTTGTTCATTGGTTTAACACTAATAATTTGGTTCTCAATGAGAAGAAAACTAAATGTATCAAATTTAATACTCCCAATGTGAGGCAAGTGGAAACCAATGTCCAAATGAATGGTGTGGCTCTGGACCTTGTGGAATCGACCGTTTTTTTAGGTATCACCATAGATGCTAAACTTCAATGGGGAGCTCATATTGAAATGTTGTCGAGTAGGCTTAGCTCAGCGGCTTATGCAGTAAAAAAAATAAGAATGTTAACCGATATTGAAACAGCTAGAATGGTTTATTTCGCTTATTTCCATAGTCTGATGTCTTACGGCATATTACTGTGGGGATGCTCCGCGGACTTGAATAGAATCTTTGTTCTTCAAAAAAGGGCTGTCCGTGCAATTTATAATCTGGGCCCAAGAGTCTCACTTCGAGAGAAATTCAAAGAAATAAATATTCTAACTGTTATATCACAATATATATACGAAAATATATTATATGTCAAAAAAAATATCGCTAACTTCAAAAGATATTGTGACATTCATGAAATGAATACTCGGAATAAGGACAAACTAGTTGTACATACTACTCGTCTCCAAAAAATTAGCAAATTATTCATGGGGCAATGTATACGTTTCTACAATAGATTACCTAAAGATATCCGAGACCTGCCAACAAAAAAGTTTAAAAAAGCTATCAAGAATAGACTTTGTAAGAAAGCTTATTATAAAATCTCGGATTATGTAGATGATAATACAGATTGGTTGTGAGCAGCTCCTCATTATGCAATTTCCTTGTTATTTTAAATAAACTCTTTTTTAATAACTCTAATATTGTAAAGCGTAGCGTGTTTTGCCTAACGAAATTTTGCATTTTCGTCGTTTGTAACATGTTTGTAACATATGGTCTTGGTCATGCTCACTGAAGGATCTACTTGCGGTAGCTGCGTGGAGCGGGTCTCTCCCTTCCCTCCATAGTGGTTGAAGGGAATGATGGCTGCTCTAATAGTTAACTCGTGATCGGGTGCCGCTTGTGGGATCTGGTCCAGCCATAATCATTTGAATTATATTAAGTATCCTGCAGTTCGAAGGGCATCACACTGGAGCTAGGTCTTAAAAAACTTGTACTCAAATTATAACTAGTAAGAAGAAAAAAAAAATAAGATAATAGACACGCCCGCTGAGTTTCTTGCCGGATCTTCTCAGTAGCGGTCGCGTTCCGATCCGGTGGTAGTTTATTTTTATTGGATAATTTAATTTTATTTTGCAAAATTGACAATATGTAAGTGCCCTCTCGGGGTCTATGCATAATAAATGATTTGAATTTGACCAAACTAGAAAAAAAAAATGTAAATAAAACTACTTTTACGGATTATATCGCGTTTGTATTAATTATTTATATATGTATTATATATTAATTTATAAATTTTATTCCATTACAACGACTTTCCCATGAAATGGTTTTGAGGCGGCTTTTTATGGGGCTTTACCAGCGTGCGCCGCTCGCCGTTAAGACCAAAGTCGTAGCCAGGCCGTAAGGCGGCAACTTGCCGCCGATATACACGTACCTGGTAATCTATATATTAATACGTTAAGGGAAAACTTTGTACCCCTTTTTACGAAAATCCCGGTGATGGACCAGTATGAAATTTGTCACAGTGGCAGAATATATTAAGGAGAAGTGCATGTGGCGACTATCCGGCACTAAGGATAACTTGGACCGCAACCCAACAATGCGAAGCAATCCGCTTCGCTAATGAAGATTGGCCCATACAAGAAGACGCAGGTGCGAGGCAGCTGGCGTGCACAGCTGACAGATGTGCGACACACCTGACACGTGCATTCGCACCTGCGGTGATATCATTTGCACCTGTGTGGAACACGTGCACATTCGGACCACACGCAGACTGAAGGCTAGTATATATATATACCGCCTTTAGCTGTCTATTGATTGAGTCGACATACGATATCAGCTCGCACACTTGTACGGTCGTCACTAGTTCTATTATCAATTTATTGTACATAATTTATGAAATGTAAATAAATCTTCAGTCTTAGAAATAACTCTCTTCGTTCTTCTTCGCCTTCTTCTCACATCTACCTGCGCCGACTACAGCACAATTGTAGGGTGGCTAATCTCCACACGCCATCCTACATGAATAATACTAAAATTTTATATAATAATTTATTATAAATACATTAAAATAATAAATAAAAACATAACGCACACTACTCTGATATCATATACACACACATGTACACTTTTGTTTATGATTAAAGTCTCTGGTTGAACTGAATGTCTTCTTCTTCTTTTTATTAGATGGCAATGAGCTACAATAATATGAGCTATTGGTACCAGTGTCGAGTTATCATATTATCTTTATTATTCACGTCTTCAGTCTTCGTCTTTCAGTCAGTCGTTAGCATGTATTGGTGCTGATACCCAAGACATGCCTTCTCTGGGAAATTTGGCAGAATGTCAAAATGTACGCAATTCACTATTATATCATATTCACTACATTTCAGAATTTTATCTGCATTATATTACATAAAATATCAGCAAAATTATTCAATATAACATTTCAAAACACTAAAATAATGAAAAAAATATAAAAGCGCAACGTTACATTTTGACATTCGCGTCAAAAGTGAACTGAATGTCAAACAATTGTAATCACGATGACATTGTCTAATAGACATTTGTACATATACATATGTTAGTTATTAGTGAAATACAGCTTATTCATTATATATATAGTATACATAAATGTTTAATAAAAAGAAAATTGTTAAGCAGAAAAGTAAATTTAAATTAATTATGTTCGGATTACGACCACTCGGCGACCACTAGTTTTATTAAATAGGTCCAGTCATTTGAAAGATTACTTGAAACAAACAGACAGACAAAAAATAAAATCGGTTGTCTGTAAAGTCTGTTTACTGACGATAGTTGAACGTGACAACGTCATAAGAAAATACTGATGGAATGGTTTCATTTTTCAAAAGAAAATTTTAATTTTATTTGTTTGATAGATATTTTGTATGGATCAAGCCTTAAATGGAACGCCTCAGAGCGAGGTAACGCCGCATACTTCATGTTTTTTCATGTGTGCAGCCAGCTCCATCGAATTATAAGACGTTGTCACGTCAAATAATATTAAAACGCTTTTCTATACCAATAAATAAAATTGGAGTGTCTGTTTGTAATGTCAAAATAATAGGCTTTTTTCATGCTCACACGGTTATTTGCACGACACCTATGCCTAAAATAGCAATTAAAAAATTTTTGTCTGTCTGTCTGTCTGTCTGTCTGTTTGTTCCGGGTAATATTCAAAACGGCTGGACCGATTTCAAAAATTCTTTCACCAATGGAAATCTATAATATCAGGGCGTAAACTAGGCTATATTTTATCCCGGTATTCCCACGGGAACGGGAACTACGCGGGTAAAACGACTATAACCTATAACCGAAGCGAAGCGAGGGCGGATTGCTAGTTAGAAATAAGTATCGTGTAAATAACTATGTGAGCATGAAAAATCGTATTAATTTGACATTACAAATAGATACTTCAATTTTGTTTGTATAGATTTGATTGCACAGATGGCGTAGTAGTTAAGATACCGACTTACCGTGCCAGTGTCGTGGGTTCGAATCCCAGGCAGGACAACACTTTGTAGGGGACGTCGGTTGAGAAGAGAGTACTCCTCAGGGGGTATTCCCTCGGGCCGACCAGTGACGACAAGTCACCCTCCTCCGGTAGTCGGCCCAACGACGAAGGCGACGTGCCATGGGTGAGTTACGGGTGTGCGTGCTTACGCCCCTCTGTCGCCCCGAACGGAATGGAGCGAGGAGTGCGCCGACTGCAGCCCACCCCAAAAAAGGACAACACTTTGTACGGTCCAATAATTGTTGTTCCGAGTCTGGATGTAATTTGTGTCCGTTAATTATATGTTTGTAAAGTCCCCCGCAATATAAGGATTATTTCCATAGTGCAAGGCGTCTTTTTAATAAATAAATAAAATAAATGGATATATTCTGTAATATATAAACAGTTTTTAAAAACACATTAACTACAATTTCCAACATAATGTTCCTTCATTTTCATATTCCCATATCCTTTTTCTCATAACGTTGACGCGGCAAACTTGTCTGTCATGTAAAAGTAAAGTGAAAGCGTCCAACTAACCTAGCCCCATCATCCTTCCACATTGTCCTCCAATTTCAATATGTAAAGGGTAATGTACGTATATTAAAGGGTCTAGTCATGGTGGTCACATCAAAATGCCAATATTTTCCGATCACGTAATATTTCTTTCGCCCTGTTGTCTTATACATATACTTCATAATAAAATATTGTTCATGAGTTTATATTAAAAATACCTTAGAATAATAACATATAGAAGGTAAGTGCGCACAAAAAATGAAGCATTTAAATTGGAGCCTAATGGAGTTTACGCCAGAAATAGTTTTAAATATCTGTGACACCAGACTGTTCCATAGTGTATAAGGTCACTGTACTGCACGTACGTACGCAACTCTAAAAAAATAAAAAAAATATATTGACATTACTTTTAAAAGTATTTCGATGGTTTATGTTAATAAAAACAAAATTTGATTTCATAATTTGTATAATGGAGTGCGTGTGTACGTGTGTAATCACCTGCGCGTATGTAGTATTTTTGGCTTCATGTTTTTGATGGCTAAAGTACTGAGACATTATCCTTATATACGTTATTATTCTAAGAAAAAGACTAATTAATTTGGTAAGTATTATTCCGTATGGTGACAGAGTAAGAATACAACTCACCACCCTCTCTATTGCCTGTGGGTGTCGTAAAAGACGACTAAGGCATTAAATATGCATAAGACACCTATGCAAGAAAAGGCAACTCGAAATGCAACCCTATACCAACACGTCAACCAGCGTGGCATAGTAGGTTATTTTCCCTCCTGTTGAGGAGGAGGCTCTAGCCCAGCAGTGGAACATAGATGAGCTGAAATGAAGTATTATTCCATATGGTGACGGGGTAAGAATACAATTCTTACTCGTGAGTATCGCAAAAGACGCCGTAGGGATATAATATCTTCGCAGCCTTCTGCGAGGCAGTAGTCTCGCGGGAGGAGGCGGCGGAACGCTTGCGTGAGGAGCGCAGCCTCAATGAAGCGAGCCGCCGCCGGGGACTGGGGCGGCGTAGGCGCGAATACCTGCGCCTCATGCCGCCCTAGCTGAGGCCGCGGGTGACGTGACCGGGGAATTAGTCCGTCACCTGCTGAGAGGTCAACCGCGTGAGGAAAGACCGACGTCCTCCCCGAGGGGGTGACATCGGTCGATGGGAGGGTACCCGAAATAGGGGGTATGCCGTCGGGCCGACCACTGACGTCAAGTCTCCCTGCTCCGGTGATTGGCCCAACGACGAGGGCGACGTGCATCGCGGGTGGGTTGCGGGAGTGCGTGCTTACGCCCCTCTGTCGCCCCGGACGGAGTGGTGCTAGGAGCACGCCGACCGTAACCAACCCACAAAAAAAAAGGGATATAATATCTGCGCAAGAGAAACTCGACACAAAACCCTATGTCAACATCTAGCGTGGTATAGTAGGTCAATTTCCCTCCCCTTTTTCATTAAGACTTGGCGTCCGTGGCCAGCCTGCATACGTAAAAGATGTGTCTTTTACGTTTAAAAACAAGAGAAGAAGAGGAGGAGGAGGTTTGAGTCCAGCAGTGGGACATATATGAGCTAAGATGATATAATATACCACACTGGTCAGACGTATTGGTATAGGGTTTCATTTCCAGTTTCTTTCTCTTGCATAGATGTCATATGCATATTTAATGTCTATCGCCGGTCCAGCAACTTTCACCATGTTATCGGTACACCTAGTCGGGGGGCGTCCTATACTGCGTCGTCCAATACGTGGTCGCTACTTGAGAACCTTTCTTCCCCAGCGGTTGTCAGTTCATCGAGCAATGTGACCTGCCCATTGCCAAGTGGCAATCAGCGTCAGCGTGCTAATTTTTCATGCTATGTCGATTACACCCTTTCTTCTGCGGTATTATATATTTACATATAATTTAATTTTTATCTCATCATTGCATCATCATCGCGGCCTACATACGTCCCACTGTTGAGCTCGGGCCTCCTCCACAACGGGAGGGAATTTGACCTACCATGCCATGCTGGTCAGATATGTTGGTATAGGGTTTCATTTCTAGTTTTCCCTCTCTTGCATAGATGTTATGTACATATTGTATCCCTTAGTCGCCTTTTACGACATCCACGGGTAAAATAGGGATTTGTGAATTGTATTCTTACACCGCCACCACACAGAAACACTTCCATTTGACCATTTTCATGTCGTAATGATTTAAACCTCGATCCAATTTTGAGTAATTAAAATTACTTCGCAAAATATGAATATGTTATAATCCGATTCTACTATCCCTTTTAATTTAGCCAGGATATTTTATAAAAATATATAAATTATAATTATTGTAATAGCAAACCTTGTTAACTCAATTAGAATGGTTCATATAATTATCAGCATCCCAGCAAATTAGATTTATATTTACTTTTAATTAAAACGTACTCTCTAGCCGCCATTTTGATACGCGAAGCGTCGTAACCAACAATAATTGTTATGAAACAAATAAAGCAAGCGAAACTTTATCAGAATCAATTACTAAAGTTACAATGTAATGTAACTTCGTTTACAATTTAAAAAAATCATGCGATGTAATATATTTCTTAATTATCCACAGATGTATTCCTTCTGCTTGGTTACGTGTGGTGACGGAGTTAGAATACTATTAATCACCAACTCTCTTACACGTGGATGTGGAAAAATTGACCAAGGTTAAAAAATATGTTGGAGAAGGAAAACTCGACAACCCTATAACAACACGTCTGACCAGCGTGATACAGTGGGTCTATTTTTAATGCTATTGTGGAGGAGGCTCGAGCCTAGCAGTGATATAAATTGAGATGGTGATAATGATTCTTCAAAACAAAACCCTATTCCAACACGCCTGACCAGTAGACAGTTACTGGCTATTTCTGGCAACGGTTACTAACCGTTTATTTAGTGTCAATACCGATATGGATAATCGTTGCCGAATATCGATATAATACGCATAAAATAATCGCGATCTTATTTCAATTAATGCACGATTTATTATAACCTTTCATAAGTCAAATTATAGTGAATACTTTTCGTAGCATACCTACAATAGCAACGAGAAACAAAACCACTTTACCATTACACTTTGATTTGCCAGAGTTTATAACAGTTAAGTCTTACGCTAATATAAATATGAGCATCTTTCGCTTTTATCAATATTCGTGAAATGTTGCTTGTTATTAAGCCACTGGCCAATACCCGCCTCCTCTCTGTTTTGCACGTCAGGAATCACGTGGAAAGAGAGAGACAGCATAATTATTTTGGTTATTAGACATATTAGTGATCGTTCGGTTACCAACGTAGCGAAACAAGAATCACGACACCTAACTAATAATCGTTGTGTTATGGTTAATTGACAACGTTGCGTCATTCTCAATTGTGTGTTGCTAGATAACTTTTTGTTTTTTTTTTTTTGTGTGACTTAGTTGTTAGCCTCAGATGGCTGTGACAACTTTACCCGGACTGGTGGGTGAGCGCTGAGGGCTCTCGACCCGTTTAAAGTTAAGGCTAGATAACTGATAGCCATTATTAGTTATATCAATACCGAAACGATATGTTAGAGGCATATCAACCGTTTTCAGTTGCGTTTTGCTATAGCGGACACGTGTCTACTGACCAGCGTGCAATAGTAGGTCAATAACCCTCCCATTACAGAGGAGGCCTGAGCCCAACAGTGGGACATATATATGCTAGAAGATGATTTATGATGAATTGTATTCTTACTCCGTGACCACACGGATAATTATCGTATATAATATTAGCAATGTTATGTAGTGATCAATTCTTTATATGAACTCCTTTTTTCTCATTTTCCTCTGTTCAGTACAGCTTATGTCATAAATTTGTATCGTTTGCATACAAAAATAAAGATAAAATACCCAACTTAACAAGCTTTACCCCTTTTTACACCCACATAAAAATCGGTAGACAATGCTAAACAAATACACATAAATTTAAAACGTCCAGTCATTATGGTTATTTGGTTTCATTTCATCAACTAATATTGTTTACTTCTTGTACGGTATGGTGACTTTTTTTTTGTTGCAAGCAGTGGCAAACGAGTAAACAGTACACCAGATGGTAAGTATTGCTGCCGCTCATGAACCTTTATAAGGCCGCTGCCTACCGCGAAGAAGGTGAAGGGAGTGTGAATTGAGGCTCGGTGATACCAAAGGCACCACCAAAATCCTCCACACGCAAATACCCTCAGAAAGTTGGGCTTCCGGCACTCTCGCTCACCGAACGAAGCGCAGTAACAAATTGCTACTACTCAGACGTCGATTTTCTGCGAGAGCGTGGTACTACCCCGGACGGACCGGCCCGCGGCTGTAGACAGATAACTGTCGACAGTGTGGTCCTACCACTTGGAAAAATTCCAGTTTTATTTTATGTATTAAGAATTACGTCATCTCCCCTTTCTTTCCCATAGGTGATAGTTAAAGACTAAGAGAGGCAAGTTTAGTGACGGAGTAAGAATACAATTCACCACCCACTTTCTTGCCCGTAGGTGTCTTAGAAGACGAATAAAGGGTAAAATAGGTATGCGTATAATATCTATGCAAGAAAGGGAAAACTCTAAATAAAAAATATATCAACACGTCTGACCAGCGTGATAGAGTAGTCCATTTTTTCTCCCATAGTAGAGGAGACCCGAGCCCAACGGGCATGTGTGGGCTGAGATAATGTGATGATGAAGAGAGGCAAACAAAATCAAGCTGCAAGCGAAAAAATCTGGAAATAAAACATAGGTTTTTATTTAATTGAAACTAACTTACCCACCGACCAAAAACAATATGTTATTTTATATAGAATAATTTTATTTTTGCACTGGCAATAAATTTGTATCAAATTGTGGGTTAAATTTCATAATTAATTCGCTAGCGGGTAGCAATACTGTTTCCGTGAGGTGACGGAATAAGAACACAATTCGCCACTCCCTATCTTGCCCGTGGATGTCGTAAAAGACGACTAAGGGATATAATATACACATAACATCTGTGCAAGAGAAGGAAAACTTGAAATAAAACCCTACACCAACATGTCTGTCCAGCATGGTATAGTAGGTCAATTTCGCTCCTATGGAGGAGGAGGCTCGAGCCCAACAGTGGGACGTATATGAGTTGAAGTAATGATAAATATTAATTTATTTTTTTATTATTTTTTTTAAAGACAACACTCTGTACTAAGGAAATAATCCTTGTGTTGCATGGGACTTTACAAACATATAATTAGCGGACACAAATTATATTGACACTCAAAATAACAATTAGTGCATCGCAAAAAGTGTGGTCCTGCGTGGGATTCGAACCCATGGCACTGACATGATAGGTCAGTATCTTAACCACTTTTTTTTGTGGGTGGGCTGCGGTCGGCGCGCTCCTCGCACCACTCCGTCCGGGGCGACAGAGGGGTGTAAGCACGCAACACCCGCAACCCACCCGAAAATCACGTCGCCTTCGTCGTTGGGCCGACCACCGGAGCAGGGTTACTTGTCATCAGTGGTCGGCCCGACGGAATACCCCCTACATGGGGTACCCTCCCATCGACCGACGTCCTCCCAATATCTTAACCACTACGCCATCTGTGCAATCAAATTCAATTATTAATAAAAAAATATTAATCAAATTATTTCTTATTATGTTAGAATTTTTAGAAAATTAGATCATTTTTATCTCCTCTTATCCGCCCTTATATGCTCTTATCCGAATCATTGTGGTGGATGGAATACTTACTGCTCTTCCATCGAAATATTTATAACTAGCAACCCGCCCTCGCTTCGCTTCGGTTATAGTCGTTTTACCCGCGTAGTTCCCGTTCCCGTGGAAATACCGGGATAAAATATAGCCTATGTTACTCCCTGATATTATATCTTTCTATTGGTGAAAGAATTTTTGAAATCGGTCCAGCCGTTTTGAAGATTACCCGGAACAAACAGACAGACAAAAATTTTTTAATCGCTATTTTAGGCATAGGTGTCGTGAAAATAACCGTGTGAGCATGAAAAAAGCCTATTATTCTGATATTACAAACAGACACTCCAATTTTATTTATTGGTATAGATATTCTAGCTGACCCAACAGACGTTGTTCTGTTCAAATAAAGCGCCACTTACCGGGTCCATCTGTGAATTTAAACCATTCTCGAATCCCTTTAAATATACACAAAAAATATCGTCAACATCGGTCCAGCCGTTAAGGAGGAGTTCAGTGACATACACACGTACACAAGAAATATACAAAGATAAAAAAAATAAATAAAAACCGCTTAGTCTGCTGAAACTTGTACCGTTTTCTATTTAGGAAGGGCATTAATTATGTGTCTAGTTCTTAAGCTTGGCTTGGACTGAAAATTTACGGCTACTATATACTTATGTTGCCATAAGCCTCAAGTTGAGACCAATATTTCGTTTATAATCCTTTTTTGTTAATTTTAATGTTTTATTTTTGAAACTGATTTAAAAGAAGGAGGAGATCATAACTAGACTGTATTAATTTTTATATGTATTCCATCAAGCCTTTTTTTCGTAGTGAACCAATTTTTATTTTTATTTTAAAGCCACTGCTTCCGATGAGGTCCCTTTTCAACCGACTTCAAAAAAGGAGGTTCGAACACCGACTCGTTCGACCCGTTCGAGGCATCGACTTCAGAATTATAAAATAATTGTTTAATCATTTCTATTTAACTAAATGAAAATACATATGACTTTGTGCGAAGTAAATTTATTTTTTGCTTTTTAGTTTACTGTTTGAAGTCGGTTTATTTTTTGTTAAAAATTATTTTATAAATTTTATATAGGTAAGATGAATGCCGACTATATTTTTTGTATTGAAGCCAATTTTCGTGTGGTAGCGGAATAAACATATAATTTACCACTCCCTATATTGCCCGTGGATGTCGTAAAAGACGACTTAGGAATATACACACACCGTGTTAGGACCACACTGTCAACGGTCAACTGTCTACAGCCGGACCGTCCAGGGTAGTACCACACACTCGCCGAAAATCGATTATTAATTGTTGTTTGTTCATTCAAATTCAATTCAAAAAACTATTTGACTTGGTACCACCGTCACCATTCTACCAACGTACCACTCGATATCGTAGCAGGGTTCATCCATTTCACCTGGAAACGTTATGGTCTTCAACTGTACGTTTCCAGCGGTCATTTCTCCCACGTACGTGCAGCTCTGGAAAGAACTACCTGCTGCTGTGTTTCCCGAGCGCTATGACATGTCCTTTTTTAAACGAGGTTTAAGAAGAGTATTTCCTTCACGGTAGGCAACGGCCTGGCTGTGCCCCTGGTATTGCAAAGGTCCATGTGCGGCAGCGTCACTTACCATCAGGTGTGCTGCTTGCTCGTTTGCCATCGTTGGCAATAAAAAAAAATGGACGTCTGAGTAGTGGCAATGTGTTATTGTACTTCATTCGGTTAGCAAGAGACCCGGCAGCCCAACTTTTTGAAGGTGTTTGTGTGTGTTGGGTTTTGATGATACCTTTTGTTGCGGCTTAGTGGACTGTATGGGGCAGCTTATACCAGCAACATACCGACGTGGGCTTGCCGAAGGACCAGCGGGAAGCCAATCCCACTAGTGGGACTGGTTCCCACAAAATGAGGGTTTGTTAGGGAAACGGTGGGAAGTAAGCGGAGAACTTACCGTGCTTTGGTGGAGCTGCAGACCTGCTGGGCTGAAGGTGGTGTTCACGACGAGCTAGTTGGGCTGAACGCGGGCACTGAATTTATAGTCTATTTAATATGTGATCACTATTACGGTATATACACTAGGCTGACCAACGTGGTACGCTGATACGAAACTGCGTGCGCCACGGAGCAAATACGTCACAAGAGTATCACGAGAGTGTCAAATCAAGAATGGTGGTTAGGCACTAGCTCACATTGGAACTAAAGTGAAATTAGCCGCGTGTCACACGTCGCGCCATCGGCGTGAACACCTTTAGTAACACCGAACTTCATTGCACGCATTCATACTCCATTAATTTTCTTTACAGTAGGCAACAGCCTAACAAAGGAAATCAGCAGTATCATTTACCATTAGTTTTGCTATTTGTTTGTTATTCCCCAACAGCAACATAGAAAAATATAACATCTGTGCAAGAGAAGGATATTTCGAAATAAAACTCTATATCAAAATGATGTCTGATCATAGTATAGTAGGTCAATTTCCCTCCTATTTAGGAGGTGGCTTGAGTCCAGTGGCGCTTGTATGAGTTGAGACTATTGAAGCCGACAGTTAAACGATATATACTAATGATTTCTGATGTTTACGCGAGTATTACACATTCATAAACTAGTATTACGGATTCAATCGCATTTGTATTTGATTTTTGATAGCACAACATTTAGAACACTATTCAGCGTTTATGGTCACGGACAAACTAAGTTGTCTCACGTCCAACAGGTCATCGTTATTACAAAGTTTTTTTTTTGTTTTTTTTTTCGGCGGATCGCCTGCGCGAGGAGCGTAGGCGCGACTACCTGCGCTTCATGCCGCCCTAGTTGAGGCCGCGGGTGACGTGACCGGGGATTAGGCCGTCACCCGCCAAGAGGCCGACCGCGTGAGGAAAGACCGACGTCCTCCCCGAGGGGGGGACGTCGGTCGATGGGAGGGTACCCCCCACGTAGGGGTATTCCGTCAGGCCAACCACTGATGACAAGTAACCCTGCTCTGGTGGTCGGCCCATCGACGAAGGCGACGTGGTTTTCGGGTGGGTTGCGGGTGTTGCGTGCTTACGCCCCTCTGTCGCCCCGGACGCAGTGGTGCGAGGAGCACGCCGACCGCAGCCCACCGCAAAATAAAAAATCACAAAGTTTTATATCTACCCGCTACAGAATTAGTTATTAAGTTTTTTAAACCAAAAATATTTTTTTTCCTTATAGAATTTTATAGAATTTTCTTTTGTACTAGCAATAAATTTGTATCAAAATTGGGGTCAAAATTTAATAATTAATTCTGCAACGGGTAGTTATAAATCTAATAACGATGACTTGTTAGACTTGGGACATCCTAGTCCTTGCGTGACCACGAACGTTGTAAAGTGTTCGAAATATGTGGCAACTAAATTTCAAATATAAACCCAATGAAGTCCGTAAAAATAGTTTTATTTACAATGGATATAACACTGTTTATTATAATATTATATTCTTCAATATAAGAGATTTATATCGTCATAAATATACAAGTTATTGTGAAATATATCTTCGTGAGGTGTATAAAAGGGAAGTAACGTTTGTTTTACCGATTCTTATTGCCGTATATATTTTTCAGATATGTTTACTGAAGTATTCTTATAAAAATAAATAGACACTTTTCCTTTGTATTTTCTTTATAGCTGAAATATGTCGTGTTGAAATCTTCTACACGACGATATAAAAAATATCCTACAAATACATATTTTTATATTTTATTTTTTTCTGCTTTGCATAGATGGTGTAGTGATTAAGATACCGGTCTACTCTGCCCGTGTTTGGTTCGATTCCCATGCAGGGAATACTTTAAACGATCTGCATAGTTAAGAGTCTAACGAAATAATTTGAAGTAATTTATTATATGTTTGTTTAGTAATTATTTGTTTATAAAGTGAACATTTATAAAATTATTTGTATAGTGTTCGGGAAACTTAAGAGAATCTTCTCGTCCAACATACATCAGTGTCTGAAAACAAAGGCACGGAAACGTGGTCCCTAAATGTAGACCTCATAACCAAGCTCAAAATCACCCAGCGTGCTATGGAGCGGGCTATGCTCGGGATTTCTCTGCGAGATAGAATCCGAAATACAGAAATCTGCAGAAGAACGGATGGAACCGAGATAGCACCAAGAATTAGCACGCTGAAATGGCAATGGGCAGGCCACATCGCTCGACGAACCTACAACCGCTGGGGAAGAAGGGTTTTCGAGTAGCGACCACTTATCGAACAGTGTAAGACGCCCCCACTAAGTAGACCGACGACCTGGTGAAAGTTGCTAGGCGTCGTTGGATGCAGGCCGCACAGGACCGCACTTTGTGGTGTAACATGAGAGAGGCCTACGTCCAGCAGTGGACAGCGATACGCTGAAATGATGATGAATGATGAAAGTGGTGACGGAGTAAGAATACAATTCACCGCCCCCTCTCTTACAAGTGTGTCCTAAAAGATTATCCAGAGCTTATATTGTTTTGAGCCAACTCAGTCTGATATCGTCTAGTTAACAATTCATCACGCTCTATCTTGCCCATGGATGTCGTAAAAGACGACTAAGGGATATATATATATATGCACATAACATCTGTGCAAGAGAAGGAAAACTCAGGCTAAGCCCAACAGTGGGACATATATTGGCTGAGATGATGATGATGCAAAATGTAGTCTTCTTCCATAGTAGGTACACATTGGAAAGTTTTTGGAGTAGTTTTATGACAAGCCGTTTAACTGATACTACCTCTCCTTGGAAATTGTTGACCAGACAGATAAAAGTCGACTCAAATTAATTTAAGGTTTTTAAACGTTTTTTTACAACACCTACAAACAGTATAAAGGTAGCATAAATAAAATAATAATTTTTTTGCAAAAAAAGAAACCGCCTTCAATAATGTAGACAATGTAGATAAATTTTTAGATTTTTGTTGATTTTTCAAAAACCGCTTGTCCGATTTCGATAAAATTTTCATGGAACCATTTGGAAAGTACACCCTCTCCAACAAACAAAGAATCATCAAAATTAGTTCATAAACGGCGATGTTATCCCCGAACAAACATAAAAAAGCATATATACGGTCGAATTGAGAAACCTTTTTTTTGAAGTCGATTAATAATAGCTTATAGGCATGGGCCTATATATATAAACTCATATGGATGAGTAAGGATTTCTAAGTGTCATGACGGAGTAAGAATACAATTCACTACCCGTCGTATTTCGTCGTCGTCCTAGTCATCTTTTACGACATCCGAATTACGAATAGTGGTAGGACCACACTGTTGACAGTTATTTGAACTAAACCACATTGAGCAGAAAATCGACGTCTGAGTAGTAGCAATTTGTTACGGCGCTTCGTTCGGTGAGCGAGAGAGCCGGAAGCCCAACGTTCTGAGGGTGTTTGCGTATGATGGGTTTTAATGATGCCTTTAGTATCACCGAACTTCATTGCACACATTCACTCTCCCTTCATTTTCTTAGCGGTAGGCAGCGGTCTTGCAAAGGTCCATGAGCGGCAGCAACACTTACCATCAGATGTACTGTCTGCTCGTTTGCCACCATCTGCAATAAAAAAAAATCACGGGCAGGAAAGGGGGTCGTTAATTGTATTATTACTCAGTTCAAACGGCAACAATGTTGAATAAAAAGTATGTTTTGTTATTTATCTAAAACTTGCTAATCTCCGAAATATCCTTTAACAAAAATCTTCAAAAAAAATCTATCACAAACGTTCATGAATTTTACAAATACGGAACCTTTAATGCATAGGAATGACGTTTTCATGTAAAAAAATACCGTCTGTTACTTTGGTGGAGAATTGAGTGTTTTTTTATTTGGCAAGTGTACATAATTCATGTGTTTTAAAAGCAACCTCGTTTATTAAATAATGAATCGTTATGGTTATTATTAAAAACATAAAAATCCTTAGTATAATAATTAACATAAATTTACATATGTATGTACATAAATTTACATACATATAATCACGCCTCTTTCCCACAGGGGTAGGCAGAGACCACTTCCTTCCACTTGCTACGATCTTGACATACCACTTTCGCCTCCTCCACATTCATTAATCTCCTCATACATGTTCTTCGGTTCAGAGTACTCCTAACCTAGCCTTTCTTAAGAATGTCCCCGATTTGATTGTGGAACGTCCGCCTCGGTCTTCCCCTTCCAATACTTCCGTTCACATTCGCCTTATAAATTCTCCTTGTTAGTCTCCTTTCATTCCTTCTCTCTTCATGGCCGAACCAACTTAACATACCTTTCTCAATCCTTGTCACGACATCTACATTCATTCCACAACGTTCCCTAATCACTCTGTTTTTAATTCTATCACTCAATTTCACACCAATCATGCTGCTCAGCGCTCTCATTTCCACAGCATTTATTCTACTTTCGTGCTTCTTCTGCCATACCCAGCTCTCACTTTCATACATATATTTAATGTTTTATAATAACCGAACAATATTTTTTTTTCATCATCATCATCACAGCTCAAACACATCCCACTGCTGGGCTTGAGCCTCGTCCACAATACAATACTACGCTGGTCAGACGAATTGTTATATGTTTTAGGTCGAGTCATCCTTCTCTTACGATACTTTTTTCTGCATATCAAATCTCTTAGTCATCTTTTACGACACCCACGGGTAAGAGAGGTGCGTTAAATTGTATTCTCACTCCGTTACCACACGGTAATTCATATAGAATCATTTTCTTTTTGTACTGGTAATAACTTTGTATAAAAATATGATTCAAAATTTAATAACTAATTCTGTAGCGGGTAGATATATGCGCCGCCCTAACCGAGGCCGCGGGTGACGTGACCGGGGAATTATTCTGTCACCCGCCGAGAGGTCGACCGCGTGAGGAAAGACCGACGGGCTCCCCGAGGGGGGAACGTCGGTCGATAGGAGGGTACCCCAAATAGGAGCTATTCCGTCGGGCCGACCACTGATGACAAGTAACCCTGCTCCGGTGGTCGGCCCAATGACGAAGGCGAAGGTGAAGACGTATATTCTTCTTAACCCATCACCACACAGACAAAATTTAAACAGCAATGCAGTAATAAACAATTACATAATTTATTAATATAATTCTACATAAAATCAGAGTTGGTAACGCAAATCTCTTGTTTTAAGACACTCAAGGTTGATAAGTCGACAGTTAGATAGGCTGTTTGCTGTTTGTAAATAAATTATTACCACGAAGAGCTAAGTGCTTTATGAAATCTCAAATTATTTCACAAGATATAGTATGAAACTTATCCTTAAATTGAAGCTGAGATTGTTGGTTTTTATATAAGGTTTAATTCTATTTTAAATAGTATAAATATAAACTTTTATATAATCATCAGCGCAGCTCATAAAGGTCCTACTGTTGGGCTCGAGCCTCCTCCACAATGGGAAAACAATTGACCAAATATACCACGCTGGTCAGACATATTGGTATAGGGTTTTTGAGATTTCCTTCTCGCGCGAGTATTACACATTGTAAATAAAACTATTTTCACGGATTTTATCTATTAAATTTTTATATTATATATTTTTTTGTATTTGTCTTTGATTACTCGGCGTTTGGAACGCTGAAATGATCGCTGTAAAGTGTTCGAAACGTTGGGCAATCAAACTCAAATACAAACGTGAGAAAATACGTAAAATAGTTTAGATATAGACGTTTTACCCCGCGATTGGGGTATTCCGTCGGACTGACCACTGACGGCAAGTCACCCTGCTCCGGTGGTCGGCCCAACGATGAAGATGACGTGGCTACGGGTGGGTCACGAGGCCGCACGCCGCCCCTGCGCTGCCCCGGACGGAGCAAGGCGGCGGTTACGCTGACCAAGGCCCACCCTCCAAAAATAGAAAAAGAGTGTGTGTACAAAGTACGCATATCAGAGGTGAAACTCCTTTATCCTTTATCTATTATCCTTCAACCTCCATCCTCCATCCTCAATCCTCCATCCTCCATCCTCCATCCTCAATCCTCAATCCTCAATCCTCCATCCTCCATCCTCCATCCTCCATCCTCCATCCTTCATCCTCTATCTTCCATCCTTCATCCTTTATCCTCCATCCGCCATCCTCCATCCGCCATCCTCCATCCTTCATCCTTTATCTCATTGTCTCGCCGGCTTCATCCTACACATTTATGTATTTGTGTCTCTTACCTGTCGTTTTTTCCGCTGCATCCGGTTTGAAATCACAACGATTCTAAAGAAGTTTCACTTCAAAATAATATAGTGCTGTGTGGTAGCGGCTTCGAATACTACCAACGCTTGCTTTGCTCGTGGGTGTCGTAAAAGACGACTAAGAGCTCTAGATTGACCCGGACCAACTCCATCTGGTACCATTTGGGTCAACGATTACATTCCCAAGGAGGGTTAACGTCAGGCAGGCGGCCGGTCGTAAAAGTCATTGCCGAAACTTTTTGCAATATGTCAAAACAGATGACATATTGCGTCGACCCCAAGTAATTGGGATAAGAGCAAGATGATGATGAACAATAGAATAATCAAAAATACAAAATAACATGTCAAAAATTATAAAAATAAAAGACTTTTTTCATGCTCACATGGTTATTTGCACACCTATGCCTAAAATAGCGATTAAAAAATTTTTGGCTGTCTGTCTGTTTGTTCCGGGTAATCTTCAAAACGACTAGACCGATTTCAAAAATTCTTTCACCAATAGAAAGCTATAATATCAGGGCATAAACTAAGCTATATTTTATCCCGATATTCCAACGGGAACGGGAACTACGCGGGTAAAATGACTATAACCGAAGCGAAGCGAGGGTGGGTTGCTAGTGAATAATATGTTTTCTCTATTAATAATTTTCTAAGGCTAAATTTATAGGCATGTATATTATCTCAGTCTCTAATTTGTTTAGATAAATGATTATATATCTTTGGAGCCATTACATAGATGCTGTCGTAAAAGACGACTAAGGGATATAATATGTACATAAGATTTGTGCAAGAGAAGAAAAACTCGAAATGAAACCCCCTATACCATAATGTCTCACCTGCAGAGAGGCTGACAGCGCGATGGCGACCGACGTCCCAGTACGTCGAGAGGTGAGAGGTTACCCGACACTGATGACAAGTCACACCTGCTCCGGTGGTCGGCCCAACAACGAGGTGAAGGGGGTACGTGTGGGTTATGGGCCCGCGCGCCGTCCTTTCATCGCCTCGGATGGACAGGACCGCGCGTGCGCTTACCATAGCCCACCCATAAAAAAAAAAATACCATTATGTCTGAACAGCATTGTATAGTGGGTCAAATTCCCTCCTGTTTTGGAGGAGGCCCAAGCTCAACAGCGGGACGTATATGAGCGGTGATGTTGTTGATGATGATGATGAATGTAATTTGATTATAGCGGGGCAAATAACGACTAGGTGGACCAACGACCTGGTGAAAGTTGCTAGGCGTCATTGGATACAGGCGGCACAGGACCGCATTCTATGGCGTAACAAGAGGGAGATCTAGGGCCAGCAGTAGACCGCGATACGCTGAAATCATGAATGATGATAGCGCAAATAAATGAACGCCATTTTAATGAGCAAGATGTATTTCAAAATCGTATTCGACGCAATAATATTAATTTTGTTTATACTTGCGAAATATTTTACATCATATTATAAATTAAGTATATTTCAAAGTAATGTTCAAAGAAACCAGACTTGTGGTTTTCACGGAACATGCCGCAGTTTTCCACGTAGATTGCTCTCATAATTATAATATTCCATCATAGAAATACGAAATTGTTGCTACCCACTAATATAAATACGTTGTAGTAGTTGTCCTGGCAGATAATTAAAATACGACTGAGTTCTGATCAAGTGGCTGGGTAGAAGTAATACAATAATTACAAAGCGTAGCATTTCCTTTTTCCGGTAACCTAAACAGCCAATATCCATAAAAGATAGAAAGAAACACATTTATTCTGTTCTCGTTAAATCTAATAAAAAAGAAATACAAACATAACTAAAGAAAAGAAATTCTTACATAAAATAATTTAATTTTAACGAGGAACAAAAAAAGGCTATTGGCTCAGCCCGTGCTACTACTTATTAAAAAAATTGCGCTGGTATTCTGCCAAGACCTGGTATAAAAAATCCTTACTAATATTATAAATGCGAAAGTAAGTTTGTTTGTTTGTTACGCTTTCACGCTTAAACCACCGAACAGATTACAAAAATTCTTTCACCAATGGAAAGCTATAATATCAGGGAGTAAAATAGAGCTTTATTTTATCCCGGTATTCCCACAGGAACAGGAACTACGCGGGTAAGATGGCTGAAACCGAAGCGAAGGCGGGTTCTAGTTTAAAAATATATTTCAAAATTAATTTTTAAAACAATTATCAAAATTTATTATAACAGAAACTATCAATGATTCGAAATAAAATATCTAAAATCGATATTCATCATCATTTTAGCCTTTCGTTGTCCACTGCTGGACGTAGGCCTCTCTCACCTTACGCCAAAGAGTGCAGTCCTGTGCCGCCTGCATCCAACGACGCCCAGCAATTTTCACCAGGTCGTCGATCCACCTAGTGAAGGGGTGTCCTACACTGTGTCGTCCGATACATGGTCGCCCCTCGAGAACCTTCTTCCCCAGCAGTTGTCGGTTCGTCGAGCGATGTGGCCTGCCTATTGCCACTACAGCGTACTAAATCTTCGTGCCATGTCGGCTACACCCGTTCTCTTCCGGTTTTACGTATTTCGAATTCTATCTCAGAGAAATCTCGAGTATAGCCCGATTGAATAAAATCCGATAAAATAAAAATCGGAACTATGTTATTCTAATATCCGTAAACGTATTCAGATCCCAAATTTCATTTCATAGGTGGACCGACGGCCTGGTGAAAGTTGCTGGGCGTCGTTGGATACAGGCAGCACAGGACTACACTTATTGGCGTAACATGAGGGAGATCTACGTTCAGCAGTAGACGGCGATAGGCTGAAATGATGACGATGATAATTTTTTATTACGTTATCACGTAAAAGTAAACAGACTTTACAGCCAACCAATTTTGAAAAAAAAATATCTGCAATATGACAGCAATTATATTATCCGATAAATGACAGTTATAAAAAATGACTCGTGAATGGGAAGCTTGACTGATGGAATAATAAAACTGTAGAGTCATCTTCTTATAAATTTTTTGGTTCATATACTTGCGAATCTTTTATAAAATCGATTGAAATATACAGTTATTGATGTCTACTACATGTTTTTTTTCCCTTTGGTGGCGGAGTAAGATTACAATTCACCACCCCGTGGTTGTCGTAAAAGGCGACTAAGGGATATCTTATGCATATAACTACTATGCAAGAGAAGTTAAAGCGCGAAATTAAACTCTATATTAACCTATAGCGTGATATAGTAGGTTAATTTCCCGCCGAATCTGGAGGAGGACCCTGTGATGATGATATGTATTTTGATGAAGTAAGAATACAAATTACCATCCCCATTCTTAACCATGAGAGATTGCTAATTAACTAATTTTTAACAAAAAAAATCGACTTCAAACATTAAACTAAAAAGCAAAAAAAAATATGGCGACGAATTGAGAACCTCCTCTTTTTTTTTGAAGTCGGTTAAAAAACTTTACGAACTATAAGAAAAACGTTAAAATTACCTATAACATTTTAAGTATTGCACCAAAATCTTATACATTTTTGGGGCCGTTTCTCTACAACAAGTTTTATAAATCTGATAAAAATGTAATAAATACTACTTATAGTTGCTGTAAATCCGCTGTTTATAAATGGCTAGAATCCAAAGACTATCGGGAAATTGAGAATTTAATGCTGACTGGGTTGTAAATCGTACCTCGTATTAACACACAATCATACTAACAAAACGCACACCCACAAGCACATACATGTACACGTACACATATACACACGGACAGGCCCACGCGCCATACACACGCACACACACACATATACACACACATACTCACACGCGCGCGCACACACAAACACACACACACACACAAACACACACACACACACACATAGATACAAACCTATGAACAGATACACATACACAAGTATACATGCACGCTCATACTCATAGGTACATATGAAAATGCGGAATTTGTTTAACATGTACATGATTACACATGCACATATGCATACATGCCCGGATATACTCAAGAATGCATGCATATATTTAAATACATACTATATAATTATTTGGGAATGGACTGGCCTCCACGACACAGGGTTTTCTAGTGTGGAGTCCAGAGCTAAACCTAATCTAGCAAATAGATATAAATGTATGCCGAAATTGTATAATTTTAATTTAATTAATTTGATGTTCCTATTTAAATAAATAAATAAATAAATAAATTGCCCAAGGTTACCATCATCAAATCCTGACCTGATGACTATGGGACCATCTGGGAAATATACCCTATCAAACAAAAAAGAATTTTCCAAATAGGTCCAGGCATCTTTGAGTAATCGGTTAACATACATAAAAAAATTACGCGACGAATTGAGAACCTCCTCCTTTTTTGAAGTCGGTTAAAAATCGAAACTAAGTGCTGAACATGAAATCGCTGTAAAAGAAGCATCTTCATCATTATCTCAGCCCATATAAGTCCCACTGTTGGGCTCGATCGAGCCTCCTCCAAAATAGGAGGGAAATTGACATTACTATACCATGCTGGTCAGACAGGTTTGGTATAGGGTTTTGTTTCGAGTTTCCGTCTCTTGCATAAATGTTATATGTTTATTATATCCCTTAGGGGGTATAGGAAGTAGTCAATTGTCTTCTTATTCCATTACCACAGGGAATACGAATATTAAATTAATATTTTCGTTTAAATTTTAAACATGTACACTATGATAATGATATTAGTTCTAATATTATAAATGTGTATATCAATAACGTTTGTCTTGTTAAGTAACAGAAACTCATAACTGATGAGAAATTATCTTTTAAATTAATGTTCGTCCCTCTTCAATCATTTGTTAGTTATAAACTGTCATGGTATTGTTTTAAGCAACGAGAACAAATGAACGTCGACTATACAGATAGCGTAGCGGTCTAAGCAGCAATCTTTTATGTCAAGTGTCATGGGTTCCACTCCCGCGCTAGATAATTTCATATGCGATACATATATGTTCGTTCCGAGTCTGAGTGTAATTCTTGTAATTCCATTAATTATATATTATTACAGTACATTTACATATGCACGAAGCACGAGTTATCTGTATGATGACGGAGCAAGAATATAATTCACCACTGCATCTTGCCCCTGGATGTCGTATAAGACGACTATGGGATATAATATGCACATAACATCTGTGCAAGAGAAGGAAAACTCGATATAAAAGCCTATACCAACATGTCTGACCAGCATGGTATAGTAGGTCAAATTCCCTCCGATTATGGCGGAGGCTCGAGCCCAACAGTGGGACATATGTGAGCTGGGATGATGATGATGCATATTATATCCACTAAGCGTCATTAACAGCTCCAACTCGAGTCGCACATTTCTTTTTATTGCAAACGGTTACAACCGAGCAAACAGTACACCTGATGGTAAGTGTTGCCGTCGCTCATGGACCTTTGCAAGATCGCTGCCTACCGCGAAGAAAGTGAGGAGGGAGTGTGAATGCTTGCATTGAGGCTAAGGGCGTCGAAAAGGGGAGGCAGGGGGAGGGGTTGCCCTCCCCCCTAAAGATCAAATGCAGCTAGCCGCAAAGCGCCTAAAGTGACTTGTGAAGTTTTATACGTTGATATTAGAACCGTTCTTATTACCATCGTCATCGAGGCAAAGACTTCCAAGGTGTAACGCTTCATGCTTTCGACTGTACCAGGCGTTCATATTTTTTATCCTCCATAATATTGCCCCATTGCCCTCTTTGTCATAAGCTGTCGACGCTCTTGATTGAGGCTCGGTGATACCAAAGGCACTACCAAAACCCTCCACACGCAAACATCCTCATAAAGTTGGGCTCACCGAACTAAGCGCAGTAACAAATTGCTACTAATCAGACGTCGATTTTCTGAGAGAGTGTAGTACTACCCCGGACGGACCGGCCCGCGGCTGTAGACAGATAACTGTCGACAGTGTGGTCCTACCACTTGATGTAATGTATTCTTACTCCGTAACAACACGGAAAAAGCATTGAAAATAAATTAAAATTATATATTATTCAACATTAGAAATCACTTCTCATACGGTTCAAACGATACCGGAGCTTGAATTAATGAATAGGTGAATTCCGAAACAACACATTCAGGATGAAACGCGTACGTCGTTTTGTGTCGTGAAATAGACGAAATAATTGGGGAACAATTGTGAGAATTTCAAAATATTTACTCATTTGATTTAAATAAACTTCATTACAGCTCATATACGACCCACTGTTGGGCTCGGGCCTCTTCGACAATAAGAGGGAAACCATAACCCACCAACAAATAAAGTATCGTGTAAATAATAGTGTGAGCTTCAAAAACGTATTGTTTTGTCATTACAAACAAACACTTTAATTTTATTTGTTTGTATAGATGATGATAATAATATTAAGTACCCTATTTGCAAATTATAAAACGAGAGAAAATTAATGAGTTTCTCTTGTAACTAAACTTTATGCGAGTAATTAACTTAGATTACCAAAGCAGAGTTTACTTTGTTTATAGTTTTAATTTTATTTTCCATTCGCGATATTGTTTTGGTCTTTATAGTGAATTATTTTTTAATTATCTTTTTGCAGTTGTTTACGTAAATAAATAATTCGTTTAGAAGTAAGAAGAACCACACTGTTGACATTAGATTGTCTACAGCCGCGGGCCGGTCCGTCCAAAGTAGTACCACACTCTCGCCGAAATCGACGTCCGAGTAGTAGCAATTTGTTACTGCGCTTCGTTCGTTGAGCGAGAGAGCCGGAAGTCCAACTTTCTGAGGGTGTTTGTGTGTGGTGGGTTTTAGTGATGCTTTTAGCATCACCAAACCTCATTGCACGCATTCACGCTACCTTCATTTTCTTCATGGTAGGCAGCAGCCTTACAAAGGCCCATGAGCGGTAGCAATACTTACGATTAGATGTACTGTTTGCTCGTTTGCCCCCGGTTACAATAAAATAATTAAAAAATAAATACTTTGTTTAGAAGTAAGAAGCTACATGCAAACATACATCATCATCGTTTTAGCCTATTACCGTCCACTGCTGGACGTAAGCCTCCCTCATGTTATGCCACAATGTGCGCTCCTGTGCCGCCTGCATCCAACGACCCCTTTCACTAGGTCATCGGTCCACCTAGAGGGGGGCATCTTACACTGCGTCGTCCGATACGTGGTCGCCACTCGAGAACCTTTTTTCCTCAGCGGTTGTCAGTTCGTCGAGCGATGTGGCCTGCCCATTGCCACTTCAGCGTGCTAATTCTTCGTGCTATGTCGGTTACACCCGTTCTGCGGATTTCCGTATTCCGGATTCTATCTCGCAGAGATACGCGTATGTGTATATATACATATAATTCATCGATCTACCTACCGTATATATTAATAAGCAATAGAATCTCATTACTCTTTTTTTGGGTGGGCTATAGTCAGCAGACACGTTGTCCGTTTCATCCGGGGCGGAACGCGTCATAACCCATAACCCGCCCACAACTGGTATCGAGTCCCTTGCCATCCGTGAACACTTAATTCACCAAGCAACGGAATCTTATCACCCTAAACAGCAGTCGTATTTTGTTTTCTTTACTATTGTCCGTGTGATAACGGAGTATCCATCTCTTGCCTGTGGGTGTCGTAAGAGACGACTAAGGGATTAAATATACATATAACATCAATGCTAGAGATAAAATACTCGAAACGAAACCATATGCCAACACGTCTGACCAGCGTGGTCTTCGGTGGTTTTCAGAGAGGGCGTTCGACGATCGCGGCCCTGCTGCGCCTGAAGGCCGTAGTAGCGGAGGCCGTCACCGGCGGAGGAGTCCTGTTGGCGGTGTCCCTGGACATCGCCAACGCCTTCAACAGTCTGCCATACAGCTGCATCAGGGAGGGACTGAAGTATCACGGGGTGCCCGTGTACCTCAGGCGGCTGGTGGCAGACTACTTGGAGGGGCACAGCGTCCTCTACGTTAACCGAGTAGGGGACGTTGTGCGAACGCCCATGACGTGTGGTGTCCCACAGGGGTCGGTTCTGGGTCCGACCCTGTGGAACATCGGCTACGACTGGGCGTTGAGAGGAAGTCTCCCACCCGGGCTGGGCGTAATTTGCTACGCCGACGATACACTCGTCACAGCCCGTGGTGAGACGCTAGAGGAGGCGGCACGCCTGGCAACTCTCGGCACCGAGGAGATTGTCAGGCGGATCGAAGCGCTGGGGTTGAGGGTAGCCCTGGAAAAGACGGAGGCCCTTTTGTTCCATGGCCTCCGTACCGCCGGGCCTCCCGCCGGCGCTTCGATCACCGTGAAGTCGGTCACCATCAGCATCCAGGCCCACATGAAGTACTTGGGCCTGGTGCTCGACGGGCATTTTTGGTTCCGGGAGCATCTCCATCGATTTGTTCCCCGGCTTGTCAGCGCGGCGTCCGCCCTTTCGCGGCTGATGCCGAATGTGGGTGGACCCAGTGCTACGTGCCGACAGCTGTACACGGGGGTGATCCGGTCGATGGCCTTGTATGGCGCACCGGTGTGGGCGGGGTCCCTGACCGTCCGTCTTAGGGCCCTCCATCGCTGCCGACCATCGCCAGGGAGATGCTCGACAGCGTCAGGAACTGGGACGCGGTCGCCGCCTTTTGTGAGGCCGTAATCTCACGGAAGGAGGCGGCGGATCATGTGCGAGTAGAGCTCTTATTCGGCGACACGTTCCGCCGCCGGCGACTGGGGCGGCGCAGGCGCGAGTATCTGGCGAGGCCGCGGGTGATCAGACCGGGGAATTGTCCGTCACCCGCAGAGAGGCTGACCGCGCGATGGCGACCGACGTCCCAGTACGTCGAGACGTGAGGTTACCCGAAAGGGTATTCCGTCGGGCCGACCACTGATGACAAGTCATATCTGCTCCGGTGGTCGGCCCAACAAACAACGAGGTGACGTGGGTACGGGCGGGTTATGGGCCCGCGCGCCGTCCTGTCAACGGCCCAGGACCGCGCGTGCGCTTACCATAGCCCACCCAAAAAAAAAAAAAAAAAAAGTCAACACGTCTGACCAGCGTGGTCAATTTCCCTCCCATAATGGAGGAGACCCGAACCTAACAGAGGGACGTATATGAGCTGACATGATGATGATGATGAGTTTCTGCATAACAACAACTGAGCCAATTGTTTTTAAATATATAATAATAATAATCATTTATTTCAGAATTATTTAACTCCATATTTTGTTAGTATCAATAAAAACTTTAAAGCTAGTGTTAATAACATTAACAAACTAAATTAAATCAAACACTAATTTTATTCAGTAGTTTTATTTATAAAAAAAAAATCAAATCAAATTATATTCAATTTTTGAATTAAAATATGCTTACTAGAAAAATATCTGGTCTCAATGTTAGAAATTGAAACTAGATAACTATTAAAGCAAAGATAAACACACTATAAATGTTAAAAACAGAACAAGTTACGTATAAAGGAACGTAACAAATACTGCTATCGCGCGCACAACTTCATATTGTATGTAGAGCGAGAAATGGAACGTCGCAACCAGACCACAGATTGTTTTCATAAAAGTTTATAAAAACAATTCAAACCTAAAACTTTATGACCACAATAAACAACAAATATTACAGTTTGAAAATATAACTAGTACCTATTAAAAATCAGCCATTGGGAAAATACGTTTGATAGTAAGTTTATGAGTTAGAATAAATATTTAAAACCAATAATACATAGATTAGAATAATTAAAAACTAGAGTCGTAAACACGATAAAAGTGAAACTATTGTATTACTTAATGATTTCTTTAGGCTTACTCTTGAAATTAATTCTAATTTCGAATCCGATTCAATTCCAACCTCACCAAACTTATTTTTGGTACTCTTAAATAAAATCGAGAATGAACTTTTAACGTTTGGCGTTGTTATATCCACCAATTGTGCCGTATTTAATTACTTTAAATTAATAACGTTACCGAACTCGATCACCACAAATACGCTTTCTTGAAATTGTGCAACATTAACGATTTTAAACTACGTCAAAATCACGTCGGGAGTAGCAAATATTTGACTTAATCGACGAAAGTCATATTCATTTAGTTTAAACAAATGCCACCGAATTTGATTCCAATCATGCGTTAGTGTCGCTTTCAAAAGTACCAAATTGCTCAAATTCGAGTTGCAATTGGATTTAAGATTAGAATCTAGATTCAAGAGTAAGCACATTGATGTTAAGGCAATTATTACACATTGTAAATAAACCTACGGATTTTATCGTGTTTATATTTGATTTATTTCCCGACGTTTCGATCATTTTACATCGTTCATGGTCACGGGTGGACAAAGATGTTTGACGTCCAAACAAGTCATCGATGTTACAGATATTTATAATTATCTACCCGCTACAGAAATGTAATAACTAATTTCTGCTGCATGGTGTTTGAAACGTCGGGTCGGTCGACGTTCGGGTCACGAAATAGTTTTCCGATAACCTCTAATTACGTACATGTCTATTAATTTAACTACAATTAAGGGAGGTGTCGTTAATATTTAATGATAACATTACTAGGCTATAATATATTAGACGATTTGTTGAAAATTACCAATTTGGCATTAAAAAATCGACCATTTTTTACTCCAAAAACAAATTTTTTTTTCCAGTACTATGCCATTTTATTAATTTTAATATTTTTCAAAAATCGTAGGTCATTGTGTAGGAAATACCTTCAACATTAATCCATCTTTTTTAATTTTTTTGATTCGGCTACTCATTCGACTGGAATCATGTCAGCAGTTGGGGAATTTTTTTTTTGGCACCTCCGAAGACAGCATATAAGTCCATTATTTTTCAATATATTTATAAAAAAAAAATCTTAAAATATAGCTAGAAATATACCTTATTATGTCCAAAAAATTTCAAAACATTCTATCGAGTACTTTCTTTTAAAAAAATTCACGAAAATCGTCTAATTTTTCATAGGTTACACTGGTATAGCCCCCTAATATTATTAAAATACAACTGAAGGCTGTTTATTTCTTTCATAATTATGATTTCTGCTCATATATGCTTCACTGTTGGGCTCGACCCTTCTCCACAATAGGCGGAGAAACAAATTCTATACCACGCTTGTCAAACGTATCGGTATAGGGTTTTATGTCAAGTTTTCCTTCTCTTGCCTATAGAGAGACTAAATATAACAGAAACATAACATCTATGGACGATATGCGTATTTAACCCCTTAGTCATCCTTTACGACACCCGTGAGTAAGATGTGTGTGAATTGTATTTTTACACGGAAATAATACATATCTATACTAATATTATAAAGAGGAAAGATTTGAAAGAAAGAAAGAAAGAAAGAAAGAAAGAAAGAAAGAAATCTGTTTATTGTGACGAACAAGACAAATAATTGAAAGGTACAAAAAAAAAAGAAATTTACAAATGGAGCTTATTGTCCGTCCCAAAGCGTCCCCAACTCAGCATAATGCAGGTTCAAAGAAACCTGCACTGATCTTCCGTGGAGGCGCTTTAATGACGTCACGGATTTCAGATACACGAGTTAGCATCAAGAATATATTTTAACGAGATAAATAAAACCACATGAATAAAAGATAAAAAAAGAAGGCTATAAATTAGTTGTCTATGAGGTATTTAAGTAAAACTGTATTAGGCACATATATTAGGCATTTTAAGTAGGAACATGAGTGCGTGTACATATCTATGCGATACAAGTGTCCAGATCACCCGGTTAAAGTTATTAACTACATCAAAGGATTGTTGTGGTATATGAAAGGTATAATATATTCAGGCAATAAGCGACTTTAAAAATTAAAATAATTATGTAGATATAGAATTAAAATGTAATGAATAAAATAATAATGAAAAAAGTAATAATAATAATAAATAATACTAATGGTGTTCTTAAATAGCACTAGTATCATGCGTTAAAAGTTCTTCCCATTTTTGATGTTTGAAAATAAATTTTTTCAAGTTAATTTTAAAACATTGCGCATTTTGTATATTTCTTATAGGCGGTGGGATGTTGTTCCAGCACTTTGTTACTGCATACCGGAAACTACCTCTAAAAGTCGCCGATCTATGACTTTTCGTGGCAAGCTGATCTGCACACCGTCGAGAACCATGAGGCCTGCTTTTCGATAGCCATGACAGCTTATTATATAGGTAGCTCGGTGCTTTAAACTTTAGCACACCAAAAAGGAGACAAGCTAGGTGCAGTTTACGTCTATGTCTCATCTTCAGAATTGTGTGCTCATTCAAATATGGAGTGACATGGGCTCTAAAAGGAATGCTGAAACAAAAACGGGCACAGGCGTTTTGAACTCGCTGAATAAGCTTCTGTGTTCTAGCTAAGAGACGTGGTCCAAAAACTGTATCCATGTAATTTAATTTGGACAATATTAAGGATTCAACCAACTGCACGCGCAAAGATTCCTGCAGAAAAGGCCTCGCCTTATATAAAACTTTAAGTTTATAAAAGCAGGTCTTCACCGACTGTATTACATGCTTTTCAAACCGTAAACCAGCATCCATGTGTAGACCCAAATTTCTTGATTCCATAACGCGCGCAATTGCTTGTCCCTGCAACATGACATTTATTGACGGACACAGTGTAGCAAGACGGTGGCTACTACCAAACAATAAATATTTCGTCTTTTCAGGGTTAAGTAGTAAGCAATTACTGGTAGACCATGTAGCAATACTTAATTACCTCATTTAAAATACTTATTGCATTATCAATTTCGGAAGGCTTAAACGAAATATACAGTTGGATGTCATCAGCGTAAATGTGAAATTTACAGTGATGAATATGTTGCCCTATGTCAGCTGTGTACAAAATAAAGAGGATTGGGCCCAATATTGAGCCTTGGGGAACTCCTGTGGTCACAGCAATACTTTCAGAAATTATTGATGATCCGTCCGGACGATTGAGCTCTACATATTGATAACGTTCACTCAAATAACTATGAAACCATTTTAAAGCTTTGACATCAAAGCCATAATAGGACAATTTAGATAATAGTAAATTTAAGTTTATTGAGTCGAACGCCCTAGAAAAATCTAGTAGTACTAGTATTATGCAAAGACCCTCATCCTGAGCACACAAGATATTATCAGTAACATCTAGCATAGCGGTTACCGTGCCACGCCCCTTCCTAAAGCCAGACTGTGTTTCAGGTAAAATATTGTTGCTCTCTAAGTATTCTACCAATTGTCCGCAAACTACCTTTTCCATGATCTTTGACAAACATGGTAAATTACTAATAGGCCTCAAGTCTTTCATTTCTGCCGGGTGTGAAACTTTAGGCAGAGGACGAACAATGGCAGTCTTCCATACGTCAGGAAACACAGATGAATTTATGGACATATTTATCAAGTCTTTAATAACATCAGTTGTGTTATGAAAAGTCATAATAATTTGCTTGTTTGTATTGAATAAGCTCCGAAACTACTGAACCGATTTCAAAAATTCTTTCAACAATGGAAAGCTATAATATCACGGAGTAACATAGGCTATATTTTATCGCGGTATTCCCACGGGAACGGAAATTACGCGGGTAAGACGACTGAAACAGAAGCGAAGCGAGGGCAGGTTTGCTAGTGGGTTATTATAACATATGTCTTTACAGATAATAGCCGATATACCATGAATATCAAAATCAATAAAAATATAATAATCTGCTTATAAACCATATGTTGCTAGATGAACATTGTGATCACAACAACTGTCGTAATAAAAAGTTGCCAAGGATCCCATTAGCTAACAAGGGATGGTGATATCGAGTGACGTGACCGGGGATTTAGTCCGTCACCCGCCGAGAGGCCGACCGCGTGAAGAAAGACCGATGTCCTCCCCGAGCGGGGGGACGTCGGTTGATGGGAGGGTACCCCACTACGGGGTATTCCGTCGGGCCGACCACTGATGACAAGTAACCCTGCTCCGGTGGTCGACCCAACGACGCAGACGTCGTGGTGTTTGGGTGGGTTGCGGGTGTGCGTGCTTATGCCCCTCTATCACCCCGGACGGAGTGTTGTGAGAAGTGCGCCGACCGCAGGCCAAACAAAAAAAAAATTAAAAGCGATGGTGATATACTCTTTAGGCTGTCACTACACTCGAAAAAATACACGTTGCATGAGAATTCATCATCATCGTAACAATCCATATACATCCCACTACTGGGCTCGAGCCTCCTCCATAATAGGAGAGAAATTGATCTTACTATACCATGCTGGTTAGACAAGTTGGTATAGGGTTTTGTTTGAGTTTTCCATCTCTTGCATAGATGTCATATGCGTAATATATCCCTTAGTCGTCTTTTACGACACCCACGCTAGCTAGGGGAACGAGGAATTATTGCGGCCAAAATATTAATAAGACTATCCCCATTTTTTCGAAAATGCTTAGCTTCGCATAGTATAAAACAATATATTTCTATCATCAATTGTTCAATAAGAAAATTTACGGCATCAATGATGGCATTTACTAGAATAATATTACAGTAAAAGCTCTTTATTCCCGGGATATATGCTTCGTAAACATGACGCGAATTCAGTAAGCGTAAATATGGAATATATATAGAATTATAGAAGATATGATTCCAAGAATCGGGGTTGCTTGAATGAGGATATGAATATCACAGGAGCTTGTATAGATATGTTAATTGAAGGCTGGGGTATTAAAGACATATTATGTCGACCCCATTCCGTGTGGTGACGGACTAAGAATACAATGCCCCACTCCCCATCTTGCCCGTGGATGTCGTAAAAGACGACTAAGGAATATTATATGCATATAATATCTATGCAAGAGATGTAAAACTTGAATAAAATCCTGTATCAACCTGTTTGACCAGCTTGGTAAGATTAATTTGCCTCTTATTGTGGAGAAGGCTCGAGCCCCAACAGTGGGACATATATAAGCTGAGATGATGATAATGATGATGAATGATGATGTCAAGCCCACTTAGAATGAAAGACTAGTGATAATACCCCATTTTTTTATGGTAGGCTATGGACTGGACACACCCTGTCCAATATCTCCAAGGCGACGGATGGACGAAGTGTGGCCCATAATCCACCATATTCTCTCCAAATTGCCATTGAGGCGACCATTGGCCCCCCCGATCCGGATTACCGTTTTGGGTACCTTTCCCTTCGACGCCCCAGCAACAAAGTCTTACTGCGTCGGACTAATTTTCGGTCCTTTTATCCGCAATGATTTGCCAAGATTCTAATATAAAGTATACTTCAATCAATTTAAACTTTCCGTGTGGTTACGTGTGGATAGTAAAAATAAAATTCAGAAGCTATCCTACGTGCTAGCCCTATCTTACGTGTGAGTGGCGTAAAAAAACCAACTAAGAAATGTATTGTATATATATCAAATATGCAAGAAAAGGCAAATTCGAAATAAAATCTTTTACTAAGTAGGTCAATTTCCTTCACAATGTGGATGAGACTAATGCTTAGCATTGGCACATATACGAGCTGAAATATTAATTATTAATTTACTCAGATAAACGTGCTCGTATAGAATAATGTTCATTAGCATAGCAGCATGCTGCCTCCACCGCCATTGTGTGGTAACCGCATATGGCCCTGACTGCCATGGCTCTGTTTGGACGCCACAAGAGAGCCTCCAGTCAGACGGTCAGGGACCCCACCCACACCGGTGTGCCATTTTGTTTAGAGTTTCTCTTCTCTTGCATAGATGTTATATGCTTATCCTATAGTAGGCTTTAACAACGTCCACGGGTAAGATAGGGAGTGATGAATTGTATTTTTATTTCGTCACTACACGAATAAACGCTACTACATGGCAACAATAGCTACTACTTAGAATAATAACGTATAGAAGGATAGTGTCAATACTTCGAACTTTCAAGATTTGAATCTTAAAATACTAATGGCGCGCAGACGATTACACACGTACACACGCAAACCACTATACAAAATGAAATCAAATTTTGTTTTTATTAATATAAATCGTCGAAATACTTTTAAAAGTAATAGTTAAAAACCTTTTAAGTTTTTCAAATGTGTTGTGACACCATTTGAATGCACAAAGCGTCATAATTATCAAATTTATTTTTAAGAGTTGCGTACGTACGTGCAGTACAATGACTTATACATTACGGAACGGTTCCGGCGTAAGCTCCATTAGGCTCCAATTGAAGTGCCTCACTTTTTGTGCGTGAACTTACCTTCTATACGTTATTATTCTAAGAGCTACTAATAATTATCTGGTTTTAACAAAAAGCTTGAAAAGCTTTCTATTTTCTTGTTGTTTCGTCGCATTTAAAAGGTTTTTTCAGTACGGATTAATATTCAACAGAAGCGTTACTAATTTGCCTTTTCAAAATAAGATTTTTTTCCATTGATGTTTCAATTTTTATCAGGAAATAATAGGTCTGATTTTTCAAGTTAAAGGATGCCTTTTCGGTGCTTGTTGAAAGCTCTTTCTAAATGCAATGGTGTTAACGTTTACTCGAAGTGAATTTTGTTAAGATTCTCGACTTGCACTTAATTTTTTGTGAAACCTTTAGATACGCTGTGGACATCATTTTGTGAGAGTACATTTGGTATTGAATGTAACTGAAAGGTTTATATAACTCTTGTCCGAGTGAAGTCAGCTCTTGTCTACTAATTGAGCATTTTGAAAGTACGATTATCATTTTAGCTCATATACATTCTATATCTTGCCCGTGGATGTCGTAAAAGATGACTAAGGGATATAATACGCATATAACATCTATGCAAGAGAAGGAAAACTTGAAATAAAACCCTATACCAACTTATCTGACTAGTATGGTATAGTAAGGTCGATTTCCTTCCTATCGTGGAGGAGGCTCGAGCCCAAAAGTGGGACGTATATGAGCTAAAATGATGATGATGACATTCCACTGTTGGGCTAAGGCCGCTTCCTCAATAGGAGTAAAATTGATATACACGCTGTTCAGATGAGATGGTATAGGATTTAATTGGGATTTTTTATTTTTAACCGACTTCAAAAAAGGTTTCTCAATTCGACCGTATATATACTTTTTTATGTTTGTTCGCGGATAACTTCGTCGTTTATAGACCGATTTTGATGATTTTTTTTTTATTGGAAAGGTTATACATCCCAGTTGGTCCCATGAAAATTTTATCGAAATAGAACAAGCGGTTTTAAAAAATCAACAAAAATCCAAAAAAAAAAGTTATCTTCATTGTCTACATTATTAAAGGCGGTTTCTTTTTTGAGAATACAAATCACCATATCCTATCTTGTCTGTGGGTGTCGTAAAAGACGACTTAGGAATTATAATACGCAGACAACATCAATGCAAGTAAAGCAAAATTCGAAATAAGTCTATATAATACCAAACCTTTTTTTTTGGGGGTGGGTTGCGGTTGTCGCACTCCTCGCACCACTCCGTCCGGGGCGACAGAGGGGCGTAAGCACGCACACCCGCAACCCACCCACGTGCATGTCGCCTTCGTCGTTGGGCCGACCACCGGAGCAGGGTTACTTGGCATCAGTGGTCGGCCCGACGGAATACCCCCTATTTGGGGTACCCTCCCATCGACCGACGTCCCCCCCTCTGAGAAGACGTCGGATAGTACCAGGCCTAACCAGCGTGGTACGTCAACTTAGCTCCCATCGTGGAGGAAGCTAGAGCACATCAGTGGAACGTATATGGGCTATGATGATGATGTGCATAACATGATAATAGTTAAAAATAATTCTTTCTAAATTCTAGTTTTTATGTAATAACTAGCAACCCGGTTTCAGTCACCGTACCCGCGTAGTTCCCATTCCCGTGGGACTACCGGGATAAAATATAGCCTATGTTACTCCCTGATATCATAGCTTTCCATTAGTGAAAGAATTTTTGAAATCGGTTCGGTGGTTTAAGCGTGAAAGCCTAACAAACAAATAAACAAACAAACTTACTTTCGTATTTATAATATTAGTAAGGATTCTATTTGTTTATGTTTTTCACGTCCCTAACGATACCTATGGTAAAGACACAGTTAAAGAGGTTAATTCATGTATGTAGGCAACTAGGCTAGTGTTAGTATAAACTTCAAAAATCAATATATTAATCTTTTTTTACATTGAAATTTATCTAAAATGTGTGATTAATTTGTTGCCTATTTATTTTTGTATACAGAATGTACCAGGTTATGGGGAAACTGTTCGAGTATGTTGTAGTTTAATGGTCATAGATCGTAATTAGAACGTGTATTACTCAAAAAACAATATAACACAATAGTTATAGTGATTTCAAAAATGTGTGTCAAAGAGTCTATGCCTTAAATATGTACGTATACGTACGTATTATATAGGTATGTACAGACAGGATACATGTAGGCATATAAAGCTTCGACAGTATAAATAGGTATGAATTGCGCAAACACTTCAATGGTAACGTAGGTACAAAGGCGCCTCGTCAACGGTCATCGGCCGATCAGCTGATTTAAAGCGAAGTTTGTTTTGCTTATGCGAACATAATCATTGATTTATTCAATTTCTAATGAACATTTAACAAAGTACGAAAAAGCCTTGACATAATTGAAAACTTTACGTCTCTAACTCATTAACGAATCGATATTTTTCCTTCAAATTTTTTTCATGGGTTCCTACCACCATTGCCTAACTCCCGTTTGACCAGTTGCCCCATAATTAGGTACACATATAAGGATATTTTTTCTTTTTTTTTTACATTTTTTACATTGACGTTATAATACTTCAGCCAGCTTCTAATCAGAAGTTTCACTTCTACTAATAAGGGTCATTCAATGACTATCCAAATGTTATCTTTCTACCTCATTGAAGTTCCGATATTTGGATTAGGGACAAGTGAATTAATTCAACATCTCTGTTACACGTCGTAGATTTATCGATGAAGATTCAAATGGCATTCAGTATGCTTACAATGTTGATTGTATGAATATTCAAGCTACAAGCCGCTTTTGAACTCACTAATTACATTACTCCGTATTTTTTTTATTGTAACACTCGATACGAAGGTAATAATCCTAGTATCAATGTGCTCATCTCAGCCCATATACGTCCCACTGTTGGGCTCGGGCCTCCTCCTTAATGGAAGGGTAATTGACCTGCTATACCACGCTGGTCAGACGTGTTGATATAGGGTTTTATTTCGAGTTTTCCTTCTCTCGCATAGATGTTATATGCGTTTTATACCCCTTAGTCGTCTCGTACAATCACCCAGGGGTAAGATGTATGGTGAATTGTATTCTTACTCCGTCACCATACGGAACCATCCCCTATTTTACCCGTGGGTGTCGCAAAAGAGGAGTAAGGGATTATATATAGATGACAACTACAAACCTGTTAGCCAGAAAGCCAATAACGCGAACACTTGATACCATAAACGAAGTTCACACAAAAACTGTTATTTTTACATGTCAATTGAGTGAATTCAATAAGACATTTTTTTAATACTATATTTTAGATTAGTTTAAAAGTAGGTATAGTTTAAAGCATGCGCTACACGGTTTCAAACAGTGGTTTGAAACAGATGTTTGAAACAGTGTAGATAGATGTTTTATGCCAAATTTCGTATGACCTTTAAACGCCCTTGGTAGCGAGGCTTGTGTTTCAAACCACTGGCCAAGTGGTGGTTTTTATCTTGTTTGAAACCATCTAGCCGCTTGTTTGAAACCAAACGAACGATAGTCATGCTGCAGAGGTCAGCGCAGGCACACGCGACGACGTTCTGCGCACAAAATGGCGCGTGAGCAGATGGAACGCGATCGTGATTTTATTACTCAACTTCTCGAGTTATACAAAGAGTTGCCCTGCCTTTGGGACTTAAATTATGAAGGTTATAAAAATAAAACACAGAAAAGAAATGCTTGGGATATTTTAATTTTATCCTTCAATTGCACACAAAAGTGCAAGACTTACTCCAACTTTTTGTTGTTTTGATATGTAAGGCGTCATGACGTCGTTGTAGTGATTATACGGTACGCGAGCGTAAAGACGTCCTATCCGCGCCACGTTCTCTAAACACTGTTGGTTTCAAACAAGCTTAAAAACCATGTAGCCAGGAAAGTGCTTTTCTGCCTTTTCTGTTTCAAACCACTGTTTGAAACCGTGTAGCACATGCTTAATGGTAAATTAGAGAAGTAAGCTTAGTATTAAGTTTAGTGTAGCACTATCGTATTGGGTTTTTAGCCTGTAAATAGTAATAAATAAATCAATACCAATAAATAAAGCCGAAACTTTTTGCAATATGTCAAAACAGATGACATATTGCGTCGACCCCAAGTAATTGGGATAAGAGCAAGATGATGATGATGATGATGAATACCAATAAATAAAATTGGAGTGTCTGTTTGTAATGTCAAAATAATAGGCCTTTTTCATGCTCACACGGTTACTTGCACTATATATATATGCCTAAAAATCAATTTATAATTTTTTGTCTATCTATCTGTCTGTCTGTCTGTTTGTTCCGGGTAATCTTCAAAACGGCTGGACCGATTTCAAAAATTCTTTCACCAATGGAAAAATATAATATCAGGGAGTAAACTAGGCTATATTTTGTCCCGGTATTTCCACAGAATTGGGAACTACGCGGGTAAGGTGACTGGTGGAAGGTGACGAAGCGAGGGCACCCGCCCTCGCTTCGTCACCGTCAAAATAAAAAGTTTTTTTATGCGCACATAGTTATTTACACGATACGTAAGCCTAAAAACCACTTTAATTTTATTTTGCTGTTTGTCTGTTTGTTGCAGGTAATCTTTAGTAGAGTAACTTAGGCTATTTTTCCCGAACCCGAGACCTCATGGACTGCAGTCACGCATCGTAGTATTTTAGAAGATATTGGCGATTTAAAAATCTGGGGCAAGGTGACTGAAACCGAAGCGAAGTGAGAGCGGATTGCTAGTTCTCTGTGCGTGGCGGATTAAACCGAAGCGAAGTGGATGGTTAGTTTTTTTTTTATTTATTTAAGGAAACTGAACAGCATTTTAACACACAGTTTCACATATATGAATATGCAAACAGACTCAGCTGTTTGCATTTACAATAAGCAGAGCTAATTACAGAATTGCACGACAACATAATTTTAGATGATACAAAATAGCAATTTATTAGTTACTAGCAACCCGCCCTCGCTTCGCTTCGGTTATAGATTATAGTCGTTTTACCCGCGTAGTTCCCGTTCCCGTGGGAATACCGGGATAAAATATAGCCTAGTTTACGCCCTGATATTATAGCTTTCCATTGGTGAAAGAATTTTTGAAATCGGTCCAGCCGTTTTGAAGATTACCCGGAACAAACAGACAGACAGACAGACAAAAAAAAATATAAAATGATTTTTAGGCATATGTACCTATAGTGCAAATAACCGTGTGAGCATGCAAAAAGTCTATTATTTTGACATTACAAACAGACACTCCAATTTTATTTATTGGTATAGACTATCTATTTACAGGCTAAAAACCCAATACGATAGTGCTACACTAAACTTAATACTAAACTTACTTCTCTAATTTACCATTAATCTATACCTACTTTTAACTTAATCTATAACATAGTATTAAAAAAGTGTCTTATTGAATTCACTCAATTGATATGTAAGAATAACAATTTTTGTGTGAACTTCGTTTATGGTATAGTAATGTGTGCTGTGTGGTAGCGGCTTCGAATACTACCAACCCTTGCTTTGCTCATGGGTGTCGTAAAAGACGACTAAGAGCCCTAGATTTACCCGGACCAACTCCATCTGGTACCATTTGGGTCAACGATTACATTCCCAAGGAGGGTTGACGTCAGGCTGGCGGCCGGTCATAAAAGTCATTGCCGAAACTTTTTGCAATATGTCAAAACAGATGACATATTGCGTCGACCCCAAGTAATTGGGATAAGAGCAAGATGATGATATGGTCCAGCCGTTTTGAAGATTACCCGGAACAAACAGACAGACAAAAATTTTTTAATTGCTATTTTAGGCATAGGTGTCGTGCAAATAACCGTATGAGCATGAAAAAAGCCTATTATTTTGACATTACAAACAGACACTCCAATTTTATTTATTGGTATAGATAATAATTATTCAAAATATTAAACAGCAGAAAAAAAATAACAGTTTAAAAAGTATACAATAAACAAAATCAAAAAGAAAAAGTAAATATTCTATGATTGTGGATTAACGGTCAAGTCTCGAAGAATGTGATTTTTAAAATTATTTTTGGACAATTTTCTTTAGTTCTTAATATATTTCGTACTTAGGATATTAATCACAGTTACAAAATTATTGCATTTATTTTCACAAATTGGGTTAACAAGAAGAAATTAAACCGTCTTATAAAATTGTATGCTTTGAAACATTTTTCTGTAAACGTTAGAAGGCCATAAACGTTATGAAGGAGGCTGTTTTTTCCTTATCTAATTAAATTTGTTGTGAGTCCCAAGATAATTAAAAGCGATTTCCGGACTTCTTGAAGGAAAAATTTGGTGTTTTTTACGAAGACTGTTGTGGATCCTAGTTTACAGGAGTTGCAGTGATGAACATATCTGGTGGGATAAGTCCCTATTAAAATTAGAAGAATCATCATAATACGTCGAACCCTTAGCATAAGGATTTATTAAACATTATAATTAGGCAATAACACGTTTATGTCCTTTGAACCACGTACGTTCTACCCGAGCAAACCCATGAATTTTTTTGCATGTAAATATTAATGATAAAATAGTAACACATTTTTCGTCATTAAAGGAAAAATAATCTTCAATACAAAATCAGATATTAAAATTGATGGGGGTATTATGGCAGGTATTTTCATGACAAAAAAAAATTCCTTTGATAAATAATATTGTGCCAATGAGACTTTTTTGTAAATTATATTTTAAAAAAATATAAGCAATGATCTGGTTACACATAGGGCTGTTGATATTTTTTAAAATATAGTTTGCCGATATATCGATATTTTTAAATATATCAATATCGGAGTTCGATATATCGAAAAAGAATATCGATATTACGATATTTTCCCTCATAACCACTTTTAACCACTTCGTTTATTGCAAGGTTTGCCGATGAGCTTTCTTTAGCAATATTTCAGAAATAAATTATAATATATCATCAATTTCATGCCAGCATTTTCACAGTAGATTAATTATGTTTACGGTGATTTTGTAGAATAGTTTACATGAAAAAATAAAACAACAAAGTTATTCAAATGAATACGACGATATATCGAGAGTCGATCTCTCGATATATCGTCCAAATAAATATCAGGAATAAGTATCGATATTTTTAAATAATAATATCGATATATCAATATTTTATCAACAGCCTTAGTTACACGTCGCCTGGACGCTTCGAGGCAGTGGAAGGATAATAATAATAATAATAACTTTATTTCCAAAATGATTTACAATGTTTAAAACACCAAGTTAATTATCCGTTAAGTTATACATCATATTTAGATTTCTGACCCCATACTAAGATTGAACTTGTGTTATGGATCCCTGGATGGAGGATGGCACGTAACTCCCCATTGTCGTTTGGCCTGTTCACTGCTACATTTGTAGCGTAAGTTATCATCATCATCTCAGCTCAAATAAGTCCCACTGTTAAGCACAGACCTGCTCCACAATGATCTTACTAACATACTATACTGCGATTGTTAGTATGGTTTTATGTGTAGTTTTTATTCTCTTATTTTAAAAAGGAAGGAAGGAAGGGAGATCCTCCACTTTCTCACGGTAATTAATATACTGCACACTACAATAGAAGGAATATGGAATAGGATTAAGGTTTTTGATCGGGCGTCACACAGCTTTGATCGGTGCCATACAGCTTCGTCACACAGCTTTATCACACAGCCTTGTGATACAGCTTTGTCACACAGCCTTGCCATACAGCTTTGTCACACAACTTTGATCAGTGTTAGGACTAGGAAATAAGGAAATCTTACCCTCACGTAATAAGCACCTTCCAGAACATCAACTTGCAATTTTCCGCCACATTTGAGCGTAACGTAATAGAAAAGCGCATCTTTTCTGTGGAGTGTAGATTGTGCAGATGTTTGTTGCTCAATATTTTGAACCACACATAACAACAGGTTTAATGGCTGTCTTATACAGACGTCTTATACGGACCACGTGCGAAATAACGATGTGCTTCGAAGGGCAAACGTGGACGATATTGAATCCTACCTCATGCAGCGACAACTTTGTTGGAGCGGTCACTTGCTACGGATGACAGACCAACGTATGACGAAGCGCATCTTCTATTCGAAACTTGAGGAGGGCAAGCGTAAACAGGGTGGCCCACTCCTCAGATACAAAGTTGTTCTAAAACATCACTTAAAAACGTGCGATATTCAACCATCTCAATGGCAAAGCGAGCCGCTAATTGACAAGAATGGAGAGTGTTAGTGAAAACTAAAGTCCAGAATTTTGAGTTGAAGCGACGCTCTAAACTAGACATCAAGCTAGATGAATTGAAAACCCGACCACCTGCGGCAATTAGATATAACTAGATCAATAATGTTCTTACATGCCCACAATGTGCGAGGTCCTTCTAGCTGTGTGGTAGCGGCTTCGAATACCACCAACCCTTGTTTTGCTCGTGGGTGTCGTAAAAGACGACTCAGAGCCCTAGATTGACCCGGACCAACTCCATCTGGTACCATTTGGGTCAACGATTACATTCCCAAGGAGGGTTGACGTCAGGCAGGCGGCCGGTCATAAAAGTCATTGCCGAAACTTTTTGCAATATGTCAAAACAGATGACATATTGCGTCGACCCCAAGTAATTGGGATAAGAGCAAGATGATGATAAATGTGCGAGGTCCTTCTGTAATAAGATTGGCTTCCTTAGTCATATGCGAGCGCATGATCGAAAATTACCGCGGAGCTGAAGCAGTCGCCATGGCCGAAATCGGTCGAATCATCATCGTCATACAGACGTCTTTTAAGCCAAAGACGACGTTTTTCATTACACTTGTGAACTCCATTTTATACATCATGTTGTTATTTTACAACCATACATACGACATCGTTTTGGAATTTGGTGGGTTAGTGATTATACCGTGCCGAAATGTATACTTTCGTGTGGTGACAGAGTAAGAATACAATTCACCACTCCCTATCTTGCCCGTGGATAAATAAAAGACGACTAAGGAATATAATATGCACATAACATTTGTACAAGAGACGGAAATCTCTATATGAAACCCTATACTAACTTGTCTGACTAGCATGGTATAGTAGGTCAAATTCCCTGTTAATGTGGAGGGGACTCCAGGCCAGCAGTGGGACGTACATATATGAGCCGAAATGATGAAATGATGATTATAAACAAGTATAGGTCACCGATAACTACTTACTACTAATTCTATCTTTATATTTTAGAACGGCACAGACTGATGGAGGTTTGACAATTAAAAAGTTTTGGACAGGAATAAGTTAACAGCGAGAGAAAGTTAATAAGAAACGGGCCTTTTTAACCTGTGGTCTTAGCACGAATATGTCAAACAATTTGTAGTAAGGTTTTATCTCTAATTTATTATCTCTTGCATAGATGTGATATGCACATTATAGGACTAAGTGCGCCTTTTACGACACCCATGGGAAAAAGAAGGTTGATGAATTGTATTTTTAATCCATCACTACACGGAAATATTATATAATATTCAACGTCATCATCGCAGCCCACAAACGTCCCACTGTTGGGCTCGGGACTCCTCCACAATGGGAGGGAATTTGACCTATTGTACTATGCTGGTCAGACATGTTGGTATAGGGCTTCATTTCGAGTTTTCCTTCTCTTGCACAGATGTTATGTAAATTACATCTCAGAGTCGTCTTATACAACATCCACGGGCAAGATAGGGAGTGGTCAATTGCATTCTTACTCCATCATCACACGGAAATATAATATTAATTATACATATATTGTTTCTAGAACAAAGAAAGTAAACAAACAAATAAAAACTACACGTATTCAAGATAATTGTTTACAAGTTTAGCTTAAGAACACTTCTAAGTCAAGACAAATATAAGCGTAGTACCTGCAAAACTGGATACAATGTAACAACTTACGTATCAAAGAACGTAACACTTCAATTCCCAAGTGTGAAATGGAACGCCACAGCCAGACTACAGATTGTTTTAATGGCGATAAGTTTGTCAAGTTTTATGTTCAGTAAGATTTGTTCTTAACATGTTTAAAATAAATGTATTTAATTTTTTTTTTTTAATTAAGACAACACTAAGGAAATAATCCTTGTATTGCGGAGGACTTTACAAACATATAATTAACGGACACAAATCACATCCAGACTCAGAACAACAATTTGTGGATCGCACTAAGTGTTGTCTCGCGTGGGATTCGAACCCCTGATACTGGCAATGTAGGTCACTATCTTAACCATTACGCCATCTGTGCAGTCAAATTAAAAGAAATATTGGATTAGTAATGAAAATATAATATTGAATACCGAAGTTTTGTTGTGTGGAGGTGGTTACAAATTCTACCAAATGTCGGTTGTGATTGATCGAATCAAAAAAAGAGCGTGCGTACAATGTACGCATGTCAGAAATGAAACTTCTTTATCCTTCATCCTTTATCTCATTCTCTCGCCGGCTGAATCCTATACATTTACGTATTTGTGTCTCTATAGACTCACTTTTTCACTTCATCGAGTTTGAAATCACAACGATTCTAAAGAGGTTTCACTTCAAAAGATGGAATCACGTTGTCTGCGTGACTGATTCGATCACCAATCACTTAAGACCGGATTTTATAATCGATTGATCGCGAGCGACCGACAAGATCGTCCTCAATCCTTGTGAACCTTCATCCTCGTTCAATTCAATCGGTCACGTAGACAACGCGATTCGATATTATTCGTAATTTCGACTCATATATGTCCCACTGTTGGGCTCGAGCCTCCTCCATAATAGAAGAGAAATCCACCTTACTATATATGCTGGTCAGACAGTATGGCATAGGGTTTTGTTACAAGTTTTCCATCTCTTACATAGATGTTATTTGCGTAATATATTCCTTAGACGACTAAAGTTTTTACGATACCCACGTGTATGAGAGAGGGTGGTGAATTGTATTCTTACTCCGCCACCACACGGAATCTTTTTAATTCGATCAATCAAGGCTGTTGCCGTGTGGTGACGGAGTGAGAATAGAAATCATCGCCCCCTATCTTGCTCGTGAGTGTCGTAAAAGACGACTACAGGATATAATACGCATATAACATCTATGCAAAAGAAGGAAAACTCGAAATTAACCCTATAACCCTATCTGACCAGCATGATATAGTAAGGTCAATTTCCCTTGTATTATGGAGGAGGCTCGAGCTCAACAGTGGGACTTAAATGAGCAGAAATGATAATGAATGATGAATCACAACCGACACAGGTATACTACCAAGCATCACATTGCTCATGAGTGTCGCAAAAGCAGACTAACACCTTTACTTCGATCTGGGTCAACTCCATCTGATGCCGTCTCATCTACAATTACATTCCTAAAGAGAGGTAAAGTCTGGCAGAATGTCGGTTGTAAAACCATTACTAAAACTTTTGCTGCATGTTTTGAAAAGTACATTTATATCGATTCCAAGTAATTAGGATAAGAGCAAGATGATTATAACGAGGAAGTTAATTCGGGGCATAGATGCCCGTGGCATTTTCGATATCTTTATTTTAATTCATTTTAGAGTCTCAAGATTCAAAAGCTCATCTCAAAACTGCCCGAAGTTGACGCCTTGGTATTATCAATGAAGTTCTGTGTAAGATATTTACGTATATTCTATGAAGGCAATCGGGAGTTTTAGTGATGCCTATAGTTTAATCGAAACTCATTGTACGGATTCACACTCCCTTCACTTTCTTCACGGTAGGCAGCGGCCTTGCAAAGGTCTTTGAGCGGCAGCAACATTTACCATCAGCTGTTTAGTTTGACAGCATTTGCAATAAAAAAAAATTAAACCTCTTGTTACGTTATCGTAAAATTTAAGAGGGTATATCTGGATCGGCAGCCTGAGAGCGCCGAGCGCAGCACTCACTTGAGCCTGGAGCTCGCACACGCTACTCGTGCGCGACTGTAATTAATATTAAAATAATAAATGTATATCGTTAACACTACAACCTACCAACCTTCGCTGAACATGTAGTAAATATACCTACTATATCTATCTATATGGACATTATAAAGTTTAAAGTGAATTATAATAACCCCGTATTGGGGTCCAAGACCACGGCCTTCGGAGACCGGTCGTAGCTGCAGCCGAGTTACCTAGACCCCGTGAAGTGAACCAAGCAGGGACCATTGGATAACACCTATCAGGGGCGTGCTGAGTTCGGTTAGATGTTGGACCTGGAATACGCTTAAGGGTGACGTACCCACCTCCCGAGGCTTCTTAATTAATTAATTATTTTGCATATTCATTTTTATCTGTAATGTGCCTATTGAATATTAGTATTATGTTATTATTATTTTTTAATTATTGAAATGAATTAGTATTGGTTGTTTTTTTTAATTATTGAAATAAGTTAGTATTATGTCATTATTATTTTTTAATTTATTCTTATACGTTAAGACGTAACACTCTCGAGCGTGACGCTTGGCAGCTACAAATGTTGCCAGTATATACTTTAAAGTTGTCTTCTTTCTTATTGGGTGATAACACAAATTTGTGTAACAAGATATATACTGGAAAAATAAAATGATTTCTGATGTTTACTGTGTATTATACATAAATAAAACTACTTTACGCATTTTATCGCGTTTGTATGTGATTTATGATTGCCCGACGTTTCCAACACTTTACATTTGCAGTTGCATTCATGGTCAAGGGCGGACTAAGATGTCTGATGTCCAAACAAGTCAACGTTATTATAAATCTATATATTAATACGTGAAACAAAAACTTTGTACCCCTATTTACGAAAATTACGTGGATGGACAAGTATGAAATTTGGTACAGTTGAAGTATATAATGAGGAGAAGTGCATAAAACTAAAATTTCATATAATAATGGAATAGAAATATCATAATTATGATGACAATGAATAATAGACATATGTACTTAGTACTTTTTATATTAGTTATTAGTGAAATACAGCTTGCTCAATTTGCAATTAATTATACATAAATAAAATTAAAAGAAAATTGTGTAGCAGAAAATTTAATTAAAATGCATTATGGCCGAATTTCGACCACACTGTGAACACTAGTAGGTACTTATAATTATCTACCCGCTACAGAAAATTAGTCATTAAATTTTGACTCACATTTTTGATACAGATGTAGGTACCTATTGCCAGTACAAGATGAAAATAATTCTATATGAAAAAAAAAAATTGATTGTGTGGATTTACGAAACCACGGTAAAAGTGAAACTTTTTTCGCATTACAGAAAAATAGCAACATTTACATTAAACACTGATAAAAAACAATCAAATAGCGTGGAACACTGGCACAAACGAGTAATAGTCTATGTCTATACTCGTAGCCTACACGGTCAGCTGATGCGAAACATAGGCGTCGCCATATTGGCCTCGGCTGCTATGTCGAGCGCCTTTCACTTTACCTCTACTCTGCGGCCGACCGTCACGCGACATGCAATATATAGACGAAAAAGTTTGAGGCGATGTAATAAAAGTTTCACTTTAAAAATATTAATAAATATATTTTTTTCATATAGAATCATTTTCTTCTTGTAATCATCAGAAATCATTATATTTTTCCAGTATAAGGTATACGTAAAGTAGTTTTATTTACAACTAGCAATCCGCACTCGCTTCGCTTCGGTTATAGGTTATAGTCGTTTTACCCGCGTAGTTCCCGTTCCCGTGGGAATACCGCGATAAAATATAGCCTAGTTTATGCCCTGATATTATAGCTTTCCATTGGTGAAAGAATTTTTGAAATCGGTTCAGCCGTTTTGAAGATTACCCGGAACAAACAGACAGACAGACAGACAGAAAGACAGACAGACAGACAAACATTTTTTAATTGCTATTTTAGGCATAGGTGTCGTGCAAATAACCGTGTGAGCATGAAAAAAGCCTATTATTTTGCCATTACAAACAGACACTCCAATTTTATTTATTGGTATAGATGGAAAAAATATGTTAGAATTAGTCTCAAGGAGGAAAAGATCTTACCCGAAAATATTGACGTCATCAAAGTTATTATGTCAGTAGATGATGGATGGATCGTTTCGGTACGATGTAGTATTAAGTATCATTGTAGAAAATATCTTGATGCTCGAATGACTCAGGTTTATCCATGGAATTGGGATCATTTACGATGGATGTCAATGAAAAATCGATTCGGACTTTTGCCGGGAATGTGAAAGTATCATGTGGTTGTCTTGTGTTATATTCGATATCTTGATATTTCAACGTGTTATATTAAATAATGCCATATATGTAATGTGACGCGGAGGAACTGCTGTGGTATTATGAAAAAGATACAAAGGTTCTAACAAATAATTCAATAAGAATGCCCAGATAATAACCACTAATGGTATGACTATAGCACTGTTAAATTCAAATTCAAATTATTTTTATTATGCATAAACCCTGAGAGGGCACTTACATATTGTCAGGTTTACAATTTCCAAAAAAAATATACTACCACCGGATCGGAACGCGACCGCTACTGAGAAGATCCGGCAAGAAACTCAGCGGGCTTGTCATTATTTTTAATTTTTAATTTTATTATTTATTATTTTTTATTTGTTAAAGGCGACGACTTATACACCGAAAGTATCATCATCGTCTTCATCTCAGCCCATATACGTCCCACTGTTGGGCTCGGGCCTCCTCCACAATGGAAGGGTAATTGACCTACTATACCACGCTGGTCAGACGTGTTGGTATAGGGTTTTATTACGAGTTTTCCTTCTCTCGCATAGATGTTATTTGCGTTTTATATCCCTTAGTCGTCTCGTACGATCACCCACGGGTAAGATAGGGGGTGGTGAATTGTATTCTTACTCCGTCACCACACGGAAACCGAAAGTATAGTGGCTAATATTAATAAACTAAAAATGTAAAGGACCTTGGCAATTTTTGACGAATCTGATAATTTGTGAAGAAGCTGATAATTTGTGAGCAACTGATATATTGTGAACTAGTAACCCGCCCTCGCTTCGCTTCGGTTTCAGTCGCCTTACACGCCTAGTTCCCGTTCCCGTGGGAATACCGGGATAAAATATAGCCTATGTTACTCCCCGATATTATATCTTTCTATTGGTGAAAGAATTTTTGAAATAGGTTTGGTGGTTTAAGCGTGAAAGTGTAACAAACAAACAAACAAACTTTCACATTTATAATATTACTAGCAACCCGCCCTCGCTTCGCTTCGGTTTCAGTCGCCTTACCCGTGTCGTAGGTCCCATTCCCGCGGGAATACCAGGATAAAATATAACCTATGTTACTCCCTGATATTGTAGATTTCCTTAGCGTAACAAATAAATAAACATCCTTACTGTCGCATTTATAATAATATATATATATATATATATATATATTATATATATATATATATTATATATATTATATCTTATATCTTTAAACGAGCAATTCTTGTATATATATATTCAGGATCTCGGAAACGGCTCCAACGATTTTGTTGAAACTTGGCATACTAGAGGTTTCAGGTACAAAAAATCGGGTAGGTTTTATTTATAGAAAATGTTGTTTTGTCCGTGTTTTTAGCAAAACAAACAATAACATTAAATTTTAAAAGAATATGAATTCAAATTTCGTTATCAACGTCATGAGTCCCGATAGCTCAGGTGGGGAGGCGGGCGGTTTTAATTTTGGATTATGTGACATTTAAACAGCGTCGGTTCGAATCTCGGTGTTATTATTATTCTCTTTTTGTAGTTTTTTATATAATTTTCATTATTTATTTTTTATTTTTTATTAATATATATCTAAATAAATTCGACAAAAATATTCCGAGCGAAGCTCGGTCAACCAGATATTGTATATATACATATATTCGTGACGAAACTGATATAATTTGTGAAGAAACTGATAATTTGTGAGGAATTGATAATTTGTGAAGAAACTTATAATTTGTGAGGAATACTGTACACTGATGGGGTGATTGCGAATACAAAGAAAAAGAAAAATTAGGTTGATTATTGCATATATATTTGCTACCTGATCGTCTATTGCAGTAACTTCACATAAGACGATTGCTGTTAGTATTATAAGTTTCCCTCTGGAGAGTACATATCCATTACCTAGCGATTTCTAATTTACCACTCAGTTACTAAGAAAGGTATAGAAAGGTGTTCCGCGTGATGACGGAGTAAGAATACAATTCACCCAACTTAGTAGTAGCAATTTGTTACTGCGCTTCGTTCGGTGAGCGAGAGAGCCGGCTACCCAACTTTCTGAGGGTGTTTGCGTGTGGAGGGTTTTGGTAGTGCCCTTGGTATCACCGAGCCTCAATGCACGCATTCACACTCCCTTCGCTTTCTTCGCGGTAGGCAACGGCCTTGTAAAGGTCCATGAGCGGCAGCAACACTTACCATCAGGTGTACTGTTTGCTCGTTTGCCACCGTTTGCAATAAAAAAAAAAAAAAAAACTTGCCCGTGGGTATCGTAAAAGGCAACTAAGGGATTTAATATGCATATAACATATATGCAAGAGAAGGAAAGTTCGAAATTAAATCCCACACCAATTTATTTGATGAGCATGATATAGTAAATCAACTCGAGCCCATCTGTGTGCAATATATAAATTAAGATTATGATAGAAAAGTAAGGTAGGGCTAGGTAGATAGGTGCTGTGTGGTAGCGGCTTCGAATACTACCAACCCTTGCTTTGCTCGTGGGTGTCGTAAAAGACGACTAAGAGCCCTCGATTGACTCAGACCAACTCCATCTGGTACCATTTGGGTCAACGACTACATTCCCAAGGAGGGTTGACGTCAGGCAGGCGGCCGGTCATAAAAGTTATTGCCGATACTTTTTGCAATATGTCAAAACAGATGACATATTGCGTCGACCCCAAGTAATTGGGATAAGAGCAAGATGATGATGATAGAAAAGTAAGGTAGGTACACATTTTCAATCCCTTATCACTCAACTTACACTATATAAATATATTGAATAATTCTATTATCCTAAAATATTTCAGTAATTTTTAGATTTCTAATAATCTAAGTGGTACGGGCGCTCGAAGTAACTACTTGAAACTTTACAAAAGCTTTTATAGTTGAAGAGCACTTGGTACTTTCATAGCTGTAATACAATGGATAGATTTGATTAATTAATTTCACTGAAGAAATTCGCCTGTAAAATAAAGATGGATACTTACTGAATATGTCTTTGACTCCGTCGTGATAAATTTTGCGCTTTCAGCAACTTATTTCAACATAATTTCCAGTGCCAGCATCACGGGTTCTAATCCCACGCAGGACAACAAATTGTGCGATCTACAAATTGTTGTTCTGGGTCTGGATATAATTTGTGTCCCTTAGTTATATGTTTGTAAAGATTCCCGCAATACAGGGATTTTTTTTCTTAGTGCGAGGCGTTTTTTTCACGGCATATAATATAATACATTTATCTATACCAATAAATAAAATTGGAGTGTCTGTTTGTAATGTCAAAATAATAGGCTTTTTTCATGCTCACACGGTTATTTGCACTATACATATGCCTAAAATATACTTTATATTTTTTTTTGTCTGTCTGTCTGTCTGTTTGTACCGGGTAATCTTCAAAACGGCTGGACCAATTTCAAAAATTCTTTCACCAATGGAAAGCTATAATATCAGGGAGTAAACTAGGCTATATTTTATCCCGGTATTCCTACGGGAACGGTAACTACGCAAGAAAGACTGAAACCGAAGCGAAGCGAGGACGGGTTGCTAGTCAATAATAATACTACGAAAGCAATTTCCTTCCAACCAACTGTTTCAAGACGATCACGACTTTTTTTTTCTAAACACCCTTCGTAAACGTTATCGTTTATTTTTTAACAATTGATTGAATTCTCGAAATTAAATTAATACGCCTTTTAAGTTTTCAATTTGAAACCCATATCCATTAATGTTGAAATTTCTTTCCCAATAATTGACCACATCTCAGAAACTCAGAAGAAACGAGCAATTCGTTCATAACCCTTGAAGACACTTGAATACGTCTGTCGTTCAGTCAACCAGTATACGAAGAACTCCTCGGTTTTTATTTAAATAACAAACAGATTCGAATCGAGAGATCATTGTTAGCTGGATGCCCAAATATATTTAATCTTTCTACATCAATGAAATTTCGATATTGGATATCATAAAAAATTAAATATTCAAAATTTTTATGGACATATTGGAGACTTACAAAGGCCTAAAATGAAAAACCGTCGTTTAATGGTACAGAAAAAATGTTTTATAAATATTTAAATAATATTACTACTAGCTAATCCAGCGACTTAGCTTGCATGGTTTAGCTCATATACTGGATTCGAGCCTTGTTCGCAATAGAAGGAAAACTTACTAATATACCGCGTTGGTCAGAAAAGTTGGTATACGGATATTATTTGACCACTGATGACAAGTAACCCTGCTCCGGTGGTCGGCCCAACGACGAAGGCGACGTGCATCGTGGGTGGGTTGCGGGTGTGCGTGCTTACGCCCCTCTGTCGCCCCGGACGAAGTGGTGCGAGGAGTGCGCCGACCGTAACACAGCCCCAAAAAAAAAAAATACGGATATTATTTCGAGATTTCTTTCTCTTGCATAGATGTTATATATATTCATATTATGTATTTATATGCTTACTAAATGCGCAGATGACTTAGTGGTTAAGATACCAACCTACAGTGCCATTGTCGTGGGTTCGAATCCCACGTAGGACAACACTTTGTGCTATCCACAAATTGTTGTTCTGAGTCCAGATGTTTTTGTGTTCCTTAGTTATATGTTTGTAAAAATCCCCGCAACACAAGGATTTCTTAATTTCTTTAGTGCAGGGTGTTGTCTTTAAAAAACAACATCGAAATTATTTTGTACAAGTATACACGTTGACATTTATATCGTCTTACAAAATCAGGTCAATTAAAGTATCCAGTATCTACTATTCATTCATACAATTAAAAGGTTAAAAACAATATTTAATAGAATATTTTTAATAAAAGTTTAAGTTTATTTTTAATAAATAATTACTAATTAAAATAGTAAGGAAACAGCTTGTAGCGAGCGCATAGATACTCAATACAGCTGATGTAGTATGTAGGTACTACGACCGCTTGACCTCGGCGCCAATCGGGCATCGCAAAGGATACCTGTTAGGTATCTAGCGTAGGGAATTACGCTTTGTAAAAACCGTCCACGTGGACTTCATACCTATAATTGGCTAACGAAATTCCGCATGATTGCATTTGTTTAAAATGTAAACATGATAAACAAACAGGCTGTTACAAAATATTAGCTTTAATTTATTTTATTTTATTATTTTTTTATAACTGCCACTATTGAACATTTAAATGTGTTAGATATGTTTCTTTGGTCGGATACTTTTATGGTTTTTTTTTGTAAGACGATAAAAATGTCACCGTGTATAAGCATGAAAGAACAGATTGCAACAGGAACTGATATGGCATGAAATATTAATAAAATATTACATTTTTTTCCAGAAAATGATGATTTTTATTCAATAAACAGTTATTTTCATTTGTATACACTATATATATATATATATATATATATATATATATATATATATATATATATATATATATATATATATATATATGGGCGCATATCGCCCTCTATCGGCAATATTTGTAAATTGTTGATGTATGTGTTATCAATTATAGTTATAAACATGTTTGAAATATTTGCGACTAATATTTAAATAATTATTTGTAGTAACAACACTGCTATTTATCATGCTATGATATTTAAGACACTTTTTGAATGTATTTCTAGAAATCTTTGATTTAATTGTTTAAATATTTATATAATTGATCAAATTAAAATCGATTAGAATTAATGTAATTATTTGTAACCATATTTAGTTGTTTTTACACAATAAAGATTGCAATTTATTTCTAGTTAGAGCGCCGTCTGTTGAACAATATATGAGAACAATATTTCCTTTAATTACATTAATGTAAATTGTGTAAAATTGACTATTTGAATAATGTTAAATGCATTAGAATATTTATTATTATTATTTAGCTATATTCCGACAGTTAAAAATAGTTGTTTTTGTTTGTTATAAAAAGTAATTGTAGTTACTAAGACTAGACCGTTTCATTGTAAAGCGGAGGTTATAAAAACATTGTAAGATTAGAATAGAGGACAGTTTTACTTTACTCACTTCTCCAGCAATAACTCCTAATAAATACAGTGATTACATACTCGATATTTTAATATGGACAACCTAATTCCTGGTGCAACGCCGACATATACGTGTTTTTATGGTAATAATTTATTTTGATCTCAATAGATGGCGTTGTAAAAAATCTAAAAGATGTTATGGTTTCGTTACACAAATGTACATATGTAAATGTACAAGCGTGGTCTTAACGCCACGTCAACGATCAGGTTCACCCTCGCCTATAGATGTTTCACATCAAAAAAGATATAACCTTTATTCGTCTTTAACGACACACAAGGGCAAGATAGGGGGTGGTGAATTGTATTTTTACTCCGTCACCATACGAAAAATTGCGCCTCATGCCGCCCTAGCCGAGGCCGCGGGTGACGTGACCGGGGATTAATCCGTCACCCGCCGAGAGGCCGACCGCGTGAGGAAAGACCGACGTCCTCCCCGAGGGGGGGACGTCGGTCGATGGGAAGGTACCCCACGTAGGGGGTATTCCGTCGGGCCGACCACTGACGACAAGTAAACCTGCTCTGGTGGTCGGCCCAACGACGAAGGCGAGGTGGTTTTCGGGTGGGTTGCGGGAGTTGCGTGCTTAAGCCCCTCTGTCGCCCCGGACAGAGTGGTGCGGAGGCGCGCCGACCGCAGCCCACCCACAAAAAAAAAAAAGCCATACGAAAAATACACAAGGAGCAAAAGACATTTTAATGGTGCAAATATTTAATTCATACTTATTACAAGAGTTCGAATACTTTCGTCATAAAAACTCTTCAAAAGGTTTAAATGAAAGTACGACCAATGTATGCTCAACTTCAAAGAAATTCTGTTAAACATTTTTTATACAATGTAGACCAATTACTTTTTTTCCAATATCCTGGTTCAAATTGGCTAAGCATATTTGCTTTACATTTTATACAGGAAACGACCCCTCCGTCGGCTTCCCGTTTCGTGGTGATTTTGATGTTTTTGTTTTATTATATAGTAACTACCTGCCCTCGCTTCGCTTCGGTTCCAGTCGTCTTACCCGCGTAGTTCCCGTTCCCGTAGTAATACCGGAAAAAAATATAGCCTATGTTACTCTCTGATATTATAGCTTTCGAGTGGTGAAAGAATTTTTGAAATCAGTTCAGTGGCTTAAGCGTGAAAGCGTAACAAACAAATAAACAAACAAACTTTCGCATATATAATATTAGTAAGAATTTTGTTTGTTAATATTATTTTGTCTTAATATATATACATATATACTAGCTGACCCAACAGACGTTGTTCTGTCCAAATAAAATGAAATGAATTCTCCTTGAAATCGACAGTAGCGCAATCTACCACGCCGTCCAATTGTGAATGTAAACCATTCTCGAATCTCCTTTAATACACACAAAAAATTTCATCAACATCAGTCCAGCCGTTTAGGAGAAGTTCAGTGACATACACACGCACACAAGAAATTTATCATCATCTCAGCCCACATACGTCCCACTGTTGGGCTCGGGCCTCCTCCATAATGGGAGGGAATTTGATCTACTATACCATGCTGGTCAGACATGTTGGTATAGGGTTTCATTTCGAGTTTTCCTTCTCTTGCACAGATGTTATGTGCCTATTATATCCCATAGTCGTCTTGTACGACATCCACAGGCAAGATAGGGAGTGGTGAATTGTATTCTTACTCCGTCACCACACGGAAAAAGAAATTTATATATATTTTTTTTTTTTTTATGGGTGGGCTATGGTAAGCGCACGCGCGGTCCAGTTCGTCCGGGGCGATGAAAGGACGGCACGCGGGCCCATAACCCACCCGTCCCACGTAACCTCGTTGTTGGGCCGACCACCGGAGCAGATGTCACTTGTCGTCAGTGGTCGGCCCGACGGAATACCCTTTCGGGTAACCTCACCAAAAGAAATTTATATATAAAGATAATTTTAGGTAATAGTCTACAGCTGCGGGCCGGTCCGTCCGGGGTAGTACCACACTCTCGCAGAAAATCGACGTCCGAGTAGTAGCAATTTGTTACTGCGCTTCATTCGGTAAACAAGAGAGTCGGAAACCCAACTGTATGACGGTGTTTGCGTGTGGATTCAGTGATGTCTTTTGTATCACCGAACTTCATTACACGCATTCACACTCCCTTCACTTTCTTTACGGTAGACAGCGACCTTCCAAATGTCTATGAGCGGCAGCAACACTTACCATCAGGTCTCACAGTACACTGTTTTCATTCTGCTCCGGTGGTCGGCCCAACGACGAAGGCGAAGTGTCACGGGAGGGTTACGGGTGGGCGTGCTTACGCCTCTCTGTCGTCCAGGACGGAGTGGAGCGAGGAGCGCGCCGATCATAACCCAGCCCCAAAAAAAAGGTGTACTGTTAATCGTTTGCCACCGTTTACAATAAAAAAAAATATTCCGTTATGGTGGAAGTTAGAAGCATTAATATGCGTGCCTCCTAGGAGAGAAGTTGACCTACCCTGCTGGTCAGACATGTTGATATAATATCCCTCAAACGTTTTTCACAACAGCCACGGGCAAGAAAGAGGTGGTGAATTCTATTCTTATTCCGTCACCATAAGGAAAAAGACCGGTAGCTAACATCAGTTTATGGGGCTAAACCCATCCTTTTTGCCACTGCGGATGGATTCGGCGGAATACAACTGGACCATAAACTTAGTTTAACGACTTTATTTCTACCATCATCATCATCATCATCATTTCAGCCTATCGCCGTCCACTGCTGGACGTGGACCTCCCTCATGTTATACCACAAAGTGCGGTCCTGTGACGCTTGCATCCAACGACGCCCAGCAACTTTCACCAGGTCGTTGGTAGCGGGGGGGTATCCTACACTGCGTCATCCAATACGTGGTCGCCACTCGAAAACCTTTCTTCCCCAACGGTTGTCGGTTCTTCGAGTGATGTGGCCTGCCCATTGCCACTTCAGCGTGCTAATTCTTCATGCTATGTCGGTTATACCCGTTCTTTTGCGGATTGCCGTATTTCGGATTCTATTTCGCAGAGAAATCCCGAGCATAGCCCGTTCCAAAGCACGCTGAGCGATTTTGAGCCTTGTTATGAGGCCTATATTTAGGGACCACATTTCTGTGCCGTAAGTCATCACTGGTAACACACATTGGTCGTAGACCTGCGTCCTGGGTTTTTTCTATAATAATCTATTTCTTTGGTATTGTAATCATCATCATTATTCAATCTATGGCTGTCCACTTTTGGACGTAAGCCTCCTCATGTCTTGCCACAAAGTGTAATCCTGTGCAGTCTTGAGCCGTCTACATCCAACGATGTCCATCAACCTTCACCAGGTTGTCGGTCCACCTAGTCATTACATCCGTTTTCATACGAATTTCTGTATTTCAGATTCTATTTTACAGAGAAATCCCGAACATAGCCTGCTCTTGGAATGACCACTGAGGACAAGGAACTCGGCACTGCTGGTTGGCCCAATGACGAAGGTGACGTGGCTGCAGATGGGTATATATGGGGATGGGGATATGCGCCCGCGCGCCGTCCTTTCGTCACCCCGGGTGGAATGGACGCGTGTGCACTGACCATAGCCCACCCATAAAAAAATGATAATCAAAAAAAACAGCCCGTTCTATAGGACGCTGGGCGACTTTGAGCTTAGTTATAAGGCCCACATTTAGGGACTAGTTTTGCGTACCGTAAATCATCACTAGTAACACATACTGATCGTAGACCTGTGTTTTCAGATAGAGTATAATAATAACTAGTATTAATCTATAGAGACGTTTGTATATAAACTTAATAATAACTGTAACAGACAAGTAACAGGAATAGTGACGCCTGTGATAACATAATCCAAATTAAGGCCAACCTAACAACGCAGAATCAACATGTGTTTATTGACTACTTAATATTATATTGACTGGATCTATGTAACTATAAGTAATAATCGCCGATAGATAAGAAGAAGCTTTGTAAATATTGATAGAAAGAAAATATTTTATCTATAAACATAAAAATCGATTACTGTTCGTAAGGCTCACTATACCATGAAAAATACTTGATCGAATTAAAAAATTCTTAGTTAACTAACAAATTAATAAAAATACTTTCACAGATAAGCAATGAGTAAAATTTGTTTTCTTAATCCGTAATTCAACTTCTATGGCCAACTCGACGGTTACCGTTTAGACTTTAACGCTATTTTTTGGCAGGATTTTGTGCGAAGAATGCGAACTATCCGATTCACCACCTGTTCATGCCTATGGGTGTCGTAAACACGACTAAGGGATAATAATATGCAAATAAAAATCTATGCAACAGAAAGAAAACTTGAAATGAAATCCTATACAAACACGTCTGACCATTATGGTATTGTAGGTCAATTTTACTCCCATTTTGGAGCCAATATAAAAGCGATTACTGTTCTTTAGGCTCGTTGCACCTCGAAAAATACTTGACCAAATTTAACAACTCTTGATATAGCAATGAATAACATTAGTTTTGAGGGTTTTACAGGCTTCGTAATCCGTAATTCAACTTTAATGGTCCATTCAGCGGCTTTTCCGCTTAGATATTTACGCTATTTTGTTTCGCCAGATCTCAATCAGATCCAGTCTGAACAACTTATGAGGTGATGAAGTAAGTAATACACTTTACCACCCACTTTCTTACTTTTTGTGTGTCGCTTAGAGTAATAACGTATAGAAGGTAAATCTGCGCACAAAAAATGAAGCATTTAAATTGGAGCCTAATAGAGCTTACGCCGGAACATTTCCGTAGTGTACAAGGTCACTGTACTGAACGTACGCAACTCTTAAAAAATAAATAAGTAATTATGACGGTTTGTACATTCAATTGGTGTCACAGCACATTTGAAAAACATAAAAAGGTTTTTAACATGACTTTTAAAAGTATTTCGACGATTTATGTTAATAAAAACAAAATCTGATTGCATAATTTGTATAGTGGTGTGCGTGTGTACGTGTGTAATCGCCTGCGCGCATGTAGTATTTTTGGTTTCATGTTTTCGACCGCTTGAAGTACTGACACTATCCTTCTATACGTTATTATTCAAAGGTGTGTGGTAAAATCTTCATTCTAAAATTGAATTTAATATACCAACAAAATCTGTTAGACGCTATACATCACTCCATCTTCCACCAGCGCCCACCAATTATCGTCAAAATGCATTTCTGTGGCGAGCAGGCAACTATTTGAATCATCAAACTAAAACATTAAACTTTGACCTATTTGTAACTAAGGTGGAACTGATAAGACGGATGCTTAGTTTGGAGTTATTTAAAAGATATGTTTAATGTTACTTTCCCATTTTTGTTTATTTTTTATTAACTTTTGTTTGCCTATTATCTTTATAATCAGGTCACTTGTTTTTATATTGCTGCATAAGCGTGGAGACCTATTATTAGCTTTTAGTTTTTATTTGTTCAACTTACAATGTTCTTATTAGCTGTTGGTCTTCCTAATAAAACAAAATAAAATAAAATAAATGAAAGATGCCAAAACAATATTATGTGCGAATAACATCTATGCAAGAGAAGAATAACTCGAAATAGCACCCTATATTAATTATATAACCCTATATAACCCGCAGTGTGGCTAACCGCGCGACGGCGACCGACGTCCCAGGATGTCGAGAGGTGAGGGCCGAAAGGGCATTCCGTCGGGCCGACCACTGACGACAAGTCACATCTGCTCCGGTCGTCGGCCCAACAACGAGGTGACGTGGGTACGGGTGGGTTATGGGCCCGCGCGCCGTCCTTTCATCGTCCCGGACGGACTGGACCGCGCGTGCGCTTACCATAGCCCACCCATAAAAAAAAAAATATATATTAATTCGTCTGAATAGTATAGTAAGTGATTTTCTCTCTCATTGTGTAGAAAACTCATTCCTAGCAATTCCCAGGTGAATTGAATTTTTGAATGTTTTTGAACTGAGTAATTAATAGTTGGTATAAACTTCATACTCAAAAACGTGTTATTAAAGTGAAAATTCTACAAATTTAACGTTTGGAAAACAATTCGTGGTCTGTTTGTGACATTCCATTTCACGCTTGACAGTATTAAGTTCTGCGCGCGATAGTGAAGTATTTCCTGCATTCCTTTATACGCAACTTATTTTATTTATTAACTGTTTCTCACATATACTCTACTTATTTCTACTTTTACCGTTTTATATTAAAAGTAATTGTGGTGACGGAATAAGAATACAATTCACCACTCCCTATCTTGCCCGTGGATATCGTAAAATATGACTAAGAGAATACGAAAATAACATATATGCAAAAGAAGAAAAATTTTAAATAAAACCCTATACCAACCTGTCTGACCAGCATGGTATAGTAAGGTCAGTTTCCCTCATATAACGGAGGAAGGTCGAGCCCAGCAGTGGGACGTATATGAGCCGAGATGATAATGTACTAGTATGTGAATGTGCATGTGTGTTTGTATGTCTGTACTCGTATCTGTGTAAGGATTAATTAATTAATTTTGAATATTTTGCATACATATTTAACGATGATAGTTCATATTGAGAGTATTTTAGCTGGCAACTGACCTGTAACATTTCGTCGTAACGTAACGTTACGTTACGACGAAATGTTATAGGTCAGTACAGTCCCTAGCGTCGTTGCGAGCGTATGTGTCAATCGGGTATCACAGATTCGAAGTGTTATTTACGAGCGTTGAGGATGGAATGGGACCAGGATAAAACTCTGTTGTTCATTGAAAAATATAAAGAAATGCCTATTTTATGGGACCCCTCTCATACACAACCATCCGTTATATTTCTGTTTTGGTACAAGTTTGAAATCCAATAACGTTTCTTTTTTCTTCATTTAGCTAGAGGAAGGAATGATTTAGTAAAATCACAGATCCTAGAAACACGCTTTCGTTATGCGACATTTTGATTATCAAAAGACGGAGCGCAGTCGAGCATAGTGCTCGCCACGAGCTAGGGTAACAGGTCAGTCAGGTAACTCCGTAACGTAACACGCTCGCCTCGAATGTACGTTACGGTCAAATGCTCATGTCATTCGCCAGCTTTATAATCCCTTTAAAATTAATTTACAAGCTTTTATTTAGTTTCACCTATCCCATTGTCTATAATCAAATCTTGCAAGTTAAATTTAATTCACTGCCCGGTTTCTGATTGAACTGAAATTTTTCATGCAAATATAAATCGGATGACAATACAATGTTATTGTAACATAGAGCTTGTCTGATGATGGATCCGGAAGCTGGCCATAGGAACTCCTTAATTTAACGACGCAACCCCATCGAGTTTGGGCTCATTTGATTTCTCTTGACGATTACTTTGATATTATATGGTAACCAGGGTCTGATGATGGACCTGGATTTTTAACTCTTTCGTTCATTTATTAACAAATAATAAAAGATTTTTTAAAAAAAGGATTTTCTTTAATTTATTTATTACACAAACGAAATACGTGTTACTTAATGGAATCCGCTATTCGAGAATTTAATATATCCATTTATTTATTTCTCATTGAAAGTGTATTAGTATCAATGTTATTACATTGAATTATTTTCAACGGTCGTTACACGTCTTTCGAATAAAATAGTAATTTAGTATTCTCTGGTAACCACTTCGCTCAGTATCGGCACTATCGGTCATAAAGTATTTATAATTCACTATTTACGATCGTTATTTATTGCTATATCTTAGAGAAACTGTTCTAATTTTTAAACACCGCATTACGTAATGACCTTCAAAATTCTAGAAAGACTTTCAATCATCAATATTTATAAGATTAATCCATGAATCAGCACTGCACAGGCGGTCTGCATAGATGGCGTAGTGATTAAGATACCGACATACAGTGCTATTGTCCATTGTTTGAATCCTACGTAGGACAACATATTGTGCGATCCACAAATTATTGTTCTGAGCCTGGATATACAAGGATATTACCTTAGTTCAAAGTGTTGTGGGTAGGGAAAGGGTAGGATATAGGTCGCACGCCGCTCATCCGTCGCCCCGGACTTTTTGTCTTGAAAAAGATTATTTTTGTCGGCATTGTTGTCTTGAAAAAAGATCGGTGTGAATATCCTTTAAATAGATTTTTTGAAGAATACTTTACTAAATACGATGAATACTTACGCCAACCGATATACCATAACATAATACCATTAGGTTGGTATCATAATACCAACCTTGGACATCACTAGTCTCAAGGTCGTCTACCAATGGCGCCAAAATATTAATACGAAAACCGCCCAATTGACGTTTTAGTGGGGTACGCATCCGGCGGCCTACGGGCGTCGCCACCCCTTCTATCACCCTGGATAGATCGCAGGGTGTACGACACACCATGGCTTGTCGCCAAAAAAAGTCCTGACTGACCTGTATTTGCACGGCTTCAAACTAAATTAATTTAGGCACCCTAAGATAAAATAATTAATTTAACGCAGCCATCATTATCTCAACAAAAAAATGGGCGTAACATTGTTGTATTTTCAACTCTCATCAAGATTTTGAAAAATGTTCAAAAGCTGAACCGACAAAAGGTCACATATAATTATTGAATCTGCTTCACGAGAATCGAATTAAGTTTAGAAACGTGACCTGTAGGGAAAAACAGCTGGAGACTAGAACAAACCTATGAAAGTACTTTTGCTTAAGCTGAAAGCTTTCTTCGCTTGTGCTCCTCGTTCACTTAGTCAATAAAAGTTAGCAGCATCAATATTGGCAAATGAAGCCTTTGTTTTGCAATCTTCTTTAGTGACAGTATAAAAGCAAGAATAGCAATATAATTGGCTGGTAAGCCATGTAGATGTGTGACTACAGTGGCTTAATTGGAGTGTAATTCACGCGGCCCATGCATTGCCCGGAACAGATTGAGCGAGGTGTGTTCGAAAGATAGCCTTTTTTTTGTTTAATCGCCCTTATAGGCAGGCTAAGGTCTTTTCGACCTTACTACCTAGTCTTACGTAGTTTACAAATAATTTTCTCCACATATTATTTACTACTTCTTCATATTGAGAAGCTTTTAAATCAAGTCGTTACCATTAATTAGGTGCTGAAAACCAAATTAAATGATTTTTCTGGGAATTCGGTTATATATAAAAATACACGTAAACCATTCTTATATTACATTCACCACACGTCAGCACCTTAACTGTATTATATTACATAAAATATCAGTTAAATTATTCAATATGACACTATAAAACACTAAAAAAATTAATAAAATGCAAGAGCGTAACATGACATTTCATATTCGCGCCGAAACTCCCGATCCGAACCGTACCCTTTTTTTTGGTTCTGTTTGTCCATTCGGACAGGCATAGGGATCAAAGCCCATACAGCCAAATCTGATACAATTTTCTTCATATTATTTAACAATTCTTTAAATAGAATAGCTCATTTATGGTCATTGTCCGTCAGTAAGTCAATTCGTTACCATTAATTAGGTGCTGAAAACCAAACTAAATGACTTTTCTGGGAATTTCGGTAGAATAAGAAAATACACGTAAACCACTATAGCCTACCAAAAAAAAAGAAAATTCAACCGTATGGATTAGATAAGATTTCGTAATTCTATACAGCCAAGTTCCAATTCGTGGAGCAAATCACGAATTATAATTTTTTTTTATAAAATTTTAAGACAACACCATGCACTAAGGAAATAATCCTTGTATTGCTGGGAACTTTACAAATATATAATTAACGGACACAAATTACATCCAAACTCAGAACAACAAGTTGTGGATCACACAAAGTGTTGTCCCGCGTGGTATTCGAACCCCCGACACTGGCGTTGTAAGTCGCTATCTTAACCACTACGCCATCTGTGCAGTCAATTATAAAATAATATTACACTTTATTCACGTTACGTAGCTTGTTTAGTCACTGGAGTTAGTAAGTCCAGACATTGCCTTTTGATATAAGTTTTTCACAAAATTTCTTTAGCAGAACATGAAGACATATCTGAAGCATTTTTATAACCTAATCGTTACACTTTAGTATTTTATTAGCATTACGATACATAAAATTCTCATAAATTTATTTTATCTATAACCATAAAGTAATAAAATATTAGATAATTCTTTTTTTAGATTTGGGAAGCTTAATAACATTTTTTCGTGATTTAACCCCAAAAGTAACAATGAAAATATTTTAGAATGAAATATTTTATAAAATAGCAGCTACTCGCCATAGCCATGCTTCGGTTTCAGTCGCCTGACCCGCATAGTTCCCTTTCCTGTGGGAATATCGAGATAAAATATAGCATAAGCCCCCTTATATAGACGGCTACCTGGTAGTAAAATATTATCAAAATCGGTTCAGCTGTTTTGAAGATTACCACAAACAAAAGACACATAGACAAAAAAAAATTAAACTGTATTTTAGGCATAGGTGCAAATAACCATGTGAGCATGAAAAAATTCCAGTATTTTGACATTACAAACAGACACTTTAATTTTATTTATTTGTAAAGATATTTTTTTTTTATTTTAAAAAGATCATGCCCTGCACTAAGGAAATAAACTTTGTATTGCGGGAGACTTTACAAACATTTAACTAAAGCAGATATCAGACGGTTCACTCGAGTGAATGTTCATTTTTCTTTCTTTATATGTACACACGGCTAAGACGGCATAATTTAAAAAAGAACATTCACTATTCATTTCTTACAATTACAAAGTACTTTAATTTTTAATTATTTAATCAAAGAGTTGACAAAAAAGAAGCAAAAAAGATGTCGACGGTGGTGGGTGCGACCATGGATTGAAAGAAGAAATTTATTAGGAAGAAATGTATTCATCAATTTTGTGGTTCCAAAGGCAATGGTAATTTTAAAGTTCTCCAAAAAAAGCAGCGCGTGCAACCAGTGCAATGCGCAGAAAAAATATCAACACGTTGACGTCTTTCGGCTACAGAACTCGAAACATAATGGCCGAACCCGAATGAACGTTCTCTCCAGTGTTCAGACGGATCATTTCTCGTTCATTCGGAGTGCGAGTGAAAGATGCTGGATGCCAATATCCAACACTGTTGGATCGGTTCACTAATGAATTCATTCGGCACTAATGTTTCATTTTGTGTTCAGATGCTTCACTTCGAGTGAAAGATGCAAAATGAAAGACAAAAGTGAACAAAAAATAAACCGTCTGATATCAGCTTTACGGACACAAATTACATCCAGACTTAGAACAAAAATTTATGGATCGATGTTGTCCTGCGTGGGATTCAAACCCGCGACACTGGCACGGTAAGTCGGTATTTCAATCACTACACCATCTGGGCAGTCTTCAATTGATAACAAAGATATAAAAAATAGTACTGTATATAAAACTTATAGCAAACTATAATTGCGTCTAAAGACAATATTTTCCACGAAGCTCATTATTTTTCAACGTCATATAAAAAAGTTTCATATAAAAAGCGAGCGCCTTGAAGTAGAAAATCAAACGAGACTTTCTCTATGGGTAATAAATGTCAAAGTTCATCTCATATATTATTAAAAAAAATGATCGAATAATCGATGCGTAAAAACTTTTGCAGTTTTTCGATTTAGGAGAACTGCATTAAAAGATGATTTAATGCTCGATGATGATATAGGAGAAAATATAATCCTTACTAATATTATAAATGCGAAAGTAAGTTTATTTGTTTGTGCCGCTTTCACGCTTAAACCATTGAACTGATTTCAAAAATTCTTTCGTCAACGGAAAGCTATAATATCAGGGAGTAACATAAGGTATATTATGTCGCGGTATTCCGACGGAACTACGCGGGTAAGGCGACTGAAACCAAAGCGAAGCGAGGGCGGATTGCTAGTCTATATATTCTTATTTTTTATAATTATGTTATATCCATCCTGTCTATATATGCATAAATTTCACAAGCGATAAGAGAAAGCTCCCTGTACTTTGCTGGTAAAACGGTTTTATAAAGCGAATACTTCGATTTACTGGCAAATCGCACGTGAAAAGTTCTTTAGGAAGGTTTATATGGGGATTATTCAGGTAAGTCGTCATCTACATAGTCACATAGCATATTAATGCTAAGATCTCTAACTATATCTGTAGCTATATCAATGTCATATCTGTGTCGATTGATGTTAAAACTAGATAAATTTTAAAATATTTAATTTAGACATTTTAAAGCCAATAATTAATTTGAATAACCAATAATAATATCCATGTGGTGACGAAGTAAGAAAACAATTCGCCACCCCCTATCTTGCCCGTGGGTGTCGTAAAAGATGACTAAGGGATATATTATGCTTATAATATCTATGCAAGAGATGGAAAACTCGAAACAAAACCCTATACCAACACTTCTGATCGGCGTGGTATAGTAGGTTAATTTCTCTCCCATAGTGGAGGAGTTCGGCGCCCAACAGTGGGACGTATATGGGCTGAGATGATGATGATAATGATAAATACCTTTTTTAGTTTTAAATATTTGTGTTGAATTGTAGTTTTATAATCTTTCTTTTTATAATATTTTTTTAAACTATGAAGCTATTATACCTTTGAGGATGTGTTTTCTTTGTGTCATGTAAAATGTTTTACACGTCACTTTTTTCATAGACGTCCCACTATTGAGCTTGAGTATCCTCCACTGTAGGAGGGAAATTGATCTAGAACATCACGGTGATCGAAAATAGGGTTTTTTCAATTTTTCCTTCTTGCTGATAATGATAGCCCTACCTACTCCAACAATAAATCTGTGGTCCTACAAAATTAACCAAAATTATAAGTAAAATTGAGAAAATAATTAATTTAACCCTTTGACATTATAAAAGTTATTAGTGAAAGGTTACATAAACTCCATCAAGAAGTCTTTATTAAGATTTTACTAAATATTCTTTATTAAAAGCAAATAAAGCTTAATTTTAGTAACTTATTAATAATTCAGTGATAATAAAGTTTGTGTTAATAATTCTATACATTTTAGGAACTATTATTAATAAGTCTAACTTTCTGAGGGTGTTTGTGTGTGGGGGGGGGTGTTTGTGTGTGGGGGGTTTTAGTGATGCCTTTAGTATAACCGAACCTCATTGCACGCATTCCCACTCCATTCACTTTCGTCACGGAAGGCCATGTGCGTCCATGAGCGGCAGCAACACTTACCATCAGATGTACTGTTTGCTCATTTGCCATCGTTTGCAATAAAAAAAGTATTTTACTGTCATGACGAAATAAATATACCAATCACCACCTCTTGTCTATCTATCCATCCATCAGCCTACAGACGTCCACTACTGGACATAGGCCTCCCCACGAGAATGCTACTCGAAACGGTCCTGCGCCACTTGCATCCAACTGCGACTTTGACAATGTCGTCAATCCAGCTAAGTGGGTCGTCCTACGCTGCGCCGTCCGATTCGTGGTCGCCACTCAAGAACCTTTTTTCCCCAATGGTTGTCGGTTCGAATAGCGATGTGGCTGTGTTCTTCTACGGGTTGCCGTGTTCCGGATTTTATCACGTAGAGAAATACCGAGCATAGCTCTCTCCATAACACGCTGAGCGGCTTTGAGCTTTTTTATGAGGCCGACATTTAGAGACCACGTTTCAGTGCCGTAAGTCATCGCTGGTAACACACACTTTTTTTTTTTTTTTTGGGGTGGGCTGCGGTCGGCTCCGCACCACTCCGTCCGGGGCGACAGAGGGGCTTAAGCACGCAACACCCGCAACCCACCCGAACACCACGTTGCCTTCGTCGTTGGGCCAACCACTGGAGCAGGGTTACTTGTCATCAGTGGTCGGCCCGACGGAATACCCCCTACCCGGGGCACCCTCCCATCAACCGACGTCCCCCCCTCGGGGAGGACGTCGGTCTTTCCTCACGCGGTCGGCCTCTCGGCGGGTGACGGACTAAACCGGTCACGTCACCCGCGGCCGCGGCTAGGGCGGCATGGCACGCAGATAATCCCGCCTGCGCCGCCCCAGTCGCCGGCGGCGGGTCGCATCATCGAGGCTGTGCTCCTCGCGCTCGCGACCCGCCGCCTCCTTCTGCGAGATAACTGCCTCGCAGAAGGCTGCGACCGCGTCCCAATTCCTGATGCTGCCGAGCATCTCCCTAGCGATGGTCGGCAGCGTCAGGTCTGCACCGATGATTGCGACGAGTTCACGACGCGGCTCTGCCCAAGCGGCACAGACCTCGAGCGTATGCTGCGCCGTGTCCTCGTCGCAATCGCAGTGGTGGCAGGATGGAGTTCTCTCCCTCCTAGCGACCCTGTACAGGTACTTGCCGAAGCATCCATGCCCCGTCAAGACCTGTACGAGTCGGAAGGAGAGCACCCCGTGCCGCCTTTCCAACCACTGCATCAGCACCGGCCGGAAGGCCTCCACGGTCCAAACACCGTATAGAGGCCTCTCCAGCCGGTCTGCCCAACGGGCGATGACGTCTCGGCGGGCGTCGACGCGCCAGGCGGTGAGCTCCCTCAGGGAAACAACACCGCCCCCCCCCCCCCCGCGCACCCCCGATACCCGCCGATACAAGTCGGCGAGCATTTCCGCCTCCAGGTCCCACGGGGGAGTCCCGGCCAACAGGCACGCCGCCTCCGTCACCACCGTGCGGTACCCGCGGATGATCCTTGACCTTCTGTGGACGCCACAGAAGAGCCCTAAGTCGGGCGGTCATGGATCCCGCCCACACCGGTGCGCCGTAGAGGGCCATCGACCGGATGACCCCCGCGTACAGCTGTCGACATGCCGCGCTCGGTCGCCCACATTCGGCATCAGCCATTGTAGGGCGGACGCCACGCCGACGAGCCGCGGGACGAGCCTGCGTAAATGCTCCCGAAACCACCATCGCCCGTCGAGCACCAGGCCCAAGTACTTCATATGGGCCTGGATGCTGATCCCAACCGAATTGACGGTGATCGAGACGCCGATGGGAGGGTCCATACGGGGCCCATGGAACAAGAGGGCCTCCGTCTTGTCCAGGGCCACCCTCAACCCCAGCGCCTCGATCCGCCTGACGACCTCTTCGGTGCCTGGTAACACACACTGGTTATAAACCTTTGTTTTCAGACACTGCGGAATATTGGACGAGAAGATCCTCTTAAGTTTCCCAATCGCTGCCCAGCCGAGTTGGATTCGTCGGCTGATCTCTTTCTCGAAATTGGATCTACTTAACTAGACTGCTTGTCCCAGGTAAACATAATGATCCAATCTTGTTTATGGATATCGTAAAAACCAATTAAGAGATAATCATTTTCACTCAAGAAAATGTGAAAACATAGTGTGTTAGAAAAAAATTGTTTAATAAACCCCCAGTGGTCTCAAACGACACGAAAATTGGCCGATTATAATGTCTACCTGTTCTTTGTCATTTAATACTCTTGAGTCACCATTACTTATCATCTCAACTCATATACGTCCCACTGTAGGGCTTGCGCCTTCTCCATATTGATCTACTACCCAGATTGGATAGGGTTTTATTTCGAGTTTTCCAGCTCTTGCACAGATCTTATGTGCGTATATCCTTTAGTCGTCTTTTATGACATCCACGGGCATGATAGAGAGTGCTGAATTATATTCTTACTCCGTCACCACACGGAATGTTATTTAATGTGATAATAATGAGTGATAATAATGTTTCTATTAATAATTTTGTCCATTTTAGGAACTGTTATTAATATATCTCTGCGGTGATGGAGTAAAAATACCATTCACCACCTCTTACCTTACCCGTGGATGTCGTAAAAGAGGACTAAGGCGTAATATCAACGGGAGACCGGACCGGGGATTTAGTTCGGCACCCGCGGAGAGTTTAGCCTCGCGACGGCGATCGGCATCCCGCTAGGGGACGTCGATGGGAGAGGGTGCTTCCTCGGGTTATTCAGTCGGGTCGACCACTGAAATCGAGGAACTCAACACGGGTGGTCGACCCAGCGACGAAGGCGACGTGCTATATGGGTGGATTACGAGTGTGCGTGCTTACGCCTCTCTGTCACCCCGAATGGAGCCGGGCGACGAGTGCGCCGACTGTAGCCCACCCCCAAAAAAAGGCATAATACCTATGTACAAGAGAAGAAAAATTCAATATGAAACACTACACTAACCCGTCTGACCAACGTGGTAAACTGACTTCTCTTCTATTGTGGAGGAGACTCGAGCCCACTAATAGGATGAGAATATGTTGATTATGATAAACAATTCTTGTATTCACTAATCGCAACTTTTCGTATTTGAATTTCACCCATAATCAAACCTCATGAGTTATATGAATCAATTATTTAATTATTTTTAAATTTGATTCAGCCGAGTGCGTTAGTTTTATATGTGTTTACAAATATTTTGTTTAATAGGCAATACTCTCTTACTTAAGCAAATAATTCTCATATTGCTTGTAATTCTACAAACATACAATTAACCGACATATATTAAATCAAAAATCATAACAGCAATTTGTGAAACGTAAGTATCGCCCCATACGGCATGGACGACGTATGCGCATAGCCCGCTTAAATAATTTAAAAAAAAGTGCGAAGTGTTCTTTTTTTAAAAATACAAAAACTGTTCTCTTTTTAAATCAAACGTGTATAATAAAACTAGTGATGACCAACGCGCTATTTAAAAAACCAACGTGGCTTTGATACTAATTTAGCATTACGCAGAAATAACATAAAAAACTTTTTACGCCAAACAATTTTCAAATAAACAGAAAACACACCAGTTTAACATAATTTACACGGTACGGTAAGGTAAAGTAACTCTGCCGAAATATTTACAATCACGTCTGTCAGTTCGATCGTGAAGATAGAAATAGAACAATGAGAATAGAACAAACTCGCTAATGCTTTTTTTTTAACTGAAAACTTCAACGAAGTATTTTTGGGACTAATTCCAACACACATTTGCACCATTGTAATTAGTGTTGCCAAAAAAAGTCTTGGTCTTGCGGTCTTGGTCTTGGTCTTGCGAGAAATGCGAGACCGAGACCAAGACCAAGACCGCTTAATTTTTGCAAGACCAAGACCAAGACTGGCCCTGCAAGACTTGAGCAAGACCAAGACTGGGCCTGCAAGAGTCTCGCGGTCTTGCATTTAATTCAAATCACCATTTCAGCTTATATACGGTTGAGCTCGTGTCTTCTACATAACAGGAGGAGAATCGGCCGTGGCCGGAGGGGAATCGCCACGGTGATCGGCCGTGTTGTTACAGGTCATACATGTCAAGTTTTCCTTCTCTTGCACCGATGTTATATATTATAGCCCTTAGTCGTGGGTTCGCAGTCACGGGTAAAATAGGGGGGATGAATTATATTCTTACTCCGTCACTACACGGCAAGTCAAATCAGTCTTGAGATATCCATCTATTGGCCAATCGATTCCCAATGTTGGTGTTGGCTTTTCAGAATTACACTTCGGAAAGGCTTAAGGACAAAAATACCATAATCACGAGAGTGCTCTTGCCCATTATACATATTTATATATCCGTTTATTCATTAGCCCAACGACGTTCACTGTTGGAGATAGAAATATGCCTACAATTAATCTATATAAATGTCCATGTAGGGACAGAGTACGATCACCATCAGGCAGTACATGAAGCGTTGCTCCCAGCGCTATTTTGCCTCTGCCACGACTCACCCCAATCCACTAGTGGTTGGGGCGGTAAACTACGTCCCCTCAAAAATATCCGCGGTCCGACGTCCTCGTCATCTTCTTGAAGAAGAAGATGACGCTATTATGATCGCCCAAGAAAGGACCTACACAGCTCGCGCAGCGATAACAGATAAAACTCCGCGGTATCGGCCTCGCCGTCGAGGTCGAAAACCGCGGCGCGTAAAAGTCATTAACCTAAACTTGGCCACGCCCACTTTGCTCTCAGCGACGCCCCGAGCCGAGGTCCGTTCCCCACAGGGGGAGCCCTCGGGCGATGTTCGCTTAACTTACTTACCGGGTTGAGAGCCATCAGCGCTCACCCATTGACCGCGTTAAGCTGTCAAGGTCATCTGCGACCAACAGCTACACACACAAAAAAAAAGAAAAAAAAGACAGAGTACGAATATAATTCACCACTCTCTTACCCGTGGATGTCGTATCAAATCGCATCGGGCAATGGTGTTAGGAACCCATGAAAAAAAATTGAAATAAAAATATCGATTCGTTAATGAATTGAGACATGTAAGTTCTTAATTTTGTCATCGTTTTTTCGTGTAAATTGATTAAAATGTATAAAGCAATGATACTTAATATACAACATATTCGTATTTTGTTAAATGTTCATTAGAATTTGAATAAATCAATGATTACGTTTGCATAAGCAAGACAAACGTCGCTTTAACATAAATCAGCTGATCGGCCGATGACCGTTGATGAGTCGCCTTTGTACCTACGTAACCATTGAAAGGTTCGCGCAAATCTAATACCTATTTATACTGTCGAAATTTTACATGCTTACATATATCCTGTCTGTACATACCTACATAATGCATAAAATTTAAGGCATAAACTCTTAGACACACATTTTTGTAATCACTATAACTTTTACGTTATATTGTTTTTGTGTAATATGCATTCTAATTATGATCTATGACTGTTGAACTACAACATACATGAACAGTTGTCCCATAACCTGATACACCCTGTGTATATAACATATGTGCAAGAGAAGTGAAACTAGAAAGAAAACCCTGTACCAACATGCCTGACCAGCGTGGTATAGTAGATCAGTTTTCCTCTTACTGGAAGGAAGCTTAAGCCCAGCAGTGGCACTTTTATGAGCTGTGACGATGACGACGAATATCATACATTTTACAAGTATTAAAACCATAAAATTTTAAATCAGTTTTATATGTTCTTGAATAAATAGTATATTAAGAGCTACATGGTTCCAGCGGCCAAAGTATTTATATAGGCAATAGAGCAACAGGTTTTTTCAAGTATCCAGAGTATCAGTAACTAAACTGGAAATACAATAGATACATACCACTTAACTTGAAGGGGAATATAAACAATCGCATTAATTGTAAAATATCGCATTGATTATAAAATGACATAAAATTTATTGTATCAACTGCCTCGTGTGGTGACATCTTAAAAAAATAGGGTCGAAAGTCCTGTCATAAGAGTAGTAACGCTGTCTAATGGAACACCAGGGGAATAGAAGAGTAATTTTCTCCAGTGGTATTGTATTCAATAGTGAACTATAGGCTAGCAGATGGATAGATAGGATAGGATATTTGATTAATTTAGTTGGATTTTTCATTGCCATGATAAATTACTGTTACGTTATTCTAACTGCAAAACTTTGCAAGACTCTTGCTGCAATACCAAGACTCGGGTGCGCAAGACCAAGACCAAGACCAAAACTCGGTGCGCAAGACCAAGACCAAGACGAGACCAGGTGTGATGTTGCAAGACCAAGACCAAGACCGGTCCAAGTCTCGTCTTGGTCTTGCATTTGGGCAACACTAATTGTAATGCCTGTACGCCAAGACCCACAATGGTCTCCATAGATCACACCGAAGTTTGACCTTCAGACCGCGAAATGACTTCCGTCGGGCCGACCACTGACGTCAAGTCACCCTGCTCTGGTAGTCGGTCCAACGACGAAGGCGACGTGTCACGGGTGGGTTACGGGTGTGCGTGCTTAGGCCCCTCTGTTGCCCCGGACGGAATGGTGCGAGGAGTGCGCTGACCGTAACCCACCCCCAAAAAAAAAAGGCATCGCGAAGAAATTCAAGGGAGTGTGAATGCGTACAATGACCAAAGGTTTCACTAAAACCCTCCACACACATACACCCTCAGAAAGTTGGGCTGCCGGCTCTCTCGCTCACCGAACGAAGCGCAGTAATAAATTGTTACTACTCGGGCGTGGATTTTTTGCAAGAGTGAGGTCTTAGAATAATAACATATAGAAGGTAAGTCCACGCTCAAAAAGTGAGGCATTTCAATTGGAGCCTAATGGAGCTTACGCCGGAACAGTCTCGTAATGTACAAGTCATTGCACTGCACGAACGTACGCAACTCTTAAAAAATAAATAGGTAATTATGACGGCTTGTGCATTCAAATGGTGCCACAACACATTTGAAAAATATAAAAAGGTTTTTAACATTACTTTTAAAAGTATTTCGACGATTTATGTTAATAAAAACAAAATTTGATTTCATAATTTGTATAGTGGTTTCCGTGTGTACGTGTGTAATCGTCTGCCCGCCATTAGTATTTTTAGATTTAAATTTTTAAAGATCGAAGTACTGACACTATCCTTCTATAAGTTATTATTCTAAGAGTCTGGTACTACTTGGGACGGACCTACCTACTATCCTACCACTATTAAACGTGAATTATTAAGTGTTAACGCTAACACTATATCTATCAAGGTCATTAAATCTGTTTCTATAGATGTTAAAATCAGATAAATTTCATTCATCTTAATGATTTCAGCCTATGTACGTCACATTATTGGGCTCGAGCCTCCTCCATAACAGAAGGAGAAGGTAAAACAACCCGTGGTATAGGATTTAGTTTTAAAGTCTTTTCCGTAGATGTTATATGCACATTTGATCCCTTAGTCGTCTTTTACGATACCCATGAGCCAGAGAGGGGTTGGTGAATTGTATTCTTACTCCGTCACCACATAGAAAATTTAATTTAAAACGTTTTCATTTACAAATTTTGTTTTAAGATAAAGCTATTAGTTATCCAAAAATAAAAACTGTGTATGTTTTAAAAACGTTTTATAATCTACTGTAAATCAAAATGCTTTAGATATACTGCATTATCAAAGAATACTTTTTAAACGATTTGTCAAAATAATCTTCGTCAATTCATCAAGCGTATCTCTATCAATAAAATGCCATATGATACTGACAGATGACTCGTTAAGCGATGGATTTTTCATCGTTAAAATGTTAACTGTCAAAATTTCAATTCAGAATTTGAATTATTTTTTTTCTGTAAATATCTATGGTATTTTATTTTATTGTATTCTCGCTGTTAGCAGACTGCCTGGTGTATATAATATAAATGTATGTATATCAAAATGGTAGCTTCTATAAACAGATTTGGATGGGGCGTAAATTCATGTAAGTCGTCATTGACATGGTCTCTAGTTATGTCAATCTGTGTCGATAGAAGACAAAACCATATAAAGGATAATAATAGAATAATAACGTATAGAAGGTAAGTTCGCGCACAAAAAGTTAAGTATTTCAATTGGAGCCTAATGGAGCTTACACCGGAACCGTTTCGTAATGTACAAGGTCACTATACTGCACGTACGTATGCAACTCTTAAAAAAATAAATAGGTAATTAAGACGATTTGTGCATTCAAATGGTGTCACAACACATTTGAAAAACATAAAAAGCTTTTTAACATTACTTTTAAAAGTATTTCGACGATTTATGTTAATAAAAACGAAATTTGATTTCATAATTTGTATAGTGGTGTGCGTGTGTAGGTGTGTAATCGTCGGCGCGCATGTAGTATTTTTATATTCATGTTTCAATCGTTCGAAATACCGACACTATCCTTCTATACATTATTATTCTAAGTACTTATAAAGGTTTAATTTACAAAATTTAAACTAAGATCAAATATTTAAATTGAGATAAGAGCAGGACGATAATAATGATGAATCAAAACAATAGTACTTGGTATACGTGGTAGGACCTCACTATCGACAGTCGCCTGTCTACAGCCGCGGGCCGACCAGTCTGTATTGTACCACACTCTCGGCGGCAAGCAACGTCTGAGTAGTAACAATTTGTTACTGAACTTCGTTCGGTGAACGAGTGAGTTGAAAGCCCCACTTTCTGAAAGAGTTTGCGTGTGATGAGTTTTGATGATGCCTTTAACATCACCAAACCTCATTGCAAGCATTCACACTCCCTTCACTTTATTTACGGTAGACAGCGACCTAAGGTCCATGAGCAGCAGTACCAATCACTTACCATCAGGTTTGCTGTTTGCTCATTTGCCTCCAACAGCAATAAAAAAGTACGTAAAAGCTACCAAAATTATCCTGCCCCTTAGAATAATAACCTATAGAAGGTAAGTTCACGCACAAAAAGTGAGGCATTGCAATTGGAGCCTAATGCAGCTTACGCCGGAACTGTTCCGTAATGTACAAGTCATTGTACTGCACGAACGTACGCAACTCTTAAAAAATAAATAGGTAATTATGACAATTTGTGCATTGAAATGGTGTCACAACACATTTGAAAAACTTAAAAAGGTTTTTGACATTACTTTTAAAAGTATTTCGACGATTTATGTTAATAAAAACAAAATTTGATTTCATAATTTATATAGTGGCGTGCGTGTGTACGTATGTAATCGCCTGCGCGCATATAGTATTTTTAGATTCATGTTTCGAACGTTCGAACGTTCTATACGTTATTATTCTAAGTCCTGCCCATTAAAATTCTGTTCTTATTCGAAGGCGACAATAACACCGTCAAATTATTCCATTCTGATATAGTATAAGCGTATTATCTTATGACGTAAAACGTACAAATCTACGCTCACGCTTAATAGTTTCAAGGGCTTTATCATCGCCATAAAACTAGAAAATATTTATGTAAACCCACTTACAGGCACGTGCAGTGTAATATAAATGATACACGTGTTGTAACAAAGTGTTCACCTCTAAATAAAATAATATTGAAACTTTAAACGAGCAATTCTTGTATATATATTTTCAGGATCTCGGAAACGGCTCCAACGATTTTGATGAAACTTGGCATACTAGAGGTTTCGAGGCCAAAAAATTGATCTAGCTAGGTTTTATTTATAGAAAATGTTGTTTTGTCGGTGTTTTTAGCAAAACAATACAATGATATTAAATATTAAAAGAATATGAATTCAAATTTCGCCGTCAATGTCAAGAGTTATAATAGTTCAGTTGGGAAGTTGTCCAGTTTTCTTTCTGTTTTGTTTGGCATCCAAACAGCATGGGATCGAACCTCGGTGTTATTATTATTCTCTTTTTGTAATTTTTGATATTTTTTTCATTATATTATTTTTATTTTTTATTAATATATATTTAAGTAAGTTCGGCAAAAGTACAACAAAAATATACCGAGCAAAGCTCGGTAAACCAGATATTATTTAATAAAGCGTCATCTACTGGTATACTCCCAATTTTATAAGTGGCCGCCTGCCTGAATAATTAATGTAATTGTTGACCCTAATGTAGTTGACAGAATCAGATGGTGCTGCTCCTGATCTATGAAAGCTCTTAGTCATATTTTACGACACCCACGCGCAAGTTGCTAGTATTCGGAGCCACTAGCACAACAGCACATAAATTACTTAGGGGAGCCGCCTCTGCCGTGAGAGGGAAAATTATCTACTATACCTTACCGGTCAAAGGTGTTGAAATAGAGTTTTATTTCGAGTTTTCACAACACCCACGGACGAGGAAGGACCCCTTTATAATGTAAAAAAATCACGGATTTTGTTTTTTTTTTTAACTCTCGCAGAAAAGCGACATCTGAGTAGTAGAGACTTGTAACTGCATTTTTTTCGGTAAGCGATAGAGCCAGAAGCTCAACTTTCTGAGGATGTTTGCGTGTGGAGGGTTTGAGTGATCCCTTAATATTACCAAACCTCATTAAACACATTAACACTCTCTTAACTTTCTTCTCAGTAAGCAGTAGTTGATAGTGATAGGATCATACTATTGACAGTAAATAATGATAACAATAATAACCGTCACCGTCTGCCGAAGTTCAAGACGATTAAGGTATTGAAGGCAGATGACAGTAAATCAATAGTTTTCGGTTTCCAGTCCATCTAACTTCCAACCCCATAATCATGTATTAGATACCATCATCACACAATAGTTTTACACCTACTATTGGCAGTCCACGTGTGTTATGTGCAGACGTGGAGTGTCATCGGTAGACATCCCATCCTATTTTTAGATTAAATTTCTCTAACGGCCTCTGCGTGTTGGATCCATAACCCCATGTAAGCCTTTCAAAGGACCGGTTATCTTCCCTTGGAAGATCCCGTGAAACGGAGATACATGACAATAATAGATAAATAATAATAATCTATTATTTATTTATTATTGCTGTGTGGTAGCGGCTTCGAATACTACCAACCCTTGCTTTGCTCGTGGGTGTCGTAAAAGGCGACTAAGAGCCCTAGATTGACCCGTACCAACTCCATCTAGTACCATTTGGGTCAACGATTAGATTTCCAAGGAGGGTTGACGTCAGGCAGGCGGCCGGTCATAAAAGTCATTGCCGAAACTTTTTGCAATATGTCAAAACAAATGACATATTGCGTCGACCCCAAGTAATTGGGATAAGAGCAAGCTGATGATGATGATTTATTTATTATTCGTTTGGTGATCTAGAAAGTCAGAAGTGTTTGCATGTGGAGGGTTTGGATGATGCCTTTAGTATCCCAAATGTCATTACATACATTCACACTCCCTTCACTTTCTTCAGAGTAGCCAAATGTTCATAAGCAGCAGCATCGTTTACTATCAGGTTTGCTGCTTACTCGTTTGCCACCAATCCAAATAAAAAAAAAACAGAAATAATTCATCATCATCATCGCAGCCCACATACGTCCCACTGTTGAGCTCATGCCTACTACACAATTGGAGGGAATTTAATACACTTATACCATGCTGGTCAGACAGGTTGGTATAAGGTTTCATTTCGAGTTTTCTTCTCTTGCACAGATGTTATGTGCATATTATATCCCTTAGTCGTCTTTTACGACATCCACAGGCAAGATAGGGTGAATTGTATTCTTACTCCGTCACAACACGGATTATTAATAATCGTCCATCCGTCTGGTGACGGAGTAAGAATACCATTTACAACTCCGTATCTTGCACGTTGCTCCCTAAATTGACCTTACTATATCATATAGTAAGGTCGATTTCCCTCCTATTGTGGAAGAGGCTCAAGCCCAACAGTGGGACGCATATTAGCTGAAACGAATATCGTATTTAATAAATTCAATATTCGTAACAACCCTAGTAATAACAGTTCTCATTCCCGGTATATGAATCATATCTTCCATAGCGCCTAGCTTATTTTAAGAAGCGTATATACTGTTAGATCGTAAACTGTATTTACATTTAACATGGTATATATCTTGGCTTACGTATCTTAAAAGTAGTTACGTGAATATTTATAGTTTGTAATACTAAAGATATCTTTTATATAACAGAGTTTTCAAGTTCAATTTTTCGTGCGGTGACGGAGTAAGAACACAATTCGTTCGTTTCAGCCTATCGCCGTCTACTGCTGGACGTAAGCCTCCCTCCCTGTCATGTGACGCCTGCATTCAAAGACGCCCAGTAACTTTCACCAGATCGTCGGTCCACCTAGTAGTGTCGTCCTACACTGCGTCGTCTGATACGTGATCGCCACTCGAGAACCTTTCCTCCCCAGCGGCTGTTGGTTCATCGAGCGATGTGGCCTGCCCATTGCCACTTCAGCGTACTAATTCTTCGTGCTGTGTCGGTTACACCCGTTCTTCGGCGGATCGCCATATTTCAAATTTTATCTCGCAGAGAAATCCCGAGCATAGCCCGCTCCAAGCACGCTGAGCGATCTTGAGCTTGGTTATGAGGCCTACATTTAGGGATCACGTTTCTGTGCCGTAAGTCATCACTGGTAACAAACACTGGTAACAAACACTGGTCGTAGATCTGTGTCTTCAGACCATGAGGAATGTTGGACGAGAAGATCCTCTTAAGTTTCCCGAACACGATTCACTTCCACCTATCTTACCCGTGGGTATCGTAAATGACAACTAAGAGATATAATATACATATAGCATATATACTAACTAGGAAAATTCGAAATAAAATTCTCATCATCATCTCAGCTCATATACGTCCCACTGTTGGGCTCAAATCTCCTTCACAATGGGACGGAAATTGACCTACTATTGCACCCTTGTCAGGTGTTGGCATAGGGTTTTATTTCCCGAGACGTCATTGCCCGTTGGGCAGTCCGGCTGGAGAGGCCTCGGTTCGGGGTGCGAACCGTGGAGGCCTTCCGGCCGGTGCTGATGCAGTGGTTGGAAAGGCGGCACGGGGTGCTCTCCTTCCGACTAGTGCAGGTGTTGACGGGGCATGGGAGCTTCGCCAATTACCTGCACAGGGTCGTGAGGAGGGAGAGCACACCGTCCTGCCACAACTGCGATTGCGACGAGGACACGGCGCGCCACACGCTCGAGGCCTGCGCGGCTTAGGCAGTGCAGCGCCGTGAACTCGTCGCAAACATCGGTGCCGACCTGACGCTGCCGGCCATCGCTAGGGCGATGGTCGACAGCGTCGGGAATTGGGACGCGGTCGCAGCCTTCTGCGAGACAGTGATCTCGCAGAAGGAGGCGGCGGATCGTCTGCGCGTGGAGCGCAGCCTCGATGAGGAGATCCGCCGCCGGCGACTGGGGCGGCGTAGGCGCAACTATCTGCGCCTCATGCCGCCCTAGCCGAGGCCGCGGGTGACGTGACCGGGGATTAGTCCGTCACCCGCCGAGAGGCCGACCGCGTGAGGAAAGACCGACGTCCTCCCCGAGGGGGGGGACGTCGGTCGATGGGTACCCCGCGTAGGGGGTATTCCGTCGGGCCGACCACTGACGACAAGTAAACCTGCTCCGGTGGTCGGCCCAATGACGAAGGCGAGGTGGTTTTCGGGTGGGTTGCGGGAGTTGCGTGCTTAAGCCTCTCTGTCGCCCCGGACGGAGTGGTGCGAAGGCGCGCCGACCGCGACCCTCCCACAAAAAAAAGAAAAAAAAAAAAAAAAAATAGGGTTTTATTTCGAGATTTCTTCTTTCGCATCGATGTTATCTGCGTATATCCCTTAGTCGTCTTTTACAACACCCTCAGGCAAGATGGGGTGGTGAATTGTATTCTTACTCCGTCACAAATCGAATTAATAAAACTCTAGAATAATCTATTAGATCAATAGTATTAGTAAGGCAGTTACCCTCCTGTTATACAGGAAAACTGCCTTGCTAAATTATCCGTATGGTGACAGAGTAAGAATATTATTCACCAACCCCTATCTTACCCGTGGGTGATCGTATGAGATGACTAAGGGATATAAAACGCATATAACATCTATGCGAGAGAAGGAAAACTCGAAATAAAACCCTATACCAACACGTCTGACCAGCTTGGTATAGTAGGTCAATTACCCTTCCATTATGGAGGAGGCCTGAGTCCAAAATATGGGCTGAGATGATGATGATGACTCAGCCGTGGGACCTATATGAGCTGAGACTTTGATAATGATTTCCATGTAATGTCTACCACGAAAAAATTACTTAATATTCATTAATTGTAAAAACCAAATAGAAATACATATACGTTAGAATAATAACGTATGGAAGGTAAGTTCGCGCTCAAAAAGTGAAGCATTTCAATTGGAGGCTAATGGAGCTTACGTCGGAACCGTTCCGTAATGTACAAGTCATTGTACTGCACGTACGTACTCAACTCTTAAAAAATAAATAGGTAATTGTGACGGTTTGTGCATTCAAATGGTGTCACAACACATTTGAAAAACTTAAAAATATTTTTAACATTACTTTTAAAAGTATTTCGACGATTTTTGTTAATAAAAACAAAATTTGATTTCATAATTTGTATAGTAGTGTGCGTGTGTACGTGTGTAATCGTCTGCGCGCCATTAGTATTTTGAGATTCATGTTTCGAACATTCGAAATTTCGAAGTATTGACACTATCCTTTCATACGTTATTATTCTAAGACATATACCTATTAACGTTAACAATAATATCGTCATCGTTTCAACTCATACGTATGTCTCACTGCTGAGCTCGAGCCTCCTCCCCAATAGGAGCAATTATACCACGCTGGTCATACATCAACATATAGATAACTCTATACCAACGTATAGAGTTTTATTTCTCTTGCACAGATGTTATATGCACATTATGTCCCTTAGTCGTCTTTTTCTTCTTCTTTTTTGTCTTGGCAATCAGCTACAAATACGAGCCATTTTTGCCAGTGTCGAGTTTATTTTTTATTTTTATTTTATTTATTTAAGGAAACTCAACAGCTTTTTAACACACACATTTTCACAAATATAAATATGCAAACAGACTCAGCTGTTTGCATTAACAATAAACAGAGTTATAATTATCTTTTCAAGTTCTCAGTTTCTTCATGTCAGTAATGGTCTGTCAGTAAGTCAAAGTGTCGCCCTCAACAGTGTAATGGCCACTGTTAAGGGTATCATCTGAGAATTTTGGTGGAAATACAAAGGTATGTATAGCAGTTTTATATCATATTCACTACACCTCAGCAGTTCTGCCGCTATATATTACATAAAATGCCATCAAGATTATTGAACATAACACGTTAAAACACTAAGATATTTAATATAATACAAGAACACCACATGATATTTCAGATTGCCGCCAAAAACTCATCCTTAGTCGTCTTCTTCTTCTTCTTTTTTGTCTTGGCAATCAGCTACAAATACGAGCCATTTTTGCCAGTGTCGAGTTATAATTATCTTTTCAAGTTCTCAGTTTCTTCATGTCAGTAATGGTCTGTCAGTAAGTCAAAGTGTCGCCCTCAACAGTGTAATGGCCACTGTTAAGGGTATCGTCTGAGAATTTTGGTGGAAACAAAAATATAGCAGTTTTATATCATATTCACTACACCTCAGCAGTTTTGCCGCTATATATATTACATAAAATGCCATCAAAATTATTTAATATAACACGTTAAAACACTAAGATATTGAATATAATACAAGAACATCACATGACACTTCAGATGCCCGCCAAAAACGCCCAAGAATACAATTCACTACTTGGTCTCGGCCTATTGTCTCTCACAACTGGTGACACAGCCCACCCGTATCCCAGATATTGAGAGCCATGAGTCTTCTTTTCTGGATCTTCTGCTGACTACACACCAGCACGGATATCAGGTAGTGGTTGAAGCTCCTCTTGGATCTTCTGACCACTACTTGGTTCGTAGCAGTGCCCCTGTTGTAAGGCCTAGTCGTTCTAAGGCGACTGGGACTCGCAGAGTCTGGCAATATAAGTCAGCAGATTGGGATGGACTCCGCGAGTTTTACGCATCCTACCCATGGAAGCGGCTTTGCTTCGCCTCTGGGGACCCTGGCATCTGTGTGGACTGCGTTACTGAAACGGTTATTACGGGGATGGAATTATTCATCCCCAACACCAAAATACCAGTCGGTGGCCGCAGCCGACCCTGGTTTAACAAAACCTGCAGGACGGCTGCATGCCAGAAACAGTCCGCATATCAGGCCTGGAATAGGGCCCAAAAATGCCAGGACCCGAACGCCAAAGAGGTGAAGCGGAAATTTAACGCCGCTTCCAGATCTAGTAAGAAAGCTATTGCCAGAGCCAAGGCGGAACATGTTGCCAGAATTGGCGAGCGATTGCAAAGCTTTCCCGCTGGGAGTCGTGCATTCTGGTCGCTCGCCAAGGCTGCCCAAGGCAACTTCTGCCAGCCCAATCTCCTACCACTGCAGAAACACGATGGTAGTCTAGCCCACAGCGCAAAGGAGAAGGCCGATCTTCTAGGTCAATTCTTTGCCTGTAACTCGACTTTGGATGCCGGAGCTGCCACACCACCTACTATCCCACGGTGTGAAAGCTCACTGCCCGAAATCCGCATCACGCAGCGAGCGGTTAGGCGGGAGCTGCGGCTTTTAGACGTCCATAAGTCGAGTGGACCGGATGGCATCCCTGCAGTGGTACTAAAGACGTGCGCCCCTGAATTGACTCCCATCCTCACGCGCCTATACCGACTTTCCTACGCTACTAATAGGGTTCCGTCTTCGTGGAAGGTAGCCCATGTCCACCCGATCCCTAAAAAGGGAGACCGGTCTGACCCATCGAATTACAGGCCAATTGCGATAACATTCTTGCTCTCCAAGATAATGGAGAAGGTTATAAACCATCAGCTTCTGCAGTACCTTGAGGATCGCCAGCTTATCAGTGATCGCCAATACGGCTTTCGTCATGGTCGGTCGGCTGGTGATCTTCTTGTGTACCTCACACACCGTTGGGCAGAGGCCTTGGAGGGCAAGGGTGAGGCGCTGGCGTTCAGCCTAGATATCGCAAAGGCGTTCGATAGGGTCTGGCACAAGGCACTTCTATCGAAGCTACAATCATACGGGATCCCCGAAGGACTCTGTAATTGGATCGCCAGCTTTTTGGATGGTCGGACTATAAAAGTCGTTGTAGATGGCTCCTGCTCCGATACCATGACCATTAATGCTGGTGTACCACAAGGCTTGGTGCTTTCCCCGACGTTGTTTATCCTGCATATCAATGACATGCTCTCTATCGAGAGTATGCGTTGCTATGCGGATGACAGCACGGGTGATGAGCGGTACACTGAGCAACGGAATATCCCTCGGAGTACTCAGGAAAGAAGGGTTCAACTTGTGTCTGAAGTCGAGCACTCTCTGGGGCGGGCCTCGGAATAGGGTGAACGGAACCTAGTCCAGTTCAACCCCACAAAGACACAAGTTTGCGCGTTCACTGCAAAGAAGGACCCGTTTGTCATGGCGCCACAGTTCCAAGGAGTAACTCTCCCAATTTCTGAGAGTATTGGGATTCTCGGCGTCAAAATATCGAGCAAAGTCCAGTTTGGGAGTCATTTGGAGGACAAAGCCAAATTGGCAAGCAAAAAGTTGGGTGTCCTGAACAGAGCCAGGCGGTACTTCACACCGAGACAGCGTCTTGTGCTATACAAAGCATAAGTTCGTCCTCATGTGGAGTACTGCTCTCATCTCTGGGCAGGTGCGCCCAAATATCAGCTAGACCCACTTGACTCCCTGCAAAGACGGGCTGTTCGAATCGTCGGGGATCCCAATCTTACGGACAGATTGGAGTCGCTGGAGCAGCGGAGAGACTTTGGGTCACTCTGTGTACTCTACCGACTCTTTCATGGGGAGTACTCCGAGGAACTGTTTGACTTGGTACCACCGTCACCATTCTACCAACGTACCACTCGACATCGTAGCAGGGTTCATCCATTTCACCTGGAAACGTTATGGTCTTCAACTGTACGTTTCCAGCGATCATTTCTCCCACGTACGTGCAAGCTCTGGAATGAACTACCTGCTGCTGTGTTTCCCGAGCGCTATGACATGTCCTTCTTTAAACGAGGTTTAAGAAGAGTATTTCCTTCACGGTAGGTAGCGGCCTAGCTGTGCCCCTGGTATTGCAAATGTCCATGTGCAGCAGTTTCACTTACCATCAGGTGTGCTGCTTGCTCGTTTGCCACCGTTGGCAATAAAAAAAAAGAAAAAAAAAAAAGAATGTAATCGTTGACCCAAATGGTACCAGATGGAGTTGGTCCAGGTTAATCTAGGGCTCTTAGTCGTCTTTTACGACACCCACGAGCAAAGCAAGGGTTGGTAGTATTCGAAGCCGCTACCACACAGCTAGACTAGAATTAAAAAAAACTTTATTTCTAATTAATCGCTAGTCTCTCTTCTCATCAATTTTCTAAATAATATACATCATCTTGGCTCATATGTGTCCCACTGCTGGGCTCAAACCTCCTCCCTAACAGAAGGGAAACTCATCTACTATACCAAGCATGTCATACATGTTTTAATTTCGAGATTGCCTTCTCTTGCACATATATTATATGCACATTATACCCCTTAGTCTTCTTTGACGACATCCACGGGCAAGATAGGGAGGGGTGATTTGTATTCTTACTCCGTCACCAGACTGAAAATAATATCGTGATGAGACATGATCGCCAGTCTTTCAGGTATTCAAAACGGTACGCAATCCAGCTTTTAAGCGCTTTATTAATCAGTTCAGTGCTGACAGCATTGAGCACGATAAAACGTAATAGCAACAGTTAGTAGCTCGACGCCGTTCAAGTCGCGTGTGTCTTGAATATTACGTTCTCACAACGAGAAGTTATCTTGTTTCAGTGCTCAAAATATAGAATATAAATAACAGCGCTTCTTGCTAATACACAGCAGTATCCTAACAGCTTAGTCGTACTTACGTATAAATTAGCCCTGTGTTTGAATCGAACGATGCTACTGAAAACTGAAGTGTGTTTTCGTGTGCAAATAATAAAATATATTATAAAAAGTAATTTTATTCGTGTTATTTAGTGTGAGATGATTTTTAAGTGTATGACTTAAAAAGGTAAGTTGTAATTCATCTCAGCTTACATAAGTTCCACTGATCGAGCTTCCACAATAGGAAGGGAGTTGACCTACTACAGCGCGCTAGTCAAATGTGTGGGAATGGTTTTATTTCGAATACTCCAAATTAGGGGTGGTGAATTGTATTCTTAGTCTGTCACCACACAGAATAAGTTGGAATACAAAATCTCTCGGATGAAAATACCCATAATTTTGACAAAATAAATATTATACAATTCTTATTTGGGATTCCAACTAATGATTTAATTACATAGATGGCAAAATGGTCTAAGTTCCCTTCAAATGAGGAGGAGGCTCGAGCCCACCAGTGAGACATATATTAACCGAAATAAAAATATGCATTAACTACTAATAATTTTATTTAAAAAAAATAGTGATCTGTTGAAGTAAATTCTATGAAGATGGGATTAGCTGGAATTTGAATAATTATTTCACTCTTTTTTTTGCAATTCCGTAGTATAATCATCCTCTTCATTATCTCAGCTCATATATTTTCCATTGCTGGCTACGAACCTCCTCTACAATTAAAGGAAAATTGATATACTACGTCGCGATGATCAGAGATTAGCGTTGCTTATGTTATTTTCAGTGGTCCATATTTTTTTTATTACAAACGGTGGTAAACGTGTTGCTGCCACTCATGCATCTTGGCAATACCAGGGGAACAGCTAGGCCGCTGCCAACCGCGAAGAAAGTGAAGGGCGTGTGAATGCGTGCAATAAGGTTCGGTCATATTAAAGGCATCCCTAAAACTCACTACACGCAAACACCCTCAGAAAGTTTGACTTCCGTCTCTTTCGAACACCGAACGAAGCGCAGTAACAAATCGCTTCTACTCGGACGAAGATTTTCTGCTCAGCATGGATCTTGGACGGACCAGCCCGCGACTATAGACAATCAACTGTCAACTGTGGTCCTACCACTATACATATTATCTACTAGCAACCCGCCCTCGCTTCGCTTCGGTTATAGGTTATAGTCGTTTTACCCGCGTAGTTCCCGTTCCCGTGGGAATACCGGGATAAAATATAGCCTAGTTTACGCCCTGATATTATAGCTTTCTATCGGTGAAAGAATTTTTGAAATCAGTCCAGCCGTTTTGAAGATTACCCGGAACAAACAGACAGACAGACAGACAGACAAAAATTTTTTAATTGCTATTTTAGGCATAGGTGTCGTGCAAATAACCGTGTGAGCATGAAAAAAGCCTATTATTTTGACATTACAAACAGACACTCCAATTTTATTTATTGGTATAGATTATATTTTACGACACCTAGACTCCCTCATCATCACAGCTCATATATTTATTTATTTATTTAAGGAAACATAAAAGCTTACAATTTAGACCAAAACGCTTATATGCTATACTACACAATCTAAATACCTAATTATTATACCTAATATTATACAATAACAAATAAAATAAGATGAATAATATACAAAGCCAACTTTAATGTAGTATACAATTTAAATATTTATTTATTTGGTTTTTTATTGCACGTGTTCTATCCGTAAATATATCTAGCTCTGGAATAATTTTTATCAATATGTTCATTTGAGTGATAGCCCTCCCAGTAGGACTATTACTGGCTTGACAAATCCATGTTGGCGGGCAGGCAAATAGTCGATGTTGTCTTCAACCAATGCCACGCATGTAATTATCAGGTACATACAAGTTTATGCATTCCCGCACTGAAGGATTGTCGATCTTCTCATCCAGTAGCAGATAATAAGGCATAATATGTACGAACTTACGCCTCAGCTCTAGTGTATCAAAACCGACCATCCCACATACAAACATAGAGGGATACAAAAAAGGGTAGTATCCGCTTATATAAGTGTCAACAAAATTTCTGTTGTATTTTTTCGACCTTCTCACTATAAATTTTTCTTTGTGGATCACAAACTATTGACCCCCACTATTGAGCTCCAGCCGCCTTTACAATGAGAGAGAAATGTTTTTTTTTTTTTATTGCAAACGGTGGCAAACGAGCAAACAGTACACCTGATGATAAGTGCTGCTGCTGCTCATGGACCTTTACAAGACCGTTGCCTGCTGCGAAGAAAGCGAAGGGAGTGTGAATGCGTGCATTGAGGCTCGGTGATACCAAGGGCACCACCAAAACCCTCCACACGCAATCACCCTCAGAAAGTTGGGCTTCCGGCTCTCTCACTCACCGAACGAAGCACAGTAACAAATTGCTACTACTCAGACGTCGATTTTCTGCGAGAGCGTGGTACTGCCTCGGACGGACCGGCCCGCGGCTGTAGACAGATAACTGTCGACAGTGTGGTCCTACCACACAAATTGATCTACTATGCCAAGATGATAACAAAGTGTCAGTATAGAGTTTTATTTCAAGTTTGCTTTCTCTTGCATAACTGGTATCTACATATCCCTTAGTCTTACGACACCTACGAGCAAGAAATCGAGTGTATTGTCCTCCGTTATCGCACGAAAAAATTAAACAATGAACATTTAATTTCGCAACTGTGTTTGACTATATAAAATATCAGCTTTACGATGTTCATTTTCAAGTTATCAAGCGCTGTGTAATTAGAAGCTTCAGCAAAGATCCTACAGATTAATTAAGCGACTTGTTAATAAAATTGATTGAAAAGAGAGAGAGAGGGAGCGGCAATAACTATTAGTAACTAATTAATTGATTTAAAAAGGTGATACATGATGTATTTAGATGTTTTTTACGGTTCCGTATCCAAAAGATAAAAACGGGACCCTATCACTAAGACTTCGCTGTCTGTCCGTCCGTCTCTGTCACCAGGCTGTATCTTAGAAACCGCGTTAGCTAGACAGTTGAAACTTTCACAAATTATGTATTTCTGTTGCCGCTATAATAAAAAATACTAAAAATAAAGTGAAATAAATATTTAAGGGGGGCTCCTATACAATAAACGCAATTTTTTGCCTATTTTTATAGATAATAGTACAGAACCGTTACGGACTCGCACTTAGCCGGTTTTATCATTTTTTTTTAAGACTACGTCCTGCGCAAATGAAATAATATTTGCATTGCAGGAAACTTTAAAAATATAGTGGTAGGACCGCACTGTTGACAGTTGTCTGTCTATAGCCGCGGGCCAGCCCGTCCAGGGTAGTACACACTCTCGCAGAAAATCAACGTCCAAGTAGTAGCAATTTGTTACTGCGCTTCGTTCGGTAAGCGAGAGAGCCGGCAGCCTAACTTACTGAGGGAGTTTGCATGTTTTTTGGATTTTGGTGATGCTTTTAGTTTTACCTAACCTCATTGCACGCATTCACACTCCCTTCACTTTCTTCGCGGTAGGCAGCGGCCTTGTAAAGGTCCATGAGCGGCAGCAACACTTACCATCAGGTGTATTATTTGCTCGTTTGCCACCACTAGCAGTAAAAAAAATATACATATAATTAACGAACACAAATTACATCCAGACTCAGAACAGCGATGTGTGGATCGCACAAAGTGTTGTCCTGCATGGGATTCGAACCTGCGACACTGGCACAGTGGGTAGGTATCTTAACCACTATGCGATCTGTGCAGTCAGTGATATTGCTATTTTAAAATGAAGAGATAAAAAGGAGACCCACCATTTTCCAATAGTTAATCATAAACACGATACTGTACAATCAATTTGTCGTAGAATTTTTAATAGATTCAATCAATTGCAGTTTTCAACAGAACTTGGAATATTGAACTTCTATGATGAAATTGGGGGATCGCGCTTCCTTTCCACGATTTTAAAATTCTTACTAATATTATAAATGCGAAAGTATGTTTGTTTGTTACGCTTTCACGCTTAAACCATCGAACCGATTTCAAAAATTCTTTCTCCAATGAAAAGCTATAATATCAGGGAGTAACATAGGCAATATTTTATCCCGGTATTCCCAAGGGAACAGGAACTACGCGGGTAAGACGGCTGAAACCGAAACGAAGCGAGGACGGGTTGCTAGTAGAAGATAATTGCCAAAGTCGAAAATAAATTTAAAATCATCGTTATCATCATCTCGGCTCATATTCGTTCGCTCAGAAGGAAATTGACCAAGCTGGTTGTCTGACTAGCTTGACGGGTTGATATAGAGTTTTATTCGTATTTTCCTTCTCTTAGATGGCCGTGTGGTGACGGCATAAGAATACGATTCACCACTCCCTATCTCGCCGTTAATCTATGACTTTGTTTACGTAGAAGGCAAAAACATTTTTTAATAATACGATTCTGTCACAAATGATTTTTGCGAAAATTTTGCCGTTAACACAGCAGGAGGTCTCAGAAGGAAAAATAAAACCCGATTTTGAAACATTATTTATGCTTCACTTCTGTTAGTCTTCGCGTGATGATACATAGCTTTTAGCCTTCCTCGATATATGGGACATCTAGCACTGAAAGAATTTTTCAAACCTGACCAGTAGTTCCTGAGATTAGCGCGTTCAAACAAACAAACTCTTCAGCTTTATATATTAGTATAGATTTAAATTATTTTTTTTTATTATATACTAGCAACCCACCCTCGCTTCGCTTCGGTTATAGTCGCTTAAACCCGCGTAGTTCTCGTTCCTGTGGGAATACCGGGATAAAATATAGCCTATGTTACTCCCTGATATAATAGCTTTCCATTGGTGAAAGAATTTTTGAAATCGATTCGGTGGTTTAAGCGTGAAAGCGTTACAAACAAACAAACAAACAAACATCCTTACTTTCGCATTTATAATATTAGTATGGATTACGTTAGTAATATTCCTATTTAGGCGACCTGAAATAGAGAATTTATAATACCCATTACAGACATCAGCGGTTCATAATTCAATTAACTAAACTTATTATTTCTGTTTTTCAAACAAATTTTGTATTAACATAAATTATGAAAAGAAAACAATGAAATTAATTATATTCATTATAATTTCAACCGAATTATAACGTAGACCGAAATAATAATATTATTTCGGTCTACGTCATAAACAAAACTAAAGTTAAAAACGTACGCTTAAGTTTAAAAAAAAGTAACTATGACATTATCATTATGCTACCAGTCCCTGATTTTTCCGTTTGAGACTAAAACATTATCAAAGAATTCAGCGGTCAACTACGTAGTAGAAATCTGAACACAACAATAAGATTAAACTTTAAATTGTTTGCTAAATGTGATGTTGGTTTTAATCCCTCTCAGAGATAGTTATAGCCCTGGATATATCCTCGATAAGCTCCTCGATAGATCATCATCATCATTTCAGCTCATATAATTATGTCCCACTGTTGGGCTCGAGCCTCCTCCACAATAGAAGGGAAATTGACCTTACTATAAAATGTTGGTCAGACAGGTTGGTATCTTATCTTATTATATCTTTAAACGAGCAATTCTTGTATATATATATATATATATATATATATATATATATTCCGGATCTCGGAAACGGCTCCAACGATTTTATTGAAACTTGGCATACTAGAGGATTCGGGTCCAAAAAATCGATCTAGCTAGGTTTTATTTATAGAAAATGTTCTTTTGTCGGTGTTTTAGCATAACAATAAATGACATTAAATTTTAAAAGAATATGAATTTAAATTTCGTTGTAAATGTCAAGAGTTCCGGTAACTCAGTTGGAGGACGGCCGGTTTTAATTTTGAGTTTTGTAGCATCCAAACAGCGTCGGTTCGAATCTCGGTGTTATTATTATTCTCTTTTTGTAATTTTTTTATATAATTTTTAGTTTTTATTAATATATCTAAATAAATTCTATAAAAATATTCCGAGCGAAGCTCGGGCAACCTGATATTAGGGTTTTATTCATCGATAGATAGGGTAAATGGAAAGACAAATTATAACATTACCAAAATTTACATTTTCAAATTTTAGACTATTTTTCTATGTGTCAATCCGTCATTCGTCATCTCGGGCTTAAGCTTGGGCCTCCTCTACAATAGAAGGGAAATTGGCCTATTATACCACGCTGATGTCAGATGTATTGGCATAAGGTTTTATGTCGAGTTTTCTTTCTCTTGCATAACTATCTTCATATCATGTGCCTTAATTGTCTGTTAAACATTCACTGGTGGTAGCGGCGGTAGCACTTGCTGTGTGGTAGCGGCTTCGAATACTACCAACCCTTGCTTTGCTCGTGGGTGTCGTAAAAGACGACTAAAAGCCCTAGATTGACCCGGACCAACTCCATCTGGTACCATTTGGGTCAACGATTACATTCCCAAGGAGGGTTGACGTCAGGCAGGCGGCCGGTCATAAAAGTCATTGCCGAAACTTTTTGCAATATGTCAAAACAGATAACATATTGCGTCGACCCCAAGTAATTGGGATAAGAGCAAGATGATGATGATGATGAAACATTCACTGGTAAAAGAGGGGGGTGGTCAAATGTTTTCTTACACCGTCACCATACAAAAATAATTGATAAATATCTATATATTAAAAAATAAAATGTGTTAGTGGCTTAGTGCTATACACTGTTGAAAACTTATCGCCATTTATTGTAGAGATTCAGAAGCAAAGAATGACATAAGATTTTATTTAGCTCCTAGATGACAATAATTACAAAAAGTATATCTATCTATCAAAAATCATCCATATCGTGACAATAAGAATACAATTCACCCCATCTTGCCCGTGGATGTCGTAAAAGACGACTGGGGGATATAATACGCATATAACATCTATGCAAGAGAAGAAAAACTAGAAATAAAACCCTATACGAACCTATCTGACCAGCATGATATAGTCAATTTCTTGCCCATTATGAAGGAAGCACGAGCTCAGCAGTGGGACATATACAAGCCGAGATGATCTTTAAAAACATTTTTCTTCATTACGAAGGACCTTGTGTCCAGTTTGGGATATATTTGAAATGTAAATAAACAAAACAAAGATAAATTTCCAAATATATTGTCTTCGGCTGTTTACAATAACATGTCAACTTCGTGAAACATACATTATTCAAACATAGGTAATGCCCCAAAAAACGTATTTATTCTGTTCGTTATATGCTCAGTTACTTGTTCAAGAAACCCCAAGGGTATTGCTCAATGTTATGTATGTTTAAGAATGTCTTGTCAGTTAAGTATGATACTAAGATCATGGGGTACAGATTTAGAATCCTTGGCCAGCAAAATTTATCTATTTTGCTATTGAAATTACCTCTTTGAACGGTCATAGATATTCATGAAAAAATCTTGGTACATTAATGTGAGTGAACTCGCTTATATCAGCCAGCAGTACCACCATCTTCTTAGTAGGTATACTTTCAACTACTGGACTCGAGCTTCATGGGGAGGAACATTGTCCTACTATTCCACGCTGAAGGGTTTTATACTGAGCTTTGCTTCCTTTGCATGGAAATTATCTACATAGTCGCCGTTTATGATATTCATGGGTAAGAGGGATTAATTGTATTTTACTCTGTAACTAGTTGGACCATTACGGATATCTAATCTACTACACAAAAGTGGTCAACGAGTTGCCATAGGACTTTATTAACAGTTTTTCCTCCTCATGCATATACATATGTATGCATATTATGAACTTAAATATGCGAAATACGGCAGTGTGCAGAAAAACGGATATAACCGACATAGCACGAAGAATTAGCACGCTGAAATGGCAATGGGCAGGCCACATCGCTCGATGAACCGACAACCGCTGGGGAAGAATGGTTCTCGAGTGGCAAACACGTATCGGACGACGCAGTGTAGGACGCCCAACTAGGTGGACCGACGACTTGGTGAAAGTTGTGGGGCGTTGTTGGAGGCCGGCGGCACAGGACCGCACTTTGTGACGTAACATGATGATGATGATGATGATGAAATATAGCGTATTAGCGAAACAATAACACAAAGAAAAAGATCAAATTTATTGAAAAGAGATATTGTAAATTCGCGTAATTCATTATCTTTGTATTTACGATGATAGAAATATTTCTAAAACGTGACGTGTATGAAACAAATTCTTTGTTAAATTAACCGTAAAATATACCAATTGGATTCCGCCTTGACGGTTATTCAATCTTAAAATTACCTTTTATCTATATTTCGTGTTGCGAATAATGTTATCTATGGTGGCTAAATTATTGATGTTTATTGTTCTACGTGTGGTGAGGTCTTACAGTTGCTTATAATGTGTATAATCTGACATACTAACCTACTTATGCTCCTAATATTGTAGACTTAGAATAATAACGTATAGAAAGGTAAGTTCGAGCACAAAAAGTGAAGCATTTCAATTGGAGCGTAATGGAGCTTACGCCGGAACCGTTCCGTAATATACAAAGTCACTGTACTGCATGTACGTACGCAACTCTTAAAAAATCAATAGGTAATTATGACCGTTTGTGCATTCAAATGGTGTCACAATACATTATAAAAACATAAAAAGTATATTAACATTACTTTTAAAGGTATTCCGATGATTTATGTTAATAAAAACAAAATTTGATTTCATAAATTGTATAGTGGTGTGCGTGTGTACGTGTGTAATCGCTTGCGCGCATGTAGTATTGTTTGCTTCATATTTTTGATAGCTTACGTATGGACACTATCCTTCTATACGTTATTACTCTAACATTGTAGAGTTAGCATCAGCTATCATTTATAATCAAAGAAAGAAAGAACGAAAGAAATCATTTATTCTGTTCTCGTTAAATCTAATAAAAACATAAAAGAGCTTCTTACACAGATGACGTAGTGGTTAAACCTACAGCGCCAGTATCAGGGGTTCGAATCCCTCGCGGGACAACACTTTGTACGATATACAAATTAGTGTTCTGAGTCTGGATGTAATTTGTGTCCGTTAAATATATGTTTGTAAAGTCCCCCGCAATACAAGGATTATTTGCTTAGGATCATTCCCTTACACCCTTGCAGGGTATTGTTGTGTATTAAAAAAAAAAAATTTTCCACAAGAAACAAAAAAAGGCTATTATTAGCTCAGCTCGTGCTACTTCTACTTAAAGAAATAGTGCTGGTATTCTGCCAATCAGATGGACGGCTTTTGTTAGCCACTAAAGCAAATTAAAATTTTAGAACAACAGCTCTCAGAGTATTGCTTATGACTTGAAAAGAAAATTAACATATTATATATTTATTAATATTATAAATGCGAAAGTAAGGATGTTTGTTTGTTACATTTTCACGCCTAAACCACCGAACCGATTTCAAAAAATCTTTCACCAGTGGAAAGCTATAATATCAGGGAGTAACATAGGCTATATTTTATGCCGATGTTCCCACGAGAAGGGAACTACGCCGTGGGTAAGGTGACTGAAACTGAAACGAAGCGAGGGCGGGTTACTAGTACTCAATAACTAAAATGCAGGGAAATAAAAGAAAGTAAAATAGCAAAAATGCCCACAGTTCCTATAAAAGTCTTCATTTCAGATCATATACGTTCCACTGCTTGGCTCGAGCCTCCTCCACATTAGGAGAAAAATTTATCTAATATACCACGCCGGTCAGACATGTTGGTACTTTCTTTTTTTTGTTTTTTATGGGTGGGCTATGGTACCTAAGCGCACGCGCGGTCCTGTCCGTCCGGGGCGATGAAAGGACGGCGCGCGGGCCCATAACCCACCCGTACCCACATCACCTCGTTGTTGGGCCGACCACCGGAGCAGATGTGACTTGTCGTCAGTGGTCGGCCCGACGGAATAAAATCACTTAGTCGTCATCTACGACACTCACGGGCAAGAGAGGGTGTGATAAATGGTATTCTTACTCCGTCAAGACAAGAAATTATAATACCAATAAATTAAATAGAAATAAATTAATATTTTACTCGTGCAATAAATTGTTTTTTGTTTATTTTCCAGGTAATAGCGTGTTTATCTCGTCAGTAAGTATTAAGTAAGCCTTCTTTACTTTTCAGAAGAGATATAGTCTAATCTTTCGTGTGGTTTCTTGCCGTGTGATGAAGTAATAATAAAATTCACCAACTCCTATTTTACTCATGAGTGTTGTAAAAATTAGCTAAGAGATATAATATGCCTATAACATCTGTGTCTTTTTGATAAGTAAGAATTCAATTCGCCACTTCTTATCTTGCCTATGATTGGCGTAAAAGCCGACTAAAGGATGACGAAAGAAAAAAATATACAAATAAGATACAAGAGAAAGAGAATTCGAAATAAAACCTAAACTAAACCGTCTGACTAGCATGGTATAGCAGGTCAATTTCAAAGATCAAGTGCAGTATTATGGCATATGATGATGATGATGAAATAGCTATGATGATGACAATGAATTTACTAGAACGAAGCTATTGGCAAAGACAAAATATTCATAACTTATTTATTTCCATTAAATTTAAAAATACATAGTATATTCTATTTGGAATATTATGAATTATAAATTGGTTCTCGCCTTGTTTCTTTTGAATATATTTTTAGGACCTAGTTATTTGAATGTCAAAATGACATTTGAAATATTATTTTTAGTTAAAGTTTTATTTACGTAGTTTCTTTTTGTAATTTTAAAATACAAGTATTCTCTATGTAGCGACAGAGTAAGAAGACAGTTCACCTTTTTTCAGCCGTGGGTGTTGTAAAGGACGACTAGGAGATAATAATATGCAGATAACATTTATGTAATAGAGGGTAAACTCGAAATAAGACCCTTCCGGGATATTCCGTCGGGCCGGTTAATTAAAACTGAACGGTTACCCTGCACCGGTGGTCGGCCCAACGACGAAGGCGACGTGTCACGGGTGGGTCATGGGGCCGCGCACCGCCGCTCTGTCGCCCCGAACGGAGCTGGGCGGCGGATGCGCTGACCATGGCCCGCGCCTAAAAAAAAGAAAAAAAAAAAAGAAAAAAAGGGAATAAAATGTACTAACAACCACTTTTCCGGTGTATGTCGTAAAAGACGACTAAAAGCTGACATAGACTTGGGTCACCTCTATCTGAAGCCGTCTGGTCAACAATTGAATTCCTAGGAAGGGTTGAAGTCAGGCAGGTTCTTTCAAACTATTGCCAATAACTTTTGTACGATGGAGAAGCAGTGCATATTGCACAGAACCCAAGAAATTTTATGTGCTTAGAATACATTTTAAATAAAACTACTTTAGGGATTTTATCGCGTTTGTATTTGATTTTTGATTGCTCGACGTTTCAAACACTTTGCAGCATTCATGGTCACGGGCGGCAAAACTTGCCTTAAAAATTTATGTTAATTTAGTATCATGTCCCCTGAGTTTTCTTCCCGGATCTTTCTCAGTGTGGCCGTGTTCCGATCCGGTGGTAGTATACTAGATTTGTTTATTAATTGAAAATTAAAATAAAATGAAAATGCTTAGAATACGTCTTTTTTTTGGGACTTGCCCACCACTCCTGTAAGCTAGGATCCACAATGGTCTCCGTATAAGACACCGAGGTTTTGTCAGGAGGCATTGTCTTGCAACCTGTAACAAATTTCATTAGAAAAGGACAAGAGAAATAAGTAATTAGAAAAGGAGAAAAACAGAAGAAGTTGGAAAGATTCCACTTCCCTTCTATGCAAAACGGGGGACATGAAGCAAAGTAGGCTAATAAGCCAGTAAATAAGGCGATATACAACTATTAGAATACTTAATGATTTCGCGAGCATTATACATTGTAAATAAAACTACAAGTACTTTACGGATTTTGTCGCGCTTGTATTTGATTTTTGATTGTCCGACGTTTCGAACACTTTGCAGCGTACATAGTCACGGGCGGTCTAAGATTTCTCACGTCCAACAAGTCATCGTTATTATGCATTTATATGATCGACAGCGTCGGGAATTGGGACGCGATCACAGCCTTCTGCGAGACAGTGATCTCGCGGAAGGAGGCGGCGGATCACCTGCGCGAGGAGCGCAGCCTCGATGAGGAGATCCGCCGCCGGCGACTGGAGCGGCGTAGGCGCAACTACCTGCGCCTCATGCCGCCCTAGCCGAGGCCGCGGGTGACGGGACCGGGGTCGACCGACGTCCTCCCCGAGGGGGGGACGTCGGTCGATGGGAGCGTACCCCAAGTAGGGGATATTCCGTCGGGCCGACCACTGATGACAAGATAACCCTGCTCCGGTGATCGGCCCAACGACGAAGGCGACGTGGTTTTCGGGTGGGTTGGGGGAGTTGCGTGCTTAAGCCCCTCTGTCGCCCCAGACGGAGTGGTGCGGAGGCGCGCGGCCGCAGCCCACGCTCAAAAAAAAAAATTATGGATTTATATACCCACTACTGAATTAGTTATTAAATTTTGACCCACATTTTGATCCCTTTTAGTCCGGGCCGTATGGTATAGGTAGTAGGTCAATTTCCCTTCGTTTGTGGAAGACAATTGAGCCCAACAGTAAAACGTATAGAGCCAAAATGATGATGCCCCGCTAATCAGAGGTATTGGTATAAAATTTTAAATGTCACTTCATCGCAGTTTTGTTTCATCATCATCATCATCTCAGCCTATATATGTCCCACTGTTGGGACAGGCCTCCTCCATAATGAGAGGGGAATTGACCTACTATTCCACGCTGGTCAGATGTATTAGAATAGGGTTTTGTTCCGAGTTTTCCTTCTCTTGCACAGATGTTATATCCATATTATATCCCTCAGTCGTCTCTTACGACATCCACGGGCAAGATAGGGAGTGGTGAATTATATTCTTACTCCGTCACCACACGGACGTAGTTTTATTTACAATACTAAAATACTTCTTATGAATTAATTTGCTCTTAAATTCTATTTTATAAATTTTTGCTTGAAATATATAAAGCCTTTTGTATAATAATTGAAATCAAACTCGAATTTCTTTGGTGTTTGCAAGTGACATTTGAAATCGGCGCAATAAAAAAATATATAGTTTATTTTTACTCTTTGATTTAACATTTTAGAAATGTCTCCTTTAAACTGTCAGCAACATTCAAATAGCTTTATTATTGAATTCTATTTAAAAATCAGCTTTTATTTGCTCGCTATTGGTCATTATTATTACAATTCATATACATCCCACTGTTGGGCTTGAGCCTCCTCCACTATGGGAGATTCCTTCTTTCGCATAGATGTTATATGCATATTATGTCCCTTCGTAGTCTTTTACTACACCCACGGGCAAGAGAGGAGGTGGTGAATTCTTCCTCCGTCACCACATGGAAATTGGTGACGATAACTAACTCATCATTCATCATCATCATCATTTCGGCTCATATACGTCCCACTGCTGGGCTCGAGCCTCCTCCATAATAGGAGGGAAATTGACCTTACTTTACCATGTTGGTCAGACAGGTTTTGTTTCGAGTTTGCCATCTCTTGCATAGCTGTCATATGCGTAATATATCCCTTAATCGTCTCTTATGACACCCACGGGTAAGAGAGAGGGTGGTGAATTGTATTCTTACTCCGTCACCACACAGAAGGTAACTAACTATAGGGTATTTATAGGGCGGCAGATCTGGCAAAATGCCGTCTCCTCGACTCGATGGAGGTCCTCGCTCCAACTCAGAGGAACTCTGTACAAAATTCGAATATATCTAAACTTTGATATACGTAATCAGTTGTATAGTTTGTACAGAATATAGATGTTGGTCCGCCATGTCCAGCTTATTTTTACTCATTTAATTGCGTTTGTGTTTGATTTTTGATAGCCCGACTTTTCAAAGACTTTACAACGTTCATGCTCACGGATGGTCTAAGATCGCTCACGTTCAATAAGTCATCGTTATTATAGAAATTTATATCTTTTTTTTTTTGTTTGCGGTCGGCGCGCTCCTCGCACCACTCCATCCGGGCCGACAGAGGGGCGTAAGCACGCACACCCGCAACTCACCCACGATGCACGTCGCCTTCGCCGCTGGGCAGCAGCGCTGGGAGCAGGGTGACTTGACGTCTGTGGTCGGCTCGAGAAATTTATATCTACCCGCTACAGAATGACATTACACATTTTAATACACGCCTCTTAGTCCGGTCGTGACCATGAAAGCTGTAAAGTGTCGTTGCTGCTGCAAAACTACAAGCGCGTTAAAATTCATAAAAATAGTTTAATTTATAATAATAAATGTAATACCCGCAAAATCATGATCTCAATCTCAATCGTTTAAATTTTTCACACAATTTAGAAAAAAATTATAAGTTTTTAAAGTAATTATGTGATAATGATGAAATCATTATCATCATCATCTCAGTCCATATACGTCGCCCTGTTGAGCTTGAGCCTCCTCTGCAATGAAAGGAAAATTGACCTACTATACCTACTAATATTCGTGTGGTGACGAAGTAAGAATACAATTCACCACTCCCTATCTTGCACGTGGATGTCGTAAAAGACGACTAAGGGATTTAATATACATATAACGTCTATGCAAGAGATGGAAGCCTCGAAATAAAACCCTATACCAACCCGTCCGACTAGCATGGTATAGTAGGTCAATTACCCTCCGATTGTGGAGGAGGCTTGAACCCAACAGTAGGGATGTAAAAAAATAATCGATTATTACAAAAAGAAATCGATTAATAATCGATTTTGTATTATTCGAAATTCGATCGAAATTAATCGATTATTCACTGCCAGATTTCCTAAAAAAAAAAAGGTCATCACGTTTGTTTCTATACTATATTATAATAGAAAATAAAGCTCACATTTCCTAAAAAAATAAAAAAGGTCATCATAATCCTGTTGGGGGAAAAAATCTATTATTTTATAATCGGTTATTTATTTTTAATTAATCGATTATTTTATATTCGATTTATTTTAAAGAACAAAAAATCGATTATTTTCCCTCCAAGTCACATCCCTACCCAGCAGTGGGACATATAGAGCTTGTACGGGCTGCTGCTTCGTACAACCTTTTGATATGCTAGATGATATGATATATGCTAAGAATAAAACGAAAAGTTGTTGTTACCGTATATTCGCGATGATAAACTATGATATAATGCTAATATGAGTCGATAGTTTACCATATACTCAGTTATTGAAACGCTACCAGCTTCAGAGCCTGGAGTGTAGACGCAGCTTCCTAATGGTTATGATGCTCCATGGTCTATGTAATAATAAGTTTGATTGTACAGATTTAACTAATAAGCTATGTTACATTGTACCCAGAACAGCGATGCGACGAGAGGCGCGCGTGCCTCGGGTGTTTCACACAGCTAGGTGTAGAACTCATGCCGGTGCACGTGCGCCTCTGCGCCGCCTTGTAGAAACGTTATAACACGCACTATAACGACTTGGACATATTCTCGCTTTCACATGAAATGTTCAAAAAAAAGGCTTTCTTAGCTCTAAAGTAGTTCATTAATGTATTTCTTATGCATCATATTCTTAGTACATCTAAGTTTAGTTTCTAATAAATATGTATTATTTTGCGGACATTGGTGTGGGTTACACGTTTACTTAGTTTTTAGAATTGATATAGATATTGATAATAAATGTGTAACTGTTTTTTTGTCCCAATAATCTAAAATAAAATAAAATAGTACGAACTGCTTATAAAATAAATGAATGTTCATTTATTATAATGCAAAATTGATGACGGCGCAAATATACAATATGCGGTCGCACCGTACAGAGCTGAAATAATGATACCACACTGGTCAGATGTATTGGTATAAGATTTTAAATGCCCCTTCTTTGAAGTGAAGTGAAGCAAACGAAAATACATGAAATTTCAATAATTTACTCAATAAATTACACCTTCATAATTCCCTGTAAATCAAATTACTTGCAAGTATCTTTGAAATTTGCCTTGGATTTCGCACTTGACCGCGACTGGACTTTGTAAAGGATGAGAAATTTGATTATAATAATGGTAGGTACTGTGGGAACTTCAAATACCGTTTATAATTTAATTGACAGTATAATAATAAGTAATATTAATAATTCTTAAACTATTAGTTCAAATTGAATAAAAATTTGAAATATCCCGTGTGTATACAATGCCTGCTGGGTTACCAAAAATTCAGGCTTCTAGTTTTATACACAACGAAGTTATAGGGGGTCAAAAATGGCCTGAATTGCTTCGAGAAAAGTATGTTACGGCAGTGTTGCGTGTTGCCCGACTTTTTTTTTGCTCGACTTGGCGAGGGCACTGCCGTGCCCCCAGATAGAAGTAAAATTGAAAATTTTGAATAACTCCCGACACAAGCTAAAATAATAAAAAAAATATCACGATCTCTTCAACAGTAATTATCCTCGACGAAGCGATCCGCCGCCGGCGACTGGGGCGGCGTAGGCGCGATTACCTGCGCCTCATGCCGCCCTAGCCGAGGGCGTGGGTGACGTGACCGGAGAATTAGTCCGTCACCCGCCGAGAGTCCGACCGCGTGAGGAAAGACCCACGTCCTCCCCGAGGAGGGGACATTGGTTGAGGAGAGGGTACTCCTCAAGGGGTATTCTCTGTCGCCCCGGACAGAGTGGTGCGAGGAGTGCGCCGACCGTAACCCACCCCCCAAAAAAAAAAACAAAAAAACAGGAATTATCAATTAATTGTCATTTAACGATTATACTGGCACGCGTGAAGCACTTAATCAAGTAATCATACGACATTACATCAATTTGGTTCTGATACTCTGACACTGCTGGACTGATATTAACCAAACATAGCTAAGAACCACCGCAAGGAAACTGGCTTTCACATGAAAAAAAAAACGGAACGAAATTGGTCCATTCGTTTAAGAGTTACGATGCCACAGACAGACACACATACACACACACACAGACGTACATAGACGTCAAATTTATAACACCCGTCTTTTTACGTCGGGGGTTAGTAATACACATCATTTTTGGATTCGAGCCTCCTCCAAAATATGGGTAGAATGGACTATGCCACGATGGTTAGACGGTTTGTTATATATAAATAAAATTGATATGTCTGTTTGTAATGTCGAAATTGTAGGTTTTTTTGTTTTTCATTCTCACACAGTTATTTGCTTTTTTTTTTTTGTGGGTGGGCTACAGTCAGCGCACCCCCCGCCCGGCTCCATCCGGGGCGATAGAGGAGCGGCGCGGCCCCGTAACCCACCCATAGCATGTCACCTTCATTGTTCGGCCGACCGCCGGAGCCGAGTTTCTTGTCTTCAGTGGTCGACTTTACGGAATACCCCGAGGGGATATCGTCTCCTCTCGACGTCCCGGAACGTCGGTCGCTGTCGCACGATCAGCCTCTTTTTTTTTATTGCAAGCTGTGGCAAACGAGCCAACAGTACACCAGATGGTAAGTGTTGCTGCCGCTCATGGACCTCTACAAGAAAGTGAAGGGAGTGTGAATGCGTGCATTGAGGCTCGGTGATACCAAAGGCACCACCAAAACTCTCCACACGCGAACACCTTCAGAAAGTTGGGCTTGCGGCTCTCTCGCTCACCGAACGAAGCGCAGTAACAAAATGCTACTACTCAGACGTCGATTTTTTGCGAGAGCGTGGTACTACCCCGGACGGACCGGCCCGCGGCTGTAGACAGATAACTGTCGACAGTGTGGTCCTACTACTATTAAAGCCTCTCTGCGAGTGACGGACTAATCCCCAGTCCCGTCACCCGCATGATACTTATGCCTAAAACACAGTTTTAATATTTTTTGTCTGTTTGTTCATGCCGAATAACCGTGAAAACGGCTGGACTGGTTTTGATAATATTTAAGTACCAGATAACTGTATATATATAAAGAGTAATTTAAGTTATTTTCCTTCCCAGAAAATTCTATAATATTTAGCCTGGTCTGGGACTCGAACTCAAGGCTACATCTTAGAAGCAGATTTATAATGTGGAAGCAAAGCGTATGAAACCACAGTAAAGCGAGGTCACAACCAACCCGCTTCTGAATTCCAACGGGCTGGTTGCTATTTGTATAATAATTTAAAATAAAATATTTTCAAGGAAATCAACCGATTCTAAGAATCATTATACTTCATTCTGTTAGCGGTGAAACTTCTACAAAAAAAAGTCTCAATCATTATTTTTAATGAATTACGAAAGTAGATATGGCGTACCAAAAAAGTACACTTTTCAGAACCATGAAACAATACATCTGTTTCTGTTTTAATAAAATTTAATAACAGCGACTTGATTTTCGAAAAGTTTTTGAAGCTCTACATTAATTAAGGTATACAAATTTTACATCTTAAAATAAAAAAGCAATTTAATGTAACTATATTTATAATATCTCATTTAAAATAATGAACTCTGTTTGGATGTTTAAATAAGGTTACTTAATAAAATTAGATAGATCAAAGCCAACCTCCACTTTAGAAAATGCCTAAGAATTCAGTATTTTATGGAATTCGTAATAAAAAAAGGAATGACTTATTTTTCAAAGTTTATAAATAACTAGCCCACCCGGCGAACTTCGTACCGCCTTTTCTTCGTAATTATTTTGTTTTAGTATTTATTAGTTTGGTTTTACTATCCATGCGGTGACGGAGTAAGAATACAATTCACCATCCATGGATGTCGTAAAAGACGACTAAGGGATCTACCTACATGTATGTAATTATGCCAAAAATAACGAACTGACGGGACGAACATCAAATGTTTGAAGGCTAAATACAATTTGTATGGGCAAATTGAGTGTTTTTAAATTTATTTTTTTAGTATTTTACTCGCAAAATTTCCATATTTTCTCACCGTTTAAACCTTCCTTGGACTTCCACAAATAATTCAAGACCAAAATTAGCCAAATCAGTCCAGCCGTTCTCGAGTTTTAGCGAGACTAACGAACAGCAATTGATTTTTATACATATAGATAGAAGATAATATTATTAATTGAAACTTTCACTCAACTTTTTGTCAGATTTTTATAAACACCCCATCCCGTTGCCTACAAGCAAAGAGATATCTATATCCCCACTCTATTTCGTGTGTATTGTGTTATTGGTGTTGCTCTGTGGCCTCTTCCTCTTGTCCTACCCTGTCGTGTGTTTGGATTTGTTGTTTGTTGCGTGTCTATTCTGTGTATGTGTGTGACTTTATTTATTTTTTTTATTGCCAACGGTGGCAAACGAGCAAGCAGCACACCTGATGGTAAGTGATACTGTCGCACATGGACCTTTGCAATACCAGGGCACAGCCAGGCCGTTGCCTACCGTGAAGAAAATACTCTTCTTAAACCTCGTTTAAAGAAGGACAAGGACGCTCGGGAAACGCAGCAGCAGGTAGTTCATTCCAGAGCTTACACGTACGTGGGAGAAATGATCGCTGGAAACGTACAGTTGAAGACCATAACATTTCCAGGTGAAATGGATGAACCCTGCTACGATGTCGAGTGGTACGTTGGTAGAATAGTGACGGTGGTACCAAGTCAAACAGTTCCTCGGAGCACTCCCCGTGAAAGAGTCAGTAGAGTACACAGAGTGACCCAAAGTCTCTCCGCTGCTCCAGCGACTTCAATCTGTCCTTAAGATTGGGATCCCCGACGATTCGAACAGCCCGTCTTTGCAGGGAGTGGGAGTGGGCGGTCAGTTCTTCTTGTGGAGTATGTGTAATTTGTGTATTTGCTGTATTCTGTGTGTGAGCTGTCTGATTGCCTCGTCTGCCCCTTCCTCCACCAACTGTTTCTGGTATGTCAGATGTTGTCTTTGTATCCTGGGTGTTTATTATTAACTGTGTATTTTCTGATTGTTGGGTATTTAGTGTTTGTTGTTCATTCTTTGCGGGTTCTTCTTATGTGTTTGTGTTATTTACAAACACCGTATCACCTAAGACTACTAATTATGGTTGATGAGTGTATGGCTGCCTGTTTTTGAAGTATGGTTATATCTATTGTGGCGTCTATTTTTTCTAAATATGTATTTATGCTTTTCACTACTACTCCGGTTGCTCCTACTACTGTTGAGATAACAGTCGTTTGTGTGTTCCACAGACGACTGATTTCTGTTTTCAAAAGGTGGTATTTTATTATTATATGTAATAATAATATTATATTTTCTAATATACGTCCTACTTCTCGACTCGAGCCTTTCACGCTGCCTCCGCCGCCATCGAGCGGCACCTGCGTACGGTCCTGACCGCCATGGCTCTTTGCAGACACCCTAGAATAGTCCTTAAGAAGGACGATCAGGGATCCCTCCCACACAGGGCTATCGACCGGATTTGAAAATATGTAGTCTATATTTGAAGTAACTTTTTCTATTAGCTATTAGGCTATTTTTGCTCTCCGAAAAAAAAAACCAATAAAATTTAGCCCGGTCCGGGATTCAAACCCGAGCCCAAATCTTAGGAGATATGACAGATTTAAAATGTGGGCGCAATGCGGCTGGAAGCGAAACGAAGGCCAATTGCTATTGTATAATAATTAAAAATTAAATATTTTCAAGGAAATCAGTCGATTCTAAGCATCATTCTACTTTTTACTGGTACCTACCTGTGATGTTTCAATCATTATTTTTAATGAATTACGAAAATATATATATACGGCGTACCAAAAATACAATTCTTAGAACTACGAAATAATACATCCATTTCTGTTTTAATAAAATTTAATAACAGCGACTTGATTTTCGTTAATTAAGGTATACACATTTTACATCTTAAAATAAAATTCATTCGTCGCCTAACAAGCAATTTAAAGTAACTATAATTATAATACCTCAGTTAAAATAATGAACTCTGTTGAATGTTTAAATAAGGTTACTTAATAAAATTACATAGATCAAAGCCGAACTCCACTTTGTAAAATGCCTAAGAATTCTGTATTTTATGGAATTGCTAATTAAAAAAAGGAATAAATTTGTTCAAATATATTTTTAAACTAAGTTTTGCTTGCGACTTCGTCCGCGTGGTATAGATACTTTGGGCTAACTTTGACCTAAGACTGTTTACGTAGAAGGTGAAAATATTTTTTAACAATACGATTCTGTCACACATGATTTTTGCGAAAATTTTGCTGTTTACGCAGCGGAAGCTTTCAAAAGTAAAAAAAAAACGATGTTGAAACATTCTTTATTGGTGCTCCACTGATGTTAGTCTTAGTGTGATGATATAGCCTTCCTTGAAAAAAAATAATCGATTAATATAAAAATCGATTATTTTTCACATCCCTACTAATCTCACGAAATAATCTCACCATTGTAACTTCTGCCAATTAAAATCTAAAATGGTATCTAGAAGTGACACAGTGGTTTGACACTCGGGCACTGCCGAGAAATGCTTTTTTGTTCGATAACTGTCTTGGGAACCGCAGAAAATTTAATTACAAACGTAAAACAAGAGTTGGAAAAATTCCACTTCCCTGTAAAACGGAAAACATGAAGGAAAAGTAAAAAAGATAAAACAAAAAATTGTGTTAATTAAACTTTTGTATAAGAATAAAACGGAATAGTTGACTTCGGGCTCTTGGTTTGATTTCTTTCTATCTTTCAGAGCCACAAAAATCTACGAAATCATCTTATAGTTCGAAAGTAAAATAAAATTATTTTACCTATATTTATTATATTTTCCTTTTTTTAAAATCTATTGGTTTTTTTTTTGGCGTGGGTTGTGGTCGGCGCGCTCCTCGCACCACTCCGTCCAGGGCGACAGAGGGGCGTAAGCACGCACACCCGCAACCCTCCCACGATGCACGTCGCCTTCGTCGTTGAGCCGATCACAGGAGCAGAGTTACTTGTCATCAGTGGTCGGCCCGACGGAATACCCCCTACTTGGGGTACCCTCCCATCGACCGACGTCCCCCCCTCGGGGAGGACGTCGGTCTTGCCTCACGCGGTCGGCTCTCGGCGGGTGACGGACCAATTCCCCGGTCACGTCACGTCGTCAAATTCCCTCCTATTGTGGAGGAGGCGCGAGCTCAACAGTGGAACGGCTGCGATGATGATGAAGCTACTTTGCACAAGAGCTTTGTGGAACTTTGTGGCGAAATAAAAGGAAGGCCTATGTCCTACAGTGAAATGACGGTGATATGATGATTATACTATCTATCCATAGCCTTTCCAAAGGGGATAATCCCGATACTTGGAAGTGGTTATCGCAGTTTGCGTGGTAAATTTCTTCCGTCTGAGTTTTGCAACTCTTACTGGAAGATAAGGGGTAGTGAAATAAGTACACAATACTCTGAAGTATTATATTAATTATCATAATCTTAGAAGCATGCTGACCTCCTCCACAATGGAGGAGAAATTGACCTGCTATCAGGCTGGTCAGACGTGTTGGCATTTTTTTTATGGGTAGGTTATGGTAAGCGCACACGCCGGACATTCCGTCGGGGGCGACGAAAGGACGGCGCGCGGGCCCATACCCACCCGTACCCACGTCGCCTTCGTCGTTGGGCCGACCACCAGTGCAGAGTTCCTTGTCCTCAGTGGTCAGCCCGACGGAATACCCTTTCGAGTACCCTCACCTCTCTACATCCCTGTCCCGGGACGCAGTCAGCCTCTCTGCGGGTGCCCGACTAAAGTCCCCAGTCCAGTCACCCACGGCCTCGGCTAGGGAGACGTGTTCGCATAGGATTTTATTTCAAATTTTCCTTCTTTTGCATCGATGTTATCCACATATAATATCCCTAAGTCGTATTTTACGACGCCCATGGACAAGGAGTGGGGTGGTTAATTGTATTCTTACTCCGTCATCACACGGAAAATTTAAAATATTTTCACAGTAATTTTGTTGACAGCCAAGAAATTTTCTTAAAAATCCTTTCAAGCTTCAAACATTTTATGGATTATAATATTGTTGTGGAACGTGCAATACGTTTTTTGTTTTTAAAATAAAACTTTGTACCCTTCTTTATAAACTCGTAATAACATTAAGCAGTTGAAAAATGTGAGTTGAAAAGTTGAATGAAACCCTACAGGCAACACACGCTTAATTCAAAGTCTTTTCAAATTCAAGAAATATGTACTAAATTAACAACACTGGTTTCGGGGCAGTGACGGAGTAACAATATAATTCAGCAACCTGTACCTTGGATCGTAGGTGTTGTAACAGACGACTAAGGGATATAATAGGCGTATAACATCAATACTAGACATAGAAATCACGAAATAAAAGAGATTCGACTATAGTAGTGTAACTTAGCCGAGGCCGCGGGTGACTAGACCGGAGAGTTAGTCCGTCACCCGCCGAGAGGCCGACAGCGCGACGAAGATCGACGTCCTTCTCGAGGGGTGGACGTCGGTCGAGGAGAGGGTACTCCTCAAGGGGTATTCCGTCGGGCCGACCACTGACGACAAATCACCCTGCACCGAAGGTGACATGCCACGGGTGGGTTACGGGACCGCGCGCCGCCCCTCTGTCGCCACGGACGGAGCCGGGCGGCGGGTGCGTTGCTCGTAGTCCACCCCAAAATAAAAAAAAAAGGATTATAACTTATTTAGGCATGGTAAGGAATAAGAATTATAGGCGATGAAAAAAAGTTATAAACATTATTAAAAACAAATCCAAAAAGACCACCACAAGACTACAAGACACTGTGAGCTCATATTGTATAGATTTGACCCACAATAATAATAACTAAAGATAATTTTATAAATTAAAACCTCTTAGTAACATAAAGTAAGCCGCCTTCAAAATTAATATTAATTTAGCATCATGTCACCGGAGTATTCTTGCCGGATCTTTCTCAGTGTGGCCGTGTTCCGACCCGATGGTAGTATACTAGATTATTAGTTAGTTTTTAAATATAATTACTATTAATTTTAATGTTTAATAATTACTAACCATAAACAATATAATTTTTTCATATAAAATTATTTTCTTCTTACACTGGCAATAAATTTTGTATCAAAATGTGGGTCAATATTTAATAACTAATTTCTGTATCGGGTAGATAATTATAAATTTTCTGCAGTAACGATGACTTGTTGGACGTGAGACATCTTAGTCCACCCGTGACCATGAACGCTATAAAGTGTTCGAAACGTCGGGTAATCAAAAATCAAATACAAACGCGATAAAATCCGTAAAGTAGTTTTATTTAAGATGAAAAAAAGGTTTTACTAATTTAATTGCTCTATAGTCCAGTCATCTTAGGCTAAATTAGGTGAATATCTCGGTAAATAGACATACCCAGTATATTACCGCGTAAAAATTGTATTTTGGTATCCTAAAATTATTCTCAAAATTCACATAAAATAAGTCGGGTGGTCAAAGGTCACAAAAATCTTTTTTTTTTAATATTTTGCAAATATCGCGTTTTCTATGGGATTTACGCTATTTGTATTTATTATCAATATTGTAGAGAAATAAGTTCTCTACAACTTTTGTATTTAACATTTTTGTATAACTTGAACTGTTTTCTCGATAGGCGGTGTAGAACGCGCGGACAGAAAATTATCTGAGGTCAACTGGTAGTCCTGATCAAAAACTTGTAATATTAAGGTTATTATTTATTGCTAAATATATAATTATCATCTTTTATTAACTATTAGATTTAATGTTGCTGCTTGAATACAATGTAGCGTGTGACCTACCTTACAACAATGTTTAGTAGTTTAAATATTTCGGCACTTTTCATGCACTTTCACAGAGGTTACGGATTTCAAATAGCCAATCTGACCGTCATATCGTCTCGTAATTGAAATTCTCAAAGTTTTTATGCCACGCACTACTTCAACAAATTCATTTTCAGATGAATCTGTTTCACCTTTGACCCCTGACTTTAAAACTTGCGACCATCCACTTATACGAGTAGGTGAATTCTGGAAACAGTTTTAGGATACCAAAATACAGGTTTTTACGTGGTAATATACCAATTGGGTATGTCGTTTTTTCGAGGTTAACCTGACTGGACTAATAAGCAAAGGTAAAATGTCACACTGTTTTAAACTTTTTTGTAAGGCGATATCTATAGGAATTCATTTAATCCATATTTCTGCAAGTTTATAACGACATATAATTGATTAAGATACTGACATACTATTTTGAGTGCCAAGGATTCGTTTTTCAATAAAGGATAACACTATCGTCATATACGTCCCACTGCTGAACTCGAGCCTCTTCCACAATGGGAGGGAAATTGACCTAATATACCACACTGGTCAGAAGGGCTCGTATGGATTTTATTTCGAGTTTCTCTTGCATAGATTTTATTATATTTTTTTTTATTTAGGAGTGGTAGGACCACACTGTCGACAGTTATCTGTCTACAGCCGCGGGCCGGTCCGTCCGGGGCAGTACCATGCTCTCGCAGAAAATCGACGTCTGAGTAGTAGCAATTTGTTACTGCGCTTCGTTCGGTGAGCGAGAGAGCCGGAAGCCCAACTTTCTGAGGGTGATTGCGTGTGGAGGGTTTTGGTGGTGCCCTTGGTATCACCGAGCCTCAATGCACGCCTTCACACTCCCTTCACTTTCTTCGCGGTAGGCAACGGCCTTGTAAAGGTCCATGAGCGGCAGCAACACTTACCATCAGGTGTACTGTTTGCTCGTTTGCCACCGTTTGCAATAAAAAAAAAAAAAAATCTGCATATTATAAAGAAAGAAAAAGAGTTCTTCATATCATCTCGGTTCTACTACTAGACTTGCGTCTCCTCCTTTATGAAAAGGAATTTGACCTTACCATGATAGTCAGGTTGGTATACGGTTTTAAGTTTTCGTTCTCTTAAATAGATGTCATCATCATTATTTCAGCCTATCACCGTCCACTGCTAGATGTAGGCCCCGTCATGTTACACTACAAAGTGCGCTCCTGTGCCGTCTGCATCCAACGATGCTCAGCAACTTTCATCAGGTCGTCGGTCCACCTAGTAGCGGGGCGTCTTACACTGCGTTGTCTGATACGTGGCTGTCACTCGAGAACCTTTCTTCCCCAACGGTTGTCGGTTCGTCAAACGCTTTTGTCATCAGTGGTCGGCCCGACGGAATACCCCCTACCCGGGGTACCCTCCCATCGACCGCGTGAGGAAAGATCGACGTCCTCCCCGAGGGGGGGACGTCGGTCTTTCCTCACGTGGTCGGCCTCTCGGCGGGTGACGGACTAATCCCCGGTCACGTCACCCGCGGCCTCGGCTAGGGCGGCATTGCACGCAGGTAATCCCGCCTGCGCCGCCCCAGTCGCCGGCAGCGGGTCGCATCATCGAGGCTGTGCTCCTCACGCTCGCGAACCGCCACCTCCTTCTGCGAGATAACTGCCTCACAGAAGGCTGCGACCGCGTCCTAATTCCTGATGCTGCCGAGCATCTCCCTAGCAATGGTCGGCAGCGTCAGGTCAGCACCGATGATTGCGACGAGTTCACGACGCGGCTCTGCCCAAGCGGCGTTCGTCAAACGCTTGCCCATTGCCACTTCAGCGTGCTAATTCTTCGTGTCACGTCGGTTACATCCGTTCTTCTGCGGATTTCTGTATTTCGGATTCTATCTCGCAGAGAAATCCTGAGCATAGCTCGCTCCACAGCACGCTGAGCAACTTTGAGCCTTGTTATGAGGCCTACATTTAAATACCACGTTTCCGCGCCGTAAGTTATCACTCGTAACACGCACTGGTTGTAGACCTGTGTTTTCAGACACTGAGGTATTTTGGACGAGAAGATAGATGTCATGCGTGTATTTATAACCTTTAGTCGTCTTTAACGATACCCACAAGCAAGAAACAGGGGTTGGTGAATTGTAATTTTACTTCGTCAACACACAGTAAATTACGTTATATACTTTTAGCCATTATATTATTATTAACTGTAATTAAATTTAACTCGCGTAAAAAACTATATGCTATTATGAATATGCGTGACAAAAATAATATGTTTTCTAAATAAACATTGCGCCCTTCCATTACTGTATCCAATGACATAAATTCAATATCAAAATGGAAAGATAAGCTGCTAATAGCTATATTATCTACTAGCTTCTGCTAGTGACTTCTTTAACTCGAGATTTTGTTTACGTTGAAGGTGAAAATATTTTTAAATAATACGATTCTGTCACACACGATTTTTGCAAAATTTTGCTTTGGAAAGTCAAAAGCCTCCGATTTTGAAACACTCTTCATTGGTGCTCGGCTCCTATAGGTCTTAACCTGATAATATATATTCTATTACCTCGATAAACGGGCTATCTAACACTGAAAGAATTTTTCAAATCGGATCAATAATACCTGAGATTACGCGTTCAAATAAACAAACTCTTCGGCTTTATATATTAGTATAGATAATGTAACTAAAAAACATAAATAAAAAAAAAAAAAAAAAACTCACTGATTACTCACTATCCGCAAGTTGATATATTTTTCACCAAATTCGATCTATTCTTAAAATTTTGTTTGTATTTTTTATCTTTTAATTTTACTTTTAAATTATAAAAGTGTAATGGCTCTCTACGCGTTTTGGGAGACTGTAAGTGTAGTAAGTAGTTGAATGATTAATAAATAAATAAATAAAACTATTTTATATTTTACTAGCAACCCACTCTCGGTCCGCTCTCGCTCCGATTTGTTTTAGTCATCTTACCCGCGTTATTCCCGTTCCCGTGGGAATATTGAAATAAAATATAGCTTTAGATACGCCTTACAAAGACAGCTACTTGGTAGTAAAATATTATCAAAATCGTTTCAGCCGTTTTGAAGATTTGGATAATCTTTAAAACAAACAGACAGAGAGACAAAATTAACAATTAACGCTGAAAACTATCCAGAAATTAAAGATCAAATATTTACGCGATAAAATCCGTAAAAATGATTTTATTTCAAACGCAGTTCGTTAACATAACAAATTATTATCTCAGCCGTAAATATTAAGAATAACATCGCACTTTTGAAACCTTATTAATTTGAAAGCCGCTCAAAGTTACGTTCATTTTATTGACACTTAAAATTTAGGAATTTACACAAATGATCTAGCACTCATCATTCCGGCTTTTATTATTCCCAACTGTAATAAAGACAGCTCTCAAGGTTAACCAAATTCAACAAATTATTTGAACAAGTGCTTTTTGACTACTATAAAATTGAAATGGTTGTGAAAATAGTCTTGTTTATGTGGACTTTAGGCTCCAAAACTACTTTTTATAGCTGTTAGTGGCAAACGAACAAACAGCATAACAGGCACCCGAGTATCACTTACCATGGTAAGTCCTCCCTGAGAAGGGGGGACGTCGGTCGAGAAGAGGGTACTCAGGGGGGTATTCTGTCGGGCCGACCACTGACGTCAAATCACCCTGCTCCGGTGGTCGACCCAATGACGAAGGCGACGTGTCACGGGTGTGTTACGGGTGTAAGTGCTTACGCCCCTCTGTCGCCCCGGACGGAGTGGAGCGAGGAGTGCGCCGACCGTAACCCATCTCGGCAAATAAAAAAGGGAAGTGATACTGCCACATGGACCTTTGTGAAGGAAGTGAAGGTAGGTTCGGTTTTTTTTATTACTGATGGTGGCAAACGAGCTGCACACCTGATGGTAAGCCTCTGTTAGGGCGGCATCAGGCACAGGTACTCGCGCCTGCGCCGCCCCAGTCGCCGGCGGCGAGTCGCGTCGTCGGGTAGTTTTTGTGGCCTTTTTAAAAAAAAAATTCTGGCCTGGGATGTCCCGGATAGTTTTAAGTGGCATCCTAATAAAATTATTTTTAAATTTGCGTTACTTACAATTCTTATGTTACAGGTGGCCTAACGGCCCACGAGTGTTCGCACTATTGTGCTGTTTTGAATTAAACCCGTAGCATGCCACTCGGTCATCTATCCATTACTACGTCCTGTTTTTAAACTGAATTGTCCTTGTTTTACCAATTTCAAATCGTAGTTTTCTAAATTTGGGGGTGGCAACCCTAGCTAAACCAGTTCTCATGATTACGCCAATGTAGGTAAATATAAAAAACTGAACAAATTTTGTATGGTGAGAGAGCTACAGACTGTTTAAAGAATTTATTTTTAATTTCATTTTTATTGAGTAACTAGCGACACGCCCCGGCTTCGCACGGGTCCAGTGCTGATACTAAATATACTACAGAATGTCTTCATATACAACGTTCACAGCCTTTCTGTCATTAGGCAATACAAACATGTTTTCTTTAGAGTTTTACTTTTGAAAGAGTGACATATTATGTATTGAATATGTATTATACATATAAACCTTCCCCTTGAATCACTCGTATCTGTTTAAAAAAACGCATCAAAATCCGTTGCGTAGTGTGAAAAATCTACGCAAATATAGGGAACGGCGGGAACCAACTTTGTTTTATACTATGTAGTGATTATTTCTAGAGATTAGATACGTAGGGTCGATCGTTTACCATAGTAACCCCAGGCTTTTAAACGATACAGGACAGAAATTCATTATTATTTTAAAATGAAGTAAACGAGAGGAGACGCACCCAACACTCTTGTGCATAGAAAACTTTAATAAAATTTATTCCCTTCAACTCAGAATACGGTTGATTAAAAGAAAATGTAAATTTCTCCAGTGGCAACCCTGCTTTATGTTTATTAAAATGCAAAACCGCAGCATTGCCCCTTAACCTCGATATCTGTACAAACTTTCCAACATTACAAAGTCGGTACTGGCCTTTGTTTATTCTAGTTATTGCCGTTGGCTTTTAGTACATTATTATTATCCGAAATTTTATTAAAACTTTATTCATTAGGATCATCATTCAGCCATTCGATTTATTTTTCGTATGATGATGGAGTAAGAATAAGATGCTCCACTCTCTCTTTTACCCGTAGATCTCTTAGTTTTTTTCTTAAATCTTTCGTCATCCATTGCTTGTTGCCTTTTACGACACGGATAAGAGAAGGGGTGATGAATTGTATTCTTACTCCATCACCACCTGGTTAAAGGGTGTCTTATACTGCATCACCTGATAGATAATCTCCACTCGAGAATCTTTCTTCTCCAGCAATTGTCGGTTTGTCAAACTTACACTTGGCTACGTTAGCGTGCTAATCTTTCGTTACGACTCCATATTGAATTTTAATTACCAATAAGTCATCATCATCATCACAGCTCATTTACGTCCCATTGCCGGTAGGGATGCAAACGATACATCAATAATGTTTTAATAAAAAAAACCATCGATGTTCACTATTGCAAAACATCGATGTATCGACGTTATTTTAATACGATGTTTTAACATCGATGTTTTGGCTGCATGACATAAAATAAATGGTACTTTTAACAGAGCCTGCGTGACAGGTTATTTACTTTGATTTTAAATAACTTAAAAAAAAATCTCATCACGCATATGTTGGTGCTTCATATAAAAACATGCTTGCATAAAAAAGGTCATCGTAATCCCTCAAACTATTTGATATTTTATAGGTTTTTGAAAAACATCGTTATTTTGATATATCGATGTTTTGAGGACGATTTTTTTGTACATCAATGTTTGTTCTGAAACATCGATGTATCAACACATCGATGTTCTTGGTTTTGATATTTGCATCCCTAATCGTCGGCCTCGAGCCTCCTCCGCAATAGGAGTGAAATTGACTTAATAAACCACGCTTGCCGTGTGGTGACGGAGTAATACAATTCATCACTCCCTATCTCACCCGGGGATGTCGTAAGAGACGATAGGGGATATAATATGCATATAACAAGAGGTTAGTGCAAGAGAAGGAAAACTCGAAACAAAATCCTAGTCCAACACGTCTAACTAACGTGAAGTAGTAGGTAATTCAATTATGGAGGAGGCCTGAGCCGCGAAAGAGCTAAGAAGCTGAGAGCTAAGAAAAAGAATACTACGGTGGTTTAACGGATTTGTATAAGGTTTTATCTCGAATTTTCTCTTTCACAGATCTTATATGCATATTTCCGTGTGGTGACGGAGTAAGAATACAATTCACCACTCCCTATCTTGCCCGTGGATGTCGTAAAAGACGACTATGGGATATAATAGGCACATAACATCTGTGCAAGAGAAGGAAAACTCGAAATGAAACCCTATACCAACATGTCTGACCAGCATGGTATAGTAGGTCAAATTCCCTCCCATTGTGGAGGAGGCCCGAACCCAACAGTGGGACGTATATGGGCTGAGATGATGATGATGATGATGATGATATGCATATTTGTATCCCTTAGTCGTCTTTTACGACACCCACGGGCAAGAGAGGACGTGGTGAATTGTATTTCTACTCCGTCAATACACAGAAAAATATTAAAAATTAACTTAAATATCGTAAATATTTAGAAAAAGTTATAAGAAATTTATCGAAGTAAGAACCCTCAAAATCAACCTACGCATTTAATCTCTAAAGTGCCACAAGGGACCATACATAAATGTATAGCTTTATAAATACACTTGCAACCCGCCCTCGCTTCGCTTCGGTTTTAGTCGTTCCACCTGCGTAGTTCCCGTTCCCGTGGGAATACCGGGATAAAATATCGCCTAGTTTACGCTCTGATATTATAGCTTTCCATTGGTGAAAGAATTTTTGAAATCAGTCCAGCCGTTTTGAAGATTACCCGGAACAAACAGGTAGACAGACAGACAGACAGACAAACAATTTTTAATCTGTATTTTAGGCATAGGTGTCGTGCAAATAACCGTGTGAGCATGAAAAATGCCTATTATTTTGACATTACAAACAGACACTCCAATTTTATTTATTGGTATAGATAGGCCATTTTTTCGTTGTGCAATTGAATAGAAACGGACGCTTCCTTTAAATCTATTTAAATTAGAAATTATCATAATCTGTCTTTATTATGGAATGAATTTCTTTTATATAATATTCTTCTTTAAGAGAAGGAAAACTCGAAATGAAACCTTATACCAACATGTCTGACCAGCACGGTATAGTAGGTTATATTCCCTCCCTTGTGGAGGAGGCCCGAGCCCAACAGTGCGACGTTTGTAGGCTGTGATGATGATGATGATGATGAATTTCTTTTCGTGTGGTGACGGCGTAAGAATACAATTCACCACCCCCTATCTTGCCCGTGGATGTCGTAAAAGAATAAGGAATATAATATCCACATAAGATCTACTATAACATTTGTGACGGTGTATGTGCGCATCGTAAAAATTATTGACTACCTAGCTTCAGGGTGTCGATTTTTCGTGTCGGTGTATGCGGTCATCGTAGAAATGTAGGCCCCTACCCTCATCATTTTTCCCTAACGCACCAAAAGAAGGAAATCTTCAAAAGTCTAATTTAACGAGCCCTTTTTTATTTCTAGTTTTTTTTTTTTTTTTGGAGTGGGGTACGGTCGGCGCACTCCTCGCACCACTCCGTCCGGGGCGACAGAGAGGCGTAAGCACGCACACCCGCAAACCACCCGTGATACGTCGCCTTCGTCGTTGGGCCGACCACCGGAGCAGGGTAAATTGTCGTCAGTGGTCGGCCTGACGGAATACCCGCTGAGGGATACCCTCTCCTCGACCGATGTCCAATTTTACGAGGACTCAAAGTGTTCATTGCGATCTTTACATCCATCCATCCACTTATATTTAGTTTTACTACTAAATAAAAGGACCCACTTAGAAGCTAATAACCTAATTTAAATAAATAAAATTAGTTTACCAAAACAATAAAATTTATATAAAATACATTGATACGAGGAAATACTACCTTTTATTAATCTACCCTGAAATAAGACCCGGTAATAACGACCAACCCTTTTACCAAAGGTCGTTTTAATTTAAAATTATTTACGCCTCTTTGCTGTAAAGAGTATGAATAGCCGTATATTGTTTTATTGTCAGCACATATGCTGTACCATGTCCTGCCGTGCAAGGGTTCGACGGGTTGAATCATAAGATAGGATATTACATCGTAAACATGGCGTGTTATGGTCCAAATTTAATTGGCCTTACGCTCGTTTGTTCTCATTATAAGTTAAGTAGTAAATCAAGTAATAAATTATAATGATATATTATTGTTACATTCAGGTAATATAATGATATATATAGCGAAATTTAATTATTATTGAATTTAAACTTCTTTCCTTGTGGTGACGAAGTAAGAATACAATTCACCACCTCTTATCTGGGCCGTGAGTGTAGTAAAAGACGATTTTATGGGTGATCCCATAATAGAGATCCAACGGTGGAGGCATAGGACAAAATGATAATGATGAATAATGATGATGTATATTTGTAACGTCCCCTGCAATCCAGGGATTATTCCATTCATCCATCCATCCATCAGCCTACAGACGTCCGCTGCTAGACAAAGGCCTCCCCACGAGAATGCTACTCGAAACGGTCCTGCGCCACTTGCATCTAACAATTCCCTGCGACTTTGAGAATGTCGTCAGTTCACCTAGTGGGGGGTCGTCCTACGCTGCGCAGTCCGATTCGTGGTCGCCACTCAAGAACCTTTCTTCCCTATCGGTTGTCGAGCCTCCCTACGAGCGATGTGGCCTGCCCATTGCCATTTCAACGTGCTAATTCTGCGGGCTATGTCGGTTACACCCATTCTTCTAAAGATTTCCGTGTTCCGGATTTTATCACGTAAAGAAATACCGAGCATAGCCCTCTCCATAGCACGTCGAGCGACTTTGAGCTTTATTATTATTTAATTATTTGATTAGTGCAGAGTAATGCCGTTTTTTAAAAAAGCTAAAGAGTTTGTGTGGCTGAACGCGCTATTCTCAGGACCTAGTAATTCAAATTGAAAAATTCTTTAATATCCGGTTAGGCTATAACTTATATAACATTGTGTTTCGACCAATAGGAGTGGAGCATTAATAAAAAATGTTACAAAATATTGAAAAATATTCTTTTGAGAGTTTCCGTTGCCTATATTCCGTATTATAGCTGCTTTTTTGCGTGCTATAGTCATCAATATACACTTCTCTCCTCTTCGCCATTGGGCTGACCTCTCCAGAACGTCGCCTTCATGCGGTCAGTCTCTCTGCGGGTGACGGACAATTTCCCGGTCCAGTCACCCGCGGCCTCGAATATTATAGCTTCCTATGACTCACTCTTTCTAATAAGAGGGAAAGAGCAGCCTGTTTCTTTTATTTGATGCACGCTAAGTTTCGTGATCTATCATAAAATCTACACATCCATCAAGCATTTTGAAGTCAGTCTTACTTTAGAGCTACCCCAGGAAAATAAAGCAGAAATTGCCACATTTCGTAGTCGGGTCAGAAACTGTTATAAATTGCCCATAGAAGAGAACTGATGCCACTTTTCTTGGTGATTTTTCAGACAGTTTGTACGACACCCGTTTAATTATGGTAGGACCACACTGTCGACAGTTGTCTGTCTACAGCCGCGGGCCTGTCAGTCCAGGGTAGTGTCACTCGCAGAAAATCCACGTCTAAGTATTAGTAATTTATTACTGTGCTTCTATTATGTCTGGACGAGTGCGAATCTCCGAACGATATGAACAACAGGTTCGTGGAAACTGTCCACGCGGTTGGGTCGAAATTTTTCAAGGCTCACCGCGTTAATAGACCTAAAAAACTTTCTGACCAGACTCTCGAGCTCATGGAGCGGAGAAAAGAGATGACGGTGCAGTCTGCAGCCGATTGGTCCAAACATAGGCAGCTAAATAGACAGATCTCCAGGTCTGTGCGTCGCGATATTCGCCGATTTAATACGTTCCGTATTAAAGAAGCGATAGAGCGGAATCGTGGCTCGAAAGTGTTCGCACAAGATCTGTCTATTGGGAAAAGCCAAATGACTAAGCTGAAGACCGATGACGGGACTGTCATTTCATCCCAAAGTGAGAGCTTGGGAGAGGTCGAAAGGTTCTATGGACAGTTATACAAATCATCCCGAAATCCTGTTGTCGGCTTGGTCCAAGATCCCAGATCCAAGCTAACTCGGCACTATACCGAAGAAATCCCGGACATCAGCTTGTAGGAGATCAGAATGGCTCTCAAACAACTACGTAACGGTAAGGCACCGGGAGATGACGGAATTACGGCAGAGCTTTTGAAGGCGGGCGGCAAGCCGGTATTAATAGCCCTTCAGAAGCTATTTAATTCCGTTATCCTCGGGGGCGACGTTCCAGAGTCGTGGACCAGGAGTGTGGTGGTGCTGTTCTTCAAGAAGGGTGACAAAGCTCTTTTAAAGAACTACAGACCCATCTCACTCCTGAGCCATGTTTATAAGTTGTTTTCGAGGGTCATTACCAATCGACTCACGCGCAAGCTCGATGACTTCCAGCCGCCCGAACAAGCCGGCTTCCGAAAAGGCTATAGCACCATAGACCATATCCTCACGCTTCGGCAGATTATACAAAAGACCAAGGAGTATAATCGGCCCCTGTGCTTAGCGTTTGTGGACTATGAGAAAGCCTTTGATTCAGTCGAAACTTGGGCGGTGCTGCAGTCCCTTCAGCGGTGCCAAATCGACCATCGCTATATCGAAGTGCTGAAGTGTTTGTATAGGAACGCCACAATGTCAGTCCGTATCCGGGATAAGAGTACGAAACCGATCCAGTTGCAGAAAGGCGTGAGACAGGGAGATGTCATCTCTCCGAAACTGTTCACCACTGCACAGGAAGATGTCTTCAAGCTCTTAGACTGGACTGGACTCGGCATCAACATTAACGGCGAATACATCACTCACCTTCGATTCGCAGACGATATCGTCGTTATGGCAAAATCCATGGAGGACCTTGGCACTATGCTCAATGATCTCAGCAGAGTATCCCAACTAGTGGGTCTACGAATGAACATGGACAAGACGAAAGTCATGTCAAATACCCATGTCATTCCTGTACCGGTCCTAGTTGGCAATGCGATTCTCGAAGTTGTCAATCACTATGTTTACCTAGGACAAACAATCCAGTTAGGTAGATCCAATTTCGAGAAAGAGATCAGCCGACGAATCCAACTCGGTTGGGCAGCGTTCGGGAAACTTAAGAGGATCTTCTCGTCCAACATACCTCAGTGTCTGAAAACACAGGTCTACGACCAGTGTGTGTTACCAGTGATGACTTACGGCACGGAAACGTGGTCCCTAAATGTAGGCCTCATATCAAGGCTCAAAGTCGCTCAGCGTGCTATGGAACGGGCTATGCTCGGGATTTCTCTGCGAGATAGAATCCGGAATACAGAAATCCGCAGAAGAACGGGTGTAACCGACATAGCACGAAGAATTAGCACGCTGAAGTGGCAATGGGCAGGCCACATCGCTCGACGAACCGACAACCGCTGGAGAAGAAAGGTTCTCGAGTGGCGACCACGCATCGGACGACGCAGTGTAGGACGCCCCCCCACTAGGTGGACCGACGACCTAGTGAAAGTTGCTGGGCGTCGTTGGATGCAGGCGGCACAGGACCGCACATTGTGGCGCAATATGAGGGAGGCCTACGTCCAGCAGTGGACGGCAATAGGCTGAAATGATGAATGATGATGATGAATGATGACTGTGCTTCGTTCGAGTGAGAGAGCCGGAAGACCTTTCTGAGGGTGTTTTCGTGTGTAGGATTTTGGTGATGCATTTAGTTTGACCGGATCTCATTGCAGGCGTTCACACTGGCTTCATTTTCTTGACGGTAGGCAGCGGCCTTGCTAAGGTCCATAAGCGGCAGCAGCACTTACCATCAAGTGTACTTCTTGCTCGTTTGCCACTGTTGGCAATAAAAAAAAACACCCATGGAAAACTTCAAACATTGTAGTTTTAATCTGTTATTTAAAAATGTTGAAACTTTAATTCTAGACGTGTTTTATCTATGAACTAAAAGTAAAATAAGTTAAAATGAGTTTCAAGACTTGAGGGGATTGATAAGACGACGGATTAAGAATATAATTTCTTATCACCCCCTTGATATTAAAGTAAGTTTAAAAGACTTGGCGGATCGATAAGCTTATTAAGAATACTTTTTGTCACCCCTTGATTATGAAAAAGAAGATTTAGGAATGTTAATAGAACAATGCCATCTTCTCTGATCAGCTTGGCATAGTTTTCGACTACTACTTCATGCCAAAGCCAACTTTTTATTATAGTTAAACTGAACTGGAAAAAAGACATCAGTGTGCCCACTCTTGAATCTCGATTTCAATCCTAAATCCAATCGCAGCTCGAATTTCAGCAGTTTCGTACTCTTGAAAGCGACACTAGCACAAGATTGGAATCAAATTGGTGGATTTTTTTTTAACTAAATGAATTCGACTCTCATCGATTAAGTCAAATATTTGCTACACCCGACGTGATTTTGACTTAGTTTAAAATCGATAGTCTTGCACAATTTCAAGAAAGTGTCTTTGTGGTGATCGAGTTCGGTAACGTTATTAATTTAAAGTAATAAAATACGGCACATTTGGTGAAAATAACAACGGCAAACGCGAAGAATTCATTCTCGATTATGCTTAAGAGTACATACCATATATAAGTTTGGTGAGATAGGAATTGAATCGGATTCGGAAATTAGAATTGATTTCAAGGGGTACGTCGGTGTCGCCGATATCCTACGACACCTAGTACTTTGACCAGATCATCGGTCTGTCTAATGGGGGGTGGCCTACACTGCGTGGTCGTCACTCGAAAATCTTTCTTCCCTAGCGATTTTCGATTCGTCAAGCAATGTGGCCTGCCCTTCGCCACTTCAGCGTACTAATTCCTCGTGCTATGTCGGTTACAGCCGTTCTTCTACGGATTTCCGTATTTTGAATTCTATCTCGCAAAAAAAGCCCGAACATAGCCTACACTTTGAACTTAGTTATGAGCTATCATTCGGCATTTCATTTCATTTCGGCTCACATATGCCCCACTGCTGGGCTTGAGCTTCCTCCAAGAGGGAAATTGACCTTAATATACCATACTGTTCAGACGTGTTGGTATAAGGACTTTTTTTCAGTTTTTCTTCTCTTGCATAGTTTTGATATGCATATAAGCTAAATAATAAGCTCTAATCAATCAAAAAAGTGCGGCAAAATTTAAATATAAAATTAAGCCTAATTACTCGAACTTGAAAAAATACGTCTTAATACGGAATCACTGCAATAGGGTATGCAGGGATGCTCAACGTCAGCATATACATAACGTTATACAAAATGAAAATCCTGCTAAAGTTTGGGCATTTCTTAGAACATTAGGAATCGGAAAATCACGCCAAGAAACTATTTCCAAAGACTTAAATCTTGATCTTCTTAATTTCCACTTCTCTACTTCACCTAACTTTCCAATGACGACCAAGACTAATACTATAAACTTTCTTTCATCTCTTCCTACTCCCAGTTACCCACCATTTGTTTTTAATTTATTCACTGCATTTGAAGTTAAGAAGTGCATTATGTCGATCACATCCAATGCAGTTGGAGCTGATTCTGTCAGTCGTAAAATGACTCTACCTATCCTTGATGAAATCCTTCCCATAGTCTGTTACATCCTTAATTTTTCCCTAACCAGTGGTACGTTTCCTTCGGCGTGGAAAGATGCAGTAGTTACTCCTTTACCTATAAAACGAAATCCTGTAGCATTCACTGATTATCGTCCTATATCCGTTTTGCCTTTCCTCTCCAAGGTCCTTGAACGCCTCGTCCACACCCAGATTAGCGCCTTTCTTGTTAGAAAAAATCTCCTCAATCCCTTCCAATCTGGCTTCCGTCCTGGACATAGTACTACCACAGCCCTTATTAACATTACGGATGACATCAGATCCGGCATGGAATGTGGAAAGTGGAAAGCTGACGGTCTTAGCTCTGCTAGATTTTAGCAATGCCTTTAATACGGTAGACTTTGACATTCTAATCTTATTACTTCGATCACTTAACCTATCTTCAACTGTATTAAATTGGCTTCATAGTTACCTGTCTGGCCGCCGACAACGCGTTCAGGTGGAAAATAACTACTCCTCTTGGTGTAATACAGCAGTTGGCGTGCCTCAGGGTGGCGTTTTATCTCCACTCCTCTTTGCAATTTTCATTAACTCTATCTCCTATAATCTTACTTCTTCCTATCATCTCTATGCAGACGACTTGCAAATTTACGCGCAGGCTCAATTGTCACAAATATCAGACGCTCTTATTAAACTGAATAATGACCTTGAGAAAATAAACTCCTGGAGTACAGGTCATGGGCTCACTGTGAATCCTGCAAAAACACAGGTATGCATTGTGGGTAGTAGTAGACTACTCTCAAAAGTCGAGTGGACCAATTTACCGCTGATTCTTTTTGATGGAAGAAGAGATGGAGATGGAGAATCTGGGATGGAGATGGAGAATCTGGGATTAGTTTTAGACTCCAATCTTGGTTGGGACTCGCAGCTGCAGGAAGTGAGTCGAAAACTGTTCGCCTCTGCAGGATCTCTCAAAAGATTGCGAAATTTTCTGCCTACTGCTACCAAAATTACGCTTGCAAATTCCTTACTCCTCCCAATCCTTGATTACGCCGACGCCAGCTATCTAGATCTCACCGAAAACCAATTAAATAAGATTGAGCGCCTCCAAAATGTATGCATAAGATTCATATTTGGTCTTCGTAAATATGATCATGTTTCTCAGTTTCGGTTTCAGCTCAAGTGGTTACCAATTCGCCTTCGCCGAAATACTCACATTCTTTCATTGCTTTATAATATCTTATTTAATCCTTCAGCACCTTCCTATCTCAAAGATCGTTTCGTGTACCTCCATAAAACGCATGAAAGATGTCTAAGATCATCTGAAAACTTAAAATTAAAAATCCCAGTACATTCCACAACCTTTTTCGCAAACTCTTTCACTGTTTCAGCCGTACGTTTGTGGAATGAACTGCCGCTTGAAATACGTCAAGCCAAAACTTTATCTGCATTTAAGCTATTGTTAAAAACGCATTATCTCAGACTTTAACGTTTTTCCTACAACTTGCTACGTCAACTTTACTACTCTGACTTCTTGTATAAATACTGTAATTTACCTATTTCCTGTCTATGTTATATTGTAGTCTATTTAATTGTTATTTTATATTGATATATTTTTAATTATATGTATTTTCATTGTATGTATACGTTTATATATATTTGTATGTGTATATGTGTATTAGTATTTATATTAACTACTACACCATAAACTACCACTCTCTCTCTCTGTACAATAATTTCTCCATACAAAGGTTGCCTGGAAGAAATCGCTGTTAGCGATAAGGCCGCCCATTGTACTGACTATTGTTATTATAAGTTTCTACTTTTATATATAATATGGTGTACAATAAAGTATAAATAAATAAATAAATAGTCGTCTTTTACGACACCCACGGGTAATAGGGTTAGTGAATTGTATTTTTACTAAGTCAGTACCCGGAATAATGTGTCTTACTAATACTTAGAATAATAACGTATTGAAGGATAGTGTCGGTACTTAAGCGATCAAAAACACGAACACTTTGTACATTTTTCAAATGTGTTGTGACACCATTTGAATGCACAAACCGTCATAATTACCTTTTTTTTAAGAGTTGCGTACGTACGTGCAGTGCAGTGACCTTGTACAATACGGAAGGGTCCGGCGTAAGCTCCATTAAGCTCCAATTTAAATGCTTCATTTTTTGTGCGCTGTACTAATACTAACGATTATATTACTTAGATCACAATACCAGTTTCGTTACAAAGCCCTCTTTGTGAAACACCAAATATTATTATCGTTGAGTTTATACTATCTATTGATATTGTGGTCCCCTAGGGTATTGGTTAGGGTATTGGAAATCTCTCACGATTCGAATCTAAATCTATATTGTACTATAGTAAAGCCAAAGAGTTTGTTTATAAAATGTTATTAGGTACGTAGAAAATGGTTACTGTATATTAAACTAAAAATTTGGTAGATATAGATTTAACTTTTCGTATGGTTAAGGAGTTTTAAGTAGAGAGATTTAAGTTTTCCGCGTGGTGACGGATTAAGAATACAATTCACCACTCCCTATCTTGCCTGTGGATATCGTAAAAGACGACTAAAGGATATAATATGTACATAAGCTCTGTGCAAGAGAAGGCAATCTCAAAATCCTATACCAACATGTCTGACCAGCATGGTATAGTAAAGTCAGTTACCCTCTCATTGTGGAGGAGGCTTGACCCCAGTAGTGGGACATATATGAGCTGTGATGGTTAAGCAGTAAGAATATAATTCACCATCCCCTCTCTTGCCTGTGGGTATCGTAAACCTTTCGCCGCCCATTTCTGGGCATAAGCTTACCACATGCTTTGCCACAAACTCCTATGCCGCCTGCCTCTAACAACGCCTGGCATATTTCACCAAGTCGTCGGTCCACCTTAGCGTCCTACATTGCGAAGTTATTACACCTTATCTTTATACTAGTAACCTGCCCTCGATTCGCTTCGGTTTCAGTCGTCTTACCCGCGTAGTTACCGTCCCCGTAGTACAACAACTACTACTTATTTTTTTTACTATTGTTAATTTTTCTGCTACACAATTTTCTTTTAATTATATATATATGTATAATTTTACGAGTTAAAAGTTAAGTTTACCGAATATATATTCGGTAAACTGTATTTTACTATTAGTTAATATGTAAGTACAAATATTTTGAGACACTAGCAACCCGCCCTCACTTCGCTTCAGTTTCAGTCGTCTTACCCGCGTAGTGCCCGTTCCCGTGGGAAAACCGAGATAAAATATAGCCTATGTTACTCCCTGACATCATAGCCTTCCATTGGTGAAAGAATTTTTGAAAATAGTTTAATGGTTTAAGCGTGAAAGCGTAAAAAACAAACAAACAAACTTACTTTCGCATTTATAATATTAGTAAGGATGCATATCAGAATTAAATACCTTCTACCTGTAATAATTGTTGTATGTGTATAAATAATAAATTATTATTAAGATTTAAAGAGCTGTTTGGTGACGGAATAACAATACATTTCATCACCCCCTATTTTGCCCGCGGGTGTCGTAAAAGGGATAAAATATGCATAGGTATAATATAGACTGGGCCAAAAAAAACGAACAATTTTTTTTATTGACGGTACTGTGAAAATATTGTTCATGATGACAAAAGAAAATTATTCTGAAAACTTGAGCCCTTAATATTAATATTAAGAGGTGCATCATTATGATTATCGATATTTGAACAGCTACTTAATTTTTCACACAAAATTCGGACATCATGAATTTTAAAAAATTTTCCATTTCATGTCTTTCAAGGGAATTAAATTCCCTACAAAAAAGCTCTCTTAATAAATTAACGTAGGACGAGCCGTTCCCTTCTAATCAAGCCTTAAACATTGATATATTTTTTTAATTTTTTAATTTGGATTCTGGATTTTTTTTAAAATATTGATATTTATAGTGGATAAATATCAATATTTTTATATAGCAAATAATTATTCTTAAGTAAAATTTCATGCTCTACAAAAAAGGTCTCTTAACATTTTTTATCGAATTCACTCCTTCCAAAGTTATTCAACTTTAAAATTAAATTCAAAAGTAATTAACCGTTTATTTTAAAGTCGAATAACTAACATTTTTTATCAAATTCACTCCTTCCAAAGTTATTCGACTTTAAAATTAAATTCAAAAGTAATTAACCGTTTATTTTAAAGTCGAATAACTTTGAAAGGAGTTAATTTGATAAAAAATGTTAGGAGACCTTTTTTGTAGAGCATGAAATTTTACTTAAGAATAATTATTTGTTATATAAAAATATTGATATTTATAGTGGTTAAAAAAATCCAAATTAAAAATTAAAATAATATATCAATGTTTAAGGCTTGATTACAAGGGAACGGCTCGTCCTACGTTAATTTATTAAGAGAGCTTTTTTGTAGGGAATTTAATTTCCTTCAAAGATATGAAATGGAAGTTTTTTTAAAATTCATGATGTCCGAATTATGTGTGAAAAATTCAGTAGCTGTTCAAAAATCGATAATCATAATGATGCACCTCTTAATATTAATATTAAGGGCTCAAGTTTTCAGAATAATTTTCTTTTGTCATCATGAACAATATTTGCACAGTACCGTTAATAAAAAAAAATTGTTCGTTTTTTTTTGGCCCAGTCTAGTATAATATCTATACAAGAGAAGAAACCCTCGAAAGAAAACCCTATACCAACACATCTGTCCAGCTTTGTATAGTAAGTCAATTTCCCTGCTATAATGAAGGAGGCTCGAGCCCAACAATGGGACGTGTATGAGCCGAAATTATGAATGAAAGATATACGTTCAAATAACTGGCTGGGCTCGAGCCTCTTTAATTATAGGAGAGATATTGACAAAGGTGATTCCAAACCTGAAACCTTTGTCACCTATCTATCATCGTTATCATCAGCTCAGCACATACATACTCCACTGTCTGACTCGGGCCACTTCCCTTGTGAAAGGAAATATGGCCTACTATATTACGCTGGTCAGACGTGTTAGTATAGGGTTTTCTTTCGAGGGTTTCTTCTCTTGTATAGATATTATACCTATGCATATTTTATCCCTTTTACGACACCCGCGGGCAAAATAGGGGGTGATGAAATGTATTGTTATTCCGTGACCACACAGCTCTTTAAATCCTCATAATTATTATTTATTTATACAACATACAACTATTATTACAGGTAGAAGGTATTTAATTCTGATATCCATAAAAAGATGAGGCGTAATAACCTCGCAATGTAGGACGCTAAGGTGGACCGACGACTTGGTGAGAGTTGCTAGGCGTTACCGGAGGTAGGTGGCACAGGAGTTTGTGGCGAAACATGTGGTAAGCTTATGCCCAGAATTGGGCGGCGAAAGGTTTACGATACCCACAGGCAAGAGAGGGGATGGTGAATTGTATTCTTACTGTTTAACCATCACAGCTCATATATGTCCCACTGCTGGGGTCGAGCCTCCTCCTTAGCATAGGGTTTTATTACGAGTCTTGCTTCTCTTGCATTAAGAGTAGTAGGACCACACTGTTGACAACTGTCTACAGCCGCGGGCCGGTCCGTCCTGGGTAGTACCACACTGAGCAGAAAATCGACGTCTGAGTAATAGCAATTTGATACTGCGCTTCGTTCGGTGAGCAAGAAAGCCGGCAGCCCAACTTTCTGAGGGTGTTTGCGTGTAGTGGGTTTTAGTGATGCCTTTTGGTGATACTAATCACCAAACCTTGCACGCATTCACATTGCCTTCAATTTTATCGCGGTAGGTAGCGGCCTAGCTGTTCCCCTAGTATTGCAAAGGTCCATGAGCGGCAGCAACACTTACCATCAAGTGTAGTTTGCTCGTCTGCCACCGTTCGCAATAAAAAAAATTTGCATATTACATACCTTAGTCGTCTTTTACGACACCCACGGGCAAGAAAGGTGAATTGTATTCTTACTCCGTCACCACACGGTAGGGATGTGAAAAAAATTATTGATTTTTATAATATTTTTTTTCTAATAATCGATTTTAATAATCGATTTTCAAAATAATAAAGAATTGATTTTTTTTATATTAAAATTAATCGATTATTTCAGTATTTGCTTTTTTGTTTAAAATAAAATCACTGCCAGATTTCCTTTAAAAAAAGGACATCACGATACTGCGTGCAGTATTTCATACTATATTAGAAAATAAAGAATCGAGAAAAAGTCGAACATTTTATAATCGATTATTTAGTAAACGATTTATTTTAAAGAAAAGAAACGATTATTTATTAATCGATTATTTTCCCTCCAAGTCACATCCCTACCACACGATCCCTGTCCGTCACATCATATACCTATCTTTATTACGTTATCGGGATTGAAATCACACCAGCTTAGTAAAAATATTTTTCTTACAAAACTCAATATATAAACAGAAAAGGTTTCTTAACAGATTCGTTCTAACATAAACAAAACCAAATATTACCAATATTCGACGTTTACTCTAAAGGACCCATGTTACCTACTAAAATATATATTTTTCGACCAATTTTAAACGTAGATAAACTAAATATGTATTCCGTACAGTTTGTTTCTTATATACATAGTTTTGGTAATAGATTCAGAAAATGCTTTAATAATGGTTTCCGATGTTTAAGCGAGTATTACACATTTTAAATAAAACTACTTTACGTATTTTATCGCGTTTGTATTTGATTTTTGATTGCCCGACGTTTCGTGCACTTTGCAGCGTTCATGGCACGGGCAGACTAAGATGTCTCACATCCTACAAGTCATCGTTATTGCAGGAAATTTTTAATCATCTAACCGATACAGAAATTAGTTATTAAATATTGACCCACATTTTGATACAAATTTATTACCAGTGTAGCCGTGACCATGAACGCTACAAAGTTTTCGAAACGTCGGGCAATCAAAAATCAAATAAAAACGCCATAAAATCCGTAGTTTTATTTAAAAAGACTTTAATAATAACTAAAGCGAATGCTGTCGTTTTATCTTTATGAAATACTTAGGGATTAAGGAATTTCACAGCACAAAAACGGGGCCCCTAAATGTAGAGCATAGTTTTAATCAGCGTGGTATTAGTAGGTCAATTTTCTTCATATGCTGAAAGAGATCTCGGTCATAGAGAAGTATATTTCCATATAATAAGACCGAACTGTCAACAGTCTTCTGTCTATAGACGCGAGCTGGTCCTTCCGGGGTAGTACCACACTCTGGCAAAAAATCGAAATCTGAGTAATAGCAATTTGATACTGCACTTTATTTGGTGAGCGAGAGAGCTTTTTTTTTTATGGATGGGCTATGGTAAGCGCACGCGTGGTCCTGTCCGTCCGGGGCGATGAAAGGACGGCGCGCGGGCCCATAACCCACCCGTACCCACGTCACCTCGTTGTTGGGCCGACCACCGGAGCAGATGTGACTTGTCATCAGTGGTCGGCCCGACGGAATACCCTTTCGGGTAACCTCTCACCTCTCGACGTACTGGGACGTCGGTCGCCATCGCGCGGTCAGCCTCTCTGCGGGTGACGGACAATTCCCCGGTCCGATCACCTGCAGCCTTGGCTAGGGCGGCATTAGGCGCAGATACTCGCTCCTGCGCCGCCCGAGTCGCCGGCGGCGGAACGTGTCGACCGTGGTGAGCAAGAGAGCTGGCAGCCCATCTTTCTGAGGGTGTTTTCATGTGGTGGGTTTTGGTGATGCCTTTAGTATCACTGAACCTCATTGCACGCTTTTACACTCACTTTATTTTCTTCATGGTAGGCAATGGCCTAGCAAGGTTCCAGGAACGATAATATCACTTACCATCAGGGGGCTGTTCACTCGTTTGCAATCAACGGCAATATAAAAGATACTGTTACTAGATACCTACTATTTTTGCGGCAACTTCCATCGAAGCTATGGATCAATATTAATGGATTATCACCCTATCAACCTCCAAATTGGACTTACCCATGAAGTATGATAATAATATAGTCACTAACCTTGATAGGTTAGTTAATTGATCATCATTCAGCTTTTTGTCGTCCAGTGCTGGATATAGGCCTCCCTCATCTTTTGCCATAAAGGTGCCAGTGCCGCATGCATCCAATAACACCCAGAAAATTTCTCGCAGTCGTCGATCCATCTGATAGAAGTCCTCATCATCATCATCGCAGCCCACATACGTCCCACTGTTGGACTCGAGCCTCCTCCACAATAGGAGGGAATCTGACTATACCATGCTGGTCAGACATGTTGGCAAAGGGTTTCATTTCGAGTTTTCCTTCTCTTACACAGATCTTATGTGCATATTATATTCCTTAGTCGTCTTGTACGAGATCCACGGGCAAGATAGGGAGTGGTGAAATGTATTCTTATTCCGTCACCACACGGAAAGTATGCTAGTATTTAATAATTTTATTTTCCGTGTAGTAACAGAGTAAGAATATAATTCAAAGTAAGGGGGCTTTACCATGGGTATCGTAAAAAAACACCTAAGGTATATAATATGGATATAAAATCTTTTGGAAGAGAAAAATATCTCGAAACATAACCTTATACCAATCCCTCTGACTAGAGTTGTATAATAGGTGAACCAATTATGGAGAAAGTTTCAGAGAGACTGAAACTTATGCAGATATATCTGTAAGAATCTTATATCTTTAAACGAGCAATTCTTGTATATATATATATATATATATATATATACCCATATATAAATATATATATATATATATTCAGGATCTCGGAAACGGCTCCAACGATTTTGTTGGAACTTGGCATACTAGAGGTTTCGGGTCCAAAAAATCAATCTAGCTAGGTTTTATTTATAGAAAATGTTGTTTTGTCCGTGTTTTTAGCAAAACAAACAATGACATTAAATTTTAAAAGAATATGAATTCAAATTTCGTTGTCAACTTCATGAGTTACGATAGCTCAGTTGGGGAGACGGCCGGTTTTAATTTTGGGTTATGTGGCATTCAAACAGCGTCGGTTCGAATCTCGGTGTTATAATTATTCTCTTTTTGTATTTTTTTATATAATTTTCATTATTTATTTTTTATTTTTTATTAATATAATATCTAAATAAATTCGACATTTTAAATATAATATTTAATATATCAAATATTTTTGTCGAATTTATTTAGATCATCATCATGATGATGATGATGATGATCTAAATAAATTCGACAAAAATATTCCGAGTGAAGCTCGGTCAACCAGATATTATCTACAAAAGAGAGGATATACCAACTTGTGACAAGCGTAGTATAGTCGATAGTCGAATTCCCTCTTGTTGTGGAGGAGGCTCGAGTCCAGCAGTGGGAAGTATATAAGTTGAGATGAATGAGTGAAAACGAATGAGATATAATTATGCTAAAAGCCTATTCGCTCTAACCATAAATATCTCTTTCCCTTCACTATGTCAGTGACGTTGACAAATTATTCTGTTCGCTTCTATGCACATTATGAAATATGATTTTAAAAGCTTACTTCGAACAGATGAGTCCTCAGATAGTGCGAAGTATACATATAGTTATTTTTTAATAACCGAAATGTTTGCATGATTGTTAATCAGAACAGTCTGATATCTATTAAGTACTGTTAAAACAATTATTTCTCGTCTAATATTCCGCAGCCTCTGAAAACAAAAAATTATAACAATTGTGTGTTAACAACAATGATGTACGGCACTGTGGTCTCTAAATGTCGGTCTTATAAGGCTCAAAGTGCCTCAACGTGCTATAGAGAGGGATATGTTCAGTATTTCTCTACGTGATAAAATCTGGAATACGGAAATCCTTAGAAGAAGGGGTGTAGTTGACATAGCCCGCAGGATTAATACGTTGAAATGGCTATGGGCAGGCCACATCGCTCGTCGAACCGACAACCGTTGGGGAAGGAAGGTTCTCAAGTGGCGACCACGAATCGAACGCTGCAGACTAGGACGTCCCCTTACTGGGTGGACTGACGACGTCTTAAAAGTCACAAGGAAAAGTTGAATGCAAATGAGGCAGGATCGTTCCGAGTGGCATTCTCATGGAGGCCTACGGCTAGCAGTGAACGTCTATAGGCTGATGGATGGATGGATGGAATTTAGTCAGCCATTGCTGTGTAGTAGTGTCTACCAATACTACCAACCCTTACATTGCTCTTAAGTATCGTGAAAGACGACTAAGGTCTCTCCTTTGACCTAGGCTAACTCCATCTGATGCCATCTGTTCATGTGATCCTAAAGATGGTTGAATCAGGAAGGTGGCTGGTTATAAAACTTTTTTCTTATTTATTTGTGCCTATTGGGCAGTCCTGCTGAAGAGGACTAGGTACGGTACTCAGACCATCGTGGCCTTCCGGCTAATGTTGATGGCGAAGGAGAGGGAATACAATGGGTAATTCATCACCCCGGGTGAAATGAATAGCGTACGTCCTGACTGTCATCATCGCAGCCCAAGTAGATCCCACTATTGGGCTCGGGCCTCCTCCATATTAGGAGGGCATTAGACCTACTACACTATATGGTCAGATAGATTAATATAGAGATCTTAGAATAATAACGTATAGAAGGATAGTGTCAATACTTCGAAGGTTCGAAATTTGAATCTAAAAAGACTAATGGCGCGCAGACGATTACACACGTACACACGCACACCACTATACAAATTATGAAATGAAATTTTGTTTTTATTAACATAAATCGTCGAAATACTTTTAAAAGTGACGTCAAAAACCTTTTTAAGTTTTACAAATGTGTTATGACACCATTTGAATGCACAAACCGTCATAATTACCTATTTATTTTTTAAGAGTTGCGTACGTACGTGCAGTACAATGACTTGTACATTACGGAACGGTTCCGGCGTAAGCTCCATTAGGCTCCAATTGAAATGCTTCACTTTTTGTGCGCGAACTTACCTTCTATATGTTATTATTCTAAGATAGAGATTTACTTCGATTTTTTCGTATCTAGTACAGATGTTATATGCTTCTTATATTCCTTAGTCGTCTTTTACAACATCCATGGGCAAGATAGGGAGTGGTGAATTGTATTTTTATATCACCACACGGTAAAAAAAAATATATATATATATATATAGTATAATATTATTAATTAATTAAGTATACATTACACTTAATATCAGAATTGACATGTTAAATTAATTGAAACAAATATTAATTAGAAACAAATCTCATTAAGGTATTAATAACAATTACTGAATGAAATTAATAATTAAAATAATAAATTAATACTTGATTAATTAAATTGGTTAATTCACACTGAAACCTTGCCTCCGGTTGTCTCGACTTTGTTATCGATTCGCTAAAGAATAATAATCTTAATTAACAGTTTGCCGAGTTTTCCGTGTTATGACGGAATAAGAATACAATTCACCTTTCTTGCCCGTGGATGTTGTAAAAGACGACTAAGAGATATACGTAAGCATATAACATCTATGCAAGAGAAGGAAAGTTCTAAATGAAACCACATTCCAACACGTCTGACGTGAACGTGTACTAGTAGGTCAATTCTCCTCCCATTATGGAGGAGGCCTGGGCCCAACAGTGGGACATATATAGGCTGAGATGATGATTATGACGATAGGAGAGATTGAAGAGTAATATATGATCACATCACCGTTTTTTTTAATTTTCCTCGTAGCTTTATTCTGAAATAATACGTAAAATTGAAAATTTTGAGTAACTCCCCACGTGAATAACCTAATCATTTTCATGTTTTTACTTTTCATTGTTTATACATTATTTTACTAATCAAGGCCTTTCATTCGATAATCATATTCAGTTGAGAAAAAAAATCTGTAATAGGTAATTTTGTGATCACGGCCTTCTTGGATTTGAAATCTATCATAGCGTATAGTATTCTCGGGCCGACCACTGATGTCAAGTCACCCTGCTCCAGTGGTCGTCTCAACGACGAAGGTGACGTGTAGCGGGTGTGCATGCTTACGCCCCTCTGTCGCCCCGGACAGAGTGGTGCGAGGAGTGCGTCGACCGTAAACCACCCAAAAAAAAAAAGTATAGTATTCTGCTAATAAAATCCTTTTATTTGATAACCACATTGACTTGTGAAAAAATTTGTAATGCGCCATTTTGACGGCCTTTCGACGATTTTGATCAAACATAACCACGAACACTCCCGTAGAGCCCAATTGACAAACAAAAAAAATCGGTACATCCCTTCTTTTGCATAGATGTTGCATGAATCATATTCCTTAGTTGTCTTTTACGACAACCACGGGCAAGATATGGAACGGTGAATTGTATTCTTACTACGTCACCACAGAAAAAATTCGTTATTATAAACGTGAAACACATTTTCTGGTAAGTACATGTATTGATTGCATGATCGCGTTCAAATGTGAAGGAGAAATTGTATGCTTTTAAAATTAGTTGTGAATGAAGTGAGAATGAATCGAATTAGTATAGTGGGTCAGCCACGCTCTCCTGGGAAATTGATGTCATTATAAAACTATCCCCATTTGTTAGGTTATGTTTAACCTACAAAATATACTGTGTAAAATACTATTTAATTTAGTTTAACTCCCTTATGAAGGACGACATATGACATACGACATATGTGCATCTGTGTACGTTAGGTAAAAAACACAAGTACAGACAAACACACACATGCAATCACACGCATACACATGGGCACACACACACACAACTTTTTATAAATTAAATATGTACTTGTATATAAGCGAAATACTGTATCGAATTAATCTTTATTTATTAATAATATTATTATAGTTAAGTAGTTGTAACTGTGTATTGTAGTATAAGTGAGAATACTGGTCTCTGAAATACAGCATAATAATGCTAGTTTAGGGGCCAGAGAAGTTGTATGTGTTGTAAATAAATATTTACATTATCTTACCAATAAACTATTATTATTGTAACTCTCAATTTCACGGCTATCTGCCAAGGGAAGATACCCGGTCCTTTGAAAGGCTTACATGGGGATATGGATCCAACACGCAGAGGCCTTTGGAGAAATTTAATGTATAAATGGGATGGGACGTCTACCGATGACACTCCACGTCTGCACATAACACACGTGGACTGTCAATGGTAGGTGTAAAACTATTGTGTGTTGATGGTATCTAATACATGATTATGGGGTTGAAGGTTAGATGGACTGGATTAATGGTAAACTATTGATTTAAAACTGTCGTCTGCCTTCAATACCTTTATCGTCTTGAACTTTGGCAGACGGTGACTCGCCAACTCACTGAATGGGCCCCCCAAACGGTCGCCACAGACACGCAGGCCATACGGGCAATAGGGGGGCAACATTGATGCAAGTGGCTTGGGGTGTCGAGCGGTGCGGCGCTGGTTTCACCATCGCAGTGGTTTCCCTGTAGTTATGCCCTTGAAAATGACACTTCCACCCCCGAGCATATAGCTCTGGCGACCCCTCTCTGACCAGCCGTTTAAGGCAAGCCAGAGTTGAGAATCCTGCGGGCACTCTTCGGTTTCCACTCCAGCCAGCCAATAAAGGCCAGCTGGATGCGAGGCCCTGGCCGACTCTCTGGGGCACTCAGGACCGCAGTGTCGCCACTCACATTCAGCACGCCACAAGCTGCCCTGCGGTTTATTGGCTTACCTATAAATCTTGTGATACATTTTTCTTTTATATCAAAAGAACTTAGAGAGCCATATAATGTTCCTCCGTGATGTGCGTTAGTCTCATGGTGAGATAACGACGGGCCCAGAGGGTTTTTATTGTAACTATTATTACGTTGATGAACTATTACCTTGATTGATATATTATTCGACTTCATCATCATCATTGGTAGTGGTAGGACCACACTGTCGACAGTTATCTGTCTACAGCCGCGGGCCGGTCCGTCCGGGGTAGTACCACGCTCTCGCAGAAAATCGATGTCTGAGTAGTAGCAATTTGTTACTGCGCTTCGTTGCGCTAGGCCTCTCACAGGTTTCGCCACAAAGTGCGGTCCTGTGCCGCCAGCATCCAACTATGGCTAGCAACTTTCAACAGGTCGTTTGTCCACCGAATAGGAGGGCATTCTACACTATGTTGTCCATTACGTGGTCGCCCCACGAACACCATTCTTCTCCAGCGGTTGGTTCGTCGAGCAATGTAAACTGCCAATTGCCACTTCAGCGTGTAAATTCTTCGTACTATGTTGGGTACACCCGTTATTCTACTGATTTCCGTATTTCGGATTCTATCTCACAGAGAAATCCCAAATGTAGCCCTTTCCATAACACGCTGAGCGACTTTAAGCCTTGTTATGAGACCTACATTTAGGGACCACGTTTCCGTGCCGTAAGTCATCACTGGTAACACGCATTGATCGTAGACCTGTGTTTTCTGACACTGAGGTATGTTGGACGAGAAGATCCACTTAAATTGCCCAAAACACGCTGAGCAATTTCGACTTTCGATTTGATTTAATTTTATAATATTAAATTGTTTTATTTGTTCACAGATACGCTGTTCATTAATAAATAATGATGTCGATAAACGGCTGACAAACATAGAATCAAGATGGCTCAAGATAAGGAATGGGTCGATTATTTTGGCGACTTCAACGCGACAAGGAAGGACGTACCAAATGACGTCACCGATGATATCAAAATAAACTATCCATATTTCGATAATCAGACAGGATATCCTGGATATTCGAATTTCTCGAGCGAGGACTTCTGCCAATCAAATCATTCGCATTTTTATTTGAACGTGACTTGCGAGTTTCCGGTCAATTATGCTGAACCTATGTATGGGTAAGTAGTTTTGTAATATTAACTTCAAAAAATTCTCAATTCTTCTCGGTTCTCAATTCGACTGTATTTTTTAGGGTTTCGTACTCAAAAGATAAAAACGGGACCCTATTGTTAGTAATAGGGTCCCGATTTCGTTGTCTGTCCGTCCGTCTGTCTATCACCAGACTGTTTTTCAAGAACCGTGATAGCTGGACTGTTGAAATTTTTACAAATTATGTAATTCTGGTGCCACTATGATAACAAAAAACTAAAAACAAAATAAATATTTGAGGGGGGCTCACATACAACAAACGCGAGTTTTTTTTTACCATTTTTATGGATAACTAGCAACCCCCCCTCGCTTCGCTTCGGTTATAGGTTATAGTCGCTTTACCCGCGTAGTTCCCGTTCCCGTGGGAATACCGGGATAAAATATAGCCTAGTTTACGTCCTGATATTATAGCTTTCCATTGGTGAAAGAATTTTTGAAATCGGTCCAGCCGTTTTGAAAATTACCCGGAACAAACAGACAGACAGACAGACAAAAATTGTTTAATTGCTATTTTAGGCATAGGTATCGTGCAAATAACCGTGTGAGCATGAAAAAAGCCTATTATTTTGACATTACAAACAGACACTCCAATTTTATTTATTGGTATAGATGGTACGGAACCCTTCGACTCCGACTCGCACTTAGCCGGTTTTTATGTTTTGTTACTTCACCACTTTCGACCGAGTGAACCGATTTGATGATTACTTTTTAAATTGAATGTTGGTGTTTCCCGTGCGATCTAATTTGTTCAATTCTGACAACGGCATCTATAAGAAAACCCTATACCCTATAAGTATTATTGAAATGGTTTTTTGTTGTTAAAATTTTAAACTATTTTCAATCTTACCTATCCGTGTGGAAGTAAAAATAGCAATTACAAAAAAGAGGTATTTCTTTGCGTGCGTATCATAAGAATCGACAAGGTGATTGTCTTCTAGCCGAGGCCGCGGGTGATTGGACCGGGGAATTGTCCGTCACCCGCAGAGAGGCTGACCGCGCGACGGCGACTGACGTCCCAGGACGTCGAGAGGCGAGGGTACCCGAAAGGGTATTCCGTCGGCCGGCCACTGACGACAAGTCACATCTGCTCCGGTGGTCGGCCCAACAACGAGGTGACGTGGGTACGGGTGGGTTATGGGCCCGCGCGCCGTCCTTTCATCGCCCCGGACGGACTGGACCGCGCGTGCGCTTACCGTAGCCCACCCATAAAAAAAAAAAAAAAAAAAAAAAAAAAGGTGATTGTCTTTTTAATTACGTTTTTAACCGATTTCAAAAAAGGAGGAGGTTCTCAATTCAACTGCATTTTTTTATTATGTTGGTTACCTCGGAGCTTTTAACTAGGTGAACCGATTTTGATGCTTTTTTTATTTAAAAGCTGATGCTTCTCGTGTGATATCATTTCAATTTGGTCCAGTCTAATTTGTTTTTATTTTTTCATACATACATAGATTCACGCCTCTTTCGCATAGGGGCAGGCAGAAACCACCTTCCACTTGCTGTGATCTTGACATACCACTTTCACCGCCTCCACATTCATTATTCTCCTCATGCATGATCTTCGATTTAGGGTACTTCTAACCTGACCTTTCTTAAGAACGTCCCCGATTTGATCGTGGAACGTCCGCCCTGGTCTTCCCCTTCCAATACTTCCGTTCACATTCACCCTATAAATTCTCCTTGTTAATCTCCTTTCATTCATTCTCTCTACATGACCAAACCAACTTAACATACCTTCCGCAATCCTTGTCACTACATTTACTTTCAAACCACAACGTTCCCTAATAACTGTGTTCTTAATTCTATCACTCAATTTCACATCAAGCATGCTCCTTAGCGCTCTTATTTTCACAGAATTTATCCTACTTTCGTGCTTCTTTTACCATACTCAGCTCTCGCTTCCATACATTAGGGTTGGTACAAGCATGGCCCATGCCCCATGCACAGTCAGGCTCGCCGTTCTAGACAGACTCTGGCTAGCCATAAATGTGCACAAAACACCATTCACCATATTTCCCTTACACACTCTTCTATCAATATCACTTTTAAGATAGGTCCATTATTATTAATTACATTACGATTTTTTAAAATCGTCGGTATTACAACAATTCATTCCTTAGTAAGGAATGTTTCCTAGATAATAAAAGATCGGACTTTATCAAAATATTAATAAGAACAGTATCCATGTCTTTATAAAGAAAATATCAAAGTCGAAAGATGAAAGGCTTCATTATTAGACAGAAAGATTTATACAGATTAAGGAAAAATCCTTTTATAATCTTATTAGTCTTAAGAAACGCCCTTCGTTACATTATGTTGGCAATATTGATATCCAAAAATAAAACCTAATCCTACTAAAACAGTTATGAAGATATCATTTTCTTGTTCTTATCTATACAAATAAATAAATTTGAAGTTTTTGTTTGTAATGTACAAAATACTGGGCTATTTTCATGCTCACACGGTTATTTGCATGACACCTATGCCTAAAACCTAAAAGCCTAAAAACCAGTTTGGAAAAACCGGTTAAGTGCGAGTCGGGGTCGCGCATAAAGGGTTTCGTATCTTCATTTATAACGAGCAGAAAAGGGCAAAAAAAAATCGCCCTTGTATGGGACCCTCCTTTAAATAATTATTTTATTTTTAGTATTTGTTGTTATAGCGACAACAGAAATACATAATCTGTAAAAATTCAACTATCTAGTTATCGTAGTTCTTGAGATACAGCCTGATGACAGACAGACGGACGGATAGACAGCGAAGTATTAGTAATAGGGTCCCGTTTTTACCCTTTGGGTACGGCAACCTTTTTAAATGTGTCTCTCAAACTGTTTCTCTGTCTGTTTGTTTGGGATTATTTTCAAAACGGTTGGACCAATTTTGATAATATTTTACTACCAGGTATGTCTATATAAGGAGTAGCTTAGATATTTTATCTCAGTATTCCCACGGGAACGGAGACAGTGCGGGTAATGCCACTGAAACCGAAGCGAAGCGAGGGCGGTCTGCTAGTCAACATTAAAAGAGAAATTGACACACTATACCATGCTCGGACCAGGGACTTCAGTCCGTCACCCGCAGAGAGGCTGACCGCGGGACGCCGACCGACGTCCCGGGACAGGAACGTCGAGAGGTGAGGGTACCCGAAAGGACCGTCGGTGCGACCACTGAGGACAAGGAACTCGGTACTGGTGGTCGGCCCAACAACGAAGGCGACGTAGATACGGGTGGGTTATTGGCTCGCGCGCCGTCCTTTCGTTCCCCCGGACGAAATGGACGGCATGTGCGCTTACCATAACCCACCCATAAAAAAAGAAAAACTATACCATGCTTGTAAGATGTGTTTATATAAGGTTTCGAGTTTTCTTTTCTTGCATAGATGTTATATGCATATTTAATCCTTTATTCGTCTTCTACGTTACCCACAGACTACATATAAGAAATAAACCCCCCTTTTTTTTTTTTGCATGGGTTGCGGTCGGCGCGCTCCTCACACCACTCCGTTCGGGGCGACAGAGGGACGTAAGCACGCAACTCCCGCAACCCACCCACGATGCACGTCGCCTTCGTTGTTGGGCCGACCACCGGAGCAGGGTTACTTGACATCAGTGGTCGGCCCGACGGAATACCCCCTACGTGGGGTACCCTCCCATCGACCGACGTCCACCCCTCGGGGAGGACGTCGGTCTTACCTCACGCGATCGGCCTCTCGGCGGGTGACGGACTAATCTCCGGTCACGTCACCTGCGGCCTCGGCTAGGGCGACATGAGGCGCAGGTATTCGCGCCTATGCCGCCCTAGTCGCCGGCGGCGGATCGCCTCATCGAGGCTGCGCTCCTCGCGCAGGCGATCCGCCGCTTCCTTCTGCGAGATCACTACCTCGCAGAAGGCTGCGACCGCGTCCTAATTCCTGACGCTGTCGACCATCGCCCTAGCGATAGCGGGCAGCGTCAGATCGTCACCGATGATTGCGACGAGTTCACGGCACTGCGTGGCCCAAGCGGCGTAGGCTTCGAGCGTATGCCGCGCCGTGTCCTCATCGCAATCGCAGTGGTGGCAGGACGGTGTACTCTCCCTCCTTACGACCTTGTGCAGGTATTTGGCGAAGCACCCATGGCCTGTCAACATCTGCACTAGTCGGAAGGAAAGCACCCCGTGCCGCCTTTTCAACCACTACATCAGCACCGGCCAGAAGGCTTCCAAGGTTCGCTCCCTGAACCGAGGCCTCTCCAGCCGGACTGCCCAACGGGCAATGACGTCTCGGCGGGCGTCGGCGCGCCAGGCGGTGAGCTCCCTTAACGAGATCACACCGCCCTCCGCTCGCACCCCCGTCACCCGCCGATACAATCCGGCGAGCATTGCCGCCTCCAGGTCCCACGGGGGTGTCCTGGCCAATAGGCACGCCGCCTCCGTCGCCACCGTGTGGTATCCGCGGATGGCCCTGACCGCCATGGCCCTCTGTGGTCGCCACAGAAGAGCCCTAAGTCAGACGGTCATGGACTCCGCCCACACCGGTGGGCCGTACAGGGCCATCGACCGGATGACCCCCGCGTACAGCCGTCGGCACGTGGCGCTCGGTCCGCCCACATTCGGCATAAGCCACAATAGGGCGTACGCCACGCCGACGAGCCGTGGAGCGAGCCTGCGGAAATGCTCCCGGAACCACAATTGCCCGTCGAGCACCAGGCCCAAGTACCTCATATGGGCCCTGATGCTGATCTCAACCGAATGGACGGTGATCGAGACGCCGATGGGAAAGAAATAAACCCCTAAACCAACCCATTTCGGGTGACTGAACCGGAGAAAAGTTGATCAACCATCAGAGAGGATGACCATGTGAGAATGACGCACTTAAAGTAACCGAAAGGTTGTCACGTCGAGCTGGCCACTGACAAGGATTCGGTACCAATGGTCGGCCCAATGGCGAATAAGGGAATACGAAGGGTTTTGGGATCGTGCGCCGCCTTCTCGTCATCCCGAACGGGACTGATGCCATGCGTCTGCACCATAGCCTACAATAAAGGAACCTATTTGACCAGTGTGATATAGTAGGTCATATCCCGCCTATATACCGTGTGGTGACGGAGTAAGAATACAATTCACCACCGTGGATGTAGTAAAAGACATCGAAAGGATATAATTCAAATTTAAATCATTTATTTTATATTTTTTCTTAAATCCATCGGATCGAAATGCGACCGCACTGAGAAGATCCGGTAAAAAAACTCAGCGGGATTGTCTATATTTTATTTATTTTCTAAGTGAAAGTGAATTCTAAGTGAAATACTTAAGTAAAATTACATCTAACAACATGGTTATTAATAGCTCCAGCTATAATGCATATGATATCTTTGCAAGAAAAGAAAAAATCGAAACAAAACCCTATACCAACACGTCTGACCAACCTGGTATAGTAGGTCAATTGCCCTCCCATAGTGGAGGACGCCCGAGCCCAGCAGTGGGACGTGGGACGCTGATATGTTGATGATAATATATTAACTGGATTTTATCTTCTTTTTTTCAGATACATCGCTCCATTCCTCCTGGCAACCACAACAGTTGCTAATACCTTGATAGTAGTCGTTCTCTCCCGTCGTCATATGCGAACTCCAACGAACGTGGTGCTCATGGCCATGGCTCTCTGTGACATGTTCACAATGCTGTTCCCTGCACCCTGGCTCTTCTACATGTATACCTTCGGCAATCACTACAAACCCCTCAGCCCTGTCAGAGCATGTCAAGCTTGGAATTATATGAATGAGGTAAGTGATTTCATAGTTGTTAATCAGCGTGTATTTATGATTTAAGAATATCTTTGTGTTTTTATTTCCATCCTCCTTAATCCATCCACTATCCTTGACTAGACATAAAGAAAGATGGAAATCCTTGAAGGAGCTTTTTACCCGAAGGGAGTCCATATAAGCCACAATAAAATAATAACCAAAATAAATTAATTTAATCTGATCATAATGCAATTGAAATAATTAAAAAAGTATTCTATTTGTTATATTTATTAATCAGAATGTATTGTAATAGGCTGAATGGAATTAAATAAAGCTTTATTATATTATAAGACATTCACAGGGGAGAGTGGGGGTGGTAAATTATATTCTTACTCCGTCAAAACATGGAAAATTTCAAAAAATCTTCATAGTAATTTATTTTGTCGATTGCCACGATTTTTTTTAAATCTTTTCAACATAAAGATTGCACATCATATCGAATAAATGTGCATGTAATTATGTACGCACGTAAGAAGTTATACTTCTATGGCATAACAAGATAAAAATCTTTATAAAAATTTATCCTTCGCGTTATCCTACGTTTGTAGAATAAACGACACTAATAATAGAAAAAGGTATTTAATACATTGAAAGTTTTATTATAACTAGAGACGTGCCGACTATTACTATGGCCGACTAGCCGACTAGCCGATTAATCAGTTGTAAAGAGGCCGACTAATTTTTCGATTAGTCAGCCCAGCCGATCACGGTTTCGTAGATTTCCGTGACGCTTCGTTTACCTACAGCTGCTTCCCGCACATGGCACTATCTTCACAGACCTCAAAGATTCGGTGATACCAGACCTCAAAGATACTAGTGGTTGGCCCAATGGCGATGAAAAGAAAATACAGTGGATTATGGTTTTATAATATTGTTGTTGTTCATTAAAGTGATGGGGCTCATTCAAAATTTATCATTTTAAAAAAGTCTTGGGTATGTTTTTTTTTTGGCCAGTTGGACAACGCTAAAAGTGGAGCGACAATAAAACCAATGTCAAATGATAATTTCTCGTGATTATCAGAAAAAAACAGCAAATAGTACAAGTATGAGTAATCATATTATAGTCCAAGATCCCAGAACGATAAGACACAACTTATTTTCTAAAGCATAGAACTTTCGGTTCTTAGTAGTCTCTCGTGTACTTTTTAATACCTGTACGATTGTGGAGTTGGCTCGGTGACACCTGCGCAGGTACCAGGTGAGAAAGGTAACTAAAAATCAGAGTTACTTAACTTAAATTTTAATGACTGATTTTTATATATATTTTGTAGAATATTACTCTGAAGTAATATCAAAAAAGTCAGACGTTTTCCATGAGCCAAAACTTTTGTCAGACGCTTTAAAGCTCTACAAAAAAATTTACTTAATTTATTTTTAAATGTCTGATTTTTATATATTTTAAATGTATTTCCTCCTATATACATTTTATTGAGAAATATATACAAAGTAAGAAGTGTCAGTTACTTTTCACCAAAGAGCGCCGACTATCCAAGTCTGCGCTCTTAGGTGAATAGTAACTAACTGATTGCCGACTACGATAGCAACCGGATAGTCACCTTTACCGACTAGTGGGCACATAGTGATAGGATCACGCTGTTGGCCGTTATCTGTTTACAGCCGCGGGCCGTTCCGTCCGGGGTAGTACCAAACTCTCGTCAAAAATCGACGTCTGAGTAGTAGCAATTTGTTATTGAGCTTCGTTCGATGAGCGAGAGAGACGGAAGCCTAACTTTCTGAGGGTGTTTGCTTTTGGTGGGTTTTTGTGATACATTTAGAATCACCGAACCTTTGCATGCATTCACACTCCCTTCACTTTTTTCGCGGTAGGCAGCGGCCTTACAAAGATCCATGAGCAGCAGCAACACTTACCATCAGGTGTACTGTTTGCTCGTTTGCCACCGTTTGCAATAAAAAAAAACATCTTTAATTATACCACATCATATAGTTGAGTTTTCCGTGTGGTAACGGAGTAAGAATACAATTTACCATCCCCTCTCTTGCCCGTGGGTGTCGTAAAACACGACTAAGGGATAAAATATGCATATAGCATCTATTCAAAAGAAGGAAAGCTCGAAATAAAACCCGCCTGATCAGCGTGGTATAGTAGATGAATTTCACTCTTGTTGTGGAGGAGACTCGGGCCCAGCAGTGGGACGTATATGAGCTGTAATGATGATGATGTAGTTGAAATTTGTGATAATGTGCGTGCACGAATCGTAAAACTTTACTCTCATTTTAAATAAAACTACTTTACGGATTTTATCGCGTTTGTATTTGATTTTTGATTGCCCGACGTTTCGAACACTTTGCAGCGTTCATGGTCACGGGCGGACTAAGATGTCTCTCGCCCAACAAGTCATCGTTATTGCAGAAAATTTATAATTATCTACCCGATACAGAAATTGTTATTAAAGATTGACCCACATTTTGATATAAATTCATTGCCAGTGTAAGAAGAAAATGTTTATGGTTAGTTATTAATTAACATTAAAATTAATAGTAATTATATTTGAAAACCCTAACAATCTAGTATACTACCATCGGATCGGAACACGGCCACACTGAGAAATATCCGGCAAGAAAACTCAGGTGACATGATGCTAAATTAATATTAATTTTGAAGGCTCAAAAATCAAATACAAACGCTATAAAATCCGTAAAGTAGTTTTATTTAAAATGTGTAATACTCGCGTAAACATCAGAAATCATTATTTACTCTCATCATTTTTCTCTACCGCGCCAAAAGTAGAACATATTTTCTTTTTCTAACAATCGTTTCTACATCCTAATAAATATACTGTGCAGCGATTGAACCCAAAACACTCAGTATAAAGGGCTTAGAGAACTGTCCCGTCTGTATGCAGTCAACAAACTTTAAATTTAATATTAATAATAGTTTGAAATTCTATTACAAAGTAATTAAAGTTCTCCGTAGCACTTGTAGAGTTACCTACGGCGTAGCATTACATCGTAGCAATACGATATCTCAACAAATAAATGAAATTGAAATATCAAAATACGTTTTTTTCATGCTCACACGATTATTTGTGCACGACACCCATGCTTAAAAACCTGTTTTTTTTGTTGTATGTCTGTTTGTGCCGAATAATCTTCAAAACGGCTGGACCGATCTTCATAATATTTTAATACCAGGCAGTTGTCTATGTAAGATGTTTCCTCTGAGATAATCTGGGCCTCAAGGACTGCAGTTGCGTACAACAATAGGAGATATTAGATATAAAAAAATATGGGGCAAATCGACTAAAACCGAAGCGAAGCGAGGGTGAATCGCTAGTATAATAATACTACAATATATATTAGAGAAAGTTTAAAAGTTGCGCCAATGATGGCAAAGTTAGAGTAGGGTTAATCTTCAAACCGGCTAGACCGATTTTCATAATATTTTACTACAAAATAGCTGTAACTTAAGTTATTTTCCTCTCAGAAAACCCTATAAAATGTTGCCTGATCCGGAAATCGAAGCCTCAAGGAGTGCAGTTGGATTGGGTTAAAAATATGGCAGCAAACCGACTGAAAGCAAAGCAAGGGCGAGTCGCTAGTATAATAATGATACAAACCGTATTAAAGAAAATTTGAAAGTTATGCCAGCGACGGAAAAGTTAAAGAGTGAATGCCTAACGCAATATAAACATGTGATAGGACGGGATGAAATTAATGTTATGAGGAAAGTTTTAATTACAAATATTGAAGGAAGGTGTAAGGAAAGACTAAGGAAAAGATTGATGGACTTTGTGAAACATAGATAGACAAGGAGGGAAAATAGAAACGGTGTTTGAAAGGTTTATGTAGAAAAAGAGGGAAATATTCCATTCGCCATAAGTTATTGGAATAATATCCGTGTGGTGACGGAGTAAGAATACAATTCACCACTCCCTATCTTGCCCGTGGATGTCGTAAAAAACGACTAAGGAATATTATACACATATAACATCTATGCGTGTGTGTGTGGCATCGTAACTCTCAAACGGATGGATCGGTCCCGATGGCAATGGTTCGTTTTGATTTGAAAGCCAGTTTCCTTACGGTGTTTGGTTAACATCGGTCCAAATTGATCCAGCTAGGGATGTGAAAAAATAATCGATTTTTATAATAATCGATTATTACAAAAAAATAATCGATTAATAATCGATTTTTACAATCGATTATCAAAATAATAAAAATTGATTATTAATCGATTTTTTATTATTCGATCGAAATTAGTCGATGAAAAAAAGGGCATCACGATTGTTTCATACTATATTAGAAAATAAAGGTCACATTTTCTAAAAAAAAAACCGTCTTCATAATCCTGTTGGGAGAAAAAACGCTTATTTTATAATTGATTATTTTTAATTAATCGATTATTTTATAATCGATTTATTTTAAAGAACAAAAAATCGATTGTTTAAAAAATCGATTATTTTCTTCCAAGTCACATCTCTAGATCCAGAAAGCAGTGTAAGAGTATTTCCAAAATGATGTAATGGCGTAAGATTATTAAGTGCTTCACACGTGCCAGTAATGGCCATTAATTGATAATTCCTGTTGAAGAGAACGTAATACTTTTTTATTATTTTGTTTTGTATCGGGGGTTATTCATAATTTTCAATTTTACTTTACTTATATTTTATTTTTTGGGTTGGGCTACGGTCAGCACATTCGCCGCTCGGCTCTGTCCGGGGCTACAGATGGGCGGCGCATGGCCCCGTAACCCACCCATAAAGCACGTCGTCTTCGTCGTTGGGCCCACCACCGGTGCGGCGTTCCTTGATTTCAGTGGTCGACTTTAATTATGTTTAAACTTTAATTATATTTAAAGAAATTTCTAGTTCAGTCGAAAAGCGAATATCTGCGAAAAATCTTTTGATATGTCGAAAAATTATGAGCAACTCATTGACGCGAAATGAAATTCTGAGACAGACGTCTTATTCTGTTTTTATAAATGAAAAAATAGCAATTTATACGAAAAAAGAATTGACACCAATGAGAAGATATTACTTAAAATTTTAATAACGTTAATAGTTCGTCATGATTACTTTAATAATATTTAAAAAACAACATTATTTTTTATTTAATAATTCCCGGTGACGGAATAAAAATACAATTCATCAACCCTTATTCTGTATGTGGCTGTCGTAAAAGACGACAAAGGGATATAAATATGCATCTAAACTTTTCAAGAGAAAGAGAACTTTAAATAAAACCCTACGTCAAAACATTTGACCAACGTGGTATAGTAGGTCAATTTCTCTCACATTGTGGAAGAGGCCTAAGCCCAGCTGTGGGACGTCTATGTACTGATAAAATGAAAAAAATAAAAAATAAAAATAGTATATTAATCATGATTTATCGACTGCCGAATTTTCTGTTACTTTTTTTTTATTTTTGCAAATGATCGACCTTAAAAATACAATTATCTTTATTTGCATAAAAATTATTTACTTCATAAATATAAGGACTAAATTCTGTTAGAAAAAAATTAATCACAGCCTTTTGAAATTCATAAAGCCAATGAATAAAAAAATTAATCTCAATCCGAGTCTCTCTCGAGGTCGACTGAAGATTCAGGAAGAGACATGAATTTTAAATAACCGCTCGAATATAAAAGCTACATATTATATAATTAATTCTTTTAACAGTAGAATAATATCTTATATCTTTAAAAAAGCAATTCGTGTATATAAATATTCAGGATCTCAACAACGGCTCCAACGTTTTTCATGAAATTTAGCATACTAGAGGTTTCGGGGCCAAAAATTCGAGGTAGCTAAGTTTTAGTTATAGAGAATGTTGTTTTATAGAATATAGAAACACCAGTGTCTAGCTAATCAATAAAATGTCTGCCTCCGTCCGGGGCGACAGAAGGGCGGCGCGCGGCCCCATGACCCACCCGTAGCACGTCGCCTTCATCAATGGGCCGACCACTGGTGCAGAGTTCCTTGTCGCTAGTGGTCGGCCCGATGGAATACCCCCGCAGGGTACCCTCTCCTCACGACGTCCCCCCTCGGAAACGTCGGTCGTCGTCGCGCGGTCAGCCTCTCTGCGGGTGACGGATTAAATCCCCGGTCCAGTCACCCGATATTTTATCCCTTATTCGTCTTTTGCTACACCTACGGGCAAGAAAGACGATAGGAATTGTATTTTTACTCTGTCACTACCGCACCACTATAAGATGGGTCAGACATTGCTATGGAATAGAAATAATACTTCGGTTGGCTACTTTTAAACTGTATTCAATCATTATCGTTAAAACTTTTCTATTATAACCAGTAATTACGCGGATGCCGACGGATAAATTACAAGTTAAGATAACGCGGAGATTTCGATGCAACGTGGCAGCAACTACAACCGTTCGCCCTCGAATCTCGTTCCCAAGTCAATATTCAACGGACCACACTTAAAACGAAAGCTTATAATAACATTCCGAACGTTAACGGTCATATCAAGAGCTTATAAACCATTGCCAATCGCTATATCAACTTCACCCAAGTATACCACTTGACGTTACCATAATCGAATGTTTGGTTTTATTAAGAGTGACATTGCGACACATATATATCATCTGTGTATAAAACCTCGGAACTTACGGGTTGAGAACCCTCAGCGCTCACCCAACAGTCCGGGTAAACTTGTCACAGCCGTCTGAGGCTAACAACTAAACCACACAAAAAAAGAAATAAAAAAAAACGCGTGGCACTCGAGGACTGCCGCGGTAAAGCTATTGCATAGCATATTTATAACTTATGCAATTATACTTATTTTTTTATGTAGTATTTTTTTTCTTTGATATTAATTCAAGTTTTTTCTTTGATATTAATTCAAGTTACACTTTTTGAGCGTGGTGACCGATAAATAAATAAATGTACTATATGTATAACAATAAAGGCGGTTTGGATTACCACTGTCGTCCGCTGAAGATCGTTGGGACCGTTAGAAATCGCGCAAAAACACTTTTTGACGTAAGCTACGCAAAGCGGTGGCACGTGTGCGCACCGAGACGGACGAACGCAAAATGTCGATGATGACGACCGTACGCTAGGCCGAGCCGCCGCCACCCACGTACCATATAGCTCATCCCGAGTTGCATGGTAGGGGGTGTGAGGTTTTATTTTCGTTACGGAATTTCTTGATTCGGTTGCCGCGCAAAGCCCGCGATAAAAGCTATGCAACAGCTTAAAAACCTGGGAACCAAATCATATACCGTCACCGTTGGCGAGCGTGGTATAGTAGAACAATTTTCTCTCCTAGTGTGGAGGAAGCTGGAGTCCAGCAGTGGGACGTATAAGTCGATATGAATGAAATTGTATAATAGATGGGTCAATGTAAGGTTTTATTTCGAGCATTACTTCTCTCGCGTAGGAGTTATACATATTATAGCATTTAGTAGTCTTTTATTACACCCACGAATAAGAAAAGGCGGTGAATTGTATTTTTACTCCATCACCACTCGGGGACTTGACAAATACACAAATAACACACAAATTCATAACAATAATTTATGGACTCCAAAAAAAAATATCCTAGGCATCGAATCCATTTTTTGATGGCCACGATAAAGGCGATGGTCTGAGAGAGACGTTGAAGGGGACGTTATCAGAAGGTTATCCCACCTGGCTGTCCACGAATATCAAGTAACTCGGTACCAGTGGTCGAATTAATGGCGAATGCCAGGGTATACGGTGGGTTATGCGATCGTGCGTCGTTATTTCGTCACCCCTGAGGGAACGGCCGCATTCAGAGCCTAACCTACCACAATACTGACAAGCCAGCTTAATGCGAGTCGGAGTCGCGCACCAAGAGTTTCGTACTATCTCTGTATAAAAAAGGGCAAAAAAAATCGCGTTTATTGTATGGGAACCCCTCTCAAATATTTATTTAATTTTGTTTTTAGTATATAGCGGAAACAGAAATATGTAATTTGTAAAAATTTCGACTGTCTAGCTTTCGCGGTTCTTAAGATACAGCCTGGTGACAGACAAACGGATAGACAGACAGCGAAGTCTGTTAGTAATAGGGTAACGTTTTTACCCTTTGGGTACGGAACCCTAAAAAACGAATCGAATCCACGACATTCAACACAGAACCTTGTTACAACCACTACATCAAGCTAGCGGTCAAATTATAACTAATTAAAAATTATTAACTCATCCAAGAGCAAAAATATTAATGAAAAAATCCTTTTCATGTTAAAAAGTTAAGGTATTATTAATTTTCCCAAGCCTTGTTCTCGTATTTATCGACTTAATTAATTAAGACCACAATATTATTAAAGTATAATAGGATTTTTTATATTAAAATGAAACCGCGGCTTGAAAAAAAGCTGACGGTTTATGTAGAATGGTGACCGAGTAAGAATAAAATTCATCAGGCCATTCTTGTCCATGTGGTGACGGAGTAAGAACATAATTCACCACTCCTTATCTGGCCCGTGGATGTCGTAAAAACCGACTAAGGGATATAATATGCACATAACACCTGTGTAAGAGAGGGGCTGGTAAATTGAATCCTTCATTATCATCATTCACCATCGTTTCAGCCTATCACCGTCCACTGCTTGACGTGAGCCTTCCTTATGTTACGTCATAAAGTGCGGTCCCATGCCGCCTGCATCTAACGACACCCAGCACCTTTCACCAGGTTTTCGGACCACCTAGTGGGGGGCCCTACACTGCGTCATTTGATACGTGGTCGCTACTCGAGAACCTTCCTTCTCCAGCGGTAATCGGTTCGTCAAGCGATGTGGCCTGCGCATCGCCACTTCATCGTACTAATTCTTCGTGCTATGCTGGTTACACCCGTTCTTCTGCGGATTTCCCTACTTCGGATTCTATCTCGCAGAGGAATCCCGAGCATAGCCCGCTCCATAGCATGCTGAGCGATTTTGAGCTTGGTTATGAGGCCTGCATTTAGGGACCACGATTCCGTGCCGTAAATCATCACTGGTAACACAAAGAATATGAATTGAATCCTTCATCATATAGAAATATAATTATATTGACGAATGATAAAACAGCAATGTTAAATAACGAAACGTTCAAAATGTTAGCTAATAATAACTCAAAGTAAATATGGAATCAAAACATACGTGTATTTAACGAGCGAAAACAAATATAACTACTGTTTCTGTTTGCAATTTCGAGGAAACGAAACCTTTTGTCAATAATATCCTTCCATAATTTTGCTACGCTGACCTTCTAACAACAACAAGGATTATTTTTTGTTATATTGTAATAATTACTTGTATATATTCGTTAAAACTTCGTGCCACATCTTATCTCCTGTAAATACTACCCACCCTCATGTAAAAAATCACTAAGAATCTGGTTAAAATAATATTCCCAAGAAGAGTTGACGCGAAGCAGCTGAGCGATCAGAAAACTATTGCCAATAACCATGAAAGACTAAGATGGGACGTCGGACATCTTAGTCCGCCCGTGACCATGAATGTTGTAAAGTGTTCGAAACGTCGGGCAATTATAAATCAAACACAAACGTGATAAAATCCGTAAAAGTAGTTTCATTTACAGCTTTAAAAAGATCAGGATGACCCTTTGATGCCATCTAGTCAAAAATTACATTCCTTTCTTTTGGAGTGGGCTACAATCAGCGCACCCGCCGTCCGGCTCCGTCCGGGGCGTCAGAAGGACTGGGCGCGGCCGTACGGACGTACCCGTAATGCACCCCATAGCACGTCGCCTTCGTCGTTGGGCCGACTACCGGGGCAGAGTTCCTTGACTTCACTAGTCGGCCGTACGGAATACCCCGAAGTAGTACCCTCGCCGACGTCCCATTCCTGAGACGTCGGTAAAATTACATTCCTTTTTTTTGGGTGGGTTACGGTTGGCGCACTCCTCGCTCCGCTCCGCCCGGGACGACAGAGGGGCGTGAGCACGCACACCCATAATCCACCCGTGACACGTCGCCTTCGTCGTTAGACCGACCACCGGCGCAGGATAACTTGTCTTCAGTGGTCAGCCCTTACCCTATGAAGATTACCCTCTCCTCGACCGACGTCCCCTCCTCGGGGAGCTCTTTTGCATCCCTAAACACAATAAATAAATAAATAATTAATATAAAATCTCGAGTTTATAAATTTAAAAAGCCATATTTAAACCGTTTATCAACACCGTAGACTAAGTAATTGAAAGTACAATGCACCCGGATATCCGAATACCGTACACCGAACTGGAGTACAAATTATCTATAGCTATTGTTTGTCAAGTTTCAGATGGAGGCATTGTAACAATACAATTTGTATTGTTTGGGGCCCCGGTATATGACAACCCGGATATTCGTTACAAAAGAAAATGGTTGAGGTTGTTTGTTCAAGAGTTTTGTTATATTCGAGTTGTATTTTTATTCAGTTGATAATATAGACGACACCTGGAAGATTTATCATTGAAAATAAATATACTAACTATTTCTGTATGGTGACGGAGTAAGAATACAGTTCACCACTCCATATCTTGGATATTACCGTGGATGTCGTAAAAGACAACTAAGGGATATAATAAGTATATAACACCTATGTAAGAGAAGAAAAACTCAAAACAAAACCCTATTCCAACACGTCTGACCAGCGTGGAATAGTAGGTCAATAACCCTCCACTTATGGAGGAGGCCTGATCCCAACAGTGGGACATATATAGACTGAGATGATGATGACGAAATAAAACTACTCTACAGATTTTATTCTATGGGATTTTTGATTGCCCAACGTTTCGAATAATTTACAGCGTTCATGGTCACGGGCGGACTAACATGTCTCACATTGTCACTCACATGTGGGTCAATATTTAGTAACTAATTTTCTGTATCGGATAGATAATTATAAATTTCTGTAATAAGGATGACTTGTTGGTCGTGAAACTTCTTAGTCCGCCTGTGACCATGCACGCCCAAAAATCAATTAGAAACGCGATAAAATCCGTAAAATAGTTTTATTTACAATGTGTAATACTCGCGTAAATATGAGAAATCTTTAGATTTATCATATCAGATATCTTTCATCTTTATTACCGAGACGGTTTTAACCGACTTCAAAAAAGGAGGCATTCTCAATTCGACCGTATATACACTTTTTTTATGTTTGTTCGCGGATAACTTCGTTGTTTATGGATCGATTTGATGATTCTTTTTTTTTTGGAAAGGGTACGGGTACGTAAGGGAATTTAATAGGAGTATGAGCATAGATAGGAGTGTCATCATATCAGACCATAAACTACTGGGCAATGGCCTCCTCCACGTTTCATTTGCCTGCCCTCATCCCACATTAAGTGGGGTCAGCACAACATCTTAACAACCTTTCATAACCTCCTATCAGCCGTCATATCTGCAGTCACTCTTCTCATACGCATATCCTCATTCATGCAGTCCATCCATATCTTTTTGGGTTTTCCAGGCCTCCTCCACAATGGACGAGAAATCGATCTACTATACTGGTTACATGCCAACCCGTTTGATCAAAGACAAATATGAGCGATAATTTGACTGTCATACGCCAGTCCACGCTGGTCCAAATTGTAGGACGATTAGAACGAATTTTCAATAGGTGTAGATTCTTTCCGTGTGGTGACAGAGTAAAAATACAATTCACCGTCTATCTTGCTCGTGGGTGTCGTAAAAGACGACTAAGGGGCTTGAATGCATATAACATCTATGCAAGACAAGGAAAACTCGAAACTAAACAACATGCCAACACGTTTGATCAGCGTGATAAAACAGGTCAATTTCCATTCGATAGTGCAGAAAGCCCAAGCCCAACATCATCATTCATCATCATCATTTCAGCCCATACATGTCCCACTATTGGGCTCGAGCCTCCTCCGCTATGGCAGGGCAATTGACCTACTGGACTACCACGCTGGTCAGACGTGTTGGTATAGGGTATTGTTTCGAATTTTCCTTCTCTTGTATAGATATTGTATACATATTATATCCCTTAGTCGTCTTTTACGACATCCACGGCCAAGAGAGGGGGTGGTGAATTGTATTCTTACTCCGTCACCACACGGAAAAAGCCCAACAGTGGGACGTATATGGGCTGAGCTGGATGCATTGTATTCCTAACTCATCATTTAGATAACAAATAATGTTAAATACTAGCTGATCCAACAGACGCTGTTTTGTTCAAATAAAAAATAAAAAATTCGCTTTGAAATAGATCGCATCGCCACTTACCGAGTCTAAATATTAATATCTAAATCATTCTCGAACCCACGTGAACACAAAAAAAATCATCGAAATCAGTCCAGCCATTTAGAAGGAGTACAATTACAAACACACGAATAGAAGATCTTTATATAATTATACTAGCTGACCCCACAGACATTGTTCTGTTCAAATAAAATAAAAGGAATTCTCCTTGAAATTGACAGCAGTGCCACTTACCGGATCCAATTGTAAATCTAAATCATTCTCGAATCTCCTTAAATACGCACAAAAAATTTCATCAACATCGGTCCGGCCGTTTAGGAGTTCAATTACAAACACACGAATAGATTTATATATAAAGAGACTAGATGACCCAACAGACGTTGTTCTGTTCAAATAAAATAAACGGCATTATCCTTGAAATAAAAAAATAAAGTTTATAATTAGCAAATGAAAAATAGGGGTTGATTGTAGGAGGGTGAAAATTTGGGGTTGTATGTATTTTTGAATGATGTATCATAAAAAAAAATATGCTGTGTGGTATATATATTGTGCTGTGTGGTAGCGGCTTCGAATACTACCAACCCTTGCTTTGCTCGTGGGTGTCGTAAAAGACGACTAAGAGCCCTAGATTGACCCGGACCAACTCCATCTGGTACCATTTGGGTCAACGATTACATTCCCAAGGAGGGTTGACGTCAGGCAGGCGGCCGGTCATAAAAGTCATTGCCGAAACTTTTTGCAATATGTCAAAACAGATGACATATTGCGTCGACCCCAAGTAATTGGGATAAGAGCAAGATGATGATGATGTATCATAAAAAAAAACAATAGTTTTGACTAAAAAATTAAAAGAATTAAGGAGTGGACCACCCTTTTGGACCACATTTAAGGAGATGAAAAATAGATATTGACCGATTCGCAGACCTACCTGATATGCACACGAAATTTCATGAGAATCGGTCGAGCCATTTCTAAGAAGTTTAATTGCAAACACACGATTAGATTTGTATATAAAAACATTATTTCAACGTCAAAATAATTAATTTTGTAATACATAGCTGTTATATTCGAGCGGCTATTTAAAATTCAGGTCTCTTCCTGAATCTTCAGTCGACCTCGGAAGAGACTTGGATCGAGATTAATTTTTTTATTCATTGGCTTTATGAATTTCAAAAGACGACGATTAATTTTTTTCCTATTAGAATTTTGTCCTTATTTTTATCAAGTAAATTATTTTTATGCAAATAAAGGTAATCGTGTTTTTAAGGCATTTTATATTCGATTAAAATATTTTGACTCCGTGTGGTGACGGTATAAGAATACTATTCACTACCTCCCCCCCCCCTTTCTTTCCCGTAGGTGTCGCAGGACTAAGGGATATGCAACATCTAACCAAGAGTAGGAAAACTCAAAACAAAAACCTATGCGAACATATCTCAGCAGCTAGTAGTATGAAACTAGAATAGAATTCTATTCTTAAAAAAAATCTGTTCTCTTCTATTCTATTCTGTTCTATTCTATAGTACGTCAATTTCCTTTCTATGGAAGTACAAAAGTCCCGAGACCAACAGTGGAACGTAATTTGCCCGGAAAGAACAGACATAACATTTTTAAGCTGGTTTTTGGGCCATAGATATCGTGTAATTAATCGTGTGTCAAATGTCTGTTTGTTATTACAATTTACAAAATTTTGTTTGTCATTTATATTTACAAAACTAGCAACCCGCCCTCGCTTCGCTTCGGTTTTAGTCGTTTTACCTGCGTAGTTCCTGTTCCCGTGGGAATACCGGGATAAAATATAGCCTAGTTTACGCCCTGATATTATAGCTTTCCATTGGTGAAAGAATTTTTAAAATCGGTCCAGCCGTTTTGAAGATTACTCGGAACAAACAGACAGACACAAAATTTTTTTAAATGCTGTTTTAGGCATAGGTGTCGTGCAAATAACCGTGTGAGCATGAAAAAAGCCTATTATTTTGACATTACAAACAGCCACTCCAATTTTATTTATTGGTATAGATTATGACACTACATAATAATACATTCTTTTCGTGCTCACACGATTGCTTACATGATCCATCCATCAGCCTAAAGACGTCCACTGCTGGACATAGGTCTTCCCACGAGAATGCCACTCGGAACGGTCCTGCGCCACTTGCATCCAACGGTTCCCTGCGACTTTAAGAATGTCGTCAGTCCACCTAGTGGGAGGTCGTCCTACACTGCGCCGTCCGACTCGTGGTCGCCACTCAAGAACCTTTCTTCACCAATGGTTGTCGGTTCGACGGTGATGTGGCCTGCCCATTGCCATTTCAACGTGCTAATTCTGTGGGCTATGTCGGTTACACCCGTTCTTCTACGGGTTTCCGTGTTTCGGATTTTATCACGTAAAGAAATACCGAGCATAGCCCTCTTCATAACACGTTGAGCAACTTTAAGCTTTTTTAAAAGGCTGACATTTAGAGACCACGTTTCAGTGCCATAAGTCATCGCTGGTAACACACACTGGTTATAAACCTTTGTTTTCCGACACTGCGGAATATTGGATTGTTTACATGATACCTACGCTTAAAAACCAGTTTGAATTTTTTTGTTTGTCTGTCAATTTGTTCCGGTAATCATGTAATAATCATTTAATCTTCAAAACGGCTGGACCGATTTCGATAATATTTTAATACCAGATAGCTGTCTATATAAGAAGTAAATTAAGGTTTTTTGCTCTCAGAAAAACTCTATGAAATTTTATCCGATCCGGGACTCGAACGAGAGGTCATATCTTATGAGATATTGGAACCGAAGCGCAGGACGGTCGCTAGTATTACCTATATAAAATTTGAAGACAAATATGGTTTTCGTTATCCTAAGCTCATCTTAAAAGTACACTGGGTTGCCATCATACAAAGGACTTACGGACTTACCTTTATATTACAGAATAGGATTAATACAGGAACTAAGACATTAAGCCTCTTTCCATGTCATGACATTTGACTTTAATACCAATATTTGTAATGGCGTCGTTTGCATTAAGAATTATATTTACGTATGCTTTTTGTTTGAATAACAGATTTACGATGTTTCTATCTATATTCTATACTAGCAACCCGCCCTCGCTTCGCTTCGGTTTCAGTCGCTTTACCCGCGTAGTTACCGCTCCCGTGGGAATACCTATATTACTCCCTGATATTGTAGCTCTTCATTGGTGAAAGAATTTTTGAAATCGATTCAGTGTTTTAAGCGTGAAAGCTTAACAAACAAACTTACTTTCGCATTTATAAATATTATAAATGCGAAAATAAGTTTATTAGTTTGGTAAGGATATATTGCAAATCTTAGAACTTTATTTGAATGCTATAATCTCATAATTCTAACCAAAAAACCGACTTCAACTGCTTTCTCCTACATACCATTACCAGAACTGGACCAAATTCAAATGAGACCATACGAAAATCACTAGCTTTCAAATAAAAATGGAATCATCAAAATCGATTCAGCCAATCGAAAGTTCCGAGGTCAAAAACAAAAAAAAAATACAGTCGAATTGATAATCTCCTCCTTTTTGAAGTCGGTTAAAAACTCACCAGATGGTTACCAAAAATAAAATAGAATAGAATAGCGTTTATTGTCACATATCAACATATTTTTATGGTTAATTTTGACAATAGGGGAAAGCTCAGCGTTGTGCTGCATAGAAATTATGCAGGGCTTGTTGTCGGCACACCCCTTTCCTCAAATATATAAAAAAGAACAATAACGAAAAGAGAAAAAAGAAAAGAAATAAAATAATTAACAATAAGAATGATAATAAATTGCCCGTATGACCTGCGTGTCTGTGGCGACCGTTTTGGGGGGCCCATTCAGTGAGTTGGCGAGTCACCGTCTGCCACCGTTCAATACGATGCAAGGGATTGAAGGCAGACAACAGTTCAAAATCAATAGTTTTAAGTAAAATAGTCCATCAAACCTCACAACCCCATAACCAGGTTTTAGATATCATCATTGTACAATAGTTTTACACCTACCGTTGGCAGTCCACGAGTGTTATGTGCAAACGTGGAGTGTCATCGGTAGACGTCCCATCCCATTTTAACATTAAATTTCTCCAAAGGTCTCTGCGTGTTGCATCCATATCCCCATGTAAGCCTACCAAAGGACCGGGTATCTTCCTTTGTAAGATACCCGTGACACTGAGATACATGATAATAATATAAATTAATTAATAATAGTTGCTGTTGAGACGGCTGGACCGTGGGGCTCTGAAGCTTGCTGTTGAGACGGCTGGACCGTGGGGCTCTGAAGCTTGCTGTTGAGACGGCTGGACCGTGGGGCTCTGAAGCTAAGACACTGGTGCAGGAGCTTGGGAGGCGCCTGCGGGGAAAGGGGCGGGATCCGCGCTCTGGGTGGTTTATTGTCCAACAGGTCTCGCTGGCAATCCAGCGCGGTAACGCAGCCAGTTTAATGGGTACTTTTGGGGTGGGGTCCGTACGTGGGGTCATTTAGTTTTTAAGTTTGACTCGTGGCTTCCTTATCATTTAATATTAATTGACTTGTAACTTTTATACATTATAATATATTACGAGTTAAAAAAAAAAATATTAATCATATAATTAATGAATTGAATTATGAAGGATGTGCTTTTATATGATGAGTTCGCTTTGTCATTTTTGTGTGTGCGAGTGTTGAGTGTTTATTTGCGTGTGTTCATGAGTGTATGTATGTGTGTATGTGTGTATGTAAGTATGTATGTATTAATATGTGTGTGTGTAATTGTGTGGTCTGTATTTATGTGGGCGGCGATTGACGTATGCATTTATTGCAAATTTGTAGCTTATTTCATGTATTTATTAATTTTTTTTTTATTTTATTGCCGATGGTGGCAAACGAGCAGGCAGCACACCTGATGGTAAATGACGCTGCCGTACATGGACCTTTGCAATACCAGGGGCATAGCTAGGCCATTGCCTACCGTGAAGAAAAAGCTCTTCTTAAAGCTCGTTTAAAGAAGGACATGTCATAGCGCTCGGTAAACACAGCAGCAGGTAGTTCATTCCAGAGCCTGCACGTACGTGGGAAAAATTATCGCTGGAAACGTACAGTTGAAGACCATATCGTTTCCAGGTGAAATGGATGAACCCTGCTGCGGTATCGAGTGGTACGTTGGTAAAACGGTGACGGTGGTACCAAGTCAAACAGTTCCTCGGAGCACTCCCCATAAAAGAGTCGGTAGAGTACACACAGTGACCCAAAGTCTCTCCGCCGCTCCAGCGACTCCAATCCGTCTGTGAGATTAGGATCCCCGACGATTCGAACAGCACGCCTTTGGAGGGAGTCAAGTGGGTCTAGCTGATATTTGGGCGCGCCTGCCCAGAGATGTGAGCAGCATTCATCAGTTCGTTATATAAATCTCGCATCAAATATAGTCTCATTTCGTAATAATAGTAGTAGTTTAATTTTTTTTTAAGGCGGGCAACCGCTGGACAAGAAAGCTTCTCGAATGGCGACCACGAGTCGGACGACGCAGTGTAGGACGTCGGTTCACCTAGTGGGGGGGGCCCCACTAGGTGGACCGATGGCCTAGTGAAAGTTGCTGGACGTCGTTGGATGCAGGCGGCACAGGACCGCATATTGTGCCATAACATGAGGGAGGCCTACGTCCAGCAGTGGACGGCAATGGGCTGAAATGATGATGATGAAAGCGGTTAAAGCTTGTCTTTTGCCTCAATGGAGGTGGAATGTTATAAAATCTTGTGTAAGATAAGGCTATACATAACCGCGACAAATAGTTATGTTGAAAATATTAGCAAATTGGACAAAAATTGGTAACAAAGAGATGTCGCTCTTCAAAAATTCTGTACAATCTACCATGTCATGGAAACTCATTATCATCACCATTTTTTTGGGGTTGGCTGCGGTCAACGCACCCACCACCCGGCTCCGTCCGAGGCGACAGAGGGGCAGCATGCGGCCCCGTAACCTACCCATATAACACGTCGCTTTCGTCGTTGGGCAGACCACCGGTGCAGAGTTCCTTGACTTCAGTGGTCGGCCCGACGACATACCCCAAGGGAGTATCCTCTCCCGTCGACGTCCCCTTCCCGGGACGCTGATTGACGTCGCGAGCCTAAACTCTCCGTGGGTGCTGGACTAAGCCCCCAGTCCGGTCACCTGCAGCCTCTGCTAGGGCGTCATCAGGGGCAGGTACTCGCGCCCATAGATTATGCACTAAATATCGAGTATAGATGCGCAACTCACGTTTCAAAAAAATATCAAATTTTGACCTTGGACGATAGATGGCGTAAAATTATGAAAATAAAATTTATCACAAAAACAAAATAAATTGTCGGGCCTCGAACCCGAGACAATAGGTACCGCAGTCGAGCACGTTACCACGAGGCCACCACGAGCTTGCGATTCGAGCGCAAATTTTCTATTACATAAATTACCCATCCAACTTTGACCCTTAATATATTTTATTGATTACCTATTTGACCCTAATATCTGGTAGTGGTAATACCCTCGGGCCCCTCTACCACCCCACCAAAAACAATGGAAATCCCCGACCCACACGTCTGAGGTCTCCTTGTTAGTAAATTTTATATTTTAGTGCCATATACCGTCACATTTTATAACAAAAAATTTAAAAACTACTGTCCCTCCCCGTGAGATGTCGTTACTTTCTATGCAAATTTTTCTAAACCAAATTTGTATGATACTTTCATCCCCTTGCTCGCGCCTGCGCCGCAGCAGTCATCAATTCTCATCACCCTGCTATTACTTCACTGCTAATTGAGTGAGCAAGTGATACCAATGCCCTAATTTCGTTGCCAAGCTATGGATTCTAAAACAATTATAAATAGATTAATATTAACGTTTATTTTTCTTCTCCGCCAGGTTATTCCAGCGATGTTTCACACCGCGAGCATTTGGTTAACCTTAGCTCTTGCTGTACAACGATATATCTACGTTTGTCATGCGCCTGTAGCAAGGACTTGGTGAGTACTATTTTTAGATTTAAATTATACTTTTTTTTTTCTTTTTTTTTTGTGGGTGGGTCGCGGTCGGCGCGCCTCCGCACCACTCCGTCCGGGGCGACAGAGGGGCTTAAGCATGCAACTCCCGCGACCCACCCAAAAACCACGTCGCCTTCGTCGTTGGGCCGACCACTGGAGCAGCGTTAACTTGTCGTCAGTGTTCATTTAAATTATACCTGCTAAACACCTAATAATTAATTACTAGTGGACGCCGTGTGGTCGAAATTCGATCATAATTCATTTACATTAATTTTTCTGCTACACACTTTTCTTTTGATTTTATTTATGTATTTATGTATATTATTATTTTCATTTGTGTATTACAAATAATATATAAGTAAAAGTGTTTATTAGACATTGTCATCATAATTATGATTGTTTGATATTCAGTTCGACCAGAGATTTTAACCGTAAACAAAAGTGTATAAGTGTTGCTACGCAACACACTCACGCAAACGTATGTGTGTGTGTGTGTGTCCCTTTTTTAATTAATTTAATGCATTTCTAATCCATTATTATATGAAATTTCAGTTTTATGCACTTTTCCTCATTATATACATCAACAGTGCTAAATTTCATACTTGTACATCCACGTAATTTTCGTAAAAATGGGCACAAAGTTTTTGCTTCACGTATTTATATATAGAAGACTAGCAACCCGCCCTCGCTTCGCTTCGGTTTCAGCCGCTTAAACCCGCGTAGTTCCCGTTCCTGTGGGAATACCGGGATAAAATATAGCCTTTTTTTTTGTGGGTGGGTCGCGGTCGGCGCGCCTCCGCACCACTCCGTCCGGGGCGACAGAGGGGCTTAAGCACGCAACTCCCGCAACCCACCCGAAAACCACCTCGCCTTCGTCGTTGGGCCGACCACCGGAGCAGGTTTACTTGTCGTCAGTGGTCGACCCGACGGAATACCCCCTACTTGGGGTACCCTCCCATCGACCGACGTCCCCCCCTCGGGGAGGACGTCGGTCTTACCTCACGCGGTCGGCCTCTCGGCGGGTGACGGACTAATCCCCGGTCACGTCACCCGCGGCCTCGGCTAGGGCGGCATGAGGCGCAGATAGTTGCGCCTACGCCGCCCCAGTCGCCGGCGGCGGATCTCCTCATCGAGGCTGCGCTCCTCGCGCAGGCGATCCGCCGCCTCCTTTCGCGAGATCACTGTCTCGCAGAAGGCTGCGACCGCGTCCCAATTCCCGACGCTGTCGACCATCGCCCTAGCGATAGCCGGCAGCGTCTGGTCCGTACCGATGATTGCGACGAGTTCACAGCGCTGCACTGCCCAAGCCGCGCAGGCCTCGAGCGTATGGCGCGCCGAGTCCTCATCGCAATCGCAGTGGTGGCAGGACGGTGTACTCTCCCTCCTAACGACCTTGTGCAGTCGGAAGGAGAGCACCCCGTGCCGCCTTTCCAACCACTGCATCAGCACCGGCCGGAAGGCCTCCACGGTTCGCACCCCGAAACGAGGCCTCTCCAGCCGGACTGCCCAACGGGCAATGACGTCTCGGCGGGCGTCGACGCGCCAGGCGGTGAGATCCCTTAACGAGACCACACCGCCCCCCGCTCGCACCCCCTTCACCCGCCGATATAGTCCGGCGAGCATCTCCGCCTCCAGGTCCCACGGGGGAGTCCCGGCCAATAGGCACGCTGCCTCCGTCGCCACTGTGTGGTATCCACGGATGGCCCTGACCGCCATGACCCTCTGTGGTCGCCACAGAAGGGCCCTAAGTCGGACGGTCATGGACCCCGCCCACACCGGTGCGCCGTACAGGGCCATCGACCGGATGACCCCCGCGTACAGCCGTCGGCACGCAGCACTCGGTCCACCCACGTTCGGCATAAGCCACGATAGGGCGGACGCTGCGCCGACGAGCCATGGAGCGAGCCTGCGGAAATGCTCCCGGAACCACTATCGCCCGTCGAGCACCAGGCCCAAGTACCTCATATGGGCCCGGATGCTGATGTCGACCGAGTGGACGGTGATCGAGACACCGATGGGAGGGCTCATATGGCGCCCATGGAACAAGAGGGCCTCTGTCTTGTCCAGGGCGACCCTCAACCCCAGCGCCTCGATCCGCCTGACGACCTCCTCGGTACCAGATAAAATATAGCCTATGTTACTCCCCACATAAATATTAATACTTTAGAAAGGCCATTCGGCTGATTTTGTTCGAAAACCAGTGTGGCATAATTGCCCCCTCCCGCTAATGTTAACACATATGCAAGATCTATGCTTACAACAATTTTACACACTAACATAACACACAAACATCAATCTCGAAGCTGCAGTTGGTACACAAATTATAACTAAGTTCTGTAGGCAACGTATACCCACATATAAAAAAGCACATGTACGCTAGTGCTTGCCATGGTCGATATACTACACGATATTTATTTAGCCTGTTTTATCGAAACAAAAATATTAATGTCTTTAAATTAAGCACTTGTGTGATGTGTTGACGTTATTTGTAATGCAAGTCAGTAATTTAACAGTAAAATCATGCAAATAAAATACTCCTCACTACACTCTGTATAGGTGACAGAAAATTTAAGTGCTATAATTAATTACGTAAGCGAGTAGCGATTTGTATATTATATTGTTCCCATATATGGTACACAACAGTACACAAGATACAATTAAAATGTATTAAACAGAGACCACAGTCAAGTTTATAAACTCCTGCATCTTGTAGAGGGATCTGGCACTTGACAGGTGGCAAGAATTGACTAAACCTCTTGAGTGGTTTAAAATATGTTTTTATGGAAGCCCGTTTCAGGATGAAGCCAATCTTGTCAGTGACTCTTTTCACATAAGGAGTACGGTACGGTACGGTGTAAGTACTGCAGGGAGGCGCTCAACTGTGGATGGATTCAGACGGTGTCTGCGACGGGGGACATGGACGTCTGTAATAACGTTAACTTGTTTGGACGTCAGACATCTTAGATCGCCCGTGACCAGGAATGCTGTAAAGTATTCGAAACATCGGGCAATCCTAAATCAAATACAAACGTGATATAATCCGTATAAGTAGTTTTATTTACAATGTGTAGTGCTCGCGTAAGCATCAGATATCATTCTTAAAATATGTTAAAATATTATTTTTATTGAAATTCGGTTTATTTTTATTGGTGTTATTATTTAACTTAAAAAACAAAACAGTTATTTATTTTTTTAGATATACTGGTACTGCTACTTGTTAGTACATTTTTGTTTATTGTACACAAAAATGTACTAACATTGTCCGTGTGGTGACGGAATAAGAATACCAATCAACACTCCGTATCTTACCCGCGGATGTCCCATCCTAATATATTGAGACCACTAAGAGATATAGTAAGCATATAACATCTATGCAAGAGAAGAAAAACTCAAAACAAAACCCTATACTAACCTCCCGCCCACATACGACCCACTGTTGATCTCGGGCCTCCTCCACAATGGGAGACAATTTGACCTACTAAACCATGCTGGTCAGACGTGTTGGTATAGGGTTTCATTTCAAGTTTTCCCTCTCTTGCACAGATGTTATGCGCATATTATATACCATAGTCGTATTTTACGACATCCACGGGCAAGATAGGGAGTGGTGAATTGTATTCTTACTCCGTCACCTCGCGGAAAATATACAAGAATGTACTATAGATATACAAGATAAATTAAGTAGGTAATGTATACCAGAATAATTGATTTTTAAATACCTATTTAAATATTGTTAATATAATTATATAAAACGATCACTAAATTAAAAGTGTTAAAAATATTTATTTATATGATAAAATTAACCCATAGCTAATTATTGAAATCGATAACTTATAGTATGTTGGACAGATGTTATATCGATACGCGTGGATCGACGTCAATGTTTTGAATGAAAACGTATACTACCACCCTAGTAAGACGGTTCTTAGTGATATCGCATTGAACGCAGTACATTGCGCGGTTGCTGGACTAATAAAAGGTGATATCCATGTGTGGATGTATAATGTTTGGCTCTTTTTGCGATTTCATAATTTTTCTTTATAAACGACATAATACTTTCATAAAATTAAGAAATATCACTGAATTAATAAGTTTATGGACTTAATGATGAAAATAAATGCCTTCTTAGACTATAACTACGCAACTGACTTCTTTTTCGACGCGTTGTAACAGCGCAAGACGACATATTTCTCTTTTTTGTCGGAGCTTCGTTCAAGGTCACTATATGAGCACAACTAAGAACCGGTAAAACGAATTTCGTCAATATTAAGACCGTTTGATCGCAATTGTGGCACGCTTGCCCCGCCCACATGGCCGTTCTATCTTATTAATTTTTCTGTGTTACTCCCTGATATTATAGCTTTCCATTGGTGAAAGAATTTTTGAAAACGGTTCGGTGGTTTAATCGTGAAAGCGTTACAAACAAACAAACAAACAAACATCCTTACTCTCGCATTTATAATATTAGTATGGATATCTGCTAAAACCTAACATTGATTTTAAGAAGTTTGCAATATCTTCACCTTTATTCTAAACTGACTAGATGCTAGGCTGACCACAGACGACAAGGAAGTCGGTCAGACCAGTGGTCAGACCAACAGCACAGAGATATAGAATACGGTTGGTCATGGGGCTGCGCGCGCTCTTGCGTCGCAATAGGAGGGAAAGTAACCTTACTATACCATGCTGGTCAGACAGGTTGGTGTAGGGCTTAGTTTCAAATTTTCCTTCTCTTGCATAGATATTATATGCGTGTTATATCCCTTAGTAGTTGTACGCGCCCTTTATAATTTAAATAAAATATTAAATACACTCCACACTTTACGCATTACAAAGGTACACAATCCTTATATACATTTCCGAACGCATCCTTTCTTGGCCACGCCCTCTCATATCCGCTTCCCCAATAAAAATAAAAAAAAGTTAGTTAAAAAACAAGAAGTCAAGAAATGGCCGCCTCGTAAAATAAATCGCTACGCTTTCATAAAGTTGAGTTGAACTCCTAAAACTAATAAACGCAATTGCGCACGCGCCGCTCGGTAAAATTCATTACCTAAATCAATATTGTTCGTGAAGTGTAATTATTGATGAACTTGTGTGTGGGATGTGTGGGAACATTACGATCAGCGAGCCGAAGGAAATAAAAATGTTGCTGCGACCAGTGAACTATCGAAGGACATTACAGGTACCCAGCCTTTCCTAGAATAAAACCACACAACCCCCTTTTTTGGTCCATCTCACCGGATCTATTTACTCAATCATATTTACACTACACAACGTCCGCAAATTTACAAGGTATTCTCGTCGCCATTACACGTAACCATATCTATTCGATAAAAATCGTCTAGCATCGCATTATTGAATAACCTGTGCCTTGTAAACTAAATAACTAAGAATCATACGCAAACTTTTCTAAATTATTTCAATAATATTTAATACATTTGTATCGCTTTCGTTAATTGAAAATAAATTACGCATTTTACTTAGGAGTCCATCTTGTTTCGCTTCGCTACTCTTTAAAAACATTAAACGCTTAAATACGCTTCTTATACGCCAATATATCGCTAATAATATAATAAAAATAATAATTTAAGTAACGCTTCGTATTCTGCATAAAAAATATATGTAGGTAGCTTTATCCGTCGTCTTAGTATTAACTCGTTTCGTTTTTACGCCGCCATTTATGATAAATATTATTATACGCTCAACTGCTAATCGCTGAAAACGCCGCTAATCTCTGCGAATCGCCATACATATCGCTAAATCGTCACACACACCGCTAAATCGACATACATATCGCGAATTGCCAAACACCGCTAATCGCCAAACGCCGCTAATCGCCAAATAATTATAAAATATATATTGTTTCTAGAAAATTACTCTTACAAACCGCCACGTGATAAAACTACGTACTTACCTACTTTATATCAAAAATGGCTACTTCATCTGAAAAAAAGATTAAAACTAATAATAAGCCTAAGTTTAGCGCTAAATACCTATTACTTGAAGCTAAGACGAATGGTATATTTGAGATTGTACAAGATATTTACGACCTCAGTTTAAAGGTTTCCGATCCGCAAATTAAATTACAGTTTTTATCTCGTATACACTCGTTGGATGAGTTGCGATCTAGTTTTATAAATACGCTGGATGAATTTATTATGACACAATTGGAAGACGATCCGTCGTCAAAGCCGAACTACTCTGCCTTAAAATCTTTCGATGAACTACACTGTTATATAAAACAAACAGTGTCTGCTCTCAATCCACCGCCAAGCAATCGTAGTGATAATAGTAAATTCGATTTATTTAATCGCAAACTTCCACCGCTAAAGTTGGTGTCATTTGATGGTACGCCAAGCAAATGGTCATCATTTTATGAGAATTTTAAGAGTCTTATTCACGACAATCCGCAACTCTCAGAGGCCGAGAAGGTTCAATATCTGATCGGCTGTTTATCCGATAAAGCGTTAACGGTTTGCTCGGGTATTGTGCCTACTGCTGTCAACTATTTAATTATATGGAACGCTCTTTTAGAAAAATATCAAGATACACGCGTGCAAGCGTCAATTTACGCTAATCAACTTATCAATTTTAAATCCATGCAATCTATAGATATGTTTATTGATCAGTTCTGTTCAGCTGAATCTGCCTTACGACGTCTGCAGATTGACGATCTTTCAGATTTTATTATCACGCACATCGCTCTTACTAAATTAAACAAAGAAACAGTTAACTTATTTGAACAGGCGCATAGACATATTTCAATTCCAACTTTCTCTGATCTTTCTAAATTTTTAAAGGAACAAAATAAAATGGAAACGCTGCGTAATCCCTCTAATAATTATTTAAATTCGCAATTATCTAGTCGTAACGTTAATAATAACGCAAAAAATTATAGATCAAAATCTACGCATGTTTATATGGCTAATACTAGTTCGCATCAAATTGAACATCATTCATGCAAAATATGTAACTCCTCAATGCCGCATCCGCTCTATAAATGTTTTAAATTTAAAAACTATAATCCGCACGCTCGACTAGATTTAGTAAACAAATATAACTATTGTTATAATTGTCTTGGATTTCACAACATTAAATTTTGTAAATCAACAAATACTTGTACCATTTGCCATAGAAAACATCATACTTTAATACATATAGATAAATTTCTCGATTCAACTCGACGTGAACCCATGTTCACGCGAGCGCAATTCTCAACGCATGCACCGCTGAGTCATAGGTATAACAGCGATACGAACGCGGTGAGCGCGCCTGAGCAACGCCGCGCGCCAGCGCCGCGTCCCGCTTCGCCTCGCCCCGCACCCGCCGTCTCGTCGCCCGCTCGCGACTCACACTTACGCATGGATACAAGCGCCCGCGAATATTCGAACGCTCTCGCACTTTCAATTACTTCAGCTTCTTGCAATATTCGCAATGAAACTACTGTATTATTACCAACCGCTTCTGTATATGTTTATAAACAAAATATACCTAATAAAGTACGCGTTTTTATTGATACCGGTTCAATGAGTCATTTTATTTCTAAAGCTTGTTGTGAACGTTTAAATTTAAAAATTATTCCAGATAACTCTACTATCACAGGTATTGGTAATGCTCAAGTTCCCTGTCTTGGATTAACGACATTTAAAATATTTTCTCGTTACGATTCTCGCTGTTATTACAATATTAACGCTCGCGTAATAGACAGTATTACTGATGGTCTGCCTAGCTCACCTATCGATATTTCAAATCTTACTCATATTCGCAATTTACCCTTGGCGAATGATGTGTTCTATTTGCCCGCTGAAATTGACTGCCTTATAGGAAGTGAACTAGTACCGTTCCTCTTACGAAGCGAAACAGTTACCGCACCCGATTCCTCAGTCGTTGCTGTACAAACTACACTCGGTTATATTATTATGGGTAAGGCAGACTGTGACTTAAACTTTAAGTCATTCACAGACCGCTGCAATAGTATTCAAGATAAATCCTTTTTATGCACCTCTAAATATAATTCGTTAGAATCGCTAACTCAACGCTTTTGGGAGCTCGAAAATGTTCCTTGCAGAGTTCATATGAGTCCTGATGATGAAGCTTGTGAACGAATATTTAAAAATACATACTCACGCGACGATACAGGTAGATATATCGTTCAACTGCCATTTAAAATCTCGTGCTCAGCACTAGGAAACTCTTACGCTATCGCTCAACGCCGCTTAATTAGCTTAGAAAAAATGTTAGATTCCGACCCAAAAATTCGCGAAAATTATAACGCTACTATTCAAGAATATATAAATAAAGGTTATTTGTCTAAAATTGATAATCCTTCTCTCGATGCGCCGCATTATTATATTCCGCACAGAGCTATATATCGCCCTGATAAAGCTTCAACAAAGACACGCATTGTATTAGATGCTGGATGCAAAACCACATCTTTTAAATCGCTTAATGATCTCTTATATGTAGGTCCTAATTTGCAGTGTAATATTTTTGATTTGCTCATTAATTTACGCATGTTTTCAATAGCTGTCACGGCAGATATAGAAAAAATGTATTTTCAGATAAAATTAGACGCCAAACATCACACTTTTCAACGCATAATCTATAGGTTCGATATCAATAGTAAGTTTAATACATATGAGTTCAATAGAATTTCATTTGGTATATCTAGTTCTCCATATCTTGCTATGAGAGTTATTCGTCAGCTTGCAGCTGATAATCGAATTACGTATCCGCTAGCCGCTTATGAAGTGGAAAATCACATGTATATGGATGATTATGTGTGTTCGTTTGACAACATTGATATTGTCGAAAAAACCTATAAAGAAATGACTACTATGCTCCAATCGGGAGGTTTTAACCTCATGAAATGGATTTCCAATAGCCCAGAAATTATGAATATAATACCGCAATCGCATAGAAATAATCAAAATATTAATTTTGACGCTGATAGTAATAATACAAAAATTATAGGAATGCAGTGGAACCCTAAACACGACAAATTTCAATTTAAAATTAACGCTAACTTATTTAAATGCACTAAACGCTCAATTCTCTCTGTTACCGCACGACTGTTCGACCCTTTAGGTCTTATCAGTCCAGTTACCGCTTTTATGAAACTTCTTATACAAGAATGTTGGCAACATCAATTGGATTGGGATAGTCCAGTCCCTACGCATATCGAAAGCAAATGGATTCAATTCCATAATGAACTTAGTTATCTCGAAAAAATACAATTCTCACGACATGTAGGTATAAAATCTGCTTCTCATATAACGCTACTCGGTTTCGCCGACGCTAGTGAGCGCTGCTATGGTGCCGCAGTGTACATAAGGGTTAGTTCGAATGAACAATCCGCTGGCTCCGTAAAATTACTAACTTCAAAGTCACGAGTCGCTTCTCTAAATAAAATATCTTTAGCTCGCCTTGAACTCTGTGCCGCACTTTTGCTAGCTAACCTAATTAGCCATGTAATAGAAATATTAAATAAACGCTGTAAAGTTAATAAAATATACGCTTTTTCCGATTCAACTGTAACTCTTACGTGGATCCATTCACCAGCATATAAATTTCATACATTTGTCGCAAATAGAATAACAGAAATAATTTCTAAGTTACCTGCTGCGCATTGGTACCACATCAGTGGGAGTGATAACCCTGCCGACATAATTTCTCGCCCAGTTACGCCCAAAATATTATTAAATCTCTCATTATGGTTTAATGCACCGCAATGGTTCACAGAACCTCCGCTTAAATGGCCTATCAAATCTTTTCAAATCAATTCCAATAATATTCAATTTATTGAGGCTAAACCTGTTACTTTAACAATAACGCATGTTGTGCAACCTGCATATACGCATGCTTTCGAACTGTTAATTGATCGCGTCTCTAGTTACACGAAATTGCTTCGCATCATTGTTTATATATTACGATTTTCAAAACGCTTAAAATCTAAAGGTCTTGTCAACCCTGTAGATTTAGATAACGCTGAAATGTATCTCATACGTTATATACAAAACGCTCATTTCGCTAATGATATTTCCGCTTTAAAATTAAATAAATCCGTTACAAATAAAATCGCTAAACTCAACCCGTTCATTGACTCTAATAACATTCTTAGAGTTGGTGGTAGGTTACGCCATTCTCAACTCGACTATGGTCAAAAACACCCTATTTTACTACCATCTAAGGAACGTGTAATTGAATTAATAATAGATTATTATCACCTGATCAATATGCATACAGGTCCCGCTCTCTTACTTTCGCTTATAAGACAAAAGTTTTGGATATTATCCGCTAGAAATCTAATACGACAAAGAGTACATAAGTGTAATAAATGTTTTAAACTTAATCCTAAAAATACTTTTCCTCCAATGGGAGACCTGCCCATATTTCGAGTTTCGGAAGTGAAAGCTTTCGTTCATACCGCTGTGGACTACGCAGGTCCTTTTTACATTACGCATATTCGTAAACGCGGCATTAAAAGCCAAAAGGCATATATCTGCTTATTTGTATGTCTGACGACTAAAGCGCTACATTTAGAGTTAGTCTCTGATTTGAGTTCTGACTTATTTCTCGCCGCTTTTAAACGATTCATATCTCGTAGAGGTCCTGTTTCGCTAATATACAGCGATGGAGGTACTAATTTTATAGGCGCAAAACGCAAACTCGATGAGATCTATTCTTTTATACAGTCCAAATCGCATATTAATTACATTGGTCAGATATTATCTGAACAACGTACTCAATTTAAACATAGTCCGCCATACGGCCCACATTTTAACGGCCTTAGTGAAATAAATGTTCGCTGTGTTAAATCTCACCTATTTAAGGTAATAGGCTCGCAAATACTTACATACGAAGAATTTAATACAATACTTGTACAGATTGAAGGTCTACTCAATAGTCGACCTCTTTGTATTTTAAACTCAGACCCTTCAGATATAACCGCATTAACGCCTAATCACTTTTTAAATATAACTCCGCTTAAATTTTTACCCGCTGAAGATATCTCAGATGTTTCGACTAATCGCTTATTACGCTATCAATTACTTAATAAAATCACTAGCTCCTTTTGGCGACGATGGAGTCAAGAATATTTGACTTCATTGCAGCAAAGAGAAAAATGGAATTCGCCTTCTAAGCCTATTAAACCAGGAACTATCGTGGTTATAAAGGATAACAACGCTCATCCTCTTTGTTGGCCTCTAGGAATAGTGGATGAAATCTATCCAGGAAAGGATAAAATAATACGCACTGTTAAAGTACGCACCTCTTCAGGTTCTTATATACGTCCAGTGGTTAGACTTTGTCCACTGCCGTCGCAATAACAAATATCTCATAACATTTAATTTATATTCTCTTTATTCTTAGTTATAGTATAGATCGCACCTTAATTTAACAAATTAAATTAAAATTTTTATCTCAATGTTTAGAGGAAACCTCTAGGCCGGGGGAGTTGTACGCGCCCTTTATAATTTAAATAAAATATTAAATACACTCCACACTTTACGCATTACAAAGGTACACAATCCTTATATACATTTCCGAACGCATCCTTTCTTGGCCACGCCCTCTCATATCCGCTTCCCCAATAAAAATAAAAAAAAGTTAGTTAAAAAAACAGAAGTCAAGAAATGGCCGCCTCGTAAAATAAATCGCTACGCTTTCATAAAGTTGAGTTGAACTCCTAAAACTAATAAACGCAATTGCGCACGCGCCGCTCGGTAAAATTCATTACCTAAATCAATATTGTTCGTGAAGTGTAATTATTGATGAACTTTGTGTGGGAACATTACGATCAGCGAGCCGAAGGAAATAAAAATGTTGCTGCGACCAGTGAACTATCGAAGGACATTACAGGTACCCAGCCTTTCCTAGAATAAAACCACACAGTAGTCTTTTACGACATTCACGGGTAAGATAAGGAGTGGTGAATTGTATTCTTATTCCGTCACCACACAGCTTTTTTTCTATAAAGTTCCATTATCTATACCAATAAATAAAATTGGAGTGTCTGTTTGTAATGTCAAAATAATAGGCTTTTTTCATGCTCACGGTTATTTGCACGAGACCTATGCCTAAAATAGCAATTAAATAATTTTTGTCTGTCTGTCTGTCTGTTTGTTCCGAGTAATCTTCAAAACGGCTGGACCGATTTCAAAAATTCTTTCACCAATGGAAAGCTATAATATCAGGGCGTCAACTAGGCTATATTTTATCCCGGTATTCCCACGGGAACGGGAACTACACGGGTAAATCGACTATAACCTATAACCGAAGCGAAGCGAGGGCGGATTGCTAGTTCAATAATATAGACAGATGAAATATGTAGAGTGATGGAACATAGACGTAAATAGAAGACTAATATAGGTGCAATATAGAAATATAGATTCGCAAATCGACTTACAATAATTTATGAAAACAGATTATAAACAAAACTATGAAACATTAAACATTTGGTCAATTTAACATTTGGTTACGAGTTGGCATGAAAAACGTTGTAAAAACCGTTATTTTTTTTTTATCATTATTTATACAGAAATGTTTACTTTCAATGCCAGATGTAAATAAATTATGATTTTAATTTTCTGCTCGTGCAAAATGTAAGTTCAAACGAAACGATCATATATTTAAGAATTATACGGATGATTTATCAACTAGCTAATATTCCTGAAATTTGATTTCTGTTTCCAATTTGGATAATTTTGCTCACTTTCTCGTCTTTTGTGATGTCTAATCTGGTCTTATTCTATGGAATATATCTCAATTTCAATCTTTATATGCACTCAATAACGTATAAAAGGTCTTATCTAAACTAATATGTAAAGCGGAAGAGTTTGTTCGTTTGAACGCGCTAATCTTATGAACTACTGATCGCCAGCATAAGCTAGTTAATGAATTAAATTTTTAACAGTTGTTAGGTCCTTTAGGGTACGACTACATACATAAATCAAATCATATTTATTAACAGTAATACAGATATAAATTCAATTATATAGTAACAAATAACACATTTCCAATAATTTATATAATTAAAATAGTTTCTAAAATTACGTAACTATTGTTTTTCCTTTTTTAATCACTTTCTGACTTCCAAACTAAGCTATATCTTGTGACTCGGGAAACAAAGATGAATAGTAGAAGAGAGACTCATTTTTATAAATTTTTATATATTATGTTTATAAACATACGCAAATTAATAGAATTATTATTATTAATGGTCGCCGAGTGGTCGAAATTCGGCCATAATTCATGTAAATATTCTGCTACACAAAAGCTGTATTTCACTAAAAACTTCTTCTTCTTTTTATTTAATGGCAATGAGCTACAATAATATGAGCTATTGGTGCCAGTGTCGAGTTATTATATTGCTTATTCACGTCTTTAGTCTTAGTCTATCAGTCAGTCGTTAGCATGAATTGGTGCTGATATCCAAGTCATGCCTTCTCTGGGAATTTTGGCAGCATGTCAAAATGCACGCATTTCACTATTATCTCATATTCACTACATTTCAGACTTTTATTTGCGTTATATTACATAAAATATCAGTAAAATTATTCAATATAGCACTTCAAAACACTAAAATAATGTAAAATATATAAAAGCGCTACGTGACATTTTGACATTCGCGGCAATAATCCCACACTAATAACTAATATACATATAAGTACAAATGTCTATTAAACATTGTCATTATAATTATGATTGTTTGACATTCAGTTCAACCAGAGATTTTAACCGTAAACAAAAGTGTATAAGCGTTCGTATGTGCTTGTGTGTAGCGATAGCGATGTGTAGCGATTGCATGGTGCGTAATGCCTTTTTAAATGAATTTAATGTATTTCTAATCCATTATTATATTAAATTTCAGTTTTATGCACTTCTCCTCATTATATACTTCTACTGTGCCAAATTTCAGACTTGTCCATTCACGTAATTTTCGTAAAAAGGGATACAAAGTTTTTGCTTCTCACATTAATATTTAGATTTTGTTATATTATTACTATTATTAGAACTAATTATAGATTTTCGTGTGGACGTTACTATATCCGTACCCAGTTAGATGTTATCATTTAAATATACACGGCAGCATGGGGTGCTCTCCTTCCGACTCGTGCAGGTGTTGACGGGGCATGGATGCTTCGCCAAATACCTGCACAAGGTCGTTAGGAGGGAGAGTACACCGTCCTGCCACCACTGCGATTGCGACGAGGACACGGCGCAGCATACGCTCGAGGTTTGTGACGCTTAGGCAGAGCAGCGCCGCGAACTCGTCGCAATCATCGGTGCCGAACTGACGCTGCCGACTATCGCCAGGGCGATGGTCGCCAGCGTCAGGAACTGGGACGCGGTCGCAGCCTTCTGCGAGGCAATGATCTTGCAGAAGAAGGCGGCGGATCGCCTGCGCGAGGAGCGCAGCCTCGATGAGGCGATCCGCCGCCGGCGACTGGGGCGGCGTAGGCGCGAGTACTTGCGCCTCATGCCGCTCTAGCCGAGGCCGCAGGTGACGTGACCGGGGAATTAGTCCGTCACCCGCCGAGAGGCCGACCACGTGAGGAAAGACGATGGGAGGGTACCCCAAATAAGGGGTATTCCGTCGGGTTGACCACTGACGTCAAGTCACCCTGCTCCGGTGGTCGGCCCAACGACGAAGGCGACGTGCATCGTGGGTGGGTTGTGGCTGTGCGTGCTTCCGCCCCTCTGTCGCCCTGGACGGAGTGGTGCGAGGAGCGCGCTGACCGCAACCCATCCCAAAAAAAAAAAGAATCATTTAAATATACACTGTAGCAACATTTTTGTAATAAAAACTCTTTTAATTTTTTTTTCGATGTCGTTGTGATTTACTCATACTGTCGCATATGGGCTTCCGCAGAGGTAATGTCATTATATTCCTGCTCTTGTCCCAATTATTTGCAGTTGACGCAATACATACTCTTCATCCATCGTAAATGTTGTAAATAATTTTGGCATTTCTTATGACCGGCGCCTGACGTCACCTTGCCTTGGGTACGTTATTATTGATCAGATTGCATCAGTAGTTGTCTCAGGTCGATGTAAACCAGGCGTGCTGTTTGCTCGTTATCCACTCATAGCAATAAAAAAACTACGTTAATCAGACGAGTTGTCAGACAATTTTTGTCGAATTGCCCTTCTCTTGCATGAATGTTAATTGTTATATTTTTTTTTTTATAAAACATACCGTGCATTAAGGGAATAATCCTTGTATTGCGAGGGGAATATACAAACATATAATTAACGGGCACAAAATACATCCAGACTCAGAACAATAATTTGTGCATCACAAAATGTACTAGCACGGTGAGATCGGTATCTTAAACAATACGACATCTGTGCAGTCGAAATGTCTTACGGACGTCCTCCCCGAGAGGAGGACGTCGATCGAGGAGAGGGTACTCCTCAGGGGGTATTCCGTCGGGCCGACCACTACCGACAAGTCACCCTGCTCCGGTGGTCGGTCCAACGACGAAGGCGACGTGTCGCGGGTGGGTTACGGGTGTGCGTGCTTACGCCTCTCTGTCGCCCCGGACGGAGTGGTGCGAGGAGTGCGCCGACTGTAACGCACTCCCAAAAAAAAAGTCGATATGTCTTAGAACATCTGCATATTCCTTAGTTATTTTTTACGATATCGAAAAGTGAGGGTGTTGAATTGTATTCTTACTCTGTCACTACACGGAAACAAATAATCCAGCTCATATACGTCCCATTGTTAGGCTCAAACCTCGTCTTCAAAAGGAAGGAAATTGACGTATTTATAGGGTTTCATTCAAGATTTCCTTCCGTTACATTGATGTTATATGCATATTGTAATCCCTTAGTCCTCTTTTACGATACCCACGGGCAAAAGAGGGGGTGGTGAATTGTATTCTTACTCCGTAAGCACACAGAGAGTACTATTTATTAGTAATTTTTTATGATACCAAAAAATGAGGGTGTTAAATTGTATTTCTATTCCGTCACCACACGGAAAGGAATGCTGTATTAATTCATATTTTATATCTATTTGCACAATTTTTATTTCATATCGTAAACCATAGTCGCATAGTAAGTCAACATAGTTTTATGACCACATTTTATTGACTACAATTTATAACGTTTATTTAACTGTGGGGTTTTATGGTTGGGTTTTATTACTATTGCAAGGGTGGTTCAGAGGTTATAAAGTAGTAATGTCAATGTTACTTCTGGTAATTTCAAAGTCAACGGCGATAAATATTTGGCACGATGAAGTCTTATAAATCGATGAAGAACGGCTATACTATAGACTATAGACCCCCGGTAATCCGACAAACTTTTTCCACGGCAGTGTCGAACTATCGAATTTGTCGGATTATAGAGTACTGCCTAATAACCCCTTATAGTCCGACTTTTTTTACAAAAAAGTACCTTATAATCCGATAGGTACGTAATATACAATATATACGTAATATACAATGAAATATTGAACTATGAAGTCTATGAACGCACGCTAGGCCATACCGCTATTACATATAGTCAAATTCAAACTAAGGATGTGCGATATTTATCGATATTGTTGAAATATCGATATTGCAATATCGATATTTATAACTTTGAAAATCGCCATATCGATATTATGAACACGATATCGATATCGCTATTGCAATGAAATGAAAAATTATTAATAACAATTTTGATAAAAAGTGTAATTCCTAGGCATCCGGACAAATTAACAAATTGCCCAAAAAAAAAAAGCTCATCAAAATTTGTCCGGAGAATTTTCTTTCCATTAGTTTCGATATTATAAAATATCGATATCACAAAATATCGATATTTTGTGTCCGATAAAATCGACTTATCGATATTTGGCTATCGATATCAATATCGATTTCAATATCGATATTTTACTAATATCGCTCATCCCTTATACAAACTAAACAATCAGAATCAAAACAAAAGCACAATAGTCGTGCCACGTACAAGTTGTAACCTGTTCAATCGTATATAACTTACATTAGCAAAAGTTGACGAGAAAATATTCAATAATACTAGACATGTCGGATTACAAGGGGTGCCGGATTAAACAGGGGCCGGATTACCGCAGACCCACTGTATTCACGAAAAAGTATGACTCACTGTCACGTTCTGCCTGAGTGTGTAAGCGAGAGCGAGCGATAGAGACACGATCGGCCTAAGCGTTCAGCTTGTGACGCATCTATTTTAAGTAAAAATTATTTGAATTAACGAGTATAAATAATTTTCCCTGTGGTGACGGAGTAAGAATACAATTCACCATTGTCTTGCCCGTGGATGTCGTAAAAGACGACTAAGGGATATAATACGCATATAACATTTATGTAAGAGAAGGAAAACTTGATACAAAACCCTATACCAATCTGTCTGACCAGCGTGGTATAGTAAGGTCAATTTCACTCCCATTGTGGAGGAGGCTCGAGCCCAACAGTGGGACGTATATGAGCTGCGATGATGATGATGATGAACTGTAATTTTCAATTAACTCCTTTGTATTATATAAAATAACGATAATTTAGGGATAATAATTCAATCCATAAAAGAATGCAAGTTTTCATTTATGTTTTCTTAAGACCTTAGTACGTCCCTAGCCGAGGCCACGAGTGACCGAACCAGGTTAATACCCGCAGAAATTGACCGCGCAACGGCGACCAGCGTCCCAGGAAGGGGACGTCGAAAGGAAAGAGTACCTCGCAAGATCGTCGGGCCTGACGGAGGCGGCGTGCCTATTGGCCGGGACTCCCCCGTGGGACCTGGAGGCGGAAATGCTCGCCGACTTGGCGGGTGTCGGGGGTGCGCGGGGGGGGCGGTGTGGTTTCCTTGAAGGAGCTCACCGCCTGGCGCGTCGACGCCCGCCGGGACGTCATCGCCGTTGGGCAGACCGGCTGGAGAGGCCTCGATACGGTGTTTGGACCATGGAGGCCTTCCGGCCGGTGCTGATGCAGTGGTTGGAAAGGCGGCACGGGGTGCTCTCCTTCCGACTCGTACAGGTCTTGACGGGGCATGGATGCATCGGCAAGTACCTGTACAGGGTCGCTAGGAGGGAGAGAACTCCGTCCTGCCACCACTGCGATTGCGACGAGGACACGGCGCAGCATACGCTCGAGGTCTGTGCCGCTTGGGCAGAGCCGCGACGTGAACTCGTCGCAATCATCGGTGCCGACCTGACGCTGCCGACCATCGCTAGGGAGATGCTCGGCAGCATCAGGAACTGGGACGCGGTCGCATCCTTCTGCGAGGCAGTTATCTCGCAGAAGGAGGCGGCGGGTCGCGAACGCGAGAAGCACAGCCTCGACGAAGCGACCTGCCGCCAGTGACTGGGGCGGCGCAGGCGGGATTACCTGCGTGCAATGCCGCCCTAGCCGAGGCCGCGGGTGACGTGACCGGGGATTAGTCCGTCACCTGCCGAGAGGCCGACCGCGTGAGGAAAGACCAACGTCCTCCCCGAGGGGGGGACGTCGGTCGATGGGAGGGTACCCCGTGTATTCCGTCGGGCCGGCCACTGATGACAAGTAACCCCTCCAGTGGTCGGCCCAACGACGAAGGCGACGTGGTGTTCGGGTGGGTTGCGGGAGTTGCGTGCTTGAGCCCCTCTGTCGCCCCAGACGGAGTGGTGCGGAAGCACGCCGACCGCAGCCCACCCCTAAAAAAAAAAAAAAAAGATCGTCGGGCCGACTACGGAGGACAAGGAACTTTGTACTGGTGGTCGGCCCAACGACGAATGTGACGTGCTAGAGCCACGCGCCGTCCCTCTGTCGTCCCGGACGGAGCCGGGTGGCAGGTGCGCTGACTATAAATACACCCAAAACAAAAATATTTTCTCGTAAAATTATCGTCCATAAACCGATTTTACGGACATCCAATTTTTTTTTTAAAGTTAATAGTACTATTTTAGTTATGCATCAGATTAAGCTTTTGCAATTACGGTAGTGTTGGCTTTTTGACATCCGTTTCGGTTTCCGCGCCTTTTATAACGGAAATTTGAACGGAACTGTATTTGAATTCCAAGCGGCGTTATTATCATTGATAAATTTATTATTAATATTAAAACATTATTCAGATCCAGTGTAAAAGTGGTGAAATTATTTTTAATTAAGTATAACTTCATTATCCGTGCGGTGACGGAGAAAAAATACAGTTCACCATCCCCTCTCTGCCCCGTGGGTGTCGCAAAAGTCTACTAAGAGATATATGCATATAACATCTTTGTAAGAGAAGGAAAACTCGCAATAAATCCTATCGGATCCTATCAACCTGTCTGATCAGCGTGGTATAGTGAGTCAACTCCCCTCCTATTGTGGAGGAGGCTCGACCTCAGCAGTGAATATATCAGCTGTAATGTTGATGATTCTTCACAACACCTGGTATATAGATTTTATCCATAATTATCAAAATTTAACAAGTATGTGAACGGACATATGTGTGTTTGCATACGTGTTTTTGTATGTATGCATCTACTAGCAACTCGCCCTCGCTTCGCTTCGGGTTGAGTAGCTTTACCCGCGTAGTTTCTGTTCCTGTGGGAATACCGGGATAAAATATAGCCTATGTTACTCCCTAATATTATAGCTTTCCATTGGTGAAGGAATTTTTGAAATCGGTTCGGTGGTTTAAGCGTGAACGCGTAACGAACAAACAACTAAATAAACAAACAAACGAACAATCTTACTTTCGCATTTATAATATTAGTAAGGATGTATGGATGTAATTAATCTTTCTATCGTAATCTCTGTAATCACTCCCTCTCTATCTACATGTTTCATCCAGTCCATTCATCTGTCCTTTGGTCTTCTTTTTTTTTATGGGTGGTAAGCGCACACGCGGTCCATTTCGTCCGGGGCGACGAAAGGACGGCGCGCGGGCTCATAACCCACCCGTAGGCACGTTGCCTCGTTATTGGGCCGACCACCGGAGCAGGGTGACTTGTCGTGAGTGGTCGGCCCGACGGAATGCCCTTTCGGGTACCCTCACCTCTCGACGTCCCCGTCCTGGGACGTCGGTCGGCGTCGCGCGGTCAGCCTCTCCGCGGGTGACGGACTAAATTCCCCGGTACGGTCACCCGCGGCCTCGGCTAGGGCGGTATCAGACGCAGGTACTCGCGCCTGCGCCACTCGAGTCGCCAACGGCGGAACCTGTCGCCGAAGAGGAGCTCCTCTCGCACACGATCCGCCGCCTCCTTCCGTGAGATTACGGTCTCACAGAAGGCGGCGACCGCGTCCCAGTTCCTGACGCTGTCGAGCATCTCCCTGGCGATGGTCGGCATCGTCAGGTCGGCACCGATAATCGCGACAAGTTCACGGCGCTCCCCCGCCCACGCGGCACACACCTCGAGCGTGTGCTGCGCCGTGTCCTTGTCGCAATTGCAGTGGTGGCAGGATGGTGTGCTCTCCCTCCTGACAATCTTGTGCAGGTACTTGGCGAAGCAACCGTGCCCCGTCAGCACCTGCACCAGTCGGAAGGAAAGCACCCCGTGCGTCCGCTACAACCACTCCATCAGCACCGGCCGGAAGGCCTCGACGGTCCTGGCACCGTACCGAGGCCTCTCCAGCCGGACTGCCCAACGGGCAATGACGTCTCGGCGGACGTCGACCCGCCAGGCGGTGATCTCCTTGATTGAGACCATACCGCCGCGGGCGCGCGTCTCCGACACCCGCCGGTAAACTCCGCGCGAGCATCTCCGCCTCCAGGCCCCACAGGGGAGTTCTGACCAGGAGGCACGCTGCCTCCGTCGCCACCGTGCGGTAACCGCGTATGGCCCTGATCGCCATGACCTTATGTGGATGCCACAAGAGGGCCCTCAAACGGACGGTCAGGCCCACACCGATGCGCCGTACAGGGCCGTTGACCGGATCACTCCCCCGTACAGCCGTCGGCACGTAGCGCTGGGTCCGCCCACATTTCCCTTACCCCTAAAGCATATAATCATATTTTTAACTTTTTACTTATCCGTAATATTTCGTTTTTAGGTGCACCATGCCTCGAGTAATGAAATGTCTGGTGTATATTGGTGTGGCCGCATTTCTTCATCAGCTACCGAGGTTCTTCGACAGACGCTACGTACCACAAATCACATTCTGGAGAGGACATTTTGAGGAGGTTTGCAGAGTAAGTAGTTTTTCTATGAATGAATAACTCGAGAGTAAAACATCTTGATTCCTGATGTTACGCGTAAATAAAACTACACACTACTCACAAAAATTAAGGGCATGAAAAAAAAAACTCCAAATTTTTCTTAAATTTTTGACGATTTTTCAGCGAAGAATGATCGTATCGCAAAAAAATAAGTATTTTGAAGCTTTAAGACTAGTTTCAGGATTTTGAGGTCAATTTTTTTTGAAATTATGGTTCCAACATGATCAGACGAAATACAGCGAAAAAAAATTTTTCCGTCAAAAATTAAAGAAGAATTTGGAGTTTCTTTTCATTCCCTTAATTTTTTACAAAATTTTACGTGTTTGTATTCGGTTTTTGCTTTGCTGACATAAACTCTTTTCATCGTTCACGGTCACGGCGGTTTATCGGTAGCGTAAAAATAGTTGTTCCTTTATATAATATTCGCGTAAACATCATAAATCATTATAACATTTAATTTCGGCTTATTTACGTCACAGAGCTAGGCAGTCTTCTTTACAATAAAAGAGAAATGACCTACTATATCGCGTGGGTCAGACGGGTTGGGTCTTATTGTCCGTGTTCCTTCTCTTGCACAGATATTATAAGCAAATTTTATCCCATAGTCGTAACTTACAGCAGCCACGGGTAAGTTATGATTGTAAATTGTATTTTTACTTCGTCACAGAAATTTACTGAAATAGAATAGATAAAACATAACTTATATTTTTTTTTATAAAAGATAACACTCTGCACTAAGAAAATAATCCTTATATTGCGGGGGACTTTACAAACATATAATTAACGGACACAAATTACATCCAGACTCAGAACAACAATTTGTAGATCGCTCATAGTGTTGTCCTATTTGGGATTCGCACCCACGATACTGGTACGGTAGGTTGGTATTTTAACCCCTACACCATCTGTGCAGTAATTTTATTTCGGCTCAAATACGTCCCACTGCTGGGCTTCAGCCTCCTCCATAATAGGCAGGAAATTAACCTTACTATACCATGCTGGTCCGACAGCTCGGTATAGGGTTTTGTTTCGAGTTTTTCATCTCTTGCATAGATGTCATATGCGTAATATATCCCTTAGACACCGACGAGTAAAAGAGGGTTGTGAATTGTATTCTTACTCCGTCACCGCACGGAAATTAATTACGTGTGCAGTAATTATGAAAGCCGAATTTATGCAATCTAAACCGCTGAATTAAGATAGAAATGGATAAATTTAAAATAATCGCATGAAATATCTACGTATTACTTAAGGTTAATTTCACACATGTAGATAATGGCTCTAAAGCTATTTAAAACCATGATAAATATAATAACGGCCACAGCAATTTTGAACAATTTATTTTCATTTAATCTTGCTAACGGAGATATCCCCACAACTCGAATTGATGTCCCCCTAGGGCTGGTTCGCTGTCACGTTATGTCAGAAAAGATTTAATACCCTACTCAAACCATGTTTTGGTGAATCTACGAGTGAATTTTTATTTTAAATGATCTTTTAAATTGTTAAATGTAAGAGTAATATTTTAATAAAAAATAAAAAAAAATGTTATGGATTTAATCGTGTTTGTATTTGATTTATGATTGCCTGACGTTTCGAACACTTTACAGCATTCATGGTCACGGATAGATGTAAATCTCTGTAATAACTATGACTTGACAGACGTGACACATCTTAAACCACCCGTGAGCATAAACGCTGTAAAGTGCTCAAAACGTCATGCAATCAAAAATCAAGTACAAAAGCGATAAAATACGTAGTGGTAGGACCACACTGTCGACAGTTATCTGTCTACAGCCGCGGGCCGGTCCGTCCGGGGTAGCAGTACCACACTGAGCAGTATACGTCGCAAATAGACGTCTTAGTAGCAATTTGTTACTGCTCTTCGTTCGGTGAGCGAGAGAGCCCGAAGTCCAACTTTCTGAGGGTGTGTAGGGTTTTGGTGGTGCATTTGGTATCACCGAGCCTCAATGCTCGCATTCACACTCCCTTCACTTTCTTCCCGGTAGGCAGCGGCCTTGTAAAGGTCCATGAGCGGCAGCAACACTTATCATCAGGTGTACTGTTTGCTCGTTTGCCACTGCTTTCAATAAAAAAAATAGTTGTATTTACAATGTATTACACATTGTAAATAACAGAAACATCGCGTAAACATCAGAAATCATTATTTTAATAATATATTATTATTTTTTTTTTATTGCTATTGGTAATCAAGCAAATAATCTGATGGTAAGGAATACTGCTGCTCATGGACCTTTGCTAGACCCCTGTATACCGTAAAGAAAGTGAGGGAATCTGAAGGTGTGGAATGAGATTCAGTGATACTAAATATATCACCAGTAAGTGACCAAAACCCACCACACGAATATTTCGAGTTTTCCCTCTCTTGCATAGATGCTGTATGCGTATTATATCCCTTAGTCGTCTTTTACGACATACATGGGCAAGATAGGGAGTTGTGATTTGTATTCTTACTCCGTCATCACACGGATAATATATAAGGTTAATAATATTTTATTCTATTTCAGATCGAGATGGCGCCATGGGTGCAGAGTATATCCTTGGATGTCTACTTCATCTCTTACTACGGCTTCAGGGTTTTGTTCGTACATTTGATCCCATGCACTTCCCTTGTAGTGCTTAACGTACTCCTATTTAGGGCCATGAGAACAGCCCAGTTAAATAGACAAAGACTTTTCAAGGAGAACAGAAAATCCGAATGCAAGAAACTGAGAGATTCTAACTGTACCACTTTGATGCTAATAGTTGTGGTCACGGTATTTTTGTTGGTAGAAATACCTGTGGCTGTCGTAACAATTCTACACATTATTTCAAGTACGATTGTTGAGATTTTAGACTACTATATTGCTAATATCTTAATTCTTATCACAAATTTCTTTATACTGGTGTCTTATCCTATTAATTTTGCAATTTACTGCGGTATGTCGAGGCAATTTAGGGAAACTTTCAAGGAACTTTTTATCAGGGGAGCTGTGACAAGTAGGAAGAATGGCGGTTCAAGTAGATATTCATTGGTCAATGGTCCTAGGACTTGTACAAACGAAACTGTACTTTAATATGTATTGTGAATATCTTATGACTAGTTATTTAAGACTTTTAAATTATTTATTGCCGTTATCTGTATAATTACAACATATCAATCGATGAAATCCTTTTCTTTTTTCAAATATAGTTTTATGTATTTAAATATTATTTACTCAATAGTTTTTAGGAAAAACTTATATATTATTCGAAATAACTGTAGTTTCATATAAAACAGTAATGAATTTTTTTTTTTTTTACAACACCCTGCACTAAGGAAATAATCCTTGTATTGCGGGGGACTTTACAATTGACTTTTTTGAATTTCAATTGACGAAAATATGCACAAATATATACAAATTTAATTTTTAATTTAATAAAAATATAATATTTATGAATAATAAATAAATTATTAAATAAATCGTAGTGATCAATGTGATTTAGAATCATATAAATATAGTGAATAATATGTTGTAATGTGTAGTAATTTTAATGTATAAGTATGCATTTATATTTTGCATTTGTATAAAAATATAATGTATAATTAATTTATCAGTACTTTTTCGTGGCTGTGTGATTACCTGATCGTAATTTATTAATAATATTTTATTAGTTTTAATTTTTTTTATATAAAATTTATGTTATTACCCATATACTGATTAGCTGACCACACGGCCTTAAATGGTGAGCCCCCATTTCGAAAAAGCATTAAAAATACTGTAAATATTATACATAAATACTTCTAAATATTTCATTTCGTTCTCAGTGTGCTTTTATTGTAGAAAAATGAAATTAATAAAAAAAAATATAATTTATAAATTATTTGTAAATTTATATTTAAAAAAATATTGTAAAAAAAAACGTAGATAAATGTGTAAAAAATGTGTATTTATAAAAAAAATAAATTGGTACTAAATAGTTATAATATAGTGTAATATTTGTAATGCTTTCTTGTTTAAATTCGTTAAAAATTATAGAGGGTAGAGAGAAATAAAATTGACGTCATCGTCACAATATTTTGTCTCTACCCTCACATGACTATAGAAACATAATTTAAAAGGTGAAATCTTTTGTAAACTGATTCGGACCATGGCGAATTGAGATTATGTTAAGTACATAATATATTAAATGTATAAATTGTATAACAGTGTTTTATTTCTCAAATAGTTGCCATCACCCCTTCCTTACAGTGAAATGCCAATATTCTTTTTTTTTTTGGTGCAGAGGTGCGCCGACCGCGACCCACCCACAAAAAAATAATGCCAATATAAAGTAAACCATTGAACTAAAAAAGGTTGCGACACACCGTATGAAAAATTACTTAAAAACGATCATCTCTAGTCGTAAAAGACGACTAAGGGATATAATAAGCATATAACATTTGTGCAATAGAACCTCGAAATAAAACCCTATTCCAACACGTCTGACCAGCATGGAATAGTAGGTCAATTACCATCCCATTCTGGAGGAGGCCTTAGCCCAACATTGGGACATATATAGGCTGAAATGATGATGATGATGACGATGATCATTTGCTCTTCATTTCTTTATTCAATGGAGTCATCATCACATTTTCAGGCCATATAAGTGTTAGGCTCTGGCCACCTCCACTATGAGAAAAGTTGGCCTATTATACCACGCTGATTAGACGTGTTGATATGAAGTTTAATGTCAAGTTTTCCTTCTCTTACATTGATGTTATCTGTATACCATATGCCTTAGTCATCTTTTACGACAGCCACGTGTAAGAGAGGAGGAGTTGTATTCTTACTCTGTCACCACAAGGGTGATGGAGTTGTCGTCTCATCGGTGTCTTAGCTCATATACGTCCCATAGCTAGGCTGGAGCCTCCTACTCCATGATATGTGGGTCAGACGGGTTGGTATATTTTATTACGAGTTTTCGTTTTCTTGCATAGATGTTGTATGCGTATTATAATCCCTTAGTCGACTTTTACGACATCCACGGAGAAAATAAGGACTGGTGAATTATATTCTTATTCCCTCACCACGCAGAAAGACGGTCTCTCTTGTCCGTGGGTATTGTAATAGCCGAGTAAAGGATATATATATCATATCTTAGCAGATAACATCTATGCAAGAGTAGGTAAACGCCACATAAAAGCCTATGCCAATACGTATGACTAGGGTGGTATAGGGTGGTTAATTTATTTCTGTTGTGCAGGAGGCCCGAGCCAAATAGTGGGATTTATGATGATTATGGTGTTTCAGATTATCATCATTCAGCCCAGTTTAAGGGGCCGTACGCCATCCTTCCATCGTCCAGGACAAATTGGGCGGGTTATGTCCAGATTATACAAAAAAACAAACTAAAGAGTTCCAGTATGTTTTAAATAATAGTTTGCTAGATAATCTCACACAACCTTCTGCTGTGCTCGATCTTCACCATCATTTGAGTTCATATACATCCCACTGTTAGGCTCAGACTCCTCCACTTTAGCAAGGCATTTGACGTACTGTACCACGCTGGTCAAACATAAGGTTAAGTATCGCGTTTTCCTCCTCTTCCTCGGTGATCTAACGGCAATATTTTTCTGCAATATTATTCATTGCACAATAAAAATATTAGATTTACTCACAGTATATGCAAATAGGGCAAGCATATGTTTTCCATAACGAAAATACAACCGTTCTACAGATTTAAAATATCCTTTATACTTTTAACCGGTTTTTATAATTCTTTCACCAATGCAAAGCTAAATTATCAGCGAGTGGCATATAATATATATTTATCCTCGTATTCCCTTGGAAACTTACCTTGGAATTTTAGGTGGATGAAACTGCGGGAATTTTGTAGTAAAATATATATGTAAGAGTGGTAGGACCACACTGTCGACAGTTATCTGTCTACAGCCGCGGGCCGGTCCGTCCGGGGCAGTACCATGCTCTCGCAGAAAATCGACGTCTGAGTAGTAGCGATTTGTTACTGTGCTTCGTTCGGTGAGCGAGAGAGCCAGCAGCCCAACTTTCTGAGGGTGTTTGCGTGTGGAGGGTTTTGGTGGTGCCCTTGGTATCAACAAGCCTCAATTCACGCATTCACACTCCCTTCATTTTTTCGCGGTAGGCAGCGGCCTTGTAAAGGTCCATGAGCGGCAGCAACACTTACCATCAGGTGTACTATTTGCTCGTTTGCCACCGTTGGCAATAAAAAAAAAAAAATGTAAAGTATTTCCTGCAATATTTTTCATGGCACAATAAAAATATTAGATTTACACACAGCATATGCAAATAGGGCAAGCATATTCATATATTTTCCATAACGAAAATACAACTGTTCTACAGCTTTAAAATATTCTTTTATACCTGAATATTCAGCATAAAATATTTGCTTTAGTTGCTTACAAATAGCGTCCATATTTTCAAGTGTCAGAAGGACCAAGAGTAATGGAGTAATTTAAAAATAGTATGATCACATTTTACAATTTATACCGCATAACGTATTCAAAATTCTAAAGGACAGAATGCTAACTATAATATTTATTTTAATACTAGCAATCCGCCCTCGTTTCGCTTCGGTTTCAGTCGCCTTACCCGCGTAGTTGCCGTTCCCGTGGGAATACCGGAATAAAATATAGCCTATGTTACATCCTAATATTATAGCTTTCCATTGGTGAAAGAATTTTTGAAATCGGTTCGGTGGTTTAAGCGTGAAAGCGTAACAAGCAAACAAACTTACTTTCGTATTTATAATATTAGTAAGAATTACCAAGCCTCACATTACTCGTAGGTGTCGTAAAAGATGTCTAGTCCAGCTCCAAATGATAGGTGTTGAAAATAATAGCGAAGAAAGGGTATGCAGCGACAACTATGTAAGAGAAACAAAACTCAAAAACTTATACCAACCTGGTGACCTATCGACCAGCGTGGTGTTGATCAATTGCTCTCCCACTGTATTGATGATAATTGATACTGCCGCTCATTTACCTTTATTAGGTCGCTGTCTACCATGAAAAAAGTGATATCAATAAGGTTCGGTGATAATAAAGGCAAAACCATAATCCACTACACGCAAACACCCTGAGAATGTTGGGCTTCCGGCTCCCTCGCTCACTGCACAAAGTGCAGTAACAAATTTCTACTACTCAGACGTCGATTTTCTGCGCAAGTCTAGTACTATCACGAACGGACCGGCCCGCGGCTGTAGATAGAAGATTGTGGGTGGTGTGGTCCTACCATATCATTAACCACCTATTATAGCATAATATTCAAACACGAAATTAATAATTCTGAGCAAAAAACCGTCTTCAACTGTTTTCATGATGTCATTATCAGAATTGTACCAATTGAAATAAAACCACACGGGAAGCACCAGCTTTCAAATAAAAAATAATCATCAAAATCAGTTCATCCAGTCGAAAGTTCTGAGGTAACAAACATTAAAAAAATACAGTCGAATTGAAAACCTCCTCCTTTTTTGAAGTCGGTTAAAAAGGGACCTGTGTTATTCAAGAAATAAAATCTGGAGTACGCTCGTAAAAAAAGGATTTTATGAAACAGCACACTATATTTATTTCCTTAGAGCATCTGTGTGTTCATTAAAATGTATGTTCTAGTAGTTTCCAAGATATTCTATTTTTTCATTATACTAAAAGATTATTTTATATGCCATTTTAAAATTATATCTATACTAATATTATAAAGAGGAAAAATTTGTTTGTTTGTTTGTATTGAATAGGCGCCGAAACTACTGGACCGATTTCAAAAATTCTTTCACCAATGAAAAGCTATAATATCAGGGCGTAATATAGGCTATATTTTATCCCGGTATTCCCACGGGAACGGGCACTAGGCGGGTAAGACGAAGACGAAGCGAAGCGAAGGTAAATTGCTAGTAACATATATTAAGAAGGATTTTTTTTTTGGGACTAATCCCACCACACATTCCCACCATTGTAACTCCTGTAAGCCAGGATCCACAATGGTCTCCATAAATGACACCGAGGTTTGACCCTCAGGCAGTCCCGGGATATGATTTTAATTGTCTTGGGACCCGCAACAAATTTAATTAGAAAAGATTAAAGAGGAGGAGTTGGAAAGAGAGATTCCACTTCCCTCCTAGGCAAAGCGGGAGACAGGAAAACAAAATGACTAGTCAGCCAATAAGTAAAAAGTTGTACAGCTACGATAGCGCAGCAGTACGGCACCACGGATACGGAAGAGCTTAACGGGGCCTATATGTGAGCGTTAAGATTGATTGCTACAGTAGGTATGGCAGAAACGCATGAACGCACGGAAATTTTCTCGAGTTGCTACAAAGTCCGTATAGTATACTACCCCACAGGTGACTTGCAAACTGTTTAACATAAAGTTACGCTCGTTTCGCCAGAGATCGCACCCACCCCAATAGAAGTGAAATTAACCTACTATACCACGCTAGTCAGACATGTTGATATAGAGTTTCATTTCGAATTTTTCTTCTCTTGCACAGATTTTATGTGCATATTAAATCCCTTAGTCGTCTTTTGCGACATCCACGAACAAGATAAATTGTATTCTTACTCCGTCACCACACGGAAGAATTATAGATTAGATTCCATCTTTTCGATAGGTTCGAACATAAAGATTATTAGCATTTATTCACGACTTTATCCGTATTTATCCGTTATTTTTTATCGTAGTTGGGTTTTAGTTTTTACTTTTTTTATCTTGTTCTATTGATTAATAAGCAAGGCTCCAAGGGAAATATAAAGTCTGAAGAAATCCTTATAACTTATTTACGCATAGGCATATTTTTTATTACAATCAAGACAAAGAGTAAATAACAATCGCAGATCCTAAATATAGAATATTGACATCTCTCATAGATAAAGAAAGGCCTTTATTTTATCAAATACCAGACTATTTCTATTTAAATAAATAATAATTCATGTAATTTCATTTTTTTGTATTTATTTTGTACGCCGATGTTGAAACCGTCGGGTTTCTCGGTTAAAATTAATATTGTATGTCTCGCCCTAGGCAATGGAAGTCCAATTTAATATTAGTTTTGTTCTATATAATAAAATGAACAGATTGTAATGGAGTAAAATAAAATGAGTACGTCATCATTTCAAAAAATTGTTGAGCTCATGCCTCCTGTATCTATAAGCTTCAGGGTGCTTTTAGTGAAGTTTTTCTTTTTTTTTATTGCCGTTGGTGGCAAACGAGCAAGCAGCACACCTGATGGTAAGTGACGCTGCCGCACATGGACCTTTGCAATACCAGGGGCACAGCCAGGCCGTTGCCGACCATGAAGAAAAAGCTCTTCTTAAACCTCGTTTAAAGAAGGACATGCTATAGCGCTGGGGAAACACAGCAGCAAGTAGTTTATTGCAGAGCTTGCACGTACGTGGGAGAAATGATCGCTGGAAACGTACAGTTGAAGACCATAACGTTTCTAGGTGAAATAGATGAACCCTGCTGCGGTGTCGAGTGGTACGTTTGTAAAACGGTGACGGTGGTACCTAGTCAAACAGTTCCTTGGAGCACTGCCCATAAAAGAGCCGATAGAGTACGAAGAGTGACCCAAAGTCTCTCCGCCGCTCCAGTGGCTCCAACCTGTCCGTAAGATTGGCATCCCCGATGATTCGAATAGCACGCCTTTGGAGGGAGTCAAGTGGGTCTAGCTGATATTTGGGCGCGCCCGCCCAGAGATGTGAGCAATACTCCACATGAGGACGAACTTGTGCTTTGTATAATACAAGACGCTGTCTCGGTGTGAAGTACCGCCTCGCTCTGTTCAGGACGCCCAACTTTTTGCTTGCCAATTTGGCCTTGTCCTCCAAATGACTCCCAAACTGAACTTTGCTCGATATTTCGACGCCGAGGATCCCAACGCTGTCGGAAATTTGGAGAGTTACTCCTTGGAACTGAGGTGCCATGACAAACGGGTCCTTCTTTGCAGTAAACGCGCAAAGTTGTGTCTTTGTGGAGTTGAACTGGACTAAGTTCCGTTCACCCCATTCCGAGGCCCGCCCCAGAGAGCGCTCGACTTCAGACACAAGTTGAACCCTTCTTTCCTGTGTACTCCGAGGGATATTCCGTTGCTCGGTGTACCGCTCGTCACCCGTGCTGTCATCCGCATAGCAACGCATATTCTCAATGGAGAGCATGTCGTTGATATGCAGGATAAACAACGTCGTGGAGAGCACCGAGCCTTGTGGTACACCAGCATTAATGGTCAAGGTCATGGTATCGGAGCAGGAGCCATCTACGACGACTGTTATACTCCGACCATCCAGAAAGCTGGCGATCCAATTACAGAGTCCCTCGGGGATTCCGTATGATGGTAGCTTCTATAGAAGTGCCCTGTGCCAGACCTTATCGAACGCCTTTACGATATCTAGGCTGAACGCTAGCGCCTCACCCTTGCCCTCCAAGGCCTCTGCCTAACGGTGTGTGAGGTACACAAGAAGATCACCAGCCGATCGGCCACGACGGAAGCCGTATTGGCGATCACTGATCAACTGGTGATCCTCAAGGTACTGCAGAAGCTGGCGGTTTATAACTTTCTCCATTATCTTGGAGAGCAAGGATGTTATCGCAATTGACCTGTAATTCGATGATCGGACCGGTCTCCCTTTTTAGGGATCAGGTGGACATGGGCTACCTTCCACGAAGACGGAACCCTATTAGTATCGTAGGAAAGTCGGTATAGGCGCGTGAGGATAAGAGTCAGTTCAGGGGGGGGCGCACGTCTTCAACACCACTGCAGGGATGCCATCCAGCCCACTCGACTTATGGATGTCTAAGAGCCGCAGCTCCCGCCTGACCCCTCGCTGCGTGATGCGGATTTCACGAAGCGAGCTTTTACACCCCGGGATTGTAGGTGGTGTGGCAGCTCCGGCATCCAAAGTCGAGCTACAGGCAAAGAATTGACCTAAAAGATTGGCCTTCTCCTTTGAGCTGTGGGCTAGACTACCATCGTGTTTCTGCAATGGTGGGAGATTGGGCTGGCAGAAGTTACGTTGGGCAGCCTTAGCGAGTGACTAGAATGCACGACTCCCGGCGGGATAGCTTTGCAATCGCTCGCCAATTCTGACAACATGTTCCGCCTTGGCTCTGGCAATAGCTTTCTTACTAGATCTGGAGGCGCCATTAAATTGCCGCTTCACCTCTTTGGCGTTCGGGTCCTGACATTGTTTGGCCCTATTCCAGGCCTGATATGCGGACTGCTTTTGGCGTGCAGCATCCCTACAGGTTTTACTAAACCAGGGTCGGCTGCGGCCGCCGACAGGTATTTTTCTCATTTAATCTTTCTCGTTTAATCATTTGCTAGCAAACATTATTACTCAGAACCAGGAGTGCCCTAAGTATGGGTGACGAACAAATATTAAGTGGGCCCTAAAACATAAGATAACCCGACATGAAATGAAAATAAATAGGGATTTTCCATGTGGTGACGGAATAAGAATACTATTTCCCATTCCCTATCTTACCTGTGGATGTCGTGAAAGACGACTAAGGGATGTAATATAATAATAATCTTTATTGTACCATTAACCTTCACAAATTTGTTTGTAAGCTCTGACTCCCAAATTAGCATAAGCTGTGTGTTGGGAACCAGTTCCATCTCAGTAACAAGTTAATTATATAATAAATTATTAAATAGCCACAATGGTTAATATATATTGATGTTGCATGGTTGTGTGTAGGTGATATGCGCGAGCACGTTTGTGTGGGTGCGTGCGTGTGTGTTTGTCTGTACGATGCATGTGTGCGTGTGTGTGTATGTTTATGTGTGTGTAATGTTTATTTTGATTTTATTTTACAATTTCAAATAGTTTTTCAGTGTCATTATAGTCTAAATCCTTTAGCCACAAATTAATTTTATTTTTAATGATGTAATTCGATAAGTGTTTAGTTTTATACTTTAAATTTAATTTGTTATACAATCTAGGTGCAATATTACTGTAGTGTTGTTGAGCAAATTTACTTCTAACTCTAGGGACTGGGCATTTGTCTATTCTTGTACCCGATGGTATGAGATGCGGAACAGAGATTTTCTGATATTTACGTATACATTGATACGCAAACAATTTCCGCACACTCAAAACATCAGCTTTGTCGTAGACTGAATTGGTTGGGTGTCTAAACGGTAAGCAAAGCAGAACTTTGAGAACAGCCCGTTGTGCTCTCTCTAGCTCAAGCATGTATGTCTTTGCTGCTGAACCCCACGAATATATACAATAGGTAATCACGCACTCGGCCAGTGCTTTGTATACTTGGATCAGCAGTGTAATATTTGATATCCATCTCAGGTCTTTAAAAATGTAAATAAGTTTTCTTAATCTATTACTAACGATAGTTATATGTTTCTTCCAATTTAATGTAATATCAATATTAATTCCTAAATATTTAACTTCTGTTGCTCTTGGCAACTTAGGACAATTACAAGGTGATCTTAATAATCGTACATTGTTGGAACGGTTGCATGGATAACAATGCGCACGAAGCTGAAAGTTTTCAGGCGAAGACGCCATGGTCTTACTAAAGCACAGAAATAAAGTTTTATCTACATTGAGAGACAGCAGACTATCTTCAAGCCATGCAGTGATAGTAGATACGCCCTCTTTGACCACTTGCCGTACGTTCTCCCAGGTGTCGCTATAGAAAAGTACGACAGTATCGTCAGCAAACATTTGTACATCAGCACCTTTGATTCGAAGTTTAAATAACTCGTTAATGTAGGTCAAAAAGAGCGTCGGACCTAGCGTACTGCCCTGCGATACACCATAGGATCCCTTGCCAAAGTCACTAAAGTGATTTTCAACTCTAATACACTGCTTCCTCTCAGTGAGATAGTCCTTTATCCATAAAAGTGCTTTTTCCCTAACTCCTATATTTTCCAAGCGACTTAAAAGGATCGGTATGGATACGGTATCAAACGCCTTTTAGGTCTAAGAATATCCCAACACATTTATTATTTCTATCGAGATGAGCTGTAATGCTAGTGGTGAGTTGTAGAACAGCGTCATCAGTAGATCGATTGGCACGAAATCCGTATTGGTTTTCACTAAGGAGTATAAACTCCTTAGTGCTTTCAAGGTATTGCATTAGTCGCTTGTTCATAACCTTTTCCATTACTTTAGAGAGGGTGTTTAAAAGAGAAATAGGCCTATAGTTTGTAACTAGATGTCTATCGCCTGATTTATATATGGGGCATACGATAGCGCTTTTAAATATTTTAGGAAAGATACCGTATTCGAAACTTAAATTAATTAGGTAGGATATGGGCCCCGCAAGACAGTGACTAAATGTTTTTAAAATGGACGCATTAATTTTATTTATACCCGGAGCACTGTTCGTCTTAAGACTGTTAATGACATTAAGTACTTCAGTAGGATCTGTTAAATAAAGTGCCATAGAATTTAATGGTGCATCAGTTGTTCTAGCTTTTTGGGCTAATGTTGCCTCTTCTGTACTCAACTTCCTCAGGGCCTGATTAGCAAGATCTGAGCCAATAGACGTGAAAAAATTATTAACTTCATTGAGAGATTTTAACAGTTGCTTTTAATTCTAACAACTCTGTGCACAGTGTTTTAGTCTTATTCATATTATATAATTCTTTGATCGTACTCCAAGTTTCTCTCATATTACCTTTAATTTTATTTAATTTATCATTATAATAATTCATTTTCAATCTCTTTATAATTCTGTTTAGTGTATTTCTGTATATTCTATATTTATTTTTCATTTGTAGGTTATTAGAATGGTATTGGGGATGAATAATTCCATCCCTGTAATAACCGTTTCGGCAACGCAGTCCGCACAGACGCCAGCCAGGGTCCCCAGATGCGAAGCAAAGCCGCTTCCATGGGTAGGATGCGTAAAACTCGCGAAGTCCATCCCAATCTGCTGACTTATATTGCCAGACTCTGCGAGTCCCAGTTGCCGTAGAGCGACTAGGCCTCGCAACAGGGGCTCTGCTACGGACCAAGCAGTGATCAGAAGACCCAAGTGGGGCTTCGACCACCACCTGGTATCCGTGCTGGTGTGTAGTCAGCAGAAGATCCAGTAAAGAAGACTCATGGCTCTCAATATCTGGGACACGGGTGGGCTGTGTTATCAGTTGTGAGAGACCATAGGCCGAGGCCATATTGAAGAGATGTCGACCCTGGTGGTCAGTGGTTCGGGACCCTAACCACTGTTTATGATGAGCGTTGAAATCTCCAAGAACCACCACCTCCGCCGATGGACACTGCTCCAATATTTCGTCAATCCCCCATTGGACGTTCTCAAATAACTGAATTGATCCCGGATCACTGCCATGGGGCCTGTAAAGGCATAGATGTTATATACATTAGTCGCCTTATACGACACCCATAGGCAAGAAAAGGGGTAGTGAATTGTATTCTTACTACGTCACCATACGGGACATGTGGTATAGCAGGTCAATAATCTCCTATAGTGAAAGAGGCACAGCCCACAGGCCCAGCAGTGAGACGTATAAGAGTTGTAATAATGAATCAGAATCAGAATCATTTTATTGTTTCACTGTTACATTTGGTGCAAATGTTATTACAATATCTATAGTAGGTACTGAAACATTGTACCCATATCGGGCGTGCAATAATAAAAGTTTTATACTAGTCAATGTCTAATGCAATAAAATAAAATGTCACGGAATTTATAATAGAGGGTATTTAACAAATTCATTACAATAGATTAATTCTTCAAATAGGTACATTATTATATTCTCTAATTTATTAAAATTGATTGAAACAAATTATTAAGGTCTAGATTAGAATGTCAATTATTTATCCGTAATGAGAAAAATTCATCTATATTATAAAATACATTTTTTATCAAGCAAGCCTTTAATTTATTTTTGAATAATATGCCGATTAATGCTTTTATATGGATTGGTAGATGATTGAATACGCGAATTGCAGTGATGTATGAACTTTTGTAGAATATTGCGTTTTTTTAAATTGGGTAGCCACAGGTCATATCTATATCTATTACGTAAATTATTTCTTAGTGAAGCTTTACACGTGAAGTGTTCACTGTGATTCTTTACAAACACAGACAATGCCAAAATATATACACTGGTTAGGGTAAGAAACTCTTTCTCCTTAATATTGCTCTAAGAGACTCATCACTATGCATTTTATAAATAATTCTTAGACACCTTTTCTGTAAAATAAATGTTTTTTACGCGTTTACTGAGTTTCCCCAGTATATTACGCCATAGGTCAATAGAGGATACACAGTACCAAAATACGCATTTCTAGCCGTATTTTCGTCGATTATTTCAGAGAGTATTGAGATAGCATAACAATGACTAGAAATTTTCTTATTTATAACATCAATATGGTTTTTCCAGTTGACAGATGACAAAATGATATATTATTGACACATTTTTCATAGCAGCCCACATATGTCCCACTGTTGGGCTCAGGCCTACTCCACAATTAGAGGGAATTTAACCTACTATACCATGCTGGTTAGGCATGTTGATATAGGGTTCCATTACGAGTTTTGCTTCTCTTGCACAGAGATTATGTGCATATTATATTCCTTAGTCGTCTTTTACGACATCCACGGGCAAGATGGGGCGTGGTGAATTGTATTCTTACTCCGTCACCACACGGATTTATCACACGTCATAAATTATAGAGGTATTTTCTGACTAGTGACGGAGTAAGAATACAATTACCAACCAACAACAAAATATTGATATGATAGATTTTTTTATTGCTAACTGTCACAAACGAGCAAACAGTACACACTTAATGGTAAATGTCGCTGCCGTTCATGGACCTTTGCAAGGCCGCTGCCTACCGCGAAGAGAGTGAAGGGAGTGTGAATGCGTGCAATGAGGTTCGATTATACTAAAGGCATCACTAAAACCCACCACACGCAAACACCCTCAGAAACTTGGGCTTTCGACTCTCTCGCTCACCGAACGAAGCGCAGAAACAAATTGCTACTACTCGGACGTCGATTTTCTGCTCAGTGTGGTACTACCCCGGACGGACTGGCTCGCAGCTGTAGACAGACAACTATCAACAGTGTCATCCTTTTTTATGGGTGAGCTATGGTCAGCGCAAACGACATCCATTCCATCCGGGGCGATGAAAGGACGACGCGCGGAACCATAACCCACTCGTAGTACGTCGCCTTCGTCGTTGGGCCGATCACCAGTACCGAGTTCCTTGTCCTCAGTGGTCGGCCCGACGGAATACCCTTTCGGGTACCCTCACCTCTCGACGTCCCTGTCTCGGGACGTCGGTCGCCGTTGCGCGGTTAGCCTCTCCTCTCTGCACTAAATTTCCCGGTCCGATCACCCGTGGCCTCGGCTAAACAGTGTGATCCTACCACTACTTATAGATATAAACTAGCAACACGCCCTCGCTTCGCTTCGGTTTTAGTCATTTTACCCGCGTAGTTCCCGTTCCCGTGGGAATACCGGGATAAAATATAGCCTAGTTTACGCCCTGATATTATAGCTTTCCATTGGTGAAAGAATTTTTGAAATCGGTCCAGCCGTTTTGAAGATTACCCGGAACAAACAGACAGACAGACAAAAATTTTTTAATCTGTATTTTAGGCATAGGTGTCGTGCAAATAACCGTGTGAGCATGAAAAAAGTCTATTATTTTGACATTACAAACGGACACTCCAATTTTATTTATTGGTATAGATAGATAGTGGTAGGCCTTAGTGATTAAGATATCTTATCGCTATGGCTTAATCGTCTTCTACGCCTCGAAAGGTAAGAAATGATGACGTTTATTCACACCCAGTCAACAAAACGATAAATATTCTTGCTAAAAGTTTATTTATGACTCGATCCATTAGTCTGACACAACCCCACCCCAGTCACCCATGTGAAGTGCTATGGTGTATTGAATTAGAGGTAATAACGACCGCGCCCACTTTCATCATGGTACTCATAAATATATTTTTATGAATCTCTCAATAAAATTATTTGTAAGCTAGTCATTTATAGCCCTAAATATTACTTTGATTATATTAGGGATTGAAGTATGAAATTCCGTTTCGTACTGATAAATTAAAACCATTTGTAATAAAACAGATTTCTTTAAACAAAGTATTTACCCTCGTTATCTATACATTTCTGCCATCTAATTGGAAGATCGTGTAAATCTTTTGTGATACAACTATGGGATCCTGGACTCCACAAAATGTGTGAAGGTACTGCCTCCTCGGAAGAAATTTTTTTCCCGTGCAAATAATTGTCTAAATCGCAAGAATGGTAGTCGGTCGGGGCGAAGTCTGGCGAGTACGGAGGATGGCGTATAGCTTCTAACTGCAGGTCTTGTAGTGTTAAAACAGTTTCTGGAGCAGTATGAGGTCTTGCGTTATCATGGAACAATAATGGTGAAAAGTCGGGGCTGTTTTACTGCGAGTTTCGTCATCATTGTTTGGAGTTCTGCACAGTACACATTTGCGTTTATTGCTTGACCAAATCTGAGGAAGCTGTAGGGAATTACACCATGAAGTGACCATCAAACAGTTACCATCACCTTTCTATGGGTAAGCTTCGCTTTAGGGCATTGATGTGGCATTTGACCTGGAGTCAGCCATTGCGTTGCTTGCTTGCGATTATCATAAAGAATCCACTTTTCATCAAACCTCACAATTCGATACAAGATCTTTTCATTTCTATACCGGTTTGATAGGATAAGGCAAGCTTCAACGCGCCCGCTCTCTGCAGGTCAGTCAAATCATGAGGCTCCCATTTTTCAAGTTTTTTGTTTTGCCGATTTGATGCAAATGGGTCAATATTGTGGGTATGCTATTGTCGCTAATTTCTTATATATATTCTCCGTGTGGTGAGGAGAAATGAGAAATACATTAACATGTTTTAATAGAAATTTGAAAAATCTAACGTAAAACGTGAATCAGGTCAAACATATAAAAAAAGATATACAAACTAAACACACACCCTCGAGTTACAATTTTCTCCGTCGCGCTGAAAACCAATAAGAAAACATTATTGAGTCCATATTGTGTCTTCTATAGCTACTTTCGAACTATTTACACACACACCCTTCAGGAAAACGATGCAATATCGAACATGGAAGGCTTTTGTGTTAAAATCCTTGGAATAAACGAAATGAATCTCTGAATAAATAGAAGTAACGATATTGCTTCAAAGATAATTGAACAAGATTTTATATTTTGTAGATAATATTTACCTTCATTACGATATCAAATTTAAAAAAAAAACAAGATTATAAAAAGGTAACGAGAGCGTTCTTTTTTTTAAATACTACATGCACAAAGAAAATAATCGTTGTATTGTGGGGGACTTTACAAATACATCATTAGCATACACAAATTGTAATTTGTGTGGATGTATCCAGACTGAACGAAAAATTTATGGATCGCACAAAGTGTTTTCCTGCGTGGGATTCGGGGCGACGACACTTGCACGATAAGTCGATTTCTTAACCACTACGCCATCTTTGCAATCTGTGTAACTTTATATATATTACGGCTAATACCCGAAGTGCGGCTACACCTAGTTCTAGCCGGCTAAAACTAGGCGTAGCCGCACTTCGGTGTTTAAACCTAGTTGTAACAGATTTTTTCACGGCATTAGCCTTACACCTAAAATTATGTAGGTGTAGCCGATTTCATTTGGTTAAAACTAGGTATAGCCTTCTTTATGCTGGCTACAACTAGATGTAGCCATTCCTACGTGATTAAAACTAGATGTAAAGTAACACGAGCGTCGCCAAGGGGCTGGGCGGGGTTACCTCGCCGACGATGCTCGGGGTTGATCGCCTGACGATGGATTGTTTAAGCTATATAATCAGTTTGGCACGATCCTGAATTGTTTTCTAGAAATCAATTCTCTGTATGTAATTCAAAATTTTTGGACGTTAGTTTAGTCTCCTGAGAAAAAATCATTACGCCAAATAGCTAATGCTCAATCAACATCAGGAGGACCTAGTTATAAAATATGCCACTGCAAAACTAAATGTGGTATTAAAAAGTGTCTCTGGAAAGCTGCCGGTATATTATGTAACTCTAAATGCCATTTAAATTTATCTTGTTCGAATAAATAATAATTGTTTTTGATTGCTGTTAATTAGGTTAATATAGAATTTGAACTTTTTTTTTGCTCACGCTGTGGAAATGCATTTACGCACTATTCTCCCGCCGATGATGGACGAGGGAGTCTGTATGGGACTCGCTGGCTACAAAAGCGACCGAAATATCCACTAAAATCACAGCAGCCTCTACCGCACTTTTACGAGGTGCCAGCGAGATCGTCTGATGATATTCTGTCCCCAACACCCCAACGCTTGGCCGTCTGGCCGTAATCTGTCCTCATGCAGAGCGGTGGGAGGACGCAAGAGCTTCACGTGCCCGCTCCACGGCCTTCTTCCTTGTAATGACAGCCTTACAAAAGGATGTCATCGACGATCAGCAGCTGCCGCTGCCGAGTTATTTTTTTTTTTTTTTTTTTTTTTTTTTTTTTTATTGCCAACGGTGGCAAACGAGCAAGCAGCACACCTGATGGTAAGTGAAACTGCTGCACATGGACCATTGCAATACCAGGGGCACAGCCAGGCCGCTGCCTACCGTGAAGGAAATACTCTTCTTAAACCTCGTTTAAAGAAGGACATGTCATAGCGCTCGGGAAACACAGCAGCAGGTAGTTCATTCCAGAGCTTGCACGTACGTGGGAGAAATGATCGCTGAAAACGTACAGTTGAAGACCATAACGTTTCCAGGTGAAATGAATGAACCCTGCTGCGATGTCGAGTGGTACGTTGGTAGAATGGTGACGGTGGTACCAAGTCAAACAGTTCCTCGGAGCACTCCCCGTGAAAGAGTCGGTAGAGTACACAGAGTGACCCAAAGTCTCTCCGCTGCTCCAGCGACTCCAATCTGTCCGTAAGATTGGGATCCCCGACGATTCGAACAGCCCGTCTTTGCAGGGAGTCAAGTGGGTCTAGCTGATATTTGGGCGCACCTGCCCAGAGATGTGAGCAGTACTCCACATGAGGACGAACTTGTGCTTTGTATAGCACAAGACGCTGTCTCGGTGTGAAGTACCGCCTGGCTCTGTTCAGGACGCCCAACTTTTTGCTTGCCAATTTGGCTTTGTCCTCCAAATGACTCCCAAACTGGACTTTGCTCGATATTTTGACGCCGAGAATCCCAATACTCTCAGAAATTGGAAGAGTTACTCCTTGGAACTGAGGCGCCATGACAAATGGGTCCTTCTTTGCAGTGAACGCGCAAACTTGTGTCTTTGTGGGGTTGAACTGGACTAGGTTCCGTTCACCCCATTCCGAGGCCCGCCCCAGAGAGCGCTCGACTTCAGACACAAGTTGAACCCTTCTTTCCTGAATACTCCGAGGGATATTCCGTTGCTCAGTGTACCGCTCATCACCCGTACTGTCATCCGCATAGCAAAGCATTCTCTCGATAGAGAGCATGTCATTGATATGCAGGATAAACAACGTCGGGGAGAGCACCGAGCCTTGTGGTACACCAGCATTAATGGTCATGGTATCGGAGCAGGAGCCATCTACGACGACTTTTATACTCCGACCATCCAAAAAGCTGGCAATCCAATTACAGAGTCCCTCGGGGATTCCGTATGATGGTAGCTTCGATAGAAGTGCCCTGTGCCAGACCCTATCGAACGCCTTTGCGATATCTAGGCTGAACGCCAGCGCCTCACCCTTGCCCTCCAAGGCCTCTGCCCAACGGTGTGTGAGGTACACAAGAAGATCACCAGCCGACCATGACGAAAACCGTATTGGCGATCACTGATAAGCTGGCGATCCTCAAGGTACTGCAGAAGCTGGCGGTTTATAACCTTCTCCATTATCTTGGAGAGCAAGGATGTTATCGCAATTGGCCTGTAATTCGATGGGTCAGACCGGTCTCCCTTTTTAGGGATCGGGTGGACATGGGCTACCTTCCACGAAGACGGAACCCTATTAGTAGCGTAGGAAATTCGGTATAGGCGCGTGAGGATGGGAGTCAATTCAGGGGCGCACGTCTTTAGTACCACTGCAGGGATGCCATCCGGTCCACTCGACTTATGGACGTCTAAAAGCCGCAGCTCCCGCCTAACCGCTCGCTGCGTGATGCGGATTTCGGGCAGTGAGCTTTCACACCGTGGGATGGTAGGTGGTGTGGCAGCTCCGGCATCCAAAGTCGAGTTACAGGCAAAGAATTGACCTAGAAGATCGGCCTTCTCCTTTGCGCTGTGGGCCAGACTACCATCGTGTTTCTGCAGTGGTGGGAGATTGGGCTGGCAGAAGTTGCCTTGTGCAGCCTTGGCGAGCGACCAGAATGCACGACTCCCAGCGGGATAGCTTTGCAATCGCTCGCCAATTCTGGCAACATGTTCCGCCTTGGCTCTGGCAATAGCCTTCTTACTAGATCTAGAAGCGGCGTTAAATTTCCGCTTCAACTCTTTGGCGTTCGGGTCCTGGCATTTTTTGGCCCTATTCCAGGCCCGATATGCGGACTGTTTCTGGCATGCAGCCGTCCTGCAGGTTTTGTTAAACCAGGGTCGGCTGCGGCCACCGACGGGTATTTTGGTGTTGGGGATGAATAATTCCATCCCCGTAATAACCGTTTCGGTAACGCAGTCCGCACAGACGCCAGGGTCCCCAGAGGCGAAGCAAAGCCGCTTCCATGGGTAGGATGCGTAAAACTCGCGCAGTCCATCCCAATCTGCTGACTTATATTGCCAGACTCTGCGAGTCCCAGTCGCCTTAGAACGACTAGGCCTTACAACAGGGGCACTGCTACGGACCAAGCAGTGGTCAGAAGACCCAAGAGGCGCTTCAACCACTACCTGATATCCGTGCTGGTGTGTAGTCAGCAGAAGATCCAGTAAAGAAGACTCATGGCTCTCAATATCTGGGATACGGGTGGGCTGTGTCACCAGTTGTGAGAGACCATAGGCCGAGACCATATTGAAGAGATGTCGACCCCGGAGGTCAGTGGTTCGGGACCCCAGCCACTCTTTATGATGAGCGTTGAAGTCTCCAAGAACCACCACCTCCGCTGATGGACACTGCTCCAATATTTCGTCAATCCCCCATTGGACGTTCTCAAATAATTGAATTGACCCCGGATCACTGCCATGGGACCTGTAGAGGCATGCGTAGATGCGGGTAAGCCCTCCATAGTCTACGCGTAGCCACAGGATTGACAAGTCACCATGTTCGAGGGCCCGAAGGCGGCGACAGCAGATATCACCTCGGATGAATACGCACACCCCGGCTTTACGACGGAAGGTATGCTCCAACTCGTAGCCGGGGTAATTTAGGTACGAAATGTCATCCGGAGCACCTATCTGCGTCTCCGTTAAAAAGAGTAAGGCAGGCCGCGCCGTCTCGAGGTGATGGTGGACGGCGTCGAGATTGCTATGTAAACCCCTGATATTGCAAAAATCCACATCAAATGTGGATAAGGGGACCGCCGTAGAAAATCGTCTCTTTTTAATTTTCTTGGCCATGATTTTTAATTTAAGAAGAGGAGGAAGGGAGTGTGAATGTGTATAACGGAGTTCGGTGATACCAAAAAAAAAGGCAGGGCATAGTGCATGGTCGAGGAGAGAGTGTTGTGAGGAGCTGACACGAAGCACGGAAGGGCCCCCGATGCCCCCCCGTGTGTAGCCGCCGAGGTCCACTCCGGTTTCCCACACCGGCACGACGACTACCCAACGGGATTTTCGCCGGTTGGTGGGACAGCCTCCCAGGGAGGATGATCCTGGGTTCGGGTCCCCTGCTGACCGGCAGGTGGCCGGCGGTGACCATTCCCATCGGGTCTCCCTGTACACCATGCCAGCCCCTCACGCTCAATACCCCGACCAAGACCTCACCACCGCTGGTTTCAGGCCTCACCAAAACCCGCCACACACAAACACACCCAGAAAGTTGGGCTCCCGGCTCTCTCGCTCACCGAACGAAGTGCAGCAGCAAATTGCTACTACTCAAACGTCGATCTTCTGCGAGAGTGTGGTACTGCCCCGGACGGACCGGCCCGCGACTGCAGACAAAAGACTGTCTACAGTGTGGTCCTACCACCAGTGTTATTCCGTCTCCACGCAAGTTGTTTATGTAAAACCATTCCTGCATATGTGGTTTAATAAAAGTTTTAGGACAGGAATAAAAGTTTTAGTCATCAAAATAATGAAGCAGCAGCAGAAAATACTATAAAATTCGAACGAAAAATCAAAAATCAATTCGACTATAGCTAACTGTCAGCTTGAAGATCTTGGAGATGATGGTCGGCAACGAAGGGTCCGTTGTTCTCGTTTCCGTCGATAGGACATGGCGCTGAAGCCCCCAGGCGGGGCATACTTCCAATGTGTGGCGTGCATCGTCCATTGACGCGCCACACTTATGGCACCCTGGAGCCTCTTCTCTTCCGATTTTGTCCAGGTACTTACCGAAGACCCCATGCCCGGTAAGCACCTACATCATCCTAAATGTAAGTCTGCCGTGCCTTCTCCTGAGCCAATGTGGAGATGCTGCGCAACCGCCGCCACAGCTCCCCGCTTTGCTACGAGGGATTCTAGGTCTTCTCTCCAGCGTAAAATGACTTCCCTTCGGGCCACTTCCTGAGCTCTGCCCGGTCCCCTTGTGGAGAGTTGCTCGCCGTTGACTCGTGCTGTGGCGTGGAGCCGTTATACTCCCGCCAACGCCTCCACCACCAGTGGCCAAGGCGGCGCGCCAGCCAGTAATGAAAGAGAATTTGACCTATTTTAGTAGACCAATATCTCTTCTATTATGGGGGAGGCTCGAGCCTAATAGTAGGACGAATATGAGCCGAGTTAAAGATATCGGTGCCTTAAAAAAACAAGCTTATAAAAAGACTAAATATACTAGAAATCCACCACATCTCGCTTCACTTTAGTTTCAGTCGCCTTTCCCCGCATTTTAAATCTCCAATATCTTCTAAAATATTACGATACGCGACTGCAGTCCATGAGGCCTCGAGTCCGATTCTCAGACTAGGCAAAATATTATAGGTGTTTTTTGAGAGGAATATTTCCTCTCAAAAACACCTCTAAGTTACTCTTCATATAGATAGGTATATAGATAGGTAATGAAATATTAGTAAACGCCGTTGTGAAGATTACCTGAAACAAACAGTAGAACAAAAAAATAAAAATGATTAAAGTGGTTTTTGGTCATCGTAAATATCTTGTAAATAACCGTGTGAGCGTAATAAAAACGTATTATTTTGATTTTACTAATTGACACTTCAATTTCATTTGTTTATATAAACGTATAAATAAATAAAATTATATACATCTAACAGCATGCAACTTGCATTCATTTTGCCTCCAAAATGTAAGGAAAATTCACATACCAAACCACGCTAGTCAGACATGTTGGCGGTAGGCTGCCCCATAAGCCCGTAGCTCGTCGCCTTCGTCGTTGGGCCGACCACCAGTACCGAGTTCCTTATCCTCCGTAGTCGGCCCGATAGAATACCCTGTGGGGTACCCTCGCCTCTCACTCATTTTGACAGAAAGAAAAACAAATGAAAAACGGTGATAAACATTTTTTTTGTTTGGATCGCCCTTACGGGCAGGCTAAGGTCTTTTCGACCATACTGCCTTGTCTTACGTAGCTTACAAATAATTTTCTTTACATATTGTTTACTTCTTCATATTGTATAACTTACCATTTGCCATTGTCCGTTACTAAGTCAAATCGTTATCATTAATTAGGCGCTGAAAACCTAATTGAATGATTTCTCTGGGAATTCCGGTAGAATATGCAAATACACGTAAACCACTCTTATTTCACATTCACCACACTTCAGCACCTTAATTGTATTATATTACATAAAACTTCAGTAAAATTATTCAATATAACACTATAAAACACTAAAAAAATGAATATAATACAAGAGCTTAATATGATATATACATATTCGCGCCAAAACTCACGGCGGTAAACAATATTTTACAAAATTGATTCTTTTTTTTTAAATATACCCTTATTAATGATATCAAAACCAGCCAGATACAACTAGTATAGTCAGAGATTTTATTAAAAGTTTATACAGACCATATGCAAAAAGACTTTACCGCGACATATTATTACGAATTACTAGATATAGTTTCAAACTTTACTAGTTTAAACAATATTTTAACAAAGAACCCTTATGAACTAGGGCTATATATAATTTTAAATCTCAATTTTAAAAACATTTTACAATTCTAAACCACTAAGATAGACTACAGTTTCTAACAAATCTAATATTGTAAATTGTTGACAAGTATCTAATGATACGTGATAAGAATTTATCTTCAATTTACTTAGAAGCATTCTCAACTTGAAAGTGAAGTAGGGAACGAGAGTTTGGATTATGGAGGCTTTGGATAAGCGGAACTTCGGATTGAACTGAATTGAAAACTGTTAACAAGTTATCGTAAATTTAATAATATAATAATAATGTAAATATTTATTAAATGATGATTAATATTATAGGACGCAGCGGAAGACGACTCTCCACTAGGTGGACTGACGACATTCTCAAAGTCGCAGGGAACCATTGGATGCAAGTGGTGCAGGACCATTCCGAGTAGCATTCTCATGGGGAGGCTCATGTCCAGCAGTGAACGTTTGTAGGCTGATGGATGGAATAATATTATATATCCGTGTGGTGACCGAGTAAGAATACAATTAACCACCCCATCTCTTTCCCGTGGGTGTCGTAAAATACGACTAAAGGATATAATATGCATATAATATCTACGTGGGAGAAAGTACACTCGAAACTTTATACCAACACGTCTGACCAGCGCGGTAGAATAGGTCAATTTTCCTCCCCATAGTAGAGGAAGCCCGAGCTCGACAGTGGGCTGAGATGACGACGATGATGAATATTATTAATTTTCAGCAAAATCTAAACAATTTATTCCACTTTAAATTAATATTTGAATGTATATACATAGATAAATGAGGAGGCTCAAGACCAGTTGTGGGGCGTACATGAGTTGAGGTGAGAAGGAGCTAAACAATAAAGATATATTCTATTCTTAACCAATACCACGCAGATACATCTTCAATTGTAACGTAAAGTTAGATTAGAAAGAAATGTTTTCAGTGTGGTGACGGATTAAGAATACAATTCACCACTCCCTGTCTTACCCGTGGATGTCGTAAAAGATGACTAAGAGATATAATATGCACTAAGATCTATACAAGAGAAGGAAAACTCGAAATGAAACGCTATACCAACATATCTCGGCGCAGCACACGCTCGAGGAGTGTGCTGCATGGGAGGGGGATCGCCGTGAACTCGTCGCAATTATCGGTGCTGACCTGGCGCTGCCGACCATCGCCAGGGAGATGCTCATCAGCGTCTGGAACTGGGACGCGGTCGTCGCCGTCGTCGGCGACTCGGGCGGCGCAGGCGCGAGTATCTGCGCCTAATGCCGCCCTAGCTGAGGCCGCGGGTGTTCGGACCGGAGAATTGTCCGTCACCCGCGGAGAGGCTAACCGCGCGACGGCGACCGACGTCCCAGGACGTCGAGAGGTGAGGGTACCCGAAAGGGTATTCCGTCGGGCCGACCACTGACGACAAGTCACATCTGCTCCGGTGGTCGGCCCAACAACGAGGTGACGTGGGTACGGGTGGGTTATGGGCCCACGCGCCGTCCTTTCATCGCCCCGGACAGACTGGACCGCGCGTGCGCCTACCATAGCCCATCCATAAAAAAAAAAATACGAACATGTCTGACCAGCACAGTATAGTAGGTTAAATTGCTTCCCATTGTGGAGGAGGCCTTTGCCTAATAGTAAGACGTGTGTGGGTTGCGATGATAATGATGAAGAAAAGTTTAGTCAAGATTATTTCTTGACTACCCTCTTTCTGATCTAGCTGATCGTAAAACATGACTGTGGCTGGCAAGCAAGTAACGTGACTGTAATAGAAAAAATAGCTCCACTTTTTTACTACTTTTGGTGGCAAATGCCGTCGCCTCACATGAAGAAATTGAAGGGATTATAAATGTGGGCAATGGGGTACGCTGATACTAAAGGCATCACCAAAACCCACACACGCAAACACCCTCAGAAAGTTAGGCTTCCGGGTCTTTTGCTTACCGAAAAGTGCAGTAACAATATGCTTCTATTCAGACGTCGATTTTCTGCAAGAGTGTTGTATTATCCGAGAGGGATCGGCCCGCGACTGTAGACAGAAGATTATCGACAGTGTGATCCTACCAGATATAACTAAATTAAGACATATAGGCTGATTGGTTTATCAACCTGCCAGCGTGACTTCGTCATCGCATCATCATCGTAGCCCACATACGTCCCACTGTTGGGGTCGGGCCTCTTCTACAATGGGAGAAAATTTGACCTACTATACCAGACATGTTGGTATAGGCTTTAATTTCGAGTTTTCTTTCTCTTGCACAGATGTTATGTGCATATTAAATCCCTTAGTCCTGTAAATAAAACTACTTTTACGGATTATATCGCGTTTGTATTTGATTTATGATTGCACGACGTTTCGAACACTTTGCAGCATTCATGGTCACGGGCGGACTAAGGTGTCTCAAGTCCAACAAGTAATCGTTATTACAGATATTTATAATTTTTAAAACGTCCGGCAATCATAAATCAAATACAAACGCGATATAATCCGTAAAAGTAGTTTTATTTACAATGTGTAGTGGTCGCGTAAACATCAGATATCCCTTAGTCCTCTTTTACGATAACCACGGACAAGTGAGAAAGTGGTAAATTATATTCTTACACCGTCACCACACGGAAAGCCACACCAGCGTGACTAAGTAGGTCATAGTTTTTTGTGGTGAGCACGAAGAACACTTAACACAAAATGCAAAGCGCACGACGTTGACGTATTTAACACAAGCGAAGTAACAATGAGAAGATTGCTAAGTCAGGAAATTTTTAAGAACTATGATTGTATGTAACCTACCTAATTTAATTAACTATTTATAATGTCTACAGTCTTTTTAGTTTAAAATGTATCATATTAGCGTAGACCTGTCATTAGCGGTCTGATGTATATCAAGTATTTTAATATTATTGTTGTGCTGTTGGTCTTCTAAAAATATATAAATAAAAATAAGTATTGCCTCACATTTTAAATGAGATTCAAGTATGTGACGCAACAGTGTATGTGAGCTAAAATGATTATAATAATGTTAAATTTGGATGTTGGGAATGAAAATAGACGGTATTTTCATTCCCAACACCCAAATTTTGGGTACAATCTACCATATATATTGATTAATATTAAGTACTTATCGTTCAGTAAGTGACATTGAAATTGATCTGTGTTACCTATAATTTAAGTGTCCTTGGCTAGAACGGCCATTAGTCATTTTCCATCTGTCGATCTTGAAACTCGCTATCTTACTAACAAACTTTGTTCATCGCCAAAAGTTCAAGATGATTTCGAAGTCAGAACTTATCTATTACGAGATTTCGGATAACAATTCATTTATCCGAGAGAATTTTCGTTATACTTTTGGATGTAATATCAAGTTTAAAAATCTTTTGTCGAAGTACGACAGCCGTTCATACCTAAACGAACATATTACCAGCTTAGATTACTTTTTAAGGGATTTTATATACAACATCCGTTGAACAGAAGAGAAACTCGAAATAAAACTCCAAAACACCCGTCTGACAATGTGGTATAGTTGATCCGTTTCCCTCCTATCGTAGAGGGGCCTTGAGGCAAACAATGTTACGTGTATAAGCAGACATCTGTATACACATGTATGCAAAAGAATCTTCTCATCTAATGCCACAGTGATTAAAAGCAGAGGTGAATGAGCAGGATGTGTTATCTATAACGAATGGCACGAAAACGTAGTCTCTAAATTTATATTCATGCTCGTAACTAGGCTGATAGACGCCTAGCGGGCAACTCTAGGCAATTCTGTATGAGATGGGATCTGAGATGGATGAATCCGTAGAAGAACGGTTGCAATCTATATCATCATCACCATTTCAGCCTATTGCCGTCCACTGCTGGACGTAGGCCTCCCTCATGTTGCACCACAATGTGCGGTCCTATGCCGCCTGCATCCAACGTCGCCCAGCAACTTTCACTAGGTCATCGGTCCACCTAGTGGGGGGGCGTCCTACACTGCGTCGTCCGATACGTGGTCGCCACTCAAGAACCTTTCTTCCCCAGCGGTTGTCGGTTCGTCGAGCGATGTGGCCTGCCCATTGCCACTTCAGCGTGCTAATTCTTCGTGCTATGTCGGTTACACCCGTTCTTCTGCGGATTTCCGTATTCCGGATTCTATCTCGCAGAGAAATCCCGAGCATAGCCCGCTCCATAGCACGCTAAGCGACTTTGAGCCTTGATATAATGCCTACATTTAAGGACCATGTTTCCGTGCCGTAAGTCATCACTGGTAACACACACTGATCGTAGACCTGTGTTTTCAGACACTGAGGTATGTACAATCTATATAGTAGGAAGAATTAGCCCTTGAAGTGGCAACGGACGGGTCTCACTCGACGTACAGACCAACAACCTGGTGAAAGTTACTGGGCGTCGTTAGGTGCAGGGGGTAAGGGAACCCTTCTCTTTATGGCGGAACATGAAGGGGGGCCTCCAGTTGTAGACGAAGATTGGCTGAATATGACTATGTTGATGAAAACGACTTTGTCTAGTAAAATAGTTAAATATATAAAAATTCAGTCTCTAAAACGATCTTTATTTAGTGCTACTTGAAGTAAAACAAAGTTGACAAAGTGTAATTAAAAGTAAATAGTGTCATCTAAGTTGGAGCGCTTTCTAGGGCAATATCTAGTTTACTTATAACTGAGCTGAGCTTGATTGCTTGAGCTGAACTTGTTTAGAAAGTTCGTTTTAAATTACACATTAAGCAAGTTGAATTACACTCACTTCTTTAGAAAATTCTTATTCGATTGTGCCAGCCCATTGTACGTCTAAGGAATTTTTAAACGTTTGATTTACTGTTGGCTTAGAATTTGATACGCTAGGTTGGGGTCTTAAAATTTCTACTCGTTACTCCCAAATGGTGAATTAATTGTGACGAACTTGCAATTGATGTGAGTTAGAATTCTGGTTCTGATAGTCTTTACAATTACCAAATAATTGCCGTTTTATAATTACCTAGCAACCCGCTTTGGTTTTAGTCCCATAGTTCCCGTTCCCGAGAGAATACCAAGATAAAATATAGCCTATGTTACTCCCCGATATTATAGCTTTCCAATAGTGAAAGAATTTTTGAAATCGGTTCGGTGGTTTAAGCGTGAAAGCGTAACAAACAAACTTACTTTCGCATTTGTAATATTAGTAAGGATTAAAAATCTACTACTGCAGAAGCGTCTTTCATAATGAGATAGAAATTGCACCAAGATCATTTAAGCTCATTTAAGGATTTTGATTAATATTCTTAAAACCAGTCTTAAAATTCGTTACCAGATTGTTAAAATTGTTGCGACACCTGCAAGATATCCATATTAATATTAATATCAGGTTGACCGAGCTTCGCTCGGAGTATTTTTGTAGCATTTATTTAGATATATATTAATAAAAAATAAAAAAATAAATAATGAAAATTATATAAAAAATTACAAAAAGAGAATAATAATAACACCGAGATTCGATCCGATGCCGTTTGTCGCCGATGTCAAAAATAAAATGAAACCTGACTACTTCGCCACTGAGCTATCGTAACTAATGACATTGATGGCAAAATTTGAATTCGTATTCTTTTAAAATTTAATGTCATTATATTGTCTGCCAAAAACACTGACAAAACAATATTTTCTATACATAAAACCTAGCTAGATCGATTTTTTGGGCCCGAATCCTCTAGTATGCCAAGTTTCAACAAAATCGTTGGAGCCGTTTCCGAGATCCTGAAAATATATATATTTACAAGAATTGGTCGTTTAAAGATATAAGATAAATGCGAAAGTAAGGATGTTTGTTTGTTTGTTACGCTTTCACGCTTAAACCACCGAACCAATTTCAAAAATTCTTTCACCAATGGTAAACTATAATATCAGGGAGTAACATAGGCTATATTTTATCCCGATATTCCCACGGGAACGGGAACTACGTGAGTAAGACTGAAACCGAAGCGAAGCGAGGGCGGTTGCTAGTATTTTATTAAAGTAAAAACTGAAGTTCTCGTGTGGTGAGTCAGAATACAATTCACACCCCTCTTTTACCCCTAGATGTTGTCAAAGAAAGGTCACAATATGCATATACGATTTTTACAAGAGAAAGAAAACTCGAAACAAAACCCTGTTTTTTTTTCCTTTTATTGGGTGGGTTACGGTCGGTGCGCTCCTCGTACCACTCCATCCGGAGCAATGAACTAAAACAAGCTAATAAAAATAAAATTAACTAAAATAAGTTTTTATCAGACATTAGCGTTTTAATAAACCTTCAAAGGTATTTTATTTTCATTCTGTATAGTAATTATACCAGTTAAAGTCAGATATTACTAATGTGACCATACTTTTTATATATCAAAACAGGACGCTTGATTAAATATCTCGTTATTTTTTGTACCTAAACGGGATGCTTGCAAAAATCGGCCAAATAGGAAAATAAAAGCTTAAGAAAAACAACACTTAAAGTCTTACAGAAATAGATGGAACTATGTACTTAAACGCCTCGTTCCCTGATGAAATAAGTCCACAATTCACCACTCCCTATCTTGCCCGTGGATGTCGTAAAAGACAACTATGGGATAAAATATGTAAATAATATGCATGCAAGAAAAGTCATAGTCGAAACAAAGCCTTTACCAACCTATCTGAGCAGCATAGTGAGATCCATTTTCCTTCTATTGTGGAGGACACTAAAGTCCAGCAGTGGGACGTATATAAGCCGAAATTATGATGATACTGATGGTCTTGAAACCTAAAACCAAAAAAAACTCATGCTCTCTTTACAAAATCGAGATATTTTGTACGTTGGGAGGCAACGTAACAGACAGCCTGAAAACGTCACTATCCCGTTCAAAACACGTGCTGTTTATGGTCACCCTATATATTACCTACTTACATAAAATAATCTGAAATGAAACTTTACGATAACTACCTACGTATCGTACCTAATTTTCTTTCGCCGTCTCTTTTACAGTTTGCCCAGATGGCTGCAAAAAAAAAATTATAACCTTTAATTCTTTTAATAACATTAAAAGCGCCAGTGACGAAAAAGTTAAAGAGTGAACGGCTGACATGGTATGGACATGTGATGAGGCGGGATGAAAGTAATGTTGTGAGGAAAGTCTTAGGTATGAATGTTGAAGGCTTTAGGGGGAAAGGAAGACCGAGGAAAAGATGGATGGACTGCGTGAGGCGTGACATGGATAGCCTGGGAGTGACTGCAGAGATGACGTCTGATAGGACCGTATGGAAGAAGATGACATATTGCGTCGACCCCAAGTAATTGGGATAAGAGCAAGATGATGATGAATTCTTTTAATAACATTCACTAAAAATTTATTAGATTATACTGATAATTAATAATTATGTATTTAATCTATGGAAAAGTTCAGAGATACTCGATTTATCAACCTTACTAATATTATAAATGTGAAAGTAAGTTTGTTACTCTTTCATGTTTAAACCACCGAACCGATTTCAAGAATTATTTTACCAGTCGAAAGCTATATTATCAGGGCGTAATATAGGCTATATTTTGTTGCGGTATTCCCACGGGAATGGCAACTACGGAAGCGAGGACGGGTTGCTAGTCATCAATACAACTGATAGGAGGTAAATTGACCTTACTATAAGCTAGTTGACGCGCATAGTAAGGTCTGGTTGCTGGACACGCTGGTCAGACGTGTTGGCATAGAATTTAATTTCAAGTTTTTCTTCTCTTGATGTTAAATGCATGCACATTTAATCCCTTAGTCGTCTTTTACGACACCCACAGGTTAAAGAAGGGGTGGTGAATTACATTCTTACTTCGTCACCACACGGAAGTTGAGTTATAATTTCTTTGAATTTAAACGGCGGATTTTTAATTTTTAGTACGTCATCGCCTCCTTATAAAATAGGCATTCGAAAGCAAGTAATAAAAATCGGCCAAGTGCGAGTCGGACTCGCACACTTACGGTTCCGTACCATTGAGTAAAAAAGGGCAAAAAATCGCTTTTATTGTATGGGAGATGTATATTTTTAGTATTTGTTGTCATAGTGGCAACAGAAATACATAATTTGTAAAAATTTCAACTGTCTAGCTATCGTGGTTCTGGCGATACAACCTGGTGACAAACAGACGGACGGACAGACAGCGATGTCTTAGTAATAGGAGTCCGTTTTTACCCTTTGGGTACGGAACCCTAAAAAAAGGAAAGTGATAGTCTTGATCATATCTTTTCCGTTCAATTGTTTTTGCATATAAATCTATACATCTTAGAATAATAACGTATAGAAGGATAGTGTCGGTACTTTGAGCGATCTAAAACATGAAGCTAAAAATACTACATACGCAGGCGCTTACACACGTACACCACTATACAAATTATGAAATCAAATTTTGTTTTTATTAACATAAATCGTCGAAATACTTTTAAAAGTAATGTTAAAAACCTTTTTATGTTCTTCAAATGTGTTGTGACACCATTTGAATGCACAAACCGTCATAATTACCTATTTAGTTTTTAAGAGTTGCGTACGTATGTGCAGTACAGTGACCTTGTACATTTCGGAACGGTTCCGCCGTAAGCTCCATTAAGCTCCAATTTAAACGCTTCATTTTTGTGCGCGGACTTACCTTCTATACGTTATTATTCTAAGCTATACATATAATAAAATTACTTATAAATACCTAGTAATAATTAAAACCTGGTGTAAGTTATTGGGCACCGTTGGATGCAGGCGACACAGGATCGCACTTTGTGGTGAAAAATGAGAGATATCTACCTCAAGCAGTGGACGACTAAATGATGATGATGAGTAAAATTATAAAAGGGTGATGTCATTATATTATAAATCATCATCATCGCAGCCCATATACGTCCCACTGTTGGCCACGGGCCTCCTCCACAATGGAAGGGAATTTGACCTACTAAACCATGCTGGTCAGACATGTTGGTTTAGGGTTTCATTTCGAGTTTTCCTTCTCTTGCATAGATGTTATGTTCATATTATATCCCTTAGTCGTCTCTTACGACATCCACGGGTAAGATAGAGAGTAGTGAATTGTATTCTTACTCCGTCACCACACGGAATTATATTATAAATACTGAATTAAAATTAATTTTAATGTTTTTATTGTCTGTATAGATGATGTAGTGATTAAGATATCAACCGAAACTCTTTATCACTACGCTGAAATATGTCTTCAAGCTGCTACACTGGACCGTAGTCATGGTAGAATCCCTGAAAGAACTTGCCGCCATGCTCAATAACTTCAACAGGATTTCACAAGTAGAGGATTTTTAAATAAAAATGAAAAAACCAAAGTATCTAACGCCAATGTCATTCCTGTACTGGTCATAATTGCTAATAGAAATTTCTCGAACCAATAAGTTATCTCTTACGACACCCACGGGAAAGGGAGGGGCTGGTGAATTGCATTCTTACTCCGTCACCACACGGATAATAATACATAATAATTATTATTATTTACTAGCTGACCCAGCGAACTTCGTACCGCCATAATTTTTTTCGTAAATATATTTTCTAAATTGCCGAAAATATAGTCAAATTTCAAATTTTTATTTGCTCAATAATAGGGTGTACATGGTTTGAAGGAATATTTGAAATTAGATCACCTATTTGGCCATTAAAATAATAGCATGCAAATATAAATACTTAAAAACTATTTTTAAACTACATGCCTCATTCCATACTACTTACTCTTTATACGTCAAAAATTCATCAATTGAGTAAAATGCCTTTTCTAAGAGCCACTTTTTTAGAGTTAACTTAAAAGAACTTAGTACCAGTAATCTAATTTTTTCTGAAATGTTATTATAAATATTTCTGCACATCACGTAACAATTTTTTTGCATTCGACTACTTTTCGGCACCTCTTCTAGTACCAATCGATTTGGATTTCGAGTATTTCCTCTAATGCATCCCGCTGACGTATATATTACTATATTCATTTTCGTAAATACTGCACATTCAAAAATATATATACATGGTAGTGTTAATATTTTTAATTTTCTAAAATAGGGCTGGCAGGACACATCTGGTGCAATCCCACATAAGGAACGAACACATCTTTTTTGTGCAATAAATGCTTTAATTATATCTGTACCATTTCCCCATATCACTATAGCATATCTTAGTACGGATTCTACATATGCAAAATAGGCAGTCATAGCAGTAGTCTTATTTGTCATTATTAATAATTTATATAGAGCAAATGAGAATCTGTTTATTTTAGTAATAACAGTTTCTATATGTTCTTTCCAATTTAAATGTGGGTTTAAAATGATACCGAGAAATGTTATCTTATTTGTATTTCGTAAAATTTGTCCATCAATAGCTATATCTACATTGTATTGTTTAAAATTATTAAAATTCATTAAATTTGTTTTAGATAAATTAATTTGCAAATTATTATTCTTTAACCAATTTATTACTAATATCAATGTTTCGTGGATGTCAAATTTATGTTGTTCTCTAATGGAAGAACCATGACGACTTTGTCGGGAAACATTCAATCGTCTTGGTCGCGGCATTGTTAATGATGATTCAAAGAGAACACAAATTACTGATTATTGATTTCTGACAAAATTATAATTATCAAATTTCGACCATACTTAACCATAAACAAAATTACGTTTAACGTCCGTCTCCTGGTTCTAAGCCACTTCCCCACCAATTTACAGCCAAATCGGTATTCTTGAGTTATAAATAGAGTAACTAACAATACTTTTATACATATAGATTGATAATCAGCTAAACAATGTAAGCAAATAAGCTACCTAAGTCCTTTAAACAATTTTATAATACACACGATAAAGAATGAACAATATTAATCCAATAATCCATATACGTCAGACAATAATTGGATGTAAATAAAAACCCTGTACATAACACAAATTATTCGCATCAAATACTTGACATATCGAGACTCGATACGTCATCTTATGAAGTACCCTTCAAGCCACAAGCCAGCCTTTCGCAGCATCGTGCAGGAGATTACATGACGCTGAATGAAATAAAAAATCCATCTTAGGAAGACGCTAAAACGTTCTACAGATTATATCGATGTCTCGATGATATGTGGGAATGTGAAATGTCTTTGTGCACATATGACTTAGTGGTTAAAATAGCATGTTAGTGTCGCGGGTTCAATGCCTTATATGTTTGTAAAGTTCCTCGCAACATAAGGATTACATCCTTAGTCGAAAATACATCTTTAATATCTGGTTGACCGAGCTTCGCTCGGAATATTTTTGTTGTATTTTTGTTGAATTTATTTAGATATATATTAATAAAAAATAAAAATTAAATAATAAAAAAAATATCAAAAATTACAAAAAGAGAATAATAATAACACCGAGATTCGATCCGACGCTGTTTGAATTCCAAAACAAAATAATAATAAAACTGGACAATTTCCCAACTGAGCTATCGCCACTCTTGACTCCATATTTGAAATTTGAATCCATATTCTATTGACATTTTATGTCATTGTATTAATTAGTAAAAACACCGACAAAACAACAATTTCTATAAATAAAACCTAGCTAGATCGATTTTTTGGCCCTGAAACCTCTGGTATGCCAAGTTTTATCAAAATCGTTGGAGTCGTTTCCGTGATCCTGAATATATTGCTCGTTTAAAGATATAAGATTCCGTGCGGTGACGGAATTAGAATACAATTCAAGTCGTCCGATACTTGATCGCCGCTCGAGAACCTTTCTTCCACAGCGGTTGTCGGTTCGTCGAGCGATGTGTCCTGCACATTGTCACTTCAGCGTGCTAATTCGGCTTATGTCGGATACACCCGTTCTTCTACGATGCTACAAAAACGAGTCAAATTTAATACGTGATTTCATCATCATTCCAGCCCACATACGTCCCACTGTTGGGCTTGGGCCTCAATGAGAGGGAATTTGACCTACTATACCATGCTGCTCAGACATGTTGGTATAGGGTTTCATTTCAGATTTTCCTTCTCTTGCACAGATGCTATGTGCATATTATATCCCATAGTCGTCTTTTACGACATCCACAGGCAAGATAGGGAGTGGTGAATTTAATTATTATTCCGTCACCACACGGAAAACCAGTGATATATTTATAAAATATTAATTTTTATAAAAAACTACTTCGTATCATTTTCTATATTCACGAGAGCGTTCATAATAAATAAAGTAACAGCTCTAGATAAGTGGGAACAATTTACCAACTGTGTCCCGGGGGTTAACGAAAAACGGCAAATATACTGACATAATAAATAAAAAAAATTGGGCGTATGTCTATATCATAGGCACGTATATCCGTTTTACTTGAATACGTCTACGTCATCATCTTCATACCCTTGTCCCAATTACTTGGAGTTCATTCATTCTGTATCTAATCTACTGGCATACATACTACAAAAGTTTTTGAAGTGAAACTTCTTTAGAATCGTTGTGATTTCAAACCGGATGCAACGGATAAAATGACAGGTAAAAGACACAAATACAAAAATGTGTAGGATGAAGCCGGCGAGACAATGAGATAAAGGATAGAGGATAAAGGATGAAGAATGAAGAATGAAGGTTGAAGGATGGAGGATGGAGGTAGAGGGGTGAAGGATGAAGGATGGAAGAAAAAGGATGAAGGATGGAGGATGAAGGATAAAGGATAAGGGATAAAGGATGAAGGGTGGAGGATGGATGATGGAGGATGGAGGATGGAGGATGGACGATGGAGGATGGAGGATGCAGGATGGAGGCTGGAGGATGGAGGATGAAGGATGAAGGATGGAGGATGAAGGACGGAAGATGGAAGATGGAGGATGGAGGATGAAGGATGAAGGTTGAAGGATAAAAAATAAAGGATAAAGGAGTTTCACTTCTGATATGCGTACTTTGTACACACACTCTTTTTTTTAAAGACAACACTCTGAACTAATAATAATCCTTACATTGCGGGAGACTTTCATCATTTCGACTCATATACGTCCCAATACTGGGCTCGAGTTCCCTTCATAATAGGAGGGAAATTGACCTTTTTATGCCATGCTAGTCAGACTAATTGGTACAGTTTTGTTTCGAGTATTCCTTCTCTTGCATAAACGTCATATGCGTAATATATCCCATAGTCGTCTTTTACGACCCCCATGGGTAAGAAAAGGGGGTGGTGAATTGTATTCTTACTCCGTCAATTTACATCCAGAAAAAATAATTTACATCCAGAAAAAATAAATTACATCCAGACTTAGAACAACAATTTGTGGATCGCACAGTATTGCACAGTACTGCACAATACTGTCACGGTAGGTCTTAATTATTACGCCATCTGTGTAGTCATTTGATTATCTTATTGCCACAAATTTTGCCCTAGCCGAGGCCGCGGGTGACGTGACCGGGGAATTAGTCCGACATCCGCCGAGAGACCGACCGCGTGAGGAAAGACCGACGTCCTCCCCGAGGATGGGAAGGTACCCCAAATAGGGGATATTCCGTCGGGCCAACCACTGACGACAATTAACCCTGCTCCGGTGGTCGGCCCAACGACGAAGGTGACGTGCATCGTGGGTGGGTTGCGGGTGTGCATGCTTACGCCCCTCTATCACCCCGGACGGAGTGGTGCGAGGAGCGCGCCGACCGCAACCCAACGCCAAAAAAAAAAATTGCCACAAATTTTTAACACTTCAGCGTTCATGGTCTCAGGAGGACTAAGATGTCTCACGTCCAACAATTCATTGTTATTACAGTGATTTATATCTACCCGCAACAGAATTAGTTATTAGATTATGACCCATGTTTTTGGAACCAATTCATTCATCAACATTATCTCCATTATAGGAGAGAAATTGGCCTACTATACCACGCTAATTAGACGTGTTGGCATAGGATTTTTTATGTCGAGTTTTCCTTCTCTTGCATAGATGTTATCTACACATCATAACCCTTAGTCGTCTTTTACTTACACCCACGATTAAGAGAGTGGATGGTGGATTATATTCTTCTATCAGCACATAGAAAGCAAATTCATAGAAAGTACAAAAACAAAACGATTCTACCAAAATTCTGTTTTTGGTATCAACCTTTCATATAAAATCGTTTTCGTTGTTTTTATGAAATGTTAGTGTTCGAAACATTGGGAAATTAATAATCAAATACAAATACGATAAAATCCGTATCAATAGTTTTATTTCAAAGAGTTTCATGATCGACTACTTGCCAGTTTTTAGGACACATATTTTTAGGACTTCGTCTTTAAAAAGTTAGCCCATACTGAGACAAGATAAACAAGCTTTATTAGATTTTAATGACATTATAACGACGTATTGGTTTTACCATCAAAGTAAAAGTAAATATGTTCCTTTATTTCATCATCATTCATCACCATTTCAGCTCATGTACGTCCCACTGTTATGCTCGAACGTCCTCCATAGTTCCCTAGTAACTGCAGAACTGCAGTTCCTTAGTATTTTTGAAGTAGTAAGTGGTTCTTTAGAAATGTACTATATTTTCCAAAAAACTTTTTTCATTCATGAGTTCCGTCCATAAATCAAGAGTCGAATATAGCTCAGTTGCATTAGATATTCTTGAAGTAATTTAAAGTATTAAAGTACTAGTGATCGCCGAGTGATCGAAATTCGGCCACAACTCATTTAAATTAATTTTCGACTATACAATTTTCTTATAATTTTATTTAAGTATAATTGTATATTGAGCAAGCTGTATTTCACTAATAACTAATATATAAGTACAAATGTCTATTAGACATTATCATCATAATTATGATTGTTTGACATTCAGTTCGACCAGAGATTTTAACCGTAAACAAAAGTGTATAAGCGTTGGTGTGTGTGTGCGTGTGTGTTTAGCGTTTGCATGATAGTGTACATGATGCCTTTTTTAATGAATTTAATGTATTTTTAATCCATTAGTATATGAAACGTCAGTTTTTTTTTTTTTATTGCAAACGGTGGCAAACGAGCAAACAGTACACCTGATGGTAAGTGTTGCTGCCGCTCATGGACCTTTACAAGGCCGTTGCCTACCGCGAGAAGAAAGCGAAGGGAGTGTGAATGCGTGCATTGAGGCTTGTTGATACCCAGGGCACCACCAAAACCCTCCACACGCAATCACCCTCAGAAAGTTGGGCTGCCGGCTCTCTCGCTCACCGAACGAAGCGCAGTGCATTTTATGCACTTCTCATTATATACTTCAACTGTACCAAATTTCATACTTGTACATCTACATAATTTACCTAAAAAGTGGTTCAGTTTTTCCTTCGCGTATTATTATATAGATACTCCCTTATATAGATACCTTCACAAACCGAATTTGTCACAGAGCAACTTTTTAAAGATTGTTAACGCAAATACTTTGTAATAACCAATGTGGCCAATAGTGACATAGGCACATTGACTACTAACAACTACTTCATCTACTCGATATTTATTTTCGAAGTATCTATCTATATATAAATACGTGAAACGAAAACTTTGTACCGCTTTTTACGAAAATACGTTGACGGACATGTATGAAATTTGGCACGATTGAAGTATATAATGAGGAGAAGTGCATAAAACTGAAATTTCATATAATAATGGATTAGAAATGCATTAAACTCATTAAAAAAGCCATTACGCACACTACAACGCTATAGCTACACACACACACGCGCGTTTGTGTGAGTGTGTTGCGTAGCAATGCTTATACACTTTTGTTTACGGTTAAAATCTCTGGTCGAACTGAATGTCAAACAATCATAATTATGATGACAATGTCTAATAGAGATTTGTGCTTATATATTAGTTATTAGTGAAATACAGCTTGCCCAATTTATAATTATACATAAATAAAATTAGAGAAAATTGTGTCGCAGAAAAATTCATTATAATGAATTATGGCTGAATTTCGACCACACGGCCACCACTAGTCCATACTAAAAGTACTTAGTACTGGAGAAAAGTATCAAGTATGTACTAGATACCACAACGTTAATCAGTATCGAATGTTAGTTACGACTGAGTTAATAAATATGTTTATAACATCTATAGTAGTGAAAGAAAACTCAAAATAAAATTCTATACCAACTGCCCTGACTGATCAGCGTGGTATAGTAGTTCAATATCCCTCGTAATATGAAGGAGGTTCGAGCCCAGCAGTGGGATATATATGAGCTGAGATGATGCTGATGATGATGAGGAACTTTCACCACACCTTATTTTCAGATAACTTGAACTATAGACAAAGGGCTTCATACAAGATCAAATAAGTAACAACTTTATTATTTTTTTTTTTTTTTTTTTTATTGCAAGCAGTGGCAAACGAGCAAACAGTACACCTGATGGTAAGTGTTGCTGCCGCTCATAGACCTTTACAAGGCCGTTGCCTACCGCGAAGAAAGTGAAGGGAGTGTGAATGCGTGCATTGAGGCTCGGTAATACTAAAGGCACCATCAAAACTCTCCACACGCAAATACCCTCAGAAAGTTGGACTTCCGGCTCTCTCGCTCACCGAACGAAGCGCAGTAACAAATTGCTACTACTCAGACGTCGATTTTCTGCGAGAGCGTGGTACTGCCCCGGACGGACCGGCCCGCGGCTGTAGACAGATAACTGTCGACAGTGTGGTCCTACCACTCCAACGATTTTATATTCCACAAGCCCATGTACTATGTTAGTATAACAAGAGCGAACAATAGCTTAATCCTACGCTTGGCTGGCGGGCTCGCAATCACAATTTGTGTTATAATTTCCCAGCAATGTGCTGCTACCCATTTGCCTGATAATTTTGCCAGTCTATACGGAACCCACGCGAAAGTGAGGTACCAAATTTATAAGCAGAGAAGCAGATATAATTACAATTGGTTCTGTCAACAGATTTAACACCTGTCATACTGTTTTTATCAAATATTCAATGCACAGATATCATCATCATCACAGTCATCGCAGCCCACATTCGTCCCACTGTTGGGCTCGAGCTTCCTCCATAATGGGAGGCAATTCGACCTACTATACCATGCTGGTCAGACATGTGAGTATAGGGTTCCATTTCGAGTTTTCCTTCTCTTGCACAGATGTTATGTGAATATTATATCCCTTAGTCGTCTTTTACGACATCTATAGGCAAGATAGGGAGTGGTGAATTGTATTCTTACTCCGTCACCACATAGGACGGATATTACATCTCTGTATTTTAATTATAATTTTAAATAAAGACATCAAAGTCCTAAAATATTAATAATAAATATTTTAATAATCTATGCAAGCTAAGCTTCTAACAGCCAGAATGCAATAAAATAAAATCAACCGCCATAGACACATTTATAGAAAAAAATATAATTTCAAATTCTGAATTCAAATTTTGACAGTTAACCTTTTAACGATGAAAAATCCATCGCTTAACGAGTCATCTGTCAGTATCGCATGGCATTTTATTGATAAAGATACTTTTGATGAATTGACAAAGATTATTTTAACAAATCGTTTAAAGTATTCTTGGATATTGCAATATATCTACAGCGTTTTGGATTACAATAGATTATGAAACCTTTTTAATAAATATAGAAAAATATAGAGGTTTTTTTTTAATTTTGTTTTCTTTCTGTTGTACTATGAGGTGGCATTTACAAATATTGACTTTACCATAGAGTTATATATATATATAGAGAAGCTATCCCGAATAAATATTTTGTTCCATTTTGATAACAGTTATTAATTATACTAAAGTTCGCTGCAGCACTGAAACAAAATAAACAATAGTAGTCTAACCCAAACATTGAGGCACACAGCGCTAGATCGCTTTAAAGTTGTGTAACGTGTGGTTACTATAGTAACTATACTCGTTCCAACCATTTATTTTACTTTTGACACATGCTTTAGGACGTAACTGTTTCATTATACGCAATTATTAACTTTGAAACGAGTGAACAGAGAAATATATAAACTGCCCAATAATATTTATATATCTTAATTATTACCCACTAAATACATTAATATGCCGTAAATAGCTCTATTCATAAAATTTAAGTGATAATTCATTTCCGTTATAAAAAAAGTTACGTTCTATCGCATCTAGTGACAGGATCAAAAGTATTCGGTGCAAACTAATGAATCGCAAATAATCGATTACACTTATTTGCAGTTAAGTCAGCTGACAACTGAGTTTTGAATTGTTGTAATAGACAACACGTTAAAATTGTATCAGGGAGATATAAAAATCTTCTCATCATACCTATAACATGAAATAAAACAACCAAAATATTTTAATATTATTTTATTATAACGAATCGTCGGATTCTTCATACGAACTCGAATCGTCGCTTGAATCATCTGCAGTGTTTATTATTAACTCTTGTGTAGGTATGTTGTCAAATTCAATTTCCCGATCCCAATCAGAGAATATTATATTTTTTGTCTTGTTGACGACACTCGCCCAGTTTTCAGGCGTCACACTAGCACATGCGTTTTTTAAAAGTTCAAGCATTTTATTTGCTGTGAAAGGAGGAGTTGTATTGTTTCTTGCGGCGTGTCCTTTGACTTGTGCCCAGATCATTTCAATTGGATTATATTGATAGTGGTACGGAGGAATTCTGATTACAACATGCCCATATTCTGCTGCCATTTCGTCGATGACATATCGTTTTGGCTGCTTTTTACTTTTTAATATTTTAAGTAATTCTACTTTTAGTAGGGATTCGTCCACATCTTCCCCATTATCACGAAGCCAGTTTATAATCTCGTGTTTTTTATTGGCCTGTGTTGGCATTTTATTAATTTGGCGAGAGTGATAGGGTGCACTATCAATAAATATTGTTGATGGCTCTTCAAGTGATGTAAGCATTTCTCTGAACCACTTTTCATACACGTCTGCATTCATCTCCTCATGATAGTCTCCTGTTTTTTTTTATTTGAACGCTAACAGAGCGTCTGGTACAAATCCCTTTGTAGTTCTCGCATGGCAAATGATGAGGCGTTCACCTTTCCCCATTGGCACTGCAGAAGTAGAAGCAGCAGTATCGTCAGTCCAACCTTTTGGTATGGAATGATTGGCATTGAGCCAAGTTTCATCTGTGAAAACGACATTCGATCAGTCTTCTATTTTCTTCGCTTGTCTTAAAAATTCACAGCGAGACAAAGCTATCACGACGTTCCATTAAAATTTTTCTTTTGTCGGATTTCTTATACAAGAACCCGATTTGGTGCAGCACCTTTGACAAAGAAGATTTTTGACCACGAAACAAGCCACAATTTCGTAGAGACGCTACTAACTTTTTCAAAGTAGGAATTTCTTTGCTTGTGTAATAATTGTATATATGACGACGAATAGCATCAGTATCAAAATTGTCAATTGCTGTCACTTTACGGGGCTGATGTTTTTTCTTAGGCGTAGATAGCTTGTTCTGTTCAATACCACTACTACCATAGGCTTCTTTAGTGATTTTCGCCACCGTTGGAGCACTAATACCTAATGCTGCTGCAACACGATCTCTAACTTGGGTTACTGGTATAAAGAATCCGCCATTGCGGCTTTCCTTTTCAAAAAATTCACGAAGCCAATCCAGAGAGTTAGTGCTGCACTAACTCTCTGGATTGTCCTTTAAGCACCATACCTTTCGGCATTTTGCAAGTAAAATCTTACTGGGAGGAACGATACGCTCAACTCAATCAAAGTAAGAACAATGAAATCAATACGGTGGAATATAAATACTCAACACAGCGTATGAAAAATATGAAAGAGCACTCAGCGAACAAAAATGTGACTAGCACGGGAGTCTTGTTGCGAGTGACAGACAACACAACAAAATGGCGTCGCCGGCGCGCCGTTCAGTGTTGCCAATTCGGCTTAAAAAAAAGGGGTAGGCTGGATGAGAAAATTAGTGATGTCGCCGCCGTTACTGCATTCATACACCCACGCAATCATTACCTTCATTAGATTCTTTCACATTCATTTACACATTCACTTCACTCATACAGACCACTAACCCGCCATCTTATACTTACACATTACACAAGAACACCGACACATTCGCACACAAAATTGTCGGGCTAACAATTATTGAATCTTATACAATATACTATATTATAAGATTCGCCTATTTTTATTTCTTTTGTTCCCATCGCGAACAAAAAGTGGCGACCGTGACAGGACCTGCCGGGTAGCAGTCTGATTGCAGGTCTCTTTGTTCCTGCAACGTAAAGAAGATTTGCCGCGTGGTACCTACATGCGCTGCTGACTTTGGTGGCTAATCCGAAGCAATCAGCGGTGCCTAACACCTACTACGCGCAGCACAAGCCGAAATTCATCAGGAACAGCCTATATTTCATCCCTACAAGCGCCTATTACTATACAGAGGGACACGCCATCGATCGGAAGAGTTTCGCAGCAGGCGCAGATACAGCCAAGGAGTACTACAACTGCACTATCCTGTCTGAGTGAGCTCGTTCCTATCTATATTTCCTTACTTTCCGCTTAAATTTGTGTAGGCAGTGATTTGAGCGACCGAATGTTCAGCCTATCTAGATAAGACCTATTTCTAAGCTTACCTATTCATCCTATTGCAACAAACTTCATGCCTACTAGTGAATTATAGGTAGTTATAGCAAATTATATGCAGTTTAGCTAACATAGCCTACCTACATATATATTGCACTTGCCTACCTATCTCGTTATAATTATACATCGTTTCACTCGCTTATCTTATTTGAAATTCTTATTTCAACTATTATTATTTCGCACAAACAGCGTTAATAACCGCACTATATAATAATTCTATGCACTAAATTATTCTGTCTATCATTCTAAAGCTTCCCTATTGCTCAAATCACATACATCCTCATCGATTCACTAGTAAAAACACATTATATTTATTTGCGTTGTTATCACATTCCAGTGCACTGCATGTTTTTATCGCTGCGGCCGGCCCGTGCGCTGTTGCATCTTTGTTTATCCCTACCATTGCAGCGCGTGATCAGCTGAGGTGACCGTGTGACGTCACCGGCTACCTGCGCCCGACTTCAGCGAACCTTTCGTGAGGAGCGTATCGTATGCAAATTCTATTCATTAGCTAATAGCTAACTTAACTACTATTTATATTTCATTGCGAGTTTTATAATGTCAGACGATAAGCTTAAAGAGTTAACATATAAACGCAGCTCCATTAGAGGACGCGTAACTAAATTTAAAAAACATGTTGACGATTTGTGTTCGTTAGAATCTGTTTCTGAAATAGAAATAAGTAAACTTGCAATGAAGTTGTCTAAGTTTGAGGCGTTATTCATATCGTTCGACGAGTTGCAAAGTGAAATAGAAGTTGTTAACGCTATGAATCAAACCGCTGAGTTAAGCGCTCGCGACGCAATAGAACAAGATTTCTATCATTGTATCGCATTTGCTCAAAAATTGATCGAGACTAATTCCAACTCGAATCCTGTCAATATTAAATCTAATCCTTCTCATAGCGTGACTTCGCATTGTCATCATCATGATGAGTGCAGCAAAAATAACCCTCTTGGCTTTAAATTGCCGGAAATAAAAATACCTAAATTCGATGGCTCATATTTTAAGTGGTTAGAGTTTAAAGAAACATTTAATGCTTTAATTCACGAAAACGATTCTATTAAAAATATTCATAAATTCTTTTACTTAAATTCTTATTTAGAGAACGAAGCCAGGGGTGTTATATCTAATTTAGAAGTCACAGACAGTAATTATTCGCAAGCTTGGTTATTATTGTGCGAACGATATGACAACAAACGCCAATTGATTTATGCTCATTTGAAATCTTTATTTAATTTTGAAACAGTGCGAGAGACCGACAAGTCATTAAGATATATAATAGACCATGTAACAAAGAACTTGTGGGCTCTCAGCACCCTTGGTCTTCCCACCGATAAGTGGGACGTATTAGTTATTTTTATGTTAACTACTAAATTAGATAGTAGTACGGTATTTAAATGGGAAGAGCATAGGAACAATTTGACGGATATTCCTACATTAAATCAATTCTTTTCTTTTTTAAAATCACGTGCTGATGTTTTTGAAACGGTTCATCGCAATAAAATTGAGAGGCAAGATAACAGTAATAATAGATCTAGATTTAATAATGTACCGTATTGTAAAAATCAATCTAAAGCATTAGTGATGACTTCGAGTGGCCCAAAGGCTCCCAAAGTAGTTTGTGTAGTTTGTCAAGGTAGTCATCGCATATATGACTGTTCAAATTTTAAATCAAAGTCCCATAAGGAAAGGATGTCTTTAGTTTCATCTCTCAATTTATGTACTAATTGTTTACGAGGTGGTCATGTGGTGTCACGTTGTCGATTACCTGGCACGTGTAGGCTTTGCAAACAACGTCACAATACCATGCTACATGACTCTTCACAGAATGAGGCAACAGAAATATCTGACTCAATAGCCTTGTCATCCATTTCTACCTCAGAGGTATTGTTATGTACCGCTGAAATACAGATTCGAAACCCTACCACTGGTAAAACTTTGACTATTCGTGCCTTACTCGACAGTGGTAGTCAAACTTCATTTATCACCGAGGAAATTAAAAACAAATTAAATATAAAATCTCAATCATGTAACACTTTTCTATCTGGCATTGGTGATACACCCATAAAATACAGTGCTGAAATCTGCATGGTTCATATAAGTTCAAGGTGTCAATCATTCCAAACAGATGTGTCTTGCTTAGTGTTGCCTAGTATCACATCCAATATTCCTAAAACTAGTTTTGATATTACTAAACTTAACCTATTAGGATTCACTTTGGCTGACCCAAGGTTTAACCAGTCAGCTTCCATACAAATGCTAATTGGTGCTGAACTATTCTGGCAAATAATAGGTTCCGAGCAGCACCACTTAGGTGACCAAGGGCTAATATTACAAAGCTCCAAATTAGGATGGCTTATAGGAGGGCCTCTGCCAAGTAAGCTTTGTTTCCCATCACCAAAACAAATGAATAAATCGTCACTATTTTGTAACTTTCTTCTTAAAGAAAATCACATGTCTAACCTTCATGACGAATTAGAAAAATTTTGGCAATTAGAGAGTTTTCCGTGTGAAAACCCACTTACCGACGAGGAAAGGCTATGTGAAGAGCATTTCACATCAAACACAATAAGGTTAAGTGATGGCCGTTTCTGTGTCGCTCTTCCACTCAAAGATACACCTGATAGTTTAGGCACCTCTTACAATCTCGCTAAAAGGAGATTTTTTAACTTAGAAGCTCGTTTTAGAAAGCAACCAGAACTCAGAATACCTTATAGAAAGTTTATTCACGAGTATAAAGCTTTAGGACATCTTTCAGAATGTACAACACACAATACTTTTAGTTCATACTTTCTCCCTCATCACCCGGTCCTTAGGGCTGAAAGTGAGTCTACCTCTTTAAGAGTTGTGTTCGACGCATCAGCTCGAACATCATCTGGGTTTTCGGTGAACGATATCCAGTTAATAGGGCCAGTTATTCAAGACCCACTATTTAATATTCTCCTCCGTTTTAGAAAACATAAATATATTTTAACAGGTGATATTGAAAAAATGTTTCGTCAGGTTGTCATGAGAGAAGCTGATCGCGACCTACAATTAATTTTATGGCGAGATAATGAAAGTGATCCTTTAAGAGTCTTACGCCTAAATACAGTGACGTATGGCTTTGCAAGCGCTAGTTTTTTAAGCACTCGTTGCCTGTTACAAGTTGCTGAAGAGTCACAAGACGTGACTGCCAGTTCAGTTATAAAAAATGACTTTTATTGCGACGATTTAATTACAGGATCAGATTCTCTCGAAGATCTACGTCATATTCGTGAATCAGTATCAAATGAGTTGGCTAAGAGCGGATTTAACTTACGAAAATATCGCTCCAACTCAACAAGTCTTTTCGATGATAATAGAGATGCTGAAGGGGGAGACCTCATGATTAGTAACTCCACAAGTACTCTAGGTATCGGTTGGACACCTTCTAATGATCAACTTCACTTTAAAATTCAAATATCTCCCATTATATATACTGTGACAATGGTAGAAATTTTGTCGCTGCGGCTAAGGATATTAAATATCTCTTTGCTTCAAATAGAGAGCATATTATAGACTTTGCGTCTCGTCGGGGTATAGAATTTCGCTTTTCGGCACCATACGCTCCTCACCAAGGGGGTCTCTGGGAAGCTGGCGTGAAATCCGCCAAGCACCACCTAAATAGAGTCTTAGGCAATGCTCATCTGACATTCGAGGAGCTCTCATCATTGTTTGCTCAAATTGAGGCAATCCTTAATAGTCGTCCTCTCTGTCCACTTTCACCTTCACCCAATGATTACGTGCCACTCACACCTGGACATTTTTTAATAGGAAGACCACTAACTTCACTGCCGACGCCGTGTCTCTTGGAGCACGGTACACACCGCATCAATCAGTTCCAGCGCCTCGAACAAATTAGGCAGCATTTTTGGAAACGTTGGGCTGCTGAATACGTCGCCGAGCTGCAGCAACGTACAAAATGGCGCACCAGATGTCGAGATTTACGTGCCAATGATCTCGTACTTATTAAAGAGGACAATACACCACCACTTTGTTGGCGTTTAGGACGAGTGCACAAACTGTACGTCGGCTCCGATGGTGTACCCCGTGTCGTCGATGTCTCCACAGCCAATGGCATCATACGTCGAGCCATCAATCGTCTTTGTCTTCTACCTACGGCTGAGGATCAAGAATGTTGAAAGGCTACTTTCAACGGCCGGGAGGATGTCGCCGCCGTTACTGCATTCATACACCCACGCAATCATTACCTTCATTAGATTCTTTCACATTCATTTACACATTCACTTCACTCATACAGACCACTAACCCGCCATCTTATACTTACACATTACACAAGAACACCGACACATTCGCACACAAAATTGTCGGGCTAACAATTATTGAATCTTATACAATATACTATATTATAAGATTCGCCTATTTTTATTTCTTTTGTTCCCATCGCGAACAAGTGATTTACTACCGCAGACGAGGGCGCCATTGTCTCTAAGTAAAGTTTGGAGCAGCGGACCCCGCTTAATGGAAAAATGCTTCATAAAGTAGTTATTTTTTATTTTGCAAAGTACAAAGTAAAATATTTTGGGAGGAATGAATTAGTGGGTATGCAAAAATTAATGTGCCCAAATAACAAATATATTTACAGAAGTGAAGTTTTTAAATAATATGAAATATGTATTTAAGCAAAAATAAAATATCCGTGTTAAATCGTTTAAAAGTTCTTCCTGACTAAAATCGATTATTACAAAACATAGTATCCGTAATACATTGGTACAACACTAATTGATCAGAATTCGACCTGCCAAAAGTAAAATAAATGGTTGGAACGAGTATACACGTTACACAATGATTTTACACTACAGACGTGACAATTTTTGTACCTACATTCATAAATAAAACACATACTCTATTCCAATGGGGCACGTTGTCGTATTTTCACCAATAAGTATTAATTGATAATATATACTATAGAAAAAAAATATAAGCGATCAAAATTGTTTGGTGAAATATCATGTTAAGTCTGTTTATAGTCATATATATTTTTACCTCAGCGAGTTGTGGAATTGAACATCTGCGTGTTTTAGTCTATGATCAAAGATGGTGTGACATTTAAATGTATAATACATTTGAATATTTTGTTTTTATTGTTATTTCGATATAATTACCTATTTATTCGCTTTAACAACAAAACATTTTACTCAAATGAGTAAAGAATTTTTATTCACATCCAGGTTCACCTTTTGACTCGAATCATCCGAGATTTCGTATTAATACCGTTGCTCTGTATGCATGCACACTACATGAAGGTCATAGGTACACTAAAGTAAGGTGTACGGATTGCAGTACAGTTCAGTCGAACAAAACAAATGTTCGGATCGCGAAATCTAGTACGTAGTACATATATATCGATGGACTTTACTCATTTATAAATAAAGGACTTAAGACGTTATATAGTGTCTAATCTAATAAAATCTTAGTTTTTATTTTTTTTTTTTATTGCAAACAGTGGCAAACGAGCATACAGTACACCTGATGGCAAGTGTAGCTGCCGCTCATGGTCCCTTACAAGGCCGCTGCCTACCGCGAAGAAAGTGAAGGGAGTGTGAATGCGTGCAGGCTCGGTGATACCAAAGGCACCACCAAAGCCCTCCACACGCAAACACCCTCAGAGAGTTGGGCTTTCGGCTCTCTCGCTCACCAAACGAAGCGCAGTAACAAATTGCTACTACTCAGACGTCGATTTTCTGCGAGAGCGTGGTACTACCCCGGACGGACCGGCCCGCGGCTGTAGACAGCTAACTGTCGACAGTGTGTTTTCTATTTTTTTTTTTTTTTTTTTGTGTGTGTACAGCTGTTGGCTGCAGATGGCCTTGACAGCTTGACGCGGACTATGGGTGAGCGCTGAGGGCTCTCAACCCGGAGAAAAGTATGCTAAGCGACATCGCCCAAGGGCTCCCCCTGTGGGGAACGGACCTCGGCCTGGGGCGTCGCTGAAGGCAAAGTGGGCATGCCCACGTTTTTAGTCGTGACTTTTGCGCGGCGCGGTTTCGCACCTCGACGGCGAGGACGGAACCGCGGATATTTATTTGTTAAGGCCTCGCGGGCCGTGTAGGCTCTTTGTTGAGCGAGTGTGATATTGTCGTCCTCTTCGTCGAGGACGTGACGAGGACGTCGGATGGATGTCGACAGTGTGGTCCTACCACTATGAATATATAGTAATAAATAATTTTAATATATTTAATACTTGTAATACTATATGTCAACTCAAATGATTGTCAAAGAATGTGTAATCCTTCGCGTGACTATTGTTTTACTTTTTTCCATTTTCTTTTTCAAATTCAAATTAAAATCATTAACTATGCATAACCCCGAGAGGGCACTTACATATTGTCAAGTTAACAAAATTAAATTATCCAAAAAAATAAACTACCACCGGATCGGAATGCAACCGCTACTAAGAAGATCCGGCAAGAAACTGAGCGGGAAATTTTAATTTTCAAACGTCGAACCGCACTACCAAAGTTCATATAGATGACGCTAACAAAGCGATGTTGCCAACATCAGGGCTATATTAGATGAAAATTAACCACTAGATATTGCTTGTAGGTAAAAGATAAGTAAGAATATACGTCGACCTGGACAAACCCATCTGATGCCGTCGGGTTAACAAATACTCTCCTTTTTTTTTTTTTTTTTTTTTTTGTGGGTGGGCCGCGGTCGGCGCGCCTCCGCACCACTCCGTCCGGGGCGACAGAGGGGCTTGAGCACGCAACTCCCGCGACCCACCCGAAAACCACGTCGCCTGCGTCGTTGGGCCGACCACTGGAGCAGCGTTAACTTGTCGTCAGTGGTCGGCCCGACGGAATACCCCCTATTGGGGTACCCTCCCATCGACCGACGTCCCCCCCTCGGGGAGGACGTCGGTCTTTCCTCACGCGGTCGGCCTCTCGGCGGGTGACGGACTAATCCCCGGTCACGTCACCCGCGGCCTCGGCTAGGGCGGCATGAGGCGCAGATAGTTGCGCCTGCGCCGCCCCAGTCGCCGGCGGCGGATCTCCTCATCGAGGCTGCGCTCCTCGCGCAGGCGATCTGCCGCCTCCTTCCGCGAGATCACTGTCTCGCAGAAGGCTGCGACCGCGTCCCAATTCCCGACGCTGTCGACCATCGCCTTAGCGATAGCCGGCAGCGTCAGGTCCGTACCGATGATTGCGACGAGTTCACAGCGCTGCACTGCCCAAGCCCCGCAGGCCTCGAGCGTATGGCGCGCCGTGTCCTCGTCGCAATCGCAGTGGTGGCAGGACGGTGTACTCTCCCTCCTAACGACCTTGTGCAGGTATTTGGCGAAGCACCCATGCCCCGTCAAAACCTGCACCAGTCGGAAGGAGAGCACCCCGTGCCGCCTCTCCAACCACTGCATCAGCACCGGCCGGAAGGCCTCCACGGTTCGCACCCCGAACCGAGGCCTCTCCAGCCGGACTGCCCAACGGGCGATGACGTCTCGGCGGGCGTCGACGCGCCAGGCGGTGAGATCCCTTAACGAGACCACACCGCCCTCCGCTCGCACCCCCGTCACCCGCCGATAAACAAATACTCTCCTAGGGAGGATTAACGTTAGTCAGACGGCCGCTCATAAAACAATTGCCAAAAATGTTTCTTTATGTACAATAACAGAAGAATAAAATAAAAACAAAGCAATATATGTTTTTTTAATGATGACCTAGTGGGGAAGTGGAAAGTGAAGTGAGTAGGGCAGTGGAATCTTTCCAACTCCTCTTGTTTTTCTTTTCTAATCGAATTTGTTGCGGGTTCCAAGACAATTAAAAGCGTTTCCCGGGACTTCCTGAGGATCAATCCTTGGTGTCTTATTCAGAGACCATTGTTGATCCTGGCTTGCAAGAGTTATAGTAGTAGGAATATGTGGTGGGAAAAGTCATAATTTAAAAAAAAAAAAATCATGACCTAGTAGTACCTAGTAGTTTTCGATGTGGTGACGGAATAAGAATACAATTCACCAACCCCTCTCTAGGACGTGGGTGTCGTAAAACACGACTATGGTATATAATTTGCAAATAATATCAATGAAGGAGAAAAGCATTTTTTTTTTAATCACTGTAACTAAAAGTCCTTGTATTCTGGACTTATTTTATACGTTTAATTTAAACAATGAGTTTGTTTATTAAAGCATTACCGAGGCTCAATCACTTTCGAGTTTTCAATGCATTTAAATTGACTTATTTGTAATAACGTCCATGTTTTCTTCAACATTTTAGCTTATTAACGTGTTTCACAAAGAAATGTCGGAACAATTTCACAGCTGGTATCTTTAATAAGTGTTTGATGAATGATGTCTCAAGATAATGAGAAAAGTGTTTTGGTTTTTTCTTTTTGACGCGATAATAAATGAACGCTGGTTGCACGCACGAAAAAGCGTGATTCATTGTCACGTTCCGCCTGAGCCGAGCGTACAAGCGAGCGCGATGGAATAAGCGATAGAGGTACGATTGGTTTAAGCGTTCGGCTTATGATGCTTTACATACAACCAATAAGAATGGTAAATAAATTGTTAACAGCACATTATGATTTCTCATATTTACGTGAGTATTACACATTTTAAATAAAACTACTTTACGGGTTTTATCGCGTTTGTATTTGATTTTTGATTGCCCGATGTTTCGAACACGTTGCAACGTTCATGGTCACGGGCGGACCAAAAATAGAATAGAAATATTGACCCACATTTTGATACAAATTTATTGCCAGTGTAAGAAGAAAATATTCTATATGAAAAAATTAAATTGTTTATGGTTAGTAATTATTTAACATTAAAATTAATAGTAATTATATTTAAAAAACTACCAATCTAGTATACTACCACCAATATTTAATAACTATTTTCTGTATCGGGTAGATAATTATAAATTTTCTGCAATAACGATGACTTGGACGTGAGACATCTTAGTCCGCCCGTGACCATGAACGCTGCAAAGTGTTCGAAACGTCGGGCAATCAAAAATCGGATACAAACGCGATAAATCCGTAGTTTTATTTAAAGTAATAGCACATTATTACTTCTCATTAATCTATACAATTTAAGTCAAAAAGTATTTGAATTAACGATTGCAAAAATTGTTAATTAATCGAAAAAAAATATAATTTTCAATTAACATCTTTGTATTACACAAAATAAAAATTTGCGTGCGTACAAAGTACGCATGTCAGAAGTGAATCAAAATTTGCGTGCGTACAAAGTACCCATGTCAGAAGTGAATCTTCTTTGGCGCCACTTGTTTTTGGTCAATATTAAAAAGAAAAGTACTCGCTCCCTCCATGGCTATGTGCTTCGTGATATGTTCGCCCTTCGTCACCCTCTCTCAATCGGTCTCTCCCTCTTCCTGGACAAAAACGTCCCACATTTTCGTGTCACTAAATTGCGTTTCATCCGTAAAAATTTTACCCTCATTTGCGCAAAGAAGTTTCACTTCAATAATAATTCAATTCATAAAAGTACGCAATTTCTCATCAATGTTTTCTATGACGTTATCACGTTGTGTCTGATGCCGCCCTAGCAGAGACTGCGGGTGACCGTACCGGGGATTTTAGTCCGTTGTACTTGCTTCGGCAGTACATATACTAAAATTGGAACAATATAGAGAAGATTAGCATGGCACCTGCGCAAGGAAAAATAACACGCAAAATTGTGAAGCGTACCATATTTTTTCACCCCCAAAAAAGAAAGCCGAGGCTGCGGGTGACCGGACCGGGGATTTTAGTCCGTCACCCATGGAGAAGCTAACTTCGCGACGGCGACTAGCGTCCCGGGAAGGGGACATCGATGGGAGAGGGTAACCCCTCAGGGTATTCCGTCGGGCCGACCAATAAAGACAAGGATCTCTGCAGCCCCTCTCGGTCCAACGACGAAGGCGACGTGCTATCGCGTGGGTTACGGGGCCGCCTCGGACGGAGGCGAGCAACGGGTGCGTAACCATAGCCCACACCAAAAAAAAGAAGTTATCACGTCACTAAACCGACGTTACAGGCAAGCACTTTGTTTTTCTTTTTTAATTTAAAAAAGCGCTGTTAGTACCATAAGCTATTAGTATTATCATAATTGCAAGTAAGAATGAATTTCTTTTTAAGTTTAAATGCAAAATTTTATTCGTCGTTATCAACACTATAGTTTTCGTCATGTAACCTTCAACATAAGCTTCCTCGATAGAACGCCACAATGTGACCCCGTGCCACCCGCATCCTACGACTCTTTGCAATTTTCATGATATACTCAGTGCCAGATAACGTGGCAAAAGACGACCTTCACCTACCTTCACCACGATATCTTAAAATGCAAAAAAATCTATCGTTTACCATACAAATCTATGTAAAAGTTGTATCGCAAAATTCTCTTGGTAGAAGCCTACAAAGAAGCAATATTACAAACAGCACATCTCAAAATTTTACGAAATCTAGTTGTTCATTACCGTTCCCTACTGACCTAGGATGCGCAGTGGAAGGGGACACCAGGCCAGTGAGGGATATCAAATGGGTAATAACATTGGCTTGCGATTACGCAAGGCTATTTTAAGTTCTCTTAAATGATAGTACAAGAACAGATTTTAACACTTACGAGTAGATACCGCGGAGGTAGCTATAACGTAACCTAACTCAGCGTTCGGTCTGGCCAGACAAATAGAAACTAACTGAGGGGTTACTTAGCTTTGTATCCAAAAGCGCGGTGATGACAACGGCCTCGTACACTTCAAGGACTCAGGCTTGCTACTCGTACACACAATTTAATGTTCACAAATATATACTTAATTCTAATTAACTCGCGTACATAAGCGGTACACAAAACAAAGGGTGGCGCGCAATATTACAAATACCACGATTTCACGGCTTAGTCCACAAAAGACATAGCAATTACAAAATATGTGCGCACGCGACCGTTACTTCCAACGCGAACCAAAAAGTGAAAGTAACCAAAAGGGCGGAAACAAAACGACCCCGGGGCCGGCCGGCGCGCCGGCCCCGTGCCATCCGCGTACCAAAGTGAAAGTGAAAGTGGCGGCTGGCTCCGAGCCAACCGCGAACCACAAAATCAGAACTACCCTACATGGATTTAATTATTAAACTAATATAAAAATGTTTGGTACCGAACATCTACCCGCCTCGGACAGGTCTACCTGGCCGCTAATCAATTGGTAAACGGGACAATGTTGCTACCGCTCTCTTCAGTACCGAACCGTCCACCTGAACCTCAGCAAAACGAGGCACATTATCTGCGCCATATACTAAATTTAAAATTCGGCCTCGACGCCAGCATAGTGGCGGCAAATTGATATCTTTTATCAAAACGAGGTCACCAACTCGAGGTGGATTAGTCTTGTCAGTCCACTTAACGCGCTGCTGGAGAACATGAAGATATTCTAAGCTCCAACGCTTCCAAAAGCTTTGAGCAAGCTGTTGGACCAACTCAAACCGCGAGAGACGACTTGATCCCACATCAACAAAGGGGTACTCAGGCAAAGCATTAAGTGGCTGACCAATCAAAAAATGACCCGGTGTGAGAACCTCCAAGTCACTCGGGTCTGAAGAGATCGGACACAACGGTCGCGAGTTCATTACGGCCTCTATCTTACAAAACACAGTTGCGAGTTCTTCAAATGTGAGTACAGACTCACCAATAACTCGTCGCAAATGTGCTTTAGCAACCTTAACTGCGGCTTCGAAAATACCACCCTGCGAATCGTTCTTCGAGCAGACAAAATCCAAAATTCTCGCTGCAATATGGCTAATAAGGCGTTACAGCCAGCGTGAGAATTTCTAATGTGACGGTCCGTCACCAACAATTGCACAAAATGACCTTGCTTGGGTAACAATATAGGGTGCCGACTACCGTAGGGTAGACTAGAGTTTCTGAGGCGACCTCCAACACGTAAGACACCCGTGTTGTCCAAAAAGGGGCTCAACATACGCAAGGCTCCTGTTAGTTTAGCCTTACCAGTTTTCAAAATTTCAATCTCCCTTTCAAAATACGTATCCTGTACCACACGTATCCAATGGCAAAAAGCCTCCTGTCGTTCTTGTGGTGATAGAAAAGCCTCTAATTTTTTGTTCCGTAAGTGCTTACAGTTGTAATAGAAGCGCTTAATCCAAGCTGTTACACTTACTAATTTATCGAGGGAGCTATACCGATTCAATAAGACATTTGGATCGAATTCACAAGCACGCCTCTCAACAGCGAGCAGTCGCAATCCAGGCAACGGACCTACGTCCAAAACCGGCGTCAGTGGCCATTCAGACTCTGAGCGTAATAACCATTCCGGTCCCCACCAAAGGGAGTGTGTTACCAAGGCGGGGGATGTACAACCCCGAGATGCACAATCAGCTGGGTTAAGCTCACCAGGCACATGCCTCCAAATCAAGGGAGTCTCAGATTTCTGAATTTGGGAGACTCGGTTCGCTACAAATACCTCTAAGGTGTGAACTGAAGCCCTTAACCAGCACAAAACAATTTGGCTGTCAGTCCACGCGTAAGTGGTGCTAATGTTCACAGTATGACGCAACAAATTCGACACGTGATTAAGAAGACGCACAAGCAGAGTAGCCCCTGCCAATTCAAGTTTAGGGATTGTCAAAGCAGTCCGTAGGGGTGCCACCTTGCTCTTCGCCATGACCAGTGAGATCTTTACTTGGCTGTCAGAACCCACCGTACGCAAATATACACAAGTGGCGTAACCCCGTTCAGAGGCGTCCGAGAAACCATGCAGAGTTGCCTGGTACTTTCCTGGAGGAAGCATAGAACGAGGGATCGATACCTCATTGATCGCAGGAAGTGAGGATACAAATTTGGTCCAGTCTTCCAACAAAGCTCCCCGAAGAGGTTCGTCCCAGCCTAGTCCTGCCATCCAAAGCCTTTGTAAAAAGCATTTAGCCCAAAATATGACGGGACATATCCAACCATTTGGATCAAATGTTCTTGCAACCGTGGAAAGCACCAAACGCTTAGTCCAAATGCGCGGCAACTCTAAGTCAACATTGTAAGTGAATATGTCTGGGGCTGGTTTATACTGAATGCCGAGAACAGTCATCATAGCAGGGTTCTCGATATTCTCGAACAAATGCGGATCTTGCTGATGTTCATCCGGAAGTCCCTTCAAAAGCGCAGGTGAGTTGGATATCCACTTCCGTAACTCATAGCCCGCGGTGGCTAAGATGCCTATCAATTCATCCCGTAGAAGGATGGCCTCTTTCTCAGAGGGTGCACCAGTACAAATGTCATCGACATACAAATCCTCTTTCAAAATCGCGGCTGCGCGAGGAAACTTTAAGCGCTCCAGGTCCGCGAGCTCCCACAGAGACCGTATAGCCAAATAGGGGCTTGACTTTAACCCGTACGTGTTTGTATTGAGCTCATAAACAACCATGGGATCCTGGGGGCTTTCACGCCATAGAATCAACTGATACCGACGGTCATCCGGGTGAATAATCGTCTGTCTGAACATCATCCTTATGTCAGCCACAAATACAACCTGATGTCGACGAAACCGAGTGATGACGTCACAGAGATCCTTGATCAATTTAGGACCAGCATGCAAGCAATTGTTCAACGATACACGCGTTGAAGTTTGCGCAGAACCATCGAATACTGTACGCAATTTGCCATTTGATGCCTTAATTACAGCATGATGCGGTAGAAAGAAGTGATCCACTGTTTGCCAATCTAATTTCGACACAGACATGTGTCCCAACTCCTCATATTCACGCATAAAATCAATGTATTTCTCCTTTAGGAGAGCATCTCGAGCCATTCGGCGCTCCATAGCCAATAGTCGTTTCTCAGCAGCAGGCCGCGAGATGCCAAGTGGTGGCCGTACGGCGAGAAACGGCAATCGAGTCATAATCTGACCAGTACGTAGGCGACTCGTATTGTTTTGGTAAAACAATTCGCACTCCTCATGCTCCGGATCAGTGCGCGGAGCCTGTGGTGGTTCTTCCACTTCCCAAAACCTCTGAACCGCATCAGAGAGAGCAGAGCCTACCATCAAGCCAATGTCAAGACGGGTATCCGTGAGGACTGGTCCCATCAGTGCAGAGCCAAATATGGTCGGGATGGCTACCATGCCTCCTGGTTGCATGACCTGAATGCTACCCAAGAATATGTTTCCCAGAACATCGGCGCCTAGCAACAAATCGACCGATCCAGGTATACCAAATTTGGGGTCTGCCAAGTTCAAACCCGACGCTAAACCAATAGCATACGGAGACAACTGCTTCTCCGGATGGGTGCCCAAAATATTGTTCATAACAATGGCTGAACACTCAAACAATGGGCTTGACGAGTTTATAGGAGAGAACGCACATAATACTTGGCCTTCAACATTGGCCACAACTGCGTTGCCAACACCTCTAGTGACATGAGGAAAATCACGCATACTTAGGCGTACCTGCCCCACCAACCAAGAAGACGCTATACACCCCTGAGAGCCTGTGTCCAGAATTGCCCGGACCACAACAGAGGCACCTGTCCGTCCCCAGACCCTTACAGAAGCAGTGGGTAGGAGTACGGTTTCAAACGGGGGTGGTGCATGACGGGGGGAGGCGCCGTGTTCCTAATGTCGTCTAGGCAGCGGGTGATTCTCATGTTCCCGGGAAGCGTCATCAAAGGTAGGTACCCGCCCGTGACGATACGGGCGCGAATCGTGGTTATCACTCTTACCACGGGCTTCCGATGACGGCGAGCATTGACCTTGTGGGCGCCTCGCTGCGGCAGAATCTACGACGCGCGGGGGTGAGCGACTAGGTCTCGAACTGCGGTTTTCATACCGGTGCCTTCGCTCATAACTACCCGTAGGTGAGACTTGACGTTCATGTTCACGACCAATCCCATTATTATTCGCACAAAGAAGTTTCAAATGCTGGCCTCCGCAGTACGTACATGGGCGAGGATTAGGGCAATCGCGCTGGAAATGGTTTCCCAAGCAAGAAAAGCACCAACCTCGAGCCTTAGCCAAACGCCTACGTGAGGCCACGTGCAGCGCTGTGAAATCTGAGCAACTGGCAACTTTATGACTCGGGGACTTGCAATAGGTGCACTCAGGTCGCGACTGTACAGCAGCAAAACGTGGTGGGTGACGAACCTCTGGCCTTCTAAAGGCGTGATTGCGGGTCGGAGCCGATGACCGCGGCAACTGTTGACCAAATGACCTGTCAACGACCGTCATGTCTACCATCCTACACTCGTCTTCCAAAAACTTCTTAAGGTCATCAAAAGCAGGCAAGTGAGTTGCATCATCACCTCCATATTTTTGCTCGAAACGAGCCCTAAGTTCCGCAGGAAGCTTTTTCAAAACAATATGCACCAGCATATATGACCAAGTGCTCACCGGAAGGTCTAACCTTTCCAGTGCGTTGATCGCAATCATCAATGGGTTCAATAAGTCGGACCTTAAAGCCGAGACCCTAGATACCACTGGTAGACCCAAGAGCTGACCAATGTGTGTATCTGCCAGGCAACGCTTATTTTGGTAACGCTTTATGAGAAGGTTACGTGCCACTAGGTAGTTTCCATCATTGATCTCCAGGTGCTGAACTAAACCTCTCGCTTCACCTTCCAACACGGAGAACAGGTAGGCCAATTTTTGAGCGGAGCCTAAGTCAGAACGCGCGTGGACTAAGCTCTCAAACAAATTTATGAAACCTAGCCATTGGTCCAAACGACCATCAAAACGCGGCAGGTCCAAAGTGGGCAGTTTACTCAATAAGCCCGACGTAGAAGGTTTCACATCCCTAGACGCGGGAGACTCACCCCTTTTCGACGCGGAAATTTCCCTAGCACGCTGTGAGATTCGATCTGCATAATCCATGATCTGGTCATAATCCGCGTGTACCAAGTCACGATACGGTTGTGGGTAATCTTCATCAGAAATATCTAAAATTTTTGTGTTGAAGTTACGGTACACATCATCAACAAATTGTAAGCGCGTATCCAATTTGCTGTACCTATCCAGGAGAGACTCATTTCGATCAGACCTATCAACCAAGGCGGTTGCAGTCGAGAACCATCTCAACTCAGAGCGCAGCTTACCTGCCGAGTCCTTAGCGCTAGCAAAAGCAGCCATAATAATCGAATAAAATAATTAAATTCCAACAAAAAAAAATATATATATAATCAACTAAATAAATCAACCAATTGAAACAACAATCAAAAAATACAAATTACAAAATTGAACAATATTTAAATTATTGCGCAAAGGGAAACGTTAATATTTTACTGTATAAGTACCATAAACAAAACGCAAAAATAATATTAAACTAATTGTCTATACAGTTCAATTCATTCGTTCATTCAATCACGAGACTGCACTACTCTGTGGCACAATGTACTACGCAAATTATTTTATTACTCTGTGGCACATTAAGTAAACAATGATATTCAAAATTTCAAATGTTGCAGTGAACTTATTTATATGATATTTTTAATAACTAATGACAATAAGTACACAAATGATCAATCACACAAATATTTAATGTGTATCTTTATACACCAGACTATTTATTAAACTGGGCCGTAATACGTAAAATTCAAGTAATTATATATCGATTTATTTTTCAACACGGGCACTTGTAGATATCAATACCAAACAAAATTACTAGATTCACTAGAACCACGCTCTGCTACCAGGAAGATATGTTCATTACCGTTCCCTACTGACCTAGGATGCGCAGTGGAAGGGGACACCAGGCCAGTGAGGGATATCAAATGGGTAATAACATTGGCTTGCGATTACGCAAGGCTATTTTAAGTTCTCTTAAATGATAGTACAAGAACAGATTTTAACACTTACGAGTAGATACCGCGGAGGTAGCTATAACGTAACCTAACTCAGCGTTCGGTCTGGCCAGACAAATAGAAACTAACTGAGGGGTTACTTAGCTTTGTATCCAAAAGCGCGGTGATGACAACGGCCTCGTACACTTCAAGGACTCAGGCTTGCTACTCGTACACACAATTTAATGTTCACAAATATATACTTAATTCTAATTAACTCGCGTACATAAGCGGTACACAAAACAAAGGGTGGCGCGCAATATTACAAATACCACGATTTCACGGCTTAGTCCACAAAAGACATAGCAATTACAAAATATGTGCGCACGCGACCGTTACTTCCAACGCGAACCAAAAAGTGAAAGTAACCAAAAGGGCGGAAACAAAACGACCCCGGGGCCGGCCGGCGCGCCGGCCCCGTGCCATCCGCGTACCAAAGTGAAAGTGAAAGTGGCGGCTGGCTCCGAGCCAACCGCGAACCACAAAATCAGAACTACCCTACATGGATTTAATTATTAAACTAATATAAAAATGTTTGGTACCGAACACTAGTAAAATTACCATAGGAAATATGTTTTTAATATCCTAGAATTATGTATTTTATTGTTTTAAAATACCAGATTAACCTGTAATTGGTGACATTTCATTATTTTATAAATAATATCATTGATAACAATGCCAAATTACTTTCAAATGTCTGAAAATCAAACGTTTTTAAGTAACATTAAAATTAAAGTACCGAGAATATTTATATAAATTCAATATAATATAGATCCTATAATTAAATACATAATTAGCTTCGAAGAATTATGTAACGCCCAGAAAATGCTACGTTTTAAGTTATGACACATTTCTTTCAACTCATTTTACCGTCAGGTGTAATAAACCTAAAGGATCGCACAAGTAGATGCAAGATTTTAAGGTTATGTGTATCAAACATAAAATCTTTTCTTAACTGATTTTAGCGTCAGGTGTACGAGATCAGAGGCGTCGTGTGGCCCAGTCGCCATTTTGTTTGACATTCCGTGTGGAGCACGTAAAAGATATTGAAAAAGAACATGATGGGTCTCGATGATAGTATATACCGAAAGATTGATGCATTCATAATTCATATATCAGACAGCAGTGATAGTAATAGTAGTGGAAGTGACAGTTCAGAACTATAGATTTTTGTAATGTCATAAATAAATTATTTTAGTATATTATTTTACCTCACCTGACGTATTTAACAAAAAGTTAGCCTTAAGATAGGTTAGCTATCAGTTTCATACTAGGGCAGTGGTAAGGTAGGTAACGTGTACGTATGCTTTATTATTGCACGTGTAGGTGTTTAATAATTTCTTAATTAAAATTTTAAACAAATTACACTCAGACAAATGTTTGTAACCTCTGTACTGTCTAGCCACCTTCACCATGATATTACAACGATAAGATGGTTTGTATGGAAAGCGATAGAATTAGCGATAAATTACTTGGATTTGATGATATCGTGGTGAAGGTCGCCAAATGACCTCTTTTGCCATGCTATTTGGCAAACACTATAGTAGCTAAACTACCGCCATACTGTACAAATCGAAAATAATAAAAATAGATTTACGTGAAATCGATTGCAACATCAACAAGCTCCAATTGTTAATCTAAACTATTCTTGGATTCGACTGAATATACACAAAAAGTTACATTAACATCGATCCAGCTGTTTACGAGTTCAGCTGCATACGTACAGAAGACAAATTACACTTGGTCTTAGATCAGCCCTTTTTAGGTTCGAAATTCACACGTACATAGTTCTTCTAAGAAATCAAATAGGTACATTTTGTCAAGAGATGGTAACTCTCATAAGTCTCTATTTTCTATGTGGTGACGGAGTAAAAATACTATTCACCCCCTTTCTTCCCCATGGGTGTCGTAAAAGATTGAAATACAACCCTATGCAAACCCATCTGACCGTGGTACAGTAGATCAATTTGCCTCCCATTGTGGAGGAGGCGCGAGCCCAGCAGTGGGACGTATATGAGCTATGATAAAGATCAAAGATATAGTAATAACCATTTAAAAATCTAGAAAAAAAATGTGAATTCATAAAGACTTTCATATAAAAATCTACTATGACATATTATAAAATCTTACTTAAAAAAAATCTCAATTTACCGTCAAGGAAATTGAATTTTTCCCAGCACATGAACGTGTAACGGACTCAAAATGGCGCCCCTATGCCTTGATAAATATCATCTAATGCCCAATTGGATAGGTCTATATTTGAAAAGGGACCCACAGCGGCTTGGTTTATTGGGCACTAAGATAAAATGGCAAAATAAAATCCGCATGATAGCTATTTAAGAGTTCTGTTTATCTTGTCTATGACGCTTCGAAAACTATGGTTAAGAACAATTTACTCTGCTGTATTAAGAACATATCCTTAAGGAATACCTTACTAATATTATAGTATATATAGGTAAGGAATAATGATAATAAAATGCAAAAGTAAGTTTGTTTGTTTGTTACGCTTTCACACTTAAACCACAGAAGCGATTTTAAAAATTCTTTCATCAATGTAAAGCTATAATATCAGGGACTAACATAGGCTATATTATACGTGGGTAAGGCGACTGGAGCCGAAGCGAAGCGAGGACGAGTAGCTAGTAACTTATCTATACCAATAAATAAAATCGGAGTGTCTGTTTGTAATGTCAAAATAATAGACCTTTTTTCATGCTCACATGGTTATTTGCACTATACATATGCCTAAAAATCACTTTATATTTTTTTGTCCGTCTGTCTGTCTGTTTGTTCCGACTAATCTTCAAAACGGCTGAACCGATTTAAAAAATTCTTTCACCAATGCAAAGCTATAATATCAGAGAGTAAACTAGGCTATATTTTATCCCGGTATTCCCACGGATACGGGAACTACGGGGATAAGGCGACAGAAACCGAAGCGAAGCGAGGGCGGATTGCTAGTACATTAATAAATCCGATAGGATTTTTTTTATTTTAATTGCGAAATTTTAAACAAATATTGTTTTACATAATGGTTTTTAATTTTTACGCCAGTATTACATATTGTATATACCATTTTCCCTGTGGTGACGGAGTAAGAATACAATTCACCACTCCCTATCTTGCCCGTGGATGTCGTAAAAGACGACTATGGGAAATAATGTGCACATAACATCTGTGCAAGAGAAGGAAAACTTGAAATGAAACCCTATACCAACATGTCTGACCAGCACGGTATAGTAGGTCAAATTCCCTCCCATTGTGGAGGAGGCCCGAGCCCAACCGTGGGACATATGTGGGCTGCGATGATGATGATTACATATTGGAATTAAATCATGTTTACGGATTTTATCGCGTTTGTTTGATTTTTGATTGCCCGACGTTTGAAACACTTTCCAGCGTATGTGATTTTGCCGGCGTATCGAACACTTTCCAACTTTCATAGTCACGGGAAGATTCTTAATCTGCCCGTCAAGATCATCATCTCAGCCCATACACGGCCCACTGTTGTGCTCGGGCCTCTTCCACTATGGGAGAGGAATAACCAGCTATACCACGCTGGTCAAACGTGTTGGTATAAGGTTTTGTTTCGACTTTACCTTCTCTTGCATAGATGTCATATGCGTATTAGACGACACCCGGGGCCAAAGGAGGGGGTGGTGAATTGCATTCCTATTCCGTCACCACACGGATAAACTAAGATGTAAAAATTTTCAAATATTGCGTTTCTTATATAAAAAGAAACAACCAACCAAGTAGGTATATAATTATAGATAAAAACTAAGAAAATATGTAATAATATTAAATATACTGACGGACTCATAAACTGCATCAAACTTCAGGATTACTTTGAAATTATTTTTTTAATAAGTATGCAAAGTTTTTAGATTAAATTATATAAATATGGAGAGACTGGCCCTTAATCTTAAAAAAAAGCAATATTTAAAAATAGAACTACAGTAAAACAAATGAATATAGCCGGGAAAAGAAAATTTACTTGGCAAATACTCAAACCGAGTGGCCCAAAAGCAAAAGAAAAAAAAAAAAGAAAAAAAAATTTACTCGTAGTATCAGATTTGCGTGTTATTTATAGCAAAGTTTTAAAATTGATTCTTATTGATTTTTTATTCTTTTGTCAATTGAATTATTGTTACCAGCAGAATTGTTGGGTTAGCTTTTTAACTCATCGAGAGTTTCTAAACCATAATATGGATACTTCGTCCGAACAAGCTGCTCAAATTGTAGCATTGGTACGGAAGGGCTTGGATCAACGAACGATTGGTAGAAATTTAAATTTAAACAAGTCTACGGTTTCTAGAATATACAAAAGGTTTGTGGAGACAGGTTCTTACAAAAGGAGACGTGGTACAGGCAGAACTCGAGCAACCACCGGTCGTGATGACCGATTTATTGTTACAACTTCCCTGCGAAATCATTTCTTCACGTCAGTTAACATCAAAACAGAGCTTAATGAAGTGCGTGGAGTATACGTTAGTGCACGAACAATAAGAAGAAGGTTAAAGGAAGCGGATATCACCCCTTTTAGACCAGCAAATGGTCCAAAGTTGTCTGTAGCTCACAGACAAGCTCGCTTAAGATTTGCGCGTAATCAACTAAATTGGACAGATGAGCAATGGGCCTCAGTATTGTTCACAGATGAGTGTAGGACATGTTTATATGGTGCAGATGGTCGCAGAAGAGTCTATCGTCGACGTGGGGAGCGATATGCTCAAAGTTGCATTGAGGAGCGTGTTTCTTTTGGAGGCGGTTCGTGCGTGGTTTGGGGTGGCATATCGATGAACGGGCGAACAGAACTTGTGTTCGTAGACATGGTCCGTCAAAACGGTAGTAGAGGGGGTTCGACTGCACATCGCTACATAACAGAGATCTTAGAAGATCACGTGGTGCCTTACATGGGATTTATAGGCGAAAATTTTACTTTAATGCAGGATAATGCCCGGCCGCACGCTGCTGCATTAGTTCGACAATATTGCGAAGAGGTTGGGATACGTACAATGAATTGGCCAGCACGCAGCCCGGATCTTAATCCTATTGAGCATCTTTGGGACAATTTAAAAAGAGCTGTATATGCGAGAAATCCTGTGCCTACGATAGTGGCACAACTAAGAACTGCACTTTCAGAAGAATGGGACAATATTCCGCAAGATCTTTTAATAACCCTAATCAAATCTATGCGGAACCGATTAGAATCCATAATAAGGGCACGTGGAGGTAATACACCTTATTAAAACATAAAAAACCCGGGCATAAAGTATGTGTCTATTGTTAAAACCAATTTTTTAATTAAACCAAGTTTCTTTAAATTTCTGTTTTTTCTTCAAAAAAGTTTTAAGGTCCTTTCCAGTACATAAACTTAAACTTAAGGATATGACCCTACGCTGTTTTAAAGTTAACGAACCAATCTAGACGTTTCAATTTAAATCTGTGTAGAAAGTTTGCATACTTGGTTAAAATATTTATTTCAAAGTCGTTTTTTACTTTGATGCAGTTTATGAGTCCGTCAGTGTAAAAAAATAAACGTATTCTATCGTCCATACTGTATCAAAAAATAATACATAATTAAATATCTCCTGTTTGGTGACAGAGTAAGAATACAATTCACCACCCCCTCTTTTGCCAGCATGTGTCATAAAAGACGGCAAAGGGATATCTACAAATCGACGTCAATATATATATATATATATATATTAGTGATGTAACGAATATTCGCATGTTTTTTGCATATTCGCATTCGCATTCGCGAAATTATTGCGAATGTTTTTGCGAATATTTTTGCGTGTATAATTTTTTTAAGTAGGTAATAATGGTTGGTTAATATAAGAAAATCCAAATCCATTAATTTCTTATGTTTTTAATGCAATAAAAATAACCTCGTAATCACATTATAAGTCTTCACTTTATCAATTGGTATCATTTATTTATTTAACTTTAGGCAATGAAACTTAACAATCAAACTTATAACAATTTAAAAAACAAAATTATATACTAAATTGCCTAAATGCTTACATTAAAAATTGCCTAAATGATTACATTAATCAAACAAAAATAATCTTCTATGAATTTTTACCAAAATTTAATGTTATAATTATATTCTTGAACAAAACTAATAATAATAATCTACAAATACTTCTACAATTAATATTTATTTAACTTTGGGCAATGAAGCCTAACATACAAATTATCATAAGAATTTAACAAACAAAACTATATAGTAAACTATATATGGCCTAAATGCAATGTAAACAAACAAAAATAATCTTCTATGATTTTTTACTATAATTAAAATCCAATAAAAGCTTAATATGAGTTGATGTCATCATAATTACGAAGTGTTTATAGTATATCTATATTATATAGTTTATAGTATTTATAGTATAAATATAATCATTTTACATAAGAGTTAACAGTTAACAAACACACTTAACACTTTAAACAAACAAGAATAAAATTAAGTCTTTTACTTTAATAAAGCAAAAAAATCTAATTGTTATTAGAACTTGTGACACAAAATTTTAATGCATTTGAAACTAATAAAATTAAATTCTTCTATTAAACTTTTCTCAGTCTTTAGATATATTTTTAATATTTAAATTATCAAACAAAAATTATATTCTTCTACAATAGACCATTAAATAGTCTAACTCTAAACAAACAAAAAAATAGATTCTCAAACAAAAACACTTCTCTCCCTTAAAAAAATAACAGTTAATTATATATATTTTTCATATTAATAATTGAACTTCAGTAGGGGAATATTAAACTTTAAAAATAGTAGTTTAGATGCCTTGTCTGCTTCAAGTCTGTTTCAATGTGGCGTGTAAATAAGTCCAGCACCACTACTACTACTACACTACTACTTTTTTTTAGTGGTGGGCTGCGGTCGGCGCGCTCCTCGCACCGCTCCGTCCGGGGCGACAGAGAGACGTAAGCACGCACACCCACAACCCACCCACGATACACGTCGCCTTCGTCGTTAGGCCGACCACCGGAGCAGGGTTACTTGTCATCAGTGGCCAGCCCGACGGAATACCCCCTACTTGAGGTACCCTCCCATAGACCGACGTCACGCGGTCAACCTCTCTGTGGGTGACGGACTAATCCCCGGTCACGTCACCCGCAGCCTCGGCTAGGGAAGCATAAGGTGCAAATACTCGCGCCTACGCCGCCCCAGTCACCGGCGGCGGATCGCCTCATCGAAGCTGCGCTCCTCGCGCAGGCGATCCGCCGCCTCCTTCTGCGAGATCACTGTCTCGCAGAAAGCTGCGACCGCGTCCCAATTCCTGACGCTGCCAACCATCGTCCTGACGATAGTCGGCAGCGTCAGGTCGGCACCGATGATTGCGGATGACCCCCGCGTACAGCCGTCGGCACGTAGCGCTCGGTCCGCCCACGTTCGGCATAAGCCACGACAAGGCGGACGCCGCGACGACGAGCCGTGAGGCGAGCCTGCGGAAATGCTCCCGGAACCACCATTGCCCGTCGAGCACAAGGCCCAAGTACCTCATATGGGCCCGGATGCTGATGTCAACCGAATGGACGGTGATCGAGGCGCCGATGGGAGGGCTCATACGGCGCCCATGGAACAAGAGGGCCTCCGTCTTGTCCTGGGCGACCCTCAACCCCAGCGCCTCGATCCGCCTGACGAGCTCTTCGCCTAGAGTCGCCAGGCTTGCCGCCTCTTCTAGCATCCCACCGCGATCTGTGACGAGCGTGTCGTCGGCGTAACAAATCACGCCCAGCCCGGGCGGGAGGCTCCCCCGCAACGCCCAGTCGTAGCCGATGTTCCACAGGGTGGGTCCCCTGTTCGGTTGGTGCAGAGGACGCTACCCCCCTCCAAATAGTCTGCCACTAGCCGCCTCAAGTAAGCTGGCACCCCGTGATACCGGAGCGCCTCCCTGATGCAGCTAAATGGCAGACTATTGAATGCGTTTGCGATGTCCAGGGACACCGCCAACAGCACTCCCCCGCCGGTGACGGCCTCAGTCGCCACGGTCCTCAGGCGCAACAGAGCCGCGATCGTCGAAAATAATGCCGAACTACAAGAAGCAGAAAACGTATCTTTCTTTGTTCACTTTCCACCAAGTTAAAGGGTCAACGGTCCAAAATACGACATTCGTTACACCACTAATATATATATATATATACAAGAGAAGGCAAACTCGACATAAAACCCTACATACTACAAATGTTATTGGCAATAACTACATGACCAAGTACTTTTTTTTGTTTGTGGTTGGGCAATGGTAAGCGCGCACGCGGTCCATTCCGTCCGGGACGACGAAAGGACGGCGCGGCCCGACGGAATATCCTTTCGAGTACCCTCACCTCTCGACGTCCCCGTCCCGGGACATCGGTCGCCGTCGCACGGTCAGCCTCTCTGCAGGTGACGGACTAAATTCCACGGTCCGGTCACCCGCGGTCTCGGATAGGGCGGCATCAGGCGCAATGACCGACTACCTGACGTCAATCCTTCTTAATCCTTCTTGAGAATGTAATTGTTGACCAGACGACATTAAATGAAGTTGGTCCAGGCTCTTAGATATCTTTTAAGATACTCACGAGCAATATAAGTGTTGATAATATTCGCAATCGCCACCACACAGCAGATGAACACAGAATGAAATGTTTGTGGCAAATGGTATTGTTATGTTCACAGAAGGGTCTGCTTGCGGTAGCTACGATCCCTCCATTGTGGTTGAGAGGAGTGATGGCAGCTCTAGTCGCTAACTCGTGATCGAGTGCCGCTTGCAGGATCTGGTCCAACCATAATAATTTTCATTAAATAAAATTTTCATTATGTTTAATAACTATATCGTGGTTCAAAAGACATCACACTGGAGTTATTAATAGGCATGTTGTTGTATGTAATTTTATTTAAAAGTAAAACTAGTAAATGAATTAAAACGAAGACAATCCCACTGAGTTTCTTGCCGGATCTTCTCAGCGCGGTCGCATGCCGATCCGGTAGTCATTTAAGTTAGAATGTAAAAAGAAATTACAATATGTAAGTGCACCCGCAGGGTTTATACATAACTAGCAGCGCCCTGCGGTTCCACTCGCAGTTCCTCTTCCAGTATGAATATCGGGATAAATTATAGCCTATGTGTTATTTTGATATGTAAGCTATATTAATGTGAAGTTTCATCAAAATCCATTCAGTAGTTTTTGCGTGAAAGAGCAACAAGCATCTTCACATCTGCACATACTCACAAACTTTCGCATTTATAATATTACTAATATAAATTGAATTTAGGATAAATAATTTGAATTTCCATAATTATTAATTTTTTAATAATTTAATAATTAATAAATTAATTAATTAATAATAATTTAATTAATTCTTGTAACAAAATTTTGCCCAAATCACAATTTTTTTATAAGCACTGCTTCGGTTTTATGTGTCGCAGCTTAAACTTATTACATAACTAGCAACCCGCCCGCGCTTCGCTTCGGTTTCAGTCGCTTTACCCGCGGCGTAGTTCCCGTTCCTGTGGGAATACCGGGATAAAATATAGTCTATGTTACTCCCTGATATTATAGCTTTCCATTGGTGAAAGAATTTTTGAAATCGGTTCGGTGGTTTAAGCGTGAAAGCGTTACAAACAAACAAACAATCAAACAAATAAACAAACAACCTTACTTTCGCATTTATAATATTAGTATGGATGAGAAATTTTAAAAGACAACTGATCATTTCTAATATTGGTGCATTTAAATAAACTCTTCAGTTTTATAATAGTAAGTAACCCACCCGCGTTTCGCTTCGGTTTCAGACCCCCCCATCCATCCATCAGCTGGTAGACGTCAATTGTTATACATAGATGCCTATTTGGACAACCACGAGCATGCCACTCGGAACAATCCTGAGGCACTTGGATCCAATGGTTCCCTGCGATAAGGGCATCTTATCACCTAGTCAATCCACCTAGTACGGGGTCGTCCTACGCGGTGTCGTTCGATTCGTGGTCGCCACTCAAGAACCTTTCTTCCCTAACGGTTGTCATTTCAACGTACTAATTCTGCGGACTATTTCGGTTACACCCGTTCTTCTACGGATTGCCATATTCCAGATTTCACATAGAGAAATAAAACTACCGGGCATAGCACTATCCCTAGCACGTTAGACGACATTAACCCCCGATATTAAATCTCTAATATCTCCTAAAATATTCATTTTGACAATAAGCTGTAAAGAGATTTTTTACATTAAATGTAAAACTTATTTAATGTATTTAATGAGATAAGGAATTAAACATTACTCTTTAAAACATATTCATAAATAATTTATTTTCTTTTGTAATATATAAAATATCAAAATGATTATTGTAAGTTATCCTTAGTTAACAACTAAGGATAACCTACAATAATCTATTTACTTTTTTAATTAAAAACAATTCTCTCTTCTACGATATGCATGTAGGTATTATGCATATAAATCTTCCTCGTGAATCACTCTATCTACTAATGAAAACTGCATTAAAATTCGTAGCGTAGTTTAAAAAAACCTAAACGTACAAACAACATGAACGACTTTATTTTGGACTATTAAGATAACTGTAACTTATGGTTAGATCTAGGAAAAAGATTGTATATAATTCAAATCATTCTAATAATAATAAACTCGTGATAAAATGGACACAAACCCTTTACAAGAGAACGCTTATCAGGCATAAAACAGTACAACCCCATAATTTTATGTCCAATAACGTTTTGTCAGTTTTCCGAGACGTAAACTCTTAACGCACTTTTTACGACTTTTTTTACGGCAAATGACGTTATAGCTTGCACTAATTTTACCGTTTTCAAGAGCTTTAAGTCTGTTCCGGAAGCTTTTTTTACTCCTATTATTCGGCAAATCGGTTGATTTTTTGTTCCACTCTGCAAAAGCTCACAAAGTAGGGACATTTTTCGCTTCATTTATCTTTTAGTAGAACTTCGCTTTTCGTTTTTGCTGATACTGTACTTGGCAGCTTTGAAACCTGTATTATGAAATCGAATCGGAACACAGTTTTTTTCATATTTTTATTTCATCATCATTTCAGCTCATATACGTCCCACTGTTCGGCGCGAGCCTCTTCCAAAATAGAAGGGAAATTGACCATGCTGACAGACATATTGGTCTATGGTTTTATTTCGAGTTTTCCTTCTCTGATACAGATGGTAATCAAAAATGAAATACAAACGCGATAAAATCCGTAAAGTAGTTTTATTTAAAACTAGCAACCCGCCCTCGCTTCGCTTCGGTTTTAGTCGTTTTATCCACGTAGTTCCCGTTCCCGTGGGAATACCGGGATAAAATATAGCCTAGTTTACGCCCTGATATTATAGCTTTCCATTGGTGAAAGAATTTTTGAAATCGGTCCACCCGTTTTGAAGATTACCCGGAACAAACAGACAGACAGACAAAAATTTTTTAATCTGTATTTTAGGCATAGGTGTCGTGCAAATAACCGTGTGAGCATGAAAAAAGCCTATTATTTTGACATTACAAACAGACACTCCAATTTTATTTATTGGTATAGATGTATAATACTCGCGTAAACATCAGAAATCATCATATTATATCAGTTAATCGTCTTTTACGACATCCACGGGCAAGATAAGGAGTGGTGAATTGTATTCTTATTCCATCACCACACGGGACTCCATAGTATGTTGCCATAAATTATTTTTAAAGGTATTTATATTTTGAAGGCGCTGTAGTGTTGACGGTAAATTACTTCAGATATTAGAAGCTGCAAAAAGAATCTCGAAACGCCGCTGTTCTGTGTTACTAAAAACAAGCAGTGAGCCTTTAATTACAATCTATCACCTATCTACGCCTAAGGATGTTTGCATGTGGTGGGTTTTTGGTGATGCCTTTAGTATAACAGTACCTCGCAATGAGGTTCTATTCACAATCCCTTCACATAACGGTAGGTAGTGGCCTAACAAAGGCCCCATAAGCAGCAGTATCGCTTACCATCAGGTGTGCTGTTTGCTTGTTTGCCACCAACAGCATAAAAAAACTTGATCACACTGAACATTAAACATGCTTAGTGCAATTTGAGCTTAGATTTTTTTTAATGTATAGGTAACTAGCAGTGCCTTGCGGTTTCACCCGCAGTTCCTCTTCCCGTGGGATTATCGGGATAAATTATAGTTAGTTATTCTGATATGTAAGCTATATTATTGTGAAGTTGCATCAAAATCCATTCATTAGTTTTTGCGTGAAAAAGCAACAAACATCTTCACATCCTCACATACTTACAAACTTTCGCGTTTATAATATTAGTAGGATAGGAAGGATATTAAATGCTTATTATGATTACATGAGCTCTGAATTGGATATTAAAACAATAACGACTATACCTAAATATTTTGAACGCGCTGAATCAGGCTGTCGTAGTATGAAAATAAAGTCAACCGCTGCCGCGCCGTGGTCCATATTTCCGTGTAGTTCAGCTATGAAAGTATTAACATTCAACACTATTGATGGCGTAGTAGTTAAAATACTGAACTACCATGCCAGCGTGAGAAACGCGTTTCGTTTCTCATGCAGAACAATAATTTTGCGATCCACAAATTGTTGTTCTGATTCTAAATGTAATTTGTAACTCTATGGGAACTTGTATCCGTTAAATTATATGTTTGTAAAGTCCTCTGCAATACAAGGATTATTTCCTTAGTGCAGTAAGTAGTCTTTAAAAAAAAAGATTCAACAAGTTGCAAGCGTAGTTCTTGCGATAATAATGGTCTCATTTTATATAATATTTTTAGAAAATAAAAAAAACGTGTGGCACTTGGGGACTGCCGCGGTAAAGCATAGCATTTTTTATCAACTTATGCAATTATAATTATTTATTTATTTTTTATTTATGCAGTATTTTTTTTTCTTTGTTATTAATTCAAGTTTTTCTTTGATATTAATTCAAGTTACACTTTTTGAGCGTAGTGACCGATAATAAAACAAATATACTATATGTATAATAATAAAGGCGGTTTGGATTACCACTATCGTCCGCTGAAGATCGTTGGGACCGTTAGAAAATGCGCGAAAACACTTTTTAACGTAAGCTACGCAAAGCGGTGACACGTGTGCGCACCGAGACGGACGAACGCAGAATGTCGACGACCGTCACACCGAACGCTCGGCCGAGCTACATGGTAGGCGGGTGTTATGCCTTGATCACACCTAACGAGTACAGTGGCGAGTCAGTCAGTCAGCTCTCGGCCGAGAGAGTCGCCGAACCGAGTGGGTGGTCACACGTATTTATTAAAGTGGCGAGTCAGTTCAGTTTTGATCACGTTTAAAAGTAAAGGGCGTCTGCAAATGGATCGCAAAAAAAGGAATTTAAACGAGTTTTCAACCGGCTTTTGCCAGACATTATTAACGATTTGTGTGTATTTATTAAGATGAAAAATTCCACAAACATTCATGTATTTTATAACACTGAATAAATTTTATTGTTGTTTCCAAGTTCCATTTGTTAGCGGACATTTTAATTATTAAATTAAAATTTTAATTTAATTAGATTAGGATAATTTGAAAACAAAAACAACACTGCTTGGTGACGAACGAACGAGTGGCGAGTGGCCGAGTGACAAGCGAGTGCGTGTTCATTCCTGCCGAGCGGGATATCGAGTCGCTACGGGGGCAGAAGAATGAAGCGGGGAGGTGGGTACTCGGCCTAGTAAACAGATTGGGATTCTGATGACTCTCTCGCCTCTCTGCTCGACCTAGCACTCGGCCGAGCACTCGTCAAAGTGTTTATACCAACCGAGCGCTCGGCCGAGGGCTCTGTCTCGCCACTGTACTCGTTAGGTATGATAAAGGCATAAGGTTTTATTTTCGTTACGCAATTTCTTGATTCGGTCGCCGCGCTCAAAGCCCGCGATAAAAGCTATGCAATAGCTTAAAAAATGTTTCTGACCGATTTGACGACGTTGTAAAAGTTAAGAGTTGGTAGTATTCGTAACTGCCCTAAAAACAATATTATTTCATAGTTGGTATTCTACTAAATCAGATCATCTTGGCTGATATACGTCGCACTGCTGGGCTCGAATAATGCCTTTTTTTGGGGCGGCTATGGTCAAGCCATCCATTTCGTCCAGGGCAGCATAGGGCCGGCGCGTGGCCTCATAGCCCATCGTATTTCTACCCCTTTTGCCATAAGACCAACCACTGGTACCGAGTTTCTTGTAGCCCTTGGCCAGCCCAGCGGACCTATCAATGCCTTTTTTTTTCTTTTTTTTATGGGTGGGCTATGGTAAGCGCACGCGCGGTCCATTCCGTCCGGGGCGATGAAAGGACGGCGCGCAGACCCATAACCCACCCGTACCCACGTCACCTCGTTGTTGGGCCGACCACCGAAGCAGAGTCTACAAATGCTTTTCAAACACCTTCTTTAGACTTCAATAGGCCGATAAATATATAGATTATCATTAGAACATTACGAAGTCTAAATCAAATAAATCAAATAACTTTCACTTCACTCATTTCTCACTTAACCAAAGTGAGACGTCACTTAAATACTCTTTGAAATGTCTTCAACAGTGATTCTTAATTTACGTTTAATGTCCATTTTAACGATGCCATTACAAATAAGTATTCAGTGTTATATCCAGCGAGAAGAATAATGTTATCTAAATGATATCTGATGTTTACGCGAGCACTACACATTGTAAATAAAACTACTTTTACGGATTATATCGCGTTTGTATTTGATTTATGATTGCTCGACGTTTCGAACACTTTGCAGCATTCATGGTCACGGGTTAATAATAATAGTTAAAGATAATTTTATAAATCAAAAATCTTTTAGTAAGCCGCATCTAAAATTAAAAATCAATATTAATTTGGCATCATGTCCCCTGAGTTTTCTTGCCGGATCTTTCTCAGTGTGGCCGCGTTCCGATCCGGTGGTAGTATATTAGTTTTGTTAGTTTTAAATCAACAAATTGTAATAATAATTGCTACAAATTTAATAATTAATAATTACTAACCATAAACAATATAATTTTTTCATATGGATTCATTTTCTTCTTACACTGGCAATAAATTTGTACTAAAATGTGGGTAACAATTTAATAAATTTATAACTATTTTCTGTATCGGGTAGATAATTGTAAATGTCTGTAATAACGATTACTTGTTGGACGTGAGACACCTTACTCCGCCCGTGACCATGAATGCTGCAAAGTGTTCGAAACGTCGGGCAATCATAAATCAAATACAAACGCGATATAATCCGTAAAAGTAGTTTTATTTACAAAATGTTATCTAAATCTGAAATATAGATCATAACTAACGTGACCATACATCCCGTATTGAACGGGACAGTCCCGTATTCAAATGTTCTGTCCCGTTGTCCCGAACTGTACAAAAATGTCCCGTTTTACAAACAGCCTAAATGATCATATTATAATATCTATAACGGCAAAACACTCATGTACTGAGATCGATTACGTCGACCCTGGTTTCGAGCATATCTGATACTCATCATCAGGGCGAGTGCGCAGCGGCGTCTGCGAGGCACGCTGGGGCAGTGGCGTAGCGTGTGCCACTGTCGCCCGAGGCGGAGTCATGATTTACCGCCCTTTTGACATCGTAAAAATAATAATTATTGGTGTTGGTAAGAAAAAACGTAACGAAATGAAAGAATTGAGTGAAAAATATTTATTTCAAAACCATGTACATTTGTAAGTAACATGACTGTGTTAAAACATTAATAATTTACACTATAGAAATAATGTTTAATAAAGTCTAAACAGTCTAAAATTGTACTTTTCGCGACTTACGCGCAGCGAAATCATTTATACCAAATAAATGGACCTCGGACCCACCCTGTGCAACATCGGCTACGACTGGGCGTTGGAGGGGGAGCCTCCCGCCCGGGTTGGGCGTGATGTGGTATGTCGACGACACGCTCGTCACAGCCCGCGGTGGGACGCTAGAGGAGGCGGCAAGCCTGGCGACTAGGCACCAAAGAGATCGTCAGGCGGATCGGGGCGCTGGGGTTGAGGGTAGCCCTGGACAAGATGGAGGCCATCTTGTCCCATAGGCTCCGCATAGTCCCTCCCATCGACGTCTCGATCACCGTCAATTCGGTTGATATCAGCATCCGTGCCCATATGAAGTATTTGGGCCTGGTGCTCGATGTGCATTGGTGGTTCCGGGAGCATTTCCGCAGGCTCGCTCCACGGCTCATCGGCGCGGCGTCCGCCCTATCGTGGCATATGCGGAACGTGGACGAACCGAGCTCTACGTGTCGACGGCTGTACGCGAGGGTCATCCAGTCGATGGCCCTGTACGGCGCACCGGTGTGGGCGGGATCCCCGATCGTCCGACTCAGGGCTCCTCTACTGTGGCGACCACAGAGGATCATGGCGGTCAGGCCCATACGCGGATACCTCATGGTGTCGACGGGAGCAGCGTGCCTGTTGACCGGGACTCCCCCGTGGGACCTGGAGGCAGAAATGCTCGCCGGTTTGTATCGCCGGGTGTCGGGGGTGCGAGCGGAGGGCGGTGTGGTCTCTTTGAGGGAGCTCACCACCTGGCACGTCGATGCCCGCCGAGACGTCATTACCCGTTGGGCAGTCCGGCTGGAGAGGCCTCGGTTCGGTGTGCGGACCGTGGAGGTTAAAACGGCGACGTGGATGCTCTCCTTTCGACTGGTGCAGGTTTTGACGGGGCATGGATGCTTCGCCAAATACCTGTACACGGTCGTTAGAAGGGAGAGTACACCGTCCTGCCACCACTACGATTGCGATGAGGACATGGCGCAGCATACGTTCGAGGTTTGTGAGTTTGTGTTCGATGCTGGGTGAACTGAGACGCGGTCGCAGCCTTCTGCGAGGCAGTAGTCTCGCGGAAGGAGGTGGCGGAGCGCGTGCGCGAGGAGCATCTCCTCGACGACGCGAACCGCCGCCGGTGACTGGGGCGGCGTAGGCGCGACTACCTGCGCCTCATGCCGCCCTAGCCGAGGCCGCGGGTGACTGGACCGGATTTAGTCCGTCACGGTCATGGGTTACGGGTGTGCGTGCTTACGCCCCTATGGCGCTGCGGACGGAGTGGTCCGAGGAGTGCGCCGACCGTAACCCACCTTCCAAAAAAAAAAGTGTCCGCACAAAATATTTTTCTTCCAATTTCGCCGCCCTTCTAATAGTGGCGCCCGGGGTGGTCCGCCCCTCCGCCACCTCCCCCCCCCCCCCCCTTGCTACGCCACTGCGCTGGGGCCTATCAATCTCACGATAATTTCAATGCTAAAAAAGCCTAAATGATCATTTATTTTACTGACGGAGGAACGTTTCTTTTAGTTTTCAGTCCATAGTTATTATAGATAAATAAAACTAAAATAATGCACTTTTATCAAAGAATTACTGCTGAGGATCTAAATATTTGTATTGACAATCAAAAAATAGGCAGAGTATATGTCTCTAAATTTTTAGGTATACTTATTGACTCTCAATTAACATGGAAAGCCCAAGCTGATGATATTTGTAAAAAACTAAGTGCATCGGCTTATACCCTCTTCAACTTATGTAAAAAAGTCAACACTAACACTGTATTAATTGCTTATCATGGCCTTGTCGCTTCTATTTTAAGATTTGGTGTTATATTTTGGGGCAATTGTAGCGAAAGAGAAGGCATCTTCAGAGCCCAAAAGCGATGCATAAGAGCAATTTTTAACCTGAAAGTCACAGAAAGCTTCAAAAAACATAAATTGTTAACGTTTCCTTGTCTGTATGTCTTGGAAATTGCATTATTTGTAAAAACAAATCCTCATCTATTTCCAACATTGCACGAGTCCCGTTTCAGAAATGTAGCAATGAGATCGAAATATCAAAATTTACTTCATACCAGTGGTTTTAACTACATTATACAAAAAAGTGTAATTATTATGGCTCCTACTATCTTTAACAAAATACCTAAATCTATGAAAGATCAAACTGTAAGAAATTTTAAAGCACAGTTTACTGACTTACTTATAACCAAATGCTACTACTATTCAGTGTCAGAATTTTTAAATGATGTTAGTTTATAATTAAGCCTGTTATATTATTTTTAAGTGTTCTATTAATCCTCTTTATTTTTCTTTTGTTATTATTGTCAGTTTTATCTAACTTAGTTACCTACTTATAGTTCGAGCTTAATATTGTCTAGTATGTAACTAAGCTATAAGGAGTACTATGTATTATACAAAACATTTGCATGCCTAAACGGTAGAATGTACTAGGCTCTTATTTATAATGTTTGTCACCTAATTGTAACTACCTGCATTCCAGCAAATAAAATTATTATTATTATTATCTCCGATTCACGGCTATCTTCCAAGGGCAGATACCCGGTCCTTTAAAAGGCTTACATGGGGATTTGAATCCAACACGCAGCGGCCTTTGGAGAAATTTAATGTAAAAATGGGATGGGACATCTACCGATGACACTCCACGTCTGCACATAACACACGTGGACTGCCAACGGTAGGTGTAAAACTATTGTGTGATGATGCTATCTAATAACTGTTTATGGGGTTGGAGGTTTGATGGACTGGCTAAACTAAAAACTATTGATTGAAAAACTGTCGTCTGCCTTCAATACCTTTATCGTCTTGAACTTTGGCAGACGGTGACTCGCCAACTCACTAAATGGGCCCCCCCAAACGGTCGCCACAGGCAACAGGGGAGCAACATTGGTGCAAGTGGCTTGGGGTGTCGAGCGGTGCGGCGCCGGTTTCACCATCACAGTGGTTTCCCCGCAGTTATGCCCTTGAAAATGACACTTCCACCCCCGAGCATATAGCTCTGGCGACCCCTCTCTGACCAGCCGTTCAAGGTAAGCCAGAGTTGAGAATCCTGCGGGCACTCTTCGGTTTCCACTCCAGCCAGCCAATAAAGGCCAACTAGATACGAGGCCCTGGCCGACTCTCTGGGGCACTCAGGACCGCAGTGTCGCCATTCACATTCAGCACGCCACAAGCTGCCCTGCGGTTTATTGGCTTTCCTATAAATCTTGTGATACATTTTTTCTTTTATATCAAAAGAATTTAGGGAGCCATATAATGTTCCTCCGAGGTTTGCGTTAGTCTCATGGTGAGATAACGACTGGCCCAGAGGTTTTTATTATTATGTGTCTCCCAGTTTCACAGCTATCTTCCATATTGTTTAAAAGCTTAAAAAAGGGAAGATACCCGGTCCTTTGAAAGGCTTACATGGGGATATGGATCCAACACGCAGAGGCCTTTGGAGAAATTTAATGTTAAAATGGGATGGGACGTCTACCGATGACACTCCACGTTTGCACACAACACTCGTGGACTGCCAACGGTAGGTGTAAAACTATTGTGCAATTATGATATCTAAAACCAGATTATGGGGTTGTAAGGTTTGATGGATTGGATTAAATGAAACTATTGATTGAAAAACTGTATTATTATTATTATTATGTATCTCCGATTCACGGCTATCTCCCAAGGGAAGATATCCGGTCCTTTGAAAGGCTTACATGGGGATATGAATCCAACACGCAGAGGCCTTTGGAGAAATTTAATGTAAAAATGGGATGGGACATCTACCGATGACACTCCACGTCTGCACATAACACACGTAGACTGCCAACGGTAGGTGTAAAACTATTGTGTGATGATGGTATCTAATAACTGTTTATGGGGTTGGAGGTTTGATGGACTGGCTAAACTAAAAACTATTGATTGAAAAACTGTCGTCTGCCTTCAATACCTTTATCGTCTTGAACTTTGGCAGACAGTGACTCGCCAACTCACTGAATGTTGGTGGTTGGAATGGTTATTATTATTATTATTATTATATTGTGTCTCCCAGTTTCACGGCTATCTTCCATATTGTTTAAAATATTAAAAAAGGGAAGATACCCGGTCCTTTGAAAGGCTTACATGGGGATATGGATCCAACACGCAGAGGCTATTATTATTATAGGCAACTATTGCTGAATCTTTACGTGTTCTTGATTTTTAAGTTTTTAATTTCATAAGTTTACCTATTTTTGCAAGTGTCCCATTTTGATTAATCAATTATCAAGCGTCCCGTTTTGACTTTAAGAAAAAATGGTCACTTTAACTTCACTTTCGTTTTGACTACCTAATGGCATGTATCGTCCGGGATAATATCACACTCGAGTTGAAAATCGATCGATGTATTTTTGAAGTTGTACTTCTTTTTTCGCGTTAGGGAAAAACCGGCTTAAGTACGAGTCACAATAACAATCTAATTGCTTTGACGATACCGAAGTACTGACAATCGATGTACACAACGACTTAGCTTCCGCACGCAAAAGAGATCGAATGCAAAAAGGGGGCGAGTGCTCATGCGGTCGTCCTTGACCACAGTGTTGTGACCACAGTAACGTGTAGGTATATACATGGTGTATCAGGTGAACGAAAAATATCGATTCGTTAAGGAATTAGAGACATGTAAAGTTTTCAATTTTGTCATCGCTTTTTCGTGTAAATCTGATTGAAATGTATAAAGTCAATGATACTTAATACGCAACATATTCATACTTTGTTAAATGATCATTAGAAATTGAATAAATCAATGATTACATTCACATAAACAAAACAAACTTCGCTTTAAAATAGATGATCGGCCTTGGACCGTTGACCGCTCGTCGCTCGTAGGTACAAACCTACACTATAGTATTTGCCAAATAGCGTGGCAAAAGAGGTGATTTGGTGACCTTCACCACGATATCATCAAATCAAAGTAATTTATCGCTAATTCTATCGCTTTCCATACAAACCGTCTTATCGTTGTAATATCGTGGTGAAGGTGTCTAGACTGTACAGAGGTTACAAACATTTGTCTGAGTGTAATTTGTTTAAAATTTTAATTAAGAAATTATTAAACACCTACACGTGCAATAATAAAGCATACGTACACGTTACCTACCTTACCACTGCCCTAGCATGAAACTGATAGCTAACCTATCTTAAGGCTAACTTTTTGTTAAATACGTAAGGTGAGGTATAATAATATACTAAAATAATTTATTTATGACTTTACAAAAATCTATAGTTCTGGACTGTCACTTCCACTACTGTTACTATCACTGCTGTCTGATACATGAATTATGAATGCATCAATCTTTCGGTATGTACTGTCATCGAGGCCCATCATTTTTTTTTCAATGTCTTTTACGTGCTCCACACGGAATGTCAAACAAAATGGCGACTGGGCCACACGACGCCACTGATCTCGTACACCTGACGCTAAAATCAGTTAAGAAAAGATTTTATGTTTGATACACATAACCTAAAATCTTGCATCTACTTGTGCGATCCTTTAGGTTTATTACACCTGAGGGTAAAATGAGTTGAAAGAAATGTGTCATAACTTAAAACTTGGCATTTTTTGGGCGTTACATAACTCTTCGAAGCTAATTACGTATTTAATTATAGGATCTATATTATATTGAATTTATATAAATATTCTCGGTACTTTAATTTTAATGTTACTTAAAAACTTTTGATATTCAGACATTTGAAAGTAATTTGGCATTGTTATCAATGATATTATTTATAAAATAATGAAATGTCACCAGTTACAGGTTAATCTGGTATTTTAAAACAATGAAATACATGATTATAGGATATTAAAAACATATATTTTCTATGGTAATTTTACTGGATTTCGTAAAATTCTGGGTTGTGCTGTTTGTAATGTTGCTTCCTGGTAGGCATCTACCAAGAGAATTTTGCGATACAAGTTTTCGATAGATTTGTATGGTAAGCGATAGATTTTTTGCATTTTAAGATATCGTGGTGAAGGTAGGTGAAGGTCGTCTTTTGCCACGTTATCTGGCACTGACTATATCATTGAAACGTTTGCACAATTCTAGGTATTATGAATGAATTTATACCGTCGAAGCTTTACATGCCTACCTGTATTCTGTTTGTACATGCCTATATAATACGTAACATTTAAGGCATAGACTCTCAGACACATTTTTTTGAAATCACTATAACTTTTATGTTATATTGTTTTTTGTGTAATGTACATTCTAATTACGATCTATGACCGTTAAACTACAACATACTCGAACAGTTGCCCCATAACCTGATACACTCTGTATATATCATCAACATCATCATTGCAGCCTGCATAAGTCCCACTGTTGGGATTGGGCCTCCTCCACAATGGGAGGGAAATTGACCTACTATACCACGCTGGTCAAACGTATTGGTATAGGGTTTTATGTCGAATTTTGCTTCTTTTGCATAAATATTATCTGCATATTATATCACTTAGTCGTCTTTTAAGACACTCACGGGTAAGATAGATGGTAAATTGTATCCTTACTCCGTCACCCAGAAGATAGTAATAATTAACCAAACAAATACCTATTGGTTTCCTATTTGAGGTAACATTGTATTTATTATACAATAGTCTTGGTTTTGGAATTGTGCCAAAAAGATATACGTTATTTGCTTCGGTTGCCCCTAACATTTCATTCAACGACATAAAGCCCAATAAAATTGGTACTAAAACGCTAACCAAAAGCTTACAGTACATTATAATTGCCGAGCCGACCATTAAAATATAGGTATTAATCTCTACATTAAACTAATACGTGGACTAGGAATGCAATGGAGCTGCGTAATTGTATCCGAAACTATCGGATATCCGAAATTAAAATACAGTGAAATCTGAAGGGACCTTTATCTTTTTTATCCCTTATTTAACCTTTTGATTTACCCATTTTCCTAAATAGGTAAGTTAACATGATAGTTGTCTTATTTAGGGGTCCTATAACTAGTTATACAATTATATTATTTTGGATTGTTGTGTCAGTTATAATTTTTAGTAAAAGTAAAATATATGATCTAAAATAAAATGTAACTTAAAGCGTATGTATCAATTATAATAACCTATTATTGTACTTACTTCTTATAAACAAACCCGCCATAACTTGTCTGAGAATAATAAATTGTTCAACTTATACGGACTATATATTCAAAATCAAATTCAGATTTAGACTCAGGTTTATATTCAGATTCGAATTTAAATACATTCATGTATAAACCCCGTGAGGGCACTTACATAGTGTGAATTCTAACTTAATTCCATCCAACAGACTAGGTAGCGTTGGATCAGAACGCGACCGCTACTGAGAAGATCTAGAGAAGAATAAGAACAATTTCAGCGGCCTTCTATATTATTTTATTGATGTAAAACATCTATAGGCGAGGGTAAACCTAATCGTTGGCGTGGCGTAAAGCGATGCAAGCCGTGGCGAGGCCTCGCCACGCTCTATGATAGTAATTATAGTTCCTACCAATTATCACAATAATACCGTCAGAGGCATCGAATATAACTATTATATTATTATAGAAATCCCTCATTAGAATTCCTTTAATGAGGGATTATTACCTTTAATTGGGGATAAATCAATTGATTTATCACAAATTGAAATATTTCAGAATTTTTAATTCTTTCTATAACAATAAATAAAATTGGAGTGTCTGTTTGCAATGTCAAAATAATAGGCTTTTTTCATGCTCACACGATTATTTGCACGACTCCTATACCTAAAATAGCAATTAAAAAATTTTTGTCTGTCTGTCTGTCTGTTTGTTCCGGGTAATCTTCAAAACGGCTGCACCGATTTCAAAAATTCTTTCACCAATGGAAAGCTATAATATCAGGGCGTAAACTAGGCTATATTTTATTCTGGTATTCTCACGGGAACGGGAACTACGCGGGTAAAACGACTATAACCTATAACCGAAGCGAAGCGAGGGCGGGTTGCTAGTATTTAATAAAAATAAATGTTTATTGAATAAAAATCACCATCATCGCAGCCCACATACGTCCCACTGTTGGGCTCGGGCCTCCTCCACAATGGGAGGGAATTTGATCTACTATACCATGCTGGTCAGACATGTTGGTATAGGGTTTCATTTCGAGTTTTCCTTCTCTTGCACAGATGTTATGTGCACATTATATCCCATAGTCGCCTTATACGACATCCACGGGCAAGATAGGGAGTGGTGAATTGTATTCTTACTCCGTCACCACACGGACAATCATCATATTCTGGAAAAAATCGTAATAATTTATTTATACATTATGCCATGCCTGTCGTAGTCTCTTCTTTTATACATAATTATTATACTTGTGAAAAATAATTTCGATGTTTCACATCTACTAGGCGAGTTACTTTTTTACTAAAACCTTTTATGTAAAATTGTATATAACATATCATGAAGAATATCTTGAGTTCCATCCCTGGATAATTTCTAATTTTAAAGATTATTATTAACTGGCTAAAGACACACTGGCGGAGTGTGGCTATGGAGCCATTCGGTCTCACCACCGGAACTGTTTCCTTACCATCGGTACATTAAGGAAATAATTATTGTATTGCGTAGGGCTTCATCCTCTCAATCTATATATGTCCCACTACTGGACTCGAGCTCCTCCATAATGGAAAAGAAATTGACCTACCACATTGGTTATTCATCATCATAATTTAAGCTCATGTACATTCTGTTGGGCTTGAGCCTCCTCCACAATAGGAGCGAAATTGACCTTACTACACCATGCTGGTCAGTGGTCAGACAAGGTTTTTCTTCTCTTGCACAGGTGTTATATGCATATTATATCCCTTAGTTGTCTTTTACAACATCCACGGGCAAGATAGGGAGTGGTGAATTGTATTCTTACTCCGTCACCACACGAATAAACGTATTATTATCAGATTTTAATTCAATTTTTTCTTCTTTGGCATGTCATAGATGTTATATGAATAGATGTTTGTTGCGAATATCGAATTTAATTGGAGAAAAATTTGTTTAAAATTTTAAAGCGTTTACTGAATTATAATTACAATGCAATTGAGCGAGTACGTGTTGACAATGTTATTGACAGTGCGCGAATAACAATTTTTTTGGTAACTTGGTAACTTCTTCTTTTCGTAGCGGTGGCATAACCATCCCTCTTCCGTGGTCCTCATCACACGGAAAACTTTAATTACAATTGTAATTCAACTTATATTAACTTAATAATGTAAAGTTAGTTACAAAGGATTAACCGCATTTGAAATTTCCGGGTTAAATTGGTGACATGCCGCTGTATGACCGAAGAACCCTTAACTAATAAGCATGCATGAATAATTTTAATAGTGTAGATGTAAAAGAAAACTGAAAAATGTCAAGATTGTGACAAATAGGCCTATTAAAACTATGTATGTAACTAAAACAGTCATTATATCCTTCTAACAAAACCATGCATGATTATTTTTTGTAACTGTCCTGAGAAGACTGCGGGTATTAGCAGAGAAGCCAAAATTATTAAGGTGCTCTCGGTACCCAGACACAGAACGTAGATCATTGATCGATCGATCGTAGATCTGGATAGATACAGAAACTGCCAAACCGTCCAACTGGATGATTTGTGTCCCAAAAAACTATTTTAAAAAAATATTTCAGGAGGCGAAAAAACGGTTGATAAAAAATTAGAATTACAACACTTCATGCTAAGGAATATTTTTTTTAATATTAGAGAACTTTATAAAAATCTCAAACCACTTTACTAGAATGAGTATTACACAGTCGTGACGGCTCAGTTTCATTAAAATACCCATAAAATAAAATGCACAGTGCCTAAACAAGTTTTCGTTCGAGTCGTGCTTTTTCGTGCGTGCAGCCAGTGTTCATCAATACAAATAAATAAAACTGAATTGTATGTCAAAATATTGGGTTATTTTTATGCTCACAAGGTTATATTCACGACACCTATGTCTAAAATACAGTTTAAAAAAAATTGTGTCTGTTTGTTTTGAGGTAATCTTCAAAACCGCTGGACCGATATTGATAATATTTTACTACCAGGTAGCTGTCTATATAAGGAGTGACTTAGGCTATATTTTATACCTGTATTCCAACGCGGGTAGGACACGACTAAAACCGAAGCGAAGCGAGAGCGGGTTTCTAGTCGGTTTATAAGGTGTTACCACTCCAAAAAAAAATAAGAAAGGCGTGTCTGTCAGTTTTAACTGGTCGTATGTTTTTATTTCTTTTTAAAACTTCACTGTAGATTAAGTTGAAACAGTTCTTACATTCATGAGGGGCTAACTATTATAAGTTTGTATCGTTGCGAACGTATATACAGGTACTAAAACTTTGTAGCAGTTTGCTGACTGTAATAATATTAAAATAATATTATGCGGTAGAAGTATTATTATGTGCTGTGTGCTAGGATTACTTGGATGAAACAAAATACAACTAATCTCTTTACATCGACCAACATCATCTGATGTCGTCTGTTCAACAATTATACTCTTAAAACTATTGCCAATAAATATTGCGTTGACCCCAAATAAATAGGATTGGAGCAGGATGATGGTAGGATGATGATGAGTATGATTAGACATCACTCTACCATTTTTTTTTTTGGGGTGGGCTATGAGTGGCTTATGGGGCCCTCGTTGTTGGACCGACCACCAGTGCCGAGTTCCTTGTCTTCAGTGGTCGACCCGACGGAATACCTTAAGGGGTTACCCTCTCCTCTCGACGTCCCCTTCGCGGGACGTCGATCGCCATCGCGTGGTCAGTCTCTCTGCGGATGACAGACTAAAATCCCCGGTCCGGTCACCCGCGGCTCTACCATGATAAGGAAGACTACACTACTATACTATTAAGACTTTCTAGGATGCTATAATCCTGGGTTCAAATCCTTTTTAAAGGCTATGGTCTGGATTTATCCCACACAAACCGTCCAAAGCAACGATAGGCCAGACGGAGTGTAGTAAAAGACCACTATGGGATATAATATTGCGCCTGATGATGCCCTATTAGAGGCTGCGGGTGACTGGCCTAGAGATTTAGCCCGGCACCCGCGGAGAGGTTAGCCTCGTGACGGCGACTGACGTCCCGGAAATGGGACCGATGGACGGCCCAACGACGAAAGCAACGTGCTATCGGGTGGGTTACGGGGCCACGCGCCGCCCCTCTGTCGCCCCGGACGGAGCCAGGTGGCGGATACGCTGACCGTAACGGAGCCCAAAAAAAATACGATATAATATGCAGATAACATCTATGCAAGAGACGATAAACCCAAAATAAAAGCCTGTACCAACCAATCTGACCGGGGTAGTTTTGTAGATAAATTTCCCTGGTATTATGGAGGTGGCTCGAACCCAGTGGCAGTGATATAAGTGAACTGTGATGATCAAGTAACAAAATTCATCATCATCTCGGCTCATATACGTCCCATTGTTGGGTTCAAGCCTCCTCCACAATAGGAGGGAAATTGAACCCACAGTATCATGGACATCAAACAGGTTGGTATAGGATTCTGTCTCGGGTTTCCTCCTCTTGGATAGATGTTATATGCGTATTATGTCCCTTAATAGTCCTTTACCACATAATAGTAATACCCCGGACTTACGCGATAGATGGGACCGAGCGATAATCGCGTAAGTCGGGGTTTCATTTTACTTAAATTAAATATGTACAAAAAATGTTTATTTGGAACTTGTTCAAAGAGGTTTTAAATAATGTTATTGATTAAATATTAAACGAAAAATTATTGACATTTTCTGAATAAAAAAAGTAAATCTAAGGTCAGAGAACTTAAATAAAAAATCGCGTATCTCCGAGTTCGCGTAAAACGGGGTAGCGTAAGTCGGGATATTACTGTATATTACTAGCAACCCGCCCTCGCTTCGCTTCGGTTTCAGTCGCCTTACGCGTGTAATCCCCGTTCCCGTGGGAATACCGCGATAAAATATAACCTATGATCCCTGATATTACAGCTTTCTATTGGTGATAGAATTTTTTAAATCGGTTCGGTGGTTTAAGCGTGAAACCGTAACAAACAAACAAACTTACTTTCGCATTTATAATATTAGTAAGGATTTTTATTTACCTTAAAAAAAGTACCTTAAAAACTTGCAAATTCGCTGTCGCACGTCTGTTAGGATCTGTCTCAGTAATTAGAGGGTGTGTATCCCTTTGTCTAGTAACACAAAGTAAAGGAAACAGTGGCATGGCGGGCTTTACGTAACGCTCATTTCAATGCCTCTTGTATTTATATACCAATGTATGTATAAACTAGCTATATAAATGACTTTGACTTAATAAGTTTAAAAACCAAAGATTTTTTTTTATAGATTCTATGTGGTAACGAATCTGTACAAATAAATGAAATTGAAGTGTCTGTAATATCAAAATAATGTGCTTTTTTCATGCTCACACGGTTTTGCACGACACCTATGCCTAAAATACAGTTTAATTTTTTTTTTCTGTCTATCTGTTTGCTTGAGGTAATCTTCAAAACGGCTGGACTGATTTTAATATTTTACTTTTTTTTTTTATATTGCCAACGGTGGCAAACTAGCAAGCAGCACACCTGATGGTAAGTGAAACTGCTGCACATAGACCTTTGCAATACCAGGGGCACAGCAAGGCCGCTGCCTACCGTGAAGGAAATACTCTTCTTAAACCTCGTTTAAAGAAGGACATGTCATAGCGCTCGGGAAACACAGCAGCAGGTAGTTCATTCCAGAGCTTGCACGTACGTGGGAGAAATGATCGCTGGAAACGTACAGTTGAAGACCATAACGTTTCCAGGTGAAATGGATGAACCCTTTTACGATGTCGAGTGGTACGTTGGTAGAATGGTGACGGTGGTACCAAGTCAAACAGTTCCTCGGAGCACTCCCCGTGAAAGAGTCGGTAGAGTACACAGAGTGACCCAAAGTCTCTCCGCTGCTCCAGCGACTCCAATCTGTCCGTAAGATTGGGATCCACGACGATTCGAACAGCTCGTCTTTGCAGGGAGTCAAGTGGGTCTAGCTGATATTTGGGCGCACCTGCCCTACTCTCGATAGAGAGCATGTCATTAATATGCAGGATAAACAACGTCGGGGAGAGCACCGAGCCTTGTGGTACACCAGCATTAATGGTCATGGTATCGGAGCAGGAGCCATCTACGACGACTTTTATACTCCGACCATCCAAAAAGCTGGCGATCCAATTACAGAGTCCCTCGGGGATTCCGTAAGATGATAGCTTCGATAGAAGTGCCCTGTGCCAGACCCTATCGAACGCCTTTGCGATATCTAGGCTGAACGCCAGCGCCTCACCCTTGCCCTCCAAGGCCTCTGCCCAACGGTGTGTGAGGTACACAAGAAGATCACCAGCCGACCAACCATGACGAAAGCCGTATTAGCGATCACTGATAAGCTGGCGGTCCTCAAAGTACTGCAGAAGCTGGCGGTTTATAACCTTCTCTATTATCTTGGAGAGCAAGGATGTTATCGCAATTGGCCTGTAATTCGATGGGTCAGATCGGTCTCCCTTTTTAGGGATCGGGTGGACATGGGCTACCTTCCACGAAGACGGCACCCTATTAGTAGCGTAGGAAAGTCGGTATAGGCGCGTGAGGATGGGAGTCAATTCAGGGGCGCACGTCATTAGTACCACTGCAGGGATGCCATCCGGCCCACTCGACTTATGGACGTCTAAAAGCCGCAGCTCCCGCCTAACCGCTCGCTGCGTGATGCGGATTTCGGGCAGTAAGCTTTCACACCGTGGGATGGTAGGTGGTGTGGCAGCTCCGGCATCCAAAGTCGAGTTACAGGCAAAGAATTGACCTAGAAGATCGGCCTTCTCCTTTGCGCTGTGGGCCAGACTACCATCATGTTTCTACAGTACCTACCATGTAGCTTTTTAAATAAAACTACTTTACGGATTTTATCGCGTTTGTATTTGATTTTTGATTACCCGACGTTTCGAACACTTTACAGCTTTCATGGTCACGGGTGGACTAAGATGTCTCACGTCCAACAAGTCATCGTTACTGCAGAAAACTTATAATTATCTACCCGATACAGAAATTACTTTAAATATTGACCCACATTTTGATACAAAATTTTTTGGGCTCGAGCCCATCACTGGAACGTATATGAGCTGTAATGATGATGATGATAGGGATTCCAGACACACATTCCCACCATTGCAACTCCTCTAAACCATGATCTACAATGGTTCTCATAGATGGCACCAAAGTTGGACCCTTCGTCAGTCCCGAGAAACGTTTTTAAATGTCTTGTGATATTTAATTAAGAAACCTAAACGAGAAGAGTTGCAAAAGATTGATCCCATTGCCCTCTTATACAATGTGGAGAGCAGGTAGCAAAATTTGCTGTTCAGTCTTTTTTATTACTGTTGGTCTAACGATGGTGGCAAACGAGCATGCAGCATACCTGATGGTAAGTGATACTACCGCTCATGGACTTTTGCTAAAGCGCTACCGCTAGCGTGATGAAAGTGAAGGTAGTGTTAATGCGTACAATGGGACTCGCTGAAACTAAAGGCACCAAAACCCACCACACACAAACACCGTCAGAAAATTGGGCTATCGGCTCTCTCGCTCGCTGAACAAAGTGCAGTAACAAATTGCTATAATTCAAACGTCAATTTTCCGTGAGAATGTAGTACTAGTCCGGACGAACCGGCGCGCGGCTGTAGACAGACTGACACACAGACAGCACCAAGAGCACAGCTGGATGCCGCCCACTTGGCGCTTGGAGGTAGGCGGGCTATGGTCTCGTTTGCCGCCCCCTCGACGCCCTGGCCGAATCCGACGTAACGCATCGTGGTTTACCGCAAAAAAGGGTACCTGCCTACCGTGAAGTAAGTACTCTTCTTAAACCTCATTTGAATAAAGACATGTCATAGCGCTTGAGAAAGATAGCAGGTAGTTTACTCCAGATCATATACGTACGTGGAAGGAATTATCGTTGGTAACGTCAATAAATAAGAGTACAATAAGTAGCAGCAATGCAGCATCATGGATATAATCTGGTTTTATGGGCTCTGTAAGTAATCCTTAATATTGATTGGAAATATAACAGGTGGGCAGATTCACCTGACAATAATGTTTTTGTTTTTTTTTAGTCGGCCTATGGCTTGGACACACGCCATGCCCTAAGTACCTATCACTATTGTGCCGACTACTAATATCGAATCCTTGACGACCGTGGCCAGCCCGACGGGTTATCGTTACGGTTAACAATGCTCCCAAATCTAGCAGCACCAAGTATCGAGTTCTAAACCATTTTTAGTGCAATATTGCCTTTCTATTGTAACCGATTAGGGGCATATCAACTGGATGATTTCAAAGTCTGTATTGAACATGGCAACAATCCTTATGTTTTATATACAGCCTAGCCCATTTGAAATAGTCCAATAGAATTTTGGATTGGAACCTAGGCAACATATAACGTGAATGCCACTAGGAAAGATCCTGAGCCACTTACATCGAACAGTTCCCTGCAACTTTCAAAATGTCAGTCCACCTAGTAGTAGGTCGTCCTAGGCGGCATCGTCTGATTCGTGGTCGCCACTCGAGAACCTTTCTTCCTCAACGGTTATCGGTTCGACGAGCGATATAGCCTGCCCATTGCTATTTTAACGTCTAATTCAGCGAGCTATGCCGATTACGCCTGTTCTTCTACGTATCATCTTGCTGGAGTAAAAGCTTATTAACACTGCCATCTTACAGATCTACGTAAAACTAAATACAGCACTGAAAATTCAAATTAGTTCTGGACTTAAATGGTATCCAGTTGTCAAATAGTAGTAGCTAGTACTACACTAATTCAAAAGATGGCGCTTAACTCATTTCTCTGTGATGTCAAAGTAAAAATATAATTTATCGCCCCTATCTTGCCCATGGGTGTCGCAAAAAGTGACTCAAGGGTAATAATATGCATGTAACATTAATGTAAAATAAAGAAAACTCAAAATAGAACCCTACACCAACTTATCTAACCAGCCTAGTGAGTTAATGTAATTTCCCTCTTATTTTGTAGGACTGAAGCCCTTGAGTAGGATCAGCTAATTTTACCTTAAATACAACTAAAACATATTGGACGCCTCCACGAGAAGGTTTAAGGCCTTACCGGAATATAGCAGTGATTTGAACAAAAAATGTCCTTATTCTATTTCTATGGCATTTATTGAGTAACGCTTCGTTTCTCTCGAGCGTCCTAGAGGGCACTTTTGTTTATTTTAAGAACACGCCCACCCTTGCCCATGAGTCAAAAGACACCTAAGGGCGCCTAATAACATTTATGCAAAAGAAAGAAAACTTGAAATGAAACCCCAGAACGACACTTCTGATCCTATTCGACTGCACAGATGGCACAGTGGTTAACACACCGACCTATAGTGCCAGTGTCGCGGCTTCCAATCCCGCGCGGTACAACACTTTGTGCGATCCATAAATTGTTGTTCTGAGTCTGGATATAATTCGTGTCTGTTAATTATGTTTGTAAAGTCCTCCGCAATACAAAGATTATTTCCTTAGTGCAGGATGTTGTCTGTTTAAAAAAAAGGATTGTGGTGGAGGCTCGAACCTAACAGTGACACATATATGTGCTGAAATGATAATTATGATTGATGATATAAGAAATAATACACCAAATATTAATAAAACATTATTATGTACATTATATTATGATTTTATAAGTATAATTTTAGGAAACACAGGTACACAATTACACAGGAATCACGAAATATAAGATCACAGCATTATAAAAAAGTACTTAACCATAAAGATTTAACTATTCTTTTTTTTATACACTAAAATAATATTTAGATACGAACAAAATACTCGACATATAAATACATACTTTTGTCAATTTCTTGAACGAAATTTTGGCATTTCTATAGAATTATGTGATATTTTAACTATTTGGAACACAGTGCAATAGACATAAAACATTTTTTTTATTCTAATAAAAATAAAATGTGTGTACATTTCATTTTTAGCTTTATTAAAATTGAAATTTATAATATTATTTCAATGACCAAAATGTTTTATTTCTACAATAAATAAAAAGCTCTGTATCAATGTTTGCATTTTTTCAAATAAAATACTAATAGGCTACATATTTAGGATAAAATCCATTGAGCTATTTCTTAAAAGAGTTACACCTGATTTTATCATCAACATCTAAATTTTAGTCAACATCTATTGCAATTTATATGTTAGTTTTATGTCGAATGAGACATAACTCAAATCTATAATTGACTATGTGTATTAAAATTGGACAGTAATCTTAACACAGCTTTATTTTTACTCTGCTCACAAGCGTACCCATCTATATGACGGCTAACTTAGACCAGCTTAACCTAGACTGGCTTTCCTCGAGACCACTGACCCCGGCCTTAAGTGTTGCTTAAAATTATGTTGTTGTTAATGAAAACGGGCTTTACAATAACCATTTTATTTTGCATTTCAAATATATCGAAGATTATATAATAAACACTTATTTATGAACGAAAATTATTGCCATAAATGGGACTCACAACTCGTTTGTGGAAACACAGTAATAAAGCTACCCATGAAAGAAAAAAGAAAACATATTTATTCGATGCAGAGCCACATGCCACAATTTACAAGACTATGCATATGTGTAAAACATACATTAAAAAATTAAAGGAACTAAAGCGATAGGCTGGTATTTAGGTGCTATTCTTAATAAGTTAAAGGAATCGTGACAATAGCCAGAATCTACGAACGCGGCAAGATACCAATCGTCCGTCTGCAAAACAGTCAATCGGCTAGTGAGCTGCAACCATCAGCCACTGCCATGGGAACCCACTCCACCAATGGAACAGATTTTTAATAGGTGTGGGTATAAGACCCCTTTTGTTGCAATCTAATTTCGCTCCTAAAGATGTTTTTATAAATAATGCTAAATGTTAAATCTCAGTAATTAAGATTATTGTAAATAAAATACTTTTATGGATTTTATCGCGTTTGCATTTGATTTATGATTGCCTGACATTTCAAACACTTTACAGCATTCATGGTCATGGTGATAAAATCCATAAAAGTAATTCTATTTACAATTTGTAGTGCTTGCATAAACATCAGAAATCAATTAAAATTATATTATTGACTTTCAGGTCTATCTTCGCTAAATTGCGATGATATCCATGTTAGGGCCCATTTAAGGTTGGTCAACATATATTTTAAAGCTTTAGTCCAATGTTCTTCTGAATTAAATTGAATTTTTATTGAATATGCATGCGGAGGAGACGCAGTATCTTCAATCTTTCCTTTATCTATACGGTATGGTAAACAGAAACCTGTGTTTCCTTTTTCTACTTGCTCTTTAAATTGCTGTAGACAATCTAAGAAAGCAACCATCGCGGCATCAAATTTTGTATCCCAAAGGAAACGGAAGCCACCCGAACCATACAACGGTAGAACTTTTTGATCTTCTAATACTTCAATATAAGAGTGATTACCGTATGGTACTAAACGATATCGTTGAAAATTGAAACTTATTTTTCTTGCTAATGATGACAATAGGAGGATGGTTTGTCCCCAAGCTGCATTAATTTCCGACCAGTCAACTGGGGCAGCAGGTAATCTGCCCAATCTAAAATTATTTATTATACCAAACTGACCAGAGTCCGAAATGTGGAATGTGGCTTTAAATATATTGGTCTTTTTTAATTTCTCTAATTGTGATTGTGTGTAAGCCAATTGGCATTCATAGAATTTCATTTGATCCTCAATTGTCATCAAATCTTTCCTATATCTGGTATATTCCCTCCAATAAACGTCTTGTTCTTTCTCTAATCTCTCTTTTTCTCTCTCCTGTATGTCAATTTCTTCTTTCATCGCCCGTTCTTCTTTCTGTAACGCGGACAATTCTTGTAATAATCTACTTTGTTCTTGTTTCCAATCTTCTAATTCCTTTTCTAGACCTTCTAAATTTAAATCCTCTTTATCATCTTCTAGTTTCTTTAAATAATCATTGTAATCCTTCCATTCTGCTTCTGTTTGCTGTAATTGGTTGTCCATTAGCTCTAAAAGTGTGTCTGTGCATTCATCGCAAAGAGGATGGTCCACATCGGAATTATTGGACAGTAAATCAAATAAAGTAGCTTTTACATGTAGCTGATGGCCTAGGGAAGTAGTTTCCCAGCCGTCTGAGATAACCATGAACCCATTAGCGCCATTTCCAGACTCCGACATACGAAAAGGTGGAACGTAATGTTCCAAGCTTGTTGATTGCATATCCAAATCGACTTCATTATTTCTTCGAATCTGTAGAGTTAAATCAGCAATAGTATGCTCACCAAGGTTATTCAAGGACTCATCCAACTTTAGTGGCTGTAAGCATCGCTGACACGAAAAGTTTACAAATGATTTTGTATCACTCATGATAATAAACTTTCACTGTTACGTCATGAAATAATAGATAAAATATATTAGTTATTTTATGTGACTTATTAAAAATTCAGTAACCAATTCAACTCGAAAACTAGACTGAACTATTATTCTCTTGTTTATTTTGTTTAGTTTTTGGATTGAAAACAAAGAATACGTGATCGATCAAAACTGAAATATAGCTAATTACGTATTTGACATAAGACTGACGTAGCTTAGCTTGGGACACAAAATTTTATCGATATTTTTACATCGATGTTAAGTTTTATCGATACATCCATGGTATGAGTACTAACTCGCAGTATAATATCGGAAGGAATCGTTATTTAGGTAACTACATAATTTAAAAAAAATGGGTTTACGATGAATGAATTTCTTTCTGGTATTTTTACTACACACTAATAATGACAATACTGACATTATGGCAACTTTTTACATCAGATCTTTGAAATTCTAATCTGCAACGTTTTTGTGACTGAAAGCTAAACAGCTCGTGGCGTGTAACGCCATTTTACCAAAAAATTATTGGCTACAAGAAGCCAATAACTAGTATAACTAAAAAATAAGTATAAATATTTCGTAAATAATCAGCAGGTCTTAATCCCTATTTCTTTTTGTAGCTGCAACCTTGCTGTTTTCAAAATTTAAAAAAGAAATACTTTCATTTCAATTTTCAATTATTGTAGTACATCGATATGTATAGTATATAGTTATCGATGTTTCCTTTTCATTTCGATGAGTCCTAATTTGACGTCACTACTATTGACGATTGACAATGCCGTTAGTATACATGAAGAAACTGAGAACTTGAAAAGATAATTATAACTCGACACTGGCAAAAATGGCTCGTATTTGTAGCTGATTGCCAAGACAAAAAAGAAGAAGAAGAAGAATGCCGTTAGTAGTGATGCAATGTATCTGAAATAATAATTACCAATATGTTACCTGGGTTTTTAATTGGTACCTGACGTTGGTGCAAAACAATAACTTTGCCCATAGAAATAAATGTACTTCTTGCTAAGTTATTCAACTAACAACAAAGTAATCTAATAATAAAATTGCAGAGGTATTTGTAAAAAAAGAAGTTGCCTGTTTTCCCTGCTTAGTCTTTGTAGTATCCTGGATAGTTTTAAGCAACATCCTGTCTTTTTCAAGCGCTTTTAAATAAACTTGTTTTTTAAAATTCGTGCACTGCTCTTACTATTCTTATTGGCGGCTCCGCGGTTTGGGAGTATTCACGCTAACGTGCTATTTTAAAACAAGACACAGCGTTCCATTCGGTAATATCTCAAAACTCTCTACTGCCGTTCTCTTTATTTTTTTTGTATGTGACTTAGTTGTTCGCCTCAGATGGCTGTGACAACTTTATTCGGATTGTTGGGTGAGTGCTGAGGGCTTTCATGCCGTAGCTTTTGCCGTCTCTTTATTATTGAGTCCTGTTTTTAAACTGATTGTCCTGGTTTAACCAACGTTAAATCCGAGTTTTTTTTTTTTAATTTGGGATTGGCAACCCTCTTGAATGCAAATATATTTGTGGTTTTAATTTAGATAACATTGCTAAAATTTTAAATCTTTCGTTTTTGGAGCTATGGACCTATCTACCTACTTACCTTAAATAGGAATACATCTTTTTCGCCCAAATTTTAGGAAGCGATGAAAGTGTAGCGTAAGGCCACACATACCTGCTGCGTTCTGCTACTTCTGCAACCATTGAGCGGATTGCTGTAACCCATTTCTACTTTTCAGTTGCCTACTGAAAAATACTTTCTGTGCCAATAAAAGTAGTCATGACGTATTTAACAAAACAGTGTGATAGCAACTGCAAATACTACTAACTCTTACGTTGCTCGTGGGTGTCGTAAAATACAACTAAAGATTTACCAACCAGCCTACTCCATCTGATGTCATCTGGTCAACAAACCTTCATTAGAATACATTCCTAAAGAGGATTGACGTCAGCTAAGCAGCCGTTCATATAAATATTGTCAATTTATTTCTAATATGTACCTACTATAAAAAAAGTACTTGGTAAGTAATTGGGATATGAACAGGGTATTGATGATGATGTTTAATAAAATACTGTGACATAATATAAAATTTGAACATGTTTAACGAAATAAAAAAGATTTTTGCTTCTTACAGAATTTTAATTCCCTTCCAGACTAGAATGCAATGGTTGAATAATAAAGAGCACCTTAAACTTACAAAGATATGCAAACAATATACTATATTGAGCATAACCATAATTAAATAAAATTAAACAAAATTACGGCGTTTAAACCATACCAGTTACAAATAACATAGTTTTTATAGACATAAATTTTAACTTAACGCGTACAGATTTTTTCAATTTATCTCGCACTTATGTAAGTTATTGCTTATAATAAACACACGTTTTCATCCGTAACTTAAATAAAAAATGTTTAATACATTTTGATTAAAAAATGTATTATTCAAAAATAGTATCCATGCAATAAAGAAAATGAACGAATATGTTGTTGAACCAGGTCCTGAGTCTTGGGAGGCCCTCCTCCCTAGACCCAGGTCCTTGTAAAGACTTGTCACTTTCTCTTTAGTCCAGCACTAGTTGGATTTGCACAGTGCAATATATTCAAATATTATTTATATATTTAATGTAATATTTACTAAAACAAAATAATTCTATGAATATTATATACATAAGATTTATTAATCTAAAATTTATGAGTAAATTTATATATAAATATGCAATGCCGTTACAATTATCACAATGCAAATACGTAATATAATAATTATTTGACTATCGACTTCAAAATTAATAACACTAAAGTAAGCTCAAAAATTGTTATATCCAATTAAAAGTATATAAAAAAACAACTCGCCTGCATTCAAGTCTCAAATTTGTATGGTATGGAGGGTAGAGGTAAGGAGAACCGTCTCTGTGTGAAAAAGTGTCCGTTAAAATCTGCTAAATAAGGGTGGCGCTACAGTAGCGACAGAGTAAATTTTAAAAAAGGCGCTGAAAGTAATTAGAATAAGATGGAGAAATAAAAAAGGGCGAAAGAACTTCCGTCTCGTTATGGCGCACTTTTCAAAATAAGAATAAAATGAAAACCGAAGTTTTATAATTAACTAGCAACCCGCCCTCGCTTCGCTTCGGTTTCAGTCGCTTTACCCGCGGCGTAGTTCCCGTTCCTGTGGGAATAACGGGATAAAATATAGCCTATGTTACTCCCTGATATTATAGCTTTCCATTGGTGAAAGAATTTTTGAAATCGGTTCGGTGGTTTAAGCGTGAAAGCGATACAAACAAACAAACAAACAAACATCCTTACTTTCGCATTTATAATATTAGTATGGATTGTGTGCTTATCATTTATTAACGCTTGATCAATATAACATTTAGGAAGTAATACATAAATAAACTGTGCAATTCGCAGTTGAAAAAGTAGAAAACAAAAGTTCTTAAAAAGCAAAATAATAAAAGTAAATTTCATAAATGTCAGTTTTAAAATAGATGTAAAAATTCATGTTAATAAATTAATGAAGAATATAAAAAGAATTGATATTTAAAAACATCTAGGCTTGCATTAAAAAATAATGAGTCACTGTCAAAACTGTCACTAACTTAACTCAGCATACTTCAATCCGTTAACAACTGCTCAATTCATATCATACCCTGTGCCTATGCGCCATTCTGGAGGATTTTTGAACTGTTATTTAGTAGTGAAAGTGGGACACTTTTTCAAGCTTCCTCCCATATGAGACGGTTCTCCTTACCTCTACCCTCCATATTATATGGTTTTAGAGTAGTGTCCCTATCATCCGATAGAGGCGCTGCTCCAAATCCCATACAAATTAGTTTCGTTAACGATACGAATAGGTACTTTGGCGCAAATATTTGTTCTAAGCCAGTAATATATTGAGAAACAGAGATATAAATATACCTACCGGTTACAGGATTAGTTATTAAATTTTGACATTATCAATCACGAAGTATAGATACAAGGAGTCCGAACGTAATGTTAAACGAATGGTCTCCATTTAGGGGACAGAAATTTTGCCGGTAGTGCGCGCGACTTTTCAAGAAGTACTCGTTTAAATCCTTACGCGGGAAGTTTTGTTGCTATTGATTTGATTTCATTTTATTACTATTAATTTTAAATAAATTAATTAATATTTTATATTTAAATAAATTCAACATCCAACCCAACGCGTGTTTACGTGTTATAATAATAATAGCATCGGTACGTCCGAAATTCTAGCGCAGCCAGTGGCAGAAAAGAGAACTAAGATCTGGGTTTATTTATTGAGTACATTAATACTATAGAAAAGCCGTTCGGACCAGTGGCGGCTGGTGGGTCAACAAAGTGGTGGTGCATTTTACTTACTCACTAAGTATTAAGATCAGAAATTGCAATGTAACAACAATTTATAAAAAAATGTAATTTTTTATTATTTTCAAACTCATTACCTACATTTTGTAGGTATACATGTGAAGAAACATGTGGTTTTATTTGCTTTTCACATTTCAAAAAATATTTATATAAGAGTGCAAATCAAAAACTATTTTGATTTGAACTCTTTTATTAAATTTAACGAGGGCCTTGGCAGTTCCACTAATTTTATATCCACTTTATTATGAAAAGTTTCATGCTAGGCTCATTTACACTCACACCACACACGGTACACGAAGTATAGAATAGAACTAAGACTAAAATTAAAAAAAAAAACAATTACTTAATGTAAACAAACAATATTTAACGCGTCACAGGATACATCGAAACTATATCGTCCTACATCGCCGCCGCCAGGCAAATTTCGTCAAAAGTCGAGTGCTCTCGATAATGTTCGGTTCTCCCGTGCGGCGTTCAAGCAGAGCCTCATTTTTCGGTATATTTCTATGAACTATCTTCTGTCTCACGCGCCTGGCGTTTTAACTCATAACTAATACAAGTTGTATTAGCAGTCCCCGTGCACTCGCCTCAGTGCATGAGATTTTTTTTTACAGGGAAAATAAGTTTCAATAGTTTAGAATAGTTTAGTAAAGCGTTTAAATTGTTTCGTCATAATTTGAAATTATATTTGTTATGTGTTTTTGTATGTTTAAATAATAAATATTAATATAGTAATTTAAAATAAATATAAAGATGAACTAACATTGTAATTATTAAATCTTTTGAATTGGTGGTTCAGCGCACGAGCGCACTTAGGGTACAGCCGCCACTGGTTCGGACTCCCTGTATCTATACTTCGTGGTATCAATTAATTATGGTAGATAAAATCTATAAAATTATAACTTATAAAATATGAAAAGATACCCTTGGTAACTCTACGTCCACTGTGACTGAGCAGGAAATTAACATTCTCCCTCCATTCTCAAATCATTTATTCACTGTTGGATAAAGACATTCAAAAGAATATCAGTTTGCTAAGTCTTTCCTCGTGACGGGTGACAGAATAAGGATACAATTCACCATCTATCTTGTCCGTGGGTCCATAAAAGACGACTAAGGGATATAATATGTATATAAAGTCTATGTAAGAGAACAAACATGAAATAAAACCCTATACCAATACGTCGGAACAGCGTGGTAGATTAATTTGCTCCTATAGTGGAGAAGGCCCGAGCCTGATGATATGCCGTACACACAATAACTTCCTTTGTCTATATAGGTACTATTTTCAATTAGTGCTCTGTGGAACTGTTTGACTTAGTACCACCGTCACCGTTTTACTAACGTACCACGCCACATCGTAGCAGGGCTTACCCATTTCACCTGGAAATGTTATGGTCATCAACTAAACGTTTCCAGGGTTAATTTCTCCCACGTACGTGCAGGATCTGGAATGAACTATCTGCTGCTGTATTGCCCGCTACGACATGTCTTTCTTTAAACGATTTTTAAGAGCACTTTCTTCACGGTAGGGAGTGACCTAACTGTGCCTCTGTTATTGCAAAGGTGCGCCAGTATTACTTACAATCAGATCTGCTACATGCTCGTCTGCCACTAACAGCAATAGAAAAAAAATGAATTACATAATTTAAATATTTTTAACAATTTGCTAAATATACACTTAGGTAGATAATTTTGCTGGGCCGGCCATAGGTATCAGGAAATCAATACCAGTGGTCGGCCATTCGGCCCCACGCTTCCAATCAGTCGTCCCAGGCAGATTGGGCAGAGTGTGTCCTAACCATAGCCTAGCACAAAAAATAAAATAAAAGGTAGATAATCCTTTTCGGTAACGGAGTAAGAATACAATTCACCATTCCCTATCATGCCTGTGGATGTCGTAAAAGACGACTAAAGGATATAATATCTATATAACATCTATGTAAGTGAAGGAAAACTCGAAGTAAAACCCTATACCAACCTGTCTGATCAGCATGGTATAGTAAGGTCAATTTCTCTTCTATAATGGAGAAGGCTCGAGCCCAGCAGTGGGACATACATGAACAGAAATGATGAACTGAGGAATATAAATATCACTTTTTCACAGTCACTTCTGTTTATACTTTGTAACATACAATCACATTTTTAAATTCGCCTTTTACGGTGGTCCACTATGCAAGTAATGTGCAGAATCTTGTAGCTGATGATAATAAGCGTTTGGCAGCAAAGCTTGCGCTAAACCACCTTGCGGACCTGCATACTGAGCAGGTACAAGCATTTCTCTGAAAATAAAAATATCAAAAATTATTTTACGAATGGGTATTTGTGGGCAGCGAAGAATTAGCACGCTAAAATTGTAATGGGCAAGCCACATTGCTCGTCGAACCGAGAACCGTTGGGTAAGAAAGGTTCTCGAGTGGCTACCACAAATCGAACGACGCTGCGTGGAATGACCCTTTAGATCTAGATAGACTAATGACGTTTTAAAAAGTCGCAAAGAACCGTTGGATGTAGGTAGACACTAACTGGCATTCTCGTGGGGAGACCTATGTTCAGCAGGAGGAAGGCTACGGGCTGATGGACGGATGAATTTTCGCAAGAGAAGAAAAGCTCGTATTAAAACCCTATAGATACCCGTCTAACCAGCGTGGTATGTCAACATCCCTCCTATTGCGGAGGAGATTCGAGCCTAGCATTAGGATGGACATATTTTGTGATATTTTTTACGTCAAACCGTTTGAATAACGTTTTCGTTATTTTTTTTTTGTCAGAGCGAGACTCTTGCAGAAATAGGTAACAATATGAAATTGAGAACTGAAAAAAATATAGACACGTGGAAAGTCTTGCAATAATAGATAAAACTTTGCATTAAAAACTTAAAAAAAAACTGGCTAAGTGCGAGTCGGAGTCACACGCGAAGGGTTCCGTATCTATAAAATCGCGTTTGCTGTATGGGAGGACCCCTCAAATATTTATTTTTTTTGTTTTTAGTATTTGTTATAGCGGCAACAGAAATACATAATTTGTGAAAATTTGAACTGTCTAGCTATCGCGCTTCTTGAGATGCAGCCTTTTTTTTTTTGTTAACGCTGTAGCAATGCAATTTACGCACTACCCCTCACCGGTAACAGACGAGGGGGGTGTGTGGGACTCGCCAGTCACCTATGCAACCGGAATACCCACTAAAACCAACAGCGGTCCCTTCCGCGCTTTTACGGAGTGCCGGAGAGATCGTCTAATGACATTCGATCCCTGACACTCCTACGCAAGGCCGTCGGGCCACGTCCTGTCGTCACTCAAGGCGGTGGGAGGAGATGCGCATATCGGCGCCTCCCCCTCCCTGGTCGCCGCCTACGGAGCGAGTTAGCGGACGCAAGTGCCTCGCGTTCCCGCTCCGCGGCCTCCTTCCGGGCGATGACCTCCTCGCAGAAAGAGGCCATCGCCGACCAGCACCTGTCGCTGGCGAGCATCTTTGTTATGATGGTCAACAATGAGAGGCCCGTTCCTATGACCGCCGACAGGTCGCGGCGCTGAGGCCCCCAGGCGGGACATACCTCCAGGGTGTTGAGATGCAGCCTGGTGACAGACAGACTGACGGACAGACAGCGAAGTCTTAGTAATAGGGTCTCGTTTACCCTTTGGGTACGGAACCCTAAAAAGATAAGCAGACGTATCTATCAGTATAACCAATGATCATTTATGTTCTGTTTGCAAAAACGGGAAATTTTGTACGGCTAGCGGCTGGGGACATCGGAACAGATAATCAAAAACAGGATTGTCACGTTCAATATTTTATAGCTGTAAATTGCCGTGGTAATCATTTAGCAGCATTTTATTCATCCTGATAATGACACATGCGCTTTTATCCCGTCACCACACGAGGACATTTGACATCTTCAAACCATTCAATAGACTGTAAATCAGTTAAATCAGAGAGGCGTTCCGCTACTACAGCCGCTTGTGCCCGGATTAATCGCAGCGTCTTCTAAGGGGACTGAGTAAAGTCACTGATGGCCGTTTATACCGACAAATTCTATATTTTAGGTAACACCTCTACATTTTAGGACCCCTATATTTTAGGTAACACCTAAAGAAATATAAATAATACTAGTTAAATTTCTTGATGCAAAGAAAAGAAAGAAAGGAAATACTTTATTTAGGTACAGAAGTTAGAAGAACTGGTACAAAAGAACTATACAAATTCATATTTAAAAACTAAAGACAAGAATGGACACTACTTTAAACAAAATAAACAATAGAGAATAAACAAAAGATTAAATGATGATATTAAATGAACATACATACAACAATACATAATATAGAATTCGTATGCCCCGCCTAAAAGAATCTCGCTCAGTGTTTTCCAGACACAATGCTGGCGCTAATTTTCAGCAAGACCACGTGATGATAATAGTTATATAAAAAGAATGAATATAAGCAAAATAAGTAACATTATAAAATTAAAAGTTCAAAAAAAAAATAAGGACACTGGCAAAGTCTTGCAGGAAAAAGTAAAACTATGAACTTGAAACCTAAAATAAGAACACGCCCTTATCACTATAATGAACATTTAAGTTATGTTATCGAAAACAGGACATTTTGTGGGAATGGGAGGTAAGGTCACGTTAGGTATAAAATAAGTTGACAGTTTGCATAAAATGTAAAAATCTGAAGTTTGAAACATTATAAGTTATTTATAAAAACTTCGCTCCTGAAAATAAACCTGTTATGATCCACGGACATAAAACTAATCAGTTACATTTACTGAATAAGCTTTTATTCTTCAAATCTTTATCATGATTAGAATATCAAAACTTAAATGATTTATTTTATTAAATAATGATATCAATTATAAAATCAAATAAAAACTCAGTTTCAGGTAACAGCTACAGGGAAACGCCCGTGTGTGGGACAATCAGTCTCCACAAGTCGAATTTGTGGAATACGGGATTCGACTCGGCGTTCCTGGGTGGAGCTAAGACATAACAATTTGTTACGCCGACAATATGGTCATTAAGTACGGGGACGTTTGAAGAAATGACAATCATGCCTTGCCATTTCTGGCATTGAAAAATGTAAATATTAAAAGAATCGATGCTCAAAGTTGTCAACAAAAAAATTACAGTCAATTCGGTCACAGTTTAGAAACAAATGATTATAGCAAACACATGTTTTCCAATATTAAACGTGGCAATAACTGACCCTACGTTTTTTTGGACCATTTGTAACACTTTTTCTTTCCGAACGCAAAATGCATTGTCACAAACCGTCATTATGGCTCATTAATCAAAGACAAAGGTCAAATGTAAAAAAAAAATCACATGTGCAGTAGTCGTCTGTTAATGTTTTTTTTTTAATATTTTTTGTGTATCACGCACTAACTAGGCATTTGTTTAAAATCATAAGTGGATTTAGTGGTGCATGATAGTTTTATATTTAAGTTATTTCTGTATCAATTGTATTGCTATTTAATTTTTTTGTCGCGTGGAGATGTAGATGGAGTACGAATATAATTTACCACTCCCTATCTTGCCCGTGGATGTCGTAAAAGAAGACTATGACATATAATATGTGCATAACATCTGTGCAGGAGAAGAAAAACTCGAAATAAACCCCTATACCCACATATCTGACCTGCAACGTATAGTAGGTCAAATTCCCTCTCATTGCGGAGGAGGCCCGAGCCCAACAGTACGACATAAATGTGGGCTGCGATGAAAACATTCTTTCTTTCTATTTTTGCAAGAGTCCCGTTCTGACCAGGTGCTTACCGGGCATGGGGTCTTCGCTAACCTGCACAAAATTGGACGAGAAGAGGCCCCAGGATGTGATGAGTGTGGCGCGCTAATCGACGATGCGTGCCCCGCCTGGGGGCCTCAGCGCCACGTCCTATCAACGGAACTGGGAATAACAGACCTGTCGTTGCCGACCATCATCTCCAAGATGCTTGACAGCGACAGTTGTTGGTTGTCGATGGCTTCCTTCTGTGAGGCTGTCATGACAAGGAAGGAGGCCGCGGAGCGGGCACGCGAGGCGTTTGCGTCCGCTGGCCCGCTCCACCGGCGACGACCAGAGAGGAGGAGACGCCGCTATGTGCTCTTCCTCCTACCACAATGAATGATGACAGGACGCGGCCAGACGGTCAAGCGTTGGGGTGTAGGGGATCGAATGTTATCAGACGATTTCTCTGGCACCACGTAAAAGCGCGGAAGGGGCCGCTGTGGTTTTAGTGGGTATTTCGGTCACTTATGTGACCGGCGAGTCCCACACACACTCCCCTGTCTGTAACCGGCGGGGGATAGTGCATAAATGCATTTCCACAGCGTGAAAAAAAATTAAAAGAAAAACATTCCCGTTCTGACACAAAAAAATAACGGGAGTGTCATTCAAGCATTCATTTTTGATTTAGAAAAAAGTATAGTCACATTAGTATTATACCTATTACTGAAACCCAAACAAATCTACAATAAGTAGGTACATGACCAGAAGTCATTCGTTTAAAGTCCCCGAGACCTTGAGACGAAACGGTAAAACATCGACGCCTCAAAAACAATAGGCCCCTTTAAGAAAACAATAAATTGTTGAACTTCATTTTACATTTTTAGGGTTCCGTACCCAAAAGGTAAAAACGGAACCCTATTACTAAGACTTCGTCTGTCTGTCCGTCCGTCTGTCCATCCGTCCGTCTGTCACCAGGCTGTATAGCAAGAACCGCTATAGCTAGACAGTTGAAATTTTTACAAATTATGTATTTCTGTTGCCGCTATAACAACAAATACTAAAAACAAATAAAATAGATATTTAAAGAAGGCTCCCATACATCAAACCCGATTTTTTTGCCCTTTTTATAGATAATGGCACGGAACCCTTCGTGCGCGACTTCGACTCGCACTTAGGCAGTTTTATTTGTATTCACAATTTTATGTTCTCCCTCTTAAAGCTTTTAAAGCTTTGAATATGAGTCCAAAGTTATCTACATTTCAAGTATTTATTTGCATAAAATTATAACCAATTAGAGGTTAAAATATATTTATAATGGACGTGGTTTCAAGTCCCAAGATGGACGGATGAAACTTTTTATAAATAGTCAAGCAAATCATAACTAAAAAGCATTTGAGTACATTTCTCGTGTGATGACGGCGTAAGAATACAATTTACTAACCCCACCGCCGCCGCTCTCTTAGCAGTGGGTATCATATACGTCGACTAAAGGATATAATATGCAGATAACATCGATGCAAGAGAAGAAAGACATGAAATGAAACCCTATGGCACTACGTCTGACTAGCATGGTATCTGCGTCTGACTAGTAAGTCCATTTTCTTGCAAAATGGAGGAGGCTCGAGCCCAATAGTGGGCGATATGTGGGCTGAAATGATTATTGATACAAGAGAAGAAAAACTTGATGCAAGAGAAGAAAATCCCGCTCCGTCCGGGGCGACAGAGGGGCATAAGCACGCACACCCGTAACCCACCCGTGTCACGTCGCCTTTGTCGTTGGGCCGACCACCAGAGCAGGCTGACTTGTCGTCAGTGGTCGGCCCGACGGAATACCCCTAGAGGAGTACCCTTTCCTCGACCGACGTCTCACTCTCGGGGAGGATGTCGGTCTTTCCTCGCGCGGTCGGATTCTCAGCAGATGACAGACTAACTCCCCGATCCACACGTCTGACAGCGTGGCAGTAGGTAGGTCCATTTTCCTTCCATATTGGAGGAAGACTGAGGCCAACAGTAGGAGGTATATGGGCTCAGATGATGATGATGATTACAATTAAAAAGTAAAAATAAACGCCCAAACACGTGTTAAAACGATAATGGATGACCAACGTGTTTTCATTAGATTTAACGAGAACAGACTAAATGATTTTATTCTTTCTTTCTTGCCCTAAATTCAGACATCGATGATGGATGAATGGATGGACGGATAAACTACTCACGTTCTGTTTGGCTGTTGAGGAGTACGATCTCGCTGTCTCCTATTCTTGAACCAGTTGGACACTTGAGTTAAAGTCAGACCTGTCTTTTGTGCTAACGCCCGCTTCTCATCTGGAGTTGGGTACCTAAAAGTGTTATTTATCTGTACTTGATATTTTAACTTGAAAAATTTTGGAAATCTTGAAATAAAACTCTATACCAGTGGTGGGCAAACTTTTTTAATGGCGGTCCACAAAGTTTAAGAAATTCTAGAGGAGGGCCAGAATTATAGAAAAATGCATTTTGTATTAAAGCTTTTTAATAAACAAAATACCTTTTACTTTTACGCCTTGTTAGGCGTGTGAGACATATGGAATTATTTTTGATTTTCCATAATATTTTCGATAGTGAAAGCTTTTCAATTATAAACGTCAGAATTTATTTTTCGCACCAAAATGCTGATTAGAATATTTAGGATGGATGGACTTCGACGGGCCGGATTAAATACTTTCGCGGGCCGGAGTTGGCCCGCGGGCCGTACTTTGCCCATCACTGCTTTATACCAACACGGCTGACCAGCGTGGTATCGTCATAATCATTTCCGCTCATTATATCTCAGCACTGAGCTCGAGCCTCCTCCATAATAGGAGGGAAAATGATCTACTACACCACGCTGGTCAGGCGTGTTGGTATCGGGTTTTTATCCGAGGTTTCCTTATCATACGTGCGTAGCGTGGTATACTAGCTTAATATCCTTGCTATTATGGTGGAGGCTCGAGCCTAGCAGTGGGACGTATATGAGCCTAGATGAATGGATACGATACCTCCAAAAAATTTATAGTTTCAATCTAAATATTAAATCTAATTATTTTTTACAAAAAAAAAGAAACCGCCTTCAGATTTTTATGGATTTTTCCAAAACTGCAAGTCTAATATCGATAAAATGTTCATGGGAAAGTATACCTTTCCTTTGGAAAGTATACCTTTCCTTTGGAAAGTATACCCTTACCAACAAAAAAAGAGTCACCAGTATCGGTCCATAAACGACGAAGTTATCCGCGAACAAACATCAAATTGAGAAGCCTCCTTCTTTTTTGAAGTCGGTTTAAAAATGATTCCTTCGAGTCTAGGTGTGTTCGTTAAGTGCATTGTAATTAAAACCATCGCGGCGTAATGATTTTATTCATAAGAATTTCTTTAAAATAAAACATGGCCGTCGTGCCTTTTCGAGCAGTGTCATCAACAACAAAAAAGTATGTATGTACGCACGTAAGAAGTTACAAAAGATAACTTACCTATTTCTATAATAGCAGTCTTTCAATGCGTTTCTGCTCTTTTCCTTGAAGCAATAGACCGTCTCCTCGCCGTCCCAAATAGTCTTGGGTAACGGATATTTTTTTCTAAGCCTATATTTATCTACTGCACCTATAACATTAATTCAAGATTAAAAATAGAACACAAAGATACAGCGTATCCTTTCCAAGCACTTGCGCATATGAGAGTCGTAAAAATTAGCTAATAGAGTCATCAGCGCTCAACTGAGCCATTCATAACTTCAACTGCAATTGCCAATCCGTCTCACGAACATGCCAATTACGTCATTTACTCTTCGATTTTATTCAATAAGCTAATTCTATTAATACACTTTTTTTTTGGGGTGGGATACGGTCTGAGCACTCGCCCCTCGACTTCGTCCGAGGCGACAGAGGAGCGGGGCGCGGCCCCTTAACCCATCCGATAGCACGTCGCCTTCGTCGTTGCACCGACCACCGGTACAGAGTTCAGTGGTCGGCCCGACGGTATACCTGGGTTACCCTCCCATCGACCGACGTCCTCCCCGAAGGTCGGTCTTTCCTCACGCGGTCGGCCTCTTGGCGGGTGACGAACTAATCCCCGGTCACGTCACCCGCGGCCTCGGCTAGAGACCGACGTCCTCTTTCGGGACGTCGGTCGGTTAGCCTCTCTGCGGGTAACGGACTAAAATCTCCGGTCCGATCACCCGCAGCCTCTGCTAGGGTGGCATCAGAGCACTATTACTACACCTAGCTCTCAATGTGGTAACGGAATAAGAATACAATTCACCATTTGCCCGTGGATATTGTAAAATATGACTGAGGGATATAATACGCATATAATATGTATGCAAGATAAGGAAAATTCGAAACAAAACTCTATACCAACCTGTGTAAATAGCATGGTAAGGTCAATTCCCCTCCTATTGTGGAGGAGGCTCAAGCCAAGCGGTGGAACGTATATGAGCCGAGATGATGATGATTAACACCTAGCAGTATAAATGAAATGCCAAAAAATTTCTGGTGGTAATTATGCAGGCTGCTAATTACGACAGTGATCTTCATCATCATCATTTCAGCCTATTGCCGTCCACTGCAAGACGTAGGCCTCCCTCATGTTGCGCCACAATGTGCGGTCCTGTGCCGCCTGCATCCAACGACGCCCAGCGACTTTCACTAGGTCATCGGTCCACCTAGTGGGGGGGCGTCCTACACTGCGTCGTCCGATACGTGGTCGCCACTCGAGAACCTTTCTTCCCCACCGGTTGTCGGTTCGTCGAGCGATGTGGCCTGCCCATTGCCACTTCAGCGCGCTAATTCTTCGTGCTATGTCGGTTACACCCGTTCTTCTGCGGATTTCCGTATTCCGGATTCTATCTCGCAGAGAAATCCCGAGCATAGCCCGCTCCATAGCACGCTGAGCGACTTTGAGCCTTGATATAAGGCCTACATTTAGGGACCACGTTTCCGTGCCGCAAGTCATTACTGGTAACACACACTGGTCGTAGACCTGTGTTTTCAGACACTGTATGTTGGACGAGAAGATCCTCTTAAGTTTCCCGAACGCTACCCAACCGAGTGGGATTCGTCGGCTAATCTCTTTCTCGAAATTGAATCTACCTAACTGGACTCTTTGTCCTAGGTAAACATAATGATCGACAACTTCGAGAATCGCATTGCCAACTAGGACCGGTACAGGAATGACATGGGCATTTGACATGACTTTCGTCTTGTCCATGTTCATTCGTAAACCCACTAGTTGGGATACCCTGCTGAGATCATTGAGCATAGTGCTAAGGTCCTCCATGGATTCTGCCATAATGACGATATCGTCTGCAAATCGAAGGTGAGTGATCTTAAGATAAATTAATAAAATTGTTATTTTCTCACCTAAAGCTCTTCCCCGCACCTTTTCCGCTTCTTTGTAATGCGCTTTATACCACAAGTTCTGCAATGCATTGTGATGTCTTGGAGGGAAAGAATGGGCTTCTAATATAGCGTACAGTTCTTGGTACACACCGCTATGATATGCCACAAGTGCGCGGGCCCTGTAGCAAACATATTTTTGGTTACACTAGCTGACCTAACAGTAGGTAGGTGGCGCTGCTATCGATTTAAAGGAAGATTACTTTTATTTTATTTGAATAGAACAACGTCTGTTGGTTCAGCTAATCTTTATATATATATATATATATAAAAATCTTCTGTTCATGTGTTTGTTATTTAACTCCTTTTAAACAGCTGGACAGATTTTGATGATTTTTGTAGCTGTTCCGATCGATATGAGAATTGTTTAGATCAATAATAGGTACCGGTAGGTGGCGGTGCGATCGATTTCAAGGAGATTTTATTTTATTATTTTTAGATTTGAACAGAACAACGTCTGTTTGGGTCAGCTAGTTATTTAAAATGATTGCTGATGTTTAAGCGATATTGGTCTTATTGTTAGTAAAATAGCTTTCAATGAAAATAGACGACAATAGAACAAATGCATTTCTTGACTGTTTTTTTTTTTTCATATTATGGAAGATTACTAAGGAGTTTATGTCCTAGACACAGTCCTCAATATTAAACAAATAATTGTAGGTGTGTTTAATTTAGTGGCTGAGATACTGAGGAAAACTTAAATATGGCTCGAAAGAGAAATATTACCAGAAAAATGTGGTTAGCAATATAAATCCAGAATATTGATACCACAACCAGTGACGCCCCACCGGCTCCAGTTCGTAATAGTTGTCGATATTTTTTTTCTAAAATATCAATACTTCAATGAAATATTAATTATGCCGTGTGGTGATGGACTAAGAATACAGTCCACCACTCCCTATCTTGCACTTGGATGTTGTAAAAGAAGACCAAGGGATACATTATGCAAATAATATCTATGCATGACAAGGAAAACTTTACATAAAATCCAATGGCAACACATTGACAAGGAGGTAGGTCTCTCTTTGCGACGGAGGCTTTGAGCATAACAGTTGCGATAATCTATACCAATAGGTATATAAAATTGGAGTGTCTATTTGTAATGTCAAAATAATAGGCTTTGTTCATGCTCACACGGTTATTTGCACGACACCTATGCCTAAAATACAAATTAAAATTTTTTTGTCTATCTGTCTGTTTGTTCCGGGTAATCTTCAAAACGGCTGGACCGATTTCAAAATATCTTTCACCAATGGAAAACTATAATATCAGGGCGTAAACTAGGCTATGTTTTATCCCGGTATTCCCACGGGAACGGGAACTACGCGGGTAAAACGACTAAAACCGAAGCGAAGCGAGGGCAGGTTGCTAGTGATGACTAATAATGAAGTTATATTTTACTAGCAATCACTTCGCTTCGGTTTCAGTCGTCTTACTCGTGTAGTGTCCGTGGGAATACCGGGATAAAATATAGCCTATGTTACTCCCTGATATTATAGCTTTCCATTGGTGAAAGAATTTTTGAAATCGGTCCAGTAGTTTCAGAGCCTATTCAATATAAACAAATCTTTCTAATAATATTAGTCCTATAGATTAGGTACAAAATTGAAATCTCAAATGTAAATATTTTTCCCTTCATCCCTTTCCCTCCTCAGTAACAATCGTTTGTTATAAACTATTGTGCTGATCGTGATGATCGGTAAATTTGTTTTTTTTTTTACTTTTTTCGTCGAGTTTTTAACAATACAGTCGAACAGTTTTTTGGGCAGACGGGATGCCGTCTGATGAGAAGAAGTTGGCTCTGGATCAGTGTGCCTACTCTTGAATCTCGATTCCAATCCTAAATCCAATTGAATTTGGGCAAATTTGGTACTCTTGAAAGCAACACTAGCGCACGATTGGAATCAAATTTGGTGGGTTTTTTTTAAATAAATGAATTCGACTCTCGTCCATTAAGTCAAATATTTGCTACTCCTGACGTGATTTTGACGTAGTTTAAAATCGTTAATGTTGCACAATTTCAAGAAAGTGTCTTTGTGGTGATCGAGTTTGATAACGTTATTAATTTAAAGTAAGAAAATACGGTACATTTGGTGAAAATAACAACGACAAACACGAAGAATTCATTCTCGATTTTGTTCATGGGTACTAAATGTAAGTTTAGTGAGATTGCAATTGAATCGGATTCGAAATTAGAATTGACTTCAAGAGTAGGCCCACAGGCCTATGTAGAACAATTAGTCGTCCTTTACGATACCAACCAGCATAATAAGGGTTAGTATTAGTAGTAGCCGCGATAGCATGAATATTTAATAATGAATACAAATAAATTATCTAAATAAATAAATAAAATTGAAGTGTCTGTTTTTAATGTCAATATAATGGGATTTTTATAATAATAATAATAATAATAATCTTTATTTCCAAAAATATGGTTATAGTAGGTCTTAATTATATAACATGATCCAGCATATTCTACCATATATGTATGGCGTGGAAATGTTTAAAACAGTGTCTTTTTTATTGATACAGCTTATTAGCTATATCTAGTCGTTGTAATTAATTATTTAAATAAATTTTATTCGTTACAATCATTAAAATATTAGAAACGCAATTACTCATAGCATGTCAATAAATGTATAAAAAATTCAAATTATATGTAAAGTTATATGTAAAAATCTTCAACAGTAGATAGTGTTCAATATGTAAATATAAATATATTCAATTTAGATGTCAGTATTATTAGTATTTAAATTTTAGATGTCACAATTTATCATTAAAGTATTCATTAATATCATAGTAATTTTTATCATGCAGCATTGTTTGTAGTTTTCTTCGAAATAGTGTGTATGGTAGAGTTTTAAGATACTCTGGTAAATGGTTGAAGATTTTTACAGACATACAGTAGGCATTTTTCTTAAATAATTCTAATTTTATTTTCGGAATTTGAAGTCTAGATCCATGTCTAGTGCGACTAGTTTCGAAGTCTCCAAGTTTTTTAAATAAGTGTGGATGTTTCTTAACAAATAAGCAAACTTCCTGTATATAAATAGATGGCAATGGAAGTACTCTATATCGCCTGAATAAGGGTTTACAGCTTTCTAGATATTCCAGACCACCAATTGCCCGCAAACATTTTTTTTGCGCTCTGAAGACTCTTTCCACATCCACTGAGTTACCCCATATGATAATGCCGTACCTTATAATTGACGCTACATATGCTTGATACGCCATTATTGCAGTTTGCACATTTACAATTAGCCTAATTCTTTTTAATGCGTAGACAAAACAATCTATTTTGTGTGTTATTTTTTCGATATGTAGTTTCCAATTACAAAACCTATCCACAGTTATACCCAAGAATATACAATCGTTAACCGTATTCAATGTTTCGTTTTTATAATTAATATTTAGGTTTGTTTTGTCAGCTTTATGTGTTTGAAAATGTATAATATTTGTTTTTGTCATGTTTATTTTAAGATTATTTTGTTCTAACCAATTTATTGCCTTATCGATGGCTACATTAATGTGCGATTCTAAATTGTATTTATTTTTATGTTTTACAATTAGAGTAGAGTCGTCGGCAAATAAAATGCAATCATTATTGACCGCTTTGGGAAGATCATTAATATAGAGTAGAAAAAGGAGGGGAGAAAGAATGCTGCCCTGTGGTATACCCAAGTTGCTGTGGAGATATGACGATCTATATTGTTTTTGGTGACGTCCAATGGTTTTAGTTATCTCCACACATTGCACTCTTTCGTTCAAATAACTTCTTAGCCAATCATTAGCTATGCCACGTATTCCGTAGCTATGAAGTTTATCTATAAGCTTTTCCTGACAGACGAAATCGAAAGCTTTTGTCATATCTAGAAACACACAAGCTATACTAGTTTTTTCATTTAAACTTCTCGTAATTTGATCTACTAAAGAGAAACATGCAAGAGTGGTAGAACTGTTTTTCCTAAAGCCATACTGTTCTCTCTGTAAAATATCACATGATGTTATGAAATTGTTTATTTTCACATGCATCACTTTTTCAAAAATTTTTGCTATTATAGGAATTAAGACTATAGGCCTATAATTGTTCATATTTGTTTTATCCCCCTTTTTAAACAGGGGTTTAATTATCGATGTCTTTAACCGAGTAGGGAAAATACCTTCTGTCAAGGACAGGTTAATAATGTGTGTAAGTGGATTAACTAAATATAGGGCACACTGTTTTATAACGTTTGTGCACAAGTCATCATAACCAGTAGAATGTGTGTTTTTCAAAGTTTTTATTATATTATATACGTCAATGTAATTAACTGGAGTCAGAAAAATACTTTTATTATTATGTGTAATGGGCGTCGCATAATTTTGTTTATTTATTGTGTCAGTATTGTTATTCTGTGTAATATAAAATTTATTGAAAAATTCGCAAATCAAATTAGGGTCATCATAATTATTATTGTCAATATTAATACTATCAATTTCGGGTGATTTCAATACATTGCTATTATTTTCTTTAATTAATTTCCAAGTCGCTTTACATATATTTTTGGACGAGTTTATATAGCGAGCATTGTTAATCTGTTGAGCTTTTTGTATACACTTTTTTAGTATATTAGAATAATTTTTATATACTTTATGATTGATGTTTTTGTTATGTTTTTGTAAATGATATTTTAAGTACAATATTCTTTTTTTTACACAACACCGTTTTATACTTTTTGTTAGCCATCTATTTTTACATTGTTTCTCTGTATGTTTAATTCTAACGAAAGGGAAGCATAAATTATATAAGAGTTTAATGGTATCGTGAAAGCTATTAAATGCAGACTCTGTGCATTGTTTCTCATAAATTTCAGAAAATGATAGACATGACAGGTATTTCTTGTATCGGTTAATATTTTCTTCAGAAAGTTCTCTGATGGTTTTGTACCAGATACTGTTACTTTTTTTTACTAAATGGGATGGTTCTAATTGTATATTAATAGATTGGGCCGTTTCGTGATCCGAAAGAGCTAAGTAATGAATGTTTGGCGTTACGTCGTCTATGTTGCTCACTATTAAATCTAAATATTTTTTTTTATTTTTCATGCTGATACGGTTATTTGTACTGTACTTATACCTAAAAACCGGTTTAATTTTTTTTGTTTGTGTGTTTGTTTTGAGTATTCTTCAAAACGGCTGGATCGATTTCGATAATATTTTACTACCACGTAGCTGTCTATATAATAAGTAACTTAGGCTATATTTTATCCCGGTATCCCTACGGAAATGGAAACTACGCGGGTAAGGCGACTGAAACCGAAGCGAAGCGTGGAGTGGGTTGCCAGTTAATTAAATGTAATAATAACAATACATACCTCAATATTGTTTCGTGTCCCCTAAGAAGCTCACTTTGAGGTAAACTCCATAAAAAAGCAGCCAACTTTTCAATATCACCCTTCTGCTGTAACGCTTCACAGACGCACTGCACTTGTTCCGGATTAAAATTTAAAAGTCTACGCATATTATTACCGTCACTCTCAGCGAAATATACTTGAGGAAGTCGTTCCCTTTCGTTATTTATATTAACATTATCATAAATCTGTTGATTAATTTTTATATCGGATATATTAGGATTATTCTCGTTTTGAACGCAACCCTTTAGATCTTGAACGTCATTAAAATAATTTGAACGCATCCGATCCTCGGTTTCCATTTGCGAAAAAATATTATCGTTCGTTGGCGGCAATTTGAGTTCGAAATTCAAATATTTTTTATTTCTCTGTGGTGATAAATAATTGTCAAACGCCATTTTGTTACTCTCTTGCAAGTAAGTTTCTTTCGTATTCTTATCCTCGTTTCTTGCTTTCTGTTTGCAAGGAAAACATTGTTTTTCATTTAATTCAGTTTGATAGAAATTACCGTTATGACTGTCATATGGAAAAGGCGGTAGTGACGTTTCAGATTCGCTAGTCATATCGCTTGTTGGACTTAATCGGTCGGAACAAGATTCCATATTTGTGGATTTCATTCCAGTGTATTCCAATTGTTTGCCGTTTTACAATCCTAAAAATACACAAACTTATATATTATTTAGTAAGAGCAGTTTTCTTCTTTTACGAAATACATATACATATGTATTTTTTTCTTATTGGGCGCATCACTTAATGTCGTAGACAAAATGACCTTTGCCAGGCGAAACCTATTGACATAGTTTTATTTCGGGTTTGCCTTTATCTGTTATTTTTATCTGCAGTGGCATAGGTCTGAACACGCAAGTTCTTAATGATGGCCCTTCTTTATTCTTTTCAAAATTTTTTTGGCTATAATCTTTTTTTATTGACAATAGTGGTTTCGGTGTGGAGACGGAGTAAGAATACAGTTCACCACCTCTTACGCGTGGGTGTCGTAAACGACAACTAAGGGATATGATAACGACCACTGACGACAAGTCACCTCTGCTCCGTTGGTCGGCCCAACAACGAGCTGACGTGGGTACGGGTGGGTTATGGGCCCGCGCGCCGTCCTTTCATCGCCCCGGACAGAATGGATCGCGCATGCGCTTACCATAGCCCACCCATAAAAAAAAGGGATATGATAATCCACTGAAGTCAAAGGACTCGGCATCGGTATTCGACCTAACGACGAAAACGACGTGCTATACGGGTGGGTTAGGGGTGTACGTGCTTACGCCCCTCTGTTACCCCGGACGGAGTGGAGCAAGGAGTGCGCCGGACCGTAACCCACCCCAAAAAAAGGGATATGATAATCCATACTAATATTATAAATGCCAAAGTAAGGATGTTTGTTTGTTTGTTTGTTTGTTTGTAACGCTTTCACGCTTAAACCACCGAACCGATTTCAAAAATCCTTTCACCAATGGAAAGCTATCAGGGAGTAATATAGGCTATATTTTATCCCGGTATTCCCACAGGAACGGGAACTACGCCACGGGTAAAGCGACTGAAACCGAAGCGAAGCGAGGGCGGGTTGCTAGTATATAATATTTCCGTGTGGTGACTGAGTAAGAATACAATTTACCACTCCCTATCTTGCCCGTGGATGCCGTAAAAGACGACTAAGGGATGTAATATGCACATAATATCTGTGCCAGAGAAGGAAAACTCGAAATGAAACCCTATGCCAACATGTCTGACCAGCATGGTGTAGTAGGTCAAATTCCCTCCCATTATGGAGGATACCCGAGCCCAATAGTGGGACGTATCTGGCCTACGATGATGATGATGTTGATAATATTTAAGCAAGAAATGAGACCCTCGACATAAAACCCTATACCAATACGTCTGACCAGCACGGTATAGTAGATCAATTTCTCTTCTATTGTGATTGAGGCCCGAGCCCAACAGTTATATGGGTTTACATGATGATGGTGGTAGCAGACAAGCCAACGGCACACCTGATGTAGGGATGGGCGATCTTTCTGAAAAAGATCGATTCTTGAATCGATTTGAATCGTCGTCCAAAAAATCGATTCACAATAAAATCGAGGTCTGAAGGATCGATCCCCGATTAATCGATCTATCGATCTTTTTTTCGAATTTTCTTCCAATTCCATACGAAATATTTTTTCTGGCGGGATTGACCTTTTTTTAGGAAATCTGGAGACAGTAATGTCTTACAATAATATAGACATGAATCGATTGAAAACGGAACACTAGTATTTTTTTTTATTGCCAACGGTGGCAAACGAGCAGGCAGCACACCTGATGATAAGTGAAACTGCTGCACATGGACCTTTGCAATACCAGGGGCACCGTTAGGCCGCTGCCTACCGTGAAGGAAATACTCTTCTTAAACCTCGTTTAAAGAAGGACATGTCATAGCGCTCGGGAAATACAGCAGCAGGTAGTTCATTCCAGAGCCTGCACGTACGTGGGAGAAATGATCGCTGAAAACATACAGTTGAAGACCATAACGTTTTTAGGTGAAATGGATGAACCCTGCTACGATGTCGAGTGGTACGTTGGTAGAATGGTGACGGTGGTACCAAGTCAAACAGTTCCTCGGAGCAATTCCATAGATTTTTTGTCGATGTTATGTATATTGTAGCCATATATACATAACATCGACAACATTTCAAACATTTCGCCATCTATGCAAATAAATGGAATTGATGTATCTATTTGTACCTAATGTCAAAATAATACGTCTTTTTAAAGCTTATATGTTCATTCATTTCAGCTCAAATACGTCCCACTGTTGGGCTCGAGTCTCCTCCACAATAAAAAGAAAATTTGACATACTATACCACGCTGGTCGGAGTGGTTGGTATAATGTTTCATTACGAGTTTCCTTTTCTTGCATAGTTATTATATCCCTTAGTCGTCGTTTACGGCACCCACGGGCAAAGAGGGTTGTGAATTGTATTCTTACTCGGTCACCACTCAATTTTCTTACACGATACCTATGTCCAAAATCCAATTTAAATATTTTTTATCTGTCTTTCAGTCTGTTTGTTCCGGGTAATTTTCAAAACGGCTTTTTTTTTTATTGCCAACGGTGGCAAACGAGCAAACAGTACACCTGATGGTAAGTGTTGCTGCCGCTCATTGACCCTTACAAGGCCGCTGCCTACCGCGTTGAAAGTGAAGGGAGTGTGAATGCGTGCATTGAGGCTCGGTGACACCAAGGGCACCACCAAAACCCTCCACACGCAAACACCCTCAGAAAGTTGGGCTCCCGGCTCTCTCGCTCACCGAACGAAGCGCAGTAACTAATTGCTACTACTCAGACGTCAATTTTCTGCTCAGTGTGGTACTACCCCGGACGGACCGGCCCGCGGCTGTAGACAGATAACTGTCGACAGTGCGGTGCTACCACTCTTGAATTATTGACGGCTGTATCGATTTTGATAATATTTTAAAGCGTAACTTAGTCTAGATTTTATGTCGGTATTCCTACGGGCACGGGAACTACGCGGTTGCGGGGATTGGCTAGTTATAAATATTAATGTTATTGAAGAGATATTATAATGTCCGTTAAAACTATAAATAATCAAAGAAAATTTGTATTAGTCAGGTAAAAAATATGAGCCAGTTTACATAACAAATGAGATTGGCCGGACACGATGAAAGAATAACATTTCAATGCACTCAGATTTCCTAGAAATTGTATAAAAAAAATTACATATTTGCCTTCTATTGGATGTATGCGATTGCTAATATGATAATCGGGGTTGAGTCTTGAATTAAACGTAATTTCTATATTGAACACTAGCAAATGCCCGTGGTAAAGTCAATTTCCTTCCTATTGTGGAGGAGGTTCAAGCCCAACAGTGGGACGTAAATGAGCTGAAATGTCGATGAATGGTCGACTAAATAACCCTGTGAACATGAATAAAACGTATTCTTTTGATACTACAAGCTGATACAGTAATACGACTTACGCTACCCCGTTTTACGCGAATTCAAAGATACGCGATTTTCTCTTCGAGCGCTCAAGCCTTAGATTTACTTTTTTATTCTTAAAATTTCAATTATTTTTTATATAATATTTTAATCACATTCTTTAAAATTATTGTCTTCTTTGAACTAGTTTCAAATAACCAATTTTTTTTTTGTACATCTATACCAATAAATAAAATTGGAGTGTCTGTTTGTAATGTCAAAATAATAGGCTTTTTTCATGCTCACACGGTTATTTGCACGACACCTATGCCTAAAATAGCAATTAAAAAGTTTTTGTCTGTCTATCTGTCTGTCTATCTGTCTGTCTGTCTGTTTGTTCCGGGTAATCTTCAAAACGGCTGGACCGATTTCAAAAATTCTTTCACCAATGGAAAGCTATAATATCAGGGAGTAAACTAGGCTATATTTTATTCCGGTATTCTTCCGGTATTCTTATTTATACAATTTTATTTATTGGTATAGATTATTATTAAAGTAAAAATACAACTGAGTATTTTGTGAATATTTCAAGTGTCTACCTGTTGCCATTATCGATATCAAGCAAAAAAGCACAAAAAAACATTTGTTTTATGGGAGTCCTTCTTAAATATTTATTATATTTTGTTCTTGGTATTTGTTGTTATAGAGACAACAGAAATATATAATCTGTAAAAAATTCAACTGTCTAGCTATAGCGATTCTTGAGATACAGCCCGGTGACAGACAGACGGACGGACAGACAGCGAAATCTTAGTAAAATGGTCCCGTTTTAACCCTTTGGTTACGGAACCCTACAAAAAAGGGAATATAAATAACTCCTATGTTGTCCGCGGGTATTATAAAATACGACTAAGGGATATAATATGCTTATAACATCTATGCAAGAGAAGGAAACTTAGAAATAAAATCTTATACCAAACTGTCTGACCAGTCTGGTATAGTAAGGTCAATTTCCCTCTTATTATGGAGGAGGCTCGAGCGCAGAAGTGGGACATGCCGTCGCCGAAATGATGAATGACGCCTCCCGACTATCCTAAAGGAGCCTGCCTCCCTTTTTATTTTTTTAGGGCTAAGTCGCGGTCGGCGCACTCCTCGCACCACTTTGTCCGGGGCGACAGAGGGGCATAAGCACGCACACCCGCAACCCACCCGAACACCACGTCGCCTTCGTCGTTGGACCGACCACCGGAGCAGTGTTACTTGTCATCAGTGGTCGGCCCGACGGAATACCCCCTAGTGGGGTACCCTGGGAGGGTGTACACCCGACCGACGGCCCCCCCCTCGGAAAGGACGTCGATCTTTCCTCTCTCGGCGGGTGACGGACTAACTCCTCGGTCACGTCACCCGCGGCCTCGGCTAGAAAAGAGTCTCTCTTAGCATTGTTAGAGAAACATTGGTGCTGATTTTCGGATAGACATTGTTATGGCCCATTGATATGAAACTTAGCCAGCACATTCACAAGCCCGCCCAGTGGCTCACTCTATTAGGTGAAAATTACAATAGATATAATAATAGGTACCTATAATAAACCCATGGTCTCGTATACAACTCGCCTTTATTGACTGGCTCTAGCCAGTCGAGCAAGTGGAAACAGTAGAGTGTCCGCAGGGTTCTCAACGCTGGCTTGCTTCTAACCGCTGGTCAGAGGGTTTCAATGGAGCTATATGCTCAGGGGTGGCAGTGTCATTTTTAATGGCATAAGCATAGTAGTGGTAGGACCACACTGTCGACAGTTATCTGTCTACAGCCGCGGGCCGGTCCGTCCGGGGTGGTACCATGCTCTCGCAGAAAATCGACGTCTGAGTAGTAGCATTTTGTTACTGCGCTTCGTTCGGTGAGCGAGAGAGCCAGAAGCCCAACTTTCTGAGGGTGTTCGCGTGTGAAGGGTTTTGGTGGTGCCTTTAGTATCACCGAGCCTCAATGCACGCATTCACACTCCCTTCACTCTCTTCGCGGTAGGCAGCGGCCTTGTAAAGGTCTATGAGCGGCAGCAACACTTACCATCAGGTGTACTGTTTGCTCGTTTGCCACTGCTAGCAATAAAAAAAAAAAAAACTACCCCCTTTCTTACCCGTGGGTGTCGTAAAAGTGGTAACATGTTAAAAGACCAATATATTGAAAATAATATGAGACTATCACGTATCAGTCGTCACTAAGTGATGAAATATGCATATAACATCTATGCAAGAGAAATAAAACTCGAAATGAAACCCTGTATCAACCCGTCTGACCAGATGCAGTAGGTCAATTTTCCCTCCTATTGTGGAGGGGGCTCGAGCCTAACACTGGGACGTATATGAGCTGAAATTGTGAATTAGTTTTAAACTGAATTTAATTTGATTAATGCTTTGACTAATGCAAGTGCTCAATTTATTTCAGATATACGCATTTTTAACATATAATTTGACTAAGGAATTCAATCAGGAATTGCGTACTATAAATTTCATTTAATAATCAAATCCTTTTATTATAGCTTACTTAATATTTAAATAATTAAAATATATTACCTGTAAAATTCCACTAAATTAATAAATAATATTGCACTTTCAAATCACAATTTCACACTAATATAAACGTATTAATAAAAAATACATTTTTCATTACTGCACACCCTCGCTGTGAGGCGACTGAGGATCATATAACAAAAGCTATCTCGCGTTTCAAAGCCCTAGAGCAGGACAGTGCAGGTGTGATCGAGATAGAGGATATGGGCGGAGCGTCGTTGGCTGTTCCAAGTTTGAATTTTCTTTTATTTTTTAACATTTGACCTCTAAAAAGGCGGGATTTTATCGCTTGTCCGTTTGATTTACAAAATGGCGGATATTTTGGTCCTAATATTTTATGCTCATAAACTGGTTTCAAATAATGTAGGCATAATTTTAAGTATAATAGGTATCTATATGATTATTTCAACAATATATGTTACAAGAAAATGTTTGATGACATTTTTTTTGTAATGTTGCTGGTGGCCAACGAACAAATAGCACGCCTGATGGTAAGTGACACCGCCGCTCATGAATCTTAGCTAGGCCGCTGCCTACGGCGAAGGAAGTCTGAATACGTGCAAAGCGGTTCGATGATACTAAAGGCATTACCGAAACACACCACACGCAAACACCCTCAGAAAATTGGCCTTCCGTTGCTCTCGAAAACCGAACGAAGTGCAGTAACAAATTTCTATTACTCCGACGTCAATTTTCTGCGAAAGTGTGGTATTAGGTACTCCGGACGGACCGGCCAGTTTCTGTAGACTGTCAACAGCGAGATTCTACCACATAAAACTTTTGGATTTAATAGAGAATTACTATAGAAAATTAACTTGTAATCCCAAAAAACTTTTATCCAACCTAGTATTGGAACCTGAGACTTTACAACTCAGATAGCGCACACCTATGTCCCTGGGACCACGCTTCAGTATATCAAAAGTGGCTTTTTTATAATTTTTTTTTTCATATAAATAGGATTAAAATGGATATAAATAAAATGTGGTTATATCTCTTCAATGCCACTTAAAGTTCTGTGGTAATTTGCATATTTAAGTTCAAGCAGCAACTCATCACAAAAGAGCATGAAGCTTTATTATATGATATCCTATTTCAGTCCTATCTGATATTCCTTAGTATCTTTAGGTGTGCAATATTTAATTATTACATTTTTGATTTGATTAATTAACGATAGGAAAATAGTAAGTATTATATTCTTTACTAGCAACCCGCTCTCGCTTCGCTTCGGTTATAGGTTATAGTCGTTTTACCCGTGTAGTTCCCGTTACCGTAGGAATACCGGGATAAAATATAGCCTAGTTTACGCCTTGATATTATAGCTTTCCATTGGTGAAAGAATTTTTGAAATCGGTCCAGCCGTTTTGAAGATTACTCGGAACAAACAGACAGACAGACAGACAGACCGACAGACAGACAGACAGACAAAAATTTTTTAATTGCTATTTTAGGCATAGGTGTCGTGCAAATAACCGTGTGAGCATGAAAAAAGCCTATTATTTTGACATTACAAACAGACACTCCAATTTTATTTATTGATATAGATTTATAAATAACTAACAACCCGCCCTCGCTTCGCTTCGGTTTCAGTCTTTCCTGTTTAGTTCCCGTTCTCGTGAGAATACCGGGATAAAATATAGCCTACGTTACTCCCTGATATTATAGCTTTCTATTGGTGAAAGAATTTTTGAAATCGGTTCAGTCGTTTTGAAGATTACCCGGAACAAACAGACAGACAGACAAAAAAAAATATAAAGTGTACCTATTTTAGGCATATGTATAGTGCAAATAACCATGTGAGCATAAAAAAAGTCTATTATTTTGACATTACAAACAGACACTCCAATTTTATTTATTTGTATAGATAATAGATTTAGTTCCTCGTTATGGCGGAGCAAGAATACAATTCACCAACCCGTTCTTTGTTCTTGGGTGTCGTAAAAGACGACTAAGGGATTATAAGATGCAGATAACATGTATACACGAGAAGAAAACTAGAAATAGGTACCCTATATCAACTCGCCTGACCAGCGCAGTATTATAGGTCAATTTCCGTCCCATTGCGAAGGAGGCTCAAACCCAGCAGTGGAACGTATAAGAGTTGTGATGATGATAAATGGATTTCATCCATGTATCATCCATTTAAATCAATTATCTTTTTGTTTACATTAACACATTACTATTGAACAACAGCTTCCACCAATGAGGAATCATGCGGCAAAGTAGTCTCCTATCATCCCATGCTCTCTAGACGATTGGTTTTGTTTCTAGATTTCATTTATAGATAGTGTATCTTTTCTGCTTGCATTTTACACGGATATTTCAAAATTTTGAATGCGGGAGGTGTCGGGGGCGATAAATCATTGTAGGTAGCTAGTTTTTATCTATAGAAAATCGTTTCAGGCAGTGGAAAGAAATCAAATTAAAATATGAACTTAAATTTAGCCACTACCATTAAAAATAAAAATAGCTCAGTTGGGCGATCGAGCAGTCGTTTAATCCAGTCAGCTCAATAGAACCTCGAGTTTTCCAGTTTTATTATTATCCCCCTTTTCGATTAAATTTCAAAGAAGGAGGAGGTTTTCAATTAGACTATTTTGTTTATATTTGTTACCTCAGAACTTTCGACTGGATAAACCGATGTTAACGATTCTTTTTTATTTAAAAACTACTGTTTCGCTTGTAGTCCCATTTCAATTCGGTCCAGTTTGAAGTCGGTTTTTTTTTGTTGAAATGATTTAATTTAATGGTCCCTAAATGTAGGCCTCATATCAAGGCTCAAAGTCGCTCAGCGTGCAATGAAGCGGGCTATGCTCGGGATTTCTCTGCGAGATAGAATCCGGAATACGGTAATCCGCAGAAGAACGGGTGTAACCGACATAGCACGAAGAATTAGCGCGCTGAAGTGGCAATAGGCAGGCCACATCGCTCGACGAACCGACAACTGCTGGGGAAGAAAGGTTCTCGAGTGGCGACCACGTATCAGACGACGCAGTGTAGGACGCAACTAGGTGGACCGATGACCTAGTGAAAGTCGCTGGGCATCGTTGGATGCAGGCGGCACAGGACCGCTCATTGTGGCGCAACATGAGGGAGGCCTACGTCCAGCATTGGACGGCAATAGGCTGAAATGATGATGATGATGATGATTTAATTTATCATAAAAATAAACATCTTAGCTTACGCAGACACTTATTATTAACCTGACAAAGACAAATCAGAACAATACTACTATATCATAATGCCCAGATATCTAAGAATCGTTAAATGCGGTGTGTTGTCAATTTTCCGGGCGTCAAATGACCGTATGACGGTTTTAGCTGGAACTGCGTGAGAAAGCATTACTTTACTTGTTGGTCACGCTTAAAGTGTAGTTTACTGGTAAAATTGTTATCTGTGGTCAGTACAGATACCTTTTTAGGGTATTTTTGCAGGTAAATTAGTGTCGTGCGATGATTTTATATTATACTAGCAACCCGCCCTCGCTTCGCTTTGGTTTCAGGGGCCTTGCCCGCGTCGTACCCGTTCCTGTAGGCATACCGGGATAAAAAAAATATAGCCTATGTTACTCCCTGATATTATAGCTTTCCATTGGTGAAAGAGTTTTTGAAATCGGTTCAGTGGTTTTAACGTGAAAGCGTAACAAATAAACAAACAAACATACATTCACATTTATAATATTAATAAGGATTTTTTTTTTGGGGTGGGCTGCGGTCGGCGCGCTCCTCGCACCACTCCGTCCGGGGCGACAGAGGGGCGTAAGCACGCAACTCCCGCAACCCACCCAAAAACCACGTCGCCTTCGTCGTTGGGCCGACCACCGGAGCAGGGTTACTTGACATCAGTGGTCGGCCCGACGGAATACCCCCTATTGGGGTACCCTCCCATCGACCGACGTCCCCCCATCGGGGAGGACGTCGGTCGGCCTCTCGGCGGGTGACGGACTAATTCCCGGTCACGTCACCCGCGGCCTCGGCTAGAGTGCAATAAAAAAAAAAACCTGAAAATATTTGCACGGTTTGTTTTCTAAACAACAACATCGTGCACTAAGGATCTCCTTGTATTGCGGAGGACTTTACAAACATATACCTAACTAGCAACCAGCCCTCACTTCACTTCGGTTTCAGTGGCCTTACCTGTGTTGTTCCCAATCCCGTGGGAATACCGGGATAAAATATAGCCTAAGGTACTCCCTGATATTATAGCTTTCCATTGGTGAAAGAATTTTTGAAATTGGTCTAGCCGTTTTTAAGATTACCCGAAACAAACAAACAGACAGACAAAATAATAATATTATTTTTAGGCATATGTATAGTGCAAAGAACCGTGTGAGCATGAAAAAGTCTATTATTTTAACATTACAAACAGACACTCCAATTTTCTTTATTGGTATAGATTAATGAACACAAATTACATTCAGACTCAAAACAACAATTTGTGGATTGTGCAATATGTTGTACTGCGTGAGATTTGAACCCACGATACTCACATGGTAGGTCGATATTCGAGTCTCCTCTACAAAGGGTAGGAAATTGATGTTGACAACGCTGGTCAGATGGGTTGTTATAGGATTTTATTCTGAGTTTTACTCCTCTTGCATAGATAATCAGCGTATTATTATTCCTTTTTTATTTTATTTTTTTGAGTTGGGTCACGGTCGGCGCACTCCTCGCACCACTCCGTCCGGGGCGACAGAGGAACGTAAGTACGCACACCCGTAACCCACCCGTGACACGTCGCCTTCATCGTTGGACCGACCACCGGAGTAGGGTGACTTGTCGTCCGCGGTCGGCCCGATGGAATACCCCTTGAGGAGTATCCTCCCATCGACCACCGCCTCCCCTCGGAAAGGACGTCGGTCTTTTCTCACGCGGTCGGCCTCTCGACGGGTGACGGACTAACTCTCAGGTCCAGTCACCCGCGGCCTTGGCTAGGGCGGCATCAGGCGCAGGTAATCACGCCTGCCGCCCCTGTCAGCGTATTATTATAGGCGTATAGGCGGGCAAGAGAGGGAGTAGTGAATTGCGTTCGCACTCTGTCACCACTGAATCCAATGTACAATGAATGTACAATATAAAAGGTATGTATTGCGTCTATGCCAAGCATTTAGGATAAGAACAGGATAATTAATGAATGTGACGAAAACGAAGTTACATTAATTAGCTAGTCCTTACTAATATTATAAATGCGAAAGTAAGTTTGTTGCACTTTCACGCTTAAACCACCGAACCGATTTCAAAAATTCCTTCACCAATGGAAAGCTATAATACCAGGGAGTAACATAAGCTATATTTTAACCGGGTATTCCCACGGGCACGGGAACTACGCGAGTAAGGTGACTAAAACCGAAGCGAAGCGAGGACGGGTTGCTAGTTATTAATCTATATATATAACAGAAAGTCATGTTAGTTACACTATTTATAACTCAAGAACGGCTGCACCGATTTGTCTGAAAATTGATGGGGAGGTAGCTTAGAACCAGGAGACGGACATAGAATACTTTTTATCCCATTCGATTGTGTTCCCGTGTGACGAGACATAAAATGTCAAAGAGAATACAAGTCATTATGAAACGTGATATAACAAAAACGTATTTAATATATAATAACAAAACGCAAGTGACAGCAAGACGTAATTTTGTCTATGATTAAGTATGGTTGAAAATTTGATAATTATAATTTTGTCAGAAATCAATAATCAATAATATGTACCTATTGTATTTGAATCATCATTAATAATGCCTCGACCAAGACGTTCGAATCTTTCCGGACAAATCCGTAATAATAATAATAATAACCTCTGGGCCAGTCGTTATCTCACCATGAGAATAACGCAAACCTCGGAGGAAAATTATATGGCTCTCTAAATTCTTTTGATATAAAAGAAAATGTATCACAAGATTTATAGCAAAAGCCAATAAACCGCAGGGCAGCTTGTGTCGTGCTGAATGTGAGTGGCGGCACTGCGGTCCTGAGTGCCCCAGAGAGTCGGTCAGGGCCTCGTATCCAGCTGGCCTTTATTGGCTGGCTGGAGTGGAAACCGAAGAGTGCCCGCAGGATTCTCAACTCTGGCTTGCCTTAAACGGCTGGTCAGAGAGGGGTCGCCAGAGCTATAAGCTCGGGGGTGGAAGTGTCATTTTCAAGGGCATAACTACGGGGAAACCACTGCGATGGTGAAACCGGCGCCGTACCGCTCGATACCCCAAGCCACTTGCACCAATGTTGCCCCCCTGTTGCCCGTATGACCTGCGTATCTGTGGCGACCGTTTGGGGTGGCTCATTCAGTGAGTTGGCGAGTCACCGTCTGCCACCGTTCAATACGATGCAAGGGATTGAAGGCAAACGACAGATCAAAATCAATAGTTTTAAGTAAAATAGTCCATCAAACCTCACAAACCCATAACCAGGTTTTAGATATCATCATTGTACAATAGTTTTACACCTACCGTTGGCAGTCCACGAGTGTTATGTGCAAATGTGGAGTGTCATCGGTAGACGTCCCATCCCATTTTAATATTAAATTTCTCCAAAGGCCTCTGCGTGTTGGATCCATATCCCCATGTAAGCCTACCAAAGGACCGGGTATCTTCCTTTGTAAGATACCCGTGACACTGAGATACATGAATATAATAATAATATCTTTATTTCGGACACATAATCCATAGATTATTAGTGCATTAGTAACATTTTGCTTATATATTATGTTAGTAATGTTAGTACTAATTTATTTACAATTTAACATATTAATTACGTCATCCTAGCCTTATGTGTCCGTGTAATGGTTCTTCCATTATAGATTATATTTTCGGAAATTTAGAAAATATATTTATAAAAAAAATTATGGCGGTATGAAGTTCGCCGGGTCAGCAAGTTGTTAATAAAACAATGGATTTTATCGCGTTTGTATTTGATTTTTGATTGCCCGACGTTTCGAACACTTTACAGCTTTCATAGTCACGGACGCACTAAGATGTCTCATGTCCAACAAGTCATCGTCATTACAGATATTTATAATTATCTACCCGATATAGAAATTTAATAACAACTAAATAAAAACAAAATTTTATAACTAATTTCTGTAGCTAGTAGATAATTATAAATATCTGTTATAACGATAACTTGTAAAAATATAAACTGATTAGGTAAATGAGTTGTGGACGTAGACAAAATGGAGTCATTGCGCATTCTGTAATAAGACACTACTTACATAGTGTTTTACATATATACTTACTAAAGAATATGCACATTAATAAATTGATTTACCTACAAGTATTCAATAAACATATTTGCATGATTACCTAACGCTTAATATAGATTTTGTAATTTTTGAAATGAAAATATCTATAGACATTTTTGTACGGTGATTAAATTCATGTTTTTATAGATAACACTAAAGAAATAAACATTGTATTTTTTTTTTTTGTGGGTGGGCCGCGTTCGGCGCGCCTCCGCACCACTCCGTCCGGGGTGACAGAGGGGCTTAAACACGCAACTCCCGCGACCCACCCGAAAACCACGTCGCTTTCGTCGTTGGGCCGACCACTGGAGCAGCGTTAACTTGTCGTCAGTGGTCGGCCCGACGGAATACCCCTAACTGGGGTACCCTCCCATCGACCGACGTCCCCCCCTCGGGGAAGACGTCGGTCTTTCCTCACGCAGTCGGCCTCTCGGCGGGTGACGGACTAATCCCCGGTCAAGTCACCCGCGGCCTCGGCTAGGGCGGCATGAGGCGCAGATAGTTGCGCCTACGCCGCCCCAGTCGCCGGCGGCGGATCTCCTCATCGAAGCTGCGCTCCTCGCGCAGGCGATCCGCCGCCTCCTTCCGCGAGATCACTGTCTCGCAGAAGGCTGCGACCGCGTCCTAATTCCCGACGCTGTCGACCATCGCCCTAGCGATAGCCGGCAGCGCCAGGTCCGTACCGATGATTGCGACGAGTTCACAGCGCTGCACTGCCCAAGCACCGCAGGCCTCGAGCGTACGGCGCGCCGTGTCCTCGTCGCAATCGCAGTGGTGGCAGGACGGTGTGCTCTCCCTCCTAACGACCTTGTGCAGGTACTTGGCGAAGCACCCATGCCCCGTCAAAACCTGCACCAGTCGGAAGGAGAGCACCCCGTGCCGCCTTTTCAACCACTGCATCAGCACCGGCCGGAAGGCCTCCACGGTTCGCACCCCGAACCGAGGCCTCTCCAGCCGGACTGCCCAACGGGCGATGACGTCTCGGCGGGCGTCGACGCGCCAGGCGGTGAGATCCTTTAACGAGACCACACCGCCCTCCGCTCGCACCCCCGTCACCCGCCGATATAGTCCGGCGAGCATCTCCGCCTCCAGGTCCCACGGGGGAGTCCCGGCCAACAGGCACGTTGCTTCCGTCGCCACCGTGCGGTATCCGCGGATGGCCCTGACCGCCATGACCCTCTGTGGTCGCCACAGAAGGACCCTAAGTCGGACGGTCATGGACCCCGCCCACACCGATGCGCCGTACAGGGCCATCGACCGGATGACCCCCGCGTACAGCCGTCGGCACGCAGCGCTCGGTCCGCCCACGTTCGGCATAAGCCACGATAGGGCGGACGCCGCGCCGACGAGCCGTGGAGCGAGCCTGCGGAAATGCTCCCGGAACCACCATCGCCCGTCGAGCACCAGGCCCAAATACCTCATATGGGCCCGGATGCTGATGTCGACCGAGTGGACGATGATCGAGACGCCGATGGGAGGGCTAATAAACATTGTATTGCGGGGGACTTTACAAACATATAATTAAAGGACACAAATTACATCTACCGACTCTTTCACGGGGAGTGCTCCGAGGAACTGTTTGACTTGGTACCACCGTCACCATTCTACCAACGTACCACTCGACATCGTAGCACGGTTCATCCATTTCACCTGGAAACGTTATGGTCTTCAACTGTACATTTCCAGCGATCATTTCTTCCACGTACGTGCATGCTCTGGAATGGACTACCTGCTGCTGTGTTTCCCGAGCGCTATGACATGTCCTTCTTTAAACGAGGTTTAAGAAGAGTATTTTCCTCACGATTGGCAACGGCTTGGATGTGCCCCTGATATTGCAAAGATCCATGTGCGGCAGGATCACTTACCATCAGGTGTGCTGCTTGCTCGTTTGCTACCGTTGGCAATAAAAAAAATGCAGACCCAGAACAACAATTTGTGGATCGCACAACGTGTTGTCCTGCAGGAGATTGGAACCCGCGACACAGGAGCGGTACGTTGGTATCTTTACCACTACGCCATCTCTGCAATCCAAGTTGTAAGTCACCATCGACATGGTCACGGGACGTATTAACGCTAACACTAGGTAACTGCAGCTACGTCAATCTCACTATATCTATGCCGATAGATATTAAAAGCAGATAAATAAACAAATTTGAATTTACAAATTTTAAGATCAAACTTCACATTTCATTATCCAAAATATTTGTTCATAGTTTTAAGTTTTCATTTCTGTCGATAGCTACTCATTAATGCTTTGCGTTCTTTTTTTTTATTAGACGTACATATGTTGTGGCGCGAAGAAAATCGGCTTTCTATCAACCTAGGTCAACTCTATCTGATGCCGTCTGCTTACAAACTATATTCTTAAATATAAGGGTTGATGTAAGGCAGGCCATTGTAAAGCTATTAAGCTAAGCTAAAACTTTAGCAATATAGAAGAAGAGTGCATATTACATCGACTCCCAAGTAATTGGGATACGAGTTGGATGAGAATGATCAATGGACTGTTGTTTATTATTAGGAAAGCTCTCTGTGTTAATCGGGATTTCAACAATATGCAATTAACAACAAATTTTACCTGGACTCCGGAGAATAATTGTTACTCGTCTTTTGTTGTCAGAGGAATTGAATGAGACTTGAAAGATCAGTACTTTGTTTTGATTGGCTATTGTCTGAGTACACTCCTCCCAAACGGTCCGTGGTGAAGTGTTTCTTCATTACAAAAGAAGATCCATTTAATGTAGCGCTTCAGTTCCAAGCAGTAACTCCCAATATCTTCATAGTTCAGTTATAAAATAGAAATATCTGGGCTTCCTGAATAAAGCCAAGAGGTACTTTACTTGTTTTATACAATGCATACATTCGTTCACACGTGAAGTATTGCTCATATCTTTGGGCCGCCCAAATATCAACTCGGCACACTTGACTCCGTGCAACACTCCTTGGAGCGGCAGCAAGGCTTAAAGTCTTCTTAATAGGGAGTTTTTTTTTTTTATTGCCAACGGTGGCAAACGAGCAAACAGTACACCTGATGGTAAGTGTTGCTGCCGCTCATGGACCCTTACAAGGCCGCTGCCTACCGCGAAAAAATGAAGGGAGTGTGAATACGTGAATTGAGGCTTGTTGATACCCAGGGCACCACCAAAACCCTCCACACGCAAACACCCTCAGAAAGTTGGGCTGCCGGCTCTCTCGCTCACCGAACGAAGCACAGTAACAAATTGCTACTACTCAGACATCGATTTTCTGCGAGAGTATGGTACTGCCCCGGACGGACCGGCCCGCGGCTGTAGACAGATAACTGTCGACAGTGTGGTCCTACCACTCTTGCTATAAGCAACTGTCTGTCTCGATACCAACCTTTCCTTTTTATCTTCGAACCATATGGATGAATCGGAAACACATGTTTGTGGCATGATAGTATAGGTGAATCTTACTGAAACTGTTTCCAGGTGGAAACGATATCAACCTCGAATGTACGTTTTCAGCGTTAATTTCTCTCAGTATATAGAGGCTCTGGAATAAACCATCGGCTATTTTAATTCTGTAGCGCTATAGCGTTCCCTTCTGTAAACGGGGCTTAACAGCTCTCACGATTGCAGCGACTTGCCTGTGCCCCTGATTGCACATTACCGTGGATGTCCATGAGTGAAGGTTGCGTGTCATCAGCAGGCGAGCTTCTTGCTTATCTGACATCGAAATGGTACTAAATAAAAAAAAAACTATAGGGACTGCGTGTAGCCCTATACACTTTTTTTACTGTTTTTTTTTGCATGGGGTCCAAATATACATTTTCCGTTCTGCCCGGACCATAAAAAATCGCCATTGAGCTGACCAATGCTGGTACACTAATACCGGGCCTTTGACGTCTATGAGCGGTCCGGTAGGTTACTTGTTGGTACCTACAGTAGTAACCACAACGTCCATAGTAAGACCACGTCGCCTGAACAGTGAATCCGTTTTCTATCAGTTTATTGAGAACATTTTGCCTTGTCAATAGTTGTCATGTAACATTTTTTTAGACTTTGCTTTCTCGCTCACCGAACGAAACGCAGTAGCAAATTGTTACTCAAATAACTCCTTTGGCTTTGCAATAAATTATTAACCCACTCTCACTTCCAGCCAGCTTATATACGTCCCACTGCTGGGTTCGAGCCTCCTTCACAAGAGAGAAAGTAACCTACTATACCACGCTTGTCAGACGAGTGGACGAGTTGTGTTTGTTTCCAAGTTTTATTTCTCTGGTATGGACGTTATATGAACAACATTATATTAGGAGTTGGTGAATTGTATTCTTACTCTGTCCCCAAATCATCATCATCATCACAGCTCATATACGTGTTACTCCTGGGCTTGAGCTTCTTCCACAATGGGAGGGAAATTGACCTGAGAGAAATTGACCACCCTGGTCGGCGGGTTGGTATAAGGTTTTATTTCGAGTTTTCACAGTTATTATATGCATAATATATTCCTTAGTCGTCTTTTATGATACCCGTAGGTGAGATAGGAGTTGGTGAATTGTATTTTCACTCCGTCCCCACATGTGTGCGTAATCTAGGTAAAAATTGTGTGCAAAGCTATCCATATCCGTTCAGTAGTACAATTATTTCAACACAAGTCGTATTGAATCACTAGTGATAAATAAATAATACAATATCGTGAGAATGCCCCTGAGTCAACATTTATATTTCACAATATTCAAGTTCAAAGTTAGCGATTTTATTATGCACCAAGAGTGTTGTTTATCAGTGTAAATTTGTAACAGTTTGCAAAAATACAGGCAACATCGTGTGAATAAACTTTGTTATAGAATTATTATAGGTTATGTATTTTGATTAGAAATTTTTTATGGTAGTACGTTTGGGTCTCATCTTCATCATCTCATCCCATATACGTCCCACTGTTGGGCTCGGGCCTCCTCCATAATGGAAGGCTAATTGACCTACTATACCACGCTGGTCAGACGTGTTGGTATAGGGTTTTATTTCGAATTTTCCTTCTCTCGCATAGATGTTATATGTGTTTTATATCCCTTAGTCGTCTCGTACGATCACCCACGGGTAAGATAGGGGTGATGAATTGTATTCTTACTTTTTGTGTGAATTGTATTGTACGTTTGGGTGATTGGATCGAATTGGAATACGGAAAACCGTAAGAGAACGGGTATAACTGACATAGACCACAAAATTAATAAGTTGAAATGGCAATGGGCAGGCCACGTCATCGTCGAACCGACAATCATTGGTGTAGAAAGGTTACCAAGTGGTGACCACGAATCGGACGACACAGCGTTGGACGACTCCCTACTAGGTGGACTGACGACATCTTGAAAATTGCAGATAACCGTTGGATGCAAGTGGCATAGGACCGTTGAGAGGGGCTTTCTCGTGCGGAGGCCAGTGGACGTATATAGACTGATGGCTGGATGGATGTGCATTTAACGATGTGGTAGAAGCAGAGCCGGTCCGTCTGAGGTAGTACTACACTCTCGCAGAAAATCGACGTCTGAGTAGCAATTTCTTACTGCACTTCGGTGAACGAGGGCGCCAAAAACGTAACTTTCTGATGCTGTTTCCGTTTGATGATGCCTTTAGTATCACCGAATATCATTTTACACTCCACTTTCTTCACAGTAGACAACGACTTAGCAAAGGTCCATGAGCGGTAGTCTCAATTTTTTATTTTTTTTTAATTATTTAATAGAAGTGCTGTGTGGTAGCGGCTTCGAATACTACCAACCCTTGCTTTGCTCGTGGGTGTCGTAACAGACGACTAAGAGCCCTAGATTGACCCGGACCAACTCCATCTGGTACCATTTGGGTCAAAGATTACATTCCCAAGGAGGGTTGACGTCAGGCTGGACCGGATTGGGATGTTGGGTCTGAGGGTCTCGCTGGATAAAACCGAGGCCCTCCTTTTCCATGGCCCACGCCGAGGTCCCCCCCGAGGAGCACACATCAGTGTGTCTGGGGTTGCCGTGCCGGTGCAGGCCCAGATAAAATATTTGGGTCTGCGCCGCGATTCAAATTGGCATTTCTGGTCACACTTTGCCCAGCTCGTCCCGAGGCTCGTCAAGTCAGCCGCGGCACTGGGAAGGCTTCTGCCGAACACTGGCGGTCCTGGGTCGTCATGCCGGCGACTCTACGCCGGCATTCTGCGGTCCATGGCACTGTATGGTGCCCCTATCTGGTTGGAGTCCCTCACCGCCCGCAACAGAGCCCTTCTGCGACGACCGCAGAGGGTTATGGCGGTAAGGGCTATTAGGGGCTACCGTACTGTGTCCTGGACTGCGGCGACACTGCTGGCAGGCGATCCGCCTTGGCCGCTGGTGGCAGAAGCGTTGACGGATGTATACCGGTTCCGCGCCACAGCACGAGTCAACGGCGAGCGGGTCTCCGCAGGGGGACTGGGCAGAGCTCGAGAAGTGGCTCGAACGGAAGTAATCCGGCGGTGGAGTGAAGATCTAGAGTCCCCCGTAGCAGGGCGGAGGACTGTGGAGGCGGTTGCGCCGCATCTCCACCGCTGGCTCAGGAGAAGGCACGGCAGCCTTACATTTAGGATGGTGCAGGTGCTTACCGGACATGGGATCTTCGGTAAGTACCTGCACAGAATTGGAAGAGAAGAGGCCCCAGGATGTCATGAGTGTGGCGCGCTAATCGACGATGCGCGCCACACACTGGAAGTATGCCTCACCTGGGGGCCTCAGCGCCACGTCCTGTCAACGGAACTGGGAATAACAAACCTGTCACTGCCGACCATCATCTCCAAGATGCTCGACAGCGACAGCTGTTGGTCGTCGATGGCCTCCTTCTGTGAGGCTGTCATGACAAGGAAGGAGGCCGCGGAGCGGGCACGCGAGGCGCTTGCGTCCGCTGACTCGCTCCGCCGGCGACGACCAGGGAGGAGGAGACGCCGCTATGCGCTCCTCCACCCACCGCTCTGAATGATGACAGGACGTGGCCAGACGGCCAAGCGTTGGGGTGTCGGGGATAGAATGTTGTCAGACGATCTCTCCGGCACCTCGTAAAAGCGCGGAAGGGGCCGCTGTGGTTTTAGTGGGTATTTCGGTCACTTCTGTGGCCGGCGAGTCCCACACACACTCCCCTGTCTGTAACCGGCGGGGGATAGTGCGTAAATGCATTTCCACAGCGTGGAAAAAAAAAAGAAAGAAAAAACAAAGGTTGACGTCAGGCAGGCGGCTGGTCATAAAAGTCATTGCCGAAACTTTTTGCAATATGACAAAACAGATGACATATTGCGTCGACCCCAAGTAATTGGGATAAGAGCAAGATGATGATGATGATGATGAATTATTTAATAGAAGACAACATCCTGTACTAAGGAAATAATCCTTGTGCTGCAGGGGACTATACAAACATATAATTACGGACAGAAAGTGTTGTTCTGAGTGGTATTCGAACCCTGCCACGGTAGGTCGGTAAATCTTAACCATTACACCAGAAAATATAGGCAGAAGAGCATATTGATGGGTAACCGGGCCGGGGGTTAGTCCGTCACCCGTAGAGAGACTGATCGCGCGACAGCGATCTACGGCCCGGGAAAGGGATGTCGAAAGAGGAGGTACCCTACATGGTATTCCACCAGGCCAGGCATGGAGGACAAGAAACTCAGTACCGACCGCCAACCTGACGTCAAACCTTCTTGAGTAATGTAATTATTGACCAGAGGACATGAAATGTGGCAGGCCTAGATCTATGTAAAGCTCGTAGTCATCTTTTACAACACCACGAGCAAGGGTTGATAGGATTCGTATCCCTATGGATTCACCATCATTCTATCTATCTAGATAGGTAGATACCCGTGGGTGTCGTAAAAGACGACTAAGGGATATAATACGCATATAACATCTATGCAAGAGAAGGAACACTCTAAATAAAACCCTATACTAACACGCCTAACCAGCTTGGTAGGTCAATTTTCCTCATATTGTGGAGAAGACTTAAGCACGGTAGTTGAATATATATAAACTGTGATTTTGATCTGTAAACTTTTTAATTTCTTCTTATCTGTGCGGTTAGGGAATAAAAATACAATAAACCACGTCCACCCTTGCCTGTGTATGTCGTAAAAGATGACTAAAGGATACATGAAAAACTCAATGTATAATTCTATTCCCACAAGTCAACCAGCTTGGAATAGCAGGTCAATTCCTCTTCCGTTGTCGAGGAGGCCTGAAGTCAGCAGTAGGACTTATATAGGCTATAGGATGGTTGAACCACACTGTTGAGTTGTCTGTAGTACCATACTCTCACAGACAATCGACGTCCGAGTAGTAGCAATTTCTTCCTACGCTTCATTCGGTGAGCGAGAGAGCCGGATGCCTAACTTTCTAAGGGTGTTTGCGTGTGGTGGGTTTTAGTGATGACTTTAGTATCACTAGGGAAAATGTGAGAAATAATCGATTTTTATAATAATCGATTATAAATCGATTAGGGAATAAACTAATCGATTATAAATCGATTTTTTATTATTCGAAATTCGATCGAAATTAATCGATTATTTCGCTGCCAGATTTCCTAAAAAAAAGGTCATCACGATACTGCGTGCAGTGTTTCATACTATATTAGAAAATAAAAGCTCACATTTCCTAAAAAAAAGGTCATCATAATCCTGTTGGGAGAAAAATCGATTATTTTATAATCGATTATTTATTTGTAATTAATAGATTATTCAAAAAATCGATTATTTTCCCTCCAAGTCACATCCCTAAGTATCACCGAACTTCTCCACCTCATTGCTCTCATTCACACTCCCCTCACTTTCTTCGCGGTAAAAAGTTCCATGAGCAGTAGCAACACTTACCATCAGGTGTACTGTTTGCTCGTTTGCCACCGTTTTAGTAATAAAAATTATAAATTAATGTTACTCTTCAATAGCCCGAATTGTGAACAAAGACACATTACTTTAACCTCAATTAAACAACAATTATTAATAGTGGTTTATCTTAAATTACAATTGTCTAAACATTCCATAATATCATATTTTGTTTACAATAACATAATATCGTTGGCACTGTTCTTTTTGCCGCTAAATTCGCTGTCACGCTGGGCGGTCCATTTTGAATTTGCTTGGCGCCATTTTGTTTTGATTATGCAATTGTTATGTCGATGACCCTGCTGTGATTGTTTGTATATTATTTTACTATTTTTATTAACTTATGGTATGCCATATACCTAAAACAAATTATACTGATTATTATTATTTTTTTTATTTATTTTATTAGAATATACTTTTCCGTGTGGCGGATAAAGAATACAATTCACAGCCCCCTCTCTTCACCGTAGGTGTCTTAAAAGGAGACTTGTGCATATAACAACTGTGTAAGGCAAAGTCGATATAAAACCCTATACCACCCCACTTGAATGAAGTGATATAATAGATAAATTTCCCTCCCAATATGGATGAGGCTGGAACCCAGTAGTGGGACGTATATGAGCTATAATGGTAATGCTGATAGTTATCAAAAACTTTCATGCGTAACATCAAGTTTTCTTTTAACATGGGTGCATATAGAAACGATTGTGAGTTGTAGAGCTGTTTATCCTTTTCGTGGTACGACCATACTGTGAGTGATGGCTGTTGATATAGTTGCCGATGTAAGATCTCGTTCAACCATAATCTTTTATATTACATTTATGAATTATATTAAATCATGGTTCGGCGGGCATCACGTTATTTCTAATCATTATTTATTACGTTATTTCTAATTTCTAATCATGTAGTATAAAAAGCCTGTTAAAAAAACAAACCCGATGAGTTTTTTTCCCGATGTTCCCAATAGCGGTCACGATCCGATCCAGTGGTAGTTTATTGTTCCGGGAGCATTTCCGCAGGCTCGTTCCACGGCTCGTCGGCGCGGCGTCCGCTCTATCGTGGCTTATGCCGAACGTGGGCGGACCGAGCGCTGCGTGCCGACGGCTGTACGCGGGGGTCATCCGGTCGATGGCCCTGTACGGCACACCGGTGTGGGTGGGGTCCCTGACCGTCCGTCTGAGGGCCCTCTTGTGGCGACCACAGAGGGTCACGGCGATCAGGACCATACGCGGATACCGCACGGTGGCGACGGAGGCAGCGTGCCTATTGGCCGGGACTCCCCCGTGGGACCTGGAGGCGCAATGCTCGCCGGATTGTATCGGCGGGTGACGGGGGTGCGAGCGGAGGGCGGTGTGATCTCGTTAAGGGAGCTCACCGCCTGGCGCGACGACGCCCGCCGAGACGTCATTGCCCGTTGGGCAGTCCGGCTGGAGAGGCCTCGGTTCGGGGTGCGAACCGTGGAGGCCTTTCGGCCGGTGCTGATGCAGTGGTTGGAGAGGCGGCACGGGGTGCTCTCCTTCCGACTAGTGCAGGTTTTGACGGGGCATGGGTGCTTCGCCAAATACCTGCACAAGGTCGTAAGGAGGGAGAGTACACCGTCCTGCCACCACTGCGATTGCGACGAGGACACGGCGTGCCATACGCTCGAGGCCTGCGCGGCTTGGGCAGTGTAGCGCTGTGAACTCGTCGCAATCATCGATGCAGACCTGACGCTGCCGGCTATCGCTAGGGCGATGGTCGACAGCGTCGGGAATTAGGACGCGGTCGCAGCCTTCTGCGAGACAGTGATTTCGCGGAAGGAGGCGGCGGATCGCCTGCGCGAGGAGCGCAGCCTCGATGAGGAGATCCGCCGCCGGCGGCTGGGGCGGCGTAGGCGCAACTACCTGCGCCTCATGCCGCCCTAGCCGAGGCCGCGGGTGACGTGACCGGGGATTAGTCCGTCACCCGCCGAAAGGCCGACCGCGTGAGGAAAAACCGACGTCCTCCCCGAGGGGGGGACGTCGGTCGATGGGAGGGTACCCCAATAGGGGGTATTCCGTCGGGCCGACTACTGATGACAAGTAACCCTGCACCGGTGGTCGGCCCAACGACGAAGGCGACGTGATTTTCGGGTGGGTTGCGGGAGTTGCGTGCTTAAGCCCCTCTGTCGCCCCGGACGGAGTGGTGCGGAGGCGCGCCGACCGCAGCCCACCCACAAAAAAAAAACAGTGGTAGTTTATTGGATTAATTTAAGTTAAAATATTAAAAATGATAACATGTAGATGCCCTCGTGGTGTTGATACTTAGTTGGTTGTTACTGAGTTGGTCGTCGATGGAAACTGTTTCGTGGACAAAAACACGGCATTAAAAAACTTATATAACATATATGAAAGGTTACAGATCTGCTAAAAGGCAGACTTACGACTTTATAATAAAAAAAAAACAAAAATCATGTTTTCAACAAATAAAACTAAATCTATAATTCAAATTAATTATAGACAAACGTAGACCCTTTACATTAAATCCTTAAATCACTCGAAACACAGTTAATAAGGGTAGAAATTTGATACCAACAGCGGGTACACCCCTACTAGCCATCAACCAATCACAGCGTAGAACACTCACCCTCTAAATTTAAATGGACCAATGATGTTTGATTATTCAATCAGGTGTGCTTAGGTGTTCTATTACCTTAACGGATGCTTCAAAAAAGTTATTTTGGTATTAAAAGTTTTATAAAAAAAAAAACGTTTAAAATGTTTTCAGATGTCAGTACAGAAATATTTTCTATCTATAAGATTATGAATGTCCACTTTTAGTATTGAAATTGTCGTGAAATTGATACATATTATCTCGTATCTATAACTGCAAAACACTCACGCATTGACATCGATTACGTCGACCCGGGTTTCATCATCATCATCATGCTCATCATCAGGGAGAGTGCGCAGTATCGTATCTCAGTACGTGAGTGTTTTGCCCTTATAGATATTATAATATGAATGTCCACTCTTTAAATTTAAATTCAAACTCAAGACTTGGCTTGTTGAAGTGCTTTTATACAGTAAAAGCTTAGAATAATAACGTATAGAAGGATAGTGTCAATACTTCGAACTTTCAAAATTTGAATCTGAAAATACTAATGGTGCGCAGACGATTACACACGTACACACGCAAACCACTATACAAATTATGAAATCAAAGTTTGTTTTTATTAACACAAATCGTCGAAATAATTTTAAAAGTAATGTTAAAAACCTTTTTAAGTTTTTCAAATGTGTTGTGACACCATTTGAATGCACAAACCGTCATAATTATCAATTTATTTTTTAAGAGTTGCATACGTACGTGCAGTACAATGACTTGTACGTTACGGAACGGTTCCGGCGTAAGCTCCATTAGGCTCCAATTGAAATGCCTCACTTTTTGTGCGTGAACTTACCTTCTATACGTTATTATTCTAAGAGTAAAAGATTTTTTGTTGCATAAACTTAAGCTAAACATTAACTTTTTTTGTTTGTTATAAAAATTTAATTGTAATCTTCAAAATTCGCATGCCTTTTAAAGACGAATATGTTGGTCTTCCATTTTGTAATAATTACGTCTTATGTCTTTATTCCATATTCTTGGCGAATAAATATCTAAATCTAAATCTTGGCCAAAGGCCTTCCAAGGACAAATGATAACATAATTTTCACGCTGTATGGTAGCAGATACGAATACTACCATTCCTCCCCCTGCTCTTGCGTGTCGTAAAATACAACTAAGAGCTTTAACACTATTCCGTGTAATGACTGAGTAAGAATACAATCCATCATCGCCTCTCTTGCCCGCGGGCGTCATAAGAGACGACTAAGGGATATAATATGCATATAATATCTATGCAAGAAAAGGGAAATTCGAAACAAAACCCCATTTTTTTTGGATGGGTTACCCTCGGCGCACTCCTCGCACAACTCCGTCCGGGGCGACAGAGGGGCGTAAGCACCCACACCCGTAACCCACCCGTGACACGTCGCCTTCGTCGTTGGGCCGACCACTGGAGCAAGGTAACTTGACTTCAGTGGTCGGCCCGACGGAATACCCCTTGAGGGGTACCCTCCCATTGACGTCCCCCCCCTCGGGGAGGACGTCGGTAAACAAAACCCTATGCCAGTACGTCTGCCAGTATAGTAGGTCAATTGCCTTCACATAGTGGAGGCCCGAGCTCAACAATGGGACATATGGGCTGATGATGATCATGAGTGAACAATATCTAATGCCGTCTGGATAATAATTACATTCCTAAGGAACTTTGATGTCAGGCCGGTGGCTGCTCATAAAATCATTAAAATAGTACACAACTAGGTGGACCGATGACCTGGTGAAAGTTGCTAGCGTCGTTGGATGCAGGCGGCACAGGACCGCACTCTGTGGCGTAACATGAGGGAGGCCTACATCCAGCAGTGGACAGCGATAGGCTCAAATGATGATGATGATGAATGATACGATGGGAGGCAAGTACGTATTGGATCGATGAGTAATTGGTGGCCTATATTTATACTTTCCAGTCACGGTCGCCAGACAGCTATGAAAACCAATTAGATTATTATATCAGGCTGATTTTTTTATTGCTGTTGTTGGCAAATGAGCAAATAGTAAACCTGATGGTAAGTGAAATTGCCGCCCATAGACCTATGATAGGTCTCTGCCTACCGTGAAAAAGTGAAGGGAGTGTGAATGCGTGCAAAGAGATTCTGTGATACTAAAGGCATCACCAAAACCCACCACATGCAAAAACCCTCAGAACGTTGAGCTTGCGGCTCGCTCGCCGAAGTGTAGTAACAAATTGCTATTTTTTTTTCCATAAAAATGGGCTATGGTAAGCGCACGCGCGGTTCAGTCCGTCCGGGGCGATAAAAGGACGGCGCGCGAGCCCATAACCCACCCGTACCCACGTCACCTCGTTGTTGGTCCGAACAGAGGTGAACAAATTGCTACTATGACGTTAATTTTCTGCGAGAGTGTGGTATAATGGTATAAAAAGTTGTCTTTTTGTGTTTTTCTTCTCTTGCATAGATAGATGGATTCTATATGAAGTCGGGCCAGATCGTTATAAAGCTCTTCGTTGTCTTTTACGACACCCAGTAAAAAAATTAAAACACAAAGAAGTTATGAAGACTGGTGACAGAAGTGAAAACTTAAAACTATGAACAAACATTTGTTACTTTTGGGATATACAAACTGTAGGATATTCAAACTAATTGTTTAATCTTAAAATCTGTAAATGAACTCTTTTTATATTTATCTGGTTTCTATCATCATCATCGGCACAGATATAGTGATATTGACAAAATTCTATGACCATGCCGAGGACGATTTACGTATAGGAATTTACTCCCAATTCAAACTTGCCTACAGAAGTTTTTACTCCAACAAGAATCACACAGGCAATATGATTATAAAAGTATCTTGAAGACTTCCCAAACTCTTCATAATCCTGTCTTATCGAAACCTTAAATCATGCTCCCACGATTACTGATTGAAGACAATATTTATCAGAAATATTCCTTCTCTACGTTTTTTTTGGAAACAAGATCGGATTTAGATATATCCGTTTGTTTGATAATCTTCGTGGAATGTTGTTGAGTTTACGAAATTACTAGACGTTATCGACGCCATCATTCGGGTAGACTCTGCACCCATGCTCTACACTTTCTATACACTGTAGAGAGTGTTTAAATGCAAAAATGTCTAAATGACAATTAGAGACAAGAGTAAATACCTGATATGGAGCCGGTGGGTTATGCTCGGGATTTCTCCGCGCTATAGGATCTGAAATATGGAAAGCCGTAGAAAAATGGATATACATGAAGGATATAGTATGATAATTTGGCACGCTAAATTCGTAATCGCAATGAGAAAATATTCTCCTTTTAAAAATGGCGTTCAAAATTTTATCCAAAGAGAGCACTACTACATTTACCTAATTCTATCGTTCGAAATTTAAAATTAAACTTTTTTTCGGCAATGATATTACTATAAGTATTTATTCGTAGTCAAGTACAGTAAGGGCGTGGCTGTTTGTGTTCGATTTCTTTAGTATTACGTGCAAGGACCAAGTGCGCAACACTATTTCTGCTATTGTTGTTGCCAGATTTAGCGATGTCAATACGCGTATTTGTGATTCGAATAATATTGTAACTCCCTCCGTAGTGAATTGTGGTCTATGGAAAAAAAAGAGAGCATAGTACTCACAGTTAATAATAAAAAAATGGTATTTTATACAAGTACAATTTCATCATCATCATCATCACAGCTCATATACATCCCACGGCTGGGCTCGAGCTTTCTCTATAATGGGAGGGAAATTGACCTACTATAGCGCGCTGGTTAGATATTGCACTGGTTACATGTGATTTTATGTCGAGTTTTGATATTATCTGCATATCGTATCCGTCGTCTTTTACGACACCTACGGGTAACAGAGCAATGAACTGTATTCATACTCCGTCACCACATAGAAACTGGCCATTTTTTCCTATGGTGACGGAATAAGAATACAATTCAACCCTCCCTATCTCGTCCGTTGATGTCGTGAAAGACGATTATACAATATGCTTATGTCTCTTAGTCGTTTTTTATGACACCCACGGGTAAGAGAGGGGATGGTGAATTATATTCTCATCCCATCACCACACGGAAGGAATTCATGCTCCATTTTTGTTCAAAAACCACGAACAAAATGCGTGGTCTGTTTAATATCAATAGAGTTACATTTATGTTCTACTCCATTTCATGACAGATCTTGCGTGAATACCACGAACACACAATAGTGCTGTCCTTTTGTTAATGCCTATTGTCGTTATACATTGTATAACAGTTGCAACTGCGGATTAATAGGGTAACGCCTTTGCTCTGATATATTATATGAAAAAAAAGACAAGTATTAATCCATAACATGATTGACTGTAAAGATGGTGTAGTAGTTTAAGTCATCTCGTTTGATGAGAATGTCAACATGCCATGTAGCGTTTTTAAATTCTCTTAATTATTTTGATGTGAAACATCTATAAACGAGGGTGAACCTGATCGTTGGCGTGGCGTTAACGCCACGCTTGGATATGTACATTTGTGTAATCTGCTTTAGAATTATGTACAACGTCATCTAGTGAGGCCAAAATAAATTATTAACCTAAACGCATACCTAAGTGTTTACTCATGAAAATAAATGTTATTGAAAAAAATCATCATTTTCTGGAAAAAATGTCTGTCGTAATCTGTTATTTTATGCCTATATACTTGAACAAAATAATATCGATGTTTCACATTTGCCAGGCGTCCTGAGCGACGGCTACCTTTTTTAGTGATTTCAATTATCATACTTCTGGGCTCGAGCCTCTTCGACAATAGGGGACATTTAACCCACCGCTGGTCAGGCAGCTTGGTACCTATAGAATTTTGATCGCGTTTTCCTTCTCTTGCATAGACATCATATGCATTTTACATCCCTTAATCGTCTTTTACGACCTCCACGGGTAAGATAGGGAATGGTGAATTGTATTCTTACTTCGTCACCACACGAAATTATTGATATAACGTCATCAGAAATAATCGTACGTCAACATAAAACTCTTAAACGTTTTCATTTGTAGCCGCCATATTTAAAAGTACCTACTAATAGACTAAATAAAAAAAAATCACTTAAACTTATCTTATCAGAAATAAACAAAAGGTCTATAAATCTATTGCATATATCAACAATAGTGTCGTTCATTCGACAGTGGTTCCATTGTTTGTTTTGTGTAACACTCGTAACTAAGGATTAACAACGTCATGCTTTTGCGTCTAACTCAAGTGTGAATGAAAAAAAAATAAACTGTCAAGGGTTATGTCAACATTAGGGATTGTACGGTTAATTTTTAAAATGAATATATTACCTTTTGAAAAAGAAGTTTGTTTTTAACCCCCGACGCAAAAAGAGGGGGAAACTTATAGTTTGACGTTGATGTCTGTCTTCCTGTGTCTGTGTTTGTCTGTGGCATCGTAGCTCTCAAACAGATGGATCGATTCCGATATGAATTTACAGTTGAAAGCCAGTTTCCTTGCGGTATTCTTAGCGATGTTTGGTTTATATCGCCCCAGCAGTGTAAGAGTATCAGCTCTTTTCTAAAATGATGTAATGGAGTATAATTACTCGATTAAGTGCTTCACGCGAGCCAGTATAATCGTTAAATGACAATTGATTAATAGTTCCTGTTGAAGAGAACGGAATCCTTTTTTTATTATTTTAGCAGCGCCCTGCGACTTCACCCGCAGTTCCTCTTCCCGTAGGTATATCGGGATAAATGTGTATGTGTTATTCTGATATGTAAGCTATATTATTGTAAAATTCATTAAAATTCATTTCAGATTGAGAGCACTCAACGCTCACCCCACAGTCCGGATAAAGTTGTCACAGCCATCTGAGGCTAACAACTAATTCACAAACACAAAAAAAAAAAAATTTCATTCAGTAGTTTTTGCGAGAAAGAGCAACAAACATCTTCACATCTTCACATCCTCACATACAAACTTTCGCGTTTATAATATGATAGTAAGACGGATTTTGTGTCTAGGGTTATTTAAAATTTTCAGTTTTACTTATTCATAGTTCTTGTACAAATTGCCGTATTCCGGATTCTATCTCGAAGAGAAATCTTGAGCATACCACGCTAAGCATCTTTGAGCTTGGTTATAAGGTCTAAATTTCGAGAACGTGATCTCGATTCTGTGCCGTAAGTCATTTATATTTTTTTATATTTATATTTTATTTATTTAAGACAACACCCTGCACTAAGGAGATAATCCTTGTATTGCGGGGGAATTTACAAACATATAATTAACGAACACAAATTACATCCAGACTCAAAACAACAATTTGTGGATCGCACAAAGTGTTGTCCCGCGTGGGATTCGAACCCCCGACACTGGCGCTGTAGGTCCCTATCTTAACCACTACGCCATCTGTGCAGTCATTATCGGTAACACTTGTCGTAGACTTGAGCTTTTAGACACAGAGGTATGAGAAGATCCTCTTAAGTTACCCGAATGCTGTCCAAACGATCTGGATTCGGCGAATGACCTCTTTCTCTTTCCACTAGGTGGATCGATGATCTGGGCGTCGTTGAATGCAGGCGGTACAGGACTGCACTTTATGGTAAAACATGGCCTACATCCAGCAGTAGAGGGCGATACACTGAATGATAATGTTATTTATATGTCATTGTCATTCTAAGATCTACTCGCTCAATATAACACTATTGATTCCTAAAAATTTATCAATAATAATCTATTTAAATAAAATGTGTTTCTGTTAATTAAATATGATTTCTGATGTTTACACGGGTATTAGGTACATATTATAAATAAAACCATTTTTACAGATTTTATCGCGTTGACGTTTCAAACACTTTTCGGGGTTCATGATCACGGGCAGTCTGCTCTCGTTGCTCGTTCTCGATGCTCTGTTCTATCACTGATTTTTTAATTTTTTTCATAGTCACAATATAGGTTTTTTTTAAATACCTATTTGCTTGCAAAATTTGACTAATAACTATTATAATCTTCATATTATTACTATCTTTTTAATAAAACTTGTTTTACGTCCAAAAAGTTATCGTTATTACAGAGATATATCCGCTACAGTATTTGTTACATTTAAAATAAATAAGTTTTTACGGGATATATCGCGTTTGTTTTTGAATTTTTATTTACCGACTTTCGATTACTTTCAAGTGGGAGGACCTCCCGTGACTATGAACGGTAGCCATTATCAATACAAACGCGATAAAATCTGTAAAAATAATTATATTTGAACGAAATTAGGTTATATATTTTTTTTATCCAAATGTTTTCGTACACTTAGCGTAAAATAAAAAACAGAAACTACGAATTATTACGAAAGTCTAATTTATTTTCATCGTCATAAAGTTTATTTTTATTTGATACGTAATATAGGTCTACATTTACAATTATCTAAGGATTAACACACATTTACGACAAGCAGTGATGAGATTATAATCGGTCGAAATCTCTTTGAATTTGAAATGTTGCCATAATCCGAACATTTCGTAGTGATGTAACATAGCGTGCAATTGTTTGATTTACAATTTTACGGATAATTTCCAACCCTCTTTTATATTTAATTTCGCATAGGGTATCTTTTCATGGCTTTATGAACTTTAAAAATAGCGATATGATGCAATTGGTTACGAACGGTAGCTGTGGTTACTTAAGTCTCTGGTCTATTACTTTTTTTATAAGTAGTCGAAATGTAATGTTTTTTTATTGCATATTTGCCTGCAAAATATGACTAATATCTAATATAATTATCTTATAATTACATTTTTTTAATCCTCGACGCAAAAAGAGGTGTGTCATAAGTTTGACGTCGATGTCTGTGTCTATCTGCGGCATCGTAGCTTTTAAACGGAAGGACCGATTTCGATGCGGTTTTTTTTTTCATTTGAAAGCCTACCTTGCGGTGGTTTTGGACTAAATCGTAAAATTGGGCTTCCGACTCTCTCGCTCACCGAACACAGTGCAGTAGCAAATTGCTACTACTCAAACGTCTATTTTCTGCGAGAGTATGGTACTACCTAACTATTAGATACCACGCTTATCAGATAGATTGGTATAGTGTTTTATTTCGAGTTTTACTTCTCTTGCATATCATATCCCATAGTCGTCTTTTACAACATCCACGGACAAGATAGGGAGTGGTGAATTGTATTTTTACTCCTTTATCATAAGGAGAACGGACCTACTTGGTATAGTAGGTCAATTTTGCTGATCAGACATGTAGGTATAGGGTTTTATTTCGAGTTCTCCATCTCTTGCACGGATCTTATTATATACGTCCCACTGCTTGAGCCCTCTCGACAATAGGAGATCAATTGTCCTTACTATATCGTGCTGGTCAGACAGCTTGTTATAGGGTTTTCTTTCGAGTATTCCTTCTCTTGCTCAGGTCTTATATGCATATTATATCCCTTAGTTGTTTTTTACGACACCCACGGGCAAGTATTCTTACTCCGTCACTACACAAAAACATTATAAAAATCTTTTAATTTTTTTATAAGTAGGTACCTATCTCTTATAGAATACTAGCAACCTGCCCTCGCTTCGTTTTGGTTTCAGTCGCCTTACCCGCGTAGTTCCCGTTTCCGTGGGAATATCGGGATAGAATATAGCCTAAGTTCATCCATCCATCCATCAGCCTACAGCCGTCCACTGCTGGACATAGACCTCCCCACAAGAATGCCACTCGGAACGGTCCTGCGCCATTTGCATCTAACGCTTCCCTGCGACTTTGAGAATGTCGTCAGTCGACTTAGAGGGGGGTCGTCCTACGCTGCGTCGTCTGAATCGTGGTCGCCATTCAAGAACCTAATTTACTCTCCTAGTCTAAGTTACTCTCTGATATTATAGTTTCCCATTGGTGAAAGAATTTTTGAAATCGGTTCAATGGTTTAAGCCCAACCTTCTGAGGGTGATTGCGTGTGGAGGGTTTTGGTGGTGCCCTTGGTATCACCGAGCCTCAATGCACGCATTCACACTCCCTTCGCTATCTTCGCGGTAGGCAACGGCCTTGTAAAGGTCCATGAGCGGCAGCAACACTTACCATCAGGTGTACTGTTTGCTCGTTTGCCACCGTTTGCAATAAAAAAAAAAGAAAACGTAAGAAACCAACAAACTTACTTTCGCATTTATAATATTAGTAAGGATCTTTACTGTTCGCCGCCATGTTTCGTAGTTAGCTACAGAACATCGTGTAACCAAACACCGCGATAAGACGGTGTAACGTGTCGCTTTTATTCTATCATTCATGGGAATTGTTGAAACATGAGGCAACATGGCCGCCGTGTCTCGTCGTTATTATTTTTATTGTCATAATTTGTTGTTATATACTACTGGTAATCGTGAAATTAATTTGGTTCTAAAGACAGGGCGGCCAAATATACTGTTAAGCTTTTCGGTCAAATAATGGCGTCCGGCATAGAATTCCAGTTCAAATCATAGCAATATATAAAATTGGAGTGTCTGTTTATAATGTCAAAATAATAGACTTTTTTCATGCTCACACGGTTATTTGCACGACACCTATGCCTAAAACACAAATTAAAAAAATTTTTGTTTGTCTGTCTGTTTGTTCCGGGTAATCTTCAAAACGGCTACACCGATTTGAAAAATTCTTTTACCAATGGAAAGCTACAATATCAGGGAGTAAACTAGGCTATATTTTATCCTGGTATTGCCACGGGAACGGGAACTACGCAGGAAAGACTGAAACCGAAGCGAAGCGAGGGCGGGTTGCTAGTACAGAATAAAATCTTTATTTAACATACTAAATACATTTTTAAATCATCACAGCTCATATACGTCCCACTGTTGGGACGAGCCTCCACAATGGGAGGAAAATTGGCCTACGTTACCACCTTAGTCACGCAATTTGGCATAAGATTTTATTTCATTTTTTCCTTCTCTTGCACAGTTGTTATGTGCACAAGACATCCCTTAGTCGTCTTTTACAACACCCACGGGCAAGGGAGGGGGTGGTGAATTGTATTCTTACTCATTTCACCACACGGAAAGTTCTAAAATACGGAATAAAATTATTATTATCTTTATTTAATATTCTAACTACTAGATACATTTTTAAATATTATATCTAAACATCATACTGCTGAGCTCGAGTCTACTCTACAATGGGAGGGAAATTGACCTACCTTACCACGCTGGTCAAATGATTTGACATAGGGTTTTATTTCGAGTTTTAAAAACTCGATTACATATTGGATTGACACCAAGTAATTTGAATAAGAGCATGGTGATAATAAATAAAATAATTACAAACTAAATCTTAATAATCAAACACTTTAAAAATAAACTAAAACGTAATCCTTAGAAATACATAAATAACGTGATTTAATATCAATTTCAGTTTCATATTATGACAGTTAAATTTCACGCCGCGTCTGAACTAAGTCATGCGTGATACCTGTTCTATTGTTATAACTCGTATTGTAATATTTATTATCTTAAAACTTCTACAGCTATAGCTGAATGAGAGACCAAAAGACCGGGGGTTCCTAAACTTATCTTTAATAACGGAACTCGAATTTATTTTATGCAACCCCATATCAAATTATATCAAATAATGGCGGGAGGGGATGAAGTCCGTTGTACCAACGTCGCGCATTGCCTTGGCTACATGCGCTTCTGTGTCATAGTTCAGACCTAATTCTTGCTGTTTACTTACATAATAGTAGCGAGTTCTCATCACTAATTTTGTTATTTTAAAATAATATTTGTAACCTTGGTATTATTTCGCAGCTAAATTACTAAAATTAATAACTATTTAATTTTAGCGGCGGTAAGCGCTTATTACACTACACGTTATTCAGGGCCCTGAATCACTAGGGGTGCTGTACAACAGCTAAATAGTGGAACCTGTGTCACCTTTAGCGAAATAACAGTTTCAGAAAACAGTTCCAAAATAAACAGCCTGTTGTGCTGTAATACGAGAAAAAAGGGGAAATAACCATTATTTAGGAATAATGTTTAGAAGTGGTTTCAGTGTTTGTTCCTAAAATGAAAACGATATATTTTAATCATAAAAATTATCAACCATTCATTTCTAATACATGGCTAAAAATCTCAATGTAACAATTAATCTTTCTCTAGGGCTTATACTTTGTCTTAAAATTGTGTCCTGTTTTTGTATAAAAGGAGTTACTAAAGTTAATAGCTCTTCAAGTTCAACACCACTTATTCTTAAGTAATTTCTTAGATCTGATTGATCCAGAACACTAAGTATCTGCATATTAAAAAGCCTTGGTCTTAATTGTAAATATTCCTTCACCCAGATTCTCTTTTTCTTTTTTTTTTAATTTTCATGCTTGAAACTACAGCGGCTACAGCAAAAGCAATTTTTTGTTTTGACAATGTAGGAGCCATTGTAGCGAACGTGCAACACTTGAGACGGTTACAGCAAAACTAAGTTATACTAAGGTATAAGAGGCGTATATATCAAATCAGTTAAATACCTAAATAAAATAAATACGGTTTTGAAATATAACAGCATGGAACTGTTGTCTATAAATCGGCGTAACAACCCACCCGAACACATCTGAACGCGGAACATGCTTTTCTCTATTCTATCCTACGCAGATCACCTTTGTTAGAATGAATAAAAGTAGGGAACATGCTATTTTCTATTCTAGCATAAACAATTACATTTGTAGGAAAGCGAAAAAAACTGTTCTGTTCTCAGCTGACAACTGTTTTCTGTTTGCCTGTTGTGTTCATTAGATTGGATATTCACATTTTGATAGAATAATATTTTTGTTAACATATCATTATGATAGTGCAGGTGTTGACGGGGCACGGGAGCTTCGCCAAATACCTGCACAGGGTCGTGAGGAGGGAGAGTACACCGTCCTGCCACCACTGCGATTGCGACGAGGACACGGCGCGCCACACGCTCGAGGCCTGCGCGGCTTGGGCAGTGCAGCGCCGTGAACTCGTCGCAATCATCGGTGCCGACCTGACGCTGCCGGCCATCGCTAGGGCGATGGTCGACAGCGTCAGGAACTGGGACGCGGTCGCAGCCTTCTGCGAGACAGTGATCTCGCAGAAGGAGGCGGCGGATCGTCTGCGCGTGGAGCGCAGCCTCGATGAGGAGATCCGCCGCCGGCGACTGGGGCGGCGCAGGCGCAATTATCTGCGCCTCATGCCGCCCTAGCCGAGGCCGCGGGTGACGTGACCGGGGATTAGTCCGTCACCCGCCGAGAGGCCGACCGCGTGAGGAAAGACCGACGTCCTCCCCGAGGGGGGGACGTCGGTCGACGGGAGGGTACCCCGCGTAGGGGGTATTCCGTCGGGCCGACCACTGACGACAAGTAAACCTGCTCCGGTGGTCGGCCCAATGACGAAGGCGAGGTGGTTTTCGGGTGGGTTGCGGGAGTTGCGTGCTTAGGCCCCTCTGTCGCCCCGGACGGAGTGGTGCGGAGGCGCGCCGACCGCGACCCACCCCAAAAAAAAAAAAAAAAAAAAAAACATATCATTATGATTCAAATGGAACTAGTAATATTAGACAAACACATACAGTATAATCAGAGCATTTATTTTTTATCGTAATATTTTCTTGCAACGAATATTAAATCTTGTGACAAATTAATGATACTCATGTTTGTCTATATATTATGATAATTTTAAAATATGTGCTGTAACAAAGCGGATTCTTTTTCCTTTTTCAGTTTAGTATCCTACCCTAATAATTTGTGGCGCTCTTCTTAAAATTTTCCCACTTGATGCTATAGCGCCACTTCAATTTGCTCCCTTTCAACGGATACTTTTTAATACACTGAGATGGCTCTGCTTACTTCTACCCTCCATAGTGGAAAGGACGTAGTTAAATTAATAAAGAACAATGTCAACAAGGTCAAATTTAATAAATTTATAACTAATTTTCTGTATCGGGTAGATAATTATAAATGTCTGTAATAACGATTACTTGTTGGACGTGAGACACCTTAGTCCCCCCGTGACCATGAATGCTGCAAAGTGTTCGAAACGTCGGGCAATAATAAATCAAATACAAACGCTATATAATCCGTAAAAGTAGTTTTATTTACAAAGAATAATGTATTAAAAATGAATGGTTGATAATTTTTATGATTAAAATATATCGTTTTCATTTTAGGAACAAACACTGAAACCACTTCTAAACATTATTCCTAAATAATGGTTATTTCCCCTTTTTTCTCGTATTACAGCACAACAGGCTGTTATTTTGGAACTGTTTTCTGAAACTGTTATTTCGCTAAAGGTGACACAGGTTCCACTATTTAGCTGTTGTACAGCACCCCTAGTGATTCAGGGCCCTGAATAACGTGTAGTGTAATAAGCGCTGTACCCTGATGACTATTCTACTGAATCCCTAGGTACCGCAGAACAGACATTGGGAATCCCTGCAATAGACTACTGTGAACGGATCCAAACAACTTGAGCTTTTATCTTAATTATTCGGGATTTTCCGTATAGTGACAGAGTAAGAATACAATTCACCATTCTCTATCTTGCCCGTGGATATCTTAAAGGACGACTGAGGGATATAATATACACCTAAGACCTGTGTAAGAGAAGGAAAAACTCAAAACGAAACCCTATACCAACATGATCAGCATGGTACAATAGGTCAAATTCCCTCCCATTGTGGAAGGGGCCTGAGCCCAACAGTGGGGCATATGTGGGCTAGATGATGATGATAATGACTTAGAGTCAACACAATAATGTACTGCCATCGCACATATTACAAAAGTTTCGACATTAGAATAGTAACGTATAGAAGGATAGTGTCGGTACTTCGAACGATCGAAACATGTATCTAAAAATACTACATGCGCGCGGACGATTACACACGTACGCACGCACACCACTATACAAATTATGAAATCAAATTGTGTTTTTATTAACATACATCATCAAAATGATTCTAAAAGTAATGTTAAAAATCTATTTATGGTTTTCAAATATAACACCATTTGAATGCACAAACCGTTATAATTACCTATTTATTTTTTAAGAGTTGCGTACGTGCAGTACAGTGACCTTGTACATTACGGAACGGTTCCGGCGTAAGCTCCATTAGGCTACAATTGAAATGCTTCATTTTTTGTGCGCGGACTTCCCTTCTATAAGTTATTATTCTAAGAGTTTCAACATTGTTTTATGACCGACGCTCCTTGGGAATATAAGTATTGAGTAGCCTTAATATTGATAGGACCAAATTGTTGACAGCTGTTTGTCTACAGATGTAGGCCGGTCCGTCCGGGGTAGTACCACACTGAGCAGAAAATCGACGTCTGAGTAGTAGCAATCTGTGACTGAGCTTCGTTCAGAGAGCTGGAACTTCAACTTTCTGAGGGTGTTTGTGTGTGGTGACTTTTAGTAGTAGTTTTAGTAGTAGTTTTAGTAGTAGTTTTAGTAGTAGTTTTAGTAGTAGTTTTAGTAGTAGTAGTAGTATTAGTAGTAGTTTTAGTAGTAGTTTTAGTAGTAATTTTAGTAGTAGTTTTAGTAGTAGTATTAGTAGTAGTATTAGTAGTAGTTTTAGTAGTAGTATTAGTAGTAGTTTTAGTAGTAGTTTTAGTAGTAGTATTAGTAGTAGTATTAGTAGTAGTATTAGTAGTAGTATTAGTAGTAGTTTTAGTAGTAGTATTAGTAGTAGTTTTAGTAGTAGTATTAGTAGTAGTTTTAGTAGTAGTATTAGTAGTAGTTTTAGTAGTAGTATTAGTAGTAGTTTTAGTAGTAGTATTAGTAGTAGTTTTAGTAGTAGTTTTAGTAGTAGTTTTAGTAGTAGTATTAGTAGTAGTTTTAGTAGTAGTTTTAGAAGTAGTATTAGTAGTAGTTTTAGTAGTAGTTTTAGTAGTAGTTTTAGTAGTGGTTTTAGTAGTAGTTTTAGTAGTAGTATTAGTGGTAGTTTTAATAGTAGTATTAGTAGTAGTTTTAGTAGTAGTTTTAGTAGTAGTTTTAGTAGCCTTTAGTATCACCGAACCTCATTGCACGCATTCACACTCCCTTCACTTTCTTCGCGGTAGGCAGTGGATTAGTAAAAGTCCATGAGCAGAAGCAATACTTATCATCAGGAGTACTGTTTGCTTGTTTGCCACCGTTAGCAATAAAAAAAAGGTGGGATCAGGTCGATGTAAAATTCTCAGTCGTCTTTTACCAGATTAAGGAGTAATGGTGAAGGAAAAAGGGAGTAAACTAAATTCCCTCAGAGTTTTCTTACCGGATTTATCTCAATGTGAGCGCGTTCTGATCCGGTGGTAGCATATTTGACTTATTTTTAAACTAGCAACCCGCCCTCGCTTCGCTTCGGTTTCAGTCGTTTTTCCTGCGTAGTTCCCGTTCCGGTGGGAATACCGGAATAAAATATAGCCTAGGTTACGCCTTACGCCGGTTAGCTTTCCATCGGTGAAAGAATTTTTGATATCGGTCCAGCCGTTTTGAAGATTACCCGGAACAAACAGACAGACAGACAGACAAAAAAAAATATGAAGTGTATTTTAGGCATATGTATAGTGCAAATAACCGCGTGAGCATGAAAAAACCCTATTATTTTGACATTACAAACAGACACTCCAATTTTATTTATTGGTATATAGATTAATAAATTGTCATAATGTAATAATTATCATAAATTTAATGTTTGATAATCATCATCATCGCAGCCCGCATACATCCCACTGTTGGACTTGAGCCTCCTCCACTGGGAGGGATTTTGACCTACTATACCATGTTGGTTAGACATGTTGGTATAGGGTTTCGTTTCCAGTTTTCCTTCTCTTGCACAGATCTTATGTGCATATTATATCCCATAAACGTCTTATACGACAATATACATATAAATATGTATATGGAATGTTTTTTTACTGGTAATGATGTACATTCGTGTGGTGACGGACTAAGAATACAATTCACCACCCCCTATCTTGCTAGTGGATGTCGTAAAATCTGACTAAGGGAAAACAACAGGCATATAACATCTATGCAATAGACAGAAAATTTGAACTAAAACCCTATATTAACAACCTATCTAATCACTTGATACAGGAGGTAATTTTTTCCTGCTATTATGAAGGAAGCTCCAGCCCAGCCCCAAGAGTAGCACATATATGAGCTGAGATGAATGAATTTATAATGTTATTAGAGAAAGTCACAAATATACTATTAAAGGTTGCAGCTTATCTTCTATCTATACCAATAAATAAAATTGGAGAGTCTGTTTGTAACGTCAAAATAATAGGCTTTTTTCATGCTCACACGGTTATTTGCACGACACCTATGCCTAAAATAGCAATTAAAAATTTTTGTCTGTCTGTCTGTCTGTTTGTTCCGGGTAATCTTCAAAACGCCTGGACCGATTTCAAAAATTCTTTCACCAATGGAGAGCTATAATATCAGGGCGTAAACTAGGCTATATTTTATCCCCGTATGCCCACGGGAACGGGAACTACGCGGGTAAAACGATTATAACCTATAACCGAAGCGAAACGAGGGCGGGTAGCTAGTCTATATATAAATACGTGAAGCAAAAATGTTGTACCCCTTTTTACGAAAATTACGCGCACGAACAGATATGAAATTTGGCACAGTTGAAGAATATATCGAGGAGAAGTGCAGAAAACTAAAATTTAATATAATAATGGATTAAAAATACATTAAATTCATTAAAAAAGGCATTACGCAAACTACAACGCAATCGCTACACACACACACACACACACACACACACACACACGTTTGAGTGAGTGTGTTGTGTAGCAACGCTTATACACTTTTGTTGACGGTTAAAATCTCTGGTCGAACTGAATGTCAAACAATCATAATTATGATGACAATGTCTAATAGAGATTTGTGCTTATATATTAGTTGTTAGTGAAATACAGCTTGCTCGATTTACAATTATACATAAATAAAATTAAAGAAAATTGTGTCGCAGAAAAATTAATTAAAATGAATTATGGCCGAATTTCGACCACACGGCGACCACTAGTACCAATAATTAAGTCATAGTGACGGGTCAAAAGAATATGTTCATCATCAGAGCTCACATACGTCCAATTGCTGGGTTCGAGCCTCCTCCACAATGGGAGTGAAATTGACTATACCACGCTGCTCAGACGGGTTGGTATAGAGTTTTTAATTTTCCGTCGGGCCGACCACTGACGACAAATCACTCTGCTCCGGTGGTCGGTCCAACGACGAAGGCGACGTGTCACGGATGGGTTACAGATGAGCGTGCTTACGCCTTTCTGTCGCCCCGGACGGCATGGAGCGAGGAGTGCGCCAACCGTAACCCACCGCCCCAAAAAAAAAAATAGGGTTTTATTTCGAGTTTTTCTTCTCTTACATAGACATCATCTGCAATAATCCCTTAGTCGTCTTTTACGACGCTCACGGGCAGCAAAGGTGGTGAATTGTATTCTTACTCTGTCACCACACGGAAAGAATATGTTCCCATCGATTATTTTTCTTGGAAGTCATCATCATCTCAGCCCATATACGTCCCACTGTTGGGCTCGGGACTCCTCCATAATGGAAGGGTAATTGACCCACTATACCACGCTGGTCAGACGTGTTGGTATAGGGTTTTATTTCGAGTTTTTCTTCTCTCGCATAGATGTTATATGCGTTTTATATCCCTTAGTCGTCGCGTACGATCACCCACGGGTAAGATAGGGGGTGGTGAATTGTATTCTTACTCCGTCACCACACAGAAGGTCATCACCACCCTGTTCTTATCCTTATTACATGGAGTCGATACAATACGTACTCTTCTTTCACACTTGAAGTCATAACTTACAACCCCAACTGCGTTGGCGAAACCCGCCTGCCAAGCATAGTGATCTTTTTATTGCTCTGTTGGCATACGAGCAAGCAGCATACCTGATGGTAAATTATACTGCCACACATGGACGTTTGCAATACCAAGGGTACAGCTAGGCCGTTGTCTAACATGCAGAAAATGCTCTTCTTAAATCTTTAAAGAAGTCATAGCGCTTGGAAAATACAGCAGCAGGTAGTCCATTCCAGAACCTGCACGTACATGGAAGAAATCATCGCTGGAAACGTACAGTTGAAGACCATAACGTTTCCAAGTGAAATGGATGAACCCTGCTACGGTGCCGAGTGGTACGTTGGTAAAACGATATCAGTAGTACTAAGTCAAACAGTGCCTCATAGAACTTCACATGAAAGAGTTGGTACAGTACAGTGTGATCCATATTTAGCCTTGGAAAAAACTAATGGATGGATGGATTTACATTCCAATATTAAGATCAAAAATTACAATCTATGTCACTTAAGGCCAAATAGGTTGACATTTTTCTTTCTTTTTTTTTTTTTTTTGGGTGGGCTATGGTAAGCGCACGCGCGGTCCATTCCGTCCGAGGCGATGAAAGGACGGCGCGCGGGCCAATAACCCACCCGTACCCACGTCACCTCGTTGTTGGACCACCGGAGCAGATGTGACTTGTCGTCAGTGGTCGACCCGACGGAATACCCCATCGGGAAATAGGTTGACATAGGGTTTTGTTTGAACTATTCCTTGAAATGCATTGATGTTACCTGCATATAATATCGAAAAAATTATCGACCAACAGGGAACATAGAATACGGTGAATAGTATTCTAAGTCTATGTCCACACCTTAGAATAATAACTCATAGAAGGTAACTCCGTACACAAAAATGAAGCATTTAAATTGGAGCCAATTAGAGCCCTACGCGGGACGGTCACAGCCTACACAAGGCTACTCTATTGTATAGTGGTGTGCGTGTGCATGTGTGTACCTAATCGCTTGCACACATGTAATATTTTTGGGTTCACGTTTTTGATTGCTTAAGTACCGACACTATCCTTCTATACGTTATTATTCTAAGGACCACACAGACACATATGAGGCCATGAGAACCATACTGGCCTAATTCAATGGACAAGCCTTTTGATCACCATAGAAAATAAAATCAGTATAGTAAAAACCTTAACAATGATTATGCTGCCATCTAGTGAATATACCTTGTATCACTTTTAGGCCACCTTGATTCTATCAAAATGTTCAGTTATATCTGTAAAAAATCATAAACAGAATACTATAAAAAATAGTTAGGCCACAATGGTCCTCATGGCCTCATATGATGCCATTTATTGCTAATTATCATATGCTAATAAATAATTAATTATCGACAGTTATCTGTCTACAGCCGCGGGCCGGTCCGTCCGGGGTAGTACCACACTTTCGCAGAAAATCGACGTCTGAGTAGTAGCAATTTGTTACTGCGCTTCGTTCGGTGAGCGAGAGAGCCGCAAGCCCAACTTTCTGAGGGTGTTTGTGTGTGGAGGGTTTTGGTGGTGTCCTTGGTATCACCGAGCCACAATGCACGCATTCATACTCCCTTTACTTTCTTCGCGGTAGGGAGCGACCCTGTAAAGGTTCATGAGCGGCAGCAACACTTAGCATCAGGTGTACTGTTTGCTCGTTTGCCACCGTATGCAATAAAAAAAAAATAATAATAGTTACTCTACTACTAACTCTCTGCTACTCTACTACTACTACTAACTACAGATAATCAGCTGAGTTTCACAACAATCATGTAGGGGGAGAATATTCCACCTTGTAATCATAATCAACGATGACATATCGACATATATACAAAATATCAAATTGCCAATTGGTCTTACAATTTGGACGTAATATAATTCTTGTCATAACATTAACAATGACTGTATTTTATTTAGAAATTCTTAAGGCAGCTAACATTACATCTACATTTCATTTAATGTTTGTAGGTCATCATTATTATTAGACGTGTTGGTATAAGATTTGATTTCGAGTTTGTCAGCTCATATAGGTAGATGTTATATCCTACGCCCTTTGTTTTATTTTACGATACCCACGGGTAAGATAGGTGGTGGTGAATTGTATTCTTACTCCGTCACCACAAGGATACACCGTGATATGACTAAATCAAATTCCCTCTCACACAGAAAGAGAGACGAGCCCAAAATTAGAACGTATATGGTTTAGATGATGATTGATAAAGGGCTTTCTATCTTATCACAGCCAAAACTATACACTTAATGAAGTTTTAGAATAATAACGTATAGAAGGATAGTGTCCGTACTTCGAATGCTCGAAACATGAATCTAAAAATATTACATGCGCGTAGACGATTACACACCTACACACGCACACCACTATGTAAATTATGAAAAGAAAACAAATTTTGTTTTTATTAACATAAATCGTCGGAATACTTTTAAAAGTAATGTTAAAAACCTTTTTATGTTTTTCAAATGTGTTGTGACACCATTTGAATGCACAACTCGTCATAATTACCTATTTATTTTTTAAGTGTTGCGTATGTACGTGCAGTACAGTGACCTTGTACATTACGAACGATTCCGGCGTAAGCTACATTAGGCTCCAATTGAAATGCTCCATTTTTTGTGCGCGGACTTCCCTTCTATACGTTATTATTCTAAGAATGAATTATTACAAAATAATACTATAGAAATTAAGATACTATTTACCGCGGATATAACATTCAGTTTAAAAAAACAAATGCAAACTCGATAAAAAAAGGCAATATGGCTGCCAAAAGTGACAGTTATGACACTTCTTAACAAATTGGCGCGAAAAAAAATATATCTACGAACACATTTTAATGCATTCCTTTCTCGTTTTTATGAAAGTGTTTTAAAAATAAAGTATTTTAATTGCTTAGTTTCAATTTTTTGCCACGCGACACCCCATTACGGCTACTGACTTGGTTTTTTAGATCGATAATGAAGGGTGGCGTTGGAATTATATAGATAAGACGTCTAAAATCTTTTTTATGAATCTTATCATTATCATCTCGGTTCATATAGGATGCTGGCCTCGAGATTCCTCCATAGTGAAAGTAAAATTGACTACTGTGATTAGAATGTGTTAGTATAGTGTTTTAATTCGATTATTTAGACGGAATTATACAAATCTATGTTCCGTGTGGTGACGGAGTAGGAATACAATTCACCATCCCCTTTCTTGCCCGTGGATGACGTAAAAGACGACTAAGGAATTATTGCAGATAACAACCATGTAAGGGAAGGAAAATTCGAAATAAAACCCTATACCAATCCGTCTGACCAGCGTGATATGGTAGGTCAATTTCTCTCCCATTTTGGAGGAGGCCCGAGACCAACAGTGGGACATATGTGGACTGCGATGATGATGATGATGAATCAATATCCTACTTTTACCTCACTTACTTGTGGTCGAAATATATATTCCTCCCCCATCGCAAATATTTCAAAATTCACTGACCATATTTTTATGACCGGCCGCCTGCCAATTGTTGACCAAACCCCAGTAAATAGAATTCTCCAGTCAATCTAAAGCTTTGAGGAGCGAATACCTATGTCCCTAAGCCTTACTTAGGGTAGTAAGGAGAAGGAGTACCTTCTTGAAGTAAGTCCGCGTGCAGCAGATGTGTCGCCACGGTGGAGTTGTAACGCACCTGGAAGCGGTCAAGTGACTTCACCGTAACCGAGAGGCAGGAACAGCGTGCGATTCTTAGCTGGTAGTGGGGCTAACGCTTAATCGACACTACGCCCAGCCCATCTCTTCTGACGGAGGTCGACATGTAAAAGCTCTAAAGCTCTTTAGTCGTCTTTTACGATACCTACGTGCAATAAAAGGGTTGCAGCTTAGAATAATTACGTATAGAAGGTAAGTTCGCGCATAAAAAGTGAAGCATTTCAATTGGATCCTAATGCAACTTACACCGGAACCGTCCTGTAATATACAAGGTTACTGTACTGCACATACGTACGTAATTCTTGAAAAACTAAATAGCTAATTATGACGGTTTGTGCATTCAAATGGTGTCACGACACATTTGAAAAACATAAAAATGTTTTTAACATTACTTTTTATTACTTTAACATTACATTTAAAAGTATTTCGACGATTTATGTTAATATAAAAAAATAATTATTTCATAATTTATATAGTGGTGTTCGTGTGTACGTGTGTAATCGCCTGCATGCATGTAGTATTGTTTGCTTCATATTTTTGATGGCTTACGTATGGACACTATCCTTCTATACGTTATTATTCTAAGGGTTGTAGTCTTAAAATAATAACTCATAGAAGCTAACCCCGAGCACAAAATGTAGCATTTAAATTAAAGCAGAAATGGCTCTCTACGCCGGCCTCATCCGTAGTGTAGGTACAAGGTACATGTGTAATAACTTGCACGCAAGTAGTATTTTTGGCTTCACTTTTTTAATCGCTTAAGTACCGATCCTACCCTTAAGTACTATCCTTTTATACGTTATTATTCTAAGGGTTGTAGTATTAGGAATATAAGCTAATCCTCGTAATGCTTTCGTTGGAAGTAATTCGGGTCATAGTTCTGAGAGTCACAGGGCGTGCGCTGTGACAGTTTTTTATGTCAATAAATCTGTCATTGAGATAGACGTCACACTGTGTTGCCAGTCGATACAACACGATACACAAGTGGGGCTAATTAAAGGTTAAACATAACCTTTTAAGGGGAAAAATATTTTGAAGTTCATCAACAGAGTTTGAAATAAAAACATTTATTTAATTTTTAAAAGGAAATCATAAACATCACCATATACGCTCCATTGCTGTTTCACTAAGGGAGGAATATTGACCTATCATACCACGCTGGTTAGACGGGTTGGTAAAGATTTTTATTTCGAGTTTACCATTTTTTAAATAGATGTTATATGCATATTATATCCCTTATTCGTATTTTGCGACACCCATGAGTATGATAGGGGATGGTGAATTCTATTCTTACTATGATGTCACCAGACGAAATTACCTATATTGATTCCGTTCACTTTCTTTAGATACGGTAGGCAGTGGAATAACAAGATTCTACGAACGGCAGAATCACTTATGATCAGCTGCTTGCTTGTTTGCCATTAACAGCAATAAAAAAAGGAAAACTCGAGTCAAAACCCTATACCAATCTGATTGGCGTACGTAGGTGAAGTGCCCTATTATTGTGGAGAAGACTCAAATTCAACAGTAGAACAAACCTAAGCTGCGATGATTAACAACGTTTTATTTGACTTCCAATCATCATCTCGGCTCATATATGTCCCACTGCTGGGCTCGAGCCTCCTCCACAATAGGAGGAAATTTGACCTTACCATGCTGGTCCGACGAGTTGGTATGAGGTTTTGTTTCGAGTTTGCCTTGTCTTGCATAGATGTTATATGCGTATTATATATAGTAAATATTAACTCGTGATCGAGTGCCGCTTGTGGGATCTGGTCCAGCCATAATCGTTTGAATTATATTTCGTATTTTGTGGTTCGAAGGGCATCACACTGGAGCTAGTTCTTACAAAACATGTTGTACACAATTTCATATCTTATAAGAAGAAACAAAAAAAAAATTAAGAACAATAGACAAGCCCGCTGAGTTTCTTGTGGGATCTTCTCGTTCTGATCCGGTGGTAGTTTATTTTTTTGGATAATTTATTTTAATTTTGTAAACTTGACGATATGTAAGTTTGCCCTCTCGAGGTTTATGCACTTTGAATATTATATCCCTTAGTCGTCTTTTACGACATTCACAGGCAAGATAAGGAGAGGTGAATTGTATTCTTACTCTGTCACCACGCGGAAAATACAACGTAGAATGAATTCTCACCCTCTATTAAAAATCATGATAATAAGCGAAATTATCTTACCAATTACAAGTTCAATTTGTATCCAACAATTATTTATTATGGCAACGTTGTTACCCGATCCCTGAGTCGTAATCCGTTCGCGCTAATGAATTTAATTGACTCCCTAGGGATAGTGTTGCCATAAATTGTTATTATTCTTGATAAGGGGAGATGGTTACAAGTGAATTTATTTATTTATTCTTCTTCATGTACCTTTTTTCGTAGTCAATACTTATTTAGCAAAAATGATAGAAGATGAAAAATGATTGTTACGTAAAAATGAATAGTGGTCCAAAAGCGATCAACGCCTTACGTAGCTGATAAAATCAATGCAAATTGAATGAAAACTCAAAACAGAGAACAATCTTAAACCATCTAGTTAGTGTGGCAGAGTAGGTAATTGCGGAGAGGCCCAAGCACAATATTGAAACTCAACGTGATAGAACAACACTGTTGACAGTTGTCTACAGCCGCGGGCTGGTCAGTCCGAGGTAGTACCACACTGAGCAGAAATTCGACGTTCAAATAGTAGTAATTTGTTACTGCGCTTCGTTCGGTGAGCGAGAGAATCGGAAGCCCAACTTCCTGAAGGTGTTTGTGTGTGGGTGGGTTTTAATGATGTTTTTAGTATCACTGAACTTCATTGCACACATTCACACTCCCTTCACTTTCTTCACGGTAGGCAAGGGTCCATGAGCGGCAGCAACGCTTAGGTGTTTGCTCGTTTGCTACCACTTGCAAAAAAAAATTGGCCAAAAGACGAATTGTATACTCGAATGGGTGGCTTTATTTCTATTTTATTTTATTTTATTCAGCACACCAACAGCACAATAGGCGTGACGAAAGATTTTGAAATCCTTTTCCGTAATGTGGGCACACACTTACTATTTACGAAAAAACCTATATTTCGGTAATAAATTTATGTTTAAAGAAGTTTAAAACAATTTTTCCAATATGTTTTAAATATAGCGCGAAAACAGCTCGCCGGTGTGATGGCGTCGGCTGTTACGTCACGTAAAGGTAAACAGGTCCATGTGTCTATGTGTAGCGAAGAAAGTAAGCAAAACATTAAATTAATTCTTGTGATAAAAATGAATTCCAAAGTTTATAAGTGGTGTGCAGTACCTCAGTGCAAAAATACATCAATAAAAACCCCCAACAAAGTATTTGTACATGTTCCTAACAAAAAAATAATAAGAGTTAAGAGGTTAAAGCTCGCAAAGCTGTGAGGGAGCTAACTTCAAGAATAAACAATGACAAGTTTAATGTAAAAATAAGCTATAAAAATAAAATAAACTCACATCAGTTCAAAACGAGTTAGATTATATCTAAGTTGGTACTAGAGATTAGGTTACTAGAACCATGGTAGTAAAGATAAACAAAAATTTACTTACAAAGAAGTTTTTACGTTTCTAAACTCAGGCGAGCAAAATTCTTTATTTGTAGCGAGGAAATCACCCAACATCAATACATCAATCCTTTTTTTTTTTTTGGGTTGGGCTGCGGTCGGCTCACCTCCGCATCACTCCGTCCGGGGCGACAGAGAGGCTTAAGCACGCAACACCCGCAACCCACCCGAACACCACGTCGCCTTCGTCGTTGGGCCGACCACTGGAGCAGGGTTACTTGTCATTAGTGGTCGGCCCGACGGAATACCCCCTACCCGGGGCACCCTCCCATCGACCGACGTCCCCCCCTCGGGGAGGACGTCGGTCTTTCCTCACGCGGTCGGCCTCTCGGCGGGTGACGGACTAATCCCCGGTCACGTCACCCGCGGCCTCGGCTAGAGCGGCATTGCACGCAGGTAACCCCGCCTGCGCCGCCCCAGTCGCCGGCAGCGGGTCGCATCATCGAGGCTGTGCTCCTCGCGCTCGCGACCCGCCACCTCCTTCTGCGAGATAACTGCCTCGCAGAAGGCTGCGACCGCGTCCCAATTCCTGATGCTGCCGAGCATCTCCCTAGCGATGGTCGGCAGCTTCAGGTCGGCACCGATGATTGCGACGAGTTCACGACGCGGCTCTGCCCAAGCGGCACAGACATCGAGCGTATGCTGCGCCGTGTCCTTGTCACAATCGCAGTGGTGGCAGGACGGAGTTCTCTCCCTCCTAGCGACTACACAGTACAGGTAGTAGTAGTACAGGTACTTGCCGAAGCATCCATGTCCCGTCAAGACCTGTACGAGTCGGAAGGAGAGCACCCCGTACCGCCTTTCCAACCACTGCGTCAGCTCCGGCCGGAAGGCCTACATGGTCCAAACACCGTATCGAGGCCTCTCCAGCCGGTCTGCTCAACGGGCGATGACGTCTCGGCGGGCGTCGACGCGCCAGGCGGTGCGCTCCCTCAGGGAAACAACACCCCTCCCCCCCCCGCGCACCCCCAACACCCGAGCATTGCCGCCTCCAGGTCCCACGGGGGAGTCCCGGCCAACAGGCACGCCGCCTCCGTCGCCACCGTGCGGTACCCGCGGATGATACTGACCGCCATGACCTTTTGTGGACGCCACAGAAGGGCCCTAAGTCGGGCGATCATGGATCCCGCCCACACCGGCGGACCGGATGACCCCCGCGTAGAGCTGTCGACATGCCGCGCTCGGTCCGCCCACATTCGGCATCAGCCATTGTAGGGCGGACGCCACGCCGAGCCTGCGGAAATGCTCCCGAAACCACCATCGCCCGTCGAGCACCAGGCCCAAGTACTTCATATGGGTCTGGATGCTGATCCCAACCGAATTGATGGTGATCGAGACGTCGATGGGAGGGTCCATACAGGGCCCATGGAACAAGAGGGCCTCCGTCTTGTCCAGGGCCACCCTCAACCCCAGCGCCTCGATCCGCCTGACGACCTCTTCGGTGCCTGAGGTCGTCAGGCTTACCGCCTCTTGTAGCGTCCCACCGCGGGCTGTGACGGGCGTGTCATCGGCGTAACAAATCACGCCCAGCCCGGGTGGGAGGCTCCCCCGCAGCGCCCAGTCGTAGCCGATGTTCCACAGGGTGGGTCCGAGGACCGACCCCTGTGGAACACCGCACGTCATGGGCGTTCGCACAACGTAGGGGACTCGGTTGGCGTAGAGGACGCTGCGCCCGGAGGGGCAAATAGTCTGCCACCAGCCGACAATACATCAATCCTGGGTAAATTTGAGCTGTTTGCTTTAACAAAGCTTGGTTCCATTGTAATAATCGAGTGGAGTTTGTAAATCACACGTAAACAAATAAAAAATCAATCCAAACGCGTAATCAGTAGTACTGAGAACAACAAACAGAGTAGTTTACCTTAACGTGACGTAATACACTGTGATTGGTGTTTCAGCCAAAATGGCCGAATGCAGTATTTTAATGATTTAATTTATTGAAAATCTTAATAATCTCAATTATTTAGAGAAATCTAAAGTAGCGTATTAAATTTTTTTGATATGTATTTTCCCCTAAAATCATTAATGCATCGATTCTTTTATACTGTGGTCACGCCTATTACAGCAGAAGCACTAATACTACAAATTTAACAATTTTAGCTTAATAGTAATTGCACAGATGATAGGCATGCATGACATTCATTAACACATTAAATTCGAGATACTAATTTTGTATATGAATATAATTATTTGTAACTAATTATTAGTAAAAAAGAAAAACAAAGTATAACAAAGAAGCAATTACTCGCCCTTTAAAAGGCAGTGTCTGTATGTTGCATATGTCATTGAAAATATGTCGATATTATCCATTTCAACAGACTTTATATTATATGACCTTGCCATGCGTGTAAGTGGACTGTTAAAGGAAGTATTTAAGGTAGATGCTGGGATATCAAATATATGAGGTTGTCGCAGAGTTCGCGTGCTGACTCTGAATTTCAGACAGTTGATTAGCGGAGCGTCTATCGAACCATTTATGATCTTGTGAAGAGTTAATAGATCAGAGTTGTTTCTTCGTTTTTTTAGACTAAGCATGTGAAAGTAATCTAGTCTAGTACTATACTCTGGAAGAGCCTTACGTATGCCTTTTTTAATACATAAGTATCGCAGGAAACGGGCCTGGATCGATTCCACTCTATCTATATGAGTTGAGTAATACGGAGACCATATTACAGAACAATATTCTAAGAGACTTCGTACCAATGTATTGTAGAGTATTATGATACTATCAATACTACTAAAATCTTTCGATATTCGGATTATAAATCTAAGTGTTTTTCTAGCCTTACTGACTATACTGTCTATATGTTCACGAAATGATAGTGATGTGTCAAATAATACTCCCAGAACGCGAATCACAGAGACGCGGTTTAGATCAGTACCTTCTATATGATATTTAAATTGTATATAGTTTACTTTATTGGTAAATGAAATAAATTGACATTTTTTTAAGTTGAGTGACATACTATTCTTATGACACCATTGTTGAAGAATATCTAAATCATTTTGCAATTTGAAACAGTCACTAACATCCATTATATTGTGATATATTTTTAGGTCATCGGCATAAGCCAAGCAGTTACAATTTAACATGTATATGAGATCATTTATGAATACTAAAAACAGTAATGGGCCTAATTTTGAGCTTTGGGGAATACCAGAACTAGGCGTAAATGGTACAGAATCATAACCTGCCAAAGTAACTATCTGTGACCGATTAGCTATATAACTCTCTAACCAACGCAACAGACTGCCATGAATTCCGGCATGCTGTAGTTTTAATATTAAAATTGAAAAATTCACCCGATCGAACGCCTTTTCAAAATCTGTATATACCGCGTCGACCTGACCCCTGTTTTCGAAGATATTCGTGATAAAACTCGTGTATATGAGCAAATTCGATGTCGTAGATCTGTTGGTAACGAAACCATGCTGACTCTTACTAATTATATGACGTAAGTGAGTAAAAACGACGCCATAAATCAGACCTTCAAAAAGTTTTGCAAACTGCGAAATAATCGATATTGGTCTATAATTAGTAACGTCACCCATGCTACCAGATTTATAAATAGGAACAATATTTGTCACTTTCCATAAATCGGGAAAGATTTTCTTTAAGAGATTTATTATAAATTATGTATAGTGGCTTGATAAGAGCATCAATGCAGAGACGAATAAAGATAGGCGGTAAACCATCTGATCCAGCCTCCTTGCTTAAGTCAATGTTTTTGATGCTTTCTTTTATATCGCCTTTACTAATGTAAACCGAAGAGAGACAGTAATTTGAACTTGTAGCACTAGGTAGATCATATTTAAGTTCTTGCTTAACGCTGTATACTGAGGCGAAGTATTTCGCAAATAAATTCGCTACTCCACTTCCATCTGCTTCTACATGGTCTCCATAATATATTTTGTTAGGAATACCCCTATGAATTTTTTTAGCCTTAACAAATCACCAAAAAGCCTTTACGTTAATTTTTAATTCATTTTCTATTTTTGATATATATTCCTTAAAACATTGTCCTATCATTTTTTTTGTCCTTGCCCGTAATGTCTTGTAAGTGTCATAGTCTCTCGGATTTCTAAATTTTTTATATTTAAGTCTAAATTTTTGTTTTTCGCGAAGAGTTTTTATCAAAGATGGCGTGAACCATACTGGATTAGTGCCTTTTTTATGTTTACCTTTGGGAGTGTGTTTTTCTATATTTTCCCATAAAATGTTGTAAAATTTTAAAACAAATTCATTACAATTTATAGTGATTATCCCAGTCCACCAATGATAAATCACGCACACAGGATTCATAATCTGTTCTAAAAAATAAATATTTGGAATGCGACGTGTTTTGAATCAAATCTGCATGAGAGTTATTGTTGCTCCAGTTATAATAATCTATATCTATACCAATAAATAAAATTGGAGTGTCTGTTTGTAATGTCAAAATAATAGGCTTTTTTCATGCTGACACGGTTATTTGTACGACACCTATGCCTAAAATACAGATTAAAAAAAAATTGTCTGTCTGTCTGTCTGGTTGTTCCGGGTAATCTTCAAAACGGCTGGACCGATTTCAAAAATTCTTTCACCAATGGAAAGCTATAATATCAGGGCGTAAACTAGGCTATATTTTATCCCGGTGTTCCCACGGGAATGGGAACTACGCAGGAAAGACGACTAAAACCGAAGCGAAGTGAGGGCGGGTTGCTAGTTTTGAATAAATCTTCAATTTCTGTGTGGTAACGGAGTAAGAATACAATTCACTAATATACACACTAAAATAATATGCCTATAATATCCCCGTGTGGCGATAAGTTAAGAATACAATTGTCGCCACCCCTTGCTTGCCCGCGGGAATCGTAAAAATCGGCTAAGGGTTCACTAGAAGAGTGGGCAACAGCTTTCTAGGAAATGTATAATATCTTACTGCGATGACCAACTCGTCTGCGTGGCGATTTCGTTATTATCCCCTCATACGTAAGGAAAGCCTACGTCCAGCAATGGACGGCCATAGACTGGAATGATGATGATGATGATAAATATCTATGCAAGAGAAGGAAAATTCGAAACAAAACTATATCAACACGTCTGAACATCGTGGTATAGGTAGTAGGTAAATTTTCCTCCCATAGTAAAGGAAGTTCGAGCCCAATAATGGGACGTGTATAGACTGAGATGAAATCTTCACGGTTTCGTTCAAGATATTCAAAGCATATGCTTGGGCGAACTGAATTATTTACTGAAACAGATTTTGTTTCAACTTCATCTCAGCCCACATAAGTCCCACTATTGGGCTCGGACCCCCTCCATAATGGAAAGCATAGGATTTAATATCGAGTTTTTCTTCTCTTGCGTAGCTGTTGTCTGCATAATATATCCCTCAGTCGCCTTTTACGACACCCACGGTTAAGATAGAGGGTGGTGAATTGTATTCTTACTCCGTCACCACACGAAAAATGTGTGAAAAGCTGTAAAGTGAATAAGCTGTATTCACTGTTAGATTATGACGTCTCTCAGAATGCGAGGGATATTGGCACTGGTCAGACGATTTATCATAGGGTTTAATTCTTTAGTTATTTTGGGTTCCGTATAAAAAGGTAAAAACGGGACTCTATTACTAAGACTTCGCTGTCTGTCCGTCCGTGTATCTGTCACCAGGCTGTATCTCAAGAACCACGATAGCTAGACAGTTGAAATTATTACAAATTATGTATTTCTATTGCCGCTATAACAACAAATACTAAAAACAAAATGCTCTCACACAACAAACGCGATTTTTTTGCACTTTTTATAGATAATGGTACGGAACCCTTGTACGTGACTCCGACTCGCACCTTGCCGGTTTTTTTTTATCTTACGTAGATATTATATGCATATAATATGCCTTAATCCATTATGACCTTCTTTCCGTGTGGTGACTGAGTATTTAATTCATCACCCACTCTAGCCCGCGGCAGTCGTAAAGACGATTCAGAAATCAACTATGCAGAGAACAGCTATTCAAAAGTAGAAATGAAACCCTATACCGACACGTCTGACCAGCGTGGTATAGTATTCAATCAATTGTCAACCAACGGTCAGTTTGAAGCCCGAATTTTGAGCCCAACAGTGGGACATATACATATAAGCTGAAATTAACGAATGAATCTGTTATGACAGCCACGGGAATGATAGAGTAGTCTTTACAAACAAACTGAAAATATCTAAGTTAATTATATTGTTAAATGACAAGAGAATTTCACGCATAATTTGCGATTACAACCCTACTTTTGTCACAACATATGGTAGATGTAAGCGTTCGTGTAATAACCAGTAATCAAGTGGGGATCATCCCTCGTGATTTGTAATTCCATCTCTAGGGATTCACAGTGACAAATTGATTTATTATTCGACAAGGGGGTAGCTTTTTTGTAATACGAGATTCGCGTTGTTTTTGAAGTGAAACTTCTTTGCGCGCATGAGGATAAAATTTTTACGGATGAAACGCAATTTAGTGACACAAAAAATGTGTTTTTGTCCAAGAAGAGGGAGGGAACGATTGAGAGAGAGTGAGAAAGGGTGAACATAACACGAAGCACATAGCCACAGTATAGTCATCTACCAGTAATGTATCTCGGCCGTAACCTTGAATTAAGAGGCGCGTCCCTAAAAAACGCGTGAATGGACACTTACGGTTTTAAAAATATTTAGGAACTCTCTGCATTAAATGACACGAAAAAAATACCTCAACTGCTTAACGAATGGGCCTATAAAGGCCGTGTTATAATTCTAAAATAATTGTTAGTTGCCGAGAAAAAAAAATCATAAACATTGATCAAAAACATCGAAATCGACCTTTGCCGTTTTAAATATCTAGGCTATTTCATTGTTATATTTGAAAATATTTTTGGGTGAATCGTATGACGAAAGACGAAATAATAGATTCACCGTTAAATTTTTTTACTAATGCATAACAAAAAATAATTATTTAATCCTAAACATCATACATTTTTTTAGCCGAAATCGTTCCCAGTTGTCCATACATTTTACTATGAAATAAAAGCGTCTCGTAATTAGATTTGACATAAAATCTACGCTTAGAAAAATATCAGTACCACCTCAGTATCCAAGGTGAACGCACGTCCGTCAGTTGCTCCGCGACATATGTCATTGCACTAGCTAAAGGTGGGTCGCGAGTGTTGGACACGACTACTAATTTGTATTTTTCGAGTAAATAGAAGAGCAATATGCAAGTTTAATTATATGTTTTTTTTTCATCAGATTAGTTATCAAATATCAATGTAGGTATTTATTAAAATCGAAATTCGAGTAAATAAGGCGAAACGGAAAGAAAATTATTACAAAAATAAAAAAGAACACGGAAGATTCTAACTAAAGCAGTAAGTATATGTTAATACAGTAAGTTTTTAATCTTTTTACTGGTAAAAATAGCTAAATGGAGTTGAGAACTTATATGGAACATTTGCTTTTAATGTAAGGTTAGAGATTTTAAAATTCATATTTAGGTTAATGATGAATATGCAAATAATAATGCATCAGAGATGAAATAAGGTGCAGAAATGAGAGTCAGATATTGTACTAGAAGCTTTTTTATTTAATCTTCAAATCTTTTACTTTTTCTAACTCAAATTGAAATGTAGTATTTTCGGTTCCCGATTTTAATTAACTAATGAATGAAGATGGTTTTAAAGCACAGAACTATTAAGCTATTTCATAAATGAAGTAAGAGAAGAATTGATGAAATGATGGTCATGGGATGAGAGTGAGATAAGACCATGATGCGAGTGAAATAGGTGCGAAGTAAGAATGGGATGAAAGTAAGTTGGGAACGGTATGAGAGCAAAAATTATTACCAATAAATTCCTTTTAATTATTGTTTCAGGATACAATAAGTTTCAATCCACAAAAATTACATTTTTAAATCCTTATATATTCAAATCATAACCGTGTAGTAGTAATATTAAACGTTATTCTTTTCAGGCAACGTCGGAGCAAAGTATATCAGAACTTTTTTAGTGGTAGGATCACACTGTCGATAGTCTTCTGATTGCAGCAATGGGACGATCTGTCTAGGGTAGTACCATACTCTCGCAGAAGATCGACACCTAAGTAGCAATTTGATGCAGCGCTTGATTCGATGTACTTCGAGAGAGCCAGAAGCCTAACTTTTTGGGTGTATTTCTATGTGGTGGGTTTTAGTGATATCTGAAATTTGCGGTTGTCTTGGTCGGGGCACTGAGCATGAGGGACTGACATGGTTTACAGGGAGACCCGATGAGAATGGTCACTGCTGGCCACGTGCCGGTCAACAGGGAACCCGAGTTCAGGATTATCCCCCTTGGGAGGCTCTCCTACCGACTGGCAAAAATCCCATCACGCCAGAGTGGGAAACCGGAGTGAACCCCAGCGGCTTCGCCTGGAGCCCCGGGGCCTTTCGTGCTTCGTCACAAAAGCGCCTCCCAAAACTCACCCCTCAAATACGCACTATGCTCCACCTTTTTTTTGTATCACAGAATCTCATTATACCCATTCACACTTCCTTCCTTCTCTTCTTAAAAAAACCCATGATGACGAATGTTAAATAGAGAAGTTTATTTACTGCGGGCCCCTTTCCACATTTGATGTGGATTTTTATAATATAATTTAGGTTTATATAGCAACCTCAAAGTCGGAGTGTACGTATTCATACGGAGCGATATCTATTCTCACTGCCTCCACGGCCATTGACCATGGTGATCTGTCAATTCTATGGTTCGGGGTCAATTCAATTATTTGAGAACGTCCAATGGGGGATTGACGAAACATTGGAGCAGTGTCCATCAGCGGAGGTGGTGGTTTTTGAAGACTTCAACGGTCATCATAAAGAGGGACTGGGGTCCCGAACCACTGACCACCAGGATCGACATCTCTTCAATATGCCTCGGCCTATGGTGTCTCATAAGTGGTGACACAGCCCACCCGTGTTCCAGGTATTGAGAGCTATGAGTCTTCTTCACTAGATATTCTGCTGATTATAAACCAACATGGATACCAGGTAGTGGTCGAAGTGCCACCTCGGTCATCTGACTACTGCTTTGTCCCTAACAGAGCTCCTGTGGTGAGGCCAAGTCGCTCTAAGACAACTGAGACTCACAGAGACTAGCAATATAAGTCAACAGATTGGGATGGACTTCGCGAGTATTACGCATCCTACGACTTTACTTCGCCTCTGGGAACCCTGGCGTCTGTGCGAACTACGTTACTGAAATGGTATGACAGGGATAGAATAATTCATCCCCCACAAAAAAGTAAATTAAAAATAATAGTTGTCAAATTCTCTGTGATTATTTTAAGCCCTATTAAGCGTTTTAATAAAAAAGATCATTCATAATTAAATTTATATACTTATATTAACTTGACACAGCTTTGTTTTTATTCCGTCTACGAGGCGGATACATTTAAATGAACTTAAGAGGATCTTCTCGTCCAACGTACCTCAGTTTCTGAAGACACAGGTCTAGGACCATTGTGTTTTACCAGTGATGACTTATGGTACGGAAACGTGATCCCTAAATGTAAGCCTCATAACCAAGCTCAAAGTAGTAGTTCAGCGTGTTATGGAGCGGGCTATGCCCGGGATTTCTCTGCGTCATAGAAGCCACAGAAGAACGATTGTAACCGACATAACATGAACAATTAGCACGCTGAATTGGCAATAGGCAGGCCACATGGCTTGACGAACCGACAGCCGCTGGTGTGGGGTTCTCGAGTGGCAATCAAGTATCAAACAACACAGTGTAGGATGAACACTAGGTGGTACAACGACCTGGTGAAAGTTGCTGGGCGTCATTGGATGCAGGTAACACAGGCCTGCACTCTGTGGCGTAACATGAGGGAGGCCTACGTTCAGTAGTGGAGGGCGATAGGTGAAATGATGATGATGACTTATATTCATAATTTTCATTCATCATTGTAGCTCATATATACGTTAAACTACCTGTGCTCCGAGCTATTTCCAAAATATAAAGCCTATGTTCATCTATTTATGTATCTAAAAAAAAATCTAACCGTTACCATTATTGTCTAATGGTACCATGGTCTAATTATTTTAGCATTTACCAGAAAACATTTGGATTTATAATATTACTGTGATTTCTCCATAAAAAATAAATAGTAAATATAATACCCAGAAAGCGTACACACACACTGACCCCAACCTTTGCCACCGGCTATTTACTATGGCACTGTCTGCGGTACGTCTACGTCACGATGGGATATGCTAATGCCTAAATCATTGCATTATTTTTGTGACATTTTGAACATCCTATTAAAACAAGCGCGTAATGAATACGTACTAGTGCAAGCATCGAAATTAGATTTATTTGTTTTCAGGGCGTGTGTACTAATACTGAGCGATGCGTCCGTGTGAGTAGAAAATGTCAATGTGTGCTCTATCAAAAGTTCCCACGCTCGAGGACGACAGCCTTAAAAGCCTACATCCATGCGGTATGTAAACATGTGATAGGGCTGCCCGCCTCCAGCATTTTAATTACATTTGCCTACTTTGGGTTTCCATTTAGTTTTGTATATACTTTTCTTATATAAACAAATAAAATACTTTGTGAATTGAATAGAAAGTGTTCAATAAGAATGCGTGTTGATTTTCGATTGGTAGTTTTTAATTAAAAAAAAAAACATGTTTATGTTTAAATAACAAAATCTGGTAACAAACAGACGGTCAAATTATGTTTTCTAGTACTATTCATACACACAGTACAATAGACATCTGTTATTATTAATAATAAAATACCACGTCTTTAATTTGAATTATATAAACTAACAAAACAAAACACATTATGAGTTTTAACACAAGCGTACCTACCGTAACATGATTCATGAACCGCCTATAACTACCTATTTAACTCGTGTCAATCACTTTATTCACTTTATTTATTAATCCAGACAACTTTTTTTCGGGAGAATAAAGGAAAAACTTATACATTAAAACGACACACATTATGTACCTACCTAATAGTAAGTAAAATTATTTTATAATAGGTAAGATTTCAGAGTTTGCAGGTAATCTAAAATAAAGTTATCTCTGGATTCGTTATTGACGAATTCATGCAACCAAAAACAGCACAATATACCCCACTTGTCATATTAAATATGTGTATAATTATGAATTATAGTGAAAAATTCGCGCAGTTATTGTTAAAAAAACAACACACCGTTCGCTCGTCACTGCAGCACAGTTGCGACTGTCTGCATGCCGAGCGCATGCCGAGATCGAGGCGCGTAGGTATAGCTCGCGTTTCGTCTGTTTGTATGAAGTTGGATTACTGTTTGATAATATTACCGTGACATAGCCATAGAGCGACAGTAGGGAGCAAGCGAGTGAGAAAGATCAACAAAAAAGTGAGACAGTAGTACTTTATTTTTCATAAACACGTATGACATACATACTTTGTACGGACGCTCTTTTTTTTTAGGCAACAGTCCAGACTACTTTAAATCCATCTTGATTTAGAGTAGGTAATGATTTTTGAGTCTCATATTTTTCGCGTGGTGATAGAGTAAGAATACTATTTACCACTTCCTTTCTTACCCGTGAGCAAAAATGACGACTAAGGAGACTTACTATAACCATAGGACTTACTATATCAAGGACTATAGATATTTTATACGCTAATCTAAATCTTTCATAAATTAGCCAATGCCATCTAGTAGTTAAATCTAAATGAGTGTACTGAATTCAACGCCCTGCTTGTATCGCCGCACGTTATTACACAGTTCGTCGTAAATTGAAATAGAGGGCGTTTATTTTAGTTCTTAATGTACAATTTCTGGAAAAGATTTTGTTCGTGATTGACATTAGAATCTGGAGACACTGACAGACTACCCATACATTTTATTTACCATTTTTTTTTATTGAATAGAGCCTGCGGCAAGAGATATTTGTGCTGAATGACGCTCCAAATAACTTTAAGTCATATCACAACTAAACAGGTATACATTTTGAATAAATAATCGTCTATGCAGATGATCGCGCGCTGCACTTGGTTACACCGGGCGGAATAGACGCGTTTCCAGACAATGGGCCGCCCAAAAAAAGGTTAACCACCTTTTATAGAGATACTTACCGTGTCATGTGTCACGGGTTTAATTACTAATTCATCATCATCATTTCAGCTCATATACGTCCCACTGTTGGCCCCGAGCCTTCTCCACAATAGGAGGGAAATTGGGCTTACCATACAATATCATGCTGGTCAGACATGTAGTTATAGAGTTTTATTTCGAATTGATTGACACACAGAGATTGATTACAAATACGATCTCCAATTTGTTGTTCTGAATATGGGTGTAATTTATGCGGGTGACGTGACCGGGGTATTTTTTTTTTTTTTTTGGTCTTTTATGGGACTAATCCCACCACACATTCCCACAATTGTAACTCCTGTAAGCCAGGATCCACAATGGTCTCCATAAATGACACCGAGGTTTGACCCTCAGGCAGTCCCGGGATATGATTTTAATTGTCTTGGGACCCGCAACAAATTTAATTAGAAAAGATTAAAGAGGAGGAGTTGGAAAGAGAGATTCCACTTCCCTCCCAGGCAAAGCGGGAGACAGGAAAACAAAATGACTAGTCAGCCAATAAGTAAACAGGAGTACAGCTACGATAGCGCAGCAGTACGGCACCACGGATACGGAAGAGCTTAACGGGGCCTATATGTGAGCGTTAAGATTGATTGCTACAGTAGGTATGGCAGAAACGCATGAACGCACGGAAATTTTCTCGAGTTGCTACAAGGTCCGTATAGTATACTACCCCACAGGTGACTTGCAAACTGTTTAACATAAGGTTACGCTCGTTTCGCCAGAGATCGCACTCCCAGAGAATGTGATGTGCTGATTGTTCATACTCGTGGTCAGATGTGGAACATTGACATAATGGTGATGGTACGAGTTTAAAAGAAAATAATTTACTTTTAAAGTTGACCGGGGATTAGTCCGTCACCCGCCGAGAGGCCGACCGCGTGAGGAAAGACCGACGTCCTCCCCGAGGGGGGGACGTCGGTCGATGGGAGGGTACCCCAATAGGGGGTATTCCGTCGGGCCGACCACTGACGACAAGTTAACGCTGCTCCAGTGGTCGAAGGCGACGTGGTTTTCGGGTGGGTCGCGGGAGTTGCGTGCTTAAGCCCCTCTGTCGCCCCGGACGGAGTGGTGCGGAGGGGCGCCGACCGCGGCCCATCCACAAAAAAAAAAATGGGTGTAATTTATGTCCGTTATACTTAAGTTTGTCAAGTCTGCCGCAATGTAAGGGTTTTCCTTAATTAAGGTTGATGTCCTAAAAAAAGATACTATCCGTGATACATATTGTGATTTCAGCCCTCACAAAAACCAAATTTTCGATTTACAAAAGATTCAAAGTTATTACAGACATAAAATTTCGATATGAATTTGGATATCAGAATAATATATGCAATATTGGTTTCCGATTCGGTTATACCGATATGACATAATTTCGCATTATCCGATAGTTTCGCATAGTTTCAGTTCCAGATATTGGATATCTAACAAATTTTAAAAAGTCAAATGCTAAGTGTTTCTTACGGCTTAGTTTTAGGTTGTCAATTCGGCTAATTGAAAGAAAGCCCAAGAGGTTTTCTGGGGTTTTTTGGGAGGTTAACTGATCCTATACAGGATAGATACCGATCCTATGCGATATTATTCAAAACTTTTATATGGTTACGATTTCGGACATATACTCATTTCGAATATCAGATTTTTGGTTACGGAGCTTGAGTACATCCCTAATGGGCGTTATACGAGGTTGGCCGATGAATTAACGGAATGAATAACCACATTTTGACGTCATTTATTCATAAAGACAATTCAATAAATGAACGCACTAAATTACAATTAAATTTTTGAGATATGTCACTTAAAAAACTAATCGGTGGTGTGTATTATGTCATTTTAAAAAACATTTACTGCAAATAACTTTGCTGTAATTTTTTTCAAACTACCCGACATATTACCAACATTTTCAAACACCCTTTTAAATGTCTTTTTTTTTTTAAATTATACTTCTTTTGACGCGTCAGAGAAAAATAAGCGCGCGAAGAGTGTCACAAATGTCAACTAGATAATGCGTTATAATAAAACTTTCGATATATTAAATATCTTTTTCTATTATTAGTGTTATTTTTTCTACAAACGCGAAGGAATAAAATTTTTAGCTTCGAATAATAACATATAGAAGGGTAGTGTCGGTACTTAAGCGATCAAAAATATGAAGCCAAAAATACTACATGCGCGCAGGCGATTACACACGTACACACGCATACCACTATACAAATTATAATATCAATTTTGTTTTTATTAACATAAATCGTCGAAATACTTTTAAAAGTAATGTTAATACACTTTCTATGTCTTTCAAATTGTGTTGTGACTCAATTTTAATGCACAAACCGTCATAATTACCTAATTATTTTTAAGAGTTGCGTACGCCCGTGCAGTACAGGGAGCTTGTACACTACGGAACTGTCCGGCGTAAGCTCCATTAGGCTCTAATTTAAATGCTTAATTTTTTGTACGCGGATTTACCTTCTATACGTTATTATTCTAAGATTTTTATCTTGTTACGCCAAAGAAGTATAACCCCTTACGTGCGTACATAAGTACACACAATATATTTTTTAAATTGCAAACATGTTAAAGGAATGACAATAATACAACCACCTTTTATTTATTACAATTAATTATGTATAATAAGCTACATTATTTAACGCTATTGATATAGAATGTTACTGGAAGACAAATTGTATGGCATACAATATTTTTAGTACAATATAATATTTTAAATACAAATGCACCGATATGTAATACTACCAAATCTATTGATGAAAAAAAATTCTCTACGGGATTATAAAATATTAGGAAAATAGAATTATATATTTTTTTATCTAGTAGAAAAATCTAGACAGGGTGTGTTAAAACACACGATAGAATTGAAACTTTTTATAACAAGGCAACATTTGTGTAACTGGTTAATATAATCTATGATTGCATTTTAAAGAAATAATTTAAATGATCCTTACATAGGTCTTTAACAAAATGTCATGCGACGCTTTTAAATTTTATTCATTAAGTGTAGTGCAGAGAAAATGCTAAAGTGTAGTGAATATGATATAACAGTGAATTGCGTGCATTTTCATATTCTACCAAAATTGCCAGAGTGATTCCTTTCGTATAAGCACTATCAATGTATTTGATACTGAAAATTTTACCACGTTTTTTATTAACTCGTTTTCTTATACATCTGCCCAATATTCTAGCACGAATATTTGTGTCAAAGTATTCGTTACATTATTAGTTTTAATTTAGACCACTACCCGTAACATCCAATGGAGGCCATCCGATCGTGACCATTCGAATACTTTAATGCAAAATTTGTGCTAATTTTGTAATTGATTTTAAAGTAACTTCCCGATGAGCTAAATACTTGAATTTTGGACGATAGCTCAGAACTAGATAGCAATGCATAAAAAAACAGAGGAAGAGAAACGAAAAGGAATACAAGAAGACATTTTAGTCCGTTATAAGAACATGGTTTCCTTACCGTGGTAAGAACATCTACATTTTTTGTTATCTAAGTTGATGTTGTCTAAGTTATGTTACATTTTACTTGAAATGAATCTAATAATTAACCACAGACTCGGTACGCACGAATGTAATGTATGGATGTAATGTACGCATGGATGGATGGATGTAAGCTGAGAAGATCTAGCAAGTAATTCATCTCATTTAAGTCATTTCTTTTAAATTAAATTATATCTATGATTGAGTATATAAAATAAGTAATACAAATCTATAAACTCTATGACTGCTTAAATTTAGGTGACGAATACGCGTAAGTAAGGGATATATCAGTCACTTAAACTGTTTTACTCGTGACCTCTTCGTCACTCAAAATTATTAGAATTACAAAGCCTTCCTATAAAAAGTTCCACTTCAAAAAGATTTCAGAAATTTTGAACTTTTAAAAATGTATTTTTTTTATTAAGATAGAGCCCGACTGTTGAGAATTTTACTTTTGTAACATTCCACATTAATTTAAATGATTCCACATAAAATAAATATTTTCTTAATACATTAATCTATACTTAAAATATGAACAGATTCGTTCTGTTCGTAAAAATAATGCGCGTCCAGCTCCATAAAGATACAAAATTAACATGAACATTTAAAAAATAATCTGATATTTAGTGTAAGACTAACGAAACAGTGAGAGAGGGAGAGAGAGCATCATCAGAATAAAATCAACATAAAATATTTATTTGAACATTTAAATAACCCCCTACGCAAAAGAAAACAAACCCAACCATAAAAAATCCATTTTATGTCGAGAAAGTTTTACATCATTCTGACAAAGAGCTGATACTCTTCAAACTACTGCATTGACTTTTACCAATCGTAGCCAAGAATCACCGCAAGGAAACTCTCTTGCCCCTTAAAAACTATCATCGGAATCGGTCGATCCGTTCGAAAGTTACGATGCCACAGATAGACATCGGCATCAAACTTATAACACTCTTCTTTTGCGACGGAGATTGAAAATTATCAAAAGGAATACAACTGTATCTAAATATTCATGACAAAAAATCATAAATATTAATACACCATATAACGTGGTCCCTAAATGTAGGCCTTATAACAAGGCTCAAAGTCACTCAGCGTGCTATGGAACGGGCTATGCTCGGGATTTCTCTGCGAGATAGAATCCGAAATACCGAAATCTGCAGAAGAACGGGTGTAACCGACATAGCACGCTGAAGTGGCAATGGGCAGGCCACATCGCTCGACGAACCGACAATCGCTAGGAAAGAAAGGTTCTCGAGTGGCGACCACGTATTGGACGACGCAGTGTAGGACGCCCCCCCACTAAGTGGACCGACGACCTGGTGAAAGTTGCTGGGCGTCGTTGGATGCAAGCGGCACAGGACCGCACTTTGTGGCGTAATATGAGGGAGGCCTACGTCCAGCAGTGGACGGCGATAGGCTGAAATGATGATAAGCGGAGTAAGAATATAATTCGCCTTCCCCTATCTTGCCCGTCGTATCCTTGTGTATCGTCGTGTCGCACAACGTGATTAAGGGGTATAAAACTCTCTAAATTTACTTTATGTTTTTCCTTTCTCGTGGACTTCGGCAATCTTACCCTCGTTTTCCTCCCACGTGTTGATTTCTCTAATCGTGTTAAATGAATTTCATTTTTAACCTTTCTTAACGTCTTTTAGGCTTTCAGTCGGGCCCTTAATTAGCAAAACTTCCAAGTTCAAACGACAATAATACCTAAATATAACTCGAGAACTGACTTATTTAGATAAAAAATATTTACAATACAAACAGGAGAAGCTATAATTATGTATAAATATATCGAAAAATGTTAATACACAAATAAAAAGCAAGGATTTAACTCGTTCAAACATAAGCTATTTACAGCTAAAAGCGTATATAAGGGACTATATGACTAACTTAATCTAAGATCCAACGGTTGAAATTAATAGCCGATCGATTTCAATATTTTTTTCATAATATTGTTTTGTATAGTTCTTCTGTACGTGTGTATGTGTCTGAATTATTCTAAATTGTTGGACAGAATTTGATAAAACATTTTGTGTGAGTTCAGGTGCATTCAAAAATGATTAACAATTGGTGCTGTCATCGATACAATTCCATTTTATTTTCTTATTTAATTTATATATTTTGGACTAGCGATGTGACTTGCTCTTTGTCATTTCAACGCGCCATTTCTTCGGACTCTATCAGTTACAGCCGTTCTTCTACGGATTGCCAGATTATGTCACGTAGAGAAATACCGAGCATAGTCCTCTCCATAGCACGTTGAGCGGCTTTGAGCCTTTCTATGAGTGTGACATTTAGATACCACGTTTCAGTGGTATATGTTATCGCTGGTAACACATAACGGTTATAAACCTTTGTTTTCAAACCGGCATATTGGATGAAAAGATCCTCTTAAGTTTCCCAAATTGTATAAAACTCAGTAAACTATTGTAATATGTATACTCAAATAAATGCAAAGAGGAGCAAACGTGGAGATACCTGATAGCAGAGCTGATATCCTCTTAGTTCTAATGGGAAAGATCTTTGTATGACTCTAAATTGGTATCTCGTTTAACTAACACCTATCCTATCACATAATATAAAGCGAAAGGGTATTAGATCACTTACATGACCCCGCTCCAGCACCTACACTAAATTTAAAGTTAAAGAGAATAGCTTGGGAAATAACATAAAAGTAAGATTTTGGGTGTATAAAAGTTAGCATTTTATACACCCAAAATCTTAGTTTTCTGGTTTTGGGTGTATAAAAGGTTAGAATTATGATACGTGCTTCAAGCGAGCAATCTGCTTGGATACATCGCACGGGTCGCCCGCTTGAAATGCGTGGTAAGCATTGTGTAAGTGAGAGGTCAACTGTCAAGTGGTACGATGGCGGTAAGCTCGCTTACAGCAAGCTGACTGCCAGTTCACGTTGTTAATGTAAACTATTTACAGGGGATATTCTAAAGTTTATATTGTAAATAAAACTATTTTATGGTTTTATCGCGTTTGTATTTGATTTTGATTGTGTGACGTTTCGAACACTTTACAGCGTTCACGGGCGGACTAAGATGTCTCACGACCAACAAGTTATCGTTATTACAGAAATTTATATCTACCAACAGAAATTAGTTAATATAATTTGACGCACATTTACAAATTTATATAATCCAGTACAAGAACAAAATTATTCTCTAGCGGGTAAATTTAAATTTCATTAATAACAATGACTTGTTGGACGTGAGGAATCTTAGTCCACCCGTGACCATGCTGTAAAGTATTAAAAACGTCGGGCAATCAAAAATCAAATACAAAAGCGATAAAATCCGTAAAATAGTTAAATTTACAATGTGTAATACTCGCTTAAACATCAGAAATAGTGGGAGAGGTTCTGTATAAGTCGGCTACGACTTAGTCTGAATATTGATGAAGATAAAGTTATTAATTTCGACCGTAAGATTATAAAAATATCTTAATATAATAATGATCACAAACGCATATATATAATCACATTAATTATATTAAGAAAACCGATACGCACATTTGTAATTGTTGATTAATAAATAATATCGTCTTTCGACTATTAGATCAAAGCAATAACACACAGCGTATCTTAACTAGCAAAACTTGTCCACTAGTGTCATTTATAAATAATATATTTTTTTTTACTCTAAAATATTATCTATACAAACAATTTAAATACTACAAGGATATTGATGATTTATTTTGCAACGAGTTAAAATTGACCATTTTATTTCTATTTTCATTAACGCTCCCTAAATTCTAGGTAAAATATTGCCAATGTTGTCAGTTATATTGATAAGGGCCTAAATGTTAAGTGTTATTTGTATTTTTTGAAGTGAAGTGCCGCTGCAAGTCTGGTTGGGATATCAATGACGACTTACATGAATCTATTGACATGATCACGTGACGTTAACACTATGCCTGTGCCGATAGATAGTCAAAACCAGATAAATGTAAAAAAAATATATATACACATTTTAATATCAAACAATTAATTTAAACATCCAAAATAACAACTGTTTGTTCGTTGTTTTAAATTTTCACTTCTGTCGGTAGTTCTTCTGGCTGTTTTGTGTTCTTTTTATTTTTTATTTGTTAACTGCTATAGTTATAAATCCTTTAAATCAAGTTAATAATACTTCTAAGTGTTATTTGAATTTAACATAATTTAATATCAAAGAATTTAATCAATTTTCTGTGTCGATTTGAATTGTGTTAGGTTTTACCTAAAATTTATGGGTCTTTGGTGAAAACGGTAATTTTAAGAATAATCTCAAGAAGGAGGGTTAGTTATATCAAATTGTTTAAGCATGTAATAAATACCAAGTACGTTTGTACTCGTATATAAGCTTAATGTCTTTAAATTATAGTCGATATGCTCTATAACTATATCCCCAAAGCAGTTTATATAATCAACACCCTGCCTTGAAACTCAAAGCTAACATAAATTCAGATATGAACAATCAAAATCACTTCATGTTTCAGTCACCTTAACCGCGTAGTAAAATATTATTAAAATCCGTCCAGCCGTTTTGAAGATTACCAAAAACAAACAGACAGACAGAACAAGACAGCCAAAAATTTTTTTAACCGGATTTTTCTATAGGTGTCTTACAAATAACCGTATGAGGTTACTTGAACATTACAAAGAGACACTTCAATTTTATTTATTTGTATATATGTATAGAAAAGCAGGGTAAATTTTCAAAATGATCAATTCTCTCCGTTGCTATACATATCATCAAAAATAATGGATTTCTACTTATTTACTAATATCAACTAATGAAAATAATGTATAAAAATAATTACGGTAGCGTGGAAGTATTAAGAGGTAGATAGACAAAATACGAGTATACTCTAGTACTTGAGGGTATTCCGACAAAAAAATTAAGATTTACTATAGTACACGAAAATTACCCGAAATTTCACATAATTGTACACGAGACTATTATATAGTAATATTTGAACTAGTAGTTAATTATCTGAAAAAAAACAGTAAAACTGACTTTTCTATTGGAAGCGAATAATATGTATAAGAATACTTAAGTTACCATATCGAAGTCTAAACATACAAATAAATATAATTTTGAAATAATAGCATATTTGAATTGCAACCTGAAGCTTTAACTAAACTTGAAGCTTTTACTCTAAATCAATATAAAATAGCTTAAAATATACGTAGTAGCTACTAGAAAAAACACACAAATAACGTTAAAACTGCTTAAAATTAATATAATTACTATTCTACTATAAATTACTTAAAATTACATACCTAGAACTATGTAAGGCATTCTCAAAATGTCTACTCAATATTTTAACCATACGCATTAACTTTATTTAATACTTAATATCTTAAAAGTTATTAACGTATTTTTTGTAATGTATTTTTGATGTTCCAAGATTTTTTTTTAATGCGGCGAAAGTGGCATGTCAAGATCGTTACAAGTGGAGGGAAGTGGTCTCTACGTACCCCTATGGGAAAGGAGCATGAAAATATGTATGACAGTTTTTTTTTTCCGATAGATCGTAAAAGCAGATAAAAGATTTAATTTACAAATTTTAATGTAAGATCAAACGATTAAATTGAATGTTCAAAAATAACAACTGTTGTTCATTGTTTTATGTTTTCACCTCTGTGAGCCTCACGACTGCTTTATTCTTTTTTTAAGATAGAGCTTGTTATATTTTAGACTTAGATGGTATATTAATTACGCGACTTTGTTTCTTTCTCAACGGGCGAGTCCTAGTTTCAGGCTGTTCGCCCTGTATGTTGTTCACACCCGTAACAAAAATTTGGGACATTTATTTACATTTTTTTCACACAGTCCACAAATAATTATTTGTTATAAGTATAGTATGTTATAAGTATAATATATTTGTATAAGTATACGAACGTGTTCTTTACACCTTTTACATGTGCTTGCTTTTATTTTTAAACAATTTAAAAAAGAAGATTCTTAATTCGAGTATATGTTCTTTTTTCTATATTATCGCTATCTTGCCACCAATTATGAAACGATTTTGATGATTCGTTTTTATTTGGTAGATCATATTTTAGAGGTAGTCCCATATAAACTTCATCTTGATCCAAATATTAGTTTTTGAGTTATCCTTAATAAAGCGAATCTGGTACAAAACGACAATATTTTGAAGACGGTTTTATTTGTTAAAATTTTGTGTCAGTGTTCTATTTTTTTAACTTTAAAGTTTATATTTGGTGGCTATTTTATTTTTGGTAACGGATGTATTCGATACACTTTGCACGTGCCTCTTTTTTGGTGTATAAACTCATAGCTCGCAAATAATAATGTCCACGTTACGCGTTCCGTTATGACTTAAAATATGGTTATATTATTTATAATTGGAGTGTGTTACACGAAGATGGACTTTTGTAGCAGTTATTTGAGAATACCTTAATATAAAACACTAGTGATTATCAAGTTTTGCGCACAAATACAACATCAATATCCACAATGTCATTAAGACGGCGTTTAATAAAAAACGTACTTATTGCTTGTACACGTAATATCAAGTAGTGTAAAACTACTGCAAACAATCACAAATTAATAATACACTATAATAATATTTATTTTTATTAATTAATTTAAAATTATATTATTATCCTCTGATATGTATTATGAGTATGGGCTTGGTCAGAGACACTAGTGAAGCATTTTATGGTACAGTGGAATCTCTATAACTCGAACCTCGTTAAGTCAACATCCTCTGTAAGTATTGACTTATATAGTATAGTCAAAATCACGTCCGTTGAAAACCGCACAGTATTTTGAATTATTTACTTTGTAACTCGAACCAGTATTAATAGTACCTACATTAGTATTCGATAACTAGAATTTCAAATGACAGACTCCGTAAGAAGTAATTAGTAAAAGATAATGACGTCTTACTTGAAATTAACTTAACTAAAAATCAACAAAATCTATAAGGAACGCTTTGTACTTTTTGTATATTGTTAGTGCTTGCATGGAATTAATGAATATCTTAAAAGTCTTAAGTCTTTAAGTCTCTAAGTCGAATTTTGCCGATAAAGTACGCAGTATCTCAAAGAACTTTTCAAGTCGAAAATTCGTTAATTTTCTTTGACTTTCGATGTACCGAGATTCCAATATATTTTATCTGCAACTTGCTCATAACAGTTCCTATCACTGCCTGTGACTATGACCAAGCAATAATGATTACATTATGATGATACAAATATGTTTTTTTTTATTAATATTTTCTATAATTCTCATATTTATAAATCAATTTGATTTTGTATGGGCGTAGCAATTTCATTTAAGATACCTTGGATTATAACGCTTTATGCTTGAACTAAATGTTAATTGAATTTAATATTATGCGAGATTCTTCTCACATAGCTACAAAAATCTTTTTATACCTTGAATCTATAGGCTATTTTTTAGAAAAACGAAGCGTTCAAGACGCCCGGTATAATTTACAAACGCATTAAGAACAAATAAAAATAGATTAAGTCCTTAGGTAGATAAATATCCTTTTCAACGTCAGTATCTTTACTAGACTTTTAAATTTAAAGTTTGTCTGCAAATTGTAAATGTAATGCCTAAGGCATTATCAATTCTAATAGAATTCATAAAATATATTCCTTTTAAAATAAATAATAAACTACTACGCCCTATTCACATCTAGTGTGATTTAAAAAGTTATACATGTAAGTTAAATACTATTTAAAAGTAAAAGATTATATATTAACTATCCTATAAGGTTATTTGGGGTTATATGGAGATTAAATATATACATTTTATTCAACCATCAACAACATTTTTTATAAGAACCGATACATGCCTTATACGAGGGGTGATCCAAAAGTAATGATAATCAGTTATTTCTAGTGCACACAAAAATACAAAAAAATTTCAGTCACTTGCTCAGTTACCCACTAGTTCAGGAAAAAAAAATCATATAAATAGGCCACAATTCCCGGGAGCTACATTCATTTGAATACGGACTGTCAAGGAGTGAACATCAAAATGGAAAAACACGAAATCAGAGCTGTCATTAAATACCTCTGCTTGAAAAAAATGTCTACCAAAGACATACACAGCGACTTGGTGGAAACATTAGGGGACTCTTCTCCTCCATATTCCACAGTTGCACGCTGGGCTAAGGAGTTTAAGCTGGGAAGAACATCGACGGAAGACGAACACCGCGAAGGACGCCCATCGACGTCCCTCACTGAAGAAAATGTGAAAAAAGTTGAAGAAGTTGTATTGGAAGATCGAAGAGTGACTATCAGGCATGTAGCTGAGGTCACAGGGATCTCATATGGCAGCATTCAAAGAATCCTTGCGAACGAATTGCATATGAGAAAGGTCTCCGCGCGTTGGGTACCGAAAATGTTAAACGACGAGCAAAAGAAGAAACGAGTCGACATGTCAAGAGCAAATCTCGAAAAGTTCCAGGCAGACAAGGACAATTTTTTGTCACGTTTTGTGACCATGGACGAGACCTGGATCCACCATTTTGATCCTGAAACAAAACAACAATCGATGACATGGAAACGATCCGATGAACCGACGCCGAAGAAATTCAAAGTGTCAAGCTCAGCAGGGAAGGTTATGGCGTCTGTTTTTTGGGACGCTGAAGGAATAATCATGGTGGACTACTTGGAAAAGGGGGCCACTATTACAGGCTCCTACTATGCAGAACAAATAAGAAGATTGCGGGAGGCTATTAAGGAGAAAAGGCGAGGCAAACTGCGGGCTGGAGTGTTGTTCCATCAAGACAACGCACCTGTTCACAAAGCTGCAATTGCCATGGCTGGCATTCAGGAAGCGGGCTTTGAGTTGGTGGAACACCCCCCCTATTCACCAGATCTAGCCCCCAGTGACTTCTATCTCTTTCCACGACTCAAGGAACACCTCCGAGGCAAGAAATTTGATGATGATAGCGACGTGATGGCCGCGGTTGAGGACTTTTTTGAGAGTCAAGATAAAGATTTTTTTTGTAAGGGAATTTTAGGTTTAGAAAAGAGATGGACTAAATGTATAGACTTGCTAGGAGACTATGTTGAGAAATAAATATATTTTTTTATTTTATTCATTGTGTTTATTATTGATTATCATTACTTTTGGATCACCCCTCGTACGTATAAATATATAACGTGATTATATTAATTTGACTATATTACAAAGACGCGTCAAATATCAATGCTCTTCTATAACGCTCCAATCATTTATAATCAAAGTTTGCCTTACATTATCTTTCGCACTTCACCTTGCAATTTTATTATAATTCTGAATTACATTTTTTTTATAAGTATATTTAAAATCAATTTCTCGATTATTAACTGCAAATTAATTAATAAAATGTAATTTATTTCTATGATGATAAGGAATATTTTCATGACTCGTGAAAAACTAAGCATAAAACTGTATGGCATTCAACCATTGTGGCATAGTAAACCAACGTTCCTTGCCTGTTATAAGTCTAGTACTTCAGATTTATGATAAAAATGCATTATATTTATTGACACATTATATTTTAGACATATTTAGGGAATCTCAGACCAAGACTTTTGCTTAGTGTTGATTTTTTATCCATATCTTCCAACGATTACAAAGTCGGATATCTTATCAAAAGATTAATTAATAATTGGGCAACGCAATTAAATAACCATAAAACCTGTCTCTACAAGGATCAGATGACAAGTTATGATTCTAAAATCTGAAAGTTCTGACGCTAGAATTATATGCATTAAAACTATAAATAGTTGAGCAAGAGAGATATTTGGAGAAAGTGAAATCATTATAATGAATAGCGAAGAAAATGATATGGTAGAAGAAAAAAAAATACTATAAAATCATCTACTATTGATAAGTAATTAGTGGATATCACAATATACTATTTATATTCCGTAATAAAATTTATAGATGGAGATACATTACCGTTATAAGATAACACGAAAGAGAACATATTCATTTCAAAAGAAATTCAATTGTCAATGATGATGATGAGGGTAATTTATGTTTTATCTATGAATCAAGTGATAAGCTTGAATATAATAATAAAATGTCATTAAAATATATATAGGAATCTGTGGACATAAAAGTGGCAAATGAAAAGGAAATATCATAAAACATTTGTTGTGTTGGCTAACTCAATCGATATAACAATATAAAATATTATCAAACGATTCCCTAACTAAGCCTAAAAATTAATACATTTTATATATTATTTTCTCACAATCCTTACACATAACAACAGATTAGTCTACCGCTCTAAGAAATTTAACCTTGGCATTTTAAGTAGACTTTACCTATCGAGATCTCACTATCATTAACAAACTAGATAAGAACCTCAATTCACAATCTTCATAAAAGTATATAGTTTCTTATATAAGTGACAATATAACAACTCTTCGCTTACGAAAAAAAGACGAATAATTATTCAGTATTAAATATTTGTCTGAGATTTGAAATAATATCAAACTCAAAACAGTAAAAAAATCTAATCGCACTCTTATATTTTCCAACAGAAATGTTTGACACACCATTTAGTTTATCTAAATATTTTTCTTTAATATTTCTTATTATCATCAATCACTTCCATTACTTTACACGTTAATTTATTTAATTTTTTTAAATTTTAATGTCGAAGAATGTGGCAACATTGAACATTAACACACTAAGAAAACATTTAAATGCAAATCACTAAACATGTTTGAATCAATAATGCATACACTTAATATTCTAAAAATATATCTAATGAAACAAATAATTCTAAATACCTATTATAAAATATCAATCTATAAAGTAATAATCTAAAAGTAACATAAGTTCTGCATTCCGATCAAAGGAAATGCAAACTGCCTTAATTAAAAACATCACTCAAATCTAAGTAAAAATATTAGAAAAAATTTCGGTGAAAAACACGTTGAGGAAAGCTTTCATTTTGTTCGGATCACAGCAACAAACAGAAAAAATTAACAAAGGCTGTATGTAAGTCGTTTTAATGAAAATTAGTAATAATGAAATCAAAGATACACTATTTAAAAAAACTTTGATCGGTCTTCTTACTCCATGGTATCGTACTGCACTTTCTTGACTTTAACGTATCGCCATGCAGCATAGGCACAGAGCGTGGCAGCTGTGGCAAGGGCTAGTGCTGCACCTACTGCAACAGGAGCTGCCTCGGCCCGAGCACGAGCTGCCCTAGCGCAAGCCCAAGGAGGTCCGAATTCACCACCACGCTTGTACATAAAGGGCTGTAGTCGCATCTCACGCAGATACAGTTTAGCGCGGTGTCCTGTGGTTGGACTGCGTGTAACAGGCAAACAACTTGATGTTAAGGAAATGTATGGATAATGGACTTTTTGTAAGCTTTCGATGACATGCATGTCTAGTCGCAAATCAGTAAACCCGTCAATCAAATACAAAAAACAAATAATTTCTTTTAAATATTATTATCCATAGATTAATTAAGAGAAATATATAAATAATTAGAATAGTGACTGCATCGTTGATATATTTTAAAGGAGTACTACAGGGTTCCCTCCTTGCCCACCTTCATTCCTCTAATTTTGTGAAAATAATAATATATCGATTTAATCAGTAAACTTACTTGGCATCTTCTTCTTGGAGTTCAATAATTGTTTCTTCAGGGCAAGAATAAGATTTTCCTACTGGTGTTGGAAAGAGTAGATCCTTGGAGTCAGTACTTAAAGTCACTTTTCTGCCTTGGTTTGCAGCGTGTTCTAAGATCCTTGCACTGGAGTTGTATGTTAGTTTTATGCTATCAGCATACCAACGTTCACCACCGGGCGTCTATAAATAATGAACGAGAGCTTAAAGGAAATATATAATTAATGTGATGCTATTGTATTCAAGATATTTTAAATATCAAAATGAGTCTTTTAAAAATATTTATTTTTGTTTAAAGATTTTCATATAACGTATTCATGATTTTTACATGGTTATTATATGAAATAAAACTATCTTTACAGAATTTATTGCGTATTTCATTTTCACTTGCCCGACATATCGAAGACTTTACAGCGATCAGTCAGTTCAGTAAAAAATATTTTTATTTTATAAGCTTTTTGATATCTTTTTTTTTTTGAGGTGGGTTGCGGTCGACGCGCTCCTCGCACCACTCCGTCCGGGGCGACAGAGAGGCGTAAGCACGCACACAAGCTTTTTGATATCTCAAGATTTAAATTCTTAAAGATGGATACATCTTAACTAGTGAAGCTAACTTCTCGATAATTTTCAAATTAGCAATCATGGTAATTGGATCAATCTAAGTTAGCTGAACATCACCAACGACAGAAATCACAGGTACTCTATAGATAACCACGCACATAATGTTTATGCTTATGTAAATACTCACTTTAGCAAAAGACCATTCGAGTGTGAAGTCCTTGAATGTCAGGACCAGTGTTTGCGCATCTCCGTCCTTACACGTGCCACCTACATTAGCGTTATTTGGTACAAATGTATTGGCGTCCTGAAAAACATATTTTACAGTATGAAATTAATGAAATTACAATTACTATCCAGTATGTTTTGAATTACCCTATATTTATTGTTGATATGAATATTTTAAATTAATGTTTTTTTTTGTCAATACAATTATAGGTATTTACGTAAAATGTAGTTCCGTGTGGTGACGAAGTAAGAATACAATACGCCACTTGCCTGTAGATGTCGTAAAAGGGATATCATATGCAAATAACATCTATGCAAGAGAAAGAAAATTCGGAACGAAACCCTATATCAACATGTTTGACCAGCATGGTATAGTAGGTCAAATTCTATCCCATTGTGGAGGAGACCCGAGCCCAACAGTGGGTCGTATGTGAGCTGCGATGATGATGATGTGAAACTAAGAATTATAAAGATTCCACCGCAGTGGAGGAATTGGCTCCGATTAACAAGTGACGAGTGTATAATCCGGAAAGACCCCATGGTGCCTTGTCGTAGGAGAGGGTACCTCACGGGATATTCCGTCGGGTCGACCATGGAGGAGAAGGAACTCGTTACCGGTGGTCGGCTAAATGACGAAGGCGACGCGCTACGATGAGTTATGGGGCCGTACGTCGCCCCTCTGTCGCCCCGGACGGGGCCGGGCGAGCCTACCCAAAAAAAAAAATGCTGCCTTGTTTATTTTAGTTAATTTTACCATAAGACTATCAAACAAGAACCATCGAAACTAATTCCAATGGGCGTTATTAAGCTGTAGTCGGTCTGTTAATATACCGTGAAAAACTGTCCGTGAAGATTTTTTTAAGGAATATATTTATGCCACTATTCCACACATTAATTGATTAAATTAGGTTAGAATAATAACGTATAGAAGGATAGTGTCGGTACTTCGAACATTCGAAACATGAATCTAAAAATACTACATGCGCGCCCACGATTACACACGTACACACGCACATCACTATACAAATTATGAAATCAAATTTTGTTTTTATTAACATAAATCGTCGAAACTCTTTTAAAAGTAATGTTAAAAACCATTTTAAGTTTTTCAAATTTGTTGTGACACCATTGGAATACACAGACCGTCATAATTACCTATTTATTTTTTAAGAGTTGCGTACGTATGTGCAGTACAGTAACCATGTACATTACGGAACGATTCCGTCTTAAGTACCATTAGGCTCCAATTGAAATGCTTTACTTTTTGTGCGCGAACTTACCTTCTATACATTATTATTCTAAGGCGATACCCCTAATTTAATCAATTAATGATTGAAGTAGGCGGCGCTAACGTGGCGCAAAACGATTTTTATTTTAAAAAGGGATGCAAGGAAAGGGAACCCTCTATTTTCCCATGATTAATCAATATACAACACATCGCAAGAAAGGAAAAAAATCGGAATAGAATCGAGGTGAAATAGTATATGAAGCAGTCTTCTGAGACGTGTATGATGAGCAATCTCCAGATCTTCAAACTTGCAATTTGCCGGCAAACTTCGAATATAGATCCTTGAAATCAATGATAATTCTCAGAATTGATCATCATATGTATTGGTTTATCAATATTACAATATAACAGTGAGAAAGTGATAGGTTTTTTTTTTGGGTGGGTTGCGGTCGGCGCACTCCTCGCACCACTCCGTCCGGGGCGACAGAGGGGCGTAAGCATGCACACCCGCAACCCACCCGCGATGCACGTCGCAATAATCGGATCAATTCTCCTTGGGCTTTCATTATTGCGTCTGATGCCACCCTAGTCTAGGCTGCGGGTGACCGGACCGGGGATTTAGTTCGGCACAAGCGGAGAGGTTAGTCTCGTGACGGCGTTCGGCGTTCCCGGGGGGATGTCGAAGGGAGAGGATACTCCCTCGAGGTATTCCGTCGGGCTGACCACTGAAGTCAAGGAACTCTGCACCGGTGGTCGGCCCAACGACGAAGGCGACGTGGTATTTGGGTGGGTTGCGGGTGTTGCGTGCTATACGCCCCTCTGTCGCCCCGGACGGAGTGGAACGAGGAGCGCGCCGACCGCAACACACCCCAAAAAAAAAATAAGCACTTTACAATTAGCAATTGCTTTTAGTACTTTTATTTAAATCAACCAATCAAAAGCTATTGATATTTATTTTATTTCATATTTTCTTGTCATATAGCAACAATAATAGTTTACGTAAAACCATAAAATTCTCTGAACTTTTTCAATATACCAAAGCGCGCGGGGCACTCGAGAGCGCCGCGCGCGATGTTTGGCCCGTGAGGGGTCAAGGGTCATTGGTGAAAACGTGAATAATACCTATTTATTTAACTCACTTAAAAAATACAACGAAAGAGTTTAAAATCCTCACTTCAAAACTAAGATATTGAAACCACAACCCACAACATAAATGGACCAAATGAATTCTACTAAATATGATTACAACAAGAGGCTAAACAAAACATTTTAATTAAATAAAACCTCAGTTTACTTTAGCAAGTTAAGTTAATTAAGTAAACACCCACTAGAGATATTACAGTTAATTTGTTTGTACAAATTTAATCTTCCAATTTTGTTGAAGTATCCTCTACCTACGTTTACTTTAATATCTTACAAAATCAACAAAATGAATTTTCTGTTTTATACATAGATTTTGTTTCCCAGAGGACTAGGTTTGTCCAGGGAGACAATTATGTCCTACAAATATAGAAATAAAATTTTAAATAGAAGTTTTTGCAAGTGGTATGGATTCCCAATTTATCATCATCATCATTGCAGTCGACATACGTCCCACTGTTGGGCTCGGGCCTTCTCCACAATGTGAGGGAATTACCTACTATATTATGCAGGTCAGAGATGATTGTAGAGGTTTTCATTTCAAGTTTTCTTTCTCTTGCATAGATGTTATGTGCATATTATATCCCTTAGTCGTCTTTTACGACATCCATCGGCAAGATAGGTAGATAGGATCCACACACACCCGTAACCCACCCGTGACACGTCGCCTTCGTCGTTGGGCCGACCACCGGAGCAGCGTGACTTGTCGTTTGTGGAATACCCCTTGAGGAGTACCCTCCATCGACTGGCGTCCCCTCCTCGTGGAGGGGGGGATGTCTGTAGATGGAGACATTGAATATCGTCAGTCCAAGCTAAAGTAATTATTCATTTAAATGTTCATACTCACAGCTCGTTCATTTAATTTGGTGACGTAAGATATGTCCAGGAGGGCGTCCACAACTAGTAGTATGCAAGTCTCACTGCTGCCTATGAGTCGGTAAGTTGCTGTGTTCAAACTTCGTTCTGTTACTGCCTCCTGCAAAGAAAAAATGGGGGGCTGACTGTTTAATCATTCATTTCAACTTACATACGTTTCACTGAGCCTTCTCTACAATTTGATATTTCTCTACAATATTATAGTGTTAGCTAAACGTGTTGCTATTTTTTTTAATGGGTGGGCTATGGTAAGCGCACACGCGGTCCATTTCGTCCGAGGCGAAGAAAGGACGGCGCGCGGGCCCATAACCCACCCGTACCCACGTCGCCTCGTTGTTGGGCCATCACCGGAGCAGGGTGACTTGTCGTCAGTGATCGGCCCGACGGAATACCCTTTCGGGTACCCTCACCTCATACCAATAGGTATAGGGTTTTATTTCGAACTAGCGACCCGCCCTCGCTTCGCTTCAGTCGCTTTGCAATATTAGGGTACGGAACTGTAGTAAATGAGACTTCAGAAATATTATCAAAATCAGTCCTGCTATTATGAAGATTACCCAAAACAAATAGACAGGCAAATAAATTTTAAACTGGTTTATTAGGCATAGTTTTCCTTTTTTTTTTAAACAATACGCTGCACTAAGGCAATAATCCTTGCATTGCGGGAGACTTTACAAACATAATTAACCGACACAAATTACACCCACACACAGAACAACAATTTGTAGATCACGCAAAGTGTTGTCCTGCATGGGATTTGAACTCATGACACTGGTATGATAAGTCGATATCTTATCATGAAAAATACCTACAATTTTGACATTATTAACAGACACTTTTAGGTTAGGTGCATAGGTTTTTATCTCTTGCATATATACTATCATCATCGTCATCGCAGCCCACATACGTCCCACTGTTGGGCTCGGGCCTCCTCCACTATGGGAGGGAATTTGACCTACTATACCATGCTAGTCAGACATGTTGGTATAGGGTTTCATTTCGAATTTTCCTTCTCTTGCACCGATGTTATGTGCATATTATATCCCTTAGTTATCTTTTACGACATCCGCGGGCAAGATAGAGAGTGGTGAATTGTTTTCTTACTCGGTCACTACACCGAAGCTGGCTATATATTTATGATAAACTAGCAACCCGCCCTCGCTTCGCTTCGGTTATACGTTATAGTCGTTTTACCCGCGTAGCTCCCGTTCCCGTGGGAATACCGGGATAAAATATAGCCTAGTTTACGCCCTGATATTATAGCTTTCCGTTGGTGAAAGAATTTTTGAACTCGGTCCAGCCGTTTTAAAGATTCGTGTCGTGCAAATAACCGTGTGAGCATGAAAAAAGCACTCCAATTTTATTTATTGGTAGAGATATATATGTATGAAAAATATAAATAAAAGGGGTTTAGTAGGTCAATATCTCTCCTGTAGTGGACCATCAGACGTATAAGGACTGAGATGATTGTGGCGATGATTACTAAAGAAGGAAAACTAGAAATAAAGCCCTATGAACAAACACAAACCGTCTGAATGTTTAGTAGACTAATTTCATCTGAAGAAAAAAGGTATTCAAAAGACCGAAGAAAGACAAAAATTAATACGTTACGTCCCACTACTGGGCACAAGCCTCCTCCATTATGGGTGGGAAATTTACCTACTATACCACGCTGGTCAGACGTGTTGATATAGGGTTTTGTTTCGAGTTTACCTTCTCCTGCACAGGTTTTATCTGCGTTTTATAATCCCTTAGTCGTCTCTTACGACACCCACGGGCAAGAAAGGGGTTGTGAATTGTGTTGTTACGCCGCCAACACACGAAATAATGTAATAGTGACTATACAATTCTTATATACGAAAGTAAATATGTTCCTAAAGCAAACATTCAAATAGGTAGTTTATCAATGATTGCATACAGCAATCTTGTAGACCTCTAGAATAAGTGACCTCCATCTGACATCAAATCTTTGTGATTCTCTCAATGTATTCAATCGACATAAGGAAAATGCAGAACGGAATATGTTGTATCACAATTGGCTCGAATAATGTCGAAGTTCGCGATCATATGTTTAACATTTAAAAAAAACACACAAGCAAGCATGAGGGCTGTCAACAGAAGTGAAAACTTAAACTATGAATAAGCAATTGTTATTTTTGAATACTTAAATTAATTGTTTGATCTTAATTAAAACTTATTAAATTTGTTGAGTTTTGACATCTATCGGTAGAGATATAGTGACATTGACATCCTTACTTTAATATTATAAATGCGAAAGTAAGTTTGTTAGTTTGTTACGCTTTCACGCTTAAACCACCGAACTGATTTCAAAAATTCCTCCACCAATGGAGAGCTATAACATCAGTGAGTAACATCCCTACTAATAATATAAATATGAAAATAAGTGTGTTTGTTTGTAACGCTTTCACGCTTAAACCAACGAACCGAGCTCAAAAATTCTTTCATCAATGGAAAGCAGGGAGTAACATAAGCTACATTTTATACCGGTAATTCCACGGGAACGGGAGCTATGCACGTAAGGCGCCTGAAACCGAAGCGAAGCAAGGGCGGGTTGCTAATAGGCTATATTTTATCCCGGTATTCCCACGCGAACGGGAACTGCGATGATAAGGCAATTGAAAACAAAGCGAAGTGAGGGCGGGTTGCTAATAAGATATAATGTTAACGTGTTTTTGTTTTAGGGTGGACCATGGTCAGTGCTCCCATCGCCCGGCTCCGTCCGGGGCGACAGAGGGGCGGCGCGCGGCCCCATGACCCACCCGTGGCATATCGCCTTCGTCGTTGGGCCGACCACCGGTACAGGGTGACTTGTCTTCAGTGGTCGGCCCGACGGAATACCCCAGTCGCGCGGTACCCTCTCCTCACGACGTTCCCCCTCGGCTAGGGCGGCATTAGGCGCAGATACTCGCGCTTGCGGCGCCCGAGTCGCCAGCGGCAGATTGCGTCGTCGTGAAGACGTTCCTCTCGCACGTGCTCCGCCGCCTCCTTCCGCGAGACGACTACTTCACAGAAGGCGGCGACCGTGTCCTAGTTCCTGATGTTGCCGAGCATCTCCCTAGCGATGGTCGGCAGCGTCAGGTCGGCACCAATGATTGCATATTAACTTTAACACAACACGTAACCATGTCGTTGAGGACTTACATGAATTTACTCCCCATGTCAACCTGCCCATAGAATTTTTTACTTTAAACATATGTCGTAAAAGATGACTAAGGGTTACAATATGAATATAACATCCACAGAAAAATTAATAATATTTCTGTGATAACATCAATGCAAGAGCGGGAAAACTCGAAATTAAATTCAAATTCAAATTATTTTATTATGCATAAACCCTGAGAGGGCACTTACATATTGTCAGGTTTACAATTTCCAAAAAAAATATACTACCACCGGATCGGAACGCGACCGCTACTGAGAAGATCCGGCAAGAAACTCAGCGGGCTTGTCATTATTTTAAATTTTTTTTTTCTTCTTACTAGTTATACAATTGTGTACATGTTTTGTAAGAACAAGCTCCAGTGTGATGCCCTTCGAACCGCAAGACACTTAATATAATTTAAACGATTATGGCTGGACCAGATCCCACAAGCGGCACCCGATCACGAGTTAACTACTAGAGCAGCCATCACTCCCCTCAACCACTATGGAGGGAAGGGAGAGACCCGCTCCACTTAAACTTTATCAATCCGTCAAACCATACATCAAGATTGGTAATCAATATCTCTCTTATTGTAATAAGTTTTTTTGATTTATTCCAAACGAGCAAACAGTACACCTGATGGTAAGTGTTGCTGCCGCTCATGAACCTTTGCTGAGCCGCTGCCTACCGCGAAGAAGTGTGAATGCGTGCAATGAGCTTCGGAGAAACTATAGGTATTACCAAAACCCACCACACGCAAACACCCTCAGAAAGTTGGGCTAAGTTAAGTAAAAAGTTAAGTATTTTTTTCTTTCCTAATGTAGAGATTCCATCTTAGCAAGGGAATGTATAGGCACTGAAATAATGGTGAACTAAATCATCATTCATTCATTATCCGGCTCTTAACACAATTACTTTGGGTCAATGCGTTAGAAACAGAATATATATCTGTTTCCATCGTAGATATTGCAAGGATTATGGCAATAATTCTAATACTTATTATGATCGACCGCCTGTCTGACGTCAACTCTCCTTGCAGATATAATTGTTGACATTGAGTTGGCCAGAGTCGGTCTAAAGATCTTAATCATCTTTTACAACCACCACGAGCAATTTTGGTAATTTTTTTTTATTGCAAACGGTTGCAAACGAGCAAACAGTACATGATGTACCTGATGGTAAGTGTTGCTGCCGCTCATGGACCTTTACAGGGTCGCCATGGACCTTTACTGCGAAGAAAGTGTAGGGAGTTTGAATGCGTGCAATGAGGCTCGGTGATACCAAAGGCACCACCAAAACCCTCCACACACAAACACCCTCAGAATCTCAGAAAGTTGGGCTTCCGGCTCTCTCGCTCACCGAACGAAGCGCAGTAACAAATTGCTACTACTCAGACGTCAATTTTCTGCTCAGTGTGGTACTACCCCGGACGGACCGGCCCGCGGCTGTAGACAGATAACTGTCGATAGTGTGGTCCTACCACTCTTAATATTCGCAGCCACCACACAACATCATCATCTCAGCTCATACACGTCCCTGTTGGCCTCGGGTCCCCTGCACTACTGAAGGGAAACTGACCTACTACACCACGCTGGTCAAGCGTGTTAATATAGAGTTTTATTTCGAGTTTTCCTTCTCTTGCATATAATAATGCATATTATATCCTTAGTCGTCTTTTACGACACCCACGGGGTGGTGAATTTTATTCTTACTCCGTCACTATACGGAAAGAACCATACAAGGTGAACTAAATATGAATAGTATTACAATATACGAACTCACAGTTGATCCACCAGGTGCGATTGTAGTCTTACTGTATTTGGTGACCCTCGGTCTTCTCGTTGATGCCTGACTGTCCAACTGTAGGCTCTGCACTGAGCACACCACCAGTACTGCCAAAACACACCACATAGATAAATCCACAATACTTTTTGTGTCACAAATATATAGACTATAACACTTTTTACAGTACAAAACTAGAGTATTACACTTTTTACGGTACAAAAACTAGAGTATTACACTTTTTACGGTACAAAAACTAGAGTATTACACTTTTTATTGTACAAAAACTAAAGTATTACACTTTTTATTGTACAAAAACTAAAGTATTACACTTTTTATTGTACAAAAACTAAAGTATTACACTTTTTACGGTACAAAAACTAGAGCGTTACACTTTCTATCGTACAAAAACTAGAGCGTTACACCTTTTATAGTATGAAAACTATAGTATTACACTTTTTACAGTACAAATACTAAAAAAATTACACTTTTTTGAGAAAATTGTAAACTATAACTTTGTAATGTATTTTTATTGAGATTAACGTATTACGTATTAGGCTAATGTGTTTTAAATTTAAACGAAAATATAATTAACAGTAAAGTAATATTACAAAAGCGGTTAATTATTGTTCTAAAATGCCGTTTTGCCTCTTTTTGTTAAATTTTAATTATTTTTATACGTTAATTTATTAAATTTTAACGTTTTATTAGTTTTAACAATCTAGAAAAAGTAGTGGATATTTGAAAAGTTTAATGTTCTTTTATTATAAACCACATGACGACTACGTCTTGTAACTGAGTGCATCAGCTTGGCTGGATCTTTGTATTTGCTTTGATTTGTGTAGTGATGTGAAAAAGAATATCGATAAATTTATTTAAAATCTTAAATATGAACAAATATATTGGATTTTATTATATATAGACTTTCCTATACTAAAATGTATATGTTTTAATTTAAAAAAATACAGTGTAATTGCCAATGTCATATGCAAATCTAAACATGTAACGTGGTGTAATGTACAAATTATCTAGAAAAAAAAATATCCATAAGAACGTACGGTGTTGTAGAAAAAAAATAGCAATAGATCTATTCCATTCTGACCACCTATCAACATATGCTATTGTGTACAGGTGAAGGGATAGATTAAGATATATATATATATATACTAGCAGACCCGGCCACGCATTGCTGTGGCTAATGTTTATGTTATATTACATTTAATTAAACTATTTAAGTGGAACTTTAGGAGAACATCAGTCATGGAGGTCATCATAATTTTTTTACAAATAGCATCTATGTAAAAAAGCAAGTTAAAATCTTATATGACACGTTTGTAGGTTTAACATAGCAGCGCCATATATTAATTAATTACTCAATCCAGTCAACAGATATCGCCATCTGTTAAAATCATTTGGAGTTAACACATAATTGTGAATGTCAAATAATAGACAAGGGAAATTAATCTACTATATCACGTTGGAGAAATGGATTTACATGAACGAGACCATATTACATCATACTTCATTCTTCATCCTATATTTCAACCTCTCGCTGTTGCCAGCCATTATTGGAACTAGGCTTCCTCCAAAAATGAAAGGCCGTAATCACCACACTTGGCATATGTTTTGGCGATCGCAGTAATGTATTATACGTTTCCCAAGAGAGAGCTTCTACCTATTCTCCTGGTAAGTCCTTAGCGAACTTTTACGATTCTCACAAGCAAGTAATGGATGGCAATAATTGTATTTTTCTCCCATCACTATACGGATTAGACCACACGATGTAATAAATATGATAAATCTCAACTCATATATGTCCCACTACTGAGCTCAAGCTTCCTCTACAATAGAAAGAAGATCGACCTGCTATACTACGCTGATCAAATGTGTTGGTATAGGGTTCTATTTCCAGGTTTTCTCGTTTTTTACGACACCCGAGGGTAAGATAGAGAGTAATGAATTGCATTCCTACTCCACCACACAAAATAAAATTGTAAAATAATGCCAAATCAAATTAATTGGACTTTAGAGCTTTAAGAATCTTTGTAGCGTAGTCTCAGTCGAACTACTTTCTAAGCAAACTTATCAAGGAAGTTGGATATTCTGCTCAAACCTACATAGCATACTTATAAGGCAAAGTAAAATAATATTCTTCCCAAAGTAGTTGTAAAAGTTAGAAGAGAAAATTCGGGAGTCATGCTTAGTACAACACATATATTAAATGTTTTTGCAGTTTTTATTAGTGGATGATTGATAAAATAAAACTCACACTACGTCATAGTTCATACATGTCCCACTTCTGAGCTCAAGCTTCCGTTATAATAGGAGGGTAATTGGCCTAATACCTATACTATATTTCTCCCATCGCTATAGGGGTTAGACAACACGACGTAAAAAATATATAGGTATTTCTCAGCTTATTGCTCCTTGTCCCATTGCTAGGCTCAGGCCCAAGAGGCACTTACTGCATCATGCTGATCAAACAGGTTGGTACAGGGTTTTATTTCGATTTTTTTTCTCTTTCATAGATTTTATATGCATATTAGTCGTAATTTACGAAATTTAGTGAATTGTATACTTCGTCACCACACGAAAAAATAAAACTCAAAGAATATTAATTAAGTATCCTACCTAGAAAGGTTACGTCAAAACTATAGACAGTCGTTTCTATAATTTACACTTAATTGATACTATATCAAATTTATAATTTCATCATCATTTCAGTCCGTATAAGCCTCATTGCTGGACTTGAGTCTCTTACACAATAGAAAGGAGAAGAGATATGACCTACCATACCACGATCATCAAACGTTGGAACAGGGTTTTAGTTCGAATTTTTTTTCTCTTGCGACGTTATATGTGTGTATTCTTATTCCGTCACCACACGGATAACCATAGTATCAGGTACCATTGGATTAAATGATATCAAACACTTTAAATAATAAATTAATAAATATATATTCCAAAAACATGTTATATAAAATTACGTTTAATCATTATTGTCATCATTTCAGCTTCATCACTGCTGGCGTCCAGCTTCCTCCACAGAAGGAGAGAAATTGATTTACAACGCTGGTTAGATGAGGTTGTTTATAAAGAATTCCACTTGGAGCTTTTGTCTGGTATATATAACGTATGTATAATTATTATATATCGTGCTTCTTCCGTGTGGTGACGTCATAAGAATAAAATTAACCCACTTCTTGTCTGTAAGTATCATAGAAGACGACTAAGGGATTATAATATACAAATAATATCTATTCAAAAAAAGTAAAATCGAAATAAAAATGTATAGCAAAATGTCTGACCAATGTGATTATAGTCAGAAAATTTCGCTCCAATTGTAGGAGAGGCTCAAGTGTAACACTGGGACGTATATAAGCTGTGATGATGATGATATTTTACGATACCCACGAGCCCAAAATGGGGTGGTTTTGATTCTAACTCCATTAACACAAACTTCTTATTTGACATAAAACTGTTAAAAAATATTAAGCATACCGAAAGCTCGACGATCAAAAGACAAAATTGATTAATGGTAAACCTTGGCCTTCTAAGTATTGTTATAAAAGTTACATTGTTCAGTTGTGAATAATTAAATATTTGCAAAAATACGTCATCATCGTAAAGTAAAAGTATACGAAGCTATTTTGGTGCCAACGTTTTGGTTATAAATAAAGCTTTATTCAAAAGACGGGGTTAACTTTGGCCTTGTTATGTTGGATCTTATATATGTGCCTATTTCTTTTCAGCGATGAAGGCGTGAGAATATAAATAAAAGAAATTATTCTGTGCTAATACTAATGGCGTATAAAGTAGATTTCGATGTTTCAAAAACGTTGTGCGCTTGAAAATAATTTATTATAAGTACATTTACCACCGACAATGCGCATGCTGCGTATTCCCTGGACAGCAAAAAGGACCAATAAATCAATTGTCGACCAATTAAACATAAAATCAAGATTGTCAATAGTTTGCATCCAGCGCATTCTAGATTACTTTGGACATGTAGCCAGGAGGGGTCCAGACAACTTGGAGAAACGGATCATACTTGGCAGAGTGGAAGGCAAACGCTCCCATGGCAGAGCGCCCTACCGCTGGTCTGACCAAGTAAAGGAGGTCCTTAATCTGCCCATCACCACCGTTCTCCATTTGGCTGAGGACAGAAACTCGTGGAGGAGCCTAGTAAGGAGTACCGCCAAAGCTCACGAACAGAGTTAGACACGACCTTCAGATAATTGAAGAGCACGACGACGAAGAAAAACCACCGACAATGTAACGGAATAAGAATACAATACACCAACCCCAATCTTGCTCGTGAGTATTGTAAAAGATCAACAAGGGATTATAATATGCCTACGACATTTATGGAAGATAAGGTAAACTCGAAATAAAACCCTGTACCAAACTATCTGACCAGCGTGGTATAGTAGCCCTTTCTCTTATATTGTAGAGGAGACTGGAGCCCAATAGTGGGACTCATATATGAGCTGTCATCATGATGAATCTTAATGTCACTCAACGAATAAGCTATATAGAAAGCCTAATTAAATGTTAATCAGAAAATGTAACTAATAATTATTTAGAAGCTATAATTGAAACTAATAATGTATTAAGGCGTAATTTAGATACGTGAAAGAATAGTTTCCGTGTGGTGACGGAATAAGAATACAATTCACCACTCCCTGTCTTGCCCTAGAATATCGTAAAAGATGACTAAGATATATAATATAATATATCTGTGCAAGAGAAGGAAAACTCGAATCAAAACCCTATATCAGCATGTTATAGTAGGTCAAATTCCTTGCAATTGTGGAGGAGAGCTGAGCCCAACAGTGGGACGTATGTGGGCTGCGATGATGATAAAAGAATAGTCTACGTTCATCTGTTACAGTTGTGAACTAAAAGAGTTTAATAAGAGTTTGAATATGAGTAAGAAAAATGCATATCATAAATTTTATCGATAACAATTCGATATACGTAAGCACATCACTATGTTACTTAGCTCGTGCGCTGTAGTCTAATTTCTGTGCGCCCATTGTGGAAAAGTTTACATTGTAAACAACAAAACGAATCATGATTCGTATATATATTCAAGACTTTTTTTACATTTTCATAGTTACTGGTCCTTTTATATTTGCGCCTGATGCCAACCTAGTAAAGGCTGCGGGTGAACGGACCGGGGATTTTAGTCCATCACCCGCGACGGTGACTGAAATCCCGGGATGGTCACAGACCTCGAGTTTTCCTTCCTTTACGTAGATGTTATCTGCATATTATATCCCTTTTTTTTTTAAGGGGAGGGTTGCGGTCGGCGCGCTCCTCGCACCACTCCATCCGGGGCGACAGAGGGGCGTAAGCACGCACACCCGCAACCCACCCACGTGCACATCGCCTTCGTCGTTGGGCCTACCACCGGCGCAGGGTTACTTGTCATCCCCCCCTCGGGGAGGACGTCGGTCTTTCCTCACGCGGTCGGCCTCTCAGCGGGTGACGGACTAATTCCCCGATCACGTCACCCGCGGCCTCGGCTAGGACGGCATGACACGACATATTATATCCCTTAGGCATCTTTTAACATACGGGCGAGAAAGGCCATGGCGAATTGCATTTTTATGGCTCCGCTCATGGACCTTTGCCAGGCCGCTGCCTACCGCGACGAAATTGAAAGGAGTGTGAATGCGTGCATTGAGGTTCGGTGATACTAAAGGCATCACCAAAACCCAACACAAGCAAACACCTTCAGAAAGTTGGGCTGCCGGCTGTCTCGCTCATCGAACGAGGCTCAGTAACAAATCGCTACTACTCGTACTTTTTTTTTATTGCAAACGGTGGCAAACGAGCAAACAGTACACCTGATGGTAAGTGTTACTGCCGCTCATGGACCTTTACAGGGTCGTTGCCTACCGCGAAGAAAGTGAAGGGAGTATGAATGCGTGCATTGAGGCTCGATGATACCAAGGGCATCACCAAAACCCTCCACACACAAACACCCTCAGAAAGTTGGGCTTCTTTTATAATAGTTCTAGTACACAACAGTCCTAAGGAATCCTATTCTAAACTGCACCATTAGCAGTTTGGTACTTTCCACATACTCTTACAGGGACAGCTCAGTTCAGTCTCATCATCCGCGCGTGACATTTGCCCCATTAAAAGCCCAATTTTGTCAGTTCTCTTTACACTAATAAATACTATTCATAATTATCTTTTTTTATAAAGGCTTCTGGCCTTATCCTTATAACAGTACGTCAATTTTCTGCTCAGTATGGTACTACCCCGGACAGACCGGCCCGCGGCTGTAGACAGACAACTATCAACAGTGTGGTCCTACTAAATATAACTGAGAGCTTTTAACATGGTAGGTAGGTTATTTAAATAAATAAATAAATAAAAACTTGTTGAAAATTGCCACACATGGGACTCGTGGGCTGACGTTTTAATTAAAGTAAAATTATATTAACGTTTCCTGGTAATGGAATAAGAATACAATTCACCACTCTCTTCCTGTGGATGTCGTAAAAGATGACTTAGGGACACAATGCACAAAACATTTATGCAAGGTGGACCGACGAACTGGGGAAAGTTGCTGTACGTCGGGAGGCTGAGGGAGGCCTAGGTCCAGCAGTGGACAGCGATAGGCTGCAATGATGATGATTTATGCAAGAGAAGGAAAACTCGAAATAGAATCATATACCAACGTGTCTAACCAACATGGTAGATCCATTTCTTATTGGAGGCTCGAGCCCAGCAGTGGGACGTTTATAAGCTACGATATTAACGTTTATTCGTACTAAACCGAGCCGAGCTGCTAATAAATAAAAGTAAAAGAATAAAAGTAAATCCTAATACTACCAACTTTTATTATTATATTAACATTCAATCCGCATCTCTTAATAGGAGAAAGAACAACAAGAAAAAAACGCAAACGTTCGGCCGTAGGTGTGTGTTTCTGATAACTCAATTTAGTTCGGTCACGTAGAACGATATGGTTCGGTTCGTTCAGATTTCATTAATGCCACTAACTAGAATAGAGTGAGCCATTCGGACGTGTCGTGTATAATAGGGTTTATTTAAAAAAAATACGCGTAGGCAGGTTTGTGCCTACCATATGTAGTCTATCTATACCAATAAATAAAATTGGAGTGTCTGTTTGTAATGTCAAAATAAAAGGCTTTTTTCATGCTTACACGGTTATTTGCACGACACCTATGCCTAAAATACAGATTAAAAAATTTTTGTCTGTCTGTCTGTCTGTTTGTTCCGGGTAATCTTCAAAACGGCTGGACCGATTTCAAAAATTTTTTCACCAATGGAAAACTATAATATCAGGGAGTAACCTAGGCTATATTTAATCCCGGTATTCCCACGGGAACGGGAACTACGCGGGTCAAACGACTAAAACCGAAGCGAAGCGAGGGCGGGTTGCTAGTTAGGTTAATATATTTTTTGAAGTGAAAATTCTTTATGGTTTGGGATGGCATAAATTCATGTCGCCATCGAAATGGTCACGTGACGTGGTCTTCTTCTTCCTCGTATGTAATGGCAATAAGCTCAAATGAGCTCAAATAATTAATATTATAACTCGACCCTGGCACCAATAGCTCATCATCATCATCGCAGCCCATTTACGACCCACTGTTGGGCTCGGGCATCCGCCACAGTGCGAGGGAACTTGACCTACTATACCAGGCTGGTCAGACATGTTGGTACAGGGTTTCGTTTCGAGCTTTCCTTCTCTTGCACAGATGTTACGTGCATACTATATCCCATAGTCGTCTTTTACGACATCCACGGGCAAGATAGGGAATGGTGAATTATATTCTTACTCCGTCACCACACGGAAAATTATTAATCATTGTCATTTTTTTACATAAAATATTAGCAAAATCTATATCTATACCAATAAATAAAATTGGAGTGTCTGTTTGTAATGTCAAAATAATAGACTTTTTTCGTGCTCACACGGTTATTTGCAGGACACCTATGCCTAAAATAGCGATTAAAAAATTTTGTCTGTCTGTCTGTTTGTTCCGAGTAATCTTCAAAACGGCTGGACCGATTTCAAAAATTCTTTCACCAATGGAAAGCTATAATATCAGCTAAACTAGGCTATATTTTATTCCGGTATTCCCACGGGAACGGGAACTACGCGGGTAAAACGACTAAAACCGAAGCGAAGCGAGCGTGGATTGCTAGTTATTCAATATAACACTGTAAAACACTAAAATAATGAATAAAATTTAAAAGCGCTACATTATATTTTGACATTCCCGTTACAAGACACGAGACGTCTTAACGCTAACACTACATCTGTAGGTATGTCGATATCTGTGCCAATAGATATTAAAACCAAAAGTATGTAAAATGTTTTAATTAAAAAATTATAATTTAAGATCAAATAATTAATTTTAGTATCCAAAAAATAACAACTACTTTTAAGTTTTCACTTCTGTAGGCAGCGCTGTTTTCTCTTTTTCTACGTCAAATCGGAACATTTGAGTAACAGGTCCGTTATTTTTATGTCAGAACGGGACACTAGTAGTAATAGGTAAAATTAATTACAAGTTAAAAGCGAGAACACATGAGAAGTCTCAGGAATATATGAAACTATGGACGTCCCACTGTTGATGTGGGAGGAAATTTGACCTACTTATACTACACTGGTCACGTGGGTATAGAGTTTCATTTCCAGTATTCCTTCGCTTCCATCCATCCATCCATCCATCAGCCTACAGACGTCCACTGCTGGACATAGGCCTCCCCACGAGAATGCTACTCGGAATGGTCCTGCGCCACTTGCATCCAACGGTTCCCTGCGACTTTGAGAATGTCGTCAGTCCACCTGGTGGGGGGTCGTCCTACGCTGCGCCGTCCGATTCGTGGTCGCCACTCACGAACCTTTCTTTCCCAATGGTTGTCGGTTCGACGAGCGATGTGGCCTGCCCATTGCCATTTCAACGTGCTAATTCTGCGGGCTATGTCGGTTATACCCGTTCTTCTACGGATTTCTGTGTTCCGGATTTTATCACGTAGAGAAATACCGAGCATAGCCCTCCCCATAGCACGCTGAGCGACTTTGAGCTTTTTTATGAGGCCGACATTTAGAGACCACGTTTCAGTGCCATAAGTCATCGCTGGTAACACACACTGGTTATAAACCTTTGTTTTCAGACTTTGTTTTTCAGACCTTTGTTTTCCTTCGCTTGCATACATGTTATTTGTATAATATATCCTATAATTGATATATGACCTACCAGCAGCGTCCTGCAGTTTCACCCGCAGTTCCTCTTCCCGTGGAAATATCGGGATAAATTACAGCATATGTGTTATTTTGATATATAAGCTATATTATTATGAAGTTTCATCAAAATCCATTCAGTAGTTTTTACGTGAAAGAGCAACAAACATCTTCACATACAAACTTTCGCGTTTATAATATAAGGATAGTTGTTATTTTTTTTTTTAATGTAAGGGTAGTTGTTTTTTTTAATGCTGTTGGTGGCAAACAAGCACGCATCACACCTAATGGTAAGTGATCTGCCAATCATAGATCTTAATTAGGCCGCTGCTTATCGTAAAGAAAGCGGAGGGAATGTGAATGCGTGCAATGAGATTCGGTGATAAGGCCTACACACTCGGCAAGTTGGGCTTCCGGCTCTCGTTCGCCGAATAAAGTGCAAGTTGAACAAAGTCTTAGGAAGTGTGTTACCAGCGATGACTTTCGGCACTGAAACGTGGTCTCTAAATGTCGGCCTCATAAAAAAACTCATAGTCGCTCAACGTGCTATGGAGAGGGCTATGCTCGGTATTTCTCTACGTGATAAAATCTGGAACACTGAAATCCTTAGAAGAACGGGTGTAACGGGTGTAGCCTGCAAATTAGCACCTTGAAATTGCAGTGGGCAGGTCACATCGTTCGTCGCACCAATATTCAATAAAATTGAATGATATATACGGGACAGTAAAACAGTAAATACAAGCAAAAGTGCAAGCAAACAAATGAAACACGGGGACTCCTCGAGCGATAGAGAAGCAGAACGTTATGTCGCGACTACGGGCGTTATTCACCTGAGGCCTATGCGATTAAAAACCAACCTTTAAGTGTTTCAAAACACGATATTCAAGTACTATATAGTGAATTTTTCATTATGTTTTGAATGAATTAATTAGTTAACTATATTTTATTGTACCGTTATATTATAACCTTAATAAACAATACAATATCAAAATCAAAAGTTTGAAATAAATATACGTAATTTAAAAATCTATATTTTTTAAATTTGCTTGGGTTGTTCCGCGAGGCCCCTGCAAGAGCGAGGCCCTGGGCGATTGCCCTGTTCGCCACCCCCTAAGGCCGCCGCTGCTGATAAGGTTAATCCGGCCCTGAGTAGGTCAAATTGCAAAGGTTGAACGTAAGTTTCGTAAAACTCTACAATTAAATTCTTACATCTTATAACAAAGATTAATACATCTATTCAGAAATAAAAAAATTGCTGTTTTATGAAATAATCATCATTTTCTCAGCAATGAGCGCGTAATTTAACATCTACGAGTATATCGGTTGAGATATGCTTACAAAACCCTCATACCTTTAACGTATTTGATACGTGTCGTAAAAATCCTTACTAATATTATAAATGCGAAAGTAACTCTGTCTGTCTGTCTGTCTGTCTGTCTGTCTGCTACGCTTTCACGTCTAAACCACTGGACCGATTTTGATGAAATTTGGTACAGAGATGGACTAAAGCTTGAGAAAGGACATAGGCTACTTTTTATCGCGATAAAATGGGTATAAGGGGTTGAAATAGGGGATGACATTTTGTATGGAAAATCGTCATTTTCGATGATAGAACCATGAATCTTTGTATTAAGACACCTAATAATAAATAAATAAATATTTGTTCAAGCGTTTTGGAAATTTCATTTACATGGGGATGAAATTCAACCCCTAAAATACCAAAAAGCATACAGCCGAAACCACTGGGCCTAGAAACGTATTTTTTTTTTACACCATCGTATTTCTTGGGGTGCACGAGCACTAGCAAAGGATTTTTGGAAATTCACCCCCTTAAGGGGGTGAAAAACATATAGTCTTTCACGTCTAAACCGATTTTGATGAAATTTGGTACAGAGATGGACTAAAGCTTGAAAAAGGATATAGGCTACTTTTTATCGCAAAAAAATGTGTATAAGGGGTTGAAATAGGGGATGCCATTTTGTATGGAAATTCGTCATTTTCGATGATCGAACCACGAATCTTTGTATAGAGGCACCTAATAATAAATAAATAAATATTCGCTCAAGCGTTTTGGAAATTCCATTTACATGGGGATGAAATTCAACCCCTAAAATACCAAAAAGCACACAGCCGAAACCACTGGACCTAGAAACGTATTTTTTTTATACCATCGTATTTCTTGGGGTGCACGAGCACTAGCAAAGGATTTTTGGAAATTCACCCCCTTAAGGGGGTGAAAAGCATATAGTCTTTCGCGTCTAAACCGATTTTGATGAAATTTGGTACAGAGATGGACTAAAGCTTGAAAAAGGATATAGGCTACTTTTTATTGCGAAAAAATGGGTATAAGGGGTTGAAATAGGAGATGATATTTTGTATGGAAATTCGTCATTTTTGATGATAGAACCGTGAATCTTTGTATTAAGGCACCTGATAATAAATAAATAAATATTCGTTCTAGCGTTTTGGTAGTTTCACTTACATAGGGATGAAATTCAACCCCTAAAATACCAAAAAGCATACAGCCGAAACCACTGGGCCTAGAAACGTATTTTTTTTACACCATCGTATTTCTTGGGGTGCACGAGCACTAGCAAAGGATTTTTGGGAATTCACCCCCTTAAGGGGGTGAAAAACATATAGTCTTTCACGTCTAAACAGATTTTGATGAAATTTGGTACAGAGATGGACTAAAGCTTGAGAAAGGATATAGGCTACTTTTTATAGCAAAAAAAATGGGTATAAGGGGTTGAAATAGGGGATGACATTTTGTATGGAAATTCGTCATTTTCGATGATCGAACCACGAATCTTTGTATTGAGGTACCTAATCCTTACTAATATTATAAATGCGAAAGTAACTCTGTCTGTCTGTCTGTCTGTCTGTCTGTCTGTCTGTCTGTCTGTCTGTCTGCTACGCTTTCACGTCTAAACCACTGGACCGATTTTGATGAAATTTGGTACAGAGATGGACTAAAGCTTGAGAAAGGACATAGGCTACTTTTTATCGCGATAAAATGGGTATAAGGGGTTGAAATAGGGGATGACATTTTGTATGGAAAATCGTCATTTTCGATGATAGAACCATGAATCTTTGTATTAAGACACCTAATAATAAATAAATAAATATTTGTTCAAGCGTTTTGGAAATTTCATTTACATGGGGATGAAATTCAACCCCTAAAATACCAAAAAGCATACAGCCGAAACCACTGGGCCTAGAAACGTATTTTTTTTTTACACCATCGTATTTCTTGGGGTGCACGAGCACTAGCAAAGGATTTTTGGAAATTCACCCCCTTAAGGGGGTGAAAAACATATAGTCTTTCACGTCTAAACCGATTTTGATGAAATTTGGTACAGAGATGGACTAAAGCTTGAGAAAGGATATAGGCTACTTTTTATCGCAAAAAAATGTGTATAAGGGGTTGAAATAGGGGATGACATTTTGTATGGAAATTCGTCATTTTCGATGATCGAACCACGAATCTTTGTATAGAGGCACCTAATAATAAATAAATAAATATTCGCTCAAGCGTTTTGGAAATTCCATTTACATGGGGATGAAATTCAACCCCTAAAATACCAAAAAGCACACAGCCGAAACCACTGGACCTAGAAACGTATTTTTTTTATACCATCGTATTTCTTGGGGTGCACGAGCACTAGCAAAGGATTTTTGGAAATTCACCCCCTTAAGGGGGTGAAAAGCATATAGTCTTTCGCGTCTAAACCGATTTTGATGAAATTTGGTACAGAGATGGACTAAAGCTTGAAAAAGGATATAGGCTACTTTTTATTGCGAACAAATGGGTATAAGGGGTTGAAATAGGAGATGATATTTTGTATGGAAATTCGTCATTTTTGATGATAGAACCGTGAATCTTTGTATTAAGGCACCTGATAATAAATAAATAAATATTCGTTCTAGCGTTTTGGTAGTTTCACTTACATAGGGATGAAATTCAACCCCTAAAATACCAAAAAGCATACAGCCGAAACCACTGGGCCTAGAAACGTATTTTTTTTTACACCATCGTATTTCTTGGGGTGCACGAGCACTAGCAAAGGATTTTTGGGAATTCACCCCCTTAAGGGGGTGAAAAACATATAGTCTTTCACGTCTAAACAGATTTTGATGAAATTTGGTACAGAGATGGACTAAAGCTTGAGAAAGGATATAGGCTACTTTTTATCGCAAAAAAATGTGTATAAGGGGTTGAAATAGGGGATGACATTTTGTATGGAAATTCGTCATTTTCGATGATCGAACCACGAATCTTTGTATAGAGGCACCTAATAATAAATAAATAAATATTCGCTCAAGCGTTTTGGAAATTCCATTTACATGGGGATGAAATTCAACCCCTAAAATACCAAAAAGCACACAGCCGAAACCACTGGACCTAGAAACGTATTTTTTTTATACCATCGTATTTCTTGGGGTGCACGAGCACTAGCAAAGGATTTTTGGAAATTCACCCCCTTAAGGGGGTGAAAAGCATATAGTCTTTCGCGTCTAAACCGATTTTGATGAAATTTGGTACAGAGATGGACTAAAGCTTGAAAAAGGATATAGGCTACTTTTTATTGCGAACAAATGGGTATAAGGGGTTGAAATAGGAGATGATATTTTGTATGGAAATTCGTCATTTTTGATGATAGAACCGTGAATCTTTGTATTAAGGCACCTGATAATAAATAAATAAATATTCGTTCTAGCGTTTTGGTAGTTTCACTTACATAGGGATGAAATTCAACCCCTAAAATACCAAAAAGCATACAGCCGAAACCACTGGGCCTAGAAACGTATTTTTTTTTACACCATCGTATTTCTTGGGGTGCACGAGCACTAGCAAAGGATTTTTGGGAATTCACCCCCTTAAGGGGGTGAAAAACATATAGTCTTTCACGTCTAAACAGATTTTGATGAAATTTGGTACAGAGATGGACTAAAGCTTGAGAAAGGATATAGGCTACTTTTTATAGCAAAAAAAATGGGTATAAGGGGTTGAAATAGGGGATGACATTTTGTATGAAAATTCGTCATTTTCGATGATCGAACCACGAATCTTTGTATTGAGGTACCTAATAATAAATAAATAAATATTCGCTCAAGCGTTTTGGAAATTCCATTTACATGGGTATGAAATTCAACCCCTAAAATACCAAAAAGCATACAGCCGCAACCACTGGGCCTAGAAACGTATTTTTTTTTACACCATCGTATTTCTTGGGGTGCACGAGCACTAGCAAAGGATTTTTGGAAATTCACCCCCTTAAGGGGGTGAAAAACATATAGTCTTTCACGTCTAAACCGATTTTGATGAAATTTGTTACAGAGATGGACTAAAGCTTGAGAAAGGATATAAGCTACTTTTTATCGCAAAAAAATGTGTATAAGGGGTTGAAATAGGGGATGACATTTTGTATGGAAATTTGTCATTTTCGATGATCGAACCACGAATCTTTGTATTGAGGCACCTAATAATAAATAAATAAATATTCGCTTAAGCGTTTTGGAAATTCCATTTACATGGGGATGAAATTGAACCCCTAAAATACCAAAAAGCATACAGCCGAAACCACTGGGCCTAGAAACGTATTTTTTTTTACACCATCGTATTTCTTGGGGTGCCCGGACGGAGTGGTGCGAGGAGCGCGCCAACCGCAGCCCAACCCAAAAAAAGGGGGTTGAAAAGCATATAGCCTTTCACGTCGAAACCACTTAACCGGTTTTGATGAAATTTGGTACAGAGATGAACTAAAGCTTGAGAAAGGATATAAGGCTACTTTTTATCGCGAAAAAATAGGTATAAGGGGTTGAAATAGGGGAAAGTATTTTCTTTTTACGTCGTCTTATTTCTTGGGGTACACGAGCACTAGCAAAGGATTTTTGGAAAATCACCCCCTTAAGTGGGTGAAAAGCGTATAGACGAAACTCTTGGAGCTAGGAACTAAAACTTTCTATGCAATTCTCTTTCCTTTGTTGTAAGTGAGCTCTAAGAAATTACTTTATTAAAATCAACTCTGAAAAGGGGTGCAAAATATATAGCCGAAATCATTAGGCCTAGAAACATGGAATTTTGTATAAAGTTTCCTTTCTTGGGGAAAGAGAGATTTTTGCAATTTTAGCCCTAAGGGGGTGAAAAGTGTTTAACCCTAATCACTGAGCCTAGGAAGGATCATTTTAGTACACGGTCGGCTTTCTTGGATTACCCCCAGATTTTCTTAGTGCTCACTTACCAAGCACTATGAAAAATTTTTTGGCAAGGATAAGCGAGCTCTAACAAACAACCAAACCACCCCTAAGAAGGTGAAAGTGTATAGCCAAAGATACCTAAGAATGTGAAATTTTGTATACCGATCGGTTATTTGGCGTAAGCACTCACTAAGAAACAATTTTGGGCTGCCCCAAAAGGATAAAACACATATAGTCGAAGACACCCAGGCAATGATATATCATCATTATCTTGCTCTTATCCTAATTACTTTGGATCGACGCGATATGTAGGTACTTTTCTGCCATCGTAGAATATATCTACAAAGCAAAGGTTCTAGCAACATTTTATGACCTGGCGCACGACATTGTTGGCCAGACGGCATCACCGGTCCAGGTCGATGTAAATCTTTGTCTTAGTAGTATTTTGCGATACCCACGAACAATGAAAGCGTGGTAATATTTCTAGCAGCTACCAGACAGTAAGTTACAATCAAGATATTATTCCAATTTTCTATTTCTACAAATAAATAAATTTGAAGCGTCTGTTTGTCTATCAAAATAATAGGTTTTATTTATGCTCACACAATACGGTCCAAATTTTTTTGTCTGTCTGTCTATTCGTTACAGGTAATCTTCAAAATGGCTGGACCGATATTGATTATATTTTACCATCAGGTCTACCAGTCGTACATAAGGAATAACTTAGACTATATTTTATCCCAGGTTATATTTTATCCCGGTGTGGCTGAATTAAGTCGATTTTAAAATTATTTCACTAATGGAAAGCTATTTTTAAGCGAGTAACATATTTAAGCTATTTTTATCCCGATATTCCTACGGGATCGGGTACAATGTCGGTGAAATCACGGGAATTTAATGGTTTTAAAAATTAATTCAATAATGAAAAGCTATATTATCAGTGAAAGGCAAAAATTTTCATCCCGGTATTTGCCCAGGAACGAGAACTATACCGGGGAATGTCGAGCAATTTTTAAAATTCTTTCACTAATGGAAAGCTACCTAAGTTGTCAGCGAGTAACATAGGCAATTTATATCTCTGATATTTCTAGGATTTATATTATTTTTTTTTTTTTGCTATGTGTGTAAATTTATAATATCAGCGAGTAACATAGGCATTTTTTATCTCGGTATTGGCATGGGAATTTCTACGTGAATGAAACTGCGGGTGTTTGATTGATATAATTTTTTTTTCACCAGTGGAAAAGTACGTTATCAGAGACTAAGGAAAGGCATATTTATCATCGTATTTGCACGGCAATCTGAACTACAAGGCTGGAAGTAATATTCAAATGTGCAAGTTTGTGAAGATATTTGGATGTGTGTTACTCAATCACGCTTAAACTGTTGAGCAGATTTGGATGAAAATTGACACGTAGATAGAGTATTTCTTAAATTAAGAAATGTAATACTCTTTATGCCGATAATATTGTTTGCGATAATAGTTCAATATGCAAGTAAATTTTTACGCGGGCGAAGCCGCGGGCAAAAGCTAGTGTGTAATAAGGATGGTAATAAGGGTAGAGTAGGGAAGTAATATTTAAAGAAATAACTTAGCTATATGTTGAGGAAATTAGGATATATGTAATTCACCACCTCGTCTATTGCTCGCGGATGAGATGAGTTCAGAAAGGTTATAGTGTTAGGACTACACTGTTTAACAGTTGTTTGTCTACAGCCACGGGCCGGCCGGTCCGTTCGGGATAGTACCACACTGAGCAGTAAATCGACGTCCGAGTATCAATTTGTTACTGCGCTTCGTTCGGTGAGCGAGAGAGCCGGATGTCCAACCTTATGATGTTTGCGTATGATGGGTTTTAATGACGCTTTTAGTATCACCGAGCCTCAATGCACGGATTCACACTCCCTTCACTTTCTTCGCGGTAGGCAGCGACCTTGCAAAGGTCCATGAGCAGCAGCAACACTTACCATCAGGTGTACTGTTTGTTCGTTTACCACCATTTGCAATTAAATAAGAACACAATGATCTAAGAAGATGAATATTTCTACTGATACAGTAGCTAAGCCCGTAATTTGTTTTTCATGTAGAAATTTATAAGAAAATTTCTATTTTTATTCATTCATTTCAACTCATATACGTCCCACTGCTGGGCTCGAGCCTCCTCCACAATACGAAGGAAATTGACCTACTATACCATGCTAGTCAGGCGTGTTAGGATTTTATGTCGAGTTAAAGTTTTATTTAAAGTTTTCGTTCTCTTGCATAGATTTTATATGCATATTTAATCCCTTAGTTGTCTTTCTTCTTCTTCTTTTTGTCTTGGCAATCAGCTACAAATACGAGCCATTTTTGCTAGTGTCTCGTTATACTTATCTTTTCAAGTTATCAGTTTATTCATGTCAGTAATGGTCTGTCAGTAAGTCAAAGTGTCGCTTTCAACAGTGTAATGGCCACTGTTAAAGGTATCTTCTGAGAATTTTGGTGGAAACAAAAAGGTATGTATAGCAGTTTTATATCATATTCACTACACCTCAGCAGTTCTGCAGCTATATATTACATAAAATGCGATCAATGTTATTGAATATAACACGTTAATACACTAAGATATTGAATATAATACAAGAACACCACATGACATTCCAGATTCCCGCCACAATCCCCGGTGGGAGGAGGTGGAGAATTGTATTCTTACTCTGTCACCACACTATAAAATTATGGCTTTTTTTTTTTTTTTTTTTTTTATTGCCAACGGTGGCAAACGAGCAAGCAGCACACCTGATGGTAAGTGAAACTGCTGCACATGGACCATTGCAATACCAGGGGCACAGCCAGGCCGCTGCCTACCGTGAAGGAAATACTCTTCTTAAACCTCGTTTAAAGAAGGACATGTCATAGCGCTCGGGAAACACAGCAGCAGGTAGTTCATTCCAGAGCTTGCACGTACGTGGGAGAAATGATCGCTGGAAACGTACAGTTGAAGACCATAACGGCTGCTTTTCCTCTCAGAAAAACCCTATAAAATTTTGTCTGGTGTAGAAATCGGACCTGAGGCCTCATGGATAGGCGCATATCATAATATTTTAGAAGATATGAAAATATGAGGGCAAGGCGACTGAAACCAAAGAGAAGCGAAGGTGTATTGCTGGTTGTGTAATAAAAATAGACATCGTTTTAATACCTAATTACATGATTTCGGTAGACACAATAAATACGAGGATAACGTTGTTATCCAATTACATTCATCCCACGCCCCGTTTTTATAACCTTGATTTTTCCCTCTCAAAGCGGACAAATTTTATTTCTTCAAAAAAGTAAATTAGATTTCTGACACTATACTATTATTAGATTGGTATTATTAGAATCAAAGTAAGGTATTATCCGTACTTAATATTGTAACTTATTAATAATATCCAGGACATACATCCCGCCGGGCTGGCCACGAACGTCAAGAAATCGGTAGCAATGGTCGGCCCAATGGTGAAGGGAGGGAATATAGTGGGTTATGGAGCCTCACGCTGCCCTTTCGTAACCACGGAATGGACGACGTGCGTCTAGATCAGGGATTACCAATGTGTGTTCCACGGAAACTAGGGGTTCCGTAGCTTTTAATTTTAGTAATTTGACTGTGAAATAATACCGCGGTCACAAATATTATTTTGAAATAACGTAAACGTGATGAAAATAACTCATTACTATTCTGTAAGTAGATAGATAATTAGCAAAAATTCAGCCTGGGCTATGGTACAACAGCGCACGTAGCCAGATACAATGCGCGGCGGTCTTCCTTTCCTGTTCGGATGTATTATCATTTGATACTTCCATAAAATAAAAGGTATTCGGTTGATGTTCCGTTATCTTTAAAGTTTAGGAACCCCTTGACTAGATCATAGCTCACCCAAAAAAGGCACAGCTACATACAAGTGAAGTTAATTGAAGGCTTTTATTTGATTTTGTTTGTTTATATGTTATGCTTACACAGCTTAACAAGTTACAGAAAATGCTCTGAGATTCTTTTATTCAGGAACAAAGTACTATACCCTATCATCTCACTGTTGGGCTCGAGCTTTCTCCCCAATACGAAGAAAATTGACTATACCACATTGGTCAAAACGTATAATACAGGACTTTATATCGAGCTTTCGTTGCATAGATGTTGAATGCATATTATAATCCTTTAATCGTCTTTTAACGACACCCACAGACAAGAACCACACTGTTGACAGTTGTCTGTCTACAGCCGCGGACCGGTCCGTCCGGGGTAGGAGCACGCTGAGCAGAAAATCGACGTACGAGTTGCTAGCAATTTGTTACTATGCTTCGTTCAGTGAGCAAGAGAGCCAGAAGGCCAACTTTCTGAAGGTGTTTGCGTGTGGTGGGGTGGTATCACCGCACCTCATTGCATGCATTCACACTCCCTTCACTTTCTTCACTGTAGGCAGCGGCCTAGCCAAGGTCCATGAACGGCAGCAACACTTACCATCAGGTCTACTGTACGCTCCTTTGCCACTGTTTGCAATAAAAAAAAGATTTCGTTGCATAGATGCTGTATGCATATTATAACTCCTCAATCATCTTATACGAAATCCACGGGCAAGAAAGTAGGGATGTGAAAAAATAATCGATATTTATAATAATCGATTATTACGAAAAATTTATCGATTAATAATCGATTTTTACAATTGATTATCAAAACAATAAAAATCGATTATTAATCGATTTTTTATTATTCGAAATTCGATCGAAATTAAACGATTATTCGCTGCCAGATTTCCTAAAAAACGACTAAAAAAGCCATCACGATTGTTTCATACTATATTAGAAAATAAAGCTCACATTTCCTAAAAAAAAGTTATCATAATCCTGTTGGGAGAAAAATCGATTATTTTATAATCGATTTATTTTAAAGAACAAAAAATCGATTATTTACCCTCCAAGTCACATCCCTACAAGAAAGAGGATGATGAATTTTATTCTTACTCCGTCACCACACAGAGACGTAACATCATCATCATCATCATCATTGCAGCCCACATACGTCCCACTGTTGGGCTCGGGCCTCCTCCACAATGGGAGGGCATTTGACCTACTATACCATGCTGGTCAGACATGTTGGTATAGGGTTTCATTTCAAGTTTTCCTTCTCTTGCACAGATGTTATGTGCATATTATATCCCATAGTCGTCTTATACGACATCCACGGGCAAGATAGGGAGTGGTGAATTGTATTCTTACTCCGTCACCACACGGAAAAAAAAAAGAAAAAGAAAGACGTACCATATTTCCATTTATTTTAGACATTTCCACTCAAAGATATGGCCATATTTATGTATAAGTGTATTCTATTAAAAGCACCCTACGGCGTCGTAGGCAAGTTTATAGTTTCCGGTGAAAATTTGCATTTTCCGGCACTTACACGCCTTCGGTTTGATCGAAACGATCACGAGAATATCATTAACTGTTTCAAAAATAAACTATTTACCACATTGGCGCACTAAGCTTTTTAGAGGGCCAGGGTTTAATGCTAAATGGAAGCCTCCATTATCGTACAAGGTTTAAGATAAGAGTGTCAACAAATGAAATGATGGCTGTAATCGCAGTAATACAATAGCAGAATGTAGAGCTGTCATTTCAGCCCACATAAATCCCGCTGTTATTTTTTTTTATTGCAAACCGTACACTTGATGGTAAGTGTTGCTGCCGCTCATGGACCTTTGCAAGACCGCTGCCTACCGTGAAGTAAGTGAAGGGAGTGTGAATGCGTACAATGAGATTTGGTGATAAAGGCGTCACCGAAACCCACCACATGCGAACACCCTCAGAAAGTTAGGCTGCCGGATCTCTCGCTCACCGAATGAAGCGCAGTAACAAATTGCTACTACTCAAACGTCGATTTTCTGCGAGAGTGGTACTACCCCGGACAGACCGGCCCGCGGCTGTAGACAGACAACTGTGAACAGTGTGTTCATACCTCTGTTAGGTTAGGGCCTCCGCAATGGGAGGTAAATTAATCCAATATACCCCTCTAGTCAGACACGTTGACAAAGGGCTTACGTCACGTTTTCCTTCTCTTTTATAGATATTATCTGCTTATCATATTTTCTTTTTGTTGCCGATAATAGCAAACGAGTAAACAGCACACCTGATTGTAAGTAATACTGCCGTACGTGGACTTTTGCAATACCGGAGGCAATAGCTACGCCGTTTCTACTGTAAAGAAAATGCTTTTCTCAAACCTCCTTTAAAGAAGGATATATTATAGGCGCTCCGGCAACACAGCAGTTTATGAGTGGTAGTACCACACTGTCGATAGTTATTTGTCTACAGTCGCGGGCCGGTCCGTCCGGGGTAGTACCACACTGAGCAGAAAATCGACGTCTGAGTAGTAGCAATTTGTTACTGCGCTTCGTTCGGTGAGCGAGAGAGCCGGAAGCCCAACTTTCTGAGGGTGTTCGCGTGTGGAGGGTTTTGGTGGTGCCCTTGGTATCACCGAGCCTCAATGCACGCATTCACACTCCCTTCACTTTCTCCGCGGTAGGCAGCGGCCTTGTAAAGGTCCATGAGTGACAGCAGCACTTACCATCAGGTGTACTGTTTGCTCGTTTGCCACCGTATGGTATAAAAAAAAGCAGCAGCTAGTTCATTTCAGAGCTTGCACGTTTAACGTATTGTTACTTAGTAAGCATATTGCTTGAATAGTAATAATTTGCTAAGGTATTTGATTGTGTACTTATTATTATTAGTGGTCGGTGTGTGGTCGAAATTCGGCCATAATTAATTTTAATTAATTTTTCTGCTACACAATTTTCTTTAATTTTATTTATGTATAATTCTAAATTAAGCAAGCTGTATTTCACTAATAACTAATATATAAGCACAAATCTTTAGTAGACATTGTCATCATAATTATGATTGTTTGACATTCAGTTCGACCAGAGATTTTAACCGTAAACAAAAGTGTATAAGCGTTGCTACACAACACACTCACTCAAACGTGTGTGTGTGTATGTAGGGATTGCATTGTAGTGTGCGTAATGCCTTTTTTAATGAACTTAATGTATTTCTAATTCATAAAAATATGAAATTTCAGTTTTATGCACTTCTCCTCATTATATACATCAACTGTGCCAAATTTCATACTTGTCCATCCACATAATTTTCGTAAAAAGGGGTACAAAGTTTTTGCTTCATGTATTTATATTTATATATATAGATATATACATTCAATGTTTACGGAATTATCTTAAAAAACGTTATTTCCCAAGTTTATCTCTAGAATATCAGGATGACCTTTACCATGGACCTTTAACCAACATTCTAGAATAGACTGATAATAATAGTATATTATTAAAGTTTATATTTTGTAGTTACCATTATAATTTATTATTGCCGTTGGTGGCCACCAGCGTGGTATAGTCGGTCACTTTCTTATTTTGGAAGAAAATCAAGCCCAGCAGTGGGACGTAGTTAACCTGGGATGATGACGATGATATAACGCAAAAAGAGTATGACTAAAGTGAACACACTATGGATTTTATTGCGTTTGCATTTGATTTTTGATTGCCGGTCGTCTCAAAAACTTCACAGCGTTCACGGTCACGGGTGGATTAAGATGTCTCACGTCCAACAAGTCATCGTTATTACAGAAATTTATATCTACCCGCAACAGAATTAGTTATTAAATTTTAGTTCACATTTTGATACAATTTTTTTGCCCGTACAAAAATCAATTGTCCGTGCGGTGATGGAGTAACAATACAACTCAACACCGTATTCTTGCCCGTGGATATCGTAAAAGACGACTAAGGGCAATATAACATCTGCAATAATAAATTCATTTCATTTCGGCTCATAGGTATTCCCTCCTATTATGGAGCAGGCTCGAGGCCAACAATGAGACATCTTTGGGCTGATATAAGGATGACTTATATCAAATACAAAAGCGGTAAAATACCTTAGGAAGATTGACCTACTATACCACACTCGTCAAACGCGTTGATATTTTTTTTATGTTTTTTTTTATGGGTGTGATAATCCGTCCGGGGCGATGAAAGGACGGCGCGCGGGCCCATAACCCACCCGTACCCACGTCACCTCGTTGTTGGGCCGACCACCGGAGCAGATGTGACTTGTAGACGCGTTGGTATAGTTTTGTTTCATGTTTTCTTCTCTTACATAGATTTTATACACATATTTAATCCCTTTGTCATCTTTTACGACACTCACGGATAAGAAAGGTGGTAATTAATTATTGTCCGTACAAAAATCAAATACATACGCAATAAAATTCGTAAAAATAGTTTTATTTACAATTACCCGCATAGTTCTCGTTCCCGTGGGAATACCGAGATAAAATATAGCCTATGTTACTCTCTGATATTATAGCTTTCCATTGGTGAAAGAATTTTTGAAATCGGTTCGGTGGTTTAAGCTTGAAAGCGTAACAAACAAACTTACTTTTACTTAGTAAGAATTTGTAATACTCGCGTAAATATAAGAAATCATTAAATACCAACTGTTTAAATTTATACATTGACTATTTTAATAACACGTCTATTTATATCCGAAACCCACGCTGATCTATTAATATCCTTACATATTTAATAGCAAGTGAGAAATTGAACGTCACGATACAAAAAGCCGTCGTATGACGTCAGAGGTCTGATGGGAGCTATAATTGAAAAGATATTATGATCAAGCACTTTCTAACTTGTAGGTATTTAGTAACCAGGCAGATGACGAAAGCGGTGACGAAACGCGAAAGTTTATAAGTATGTGAGGCGGTTTGTTGCTCTTTCACCCAAAAACTACTGAATGGATTTTGATGAAATTTCACAATAATACAGCTTACATATTAGAATAACACACAGGCTATCATTTAGCTCTATGACATGTCCTTTTTTAAACGAGGTTTAAGAAGAGTATTTATTTCACGGTAAGCAACGGCTTGGCTGTGCCCCTGGTATTGCAAAGGTCCATGTGTGGCAGTATCACTTACCATCGGGTGTGCTGCCTGCTCGTTTGCCACCAACGGCAATAAAAAAAATAACCCGATATTCCCACGGGAAGGGAAATTATGCGGGTAATACCGCAGAGTAGCTGTGCTAGTTTCATATTTTAATGCACACATTTTCTGTGTGATGACGGAGTAAAAATACATTTCTCCATCTCCTGTCTTGCCCGTGGGTGTCGTAAAAGACGACTAAGGAATTAAATATGCATAAGACATTTATGTAAGAGAAGCAAAACTCGAATTAAACCCTATAGTAACAGGTTTGACCAGCATGGTATAGTAGGTCAATTTCCCTCCTATTGTGGAGACGGCTCCAGCCCAACCAGTGAGACGTATATGAGCTGAAATAATGATGGCTGCTCTAGTGGTTAACTCGTGATCCCGCAAGCGGCACCCGGTCCAGCCATAATCTTCTCATTATATTTGTGATTCATCATCATCATCTTGCTCTTATCCCAATTACTTGGGGTCGACGCAATATGTCATCTGTTTTGACATATTGCAAAAAATTTCGGCAATGACTTTTATGACCGGCCGCCTGCCTGACGTCAACCCTCCTTGGGAATGTAATCGTTGACCCAAATGGTACCAGATGGAGTTGGTCCGGGTCAATCTAGGGCTCTTAGGTAGTATTCGAAGCCGCTACCACACAGCACTCATTATATTTGTGATTATTGTTATATTTATAAATTGTGCTATATAATATTTCGAATGGCATCACACTGGAACTATTAATAAACATATTGTAAGATGTAATTTTGTTTAAGTGAAATTAGAAAATTAAAAAATAGACATTCCCGCTGAGTTTCTTGCCGGAATCTGCCGAATCTTCTCAGTGTGGTCGCGTTCCGATCCGGTGGTAATTTTAAGAAAAATGTAAAAAAATAAAATGACAATATGTAAGTGCCCCCGCAGGGTTTATCCATACTAATATTATAAATGCGAAAGTAAGGATGTTTGTTTGTTTGTAACGCTTTCACGCTTAAACCACCAAATCGATTTCAAAAATTCTTTCACCAATGGAAAGCTATAATATCAGTGAGTAACATAGACTATATTTTATCCCGGTATTCCCACAGGAACGGGAACTACGCCGCGGGTAAAGCGAATGAAACCGAAGCGAAGCGAGGGCGGGTTGCTAGTATTTAATATCGAAAGAATCATTACCTTTATCGCCGCAATTATCGTTGCTATAAACAATTGACACCACATTTACTTTTCACTGCACTTCATACTTGACGAAAACATGTAAATGTATTATTGTATAGCAGCTGTCCACGCGGACGCATCGCTCACTCAAGTAGGAGAGAGACAGATGTCGAACGCTGCCGAACGCGGAGGCCGATTGTGCCTCTTTGTCGCTCGTTCCGCGCTCTCGCTTGCACTTCAAGCCTTAAATGGAACGCCTCAGAGCGAGGTAACGCCGCATGAGTCATGTTTTTTTCGTGCGTGCAGCCGGCTCCATCGAGTTATAAGACGTTGTCACGTCAAAAATAACTTAATAAACATACAATTAACGGACACTCGTAATCGCATTATACTTTAAATGTAATTAAGGTGTAGCTTCAAAAGTTTAATTATTTACTTCACTCATTACAAGCGTGTCACTCAATAATTCAATGTGTCTCGACCCAAAACTTTTGTGAAATACGTCTATTGTACTTTCACTACTAATTATAATGTGACAAGACTTTAATTATCCGAATTTTAGGGGAGTATTGTTATAGAAAATTTCAAATTTCCTCATCAACATCACAGGTCATATACGTCCCACTGCTGAATTCGAGCCTCCTCCATAATAGGAGGGAAATTGACCTACTATACCACGCTGGTTAGACGTGTTGGCATGGGGTTTTATATCGAGTTTTCCGTCTTTTATTGTTGTTATTTGCATATCATATCCCTTAGTCGTCTTTTACAACACCCACGGGCGTGGCGATTTGTATTCTTAATCCGTCACCACACAGAAGAACCGCCCCCGCCGCCACTTATAACAATTATTCTATTAATTCAAAAAAAAATCTATAGTTTTATTTACAATGTGTAATACTCGGGTAAACACCAGAAACTATTATTCATTTGGGTAAAATTTAATCTTGAGAAAGTTACTTTTAACGTGTGCAGTATCTAGTCCTCCTGTATATAAAGATTAGCGTATTCCTGTAGATTCACCCACGTAGTTCCCGTTTCCGAGGAAATACTGGGATATAATAAGTATAAGTTACTCCTTATACAGACAATTACCTAATAGTAAAATATTATTAAAATCGATCCAGCCGTTTTTAAGATTACCCGCATTTATATCCCTTGATCGTCTTTTACGACATCCACGGGCAAGATAGGGAGTGATGGCTGCATTCTTACGCCGTCACTACACGGCAATTTATTTGTATAGATAAATATTATACCTACTGTTCCCAATTTATTACATAAACTTCAGATTCAATAAAGCCGAGACCTCTCTTTTGTTTGATATCTTTTCGCAGGGATAGAGAAAAAAAAATATTATGCAAACGTTATCCAATCTAATATATTTCTATATCAGATTTCCTTTTTCTATTTTTGTTTCAGAAGGCGTATTTCTTACGAAGTGATATTATATATACCGATTCTTCTGATATTGTTGTGGCGAGTACATTTTTGTAACGTTTCTAGAATGTTCTCTGTGGATTACCGATTTGATGACTATCAAAGCATTGTCTTTGTTTAGAATCATTTTCTTCTTATGCTGGCGATAAATTTGTATCAAATTGTGAGTCAAAATTTAACAACTAATTTATTTTTGATTGCGGAGTTTCGGCGAGAATATGGAAGTGACATGTCACGCTCTTGAATTATATTCATTTTTTTACTGTTTTATAGCTTTATATTCAATAATTTTGCTGATATTTTATGTAATATAATACAGTTAAAGTGCTGAGATGTGGTGAATGTGATATAAGAGTGGTTTACGTGTATTTTTATATTGTATCTAGCAATCCGCCCTCGCTTCGCTTCGGTTATAGGTTATAGTCGTTTTACCCGCGTAGTTCCCGTTCCCGTGGGAATACGGGGATAAAATATAGCCTAGTTTACGCCCTGATATTATAGCTTTGCATTGGTGAAAGAATTTTTGAAATCGGTCCAGCCGTTTTGAAGATTACCTGGAACAAACAGACAGACAGACAGACAAAAATTTTTTAATTGCTATTTTAGGCATAGGTGTCGTGCAAATAACCGTGTGAGCATGAAAAAAGCCTATTATTTTGACATTACAAACAGACACACCAATTTTATTTATTGGTATAGATGAAATTCCCAAACAAACTATTTAATATGCATTTCAGCAATTAATGTTAACGACTTGACTTACTGACGGATGATGACTTAATAAGCTATTTAATATAAAGAAGTGTAAAATAATATGTGAAAAAAATCGTATTTTACTTGGCTGTATAAACTTTCCTGTTCCCTTTGCCTGTCCGAATAGATAAAAATAAGCAAAAAGAAATTAAAAACCAATTCTATAGCGGGTAGATATAAATTTCTATAATACGAATAACTTATTGGACGTGAGACATCTTAGTCCGCCCGTGACCATGAACGCTATAAAGTATTCGAAACATTGACCATACTAAAATCAAGTACATAGGCGATAAAATATGTATAAATAGTTTTATTTAAAATATTATTATTAATGTAATACTCAAACTTCAGAAATCATTATTGTGTTTGATTTTCAAAATCTCATTATTTCAACTCATATACAACAGTATAGGGCTCGAGCCTCGTCAATTGAATTCAAATTGACCTACATACTATACCACGCTGGTCATATGGGTTGGTAAAGCGTTTTATTTCGAGTTTTACTTCACTTGCACAGATATTATATGCGTATTATATTCCTTAGTTGTCTTTTACGACATCCATGGGAAAGATAAGGAGCCGCATAGTTCCCGTTCCCGTGGGAATACCGGGATAAAATATAGCCTAGTTTACTCCCTGAAAGCTATAATGCTTTCCATTGGTGAAAGAATTTTTGAAATCGGTCCAGCCGTTTTGAAAATTACCCGGAACAAACAGACAGACAGACAGACAGACAAAAATGTTTTAATTGCTATTTTAGGCATAGGTGTCGTGCAAATAACCGTGTGAGCATGAAAAAAGCCTATTATTTTGACATTACAAACAGACACTCCAATTTTATTTATTGGTATATAGATTTCTTATGTACGTGTATATATCACTGAGCTCAGTGATATATACACGTACATAAGAAATTTAATTAAAATTTCATCAACATCGGTCCAGCCGTTTAGGAGGCTAAACGGCTGGCCCGATGTTGATGAAATTTTTTTTGTGTGTTTTGAAAAGGATTCAAGAATGGTTTAGATTCACAATTGAACTCGGTAGGTGGCGCTTCTTTTATTTTATTTGAACAGAACAACGTCTGTTGGGTCAACTAATTATAGATAAAATTGTGATTGTCTATTAACGCCCGACCTATTTATTATCATAGTCGAAGTTTATTTTACATCATATATTATGCAAAAGTTTCGGCAATGGTTTTAAGATCGCCCGGCCTGACGTCAACACTCTTTGGTAAAATAATTGTTGACCATACGCCATGAAATGAACTTGACCCAAATCGATTTATACTTTTAACCCTAAACCTATTAAAATATAATTAATTCAAAATTAAAACTTTGTAACTTTTGTTTGCTTATATTTAAGTGGCTATTATAAATTAATATTCTGTTTGGTGATGGAGTAAGAATACAATTTACCACTCCCTACCTTGCCCGTGGATTTCGTACAAGACGACTAAGGGATATAATACGCATATAAAATCAATGCAAGGGAAGGAAAACTTGAAACAAAACTCTATACCAACCCGTCTGGCCAGCATGGTATAGTAAGGTCAATTTTGCCTTACTATTGTGGAGGAGGCTCGAGCCCAGCAATGGGACGTATATGAGCTGAAATGATGATGATTTAAATTAATATGACTGAACAGATGGTGTAGTAATTAAGATACCGACTTACTGTGTCAGTGTCATGGATTCGAATCATGAGTAGGACCACCTTTGTGCGGGTGACTGACGCGGGGAGTTAGCCCGTCACCCGTCGAGAAGCCGACCGCCCAACGACGACCGACATCCTCCCTCGAGAGGACGTCAGTCGAGGAGAGGGTATTCAAGGTGTATTCCGTCGGGCCGACCACTGACGACAAGTTACCCTGCACCGGTTGTCGGCCCAACGACGAAGGCAACGTGCCATGGGTGGGTTACGGGGACGCGCGCCGCCCTCTGTCCCACGGAGCCGGGCAGCGTGTGCGCTGACCATACCCAACCCAAATAAAAAAAAAGGTCAACCATCCACAAATTACTGTTCTGATGTTGTTTATGAACTTTTTTTTTTTTTGATTGGGCTGCGGTCGGCGCGCTCCTCGCACCACTCCGTCCGGGGCGACAGAGAGGCGTAAGCACGCAACACCCGCAACCCACCCGAACACCACGTCGCCTTCGTCGTTGGGCCGACCACCGGAGCAGGGTTACTTGTCGTCAGTGGTCGGCCCGACGGAATACCCCCTATTTGGGGTACCCTCCCATCGACCGACGTCCCCCCCTCGGGGAGGACGTCGGTCTTTCCTCACGCGGTCGGCCTCTCGGCGGGTGACGGACTAACTCCCCGGTCACGTCACCCGCGGCCTCGGCTAGGGCGGCATGACGCGCAGTTATTTGTGTTCATTAATTACTAGCAACCCGCCCTCGCTTCGCTTCGGTTTCAGTCGCTTTACACGTGGCGTAGTTCCCGTTCCTGTGGGAATACCGGGATAAAATATAGCCTATGTTACTCCCTGATATTATAGCTTTCCATTTGTGAAAGAATTTCTGAAATCGGTTCGGTGGTTTAAGCGTGAAAGCGTTACAAACCAACAAACAAACAAACAAACAACCTTACTTTCGCATTTATAATATTAGTATGGATGTTTGTGAAGTCCCCCGAAATACAAGGATTACCTCCTTTTAGCAGGGTGTTGTCTCAAAAAAAAAATTATTTCTGATGTTTACAAAAGTGTAATACTTACGTAAACATCAGAAATAATTTTTTTACACTGTAAATAAATGTAAATTACGGGTTTTTTTTTCGTTTGTATTTGATTCAGCGTTCAGGATCACGGCTCATGGTCCATGGTCCGCCCGTTCATACAAACGCGATAAAATCCGTAAAGTTGTTTTATATACAAAACAAATAATCGCGAAGTTTATTTCAACCCTCTACAATCCTCCGACTTCATTCGCGTAGTTTCCGTTCGCGTGGGAATATCGGTGTAAAATATAGTCTACAGACAACGCCCCTTTTTTTTAATTAAAAAAAAAACTAGCAACGCCCTGCGAATTTACCCGCATAGTTCCCCTTCCCATGGAAATATCGAGATAAATTATAGCCTATGTGTTATTCTGTTATGTAAGTTATATTATTGTGAAGTTTCATCAAAATCCATTCAGTAGTTTTTGCGTGAAAGAGCAACAAACATCTTCACATCCTCACAAATTTTCGTCTTTATAATATTAGTAGGAAGTTATTCCTTACATAGACAGCTACCTGGTAGTCAAATATTATCAATATCAGTCCAGCCCTTTTGAAGATTACCCGGAACAAACAGACATATAGACAAACAACTGGTTATTTAGGCATAGGTATAGGACAAATAAATTTGTGAGCATGAAAAAACCCTATTATTTTGACATTACAAACATTGAAATTTTATTTAGTTATATACTAGCAATCCGCCCTCGCTTCGCTTTCAGTTGCCTTATCCGCGTATTCCCCGTTCCCGTGGGAACACCGGGATAAAATATAGCCTATGTTACTCCCGGATATTATAGATTTCCGTTAGTGCAAAAAAATTTGAAATCGGTTAGGTTGTTTAAGCGTAACAAACAAACAAACTTACTTTCGCATTTATAATATTAGTAAGGATATTAAAAATAATTATCATTAAGCATATGATATACTCATCATCTTCATCTCAGGCCATAATCGTCCCCTCTGTCGGGCTCAGGCCCCCTCCACTATAGGAGCAAAAATTACCACCGCGCTGGTCAAACGGGTTGGCATAGGGTTTTGTTTCAATTTTCTTCTCTTGCCTATTTATCCCCATGTTATATACACATTATATCCCTTAGTTATCTTTTACTAGCAACGCGCCCTCGCTTCGCTTCGGTTTCAGTCGCCTTATCCGTGTAATTCCCGTTCCCGTAGCAATACAAGGATAAAATATAGCCTATGTTACTCCCTGATATTATTGCTTTCCATTGGTGAAAGAATTTTTGAAATCGATTCGGTGGTTTAAGCGTGAAAGCGTAACAAACAAACAAATTTACTTTCGCATCTATACCAATAAATAAAATTGGAGTGTCTGTTTGTAATGTCAAAATAATAGGCTTTTTTCATGCTCACACGGTTATTTGCACGACACCTATGCCTAAAATAGCGATTAAAAAAATTTTGTCTGTCTGTTTGTCTGTTTGTTCCGGGTAATCTTCAAAACGGCTGGACCGATTTCAAAAATTCTTTCACCAATGGAAAGCTATAATATCAGGGCGTAAACTAGGCTATATTTTATCCCGGTATTCCCACGGGAACGGGAACTACGCGGGTAAAACGACTATAACCTTTAACCGAAGCGAAGCGAGGGCGGATTGCTAGTTTATATATAAACATAGAAAAGTTTATATAGTCGAAAAAAGGTTACAGCAGAAAATATTACATAGTCGTTAAGTTTTATTAAATTTTCTAATTTTCTGCGCAACTTTCTTAATATTTTTTTCCTTAAAAGTCATTTTCTAAGTAGTAAAAAACTTAAAAAGAAAGATGGACGAAATCGGTAAAGTCGTTCTCAAGTCATGTTATTGTCCTGCCCGAATGGCGCCACCTACCGGGTCCAATTGTGAATCTAAACCATGCTCAAATCCCCTTGAATACACACAAAAAATTTCTTCAACATTGGTCAAGCCGTATAGGATGAGTTCAGTCACATACGCACGTACGCTAAAAATTTATATATAAGATAGTCCAATCTGATAAGCCGGTTTAAGATCGAACCCTTAAGAAATTTTGCTTTGCGTTCTTAAGATAACATTGACAGATAATTTTTATGCTACAATTTAGATAATGTCTATTCTCCGTGTGATGATAGGATAATAATAATAAATAAATAATAATTATTATTATTATCGCCTTCCGTGTGGTGACGGAGTAAGAATACAATTCATTCACAATCTTAACCGTGGGTGATCGTACGAGATGACCAAGGGATATAAAACGCATATAACATCTATGCGAGAGAAGGAAATCTCGAAATAAAACCCTATACCAACACGTCTGACCAGCGTGGTATAGTAGGTCAATTACCCTTCCATTATGGAGGAGGCCCGAGCCCAACAGTAGGACGTATGATCATGATGATTATTATCGTATCACTATCCATGCATCAGCTCAAGGACGTCCACTGCCATACACAGGCTTCTCTACGAGAATGCCATTTGAAACGGTCTTATGCCACTTACATCTAGCAATTCCCTGCGACTTTCAAGATGCCGTGAATCGACCAAGTAGGGGATCGTACTAGGGTGCGTCATCTGATTCGTGGTCGCTACTCCAGAACCTTTCTTCTCAACGGTTGTCGATTTGACGATCGACGTGGCCCGCCCATTACCGTTTCATTAAAGTTTAATATCTATACCAATAAATAAAACTGGAGTGTCTGTTTGTAATGTCAAAATAATAGGCTTTTTTCATGCTCACACGGTTATTTGCACGACACCTATGCCTAAAATACAGATTAAAAAATTTTTGTCTGTCTGTCTGTTTGTTCCGGGTAATCTTCAAAACGGGTGGACCGATTTCAAAAATTCTTTCACCAATGGAAAGCTATAATATCAGGGCGTAAACTAGGTTATATTTTATCCCGGTATTCCCACGGGAACGGGAACTACGCGGGTAAAACGACTAAAACCGAAGCGAAGCGAGTGCGGGTTGCTAGTATATTATATAAAGGTACAGTAGAAACTCGATTATCCGGATCTCGGTTATACGGATTCGCGATTATCCGGACTACCAGTCGCAAGTATGAACGTGTCTAAAATAGCATGTCTGGCCCGCGCTCCGCGGAATCGCTGCCCCACGCGTTTCATTATTGTTTTAGTTAGTAATTGTTACTGTGCTCTCTGCGTGCCCCGCAGGATATATATATTCATCTTTTAAATCCATAAAATTAGGTATATACTACATATGCACAAAACCAAAGGAGGTTTCTCATACATTCGATTATCCGGCTTTTCGATTATCCGAATGCCTAACGACAACAATTAGTCCAGTTAATCGAGTTTCTACTGTATATGATCAGATGACTTGGTATAAGGCTTTTATTTCCAGTTTTCCTTTTTAGTTATGTTATCTGTTATTTTAAGGTTCATTTCCGTGCATCGCAGTCGATCACGGTCACCGATCGCGCGCGGCCGATGCAACAATAGTCAAAGTATGAAAATGTTGCCGAGGTACGCGACAGTCGCGCGCGGCCAACAACAAAAACGGCGCCATACATTTTTATACTTTGACTATTGTTGCAAAGCCGAAAGCGATTGATCGCACGTGGCCGCGATGCCCGGCAATTAACCTTTAGACGTCTTTTAAGATAACCGTGAAAAAGGAGGGCGCGAATTATATTCTTATTCCGTCACCACATGGATTATCTTCATATCAATTCATCTATCAAACTATTCTCTTCAGAAAAGGATAACAGTCGTACCATCCCCTGCTTGACGATTACAGTTATTGTTATTAATTGCCCGAAAGATCACTTCTGGCTTCTTCTTTGCTGCACCTTTTGGAGTCGGAGTAGCCCGGCAGCCTGGAGCTCGAAACTAGATATTGATTCCATCAACAGTTAGTTATCTCAGATCAAAATTTTTCAAAACTTCTTTCAGGAAATGGGATGGCTGGCTCAGATTCAACTCATTTCGAATTTCTTTTTTTATTATTTTCTAATTGTATGAACGGACTATCTGGTCTAGTTTACATTTAGGTTGCAAGAACTGGCACTGCCTAACTTTTTTTAGGCGAGTTATGGTTTGGACTCCCGTCGTCCGTTCTGCCGGAGTACCGAATTCCCTCCCTTTTGGCATTGAGTTGACCACTGGTACCGAGTCCTTGACATTCGTAGACAGCCCAACGGGTTACCCATTCGGGTATCAAACCCGACTGATATGACCGTCGCCCCCACGGGGCATCACCTTCACGTGGTCAGCTTCTGCGGAAGACGAACTATACCCCGATCCAGTCACCCGCAGCCGTGGCTAGGGTGGCATTAAGCGGATGCACTGCCTAGATAGCTTACACAAGCCCAGCAAGCCAGGCAAATGGTACAGCCTGTTGTAGTCCGACTGGCAAACAGCTCAGCTCAATTATATACCGAGTCTAACGCTGACCACATTCGGCGTCTTTTACGGCTTCTATGGCAAAAATAAGAAGTAATATTATATCATATTCCAATCCCATCATCAAATAAGGAATATAGGTCAAGTTAATAAAACCGTAATAAAAAAGCCTGTTGAGAAAAATATTTTTCTTTAGAAGCAATATTTGAAACGATAACGGTTGCCTGTAACAACAGCAGCAGATAGAAACTTGCGAACACTTATCTGGAGCGTGATACTATTTCAAAATGGCACAGCGTCCGGACAATGTTTGAAAGTTATATAAGTTTTTGTTATTCCACAAACATTTCTGCTTTACTTTATACTCTATGAAATGGCACAATAACAGTCCTTCCCTTTGTATTATTACAATATTGAGAACAGTGGACGTGAAAGAAAAATAATGCTTCCATAATATTTGCGACCCAATTGGAATTTTAAATATTTGTTAGGCTTATTCATAAAATAGATTAATATCTTATACTCGTATCTTTAAACGAGCAAATCTTGTATATATATTTTCAGGATCTCGGAAACAGCTCCAACTATTTTGATAGAATTTGGCATACTAGAGGCCAAAAAATCGATCTAGCTATGTTTTATTCATAGAAAATGTTGTTTTGTCGGTGTTTTTAGCTAATCAATACAATGACATAAAATGTCAATAGAATCATCATCATCTTGCTCTTATCCCAATTACTTGGGGTCGACGCAATATGTCATCTGTTTTGACATATTGCAAAAAGTTTCGGCTATGACTTTTCTGACCGGCCGCCTGCCTGACGTCAACCCTCCTTGGAAATGTAATCGTTGACCCAAATGGTACCAGATGGAGTTGGTCCGGGTCAATCTAGGGCTCACGAGCAAAGCAAGGGTTGGTAGTATTCGAAGCCGCTACCACACAACACGGAAATGTCAATAGAATATGGATTCAAATTTCGGCGTGAACGTCATGAGTGGCAATAACTCAGTTGGGAAGTTGTCCAGTTTTCTTTTTGTTTTGTTTTGGCATTCAAACAGCGTGGTATCGAATCTCGGTGTTATTATTATTCTCTTTTTGTAATTTTTGATATTTTTTCATTATTTAATTTTTATTTTTTATTATTTTATTTATTTATACTTTATTGTACACCATATTATATATAAAATTAGAAACTTATAATAACAATAGTCAGTACAATGGGCGGCCTTATCGCTAACAGCGATTTCTTCCAGGCAACCTTTGTATGGAGAAATTATTGTACAGAGAGAGAGAGTGGTAGTTTATGGTGTAGTAATTAATATAAATACTAATACACATATACACATACAAATATACATAAACGTATACATACAATGAAAATACATATAATTAAAAATATATCAATATAAAATAACAATTAAATAGACTACAATATAACATAGACAGGAAATAGGTAAATTACAGTATTTATACAAGAAGTCAGAGTAGTAAAGTTGACGTAGCAAGTTGTAGGAAAAACGTTAAAGTCTGAGATAATGCGTTTTTAACAATAGCTTAAATGCAGATAAAGTTTTGGCTTGACGTATTTCAAGCGGCAGTTCATTCCACAAACGTACGGCTGAAACAGTGAAAGAGTTTGCGAAAAAGGTTGTGGAATGTACTGGGATTTTTAATTTTAAGTTTTCAGATTATATTAATATAATATATCTATACCAATAAATAAAATTGGAGTGTCTGTTTGTAATGTCAAAATAATAGGCTTTTTTCATGCTCACACGGTTATTTAAACGACACCTATGCATAAAATAGCAATTAAAAAATTTTTGACTATCTGTCTGTTTGTTCCGGGTAATCTTCAAAACGGCTGGACCGATTTCAAAAATTCTTTCACCAATGGCAAGCTATAATATCAGGGCGTAAACTAGGCTATATTTTATCCCGGTATTCCCACGGGAACGGGAACTACGCGGGTAAAACGACTATAGCCTATAACCGAAGCGACGCGAGGGCGGGTTGCTAGTATATAATAAAATTCGACAAAAATACATCAAAAATATACCGAGCGAAGCTCGGTCAACGAGATATTATAGATTTATGAAAACAAATAAAGATTGTAGGATTCGTATCTATCATAGTCACTTATATTCACGTGAATCATGTGGTCTACTGGATTTCATCATTATTATCATTATCTCAGCCCATATACGTCCCACTGTTAGGTTCAGGCCGCCTTTATTATAGAAAGGAATTTGATCTACTACACCACATTGTTTCGAGAGGTATAATTGCGAACAATTTGCATAGATGTTATACGCATATTATATCCCTTACCTCTTAGAATAATAACGTATAGAAGGACAGTGTCGGTACTTTGACGATCAAAAACATGAAGCCAAAAATACTACATGCGCGCAGGCGATTACACCGTACACGCGCACACCACTATACAAATTTTTGAAATCAAATTTTGTTTTTGTTAACATAAAACGTCGAAATTCTTTTAAAAGTAATGTTAATACACTTTTTATGCATTTCAAATGTGTTGTGGCGCCATTTGAATACACAAACCGTCATAATAACCTATTTATTTCTTAAGAGTTGCGTACGTACGTGCAGTACAGTGACCTTGTATATTACGGAACGGTTCCGGCGTAAGCTCCATTAGACTCCAATTTAAATGCTTCATTTTTGTGCACGGATTTACCTTCTGTACGTTACTATTCTAAGCCTTAGGGCTTTTATGAAACCCACGGGCGAGATCCATCACTTAGTAATATTTCATCATCATCATCATCATAATTCAGTTTATCGCCGTCTATGCTTTGCGTAGGTCCCATTCATGTCGTCAAAAAGTGTGCCACCTGCATCCAACGACGCCCAGCAACTTTCCCTAGTACGTCCTACACTGTGTTGTTCGATACGTGGTCACTACTCAAGAGCCTTCCTTCCCCAGCAATTGTCGATTCATCGAGGGATGTGGCCTGCCCATTACCACTTCAGCGTGCTAATTCTTCGTACTATGTCGATTACACCCGTTCTTCTACTGATTTTCATATTTTTTTTTTATTGCAAACGGTGGCAAACGAGCAAACAGTACACCTAATGGTAGGTGTTGCTGCCGCTCATGGACCTTTACAAGGCCGCTGCTTACCATGAAGAAAATGAAGGGAGGTGAATGCGTGCATTGAGGCTCGGTGATACCAAGGGCACCACCAAAACCCTCCACACGCTAATACCCTCAGAAAGATGGGCTTCCGGCTCTCTCGCTCACCGAACGAAGCGCAGTAACAAATTGCTACTACTCAGACGTCGATTTTCTGCGAGACTGTGGTACTACCCCGGATGGACCGGCACGCGGCTGTAGACAGATAACTGTCGACAGTATGGTCCTCCACTTTCATATTTCGCATTCTATCTCACAGAGAAATCCCGAGCATTATCCGCTCCATAGCGCGCTGAGCAATTTTAGGTTTGGTTATGAGGCGTATATTTAGGGATGTTCCCGTGCTGTAAGTTATAAGTGCTAACACACATGAATCGTAGACATGTTTTTAGAGAAAAAGTCACATGTTTTTAAATAAATTTCCTCTTAAAAATTCTTTACGGATAAATACATATAATTCATGGAAATTATCAGTACACCTAAAACGGTATCAGTTATATCTCAGGCAGGGTGTTTATGTGCTTACTCGTTAATGGAAAGGAGGTCGGAAGAATGTAATTAGGTAATACCTAACCACACTCTAAAATGTAAAGTATCGTATAAAATAATGAAGAGCTAAAGCTTATAAGAGTAAATATAGAATATGGTTGAAAGTATATAACACATTTTACCTTACGAAACACACCTTTTACGGTTTCAAACACTAAGCCTACATAAAATATTCAAGGAGTTTGTATAAAGTAGAGACTCCATTATGTGTCATTTCAACGGAACATGTGTTCCAAAGATAAATTAATGCCTTGCCATAGACAAATATATTTCAAATAAAGAACATTATTTTTCATTCGCGCCTTTGTAACGTCTGATATTTGACAGTACAATTTCATTTGACATCCAGACGTTGTTTTCAACGCTCGCGTATCGTAATAAATTATTTTTTACACAATTATATTAGCTTGGATTGTATGTAACGAAATCTTTGAATGTGATTTTCACCTCCATCTAAACGTCGGATTAATTTGAAACTTTGCGTATTTATCAAGAACGGTGACAATGCAATAATTTGAATGGAATGAAACGGAATTAGCAATTTTTACATCCGTGTCTGAGATTTTAGTGTGACTCGATAGATGTCGCTTTCCCCTTTTCTGCATCATGTTCAGTTGTCAATATAAGTGTTATTGAGTTTTTTTTAAGGACCTACATATTTTATTTGTCTGTGTAAGTGCTTGGCTAATACCACATACTACTACCATTTTGAAATTATCATAATCTCAGCCCATAAAAGTTCCACTATTGGGCTTGGCCCTCCACTATAGGAGGGAAATTGACTTACTATATCACGCTGGTTAGACGTGTTGGTACAGGGTTTTGTTTCGAATTTTCCTTCTTTTACATAGATATTATATGCATATTATATCCCTTAGTCGTCTTTTACAACACTCACAGGCAAGAGAGGGGTGGTGAATTGTATTCTTACTCCACACGGATAAATTAAATAAAATTATCATAATAATGTGTTTGAATTTCGATTGCAAATGAGCTTTTTAATAAATTTTCTTCTGCATATTATCCTGAAATTATTATAATATCTTATTAACTTTTTCTACATGACAGTACTTAATATTAGTAGAAGATCTCCAATAACCTTCATCCATCTAATTATAATATCCGACGGCTGTACGCGGGGGTCATCCGGTCGATGGCCCTGTACGGCGCACCGGTGTGGGCGGGGTCCATGACCGCCCGACTTAGGGCCCTTCTGTGGCGACCACAGAGGGTCATGGCGGTCAGGGCCATCCGCGGATACCGCACGGCGGCGACGGAGGCAGCGTGCCTGTTGGCCGGGACTCCCCCGTGGGACCTGGAGGCGGAGATGCTCGCCGGACTATATCGGCGGGTGACGGGGGTGCGAGCGGAGGGCGGTGTGGTCTCGTTAAGGGATCTCACCGCCTGGCGCGTCGACGCCCGCCGAGACGTCATCGCCCGTTGGGCAGTCCGGCTGGAGAGGCCTCGGTTCGGGGTGCGAACCGTGGAGGCCTTCCGGCCGGTGCTGATGCAGTGGTTGGAGAGGCGGCACGGGGTGCTCTCCTTCCGACTGGTGCAGGTTTTGACGGGGCATGGGTGCTTCGCCAAATACCTGCACAAGGTCGTTAGGAGGGAGAGTACACCGTCCTGCCACCACTGCGATTGCGACGAGGACACGGCGCGCCATACGCTCGAGGCCTGCGGGGCTTGGGCAGTGCAGCGCTGTGAACTCGTCGCAATCATCGGTACGGACCTGACGCTGCCGGCTATCGCTAGGGCGATGGTCGACAGCGTCGGGAATTGGGACGCGGTCGCAGCCTTCTGCGAGACAGTGATCTCGCGGAAGGAGGCGGCGGATCGCCTGCGTGAGGAGCGCAGCCTCGAGGAGGAGATCCGCCGCCGGCGACTGGGGCGGCGCAGGCGCAACTATCTGCGCCTCATGCCGCCTTAGCCGAGGCCGCGGGTGACGTGACCGGGGATTAGTCCGTCACCCGCCGAGAGGCCGACCGCGTGAGGAAAGACCGACGTCCTACCCGAGGGGGGGACGTCGGTCGATGGGAGGGTACCCCAATAGGGGGTATTCCGTCGGGCCGACCACTAACGACAAGTTAACGCTGCTCCAGTGGTCGGCGCAACGACGAAGGCGACGTGGTTTTCGGGTGGGTCGCGGGAGTTGCGTGCTTAAGCCCCTCTGTCGCCCCGGACGGAGGGGTGCGGAGGCGCGCCGACCGCGGCCCACCCACAAAAAAAAAAAAAAAAAAATCTAATTATAATATGGAAATTATAATTTATTTAATGAAACTTATGTCAATGGGGTTGCCAAAAATGTAATCTATGCATGAATATAATTAATTAATATTTTAAAAATATATAAAAAAAATTGTCACTACAAAATCTATTTTGGCATTTTATGAATTGGTATACTTTCAAAAACCTGTTTTATTTGGTACAATATGCTTTTCATTCGCTTAGTAAACGGTAAAGTTTGAATTTTAGACCATAAACACACATGCCAGACTAACAATTATGGTAATTTTGCCACCAAAAATAAAAATTATAGTTACTGTTCTTTGAACTCTATATTATTACACTAGCGATCCACCCACGCTTTGTTTCAGTTTCTTTCGCAATGCCCCCGCATTTTAAATCTCTTATAACTTTATTTTTATTTGATATTGATTTTATTGATAGTTTGTAAAGGACAATTTTTATAAGGATAATTGGAAAAGGAATCATACTGTATTGTGTAAAATAGCTTCGCAAATAACCAACAGCTAATATTTTGTATTAATATGTAAAAGATAATAATGGTTACTTTAAGTTTTCCTAGGGTATATAGATATACTACGTAATTTTTTTATAGATTTCAAATATATACAATTTCGTAGTAGTTAGTATATTTCACAGTAGTGGTATTTCGTAGTGTTTTTCACAACATTATCAAATCTTTAAAGTTCTTGAGTTTTCTCTACTACCGTATTAAGTCCTTTGCGTAATTTAAAAGATCGATATGTTCAAATAACGAGTAGTGATTTTGCTTTATACTATGTAGTGATAAACAAATATCAAAATTTAAAATCTTTAATATGCAAAACATCTGAAAAAGCATTAAAATGTTATCGAAAAATATTTATATTCTAACCCTCACGAAATTAATCTATACCAATAAATAAAATTGGAGTGTCTGTTTGTAATGTCAAAATAATAGACTTTTTTCATGCTCACATGGTTATTTGCACTATACATATGCCTAAAAATATACTTTATATTTTTTTTGTCCGTCTGTCTATCTGTTTGTTCCGGGTAATCTTCAAAACGGGTGGACCGATTTCAAAAATTCTTTCACCAATGGAAAGCTATCATATCAGGGAGTAACCTAGACTATATTTTATCCCGGTATTCCCGCGGGAACGGGAACTACGCAGGAAAGACTGATACCGAGGCGAAGCGAGGGCGGGTTGCTAGTAAACAATAACGATAGAAAACAATAAGAAGTACCTCAAACGTGCTTAAAAAAGATAGTCCTTAACTAAATCCAAAAATAATGTCGACCCTAACCACATACGTAGAACACGAGAATAACAAATGCTTACAACAGCTGACAGCTATCATAAGATGGTTGTAAAAGATATAAATATAGAATACTTTAAATAATTTCTAACTGCTAAATTAGATAATGTGTAATCTACATACATATAACTTAATATATATGAGGAATTTAAATGTCAACCTCATAACAAGATTCAAAGTTGCTCAGAGAGTTATGCTCGACATTACTCTACGTGATAAAAGCCGGAATACGGTAATCCGAATAAGAACGGATGTGACCGACATAAATTGAAGAATTAGCACGTTGAAGCTACATCGTTTCAAATAAAGTTTTTCGAGTAGCGACCACGAATCAGATGAAGATTTTATGCCCGTATTCCCACAGAAACAGGAACAACACTGATGAAACCGCCGGGATATATGTTATATTTAATCATCATTATCACTGCTCATATAAGTCCCATTGTTGGGCTCGTGCCTCCTCCATTGAAGGAGAGAATTCAGACGGGTTAGTATTAGGCATGCCTTTTAAGTTCTGTCGTTTCCATATTTCTCGGCAATTTTGAATTTGGAACAGTTCTATATTCGAATGTGTTTAAATTTTGAATCTCAAAACAGTTGAAAGTATTAGGATTAATGATATTGTTTAGTCACAGCGTCGATTGGAATCTGTCAGGTTACGTACGAAAATGAATCTTTCTAAAGAAAATGTTCGTGCAATAATTTTCTACAACTTTAGAAGAGGCCTGACTCGGTTTCAGTAGTTTAAAGAGCTAACATCTTTGTTCAGTGTGAAGCCCCATGTCTGCAGACTGTCGAACGCTGGTATTTAGAATTCCGGCGTGGACATACTAGTGTTAGTGACAAATCTCGCGAAAGACGCCCATTTGCTCTATTTGGCATCTCAGGGACAACTATTCAGAAGAGCTTGCACGAAGGGCTTGGTATGAGAAAGCTAGTTTGACGTTGGATATCGCATCTGCTTTCCGACGATCACAAGGCGGCCCGCGGCAGATGGTATAAGAAAACTTTGCAAAGGTTCAACCGTGGAGAGTCAAATCACGTCTACGACATCATCAGTGGTGACGAATCTTGGATCTATGCCTACGATCCTGATTCCAAACAACAATCTACAATCTGGGTCTTTCAAGATGAGTCAAAGCCGACTAAAGTTGTTTGTTCTCGAAGCACTTCAAAGAAGATGGTGGCCACGTTCGTTGGAAAAACCGGCCATGTTGCGACTATTGCACTTGAAGATCGTAGAACGGTTAACGCAGAGTGGTATACCACAGTTTATTTGCCACAAGTCATCGCCGAACTTCGAAAATCTAACTCAAAGTGACGAATCATCCTGCACCACGACAACGCAAGCTCACACAGCGCTCGTCAAACGATTGAGTATTTGAAGCAGGAAAAAATAGATATTCTTGACCATCCTTCATACATTCCTGACCTAAGCCCTAACGATTTCATTACATTTCCTAAAATTAAGAAAAGTCTTCGTGGTCAAAAGTTCCAGTCCAGTGAAGAAGCAGTCAACGCTTTCAAGTCAGCCATTTTGAACACCCCCACTTTAGAGTGGAATAAATGTTATAATAACTGGTTTGAGCGAATGGAAAAGTGTATTAAGCTACGTGATGAATACTTTGAAAACAATAAAAGTACTATAAGGTTCTAGTTGTGTTTTTTTCGTCAAACGACGTAACTTAAAAAGCATGCCTCGTATTGCGTTTTATTTCGAATTTTCCTTCTCTTGCATAATTGTTATATGCACAAGATATCCCTTAGACACCTTTTACGGCACCCGGGGTGAAGATGGGGTTTTTTTTTTTTTTTTTTGTGTTATGGGTGGGCTATGGTAAGCGCACGCGCGGTCCAATCCGTCCGGGGCGATGAAAGGACGGTGCGCGGGCCCATAACCCACCCGTACCCACGTCACCTCGTTGTTGGGCCGACCACCGGAGCAGATGTGACTTGTCGTCAGTGGTCGGCCCGACGGAATACCCTTTCGGGTATCCTCACCTCTCGACGTACTGGGACGTCGGTCGCCGTCGCGCGGTCAGCCTCTCCGCGGGTAACGGACAATTCCCCGGTCCGATCACCCGCGGCCTTGGCTAGGGCGGCATTAGGCGCAGATACTCGTGCCTGCGCCGCCCGAGTCGCCGGCGGCGGTACGTGTCGCCGAATAGGAGCTCTACTCGCACACGATCCGCCGCCTCCTTCCGTGAGATTACGGCCTCACAGAAGGCGGCGACCGCGTCCCAGTTCCTGACGCTGACGAGCATCTCCCTGGCGATGGTCGGCAGCGCCAGGTCGGCACCGATAATTGCGACGAGTTCACGGCGATCCCCCTCCCATGCAGCACACTCCTCGAGCGTGTGCTGCGCCGTGTCCTCGTCGCAACTGCAGTAGTGGCAGGACGGTGTGCTCTCCCTCCTGACAATCTTGTGCAGGTACTTCCCGAAGCAACCGTGCCCCGTCAGCACCTGCACCAGTCGGAAGGAAAGCACCCCATGCGTCCGCGCCAACCACTCCATCAACACCGGCCGGAGGGCCTCGACAGTCCTGACACCGTACCGAGGACTCTCCAGCCGGACTGCCTGGGGTGAAGATGAATTAATATAATAATATTTCTAGTATGGTCACGGGCTAATATATGTACCACATCCTCATAAGTACCACATCCTTTCCTAGTAAGTCGTAAAAATCTGCTGAGAGATCAGCAAAAGAATGGGCATGAATGCTTTACTAAGAAATCTCAATTGCTATCCTCACATGGGCCTCCCCATGGAGCAGGAGGAATTGACCTAAAATATCATGTCAAACGATTAAAGCTTTTAATTCGAATATACCTTCTTTTGCATAGATGTTATCTGCATTTTATAATCCCCCAATCATTTTTTAAAACACCTACGGGCAAGAAAAGGGTAGTGAATTGTATTCTTACTTCGTCACAACAGGAAAACTATTAGCGTGTTATATTCTAATTCTCAACGAGGCTCAAAACCATTAACTCGCATATGGCTCGAGAAGAAGGAGAAGAAAATTCAAAACTAGAACAAATCCTGAAACAAACTCAACGTGTGGCCGCCCTACTCATAAACAATAACGGGAATGTACACGACAGCTGACGTCGGACAGGATGCGTTTGCAGAAGTCTGTTTCTATGATATCACATAGATTACTAGTTAATATACATATTCAATGTTTTGTAAAACACTATGCAATAATTTAAACGCAATTTAATGGTAGCAAATTATTTGCAATTTGTTTAATCTTGTATAACATAAATAGATTTAATGTAGTGATAAAAATCACACTTTTATAGTAAAAATAAACTATTTTAATATAATAAATATAAAAACCAAAGCGTTTGTTAATATTTTTAATTATATTATAAAAATATTTTTTTCAAAAATATTTATCATCACTCCCACTAGGTGGACCGATGACCTAGTAAAAGTTGCTGGGCGTCGTTGGATGCAGGCGGCACAGGACCGCACATTGTGGCGCAACATGAGGGAGGCCTACGTCCAGCAGTGGACGGCAATAGGCTGAAATGATGATGATGATGTATCATCATCATTTTAGCTTATCGCCGTCCACTGCTGGGCATAGGCTTCTCTCATGTCATGTCAAAAATATTAAATAATATAAAAAAAAATCGATTGTAAAAAAACATCTCACTAAATATAGCCATTTTTTTTTGGGGGTGGGTCGCGGTCGGCGCGCTCCTCGCACCACTCCGTCCGGGGCGACAGAGGGGCGTAAGCACGCACACCCACAACCCACCCACGATGCACGTCGCCTTCGTCGTTGGGCCGACCACCGGAGCACTAAATATAGCCATGAACAATTTTTTTGCGGCCGCGTTATTGGAATGTCTTCAAAAATACATACACGACAGTCCCATTGGAGTTGTTCAGGAAAAGTATATTCATCATCAACATCACAGCTTATAGTTGGGCTCCAATCGCCGCCTCGCCATAATGGAAGGGAAATTGACCTACTATAACACTTTGGTCAGCCGTGTTGGTATAGGGTTTGGTTGCGAGTTTTCCTTCTCTTGCATAGATAATATGCACATTATATCCCTTAGCCCTCTTTTCCCTCCGTCCCTCCTATTGTAGAGAAATACCGTAATACTTAATCTAAATTTAAGCGAAATCTCAATAAAAACAATCTTCTTTCTTTCCAAAAAAAAAAATTACTTAGTATTTTCCTTTCATATTCCCTAAAAACCTATATCTGTAGATGAAACTACACGAAACTGAAACTATCCGGAACTTTCGGATAATCGAATATCATAATACAATATTATTCTAATATCTGTATTGGTATCCAGATCTCATTTCGCATCCTAAACATCCCTACTTTGAACAATCGTTAACAAAAAATAGCTAAGTTCATTTATTTTAAGAAAGCGATAAATTTAGGAAAAGTTTTCACATTTCTGCGAAACAAAAAAGTAAAAATATATCTACTTAATTCAGAATCATACGCCATTACGTACTCCCGCAAAATCGTTTATAATACGGCACCTAAAAGTTTTGTAAAACCACGGTGAGATCGCCCCTGGGTCATTTATCCCTTGATAATATTATGAAAGGAAGCCTTTTTAAAGGCTTAAAATCTGATTAACTTTTTGCGTATAGAAAAAAAAAACAGTCCACCTGATGGTAAGCGTTGCTGCCGCTCACGAAGCTTTGCAAGACCGCTGCCTACCGCGAAGAAAGTGAAATGTGATGCGTGCAATCAGGTTTAGTGATACTAAAGGCATCATCAAAACCGACACGCAAACACCCTCAGAAAATTGGGCTTCCGACTCTCTCGAAGGCAATAACAAATTGCTACTATGCAGACATCGATTTTGTGCGAGAATGTGTTACTACCCCCCCGGACGGATCAACCCGCGGCTGTAGACAGACAACTGTCAATAGTGTGGTCTTACCGCTATTAGCGTGTGTTAATAACTAGGAAGATAGACCTTGCATACACAAATATATATAGAGTAAGGATACAATTCACCACCCCCCCTCTCTTGGCCGTGTGTGTCGTAAAAGACGACTAAGGGATATGATATACAGATAACATCTCTTCAAAACAAGGAATATTCGATATAAAACCTTATGTCAACGCGTTTGTCCAGCATAGTATAGTATGTCTAAGGGATTAATTGATGCGTTTAAACCTTTGATTTCTTAAGGAATTAAAAATAAAATATTAATTTAAAAAAAATTAAAAACAAGCTTTTATTTAAATGCTCTAAACGAGAGTGCTTGTCAGGACTATTGAAACGAGTCCAAAAACTCGACGTTTTTATCTTGTATAGTTTAGGAGTTCCAATAGCCACCTACCGACGCCGTCTTGAGGCCAGCTTCATGGTAATATATTATTGCATTGTCACCGAAGTTAGATAGGTAAGTAAACCAAACTTCAACCTAATCTAACGACAAGAAGTTGTTCTAATTTAACTCACAATATTTGTCATACTAACAGGGCATGTTAAATAAAAGCTTTTAATAACAAAATCCAAATGAGTACAAGACTGAGTCTGACTTTTTTGTTATACAGATTCATTAGAAAGGATTATTCTGACAATCATACCCTCGAACGATATGTATATTCCTCCCTAATTCAGAACAAAATTTGGTGTGAAATTTTTCACCCTACAAATACTGAAAATCACATTTAACGGGGACGTCACATATCATTTCAACGCGAAATAAGTCGCGGACAAAAGCCAGTTACGTATAAAAGTTAAAAGAACGCGAAAATATCATGAAGCAGTGATATGAAATAGCAGAAGGTAATTAACGTGTGTTTTCATGATCTCAAAAATATCCACGTCAATTTTGGTAATACATGAAAACATAACCTTTAGTAACCACACGAGTTTTCTAGGTACTAAAAAAGACGATTTAGTTTACTGACAATGATAAACATTACAAAAAGAATAACAAAAAAACCAAATTGACTCGAACATATCATTAATAATATTAGTTGATAGCTAAAATCAAAAATTCAGAAGTAAAATAATATAATCCCAAATAATATTCAGCCTTCTAGCACTTTCCAGTAGATTTTAGGATATTTGTTTTTAATTTTGGCCGAAGACGACCTATGACATAACATAGCATTGTTGCTACTTAAAAAAACCTGCCATTATTTTTATTATAAATATCTAGTATGTCGATAAGGAATATCATAAAACTCTTGGCCTGTATAATAATCATTACAAATACGCAAATTTGCGAGTGCGGGTGAACGCTTGACACTTTTACGCTTAGATTGATAAACAGATTAAAGGAAAATGCTGCTGGCTCATATTCTGGATAAACGCATTTGCTGCATTATCGTGATAATATATTAGAAATAAGATTAAATTTAAAACAATTGGTTTGTCTTTTTAAATATCTTTCTAATCGATAGTCACCAGACACATAATTTTTAAAAACGTATAGGAAGTAAGAGGTCTAAATAATTAATTCTCAAAATTGTATAAAAAGAAAACAACGTGGTGACTTTTTAAAACAATTGAAATAAATGTAATTTAATTCTAAATGCAATACTTTTTTTCTTAACACAATAATATCGTGTAAGTTATCAAAGAGGGCGTATATAAACAACAATTAATGTTGTTCAACACACTTGACACGTTAATTAACGGAAAGAATTTTAACACGCGATTTGCTAACGCTTGTCGTTCAATTAAGATTTTATTTAATGAATAATAATATAGAGCGAACGCTGTAACAAAGGAAAATATAAGTATAGCGTTAATTATGTTTATTACCTAACAACCATTGAAGTTAGTGGTTTCCTTTATAAAAAAAAAATCTTTTGAATGTAGAATGAACTTTATGGAATAAGTAAATGTTTTTAAATTTAGAATGCTATTGTGATTCCAAATTTGAATTAAAGAGCCGAGATGCGTAACATGTCTGCGTCGTAATGATGTCAATTTCGAGAACCGAAAAAATAGGGAATGTTAATGTGAACTTAATTCCACGTTATTTTACTATTTTACGAAATAATATTAATTGTTTAATAAATATAATTATTTTACTCACATATACAAATAACCTTGGCCAGCATCGTTGTAGTTACGTCGAACATGTTCAGAAAATTCTTATGTACTATGCGATAAACCATTTTGTGAGTCCCTAGCTACGGTATCACTCCAGTTAGCTAAACAACGCGATTCTATGTCATTTATTTACTGTATCAATCGACTATTTAATTAATATAGATCAGTAATTTTTGTTATAAACTTGTTTCATCTGCCGGTCTTACTGTAAATGCGAAGCTTTTATATTTTTAACTATTTTATACCGTGCGCGACTTCGTCAAATGGCAGACATCTTGTGACGTCATGGCGACGAAAATCGATTCCTTGGAGCATGCGCAAATTTTCTCCTTGGCCTATTTCACGACGCAACCCTATCGTCGCGGAATATATTTCATGTCCAGCCTTTCACAAAATGGTCGCTGTTTTTGTGAATGAACCTGTTTATTCATTCATTTCATATGTTTGGTTAACATGATTGATTTATGATTAGCTTTTTATTTTCTCTACAAAAGCTATGGGTATTAGTTTTCTTTTAATTCCGCTTGATAGTAATAGTGGCAATGAAGTCGTGGATTGTAAGGCTTTGATAAGTCACTCAGCGTTAAAGGAGAGGCCGCCGGTGAGGCATTGAAGTATACTGTCATCATTATCATTTAGCCTTTCGCAATCCATTGCTGGATGTAGGCCTAAGTTATATTTATATGAAGTGCATGCCTGTGCCGCCTGCATATAACGTCTCCCGCGCGCGCTCCGCAGCCTCCTCCCGCGAGACGACTGCCTCGCAGAAGGAGGCGACCCCGTCCCAGATCCTACAGTGCGTCTGCCGATACGTGCTTGCCATTCCAGAAACTTTCTTCCTCAGCGGTTGTCCGGTTCTTCGAGTGATGTGACCTGCCCAATGCGTGCTGTGTCGATGTTGGTTACACACGTTCTTCTACAGATTCCAATATCTTCGATTCTATTTCACAGAGATATTCCGAATATAGCCTGCTCCTTAGCGCGCTGAGCGAGTTTAGTTGTGAGGCCTACATTTAGAGTGCAAATTTAGTTGCCTTGAACTAATGAACAAGCAGCTATGACTGGGCACAACGATAATAGCCTAAAAAAAGGCTAAATACCTTATGTAATGACGGAAAAATCTTACACATTTTTTCGTCTTTAGCCGAAGCCGTGGTGGACCGGGGACATTAGTCCGCCACCCGCAGAGAAGCTGACCGCGCGACGGCGACCGACGCGACGTCCCGGGAAGGCAGGAAGGAGACGTCTCTCGACGACGTCGGAGAGACTACGCTCTCAGAGTACTCCGTCGGGCCGACCACCAGTGCCGAGTTCCTTGTTTTCAGCGCCGACCACTAAGGACAAGGAACTCGGCACCGGTGGTTGGTCCAACGGCGAAGGCGTCGCTACGGGTGAGTTATGGGGCCGCGCGCCGCCCCTCTGTCGCCCCGGATAGAGCCGGGTGGGGGGTGTGCTGGACATAGCCCAACCGAAAGAAAAAAAAAAAAAAGTGAGCCGTCGCTCAGGACGCCTGACAGATGTGAAACATCGAAACTATTTTGTACGAGTAGAGACACGGTATCGAATATAAAGTATCGATACTGAACTCATGAATTGTATCGAAAGATAAGTAACGTACTGTTTAAAGTATCAAGTACTTTTATTTACTTTATCTTTAGATATCGAGTACTTTTATTTCGATACCGATACTTTTGTATTGGATATTTTAGTCAATAACTACTTTTTGGTAGGTATCGTATCGAATAAATTATCCATTTTAAAAATGACTTTACGACTCATATTTATATGGTAACGTCATTTAGTACAAACGAAATGAACCTTCTAAAACGTAGCTTGAAATAATTTGCGATTTATAAACCAGAAATAGCGACATCTATCGAGCAAACGACCAACTCTAAGCTACAATATAAACTCATTTGCAAAAAAAACGGGCGGTTTTGATTTTCATTCATATTTAAAAAGATACAATACCAAAAAGGTTTCAATCGTTTGTACACGTTACTGGCCGGTTTTAAAAATGCTGTGGTATTTAAAAAAGTACGTTCTAAATTCAATTTTTCATTTGATGTTCATTTTTACAGAAAACCCCTTTTTATCCTACATTTTTGGCGCGAAGTTCCAGAAGTTAACATCGACTTTCATAACTTTTATTCAATTTTTATCGATTAATTTCATATCCTTGACTGTCAAAGCTTTATTTAATGCTGTTTGGCTGTATCAAAAATGGTAGATAAAGTGGTAAAAGCTACCAAAATTATCGCGCTGCTTGAAGAGGGTTGCAGCCAATGTTTCGTGGCTAGGAGGCTAAATGTTAGTCGCTCGACAGTCCAAAGGACCTGGCAGCGATATCAGGAGACTGGTTCCGTCGAGAGAAGGCCTGGTTCTGGAAGAAAACCATGTACCCAACCACGGGATGATCGTTTTCTTGTGAGTCGCGCATTGAGAAATCGCAAATCTTCGTATGTGGATCTTAAGAACAACCTCCAAGAAGTAAGAAATGTGCATATTAGTCTATGGACGGTCAGGAGGAGGCTTCTCGCTGCCAATATACGCAGTCACCGCCCGGCCCGCGGCCCCAAATTACTCCGTGAGCACAGAGTTCACAGGCTTAGGTTCGCTAGAAATTGTGAATCATGGACTCAAGACGATTGGAATAGGGTTTTGTTCTCTGATGAAGCCAGGATATCTCTGTTCGGTGAAGATCGACGTCGGCGAGTGCTAAGAAGACAAGGAGAACGCTTTGCAGAGGCATGTTTCGAAGAAATCACACCTTATGGTGGGGGCTCTGTTATGTTTTGGGCAGGAATAAATTCAATGGATCGTACAGAGTTAGTCTTCATTGAAAACGGCTCACTGACTGGGCATCGATACATAACGGAAGTTCTAATTTCTCATGCACAACCCGCATTGGCCGCTCTAGGTGAAGACTCGATTTTTATGGACGACAATGCTCGCGCCCACCGATCCCGCGATGTTAATGCGTATGTGCAAGAGGTCGGCATTCGTCGTTTGGATTGGCCAGCTCGAAGTCCCGACCTCAATCCCATAGAGCATGTCTGGGACGTTCTGAAACGGCGTGTGAGATCAGTACACCCGGCTCCGCAGACCATCAGAGAGCTGAAGAATGTGATTACTGCGGAGTGGGAACGTATTCCGCAAGCAAGTATCCGGGATATACTCGCTAGCATGCCCAGACGAATTCAAGCTGTGATTTTAGCTAGAGGGGGTCACACTCGATACTAAACATTTATCTGCTTTTACTTTATTAAAGAAAAACAAACAAAAAAACTTTTTTATTTTTACTTCATGAGCATATGCACTACTAGCGAATATACACTACTAGCGAGGTTTAGCATTATTTCCCATAAATTGTATCTAAATTTTATGAAATACTGATGAAAACGATTATTTTCTTATTAATTTAGCAAATTGTGTGGATAAAACTACCTATAATTATCAAACAAAGAAATATTAACATTTGAAATGGTTCATTGCTTAGGTGCCCGTTTTTTTTGCAAATGAGTTTTTTGCAAATATTTTATAAAGAAATCTCTAATCCTGTAATGATAATAAGACAAGTAGTTTAAAGTGAGTCAAAATCCAATTCTTAAGGAGTTAGTGACATACAAACAAATAAATATACAGCTGAAACTAATAAAAGCCTATAAAAAATGAAATGCTTTCATCCGTTCACAGACATTCTTTCCGCACGAAGAGTGTGATTTAGGAAACAGAAATGGCGGCATTTATCGAGCTAACGACCAACTCTCAGCTTCAATATATTTAATAAAGAAATTTTTAATCCTGTAATGATAATAAGACAAGCTATCTAAATAATTTTAACGTCATTGGTCCTCCTTAAATTTTCAACTTTTAAATGAAATTTGACTGTTTAAAGTGAGTCAAAATCCAATTCTTATGAAGTTGGTAATATACAAAGAAATAAATATATATACACCTGAAACTAATAAAAGCCTATAAAAAAACGGTTCTCCAGTTTTCGTAGCTGAAAGTAAACTAAATATATACCATACCATTTAAATATACATAGTATGTATATTTAAATTACTAAGTTAGAGAATTTTACATTAATTTATAAAACAAGTATTTATGCATAAAAGAACATTAGATTACGACAGGAACTAATACGATAAAACTAAGGCATAAAGTATTAATAAAATATCGCGATTTTTTTCCAAAAAATGATGATTTTTATTCAATAAACATTTATTTTCATTAATATAGATTATAAGTAACAATTTACTTTGAGTTCACTAGATGGCGTTGTACAAAATTTTAAATCGCACTATGGTTTCGTTACAAAAATGTAGGTATATGCATCCAAATATTTATTTGAAATTTAATTATTAGGGGACCGCGAAGCGTGGCGTTAAACGCCACGCGACGATGACGGTCACCCTCGATGTTTCACATCAAAATACCTTTTTTCGCCTAGCCTCCAGCCGCCAAACCCGTACAGTGCGATAAGGTTTTGAATGAATGAATGATTGAACTATTTATTGTTACGAGCAAACTTTACATAGAAATCCATACTAATATTATAAATGCGAAAGTAAGGATGTTTGTTTGTTTGTTTGTTTATTTGTTTGTTTGTAACGCTTTCACGCTTAAACCACCGAACCGATTTCAAAAATTCTTTCACCAATGGAAAGCTATAATATCAGTGAGTAACAAATGCTATATTTTATCCCGGTATTCCCACAGGAACGGGAACTTCTCCGCGCGTAAAGCGACTGAAACCGAAGCGAAGCGAGGGCGGGTTGCTAGTATAATATATGCTTTACATTATGTATAATAATATAAATTACTGCTCGTTACAAAACGACCCCGACTCAGTATGCTGCAGATTAATAAAACCTGCACTGATCTTCCGTATGCTCGTTATTATGACGTCACGAAAAAAAAGCTAGTTACACGAATTAACAATAATAAAAACGCAAAAAAAAAGAAAGCAGAAGTTTGCCTCCGTTCAGTTAATTCGCTCGAATAAAAAATAACTATAACAATTATAAAAGTCGACTTATAATAAAATATGCTTAACGAGTTTCCACGAACGAATAGAAGATAGACATCGAAATTGTTTATTATTAGGTAAGCACGTTTTACGGATTGAAGAAAAAGTATGCAAGTGCGTGTCTGAATCGCTCACGAAGGCATCATACTACCCTTTAAAAAATATAATAATGAAGTGTATTTTAAATATTTCAGTTTTAAGTTTAATATTGCTGTACGATCGCTCATTGTCGATTCTTTCAGTATTCATCAGAGACACTGCCATCACCTCCGCCAGCCTTTTTTCCCTAGCCGGGGCCGCGGGTGTCTGGACCGTTCGCCACCCGCAAAGAGGTTGACCGCTTGAAGGCGATCGACTTCCTAGGAGCGGCGTTAGGGCGGGATGGTACCGGAAAAGGTAACCCACCGGGCTGGCCACAGACGACAAGGAACTCGGTGCCAGAAGTCGGCCTAATGGCGAAGGGAGAGGGAATACGATGGCTTATGGGCCCACGCTCTACCCTTTCATCAACCTCATCTTTCCACGCTCTAACCTTTCATCAACGGAACAAACGACGCGCGACGTATGTGCCAATCTTAGCCCAACCAAAAAAAAAATCACCACCTAGCCTTATTTTTCTTTTTTTGGAGTGGGCTGCGGTCGGCGCACTCCTCGCACCACTCCGTCCGGGGCGACAGAGAGGCGTAAGCACGGAAACCCGCAACCGCACCCGAACACCACGTCGCCTTTATCGTTGGGCCGACCACCGGAGCAGGGTTACTTGTCATCAGTGGTCGGCCCACCCGGAATAGCCCCTATTTACCACCGCTAGCCTTTCGTACCGTTTAATAAGTGAAGACCGCTACAGAACCCTTGGTGATGAAAAGAAGAATACATTATTGCCCACGTCCTACTATTTAGCAAAGGCTTGAGCCTTAAAGAGTGAAATTGGCTTAATATATGAAGCTATTCAGACAGATTTTTTTTATTTCGAATATTTATAGCTTTTTAATCCTACTAATATTATAAATGCTAAAGTAAATTTATTTGTTTGTTTGATACGCTTTCACGCTTAAACCACTGAACCGATTTCAAAAATTCTTTCACCAATAGTAAGCTATTATATCAGGGGTAACATAAGCTATATTTTATCCCGGTATTCCCACGGGAACGGGCACTACGCGGGTAAGACGACTGAAACCGAAGCGAAGCGAAGGCGGTTTGCTAGTAATATAAACTTTACTTGTTATGACAGAGTAAGAATATAATTCACTACACCCCATCTTGCCCGTGGATGTCGTAAAAGACGCCTAAGGGATGTAATATGCATATAACATCTATGCAAGATAAAACTTGAAATAAAACCCTATACCAACCTGTCTGACCAGCATGGTATAGTATGTTCAATTTCCCTACTATTGTGGAGGAGGCTCGAGCCCAATAGTGGGACGTATATGAACTGAAATGATGATGATGATGAATAAGATAGTGTATGAAATACTTCTATATTATGACTTCTGATGTTTACGCGAGTATTACATCTATACCAATAAATAAAATTGGAGTGTCTGTTTGTAATGTCAAAATAATAGGCTTTTTTCATGCTCACACGGTTATTTGCACGACACCTATGCCTAAAATAGCAATTAAAAAATTTTTGTCTGTCTGTCTGTCTGTCTGTTTGCTCCGGGTAATCTTCAAAACGGCTGGACCGATTTCAAAAATTCTTTCACCAATGGAAAGCTATAATATCAGGGCGTAAACTAGGCTACATTTTATCCCGGTATTCCCACGGGAACGGGACCTACGCGGGTAAAACGACTATAACCTATAACCGAAGCGAAGCGAGGGCAGGTTGCTAGTAACTAATAACTATAAAAGTATTTTTGATTGACCGACGTTACGAATACCTTTTAGCGTTTAAGGTAACAGATGGAAATAAACGCTGAAAAGTATTCGAAATTTCGGACAATCAAAAATCAAATACAAACGCGATAAAATTCATAAAATTTGTTTTATTTATAACTAGCAACCCGCCCTCGCTTCGTTTCGGTTTCAGTCGTCTTATCTGCGTAGTTCCCGTGGAAAGACCGGAATAAAATAAAGCCTGTGTTACTCAGAAATAATGTAGTATTATAAAGGTGAAAGAATAATCGAAATCTGTCCAGTAGTTTTTGAGTTTATTCGTAACAAACATACGAAAATACAACGTTTTCTCTTTATAATAATAAATGTAGATTTACACCCTTAGAAGGTAAAATCAGGCAAATGCTGTTTATTCATTTTTACTGAAGAGTATATATGCAAAATTTAAAGAAAAATTTTCTTTCTTCTCATACATACTTTGCCACTGCGGTTCACCCCTTAGGAGCTGAATTTTCGAGGGTGACGTGACCGGGGATTAGTTCGTCACCCGCTGAGAGGCCGACCGCGTGAGGAAAGACCGACGTCCTCCCCGAGGGGGGGGACGTCGGTCGATGGGAGGGTACCCCAATTAGGGGTATTCCGTCGGGCCGACCACTGACGACAAGTTAACGCTGCTCCAGTGGTCGGCCCAACGACGAAGGCGACGTGGTTTTTGGGTGGGTCGCGGGAGTTGCGGGCTTAAGCCCCTCTGTCGCCCCGGACGGAGTGGTGCGGAGGCGCGCCGACCGCGACCCACCCACAAAAAAAAAAGGAGCTGAATTTTAAGAAAAATCCCTTCTTAGTGAGTCCATATGCCACAAAATAAAATTACGGTCAAAATTACATGTTTCTAGCTTCAGTAGTTTCAGCTCGGGTGTGTGATAAGTCAGTAAACAGACATCTTTCTACCTATTTTACACCCTTAGAGGATGAAAATGGACAAATGCCGAAACACGTGTTTATTTATTTTTATTAAAGAGTATTTGTGCTTAATTTGAAGACAGTGGCTAAAGATAATTTTTTCTTACCATACAGACTTTGCCGCTGCGTTTCACCCCCTTAGGGGTAGAATTTCAAAAAATCCTTTCTTAGTGGGTGTCTACGTCACTAAATAAAACTACAGTCTAAATTTCATTTTTCTAGCTTCAGTAGCTTCGGCTCTCTCTGTTCCTTTATATGTATACTAGCTTTTGCCCGCGGCTTCGCCCGCGTAAAAATTTACTTGCATATTGAACTATTATCGCAAAGAATATTATCGACATAAAAAGTATTACATTTCTTAATTTAAGAAATACTCTATCTACGTGTCAATTTTCATCCAAATCTGCTCAACAGTTTAAGCGTGATTGAGTAACAAACATCCAAATATCTTCACAAACTTTCACATTTGAATATTACTTCCAGCCTTGTAGTTCAGATTGCCGTGCAAATACGATGGTATTGTGGCCTTTCCTTAGTCTCTGATAACGTACTTTCCATTGGTGAAAAAAAATTATATCAATCAAACACCCGCAGTTTCATTCACGTAGACCCCATTCCCATGCCAATACCGAGATAAAAAATGCCTATGTAACATGCTGATATTATAAATTTACATGGGTAAAAAAAAAATATATAAATCCCAGAAATATCAGAGATATAAATTGCCTATGCTACTCGCTGACAACATAGGTAGCTTTCCATTGGTGAAAGAATTTTAAAAATTGGTCAACATCCCCCGGTATAGTTGTCGTTCCTGGGCAAATACCGGGATGAAAATAGCCTTTATATGGTATTCACTGATAATATAGCTTTTCATTAGTGAATTAATTTTTTAAACCATTATTGTTCATTACCGTTCCCTACTGACCTAGGATGCGCAGTGGAAGGGAACACCAGGCCAGTGAGGGATACCAAATGGGTAATAACATTGGCTTGCGATTACGCAAGGCTATTTTAAGTTCTCCTAAATGATAGTACAAGAACAGATTTTAACACTTACGAGTAGATACCGCGGAGGTAGCTATAACGTAACCTAACTCAGCGTTCGGTCTGGCCAGACAAATAGAAACTAACTGAGGGGTTACTTAGCTTGTATCCAAAAGCGCGGTGATGACAACGGCCTCGTACACTTCAAGGACCCAGGCTTGCTACTCGTACACACAATTTAATGTTCACAAATATATACTTAATTCTAATTAACTCGCGTACATAAGCGGTACACAAAACAAAGGGTGGCGCGCAATATTACAAATACCACGATTTCACGGCTTTAGTCCACAAAAGACATAGCAATTACAAAATATGTGCGTACGCGACCGTTACTTCCAACGCGAACCAAAAAGTGAAAGTGAAAGTGGCGGCCGGCTCCGAGCCAACCGCGAACCACAAAAAACAGAACTACCCTACATGGATTTAATTATTAAACTAATATAAAAATGTTTGGTACCGAACATCTACCCGCCTCGGACAGGTCTACCTGGCCGCTAATCAATTGGTAAACGGGACAATGTTGCTACCGCTCTCTTCAGTACCGAACCGTCCACCTGAACCTCAGCAAAACGAGGCACATTATCTGCGCCATATACTAAATTTAAAATTCGGCCGCGACGCCAGCACAGTGGCGGCAAATTGGTATCTTTTATCAAAACGAGGTCACCAACTCGAGGTGGATTAGTCTTGTCAGTCCACTTAACGCGCTGCTGGAGAACATGAAGATATTCTAAGCTCCAACGCTTCCAAAAGCTTTGAGTAAGCTGTTGGACCAACTCAAACCGCGAGAGACGACTTGGTCTCACATCAACAAAGGGGTACTCAGGCAAAGCATTAAGTGGCTGACCAATCAAAAAATGACCCGGTGTGAGAACCTCCAAGTCACTCGGGTCTGAAGAGATCGGACACAACGGTCGCGAGTTCATTACGGCCTCTATCTTACAAAACACAGTTGCGAGTTCTTCAAATGTGAGTACGGACTCACCAATAACTCGTCGCAAATGTGCTTTAGCAACCTTAACTGCGGCTTCGAAAATACCACCCCAATGTGGGCATGCTGCCGGACTAAATTTCCAGGTTATACTACGACTGGTTAGTTTATTACCAATATTTGTGTGATTGCTGGCTAAAAAATCATGTACATCTTTCAAATAATTATTGGTTCCCTTAAAATTTGTGCCACAGTCCGAACGTATCAAAGAAGGCAGTCCTCTCCTTGAAACAAATCTATCAAGTGTCGCAACAAATGCCTCGGTGGAGAGGGATGACACTAATTCAAGGTGCGCCGCTTTAGTTGACAGACATACGAAGACACACAAATAGGCCTTGACTGTTTTACTGTTTCGTAGAGTTGAAGTCTTAACCAAAAAAGGACCTGCAAAGTCGGTGCCTACACCGGCGAACGGCCTCGATTCTCTGACACGATCAGAAGGGAGGTCACCCATCAAAGGTTGCATGGTACTAGCCTTCAGCCTGTAACAAGGCATGCAACGAAATACCACACTGCGAATCGTTCTTCGAGCAGACAAAATCCAAAATTCTCGCTGCAATATGGCTAATAAGGCGTTACAGCCAGCGTGAGAATTTCTAATGTGACGGTCCGTCACCAACAATTGCACAAAATGACCTTGCTTGGGTAACAATATAGGATGCCGACTACCGTAGGGTAGACTAGAGTTTCTGAGGCGACCTCCAACACGTAAGATACCCGTGTTGTCCAAAAAGGGGCTCAACATACGCAAGGCTCCTGTTAGTTTAGCCTTACCAGCTTTCAAAATTTCAATCTCCCTTTCAAAGTATGTATCCTGTACCACACGTATCCAATGGCAAAAGGCCTCCTGTCGTTCTTGTGGTGATAGAAAAGCCTCTAATTTTTTGTTCCGTAAGTGCTTACAGTTGTAATAGAAGCGCTTAATCCAAGCTGTTACACTTACTAATTTATCGAGGGAGCTATACCGATTCAATAAGACGTTTGGATCGAATTCACAAGCACGCCTCTCAACAGCGAGCAGTCGCAATCCAGGCAACGGACCTACGTCCAAAACCGGCGTCAGTGGCCATTCAGACTCTGAGCGTAATAACCATTCCGGTCCCCACCAAAGGGAGTGCGTTACCAAGGCGGGGGATGTACAACCCCGAGATGCACAATCAGCTGGGTTAAGCTCACCAGGCACATGCCTCCAAATCAAGGGAGTCTCAGATTTCTGAATTTGGGAGACTCGGTTCGCTACAAATACCTCTAAGGTGTGAACTGAAGCCTTTAACCAGCACAAAACAATTTGGCTGTCAGTCCACGCGTAAGTGGTGCTAATGTTCACAGTATGACGCAACAAATTCGACACGTGATTAAGAAGACGCACAAGCAGAGTAGCCCCTGCCAATTCAAGTTTAGGGATTGTCAAAGCAGTCCGTAGGGGTGCCACCTTGCTCTTCGCCATGACCAGTGAGATCTTCACTTGGCTGTCAGAACCCACCGTACGCAAATATACACAAGTGGCGTAACCCCGTTCAGAGGCGTCCGAGAAACCATGCAGAGTTGCCTGGTACTTTCCTGGAGGAAGCATAGAACGAGGGATCGATACCTCATTGATCGCAGGAAGTGAGGATACAAATTTGGTCCAGTCTTCCATCAAAGCTCCCCGAAGAGGTTCGTCCCAGCCTAGTCCTGCCATCCAAAGCCTTTGTAAAAAGCATTTAGCCCAAAATATGACGGGACATATCCAACCATTTGGATCAAATGTTCTTGCAACCGTGGAAAGCACCAAACGCTTAGTCCAAATGCGCGGCAACTCTAAGTCAACATTGTAAGTGAATATGTCTGGGGCTGGTTTATACTGAATGCCGAGAACAGTCATCATAGCAGGGTTCTCGATATTCTCGAACAAATGCGGATCTTGCTGATGTTCATCCGGAAGTCCCTTCAAAAGCGCAGGTGAGTTGGATATCCACTTCCGTAACTCATAGCCCGCGGTGGCTAAGATGCCTATCAATTCATCCCGTAGAAGGATGGCCTCTTTCTCAGAGGGTCCACCAGTACAAATGTCATCGACATACAAATCCTCTTTCAAAATCGCGGCTGCGCGAGGAAACTTTAAGCGCTCCAGGTCCGCGAGCTCCCACAGAGACCGTATAGCCAAATAGGGGCTTGACTTTAACCCGTACGTGTTTGTATTGAGCTCATAAACAACCATGGGATCCTGGGGGCTTTCACGCCATAGAATCAACTGATACCGACGGTCATCCGGGTGAATAATCGTCTGTCTGAACATCATCCTTATGTCAGCCACAAATACAACCTGATGTCGACGAAACCGAGTGATGACGTCACAGAGATCCTTGATCAATTTAGGACCAGCATACAAACAATTGTTCAACGATACACGCGTTGAAGTTTGCGCAGAACCATCGAATACTGTACGCAATTTGCCATTTGATGCCTTAATTACAGCATGATGCGGTAGAAAGAAGTGATCCACTGTTTGCCAATCTAATTTCGACACAGACATGTGTCCCAACTCCTCATATTCACGCATAAAATCAATGTATTTCTCCTTTAGGAGAGCATCTCGAGCCATTCGGCGCTCCATAGCCAATAGTCGTTTCTCAGCAGCAGGCCGCGAGATGCCAAGTGGTGGCCGTACGGCGAGAAACGGCAATCGAGTCATAATCTGACCAGTACGTAGGCGACTCGTATTGTTTTGGTAAAACAATTCGCACTCCTCATGCTCCGGATCAGTGCGCGGAGCCTGTGGTGGTTCTTCCACTTCCCAAAACCTCTGAACCGCATCAGAGAGAGCAGAGCCTACCATCAAGCCAATGTCAAGACGGGTATCCGTGAGGACCGGTCCCATCAGTGCAGAGCCAAATATGGTCGGGATGGCTACCATGCCTCCTGGTTGCATGACCTGAATGCTACCCAAGAATATGTTTCCCAGAACATCGGCGCCTAGCAACAAATCGACCGATCCAGGTATACCAAATTTGGGGTCTGCCAAGTTCAAACCCGACGCTAAACCAATAGCATACGGAGACAACTGCTTCTCCGGATGGGTGCCCAAAATATTGTTCATAACAATGGCTGAACACTCAAACAATGGGCTTGACGAGTTTATAGGAGAGAACGCACATAATACTTGGCCTTCAACATTGGCCACAACTGCGTTGCCAACACCTCTAGTGACATGAGGAAAATCACGCATACTTAGGCGTACCTGCCCCACCAACCAAGAAGACGCTATACACCCCTGAGAGCCTGTGTCCAGGATTGCCCGGACCACAACAGAGGCACCTGTCCGTCCCCAGACCCTTACAGAAGCAGTGGGTAGGAGTACGGTTTCAAACGGGGGTGGTGCATGACGGGGGGAGGCGCCGTGTTCCTAATGTCGTCTAGGCAGCGGGTGATTCTCATGTTCACGGGAAGCGTCATCAAAGGTAGGTACCCGCCCGTGACGATACGGGCGCGAATCGTGGTTATCACTCTTGCCACGGGCTTCCGATGACGGCGAGCATTGACCTTGTGGGCGCCTCGCTGCGGCAGAATCTACGACGCGCGGGGGTGAGCGACTAGGTCTCGGACTGCGGTTTTCATACCGGTGCCTTCGCTCATAACTACCCGTAGGTGAGCCTTGACGTTCATGTTCACGACCAATCCCATTATTATTCGCACAAAGAAGTTTCAAATGCTGGCCTCCGCAGTATGTACATGGGCGAGGATTAGGGCAATCGCGCTGGAAATGGTTTCCCAAGCAAGAAAAGCACCAACCTCGAGCCTTAGCCAAACGCCTACGCGAGGCCACGTGCAGCGCAGTAAAATCTGAGCAACTGGCAACTTTATGACTCGGGGACTTGCAATAGGTGCACTCAGGTCGCGACTGTACAGCAGCAAAACGTGGTGGGTGACGAACCTCTGGCCTTCTAAAGGCGTGATTGCGGGTCGGAGCCGATGACCGCGGCAACTGTTGACCAAATGACCTGTCAACGACCGTCATGTCTACCATCCTACACTCGTCTTCCAAAAACTTCTTAAGGTCATCAAAAGCAGGCAAGTGAGTTGCATCATCACCTCCATATTTTTGCTCGAAACGAGCCCTAAGTTCCGCAGGAAGCTTTTTCAAAACAATATGCACCAGCATATATGACCAAGTGCTCACCGGAAGGTCTAACCTTTCCAGTGCGTTGATCGCAATCATCAATGGGTTCAATAAGTCGGACCTTAAAGCCGAGACCCTAGATACCACTGGCAGACCCAAGAGCTGACCAATGTGTGTATCTGCCAGGCAACGCTTATTTTGGTAACGCTTTATGAGAAGGTTACGTGCCACTAGGTAGTTTCCATCATTGATCTCCAGGTGCTGAACTAAACCTCTCGCCTCACCTTCCAACACGGAGAACAGGTAGGCCAATTTTTGAGCGGAACCTAAGTCAGAACGCGCGTGGACTAAGCTCTCAAACAAGTTTATGAAACCTAGCCATTGGTCCAAACGACCATCAAAACGCGGCAGGTCCAAAGTGGGCAGTTTACTCAATAAGCCCGACGTAGAAGGTTTCACATCCCTAGACGCGGGAGACTCACCCCTTTTCGACGCGGAAATTTCCCTAGCACGCTGTGAGATTCGATCTGCATAATCCATGATCTGGTCATAATCCGCGTGTACCAAGTCACGATACGTTTGTGGGTAATCTTCATCAGAAATATCTAAAATTTTTGTGTTGAAGTTACGGTACACATCATCAACAAATTGTAAGCGCGTATCCAATTTGCTGTACCTATCCAGGAGAGACTCATTTCGATCAGACCTATCAACCAAGGCGGTTGCAGTCGAGAACCATCTCAACTCAGAGCGCAGCTTACCTGCCGAGTCCTTAGCGCTAGCAAAAGCAGCCATAATAATCGAATAAAATAATTAAATTCCAACAACAAAAAAAATATATATATAATCAACTAAATAAATCAACCAATTGAAACAACAATCAAAAAATACAAATTACAAAATTGAACAACAATTAAATTATTGCGCAAAGGGAAACGTTAATATTTGTCTGTATAAGTACCATAAACAAAACGCAAAATAATATTAAACTAATTGTCTATACAGTTCAATTCATTCGTTCATTCAATCACGAGACTGCACTACTCTGTGGCACAATGTACTACGCAAATTATTTTATTACTCTGTGGCACATTAAGTAAACAATGATATTCAAAATTTCAAATGTTGCAGTGAACTTATTTATATGATATTTTTAATAACTAATAACAATAGGTACACAAATGATCAATCACACAAATATTTAATGTGTATCTTTATACACCAGACTATTTATTAAACTGGGCCGTAATACGTAAAATTCAAGTAATTATATATCGATTTATTTTTCAACACGGGCACTTGTAGATATCAATACCAAACAAAATTACTAGATTCACTAGAACCACGCTCTGCTACCAGAAAGTATGTTCATTACCGTTCCCTACTGACCTAGGATGCGCAGTGGAAGGGAACACCAGGCCAGTGAGGGATACCAAATGGGTAATAACATTGGCTTGCGATTACGCAAGGCTATTTTAAGTTCTCCTAAATGATAGTACAAGAACAGATTTTAACACTTACGAGTAGATACCGCGGAGGTAGCTATAACGTAACCTAACTCAGCGTTCGGTCTGGCCAGACAAATAGAAACTAACTGAGGGGTTACTTAGCTTGTATCCAAAAGCGCGGTGATGACAACGGCCTCGTACACTTCAAGGACCCAGGCTTGCTACTCGTACACACAATTTAATGTTCACAAATATATACTTAATTCTAATTAACTCGCGTACATAAGCGGTACACAAAACAAAGGGTGGCGCGCAATATTACAAATACCACGATTTCACGGCTTTAGTCCACAAAAGACATAGCAATTACAAAATATGTGCGTACGCGACCGTTACTTCCAACGCGAACCAAAAAGTGAAAGTGAAAGTGGCGGCCGGCTCCGAGCCAACCGCGAACCACAAAAAACAGAACTACCCTACATGGATTTAATTATTAAACTAATATAAAAATGTTTGGTACCGAACAATTATATTCCCGTGATTTCACCGGCATTGTACCCGATCCCGTAGGAATATCGGGATAAAAATAGCTTAAATATGTTACTCGCTTAAAAATAGCTTTCCATTATTGAAATAATTTTAAAATCGACTTAATTCATCCACACCGGGATAAAATATAGCCTGAGATAAAATAGTCTAAGTTATTCCTTATGTACGACTGGTAGACCTGATGGTAAAATATAATCAATATCGGTCCAGCCATTTTGAAGATTACCTGTAACGAATAGACAGACAGACAAAAAAAATTGGACCGTATTGTGTGAGCATAAATAAAACCTATTATTTTGATAGACAAACAGACGCTTCAAATTTATTTATTTGTAGAGATAGAAAATTGTAATAATATTTTGATTGTAACTTACTGTCTGGTAGCTGCTAGAAATATTACCACGTTTTCATTGTTCGTGGTTGTCGCAAAATACTACTAAGACAAAGATTTACATCGACCTGGACCAATTGGTGATGCCGTCTGGCCAACAATGTCGGCCAGGTCATAAAATGTTGCTAGAACCTTTGCAATATATCTACGATGGCAGTAGTAGGTACCCTACCTACATATCGCGTCGATCCAAAGTAATTAGGATAAGAGCAAGATAATGATGATATATCATTGGCTGGGTGTCTTCGACTATATGCGTTTTATCCTTTTGGGGCAGCCCAAAATTGTTTCTTAGTGCGTGCTTACCCCAAATAACCGAAATCGGTATACAAAATTTCACATTCTTAGGCCCGGTATCTTTGGCTATACGCTTTCAACCTCTTAGGGGTTGAATTGAGAAAAATTCTTTGTTAGAGCTCGCTTATCCTTGCCAAAATTTTTTTCATAGTGCTTGGTAAGTGAGCACTAAGAAAATCTGGGGGTAATCCAAGAAAGCCAACCGTGTACTAAAATGATCCTTCCTAGGCTCAGTGATTTCGGTTAAACGCTTTTCACCCCCTTAGGGCTAAAATTGCAAAAATCTCTCTTCCCCCAAGAAAGGCAACTTTATACAAAATTCCATGTTTCTAGGCCTAATGATTTCGGCTATATATTTTGCACCCCTTTAGGAGTTGATTTTAATAAAATAATTTCTTAGAGCTCACTTAAAACAAAGGAAAGAGAATTGCATAGAAAGTTTTACGTTCCTAGCTCCAAGAGTTTCGTCTATACGCTTTTCACTCACTTAAGGGGGTGATTTTCCAAAAATCCTTTGCTCTCTCTTTGCTCGTGTACCCCAAGAAATAAGACGACGTAAAAAGAAAATACTTTACCCTATTTCAACCCCTTATACCTATTTTTCCGCAATAAAAAGTAGCCTTATATACTTTCTCAAGCTTTAGTTCATCTCTGTACCAAATTTCATCAAAATCGGTTAAGTGGTTTCGACGTGAAAGACTATATGCTTTTCAATCCCCTTTTTTTTGGGGTGAACTGCGGTCAGCGCGTTCCTCGCACCACTCCGTCCGGGGCGACAGAGGGGCGTAAGCACGCAACACCCGCAACCCACCCGAACACCACGTCGCCTTCGTCGTTGGACCGACCACCGGAGCAGGGTTACTTGTGCTTTTCAACCCCTTAAGGAGGTGAATTACCAAAAATCCTTTGCTAGTAATCGTGCACCCCAAGAAATACGATGGTGTAAAAAAAGTACGTTTCTAGGCCCAGTGGTTTCGGCTGTATGCTTTTTGGTATTTTAGGGGTTGACTTTCATCCCTATGTAAGTGAAACTACCAAAACGCTAGAACGAATATTTATTTATTTATTATCAGGTGCCTTCATACAAAGATTCACGGTTCTATCATCGAAAATGATGAATTTCCATACAAAATATCATCCCCTATTTCAACCCCTTATACCCATTTTTTCCAATAAAAAGTAGCCTATATCCTTTCTCAAGCTTCAGTCCATCTCTGTATCAAATTTCATCAAAATCAGCTTAGACGTGAGAGGCTATATGCTTTTCAACCCCTTAAAGGAGTGAATTTCCAAAAATCCTTGCTATTACTCGTGCACCCCAAGAAATACGATGGTGTAAAAAAATACGTTTCTAGGCCCAGTGGTTTCGGCTGTATGCTTTTGGTATTTTAGGGGTTAAATTTCATCCCCATGTAAGTGAAACTACCAAAACGCTAGAACGAATATTTATTTATTATCAGGTGCCTTAATACAAAGATTCACGGTTCTATCATCAAAAATGACGAATTTTCATACAAAATATCATCCCCTATTTCAACCCCTTATACCCATATTTTCGCGATAAAAAGTAGCCTATGTCCTTTCTCAAGCTTTAGTCCATCTCTGTACCAAATTTCATCAAAATCGGTTTAGACGTGAAAGACTATATGTTTTCACCCCCTTAAGGGGGTGAATTTCCAAAAATCCTTTGCTAGTGCTCATGTACCCCAAGAAATACGATGGTGTAAAAAAGAAATACGTTTCTAGGCCCAGTGGTTTCGGCTGTATGCTTTTTGATATTTTAGGGGTTGAATTTCATCCCCATGTAAATGAAATTTCCAAAACGCTTGAACGAATATTTATTTATTTATTGTCAGGTGCCTTAATACAAAGATTCGTGGTTCTATCATCGAAAATGACGAATTTCCATACAAAATGTCATCCCCTATTTCAACCCCTTATACACATTTTTTCGCGATAAAAAGTAGCCTATGTCCTTTCTCAAGCTTTAGTCCATCTCTGTACCAAATTTCATCAAAATCGGTTTAGACGTGAAAGACTATATGTTTTCACCCCCTTAAGGGGGTGAATTTCCAAAAATCCTTTGCTAGTGCTCGTGTACCCCAAGAAATACGATGGTGTAAAAAAGAAATACGTTTCTAGGCCCAGTGGTTTCGGCTGTATGCTTTTTGATATTTTAGGGGTTGAATTTCATCCCCATGTAAATGAAATTTCCAAAACGCTTGAACGAATATTTATTTATTTATTGTCAGGTGCCTTAATACAAAGATTCGTGGTTCTATCATCGAAAATGACGAATTTCCATACAAAATGTCATCCCCTATTTCAACCCCTTATACACATTTTTTCGCGATAAAAAGTAGCCTATGTCCTTTCTCAAGCTTTAGTCCATCTCTGTACCAAATTTCATCAAAATCGGTCCAGTGGTTTAGACGTGAAAGCGTAGCAGACAGACAGACAGACAGACAGACAGACAGACAGAGTTACTTTCGCATTTATAATATTAGTAAGGATTATTGTTAATGTCCCCGCAATACCCCTCGTCGGCGGAATTTCTTAAAATCCGTTCTTAGTTGACCTCTACTTGGCGAAAGGAATATTCCTGCTGAATTTCAAGTCTGTACGCCTTATGGTGCCAGAGATATGGTGATGAGTCAATATATCGCTCGCAAAACCCTCCTCTCCTATATATATTATATATACATATATATATATATATATATATAGATATAGATATAGATTATAAAAGTAAAAATTTAACTGAATATTTTATGAATATTTCAAGTGCCTACTATCTATACTATCGCCATTTTCGATATCGAGCAAAAGGGCAAAAGAATCGCGTTTATTGTATCCGAGCCCTCTTTAATTATTTTTCTTTTAGTATTAGTTGTTATATGTACTGGAGCTATTAATAGTCATGTTTTTGTATGTAATCTTATTTAAAAAATTAAAAAGTAGACAATCTCACTGAATTTCTTGCCGGATCTTCTCAGTGCGGTCGCGTTTCGATCCAGTAATAATTTAAGTTAAAAATTACAATATGTAAGTGCCCCCGCGGGGTTTATACATATTGAATGGTTTGAATTTGAATTCATGCCGAGTCCGATTCAGTCTAACAGTTTGAAGACATCTTCCAGTGCAGTGGTAAACAATCGATACCTGGATGGTATCGTTTTATTCCTACTCAAATTTAAATAAATATTTTGACAGCATTTGGACATTCCTTCTTACGTTCCGTTACACTATGGGCCTTCCCTGTTTTGTTCCTGTATACAGTTTTGAGACTTAAGGAATACATCTGACTATATTTGTATTTATGCTTTTTGTGTCATCATCATCATCATCATCTTGCTCTTATCCCAATTACTTGGGATCGACGCAATATGTCATCTGTTTTGACATATTGCAAAAAGTTACGGCAATGACTTTTATGACCGGCCGCCTGCCTGACGTCAACCCTCCTTGGAAATGTAATCGTTGACCCAAATGGTACCAGATGGAGATGGTCCGGGTCAATCTAGGGCTCTTAGTCGTTTTTGACGACACCCACGAGCAAAGCAAGGGTTGGTAGTATTCGAAGCCGCTACCACACAGCATTATACCTTTTGTGTAATGAAAAATTAAAATACGCGGCAAAACGAAATTATTGGCATCAAAAATTAACTTTTCAATTTTAGTGACATTCCCTGTTTTGCCCCTATACCCTTCAAGTTCTATCGAAACATTTTTTTTTTTTGGATGAACTATGGTCAGCGCACACGCCGCCCGTTCCGTTCGTGGCGACGAAAGGCCGGCGCATGGCCCTATAGCCGACCATCTTCCCTCTTCTTCGCCATTAGGCCGAAAACCGGTATCAAGTTCCTGGTCGTCCATGGTCAGCCCTACTACGGGATACCCTTTCGGGTACCCTCCCTTTCACCATCGCCCCTCTTGGTACGTCGGTCGCCTTCGCGCGGTCAAACTTTCTGCGAGGGACGGATTATTCCTAGACTAGGACGGCATCATGCGCAGGCCGTGTCGCCGTAGAGCGTATAGAAGTTCCTCTCGCGCAAGTTCCGGCGCCTCCTTCTGTGAGATAACTGCGTCACAGAAGGTGGCGACCGCGTCCCAGTTCCCGACGCTATCAAGCATCTCCCTAGCGATGGTCGGCAGCGTCAGGTCGGCACCGATGATTGCGACGAATTCACGGCGCTGGCAGCTGATGTGGCAGGACGGTGTGCTCTCCCTCCTCACGACCGTGTACAAGTAACCATGCCTCATCAATGCCTGCACCAGTCGGAAGGAAAGCACCCCATGCCCGCGATCCAACCACTCCATCAGCACCGGCCGGAAGACCTCGTCGGTCTGAACTCCGTACCGAGGTCTCTCCAACCAGTCTGCCTAACGGGCAATGACGTCACGGCGGGCATCGTTCCGTCAGACGGCCATCTCGCTCAGCGAGACTGAACCGCTCCCAGCCCGCGTCTCCGACACCCGCCTGTACAGTTCAGCGAGCATTTCCACCTTCAGGTGCCACGGGGATGATCTATTGAACCTTAATAGATGCTAGTTATTTTATATTTAGCTACACAACTTATTTTTTTTCTTCTTTATTAAAGACACCCCGCACTAAGGAAATAATCCTTGTATTGCAAGGGACTTTACAAACATTTACCTAATTAACGGATACAAATAACATCCAGACTCAGAACAACAATTTGTGGATCGCACAAAGTGTTGCCCTGCGTGGGATTCAAACCCGCGACACTGGCACGGTCAGTATCTTAACCACAACGCCAAATGTGCGATCAATTCTTTATAATATGCAAGTTATTGTTTTTATATTGTACGTTTCTTCTAAATATTTAACTTGCAGATAAAAACTACCGATGGCTGATACCGTGTGGTCAACAATTATATTCCCAACTAGCAACCCGCCCCCTCGCTTTGCTTCGGTTTCAGTCGCCTTACCCGAGTAGCGTACAAACAGACACTTCAATTTTATTTATTTGTAGGTATAGCTTAGGGTCGTCTGTTGGGTCAGCTATAGTGTACTATAAACGAAGAATACATATTAAGACGACCCCAGGTAATTTGGATAAAAGCAGGATAATTAAAACAATATTGTTCTTATTCTCGTCTGTGTAACCGGCGAAAAAGTGGACTCGATAGGGATATCGAGTCCACTTTTCTCTTCTGTTATAAAGGATTATAACAGACTCTGAGCCAAGCCTTGATGGGCACACATTTTTAACTTCAAAAGGTTCACTTAGTGACGCTGGCTTCTCAAAATAATTACGATTAATATTTAAACATTCTATTCTACGAGAACAGTTATGTTCTACATAACATTTTTATACAACGAATGATACTTATAAAGCTAAGAACTCGTTAAAACTCTCAAACTACTAGTAATATTATAAAGAGCAAACTTTTATACTGCAAAGTTGGTAGTTGTTACATTTAACGACGCCATTACCTGAATACTGAGTAGGTTTTTAGTTCGAAAATGTCTTCTATTTAAGTGTTATGTTATTTCAACGTCTCGCATTTATTCTGGTAACATTGTAATAAGAAGTTTCTGTGACGGATTGAGGATATAATACACTGTTATCTCTTAATTGACCAGGCTTTGGAATCGATGTGACTTTCACGCGATCAGCGTCCCGAATCTCAAAAGTCCCTCGACCGAGACTTATTCTCGTCGAGCTAACTATCACTAAAACTCTGATTTTTATTGCTGTTGGTCGTAAACCAGCGAACACTACACCAGTGGGCCTACTCTTGAAATCAATTTTAATTTCGAATCCGATTCAATTCCAATCTCACCAAACTTATATTTGGTACTCTTGAACAAAATCGAGAATGAATTCTTCGCGTTTGCCGTTGTTATTTTCATCAAATGTACCGTATTTTTTTACTTTAAATTAATAACGTTATCGAACTCGATCACCATAAAGACGCTTTCTTGAAATTGTGCCACATTAACGATTTTAAACTATGTCAAAATCACGTCGGGAGTGACAAATATTTAACTTAATCGACGAGTCGAATTCATTTAGTTTAAAAATATTCCACCGAATTTGATTCCAATCATGCGCTAGTGTCGCTTTCAAGAGTACCATATTTGCTCAAATTCGTGCTGCGATTGAATTTAGGATTGAAAACTAAATTCAAGAGTAGGCACACTGATGGTAAGTATTACTGCCGATCTTGAACCTATGCTAGGCAGTTGCCCACCTTGAAGAAGATGAAGGGAGTGTGAGTGTGTGCAGTGAGGTTCATATAGTAAAGACATCACCAATACTCGCCACAGCTTCAGATAGTTGAGCTTCTGGCTCTCTCACTCACCGAACGAAGTACAGTAACATATTGCTACTATACAAATGTCGATTTTATGCGAGATGGTACTACCCTGGACCTACCAGCCAACGGCTGTAGACAGACGACTGTCGACAGTGTGATCTTACGACATAAAAACAGATATTAGCATACACGACCTGCGACGCAAGCCCATAATAAACTAAGTACGTTTCTGTCCATGCCATCGAGGTATAAAACTTTGTCGCGTAATAATCAAAGGATCTAGCATTGGAACTCCTACATTGCCCTCAGCAAGATCCTATTCCTAAGCTGAGGTTTAGGTTGCACGTGGTTTAGGTTAGGTGCCATAGGAGATGCACTTGCCCCATATTGCTTAAATGTTTCGAGTTAAAACTCCCTGCACTCACTGCTAGCCCGCGTAAGGGTCTAGCAGCCATCTGAAGATTCTCCTAAGCCAAATGACAAAATAGGAGAACGCGTTATCGCGTATAAAAATTACGTTTAGTTATTTTATTTGCTATTTCAAAAATTTATACAAATAAAGTAATTTGTAAAATGCAAAATATGTATGTTAACAAAATTTTAAAGAATTTATTTAAATAATTTGATAAAAATAAAAATTCTCAAGAATGTTGGTAACTTAATTATTTGGATCATCATGATATTTACTTGACAGTTCACGTAGCAATATCGAAACGTAAAATCATAACAAACAGGCATGTCTGTTGTGAAAAGAGTGCTTATTTCGTTTGTAATGACTAGAAAATTTTGAAACAATTTATTTCAGTATTCTATTGATATTTTCACTGCTAATATGTCACTAAACCCACTAAATGGTAAGCTTCTTATTTGGTTAAACATATTGAGATTTCAAAGATAACCTTAAAATTTAAGCTGTATTATCCAATTTCGCTTGGTATTGCTGCTGAATTGATATGCTTATAAAATCTAATGCTTTATATAGTTTAAATGTAACTCGCCAATACCTCTTATAAAAGCTAATATTTGAAATCATTTAACTTATCAATAAATACTTTGTCAATTACTTTTCGATCGAGTTCATATTATTTCTTATTTTTCCACTACTTTTCTTTTCAATAAGTTTTAATACAACAATTTGAAATATAAATACTTTTATGACACAGGGAAATTGTGCATCTAGTTCGTTTTATAAAAATTTTAATTGTGCTTGTATAGTTCTATTATATTTTCAGAATTAAAACGGCGATTAGACGATGGCAAAGTACCCTTACCTAAGCGTCTCTGCCTTGCTCAAAATATAGTGCAATCTCACCACTTTCCCACTGCATCTAAAGAAAAAATAGTGGCAGAATGGTTATATTCCCTTACTGAAAACAATAGTATAAAACATGAACAACTGAAAACAGTTCTAGATTGGATATCTGGTGTTGAAGATTTAACTAATGAATTGAAAAGTAAACTGATACAGGTAAATATGTTATTATTTAAAAAAATAATTTTTTGATATTGCTTCTGTTGGCAAAGGAGCAAACAGCACATGTGATGGTAAAAGATACCTTTGCTAGGCTGTTGCCTACTGTGAAGAATGTACAAAGATTGTAAATGTGTGCAATGAGGTTCGGTGATACTAAAGACGTCACCAAAACACACCAACCACACACATACAATCGGAAAGTTGGCTTCCGGTCCTCGCTCACCAAAAAGAGTCCAGTAACAAATTGTTAACCACTCAGACGTCAATTTACGACTAGATGAACAGGCCTGCTACTATAGACATAAGCCCGTTGATAGTGTAGTCCAGCCATCTAAGATAAATCCCTAAAGTAAACAAATTGTGTACCAAGGTGTTGCAGAAATTGTTCTATTCTTCATATGCAGTGTTATATAGGATACCCAATAGTAATATATATAGTGGATTACTAAAATAAAAACAGCAGTGTGACAAATTATACTCTTACTCTGTAAGCACATAAAAAGTTTAAATATGATATTCATTCTCATTCATTCATCACAGCTCAAATATGTCATAATGCTCATCCCTCTGCAGCAAAGCGAGACAGATTGACCTGCTATACCACCCTTTTTTTATTTTGTTCACGCCAGTGACGGACAGGGGGAGGCCGTGTGGGACTCACTGACCACATCCGCGGCCGGAATACCCACTAAAACCACAGCGGCCCCTTCTGCGCTTTTACGGGGTGCCGGAGAGGTCCTCTGATGACATTCAATCCCCGACACCCCAACGCATGGCCGTCTGGTCACGTCCTGTCATTACTGTTCAGGGCGGTGGGAGTAGGTGGGCATATTGTCGCCTCCTCCTCCCGGGTCGCCGGCGACGAAGCGAGTCAGCAGACGCAAGCGCCTCGCGTTCCCGCTCCGCCACTTCCTTCCTTGATATGACGGCCTCACAAAATGAGGCCATCGACGACCAGCACCTGTCGCTGCCAAGCATCTTTGCGATAACGGTCGGCAGCGACAGGTCCGCTCAAAGTACCGCCGACAGGTCGTGGCGCTGAGACCCCCAGGCGGGGCATATCTCCAATGTGTGACGCCCATCATCAGTTGGCGCGCCACACTCATGACATCCGGGGGTCTCTTCTCTTCTAATCATATGCAGGTACTTACCGAAGACCCCGTGTCCGGTAAGCACCTGCACCATCCTAAATGTTAGGTTGCCGTGCTTCCTTGTGAGCCAGCGGTGGAGATGCGGCGCAACCGCTTCCACAGTCCCCCGCCCTGCTACGGGAGACTCCAGGTCTTCCCTCCACCGCCGGATAACCTCCCTTCGGGCCACTTCTTGTGCTCTGCCCAGTCTCCTTGCAGAGACTTGCTCGCCGTTGGCCCGCGCTGTTGCACGGAGCTGGTAGACCTCAGCCACAAGTGGCCAAGGCGGATCGCCTGCCAGTAGCGTCGCCGCAGTCCAAGACACTGTATGATAACCCCTAATAGTTCTCACCGCCATGACTCTTTGCGGTCGACGCAGGAGGGCCTTGTTGCCGGCGGTGAGGGACTCCGACCAGACTGCTATACCACCCTGGTCACAGGGGTTGGTATAAGGTTTTATTTCAAGTTTTCTTATATCAATTTTATATGCATATTACAACACATACAAGAGAGGGGGTGTTGAATTGTATTCTTGATTGTTGATTGCAATAGTCCATGGCAGTAATAATTCTAACATTTTATTTTTCTTTTCAGGTTATAGCCAAATATCTCCATACAAATCCAATACAAATCATTGATATAGAATGTATTCTGCCATTCCTAGAAAACAGCAAAATTTCTTCTCAATTAAGTCAACAGATTGACGATTATTTAACAATAACTACGACACTACTACAGTTTTTACGAAACTGTGAAAATTCTACACCGTTGAGTTTAAGAATTTTAAATAACCTTATAAAGTATTACAGAGACTCAAAGAAGAAGTTAGATTTTATTATAAAAATATTAAATGGAGAAAATCTGGAAACAATATTCAGTTACTTGAATACTGAATGCCGGGGAGCGGCTGTGAATGTTTGTCAAAATGTTCTCTTTCCTATCAATAAAAAATCCTACTTTATTAGTTTCTTACAAACATTAATACGAAAAGATAATATTGAAGAATTAATTGCCGAAAAAGGTGATAATATACAATCAGTTATCAAAATCATGAATACATTTTTCGAATTCCCTAAAAATAGGACTGAAAGTGATCCAGATTTTCTTTATAATTTTATTGTTGTTTTTGTCAGCTCATTCAACAAAGAAAATCAAATCATCTTCGCCTTCTACATTATGGTAGCCAATGTTTTAGGTATGGAACAAAATTTTATAACTCCAGCCATGAACTTGGCTCCAGTACTAGATGAAAATGATGCAAAAACAAAACGTAATCTATTTCTTAAAATGCTACAAGTTTTATTGAATAATGAAATAGACATAAATGTCCGCCTAACTGACACATTTGGAGAGAAAATTTCCAAAGTTGAAATTAAAAAGAATTTCACATCTTTCCTTCAAGCTGTTATGATGAGGCAATTAAAGCTTGAAGGAAAATTAGATAAGACCACCTTACAAATTGTAAAAACTGCTTTAAAACTAGACCCTATATTAATTGAACAAAACAAACAAATTGTTTTACCAGCTATCATGACAGTAAAGAAATATAACTCTAATATAATGGACTCGTATATAGAAATGATGAATTGTTTACTAGAAATATTATTTAAATTAAGCAGGGGAACACTATTTATAACTGATATTCTACCATCTATAAAAAATATTTTGGAAGCTAGCAACACTGAACAATTTGAACTGATTCAAAGAGTAAAAGAGGCAAAGGAAAACAATATTGTGTATGACAAAATAGAATCAAAGATAATTACAGGATCAGATATTTTTCCACAAGAATGTATAGTCACATATGGAAAACTAACTTTTGAATTAATGTTTAGACAAAACAAAGAGTTATTGGAAAGTTTACAAAAGGATTTTGAGGTGTACTGCTTAATGATGCTTGAAGAAGGATTTGTTAGTGAGTACCAAATAGTATTTTATCCAAATTTAAATGATTTTTACTCAATTATAAAAAAAACAGCTGAACTGATTTCAATGAAATTTGATGCATGTGTAATCAGGATCCACACCTAAGAGATTTTTTGTCACAATAAATGTCATAACTCAATGACTTGACCTTATATAATTATATTAAAAATAGTTTAATACTGCAATAAATTCAGTGGCAGTTGACAATATTTTTATACATATATTCCGTGTGGTGACAGAAAGAATACAATTCACCACTCCCTGTAGTGTTGAAAAAGACGACTAAGAGATATAGCATGCGCATCCATGCAAGAGAAGGCAAACTTGAAATTAAACCCTATACCAACCTGTTTGACCAGGGTGGTGTAATAGGTCAATTGCCCTCTTATTGTAGAGGAGGCTTGTGCCCAATAGTGGGACATATATCTGCTGAGATGATGATGAATACAATTATACTACATGACAAATAGGTTTCTGAAAATTTTTAAAATATTGTTACTAAAATCATTTAATTCTTGAAAACTTCATTTTCAGGTCCTTCAATAATAGTGTTAACAGAAGTTCTGTCGTCCATCTTGTCTTCATTCTTTCACTACAACAAAATGGCGGATCATACTGTACCAATGAATATAGCTGAGGATTTTTGGAATACATATAAAAACTTTGAAGAGGAATGTTTGAGTAAATTCGGCCAATGTATTTTGAAACTTAATTATGTAAGTAGGTCTACTCCTGTTTTGATGTGATAACGTCTAATATATTGATGAACGCCGGCTGCACGCATGACTCATTGTCACGTTACGCCTGAACCAAGCATGCAAGCGAGAGCGCAGAATAAACGATAGAGAGACACGATCTGCCAAGCGTTTGGCTTGTGACGTATCTATCTCTTCTACTCCATCGACCGATGCATCCATGTAGAAGAGAGACACCAGCGAGTGCAAATAAATCTTAATTTATCGAATACATTGTAATTTTCAAATAACTCCTTTGTATTGTACAAAATCCGTGTGGTGACGGAGTAAGAATACTGTTCACCACTCCCTATCTTGCCCGTGGATGTCGTAAAAGACGACTATGGGATATAATATGCACATAACATCTGTGCAAGAGAAGGAAAACTCGAAATAAAACCCTATATCAACATGTCTGACCAGAATGGTATACTAGGTCACATGCCCTCCCATTGTGGAGGAAGCCCGAGCCCAACTTTGGGACGTATGTGGGCTGCGATGATGATGATTGTACAAAATAATGATAATTCAGTGATAAGAATGCGATTCATAAAAGTATGCAATTTTTTTTTTCAATGATATCTTATGTCGGTATCTCGTACTCAGCACCGGTGGGCGGCCCAACCACGAAGGCGCCATGCCTCGGGTGTGTCATGGGACCGCGCGCCGCCCCTCTGTCCCCTCGGATGGAGACGGGCGGTAGGTGCGCTGACCATGGCCAAAAAAAAATATGACGGTATCATGTAACATTATTGTCGACAGACCTACTTTACTGACAGAGAGTAGTATCGACGGCAGAGTAGCTCCATTCCATCGTAAAAGGTGTTATCTTTAAAAAAAAATCTTTTCGATTTCAGAATCCACCACTTGTAAAATCATTCTTAACATTATGCCAAAGCTTTGTCCATTTGAAACTATTAAATATAAAGTATGCAAATGTAAAATTGGATATATCTCCCAGCAATGACGAGGAGCTTCACGACCTAAGTAATCTGTTGCCTTGCTTGAATAAAGAGCAATGGATAGAGTTGGCAGAGAAAATTGAAGATAATGAGGCTAATATTTTGGTGAGTTCTCCTTTTATCCGAATACAATTCAAATTCAAATCATTTATTATGTATAAACCCCGCAGGGGCACTTACATATTGTCATTTTTTACAATTTTCTTAAAGTTATAATTACCACCGGATCGGAACGCGACCACACTGAGAAGATCCGGCAAGAAACTCAACGGGATTGTCTATTTTTTTTTTTTTTTTTTAATTTCTTTTAAATAAAATTACATCTTACGACATGCTTATTAATAGTTCCAGTGTAATGCCATTCGAAATATTATATAATATAGTTCACAAATATAATAATCACAAATGTAATGAAAAAATTATGGTTGGACCAGATTCCGCAAGCGGCACCCGATCACGAGTTAACTACTAGAGCAGCCATCACTCCCCTCAACCATAATGGAGAGAAGGGAGTGACCCGCTCCTCATAGCTACCGCTAGCAGACCCTTCAGTGAGCATGACCAATACCATTTGCCACAAACAAATATGAGTGGTAGGACCATACCGTCGATAATCGACTGTCAACAGTCGCGACCCTGTCCGACCGGGATAGTACCATACTCTCACGGACAATCAAAGTCTAAATAGTTGCAATTTATTACTGCACTTCGCTCTGTAAGAGAGAGGCGTCGCTTTGTAAGAGAGAGGCGGAAGCCCAACTTTCTGAGGATGTTTACGTGTAGTGGATTTTGGCGATGCCTTTAGTATCAGCGAACGTCATTGCACACGTTTACACTCCCTTTACTTTCTTCACGGTGGGTATCGGCCAGGAAAAGGTCTATGAGCTGCCGCTATGAGACTACTGTTTCACTAGAAGTGAAAATAAGCTCATTGGCCAGCAAAAAAAACCATATAAACATATAGGTTACAAAGCTCTAGCATGTCGCTTAGTTTTCTTTCACCACGTTGAGAGCCCTCAGCGCTTACACATAGTCCGCGTCAAGCTGCCAAAGCCATCTGCAGCTAACAGCTGTACACTACAAAAAAAAATGCAAAGCTCTAGTGACTACTGAAGTATTATGGCAACCATAAGCGAGTCTACTTTAAGTACACATAACAATACCAATCATTACTTTCACCATTCTACACTCTTAATTGCATGCTCTATATATTTTATAACATTGATTTCGTTATAAATTCTGCGTATTTCAGGACAATCTACTAATAATGAAAATAATGGCCAACCAATTATTAACATTAGGAAAGGAAGAAAAAGTCTCAAACGAAACAATAAAATTGACTAAAGCACATTTAGTCAAACAAATCACTGCAAATCCACTACTTTTACAAAGCAATAATTTTTGTAAAATATTGTTCATAGATTTGGACAAATCTCAAACTAAACAGTTCGCCAAATATTTGGTCAAATTCCACATGACAAATCCTGAATTGAATTTATTAACAATAGATGCCATAACCTCAAATAGAGAATTACTACACAGCCTCGTCCTAGAGACGGCCAAAAATATTACCAAATGTTTTGAAAGCAAAGAGACGCTTACGAAAATGTTGGGTAAAACTGATTTCAGCATAGTATCTTTTGCAAAAGAAATTAATATAATAAGCTACTTTAATGAAGTGACCATAAAACAGGACATGCAGGAAGAAATCAAAATATATATCAACATATTTCAGCAATTACAGATTCAATATTTAGAAGAAAACTACCAATTAGTAGCTATTTTCTTAATGTTGGCAATAAAAAAATCTACCAATGTAAAGAAATTGAAACGCAATATTGATAATATATTGCAATGTATATATGAAATGAGCTTGCAACAGCCAGATCTATACCAAATATTGCCCGTCGAATCCATATTTTCTTTTCAAGATAATTCATTACTGGATTTGTTAACATTAAAACTCAAAAATTCAAATAATTTACTAATAATTAAAAGCCTACTAGATTTGGCTGTGAAAAGAGTTCGCGCAGACAGTCAACTTGTGAAGACTGTAGTTGAGAAATTATTACATGGAAACAAAAAGAAAATATCTGATATAGAATCTTTTAGTGACCCTATATTCCAAATCACTTGTCTTATCCTACCATTAATTGTTAAACAGAAAAAGTCTATCACAGCCAGTGCTTTTAGATCAATATTAGCTGATCTTCAAGAAAAACTACATAAGACACTGTTGGAATCATTCAAAAATATCAGTTACACAAGTAAAACTAAAGTTTCCGACATTGAAAATACTGATGATAGTGTGGTAGAAAATGAAAATAGTGTAGCAACATCGAACGCTATGGCGGCGTTTTCGCTTACTCTATCGAAATATTGTGAAACAACTGATGCTGAGGAAATAAAAAATCTGGATTACTTATGGTCTGGATTAGAATTCTTTGTACAAAGCGCTGTAAGTATATAAATATTATATTAAAAATACAATATTAACATCAATCTTCTTAATTTAGCTTAGTTTTTTCAACTAACAATTTGGTGACAACTCGTGCCTAACAAGTGGCCCAGTGCCCTTAAATAATAGGACAGTTGGAACTTATTTATATAATACTAGCAATCCGCCCTCGCTTCGCTTCGGTTATAGGTTATAGTCGTTTTACCCGCGTAGTTCCCGTTCCCGTGGGAATACCGGGATAAATTATAGCCTAGTTTACGCCCTGATATTATAGCTTTCCATTGGTGAAAGAATTTTTGAAATCGGTCGAGCCATTTTGAAGATTACCCGGAACAAACAGACAGACAGACAAAAAAAATATAAAGTGATTTTTAGGCACGTGTATAGTACAAATAACAGTGTGAGCATGAAACACGTCTATTATTTTGACATTACAAACAGACACTCCAATTTTATTTATTAGTAAATAGATAGAGATAGATTATTTTTATAGTGTAAATTATTAGTGTTTTAACACATTCATGTTACTTACACATGTACTTACATGTTTTGAAATAAATATTTTTCACCCAATTCTTTAATTTTGTTACGTTTTTTCTTACCAACACCAACAATTAATATTTTACGACGTCAAAAGGGCGGCAAATTATGAATCCGCCCCGGGCGACAGTGACTCACGCTACGCCACAGGGTATCGTGCAAATAATCGTGTGAGCATGAAAAAAGTCGGCTGCTGTACGCACCGGTGTGGGCGGGGTCCCTGACCGTCCGACTCAGGGCTCTACTGTGGCGACCACAGATGGCCATGGCAGTCAGGGCCATATGCGGATACCGCACGGTGTCGACGGAGGCAGCGTGCCTGTTTGCCGGGACTCCCCCGTGGGACCTGGAGGCGAAAATGCTCGCCGGTTTGTATCGGCGGGTGTCGGAGATGCGAGCGGAGGGCGGTGTGGTCTCTTTAAGCGAGCTCACCGCCTGGCGCGTCGACGTCCGCCGAGACGTCATTGCCCGTTGGGCAGTCCGGCTGGAGAGGCCTCGGTACGGTGTGCGGACCGTGGAGGCCTTCCGGCCGGTGCTGATGCAGTGGTTAAAACGGCGACACCGGGTGCTATCCTTCCGTCTGGTGCAGGTTTTGACGGGGCATGAATGCTTCGCCAAATACTTGTACACGGTCGTTAGGAGGGAGAGTACACTGTCCTGCCACCACTGCGATTGCGACGAGGACACGGCGGCGCAGCATACGCTCGAGGTCTGTGCCGCCTGAGCAGAGTAGCGTCGTGAACTCGTCGCAATCATCGGCGCCGACCTGACGCTGCCCACCATCGCTAGGGCGATGCCCGACAGCGTCAGGAACTGGGACGTGGTCGCAGCCTTCTCCGAGGCAGTAGTCTCGCGGAAGGAGGCGGCGGAGCGCGTACGTGAGGAGCGTCTGCTCGACGACGCGAACCACCGCCGGCGACTGGGCGGCTAAGGCGCGACTACCTGCGCCTCATGCCACCCTAGCCAAAGCTAACTTCTTGAAAAATTAATTGTCCGACTTACCGTCAGTGTCCGCACAAAATATTTTTCTTCCAATTTTGCCACCCTTCTAATAGTGGCGCCCGGGGCGGTCCGCCCCACCCCCCCCCCCCCCCTTGCTACGCCACTGACGACACCTATGCCTAAAATACAGATTAAATTTTTTTTATCTGTCTGTCTGTTTGTTCCGGGTAATCTTCAAAACGGCTAGACCGATTTCAAAATTCTTTCACCAATGGAAAGCTATAATATTAGGACGTAAACTAGGCTATATTTTATCCCGGTATTCCCACGGGAACGGGAACTACGCAGGTAAAACGACTAAAACCGAAGCGAAGCGAGGTCGGGTTGCTAGTTGTAAATAAAACTACTTTACGGATTTTATCGCGATTGTATTTGATTTTTTTTTTTGACAGTTATATCAGACCGTCCGTTACCATGAACGCTGCAAAGTGTTCGAAACGACGAGCAATCAAAAATCAAATACAAACACGATAAAAGTCGTAAAGTGGTTTCATTTACAAAGCTATTCATTTCCTTGCTACTCGTTTTCCTTGTAAATTACGTCATAATACTATACTCTCTATCCGTGTGGCGACAGAGTAAGAATATAATTCATCCCCCCCTTTTTAGTCCACGGGTATCGTAAAAGACGACTAAGGGATATAATATGCATATAACATCTATGCAAGAGAAGGAAAACTCGAAACAAAACCCTATACCAACACCTTTAATCAGCGTGTTGTAGTAGGTAAATTTTGCCCCCATAGTGGAGGAGGGCCGAGCCCAGCAGTTGGACTAATATGGCCTATGATGATCATGATAATAACTGTACTTTGAACGCAATAAATAATAATTGATATTAGATTTATTTTAAAATAATCAGGTAAAAAGAAATATATAAAAATGAATATAAAAAATATCAAATGGATTTTTTTTAGATTAAATGCATTGTAAGTCCAAATTCGAAATCCAACGCCATTGAATCATCGATTCAACTTTTAAACGTAATTCTCCGACATATAAAAAAGTTAGAAAATCACAGCATCTTTGAAAAGAAAGACCTACTATTCTTTCAAATATATAAAAGTATAAAAGCTCGACTAATGAATGAACAGACTAAGAAAATGTTAAATGGCGCTACTCTAGAAGATTTAGGAGTGACCTTGAAATTTGTCTGTGAATTATCTTCTGTGGAATCTTATGGAACTAATTTTATTGGAGATTTAGGAAGTTTGATAGTTTTAAAGGTAAGTTTTTAATGATGCTTAAGTCTATTCATCAATCAGCCTATAGCCGTCCACTCTTGGCGATAGGCGTCCCCACGAGAATGCCCTTCGGAACGGTCCTTTGCCACTTGCATTCAACGGTTCCCTGCCACTTTCAAGATATCGTAAGTCCACCTAGTAGGGGATCGTCCTACGCTGCGTCGCCCGACTCGTGGTGGCCACTCAAGAACCTTTCTTCCCCAGCAGTTGTCGGTTCGTCGAGCAATGTGGTTCATAATTACTTAATTAACACGCTTTTATTACCTTCACCTGTATGTTTGTCTGTAACATCCACCTTTGAGTTCGATTTTGCCCTACTTTGAGCGATCAGATTTTCTTTAAACTTTGCACATCTATCAAAGACCGAATCAACTTTTTTTAACTATATGTTTAGCTTGATATGCTATAAAAGCGTGTTTTTTAGTTTTTTAAACTATATTTATTATTTTAATTACTTAGTTAACTGTATGGTGACGAAATAAGAATACAATTCACCACTCCCTATTTTGCCTGTGGATGTCGTAAACGACGAACTACGGTATATAATATACACAACATTTGTGTAAGAGAAGGAAAACTCGAAATGAAATCCTATACCAATATATCTGACCAGCATGGTGTAGTAGGTCAAATTCTCTCCCATTGTTGCTCCCTATATAAGGAGTAACTTAGGCTATATTTTATCACGCTATTCCCACGGAAACGGGAACTATGCGGCTGAAACCGAAGCGAAGCGAAATCGATTTGCTAGTCTGTGATAAAATTAGCCACTTTATAACAGTCCTAAAAGTGTATTCACCGGATGATCGGCTCGCATGGGTGTGCTCAAGAGATTAGAGACATCGCTTACATTCATTCAGCTCATATACGTCCCACTGGAGGCTTCGAGTCTCCTTTAAAATAGGAAGAAAATTATCTATTATGCCATGTGGGTCAAACGTGTTGATATAGTTTTTTATTTCAAGTTTGCCTTTTCTTGTACATATTATATCCTTTAGCCTTTGCGAAACTCAAGTCGATGACAGGGGATGACCAATTGTATTCTTACTATGTCAACACACGAACAGAGACATCGCTTACCAAGTATCCGGCTAAACTGTTGAGCGAGTTGGTAAACTCAACAATGTCGTGGACCCACTAAAATGGCGGCAAAAGGAAGCTCCACACCACTCTTCCTTCGCCTCAGACAACTAGGCATGTTACAGCCTAGTTGTTTGAGCAATGTATCATCAACATCGTCTCAGCCCATGTAACTCCCTATGTTGGATTTGGACCTTCTGTGGGAGCTACTAAACCACGCTGAGTTTGCAAGTTATGAGTATTCCTTCTCTTGCAGAGATGTTATCATCATTTCAGTTCATATGCGTCCCAGTGCTGGATTTAGGCTTCCTCCACTATGGGAGAGAAATTGACCTACTGTACCAGACTGGTCAGGCGTGTTGCCATAAGATTTTGTTTCGAGTTTTTCTTCTTTTGTATAGATGTTAGAAGTAATGGATGTTATCTGCATATCATCGTTCCCTCTATCCCTTAGTCGTCTTTGACAACAATTACGGGTGAGAGGTACGGTGGTGAATTGTATTCTTACTTCGGTACCACACAGAAAAAAAAGTATATTTACCGATATTTCTACTATTTCAGAAACCGTCGTTAATGCTGAAAGATGACAACACTGATATTATAAGCAGAAAAGTATTCAAGTATCTGTGGTCACAATGTTTAAAAGCAAATATTGTAGGGTCAAAATGTGTTGCCATGTCAAAATTGATGCATCGTATTTGTAAAAACTTGATGAATTGGTTACGACAGCACTATGACACAGAAGCTAGTGTTGCCACATCAACTACGGATGTTGCTACCGAAAATGGTAGTGTTATAAAAATAATAAAAATCGACGATAAGATTTGTGAATTAATTAAATTAGATTTAGATTCCATAAGTGAAATAATTTTGGCGGCGAAAAAGGTAAGCAATTATTATGTCATCATCATAATTTCAGCCTATCGCTGTCCACTGCTGGACGTAGGCCTCTCTCATCTTACGCCACAGAGTGCGTACTTGTGCCGCCTGCATCCAAGAGAACTTTCTTCCCCAGCGGTTGTCGGTTCGTCGAGCGGTGTGACCATTTCAGCGTGCTAATTCTTCTTGCTATGTCGGTTACATCGGTTATGACGACGTAACAAAAAAATCTATGCCAATAAATAAAATTGGAGTGTCTGTTTGTAATGTCAAAATAATAGGCTTTTTTCATGCTCACACGGTTATTTGCACGACACCTATGCCTAAAATACAGATTAAAAATTTTTTGTCTGTCTGCCTGTCTGTTTGTTCCGGGTAATCTTCAAAACGGCTGGACAGATTTCAAAAATTCTTTCACCAATGGAAAGCTATAATATCAGGGAGGAATATAAATTAGGCTATATTTTATCCCGGTATTCCCACGGGAACGGGAACTACGCGGGTAAAACGACTAAAACCGAAGCGGCGGGTTGCTAGTATGTACTAAAATCCAAAATTCAATCTTCCATATCTTCCATCTTCTATGAGAAAGCCTTTGATTCAGTCGAAACTTGGGCGGTGCTGCAGTCCCTTCAGCGGTGCCAAATCGACTATCGCTATATCGAAGTGCTGAAGTGTTTGTATAGGAACGCCACAATGTCAGTCCGTATCCGGGATAAGAGTACGTAACCGATCCAGTTGCAGAAAGGCGTGAGACAGGGAGATGTCATCTCTCCGAAACTGTTCACCACTGCACTGGAAGATGTCTTCAAGCTCTTAGACTGGACTGGGCATCAACATTAACGGCGAATACATCACTCACCTTCGATTTGCGGACGATATAGTCGTTATGGCAGAATCCATGGGGGACCTTGGCACAATGCTCAATGATCTCAGCAGGGTATCCCAACTAGTGGGTTTACGAATGAACATGGACAAGACGAAAGTCATGTCAAATGCCCATGTCATTCCTGTACCGGTCCTAGTTGGCAATGCGATTCTTGAAGTTGTCGATCACTATGTGTACCTAGGACAAACAGTCCAGTTAGGTAGATCCAATTTCGAGAAAGAGATCAGCCGACGAATCCAACTCGGTTGGGCAGCGTTCGGCAAACTTAAGAGGATCTTCTCGTCCAACATACCTCAGTGTCTGAAAACACAGGTCTTTGACCAGTGTGTGTTACCAGTGATGACTTACGGCACGGAAACGTGGTCCTTAAATGTAGGCCTCATATCAAGGCTCAAAGTCGCTCAGCGTGCTATGGAACGGGCTATGCTCGGGATTTCTCTGCGAGATAGAATCCGAAATACGGAAATCCGCAGAAGAACGGGTGTAACCGACATAGCACGAAGAATTAGCACGCTGAAGTGGCAATGGGCAGGCCACATCGCTCGACGAACCGACAACGGCTGGGGAAGAAAGGTTCTCGAGTGGCGACCACGTATCGGACGACGCAGTGTAGGACGCCCCCCCACTAGGTGGACCGATGACTTAGTGAAAGTAGCTGGGCGTCGTTGGATGCAGGCGGCACAGGACCGCTCATTGTGGCGCAACATGAGGGAGGCCTACGTCCAGCAGTGGACGGCGATAGGCTGAAATGATGATGATGATGATGAATCTTCCATATGGTGATGGAGGAAGATTAAAAATCATCACCTCTCTCTTGTCCGTGGGTGTCTTAAAAGACGGCTAAGGGATATGATATGCGTATAACAGCTGTGCAAAAGAAGGAATACTCGCAATAAAACCCTATAGCAACTCATCTGACCAGCTTGTTATAGTAGGTCAATTTCTCTCCTATAGTGAAGGAGGCTCAATCCTAGTAGCGGGACTTATTCTTCATCAACATCACAGCTCATATACATGAACTGCAATAGCAGTGGTAAGACCACACTGTTGATAGTAGTCTGTCTACAGCCGCGGGCCGGTCCGTCCGGGATAGTACTACACTCTAGGGATGATCGATGAACATCGATGTTCGATGGTCATCGATGTTGAAAGGAAAAACATCGATGTTGCTATAGGCAAAACATCGTAACATCGATGTTAACTGATTTTAACATCGATGTTGAAAGGAAAACATCGATATTGAAAAGGAAACATCGATGTTGAAAGGAAAACACATCGATGTTGCTATGGGCAGAACGAAATTTCCTAAAAAAAAAAGCTCATCAAAATTTGCCTGGAAGATTTTACTTCATCGTCGTAACATCGATGTTAAAAACATTCGACAGATTTCCTAAAAAAAAAAAAATCTGATCAAAATTTGCCACGAGAATTTTATATCGTAACATTGATGTTCGACGATATCGATGATTTCCTAACATCGATGTTCGGTGTTCGATAAACATCGAACATCGATGTTGGGCTTTCGATGTTGACATCGATGTTTTTCTAACATCGATCATCCCTACTACACTCTCGCAGAAAATCGACGTCTGAGTAGTAGCAATTTGTTACTGCGCTTCATTCGGTGAGCGAGAGAGCCGGAAGCCCAACTTTCTAAGGGTGTTTGCGTGTGGTGGGTTTTGGTGATGCCTTATTCATCTCATTCATTCATCTCAGTCTATATATATCCCACTGTTGGACTCGGGCCTCCTCCATAATGAGAGAGGAATTAAACTACTATTCCACGCTGGTCAAACGTGTTGGAATACGGTTTTGTTTCGAGTTTTCCTTCTCTTGCATAGATGTTATATGCTTATTATGTCCCTTAGTCGTCTTTTAAGACATCCACAGGTAAAATAGGGAGTGGTGAATTATATTCTTACTCAGTCACCACTTGGAGATAAAATGCTTTAAGTATCACCGAATGTCACAGGTTGGTATAGGGTTTTATTTCAAGTTTTCCTTCTCTTGCATAGATGTTATTTGCATACAACATACCATAGTCGTCTTTTAAGGCACCCACAAGTAAAAGAGGAGTTGGTGAATGGTATTCTTACTCCGTTCCGTCACACAGAATAGGTTTCGTCACAGAAAATAAAATCATCGTCATCATTTTAGCTCATATAGGTCTTACCGTTGAGCTCGAGCCAGCTCCATAATAGATGGATAATTAATCTTACTATGCCATGCTGGTCAGACATGTTCGTATAGGTTTTTTTTTTCGAGTTTTCCCTCTCTTTTATAGATATTATATGCATATTATATCCCTTAGTCGTCTTTTACGACATCCACGGGTAAGATGGTGAATTGTATTCTTACTCCGTCACCGCACGGAACAAAACGTTATAGGGGCCATTCCGCTATAGACGATTTCAATATTTTTTTTTCAATCACGCTATTAGTTATTCTTATTGTTATTTATGGAAAGAAGATAGTCTAAATTTAATAGCCATATAATTTTTATGTGGTTTTTTTCATACCCTCATTTTTGTCGCGTTTGAAAATATTGTCATCCGAAGGATTGGTAGAAGTTGTAAAATCATGACTGCAACACTGGCGTGAATCATTTGTTTTGGACGGTTTGAGGTTAAGTTTTACCGGCTAACCGTGAACTGACATTATTCGTTTATCTTTGCGTACCAAAAAATGTAAGTATATGTTGTTAATTATTGAAAGTAATCGACTGCTAGAATACACTGTTAACTTGTTGCACCCGCGACGCAAAAGATATAAAAGTTTACTTTTTTTACTGAAATAAAGAGCTAACGTTCTGAGACTTTGCAAAAGTAAGAAGAAAACAAAACTAAACTTAATGTTTTTGTTTTTAAGACTGTAATGATTGTTAGATTAAAATAATCGATAACTTAAATTGGTTGCACCCGCGATCTTGACGTGAGATCGCGGGTGCAACTTTTTTTTACGTCGATCTTTTTGTGTGACTAATTATACAATTCGTGGTTTTGATATACCTTGACTAATTTATATATATTAAAGACGATTGATGATATATATTTAATATGTGTTTCTATATTGTATTCTGTATTTTTATCGGAAATATAGTTTAAAATGACAACGGAGCAACGTAAGGAAACTGCTTCACAGAAATACAGACGGAAATTGAAAGAAAATCCTGAGCTTCATGCTGAACACCTCCAACGGGAAAGGATTCGTGACTCCAAACGGAGAGAAGTAATGATAAAGAAGATGGAGGCAGATGTAGATTTAAAAATATTGGCTAGAATCAGATCCAAAGAACGGATGCAGGCAACTAGAAAGCGACGTAAGGAAGAACAATTAATAAAACAATCATCTACTAGCTACAGAAGTCCTCGCACACTAGGGAAGGCGGTGGCAAAAATAAAACGTAATCTACCAGCCAGTCCCACCAGAGCAGTGGCAGTTGTAAAAAAAATAGCTTCTGAATTAAATATTGCTGCATTTGACGAAAATAACGCCCCTAAAGCAACGCCTCGAAAGCTAACGGATGAAGTAAAAAAACTTATTTGTGATTTTTATAATAGGGATGACATAAGCAGACAAATGCCTGGCATAAAAGATGCGAAAACAGTCAAGTCTAATACAGGAGAGAAAATACGAATCCAAAAAAGAACAATGATTATGAACATTGGAGAAGCCTACGAAATTTTTAAAGAAGCTCATCCTTATATATCTGTAGGCAAGACTGCCTTTTATAATGAGAGATCAGCTCACGTTCTGCCAATTAATGATACTCCTCATAATGTTTGCGTATGTACAACGCACTCAAATTATATTAATCTTCTACTGGCTATTTCGAAACATGCGACGGACTTTCCCAAAACTCACCAAGAGCTTCTGAAACAGGTATCATGTAGTGTCGACAATGAAGAATGCATGTCCAGCAGTTGTGATGCATGTAAAGAATCCAACATTTGGGATTTTACTCTAGATTCGAATCCATGTGTTGATTGGAAGGCCTGGATCTTTCAGAATCAGAGACCAAAACAGATCGTAATTAGCAAACCTTTCAATGAAGCACTAGAAGAATTACATGACAGCACTGGTAAATTTAAGCTCCATTCTTTTGTTAAGAATGTACAATCGGATTACTTCCAAAACACAAAAGAAGGCCTGACCAGTGAGAAAGCTGTCATACAGATAGATTTTGCCGAGAATTACGCGTTAATTAGTCAAGACGAAATACAATCAGCACATTGGTCTCATGCACAAGTTACGCTCTTCACGTGTTGTATTTGGACTACCGATAAGCTTCATTCATTGGTCATAGTAAGTGATGAACTTAGTCACAATAAATATACTGTGCATCTCTTCCTGCAAAAAATATTTGAGTACATCAAGTCTGTCTCTGATAACATTACATATTTGTATATCTTCAGCGACAATTGCGCCGCTCAATTTAAGAATCGATATGTAATGGCAAGTATGAATTCATTCAAAGCTGAATATGGATTCGATCACTTCGAATGGAACTTTTTCGCTGCCTCACACGGAAAAGGTGCAGTTGATGGATTAGGTGGAAGTGTCAAAAGATCAGTGTGGATCGCGGTTAAGTCTCGGAAAGCTATTGTTAACAGCCCCTTCGAATTCTATGATTTAGCACGCAGCCTCTCTAAGAACATCATCTTTAAATTTGTAGCGAAGGAAGAAGTTAAACAAAAGATACCCATGCTGGATAATCAATGGGAAGGGCTGAAAAATATACCAGGTATTCAATCTAAACATTTCTTCCAGTTTGGAGACGCTCATAACATTTCTGTGGCGCGCACATCACTTTCTCAATTGAAATGCACATTAGTTTTGCAGTCGTCAAAACCCACCGCTAATACAGATAGTGATTGGGACGATGACGATTTGGAACCTCTTATGAATCAGAAAGTACGAAACATAATTCCAAGTCCTGATCCTTCAGTTTCTTATCAGAGCAAATCTTTGTTGCCACTTAAAAAGAGATTGCGCGTTTCTGATGTGTACAGTGATTCAGACACAGATTCAGACAATTAATGTTTAAATGACGAAACACCACCAACGTCTCTTCAAGCTTCAAATTTATTACCAGAAGCATGTCCTAAAAAAGGAAATGACTAAGCTATTCTCTTACCGAAAAATATTTGCGCTTGTTGTATATGCTCGTACAATTGCTCAGCAGAACCGGCAAAAAAATAACTTAATATCGTTATGTGGGGTTTTGTTTAAGTGGTATGGATGAAGATGGAGAAGTCAGAGTTCAATTTATGACGACGGTAGATGGTAAACGATTCTCAGAAATCTTCAATGACATAGCAGACGTGCAATTTGAAAACATTATTGCAATATTGGAAACGCCAAAGAAAAAAACTGATGGAAATAATATATTTTTAGAATTTTCTTCAGATATTGACGTGTTTCAAAAGAAATAATTAATTTAATCAACAACAAAAGTATAATTGTACCTAATAAGTATAGTTAGATCTCAAATTTAGTTCCTATCTAAGTAAAATGCATGTTTATGTTCATTTAAATTAGACGGGTTGCACCCGCGATAATTCGGTGTTGCACCCGCAATTGATAAAAAGTTTAATAAATAATTGTTTATTTTTACTTTGATTAGAGTTTTCATTTTATGTTCTTTGTTATTTCATTAAGTTTCAAAATATTAAGGCATAAAATATTAAATGTATCAGAATTAACAGATTTATAAGTTTTTTGTTTGTGATCTGGAAAGGTTGGGCCAAATCTGTTGCACCCGCGAAGGCACTTTGAACATTTCCCCAGGCTTTTAAAATAATATTTAAAAAAAATTGTTAGTTCATATAAAGAGAACATATTAAAATGTAGTCTTTCAAAGATTAATTTTATTTAAAATGTTTTTTATTTAATAAGGATAAACTAAAACAGGCGTCTAAACGTTGCACCCGCGATAATGGAATGGCCCATAGGGCAAATAAAATATCAAAAAAAATGTTTCAGGTGTCCCTGGACTACAAATTCGTGGACAGTATATTTGAGCTGCAACATCTAATACATTATATTTTAAACAATGGAACAGATGTATCTTTCGATATATCTTGGGATTCGTTCTTTGCATTGTTCAACGGGTGTATAAATGTACTAAATAGTTTGATTATCGCTAGGGAAGAAGTTTTGGAAGACAGGTATGATTATTATTCATTCTTTTTATACTACTTTTGGGTAAATGCTTACTTAATAAAATAAATAAATAAATTAGCATTCAATTCTTTCACTTTTTCTAAACAAATAAATAAAATTAAAGTCTGTTTGTAATGTCAAAATAATAGGCTTTTCTCACGCTCACATGGTTATTTGCACGACCTATGCTTAAAATACAGTTTAAAATTTTTTTGTCCGTCTGTCTCTTTATTTGAGGTAATCTTTAGAACAGCTGGACTGATTTTGATAATATTTTACTAGCAGGTAGCTGTATATATAAGGAGTAACATTAAGCTATATTTTATCCTGGTATTCCCATGCCAACGGGAACTATGCGGGTAAGGAGACTGAAACCGAAGCGCGGACGGGTTGCTAGTACAGTCTATAGATATTAATTAAATAACAAAATTAACATATATAATGGTTCACCCTTTAGAATAATAACATATAGAAGGTAAGTCCACGCACAAAAAGTGAGGCATTTCAATTGGAGCCTAATGGAGCTTACGTCGGAACAGTCCCGTAATGTACAAGTCATTGCACTGCACGAACGTACGCAACTCTTAAAAAATAAATAGGTAATTATGACGGCTTATGCATTCAAATGGTGCCACAACACATTTGAAAAACATAAAAAGGTTTTTAACATTACTTTTAAAAGTATTTCGACGATTTATGTTAATAAAAACAAAATTTGATTTCATAATTTGTATAGTGGTTTCCGTGTGTACGTGTGTAATCGTCTGCCCGCCATTAGTATTTTTAGATTCAAATTTTTAAAGTTCGAAGTACTGACATTATCCTTCTATACGTTATTATTCTAAGGGTTCACCCATAGAGTACGTCACACTAATTTCGTGATTTTTGACTCTTACCCTAACTTTTCGACAGTTTTTCACATTTTTAAGGCCCTCTCTAGTGTGAAGACATATATGTATTTTGCAATTTTACAAATTATAAATAATTAAATCACGATGAAACGCTGCGCGCGTGGCAACATTTGTCAAAGAGCTGACGCTGCTGTTGGAAATATTTTTAAGCTTTTCGTTAATAATTGCAAATTATCATTTTAATACTTAGATGAATAAGATTTTGAAAAGTGACGTTACAAAACTTAGGAGCCCTTCCACTCCTTGTCATACAACGTTACACTTCGTTGACCCCCCTCTCTGCCTTAACGTTAGACGTTCTTTGTGGATTGAAAATAAAACTAATTTTACGGATATTATTGATTCGTTCTTCGCTTCGGTTATAGGTTATAGTCGTTTTACCCGCGTAGTTCCCGTTCCCGTGGGAATACCGGGATAAAATATAGCCTAGTTTACGCCCTGATATTATAGCTTTCCATTGGTGAAAGAATTTTTTAAATCGGTCCAGCCGTTTTGAAGATTACCCGGAACAAACAGACAGACAGACAAAAATTTTTTAATTGCTATTTTAGGCATAGGTGTCGTGCAAATAACCGTGTGAGCATGAAAGAAGCCTATTATTTTGACATTACAAACAGACACTCCAATTTTATTTATTGGTATAGATCTTAGTGTTTTAACGTGTTATGTTAAATAATCTTGATGGCATTTTATGTAATATATAGCGACAGAACTGCTGAGGTGTAGTGAATATGATATAAAACTGCTATACATACCTTTTTGTTTCCACCAAAATTCTCAGAAGATACCCTTAACAGTGGCCATTACACTGTTGAGGGCGACACGTGGACTTACTGACAGACCATTACTAACATGAAGAAACTGATAACTTGAAAAGACAATTATAACTCGACACTGGCAAAAATGGCTCGTATTTGTAGCTGATTGCCAAGACAAAAAAGAAGAAGAAGAAGGGCCTTTCATTTTGTGATAGGTATAGTACCAATTTATTGCCAGTACAAGAAGAAAATGACTCTATATAAAAATAATAGAAAATAGTTCAAAATAAACTAAAAAAATATGCTTTACACTCCGGGTCTCAGGAAAACCAAAAAACCGCTAATCCTGATTATCCTAGTAAGGATAACGGGTCAAACTATTTAAAATATTGAATTGTCATCGGTCCTTAATAAGTATGCCAAATTTCGAGCTAATCCGACCTTTTGAAGGGGGTCAAAATCATGTTCAGAGATTCCGTTACATACTAACATACATACGTCTGAAGCTAATAAAAGCGTATTATAGTTTTATTTTATTGCCAGTAAAAGATACTCTTTTACTATAAAGGCAATAAAGTTTATACCAAAATTTATTAACTAATTTCTATAGCGGGTAGACCTAATGAATCTCTGTAATAACGATGAATTTTGGACGTGAGTCATCTCAGTACGCTCGTGATCATAAACACATTTTGTACCACATCTTTACTCGAAAATATATCTCCATGTCTTTTTGGATCTACCTTGTTTTCCTTTAAGGTTGTATTTCAAGTTGCCTTCTCTTGCATAGATGTTATATCCATATTATAACGCTTAGTCGTCTTTTGTGACAACGACGACGCGGTAAAGGAGAAGTTAGGTAAATTATTAATTCGCAAAGAATACGAGGCATCATCTCAGCTCATTTACGTCCCACTGCTGGGCTCTAGCTTCCTCCACAATAGGAGGGAAATTGACCTACTATACCACGCTCCGTCATCACATGAGCTAGTGAATTATAATGATGATTTTGTTTTTTCAGATGGCCATGTTATATGCAATCCTATAGAGCATTAGTGGCATCTCTATGTGAGCGAGCAACCTCACAAACATTACTTGACAGAAACTTGGAAGAGAAACTGGCTGAAATTGCACATCACATCGAGAAGTGAGTATTTGCATAGATTTGTATAGAGTGCATAGTTGTATAGAGTGCATAGTTGCATAGAGCATAGAGTGTTTAAGATACCGGCTCTTTTTAACCGACTTCAAAAAAGGAGGAGGTCTCTCAATTCGACCGTATATATGCTTTTTTTATGTTTATTCGCGGATAACTTCGTCGTTTATGAACCGATTTTGATTATTCTTTTTTTGGTCCTACGACGTCCTACTATATACTTGCCAAATGGTCCCATGAAAATTTTATCGAAATCGGACTAGCGATTTTTCAAAAATCTACATAAATCTAAAACTTTAACTACATTGTCTACATTATAAGCGGGGAAAGCGGTTACTTTTTTTGCAAAAAATAATTATTGAGTTGGTTATTGTCTGGACTTTCCAAGTGGTGACGGAGTAAAAGTCTAATTCACCATCTCTTTACTTACCCGTGAGTGTAGTAAAAGAGTCATCATTCCAGCTCATATATGACCCATTGTTGGCCTCGAGCCTCCTCCACAATAGGAGGGAGAATGCCCTTACTATATCATGCTGGTCAGACAAGTTGATATAGGGTTCTGTTTCGAGTTTTCCTTCTCTTGCATAGATGTTATATGCGTATTGTATCCCTTAGGCGTCTTTTACGACATCCACGGGCAAAATAGGGAGTGGTGAATTGTATTCTTATTCCGTCATCACACAGGCTTAAGGGTAGATAATATCTATGCAAGAGAAGACAACTCGAAATAAAACCCTATACCAACACATCTGACTAGTGAGGTGTAGTAGATCTGCCTCCCACTGTGGAGGAGGCTTAAGTCCAGCACTAGAGCGTGTATGCATTGTGACGATTACGACGATGATGAAAGTCTGCACACACCCTATCCCCATTTGTCAGGGACGATTAAAGGGCAGCGTGTGACCCATAACTTACAGTAATCTCTCCCCACTGACATTGGATTGGTCACTGATACCGATTTCTTCATCGTTGCCAAGATACTGCTATTTCAAATAGTGAATCTATTTGAAATTCACTCTCGGGCCAATAATCTGTACGAACATCTACATTAGGAGATCAATCGACCCAGTAGTTTTCTATGTGGTGACGGAGTAAGAATACAATTCACCACTCCCTATCTTAACCTTGAATATCGTATAAGACGACTAAGGGACGCAGTGGCCGATCCGTCCGAGTACTACACTCTCGCGGAAAATCGACGTCTGAGTAGTAGCAATTTGTTACTGCGCTTCGTTCGGTGAGCGAGAGAGCTGTAAGCCCAATTTTCTGAGGGTGTTTGCTTGTGGTGGATTTTGGCTTACCATCAGGTGATCTGTTTGCTCGTTTGCCACAGTTGGTAATAAGAAATATGTAATATGCATATAGGATCTGTTCAAGAGAAGCAAAACTCTTAATAAAACCCTATATCAACATGTCTGACCAGCATGGTATAGTATGTCAATTTGCCTTCTATTAGGGAGGAGGCTCGACCCTAGCAGTGGGACATTGAGCTGAAACGACGACCCAGTAGAACTTTTGGCCATACGGTTCGACTTTTATTTCGAGCTTTCCTTCTTCTGCTGTGATATTATCTACGTGAGTCCCTTAGTCCTCTTTTCACTCACAGGAAAATAAATGGTCCCCATTTGTGTATCAACTGACTCTCACTACATGGATTTTTTGATAAAAAATAAAAATTAAAAACAAAATTTCTTTCACAGATTAACTCAATCCATCTGCAAACGTAAGAAGCACATATCCCGGATAGCGGCATACTCTGTAGCTGATATATGCGCGTTACTTGAACGTAATGCCCCGGTGAAAATGGTCCGGCAACATTTGGAAAATTCTGTTGCTTTGCTCATACAAGCCTCCGATAATAATTACGCTATGCCATTCTTGAAACGGGCCCTAGCGGGCTCCCCTGGGCAAATGACTATGACGAATTTGTATACTATGTATAAAAGATACCATAAATATGTAGGGAATGCTTAAATTGTATTTTTATCCATTGCTTCTTATTATCCACCCCCATATTTTCTGATGTTCTCTGCGTGGTGACGGTCTATAAATACCATTCACCACCCCCTTCCTTGCCCGTGGGTGTCGTAAAACATGACTAAGGGATATAATATGCATATAACACCTAACCCCTATGCAATAGAAGGAAAACTCGAAATAAAACCCCATACCAACACGTCTGACAAGGGTGGTATAGTAAGTCAATTTCCCTCCCATAGTGGAAGAGGCTCGAGCCCAACAGTAGGATATATATCAGCTGTGATGATGATAAGGACTTTCTGATGGTACTCGTGAGCACCGGCGAAAAGAACATCAACCAAATGGAATGCAGTGATCAGATCTCTCATCCGTGGTGCCTAACTGCTGAGCTTGTAGCTGTACAAGCTGTTTGCTTCAAGTCTTCCGCATTGCATAGGAGGCAAGTGGAATAATTTCCAACTCCTCCAAAGTAGGCAGCCTGGCAAATCTTTCTGGGCAATTTATAACGCCAACTGCGATCGGCAAGTCATATTTGAAATCGCCAGGATGAAACTTCCTTCATACTTCATTAAATGCAATGTATTATTGTAATTTACTTTTATAATTAATAAGTATTACAAAATAAATATATCTTCATATATTTTTTGATTATTATTTTAACCAGAGTGATGGACTTCTCCCTAACCGAAATGATGACGGTAGATGGTACCCAAAAGATTAACCCGCCGGGTGGACCACCGTATACAAGGACTTGATATCGGTGGTCCATACAAATGGCAATAGAGAGGTAGGGCGTACAAGTATGTCAGATTATGGGGTTGGACACTGTTCTTTCACCGCCCTAGACGGTATGGCCGGACTTTCCTAAAAAAGGGACCTGATCGACTACATATAAACATAAATTCATGCCTCTTTCCCATAGGGTTAGGAAGAGATCACTTCCCTCCAATTGCTAAGATCTTGACATACCACTTTCGTCTCCTCCACATTCACTCGGTTTAGGATACTTTTAACTTGTCTTTTCTTAATAACGTCTCCGACTTGATCGTGGAACGTCCGCTTTGGTATTCCCTTATAAATTCTCTTTGTTAGTTAGTACTCCTTTCATTCATTCTATCGATTAGTTTTGTCATAATGACATCTAGTAAATATTTAGACGAATAAATCTCCTATACCAAGACGGACCAACCACGGACGTCAAGAATCCAGTATCAGTGGTCGGCGCAATGGCGATAGGTATGGAATACCGTAGGTTAATGAAGCCGCACGCCGTCCTTTCGTGGCCCGGACGGAATGGACGTGTGTCCAACCAAAGTATAACATAGAAAAGTCGGGCTATGATTACTGTTATAAAATTAAAAAAAAAACATTTATTATTAACGTAATAATATTAGTAACGTAATCTTAATAAAACATGTATTTATTTAATTAAGTCAGGTGGGCACAGTTAATCCAAAAGTTGACTTCGTTAATCGTTAATTAAAATGTTAACTTCGATAATCGTTAAAGCGTTAAATTTGCGAAAATTTAACGCCAGTTAAAGTTAATCATTAAAAGTTAATTATTTAAAACCTATACTGTTTTTAGGCTGAGACAGATAGATATATACTCAGCATGTAGTGGAATTATGTTGGCATGCACCTGTCCACACTAACTTGGGATACACTACTGCCGGTAGTCCCAATACCAAAAGATTCACCAATACTTTACGACGCTTTTTGACGTAACAACCAGTTGGAGGCCGGGGCGGGGAGTGGCTTAGTCTCGTTTAGCGCGACGGTGGCCTGGCGGGACGACGCCCGCGCTGACGTCATTGTCCGTTGGGTAGTACGTTTGGAGTGGCCTCGGTTCGCACCGTCAAGGCTTTCCCACCGGTGCTGATGGAGTGATTAGGTCAGCGGCACGGGGTGCTTTCCTTTCGACTGGTGCAGGTATTGACAGGGCATGGTAACTTCGCGTAGGAAGTAGTAGCGTAAGGAAGCAGAGCACATCGTTCTGCCAGCATTGCGATTGCAACTAGGACACTGTACAGTAGACGCTCGAGGTGTGTGCCGCGTGGACATAGCAGCGCCTTGAAATCGCCATAATCATCGGTGCTGACCTTAAGCTGCCGACTATCGCTAGGGCGACGTTCGTTCCTGCTGCGCCTGAGGGCTGTGGTGAGGGAGGCCGTCACCGGCGGAGGAGTGCTATTGGTGGTGTCCCTGGACATCTCCAACGCCTTCAACAGTCTGCCATTCAGCTGCATCAGAGAGGCGCTCCACTATCACGGGGCGCCCATGTACCTGAGGCGGCTGGTGGCAGACTGCTTGGAGGGGCGCAGCGTCCTCTACGTTAACCGAGTAGGGGACGTTGTACGAACGCCCATGACGTGCAGTGTTCCACAGGGCTCGGTTCTGGGTCCGACCCTGTGGAACATCGGCTACGATTGGGCGTTGAGAGGAAGCCTCCCACCCGGGCATGACGTAATTTGCTACGCTGACGATACGCTCGTCACAGCCCGGGGTGGGACGCTAGATGAGGCGGCACGCCTGGCAACTCTCAGCACCGAGGAGATTTAGGCGGATCGAAGCGCTGGGGTTGAGGGTAGCCCTGGACAAGACGGAGGCCCTCTTGTTCCATGGCCTCCGTATCGCCGGGCCTCCCGCCGGCGCTTCGATCACCGTGAATTCGGTTACCATTAACATCCAGGCCCACATGAAGTACTTGGACCTGGTGCTCGACGGGCATTGGTGGTTCCGGGAGCATTTCCGTTGATTTATTCCTCGGCTTGTCGGCGCGGCGTCCGCCCTTTCGGGGCTGATGACGAATGTGGGCGGACCCAGCGCTACGTGCCGACGGCTGTACGCGGGGATGATCCGGTCGATGGTCCTGTACAGCGCACCGGTGTGGGCGGGGTCCCTGACCGTCCGTCTGAGGGCCCTCTTGTGGCGACCACAGAGAGTCATGGCGATCAGGGCCATACGCGGTTACCGCACGGTGGCAACGGAGGTAACATGCCTCCTGGCCGGAACTCCCCCATGGGACCTGGAGGCGGAGATGCTCGCCGGAATTTACCGGCGAGTGTCGGAGACGCGCGCCCGCGGCGGTATGGTCTCCTTGCAGGAGATTATCGCCTGGCGGGTCGACGCCCGCCGAGACTTCATTGCTCGTTGGGCAGTCTGGCTAGAGAGGCTTCGGTGCGGTGTCAGGACAGCCGAGGCCTTCCGGCCGGTGCTGATGGAGTAGTTGGAGAGGACACACGGGGTGCTTTCCTTCCGACTGGTGCAGGTGCTGATTGGCATGGTTGCTTCACCAAGTACCTGCACAAGATCGTCAGGAGGGACAGCACACCGTCCTGCCACCACTGCGATTGCAACGAGGACACGGCGCAGCACACGCTCGAGGTGTGTGCCGCGTGGGCGGGGGAGCGCCTTGAACTCGTCGCGATCATCGGTGCCGACCTGACGCTGCCGACCATCGCCAGGGAGATGCTCGACAGCGTCAGGAAATGGGACGCGGTCGCCGCCTTCTGTGAGGCCGTCATCTCACGGAAGGAGGCGGCGGATAATGCGCGAGAGGAGCTCCTCTTCGGTGATACGTTCCGCCGCCAGCGACTCGGGTGACGCAGGCGCGCCCTATCCGAGGCCGCGGGTGACCGGACCGGGGAATTTAGTCCGTCACCTGCAGAGAGGCTGACCGCGTGAAGGCGACCGACGTCCCGGGACGGGGACGTCGAGAACTGGGTACGGGTGGGTTATGGGTCCGCGCGCCGTCCTATCATCGCCTATAAAGAAAAAAACAAATGGGAAATTTAGTTATAGATCGTTCTAGAGGTTTCTTAAGTGACTCAAGGTTGGCGTGCCGTTAAGAGTTGGCTATGTTTTCTAAAACTGGCCATAATTTATAGTCCAAGAGGTTCCAATCTGTGTTAGACTAAAGCCAGCCTTCAGCTGTTATAAAATCCAGAACGTTGAATTAAAACTAAGTTTCGGCAGTTTGGTCGGTTCGCTTGTGACCAGTAGCCTTGCTGAAAAGTCCAAAGTACACTTATAAAGGCAGCGGCCTTATAAAGGTCCATGAGCGGCAGCAACACTTACCATCATGTACTGTTTGCTCGTTTGCCACTGCTTGCAATAAAAAAAATAAAAAAAAACTTTGGGCAAGCAAATTACTTATTAGCAATAGGTTTAAAAATGTACTTTGGACTTTGTTTCACAACACGATCTATCTAAAGCGCTTATTACACTACACGATATTCAGGGCCCTGAATCACTAGAGGTGCTCTACAACAGCTAAATTGTGAGACCTGTTTCACCAGTTTCAGTTTTAGCGAAATAACAGTTTCAGAAAACTGTTCCATATATACATAAATATTAATATTATATTGTATGTAATAATAATATTATATATATACATAAAATAAATACATGCTTAAATATATTAGACGTGGGTCCTTACGTTATTTTTAAGAAACGTAACGAAACTAGTAACTTGGTCGACGTCACGTGTTTCAAAACTAGTGATTTTTGTAACGACTTATTTGTATACAGCTACTTTGATTGTTTGCATATTGTATGAATAGCTGCACTAACTATATACAGTTACACGCGAAACGAAAATAAATTTGTAGCTATACATTTAAATCAATAAATTAACTTCCTTTCATACTTTTTTCAGGCTGAGGACTGACTGCATTATATGTATTTACGATTGATTAGAGGTTATAATTAAACTATTATTTTAATTAAATTTGTATTAATGCAGACGTATTTAAAAGTAAATTGATTGTATATACAATGATTATATTTACAGTTTATTGACACTTTTGATATATTTACAGTTTATTTCACTGTTATATGCACTTTATAATGTATGATGTTTTTATTAGTAAAACAATAAACTAAAACAATAAATAAATTAAATTCTTTACTTTAAATTAAAATTTCAAAGTAAAACTCGCTTCGTTTCCCGCAACGTCAAGCCGTTGAAATTGCTTATAAACAAAAATCACTCTATTTTATTATCAATAAATGCAATTTTACGTATAAAAATTAAAGGTATAAAATGTATTGTTACGCAGTTTGGTCTTTGTTGCATACCACGGCACGTGAGTGTTCGCTATTTGGTCGGATTACTTCAAATAATTTCGTGTCATTCGATTAGCCATCTCGCTCGCTCGCTCGCTCGGCCGCGATGTGAAAGAAATGTACTTAGCGTAATCGACGTTGTGCGGTCGGCTCTTTCTCGCTCGCTCGAATATAATACTGTTATCCCATATCTGTGAGTTGTGTTAAGTATAACGTAGTTACAAAAATCGCCTCTTTTACTTGTCGACTCGTAAATAGTGATTGTTACATGTCGCGTAATGGGTTATTGTAACTAATGACGTGAAATAACACTCAACTCGTTTAAAATATATACATAAATCAGTCCTAAGCATGTAAAGCAGGAAGAATCGTTTTCATTTTAGGAACAAACACTGAAACCACTTCTAAACATTATTCCTAAAGAATGGTTATTTCCCCTTTTTTCTCGTATTACAGCACAACAGGCTGTTATTTTGGAACAGTTTTCTGAAGCTGTTATTTCGCTAAAACTGAAACAGGTGAAACAGGTCTCACAATTTAGCTGTTGTAGAGTACCCCTAGTGATTCAGGGCCCTGAATATCGTGTAGTGTAATAAGCCTTTAAGACATTCCCTTGACTAACGTCTTCACTCCTTTTTAAAAAAAAATGAAGCGGTTCCTTGATAAGACACCCTAAACAAACCGTAACTTGCTTTAACAAAACAATGGCCACGTTGCACTTTGCCGACCACTTATAAAGGCTTCTTTGGAGTTATGAGTGCATACTTTGTCATTTTACTTGTAATCATCATGAAACTGACGTACTATATCACGCTGGACAGGCGGGTTGGTAAAGACTTATTCTGAGTTGCCCTTCTCTTGCATAGATGTTATCTGCATATTATTACCCCATAGTCGTCTTTTACGACACCCACGGGTACGAGAGAGGGTGGTGAATTGTATTCTTACTCAGTAACCACCAACACACTTCCAGGATGTAAATAAAAAAGCAAATAAGTACCTAATAGACCCGTTTTCCAATAATTATCATTGTTTTAAATTTAAAAAAAAAGATCTTTTTTTTTTAAACAAAGGTATAAAACACATTTTATAGTTTTTACCATTATAATAATTAGGATTTTACACAAAATATTACTACTTAATCTATAGATATATGTCGTAGTATATAGTAATAAAAACATATATGTACACTGTGCAGTATAAACATACGTTAGGTTCGTACTGATGTAACTGCTTCAATGTAAACGGCAATAGAAAATAATGTCCTAAATTTTTTACTACTGAATATGGTAAACGTTCAAAACTACCATTATTTTGATAATCTTAATTCCAAATATGGTGTTATGGGAGAATGAATAGAGCACAGCATAATACAAATGACGTATAGCTCTTTTAAAAGGTTATCATTAGGTACAGCACAAAGATAATTATGATGATTGTTTTCGTACCTTTATAAAAATGCTACACAGCTTGGCTACAGTAGTTAAAGAAGGTATTTCGGTGGCTACATTCATATTATTTTCTTTCGTTTATATTCATTATTATTCCATACGTAATCTTTATAATATTACAATTACGTTAAATTACATTAAATTATAATCAAACATTTACGCGCGAATTTTCAAATTTCAGTTTGCTAAATTACGACTGTTTCCGCCAGTCCGTATATGGGCATTTGTTGAATTACGAATTCTGATTGGTTGATAAGCCGTCGTCACCGGTGACTCACTTTTCAAGTTGGATGTGTTATCATTATTTTATCTTGAGCCGTGTAATCGCGTCATGTATTTTCATATCAAATCTTGTTCACGTTGAAATGACTTTCATTTATCAATAATCATTTACTACGAGTATTCAGTATAAATGATGAAGTAATTCAACAAAATTGTTAGTGTTCGTTTCTGAATGTTGTCAACTTATTCCGGTGACAACGGCTTATTACTTTAACTTAAAAGGCAGTAAATTTAAATAAAATATTAAATCATTAAATAAAGTATAAAAATTAAATAGAATTTAATATTTTGTTTTATTATATTGAAGTTGTTCTTTAAAAGTGCTTTATTGATTGCTGCAATCATTTTGACGCATGCGCTCATTGGCTGTTGTAAAATAGTATTAGCCAACATTCCGACCAGTGTCGTCCGGTCGCCGTTGTCGTAGTGTCGGTGAATTTAGTGGTGGAATTTTTACGTGTTTAACATCAAAAAATGGTAAGTGAAGAAAATAAATTACAGTGTATTGCGATCGCAGTGTGTTTTCTATTACAATAGTGGTGAATTATTTAAATAAATGCATCTGTTCACGGTAATATGCTGTACAGTGACCGGTGCCGCCATATTTCGCACATCCCACGGTAAAGTTCGCACGCCTTTTCGTAAAAATCGTTGTCACCGTTCAGTGATTTTATGCCACGTGTTGTGTTTTTAAGTTTATGGCCGTAGACATATTACGCTAACTTGATGGGGCCTAGTGAATGTTGCAATCTAATAGGCCGGTATTGGATTTCACATACGTTCGAAAGGTTATTCTTGCAACGCCTTTTTTGATGAGTTGAATACCGTATGGGGTGATGTACGATGTTTTTAATGTACTGGGAGATTAATGTACTATTAAGATGAGTTATCAGCAATTTGTGGTTCGCCGGGGGCAACGAACTTTAGAGGGAATGCATCGTCGCGCAATCGCACTTTCGTTTGACCATATAAGGCGTAGTGACTGCGGCATTTATTGTCACATACATTTCATATCTATTTTAGGGTAAATAGGCGCGTCTGAGTACCACATTCACTCATACGTCATTATAATAACGAACCGAGGGTATTGGCCTCACAATGTCAAGGTTATTCATTCTCTTGCCTAAAATCTAGCTATGAATACCTCTAGGATATGTCATGCAAAAACGAGCTTTAATGCAGCACATTAAAGTAGAAAACACTGGCATAACGCCTAAAGAAAATAGAATTATCACAGTATTATAGGATTAATGTTCTTATCACTTCAATATCCTTGTGTGAATCAGGAGTGGCATACAGTAATAAATACGATATTAACACATTGCCGTAAGGAAAATGTATTGAATACTATAAACTACAACCAAATATGTACATATATGTTAAATCAATCTGCCTGCTATTATTTCTAAATTTATATAAACTAGGAATAATCCGGATAAATGGAGTAAGAATACAATTCATCACACCCTCTTTTGCATGTGGGTGTCATAAAAGCCGACTGAGGGATATAATATCTATGCAAGAGAAGGCAAACTCTAAACAAACCCCTACTAACACATCTGTCCTGTATGAGCAGGACCTGTTTGACAGTGAGACGAGTATGGGCCAAAATGATAATTAATTAGAAACGTACTGCATTGAATGATTATAGTATACTATTTGCAATATCAAGAGTCGTTTCATCTTCGTCATTTAGGCTTATAATACCCCTAAATTTACTCATTATACCTCACTGGTAACCCATCTAGGATTGATATAGGACTTTATATGGATTTTTCCTTCTCATGAATAAATCTTGCATTTCATATCCCTTAGTCATCTTTAAGACACCTGCAGGTAAGACAGGGGATTTGTGGACTGTATTCTTATTCTGTTACAACATGTAGAGATTCATTTAATACCTATAAATCTATGGGTAGTAACTTTTTATAATTAATGTCATTGAAGACGCAATTATAGTTACCCACATATTTTTAATATATTTAAAGTGGAGTGGTTTTAAGAAATAAATGTTATTTTTAAAGCATTACATATAATGAATATTACTCTTCATGTATACTGCAAATTAATACAAAATGATGCCGTCTCATACAGAATTGACATCACAGATTGATTTGTGATTTAGGTATCGAGACTTTCAGACAGAGTAATATAGATCTCATTTAATGTAATTTAGGCTTTGGAATACTATTTACCGCACCTTGTTAAGTCGCAAAAGAGAATGAGAAAAATGACAAACCTGACTAAAAATAAAACCCTATATACCTATACCAATGTGGTCATCACATCATCATCACAGCTCACATACCTCCCACTGTTGGGTTCGAGCCTCCTCCACAATAAGAGGGAAATTGACCTACTATACCGTGTTGGTATAGGATTTTCTTTCGAGTTTTCCTTCTCTTGCATAGATGTTATTATACATATTATATCCCTTAGTCGATTTTTACGACACCCACGGGCAAGAAAAGGAGATGGTGAATCGTATTCTTACTCTGTTACCACACGGAAACCAAGCAGAAACCAGTGTGGTACAATAGATAAATTTTCTTCTCATTGTGGAGGTCAAGGAGGTTCAAGCCCAGTGGTGTGATATACATGAACAGTAATTATCATTAAGATAATTTCTTGGTTTCAAACAGTTTATCATCACTGCTCATATATGAGTACCACTTCTGCACTCCAGCCTGCTCCACAATGGAAGGACAACCTTTTATATAACACTGCTCAGATGAGTTAGTATAGGATTTTATTTTGAGTTTTACTTTTTTGCATAGATTCTATCTGTATAATCTAATTCCTATGACCTTTTCTGGTGTCTATAGACAGGAAAGGGGATAGTGAATGATCCTCTGCAATACAGAGATTTATTTACCAGTGGAGGCTATAATATCAGTTTAAACCGAATAGGACTCCATCATTAAAATGGGTTCTATATAACAGGTTTTTCAACAAGAACTTTGTTTTCTAAAACAAAATAAAACAAGTAATTTAGATGAAGATGATTCAAATTTTTATTGTATTACGAAGAGAAAAGTTTGGCATTTATGAATGGAAAATGATATCTGGCAAATGTCCACCATGACCACGCTGAGAGATGTTGATTCTTTCATCAAAGTTTTTAATGACTTTTTGGCAAAATGGCGGGTCTATTTCATTAATCACATCACAGATTTTGAGTTTTAAGGCTGCAATCAATTTGATTGGCTCCATATAGACTCTATCCTTAACATAGCCCCACAAAAAATAATCTGGTGGTGTTAAATCACACTATCTGGCTGCTTAGATTGCTGCGTTAATTAACAAAGAGAAAGCAATAATCCAAGATAATTTGATTGATTGACAATGAGTCTGCATATATTTATAGTAAATATTATTTGCTTATGAAATATGGAAAAATTTATTATTTTATACATATGTATATGCAATACATGGAAAATTAATTATGTATTTTATTTTTTGATACATATGTTCCACTATTGGCCATCTTTTTACACAAGAGTTAATTAAAATTTCTATTATACATTGACATGTGATTTTTGCGTATACTTCTTGATGTAATAATGTTATCTCACTGTCTTTTTGTAATAGGTGTGGTAGGATATTACTCAGTCTGTGTACAGGTAATATTTTGTAAATTCCAAGACATTGTGTGGCGTTTAGATCAGACTTCTTGACGCCCTTTAACTTCAATCATTAATTTAATCCATAGAGTTCAGTTCTGATTATAGGAAGACACAATGGCGAAAGCGATTAGGTAGATTATTACTAATAAGAATATAGATATGAATTATACATATTTGTTTATTTGTAGAATACTTTTTTTTGATAACCACGTGGTAATGGAGTAAGAATACAATTCACCACTCCATTTCTTGCCTGTGAGTGTCATAAAAGACGGCTAAGGGATATAATATCCATATAACATCTACGGAAGATGTGGAGTACTCGGAATAAAACCTTATGCTAACCCATTTGTGTGCTATAATAGGTCGATTTCCCTCTCGCCCAAGAGAAGAAAAGCACGAAAAAAAACCCTATACCAACACATTTGACCAACGTGGTGTAATAGGTCATTTTCCCTCCTATTGTGGAAGAGGCATGAGCCCAACATTGGGATGTATGAGCTGTGATAATGATGATAGTACTGTTTATATTACTATTACAATATTGATTCGCTATGAAATCCCTATATGTAATAAGATAAGGGTGTTCCTTCATCTGTATACAGCATTTAAATTACAATAACAAGAGTTGCGACTCGCGCCTTTTTATTTTTTAATGCAATTGAAAGTTTATCCTTTGATATAAGGGTACCAAATCACGTTCTAAAACCATTTTTTTTATTTTCATCTCGGCCCATATACATGCCAGTGGGGCTCGGGCCTCCTACTTTTGCAAGGAATTTCACCTACTATATCACGCTAGTCGGACGTGTTGGCACAGGGTTTCATTTCGAGTTTTCCTTCTCTTGCATCGATGTTATCTGCATACTATATCCCTTAGTCGTCTTTTACGACACTCACGGGTATGATAGGGGGTGGTGAGTTTTATTCTTAATCCGTTATCACAGGGATTTTTTTTATTCATACAATCACTGTTGTTGTAGCATTTAGTAAAAATCTTTAATCGCTTTTGTGATGAAAATACCATATATGCTATAATTTCCTATTGGAATTTTGACTAATAACTATGTAAAGTTTCTTCATTCGTTATTTGATTACTTTGGAACAAAGTGGATTCGAAATACACTGGAAACTCGATTATCCGGACTACCAACCGCCTTCAAATAACTTATTATCGCATCAATGTAATCATGAACGTGTTGGAAAAGGCATTCTTCGTCCGCGCTTTGTGTACGCGCTCCACGCGTTTCGGTATTATTTTATTTAGTTACCAATCATTACTCTGGTGTTTCGTGTCACGTCTATACTTACGAATGTCAAACTATAAGACTGGTATTATCGTATAAAGATAAAATCAATATTATTGTATTTATTTAAAAAAAACAATATACGTCCCATTGCTGGGCTCGAGCCTCCCCCACAATGAAAAGCAGTCCTGACACACTGGTCAGATGGGATTGGTATAGTTTCATTTTGAGTTTTGTTTTCCTTTAATATTTTAATTCTTTAGTCACCCACGGGCAATATAAAGAATGGTGAATTGTATTCTTAATTTGTCACCACAAGGAAAACTATATTCAATTGGAACCCAAAAAAAATGCTGTAGTCGGCTTTTTCTAACATACTGCATTGTATACACACGCTTTCTTTATAATTTTAAAATTGAGGGTACTTTATATTTTTTTTTTAATAATACGAGTCTAATAAAAAAAAACAACAAATTTTAAATAACTACTAATACCCATTGAAAAGGCACAAAAATGTATCCTCTAGTGGATTCGAATATCGAATAATCATTATGCCATGTCAATTCCTCTCCAATTGTGGAGGAGGCCTGAGCCCAACAGTGGGACATGTATGGACTGAGATGATAATTAAAAGTGGTCTACAGAAGCCCGTATTTACGGCAATTTCAATTCATGAATTGATTTTCAAAGAAGTGCCGAACTATATAGCGATTTTGTATTACCGAAATAAGAGAAAGGTAAAGCACCAGTAAAGGCTATTGTGAATTTAAAAATGTGAGTGATTACACTAATGGCTAATATGTTAATTTTGATATATTTACCAATGCAACTGTGACTGTTTTCGAAAGTTAATTAGTCAAACTTGTGCATTGCTGTTTTGTCGTCTTCGAAAATTTGCACTACAGTTTACGTGACCATATATCCTTATATGTTTTCAAGTTCTTTCCCCCATGTCCCGAGCCGTACGAAATGTTTCGTGTTTTGTATATAGAGTGAACAAATACTTATTATACTGATAAGGGCGTGTTCTTTGTTTTTCAGGCTACCATTTTCCGTGTGGTGACGGAATAAACATACAATTCCCCATCCCCTCCTGCCCGTAGGTGTCGTATAAGACGATTAGGGATTAAATATGCTAGAACATGTATACAAGAGAAGCAACATTTGAAATGAAACTCTATACAAACGTCTGAAGCGTGGTATAGTAGATTAATTTGACACCCACGTCTAGAATGGGGTGGTGAAACGTATTCCTACTCCGCCATCACACGGAAACTGACCTAACCTTCTCACTAAAATATTATAGGACTTAAAATAATTGCATGTTTTCTTCAGCTAATGACGCATCGAGTAAAGTTTAGACGATAACCACAGTTTTAAAAACATTTGAGGTAATTACAGGGATAAGCATGTTTGAAAAATCATGGAGCTTTACTAAAAACTGCCAACATTATAAATAAAGTATAAATATATTTATTGCTCTTAGTAATGCAAGTAAAAAAACTAAACAGTAATTGCTATAAAAAATACAAACAAACCAATATACATTATCTACAAGACCTTATAAGGCGTTGCGTATCATTAGCTTCTATATAAGACTGCAGTGAAGTTAGCAACCGTATATGGTCGCGATATTGAAACACTACACAGAGTGAATCACATTACACACAGTGAGTCATCTTTAGTATCCAGTTTTATAGTACGTAATGGCCTTTTCTCACAGCTCCATCATCAAGAAATTTATCGATTACGTTCAGAAACGATTTGTATAAAAAAATCTGTTAGTTTGTGCCAAATTTTACACTCGTTTTGGGTGAAATGAGGCGTGAAGCTAAACAAAAAATAATTACAACATTTTTACTTGACTACAAAGATGGCGTAATAGCCTCTACTATTCTTCTAAGTTCATATACATCCTAATATACGATTGGTTTGGTAGCCTAGCCACAGATGAAAAAACAATTCTACTATACCACTTTTTATTACGGATTTTACGAACAATCGCGTGTAAAAAACGTAAATCATTATTTTATGATCTACTTCGCTTTAGTGACCGTTTTTCATATCCGCAAGAAAGGAAGAGCTGGTGATTCGTTTTACTCTTGCCGTAGACATTAATTGCTATCAGATTAATAAATATGACTACGCAAGAAAAGAAAATTAATTTGGAGCTATTTTAAACAGCTGTAAATTGATTAATATTAGTTTAAATTTTTGTAGTGACGCGATAGGCTATGATATGGTTTTTCTTCTTTTGTAATGATGAGATTTGCTTACTTTCTTAATCTTTTACGATACCCGCGGATAACTAAGGTTTTGGATTATTATTCTACCACAGCTTTTTTTAGTTATACTTTGATAACTCGTACATAGAAACCTACATAACTCGTTCATCTTTCAATTCATCAACCTCGTATCTGATTTCTGCACACGAATATCTCTCACAAAAATAGCACAATACAAACACAAAAAGGATTCATTTTCTTTCATATTAATTCCAAAGTGAAATGCTCAAATTTTAAGTATTAGATTGCAATTTATGTAAATTCTTGAAATAGGTATTGTTATAATCCGTAAATTAGTGCTGTGTGGTAGCGGCTTCGAATACTACCAACCCTTGCTTTGCTCGTGGGTGTCGTAAAAGACGACTAAGAGCCCTAGATTGACCCGGACCAACTCCATCTGGTACCATTTGGGTCAACGATTACATTCCCAAGGAGGGTTGACGTCAGGCAGGCGGCCGGTCATAAAAGTCATTGCCGAAACTTTTTGCAATATGTCAAAACAAATGACATATTGCGTCGACCCCAAGTAATTGGGATAAGAGCAAGATGATGATAATCCGTAAATTAGTGATCAACTTCTACGTCCTGTTCGTCTCCACAGTCTAGCAACGAGTTCTGAAAATAATGCCCTTTTCGTTCGTAATCGTTCAAAATAATTTTAATATCAAATTTATTATCTTATCGATTTCACGATAATGTGACATTAACATTCAATCATCGCTTATTTTAGATTCCAAAGCGTTTCCTAACGTCATCTTGTAAATAAGCAGTTTAGTTGTAAAAAAAATCATTTCCTTTGGTGAATCATGTATAATGTCGACCCAATCTGCGCTCGGTATTCACATCCTGTCGGTAATTTCTATATTATGGAACTGCAGAATCGCAATGCTTTTACTGTTCAAATAAGTATAATGTTGGTAGTCACCAAGGAAATAGTGCTAGTCAAGATTAAATTTGTCATAAGGAGAGGCATAAACTAGTTTAAAATTAATTTGCTATACAGCTACGAATACTATCAAAGCTCTATATCACTCGTGGATGTTGTAAAAGATGACTAAGAGCTTGAAATAGACCTGAACCGACTGTATCTATAGCCGTCTGGTCAATAATTATATACCCAAGGACGGTTAACGTTAGACTGGCGACCGGTCACAAAAGTTTTTCACTATGAAAGAAGACTGTACTGCATAAAAGTTTTGTACTATGAAAGAAGACTACTATATATTAAATCAACCCCCCAAAGTAATTGAACTAAGAATAAAATGATGAAAATACTTTAAAATTAACATATGTGACTGAAATTATATGATAATTTAAACACAATTGTATTTAATTGGTGAAAAAAAATTAAGAAATCTTTGAGCAAATAACTTGCAATGCGTAAAACCCTATTTATTACCCATTGAGAAGGTGAAACCAAAGTAATTTTGCAATAGGGTATAATTATATAGCGTAGGGTTAAAATTGTAAATCAATTCTTAGACATATGCCGCTCATGTCGAATTTGTCACTAGTAGCATTCACGGAGCATGCCTGTGTAATTCATCCTGTAAGACTTGACAGTAACCTTCAGTTACTGAGTCAGTTAATGACGCATGTTAATATCGAGGTCATTTACCTTCAGTTTTTAGAACAATGATACACGCATTAATTATTTTGCGTATCGAATAAAGCTTAACAGTAGATTACGAATGCGTTTTGTTCAGAGAACATTTTAACTACATATTCGCACGTGTAATGACGGAAGATAGAATACAATTCACCATTCCATATCTTGCGTGTGGATGTAGTAAAAGACGACCAAGGGATGTAATATGCACATAAAATCTATTCAAGAAAACTCGAAACGAAACCCTATACCAACATGTCTGACCAGCATAGTATAGTAGGTCAAATTCCCTGCCATCGTGGGAGAGGCCTAAGCCCAACAGTGGGACATATGTGTGCTGCGATGATGATGATTCACGCGTGTATTTCCGTGTGATGATGGAGTAAGAATATGATTCACTCCCCTATCTTGCCCGTGGACGTCGAAAAAGACTACTAAGGGATATAATATGCATGTAACATTTAGGTATGCAAAAGAAAGAAAACTCCATCAGTAAAATCCTCCAAGTTTACTAAATTTAGTGTGTATTAAACACACTCAAAATGTAGTTAAGTCTTGCTACTTGTAATTCTCAATAGTATATTTCCACTCTATATCCTTATTATACCTGTATTTATGACCGCAACGGCTTGACTCACTTTCCTAATCAACGGTTTTACTTATATTTAAATTATGATGTCATTGGTTATTGACTAGAATTTGACAAATTTAATCGTTATTATAAATTTGTGGAACTTGTTTTGTTTCAAATTATATTATTCACAATTAGGCACTAACAGGTCCAGATTAAAATCTCTTGGCAATATCTTACTATAACCGCGCGAATGGAGGCTCTCATAGCGTATGCCCGAGGATAAATTGCTTTAGAGAACGAAATTAAAGCAAATTACGTTGTGTAGATATATTTAAATTATATAAAATTGTTAGTGCGGTGACAGAGTAAGAATACAATTCGCCACCCTCCTCTTACCCGTGGGAGTCGTATTAGACGATCAAGGGATATGCTACGAAGATAACATCTATGCAAGAGAAGGAAAGCTCGAACCCTATACCAATACGTCTGACCAGCGTGGTATAGTAGGTTAATTTCCCTCCTATTGTCGAGGAGGCCCGAGCCCAACAATGGGACTTAACATAAGCTGAGATGATGATGATGTGTGGCGACTCCTTGATTATGCAATGAGTCATCAACACTTTACTTTCCCGTGTAAGTCGTAAAATTCAGTTGAGGGATCATCATAAGATGAAGGAAGGGACAGCAGTGCTCTTCTAAGAAACTACGCAAACACCAAACATTGACGTTTGAAAGTTAGACAATTTGAGCATTAGACCCTTCTTAGTGAGGTTTATATTCAACAATAACTGGTACATAGATAAATATTCAAAACCGACTACTGTATTCACTAGGTTGAGACTTCACCTATATAGGCCTGAGCCATCTATGGCTAACCGTTCACTAGCACGAATAAAACAACTACAGTATTTTACAATATTTTATTCCCCAAACCACAAAAGTTATTACTCAAACCATATCATATTATGTAAACCTAAAATTTTATGATCTGATCTTACAATATACCATACAAAATTCTCGTCTACATATTCCGCTGGCATGATTAGAAAAGCTATAAATCAAATGTTCTGAAATAGCCGTGCCCGTCGGACGGCAGAGAATTAGTGTGAACGATGTAGTTATTGTGACCTACGTCATTGCACCAGTGTAATGCTATCAAAAATACTCTCGCAATATATTTTTTAGTAATACATAATATCTAATATCCGTGTGATGACAAAAATACAATGTCAACCGCTTCCATTTCCACGAGTGATCGTGAAAGACGACCGAGGATCGCAAGCAGCCAACATCACTTCAAAAGAAAAAACTTGAGTGTTAGTAGTAATATAAAATGTGAATTTCACTCCGTGTGGCTTTCAGATTCCTCTTTTCCTCCAATCGCGGGCAGGAAGGATCGTTTTTTTTTTGTTTTTTTTTTTTTCATCAAACATTTATTTTCATTAGTATACACTATAGGTATATGTTTTGGTTAATAATTTATTTTGAGCTCATTAGTTAGCGTTGTACAAAATTCTAAAACAGTTTATGGTTTCGTTACACAAATATTCATATCGAAGCGTGGCGTTAACGCCAGGCCAACGATCAGGTTCACCCTCAGCTATAGATGTTTAAAAAAAAACCGACTTTAAAGCAAAGTAAACGCTTGGTTGTAACTTGAAAACGACTGGTCAGATTTTAATCAAATGTAAATATGACCGTATTGGATAGGCCAGTCTTCAAATAAAAAAGAATCTTCAAAATCGGTGCACGCAGAACAAATGTTAACATAAGTGCGTTTGCCGGTCTGGAGATCTCTAGTTCGGCAATAAGAAATGTTATCGGGTTTTACAGGATAGAAGTTTTGAAATAAGTTGTCAGACAGGTACACGCTCGCCTGTATATAAGAGTGAAAGTTGTGTGACAAAAAATTAACGATAGGCTTCTGCCTAGCCTTTCACGGATAAAAATAAAATTATTAATATCAGTCTTGTGTATTACGCATCATTTGACATTTTGTTGATTAGTATACACTAGTGATAAATTAAACAAACAGTCATACTAAATTATTACATGGTTAATTTAGGTATGTGTGATAACGTTATTAATGGAACCTTTGGGGAAATATTTTCCCTTTTTTTTTTATAAATCTGCATTTTTAGCCTCACTCCTATATTTGTATTGATTTTAATTACTAGCAAATTTCTATAAATAAGGCTATGTTATGTATGTATCATAACGTCCGCGTGGTGACGGAAAAAGAATACACCACTCCCTATCTTGCCCGTGGATGTCGTAAAAGACGACTGAAGGGATAAAATACGCATATATCATCTATGCAAGAGATGGTAATCTGGTAACAAAACCCTATACCAACCTGTCTGACCAGCATGCTATAATAAGGTCAATTGCACTCATATATGGAGGAGGCTTAAGCCCAGCATTGAGTCGTATATGAGTTGAGATGAGGGTGATGTTTTTAAAATCGGTTTAGTGGTTTAAGTGGGGAAGCGTAACAAATTTACTTTCACACTTATAATATTAGTTGGGATATTTACGGTAGAGTTATTTCGACACTCAAATCTCTCTAACGTTTCTTTCCATCATTATCTGTGCGGTGACAGAGTAAGGTTCCTTTCCCGTGGAAGATAGTAAATGATGTCATTGCAAGAGAAGAAAATATCGAAATAAAACGCTATACCAACCCGACTAGCGTGGTACAGTAGGTTAATTGCCCTCCCACTGCGGAGGTGACTCGATTGGAATCAATGGGAGGTGTATGAGTTGGAATAACGTTTCATTTCATTCTTATAAGAAATGTCTTTAAACATATATGTTACCTCAAGATAATGCTGAGTAATAATAGAAGTATGCTTGCCTATAAAATATCTAAATATAAAACAACAATTCCGTTTTACAGGACTAGAAATGTTCTAACATAACTACCGACGTATCGCTGTAAGCGTGATGATTCAAACTGAATAAATGTTAATTGCGTAATAAGCTCCAAATGTCAAGTGGAAAGTGCATATTTTATAGTATTTCATGACCTATTCAACATTTTATATAGTCGCCTATTGTTTGATTTCAATCTATAGATAATTTTATAATTCTATTTTTAAATTATGCTATAAGAATTTTAGGTTAGACAAATTTAGGTTTAGCAAAACCTAACCTCTTCGGATTAATTTCTAAGTGGTAAGACCGCGCTGAGGTGAATTTCCTGCCTGTAGCCATACATTGACCAGACTGTTTGAGACTTACAACATTGTCGACAAAAGAAAAATAAGGTCTTGTAGTAGCAATCTGCTACTGCACTTCGTTTGATAGCCGAGAGATTCGGAAATCTAATACTCGATTTTACGGCTGGCCATGACTTAGGGCTCCGGACTGGCAACGGACGTCAAGAATGCGATTCCAGTGACCGGTCCAATAGCGAAGGAGAGGCAATACGAATGAACTGCGTATATGCTGACCATAACCCACCCAAAAAGAGGCCATGACTTAGTGCTCCTGGTATTTCGGAGGACCGTATGATCCCAAGATATTTGAAATACTCAATTTTTTTTTTAATATTTGTTATGACTTTTGTGGCTATTATATCACATATCAGCAAGTAATATAAGTACTTAACCATTCTTGCCGATCATATCCAATCCGATATAAAAAAATTATCGATATTTTATCTACTAGAAGTGTTTATTGCATTTAATATGTGTAATTTTATCAAAATTTCATACGGGTTAGGAATATATTTTTGGTACTAATTAGAAAGGCCTTCTTGCCGTGTGTAAGAAAACACAAAATTACCCGTGTGTGTCGCAAAAGACGACTAAAGGGTATAATATGCATATAACATCTGTGCAAGAGAAAGATAACTCGAAACAAAATCGGTGAATTGCCCACCTACTGGGGAGGAGACTCAAGTCCAGCGTTGGGACTAAGCTTAGACAAGACGACGACAACGACATTGCTATTACTTATCTTTAAAAAGGACGGCGAGGAAACGAACTGACTACTATGGATATTGCGTACTCAAAAAACTTATATTCTAGATATTTCTGTAATCGATAAAAGGTGTGGCCTGAAAATGTATGTAGTACTTGGTATATTCTCACGTAATACCAATATCAATTACACATAACACAATGTAAAGAAGAACTCTTATCACTGATAAAAAGTAACTATAAAGTTATTTTTGTATTTATTTCTTTCCTCCGCGCGGCAATGGAATTAAATCGGCATAAAAGGAAATCTATAGGTACTCCGGAATATTCGGATTGAGAGCCCTCAGCGCTCACCCATAGTCCGGGTTAAGTTGTTAAGGCCATCTGTGTCTAACAGTTATTGTCACAAAAAAACGGAATATCGTAATTTTCTATTAATAATTATAAAAACTTTAAGATCACCTATATCTTAACATACAAACTTTGCTTCTCTATATCATACCAGTATATAGCAAATTTTCCGTGTGGTGACGGAGTAAGAATACAATTCGCCATTCCCTGTCTTGCCCGTGGAGGTCTTAAAGACGACTAAGGGATAATATATGCAGATAATATCTATGCAAGAGAAGTAAAACTGGACAAAACTATTCCACCACGTCTGACCTTATAAGTTGATGATGTTAGAGCAAATATTTTAATTTTTACTGTGGTTTTTACCAAAATACAGAACAATCATTGTTATTCCTTACGCTTATATCCAATAGTGTTTACCTCGAGGGGATGATATGGATGAGAAATGGATTTACGCTAGTGTAGATGACTCTATAATGCACTAAAGACTGCCCACTAAAACACGTTCCTATCCATCGTGCTAGTCTAGAACTTTTGCTTTTTGAGCATGCGACTTATGTCTTTACGAACCATGACCTTTCATCATCATCGCAACCCACATACGTTATATACCCGTTGGAGTCTGGCCTCCACTATGGGAGGAGGCAGACATGTTGGCATAGGGTTTCGTTTCGTGTTTTCCTTCTCTTGCACAGATGTTATGTGCATAATATATCCCTTAGTCGTCTTTTACGACATCCACAGGAAAGTGGTGAATTGCATTCTTACTCCGTCACCACACGGAAAACCATGACCTTTAATATATAAATATTGACGGTAATTATTCATATTACACATATAAATAAGATTTAATACCTAGTTTATCTGATTCATCAATATGTAGACGTTATCAATTTTATTGATATAATGAGAATGATACGTCATTTGATCTGTTTTAGAGTATGAGTAATAATTGAATTCCTCTAACCTTTTTTATGAATCCGAGTAGTTCATTCTTGTATAAGATAATGAGGTTAAAGAGCTTTGTAACCGTAAACGAATCTGAAATATATACATTTCGGATAGGTTCGGAGTCTATTCTTCGGTTTTTTGGTTTTCATTCAATCGATAAATCTGACAAGAGAAACATTAGCTCCAATGTAGAATATATAATACTATTATCATCTCGCTTACATTTCCCTTTCAAATTGCTCTAAAATCCAATATCGGTAACTGAGACTATCCGAAACTGTTAGATAATCCGAAATAATGTCATATAGATTCCGTGTGGTGATGGAGTAAGAATACAATTCACCAAAATTCTCTTGCCCTTGCGTGTCGTAAAAGACGGCTAAGGGATAAAATATGCATACAACATCTATGCAAAAGAAGAAAAAACTCGAAACCCTATACCAACACGTCTGACCAGCATGGTATAATAGGTAAATTTTCCTCCTATTGTGGAGGAGTTTCGAGCCCGACAGTGGGACGTATATGAGCCGAAATTATCATGTTGAAAGATATACATGAGCCGAAATTATCATGTTGAAAGACAGTGCAAATCTCATAAATGCATTGTCATATATACCTATTATAGTTTAAGTGCAACTCCAAAAATGCTCTCTCTGTGCGTTAGATCAAGAATCACATATTGAGGTTCATGCACCATATATAAATAGATAACGGCCAATGTCTCGACGCGGGCGAGTTTATTTTTAAATACCCATGCGGGGGACTATTGCTTTTAGAACATTTCTAGCGAAGATACCGTTTCGTCGTACTTATTTAATATTCGTTTTGACATTTTTCTCTCGATTGATTTTATGATTAAAATTGATCGTTAGAAATGTAAATTTATGCCATATGACTAGGAGATTCGTGCGAATGCTTTACACCGTTGGTTAATAAATTATTACGTATATAATTGTAACCAAGCAACATGCCGTTGACCCTTTGATAAAGTTTATGTTCTTTAAAATATAATTTTTTTAGCCCTTACCTACGGGCCTGGGCATAATTTGTAAGATAACGATTTCTGATGTTTACGCGAGTATTACACATTGTAAATAAGATTATTTTACGGATTTTATCGCGGTTGTATTTGATTTTTGTTTGCCCGACGTTTCTAACACTTTACAACGTCCATGGTTCGTGAATTATTGCCTGCAATAAATTTTCCTAACCTGTTCTAAAATCTTTGCGCTTCCACGTATATTTTAGTGTGCCCGCTGTTTCTGTAAAAGTGTAAGTTTAAAACGTTGGGCAATTAAAAATCAAATACAAACGCGATAAAATCCGTAAAATAGTTTTATTTACAATATTCACTAGAAAAGGAACGATTGCGGCCGACCTTATTACATGCAGTCGCATGAAATGTATTATGAAGTGTGGACGTATTTACAACTCTAGTTATCATCTTAAGGATGAACCTGTGAGATTATATTTTCATGTTTCTATTCACATTGACTACAGAAACAAAAGGCCCACTTGATCTGTCTATAACTCAGCGTACTCGACCGTATAAACTATGTAAATTCACCTGTATAAACTATTAAAACGTTTATATAAATGGTAACATTAGGTATTATGACCTTAGATAACGTTCGATAATACATTCCCAGTGAGTCAGACAACCGCCGTTTGCAAGCAAATAAATCCAACTTTATAACTATTGTAATAAGGCTTTTGATTTGCAAATGTCATGTGAAAGGCTGAGAATAGTAATATTCCCTTCCATTTGAATATCTGTTTCAAACTTTATCCGTTTCGAATAAGATTCTTTGTCTTTTGTGTCTTTTTTTTATTGCGGTAAACGTTAGCAAACAGTTACACCTGATGGTAAGTGTTGCTGCCGCTCACGGACTTTTGCAAAGCCGCTGCCTACCGCGAAGAAAGTGAAGGGAGTGTAAATGCGTGCAATGAGGTTTGGTGATACTAAAGACATCGCTAAAACCCACCACATGCAAACACCCTCAGAAAGTTGGGCTTACGGCCCTGTCGGCGTATTTAGGTTCTAATTTTATGACGAAGTGTTGACAATACAACGTATTGCCATATCTTACTTTGTGGTACTATCATTGTAACGGGCAGTGGCGATATCCTAAAAACTTTCTTATTTATTATTTTTTTAATGTATAAACCCCGCGGGGGCACTTACATATTGTCAATTGTTTACATTTTCTTAAAATTAAAATTACCGCCCGATCGGAACGTGACCGCACTGAGAAGATCCAACAAGAAACTCAGCGGGATTGTCTATTTTTTATTTATTGTGGTATTTAGTCAATCGTCAATTCGTCTGCCACGATTGGCGTTTACGGCATTATCACCCTCTGGCAAGGGAAGTTGGGTGCTACAGTAAAATATAAAAATTGTATCCTATCGTAATTAGCATAGAAATATTTGAATGTGAGTTTGACACACCCCATATAAGTTTGTTAATATTTATTATTTTACTTTTTAGATCGAATCATTATTAAAGTGTTTTCCAATTTTTAACCATAAATTATTTACTTGGCTTTCGTGAAAATCGAAAACCATTTTTAAAATGTCAACTAACATAATTCAACTATAATCATATTGCCGGCATGTCTAATCTTACAACGTATATTTCTAAGATTTTTAATCGAAAACATTAGGAGCGCTGCTTTTAGCGTCGTCGCTAACGGTATTTTAATATTTAAAACTGATGCATATCTCTGCATTCGGATAGCGATATAGTACGGTTATTTATTCTGATGTAGCAACAGAATTAATTTCTTATTATGTTCATAATTTTGATTCTATTCCGCGACTAAATCTGTTTAGATTGAAATTAAAATTCTCCATTTATATTTTTAACACGTTGAACGCCAAGAGGGGATCAAAATACTATATAAATGTCGCCCAACGTGTTATTACACTTTGTCCATGATACCGTATTTGTAGTTTCTACTTTTTTTTATAGAAATGACATATTTTACTACTTAAAAGAGCTGTGTCAATTAGAGAAGGAATTAAAAAATCAGATCAGGATTTTTTACTTTATTCCTTGCTTACCAGTAAACCTCTGTTCTTTTTTCTTTCTTATTTTCATCATATTATTTTAAAAGATGTTATATTTGTCGAGAATTCACGTCTGGTGATGGGTTAAGAACATGATATGCAACATACCCCGCCATGGGCGTCGTGGTAACCAGCGAAACATACTTCAATCGTTAACCTGCCTGCAAAACTTGGTAATAGTCGCATTATCCCTCCCGTCGGGAAACCAATGTTTAATAATGAGTAGTTACGAATTAAATACAATTTTTCTATCCTCTCACCACGCGGAGATTACTCCGCATGATTGGGCCACATTATGAACGTAATACCTGTGTAATTAGAACATTGTGCTAATTTTGTTACATAATAATTTCGAACCGCTTGCATCAACCTTGGTTGTAATTGAAATAGAACGTTTGAAATACGTGGACAGCTGAGTCGCGTGCGAGTTTTCTGTTTTAGAATATGCAGTGACCCAATATTAAAATATACAGCATGCTATTTGTAACTCTATTTTGGATTTTTCTGTCGTGGTGATGGTGTAAGAATAAATCATCACTCCGTCCTTTCCTGAAGCTCCATCGACCATCACTGCAAGATAAAGAAAACTCGAAATTAAAACCAGCTCGTCTTGTTAACGTTCCTCTTCCAGAAATGTAGTACCAGCTAAACAGTAGAACGTATATAGCTCGAAAGGAGTGCACTTTAATTAGAATGAAAATCTTAATGATTTTCGATGTTGACTCGCGAATTAGCTACATGTAATTCTCTTACAGATTATTTGCATTTGATTTTGCTTTTACTGTTTTGACATTTCGGATGCTATTCAAACATATTTAATGTACTACAGATCTATATTAAAAATAATCCAACATCAAAAATTCTCAAGAAGTAACTGCGGCGCTCAAAGTTTAGAAGTAGCATGTTTGCCATTAGTTCAACGAAACAATCATCTTCTGAAAGCGATTATCCATTGTGTTCAGTTTGTGTTAATTGAATAAGTTTTAAAGTATACAATATTTATACATTTAAATGTTACAGCAGTAATTTGTGTTAATAAATTATTTAAAGCACTTATTTTAGGATTTTCAATAGTAGAAATCAAAGAAAACACTGCATGTTATGCCAACACTAATTCTTTACTCTGAGAGAAATGTTTCATGTTTATAAACGAATACAAGACGCGATTCCATTTAAAATACGTCGGCCTTTCGTCAAGACAACCAATCACAATGAAATGTTTTGTCTAGTTCTATCCTTATCTCAAGGAACGGTTCTTGGGTTTTGAATTAATGCATCAACATTCTTTACCAGATCGCGAAGTGCGTAGCAGTTCTCTCTTAAGAATCTTATATACTATGATCGCCAACCAGCCTTTTTGGAATTATGGAATTAACTCCACTTGACCATTCAGCCTATCGCCGTCCACTGCTACACGTAGGTCTTCCTCATGTTTCGCCACAAAGTGAGGTCCTAAACTGCGTCGTCCCATACGTGGTCGTTATTCGAGAACCTTTCTACCCCAGGGGTTGTCGGTTCTTCCACTTAGTAGCTTATGTTTAGCATTGGAATTCCATGGACTGATAGGTAGGATGAAATAGGAGTTATTGGGACCCCTCTATGTGATCTGCCATTATTACAATCATTACGCCATTGTTTCAGTCTATTTATTACAGGCCAAATTATTTAGTGTTTGAATTGAGCTCTATTAATCGTAACAGTCCCCTGGAAATCTAGTCCAAACTGTTTTTGTTTACAAACATCGTTTTTAATACTGGTAGGAACAGTTTTGTAATTGACTCAATTCGGCACGCTATTTGATAATGACAATTAGTCTCTTAATTCACTAGAGACCCTACCCATCGAAATCTCCTTGAAACTAGCTTATAATTGTATTTTAACGACGCGACTTTGCGAATAAAAACGAAATTATTCTTATGTTATGTCTGATATACGAGACATAACATAAGAAAATAATAAATTAAATAACGCTCATTATCTCGACGAATTTTAGGAGTTGATACATATATAAGAATACCAAGAAGTCTTCTTAGTTCATTATTCCAAACTTTTAGCGTCTCCGTTTTATAGAGTACTACCAGCGCCCTGCGGTTTCAGCCGCAGTTCCTCTTCCCGTGGGAATATCGGGATAAATTATTTCCTATGTGTTATTCTGATATATAAGCTGTATTATTGTGAAGTTTCATCAAAATCCATTAAGTAGTTTTTGCGTGAAAGTGCAACAAACATCTTCACATACAAACTTTCGCGTTTATAATATTAGTAAGGATAAGGATGATCTTTTCTATAATCGATAATTTCGAATAATTTTAATTGTCTACGTCAATTGGGCGTTAGGTATAAACTGTTTCAGTGCAAAAATAACGTGGGCAGAAATCTGTTACAAATTCACCACTATTGTATATTATTTATTTTATAATTAATTTAATTTAAATATGGCTGATATATTTTCCGTGTGGCGACGGAGTATGCATCAAATTCACCAGCCTGTCTCTTGCCCGTGGGTGTCGTAAAAGATTAATAAGGGATAATAACATGTAGAGAACATCGATACAAGAGAAGGTGAACTTCAAATGAAACTCTGAGCTTGACCAGCGTGGTATAGCAGGTGAAATCCCCTCCCACAATAAAGTAGACCCGAGCCCAATAGTGGGACGTTATGGACTGAGATGAAGATGAATCTGATATGGAAATCAACCCCAAAACAAATATCTTGGGCTAGCCGAAGAGATGATTTATTAAACATTTTTTAACCTTATAGTTAGACCTATCCTATACCAGCTAATGTAAGTTAGATAAATATTTTTAAATACATTTAAAATATTATCTAAATTGTCAACATACGAACATTTTAAAACTTTTCGTACGTTGGGTAATCACATTTGCAATCGTACAGCTGTGTATTGTTTTTTTCTTAAATTTATTATATTATTTGCATATCAAAAAACATAATCGCGAAAGATTATAGAGTATTGCAAAAACCTATATTGAACCCGTTTAACATTAATCAAACCCGAGTCTTGTTCACATAATATTACATTTGAATTTGACTAACCCTTGTATTATATTTCAGGCGTCTGGTGTAACAGTTTCGGACGCTTGTAAAACGACGTACGAAGAGATAAAAAAAGATAAGAAGCACCGCTACGTGGTGTTTTACATTCGCGACGAGAAACAAATCGACGTGGAGACGGTCGGCGAACGCAACGCCGAGTACGACCAGTTCCTTGAGGATTTGCAGAAGGGTGGCACTGGAGAGTGCAGGTAATATTTAAATCCATCCATCGTCATATACCGTCCGCTAGTAGGCCTCCCAAATCCTAATAATGTGCTGGAAGGAGAGCTGCTTATTCGCCTGATGATTCGGTTTCCACCAATTCCACTAGAACGATGTTTTTTTCTGAACCACGTGAATATAATGCCTATATAGAAACTTGTACATTCCTAGTCTCGTTGGGCAATTGGTGTGAGTTCCTATTACCTGAATGACAGTAGAATATACTGCCAGTATAACAAAAATTATATTTTCAAGTATTTTCTACAGCGAGCTCCAAGTCTTGAATCATGCTTATTTAGCAACAATAGGTTCGCCCCTTATGATTTGGAATTAAAAATTATGTAGCAAAATGTGTTTGCTTTGCCCTGCGGAAATACAGACTGCCTAATGAATATTAAAATATTGAATACATTCCTGAAAGCTGAAAAGCATTCCTGAAATTTGAAATATAGGCATGAGATTAGTCTGTGGATTGGACTTTATATTTCAATATTGGCTGTTGATCTTACAAATAAACTGGCCACATACACATCTAAATATATGGCATTTATTAATGTTAATAAATTCATTATCTATTATTTCAGATATGGTCTGTTCGATTTCGAATACACGCACCAGTGCCAAGGCACGTCGGAGGCCAGTAAGAAACAGAAGCTGTTCCTCATGTCGTGGTGCCCAGATACCGCTAAAGTTAAGAAGAAGATGTTGTACTCCAGGTAAATATAATTTCATAGTCTTTAAGACTACTTATGGTGAACATTAATATCCTGGCTCACGGATAACGTGACCATACACCCTATTGTCCTGGTCCCCGTACCAAAAGTGACCCGTTTTTTGCAAACAGAGCCGGCAATGCTGGGCGTAGTGATTATGGTATTATATGGCATTATGTGACTGCACAGATGACATACTGGTTAAAATATCAACCTACCGTGCCAGGGTCGTCGTTCGAATCCCAATCAGGACAACACTTTGTACGATCCGCAAATTGTTGTTCTGTTTCTGGATGTAAACTGTGTCTTTTAAATATTTTATTTTTCTAAAGTCCTCAGCAGCTCGACGATTACTTCTCAAGACTAGCAAACAGCACGAACTCAATACAAGTCCCTATTTATTAAATATCAAGAGTAGCTCTTCATTTCTTCAATCATGTCATTGAATATACGTCCCACCACGGGATTTGAGCCTTCTCCAGAGTAGAAGCTAAAATTTCAGATTTTAATTCGAGTTTTCTTTCTCTTGCATAGATATTATATACATTATTATAGCCCTTATTCGTCTTTTACAATACCAACGGGTAAGATAAGGGGTGGTGGAATTTATTCTTATTCCGTAACCATGTGCAAAAACGAGTGTAAGAGTGTTATTGCCCTGTTACTGTGTAAGGAGGAAATGGCTTCGTAAAAATCTCTTAAATAACCCATGAAATTGCTTTGTAATTAAGTACTATGTAATTGTTAAGTTGATCCAGTATTTACATTTTATTTTCACAATGGTACAATGTAGCTTGACCAACACTTCTGAACTTCACTACAAAGCATACTACACGCTAAGCACCCAAGTCCTAATATAATTCACTACGCCATCGTCGCAATCTAATATATCTCTAATAATATTCCAGTTATAATCTCGCCGCTATAAAACGTGAAGTCGTTCAGTAATCGCTGCCAGAAATCACAAAATTATATATAGAACATTATCTCAGATGTTTATTACATAGAGATACATTAACGAATGGAACGAAGCGTTGTCGATATTCTTTGCACTAAAGTGGATTATAACATATTGTAAACGGCAACTTTTTACTTCCCGTGTATTGACGGACTAAGAATATAATTACCGAACCCTTATATTGTCCGTGGATATCGTAAAAGAGCAGTAATATGTATATAACATCTATGCAAGAGAAGAAAAACTCTAAATGAAACCCTGTTCCAACACGACTAACCAGTGTGCCCTGGTCTGGTCCAGGATGTCTAGAAATCCACCTATTCTCCTCTACAGATCAGATTCTTAAACCAACTCTCATGAAATTTTATGATCAAGTTCCAATAATCATATGTAATATTTTTTTGAATTCAAAGCATTTCGCAAAAACTCACAAAACCAATCATTCATCTTAGTTCATATACTTTACACTGCTGGAATGCGATCAATATAGGCAGGGGATTGATACTATAGCATGCTAATCAGCCGGATTAATATTGGGTATTATTTCGAATTTCCTTCTCTTTATTTTATGTACTAAGCTGACCTAGCGAACTTCGTAACGCCATAATTTTTTTCGTAAATATATTTTCTATATTTCCGAAAATATAGTCTCTAATGGAAGAACCATTACAGTTTTGTCGGGAAAGATTCGATAGTTTTGGTCGCGGTTGGGTATTTCCAACGAGTTTTCACGATGGGACCGAAAAAACAGAAATGAAGTCAAAAAAAAAATCGCCCTAATATATAGATTATATTCCCTAGTCGTCTTTTACGATACTCAAAGACAAAACAGGTAGCGAGGAATTGTAATTTTAATCCGACAACATATAAAAAACAAAACCACTAGTAAAATTTATATTTTTGTCTCGCAGCTCCTTCGACGCGTTGAAGAAGTCGCTGGTCGGCGTACAGAAGTACATACAGGCGACCGACCTCTCTGAGGCATCGCAAGAAGCCGTCGAAGAGAAATTGCGCGCCACCGACCGCCAGTAAACTCAAGCATTTAACATCACGACCGAACTTGTGTTGTCTAGGCCCGAAAAATAATATACAAACAAACACACACACACATTAGTCAGTATTGTAAAAAGGGCCAGCTGGACGCATAAGAAGATTCGCATGAGTTTTTTTTTTATATAATGTTTCAATCCTTAAGCTTTTTGCAGTCGTTTTGTTCTTTCCGAGTATTCAAATCTCGGATAATCCTTATTATGTAATTTATTTCGATTAGTAATGAAATTCATTAGGATTATAATAATTATAAGATTGTCTACTGGTAGCGTATCTTATAAGCACAAGTTTAGATAAAATGCGAGTCTTAATACCAATGGCAAACCTAAGGAAATTCATTGCATTTAATTTATCAAAGTATATAATAGGGTACGGATGTCTTCAATGACCAAACGACAGACTAACTATTGCAATTAAGGAATCGTATGTAATAATTTAAATTATATTACTACTATATTATTATTTTTTCCTATAAACTACAGAGTAAGTTAAGCTCAAAAAAAGTAAATTTACAAGTCAACGGTAATGCGGTGATGTTTTTTTTATTATTATTATTATAAATACAGGTTAGCGAACGCCGGTCGGCTTTTATACTATTTAGATGTAAAATTAAATAAATGTACGATTTTATACAATCATCTAGTTCGTTTGAAATTCATCTTGCTAATGTTTTAAGCTTTCAGCTCGACGCAGACGAGCGGTGGATAAGTATTTTGTAACCAATTTATCCAGAAATACACTCGATATAAGTATATTAGTTGTTTTATTCATTGTCATCATCGCAGCGCACATACGTCCCACTGTTGGGCTCTGGCCTCCTCTGTAATGTGAGGGAATTTGACCTACTATACAATGCTGGTCAAGCAACTTGGGTTTTATTTGAAGTTTTCCTTCTCTTGCATAGATGTTATGTGCATATTATATCCCTTAGTGGTCTTTTACGACATCCACGGGCGAGAGAGTGGTGAATTGTATTCTTACTCAGTCACCACATGGACAAGTTGTTTTATTAACCGACTTCAAAAATAGAGGAGGTTCTCAATTCGACTGTATTTTTTTTAGTTTTTACCTCCGAACTTTCGACTAGGTGAACCGATTGTGTATGGGTTCTTTGTTTAATATGAAAGCTTGTACTTCCTGTGTAGTCCAGTTCTAAGAATCGCATCCATGAGAAAACAGTTGAAATGGATTTCTATTTGTTAAAATTTTATTTTTTAACTAGTTATGCGTGCATGTGAATTTGATCATAAATGTAGATGTTTCAATCACTTTTCTCTGGAACCAAAAATCTTTAAGATAAAGGTATCTGTATCTTTGACAACGTGAATATATGAGGGTTAGGGAATTATCCAACTGGAAGTCCTACTTCCAACAGGGAATTTCGACGAGTTGATAGATATTATTCTCTAAAATGTGTTTTCAAACCTTGATTCAGCCTATTCAGCAGGTGGTTACATTAGCATCATCTAACCCTCGGGGTTACGAACCCGCTAGGTTCATAACTCTGCATCCTTGACAAAATTTGACAAACGTATGCTCATCATCATCACAGCTCAGATACGTCCACTGCTGTGCTCGAGCCTCCTCCACAATGGGAGGAAAAATCAACCCACTACACCACGTCGGTCAGACGGGTTGGAATAGGGTTTTATTTGCCATCTATTATATCGGATATTTAACATCTATGTTAACTGCATATTGTAATCCCTTAGTCGACTTTTACGACACCCACGGGCAAGACGGGGTGGGCTGGTGGCAAAGGTTAATAATTACACTAAACTAGCAACTCGCTTCGGTGTCGGTCGTCTTTCCTGCGTAGTTCCCGTTCCCGTGGGAATACCAAGATAAAATATAGCCTATGTTACGCCCGGATATTATAGCTTTCCATTGGTGAAAGAATTTTTGAAATCGATCCAGTAGTTTCGGAGCCTATTCGTTACAAACATACATACAAACCTTTCCTCTTTATAATATTAGTATAGATGGAAATCTTTATCGTAAGTACCGCTTGGGTACGAGACTCGAGTGCGATCGGTCGTTGTTGCTGCCAGGTTGTATCAAATTCACCCCGTTTCCAAAACTCTTAATTTATCCGTCGGCATACGTAATCATTAGTTATAATAGAAAATTGTGTTAACGATTATTGAATGTAGATTAAGTAGTAGCCATTCGAAGTATTATTTTTATTCCACCGCGATGTCTGACAGCATCCGATAGTGTTGCGGCACGCCACACCCCCTCGTTATATACATATATTGAATGCAATCGTTGCAGCATCAGTCGCTTGACCAAATTGAAGTCGGAAATCGTGTCGTGTTTAAATAAACGTGGGAAGATCCACATTACCAGCGACCCCTAAAGCCAAGGTCCGTACCCCACAAATGGTGCCCTCTCGAAAAAGCGGTTACTTCTAACAATCCAGGTGAAGTTGTCATAACCACCTCAAACTAACAAGTTGGAGGCTTGTGCGTAACGAAGGACGTGGATTGGTTAATGTATGGATTCCAAAAAAACAATCTTTAATGACAATTCAAAACATTTATTTAAAACATTATGGCATCAATATTACTATCACACTATTTACTATCACAAATGAAACATTAGTTTCCAAACTTGAATAATTTATTATTTAATAAAATTGTATGTATTGCCATTGAAATTACCATAGAGTTACAAATAGAATTAGGCGATATTTATAACTAACTTTACGTACTAGGGTTACCCCATTTTCGCAATTCTACTCTGTAGAAAATAGGAATTGTTAATTTTCACAGATAATCGTTATTTTATAAGAATTTTAAAGCTCATACAGCGTTCATTTGCTATCGTAAAGACACACAATTCCATTTTTTATTTGGATGAAAATGTCTGATCTTGGCCTGCGGTTGAAGTAATTTGGTAGAAATCGCCACATAAACCTACTTCGGACGAGGCTGCCTTCTATTTATAAAGAAATGTGATGCGTACGTGCTAATAGATATGGAAACAAAAGTGCGCTGGCGGGAGCGGTTATAAATCTCTCTTTCTTTCTGTGTTTCTATCCATTGTATAATTTCAATACTAAGTTGTAGATTTTACACGTGGCAGGACCACACTGTTGACAGTTTAGACATCTGTCTACAGTCACGGGCCGATCCGTCCGAGGAAGTACCACATTCTCACAGAAAATCGACGTCTGAGTAGTAGCAATTTGTTACTGCGCTTTGTTCAGTAACCGAGAGAGCCGGAAGCCCACCTTTCTGAGGGTGTTTGCGTGTGGTGGATTTAGGTGATGCCTTTAGTTTCACTGAACTTCATTACACGCACAGGAAGTGTGAATCACTTCCTTCACCTTGGTCCATGAGCGGCAGCAACACTTACTATCAGGCGTACTATTTGCTCGTTTGCTACCGATTGTAATAAAAAAAAAAGATAATGACAACATTTCGTTAAGCTTATTTGTTTATATACAGTGTAAACTCTATATAACGACACTCAAGGGACTGTGAATTTTTTGACGTTACAGAGAGTTGTCGTTAATTGGAGTGAAAAAAAAATTGTTATTATTTTACTATTCTAATATTTATTTACTAATATAGTGCAAATTTTACAAACGTAAAAACAACTATGATTAAGATAATGTTTAACAACCTAACGACAGCTCAGTGGCTGAGGTAAAGATGTGCAAGTTTATCACACAAAAAACAAAAGAGAATTTTTTACAATGTTTCGCAGGTCAGTTGAGGTAAACACGTGCTAGATAATAAAATGACAAAACAACAAAGCAAAGAACGTACGCTGTGTACGTTCTGTGCAGTTCTTCTAATTTTGGCAATTAAGAAAGTACTGCTCAATGCTAAAAATGCCTTATTGTCGTCGTTATTTCGAGTGAACGTGATGCTATATAGAGTGTATCATTGTATGGATAATATGACAAACCAACCAAAATCAAGTTATTTCGATGTTTTAAGGAGTTTGTCGTTAAATCGGGTGACGTTATAAAAAGTTTACACTGTATATGTATTTTGTTTTAAATCATTGGTACCTACCCTGGTGGAAATCTTTGGGACTTTTCTCTGAAAAAACTCTAAAAAAGACTTATCCTGAGATCTAAAGAATTTTTCAGTGTTTCAAAGAAAAGTCCCAAAAATGTCCACTACGGTAAGTACATGAATAAAGTACATATATCGTTTTGCGCGCTTGAGCTTTGAGAATTAGAAGCTACAATAAATTTCTATAAAAAAAAAAACAACTTTCGTGTCTACTTAGTTATCAAGTACGTTAGTAGTTACACAAGTCATTATTTGTTTGAATATACGCTAGTTTTTATGGTTTAACTTGATACACGTAATTGATTAGTAGTTACGACTTAATGTATGTCGGAGAATGGAGATTTAAGTGAATTCGAACTAGTATTCCTCTGGTCTGGTCATGGACGCCAAGGTACTAGAGGTCGGAAGAGGAAGGAATACGATATACGTAGTATTATGGGGTCGGACGCCATCCTCTCGTCACCCTGAACGGAACGGACGGCATGCGCCCAGATCATAGCCCGCCAAAAAAAGGTCTCCAGATGCCTGTTATTGGCCCGTAAAGTGGCTTAAGGATCACACGATATTTTGTGGCAACCCATGCCGTCGCACTGTCCTTAAATTCCTTGACCAACAAGTGGAATAAAATCAAATCATAACTGACTCGCAAAAAAGTGGTTCTATGCGTAATATTTTAAAATACCTCGTATATCCATCCTTTATCTTTATTTCTGGCAAAAGATCCATCCATAGACCAACACGGTCTCCAAACTTAAGCTTACGTTAAAAGATGATGGTTTGATTTGAATAAATACATAATTTAAAATGTGGAATGGCGGGGTTGTTAGCGACGACGTTATGATCATCAATCAAGCAAACATTCAAACAAATTTATAATTTATAGTCGTAATATTATTTCCATTGCTACTTAGTAAAATTTCAAAAATACAGAACAGCAAAATGCTTTCGGTCTTATATTATAGATAAAATTTAAAACACTCTACTCATACGGCTATTATGTCTTATTGAATTTGAACACTAATTACAGTAATAGAAACCGCGATAGAAAAATTCCTTAGGTAGATTAATATATGTATGTAATAAAATCTAAAATGACTTAACACCAAGTTGGAATACTTAAAGGCAATGGCAACTTCGACTATATACCTATATTTTCGACTCTAATATATTTAATATGTTCCGTGTGGTAACTGATTAAGAGTACATTATGTCCCTTTCTGTGGGAGTCACAAGTACTAGCTAAGTACTAAGGGAGTAAACAGCACAGGTCATCTGGCAAACTTGTAGCATCAACTACGAACTTCATTTACATACCTTTATTTCTATGCGCCTTATGTAAAAACGTTCCCGTACCTTGTCCCCTTCTAGTTCCTAATTTCATTAAAGTAAACCTTAGGCCCAACTCATAGGATAACTGAATACTTTTAAACGGAATTGCGTTACGACGGAAGAGACATTTAGTAAAGAAAAAATAACAGTCAAATGCATCCTGTTGCGAGACGCTTGTTACATTATGAATATAAAAATTGTCACTGCCTTTATCGATTCATAAATATTACAATTACTATTTAATAGGCGTCGACAGTATCAAGTCATTCAGAAGCTTAAAAGTTCCGATTTTAACTAGTATATAATTAAGACTAAGTATATGATTCGAATAATTAGACTGTGGCCAAGGTGGGAATATTCCCTAGCCGAGGCCGCGGGTGACGTGACCGGGGATTAGTCCGTCACCCGCCGAGAGGCCGACCGCGTGAGGAAAGACCGACGTCCTCCCCGAGGGGGGGACGTCGGTCGATGGGAGGGTACCCCACGTAGGGGGTATTCCGTCGGGCCGACCACTGACGACAAGTAAACCTGCTCCGGTGGTCGGCCCAATGACGAAGGCGAGGTGGTTTTCGGGTGGGTTGCGGGAGTTGCGTGCTTAAGCCCCTCTGTCGCCCCGGACGGAGTGGTGCGGAGGCGCGCCAACCGCAGCCCACCCACAAAAAAAAAAAAAAGGTGGGAATATTATTTAGATCCAAAATTACTTCTTACAAAACTTTTCTACTACAGATTGCCTACTAGCAAACACTACAGTAATATTAGTTAAAATGTCGAAAATCTTAAAAACATTCTAAAATTTATTTATTAACCGAAATAGTTGTTGACTCGAATAAGATTTGAACTTCCAAAGCAAACTAGCGATAACAAGAAATTAAATACTGCATGTGTGCAATTACTATAGCTCTTCGAAAGTATTTTCATTAGATGTGAATTCAATTCTTAACCGTGGTTTCTTTTATAATTTACAAAGGTATTTGCCCAAAAACTTGCCGAAATAAAAAAATATTTTGAATTTTTAAGACACATGTGAAAATTATTCTGGCCACTATGTACGACCAAGACAGACTGCCTTAATTAAGTATCAACTTCCAGATGACAACAATTAGCCTACCATAATACGCTGACCTAGAGCATAGAGTTCAAATAGCTTTCGTGTCCTTATTTCAGTGATATTACCTGCTTACCTACCGACATCGTTCTTATTTACAACATATGATTTATGATAGCTACATATATGTTGGAGTTTTCTGTTACACTTAATGAATTGTTTTCACTACACCTGGCATTTATTTATCAATGATTTATTACGACTTCAGAATGACATAAAAATTCAATAAAATTGTTATAGCTAGGTGGTATCGTTTTTAAACATAGATCACCTTAGCATATTTTACCACAAGATTATCATTAGTTTTAAACTAAGACCACAGTCTAACTAAATTTATAATACAATCAAATTGTTTAGGGCAAATGTATAGTCAAGATAGTGACAGACTGACCACAAAGTCCATTCCCCTAAAGCACATCAGTACTAGTTCCATCCACAATAACGTACCAAATCTGAGGCTGTGCAAGCTACATTCAACTAATTCTTCCATAGTTATCTAACTCACTTTTCCATGGAAGTCCTCAAAACTGGCTGGGAAATCATTAGTGAGATGGTCAAGTGCGATCACTAACTGGCATGGCAAATGTCGCGATTAGAAGAATCTTACGTTCAATAGACGGATGAATACGATCCGATCTCTATATATTCACTCTCATTTTAGCGAGCTATGCTTTATATTACACAATTCATTCACCTACTTTTGGCTCTTTTACTCTAGCTATGTCAAAGATTCGGTATAGATGATCAGCCCATGTGGCAATATGGAGGTAATACCGCACGGCAGGACTGGCAGGTTATGGGGTCGGGATGTGTTTAAAAGATACTCTGTTAAAGTCTTTTCAACCCCTTATCCAAAACTTTTGTGATCGCATCATTGATTGCATATCAGTAGCATGATACAGAAATATAATCATGTTTGTTTCCCAAAGAGATGGGCAAAGACTGCATCCACTTGCCACGATCGTGACGTAGACAACTAACTCATTCGTTCCACATTTTTTATGCAATTGTAATAAAATTATCGTTTTAAACATATATTACAAATTTTATGTCTAGGATATTGAGGTGTCAACGTTAGGTAATAATAAAATTATTATTATTTAATAAAAGACAATTCCTTAATCTCTTAGTTTATATAAAACTATTCTTAAATCACATTGTAAGATGAATTACATTTTAATATCTTCTTCACGTTTTAATCAATTGCTCGGATTAAACCATAGATTATGCAATCCTTTGTTGAAAAACTTTGAAACTAAAATATCGTTAGATTTATGATTAACAACTTATGATTTTAAATCTTATAAAAGTTTGCCAGTAATTTGATTATTGGTTTTTGGTTTGTCTGCATAAAACCCCTGATAATGGCAATACTTTTTTCAAACTTTGTAACAATTACAGAGGGTAGTCATATCAGAGAAAATTCTACCATAATGGTAGCAATAAACATTTAATATCGGTAAACCACACATATTTTAATTATTTAATTTTAGGCAAATTAGTACAAAAAAATTAACGAATGATAAATTTATAAACCTTTGTAACTTTGGTTTATATGATAAACATATAAAACCCTTCATTTTTTTCTTATATGATACTAACTGAGGTAACTTCTACAAGCACATTGCCTTCATAGGCATTCTCAGAATTAAGCCGTTTTCACTGCAACGAAGTTTAGATCCGCAAAATATGTCAAACCTTAATTTATATGCTGATTGTGCTTATAGTATCCGCTGGTGCCGGCGTTACATTAGGTTGCTGAATTGAAGGGTCCAGTAAAGGTATACTATCGGTCGTTCTGTAAATTTACAAAACGAAAATACATAAATAATTCATGTTAATCAAAAAACTAGCCAGGTCGTGTTTAAAGACAGATGATAGAAGTGAAACTTTTGTATAACGAGTTAACATTTTAATAATTATTCCACTTTTAATAGGAGAGATTATAGTTAAACTCTGATTATTGAAGTGTGTGATGAATGCGCTTAAGTACTTAATACAACGTTTGCTTAAGGTTTTTTTCTCGGCAGCCTTTCGTGACCCAAAATATTTGTGAATAAGAATTTCAGAGCCGAATAAAACGGATCACTTCAAAAACTTATATGATTCAAACGCAACAAGTTAGACACATTGATAAGCTTTAAATTAATATCATACCTATTTTAGAAGTGACGCATTGTTTTTTTTTATTGAATATGATGAAGTTATAATAGAACAAGAATCAAGATCACGTAGTTAAATAAACTCATTTGATGCAAATATAATACGAACAAACAAGATTACATAACGTAAGTACCTGTTTCTAGTCAACGACGGTTCAGTAATAACCGCTTCGCAGCAAGGTGCTATCTTCTTTGGCTTCACAATTGGTAACGTCGTGCATATCGTAGTTATTAAGTAAAGATACTGTAAAAAAAAAACGGGGAGAGGCAATCTAAATCATTTTTAAAGATGATATATTATCGTATGTTCTTTAAACAACAATACATTCAAGGAATGGATTTAAAAGTAGTGGAAGCCTTAGACTAGACTATTAAATATAGACTCTAGGTCTCTTACAAATATAAAGAATCCACAAATATTAGACTCAAGAACTTGGATATATAATTTGTTAATCTCACAAAGCATTTACCTTGCGTGAAAATCGACCTACGAGTTACAATACAGAAGTTCGCTACTTGTATCACTATTGCATCCAAACATAGAGTTAAGGCGAACACAGAGTCTAAAGTAAATTATCAATAGTATAAATATCTCTCATCTCTCTCTCTCTCTCATACTCGAGGGAACATTATATATAATTTAACATGAATAGCTGCTTTAACTTACCATAGCAACGACAAGTATTAAATAAATAGTTGGAGTGGACCAATGTGTCGCATTTTCTATTGCCACTACACCCATTACCCAATTAATGGCGAAGAAAGGCTCTAACACGAGGCACAAGTTCAAATAGACCTTCAATTCATTTCCTTCCGTGTTCCACGTCCATTTCCATGAGATATTATCCATATATAGCATATTTAGTAAGCCTTTGTCTTGCAGTGCTTTTGATTGTTCTAAGTTCGGCTAAAATGTTAAAAAAAAAACAAAATTAATATTATCTTTATTGAATATCATTCAGCTGTCAGTAACTGGGTTCACTAACTATATAGTGTAGCGATATAAATTTAGTATTTCTCTCTTTGCAAATGTCTCAATGTAATAAGAGAAAATGAATGTCTATCCTAATAGAAAGAAAATAAGCCTACTAGATCATTGTGACCAGATACTTTAAAATATGCTTATAGTTCGAGTTTATTTTCTCTTTATCACCACTCGATTAAGTTTCACAACTAGAATTAAGTCTCTTTCATAGGGAGAGGGAAATTACTCTGCAGTACCACGCAAGTTAAACAGATTGGTACAGGGTTTTACTTTCAGGTTTTCTTCTAGTGCAGTGATGATATCTATTTGCGTTCTTTAGACGTTTCTATCACTCACGTGATAAAAAGGAATAAGGACCATTATATTCTTACGTCGACACCATATCTAACTCCTATTTATCTAGTTATAACTTAACTCTTGTTAGCAATAAATGTGTCATTGATATTACATTCTAACTCGCCTCCCAGCCGAAGGTTTTTATTTGATAGGTGGTCAGAACAATCCTCTGTACGATCTGCAAATGATTGTACCAAGTCTGAACGTAATGTGTCCGTTAATTGTATATTTACAAAAAATCCAATATAATACCAGATGTACTCTTTATTTGGAATGATAATCAAAAATGAAGATTAAAGACGAAGCCAAACGTATATTTCTTGATGGCCAAGAATAATGCACCGCCTCGCTGTGATGTGCAAAAGATTATTTACTAATCATTGAATGAAAACAATATTCAAAGCATTTAAAATAAACTGAACATTAAATTTGGTAGAATCAAACCATTTATAAATGGCAGCATTTACCTCGCTGACAGCTTCACAATTTTCGCCCGGTATAGCCATATTAACATAATGACAATCATCTTCACTTGCATTGTAATCTTTGTCTAAAGTTTCCGAACTATCCGTATTTTTTCTACTACTGCCGGGTGTATAAATATTATCTAAAGTATCAATACTTCCAGTTTTATCATCTATTTGATCCTGTTTAGGCCAATTTGCCATGTGATGATCAACTAGTTCTTGTATTTTAGCAGTTAACGTCTCAGCTTGCTTTTTATTTACGCTTTGCAAACCAAGAATTATAATTGTAGTGTTGATTAATATTAAAATCATGGCGGGAACCATAAAACCCATCACCATTCCTTTTTCTATAGACATCCAGCAATAATGTTTTATTTCATAATGTTCCATAGATAATGCATAGTTGAACTGAAACATAAATGTCAAATAATTAAAGACATATAAATAACAGCAGTACGGCACCGCGGATACCGCGGGTTGAGAGCCCTCAGCGCTCACCCACCAGTCCGGGTAAAGTTGTCACAGCCATCTGAGGCTAACAACTAAGTCACACAAAAAAAAAAAAATAAAAAAAAACCGCGGATACAGATAGTGACTAACCACTTCTTCATAAGTCTTGAGGTTTATTGCAATAGTAGGTATGGCAGAAATGCCCTACGCATTCTTCGCGAGTTTCTATCACTACTGCCGCATAGTAAACTTCTTTTTCCTGATGTAACTAATAAACTGACTAAAATAAGTTCCGTAAGTAACGTAGTACTAATATATTAATCTGTGGTAAGTTCACGCACATTTCGCCATTCCTAGAATGAAATGTGCTGATTGTTGGTCAGATTTAGAACATTGACATACTGAGGGAACTATTAACTTGGTATTAAAATATTGTAAATTATTTTGGAAATAAAGTTATTATTATATTATATTATTATAATGAGGAAATGAATTTAAAACTCTATTTTACTTTATAATTGACACAGATATTGGGCCGCACAATATTCAACTTCCAGTCACACTTTTTCTAGGCGCTTGTGGATAGGAAAATAGACAAAGATGACGGCCTTTTGGTGATAAATTTCATCTCTGGCTGCCTCCCATTTTCATCCACGGCAAGGCCTCGTTACTAACAGTTCTGTAGGCTTTACCCAAGAATGTTAGAGCCGTCCGTTGTCTTTGTGACCATGTCCTATCGTCATTCGAAGCGGTGGGAGTAGGTGCATAAATCGGCACTTCCCCCTCCCTGGTAGACGGTGGTGAAGCGAGTCAGCGGACGTAAGCATCTCGAATTATCGCTCCGGCTCGCTACTTCCTTCCTCAATACAACGACCTCGCAAAATTATATTTTTTTTTATTAAAAATTATTTATAACTATGGATATAGAGTCCTTTAGTCAAATACATATATTTTTAGTTTAACAATCCGAATATAATCAAGCCTTATAAAATTTTCTTTATAACTTATTCTATTCCACCTCTTAATATTGACTAGCTCGTTCATAAAAATAGTCCGTCAGTAAGTCAAATCGTGACCATTAATTGGTTGCTAATAACCAAATTAATAATTGAACTGGGATTTTGGAAGAACATAAAAACGCACGTAATTAACTATTATATCATATGCAATACACTCTAGCATTTTTTTGGCATCGACAAATAGCACCTGTCAAAGCACCCTACTGAAAAAGTTATAACATCTCACTATGATTACTAACCCTCTTACTAAACGTATAGGGACACCTACTTCCAGGAATTAGACAGCGGCTATCTGAGTGATTATACTCACCATAACAACAACCGCTGGTACTCCATATGCAAGAAGATAATTATACTTCAATGGTATCAACGTATCATGGACACAGTATTCCGAAACAGCTGCTGCTAACGCTACAATCCACATGGCGCAGGACACGTGAGTATAATGCAGGAGTAACGCAATTCGTTCACATTGTGAAGGAGAGGATACGCCCTAGAAAAAAAATACAGGTCTACAAGGATCGCTATAAAGATAGAACGCTACGATCCTATCAATATAGCCAATAAAACAATGATGTGTTATGGAATTTGAAAGGGGAGAATGTATGACGGAGTGCAAGATACGTATAGAAGAGGAAATATTAGAACAAGTACAAGAGTTTGTCTATCTGGGATCTACTTTTGCGAGAGATAGTAAATGTGAAAATGATATTGAAAGAAGAGTGTGTAAGGGAAATATGGCAAATGGTGCTTTGCGAACCTTTATAGGCAGCTAGAGCCCGTGTAAGAAGGCTCGCCTGGCTGTGCATAGGGGAGTCCTTGTATCAACCCTAACATATGAAAGTGAAAGCTGGGTATGGCAGAAGAAACATGAAAGTAGAATAAATGCTGTGGAAATGAGAGCGCTGAGCAGCATGATTGGTGTGAAACTGAGTGATACAATTAAGAACAGTGTAATCAGGGAACGTTGTGGTATGAATGTTGATGTAGTGACAAGGATTGAGAAAGGTATTTTAGGTTCTTCTTACACTGACAATAAATTTGTATCAAAATTGTGAGTCAATATTTAATAACTAATTTCTGTATCGGATAGATAATTATAAATTTCCCGCAATAACGATGACTTGTAGGACGTGAGACATCTTAGTCACCATGAACGCTGCAAAGTGTTCGAAATGTCGGGCAATCAAAAATCAAATACAAACACGATAAAATCCGTAAAGTAGTTCTATTTAAAATGTGTAATACTCGCGTAAACCTCAGAAATCATTATGTTAAGTTGGTTTGGTCATGTAGAGAGAATGAATGAATCTGAGCGGAAGCTTTATAAGGGGAAGACCAAGGCGGACGTTTTACGATGAAATCGGGGACGTTCTTAAGAAAGGCCAGATTGGAAGTACCCTAAACCGAAGAATATGCATGAAGAGATTAATGAATGTGGAGGAGTCGAAATTGGTATGTCAAGATCGTAGCAAGTGGAGGGAAGTGGTCTCTGCCTACCCCTATGGAAAAAAGGCGTGAATATATCTATGTATGCATGTGTCAAACTTTCATATATAGCTTATTTAACTAAATGATGTCTAATCCTTACGCGAGTATTAGAAATTATAAAAAAAAAAATTTACGGATTTTATAGCGTTTGTTCATGACCACGGGAGGACTGAGTCGGGGGAGTCATGGGAGGACTGAGTCAGGGGAGTCATGGGAGGACTGAGTCAGGGAAGTCGCGGGCGGACAGAGGTAGGTCCATGTTACTGTAGACTAACTGAGCATGGACAAGACGAAAGCCATATCAAAAGTCTATGCTATTTCACAGCTGGTCTTAATTGGAAATGCGATACTCGAAGTTGTTGATTGCTATGTTTAACTAGGATAAACAGTCAATTAAGTACATCCACTTTTTAAAAGAGGCCAGCCGATGATCTCGTCGACTCCAACGCAGCTGGGCAGCGTTTGAGAAACTTGAGAATGTCCAATTATTTCGTCCAATGTTCGGCAGTTTCTGAAAACAGGGTTTTATAACCAGTGTGTGTTACCAGCGATGCCATGCGACACTAAAATGAGGCCTCTGGATGTAGGCCTCATAAAAAGGCTCAAAGTTGCTCAGCGTGCTATAAAGACGACTGTGCTTAGTATTTCTTAACTTAATAAAAGCCGTAATACGGCAATCCCTAGAAGAATAGGTCTAAACCACATAGCCCGAAGAATTAGCACCTTGAAATAGTAATTGGTGATTGGGCCGACTACTGTAGACTGACAACATATTCAAAGTCGCAGGAAACCTTTAGATACAGATGGCATATCATTCTGAGTGTTATTCTCGTAGGCCTATGTCTAACAGTGTACAGAACTTCTCTTACCATCACAGCCTGTATATAAATCATAGTACACGCCGCCAAACAGCAACACAAGTTGATATTAATGGGGTACAACTTGCTGCTTCTTCTGAATTCGGCCGCATAATCACTCCACATCAACCACATTATTGCTGAGACCAGAAGCACAACCGCAATACCGCTGGTTATGAAAATCTGAAACATATTATTTTTAAAACTTAATTAATTATAACTTCTAAGGCATTTGACAGCATTAGCCACACAGCCATATGGGAAAGCTTACGAAACCAGGGAATCCCTACAGTGTACATAAACACCATTAAAAACATCTACTCCAACAGTAAGGCAAGAGTACAACTGGAAACCTTGGGTGAGACATTCCAAGTAAAAAGAGGCGTCAGACAGGGCGACCCGATGTCCCCAAAGCTGTTCTCGGCGGTGCTGGAAAACATATTTCGAAAGCTAATCTGGGATCAATATGGATTAAATATAGATGGTCAAAAATTAAACCATCTTAGATTCGCCGACGATATTGTTTTGTTTGAAGAACAACCAGGGATCCTAGAAAAAATGATACAAGATCTTAATAAAGAAAGCGAAAAAATGGGTTTAGCTATGAATATAAACAAAACGAAGCTATTAACGAATGCAAACAAATATGAAATAAAAATCAACAACCAACCTGCTGAATATGTAGACGAATATATCTATTTAGGGCAAATCATCTCACATACAGACACAACTACAAAAGAAATCAAAAGACGAATAGCTAACGGATGGAAAAGATATTGGTCACTGAAAGAGGTCATGAAATCCACAGATCTTAGTACTGGTATCAAAAAGAAGGTTTTCAATACCTGCGTTCTCCCATGTATTACATATGGGAGTGAAACCTGGGCCCTCACGAAACATCACAGAAACATGCTGGAACACTGTCAAAGAGCTATGGAACGAAGTATGATAGGTATTAAGAAACAAGATAAGATACGAAACACCGTCATAAGAAGTAAGACAAAAGTCACAGACGTACTTAATAGAATAGATAGTTTGAAGTGGAGATGGACTGGGCACATGCTGCGCGGTACACAAGAGAAGTGGAGCAAAACCATAACAGACTGGTACCCTAGAGATGGGAGAAGGAACAGAGGAAGACAATGCAAAAGATGGGAAGACGAACTAAAACTGACGGCAGGCCCAAAATGGAGAAGGGTTGCTAGAGACAGAGTACAATGGAAATTGTTAGAGGAGGCCTTTGCCAAGAGGCACACTGAACTCAGAGATATTTTATAACTAAAGAGACAACCACAACTCAAAGAAAGAAGAAAGCAGTTCAGGATAAGAGGCTTATTATTATAGTTACTATACATTAATTATGCATTAATCTTAGGATCTAGGTGTAGAATTTGAATACTAAGTTCAGCTCTTTTAACTCCGCTGCACATGCCCACACTCGCACTCGACACGACACTCGTTCTCGACACTGCGCCAATGTTGCTTTGACATTGGTGGGCACGTGTGCGTCTGTAATTGCTTTCACGAGTCGTACATCAGACAATGTCTCTACCGAACAGCTTCAATAAGTTCCTCCATTTTGCAAATACTCGCGACACTGCCACTCGAAAACAATGTCTCGATCACCTAGCCGACACGTGCGTACACGCTCATGTACCTGCCTGCGTCGATACGTGAGAACAGATGCGGAGTTTGGTACTGCGCCATAGGTTTGAAATACTGCCTACTTCGCACACAGCTCGTGACGGGCATGTGCGGCAGGGTTTACTGTGCAAGCTGTACAATTGTAAAAGACTTCAGAATGATCTATCAAATACCCTAGAAAAATGATTAAATTTGTCAGATAGTATCATTATTTCAATACGTCAGGGTCACCACTGTTGAGTCCGAGTGTTGTTAGGTATGGCGTGTAGTTAGGGTGATATATGTAGAGAGAAAAGACAGAGCGCGTTCATATGTTTATTTCTCGGGGTGACTCGACCCAGACTAGTTTGTGTGTACAGCTGTTGGCCGCAGATGGCCTTGACAGCTTGACGCGGACTATGGGTGAGCGCTGAGGGCTCTCAACCCGGAGAAAAGTATGCTAAGCGACATCGCCCAAGGGCTCCCCCTGTGGGGTACGGACCTCGGCTTGAGGCGTCGCTGGAGGCAAAGTGGGCGTGCCCACGTTTTTAGTCGTGACTTTTGCGCGGCGCGGTTTCGCACCTCGACGGCGAGGGCGGAACCGCGGATATTTATTTGTTAAGGCCTCGCGGGCCGTGTAGGCTCTTTGTTGAGCGAGTGTGATATTGTCGTCCTCTTCGTCGAGGACGTGACGAGGACGTCGGATGGATGAGATTTTGGAGGGTCTATAGGAAGCCGCCCCAACCACTAGTTGGTTGGGGTGTGTCATGGCAGAGTCAAAGTAGCTCTGAGAGGACCGTTTCATAAACTGCTTGATGGTCGGCAGTTCGAGGTCTATGTGGAGATCGACGTTTCGTATGAACCACGGTGCTCCCGTAGCTCGGCGCATGAAACGATTTTGTAGTGTCTGTAGCCTGTGGATCCTGTGTGGCTTAACATGCGCGAACACCACGCTGGCATAGGTCATGATAGGCCGTATGCAGGTGGTGTATAGTCGGATTTTGCTACTCAGGGGCATACGCGACCTAGAGTTGAGTAGACAGTGGAGACGGCCCATCACAAAGGCTGCCCGTGCGCGGACTTGCTTTATGTGAGGGGCGAAGCTGAGTCGATCGTCAAGGGTCACACCCAAGTATTTGGCCTGCCTGGTCCAAGTGACCGGCTTGTTGAAAATTTTAAGGGGGGGAATGCTATCGATAGAGTAGGAACGGGCAGTTCGTCTAGTGAACATGACCACCTGACTCTTCTTGTAGCTGATTTCTAATCTCCATTTCCTAAACCAATTGGCTAGGGCGGTAACCGCTGTTTGGAGAGTCTTGGCTACTGTTGTCGGGGATCTACCAGCACAAAAGAGTGCGGTGTCATCAGCGTAAAGCGCTTTATGTACCCGGTTGAATTTGGGCATATCGCTAGTGTATAGCGTGAAGAGAAATGGGGAGAGGACCGACCCCTGAGGGACGCCGGCCTTGATAGGGTGGGAGGTCGACAACGTCCCTTCCACCCTGTAGCAAAAGCTGCGATGACTTAAGTAGTCATGTATAATGAGAATTAAGTAGTGAGGGATCTTGAGGAGATAGAGTTTGTAGATTAGGCCTTCATGCCAAACCTTGTCGAATGCTTTCGCTACGTCTAGGAATAATACACCCGTATATCTGTTCATGATGAACTGACTACTTGTGTATTCTACCAAGCGGTGAACTTGTTGTACGCAGCTGTGTTTAGCTCGGAAACCAAACTGTGCGTCGGGAACGAGGTTGTTAGCCTCGGCGAATGTACGTAGTCTACTGAGAACTATTCGTTCGTAGATCTTACCTAGACCTTTTAGTAGACTAATCGGGCGGTAACTACTGGGTTCGGTACGGCGCTTGCCGGGTTTGTGGATTCCTATTACCACGGCCTCTTTCCATTGCGCGGGAAAGATGTTATTATTTAGTGCTGCATTGAAGATGCAGCACAACAGGACTATCAAGTGGGCGGGGAATAATTTAATGACTTTATTTGAGATTCCGTCCGAACCTGGGGCTTTCCTGGTTTTAAGACCCCTGACTAACGATTCGACCTCATCGGTGGTTACTACTGGGATAGGCTGATCGGGGTTGTCGTTTCGTAACGAGCGCGAGAGAGTGGTACGACGTTCCACTTCGTCGGCGATGAAGCGGTGATTCGCGGCGTCGGGGTGTAGTGTACTCGGCGTACACTGAAGCTCCAAGCAGTCGGCCAGGCATTCTGACTTTTCGTCGTCCATAAACGCCGGTGGCTGGTTGGGTCTGGTGAGAGGAGGGAGAGTGGACACGATGTCTTTTTTGAGTGAGCGCGAAAGCTGCCAAAAGACTGTGTGAGAGGGCTCTAGCTCCTCGAGCATGGCGTCCCATTTGCTCTGTCTCAATTCATTAATAGCTTGTTTAACCTCCCTCTGGAGTGACCGTAGGCGGGTACGGTTGTCCTCCGTGGGGTAGCGGTCATAAGCGCGTGTCGCGGACTTTTTACGTCTTAGCAAGTCACGGACATCGTCTGGCAGGCACCATTTACGATCGCTCGTATCTGGTACCGGCCGCGAGCAGTCGTCCATTATCGACTGCACGTGACTTGTAAGCGACTCGATCACCTGAGAGGTATGTTCCTTAGACGTAATGTCATTGGGAATTTGATCAAGGTGGACCGACGAGGTTGACTTGAGATTTTTCACTAGCCGTGCCCAGTCAGTCGCTATCTTGGTCCTTTCGTTGTTGTGGCCTGAGGGGCCGGGGGTGCGGGAGGCTAATTCCAGAGTCACCGGGCGGTGATCTGAGTCTAACTCGTGTTGAACTTCTATTGAACATAAACGAAGGTTTATGTTTTTGAGAAGAAAGATATCGAGTATGTCCGGCCTGTGCGAAACGTTAAAGGGGAAGTGTGTCGGCTCTAAAGGCGCTATGACATCAAATCCCAGTCTGTCAGCGAATAGCTCTAAAGTCTTGCCCCTCTTATTGGAACTTTGACAGCTCCAAGAGGTGTTCTTGGCGTTAAGGTCACCGCCAATGATGACGGCGCCTCCCAAATCTAGCAAGGCTTTTAGATCTTTTTCAACCAACTGTTTCGAATGTTCTCTATTGGGAGAGAGATATGCGGATACAAGGGTAATAGGCTGATGGCCTGAGAGGGCTAGCCTGCAAATTGAAGCTTCAATGTACATCAGAGGGGGCGGATCCACAGGTGTGCAATGCAGCGACCTTTTGTAGTAAATGAGCGTTCCACCCATTGGTGAGGTTGTCCTATCATTGCGAACTATATTATAGTTCGCGATTCTAGGGTCCCTGTTGAATGGTTTTAAGAACGTTTCTTGTACTAACAAGATGTCGAGCTGGTGTTCCCGAAGGAATGTGCCTACTTCATCCCTCTGTTGGGTAAGGCTATTAGCGTTGAATGTCCCTACTTTGAGGTGTCTGGGTTTAACTCTGCCGGGAGTGTACCTATCCATTTTAGTTGAATTTGAGTGAGCCTAGACGCTCTAACGTGGGGGCGAATTTGATCGCTATATTAAGGAGGGCGAGGTTGTTTCCCTCGTTCTTTCTAAGATCGGCTGCAATTTCGCGGATTGCCGCGAAATTGATTTGAGCCGCGAAGTTGGCCACCAGGGCTAGATCTGGATCTAGTCCTTAGAGGGCTTTTGGGGGTGCGCTTTTAGCGACGACGATAGGAAGGGGGGCGCCCTGAGGGGGCTTGGGATTACCACCGGTGGGCTGGTTTGCCCCGATCATTGGTGGTTTGGGCTGAGATGGTGCGGGTGGGGCAGCGGGCTGCCTGTTGGGCAGGGTTGGGAAAGCCTCCTTGCTGGTTAGCAGGGGGCGAGCCCACGCATTGTGGGTTGGTAAGGGGGCTGGGACGAAGGTCTTGTTATAATACAAGGCCTTGCCGTTTGAGTTGGGTTAGCGGACTATTCTTCTCGGCGCTCTTGGGCAGCCGCGATAGTTAGCCGGGTGGCCGTATTCTCCACAGAGAACACACGCTGGTGGCTCTTTGCAGAGGGAGATGTCTTTTGGCCGTTCACACTGAGAGGTGTGATGGTCTCCTAGGCACTTGACACACCTAGGACGGGTGAAGCAGTTCTTGGACGAGTGTCCATACATTTGGCACTTGTGGCACTGTGCCAAGTTGCCATTTTTGTGTGGGGGCTCTACTGAGACCCCGGATAGACCACATATGGCCTTGATTTTGAAAATGCCTTTACCCTCAGGGGTATTTGCTAGGCAGACCAATATCATATTGAGAGGATAACGACCCTTACCTCGGATCATCCGATGTACTTCTACAACCGGCAGATCCTGGGCTTTAAGAGATTCTAAGATCTCTTTGGTGTCAATTTCCCTCGGGACATTGCGTATTACTGCACACAGAAGTTTGGCTTCGGGGAGGGTGTATGTATGGTAGGGAATCTGTTGATTCCCTAGCATGCTTGACACGGTGCGGTGGTCAGCTGACGAGTGAAGGTCCACTCGTATGCCTTGGGGGGTGGATTTCGCAGATTTGTACGAAATCCTGTTGGTGTTTAGCCACTTCTCTTTATCCCTAATGTATAGGGGCGGCGGAGCCAGTGGTTTTTTGACCATCTGTGGGGCGACGGTGTTGCTGTCCGTAGTGGATGGGACAGAGATTGGGGCTGTCTGCGAGACGACAGGGAGGGCCGAGGCGGTCGTAGCGGTCGTTTCAGACGGGATTGTGGCTGGAGTTATGGCCGATTCGGTTGCCTTTATTTTAGGGGCCTTAGAGGGGGCCTCTTTGTTGGCTTTTGCCTTCTTAGTACGCTTACGGGAGCGAACTTCGATGAAGGAGCCCTCATTGGGCGAATCTTCCGACTCGGAGGAAGATGAAGCTGAGGCTGAGGAGGGGACCGAATCCGTATCCATCGCCGTGCCGGTGGCCGGTAATTCCGGTTTGAGCGGCAGGACGGTGGAGTGAGCGCGTAGGGGTTGCGGTGGGAGAATAGTTATCGCTCCAAAATGTTGAGCGATGTAAGCTTTTATTTCGGGGATCGCCAGAAGGGCGTCGATAGTGATAGTTTTTTCCGCCATCGTGGGCTGGCGGGAAAAACGTTCGCAGGAATGTATCCTATTGCCCTGGGTGGGGTAAACCCTGGGTTGTGTGTAGTGTGTGTCCCTCCCAACCGGGTGCAGGTCGGGAGGATGTGTACTTAACTAATGTGCCCTAAGTTTGTACTCCTTCGCCAATCTTAATGTGCGATAGGTTCCTAGCTGCTCGGGCCGTTAGGCCTTCGCAGAAAAATGATGATAAGCCGTAGATTAGGTCCGACTAGGAGATCTCCCAAGGCCGGATGCTCTAACCCCTTCTGATTGTTAGCTCTGCCCTGAAGGGGCTCGGCAGGCAAATCGGGGCCTTGCCTCACTCGGCTTCGTTAACACCGTGAGGTTTCCGCCGGGGACCAAACAATATGGTTTTCTGCCCTGAGCGGGCCAAAATGGGTTGACTTTTTATCTACCAACGGTAGAAATCTGCACTCGACGTCTTGAGAAAGTCGACTCGTGCAGTTGGGATCCGGCAACACCTGCGTCCAAACAGCGAAACTGCCACAGACAACCGTATACACGGCCACCCGGAGCGGGCCACTGAACGGCCACAGACGTCAACAAAATGGCGGCGCGACGCGACGCGAGGTACGCTGCGAGAGCGAGCGAGACGGAGCGAGATCGCACGACCGGAGGGGGCGGGTGCGGGGAGAGCGCGGCAGTGGAGAGCAACGAGGCGTACGTCCGTACGCTACGGGTCTCCGACGCGGAATGTAGTTAATAATTTTTTTTTTTTTTTTTTTTTGTGTGTGTACAGCTGTTGGCCGCAGGTGGCCTTGACAGCTTGACGCGGACTATGGGTGAGCGCTGAGGGCTCTCAACCCGGAGAAGAGTATGCTAAGCGACATCGCCCAAGGGCTCCCCCTGTGGGGAACGGACCTCGCCTTGGGGCGTCGCTGGAGGCAAAGTGGGCGTGCCCACGTTTTTGGTAGTGACTTTTGCGCGGCGCGGTTTCGCACCTCGACGGCGAGGGCGGAACCGCGGATATTTATTTGTTAAGGCCTCGCGGGCCGTGTAGGCTCTTTGTTGAGCGAGTGTGATAATGTCGTCCTCTTCGTCGAGGACGTGACGAGGACGTCGGATGGAGGTAGTTAATAAATCGTCGTGTCGTCATTTATATATACCGTTACATATTCACATTTCTATAATTATAATCATTCTGTTCTTATCCCAATTACTTAGGGTCAGAGGAGGTACCTACTCTTCTTTCAGCGTGCATATAGCAATATATTTAGTGATAGTTTTATGAACGACCGCCTGCCTGACGTTAATTCCTCTTTTTTTTTGGGGGGGTGGGTTGCGATCGGCGCACTCCTCGCACCACTCCGTCCGGGGTGACAGAGAGGCGTAAGCACGCACACCCGCAACCCAAACAGACCCGAACACCACAGGGTTACTTGTCGTCAGTGGTCGGCCCGACGGAATACCCCCTGAGGAGTACCCTCCCATCGACCGATGTAATCCCCCCCCCCCTCCCTCCTCGTGGAGAACGCTAGTCTTTCCTCGCACGGACGTTAATTCGCCTTGGGAATGTAATTGTTGATCAGTTGACATAAAAAAGAGTTAGTGCAAGTCCATGTAAAACTCTCTCTCGTCTTTTACATAAATAATGAGCAATATAAGGATTGACAATACTCGTGACCCACCAGACAGCACGGTGTAATTATATTTGTCACATAGGAATATATAGTTTGGCAGAGTTAAAATAGATGTCACGGGTAGCTCGACTGTTCAGTCTGATGGTCATAGTACACACATTGAATCTCAAGTTGCATTGCATCAATATCATCTTAACAATGTGACTCTTGGACATCCCCAGGTAGGGATAATGTGATAATCGTCATTGACAAGCGCAGTTAGTTATAAGTTTCCCTGGAGAATGCTGTTGCCCATTCTTCTGGAGACTACGCATATGGTTTTTACTACTGGAGACTACTCAAGCGGTAACTTTTTAGAAACATACTAGTGCCCCTCAATTTAATAACTTTTTTATGATAAATTGAACTTACCAAAACCATCCATTCGTTTCTAACGCCATGACAGTTATTGAACCCGTACAAATACGTCACGCTGTCTATAATGTTATGTTCTTTTAAGTCTGCGTCTGCTAATGAATCATCTGGTAGATCTATGTCCGGATCTACTTTGTTGTCAGTAGTTTTAGTTATCACTGATAAATAAATATAATATTTTATTCTATATTCTATAAATTCCTTAACCCAGGTCGCGGGTGACTGACCGGAGTTCGATATAATCCGCCGGGCTGTCCATGCACGTCAAGAGCTCGGTACCAGTACAGTGATAGACCCAATGGCGAAAAGGAGGGAATACGGTGTGTTATGAACCCAAGCCCTCCACTCTTTCGTCACCCGAGATAGAACGGATAGCGTGTCTACAGGCCTTAGGCCTTTACTATTTAAAAATATACCATTCCTTCCAGCTTATCAACATCCACTAATATTAGGTGATAGGCTCAGGCTTCCCCAAGATGAAATACTGCCATAATCACCACATTTGACAGGCGATTTAACACTCGCAGTGGATATTACGATTTTCTCAGGAGAGCGATATCCATTCTTCTGCTGACTTTACGACTACCACGAAATAAATTTGGATTATTAAACTTTGAATTTTTAGTCTACAATATGCAATGAGGTGTCTGCGTGTGGCGATGGAGTTAGAATACAATTCACCACCCTCCCTCGAATATCGTAAAAGACGACTAAGGGTTATGATCTCGTTATGAAATCGTAGGTATACTTAAAGAACATCTACGTATACTAGACTTACGCTACGCTAAATGTGGTCTTCGAACTTAATAGAAACGTTAATTATCATTAATATATAATGTCTTGATCTTGATGAATGGCTTCTGCTGGCGTTACACCGCAACTAATATATAATGTCAAAATCAAATTAATATATGTCAAATATATAATCATGTCAAAATCAAATTAATATAGGTATGTCAAATATATAATCATGTCAAACTCAAATTACGTCAACAATATTGTACAAACATTTATTTGTACTAATGTTACCTTGATTACTTCTAGCCAAAAACTCCGGATTGGGATACAACGGAGGATTATCATCATAAATGGAAGACGTAAAATTGGACACCACACCGCCATACTCCGTGTCATATGAAGTTATATCGAAGTCAGATCTATCATCGGCTCGAGGATATGTAGATTTATGATATCTGATGGACACTGGTGAAAATTGAAACGACCGGTACGATGGTGCCTTCTGTGTTTTAAATAAATCATCGTTCTCTTGCCTTCGATTGTGATGTGAACTCCTGTTTTGCGAGGCTGAAAGTTTAAATAATGTTTATAAATCAGATGATATCGAGGTGAAAAGTGAGAAAGATATACAGAGTAAAGGTTTTATTAAAAATGAAATAATACACTTCCTATTTATTAGAACTAGAGCAATCGCTGTTACCCGTGTGGCGACGTAACAAGAATACAATTGGTGCCAACCCTTGCTTGCATGTGGATGTCGTAAAAATTCCTAGAAAACTTATAACACATCACTGTGATCACCAATCCGCCTGCCAAATGTGGCTATTACCGTACTATCTCTTCAATTGTAAGAGTGGTCTACGTTAAACAATACACGGGGAAAGGCTGAATAACGATATTGATGAAGAATAACCGTGCGAATAACCAGGTAATTGCATTGACTTGGTTTCAAGAATCAAACATGTAACTGATAATATTTCATGACATGACAGCCATTTATCATCGAAGTTATAGACATTCGAAAGACACGAGCGATACAAATATGTAAACTCCGTCGTCTTAAACACCCTATTTCTTTACATCCAGGCACCATTGATTAATGATTCACTATATGTCATACTGTATAGCTTCTAGCAATTTGGCTTAACTACAATAATCGACTGTCTCTAATTTACCCTATTTAAGGTTTTGAATTGAGGATTTCTGTACACTGAAAACTTGCGGCTTGAAGTGCTCATTGAGCCATAAAATAAATATTACAAGAATCATATTTTATCATTTAAGTAACCTCAGAATAATAACGTATAGAAGGATAATGTCCCTACTTCGGATATTCGAAACATGAATCAAAAAATACTACATGCGCGCAGACGATTACACACGTACACACGCACACCACTATACAAATTATGAAATCAAATTTTGTTTTTATTAACATAAATCGTCGAAATAATTTTAAAAGTAATGTTAAAAACCTTTTTAAGTTTTTGAAATGTGTTGTGACACCATTTGAATGCACAAACCGTCATAATTACCTTTATATTTTTTAAGAGTTGCGTACGTACGTGCAGTATAGTGACCTTGTACATTACGAAACGGTTCCGGCGTAAGCTCCATTAGGGTCCAATTGAAATGCTTCACTTTTTGTGCGCGAACTTACCTTCTATACGTTATTATTCTAAGTAACCTCACTTATGTATTCATGGCTTACATATAAATCGAAGTCTCCAACTGTTTATATAACTTGGGAAGGCAGTAGACCTACCTCGCGCAATGTTGAACATTTAAAAATTTAAAATACCACAAGATAATACCAAATTAATAAGGAATTTCATTAATGAACTTTTATATCCTGCTCAAGTACCGAACCTAATAGCTCACTATAAGCAGTTGCTTGCTTAAGTCACTAGAACGACGAAGCAGTAGTAGGCATAAAAAAAAAATACAATAACAATTTTCGAATCTCAGTGTTGAATAACTTAAGATCTATTTTAACGCACTTACTGCTAACAATGGATGATAACACGAATAACTTACCATTTGCACTCACGATAAGAATTTGTATAATTAAGGTGACATAAACTTTTAATTTAAAAGAATATGCATACATAGTAAATAAATAATATTTAACTAATTTCGCTGTAAAAAGCGGTAGAATGACGATTTAATTTTTAGTAAAGCCGATTTAATGATTTTCTGAAATATTTCACTTATTATTTTATTCTATTTTAATATAAAATTTGATATTATTATGACGCTATTTCTAATCTCTAAGGCTGTAGCCATTTATATTGTAGTTATGAAAAATCAATAAACACAATCCGTTTCTTTACGCACATTTATAAATATACATATGCTTTAATTTCTTTATTAAATCGTTGCATTACTTGCGTTTTTTCATGCGTTTTATAATACGCTTTCATAAATCCTTAATTGTCTTAAAATAGAGTAGTTAAATACATTTTTTTGTAGTAGGTATTTTAATTTCGACACTGGCCATTCCCACCTGTAAATGCTTGTTATATAAATTCGGCGTTCTTGTTAGGGGTTGAAAGCCCTCAGCGCTCACCCAACATTCCGGGTAAAATTGTCATAGCCATCTGCGACTAACAACTTTAGTCATACAAAAAAAGATTCACATTCAACTTACCGGGTTGAGAGCTCTCAGCGCTCACCCAGATACCGGGTTAGATTGTTCAAGCTATCTGCGGCTAACAGCTAAAGACAAAAGTTTCACATTCAATACGGGCTCAAAAACAGCTATACACCAAAAAAAACATAGTAGGTACTTTAGTGTTTATTATTTTACTTTTTTTAATTTTAGTACTGTTTGGAAGCGGTTATGAATACTACTAACCCTTACATTACACGTGGGTGCCCTAAAACATGACTAATAGTTCTTTATAGACCTGTGGCAACTCCATCTGGTTAATAATTACATCCCCAATGGGGCTTGATGTCAAGTAGGTGGCCAGTCATAAAACTGCTGCCAAATTTTTAGCAACATGTACACACAAGAAGAATATATACCTACACAATTCACGTCTAATCGATATTTTTTTTTCTAGCCTATCATCACAAGTAGGACTAGTATCACCTGTCTTTGTTTTCTGGGGCGGTCCCTTTCCATCCTGTATTGCATCGAACACAAATAACAGGGATAACAACATGATGATGATAATAACTTTTATATAGTAATTATAAACATAAGTATCTAAATAACAACAACAACTTTGCTCATTACTACAACTTCTAACGTTATATCAACAACATGAACTTTTAATTAGATGGTCAGCGCCCAATTAAGGATGACAACCTTATTTATTGACGAAAAATTATTTATTACGAGCTGCTAAGGTACTGTAATATAATTATATAAAAACATAAGTTCTAAAAAATGTGTAAGTCTTTATTGTGTTTAGATTGTTAACAATTTGACTGAAGGACTTTGTATTCATTGGCCCGAATAATAAGTTTATTCTTATAAAAAAAAACATCTGACTGACGTCTGATCTGTCAACATCGCCAATCGTCATGGCTGCAACAAATACAGAAACGCAATAGACATGTAAATTTGCTATAAAAATGAGTGCAATATTAAAATTTATCCGTGAAAATCATATACTAGCTCTTATAGAACAAGCTATTGTTAAAAAAAAGTCTCGTTTGAGTTTAAATGCTTACGAAATAACAGAAATACCATCATTATTATACACCTGCTCTGAAGTTGAACATCTTTACTTGCATAGAAACAAAATAACAATAGTGCCAGTGGAAATAATACAATTGGTGAACCTAACGACTTTGACATTAGATTATAATAACATAACTTTCTTGCCGCCGGAGATAGGTAACTTGAAAAATCTGGTTAACTTAAACATAAGTTATAACCCTTTAAATGTACTGATACCGGAAATTTGTGATTTGGAGAACCTCGAAGCGTTTTGGTGTAATAGAATAGGTTTACGGGAGATTCCGAAAGAGATTGAAAAATTGGAGAAACTGGATACTTTTGGCGCCAGAGGGAATGAGCTTAAAACCATTCCTAAAGAGATGACAAACTTATCAAAAATAAGGTAAGTAATAAAATGTTTTATTACCTGTGAGTTATCATTTCTATGTCCTTCTTTTGAATTATGTTGATTTGGCACGTGATGTGTTTATTTCTTTTATATAAGAAGAAGCGTGGATGATATTTCTAAAAAAATTTGTTACATTTTAAATTAGCAAATATGTAAATATTGTTTTTCGTCAATAATCTGTGAAAACATACTGTTTAAAAGATGGTTTGAACTGGAGATTATAAGGATCTATTTCTGTAAAACCATAAATAATGGTTGCATGCAATTTAAATTTTTATGAAGCATGCAGCAAGTTGCAAGTGGGATAAGGAAAACTCTTTATAAAACCTTATAGCTACCTGTACCACCAGCATGGTATAGTAAGGTCAATTTCCCTCCTATTGTGGAGGAGGCTTGAGCCCAGCAGTAGGTTGTATATAAGCTGAAAATGATGATACAACAAGTTCCTGGATAACATTAGATCTATGCAATATACTATTTCTTCCACACAACCCTATCGAGTGTCATTTCTCTATTCATTCTCTTTCTAGTTTAGTCTATATCATGCTCCTTTGACATTGAATTTTTCTCATAACATTGCTTTCATTCTATCTGATCATATGTCTATATCAAGGGTTTAACCTTTCTATCACTGGAGCATCATTCAAATATTCTCTGATACATTCATTCCTCTCAGTGTTGTGATGTAGTAAGAATACAATCAACTACTCCCTATCTTGGCCGTGGATTTCTATGCATATAACATATGTGCAAGAGAAGGAAAACCCTATACCAACACATCTGACCAGTGTGGTATTGTGAATAGTCCTTTCTTTTGTATAGGAGGCTCGATCCCGACAGTGATGAGCCGAAATGATGATTATGATGACATTCATATCATATTATGTGCTTGCTTAAAAAAAAAACAGGTGTGAACTTACTATTGCAGTTGAATTATTATTTCTATTGATTAAATTTATTGTTCCTTCATGCAGGAATGACCTGTATTGATTAGCATGGTGCTTTTGAGGGTCTGGAAACCTGTTTCTATAAGTAACCCAATGTACATCTGTTTTGTAATGATTTCAATTGCTTAAAGAGTAATAATACAATTAATCACACCCTTTCTTACCTGTGGATGTTGTAAGGGATGACCAAGGGATTTATATGCAGGTAACATTGATGCAAGAGAAGGAAAAATCAATATAAAATCCTATTCCAATATGTCCGAGCAGTGTGGTATAGTAGGCCAATATCCCTCCCATTGTGGTGGAGGTCAGAGCCCAATAGTATTGCTTATATGGGCTAAGTTGATGTTGATGAATGAATCCTCAACTCTTAGTAATAGGCATGGTGTAAGCATGGTAGCTAGAATTTAAAAAATGTTATTATTGACTAGCTGACCCAATAGACGTTGTTCTGTTCAAATAAAATCACAGCAGCAGCGCCACCTACCGGGTCCAATTGTGAATCTAAACCATTCTCGAATAGCCTTTAACACACACAAAAAATTGCATTAATATCGGTCCAGCCGTTTAGGAGGAGTTCAGTGACATACACACGTACACAAAAAATATATATTGACAATCCCTACGTACAGGCTATTTTTATTGTATTCTTTAGGCTTTACATATTCAGTATAAAATGTGCATATTGAAAATCTAAAGCCTAAAGAATACAATAAAAAAATGCCATTTTTGACATGTCTTTATGTACATAGGGACTGTCGATATATAAAGATAGTGATTGAGTTCTGTCAACATATTTGTGAAACAATTGTATGCCATTAGAATATGGCATAATGTGTCTTATGCTACTCTGTAATAACTATGTAACATCTTTGTACTATTATAATATCTATAGCGGCAATATTGTATCAATCTCACGATAATTTCAATTCTAAAATCTCTGTACTACCACATTCATCATCATCATCTTTTCAGGCCATTTACGTCTCTCTGCTGGGCTCAAGCCTCTTCTACAATAGGGGGAAAATTGACCTTACTATACCATAAGGGTCAGACAGGTTGGTATAGAGTTTTATTTGAGTTTTCCTTCTCTTGCATGGATGTTATATGCTTACTATGATTCCTTAATCATCTTTTGTGACATCCAGGGGCAAGATAGGGGGTGGTGAATTTTATTCTTCCTGTCACCATATGGAAAACTATATTATATGCAAATAAATAAATAAAATTGTTACAAAATATTTGTTAATGCTAGCCATTACAGTAGTATTTTTTTTTATTTTGAAGAACAATTGTAATTTTGTAAATATTAATTGTTAGTAGTAAGTAGTAAACTTGGCTTCATCATTGCATTTTTTTATGTCACTTTTATTTCTAACCTTGATAGATATAGAATTTATTACAGTGTTTATACAGTTTGTATCAATTTTATACAGTGCAATGTCTATAATTTGAACCTCCTTAACTTATACATTTTCATTAAGAAAAATTTCCTAGAAATTTGAGGTATTGATAGTACATAGTTGTAATCAATAAATACTTTCAAAGTTAATATATAAACTTATTTACTCAACATTTTTAGCATTTTTATCATCATTACAGTATATTGAGATTCCACTGTATTTGTTAGGTTCATTCAACTCGGCTCATATTCATCCCACTGCCGGTCTTAATCATTCTCCACAATATAATAACAATAGGGAATATGCATGAATTTTTTTTATTTTTTTAAACGTTTCTACTAGTTATTACATTACTAGAAATAAATATAAACACATCCAAAATATAAACCATTACGCGAAAAAAAATTTTCAAAATCGCTATCATTTATGGGCGATGTAAACGCGATTACTTCGACGCGCGTAATCTGTGACGTCAGAGTACTCGACACTCGTACAAGTTGCTAGGGCTGTCAACTAGGGCTTTTGATATTTTTATAAATATCGTTTTTCGACATATCGATATTTTACAATGTATCAATATCGGGGTTCGCTATATCGGAAAAATATCGATATATCAATATTTTTATTATTATTACGATTATTAAATATATGATATCTTATTTACCTTGCAGCTTTTATTCCTCCGAGTTTAACAGACGTTAAATCTGAATTAGACGCGAAATACGTTGTCATCATATACACGTCTATTTTAGGAACATTATCCGACTATACTTTGACGAAACCGGTTTCAGTCATTGTAATAAGACTTATTCACAAGATTAATACTTGAACACAGAAAACTAATAACTTATTATGAAATAACTGGGTAACAATACAAAATAATTAGGGATGTGACTTGGAGGGAAAATAATCGATTTTTTAAATAATAGATTTTTTGTTCTTTAAAATAAATCGATTATAAAATAATCGATTAATTAAAAATAAATAATCGATCATAAAATAATCGATTTTTTTATGATGATTTTTTTTTAGGAAATGTGGGCTTTGTTTTCTAATATAGTATGAAACAATCGTGATGACCATTTTTTTTAGGAAATCTGGCAGCGAATAATCAATTAATTTTGATCGAATTTAGAATAATAAAAAATCGATTAATAATCGATTTTTATTATTTTGATAATCGATTATTTATTTGTAATAATTGATTATTATAATAATCGATTATTTTTTAACATCCCTAAAAATAATCACTAGAAACAAACAACAACTTGATATCAGAAGGAGAAGGAGGGCTTGTTGATAAAATATTGATATGTCAAAATATCGATATTATTATTTAAAAATATCGATACTTAATACTGAACGTTTTTTTGGATGATATATTGATAATAAAAAGTTAGTATCGAGGGTCGATATTTATTCGAATAAATTAGGTGTTTTATATTTTCTTGTAAAGTATTTATTCTACAAAATCACCGTAAACTTAATCTACTGTAAAAATGCTGGCATGGAATTGATGATCAGTTATCACTTACTCCTAGAATTTGATAAAAAAGCTTGGCACGGCAACCCCGCAATGAACGAAGTTAAAGAGTGGTCATGGGGAAAATATCGAAATTTTTTTCGTTATGTCGAACTCCGATATTGATATATTTAAAAATATCGATATATCGAAAAACTATTTGTTTTTAAATATCGACAGCCCTAACTAGAAGACTCGGGTGTCACGTGTTCAAAACGTGACATCATAGTCCTCCAACCAATGCGGTGCGTTTCAGAAATTTTGCGCGCGAATCTCAAAAAAGGCACTTTTTGATAATTAAATTTAATTATTAAATAATGATAAAATTAATAAATAATTGTATAGGTACGTTTTTTAAGCAATAAAGAGTAAAAATAAAAATAATTTGTTCATTTTGGAGTTTCGTGCATATTTCCTATTGGCCTACTCTACCATGCTGCTCCTTTTTTTTTATGTGGGCTATGGTTAGTGCACCCGCCGTCAGTTCTCTCCGATGTGATAAAATCGGAACGCGGCCGCATTACTGACTCTATTCCCTTCCCTTCACCAACTGACTTGTCATCTGTGGCCAACCATGGTAGTAGAGTGGAATATGCCATAATCGCCATAGTTGGCAGTTAGATTGGTGATTGCAATAGGTGTTATAAGCCTTCTAAGAGTAGGCTACTGCCCATTCTCTAAGTGATTCTTTAAATACTTTTTGCTATTTCCACAAAAAAGTAAGGGTTAGTGACTCATTGTATTTTTAACCTGTCACCACATGGTATCATTATTCATTCATTCATCACTCATTCATTCATTCATTCATCACTCATTCATTCATTCATCATAGCTGATGTACGTCCCACTACTGAGCTCGAGCCTCCTCCCCAATAAGAGGGAAATTGACCTTACTATACCATGCTGGTCAGGCAGGTTGGTATAGGGTTTTGTTTTGAGTTTTTCTTTTCTTGCATAGATGTTAGATGAGTATTAACTCCCCTAGTCATCTTTCACGACACCCACGGACAAGAGAGGGTGTGGTGATTTGTGTTCTTACTCTGTCACCACACGGAAATAAATCTTTATAATTAGCAGTGTTAAATTTTAAATATAGACATTTGTTTTTTTTTTAACTCCCTTATCGCTAATATATAATGATATGGTAAATATAACATGATAATTTATTAATATATTTCCAGTACTTATATAAACATTAGATATCATTATCTTTCGAGTTGTAGAGGTCAGATGAAAGTTGAGTGGAAAAATTGATATTCTGCCAAGTCCAATTGGAATTTATAGCAAGCTTAAATACAATTCATAATAGTAAATGTTTGCAAAGATAATATGTCATATTCCTTATGTTGTTTGTGTATAAATTATAGTTAAAATTCAAATGCATCTTTAAAAATATATTCAGAGGGTTTCTGAATAAGTAAATAGTAGTGAAGTATGAATAAATAAATACTGAAGTATCTGTACTATCTCTATATGAGTATATATACAGGGTGTATCAGGTTATGGGGCAACTGTTGGAGTATATTGTAGTGTAATGGTCATAGATCCTAATTAGAATGTACATTACACAAAAAACAATATGACATAAAAGTTATAGTGATTTCAAAAAAATGTGTCTAAGAGTCTATGCCTTAAATGTTACGTATTATGTAGGCATGTACAGACAGAATACACGTAGGCATGTAAAGCTTCGACAGTATAAATTCATTCATTCATACCTAGAATTGCGCAAACGTTTCAATGATAGTGTAGGTTTGTACCTACGAGTGGCGAGCGGTCAACGGTCATAGGCCGATCAGCTGTTTTAAAGCGAAGTTTGTTTTGCTTAAGTGAATGTAATCATTGATTTATTCAATTTCTAATGAACATTTAACAAAGTATGAATATGTTGCGTATTAAGTATCATTGACTTTATGCATTTCAATCAGATTTACACGAAAAAGCGACGACAAAATTAAAAACTTTACATGTCTCTAATTCCTTAACGAATAGATATTTTTCGTTCAAATTTTTTTCATGGGTTCCAACCACCATTGCTTAGCTCCCTTTTGACCAGCTGCCCCATAACCTGATACACCCTGTATATCGCTATATGAGCCCTGCAAAAGACAGGCTTTTTTTCTGCCGATATCTTGGTTGAATTGGGCTGCTAACATGTACATGACGATTCATGTACCATATATGTATTGCCAACAAATCCCTCCAACCACCCATGGTCTTTTCGACATCTTGGTCATACAGACCGAATCATCAAGATACATGTGCACATCATGCTCTTTGCGTAAGTATGCACATGCTTCTTGAATCTCTACAAGCTATTTAACTTCCTTCATCCTTTGCCCTGTGTCCTTCTCCCTGTATAACTAGGGCGGACAGCACACGGTACGAACTTCGTCGTCCGCGGTATTCCTGCTAGCTAGCCACATTTACCAGCTACTCTGGCTGCCATCTTGGCTTATCCTGCCAACCTGGTCTTCAAGCCTTCAATGTATTGCCAACAGCCCAGTTTGAGAAAATTGCCTATCAAACTATTTTATTGACCAATACCGATTTTGATACTAATTATAAAACCGGTTAAACTGTCGGCCGAAAGTCTATTGAGGCTTTAAGACATGGACAAACTTTTTATGAGAGCATCTTTTAATAATGGTAGGACCACTCTGTTGTCAGTTGTCTGTCTACAGCCGCGGGCCGGTCCGTCCAGGGTAGTAGCACATTGAGCAGAAAATCGACATACAAGTAGCAGCAATTTGTTGTTTTGCTTCGTAGCCCAATTTTCTGAGTGTTTGCGTGTGGTGGGTTTTGGTGATGCCTTTAGTATCACTGATCCTTAATGCACGCATTCACACTCCCTTCACTTTATTCGCGGTAGGCAGTGGCCTAGCAAAGGACCATAAGCGGCAGCAACACTTACCATCAGGTGTACTGTTTGCTTGTTTGCCACCGTATGCAATAAAAAAAAACCATTTGATATCTCTTACTGATATGTATTGATAAAATGAGGTAAATAGGACAAATCATCAAGGACAAATTTTGAAGTGTATTGAGCATAATGTCATTTCATAACTCAGATTATTTCTATATCTCAGATTAAATAAATGGACAGACCTCTAAAACCCATACAACAGGCACATGGGTATTTTGTAGTAAAATTGTGACAGAATTTAAACCTTTTTTAGGGCTCTGTACCCAAAGGGTAAAAACGGGACCCTATTACTAAAACTTCACTGTCAGTCCGTCCGTCTATCTGTCACCACGCTGTATCTCAAGAACTGCAATAGCTAAGCTTGAAATTTTTACAAATTATGTATTTCTATTGCCGCTAGAACAACAAATACTAAAAATAAAATAAATATTTAAGCTGATGGATGGATGAATATTGTAATTTAAAAATATGTTCTATATTTTCAGATGGCTGACTTTAGAGAACAACAAGATAGAGACGTTACCAGATACAATGGACAAGATGGTGGCATTGGTACATTGTAATCTACGCAACAATATGATTCGGGAATTTCCATTGTCCATCCTTCAATGTCCTGAACTTATGTTCTTACAATTGAATAATAATCAGGTAAAGATCTTATTGTGAGTGTGGTGACAAAGTAAGAATACATTCTATCAAGGCTCATTTTCATTGGTCGTTAATTCGATCGTTATACAGCAGGCGGGGAGTCCCCGAATACGGGATATCGACTAATGAAAGTAGGCTATCTATATCTTGGTCGATGCACGGCATGCGGATATTCCCCGTATGCGGTCCAACAACCAATGAAATTCATCGGTCGGTGATTTATCAGTAGGTGTGGCGCGGGGACTCAGTTTACGAATGTTATCAGGTGAGAACTGACGTTGCGCGGGAGTATAATGGCTTACGTTTAACCTGATTGATCGTTTAACCGATTTACAAATGCTGAAATTAGTAGAAACATATCATTCAAACAAATGCGCGGTAAAGAATATCCCACAATCGACAAGCGGGCCCTATTGACTAATGAAAACGGCTATCGCATGCTGACCCTATGGCATGCTTAAACAGAAATCTCCCGTACCCCGCATGCGGGCCCTATCGACTAATGAAAACGGTTATCGCATCCTGGCCCTAAGGCGTGCGTGAACAGAAATCTCCCGTACCCCGCATGCGGGCTCTAACGACCAATGAAAATGAGCCTTCATGCCTGTGGATGTCGTAAAAGACCACTAAGGTATATAATATGCATGGTATTACATAAAAAATCTATGCAAGAGATGGTAACGCATATGCGGGTGACTGGACCGGGCATTTTAGTCCGTCACCCGCGGAGAGGTTGACCTCGCGACGGCGACCGACGTCCCGGGAAGGGGACGTCGATGGGTGAGGGTACCCCCTCAGGGTATTCCGTCTGGTCGACCACTGAAGACAAGAAACTCTGCGCCGGTGGTCGGCCTAACGACGAAGGTGACGTGTCAGTCGCGGTTACAGAGCCGCGATGCAATATGTACCTTGAAAGATATCCGTGTGGTAATGGAATAAGAATAGAAATCACCACTTCCTATCTATTTCGTGGACGTCGTAAAAGAACGCTTAGGATTATAGTAACCACTAGCAGCCCGCCCTCGCTTCGCTTCGGTTATAGTCGTTTTATCCGCGTAGTTCCCGTTCCCGTGGGAATACCGGGATAAAATATAGCCTAGTTTACGCCCTGATACTATAGCTTTCCATTAGTGAAAGAATTTTTGAAATCGGTTTTGAAGATTACCCGGAGCAAACAGACAGACAAAAATTTTTAATTGCTATTTTAGGCATAGGTGTCGTGCAAATAACCGTGTGAGCATGAAAAAAGCCTATTATTATGACATTACAAACAGACACTCCAATTTTATTTATTGGTATAGATTTAACATCTATGCAAGAGAAGTAAAATTCGAAACAAAACCCTAAACCAACCTGTCTAACCCCCATGGTCTAGTAAGGTCCTATTGTTCTCCTATTTTGAAGGAGGCTTGAGGTCAGCAGTGGGACGTATATGAGCCGAATTGACAATGAAAATGCTACCGAAAAACTTAAGATAAAAACGGATAGCGCTTCTATCCAAATGGTTTACAAACCGGTTTTTTTTTATTGCCAATGGTGGCAAACGAGCAGGCAGCACATCTGATGGTAAGTGATACTGCCGCACATGGACCTTTGCAATACCAGGGGCACAGCCAGGCCGTTGCCTACCGTGAAGAAAATACTCTTCTTAAACCTCATTTAAAGAAGGACATGTCATAGCGCTCGGTAAACACAGCAGCAGGTAGTTCATTCCAGAGCCTGCACATATGTGGGAGAAATGATCGCTGGAAACGTACAGTTGAAGACCATATCGTTTCCAGGTGAAATGGATGAACCCTGCGGTGTCGAGTGGTACGTTGGTAAAAGGGTGACGGTTTTATAATGAACGGAAAGTCCCATATTAATGCCAATGAACGTATGACAAATACGTTTAAAAAAAACAATATATTTTTAAAACAATTTTATATAGATCATTAACATAAATTGTTGACCCGAATTTATACGATAATTATTGTATTTATATGATCGGCTTAGCTACAAACGTTGATAACCTTAATTGAAAAATTGGATATACATATTTTTATCTATATTTTATTCTATATATATCATTCTTCTGCTCGTGTGACTGAACTTCTCTTATTGTTAAACGGCTGCACCGGTTTTGATATTGTTTTTGTTTCGTGTGTCGAGAATGGTTTAGATCAGTGGTTCTCAAACTTTTTAAATGACGGAACCCTTTTGGGAAGCAAAATACTTGATGGAACCCTACAATAAAACAATTATTTTTATAAGTGTATTCTATATTAATCAGCATAATAAAAGTACAATCAATGTATCAGTTACTAATTATTATTTACTTCACCACTTGGTAAGGACAATAATAGAAAACATTAAAAAAGAAAAAATCTAACTAGTGGGAGGTATGAAACTGTTTTTATTTTTCATCAATTGCTTGATATCAGGTTTGATGGAAGAAAGTTGGAGTCTCATATCAGCTTCGGCGTCCAGTCTATTGCGATATTTTGTTTTCGTGGCTGCGTAGGTAGAGAATCCTGTTTCGCACAAATATGTAGTTGGGAACGGGAGAAGAATATCCAGAGCCATTTGGCCAAGCATTGCATATTCATCTTGGATTCTGCACCAAAAATCATTAAGAGGCGTCGTTTTGAACAATGACTCCATACTTGTGTCTGATGACATTTCTAAAAGAGATTCATATATCTCATTTGACATGTTTTCAGGCTTTTCCAAGTTGGGTAAAAAAGGATTATGAATCCAGGAGTACACTTTAATTTTTGTATTGTGTCCTTCGGGAAAATACTTTTCAAAAGATGCGCGCATCGAACTGAGATATTGGACCAATTCTTCAAACACATTATCTTCAAACATTTCTGAGTCGTTTTCGCTAACAAACTCACTTTCTATTTCTTTCTTACCAATGCAAATGATCCAAAAATCTAATTTTCTTTTAAAAGCAGTTATTTTATTATAGGCCTGAAACACTGTTGTCTGTTTACCTTGCAACGATAAATTTAATTCGTTAAGTTTTTGAAAGATATCCGCCATAAAAGACAATAGGAACAACCAAGTTTTATCATACAAACGGTCCTTCAAATTAAAAGAAGTATCTGCTGAAAGAAACATTTGTAACTCGGCTCTAAGTTCAAATAGCCTTGTTAAAGTTTTTCCCCGAGACAGCCATCGCACTTCTGTATGGAGCAGCAGTGTTTTATGTTTGCTGCCATAATCTTCACACAATAATGAGAACAATCGGGATTGTAGTGGTCGTGATTTGATAAAATTAATTATTTTTACCGCTTCATCCATAACTAATTTTAGATTAGACGGCATTTGCTTCATCGCAAGTGCTTGTCTATGCAGAATACAATGACTGGAACTACAATTAGGCGCTTTATTTTTCATTCGTGACACTGCTCCTGCTGTTTTACCTGTCATCGCCTTGGCCCCATCTGTACAAATGTCAATGCAATTGTTCCAACTGAGATTATGTTCTTCAAAAAATATATTTATTTTATTAAAAATTTCTTCCCCGGTAGTGTTTGTAAGCAGCGATGAACACATAAGCATGTCTTCTTCAAAAGAACTTTTATATGGATATCTCACAATAACCAGCAGGATAGCCAAACCAGCGACATCAGTCGACTCGTCCATTTGCAAAGCGAATCGTGTATTTTGTAGACGTGTAACTAGTTCTTGTTTGATGTAGCTTGCCAGATCATGGATTCGTCGTGAAACAGTATCGTTTGATAGCGGAACAATAGAAAGATGCTTTGCAGATTTTTCATCAAGCATACATTTTGTTATGTCTAATACACATGGTTTTATTAATTTCTCAGCGATAGTGTGCGCTTCACCTGCTTGTGCAATGCGATAGCTAACTAAGTATGATGCCTCCGTGGCCTTTTCGTTGGTAGTTTGTGTTACATGCATCATATTTTTTTGACTTTCTAATAACTGATCTTTTTTGCGAACAAAAAATTCTTTATTCTTGTCTTTAGTCTCGGGGTGTACGGTTTCTAAATGTCGACGCAATTTGGCAGGTGCCATGGAACTATTAGGAAGCAGTTTACTACAGAGCATGCAGAGAGGTGAGCCGTTGGAATCAACAAATCCGAAACTGATATAAGATTCATCATACTTCCTTTTTTTCGTTTTTGAAACCGTCGAGCTTGACGTCGTGGCACTCGTGGCATCATCTTCTGGATCGGTGATTGCTAAATTCTCCGCGCGCATTGCTTTTGAACATTCAGCGTCATTAGAAGATGTTGTTGGAACACGTTTAACACCTTTAAGCCAACGTTCCATTCTTCTTTATTTATAATGTTACAAGTCAGGATAGTGGGGTTTAAATAATGCACAATCGTTACTGCGTATAAGAGACTAAATTTAGAACCTACAGGGAAGAAATCGATAAAACTGAGACAAAGAATACAGCAGGCAGTAAAACAATGAACACTAGTTTCTCGCTAGCGAGCTTGTAAGTAGGTAGTAACTTATCGCTCCGAACGCTAATCATCAACTGACGACGCCAACGCGCGATCGCCGCTTTTATACTTAGTCCTAGACTCGATCTCAAATATTCTCGAAAATACTCGAGTCGGCACCTTTGATAAACAAAAAGCAAAAATAAAAACAGAAATTTAAAAATAGCGTTGTAAACAATATCGACTTTATCCTTTGAAGTTAGAGACGAAAGTCGCTAGTTGACAACTATAGCGTCTAATTCAGAGGCGGCTTTTATCAAAGAGACTGAGCGCTTACAAGTATACTACCCGCTCGTTTTAAGTTTGCCGCTGGCGATAGGTATGAGTGTATGACGTTCGAAATTTTTTATTTAATTGTAACAATAAAAATTGTGTACGTTAGATATTTGGGTAAAACTATGACACATTATAAGTTTTGTTGTCACGTGGGGGAGGGTACGCGCATTCCACAGACCGGCAAACTTAGAGCGAACGCGTTGTACAAGTATAAAATTGTTGAGACCAAACTTATGAGATATTGTACCAGCTAATGTAACACAAGCTTATACAAATACAAATAAATAAATAAATAACATTCATAGCGTTTTGTCTCCGCGCGGCCGCGGAGTCCGCACAGCCGCAGAGCGACCAGAGAGAGGTGTTTTGATTTTTTTATTTCTAAATTCTTGCGGAACCCCGACAGAGGTATCACGGAACCCTAGGGTTCCGCGGAACACACTTAGAGTATAGCTGGTTTAGATTAATAATTAGACCCATTAGGGGGCACTGCAGTAGATTTCAAGATCAAATCCTTTCATTTTTTATTAATAAAACTAGCAACCCGCCCTCGCTTCGCTTCGATTTCAGTCTTTCCTGCGTAGTTCCCGTTCCCGTGGGAATACCGGGATGAAATATAGCCTAGTTTACTCCCTGATCTTATAGCTTTCCATTGGTGAAAGAATTTTTGAAATAGGTCCAGCCGTTTTGAAGATTACCCAGAACAAACGGACAGTCAGACAAAAATATAAAGTGTATTTTAGGCATATGTATAGTGCAAATAACCGTGTGAGCATGAAAAAAGCCTATTATTTTGACATTACAAACAGACACTCCAATTTTATTTATTGGTATAGATTTGGCATAGTTATAATATTATAGCGGATAGTACTTTTTTTTTAAAGACCACACCCGGCACTAAGTAAATAATCTTTGTGTTGCGGGGGACTTTACAAACATATAATTAACGGACGCAAATTACATCCAGATTCAGAACAACAAGAACAACAATTTGTGGATCGAAAAGTGTATTCGAACTGCGTTGTATTCGAACCCACGACACTGACACGGTAGGTCATTATCTTAACCACTATGCCATCTGTGCAGTCACTAGTTATAGTATACCTTTTATCCTTTTAATGGGTATATAGGCTAACATTTCTTACCGTGAAATAGATTTCATGATCAAAATATTATCGAACGAAGCCGTCGGCATAACAACTTATTGTAATAAAGCTATTGGTGCATCTATTTATTTGTATTGATAACCCAAAATAGTGATACTGCTGTGTGGTAGCGGCTTCGAATACTACCAACCCTTGCTTTGCTCGTGGGTGTCGTAAAAGACGACTAAGAGCCCTAGATTGACCCGGACCAACTCCATCTGGTACCATTTGGGTCAACGATTACATTCCCAAGGAGGGTTGACGTCAGGCAGGCGGCCGGTCATAAAAGTCATTGCCGAAACTTTTTGCAATATGTCAAAACAGATGACATATTGCGTCGACCCCAAGTAATTGGGATAAGAGCAAGATGATGATGATGATGAACCCAAAATAGGCAATATGGTTGCTTAATTAAATGTCATTGTTTATCATTGGAGTGAAATGATCGACTTCTCCACGCTGATCAAACGGGTTGGAATAGAGTTATAAATCGAGATTTTTTTCTGTTGCATAGCTGTTATATGCATTTTTAATCCCATAGTCGTCTTTTACGATACCCACGGACAAGAGAGGGGGTGGTGAATTGTATTCTTACTCCGTCACCACACGGAAATTAAATGTATTGACGGATCGGGGATTAGTCCACCACCCGCAGAGAGGTTAACCGCGTGAGGGCGACGCTCCGGCAACACTGTTTTGTTGCCGAGGCGTCGAAGTAGACGGTACCCGAAAGGCTAACCCGCTGAGCTTGGCATGGAAGTCAAGTAATCGGCACTAGTGGTCGGCCCAATGGCGGAAGAGAGGGATAAGGGTGGGTTATGGGGCCGCGTGCCGTTCTTTCGTCACCCCGGACGGAATGGTCGGCGTGCGACCATAGACCACCCAAAAAAAAAGAAAATGGATTAACAATTAATCTTTTGTAAAAAAAAAATAAGCAGATAAAATCTATGCAAAAGAAGCGTACTCGACATAGAACCCATCTATGTGTCTACTCTTGAATCTCGATTCCAATCCTAAATCCAATCGCAGTTCGAATTTGAGCAAATTCGACATTCGTCAAAGCGACACTAGCGCACGATTGGAATCAAATTTGGTGGAACTTTTTTAAAATAAATGAATTCGACTCTCGTCTATTAAGTCAAATATACGCTACTCCCGACGTGATTTTGACGTAGTTTAAAATCGTTAATGTTGCACAATTTCAAGAATGCGTCTTTGTGGTGATCGAGTTCGATAACTTTATTAATTTAAAGTAAGAAAATACTGGACATTTGGTGAAAATAACAACAGCAAATGCGAAGAATTCATTCTCGATTTTGTCCAAGAGTACCAAATATAAGTTTGGTGAGATTGGAATTGAATCGGATTCGAAATTAGAATTGATTTCAAGAGTAGATTCACTGATCAGCGTGGTTACGTTAATTTGATTCCCCAAGGCTCCAGCCCCAACAGTGTGATGTAATTGGACTGAAAAGAAAGAACTATAGAAGGCACAGTTAATTATTGTTTTCCTTATATTTCAGATAGTATCTCTACCAGACGGTTTCGACACAAGTAGTTTATCAGTTTTAGAGATGATCGACCTCAGATTGAATCCTATTTGTGAACTGTCACATCCTGTAAGTATATTGAGCTGTCGAATTTGACTAGAAACAAAAAGTTTTCGTACAGTAGGTATTGCAAAAATTGACTATGCTATTATTTTCGGTCTCGTCACAGTATGCATTATGCTTTAGGCTGTATGCTGTTCTTTAACTGACCCCTTTGGACCCTTCCGAGAAGTTAAAGTTCAATGATTCTTGTCTGGCACTATAGAGCTTCATCTGGCGTCCGATAAACTTACTTTTAGTCTACTTTATTTGGTGAAGCGCTGACCTCTTGGTATGTATAATAATTTTTTAAATTTTTAAACATCTCACAAATATACCTCTTTTAATTTTTTAATATTACAATACTTAAGCTGTAAGAGAGAATAGAAGATACTAGTGGTAGGACCACACTGTTGACAGTTGTCTGTTTCCTTCCGCGGACCGGTCCATCTAGGGTAGTACCACACTCGTGCAAAACCGATGTCTGAGTAGTAGCAATTTGTTACTGCGCTTCGTTCGGTGAGCGAGACCCCAATTTTCTGAATTTTCGTGTGGTGGGTTTTGGTGATGCATTTAGTATCACCGAATCTCATTGCATGCATTCACAATCCGTTCACTTTCTTCACTGTAGGCAACGGCTTAGCAAAGATTCATGAGCGGCAGCATTACTTACCACCAGGTATACTGTTTGCTCGTTTGCCACCGTTTGCAATAAAAAAAACCCGCTAAGTGCGCGTCAGAGTCGCGCACGAAGGGTTCCGTACCATTATCTATAAAAAATCGTTTGCTGTATGGGCAAATTAATATTTGAGGGCCCCTTAAATATTTATTTTATTTGTTGTAGAAATACATAATTTGTGAAAATTTCAACTGTCTAACTATCGCGGTTATTGAGATACATTCTGGTGACAGACAGACGGACGGACAGACAGCTTAGTAATAAGGTCCCGTATTTACCGTTTGGATACGGAACCCTAAAAAAGATAATGATAATTCACCGATAATAATCCAATTCAATTCGTCAAAGTAAAGAAGTGCAATTTTTCATTTATGTATTGTTATGACTTAATCAAGTAAATTTATCGTCGGTAAACGGATTTTACAGGAACACCCTTTAGTCCGTTACGCAGAAGAAATGGTAGCAACAGACAGCGGATTGGTTGATATGAGTCCTCAAGCCTCCAGCAGTATCCGTAACCATGGCGCGGCTCAGGCGCTTGCCATCAACGCGACGGCACTTCGGCTACCAGCTGTACCACCAGCCAGACCAGTGGATCCTATCATCTTTGGTAATTTTTTTTATTGAACACCACCTTTGCTCCAGATAAACATTGCAACACAAAAATTTTCTATCTAAATTTTCTAGGATCCTAATTATTTTTATCTATTTTTATCCGTTTGATATCAGAGTAAGAATAAGATCAACCACCTTGTTGCCGTGGGTGTCGTAAAAGACGACTAAGGAATATGATATGCATGTGGTATCTATATCCAGAGAAGGCACTTTATACCTTACCTTTTAATTTTTCATTTATTCACCAATTCGTTTTTAGTAAAATGTCTTAAAAATAAAATTTACTAAAAAGATATATCTACCTTATCATTATAGCTATTAAGTTTTAAATATCTGGTTAAGTTTTAAATATATTTTTGTTGTATTTTTGTCGAATTTATTTAGATATATATTAACAAAAAATAAAAATTAAATAATGAAAAAAATATCAAAAATTACAAAAAGAGAATAATAATAACACCGAGATTTGATCCCACGCTGTTAGAATGACAAAACAAAACAAAAAACTGGATGACTGCCTAACCGAGCCATCGTCACTTATGATGTCAACAGCGAAATTTGAATCCATATTCTATTGACATTTTATGTCATTGTATTGATTACACAACATTTTCTATACATATGTGGCGACTATCCGCCACTAAGATAACTTGGACCGCAACCCAACAATGCGAAGCAATCCGCTTCGCTAATGAAGATTGGCCCATACAAAAAGACGCAGGTGCGAGGCAGCTGGCGTACACAGCTGACAGATGTGCGACACACCTGACACCTGCATTCGCACCTGTCACGCAATCCAATCCAAATCTTCATTAGCGAAGCGGATTGCTTCGCATTGTTGGGTTGCGGTCCAAGTTATCTTAGTGGCGGATAGTCGCCACACATAAAACCTAGCTACATCGATTTTTTGGCCCCGAAACCCGAATGCATTTCACCATTCCTCTTACCTGTAGGTCACGTAAAAGATGATTAACAGATATGATATGCACATAACATATTTGCAAGAGGAGGAAAACTACTTTTACAGATTTTATCGTTTGTGTTTGATTTATAACTGCCCGACGTTTCGAGCACTTTACAGCATTCATTATCACGGACGAATTAAGATGTCTGACGTCCAAACAAATCAATGTTATTACAAATTTCTATAATTATCTACTACAGAAAATTAGTTATTAATTTTTGACCCACATTTTTCTTACAAATTCATTGTCAGTACAAGAAGAAAATGATTCTATATGAACAAATTATATTGTATATGATTAGTAATTATTCAAATTTAATAAGTAGTAGTTATTATTACAATTTGTTAATTTAAACCTAACAAATCTAATATACTACCACCGGATTGGATGTGGCCACACTGAGAAAGATCCACAGACTTACTACCCATTTTTTTACGGTCGGCGCACTCCTCGCACCACTCCGTCCGGGGCGACAAAAGGGTGTAAGCAAGGTCGCCTTCGTCGTTGGACTGACCACTGGAGCAGTCAGTGGTCGGTCGGGTGCCCGGACTAAATACCCGGTCCGGTCACAAGCAGCCTCTGCTAGGGCGGCATCAGGCGCAGGTACTCGCGCCTGCGCCGCCCCAGTCGCCGGCGGAGAACCGTGTCCGCGTGGAGTCTTTCCTCCCGCACACGGTCCGCCGCCTCCTTCCGCGAGATGACAGCCTCGCAGAAGAAGATAATTACTACCCTTTTTTTTTTTGTGGGTGGGCTGCGGTCGGCGCGCCTCCGCACCACTCCGTCCGGGTCGACAGAGGGGCTTAAGCACGCAACTCCCGCAACCCACCCGAAAACCACCTCGCCTTCGTCATTGGGCCGACCACCGGAGCAGGTTTACTTGTCGTCAGTGGACGGCCCGACGGAACACCCCCTACGTGGGGTACCCTTCCATCGACCGACGTCCCCCCCTCGGGGAGGACGTCGGTCTTTCCTCACGCGGTCGGCCTCTCGGCGGGAGATAATTACTACCCTGAACGGACCGACCCGTGACTGTAGACAGACAACTGTCAATAGTGTAGTCCTACCACCATTATAGTCGTCTATTGTTATACATTACTGTTATCTTCTCAACGTCCCCCTACTGGGATCGAGTCTCCTCCACAATGAGAGAGAAACTAGACCATACCACACCGGCTAGATGTGTTGGTATGGGTTTTATTTGGAGAACTGCGTCTCTTACATATATGTTCTCTTGTAAGCCCATGGGTATCGACTAACGGTCCTTTATGAAACCCACGACCAAGAAAGAAGGTTCTGGCTATATGTTCTAAAAATATTATCTACTAGCAACCTGCCCTCGCTTCGGCTTCATTTGCTTTACCCGTGTAGTTCCTGTTCCCGTGGGAATACCGGGATAAAATATAGCCTATGTTACTCCCTGATATTATGGCTTGCCATTGGTGAACGAATTTTTGAAAGCGGTCCAGTGGTTTAAGCGTGAAAGCGTAGCAAACAAACTTACTTTGGCGTTTATAGTATTAGTAAGGATGTATCTGCTTCATCATTATCAGTCATCACAACTCATATGTCTCACTTTTTTTTTTTGATTCCAGCCACCTCCACAATGGGATGAAAATTGACCTACTATATCACGCTGGTCAGACGTGTTGGTATAGGGTTTTGTTTTTTCTTTCTCTTGCTTAGATATTTTATGCGTATTATATTCCCTAGTCATCTTTTACGGTACCGATGGGCAAGATATGCGGTGAATTGTGTTCTTACCCCGTCACCACATAGAGATGCTTAAAAGTTATTCATTGATTTGTCATTAGATATAGATTTGGATGCATCTTCAGTAGAGTCGTCCGAAGACTGGGAGAACAGTGTGAATAGTTCAGAACTGGATATTCAATATCAGAGCGATGAGGAACGGGCTGAAAATGAGGTACAATATTACCTTTTGAATAATATACATTGTATACCATACATACACTTTATATACCATCCACTTTGTATACCACTCACTTTTAAAAAAATAACATTTCCACTATGGAACAAATTCTGTTGTCGCGCTTTTCATGAGTCGCACACGATTGATAATCATCCTGCTCTTATCCCAATTGACTCCACGGATAGAGTAGTGCTTACCTACAGTGCCAGTGTCAAGGATTTCGAATCCCACCCAGTACAACATTTTGTGCGATGCACAGATTGATGTTTTGTCTTTGGTTGTAATTTGTGTCCGTTAATTATATGCTCTAACTAATACAAGGATTATTTTCTTAGCGCAGGGTATGTAAGAAAAAAAATTATACGAGGGTCGATCCGATATGTGTGCCTACTCTGGAAATCCATTCTAATTTCGAATCCGATTCAATTCCAATCTCACCAAAGTTATATTTGGGACTCTTGAACAAAATCGAGAATGAATTCTTCGTGTTTGGCGTTGTTATTTTCACCAAATGTGTCGTATTTTCTTATTTTAAATTAATAACGTTATCGAAATCGATCACTACAAAGACGCTTCCTTGCAATTGTGCAACATTAACGATTTTAAACTACGTCAAAATCGCGTCGGGAGTAGCAAACATTTGATTTAATCGACGAGAGTCGAATTCATTTAGTTCAAAAATATTCTACCGAATTTGATTCCAATCGTGCGCTAGTGTCGCTTTCAAGAGTACCAAATTTGCTGAAAATCGAGTTGCGATTGAATTTAGGATTGGAATCTAGATTCAAGAGTAGGCACCCTGTACTGTTCTTTCATAGTGTATATTGCAAAAGCTATTTATTGGTAATAGTTTTATAACCGGCCGTCTGTCGTCAAACCTCTTTAGGATTGTAATTGTTGACTATAAGGCATCAGATAGAGTGGGTCCAAGTTTATGTAGAGCTCTTAGTCGTCTTTTACGACACCCTGGGCAATGTAAGGATTGGTAGTATTCGTAGCTGCTATCATACAGCACAACATGGAGGGTCACAAATTACACCCAGCGTCGGCACAATTATTTGCGAATCACAAGGAACTTACCTGCATGGATATCGAACACTTGGTAGGAGAGATTGGTACTTTGGCCGTTCCGGTATCTGTGCTATTATTTTTACTTTTTTTGTTTTATTGTCATCGGTGGCAAACGAGCAAGCAGCACACTTGATGGTAAGTGATACTGCTGCATATGGACCTTTGCAATAACAGGGGTACAGCCAGGCCGTTGCCTACCGTGAAGAAAATACTCTTCGTAAACCTCGTTTAAAGAAAGACATGTCATAGCGCTCGGGAAATAAAGCAGCAGGTAGTTCATTCCAGAGCTTGCACGTACGTGGGAGAAATGATCGCTGGAAACGTACAATTGAAGACCATATAGTTTCCAGGTGAAATGGATGAACCCTGCTACGATGTCGAGTGGTACGTTGGTAGAATGGTGACGGTGGTACTAAGTCAAACAGTTCCTCGGAGCACTGACCGTGAAAGAGTCGGTAGAGTACACAGAGTGACCCAGTCTCTCCGCTGCTCCAGCGACTCCAATCTGTCCGTAAGATTGGGATCCCCGATGATTCGAACAGCCCATTGTTGCAGGGAGTCAAGTGGGTCTAGCTGATATTTGGGCGCACCTGCCCAGAGATGTGAGCAGTACTCCACATGAGGACGGACTTGTGCTTTGTATAGCACAAGACGCTGTCTCGGTGTGAAGCACCGCCTAACTCTGTTCAGGACGCCCAACTTTTTGCTTGCCAATTTGGCTTTGCAAATGACTCCCAAACTGGACTTTGCTCGATATTTCGACGCCGAGTATCTCAATACTCTCAGAAATTGGGAGAGATACTCCTTGGAACTGAGGCGCCATGACAAACGGGTCCTTCTTTGCAGTGAACGCGCAAACTTGTGTCTTTGTGGGATTGAACTGGACTAAGTTCTGTTCATCCCATTCAGAGGCCCGCCCCAGAGAGCGCTCGACTTAAGACACAAGTTGAACCCTTCCTTCCTGAGTACTCAGAGGGATATGCCGTTGCTCGGTGTACCGCTCGTCACCCGTGCTGTCATCCGCATAGCAACGCATATTCTCGATAGAGAGCATGTCATTGATATGCAGGATAAACAAAGTTGGGGAGAGCACCGAGCCTTGTGGTACACCAGCATTAATGGTCATGGTATCGGAGCAGGAGCCATCTACGACGACTTTTATACTCCGACTATCCAAAAAGCTGGCGATCTAATTACAGAGTCCCTCGGGGATTCCGTATGATGGTTGCTTCTATAGAAGTGCCCTGTGCCAGACTCTATCGAACGCCTTATATCTAGGCTGCACGCCAGCGCCTCGCCCTTGCCCTCCTAGGCCTCTGCCCAACGATGTGTGAGGTACACAAGAAGATCACCAGCCGACCGGCCATGACGAAAGCCGTATAGACGATCACTGATCAGCTGGCGATCCTCAAGGTACTGCAGAAGCTGGTGGTTTATAACTTTCTCCATTATCTTGGAGAGCAAGGATGTTATCGCAATTGGCCTGTAATTCGATGGGTCAGACCGGTCTCCCCTCTTAGAGATCGAGTGGACATGGGCTACCTTCCACGAAGACGGAACCCTATTAGTAGCGTAAGAAAGTCGGTATAAGCGCGTGAGGATGGGGGTCAATTCAGGGGCGCACGTCTTTAGCACCACTACGGGGATGCCATCCGGCCCACTCGACTTATGGACGTCTAAAAGCCGCAGCCGCGTGATGCGGATTTCGGGCAGTGAGCTTTCACACCGTGGGATGGTAGGTGGTGTGGCAGCTCCAGCATCCAAAGTCGAGTTACAGGCAAAGAATTTTCCTAGAAGATCGGCCTTCTCCTTTGCGCTGTGTGCTAGACTACCATCGTGTTTCTGTAGTGGTGGGAGATTGGGCTGGCAGAAGTTGCCTTGGGCAGCCTTGGCGAGCGACCGGAATGTACGACGCCCGGCGGGATAGCTTTACAATCGCTCGCCAATTCTGGCAACATGTTCCGCTTTGGCTCTGGCAATAAATAAATTTGTATACCATTAATTTTGTACACCGAATGCTTTGTATACGGGTAGTATACTTTATACTTTTTATAACACACGTGTACGTATGTACACTACGCATACTCTGTACGGACTCTTTTGATACTCTATACATCACCTTTTCTAACTGCCTTTACTTTTTTTATATCTCTTTCTTATGTTTATAAACTCTTTTTTATGTCTATGAACTACCTTTTTTTCCACATTTTCTTCTTGCACCTTCGACTGGACGGTATTGTTAACAAGCTCACATTAGATTGCACAATTTTTACAGGCCATGGGCATGGTGTTGCCAGAGCTATCCCGTTACGCTTCTACTGCAAGCTGAGAACAATAAATTTTTAAAGAATAGTTAAGTGGCAACACTACAATTTCTTATGAAATTCAGCAGCTTTGCTGAATATTTAGACTGCGAATTAAAAGGTATTATAAAAGATAAATTATTTTGATAGATATTTTTGAAAACAAATGTAGATTTTATATAATGTGGCAATTTGTATAAAAAGCCAAGTAATATGAGTATTAATAAGTAAATTGAGGATTTTTAATTTAATTTTTTAATCTATATTGTTGGCGCCTAAACTATATTTATTTCAATTTTTATTCTATAGACGACACAAAGTATTCATAAATATGTCGATCGGAGTTTTCCTGATTAAAAAAAAACGCCAATTTTCTCTCTTGTATTAGTGTTAAAAGTGTTTGTTATAACAGTTGTTATTTATTTATTAAGTTAAATATTTTATTTTTTAATATTTGCACACTTAATATAGTTGATATTTAATTTTTCAATATATACCACAGATAAGTAATATTAAGAGTTTGCAAATTGTGCGTATGTTACAAAAAAAAAACGAAAAAGGGATAGGTAATATGAGGCCATGAGAACCATAGTGGCCTACCAATTTTTTTACAGTATTGAGTTTATGATTATTAATACGCTTTTAGAATAGCTTAATAGCTTCAGACGTATGTATGTTAGTATGTAACGGAATCTTTGAACATGATTATGACCCCCTTCAAAACGACGGATTAACTCGAAATTTGGCGTACTTATTAAGGACCGATGTCAATTCAATATTTTAAACAGTTTGACCCGTTATATTACTAGGATAATCAGGATTAGCGAAAATTCGACTAAAAATGAAAAATAATAATAGTTCAAAAAAACTAAAGAAATTCCAACTAAAAAATAGAAAGATTTTTTTTTAATTTGAATTAAGAATAGTGTATATAAGAAAAATATTTTTATTGTAAAAAAGAAGTGGGGTGCCCTTTAAGATATTATCAAAATGCACCCCACGCTTTTTTTTATAATAAAAAATATTTTTTTTACAAATATAATTGAACATTTTGGTAGAACCAAGGTGGCTTGAAAATAATACAACGAATATTCATTAGAGGCAGCATAATTGTTGTTATGATTTTTACTAAACTGTCTTTATTTTCTAAGGTACTCAAAAGGCTTGTCCATTGAATTAGGCCAGTATGGTTCTAATAGCCTCATATTATAATAATTATTATTGTTTTATAATAATTACCATTAATTTCACATGTTTGTGTAATTTTATTATCAATTGTCTTAGGTTAAAAAAAACTTATGTATCTATATTACGTATTATTAAATGATCTGTGTGACGTCATATAAACTGTAACTGCATCTCAATATACTGGCTCATCCCTTAAGGGGTAAATATATGTCCAAGTGCAAGGTGACTAAGGAGTACTTCAAGACTCTAATGTATTATTTACTAGCGACCCGCCCTCGCTGCGCTTGGGTTTCATCTGCTTTGGCCCCCACGTTTTAAATCTGCTATATCTCCTAATATATGGCTTCGGGTTCGACTCCCAGACCAGGCAAAATTTTATAGGATTTTTCTGAGAGTATAAATAGCCTAAGTTACTCCTTATATAAACAGCTACTTGGTTGTAAAATATTATCTAAATCGATTTAGTTGTTTTGAAGATCCGAAATAAACAAACAGATAGACAAAAGTCCCTTAAGCAGAAATTGCTGTTGTCATGATAACTAATGAAATAACAAAAATTGTGATTATAATGTATTATGCCTCGGGAATGAATAACAACTATTCAAATTATATAGAAGTACTAGCTGACCGAACAGATGTTGTTCTGTTCAAATAAAAGGAATTATCCTTGAAATCGACAGCAGCACATACCGGGTCCAATTGTGAATCTAAACCATTCTCTAATCCCCTTGAATACACACAAAAAAATTCATCATCATTGGTCTAGCCGTTTAGGAGTACACAAGAAACTTATAGTATATAAAAATTAAATATGTTTTCTGTGTGGTGACAGAGTAAGAATACAATTCACTACTTGCCCGTGGATATCGTAAAAGATGTCTAAGGGATAAAAAATGCAGATAGCGTCACTGTAACAGATGGAAAATTCGACACAAAACCCTATGCTAACCCGCCTACCAGTACAGTATAGTAGATTGGTATCTCTTCCATTGTGGGGGAGCCCCGAGCCCAACAGCAGTAACATTGGAAATGTCTCATTTCTACGTTTGTAACAATACCATATTAAAATAACTTATTTCCTACTCATCATCATCTTGCTCTTATCCCAATTACTTGGGGTCGACGCAATATGTCATTTGTTTTGACATATTGCAAAAAGTTTCGGCAATGACTTTTATGACCGGCCGCATGCCTGACATCAACCCTCCTTGGGAATATAATCGTTGACCAAATGGTACCAGATGGAGTTGGTCCGGGTAAATCTAGGGCTCTTAGTCGTCTTTTACGACACCCACGAGCAAAGCAAGGGTTGGCAGTATTCGAAGCCGCTACCACACAGCACAAAAAATAACTTATTTCCTACTACATACTAATAAGATCCGAAAAAAATCGACTATTCGTAATACAGTGACAGAAAAACCGAATAAAACTCATTGTAATCACTAAGTTCGACTACACAGATGGCGTGGTCCTTGTAGGTCCGTGATCGAGCTACAGTAGTGGCAAGTGTCATGGATTTGATACCCACAGATGACTATTGTTCGATCGATATTTGTGCGATCTACATATTCTTGTTCTGAGTCTGGCTGTATTTTGTGTCTGTTAATTGGATGTTTGTAAGGGGAGGCCTTGTCCTTGCAATACAATGATTCCTTAGCGCCGAGTGCTCTTAAAAAAAGTATATAGGGGGTGTCGTAAAGACACATGAGAATAATGAGATACAATTATGAACAATAAAAGTGTTTCTCACTCAAAAGTTTGTGATGATATGAACTTAAGCGACTTCTATATCGTATATTTGCGTGTATTCGCCACATACTTTACGCTTCAAAGTGATCGAAACCTTTCTCTTTTCTCGCGAACCTTTCGTCACTCAAACTAGAAAACATCATGAATTATGGTACAATAAAAGCCGAAATCGCCTTACTGAATAAAAACAATGGATTAGAGATATACAAATATTAATCATCCGTGAGTATTCCGTGTGGCGATGGAGTTAAAAAAAAAAACAGTGGGACCTAAATAAGGCTGATAAGAGAAGATTAAATATGTGTGAAATCCATGCAAGCATAGCTGTTGTACGCCCCTCTGTCGCCCCGGACGGAGTGGTGCGTGGAGTGCGCCGACCGCGACCCACCCCAAAAAAAAGCATAGCTGTTGACCGGCCTAGTCTTTATATATAAATTTCTTGTATAAGTGTGTATATTACTGAACTCCTAAACGGCTGGACCGATGTTGAAGAAATTTTTTGTGTGTTCAAGGGGATTCGAGAATGGTTTAGATTCACAATTGGATCCGGTAGGTGGCGCTGCTGTCGATTTCAAGGACAATTCCTTTTATTTTATTTGGGCAAAACAACGTCTATTGGGTCAGCTAGTATTTAATATGACATGAACTATTGACCCAAGATCTATAGAGCCATGGATGTTGGTTATAGCCAATCTAACACACAAATGGCATCGCACAAACTACTGTAGCCGTCCAATTCTATTATAGTATCAACTTTAAGCCAATCTAAATGTTATTATATTACAATTTCTTTTATATATTTATATATCTAAAATTAGTTTTTTATATTTAAGATATTTTGTTACTCGGAACACTATTGAAATAAAGACATTTTGTTAGACCGTTTAGAATTTTCATTATAAAGAGAATGTGATTCTTACTTATAAATCAGCAACCCATCCTCGCTTCGGTTTCAGTCGCCTTAGCTGCATAGTTCCCGTGGGAATACCAGGATAGAATATAGATAAAGTTACTCCTTATGTAGACAAGTACCTAGTAGTAAAATATTATTCAAATTGGACCAGTCGTTTTGAAGATTACGCAAAACAGACAGAAACTTTTTAAACCAGTTTTTTGGCATAGGTATCGTGCTAATAGAAAAGTTGTTGCTATTAATTTAGACTTTAAGAAGATGTGGTCTAAATAAGCATTCAATTTTATGGGGTAAATATGTATAGATAGAAAGCTGTGGGAAACATTAAAGGTTAGGTATTCATCACTAAGGGAGTCACTGTTATTATTGGCAATGTTAATATATGTCTCCCATGAGCACTGAATTACAGGTTGACTCTCTCTCTCTTTGCTAATAATAAATATAATAATCTGACCTTAAAACGTGTATAAAGAACAAACAAGAAAAAGGAAGCATAATTTATAGTAATATAATATCTATCGGCGCACGATTGATTATTTTATAAACTTGAATTATAATTACAGTTAAAACAATTAGGTTTAGTTCAAAATAATTAGTTCCCATACTTAAGATAGATAGTACAACACGTGTTATCATAAAACAGTTTTTATAGATTGTTATCGGGAGTTCCCCCGCTCTCGGCCTTACTATAAATACGACCATTTGCTGGTACGACATTCATGGATCGGCCTGAGTTTCATTATACCAGTGTAGTGCAGCAGTGTATTATCGCCCGGATCTCCTGTGCTTCGCCTGCTCCGGTGTCTGCGTTGGCGACTGTCGTCAGCGTGCACACCGGGGGCCTGTCGTCGCGCGTCAAGAGCCCCGCCTCGCGTTGAGATCGCGAAGAAACTCATCCAATTGTATCCTTTGCTATCGCAAATATGAAATAAGGCCCTTCTAAGGGCCAAAAACCGCAGCCGCCCGCGCCCTCCATTATGAAGACGCGGCCCAAGAGTCCGCTTCCCTTCCCAGGAGGACCACCAAGCAGCCACCAGCAGCGCCGATCACTAGAAAGTGTATCGAGCGCCACTAGCGCCACAGCGGAAAGTTCGCGTACTAAAGTAGTTCGCGACTCGTCCGCGAGCAGCACCGACGTTACATATATAGTGCCAGCCTCGGCTCATCGCCCACGCACTAGCAGCGAAACAAGCGGGAGGATCGCACGCAACATGCCTCCCCCCACCGCACCCACCGCGGTACATGGTATTACTACCGCAACCCCGGTCGCGCCCCAACCTACACGAAAGTCGCCTCCTCGCACGTTAACGAGAGCGCCCCGCGAGGTACCAGCCGCACCGATATCAAGACAGACCAACGTGGAATCGCTAGCGCCTGCCTACCCAACTTATCACCCGCAACCGGTTGCGTCGTTCGTCACTACCCCGGTGGACCACCCACGCACCCAAAACGCGAAAAAATCCGCAATTCCGGTCGCGACACCCTATGCGACACCCTCGGAAATTCGCCGTGTCGCACCCACTACGTCGTCCCAAGCCGCTCAAAATGAACCAGCAGTGACGACGCATCAATACTGGAATATTCTCAACAGACCAGCGTGGTAACACCATCTGTAGAATACCCAGTTTATAGACCGAAACCGGTCGCGACCTTTGTCGCAACCCCAGTGGAGGCTTCCCAAGCCTCCCCTATAGTGAAGCCGGTCGCGTCATCCTATGCGATACCCTACGTCGCGCTTGAGGGGACGCATTCAGCTGCCTTAGGAGAGTCTTTCGACCCAGCGCGCCATCGCCGCTCGCCAGGGGAAGCTCACCCCTCCCCTCTTGAAGCAGGGGAAATCTCCGGAACCGCGCCCAGCCGCAGGTACGAACCTGACTACATGCAGGCGTCCACCTCGACTGTAACACTCTCCCAATTGCCGCCCAAACCAAAGCGCTCGCCCCCCCCAGTATCCACGCTGGTGTGAGGGATAGTCTTGAAGTTTCCAGAGAGTCGCGGGCTCGCTACCATAGGGCAAGTCAAGTAGACAGCTCTTGCGAGCGATCAGATTCATCAGCGGCGGCAGACTCGGACGCAGCCGGCCACGATTCTGGCCGCCAGTCACACCACGTCAACCCTGCTGACATCACCATCCATATCCAACGCAAGAAGCCCAAAATTAAAACTGCTTCCAATGCTTCCTCCTCAGCCTCCGAGTACCACTCAGCCAGCCGCCACAGCAAAAGGCGCAGCACAGACGAGGAGGAACAGGCCAGAGCCATGAGGAGCTGTGCGGAGGACTCCTCTTCTCGTCCTATAGCCTCGCGCCAGCTGACTACCTATGCTGCAGCTGCGGCTTCTGCTTCGACGGCCGCGTACTCGACTACAGCAGCCGCCCATACTCGCGCCCCCGCCCCCGCGACTACCACAGGGGCGACGCAGGTGAGTGAGCCAGAGCTCTCTAGAAAGAACAGACTCCCACTTCTCGTAGTAGAAAACTTTCCCAATTGGGCACACCACCTGCGGGAGATTAAAAAGCTCCTCGGCAGAACTGCCTACGCACGCCCCTATGGGAAGGGGATGCGTTTTTCCCAAAAAATTGACGTGGCGCTGGTTAGCGAGACGCACCTGGGTCCTGCGAACCGAATAAAAATCCCAGGGTATCTCGTCTACAGGAAGGACGAGATCTCTTCACACTCAATCCGCTATAGGGGCTTGGCAGTCCTCATCAAGAGACGAGTCGTACACCAACCCGTTCCCACACCGCAGTTAACTTCTATCTACGCCTTGGGCGTGGAGATTCTACTGGGCAACAACCCTCTTCGGTTGTTTGCGGCCTACAAACCACCTGCCCCAGTCTTGTTAAACACCGCAGATATCACCTCCTTGTTGGAGTCCCCCACGAGTACCATCATCGCGGGGGACCTTAACTGCAAACACTCGGCATGGAACGCGGCCACACAGAACCCATCGAGTGTACGACTTTACCTGCTTGCAGATTCCCGGGGGTATGCGGTCATGGGTCCGGAGGAGCCTACGCACTACCCAGATATCCCCACCCATTCCCCTGATGTGTTGGACATCCTTGTCCTAAACGACATTGACTGCCAAGTCACCCAAACAGTGTTAGATTACCATATGGTGTCCGATCACCAACCGGTGCTTGTCACCATTCAGGAGCAGCCTTCCAAGATCTCCCCTCCAGCGCCGCGTCATATTATTGACTGGACCACTTTCAAGGAGGCTTTGGAGACCACCACCCCAACTCGGCCAGTTAGCTCCGCAACCGACATAAACCTCCTTACCGCTGAGATCACTACGGCTATTTCGCAAGCCTTAACAGCGGCCAAAATTCCAGCCAACCACAGAGGGCAACTCCCACCGCTTCCATACAATTTACGAGAGCTCATAAGAAATAAGCGGAAGCTCCGTAAACAGTGGCAGACTACGAGATGCCCATCACTAAAGTTTGATCTCAACCGGCTTGCGGAGAGAGTCAAGGCCGAGTTGCAGAACCTGACCACCGCGAACTGGGACCGCACGATTGAAGACTCTAACGGCGACTGGAACTCGCTACATAGAGTCTGCCGCCGCCTCACCAACTCCTCAGTTCCGGTGCGTCCCCTGATCCACGGCGACGGGACCCACAGGTACAGAGCAGTAGACCGAGCCGAAATATTTGCGGATTACCTGGAGCAACTGTTCAGGCCTAACCCGCCTCTAGAAATGGACCAAGAGTCAGCAGCTGAAATAGACAGTGACATTCGAGCCCTTCAGACCTCTTTATCAGCCCCAATAGTGCCGGACGAGGAGCCGATCGTGTTCGCGCCTAGCGAGGTGGGCAGCATGATCAAACAACTGAAGCCCAGAAAGGCCCCGGGCCCCGACGGGATTCCCAACCCAGCCTTTCGCCATCTACCTCGGAAAACTATCGCCGCAATAGCCAGGCTATTCACGGGGATCCCCCGGGTGGGAGAGTTCCCGGAAGCCTGGAAAGAGGGCAAGATTATCATGCTGCCCAAGCAAGGGAAGAACGTGCTTCTCCCCGAGAGCTACCGGCCAATTACGCTGCTCTCCAACTTATCGAAGGTTTTCGAAAAGCTGCTTCTACGCAAAATAACTCCATTCATCACACCCAGACCGGAGCAGTTCGGGTTTAGGTCTGAACACAGCACCACACTCCAGTTGTCGAGGATACTGCACAGGATGACGGCGACTCTGAACAGGAATGAGCATGCCGTAGCAGTATTCCTCGACATCGAAAAAGCATTCGACCGGGTATGGCACGACGGTCTACTGCTTAAGCTGTCAAGAACACCGACACCCCGTCGCATCGTGAGGGTGGTCTCCTCCTTCCTTCCCGACAGGACCTTTCGAGTGGTGGTGGACAACGATCTGTCCTCACTAAAGAAAGCCTCAGCGGGAGTCCCCCAAGGCAGCTGCCTTTCGCCCTCTCTGTACGCCCTATTCACAAATGATGTTCCCGTAACCCCTGAGGCCGAACTAGCACTCTTCGCCGATGACGTGGCGTACGTCACCTCTAGCATCAAGTCGGCGCACGCCGCCAAAAAGATGCAGAGAGTGCTAGACCTTCTACCAGCATGGTTTAACCAGTGGCGGCTTAGGGTAAATGTGGGGAAAACCCAAGCAATGACCATATGTAAGAGCCCCAATTTCCCACCACCACTCAAACTGCAGGGCCAAACCATCCCATGGCGCAGGCACTGTAAGTACCTCGGAGTTACCATCGACAGTTGCTTGTCTATGAGAAAGCACGTCCAGTCCCTTATTGGGAAATCAAGAGTCGCTCGCTGCTTACTACGCCCCGTTCTCTCCTATCGCCTCCCAGTCCGCACTAAGCTGGGGGTGTTCAAAATTTATATTCGCTCCCAACTCACGTATGCAGCCCCGGCTTAGTACGGGCTAATTTCCGCGCCCAGCCAAACCCGCTTGCAGGCCCAACAGAACCTGACGCTGCGAACGATCCTTGCAGCCCACCATTATGTTAGCAATCACACCATCCACAAAGACCTCCGCATGGAGAGCCTCTTGGAGTTCTCTCGCCTGCTTGCTAATAATCTTTTTCAGCGCGCCGATGCCTCTGAGTGGGACCACAACAGGGGCATCGCCCCACTTCACGCGCGCCCGCCAGACCTTCACCCCGGCGAAAAACCCTACCCACGGGACTTCGCCGAGGTTCCATGATCAGACTTTCTTTCTTCTTCCAACCAGGCGCTCTAGAGCACCTGGCTTCATCAGTACCTTCCTTTTCCCCGTATCCTTCCACTCCACAGGCCCCGTAAACCCAACGAGGCCATTCCTAGCCGGCTCAACACCGGCTGGAGGAATCTGAGAGACCCGCCCCGTGGCCGCTGTCCTCTTGGCATCTGTGCGTATTACTGGTAATAGGCACATCATGCATAAGGGCACCGGTCTAGCTAACTAGAATTCAATAACACGAGTACTGTTTCAACTTTATTGTTTCAATTACGTTTATCATGGAACACCATCAACACTATCAGCATTGTAGTGAGGTAGATGACGTTAGCCATGCTGACGTCATTGCTTTTAAAAACAACACGGCGCACAGTGGGTCGAAAGCAAGATTTTAGTGACTTAGGGACCTACTTTGGTTTTTTATTTTTTTCTTAGTGCGGATGGATAGAGCTCGTTAACGTCAATAATAATTGCCCTTAGAAGATTTTTCCTAAACTTGATAGTTTGGGCAGAAAGAAATATTTTGATTTTTTTTGTATGGAGCTGATCAGATAAAGTTAAATTTCTGCTAAGTATAGTTAGATCCCGCTTTTAAACCTTTTGTTCCTTAAACCTTGTCTAGTCTACTATCATTTGATGCTATGAACATGTGCATAAAGTTGCAATTCTCCGAAATAATTGGATCAAAAAAATGAAAAAATATATTAATATAAAAAGCTTTATTTTTATTTTCCTAAGTTATTTTAAGTTACATTTAATATGAATTAGTAAGTGTAAGCACGTAATAATACGCATAATTACTTAACAACTAATAATAATACATTTAAAAGGTTCCTAATTAGCTTTTAAAAATGTGTGAATATTTATCTAGAAATTTCTAATTATCCGTTTAATGACTGTAATTAGTTTAACCTTTCATATTAAAAAAAAAATGTGTTGTCACTTTTAGCCATTACTGTAATTTTAATGCGGATGATTAGTTAATGAGGGTAGTAGAAAAAAATCTATTACTGGAAGTATGAAATTACCATATTTATTATATATTAGCTAGTATTCGTTTATTCTTACTACTACTAACATATCGTGTTTGTGATCGTCCCTTTTACGCTATAATGGAGAGTTTAGTGAACAATTTAGATTTATTTATGATATTAAGAGATCAGCTGAAATCATTGTCGGATAGTAAAAAACTTTTGCAATTCCTACAACATAAAATCAATGTGGCAGAAGAGAACAGTGCCGAGCTGTAAAAATTTTGTACGCGATATTGTTCAAATATAAGTGCAAGATGGGAACGAAGTAGTCTCACATTATCACAGTTTATAAGAAAAAATGGTGATTGGTTAGAACGTGCAATAATCTGGCCCGAAGGAGTGATACCTGAAGCTGTGAATACTGAACAGGAAGGGGTCGAGATTTGTGATACTGATAATGTTGAAAATTTACCACCATCTACAACAGAAGCTTCGACATCTACATTTACACCTCGAAAACCTTTCGAAGAATTGGGCTCCAGGCAAAAAAGAAGACGCGTAGAAGAAATTAAAAAAATCGCTTTCGTTATCCCCCGATGAAGTGAAAACTGCTACAATTGCTAGTTTAAGAAACACCGGAAATGAAGATGTAGGAAAAATAATTAAACATTTGTTAAATCACCCAGAAGATCTGAAAAAAGTGAAGGAGTGTTTAAGTACAAGTAAAGCGAAAAGTAGTACATATTAACCCGATAAGGCCCCGTCTTTATTAGTTTCACTTAAATTAAGTAGGTGGCAGTATATAAACCTAAGAGAGGCAGCAAATGAAAATGGGTCTGACTTATATCCTTCTTATTATAAAATTAAACAGGCGAAGTCAAGATGTTATCCAGGGAAAGAAGATATAATTATAACTGAAGAAGGAGCTGCTATTAAATTGTAAACTTTACTCAACCTGACAGTCTCAAGACTTTTAGATGTAATTGCTTTGGATTTAAACTCGGCAACAGATTTTCTTCTTATAAGCAAATGGGGCTTTGATGGAGCCTCGGGTCAAAGTAATTACAAACAAAATACTGAAGCAGAGTTTGATGATTCATCTATTTTTATGGCCAGTCTAGTTCCTATTAGGCTTCAACACTGTGATGGAACAATTGTTTGGGAAAATGACCGACCTTCATCGACTTTCTATTGCGGTCCGATTGTTTAAATTTACCAAAGAAACGCAGTCAACAGTGGCAACTATAAAAGCTGGCATAACAGAAGAAATAGAAAGACTTCAGCCATCAAGAATCAGTCAAGTTGAAGTTAAGCATCAATTGCTCATGACAATGATAGACAGCAAAATAACCTCGTATTTGTCAGACACATCCTCAGCTGTCTGTGATATTTGCAAATCAAAACCGACAGAGATGAACAACCTGGAATCACTTGCTCATAGAGAAAGGAATGAAGAAATGTACCAGTACGGAATTTCATCTTTACATGCCTGGATAAGATGCATGGAATGCTTACTTCACATCGGTAAATATTTCTTACTTCATACTTTATTATCTTGTTATTTTATGCATCCTGTGACATTATTTTTCTAAGTGACATTTTTTTTTAATTGCAGCTTATCGTTTGGAGTTTAAAAATTGGAGTTGGGGGGATGACAAAGAAAAAATGTCGCTCAGAAAGAGCGCTATACAGCAGGCATTTAAAAAGGACTGCGGCTTATTTATTGATATAGTTAAGCACATTATTGATATAGTTATAGTAGGCACAACCAATGATGGGAATACTGCCAGAAGATTTTTTAGAGATGCAGAAACAACAGCCCGTATAACAAAAGACTAAAATTACTAAAGATTTAATTGAAAGGTTTCATGTGATTCTTCAGACTGTTGGATCTGGAGAGAACGTAGACCTAAGTAAGTTTTCTGATTTTTGTAAAGGTACTGCAAAATTGTATGTACAGTTATATCCCTGGTATTATATGCCTTCCAGTGTACATTAATTGTTAGTACATGGGACGGATATAATTAAGGAGTTTGGTGCCATACCTATAGGTAAACTGTCGGAAGAGGCAGCGGAAGCTCGCAATAAAGATTTCCGGAAATATAGAGAGAGCCATTCTAGAAAGGTAAGTAGAACGGCGACAAATGAGGATATTTTAAACAATCTTCTTTTGTCGTCTGATCCAAAGACTGATCTAAGACCTCGAATGGTAAAACAACATAGAATGGTTTTCTCTCCAAAAGTCAAAGAGCTTCTGCTGAGTTTTCCCACAGAAGCCGATATAGATTTTATTAATGTAGATAATTTACAAGATAATAAACGCCTTAATGAAGCGACACGTGACCGGAATGCTGGGCTTTACTTGGCACAGAGGTTAAGCATTGCCATCCAACGTGGCAATGCTGCCAGCATTCTGGGCACGTTACCTACTGGCAGCGGTTTATTTGAATAAGTATTTGTCTCCTATTTTGAGTTTTTAGACCATTTATTACTTGTGTATTTAAGTTCCTAAGAAATAAATTATATTAATGCCAATTAAAAAAAAAAGCCAAGATAATAATAGCGATAGTGAATAAGGATTCTAATTTTTTTTTTACTTTAGTTTGTGTTGTACTGGTATATTGTTAGTTTTAAGTTTACTTTTGTTAGTAATAAGTTACGTTTCCCTTCATTAATTTGTTAATGATATATTTGTATTACTATTATATATCTGTACTTACTATTCAGTATTAGATCTAATTTAAAAGAACATTTTATAATCTAATTACAGTCATTAAATGGACAATTAGACATTTATAGATAAATATTTACACATTTTTAAAAGCTAATTATTAACCTTTTAAATGTATTATTATTAGTTGTTAAGTAATTATGCGTATTATTACGTGCTTACACTTACTAATCCAAATTAAATTTAACTTAAAATAACTTAAGAGAATAAAAATAAAGCTTTTTATATTAATATATTTTGTCATTTTTTTGATCCAATTATTTCGGAGAATTGCAACTTTATGCACATGTTCATAGCATCAAATGATAGTAGACTAGACAAGGTTTAAGGAACAAAAGGTTTAAAAGCGGGATCTAACGATACTTAGCAGAAATTTAACTTTATCTGATCAGCTCCATACAAAAAAAATCAAAATATTTTTTTCTGCCCAAACTATCAAGTTTAGGAAAAATCTTCTAAGGGCAATTATTATTGACGTTAACGAGCTCTATCCATCCGCACAAAGAAAAAATAAAAACCAAAGTTGGTCCCTAAGTCACTAAAATCTTGCTTTCGACCCACTGTGCGGCGCTACCTGATACGTCATCAGAAGTGGGATCGCTTACCACTTCCGCTCAACAACCTGGCGCTGCAACGGAATTGAACCATGAAGTAAACATTATGAGATTTACTAAGGCAATGATGGCACTTCCGTTGCAACAGAAGCAGCTACAATCAAACTGGTTCAACGGACCAATGAACAATATACCACCACTATTCATTATGCAGATGCAGGTAAACTTAATGATCGACGACTTCGAGAAGCGCATTGCCAACTAGGACCGGTACAGGAATGATATGGGCATTTGACACGACTGTCGTTTGTCCATGTTCATTCGTAAACCCACTAGTTGAGATACCCTACTGAGATCATTGAGCATGGTTCCAAGGTCCTCCATGGATTCTGCCATAACGACAATATCAAATCGAAGTGCAGTGGTGATCATCGTCGGAGAGATGAAGTCTCCCTGTCTCACGCTTTTCTGCAACTGGATCGGTTTTGTACTTTTATCCCGGAGACGGACTGACATTGTGGCGTTCCTATACAAACACTTCAGCACTTCGATATAGCGATGGTCGTTTTGGCACTGCTAAAGGGACTGCACCACCACCGCGCTTCCGTTCCACGACTCTGGAACGTCTCTCTCAGGGATGACCGAGCTGAATAGCTTTTGAAGAGCTTTTAAGACCGGCTTGTCGCCTGCCTTTAGAGGCTCTGTCGTGGTTCCGTCATCTCCTGGTGCCAAAACGTGCTATTACAAACTCGGGTGCAGGCAGCACATGCAGCGGCTACACGAAGCTGGCTGTGGCTGCACAACTGGTTTTCTATCCATTCTGATCTTCTGCAAGCTGATGTCCGGCATTTCTTCGGTATAGTGCCGCGTTAGCTTAGATCTAGTATCTTGGACTAAGTCGACAACAGGATTTGGGGATGATTTATAGAAACTTTCAACCTCTCCCAAGATCATCACATTGGGATGAACTGACAGTGCCGTCATAGGTCTTCAGCTTAGTCATTTGGCTTTGCCCAACTGACAGATCCTGTCCGAACACTTTCGAGCAACGATTCCGGAGGAATACGTGAATGGTGTCAACACACCGACAAAGGCATCGAAACATACAGACTCAACGAATCTCGAGCCTCTGTTTTATGGAGAACAGATACCCGTATCGCCGGAATACAACTCTCCAGAATTGGGCATTGAGCCCATATCGTCGACCTTATAAGCCAGCGTAGCCGAACAACAGACGCAAGAACCAGAGGATTAAAAATCAAGGTTGTATTTATTTTAGTAAATACTAAATACATCACAGAACATGGCAAACTCCGTGCCACAGAGTACGCCCAACACAAGTACCACAGAGTACGCCCAACACAAGTACCACAGAGTACGCCCAACACAAGTACCACAGAGTACGCCCAACACAAGTACCACAGAGTACGCCCAACACAAGTACCACAGAATACGTCAATATAAACTACATCAAATCTCTACGAGTCATAAATGTAGAAGAAAGGTACACAGATACCATTCTCAAAAGAAATTGCCTCTTTGATTACAGGTAGAAAAACTGGGCAAGCTCTTTGCAGAAATGTCTACAACACGGCTGATGCAGAGCGCGCACCGCCGGTCAGAACGGCCGTATCGGCGCACGATTGATTATTTTATAAACTTGAATTATAATTACAGTTAAAACAATTAGGTTTAGTTCAAAATAATTAGTTCCCATACTTAAGATAGATAGTACAACACGTGTTATCATAAAACAGTTTTTATAGATTGTCATCGGGAGTTCCCCTGCTCTCGGCCTTACTATAAATACGACCATTTGCTGGTACGACATTCACCGCCCGATTAGTCTACTAAAAGGTCTAGGTAAGATCTACGAACGAATAGTTCTCAGTAGACTACGCACATTCGCCGAGGCTAACAACCTCGTTCCCGACGCACAGTTTGGTTTCCGAGCTAAACACAGCTGCGTACAACAAGTTCACCGCTTGGTAGAATACACAAGTAGTCAGTTCATCATGAACAGATATACGGGTGTATTATTCCTAGACGTAGCGAAAGCTTTCGACAAGGTTTGGCATGAAGGCCTAATCTACAAACTCTATCTCCTCAAGATCCCTCACTACTTAATTCTCATTATACATGACTACTTAAGTCATCGCAGCTTTCGCTACAGGGTGGAAGGGACGTTGTCGACCTCCCACCCTATCAAGGCCGGCGTCCCTCAGGGGTCGGTCCTCTCCCCATTTCTCTTCACGCTATACACTAGCGATATGCCCAAATTCAACCGGGTACATAAAGCGCTTTACGCTGATGACACCGCACTCTTTTGTGCTGGTAGATCCCCGACAACAGTAGCCAAGACTCTCCAAACAGCGGTTACCGCCCTGGCCAATTGGTTTAGGAAATGGAGATTAGAAGTCAACCCCGAGAAGAGTCAGGCGGTCATGTTCACTAGACGAACTGCCCGTTCCTACTCTATCGATAGCATTCCTCCCCTTAAAATTTTCAACAAGCCGGTCACTTGGACCAGGCAGGCCAAATACCTGGGTGTGACCCTTGACGATCGACTCAGCTTCGCCCCTCACATAAAGCAAGTCCGCGCACGGGCAGCCTTTGTGATGGGCCGTCTCCACTGTCTACTCAACTCTAGGTCGCGTATGCCCCTGAGTAGCAAAATCCGACTATACACCACCTGCATACGGCCTATCATGACCTATGCCAGCGTGGTGTTCGCGCATGTTAAGCCACACAGGATCCACAGGCTACAGACACTTCAAAATCGTTTCATGCGCCGAGCTACGGGAGCACCGTGGTTCATACGAAACGTCGATCTCCACATCGACCTCGAACTGCCGACCATCAAACAGTTTATGAAACGGTGCTCTCAGAGCTACTTTGACTCTGCCATGACACACCCCAACCAACTAGTGGTTGGGGCGGCTTCCTATAGACCCTCCAAAATCTCCTCCATCCGACGTCCTCGTCACGTCCTCGACGAAGAGGACGACAATATCACACTCGCTCAACAAAGAGCCTACACGGCCCGCGAGGCCTTAACAAATAAATATCCGCGGTTCCGCCCTCGCCGTCGAGGTGCGAAACCGCGCCGCGCAAAAGTCACTACTAAAAACGTGGGCACGCCCACTTTGCCTCCAGCGACGCCCCAAGCCGAGGTCCGTTCCCCACAGGGGGAGCCCTTGGGCGATGTCGCTTAGCATACTCTTCTCCGGGTTGAGAGCCCTCAGCGCTCACCCATAGTCCGCGTCAAGCTGTCAAGGCCATCTGCGGCCAACAGCTGTACACACAAAAAAAAAAAAAAAAAAAAAAAAAAAGTACGACATTCATTCGATCGCTAGCAGCCGAACAGTGCGGAGCTCTAGACTCCACTTAGTTTTAAACTAGAATTCAATAACACGAGTACTGTTTCAACTTTATTGTTTCAATTACGTTTATCATGGAACACCATCAACACTATCAGCATTGTAGTGAGGTAGATGACGTTAGCAATGCTGACGTCATTGCTTTTAAAAACAACACGGCGCTACCTGCTACGTCATATCTAATAGGTATACGTCTATACGTATATTTTATGTAATGTAAACAGAGAAGGTGCTAAAGTATGGCGAAGGTCAATGAACAGTGCATCAAAACATTCTTTAATACTGTTAGCATCTCACTACTGAAATACAACATGTTTATAAAATATCGTACATCTAAAGAATTTAATAAAAAAAGAATATTTGATAATAAAATTACATAAAAGAACAAGAAAATAAAAATGTATATTTTTATCTGTGGCATTATTTCTTAGTGATGCTGAACTGTCCATAGTGGAAATCCCGAATGGAATATAGCCTTATAATAATATTGTTCGGTGTGGTGACGGAGTAAGAATACAATTCACCACCCCTCTCTTGCCCGTGGGTGTCGTAATCGACGACTAAGGGATTGATATGTAGCTAACATCGATTCAAGAGATAGAAAACTCGGAATAAAACTATGCCAACAGGGCAATATCAATATAAGCTATATTATTGATAGTTGCCCTCGAAAATCAGTTATGGACTAAGATCCGGCTGCAGGATCACTACGTTCATGGCGTACTTAATCAAACTCAGATTCTTACATACATTTATGATTAGGAGAATACATAGCAAGCTGCCAGTCAATAAGTGGCCGCAAGTAATTTTAATTAAATTTTTGTTAATACATTTTTGGGACAAAATTACGTTCACTTTTTTATTTAAATATAATATCCACATCAGCAATGTTACATACATTCACAATAATTCGAAAATCGATGGATGCCATTGCACATTTGGCCGCAACTCCTTGGCAGCCAGGTCTAAACAGGTAATATTTTGGAGTATTTATACGTTCACGACGTACACACTTGTGGCGACTATCCGCCACTAAGATAACTTGGACCGCAACCCAATAATGCGAAGCAATCCGCTTCGCTAATGAAGATTGGCCCATACAAGAAGACGCAGGTGCGAGGCAGCTGGCGTGCACAGCTGACAGATGTGCGACACACCTGACACCTGCATTCGCACCTGCGGTGATATCATTTGCACCTGTGTGGAACACGTGCACATTCGAACCACACGCAGACTGAAGGCTAGTATATACACTCATTTGCAAAAAAAACGGGCACCTAAGCAATGAACCATTTCAAATGTTAATATTTCTTTGTTTGATAATTATAGGTAGTTTTATCCACACAATTTGCTAAATTAATAAGAAAATAATCGTTTTCATCAGTATTTCATAAAATTTAGATACAATTTATGGGAAATAATGCTAAACCTCGCTAGTAGTGTATATTCGCTAGTAGTGCATATGCTCATGAAGTAAAAATAAAAAAGTTTTTTTGTTTGTTTTTCTTTAATAAAGTAAAAGCAGATAAATGTTTAGTATCGAGTGTGACCCCTTCTAGCTAAAATCACAGCTTGAATTCGTCTGGGCATGCTAGCGAGTATATCCCGGATACTTGCTTGCGGAATACGTTCCCACTCCGCAGTAATCACATTCTTCAGCTCTCTGATGGTCTGCGGAGCCGGGTGTACTGATCTCACACGCCGTTTCAGAACGTCCCAGACATGCTCTATGGGATTGAAGTCGGGACTTCGAGCTGGCCAATCCAAACGACGAATGCCGACCTCTTGCACATACGCATTAACATCGCGGGATCGGTGGGCGCGAGCATTGTCGTCCATAAAAATCGAGTCTTCACCTAGAGCGGCCAATGCGGGTTGTGCATGAGAAATTAGAACTTCCGTTATGTATCGATGCCCAGTCAGTGAGCCGTTTTCAATGAAGACTAACTCTGTACGATCCATTGAATTTATTCCTGCCCAAAACATAACAGAGCCCCCACCATAAGGTGTGATTTCTTCGAAACATGCCTCTGCAAAGCGTTCTCCTTGTCTTCTTAGCACTCGCCGACGTCGATCTTCACCGAACAGAGATATCCTGGCTTCATCAGAGAACAAAACCCTATTCCAATCGTCTTGAGTCCATGATTCACAATTTCTAGCGAACCTAAGCCTGTGAACTCTGTGCTCACGGAGTAATTTGGGGCCGCGGGCCGGGCGGTGACTGCGTATATTGGCAGCGAGAAGCCTCCTCCTGACCGTCCATAGACTAATATGCACATTTCTTACTTCTTGGAGGTTGTTCTTAAGATCCACATACGAAGATTGCGATTTCTCAATGCGCGACTCACAAGAAAACGATCATCCCGTAGTTGGGTACATGGTTTTCTTCCAGAACCAGGCCTTCTCTCGACGGAACCAGTCTCCTGATATCGCTGCCAGGTCCTTTGGACTGTCGAGCGACTAACATTTAGCCTCCTAGCCACGAAACATTGGCTGCAACCCTCTTCAAGCAGCGCGATAATTTTGGTAGCTTTTACCACTTTATCTACCATTTTTGATACAGCCAAACAGCATTAAATAAAGCTTTGACAGTCAAGGATATGAAATTAATCGATAAAAATTGAATAAAAGTTATGAAAGTCGATGTTAACTTCTGGAACTTCGCGCCAAAAATGTAGGATAAAAAGGGGTTTTCTGTAAAAATGAACATCAAATGAAAAATTGAATTTAGAACGTACTTTTTTAAATACCACAGCATTTTTAAAACCGGCCAGTAACGTGTACAAACGATTGAAACCTTTTTGGTATTGTATCTTTTTAAATATGAATGAAAATCAAAACCGCCCGTTTTTTTTGCAAATGAGTTTATATACCGCCTTAAGCTGTCTATTCATTCAGTCGACATACGATATCAACTCGCACACTTGTACGGTCGTCACTAATTCTATTATCACTTTATTGTACATAATTTATGAAATGTAAATAAATCGTCAGTCTTAGAAATAACTCTCTTTGTTCTTCTTCGCCTTCTTCTCACATCTACCTGCGCCGACTAAAACACAATTGTAGGGTGGCTAATCTCCGCACGCCATCCTACATCTGGTGACCCCGACATCTGAACATGCAACCATACTACATCTGGTGACCCCGACCTCTGAACATGCAACCATCAACGCGATCCGTAATCGCAACCTGGTGAGCGGTTATTTTACGTAAGAAGATACCGAGTGTGAGAACGCCATCTTACACACTTGGCGTTAATGTCAAATAAAAGCTATTTTTTTTAAATATGGTAATATATGGCTGCCTGTAAACAAATGGCCGCAAGCTAGGGCTGCCAGCTGTCAAACATTCAAGGTAAATAAGATCATCAAAATAAATTGGAAGAGATTTAGCGTGTAACACCACTTGTTAAAAGAGGATGGCGTGTGCCAGCTATGATGGTATTTAAAACCATTATTAATCATAAATGTATGTAAGGATCTGAGTTTGATTATGTACGCCATGAACGTAGTGATCCTGCAGCCGGATCTCGTACCATTAGAATATCGATAGTATCGAAACTTTTGATAGTATACCTATTAAATCTTATACACTATTGATACTATTTTCATCCATGATAATCTATAGTCCTATCGATAGACTATCGATAAATTATCGATAGTAGCTTATTGATCGATGAGTCACTATCATTTATGCTATTTGCGAATAGAGATGCGACTAGAGTAGGGTTTCCTGACTCGAGTCATTTTACTAAGTTATTCGAGTTGTAATCGAGGCTTCGAGTTACTCGATCAACTATTTAACACTCCTTACAACTCTACAAAATATTATTTACATTATTAATCAACAAAGAAAAAAAAACTCGGGGACTGCCGCGGTAAAGCTATTGCATAGCATTTTGTATCAACTTATGCAATTATAATTATTTATTTATTTTTTATTTATGCAGTATTTTTTCTTTGATATTAATTCAAGTTACACTTTTTGAGCGTGGTGACCGATAAGAAAACAAATGTACTATATGTCTAACAATAAAGGCGGTTTTGATTACCACTGTCGTCCGCTGAAGATCGTTGGGACCGTTAGAAAACGCGCGAAAACACTTTTTGACATAAGCTACGCAAAGCGGTGGCACGTGTGCGTACCGAGACAGACGAACGCAGAATGTGTCGACGACCGTATCACCGTACGCTCGGCCGAGCCGCCACCACCCGTCTACCATGTGACTCGTCCCGAGCTACATGGCCCGAGTTACATGGTACGGGGGTGTGAGGTTTTATTTTCGTTACGCAATTTCTTGATTCGGTCGCCGCGCAGTCCACGATAAAAGCTATGCAATAGCTTAATAAAACGACTAATTAAGTTGTGAAGTAAGAATTGCTTTAAATTGCAAATAAGTTGTAATAAGTTACTATTATTTAAAAAGAACTTATATTTCAAATAAAATTTATTTATTTTAAAATTAAATTTAGCTTTCGATAATTGAGTACCAATAATATTCAGACTAAATCAGATATTTTTTTATACGTTACAACTAAATACTCCTTATTTTCTTTATAAGAATCAGATTTAGATTTGTTGGATTTCTTTTAATTTATAAGCTTTAGTAATTTGTTTGAAAAATGTTACTATAAAGTGGGTCATTTTTGTAGCAATGACGTTAATGGCAGGTTTAATTTTTTGCAATCCGATATAACTAAATTTAAAGTATGGGCCGCACAATAGTGGTTTCCATTATTTAAATAATTTGACACAGCCTTTTTAACATTAGCCGCATTGTCAGTAAGAATAGTAATTACCTTGTCATTAATTTGCCACTTCTATAAAACTATCTCTATAACATTAGCTATTATACAGCAGCAGAATGTATATCTTTCACTTCTACTGTACTTGAAGAGCACCCGAATAGGTTTAAAAAGAAATAACAGTGATCATCAAATATGATTTGTTATTATCTGAGCTTCACATATTCGTAGTATTAGTCAAATTTTTTACCCTTTCTAAACTAATTAGACAGTGAAAAGCGCGCTAATTGATTTTGTTCAGGTAAATACTTTTCTGAAAGTAAAGGATAGTAGAATGAAAGGAAGGATTTAAAGTACGCACGAAGTTAATAAATCCATTTTCATATGTAAGGCTTGAATACAATTCATTCAGACTAGAGCAACGTCAATTTCTTTTCGATTTTTTTTCTTGAAAGATGATGAACACATAGCTGTTTAAAACGCCTCTTTTTCGTTGTATTTTCACCGATTTCATGCATTCCAATACTCATAGTTTCCAATAGATTAGTTCTCACGGTAAATCGAGAGAAAACGAACTAGAATCAAATTTGTTTTTACTCGAATAAGAGTTAGTATGTGTACACCGAATCATCTAGCTAGACTAAATATAATTTCATTTAACGCATGTGAGTGTGGAGAAATTGGAGACATTAACCATATTATATTTTCTTGCTCTTTATGTGATCATACTGTATTATTCTCATCTCTGATTTCCACTTAATATACCTCTTCCTACTTCCTTTCTAACACTTCTTGCTTCGATTAATATTGATATTAATAAATTTCTTGCGACCTTTATATCTTCCAATAATATCAGATTATAATATTTACCTATATCATTTTCATAAATTTTTATCCTTTGGTACCCTAACATTTGCACCAGATTTTCCTTTATATCTGCTATCCTAAATTCCTATTACCAATAATTAAGATTCCTTAGCTTCCTACACATGTAATTGGCAAATACTCAAACTGAGTGGCCCAAAAGCAAAAGACAAAAAAAAAAATTAATCGAGTAGCTCGAGTAAATAATGGCTTGAGTAGGGATGCAACATCGCTCATAAAAAACATCGATTTTATCAAAAGTGAAATATCGATGTTTATGAACGATATATCAATGTTAGGAAAACATCGAACATCAATGTAACTAAGTAAGAAAATTCCCCGGACAAATTTTGATGAGCTTTTTTTTTTTAGAAAATTTGTGGGCTGTTTTAACATACAGCGGGGTGACATTAGGAAAACTTCGATGTTACGATATCGATGTTAAAAACATCGTTGTTTATGAATGATACATCGATGTTCATGAATGATATGTCGATGTTATTAAGGTATAAAATTCTCCGGACAAATTTTGATGAACTTTTTTTTTTTAGGATATTTGTCGGATATTTTAACAACAGCGGGATGACATCGATGTTACGACGAAGAAATAAAAACCTCCGGAAAAATTTTGATGAGGTTTTTTTTATTTTTCAGGATATCCACGGTCAAGATAAGCAGCGGTGAATTGTATTCTTATTCCGTCACCACACGGACGATCTATGTATGATAAAACATCGTTCATTTTTTTATAGGACATCTGAAAATGTCTCATATCTTATCTTAGTATCGAATGGACAGAAAAAAAATCGAATGTCGATTTTCAAGGGAGAAAGATCGATTCACTGAATCGATTCAGTAGAACATATCGGTTTAAAAATCGATCTTTTGGGCCTGAAAAATCGATTCTTCGATTAATCGATCTCAGATCTCTATCCCTAGTTCTGCCAAAGCCTTTAATAAATTAAAAAAAGAAAAATTGTTGCGTCGCCATTGCCCATTTGTTTCGTAAAATTTGTACCACGAAGCGAAATTAAATTGTGAATTTTAAATATGTATAGTAATTCATATTCAAGTCCGCACAATATACTCGCAACAGACAAACGGTAAAAGAGTTTATGCAAGGTAGTTTAGAATCTCAAGTGAATTAAAAAATTGGTAACCGGTGCATCATTTTAGATCTTCAGATATTAAAATGAAATCAACGCTGTTTTCATCATCCGGGTCCTTTGAGGTTCCGGGTCAACCTGACATGGCATTAAAATATATATAACCTGGATTGGAAGCAGGTTATCAAGTTTTTGTGACCATTTCTTTATTCTTGTTATCAGAAATATGAGGGTCGGAGAACTCAAGTGCCCCGTTAGCTCTAACATTTTTTTGCTGTTGAATTTCATTGTGTGTTATTTTCGGTGATATCTCCAAAATTTATTTCTGGATTTACCAGCTTGTGACAGCATACCTATATAATGTTGATTTTTTATGCTACCTTTACCATAAACTAATATTTTGTGGTACATCGTAGTCATGGAACACTGATATTCATTGAGATTTAGTAGTTTAGAGATTTGTTGGGCATTGTCTGTCTGTCAATATAACCAATATTCTATGCTGATCGTCTAGCTACTCTGGCTATAGTCTCAATGTCAGCTCTCCCTCAATTTTTAAAGCATTCTTGAGTGACCTAACTTGTATACATTTTTGTTTCCTCTAGTGTGTCTGCTTTGCAACATTTTTATGTAACTCTATTTTTACTGGATTTATATCTAATTTTATGGGATATTTTGAGTCCAAATGATTAAACAGATTTGATGTTTTTGACAGAAAGGAGCTAAGAGTGGATATTAGCAATTATGTTTATTTCTTTTCTGTCCATTATGATCAGATATATCTGGAACATGATATTTAAAATTAACCCGTCCAATGTTTGGGTTACAAATGTTGTGATTTTGTTCTTCGACCCACTTCTTTTCTCTCATAATTAAGTCTTTACTCGCTTTTCTATATCATATATGAATAAAGCAACAATAACTATACTGTCGTAGGATTTGATCATAAATCTTGAACAAATCCTGTTTTGATCTTTAGCAGAATATATGCTGCGGCAAATAAGATATTATCTTATTGATCTTGTCTAGTACTGCCATTGAATCCCCATAACCCTTTGATAAATAGTTTCATGTGTTAAGACTCTTCTATTAACACGTTTCCTGTCCACTGAACCATATATGGCTCAGATAACTTGCATTTGGAAAACACTAATATCAGTGTTGGGCTGATTAAAATCAAGTGATTAAAATCATGATTTAAATCGCTTGATTTTTAAAATTAAAATCATGATTTAAAGCATTTTTTTTTTCATTTTATTCAGAACCAGATAACAACATAACATAAAAGTTTTCTCAAAAATCAAAAGAAGTATCTGCTTTTAGCAAAAACAACAAAAAAGAAGTACATAATTCCAAATTCTTGAACTAAACGTAACACCTAAATATTATTACCGTATATTTTCAGTCTATTCATTTTCGTTATACAATTTAAACAAAAACACGAGTTTTCCTCCTTTTTCTATGCCTAATCTGTTTCTAATATCCGAGTGTACAAGACCAAAAGAGCTAAATACGTGTTCTACTGAAGCTGAAGAAGCAGTTGCACACAGGAACTGTTTTATTATTGGCAACTGTTTCAAGATTTCCGGCTCATCATTTTGTGATAACCACCATTGTAGTCCGTTTACATTTTTTATTACTTCGTCCGAAAACATAACTTGCTTAAATGGAGCACTGCGGGCATTTAACTTTATTACTAAAGGTAACAGTCCATTGTTTTCATGTAACTCTTTAATTGTTTCTAAAGCTATATTCTTTTCTTCTGGTGTTAACTGGTATTTTGTTTTTTGTGGATTCAACATATACGCTATAAAATGATATGGCGTTAGTGCTTGCTTATATCGATTATTAAATTGTTGTGTTTTTTGTAATGGTAATTCCACAGATTCATCAAAGATATATTGTAAATGTTTCCACTGCTCTACAGTATCTGCGATAGTAGCATTTTTCCTCTGCACAGTATCAAGAGCAACTGATATAGGTTTTAAAATGTTTAAATAATCTTGCGCTGCATGTTTAATCGCAATATTTGAAACTTTTCGGTAAATAGTGGAATCAATCTCGTTTTTATTTTCTTCGCAGATTTTTAATATGATGTCCCACTGAGTGACATACATCTCTAAGCATTTGCCAAGGCTATTCCATCTCACATCGCTTGGAAGGACTAAAGCGCTGCCTCCTGCTTGACTGAATTTAGCTCTAGCCAAATGGTTATTTCGAAAATATTTAACAATTTGGACCACATGTTCTATAACGTCTTTAACTTGAAAGTCCTTGCACAGTAAATTAAAAATATGTGCAGAGCAGCCATAAGTTATAACTTTTGCGTTCGTTTTTTCTTCTAATGTTTTTCTCATAAGTGTCATACACTCATTTGCAAAAAAAACGGGCACCTAAGCAATGAACCATTTCAAATGTTAATATTTCTTTGTTTGATAATTATAGGTAGTTTTATCCACACAATTTGCTAAATTAATAAGAAAATAATCGTTTTCATCAGTATTTCATAAAATTTAGATACAATTTATGGGAAATAATGCTAAACCTCGCTAGTAGTGTATATTCGCTAGTAGTGCATATGCTCATGAAGTAAAAATAAAAAAGTTTTTTTGTTTGTTTTTCTTTAATAAAGTAAAAGCAGATAAATGTTTAGTATCGAGTGTGACCCCCTCTAGCTAAAATCACAGCTTGAATTCGTCTGGGCATGCTAGCGAGTATATCCCGGATACTTGCTTGCGGAATACGTTCCCACTCCGCAGTAATCACATTCTTCAGCTCTCTGATGGTCTGCGGAGCCGGGTGTACTGATCTCACACGCCGTTTCAGAACGTCCCAGACATGCTCTATGGGATTGAGGTCGGGACTTCGAGCTGGCCAATCCAAACGACGAATGCCGACCTCTTGCACATACGCATTAACATCGCGGGATCGGTGGGCGCGAGCATTGTCGTCCATAAAAATCGAGTCTTCACCTAGAGCGGCCAATGCGGGTTGTGCATGAGAAATTAGAACTTCCGTTATGTATCGATGCCCAGTCAGTGAGCCGTTTTCAATGAAGACTAACTCTGTACGATCCATTGAATTTATTCCTGCCCAAAACATAACAGAGCCCCCACCATAAGGTGTGATTTCTTCGAAACATGCCTCTGCAAAGCGTTCTCCTTGTCTTCTTAGCACTCGCCGACGTCGATCTTCACCGAACAGAGATATCCTGGCTTCATCAGAGAACAAAACCCTATTCCAATCGTCTTGAGTCCATGATTCACAATTTCTAGCGAACCTAAGCCTGTGAACTCTGTGCTCACGGAGTAATTTGGGGCCGCGGGCCGGGCGGTGACTGCGTATATTGGCAGCGAGAAGCCTCCTCCTGACCGTCCATAGACTAATATGCACATTTCTTACTTCTTGGAGGTTGTTCTTAAGATCCACATACGAAGATTTGCGATTTCTCAATGCGCGACTCACAAGAAAACGATCATCCCGTGGTTGGGTACATGGTTTTCTTCCAGAACCAGGCCTTCTCTCGACGGAACCAGTCTCCTGATATCGCTGCCAGGTCCTTTGGACTGTCGAGCGACTAACATTTAGCCTCCTAGCCACGAAACATTGGCTGCAACCCTCTTCAAGCAGCGCGATAATTTTGGTAGCTTTTACCACTTTATCTACCATTTTTGATACAGCCAAACAGCATTAAATAAAGCTTTGACAGTCAAGGATATGAAATTAATCGATAAAAATTGAATAAAAGTTATGAAAGTCGATGTTAACTTCTGGAACTTCGCGCCAAAAATGTAGGATAAAAAGGGGTTTTCTGTAAAAATGAACATCAAATGAAAAATTGAATTTAGAACGTACTTTTTTAAATACCACAGCATTTTTAAAACCGGCCAGTAACGTGTACAAACGATTGAAACCTTTTTGGTATTGTATCTTTTTAAATATGAATGAAAATCAAAACCGCCCGTTTTTTTTGCAAATGAGTTTATTTGCGGCATTGTCTGTCACAAAAGATTTTACGGTGCACTTGTATTTTAATTCACATGAAGAAATCAGATCACAAACTATTTGAGTTAAATATTCTGAAGTATGTGGATTTCCTGATGTGTCTATAGTTTCGTATAGGAGAGCTTGTCCATCTTCAGTGGTTATCGTTGCGCATATCACTGGTTCGTTGTGTACGTTTGACCACCCATCAATTGACATATTTACGGACTGTCCTGAAAGGGAGGAGAAATATTTTTCTTTTTCCTCTTCATAGATTTCGTCCAAAACACTTGTTGCTACCGTTTTTCTCGAGGGCGGTGTATAACCAGGCCTTAATAACTGAATAGCTTTTTTCACCTCTAAATTCTCAATACATCTGAAGCTCGAATTAGTAGCAAAAATAGCCTTTGCTATTTGTTTGTCAATTATATGTTTTTCAGCAGTTGAAGTCCGCATTACAAAACTACTCATGGTAGGCTGAGTTTCGATTGCTTTCTTTTTTGGACTGGCTCAAAAGTTGTTGGACTTGTTGGTGTTGGTACTTTCGTCATGAGTGAACTACAACTTGAGGCAGATGATGTGCTAGCAAAACTGTCAAGCGACATTCGACTCTCTGGAAAGAGAAAAAAACATAACTGAAAATTATAATTGATGATATATTGTTATAGTATTGAATTATTGATTTTAAAATAAAGTTAAAATGTTCAATAGAGATGTAAAAGCAAATTTATTTTTTTAAGTTGAAAAGAATTAAAAATTAAGTAAGTATGAAGAGTAGAGATAATCTTTATTAAAGTATTTGCGCTGTAGCATGGTGCGGGTGACAGTTATGGCGAGTTTCGTTTCACTCTTGAAAGTTGCCGCGATTTATAATTATGATCTATTAATTCAGCTGTACCACATCGGTAATATATTAAATCACTAATAACTGTAGTAATAAAGGTATACCTTCCAAATTAAACCCAACTAGAATGTTCTAGCCTACAAATCAAATGAAATTGAAAGAAAAAATAATCAAAGTGGTATGCGTATAACGTAACACCAAAGACGTATTTAGTGATGGGATGTACTACTACGAAGAATTGTCGATTAAAAAATAAATAAAAAACAATTTGTGCGCTCAATTTTTTATTGTTAAAAAGTATACAATTATTACATATTTACTTAAATTTTTCATTCAATTTTAATCCTCTTCTAAACTCATATCAGAGTCAGGACATCATCGGAATTGTCACTTTCATCATCCGTATCTGTGACGGATATTATTAAAGATGTCTCAATTATGTTATCAATACGGACGTCACGATCCCAATCAGACATAATGTCCCTTTTCGTTTTATTCACCACCTTCGACCAGTCCTTAGGTTGAACGTTACTGATTGCCTCTTGTAACAGGGTCAACATCTTATTTGCCGTAAATGGCGGTGTAGTATTATTTCTTGCGGCGTGACCTACATAAACATAAATGGACTTATGAAAAAAAAAATTAGTTTTTAATCAATAAATTAATTTCAAATATCTAATGCAAAATTTACTCTTGAATATGTCTAATCTGATACCTGGTAATGTTTTTAAATTACATGCTTCGTTCAGAAAGCTGTTACTTTTTCAAAGTATCAAAACGAGAATTGAAATTAAAAACATAGCTTTTATTTGGGCCCAAATTAGCTCAATAGCGTTATATTGACAATGGTAGGGTGGTAGTCGCAGGACCTGGTGACCTTTTTCTTTTGCCATCTCGTCCAGAGCGTAGGTAGGAGTTGGTGGCTTATGACGCCGTACTAGAGTAATAAGCTCCGTCTTTAGCATACTCATATTTGCTGTAACTCCGTTTTCACTCAGCCACTTCACCAACTCGCTTTTGCGGTTTGATTGTGTTGGAGGTTTATTAAGTTGTACCGAATGGTAGGGTGCGTTATCCATTATTATGGTCATAGGCTCTTTTAAGTTTTCTAAGAGGCCTATGAACCAAACTTTAAATTTTTCGTAGTTCATCTCCTCATGATACTCCGTAGTTTTTTTCGATTTAAAAGCCAGTAAACAATTAGGGACAAATCCACTTGCTGTACCTGCATGGCAAATAATGAGGCGTTCGCCTTTGCCCTCCGGGACTTTGGTACATGACTGTGCCGTATCGTCGGTCCAACTTTTACCCACTGTGTGGTTAGCGTTTAGCCACGTTTCATCCAAAAACACAACTTTACTCCAATCAACTATGTTTTTAGCCTTCCTTAAAAAAGTACACCTTGCAAGGGCAATATCAGTCCTTTCCATAATAATTTTTCTTTTGTTAACTTTTTTGTAAACAAAGCCAATATCCTTTATAACATTCCGCAACGAAGTAATACCTCCTTTGAACAGTTCAGCTTCTTTCAATGATTTTAGAAGCTTAAGCAACGTGGGTAGCTCCATTCTTCTATAATAATCATAAATGTGATTTCTAATAGCGTCCTTAGCAAATTCATCCAAATCTGTGATTGGCTTCACCTTGGTCCGCTTTTTGTTCGGTGTAGATAATTTATTTTCAGACGTCCTTTCTTGACCAATTTTCTCGCGTGTTATACGCGAAACAGTATTGCGGCCAATATCAAGAGCTTCGGCTACTCGTTCTACAATTCGATTCAGTGGTAACAACGGTCCATTATTTTGTTGTTCTCTTTCAAAGTAGTTTCGGAGGCGAACAACAAACTCTCTAGCTTGACTACCCAAAACAGTTTTTTTCGTATGCTTAGGCATGGTTATAACCAACAAATATAACAACAAACTTTAACAAATAAAACAACAAACTATAACAAATAACAATTTAACGAAAACAAACTGATGAAAAATGGATAATACGTGTCACATACAAGGCGGTAGCACTCGTACTGTCAGCATCGCACGGGTAAACAAAATGGCCGACTCGGCGATGCGCCACAGAATAAAAATATGCCACGAAAAAATATGAAATACCAGTTGTTTGAAATGCGTTTACGAAACTTTTTAAAATTTTTGAACTATTAAATTAATTGAATAATTTGTATGAATATATTTTTTCCTATATATAATTTTCATTACAATAATAAACAGAACAACATTTATTTATGCTACGAGTATAATTAGTGATAAAAATTTAATTGCGAATCGTCACATCCCTAGTCACCTGGTATTGACATGTGTCACCCGCACCATGCTACAGCACAAATAGAATAATTAACCTGGGAAAGGTCGCGTTAAAAAAGTTACATTAAAGGCCACGCCACGTGTTAGATTTCACCTAACATTTAAAAACAAAAAACAATCATATATGCCTAAAATATAAATAAAATAAAATTAATAATTTAATTACCTGTGTTCCTCTCTTGATAACTACAAACATCGTGGTGTGCTTTAAGTCTTTGGACTAACCCTTGAATATCTTTCTTGCACTTTCTACAAATAGCCCTACACCCCAATTTATTTGGATTTGTTGTCTTAAAATAGAACTGCCATATTGGGTCCTCTTTTCTTCCACTCATTTTACTTTATTTATATGTTTTCACTTCACTTAACTAACTTAACTAAACTAGCGAATTTTTTTTTTTTGTGTGTACAGCTGTTGGCCGCAGATGCCTTGACAGCTTGACGCGGACTATGGGTGAGCGCTGAGGGCTCTCAACCCGGAGAAAAGTATGGTAAGCGACATCGCCCAAGGGCTCCCCCTGTGAGGAACGGACCTCGGCTTGGGGCGTCGCTGGAGGCAAAGTGGGCGTGCCCACGTTTTTAGTCGTGACTTTTGCGCGGCGCGGTTTCGCACCTCGACGGCGAGAGCGGAACCGCGGATATTTATTTGTAAGGCCTCGCGGGCCGTGTAGGCTCTTTGTTGAGCGAGTGTGATATTGTCGTCCTCTTCGTCGAGGACGTCGGATGGATGAGATTTTGGAGGGTCTATAGGAAGCCGCCCCAACCACTAGTTGGTTGGGGTGTGTCATGGCAGAGTCAAAGTAGCTCTGAGAGCACCGTTTCATAAACTGCTTGATGGTCGGCAGTTCGAGGTCGATGTGGAGATCGACGTTTCGAATGAACCACGGTGCTCCCGTAGCTCGGCGCATGAAACAATTTTGTAGTGTCTGTAGCCTGTGGATCCTGTGTGGCTTAACATGCGCGAACACCACGCTGGCATAGGTCATGATAGGCCGTATGCAGGTGGTGTAAAGTCGGACTTTGCTACTCAGGGGCATACGCGACCTAGAGTTGAGTAGACAGTGGAGACTGCCCATCACAAAGGCTGCCCGTGCGCGGACTTGCTTTATGTGAGGGGCGAAGCTGAGTCGATCGTCAAGGGTCACACCCAAGTATTTGGCCTGCCTGGTCCAAGTGACCGGCTTGTTGAAAATTTTAAGGGGGGGAATGCTATCGATAGAGTAGGAACGGGCAGTTCGTCTAGTGAACATGACCGCCTGACTCTTCTCGGGGTTGATTTCTAATCTCCATTTCCAAAACCAATTGGCTAGGGCGGTAACCGCTGTTTGGAGAGTCTTGGCTACTGTTGTCGGGGATCTACCAGCACAAAAGAGTGCGGTGTCATCAGCGTAAAGCGCTTTATGTACCCGGTTGAATTTGGGAATATCGCTAGTGTATAGCGTGAAGAGAAATGGGGAGAGGACCGACCCCTGAGGGACGTCGGCCTTAATAGGGTGGGAGGTCGACAACGTCCCTTCCACCCTGTAGCGAAATCTGCGATGACTTAAGTAGTCATGTATAATGAGAATTAAGTAGTGAGGGATCTTGAGGAGATAGAGTTTGTAGATTAGGCCTTCATGCCAAACCTTGTCGAATGCTTTCGCTACGTCTAGGAATAATACACCCGTACATCTGTTCATGATGAACTGACTACTTGTGTATTCTACCAAGCGGTGAACTTGTTGTACGCAGCTGTGTTTAGCTTGGAAACCAAACTGTGCGTCGGGAACGAGGTTGTTAGCCTCGGCGAATGTACGTAGTCTACTGAGAACTATTCGTTCGTAGATCTTACCTAGACCTTTTACTAGACTAATCGGGCGGTAACTACTGGGTTCGGTACGGCGGTCGCCGGGTTTGTGGATTCCTATTACCACGGCCTCTTTCCATTGCGCGGGAAAGATGTTATTATTTAGTGCTGCATTGAGGATGCAGCACAACAGGACTATCAAGTGGGCGGGGAATAATTTAATGACTTTATTTGAGATTCCGTCCGAACCTGGGGCTTTTCTGGTTTTAAGACCCCTGACTAACGATTCGACCTCATCGGTGGATACTACTGGTATAGGCTGATCGGGGTTGTCGTTTCCTAACGAGCGCGAGAGAGTGGTACGACGTTCCACTTCTTCGGCGATGAAGCGGTGATTCGCGGCGTCGGGGTGTAGTATACTCGGCGTACACTGAAGCTCCAAGCAGTCGGCCAGGCATTCTGACTTTTCGTCGTCCATAAACGCCGGTGGCTGGTTGGGTCTGGTAAGAGGAGGGAGAGTGGACACGATGTCTTTTTTGAGTGAGCGGGAAAGCTGCCAAAAGGCTGTGTGAGAGGTAAACTAGCGAAATGCGCGAACGTCAATTTATAGGTTGAAAAGGAAAACAAGCCTCGACACGACACGACACGACAGGAATATTCTTGCAAAAAGCACAACAAACGCGTTCGTGCCTCACTCGGCACTGTATAGTGAGTGAGTGTATAGGACAGAAGGAAAACAAATCGCGACAAGAATTTTCTTGCAAGAAGCGCGACAAATGCGTTGTCACAAGTTTTTGAGGCGCAAATTGTATTATAACTTTTAGACTTATACATTAAAATAATTAACAATAATTTCAAAGAATCAAAATGTTCAAATTTTATGTTCAAATTTAAAAAATCAAATAAATCATGATTTTTTAAAAAATATCAATGGTTTTTGATTTTTTTAATAAAAATCAGATTTTGCCCAACCCTGACTAATATGTTCCTGAGCCATATGTGCGTCAGACGACATATACAATTTCTATAGCAAATATTTCTACGGGACGAGCTCGTACTTTACTAAATTTTCATGGGACGTGTCAAGACCACCATATAGTAAAGAAAAGCGCTAAAACATACGAAAAAATATTTTTATTTTTTTATAAAATTACAATTCTTGCAAAACTCTCCCTAATTATGTTTGTTTTGGAAAAATGGTAAATAAATAGGTTTTTTGCATTGCAAACACCCGGTATCTATTTGACTTTTTTAGCAACAATTTCCCAACTTGTACCATTTTTTCTCAACTCTTTGTAGCATCCGTTGCAACGTTTCTGGACAATTTGGTTGTCCACTTTTCGCTGAATTTTTGAAAGAAAATTTTGACTTGTGATCAAACTAGGAGATGGTCTTGGACTGCTAGTCAGTGTATTGGAACTCGTAACTATTGAATTGTCCAAGTGCAAGAACTCCTTGAACCGTATGTGTTTCAGAGCAGTAATATCTACTGCCGATTTATTTTATTATTCATATTAAAATGGTTTTCTTCTGACAACATAAACATTATTTTGCAAAAAGTCTACTGAATTTGTGGCTTAACTTTGATTTTTTGTTTAGGACAGAGAACGTGTTAATAATATGGGGGAAGGTTTATCTAATAACTGGATTGTTCTTTCACATTTTTGGGAAAGCATTTCCTTTAAATATAGGAATAGTTGCCTATTTTCCAATTCTTGTATTAAGTGTGTAAATTTTCATTTTCCTCTTCTCGCCCTTTGGTATATTTTGGCATCATAATTTGTTAGTTTTAAATCATTCTGTAAGAAATTATAGGTTTCAATAACAATTTTCGGTTGCTGAAGATAATAAGAGCTTTGTCTGGGTTATAAGGTTTTTCAATTTTATTAATTTTGTTAACCTTTTTACTTGATATACTTAAGAGTATGTGTAAAAAATTTGTAATATACAGTCAATCTGGGTAACTTTGACAGATAAGTGCGATATTTTACACAATATTATAAAATTTAAGGATATCACACGACTGTATTTTGCTTTCTTAGTGCTCTCATAACACATGTCACCCGTAAACATTAATTAAATTGTCCAAAAATTCACCAGTCCATAAGAAAACCTGATTTTCTAGTCTGTCAAAGTTACCGTTATTACATGGGTAACTTTGACACACATAGAACCATACATAGAAAAGTAGTAATTATTATATTTTGTATTAATCTGGGTAACATTGGTTTATGTTTTTCTTCTAAATGGGTGTAACCGACGTAATAAAACCATTATGTAATTTTCAGTTTTGTCTTATATTTTATAAAATAATCAATAATCAATCTACGACATTTGGCATTGTTATTCATATTTTAATTAGTATCAAAAAACCTTTAAAAACACATTTGAGGCAATATTTTTTGTGTAACTAAAGAGAAAAGAAGCTAAAATAATTAGAAAAAAAAGAAAAATTGTGACCACTTGAGCATAAAATGTTTATTCACCCCACACCATATGGAGCAAACCATCGTCAATTATGTAGGTTCCGAACTGTCTTAACCTGATTTTACTATTATTTACAGCGGATACAACATCATCATATTTAATTTTAATCAATTCCTTTTTATCTGGCCACATCCAACCACCGTCTATAGACTTACTCATGACAACAACCATATAATATGGGTATGTTGAACTTACGACTTTACCTGGAAACAACAAGCCTTCTGTTTTAAATATTATTGTAGTTCCAGGTGAGAACTCAGCATATTTTGAAGTGGAAGGTTCGGGTGCGAAGACAATTTCTCCTTCTTGCTCTTGTTGCAAAATTCCGTCTATAACGACAAATTCTTCAATCACGACTTCTTCTGTGATTTCTGTTTCTATTTCTTCGCTTTCTGGTGGCAATTCATCTAACAATTTTGATGTCGATGGTGGTGATTTGGATGACGAGTTAACATTTGCTTCTTCTTTATTCTCATTTTCTTTGTGCTGAATCTTAAGTTTCTTCTTATTCTTTGAACCTTGTGGCCGGCCTCTTTTAACTGAAACCTTTGATTTCGTCACATTAGCGTCATTTTTCTTTTTATAATATGCTTCGACTTCATCTACTGATACACTCTTACCAGCGCTGATTGGCATTTGAAATTTTCTCTGGTTCTGGATGCCTAAATCAGTAGTGCGTATTGAATTCAGGTAGCTTTTAAAGCTTTCTCCTAAAGCTTCTGTGGCGTTATTTATATTTGTTGGGGTTTTTGCATATTCAGCAAGTCGACTCAACGCTTCTCGGCGACTTGAGGGATAAATACCAGTTGCTTTAAATCCTGCGACGATATTACTAGAAGAATGCTGAGCACTCAGTTCCAGAGTTCTTTTCAAGAGCGCCGCAAAGTAATTTTTGGGAAGTGCAACAGCTTTTTTACCCCTCGTCGTTTGTCGCCATTCCAAAAGTACAGATCTCCACGAAGATTTTAAAGAACTAAAATAACCCACATCAAGTGGTTGGAGAATGTGTGTAGAGTTAGGTACTAAACAAATAAATTTTATATTGTTGTCTTTGCATAACTTCAATGTGTTAACAGAAATATGGGAACTTAAGTTATCGCAGAGGAGAACTTTCTTGCCTTCTTTCTTCAATGCTATGGGGAGAAAATGTGTGCCAAACCAGTCTTCGAAACTTTCTAGATCTATCCAACCGGTCTTTGTGACACTCATTCGTGATCCAGGTGGTGTTCCAATAAGCCAATCAGACCAAATGTTCTTAGCTTTAAATATGAAGTATGGAGGGATCATTTCGCCAGCAGCATTCCCACGAAATACAGTCGTATAGCACGATTTCGTTCTAGGGTCCTTGTTAAATGGTTTAAGGGAGTATTCTACTGTAGAGGCATGAATTTCGCCCGGTTTTAGAAGCGCTGTACAAAGGAAACAAAAAATATTTTTAGCATCCATTTTTTTATCATTTGTTTATTGATGTTTTATTATTACACAAAAAAATTATTTAAAAAAAAATTTAAATTGACAAAGTTATGAGCAGTCAAAGTGGGGGGTCAAAAAAAAGCGGGTTTCCTGGCGTGCATTATTCCAACCCTCCTAGTGATCTGAAACATAAAAAACAGACGGATTCTTAATTATAGATGCTGCTATCGTATATCCCTTGGATAAGTTAATTTTTTTTTTTTTAAATGGCGGCAGTTTGATAATAAAATATTTTGTTTTCATTATATTTTTTTAACAATTTTTAAATTACAATTTTACAAATTTTTAATAACAATTTTTTTAAAAATACTAAATGAGAAGTTATAGTTTTGGGCAGGGTTCACGAGATGAAGCGATGTATAGAGAACATCCTCTCCAAATTTGAAGTAAATCAATTCATTAGAACTCGAGATATCCTTACCGCCAGCTCGAAAAAAGTAGTTCCGAGAAAAACGCGTTCAAAGTCTTGAGACAAGTTTTCGACAATTTTACTTATAGAATGGTACAGAATACTTACATATTTTTAATCGGCGATTCCTGCTCCATATAAGAATCCTTCCTCTACTTCAAAATGCTCATTCTCCGATGTTCTTTGGTGAAGACGTGCAGTTCTACCCTCCTTTGACGCCTCTGAAGTCCGGAGTTCCGAGCGCTCGATACGCGCTTCGTCCCGTCTCGCTGCATAAGCATTAGCTTCTGGGCCAATCGTGATTCCCATAACATCTAAGATTTTTAATATAGGTATAAAACCTTCATTAAAAATACTAACTGCGAAGAAAGTGGCAATTTCAATTGTCTTCGGCGTGAATGTGCTTCGGAGCAAAAGTCCAAATTAACGAATTCAAAGATTCGTTATTATTTTGGGTTTCAGAACATCGTTCCAATAAAGAATCAGCTGATAAACTTTCATAAATTGGTTTTATTACTTCTAAAACTTTGTCATTTAGAGGAGGATTTTTGTGGTCAAATTCGTCAATAGTGCCGTCTTCTATTGCCTTCTGATACTTGCACCAACTAGATGAACAATTCATGTGCTGAGGATTTTCGTTAGTTGAAATTTTATGAAAGTAGGTTGCCCACACATCTCTCTTCATGTCTTCAATAGAATCTGGATTTCGACGAATTGCCAAACCATAATATAAATACAATTCATTGATAAGCTTATCAGTGAGTTTACCAGCGCCTTTGCCACCAATACCTTTATTATCTTTTTTTGCTTTACGTAACCGTGAACCCATGCTTTTTTGAACATGCCCAACACACTCCTTTTTTCTACTACCGGGTTATCATTGTAGGGGTTAATATCAAGAATGCCCTTGAAAGTGTTCGAGTCACCATCTCCGATATATCGGATATATTTGGCATTATGCTTGGTTTCCGACCTCCCAAACATTTCAACAACCGCGTCAACTTCCATTTTTCCGGCGCTTCCTTGATGATTTATAGTGCAGACTTCTGCGTGCTCTTTATACCAATCTAGATAAACTTCGATGTCATCATTTTTTGTGGTTTTCCATTAATGTCCAGGCAGTTACAGGGCCAAATCTGGAATTCTATGATTTAGTGGTTCGGTGGCCTGGCAGTACTCACGATAGTTTTATCTACAACAGCAGTGCTGTTAAGCAAAAAATTAATACAGGGGTTTTAAAAGGGATAATTTTAGGGGATAGTGGGTATGCAGTGAGCAATGTGCTTCTGACACCATTTTTATCACCAAATTCATCTCCACAAGAAAATTATAATAGAAGCCACATAAAAACTAGAAACACAGTGGAAAGGTGTTTTGGCATTTGGAAAAGACCGATTTCTTTGTCTTCAGTTGGGAATGGGAATTAAGTTGGACACAATTGTGGCTGTTATATGTGCATGTGCAACACTACATAATTTATAATTGACGGTAGATGACTTATGGCCTTTGAATTGGGACAGCAGTGAGTATAATGATGTTGATATTGCATTCATTACCGAAACACCTAATAGTAATGGTTTTGTGGTGCGACAAAATTTGGTTGAAAGGTTTTTTTCACATTAAACTAATGTTAATTGAAAAAAAAACGTAAATCATATAATTATACTTTTATTTTAAACCTAACTTATTATTTTCTTCAATGCTTCCAATTCAATTTTTGCCTTTTCTAACAATATTTGGTTTTTTGCTTCTTCTAATAGTGCAGCCTTCTTATTTATATGTCCAACTTCTATTTTTATATGTTCAGCTTCTAACTATAAACAATACAAATAATAAGTCAATCTGGCAATCAATTAAGTCATTAAAACCATTACATAGGTTGCTGAAACTCGTACAAACCTGTGCTTTCAATATTTGAATTTCAATCTTTTTCTTGTATTCTAAATGTTTGACTCTCATAATAGCTTCCCGACGAACATAGTCTGTCGGTCTACGCACAGAATCAGTTGATTTGATAAATTCTGTTTCACCTAAAAGAATAAAAAGATTTCATTATAAAATTATTATTTAGTTTTTGTTTGGCAATTTTTGGCAGCAGTATAGAGTCCAGAAATTATAGTAGCCAGTGTATGGCAACAAGCTCACCGCCTGTTACATGGGACTTAAATATAAATGTAGACACCGAAGTCTCCTGGCACTCTCACTCTCTGCTTACACCGCAAGCATTATGGCATGGTAATAAAAATAAATAGAATTTTGTATTATAACATGAATTCTGCAATACCTGGACTATTTTGTGCATATTCAATTTGAAGGCTGTTGGTTGCCAGTTTTTCCTGGTTTATTAAAGCTCCATATTCTTCAGTATCCACTTTATGTTCATCATTCTTTGTATCTAAATTAGCAACATACCAGTGAATAAAACATATAATATACACAGATAACAAATCTTTTATTGTATTATTTAATTAAATATTTTTACCATCACAACTTCATCTGTTCCAAAGTAAGCTAACACTTACTAAACGTTAGTTTGTGATATGGGTACCAGGTAGTGGATATAATATGTATATTACTTTTTTGTAAGTACATACATAGAAAACACCTAGACCAAGTGCAAATATCTGTGTTCATCTCACAGAATACAATTCATCATACAAAGATTTGTCTTGGGTGGGAATCGAACCCTGAACCTCTTGCATAGAAAGTAGTGCAACTACTGACTGCTAAGACACCTGTTGAATCAAAATATATCATAATTTTTCCACCCATGTTAACAAGTTAATTTTAAATTATTTACCTGAGGCATTAATTGAGACATCGTCATCTATGGCATTTAGAACTGTACCATCACTGTCAAATGCATTTTTTATCTCACATATCATGACAGGTGCAGCCTGAAACATTAAAATAATAATAAACAAATAATTTAGTGTATGGGCATAATAAAACAATGTAAGCCACAAAGGCGCCTTAATGTAATGCAGAAGATACAATAATACTAACATCTTCAACCATGCTTATTATAGCTCCAAGTTGAGGTGGTGGAGGAGGTAACTGCGGTCCACCACCAGTTCTAATTAAATTCCCTCTTTCTGTGGCACGGGCTTTACGTGTGAAAGCTTTCATGTTATCCCATGCCCTCTTTAAAGTGGTCTCCCGCTAGAAAAAAGATTATGAAATTTTATAAATGAATAATTCATAGCACATAATTATTACCAATAACTGAATTATTAAACCTTATGTACATTGGCATTGCAATTAAACTCTTGTGTTATTGAGTCCTATGCCGCTTGCTTCTTTGCTACCGACTGGCCATCCGTCAATTTGGATTCTACGATAGGTCTATTTTTAATTAATTGGGCCGATATAGCCTTTTCATCGCCGGTAAAGTTGGCCACTCTTTTGCGTGGTGTTTTTGGTTCAAGATCCTAAATTGAAACAGAAATATGAATAATTATTTGCGTGGTGTTTTTGGTTGAAGATCTTTAATTGAAACAGAAATATGAATAAAAATTGAATAATTATATGCGCGGTGTTTTTGGTTGAAGATCCTTAATTGAAACAGAAATATGAATAGAAATTGAATAATTATATGTTGACATATATTCGCCGAATATATAGTGGTACTTACCATGATGTATTTTATGGGTTAAAATTAAAAAAAAAACAAAACAATAATTTCAATTCGAGCAAATCTTAACCTTGATATGATGTGATTTGACAGACAAATTGACACTGAATCTTACGAGTGATGCTGTGTAAAAAAGAGCACGAATAATTTATTTTGTTTGAACGAAAATAACTGCTTCGCTTTGGTTTTTAGTAAAAACTAACCAGAAGAATACTAATTGTTATTTATAATTTCATAATAATAATTTGTGATGTGTTTAAAGGATTTATTTTTCATTAATTAATATTCACACTTTTTAAGTGTGGCTACACCAACGTTTTATCGATATGGAATCAATAGTGATTTTGATGTTGCTCCGCCTTACGGATACTTAAAGCTGTCATTACGTAATGAACCCTTAAATAATGCCTCTGGGATGTAGCAGTCGTTAACGGAATTAATGCTAATTAGTTAAGTACTCGGGTCATTTGCTTGTTTAACTCCGATGAGTGACAGTTCTGAACTTCACAGCCGTGTGAAAAGGTCCCTACGGACCTTTTTTGTAAATGTTCAATGCACATTGAACATGCAACGCAGCAAACTCAAAAGTAGAGCATGTCAACATACAAATTTGCAGAATTAGCACTGACATGATTAAAGACACTGCGTTATACTTTACACTTACGACACACTAACACAAAATGGTATATGTGTGTATTAGCAATAAGTAGTATATAAGGTGTACATTGTGTAAAATAAATCAGATTTGAATTTATTCATCTCTCATTTACATCCCTCTCACTGTGGCCAAGACACCCTTAGCCGTCAGTTCTGACCAGTCCTGTGAGTCTGCTTGACTGGCAGTGAGAGTTACCAATCCTCCACCCAAACCTCCCTCTCACTGCGGCCAAGACACCCTTAGCCGTCAGTTCTGACCGGTCCTGTGAGTCTGCTTGACCGGCAGTGAGAATTACCAATCCTCCACCCAACATCCATCTCACATCTACCTGTCACCTTAGGTAGCGCGGTGCAGGTATCCCATCATATAGTCTAGGAACTTAAGGGCTTTAGGTACATCAAACTATAACCTTAGGTTCTTCTGTCAAACACGGCGTTAGTCCACTAGCCCAGACTACGCCTGTACAGTAAATCATGTTTTTTTCATATAATTTTTTTTTTGTTTTTATTGTTTATAACTAAATTCTACATACAAAAATAATTTTTTCAATTTCTTTAATTTTTTTTTTTTTGCTTGAATTTTCTTAAGACTATTATAAAAAAGTTTAAAAATTATTGTTGTTGAGCGTGTACTTCTTGTCCCCCGCCCTGTGCGCAAGTGTTGCAGCGATGTAAAAGTGTGCTATGTTCTCCGCAAACAGCGTTGCCGCAGACGAAGCAGTATGCCCGCGTTTTCCGCTGCCGCCCGTTCTCAGAACGGCAAAGGCGACATGACGGTCTACTTGACCTAGCCGCAAACGACGGTGCATTGCCTTCCATCGGTCTTGGTAATACCTGAAATGAAAAGAAAAATAAAAAACAAATAAATATATATTCTATTCTTGAATTTGAAGATGTTTTTCTTACCCTGACATCGAATGCTTCCATCGCATTGCGTATCCTTGGATATGAGGTTATATGGTTGTTCAGGGCACGTTCTTCGATATTTGGTGTGGCCAATTGTTTCGTTAGCAGTAACAAGAACGACCGCCGTCTGTCACTCCTTTTTATAGGCTTCATTTCATTGTAAATCGTAAAAGCAGCCAATGCAGCGTCGTCCAGCATATTATAAAACATGGCCAACGGCCCTCGTTGTGTTGCTCTTTTGCAGCTGTAAGTGCCTAGCATTTGATCCATGGTATCAACGCCGCATTTGTTGACGTTGTAATCTAATATGGCATAGGGCTTCCGCTTCTCGGTTTGCTCGTCAACGAGGCAGGTGTAGTGCATTGTGGAGAGCACGTTCACCACTTTATTTTTTTTCGGCACGTATGAGCATAACGCTATATCCCCTTCGTTGAACCCAAATAATGTACTATTGATGGTGCGCTTCGGGTTCTTCTTGAACTCCTGTGGAATGAATGTTTTGTTGTAGCGCACTGTACCAACATATGCGGTCTTCCTCCTCAACAAAATACGCGCCAAGTCAAGAGTGGTAAAGAAATTATCCGCGTATATAGTACGGCCAGCCTCTAAATATTTTTCCACAAGATCCAGCACTACGTTCTGCCTTTGGTTTATCTCCCGTTGTTGGTTTGGCAGTTTTCCAGAATATATCATTCCCTTCACAGGATAATAACTCTGTGAGTCGCATAACCACCATACTTTCAAACCATACTTAGCTGGCTTTGACGGAATATATTGTGAAGCGGGTGCGGCCTCTGTAAGGGAACAACTGCTCATCAACTGTTAGTGCTTCATGAGGAGTGTAAGCTGCTGCCAAGTTATGTTGCAACATTTGCCAAATATCGTCAATAGCCGCAGTTTTGCTGTTGATGAGTCGCTTTGGTCGAGTATTTCCATTGTCGAATCGAATAAATTGCTTTATACACATGAAGCGATCATACGACAACGCAGCTTTGTATATTGGGCAACGCGTCACGCCCCATAATTCCATAGCTGGTTCATGGTTTGATCTTGTGAGTCCAGCATACAAAAGCATCAGCTACAAAGGCGTCAAACTCTTTCACTGTCACTGGCTTCCACTCCTTTTTCTTCATGGGATTCGCCAAATTCCATGCAGCTGTAACCTCCCTGCCTTTACGATTTGTTTCACGTAGCACTAAGTGTATTATTTCCTCTGTCATGATTGAACGCATTATTGTATAGGGGTCGTGTATATTTCCTGTTGGTCCTGGTTTCTTTCTTGTGAAGTCGACCACGTTATGATTACGAGTGCGTGATGTTGGTGGTGCTTTTTTACTCCATTGGATGCCATCTTTACCAATATAGTAACTTTCATTCGTTTCCTGTCTATCATTTTCTTCCTCTTCATCATCGTCGTCATCAGTATCTTCATTTAGCTCGACGTATCCTTCAGTTTCGGCATCTGACTCTTCAGCAGGTTGGTATGTGCGATCTTCATCATCCTCAACTTCATAATTATCAATTGCAGCAATATCAATTTCTTCATCCATGTCTTCGTCCATAAAATCAGCAAATATACTATCAGCTGCACGCCTTTCATCCGCAGTCATTTGCTGGTAACGTATACTACGGCGTACAACAATTTCAGCAACGTCCAAATTACTTGCATCTGCCATATTTATATTTTTGTTTCTATCACACACGATTTTACTTTTCGCTGTCTAAACTTTGACTGATTTGGTTTGCGCGCCTCGCTATGCTCTCCACCCTCTTGTGGGTGGGAAAACGGTTCCAAGATTGAAAATCTTCTGCCCGTGGCTTCTACTCCGACTCTTAATAAAGCCGGGACGTCGGGTTGAAGGCCTCGGTTCCCACCACTCTTCACACCTAGAGGCGGTCAGTCCAAGCCGAATGAGACCCCCGGTTGGCCCGAGGGAGGTTCAGCTTAGGACGACCTGCGACTACCAGGTGACACTAGTGGGAGAGACCGGGCTATCTGTGGAGTCTTGGGGTTAATTTTGTGCGCCCCTGCGCCGCCCAAGCATGATGCTCGTATTTAGATAAATACGTGCAGATGCACTAGGGGGCAGCGGCCCCGGGGCGGGGTGTGTCGTGGTTATAAGGGGAAGGTTATGAGCCCTCCCCGAGGCCCCACTGGGAGGTGGGGCTGGATAGGTAGGAGTAAGGATGGGTGTAGAAGGGTGAGCGCTGGCTTTAGGCCAGGTGGAGAAGTAATTGTTTTAGAGAGAAGATAATGCGAAGATAAGAGAAGAGGGGTTAAATAGTATCTAAGGGGAATGCAAAGTCCCTGGGGGACGGCTTGTCCCTCGGGTAGAGATCTGGTGGGCGCGCATGGAGTGGTGCAATGTCGCGTATATGTTCCCACTGCGAGGCATCGGCGCGCTGGAACATATTAACGGCTAATTGCCGTGCAAAGGTGGAAATATCTTCTACCCGAAGGGGGTTTTTGCCCACATTCACTGACATCCGCCATTTGGCGAGCCACTGAGGGAGGAGATCAATGGTGCGCTGCATTTTAAGTGCTGCGTGTTTGGTGTTGAGGCTGGTGGTGATGTATGCCACGTCATCGGCAAAAAGCGCGAGCTCGGCCTCTGGGGTGGATGGAATATCGTCAGTGAAGTGGGTGTAAAGTGCTGGAGAGAGGCAGCTACCCTGGGAAACACCAGCGGCAATCGGCCGGAGGGATGATAGTTCTCTTTCCACCACCACTCGGAAGTAACGTCCTTGTAGGAAGCAGGAGACCACCCTCACGATCCGACAGGGTGTCGTTGATGTTGACAGCTTCAGGAGCAGACCGGCGTGCCAGACTCAATCGAAAGCTTTTTCCATGTCGAGGAATACTGCAACGGCATGCTCACGCTTGTTGTAAGCAGCCGTGATCCGGTGCAGTACCCTCGACAGCTGGAGAGTCGTACTATGTTCCGGCCTGAACCCAAATTGTTCTGGCCTGGGTGTAATATGAGGCGTTAGGTGCCGCAGTAGGAGTCTCTCGAAGAGTTTAGAAATAGCCGGAAGGAGAGTGATCGGTCGGTAACTCTCCGGCTTCAACACGTTCTTCCCCGGCTTGGGGATCATAATCACTCGCCCCTCTTTCCATGATGAGGGGAATACCCCGGTGCGCAAGATCCCATTAAAGAGACGAGTTAGCGCTACTGTGGTTCTTGTGGGTAGGTGGCGGAGCGCAGCATGGGTAATCCCATCTGCGCCCGGGGCTTTCCTCGGCTTGAGTTTTGAGATGGCTGAATGTTCCATATTGGGAGTGATTATGATCGGGGAGTCCTCTGGGTCTATCGGCCGTGAGAGGCTCTCTTCGAGCTCTCGAATCCGTTACTCCACTGCGGCATCCTCTTCCGGGTTGGTATTTGCTGGTGGGTTGGGCCGGAACAGTCCCTCTAAGTGGTCGGCGAATATTTCAGCTCGGTCTGCTGCCCTATACGGATTTGGTTTACTTTTTTTTTTTTTTTTTTTTTTTGTTGTGTTTATATATGTATAGCTGTTGGTCGAGATGACCTTTACAGCTTAGCGCGGTCAATGGGCGAGCGGAAGGCTCTCAACCCGGTAAGTGCGTTAAGCGAAGATCGCCCGAGGGCTCCCCCTGTGGGGAACGGACCTCGGCTCGGGGCGTCGCTGATGACAAAGTGGGCGTGGCCACGTTTGGGTTATTGACTTTTACGCGGCGCGGTTTTCGACCTCGTCGGCGAGGCCGATACCGCGGAGTTTTATTTGTTATTGCTGCGCGAGCTGTGTAGGCCCTTTCTTGGGCAGTTGTTATAGAATCGTCCCCTTCTTCGAGAAGGTGACGAGGACGTCGGATCGCGGATATTTTTGTGGGGACGTAGTTGGCCGCCCCAACCACTAGTGGATTGGGGTGAGTCGTGGCAGAGTCAAAATAGCGCTGGGAGCAACGCTTCATGTACTGCCTGATGGTCGGCAGTTCGAGGTCGATGTGTAGATCGACGTTACGAACGAACCACGGTGCTCCCGTTGCCCGTCGCATAAATCTATTCTGAAGTGTCTGTAATCTGTGGATCCTGTGTGGCCTAATGTGCGCGAATACTACACTAGCATACGTCATAATAGGCCGTATGCAGGCAGTGTATAGACGAATTTTATTTTTTAAAGATAAATAGACTATGAAGGCGTCCCATCACAAAGGCGGCGCGCGCGCGGACCCGCTTTATGTGGGAAGAGAAGGTGAGTCGGCTGTTGAGGGTCACACCCAGGTACTTGGCCTCCCTGCTCCAGGAGACAGGTTGGCCGAAGAGGGTGAGAGGAGGGATGCGGTCCGGGACGCACATGCGGACAGTCCGTCTGGTGAACATGACCGCTTGGCTCTTCTCGGGATTGACTTCTATTCTCCATTTCCTATACCAATTGGCAAGGGCGGTAACCGCTTTCTGGAGTGTTTTTACTACGGTTGTCGGGGAGTAACCCGCACAATAGAGTGCGGTGTCATCGGCGTAAAGCGCCGTGTGCACACTAGTGAACTGTGGTAGATCGCTTGTGTACAGCGTAAACAGAAATGGGGCGAGGACCGAGCCTTGAGGGACACCGGCCTTGAGAGGGTGGGAGGTCGACAACGTCCCTTCCACCCTGTAGCGAAAGCTGCGATGACTCAGATAGTCATGTATTATTAAAATTAGGTATTCAGGGAATTTGAGTGTATATAATTTATAGATTAAGCCCTCGTGCCACACTTTGTCGAAGGCTTTCGCTACATCTAGAAATAGTACACCAGTGTATCGTCCCATAGTGAACTGCTTGCTGGTGTATTCTACTAATCTGTGGACTTGCTGAACGCAGTTGTGATTTGCGCGAAAGCCAAATTGCGCATCGGGTATGAGTTTGTTTAACTCCGCGTGCGAGCGTAGCCTACTGAGTATTATACGTTCGTATAATTTACCCAAACTTCTCAGTAGGCTAATCGGTCTGTAGCTGTTGGGTTCGGTACGTTTTTTGCCGGGTTTGTGAATTCCGATTACCACGGCCTCTTTCCATTGTGAAGGAAAGATGTTATATTTGAGGGCTGCATTGAATATACTGCATAGAATTAAAACTAAATGGGCTGGGAATAACTTTATTACTTTGTTTGTAATACCGTCCGAACCCGGGGCTTTCCTATCGTGTAGACCCCGAATAAGCGACTCGACCTCATGGGCGCCCACTGTTGGGATAGGCGTATTAATGTCGTTGTTTATATTCGTTCGCGACAAAGTGGTACGACTTGCCACTTCCGAATTTATTGTGTTGTAGTGAGTGGCTTCTTTATCGTATAATGTACTCGGCGTACACTGAAGCTCTAGGCTGTCTGCTAGACATTCGGACTTTTCATCGTCCATGAATGCCGGTGGTTGATTGACTCTACTGAGGGGAGGGAGTGTGGACACTATGTCTTTTTTGAGTGAGCGGGAAAGCTGCCAGAAGGCTGTGTGCGAAGGTCTCAGCTCTTCTAGTGTGGCGTCCCATCTGCTCTGTCTCATGTTACTTATTTCTGTTTTGACCTCCCTCTGGAGGGCACGCAGGCGCTTGCGGTTCTCCTCCGTGGGGTATCGGTCGTACGCGCGGGTGGCGGCGTTCTTTCTCCTCAATAGGTTGCGTACGTCACTCGGCAGTTGCCATCTACGATCGCTCGTATCCGGCGCCCGCCGCGAGCAGTCGTCTAATGCCGATTGCACGTGACCCGTGAGTGAATCGATCGCCAGGGAGGTTTCTTCCTTGGACTTTATGTCCTTGGGGATCTTGTCAAGGTATGCCGATGAGGTGGCCTTGAGATTTTTCTTAAGCCTTGCCCAGTCGGTGGTCAACCTTGTCGTTGAGTTGTTGTGGCCAGAGGGGCCGGGTAAACGGGGGGCAAATTCCAGAGTCACCGGGCGGTGATCTGAGTCTAGTTCATGTTGTACTTCTATTGAACATAAACGTAAGTTTATATTTTTAAGAAGTACAATATCTAATATGTCTGGCCTGTGGGAGACAATGTGAGGGTAGTGAGTCGGCTCTAGTGGCGCTATGACGTCACAACCCAATCTTTCTGCGTATTCCTCTAAGCTTTTGCCCCTCTTGTTAGAACTATGGCAGTTCCATGAGGTATTCTTGGCGTTAAGGTCACCGCCAATGATGACGGCGCCGCCCAAGTCAAGCAAAGCCTTGAGATCACTCTCCACTAAGTGTTTTCCGTCCCTGCTTTCAGGTGACAGGTAAGCCGAGACTATTGTAATTGGCTGATGGCCGGTGAGCGCTAGTGTGCATACTGATGCTTCAATATACGCCAGAGGTGGCGGATCCACAGGCGTGCAGTGCAATGACCTCTTATAGTAGATGAGAGTCCCCCCTCCTCGCGAAGAGACCCTGTCATTACGAACTAAATTATAATTCGCAATTCTAGGGTCCCTGTTGAAAGGCTTGAGGAACGTTTCTTGTACCATAAGAACGTCGAGCTGGTGTTCCCTAAGGAAAATGCCTAGCTCGTCCCTGTGTGGGCTGAGGCTATTTGCATTGTATGTGCCTATTTTAAGGTGTCGTGGTTTGACTCTGCCTGCAGTGTGTCTATCCATTTATTTAAAGCTTAGCGAGCCCAAGCGTTCGAGCATGGGCGAGAATTTAATCGCGACGTTAAGGAGGGCGAGGCTATTTCCCTCGTTTCTTCTTAGCTCAGTGGCGACCTCGCGGATTTCCGCGAAGTCGATGAGGCTGGCAAAATTGGCCACAAGGACTAGATCCGGGTCGAGTCCTTGTGGGGGCTTAGGGAGCGCTTGTGAAGTTACCCTGGCTGTTGATGGTTTAGAGATGGGAGTGCCCATAAGAGGCTTTGGTGGGCCCCCGGCGGGTGTGATTTGCCCAACCGGTGTCGGTTGGGGCTTTGATGGGTGTATAAGAAGGGGTGGGGGGGGCGCTTGAGTGCGCGGAAGTGCGGGGAATGCCTCCTTACTTTGTGTAAGGGGGCGTGACCACGCGTTGCGAGTCGGGAGGGGGGCGGGCACGAAGGCCTTATTGTAATAGCGGGCCTGGCCCGATGGACGAATCGTCCTTTTGGGGACCCGTGGGCAGCCGCGGAAGTTGGCCGGGTGACCCATTTCCCCGCATAGCACGCACGATGGTGGCTCCGTGCATTGGGAGAGGTCTTTGGGCCTTTCACACTCACTGGTGTGGTGTTTGCCTAGGCACTTGACGCACCTGGGGTTGGCGTAACAATTGCTGGACGTATGTCCGTACAGCTGACATTTGTGGCACTGAGCCATGATGCCTGTCTTGTAGGGTGGCTCGACAGAGACACCCATTAAACCGCACACGTGTGTTGTGCGGAATACTTGTTTGCCTTCTTGAGTGTTTTCAAGGCAAACCATGATCATATTAAGTGGTGCGCGACCTCTGCCACGTACCATACGGTGAACCTCCTTGACTGGGAGGTTTTGTGCCTTGAGGGATTCTAAAATCTCCTCCTTGGCGAACTCTTTAGGGACATTTTTGATTACAGCCCGTAGGAGCTTATCCTCGGGCATTGTGTAGGTATGGTAGGGGATACGTTGTTCCCCTAGCATTTTTGATAGTGCGCGGTGGTCATCGGTCGTGTTGACCTCCTCCTTAATTCCTTGCGCGGTTGACCTGGCTGTTTTATATCCCACGTGGTGCGAGTTGCACCACGCGGATATGGCGAACCACCTCTCCTTATCCCGTATGTATAGGGGAGGGGGGGTTAGTTTCTTCGGGGCGGCTGGGATGGTCGCCGCCGAGGTGGTCTTGGCAGTGGGGGCCTTGTAGGCCGAGGCGGTTTGGGCCCCCCTCGTGGGAGGGGTGGGGGCACCTTGCTCCTGGCGGGGAGCAGCGGGTGTTGAGGTGATGGGTTTTGGCTCCTCTGCGGGAGCGATGGTGGCATCGGCAATGTTGTCTTGGCCGCTTTCAATTTTGGCAGCCTTGTTGGGTACTGCCTTGTTTTTGCGCCCCCTCTTACGGGAGCAGACCAGAGTAAACTCTGAATCTTCCGAGGTGTTCTCGGAGTCAGAGCTCTCATTTTCGGACTCCGATGCCGTTCCGGCATCTTCGCCCTCAGTTACCTCCGTTTCCATTTCGACGGAGTGGTTGGTTTCTGCGTCCGGGGAGGCAGGGTAGGAAATGTGACTCATCCCCGGTTCCGGATCTGGGGAAGCGGGGGGGTCGATAAATCTACGGGGCACGACAGTGGGCTCGGCAGGAGCGGGCGATGTCCCTACGGTAGAGGTCGCGGTACGGTCGGGAATCATGTTCCCGAACCGTCTTTTCAGCAGCGTGTAAATCTCCTCGTCGGCGAGGAGTAAATCCAGATTAAAGGCTGGATGAGCCATGGTGGAGGTTACTTATTTTACGCGTCGCGTATGTACGTACGTCGCGGTGCCTAACTCCCCGGGGGGAAGTCCCGGGGGTGAGTGTTATGTTCCCTCCCAACCCCGTGCAGGTCGGGAGGATGTGTACTTACTGAGTTACGAGTGTTATACGGATACACAGGCTGCAACGTCGCGCGATCGGCGCACGGGGCACGTGTTCTTTTTCTGTTCGCAGGTAGACACTGGACCCGGCGGCTCCCGGCTCCCGGCTGCACGCTAGATGCTCGATGCGCTGGGGTCCCTTTTCTTTGTTGTTCGAATTCTTTTGTTCGCAGGTAGCAACGGATCCTTCTTTGTTCTTACACGTGTACAGGCACTTCTATTGCCTCAGGTAGCACTCGGGGCTCGCCTTGGGGTGGCCGGCGCGGGCGCGGGGCGGGGCGTTACAATGGCCGTTGGTCTTTTGTTGTCGGCGCACGAAACACAGAAAATGGTGGTGTAATTACTGGCGCGAGGGATCGCGCCGAGGCGGACGGGTGTCGACGCGCAGGGCGGATCGGACGCGATGGATGGGAGCGTGGCAGACGTGCGTACGCTACAACCACTGGTCGACTATGATGATTGTTTGGTTTACTTTTTTTTTTTTTTTTTTGTGTGTGTTGTTGCCAACAGCTGTTGGCCGCAGATGGCCTTGACAGCTTGACGCGGACTATGGGTGAGCGCTGAGGGCTCTCAACCCGGAGAAGAATATGCTAAGCGACATCGCCCAAGGGCTCCCCCTGTGGGGAACGGACCTCGGCTTGGGGCGTCGCTGGAGGCAAAGTGGGCGTGCCCACGTTTTTAGTAGTGACTTTTGCGCGGCGCGGTTTCGCACCTCGACGGCGAGGGCGGAACCGCGGATATTTATTTGTTAAGGCCTCGCGGGCCGTGTAGGCTCTTTCTTGAGCGAGTGTGATAATGTCGTCCTCTTCGCCGAGGACGTGACGAGGACGTCGGATAGAGGAGATTTTGGAGGGTCTATAGGAAGCCGCCTGTCATGGCAGAGTCAAAGTAGCTCTGAGAGCACCGTTTCATAAACTGCTTGATGGTCGGCAGTTCGAGGTCGATGTGGAGATCGACGTTTCGTATGAACCACGGTGCTTCCGTAGCTCGGCGCATGAAACGATTTTGTAGTGTCTGTAGCCTGTGGATCCTGTGTGGCTTAACATGCGCGAACACCACGCTGGCATAGGTCATGATAGGCCGTATGCAGGTGGTGTAAAGTCGGACTTTGCTACTCAGGGGCATACGCGACCTAGAGTTGAGTAGACAGTGGAGACGGCCCATCACAAAAGCTGCCCGTGCGCGGACTTGCTTTATGTGAGGGGCGAAGCTGAGTCGATCGTCAAGGGTCACACCCAAGTATTTGGCCTGCCTGGTCCAAGTGACCGGCTTGTTGAAAATTTTAAGGGGGGGAATGCTATCGATAGAGTAGGAACGGGCAGTTCGTCTAGTGAACATGACCGCCTGACTCTTCTCGGGGTTGATTTCTAATCTCCATTTCCTAAACCAATTGGCTAGGGCGGTAACCGCTGTTTGGAGAGTCTTGGCTACTGTTGTCGGGGATCTACCAGCACAAAAGAGTGCGGTGTCATCAGCGTAAAGCGCTTTATGTACCCGGTTGAATTTGGGCATATCGCTAGTGTATAGCGTGAAGAGAAATGGGGAGAGGACCGACCCCTGAGGGACGCCGGCCTTGATAGGGTGGGAGGTCGACAACGTCCCTTCCACCCTGTAGCGAAAGCTGCGATGACTTAAGTAGTCATGTATAATGTGAATTAAGTAGTGAGGGATCTTGAGGAGATAGAGTTTGTAGATTAGGCCTTCATGCCAAACCTTGTCGAATGCTTTCGCTACGTCTAGGAATAATACACCCGTATATCTGTTCATGATGAACTGACTACTTGTGTATTCTACCAAACGGTGAACTTGTTGTACGCAGCTGTGTTTAGCTCGGAAGCCAAACTGTGCGTCGGGAACGAGGTTGTTAGCCTCGGCGAATGTACGTAGTCTACTGAGAACTATTCGTTCGTAGATCTTACCTAGACCTCTTAGTAGACTAATCGGGCGGTAACTACTAGGTTCGGTACGGCGCTTGCCGGGTTTGTGGATTCCTATTACCACGGCCTCTTTCCATTGCGCGGGAAAGATGTTATTATTTAGTGCTGCATTGAAGATGCAGCACAACAGGATTATCAAGTGGGCGGGGAATAATTTAATGACTTTATTTGAGATTTCGTCCGAACCTGGAGCTTTCCTGGTTTTGAGACCCCTGACTTCGACCTCATCGGTGGTCACTGCTGGGATTGGCTGATCGGGGCTGTCGTTTCCTAACGAGCGCGAGAGAGTGTTACGACGTTCCACTTCGTCGGCGATGAAGCGGTGATTCGCGGCGTCGGGGTGTAGTGTACTCGGCGTACACTGAAGCTCCAAGCAGTCGGCCAGGCATTCTGACTTTTCATCGTCCATGAATGCCGGAGGCTGGTTGGGTCTGGTGAGAGGAGGGAGAGTGGACACGATGTCTTTTTTGAGTGAGCGGGAAAGCTGCCAAAAGGCTGTGTGAGAGGGTTCTAGCTCCTCGATCATGGCGTCCCATTTGCTCTGTCTCAATTGTTTAATTGCTTGTTTAACCTCCCTCTGGAGTGACCGTAGGCGGGTACGGTTGTCCTCCGTAGGGTAGCGGTCATAAGCGCGTGTCGCGGCGTTTTTCCGTCTTAACAAGTCACGGACGTCGTCTGGCAGGCGCCATTTACGATCGCTCGTATCTGGTACCGGCCGCGAGCAGTCGTCCATTATCGACTGCACGTGACTTGTGAGCGAGTCGATCGCCTGAGAGGTATCTTCCTTAGACGTAATGTCTTTGGGAATTTGATCAAGGTGGACCGACGAGGTTGACTTGAGATTTTTCTCTAGCCGTGCCCAGTCAGTCGCTATCTTGGTCCTTTCGTTGTTGTGGCCTGAGGGGCCGGGGGTGCGGGAGGCTAATTCCAGAGTCACCGGGCGGTGATCTGAGTCTAACTCGTGTTGAACTTCTATTGAACATAAACGAAGGTTTATGTTTTTGAGAAGAAAGATATCGAGTATGTCCGGCCTGTGCGAAACGTTAAAGGGGAAGTGTGTCGGCTCTATGGGCGCTATGACATCAAATCCCAGTCTGTCAGCGAATAGCTCTAAAGTCTTGCCCCTCTTATTGGAACTTTGACAGCTCCAAGAGGTGTTCTTGGCGTTAAGGTCACCGCCAATGATGACGGCGCCTCCCAATTCTAGCAAGGCTTTTAGATCTTTTTCAACCAACTGTTTCGAATGTTCTCTATTGGGAGAGAGATATGCGGATACAAGGGTGATAGGCTGATGGCCTGAGAGGGCTAGCCTGCAAATTGAAGCTTGTTTGGTTTACGAAACTACAACTTCTTTTATACTCTTTCGTACGTCTACCTGAACTCAAAGACATTTAGGGATTACTTCATCATCATTATAATTTTTTTTTATTGTTTCAACATATAATTTACTTGTTCTGAACACAAAGACCTAAACTCAAAGACATTAGGGATGATGATAAAAACAAAAAATTCTAAGAAAAATTCGAAGACATGAACTTTATTGCTTTCAAGGAAAGGCACAATATTCTAATTTTATACTACTAGCAATAAACCAGTTCTTAGAATTTTTTGTTCTTAGTATTTTGTTCTTAGAATTTTTTGTTCTTAGTATTTTTGTTCTTAGAATTTTTTGTTTTTATCATCATCCCTAATGTCTTTGAGTTTAGGTCTTTGTGTTCAGAACAAGTAAATTATATGTTGAAACAATAAAAAAATTATAATGATGCCCAAAAACATGCATTTATTAGTGAAATTCAGTACAAGGTCCATACGGACCTATTCACACGTCCGCGTACTACTCTCACTAAAACCTCAATAACTCCTAAAGTAATGATCCGATCGGCTTGATTTTTGTTTCCAAAAGATGCGCAACAAAATACTCTTGGAATACAGAGTAACTTTGGGGGGGGGGTTGTAGTGGCCGAAGTAGGAGTAATTTCAGTTTGAAAAGGCAAAAAGGTCCCTAGGGACCTTCTCACTCATCGGAGGGTTAAATTGGTATCATCTCCTGCTAGAGACGTGTATACCTCGTCAACGATGTTTGGAAGTCTGCCAAACGATGGCGAGATTTCCTCATTGACGTTCAACTCGCGGACGGCAACATCAATTCCGAAAATTGAATCTGCCCATAGAGGGCTATTCCTCATCGAAGTTGGGTTCGCTGCTTTGTCCATTGCGGTTGGTGCAGTAATTTTGGCTGTCGCCGGTCCTCCAGTTTTCTTTGGCGCCTGGGGTTTTCTTCCGACTTTGGATGGGTCGAATTTCTCAGGTTTGCCTCGATAGCCAGGGCCTATCTTCTTGATCTCTTCTTTTGTGTAGAGTTTTGGTTGGTTGGTTCAATAGTTTACCATTAATCCAGTCCATCTAACCTTCAACCCCATAATCATGTATTAGATAACATCAACACACAATAGTTTTACACCTACCGTTGGCAGTCCACGTGTGTTATGTGCAGACATGGAGTGTCATCGGTAGACGTCCCATCCCATTTCAGATTAAATTTCTCCAAAGGCCTCTGCGTGTTAGATCCATATCCCCATGTAAGCCTTTCAAAGGACCGGGTATCTTCCCTTGGAAGATAGCCGTGAAATTGAGAGATAGCTAGCTAGCTAGACTAAATATAATTTCATTTAACGCATGTGCGTGTGGAGAAATTGGAGACATTAACCATATTATATTTTCTTGCTCTTTATGTGATCATACTGTATTATTCTCATCTCTGATTTCCACTTAATATACCTCTTCCTACTTCCTTTCTAACACTTCTTGCTTCGATTAATATTGATATTAATAAATTTCTTGCGACCTTTATATCTTCCAATAATATCAGATTATAATATTTACCTATATCATTTTCATAAATTTTTATCCTTTGGTACCCTAACATTTGTACCAGATTTTCCTTTATATCTGCTATCCTAAATTCCTATTACCAATAATTAAGATTCCTTAGCTTCCTACACATGTAATTGGCAAATACTCAAACTGAGTGGCCCAAAAGCAAAAGACAAAAAAAAAAATTAATCGAGTAGCTCGAGTAAATAATGGCTTGAGTAGGGATGCAACATCGCTCATAAAAAACATCGATTTTTTCAAAAGTGAAATATCGATGTTTATGAACGATATATCAATGTTAGGAAAACATCGAACATCAATGTTACTAAGTAAGAAAATTCCCCGGACAAATTTTGATGAGCTTTTTTTTTTAGAAAATTTGTGGGCTGTTTTAACATACAGCGGGGTGACATTAGGAAAACTTCGATGTTACGATATCGATGTTAAAAACATCGTTGTTTATGAATGATACATCGATGTTCATGAATGATATGTCGATGTTATTAAGGTATAAAATTCTCCGGACAAATTTTGATGAACTTTTTTTTTTTAGGATATTTGTCGGATATTTTAACAACAGCGGGATGACATCGATGTTACGACGAAGAAATAAAATCCTCCGGAAAAATTTTGATGAGGTTTTTTTTATTTTTCAGGATATCCACGGTCAAGATAAGCAGCGGTGAATTGTATTCTTATTCCGTCACCACACGGACGATCTATGTATGATAAAACATCGTTCATTTTTTTATAGGACATCTGAAAATGTCTCATATCTTATCTTAGTATCGAATGGACAGAAAAAAAATCGAATGTCGATTTTCAAGGGAGAAAGATCGATTCACTGAATCGATTCAGTAGAACATATCGGTTTAAAAATCGATCTTTTGGGCCTGAAAAATCGATTCTTCGATTAATCGATCTCAGATCTCCATCCCTAGTTCTGCAAAAGCCTTTAATAAATTAAAAAAAGAAAAATTGTTGCGTCGCCATTGCCCATTTGTTTCGTAAAATTTGTACCACGAAGCGAAATTAAATTGTGAATTTTAAATATGTATAGTAATTCATATTCAAGTCCGAACAATATACTCGCAACAGACAAACGGTAAAAGAGTTTATGCAAGGTAGTTTAGAATCTCAAGTGAATTAAAAAATTGGTAACCGGTGCATCATTTTAGATCTTCAGATATTAAAATGAAATCAACGCTGTTTTCATCATCCGGGTCCTTTGAGGTTCCGGGTCAACCTGACATGGCATTAAAATATATATAACCTGGATTGGAAGCAGGTTATCAAGTTTTTGTGACCATTTCTTTATTCTTGTTATCAGAAATATGAGGGTCGGAGAACTCAAGTGCCCCGTTAGCTCTAACATTTTTTTGCTGTTGAATTTCATTGTGTGTTATTTTCGGTGATATCTCCAAAATTTATTTCTGGATTTACCAGCTTGTGACAGCATACCTATATAATGTTGATTTTTTATGCTACCTTTACCATAAACTAATATTTTGTGGTACATCGTAGTCATGGAACACTGATATTCATTGAGATTTAGTAGTTTAGAGATTTGTTGGGCATTGTCTGTCTGTCAATATAACCAATATTCTATGCTGATCGTCTAGCTACTCTGGCTATAGTCTCAATGTCAGCTCTCCCTCAATTTTTAAAGCATTCTTGAGTGACCTAACTTGTATACATTTTTGTTTCCTCTAGTGTGTCTGCTTTGCAACATTTTTATGTAACTCTATTTTTATTGGATTTATATCTAATTTTATGGGATATTTTGAGTCCAAATGATTAAACAGATTTGATGTTTTTGACAGAAAGGAGCTAAGAGTGGATATTAGCAATTATGTTTATTTCTTTTCTGTCCATTATGATCAGATATATCTGGAACATGATATTTAAAATTAACCCGTCCAATGTTTGGGTTACAAATGTTGTGATTTTGTTCTTCGACCCACTTCTTTTCTCTCATAATTAAGTCTTTACTCGCTTTTCTATATCATATATGAATAAAGCAACAATAACTATACTGTCGTAGGATTTGATCATAAATCTTGAACAAATCCTGTTTTGATCTTTAGCAGAATATATGCTGCGGCAAATAAGATATTATCTTATTGATCTTGTCTAGTACTGCCATTGAATCCCCATAACCCTTTGATAAATAGTTTCATGTGTTAAGACTCTTCTATTAACACGTTTCCTGTCCACTGAACCATATATGGCTCAGATAACTTGCATTTGGAAAACACTAATATCAGTGTTGGGCTGATTAAAATCAAGTGATTAAAATCATGATTTAAATCGCTTGATTTTTAAAATTAAAATCATGATTTAAAGCATTTTTTTTTTCATTTTATTCAGAACCAGATAACAACATAACATAAAAGTTTTCTCAAAAATCAAAAGAAGTATCTGCTTTTAGCAAAAACAACAAAAAAGAAGTACATAATTCCAAATTCTTGAACTAAACGTAACACCTAAATATTATTACTGTATATTTTCAGTCTATTCATTTTCGTTATACAATTTAAACAAAAACACGAGTTTTCCTCCTTTTTCTATGCCTAATCTGTTTCTAATATCCGAGTGTACAAGACCAAAAGAGCTAAATACGTGTTCTACTGAAGCTGAAGAAGCAGTTGCACACAGGAACTGTTTTATTATTGGCAACTGTTTCAAGATTTCCGGCTCATCATTTTGTGATAACCACCATTGTAGTCCGTTTACATTTTTTATTACTTCGTCCGAAAACATAACTTGCTTAAATGGAGCACTGCGGGCATTTAACTTTATTACTAAAGGTAACAGTCCATTGTTTTCATGTAACTCTTTAATTGTTTCTAAAGCTATATTCTTTTCTTCTGGTGTTAACTGGTATTTTGTTTTTTGTGGATTCAACATATACGCTATAAAATGATATGGCGTTAGTGCTTGCTTATATCGATTATTAAATTGTTGTGTTTTTTGTAATGGTAATTCCACAGATTCATCAAAGATATATTGTAAATGTTTCCACTGCTCTACAGTATCTGCGATAGTAGCATTTTTCCTCTGCACAGTATCAAGAGCAACTGATATAGGTTTTAAAATGTTTAAATAATCTTGCGCTGCATGTTTAATCGCAATATTTGAAACTTTTCGGTAAATAGTGGAATCAATCTCGTTTTTATTTTCTTCGCAGATTTTTAATATGATGTCCCACTGAGTGACATACATCTCTAAGCATTTGCCAAGGCTATTCCATCTCACATCGCTTGGAAGGACTAAAGCGCTGCCTCCTGCTTGACTGAATTTAGCTCTAGCCAAATGGTTATTTCGAAAATATTTAACAATTTGGACCACATGTTCTATAACGTCTTTAACTTGAAAGTCCTTGCACAGTAAATTAAAAATATGTGCAGAGCAGCCATAAGTTATAACTTTTGCGTTCGTTTTTTCTTCTAATGTTTTTCTCATAAGTGTCATACACTCATTTGCAAAAAAAACGGGCACCTAAGCAATGAACCATTTCAAATGTTAATATTTCTTTGTTTGATAATTATAGGTAGTTTTATCCACACAATTTGCTAAATTAATAAGAAAATAATCGTTTTCATCAGTATTTCATAAAATTTAGATACAATTTATGGGAAATAATGCTAAACCTCGCTAGTAGTGTATATTCGCTAGTAGTGCATATGCTCATGAAGTAAAAATAAAAAAGTTTTTTTGTTTGTTTTTCTTTAATAAAGTAAAAGCAGATAAATGTTTAGTATCGAGTGTGACCCCCTCTAGCTAAAATCACAGCTTGAATTCGTCTGGGCATGCTAGCGAGTATATCCCGGATACTTGCTTGCGGAATACGTTCCCACTCCGCAGTAATCACATTCTTCAGCTCTCTGATGGTCTGCGGAGTCGGGTGTACTGATCTCACACGCCGTTTCAGAACGTCCCAGACATGCTCTATGGGATTGAGGTCGGGACTTCGAGCTGGCCAATCCAAACGACGAATGCCGACCTCTTGCACATACGCATTAACATCGCGGGATCGGTGGGCGCGAGCATTGTCGTCCATAAAAATCGAGTCTTCACCTAGAGCGGCCAATGCGGGTTGTGCATGAGAAATTAGAACTTCCGTTATGTATCGATGCCCAGTCAGTGAGCCGTTTTCAATGAAGACTAACTCTGTACGATCCATTGAATTTATTCCTGCCCAAAACATAACAGAGCCCCCACCATAAGGTGTGATTTCTTCGAAACATGCCTCTGCAAAGCGTTCTCCTTGTCTTCTTAGCACTCGCCGACGTCGATCTTCACCGAACAGAGATATCCTGGCTTCATCAGAGAACAAAACCCTATTCCAATCGTCTTGAGTCCATGATTCACAATTTCTAGCGAACCTAAGCCTGTGAACTCTGTGCTCACGGAGTAATTTGGGGCCGCGGGCCGGGCGGTGACTGCGTATATTGGCAGCGAGAAGCCTCCTCCTGACCGTCCATAGACTAATATGCACATTTCTTACTTCTTGGAGGTTGTTCTTAAGATCCACATACGAAGATTTGCGATTTCTCAATGCGCGACTCACAAGAAAACGATCATCCCGTGGTTGGGTACATGGTTTTCTTCCAGAACCAGGCCTTCTCTCGACGGAACCAGTCTCCTGATATCGCTGCCAGGTCCTTTGGACTGTCGAGCGACTAACATTTAGCCTCCTAGCCACGAAACATTGGCTGCAACCCTCTTCAAGCAGCGCGATAATTTTGGTAGCTTTTACCACTTTATCTACCATTTTTGATACAGCCAAACAGCATTAAATAAAGCTTTGACAGTCAAGGATATGAAATTAATCGATAAAAATTGAATAAAAGTTATGAAAGTCGATGTTAACTTCTGGAACTTCGCGCCAAAAATGTAGGATAAAAAGGGGTTTTCTGTAAAAATGAACATCAAATGAAAAATTGAATTTAGAACGTACTTTTTTAAATACCACAGCATTTTTAAAACCGGCCAGTAACGTGTACAAACGATTGAAACCTTTTTGGTATTGTATCTTTTTAAATATGAATGAAAATCAAAACCGCCCGTTTTTTTTGCAAATGAGTTTATTTGCGGCATTGTCTGTCACAAAAGATTTTACGGTGCACTTGTATTTTAATTCACATGAAGAAATCAGGTCACAAACTATTTGAGTTAAATATTCCGAAGTATGTGGATTTCCTGATGTGTCTATAGTTTCGTATAGGAGAGCTTGTCCATCTTCAGTGGTTATCGTTGCGCATATCACTGGTTCGTTGTGTACGTTTGACCACCCATCAATTGACATATTTACGGACTGTCCTGAAAGGGAGGAGAAATATTTTTCTTTTTCCTCTTCATAGATTTCGTCCAAAACACTTGTTGCTACCGTTTTTCTCGAGGGCGGTGTATAACCAGGCCTTAATAACTGAATAGCTTTTTTCACCTCTAAATTCTCAATACATCTGAAGCTCGAATTAGTAGCAAAAATAGCCTTTGCTATTTGTTTGTCAATTATATGTTTTTCAGCAGTTGAAGTCCGCATTACAAAACTACTCATGGTAGGCTGAGTTTCGATTGCTTTCTTTTTTGGACTGGCTCAAAAGTTGTTGGACTTGTTGGTGTTGGTACTTTCGTCATGAGTGAACTACAACTTGAGGCAGATGATGTGCTAGCAAAACTGTCAAGCGACATTCGACTCTCTGGAAAGAGAAAAAAACATAACTGAAAATTATAATTGATGATATATTGTTATAGTATTGAATTATTGATTTTAAAATAAAGTTAAAATGTAGGGTGCGTTATCCATTATTATGGTCATAGGCTCTTTTAAGTTTTCTAAGAGGCCTATGAACCAAACTTTAAATTTTTCGTAGTTCATCTCCTCATGATACTCCGTAGTTTTTTTCGATTTAAAAGCCAGTAAACAATTAGGGACAAATCCACTTGCTGTACCTGCATGGCAAATAATGAGGCGTTCGCCTTTGCCCTCCGGGACTTTGGTACATGACTGTGCCGTATCGTCGGTCCAACTTTTACCCACTGTGTGGTTAGCGTTTAGCCACGTTTCATCCAAAAACACAACTTTACTCCAATCAACTATGTTTTTAGCCTTCCTTAAAAAAGTACACCTTGCAAGGGCAATATCAGTCCTTTCCATAATAATTTTTCTTTTGTTAACTTTTTTGTAAACAAAGCCAATATCCTTTATAACATTCCGCAACGAAGTAATACCTCCTTTGAACAGTTCAGCTTCTTTCAATGATTTTAGAAGCTTAAGCAACGTGGGTAGCTCCATTCTTCTATAATAATCATAAATGTGATTTCTAATAGCGTCCTTAGCAAATTCATCCAAATCTGTGATTGGCTTCACCTTGGTCCGCTTTTTGTTCGGTGTAGATAATTTATTTTCAGACGTCCTTTCTTGACCAATTTTCTCGCGTGTTATACGCGAAACAGTATTGCGGCCAATATCAAGAGCTTCGGCTACTCGTTCTACAATTCGATTCAGTGGTAACAACGGTCCATTATTTTGTTGTTCTCTTTCAAAGTAGTTTCGGAGGCGAACAACAAACTCTCTAGCTTGACTACCCAAAACAGTTTTTTTCGTATGCTTAGGCATGGTTATAACCAACAAATATAACAACAAACTTTAACAAATAAAACAACAAACTATAACAAATAACAATTTAACGAAAACAAACTGATGAAAAATGGATAATACGTGTCACATACAAGGCGGTAGCACTCGTACTGTCAGCATCGCACGGGTAAACAAAATGGCCGACTCGGCGATGCGCCACAGAATAAAAATATGCCACGAAAAAATATGAAATACCAGTTGTTTGAAATGCGTTTACGAAACTTTTTAAAATTTTTGAACTATTAAATTAATTGAATAATTTGTATGAATATATTTTTTCCTATATATAATTTTCATTACAATAATAAACAGAACAACATTTATTTATGCTACGAGTATAATTAGTGATAAAAATTTAATTGCGAATCGTCACATCCCTAGTCACCTGGTATTGACATGTGTCACCCGCACCATGCTACAGCACAAATAGAATAATTAACCTGGGAAAGGTCGCGTTAAAAAAGTTACATTAAAGGCCACGCCACGTGTTAGATTTCACCTAACATTTAAAAACAAAAAACAATCATATATGCCTAAAATATAAATAAAATAAAATTAATAATTTAATTACCTGTGTTCCTCTCTTGATAACTACAAACATCGTGGTGTGCTTTAAGTCTTTGGACTAACCCTTGAATATCTTTCTTGCACTTTCTACAAATAGCCCTACACCCCAATTTATTTGGATTTGTTGTCTTAAAATAGAACTGCCATATTGGGTCCTCTTTTCTTCCACTCATTTTACTTTATTTATATGTTTTCACTTCACTTAACTAACTTAACTAAACTAGCGAATTTTTTTTTTTTTGTGTGTACAGCTGTTGGCCGCAGATGCCTTGACAGCTTGACGCGGACTATGGGTGAGCGCTGAGGGCTCTCAACCCGGAGAAAAGTATGGTAAGCGACATCGCCCAAGGGCTCCCCCTGTGAGGAACGGACCTCGGCTTGGGGCGTCGCTGGAGGCAAAGTGGGCGTGCCCACGTTTTTAGTCGTGACTTTTGCGCGGCGCGGTTTCGCACCTCGACGGCGAGAGCGGAACCGCGGATATTTATTTGTAAGGCCTCGCGGGCCGTGTAGGCTCTTTGTTGAGCGAGTGTGATATTGTCGTCCTCTTCGTCGAGGACGTCGGATGGATGAGATTTTGGAGGGTCTATAGGAAGCCGCCCCAACCACTAGTTGGTTGGGGTGTGTCATGGCAGAGTCAAAGTAGCTCTGAGAGCACCGTTTCATAAACTGCTTGATGGTCGGCAGTTCGAGGTCGATGTGGAGATCGACGTTTCGAATGAACCACGGTGCTCCCGTAGCTCGGCGCATGAAACAATTTTGTAGTGTCTGTAGCCTGTGGATCCTGTGTGGCTTAACATGCGCGAACACCACGCTGGCATAGGTCATGATAGGCCGTATGCAGGTGGTGTAAAGTCGGACTTTGCTACTCAGGGGCATACGCGACCTAGAGTTGAGTAGACAGTGGAGACTGCCCATCACAAAGGCTGCCCGTGCGCGGACTTGCTTTATGTGAGGGGCGAAGCTGAGTCGATCGTCAAGGGTCACACCCAAGTATTTGGCCTGCCTGGTCCAAGTGACCGGCTTGTTGAAAATTTTAAGGGGGGGAATGCTATCGATAGAGTAGGAACGGGCAGTTCGTCTAGTGAACATGACCGCCTGACTCTTCTCGGGGTTGATTTCTAATCTCCATTTCCAAAACCAATTGGCTAGGGCGGTAACCGCTGTTTGGAGAGTCTTGGCTACTGTTGTCGGGGATCTACCAGCACAAAAGAGTGCGGTGTCATCAGCGTAAAGCGCTTTATGTACCCGGTTGAATTTGGGAATATCGCTAGTGTATAGCGTGAAGAGAAATGGGGAGAGGACCGACCCCTGAGGGACGCCGGCCTTAATAGGGTGGGAGGTCGACAACGTCCCTTCCACCCTGTAGCGAAATCTGCGATGACTTAAGTAGTCATGTATAATGAGAATTAAGTAGTGAGGGATCTTGAGGAGATAGAGTTTGTAGATTAGGCCTTCATGCCAAACCTTGTCGAATGCTTTCGCTACGTCTAGGAATAATACACCCGTACATCTGTTCATGATGAACTGACTACTTGTGTATTCTACCAAGCGGTGAACTTGTTGTACGCAGCTGTGTTTAGCTTGGAAACCAAACTGTGCGTCGGGAACGAGGTTGTTAGCCTCGGCGAATGTACGTAGTCTACTGAGAACTATTCGTTCGTAGATCTTACCTAGACCTTTTACTAGACTAATCGGGCGGTAACTACTGGGTTCGGTACGGCGGTCGCCGGGTTTGTGGATTCCTATTACCACGGCCTCTTTCCATTGCGCGGGAAAGATGTTATTATTTAGTGCTGCATTGAGGATGCAGCACAACAGGACTATCAAGTGGGCGGGGAATAATTTAATGACTTTATTTGAGATTCCGTCCGAACCTGGGGCTTTTCTGGTTTTAAGACCCCTGACTAACGATTCGACCTCATCGGTGGATACTACTGGTATAGGCTGATCGGGGTTGTCGTTTCCTAACGAGCGCGAGAGAGTGGTACGACGTTCCACTTCTTCGGCGATGAAGCGGTGATTCGCGGCGTCGGGGTGTAGTATACTCGGCGTACACTGAAGCTCCAAGCAGTCGGCCAGGCATTCTGACTTTTCGTCGTCCATAAACGCCGGTGGCTGGTTGGGTCTGGTAAGAGGAGGGAGAGTGGACACGATGTCTTTTTTGAGTGAGCGGGAAAGCTGCCAAAAGGCTGTGTGAGAGGTAAACTAGCGAAATGCGCGAACGTCAATTTATAGGTTGAAAAGGAAAACAAGCCTCGACACGACACGACACGACAGGAATATTCTTGCAAAAAGCACAACAAACGCGTTCGTGCCTCACTCGGCACTGTATAGTGAGTGAGTGTATAGGACAGAAGGAAAACAAATCGCGACAAGAATTTTCTTGCAAGAAGCGCGACAAATGCGTTGTCACAAGTTTTTGAGGCGCAAATTGTATTATAACTTTTAGACTTATACATTAAAATAATTAACAATAATTTCAAAGAATCAAAATGTTCAAATTTTATGTTCAAATTTAAAAAATCAAATAAATCATGATTTTTTAAAAAATATCAATGGTTTTTGATTTTTTTAATAAAAATCAGATTTTGCCCAACCCTGACTAATATGTTCCTGAGCCATATGTGCGTCAGACGACATATACAATTTCTATAGCAAATATTTCTACGGGACGAGCTCGTACTTTACTAAATTTTCATGGGACGTGTCAAGACCACCATATAGTAAAGAAAAGCGCTAAAACATACGAAAAAATATTTTTATTTTTTTATAAAATTACAATTCTTGCAAAACTCTCCCTAATTATGTTTGTTTTGGAAAAATGGTAAATAAATAGGTTTTTTGCATTGCAAACACCCGGTATCTATTTGACTTTTTTAGCAACAATTTCCCAACTTGTACCATTTTTTCTCAACTCTTTGTAGCATCCGTTGCAACGTTTCTGGACAATTTGGTTGTCCACTTTTCGCTGAATTTTTGAAAGAAAATTTTGACTTGTGATCAAACTAGGAGATGGTCTTGGACTGCTAGTCAGTGTATTGGAACTCGTAACTATTGAATTGTCCAAGTGCAAGAACTCCTTGAACCGTATGTGTTTCAGAGCAGTAATATCTACTGCCGATTTATTTTATTATTCATATTAAAATGGTTTTCTTCTGACAACATAAACATTATTTTGCAAAAAGTCTACTGAATTTGTGGCTTAACTTTGATTTTTTGTTTAGGACAGAGAACGTGTTAATAATATGGGGGAAGGTTTATCTAATAACTGGATTGTTCTTTCACATTTTTGGGAAAGCATTTCCTTTAAATATAGGAATAGTTGCCTATTTTCCAATTCTTGTATTAAGTGTGTAAATTTTCATTTTCCTCTTCTCGCCCTTTGGTATATTTTGGCATCATAATTTGTTAGTTTTAAATCATTCTGTAAGAAATTATAGGTTTCAATAACAATTTTCGGTTGCTGAAGATAATAAGAGCTTTGTCTGGGTTATAAGGTTTTTCAATTTTATTAATTTTGTTAACCTTTTTACTTGATATACTTAAGAGTATGTGTAAAAAATTTGTAATATACAGTCAATCTGGGTAACTTTGACAGATAAGTGCGATATTTTACACAATATTATAAAATTTAAGGATATCACACGACTGTATTTTGCTTTCTTAGTGCTCTCATAACACATGTCACCCGTAAACATTAATTAAATTGTCCAAAAATTCACCAGTCCATAAGAAAACCTGATTTTCTAGTCTGTCAAAGTTACCGTTATTACATGGGTAACTTTGACACACATAGAACCATACATAGAAAAGTAGTAATTATTATATTTTGTATTAATCTGGGTAACATTGGTTTATGTTTTTCTTCTAAATGGGTGTAACCGACGTAATAAAACCATTATGTAATTTTCAGTTTTGTCTTATATTTTATAAAATAATCAATAATCAATCTACGACATTTGGCATTGTTATTCATATTTTAATTAGTATCAAAAAACCTTTAAAAACACATTTGAGGCAATATTTTTTGTGTAACTAAAGAGAAAAGAAGCTAAAATAATTAGAAAAAAAAGAAAAATTGTGACCACTTGAGCATAAAATGTTTATTCACCCCACACCATATGGAGCAAACCATCGTCAATTATGTAGGTTCCGAACTGTCTTAACCTGATTTTACTATTATTTACAGCGGATACAACATCATCATATTTAATTTTAATCAATTCCTTTTTATCTGGCCACATCCAACCACCGTCTATAGACTTACTCATGACAACAACCATATAATATGGGTATGTTGAACTTACGACTTTACCTGGAAACAACAAGCCTTCTGTTTTAAATATTATTGTAGTTCCAGGTGAGAACTCAGCATATTTTGAAGTGGAAGGTTCGGGTGCGAAGACAATTTCTCCTTCTTGCTCTTGTTGCAAAATTCCGTCTATAACGACAAATTCTTCAATCACGACTTCTTCTGTGATTTCTGTTTCTATTTCTTCGCTTTCTGGTGGCAATTCATCTAACAATTTTGATGTCGATGGTGGTGATTTGGATGACGAGTTAACATTTGCTTCTTCTTTATTCTCATTTTCTTTGTGCTGAATCTTAAGTTTCTTCTTATTCTTTGAACCTTGTGGCCGGCCTCTTTTAACTGAAACCTTTGATTTCGTCACATTAGCGTCATTTTTCTTTTTATAATATGCTTCGACTTCATCTACTGATACACTCTTACCAGCGCTGATTGGCATTTGAAATTTTCTCTGGTTCTGGATGCCTAAATCAGTAGTGCGTATTGAATTCAGGTAGCTTTTAAAGCTTTCTCCTAAAGCTTCTGTGGCGTTATTTATATTTGTTGGGGTTTTTGCATATTCAGCAAGTCGACTCAACGCTTCTCGGCGACTTGAGGGATAAATACCAGTTGCTTTAAATCCTGCGACGATATTACTAGAAGAATGCTGAGCACTCAGTTCCAGAGTTCTTTTCAAGAGCGCCGCAAAGTAATTTTTGGGAAGTGCAACAGCTTTTTTACCCCTCGTCGTTTGTCGCCATTCCAAAAGTACAGATCTCCACGAAGATTTTAAAGAACTAAAATAACCCACATCAAGTGGTTGGAGAATGTGTGTAGAGTTAGGTACTAAACAAATAAATTTTATATTGTTGTCTTTGCATAACTTCAATGTGTTAACAGAAATATGGGAACTTAAGTTATCGCAGAGGAGAACTTTCTTGCCTTCTTTCTTCAATGCTATGGGGAGAAAATGTGTGCCAAACCAGTCTTCGAAACTTTCTAGATCTATCCAACCGGTCTTTGTGACACTCATTCGTGATCCAGGTGGTGTTCCAATAAGCCAATCAGACCAAATGTTCTTAGCTTTAAATATGAAGTATGGAGGGATCATTTCGCCAGCAGCATTCCCACGAAATACAGTCGTATAGCACGATTTCGTTCTAGGGTCCTTGTTAAATGGTTTAAGGGAGTATTCTACTGTAGAGGCATGAATTTCGCCCGGTTTTAGAAGCGCTGTACAAAGGAAACAAAAAATATTTTTAGCATCCATTTTTTTATCATTTGTTTATTGATGTTTTATTATTACACAAAAAAATTATTTAAAAAAAAATTTAAATTGACAAAGTTATGAGCAGTCAAAGTGGGGGGTCAAAAAAAAGCGGGTTTCCTGGCGTGCATTATTCCAACCCTCCTAGTGATCTGAAACATAAAAAACAGACGGATTCTTAATTATAGATGCTGCTATCGTATATCCCTTGGATAAGTTAATTTTTTTTTTTTTAAATGGCGGCAGTTTGATAATAAAATATTTTGTTTTCATTATATTTTTTTAACAATTTTTAAATTACAATTTTACAAATTTTTAATAACAATTTTTTTAAAAATACTAAATGAGAAGTTATAGTTTTGGGCAGGGTTCACGAGATGAAGCGATGTATAGAGAACATCCTCTCCAAATTTGAAGTAAATCAATTCATTAGAACTCGAGATATCCTTACCGCCAGCTCGAAAAAAGTAGTTCCGAGAAAAACGCGTTCAAAGTCTTGAGACAAGTTTTCGACAATTTTACTTATAGAATGGTACAGAATACTTACATATTTTTAATCGGCGATTCCTGCTCCATATAAGAATCCTTCCTCTACTTCAAAATGCTCATTCTCCGATGTTCTTTGGTGAAGACGTGCAGTTCTACCCTCCTTTGACGCCTCTGAAGTCCGGAGTTCCGAGCGCTCGATACGCGCTTCGTCCCGTCTCGCTGCATAAGCATTAGCTTCTGGGCCAATCGTGATTCCCATAACATCTAAGATTTTTAATATAGGTATAAAACCTTCATTAAAAATACTAACTGCGAAGAAAGTGGCAATTTCAATTGTCTTCGGCGTGAATGTGCTTCGGAGCAAAAGTCCAAATTAACGAATTCAAAGATTCGTTATTATTTTGGGTTTCAGAACATCGTTCCAATAAAGAATCAGCTGATAAACTTTCATAAATTGGTTTTATTACTTCTAAAACTTTGTCATTTAGAGGAGGATTTTTGTGGTCAAATTCGTCAATAGTGCCGTCTTCTATTGCCTTCTGATACTTGCACCAACTAGATGAACAATTCATGTGCTGAGGATTTTCGTTAGTTGAAATTTTATGAAAGTAGGTTGCCCACACATCTCTCTTCATGTCTTCAATAGAATCTGGATTTCGACGAATTGCCAAACCATAATATAAATACAATTCATTGATAAGCTTATCAGTGAGTTTACCAGCGCCTTTGCCACCAATACCTTTATTATCTTTTTTTGCTTTACGTAACCGTGAACCCATGCTTTTTTGAACATGCCCAACACACTCCTTTTTTCTACTACCGGGTTATCATTGTAGGGGTTAATATCAAGAATGCCCTTGAAAGTGTTCGAGTCACCATCTCCGATATATCGGATATATTTGGCATTATGCTTGGTTTCCGACCTCCCAAACATTTCAACAACCGCGTCAACTTCCATTTTTCCGGCGCTTCCTTGATGATTTATAGTGCAGACTTCTGCGTGCTCTTTATACCAATCTAGATAAACTTCGATGTCATCATTTTTTTGTGGTTTTCCATTAATGTCCAGGCAGTTACAGGGCCAAATCTGGAATTCTATGATTTAGTGGTTCGGTGGCCTGGCAGTACTCACGATAGTTTTATCTACAACAGCAGTGCTGTTAAGCAAAAAATTAATACAGGGGTTTTAAAAGGGATAATTTTAGGGGATAGTGGGTATGCAGTGAGCAATGTGCTTCTGACACCATTTTTATCACCAAATTCATCTCCACAAGAAAATTATAATAGAAGCCACATAAAAACTAGAAACACAGTGGAAAGGTGTTTTGGCATTTGGAAAAGACCGATTTCTTTGTCTTCAGTTGGGAATGGGAATTAAGTTGGACACAATTGTGGCTGTTATATGTGCATGTGCAACACTACATAATTTATAATTGACGGTAGATGACTTATGGCCTTTGAATTGGGACAGCAGTGAGTATAATGATGTTGATATTGCATTCATTACCGAAACACCTAATAGTAATGGTTTTGTGGTGCGACAAAATTTGGTTGAAAGGTTTTTTTCACATTAAACTAATGTTAATTGAAAAAAAAACGTAAATCATATAATTATACTTTTATTTTAAACCTAACTTATTATTTTCTTCAATGCTTCCAATTCAATTTTTGCCTTTTCTAACAATATTTGGTTTTTTGCTTCTTCTAATAGTGCAGCCTTCTTATTTATATGTCCAACTTCTATTTTTATATGTTCAGCTTCTAACTATAAACAATACAAATAATAAGTCAATCTGGCAATCAATTAAGTCATTAAAACCATTACATAGGTTGCTGAAACTCGTACAAACCTGTGCTTTCAATATTTGAATTTCAATCTTTTTCTTGTATTCTAAATGTTTGACTCTCATAATAGCTTCCCGACGAACATAGTCTGTCGGTCTACGCACAGAATCAGTTGATTTGATAAATTCTGTTTCACCTAAAAGAATAAAAAGATTTCATTATAAAATTATTATTTAGTTTTTGTTTGGCAATTTTTGGCAGCAGTATAGAGTCCAGAAATTATAGTAGCCAGTGTATGGCAACAAGCTCACCGCCTGTTACATGGGACTTAAATATAAATGTAGACACCGAAGTCTCCTGGCACTCTCACTCTCTGCTTACACCGCAAGCATTATGGCATGGTAATAAAAATAAATAGAATTTTGTATTATAACATGAATTCTGCAATACCTGGACTATTTTGTGCATATTCAATTTGAAGGCTGTTGGTTGCCAGTTTTTCCTGGTTTATTAAAGCTCCATATTCTTCAGTATCCACTTTATGTTCATCATTCTTTGTATCTAAATTAGCAACATACCAGTGAATAAAACATATAATATACACAGATAACAAATCTTTTATTGTATTATTTAATTAAATATTTTTACCATCACAACTTCATCTGTTCCAAAGTAAGCTAACACTTACTAAACGTTAGTTTGTGATATGGGTACCAGGTAGTGGATATAATATGTATATTACTTTTTTGTAAGTACATACATAGAAAACACCTAGACCAAGTGCAAATATCTGTGTTCATCTCACAGAATACAATTCATCATACAAAGATTTGTCTTGGGTGGGAATCGAACCCTGAACCTCTTGCATAGAAAGTAGTGCAACTACTGACTGCTAAGACACCTGTTGAATCAAAATATATCATAATTTTTCCACCCATGTTAACAAGTTAATTTTAAATTATTTACCTGAGGCATTAATTGAGACATCGTCATCTATGGCATTTAGAACTGTACCATCACTGTCAAATGCATTTTTTATCTCACATATCATGACAGGTGCAGCCTGAAACATTAAAATAATAATAAACAAATAATTTAGTGTATGGGCATAATAAAACAATGTAAGCCACAAAGGCGCCTTAATGTAATGCAGAAGATACAATAATACTAACATCTTCAACCATGCTTATTATAGCTCCAAGTTGAGGTGGTGGAGGAGGTAACTGCGGTCCACCACCAGTTCTAATTAAATTCCCTCTTTCTGTGGCACGGGCTTTACGTGTGAAAGCTTTCATGTTATCCCATGCCCTCTTTAAAGTGGTCTCCCGCTAGAAAAAAGATTATGAAATTTTATAAATGAATAATTCATAGCACATAATTATTACCAATAACTGAATTATTAAACCTTATGTACATTGGCATTGCAATTAAACTCTTGTGTTATTGAGTCCTATGCCGCTTGCTTCTTTGCTACCGACTGGCCATCCGTCAATTTGGATTCTACGATAGGTCTATTTTTAATTAATTGGGCCGATATAGCCTTTTCATCGCCGGTAAAGTTGGCCACTCTTTTGCGTGGTGTTTTTGGTTCAAGATCCTAAATTGAAACAGAAATATGAATAATTATTTGCGTGGTGTTTTTGGTTGAAGATCTTTAATTGAAACAGAAATATGAATAAAAATTGAATAATTATATGCGCGGTGTTTTTGGTTGAAGATCCTTAATTGAAACAGAAATATGAATAGAAATTGAATAATTATATGTTGACATATATTCGCCGAATATATAGTGGTACTTACCATGATGTATTTTATGGGTTAAAATTAAAAAAAAAAACAAAACAATAATTTCAATTCGAGCAAATCTTAACCTTGATATGATGTGATTTGACAGACAAATTGACACTGAATCTTACGAGTGATGCTGTGTAAAAAAGAGCACGAATAATTTATTTTGTTTGAACGAAAATAACTGCTTCGCTTTGGTTTTTAGTAAAAACTAACCAGAAGAATACTAATTGTTATTTATAATTTCATAATAATAATTTGTGATGTGTTTAAAGGATTTATTTTTCATTAATTAATATTCACACTTTTTAAGTGTGGCTACACCAACGTTTTATCGATATGGAATCAATAGTGATTTTGATGTTGCTCCGCCTTACGGATACTTAAAGCTGTCATTACGTAATGAACCCTTAAATAATGCCTCTGGGATGTAGCAGTCGTTAACGGAATTAATGCTAATTAGTTAAGTACTCGGGTCATTTGCTTGTTTAACTCCGATGAGTGACAGTTCTGAACTTCACAGCCGTGTGAAAAGGTCCCTACGGACCTTTTTTGTAAATGTTCAATGCACATTGAACATGCAACGCAGCAAACTCAAAAGTAGAGCATGTCAACATACAAATTTGCAGAATTAGCACTGACATGATTAAAGACACTGCGTTATACTTTACACTTACGACACACTAACACAAAATGGTATATGTGTGTATTAGCAATAAGTAGTATATAAGGTGTACATTGTGTAAAATAAATCAGATTTGAATTTATTCATCTCTCATTTACATCCCTCTCACTGTGGCCAAGACACCCTTAGCCGTCAGTTCTGACCAGTCCTGTGAGTCTGCTTGACTGGCAGTGAGAGTTACCAATCCTCCACCCAAACCTCCCTCTCACTGCGGCCAAGACACCCTTAGCCGTCAGTTCTGACCGGTCCTGTGAGTCTGCTTGACCGGCAGTGAGAATTACCAATCCTCCACCCAACATCCATCTCACATCTACCTGTCACCTTAGGTAGCGCGGTGCAGGTATCCCATCATATAGTCTAGGAACTTAAGGGCTTTAGGTACATCAAACTATAACCTTAGGTTCTTCTGTCAAACACGGCGTTAGTCCACTAGCCCAGACTACGCCTGTACAGTAAATCATGTTTTTTTCATATAATTTTTTTTTTGTTTTTATTGTTTATAACTAAATTCTACATACAAAAATAATTTTTTCAATTTCTTTAATTTTTTTTTTTTTGCTTGAATTTTCTTAAGACTATTATAAAAAAGTTTAAAAATTATTGTTGTTGAGCGTGTACTTCTTGTCCCCCGCCCTGTGCGCAAGTGTTGCAGCGATGTAAAAGTGTGCTATGTTCTCCGCAAACAGCGTTGCCGCAGACGAAGCAGTATGCCCGCGTTTTCCGCTGCCGCCCGTTCTCAGAACGGCAAAGGCGACATGACGGTCTACTTGACCTAGCCGCAAACGACGGTGCATTGCCTTCCATCGGTCTTGGTAATACCTGAAATGAAAAGAAAAATAAAAAACAAATAAATATATATTCTATTCTTGAATTTGAAGATGTTTTTCTTACCCTGACATCGAATGCTTCCATCGCATTGCGTATCCTTGGATATGAGGTTATATGGTTGTTCAGGGCACGTTCTTCGATATTTGGTGTGGCCAATTGTTTCGTTAGCAGTAACAAGAACGACCGCCGTCTGTCACTCCTTTTTATAGGCTTCATTTCATTGTAAATCGTAAAAGCAGCCAATGCAGCGTCGTCCAGCATATTATAAAACATGGCCAACGGCCCTCGTTGTGTTGCTCTTTTGCAGCTGTAAGTGCCTAGCATTTGATCCATGGTATCAACGCCGCATTTGTTGACGTTGTAATCTAATATGGCATAGGGCTTCCGCTTCTCGGTTTGCTCGTCAACGAGGCAGGTGTAGTGCATTGTGGAGAGCACGTTCACCACTTTATTTTTTTTCGGCACGTATGAGCATAACGCTATATCCCCTTCGTTGAACCCAAATAATGTACTATTGATGGTGCGCTTCGGGTTCTTCTTGAACTCCTGTGGAATGAATGTTTTGTTGTAGCGCACTGTACCAACATATGCGGTCTTCCTCCTCAACAAAATACGCGCCAAGTCAAGAGTGGTAAAGAAATTATCCGCGTATATAGTACGGCCAGCCTCTAAATATTTTTCCACAAGATCCAGCACTACGTTCTGCCTTTGGTTTATCTCCCGTTGTTGGTTTGGCAGTTTTCCAGAATATATCATTCCCTTCACAGGATAATAACTCTGTGAGTCGCATAACCACCATACTTTCAAACCATACTTAGCTGGCTTTGACGGAATATATTGTGAAGCGGGTGCGGCCTCTGTAAGGGAACAACTGCTCATCAACTGTTAGTGCTTCATGAGGAGTGTAAGCTGCTGCCAAGTTATGTTGCAACATTTGCCAAATATCGTCAATAGCCGCAGTTTTGCTGTTGATGAGTCGCTTTGGTCGAGTATTTCCATTGTCGAATCGAATAAATTGCTTTATACACATGAAGCGACCATACGACAACGCAGCTTTGTATATTGGGCAACGCGTCACGCCCCATAATTCCATAGCTGGTTCATGGTTTGATCTTGTGAGTCCAGCATACAAAAGCATCAGCTACAAAGGCGTCAAACTCTTTCACTGTCACTGGCTTCCACTCCTTTTTCTTCATGGGATTCGCCAAATTCCATGCAGCTGTAACCTCCCTGCCTTTACGATTTGTTTCACGTAGCACTAAGTGTATTATTTCCTCTGTCATGATTGAACGCATTATTGTATAGGGGTCGTGTATATTTCCTGTTGGTCCTGGTTTCTTTCTTGTGAAGTCGACCACGTTATGATTACGAGTGCGTGATGTTGGTGGTGCTTTTTTACTCCATTGGATGCCATCTTTACCAATATAGTAACTTTCATTCGTTTCCTGTCTATCATTTTCTTCCTCTTCATCATCGTCGTCATCAGTATCTTCATTTAGCTCGACGTATCCTTCAGTTTCGGCATCTGACTCTTCAGCAGGTTGGTATGTGCGATCTTCATCATCCTCAACTTCATAATTATCAATTGCAGCAATATCAATTTCTTCATCCATGTCTTCGTCCATAAAATCAGCAAATATACTATCAGCTGCACGCCTTTCATCCGCAGTCATTTGCTGGTAACGTATACTACGGCGTACAACAATTTCAGCAACGTCCAAATTACTTGCATCTGCCATATTTATATTTTTGTTTCTATCACACACGATTTTACTTTTCGCTGTCTAAACTTTGACTGATTTGGTTTGCGCGCCTCGCTATGCTCTCCACCCTCTTGTGGGTGGGAAAACGGTTCCAAGATTGAAAATCTTCTGCCCGTGGCTTCTACTCCGACTCTTAATAAAGCCGGGACGTCGGGTTGAAGGCCTCGGTTCCCACCACTCTTCACACCTAGAGGCGGTCAGTCCAAGCCGAATGAGACCCCCGGTTGGCCCGAGGGAGGTTCAGCTTAGGACGACCTGCGACTACCAGGTGACACTAGTGGGAGAGACCGGGCTATCTGTGGAGTCTTGGGGTTAATTTTGTGCGCCCCTGCGCCGCCCAAGCATGATGCTCGTATTTAGATAAATACGTGCAGATGCACTAGGGGGCAGCGGCCCCGGGGCGGGGTGTGTCGTGGTTATAAGGGGAAGGTTATGAGCCCTCCCCGAGGCCCCACTGGGAGGTGGGGCTGGATAGGTAGGAGTAAGGATGGGTGTAGAAGGGTGAGCGCTGGCTTTAGGCCAGGTGGAGAAGTAATTGTTTTAGAGAGAAGATAATGCGAAGATAAGAGAAGAGGGGTTAAATAGTATCTAAGGGGAATGCAAAGTCCCTGGGGGACGGCTTGTCCCTCGGGTAGAGATCTGGTGGGCGCGCATGGAGTGGTGCAATGTCGCGTATATGTTCCCACTGCGAGGCATCGGCGCGCTGGAACATATTAACGGCTAATTGCCGTGCAAAGGTGGAAATATCTTCTACCCGAAGGGGGTTTTTGCCCACATTCACTGACATCCGCCATTTGGCGAGCCACTGAGGGAGGAGATCAATGGTGCGCTGCATTTTAAGTGCTGCGTGTTTGGTGTTGAGGCTGGTGGTGATGTATGCCACGTCATCGGCAAAAAGCGCGAGCTCGGCCTCTGGGGTGGATGGAATATCGTCAGTGAAGTGGGTGTAAAGTGCTGGAGAGAGGCAGCTACCCTGGGAAACACCAGCGGCAATCGGCCGGAGGGATGATAGTTCTCTTTCCACCACCACTCGGAAGTAACGTCCTTGTAGGAAGCAGGAGACCACCCTCACGATCCGACAGGGTGTCGTTGATGTTGACAGCTTCAGGAGCAGACCGGCGTGCCAGACTCAATCGAAAGCTTTTTCCATGTCGAGGAATACTGCAACGGCATGCTCACGCTTGTTGTAAGCAGCCGTGATCCGGTGCAGTACCCTCGACAGCTGGAGAGTCGTACTATGTTCCGGCCTGAACCCAAATTGTTCTGGCCTGGGTGTAATATGAGGCGTTAGGTGCCGCAGTAGGAGTCTCTCGAAGAGTTTAGAAATAGCCGGAAGGAGAGTGATCGGTCGGTAACTCTCCGGCTTCAACACGTTCTTCCCCGGCTTGGGGATCATAATCACTCGCCCCTCTTTCCATGATGAGGGGAATACCCCGGTGCGCAAGATCCCATTAAAGAGACGAGTTAGCGCTACTGTGGTTCTTGTGGGTAGGTGGCGGAGCGCAGCATGGGTAATCCCATCTGCGCCCGGGGCTTTCCTCGGCTTGAGTTTTGAGATGGCTGAATGTTCCATATTGGGAGTGATTATGATCGGGGAGTCCTCTGGGTCTATCGGCCGTGAGAGGCTCTCTTCGAGCTCTCGAATCCGTTACTCCACTGCGGCATCCTCTTCCGGGTTGGTATTTGCTGGTGGGTTGGGCCGGAACAGTCCCTCTAAGTGGTCGGCGAATATTTCAGCTCGGTCTGCTGCCCTATACGGATTTGGTTTACTTTTTTTTTTTTTTTTTTTTTTTTGTTGTGTTTATATATGTATAGCTGTTGGTCGAGATGACCTTTACAGCTTAGCGCGGTCAATGGGCGAGCGGAAGGCTCTCAACCCGGTAAGTGCGTTAAGCGAAGATCGCCCGAGGGCTCCCCCTGTGGGGAACGGACCTCGGCTCGGGGCGTCGCTGATGACAAAGTGGGCGTGGCCACGTTTGGGTTATTGACTTTTACGCGGCGCGGTTTTCGACCTCGTCGGCGAGGCCGATACCGCGGAGTTTTATTTGTTATTGCTGCGCGAGCTGTGTAGGCCCTTTCTTGGGCAGTTGTTATAGAATCGTCCCCTTCTTCGAGAAGGTGACGAGGACGTCGGATCGCGGATATTTTTGTGGGGACGTAGTTGGCCGCCCCAACCACTAGTGGATTGGGGTGAGTCGTGGCAGAGTCAAAATAGCGCTGGGAGCAACGCTTCATGTACTGCCTGATGGTCGGCAGTTCGAGGTCGATGTGTAGATCGACGTTACGAACGAACCACGGTGCTCCCGTTGCCCGTCGCATAAATCTATTCTGAAGTGTCTGTAATCTGTGGATCCTGTGTGGCCTAATGTGCGCGAATACTACACTAGCATACGTCATAATAGGCCGTATGCAGGCAGTGTATAGACGAATTTTATTTTTTAAAGATAAATAGACTATGAAGGCGTCCCATCACAAAGGCGGCGCGCGCGCGGACCCGCTTTATGTGGGAAGAGAAGGTGAGTCGGCTGTTGAGGGTCACACCCAGGTACTTGGCCTCCCTGCTCCAGGAGACAGGTTGGCCGAAGAGGGTGAGAGGAGGGATGCGGTCCGGGACGCACATGCGGACAGTCCGTCTGGTGAACATGACCGCTTGGCTCTTCTCGGGATTGACTTCTATTCTCCATTTCCTATACCAATTGGCAAGGGCGGTAACCGCTTTCTGGAGTGTTTTTACTACGGTTGTCGGGGAGTAACCCGCACAATAGAGTGCGGTGTCATCGGCGTAAAGCGCCGTGTGCACACTAGTGAACTGTGGTAGATCGCTTGTGTACAGCGTAAACAGAAATGGGGCGAGGACCGAGCCTTGAGGGACACCGGCCTTGAGAGGGTGGGAGGTCGACAACGTCCCTTCCACCCTGTAGCGAAAGCTGCGATGACTCAGATAGTCATGTATTATTAAAATTAGGTATTCAGGGAATTTGAGTGTATATAATTTATAGATTAAGCCCTCGTGCCACACTTTGTCGAAGGCTTTCGCTACATCTAGAAATAGTACACCAGTGTATCGTCCCATAGTGAACTGCTTGCTGGTGTATTCTACTAATCTGTGGACTTGCTGAACGCAGTTGTGATTTGCGCGAAAGCCAAATTGCGCATCGGGTATGAGTTTGTTTAACTCCGCGTGCGAGCGTAGCCTACTGAGTATTATACGTTCGTATAATTTACCCAAACTTCTCAGTAGGCTAATCGGTCTGTAGCTGTTGGGTTCGGTACGTTTTTTGCCGGGTTTGTGAATTCCGATTACCACGGCCTCTTTCCATTGTGAAGGAAAGATGTTATATTTGAGGGCTGCATTGAATATACTGCATAGAATTAAAACTAAATGGGCTGGGAATAACTTTATTACTTTGTTTGTAATACCGTCCGAACCCGGGGCTTTCCTATCGTGTAGACCCCGAATAAGCGACTCGACCTCATGGGCGCCCACTGTTGGGATAGGCGTATTAATGTCGTTGTTTATATTCGTTCGCGACAAAGTGGTACGACTTGCCACTTCCGAATTTATTGTGTTGTAGTGAGTGGCTTCTTTATCGTATAATGTACTCGGCGTACACTGAAGCTCTAGGCTGTCTGCTAGACATTCGGACTTTTCATCGTCCATGAATGCCGGTGGTTGATTGACTCTACTGAGGGGAGGGAGTGTGGACACTATGTCTTTTTTGAGTGAGCGGGAAAGCTGCCAGAAGGCTGTGTGCGAAGGTCTCAGCTCTTCTAGTGTGGCGTCCCATCTGCTCTGTCTCATGTTACTTATTTCTGTTTTGACCTCCCTCTGGAGGGCACGCAGGCGCTTGCGGTTCTCCTCCGTATCGGTCGTACGCGCGGGTGGCGGCGTTCTTTCTCCTCAATAGGTCGCGTACGTCACTCGGCAGTTGCCATCTACAATCGCTCGTATCCGGCGCCCGCCGCGAGCAGTCGTCTAATGCCGATTGCACGTGACCCGTGAGTGAATCGATCGCCAGGGAGGTTTCTTCCTTGGACTTTATGTCCTTGGGGATCTTGTCAAGGTATGCCGATGAGGTGGCCTTGAGATTTTTCTTAAGCCTTGCCCAGTCGGTGGTCAACCTTGTCGTTGAGTTGTTGTGGCCAGAGGGGCCGGGTAAACGGGGGGCAAATTCCAGAGTCACCGGGCGGTGATCTGAGTCTAGTTCATGTTGTACTTCTATTGAACATAAACGTAAGTTTATATTTTTAAGAAGTACAATATCTAATATGTCTGGCCTGTGGGAGACAATGTGAGGGTAGTGAGTCGGCTCTAGTGGCGCTATGACGTCACAACCCAATCTTTCTGCGTATTCCTCTAAGCTTTTGCCCCTCTTGTTAGAACTATGGCAGTTCCATGAGGTATTCTTGGCGTTAAGGTCACCGCCAATGATGACGGCGCCGCCCAAGTCAAGCAAAGCCTTGAGATCACTCTCCACTAAGTGTTTTCCGTCCCTGCTTTCAGGTGACAGGTAAGCCGAGACTATTGTAATTGGCTGATGGCCGGTGAGCGCTAGTGTGCATACTGATGCTTCAATATACGCCAGAGGTGGCGGATCCACAGGCGTGCAGTGCAATGACCTCTTATAGTAGATGAGAGTCCCCCCTCCTCGCGAAGAGACCCTGTCATTACGAACTAAATTATAATTCGCAATTCTAGGGTCCCTGTTGAAAGGCTTGAGGAACGTTTCTTGTACCATAAGAACGTCGAGCTGGTGTTCCCTAAGGAAAATGCCTAGCTCGTCCCTGTGTGGGCTGAGGCTATTTGCATTGTATGTGCCTATTTTAAGGTGTCGTGGTTTGACTCTGCCTGCAGTGTGTCTATCCATTTATTTAAAGCTTAGCGAGCCCAAGCGTTCGAGCATGGGCGAGAATTTAATCGCGACGTTAAGGAGGGCGAGGCTATTTCCCTCGTTTCTTCTTAGCTCAGTGGCGACCTCGCGGATTTCCGCGAAGTCGATGAGGCTGGCAAAATTGGCCACAAGGACTAGATCCGGGTCGAGTCCTTGTGGGGGCTTAGGGAGCGCTTGTGAAGTTACCCTGGCTGTTGATGGTTTAGAGATGGGAGTGCCCATAAGAGGCTTTGGTGGGCCCCCGGCGGGTGTGATTTGCCCAACCGGTGTCGGTTGGGGCTTTGATGGGTGTATAAGAAGGGGTGGGGGGGGCGCTTGAGTGCGCGGAAGTGCGGGGAATGCCTCCTTACTTTGTGTAAGGGGGCGTGACCACGCGTTGCGAGTCGGGAGGGGGGCGGGCACGAAGGCCTTATTGTAATAGCGGGCCTGGCCCGATGGACGAATCGTCCTTTTGGGGACCCGTGGGCAGCCGCGGAAGTTGGCCGGGTGACCCATTTCCCCGCATAGCACGCACGATGGTGGCTCCGTGCATTGGGAGAGGTCTTTGGGCCTTTCACACTCACTGGTGTGGTGTTTGCCTAGGCACTTGACGCACCTGGGGTTGGCGTAACAATTGCTGGACGTATGTCCGTACAGCTGACATTTGTGGCACTGAGCCATGATGCCTGTCTTGTAGGGTGGCTCGACAGAAACACCCATTAAACCGCACACGTGTGTTGTGCGGAATACTTGTTTGCCTTCTTGAGTGTTTTCAAGGCAAACCATGATCATATTAAGTGGTGCGCGACCTCTGCCACGTACCATACGGTGAACCTCCTTGACTGGGAGGTTTTGTGCCTTGAGGGATTCTAAAATCTCCTCCTTGGCGAACTCTTTAGGGACATTTTTGATTACAGCCCGTAGGAGCTTATCCTCGGGCATTGTGTAGGTATGGTAGGGGATACGTTGTTCCCCTAGCATTTTTGATAGTGCGCGGTGGTCATCGGTCGTGTTGACCTCCTCCTTAATTCCTTGCGCGGTTGACCTGGCTGTTTTATATCCCACGTGGTGCGAGTTGCACCACGCGGATATGGCGAACCACCTCTCCTTATCCCGTATGTATAGGGGAGGGGGGGTTAGTTTCTTCGGGGCGGCTGGGATGGTCGCCGCCGAGGTGGTCTTGGCAGTGGGGGCCTTGTAGGCCGAGGCGGTTTGGGCCCCCCTCGTGGGAGGGGTGGGGGCACCTTGCTCCTGGCGGGGAGCAGCGGGTGTTGAGGTGATGGGTTTTGGCTCCTCTGCGGGAGCGATGGTGGCATCGGCAATGTTGTCTTGGCCGCTTTCAATTTTGGCAGCCTTGTTGGGTACTGCCTTGTTTTTGCGCCCCCTCTTACGGGAGCAGACCAGAGTAAACTCTGAATCTTCCGAGGTGTTCTCGGAGTCAGAGCTCTCATTTTCGGACTCCGATGCCGTTCCGGCATCTTCGCCCTCAGTTACCTCCGTTTCCATTTCGACGGAGTGGTTGGTTTCTGCGTCCGGGGAGGCAGGGTAGGAAATGTGACTCATCCCCGGTTCCGGATCTGGGGAAGCGGGGGGGTCGATAAATCTACGGGGCACGACAGTGGGCTCGGCAGGAGCGGGCGATGTCCCTACGGTAGAGGTCGCGGTACGGTCGGGAATCATGTTCCCGAACCGTCTTTTCAGCAGCGTGTAAATCTCCTCGTCGGCGAGGAGTAAATCCAGATTAAAGGCTGGATGAGCCATGGTGGAGGTTACTTATTTTACGCGTCGCGTATGTACGTACGTCGCGGTGCCTAACTCCCCGGGGGGAAGTCCCGGGGGTGAGTGTTATGTTCCCTCCCAACCCCGTGCAGGTCGGGAGGATGTGTACTTACTGAGTTACGAGTGTTATACGGATACACAGGCTGCAACGTCGCGCGATCGGCGCACGGGGCACGTGTTCTTTTTCTGTTCGCAGGTAGACACTGGACCCGGCGGCTCCCGGCTCCCGGCTGCACGCCAGATGCTCGATGCGCTGGGGTCCCTTTTCTTTGTTGTTCGAATTCTTTTGTTCGCAGGTAGCAACGGATCCTTCTTTGTTCTTACACGTGTACAGGCACTTCTATTGCCTCAGGTAGCACTCGGGGCTCGCCTTGGGGTGGCCGGCGCGGGCGCGGGGCGGGGCGTTACAATGGCCGTTGGTCTTTTGTTGTCGGCGCACGAAACACAGAAAATGGTGGTGTAATTACTGGCGCGAGGGATCGCGCCGAGGCGGACGGGTGTCGACGCGCAGGGCGGATCGGACGCGATGGATGGGAGCGTGGCAGACGTGCGTACGCTACAACCACTGGTCGACTATGATGATTGTTTGGTTTACTTTTTTTTTTTTTTTTTTTTGTGTGTGTTGTTGCCAACAGCTGTTGGCCGCAGATGGCCTTGACAGCTTGACGCGGACTATGGGTGAGCGCTGAGGGCTCTCAACCCGGAGAAGAATATGCTAAGCGACATCGCCCAAGGGCTCCCCCTGTGGGGAACGGACCTCGGCTTGGGGCGTCGCTGGAGGCAAAGTGGGCGTGCCCACGTTTTTAGTAGTGACTTTTGCGCGGCGCGGTTTCGCACCTCGACGGCGAGGGCGGAACCGCGGATATTTATTTGTTAAGGCCTCGCGGGCCGTGTAGGCTCTTTCTTGAGCGAGTGTGATAATGTCGTCCTCTTCGTCGAGGACGTGACGAGGACGTCGGATAGAGGAGATTTTGGAGGGTCTATAGGAAGCCGCCCCAACCACTAGTTGGTTGGGGTGTGTCATGGCAGAGTCAAAGTAGCTCTGAGAGCACCGTTTCATAAACTGCTTGATGGTCGGCAGTTCGAGGTCGATGTGGAGATCGACGTTTCGTATGAACCACGGTGCTTCCGTAGCTCGGCGCATGAAACGATTTTGTAGTGTCTGTAGCCTGTGGATCCTGTGTGGCTTAACATGCGCGAACACCACGCTGGCATAGGTCATGATAGGCCGTATGCAGGTGGTGTAAAGTCGGACTTTGCTACTCAGGGGCATACGCGACCTAGAGTTGAGTAGACAGTGGAGACGGCCCATCACAAAAGCTGCCCGTGCGCGGACTTGCTTTATGTGAGGGGCGAAGCTGAGTCGATCGTCAAGGGTCACACCCAAGTATTTGGCCTGCCTGGTCCAAGTGACCGGCTTGTTGAAAATTTTAAGGGGGGGAATGCTATCGATAGAGTAGGAACGGGCAGTTCGTCTAGTGAACATGACCGCCTGACTCTTCTCGGGGTTGATTTCTAATCTCCATTTCCTAAACCAATTGGCTAGGGCGGTAACCGCTGTTTGGAGAGTCTTGGCTACTGTTGTCGGGGATCTACCAGCACAAAAGAGTGCGGTGTCATCAGCGTAAAGCGCTTTATGTACCCGGTTGAATTTGGGCATATCGCTAGTGTATAGCGTGAAGAGAAATGGGGAGAGGACCGACCCCTGAGGGACGCCGGCCTTGATAGGGTGGGAGGTCGACAACGTCCCTTCCACCCTGTAGCGAAAGCTGCGATGACTTAAGTAGTCATGTATAATGTGAATTAAGTAGTGAGGGATCTTGAGGAGATAGAGTTTGTAGATTAGGCCTTCATGCCAAACCTTGTCGAATGCTTTCGCTACGTCTAGGAATAATACACCCGTATATCTGTTCATGATGAACTGACTACTTGTGTATTCTACCAAACGGTGAACTTGTTGTACGCAGCTGTGTTTAGCTCGGAAGCCAAACTGTGCGTCGGGAACGAGGTTGTTAGCCTCGGCGAATGTACGTAGTCTACTGAGAACTATTCGTTCGTAGATCTTACCTAGACCTCTTAGTAGACTAATCGGGCGGTAACTACTAGGTTCGGTACGGCGCTTGCCGGGTTTGTGGATTCCTATTACCACGGCCTCTTTCCATTGCGCGGGAAAGATGTTATTATTTAGTGCTGCATTGAAGATGCAGCACAACAGGATTATCAAGTGGGCGGGGAATAATTTAATGACTTTATTTGAGATTTCGTCCGAACCTGGAGCTTTCCTGGTTTTGAGACCCCTGACTTCGACCTCATCGGTGGTCACTGCTGGGATTGGCTGATCGGGGCTGTCGTTTCCTAACGAGCGCGAGAGAGTGTTACGACGTTCCACTTCGTCGGCGATGAAGCGGTGATTCGCGGCGTCGGGGTGTAGTGTACTCGGCGTACACTGAAGCTCCAAGCAGTCGGCCAGGCATTCTGACTTTTCATCGTCCATGAATGCCGGAGGCTGGTTGGGTCTGGTGAGAGGAGGGAGAGTGGACACGATGTCTTTTTTGAGTGAGCGGGAAAGCTGCCAAAAGGCTGTGTGAGAGGGTTCTAGCTCCTCGATCATGGCGTCCCATTTGCTCTGTCTCAATTGTTTAATTGCTTGTTTAACCTCCCTCTGGAGTGACCGTAGGCGGGTACGGTTGTCCTCCGTAGGGTAGCGGTCATAAGCGCGTGTCGCGGCGTTTTTCCGTCTTAACAAGTCACGGACGTCGTCTGGCAGGCGCCATTTACGATCGCTCGTATCTGGTACCGGCCGCGAGCAGTCGTCCATTATCGACTGCACGTGACTTGTGAGCGAGTCGATCGCCTGAGAGGTATCTTCCTTAGACGTAATGTCTTTGGGAATTTGATCAAGGTGGACCGACGAGGTTGACTTGAGATTTTTCTCTAGCCGTGCCCAGTCAGTCGCTATCTTGGTCCTTTCGTTGTTGTGGCCTGAGGGGCCGGGGGTGCGGGAGGCTAATTCCAGAGTCACCGGGCGGTGATCTGAGTCTAACTCGTGTTGAACTTCTATTGAACATAAACGAAGGTTTATGTTTTTGAGAAGAAAGATATCGAGTATGTCCGGCCTGTGCGAAACGTTAAAGGGGAAGTGTGTCGGCTCTATGGGCGCTATGACATCAAATCCCAGTCTGTCAGCGAATAGCTCTAAAGTCTTGCCCCTCTTATTGGAACTTTGACAGCTCCAAGAGGTGTTCTTGGCGTTAAGGTCACCGCCAATGATGACGGCGCCTCCCAATTCTAGCAAGGCTTTTAGATCTTTTTCAACCAACTGTTTCGAATGTTCTCTATTGGGAGAGAGATATGCGGATACAAGGGTGATAGGCTGATGGCCTGAGAGGGCTAGCCTGCAAATTGAAGCTTGTTTGGTTTACGAAACTACAACTTCTTTTATACTCTTTCGTACGTCTACCTGAACTCAAAGACATTTAGGGATTACTTCATCATCATTATAATTTTTTTTTATTGTTTCAACATATAATTTACTTGTTCTGAACACAAAGACCTAAACTCAAAGACATTAGGGATGATGATAAAAACAAAAAATTCTAAGAAAAATTCGAAGACATGAACTTTATTGCTTTCAAGGAAAGGCACAATATTCTAATTTTATACTACTAGCAATAAACCAGTTCTTAGAATTTTTTGTTCTTAGTATTTTGTTCTTAGAATTTTTTGTTCTTAGTATTTTTGTTCTTAGAATTTTTTTGTTTTTATCATCATCCCTAATGTCTTTGAGTTTAGGTCTTTGTGTTCAGAACAAGTAAATTATGTGTTGAAACAATAAAAAAATTATAATGATGCCCAAAAACATGCATTTATTAGTGAAATTCAGTACAAGGTCCATACGGACCTATTCACACGTCCGCGTACTACTCTCACTAAAACCTCAATAACTCCTAAAGTAATGATCCGATCGGCTTGATTTTTGTTTCCAAAAGATGCGCAACAAAATACTCTTGGAATACAGAGTAACTTTGGGGGGGGGTTGTAGTGGCCGAAGTAGGAGTAATTTCAGTTTGAAAAGGCAAAAAGGTCCCTAGGGACCTTCTCACTCATCGGAGGGTTAAATTGGTATCATCTCCTGCTAGAGACGTGTATACCTCGTCAACGATGTTTGGAAGTCTGCCAAACGATGGCGAGATTTCCTCATTGACGTTCAACTCGCGGACGGCAACATCAATTCCGAAAATTGAATCTGCCCATAGAGGGCTATTCCTCATCGAAGTTGGGTTCGCTGCTTTGTCCATTGCGGTTGGTGCAGTAATTTTGGCTGTCGCCGGTCCTCCAGTTTTCTTTGGCGCCTGGGGTTTTCTTCCGACTTTGGATGGGTCGAATTTCTCAGGTTTGCCTCGATAGCCAGGGCCTATCTTCTTGATCTCTTCTTTTGTGTAGAGTTTTGGTTGGTTGGTTCAATAGTTTACCATTAATCCAGTCCATCTAACCTTCAACCCCATAATCATGTATTAGATAACATCAACACACAATAGTTTTACACCTACCGTTGGCAGTCCACGTGTGTTATGTGCAGACATGGAGTGTCATCGGTAGACGTCCCATCCCATTTCAGATTAAATTTCTCCAAAGGCCTCTGCGTGTTAGATCCATATCCCCATGTAAGCCTTTCAAAGGACCGGGTATCTTCCCTTGGAAGATAGCCGTGAAATTGAGAGATATAATAATAATAATAATATATTTAATAATACATAATAATATATTTAATAATACATAATAATATATTTTAGAAATATTAGAACGCTGTACACGAGTTGCCTCGCTCTTGCGAACTCGCTTTCATGTGTGTAAAGCACTCGCCAATCTTTATTGAAACTCGAAATGAAACCCTATACCAACATGTCTGACCAGTATAGTAGGTCGAATTCCCTCCCATTATGGAGGAGGCCCGAGCCCAACAGTGGGACGTATATGAGCTGAGATGATGATGATTGTTTAATTAAATTCGATTAATGTAAATTAAGTTAGATGAAGGGACTTCTAAATTAAAAAAATACATTGGTTACGACAAAACAATATTTATATTTTTATATTTATTTATAATGGGGCTACTCCTTCCATAAAAACTTCTTGTCTAGTCGTAGAAGGTGCCTCAACTGAAGAACTTTCTTCATATATTTTGAAATCTCCGTCCTCTTCCTCCGATTCATTTTCGCTCACGTGTATGATAAATTGGTCGGTTAAGTCATCTATCACAACGTCGCTCTTTTTATATTCCTCCCATTGGGGACGCATACGCATTGGCGTATAACTTTGGCACATAACGCAGTCCATTCATGTTCACCCATTGCATTGACCTCCTCCACGAGTTTCATGACATTATTAATATTCCCTGTAACATTTTTTTTTTTAGCTACGTAGTCTTTTATTGCTGCCCAAGCCATTTCTATTGGGTTAAGATCGGGATGGTAAGGTGGAAGGCGCAAAATCGTGTGATTGAGTTACTGCAGAATTTTGTTGATGTTATATTTTTTAAATTTTTCGTTATGTAGTGTTACTAATTGTACAGCTCTGGCTTTAACCTGTTGGAGCTGCAAGGTATATCTTTTTCTATAAGCCATGACATCATTTCTGATTTCTTACTATTTAATGTTGGCGTTGTGTCCATTAACTTCTTATGGTAGGGCGCATTATCTATTACCACAACTGAATTTGACATTAATTGCGGGCAAACCCCTTTTTCATAATTCTCGTAATTCATATTACTGTGGTAGTGACCTGTTTTTGTACCAGCCTTAAACATCAAAAGGCCGTTGGGTATAAAATCTCAAAAAAGTCTTTCGGCTTACCTCGTAGATGACTGTGAGTTGTTTCCAAATGACGTTTTAATTTATAAGGAAGCATACTTTCGGCTGCCAAGACTTGATGACAAACAACACATTGAGGATGTTCAATCTTTCCTTTTAATATAAGTAAACCCAAAATCTAAATATTGGTCATCATATTTTCGATACTACAGTTTTCTACAGTTTCTTTACTGCTTTCCCCTGGATTTTTATTTCTTTCAATATAATTATTCATAATTAATATCAAAAGTCCGCGTAAGTAAATTAACATTCAAAACAAAAGAAAGATCGAAAAACTGACTGAACGATCACTCACAGAGCAACAACAATGAATACGCGGGCAGGGGGATGTCAACGGGGTGGGGAGCGGCGAGCGGAAGCGGCTCAGACGCTCGGCGCTCAAGCGTCTACGACCGACGACGCGACGACACGCAGCAACAGACAGAATGCGCGCAGTGCTCATATAGCTCGGTTGTATCTACACAGACAGCGAATGTTTGCCGATCGCCTCGCGACGCCCTAGGGCGTCTTTCTGTTTCTATACAGTTCAGCTCCGGAACCATCAAGAGATTTAATTTTAATATGTGTATAGTCAACTGCTGCGATAACATTTGGGAATGCACTTAATGCATAGAATTGGTTCTTTATTTTATTGCGGTCTTGTTCAGTTCTAGACATTGATATAAACGATGACCTAAGTTCTGCAATAGCGGTTTTACCAATATTTTTTATTATTCTACAAACTGTAGACTTACGAACCCTAGTATGGTCAGCACTAGTAATTTGGAATGCTCCTGTTGCATAAAAACTTTAGTCAATAGCACTTGTTCCAAAGCAGTGATTGCTTTATTTCTTAAAGTAAAAGGTTTAATTTTCTGAGCAATCATTACCCGTACATTAATACAAGAAAATCCTTTCCTGTTTATATGTAAGTGACCCCTTGCACCTGTTTTTTTTGACTCGTGGATGACTACAGTCAATAATACCTATTACAGTTGGCAAATTGCTGACACTATGAAATTTTTGTATTTGTTCATGTTAATCTTCAAGAGTAGCAGGCATTTTAATAAATTTGTGAGAAATAGGTGCTAATGCTTCTGCTACTTTTTTACACACAATACTTATAATTGGTTGCGATGCACTCCATGTAAATCATCGGTATCGTCTTGGATCTATAAACAAAGAGTTATATCTATAAGTTCAGGCATTGATATTGATACAATTTATATGACTAGGTTATATAATACAATACTTCACGACGCGCCCAGGTTCGTAATGCACAAACTACTTGCATTTCAGGTGATAATGGACTTCCCCGAGGATCATGTGACAATTTTTCTTTTAATAGTTCCACAATTTTTTGGACGTAATGTTTCGTAAACCTATATTAATTTCTAAAATCTTCATCATCGAGTTCAAATGGATCCCCCTTACCCGATGTTTATTCGGCCGGCGGACTGTCTCTAATAACTCCAAATCTTCAATGTTCATTAAATCGATAGAATCTATATCAATTTTAATTGATTTTACAATAAAGTAAAAATTAGAAAATTAAGAGTAAGTAAAGATAATTCAATTATAGTAAAATTTATTTCTGAATCCAATTGTTTTTTAAATTCATTTTATATTCTGATAATTTGATCTTTTTTTCTAGGATTACACATTCTAACTTTTTTTGATAGTAAGCCTTTAATATTATATTACTATTTTTATTTTGTAAATAAAACTACTTTTACGGATTATATCGCGTTTGTATTTGATTTATGATTGCCCGACGTTTCGAACACTTTGCAGCATTCATGGTCACGGGCGGACTAAGATCTCCCACGTCCAACAAGTAATCGTTATTAATAAATAAAAATAATAATAAAGTAATCGTTATTACTTTATTATTATTTTTATTTATTAATAACGATTACTTGTTGGACGTGAGACACCTTAGTCCGCCCGTGACCATGAATGCTGCAGAGTGTTCGAAACGTAATCGTTATTACTTTATTATTATTTTTATTTATTAATAACGATTACTTGTTGGACGTGAGACACCTTAGTCCGCCCGTGACCATGAATGCTGCAGAGTGTTCGAAACGTCGGGCAATCATAAATCAAATACAAACGCGAAATAATCCGTAAAACTAGTTTTATTTACAATGTGTAGTGCTCGCGTAAACATCAGATATCGTTATTACTTTATTATTATTTTTATTTATTAATAACGATTACTTGTTGGACGTGAGACACCTTAGTCCGCCCGTGACCATGAATGCTGCAGAGTGTTCGAAACGTCGGGCAATCATAAATCAAATACAAACGCGATATAATCCGTAAAAGTAGTTTTATTTACAATGTGTAGTGCTCGCGTAAACATCAGATATCATTATTTTTATTTTATTTTTTTGTGACCATTTCCTTTTCTTTCTAACTTGTGTAGTTTTGGTTATTTGTAACGTTTTATTACTATTTTGTAAGCTTGAAGATTGTGATAGGCTTGAAGAAGGCTTGATGATTGTGGAGGTTTCGTCTCTTCTGTAGACCAGGAACCCGGGAACTTTCTGTTCCCAAGAACATTTCGCGGACCAGCGCTACGTCAACGTTTTGTTCCTGGAGTAGGTGGCGTAATGATTGGACATTTCTTTTTAGACCTCTGGCATTCCAATGTATTACTCTCAGTTTGCCTTCCATTGGAAAAAGAGTGTCACAGGTAATTTTAAAATTTTTGCACATATCTGGGGAAAAGTAGGTAAACGGGGTTCAGCCCACAAGTCATGTCGCGAATTACTAGGGCATGTGGTACACAGCTGTTTCTTGGCCGTAGTGAAATAGTTTGTCATTTTGGCGTTATCCACTTTTTGTCCCACGTGTGGGCTTAGTTCCAGAGGTCGCTTTAGGGCTTGCTTGGCGAATGTAGACCGCCGCACATACATAAATTTGCCTGATTTAGGCGGTCAAAAACATTTTTGGTTTTTAATTATTTTTAAATGATATAATTAATTAAAAAAACTCCTTCAGCTTTTAAAATATGCTTTAATATATAACATAATACAATTTTAACTTAAAAATACATACAAAATTAACTCTCCATAATGTCTGCAGAGCCAGATCCTATGTCAGAGCAAAGAAATTAGACAATTATGTTATGTTCCGACTCTTCTTCCTGCTCTGACATCGGATTAGGTTCTGCAGACATTAAAGGTTCAATTGTTTCGGGCAGAAAAGATTTTTGTGATTTTTTTTTATATCCCTCATACAACTGATTAAAGGGTCCGAAGTTAACAGAAGTCTTTGATAAATATCTAAGTTACATTCTTTTCTGGAAAATTTTCGGGCATAGTTTTGACGGTAAGACCGAAAATGTTTATTTCGAGCTTCCGCAGCCTCTTCGGTCAGTTGACCAATAGGCAATATAGAAGCCTCTATAATGCTTGCCCCATGGATTAAAAGTTTATGCATCGTAGGGCTCATTGGGTGCCATCCATACAAATTTATATACAGCTTGGCTGTTTCGATAGTGTATTTATCATATTTTTCTTTATCTACCCTATGGCCACTCGATAACAGCTCTAATATAACTTTAAACCTGAAAATTAACTGAAAGTCAATACCAGTGATTTCGGCAGTTAGTTCTGGATTTTCGAAAAATCGCCTGCTGGTGTTGCCATCATTGGTATTCCCAAATTGAGCTTTTGGCATATCCACTAATAATCCGGTTTGAATCCTAAATTGTATTGATTTTGTATCTCTTGCTCTTGCCATGTACTTCTTTACAGGTAATTTGTATGCCAAATGTAAAATTGATTTTGAAATTCGGATTCTGCCATGTAGTATCGATAAACCGAACTCTAGTGTTTGTGGGCACAAAATATTCTTCATTTCCAAGTCATTGAATTTTTTTGGTGTGGCTCCGCATATATAACACCGACTGGTAGATGAAATATTTGTAGCCGCATTGCATACTTTCCCGTCTATCATAGTCATTTTCATGGTATGTCTGAATGTAAATTTTTCTCCTTGCAGAGTTCTTCTCCTTTAGAAGCGTTCAATGACTTAGCTTGCGTTTTCTACATAATTTATTTCATCTTTAGTTACGTCCATCGACTCGTTTATGTATCTAAATCTTATTGGCCTGCAAAAACGAGGCGAAGATGGAGTCGGGTTTTGCCAAATAATCTTGCTACCTGTTATTCCGGAAACAATTTGTAAAGGTACAAATAAGCTTAAAAAAAGACTGCTGTCGTAGTCCGAATCGTTATCAAACCTTTGTTTGAATCTCTGTTGTTGTGAACCGTCACAACTTAAGTATAAATAAGGGCGTCGATAACTGATACGTTCACCTTACGCGACAACCGAGTTTCGACTACCTGTCAAAGGGTCCAAACGTAACGGGATCGCACCGGAGGGGCTGTATGATGTACTTTGGTCCCTTATCTAGCTTATGTACTAATGAGTCATTCATTAGGAATGTTTTAGAAAAAACACTTTTGACCGCATAAATCATCCAAATCTATGTATATGCGCCGTACGGGCGGTGGGAAGACTACTGTCAGCAGGAAAAGTAGTTCCTCCCAAAGATGGGGGAGAGGGGAGTCTAACGCGGTCTTTCCCACTAGTGGGCAGTTCATCCAGGGCAGTTTCTCCTTCAGGAAGGGCATATTTATTAGTTTTGGCAAGCCCACTCCCGACCCCACTTGTGGGCTTAGCACCTATGGTCGAGCTGCGTTTCGTGAGGGTGTATCTGGCTGGCCCACGAATGGCGAAAGGGTTGCCTGTCTGCCATGCTTAAATATAGCCGGGGAATGAGGTACAATGACCCAGCGTGGTACTTGTTGCCAGCTTCGGCGGGGAAAGAGAGTTTATTTGCTTCGCCTCCGGGTGGGCATGTCCTTAGCGGCTGGTTACCTTCCGTAGGCATATAGTCCTTGAGTCTGAGTTTGTCCACTCCTCGTCCCACTAGTGGGCCTAGCGTCGGCAACTGCTGTGGGCTTCCCTTTGGCAGCCATTTTCGGTTGCACTCGAGTGTAATGGACCACTGTTTGTGCAGAGAAATGCAAAGGAGAAAGTTTGACCAGCGTGGTACTTGCCGCCAGCTTCAGTGGGGGGAAGGAATTGTTTTGGCTCCGCCTCCGGGTGGGGATGTCCTTTATGGCAGATTGTCTCTCGTAGACATGTGGTCCTCGAAAACGGGTTTGCCCACTCCTGGTCTCACTCGTGGGCTTAGCATCGGCAGCTGTTATAAGCCGTATTGAGACGAGGTGGCCACTGTGCAGAAGGGTGGAAAGGTTCTACCAGAGTGGAATTTTCTAACTTAAGTGGGGAAGAGAAGATATTTTAGCTTTGCTCACTAGTGGAAGTGCCGTTTATAGCCATTTCCCCACACCGGCGCACCAGACCTGTGTTGCCAACTTCAACGTAAAGCAAAACTGCAGATATGCTTGAAAAAACTCTAGAAAACTGTAAATATGAAGTTAAAAAACAGTAAATCTACATCTTTTTCTTTTTATTGTTTTGTTTTATTTAATGACAGTAATGAATAAAATACATTATAAGGAGGGCATTAAAAACAATAAAAAATATGTAATTATCAATGTTTAATTAAATTAAATGTCAAAAGTCTCAAACATTAATTTTCAGTTAATAAACTTTACTCTTTGATTAATATTTAATAACTATAGTCCATAAAATATGGGATGATCTCTATGACAGTTGTCCCTAGTGCTGTCACGCTTACGATACAGTCCGTAGCTTTTTAGCGATAAAATTCTTTATTTTTGTAATTGTGATTTTCTATTATAATTACAATATAATCGATGAAAATCTTTTTGAATTTATTTCAAACAAAAAGTGTTTTTGACTCTTTTAATTATTCAAAAGGAGTACAATCAAGGTCTAGGTCACTATTATCGTCATCACTGGAACGGTCCTGCTAGAACATTTATCATTTTTTGCCAAATAGGGACATTCGTTAGATCAATCAATCAATTACGACTATTTTAAAAATAAATATGTCTAGTTTATTGACAATAATGCGTACATAATGTTATCATCTATGCTGAGACGAAAAGTAGTTTTTCAATGTTTAATTAATTCAATTTATGTATTTTATAATGTAACTGTCTGTTTTAATTGTGAAAAATATGTTGAAAGTTTTATATATACCCATATAAAACTTTCTGTATTGGGTTTATTTCTTTTATGAATAATTTAATAAAGATCGGTTATCGGCTTACGTATATCGACTGTCCCATCTCTTTTTTATTTTCAGTCCAGTATGATGTAAGTATTTATACTTACGAGGTACATTTTAGGCATGAATATTAATATTTTTATATTTATAAAATATTGCAATTCAGTTGCAATAAAACTGGTACGAAAAAAATGAAAATATATTTGATACAAAATGAAATTGTAAACATGTCGCTCGTTCAAACTTACTTCGATGGTATCGTTGGCATCTGTCCCAGAGATCAATCTATATTTTATGGACTATAGTATCAAAATGCTAATCGAACACTGCAGAAAATGTGACTTGCGATTTTTAGGAAGCTTCCCTTGACAGTCATAGCTATCAGTAGTAGATAATATCTGTAGCTATCTACAATTTCATTTTCAATTTGTAAATCTTTGTGGTTTTTCTTTTCATCGTTATTGTTGTTGATACCGTACATATTTTTATTGAATTTTTTGAGATGGTCATTTGTCACACTGAACTCGAAATTTTCATTCAATTTTTAATTTCTGGCTTTGTATGCAAGGTACCTTTTAATGTGGTTGTAGAACTTTTATTTCTTAGTATTGTTTTCATAACATTAATGCTCGAAAACAAGCGTTCTACCGTAGCAGTACTGTGCGGCAAACAGCTACTGACTCACTATTACTACTGCAAATATATTCGTATCTTTTTGATAAACACAACGTCAGCCGAACAAATAAGAATCCTCAGACAAATGACAGAATGCACAGTCAAGTACCTACATCTATCTCTATGTTCAAAGCATATACGGGGATTCCCGAGTAAGTAAATGATAGAAATGTCACGACTGTACACCACTAACGCCATTTATTAAATTGGTTGAACATTCCCTCCAGTTCGTTAGTATTAAGTTTTACTGAAGCTGGTACGTAATACGTAACAAATAAAATAGATGACGCTAACATCTTGAATAAAAAACTGTAGATTTCGAGGCCTAAATTAAAAACTGAGGGAGTTCCCAAAAACCCTATAGTTTTAACTGTAGCTCTTACAGTTAAAGCCTGGCGTCGACTACAGCAGAAACGCGTCGAATCGAAGCGAGTCGCATTTATTCCTAGTGCGTCAATATCTGAAGAATCGAATCGATTTGTTATTTCATCGCAACTTTTGATCAAATTAGGACGTTTTTGCGTCATGGACAGCTTGGACGAAGAGATGTTTTTATTTCAAATACTTTTTGATGAAGAAGAGGAGAATATAAAAAGGAAACGGCGTGCTCCTAAATATTGGGTACACGACATTAATATGAAAAGAAATAATTATGGTGAATTTCATAATTTATATCCAGATTTGAAAAGGGATCCTGTTAAATTTTTTCAATATTTTCGTTTATCCTATGAAAAGTTTCCAACTTTGCCAGAGTTACTTGGACTGTGTAAAGAAACTACAAGATTCAGGAGGCCCATTTCACCGGAAGAACGACTCGCTGTTTGCCTTAGGTATGTATTTAAATGGATAATGTTATGTTCTACAACTTTTAACACCATGAAAAATCTTATCTTAATTGGCCCTTTACTGTCCAACTGTTAGGCAAGGGCCTTCTCTCAGGAAAAGAGGGGAAGATGAGAGGTCTTCTTGAGAGAAGGAGAAAAGAATAAGAAAAAAAATACTGCTAAGATCAGTAATAATCATATTTATTGCAAATATAAATATATTAATGAACAATGTTTTACTTATAGGAACTTAAGGCACTTTGGCATAATCTTTACTAACTTATTACCTACACCTACATAATAATTTATATAATTAATATAGGTGGACTAATAATTATACTTATTTTCTGGGAGAAGTAATTAATTCCTCTAATTGCGTGTACAAGTCCCAAAAATCCCGTAGAGGTGTTACAGTAAAACTACCACTAGCGAGTAAACAATACTTGTATTTCTTAATTATTTCCTAATAAACTTAAAACAGTTTTGTTAGACACACAGGACTACGTCATAGCGCGATGCAACATTATTAGACAGCGCCATCTAGTTGCAACTGATGAACTATTAATTAATATACAATTGAACATACCGCCCACCATGGACTAAGTATGTCCATAAAACTGACATGACAAACATATGAACATAATTGAACAATTTGTTAAAGAAATATTAACACAATGAAGAATGACCTTAATATAAACATCATTTTCTTAAAATTAACATAGATCAAATTAAACTGAACTTAAATACAACTATCTTCAAGTTGCTTGAAATTAATGCACATTAAATTTTACAAGGTTAACAATAAATGTTTATATAAATTATAACTGCATAAATTAATCAATTACTGGTAAGATACAAAGCTTAGATATAGGTCGCTTAATGACGACACCCTTGCAACGTAAACTAACGACTCTGGTAACATTATCCAAGCCACTATGTTTTTCTGTGATAATGGCATACAGCCACCGAGCTGGGGGTAGATCGTCTTCTTTAACGAGCACTATATCTCCGATTTTAGGTTCGGGAGTAAGTTCCTTCCATTTGTAACGATGAAAAAACTGAGTAAGATATTCACGAGACCATCGTCTCCAAAAAAGCTGAACCATGCGTTGGGTTAACTGCCAACGACGTAAATTACTTATGTTAGTATTTTCATAATTCATGTCTGGAATAAGCACTAATGGTTCTCCTATCAAAAAGTGACCCGGTGTTAAAGGAAATTGATCATCCGAGGTCTCACCGCCTCGTGAAATTGGTCTCGAATTGAGACAAGCCTCAATTTGAGCTAAGATGGTGGAGAGTTCTTCAAACGTCAAGGTTGTATCTGCAATCGTACGTTTGAGATGACCCTTAGTGGATTTGATACCAGCCTCCCACAAACCTCCAAAGTTGGGACTATATGGAGGTATCCTATGCCAAGTTGTGCCATTTGTAGCAAGCCAGTCAGCAATGTCTGAAGCTACGTTAGATCCCTCTGATGAAAACAAGGCCTTGAGTTCTCGATCAGCACCTATAAATGTGGTTGCGTTATCACTCCATAGATCTGAACAGTGACCACGCCTAGCTACAAACCGCTTAAAGGCAGCCAGAAATGTTTCCGAAGTCAGATCACTCACAATTTCAAGATGTATAGCTCTAGTGGCCATACACACAAAAAGACTAATATAGCCCTTTGTGGAGCGATGACCTCGACCCTTTGTCGTTCTCACAGCGATAGGACCTGCATAATCTAGACCACAGTGCCTAAATGCTCTACTTGGAGTCACCCGAGCGGATGGTAACTGCCCCATCATTGGGTGAACCGTTCGTGAGGAATAACGTACACATTTTACGCATTGATGAACATAAGATTTCACCAAGTTTCTTAAATTAACTATCCAGTACCTTGAATGAATATAATTTATGATTAATTGGGGACCTCCATGAAATGTTCTTTCATGAGCATCCACAATTATCAGTTTAGCGAAATGGGATTCTCTTGGTATAAGGATTGGATGCTTTCGATCTTCTGGAAAGTTCGCACTATGCAAACGCCCGCCCGCTCGCCAAATATCGTCCTTGTCCTTATAAGGATTGAGAGACGAAAATTTGCCTTTCTTGTTCTTGAGGTCGTCAATAAAGTACTGACCTTGACACTGTTTAATACATATCATCATCACATTTTGTAGTTCCTTAGCAGTCAACCAGGATGGTTTAGATTGATCAGGTAAGTAAAATCTTCTACACCAAGCTAGTACCCGAGTGAGTCTTCGTAATGACGAAAATCTCTTCATAAAAGAATCACTGTTATTATCACAGGTAAGTGTATGACACTTTATTCTTGACCGTTCTTCTAAATTTGTATCCTTTAACTCTCCCTTTTTGTAGTTTATCTGTTTCAGGTGCAGCCATCGAAGACCATGATACCAGAGCTCGTTCTCCAGGCATTCTGCAGGTGGTATACCTCGTGACGCGCAGTCTGCTGGATTATTTTTCGAGTCAACGTGCGACCACTGGTTACTGTCAAGAATGCTAAGTATCGTCGAAACTCTGTTGGCTATAAACGTTTTCCATCGGCTGGGATGGTTACTCAGCCATGCTAGGATAATCGTGGAGTCAGTCCAGGCATGAATGTTTTCCCTTGGAACATTAAGGGTGGCAGCAACTTCCTGCAGAAGCTTTGCCAATAATAGTGCACCACATAACTCTAAACGAGGTATGGACACTTGCCTTATTGGTGCCACTCTAGTCTTAGAAGTGACTAGGCTCACATAAATTTCTCCTTGAGAATCCACTATACGAGCATATACAACGGCTGCGTAAGCAACATTGGAAGCATCCGAAAAGCCGTGCAATTCGAAACATTTATCAGATGAACTCGTGTGAATCCATCTTGATTTGCAGACTTCAGATAGCCTTTCCAGACCACTGCGAAAACTTATCCAATCCTTCAATAAAGAGGATGGAAGCTGTTCATCCCATTCAATGCCGGACAACCAAAGTCTTTGAATAAATATCTTGGCTGTTGTGATGACTGGTGCCAGCCATCCTAAAGGGTCAAACAAGCGAGCAATGTCAGAGATGACAAGCCGCTTGGTGACTGTACTTCCCAAAGGGGCAAGTTTGACGGTGTATTGAAAGGTATCAGTTTCTCGGCGCCAGGTTAGACCGAGAATTCTCATCAATTCGTCGTTCTTAAGTTCGCGATCTAATTCAGATACAGTTGAATCTGAACTTATGTGATTCATTAGAATTTTGCTGTTGCTAGACCACTTTTGCAGAGGAAAACCTCCTTGTTTAAGTAAAGCAGTAAGTTGCTTATAAATTTGTTTACCTTCGGAAATAGTAGAGCAACCAGATAAGCAATCATCCATATAAAAGTCGGATAGAACACGATCCTTTGCTAACGGAAATTCAGCTCCGTCATCTCTTGCTAACTGTTGAAGTGATCGTACTGCTAAGTAAGGTGCAGATGACGTTCCAAACGTTACTCTTAATAGACGGAGATGCTGCAAGTCATCATCTGGGTTTTCCCGCCAGAAAAGACGCTGAAAATCAATATCCTCATTAGATATCTTAACTTGTCTATACATCTTAACAATATCCGCTACCAGCGCTATTGGATAGCAACGCCAACGCATTACCAAATGTCTCAACTCTGGTTGAAGAGTTGGACCTATCATTAAGTCATCATTTAATGATATGCCGTTTGAATCTGTACAAGATCCATCGAAAACTACTCGAACCCTCGAAGTAGTTTTATCTTGTCTTATGACTGCATGGTGCGGTAAATACACAGCATTCGAAATATCGGGATTGCTAATTACCTCCATATGACCTAATTGAATATATTCGTCAAAGACATTCGCGTATTCACGTTTAAACGCTGGACATTTTGCAAAACGTTTTTCTAATGCTAGGAAGCGCTTGTGAGCAATTTCTCTCGAATCTCCACCTTTACAACGTGAGCCGTCAGTTTTGAATGGCAGTCTCGCTATATAACGACCAAACTCATCCCTTTTGGTTGTTTGAGAGAAAAGTTCTTCGCACTTCTGCTCCTCCGGTGACAAAGGCTTGTTAGAAGATGGCTCTGCTTCCATCTCCCAGAATTTTTTTAGAAGGTCATTGTCATCGGATTTAAACAAATGCATTGTTGTAACAACATTGTGGCATTGATAGTTGTGGTTGTGTTCCTTGGACGCGTGTACAGTGCCAGAAAGAATCCAGCCCAATTGGGTATTCTGTGCTACTACAGACCCTGGCGGACCCTTGATTAAACCTTCTAATAAAATCTGGCTGTACACCTCCGCCCCCAATAGCAGATCTATTTTAGCCGACTTACCAAAATATGGATCTGCTAATTCCACAGACGACAGTGCGGGGTAAATTTGCATCTTGGGCAAATTGGCACTAGGCAGACAACTTGTTAACTTGTTTAACACGTGTGCCTTGACTACCATGGTGAAGTTTGGTTTGAGTCGTGATTGAAGATTGATCAATACACTGGACTTCGACATTATCGAAGAGTCTTCATCACCACCCAATCCATGGACTAAACCGGTCTCTGGACATTTTTTGAGACCCAACATTTGAACTGCTGATTCTGTAACAAAGGACGCCTGAGATCCCTGACCTAGCAGAGATCTTAAGATAACAGTTGATTTGTCTTTATGCGATACTACCTTAACTAAGGCAGTTGCTAAAAGAACTTCACTAAAGAAGTTTGAATGGCAAGTGGTAATTGGATAGGTTAACGAAATATCTGAACTCTCACCTTGGATCTGTGATGGTGTAGATGTAGTGACTGCTGCCGCAATACCTTTATTCACAGATTGATCAATTCTAACCGTATCAGTGATTAATTTTTGGGTTTTGGGATGTAATAAAGTGTAGTGCTTTTTCTTACATAGGCGACATCGCGTGGCCATATTGCACTGGAATACCGAATGATTAGCATTTAAACAGTTGTAACATAAATTATTTAGTTGCACAAAGTTACGCTTTGAGTCGGTAGTCTCCCTTGCAAACCTTTTACAATTGTGTAGTTTATGACTATCTGCACAAAATAAACATTGTTGAGCTGTAGTTGTGACATGGCTGTGATTCGATTTTACATGTTTATGATAATTAGGATCTAAAAATTCAATAGACCTAAATCTATACTCTAAATATTCCTCAAACATTGTTAAAGTTGGCAATTCTAGAGTGGATTCTGTAATTTTCTGTTCCCATTGCTTCCTGGATTCGTGGTCAAGCTTTTGACTGATCAGAAAAATTATGATAACATCCCATGACTTTATATCCACTCCTAAATTTTTAATTGAACACAAACATTCTTTCGTAGTGTCCACTAAATTTTTAATACTACTAGAAGATTCAGAGGTTAAAGCCCTTTGACTTGTTAATTTTTTAAGGATACAGTTAATTAAATACCTTTTGTTATTATACCTATTCTCCAATTGATTCCAGCATATCTCATAATTGTCTGCAGTCACAGGTATGTGACGCAACAATTGTTCCGCTTCACCAACTAAAGAACCCTTAAGATAATGGAGCTTTTGAACTTGGTCGATCCTGCTGTTTCTATGAATCAACGAGGTGAAAAGATCACGAAAACTCGCCCATTCAGTGTAATTACCGGAAAATCTTGGTATTTCTATCTTTGGTAGCTTCACACAGTAATCTGTAGTACTAAAGGCTTCGCTACATTTAGGAACAACAGACTCAGACCTTAAATTTGACATAACATCCTTTAAAATACATTTGTATTCAATATACGTCTCCTCTGTATCATTGTATACATCGTTTAAAACATAAGAAGATTTCTCTAAATCCTCACTTTTTAATTCCAAAAACATTTTACGATGGTTTCCAACAAAGCTTTCCCATTTTTACTCTAATGTTTCTAAACGAGTAGTGCCATATGACAATGTGATTCTCTCTTTTGAAGTCTTTTTAAAATTTATTTTACATTTAGTAATTTGAGCAGCAATATTTTCTTGTAATTTATAATAATTGGATGTCATCCTAAAACTTATATAAACAACAATATACAATAAAAATATCTATAGGAATACTAAATACTAATATGGTTTTCAATACAATTACTAAATTGAATCTTCAAATTTGTAAAGTCCAAAATATTTTTTTGAAATTTTTACAAGTCCAAGATAACTTGCTTCAAATTTTTCTAAGTGTTTGAGAAATTTGTTCTTCGATACAAAATCGGGCATAGGTTCCCCGTCTGAACCTTTTTTGTAAAACTATTCTAAGTTCTACATAATCACACTACGAAATACGCTAAGTCCTACAGCACTTTTTATAAAGTAAATGTACTTACAGTTTTTTTTTTCTTTCACTTAACTCACTTGTACTTCGACCACTGTGCACTATAAGTATCACTATCTTCATTCACTCACTGCGAAGAAGTTTCTCGTTCCCAGATTTGGCTCCTCCGCTTCACCCGACGCACATTGGGGCAGAACAACCCTATTGGTGGCAATAAATCAGGGAATAGAGCTAGCAACCTGAAAATTTCTGAAATTGTTTATAGAATCAATATATTGATATTTCAAAACCCAACAATGACCACGCCTACCAAAACGCCCACTTTTTTTAATTTCGGAAGAAATTGTCAAATGAAGATACCCACCGTATTTAATATATAAACATTTAGGGCTCTCAAATTTGGCTATAAATACAAACAATTATATATTTGTTCTTGTTCGTTCGCATAAATACATTTAAAACAAAAACAAATTTCAAAGTTTTGTTTTTGCGATGTATTTATGTAAATACATCGCAAAAATGTATTTATGCGAACAAACGAACAAATGCGACATCGGGGAACTGGCAGTAAGTACAGATAATTTTTTTCAGTAAAAACAGAATAACAAAATAAATATTTTAATTCAGAAAATAGAACATAATTGAGAATAGCATAAATGTATTGATTTTTCATTAATATAGAATAAAATCATCAGTTTCTTCATCACTGCTATCTTCTTGTACCTCAGAATTTGTATTATCAACAGGGGGAGCTTTAAGCAAACTCAATGCTTCAATTGGGATGTGTTGCTCCTTTTTTTCGGGTAGTTTCCTCATGCTAGTAATAATGGGATCAGAACTTAATAAAAAAGAGTTAAAAATATCTCGGTTAGTGTTTTCTCTACTGGATTTCCGAGAATGGTGCTCTCTATAATTTCTGAAGTCCTTATTCCTTGATTCTTGAGCTTCTTCAGACAGTTGACCAATCGGTAACAGGGCATGGGCTATTATTTCCGGTCCATGAATGAAATATTTATGAAGGGTAGGTGACATGTAATACCCCCTGGTATTACTTTTCCACATAATATCTAGCAGTACCGATTGCGAAATTTTTGAACTTCTCTACATCTATTTCATAGCCACTAGCCACAACAATCATAATAATATGCATCTTTTTTATGAGTTGTACATCAATTTTTGTAATTTCAGCGGAAATTTCAGGATTTTGAAAGAAACGCCTGGCTGTATTGCCATCATTCGAGTTCCCGAATCCGGGCTTTGGTTTGTCTATTATCAAACCACAACGATCTTTAAACTCTTTTTGTATCCTTTTTTTGTTTTCAGCAACAACTATCTTGTCATCATCTCCTCGAACTTGCCATTTCTTAAGAGGCAATTTGTAGGCTAAGTGAAGTAAATTTTCGAAAAACCTTATCCATCCATGAAGAACGGAGAGTCCAAACTCTAAGTTTTCTGTTTTAACTTCCCTTGTCAACATACTATCTATATCATTAAAGCTTCTAGATGACGCACCACATATGAAACACTTTTGTGTTGATGACGTTTCCGTAACAGCATTACAGACTTTGCCGTCAATCATTGTAAAAAGTAGAGTATGATTGACTTGTACTTCTCTTTCTTCAATTAACATTGTTGTCTTTCGCAAATTTTCACCTCATTTTCAACTCTATTCTTTTCTGCAATAGACATTTGCGTAGATTCCTTTACAAACTCTATTTTTAAGGTCCTACAATATCTTGTAGAGCCTGGACGTGGATTTTGCCATACAACCCTAGAACTGGAAGAAAGTCTAAGAGGAACAACACAAGTAATGAAGACCGAAGAATCAGTTGCTTCAAGGCCATGGAAAGCTTGCTTGTAGGAGCTGTGTCCCGAACTTCCATCAAAGCCCCACTTGCAAAACAAGCTCAGATTTTCCGTTTCAAACGTTGTTAACACACCAATTACTTCCATCTGTGATTCCAACAGACGCTTTGTGGTTAAATCTAGTAGTGCTTGAAGGGTAACCTTTACTAAAGTTTCGCTTACTTCGATGCACTCGGGGGGTGGATAACATTTTTGTTTTGCAGCTTGTAGGACCTTATATGCAGGAAATTTTTCTGGTGCACTCATTCTGATGACATTGTATTGATGTCGAGATAGTTGCGCTTCAACTGCAACCCCTAGTGCTTCTTGGCCTGACATTTTACAACGTTTGGGTTCCAGTGACTCCTTATATAACTTCCGATATTTTTTTGCTCGGTCAGGGGTAGTTGTTGTTATATCCTTTAACACTTTAGAAGCACTAACCTGTCCCACTGCTCTCAAGCTCATTTGAGTAGCAAAACTCAACATAGAAATCGATGTAAACTCTCTTAGTTTTTCTGTTTTCATTCTTTTTGTACGTTCACTACTTTCATCGAATGAAACATTTGGTCGACCACGCTTAAGCTTTTCTTCAGGGCAACAAAGAAAAGAAACAGATGTCTCAAGCCATGAATTATTTGTTTTAAAAAACCTCTCTAATTTTCGGAAAGCCTTTTCAAAACGAGTTTTATACTCAGATTTGAATCGAGAAAGTGTTTTAGTTAAACCTATGTTATCGAAGTTTCCTGTTCGTTTTTTTAACTCTTCTTCCAGAAACACAAATCGCCCTTGTAAATTAATATTTTCAACTGACCACATTATGTTGACAAGCTCCCTCCGGGTTATAAAAGTTATGTTAGGACTAGTACCTAAAGGATAAAACAAATCTTAGAAATTCCTAAAAATTTTAAATTTTTTTTTTGTCAGAAAGCACATTTTGTAAAGAAGCTTTTTTATCAAAACCACAAAAAGCGCAGAATTTTCTTGCAGTTCCTTAATTAGGTTAAGACATGCTATCAATAACAACAAAAATTGTTCTTGGGACTGCTTGGGAACACAATTAAACCGATCAATGTTTGCACAAAGAAGCAAAGAAAAAAGTAATTTTAAAATTTTTTTATGATAATTACCGTTATATATAATTTAAAGCACTTTCTCACAAAAAAAAATCTTAAATAGATTAACATTTACCAGAACTTGAAGACTCCATACCAAATACTTTAATATTTTATGATTTAATTTTTTTTTATTTAATTAAAAACACTTTACAAATTTCTTCACACCAAACTCAAGCTAATCTGTGAACAACAATGGCTTGCGCCGATGTTTATCATGCAAAATGTGTTTATGATAACGGTTTAAAACTTTTACAGTATTAACAGTGGGGTATTTGACTATTAAAATAAAATAACAATGGCTCCATACGGGCAGTTTCATTTTTCGATTTATTGCCACCGATCTGGCCATTCTGCCCCAATGTGCGACGTTTGCCGATCTATTCCGATTCAACTGGTCGTAACTTCGTGCGCTTGTCTCTAAGCGGCACTCTTGATGACCGAATCTCCGATAGATGGCGATGATTGGTATCTTGATCGACGATATCTTCCGTTCGCTAATTGACGTCACAACACGATGAATATTGCACCTGAGGAGAATTGCTAGGTGAGCTGGACCGTGCACAGGTCTTGAAGACCGACGCGCTTCGAGTCGCCACCTTCCGGCGATACGAAGGACCATGTACAAGTCCCAAAAATCCCGTAGAGGTGTTACAGTAAAACTACCACTAGCGAGTAAACAATACTTGTATTTCTTAATTATTTCCTAATAAACTTAAAACAGTTTTGTTAGACACACAGGACTACATCATAGCGCGATGCAACATTATTAGACAGCGCCATCTAGTTGCAACTGATGAACTATTAATTAATATACAATTGAACATTGCGCATACGAATCAGTTTGTGGCACAGAGGTTTGTGATGTGGATAAAACAATTGGTGCATTAGTTAGATCTTGCGAATTAATTAGACGAGTGTGCAAATTACTTTGGGGTTGAGAGGTGGCTCTAATAACTACAGGTGCTGGTTGCCCACTCGTGTATTGATAGAATGATGTATTTGGTATAGTTAATGGAGCATCTCGGGTAATCATCTCTTCTTCGGCATCGCTGACAATGTTAAAAACTGCTCTCTTTACACGCACTCGCAAATCTGATGGAAAGGTCTTAACAGTTTGGCCCAGGTTTGTAAAAAACTCTACAGTGGGATCTTTCTCTTCATGCCGGTCATGAGTATCTTCGTAGTCTGTCAGGGGTAGTTTGTTCAGGTTGCAGTGTAGGCCGCTGATCAACATTTACTGAAAATTCTAAAAGTCTCGGTGATGAATTTATTACCATACCCGGGGACAAACTGCTGTTGTCTTTCTCCTCCAATACTGCTGGCGGGTCAGGATCCTCTTTTTCAGTGTTTAACAACTCTAACATTAGTTTTCCTCGGCCTTTCATTTTTGTAAAACAATAATAATATTCATATTAAGTAAAATTCGAGTTAAGTCAACTCATCAACTAATCAACTAAAAAAATGCAAAAATATCACAAATTCGCTTTCGAATATCTATAACAAATAATTAACCGTATAGCAAATGTCATAAAAACCTATTTTCTTTTTAAAATTATGTTGTATTTAACTAAACAAGCAAAAAATAACATAGTAAACTTAGGATTCAGAAGTGAAAACATTAAAAAAGTAAAAGGTTTATTAAAATTTAGGACTTGCATTTTAAATTAGAATTTACAAACAAAATATAAATAGATAAAATCACAAACCAATCTTACACTTTAAGAAAACACCAATTTACACAAATTATTCAAGAAGAAATCAAACACTAACACTTGAACACCATTTACGTAAGACTAAAAGTACTCACAAAACAATTTCACTAACACAGTAAATCACATCGATAACGTCTGCACATCACGAACGCTGACCAGCAAATGTACACTTTCATTTTTTTTTTTTCGTGTTTCCTGTTGGCCGCAGATGGCCTTAACAGCTTGACGCAGACTATGGGTGAGCGCTGAGGGCTCTCAACCCGGAGAAAAGTATGCTAAGCGACATCGCCCAAGGGCTCCCCCTGTGGGGAACGGACCTCGGCTTGGGGCGTCGTTGGAGGCAAAGTGGAAAGTGGGCGTGGCCACGTTTTGATTAATGACTTTTGCGCGACGCGGTTTCGCACCTCGACGGCGAGGGCGGAACCGCGGATATTTATGTGTTAAGGCCGCGCGGGCCGTGTAGGCTCTAAGTTGAGCGAGTGTAATGTTGTCATCCTCTTCGTCGAGGACGTCGGATGGAGGAGATTTTGGGTGTGTCATGGCAGAGTCAAAGTAGCTCTGAGAGCACCGCTTCATAAACTGCCTGATGGTCAGCAGTTCGAGGTCGATGTGAAGATCGACGTTTCGTATGAACCACGGTGCTCCCGTAGCTCGGCGCATGAAGCGATTTTGTAGTGTCTGTAGCCTGTGGATCCTGTGTGGCTTAACGTGCGCTAACACCACGCTGGCATAGGTCATGATGGGCCGTATGCAGGTGGTGTAAAGTCGGACTTTGCTACTCAGGAACAAACGCGACCTAGAGTTGAGTAGACAGTGGAGACGGCCCATCACAAAGGCTGCCCGCGCGCGGACTTGCTTTATGTGAGGGGCGAAGCTGAGTCGGTCGTCAAGGGTCACACCCAGGTATTTGGCCTGCCTGGTCCAAGTGACAGGCTTGTTGAAAATTTTTAGGGGGGGGAATGCTATTGATGGAGTAGGAACGGGCAGTTCATCTAGTGAACATGACCGCCTGACACTTCTCGGGGTTGATTTCTAATTTCCATTTCCTAAACCATTTGGCTAGGGCGGTAACCGCTGTTTGGAGAGTCTTGGCTACTGTTGTCGGGGATCTACCAGCACAAAAGAGTGCGGTGTCATCAGCGTAAAGCGCTTTATGTACCCGGTTGAATTTGGGCATATCGCTAGCATATACCGTGAAGAGAAATGGGGAGAGGACCGACCCCTGAGGGACGCCGGCCTTGATAGGGTGGGAGGTCGACAACGTCCCTTCCACCTTGTAGCGAAAGCTGCGATGACTTAAGTAGTCATGTATAATGAGAATTAAGTAGTGAGGGATCTTGAGGAGATAGAGTTTGTAGATTAGGCCTTCATGCCAAACCTTGTCGAATGCTTTCGCTACGTCTAGGAATAATACACCCGTATATCTGTTCATGATGAACTGACTACTTGTGTATTCTACCAAACGGTAAACTTGTTGTACGCAGCTGTGTTTGGCTCGGAAGCCAAACTGTGCGTCGGGAACGAGGTTGTTAGCCTCGGCGAATGTACGTAGTCTACTGAGAACTATTCGTTCGTAGATCTTACCTAGAACTTTTAGTAGACTAATCGGGCAGTAACTACTGGGTTCGGTACGGCGCTTGCCGGGTTTGTGGATTCCTATTACCACGGCCTCTTTCCATTGCGCGGGAAAGATGTTATTATTTAGTGCTGCATTGAAGATGCAGCACAACAGGACTGTCAAGTGGGCAGGGAATAATTTAATGACTTTATTGGAGATTCCGTCCGAACCTGGGGCTTTCCTGGTTTTGAGACCCCTGACTAACGATTCGACCTCATCGGTGGTCACTGCTGGGATAGGCTCCCAATTCTAGCAAGTCTTTTAGATCTTTTTCGACTAACTGTTTCGAATGTTCTCTATTGGGAGAGAGATATGCCGATACAAGGGTGATAGGCTGATAGCCTGACAGGGCTAGCCTGCAAATTGAAGCTTCAATGTCCATCCGAGGGGGCGGATCCACAGGTGTGCAATGCAGCGACCTTTTGTAGTAAATAAGCGTGCCACCCATTGGTAAGGTTGTCCTATCGTTGCGAACTATATTATAGTTCGCGACTCTAGGGTCCTTGTTAAATGGTTTAAGGAACGTTTCTTGTACTAGCAAGATGTCGAGCTGGTGATCCCGAAGGAATGTGCCTACTTCATCCCTCTGTTAGGTAAGGCTATTGGCATTGAATGTCCCTACCTTGAGGTGTCGGGTTTTAACTCTGCCGGGAGTGTACCTATCCATTTTATTTGAATTTGAGTGAGCCTAGACGCTCTAGCGTGGGTGCGAATTTAATCGAGGTATTGAGGAGGGCGAGGTTGTTTCCCTCGTCTTTCTTAGTTCGGCTGCAATTTCGCGGATTTCCGTGAAATTGATTTAAGCCGCGAATTATGCCACCGGGGCTAGATCTGGATCTAGTCCTTGGGGGGCTTTTGGGGGCGCGTTTTTAACGACGACGGTGTGAATGGGGGCGCCCTGAGGGGGCTTAGGATTGCCATCGGTGGGCTGGTTTGGCGCGGTTGTTGGTGGTTTGAGCTTAGAAGGTGGGGCAGCGGGCTGCCTGTTGGGCAGGGTTGGGAAAGCCTCCTTGCTGGTTAGTAGGAGGCGAGCCCACGCATTGTGGGTTGGTACGAAGGTCTTGTTGTAATACAAGGCCTTGCTGTTTGAGTTGGGCTGGCGGACTAACCTCCTCGGCGCTCTTGGGCAACCGCGATAGTTAGCCGGGTGGCCGTATTCTCCACAGAGAACACACGCTGGTGCCTCTTTGCAGAGGGTGATGTCCTTTGGGCGTTTACACTGAGAGGTGTGATGATCACCTAGGCACTTGACGCATCTAGGACGGGCGAAACAGTTCTTGGACGAGTGTACATACATTTGGCACTTGTGGCACTGTGCCAAGTTGCCATTTTTGTGTGGGGGCTCTACCGAGACCTCAGATAGACCACAGATGGTCTTAATTTTGAAGATGCTTTTACCCTCTGCGTTATCAGTAAGGCAGACGAGTATCATGTTAAGCGGATCACGACCCTTACCCCGGTTCATCCGGTGTACTTCGACAACCGGCAGATCTTGGGTTTTGAGAGATTCTAAGATCTCTTTGGTGTCGATCTCCCTTGGGACATTGCGTATCACTGCACGCAGAAGTTTAGCTTCGAGAAGGGTGTACGTATGGTAGGGAATCTGTTGACTCCCTAGCATTTTTGACACGGTGCGATGGTCGGCTGACGAGTGAAGCTCCACTCGTATGCCTTGAGGGGTGGATTTCGCAGATTTGTTTGGTTGGGGCTGTCTGCGAGACGACTGGGGGGGCCGAGGCGGTCGTTGCAGACGGGGCTATGGCTGTAGTTTTGGCCGATTCAGTCGGCTTAATTTTAGGGACCGTAGAGGGGGCCTCTTTGTTAGCTTTTATCTTCTTGGTCCGCTTACGGGAGCGAACTTCGACGAAAGAGCCCTCATTGGGCGAATCTTCCGACTCGGAGGAGGAGGAAGATGAAGCTGAGGAGGGGACCGATTCCGTATTCATCGTCGTGCCGGTGGCCGGTAATTCGGTTTCAAGCGGCAGGACGGTGGATTGCGCGCGTAGGGGTTGCGGTGGGAGAATAGTTATCGCTCCAAAATGTTGAGCGATGTAGGCTTGGATTTCGGGGATCGCCAGAAGGGCGTCAATGGTGATAGTTTTTTCCGCCAGCGTGGGCTGGCGGGAAAAAACGTTCGCGGGTATGTATCCTATCGCCCTGGGTATGTATCCTATCGCCCTGGGTGGGGTAAACCCTGGGTTGTGTTTGGTGCATGTCCCTCCCAACCGGGTGCAGGTCGGGAGGACGTGTGCTTAACTAGTGTGCCCTAAGCTTGTACTCCTTCGCCAATCTTAATGTGCGATAGGTTCCTAGCTGCTCGGGCCGTTAGGCCTTCGCAGAAAAATGATGAAAAGCCGTAGATTAGGGCCGACTAGGAGATCCCCCAAGGCCGGATGCTCTAACCCCTTTCGATTATTAACTCTGCCCTGAAGGGGCTCGGTAGGCAAATCGGAGCCTTGCCTCACCCGGCTTCGTTGACACCGTGAGGCTTCCGCCGGGGACCAAACAATATGGTTTTCTGCCCTGAGGGGGCCAAAATGGGTTGACTTTTGTCTACCAACGATAAAAATCTGCATTCGACGTCTTGAGAAAGTCGACTCGTGCAGTAGGGATCCGGCAAACCCTGCGTCCAAACAGCGGCACTGCCACAGACAACCGTAAACACGGCCACCCGGAGCGGGCCACTGAACGGCCACAGACGTTAAACAAGATGGCGGCGTGACGCGACGCGTGGTTCGCTTGGCTGCGAGACAGAGCGAGAACGCACGACCGCAGAGGGCGGGTGCGCGGTAAGCGCGGCGAAATGGAGAGCAGCGAGGCGCACGTCCGTGCGCTACGAGTCTCCGACGCGGAATGTACACTTTCTTTTTTTTTTTTTTTGTTCTGACAAGGAGTGTTAGCCGCAGATGGCTGTTACACCCTGACGCGGACTGGTGGTGAGCGCTGAAGGCTCTCAACCCAAAAAATTTAAGCAACGGAGTCCAGGGGCACCCCCTGTGGGGTACGAACCTCGGCTTGGGGTGTTGCTGAGGGCAATGTGGGAGGTCCCACTTTAGATTTACTTATTTTTACGCGGCACGGTTTCGCACCTCCGCGGCGAGGACGGAACCGTGGTCTTTTCTTTGTTGCGGCTTCGCGGGCCGTGTTTGCTGTATTATGAGCTATCGTGATTTCGTCGTCGGGCTCGTCGAAAGCAAGTCTCGGTCGAGTGACCTTCGAGATGCGGGACGGGGTATAGTTGGTCGCAGCGACCACAAAGGGGTTGGGGTGTGTGGTGGCAGAATCAAAATATCTACGGGCACACTGTTTCATATATTGCCTGATGGTCGGCAAGTGCAAGTCGATGTGGAGATCGGCATTGCGTATGAACCACGGTGTGCCCGTAGCCTTACGCATGAACTTATTCTGAAGTGTTTGTAGCCTATGGATCCTGTGTGGCCTAACGTGAGCGAATACTACACTGGCATATAACATGATGGGGCGTATGCATAACGTGACCATTTATTTTTTGACTCAAATCGGGACATTGGTTTATTTAGGTCAAATTAAAAGTAGTCAATGAAACAAACAACACTTTTTTTAAGTTATTTATTTAGAACATGTTAGTTGGCTTAAGAGAGAGTTACGATTCAGAAAGGTACCCAAAATGTTTATTTATGTTTATATTTATCAGAAGAACAAATTTGTTTTAATATAGCTGGTGACGATTTCAAGTAAGAATGAAACTCCTGGCACGTTTTTTTTTTTATATTTACCTTAATTATCAACATCGCCCTTAGAACTGAAATATGTAACTGGGTTTTCTCAGATGTCCACAATTTATTCATAATAGAAAATACTCTTTCTACTGGAGCATTTGTTGCAGGCAAACATAAAATATATTCAATTATAATAGAAAAGTTTTCATGCTGAAGATTATTGGCGCGAAAGTTTTTGAATACCTCCACCCAACGGGTTTCCGTGGAAACATTTAAATTATTCCATTCCGTTACTTTTTGCGATGTAATGTAATTAGAAATTAATGAAAATTCGTCAATTACTTCAGTATCTTTACTACAGTCAATATATTGCTTTTCAATTAATACATCCAGAGATTTATGAATGTCTTCACATGTGGGGACCTTTTTTAAATCTGCCCAATAAAATATCTCCATTTCTTTGGTAAGAAAGCAAGTCCACTGCTCCAGATATTCACGGCTTGTTTTATAAAATTCTGTAGCCGTCCTTTTTACAAATTCTTCATCGATATCAGTACCACTATCTTTTAATTTTGACATTAATTGACGGACCATAAATGGAAGAAAATGATTGGTCTGTTTCTGAGTTAAATTGTCTTTTAATTGATTGATTTCTTTTGCAGCTTCAATTGCCGATACAGTCTGACCTTCAAGTTTCAAGACAGCTTGATGAAAACTTGCTGACTGAGCGTGTAAAAAATAAAACCACAATTCGGATGTGGGATCTTCAAAAAAGTTTTTTAGTAACAGGGGACATTTTTCAATACTCAAAAAGTAGCTTTTTAAAGGCTGGTACATTTTTAAAACTCTCTCCAAAGCAGGCATAAGAGCAAGTCATCTGGTTTTGCTATAGCCGAGCATTTGTTGATATTCCGTTTCAGTTTCGGTACAAAACTCCTTTAGAGCTTCAACTCGAATTGTATAAATATAAAAAAAGGAATATATCTTCACAATAACGCTTTCGTAATCTACAGGTAGCCCATCTGCAGCAGATTTTATTGCATTGTGAATTACATGGGCTCCACATCCAATACCTATTATTTCTTTTTTCAGAGATGATTGTAATTTCGTTAAAACATTATTAGTTCCTCGCCTAGCTGCACCTCCGAAATTGACGTTTGCATTTTCCCCACAAAATGCTACGACTTTTGCAGTTAAATTATTATCTGTCAACAAATGGTTAAAATAATTGACAATGATGTCAGAAGTTTCACCAGATTGGTCTTGGAAATCTAAAATTTTTACTTGCACACCTACGTAAGGTTGAAAAAAGCTCACTACAATGGGGTATAATTTCTTGTTACCGTGGTTTGACGCGTCATTTAGTATTGTAATACAATTGCACTTATCAAGGTCATCTTTTAATTCTTTCATTGCTGTAGTCGTCAAAACATTAAGTACAATAGCTTCTGATTTCGTACGCGCGCATGTAAATTTAGGATCAAAACATGATTGAATCAATTTCGATGCACAATCATTAGAACGAAAACTGTGGTTTTCTTGTATCGTGTGATAAGCCCAGACGCCTTCTGCCGCGGCGATATCCAAGTCCTTCAAAGTTGGCGTGTCCGATTTCTTGAAAAATTTTAACATCGAAGAACTCGAAGCAGCAGCACGGTCGGCATTTTTATGTTTGTCAGACTTTAAATGCTGTTCAATATCACCACCACCACTGTGAGAAACACTAAATTCTGTACGACACTTTTCACATCTGACATCTGATGGAGTATTTATTTGCTTGATAAACGGATATTTTTCTTGTAAGCTAACATTGAACGAACACTTGCGTTTTGGCATTTTAACTGTGATTCCAAAGAAAAGGAAAAATTTGTATTCTATACGAGCATCAAACAATCACAAAACAAATAGCGTGAAGTAGACAAATGAGAAGTTTGTCAAACAATAGTCAATAAGGCAACAAAACACGAGCGATATGACGTCTTGGCCACTCTCGTATCGTTATGTCAAATGTCGACGACGACACGGTCTCGCTCTCGCACACCGTTAGCTCGCATCCGAATGGTCAGGGCGTCACATCGCGGCGGCGGCGCGGGCGGCGGGCAGGGCGGTGGCCGGCCGTTTGCTACTCAAATTTTCGCGCGGTTTCTGAAAACGGGACAATTTTGCGTCCCACAGTCCATTTCGGGGACACCGGGACTCGTAATAGCAAAACGGGACAGTCCCGTTCAAAACGGGACGTCTGGTCACGTTACGTATGCAGTCAGTGTAAAGACGGATTTTGCATTTGAGCGACAGCTTACTCTTTGGGTTGAGTAAGTTGTGTAAACGACCCATAACGAACGCAGCACGCGAGCGCATAGTGGTTATGTGTCGAGCGAAACTGAGGCGATTGTCAAGGGTGACGCCTAGGTACTTGGCATTTGACGCCCAGGGGATGGCCTTGTCAAAAATGCGGACTTGAGTGAAGCTCTTTTGGGGGTGCAGGTCGGCACGTCTCCTGTGAAACATGACCGCCTGACTCTTTTCTGGGTTAAAGTCTATTCTCCACTTCCGGAACCATTTGCCAAGGGCAGTAGCTGCAGTTTGGAGATTTCGAGCGACGGCGTCCGGGTTAAGCCCGGATACGAATATAGCTGTGTCGTCAGCGTAGAGGGCTGACTGCACGAGCTTAGACTTGGGGATGTCGCTAGTATATAGCGAGATTAGAAGGGGAGAGAGGACTGAACCTTGCGGTACGCCAGCTCTGATCGGGTGCGGGGAAGAGAGTGTCCCTTCTACTCTGTAGCGGCAGCTACGATTTGTTAGAAAGTCTCGTATGATAATTACGAGGTAGTGGGGAATTCCTAGTTGGAATAACTTGAAAATAAGGCCATTATGCCATACCTTGTCGAAGGCTTTGGCTACATCGAAGAAGAGTATCCCCGTAAAAAGGTTGCGTTGCAGTTTTACGTTGATGCTTTCCACGATACGATGGACTTGATGGACACACGAGTGTTTGGGTCTAAAGCCAAACTGCTCGTGTGGTATGAGGTGGTTTTCCTTGGCGAAGGTTCTTAGCCTTTGGTGGATTACGAGCTCGTACATTTTGCTAAGACCGTTAAGAAGACTTATCGGCCTGTAACTACTGGGTTCAGATCGGTTCTTGCCGGATTTATGGATTCCTATTACCACGGCTTCTTTCCACTGAGCGGGAAAGATTTTGTTATTGAGCGCTGCGTTGAAAATGCAGGTCAGAAGAACCAGTAGGGACGCAGGAAAGAGTTTAATAACTATTGGTTATGCCGTCCGAACCGGGGGCTTTCCTAGGGCGTAGTCCCTTGACGATCGAAGCTACTTCATCTATGGTGACTGCTGGGATAGGCTGACTTGGGGCGTCGTCCCTACCTAATTCAGTATCTAGCGGCGGTTGTGGGAGAGAGGCTCGCCATACCACTTCCCTATCGACGTGGGTATGCTGTACGGCATCGGGGTATGTGGTACTTGGTGTACATTGTTGCTCTAGGCTGTCGGCCAGGCATTCGGATTTCTCCTCGTCCTCAAAGGCGGGGGGGTTGGGTTGTTGTCATAGTGGAGACTATGTCTTTCTTAAGGGATCGGGCGAGTTGCCAGTAGGCTTGATGGTTAGATTCTAGTTCGCTAAGAGCGGTGTTCCATCTCTTTTCGCGGACTTCTGCTACTGCGGATTTGACCGTCCTCTGCAGGAAACGCATACGTATGCGGTTTTCCTCGCAGGGGTAACTGTCGTAGGCACGTATGGCTGCATTCTTCTGTTTCAGAAGGTCGCGAACGTCGTCTGGCAGGCGCCAGCCGCGATCGCTCGCTGCTGGTACTTGCCTCGAACAATCATTAATTAATGATTGTACGTGACTTGTGAGACAGTCGATTGCCGTCATTGTGTCCTCCGGGGATTTAATGTCGGCGGGGATCCTATCTAAGTGACTGGTGGATTTAGACTTGAGTCCGGACTCTAGTCTATTCCAATCAGTTACTGTTATGATGGGGGCCTGCCCAGGTCCTGATGGGACTGGCAGTCTCGGGGCAAGTTCGAGAATGACCGGACGGTGGTCTGAGTCTGGTTGATGTAGCACTTCTATAGACGTTAACCGAAGGTTAATGTTCTTTAGCAGTGCTATATCTAGAATATCGGGTCTGTGCGCTATTTTCCCTGGGAAATGCGTCAGCTCCATAGGAGCGATGACGTCAAACCCCAGCCGTTCGGCAAGGGATTCGAGAGTTTTTCCTCTGGGGTTGGTGGTGTTACAACTCCATGAGGTGTTTTTGGCGTTAAGGTCTCCGCCTAGGTCGAGGAGTGATTTAAGATCACTCTCGAGGAGTTCGATATTGTTTTCCCTACCGGGGGGTAGATATACTGATATAAGGGTGATGGGTTGGTGCCCTGTGAGGGCTAGCCTGCAGACTGAAGCCTCAATGTACGTCAATTGGGGCGGATCCATAGGTGTGCAGTGACCTCTTGTAGTAGATGAGAGTACCTCCCTTAGGCGAGTTAAGCCTGTCGTTGCGAACTATGTTATAGTTCGCAATCTTGGGTTCCCTATTGTACGGTTTAAGGAAGGTCTCTTGAATAAGAAATAGGTCGAGCTGCTCGTCGCTCAATAGAGCGCCTATTTGGTCCCTCTGTTGGGCTAGGCTGTTAACATTAAAATACCCTACTCTAATGTGTCTGGGTTTAACTCTGCCTGATGGGTGTCTATACATTTTAAATTGTAAAAGAGGCGAGGTTCTCGAGGACCGGAGAGAACCTAATGGCTACGTTGAGGAGAGCGTGGCTGTTGCCTACGTTCGCTCTGATTTCGGAGGCGATTTCACGTATCTCATTGAAATTAATTTGAGATGCGAATTTAGCTACTAAGGCGAGATCCGGATCTACGCCTTGTACGGTTTTTACGGACCTAGGGGCTACATGGGGGTTCGAGGTTGCATCCTGTTGGGGCTTGGATTGGCTCGCGGGGTGGGCAAGGCGCCGTGTATGGCGTTGCTGCAGTATGGGGGGGTGGTGTTAGGCACCGCTCGTTTATTGGGTAGCGGTGGGAATTCCGCCTGGGATACCCGCCATGCGTTGACCTGAGGAGGCTTCGGCACTGGGTTTGCAAGAAGAGGTTGAGGGGGCTGGGGTGGGAAGCCCCAGTTTGGGGGGTTGCGAGTACGTCTGTAGTGCCTGTGGGGAGCCTTGGGGCACCCGCGGTAGTTTGCAGGGTGACCTACCTCGCGGCACAAGACACACGATGGCGGTGTGTCGCATTGGATGTGGTCGTTTCTTTTCGGCCTTGGACAATCACTCGTGCCGTGGTCGTCGAGGCACTTAACGCACCTGGCGGGGACATGGCAGTTACGGGCCGAGTGTCCGTACATCTGACAGTTGTGACATTGCGAGATGAGCCCTGTTTTGTGCGGTGGCTCTACATGAATGCCGGACAGGCCACAGATCTCACTAATGCGGAAGATCTGTTTGCCTTTTGGAGATAATTCGAGGTGGACTAGAACCATCTCGAAGGGTTTGCGGGTTTTGCCGCGGATCATACGGTGCACGGCTAAGACAGGGAGGCTTTGTTCCTCTAAGGACTTGCGGATCTCATCTTTTGTGAGTTCCGTGGGAACGTTTTTAATGACAATACGTAATATTCTCTCCTCGGGGAGAGTGAACGTGTGGTACGGGAGTTTTTTCACCGTTAGTAAGCTCGACAGCTTACGGTGGTCGGCTGAGGCACACAAGGAGATTTTTATCCCTTGTGGGGTAGATCGGGCCGAGGTGAAATTAATGTGGTGCTCGGTACACCACCCAGAGACGGTAGTCCATTTGGACTTGTCCTGTAGATAGATAGGAGGTGGGGTTGGTTCCTTGTGCGGAGGCGCGGCGGTTGGCGTCATTGACGCGGGCTTAGAGGGGCCGGCTTGGGTGGCGGGCTGAGTTGGGGTACGTGCCGCGGCGGCAGCGGGGTGGTTTGACGCGGTAGCGGTCGTTTAGTGGCGACGTTTTTGGCAGATTTCTTACTCCGTTTTCGCGAGCGAACGGTTGTCAAATCGCCTTCATCGGGAGAAGAGGAGTCGGAGGAGTTATCCTCCTGGTCCGATGAGCTCTCTGAGAGCTGGGCTACCTCGAATTCCATTGCCGTTGGCGACATTGGTTTCGAGGGTGGTGGTATAGCCGATGATGTAGCGGTTACCGTGGGATACGGGGGTGACGCGGGAGAGAATACAGGTTGAGGAACGTTTTCCTCCCCGTGTAGGGCGACTAAAATGTCACGGATGGCGGGAATGTTTAATAAGTACTCAAGTGAGTACTCGATTTTGTTGTGGCACTCCATTGCCATGCTGGGAGCTTTACGACTGTTTCCTAACAGCCCTAACGCCCTGAGTGGGGAAAAAACCCAGAGGTGAGTGGTGTGTGTGCCCCTTCCAACCGGGTGTAGGTCGGGAATCCTCCCGGTGGACGACTGGAGGATGTGTGCTTAACTAGTGTGCCCTAAGCTTGTACTCCTTCGCCAATCTTAATGTGCGATAGGTTCCTAGCTGCTCGGGCCGTTAGGCCTTCGCAGAAAAATGATGAAAAGCCGTAGATTAGGTCCGACTAGGAGATCCCCCAAGGCCGGATGCTCTAACCCCTTCCGATTGTTAGCTCTGCCCTAAATGGGCTCGGCAGGCAAATCGGGGCCTTGCCTCACCCGGCTTCGTTGACACCGTGAGGTTTCCGCAGGGGACCAAACAATATGGTTTTCTGCCCTGAGGGGGCCAAAATGGGTTGACTTTTTATCTACCAACGATAGAAATCTGCACTCGACGTCTTGAGAAAGTCGACTTGTGCAGTTGGGATCCGGCAACACCTGCGTCCAAACAGCGGAACTGCCACAGACAACCGTAAATACGGCCACCCGGAGCGGGCCACTGAACGGCCACAAACGTTGTACAAGATGGCGGCGTGACGCGCCGCGTGGTTCGCTTGGCTGCGGCAGCGAGCGAGACGGAGAGAGAACGCACGAACGCAGAGGGCGGGTGCGGGGGTGAGCGCGGTGAGATGGAGAGCAGCGAGGCGCACGTCCGTGCGCTACGGTTCTCCGACGCGGAATGTACTTTCATTGTTTTTTTTTTGTTGTTCGATGTTGGTCGAAATGACCTTTACAGCTTTGCGCGGTCATTGGGCGAGCGGAAGGCTCTCAACCCGGTGGGTTTTTATTATTTTTTTTTTATTTTTTTTTATGTCGTTTTGTATTGATACTTGATAAATGAAGCTCGCCCGTTGGCGTTGGGACGCGACGAAAGTATCGTTCCCGCTCGGGTAATCGTGTGGCGCTCTCGACGACGGCGCTGTGCGAGACTTTCCCAAGTCTCGCGTGCGTGTGTCGTCTTGACTCGCCTATCGGTGATCGAAGCTCCCTGGTTGATTCTGCCAGTAGTTATATGCTTGTCTCAAAGATTAAATCTCGCGGTTATGTGCGCGAGCCATTTCCTGTAGAGCACGTGAGTTACTGCACTTTATCAAGCCGATTAGGTCATTGCCGGACATTGGAATTCCCTCGTTCTCATGATCAGCATCTACTTCATCCTCCCGGTTACGTAGATACTCTATCAAGCAAATGAGGCAGACGCGGGAGTCCGCCGTGAGGGAAGCCATGGCTTTACATTTTAAGAAGGTCTCACAGCAGGCACCGTTAGTGCCGTCTTTGCACTCTATTGTACCTTTCACGTGTGATAGGTGAATCAACGCGTCCGTACTAATCCTCTTCTCTAGTTTGGAGGGCATTGCAAGCTCCTCGTCCGCACTTAACTCTCCTCCTGCCAGGTGTGTCGTTGGACTTTCGCGGGGTCGATCCTCAAGAGCCCTTAGCCGCCCATATTTTGATGGTTGACATTAGTAGCTGGTCATCGGGCAGGGATGCACCGCTTCGACGGAGACGGTCGAGTGTTAAGTTGTGGGCCAAATTGAGACATACCGCTCGGCAGTAACTGGGATTATTGGTGCTGGCGGCATTAAATCCTCTCACTCGGCTGTAGATATGGGGGTCGCCCATCATCTTTCTTGTTAGGGCAGCCGCAACCTGAGTCAATCCCTTCCTTTTCTTGGGCCTATCATCTCCACTTGAATTAGAGGACGCGTCCTCCCGTCCTGTCCCCTCTAACTCCGGCCCCGGGAGCATCACGTTCCTTGGCTCCTCCCCGGGTGAAAACTCTCTGGTATTCACCCTCCCCGCTCAGTTTATAATCCAGTCCGACTCCTGGGCCAGGGTCAAATCCTGCGAATCGGTTGTACGCTCCTCCTTTTGACACGCTTAGCATGAAGCCAAGACTCAGTTCCCTTGAATTCATGTCCATCCCCCCATTACCCAGGAGGGTCGTTAATCCCTCGACACATTCACCCTTGTCGCCATTCCAGAAGAGAGAAGGAGAGCGGGGAATAGCTTCTCCTATCGTGTCACTCACTGAGAGACCACTCATGACACATTCTACACTATATACGGCTGAAGTAACGCTGGTAGATTGGGCGGGTGGCTCTGTCGTGTCTGTTGTCGCCCTGCTGGTGGGGAGGTCCACGTCACTATCTACGGGAGTTGTTTCTTGGGTACAATCGTTGTACTCCCCTTCGCTGGAACTGTTCGAACTAGAAGGGGGTGGAGGGTCCTGTGCACGTTGGCGCCGACGTTGTCACACTCTGCCCCGCGCTGACGAGACAGTCGCTGCATGTGTGCGGACCTTGTGTTATGAGCTAGGGCTACATCTGCTGGAGTCATACGTGTGTTATGTGAAGTGTCTGTGGATGTTGATGTGGTGTCTGTGTTGTCTGTATTGGAGTGTCTACGCCTGAGGGAGTAAAAATTAGTCAATCCACTAAAGATTCCCGAGGACTTACTCTCGGGCGGATCCATTATGCTAAGACGTTTATAGACGGTGAAGTCTCCCGTAGCCTGCGGCCTTACTAGTCCAAAGGACGTTCAGCCGGAACGCTATAATTCGGGACCAATGAAGGTATAAATTGTGAGTATGAAAACAACCCTCTTGATGTACTAGTATTCCAATATGTGCTGTAAAGTAGCGCCCCAATGGGGGGAGAAGATCAGATGAACGGAACTCTCCCACCAAGAAGTTTACGCTATATCCGCACAAGTTGAAGTAAAAGTACAAAAGAAATTTAGTAAAAAATACTCGGACTATAAAAGAAACGATACTTAAGTTTTTTCGGTACACTTTCAACGTTTGCGCGCCCTTATATAGGCATGTTTGCCAGCGCAAGAGGTGAATACTAACTGTAAATATTCATTCAATAAAACTAACGTAAATCAAAATTTTCTTTTACTTTCATGTAAATGCGAGTAATTTAAAATAGCAAAATAAAAATTATAGTATAATATCATCAAAACCCACGCATATCAAAATGAACAAACAGTAACATCAATTAAACTTCAGCAAAACCTAATAACTCGAAATAATAAATAAATTTACCTTATAAATTTCACGTTAACTCCAGCAATTCAAAATCTGCCACTATTCAAACGTCATTCACTAGCATCGTCCGGAAGATAACTAAAGATGGCGAACAAGTTTACGCGCGGTTTGGGATACGCTCATTCAAGTAAAGTCATGTACCGCGCTATTTTTTTTAAACGATTAGCAGTATTGTTACATGAGTTATATCGCCGTGTAGGTATTCGATACGCGAACTTGAAAAGGTCATTAACTACAAATTGGAATTTTTCGAAAATTTCGAAAACTCCTTGTTTTCATCTAGGAGTGCGATATAATAACTGGACTGTTAGTGGATTGACTGGAAGAAAATGCTTATGGCATTAAGTCTGCCTATGTACTGTGCATGAAATTGAAATAAAGAAATAAATATTTTTATAGGCAGATATAGAAATTAAAACAATTAAAGTTATTTTTTAAATTTTTTATTGCAATTTAATTGCGTATTTATCAAATGCTTTTGCAGCATTTGCGACAAGTATTTATTTTGTAAACATTTAAACATCTGTATCTTACAATATTTTCCGAAGGCTGTACGCGGGGGTCATCCGGTCAATGGCCCTGTACGACGCACCGGTGTGGGCGGGGTCCTTAACCGTCCGACTTAGGGCCCTTCTGTGGCGGCCACAGAGGGTCACGGCGGTCAGGGCCATCCGCGGATACCGCACGGTGGCGACGGAGGCAGCGTGCCTATTGGCCGGGACTCCCCCGTAGGACCTGGGGGCGGAAATGCTCGCCGGATTGTATCGGCGGGTGACGGGGGTGCGAGCGGAGGGCGGTGTGATCTCGTTAAGGGAGCTCACCGCTTGGCGCGTCGACGCCCGCCGAGACGTCATTGCCCGTTGGGCAGTCCGGCTGGAAAGGCCTCGGTTCGGGGTGCGAACCGTGGAGGCCTTCCGGCCGGTGCTGATGCAGTGGTTGGAAAGGCGGCATGGGGTGCTCTCCTTCCGACTGGTGCAGGTTTTGACGGGGCATGGGTGCTTCGCCAAATACCTGCACAAGGTCGTTAGGAGGGAGAGTACACCGTCCTGCCACCACTGCGATTGCGACGAGGACACGGCGCGCCATACGCTCGAGGCCTGCGCGGCTTGGGCAGTGCAGCGCTGTGAACTAGTCGCAATCATCGGTTCAGACCTGACGCTGCCTGCTATCGCTGGGGCAATGGTCGACAGCGTCGGGAATTGGGACGCGGTCGCAGCCTTCTGCGAGACAGTGATCTCGCGGAAGGAGGTGGCGGATCGTCTGCACGAGGAGCGCAGCCTCGATGAGGAGATCCGCCGCCAGCGACTGGGGCGGCGAAGGCGCAACTACGTGTGCCTCATGCCGCCCTAGCCGAGGCCGCGGGTGACGTGACCGGGGATTAGTCCGTCACTCGCCGAGAGGCCGACCGCGTGAGGAAGACCGCGTGAGGAAAGACCGACGTCCTCCCCGAGGAGGGGACGTCGGTCGATGGGAGGGTACCCCAAGTAGGGCCGTTCCGTCGGGCCGATCACTGATGACAAGTTAACCCTGCTCCGGTGGTCGGCCCAACGACGAAGGTGACGTGGTTTTCGGGTGGTTTGCGGGAGTTGCGTGCTTAAGCCCCTCTGTCGCCCCGGACGGAGTGGTGCGGAGGCACGCCGACCGCAGCCCACCCACAGAAAAAAAAATCTTACAATATTTTAGTTATAATGTTACACCAATTATATACTGTTAACATTAGAAATGTTTCAGAAACAGTATCCTTAGGAATTTCACACCCTAAAAAAGGCATAGATATTCAAAATATTTTTCTGATTCTGAAAACATATTTCTGATTTTCTAAGAATTTGTAGGTGGCGCAGTGGATTGTGAGGTTTTTTATGCCAGCAACCGTTTGTGAGTATCTTCGAAGAACCAGGGGGAAGTGAATCCCACAAGTGGGACCGATTCCCACAAAATGAGGGTGAGTCGGACAAGCTATGGGAAGTAGTTGGAGAACTTGCCAAGCTTCTCTTGTGCTTACGAAGCTGATAGTCTGCTGGGCTAATGAGGTTTACCGTTGGAATATGCTGAAGGTGTACGTGACGAGCTGGTGTAGGTAAATTGAGATGAACGCGAGCACATATGCTGATACGACACTGAGTCTGTATACATATATGTGCGAGCGCCCCGAGGTACGTAATGACACACACACGTATCAAACTGTCGGGCAGAGTCTAAGCGCGGGCTTACGAACTTGTACGGAATGACATGACTATCACATGTCGCGATCTTTGGCGCAAACAGGCTTCTAGTATGATGATTCCAAAAATTCTTAGGACTTATTCTGAAGGGTAGGTCAACTTGTTTTGATTTACACTTTTAAATTCCTTAAACTTAATTCATGGACTCATTCATTCATTCATGGACTGTGGAGGCCTTCCGGCCGGTGCTGATGCAGTGGCTAAAACGGCGGCACGGGGTGCTTTCTTTCCGACTGGTGGAGGTCTTGACGGGGCATGGATGCTTCGGCAAGTACTTGTACACGGTCGCTAGGAGGGAGAGCACACCGTCCTGCCACCACAGCGATTGCAACGAGGACACGGTGCAGCATACGCTTGAGGTTTGTGCCGCCTGGGCAGAGCAGCGTCCTGAACTCGTCGCAATTATCGGTGCCGACCTGACGCTGCCGACCATCGCTAGGGCGATGCTCGACAGCGTCAGGAACTGGGACGCGGTCGCAGCCTTCTGCGAGGCAGTGATCTTGCAGAAGGAGGCGGCGGGTGGCGCGCGCGTGGAGCTCAGCCTCGATGAGTGATTGTATTTCTTTGACATCTACTGTCATTACTTTTCGAGTTAGTTTGACATTGTTTACAATTTATTTTACTTAATATTTTTTATGGCCTACCCATTAGTATATGCTCGCGAATGGACACAGTCTTTCTCGCATAGCTGATGTTATGTGCTGCTATGTAAACGTTGTCATCATTTGGTAAACTTAGAAGCTCGGAGGGCTCAGGTGAACAGATAGAAGCAGACTCAAGTTCAAACTTCTTTTTCTCATTAAATAACGATTTTAATATATGTTCTCCTGAATCCTTTTCATAGTTATAACTCAGAATGGTAATTTATATATCTGGTGATCCACAGTGATCGAAAGGAGCTTTTAAATATTTTACAATCTGGATCAGTATTTCTAAAACTATATACCCTCACTTTCCCAAAAAAGTTTGCCAGAGGATCCGAATTCAAGTACATATGCCTCATAATATTATTTCTTTTCTTTTAATAATATCCATATTCTTTGATAGCTTTTTAAATTCTTAAAACACAGATGTTTCTCTACCTTGACTATATACAAATTTTATAATTATAAGTTTCTCAATAGTATCTTTCCAAAATTGATAATGAAGGGATTTGTTGGTTACTCTATGTGGTAATTAATGGTTTCTCCACTGGCGGAATACAAAATATCGTCCAAAGTGATACTATCTCTGCGGTGTTTATTAGAGTATTACCCATATTGAACTAACCTAGTTTTAGGGCTTTTATGCTGGGTATATTTAATTTTTTGGTTCCCGACGTTTCGAACACCTTTCAACGTTAATGGTCACGGAGAGAGAAAGGTGCCCCACTTCCAACAAGTCAACCTTATTTCAGAGATTTATACATGTATTATTCATTAATCGTTCGTTTATCTTTTTAATAAATTGCATTTCCATATCGAATAAATATTTATTATTGATATATTTGTAATAAGATTAACTCAAATGATAGTTTATTTTTACTTTATACAGTCGAACCTGGATAAGTGAGATCTCAAGGGACCGCGATCTGTTTTTTCTCTTATAGAGGTTTCTCACTAACCCTAGTTTCTAACTTACAGATTTACAGGAGAAATCTGTCTCATTTATAGAGGTCTATAAAAATACGGCAAATATGTACGTAATAAGGAACAAAATATATACATGTATGTGTGGGTATTATATTATATTTATTGAAATAATACCTAAACATAAATGTTTAATCTACATAATCTTATAACAGCATTTACTTGAAAAAATCTGTTACTTTTGTGATTCTGCATTTATGTTTCGTGTATGTATTTCAAATTCGTAACTTTTATCAAATATGGTTTGATCAACCACCGCATATTGAGAAAGCTTGTGAAGCTTCTCGTTTTCTTGGAATTTTCTCCACCTCTCTATCCAAGATTTGTGATTGGCGGTCTTCATCTTCACTGTCATTACCGTCAGTACACTTGCTCACACAGTTTTCTACGATATCGTCGTCGGTGTATTCTCCGGCGGTAGTGACGTCGTCGTCAATCTGTACGAAGTCTTCAAAGATTGGCATTGACACATTACCAGTGGCCAGCTTGGCCCATTCATCATTGCTAGGTCCAACTTCAAACTCATTTTTAAGTTGAACTTCATTTTGCTCGGTCAGAAAATCTAGTTGTATTGTGCTTAAAAGATAATCATGCGTAAAATTGATTCATGTTAAAAAACCTAGCTGTTATGATATAAATTCCGTTTTGATTTATTAAAAAATGGATATTTACTTTAAATAAGTATATTTATTATAAATAAAATACAATTTTGTATGAATTTTCATTTATTTTAAGAAAAAAAAAACAAAATCATAAACTTCTTCATAAAATCAACATAAATTAAGAACTCTTACGTAGGTATTAAAAATTATGAAAAAAATAATAAAAATAATTTAAATGCAGTTTTGACACATGTCAATTTTATGTTCTCGGCAAATAACTTTTTTTGCATTTGGAGCACGATGCACTTGCCTTGCGCCTTTTTTTAGACAGGTAATATGTACAATAAGTACTTTTTTTGCCACGGGCTCCTCTGGATTTTCTTCTGGGGAGTCAGTGGCAACTTTTGGTAACATCATAGAAATGCTGTCTCGCAAACATCTCTTCAACGTAGGTGCTTCTAAACGCTTGCTACGAGCAAGCGTTTAGAAGCGTTCTAAACGCTTGCTCATAAACGGTGCGGTAAGAGACTTGCTGAGTACGTTCATAAATTTTTTGCGATTCATAGGCTTATCGCCTTTGCAGATAGTATTGTGGCAGTATACAGTATGACTGGTAAAAGATTGTACATATTGAAGGAAATGATAGATAATGGTCACAGGTAACCAATAAAAATGTAAAAAGAAAACAATATTAATTAACAACATGGTAAACACCAACAATATTAGTGTCGCAAGACCCCCAAAAATATGGTCACCCTATAGACTAGAGGTATCGGAACGTATTCGAGTTTAGTGCATAGGTGGCGTAGTGGTTAAGATAGCGACTTGCAACGCCGGTATCGGCGGTTCGAATCCCCCACGCGGGACAACACTTTGTGTGATCCACAACTTGTTGTTCTGAGTCTGGATGTAATTTGTGTCCGTTAATTATTATTGTTTGTAAAGTTCCCAGCAATACAAGGATTATTTCCTTAGTGCATGGTGTTGTCTTAAAATTATTAGTATAAATTATTATAGTCATTGATAAAGGTATCAGTCACTTTTCCTTCATACTTTGATTCTGGCTTAGGACAGGCAAAAATACCTAGATAATAATAAACGTTCGTAACTGAATTTTTCAAAATAAATTATTAATTTCTAATGTACTTAGATTAGAGGCAGTTGGTATAAATAAGGACCTTGGTGTTTCTGGCGTATTTAAAAAGTGGAATCATACCTATGTACAGTGATTAAATAATAAATCTATTTACAAATTACAATTACGCTAATCCCAGTAATCAAAATTAACAAAATAATTGCTTACGTAAATGATCAACTTTAGTTACTAATATTGTTAATTCACAACGATTTAGTGAATACGAAATTAAAAATTCATATCACTTTTTACAAATACGGTTAAAAAAAGCGCGGGCAATCAAATGACTCGTAACTGTAAGTTAATAAATACGGAAATGCAAAATGGCCAAATCGGCGCGTGCGCTTTGACTGAGTACAGACGAACTGTCACTGCGGGGGGGACACGTGCGGGAGTAGGGCTACTAGTTTTATTAGCACTTGTCAAGGTTACGCACTCGCATTTCTTTTTTAATGCCGATTTTGCTGCTAGAATTATTAAAAGTTGGTATAGGGATAATGTCATTAATCTACAAACAACCGTATGTTATGTTGGTTGTTTGTACGACGTCCAGCGTGGCGAGAGTGCCTGTCTAAAAACAATACATACAACATACCTTTCTTTTTATACTTGGGATCCTTACGACCACACAATAAAACATTTACGTTGACTCTCACTTGATGCTTTTACGTTAAACAGTAATCACTGGCAAAACTCGCGGGACATAGTCTATTCACTAAAGTCTAGAACACATTGAAAATGACATGCATGTTTCATGCCACGTTTTGAAATGTTCCAAATAGTTTTGTGACGTAGATATGTACGTTAAAACTTCGAGTGGCTTCTCTTGTGCTAGCTTGCAGTTCCTCTTGGAAGTACTGCAAGATATGTCCTTCAAGGCTTACTGGAAAGCGGTTTCAGCCACGTCCTTGAGGGTGACGCAGAATATGACATGGGCCATAGTTAAGCAACCGCCTGCAGTATTATAGCATTATCAGCACAAGATGCCATCAACCACTACATCGAAAATTGTTATTTACATAATATCAAAAGATAATAAACGTGCATAAAGACAATCCAGCGAACGGAGCTACGTAAGGATTAGAAACGCACTAGTACGATTAGGCGATCGCGGTCCGCGGACAACTAATATTTTACTTTACAATTTTTTGAAGGATTCGCGTATGACGATTCGCGAGGGATAAGTGGGGAGTGCTGTCTCATTGGCCCGAGACGGCCTTGTCGGCATATCACCCAATAACTAGTTCAATATCGCTGTTACGTAAATTTTTAGTACAAGTGCGTTGACCTATACATAGATATCTATTATAGGTAGGTATATTATCATCTGTGTCCACGACTAAATATTTTTAAAAGATAAATAGTTCAAAATTTAAGTACTATTTTTTTTTATATATTCGGTATCAGAATCAAGTACTGAATAGCCTCCTTCAATATGTACAATCTTTTACCAGTCACCCTGTATAATAAAAGCATTTAAGCAAGCAATATTTATCATTCCATTAAATAAAGCCATAGGCCATCTGTTCGTCTTTCTACTGCTGGACATCTGGGAACACATTTGATCCAGGGTTTCTACTTCACCTTTTGTTTGATTATAATATATAATCATTTCAGGTTTCCCGCTACGATCATTTATAGAAGCTTCTTCATCGCAGGATGACAATAAGTAAACCATTTTTGATTGCTTTGGTTTATAAGAAACTAGGGTTAGGGGCCCATCAAAACAAAACATCGATGTTCCTACTGCTCTAGACTGAGTGTTTTTCATTTCTTCAGGTATCTCCGGCTTGTTCGATCTTATAGTTCCCACCAAGGTCAATTTATAACGCTCTTTTTTTTCTTTTTTTTATGGGTGGGCTATGGTAAGCGCACGCGCGGTCCAATCCGTCCGGGGCGATGAAAGGACGGCGCGCGGGCCCATAATCCACCCGTACCCACGTCACCTCGTTGTTGGGCCGACCACCGGAGCAGATGTGACTTGTCGTCAGTGGCCGGCCCGACGGAATACCCTTTCGGGTAACGTCACCTCTCGACGTCCTGGGACGTCGGTCGCCGTCGCGCGGTTAGCCTCTCTGCGGGTGACGGACAATTCCCCGGTCCGATCACCCGCGGCCTCGGCTAGGGCGGCATTAGGCGCAGATACTCGCGCTTACGCCGCCCGAGTCGCCGGCGGCGGAACGTATCGCCGAATAGGAGCTCTGCTCGCATACGATCCGCCGCCTCCTTCCGTGAGATTACGGCCTCACAGAAGGCGGCGACCGCGTCCCAGTTCCTGACGCTGTCGAGCATCTCCCTGGCGATGGTCGGTAGCATCAGGTCGGCACCGATAATCGCGACGAGCTCACGGCGCTCTCCCTCCCACGCAGCACACACTTCGAGCGTGTGCTGCGCCGTGTCCTCGTCGCAATTGCAGTGGTGGTAGGACGGTGTGCTCTCCCTCCTGACAATCTTGTGCAGATACTTCGCGAAGCAACCGTGCCCCGTAAGCACCTGCACCAGTCGGAAGGAAAGCACCCCGTCCGTCCGCTCCAACCACTCCATCAGCACCGGCCGGAAGGCCTCGACGGTCCTGACACCGTACCGAGGACTCTCCAGCCGGACTGCCCAACGGGCAATGACTACCCGGCGGGCGTCGACCCGCCAGACGGTGCTCTCTTTGATGGAGACCATACCGCCGCGGGCGCGCGTCTCCGACACCCGCCGATAAATATCGGCGAGCATCTCCGCCTCCAGGACCCACGGGGGGGTTCCGGCCAGGAGGCATGCTGCCTCCGTCGCCACCGTGCGGTAACCACGTATGGCCCTGATCGCCATGACCCTCTGTGGTCGCCTCAAGAGGGTCCTCAGCCGGACGGTCAGGGATCCCGCCCACACCGGTGCGCCGTACAGGGCCATCGACCGGATACAGGGCCATCGACCGGATAACAGGGCCATCGACCTGATGACAGGGCCATCGACTTGATGACAGGGCCATCGACCGGATTACAGGGCCATCGACCGGATTACAGGGCCATCGACCGGATTACAGGGCCATCGACCGGATTACAGGGCCATCGACCGGATACAGGGCCATCGACCGGATAATAATTTATAAGGCTCTTGAAGTAAACTCTTCGCCAAAAGGACTGAGGTAAACCAGTTATCACACGTAATATTACGATTGCTTCCGTGTATCGGTTTTGATAACTCTTTCACATAATATTCTGCTAAAGGTACACCATTGGTCTGAGTTCCTCTGCCCAAATAAGGTATTGCATTTATCATGTAATATGTACTGCTATCACACATGGGCACAGTTGGTTCCCTCTGTTCCTCTATTAAACTTTCTTCTTCGTCGCTCTGTACATCATCTTCACTTTCGTGGTCTTCCACCTCACTGTCGGTGTCATTACAAATAGTTTCATCTTCACTTTCTAAAAGCGCTCTCAATATACCCTCCTCTTCTAAGTTCCGACTCCCCATGATAATGTGGGTTGATCACAATACCTGTAAAAATACAATAACAATATAATATCAACATAAAATTATAAAATAATAATTCAATAATGAAAATAAACCACAAACATTCAAACAACTTAAAATCTTAAAAATCACTTAAAAGATAATCATGCGTCATTTTGACTCACACGGTCGTTACATTTCAAATATGGCGTCACTTACCTATACAACACAAGCGCCCCTCGGTTGGTCAAAGCGGCGACTGAGATGTCATAAACGCACGACGCGAAATCTGCATAATTTAGAGGGAGAGAGCAATATTTCAAAAACGCATGCGTAAATTTGACGCAGATTATCTTTCTAGGGTTAAAACAATAGCTATTCTTAAAGTTTGGTTCTTGAGTTCTGTGAAATGTCTTGGTTTATATTTCTAGCCTAGAAACAAACCACGTAAAAATAACGGTTAAAACTCTTTGAAATAGCATTATTGAGTGACTTTTTTTGTTTACATGCGTTATTTATATTACACAACACAATAAAGTTTACGAGTAAAATTATAATAAAAGGGCACAGTGCCATACAAAAACTTTAATAAAATTAGCAACAAATCTAACAATTTCAGCGCAAAAAGTGCGGTTACGAGTAAGGTTAGTATGGATAAGGCTTCAGAGTAATATCACACCTGAATTTTAAAGTGTATTGTAACATCAATTTATTGTGGTTATAGTATTTAAAATGTTAATATGTTATTCAAATTCAAAAATATGTTTTATTTAATAGTTGTAATTTTTTTTTATTAATGACAGTCAAACGTTTGACCACTAACTCACCTGATGTTAAGCGATGATGATTATTTAACAATTTTAGTTAAGTTAAATTTAAAAAAAAACTACTGCTACTTATGCACGGATACAAAGCAAGAACTCAAAACAAAAAGTCTTCTTGCATCCTACGCAAAAAGTTCGTACCCGCTTTGTGCACACGGCACAATTGCGTCGTAACCGGCCACTTCTTCCTGGCAGAAACAGGTATTCAGCTATATGATGTTTCTGAACTGTGTAAATTTTGTCATCTACAACCAGAGGCGCAACAGAAGAAGGAGAGTGTTTTTCTAAAATAGACTTAATAAGGGCTATACGAAAAGAAAGGTGAGTAAAAGAAGAAGTGAAATGTTTTACAAGTATATAAGAATTTAGAACAGACACATTTAAAAGCCTACGGAAAAACTTCTTGTACCAAATTCTGATTCTCTTTCTTTCAATCGGATACATAGACAGCATTTGGTCCTTCATATCTACCCCACCCATCATAATATTATAGTTTAATATTAAGATGGGTTTTGTAGAGCCATGAATAGTATTAACTGCATTGCCATGGTACGTTGAGATCATTGCAATGCGGTTAGAATCTCGCCATACCATGAGATCGATGTCACCCGATGTAAAGCCAGTAATCTGGCCAGGGCGCATATTCGCCTTGGTTAAATTTCTTAGAGCTTCCGGCACAAACTAACGGTTGGTTCTAAGTGTGCCAACGCAGTCAAACCCTATAGATTTTAATTTACGCGCAAGCGCTGGTGAATTATAAAAATTGTCCATCCATAGAGTATGACCCCTATTTTCAAGACCATTTATAAGTTCCAGTACTATTGCGGGTGTAAATGCGTCTAGAGGGCTTTTGTCAGTCTGTGTAGACGGTGTTTTTTTATGAGCATGCACTTCGAATCTCCATTAATAACCTGTCCTTGACTCGCAAATTTCGTATGTTTTAATCCCTACTGCAGCGGCCTTGTTTGGAATGAATTGATTTATATCCAACCAACCCTTCCACTGCAGGAGAGACTCATCTAAAGCAAGATTTTGATGCAAATTGTACATATTTTGGTATTTACTATTCAGGTGTGATATTACCGCCTGAATTTTATATAACTTTGCTGCAGAAGCATCCAGTTCTAGTGTACTCATCACTCCATTGTTATTGAAATGTAGACATTTTGACAACAACTGGAATCGTCTTAAAGACAAGTGTGCACTAAAACCAGGTGTATAAAATATGTCAGTAGTAGCGCTCTAGTACTTTTCTATTTTGGTTTTAATGACAACCCCCACTGCCAAAACGACAGCAAAATAAACATAAAGTTCATCGGGATTTGTGTCCCGCCAATCACAGATGTGATTGGCGATCACGACTGTGAGGTTGGAGGTTATCATTTAACATCATGTGTTGCGCTAGCTCCTGTGCATATCTATTTGTCTCTGCAGCAATGTACTCCATAAATTCTAGATCCCATATGACAGTAAAAGTGTCTAGGGGATTGTCAAACAGAGATGTTGGACCACAGTTAATGTTTGAAAACGTTTCCTTTCTCAATTCAGGCGGAATTTGAGCTTGCGGAAATGCTGTCCAGTGAAAATCAAAAATGCTATGAGGCTGATATGTAGCTGACATATCAGCCGTTTCGTCAGGGCCTAAATCGTTGTCATTTATCTCGTGGTCATTAGGATCTGTGGGTGTGTCTGTGTGGTATGCTGCTTACGTAGGTTCTCGGGATTACAGGAGCCATTACCTCTTCTTCGTCACTTTCCTCTGATTCACTTCCTGATAAAAAAAAAATAACAAAAAGTAGATATATTCCTTGTCAGAGACAAAACTTATTGTAGACAAATATGTATAGCAGATCTTTACCAAGACTATAAAGAAAAGTGTAAATTTCATTATCCCGAAGACCCCGGTGGTGCACGGTACGGTGTGGACTCATGTTTTGCGACTTACTGGCAAAACTTACGTCTGGACCACGTTCAACGAACCTAGAAATAGTTATATAACTGTATTATTGCACGTGTGTACTAATATGGTAATAGAAAGTAAGCAATTTACACTTCAGGAGAGGGTGGTATAACTAATGATGTTTCGAGTTCAATTTCTTGAACATCATCCTCTATAGCATCCTGTACATCATGTACGTCATGTACAAGATGTGGCTCCTGAAGGCCTAAACCCTCAGCCGCTGCCACATCGGGTAGTCGGGAAGGCGTACTTGATAAACCAGGGTACCTAAAATCAAATATTTAGAAACAATTTAAATTTTTTGAAGTTTGATGAAATAACAAGGGAAACTGTTCGTTTATAAGTGACAGCTTGTGCAAAGTTATTCCTACATGGCTGTGTCATATATGTTATCATTTAAATAATTACTAGATGCACTCTGTTACCTATGTGATGTGGTGATTATGACGTAATGTAGCCTATGTGTTAATCCAGGACCTAAAGAACCTACATACTAAACATACAAATTCGTTCAGACGTTAAGCCGGGTCCAGACGGGTGTAACGTGTAATGTAAGATTACGTGTAATTTAGCGTCAACAGTATGGACGGCACACAAACTGATAGCGAATTGTGTACGCGAATCTATTTTAAGAGCTGCACTCAGTTGCTACGAACATGCCGAATAGGAAGGTTGTGATAGCCGGTGCTGCTTTTATTTGTATGTATTTATTAACTGAAGACCGAAAACGTTTGGGAGCGTCGATGGTGGAAAACTATATTGTATAAAAGAAGACCTTTACTTGTAGAGTTAAAATCTCAACATATAAGCGGCCAATATAAAAACTTTACACGGATGTCACCTACTGGTTTTGAATATTTATTAACAATCATTGCGCCTAAAATATCAAAACGAGATACTATAATGAGATCTGCAATTTCGCCGCAAGATAGATTGGCTCTAACACTAAGATTTTTGGCAACAGGAGATTCATATACAAGCCTTCAATACACCTTCAGAATTTCAAACCAGTCAATCTCTTGCATTGTACCAGAAGTTTGTGAAGCAATTATAGAAGCATTGAAAGAAAACATTAAGGTGAGTTTTACATATTTTTTATTTATTTATTAAAAAACAAAATAAGGTATTTTAATTAAGTACGTATTAGAAAATTAAACTTATTCTAAAATTAAAATTTGAGAGTTAAATCAAGTTATCCACATAGTCGGCATCTTCAAATGAAGTTTGGGATGATTCTGAGAGAACAGGTGAAGTATATGGAGCAGTAGCGTAACTTGTCTGATTCTGACCTGTTGTATACCCTGAAGTATATGGTTCTGAGCGATTAGATAAAGCTTGTTCTCTGTCCGAAGCTTCAGCTTCAATTTTACAATGGTTGCATTGTGAAATTTGCTACTCTCCTCTGTCCATGACTAACTATAGAAAAAAAAAAACATAAAACTCACGGTAACACGTAATTTTTGGATAACTTCGTCACATAAAGTTATGAAAAGTATATTTATAACATTAATTTACACACTGGAATAATAAAAATGTAAATTGAAGTATTATACACAAAAATAAATAATACATTTAGCAAATCGCCTCTTTCGAAATAGTTACGCAATTACTCGCACGGGGTCAAGGATTAAGAGTGCAGCGACTTATCCTTCCACTCCCGTGCCAGAATTATTACTAATATGTGAACGTTAAGACGAATTAGGAAGTTAGCGGGCGCGAGGTGACATTCTGAACAAGACAAGTACTTTTTTTAAGCTTGAAAGTGCTCTGACCCCATGCGAGTAATTAAGGGTTAACTAATGACGTACTAAAAATATTAATATTGTTTACAGAAAAGCCAATGACTGTAAGGTGCCTGGGTTTTTTTTTTGCAAAGGAGTGTATATTGTCTTTCCAAAAAGTAATAACTTTTAATATTATATTTTGTGAATAGTTTTCATCATAGTCCACTTCAATTATTTGTATGTTGTGATTAGTTTGGAATAAGCTATCTGCAACACAATAATAACACTTCTTAACCCCTGTGATGTGCATCTGCATCTGAACTTGAGAATAACATTTGTCAGTTATTTTTGCATACTGTATATAGTTTTTTTTTATTGCCAACGGTGGCAAACGAGCAAGCAGCACACCTGATGGTAAGTGAAACTGCTGCACATGGACCTTTGCAATACCAGGGGCACAGCCAGGCCGCTGCCTACCCTGAAGGAAATACTCTTCTTAAACCTCGTTTAAAGAAGGACATGTAGTTTTTAATAGTTTGGTCACTAGTTGGATATTTATTTCTATTAAACTGTCTCTGTTGCCTATATCATTTGGTGATGCAACCAGTATCAAAATTTCCTATGATAAGAACAATCCACATTTTATGTGGTAAACGAGCAAACAGTACATCTGATGGTAAGTGTTGCTGCCGCTAATGTTAGGTCGCTGTCTATCATAAAGAAAGTGAAGGGAATATGAATGCATGCAATGAAATTTGGTGAATAAAACACCACATGGAAACGCGTGTGGTGTTTTGGTGTAGCCTTTAGTACCCTTAGAAAATTGGGCTTCCTACTCTCTCGCTCACAAAACGAAGCGCAGTAACAAAATACTACTCAGACGTAGATTTTCTGCGAGAGTGTGTTAATGCCTCGGACAGACCAGCCCGCAGCTGTAGATAGGTAACTGTCAACAGTGTGGTCCTACCACTATGTAGTCCTACCACATTTATTGATTTTTCTCCTAGTAGATTGCCCGCCATCTCTCTCGCTTTGATTTGTAGGATACGGCCTCTTAGCGTTGCTGGCAGATGTGGAGTTCCTCCCCCCATTGTTTATGATACCAATGTGCCATCGGGAGTATTACATTTACTGACCTCATATTGAGGCAATTGTCCTTCCATATCTCAGTTCATACCAAAGTGCATTTACTTTTTAGTTTTTGGTATCATTATCAATTGTCTTGATATGATCATCAGTAACAATATCTTTTATCGAATTTAAGAACATATTAGAACCATTACTGCTGTCATATTTAATGAACAAATGATGTATAGAATATATTTTTGCTCCATTTGGCTCATAACCAGGTTGATGCCTGATAAGTTGGCAGTTCTGCCAAGGCAAACAGTAACTTTGCTTCTGATAGAAACTGGACAAGAACTACTTGGTTGTTTCAAACTTTGGTGATCGTTTTGGCTTTGTAATCTCTTTAGTTTTTAAACTTTAGAAAATACAGTCATGGACAAAAGTGTGCCTAAAGCACAAGCTGTATTTTTACATGAAATATAATTTTATTTGTATTTCATAACACAAATTAAATATTTTATTGACATATAATGATTACAGAACACATTCATTCATAAACGAACAAGGAAACTCAAACAAATTTTCTTCAAGAACAAAACTATAGCGAAAAATATTAAAAAAAGTTCGGATTTCTGTAGGACAAAATTATAGGCACAGCAAATGTTATGAAAATGAAATATTATTTGAAATCTTGAGTTAATATTTTGTTGGCAATCCATTTTGTTTTATAACCGCCTTTAACCTGTTTGGCATGGATTGTACTAACTTTTTTGTAATATTTTCGCCAATTTTATTCCATTCTTCCATTAACACTGCTTTCAGATCACTTCGGTTTGAAATATTTCGTGTCCGCAGTCTTCGGTCCAATTCTTCCCACAAATTCTCGATGGGATTTAGGTCTGGGGACTGCGGTGGATGTGGCAAGACATGTGCCGTATTATATGCTAGCCACATCCTTACGTCGTGGGCTGAATGTTTGGGATCATTATCGTGTTGGAATGTGAATGACCGCGGTAGATTTAATTTCTCTGCGCTATTTTTAAGAGCTGTCTTCAAAATGTTAAGATAAACAGTTTTGTCCATTATGCCATCTATAAAGACGAGCTCCCCAACACCCGCAGCGGACATGCAGCCCCAAACCATTACTCCGCCGCCACCATACTTTACTGTTGGTGTTAAAATTTTTTCGGCATATGCTGTGTTCGACTTTCTCCATACTCTAGAATGTCCATCAGGTCGAAAAATATTAAATTTACTCTCATTTGAGAAGAGCACTTGATCCCAGAAGCTACACGGCTCGATTACTATCACGCGACTCGTAGGTAAAAATATTAAAAATCATAAAAAAAAATTCTATAATCGTTTTACGTTTTTTATCAATAGTTAAACCTTATTATGTACCTATTCAACTTTGATATTTAAACATACTGTCAACTCGTGGATAGTTCCAGTTTTCACCAAAAACAATCGGTTAAAAATTTTGCTAGGGAGTTTACTGGCCGTGGAGTAAAATACGTAGGGATAGTAATACAGTATATAAAGAGTCTGATATATTAATTGAAATTACTGATATATTAACCCCATACTGCATAGATTTTTTAAAAAGTAGCTAAAATTAATTTATAGGTATACATAATGGTGTACCGGTAAATTATATAAAAGAATGTGTCACACTGTCACTGGCACCATATATGGAACAAAATGCAGTTGTGAGCAAACACATTTACAGCGGGTTTCTATAACAAATGATTCGTTTTTGTATAAGCCCACCATTCGTTTTCGCGTTACGGATACCGATACAAAACATGTGTTTCACAACGCACTACCTGCGACGAGACGCTATCGGTACGCCGTCTACGGTTCGTTGAGCTAGGGACCTCTGTGGTCCTCTTCAAGTTTTGTTTTTGCTATTATGCTGGTTGACAAAATCAATGCGCTATGTGTAAATATAAAGTTTTAAGTCAATTTTTAATTATATTATACTTTTAACCTTCCTATACTCGCGCCAATTTTTGTAACACCTATACTCGCGCACGGTGTCACAGACCGATAGTTTGTACCCCTACAACATATTTTTTTTAACAAGAAACACATAAAGTATTACTATTATTTTAAAGTTTAGGATGTAATGAAACAAAACAGTATAACTAAAAGTTATTTTATTAATTATTTTACCAACTTATAGTTTTATCACAAATCAGTCTTAAAATTTGAGATTATTTTCTTAAGTACTAAAAAATTAAAATAAAATCTGAACTTCTTTTTAAAAACAAATTAAACTTCTTATTAATAACAACAAACATATCAATAAACATATTTATCTATGTTTGACTTAATTTTGAGCCTCGCCATAGCAATCAGGGCATACGGTTACAGCATGCTCCAAACAAAAGTATTTTTTGCAGGTGGCACAGTTGTAACGTGTCTTGCGGTTTTTTTTCGAAGAGCAGTATCCACAACGACCTACTTTATTATTGTAAGATGTTGCTGCAGACTCGGGTCCATCTAATTTGCATATTTCGGTGAGCCTGAGTCTTATGCTTCTCGGCAAGGATGAAATGAGAGCCCGTCGTCTAAGTTGCGGATTGATCAAATCGTATGCTAAGGCTTCAAGGAAGACTCGACGGCTAATTTTCTTGTTAGGGTTATTCTGCAGGTATATTATAAACGTATTTATACCCGCTACATTCATTAGGCTATAAAATATCACCATTGGCCATCTATTTGTCCCACGTGCGACGTTGTAAGTCTCACACATTTTGTCTACGGTATCTACTCCACCTTTGGTTCTATTGTAGTCCATTATAATTTCCGGTTTACCTGTATCTTCATTGATCTGGGCATCATCGTGCATGCTGGATACGAGAAGGACATTTTTGCCTTTTTTTGGTACATAGGATACAAGACTGCAATTGCCACGGTGCCCGAATAAACTAGATTTGTCGGCTCTTCCTCGTATTTCCGTGAAATTTTTAGGCAATTCTCGTTTGTTTTTACGAATTGTCCCAATAACTGTCAATTTGTGTTGAGACTCAAGCTTATCTATCAATGGAATACTAGTGAAGAAGTTATCACATGTGATATTACGCCCAGTATTGTGAATATTTTCACTCAATCGCAAAACCAAAGCCAAAGCGGAGTTATCAACTTGGTATGGACCGTCTGGTTGCTTCCCAACATAAACTTCCATGGTATGGGTATAAAACATTTTGGCATCTGTCAACGCATAAATTTTGATTCCGTATTTGTTGGGTTTTGATGGAATGTACTGGCGAAAGTTACAACGTCCTCTAAAAGCCTCTAACTTCTCGTCAATTGTAACATACTGAGACACGCTGTAATATTTTTTGAACGTTCCCACAACTATATCAAACAACTCTCTAATAGGTGCCAGTTTATCCAGTTGTATTCTCTCTTCTCGTGTATCTTTACTGTCAAATCTGAGACAACGCATCAATAGAAAAAACCTGGATAATCCCATAGTCAAACGAAATATCTCCGGGGATGACCCGTCAGTTCTGAAAAAATCTTTGGCATTTAGACGAGCGTTCCTTCTGACTCCAGCAAATAGTAAAAGGCCTAAAAAAGCTTCAATTTCAATATTGTCTGTATCGGCGCAGTCTCTCTCTCTTGTGAAATTATGCTTCATGCGATTAATTTGTTCATTAGTGTACTTTACTATCAGGCTGATAGTGCCCTCCGAAAAAAAAAGCCGCCACAGCTCACCTGGTTCCTTCAAATTTCTAGCTTCTCCTCTAGCGCCTGGAAGTTGAGTAACTATATTTCTAGCACGTCGCCTAGTTGGGTTTGAGGCAGGAGATTTATTCCACCTTGTCTGTCCATCTTTTCCTAAGTAAAAATCATGGGATCGTTCATTATGTTCTTCCTCAGATATCTCGTCATTGTCATCGTCTTGCTCGGTATCATATGTCTCTTCTTGTACCTCCACGTTATCTTCCACCTCACTGTCATTTTCGTCTTCATAGCTTGAGCTAGAACTTAATTCTTCCAGCAACAATCTGATGTGATCATCGTCCATTTTGATATGGATTAAAACCTAAAAAAGAATGATAAAATTGGTCAAAATATAATATAGAGCAACATACATACATATATTTTACTATATATACTTTATAAAGTAATCAAAGTCCGCAAAAAATATACAAATGCACGAAATAAATTATATTAATACTTACACAAAAAGTTACACCTATACTCGCGTCGGTCTCGTGGACCGATTGGTGACGAGTGCTACAACACGTGTGTTTCGCCCGAACGCGCGGCGTGCACTAAAACGAAGTTAGCCACAAATCCGGCAGCTAGCAAGGAACTCAACTTCTTAGGATTTACCTGCATAAAAATAATTACGAAAATGTGTTTCGTCGGTCTCACAGACCAACGCGCGAGTATAGGAAGGTTAACTAGGGTAAACTGACAGTCATTGGACAATTAAGCAAATAAACTAGTTAAAATGATTTTTTTTCGTCAGCTGTTATAGTAACGTAGATATTATAAAGATATTTTGAAACTAGATAAAATAAGCTATCAAAAGAATGATTTAAAAATCTTATGTCTTGTAAATAATTGCAAATATCAGTGTTATAAAAAATATGAACATAACACACAGTTATTGGACAAAATTTATAATTATTGGACAGTCAATAACAGTTATTGGACAGTCCGTAAATATAGGGGAATAATAGTTATACAAGTAATAAAACAACATAAGATCATTGAGTTTTTTATTATATTAACAAAATTGCTTTTCTAAGCTAAAAATATTCATAAAAATTTCTGTAAACTAATGAGCAAAGTATTCATCATTAAACTTTAATCAGTCTTAATAATTGGCGATCATGACAAATTTAAGAAATTAAATCACTAAAAATAAAATTAATAAAGAAATTAAATAAAAAAAACAACTTAATATTATTATTTCGATCATTTTGGTCTTAAAAAAATTCAAATAGGTAAGTTTTAAAATTAATATCACCAAGGTAGAATCACATTATGAATTTCAGAATTCCTTTTTTTGGTACATATCAAATATCATCCTGGCCTCTAAATCCTCGACTGTATTATTATCTTCATCATTAGTACGTTCTTCCAAGCTTATATCATCGTCATCATCATTATTGTTTACTTCGCTGTAACAAACATGACACACATACAGATCTAATGTGATATCTTCTGGCACATGCTGTTGGTGTTTATAAGGTACACATTTTATGTGAAATATCGAAGAGCACATGTCACAGCACAAACGGTGGCTAGTTTTTTTTGTTTTTAAACATATTTTACACGTATTTGTAGTTTCCTTCATTTTCTTCCTAGCTGGCTTTACATTTTCCTTTTTTCATTTTGCTTTTTCATTTTCATTTCTTCTCTTGCTCTCTTTCTTTCTTCTTTCATCTTTAACGCAGATTCTTTTTTCTCTTTTTGTTCATTAAACATAGCTCTGTACTTATCTGAAGTTATTGCGTAGGGAAATCTTACAGTATTTCTTTTACCCTTTCGTTCAGGCGTTTTAGGCATTGTTAAAAAAATTGCAAATTGACTGTTAGAAGCAAATTGACTGTTAGAAATAATTTTAAACGCTTGGCTTTTATCGACTAAACTTACATCACTAGAGACACGTTCTTTTCTTTGTTCTTGTAAAATAGGGTTAATTGTAGCATCTCCTTTTACTTGTGTACTGAATGTTGGTATACGTGGTTGTAAATCTAAGGAAAATTGTTCGGTAATAGAGTTATTACTACAAAACATTAATGGAGGATTTAGTTCTGGTCTTAATTCATGACATTCATAGTTCTCAGTAGCCGTTGTTATTTCTGAAGGAATATCTTGAAAGTCTTTATTAGTGGTAGCATTGGATTCTATCGGAGATAAGTTTAAATCAACTAGATCTGAAATTTGAATTAAATCATCATGAAGTACTCGCTCTTGGATTGCTGGATCAACTTAAGATGTGAGATGAGTGGTATCTTGTGCTAAAATTGTGTCAGATATAGGTGTCAAAAGTTTTTCAGAACTAAAAGATGAAAATGTAAATGCTTGGTAAATATTGAACAAAATTTTGAAATCTTCATTAGTACTTTCTAAGTTTTTGTAAGTTTCTAACTGCATAAGTTTTGTTGGTCCAACTATTTGACTGAATTGAGAAAAATTTAAAACACGTTCTTGATTTTGGTGGCTCTTAGCCTGATTATGCTTATCGCTCCCCAAACATTTCTCGTAATCAATCGCATCAGGATTAAATGGCACCAAACCACAGGCTTTGAATCCATTAATTAGAGTTTCGGGCTTTATAGATTTGTTAAGAACTTCTTCAAGTATACTAGCAAAATTCACCTTTGTTATTGCCTCGCCTAGATTATTCATAAGCCAGGTCCTTACTGTATCTTTCCATGCTGCTTTAACGGGTCGAAAAACAGCTACGTCTGCTAGTTGCAAAATGCGCGTTGCGTTCGGATACAAAGCTATAAGCTCAATACCCAATTCCTTGCATAATTTGCTAATACTGTAGGTAAGATGGGTTTTATGTCCATCAAGAAAATATATTACTGGCAGTTTTATGCCTTTTTGGAGTAAATAAGGGTGAAAACATTTGCTATGTACTCAAAAAACAGTTCTGAAGTCATCCAGCCATTATCGCTTTCTACCTACACCCCAGTCTTTTGGAATCCCATCAGAAATTTTTTGAGGGATTCTTTAGTAGTTATATACAACCATAGGCGGACAGGCTTCACCAGAAGCTGAGAAAGTAAACATTACTGTTATTGACTCTTTGGAATAATTAGTGTCAACACTGTATACATTTTTAGTTCCTTTGAGAGCCAGTACTTTCCCTGTTTTTGGGCACAATTGGAACCCACTCTCGTCGCCATTGAACACCCGAGTAGGGTCATCCAACAACTGCAAAAGGTCAATTTCTTTTAAATATTGCTGTATCTCGGTAAACCACTTTCTAATGTCTTGTTCCGAGATGTTTGCACTAGCCTGGGTGACTCCCTAACTAGTTCGCTGAACGATATCAGGATGTCGTTTCAAAAATGCTTTAACCTACCCATCTCCAGGATAATTATCCTTAAAAGGATTTGGCCGAGGATTTTCTTTAAGAAACTTGGATACACTTAGTCGCAAATTTTCTACTTTTAACGGGCAACCCTTCCTCATTAACCTCTTAATCCAAAGTGCTAAGATAGCCTCTTCTTCTTCTGTCAAAACAGGTCGTGGTCCGAAGAAAGTCCTATGTTCAGGATTTTTTAATTTGAAATCCAAGGTGGACTTAGGAATATCATATTTTCTAGCAATCTCTCTTATCTTTGAGTTTTCCGTTTCCCTTAACTCCCTGAGTGCTAAATCCAAATTATTTGGGTCATAATTCTTCTTTCTTCCTTTAGGCATTTTGTTTTGAGACTCCAACCTGCAAGCAAACAATTATTGGATACTATATGTGACAGTTTTTGGACAGTGTTCAATAACTGACAAAGTAGTCCGTGATGTCTGTGATTGAAAGTAATACCTACAACAAATTTAATTACTATACAATTAAAGCTAAAAAATCATTTAAATTCATATCTCTGAAAAAATACAGTGATTGGACACTGTCCAATAATAGTTTTTTTTTAATTGTGGCACACAATCATTGGACAGATTAAAATAGCCTCAAAATATCACATTTATGAGTTAAAAGTCATTTCATCATGCAAATTGTATAATAACTTACTGTTTTCCAAAGAACCGAAGCAATAACATACACCACTACGCCAATATCACATCAAAATACATGATCCAACCTTATAAAAAATATAATTTTTAACGACGATTGTCCGTTACCGTGACAGTAGCCGCGAAATATTTATTTTGACGCTTTGTTACTGTCATCTATTGTAAAACCTATGAACTAAATTAATGTTGACTAATAAGAGTTTTTGTCAATAATTATAGATGTCGTTCTTTGTTTGATGTTATCTTATTTTTTAACATTTAAAAGAGACTGTCCAATAACTATTCGGTGTCCAATGACTGCCTGTTTACCCTATCTTATATAAAATAAATAAAATGAAAGAAACTTTATAAAAGAAAAACTAGAATATGTAACATTTTATTGCATGTTACCGGAATACAATATACGTAACCAGTGCTGTAAATAAAGCGCCGCCAGATTAAAAGAACGGACGCTAAATCACGCGCACATTTCTCTTTGTTTCTGCAACTTTCTTCATGCTATTTGTCTTTTTAGACACTAAACATTTCTATATTAATTAGTTTTATAAACAAAATTATATAAGATGGATTCTACACCTATAAGTATCTTGGTAATACATTTTTATTACATACAATACGTAACTTATAAAAATATTGTAATAAGCCTATGTATATATACAATTAGGTTAAAATTATAATGAAAAATGTTCTCAAATTGTTTCAATTTGTTTTTTATTTGCATTTCACAGTTGAAATTTTATTTAAAACTATATACATTTAATTATAAAAATATTTAATTCATATATTTAACTTATATTATTTGAAGTGACTTCCAAACAATTTATCACATAAAATTGTAACTTTCTTTAGCCTTATTAAATCTCCATAGTCATGAGAGAAATATGATGTATGTTAAGAATAGGATAACTAGCCATGAAGACTTGCCCTGCCCATCCATGGTAGATTATCTTATTGCAAACTGTAAATAAATATAAACACACTTGTATATTGTCTGTTTATTGACATAAAATATTATAAATATTACCTACTTTTTGAACCTTACTATTTGAATTTAATATTTATTCCTGTATTTATAATAGAAATGAAACATAAGATCAACTTTGTCGTGGTAAACAATTATTGTTTCTTTAATAATGTAAGCCACCAATAACATATATGGGTAAGGCCGCCAAAATTATCAAATACTTCACAAAAGTAACACAAAGGATTTTGTGTTACCGTAAAACAAATGTAACTCAAAAGTATCACATCTTTTGGGTAAAGGTGCTTTCAAAATGGTTAAATAAATAACTTAAAATAATATATTTTTAAATCGGAGGGACTGCAGTGTAGTGATAATAGGAGAAATAAAAAACATTTTTTTAACGATGTACTTGCACACCTTTAATAATTGAATTGGAAAAAAATAACAAAAACAACACAAATTTATAATAAAGTATGAGTTAAAAAAATAAAAAGAATCCTGAGATCAGCTACATAAAATATGTTGATTTTGAATATGAATATTACTTTCTGTTGTCTTTGAAATTTCTTTTGGAGATTATTAAACCCATTCATCATATACATTATTTTTCTTTTCAAAAGCAAGGTTTCCTTTTGACATTTTTGCGCGTTGTTGCGTTGGACTTTACGTAACATTTGAATAACAGTAGTAATTTGCACGGGGGGATTTATGGCATGTTGTTGAGATATTATCGGCACATTTTCTTTTTTTTGCGATCCTCTCTCCATTTTTTTCTTAATTCTTCTTTCTGTTCTTCGTTATAATTGGTTGTTTTATTCTTATACTGACGTAATGTTCTTTCGCCGTTTCTTTTCTTTTGGTCTTGAAATTTCTCAGGATTCGTGTTTTTTAACTTTTCACGATATCTTCTCTGTCTTTCCGCGGCAGTTAACGGCATTGTCTATTAAAAAAAATGGAAAATTACTAAGTATATATGTATGCACATGAAGACACTACAGCATAATACTAGCTGTGGCCCGCGACTCCACCCGCATGGGTGTTTATTATCGCGACAAAAAGTGCTCTAGACTATCTGTATACCAAATTTCATTTAAATCGGTTCAGTAGTTTTGGCATGAAAGCGCGACAAACAGACCAAGTTACTTTCGCATTTAAAATATATGTATTTCAATAAAAGAAAACAATGGAGCGCTGGATTAAATTAGTAAACATGCTAAATTAGTTTGGTGCTAAAGAACCTTTTATGCAAGTTTAAATTACACTTGGCAGGTTGCCACTATGAAAAAGTAGGTATGTAAAAGTATTACGTTTGTCATAGCCATAAAATCACACTCAGATAAATTACTTAAATAAATCAGTCCAAATACCACTATGCATGCGGCTTTATATATCTACTGTGTTACGTAACACATACTTTTGTATTACAATAACACAAATGTAACACAAAAGCAACACAAATGTGTACAAACGTAATACAAATGTAAAACAATAGCTAAATTTTTAAAAATATTTTAGGTTATATTTCAGTTATTTGTAACAATTAGGCCCTAATGGGCGATTAATATTATACTTTAGACCTCGTCGCCAGTAAATAGAATACACTAACATTAAAAAATCTGTTTCTTACCTTAGAAATCAGACTAAACCTACTTTTTTGTTCCACACACACAATAACGTGACGCGCACTGTTTGCTTCTTCACTGGCGAAACAATATGGCTGCCTTTATTTTTTTAATTTCTTGGATTACAGTGCTGCCATATAAATACCGCGTTTTGCACTTTGGCTCTTTAAATAGTAGTTTTGGGGTAAAAATTCGTCACACAAGTAAATCGTAACACAAAAACAAAAGCCATTATTTGTTTTAAACGATCGGTAAACAAGACAGTTCAAGGATTTTTGCAATATTATTATGATTATAGCAGGGGACCATCATCTAATTCTTCGACGGTATACATATAATTAAGATATATTCTACAATTTATTAAATGTTTTAACATCATGCGGCTGCAAAAAAAACGACATAAAAGTCACACAAAATACTTGACAATTTCGGCGGCCTTACCCATATATGTAAATCAATGAATTTTTAAATTGGATACCCACTTATCAAAGTATTCTGTAATCAAGATTTTCCTTGCTGTATTTATTGTTGCCTCATTATAATTACTTATGAGTACTATGTACGTCTGAATCCGGTATTTCAACCTCCGGTGGCACTTCTGATAGGCTCTTAATACGGCATATATTGTAGAGAACTGCTGTTGCAATAATAACAGCGTTAGCTCATGAGTCTTAACCGCATAACAAGAGCCACTACTGGGAATCGCCTTTTCCAAACTCCAAAGCACCTAAAAATGTAATATGCGTCAGATATTTTTATGTACACTGAATGATTATATTCATAGGGGCCATACCTTTCAATGCAGTTTCTCGTTCGAATGTGAGCTTCATTGTAGAGGTGTTGTCCTCTTGTTCCCGGATTAAACAAAGAAGTAGGTAGATTTTATTTTTATTGCAAACTGTGGCAAACGAGCAAACAGTACACCTGATGGAAGTGTTGCTGCCGCTCATGGAACTTTACAAGGCCGCTGCCTACCGTGAAGAAAGTGTAGGGAGTGTGAATGAGTGCATTGCGGCTCGGTGATACCAAGGGCACCACCAAAACCCTCCACACGCAAACACCCTCAGAAAATTGGGCTTTCGGCTCTCTTGCTCACCGAACGAAGCGCAGTAACAAATTGCTACTACTCAGACGTCGATTTTCTGTGAGAGTGTGGTACTACCCCGAACGGACCGGCCCGCGGCTGTAGACACATAACTGTCGACAGTGTGGTCCTACCACACTTCAATGTGTAATAACTGTCGACAGTGTGGTCCTACCACACTTCAATGTGTAATGTGATATGTTCTCAAAGGATATGCGCTTAAGCAAGCATTTGTTGCCAAATACTGCATTTTCACATTAAACTATAAAAATATGTACATTGATTAACCAAATGTAGACGAATATTAAAACAAGCCCTAAACTTACACTGAATTATAATTTTATTTATGAACCTTTACCTAATCATAATATTTGTTATAAATATTTTTAGTGTGTTTTTTTGTTTATGTAAGTTTCTGTAATGAATATTCATGAATTACCTCGCAGTTCTGAATTGTTGAATATAGTAGCATCATGTGCTGAGCCTGGTCAGCAAGCTACTACATTTATGAACAGCAAATTCACATTACACACAGCTTGCGTATTCAAATTCAAATCCTTTATTATGTATAAACCCCGCGCGGGCACTTACATATGGTCATTTAATTTATTCAAACAGAAAGTAAACTTTTCGGTTTCTAAATTCCTCACCAATCTGAGAACCTGGAATAAAAATTGTGCTATCTATAGGTATGTTTCAACAATTCATTAAGTAGGTAAATTATTATTTACATGGTGAAGAACACGAGGAAAACGGGCTATATTATAAAAGTAGTAGTAAGTAAGTAGTAGTAGTGCGCATATATATATATATATATATTGTATAGACGTGCTATGGCATAACTAAAATCACGCACTATTCGACAAGCTGATGATTTTGAGACACTGATAAAGTCAGCTACTAATAAGAGCATTGTACCCAATGCATAAAACCTTAACGCCAGTAACAGTTGTTATAACGGCGATATTCCGAGATTCCTGAAATAGAAATCGTATGCACACTTTAAAACAATATTGTTCTTATATAGCCGAAAGCAAAGATAATAATCGGAAGTATCAAAATAAAACTAAACTTGCTCCTGTGACTCTCAAGTAGGGATGAATTTCAAATAATAATTCTTGTACTGATGCTTTGTCGAGTCTGAATATTAATTGAAATTTGTAAGAGGGTAGTAAGATAATCCATTCTTTGCTTATATACTCTATCGCGACAATCATCCTCTGAATCGGTATCACTAGGGTAGAAATCAAGTTTAACTTTGCCGCATCACTATCTGAACTAGACATTTTGTTTTCATCAAAAATCACTTTTAAACAACTATAAAATACAATAACAACCATCTCTTACTCACAATTACGATCGAAATTGACCGGTAGCCATTTCTACGACGCCTAGTTACTTTGACAGCTTACAGCTATTTGACGTCTTGAAAAGTTTATAGGAACAACATAATTTTTTTTTTTTTTTTTTTTGTTCTGACAAGGAGTGTTAGCCTCAGATGGCTGTTACACCCTTACGCGGACTAGTGGTGAGCGCTGAGGGCTCTCAACCCAAAAAATTTAAGCAACGTGGCCCAAGGGCACCCCCTGTGGGGTGCGAACCTCGGCTCGGGGCGTTGCTGAGGGCAATGTGGGAGGTCCCACTTTAGATTTATTTATTTTTGCGCGGCACGGTTTCGCACCTCGACGGCGAGGACGGAACCGTGGTCTTTTCTTTGTTGCGGCTTCGCGGGCCGTGTATGCTGTATTCTGAGCTATCGTGATCTCGTCGTCGGGCTCGTGGAACAACATAAACAGTCATTCCCATACATTACGCTTACGGATAGTAGCTGGTAACCCTCCAATCCGTTAGTAGCGAAGCGTCGGTAAATTGTCTTACGAAGGGTTTTTTATAGGAACAGTTTTGACTTATGCCTCGTATAAAATTTAACTGTTCGTAATCAAAACGATTCGTTTTTCGGATATAGGAAGCGGTCGTTACAGCAATAAATATGTGATTTTTGGTCGCGTTCATTGCATCTTTGACGATCGTTTACCCAATTTGGCCATGACCTATACCATCCTCTGCTATCTCTTCAGATGTCATCTCAATGCGTCGTCGTCTTTTCAAATTCTTTACATTTCCATATTTTGAGATAAACTGAGCGCCCTTTACTTTGAGTTTTAGGTGTGAAAACGCCGCTCGATTCTTGCAATAGAGCGTCAGCAGTATATAATTTAAAGTCTAGTAAATACGAGTCATCAACTTTTTGCGTCGACGCCAAAGAATCCAGCACATGCCATATCGAACATGTGAAAAACAAGGCGACGGTACCACTTTTTACTTCGAATTTTTATTCTGTAAAGTCCTAACATTGAATCTAGTAGATCCACCCCGCCTGCATATTTGTTGTAAATTTCAATCGCCTTTGAGCGGGGAACTTTTGTGTGCACTTTTTTCTTTTGACCATCTTTCACAGGTTGACATACGATCCTTTCCAACATATGACGAACATATGTTCACTCACTCACATCAATCCATGTAGTGACACTTACTTAAACAGCACTAAAATCAGTACTATTTTTCAAACTGTATCTTCTGTTATGTTTGAGTAATTCTTCTGTGCTAGGCAAATTAATACCTTTCGCTCTGTTAAGTTGAATCTCATCAAAAACATATGTGTGAAATGAGAGCCTAGTTCATTATTATGTTATATCTTGGTTGTTGATTTCAACGACAAAAGAAGTGAGATCTAAATGGGTCCCAAGTTCAATGGTTACTTCTGAATTTTTTATAACGTCATAAAGTATTATATAGAATGAAGTGTACTTGCCAGGTAATAATTATTTAAATGAAAGCCAGTGGAATATGTGGACTATATTAAATAAGGTATAAGTACAGTATTATAACACGCGAACGTTTATTACGGCGGACGAAGGCGCAGTAAGAGCTTGTCCAGAAAGGGCGAATTCGCCGCGATTCTCTCGCGCGTATTACGCGCGACCGTTGCGACAAGGTGAGTACCAACGCGCGAGCATTTGGGGAGGAATTCAGTACGAAACATGCGAGTTGAATGAAGCGGTCTCGTTGTGGTTAGCTTACCGTCGCTGGAAGAGACAGAAACCGAGGGAAAATAGAATGTATTTAGTACATCCAATTCTTAATGATAGAATGACACATAGTATGTTTGAAACTTTGTATCCGAAATTAAGACAACATGAGAAGAAATTTTTTAACTACTTTCGTATGTCCGTGAAATCATTTGATGATTTACTTTTATTTATTGAAGAAGATTTATCGCCACGTGCAAATTATGTTCCACGCGAGGATGTTGTTTCAGCAGAACAAAAACTCGTGATAACTTTAAGGTAAGTATTGTTTTATTCATAATCTCTTATAATACTAATACAGTCTTTTAGGAAACAAAATCAGGTTTACTAATAAAAACGAATTAAATGTAGTATCAGATTAAATATAATAATTAAACAATGTCATGGTTTTGGAAGAGGTCAAGACATTCACTATCCTGAGAATCTCTTGATGATGTTGATGGAGAATTTACGTATAATGCTGCCTGTGAAGATCTTGGCACTGAAATAGAATTTCGGCCTTGCCATGCTGTTATGGATGGCGTTTCTGGGTCATATTCTTGAAAAGTAAATTCATTTGGTCTTGAAGGTTGTGCATGGTATCGAGGTCGAACCGGAATTGAAGATGAAGACGAACTGTTAGAAAAGTACGAATACGAATTGTTTGAATACATAGTTGATTGCGAAGATTGTTGAGCTGCTTGCAAAATTTTCATTAATTAAATTTTTACTGCTATACGATTGGCCTCAGGTACCTTAAGTAATTCTTTGTGTAAAGATAAACAGAACAGTTTGTCATTATCACCTTGCGTTACGCTGGAAACCAGTGGTTGTTGTTGATTCCTAGTGCTTATATTGTTTTTAATTATGTTCAGGAATTCAGCATCAGCGGCAGTCATTTTCTTTCTTTTAATATTTTGATTCGGCGGCCTCATTATGTCTTCCCTTGCATCTGCTGTAGACTTTTCGTTACCTGTCTCTGAGTTTTCAGAGGTGTCTTGAATATTGCTTTCTGTTTTTTTTATTACGTACTGACTTTTCGAGAAACATAAGACGTTGAAAATATATATATATATATATTGAATCTTTGAAGCTCCAGAGCCTGATGGTGCATTCTTTGTTTTTTCATTTCACGAACAAATGTGTCGCGAAGGCCTTTCCACTTTTTTTGAAGAGTATTACCTGAAATTAACAATTTAACAATAATTTTTCAATTTTGTTTCAGGTATTTAGTAACTGGCTGTTATTTTGCTGACTTACATTATGCCTATAGATTAGGGAAATCAACTGTAATTGACATCGTTCAAAAAACTGTATATGTTATTTGGTATAAGTTAAAAGACAGAGTAATGAAAGAACCTTCGACAGAAGAGTGGATGGAAATTGCAGGAGGATTCGAAAAATATACAAATTTTCCTAATTGCATTGGAGCAGTTGATGGCAAACATATTAGAATTATAAAACCTTTAGATTCCGGCTCTATGATCTACAATTATAAACATTTTTTCTCGACTGTGCTGCTTGCCGTATGTGATGCAAATTATTGTTTTATAGATGTTGGAGCATGTGGGAAGAGCAATGATTCAACGATTTTTAAAAACTCCACATTCTTCAAAAAACTCACGGAAAAATCTTTGAACATTCCGGGACCAAAACCAGTATCAGAAATTCGTACAACACGTTTACCTCATGTTATAGTTGGAGATGAGGCATTTAGCTTATCAGAAAATATTATGCGACCATATTGCGGCAAGAATTTAACCAAAGAAAAACTAATATTTAATTACCGACTCTCTAGAGCAAGACGTTATATCGAGTGTTGTTTTGGAATCCTGGTAAACAAATGGCGAATATTTCACAAACCACTCAATGTACATATTGAATTTGCGCAAAACATAATTAAAGCTTGTTGTGTTCTTCACAATTTCGTCAGGTTAAGAGATGGATACAGATACGAAGACACATTGTTCGAAACAGCTCTAGATGGTCTGAGTACGACTATAATTCGACCTGGTGTAAGGTCTCAAAACACGAGGGATATATTCGCTGATTATTTCATGAAGGAAGGTCGACTGCCGTGGCAAGACAAAATGATTTAATTTTCTTTGTTTGTTACTAATCAATAAAATAATAATAATTACTTACCTAAATCTTTCTTTTTTTCCTCGGAGTCTTCTTTATCAGAAAATATTAACACCAATTCTTCCCAAGACCTACGTTTTAAAATCCTATTGGTATAATCAGGTGATTCCAAATCCCATATCGCCGGTCTTTTTTCTATTTCGTCTATAAACAATTCCGTGTCAAAATTTTGGCGCTCCATTTCCATCGATACGTGCACTCGCCCTAGAGTTCACGCGTTAACTGGACGCAACAAGGCGTCCCTAGTATATCGACTCGCGCGCAATACGCGCGAATCAAGGGCGAGTCGAGAGTCTGGCGTAGTGCACGCGATTTACGCGCGTATTTTGAATTCGCGCGATGCTTGTGGACGCGATGTATTGATGTCTAGTACCTCGACAACGCGCGTATTAATTCGCGCGATACGATTCGCGACGAATTCCCATTCCGCGTCGGAGACCCGTAGCGCACGGACGTGCGCCTCGCTGCTCTCCATTTCGCCGCGCTCACCCCGCACCCGCCCCCTGCGGTCGTGCGTTCTCGCTCCGTCTCGCTCGCTCTCGCAGCGAACCACGCGTCGCGTCAAGCCGCCATCTTGTTCAACGTCTGTGGCCGTTCAGTGGCCCGCTCCGGGTGGCCGTGTATACGGTTGTCTGTGGCAGTTTCGCTGTTTGGACGCAGGTGTTGCCGGATCCCAACTGCACGAGTCGACTTTTTCAAGACGTCGAGTGCAGATTTCTACCGTTGGTAGATAAAAAGTCAACCCATTTTGGCCCCCTCAGGGCAGAAAACCATATTGTTTGGTCCCCGGCGGCAACCTCACGGTGTAAACGAAGCCGGGTGAGGCAAGGCCCCGATTTGCCTGCCGAGCCCCTTCAGGGCAGAGCTAACAATCGGAAGGGGTTAGAGCATCCGGCCTTGGGGGATCTCCTAGTCGGACCTAATCTACGGCTTTTCATCATTTTTCTGCGAAGGCCTAACGGCCCGAGCAGCTAGGAACCTATCGCACATTAAGATTGGCGAAGGAGTACAAGCTTAGGGCACATTAGTTAAGTACACATCCTCCCGACCTGCACCCGGTTGGGAGGGACACACACTACACACAACCCAGGGTTTACCCCACCCAGGGCGATAGGACACATTCCTGCGAACGTTTTTCCCGCCAGCCCACGATGGCGGAAAAAACTATCACCATCGACGCCCTTCTGGCGATCCCCGAGATAAAAGCCTACATCGCTCAACATTTTGGAGCGATAACTATTCTTCCACCGCAACCCCTACGCGCTCACTCCACCGTCCTGCCGCTCAAACCGGAATTACCGGCCACCGGCACGGCGATGGATACTGAATCGGTCCCCTCCTCAGCCTCAGCTTCATCTTCCTCCGAGTCGGAAGATTCGCCCAATGAGGGCTCCTTCATCGAAGTTCGCTCCCGTAAGCGTACTAAGAAGGCAAAAGCCAACAAAGAGGCCCCCTCTAAGGCCCCAAAAATAAAGCCGACCGAATCGGCCATAACTCCAGCCGCAATCCCGTCTGAAACGACCGCTACGACCGCCTCGGCCCTCCCTGTCGTCTCGCAGACAGCCCCATTCTCTGTCCCATCCACTACGGACAGCAACACCGTCGCCCCACAGACGGTCAAAAAACCACTGGCTCCGCCGCCCCTATACATTAGGGATAAAGAGAAGTGGCTAGCCATCTCCGCGTGGCTAAACACCAACAGGATTTCGTACAAATCTGCGAAATCCACCCCCCAAGGCATACGAGTGGACCTTCACTCGTCAGCTGACCACCGCTCCGTGTCAAGCATGCTATGTGTCAAGCAAGCGTGTATGTATGGTAGGGAATCTGTTGATTCCCTACCATACATACACCCTCCCCGAAGCCAAACTTCTGCGTGTAGTAATACGCAATGTCCCGAGGGAAATTGACATCAAAGAGATCTTAGAATCTCTTAAAGCCCAGGATCTGCCGGTTGTAGAAGTACATCGGATGATCCGAGGCAAGGGTCGTTACCCTCTCAATATGATATTGGTCTGCCTAGCAAATACCCCTGAGGGTAAAGGCATTTTCAAAATCAAGGCCATATGTGGTCTATCCGGGGTCTCAGTAGAGCCCCCACACAAAAATGGCAACTTGGCACAGTGCCACAAGTGCCAAATGTATGGACACTCGTCCAAGAACTGCTTCGCCCGTCCTAGGTGTGTCAAGTGCCTAGGTGACCATCACACCTCTCAGTGTGAACGGCCAAAAGACATCTCCCTCTGCAAAGAGCCACCAGCGTGTGTTCTCTGTGGAGAATACGGCCACCCGGCTAACTATCGCGGCTGCCCAAGAGCGCCGAGAAGAATAGTCCGCCAACCCAACTCAAATGGCAAGGCCTTGTATTATAACAAGACCTTCGTCCCAGCCCCCTTACCAACCCACAATGCGTGGGCTCGCCCCCTGCTAACCAGCAAGGAGGTTTTCCCAACCCTGCCCAACAGGCAGCCCGCTGCCCCACCTGCACCATCTCAGCCCAAACCACCAATGATCGGGGCAAACCAGCCCACCGGTGGTAATCCCAAGCCCCCTCAGGGCGCCCCCCTTCCCATCGTCGTCGCTAAAAGCGCGCCCCCAAAAGCCCCCCAAGGACTAGATCCAGATCTAGCCCTGGTGGCCAACTTCGCGGCTCAAATCAATTTCGCGGAAATCCGCGAAATTGCAGCCGATCTTAGAAGGAACGAGGGAAACAACCTCGCCCTCCTTAATATAGCGATCAAATTCGCCCCCACGTTAGAGCGTCTAGGCTCACTCAAATTCAACTAAAATGGATAGGTACACTCCCGGCAGAGTTAAACCCAGACACCTCAAAGTAGGGACATTCAACGCTAATAGCCTTACCCAACAGAGGGATGAAGTAGGCACATTCCTTCGGGAACACCAGCTCGACATCTTGTTAGTACAAGAAACGTTCTTAAAACCATTCAACAGGGACCCTAGAATCGCGAACTATAATATAGTTCGCAATGATAGGACAACCTCACCAATGGGTGGAACGCTCATTTACTACAAAAGGTCGCTGCATTGCACACCTGTGGATCCGCCCCCTCTGATGTACATTGAAGCTTCAATTTGCAGACTAGCCCTATCAGGCCATCAGCCTATCACCCTTGTATCCGCATATCTCTCTCCCAATAGAGAACATTCGAAACAGTTGGTTGAAAAAGATCTAAAAGCCTTGCTAGAATTGGGAGGCGCCGTCATCATTGGCGGTGACCTTAACGCCAAGAACACCTCTTGGAGCTGTCAAAGTTCCAATACGAGGGGCAAGACTTTAGAGCTATTCGCTGACAGACTGGGATTTGATGTCATAGCGCCCATAGAGCCGACACACTTCCCCTTTAACGTTTCGCACAGGCCGGACATACTCGATATCTTTCTTCTCAAAAATATAAACCTTCGTTTATGTTCAATAGAAGTTCAACACGAGTTAGACTCAGATCACCGCCCGGTGACTCTGGAATTAGCCTCCCGCACCCTCGGCCCCTCAGGCCACAACAACGAAAGGACCAAGTTAGCGACTGACTGGGCACGGCTAGAGAAAAATCTCAAGTCAACCTCGTCGGTCCACCTTGATCAAATTCCCAATGACATTACGTCTAAGGAACATACCTCTCAGGCGATCGAGTCGCTTACAAGTCACGTGCAGTCGATAATGGACGACTGCTTGCGGCCGGTACCAGATACGAGCGATCGTAAATGGCGCCTGCCAGACGACGTCCGTGACTTGTTAAGACGTAAAAACGCCGCGACACGCGCTTATGACCGCTACCCCACGGAGGACAACCGTACCCGCCTACGGTCACTCCAGAGGGAGGTTAAACAAGCTATTAATGAATTGAGACAGAGCAAATGGGACGCCATGCTCGAGGAGCTAGAGCCCTCTCACACAGCCTTTTGGCAGCTTTCCCGCTCACTCAAAAAAGACATCGTGTCCACTCTCCCTCCTCTCACCAGACCCAACCAGCCACCGACGTTTATGGACGACGAAAAGTCAGAATGCCTGGCCGACTGCTTGGAGCTTCAGTGTACGCCGAGTACACTACACCCCGACGCCGCGAATCACCGCTTCATCGCCGACGAAGTGGAACGTCGTACCACTCTCTCGCGCTCGTTACGAAACGACAACCCCGATCAACCTATCCCAGTAGTAACCACCGATGAGGTCGAATCGTTAGTCAGGGGTCTTAAAACCAGAAAAGCCCCAGGTTCGGACGGAATCTCAAATAAAGTCATTAAATTATTCCCCGCCCACTTGATAGTCCTGTTGTGCTGCATCTTCAATGCAGCACTAAATAATAACATCTTTCCCGCGCAATGGAAAGAGGCCGTGGTAATAGGAATCCACAAACCCGGCAAGCGCCGTACCGAACCCAGTAGTTACCGCCCGATTAGTCTACTAAAAGGTCTAGGTAAGATCTACGAACGAATAGTTCTCAGTAGACTACGCACATTCGCCGAGGCTAACAACCTCGTTCCCGACGCACAGTTTGGTTTCCGAGCTAAACACAGCTGCGTACAACAAGTTCATCGCTTGGTAGAATACACAAGTAGTCAGTTCATCATGAACAGATATACGGGTGTATTATTCCTAGACGTAGCGAAAGCTTTCGACAAGGTTTGGCATGAAGGCCTAATCTACAAACTCTATCTCCTCAAGATCCCTCACTACTTAATTCTCATTATACATGACTACTTAAGTCATCGCAGCTTTCGCTACAGGGTGGAAGGGACGTTGTCGACCTCCCACCCTATCAAGGCCGGCGTCCCTCAGGGGTCGGTCCTCTCCCCATTTCTCTTCACGCTATACACTAGCGATATGCCCAAATTCAACCGGGTACATAAAGCGCTTTACGCTGATGACACCGCACTCTTTTGTGCTGGTAGATCCCCGACAACAGTAGCCAAGACTCTCCAAACAGCGGTTACCGCCCTAGCCAATTGGTTTAGGAAATGGAGATTAGAAATCAACCCCGAGAAGAGTCAGGCGGTCATGTTCACTAGACGAACTGCCCGTTCCTACTCTATCGACAGCTTTTCCTCCCTTAAAATTTTCAACAAGCCGGTCACTTGGACCAGGCAGGCCAAATACTTGGGTGTGACCCTTGACGATCGACTCAGCTTCGCCCCTCACATAAAGCAAGTCCGCGCACGGGCAGCCTTTGTGATGGGCCGTCTCCACTGTCTACTCAACTCTAGGTCGCGTATGCCCCTGAGTAGCAAAATCCGACTATACACCACCTGCATACGGCCTATCATGACCTATGCCAGCGTGGTGTTCGCGCATGTTAAGCCACACAGGATCCACAGGCTACAGACACTTCAAAATCGTTTCATGCGCCGAGCTACGGGAGCACCGTGGTTCATACGAAACGTCGATCTCCACATCGACCTCGAACTGCCGACCATCAAGCAGTTTATGAAACAGTGCTCTCAGAGCTACTTTGACTCTGCCATGACACACCCCAACCAACTAGTGGTTGGGGCGGCTTCCTATAGACCCTCCAAAATCTCCTCCATCCGACGTCCTCGTCACGTCCTCGACGAAGAGGACGACAATATCACACTCGCTCAACAAAGAGCCTACACGGCCCGCGAGGCCTTAACAAATAAATATCCGCGGTTCCGCCCTCGCCGTCGAGGTGCGAAACCGCGCCGCGCAAAAGTCACTACTAAAAACGTGGGCACGCCCACTTTGCCTCCAGCGACGCCCCAAGCCGAGGTCCGTTCCCCACAGGGGGAGCCCTTGGGCGATGTCGCTTAGCATACTCTTCTCCGGGTTGAGAGCCCTCAGCGCTCACCCATAGTCCGCGTCAAGCTGTCAAGGCCATCTGCGGCCAACAGCTGTACACACACAAAAAAAAAAAAAAAAAAAAATCGCGACGAATTCGCCCCTTCGGGACAAGGTCTAACATGTTCACGAAGCATGACGCGAGCGCTGTTCCTCATCTCCCGGCACCGCGCACCGCTCCCCCGTTGTCGCCCACGTTGTGACGATTCTCGAACATATATAACAACTTAAAATATCACTTCTTATAACTTAAATTAATATATTAAAGCCTAAGGTCTCATAACTATAAGAGACATGGAAGAGCCCTATGTTTCCTGGCTAAGTGCACATATTTTTATTGTAATGACATTTTCTAAGCCAGTTAGCGAGGAATCGTTCTCGTTATTTTTGAGTACTTAATTTGATTGTTTTTTTTAATGCCGTGGACAAGTTATTTCGTTTAAAGATTTTATTTTAATTTTAGTTGCTTCATGCTTGCCAACATCGCAGTATTAAACAAGATACGTATATATACGTTAGTGGGAAGTAAACATACTATATCATCGAAGAGCAGTCTAAAATAAGATGCGATTTCTTTAAGCCGGTTATTATTATTTTTAGCGGTTAATTTGAGGAGTCGATTAGGTAAAGTGCAACTGTCTTGACTTATTACTACACTCATTCTTAAACGATTCAATGTTTCGCTAAAAACTTGGCTTGACACCCTACCGCGTGTTTAGATGGTACCCAACATTGGCATCCCAATTCTACGTAAAAATACTACAAGCTACTAGTATAAAAATTGTCTATAAATAATTTGTAGTTTAAATTTCTCGGGACATATTTCAATACTTTTGTGACTGTTTTTTTTTGTAAATCCTAAATCAGGACCATTTTCTGGAACATAACCTTTATGTTTTCCAATAAAAATATCGAAAATAAATAAAATAGCTAAAACCACTAACGCCGCTAAGATCATAATTTAAATAACCTCATTTGTGTGTGTCTTTTTTATCGTATTGTCGCGGAAGGTATAGATAAATATACTACAAGATAAAAGTAAAAACTAAAACCCAACTACGACAAAAAAAAACGAGTTATCGGATAAATAAATACAGATAAATTCACGAGCTAAATGCTAATAATATATTTTTTTTAAATCTACAAATAATGCCCTTCCAATGATACGAAACACGACATATTTATCTCAAATTTATATTTTAACACAGTACTTGAAGCCCTCCGGAAGGCGTCATATTAGATTTAGTGACACATCATATAGCCTATAACCAACAGATGATCAAGACTCTTCCAACGATACCTCAATTGCCCGGTTCTAATAAATAGTTGAGAAGCTATGAGGGAACAGATGAACATACATACATAGCCTGTCAAAATTATACCCCTTTTTTTAGAGGGTGGGTTGCGGTCGGCGCGCTCCTCGCACCACTCCGTCCGGGGTGACAGAGGAGCTTAAGCACGCACACCCACAACCCACCCAAACACAACCACCCAGTCAAAATTATACCCTCTGTAGTCGGGTAAATATAGATAGGCATCTTCGTCAAAAAACTGCCCCCTTGAGAAAGTACCTCCATCTAGTGGACGTAGCGGCAATATACATATGTGTGTGTGTGTGTGTGTGAAGTATACGTAGTTATATTAAATATTTGTTATTAAATATATTTAAGGATTGTTTCATGATAAAACCTATTTAAATGATATCCGTCCGAGTCCGGGCACCCGAGGAGAGGTTAGCCTTGCGACGGCGATCGGCGTCCCAGTAGGGGACGTCGAAGGGAGGGGGTACTCCCTCGGGGTATTCTGTCGGGCCGACCACTGACGTCAAGTCACCCTGGTCCGGTGGTCGGTCCAATGAAAAAGGCGACGTGTCGCGGGTGGGTTACAGGTGTACGTGCTTATGCCCCTCTGCCGCCCTGGACGGAGTGGTGCGAAAAGTGGGCCGACCGTAACCCATCTCGAAATAACAAAAAGAATGATAATTTTTCTGGTGCATTTTACCAAGTCGTCACTGAAGCCATAACTATAATTCTAAAATACTATATGTACATAATACATGGTGTATAATAAAGTTTACATTGTATATTGCTTAGTACAATTAGAATTAATTCAAAGAAAAGTAATAGAAAGAATAAATATGTGGTATAACCTATACAGGGTATTGTAAATAAAACTACTTTTACGGATTATATCGCGTTTGTATTTGATTGCCCGACGTTTCGAACACTTTGCAGCATTCATAGTCACGGGCGGACTAAGATGTCTCACGTCCAACAAGTAATCGTTATTACAGACATTTGAGTCAAAACACGTCAAGTGGACCCCCCTTTTACCACTTGATGATAGAAAACTTATTAAAATATGATTATCGAAAGTAGTCATACCTAAAAATCATCCCTTAAGTTTTTGAAAATTTTGAATTTAACAACAATTTTTTTAACAATAAAAATTTTCGGTACTTTTAATTAATAAATAAATTATGAAAAAGCTGTTAAAGATAACTTAACGAAATTTTCAACGATTATAGTAAAATATCTATATTGTCATATAAAATTCTTTTGTAAATTTCATTTGTTTATTATCATATTTTTTATTAACTTTTAAATAAACAAATTGAAATTTTAATGACTTCTCAGTACGATAATCGATTTTTTTTTTTAGTAATACGCGTTATGCATTTAAGTTTTTTATTTTGAAATAAAATTTCACTGCCCGGTATTAGTTTAAATAATATGAATTTTTATATGACGCAGCGGCGAGCGGTATAAGTGCTGCGCGCTACTGAGCTGAGCCGTTAAGGCTATAGATCGCTACAAATTACACAATTATTTAATAAATGATTTTTACAATTCAATTTTCTTATATTTATTTATATTTTTAACAATATTTGCACAGAGTAATCAAGATATATTTATAAAAGTAATATTTAGATTTAACAGTAAAATAAAATAAACATTTTAATAAAATATAATGAAAAAATCAATGAATGCTTTTAATTAGTTCTTAATTTTTTTTTCTGTTGTTTCTTAAATACTATTCTCATCTTCGGAGAAAACTTTGCATTTTAGGGAGTCTTTATGGACACTTTCGAAAAAATGAAATTGACCCGTATTTTTTATTGTGATTGCTTGGTCATGTCGCGATTTATATTTTACTTCATGGGAATCATGCTCGTCTTGAGAACAAAACCCAAAATTTACATTTTTGAAAAAAATGTGGGAGGCTGTCCCACCAACCGGCGAAAATCCCGTTGGGTAGTCGTCGTGCCGGTGTGGGAAACCGGAGTGGACCTCGGCGGCTACACACGGGGGGGCATCGGGGGCCCTTCCGTGCTTCGTGTCAGCTCCTCACAACACTCACTCCTCGACCATGCACTATGCCCTGCCTTTTTTTTTTGGTATCACCAAACTCCGTTATACACATTCACACTCCCTTCCTCCTCTTCTTAAACAATAACTCATGGCCAAGAAAAATAAAAAGAGAACGTTTTCTACGGCGGTCCCCTTATCCACATTTGATGTGGATTTTTGCAATATCAGGGGTCTACATAGCAATCTCGACGCCGTCCATCATCACCTCGAGACGGCGCGGCCTGCCTTACTCTTTTTAACGGAGACGCAGATAGGTGCTCCGGATGACATTTCGTACCTAAATTACCCCGGCTACGAGTTGGAGCATACCTTCCGTCGTAAAGCCGGGGTGTGCGTATTCATCCGAGGTGATATCTGCTGTCGCCGCCTTCGGGCCCTCGAACATGGTGACTTGTCAATCCTGTGGCTACGCGTAGACTATGGAGGGCTTACCCGCATCTACGCATGCCTCTACAGGTCCCATGGCAGTGATCCGGGGTCAATTCAATTATTTGAGAACGTCCAATGGGGGATTGACGAAATATTGGAGCAGTGTCCATCAGCGGAGGTGGTGGTTCTTGGAGACTTCAACGCTCATCATAAAGAGTGGCTGGGGTCCCGAACCACTGACCTCCAGGGTCGACATCTCTTCAATATGGTCTCGGCCTATGGTCTCTCACAACTGGTGACACAGCCCACCCGTATCCCAGATATTGAGAGCCATGAGTCTTCTTTACTGGATCTTCTGCTGACTACACACCAGCACGGATATCAGGTAGTGGTTGAAGCGCCTCTTGGATCTTCTGACCACTGCTTGGTCCGTAGCAGTGCCCCTGTTGTAAGGCCTAGTCGTTCTAAGGCGACTGGGACTCGCAGAGTCTGGCAATATAAGTCAGCAGATTGGGATGGACTGCGCGAGTTTTACGCATCCTACCCATGGAAGCGGCTTTGCTTCGCCTCTGGGGACCCTGGCGTCTGTGCGGACTGCGTTACCGAAACGGTTATTACGGGGATGGAATTATTCATCCCCAACACCAAAATACCCGTCGGTGGCCGCAGCCGACCCTGGTTTAACAAAACCTGCAGGACGGCTGCATGCCAGAAACAGTCCGCATATCGGGCCTGGAATAGGGCCAAAAAATGCCAGGACCCGAACGCCAAAGAGGTGAAGCGGAAATTTAACGCCGCTTCTAGATCTAGTAAGAAGGCTATTGCCAGAGCCAAGGCGGAACATGTTGCCAGAATTGGCGAGCGATTGCAAAGCTATCCCGCTGGGAGTCGTGCATTCTGGTCGCTCGCCAAGGCTGCACAAGGCAACTTCTGCCAGCCCAATCTCCCACCACTGCAGAAACACGATGGTAGTCTGGCCCACAGCGCAAAGGAGAAGGCCGATCTTCTAGGTCAATTCTTTGCCTGTAACTCGACTTTGGATGCCGGAGCTGCCACACCACCTACCATCCCACGGTGTGAAAGCTCACTGCCCGAAATCCGCATCACGCAGAGAGCGGTTAGGCGGGAGCTGCGGCTTTTAGACGTCCATAAGTCGAGTGGACCGGATGGCATCCCTGCAGTGGTACTAAAGACGTGCGCCCCTGAATTGACTCCCATCCTCACGCGCCTATACCGACTTTCCTACGCTACTAATAGGGTTCCGTCTTCGTGGAAGGTAGCCCATGTCCACCCGATCCCTAAAAAGGGAGACCGGTCTGACCCATCGAATTACAGGCCAATTGCGATAACATCCTTGCTCTCCAAGATAATGGAGAAGGTTATAAACCGCCAGCTTCTGCAGTACCTTGAGGATCGCCAGCTTATCAGTGATCGCCAATACGGCTTTCGTCATGGTCGGTCGGCTGGTGATCTTCTTGTGTACCTCACACACCGTTGGGCAGAGGCCTTGGAGGGCAAGGGTGAGGCGCTGGCGTTCAGCCTAGATATCGCAAAGGCGTTCGATAGGGTCTGGCACAGGGCACTTCTATCGAAGCTACCATCATACGGAATCCCCGAGGGACTCTGTAATTGGATTGCCAGCTTTTTGGATGGTCGGAGTATAAAAGTCGTCGTAGATGGCTCCTGCTCCGATACCATGACCATTAATGCTGGTGTACCACAAGGCTCGGTGCTCTCCCCGACGTTGTTTATCCTGCATATCAATGACATGCTCTCTATCGAGAATATGCGTTGCTATGCGGATGACAGTACGGGTGATGAGCGGTACACTGAGCAACGGAATATCCCTCGGAGTATTCAGGAAAGAAGGGTTCAACTTGTGTCTGAAGTCGAGCGCTCTCTGGGGCGGGCCTCGGAATGGGGTGAACGGAACCTAGTCCAGTTCAACCCCACAAAGACACAAGTTTGCGCGTTCACTGCAAAGAAGGACCCATTTGTCATGGCGCCTCAGTTCCAAGGAGTAACTCTTCCAATTTCTGAGAATATTGGGATTCTCGGCGTCAAAATATCGAGCAAAGTCCAGTTTGGGAGTCATTTGGAGGACAAAGCCAAATTGGCAAGCAAAAAGTTGGGCGTCCTGAACAGAGCCAGGCGGTACTTCACACCGAGACAGCGTCTTGTACTATACAAAGCACAAGTTCGTCCTCATGTGGAGTACTGCTCACATCTCTGGGCAGGTGCGCCCAAATATCAGCTAGACCCACTTGACTCCCTGCAAAGACGGGCTGTTCGAATCGTCGGGGATCCCAATCTTACGGACAGATTGGAGTCGCTGGAGCAGCGGAGAGACTTTGGGTCACTCTGTGTACTCTACCGACTCTTTCACGGGGAGTGCTCCGAGGAACTGTTTGACTTGGTACCACCGTCACCATTCTACCAACGTACCACTCGACATCGCAGCAGGGTTCATCCATTTCACCTGGAAACGTTATGGTCTTCAACTGTACGTTTCCAGCGATCATTTCTCCCACGTACGTGCAAGCTCTGGAATGAACTACCTGCTGCTGTGTTTCCCGAGCGCTATGACATGTCCTTCTTTAAACGAGGTTTAAGAAGAGTATTTCCTTCACGGTAGGCAGCGGCCTGGCTGTGCCCCTGGTATTGCAATGGTCCATGTGCAGCAGTTTCACTTACCATCAGGTGTGCTGCTTGCTCGTTTGCCACCGTTGGCAATAAAAAAAAAAAAAAAAAAAAAACTTTTCGCCCATTCAAACAGTGACTTTGCCGAAGTAATGTGTTGGTCATTGTCACGTTGTATACTCGTGGGATATGCGTGTCTTTTGACAGTGCCTCCCACACCATCACATGCACCTTTGCCATGAATGTAGCAAAAAAATTGTATTTATTTTTATATTGGGATGCTGCTCCGTCAGAAAAATAATTTTTTTTTTTGAGATTATTAACGCCTAATTTTTCTTTTAATAATTCGACAAGTTTAAAATTAAAAAGATGTACTGAGCTAGAATCATGAGTGACTTTTTCAGAAATTACGACGTAATTTTCATGTTTGTTTCATTGTCTCTATAATAAATCATATAAGGATGAAGTGTTGCCTGACTATTCGACCAGTGATGCGATTGAATTGCGTTCTGTACAACAAATGAATAATTTTCAGCGAAATCCAAACTTACGACAACTTCTCCACCTTCAATCGTTTCTTTTTTTTTCGCAAAATAAGAAGCTTGAGATTTACCTAGAAAATCATGCCTCAGTAATTCTTGCCATTTTTGCTGTAGGTCATTTAAGAATTCTTCTTTTTCAGTCGTTTTGTCAACAATTTCACACCTGCAAAATTAAAAAAAGTTTATAAATCAACGGTTAAATTTTTTAAAATATTCAATTAAATTAACAATTATATTCAATTCAATTCACTCTACCATAAATTTTATTTTAACTTACCTTTTTTTTTTTTGTGAGTGGGCTGTGGTCGGCGCGCCTCCGCACCACTCCGTCCGGGGCGACAGAGGAGCCTAAGCACGCAACTCCCGCAACCCACCCGAAAACCACCTCGCCTTCGTCGTTGGGCCGACCACCGGAGCAGGGTTACTTGACATCAGTGGTCGGTCCGACGGAATACCCCCTACTTGGAGTACCCTACCATCGACCGACGTCCCCTCCTCGGGAAGGACGTCGGTCTTGCCTCACGCGGTCGGCCTCCCGGCGGGTGACGGACTAATCCCCGGTCACGTCACCCGCGACCTCGGCTAGGGCGGCATGAAGCGCAGGTAGTTGCGCCTACGCCGCCCCAGTCGCCGGCGGCGGATCTCCTCATCGAGGCTGCGCTCCTCGCGCAGGCGATCCGCCGCCTCCTTCCGCGAGATCACTGTCTCACAGAAGGCTGCGACCGCGTCCCAATTCCCGACGCTGTCGACCATCGCCCTAGCGATAGCCGGCAGCGTCAGGTCTGTACCGATGATTGCGACGAGTTCACAGCGCTGCACTACCCAAGCCGTGCAGGCCTCGAGCGTATGGCGCGCCGTGTCCTCGTCGCAATCGCAGTGGTGGCAGGACGGTGTACTCTCCCTCCTAACGACCTTGTGCAGGTATTTGGCGAAGCACCCATGCCCCGTCAAAACCTGCACCAGTCGGAAGGCCTCCACGGTTCACACCCCGAACCGAGGCCTCCAGCCGGACTGCCCCACGGGCAATGACGTCTCGGCGGGCGTCGACGCGCCAAGCGGTGAGCTCCCTTAACGAGATCACACCGCCCTCCGCTCGCACCCCCGTCACCCGCCGATACAATCCGGCGAGCATTCCCGCATCCAGGTCCCACGGGGGAGTCCCGGCCAATAAGCACGCTGCCTTCGTCGGCACCGTGCGGTATCCGCGGATGGCCCTGACCGCCATGACCCTCTGTGGTCGCCACAGAAGGGCCTTAAGTCGGACGGTCAAGGACCACACCGGTGCGCCGTACCGGGCCATCGACCGGATGACTCCCGCGTACAGCCGTCGGCACGTAGCGCTCGGTCCGCCCACGTTCGGCATAAGCCACGATAGGGCGGACGCCGCGCCGACGAGCCGTAGAGCGAGCCTGCGGAAATGCTCATTTTAACTTACCTATCAGTACTTATCCATTGACTGTCATCATCATCTTGCTCTTATCCCAATTACTTGGGGTCGACGCAATATGTCATCTATTTGACATATTGCAAAAAGTTTCGGCAATGACTTTTATGACCGGCCGCCTGCCTGACGTCAACCCTCCTTGGGAATGTAATCGTTATTGAAATTCGCGTCTTATCATTTTAGTTGACCACTTAAGAGGAAGTGTCGTTAACACTTTAATTTTATCACTCCTACTGGTTTTTTGATCGAAAGCAACTTTAAAATGATTTATTAGATTTTTAGTCTGATTAACATTATCAACAGAAGAGTCATTTTCGTTTCCCAATTTACTAACAGCAGCTTTAATTACTCTCTTACATTCATCTTCACTTGATAATCGTTTGATTTTCACTGGTGGTTCACCTACTTCCAATAAAAGTTTATTTATTCTGTCAACTTTTAATTGATTATCTACAACTTCGCATTTATAAGAAGGATCTGTATTTTCATTATCTCCAACATTAACATTCACTAACTCAAGCTCATTAACACTGGGAAATTCATTTTCACATAACTTGTTAGCTGATAAAGTAGATTTTTTGCCTTTATAAATATCTCTCTCACATGAATTACACATAAAACAGCCGATGAAGTTTTTAAATGCACTAGCTCTTTTGGCAGTAATTAAAATAAGATTCTTTTGTATATTTTTATGTTTATTTTTATTTAACGGATTGCAACATTTATTTACTGGACCCATTTTTACCAGTGGCTAATATTTAAATTATTATTTAAAACTGCGACACGGACTAAATGTAATAATAATACACAGCTTTCACGAAAAAAAAATCTTTGTTAGTGTAGCATACATTTATGCTAAGAAACTAGTTAAAAACAAATAAATCTCGATACCTACCGGAATTCACTTGTTTTATATTTATAAATAACAAATGAAAACTGATGGTGAAGTTTATTTTTTTTTATCTAAAAATATTAGTCAGTTGAAAAAATAATTTTTAATACATACATACCTCGATAATTCTTTTTTATAAATACATCTTAATTACTCTGTGCAAATATTGTTAAAAATATAAATAAATATAAGAAAAATTAAATTGTAAAAATCATTTATTAAATAATTGTGTAATTTATAGCGATCTATAGCCTTAACGGCTCAGCTCAGTAGCGCGCAGCACTTGTACCGCTCACCGCTGCGTCATATAGAAATTCATATTATTTAAACTAATACTGGGCAGTGAAATTTTATTTCAAAATAAAAAACTTAAATGTATAACGCGTATTACTAAAAAAAAAAAAATTCGATTATCATACTGAGAAGTCATTAAAATTTCAATTTGTTTATTAAAAGTTAATAAAAAATATGATAATAAACAAATGAAATTTGCAAAAGAATTTTATATGAAAATATAGATATTTTACTATAATCGCTGAAAATTTCATTAAATTATCTTTAATAACTTTTTCATAATTTATTTATTAATTAAAAGTACCGAAAATTTTTATTGTTAAAAAAATTGTTGTTAAATTCAAAATTTTCAAAAACTGTTTTAAGGGATGATTTTTAGGTTTAACTACTTTCGATAATCATATTTTAATAAGTTTTCTATAAGTGGTAAAAGGGAGGTCCACCTGACGTGTTTTGACTCATTTATAATTATCTACCCGATACAGAAAATTAGTTATAAATTTATTAAATTTTGACCCACATTTTAGTACAAATTTATTGCCAGTGTAAGAAGAAAATGATTCTATATGAAAAAATTATATTGTTAATGGTTAGTAATTATTAATTATTAAATTTGTAGCAATTATTGTTACAATTTGTTGATTTAAAACTAACAAAACTAGTATACTACTACCGGATCGGAACGCGGCCACACTGAGAAAGATCCGGCAAGAAAACTCAGGAGACATGATGCTAAATTAGTATTGATTTTTAATTTTAGATGCGGCTTACTTTGTCTTACTAAAAGATTTTTGATTTATAAAATTATCTTTAACTATTATTATTGTGGGTCAAATCTATACAATAAGTGCTCACAGTATCATGCAGTCTTGTGGTGGTCTTTTTGGATTTATTTTTAATTATGTTCATAACAGGATCCCAGCTTGATGGTAATACCCAGCCATCCTCTCTATTGAAATTTTTGTTTTTTGGTTTCAATAGCCTCGCGTACCATTCTAGGCAGGTATCGGTGTTCTTTTGCGAGGACTTGAGGTTTTTCAAACCTAATGTTATGGTGGGCGCGGTCCTGACTATGTTCACAGACTGCAGACTTAGTGTGACGGCGGTGCTTCACATCAGCTATGTGTTCTTTGACCCGAGCTTATGGATCTCTTTGTTTGCCCAATATACGTCGGACAATCATAAATCAAATACAAACGCGATATAATCCGTAAAAGTAGTTTTATTTACAATGTGTAGTGCTCGCGTAAACATCAGATATCACACACAGGGTATTCATCACATCATATATACAGGGTATATATGATACCTATACAGGGTACTGTACACCTATACACTGTGGGTACTGTATATCTATACAGGGTATTTTTTCAAAGGTTACATTTTTTTTTATTATATTCTAGATATAAAAAACATGATATATAAAATGTTAAATGTTTAAAATCACTTAATTAATTATTTTGATTTGAAAATATCTAAGAATGTTCATGATTTTTGACCACCCTATTTGCGGCCATGGAGAACGAACATTAGCGTAAACGCACACTAATACTGCTTATTACTAACAATTGTGTTATAGTTAATAAGTTTACGATTCCAGTTGAATGGTTGAAACGACGTTTTCTCTAATTGCAGTTTATTTTCCATTTCACTTACACCTATACATATTCCTTAATCTATCCTCTTTCTCACATAATCTTAATCAACCAACTCTTTCACACTTGCACGTTCTCGCATCTATTCATCTTTTTCACACTATTCAAAACATTCCATACTTCACTGATCCTGTTCGCTCTCTTTCTCACACCCTATTGCACTCAATCATTTTTCTCACTCTTATACTTATTGCGTTGCATGAATACAATGTTAAATATCATCCTTACACAATTTTCTCTCATATTTTAAAGGGGTTAAGACCGTCGTAATAAACAGGTACAATATAATACTAGTTTATTAAAGGCACAAACTAATCTTCTTATTTATTAAGGTGTATTTAAGAAGTGGAATCAACTATTTACAACAATTAAACTTACCTAGTCAGGTCCATGAAAAAAGTCTATCACTGATATTTTAATAATTGTTCAAAATGAAGCCCATTTCTTTTAATACAAAGCAGAGCACGCTTGATTAATTTTTTTTTAAATTTATTTGTGTCCGAGAACTTTTCACGTCACTAAATACAGTGATTATTTTATTACGAAGGTCCTCATAACTGCGCGCTTCTACGTAAAGGCGTCTCTTAATTTCTCCCCATAAATAAAAGTCTTAACGGGGTAAGACCGGTGACCTTGGAGGCCACGGTATTGGACCGCCGCGTCCTATCACCATAACCATATTCACCATTTAAATAATTACGCACAACACTTGAATAATGAGGTGGCGCACCGTCATGTTGATAGTGTAGGGTTATTTAACAGTGCTAGGGGTACGTCCTCTAATAGATCTGGAATTACGTTTTGCAACATAGTGAACTGCCCAAAATCCAATAACCTTTGGGTGGCTGCTAAAATCGTCTTCAAATTAGGTCTTCTCGAGTTAATACCTTGTCGTTGTAAACGTGGTAAAGAGTCACTATCATAGTCTTTGAGCACCACGTAGACTTCAATATGTAGCACCGTACCATCTCATAAACTGAACTACATACTTGCGGTTCGAATATGTTATTTGATTTTGTGGCGCCCATGGCCGACATTGTTGAAGATCAACAACAAAAATTAGCACACGCACTCGTAATTAGGTCACGGTCAAACGTCAACTGGTGGCCTGTCGTGTGCCGACAAAGGCGTGCGGCGTGCAATGGGCGGCGGGGGTAGGTAATGAACCTATAGGTAATTTCACGATACGAAGCAAAGATTTTTTACGATGTCTTAGATTTACCTTTGTGTGCGTTCGTGGCGTAATTATAAAAATTATGAATGGCTACGCATCATCAACAAGTTTGGTTTTTATGGGCATGCATAAAATATAAAATGTATTTTTTTTTAAACAAAATCATACGTTTTTATTTCAATAATCAATTACACTATCGATTCTGAACCTCCTGTGCAAATTTGTGTACCCTTTGAAAAATTACCCTGTATATACAATGTTTAACACGTTGAACGCCATTAACATGTTGGGCGATATTCATTTAGTATTTTGAACCCCTCGGCGTTCAACGTGTTAATGTTAGCCCCTTAAATACTTACTTTTTCTGCACTATTAGACATTTTTTACAGATTGTATACAATATGGAGCACATAAAAAATAATATGTAAATATATAACCAAATAAATTTCGTTTTTTTTGCGGGTGATCGGACCGGGGAATTGTCCGTCACCCGTAGAGAGGCTGACCGCGCGACGACTACCGACGTCCCAGGACGTCGAGAGGTGAGGTTACCCGAAAAGGTATTCCGTCAGCCCGACCACTGACGACAAGTCACATCTGCTTCGGTAGTCGGCCCAACAACGAGGTGACGTGGGTTATGGGCCCGCGCGCCGTCCTTTCATCGCTCCGGACGGACTGGACCGCGCGTGCGCTTACCATAGCTCACCCATAAAATAAAAAACAAAGTCATCATCTTGCTCTTATCCCAATTACTTGGGGTCGACGCAATATGTCATCTGTTTTGACATATTGCAAAAAGTTTCGGCAATGACTTTTATGACCGGCCGCCTGCCTGACGTCAACCCTCCTTGGAAATGTAATCGTTGACCCAAATGGTACCAGATGGAGTTGGTCCGGGTCAATCTAGGGCTCTTAGTCGTCTTTTACGACACCCACGAGCAAAGCAAGGGTTGGTAGTATTCGAAGCCGCTACCACACAGCCAAAATAAAAAAAAAAGTATTTTGTTTTTATATTTGTTCCTAAATGGGAACATTGGGACTTACAACATAAAAATCTACAAAATTGAGTCATGATATTCGATAAAACAATCCATATGCATGGCTCGTTGGCAAAGGATACACTTTTTTCTAGCGTTTTTTTTGTTTTTACAGACTGCCCACCTGCTCGGCTTTCCATACGGAGTCCGTTCTAAGACGTGATCTGTTACAATTCTAGTGTCTTTCAACGAACGTGATGGACGCTCTAATAATTTAGGGTCAGATAAGTCCGATGACAAAAGGTATTTCTTTCCACTTTCCGAATAAAATCAAGATAAGGAATTCTATCATGAGACATATTGTATAAGACGTAGCCATTGAACATCGTTACATCAACAACATCAGTAAAAGTTTGAAGTACCATTTTTTGCCTAATTTTTACGTTATATTTATTGACATGCCAGTCTAATTTGTCCACACCACCCATGTACTTGTTATATTGGGCAACAACATAAGGCTGTTGACATCACTTTTTTCTTTTCAGCCTGGTTGTATCTTTGAACTGTGACTAAGAGGTGTATGGTTTCATGGTTTGTGAAAATTTTCACGCAATTGTTGTCCTTCCAAGTTCAAAGCCAATATTTCATTCTTCTTGTCGTACCTATAATCATATGTTCCGCGAAATACCTTTTTCAAGACTTGCGTCTTTTTTAGGGGACATTTATTTACCCTGTTAGCTTTTACCGTTCCTGTAGCACGCATTTTAATTTGAGCCATAATTGACATCAAGCGAAAACTTGAAAAGAAGTTATCGAAGAATAATTCGTGATCCTCTGGGTGCTCCAGTAAACCACCATTGATGTTATAACTCTTTCGCCGAGTCCTGTCAAATCTTTTTACAAGGGATCCCTCTTACCCGTGTACAGTTCTATTTGATAGCAATATTCTGTGGTAGCACAAGCCATTGTCCATTGTTTCAAACCAAATCATATGGGCTTTCCTCTAATAAATTGCTTCAAGAAGTGACCTTCATAACGAACCATTTGCTTGTCTATGAATAACTGGTTAGAAAAAATTTTCACTTTTAAAAAGTTCTCCTACAGTTGGTCTAAAAGACGCTTTATTTTGAAGGTTTTATCACTGTTTTCTCAAGTTTTTTGATTTCTTTAGAATGAGTGTATCAAGTTTCGAAGAGTTACTTGATCAGATAACACCACATATAGCAGGCAAATATGGCAGAGGCAGACCACCTATTGAACTTCTCAAGATGCTGGGATTAAGTGTAAGGTAAAAGAAGTAACAGCTTTTTCGTAATATTTTTTTATTTCACAAATCAACGACATTAAACAACATTTGATAATTAAGTTGTTAACAAAGTAAGCTTAATTTTAATTAACAAATAATATATACTATGAAGGAAACAATAAAAAAAAAAAAAACATTTATTTTAAATCAACTTTACACCTTTGAATTCCATTTTTAAGAAAAGTCGTAAAGTGATAGGGGTGACGCTATTTGTTCACATGTACTCGAATGATCATTAGTTTCGCTCTCCTCGCTTCGGCCATGCGTGGCAGCTGGTAACAGTGCTGCTTCTTGGGTAGACTGTGACGAACTTCCGGTTGTTGGGTAACCACCTTAGTAAGAATTTTGAGGTCTTTGTGTTTCACAGTTACCCTGGTAAGAAGATGGACAATTGCTCTGTGAATAATAATATTGATGTGGTGGTTCATGTAGATCCGTTAAACTAAGTTTTTTAGTGCCTGCTCCAAATTTATTTATTTCTTTAAGTTTTTTTACGTACTTGGCATAGCTATCTTTAATAGCGGTCCATTTCTTTACCACAGCATTACCTGAAACAATAGTATTTTATGTTTACTTAAGCTAACCCAGCGTTCGGTCTGGCAAGACAAATAGAACCTAACTGAAGGGTCACTTAGCTTTGTGTCCAAAGTCGCGGTGATGGCAGCGACCTCGTACAACTCAGAGCGTCGGGCTTGCTACTTGCACACACAACTTAAATGTTCATAAATATATAGTTCTAATCAACTCGCGTACATTAACGGCACACAAAACAAATGGTGGCGCGCGCGATGTTATAAATATTAAGATTTCACGGCTTTAGTTAACAAAAGGCGTAGCAATCAGAAAAATACATTACGTTACTTACAACGCAAGTCTCAGCCAGCTCCGAGCCAACCGCAAACACCAAAAATAAAAAGGAACTACCCTACATTGCATTAATTATTAACTATATTAAAAATGTTTGGTACCGAACAATATCTATATTTTTATTTAGACTATAGTTGCAATCTGCAACACAGTAGTAGCTTTTGTGAAGATCTGACTAATACATTCATTCCTTCCATACATTTGTGGTTGCATCTGCCCATAATACTTCTTGGTAGGTTGCCCATTTCGTACATAATTTTTATAAGTGTTTGCACTTATTGGGTACTTTAATTTCTATTATGCTGTCTTTACATATAGCATCTGGTGAATGAGATATTTTTTACATAGGGCACATTTTATAATTATTTTTGCCCAATCTGGTGCTGATGGTTTCCTTTACTTCATCCTCTAACAATCTACCATGTGTCATAGCCGTTGTGTCTGGAATTGTTCCTCCCAACATCAATGGAATCATTACTCCATCACTGATTTTGCACCTACTAAATTCATAGGCTCAAGAGCTCGTCACCCTGCCATATTTTAATTCATGCCAAAGGTGACTTTGATTCAACATCAATTACGTGTTTCTGCCTCAACGCTTTTAATACTGCATCAGACAGCAAAAGTTTTTGTATAAACATGTCACAGACATGTTCCTTATATTTCAACACCAATTTATGCATGGAATATTCCTATAGTATCATTGACATAATCTTTCTGATATTTGATCAACTTGCAGTTGTGAATTTTTCTTTTTGTTCCTTCTTGAATAAATTTCTCAAATACTACATACAGTATTTGATGACACACTAAGCGGACCATTCGATAAATCTTTGGATGTTATATATTTCAGAGTAGTTCCAACCCTTGATAGCTTAGACTTCATCCAGTAACAGTCTATAGCTGCAACGGACGGTTCTTCACTCCTGCGATGGATCTACATGAGTAATGCTGTGGCATGTTTGCAGTCTCCTTGTGATACAATACAGTCATAGCAATCTACTGATACAACCGCTTCATTTGCTTCATCGACTATTAATGCCACTCTGTATAACTTTGCGTGGACCTTGTGCTCTAGGCAGATTTTAGATTACACAGTGCACATATTTCTGTCACGTTTTTACTAGACGTAGCTTACGGTGTCATCCTCATAAAATGGTCTGGAGGATCTAAAACACAGAAATCGATATGTAATGTACATAAGTATATAACAAAAGCATTATTTAAATAACATAACCTCTAACATCTCGAGCGGATTTTTAAATAGATTATAAATTATTGGTATTAGAAGATTTAAAATTAATATTTTACTTACATCGTAGTTTTGACATTTCTAAATTCTGCTGAACAGAAGTCTTTGTTTGATGCTAAGTACTCTCCCAGCATTAACAAATCAACTCTAGGCAAATTAGAGCTGTTTTCCTTGTCGAATCCTTCTTATTGTAAGTAAAAACACAAAAGTAAGCCAGAGATCCATAACAATCACGAAATACTCTCTAAATGCAAGTTAAAACAATAATGTAACGGTAGTAGAGTTTCGTACAGAATTTGCGATTAATATGACAGGTGTACATAGCAGTGATGTAACTCATTGATTGATAATTTATTTGCAGAATATAGGTTAACAATAAAGATAATAATGTCAATAATACTATAAGTTCCATGCCATATCTAACCGTCATCGGTGTGCCAATTACATAGTCCATTAGTCATGTCAAAATTATGTAAATAAAATTTAATGAAGTGATTATTAATTTCTATTGATTAAATATATAAATGTCAGTGAGGTTGGAATTCATTATGTCAAGAATTAAATTATTTTGTTGAAATTATCAAATGGATTAATAATTTTATCAATACCAACCATTCTTGTAAATTATAATAAAGTATCATTTAAAAAATCATTTAAAGAGTAATAACATTTTGAACATAACATTTTCCTGAACGCACTTTTTGAAGCGGTTGATGTTTTCAATATCTCTAATCTGTTTTAGAATTTTATTATAAATATTAATGGCCATACAGAATATACTTTTACTCATTAAAGTCGTTCTACTTTTGACTACAGCTAGCTTGTCAACGTGACGAATCAGTCTTTTCTTAAATAAATTCATATTTTGCTTGACAAATACAGTGCTATCATAAATATAAATGCATGGAAAAGGCAGTAGGCCGATTTTTTTGAAGAAAGGCTTACAGGAGTAATTTTGCTTTAATTTAAAAATCGCTCTAATACAATGTTTCTGTGCTTTAAACACTGCTAGCCAATTCGTTGAATTGCCCCAAAGTATAACTGAATTTGATTGGTTTTCAGCTGAGCATGACGGACCACTGTATTTTGTAGTTTTATTTTAGTAAATAAATTAATAATCTTATCTTATAAACGAAAATAAATTATTCTTTGTGTTACAGTAGATAAACACATTATTTTAGTGATTGTTGCTCATGATGACAATAAGCAAAAATGACTAACCGTAATAGACATTCCCGTAACCCTCAATGGACATAGACCTTCTGACCTCATGTTAGGCCAATCTGTGCGCGCGAAGCCTTAATGTTAGGATGTTTACACAGCTATATACACATCAAGTCCAAGCCATCTCTCCGTAGTAAAGTTCAATTATGCACCTCTTGTGGGCGTCCAATAATGACGGATGCCAGCATAATGTGTGTGAACATTAAACGTTGATAATGTTCAGCACTCGATTCCCGTTGTCGATTAGACGAAGGTTGAGTTGTTTGTGAAGCCAAACGTTGTGTTCGTTCAATGCTTGTTTCTCTAACGGGGTTTCGTTCAGCGATTTCTTGTTGAGTAGCCAACCTCTGCCTATTTTTATCCTCTGTCTCATCGGGGATCCCAATCTTACGGACGGATTGGAGCCACTGGAGCAGCGGAGGCACTTTGGGTGACTTTGTGTACTCCACCGACTCTTTCACGGGGAGTGCTCCGAGGAACAGTTTGACTTGGTACCACCCGCCACCGTCGTTCTACCAACGTACCACTCGACATCGTAGCAGGGTTCATCCATTTCACCTGGAAACGTTATGGTCTTCAACTGTACGTTTCCAGCGATCATTTCTGCCACGTACGTGCAAGCTCTGGAATAAACTACCTGCTGCTGTGTTTCCCGAGCGCTATGACATGTCCTTCTTTAAACGAGATTTAAGAAGAGTATTTTCTTCACGGTAGGCAACGGCCTGGCTGTGCCCCTGGTATTTCAAAGGTTTATGTGCGGCAGAATCACTTACCATCAGGTGTGCTGCTTGCTCGTTTGTCATCGTTGGCAATAAAATAAATAAATATACAAAAATCATTTCCTAACAAAATTGGTGTGTTTATCTATTTGTTACCAAAACATCAAACATTTCTTTTATTTCATATAAAAATAAATAAAACCACACTTCAGTAGAAAATTAGACAGTTTTATTTTTTTTTTTATTGCAAACGGTGGCAAACGAGCAAACAGTACACCTGATGGTAAGTGTTGCTGCCGCTCATGGACCTTTACAACGCCGTTGCCTACCGCGAAGAAAGCGAAGGGAGTGTGAATGCGTGCATTGAGGCTCGGTAATACCAAGGGCACCATCAAAACCCTCCACACGCAATCACCCTCGGAAAGTTGGGCTTCCGGCTCTCTCACTCACCGAACGAAGCGCAGTAACAAATTGCTACTATTCAGACGTCGATTTTCTGCGAGAGCATGGTACTGCCCCGGACGGACTGGCCCGCGGCTGTAGACAGATAACTGTCGACAGTGTGGTCCTACCACGATTATTTATTTTGTTACCAAAATATCGATGTTTTTAATACATCGATGTTTTGCAATCGATATATGTCGTGCATTGATGCTTTGGATTCGATGTTGACATCCATATAAACATCGACGTTTTTCTAATACCGATCGTCCCTACTACAAGATTCACAGGGAGTGCAAGCGCGGCGAAACAAAACCTGTCGAAACATGTTTTATTTAGACTCCACCCTTATTCGAAAGTATCCGAAACTTTTGAATCGGTTACGGTTACGGATATATATTTAATATCAGGTTGACCGAGCTTCGCTCGGAGTATTTTTGTAGTATTTATTCAGATATATATTAATAAAAAATAAAAAAATAAATAATGAAAATTATATAAAAAATTACAAAAAGAGAATAATAATAACACCGAGATTCGAACCGACGCTGTTTAAATGTCACATAATCCAAAATTAAAACCGCCCGTCTCCACCTGAGCTATCGGAACTCATGACGTTGACAACGAAATTTGAATTCTTATTCTTTTAAAATTTAATGTCATTGTTTGTTTTGCTAAAAACACGGACAAAACATTTTCTATAAATAAAACCTAGCTAGATCGATTTTTTGGACCCGAAACCTCTAGCTAGTATGTCAAGTTTCAACAAAATCGTTGGAGCCGTTTCCGAGATCCTGAATATATATATATATATATATACAAGAATTGCTCGTTTAAAGATATAAGATTTCGGATATACGATAGTTTCGGTTACGGTTACGGAGCTCCATAACATCCCTACTAATAATTAAAAAAATATTTTCGAAATCGAGTGTTTTTCAATTCTTTGCAATTTCTGAGAACATTTACTATAGTAATGTATATTTTTTATAACACTATCAGAAAGTAAAGATTTCAAGGAACAAAAAGGCCCCCCGACTTTTTAAAAAAAAGCTGATATATTGCCGCGAGAACTTTCGATTGAAAATTAGGGTGCTTTGTTGATATTAAGTTAAAATAAGGCGAATAAATAAATATTTTAAATCAAATAAATTACAGTGTATTTGGGACATAATAAGGTCAGTTTTCACCAAATTTCGTAGAAAAAAAATTGAAAAAGATAAAAATAAAAAAACCAAAAACTTGGTTATTTGAATTTTTCACCTAAATTTTGAGGTTATGTGAAAAAATTGTACACAAAAGTTGTAGATCTTTTTATTACCTACAACTTCTCCATTTAACTTTTTTCCATAGGACTTGTAGTTTTGCCGGCAATCGAGATAAACCATTTTTTACCGCACATTGTGGCGTAACATGAAGGAGGCCTACGTCCAGCAGTGGACGGCAATATGCTGAAATAATGATGATGATGAATTTTGTATTGTATTTCTAAAATAGTGCACAACTATTTAGTGCATTCTTGGTTGAAAAAAAGAGACGGTCATTCGGTATTTTCTATGAGAAAAATACGAAAGAAATGTCTTCGATTTTTCATTTTTTTTCCTGTTTAAAAGTAGTTATTTTTTAGTGGAATAACCGCGATTTCAACACCATATTCTAAAAGAGCATACTGCAAAGTACGGGAGACCATATTTTTCATTTGAAAATTCTCGTTGTTTAATGATGAGAATTTGCTTTAAAAATGATGTTAAAAAAATACGATTCTCGGTCGTTGATGGGTTTATAGCTAATTTAAATTAATTTGTGAATTAATGTCACTATTGACAAAAGTGGATATGTTATTATTTAAACTAGTAAGGTCAACAACACATTTCTCAATAGAAGCAATTTTGGTAGCCAGGTTCTTGGTTGATGTAAATAAAAAAATAAGATAGCGAATCAGCTATCAGTGTTTTTGTAAATTATATAGAAGGTAAAAGAATTTTTTTTAACTAAATTGTTAATGTCAGTTACATGCATTTTATAGTTATGCAATGTCAAATTTAAATTATAGATGGATTCATTTTTCATCTGTATCAAACACGTCCGATAAGGAAATGTGCACAATACAATTCTGTTATGACCAGTTCTGCTAAGTCCTATATGCTAGCCTTTGTTTGTGAAGCGATGATTGCTTGTGTATTACTTGGGAGCCGGCTCATCCATATTGTTCTTATAAATTCCTCGGGAACGCCAGGCCCGGCCAGGTTATTTAACTGCCGTAAAACAGCGATGGTTTCCTGTCACCGAGCTCTTCATCTACCAGGACTTGTTTAACTTTCTTCTCCCTTAACGCGGATAATCTTCGTATCAACTCATTTTTTAACTTGCCGTATTTATCCGTGGGTGGTTGTACGTTATGATGTCTTCCACTTCGCAGGCGTATTGTGGGTCGAGGTTGCCGATTATGTAGTAGAATTTCGTTTCATCCGTTCTTATATTCGATAAGGTGAACCACGCCTCCATTTGAGCGAACCATAGATTGGGTTTTCCGGGGTAAAATGGGGGTATCCGTACACCGACGCGAAATGTTTCTGGAACATTCTAGCTGGCGTCATTGGGGCTCTTAACGGTATCTTCGTTCGTCTTCATGTTCTTCTCGGGGTCACCAGTATGGTATTTGTAGTAAGCGGTAATAAAATATGTAGTCCAATGCAGAATACGTTTATTGGAAGAAGCACCGTGCACAGATATACATTAGAAGAAGGAGTACAGAAGAAGAGAAAGTAAGACGTAAGAATACAGGATGTAGAATAATTTACGGAAATACAATAAAATAAGTCGACGAAAGGGTAAAGCGGACAAGCAAGCGTGCGTATACAAGGCTGCGTCGAGAGCGTGTGTTAAGTAGTGTGGAGTTGTGGACTGCGGCCGGCCGCCTCGAGCCCGTGCACTGCCCTCCGCGCGTCTCGGGGGTACGAACAATAGGCCCCGCGCGGGGCACGACCGGTGCTGCATCTAATTATAAAATGTGGTTTGCTTGTCCGCTTTACTTACAAAAGTAATTACAAAAAATAGAATATTAATAAATATAATTAAATTAGTCGTAACTAAACATACATAATATATAAACATACATATTAACGCCACACTGTCTACATTTAATCTACAAAGTTTGTCATTATATTTTAGCTTTTTGCTCACATTTTGCATATTGCCAATAAAATTAGTAGTTTACTACTAGGTTTAAATTTATAATTAAATTTTTATATAGTGGTATGACAAACGTGGTGAGCAATAATGAGCATTGCCAATTGAATGCCATTTATCTGACAGCGGGACCTCCAATGCTCTTGCCAATTTCATCACTAAACATAACTATTTCATTTTTAATACTTATATTAGGGGACTCAGTTGTGGATAAAGTTGTAACTACATCAACAGTTGTTAAGAGGAAACTATTAGTAGAATATGGTATAGTATTCTGTAAGCTTACATTAAATTGCTTAGTCTCGGAGATGCAAAACTGAGAACCCTACAGCTGAATAGTTATGCATGCATATTACTAATATATATATATATATATAAATAAACAGTTTTTCTAATTGAAGTACTTAATTGTCAAAACTTCTTGAAGAGAATCAATTTTTACTTGGAAATCATGAACATCAACATTATGCTGTCTAGTTTTATTTTCTAACATATTAACGTAAAAATTAAGCTGTAAGCGTTCCCTCTTTGATTTAACAGTTTTAATAAAACATGTATGTTTATGAGTTCATAAAACATCTATGTTCTTTGAACAAGTTTCTGAGTGTTTTTAATATATTTGTTTATGTTACCAAACTTCTTAAAGATTTTATATTCTTAAATGTAAATAAAATTTCTACTGAACCAGGGCATCTCAGGTGCAATAGAAACCAAGTTTAGGGCACTGCCAACCAGCTTATCAAATAAACTTTGATTCAGTGAGACTGTTACATTATATTTAGCGTTTTTCAGCTTAGATATTTGATTATGAGCTTCTTGTAGCTCGTGTTCCAGTTTATTTATGCGTTTCAAATTGTTTACATATTCATGACTACACTCCTGAAATCCATTTTCAATAATTTGGAGACTATCCCGGACCTGTACAGTCTCACTGAGTTCTGTATTAAGTTGTGCGATTTATAGTTTTAAATTTTTATTTGCATTCAGTATGTCCATTAGTTTCCTTTCACTACACCTTTAAACTAGAGAGAAATTGGCAAGAGGATGTCAAAAAGAAATAAAATTAAACATAAATTTAAAATGAAATACGAGAATAAAACGGACACAGTAGTGAGCTCGGTATTGCCACACACATTTTCGTCTGTCTCGCAAATTTTAATTTTTTCTCCCTCCTGCTAGGGATTGGAATTGGCATCGTCTCATTTGCCAGTGTCACGTACTTGATTCTTCAAGTATTTAATCGGAGTAACCCTCTGAACATGTACAATGTATGGAGCTATATCTGTAGCTTCGTAATTAGTTCTACCTATCGGTTGAGGAGGAGAGAGTGAATGAGTATTATTTATATTGGTATCAACTTGAAGTTTTGTAATTGGAGTAAACTCTTTATTGTTAGTGATAACTTTAATTGTATCACTAGTAATACACAAGCAGTCATCTTCTTTTGTTACAGAGGTAGAGATACGTTTTCGTCTTCGTTTATTACAATGTCTACACATATCAACTCTTCGACTGCGTTTTCAAATTCAAATCCTTTATTATGCATAAACCCCGCGGGGGCACTTACATATGGTCACTTTTTTACATTTCACCTTCCATTACTACTGGATCGGAACGCGACCGCACTGAGAAGATCCGGCAAGAAACTCAGTGGGCTTGTCTTCTTTTTTATTCATTTACTAATTTATTTAAATAAGATAATATACAACAACATGTCTATTAATAGCTCCAGTCTGATGCCTTTCGAACCATCATACAATACAGTTATTAAATATAACGAAAAAGTACCATGGCTGGACCAGATCCCGCAAGCGGCACCCGATCACGAGTTAACCACTAGAGCAGCCATCACTAACCTCAACCCACAATGGAGGGAAGGGAGTGATAGCTACCGCAAGCAGACCCTTCAGTGAGCTCATGCTCACTGAAGGGTACCGTGTTTTGCCAATACCATGTGCCACAAACATAAAACACATATTAAATAACAAATTCGTTTGGCAAAACACGCTACGCTTTACAATTATAGTAACAACAACAGAATAAACAGGTATGTAACACCTTTTGAAATAATGAGAAAATACCTGAGTGAGGAGCTGCTCATAACCAGTCTGTATTATCATCAAGATAATTCGAGATTTTATAATAACCTTTAATGGGTAAACCAGAGGATGGGTTAACCATTCCATCTGACACTTCCTTGGTTGCTTCGATCGGTCGCAGAGCTTGAAATGCCGAAGAAAAAATAGATGATTCTGACGTAATAAGCATTGGTGGTGCATTATGACCAATGATTATATCATTGACGACGCTGCGAAGCTCCAAAAATCGATCAATCATATAATAAGTACTGTTCCATCTCTTTGGGACGTCTTGTATCAATTTCGTTTCTTCTTGGGTTGCTTTACGTAAAACGTTACTGGCTATATTGCTTCATTTGAACTAAGTTACAATTTCTTTTACTTTGGTTATCAAGTTTCGCAGATTAGTACACTGCTGCATTTTGGGCTACCAAATTAAGAGTGTGGGCGAAACATGGTATATGTGTTCCAAAAGCTAACTCAACAGCCATGCTTGCTGCTTTGCGTGTGACCACAGCTGAAACTTTGTTCTTATCTATATCCCATTCGGCACAAGTTTTTAACAGCATTTCAGATGTGTGTTCTGAAGTGTGACGTTCATTTGACTCGTAAACTCAAAGAGTGGTTGAAAAAAATTCATTACCTTCACCAAAGTGTGCTGTTATTCCTAAAAAACTTCTCATACTCGTCGCTTCAGACCCCATGTCAGTAGTTAGAGTGATGTTTTCAATATTTGACAACCTTTCTTTGAAGACTTCTGATAATGCTGCGTATTTATCATCAACCCATCGTGTCAACGTTGTTTTGCTGGGAAGTTCATAATATAGATATTAATAAATTACTTAAAATCAATAAATGAGGATGTTGACAAATCGTTGAAATTGTTTTTATTTTATAGATAAACCCTTTATTAATATAAAAATAATAATTTTGACAAAAAATATGATAAATTTCAATTAAAAAATACGGAATCCAAAATAATATTCAAATTCTCCCCTAAAACGTCCTAAACTGTCACGTGAATACAATCTACGTCACAAACCGATAAACAAAGTCTGCGTCTTTCAAAGTCAACAAATTTTTACTAAGTATGTATATTTATTACGAATAAGTTTAAATAAAAGCAGTCATCTGAATATGTCGTTTTACAAATGCTGTGCAGCGCTGATGGGCCAAAGTACAGTAACGGGTACACAACAAAAATTATTTTAAAAAGAGCTTAACACCTTTAAGTGTTAACACTCGCTAAAAGACATCCAACATCAATGACACCAATAAGTTCCAGTTGTTTGTGAAGATCACTTTGGTGTAAGTTCTAATAAACTACAAATACCAATATAATTATCGTTTTAAACAGTTTTATGTATGGTCATGTAACAAAAATAAAATGTTTTTTTGTTGTTTGTTTACTGGACTACTTCTAAGTAACAAATTGGTAATAAATCAAATTGCAGCTTTAAAATGACATGGCAAATTATGTAGAATATACTGCATTGGTTGTAGTATCTCGAATAAGGACGATACCTGGTTGTTTGCTTACAAAATTTGTTTATCAACCAACGAGAGCCAGTACTTCTACTGATGTCTGTCGACCTGCCGTGCAAAAAAGCAAAGACTCGCATTGATAAAATAATGTGAAGAAGAGATAAGAACAGCTGCAGTGCTGCAGTCAAGATGAAGTTTGGTACTCATTGATATCCATAAAATAAAAAAAAAAACACCCGTCGGTCACTGTATCATTGTTAACCCTAAGAACCGATTTTTATCATATTGGTATCTAGGTACAGGGACATACCCTGTTGTAAAACCTGGAGATGGATATAGGCACTTTTCTGAAATTACAATCAAGTATTGTGATTTGTTCCCGATGTTCAGTGGTAAGGTTGTGTCTTCGATGTTACGTAATTCGCGAGTCCGACCGAAGTCACAATTATTCTTCAATCGCCATTATATTTTGTGGCTATAAAATTTTGTCGTATTTGTGATATTATCACATTTTAATCCATTTCGGAACGCAGAGTGAGTAGGTACACTGCACTCGGAAAAATATTGAAGTGTACCGATTATATGCATCATAACTAGATCTTAGGTAAAATATACTATTACCGCTGAAATTGGCTTAAATATGAAAATGCATACGCATGCACATATGCAAATGCATACGCATGCACATATGCACATGCATATAATCTGGCAATTGTGGCAATGTACCAATCGGGTGGTAGATTATTAGATAATTTACAAACATTATGTATTAGATTTTCCATGTGGTGACAAATTAAGAATACAATTCACCAACCCCTCTCTTGCCCGTAGGTCTCATAAAAGCTGATTAAGAGATGTCTTGTGCATATAACAATGCATATGCATGAGAAAGACAATTCGAAAAAAGTCTATACCAACCTACCTTATCAGCGTAGTACATCAATTTTCTTCCTAATGTGGAGGAGGCTCAAGTCCAGTAGTGGGATGCGTATGAGTTGTGATGATGATGATGACGCATTAGATAATTTTCAAATTTGGCAATATGTAAGTGCATTTAAGGGGCTTGTACAAAGTAAATGTTTTTATTTGAAAATAAAAGAAATATAAATAATCAGTGTTTTAATTTATTACATTTTACTTAATATATTTCTGTTGTTTTATATAATAATGGGTGGATATTTCTTTTTCAAAATAATAATAAAACATGCAATAAACGATTTATATATTCTTCACCAGAGTCCATTAATATAATAGTAATTTTATTATTATTTTTAAAGTAACATCTGCAACAGCATTTCTAATTATGCACCCGGTCATAAAACTTATTTGAGGATCTCCCATTCTCAATATAGTTTTTACGCTGTTCTCATTAAAAGGGCATTTTATTTATATGACAACCTCACCTGGTGATCCAGCAATCACGTGGAAGTCTTTGCTAATAAAAAGACTATATTTTATTATTTGTTGTCATAGTATGGTTTGTGCTGTCATTATATTCCAAAACCCTACAATTCCATTGCTGAAGTATAAGGAATATTGCCACACATAATCAAGGATATTAAAGTACCATCACTTATCTTATTTTTTGAAGTGAAACTTCCTTAAAATCGTTGTGATTTCAAACTCGATGAAACGAAAAAGCGAGTCCATAGAGACACAAGCGCGTAAATGTATTGGAATTTCCATTAAGTATTTTCTTATTTGTGATGCTGTAATACTAAATCTGACAATATGTTTTTGTATATTCATTAGTAATACTATCTCACGGTAGTAATATGAACCCTGTGATATCTTGTTTCTTTTTGTGCAACCATCAGTAAAAATGTTTGTGTAAAACGCCGTACTTAACAAAACAGTAAGTTTTCTTATGTTTTTGATTTTATAGGATGTGAATGTTAGCTATTAATTGTTCACTATAGTTCTGCATTTGGTACATAGAATCCTTCTAGCTTATTAGAAATGTTTTGCACAAGCCTTAAAGATTCAGTTTCTGACGCCTTTTACTGTGGCTTGCTCAATAAATATGTAAAAAAACCTGAGTAAGTAGAAGCATGATCTCTTTCTGTTTCTCTAGTGGATATGAAATTTAGTGTCGTTCGCACCTAGGAGAGTTCACTTATTGTAATAGCATTGTACCCGAGTACAAGAAGGCACTTCACTTCATCGCTGCAGTCACATAAGAATGAATATCTATATCTACCTATGATATCTATAGATGACTTGAAGTTATAATAGAGTAGTATCTATAGATTGTTCATTTGTATTTGTATATAAAAATATAGTGATTAATTAGGAATATTTTAATAAAACGCATGAGGATTTCGTTTACTTTTTATTTTTCTTTGTTACATATTTCTCATATCCTAACTTTTGTACATTTGTTAAGCTATTAATATTTACTACGGAATATGCTCCACTTAAAATTCTATTAATGGTCCGGCACCAATGAAACACTTGGATTTTAGCCGCAAAAAGTATAAATTTTCGTTTCATTTAATTTTGATTATCTGAACACCCTAGCCAGTCTAAATTATTTTGTGATGTATAGCTTTCACATATTATGTTATGAATGTGCTTTTTATGACAGGATCTGTATAAAATATTATTTGTTAGATATACTAACTTAGAAAAAGCTACAATGAATTTTGTGCTAGGATACATTAAATTTTTACATTTTAATTGCTTCCTTTCCCTCTGTTTTATTAACTCATGAAAATTGATTTCCTCCAAGTAATCCTCATCGTGTATTAAAGTACTTTTACTGAGCGCAGCTTCTTAATATGTACCCCGCAGTATATGCTTTAGCGTTAATGCTGATTTTCTCATTGATTTGCAGCATTAGAAGATGCATGAGCAACTACTGTTTAAACTATCTTCATCCCAACCTGATGACTGATCTGAAGTAATATTTTCATTTAAAAACATTTTTATATTAATAATACTCCCTCCTACATCATCTTCACAATTAAAATGTGAAGTATGGAAAGGCAGTATATCTGTCATTAATAAAGATTTGAATGAATTGCGAAAAGTATATGTATCTGGATTGGTGTATCTATATTATTAGACCTGATTTTTAAAAAAAAAATTGAAGCTGTCTTGGTTCAAGTTTCTTGTATAAAAGAAACTGACCCCTCCCATCGTATAACTTGGCTAATACTAATCAAACTCTCCAGTATTTTAATCCAATTCTTTAGTGTAGACTCAGTTTTCAATGTAACTTTTTCTAACGGGTGTCTATATATAAATTTCATATTTTTTATTTTCCTAATGGCTTCAATCTAAAAAGCTTTATGGACACTATTTGCTTGAACAGGACCTCTCAATTTTTCTAGAGCTCTTCCAGACCTGAAGATGTTACAACTATCGAAAAACCTATCCAAAAAAGCAATGGCTTATGCTGTGTTATTTGGAGTATCGCTTATTTGTGTTCCATCATGTCGCTGAGCTTAAACAAAAATAATGTAATTGAAAATATTGCAAAAGAAAATTTATATTTGATAATAGTCTTAAGGTTTTCTTTAGCCCCATTTGCACAAAAAACAACGCCTTACAAAGAACCAATTCCTTAATTTATCTTGCAATTGAGAGAAAGACAATGCAGTTTATGCAGCATCATCAAAGAGATCACCGCCTGGCGGGTCGACGCCCGCCGAGAAGTCATTGCCCGTTGGGCAGTCCGGCTGGAGAGTCCTCGGTACGGTGTCAGGACCGTCGAGGCCCTCCGGCCGGTGCTGATGGAGTGGTTGGAGCGGACGCACGGGGTGCTTTCCTTCCGACTGGTGCAGGTGCTGACGGGGCACGGTTGCTTCGGGAACTACCTGCACAAGATTGTCAGGAGGGAGAACACACCGTCCTGCTACCACTGCAGTTGCGACGAGGACACGGCGCAGCACACGCTCGAGGAGTGTGCTGCATGGGAGGGGGATCGCCGTGAACTCGTCGCAATTATCGGTGCCGACCTGGCGCTGCCGACCACCGTCAGGGAGATGCTCGTCAGCGTCAGGAACTGGGACGCGGTCGCCGCCTTCTGTGAGGGCGTAATCTCACGGAAGGAGGCGGCGGATCGTGTGCGAGTAGAGCTCCTATTCGGCGACACGTTCCGCCGCCGGCGACTCGGGCGGCGCAGGCGCGAGTATCTGCGCCTAATGCCGCCTTAGCCGAGGCCGCGGGTGATCCGACCGGGGAATTGTCCGTCACCCGCAGAGAGGCTGACCGCGCGACGGCGACCGACGTCCCAGGACGTCGAGAGGTGAGGTTACCCGAAAGGGTATTCCGTTGGGCCGACCACTGACGACAAGTCACATCTGCTCCGGTGGTCGGCCCAACAACGTGGTGACGTGGGTACGGGTGGGTTATGGGCCCGCGTGCCGTCCTTTCATCGCCCCGAACGCACTGGACGGCGCGTGCGCTTACCATAGCCCACTCATAAAAAAAAAAAAAAAAAAGGTTATGCAGCATCACTGCCGTGTCAAACCTATCTATCTACGTTAAGTTAAAAATCATAGTTTTGAGATACCGTATTCTGAAGTTTTTTCAGATATTTGCGTTTTTCTAGAAAGTTAATGCAATTAACTGTGATATGTTTGAATAATATAACATATTTAATAGTGCTGAATACCGGGATGTAGTATTTTTTTTATTAATACCCATACTTATTATAATAAACTCAATAACAGAGATAGGCACGGCAAGCTGTCCATACATTACCTGTTACGCTACGCCCCGTAAGTTATGATACAGGAGTTAGCTGTGACAAGTCCTTTAAGGTGAATTATGCCAAACTCAGTTATTTATAAGTTAACTGAAATTGGTCTGATTACAGGCGTGTGGTCAATAATAAAACACTTTGCAAAATTTAAAAATTTTAATCAAATATAAGTAATCAGTCTTCATATGTGCTAACAAAATTAAACTCTTATTAAATCAAAGGAACTTTAAGGTTAAATTTAAAGCTCTAATCAAAATATAATATACTCGTATTATAATCAGTCCTCATAATTACTAACAAAATTAGACTCTTTCTAAATCAAAGGCACTTTAAGAGTAGAAATTAAGTAAAATAGGGATTCTTTTATTTTCTCAAATGTCCAAGTCTCCGTCTAAATCCAACACATCTCCTTCTTCTAAATCTTCAAAAAACTTGCGGTAGGCAATGGGCAAGGAATCGCATAATTTCAATAATTCCTCTTTCTTTACCTTGCTTACACCCCTCCTTTTTGCTTCACATGGTACTTCATTCAAGAATTCGGACTGGTCCATATTTAATATATTTTTACGAAACACATCCAATTCCTTACACTCATCCTCATCATATGCATTCTTCACAAACATGCGAGTGGAATCTCTTCGAAATTCCACCACCTTTAGAGATTGATTATTGTAATTTTTTTGAAACGCATTCTTTTTTAACTGATCACTGAATACAATCATATCATCATGATTCATAATTTCTACGACCATATTTTTACGTGAAGCTCTCATAGTGTTAACATAGTCCTTCAGATCATACATATTTTTTTGTTTTGTAAACTTGTTGGTAATACACGCATGCACTGCATCAGCTGCCATATAAGTATGACCAGGCTCCAGATAAACAAATCTTATTTTCTTAGCGGTAATCAATTCCTTGGAATTTATCAGCCGAATCATTGCAGTAAATAAAATACGATTTTTGTTTTGGGCTGTGCAGTTATCACAATAAATTATAATTTCCTAAATGTCCTTAGCATAGTTAACGATAAAGTGAACGTAAGACGAGGCGATATTGTAGGCTTTACGGCCGCTTTCTCCCTCATGCTATACCATACAAAAATCTGGCTCATTTTTTCCTGGAGATACAAAAGTTTCATTAAATAATACCAACTTACATAAAAAATAATAGTCCTTAGTTTCCAATTTTGGCATACATATAGCTTTTTGCATATCTGCTGTAAATACTTTTTTTGTAATATCGGTGTCGTTAATGTCTGCTTCTAAACATTGTCTTGATAAATTACGATTTTTAAATGCGTAGGGTAAATATTACAAAACTGGCAATCACAATGCTCACATTGGTGCTCTTGTTCACTGTGTTTCTCTTTATGATTTTGACATAATGTGCAAATGTCTTGTTTAGGAAGAGATGTAGACAAATTCATTTGTTTAATGATGCCATGAAAATATGCCCAGGAGCATTTTATAATTTGAGTTTCATCGCAGAAAGCTATGTATGATCTATATAAATCCATGAAAGACACTCCACATGGCAAATAACGCCTGTTTGGAGCATGAGCCAAATTATAGTGTGAAACTGTTGGACGAATTTTCTCTATATACTCTTTAACGTCCTGCTTATCATCATCATCATTCATCATCATTTCAGCCCATATATGTCCCACTGTTGGGCTTGGGCCTCCTCCATAATGGAAGGGTAATTGACCTACTATATCACGCTGGTCAGACGTGTTGATATAGGGTTTTATTTCAAGTTTTCCTTCTCTCGCATAGATGTTATATGCGTTTTATATCCCTTAGTCGTCTCGTACGATCACCCACGGGTAAGATAGGGGGTGGTGAAGTGTATTCTTACTCCGTCACCACACGGACGGTCCTGCTTATATTGGTCAGGAAAGGAGTTCCATGGTCTAGCTCGACCACGCTGTTCAGGTGCTGTTCATAAAGTACCAGACTTCATGAACATTTTTAATTCTGTGCTTATAATTGGCTTTTAATACAGTTACTACAGTTTGATCATTTTTAAACCCAAGCGTACCTACATAAAATGTTTTGCATACTATAGTATTCCGAAGTGTCCATGTTAAAGTGTTATTTCGTCTTGAAATTTCTTTGTTCTTGCTTGTCAAGCCCTCTAAAATTTGACCAAATTTCCTCTTTCTTGTTCACTGAATTTTTCATAACATCTTTTACGACATTCTTTCCTGCATGGTGGTTTTAAAGTATAATTTTTTTTCTCTACTTCAAGTCTTTTAGCCGGATCCCTTTCTCTTTTTTAGCTGCAATTTTTTTATTGCTGGGTAGGTCATCATGCGATTTCGACAAGTTTTCATTACTAAGTTTCTGTATTACTTCTTCGGTGCTTTTTTCAAAAGAATTGTTTGTGGCATCTTCACTATTTGTTGTTTGATTTATCTGTGGTGATAGATTTGAATTTTGTGCATCGTTTGAATGGTCTTGACTATGGCATGGTTGGTCAGAGTTATTATTACAAGTTTGTAATGGTGTGGATGCATTTCTCAAAATAAAAGGTTCTTGACGAAAGATTTGTTCTGGTGTATTAACAAAACTAATTTCAGAAGGCATTGATATATTAGTATCAAAACTAGGCAAATTGATAGTGTGTAACCTGATGCTCAGATCAGAGAATGGCACATCTTCATTCAATTCAGCTAAATCGTCTTTGTTTAGCTCTGGTAAAATATTGGGTTTTGGTTCGACTGGCTGAAGTTCTGTGTATTGCTTAGGTGACAATGGTATTGACTGTTCGCAATGCATTTGCATGTTGTCTGATAGTGGGCTCATTACTGACCTCTCAAATCCTGATCTAGGTGACAAATCAACTGCAACTTGTATTTTGAAATTTTGGTCTTGAAAATTGATAACATTTCCTCTATTTTCTATGATTTGTTGTCTTTTTGCCATATTCACCATTAATAAACGTCTGTTTTCACTCATTTTGTAGAAAACTAATCAATTCACATATGTATAATTCACAATATTTAGTATTTTTAATGATAATGCACGGTTATAATTTATTTTACGGAGCGCGTAATGACCGTTACCGCAAATAGAATTCAAATAAACAATCCGATATAAATACGGCGCGGGCAACGGTCGGCAAGATACTTGCGTGCACCATGAAAGGACCTGTACGAACCTGTCACGGCGATGTCATGTATTTATTAGATAACGGAGTTACGATTTCACATAAGTGTTTGTAATTTGTCAAGCATTTTACTGTATCTTAATTTACAGCAACTGACCATTACTAATTAGGCGAAAATAGTAGTTACGTGAGTTATGTGTTAGTGTCGTACTAATAATTGGTACAATATATTAAAAAAAATTGTGAGCTCTGGATATAAAAGACGTTAAAAAAATACAAATCACATTTGTTACACGTAACTCATGTATCTTAAGTTAACGTAGTATAGATCTGACACGGCAGATCAGGTACAGACACTTCAGGTAGTGGAAGAGAAGTTGATATTGAAGCCGCAACAGAAATTTCAGGGACTGAACATAATTAGTTCCTTCTTGGACTCCAGCCATGGTGACATCTTGTGAAGTAGTAGTATGTTGAATAAGAGATAAATCTGACTCACCATCCAATACATTGTGCAACACTTCTGTAGAAAGATGTTGTACTGTATCATCCAAACACTGATCAAAATCAATATATAGTAGTAGTATCAATATGTAGTAGGAGTCAGAGACAAAATAACCAACTGCTTCATCATCAAAGTCCTCATCTTCTGACGAATATAACAGCGCAGCCAGTTGAGTTTCAATGTCCGAATCACGAAGACGTTTCTGAAAGAAAAAAGCACTATCTTCAGTCTGATTGTGTAACATAAACATTCCCCGCGGGAAAATATTTCCCACAATATTATAAATATTTAAACCTAAACGGACAACAAGCTATATATTCCCACATAGTTTTGAGAACTATAATTCAGTCACTCATTGTTATTCATACTAACGAATTACATAAACAAGTAATATGACTTTATCTAATAAAAGTAATCAATTACCGGATTTTTTTCGGCATTATCACAATTTTTACTCGAAGACACAAAAATCAATGATCTGTTTGACAAAACATTGAAAGTTTTTGTTGTTACACCGTTCAATTTGTAAACAAGTCTTTTGACTCATGTTGTAAGTGAACTCATAAAGAAAAAAATTACAGTGACATTTTGTAGGAACAGTTATACATTTGACCGTTTACAACAAAAATTTATGTGGGAATAATGCACATCTTGCCTTATTAAGGGTTAAAGTCATTGTGGTCTTGGTGTTGTTCCTTATATGTTTTAATAAGTATATTAAAAGAATTTCCGTGTGGTGACGGAATAAGAATACAATTCACCCTATCTTGCCGGTGGATGTCGTAAAAGACGACTATGGGATATAATATGCACATAACACCTGTGCAAGAGAAGGAAAACTCGAAATAAAACCTTATACCAACGTGCCTGACCAGTATGGTATAGTGGGTCAAATTCTCTCTCATTGTGGAGGAGACGCGTGCCCAACAGTGGGACTTATGTGGGCTGCGATGATATTAAAAGAGAGAGCTATGTTACATATATATTTTATTAGATTACAACAGAATGTCACTTGACATTTAAACCACATACATTCTTCATCTTACTTACACATCTAGCCAGTAAACGATTGCACACCTCTTTCACTCCTCGTCAAGTGTTTTTCTTCTTCTAGCTATATATAACCCGCACAGGCTTCTCGTGCAACACATATCTTCTATACGGACTATTCTATCACACTCATCTCCTTTCCGTATTTGTTTCTTTCTAGAAGACATTACGTCTTCGTTAACACATCGGTGACCATATATTTAGTCTTCAAATATTGTAATTCTATTATGCCTTTCTATATGACTTCTCTTGTAAAGTGATAACGGACATCAACATGATTGATTTTTTGATTATATACATGTTTGGTTTGTTGGGGTTAGTGGCTATTGCCATAGCCGATTGACTCTCCGTATGAAACCATAAGTGAGACCTTCCTAGATTACCGGGTTGAGAGCCCTCAGCGTTCACCCATAGTCCGGGCTAAGCTGTGAAAGCCATCTGCGGCTAACAGCTGTACACACACAAGACAAAATTAAAAATAGGAAAAAAACTGACCTAGATATAAGCACTTTCAAAAAACTTGGGGGTGGTGAATTGTATTCTTACCGCTACAGTACGGTTCTACTATTTAGCAATAAACGGAAGGAGCAAAAATTTTAAAATTTTCAAAACTACAATTTGCCAAAACAAATAATAATATTTGCACATAACTGTTTACTTCTTCACTTACTTTTACTATAGTTAAAAAACAGTCTTTCAACATAATGCAAATAAAATAAAATACCTCTCTTAAAAAAATTTCGTCACGAGCAATATGAAAACACAGCCCCGAGGTGAGTACACGAATAAATCGCATGAAGTGCTGTTTGTAACATACATTTGCAATTGTATCTGAATGTAAATGGAATGAGTTGCACGTGAAAGTGAACACATTTGTGTCCATTTTCATCTGACTTCAAATATTGCACATTACATTTTCCATTCTCAGCACTATATATTGGTATCTTCTTGCACGTATAAGCACACTTTATTACGTTTTTTTTTTTTGCCAAATAGCAGAATCGTATATCAAAATTGCACCCGGCGAGCAGCATAACCAGGGTTGATTAATATTAACCCCTCACGCGCCAAACATCGCGGCGCTCTCGAGTGCTCCGGGCGCTTGGGTGTATTGAAAAAAAGTTCAGTGAATTTTATGATTTTACGTAAACTATTATTGTTTCTATACAACAAGAAAATATGAAATAAAATGTATATTAATAGCTTTTGATTGGTTGATTTAAATAAATGTACTAAAAGTAATTGCTAATTGTGAAGTATTTTTTTGGGTCAACGTGTTTCCCAAAAGCGCTTTGAGCACATTTTTTTTTTGGGTCAAATGGTGTCTCAAAAGCGCTCGAGGGGTTAATGACTACACCGACTTCAACAATCTGGAAATTTTGGTCCATAAGCTTTTGATATTCTTTTAGAGGTATACTTTTAATTTTTTTTTGCCATACGCCATGGCTTGTGTCTCAACTTTATTTGGTGTTAATAAGTTTGTGATTGCTTTTTCAATATCAAAATGATTTCCTTTTAACTTGTGACCATTTGTTGCTGTTATTTGGCAGAGACGCTGTTTGTACTACTCGGCTACTTTTGACTGGAGAACAATTTGAATACAAATATTTATAGCTTTTGTATTGTCACAACATACTTCTCTCAAATAAAACTCATGAACATCACTTAGCACTAAATTTTCTTGAGAATAAATTGTAGCTGAAGCTCTTCCTCGATAACTTGTATTCACCTTTGTTTCTTCATCATGCTTATCAAATACTTTTACTAAAGCAATAAGTGATTTAGCTGCAATAATTTCACTCTCACTTTTTGTCTGTGTTTATCATTGTACTAAGAGAACGTCCGGACATATCTTCTGGAAAGATGAAGTATTCCAACTTTAACTCGGCGGAAGGCGCATCCTATATACAAACACGGGCGGTCGCTACCGGGTCAATAATTCCACAGTGTAACTATTGTAAAAACTCAGGGTTTTCTGGAAAAATTTAAATAAAAACATTTTATCTTATATTATATATTAAAGTAAATAATACAAAATTAAAGTAATTAACTCTTCTTGAAATATATTTATTTGTTTGACTGACATATATATAGCCTAAAATTTCTTAAATTGTGAATGTGAAAACATGACACATAAAAAAACTAAAAATAGACTAAAATAAAGGAAAAAAGAAAACGAGATAACTATCAAATGATCATAATAGATTCTTACTTAAAACTGACAATGGCAACATACTTGAACATGTTATATTTCAAAAAATAATAATTTAAATTAAACATAAAAAAATAATGTTTTATTTTTGATTCCTATATAATGTAATGTGTAAAAAATGTCTTGTTGTGCAAGCGATTGTAATGTAAAGAAAAGGGGGGCTATTTATAATGTAGAAAGAATCTAGTTGTGAGAAGGTGAACTCTTCTTACGAGAGGTGTCATATAGATTACAAGATTAAGAATACAATTAATAGGGCCTTTGGAATTGTCTGGCAGATTACATTGGACTATTAGTTCAAGGACCTCTTGTGAAAATGTCTATTGCATCCGTAGGGAAACATCACCTGTGAAATGAGAGTTAGAGAGTACACTAATAAAAATGCTACAAACGTTTCACTGTATATTGGCAGAAAACTTACTTCTTACTTTACAACGTCCCTATCGGGACGGTACCCAGATTACAATTACACCAGCTTTTCACTACTTATCTAATAATAACTGCAAGTCTATAAGTTGTGGGCTGCACATTACAAGTTACACGTGGTCATATTAACCACCACTGTCACACGTTAATTCACTGTACAAGGTATGTTCACACTAATTACTGACGAAGGACTCTTCATCGTTGAATATGCAGATAAGCGCAGTCACTGGTTATCGGCCATACACCTCTGTGCATGTAAGCAGGAGCGTGGTCCCATGCCGGCGTGGTAGCCAACGTAGCTGATAACAGCGAAGCTGACCCATGACGTGGCATGTGGTCAAGAGAATAAATGTTCAGCAGACTCACCGGTCACGAAGTTATTTTATTACGGGCTGCTAGTGTAATACAAAAAGAAACTGAGCACTAGCGCGTTGCAGGTGGAGCTGTTACGGGAACAGGAAGAGTTGGGACAAGTCCCGCGCGCCAAGCGCGCGGGCTCCCAGTGGTCCTACGAGGCACGTCCGAGCTCGCTCGATGACAGGATCCAAGAGAGAGATTTTTACGACGCAACGCTTCGTGTCAAAGATGGCGTCAATCCCTTTCCAAAAAAGAAAGGTTCCTATTGGCCAGTTAGCCAACCATAAACAAAACCGATCCATAAACAAATGTTATTGTGAATTACACTTGGCGATAGAATTCTATATTCTATAATATAATAAGATGATATGACATTGTGTGCTTATTCAATCCATCTCCTACATATAAATATCTAAACAAATACTAATTGATTTGAATAGTTGATTCATGTTATCACGAATGCCATCTAGTAGCGAGGATGTGTAACTTATATTGAATATAATTAGTTTTATTAGATGACCTAGTGCCATCTATCAGCACACTATGGAATCCTAATAAATTTATCATTTTAAGACCGTTGCTGAATTAATAACTTGCAGTGATATGCTATATCACTACAATAATTAGATATAATTTCTTAATTTTATGAGCACAGACTTCGCAAATGGGAACTGTATGTTCTTCACATATTTTTTTAAAGCACAAGTAACAATCAGTTTCTGTTTTTCGATCCTTTTTCCAAGGACAAACAGCACTCGTGAGGACGACCTTTGAGAACGCGGCAGCAGTGCCCTTTCTTGATGAACACAACTAGGATTGTCGTTTTTATTTGATTGACCAAGTAAAGACAATAATTTAATTTTAATATCTACAGGCAAGTTCAAAATGGTAGACCTCGACTTTACATGTGGTTATAATAAGCGAAGTGGCCAGTTCCTTTAGGCAATCTCACTGAAGTCAACAACATCTACTCCACATTTATTTCTGTTGTAATCGGTTATCATATTTTTTACTTTATACTTTTATATTTTTTACTTTATACTTTTTGGCATCCCCAGTCGATTCATCGATTTTCCACAAAAAATAATATGATAATAATAATCAAGAAATAAAAATACACGAACAGGCCCTATTGAGTAAAAAATACCTATACTCACTTTATTCGTCTCTCCTGGCTAAACGCCGTGCGCCAACTGACTGGATATTCAAAATAGCAGATCGTCGTACATCTGTTGAAAGGTACCTAACCCTGCCGCACGAAAACCAAAACAAAAAGAAATTTATAATAACTACTTTGTGCACTCTGTGGTAAAATTTACCCGGTAGCGCCTCCTGCCAAGTTAATGGTACCACTTTCGGATCCTTATCGGTATAAAGAGATGGAGTAAATAATTTACTTACCGCTGGTACCTTAGTCAAGGCCGCCGCGCCAGAGCGCGAGGAGGATGTGACATGGAGGTCTGTGGTAGATGCACTAAACATGCTTGTCTGAGCAATAACTTCAGAGGTTATGGTTAAGAGACCATTTAATTTTTGAACTGAGACTTCTTTAGAATCGTGATTTCAAACTCGATGAAACGAAAAAGCGAGTCTATAGAGACACAAACACGTAAATGTATAGGATTCAGCCGGCGAGAGAATAAAATAAAGGATATAAGGTTGGGCATTCGACTCGTCAGTAGCACCAGAAAGGGTTTAAGAAATTAATTCTGTGATTATTACCCTGAAATTTACCGCGACTATTATAATTCTTATTTCTAAAAAAGTCCCCGTATTTTGTGGATGTTCCCTTGGCCAATAAGAGCTGCGCGTGTTGTTGTGTGCCGGTTTATGTTGCTGTGCATATCCAAATTGCTCTGCGGAATAGCCTCTAGATATACTACGGGGATTGTCGTACGTACTTGCATGATTTTGATCGCCAAAGTAGGTAAACAAACTCCTGCTTATTCAGGCGGCTACAAGAAACCTCTTCATCTTTTGCACCCCTGATGGCATCCTTTAAGATTGTATAATTACGCGCTGTTAAAATAATACTCATTTGGCGAACCCACTGACGAAACTTTTGATGGCAATTTTTTCATTTAATGGACGCAATATTTTAAGTGCATTTTGATCTCCATCGGCTTGTGAAATCGTCAAATCTACGAATAATTGTTCTATTTTACTCCCACAGTCATCTAATGATGTACCGTTTTGTTTTATTTGAACTAGTTCAATAAGAATCGCCGTATCTGATTTCTTCGTCTATAAATGGGTTCGGATGTCACTTAGGAGTTCATCGCACGAGTCATATGATTGTAAAAGTCTCAACTTAGCATTTTGTGTTAAACATGTTTTCAATACAAATTTTATTAGCGTACTCTTACCTTGGTCATCCAACGTGGTACTGTATAACTCGATTGCATCTATCAGCCTCCGAATAACGTTCTCATCACCCGTCATCATAGGGAGCATAGATACAGCTGTTTTAAAATTAAATTTTGCCATGGTGGCGCTTGTTGAACCTAAATCTACCTTAGAACTCAATTGGGAGTTGTAATCTCTAGAACAGATCGTTTCAATTTGAAAATATGGATCTTTTATCAAATCGTAGTACGATTGTACCTCACATAATGTCTGCCCTTTAATTTTTTTTGTTTTCTTTGTTTCTCTAAGAGAACGGACCATAAATAAAATTCTTGCCGTAATACATAAGCTTCTTTTAATTTTTCTGTAAAATATCCTTAGTTCTCTTAGAATATCTTAACTTAACTAAACTGTTTTTAAGTTGCTTAAGGCTTTCATGTATGTTTTTTAGGTCACTAGACATTATACATTCCAAGTGATCAGTAACAATAAACTTATACCAGAATTATATAAAATAGTCATATTCTTAAATCTAATATATGTTTTGTATAAAATCGATTGCCTCAACTCCCTATATCGATATTCCTTGAATATGTCCACCATTCGTATCCACTCGCATTGGTTTATTTTCTCAGCATCTCGGCTTTTATCTCCTCTCAATGACCTCCGCAGCGTGCGCGAGGGTCCCGAAATTCAGCACTCGAACCTCCAAGGTAGCGCCTTAAATTTTGGACCGTTAACTTCTTTCCAAACCATTTCATATGACATCCTTCACAAATCGTGCAAGCTAGATGTAGTAGTCCAACGCTCAGCACGGTGGAAATAACGATAAGCACAACGCCTATAGATGACATTCTAGCTCTTGAACAGCAGCTGTGTTGTGAACCCAGTGCAATTTGGGTCATAAAACGCTCCCTTCTTCAACCGTAGATCGACACAAATCTTGCTTATTTTTCTTTGTATATGCCGAATATAATTTGAATTTAATTTAATAGTCCGCTTACTATATGCGACGACTCAACAAACCCGAGCCAGGTCGCGCTACATGGCAGGGTTGCCATATATGGTTGGGCGTTCGGGATGATAGATTGAAACAGCTCTCTTGATGATTAAACATTTAATACTAACTCTAACTTGATAGGATACATTGTTATGTACTAATTACAACACACACAAACACACACATATATGTAGGATACACTACAAGGATAATGGATAAAGTATAGAGGAGTTTCACTTCTGATATGCGTACTGTATACACACACTCTTTTATTTTTCAATTACATCAAAATCATGTCCAGATTCATATAAACTTTTGCCTTTTACGTCGTTTTGACCTCGAATAGGAGTATTACTTATTGATTGGAAACCATATTTTATATTTTTTTCATTATTAAATAAAAAACACACAAGCTAACTAAATACTTAATATTTTTTTCCCGTTTTGCCCTCTGAGAATCTGTTATTGGTATTTATACGTCGCATCTAATGCAGGTGTATTTTTACTGAAAATCCTGACATTGCTTTTATTGGGGTTAATGTCCAAATTTAGTGTACATTTACAGTAAGCATGTAATTCTTTCAAAGCATTATTTATATTATTAACAGCTATATTTATATGATAATCTATACTTTAGAAAACTACAGTAGAGCCTCGTTAATCCGGAGAGGCAAAAACAAGACCCTTTTCGGAATATCGAGGCGTCCGGATTATAGTATGCCATATTTAATGTTAATAAAACACATGTTTAACCTTAGTTTCTTTAATCAATTTTTAAATAACAAATGTAGCATAAAGACAAAATGTTCAAAATTACAACCACGTAAGAAAATCAGTAAGTTAAGATATTTAAAACATTAGTTAATTTGTAATTTTCGCACTTCATTTCGAAAGCCCGGTTTCTAAGTCGACGGAGAAACATTATTTCGTGGCTATCAAATTCGTTTTCTTCAGTCCATTTTAAAGCAGTGTTTAAAGCTCCTACTGCCTCTGAATTACCAACTTGTGTGGAGGCAGGAACTTCAACGCTATTGTCCTCCTCTTGCTCATCGTCCTCACACATAGCCGCTCGCACAATCTCCTCATCAGTTAACACTTCATATTTTTGTGACTCGCTTTCGGCACCACCAGCAGCCCATTCTTGAGCTTCTGCCTCACTTATTTGATGATCATTGGGTCCCCTCAACCTGTTAATAAGCTGGGCTAAAGGAACATCATCTTCTGGTTCGTCATTATTAGTGAGAAATTCAGGGTGCAAATTCTTCCATGATTTGTTAATTAGCGATGTCTTAACATTGGCCCAACAATTAGCCAAAAGAAAAACTGTGTCCTTTAAAGTTATCGATTTTAATGAGTCCATGAGGTTTTCAGAACATAATGCAAGACAGTTAACCAAAAGTGATTTGCGGTAATTTAACTTCACATTTTGTATAACGTTCTGATCCATTGGTTGTATACACGACGTGGTGTTAGGTGGCAGGAACATTGCGAAAATGTGGCCGTCTTCAGAGACAAGTTCGTCTGCTGATGGATGCCTAGGACAATTATCCAACAATAACAGTGCCTGAGGAGGCAAATTAACAGACAAAAGATGACGGCGGACCATGGGAACGAATTCCGTTTTAAACCACTCAAGAAACAAGTCTTTCGTAACCCAAGCATTTTTTGTGCACGATAACAAAGAGGAAGACGTGTTGATTTAAATGCCCGCGGGTTTTTTGATTTTCCGACAACAAGCAATTGAAGTTTATGAGTTCCAGCCGCATTTGCACAAGGCATGAATGTCACTCTCATCTTCATCATTTTTCTCCCGGAAGCCGAGTGCTCATTGCCAGAGGTTAAAGTATGATCTGGCAATAATCGCCAGTATAAACCAGATTCGTCAGCATTGTAAACCTGTACCGCTGTTAATTTTTTTTCTTTAATAACTTTCTGTAACTCTAGTTGGAATGGTCTGATAGCGCCTTCATCATTTGATAGTTTTTCACCGGCCATTTTTAAACGTCTTATTCCGTGGCGTTTTTTAAAATTGTCTAACCATCCCCGGCTTGTATTAAACCCGATATTGGAGTTTGTAATCTGGCGATGAAATTCGAGGTCGAATCAATTTCGAAGGTCTTCAACACATGTGAAGACCTTCGAAATTGGTTTAAGGGCAAGAAAAAAGCTTTCCGATATGCGATTCCTATGGTATGGCGCGAGCAAAAGAACCATAGTGATGATTATTACTTTTGTTCGTGTAATGTGAAAGGGTATAATTCAAAACGGAAGCAGTCAATTTCATACCCCTCTGATGTTACAGGGATGTCGTTGGTGAATATGGAGTAGAGAGCGGGAGATAGGCAGCTGCCTTGGGGAACCCCCGCTGAGGCTTTCTTAAGGGAGGACAGGTCGGAAAGTCCAAGTCCACCACCACTCGGAAAGTCCTGTTGTGGAGGAAGGAGGAGACCACCCTCACGATGCGACGGGGTGTCGGTGTTCGTGACATCTTAAGCAGTAGGCCGTCGTGCCATACGCGGTCGAACGCTTTCTCAATGTCGAGGTATACGGCTACGGCGTGCTCGTTCCTGTTCAGGGTCGCCGTCATCCTGTGCAGTATCCTCGACAACTGGAGTGTGGCGCTGTGTTCAGACCTAAACCCAAACTGCTCCGGTCTAGGTGTAATGAAAGGAGTCATTTTGTGTACTAGCAGTTTTTCAAAGACCTTGGACAGATTTGAGAGCAACGTGATTGGTCGGTAGCTCTCGGGGAGGAGCACATTCTTCCCTTGTTTGGGCAGCATGATGATCTTGCCTTCTTTCCATGGTTCCGGGAACACTCCCACCCGAGGGATTCCCGTGAATAGCCTGGAGATGGCGGCGATCATTTTACGTGGTAGATGGCGGAGGGCGGAATTGGGAATCCCGTCGGGACCCGGGGCCTTTCTGGGCTTTAGTTGTTTGATCATGCTGCCCACCGCGCTTGGCGCGAACACGATCGGCTCCTCATCCGAAGCTAACGGGGCTGCTAACAAAGTCTGGAGGTCCCTGATGTCTCTCTCCATCTCGGCTGCTATGTCCTGGTCGACCTCTGTGGGCGGGTTAGGCCTGAACGATTGCTCCAGGTATTCTGCGAATATTACGGCTCGGTCTACCGCTCTATACCTATAGGTCCCGTCGCCGTGGAGCAGGGGACGCACCGGAACTGAGGAGTTGGTAAGGCGGCGGCAGAGTCTGTGGATGGCGTTCCAATCACCGATTGAGTCCTCAATTGTGCGATCCCAGTTCGCGGTGGTCAGGTCCTGCAACTCGGCCTTGACTCTCTCCGCGAGCCGGTTGAGTTCAGTCTTTAGGAAGGGGCATCTTGTGGTCTGCCACTGCTTACGGAGCGTTCGCTTCTTCCTGATAAGCTCTCGTATATGGTATGGAAGTGGTGGGAGTTTCCTTCTATTAGTGAGTGGGATCTTAGCCGCTGTTAGGGCTTCCATGATTGCAGTGGTGATCTCAATTGTGAGGAGATTTTCGTCAGCTGCGGAGCTAACTGGCCGAGTTGGGGTGGTGGTCTCTAAACCCTCCTTAAATTTGGTCCAGTCGATGATGTGACGTGGCGCCGGAGGAGAAATTCTGGAGGGGGTGTTCGTGGATAGTTACGAGCACCGGTTGATGGTCGGATTCGAGGTTGTCGTCCAGCACTATCTGGGTGACTTGGCAGTCAATGTCATTAAAGACTAGTATGTCCAACACGTCAGGGGTATGGGTTGGGATATCCGGGTAATGAGTAGGTACCTCCGGACCCATACCCCTACCCCGGGATTCAGCGAGCAGATGAAGTCGTACACCCGATGGATTCCGCGTGGCCGCGTTCCACGCGGGATGTTTGCAGTTGAGGTCCCCCGCGATAATCGTATTCGTGGGGGACTCAAGCAGAACTGAGATATCTCCGGTGTGGAGCATGGTTGGAGCTGGAGGTTTGTAGGCAGCGAACACCCGTAGGGGGGAGCTGCCCAACAATATCTCCACGCCCAGAACATAGAGGGAATTGAGTTGCGGTGTGGGAATGGGTTGGTGTACGACTCTTCTCTTGATGAGGACCGCCAAGCCCCGGTATTGAATATTTTGTGCAGAAATCTCGTCTCTCCTATAGATGATGTACCCTGGGAATTTTATCCGGTCCGCCGGACCCAGGTACGTTTCGCTAATGAGCGCCACGTCAATATTTTGTTCTTTCAAAAGGAGGCGGAGTAGGGTGACCTTGCCCCTAAGGCCACGGGCATTCCAGTGTATAACCCTCAGTTCATTCGCGAATGTGTAGGCTTATAATGTTCTGTACGTTAGTGAACATGATGTCGATGAAATGGTCACTAACGTTCTCCTCCACCAATGCGACCAGCATGGTTTAAGAGGGATTCTATTACCGCGCGCAGTTTGTCAGCTCTTTCCGAGGTTGACGGTGGCTGCGCGGGAGCCGCTATCCTCGCTTTCTTTTTCTGCTTTGGTGGTTGAGCTCTAGCGGTAGGTGGTGCGTAGGAAGCTGCTGAGCTAGGTCTGCTCTCCGCGGTCTGAGCACTGGAATGCGGCCGCATGATTGACCTGGTAGGCCCTTTTTGGGGCGGTCGCTCATCTTCTGAGGGGGTCACAGAGGAGTCGGTCACCATCCTGGTTTTACCCCTCTTCTTTTGCCGCCTCCTAGGTAGAGGGGCGCCCCGCTCCGTGGGATTATTTGCATCTGCCGTTAGGGAATTCCCCTGGGAGGCCTCGCCCGTGGGGTGGAGACGAACAGTTGACGGCTCGCGAGTTGCCTTGGGCTGTCTGTCTCTCGAGAGTGACGTTGTACCTGCCCTACGGTTTTTAGCTTCCTTTTTGAAAACCGGGCAGTTTATGTGGTTTGCGGGATGAGGCCCCCCGCAGTTGGCGCACGTTGGGGGGTCCTCTTTGGGTCTGGGGCAGTCTCTTGCCGCGTGTTCGTCCCCACATCTGACGCACGCAAGGTCTCGATGGCACTGGTAGCTTGAGTGCCTAAATCGTTGACATCTATGGCATTGAGCGGGCTTCCGTTTGCCCCGCCAGGCCTCCACTTTGACCCCGAGGACGTTCATAAGCTCAGTTATGCCATAGGTGGCTGGGACTGTGTTAGCCTCTCTTTTCACAGTGGCGAAAAGAATACAGCCCGGTCTTTCGTCACGGGCGCGAATGGGCCTCACATACTCCGGGGAGAATCCCAGGAGACGGAGTTCCTCCTCTACATCCTCCGGTTGGACGTCGTGAGGGAGTCCGCGTATAGCCAGTTTTAGGCTACGCTCCTCTGGCAGCGAGTAGGCAAACCAGCTGATCCTTTCGGTCCTTTCCAGGTCCGTCAGGTACCTCTGGATCAGCCGGTACTCTTCTTCATCTTTGGGGGTGAATCTCATTCCCTTCCCGTAGGGACGAGCGTAGGCAGTCCTACCGAGACGCTTTTTAATCTCCCGCAGGTGGTGAGCGCAGTTGGGAAAGTTCTCTACTACTAGCGGTGGGAGTCTAGTTTTCCTAGAAAAATCTGGCTCACTCACCTGGGCCCCTGTAGTCGTCGTAGCGGTGGGGGCGCAGCCTGGAGCAGCGGGGGTCGCCGTACTCGTGGTTGCCGATTGTGAGGCTGTGACTGCAGCGTAGGTTGTCGGCTTCCGTGGGACTAGAGAGCGAGGTGCAGGGTCCTAGGCACAACTCCTCTTTGCTCTGGACAGCTGCTCTTCATCCGTGCTGCGCCTTCTCCTGGGACGGCTGCCCGCTGGGAGCTCAGAGGCTGAAGAGGAAGCATTGGTGGCTGATTTAGTCTTGGACTTTTTCCGGTTAATGCGGATTGTAATGTCGGCGGGGTCGGACTGACGTGACGGGCGGCCAGCTCGGCTGGTTGCATCCGAGTCCGGCGCTGCCGATGAGTCGGAGCGCTCGCAAGAGCTGTCAACTCGACTCGCCTTGTAGTAGCGAGCCAGCGACTCTCTAGAAGCGTCAAGTGATTTCCTATCACCAGCGTGGTAGCGAGGTGCAGGAGGGGAGCGCTTGCTTTTAGGCGGCAACTGGGAAAGAATGGCCGTCGAGGTGGACGCTCGCATATAGTCGGGCGTTTGTCTGCGGTCGGGTGAGGTTTCCATGCTGACCCTCACTACTTGGGGGGGTGATGTTCTTCCTGGCGAGCAGCGATGGCGTGTCGAGTCAATTGACTCGCCATGAGTTGCAGTAAACTACCCTCCATGCGCGACAAAGGGTGTCGCGGAGGGTGTCGCGAAGGGTGTCGCGACCGGTTTAATAATTGGGACGGCTTGTGAAGCCTCCACTGGTGCCGCAACAAAGGTCGCGACTGGTCTCTGAAGATGAGCGTAATATTCTTCAGCCTGCGTTACCACGCTGGTCTGATGAGGTGTTACTCTTGGACTGGCTTGGTGAGACACTTCCGCAGGTTCGGTTCTGGCGACTGTGGAAGATGTGGAAGGTGCGACGCGGCGAATTGCCGAGGGTGTCGCAACCGGAATAGCTGATTTTTTCCCGGTTGGGGCGCGAAGGTAATCTGCCGGGATCGCGACAAACGTTGCGACCGGCTGTTGGTGGTAGACTGGATGCTCTAGCGAATGTGGGTCCACGCTGGTCTGTTTCGACGCGGCTGGTACATCGCGGGTCGCTCTCGCTGACGTGCGGGGAGGCGACACACGTGATGATTGGGGCGCAATCGAGGTTCTCTTCGTGGAGGCATGTACCGTGGTGGGTGCGGTGGTGGAGGGGAGCTAACTTGTTACCGACCCGCTGGTCTCGCTATCAGTGCGTGGGCGATAAAGAGTAGTCGGCGCTATATACGTAGCGCCGGTGCTGCTCGCGGACGAATCGTGAACTAAGCTAGTTCGCGTAGTTGCCGCGGTGGCGCTAGTAGTGGTCAGAACACTGTCTAGTGATCGACGTGACTGATGACTGCTAGATGTTTCGGCGAATGGTGTTGGGCTCTTCGGACGCGTCTTCATGATTGAAGGAGGCGGCGGAGGCTGTTTTTGGCCCTTAGAAGGGCTTTTTTGCATTGTTTCTATTACAGAAAGGGATACTTTAGGGCGAGTTTTGGTGCGATCTTAACGCGGGGCGGGGTTCTTGACGCGACGACAAGCCCCCGGTGTTCACGCTGACGACGAGCGCCGACGCAGACACCGGAGCGAGCGCAGCACTGAAGATCCGAGCACAAACACTTGTCACTTGAACACAATGTATACAGAAAAAACTCGAGCCAATCCTGATAAGAAAAAACGATTACAGGGGTTTTATAGGGGGTTGAGTCGCGCAAGATGTGTAGTGTATAGAGCGCAGTGAATTTTTCGAGGGTTGCGTTCAGTTGCATTCTAAAGACAAGTGTTTATTTAAATTACTGAAATAATGCTACCATTTTAAAGCCCAATTCCTAGGCTTTAAATATGTAAAACATTATAAAGAGGTAAAATGAGTCATTGTTAAGATAAATCACTTTTTATGCGCACTTGACGCTTGAGTCGATTTACTTGCACGCGAGTGTATTAACAATAAAGAATGTAATAAACTAATAAAGTAAAAAAATGGTGTAAATCTATGAACTAATACATTTGTGACATACGTCAAGTTTGTGCTCGCCACATAGCGATTTATTGCATTTGGTGCAACTACTTTTAGTCATCCTTCGCTTTGCGGAGGGACATAAGGCACAAATTTTCCTTTTTCTTTTTTCAGGCACATTATTTTGTTCATTCTCGATAATATTAGACGTGGGCAAGTTCAAAATGTGTGCAATTGAGTCCCGATGAGCAGTTTGAAGGGTTGGTATGGCTAATCTTTTTTGCATCTGTGGTTCAATTAGCTTGTGATGCAGAGCTTTTAGGTAATCACGTCTCGATAAGGGTTTCTTGTTAGCCTCTGTATTATTAGTTATATAAACAACATAACTATTTATAAATGCAATGTTGAGCATTCCATAAAAATTGCATAAAGGCCATCGTCGTGTTTTTCGACTACATGAAGCAAGGGAACACATTTGATCTAAAGTATCAACCCCTCCTTTTGTGTGATTGTAAAATTCTACCATCGAGGGCTTTTTAGTGTTTTCATTAATCGTGCCTTCCTCGTCACATGTAGATAGTAAAAATACGACTTTTTGGGGTTTCGGTTTATAGGAGAGCAGGGTGAGTTCGTTGTCATAGCAAAACATGGCAGTTCCGGTTCTTCTCGTGCGTTCGTTTTGTAGTTCTACTGGTATCTCTCTTTTGTTGGCCCTTAGAGTCCCAACTAAAGTCAGCTTATATGGCTCTTTTCCTAAACCTTTAGCTAGTGATACTGAAGTGAACCAATTGTCCATTGTTATGTTTCTATTTGTGTCGTGAACCGTGCGTGTCAATTTTTTCACAAAATACTCGCCAAGTGGTAATCCTTCTGTTTTAGTAAAAGAACCCAGATAAGGCTCTGCATCCACCATATACTTTGTAGAATTATCTACTACCATCACAATTTTTATACCATACTTATTGGGTTTGTTCGGTATATAAATTCTAAAAGGACATCTTCCTCTGAAACCCAATAATTGATCATCAATTGTAGTACAATTGATGTAGTACAGTTGTAGTAACAACTACCCGGTTTGTAGTTCTCTTGACATTTTGCTATGAACAGATTCCATAGATCTCGAATGGAGCAAAAACATCGACTAGCCTCCATTCTTGACGCGTAGATTTATCATCAAACCTAAGGCAGTTTATTAGAAAATCAAACCTCTCACAAGACATTGTACTACGGTACCGATTTCCATAAAATGTGACGTCAAATAATTCTCTCGATGGCAAATGAGTGTCTTTCATGGCTGCTGATAATGTAAGTACGCCAATCAAAGCTCTAATTTCAGTAGCATCCGTGGGCCTCGGAGTAGTTTTTATAAGTTTGTATTTTTGCGATTTAATTTCTATCTCTGCATTGGTGTGAGTCACAATCATATCTATTATATCGTCAATAATAAAAAACGAAAAGCATTTGAGAGGGTCTAACTCATTTTTGCATGAGCGTACAGGTCCAGGTCTAACATGAACTATATTCCTTGACGCTGTTCTGCTTTGTGGCCTTGACTTCAGTGATGACCACTTGTGTTTATCTTTTCCACGAAGAATGTTACGCGATGGCCGTATTATCAAATCGTTGGATGGTACTGAAGGGCCTGGTGTCGCGTCTTCATTATACTGTGGGGTAAATGTATCACTACTTGCCTGATCATCTTGACCTGGAGCTTGAGGCTGGGTCAATTCAGAAATTTCTTCATCGCCATCCGTTTCATATGCCGGACCAACCTCCACGCGATCTTCTGTTTCGCTCCCCGATGAATTCTCGTCATCACTTTCGTCTCGTAATAATAGCTGACAAGTAGTATCTAAAACAAAGAATAGTAAAATATTATTGAATATCAATAAAATAAATCTTCGAAAGAAAAAAAGACATAAAAATAAACAAACTAAATTGTATAAAATGTCACGTTATTACTAACCTTCGTCGATGCGACGAGCCATGGTTCCTGGAACGCCGCTCACAGGCCTCGTACACACTAAACACTACCGTCCGTCGCGGGGGGAATGGGTCAACTGAGATTAGCCGCGGTATGAAAGAACTGCAATGGCGCGCGTGAATTTTTTCGCGGTTTTTTCAAAACCGTGTCGTCGAATCGACGATGGTTCATAATCTAGGGTTAATTTTCTATAAAAATGACGATGCCTCCGAGACGAGATGGCAATAGTCGGCCTGTCTAACATCGCTAATATTAAGTGAGGGAGAATTTTTTGCGTTAATCTCCTGTGCCTAGTTTCGGGCGAAACGTACTCTTTGAGTATTTTCTTCTGTGGTAACGTATGCAGGCGATGTTGGGTATAAAGCGCACGCATGCTGTTGGCAGCGGGGAGTGACCGCGGTGTTAGCTGACTGAGACAAAAAACATCCTCCCTGCGATTAGGGGGTTCAGTATCCGTATAATATTTCGGCATATTATAATAATGAAATATAAGTACTCAACGAATGTAAACAAAGTAACAATCATTGTATCTCGATAGATTCGATTCAACGAATGTAAACAAACTTAATAAAAATTAAAGACTTACCGATTTATACAGGATTATAGAATAAATAAGCACAGATTCTTATCGTAATGAACGTAAACACGCACTAAACATAATAATACACAATTAGAAACAGTGCACGAGCATCGTAGTTAATCCTTAAAAGGACAAAATCTATTTATATTATAGGCGCTAGCTGAATTCGCACTGTATCGAGCGGAGGGGAGGAGAGAAGTATATAGAATTTTTTTTTCGTATTCTCTCAACTTTTTGAGTTAATTGTATTGTATTAGGATTCCAAACAATGGCGTTAATCTCCAAAGTACTACGAACATACGCATTGTACAAAATATTAAACGTTATCTTGTTATTATTTTTTTTGACTATCGCAGTACAAAACCTACGTTCTTCCTAGCTTGATCACATATTTTAGAAATATGGTTTATACATATACACACACACACACACACATATATATAAAGCTGCTATCAAACTATGTGCCTAAATCTTTTACGATGTCAGCACGTTTCAATTGTTTGGTAGCAACGTGATAGTTATGACATATTGGGGAACGAATATGACTATAAGTTACTACAACACATTTATTAATGTTTAGCAATGACTTCTATGTATACTACTAGACAAGCAATTTGGAATAACAATTGTGTCGCAATTTCGGATCGCGCGAGCGGGCTGAAAGGGGAGCAAGCATGTTGATTAGGTATGCTTTGCAAACGCAGATGCGACTTCAAGTGATTTGTACCTTTTTCTTGTTTGTCTCTCAGAGTTGGCTATTTTTTCTTGTTTCTCTCTGAGTTTGCTGTATTTTCAATGTAACAAGTGAAAATTTATATAATTATTACTGTACTAATATTGTGGTAAATTTATTATTTTATGTACCTACCTAATATCTATGTATAGGAAGTATTAAATTAAACGCTGATAATGTTGTACCGATCGATTTTTATAATTATTAATACAAATATCTTTGTCTTGAATGTGTAAGAAATATATACCATTTGTTATTGTTAACACTAGAAAGACCAAGGCCGTCAATTTGACCGCACGGCGATTTCATTCTGAAATATTTTATAAACTAATTTTTGTTTCTTTCTATATTTTATGACTTTTCCTAATTTGCTCTTGTCAAGCTAAATTTATATTGAAAAATATTAAACTATATGTTATATATGAGATTCTTTTACAAATACCTACTAAGACCGCACACCGTCAATGTGACGGCATACAAAGACAGCTATAAAAATATAGTAAACAACGATTCCTTCAAACAAGGTACATTTGTTTTTTATAAGCTTAGCCCATATGTGTCCCACTGTTGGGCTCGGGTCTCCTACATAATAGGAGGGGAATTGACCTACTATACGACTTCGGTTAGGCGTGTTGGAATAGGGTTTTGTTTCGAGTTTTCCTTTTCTTGCAAAGATGCTATCTGCTTATTATATCCTTTAGTCGTCTTTTACGATATTCACGGGCAAAATAGGGAGTGGTGAATTGTATGCTTACTCCCTCACCACACGGAGAATTTTTGTTTTTGTTTTTATTTATGTTGAATACCGAGTAAATTGTTACTGCCTAGCTTGTTTACAGTATACTTAGTGTAGACATTGGTTTCATTTAGTGAGCAGTCGTAATTTGTTATAAAAAATGAGTCGCCGTCTCAGTAGTTCTCAAATAGAACAAGAACTGTTGCGATATTGCTGCGGGCGAACAGCGCGCGTTTGATGTTCAGCTAGGACATCAGTAACGGAAGTCGGTATGTTACAAGCAGCAAGTTGAATTGTTAAATGTGTTACATTCTGGGAGAATATTTGATAATTGATGAGCAGTTATTTCGAAAAGACTAGCATTGTTCGAACAACACGGCGTTCAAGACGAGAAGAACCGCCGATTTGTAGAGGTATTCGTACTACAAGACGTGAAACTTTTATAATGAAAACCGAGACAGATGCAACCCTTACTGTCTATCAGGAAAACCAAGAAAAAATATTATCACCCCAACGTGAGCTGTACTGATCAAAAAAGATCTCTGAGACAATTGTATTTTATAATAAAACAAAATTTGGTAGACATCATCAATCAATTGACACGCAAGTACACCGTAAGAGTTGGAAGTCGTGGCCAGCTCATGTTTTTTACAATATACTTTGGCAGCTATAAACTTGTGGATTCTATACAAAAAAGTCACAGCAATAAAAATTTCTCGCCATGATTTTATCCTTCAACTAGTGAGCGATCTACGTCCAGATTATATGAAAAATCTACTTCAACTGCAACTCGAAGACAAGAAACTAATTCTGAAACTAGTGAACGATGTACTACAAACAATAATAACAGGCGGCAATGTTAAGTCAATCGTAAATGTAAAAAAACACGTGTGAAAACTGCACAATTTGTAAAAAAACTGTTTGTGGAAAATGTATAAAAGATAAAAAAAAAATAAACTGTTACTCAGTTTCAAATGTTACTCAGTTTATATTTGTTTATTATTAATAACAAAATAATTTGATATTATTTTTATTTTATTTTAATGCAATATTCGCAATAATTCCATATGTATTCTGACTGAATCTCTAGTACCGTCAAATTGACCGCTGCGATCTTTGAAGGTATAGTATGAAGCCCGGTCTTTCTAGTGTTAACGGTGTCTAAAAATTAGGGAATTACCATTAAGTATGGAAATTAACTATCGGATAAAAGTCATAATTTGACATCTCTATATTACATTACAGATTTGCACTAACTTAAATTACAATATGGCCTTAGCACAATTTAGGTCAGTTTAGCACGAACACGGATTTAATGTCAATCCCTAACGTTTAATTTAATTCCTAGAATTATAGCAAGCGACATGATAAATTTTTATTAAATCAAATATTTTACTCAAGTAAACTTTTACAAGAGCTTTTGAATCCTCTAATGAATCTATCACAAGTTCGGAATGCCATTGCTACCAGAAAATCTAGCAAAAAACACGGCGGTTGCACTTTTAAAAAAAGTTTAACATTATAATCAAATATAACGTATACGTAACCGCAATCTCGTGCATAGCTAAACTGTGACATGTCTAAAATTGAGTGTGGAATTTTATTATAAGAGAGCCGTGAATAGGCGTCTTCTAGTTAAGCTCGATCTACCTTAGGCTGCATCAGTACTCGCCATCAGGTGTGATTGCAGTCAAGCGTTGGTCTATTTATTTAAAATAAAATAAAAATTAATTTCCTTCAAATAGAACCAGTTTTGTTAATTTTTGGCGTTTGGTGTGATAAGATATGTTGGGATCAGTACTTGCTTCATGGTGTAATCTAATAACAGCATATTTCTCAATTATAGCACATATTAAATGTGTTCTATGGTTTAAAGTGCCTGGTAGTAAGGAATGAAATTTCATGGAACAGAAGATGTATGAATCTAAAAAAAAATTAGAGTATTGGTAACTACATAGTCAGTACTGCTAAATTTTGCAGGTAAACTATGTCCTCCGTTTTCCCTGATCAACATCCTTATAAATGCTTCTGTCTTTAAACAAACTTTAAAGACATTTTCGCTAGAGTAGCACAGTCCACCCATGTCTTTAAGAAGTATTAATTTATGGTGCCATACTTCTATATTACACTGCTGTGTGGTAGCGGCTTCGAATACTACCAACCCTTGCTTTGCTCGTGGGTGTCGTAAAAGACGACTAAGAGCCCTAGATTGACCCGGACCAACTCCATCTGGTACCATTTGGGTCAACGATTACATTCCCAAGGAGTGAGAGGGACGTCAGGCAGGCGGCCCGTCATAAAAGTCATTGCCGAAACTTTTTGCAATATGTCAAAACAGATGACATATTGCGTCGACCCCAAGTAATTGGGATAAGAGCAAGATGATGATGATGACTTTTATATTACACGTTAAATATGTGATACACTCTTCGCATTTGATTTTTTTTATTAATATTCGTGCTACATATCCAGAAATGTAACCGACAATTAATTTTGATGCCTTTGTTAAACTCTCGTTGTTAAGTTTTTCTGCCAAAATTGCACAGTTAACACTGGCTTCGATGTCCGAATTCAAAAGTCGGTTATCATTTTGATGAACTTGAAATTCTTCATCTTCATGTCGTGCTCCACTGGTACTATTTATGATATTGACCGAAGATGTCGTTAAAATTGAAAAATTATCAAGTGGTATACAGTTCCCCGTAAAGGAAGATCTCAGCTCAAGATGACTAAGTATTTTTTTGTACGCTGCCCGAAATTGAGTCACGTTTGGATTATTATTATATCCACCGTGCCTTCGAATGCACCCAAAAAATAGCTCCAAATGATCTTAGCTTAGTCTGTAAGTAGAAATATATAACATTATTCTTTTTTCTTCGATCATTTCACGATACATATTTTTTAAACTTTCAATACATAGTGCACCAACAAACCCGATCTGTCTTTGTGACTCTACCACTTTTTCTTTGATATTTGTAAAAAATTATAGGATCTCTGTGTTGTAGTTTGATGACTCTCGTATGTTTAATCTGAATTTGTAGTGAAAGAATGTAGGTTTTTACTTTATTTAACAATTCAAATACATCGTCTTTGTTTTTGAGGCATAAAGGGCTTTTGTAACCATAAAGATGACATCTTTGAGAGTTCAAGACGTCAAAAAAATGGTTCATCAAAGTTATGAATTGAATAGTACCAGCACTATCCAAAAATTTCGACGATTTAAATTCTTCACAGCAAAGTTCAAGAGCTTTTGAAACACACAACACAAGTATACATAGAAGTCATTGATGTTTAGGTTCAAGTTATTGAGTTTGTCCCATTCGTGAACACTATTAATATCCGGTTGCAATAGCGCGCTATTGCAAGCGAATTAGTTACCTTTCTTACGTGATAGCTAGGCATTCGTTCGATGACAACTGGGCAGTTGTCACCGAGCGAACGCCACAAGCATGCAGGTATTAAAAATATACGAAAAACTACTTAGAACCGAAAGTTCTATACTTTAGAAAATAATTTGTGTCTTATCGCTTTGGGATCTTACTCTATTACGTAATATATCGTTTTCTATTTTACCAAAGTGTATTTTCATATTGGTTTTAAATAAAGATTTCAATTGTTTACGATAGGTAATACGTAATCAATGCATAATATAATTGGTTCTTGAAAGTTTTATTTAATTTGTGATAATAATTCTTTAGATTTATAGAGAGAATAGAATAGTATAATACCTCGCGATTGTACTATGTTGGACATTCATTATATGTTCTATTTGTAGGTATACTATTAGGTACTGTGTCTTCAATATGTTTGTTTATTTAACACATAGAACTGATTGAGCGCATCGTTAGCGTTAGAACAGTTATACAGGTAGTCCCATAAGTAATGGACCAATGGGCTATGAGGGGTAGCGAGACTTATTATCTAACAAAAATACTCAAATTTATTGTCCTAGGTCTTGTAATTTTGAAGTTAGGATTTTTTCATTAAATGTGATGAAAATGTCATCCATGTACGCTAAATATTAAATTTTACAAAAACTGTTTATAATTTGTTGCTATTTTTTATTTAAGGTAGTTAAAAATACATAGGTCTTCCTAATTCAAACGATATTTAGGCATAATTACATGACCAATAAAACATACAACAAGTGTAAACTTTTAATTTAAAAATTTTTTGTTGTAAATTTGAATCAAGCCGGTGAAAAAAAAATGTATTACGACCTTCGGGGACTCTATTTTAAAAACATCTGCATCTAATACCAATTACATAAAGGTATAATAAAGTAGTTTAAAGTATTTAAAAATGGTAGAATTAGCACAGGACGCTAAATTCTAGCAGTTTTCAGGTAGTCCAACCTGTTATGTAATGCCGAGAATTATTGCGCAAAATGGCGGTAGAATTCTTTTTCAGACTAATCATAGGCGATACTCGAACCCCCTCTCTCTATCTTCAACTCGCACTTCCTTCAGTAAGTTACTCATAGCTCGGAATTACACGCGTGTTTTACTCGATCCAGTTACTATTGTTTGTTGAAGTATGCTTGAAATGGACTTTGATTTTGCTTGTGATTTGGATATTGTTCAAATGGGTATTTGAAGGAGAATACCCGACTCTCAAACTCCCCGTGAATATGCAGAAATGGTTTTTTTTATATGATAATTCGTTGATAGCGTTTCCGATTAGCATATCGTTTACGATACGTATGTTTGGCTTGCCAAGCTTTCCCATCACAGAGACTGTAAATAAAAACGCGCTTCACGTAGTTGTATAAGTATATCCTCTTACCTACTGGCCCATTTGCCAATTTTTTTCATATTTCCAGCTTTGGATAGGAGGGAAATGGGACCTTTCCAACTCCTCTTTTTTCTTTTCTAATTAAATATTTTCTAATTTTTATATGATAATTCGGTGATAGCGTTTGAGGTTAGGATATCGTTCACGATACGTACTAGGGATGTTCATGCAAACAAAATATCGATATATTTTTCGATATAATTATATCGTAACGTTATATCGATACTTTGCGATATATCGTAAAAAAGTATCGTTCAGGAACGGGCATCAATGTATTACACCACCAGGGAAACTGAGCACAGATTTCCTTCTACCGCGTGACCGTAATACAATCGCTAGAATGGTGGACGAACTATTTCTATTAATATAGGAAATACTAAGATATCTTTACGTGTAATGTATAAGGAAATGGATATATCACCTATACGAGCAGCAACTGCGTTGAAATTGTCATTAAGAAACTGAGGTAAAGGTATCGAATGAAAAGTACAATTTTTTCTAATGAATAAAGACGAACCACTCCAGCCATCTGCTCTGTCTTGCTGATGGATATTAAATCCTGTCATTTTAAAATCAAAGCCTGGCATTAACCATGTTTCAGAAATTTGAAATGAATTTATGTTTTTTTGAGACTAAGCTCCTACAGTTCGACTAAAGAATTTAATACATTTTTGTAATAATGAAATATAGCAAGAGAAATAGTACTGATAATTTAAATAGCAACGGGGTCCGATAAAGATGAATTGATTACACTGATCAACAAAATTATGTAACATGAAAGGTAAGCAGTAATTTAATCTCTCCATAGAATCATATGTATATTAAGTTGATTAGGACTAGTTGACGAGATTTTTTTTTATTGCCAACGGTGGTAAACGAGCAAGCAGCATACCTGATGGCAAGTGATCCTGCCGCACATAGACCTTTGCAATACCAGGGGTACAGCCAGGCCGCTGCCTACCATGAAGAAAATACTATTCTTAAACCTCGTTTAAAGAGTTTGCACGTACGTGGGAGGAATGATCGCTGGAAACGTACAGTTGAAGACCATAACGTTTCCAGGTGAAATGGATGAACCCTGCTATGATGTCGAGTGGTACGTTGGTAGAACGGTGACGGTGGTACCAAGTCAAACAGTTTCTCGGAGCACTCCCCGTGAAAGAGTTGGTAGAGTACACAGAGTGAACCAAAGTCTCTCCGCTGCTCAAGCGACTCCAATCTGTCCGTAAGTTCCGGCTGTTATCAGTAAATTTTAATATTAATTGTTTTTTCCTTATTATTTTTTAATTCAGTGTTTTACTTTTCAGAAAAGTGGCTGTCTTTTGGTTTGGTGAGTACAATGATTCTTAAAGAATGTCAAATAAGTGTAAAAATGATCCTGGTAAGTTCTGTTACATTTGCGGTGAAATTACTTTTGTATCTCAACGAAGAAATTTAACATCTTTAATTTCGATTTCGATTTTCCTGTTGGACAGCAAGATAAAGTGTGGGTTCCTCACATCTGTCATATTACATGTGTAGGACTTCTTACGAGATGGGCAAAAGGGTCTCGATCTATGCCTTTCGGAATTCCGATGATTTGGATGGAACCGACAGACTATTCAAGTAATTATTTACTTTTGTCTGACTTATACAAAAGCATTACAATTAAAACCAAAAAACAAGTTAGGTAACCTGAAGTGTCATCTGCTAACCTATACCAGAACTAGCGCTCTGATCTTTCAACTGAAACGGAGGCAACAGATAATAAAAGTACTGATCCTGATTTTCAAATTGATTCTTCAGCCGTCTCTCAAGGAAGAAACGTCACACCTACTATCTCAAGGAGATCCTAATGCCTTAGTTCGTGATTTACACTCGTCTAAACAACAAGGAGAACCTTTACTATCTCGATTAAAAGGATGGAATTTATTGCAACCAAACATAAAAATAACTTTTTCCGGCATCGAGATGAAGAGTTAAAAAGCTTTTTTTCACATGATAATGATTTAATATTTTGTAACAATGTCTGTGGTGTTATAAATATTTTAGGAGTACAATACCAAATTGAAGAGTAGCGTTTATTTATTGATGCTTCAAAAACAAGCTTAAAGGCACAATGGTAATAATCTTCCCTCCGTACCGGTAGGTTATGGTGCTAACATGAAAAAATCCCATGAAACAATGAAATTTCTTTTAGAAAAGATTCAATATGACGAACATAAATGGAAAATTTGCAGAGATTGAAAACTGTTGCCCTTTTATTAGGATTGCAACTAGGGTATACAGAATTTTGTTGTTTTCTTTATGGGGATAGGCAGAACAATTATGATAAGAAAATTCGCGCGAAAGACGACCTCTTACTCTAGGAATAAAAAATGTAAAACATGCTCTAGTAGTACAACCTAATCTGCGCCTAATGCCGCCCTAGCCGAGGCCGCGGGTGATCGGACCGGGGAATTGTCCGTCACCCGCAGAGAGGCTGACCGCGCGACGGCGACCGACGTCCCAGGACGTTGAGAGGTGACGTTACCCGAAAGGGTATTCCGTCGGGCCGGCCACTGACGACAAGTCACATCTGCTCCGGTGGTCGGCCCAACAACGAGGTGACGTGGGTACGGGTGGGTTATGGGCTCGCGCGCCGTACTTTCATCGCCCCGGACGGATTGGACCACGCGTGCGCTTACCATAGCCAACCCATAAAAAAAAAAAGTAGTACAACCTAAAGATATATTTTTAACACCTCTCCATTTAAAACTTAGCCTGATGAAAAACTTTGTGAAAGCACTGGCGCTGATTCAAATGGCGCTGGATTTCAATACTTAAAAAAAAAATTCTAAAATCAGTGACGCCAAGATGAAAGACACCATCTTTAATCTTGGCGTCACTGATTTCGGGCCCCCGGGCCCAACGGTGTTCCCAACCGTGTGCTGGCCCTGGTCCTCGAACACCTGGGTCCCCGCCTCAGGGGGCTGTTCGACGCGTGTTTAGCGTCCGGACGGTTCCCTGGGTGCTGGAAGGAGGGAGGGCTGGTTCTCTTGCCGAAGCCGGAACGGTCTCCGGGGTCGCCTTCGGCCTACAGGCCTATCGTGCTGCTCGATAACATGGGCAAGTTACTGGAGAGGGTAGTAGCTGCCCGCATCGAGCGGCACCTCGTCCGACACGGGCCCGATCTGTCGGACGCCCAGTTTGGGTTTAGGAGGGGTCGTTCGACGATCGCGGCTCTTTTGCGCCTGAGGGCCGTGGCGACTGAGGCCGTCACCGGCGGGGGAGTGCTGTTGGTAGTGTCCCTAGACATCGCCAACGCATTCAATAGTCTGCCATTCAGCAGCATCATCAGGGAGGCGCTCCGGTATCACGGGGTGCCAGCTTACCTGAGGCGGCTAGTGTCAGACTATTTGGAGGGGCACAGCGTCCTCTGCACCAACCAAGCAGGGGACGTTGCGCGAACGCTCATGACGTGCGGTGTCCCACAGGGATCGGTCCTCGGACCCACCCTGTGGAACATCGGCTACGACTGGGCGTTGAGGGGAAACCTCCCGCCCGGGCTGGGCGTGATTTGTTACGCCGACGACACGCTCGTCACAGCCCGCGGTGGGACGCTAGAAGAGGCGGCAAGCCTGGCGACTCTAGGCACCGAAGAGATCGTCAGGCGGATTGAGGCGCTGGGGTTGAGGGTCGCCCTGGACAAGCGGAGGCCCTCTTGTTCCATGCGCGCCGTATGAGCCCTCCCATCGGCATCTCGATCACCGTCCATTCGGTTGAAATCAGCATCCGGGCCCATATGAGGTATTTGGGCCTGGTGCTCGACGGGCAATGATGGTTCTGGGAGCATTTCCGTAGGCTCGCTCCACAGCTCGTCAGCGCGGCGTCCGCCCTATCGTGGCTTATGCCGAACGTGGGCGGACCGAGCGCTACGTGCCGACGGCTGTACGCGGGGGTCATCCGATCGATGGCCCTGTACGGCGCACCGGTGTGGGCGGGGTCCATGATCGTCCGACTCAGGGCTCTTCTGTGGTGACCACAGAGGGCCATGGCGGTCAGGGCCATCCGCGGATACCGCACGGTGGCGACGGAGGCAGCGTGCCTATTGGCTGGGACTCCCTCGTGGGACCTGGAGGCGGAAATGCTCGCTGGATTGTATCGGCGGGTGACGGGGGTGCGAGCGGAGGGTGGTGTGGTCTCGTTGAGGATGCTCACCGCCTGGCGCGTCGACGCCCGCCGAGACGTCATTGCCCGTTGGGCAGTCCGTCCAGTTGGAGAGACCTCGGTTTGGGGTGCGTACCGTGGAGGCCTTCCGGCCGGTGCTGATGCAGTGGTTGGAAAGGCGGCACGGGGTGCTCTCCTTGTGACTAGTGCAGTTGTTGACGGGGCATGGGTGCTTCGCCAAATACCTGCACAAGGTCGTTAGGAGGGAGAGTACACCGTCCTGCCACCACTGCGATTGCGACGAGGACACGGCGCGGCATACGCTCGAGGCCTGCGCCACTTGGGCAGCGCAGCGCCGTGAACTCGTCGCAATCATCGGTGCCGACCTGACGCTGCCGACTATCGCTAGGGCGATGGTCGGCGGCGTCAGGAATTGGGACGCGGTCGCAGCCTTCTGCGAGGCAGTGTTCTCGCAGAAGGAGGCGGCGAATCGCCTGCGCGAGGAGCGCAGCCTCGATGAGGCGATCCGCCGCCGGCGACTGGGGCAGCGTAGGCGCGAATACCTGCGCCTCATGCTGCCCTAGCCGAGGCCGCGGGTGACGTGACCGGGGAATTAGTCCGTCACCCGCCGAGAGGCCGACCGCGTGAGGAAAGACCGACGTCCTCCCCGAGGGGGGACGTCGGTCGATGGGAGGGTACCCCAAGTAGAGGGTATTCCGTCGGGCCGACCACTGATGACAAGTAACCCTGCTCCGGTGGTCGGCCCAACGACGAAGGCGACGTGCATCGTGGGTGGGTCGCGGGAGTTGCGTGCTTACGCCCCTCTGTCACCCCGGACGGAGTGGTGCGAGGAGCCCGCAACTCACCCCACAAAAAAAAACATGACATTTTACCATAGAAAAATGATACCAGGCAAAATAGAGTCCAACTCTGCTGGCAAATTATTGTTGGGGATTACAGAGGGATGTTCCTGACTCAAAATACAGAAGGAAATCATAAAAAGGACTTAACATTGATAATAATTTTTTTTAACATAATTTGTAATTTAAGAAAAGTAAAAAAAAAATCATATTACAATAAAACTATTCTAAGTATCTAATTCTGTGATCTCGCGGAAGGAGGTGGCGGATCGCCTGCGTGAGGAGCGCAGCCTCGATGAGGAGGTCCGCCGCCGGCGACTGGGGCGGCGCAGGCGCAACTATCTGCGCCTCATGCCGCCTTAGCCGAGGCCGCGGGTGACGTGACCGGGGATTAGTCCGTCACCCGCCGAGAGGCCGACCGCGTGAGGAAAGACCGACGTCCCCCCCGAGGGGGGGACGTCGGTCGATGGGAGGGTACCCCAATAGGGGGTATTCCGTCGGGCCGACCACTGACGACAAGTTAACGCTGCTCCAGTGGTCGGCCCAACGACGAAGGCGACGTGGGCTTCGGGTGGGTCGCGGGAGTTGCGTGCTCAAGCCCCTCTGTCGCCCCGGACGGAGTGGTGCGGAGGCGCGCCGACCGCGGCCCACCCACAAAAAAAAAAAAAAGTATCTAATTCTACTTGACCTTATTTCTAACAGAATCAGCTAATTTTATTCTTGTTACACAGAAAAAATTTGTTTGTTCATCAGTGTTATTGTATTAGCGACCCGCCCCGGCTTCGGACGGGTGCAATGCTGATACTAAATACACTACAGAAAAACTGTGAACGTTGTATATAATAAATTATAGTTTAAAAAACTAAAAAAACACGCTTTTAAAATTCATTGAAGTAGAAATTTATAAGTAAAACTGCAGTAATCAATTGAAAAATTGATATTATTGAACAAAACACGTGGGGTGATTGTGATAATAACTACAGATATAATAAACTATTGATAAAATATTAACAACAGTTAAAATCAAGCCCCCCACACTTTTTGTACAATAACATCAATTTTTCAATTGATTACTACAGTTTTATATTTAATTTTTTAAATCAAACAATTTTAAAAGCGTGTTTTTTTAGTTTTTAAACTATAATTTGTTTTTTAATCTTTGGTTTGGTTTATTAGATTTTGAGAACGCAGCTTGCATTGTCATCGGTTCTTGAGGCGCATGTTAAGTTCCAAGTGAATCAAACGTCTAGAAACCGCTGAAAATTAAGCTCAAAGATTCCGTTACATACATACATACAACCCGAACTTATAAAAGCGTGTTAAAAACACAGCGGCCCGCTCCTGCTTCGCACGGCTATAAAATATATAGCCTATGTCACTCACTGAAAAAATGATTAAAATCCATCCAGTAGTTTTGATTTATTCTGCCCTTGGCCCGCAGTCTATTACTGCCCGTGGCCCGCACGCGTTAAATTTGGAGTAAAACAATTCCCTTTTCCCTATACCATGAAGATTTCCTGCTATCTTTGGAATATCTAAATTCATACACATTTTTACTTATTTACTTTTTACATTTTTACCTATTTATTTTATTTTTGCAACAATTAATATAAACTCATTTGCAAAAAAAACGGGCGGTTTTGATTTTCATTCATATTTAAAAAGATACAATACCAAAAAGGTTTCAATCGTTTGTACACGTTACTGGCCGGTTTTAAAAATGCTGTGGTATTTAAAAAAGTACGTTCTAAATTCAATTTTTCATTTGATGTTCTTTTTTACAGAAAACCCCTTTTTATCCTACATTTTTGGCGCGAAGTTCCAGAAGTTAACATCGACTTTCATAACTTTTATTCAATTTTTATCGATTAATTTCATATCCTTGACTGTCAAAGCTTTATTTAATGCTGTTTGGCTGTATCAAAAATGGTAGATAAAGTGGTAAAAGCTACCAAAATTATCGCGCTGCTTGAAGAGGGTTGCAGCCAATGTTTCGTGGCTAGGAGGCTAAATGTTAGTCGCTCGACAGTCCAAAGGACCTGGCAGCGATATCAGGAGACTGGTTCCGTCGAGAGAAGGCCTGGTTCTGGAAGAAAACCATGTACCCAACCACGGGATGATCGTTTTCTTGTGAGTCGCGCATTGAGAAATCGCAAATCTTCGTATGTGGATCTTAAGAACAACCTCCAAGAAGTAAGAAATGTGCATATTAGTCTATGGACGGTCAGGAGGAGGCTTCTCGCTGCCAATATACGCAGTCACCGCCCGGCCCGCGGCCCCAAATTACTCCGTGAGCACAGAGTTCACAGGCTTAGGTTCGCTAGAAATTGTGAATCATGGACTCAAGACGATTGGAATAGGGTTTTGTTCTCTGATGAAGCCAGGATATCTCTGTTCGGTGAAGATCGACGTCGGCGAGTGCTAAGAAGACAAGGAGAACGCTTTGCAGAGGCATGTTTCGAAGAAATCACACCTTATGGTGGGGGCTCTGTTATGTTTTGGGCAGGAATAAATTCAATGGATCGTACAGAGTTAGTCTTCATTGAAAACGGCTCACTGACTGGGCATCGATACATAACGGAAGTTCTAATTTCTCATGCACAACCCGCATTCGCCGCTCTAGGTGAAGACTCGATTTTTATGGACGACAATGCTCGCGCCCACCGATCCCGCGATGTTAATGCGTATGTGCAAGAGGTCGGCATTCGTCGTTTGGATTGGCCAGCTCGAAGTCCCGACCTCAATCCCATAGAGCATGTCTGGGACGTTCTGAAACGGCGTGTGAGATCAGTACACCCGGCTCCGCAGACCATCAGAGAGCTGAAGAATGTGATTACTGCGGAGTGGGAACGTATTCCGCAAGCAAGTATCCGGGATATACTCGCTAGCATGCCCAGACGAATTCAAGCTGTGATTTTAGCTAGAGGGCGTCACACTCGATACTAAACATTTATCTGCTTTTACTTTATTAAAGAAAAACAAACAAAAAAACTTTTTTTATTTTTACTTCATGAGCATATGCACTACTAGCGAATATACACTACTAGCGAGGTTTAGCATTATTTCCCATAAATTGTATCTAAATTTTATGAAATACTGATGAAAACGATTATTTTCTTATTAATTTAGCAAATTGTGTGGATAAAACTACCTATAATTATCAAACAAAGAAATATTAACATTTGAAATGGTTCATTGCTTAGGTGCCCGTTTTTTTTGCAAATGAGTGTATTACACAATGTCTTTATATACAACGTTCACAGCTTTCTTGTCATTAGACAATACAAACATGTTTTCTCTAGAGGTAACTCTTGAAAGAGCGACATACAGTTGGCCATGTGAAAAACAGTCAACGCTCAAATCTAAGCCTGCAACGTTGAAGGTTTGACCCTGTGATTTATTAATGGTCATTGCAAAAGGTATCTTTACCGGAAACTGTAAACGTTTAAATTGGAAGGGTAAATCCGATGGTATCAGAGGGATTCGGGGAATCAATACATCTTCGCCGGTACCACATCTTGTGAGTATTGTGCACTCTATTGCAAAGTTTAGGTGTGCCATTGCAAAGTTTAGGTGAATTCAGGTTTCTTAATAAAATAACAGGACAACCTACTTTCAACACCATTTTGTGAGGAGGGAGTCCAGACGGGTTCAAAGAGTTTAGAAATTCTGTAGGAAAATGAACAGCTTCTTCCAAATCGAGAACAGTCTCGACCGAGTAGTATATTTTCGCCGGCGCATCAATCTTTGAAAGAATCAAGTTATTTACCTTATCTACTTGTTCGTTAGTTGGTGACAGAATCGCAAATCTTTCTTTAAACCAAGATATTGTCTTATAACTTATGTTATCAATGTCAGGATAGACATTATTGACTAACTCTTGGATATTGTCTATCAAAACACAAAGGTTTTATAGGTTAATCCTTCCCTCACTTTGTGTTAACTTTCCATTGCCAACTTTTAGCAGCATCTCTGGAAATAGCTTGTTCTCACGTGAAGATGACGAAACCCTCATATTAGTTTTAAGCTCTAATTTATTGACATGCGGCCAAAGGTTGGATCTTTTTAGGGAAGCATTTATTTCGTCAGCACGTGTTCCTCGAATCACAACTGGTAGGATTTGACGGAAATCTCCTAAGAATAGAATTGTACATCCACCCATAGGTGAATTTTCGTTGCGCAAATCACGCATTGTCCTATCCAGTGCTTCTACAGACGTATTGTTTGACATAGTAGCTTCGCCCCAGACTATTAATGAGCAGTCACGCATCAATTTTTCTGTATTGCTCTGTTTAGAAACACTACAGACGCTGTTAATATCATCGGTGGCGATTTTCAGCGGGAGCTTGAATGTAGTGTGTGCGGTTCGGTCTCCTTCCAAAAGTGTAGCGGCAATGCCGGATGACGCAACAGCTAACACAATTTTTCCGGTCGATCTCACTTTTTTTAAAAGCAAATTGATTAAAAATGTTTTTCCTGTACCTCCAAAAACAATTTCCCTTCATTGTTATTAATTGTTGATAGTAATGCAGTGAATATTTTTTCTGATCGATGTTTAATCGTGGCTCATCTTGAGCTATATTTTGTAAAAGTCTCATTTGATCGTATAATGTTTCTCTTGTACATTCGGCACTGTTAGTTAAATCTGAGTTAGTAGTATTAGCTGGCATCGGCAGCCCAAAATCCTTGATCGATTTACCCGATAGTAATTGCACTACTTTGTTCAATTCAAATAATGCTTCGTCAAATATGTTTTGATCATTGTCCATCATCTGAGTTTAATTCTCGCCGTCGCCGAATCAGAATATCACTGGCTATATTTTCTTGAAATTTATTGCATAGATTAACAGAATCAGTTACTTGACAAAACGTTACTGTGACGGCAAATAAATATCTTAATGATGTAGCTGAACTACAAACAGCTGCTTCTGATAATGTGTTTTCCCATTGAGAATCGTCTTCCAAGAGCCCCATAGCTTTGTATGCTGCTTGATAAGTATTGTAAACAAAACATTGTACACTTCTTAGGTGTGCAAAGGATGTTGCGCCTTTTACAATATGCAGTAACATTCTCAGATAAAAGCATTCGCTGTTATTGGGATGAATCACGTAGACTCTGCCAAGAGCATCCGTTTTTTTACTCCGGGGAAACCATCAACCGCAGTACCTTGTTTTCGCCGTTGAAAAGTTTTAGAAGTATGTTCCATGTATAGTAACTTGGAACTCTGTCATATGTCAGTATTTTCGTGAAATCATCTTGAGCTCCTAACTTGAAGAATGTTGTCAATATTGTATCCCGCGGGTTATTAACAACTTCTTGCATATTGTTCTCAGTGAAATATAACTCTTTGTCCATTTTCTAAATAAACTGCAAGGTGGACAATTGTGGGAGCCCGGTCGTGCACTTCGAATGATAAAATCCTCCATACAGTTTCAGAGCTGCAGATGTAACGTCCAGACTGATATTTTTCCACTTCATTTGGTGATTGTATGCTGAAAGTGGCTTGATCACTGCCTTAATTAATGTACTTAGTAACATATTGGATTGACTTTATTGAATTGACTTTATTGAATTACACAACTCTACGTTGATATGGGCATCAAAAATTTTCAAAAGGAGCGAATTATAGGGAACGATCCATCGGTTATCAATATCATGGTTTCGGACGGTAGCATTTTGCCCACCCTGTTCTGGCGATCGTCGACGATATTTGGGATATCCGTCATCGCTAATACTTGTTTGAGTTTGGAACGACTTCGGAAATTTTTAGCTGCATGTAGAATCTTGCATACATGGAGAATTCGGGTTTAAAGTCCCGCAAGGGCCGTGTATCATATGCTTCTTTACGATTTCGTACGATAGGATCTTCATCTTTATCCGGTAATTCAGCTGAAATAACCCTGTCAATTTGGTTTGGTCTAATTTTGTTCACTAACCACACCAGCAGGTGTACATGTGGCAAGCCACGTTTCTGCCATTCTATTGTGTACATATGACGGCGCGGCGGACCGAATATATGAGACTTGTTAATGAGGTGCAGGAGTTTCTGTACTTTTAAATGGAAGACTCTGTTAACTATATCGTATCTGTCTATTAACATTAATTTAACTCCACGAGAGTTAAATTAATGTTAATATTTTCTTTGATTTCCGGCCAATTTGGCATACATGTTGCAGTTATAAATAAATCAGGTTTGTCGTAATTTCTGACGTAAGTCATGTCTTCCTGCGATTTTTCGTGTAAATATCGAGGTCCACCTGTGAATGATGAAGGTAGTATAACCAACTGCCCAATGCCGTTGCGGTGTTCATTCGCCTGTAAAGTATCCTGAAGATGAACGTAATTTTCGGCTCTCAATTTAGTTTGATTATTACGGATGTAGGCCAATCTCTCATATTCAATTTTCGCATATTGATCTACCAAGTATTGGTTTGTTAACATTCCATATCTAAGTAAAGTGTTGAAATTGTTACGTCTTGTCATTATACGGTAGCAATAGTAGTTCATACATGACACTGTTTTAGGCAGAGGTGTACCACCGATTAGGTCAACTTGAGAAATATTAATGGCATAACCATTTTCTCCACGACATAGCATCAAAGGATATTATTGTAAGCTGTCATAAGATCTGTGTAACTTTGAAATTTTTTGCAAATTATCATCACGACTATGCAATACAATATCTCTTTTGTCAAATTGCTATCCAGCTATCACCACTGCTACTTCACTCGTGGAAGGCGCATTGTATCGTCCTCTGTGTTCTCCAACAGGAACTTTATTTGCATGGATTACGACATTAAAGTCAGGAGTATCTCCTGGAACACTCTCAGTCGCAGTTTTGAAAGACTGTATGTAGCAATTATGAGAATGTAACATATCTTGGAGAGATCGAATCAAATCTCTATCAATTGGCTGTGTAACACTGGAACACCCCGTAGATGCTTGTGTATCTGGATCTGCAGTAAAATATATTTGCAGAAATTTGTGATCATCGGGTCGAAGTGGTAGCAAGCTCCCAGCTAAAATTTGACTTTTCCTTGTAAACAACACATGCCTTTCGATTCGTCCTTGAATTTCAATGCCAAGCAATGTTCACACACTACCAGTGTTGCCAACTGCACCGTAATTACGGTGAAAACACGGTAATCAGCAAAGATCTACCACCTACCGTAGGATTATAATTACGGTAGCAAAATACACCGTAATATCCATTGAAGACCCTATATTTTCAAAAACTTGTAGATGTATATGATAATCTATGAAGTAAAATAATTTTAGCAAGTTTGTATGTTTATTTTCATCATATTAGGGTATTTTCGTCTTATTCTACCGACAACACTGCTTTTTACATCGGGAAATCCCTCAATAGCGCGGTACCGGTATGAAGATATTACGCGAATTAATTCAGTGGATCTTTATGTATTTGAATTTCAATGAATACTTAGAACATTTTAATTTACCTAGTTTATTTATTTTATAATTGAATAACATTTCATTCGTGCAGGTCATTACGTAAGAGTTTGTTGTATTGTGTGAGATCTGAGTGTTTTTTAATTATGAAAAGTGATAGCGATAGCTCTACTGATCCAGAAAATAGCTTAGGACGAGTACCAGCTAAAAGAAAGCGTTATAAGCAGAAATTTCGAGAAGAATGGTTGCTGAATAAAGAATATTGTGATTGGCTAAGAAAAGATAACAGGGATTTATCGAAGGCGATCTGCAATGTTTGTAATATATCTTTCAGTGCAGAAATAAGTGTAATAAAACGACACAAAGAAGGAACTAAACACGTAAGTAATTTAAAGAGATGTAGTGCATCAACTTCCAAAAAACAACAGTCAATAATAAGTGCTTTTAAATCCACGCCGACTAATGAAAAGCAATTGTTAAAGACTTCAGAAATAAAATTAGCTGCTTTCGTTGCTGAGCATAAATTATCTCATAATGTCGTGAATCACTTGACAGATTTGTTACCAAAATTATTCCCAGATTCTCAGATAGCAAAAGACATTAGATTAAAAAGAACTAAAGTTCAAGCTGTTATAAATAACTGTATTGGCAAAACTGAGAAAGAAAATTTGGTCAGTGACTTAAAATCACAAAAGTTTTCAATTTTAATAGACGAAAGCACAGATATTGCTGTAGTAAAGACGGTAGCTGTAGTGGTCAGATATTTTGATCCTATGATTGGTAAAGTAGTTTCGCGGTTTTGGGATCTGATTCAATTATTCGATGAAAAACAACTAACCATGTTGTAAATGCCGAAAAACTTTTTAATACTGTTATTGATACTTTTCAAAAGTATGAGATTTCTACGGAAAACATCATAGGTTTCGGCTCTGATGGATGCAATACAATGATGGGATGCAATAACTCAGTTTCAAGTAGATTTCGTCAATACTGTCCAGGCATAATAGTGATTAAATGCATTTGCCATTCTCTGCACCTTTGTGCTAGTGATGCATGTAAAGAGCTGCCGCTTAATTGTGAAAAAATGGCACGAAATATTTATAATTATTTTAAATCTAGCAGTAAAAGGCAGAGCGAGTTAAAGGAGTTTCAGTATTTCGCTGAGGTGGATGTGCATAAAATTCTGAGACCATCCCAGACTAGATGGTTGTCTTTAAATGCAGTAGTGCAAAGGATTCTTGAACAGTGGGATGTATTGCGTCTTTATTTCGATAGTAAATGGCTGGAAGATTCTGAGTGCCAAGATATTCATTTATGCTTGAATGATCCTATAATCAAGGCTTATTATTATTTTTTGGCTTGGATGTTACCAAAATTTACAATATTAAATAGCTGTTTTCAGAGCGAATCTGTTTTAATTACGAAAATACATGAAAAAATGACAGTTTTTTATAAAGAGCTGTTACTATTGGTTTTACACAGAGATTATGTTAATTCTGCTCCGATTGAAACTCTAGATCTAATATCAGAAATAAATCACAAAGACCTGAAAGATATATATTTAGGTTTAGGTGTCCAGAAAGAACTAGCCTCTATAGAAAATGAAGAAAGAAAATTAATTCTGAGAAAGATGTGTAAAAACTTTATTATTAGAGCTTGTGTTGGCATCCGTAAACGTTACTGTTTTAATGATAAAATTATGGCAGAAATTGGTAAATTTGATGTTGAGAGAGTAATTTCTAACGACAGGGAAGAATCAATTTCGTCGTTATTTCCATTACTGCCCAGAATTTGCCCAACTTCAATACAGCATCAACAAGAACTAGATGATGAATGGCGAAAGTTGCTCTTTTACCAAAAAGATTTGGATTTAAGTCAACCTCCTGACGTATTTTGGCACAAGGTAAGATACCAAGTAAACTCTAAGTAAGCTGAATTCGTATTGGCTTTTATTTTTGTAACAGTCTAATCATTTTCTTTTTCAGGTAGCACAACTGCGCGACCATCGTGAAGGGAATACCCATTTTAAACACTTGCCTAAGTTTATGTTGGCCATTTTGTCTTTACCACATTCGAATGCCGAATGCGAAAGAGTTTTCAGCTGGGTTAACGACATCAAGACGAAGAAACGGAATAAACTTCTTACAAAAACCATCAAGGGTAATATTTTGTCGCAGCAAGCCATACAGCGACACGGAAAAAACTGTATTGATTTTAATCCCACTGACGCTATGATTAAAAAACACAATATCGATATGTATAGAAATATTGAAACAATTATACTGTCTGATTCTGATTAAAATATATGCGTTTTTTTCAACTCTGACTACATATAGGTACATACATATACAAAAGATATAGTAGGTACAAAAAAAACAAGGTAATTCTACCGTATGTCAAATATAAATTGCAACATAATTTCGTAAAATCTACCGTATTTTTAGAAGAATTCTACGATCCTCTAGGTTTCAGAGTTGGCAACACTGCACACTACTGACATAGTACCTATTGATACTATACGATCGTCCTTGTAAGAAATCGAAGGATCGTAATTCATGGCAGAATTTTCATTATTTACCCATGAATTAGTAACTCGTGTTGATGATTCTCTGGCTCTCTGTATTCGATATCTATCCCTATCTCGGCTACGGCGAACCTCACGCTCTACTGAAGATTCTATCTCTCTTTCAGCTCTATATCTATCCCGAAGCTGACTGAGTCGAGCCTCACGCTCTACTGACGATTCTCTGTCCCTCTGAACCGAATGCCTATCTCGATCCCGGTTGCGGCGAACTTCACGCTCCACTGAAGATTCTCTCTCTCTCAGCTCTATATCTATCCCAAGCCTGACTGAGGCGAGCCTCACATTCCGTTGACGATTCTTCATCTCTTGCTGAACGTACTTTTCTGGCATTCACTGTACTACGACCTATGTTCGAACGACGACGTCTTCCAGACATGACTTTATAATTTCTGTACAAAATTTACTCAGTTCTATATGTATGATTACTTATGCACAAATCGCCATATTATTAGTATGTGCCGCAGTAAAAAATATCTAAATACTTACCATTTAGAAACAAATGATAATCAATAATCATAAAAAACAAAAGATACCTATTCTATTCAGTTCTTTTTTTAACTGAAATACCTCAACTAAAATTACGATTTTAATTAAATTAAAAATACTTAAAAAATAATTTGCTATTCGTGCGACTAAAAACAAAAGATAATCAACAATCATCACCAACAAAAGATAATCAACAATCATCACCAACAAAAGAAACCTATTCTATTAAGTTCTTTTTCTGAACTTACATACCTCACCTTAAATTACGATTTTTGAAAATAATTTCCCTAATATTAAATTGATCTAACTCTAAATTTTAACCAAGATCTTAATAGAAAATTCCAATCCATAAATTATGGTTTTATTTAATCTAATCTTATCTAACCTTATGTACTTATAATTACTATAAGTGCGATTTAAAAATTAACCTTAGAATACAATATCCTCTCTCCCGATAAATAAATAAATAAATTTATATTTTAAAACTACTATCATACAATTATTTATCGTAACTTACTTATACTCGTAATTACTCATACGTTGTCGCGCTGAAAAGCACATTTTTATTAAGTATTGTTATTTTCCTCGCTAGAGAGCTCCGGTAATAAACGCGTCCGATCGCTGCTAAATTCCAAGTGCTATAGGTAGAACCATTAACTCATTTATTCATCAAACAATTGTTTATAATGGTATACATTTTTGTAACACAATTTATTGGTGGCGGAATCGAACGTTGATTCTTGTACCGCGGCTTCTTGTCGCCGTCGCCCCACTGAACGACGTGTCTTGAGGAGTTGTCAATGATGACGCTGAGGTAGAGGCAGGGTAGCGTAGTCCACGGTGGTCAGCTCTTCCGCGTACCAAGCGAAAGTAAGCGCCTAGTGGTGCCTCTAGCGGGCCGATGCGGAACTAATTTGCGACGATGGTTCGGCGGCTGCTAATATCGCGGCTGGCCCGTCAGTCACAACCTTTACAATCGTTTGCGACGGGCTGCCAGCGGATATTTTTTCTAGTACGTTCTAGAGAACATGGATAGCCGTCATCAGCAGGGCAGACTGCCCGCTGTGGGCGGACACGGCCTGGGTGGCCACGCGAGGTTGACTCGGTGTGCGGTGGCTCGGTGAGTGCGGCGCACCGGGGCCTGTGAGGACGCCGTCAGTGGCGGACTGCGCTGGGGCGGCTGTGGAAGCCGCGGCGGACTTTTTTGCGGCAGTGGCGGAATGCGGTGGGGCGGCTGTGGAGCCCGCGGCGGACTTTTTTGCGGATTTCTTTTTGTTCTTCTTGTGTGGCTTGTTTCGCAGGGTTGCGGGGTTCGCCTCGGCTATCAGGGTGGCCGCGGACGATTCGTTGACATCGGGTGGCAAAAAAGGGGGGGCCTTTGAGGGGGGTGGAAGCTGCGGCGCCAACTTTTCTATTCCGGGCCTCGCTCTTGAAAGAGGGGCAGCCGGAATAGTTGGCAGGGTGTGGGCCACCGCAGTTGATGCAGGTGGCCAGAGTCTCGCGGGGGCGAGGGCAATCTCGCGCCGCGTGAGGGCCGCCGCACCTTACACAGGCGATCAGCCGGTGGCAGGGGTGCGAGCTGTGACGGAACTTCTGGCACCGATGGCATTGGGCGGTCCGCCGTCACCCGCGCCACGCCTCAATGACGATGCCAGGCACGTTGAGTAGCTCCGTCACGCCGTAAATGCTCCGCCAACCGGAGCTGCGGGTGAAAAAGCCATATAGTATACACCCGGTGCGGTACCCCCTGGCGCGGATGCTGCGGATGTATTCGGGGAGTACCAGAGTTGCACGAATTCTTCCTTGAGAGCTTCTATTGGGGTGTCGAAAGGCAGGCCGCGAATGGCCGCCTGCGGCAGCGGCAGGTCGGCGGGCAGCGTATATGAGTGCCACGCCACACCTTCCGACTTCTCCAGCTCGGCCAGGTAGCGCTGATGCGTCTGAAGTTGTACAGGTCGGATAAAAAGACGGCCGAAGAATATCTCACGAAATGTATATTTCAAATCCTCATTCTCTAATTGTACACGTATGTAATAGTGCAATAAATGTTTACGCGCCAATTTATGCCTGTAGTTTTATTTTTACACCAACAGAATAGTATTAAAATGACTAGAACAACGAATCTCTCTCAGTAGCAAAAACGATCGTGTATCCCGACAAGGTCAATCACCGTTCAAATTCAAACACCGTATTTTGCAGATCATATGACTCCGAACGACTACGGAGATTAACGAGCGAGCCCGAAGTTGCGGTCCGTTCCTTGTGACGTACGGGATCGATTCAGCTGAACAATTTGATTCGATAATTTACTTATAGTATAGAAATAATTATATACAGGGTGACTGGTAAAAGATTGTACATATTAAAGGAGGGTATTCAGTACTCGATTCTGATACCGAATATATAAAAAAAATTGGTACTTCAATTTTGAACTAATTATCTTATAAAAATATTTAGTTATGGACACATGGGATAGGTCAACGTACGTCAGCAATTGTAGGTACTAAACAGTTCGCGCATTGAACTAGTTACATTTTAGGTAAATATTCTACCTATGCGACTCGACCCAGTAGGTATTTTTTTTCGTCGCGGGCCGCAGACAGAGGTCAACGTACGCTGGAAAATCTATTGTTTTGATTAGAAACAAATCACTTTATCTCAGGGTTAGTAAGAGCTATGAATCTGCAAATAACTTTAGTGTTTTATGACATTATTCTTACACCTAGTTTAAGTAATTGTAGTAATAAATATCCAAAATCTTGACAACAGTGCTAACAAAACTGTTACTCGATTTCGGTATCGGCGTATCGCCAGTAGGGTGACAATATTTTTGGAAGTCTTGTAACACTAATATTGTTGATGTTTACTATGTAGTTAATTAATATATTATCTTCTTTTTACACTTTTATTAGTTACATGTGGCCATTATCTATCGTTTCCTTGAATATGTACTATCTTTTACTAGTCATACTGTATAATGATATCTGATGTTTACGCGAGCACTACACATTGTAAATAAAACTACTTACGGATTATATCGCGTTTGTATTTGATTTATGATTGCCCGACGTTTCGAACACTTTGCAGCATTCATGGTCACGGGCGGACTAAGGTGTCTCACGTCCAACCAGTAATCGTCATTAAATTTTTTTTTTTTTTTTTTGTTTTTTTTTTTTAGTTGTTAAGCATCCAAAGGCAATATGATGTGCATTGAAGTCATCGGCTACAAGTATAGGCTTTGGTAGATCTGTTAAAATATTTTGTAATTTATTTAACCTAATATGTCTACTAGAAGGAGGACAATAACAACATAAAACCGAGAGATTACTACATCCTGTTGATATAGATACAGCAATACTTTGGATATCTTCATAAAAAGTAGTCTTTAGACACTTATATTTAAGATATGATTTGAGGAGTATAGCAACTCCTCCGTGTTCATTCCTGGCATTTTTAAAATGAATATTATATCCTGGTATGTGCAAAATACGAGCACTGTCTTTAAACCAAGTTTCATTGAGAAGACAGATATCAATACACTGATTTTGTAAAAATTATATTAACATAGGCTTTTTATTTATTGCACTTTGAATGTTAAAATGAGCAATACGTAATTGTGACTGTGTATTAGGTGTATGTCGGCGTTGCGCCAGGAATTTGAACGATGATAGTAAAATACTGAGTATGTAATCACTGTATTTATTAGGAGTTCTTGCCGGAGAAGTGAGTGAAGTAAATCTGTCCTCTATTCTAATCTTACAATGTTTTTATAACCTCCGCTTTACAATGAAACGGTCTAGTCTTAGTAACTACAATTACTTTTTATAACAAACAAATAAAACAACTACTTTTACTATCGGAATATAGCTAAATAATAATGATAAATATTCTAATGCATTTAACATAATTCCAAATAGTCAATTTTACACAATTTACATTAATGTAATTAAAGGAAATATTGTTCTCATATATTGTTCAACAGACGGCGCTCTAACTAGAAATAAATTACAATCTTTATTGTGTAAAAACAACTAAATATGGTTACAAATAATTACATTAATTCTAATCGATTTTAATTTGATCAATTATATAAATATTTAAACAATTAAATCAAAGATTTCTAGAAATACATTCAAAAAGTGTCTTAAATATCATAGCATGGTAAATAGCAGTGTTGTTACTACAAATAATTATTTAAATATTAGTTGCAAATATTTCAAACATGTTTATAACTATAATTGATAACACATACATCAACAATTTACAAATATTGCCGATAGAGGGCGATATGCGCCCATATGTACAATCCATTATGAAAGTCTTATTAGCTAATGAAATTAAAGTACGAACTATAGCCATGGTTAAATCATTATTTACAAGCAGCTGGGCCTTGAGTTCCTCAGCTTTTAATAGAACTGGTTTATTTACATTTGGTACAGTGTTATTTATATTATTTACAGGGGTAACAGGAGAGATATTTACATTACTTACAGGGGAATTTTTTACATCATTAAATTTATATGGTATCTTAGCTGTTTTATTTGCTTTTGGTAGAGCAGGGAATGAATTATCAATAATCTTTGTGTTTGTAATACTAGCATATGATATCTTATGTCTTTTTTCTTCTATTTTTTTCAGTTTAATTGGGCATAATTTTGAAATAGCTAGATGTGGGCCATTACAATTTGCACAATATAATTCATTGGGTTTATCACAGTCTCTGTAGAAATGGTCACCGCTGCAGCAACTACATCTCTGTTTGCTATTGCATACTTTGGCTGTATGGTTAAATTTAAAACAGCTATAACATTGCTGCAGTGGTGGTATATAATCAAATACGCGGTATGAAAACAAATCGTATTGTACACAGTCTGGCAATGAGTTGCTCAAAAATGTAAGGCTTACTGTTTGTAAAGGTACACGGCTGTGTCCCACTTTTTTTGAGAAACGACGTATGGCTACTATTTCATGTACCGACGATAGTTTGGAGTACAGTTCTTTATTTGAAATATTTACTGGTACATACCGAATAACTCCAATACGCTCGATTTGTGCTGCTGGTATATAAGCTTTTAGTTTATATTGTTCAAGAAAACTCGAGTTATTAATGAAGTTGTTTGCTGTATTATATTGTCTAAATATTACCGCTATTTTATTGGCGTTTACTCGCCGTATCGTCACCACACCCTTCACTGCAGCAGCAAAAATGTGATTTAAATAGATGGGGCTTTTATTGCCCAGCCGTTCTTTATCTTGGCTTTCCACAAATACTTTAAATTCAAATATACCTGATTGCTCAGGATATAGTCTTTTATAATTAGGTTTATAAAACGTTGAGTAACTTGTATCACCTTCACCACTGTTCATGTCCAAGTCCTCTTTTCTTTTCCTAGCCTTAGGGTTCGGGGGATTATCCCTCTCACCCTCATTTCCTTCCATTATGTATAATTTATAACACTATATACAAGTTAATTTTACGACTTATACACAAAATTGAATTTAATTACGCTGGAGAAAATTTATTACGCCCGCCTCTTTCGAAATTCCCGCCAGAATCTGACTTGCGAATGTGTTGTAACAATGACAGATGACAGCGATTTTGGAGGGACGCTTAAGGGTGCGTTTACTTAGTTCTAATTGTAACAAGTTAAGCATATATCATAACACTACTCCACACTTCTCACACTTTGTTTGTGTGTATTCCTTACACCTAGGCATTTTGCACCTGCCGCGAACACAGTTATCGGGCCAGTGACCAACATTATCTGTCCTTATGTCCTTAGATGAAACATGTTGAACAGGCCCTTGCCTTTTTTTGGCTTGCAGTTCCATTTCAACACTGTTACTGGTGCGGGGCCTTCCTCGTTTGTTACAGAGTACAGCTGCATTATTGACATTGGCTAACACCTCAGCTAGTTCCAGTCTATAGTGACACAAATTCAGAATTGATGATGGAGCTCCATTTCTTTTAAAATATTTATAAACCAGCCAAGAATTTATTACTGTCATGTCCAATAAGTGATAGAAGATACGTAGGTACCACTTTCGACTTCTCATTCCTATGCGATACCTACCAATGAAGCTGTCCATGAGGTCCACTCCGCCCATATGGGCATTGTATTCCTGTATAATATGTGGGCAAGAAATCTTGACCCTAGTCTTATTCGCTTTGTCAAACCTTTCTACTTGGGAGACAGGTTCTGCTCCAACATATGAATATAGGAAAGTGACAGCTTTATTTTCCTTCCAAGTTACAGCTCTCAAATCAACACCATCAAAGCTAGTCATTCTCTTCATAAGTTCCACGGGGAACGGATTTTTTCATCAGTGTTTTTTTGTCAGGTAGTTTGCAATTTACAAGTCTGTTGTACTGTACAGTGCCTAGACTGTAGATTCCTTGTTTGGCAAGATGGGCAACTAGTGGCACAGAGGTATAAAAGTTGTCAAAATATATAATATGATTTATATGCCTTGGGACACCTCTGGATAGCCGGATAACAACACTTCCTACTGGCCCAAAATCTGGCTCATCTTGAAACCGCTCATTCTCTTGACCAGTGTATATCTCAAACTTATGAGCATAGCCTTTTACACTGCACATTACATATAATTTGAATCCCCACCTGTGTGGTTTATTTGGTAGGTACTGCTTCATAAAGTGTGCTACCTTTGTAGCACACATCTGCTCATCAATTGATAGCCTTTGCTCCATAGGAACTGATGCAAACTTTTCATTGAGATGGCTAATTATGGGCCTTATCTTATGGAGTCTATCATGTTGCGGGTGTTCCCTTTGAAAATGTTTTTCATTGTTATTGAAATGCAGAAATCTGCGAATAGTCTCAAATCTGTTGACAGTCATTGTCTTCTTGATTGGTTCAAAACCTACAGTATTAGACCAGTAAAGCCGGACGTTGGGATATTTTATGACTGACATAAATATCAGTATTGCAATTAGAGGTTTGCACCGGAGTGAAATTTTAACAACCGATTGAATTCACCGGTGATTGGGCAATCTCCGGTGAAAAACCGGAGGTCACCGGAAAATAAAGGAATATTATTTCATTTTTTAATTTGTACATTAAAAAATCTATATCTATACCAATAAATAAAATTGTAGTGTCTGTTTGTAATGTCAAAATAATAGGCTTTTTTCATGCTCACACGGTTATTTGCACGATACCTATGCCTAAAATAGCGATTAAAAATTTTTTGTCTGTCTGTCTGTTTGTCGGAACAAACAGACAGACAGACAGACAAAAAATTTTTGTTTTGAAGTTTACCCGGAGGTAAACTTCAAAACAGCTGGGCCGATTTCAAAAATTCTTTCACCAATGGAAAGCTATAATATCAGGGCGTAAACTAGGCTATATTTTATCCCGGTATTCCCATGGGAACGGGAACTACGCGGGAAAAACGACTATAACCGAAGCGAAGCGAGGGCGGTTGCTAGTAAGAAATAAAAATAATCAATTCATATATTTTATATAATCATTTATTAAAAAAAAAACATTTAATAAAGATAACAAACGTTGATTTTGATTTAAGGAACACAACATGTCAACGGCGTCATAGCGTAACATATTTCTTCTATTATTTAGTATTTGCCCTGCCGACGAAAATACTCTCTCTGACCTTACAGAAGTAGCAGGCACAGCTAGGTATTTAAAGGCTATTTCGTCTAAGGGTTTTAAATGTTTGTTGAATTTCCAGAATTGCACAACTTCATCCCAATTGTGGCTTTTTTCTGGATACTGTGTTTCCATATACATTTTAAATAAATTTATTGCCGTAGCGGAGGTCATATCTTCATTACTGGTGTTTCGTTTTAGAAACCCAAGCAAATCCGGGCGACCAGTTTCTCTTGTATTATTTTCACTTGACGTGGCTATTTCTTCTACGCTTTGAGATTAGTTTCGGATCCGGAAAATATTATTTATTTCTGCCTTTACAGCATCTTTGGCAGCCAATTTATTTTGCAGTTGTCTAAAGCTATTTCTAAAAACGGGATGCAGTATAGTAGAAATTCGACAAACAGTTCGAGATTCGTATTCCAATAAACGATCATTCATACAGTTTTCCAATGTTTGTAAAAATATTCCACCTACCGCTGTAGAAATTCTGGGACCCAAACTTTGAATGTTATCGATTAGCCCGTAAATAATAGGTATAATCAAACTAGAGGTTGGATACTGGTCTCCGGTTATCATTTGGGTTGCTTGCTCAAATATATCCAGCAAAAGCACCATATCTTGTAATATTTTTTCTTCTTCTGGGCTAATTATTTGAGGTGCTTGAGGCAGTTTTCTCTGTGCGGCGGTTATACTATCAATTAACTTTAAAATTCTTTTTATCATATAATAAAGGCTGTTCCAACGAGTTGGAACTTCCTGTAGTAATTGTAAAGGTTCTACATCAGGATTTCTCTCTTTTTGTTCTTTTTGCAGTGTTAGTGTAGCAATATTAGACTTATTGAAATATTTGACAATTTCTTTGCATTTCTCTACCAAGTTCATTAATTCTGGAGTGTTTAAAGAATCATTTACAACCAAATTCAAAGTGTGTGCAAAACAAGGCATGTTACGTCCTCCTAACAGTCTAGCCATTTTTATTACGTTGGCTCTATTATCTGTTGTGATGCACACAACTTTATCACGGATTTCCCACTCCATCAATATTTTAAGAACCACATCTTTTAAATGATCTGTACCTCTAGCAGGAACATTTTGTTCAATCGTGTAGTTTTCGCCACAGTTCAGTTTCAGTTAAAAATTGTATGAGAATTAAAACAGCGCTCCGTGGGCATATTTGGAACCGAAATTCGGCAGCACGAACGTAACAATTTTTAGGATAGTATAGATTTCGAATAGTTACAGTTGAAGTAAACACAAAATGTATGGGAATTGGCAGCACGAATTCTTTTTGACGTACGTTATCGTTTATTTACTATAGTAAAATACTTAAACGTTGTCACCGACATTTTTACAGTGAGAATGGTATCGACAGGAGTTGGAAGTGTTTTTTTTATAAATTTAAGATGAAAATGTTTTCATTAAGGGCAAATAGATCGAGATTCACGGCTGTTTGGAGGAGGAAAGATGAGAATTAAGGAGCGTGAATTTTTTTAACCCGTTAACTACGAAGTGCCTTTCGCCATTCAACGTAATAGGAAGCAAAGCAAATGTTCGCTGGCAGTGTGTTATTAAAAGAAATTTGGCAGGCAATCCAATAACATTGCCCGACCCAGACACGAACCCAGGACACCATCATCATCATCTCAGCCCATATACGTCCCACTGTTGGGCTCGGGCTTTCTCCATAATGGAAGGGTAATTGACCTACTATACCACGCTGGTCAGACGTGTTGGTATAGAGTTTTATTTCGAGTTTTCCTTCTCTCGCATAGATGTTATATGCGTTTTATATCCTTTAGTCGGACGGACACCATACTCATATCATTTAACCAAACAGGCAGTCAAATATTTAGTCATCGTTATCATCATCATCATCATCACAGCTCATATACGTCCCATTGTTGGGCTTGAGCCTCCTCCACTATAGGATTGAAATTGACCTATTATACCTCGCTGGCCAGACGTGTTAGTATTTTTTTTTTGTATGGGTGGGCTATGGTAAGCGCACACGCGGTCCATTCCGTCCGGAACGACAATAGGACGGCGCGCGGGCTCATAACAAACCCGTACCCACGTCGCCTTCGTCGTTGGGCCGATCACCGGAGCGGGGTGATTTGTCGTTAATGGTCGGCCCGACGGAATACCCTTTCGGGTACCCTCACCTCTCGCCATCCCTGTCTTGGGACGTCGGTCACCGTCGCGCGGTCAGCCTCTCTGCGGGTGCCGGACTAAAGTCTCCGGTCTGGTCACCCGCGGCCTTGCCTAGGGTGGCATCAGGCGCAGGTACTCGTACCTGCGCCGTCCAAGTCGCCAGCGGTGGAACGTGTCACCGAAGAAGAGCTCCTCTCGCGCACGATCCAGCGCCTCCTTCCATGAGATGACGGCCTCACAGAAGGCGGCGACCGCGACCCAGTTCCTGATGCTATCGAGCATCAACCTGGGGATGGTCAGCAGCGTCTTGTCAGCACCAATGATCGCGGCGAGTTTACGGCGCTCCCAGACGTGTTAGTATAGGGTTTCATTTCAAGTTTTCCTTCTCTTGCACAGATGTTATATGCATATTGATCCCTTAGTCGTCTTTTACGATTACGATTTGTCCGTGTGGTGACGGAGTAAGAATACAATTCACCACTCCCTATCTTGCCCGTAGATGTATAAGTACCTAAAGTAATAGTTTACCTATATGGGCAGTAGCTCTCTCCTCTGAAACGTATAACACGTCACTGCGATCATCAATCAGCCTACCAAGCATAGCGATTACGAATTTAACCTGAAATATGAGTGGTAAAGACAAATAAACAGTCCCCAGCCAAGCCAACTGCCTTGCCTGGCCTGCTATCCTACGGCCTCGTCATGGTAGCGAGCCCGGTGGTGATGAATAGGGGCTGTGAAGAATCTCCGCCAGCAATCCGGCTACCATAGAAAATGACTTTTGGTCCTGGATAAGGCGAAATATGAGGGAGGCCTACGTTCAGCAGTGGCTGGCAAAAAACTGAATGATGAATTACTTTTAAAACAGTACTATTTTTATTACGATATTTTATTTATTTTATTTTATTCAGCACACCAGCAGCACAATTACAGCAGAAGCGCTAATACTACAAATTTAACAATTTTAGCTTAATAGTAATTGCACAGATGATAGGCATGCATGACATTCATTAACACATTAAATTCGAGATACTAATTTTGTATATGAATATAATTATTTGTAACTAATTATTAGTAAAAAAGAAAAACAAAGTATAACAAAGAAGCAATTACTCGCCCTTTAAAAGGCAGTGTCTGTATGTTGCATATGTCATTGAAAATATGTCGATATTATCCATTTCAACAGACTTTATATTATATGACCTTGCCATGCGTGTAAGTGGACTGTTAAAGGAAGTATTTAAGGTAGATGCTGGGATATCAAATATACGAGGTTGTCGCAGAGTTCGCGTGCTGACTCTGAATTTCAGACAGTTGATTAGCGGAGCGTCTATCGAACCATTTATGATCTTGTGAAGAGTTAATAGATCAGAGTTGTTTCTTCGTTTTTTTAGACTAAGCATGTGAAAGTAATCTAGTCTAGTACTATACTCTGGAAGAGCCTTACGTATGCCTTTTTTAATACATAAGTATCGCAGGAAACGGGCCTGGATCGATTCCACTCTATCTATATGAGTTGAGTAATACGGAGACCATATTACAGAACAATATTCTAAGAAACTTCGTACCAATGTATTGTAGAGTATTATGATACTATCAATACTACTAAAATCTTTCGATATTCGGATTATAAATCCAAGTGTTTTTCTAGCCTTACTGACTATACTGTCTATATGTTCACGAAATGATAGTGATGTGTCAAATAATACTCCCAGATCGCGAATCACGTAGACGCGGTTTAGATCAGTACCTTCTATATGATATTTAAATTGTATATAGTTTACTTTATTGGTAAATGAAATAAATTGACATTTTTTTAAGTTGAGTGACATACTATTCTTATGACACCATTGTTGAAGAATATCTAAATCATTTTGCAATTTGAAACAGTCACTAACATCCATTATATTGTGATATATTTTTAGGTCATCGGCATAAGCCAAGCAGTTACAATTTAACATGTATAAGAGATCATTTATGAATACTAAAAACAGTAATGGGCCTAATTTTGAGCCTTGGGGAATACCAGAACTAAGCGTAAATGGTACAGAATCATAACCTGCCAAAGTAACTATCTGAGACCGATTAGCTATATAACTCTCTAACCAACGCAACAGACTGCCATGAATTCCGGCATGCTGTAGTTTTAATATTAAAATTGAAAAATTCACCCGATCGAACGCCTTTTCAAAATCTGTATATACCGCGTCGACCTGACCCCTGTTTTCGAAGATATTCGTGATAAAACTCGTGTATATGAGCAAATTCGATGTCGTAGATCTGTTGGTAACGAAACCATGCTGACTCTTACTAATTATATGACGTAAGTGAGTAAAAACGACGCCATAAATCAGACCTTCAAAAAGTTTTGCAAACTGCGAAATAATCGATATTGGTCTATAATTAGTAACGTCACTCATGCTACCAGATTTATAAATAGGAACAATATTTGTCACTTTCCATAAATCGGGCAAGATGCCCTCTTTAAGAGATTTATTATAAATTATGTATAGTGGCTTGATAAGAGCATCAATGCAGAGACGAATAAAGATAGGTGAAAATAGGTAAAAAATAGGTAAAAAATTCATAGGGTATCAGGGTAATAGGGTACCTATGAATTTTTTTAGCCTTAACAAATCGCCAAAAAGCCTTTACGTTAATTTTTAATTCATTTTCTATTTTTGATATATATTCCTTAAAACATTGTCCTATCATTTTTTTTGTCCTTGCCCGTAATGTCTTGTAAGTGTCATAGTCTCTCGGATTTCTAAATTTTTTATATTTAAGTCTAAATTTTTGTTTTTCGCGAAGAGTTTTTATCAAAGATGACGTGAACCATACTGGATTAGTGCCTTTTTTATGTTTACCTTTGGGAGTGTGTTTTTCTATATTTTCCCATAAAATGTTGTAAAATTTTAAAACAAATTCATTACAATTTAGGTTATAGTGATTATCCCAGTCCACCAGTGATAAATCACGCACACAGGATTCATAATCTGTTCTAAAAATTAAATATTTGGAATGCGACGTGTTTTGAATCAAATCTGCATGAGAGTTATTGTTTAATACAAGCTCCAGTGGCGGATGGTGCACGTCGGATTTACTCAATGGGAATGCCCGAGATGTAAAAATGTTGAAGTGTTCACTGACAATAGCAAGATCAAGACACTTTTCATTATAATTATAAATTTTGTTAATTTGCTTACATCCAGATATATTCAAAAAGTCCTTAAGAACTAATGATTTAGCGTCACTCACACCCAGAAAGGGATTAACATGGTCATTCCATTTAACATCAGGTAAATTAAAATCACCCAGTATCAATGTAATGCTATCAGTATGAAGTAAACAGACTTCTTCCGCTCTAGTTAGAAATGTCTCAAACACATGACAAGGTATATAAGATGGTAAATAAACTAAGCAGAGATTTATATGGACACCACCTGCACCAACATTCAGCCACAAATCCTCCACAGAGGTTTGCCAATTAATATTATTAATAACTTTAAACTTATTATTAACTGCTATCAGTACCCCAACACCATAACTTTTAGAATACAATTGTTTAAATTCAGCACCTCGATCACGACGAATGACAGTATATCTCGGATCAAAGTATTCCGAAGAGGAAAATGAATCATTTAACCAAGTTTCCGTTAAACAGATTATGTCATAATCAGAATTCAGAATTCACAGATAAATTTCATGAGACTTTGTTTTCATACCTCTTATATTCTGATAGTATATCGATAAACCAACCATTGGGATAATAAAGTCTCATTAAACATGTTATATGAAAGAAAAATTCTAAATCCATGTTAGCTTAGGTATATATAACTAAACTATTTTATCTAAACACTTTTCCTCCTTGATAAGTATGCTTGCAGAGTTTTCGTTTTTGCAAACAAAGATCTTGCCGTATCGGATCCAGACAAACTTATAAGACTTTTCTTTGGCCCTCAGTCGGGCAGCGGCGTGTAGTGACTTGTATAAAGGAGATAAATGCTCAGACACGTAAACTGGTACTTTTTCACCGCCATAGCCCAGATGAGATGTATTTAGCTTATTGTCCTTGTGGGCTTTATTGTATTTGCTAATTGCAGAATAAAATTCATCGCGACATCTCATCTGCTACGCAGCTTCACTATTACAGAGCGTGGACGCGATTTGTTATTACTTATACTGGCGACTCTAACGCACTTCAAAATGTCATAGTCAAGTCAATTTTTTTTTTTTTTTTGTTAATTGCTAAGTTCCACAGACTTATGTCCGTGCCGTTGTTATGTTTACATTGTTTTTTTTTTAAGTTTGACTCTATATAAAAATAGTTTTCTTGAAGTGACTTTATTACACTTGATGTTACTAAAAGTGGTGTTACATTTACATAAAATAGAATTAGCAAGTGACTCTATTACTTAGAATTTTCTGTTGGTATTGTTGAATTGAATTAATAAATTTATGAGTTTAACTAGTGAGATATTGAAGTGATTTAATAAATTTGTGGATTTAACTAAGTGAGTTTAAGTAAGATAAATTTTTGTGTTGATGTTCTTGTATTTCTCTTCTATAATGAAGATGTCTAGTGGTGTCTTCCGGTATTTGCGTCTTTGCGCTGATGTTTTAGGCTTCTGTTTGGTAATTGTTTAGCCCTGCGCTCATGGTTGGTTGGTTGGTATCGTCTTTGTGGTCGTCCAATTGCGCTGATGTTAAGGGTTTCCTTGTTATGTAACCCTGCGCTGATGGTTTGGATTTGTTCAATCAATGTTCGTGTCTTGCGCTGATGTTGATGTTGCAGGCTTCATTCGGTGTATAGCCCTGCGCTCATGGTTGGTTGATTGGTGTTGACGCGCCTGTGGTGAGTCCGAGTTCTTCCATGACTCTCGCGTCTCTGTGTTTTATGGCCATCCGTCTGATGTAGTCCAGTACAGTGCTCGGTTCCTAATCGATCGACTTCCTCATAAGTAGTGTGTATATATGAAAGGGGTCTGCTATCTCGAGAGTAAAACAAGAAATAAAACTCACTGGCGTATGCTCCATAACCGACTGTTTAATATTTATCTAAATCTGTGTGGGTACTTTAGCTTATAAGTACCCACCATACATACATAACACCCTACCACTAAACTTAAGGTATAATAATAAAAGTAAAAATAGTAAATATAAACAAAAAATATACATAAAGTTGAACTTAAATCTAAAATATTACGCAGGATTACAAGGGGAATCTAATAACCGGTTTCCTCACGCGTTTACTTCTGGGCTCGGCTGCTATCACGGGAGTCGAGGTGGGTGGTAGCGCAGGAACAGTCTCGGTTCTATCGTCACTTTTAACATTTATCTCCTGCTCCGGAAACGGACTGACTATAATTGATTGCGAAGACCTCCCCCGTAATCGATCTATATGCCGCTTAATATTTGGACCGTTTTCCCTACTAATAATGTAAAATCGCGACCCTATTTTTTGTATAATTTTACCCTCTACCCATTTCTCCTCTCCTCCGAAACCCCGGGCCCACACGCTATCGCCTATTTCAAAAGTTCGCAATTTACCACTCATCCTATTAGTTAGCTTGTTTTGTGCCTCATTCACTCTTTGCTGCACGTTACTATTAATAATACCAGAGTGAAGTAAATCTAAACGAGACCGCAACGTTCTATGCTGCAGCAAGCGAGCCGGTGATTCACCTGTCGTGTTGTGAACTGTATTTCTATACATAAAAAGATAAGACTTTAACGCGGTATCGATATCTATTTTATCTCTGAGCGCCTTTTTTAATGCTTTTTTGCATAATTTAACCGCGTTTTCGGCGGCTCCATTTGAGGCAGGGTGATATATTGGTGTAAAGATATGTTTAATGCCATTAAGACGCATAAAATTGGCTAACTCAGCACTAGTGAAAGGTGGCCCATTGTCTGACACAATCTCTCGCGGTAATCCAAACCGAGCCAATACATCTCTCAAAATTTTTAAAACTTCTTTTGCTGTCGTACTTTTCATCTCGAATGCTTCTATCCATTTAGTTGAAGAATCAACTATAACAAAAAATGTTTTGCCATACAAGGACCTAAAAAGTCTAGATGTAATCTACTCCAGGGCTCCGATATATATGTCCATGGCTGTGGTGGCGCCTTTGGTGGTGCTGCGGCTTCCAATCTACACGTCATACAGTTTCGGCACACCTGTTCTATATCAGCGTCAATTCCCGGCCACCACACGTAACTGCGAGCAATCGACTTCATTTTTACTACTCCCATGTGATTAATATGTAATTCTTTTAATATATTTTCGCGAAGGGTAAACGGAATCACCATCCTATATCCCCACAGTATACAACCAGAATCTGTGTATAGTTCATTTCTCCTGTCAAAGTACGGTTGTATACCAGGCTCTATACAATGTCCTGGCCAACCTGACTGCAAAAAAATTAATATTTTTCGTAATAGAATATCCTTATTAATTTCCTTACTTACATCATTACTGGTGATTGGCAGAAAATCTTGAATAAGTTTCACGTATGTCGTCTCCTTATTCTCCTTCACTGGCCGTCCTACACATAATCGTGACAAGGCATCCGCTCCGTTTTTATCTGTTGGGACATATTGTATATCATACTGGTAACCAGAAAGAGTGACAGCCCATCTTTGTAGCCTACTGGCCGCCATAGTTGGTATACCTGCTTTGTCACCAAAAATCGAAACTAAGGGCTTATGATCGGTTTTTAACGTGAATCTACGTCCATACAAATATTGATGGAATTTATTTACACCAAAAATAATGCCTAACGCTTCTCTCTGTATCTGAGAATAGTTACGTTCCGCCGCATTTAATACTTGAGAGGCGTACGCGATAGGTTGTTCTGCCCCCTCTGGTGATACGTGAGCGATCACCGCCCCTATGCCGGTAGCACTAGCGTCTGTCGTTAATGTCACGGGTAGCTGAGGGTCGTAATGAGCAAGTACTTCGCTAGATGTTAATAGACGTTTAACTTCCTTAAACGCTGTCGAACAATCCCCCGTCCAAACAAACTTACTGTTTTTCTTTAGTAACGCATACAACGGTGTCAAAATCATGCTAATATTTTTAACGAACTTGGCGTAGTACATTACCATACCTAAGAATGATCTAACCTCGGTAACAGTAGATGGCATTGGTGCCTTTTGTATAGCTGTAATCTTATCTGGGGAAGTTCTCACTCCATCTTTACTGATTATGAACCCCAAATAAGACACCTCGTCAGCAAAAAATGTACACTTTTCTTTTTTAACCTTCAGTCCGTACTGTTGTAGTCTATCAAAAACCTTATATAGAGTCTGGATATGTTCCGCATCATTCCGACCTGTCAGAATGACGTCATCCAGGAATATTCCCACTCTCGGCAAGTCCCCAAAAATTTGTTCAATTTTTCTTTGAAAAATGCCAGGGCTCGACGATAAGCCATAAATTAAACGATTATATTTAAATAATCCTCGATGAGTATTTATTACAGTATACGATTTAGAATTTTCATTTAAACAAAATTGAGCGTACGCTTGAGAAAGATCAATTTTGGTAAATTTTTGACCGGAATGTAATTTTGCAAGTAAATCTTCAATCCTAGGTAAGGGAAAACGGTCGACCTCTAAACATTTATTTAAAGTTATCTTATAGTCACCACATAATCGCAACGAGCCGTCCTTTTTAATGACCGGTACGATCGGCGTAGCCCAGTCCGACGTCTCGACGGGCGCGATCACACCATCCCGCAGCAGCTGGTCGAGCGCTCGCTCAACTCGTTCCCGCAGCGCGTAAGCGAGTGGTCGCGCCCTCATGACCACCGGCCTCGCGTCGGGCCGCACTCGCAAGCTAACCTCGCCCCCCGTAAAACAGCCGAGCCCATCCGACATAACGTTAGAGAATCTGGAATATAATTCATTAACATTGAAAGACACGCAATTATACATTTTGCTATTATTAGATATTGTCTTATATATTGCCTGCAAATTAATCTGTAGCTCATTTAACCATTCTCTCCCTAACAAAGGTTCATTACCATTAGCGATAACATATAAGTCCAACTGTTTACAACAACTTCCATACCTAACACATGGTTTTATTTTACCTTTGGGTTGTACTTTCTCACCGGTATAATAATTCATTATGATGTCGGGTACTAACAGAGGTACGTCACCAAACAACTTTTTATAACATTCATAACTAATGCAAGATATTCTACTACCGGTATCTATTTCCATTTTGAGATTTAAATTATTTATTGATATGTTTACAAAATAAGGCATGTAACGGTCACAATGGCTAAAGTTAAAAACATTAAAGTTTACCTGCGCTAAGTTGTCATTATAAACATCAGTCTCCTCGTCGCTGATATTATTGTCTGTCTGTAACCATTTCATACTCCTCTTAAGACTAGGGCAAACTTTCTTTAACCCTTAGTAGCCTGATTTACGCGAGTCTTCTTTTTTAAATATTACTGTATTTGCTTGAGGGTCTAGATGAAGGGAAAAATAGCTAAATAAATCACAATATTTATTTTACATATTTATTTAAAAAAAAAACAGGTATCAATTTTGATACTTCAGGCATTATGGCCATAAAGAAATCTTAAATGACCTATGCATGAAATAATGCGAAACATCGATTGTTTTTATTATCGCATAAAGATACTTTGCATTTTTTACAGAACCAGGAGGTAAGTTTCCTACAATTACTAAATTTACATTTATTCCTAGACTCCATAAATATTTTTACATGGCCAATACAATCGGAACGCACGTCAGTTGGGGGTAGTACTTGTGCACCTGTCCGGGGTTTTTTAGAGGGTACTGTATTGTCTTGTTGACTGTTGGTACTGGGTCTGCCCCTTTTATTTTTTGAGTGACTTTGATATCTACATAAAGTATCGGCAAGCTCAGTTCTAAAATCTGCTAACTTCATAATATTCTTCTGAAGTTTTCCTTTCCTTGTGTTTACCTTTTTGTACAGTACCCAAGCATTGATGACAGTCATGTCTAACAAGTGGTAGAAGAGCCTCGTTGTCCACTTTCTCGACTTTATGCGGATGCGATATCGACCAATGAAGCTATCCATCAAATCAACGCCGCCCATGTGTGCATTATATTCTTTTACAACCCGAGGACATGATATTTGAATATTGGCCTTTAGTTTTTTTTCGTAGCGGGTTATAGTATCCGCTGGTTCAGCGCCAACATACGTGGATAGTAATAATACCTGTTTGTTGTCTTTAGCACTAATTTCTTCAAGTAAAACATGCATTTGCTAAAAAGAATTATATCATAGCGAAAATAATGTATTCACTTACCTCAAAAGTATTTATATTCTTCAGAAAAAGAAAATATATCAAATTTATATTCAACAAAACTTTTAGTAAAATGTGTTTACTTGTTCACTTTGCCGCGCAAGTAATATGTCACAGATAAAATAAAACAATAATGACATTTGTTTTTTTTTTAATTTCGTTGGATAGAATACTATACAACAGTAAAATACATACAGCCAACATATAAAAAAAAACTAATAGTAATGTGAATATTCGGTTTAAAATATTAGTATCAAAATTGAAACTCTAGGTTATTAAGGGTTAAATGTCCAATCTGATTACACACGCGACACGTATAGTTTTTAAACCGACACAAAATCACTTAATGTGTCGCTCCGCAGGCCGTACATCGACTAGCTTCTGGTCTCGCGGCTACCCGCGCCGACCTCCCCCGTTGTGAGCTAGCCTGAGTACCAGACGTACTGCGCCTTGATGTAGCTACCTGATGGGTGCTCACTGACTTTGATAAACCATAGTTATTTTGATTGTCATTTCCTCGCGTCTGGTCTCGGGTCTCCACCATCGCAGAATCGGTTGCCGCGGCTTCCATCGCCACAGCCAACTGGAAGGCCTTGGTGAACGTCGGTATCTCTCCCGTGAACAAACGCTGTCTTATGACGTCATTGTCTAAGCCACATATAAACTGATCTCTGAGATTATTGTCAAGTTCGGTTTTGAAATCACAGAATTTGGTGAGCTTCTTTAAATCGGCCACATATGTTGCCATACTTTCCCCCCTTAACTGCTTCCTTTGTCTAAATTTATATCTTTCCGCTAATATATTGGGGCGTGGCTGTAAATGACTTTGCATAATCTCCACAATTTCTTGAAAAGACAGTGACGCTGGTTTCCTTGGTGTACATAAGGTAACTAAAAGCTCGTAACTTGCACTTCGCATCACTGTAATTAAGGTCCGGCACCCTTAAATCCACCGTAACTTCGTTGACAATGAAATATTGCTCGAGTCGTTCAATGTACAGAGTCCAATCATCTGAGTCGGTGTTGAAAACTTCTAATTTTCCTACGGGCATTTTGCTGCTTCTGATAATAGTGGAATTATAATACTCTCGGCTCCTCCTCGTCGCCAAATAGTGTGTATATATGAAAGGGGTCTGCTATCTCGAGAGTAAAACAATAAATAAAACTCACTGGCGTATGCTCCATAACCGACTGTTTAATATTTATCTAAATCTGTGTGGGTACTTTAGCTTATAAGTACCCACCATACATACATAACAATAAGGTTCCATACGGCATCTTTACGGGTGTCGGTGTAGTATGTGCAGGACCTAGTATGTCTGGAGATGGCTACTGTGGCGTGTTGGATACTATTGTGTATCTTTTGCACCGTGTCTTTCGTCTGGATTATAATGACGTGTGGTGCGCCGAGTCCCTGGGCCTCGTGGATGGTACGCAATTCAGAGCCCTCACCTGAGCCGTATCCTCTTTCTTTGAGACTCTGTTTCTCTGACTGGGTGTGCGTCAGGTATAATGTCTCTGGGAGGTCTGGTGGTATTTCGGCATCAGTGTATGGTTTGATTTCCAGGGATTTTATAATTTTGTTGGACGAGTATATGCCGCTGTAGAGTTCTTGGAGGTCATACGCTGTGTCCATGGGACATCTGTGCGTGCACAATAGTTCCTGTGTGTCTGTTAAATTTTCTGCAGGTTTGTCATATAAGAGTGTGAAGAGATTATCTCGGTCCAGGTATGGAATCTGGTTTGTATCTCCGATGAGAAGAAACTCCTTGGCCTTAACGGTGCGCATCAGGAAAACTATGGAGCCGAAGTGGTTGATGAGTGCTTCGTCAATAATTAGACGCCTTAGCACTGTGGTTTTTCCTGTTCTGACTCCGTTCGTCAACGCCGATGCCACTGTGTAAACATTCCTGGCCGCCTTCTCCTCCATATGCTGGCTGATTCTCTTTTTAAGGTCGTCCTTAGCTTTAAGCAGGGATGTTAGGACGACATCACTTTTAGGGTTGAAGTTGTTCAGTTCAGTTCAGTTGTTCATGATCCAGGTGGATTTACCGCAACCTGGGACTCCATTGACTAAGGTGATTTTGTCTGGTAAGTCCCATGTGGTGCACTTTTCTGATTCCTGGACTCGATGTAATATTTTCTCGTTCAACCAGATTTCTGTGAATTTGGCAGTTATGACTATGGGGTCATCTGCCGGTGTAAGGAATGTTATTCTACCGATTTCCTTTGTGGTTTCCTCGTCAATGCTCACAAAGCCTGCGGTGGCACTGAACGCAGCCATGTGGGTTGAGATGGGTTTACCCACCATGACTTCGCCCGTGTGGTTGTTGTATACTGTGGCCTCCTCTGCCTCGAGTATGACTTCCAGCAGCCCTTGGTTTTGGTGGTTGTAGGCTTCTAGTATCTTGCTGGCAGTCCGGGCCTTGATGGTTATTGTCCCTTCAAGGATGGCCTTGAATTCCAGGAAGGCGTTTATGTAGAGGTCCAGTGCTGTGTTCACCGGTTGGTAGTTGGGTGGTTTAACTATTCCTTTCTGTGCATTTGTTTCCTGCAGTTTTCCTTGCGCTATGATTGGGTTGGGCTCTTCTCTGGTGAAGGCCTCCAGAGCGGATGCAAGGCGCATCGTGCTGGCTTCCAACGGGTGTTTTTTGGAGATATGCTTGAGTAACGGCTTGAGCAAGGTTGTGGAAGTTTGCGGGGCTAGCTCGGGCAGGTTTTTGTCGTTTGGGTTGGCAGTGGAGATTTCGTCGTTTATGTTTGTCGCGGTATATGTTGTAGATGTTGTTGGGGGAGCCAAAAGGAAGCTCAGATCTTGGCCTCTGTTTTCATACGTTATGAAATGGTGGTGTTTCGAGGGCATTATGCACCCCATATAGTCCGCGACTTCTCCTCTGTCGAAGCCTACCCTCATTGCGGCCACGCTGATGACTGGGGACGGTGTTGGTGGTTTCTTCGCTGTTTTTAGCTATGTTTTGAAGGAAAGCGCTAGCCTGCGCAAATTGGGTCAAATTGGTCTGCCTTCCGAACGCGAGGATGACCTTATTGTTGGCTCGTATTAGGCGGCACGTGGAGTTGTCTATCTGAATTGCACTGTAGGTGTTGTATTTAGAGAACTTGATAGTGTTTCTACTAGTGCTTCCTTTCAATAGAGCTGCGAGTCCAGGTGATATGGTTACTCTATTTTTACCGTCCAAGTGGCAGTACGCTATGCCCAGTCTCTCTTTGTTCGTCGACATAAATAAGGCCACTGGGCGTGTTCTTATGCCCGATGTTCCCATTTCGCCGTTCTCAAGTATTTTATATTTTGCGACATCTTGGAGTGGTGGTCGCTCTGTCGCTATGGTCTTCCTAATCCCCGGTTGTATTATTGTTGTTGTTATTGGAGTTGGTGTTGGTGTTTGTGCGGGAGTTGTATTGTTGGGCCTTGGTGTTTGGGCACTGAGTGACGTGCTGTTTCTCAATGAGGCCTTACGCATGATTTCATCAACGTAGGCGAGAAAGGTCGGTCTTATTTCATTGTCACTCATGATTTTTTGCAGTTCGTGTCTCTTGATGTTTACTCCTGTTTCAATTTCGAGTTCAGTCCGCTCAGCCAGATAGCGAGGGCAGTCGTATATTATGTGCCATATGTCTTCTTCGGTTAGGTCATCGCATTCGCAGCTGGGGTTGTCCTTAAGCTTGAAGCGGTGCAGGTAAGCTGCGATGCCTCCGTGACCCGTGAGCGCCTGCACTAGGGTTGGTGTCAGCTTTGTTGATCTCACCAGACGATAGGTGTTATTTACGTCCGGGAGAAATTCTTTGGTGACTTCCCCTGTTGTGGAGGCTGCGTACCGGTCCTGCCATATTTTCACGGTTTCCTTGCGGATCCTTTCCTTGACGTATGACAGGGGCACTTCGTCGTAAGATATGGCGGGTGTTGTTGCCAACGCTGCTTTCTTCGCAAGTTCGTCAGCCCGTTCATTACCTGTAGTGCCGACGTGCGCTCTCAGCCAGAATAGCCTTATCGTTCTCCCTTGTGCGCGGATCTCTTCCATATTTCTTCTAATAATGTAGGTTAGAGGTGTGATGTTATTCGGGTTCTTGAGTAAGTCGAGCGAGGATCTTGAGTCGCTGAGTATATCGATGGATATGGCATCGCTACTCTTGAACTTCTCAATGGCTCTATGTAATGCGTACATTTCAGATTGGAAGACCGTGCAGTAGGGTTCTAGGCTGAACAATGAGTAGTGGACTTCCTGTTCTCCTTCCCACCAAGTTAGGGCAGCACCTGTTTTCCCTTCGATTTTGCTGCCATCCGTATAGATTTGGGGTCCGGATACTTGGTGGTCTGTGATAGTTTCGGAGTCCGTTTTCTCGAGGAGCTCGTATGTGATGCCAATGATTTTAGAGGGATGAGGCAGTTCCACGAATGGTACCCTCTTTTCGAGCTCTTTGTTCGACGGTAAATAATCCTGAGAGTAGCCTTTCTTGGCTTTATAAAGGCTGGCGTGCTCTTGAACTCTGAGGTCGAGTGGTATTAGTCCCGTGAGCACCAGGGCTGATGTCAAGGAGACTGTTCTGTATGCTTTGCAGATTTTTAAGGCAAAGCTGCGTTGGATGGCGTTAAGCTTTCTCTTGTTAATTTCCAGTTCAGTGGCGGGTGCCCACGCGCTGGAGGCGTAAGTTATGATTGGCTCAATGACCGCTGTGTATATTGTTCTTATAATTTCTCCGTTTAGGCCCCAAGTCACTTTAGCTGCACAGGCCAGCTGTTTGTATATAGCAGTCGCCTTTTTACTGACTGCGTCCACGTGACTAGTGAAAGTTAATGTGTTGTTGATGTGGAGCCCCAAGATCTTAATGGTTTCGACAGTTTCCACTGGCTTGCCGGACATATTCAGTAGTACGGGGTCGAACTTGAGTTTTTTTGTTAAAACCATCGCCTGGGTCTTGTGCGGCGCAAAGTTCAGTTTATTCTGAGTTCCCCATTGTACTACCGTATTCAGTGCTCGGTTCGCCGTTTCTGTCAGATCTTCGCTGGAGTGTCCGGAGAAGGTTAAAACTACGTCGTCCGCAAATGCCTGACATCTTATCCCCTCGTCTGTTAGTAATTTTAGAAGCGAGTCTAGGATGATGTTCCAGAAGGTCGGTCCTCCAATGGAGCCTTGGACGCATCCCTTCGTGGTTGGCTTTTCACTGGTTGTTCTTGCGTAGTTAACTATTATTTTGCGGTTGGTGAGGTAGGAGCCGATCATGTGGTAGAGATTGCTTGGGCTGTTCTTGCATGCCAGTTGGTGTATAAGGGCTGGCCACCAGGCGTTGTCGATTGCGCCCTCTATGTCCAGTGATATTACGAGCACAATTTTCTTATCCGCGATTTCCTGCCTGATGTGCTGAGTGAGGTCATAGAGTGCGTCCTCGGTGCTACGCTGTGGCATGAAGCCGTATTGGCTTCATGCCACAGCGTTGGCAGTCAAAGTCGCAAGGATGTAATATTGAATGCGACCTATCATCATCTTTTACAAGGTTTTGCCAAGGACCGATAGCAGGCCGATTGGTCTATAGGATTTCGGCTGCGTATAATCGTCCTTACCGGGTTTCTTAATTATGACGACGTGGGCTATCTTCCATTGTGAGGGAAAGTATTTCAGTTTTAGGCATTGGTTGGATATTGCCAAAAACGTATCCCTGTCTGTCCGTATAGCCTCAGTGCAGATGTCGGCTGTCAATCCGTCAGGGCCCGGTGCTTTCCTTGGTTTGAAAGATGCGAGCACCTTTTCGAGCTCTTCCCATGTGAAGGGTGGGTCGTCTGGTCTTAGCTGTTGTGGTTCGGCTGATGTTAGTTGCCTGTTAGGTGGGGTGTATCACATTCCGCAGAGTCATCCGGATAAAATGTTTGGGCCAGCAACTTCGCAGAGTTTACCGGGCTGAGTGTTATGCCGTTGTTGTCTCTGAGCAAGATGTCGTCTTGTTGCCTGGCCGTTTGCCTTATCACTCTGTAGATGCCATCCCACATGCTTTCTTTTTCTTGTTTATTACAGAATTCCTTCCAGCTTTTTGTTTGGGCTTTTTCTGCTGCCTCAGTATAGAGTTCTTTAGCTCTTAGGTATTCCTCTATTACTGAGTTTTTCCTGATGGGTGCGGCGTTCCTTATCCGTCTCTTCAGGTGGAACGTATTCCTTTTCAGGACCGTGAGTTCTATTGTCCACCATGGCGGTGTCGAGTCGGTTTTTCCTGGTCTTATCTTTGGTATAGTGGACTCGCACGCCTCGTGTATTGCGGTGGAGTAGTCAGTGATGGTGTTCTCCATGTCGTGGGTGTTTTCTATTCCTCCGACGTTTATAGGGTTAAGATGTTTATTTGCTAGTTTTAGATTGAAGGTCTTTCTGAAACTTTCCCAATCCGCCTTCCTGGTGATGTACCTTCTCGTTGTGATTCTAGGTAAGGGCTCAAGGTTCTTTCCAAGCCTCAACGAGAAGGTGATGGCGTTATGATCAGACGTGGTAATGTCTCTGTCTACTCTCCAGTCTTCTATTTTCCCTAGCAGAGGGCTGCTACAGGTGGTGACATCTATGATGCTGGTGTACAGCTTGCCCCGTCTATTGGTTTCGAAAGTCGGGGTATTCCCTTGATTTAGGACATGGAGTTCCATTTCATCCGTGAAGCTCACGAACGCTGCTCCTCTCTGATCTTCCGTAGGGCTGCCCCACCATGGGCTCCAAGCGTTGGCATCGCCGCCCAGTATTAGGTTTTTTGTTGGCAGTTTAGACATCACCGCACGTAACCTGTTTAAGTTTGATTCTATATCTTGATCACCCTCCAAGTATATGGAGATTAGAGCGATGTTTAAATCTCCAGCTCTAATTACGGCCACTGCCTCAGTATGTGTTGTTAGTTGAGGGTCTTGAATTACCTCCAGGTATTGGCCAAATATGATAATGGCGGCTTTGTTCGGTTTGTCGCGGCTTAAGGTGCACTGAATTGTTTTGGTGCCCGGGTGCTCTTTTAAGTTGCCTGTTTTGCCAACATATGGTTCTTGAACTAGGGCAATCTGCACTCCTCTATCCTTAGCTGCGCTTTACAACTCTGCCGTGGCCAGTTTGGATCTCTGGAGATTGGCCTGTATGATTCTTATTGTTTTAATTGGAGGATGATGCTTGTCTGGTTTGTTAATTTTTGTTAAGGTGCCCTTAGCACAGGTAGGTTATCTTCGATCTGGCTATGGCGTCCCATTTCTGTCTTTGTGGGCACAGATCTGAGTGCGCCAGATATTGGGTGTCGGATGAATTGCTAGGTGTTGTTCGGGAGCAGCTCATGCAATTTATGCATTGTGGTGGCAGGTTTTTGGCTCTCCGTTGGCAATCATCCCATGAGTGTTGGTCACCGCAGTAGCCGCATCGACTCTTTTCCTCCTGGCAGTGGGCTCTGGTATGACCGTAGTCCAGGCAAGTTGCACACTGTACTAGGGGGGAGTAGTCCATGACTGGTCTCTTCTGTATGCCTATATAGACACTCCCTGTTTCCACTAGATGTTTGTGTATGATGGGTGATACTTCTAGTACTGGGTGGCAGGTGAGATTGTTTCTTGCCTTTTTTCTGAATCTGAGTAGGATGTTGATTTCCGACTTTGGTATGTTGGCTGTGAGGTTTTTGTTTTGAGCCAGGAGTTGTGCTACAATGTCCTCATCACTCAGTGGCGTAGCGTGCCTTGTCGGGGCCCCGTATAAAAATTTTTTTGGAGGCCCTTATATGGAGGTAAAGATTTTTCACAAAAGAAAAAAAATATTGTGAGAAGTAATATTTATTTATCACATAATTTACCCATTTTACAAATAAAAATCGAATTTTAAATATTCACTCTCCTTGCCTTTTTATCGGCAAACTGATTTATTAAATCATTTATGGCTGATGATGATTTTAGTTTTTCTAAAGTTTCTGCCTCTATGGACAATAGTGAGATGTCTGACAGCCGTTCTTGTCCCATCGAAGTTCTTAAGTAATTTTTTATTAGTTTTAATTTTGAAAAACTTCTTTCTGCCGTTGCGGTTGTAACTGGAAGGGTCAAGAATAAAAAGCATGCTGTGATTACCTCGGGAAAACTGGATGCAAGACTATTGAATTTTACTAGCAATAATTCAATGAGTTCTTTAATGGAATAAATTTTTTTAATTTCAGAATTTAAGCATGTTTTTAGAGCCTTTAATTGGTCACAAAGATTAAGTGAGATGTCTTTACTGTATTTAGCAGACAGTTTTCCGGAAGCGTTTAATATCTCTTCGCTTGAAGAAGATAGGAGTTTCTCCGGTTGTAATATTTCGAATATACTACTCAGGTTGCAAAGGCTCTGAAATCTTTCTTTAGTTTGAGAAATTAATATATCTAAACAGCAATAGTATACATTGACTTTGAAATAGGATTCCGGGTCGGAAATTCTCTCATCTTGTGATAACTCATCAAAAAAACGCTTCGTTATCTTTCGCCTACTGTTTTTAAAAACAGTTGTTACCCCCCACTTTTTTGCTAAATCTTTGGATTCATTTAGCAAACTATTAAATGAATTCTGATTTCTTAATTGGCACAGTCTATTTAAAAGATTACTTAATAAAATACTAGATTTCTGTAAGTCATTATTTTCATGCTGTAGAGCTTTAGAAACAGGATTAATAATTTCAAATAGTGAAGAAAAAAATGTAACGAGCACTAAGAAATCAAAACTCTCTAAAATATTAATTATACTTTTACATTCTTCACGTTCATCTTTTTTATTTGAAATTAAATTTAGTTGGTACAAAGTTTTCATGATTAGTAAAAATTTTTCTTTACTGCTAATAAAGCGTCGTTCCTAGAAGACCATCTGGTAGGACATACCTTTTTAAGGGTAATCAAATATTTTTCAGATGAATCGTCACTTAGCATAGCCCAGCGTTTTATACTATTGCCAAAAAAAGTATATATTTTTTCTAAATTATCGAAAAAAGTCGATACTTCACGAACATGTCTCGCAGCATCGTTCAAAACCAAGTTTAAAGCGTGCGCAGCACAATGAACATAATCGGCATTTGGAGCATGCTCTTTTATTAGGGTTTGTAATCCTCCATACACACCCGACATAACATTTGCTCCATCGTATCCCTGTCCTCTACATTTAGTCAAATCAATTCCATATTCTTTAGTCAAATTTAAAATGACAGTTTTCAGACCTGCAGCACTGCAATCGGTTACTGCTATGAATCCTAAAAAGGACTCACAGATTTTTATTTCTTTAGGCACATTATCATCATTTTCTGTAACCGAGATATATCGAAAAACTACAGATAGTTGGTCAATTTTTGACAAGTCTTGTGTTGTATCCAGAATTATTGTCAGAAATGGAGCTTTTTTAATTTCTGAGATAATACTGTTCCTAACGTTAGTACCAAGCAAACTAATAATTTCGTTTTGAATCGTAGGGCTTAAATAATTTATTTCACCTTTCGGTTTTAGAAAAAGTTCTTTTAAAGTTGCATCATAGTTAGATAGCAGACGTGAAATTGCCAGAATCAGAATCATGCCCCCTCAAAGGTAGATTACAAGATACTAAAGTAATTATAACATTAATTATACGATGCAGTACATCTCACCAGAATGTAATTTTACTATCGATTTCACTTTTCAATAGAGTATCGATGGTATTTCCTTGCAACCAATTATTATAAGAGAGTGAGGCACTAATATGCTACTGTGACTTTTCATGGTCAAGAATAGTTTGTGTGAAATTGCTTCTAACCGAAACACCGTTAACCCAAGCAGAGGAGTACGATTTGTTTTGACGATCTGCTAATAACCAACAGAAGTGACAGTACGGTTTGTTTAAAACGTTAGAATAATATAACCATGGTCTTATAATTTTTATGCCTGCCTGATTGAAATATGAATAATAATAAGCTGAAAAAGGTCGGTTATTTTCTGAAACTTTTGGAAATGGTCCTTGTGGTTTAAATGGACCCAATTTAAAAATTATTTTTCGTTCGCATTCAGTTAAATTGTCACCAAAATTTCCTCTATCTGATGAAATTATATTACAATCTGCATTATCTGCAGATATATCAGAATCGTTGACTTGGGGTTCCTCGATTTCTGGATGGACATCCGATAAAGTATGTGCTTGGCTTTCTTCTATTTCCGGATGGATATGTGACGAAGAACATGCTTCAGAAGAATCTAAAAATAAACGAGTAATTGTTAAAAAATAAATACGAATGCTTTGATACTAAACTAAAAAGAGTTATATATAAATAAATAACGTTACTAAGGGTCACAGTTAGAGAGTGTTCAGTTCAGACGCACACAGATTCTACGCGGATTGTGCTCGTACCTATTAGTAGATACAAAATCACCTGCAGCCCGTCCGTGCATTACTATACACCTGCGTGCTATTTAAACGCAGCGCGTAGTGTAGTGGCCATACAAAACGAGACCCGAAAGCGAGTCTGCACATCTGAAGTTCTCAACACGCAATTAACGATACGATACGGACTGATAAACAAACAACAAAACAAATCGATCCTATAGATAAGTTAGAATTTTGTTTTTAAAATCAATTTTGGTTTCTAATTATGTATTTAAAGCAAATTGCTATAAACATTGAAAATCCATTTACTATAATTAAGGCAATAAAACGTGATTCTACTTATCGAAAATTGTATAACAAGTTTGAGAGTCGTATCAGTTCATTAGAATTACTAATGAAGCATATATTCGATAACAAAAAGTCGTTTGTGGAAAATAACATTGTTATTGATAACAAACCGGTCACTAGAATCACGTTTGTTGGTACTTCGATAAGCGACGTACCTAAAACAAATGATAATATGTTTATAAAACCTAGTGATAAGGAAACAATAGTAGATGATAAAGAAAACCACAATATAAATGTTAAACCATATTTATTATTTTATTAATTCCTTTTCCCAATCTTCAAATACAAAGTTCTTACGACTTAATATATTATATTTCAACATAAGATAAAAAACAGACAATGGATGAGGTTTTTTAGATATATGCTTCAAATATGGTGCTTCACGCCAATAATGTTTCCATACACGACTTGTGAATGTCGAATCATTAGGAATAACATCCCGATTTGTAAGTACTATGACAGGAGTTCTTTGCAAACAAGCGTCACCTTCATATTTTATACGGGCTGGACAAGTATCACCACCAAAAATTAGTTTTAAAACCTCTTCGGCTCCTGGTTCAAAATTTGGTTCATTCCATAATAATATGCGTCGTTGTAACGCATCTTGTAATGGAAATCTGTCATACTTGTTAAAATTACCAATCTGTCCAAAATTTACACATGAATGAATCACACAATCAAAAAAGAAGTTTTTACCGGAACAGGCCGGTCCAATAACACAAAGTGTGTTACGCTTTGGTACCTTTTTATCTATGACATAAAATAAATTTTTCAAAAAATTATATACTTCTATTTTTTCTTTGTGTTGATGTAAAAGCAATGATTCTAAAACAGCAACACTATTGGGAATATCGTAATAATATTCACCAACGTTGTTCCATGGTGCCACATAAATTAATTTATTCATTGAAATTTTTCTAGTTTTTAGAAAAATTTCCCTGTATGACATATCAACATAATTTTGATTAATGTTATGGAAACAGCTTAACAATAATTGTTTGTTTTTAGGCATATATCTAAAAGGACCTTGTGTCCAGTGGCCAGTGTATATAATGTTTTTCGTTGGTGTAATAATAAAACTCTCTAGCCACTTTTCCAACCGGTTACTGGCCTTTTTTCGACTTTGACCTTTTTGGTTTTCATAACTTGTTTCGTTATTTCCTTGCGAAGCTTCATCGCTAGATTGTAAACAGGGCAGCCCTTCGAAGAGAGTACTACCAGCGATGAGAATGTTCTTTTCCTCCAATATTCGGTCTTGCTTAGCTTCGAACAATCTTTGAAGGGGTATAACTCTAGCTTCATAAGCATCTGCCCAGACTCTCCCGGCGTGGACATAGAAATATATTGATCGGTGTCCTTGATTAAGATACTCTGAGAGATTTTGCCAGTATTTGACACCAAGCAATGAGCTTGGGCAAAATTTCCGACCATAGATGCGAAGTCCTCGTCGTTCGTTCCCGCATCCGAGTCTTCGTCCTCCTGGCTCTCTACACTCGGAGTTCTTAATTTTCTTTTTATCGGTTTCATTGTAGGTTTCACCTGAATGTCGATTTCGGTTTCCGACTCGTCCTCCACGCTCAACTGACTCTCTTGAAATAATGTACCCGGTCGATATTCGTCGTCGCTTTCTTCGTTCGAGATCTTCTGCTTCTTCGAGACACACTTCTCCTTCTGGAATTGTACTCGTTTGAGTGCTTTCCCATCTTTTTGATTCTTCTTCGTTGTGAATTTCTGTGGTGAAGTCTCGAAGTCTTTGTATGTGGAGGCATCGACACGTTGATCCCGAGTATGCGCAATCGTGGATGACATGGAGGTGTTCTTCGTGTTTCGCAATGATGAAGATATTGGGAGCTCCTCGTCCGAAGTCTCGTTCTCCTTTTGACGTGCTTCCAGTTCCATTACACAAGCTGAGTACAGGTTGAATAATGTTTCTTCGAAATCGCTCTCCCAATCCATCACTTGGAATCTCCCATATATCGTGGATAACCCGTCGTTTGAGTACCAATCCTCGAAATGCACGAATGAACAGTTCATCAAGTCCTTCTTTCCTTCTTTTAACCATAGAATGAACTCCTTCATGATCTTCTGAACGGCGCTTCCGAATTTGTATAGTTTTACGTTCTTGTTCGTCATTGCATATTTCTGAATGCTCTGAAGCCATGGTTTCATCACTCTCAGAGTTGTTTCGGTTTGCCACAAACTCTCTAACCATACTGTAAAAGGATGCATCGCTATTGTCTTCACTTTCGTCATTTTTCCCGACTTCTTTCCAAGACCCATATCAAAAACGGTAAAATTGAAGACAGATAGTTTAGGTTTATATTAAAATGAATTGGTTTCTCTATGTGGTTTCCAAAATTATTTGAAATTAGATGAAATTACAGTTTCAGGATTAGAGACAACATCAATTTTATCTTGTTTTTTTAAAGAGCTCGCTATGTTTTTATTTTGTATATGTTTATTGTATTGATTTAGTGCATTGGTTTGTGAAGGAAGGCAATTTTTAAACACTGTACATACTTCACGCTGATCTTTTTTGGCACATGAAATTAAATTGTTGCATTCATTTTATATAATCGTTAAATAATTTTAATTTGATAAGTAGTTTGTAAGTACATATTTTATATTTGCATGTCATTTGTAATGACTAGATGGATGTAATAAATGTACCTCATTTAAAGCAAATAAAGACTTCTATTCTATTCCGGTTTTTAATCGCCACGTATCGTAATACTTGACTTTTTTGGTCTTTATGGGAAACTTACGAAGTGCTATCAAAAATCATGGAACAATATTTGACCTTTTGGACAGGAGCTAAAATTATTTGGCGAATTTTTTCCCTAAAATTTCTATCAACTCGTTTTGAAAGATATGTTTTGGTCTATGTTTATCCTTACTAAATATTATCTTAGAATAGGATCGTACTTTGTCAGCAAATGCACCAATTTCACTGACATTTTCTCTGTGACCACGTAACGCCCAAATTTTGTTTTGCCAGAAATTGCATAATATGAAACATTCTGGTCAGAATTTCATGACATTTCTTCGTTTCCTTTACGAAATATGTTTTGTTCTTTTTTATCGACAGTTTTTCCTTTTCGAAGCCTATTTTAACACCTTCCATTTGCAAAAATTACCGTTATTTTGTGAACTTGATTCATGATTGGCTACCTTGGGATTCAATTTTCACCACATATTAACTCTGTCGGAAGAGCAAAATTTGGATACATTTGATGATTTGGGTGTTCAAATAGACGACAACAAAAGCAAAACAATAAAGCTTTCGAAGGAGAATATACCATCCAAGAGTGTAAAACTTTATCGCCGTTTGGCAATTTTCGATAATACCTGTAATGGTTGTACGGTTCCTCCTAATAAATACTCTATGTTTATTATATATTCAGTTTATTATTTAACAATTCAAGAGCTGCTGTGTTACACATAATAATCACCTGACGCCATGCTGGCTAGTGTTGTCCACCACTTCTAGTGTTGGCCTATATCTCATTACATCCCCATTCTTTTACAAAATAGATGTATTTAGGCTTAACAATATTCCTTCCTGACCTACTTACATTTTTATTCTTGTTACAATTTTCATTAACATCCTCTATCATCACTACTGTCTCATTTTTACTTGTGCTTTCAATTACTTATTATTTTGAACATCAATTACATTGTTATCAATATTGCAATTTACATTCTCATCTACATTTACATGTATCTACATGTACTGTTTTTAATTATCATTTTCTCATCATTTTTGCTTTCAATAATGTATTTTCTATTTCTACCAATAATAGTTCCATTTTCTGTTAACAACTGATATGAATTTGGTCTTTCACACTTTTTTACTACTTCAGCATAGGATAATGGTTTTTTTATCACTACTTAATATTACTTTCTGACCTATATTTAAATTTTTAAACTTTTTAACATTCCTATCATAATACTTTTTCTGTTTATAAGCATTATTATCATACAATTTACTTTGTATCTTTTAATTTTTACTATCATAATTTAAGTTAGGTAACAAAACCTTGAATTTTTCTTCCCATTAATAATTCCGATGGAGTGTTAAAATTTAAATGTGATATTAGTGTTAAGCTGTATTCTAACAAAGCTAAATATTTGTCCTTGCCTTCAAAATCAGCCTTTTTAAATATGTTTTTTACTGTCTGAATATACCTTTCTGCAAGTCCATTTGATTGTGCATGCAATGGACTGCTTGTTATATGGATCAAATTCCATTCTTTACAGAAATTTCTAAACTTAAAACTAGAATAATTGGTTCCATTATCAGAATACAATTTATCATGTCTACTAAAAACTGATTTTAATGCTTCTATAGTACACTTAGCTGTCAAAGCATATAATTTTATTTTTAGCATATAATATTATTTTCAACTACAATCAGATAGTTTTTATCTTTATAATGAAATACATCAGACCCTAACATTGATCATGGTTTGTCAGGCATTTCTCTTATTGTCATGGGTTCTTTACAATTATTTTTCTTAAACTTCTCACATGTACTGCACGATAAAACTTTGTTTTCTAAATCTTTTGTCATATTTGGGAAATTTATACATTGCCTAGCTCTATTCTTACAATTTTATACTCCTAGATGGTTATAATGAATTCTATTTAACATTTGTCGCCAACTTTTTGGTACTACAATGCAGTTATTTTTAAATATTAAACCATCAAAGAAATACAATTCTTCTCTACATGTGTAGAGTAGGTTTTAAGTTTTTGGTATTACAGAAACATTTTGTGGCCATTGTTCATTTATATACTGTCTTCAAATTTTCATTTCTTCATCTTTACTTGTTTCTTCTATAAACAACTTATACTTGTGATCTGATATGGTAAACAACTTTTTATTAAACACACTTGCGATTCATATATTTCATCAGCCATCTCATTATTATCCTCATTTTTATTCCGCACATCTCTTGATAAGGCATCCTAAAATAAATACAAATAATACATCGTTTTCGTATGATAATAATTTAATAATTGAATAATATGACATGTATGTAAGATGACTTAATAATAAAATGTCTATGAAATTAGTATGGAGTTTGTAATTATAACATTCCTCCCCATTCACATTTCGTCGATTAACCGACGCGGTGGACGTACTGTGCGCTGGCTGCGACGAAGTGTAGGTGCTACAACAGTAGCCGTAGGCGTGACGAAAGGTGGCGAAGCAGCTGTAGATGGTGTAGTCGCAACCGTCATCGCAGGTGTGATTTCATTAGGGCTGGACTTAGTTGATGCGGATGCTAATGGTGATGTCGGTGATGGAATTGAAGATGATACATGTATAGGCGTGGATGACGTGCATGGAATAGGCGCTGAAGTTGTACCCATGAATGTGGGTGGCGTGGCAATGGATGTTAGTGTTGGTGGTGCGGTATTAGAAATGGTAACTCGTGGTCTGATATGATCAGCATGCCTCCGTTTTACTCCCCCATCAGATGTTGTGACGATATAGGAATATTTATGATTACGAGTTGTAACTGTTGCGGGTTGCCATTTCTTTTCATTTTTTGTCTTAATGTAAACTTCTTCACCTGGATCACGGAGTATATATACAGGAGTCCGAACGTAAAAGTTAAAAGAATGGTCTCAATTTAGGGGACAGAACTTTTTGCCGGTAGAGCGCGCCACATCTCACGATTACTGAAACATATGTTCAGCATATTTTACCGTGATATTTTAAATCCGAAGATTTCATTCAAATTGGAAAGTATTCAGGTGATTTAATATCATTTATTGAATAACATTTACTTTTATCACCTAAAACAACACTACACAACACACACAACAATCTAAAATAACATAACCTAAAATCTTAATTATTATTTCCAGAACTAAATAATACCAGGCGCATTTTAAAGAGAGGAATGGTGCGTTCAGTATTTCCATGGACTAAAATTGAAGATCTAAAGTCTAAACAAAGGCGAGGACGTTAGCAGCGCGTGATTCTAAACGAAAATTGTGTTTTTCATATATTGAAAAGTGTGACGGCTTAGCTCATAGTCTGTGTTACTACAGCTAATTACAATACTTCATCCAAGACAGTATTGGACTTTGGCGTCGGTTGTGTTGAAGAAATTGTGATCCAAGAAAATAGTGTATGTGAAAATGTGCAAAATGATATTGGTACTGTTTGTAAATGTGCAACTCAAAAAATTACCAATTCTACACAATAGAATCCTTTAGGAATTATGATAAAGGTATTGGCTTTTTATACTGGATTTGAATCATATAGCAAATTTATGTTTGTGTTTTAGATTTTGTGCCCTGAAGCCTAGTCAGTAACCTGTAAAAGAAGTTGCCTTTTATTGGATTTTTGGTCTTCGGTCTGAGCGTTGAAGACCAGTTCTTTTTGACATTAATGAAGTTGAGGAGTAATAAGGAAGACTATGAGCTATGCCATTTTTTTATGCAAGTCCCTGTATTATATCAAATATATTTATTACATGGATTAACTTTTGCATGAAATGTCTTCAATGTTGAATATTTGATAACCTGACAGGGAATTAGTAGATTTCTACATGCCTGAAGAATTTAAAAAAATATTACCCTTCTACTAGAGTCATTGTAGATTGTACAGAAATACCTATACATCGACCTGTTAATTCAGCTACACAAAAAGTTGCATGGAGTTTATACAAGAACCATTCTACTGTTAAGTATGAAGTAGGTGATGCTCACCAAGTGGCTTTATATCACATTGTTCTGATGCATATGCTGGAAGTATCAGTGACAGGCAAATTGCAGAAAGATAGACAAAAGAAAATTAACTTTATCAAAAATGTGAAGAAGGAGACAGTATTATGGCTGACCAAGGGTTTAACATACAAGACTCATCTGCTCATAAAGGTGTTGTTGCTGTAAATGTACCTTCATTTTTTAAGGGGAAAAGTCAGTTGCCTGGTATGACCGTTGTAGCAGATCGGGAACTTTCTTCAAAGAGAATACATTGTACGTGTTATAGGTTTAACTAAAACCAATTGTATTTGCACAATCCAGTAAATATTATGTTCCTCTCATGTCAAAAATATATTTTGTATGTGTTATAACATTTAACTTCCATGAAAATATTGTTACATATAACAAATATTGTACAGCAGAACTTCTTCCACTCTCTATTTTTTAACTTTAATAAAGTTTTCATTTACTAATTTTGTATTTTTATTTAAAACATTTTTTATAAAGTAAATAAACTCATCAAAGTAAACTCATTTATTGATAAATAATTTAACAATCACATATGGGTATTGCTTAGCATTTAAATTATTTATAGAAACATTTGAGAAACTTTAACAAACAGATGTACATATCACTTAATATTAAAATTATTTAAAGATACATTTGGCATACATTTTACTTTAAAAACCACATTATAAGTATTGCTTATTATTAAAATAATAATTATTTGTAATAATCATTTGGGATAGTTTTTACAGAGTACTTTTTCTAGTAATACTGGTCGGAAATAGTCTTCATAAAACATACCTAATTTGTTTTCCATCTTCTTTATAAACGTGTCATTTCAGGGTACATCAATTATGGTCCATTCTACAAATGTGTAAATGAATAAACTAGCATACTTTCTTACGGTAACCATCAACTGACCTTGTATTCGATAGTAATATGAAAAGTGGTCATCACCAAAGTTGTTCGAAAGTAAACCAACAATTTTTGTGCTTATCAATTTTTCTGTAGAATCTATATTTTTCGATATACACCAGAGAAGAGGTGGGAGACCAGATGGAAGAGGGGTGAGACGTTTTTTGCAATTTCACGCAAAAATTAAAACCGGAAAAAGAGGACCCCGTGCCGCCTCTCCATGCACTCCATCAGTACGGGCCGGAGGGCCTATGGCCATGTCCCTTGCAGGGTAGGCAGAGAGAACAGAGTGCCAGAGGACTATCCTTGCATACTTCACTCGCTTCCTCAACATTCATAATTCTCTTCATACACGCTCGCCGGTTTGCAGACTCTTGATTCCAACTACCTTCAGTACATGACCGATCTGGTCTAGGTAGGTTAGTCTCGGTCTCCTCCGGTACCTACGTCCTTCCACTTTCGCGTTGTATATCTTCTTAACCAGACGTATTCATGTGTATATATAGGTATATGTAGCTATATTTCGTGGGTGCACATGACACACTAGCGCCACCAGTGCCAGATAAGAGAACTAAGATCTGGTTTCATTTTTGTGACCGAAAATTTTATGGAAAAGCGTATACCGTTCGACCTCCTGTATATATACTCCGTGACCTGGATGATAATTAGGAGTTGAAGCCATGATATTGGCTTTCACTTGTTTATATTGCAATGATCTTCTCTTATCAGGCCGAACGTTACTTAGTAGACAGTTCAACTGTCGGCCAAACATCATTTGAGCTGGTGATTTGCCTGTTGTAGTATGAGGTGTATTTCGATAAGTAAATAGAAATTCCCGCAAGCGACGGTTCATTTGATTGCCATCGTTTGTTGCCATTCTTGACTTAAAAGTTCTCACAAGTCGTTCAGCCAGTCCGTTCGTACGAGGGTGATACGGTGAAGATGTGATGTGTATAATACCTTGAATTTTGCAATAATATTTAAAATCATTCGATGTCAGTTGTGGGCCATTGTCCGAAACTATCATGCGTGGAAGGCCAAATGTACAAAATATGTCATCCAGAATTGCACATAATTTTCTTGTAGAAATGTTATTCATAGGCCGTACTTCGATCCATTTTGACAAGGCATCACATAAAATTAACCAGTAGGTACCTTCAAACGGTCCGGCAAAATCAATGTGAATTTGTTCCCAAATTTGATCTGGTATAGACCAAGAAAAGATTGGAAGCTCTGTATTGTTAGGTCGATTTTGTTGACATCTCATGCACGTTTTTACAAAGGTGTCTATGTCTTCATCGATCGAAGGCCACCAAACGTAGAAGCGTGAAAGAGCTTTCATAGTAGATATACCAGGATGACCTCGGTGTAGGTATATCAGGATTGTTCTTCGAAGTGTTTCAGGTATTACCATCCTGCCCTGCCACATTAAGATGTTGTTTTCAATGGAGAGCTCAAAACGTTTTCTATAATAATGTTTCATGTCTGGTTTAAATTCCAATTCTCGCCAACCTGTCTTCAAAAATTGGCACACTTGTGAAAGAATTGGATCTTTGTGTGTTTTTTCACTTATGTTTTTCTCTGATAGTTGGAGATCAGCCATTCTATTTCCTAGTAATTGTAAGCTTATTTTGTAAACAGCCCTCTCAGATTGTGATGGTTTCGTTTCTGGATTGGGCAATCTGGACAGGCAATCAGCTAAAATGTTATTTTCTCCTTTTTGATAGCAAATGTCGTAATTGTAGCTTCCAATTAATAGTGCCCACCTTACTAATCTATTGTTAACTAGCTTTGGTAGATTACGCCGAGCACCTAAAATATGTATAAGTGGCTTGTGATCTGTTACTAGGGTAAACTTGCTGCCACGTAAGTACTGATCAAATTTTTTAATTGCAAATACAATAGCCAGCGTTTCGCGATCTATAACTGAGTATTTGCTTTCTGCTGGGCGGAGTTTCCTGGATGCAAAAGCAATAGGTTGTTCAATATTTTTATCTTTGTGATATAAGACTGCTCCAACTCCCTTTTCAGATGCATCACAAGCTAAGAAGAGAGTCCGTTTGTCGTCAAATGCTATTAAAGGCTTTGAGGTAGCAATGCATGCTTTGGTTACTTCAAAGATTTGTTTTTCGTGCTCTGTCCAATGCCATTTTTGTCTGCCGCTAGTTAATTCATGCAAATCTGCACATATACCATGAAGATGTGGAATAAAGCGTTCATAAAAATTAACTAAACCTAGAAAAGATCTTAATTCTTTGGAATTGCTTGGATGTGAAGCTTTCGTAATTGCTTCTATTTTTGTTTTTGTTGGGCGTATTCCATTTTTATCTATTGTATGTCCTAGGTATTCAATCTCTTTTTGTAGGAAAGTGCATTTCCGTAAATTTACTTTCAACCCTGTTTCATGTAACCGTTCTAGTACAATAGCAAGCGTATCTAGGTGGTCGTTTAAATTTTTGCCTGTAATTGCGATATCATCAAAGTACACAGCCACATTAGGGATGTCTCCCAATACCTTATCAAGAAAATGTTGAAATATTGAAGGTGCTGTTGAAATTCCAAATGGCATTCGGTTATATTGAAAATATCCCTTGTGTGTAGATAATGTTAAATATTTTTTTGACTCAGGGGCTATTTCAAATTGTCAATATGCATCCTTCAGATCTATTTTTGAGAATATCGCACCATTTGCTAAATTTTGTCGTAATTGATCAAAAATTGGTATTGGGTGTAGGTGTTTAATCAGAACTGGGTTTATTGTAGTACTGTAATCACCACAAATTCTGATTTCCCCAGTATTTTTCAAGATATTTACTGTAGGAGTAGCCCACTCTATTGGAGCTGTGTTTGGATCAATTCTTTGTATGATGCCTTGGTCAACAAGACGATCTAATTCCCTTTCCACGTTCTTCTTTATGCTGAATTTAATTGGTCGTGCTGGCAAATGTACTGGTTCTGCTCCGGGTTTGATGTAGATGTTAACTTGATAATTTACGACCTTGCCTAGTTTACCATCAAAAAGCTGCACGTGTTTGTCTAGGACTTGTTTGAGTGTTGTCGGTGTCTTAGTTTTTATTGAATAGACTGGTCTTGGAAATTCCATTTCGAACATTTCACTCCAGCGTAGACCAAAGAGGACGAGGAAGACCATTGGGTTAGCATCTTTCATAACAACAACTGGTAACATTTTATGTTGTCCTTCAACTTCGACAATAACTTCAGCAAGACCTTTAGGATTTAATTTATTGTTACCATAAGCCTTGAGCTTCGGTGCCTTGGTTAATGCTGGTGCTCCAATTTGTCTCCAGAAATCAGTGTTGATAATTGAGTATGTTGAACCAGGATCCCAATCCATTGTACAACTGATACCGTTTATTATTATCAATTTGCTTTATTAATATCAATTTGCTTACAGCCTTTGTTGTGAGTATGTCCAATCTTGCAGACAAAATCTTCCTCATCACTGCTGTCCACGGAGTCTTGAGATGTACTAGGTATGTCACTAATTCTCTGCAATTTGTTCTTAGTGTTGATCCTCTGATGGTTTGATTGAGTGATGTATGCGCGTCCGGATTTAATGCAGCAATTTTCAAAGTGTCCTTTAGTCGTACATTCAGCACAAATGTGGGTTTTGGCTAAACACCTAGTTAATGCATGTTTTTCACTATTGCCACAACGTAGACATTGATGAGTGTATAACTTACGTGCTAGCTTGTGTTCGTTAGGTTTAGGTTTCTTAATGTTGGGTTGTTTAATTTTGTTCACATTCAAAGGTGTGTTTGGTGTATCGTATTCTGCGTTTTCTCGTGATTGTGCTATGGCAAATATTTCGGCAAATGTTATTTCTCTGGTTACTCCTTTTTCCGTTTCTCAAAGTAAATCAGGCCATTTCTGTTTTAAATATGTTTCCAGTTCTATATGACTTAGACCTGTAGCAAAGCGATCACGTAGTTGACGTTCTAGATGTTCACCTTTATACCCGCAATCTGTGCTCAAGCCTTTTAACCTGTTTGCGTATTGTTCCATTGTCTCAGATGATTCACGTATACAGTTCCAGAATTCTACTAATGCACGATTCTAGTACGTTTTATTCGATATAAATCTGATAGTTTACTACTTATCTCATTAAAAGTACTTCTGTCAAAATTTGGCGTCATCGCTACTTTTACTTCACGAAAAATTTCTGGTGTGAGAGAACTTAAGAGTAAATCTTTTTGTAAATTTTCGTCCGTTATGTCGAGTAATTTGCATTTTGTTTCAAAAAAATCCATATAGTCCTCAATTCTGCATGAATCTGGGTTGAATTTGTCCATGTTAAAATTTTTTAAAATGTGCATTTTATCTAAAGACTTTTTTGAAGAAGATGCGCTCGTCACGCATTTGGATGTAGATCCAGGTTCATCTTCAGAACGAAGTCTTGGTATTAACAATTTTAATATTTGTGTAATTTGTTCTTGTTGTGCCTGTTGAGCGTATAAAAATTGTGCAAATTGTTCACTGTCCATTATTAACTTAATCCTCGTCGCCAATAAAATAAATACAAATAATACATCGTTTTCGTATGATAATAATTTAATAATTGAATAATATGACATGTATGTAAGATGACTTAATAATAAAATGTCTATGAAATTAGTATGGAGTTTGTAATTATAACACATCCGATATCAGTAAATCTTTTCCTGGTTTATATATAACACTAATATCATATTTTTGTAATTGCAATCTCATTCTTTGTAAACGTAATGGAATACCATTACGTTTACAAAGATTCATCATCATCAATCATATCATACAAAGATATTTTTTGAATATTACCTCTAAAGGCTTATGGTCACTTTCTACTTTCACAGTCATTCCATATACATATTGATGAAATCGTAAACACCCAAATACAATAGCTAACATCTTTTTTTCTATCTGTGCATATGATTTTTGAGTACTAGTCATGGCCTTTGATGCCTATGCTACTGGTAAATTATTTTGTAACAGTACAGCTCCAAGAGCATCCTTTGAAGCATCCACTGATATTTTGCATTTTTTATTGGGATCATAATATTGTAAAACTGGTTGTGACGTTAAAATGTTTTTTAAATCCTTAAAAGCATTATTATGTTCTTCAGACCACTTCCATTCCGCACCTTTTTTAATTAATTCTCTCAATGGATTACAAACTTGTGACATGGCTGGTATGCATTTTGCCACATATGTTATCATGCCTAATACTCGTTGTAGTTCTTTCATGTTTCTGGGTTTTTCTAAATTTACTATTGATTCTACTTTCTTTCTATCTGGTTTAATGCCCTCACTACTCAGTACATATCCTAGGTATGTAATCTCTGTTACTCCGAATTGACACTTAAATTGAATTATATACCATTCTCCTTAGCTGTTTCTAAAACTTGTTTTAGTATTTTATCATGATCGGCCTTATTTTTTGCATGCAATATCAAATCATCGACAAATACTTCACATCTTACTATTTTATCAAATAAATTCCTGTATTGTCTATGAAAAATTTCAGGTGCTGATGACAGACCATAAGGCCTTTTACAACAATACCTACCAAAGGGTGTAGAGAAAGTTCATAATTTTGCACTATTATCTGACAATTTTATGTGGTACAAAGCTGTAGATGCATCTAACTCATCCAGAGTGGTAGGACCACACTGTCAGAGTGGTAGGACCACACTGTCGACAGTTATCTGTCTACAGCCGCGGGCCGGACCTTCCGAGGCAGTACCACACTCTCGCAGAAAATCGACGTCTGAGTAGTAGCGATTTGTTACTGCGCTTCGTTCGGTGAGCGAGAGAGCCGGAAGCCCAACTTTCTGAGGGTGTTTGCGTGTGGAGGGTTTTGGTGGTGCCCTTGGTATCACCGAGCCTCAATGCACGCATTCACACTCCCTTCACTTTCTTCGCGGCAGGCAACGGCCTTGTAAAGGTCCATGAGCGGCAGCAACACTTACCATCAGGTGTACTGTTTGCTCGTTTGCCATCGTTTGCAATAAAAAAAAAAACAAATTTTGAAAATATTTTAGAGTCAGCCATTTGGGCTGAGACTTCTTCAAATGTTGGCAACTTAAAATGTTCCCTTTTTATACTTTGATTTAAGTTACTAGGATCTAAACAAATTCTTATATTGCCATTAGGTTTCCTAATTATTACTATATTACTTACAAATTCAGTAGGTTCAGTTATTTTTTTCAATTATTTGCTCTTTTCCATTTTTTCGAGTTCTTTCTTTAATGGTTCATGTAGCTTAATCGGTATACTGCGTGGTTGAGCTAGATTACCTACAATGCCTTCTTTTAACTTTATATCATATTCACAATTTTTTAATAAACCTAACTTTTGATCATTAAATATTAGTCCGGTCATTTTAGACATGAAAATAGTGATCAAATAAAGAAAATTCCGACAGAGCCAAATCTTTGTAGAGACCTTAGGTTTACCACAAGGAATAAAGTGTCAAAAGTCCCCATCAGTCCCATGTGAGCTTAGGGACTTATTCGGGGCCCAAGGTAAAAATTTTAGGTTTTTTGGATTTTTCTCGAAAACGGTAAGTTTTATCGAAAAAGTACCTCAGAGCAAAGTTGTAGATCTTAAAATTCTCTATAAAAATGGTCCCTATGATTTTTTCTCTAAGACCCACTATTTCCCAGATATTACGCTTGTAAGAATCACGTTCTACATAATATGCACACATTTCCACACCACCTGTGAGGTAGTGTACTCGGCGCGTTTTTTTTAACGTGGTATCCCCGGTAGGCCTATTCCACGAACCTTTATGACGTTATTTTCAGGAACAATAATTATTTAATAGTATGAAGATTATTGATATGGGTTACTGAGTTTAACTGTCGTTCTAACTTTTTTTTATTACTTTAATCTGACTCATACTCTTCATATTCAACTTCAACAATCATGTTTTCTTCAATTTCTTCTTGTTCTTCTTCTTCTCCTTCCTGTTGATGAACGCTTAGAAATTGTTCAAATGAAGATGAATCAGTTGTCTCTTCATCAAAATCACATGAATTTTCCTCTCTTGTATTTAATTGAACATTTGAGCAAGAGACACCTTGGCAATTGGTACACGCTGGAGAACACTGCAACCCTACTTTTTTACAGCCACATTTGGCACTACAACCTTTCTTGCAATTGCAAAAAATAGTGTTAAGAAGTTTTTCTGGAGCAGGGGGCAGTAAAGTTCGAATCGGTTCCAAAGTATTATTTATCAATTTCCAACCCCAGTCTTCAGGGTTCAGTTCATTGCCTTGCCATGTCTGAACTTGATAGTATACTCGAAACAAATGTTGAGTAGCAGATGCCGATGTTGGAGGAAGACAAGATAGCTGTACTTGCTTTTTGTTTCGTGTATTTTTTACAAATGTTAAATATCTGTACGTATCTATGCAATCAATTTTTTTTGGAGCTCCATAAACCGCAAGAAGAAACCGAATTCCTTTAGTAATTAGTATTTGAGGTGAAGAATTAATTTCTGTAAATACTTTTGCGCAGTCAATCAAATCATTTTTTTCAAATAATTTTAATACTGAATTTTTGCTCCTTCTAAACATTGCTGACGTAGTATCGCACCCGGTTATCGCATGTAAAAATAAAATAAAGTTTTGGCATTTTGGATAAGCTGATAAACTTTTAGAAGAATATATTTCTGTCCGTTGCTGCGCCTTCCCAGGTTTTAAAAAGTAAATAATTTTATCAGATGGAGTCCTTGCAGTGAGTAGTACTAATAAATCAACATCTTCACCTACTACAATAGTTGTATTTCTTGCATTAAATTGTTCTATTGCTGTTTCAATTATGAGGACATCGGCGTCATTCGGAGCTTGTTTCACGGCAATATTATCTACATGTTGATCTGTCGTGTCCATTCGAACATTAGCAAGAACTTCCAACTCGTCACACACTGTGTTCATTGCATGCATTCCGTAAACCCATTTGCTTATTACACTTTCTTTTGTACTTCGTCCTCGAGAAATACCACCATCTGTTTTCATGGATTTCATCATTGATTGTTCGATAATCATATCTGTTGAAGTTCCACAACTGAGTTTATCAGAACGTCGAACAGTGAAAAATCCTTCAGTAAACCTTCGATAAACACTAGGATCAATTACCTCCTCTAATTGAAGCATATCCTGCAAGTATAAGTGCGCAGACTTAGCGTAAGGTAAATGCCCCGATGCATGGAAATAAGGAAGCATTTCTTTAACGCAGTTCAAATGAGCTTGCCAATCTCCCATACGTTCAGCTCTTATAAATTCTTTTGCAATGGACACCATCCGAAAATACTGTACCCATAATTGTGCAGTTGGTCCTCGTTTCTGATATTCCATTAACTTTTTATTAAATAAATCAAGTAAAAGTTCAGATATTTCCTTATCATTTTCAATGTCATAATATAAAAGAGTTTTATCGAGGATATTTTCCACTGTAATTATAAGATCTGCATCCATACCATCATCAATAGCTAGTTCTTTTAATATTGTTAATGCTAAAGTGAGCTGAAGTAACGTGTGAGCTCGAACTGCCCTCGCGTAAGCATGGCCATTAAGCATTTTCTCTAAAGACTTAGGAGCATAAATCTCAGAAAGCACTTCTTTTAAACCACTTCCTTGCATAATATAACCTATTGCGCCGAAAAATGACATTAACAAATGAAATCCTCCCAGTCTCACTATAATCTTTGATAATTCCGATCCTTCAGGTGCAGCAGATACAATTTCGCGAGCTTTCGCAAATAGAGGTTGATCAAAAGTAATTATGCAAACTGTATGGTTGTGACGTTTAGCATCTTCTAAAGCACAAAGTAAAGTTGTGTATATCGTATTGTAATTACTTGCAGGCTGTTGAACAAATGGCAGAAATGTAATTTTTGATTTTGAAAAGTCTACAATATTGCTAGTCACGTGTTCAATATAACCATTCCAACCAGGTAAAGGAAAAGCTTTGCATTTTCCATAGAACCATATCACATCAACTTTTTTTAGAAAAGATACTTTTGTTTCATTTTCGTATTCAAAATCTCGCACATTTATTTTGCTATATCCTACTACGCCAGTATTTTGATAAACCTGTATAGGTACATGAGCCTTGACTGCAAAATCTTTAGCTGAAAGGACTTCAGTTACTCGCGGCATCGGCTGTTCTAGTAATACTGAATCTTTGGGAGTTACAATTTGTATAATACCCATGATATGAAGCGTATTATTACCGGCCAAAGTATTTACATTAATGTCAGCATTATCTGCAACATATTGAACAAATGTGCCAGTTTCTGGTGATAAAATGTGAGGTGGGCGACTGAAAACTGCTGCTGCTTCATACTTCATTGTTTCACTGTAAGATGTGCATGAACCAAACGATGAGAAAATTTGTATAAGCCGTTTTGAACCAAACCGCCGATGAAAAAAAACTGAAAGACCCAGCTGTAATTTAGACTTGAAGGATTTAGGCCGAACAGCAGTCATTATGCTATGACTAATATTTGTGCAAACTAACTTTAAATGATCCAAATTATGACGCTTATTTTTAAGAATGATTTGTCCCAAAAAAAAAGATAATGATTCGGGAATATCGTTATTTATATCTTCAAACATTCTACCCGGTGGCGGGTACATAGTATTATCAAACACACAAGATGGAATATCTTCTCGAATAATTTCTGCCGCAGCTTTTAAAGTTTTCCACCGTTTTTCCTTTTCATTCAAGTTTTTGTTATCAGACCAGGCTTGACTTAAAATGTCTTGGTAATTGTCTACAAAACAAATAAATGTTAATTTTCCAGGCTTCTCTGTAATAATAATTCTACTACCATACTTTAATTTCAATCGTATTTTTATAATCCCGTTTTCTAAAGCTACATTTTGGCAAACATTCCTCAGTTCATCTAATGAAAACTGGCAGTCATCGCTACTTTCAATGAAATTGAAAATTTCCTCCATTGCAGAGTTTATAGCCTCACTTTGAGGACGGCCAATTTTACCGCCAGTATTAGGTCTCAGGAAGGATTTGTAATAACTGTCATGGTATTTAGCGTCAGCAGCAACTAAATCATACTGAAAATTAATACGCGCAAAGACAGCTTTTGACACATCATCAGAACGATCTTTAGCTAATTTTAAAATGGAATCTTTGAATGTAAGTGTAGAAACTTTATGAATTTTTCGGCGATAAATCTTCACTTTCTTCTTTTCTGCTTCTTCATCCGCTTCATCGCCACAAAATAAGCAGTGGTTTTTAAAACAAAAGCTGGATTCACTTATTCGCGCTCTAGTATGAGGTGGACTTACTTTTGAAGTACTGGCCTGTTCTTCCTCACGTTGTCTTTTTGATGCAGAGATTGAAGTTTTCCGGGTGTATGATTTTCTGCAATCCACGTGAATTGTAACGGACTTTTGGCTTCTTAAATAATCAGCAAACTCATCACTTCTCGCGACACTTGCATCGATTAAAGTTGGCATTCCACGACTGACCACAACAGTTTCATCTTCAGTCAAAAGTTTATTACAAATAAAGCAAAATTGTGACATTTTTTTTTAAATATTAATCAGCACTAACTTCAATAGTAGACGCTTGTAATAAATACGTATAGTCACTCGAACTGCTCGTTCAACACTAAAAGAAGCAGGTATACGTGAACGACACCACATGGACAAAAGAATAGGCAGATGTTTTTCAAGGCCAGATGTTATTCAAGTAGAGGGGATTCGGTAAGGGACCGGCGGTGATTTTAGAGTAAATTTTCTTAGAATAGTATAATGTATACATAAAAGAGACACGAGTAGGCATTTTTGCTTGCTTGAGTACCTAAATATGTATATACGTGGCATATGTGTGCATACTATGTAGAACGTGATTCTTACAAGCGTAATATCTGGGAAATAGTGGGTCTTAGAGAAAAAATCATAGGGACCATTTTTATAGAGAATTTTAAGATCTACAACTTTGCTCTGAGGTACTTTTTCGATAAAACTTACCGTTTTCGAGAAAAATCCAAAAAACCTAAAATTTTTACCTTGGGCCCCGAATAAGTCCCTAAGCTCACATGGGACTGATGGGGACTTTTGACACTTTATTCCTTGTGGTAAACCTAAGGTCTCTACGAAGATTTGGCTCTGTCGGAATTTTCTTTATTTCAATTGTCTAAAATGACCGGACTATATACTATCTTTATAGTTTTCAACTAATCTATCGTACCTAGTTTGTCTTTACATAATTGACGAAGCTCACGATTGACGTTTAGAATATTAAACAAAATGCAATGGTTAGTTTTTCAAGAAATATTTATAAAATATTAAAAAGACTAGAAGTAAAAGCTTTAAATGTTGTTCCTTTGATATTTCAGAGAAAGGCAATTACATCTTTCTTTAATTATTCCCAATAATTGGAGAGAATACATATGTAATTTAATATATTTCAAACTCCATTTTATAAGTTATCAATTCGACTATTTTTTTGTTTGTTACTTCAAAACTTTCGACTGGGTGAAACGATTATAGACTTTTTTTTTTTGAAAGTTGGCGCTTCCCGTGAGGTCCAGTTGAAATCTTTTTTGTTTAAATTATTTTTTTATATATTATTAGTATCGTTTACCACCACCCTAATTTTCCATGGGCCTTGTAAAAGATGACAAAGTGATATTATAATGCATTAAACTTCTATGCAAGAGAAGGAGCACTTGAAATGAAATTCTTTACCAACACGTCTGACCAGCGCGGTATAGTAGATCAATTTCGTTTCCGTTGTGGAGGAGCTCGAGCCCAGCAGTGGGTATGGGATGTGATGATGAATCAAAATAACATATACAACATCAATATTTATTTAAAATTACAAAACATAAAATATTTTATCACATAATTTCACATTGACACTATAATATCTATTTACATATTTGGCACGTTATGGTTACAATATTAGTCTCACACCTTCCTCCCTTAAGGAGGAGGCAGAGGTGCATACCTATATCTCAACATGTAGGGGAAGTTCGGGTAGCCCCGGCCAATAGCCGTTTTGAGCAATCACGCACTCATAGATAAACAAAGCACACATTATCACAACCGCAGCGCTCTGTAGCTGCGTAGGTGCATCAGTAGTGGCGCAATCGCCAAACGGACACCGAGTGACAGCCGATTGTTTACCTGTGACGAAGTTTTTGTATGCGCCGTTTATTTTTTAAATGCAGTTATTGTATATTAAATGTAAGTAATTTACCATTATTTACTAATTATTATGTAAGGTAATTGTTGTAGTTTATAAATCAGGATGATTATTGCCGGTACGTGTGATGGTTGTTTTGATAAATGATAATATTGAATAGAGTCGATCGGATAGCCCCAGACAGATATTCGTCGGGTACCCTCGGAAACTTTTTGGGTGAAGAGAATGATATTTTATATATTATTCTATAAACTATTTATTATATATTATAATACATTAAATGTTAATATGATATTTCTTTGCCAGATTACTTAAAAAATGCCGAAATTCAAAGAAAGAGTTACATATAGGGGAAGTTGGGCAGAAAAAAAAATTAAACAGGCTATAAAATGTGTCCAGGAAAAAAAGTTCTGTAAGAAACGCAGCTGAGAGATATGGTGTGCCGAGAAGTACCGTCCAGGATCGTATTAAAGCACTAAACAGTGGACGCGAGGCTGCATTTAGGCCAAAACTAGGGAGATGCGAACACACATTCTCTGAAGAATATTCAGATCAATTACATAAACATGTTAAGGATCTAGATAACTCCCTGATGCCCCTGACGAGGATTGAGTTTCTGAAATTAGCCTATCAATTTGCCGTGTGCTTAAAAATTTCACACAGATTTAACAAGAAGAAAATGGCCGGAAACTACTTTTTACAGCTTCACGAAGAAATATCCAGATATTGTGCTTATAACCCCAGAATCGACTAGCATTGTGAGGGCTATTGGTTTTAATAAACCACAAGTCGACCATTTTTATGACCAGCTCACCAAATTACTAGAGGAGCACCTATTCCCTGTCTCTAGAATATACAACGCTGATGAGACTGCCCTCTCCACTGTTCATAAAAATGAAAAAGTAATTTCTGTCAAAGGGAGAAAACAAGTTTGTAAGCTGACTTCTGGTGAGAGGGGACGAAACATTACGTTGATGTTTGCCATGAGTGTGACTGGCCTTTTCATACCCCCTCTTTTTATTTTCCCGAGAAAAAGAATGGACAAAAATGGCCGTTTAATGATTGGAGCTCCACCCGATAGCATTACTGTTCCACATGAAAGTGGTTGGTGGAATGGTGAGATATTTATAATGTGGTTGCAGCACTTTAACACTCCAGTAGTCGCGCGTTCTACGGTTGTAGAACACGTGTGCATTGCGCTGTGTTTTTACGAAAGTTGATGATCACTTACGCACACAGTCTTAGTATTCCTCTATTACGAGGTAATGAACATATTTAGTGTTCTTGTAGGGACCAAAGTGGCTGCACCTCAGAGAAATTTAGCGCCAAAGGTGAATTTCTACGATTGTAGAACGCGCGATCAATCGCGTGACATTTTTTTCGTGAGTTGTAGTCAGTATTTATTTGATGTATGTTTATTACCTTTTCTTTATGTTGTCGTGATATGTACAATTTATTTTAAGGTGAGTAGTAACTAGAGTAATGATTTTTTTTCCAGATTAATGGCTTCAGGGAGTATGAGGGAATTTCTAGATGGCTCGAAGAAGACACTGATGATAGTGATATAGTGGAGAATGAACCTGAAAAAGAAGACTGCTTGGTAGAATCTATTCATAGCAAAGACACAGGACAGTATGAGAGTAGCACAAAGTTCGAATTGAAAAATATCGAATAAGGTACCTACTCGGGAATCCGATTTTGAATCGGAAGATGATATATCTTTAAGTTTACTTAGAAACCAATATTTTACGTCCAGAAATGGTAATAAGTGGAAGAAAAATCCTTATCCTACTACAAGAACACGTGCTTATAACATTTTTATGCAACTATCAGTGCCTAAAGACGCAGCCAAAAATGAAAAAACCGAGCTAAAATGTTTTGAATTGCATTTTGATCAATCCATCATAGAGATCTTGGTTAAATCTACTAACATCTATATTAAGCAAATAAACTCCAAATTTTTTAGAGACAGACATGCTGAACCAACAGATGTTTAGGAAATTAGAGCATTTCTTCGAATGCTCTTTGTTATGGGTGTTCACAAATCCGGCAGAGCGCAAAACAAGTCTACCAGGAAGCATTGTTATACATGTAACAAGTGGATTTGTCCTGATCATCAGGTGCTTCTGTGTCCCGACTGTGCTAAAAATGAAGAAATAGCTGTGGACAACATGAGTGAATAATAAAGATGAGACTTATAATATAAATATATCTAAAATTGTATGTTTCATTTTCGTTATGTTCAAAGAGTCTGGTTTTTAGTTCCTAACATGTTTTATTTGATTACGTTTTGTTTATTATAGCTCTCTAATAAAGTTTTACTCAGTAACACATAAAAATACTTTTCAATTTATGAATCTTTCTTTTAAAACATCACATTAAAAATGTTCTACATAGGTAGAGCGCGCGACTACTAACGTCCCAAACCCGAGCGTGCCTACTGGAGTGTTAAACAACATGTGCAGCCAACTAAAGAAAATCCTGTCCTTTTAATTCTTGACGGACACGGAGGTCACAAAGAGTTAGCAGTAATACAGTATGCTCGTGACAATTAAATTCATATGCTCAGCACTCCACCACATACAACACAAGCTGCAGCCTCTGGATAGGACTTTTTTAAACCTTTTAACTCTGCATTTGCCTCAGAAAACGCTAGGTCGATGCGGCAAAACCCAGGGGCCAGAATCACGGACTTTGACATCGCAGGCTTAGTCAATTCGGCTTTCACTAAAGCAGCTAGATTGGAAATAGCGCAGAGTGGGTTTAGATGCTCAGGAATTTATCCACTTAATCGGGATATATTCAGTGATTTAGACTTTTTGCCTTCTTTAATGACCAATATTGATCGAGAGGCAGTGTTGAATGAAAACCCACCATGTAACACCACTACCACTGAATCAGCATCGCAACCATCAACGTGCAGTGACGAACAGTCATCTGTGAATATCATATCGATCAATGTAAATGTTGGTTATCAACCATATATTGATGCTACATCATCTAGCCGTCAAAAGCAGCCTTCTACTAGCCTCATATCAAACCCCTCAGCTGGAGAAAATACTGTTAATGAGCCTTCAGCTAATGCTACATCACAGCATTCCATTGTTGCAGCATTTCAGCCTTCCATAAATGTCACATAGCACCATTATTACACATATTGCCATTTTGAAATTTTATTGTTATATTTACTCATGAGCTCAATATTTTTTTGCAAACATGATAATTTATTCGTTATTGATTGATTGATTGTAGATTTGGAAGTCATAATGGTGAGAAATCGTGAGAGAAAAACAGGAAGAGGCTTGCATAGTGATGCTAACATGCGAGAGGCTGTACAGCTTGTAGAAGGTGGCATGAGTTTGCGAGTTGTTGCCGATTTAAAAAATGTCAAGTGTACCACGTTGCATAGATACGTTCAAAAAATAAGAAAGCTGCAGATGACGACGTACCCGTAGCAATGACTCCTAACTATGCTGTTAAAAAGATATTTTCAAACGAACTCGAAGAGACTTTAGAACAATACCTGATTAATTGTTCAAAAATGTGCTACGGGCTCGATACTATGGCAACAAGACATTTAGCTTATGATATGGCAAAGTTTCATAAGCTTAATATTCCAAAACCTTGGGCAGAACGACAAATGGCTGGAATTGATTGGCTTTACGGCTTCAGGAAACCACACCCCGAAATTAGACTTCGTAAACCAGAAGCCTGCAGCTTATCAAGAGCAACGTCTTTCAATAGGCACAACGTGTAAATGTTTTTCGACAATTTAAGTGCTATTCTACGGAAGTACCCTAGTTTTGGAGATTGTACAAGACTGTTTAGTTTAGATGAAACTGGAACAAGCACGGTACAAAAGCCAAAGAAAGTATTTGCTTCAAAGTCAACTAGACAGTTAAAGTTACAAGCGCAGAAAGAGGAACTTTGTTGACCACCTGCTGCATCGTTTCGGCTAGTGGGTCCGCTTTACCACCAGCAATGGTGTTTCCAAGGAAGAACTTCAAAAATTATATGTTATCAGGAGCTCCCTCAGGAACAATAGGCCTTGCTCAACCTACCGGCTGGATCACTGGCGAATTGTTTGCAGATGTTATGAAGCACTTTGTTAAAATGACATCTTCAACTATAGAAAATCCAACCCTCATTATCATGGACAACCACGAAAGCCACCTGGCTCCAGCAGTCTTAAATATTGCCAAGGATAATGGTGTCATTCTTCTTACAATACCGCCGCATACAAGCCATAAATTACAAGTACTCGACGTATCTGTATTTGGACCATTCCAAAATTTTTACAATACAGCGACAGATTCTTGGATGATTAGACATCCAGGACAAACTCTGAGCATTTATAATGTGGCTGAACTTGTAGGACAAGCGTTCGAAAAGGCTATGACGCCATCTAACATCAAATCTGGTTTTAAAAAAACCGGCATATGTCCATTTGATAAAGATGTCTTTACTGAAGAAGAATTTCTTACAAGCGAAGTCACAAACAGACGATTGACTGAAGAACACCAATTAAGTGAGCTTACTACCCCAATTATTGATGACCAGCAACCATCAACCTCAAGAGCTGCACTTCAAGCATTTGAAAATCAAATAAAAAGTCCGTTGGAATGCAGAGACTATCCTCGAGCAGGACCCAGAAAAATAACTAACAAAAGAAAGAGAGGGAAAAGTTTAGTTTTGACAGACACCCCTATTAAAAATGAGATAGAAGAACGTGTTTACGCAAGTTTAATCTCGGATAATATAAATAATATTATTTTTCACGATTTATTAATGCTGTTCCAAAGTACCCCAGGCACCGTTCCACTGTACCCCTGAACTGGGGCACATCGGAACAAACGAGGTGATCTTGAAATATACTGTTTTCTAGTCTTAAGGTAAATTTATGATCTCATTTTTGTTGTCAATCAATAGTTTAAGAACCCGTTATGTTTGTTTATGCTAAAAATTAAAAAATTATTACATACTGATTTTTCTAAAAATAGAAATGATTTTTTTGTTCCATTGTACCCCAACTGTCCCTACACCACAATTTAAATCCCCATTTGACTGGTTTATTTGTATGTATTGTTTCATTGCATTATGCCCTTTGAATTTTATCATGTGTTCGTCGATTGATTGTTTTTTGTGTTATTGAGGGCATTTTTAAAAGATTGATTCAGATGTTCGATTATTGGACGAATTTTATAGGCTCTATCATAATTTGGGCTACTTATATCTACCACATCTTCGTTATTGCAGAAGTGCAGATTCCTAGGAATCTCTTCAAAACGACTCCTTGGCATAACATCCGATAAGAAAGGTACCGCCATATCCGGTTCAGTTGACCAATAATCTCGAAATAATGGTAAAATATGATAACCCATTACTAAATTCATGCCAAGGAATGCTCTCATTTCTTCTGAATCAACAGCAAATGTCCGGCCATTTTGATGAGCGTATCGTACTGTCTCCTCAACTATATATTGGACCAAAGTATCAAAATTTGTAGTTGCACAAAATATGCCAAAGGGAGTCAATAAACCAGCGTCATCTTCTTGACATATTTGAACCTTACCGAATTCATATACTGCATCATGAAAAGAATTTGGTATATATGTTCTCTGACTCCACTTGAAAACTGGTTCTTGAGTGTGTTCTCTGGAGACTGGGGACTGAGATCAATGTTGATGTAGAAGGTTCAGGTGACAAACTTTCAACTGTTTCTTGTAATTGAACTGCAGAATCATCAATTTCGACATCGAATACACCTTGATCATCATCCTGCGTCAAAATCGTTTGATCGTCTTCGTAGAGTTCCAAGTCATCTTCTTTGTCACTATTATCACCCCATTAAAATATGTAACACCTCATTATCTTGAAGTTCAAAAACTCTACGTCCTTTACGAAACATATACTGCAACAATTTCATTAAAAAAATGAGGGTAATTCATCATCAGTCAAATATAAGAATAATGTCTCATAAATAGCGTCTCTTATCGACCACTGGGACGCCGGTGTCCCTCTTTGTTTACGAAGTTTTATCATTGTCAATAACATAAATAATATCTTTATGAATGTATATTATATAAATTAACTTACCGGGCAATAATTATGCCGCAATAAACAATTTATAACACTTTTACGTCGAGCAAAACATTTCAGAAATATAAGGTAAGCGCGCCAAACGAACCGTCTGTTCCGATTACTATAAACAATAGCCCGGTACCCACATAGTGTTTAGAAAATATCTTAGAATGCATTCAAGTATTAATAAAAAATATAACATTTGGCTACCGTCTTCTCAGTTATTAATTTATTTCTAATTCTCAACTTGGGACACATATGTCCCCGCTGTCATCAAAGGGTTAATGCCATCTGGGCAAATATTTTGGATTTTATTCCTTGACAAAAATTGGCCAAATTTTATAGATTTAAGCGTAGAAGATGAAGTATCAACAGCTGATTTTGACACATGCACAACAAACGGGCCAGTGTCATTGTCACTGTATGCTCATATACCAACAGTATATGCTGGGGAGGAGTAGATTGTTTGAATGGATGCTGAAGCTATTTCAGTAGTAGTAATCGTTTTTTTAGTTGAAATTGTAATCTCATCAATTACGGCACGCCGTTTTAATGGCATATCTATACGGCCCCGATCAGGAGGATCGGGTGGAGGTGGATCTGGAGGAATTATTTCCATTTCACTCATCTTCATAGGGTTAACCTACGTAGAGAATAATTGGGGAATTATTAGTGACACACACTTGATAAAGTGGCTATTATATTTTGATTAAGATAAAATAGTTAAAGAAACTAAAATCACCAAACTCTGAAACAACAATGTGTCAATTCAGTGACATTGATGATCCCATTTATTTATATTAACCATTGACTTCGTTGTATGAGAAATTATATATACATCGATTTACTTGATATTCTTCTTAAAAACATCTATATTCAGTAATCAGCTTCAAATTATGTACAGTAGAATCCCGATTATCCGAACATCTGATTATCCGGACTCATTCGTCTCGGCTCTAATTATCAATTTAAAAATGTTTTGACGGCGCAACGAGACATGTTACTATAAGTTTATTCCCGCCTCTGACGGTGTACTCTCGCTCTCATTTGTTTGCGGGATAGTATTTGTTATTGTTTCATTTTCTTTGATAGCGTTCAACTGAAAGGTTGTCTTTTATTTTTGTTTACGTTTTGTGTTGGAAGTTTAAAATGTCCAAGCGAAAAAGAGTAGTGTTGTCTCTTAAAGGCAAAATGAAGATAATTGAGAGTATAAAAAATGGTGAATCTGGCAGTAAGTTGGCACAAATATATGGTGTCGGTAATTCTACGATATCAGACATTAAAAAGAATTCTGATTCTATAATGAAATTCACTTGCGCGCTTGAGCAAGAAGACGGAAGCTCGCAACGTAAAGTCATGAAAAAATCTCAAAATGAATGTTTTTACTTGGTTTTTACAAAAGAGAGCATGCGGTCAGCCCATATCTGGATCTCTGTTATGTGAAAAAAGCTTTGGATTTTAATCAAAAACTCGGTGGTGATACTTCTTTCAAGGCGAGCTGTGGATGGTTAGCAAGATTCAAATCTAGACATGGAATTCGAGAACTAGAGATTCAAGGAGAAAAACTGTCTGCTAACGTTGCATCAGCCGACTCTTTTGTAGACGAGTTAAAAGAATTTCTAGATGAAAAAAAATACGATTTATATTTTGTATACAATGCGGACGAAACAGGTCTTAATTGGAAAGCTCTACCAAGCAGATCATTAGCATCGCGACGTAAAAATGCAGCACCGGGGCACAAAGTGAGTAAGGATAGAGTTACAGTTATGGTTTGCGCAAACGCTAAAGGAACCCATCGATTGCCACTGCTACTTATTGGTAAATCAAAAAATCCACGCTGCTTCAAAAATGTCAAAATACCCTTAACTTACGCTAACCAACAAAAAGCGTGGATGAACACAGATATTTCTCTTACTTGGTATGAATATACGTTTATTCCTGAGGTGAAGAAATTTCAAAAGGACGTGGAAAAAGAGGGCGATGTATTGTTATTAGATAATGCGCCAACGCACCCTTCCGCTGAAACACTAAATCGAGAAAATGAGAAGTTCACGGTTAAGTTTTTGCCCCCTAACGTAACATCGATATTGCAACCTATGGACCAAAATGTCATCGAAACTTTAAAACGTTTATACAGAAAGCAGCTACTTCGTCGTCTTTCATCAGCAGACGACAGTAAAATAGAAACGTTGTTAAAGTTTTTTAAAGAAATTAATTTAAAAGATTGTTGTTATATGCTGGTAGAAGCGTGGAACTCTGTGGAATTGCAAACATTAAAAAGGGCATGGAATAAATTATTAAAATTAACTCTACCTGATTGTTCAATTAAACCGCACGACGATTTTAAAGAAATAACCGAAGCAATGAAATTTCTTAGCATTAGTGAAGAGTGCGATGTAGAGAACATTAAGGAGTGGCTGAACTGCGATAGTGAAGACCCTGGATTCCAAATATTAACTGATGAAGAAATCATTGAGGATTTAAACAGCAACGAGAGAGAAGATGAAGAAGAGACTGAAACTGGGGATGTATGTCAAGTACCATCTCACGCAGAAGCTTTTGAAGCTCTAGATGTTGCTTTTAAGTGGTTTGAAAGACAGGACGAATCGGATCCCATACAGTTGTTACAACTGAAGCGCATCAGGGACTTGGCCGCGAGGAAAAGATGTGATTCGTTACGTCAAAGATCAATAACAAGTTATTTCCAACCAAAATTTTAAATTACATAGGTATTATGTAATTCATTATCTATCGTTATAGCTCGTTTTTTATATATCGTAATATCTAAGTAAAACCCATTACATAATAAAAAATTATTAAAATTGTAACGGCAAAATGAATCTTTCATCGATAGATGGCGTTGTACCAGTCGCTGAAACGCGATATGGTTCAGTTACCCGATATGCCATTATACGCCATTAGATTTATTTTATACTCACTTCAAATAGGGATTAGCATACGAAGTATACAACTGTATCCACTTGACTGGATCTTTCTGGATCTTCGTATAATTTAGAGCCCTCTTAGTAAATTAGTTGTTATTGTAACTACGTCACGATTGTATGGTACATTCAAATAAATATCTTCGTGTTTATCTATTGCCTGAGTTGTTTTGTTCTACCCCTGAAGACAGCCCGGCTACAGTGGCGCCTCAACTCGTGGCCTGGAAAAGTATCTCAAGGACCCATTACAATCAATGAAGGAAGAAAACGTATACGAAACAAAAACGAGACGTCGCAGTTCAGGTCCCTCTTTTAAAACTAAGAAAGAACCTAAGCCCATAAAAAGCTCGAAGTCGCAGAAAGTTGATCCGAAAATGGCAATTTCCTTTACTGAAGATCAGTTTCAGCAACTGATTACAGCCATCACCAGCAAGAGTGGTAGTTCGTTTGCTTCCTGTAACAGTTGTTTTGATGGTACGAGAATATCCGAAGCGGTAGAAACATTTTTAGCGTCAGTGTGTTTAAACGCATTAAAAATATTAATGATGAAGACGCACTTACCGGATTACCCTTACTCTTGAAAAAAGATGCTGGTATTTGGTGGCAAGGTATAAAGGATACCGTCATCAGTTGGATAGAATTCGAAAATCGTTTGAGAGAAGCATTTGCACCCAAAAGGCCTGCATACATTATATATCAGGAGATTATGGCTAACAAACAAACATCTAGCGAATTAACCGAAGAGTTCATAGCAAGCAAGCGGTTTTTGTTTGTTCAGCTTCCAAAACCAGTGCCTAGTGAAACACAGCAGATAGACATGTTATTCGGTCAACTAAATCTAAGCATCAGAGAGAAAATGCCCAGAGAGACTGTCAATACATTTGACGAATTATTCAAAGTGGCTCGTGGAGTGGAAAGGACTCTAGCTGAACGTAAGGATGTTGCTTTTACCTCTGAAGAAAAGCCAGTAACAATGCAGTTCGTTGATGTCAAGAAAGATGCCAAGAAGGGTCGATGCAAGTATTGTCGTATACCAGGACGTACTATAGAACAATGTCTTAAGAAAGCCAAAAAGAAGGCTGATAATTTTCTTGACATGCAAAGTAAGAACAGTACTAGTAGACCCATGACATCGGTACCATCACCTTCAGCGGTCAGGTTTTCCTGTTACGGATGTGGAGCGCCTGGGGTCGTTCGCAGCAATTGTCCAACCTGTCATAAGTCAAAACCATCTACATCATCATCTGCTGACATCGGATTCTGTGCACTCAATGTCAAGATCGACGCTCGTGCCCGACCAATCGTGTTCGTCAATATAGCAGAGACTCAGGGCGTGGCTTACGTTGACACTTGTGCGAAATCCAGTGTCGCATCGTATAAACTATATACCTTACTGAAACAAAAATCATTCCAGTTTCACAAAGATACTGCCTTCATTATTCTGGCTGATGTACACAAGAAAAGACAGTATGTGCTAACAACGGAAGTTCCTGTTACTCTTTGTAATCGAACGATTCCGACAAAATTTATTGTTTTGCCAGAAGCCCGGAATAACCGAACATTGCTAGGCATTGGTTTTATTCAAGATGCTGGCATGGTGTTAAATCTGCCCCAATTCACGTGGCATTTCGTAGATGATGCTAAGGAAACCTACGAGTTATATGACGAAAATTTCACCACATTTAATGAAGATAGTGTAGCCCTATCTCCGATGTTGTATGCACAAAATTATCCCGACTTGCCGCAAGAGTCTGCTACAGAAATAAGCCTCAGTCGCTCATATGGACCACTTATACCGTTAGAAGCATCCACACCTCCTAAAAGAGCGCGAACTTACTTGTTTGATGGATATTCGCCAATCGTGGATGCGTTATATCGCGATGCTGAGAGAGCTATAGCTGAAACAGAAGTCGAATTATCACCTGAGTCTGCAAGTCAATTTCCCTCGACGGAAATAAACAGTGTGGAAATTACAGCGTTAAGCAGTGAAGAAATCAACACACTAAATCACTTCTAAGTTCAAATGATGCGGTTTTTACCACAAATGGAAAGCCATCGAGCCATGCAGAGCATCATATTGATACTGGAAATCATAACCCTATCGCTGTTCCACCTTATCGCTTATCGGCTACAAAAACAGAAATATTAAAGAAAGAAGTCGATAAAATGCTTCATGACGGCATTATAGAAGCATGTGTATCACCATGGTAATCTCCAGTGGTGTTGGTGCCTAAAAAAGATGGTGGAATCAGAGTGTATCGATTATAGGCAACTGAATTCGGTAACAGTTCCTGACAGATATCCACTCCCTCGGATAGATGATTTGCTGCATAGTGCTAAACGTACTCAATTCATAACTACTATCGATCTCCGAGCGGGTTACTGGCAAATTAAAGTTAGGGACGGAGATCAATTGAAAACTGCTTTCATAACCCCTTTCGGCATGTAGAAGTTTCTTCGAATGTCTTTTGGCCTCAGGAACGCGCCGGCAACCTTTCAGCGGCTGATGGATGGTTTTCGTATAACGCTGACTAACGTAAAGATTCTTACATATCTGGATGACCTTATAGTGCTTTCTCCTACATTTGATCAGCATTTAAAAGATCTCCAGGATGTCTTTCAGCGCCTGAGAGAATATAATCTTGTGGCTAACAAAGATAAATGTAAATTCTACTGCTCTCGTGTGAAATATCTAGGACACTATATTACACCGGATGGTCTGGAAATGGATCCGGATAGGTTAGCTCAATAACCCACATGACTGCACCTAGAAATTTAAAACACTTGCTTTCATTTATCCAAATGTGCTCCTGGTATCGTCGGTTCATACCTAACTTCGCCAACGTAACTGAACCTCTCACACGTCTTACGAAAAAGAATATTCCTTGGACTTGGCAAAAAGAGCAAGAAACTGCATTTGACACCCTTCGAAAGCTCCTTGTGACTGCTCGAATTTTGGCCCAAGCAGATGAAACTCAACCCTTTATCTTGAAAACAGATGCTAGCTCCTACGCCATCGGAGCTGTTCTGGTCCAGGGGGAGAAAGAGCAAGAGCACCCCGTTGAGTACGCCAGCCGCTTATTAAAGCCAGCGGAAAGAAATTATTCGACCACCGAACGAGAGGCCTTAGCAGTTGTTTGGGCAGTTAATAAATTCCGAGGATATCTAGAGGGATCCTCAGTAACAATCCTGACTGATCACCAGGCTCTAAAGTGGCTTATGTCATTGAAATCACCCACGGGACGCCTGGCTCGATGGGCGCTACAGTTGCAACCTTACGACATTAGCATTAAATATATCAATGGCAGAACCAATGTGGTCTCAGACGCACTATCCCGACCTATCTGTGAGCCTAATAGTGTTGAAAGCTGTGGAGTATGTAGTGTGATCGTCGATATGCCTAGAAAGAGCCCGGAAGAAATTCACGAACAACAAATGAAGGATAACCAAATAGTTAAAATTGTTACTGCATTAGAAGGAAGTGACGAAGAAAATGCGACGTATTGGAGTAAAAAGGGCTATGTTATGAGCAGTGGCATCCTTTATAGATATTCTAACGAGACTGAAGGCGATGACATCCAGTTAGTAGTGCCCGAACATGAGCAGGCAAAAATAATTGCAGCCTATCATAATGAATCTACTGCAGGACATTATGGAATTGATGAAACGATTACGTGTATTGCGCAACGATACACTTGGAAAAAAATGCGAACCCAAATTGAAAATTACATTCGAAGTTGTATACAATGTCAAAGATATAAGACGTCGAATCAAAAACCGAGCGGTTTGTTGCAAACGACAGCAATGAACGCGAGATTTGAAGTGATTGCATTTGATTTGTTTGGCCCATTACTACGCACGGCTCAGAATGAGACCTGGATCTTCATTATAGAAGATGTGGCTACGAGATGGGTCAAATTATTTGCTCTCGAAAGAGCCACCGCAGAAGAATGTGCTAAAGTATTGCTAAATGAGATCATCTTAAGATATGGAACTCCACGTAGATTTATAAGCGATAACGACACTCAATTTGTAAGCAGTGTGATACAGCAGTTAACTTATTGTTTAGGAATAACTAATTACTCCTCTTTATCACCCAGAAACCAATCCGGTAGAGAGAAGGAATCAAGATTTAAAGACGCAACTTGCTATACTAGTAGAAGACGACCATACAACTTGGGCTGAGAAACTACCAAGTATTCGTTTTGCCATGAATACTAAGTCAGAATCGACTGGATACACTCCTGCTTATCTGACCTTCGGACGGAGTTTACGTACACCAGATGATGTCCGCCACGATTTGAGATCAATTATACAGAATGAACAATTCATCATAGAAATTACTCCGAAATTGTTGCTTATGTCAGCAACTATGAAACGAGCTATGGAAGTGCAAGAGTGGAACGAAGAAAAGAAAAAAGAATATGTCGACAAGCATCGCCGAGTATGTCCTAACTATCAACCTGCTGACCTAGTGATGGTCGATGTGCATTTGCTCAGCAAAGCTACTCAAGGGTATAGCGCTAAATTAGGGCCTCGAAGAGATGGTCCTTATATTATCAAGAAAAAACATGGTCCACGTTCTTATGAAATAGCTTGTCCTGATGCTCCTGAAACTTCGATCGGTATATATCATGCCTCCGCACTACGATTGTATCAGGGACAAACATCCTTAACATTACCTGCACCAGTACAGACGATACGCAAAAGAGGACGCCCACGCAAGAATCATCCATAAGCATGTGTCTATAATTTCAGAAATGCTGTTCCTGTCTTCCTCGTCGGGACGTCTTCGGAGACAGAGGGGGAGCCTGTAACGGCAAATTGACTCTTTCATCGATAGATGGCGTTGTACCAGTCGCTGAAACGCGATATGGTTCAGTTTCCCGATATGCCATTATACGCCATTAGATTTATTTTATACTCACTTCAAATAGGGATTAGCATACGAAGTATACAACTGTATCCACTTGACTGGATCTTTCTGGATCTTCGTATAATTTAGAGCCCTCTTAGTAAATTAATTGTTATTGTAACTACGTCACGATTGTATGGTACATTCAAATAAATATCTTCGTGTTTACCTATTGCCTGAGTTGTTTTGTTCTACCCCTGAAGACAGCCCGGCTACAAAATTTAAATATTGTTTGATTTGCTTTGAAATCGGTTATCCGGATTTTCGATTATACCCCTGGTTTTATTTGATTCGAATAAACGGGATTCTACTGTAGTTAGCTTTCGAAATAGATCTTCCAAGATATTTATTAAAATCTAGCCTAATGACAAATTTGCTCTTGGTAAATCGCACGGCTCACTTTGGATATGTCATAATGACACATAACAACCTGTGCAAGTTATACAAAAACAATGTTGTTTGCAGCGTTGCCATTTATACCGACTTTACCGTATTTATACAGATTTTCGATGTGTGATACAGATTAGTCTTAGATACAGATATTTATACAGAATTTTCACATTCTATTGACAAAATTACCATATGTTCTTACTGAACTGAACATAGCAAAATAAATAACATAGTCAAATGCCGTCCAGGTAATATTATATATTATAATATTAAACTTTGTCTGCTTCTATTCTTTATGAATAATTTATTTTTCAATAATCGTCGTTTTATTTAATATGTAATGTAATGTATGGGCACATTACTAGTTTGAAATGGGAAATTCCCCAAACAAAAAAATTTATGTGCTCTCCAAGTTAAAATGCTCTCTCCATGTATATGTATTTATCGTAAATACTTCATATCATTAATCGTACGAACTTTTAGTAGTAATTGGTATTAATCGCGTTTTTATGAACTATTATGGCAGCTAAAAAACCCAGTGTGATGCAAAAGTTTAATTGGAACTGGATGGAAGAGTCTTCTTATAAGACTTGGTTGATACCGAGCAATAAAGGATTTTGCTTTCTGTACATTCTGTAAAATATACCTTTCAATAGGAAGTGCTGGAAAGAATGATCTCTTTCGACATATGAAAACAAATAAACACGTAAGTTCAAGTCCTGGTGGATCTAGCTCGCAAACATAATTGACTGATTTACTCTCAAAACAAAATAATCAACCAGTCAAAAGAGGAGAGATTTTGCTCGCAGCATTTATAGCTGAGCATAATATTGCTATGAATATTATGGAACACTTGCCGCAATTAATTAAAAATGTATGTCCGGATTCTAATATCGCAAAAAGTATATGTTGCGATAGACCAAAAATTACAGCTGTTATAAAAAATGTGACCAGCTTAACTGGAAAACAAATAATAGTAGAAAACTTGCAAAAACTAAAATTTTCCTTAATTGTTGATGAGAGTACAGATAGAGGCTGTGTAATGCATTTATGCATGATAGCACGATTTTTTTATCCTGGTAATTACAACGGTCAATTATATGCTACGCTGTCCAAATTTGTTTCTGCAATGTTAAGTCTACCTCATTCTAGTGCCGCCGTAGAGAGAATATTTTCATCTATAAATTTAATTAAGACAAAACAATGCAATAGACTTAAATGGACGTTACGGGGGCATTTTTGGATGGTGACATAGATAAAAATGTGTACTTAAAGTTGCCAGAAGGGGCTTATTCAGGTAAAAACGATATTGTTAAGTCTTTGTATGGGTTAACAAGTTCAAAGTGTTGGAATTTAAAATTTAATTTTGTTATGGATAGAGAAGGATTTATAAGATCTAAGTGTGATTCTTGTTTATTTAAAAGGAGTAGTGGCAAGGATAGAATGTATATTCTACTGTATGTTGATGATATCTTGATTTTTGGGTCTAATGAGGAACATATTTCACAAATTAAGGCAAAGTTAAATAAAGAATTTAAAATGAAGGATAGGGGATTAATTTCAAATTTCTGAGGCATATATGTAAAGCAAGATTTAAAGGCAGGTATTACTGGAATTAGATCAACGCAGTTACCTGGAAAATGTTCTCAAAAAGTTTAATATGGAATATTGTAAGGATATGTTAATTCCCATGGATCAAAATTCTAATTGTAAAATATTTGCCAATAATACTACCTCAACTAATAATACTATTGAGAAGCTATGTAGACAAATTATAGATTATTTAATGTATGTATGTATGCATCTGGTACTAGGCCAGACTTATGTTAACCAGTGTCACTGTTAAGTAGGTACCAAACATGTGCAAATAATGAGTTATTAAGTGCATTAAAGAAGGCGCTAAGATTATATTAAGTAGGGTAAAGTGACCTAATTTTGGCACCTCACTAGTTATTGGCACTTCTGTGATTAAACCGCTTTTATAAGGAAACACCTAATCTCGTGGTGTTGCAACTTATTTAAATAGCGTAGTAGAATCTTAAGATATCAAACTGGCAACACATAAACAAAAAAGAAGTCAATATGGCGTCATAAGAGTAGCAACAGCTGAACGTGTCTCGACTTGATCAGTGAAAAATATTTTTTTATTAGGGTAAGAGCTTTTTTAATATCATCGAATCTTAGTTGTAAGGGTGAAGTAGTTATATTATAATCATCCATCCACTATAATATATCCATCTAGATACTAAGTAGTTATGTACTCTATACAATATATAAGATTGCTTTTGAATAAACAGTTCAGTTCGTATTCAGCACTCACGTGTTTGATTTCTCTCCTAAAGCGACCAACCTCACATGGCGACCCTGCCATGCGCGAACGCGCGGGCATCAAATAGCGGTCCTTATATGGATAAGTTATTTTAAACAACAGTCGCGATGCATTCAATATGTAATTTTATTCTGGACTACATTAAATAAGGCTCGACCGAGATCTCGGTCTCGGCATTCTCGGCTACCAATCCAACCGAGAAATTTGTCTCGGTTCTCGGCTAATTATAGCCGAGATTCTCGGTCATGACCGAGATTGTAACTTTGTTCGGATCAGCATTCAAATTTTACTGCACGTGGCCACGCGCCGCAGCGCGAAGTCGATTGGTGTAAGTGCGAGAGAGAGCTGAATTGTGAATCAGATTCTCGTGAGACCACATGGGCACCTTCAACTAACTCGTCAAACATGGCTACAACAAATCAATCCAACTTATAGGCAGCTCATGATTCGATAGAGTTGGAGGACGAGCCAATGACCAATAACGAATACAGTTCAAGCTCTGTGATCGAAATAGCGCTAGAAAGCTTCCTTAGAGAGCCAAGACTGCAAAGCAATGCTAATATTTTTGAGTATTGGTTTTCGTCACCTTATAAGGTGTGTAAGCCTGCAGCAAATAAGTTTTTATCTGCGCCGTCTACTAGCGTAGCAAGTGAACAACTGTTTAGCGAAGTTGAACAATTGTATGACGAGAGGCGACACTCTTTGAAGGGCGAAAATGCCGAAAAATTGCTTTTTTAATGTTATAATATGATGTTATTTAGCTTTGATTATTAAAACTGTTAATTTTGTTAAACAATTAGTAGTGTATTAAAAAGTTAAAGGTTTTAATTTTTTTTTCACGCTTTGTCTATTCTCGGTCTCGGCTCTCGGTCTCGGCCGAGAACGAAAAACCCATCTCGGTCGAGCCTTAACATTAAAACTTTGAGACTACGTATGACATATTGTTCCTGTTACATTTATTTTTCCAAATCATGGGCGGACAACAGTCAAAACAGGAAGAAATAATAATTGCGCAGACGGCGGCCGTAAATGGAGAAAATCACGCAGTTGTTGACGAAATTAGAGGTCATTTGAGTGTGACGAATATCCTGCTGATAGTACTCGTCCTTGCTGTCCTGGTCGTGTTATTGGCGTTTGCGTACAAAGCGTACAAACAATGTCATGTACAGTGGATACAACAGGAGGTCAACCGCAATGGGATACGCAGATCTTTTTCCGAAATAACACGGATATGAAACCAGGTGAAGGCATCTTGTAAGACCTACTAGTGTCGGTAAAGTTAAGGTGCAATGAGCGATATTTATCACTAAAAACATTTTTATAGTGGCGTACGTACAATGGTATGTGAACATTTAATTTTAAGTGCATGTTATCCTTCGATATAAGCAGGTATCCTTATTTTAATAATCAATATGTACCTAGGTAATGGCAGATATATAAATTATAATTATAATGAGCTAAAAGCTATTAGAGCGTATCTAATAAAAATCGGCCCAAAGAGACGGCAAATAAATATATGTAAAATAAAGTTAGAGGAGGCAAGTAGAATACACGAACAGTATCTTCCTGTTGTGGAATATTTGGATTCCGAAATAAAAAGTGGTAATATCCAAGGAAAGGAGGTTCCCCAAATTAATAAGTTATGTTCTGAGTTTTGTACGTTGTATAAGGATATAATTGAGTTGTGTGAGATTGCGGCACGTCCTTTTAAGAAAGACGAGACCCAAATTTTGACAAAAATGAATGCTTTTGATTTAAAGGTGGCCTTGAATCTAATACCTACTATGACGAATGATGAGTCAAATATTAAACAAATTATAGATAATGTGGAATTCAATGGTACATTACTTACAAATAAACAATGTCAAGATAATTTAATTCAATTTATACTAAAAAGTAGATTGTCTCAATCGGCTAAATTACAATTAAATTTATCCTATTCGACTGTCAGTGATTTAGTAAGCGATATGCAGGTGCGGTGCGTTTATTGCCCAAGAAATCGGCTACAGCTATCCAAAGTCAGCTCCAAAATAGTAAGCAAAACGAAAAGTCTCTAAAAGAATTCGGTGATGAAATCTCTAAGTTAATGATAGATGTTACGATTTCACAGGCAAACGGCAACACTTCTAGTTTTGATGTATTAAAACCCTTAAATGAGAAATATGCTATTAAAAAATTCGCCGACGGCCTACGAAATCGTAGGCTCAGCACGATTATAGCAGCGAGAAATTTTCAATCTTTAAAGGATGCTATTCAAGCAGCTCAGGACGAGGAAGTATCGTCTCCATCCTCATCAGGGGAAATCATGAATTTGCATAAACATTCTAACAATTACAGACCAAGGAAAAATCACAACAGAGCTCCACGAGGCAGGGGAAGTAGTAGAGTATGTACGCAGCAAGGCAATGTTCGAGGCTATTACCAGACGCCTCCAGCTCGAGGACGCGGTGCATGGCAAGGTGAATATCGAGGTCAGTACAATAATTATAAATTTCCGAGAAACAAAAGGATACGAAATGAACACATGCATGTTTTATCAGAATCGGCAAATTTAATTGAAAATAATGAATCAAAATTTTTTCGTGACTAATAATGACATTACTTTTGCTAGCGATAGTAGTTGCGTCATACGTTTATCTTAGCATAACCAAATATGTTCATGGCTCGTAGATACGGGCGCATCAATTTCTGACATCAAATATAAACATGTATTAGATCATAAGATACCAATGTTTAAACAAAGTGTTAACATAAAAGGTATTGGGGGTAAAGTCCAGGCTATAGGTTATGTTTGTTTAAAATTATATGCGTGTAACATGTACTTTGAGCATGAAATTTTATGTGTTCGAAAGTTTACCTTGCGAGCCCTTAGGTATATTAGGTAAAGACTTTTTAATAAATTATAAAGCACTATTAGATTTTGAAAACAGAACAGTTTATTTATTTAATTTAAATAATATTAAGGTGACCTTTCCATTATTAACTAGAGATAATAAACCTTTAAAAATAAGTTCACGGTGCGAATCAATTCATTACATACGAACAGATATGAAAGAAGAATGTGTAGTTTGTTCGGCTGAAATTCAACAAGGTGTATTCTTAGCTAGTTCTATAGCAAAACCGGTCAATGGGGTCATAGCAATAAAAATCTTAAAGACCACAGATGAAGCATTGACCTTGACGAAATTGGAATGTGAGGTACACAAACTCAATGACTATAAGATATGTTCATTTGAAAATACAGAGAAAAACGCAGATAGGGTGAAGAATTTGTTTCGTGAATTAAAATTAAATTATTTGCCTGGGGAAGAGCGAGATTCTATAGAACCATTATGTGCGTAATATAGCGATATATTTTATTTACCAGGTGACGAGCTCACCATAACGAATATCTACACACATTTAATTTCGTTAAAACCTAATACGAGTCCTATTTTTACAAAACCGTACCGATTGCCACATTCACAAAAAGGGGAAATAAAAAATCAGATTAATAAAATGTTGAGTGAAGGTGTAATAAAACCAATTTTACACACCTAGATTTATACCAAGGTTATTTCAACGTAAACTTAGTCAAAAATAGTAGAAAATACACGGCGTTTTGCTCTGGACAGTACCAAATGACTAGAATGCCCATGGGGTTAAAAACAAGTCCTGGATCATTTTCTCGGATGATGACCATGGCTATGGCTGGGTTAACATATGAGAAATGTTTCATATATCAAGACGATTTAATCATATTTGGTCGAAGTTTAGAAAGTCACAATACGAATTTACAAGACGTATTTAATAGATTGAGAAAAGTAAATTTAAAACTAAACCCCTTAAAGTGCGAATTCTTAAGAAAACAAATACTATATTTGGGACACGTTGTATCGGGAGATGGTATACATCCAGATCCAGAAAAACTAATGTTATTAAAAATTATCCCCGTCCAACAAATGCCAATGAATTACAACGATTTATTGCATTTTTAAATTACTATAGGAAATTCGTGCCCAATTTTGCTAAACTGGCTTATAGTCTAACTATTTAACTAAGAAAAATATTTTTATTTGGACTGACGAGTGTCAAAAAAGTTTTGATCCATTAAAGGAAAGCCTAATTACACCTCCGGTATTACAATAGCCTGACTTTAGAGAGGAAAACACGTTCCTACTATAAACTGACGCATCGAATGTTGCGTTAGGCGCAGTTTTATCAAATAAAAATGGTCGACCAGTAGCCTATACAAGCCGAAGCTTAAATAAAGCCGAGAAAAATTACCCAACAATAGAAAAGGAGTTACTTGCTATTGTGTGGGCAGTCAAATACTTCAGGCCCTACTTGTATGGCCGATCCTTTATAATTCGAACAGATCATAGACCTTTAGTTTATTTATTTAACCCTTTATATCACCATGGGACAGTACTGGAACATACCATTATTTTTCTTATAAAATTTAAAGCAAATTACTTTTTCTGTTATAAAACAGCGTTCCCGCTCTGGAACGTACTGCGCTTAAATTATTAGTACAGTTCATATTCCAGAGATGGTGCTTATACATTAAAAATTACTTTAATTCAAACTAGTGCGTTTCGTTAAAAACGTTTGTTTACAAAGTTTGAAAAATCAATAAAAAATATTTAAACTGAAGAAATTGTGTGTTTTTGTAGTGTATCAACTAGGTAAGTGTATTTTCATTACTATATATTGTAGTCATTGCATAATTTTCAAAAATCTTTTTAAAAAATCGCCGTTTTACGTTTGTTCCCGTACTGGTACATTGTGTTACTAGGTGTATCATAATGCCTAAATACATTGACAACTTTTTTATGTCACATCAGGATGGCTGCCAGATGTCTGAGAGACGAGGAAATACAACAATCTCTCTTTGATTATGAAGATAGTGAAGATGGATTTGACAGTGATGACGACAGCATCGCAGATCCCGATTTTGTTCCGGATTTGGAGGTACCAATGGAAGTAGACGATTTTGAAAACGTTGATGATGTGGATATTGACACAATCACTCACGATATTGAAAATTCTGTTAGTACCTTCCAGCTGCCAGCTCCTTCTGAAACCCTACCTCAACCAGAATCATTATCTAGACCTGGACCATGAGGACGAAATCAAGCCAAGCAGAAATTGAATTTACGTTGGAAAAAAATGAACCTCGAGCTAAATGAATAGCAACTCTGCTTTACAGGTAATGAAGCTTTACCAACAGCGATTCTAGAGTTTGATAGTCCGATACAGTTTTTCTTCAAAATATTTCCCAAGGATCTTTTTGGCACAATTACCAGCCAAACTAATCTTTATATTGTACAGAAAGATACTAACATGCCATTTCGGGTCACAGAGATCGATATCCAACAATTTGTTGGTCTGGTTTACATCATGTCGTTGGTAGTCAACTTCCAAGAGTGACGAAACATTGGAGTGGTGCTTTAGGAACACCTGTGGTAAAAGACACCATGCCAGTCAACAAATTTCAAAAATTAGGCGATTTATTCATTTTAAAGACAACTCGACAATGCTTCCTCGCGATCATGCAAACCATGACCGCCTCCACAAAATCAGACCAGTTATAACCCAGCTAAATAAAACTTTTCTCAATATCCCATTCGAGAAGTATCTCTGTGTGGACGAACAGATTTGTTCCACAAAAGCTAGACACAACCTGAAGAGATACAATCCTAAGAAGCCCCATAAATGGGGTTACAAAATTTATGTACTCAGCGAAGTGAGCGGGTTTGCATATAAGATTGAGCCAGAAGCAGGAGCTAAGAACGTAGTTGCGCCTAATGAGCCGGACCTGGATGCAGCATCAAATGTCGTCGTTAGATTAACTCGTGAGGTACCTCGTAATCAAAATTACCGCCTGTATTTTGATAATTATTTCACCTCTCTGCTGCTATTAGAATATCTCGCTAAGCAAGGAATATTGAGTTTAGGAACCATTCGACGCAATCGTATACCAGATTGCAAAATACCAACGGAAAAAGAAATCTCCAAAAAAGAACGTGAATATTCCGTCGAATATGTTGCCCGTATTGGAGAAATAGATATATCAACAGTGGCTTGGAAGGACAATAAAATAGTCATACTTGCATCTAGTTTTGTGGGTGAATTACCTAAATCACAAGTGTCAAGATTTGACAAGAACCATAAGAGATATGTGACTGTTGATAGACCAAACGTGGTGGGCGAATACAATCGGCATATGGGCGGGGTCGATTTAATTGATAGTATAATGGGTCGATATAAAATAAAACTACGAAGTAAGAGATGGCAAATTCGATTTTTTTATAATTTTTTGGACCTTGTCATGTCCAACGCCTGGTTGCTATACAAAAGGGTTCATAAAACCAGGAGAAGTAATGAACCTCTGCTGGCATCTGCTGACTCGTGAAGAGATTGGTACGGTGCTCTGTAAGATGGGTACGAAAGCACACGTACAACGTCGAAGCATTGAACCAGACATCCAGGCAAAAATACGTAAGGGTCCAGCTCAATTTGTGCCTCCAGCTACCGTACGCCAAGACCAAGTAGGCCATTGGCCAGTATGGTGTTACACTGAGGATAGGTAACATAAAAATAAAAGGAGTTAGAATTTGTAACGTATATTATAATTAATAATTGAAGGTATAAGTAAAGTAAAGGTAGAAATAAAGTATAAGTTAAAAATACAGGGGGAGTGGGGTCGTTAGTCTTTCTGGGTATTTCCTAGGCTTTGCACTAACAATGAACAGAAAACAGTACTCTCCTTACGCTTGTTGCCCGTAGAGAACCGCAGCGAAGAAGATGAGGAGATCTGCAAGTCGGCTCCGGGGGTGGTAGACAATTAAGTCTAATCTTAGAACCCCTATAGCGGGGTTTTAATATCCACGAACTGTTACTTAGATTGAAGGATTATCACGATATATAATAATTTAGTAAATATTGGATATAGAAGAATAATAATATCCACAAATAGTTACTTAGGTTGAAGGATTATCACAATATATAATAACTTAGTAAATATTGGATATTGAAGAATAATGTAGGATTTATAATGGGCGCGTTTTATTTATTTTTTTTTTTTTTTGTGTGAGTGTTTAGCTGTTGGCCGCAGATGGCCTTGACAGCTTATCTCGGACTATGGGTGAGCGCCGAGGGCTCTCAACCCGGAGAAGAGTAAGCTAAGCGACATCGCCCAAGGGCTCCCCCTGTGGGGAACGGACCTCGGCTTGGGGCGTCGCTGGAGGCAAAGTGGGCATGCCCACGTTTATATTTGTGACTTTTGCGCGGCGTGTTTTCGCACCTCGACGGCGAGGGCAGAAACGCGGATATTTGTTTGTTATGGCCTCGCGGGCCGTGTAGGCTCTTTGCTGAGCGAGTGTGATAATGTCGTCCTCTTCGTCGAGGACGAGACGAGGACGTCGGATGGAGGAGATTTTGGAGGGTCTATAGGAAGCCGCCCCAACCACTAGTTGGTTGGGGTGTGTCATGGCAGAGTCAAAGTAGCTCTGAGAGCACCGTTTCATGAACTGCTTGATGGTCGGCAGTTCGAGGTCGATGTGGAGATCGACGTTTCGTATGAACCACGGTGCTCCCGTAGCTCGGCGCATGAAACGATTTTGTAATGTCTGTAGCCTGTGGATCCTGTGTGGCTTAACATGCGCGAACACCACGCTGGCATAGGTCATGATAGGCCGTATGCAGGTGGTGTAAAGTCGGACTTTGCTACTCAGGGGCATACGCGACCTAGAGTTGAGTAGACAGTGGAGACGGCCCATCACAAAGGCTGCCCGCGCGCGGACTTGCTTTATGTGAGGGGCGAAGCTGAGTCGATCGTCAAGGGTCACTCCCAAGTATTTGGCTTGTCTGGTCCAAGTGACCGGCTTGTTGAAAATTTTAAGGGGGAGAATGCTATCGATAGAGTAGGAGCGGGCAGTTCGTCTAGTGAACATGACCGCCTGACTCTTCTCGGGGTTGATTTCTAATCTCCATTTCCTAAACCAGTTGGCTAGGGCGGTAACCGCTGTTTGGAGAGTCTTGGCTACTGTTGTCGGGGATCTACCAGCACAGAAGAGTGCGGTGTCGTCAGCGTAAAGCGCTTTATGTACCCGGTTGGATTTGGGCATATCGCTAGTGTATAGCGTGAAGAGAAATGGGGAGAGGACTGACCCCTGAGGGACGCCGGCCTTGATAGGGTGGGAGGTCGACAACGTCCCTTCCACCCTGTAGCGAAAGCTGCGATGACTTAAGTAGTCATGTATAATTAGAATTAAGTAGTGAGGGATCTTGAGGAGATAGAGTTTGTAGATTAGGCCTTCGTGCCAAACCTTGTCGAATGCTTTCGCTACGTCTAGGAATAATACACCCGTATATCTGTTCATGGTGAACTGACTACTTGTGTATTCTACCAGACGGTGAACTTGTTGTACGCAGCTGTGTTTAGCTCGGAAGCCAAACTGTACGTCGGGAATAAGGTTGTTAACCTCGGCGAAAGTACGTAGTCTACTAAGAACTATTCGTTCGTAGATCTTACCTAGACCTTTTAGTAGACTAATCGGGCGGTAACTACTAGGTTCGGTACGGCGCTTGCCGGGTTTGTGGATTCCTATTACCACGGCCTCTTTCCATTGCGCGGGAAAGATGTTATTTTTTAGTGCTGCATTGAAGATGCAGCACAATAGGATTATCAGGTGGGCAGGGAATAATTTTATGACTTTATTTGAGATTCCGTCCGAACCTGGGGCTTTCCTGGTTTTGAGACCCCTGACTAACGATTCGACCTCATCGGTGGTCACTGCTGGGATTGGCTGATCGGGGCTGTCGTTTCCTAACGAGCGCGAGAGAGTGGTACGACGTTCCACTTCATCGTCGATGAAGCGGTGATTCGCGGCGTCGGGGTGTAGTGAACTCGGCGTACACTGAAGCTCCAAGCAGTCGGCCAAGCATTCTGACTTTTCATCGTCCATGAATGCCGGAGGCTGGTTGGGTCTGGTGAGGGGAGGGAGAATGGACACGATGTCTTTTTTGAGTGAGCGGGAAAGCTGCCAAAAGGCTGTGTGAGAGGGTTCTAGCTCCTCGATCATGGCGTCCCATTTGCTCTGTCTCAATTCTTTAATTGCTTGTTTAACCTCCCTCTGGAGTGACCGTAGGCAGGTACGGTTGTCCTCCGTGGGGTAGCGATCATAAGCGCGTGTCGCAGCGTTTTTCCGTCTCAACAGGTCACGGACATCGTCAGGCAGGCGCCATTTACGATCGCTCGTATCTGGTACCGCCCGCGAGCAGTCGTCCATTATCGACTGCACGTGACTTGTGAGCGAGTCGATCGCCTGAGAGGTGTCTTCCTTAGACGTTATGTCTTTGGGGATTTGGTCAAGGTGGGCCGACGAGGTTGACTTGAGGTTTTTCTCTAGCCGTGCCCAGTCAGTCGCTATCTTGGTCCTTTCGTTGTTGTGGCCTGAGGGGCCGGGGATGCGGGAGGCTAATTCCAGAGTCACCGGGCGGTGATCTGAGTCTAATTCGTGATTAACTTCTATAGAACATAAACGAAGGTTTATGTTTTTGAGAAGAAAGATATCGAGTATGTCCGGCCTGTGCGAAACGTTAAAGGGGAAGTGTGTCGGCTCTAAAGGCGCTGTGACATCGAATCCCAGTCTGTCAGCGAATAGCTCTAAAGTCTTACCCCTCTTATTGGAACTTTGACAGCTCCAAGAGGTGTTCTTGGCGTTAAGGTCACCGCCTATTATGACGGCGCCTCCCAATTCTAATAAGACTTTTAGATCATTTTCAACTAACTGTTTCGAGTGTTCTCTATTGGGAGAGAGATATGCCGAGACAAGGGTGATAAGCTGATGGCCTGAGAGGGCTAGCCTGCAAATTGAAGCTTCAATGTACATCAGAGGGGGCGGATCCACAGGTGAGCAATGCAACGACCTTTTGTAGTAGATAAGCGTTCCGCCCATTGGTGAGGTTGTCCTATCGTTGCGTACTATATTATAGTTCGCGACTCTAGGGTCCCTGTTGAATGGTTTTAAGAACGTTTCTTGTACTAGCAAGATGTCGAGCTGGTGATCCCGAAGGAATGTGCCTACTTCATCCTTCTGTTGGGCGAGGCTATTTGCATTGAATGTCCCTACTTTGAGGTGTCTGGGTTTAACTCTGCCGGGAGTGTAACTATCCATCTTATTGGAATTTGAGTGAGCCTAGACGCTCTAGCGTGGGAGCGAATTTAATCGCAGTGTTGAGGAGGGCGAGGTTGTTTCCCTCGTTTTTCCTTAATTCGGCTGCAATTTCACGGATTTCCGTGAAATTTATTTGAGCCGCGAAGTGTGCCACCAGGGCTAGATCTGGATCTAGTCCTTGGGGGGCTTTTGGGGGCGCGTTTTTAGCGACGGCGATGGGGACGGGGAGGCCCAGAGGGGGCTTGGGATTGCCACCGATGGGCTGATTTGGCCCAGCTGTTTGTGGCTTGAACTGAGAAGGTGCGGGTGGGGCAGCGGGCTGCCTGTTGGGTAGGGTTGGGAAAGCCTCCTTGCTGGTTAGCAGGGGGCGAGCCCACGCATTGTGGGTTGGTAAGGGGGCTGGGACGAAGGCCTTGTTGTAGTATAAGGCCTTGCTGCTTGAGTTGGGCTGGCGGACCAACCTTCTCGGCGCTCTAGGGCAACCGCGATAGTTAGCCGGGTGGCCGTATTCTCCGCAGAGAACACACGCTGGTGGCTCTTTGCAGAGGGTGACGTCCTTTGGACGTTCACACTGAGAGGTGTGATGGTCACCTAGGCACTTAACGCACCTAGGACGGGCAAAACATTTGGCACTTGTGGCACTGTGCCAAGTTGCCGTTTTTATGCGGGGGCTCTACTGAGACCCCAGAGAGTCCACATATGGTCTTAGTTTTGTAAATGCATTTACCCTCTGCGTTATTAGTAAGGCAGACGAGTATCATATTGAGGGGATCGCGACCCTTTCCCCGGATCATCCGGTGTACTTCTACAACCGGCAGGTCTTGGGACTTGAGAGATTCTAAAATCTCTTTAGTGTCTATTTCCCTAGGGACATTGCGTATCACTGCACGCAGAAGTTTGGCTTCGGGAAGGGTGTAGGTATGGTAGGGAATCTGTTGATTCCCTAACATTTTCGAAACTGCTCGGTGGTCGGCTGACGAGTGAAGGTCAACTCGAATACCATTGGGGGTGGATTTAGCGGATTTATATGAAATCCTATTTGTGTTTAGCCACGCGGTGATGGCTAACCATTTCTCCTTGTCCCTGATATATAGGGGCGGCGGAGCGGGTGATGTATGAACCGTGGGTGGGACTACGGTGATGCTGTCCGTAGTTGGTGGGACAGTGGTTTGGGCTGCCTGTGAGACGACTGGGGGGGCCGGAGCGGCCGTGGCTGTCGTTGCAGATGCGACTGTAGGAGATGTTTCTTCCGAGTCAGTCTGCTTAATTTTGGGGGTCTTTGAGGGGGCCTCTTTGGACCTTTTGCTCCGTTTGCGGGAGCGGACCTCAATAAATGAGCCCTCGTTTGGTGAATCTTCCGACTCGGAGGAGGAGGAGGATGAGACAGAGGAGGACGGGGGCGATTCCGTTTCCATCGCCGCCGCCGTGCCGATGGCCGGTGATGCCGGTTCACGCGGCAGGGCGGTGGTAGGAGCGCGTTGGGGTTGTGGTGGCAGAATTGTTATCGCCCCAAAGTGTTGGGCGATATATGCCTGAATTTCAGGAATTGCCAGAAGGGCGTCTATGGTAATAGTTTTCTCCGCCATCGTGGGCTGGCGGAGAAAGAACGTTTAAGAGGGATGTGGGAGCCCTAACACCCTGAGTGGGGTAAAAACCCAGGGGTGAGTGGTGTGTGTGTCCCTCCCAACCGTGAGCAGGTCGGGAGGATGTGTACTTACTCTCTTTGTTGTACGAGGATACGGCCGAGCGCAGATAGCGGCGGCACCGGCTGCGCGCCAGATGTTCCACGCGCGGGGCTCGCTGCGGGTGCGAGCGAGAGGCAGTTACACGAGGCTCGCTATGTGAGCGAGCGAGACGGCACGGTGACGCGCATTCACAGGTAGCGCGGTACGGTTCGTTTAGGAGCGCGGGGCTCGCCGAGGGGCGGCCGGCGCGAGGCGGGGCGTTACGATGACCGTTAATCGACCGTTAGAAGCGCGCGAAACAATGACGCGGAGACTCGTGACTTGAGCGACGCAGATCGGCAACACGTGAGCACGCCAAGGCGAAAGATCGTCACCGCGGGGCGCGTAGGACACGATAGAGAGGAGAGCAGCACACGTCCGTGCGCTGCGATCTCCAAACCGACTATGTTTTTGGGCGCGTTTTTTTTTTTTTGTTTTTAGCTGTTGGTCGAAGTGACCTTTACAGCTTAGCGCGGTCAAAGGGCGAGCGGAAGGCTCTCAACCCGGTAAGTGCGTTAAGCGAAGATCGCCCGAGGGCTCCCCCTGTGGGGAACGGACCTCGGCTCGGGGCGTCGCTGTAGACAAAGTGGGCGTGGCCACGTTTGGGTTATTGATTATTACGCGGCGCGGTTTTCGACCTCGTCGGCGAGGCCGATACCGCGGAGTTTTATTTGTTATAGCTGCGCGAGCTGTGTAGGCCCTTTCTTGGGCAGTTGTTATAGAATCGTCCCCTTCTTCGAGAAGGTGACGAGGTCGTCGGATCGCGGATATTTTTGTGGGGACGTAGTTAGCCGCCCCAGCCACTAGAGGGTTGGGGTGAGTCGTGGCAGAGTCAAAATAGCGCTGGGAGCAACGTTTCATGTACTGCCTGATGGTCGGCAGTTCGAGGTCGATGTGTAGATCGACGTTACGAACGAACCACGGTGCTCCCGTTGCCCGTCGCATAAAACTATTCTGCAGTGTCTGTAATCTGCGGATCCTGTGTGGCCTAATGTGCGCGAATACTACACTAGCATACGTCATAATAGGCCGTATGCAGGCAGTGTATAAACGAATTTTATTTTTTAAAGATAACTTGGATTTGGCATTTAATAAACTATGAAGGCGTCACATCACAAAGGCGGCGCGCGCGCGGACCCGCTTTATGTGGGAAGAGAAGGTAAGTCGGCTGTCGAGGGTCACACCCAGGTACTTGGCCTCCCTGCTCCAGGAGACAGGTTGGCCGAAGAGGGTGAGAGGAGGGATGCGGTCCGGGACGCACATGCGGACAGTCCGTCTGGTGAACATGACCGCTTGGCTCTTCTCGGGATTGACTTCTATTCTCCATTTCCTATACCAATTGGCAAGGGCGGTAACCGCTTTCTGGAGTGTTTTTACTACGGTTGTCGGGGAGTAACCCGCACAATAGAGTGCGGTGTCATCGGCGTAAAGCGCCGTGTGCACACTAGTGAACTGTGGTAGATCGCTTGTGTACAGCGTAAACAGAAATGGGGCGAGGACCGAGCCTTGAGGGACACCGGCCTTGAGAGGGTGGGAGGTCGACAACGTCCCTTCCACCCTGTAGCGAAAGCTGCGATGACTCAGATAGTCATGTATTATTAAAATTAGATATTCAGGGAATTTGAGTGAATATAATTTATAAATTAAGCCCTCGTGCCACACTTTGTCGAAGGCTTTCGCTACGTCTAGAAATAGTACACCAGTGTACCGTCCCTTAGTGAACTGGCTGCTGGTGTATTCTACTAATCTGTGGACTTGCTGAACGCAGTTGTGTTTTGCGCGAAAGCCAAATTGCGCATCGGGTATGAGTTTGTTTAACTCCGCGTGTGAGCGTAGCCTAGTGAGTATTATACGTTCGTATAATTTACCCAAACTTCTCAGTAGGCTAATCGGTCTGTAGCTGTTGGGTTCGGTACGTTTTTTGGCGGGTTTGTGAATTCCGATTACCACGGCCTCTTTCCATTGTGAAGGAAAGATGTTATATTTGAGGGCTGCATTGAATATACTGCATAGAATTAAAACTAAATGGGCTGGGAATAACTTTATTACTTTGTTTGTAATACCGTCCGAACCCGGGGCTTTCCTATCGTGTAGACCCCGAATAAGCGACTCGACCTCATCAGCGCCCACTGTTGGGATAGGCGTATTAATGTCGTTGTTTATATTCGTTCGCGACAAAGTGGTACGACTTGCCACTTCCGAATTAATTGTGTTGTAGTGAGTGGCTTCTTTATCGTATAATGTACTCGGCGTACACTGAAGCTCTAGGCTGTCTGCTAGACATTCGGACTTTTCATCGTCCATGAATGCCGGTGGTTGATTGACTCTACTGAGGGGAGGGAGTGTGGACACTATGTCTTTTTTGAGTGAGCGGGAAAGCTGCCAGAAGGCTGTGTGCGAAGGTCTCAGCTCTTCTAATGTGGCGTCCCATCTGCTCTGTCTCATGTTACTTATTTCTGTTTTGACCTCCCTCTGGAGGGCACGCAGGCGCTTGCGGTTCTCCTCCGTGGGGTATCGGTCGTACGCGCGGGTGGCGGCGTTCTTTCTCCTCAATAGGTCGCGTACGTCACTCGGCAGTTGCCATCTACGATCGCTCGTATCCGGCGCCCGCCGCGAGCAGTCGTCTAATGCCGATTGCACGTGACCCGTGAGTGAATCGATCGCCAGGGAGGTTTCTTCCTTGGACTTTATGTCCTTGGGGATCTTGTCAAGGTATGCCGATGAGGTGGCCTTGAGATTTTTCTTAAGCCTTGCCCAGTCGGTGGTCAACCTTGTCGTTGAGTTGTTGTGGCCAGAGGGGCCGGGTAAACGGGGGGCAAATTCCAGAGTCACCGGGCGGTGATCTGAGTCTAGTTCATGTTGTACTTCTATTGAACATAAACGTAAGTTTATATTTTTAAGAAGTACAATATCTAATATGCCTGTGGGAGACAATGTGAGGGTAGTGAGTCGGCTCTAGTGGCGCTATGACGTCACAACCCAATCTTTCTGCGTATTCCTCTAAGCTTTTGCCCCTCTTGTTAGAACTATGGCAGTTCCATGAGGTATTCTTGGCGTTAAGGTCACCGCCAATGATGACGGCGCCGCCCAAGTCAAGCAAAGCCTTGAGATCGCTCTCCACTAAGTGTTTTCCGTCCCTGCTTTCAGGTGACAGGTAAGCCGAGACTATTGTAATTGGCTGATGGCCGGTGAGCGTTAGTGTGCATACTGATGCTTCAATATACGCCAGAGGTGGCGGATCCACAGGCGTGCAGTGCAATGACCTCTTATAGTAGATGAGAGTCCCCCCTCCTTGCGAAGAGACCCTGTCATTACGAACTAAATTATAATTCGCAATTCTAGGGTCCCTGTTGAAAGGCTTGAGGAACGTTTCTTGTACCATAAGAACGTCGAGCTGGTGTTCCCTAAGGAAAATGCCTAGCTCGTCCCTGTGTGGGCTGAGGCTATTTGCATTGTATGTGCCTATTTTAAGGTGTCGTGGTTTGACTCTGCCTGGAGTGTGTCTATCCATTTATTTAAAGCTTAGCGAGCCCAAGCGTTCGAGCATGGGCGAGAATTTAATCGCGACGTTAAGGAGGGCGAGGCTATTTCCCTCGTTTCTTCTTAGCTCAGTGGCGACCTCGCGGATTTCCGCGAAGTCGATGAGGCTGGCAAAATTGGCCACAAGGACTAGATCCGGGTCGAGTCCTTGTGGGGGCTTAGGGAGTGCTTGTGAAGTGACCCTGGCTGTTGATGGTTTAGATATGGGAGTGCCCATAAGAGGCTTTGGTGGGCCCCCGGCGGATGTGATTTGCCCAACCGGTGTCGGTTGGGGCTTTGATGGGTGTGTAAGAAGGGGTGGGGGGGGCGCTTGAGTGCGCGGAAGTGCGGGGAATGCCTCCTTACTTTGTGTAAGGGGCCGTGACCACGCGTTGCGAGTCGGGAGGGGGGCGGGCACGAAGGCCTTATTGTAATAGCGGGCCTGGCCCGATGGACGAATCGTCCTTTTGGGGGCCCGTGGGCAGCCGCGGAAGTTGGCCGGGTGACCCATTTCCCCGCATAGCACGCACGATGGCGGCTCCGTGCATTGGGAGAGGTCTTTGGGCCTTTCACACTCACTGGTGTGGTGTTTGCCTAGGCACTTGACGCACCTGGGGTTGGCGTAACAATTGCTGGACGTATGTCCGTACAGCTGACATTTGTGGCACTGAGCCATGATGCCTGTCTTGTAGGGTGGCTCGACAGAGACACCCATTAAACCGCACACGTGTGTTGTGCGGAATACTTGTTTGCCTTCTTGAGTGTTTTCAAGGCAAACCATGATCATATTAAGTGGTGCGCGACCCCTGCCACGTACCATACGGTGAACCTCCTTGACTGGGAGGTTTTGCGCCTTGAGGGATTCTAAAATCTCCTCCTTGGCGAACTCTTTAGGGACATTTTTGATTACAGCCCGTAGGAGCTTATCCTCGGGCATTGTGTAGGTATGGTAGGAGATACGTTGTTCCCCTAGCATTTTTGATAGTGCGCGGTGGTCATCGGTCGTGTTGACCTCCACCTTAATTCCTTGCGCGGTTGACCTGGCTGTTTTATATCCCACGCGGTGCGAGTTGCACCACGCGGATATGGCGAACCACCTCTCCTTATCCCGTATGTATAGGGGAGGGGGGGTTAGTTTCTTCGGGGCGGCTGGGATGGTCGCCGCCGAGGTGGTCTTGGCAGTGGGGGCCTTGTAGGCCGAGGCGGTTTGGGCCCCCCTCGTGGGAGGGGTGGGGGCACCTTGCTCCTGGCGGGGAGCAGCGGGTGTTGAGGTGATGGGTTTTGGCTCCTCTGCGGGAGCGATGGTGGCATCGGCAATGTTGTCTTGGCCGCTTTCAATTTTGGCAGCCTTGTTGGGTACTGCCTTGTTTTTGCGCCCCCTCTTACGGGAGCAGACCAGAGTAAACTCTGAGTCTTCCGAGGTATTCTCGGAGTCAGAGCTCTCATTTTCGGACTCCGATGCCGTTCCGGCATCTTCGCCCTCAGTTACCTCCGTTTCCATTTCGACGGAGTGGTTGGTTTCTGCGTCCGGGGAGGCAGGGGAGGAAATGTGACTCATCCCCGGTTCCGGATCTGGGGAAGCGGGGGGGTCGATAAATCTACGGGGCACGGCAGTGGGCTCGGCAGGAGCGGGCGATGTCCCTACGGTAGTGGTCGCGGTACGGTCGGGAATCATGTTCCCGAACCGTCTTTTCAGCAGCGTGTAAATCTCCTCGTCGGCGAGGAGTAAATCCAGATTAAAGGCTGGATGAGCCATGGTGGAGGTTACTTATTTTACGCGTCGCGTATGTACGTACGTCGCGGTGCCTAACTCCCCGGGGGGAAGTCCCGGGGGTGAGTGTTATGTTCCCTCCCAACCCCGTGCAGGTCGGGAGGATGTGTACTTACTGAGTTACGAGTGTTATACGGATACACAGGCTGCAACGTCGCGCGATCGGCGCACGGGGCACGTGTTCTTTTTCTGTTCGCAGGTAGACACCGGACCCGGCGGCTCCCGGCTCCCGGCTGCACGCCAGATGCTCGATGCGCTGGGGTCCCTTTTCTTTGTTGTTCGACTTCTTTTGTTCGCAGGTAGCAACGGATCCTTCTTTGTTCTTACACGTGTACAGGCACTTCTATTGTCTCAGGTAGCACTCGGGGCTCGCCTTGGGGCGGCCGGCGCGGGCGCGTGGCGGGGCGTTACAATGGCCGTTGGTCTTTTGTTGTCGGCGCACGAAACACAGACAATGGTGGTGTAATTACTGGCGCGAGAGATCGCGCCGAGGCGGACGGGTGTCGACGCGCAGGGCGGGTCGGACGCGATGGATGGGAGCGTGGCAGACGTGCGTACGCTACAACCACTGGTCGACTATGTTCGGGCGCGTTTTAACGAACGCCTGAGTAGTTATAGCAATCGTTGGTGTGAAGTCAGTGACGAAGCGGCCAGCGCGGTAGGGGTAATCGAAGCGAAGTTCGTGCAGCCTCTGCGTTTAGTACCTACTAACGAGTTATTATTACAACAATGTAACAATGGGTTGAAAAAAGGATCCGTTGTAAGCTGCCTAAATGCTCTGGCAAATCACAGACCATTTGTGAAAAGTGTGGAGTTGCACTATGCAACAACAAACTAAATAATTGCTTCAAAGCATTCCATACTTCGTAGAGGAACACATTGATACAATGTACCAGTTCAGGCACACTCCCTTTTTTTGCTTATTTTGAAAGATAGATCATATTTGGTCGAAGTTCAATTAAAAGAGTATAATTTTACAGTAGAGTATGTGAAGGGTCCGAAGGAGCCGACAACACGGCTGCAGACGTCTTGTCACGAATCACAAGCCAAGATTTAAAAAATATGCACGAAAATATTAATGTTATGACGAGAGCGAATCAAGTGTTTTATACTTACAATAAAAAGCAAATTCAACACATATTCTTCCACCTATTTGACAATTTATTTCCAAGAATTTTATTGTTTTTATATTATTTTGTCCTGGTGCCAACATTTGGTATTCAAAAATGTCCAAATTCTAATTTATTGGCACTAATGACAATAAATGGTTTTTGAAACTGCATTATTTTAGAGGTTTATTTAATGAATTATATTATTAGTGGACGACCTCATTTTGTATCATTAACAAATGAAAGTCAAAAACGCATTTTTCCAAATTCTGGCACCGGTGCCAACTGTGAAATTACCTGCTGTAACTATAAATGGGGAGTGTGGGCAACACTCTAATTATGGCGTACTGTCAGTTAGTTGCCTATATGTTACAAATACGTTTTCAATAAAGTGCTTAACCAAATAATTATTGTAGAGTGGTGTATTAATTAATTACCCAATATAAATTAGATATAACATTTGGCGACGAAAGACACGAAACGCGCGTAATAAATAATAATAGGTCGTTAAATTTATCAATATCCGGCGGCATAACCTTGAAAAGTAAAACGTGGTCATCATATCATATTAATGGATGTAGTTGAACAGTGGATTAAACAAGGAAAGAAATCGTGGATACAAGAGAAAATAAAAAAAGAATTGATTGAAATAGCAAATAAACTAGCTCAAGAAACTCTATTTTCGGACTCGGATTCTATAAGCGACGTCAGGAAATATTTACGTGCATATATAGACGCCATTTTAACAAAAGACTGTTTGCCCGGAGAAGTCATGGCCGCAATTACTAGTTTAGAAATATTTACTGGTGAAAATTGGAACGCATACCAATAATAATTCGAATGTTTCATCTTATTGAACGACGCACCTAAAGATAAAAAGGTACCATTACTCATCACGAAACTCAGCACGAATGTTTATGATTTGCTAACGACATTATGTACGCCGACATCACCAGTCAAGGAAACATATGAAAATATATGTGAGAAACTCAGAAGACATTACCATCCTGTAAAAAACTACGCATTACACCAAGCAGAATTCCGAAAACGATGTCAGAGATCTAATGAAACTATTGATCAATATATAGTAGAACTTAAAAAACTTTCCAAGAATTGCAAGTTTAAAAGTTTAGATGAAGAAATTAAAGAAAGGTTATTAAATGGTACTTATTATGATTCTGTAAAATTTTAATTATTAAAACAAGCAGATCAGTCATTGGAAATCCTAATTAATATTGGTCTAATACTGTCTTACAGTAGAGACAGCATATAAGTTGGCATTCAATAATGAAAAACCGGAACAAACACAAATGTTTTATATTCAACAAAACTGGTATTAAAGTAATAAAAAGTGAAATAGAACCTTTGTTGACATTGCCTTGTCCAAATAGTATCAAAATGCTGAGGTAATTTCTAGGTAAAGTAAATTATTACAACTGATTCTTACAAAATATGGCAATAATATTAAAACCATTGTATGATTGCTTAAAGAAAAGTAAATTAGAGTGGACTGAGAATTGTGATCATTCGTTCTGTGAAATAAAAAAAGCTTTGGCAAATACAAGTTAATTATCATATTTTCACAAAAATTCAACAATTATTTTAGCTTGTGATTCTGCAGATAGCGGGGTAGCTGCTGTACTCTCTATAAAAGACAGTGACAACATTATTAAACCAGTGGCATTTGCAAGTAAAAAATTAAATGACACTCAAATGCCCGATATTAGAAAAAGAGGCTTATGCAATCATATTTGGGGTTAATAAATTTTATGAATTTTGGTTTGGACATACATTTATTTTAGAAGCAGATAATGAAGCATTAACAAAAATATTAGGGTCAAAACATGGCATACCAAAAATGGCAGCAAGGCGATTGCAATATTGGTAAATTTTCTTAAGTGGCTTTGATTATGAAATCAAACATATTAAATCCAAAAATAACCCAGCAGATTATTTATCACGTGTGACCACAATGAGCCAGGCAATTAACTGTAAAAATATTGAAATGATTAATAAAAGTTTTGAATGTAACACTGTTAATTATATAAATACATCAAATTTAAACATATTAGGTTGGAAAACTGTTCAGGGGGAAACAAAAAAGATAAGATTTTGTGTGATGTTTTAAGATATTGTAGAGATGGCTGGCCAGAGGAAAATAATTTAGGTGATGATTATAAACCATATTTTAAAAGAAAAAATGAAATAAGAATAGAGAAAGAATGTTTACTTTGGGGGTACAGGGTAATAATACCGCATAATATCAGAAAACAGGTAATATGTGAGTTACATGCAAGTCACCTAGGAATAAATCGGATGAAAGCAATTTCACGATCATACTTTTGGTGGCCAGAAATTGATAAAGATATAGAGGAGATAACAAAAAATTGCATAAATTGTTTGCAAAATCATAAAAACCCAGTAAAAACTAAATTAACAGTGTGGCCACAACCTCCATCAGTTTGGCATAGGCTACATGCAGATTTTCTGGGGCCTTTGTATTCAGAAATGTTTTTAGTTATAATAGATGCCTATTCCAAATGGCCAGAGGTTTTCATTATGAGTAATATTACAGCTCAGAACACAATTGAAGTATTTAAAAGTATTTTTGTGCGTTATGGATATCCATGGCATTTGGTAACAGATAATGGACCTACATGGACTAGTGAAGAATTTAAGTGTTTCTGTAAAATGGTAGGAGTCAAACAAACTTTTACTCCTCCATATTATCCTGCTACAAATGGGCTGGCAGAAAGATTTGTAGAGTCATTCAAATCTCATGTTATAAAAATTGTAGAGAGTGGGAAAAAACTAGAATATGCCTGTAATCTTTTCCTTTTTGATTATAGATGTACTATTCACAAAACCACTGGCTATAGTCCAGCAAAATTGATGTTAGGAAGGGAGTTGAGATGTCGTTTTTCATTGTAGAGACCAAGTACAGCAAGTGTTAAAATTGATTTGGAACAAGTTAATTTAACCACAAATAGTAAAGATAATTATAAAATATTTGCAGTGGGAGAAAAAGTAATGGTGAAGGACATGAGAAAATCTAAGAAAAACTGGTCATTAGTAAAAATTAATGAGATATTAGTTCCAGGGGTAACATTTGGTAGAGGTAGATGGACTGCAATGGAAACGACCTGTCAACCAACTACTACACCGTAGTCAGGCATTATAAAAATTAGTTTAGTTCAAGATGTTATATTTTCATTTTTTTTTCTAGTGTTTAAATTGTTATTTTAGAAGTAAATATATTTTTTTTTTATGTAAGTGGGGAAGAGTGCTGTAACTGTAAATGGGGAGTGTGGGCAACACTCTAATTATGGCGTACTGTCAGTTAGTTGCCTATATGTTACAAATACGTTTTCAATAAAGTGCTTAACCAAATAATTATTGTAGAGTGTATTGTAGAGTATTAATTAATTACCCAATATAAATTAGATATAACATTACCAAATATGGGCACCACGGCCAATAATTGGGCATAAGTATGCTAATAACATCGACAGTCATTAATGGATTTAAAGCTACAGGTCTTTGCCCGTGGAATGTGAACGCCGTAGACTATACGAAATGTCTAGGCAAAGCAAATATACAGCATGCAGGAACTTTTAATGAAGCTAACAAAGGAAATTCAAAAGTGATGACCAAAGAAGACTTTCAGAACATTATAGGAACCAGCAAATTAAGTCAAATTGAACGAGATATATTAAGAACAGGAGACAAATATTTGAAAAAGATTTGGAACTATTTCACACAAGCGCAAATTGATACAAATTTAAACAAAGCTAACACTTCGAGCTAAGATGTGAATATAATGACAATTGATGCAATGGATATTGAAAATATGCCAGTTATTATAAGCGGCGACTTGAGAGAAGACTTTGATTATGGCAATGACGATCGATTATCTGACAATTCACAAGAAGTTTTACATTTAACTCATAAAGCAGAAGTGTATAATGCTAATGCTGTTAAGGAGTTAGTGAAAAAGAATAAGATTTGCATAAATTATACCAACACTAGTGAGCAACCAGTAGATATGTTCACTAAGGCTTTAGGTAAAGAGTTAATTTTAAAACATTTAACCAAGAGTGGCATTACAAATACAACTATAGATTCCTGTTGAAACTTAAAGTTTGATTTATTGTTTAGTTCAGTTTTATTTTTATGAATTAAAGAAATAAATGTGGTTACATTGAGAAGGGGTGTTGAAAGGAACGCAATATAACGGAGTATATTTATGTTGGTACTATGCTAAGTTTAAATATTATGTTGGTAGTGTGCAAGAAAACTTTTGTCCTTATTCGTTCACTTGTCGTCGTCCATGGTAATAAAGAGTAATACATCTTGCAACAAAAAGTGTTTTCCTCAGTATTTTCTACAATTATGTTTTACGTAATAATTTAGGTCTTGCTATATAATTATATAGTAAAATATTGTATAGTATTAAGAAATATTATATTAAAATAAGGGAATTGTCTTTATATTGTTTGAGATAAATTAGTAAAAATGAAAAAATTACAAATTAAAACTGCTGTCAGATAAAACCGAATCGGTAACAAAGCAATTAATTTCTAATATTGAAATGTACTCTGATATGTTGCAAGTCGAAGAGCGTACCTAATAAGCTAATATCTTTTGTTTTAAGGTCAAGGTTGTCCGAAAGTGCAAAACTACGCCTGCACAAAACTTATGCTGTAGTTTCAGATCTAGTGTAGGACATGAAGGACCGACTTCTAAGTAAATAATCGGACACAGCGCTAAAAAAGCAACTGCAATGCACTAGGCAAGAGCGTAGCAGGCTTCGGTAAGCAGATAGTTAAATCAACAAATAATTGTTCTATTTCTCAAGCAGATGGAGACTCGAAAAAATATGAAATTTTGAAGACTATGAACGAAAAGAATGCTATTAAACGGAATTTCGCTAGTCATGCACGTCTTTAATTGCAATCCTTAACGACAACTTCATATGAGCCTAGTAGATTATCAGAAGATTCCAAGTCCAAATCCTGGCAGGGTCGCCGAAATTCCGTTTATTATCACTGCATATTAAAGTGTCAACAATATTTATATTTACTAGAGACTTACAACTATAACGTTTACACACACTTGCTTAACACTGATTGCACGACCGACAGCGGGATGCATTAGAGGAAATACTCGAAATCCAAATCGATTGGTACTAGAAGAGGTGCTGAAAAGTAGTTGAATGCAAAAAAAATTGTTACGTGATGTGCAGAAATATTTATAATAACATTCCAGAAAAATTAGATTACTGGTACTATGTTCTTTTAAGTTAACTCTAAAAAAGTGGCTCTTAGAAAAGGCATTTTACTCAATTGATGAATTTTTGACGTATAAAGAGTAAGTAGTATGGAATGAGGCATGTAGTTTAAAATAGTTTTTAAGTATTTATATTTGCATGCTATTATTTAATGGCCAAATAGGTGATCCAATTTCAAATATTCCTTAAGACCATGTACACCCTATTATTGAGCAAATAAAAATTTGAAATAAAAAAAAATTGATTTGACAACTTCATAGTACTACCACACTCTCGCAGAAAATCGACATCCGAGTAGTAGCAATTTATTACTGCGCTTCATTCGGTGAGCGAGAGAGACGGAAGCCCAACATTCTGAGGGTGTTTGTTGCAGTTTTAGTGATGCCTTTAGTATAACCGAAACTCATTGCACGCATTCACACTCCCTTCACCTTATAAAAAAAATATATATAAAATATATAAAATCTATGCAAGAAAAGGAACACTTCAACCCGACCCAAAAAATACCAACCCATCTGTGTGTCTACTCTTGAATTTCGATTTCAATTCTAAATCCAATCGCAGCTCGAAATTGAGCAAATTTGGTACTCTGGAAAGCGACACTAGCGCATGATTGGAATCAAATTCGGTGGAATATTTTTAAACTAAATGAATTCGACCCTTGTCGATTAAGTCAAATGTTTGCTACTCCCGACGTGATTTTGACGTAGTTTAAAATCGTTAATGTTGCACAATTTCAAGAAAGCGTTTTTGTGGTGATCGAGTTCGATAACGTTATTAATTTAAAGTAAGAAAATATGGCACATTTGATGAAAATAACAACGGCAAACGCGAAGAATTCATTCTCGATTTTGTTCAAGAGTACCAAATATAAGTTTGGTGAGATTGGAATTGAATCGGAATCGAAATTAAAATTGATTTCAAGAGTAAGCCCACAGATCAGGGCGATATAGTAGATAAATTTCACTCTTATTGCGGAGGACGTTGAATGATGAAGACAAAGATTTTCAGCGCCCTCATTGGTAATAAGCGTCTTTATTGAGTTACGCATTGATTTCGAGTTGAAAATAATAATAAAATGAAAATTAATAAACCTACACGAATTTCACGTTTAAACGCATGTGGGTCGTCCACATGCGTTTCAACCCAAACCCAAAACCCAACATTTTCCAACCCTAAACCTGAAAACTATTTAGAGAAATTTTCGTATGGTACCGAAGTAAGAATACAATTCATTACTCCTTATCTTGTTCGTGGATGTAGTAAAAGATGACTAAGGGATATAATATGCATATAACATCTATGCAAGTGAAAGAAAACTCGAAATAAAATCTCTATACCAATACATTCTGACCAGCATGATATAGTTGGCCAATTACCCTCCTACTTTTGGATACTCGAGCCTAGCGTGATATATACAAGCCGAGATGATGATGATGGTTATGATGATTGTGTACTAACAGGCGATATGATAAAGTATTCTAGTTACATCTATAGCACAGTATTAAGTCTTTTTCGTTTCTTCTTTCTGTTCAATCTGTTGGAATTCTTTAAGTAAAACGTCCTCATCAAACATTGCAGAGTCTGAAAAAAATAAAAAGAAGCATTAAAATTACCTTTATCATCATCTCAGCACATAAACGTCCCACTGCTGAGCTTGTCTCCATAATAGAAAAGAAATTGCTAAACCACGCTGGTCAAACGAATTGATATAGAATTCAATTTAGATTTATCTTTCATTTGCATAGATTTTATATAGATACTAACTGACCGAACAGATGCCATTCTGTTCAAATTAAAAACCAGGAATTCTCTTTGAAATGTATCGCAGTGCCACCTACCGGGTTCAAATATTAATCTAAACCATACTCGAACCCATTCGAACACAGAAAAAAATTTAATCAAAATCGGTCCATCTTTTATCATTTAGATATCTTAGTCCGCCAGTGACTATGAACGCTGAAGAGTAAAATGTCGAAACATTAAAAATCAAAAACAAACGCGATAAAATGCGTAAAGTGTGTTAACTTGCGTAAACATCAGAAATCATTAAGAATACAATTCACCACCCCCTATCTTACCCATGGGTGTCGTAAAGGACGACTAAATGATATAATATGCAGACGACAACATCATCATCATCATCGCAGCCGAAACACGTTCCACTGTTGAGCTCGGGCCTCCTCCACAATGGGACGGAATTTAATCTACTATACCAGGGGTGGCCAATTTCATTAGCCCCAAGATCTACTGTTTATCACGAAACCCTGTGCGATCTACCAATTGCATACTTCTTGAAATATTCACAATTGGAATTGATGGGTGCAGCAGTTGCTGTTTACGGCGCGCCTTCTATGTATTTAAATTTTTTGCCTTACTACGATCGACTGGACTACTAGTCGCGATCGACCGCGGGCCACCCCTGTACCACCCCTGTGCACCCATGCAGGCGGCACAGGAGCGCACTTTGTGGCGTTACATGAGGGAGGCCTATGTCCAGCAATGGGACGTTTTTGGGCTGAGATTATGATTAATGAAATTACATTTTTAACATTATTATGAAAATATTTTTATTTTTCTATCCTGCTTAGCACAGCAATCTGTCATGGGACATTTAGCTGCTAATTTCTCTGAACTCTTGTCTAGTTAATTGTTTATTGCAGCAAGGAAAGTTGTCCATTGACATCTCTCACTATTTTCTTTCGAATCGGGTAAAAATCCTCATTCTTGCCGGTGGCTCGACTAAGGGATCATTATCTCGGCTCGTATACGTTCCACATTGAGTTCGAGTTTCCTCCACAATAAGAGGAAAATTGACCTTACTATACCATGCTGGTCAGACAGGTTGATATAGTGTTTTGTTTCGAAGTTTCCTTCTCTTGAGTAAGGGATAAAATATGCAAATATACATATATACAAGAGAAGGCAAACTCGAAATAAAACCCTATACCAACCCGGTTGACCGGTGTAATAGGTCAGTTTCTCTTCCAGTGCTCGGAGGAGGATCATGCCCAGCAGTGGGTATACTACCCACTGCTGGGCATGATCCTCCTCCGAGCTGAGCTGTTAGGATGACGATATGCCTACCCTTCCTAGTAGGGTCTCAGGTCAACGTTGAGTCTTATGTCTAATTTGTCCTTTGAATTAGTAACATGAAACAATCTTCCATCTGATGAAGGAACAAGAATACTCTTCAACACCCTATGGCCCGTGGGTGTCGTAAAAGACAATTAAGGGATTTTTTTAGGACTAATCCCACCACATATTCTCACCATTGTAACCTCTGTAAGCCAGGATCCACAATGATCTCCATAGATGACACGGAGGTTTGACCCTCAGGCAGTTTCGGGAGATGATTTTAACTGTCTTGGGACCCGCAACAATTAGAAAAGTTAAACAGGAGGAGTTGAAAAATATAGCTACGATATATATATATATATACTATTCGGCGACACGTTCCGCCGCCGGCGACTCGGGCGGCGCAGGCGCGAGTATCTGCGCCTAATGCCGCCCTAGCCGAGGCCGCGGGTGATCGGACCGGGGAATTGTCCGTCACCCGCAGAGAGGCTGACCGCGCGATGGCGACCGACGTCCCAGTACGTCGAGAGGTGAGGTTACCCGAAGGGTATTCCGTCGGGCCGACCACTGATGACAAGTCACATCTGCTCCGGTGGTCGGCCCAACAACGAGGTGACGTGGGTACGGGTGGGTTATGGGCCTGCGCGCCGTCCTTTCATCGCCCCGGAGGGACAGGACCGCGCGTGCGCTTACCATAGCCCACCCATTAAAAAAAAAAAAAAAAAAAAAAAAAAAAAAAAAAAAAAAAAACGATAGTGCAGCAGTTACGATTAAGGGCGCCTTCAAATTTGCCGCAAAGTGTCGTGCGGTGGCAGCGCGTCGGCAGCGCTGCGGCCGCGCTACTTTGTAAATCTATATAAATAAACAACGCGCTGCAACCGCGCATCTTCTTCTTCTTCTTTTTTGTCTTGGCAATCAGCTACAAATACGAGCCATTTTTGCCAGTGTCGAGTTATAATTATCTTTTCAAGTTCTCAGTTTCTTCATGTCAGTAATGGTCTGTCAGTAAGTCAAAGTGTCGGCCTCAACAGTGTAATGGCCACTGTTAAGGGTATCTTCTGAGAATTTTGGTGGAAATACAAAGGTATGTATAGCAGTTTTATATCATATTCACTACACCTCAGCAGTTCTGTCGCTATATATTACATAAAATGCCATCAAGATTATTTAACATAACACGTTAAAACACTAACATATTGAATATAATACAAGAACACCACATGACACTTCAGATTCCCGCCAAAAACCCAACCGCGCATCAATTCATCGATCGACTAGTGATGCGCGCACGTATTTTTTTGTACAAGTAGAGCAGAGTTTCTTCGTTTGAGTCCATCGTGAAACTATGTACTACACTACGATTCTCAAACCTAGCGACAGCAGTGCGGCTGCAGCGCTGTAGACGCGCTGCCGCGCGGCACTTTGCGGCAAATTTGAAGGCGCCCTAAGGGATATGAAAGATTACTATACGTGAAAGAGAAGGCAAACTCAAAATCATACCCTAAACCAACCCGTTTGACCCGCGCCAGAGTAATTGACCAGAGTAATTGATAGGTCAATATAGGGTTGGCAACCATACTTTATAATAAAGTATCCTATTTTATTTTTGGTAATTATACAAATAAAGTATGTGAAAATACAGTAATACCCCGTTTTACGCGAATTCAAAGATACGCTGTTTTCTCTTTGAACGCTCAGACCTTAAACTTACTTTTTTTATTCATAAAATTTCAATTATTTCTATCTAATATTTTGACCATATTCTTTAAAATTAATTAAAATTATTGTCCTCTTTGAACTAGTTCTAAATGACCTTTCTTTCTACATTTAATATGAGCAAAATTAACACCCGACTTACGCAATTATTTCACCAAAAGCTAACATGTTTATCCCACCTATCGCGTAAGTCTGGGGTATCACTGTACTTTATTTTCCAATTTTTACTGTAATGTGTAATAGACTACAAGCCCATGGAAAAATTAACCTGTGAAATGAACCAAAGCGAATAACGCTTAGAAGACTGTTACTATATCATGAAATAACTCTGAGCGCTATGCCGCCATTTCTGAGCGGTACAGGTGAAGTTATTTTTTTTTTTTTGTGTGTGTGTACAGCTGTTGGCCGCAGATAGCCTTGACAGCTTGACGCGGACTATGGGTGAGCGCTGAGGGCTCTCAACCCGGAGAAAGATATGCTAAGCGACTTCGCCCAAGGGCTCCCCCTGTGGGGAACGGACCTTGGCTTGGGGCGTCGCTAGAGGCAAAGTGGGCGTGCCCACGTTTTGTTTAATGGTTTTTGCGCGGCGCGGTTTCGCACCTCGACGGCGAGGGTGGAACCGCGGATATTTATTTGTTAAGGCCTCGCGGGCCGTGTAGGCTCTATGTTGAGTGAATGTGATATTGTCATCCTCTTCGTCGAGGACGTGACGAGGACGTCGGATGGATGAGATTTTGGAGGGTCTATAGGAAGCCGCCCCAACCACTGGTTGGGGTGTGTCATGGCAGAGATAGGTGAAGTACGTGAGTAAATGGAATTTCTCAGGTACAAGTGAGGAATTACGAATAATTATTAATGTACGGATTTTTTTGTGTAATTCTTTTTGTATACATATACAGATACTTTACCCATGAACGCCGTTACACAAATGCCGTACAGTAATAAATTACCTATATTGCTTCTACAATTACCGACAAATTAAAAATTGCATTAACTTCCGGCACCACTACTTTAGTACAGCATTAGGTTTTTCGACATTTATTTTTAATCATCTATAAGTTATAAAAAAGCCGTACATAACCGTTAAGCCGTAAGAAAATTATGAATAAAATAAATATAATAGTTCAAAAAAACTAAAAAAAAAAGGTTAAATCGCTAATCCTGATTATCCTAGTAAGGATAACTGGTCAAACTTTTTCAAAATATTGAATTGTCATCGGTCCTTAATAAGTATGCCAAATTTCGAGTTAATCCGACGTTTTGAAGGGGGTCAAAATCATGTTCAAAGATTCCGTTACATACTAACATACATACGTCTGAAGCTAATAAAAGCATATTAAAAATGTCCAGTATACTCACCATCTCTTTCCAATTTGATTTTACCAACTAATTGCTTATTATCCTCATCAGTCTTCTCTGGACGAAGTTTAATCTGGAAAAACATTATTTTTTTTTTATTACAAACGGTGGAAAACGAGCTAACAGAACACATGATGGTAAGTGTTACTGCCTTGCTCATGGACCTTTGCTAGGACGCTGCCTACCGTGAAGAAAATGAAAGGAGTGTGAATGTGTGCAATGAGGTTAGGTGAAACTAAAGGCATCACCAAAACCCACCATACGTGAACATCCCCAGAAAATTGGGCTTCCGGCTCTCCCGCTCACCAAACGAAGCGCAGTAAGAAATTGCTATTACTCAGACATCGATTTCCTGCTCAGTGTGGTACTACCCCGGACTGACTAGCCCGCGGCTGTAGACAGATAATTGTTAACATTGTAATCCTACCACTAATAAAGCTTCGATGGTGGATATGTTCTTTATATGACGAAAGCATCCGATAAGAAAGAATTTTCCGAACTTCTACCCCTTAATGGAGGGTATGGTAATAATTTTCTGAATGCATAATCATCATCATCTCAGCCACTATACGTCCCACTGTTGGGCTAGAGCCTCCTCCATAATGGAAGGGTAGTTGACCTACTATACCACGCTGGTCAGACGTGTTGGTATAGGGTATTATTTCGAGTTTTCCTTCTCTCGCATAGATGTTATATGCGTTTTATATCTCTTAGTCGTCTCGTACGATCACCCACGGATAAGATAGGGGGGTGGTGAATTGTATTCTTACTCCGTCACCACACGGAATGAATGCATAATATCTCAAGAATATTGTGTCTAAATTTCAAGTGAATTGGAGCAAAATTGACAAAATTATGGGTACTTTTATACGTATCCGACTCGAGCGGTTACAGTTACCTGGCAGATGTTTCGCTCTCCATATAACACCTAATCTTACCTCCCAGATTTACTTAAACTAGTGGTCGCCGTGTGGTCGCAATTCGGCCAAAATTCATTTTAATAAATTTTTCTGCTATACAATTTTCTTTAATTTTATTTATGTATAAATTGAGCAAGCTGTATTTCACTAATAACTATACTACCGGCACGCTATGATGGCCGTTTTGACGTTTGTCCACTCATGAAGTTTTGTATTTATAGTAATTACATTTGAAGGAGAAAATTGCTGTTCTTTATTGTTAATAGTGACGTGCAGTTAGTCATAAAATGTATCGAATCATTATTTTAGGACACAAAATTTATTTATTACATTAATTTTTAAACTACATATATTACGGTCCCGCGAAGATTACTTTTTTATTTTTGTAAGATTATAATTATTGGTGTACTTATTTACCACACAACTCGGCATTTGTTTTTCGAAATTCAAAATTAATAAAATGAAATTTAATATGTCGTCACATTGGATCGCTGGCCACACAACTACTACCTCCGGCAAACTCGCGTCAATGCTCTATGCAAAACAAAGCAGTTAATAAAAACTTGTAGATTTCATTACCTATAATTTTTTTCGAGAATAAATCGACATTTCACATCACTATTGTAATATGTCAAAACGGCCATCATAGCGTGCCGCAACTATAATATATAAGCACAAATTGCTATTAGACATTGTCATCATAATTATGATTGTTTGACATTCAGTTCGATCAAAGATTTTAACCGTAAACAAAAGTGTATAAGCGTTGCTACGCAACACACTCACACAAACGTGTGTGTGTGTGTGTGTATGTGTGTGTAGCGATTGCGTTGTAGTGTGCGTAATGCCTTCTTTAACGAATTTAATGTATTTCTAATCCATTATTATATGATATTTCAATTTTATGCACTTCTCCTCATTATATACTACAACTGTGCCAAATTTCATACTTGTACATCCTCGTAATTTTCGTAAAAAGGGGTACAAAGTTTTTGCTTCACGTATTTATACAGGGTGTATCAGGTTATGGGGCAACTGTTCGAGTATGTTGTAATTTAACGGTCATAGATCATAATTAGAATGTACATTACACAAAAAACAATATAACATAAAAGTTATAGTGATTTCAAAAAAATGTGTCTAAGAGTCTATGCCTTAAATGTTACGTATTATGTAGGCATGTACAGACAGAATACATTTAGGCATGTAAAGCTTCGACAGTATAAATTCATTCAGTAATACCTAGAATTGTGCAAACGTTTTAATGATATACTCAGTGCCATATAACTTGGCAAAAGACGACCTTTTTTTTTATTGCAAACGGTGGCAAACACGCAAACAGTACACCTGATGGTAAGTGTTGCTGCCGCTCATGGACCTTTACAAGGCCGTTGCCTACCGCGAAGAAAGTGAAGGGAGTGTGAATGCGTGCATTGAGGCTCGGTGATACCAAGGGCACTACCAAAACCCTCCACACGCAAACATCCTCAGAAAGTTGGGCTTCCGGCTCTCTCGCTCACCAAACGAAGCGCAGTAACAAATCGCTACTACTCAGACGTCGATTTTCTGCGAGAGTGTGGTACTGCCCCGGACGGACCGGCCCGCGGCTGTAGACAGATAACTGTCGACAGTGTTGTCCTACCACTCTTATACCTTCACCACGATATCTTAAAATGCAAAAAAATCTATCGCTTACCATACAAATCTATCGAAAAGTTGTATCGCAAAATTCTCTTGGTAGATGCCTACCAGGAAGCAACATTACAAACAGCACAACCCAAAATTTTTCGAAATCTAGTAAAATTACCATAGAAAATATATGTTTTTAATATCCTATAATCATGTATTTCATTGTTTTAAAATACCAGATTAACCTGTAACTGGTGACATTTCATTATTTTATAAATAATATCATTGATAACAATGCCAAATTACTTTCAAATGTCTGAATATCAAAAGCTTTTAAGTAACATTAAAATTAAAGTACCGAGAATATTTATATAAATTCAATATAATATAGATCCTATAATTAAATACGTAATTAGCTTCGAAGAGTTATGTAACGCCCAAAAAATGCCAAGTTTTAAGTTATGACACATTTCTTTCAACTCATTTTACCCTCAGATGTAATAAACCTAAAGGATCGCACAAGTAGATGCAAGATTTTAGGTTATGTGTATCAAACATAAAATCTTTTCTTAACTGATTTTAGCGTCAGGTGTACGAGATCAGTGGCGTCGTGTGGCCCAGTCGCCATTTTGTTTAACATTCCGTGTGGAGCACGTAAAAGATATTGAAAAAAAAATGATGGGCCTCGATGACAGTACATACCGAAAGATTGATGCATTCATAATTCATGTATCAGACAGCAGTGATAGTAACAGTAGTGGAAGTGACAGTCCAGAACTATAGATTTTTGTAAAGTCATAAATAAATTATTTTAGTATATTATTTTACCTCACCTTACGTATTTAACAAAAAGTTAGCCTTAATAGGTTAGCTATCAGTTTCATGCTAGGGCAGTGGTAAGGTAGGTAACGTGTACGTATGCTTTATTATTGCACGTGTAGGTGTTTAATAATTTCTTAATTAAAATTCTAAACAAATTACACGCAGACAAATGTTTGTAACCTCTGTACAGTCTAGACACCTTCACCACGATATTACAATGATAAGACGGTTTGTATGGAAAGCGATAGAATTAGCGATAAATTACTTGGATTTGATGATATCGTTGTGAAGGTCACCAAATCACCTCTTTTGCCATGCTATTTGGAACACACTATAGTGTAGGTTTACCTACGAGCGACGAGCGGTCAACGGTCCAAGGCCGATCAGCTGTTTTAAAGCTAAGTTTGTTTTGTTTATGTGAATGTAATCATTGATTTATTCAATTTCTAATGAACATTTAACAAAGTATGAATATGTCGCAGATTAAGTATCATTGACTTTATACATTTCAATCAGATTTACACGAAAAAGCGATGACAAAATTGAAAACTTTACATGTCTCTAATTCCTTAACGAATCGATATTTTTCGTTCAAATTTTTTTCTTGGGTTCCTACCACCATTGCCTAGCTCCCTTTTGAGTTGTTGCCCCATAACCTGATACACCCTGTATATAGATTTCAATTGAACTATGTGTACATGTATGTGCATATACCTATGTACGTACTGTATATTTTGTCAATGTAGAGTATATAATTTAGTGTAGCAGTAAATCTTCTACACGAGCGTTCCTATCTATACCAATAAATAAAATTGAGGTGTCTGTTTATAATGTCAAAATAATAGGCTTTTTTCATGCTCACACAGTTATTTGCATGATCCCTATGCCTAAAATGACAATTAAAAAATTGTTGTCTGTCTGTCTGTTTGTACCGGGTAATCTTCAAAACGGCTGGACCGATTTCAAAAATTCTTTCACCAATGGAAAGCTATAATATTAGGGTGTAAACTAGGCTATATTTTATCCCGGTATTCCCACGGGATCGGGAACTACGCGTGTAAAACGACTATAACCTATAACCGAAGCGAAGCGAGGGCGGGTTGCTAGTTTACTATAAAGATATGAAAAATGCTATCTGGGCCAATATTCATTCACTATAGTTTGAAGAAAGAGCATCCACAGCATAAAATGCCCGAGCAGCGCGGACTCCTGATCAGAATGGCAATAATCGGCCGCTGCCAATGCATTCGATTTGTTCCAACATTGGTGCAGTGTTCTTCCCGAGAATATTGGCCATGCAACGGGCAATGGTAGTAGGAACTCATGAAATAATTTGAAGTAACAATATGCATTCGTTAATGAATTGTAGACATGTAAAGTTTTCAATTTTGTCATCGCTTTGTCGTGTGAATCTGATTGAAATGTCTGATAAAGGCATTGATCATCATCATCACTTTATCTGCAATATATTCGTACTTTGTTAAATGTTTATTAAAAATTGATTAAATCAATGTTCGCATAAGCAAGACAAACTTCGCTTTAATATCAGCTGATCGGGCGATGACCGTTGCCGAGGCGCCGTTGTACCTACTTTACCATCGACGCGTTTGCGCAATTCATACCTATTTATAATGTAGACGCGTTACATGCCTACATGTATCCTGTCCGTACATGCCTACATAACATGTAACATTTAAGGCATTCTCTTACACACATTTTTGAATTCACTATAACTATTAGGTTTTATTATTTTTTGTGTAGTATACTTTTTAATTTTAGTATTGAAATGATCGTGAGACTGATCCATATTATAATATCTATAACGGCAAAAACACTCACGTGCTGTTGTGTACTTTCTAATTACGATCTATGACCGATAAACTACAACATACTCGAACAGTTGTTCCATAACTGTATACAGTAGAACCGAAAACCTCTTCCGTTGAAATCGGTTAGAAGTAAATAATAATTACAAAACACTCACCTTAATAAAATCAGGTAATCCATCTTGCAAATGATACCAGCTCAATATGAATATTAATGACACGAAAAATAAATTCGTACAAATACCTGAAAAAGAAAAAAAATATATTGTACTAACTGACCCAACAGACGTTGCTCTGTTCAAATAAAATAAAAGTTATTCTCCTTGAAACCGACAGCGGCGCCACCTACCGGGTCGAATTGTTAATCTAAACCATTTTCAAATCCCCTTGAATACACAAAAAAAAACTATTCAATATCGGTCCAGTCGTTTAGGAGTTCAGTGATATACACACGTACACTTTTTTTTTTGTGTGTGTACAGCTGTTGGCCGCAGATGGCCTTGACAGCTTGACGCGGACTATGGGTGAGCGCTGAGGGCTCTCAACCCGTCACACACGTACACAGGAAACCTATACCAATAAATAAAATTGGAGTGTCTGTTTGTAATGTCAAAATAATAGGCTTTTTTCATGCTCACACGGTTATTTGCACGACACCTATGCCTAAAAAACAGATTAAAAAATTTTTGTCTGTCTGTTTATTCCGGGTAATCTTCGAAACGGCTGGACCGATTTCAAAAATTCTTTCACCAATGGAAAGCTATAATATCAGGGAGTAAACTAGGCTATATTTTATCCCGGTATTCCCACGGGAACGGGAACTACGCGGGTAAAACGACTAAAACCGAAGCGAAGCGAGGGCGGGTTGCTAGTATAAGATAAAGATAAAGCTCAGTTCGTATACCATTGTTGGGTTCGAGCTTCCTCCGCAATAGAATGGAAAGTAAGCTATTCCACGCTGGTCAGACGGGTTGGTATAGAATTTAATTTAGAGGTATCCTTCTCATCATCATCATTTCAGCTCATATACGTCCCACTGTTGGGCTCGAACCTCCTCCATAATAGGAGGGAAATTGACCTTACTATACAATGCTGGTCAGACAGGTTGGTACAGGGTTTTGTTTCGAGTTTTCCTTCCTCACTTGTATATATGTTATGTGCATATTATATCCCTTAGTTGGCTTTTACTACATCCACGTACAAGATAGGGAGTGGTGAATTGTTTTCTTACTCCGTCACCACAAGGTTGCATAGATATTAACTGCATATTTATCCTTAGTCATCTTTTAAGACACCCACGGGCAGAAGAAGGCGTGGTGAATTGTATTCTTTCTTCAACACTATATACATACAGATAAATAAAATTGTAGTGCTTAGAATAATAACGTATAGAAAGGATAGTGTCAATACTTCGAACTTTCAAAATTTGAATCTAAAAATACTAATGGCGCGCAGACGATTACACACGTACACACGCAAACCACTATACAAATTATGAAATCAAATTTTGTTTTTATTAACATAAATCGTCGAAATACTTTTAAAAGTAATGTTAAAAACCTTTTTATGTTTTTCGAATGTGTTGTGGCACCATTTGAATGCACAAACCGTCATAATTATCAATTTATTTTTTAAGAACTTGCGTACGTTCGTGCAGTACAATGACTTGTACATTACGGACCGGTTCCGGCGTAAGCTCCATTAGGCTCCAATTGAAATGCCTCACTTTTTGTGCGTGAACTTACCTTCTATACGTTATTATTCTAAGTTGTAGTGTCTGTTTGTTGTTTCCGTGGAATAATAGTAAGAATACAGTACGCTGCCGATGGGTGTCGTAGACGACTAAGGAATATAATATGCATGTAATATACATGCAAAAGAAGGAAAACTGAATAAAACCCTATACTAATCCATCTAACAAGCGTGATATAGTAGGTTAATTGCCCTCCTATTGTGGGCGAGGCTCGAGCCCAGCAGTGGGATGTATATGAGCCAACATAACGAACACCACATTTAAATTTTGTAATTAAATGCATATGAAAAGCACCAAAAAATAAAATATTTTTTTTTAATTATAAATTAAACTATTTTTAAAGATTTTATCGCGTTTATATTTGATTTTTGATTACCCGACATTTCGAATACTTTTCAAAGCGATAAAATTCGTAAAAATAGTTTCAATTATAATGAGTAATACTCGCGTAAACATCAGTTTTTAAAATGTTTGCCTGCCAGTTCCGGCTAATCTACGAAACGGTTGGACCGATTATAAATTGGTTAACACCCCTTACTTCCTTATGGGATTCGTAAAAATCGAACAAAGTTCTCACTAGGAGAATAACCAGCAGCTCTATTCTGAGAAACGTATAAAATTTTACTACGATCCGCAACCCGCCTGTTAAGCGTGACGATTCACTATCAAGGAAGCCTATGTCCAAAAGTAAGCGCAGAAAGGTTAATTGATTCTCCTTTTTTTTAAAGTGAAACTTCTTTAGAATCGTTATCATTTTTTTTTTATTGCAAGCAGTGGCAAACGAGCAGACAGTACACCTGATGGTAAGTGTTGCTGCCGCTCATGAACCTTTACAAGGCCGCTGCCTACCGCGAAGAAAGCGAAGGGAGTGTGAATGCGTGCATTGAGCCTCGATGATACCAAGGGCACCACCATAACCCTCCACACGGAAACACCCTCAGAAAGTTGGGCTTCTGGCTCTCTCGCTCACCAAACGAAGCGCAGTAGCAAATTGCTACTGCTCAGACGTCGATTTTCTGCTCAGCGTGGTACCACCCCGGACGGACCGGCCCGCGGCTGTAAACAGATAACTGTCGACAGTGTGGTCCTACCACTATTAGTGTGGTCCTACCACTATTTCAAACTCGATGAAACGAAAAAGCGAGTCCATAGAGACACAAACACGTAAATGTATAGGATTTAACCGGCGAGAGAATGAGATAAAGGATGAAGGATAAAGAAGTTTCACTTCTGCCTTACGTATTTTGTACACACGCTCTTTTTTTTTTAAAACGACGTCCGGCACAAAAAAAAATAATACAGTAGAAACTCGATTAACCGGAATAATTGTTGTCGGTAGGCATTCGGATAATCGAATGTATGAAAAACCTCCTTCGATTTTATGCATATGTAGTATGTACATAATTGTATGCGTTTATTAAAAGACGAATACATATCCCGCGGGGCATGCACCTCAGAGCGGCGTAAAAATTACTAATTAAAACAATAATGAAACACGTGGGGACAAATATCCCGCTGGGCGCAGGCAGGACATTTCATTTCAGACACATTCATGCTTGCATAAATTCGATTTGTAGATACAATGAGCACGCGGTTGGTAGTCCGGATAATCACGAATTCATACGGATATATAATCGAGCGCTGTTTTTTTTTTTAATAGACAACACAAAATTTAAAATACAACTTGTAGGGTGCAAGGGTTGAAGGGAATGATCCTAAATCCTTGTATTGTGGGGGACTTTACAAACATATAATTAAAGGACAAAAATTACATCCAGACTCAGAACAACAATTTGTGGATCGTACAGTGTTATCCTACGCGGGATTCAAACCCGCGACACTGGCATTAGCGGTATCTTAACCACTGCGCCATCGCGGTCGATGTTGATGAAGACTTACCAATAACAGCTGATATCTTAGGCCAGTTGAACATGAGGTATCTTAGGCCAGTGAAGTGTGCCTGGACTTGAAGCTCACTACTGTATATCTGTGCATATCGTGACTGCAACTCTACGTATGCATCTGTTGCAGGATTGGCCTACCATAAATGAAAAATAAATTATAGTTAAAAAAACTGAAGACACGCTTACAAGTCAAGTAGTTACTTAAGGATACAAATAGAAATTTCTAAATACCGGCGAATCTAATCAGGATATTTGGCTAAGTTGATCAAATTATTGCATTGTCATGGGCCCTTGACGGGTGTGCAAAGTTTAAATAAAATCTGGTCGTTCAAGGAGGGGCAAAATGATTTTCAAAAATTCAGTTACATATGTACATAGATACAGGTGAAGCTAATAAAAGCGTATTAAAAATAAGAAAGGCCAGTATTGGTATTTTCCGTATTGTGACTGAGTAAGAATATAATTCGTTTTACCCGTGGGTATCTAGACACGCGGCAGCGTGTCAAGTTCAAGCAAAGGAACTGGCTAGCCAGCGCCAAGTGTGATAGGTGCCACTTTTGACCCTTCTATAACTCAAAACCTCTTTAACATAAACACATAAAACTCATCATCATCATCATCTTGCTCTTATCCCAATTACTTGGGGTCGACGCAATATGTCATCTGTTTTGACATATTGCAAAAAGTTTCGGCAATGACTTTTATGACCGGCCGCCTGCCTGACGTCAACCCTCCTTGGGAATGTAATCGTTGACCCAAATGATACCAGATGAAGTTGGTCCGGGTCAATCTAGGGCTCTTAGTCGTCTTTTACGACACCCACGAGCAAAGCAAGGGTTGGTAGTATTCGAAGCCGCTACCACACAGCAACTATAACAAACACATAAAACTATGTGTGTTTAATTATATCCATAAGGACATCTAGAAACCCAAATTTCATGAAGCTAGCTCAAACGGTTATAAAGATATGAAGGTCAAAAAGTCGTAAATTTTAGCACTGACTGACATATATTATAGCATCTAAATCTAACCTACTTCCAGATGACCTAGAAGCATGCAATTTGGAATCCAGCTCGGTAATTGTGTATAAGCATAGAAAAAATCTAAAAATAAAAAAAAGTTAAAAAATAGGGGTCCCCATACCTTTTTTTTTTATTGTAGAGTTGGAACCGTTACAACGTTACAAGCATATATTTGAAACTATCCCAATATATGTATTTCCAATATAACATAAATATAAAAATAAAATTTAACATTCAAAAGAATGTAGACAATAGCATAAAAAAGAAAACCATGCAGCGGAAACGCAAGAAAAAAACATTACATAAATCTCATTATCTGCCTAGTTTTCTTTACAAAAAGTAATGATATCCCACCAAAAACATAAATGTAAAAAAGGAGAGCCAAGTTCAATACAAAAATTATACTTGGCTGTGGGCTTCGCCAAAAGAGATCTTATATAGGGTAACCAGTATAGTTATTGCCCGGCTAAGGGATTGTTACACGTTTTTTGTTAATAATATCTTTATATAGAAATACTAGCAATCCGCCCTCGCTTCGCTTCGGTTATAGATTATAATCGTTTTACCCGCGTAGTTCCCGTTCCCGTGGGAATACCGGGATAAAATATAGCCTAGTTTACGCCCTGATATTATAGCTTTCCATTGGTGAAAGAATTTTTGAAATCGGTCCAGCCGTTTTGAAGATTACCCGGAACAAACAGACAGACAGACAGACAGACAGACAAAAAATTTTTAATTGCTATTTTAGGCATAGGTGTCGTGCAAATAACCGTGTGAGCATGAAAAAAGCGTATTATTTTGACATTACAAACAGACACTCCAATTTTATTTATTGGTATAGATATTGACTAAAAAACTATTATTTATGAAACTTAAATAAACTTTCTAAAGGAACGTTAGTCATTAGTTTTATTATCTTTGGAATCATAATAATTAAAAATTAAGAAAAATTTTAGTTCTAAAATCACAGTAATTGCCCACTAAATTCAGTGATTGCCACATATCAGACACAGTTATTGACGACCTTACAGTTGTCTGTTATTCCTTTCAAATATCTCTCTGACAACTAGCATTCTTCCCTAAGTACCTAGAATAATTGATAGAATCGAGATTAAACGGATAAAGACCACAAGCTCTGAAGCCATTGACCAATATTTCTGACCTAAGGCTTGCTTTGAGAACATCATAGAGAATAGGTGCAAAATTAAGTTTTGTTATTCCCTCGTTTCCATTCAAGAGTTGCCGTTTCTTCAAATGTATTCTCCAGCCAACTTTCGGAGATATAAATGCAGGAACATCAGCTGGTTGAATAATTCAATAATTCTTGTCGCATTAGGATACAAAGCTATCAGCTCAATTGGAAGGTGCGTGCACAACTGGCTTAAATCATAATTTAAATGTGTTTTATGACCGTCAACATAAAGAGTCACTGGGAACTCAACTAACTTCTTAACTAAGAATGGATTTCATCTATTCTTAGTTAGGAAGTTAATTGATTGGCTATAAATTCGTAAAACACTTCGGTAGTCATCCAACCATTGTCGGATTTTTTGAGGCCCTAACCATATAGTGAAGACTCACATATTTTTCTGGTAGTATTTGATAGGGATACATAATAAATGGGCAGCATATTTCTCCACCAGCAGAAAAGGTGAATAAAGCAGTTATAAATTTCCTTCGCGTTAGAAGAAGTTATTTTTCGATGTTATATAAACATTGTTGAATCCCTTCTTAGCTACAACGAGTCCCAAACTTAGACAAATCTGAAAATTAGTCTCGTCGGCATTAAAAATCCTACTGGGTTGATTAAGAACCTCAATTAATCATTTTTCTTCACCAGAAGCTACAATTTCATCATCTCCTTATGTCTTTTTTAGATACGTTTGAGCTGGCTTTAGTCACTCCCTCGAAAGTTCTGATGCTTAATTTAGGTCTATTATTCAAAAATGTATTAGGTCTTGGATTCTCAACAGGAGAGTTCTGTACACTATCTAAAATATTTTCTTTACTTTTTTGGGAAACCTTTACGAGCTGCAGTTATTATCCAATCTTCAAGAAGAGTTTCTTCATTTATAGTCAAGATAGGCGATGGGCCTAGACTAGTATTGTAATTAAGGCCCTGTAAACGTAACCCAGGTCGGGTTAAGTTTATAGAACCTTAATGTTAATCTAGAAACACCATAATTTTGTGCTATTTGCCGATATAATTATTTCTGTTTATTATGCTGAACTTCAGCAATCGCTTTTTCAAGGTTTTCCCGAGTGTATTTTAACATAGCTTTAGGCATTCTGAAATCAACAAATAATTTTCAGTTCCTAAATAACCCCTAATAAGTAATATACATATATTGACCGGGCAATAGCTGTATTAATTGTCATTGGCAATAACTGAAATTATATATGGCAATTACTATAATTGTTAAAAATTTAATACAGTAATTGCCCACCCCTTTTAAAAACTTTACGGATGAAATAATGGTCTAATTGATACCTTAGACAGATACTACAACCATTCTAATAACATATAAATTGATCAAAATCTTCTTGAAAACCAGAATCCTAGCAAATATTGTAAATTTCGAAACATTGTTCTTAAGAAAAATCACAATAAACTTCCTTTTTTGGATAAACTGCACACCTGTTACACTAACATCAGTTATGACACTTCAAAAAGGGAAATATTGGCAATGTTTTAAATTCCAAATGTAACCATAAGTCTAACAGTGACCTCTATCGCAATAAATTTCAACATATTCGTTTAAAATTTAATGAAAAATTAATTAATGCTTGACAATCACTGTATGGTGGGCAATGACTGTAGTGGTTACCCTATATACGTTGAATAAATTTATAAAATGACTGATGTAATAAAAACTGGCCAAGTCAAATCTAACCTACTTTAAGATCTCACATTTTTTTTTAAATAACAGCAATTGTTATAGGTATCCAATAAAGCAAAGAAATAGGGTTTAATACTTGTTCATAATGTTATTTTGTTTCTATAAATACATATTTGGATTTTGCATAGAACTTGGCACTCATTTAGATCTCCATTCTTTTTGCGGCGAAGCCCACAGCCAAGCATAATTTTTGTATTGAACTTGGCTCTCCTTTTTTACATTTATGTATTTGGTGGGATAGTACTTTTACTATAGATGTCTAAGAGATATAATATGTTCATCATCATCATCCCAGTTCATATACGTCCCACTGTTGGGCTCGAGCCTCCTCCACAATAGAAGGGAAATTAACGTACTATACACCACCGGTCAGATGGGTTGGTACAGGGTGTTATTTCGAGTTTTCCTTCTTTTGCATAAATGTTGTATGCATATTATAATGAGTAAGAATACAATTCACCACCCCCCTCTCTTGCCTGTGGGTATAGGATGCAGCCCTTTTGTTAATATTACGGTACCTGTGAAACCATGGTTTAACTGGTATATTTTCTTGAATGGATCTATAGAATTTCCCCTTATGTCTGCTAGATTCTTGCCAGGCACTGTTCCAGTTTGAGATCATTTTAATTTAGCTAAAGAGATTAAGTCCTGAGAATAGACTACACTGTTTGACTGGATTCCTACCTGACAGGTTTGTTTAGCAAGTGAGTCTACTATTTCAGTCCCCACTATACCGCTATGACTGGGTATCCATATGAGGCTGATTAGAAGCCTTTCCTGTGGCAGTGGTAGAGACATTGTTTAATATTAAGAATGGTTGGGGTTCTAGTTTTGGACTTAAACATATTGGATTTTATTGTTGTTATTGTCTTAATGAGTCAGTAAAAATTAAAGTTTTATTAAGATTGTGAGACTATGTATGACAGTGCCTCCAAAATGGCGATGGATTCTCCCGTAAAACTGAACATTCAGCAGGACACTTTAAACTAAGGATAATTTTGAATTTTGGTATCCAGACTGCCGCTCCAACACAGTTCTGTTCAGTGTTTTTGGAGGCATATGTGACCAACAAATCTCTCCATTTATCCTGGAATGCAGATCTCAGTTTCTGCACCAGGAGAGTTTTTCTGGATGCCCAAGTTAAAATAATATTTGGTTGATATATTAAGGCCTCATAATTTGCACTAAAGATAGGATTCTGGTTATGTTGAAAAATAGGGTGAGGAGAATATTTAATGTTAAGATGGCTTTTGTGCAAGTACATGGGCTCCTTGTGAGTCCAGTAGTCACTATTCGAGGTAAGCTCTGACAAGTGTTGGAGTTTAGAGATAAGAGGGTGAGAGGACATTTGAAAGGTTTTAAAAAGGCAACGGTCTGATAAGTAAGCCTTCTTAACCTCAGCGGAGGTTCAACGCATTCCACTTGCAATGCGTTGATGGGAGATGACTTCATAGCCCCAATGATGATTCGCAGACATTTATACTGGATTTTATCTAAAGAAGTCAAAGCTGATTTATTGCATGGTTCAAGGAGGAATGAACCATAATCCAGATGACTGCGGATGAGAGCATTGTAAATAAGCCTCTGGGAATATGGATGAGATTCCCACCATGCCCTACAGGGCACGTAAGATATTAGAGTGCCTTTCACATTTTTTAATAATATTATGTACTTGATATTAATAAAACACGCTAGTAGTTTAAAAACAGATTAACTTTATTTTCGTTGTACCACAGAAAATAATTACTATAAGTACACAATAGTTCAAACTAGGTGGCAGCACTTGCATAACTTTTATTATTTAGTTACAATATTAACATGGTTACTTATAAACAATACCACCACTTAACTAAATAATTCAGACTCATATTGAAAAAACAAAAAATACAATTATAAGTCCATTATTTGTGTAATGCTGCAACACCCATCTTATTCATAAAATGATAATGTTTAATTTTAGATAGACTTTTGGTCAAGAGGTCAGTTGGTATTTCAGAACTTCTTAAATAATCTAATTTAATAAACTTATTATACACAGCTTCCCGTATAAAATGAAATTTGACATCATTATGTTTACTACGTCTGTGATATACAGAGTTCTCAGTAAGTTTTAAAGCACTTTAGCTGTCGCTATACATTAGAATAGGCATATTAATTTGTCCATTAGTTAATTCATATAATAGGGTTTTCAAAAAAATAGCCTCTTTACTAGCTTCACATACAGCCATATATTCGGCCTCGGTGCTCGACAAGGCTACGGTCTGTTGCTTTCTACTTTCATGAGATACTAAACAGCCTGAGAATATAAAACAATATCCTGTACAGGATCTTCTATCTACATTGTCAGAAGCCATAATTAACATATTTTAAACCATATGACTTTGTACAATTTAAATATTTCAAAACTCTTTTAGCATGTTTCCAATGTGTTTCCGTATTACAGTTATTAAACTGACTCAAATAACTTATACAATAAGAGATGTCAGGTCTAGTCAAAACTGAAAGGTACATCAAGCTTCCTATCAGCTGTTGATAAGGGAATTTGCTACTTACATTTTCTCCCTTTTCCAATTTCAAATTACTTTCCATAGGAGTTTCTATATTCTTACAATTTTCCAGACCAAATTTATATAATAATTTATCAATAAACCTGCCTTGGCTAATACAAATAGAATCTTTTTGAATCTTAATATCCATACCTAGACACTGTCTTAACTGACCTAGGTCTTTTAGTTTAAATCTTTTACTTAATTGGCACTTTAAATATTCTACTTCTTTATTCATCATCATCATCATTTCAGCCCATATACGTCCCACTGTTGGGCTCGGGCCTCCTCCATAATGGAAGGGTAATTGACCTACTATACCACGCTGGTCAGACGTGTTGGTATAGGGTTTTATTTCGAGTTTTCCTTCTCTCGCATAGATGTTATATGCGTTTAATATCCCTTAGTCGTCTCGTACGATCACCCACGGGTAAGATAGGGGGTGGTGAATTGTATTCTTACTCCGTCACCACACGGAATACTTCTTTATTATAGTTAGAAAATAAGAAAAAATCGTCGACAAACAGAACCACAAATGTTTTAACATTTTCAAATGATTTTACAAACAAACAATGTTCATACAATGACTTTTTATAGCCCAACTTTTGTAAACAATCATCAACTTGCTTGTACCAGGCTCTGGCAAACTACTTTAGCCCATATATGGCCCTTTTTAATCTTAAAACTTTATTCTGATTCATATCACACTTGAAATTCTGAGGTAACATCATATAAACAGTTTCATCTAAGTGACCATTTAAAAAGGCTGTAGTTACATCTAAGTGGGTAATGTTAAGATCTAATTTAACACTTAATGCAAATAACAGTTTTAGAGTGGAATATTTAAGCACTGGTGAAAATGTTTCTTTATAGTCTATCCCTTCTCTTTGTGTGAAACCTTTTGCAACTAACCTTGCCCTATACCGCACTGTGTTATCAACATTATATTTCTTTTTATACACCCATTTACATTGCACTACTTTACCATCACTTGGTTTGTTCACTATCTCCCAAGCTTCATTGTCTTCAAAGGATTTTAACTCTTCGTTCATGGCTTTGCACCACTGTTCTCGCTCAGGTCCACTCATTACTTCTTCATATGTTAAATTGTTCTCATCCGAGCATTCATCAATTTCACATATATTACTAAGTCCATACCTTTCTGGTGGTCTTCTGTTTCTCTTCTCCATGTTAGCAGACTTTAGTTCTAGATTTTCTGCTTCATCATGTAATGACTGGCTATCACAGAATTCTTCTGAACTAGTAGAACTAGTGGTTAAATCTGGTATATATGTATCATCATGCTGTTCAATGGTTAAGTTATCTCCTTCGGAACTCAAAATGGTATCTTGTTCTTCTTCTTCGACATCAATAATTGGTTCAGGATCCTTAGTGTCTTCCACCATTGCTTGTATTATATCCGAGTTCCTTTTTTCCATAATAGAAACATCTCTGCTGGTGGTAATACTTCTTGTCTTTGGGTTATACAGTCTATAGCCCTTTGTATTTTCGACATATCCAATCATGATATATTCTTCGGCCTTTTTGTCCCATTTAGCCCTCTTTTCTTTTGGAACATGGACCATCGTACGACTTTCAAATATCTGAACGTGGCTGAGATCTGGTTTTTTATTATTCCACAGCTCATAAGGTGTTTTTTGTAAGCCAGAAGCTAGCGTTCTATTCCTCAAATAGACAGCAGTATTGACTGCCTTTGCCCAAAATTATTTATCAAGATTTGCTTCAAACAAAAGACATCGAGCTCTCTCCACAACTGTTCTATTTAGCCGTTCACAAAGACCATTTTGCTGTGGTGTGTACGGGTTTGTTGTTTGGTGCACTATTCCATTTTTCTCTAAATAGTCATCAAATTCCACAGAACAAAACTCTCCACCATTATCTGTTCTTAAAATTTTCAATTTCTTTCCTGTTTGTGTTTCAACAAGAACTTTATACTCCTTGAAATACTTTAAAGCCTGATTTTTGGCCTTAAGGAAGTAGACATAAGCCATTCTACTATAATTGTCGATGAAAAGCAAAAAATATCTTGACTGACCAAGAGAGACTTTTTCCATGGGCCCACAAAGATCTGCATGGACAATTTCAAGTACACTTTCACACCTTTTGCCTTTGTGTGAAAAAGGTAGTCTTGCCCGTCTTACCTTCACAACACGTGATACAGTTAGATTTGTCCATTTCTGCTTTATCATTGTACGATATTCCTTCTACAGCGCCATTCTTCATAGCATTCAGGTCCTTGCTATTAATGTGTCCTAGTCTACGGTGCCAAATTTCACTTGTAGCTGAGCACGCTACCAAACGTACTGACTGTACATTTAATTTGTACACTCCATTTATTAAATTTGCTTTTCCTATCAGTACATTCTGTCTATTGCGTATATAGCAAACATCTTCAAAATTAACTTTGTTTCCATTTTGAATAAGGTGACTTACTGATAGCAAATTTGTTGATAGGTTAGGAACACACAATACATCCTTGACTGTGATGTCGTACTCAGAATTGTCCACTATGGTTCTAATCATTGCATTTCCTGAACTTATAACTGGTACTGTTTCTTTGTTCGCGACTATTATGTCCTTTACTTTGTGTCCGAGTGTGACATTTTGTAAACAACTCTTATCTATGATCATATGCAAGCTTGCCCCTGAATCTATATACCAATCAGATTTTTGAAATGCACTGCTCATAAATATTGCACTAAAAGCGTAGTTTTCACTTTTATTTTGATCATTATTCGGGCATTTATTCATATAATGACCGGGTTGTTCACATTTGTAACAACGTATCGTTTTGACAGCTTTCGATGACGTCGCTTTTGTCTTTTGTGTGTTCACAATGTTGGTCTTCTTGCTACGGTGTTGCCAACCTTTCGACAAGAAAGCGTTCTTCGTTCCGTTGGTATCAACTTTCGAACTCATGTCTAATAATTTCGACTTGATAATGTCTGTACTAATAACCATGCCAGAATGTTCTATGGCCATTATCATAGGTCTTTCTGTTAGCCCCGCCAACATCAATGAACCAACCCACTCTTCAGTGATCTGGAAACCGGTACCTCTAAGTTTCTGTGCTGTATCCACCATTTGTGTGATGTATGTCCCCATCGATTCGCAATCTTCCAATCGAATAGAAATTAATTGACGAAGTAAGCTGATGCGACGCGTAAAACCAGAGTCATCATAAAGAGACTTCAAGCGTTTCCACACACCTTGTACTGTTTGCTCATCTTTGAAGTGAACGTAAATTGTTGAATCAATTGTCATCACAAGTCCCGCCTTTGCTTTTTTCTCATCAATGGTAATTGTATCAGGCGATTCATGTTTATGAATGTCCACACCTTCTAGTATGACAAAATTTTCGGCTGCAAACGCCCATTCGTCGTAATTTTCGCGTCCTTCTATCTTAGGTACATTCACTATGTAGCTTCCCGCACCCGCCATTTTTTCTTTTTACACGCCACAAAATAGAAATTTAGTCCACAAAAAAAACCGATTTCCACCGTGACTTTTATATTTTAAAATCAAACGGCACACTGATAGTCCACAAAAAGCAAATAATCCGACATAAAACTCCGATCTATCGCGAATTATGCGCTGGGCCCATAACCTAATAAAACACGCTAGTAGTTTAGAAACAGACTAACTTTATTTTCGTTGTACCGCAGAAAATAATTACTATAAGTACACAATAGTTCAAACTAGATGGCAGCACTTGCATAACTTTTATTATTTAGTTACAATATTAACATCTATGGTTACATATAAACAATAATATGTTCCTGATAAATTTGTGTCTAGGATGACTCCTAGGAATTTTATTTTATTTACCACGGGGAAAATTTGTTAAACATATTATGATATGGCAATGTTGGGGACTAATTTGCGTCGGGTAAATACTACTATTTTACTTTTGAGGACGGATATTGACAATCCATGGGAAGATAGCCAGTCATGTAAATAAGATGTAGCTGAATTAAGACGAGAAGAGACCTCTGCCATGCTATTACCTTCAACATAAAGTGCTAAGTCATCAGTACACTGTAGCACATTACAAAAACAGTTAACTGATCGTTCCATATCATAGGTATATATGTTGTATAATAAAGGGCTAAGGACCGACCCTTGGCGTAGACCTTTAAATACTGTTCTTGAGGGATCTGGCGAGTTTTTAACACTGATTATAATCGTTCTATTAGTGAGGTAATTTGAAATGAAGTTTACCATCTTCTCTGGGATACTCAGCTGACGCATTTTCTGCCTGAGTGCAGGAAGTTGGACATTATCATAAGCAGAACCTTTGTCAAGGAACACTCCAACCAGGTATTTATTTTTCGAAAATGCTATCCTAATATCTGTGATAAGTGTGCTAAGGCTTATCCATTGTCCCTATCCCCCTTCTAAAGCCAAACTGGCTTTTCGCAAGGATATATCTATTTTCTAGAAACCACTCCAAACGGTTTTTAATTAGTTGTTCTAATAGCTTCCCAAGGGTGCATGATAAGGCAATGGGTCGGTAGCTATTGGGATCTGAACTTAGCTTGCCTGATTTTAAGACTGGGATGATGATATGTGTTTTCCAATCTTCGGGAGGGATTCCTGAGATAAAGATTACATTCAGAATTTCAAGAATAATTTTCTTTGTATTAGGCCCACTATTGAATACAAAGGAATATGGGATTCCATCTACTCCGGGTGAGGAGTCCCTTAAACTATCCAGGACCAAACCAAATTCCTCACTGGCAAAGGGAGCATTGAACCCCAGGTCTGAGCCATCGTTATTAAAATAGATACATAATTCCTCATAAGATGCGACCGTGGCCGATGCTAATTTTTTCGCAAATTCCTCACTCCACTCTGCATTATTATTAGAGGATATATTATTATCAGTCAGGAGAGCACAACGGAACCTCCTAATATTTCTCCACACCATGGATGGTCGTGAGCCAGGTGACAAGGTTTCACAGAATGATTGCCATCTCTCTTTTTACCTATAAGCAGTTTAGTTGTTTCCGCTGCAACTTTTTTTATACAATATAAAATTATCTATCGTCATACTGCGAAAATAGACTTGCTCGGCTGACTTTCCATTTTTCACTGCAATAGAGGAGTCTGCATCCCACCAAGCAGGAGGGCGAACATTCTTTTTGGGGCTCTTTTGAGGGGGATACACATATCAGCAAACGAAATAAGGGTCTGCTTAATTTTTAAGTAAGAGTCATGTACGTTGGTGAGCTCCACTGGAGAAAAGAAGGCAACACTCTCATCAGTTACGGAGGAGTATAGTGTCCGATCGGCTCTGGCTATGTTGTGCTTTAGTCGAGGGCTAAATACAACCACAGAGTTGGTAAATCTAGGGGATAGTAGGGATATGAGGATGGAGAAATGATCACTTCCATAAGTGTTACTAAGTATTTCATATAAGCTTTCTTGTTACGAATGCTCCGACAATTCCATTGAGGGATTGCTGGGAATGTTACTGACAATAGATATAAGCTTGAGTAAGTTTCTGTTGAATCCCAGAAGGCAGTTCTGTGTCGCTGAATTTAGATAAGATATTTATCAAGGAAGAAAGGAGAAGATCAAATAGATTGTTATTGGATGATAGTCCAGTAGTAGCACAACCATTAGGGAGGGAAGAGGCAGGTGTTTCAATAATCGCCTGATGGGCGCGAGCGTCGTAGCCTGGCCTGGCTGCTGGAGAGGGGGAGTGACGGGGGATTAGAAGAGTTTTCCTGTAAGAGGTGACTGATGCGGATGCGGGAACTAACGGGGATGATTGGGATAGTATTTGAGAATAGACAGGATTAGAAGGAAACTGTAGTAGTAAAATAGATATGTACTTCTAGTGGTGTCAGCAAATGATCTCCTAACCTGGGAGAACCTTGCACTGGCCTCAGAGTATGAAAGATTCTTTTGTAACATCACTAATTTTATAAATATTTGTCGGATATGCTCAGGACAGCCTGGGTCCTTGGTCTGATGATCTCCAAAGCAGAATATACAAGATGGGGATTTCTCAGAACATGAAGATCCTTCATGATTCTTGCCACACACAAAACAATGATGATTGGACTTGCACTGAGTGGTGACGTGCCCAAATCTGCAGTACTTAAATCATTGTATGGATGGGAGGACATATGTTTCTAACGGCATTGACGTTGTATGGGTTATAATTAACAATTGATGTAAATAATAATTTCTTCAGCTCTAATGTGCGTAGTTTATTGCGATTATAAAATAAGGTAGAGAGCTAATCTTAAGCGTGCCGATCGCAGCGGCGGTTAACGGGCGACTACTGTACTAAAATTACCTTACAAACTATTATAAAATATTATTACAAAATGATGTGACCTGCGTCGCTTACAGGCGTGAAAAAACTATACATATGTGATGGCAGTTTTTGCCCTAAAAAGATTAGCACAACTGTCTGGGTAGAAATCCAGTTAACAATCCCTTCGTTCATAACTCTTCTATTAAGTCTACGTGCCCTAATAACAATGCCGTAATTAGAGGGTACTTCGATAGATCCAACAAATTCTTCCAGCGACCATTCGACGGGTACTTTTCTTACCAAACCCATACGGGTGATGTTGTATGAGAGAATTGTAGCTTCATACTTAGCGGCAGCGATAGCGGAGTGAGTATGAAATAGGTTCGCATCAACGGCGGTCTTAAATTCAACTGCAACCCTATTCCTACCGATCAGTTTTACCCCTCCGCAAATTATATTTTTAAAATGGTTGCGGTATAATAAATGTCCAAACTTGATAGGGTGCAATGATATACCGGATGAAGACTCTTCGGATGTTTTCTAAGAAAGAGGCCACGTCTAAATCTGAATAATCCCTTTATTCCTTTCGAAATCTGGATGGGAATAGGTATGTTGTATAGACGGCGTGGATTGAGATGGGTCTGAAATCGTTTTCTTAGATGGAGGGTATATAGAGCAATTGTTATTCGCTTTGCTCCGTTTTCTATTATCTAAGTTGACATTGAGAGGATCATCTGCTTTCATAGTACCCATTAAAGACTGTGAAGGCCGAGGTAGGCATTGGGAGACCGAGAGCGGGGCTGCGGCTCATATTCGCCATCCCCGGATCGCGTGGCTCGGCGTCCATCGTCGTATGATTTACGAAAAAAAAGGATAAAAACTTACTTTAATCGGGAATTAAACATTCACCAACACACAGAAAACACAAAATAATGATTATTCAACAGAAATTGTGTAAATTATTTCACCAAGCGCGATCTGACGTCCAGCCTTCACGCCACCTATCCGCCGAAAAAACAGAATATTTGGGGTTTTCTTTTGATACATTGCTGATAACTGCTTAAGGTTTGTTTCTTCAAGGATTTTTCGAAATTATGAGATCATTGTATTGCCGACCCGTTACCACAGAGAAGACGAAACAGAGGGGTAAATGGAGAGGAGGGAAATACAGCGCGTTTATTGGCAACTAGCAACCTGCCCTCGCTTCGCTTCAGTTTCAGTCGCTTTACCCGCGGCGTAGTTCCCGTTCCTGTGGGAATATCGGGATAAAATATAGCCTATGTTACTCTCTGATATTATAGCTTTCAATTGGTGAAAGAATTTTTGAAATTGGTTCGGTGGTTTAAACGTGAAAGCGTTACAAACAAACAAACAAACATCCTTACTTTCGCATTTATAATATTAGTATGGATACTAGCTGGCTGGACCATAGCTGGTCCAGAATAATCAAGCTAATTACAAATGGTGCTATTGGGCCGCTGAAAAGGCACATAGCAAAGGAGTGTTGGATGGTGCAGGGGCGTCTTCATTGCGTTTGGGTTCTTTTTTTCATGTTTTTTTTTTATCTTGAGGTTATTATAATTGGGTGAAAAAAATAGTTCAGGTTGGGAGCCGTCAGCGCTCCCCCAATACTCCAGGTAAAGTTGGCACAGCCATCTGCGGCTAGCAACTATAGTCATACGAAAAAAAAGAAAAGGTGAAAAATAACAATGTAGATATTTTTTTAGATTTTGTTGATTTTTCAAAAACCGCTTGTCCGATGTCGATAAAATTTTCATGGGACCATTTGGGAAGTATACCCTTTCCAATAAGAAAATCATTTTCAAATCGGTTGGCAAGCGACGGTGTTATGCGCGAACAAACGTAAAAAAAATACAAACAACCGAATTGAGAACCACCTTTCTTACTCCATCGCCACAATTAAAATCAAATGATTAAAGTCAAATATTTACCGGATCATCTTCAAAATCACTGAACAGCTCCACTTTAAGATGCTGCTTCTCCTCATCCAGTCCACCTAGGTAGAGGGGCGAAAGCATGAACGTCCGCATGATATGATGTAGGATTGATCTGCAATACCAAAGTCAGGATATCAGTACCAGTCATCATCATTTCTTCTCATATACGTCCCACTCTTGGGCTCGAGACCTACTACACCACTAAATTGTCCTACTACACCACGCTGATTAGACAAGTTGGTATAGGGTTTTATTTCGAGTTTTCGTTCTCTTGCATAGATGTGTGTTTTATCACTCAGTCGTCTTTTACGAATCCCATGGGCAAGAACGGGGGGTGGTGAATCGTATTCTTACTCCATCACCACACGGATTGGTTAGTTACCAGTAGCTAACTCAAATGAAGATAAGAGGTAATACTGCAAAATATATACCTCTAGGTGGCCCTGGCCTGTTCGGTAGAGTTGGGACCAGACTATGAATCATCATCGTACTCTTCTTATCCCAATAGGGAATATCCACGAAACTCCAAAATGAACAAATTATTTTCATTTGTAATCTTTATTGGTTAAAAACGTTCCTATATAATTATTTTTTAATTTTATCATTATTTGATAATTAAATTTAATTATCAAAAAGTGGCTTTTTGAGATTCGCGCGCAAAATTTCTGAAACGCATCGCATTGGTTGGAGGACTATGATGTCACGTTTTGAACACGTGACACTCGAGTCTTCTAGTTAGGCCTGTCGATATTTAAAAAAAAATAGTTTTTTGATATATCGATATTTTTAAATATATAAATATCGGAGTTCGATATAAAGAAAAAAAATATCAATATTTCGATATTTTCCCCATGACCACTCTTTAACTTCGTTCATTGCGGGGTTGCCGTGCCGAGCTTTTTTTTATCAAATTCTAGGAGTAAGTGATAACTGATCAACAATTTCATGCCAGCGCTTTTACAGTAGATTAAGTTTACAGTGATTTTGTAAAATAAATAATTTACAAGAAAAGATAAAACACCAAATTTATTCAAATAAATATCGACCCTCGATACTTACTTTTTAATATCGATATATCGTCCAAAAAAAAGTTCAGTATTAAGTATCGATATTTTTAAATAATAATATCGATATTTTGTCATATCGATATTTTATCAACAGCCCTCCTTCTCCTTCTGATATCAAGTTGTTGTTTGTATGTTTCTAGTAGTGGTGGTCGTTGAATAAACGAACAGTTTTTTTCGACTGTTTCTTTGCCGTGAATTAATAAACCAGTTTATAGTTGACTGATAAACATGTTTACGTATGAACGGCTTCGCGAAACGGTCGTCGCAATTCGCATCAACGAATGACACGAACGCGACGACTAGCGAGTATTCGAAAGCGCCCGAATCGGCCCGAATTTGGACGAGATGCGCGCGCGCTCACACGGCTCGCTACGCTCTTTACCCGCCCCGCAAACCTCACCGCCCGTAGGCGTGAGTCGAGCCGAAATCATAACGCATAGATAGATTGATTGCAATTCATTGAACTCTGCTATCATGTGATGGGACTATAATTACATATTGATGCGTCAATGTATATTGTACGATGAAACTGTTGTCTAATAAAATTCGTTGAAGTTTCGTTGTCCTTTACCAATGGACGATCAACGTACGTCATAATATAAACTAAACGTCTCGTCTAGTCTAAGCGTCTACGACGTAAACTAGTCGAAAATTAGACTGTTTATTCAACTAGTTTATCATCGACGATAAACGGTCTCGTTGCGTAGACTGTAAAATCGTCGACGACCCACTACTAGTTTCTAGCGATTATTTTGTATTGTTACCCAGTTATTTCATAATAAGTTATTATTTTTCTGTGTTCAAGTATTAATCTTTGTGAACAGAAGTCTTATTACAATGACTGAATCCGGTTTCGTCAAAGTACAGTCAGATAATCTTCCTAAAATAGACGTGTATATAATGACAACGTATTTCGCGTCTAATTCAGATTTAATGTCTGTTAAACTCGGAGGAATAAAAGCTGCAAGGTAAATAAGATATATTTAATAATCGTAATAATAATATAAATATCGATAAATCCATATTTTTATCGATATTTTTCCGATGTAGCGAACCCCGATATTGATACATTGTAAAATATCGATATGTCAAAAAACGATAATTATGAAAATATCAACAGCCCTAGTTGACAGCCCTAGCAACTTGTACGAGTGTCGAGGACTCTGACGTCACAGAATACGCGCGCCGAAATAGTCGCGATTACATTGCTCATAAAGAATAGCGATTTTTAACATTTTTTTAGCGTATTGGTTTATATTTTGGATGTGTTATATTTATTTCTAGTAATTTAATAACTAGTAGAAACGTTTAAAAATATTTAAAAAAAAATCATGCATATTCCCTATTACTAGGGGTCGTTATGACTGGCCTACTTAACCAACCGATGTAATTTAGTAAAATAATAAAACGTCATAAGGAGGTCTAATTAAAACCATAACCTATCAGAAAAAGAAAAATTGGTCTACATTTCAAAACGATAAAATCCTTCAATGGAAAACAATGCATTTCTAGTTGGGAAATGTAGTGGGGAAATATACTATGTGACCCATTATTACAATTTTTAACCAACCCCTCACAGTGACAGTCGTCGTCGTCTCAGCTCATACATGTCCCTCTGTTGAGCTCAAGCCTCCTCCCCAATAGGAGGGCAATTAACCTGCTATACCATGCTTTACCTTTTCTTTTTTTTTATGGGTGGGCTATGGTAAGCGCTCACGAGGTCCATTCCGTCCGGGGCGACGAAAGCACGGCGCGGAGCAGGGCGACTTGTCGTCAGTGGTCTGCCCGACGGCATACCCTTTCGGGTACCCTCACCTCTCGACATCCCTGTCCCGGGACGTACTATACCATGTTAGTCAGACATATTAGCATCGGGTTTTATTTCGAATGCTCCATCTCTTGCACAGATGTTACATGCTTGTTATATCACTTAGTCGTCTTTTATGACATCCACGGGCAAGATAGGGAGTGGTGTATTGTATCCTTACTCTGTCGCCAAACAGAGTGACAGTCTGTACTACAAATTATGACTCAATTTTAGTCAAGTTTAGTATTTTTGAAGACCCTGTCTCCTCCTAAAGTGACCTCTTTAGTATGAGTATGTTTCCTTATTAGGATGTCAGTGTACTCTTACTCTCTTTGGAACCAAAGGTAACCAAAAAGTAAACAAAAAGATGGAATGATAATCCTCTTTTTTTATCAGAGAATGGAGCAGTATCAGTATTTGATTGGACATGGTGATAATTAACTTCAATAGCTATTATTATATTGGATTTTTGGGTTATTAGAATATTGTTACATTACCTATGTCTTAGCATAGCAGATCGACACGAAGACGAGACCAGAAAACCACCTGTAGCTCTCATTTGTACACACACCATAAACATTCCTGAAAGACATATAATTGGAATAATAATATAAGCATGCAACTTCTGACTGCGACATAGTGATTATATTTACGAATAGGAAAAGATTCTCATACTGCGACTATCGTGGTTTCGAGCGCCTCGCAGGGCAACTGTTCGAGTATGTTGTAGTTCAACAGTCATGGATCATAATTAGAATGTATAGTTACACAAAAAACAATATGACATAAAAGTTATAGTGATTATAAAAATGTGTGAGAGTCTGCGCATGTTACGTATTATGTAGGCAGACAGGATACATGTAGGCATGTAATGCTTCGACAGTATAAATAGGTATGATTCGCGCGAACGCTTCAATGGTATCGTAGGTACAAAGACGCCTCGTCAAGGGTCATCGGCCGATCAGCTGATTTAAAGCGAAATTTGTTTTGCTCATGCGAACGTAATCATTGATATATTCAATTTCTAATGAACATTTAACAAAGTACGAATATGTTGCAGATTAAGTATCACTGACTTTATACATTTCAATCAAAATCACAAGAAAAAGCGATGACAGAATTGAAAACTTTACATGTCTCTAATTCATTAACGAATCGATAATTTTATTTGCAATTTTTTTGCATGGGTTCCTACCGCCATTGCCTAGGTCCAGTTGCCTCATAACCTGATACACCCTATATATTATATGTAGGTAGCATGTAGGTAATATGTCTGATCAGCATGGTATAATAGGTCAAATTCCCCCTCATAAAGGAGGAGGCCTGAGCCCAACAGTGGGACATTTATGAACTGAAATGATGAAGTCTCGATTGGGTGCCGCTTGTGGGATATGATCCAGCCATAATCATTTCAATTATATATGTGAATTATATTACATTATCTTGAGGTTCAAAGGCCATCACACCGGATGTAGTACTTACAATGTTGTATGAAATTTTACATATTGAAGTTAGTAATAAAAATAAAATAAAAATAATAGACAAGCCTGCTGAATTCTTGGCGGGCCTTCTCAGAGGCAGTTATTAGTGATTATTCCACAGTAGATTACATTTAAGTTAATTGTGTTAAAATTGACAATATGTAAGTCCCCTCTTGTGGTCATAATAAATTATTTGAACTTTCCGTGTGGTGACAGAGTAAGAATACAATTTACCACCCCATATCTTGCCCGTGGATGTTGTAAAAGATAACTAAGGGATTATAATATGCATACAACATCTATGCAAGGGAAGGAATACTTGAAATGAAACCCTGTATAACCAGTATGGTATAGTAGGTCAATTCAAGCCCAGCAGTGAGACGTATAAGAGATGATGATGACGAAATTATTTCAAATTCAAATTATTTATTATGCATAAACCCCGAGAGGGCACTTACATATTGTCAGGTTTACAATTTCCAAAAAAATATACTACCACCGGATCTGAATGCGACCGCTACTGAGAAGATCCGGCAAGAAACTCAGCTTGTCTATTATTTTTAATTATTATTTTTTTCTTCTTACTAGATATACAATTGTGTACATGTTTTGTAATAACTAGCTCCAGTGTGATGCCCTTCGAACCGCAAGACAATATAATTCAAACGATTATGGCTGGACCAGATCCCACAAGCGGCACCCGATCACGAGTTAGCTACTAGAGCAGCCATCATTTGAATTTATAGGTAACTAACCATTTGAATTTATAGGTAACTAACCATTTGAATTTATAGGTAACTAACCATTTGAATTTATAGGTAACTAACAACCCGCCCTCGCTTTGCTTTGGTTTCAGTCACTGTACCCGCATAGTTCCAGTTCCTGTGGGAATACCGGGATATAATATAGCATTATATACCTGGTAGTAAAATATTATTAAAATCGGCCCAGCTGTTTTGAAGATTATCTCAAACAAACAGAGAGACAAAAAATTTTAAACTTTATTTTAGGAATAAATGTCATACAAATAACCGTGTGAGCATTATAAAAGGTCAGCATTTTGACATTAAAAACAGAAACTTCAATTTTATATATTTAGTTGTTAAACTCACCTAAATCTTTATTAGCTTGCGATTCAGGCATTTCTAGCATTAATTTGATTCGATATGGTTGCTTTGGCATCAGAATATGACTCTGTCTCGTGAGCTGAACATAGGCATATGGGTATGAACATATCCCTGCTTTGTCTTCACACGGCCTGGAATTAATGTTTTAATTAATAAATAACTGTAAATCTTATACTGAATTTTAAGGGTAGGTGTATTACTGGATGCGTCAAGCTCTAACTGTCTATAATTATCTCTACTCTGATTATAGCCTTATATGGCTGATTGCTGTGTGGTAGCGGCTTCGAATACTACCAACCCTTGCTTTGCTCGTGGGTGTCGTAAAAGACGACTAAGAGCCCTAGATTGACCCGGACCAACTCCATCTGGTACCATTTGGGTCAACGATTACATTCCCAAGGAGGGTTGACGCCAGGAAGGTGGCCGGTCATAAAAGTCATTGCCGAAACTTTTTGCAATATATCAAAACAGATGACATATTGCGTCGACCCCAAGTAATTGGGATAAGAGCAAGATGATGATGATGGCTGATTGCAGATAGATAGGAAGAGAGAAAAAATAAATAAATAAGAAATAAATAACAATATAATATATAGAAATGATAACACTCCTAAACCTTTAGGATTAAGGAAAACTGCATCTGATAGGGTTGTGTGGAAGAACAGGACATACTGTGCCAACCCCCAAGTAATTTCAAAAAAGAAGAGAATAATAACGATGAAAAGAAAAAATTCATCATATTGCCATCCCTTATATTCAAGTAAAGGTTATATAAACCTAAAAGGGCATCAGGAGAGCGAGCAACAGTGTTTCATGGGCAACTCTCAGCAGCGACTGTAATTGCTGAAACCTACTACCAAGAAAGAAAACTCGAAGCAAAATCCTATGCCAACCTGTCTGACCAGCATGGTATAGTAAATTCAATTTCCCCCCAATTGTGGAGGAGGGTTGTGCCCAGCAAAGGGACGTGTATGAGCTGAAATGATGGTGAACAATTACCATGTATTGGCTTCCATCTTCATATGAAGTACATCTATACCAATAAATAAAATTGGAGTGTCTGTTTGTAATGTCAAAATAATAGGCTTTTTTCATGCTCACACGGTTATTTGCATGACACCTATGCCTAAAATAGCAATTAAAAAATTTTTGTCTGTCTGTCTGTTTGTTCCGGGTAATCTTCAAAACGGCTGGACCGATTTGAAGATGACCCGCGTAGTTCTCGTTCCCGTGGGAATACCGGGATAAAATATAGCCTAGTTTACGCCCTGATATTATAGCTTTCCATTGGTGAAAGAATTTTTGAAATTGGTCCAGCCGTTTTGAAGATTACCCAGAACAAACAGACAGACAAAAATTTTTTAATTGCTATGTTAGGCATAGGTGTCGTGCAAATAACCGTGTGAGCATGAAAAAAGCCTATTATTTTGACATTACAAACAGACACTTCAATTTTATTTATTGGTATAGATTATTATGTAATTACATAGTTTTAGAACATGGATTCTTTAATTGAGGTCTGCTTTTGTACAACTTGAAGTTCTTGCTTATAAACGTTTTCTGGCATGTTTCAAAGAAAAATTTAATATTGTAATCGGGCGAGCTAGGCGTGAGTGGAGGGTGCCAGATTATTGGATGTGTCAGTCTATGGAAGTGCCCGATTACTGAGATTATACTGTATATGTATGTGTGCCCTTGTTTACCATTAAAAATGTATTTAAAAAGTATGGTTTGGAAATGAGACCCACTCAAATTTGGAGGTTTTTAATATCTATATTAATATTCATCGTCATCACATATACATCTTATTGCTAGACTAAAATTGACATACTATACCATGCTGGTCAGACAGGTTGGTATAGGATTTCATTGCAAGGTTTCCTTGTCTTGCATATGTGTTATTAGACTGTTATAGTCCCTTACTCGTATTTTATGTGGTGAATTGTATTAATACTTGATTACCACATGCAAAATGGTAATGTTATGAATAGGTAATGTTTGTGACATGACATTCATATTAGAGACTTATTTATATAAGAAAATTCTTAAGACTTATTTATAAAAAAAAAATTGTCTGCTACATATAACATAAGCTTTAGTTTTAGACTCTCTCTCTCTCTCTCTGGTCGTTCCCTCATGACTGAGGATCGTGGTCAACATTGGCGAATGCTGGTGCAGTGGTGCACCTAGATTTTATGATTTGTCTCCATCGGTGCCTATCCATCGCGTCTCTGACAACCAAATAGAATTTGGCTGAAAATGATGCCTTTACTTGAACGCTCCACCTGGTTGGGAACCGTCCACGGCCTCGTTTGCCCTCCGTGTGAGTTTTAGACTTAACTGACCTAATTTTAATATAATATATTATGTTTTTATAATATTTTTTATACTTACTTAAATTGAAAATGTACGGGACGCACGTGCGTAACATTTGGCATGTAAATATTATAAAATCCAACATACATAAATATTGATATCCACAATACAGCAGTTACTAACAATATCACAAGCACAACTTTGTAAATCAACTCCTTCACACTTGAAATACCATCATCAGTCTTCTTTTTATATCCTAAATATTGGTTTACAATAAACGCTTCCACCGGCCTCCTTAAATATTCCCTAATAATATTAAATGGATTTATGTATCGAATCAACGACATTCTATTTATTTATTTTTTTATACGAATAGACTCAATGGAAATAATGTATTATTAATCGTGGGTAGGCATAAGAATAATAAAGATAATACATTATCGATAAGTACAAGGGTTAAATCCGTCTTGATACTCAAACTGATAAAAAAACAATAGGTACACGGATACATTTATGTTATCGCGATAACTAAAGAGAATAAATATTTGTTTATTAAGAAACAAACATGTTGTAAGTTTTTTGGCTTCTTTTGAATGTTGTAATTTGTAATATTTGTATGTTGTTGTTGACTTTGACTTGTACGAATTACGAACAGAAATTGTTCATTTTTTTAATATACTCATTCCCATTCATTCCTTACTGGACAGTGTTGCCAATAGACATGTGTAACACTGCGCTGCGCCGCGCAATTGCGCCAACTCAGTTCACTGCGCTGGAAGTATCAACTCACTTCTAGAAAATGTGTTAGCGCACGGCGCAATCGTCGCAGCGCCGGCGAATCTGAACAATTTTTTTATTTATGCGCCTATAAGGCAGGCTATAGTCGACCTTACTGCCTTGTCTTACGTAGCTTACACATAATTTTCTTTACATATAATTTATTATTAGCGTAAGAGATAAGTAACCTCCGTCAGTAAGTCGTTACCATTAATTGGGTGCTGAAAACCAAATACACTATTATACATATTAACGTAAATCACTATAATATGATATTCACAACACTTCAACTGTATTACATATTAAACTAGCCGACTCAATACAGATGTTGTTCTGCTCAAATAAAATAAAGGATTGCTCTTTGAAATCGACAGCAGCGCCACCTACCGAGTCCAGTTGTGAATCTAAATCATTCTCGTATCCCTTTGAACATACACAAAACATTTCATCAACATCGGTCCAGCCGTTTAAGAGGAGTTTCAGTGACGTACACAACAAATATATATAATGTAAATAAAGGTAAAATATCAGCAAAATTATTTAAAATATAAAACTAAAAACAATAATTCATTCAAGAGCGTAACATGACACTCCCATATTCCCGCCGAAAAACTCAAGGTCGAGCAACTCTGTGAAGTGTAAATAACTCTTTTAAAAATTGAGTTATACCTAGGTGCGCATTTAGTTGCTCATTCGGTTGTTTCATGTGTTGCGCCATGACGCAATGAGTTAGAAATGGAGTTATACCTGCAGTGGCGCAGATGGCGCACATTTCATTCGTAGCTCACTCGGTTGTGTTTACATTTTGTGCGCCATGGCGCAATTTTGAGTTAGCGCAATGAGCCGGCGCAGTCTACTGCGCCTGAGTTACTGAGTTAACGCAAGGATTATCGTTGAGTTACCCATGCCTAGTTGCCAATTTACGTTTTGTAAAATACGTAGGACGAACTAAAAAATAACTATTAGAGGGGTGAAGCCCCTTACTTTTTATTTTGACTTAATTTCTTTTTGGACTCAATGTGTACTCTTCTTTCATAGTATATATTGCAATAGTTTTGTGACTGACAAAAAACTAGCTATACCTGTGCCTTCAGTCCCTTTAACATAATTATAAAATTTTCTGCGATAGGGAAGAGCTATTTGCCTTAACGACAGACACCATACAATCTTTTCTGTATACTTGTTAATTTATATGCGAAAATATAAGTCTTTTTTTTTAAGATTGTGTGAGTCCGATTTTTTTTCTGACATTTATACAAGCATTTTATTATAACCCAGCTATTATTGATGAAAATTATCTATAGGCGAAGGTGAACCTGATCACGTCACGCTATATGACGGCATATGCGAGAGTAAACCTGATTGTTTTAGCGTGATGTTAATGCCACGGAGTGGACGGATGCCTGTGAGTGAGACGGAGTGAACATGTTTTATACGGAGTGTACATGTATTATATACTTGTGATGTATTATATTAAATATACTTCATTCATTTTATACATTATTCACTTTGAACAAACGCCGCGCGCAGCTAATGGTAACTTAAAAAGGAAATAAATACTCCAATTTCAAGTAAATTATCTACAGAAGTATATCTTTTAAATACGCCACCAATGACTGTTCTTAATTACGTAGCTGATTGAATGCAACGTATTGTACATTTTTATAATAAATTTTGTCTTGGGGAACCTGATCAATGGGCGGGCATCTGATGCCGAATTCGTATTAAAATCGCCACTATCTATGATGATATGAATATCTCTATCATTGTAATCATATAGATTTTATGGTATGCCTTTTATGGCTTCGACACTAGTCATAGAAGCGCTTATGGATGTTGAGAACGAGTCGACCGATATCAGAAAAACTTACCTGCTATAAATATGAATATTTAGAGATTAGACAATAATAAATACCATAATAAATAGCTATGTACTACCAATTATAACCCAAAAAAATATATTAAATACTCAATTTTGGCGAAAATTTACAGCCTTTTTTTTTTTTTTGGGTGGGTCGCGGTCGGCGCGCCTCCGCACCACTCCGTCCGGGGCGACAGAGGGGCTTAAGCACGCAACTCCCGCGACCCACCCGAAAACCACCTCGCCTTCGTCATTGGGCCGACCACCGGAGCAGGTTTACTTGTCGTCAGTGGTCGGCCCGACGGAATACCCCCTACGCGGGGTACCCTCCCATCGACCGACGTCCCCCCCCTCGGGGAGGACGTCGGTCTTTCCTCACGCGGTCGGCCTCTCGGCGGGTGACGGACTAATCCCCGGTCACGTCACCCGCGGCCTCGGCTAGGGCGGCATGAGGCGCAGATAGTTGCGCCTGCGCCGCCCCAGTCGCCGGCGGCGGATCTCCTCATCGAGGCTGCGCTCCACGCGCAGACGATCCGCCGCCTCCTTCTGCGAGATCACTGTCTCGCAGAAGGCTGCGACCGCGTCCCAGTTCCTGACGCTGTCGACCATCGCCCTAGCGATGGCCGGCAGCGTCAGGTCGGCACCGATGATTGCGACGAGTTCACGGCGCTGCACTGCCCAAGCCGCGCAGGCCTCGAGCGTATGGCGCGCCGTGTCCTCGTCGCAATCGCAGTGGTGGCAGGACGGTGTACTCTCCCTCCTCACGACCCTGTGCAGGTATTTGGCGAAGCTCCCGTGCCCCGTCAACACCTGCACTAGTCGGAAGGAGAGCACCCCGTGCCGCCTCTCCAACCACTGCATCAGCACCGGCCGGAAGGCCTCCACGGTTCGCACCCCGAACCGAGGCCTCTCCAGCCGGACTGCCCAACGGGCAATGACGTCTCGGCGGGCGTCGACGCGCCAGGCGGTGAGATCCCTTAACGAGATCACACCGCCCTCCCCGCGCACCCCCGACACCCGCCGATACAGATTTACAGCTGCATTTTTACAGCTGCAGATTTACAGCCTAAAACGACCGACATATATATAAATGACATTAACACTTGACAGTGACAGCAAGTAATGCCAACCTAACCGGTAGTTACCTCCTGGTTAGGGATGGGCGATCTTTCTGAAAAAGACCGATTCGAATTGTTGTCCAAAGAATCGATTCACAATAAAATTAAATCTGAAGGATCGATTCGCGATTATTCTTTTTTTGTTTTTAGAAAATCAAAAGCCGAATCGATTCCGTGTGGCGATGAGCGAGGGATGGGCGATCTTTCTGAAAAAGATCGATTCTTGAATCGATTCATAATAAAATTGAGGTCTGAAGTGAAGGATCGATTCCCGATTAATCGATCTATCAATTTATTCTTTTGGACGTGCTTGTGATGACCTTTTTTTTAGGAAGTCAGGAAAATAAGTATGTGTTGAGCTTTTCTTTTTTTAGAAAATCTGGGTCTTATTAGTCTTACTTAGTATCAAGTGGCAGAAAAAAAATCGAACGCCAATTCTCTGGGGGTAAAGAATCGATCAAATTTTGAGAAAGAGATCAGCCGACGAATCCAACTCGGTTGGGCAGCGTTCGGGAAACTTAAGAGGATCTTCTCGTCCAACATACCTCAGCGTCTGAAAACACAGGTCTTTGACCAGTGTGTGTTACCAGTGATGACTTACGGCACGGAAACGTGGTCCTTAAATGTAGGCCTCATATCAAGGCTCAAAGTCGCTCAGCGTGCTATGGAGCGGGCTATGCTCGGGATTTCTCTGCGAGATAGAATCCGGAATACGGAAATCCGCAGAAGAACGGGTGTAACCGACACAGCACGAAGAATTAGCACGCTGAAGTGGCAATGGGCAGGCCACGTCGCTCGACGAACCGACAACCGCTGGGGAAGAAAGGTTTTCGAGTGGCGATCACGTATCGGACGACGCAGTGTAGGACGCCCCCCCCACTAGGTGGACCGATGACCTAGTGAAAGTAGCTGGGCGTCGTTGGATGCAGGCGGCACACGACCGCTCATTGTGGCGCAACATGAGGGAGGCCTACGTCCAGCAGTGGACGGCGATAGGCTGAAATGATGATGATGATGAAAGAATCGATTCAGTGCTTCGGATCGATTTATAAAATTGATCTTTTGGTCCTGAAAAATCGATTCTTTGATTAATCGATCTCAGATCGCCATCCCTACTCCTGGTGTATTTATCACGAATCTTATATAGTTTTTAAGTTTCTGTTAGGCTGATGGTTCTGCCAAAGCCTTTAATAAATTTAAAAAAAAAAATATTTATCACTAAAATACGAAATGTAAAAAGAACCAAAATAATCCAGATATAATCATAATATAATAACAACACATAGTTTTACAACCATGATTAATTTTATTTGAAATAATTGAATTCTATACATCAGAAATAGTGGTTGGGACAACTTCTAAGGAAAACAGCAATTATATGCGAATTCTACACCCTTAAGAAAAGGATTTTAAGAATAATTTAAGAGCAGAAATAATAAAAATTAAACAATGTTTACTTTACGAGAACATAAGCTTTTATGTGGAAAAATACATCGGAGATTCGCATCGAACGTTAAGCGTATCCCTTGCCATGAAAATATGAATGCTGCAGCTTATCAACCGCAAAATGTAGAAAAAACAAAGTATGATGAATGGAATAAGCGGAACCTGTTTAGAGCTGAAAATACTTCTGAAAAACCAACATTCAGCATGATTTTACCGCCGCCGAATGTTACCGGCAAATTGCATTTAGGTTACATTTTTAATCTTTTTTCTTTCCGTTATAAAAGACACCAAAAAAAAAGAGTGCGTACAAAGCACGCATGTCAGAAGTGAAACTTCTTTGGTCCCACGTGTTTTTTGTCAATAGTAAAAAAGAACTGTAAAATTAATTTATCAAGAAGATGAAAATATTCACACAAATAAAAATGCATCAACAATCAACACGCTTTATGTTAAAGCTTTCTAATACGCAGGCACAAACACATGTATTAAACTCATCTATACCAATAAATAAAATTGGAGTGTCTGTTTGTAATGTCAAAATAATAGGCTTTTTTCATGCTCACACAGTTATTTGCACGACACCTATGCCTAAAATAGCAATTTAAAAATTTTTGTCTGTCTGTCTGTTTGTTCCGGGTAATCTTCAAAACGGCTGGACTGATTTCAAAAATTCTTTCACCAGTGGAAAGCTATAATATCAGGGGGTAAACTAGGCTATATTTTATCCCGGTATTCCCACGGGAACGGGAACTACGCCGGTAAAACGACTATAACCGAAGCGAGGGCAGGTTGCTAGTACTAACATAAACATGTAGAATGCTTGGAACTGGAGCAAGATATAGATATACAGAATATCCCACTACCAGGAGCATACATATATACAATGCTTAGTAGACAATAGTGTGAACGCTATGCAACTGTGTTGCATCTCATTCTCTCATTGGCTGAATCCCATACATTGACATGTTTGTCTCTATAGACTCGCTTTTTCGTTTCATCAAGTTGAAATCACAACGATTCTAAATAAGTCTTACTTAAAAAAAACGTTAATCATGTCCCAGATGTCTCTAAAATAAGAGATACTCATCATCATCTTGCTCTTATCCCAATTACTTGGGGTCGACGCAATATGTCATCTGTTTTGACATATTGCAAAAAGTTTCGGCAATGACTTTTATGACCGGCCACTTGCCTGACGTCAACCCTCCTTGGGAATGTAATCGTTGACCTGAATGGTACCAGATGGAGTCTTTTACGACACCCACGAGCAAAGCAAGGGTTGGTAGTATTCGAAGCCGCTACCACACAGCAAAATAAAAAAATTAAATAAGAGAAACTATGGTCTTCTAAATATTTTTTTTATTATAATGAACTATTTCTTTTACTTTAGGTCACGCATTAGCTTGCACTGTTCAAGATGTTATAGTCAGATATAAAAGATCTACAGGCCACAATGTGCTATGGTTGCCTGGGACGGACCATGCTGGTATAGCTACGCAGGTTTGACAGATTGCTTTTATAAATTATTTCTTATGTATATCTCTAAAAATATACCAGTGAGGGTCATATCCATATTTCTCATATGGCTAAATAAGAACACAATAGATTTGATTGATAATATAATAAAATGTCTCATACATGCTAGAATGCAAATGATAATTATCTGCGTGATGACAGAGTAAGAATACAATTAATCACCCCTATTATAAAAGACGACTAAGGGTACATACATATAATATCTATGTAAGAGAAGAAAAACTCGAAATAAAATCCTATACCAACATGTCTGTCTAGCATGAGATAGCAGGGCAACTTTCATTCTATTGTGGAGGAGACTCGAGCCCAGCTGTGGGACATATACGAGCCTAGATGATGATATAGTAATTTGATTACTACACTGTTAACCATACTAAATTATGACTAAATAATTGGCAATGTATTTTCAAGATGTGGAATCGCCAATCAAGCCTCTTGCTTGATCATTTTTCTGTTTTTGATTTATTTTCAAATTCTAATTGAGTATTGCTGTAATACTTGTTGAGTTCTTGGTCATAATAGCCTAATATTTTATCATACTCTTAAGATGTGACTAAATTTCTATCCGTGGTGACAGAGTAAGAACACAATTCATCACTCCCTATCTTGTCTGTGGATTTCGTAAAAGACAACTATGTGATATAATATGCACATAACATCTGTGGAAGAGAAGGAAAACTCGAAATGAAACCTTATACCAACATGGTATAGTAGGTCAAAGTCCCTCCTATTGTGGGGGAGGCCCAAGCTCAATAGTGGGACGTATGTGGACTACAATCAAGAAATTTCAATCTAGCACTTTTTTCGTTTAATATATAGTCTAAGTCAGTGGTTCTCAAACTTTTTAAATGACGGAACCCTTTTGGGAAGCAAAATACTTGATGGAACCCTACAATAAAACAATTATTTTTATAAGTGTATTCTATATTAATCAGCATAATAAAAGTACAATGTATCAGTTACTAATTATTATTTACTTCACCACTTGGTAAGGACAATAATAGAAAACATTAAAAAAGAAAAAATCTAACTAGTGGGAGGTATGAAACTGTTTTTTATTTTTCATCAATTGCTTGATACCAGGTTTGATGGAAGAAAGTTGGAGTCTCATATCAGCTTCGGCGTCCAGTCTATTGCGATATTTTGTTTTCGTGGCTGCGTAGGTAGAGAATCCTGTTTCGCACAAATATGTAGTTGGGAACGGGAGAAGAATATCCAGAGCCATTTGGCCAAGCATTGCATATTCATCTTGGATTCTGCACCAAAAATCATTAAGAGGCGTCGTTTTGAACAATGACTCCATACTTGTGTCTGATGACATTTCTAAAAGAGATTCATATATCTCATTTGACATGTTTTCAGGCTTTTCCAAGTTGGGTAAAAAAGGATTATGAATCCAGGAGTTCACTTTAATTTTTGTATTGTGTTCTTCGGGAAAATACTTTTCAAAAGATGCGCGCATCGAACTGAGATATTGGACCAATTCTTCAAACACATTATCTTCAAACATTTCTGAGTCGTTTTCGCTAACAAACTCACTGAGTAACGTAAAACTTTCTATTTCTTTCTTACCAATGCAAATGATCCAAAAATCTAATTTTCTTTTAAAAGCAGTTATTTTATTATAGGCCTGAAACACTGTTGTCTGTTTACCTTGCAACGATAAATTTAATTCGTTAAGTTTTTGAAAGATATCCGCCATAAAAGACAATCGGAACAACCAAGTTTTATCATACAAACGGTCGTTCAAATTAAAAGAAGTATCTGCTGAAAGAAACATTTGTAACTCGGCTCTAAGTTCAAATAGCCTTGTTAAAGTTTTTCTCCGAGACAGCCATCGCACTTCTGTATGGAGCAGCAGTGTTTTATGTTTGCTGCCATAATCTTCACACAATAATGAGAACAATCGGGATTGTAGTGGTCGTGATTTGATAAAATTAATTATTTTTACCGCTTCATCCATAACTAATTTTAGATTAGACGGCATTTGCTTCATCGCAAGTGCTTGTCTATGCAGAATACAATGACTGGAACTACAATTAGGCGCTTTATTTTTCATTCGTGACACTGCTCCTGCTGTTTTACCTGTCATCGCCTTGGCCCCATCTGTACAAATGTCAATGCAATTGTTCCAACTGAGATTATGTTCTTCAAAAAATATATTTATTTTATTAAAAATTTCTTCCCCGGTAGTGTTTGTAAGCAGCGATGAACACATAAGCATGTCTTCTTCAAAAGAACTTTTATATGGATATCTCACAATAACCAGCAGGATAGCCAAACCAGCGACATCAGTCGACTCGTCCATTTGCAAAGCGAATCGTGTATTTTGTAGACGTGTAACTAGTTCTTGTTTGACGTAGCTTGCCAGATCATGGATTCGTCGTGAAACAGTATCGTTTGATAGCGGAACAGTAGAAAGATGCTTTGCAGATTTTTCATCAAGCATACATTTTGTTATGTCTAATACACATGGTTTTATTAATTTCTCAGCGATAGTGTGCGCTTCACCTGCTTGTGCAATGCGATAGCTAACTAAGTATGATGCCTCCGTGGCCTTTTCGTTGGTAGTTTGTGTTACATGCATCATATTTTTTTGACTTTCTAATAACTGATCTTTTTTGCGAACAAAAAATTCTTTATTCTTGTCTTTAGTCTCGGGGTGTACGGTTTCTAAATGTCGACGCAATTTGGCAGGTGCCATGGAACTATTAGGAAGCAGTTTACTACAGAGCATGCAGAGAGGTGAGCCGTTGGAATCAACAAATCCGAAACTGATTTAAGATTCATCATACTTCCTTTTTTTCGTCTTTGAAACCGTCGAGCTTGACGTCGTGGCACTCGTGGCATCATCTTCTGGATCGGTGATTGCTAAATTCTCCGCGCGCATTGCTTTTGAACATTCAGCGTCATTAGAAGATGTTGTTGGAACACGTTTAACACCTTTAAGCCAACGTTCCATTCTTCTTTATTTATAATGTTACAAGTCAGGATAGTGGGGTTTAAATAATGCACAATCGTTACTGCGTATAAGAGACTAAATTTAGAACCTACAGGGAAGAAATGTATAAAACTGAGACAACAGAATACAGCAGGCAGTAAAACAATGAACACTAGTTTCTCGCTAGCGAGCTTGTAAGTAGGTAGTAACTTATCGCTCCGAACGCTAATCATCAACTGACGACGCCAATTTTTTTTTTTTTTTTTTTTGTGTGACTTAGTTGTTAGCCTCAGATGGCTGTGACAACTTTACCCGGACTGGTGGGTGAGCGCTGATGGCTCTCAACCCGCTTAAAGTTAAGCGACCCATCCCGAGGGCACCCCCTGTGGGGTACGGACCTCGGCTCGGGCGGTCGCTGGCAAAGTGGGCACGCCCACGTTTATGATTTTAACGCGACACGTCTTCCTTCCCCGTCGGCGGGGGCGGTAACGTGGATATTTACTACTATTTGTCAAGGCCGCGCGGGCTGTGTATGCCTCAGTCTGGGCGAGAGTAATAGTGTCGTCGGGTTCGTCGAGTATTAGTCGCGGTTGTTTAATCGCGGACATTTTAGAGGGGATGTAAGAAGCCGCCCTTACCACTAATGGGTTCGGGTGTGTCGCGGCAGAGTCGAAGTAGCGGCGGGAGCACTGTTTCATGTATTGCCTGATGGTCGGCAAGCCAAGATCTATGTGAAGATCCACATTGCGCATGTACCACGGTGCTCCCGTCGCTCGGCGCATGAACCTATTCTGTAATGCCTGTAGCCGATGTAGCCTGCGTGGCTCCGCTTGTGTAAACACTACACTTGCATACGTCATGATAGGACGTATACAAGCGGTGTATAATCTAACTTTATTACGGAGAGATAGCTTAGACTTTGCGTGTACTAAGCTGTGTAACCATCCTAGCACTAGGGCTGCGCGCGCGCGGACTCGCCCTATGTGAGGACCGAAGGTCAGTCGTCTGTCCAAGGTCACACCCAGATATTTGACCTCCCTTGTCCAGGGGATGGGTTGGTCGAACATCTTTATCTGTGGATATTCAGCCATTGGGTAGCGGCGATCTATCCCCTTATGAAATATGATCGCCTGGCTTTTGGTGGGGTTTATACCGATTCTCCATTTCCTAGTCCATTTGGCTAGGGCGGTAGCCGCAGTTTGGAGAACGGTTGTCACTGTTGCGGGAGATCGACCTGCATAGAAGATGGCAGTGTCGTCAGCGAATAATGCTGTTTGTATTCTACTATGTTGGGGTATGTCGCTGGTGAACAGCGAGAAGAGAATTGGAGAGAGCACCGATCCCTGGGGGACGCCGGCTTCTAGTTTGTGCGGTGCTGATAAAGTACCTTCCACTCTGTAGCGAAAGCTACGCTCGAGTAGGAAGTCTCTAACTATCATAACTAAATAGTGGGGGATTTTGAGCTTTATTAACTTGAAAATAAGGCCGTTATGCCAGACTTTGTCAAACGCTTTTTCTACATCAAATAGAAGCATACCCGTATATAAACCGCGTTGCAGTTTATAACTTGTATACTCGACTATTCGATGTACTTGCTGAACGCAAGAGTGTTGCGTGCGAAAGCCGAACTGAATCGGCGGGATGAGGTTGTTTTCCTCAGCGTACTTTCTTAGCCTACTAAGTAGTACGCGCTCATATATTTTACCTAAACTGTTAAGTAAACTAATCGGGCGATATGATGACGGTTCGGTACGTCGCTTGCCGGGTTTAGGTATACCTATTACCACGGCTTTTTTCCATTGTTTAGGAAATATGTAATTGACTAATGCGGCGTTAATAATTGCTGTTAGTATTAATAATAGTGAATGAGGGAAGAGTTTAATAACTCTATTAGAAATACCGTCCGAACCGGGGGATTTCCGAGGGTGGAGACCTCTAACGATCGACTGAACCTCCTCCACTGTCGCTGTTGGTATAGGCTCTTGTGGCTCAGCGTCTGCGGTACGCGTACGCGATGTACATCGTTCCACTTCGCTGTTAACGGTGTCGGACGACGCCAACGCGCGATCGCCGCTTTTATACTTAGTCCTAGACTCGATCTCAAATATTCTCGAAAATACTCGAGTCGGCACCTTTGATAAACAAAAAGCAAAAATAAAAACAGAAATTTAAAAATAGCGTTGTAAACAATATCGACTTTATCCTTTGAAGTTAGAGACGAAAGTCGCTAGTTGACAACTATAGCGTCTAATTCAGAGGCGGCTTTTATCAAAGAGACTGAGCGCTTACAAGTATACTACCCGCTCGTTTTAAGTTTGCCGCTGGCGATAGGTATGAGTGTATGACGTTCGAAATTTTTTATTTAATTGTAACAATAAAAATTGTGTACGTTAGATATTTGGGTAAAACTATGACACATTATAAGTTTTGTTGTCACGTGGGGGAGGGTACGCGCATTCCACAGACCGGCAAACTTAGAGCGAACGCGTTGTACAAGTATAAAATTGTTGAGACCAAACTTATGAGATATTGTACCAGCTAATGTAACACAAGCTTATACAAATACAAATAAATAAATAAATAACATTCATAGCGTTTTGTCTCCGCGCGGCCGCGGAGTCCGCACAGCCGCGGAGCGACCAGAGAGAGGTGTTTTGATTTTTTTATTTCTAAATTCTTGCGGAACCCCGACAGAGGTATCACGGAACCCTAGGGTTCCGCGGAACACACTTAGAGTATAGCTGGTCTAAGTTATTCCATATATAGAGAGGTAGCTGGTAGTAAAATATTGTTATAATTGGTCCAGCCATTTGGAAGATTAACCAGAACAAACAGACGGACAAAAAAAAATTAAAGTTTTTACAGATAGGTATCATGTAAATAACTATTTGAGTGGTAGGACCACACTGTCGACAGTTATCTGTCTACAGCCGCGGGCCGGTCCGTCCGGGGTAGTACCACACTCTCGCAGAAAATCGACATCTGAGTAGTAGTAATTAGTTACTGCGTTTCGTTCGGTGAGCGAGAGAGCCGGAAGCCCAACTTTCTGAGGGTGTTTGCGTGTGGAGGGTTTTGGTGGTGCCCTTGGTATCACCGAGCCTCAATTCACGCATTCACACTCCCTTCACTTTTTCGCGGTAGGCAGCGGCCATCAGGTGTACTGTTTGCTCATTTGCCACCGTTGGCAATAAAAAAAATGAATGAAAACGTATTATTTTGACAAGACAAATATACACTTCAATTTTATTTACACATACATATATTTTTTCTTTTCAGGGCATAGTAGAAAAATATTTAAAATCAAAATATGGTGTCACACGCCATGAAATTGGGCAAGAAAATTTCGTTAATGAAGTATGGAAATGGAAAGAAACACATGGCAACACCATATGTAATCAACTACAAATTCTAGGATGCTCTCTGGACTGGTCTCGTCAGACTTTTACTATGGATCCAAAACACTCATATGCAGTCAGCACAGCTTTTTTACATTTCTTTAAAAAAGGTTTAATATATAGAAAGAAAGCTTTAGTTAACTGGTGCAATGCTTTAAAATCTACCGTATCTGATATTGAAGTAGACAATATTAAAATAAATGGACCAACAGATCTTCATATTCCGGGGTGTGAAAACCCAATTAAGTTTGGTCAACTTTATGGTCTTGTTTATAAATTGCATGGTTCGGATGAAGAGATTATTGTATCTACCACTATGCCGGAGACCATGTTAGGAGACACTGCAATAGCTGTGCATCCAGATGACTCAAGGTGAATTATAATTTTAATTATTTTTAACCGACTAAAAAAGGAGGAGGTTCTCAATTCGACTGTATTGTTTTTTGGTGTTTGTTACCTCAGAATGTTTAATTGGGTGAACCGATTTTGACAATGACATCCATGAGGAATTGGATGAAGTCGTTTATTTTGTTAATATTTTAAATATATTGTATACGAAACATTACAGTATTCTTTTTACAGAGTGTTACTTTCCTGTAACTATTTTAGAGCAATTCTGATGATACGAGCCACTCGACACGATTGAAAGCCTCTGGAATATCGAACTAACTTAAATAAAGTGCATATCTTAGATCTTTATTCAATATATACAACTTTACCACCTTTACCAAAACCTTATCATTATCGTCTCAGTCCATATTGCTCCCGGGCCTCCTTCACTGCGGGGGGGCAAATAAATCTAATATACCACGCTGGACGTCGGCTATGTCTATCAACATGTCTACATTGCCATATGGTTTTGTGCTTCATTTTCTTTCTCTTGCATTGTTGTTATTTGCATAATGGTTTTTGTCGACACCTATGGGCGTGGGCACCTAGAAGGTAGTTGTTCCTAATTATTACTATTAAAATGTTTTTTTGGATATTAAATGATGTAGTTTTGTCAATATATGTAACGTTGGACTTTTGGTCTCGTCACAGTATGCATTATGCTTTAAGCTGTATGTATGCGGTTACCTGTGCATAGGTCAAAAATGACACTTGACACTTAAGAAAAAAAAAAAGATGTCTCACTTTTCGACCCAGCCTCCAATGTCGTAGGCGTAATTTTTTTAGAATCTGCATTATCAGAGTTCAGTCTTGGTGCCTTATACAACAGATTGTTGCCTAATTATGTACGGGCTTATACACCTTATGGGTGAAGCTATATTTTTTAAGAAACCGTTATTGAAAGCGGTTTCTTGCTGCCTTGTTATCTTCCTTACGTCTTGTTTCGTTCGTATTTTGAATATTTCGTCTTCGTGTATTATTCCCTGGATGGGTGGATTATGAATTCTCCTTTCGCCTTTGTGTCGACCCACAGCCATAGAACTGCCATTTGCGAAGCCGAATAATGAACATATGAAATACTAGTGAATTTAAATTACCTCTTACGGCATACAAGGTATTTAATTAAATTTTGGTTATTTTCTACCACATTGCAGACATGACCCACATTAGAGTTACCTAAACTGTTATAAATAAGTATGTATTAGATTGCTATATAGAATTTCAAATGTATCATAATTGCTCTCACAAGGAAAATAAAGTTATGGAAGGCACATGTTGCATTTTCTTTAACTGTTCCCTTTGGACCCTTCCGAGAAGTTAAAGTTCAATGAATCTTGTCCGGCACTTTAGAGCTTTCTCCAGGCGCCCGTTTAACTTACTTTTAGTCTACTTTATTTGGAGAAGCACTAACCTCTTGGTATGTATAACAATTTTTAAAATTTTTAAACTTCTCACAAGAAAAAAACTAACTTAAAAATTTTAATTTTTTAATATTACACATAACATTGTAGTCTCCGAAACATCTAGATAGTAAAAACCGAGTGCTCTTGTTATGAACTTATAATGTTCATCACTATCGTTATCATACAGCTTATCCACATCCACTGTTGGATATGGGCCTTCCCATATAAGGAAGTAGGTAAATGCCATAATCACTACACTTGCCAAGCGAGTTGGCGATCGTGGCTGGCATTATAAGTTTCCAAGAAAATGCTGATGACCATTCTCTTACCCTTAGCCGATTTCTACGACGTCGAAGTTAAAGTAAGAGGGCAGCATATTGTATTCTTAATCCATAACCACACATACTTATTATAATTGCAGGTACAGCCACCTTAAAGATAAGAAAGTCGTACATCCATTCAGAAATACGACAATACCAATCATCTTCGATGAATTCGTGAACAAGGATTTTGGAACAGGTGCTGTGAAATTAACTCCAGCTCACAGCAAAGTGGATTATGAAATTGCGAAACATCACAATTTACCATTAATTCAAGTGATTAATGAAGATGGTCTCATACAGAACGCTGGAAAATTCAATGGTATGAAAAGATACGATTGTAGAAAACTTTTGATTGAAAATATGGCTGAAATGGGACTCTTGAAAAGTGTTACGCCGCATGAAATGACTTTACCAATATGTAGTCGAACTGGAGACATTATTGATAATTTACCAAAAGAACAATGGTTTCTATCCTGCCGCCATTTAAACGAAAGAGCGGCGGAATTAGTAAAATCTGGTCGTTTGGAAATTATACCAGAGAAATATGTCAAAAATTGGTTAGATTGGACTGGAGATGATAGGGATTGGTGTATTTCACGTCAATTGTGGTGGGGACATCCAATCCCTGCATACAAATGTTGCGTAGAAAAAGATGTAGTATGGTTAGCTGCAACCGATGAGACTTCAGCAAAAATTGAAGCATCAAAATATTTAAGAACTTTACCAGATATGGTAACTGCAGAAAAGGACACGGACGTTCTTGATACTTGGTTTTCCTCAGGCATATATCCATTTGCGGCTTTGGGTTGGCCTCATTGTGAGCCGCATGGTGACTATAGTAAATTTTATCCCTTAGATCTACTGGCTACAGGACATGATATCTTGGGATTGTGGGTTCATAGAATGGTAATTCTTGGTTTAGAACTAACTGGACAATTGCCTTTCGAAAAAGTACTATTGCATGGTGTTATTTGCGATAGTAAAGGAGCAAAAATGTCTAAAAGTAAGGGTAATGTTATAGATCCTATTGATGTTATAGAAGGTATTTCTTTAGAGAATTTGAAAAAGAAAAGTGAAGAGATGCATAAAAATGGAATTTTGAGTAAAAATGAATTGCATAAAGCGTTAGCTTATCATAAAACGAATTACTCAAATACTAAAGGCATTCCTGAGTGTGGAGTAGACGCGTTAAGATTTACATTGCTCTCTCAAGATATAAAATCAAATTTCGTCAATTTTGATGTTGCCATGTGCCACGCAAATAAATTATTCTGCAATAAAATCTGGCAGAGTATTAACTACACGCGTCTGTCCTTTGCTAAATTACAAGATATAGATAAAGAAATAACTATTAGAGACCTTACATTCTTTGATAAATGGATTTTGAGTAGGTTATCTGATATGGTAGATATAGTTAATACATCTATGGATAATTATGACTTTTATTTGGCTGTAAAAGCTATGAGAACGTTAATTTACAATGAATTTTGCGATGTTTACTTAGAAGCTACTAAACCAGGTTTTGTACACGAGGATCCAAGGATTGGATACGCTCATGCGCATACACTATCAGCAGTGCTGAATACCTCCTTAAGATGCTTAGCACCTTTCATGATATACTTGACTGATGAACTCATACCAAAGATACCGGCATTCGAATCTAATATCATTCATAATTTTGAAGATTCGTCCAATACATATCGAGAATTTCCAGATAGTGATACTTTCCAAAGTTGGAGGTATGATGATATTGAAAATGACGTTAATAAACTATTGAATACAGTTAATGTAATCAGAGAACTAAAAGGTCTTTACAACATTCCTAAATTAAGGCCATCTGTATATATAGATACAAAAGATAAAATGCTAATATCGAATATATGCAATCAGAAATCTTTTGTTCAGAATGTAACAAGAATCTCAGATGTCAGATTCGAAGATGCTCCTAAACACAATATTTTAAAAGGTGTATTGGGTACTGATACAGAGATTTTCATAGAATTAATAGGAGATGACGCTAACAATATTGTAGAAGCTGCTAGAAGCAAATTAGAAAAGAGAAAAAAGAAGCTAATAGAGGTGTTGTCAAAAATGGAAGCTAAAATTTGTAATGATCATTACGAAAGAAATGCACCTAAGATGATACAGGATTTGGAGAGAGAAAAATTGCAAATTAAAAAGAGAGAGTTAGAAGTATTAGAAAGACTGACCTAAGTTTTTAATATAAAATGTCGTCTGTATTACAGATAAAATACATTTTATAAATATTATATACTGATATGGATTAGGTACGTTGTTAACATCTTTTAAATGCCAAAAAATATGCCCAATAAGAGATTTTTGAATCGTAGATGAAATTATTGTGCAGTAGGTAGTATTATCGATAGTATTCGAAATTAAAATAATCACAATTTCTGTAAACCAATATTGAAAAATAAATATTTAGTAAGCAGCTTGAAGGTAGACAGACCTACCGTCTACCTTCAAGCTGATCTTAGTCGAAAAATGTAATAATTTAAGAAGTAACTATTACATATATATGGTTCATAAAATGTAAAAAAATAGTAAAAGAAGACTTTAAAAAATCAAAAGTTTATTCTAAATAAATGTTTTCAACATAACAGCCAATAAATTTTATTTTTAATATTAATTGACTAACAATGTCCTTTTAAACTAAATGATAATTTAAAACTATTTTATAAGAGTTTGATGGTTTAATAGTCAAAATTAATAATCAATTTTTAAATATTTGTAATTAAACTTTTTACAGTGTCCATATTCACGGACGAACTAAGCTGTCTCACGTTCAACAAGTCATCGTTATTAGAGATTTACATCTACCCGCTATATAAATTTTTAAACCATTAGTGAAATTTCAACCTTTATCAATACATTTATTTGTTATATTGGCATCACTGTTTTGAAACAATGATGACGTAATCCAAACTGAAAATAACTAGTGACGAAATTACGTTCTACATAGTGCAAGGTATATTTTATAAAACAGGGTAATTTCGAAATTGGTATTTTAAAATGATGAGAAAGAAGGGAGACCCACGACTAAAAGATCGTTAGTCAATACACTTCGAGAAAGGCAAGAATGCGAGATAGCGTCAAGGTAGAATAAGATATAAGGCAGTCCTCTTACTCCTATGTAATAATGAGCCCTCCAGAATTCTTTCATTTCTTCAGGTGGACGGTGCATTCATTAACCAAAAAGTGATGAGTCTTCCTTCCATTCCTCAATTTCTAAATAATAATGGAATTATATAAATTGATCTTTTACATTGTGCCAATTTGAGTAAAGATGGCGGAGATGTCTTATACCATGAACAAACTATATTGCAAAAATTTGGTTATACTTGTCAAAATTAAAACGAGAGATAGCAAAAAAAATTATAACAGGCACAGATTAAAATAGCATTTAATCCAGTTCATTTTTTTAAGCAAAATTGATTATTAATTTCGACTGTAATATCATAAATAAAATTTAAATCTTAAATTAACACATTCTATACATTGGTAAACCAAAATATTTATATATCTATATATTAATTATTAATTTGGCTGACGCATCTAAACTTCTAAACAATAAATAAACTTACATAAAAACAATCTCGTATTATTAACAAAAGAAATACGCTAATTCCTAATAGTAACTTAACACAAACTAAATTAATCCCCCACAAATATTACATTTCTTGTAGATCATATTACAAATATTGCATTTCTTCTGTGGCACAATACCTCGTTTCACATATAATAATGTACCTATTTGAGCTTTAATACTTCCCAATATTATATACAAACTATATTTCATTCAATTAAAAAAATAATTTTATTTACGTCGAATAGAAGCTTCTCTAAATATTTTAGAACACATTTCCTCAAATATTCTATAACGTAAAAAGCCATTACAACCTGTCTAAATCTGAATTATAGGTAGAGAGAGAGACGTATTTGACCTCTGCTCGAGTAACATTTTTGTCACATAGATTACCTGTGTGCTAACGGGCTTTAAATACAATTTACCACCTACCATCTTACCCGTGGGTGGAGGTATAGGTAATAGACGACTAAGAGATATATAATACACATAGCATTACTCGTAAAATCTGCATCAACGCAAGACAAAAATAGACCAAATCCTATGCGAATCCGTCTAATCAGTCCAGTATAGTACGTCAATTGCCTTCCTTCTGTGAAGAAAGTTTCAGTCCAGAAGAGGATCATTTATGGCTTGAAAAGAGTGACCAATTTACCATTCATGATCGTGACATCCCCCTTTTGATATGTACGTTGAATATCTTCTCAGTCCATATAAATCCTACCTAAATATCTTAATGCTCTCATAAATTAATGATGTCGATATGTCTTCTAGACTTCCTTTGCTTTAAATATGTATAGTGGTTGCTTATATCGTAGAAAGACGTTACAGGTTCATGTAAACGAAACGGCAAGCCTGTAAACATACAAAGTGCGGTGGTGGTCATTTTAAACCCGCCCACATGACGATAGTGACATATGTATATGGTAGGTTGTAGGGTTGCACACCGTAGTTTCCGTTGCCTTGGATAAATTAGGCGAGTTGTGTGCATACCTAGACATAGTCTAAAACCCGGAAGTTTCGGCGCAAATTTGGAAATGTCATTTAAGCTCTTGTATTATATTAATTTTTTTAGTGTTTTATAGTGTTATATTGAATAATTTTGCTGATATTTTATGTAAAATAATCAAGGTGCTGAAGTGTGGTGAATGTGATATAAGAATGGTTTACGTGAATTTTCATATTCAACCGGAATTTCCAGAGAAATCATCTAATTAGGTTTTCAGCGCCTAATTAATGATAACGACTTGACTTACTGACGGACAATGACTATAAATAAGTTATACAATATGAAGAAGTAAATAATATGTAAAGAAAAATTGTATCAGACTGGGCTGTATGGGTTTTGACCCCTTTGCCTGTCCGTATGGACAAACAGAACCAAAAAAAAAAGTCTATAACCCGCCGTATTCACTTCGCCATTGGGCTGACCACTGGTACCAAATCCTTGACTGCCGTAACCAGCCCGGTGAAATACCCATCCATATCCGACGCCTCTCAGGGCGTCGCCATCACTCAGACAGCCATTTTGCGAGAGAAGGACTATTTCCCGGTCAAATCCCATGCGGCCTGCTTCAGGCGCACTCGCACCTTTGCCGCCCAAGTCGCCAGCGCACATACGTCGATTTAATCGATCTGTGCGGCCAATATTATTTAATACCTATAATTATTCTAAACATATTTAGAAATAAAACTAATACGATTTTGTTAATATTTTCATAGTATTTAATGAAAAAAAAGTACAAAATTGATAAAGAATACATTCAAATCAAATATTTTATGAAAATTAAACAAAATAAAAAGTTATGTTTCTTCAGGCGCGCTATCCGAACCTTCAATTATGACGTTAGCGTCTGAATCCGGATCAGCTGGTAGAAGCATTTCTATTGTTTCCGGGCAGTAGGTTTTAGGAACATTTTTTTTGTGCCGTCTATTCATACTACTTAAGAATGGATCTGAGCTTAATAATAGCCTATTATAAACATTTCGGTTACATTCTTCGCGAGAGAATTTTCGCGCATAATTCTCGCGATAATTGCGAAAATGTTTATTTCTTGCCTCTTGCGCCTCTTCCGACAAATGTCCTATAGGCAGTAGAGAATTCTCTATTATAGCAGCCCCATGCATCAATATCTTATGCATGGTCGGAGTCATAGGATGCCATGGATATAAATTAATATAAGTTTTGGCCGTTTCTATAGCATAAGCGTCATATTTTTGGACGTCTATTATGTGGCCACTAGAAATTGTCTCTAAGATGACTTTTAGCCTATAAATTAGCTCATAATCTATGCCTGTTATATCAGCAGCTAATGCTGGGTTTTCGAAAAACCTTCGGCTCGTGTTCCCGTCATTTGTGTTACCGTAATTAGCCTTAGGCCTGTCAACTATCAATCCTGTTTCTTCTTCAAATCTCTTTTGGATGTGTTCTTTTGATTTCCTTTCTAATACTTTTCCTCTTTAGTTCTTCTTTCCCTATATTTTTTTACTGGCAGTTTGTAGGCTAAGTGTAGCAAACTTTCGTAAAGCCTAATCCTCGCGTGTAAAATAGACAGACCAAATTCCATAGCCTCAGGACATATCTTATTTCTTACTTCTAGATTATTGAAGTCTTTTGAGGTGGCACCACAAATGTAACATCGACTTGTAGACTTTGTGTCCGTAGCAGCATTGCATACCTTGCCCTCAATCATTGTCATTTTTAAAATGTGTCTAAAATGGAATTCCGTTCCATTTATATCGAATTCAGTGGGCACAAGAGCTTTTGCAGAATCTTTAACATAATTAATTTCCTCTTTAGTTACGTCTGTGTTTTCTTTCACAAATCTAAAGCGGATTGGCCGACAGTATCTTGGTGACGATGGAGTTGGATTCTGCCAAATGACTTTTTTAGATTTCCCACAAACTATTTGCAAAGGCACAAAGGAACTCAGAAATATATTGCCGTCTGATTCACCAACAGTCTCGAGCTTTTGTTTGTATGTCGCTTGTTGCGATCCATCGCAGCCCCATTTGCAAATAACTGTTAAGTTTTTCCTTTGTTCTTCATTAAGGGTCAATAACAAGTCTTCTAAATACGATGACAAGCGTATTACGGTAACATCGATGAGGCTTTGTAGATTACATTCCGCGCAGGTACTCGTAATTCTCATGCTTTCTTTAGGCGGGTAGCATTCTTGTTTAGCTTGTACTATCCTGTCATAGCAGGGGTATAGTGTCTTGTTGGTGTTACGAATTATTTCATATTGCCGCTTCGTTAAATCAGCCTCCACAAACATTGACAAGGCTTGAAGTGGTGATAATTTAGTAAATGTATTGTCAGTATTTTGTACTTGGTAAGCTTTTTTATATTTGCCAGCTCTTGTTGGAGAAGTTGTTATGTCTTTCAGTATTTGGGAGGCATCTCTTTTTCCTCGAACTCTCAAAGATGATTGTGCATCATGCATCAAAAGAGTATCATCAACCATAGAACGAACCTGTTCAGTTTTACGTCGCTTACTCCTCTCACTGAACTCTTCAAACGACTTACTACGGCGACTAGGGCGAGAGATGACTTTCGAAGGTAGTTCAAATGTACCGTCTAACCAAGACTTATTATTTCCTAAGAAAACATTTTCTTTTCTGTGCGATCTCACCCACTTTTTCTTGATGGCGGACTTAAAACGAGAAAATCTTCTCTTGAATATCTTCAGGTCTTCGTCTGTATAGCCGTATTCAGATATAAGGTAATCTTCTAAAAAATCCAATTTTTCGTCAATACCAAGCAAGTCTTGCTTTTGCATTAAATCGAATAGGTATTTACGATTCACTAACTTAACTCCTAACGAGCTGGATGAACCTAGAATAAGAAAAAACAAAATGAAATATAATTTAGTGAATGTACAGATTTTCGTTACTTTTCTCTCTCTACACACAATCCTCTCTAACTTTACATTCGCACCTAATCCGCAGCTGATAAAACCAGTTAAATACTGGTAAAAGTACGTAGTATCATAACGTAAAGAATTAACTATCGGGACAGGACCGGAAATGTAACAAAACCCTAATTGAAACTAAAACAAATACTAAAAATAAACATTTCAAACATGCTTTTTACAAAGTACCCTAACTATTATAAATAATAACTTAAATTAGCTGAACGTCAAAATATTTATTAGTTCTTACCTTGATTACTTAAATCCATGACTTTTGTTTTTGTAGCTATAATAATACCACAAATATTAACTTCCAAAAGATTGCTTTTGCGAAAGATGTAAAAGACAGTAACGTGCGTAGTGGGAGACGATTAAGTTCCGACTGCCGCCGCGGGCGCTAAGTGAGAGTAATAAAAATGAAAGGCAGCGATGATTGACGCTTGGACTGTCCTTGAGGCCTAGGAAAGTTGTTTTAGGCATTTACTGCTACTTGATAAAATCAATTTTGGCCGCATAGATCAGTCAAATCGTCCTATGTGCAGCGGCGGATCGTGTCGCCGTAAAAGCGTTACTTCCACGCACAATCCATCGCCTCCTTCCGTGGGATAATTACCTCACAGAAGGCGGCGACCGCGTTCCAGTTCCTGACGCAGCCTAACGACGGTCGGCACCGATGTTTGCAATAAGTTCACGGCACTGTTCTGCCCAGGCGATACACACATTGAGTGTGTCCTTGTCGAAATCACAGTGGTGACAGGACAGTGTCCTCTATCTCTTTACGACCTTGTGCAGATACTTGGCAAGGCAACCACGCGCCGTCAAGACCCGCACCAGTCGGAAAGAAAACACCCCGTATTGCCGCCACTCCGTTAGCACCAGTCGGAAGGCCTCGACAGTCTGAGCACTGTATCGAAGCCTTTCCAACCGGTCTGCTCAAGGGCAATGACATCACGCCGGGTGTCATCCCGCCAGGCAGCCATCTCGTTCAGTGATACTATGCCGCCGCCTCCTGCGTCGCCGTCGTGCTATCCGCCAGTAGGGTCTGGCGAGTATCTCCGCCTCTAGGCCTTACGCAGAATTCCTGGCCCACAGGCCTTCCTCGCCACCGTGCTGTATCCATGGTTGGACCTGACCGCTATGGCGCTCTGTAGAAACAATAAGAGAGATCTCAAACGGACGCCGCCCACACCGGGGCACCGTACAGGGCTGTTGACCGGGCCAACCCCACGTACAGCCGTCGTCATGCAGAATTGGGTCCACCCACATTCGGCATCAGCCGGAAGAGGGCGGACGCCGTGCCAACAAGCCGCGGAGCAGGACGGTGCAAAAAGCTCCGGAAACCTCCAATGCTTGTCAAGCACCACGCCGAAGTAATTCATATGGGCCCATGAAACACATATGGGCCCATGAAACACATATCCGCACCATAACCTGCTAGAAGAAAAATACCAAAATGCCTATGTTTAAAGAAAAAACAGAAATTACTGCCAAATGGCAAGTGGCAGATGGTGCAAATGCACTATCATGTGTGTTATCTGTGGTACATCAATAAAATTAATCGATTACAATTTAGAATAGTATTTCGTGATTCCTATTCATTGAATTGACTATATTTCTTACTTTAGAATATGCAGGATGAAAGGGGACCGCTCCCGAAAACAAAACAGGTGATAGATACTAGTCCTACTTGTGATGATAGGCTAGAAAAAAATCGATTTGGACGAAAAAAAAATATTTTTTGTCACAAAGGTTTTTTAGTCTTTTTCACACTCCATCGTATTAAGACACTCCCATGTAACTAATTTCATAAAAAATACGTCACTTTACTCAGATGAGAAAAAAGGCAATCTATACAAAACTTAACATCATATGGTCTAGAGGTCAGTCACCGTGCGCCCTACGTCACTGTGTATGCACTTAACGCTCGCGATTTTGTGACACTGTAGGTGTATAGTCGTAGTAGTATTATTCATTAATAACAGAATTACATGTCCTTGATTATGTGCTAACTTGCCTTTACATTTCTCCTTGCATTTAATTTTAACGACAATAATAGATAATAATACATTTTAAAAGTAATAGAATAAAACGCTGTTTTATTGGCACAGTGTCACAAAATCGCAGGCGGTGCCTATTCAGTGACGTAGGGCGCACGGTGACTGACCTCTAGACCATATGATATTATGTTTTGTATACATTGCGTTTTTTCTCATCTGAGTAAATAACGTATTTTTTATGAAATTATCGTTACATGGGAGTGTCCTAATACGATGTAGTGTGAAAAAAACTGAAAAACCTTTGTGACAAAAAATATTTCTTTCGTCCAAATCGATTTTTTTTCTAGCCTATCATCACAAGTAGGACTAGTACTATCACCTGTCTTTGTTTTCGGGAGCGGTCCCCTTACACCTGTATATACTAGTGATGTAACGAATATTCGCATTCGCATCGCGAATATTCGCATATGTTACTGACATTCGCAATCGCATTCGCAAGGAACGATGCGAATGTTTGGCGAATATATTTGACAAACTAAAAGCAAATTATATATAATATGTAATTGTGTAATGATATGATAATATTTATTATTTTTATTTACTCATAATATTTGAATAAAACAATATTATGGAACACTCAGGTCGGCAACTAAATTAGAAATACTGTCTCTCTTATTTTTGTCAGTCAAATATAAGCTAATGAATGGGGAGCCGGTTTTTTGTTCGGTTATACTGCGAAAACCACTGAACGATCAGAATAATATTTATACCATAAGATGCAGCATGTTTCGGAGAAAGATTCAGTATATTGATGTGTTGGTGAATACTTATCCGGAATTTATATTTGTTTTTGACGTGACAACGTCTTATAATTCGATGGAGCCGGCTGCACACACGAAAAAACATGACGTATGCGACGTTACCTCGCTCTGAGGCGTTCCATTTAAGGCTTTTTTTATTTTGGGGTGGACTGCGGTCGGCGCGCTTCCGCACCACTCTGTCCGGGGCGACAGAGGGGCTTAAGCACGCAACACCCGCAACCCACCCGAACACCACGTCGCCTTCGTCGTTGGACCGACCACCGGAGCAGGGTTACTTGTCATCAGTGGTCGGCCCGACGGAATACCCCCTACCCGGGGTACCCTCCCATCGACCGAGGTCCCCCGCTCGGGGAGGACGTCGGTCTTTCCTCACGCGGTCGACCTCTCGGCGAGTGACGGTCTAACTCCCCGGTCACGCCACCCGCAGCCTCGGCTAGGGCGGCATGGGACGCAGGTAGTCGTGCCTGCGCCGCTGGAGTCTGTGCTCCTCGCGTACGCGACCCGCCGCCTCCTTCTGCGAAATAACTGCCTCGCAGAAGGATGCGACCGCGTCCCAGTGCCTGATGCTGCCGAGCATCTCCCTAGCGATGGTCGGCAGCGTCAGGTCGGTACCGGTGATTGCGACGAGTTCACGGCGTTGCTCTGCCCAAGCGGCACAGATCTCGAGCGTATGCTGCGCCGTGTCCTTGTCGCAATCGCAGTGGTGGCAGGACGGTGTTCTCTCCCTCCTAGCGACCCTGTACAGGTACTTGCCGAAGCATTCATGCCCCGTCAAGACCTGCACGAGTCGGAAGGAGAGCACACCGTACCGCCGTTCCAACCACTGCATCAGCACCGGCCGGAAGGCCTCCACGGTCCAGACACCGTATCGAGGCCTCTCCAGCCGGTCTGCCCAACGGGCGATGACATCTCGGCGGGCTCGACGCGTCAGGCAGTGAGCTCCCTTAAGGAAACAACACCGCCCTCCCCTCGCACCCCCGACACCCGCCGATACAATTCCGCGAGCACTTCCGCCTCCAGTTCCATTTAAGGCTTGCCATACAAAATATCTATTAAACAAATGAAAAATGAAACCATTCCATCAGTATTTTCTTATGACGTTGTCACGTTCAACTATCGTCATTAAACCGACTTTACAGACAACCGATTTTTTGTGTGAATTAATAATGAATTTTGCCAATAAAAAAAGAACATGATCCTTTATGAAAAAAATTACATTATTTTTATTAAGTAATCATTAAACTTTTTGACATACCATGCATTCAACACTCTCAGCGTCACAAATTGTGAAATAACTCCACACTTCAGTAACATGTGCTTTACTCATGTTTGTAAATTTGACAAATACAATAATAATAATAAACTAATCTCAAATTACAACGAATATTTTCGAACGAATCTGATTAGTTTCATTCGTTCAACTTGTAACGGTTAACCTTTGCTATATTTGGCTTAAACATGGCTGGTACGAAATGTTAAACCCGTATGATATTTTGCACGCGCTTTATTTGAAAGTCAACATTCATATATATTATATTCGCATATTCACATTCGCGAATGTTGGAGATAAATATTCGCACTCACATTCGCATTTGCGAATGTCTCAATTCTAACATTCGTTACATCACTAGTATATACATATTAAATTTATAATGTCACATATTGGGCATAATGATAACAAGACTTTGTTTATACTCATTCGACGAGAACTACTTGCTTATACAGGATGTCTGGTAGCAGATTTATATTTTCAAACTTAAATAAAAAACCTAATAATTGACGACACAAAGTTTTATTAAGAGCATTAAACGATAGAATGGAAATGGGGATTTTATTTTTTAAAGAGTATGACATCCAGATATCTTCCGTCGAGTCGAACACACTGTTCAAAACGGAGCCTTGTGTTCTGCGCCACACGCTGCAGTAAACTTGGTTCAATTGAGCTGATTTCTCGACGAATATTTTCCTTTAAAGCTACAAGAAATTGGGGATTGTTATTATAAATCCTCTCTTTGAGGTAGCCCATAAAAAAATCCATGGGCGTTAGATCGGGCGATCTCGATGGTCAAGGGATGTTCCCAAAGGGACTGATCAGTTTTTGGGTGAAATTTTCCCGAAGCAAATTCATCAAAGCTCTGGCTGTGTGTGCAATCGCCTCATCCTGTGGAAACCATGTGTGTGAGGAGTACGATGGATGAGCGTGTAGGTTTGGCAAAGAGAATTAAATTAATAATCATGCGTCGATAATTTTCACCGTTGACATTCGTCGCCTGGCCTCAAGAATTTTCGAAAAAAATGGTCCAATTGTCTGATGCGTGGATAAGGCACACCAAACAGTTACCCTGGGGCAATGTAATGGTCTTTGATGTTTCAATCGAGGGTTGCGTGTTCTTGGAGACCAGTAACGGCAGTGTTGCTTGTTGTGGTAGCTTTTTAAAAATGGGATTACCAGTGCGAAAACGCTCCAACATCGTTTCATAAAATATTTTGCATAAATCAGTCACTTTCTTTCAGTTCTTGAACGATTTGAATTTTAAAAGGATGGAACTTCAGATCCTTTTTTAAAATTTCATGAATAATTGCTCTTGGAAGTCGCAGTGAGGCTGATTTTTTCCCTATTGAAAGTCGTGGATTTTCACGTAAACTGCTTTCAACCAGTTCAATGTTTTCGAGAGTCCTTGAAGATAGACTGGGCCCTGGCCTGGTTTATCACTTTTTGAAATAATCGTATTTAAAAATATAAATTTGCCATCAGACACCCCCTATATTAGAACATTATGACATTCAATTGTGTCAATCGTGTTGACTTTTTTTTTTCACAGTATTACAAAACTATATTTAAGGCAACTAGCTCATTCAATCGTATATGTGATGTTAATAGTTTTTTTTTAATAAAGTAAAAGAAATTATATTTCAATAATAATATATGTCGGTCCAAATAGATATTATTTTTTTTTTATAAATTCTTATTCTCTCTTTAATAATTCTAATATAGAGAAGGACAATTTGAAATGAAACCCGATACCAATCCGACTAACCACCGTGGTATAATAGATAAGTATCCCTTCTATCGTGAAGGAGGTTGGAACATTGGGACGTATTAAAGCTGAGATGATATATTCCAATCAAAATAAGAAAATAAAGACATGGTATTCTTCTTTTTTTATTGCGCTCATAGGATGGCGCCCAAAATCTCAATATAGGTTAACAAAACTAGAAACCTTAACTCAAAATTAAACGTTACGTTGCCTTCGTTTTGTTGGTAGATTTTAAATTGTTTATTCATCTTGGTTCATTCTTTAAAACTACAATAATTTTAGACTTGTACATTATAAAATGTTATCAATAGGGAATATGCACGAAGCTCCAAAATGAACAAATTATTTTTATTTGTAATCTTTATTGCTTAAAAAATATACCTATACAATTATTTTTTAATTTTATTATTATTTAATAATTAAATTTAATTATCAAAAAGTGCCTTTCTTGAGATTCGCGCGCAAAATTTCTAAAACGCAACGCATTGGTTGTTCAAAACGTGACATCATAGTCCTCACGAGTCTTCTGATTAGGCCTGTCGATATTTTAAAAACTATGGCTTTTCGATATATCGATATTTTTAAATATATCAATATCGGAGTTCGATATAACGAAAAGAAATCGATATTTCGATATTTTCCCCATGACCACTCTTTAACTTCGTTCATCGCGGGGTTGCCGTGCCGAGCTTTTTTTATCAAATTCTAGGAAGTAAGTGATAACTGATCATCAATTGCATGCCAGCGTTTTTACAGTAGATTAAGTTTACGGTGATTTTGTAGAATAAATACTTTACAAGAAAAGAATGTTATTTAAATAAATATCGACCCTCGATACTTACTTTTTAGTATCGATATATCTTCCAAAGAAAAGTTCAGTATTAAGTATCGATATTTTTAAATAATAATATCGATATATCGATATTTTATCAACAGCCCTCTTGATATCAAGTTGTTGTTTGTATGTTTCTAGTGATTATTTTGTATTGTTACCCAGTTATTTCATAATAAGTTATGAGTTTTCTATGTTCAAGTATTAATCTTTGTGAATAAAAGACTTAATACAATGACTGAATCCGGTTTCGTCAAAGTACAGTCAGATAATTTTCCTAAAATAGATGTGTATATGATGACAACGTATTTCGCGTCTAATTCAGATTTAACGTCTGTTGAACTCGGAGGAATAAAAGCTGCAAGGTAAATAAGATATAATGTATTTAATAATCGTAATAAAAATATCGATATATCGATATTTTTTCCGATATATCGAACCCCGATATTGATACATTGTAAAATATCGATATGTCGAAAAACGATATTTTTAAAAATATCAACAGCTCTAGCAACTTTTGCGAGTACTCTGACACTGTAATATTATCTATCAGTAATCCATCTTCATACAAACGGACGAAACGCGAGCTGTACCTATGCGCCTCGATCTCGGCATGCAGACAGTCGCGACCAAGGGGATGAAAGTATCTTACAAATTTGGTTTAGAAAAATTTGCATAGAAAGTAGCGACATCTCACGGGGAGGGTCACTAGTTTTTAATTTTTTAGTTATAAAATGTGACGGTAGATGGAAGTAAAATATAAAATTTACTAACAAAGAGACCCTCAGACGTGTGGATCGGTGATTTCCATGGTTTTTGGTGGGGTGGTGGAGGGGTCCCGAGGGTATTACAACTACCAGATATTAGGGTCAAATGGGTAATCAATAAAATATATTAAGGGTCAAAGTTGGATGGGTAATTTATGTAATAGAGAAATTTGCATTCGAATCGCAAGCTCGTGGTAGCTTCGTGGTAACGTGCTCGACTGCGGTATCGGTTCGAGACCCGAAAACTTACTTTTTTAAATTATCAATATTGTGTTAATTTTTTTTTTTCATAATTTTATGCCATCTATCGTCCAAGGTCAAAATATGATATTTTTTTGAAACGTGAGTGGCGCATCTATATTAGATATTTAGTGTATAATCTATGGTCGCGACTGTGCCGCAGTGACGAACGGACGGTGTTGTTTGTTTAACAATAACCGCGCGAATTTTTCACTCAAAATACATATTTAATATGACAAGAAGGATATATTGTGCTGTTTTTGGTTGCGTGAATTCGTCAATAACGAATCCAGAGATAACATTTTTTAGATTACCTGGAAACTCTGAAAGGTAAGATTATAAAATAATTTTACTTACTAGTAGGTAGGTACATAATGTGTGTCGTTTTAATGGATAAGTATTTACTTTTATCTCCCGAAAAAAAGTTGCCTGGATTAATAAATAAAGTGAATAGAGTAAAGTGATTGACGTGAGTGAAATAGGCGGTTTACGAATCATGATACGGTAGGTACGCTTGTGTGTGTTTGTTACCCATGTGTGTTTTGTTTTGTTAGTTTATATAATTCAAAGTAAAGACGTGGTATTTTATTATTAATAGATATTTATTGTACTGTGTGTATGAATAGTACTAGAAAAAAATAATTTGACCGTCTGTCTGTCACTAGATAATTGTATTTTTTTTTCAGATAAAGTATTTCTGCTGCTGCTATAATAATATATACCACTAAAACCGTGTTTTTATCGGTATTATTATTATTATAACAACAACAACAGCTAGACTCATGAAATATTCACAGAATATTTAGATGTTTGAGACAGTTGTGATTTTAAAACATTTGTACCCAGCTGTTCAGGTTGGCATTAATGACCAAAGAATTTTTGTTTTGAGTTGTTGCGAGTTGTAGGTACGTAATTTTTAGAGACATTAATAAGCTGAGAAGTTATTAAAATTACTCGTCAGCTGTTTCTTGCATATTAGTTGAGTAGGTAGGTGTTGGAGTTAGTGATGCCAAACTATCGATAGTTACACTATCGATAGTTGACCTCGAAATTCAGTTAACATATCGATAAGACTATCGAAACTTACGAAAATTGTACACAGACTGAAAATGCAACGAATGAAATCTTTGCTCAAACCTCAACGAACTAAGTTGAACTTCTGCAATGCAGAAAGAAAATAAAATTACGTACTGTAAATTACGTAACTGAAAATGAAACACAAAAAGCCGAAGAAAATACTTTCCATCGACTTTGTGATAAATTTTTGACCGACAAACTAGCTCTCCTGGTAAAAGCCCAAAGTAACCTAAAACAACATGGAATAGGAAATCGATATGATAAGGACTACATCATTTACTGTTTAAATTTATACTACATCAGCCCACAAGCATACTGGTTTTTGCAAAGTGCGTTATGTTTACCCTGTCCTTCAACATTGTACAATCATTATTTCCCAATTACAACTGAAATCAGTGAAAGAGCTATGTCTGTTCTTAAATTAAAAGTTGCGCAAATGACAGAAGTAGAAAAAAATTGTTCAGTTATGATTGATGCTATGTCATTAAAAGCAAATCTATTCTTTAATATTAAAGAAGACAAAATTACCGGATTCCACTAATCGAAGGATTGCAGTCTCCTGAACCCGCTAAAAATGCGTTAGTAATAATGATTCGTGGTATATTTGTAAATTGAAAATAGCCTATATCATATGAATTAATTTTAGAATGTCGAAACTATGAAGAAATAAATAAATGGATTGATAAAGTATTGCAAAAGTTATTCAAAATTGGTCTTAACGTCCGTATTTTTGTGTCCGATCAAGGGTCTGATTTATGGAAAGCTGCCAAACAAAGATCAGTTTCAATTGAAAGACCATATTTTTTTTTATAAATAATATAAAAATGTAATATATGTTTGATGCACCGCATCTAATTAAAAATGTTCGAAATAACCTGATGCAACATGATTTCCACTTCAGTGATTCTATAGCGAAATACGATCATATTGTAAAGTTTTATAATCAGGACATAAAAAAGAGTTTAAGGCTTGCACCTAAACTTAGCAACAGTCATATCAAACCCACAAACTTCGAGAAAATGAAGGTTTGCTATGCGAGACAACTTCTCAGCAAGTCCGTTGCAAATGGCATTCGTACGTATATAGATATCAATGAAATTGAAGAATCTGGCAGAGAAACGGCTAACTTTTTAATGATGATGAATAATTTGTTCGAGTCTTTGAATACTTTCTTCTTTAATTCTTTCTTCGAATCTGAAAAATAGTTATGAATATAAAAGAGCGTATGAAGGCAATGAGTCACAAAAGGCATTTTTCAATCAGATGATAAGCTTTTTCAAAGATTTAAAATTTAAAAATCCAATGAATGGCAATTACGTCACATCAAGTTTTAGATTCATTGATGGTTTCCAAATAACTATAACATCCATAATGCTTTTGTTCGATGACTTGCGGGTAGAAGGATTGAATTTTCTTATGATAAGGAGATGCAATCAAGACGCTCTTGAAAAATTATTCGGACAAATACGAACGAAAAATGGCACGAATCTAAATCCAACTTGTAGACAGTTTGCATCAGCGTTCAAAAACTTATTTTTCTGCGGCATTATAAAACCTCCAAAAGGCGGCAATTGTGCAGATGATTTCGGAACTTTTCTTGTTCAAACGACGAACGATAAAGTTACTAGAGATGCATTACCGGTATCAACCAACGAAATATCAAATACAGATTATGAAGAATTTGCCAGCATCCAAATTACTAGTTCAGATTACAATCAGCTAGATATGGCAGAAAAAAATGTACTTTTTTTATATTTGTGGGTTCTTGCGGGTTTGCGGGTTCTTCTTAAGCGTTGTTTGGAGAAACATGATGATTGTCACGCTTTGAAGTCGTATGTGAAATCCGATCAAAGAAGCCCCAATTTCAGTTCAGAAAGTCGGTATTTAAGGTACCGGGACTACAATAGAATATATAGTATATACAATAGAATATATAATACTACGGAAGAGAAGAGGCCCCAGGATGTCATGAGTGTGGCGCGCTAATCGACGATGCGCGCCACACACTGGAAGTATGCCCCGCCTGGGGGTCTCAGCGCCACGTCCTGTCAACGGAACTGGGAATAACAGACCTGTCGCTGCCGACCATCATCTCCAAGATGCTCGGCAGCGACAGCTGTTGGTCGTCGATGGCCTCCTTCTGTGAGGCTGTCATGACAAGGAAGGAGGCCGCGGAGCGGGCACGCGAGGCGCTTGCGTCCGCTGACTCGCTCCGCCGGCGACGACCAGGGAGGAGGAGACGCCGCTATGCGCTCCTCCACCCACCGCTCTGAATGATGACAGGACGTGGCCAGACGGCCAAGCGTTGAGGTGTCGGGGATAGAATGTTGTCAGACGATCTCTCCGGCACCTCGTAAAAGCGCGGAAGGGGCCGCTGTGGTTTTAGTGGGTATTTCGGTCACTTCTGTGGCCGGCGAGTCCCACACACACTCCCCTGTCTGTAACCGGCGGGGGATAGTGCGTAAATGCATTTCCACAGCGTGAAAAAAAAAAAAAAGATATGTCAGAAAAAAATGTACTTTTTTATATTTGTGGGTTCTTGCGGGTTCTTCTTAAGCGTTGTTTGGAGAAACATGATGATTGTCAGGCTTTGAAGTCGTATGTGAAATCCGATCAAAGAAGCCCCAATTTCAGCTCAGAAAGTCTGTATTTAAGGTACCGGGACTACAATAAGATTAATTCGCAAACTTTTTTGATTGTACCCAGCGATGATTTTGTGGAATATAAAGAAAAATGGAGGAAATATTCCAAACATCATTCAAAACCAAACATATAAATTGTAAAGTAGCTGCAGGTATCTATAACCAAGCAAAAAATATTCCTTTTTCTCCACCTTGTCCATGTTTTCCAAAACAATTTTTAATTAAGCTTTATATTAGAATGCGGATTTTTTATACTTTAAAATTTAATAATAAAGCATTTCGTACGTCTCAGTCGAGGCGTAAATATTTTTCCGTCGCAAATTTATAAGACCGATTTGTTATTTAAAGATAAACATGTTTTTTTAATTAAAACTACCAATCAAAAATCAACACGCATTCTTATTGAACACTTCCTATTCAATTCACAAAGTATCTTATTTGTTTATATAAGAAAAGTATATACAAAACTAAATGGAAACACAAAGTAGGCAAATGTAATTAAAATGCTAGAAGTGGGCAGCCCTATCACATGTTTACGTACCGTGCGGATGTAGGCATTTAATTCAAGGTTACGACCGAGATACATTACTGATAGATGACTATACTGTGACTCTGACGTTACAGAATATGCGCGCCGAAGTAGCCGCGTTTACATCGCCCAAAAATGATAGCGATTATTTTTTTTTTTTTAGCGTAATGATTTATATTTTGGATGTCTTATATTTTTTTCTAGTAATGTAATAACTAGTAGTAACGTTTAAAAAAATTAAAAAAGTCATGCATATTCCCTATTGTGACGTTTGAGGTTAATTGTACATTTTTTTAAACAATCAGACACCGTCCCCAGATCGTCATATTCGTTGCCACCAACTCATTGTAAAAAAAAACATCTAATAGGATAAAAATAGTCTCATAGTATTTACTGCCAACTGTATTTTATACGTCAAAATTTAAAGTTTCAGTTACTATTTTAAAATAAAATTTTATCGTATTTATATTTGATTTTTGGTTTCCTGACGTTTCGAACTCTTTTCAGCGTTTATGGTCACAGAACTAAAGTGCCTCACGTCGATTTTACGGAGATTTATATCTACCCGCTACAGTTAGTCCTCCCGTGACTATGAACGCCGAAAAACAATCGAAACGTAGAGAAATCAAATATTAATAAAATATTTCAATATATATTTTATTTGAAACCCAACGTGAAATAATTGGCAATTAAAACATTCTTGTTTTTTTAAGAAATCAATCGGAATCGTAATACATTAAGTAATTTTCATTAAAAATTTGAGCATCGCAACTATCTCTGTCATATATTTAAAAATAAAATATAATGCGTTTCAAATAAGAATAGGATCGACTTTGCGAAGGGTTGTGACGTTATAACTGTCAATCCAAATCAGTTGGGTAGGGTCAGCAAAACAAGATATTTTTTTAATATTTACGAATCATGAACGAATAATTTTTAATTAGAATTTAGCTCTTCACTTTCGGTCATCTCTTCATAGCTGACTGAGTGGTGATTATCGTCGTCGAGGCGCTGTGTTGCATGTGAGTGCTTGAGAGATTGTCTCCAATGTAGACAAATACTTTGAGAGCGAGAAACAGCACAATTTAGAAGTGATGCAACAATTAAAGGCAGCAAACATTGTCTCTGGACCAGATGGTAACATAATTTTGACTCGCAAAATGTACGCGAACATTTTACAAATAGATTAAGTTTACAATGATTTTATAGAATAATATCGACCCTCGATATTTCCTTATTAGTATCGAATATCGATATACCGATATTTTGTCAACAGCTCTAATTCTTTTAGACGTTTTTTCACATTCGAGTAACTGATACTCAGTACAACATTATTGATACGTAAATAAGGGTTCATTGCAAGCCGTACCTTCCAAGTGACATTTGACAGATAGAGGTCATTGACGCTCCTGTTCTTATTTGAATCGCATTGTACCTTTTAACTCTATTTAAGGTCGGTAATCCATTATCATACAAACATGATACTTTTCATTGTACTTCAATTGAGATTATTAAAAATTATTAATGTATAGACTTTACGCCGAGTCTTTTGACGGGTTGTCAGGTCATGTAGCGCTTTCAAATTGTATACATTATTTTAATATTTTACAGTGTTATAATGAATAATTTTGCTGATATTTTATGTAATATGTTGTAAGATAAGATGCCGAAATGTAATGAATATGATATAATAGTAAATTGCGTGCATTTTCATATTCTGTCAAGGAATCAGATTTGGTTGTCAGCACCTAATCAATAGTAACATACTAAATATACGAAAGATGTGAAGAAGACTTGACGCAGTCATAGACTACATATATTTGTCTATGCCATAGTCCATAGTCGAACAATTTTTTAGTCAGCATGCCACTTAATAAATCTTTGTGTTGGGGGTATTCCGCCTATATTTACGACTCGCTTGTTCGACATAGGATTTTTTTTTTATTGCAAGCAGTGGCAAACGAGCAAACAGTACACCTGATGGTAAGTGTTGCTGATGGTCATGGACCTTTACAAGGCCGCTGCCTACCGCGAAGAAAGTGAAGGGAGTGTGAATGCGTGCATTTAGGTTCGGTGATACCAAAGGCACCACCAAAACCCTCCCCACGCAAACATCCTCAGAAAGTTGGGCTGCCGGCTCTCTCGCTCACCGAACGAAGCGCAGTAACAAATTGCTACTACTCAAACGTCGATTTTCTGCGAGAGCGTGTTACTACCCCGGACGGACCGGCCCGCGACTGTAGACAGATAACTGTCGACAGTGTGGTCCTACCACTATCAATTGTACTACAACAATTGTACCCGAAACACTCACAGAGGAGCCTTATTTGAACAACTACGCCATCTATACAGTGAATAATAGTAAGATTATTTACGTGAATAATATTTAAAACTTGCTACTGAAAAACAAAAATAAATAAATTAAAAACGTAAAGATGCAAACTTCGTTTACAATACTTGTTTGTGTATGAGTGTGTGGGTGAATGTGTCTGTGTGTTTATTTGTGTGCCTCTCTTTATTTATATGATAATGGAATAGCGGTATAAATACATTCTGCAAGTCAACATATTAATTAATTCTACAATGGAAAATTTGTTTTTTATTTGGTCCTTACCGTTTTTAAAAATATTTTCAACGAGATAAAACATAAAACCAAAATTATTGGCTATGATTTAAGTCTCTTTGTAGTTTTCCGTTTATTCCTGTTCGTTATGACTATGTTATCCTTTCCTGAATGTAAACAGATGTATTTGTTCTTCGATACACCTAGAAATAAAAAATAAATATTTTTACACTATCTATACAAATAAACCCACTCAAGTCAAGGAACTCTGCACCGGTGGTCGGCCCATCGACGAAGGCGACGTGCTACGTGGGTGGGTTACTTTCTGTCGCCCCGGTCGGAGCCGGGCGGCGGGTGCGCAGACCGTAGCCCACCCCAAAAAAATAAATAAATCTATACAAATAAATAGAATCGCAGCGTCTGTTTGTAATGTCAAATTATAAGATTTTTTTATGTTCACACGGTTATTTGCAGTTTAAATTGTTTTTGTCTGTCTGTCTGTTTGTTCCGAGTAATCTTCAAAACGGCAGAACCGATTTTGATAATATTTTACTACTAATATCTGTATATATAAGAAGTGACTTAGGCTATTGTTCCTCTCAGAACAACCATATAAAATGTTGCTCGGTCCGGGACTCGCACCCGAGTCTCGCTATATCGCTCTTAGGAGGTATTGCGGATTTAATCCGCGGGGGCAAATCGGCTGCAAGCGAAGCAAAGGCAGGTAGCTAATCTAAACAAATGGATAATATTGAAGGGTCTGTTTGTAATGTCAAAATACTGGACTTTTTTCATGCTCACGTGGTTATTTGCACAACACCTACAGCTAAAATCAAGTTTAAAAAATTGTTGTGTCCTTCTGTTCGTTTGGAGTAGTTTTCAAAACGTTTTGATACTATTAACTATTATACTAACTATTTTGATAAAAATTTTACTGCCAGGTAGCTGTCTATATAAGTTTTTACTGCTGCCGGTTGCAAACAAACAAACAATCCACCTGATGATAAGTGATGCTGCCGCTCACAGACTTTTGCTAAACAGCTCCGTACCGTAAATAAAAGTAAGGGAGTGTGAATGCGTACAATGAGTTTCGGTGATAAAGGCATTATGAAAACCCACCACATGCAAAAAATACCCTCAAAAAGTTAGGCTTCCGGCTCTCGCTCACTGAACGAAGTGCAGTAACAAATTGCTATTACACAGACGTGAGACTAATCCCCGGTCCATCCACCCGTGACCTCGGCTAAGGCGGCATTAGGCGCAGGAACTCACGCCTTTGGCGCCTAACTTTGCGTGTTGTCTAAGTGTCCTAACACTACTTGGTGTCTAAGTGTCGTTCAGAACGCAGATCAATTCGTTTTGCGATCCACAAATATCCGAGTCTGAGTGAATTTGTATTCGTTAATCGTATGTTAAGCTCTTTTAACTACAGACCTATGTCACTCACAAGTAGCACAGGACTGTCCCGTGTGGCATTCTCCTGGGGAGGCCTATGTCCAACGGTGGACGGATATTATTTAAAGAAAAATCTATACGAAAATAAAACAGATATTGTGCAAAATTATTTATTAAAAATACTCTTAATGTTTTTTATTTTTCCAATGGCAACTGCGATCCTGCAACAAAATTAAAAAATATACTTATTTTCTATGATTTATACATTTATTTCTTGTGGTTACGGAGTAAGAATACAATTCACCACACCCCTTTCTTGCCCGTGGGTGTCGTAAAAGACGACTAAGTGGTTATAGTAGATAAACTTCTCTGCAATTATGGAGGTAGCTCGAGTCCAATAGCGAGACATATAAGAGCTGTAATGATGATGATATTAAACAGAAGATGTTGTGAGGTGGTGGAGGCTTTTTTTTTTGAGGTGGGCTGCGGTCGGCGCGTTCCTCGCACCACTCCGTCCGGGGCGACAGAGGGGCGTAAGCACGCAACACCCGCAACCCACCCGAACACCACGTCGCCTTCGTCGGAATACCCCCTACTTGGGGTACCCTCCCATCGACCGACGTCCCCCCCTCGGGGAGGACGTCGGTTTTTCCTCACGCGGTCGGCCTCTCGGCGGGTGACGGACTAAGTCCGGTCACGTCACCCGCGGCCTCGGCTAGGGAGGCATGGCACGCAGGTAGTCGCGCCTGCGCCGCCCCAGTCGCTGGCGGCGGGTCGCTTCGTCGAGGCTGTGACCCGCCGCCTCCTTCTGCGAGATCACTGCCTCGCAGAAGGCTGCGACCGCGTGGTGGAGGCTACGAATACTACCAACCCTTACTTTGCTCGTGGGTGTCGTAAAAGACGACTAAGAGCCCTAGATTGACCCGGACCAACTCCATCTGGTACCATTTGGGTCAACGATTACATTCCCAAGGAGGGTTGACGTCAGGCAGGCGGCCGGTCATAAAAGTCATTGCCGAAACTTTTTGCAATATGTCAAAACAGATGGCATATTGCGTCGACCCCAAGTAATTGGGATAAGAGCATGATGATGATGATGATGCAGAGGGTGCGGTGCACCTGGGCGCCGAGTGTTAGGGGACGCCCAGAGCCGCTCGCTACACATAGTCTCCACTGTAAAAGTTCATTTTCGTGCATCGCGGCCGATGCGACAATAGTCTAATTATGAAAATGTATGGTGCCGTTTCCGAGGTACGCAACAGCCGCACGCGGCCATTAACAGAAACAGCGTCATACATTTTCATGTTTTGATTATTGTCGCATCAGCCTCGCGCGACAGGCGTAAGTATATATAGATCGCTCTTTACCTGGTTTCGTGACAAAACAACGAGACTAAGCCTGCGATAACGAATTCCAATGAGTTTCGGAGTTTATTCAAACGTGTTATAAGTATCAATCTATTCCATTTTGTTGGTTTTGATACAAGAGGGCGTCAGGTAACTAATTGCACACGGGCGATACATGGGCTAGAGCTGTCCCTGCTCGTAGGTGTCGTAAGAAAACAACTAAGGGCTTTACGTCTCCGCCGAGATGGCCACGGATGACAAGGAACTTGGTACTGGTGGTCGGCCCGAAGACGAAAGGAATAAGGTGGGTTTTAGGGCCGCGCGCCACCCTTTCATCACCCCGGACGAAGAGGACGACGAGAGCATTTACCATAGCCTACCCAAAAAAAAAGGCTGTACGTCTAGCCAACACCAACGAATGCAGTCTGGTTAACAATAACCTTCTCAAGGATGCTTGACGTCAGGCAGACGGTTGGCAGATTTTGCAGTGTGCACGATGGAGGAGGAGTACATACTACTTCGACCGTAATTGGGATTGAAATTGGATGATGATGATTAGCAGATATTGAAGGCATCAAGTGTCCCAGGTTCACTTCCAATGCGGACAATTCTTAGAGCGATCTACTATTGATTATTCGGAGTGTGGGTGTAATATATTTCCGTTAATTACAGAGAAGAATTTCTTAAAAAATTTTTTTTTTCCCTATATCAAGACCATTTTATCATCATCATCACAGCTCATATACGTCCCAGTGTAGAGCGCAAGCGTCCCCCACAATGGGAGGGAATTTGACCTAATATAGTATAGGAGTGGCTAACTACATTAGACCCCTCTTGAGTCTCGTGGGTTTCGTGAGTAAACAGTAGATCTTCTACTGTTTACTCACGAAACCCTGCACGATCTACCAATTACATACTTCTTGAAATATTGACAATTGGAATTGATGCGTGCAGCAGTTGGTGATTATGATTCGCAGTCTTTTTTACGTATTTATATTTTTTGCCTTACTACGATCGACTGGACTAATAGTCGCGATTGACCGGTTGGCCACCCCTGTATAGTAACTATACCATGCTGGTCAGACATTTTGGTATAGGGTTTCATCTCGAGTTTTCCTTCTCTTTCATAGATGTTATATGCGTAATACGGGATGTATTACGCATATAACATCGTCATTAGTCGTCTTTTACGACATCCACGGGCAAGATAGGGAGTGGTAAATTGTATTCTTACTCCATTACAACACAGGAAAGATGACTTACCTATTTATAATAATTAATTTCTGCTTCTTATAAAGATTATCTAATTCCAGTCGCTCTCGCTTCAAATTTAACAATTCTATCTCTGTATCAGCTGAAAAAAAAAATGTTTGAGTTTACTTAATCATTTCTAATGTTTACGCGAGTATTACACATTATAAATAAAATCCTTTACGGATTTTATCGCGTTTTATTTGATTTTTGATTACCCGACCTTTCGAACACTTTGCAACATTCACGGTCGGGCAGACTTGAGTCCGGCCGTGACCATTAACGCGATAAAATCCATAGTTTTATTTACAATGTGTGTGTACTTATTTATACACATTAGAAATTAGAGTTCTTTGGCGTAACAAGACAAAAATCTTTCTGAAATTTTATTCTTCGCGTTATCCTACGTTTGTAGGAAAAAAAAACCACACTGATAATATGAAAAAAAAAAGGTATTTACATTCAAAGTTTTATTATAATGCATTATCTAGATGACATTTGTGACGATGTGCGCGCGTGCATCGTAAAAAATGATAATTTGCTAACTTCAAAGTGTCGGTTATTCGTGACGGTTCACGCGCGCATCATAAAAATTTACTCTCAATTTTAAACTGAAAAGGAAGGAAGGGAGACCTACCCAAGAAATACGGGGTAGGATTAGGGTGGACTAGCTTCAAATGCGCATTTAAAGGCGAACTGTCCTGAGAGGCGAAACACGTGTCGAATAAATATTCGAAGTTCTGCGGAAAATTGCAAGTTGATGTTCTGAAAGGTGTTCATCACGTGAGAGTAAGATTTCCTTATTTCCTAGTCCACCTTAATCCTATCCCGTATTCCTTTTATTGTGATGTGCGGTATATTAGTGGTGTGTGTGCGGAAAGTGGTAGGTCTCCCTTCCTTCTTTCCACTTCAGAATAATAATGGATTGCCGCCATGTATCGCCTGATTCAATCAATTATCTCATCATTTTTTCTTAATGCACCAAAAAAGTACAACTTCAAAAAAAAATAAATTAAAGTCATCGCATGCAATGGTCTGAATTTTATAGACCAACCAAAAGCCATATTGTAGCAATTTAATTAAAATTAAAGATATATGCCACAAATATGGCAACACATTTTGGTGGATCTATATAATTTATTAAGTGTATTTTATTAAAAAAACATTTGCTTACCTTTTTAAAATGATATCGTAATTTATTTACCACAATATGGCTTCTTAAACCACAATATCTTCTAAAACTCTAGAATGCATTTTTTTTTCTGACGTTTCATCGGATATTATGACTTTTTTATGTTTACGCGAGTATTACACATTGAAATAAATCTAATGATATTCAATATTAGCCCTTTTGTGACCATAAACGCTGAAAAGTTATCCAAATATTGGAAAATTAAAAATCAAATGCATAACGCAACGATATCCCTAAAAATCGTTTTGTTTCATATGTTTTAAGCGATAATTTTGTGACGTAGAAACTCATTAAAAAAGGGTTTTAATAAATTCAACCTCAAAGGGTATGAAATGCAGCAGTTTAAACGGGAAGAAAACATCTTCATCGATTATTTTCAGTAAAAATATATAAACACGTGTTTCAGTGTTTGTCAATTTTCATCCTCCAAGGGTGTAAAATAGGGGATTAAATTTTGCGGTGATACTTTTACAATCAAAATACAAAACCAATAACCAAAATTAGGTCCGTATTCAATATGACTAAATAAACACTTAACACGGCTGCGCGTCTCGTACATTTACATCAAATGTTATTGCGAATACTACAAGGACTGGTAATGTGTAGATAAAAACCGCTGTCATAACGAATGACATTTCAGATATTAAATACCTTAAACCTCTCGTGACCATGAATGCTCTTATCTCTTTTAAGTGGTTGTTCTTTTAAATGGAATGCCCATCGTGCCCATAGTAGTGTATCTGCACTCGAATTTAAGTAGTTAATAAATTTTCTTACACAAATCACTCTCTTTGGAATTTTTCATTATTTTATTCTGATCCTCATGCCATTTCACATGTCTTACTAAACAGAATAGATATTTAAATGTCTGCGAACACTTTGCACAAGCATACATCATCTCTCCGGGATTCACTACAGTTGCCGGTACCTGAAAATAAAAATAAATCCATCATATAAACTCATATGTCCCAGTGGACAGCAGAAAAGATATTGACATGCTACTGCCATACTTGTTAGATGGGTTGATGCAAGGTATATTTTTTTTCAAGTTTTCTTTTCGTACATAGATATTATATCTAGGGACACGAAAAAAGTATCGATACTTTTAGGTATAGAGTACTTTTCTTTCGATACCGATACTTTAGTACTCAATACTTTTACTCAATGAGTACTTTTTGGCAGGTATCGAATAAATAGCAGTAATTATCCATGTTAAGCTTGACCTTACAGCTTATGTTTATGGTAACGCCATCTAGTTCAAACATAATGAACCTTCTAAAATGTGGCTCGAAATATTTTAATCCTTTCACAGACGGTCAAAATTCCTATAAAAAAAAGCTCATCACGACATAAATTCCAGGAAAAGTACTCGGTACTCGATACTTTTGAGTATCGATACTTTAATGAGTACAATACTTTTTCTACGATACTACTCATGAGTACAGTATTGATGCTTTCTTTTCGATATCGTATCCCTAGTTATATGCATATTATCAGGGCTGGATTAACCCTATCTGTGCCCCTAGGCAATGCGATTCTCGGGTCCATGGTCTATGAACTAGTATCGCTTACCATCAGGTGTTCTGTTTTTTCTTTTGCCACCAACAATAATTATAAAGGAATAATATTGAGGAAGTATACAAATTTAAAAGAAAATTGTTCGATGAAATGTTTTTATTTTCTTGGTGCATGCTTGGGGCCCATAGTCAGTGCGGGGCTACTAGGCAGTTGCCTAATCCGCCTTATGGATAATTCGGCCTTGAATATTGTATTCCTTAGTCGTCTTTTTGTGCCAGATGTTGGCAAAATACCAGCGCTATTTCTTTAAGTAGAAGCAGCACGAGCTGAGCCAATAGCCTTTTTTGTTCCTAGTTAGAATTGTTTCATTTTATGTAAGAAGCTCTTTTATTTAGTTGTTTATGTTTTTATAAGATCTAACAAGAACAGATAGAGTGGTGATGAATTGTATTCTTACTTCGTCACCACAAGGACTAGGAAATCCAGTATTGGCAAATGGAAGAATTAATCAATATTGAAATGGAGACTCCCTTGCTTTTTTTGCATTTGAAATTTAAACTTCCTTCCTTTATAGACTATATTTTAGTTTCAAATCCACATTTGGGTACAAACTTCTATTAACATACTGACTGCATATTTCATATGAAGGTACCGATACATACATATAATGCAAGGCGTTACAGGGTGAATTCCCATGCAGGACAATATTTTATGCAATTCATAAATTGTTCTGGATGTAATTTGTGTCTGAAAAATATATGTTTGTAAAGTGCCCGACAATACAGGGATTTTTTTTTGTTCCATCCATTCACTAGTCTGTAAACGTCCACTGCTAGATATAGGCCTCCCCATGAGAATCCCATTCGGCATAGTCCTGTGCCACTTGCATCCGACAGTTCCCTAGAATTTCGTCGACAACAAAATGTCGTCAGTCCACCTAGCAGTCGGTCCTCTTACGCGGCGTCGACCGATTCGTGGTCGCCACTCGAGAACTTGCCTTGCCCAAGGATTACCGGTTCCACGAGCCTGCCCCTTCCTCTAATAATATTATTGATGTGAAACATCTATAGGCGAGGGTGACCGCGATCGTCGCGTGGCGATTTGACGCCACGCCTTGCGGTCCCCTCTTAATTTACTGTAAATTTTTTTTTTTTTTGTGTTTGTACAGCTGTTGGCCGCAGATGGCCTTGACAGCTTGACGCGGACTATGGGTGAGCGCTGAGGGCTCTCAACCCGGAGAAAAGTATGCTAAGCGACATCGCCCAAGGGCTCCCCCTGTGGGGAACGGACCTCGGCTTGGGGCGTCGCTGGAGGCAAAGTGGGCGTGCCCACGTTTTTAGTAGTGACTTTTGCGCGGCGCGGTTTCGCACCTCGACGGCGAGGGCGGAACCGCGGATATTTATTTGTTAAGGCCTCGCGGGCCGTGTAGGCTCTTTGTTGAGCGAGTGTGATACTGTCGTCCTCTTCGTCGAGGACGTGACGAGGACGTCGGATAGAGGAGATTTTGGAGGGTCTATAGGAAGCCGCCCCAACCACTAGTTGGTTGGGGTGTGTCATGGCAGAGTCAAAGTAGCTCTGAGAGCACCGCTTCATAAACTGCTTGATGGTCGGCAGTTCGAGGTCGATGTGGAGATCGACGTTTCGTATGAACCACGGTGCTCCCGTAGCTCGGCGCATGAAACGATTTTGTAGTGTCTGTAGCCTGTGGATCCTGTGGATCCTGTGTGGCTTAACATGCGCGAACACCACGCTGGCATAGGTCATGATAGGCCGTATGCAGGTGGTGTAAAGTCGGACTTTGCTACTCAGGGGCATACGCGACCTAGAGTTGAGTAGACAGTGGAGACGGCCCATCACAAAAGCTGCCCGTGCGCGGACTTGCTTTATGTGAGGGGCGAAGCTGAGTCGATCGTCAAGGGTCACACCCAAGTATTTGGCCTGCCTGGTCCAAGTGACCGGCTTGTTGAAAATTTTAAGGGGGGGAATGCTATCGATAGAGTAGGAACGGGCAGTTCGTCTAGTGAACATGACCGCCTGACTCTTCTCGGGGTTGATTTCTAATCTCCATTTCCTAAACCAATTGGCTAGGGCGGTAACCGCTGTTTGGAGAGTCTTGGCTACTGTTGTCGGGGATCTACCAGCACAAAAGAGTGCGGTGTCATCAGCGTAAAGCGCTTTATGTACCCGGTTGAATTTGGGAATATCGCTAGTGTATAGCGTGAAGAGAAATGGGGAGAGGACCGACCCCTGAGGGACGCCGGCCTTGATAGGGTGGGAGGTCGACAACGTCCCTTCCACCCTGTAGCGAAAGCTGCGATGACTTAAGTAGTCATGTATAATGTGAATTAAGTAGTGAGGGATCTTGAGGAGATAGAGTTTGTAGATTAGGCCTTCATGCCAAACCTTGTCGAATGCTTTCGCTACGTCTAGGAATAATACACCCGTATATCTGTTCATGATGAACTGACTACTTGTGTATTCTACCAAACGGTGAACTTGTTGTGCACAGCTGTGTTTAGCTCGGAAGCCAAACTGTGCGTCGGGAACGAGGTTGTTAGCCTCGGCGAATGTACGTAGTCTACTGAGAACTATTCGTTCGTAGATCTTACCTAGACCTCTTAGTAGACTAATCGGGCGGTAACTACTAGGTTCGGTACGGCGCTTGCCGGGTTTGTGGATTCCTATTACCACGGCCTCTTTCCATTGCGCGGGAAAGATGTTATTATTTAGTGCTGCATTGAAGATGCAGCACAACAGGATTATCAAGTGGGCGGGGAATATTTTAATGACTTTATTTGAGATTCCGTCCGAACCTGGGGCTTTCCTGGTTTTGAGACCCCTGACTAACGATTCGACCTCATCGGTGGTCACTGCTGGGATTGGCTGATCGGGGCTGTCGTTTCCTAACGAGCGCGAGAGAGTGTTACGACGTTCCACTTCGTCGGCGATGAAGCGGTGATTCGCGGCGTCGGGGTGTAGTGTACTCGGCGTACACTGAAGCTCCAAGCAGTCGGCCAGGCATTCTGACTTTTCATCGTCCATGAATGCCGGAGGCTGGTTGGGTCTGGTGAGAGGAGGGAGAGTGGACACGATGTCTTTTTTGAGTGAGCGGGAAAGCTGCCAAAAGGCTGTGTGAGAGGGTTCTAGCTCCTCGATCATGGCGTCCCATTTGCTCTGTCTCAATTTTTTAATTGCTTGTTTAACCTCCCTCTGGAGTGACCGTAGGCGGGTACGGTTGTCCTCCGTAGGGTAGCGGTCATAAGCGCGTGTCGCGGCGTTTTTCCGTCTCAACAAGTCACGGACGTCGTCTGGCAGGCGCCATTTACGATCGCTCGTATCTGGTACCGGCCGCGAGCAGTCGTCCATTATCGACTGCACGTGACTTGTGAGCGAGTCGATCGCCTGAGAGGTATCTTCCTTAGACGTAATGTCTTTGGGAATTTGATCAAGGTGGACCGACGAGGTTGACTTGAGATTTTTCTCTAGCCGTGCCCAGTCAGTCGCTATCTTGGTCCTTTCGTTGTTGTGGCCTGAGGGGCCGGGGGTGCGGGAGGCTAATTCCAGAGTCACCGGGCGGTGATCTGAGTCTAACTCGTGTTGAACTTCTATTGAACATAAACGAAGGTTTATGTTTTTGAGAAGAAAGATATCGAGTATGTCCCGCCTGTGCGAAGCGTTAAAGGGGAAGTGTGTCGGCTCTATGGGCGCTATGACATCAAATCCCAGTCTGTCAGCGAATAGCTCTAAAGTCTTGCCCCTCTTATTGGAACTTTGACAGCTCCAAGAGGTGTTCTTGGCGTTAAGGTCACCGCCAATGATGACGGCGCCTCCCAATTCTAGTAAGGCTTTTAGATCTTTTTCAACCAACTGTTTCGAATATTCTCTATTGGGAGAGAGATATGCGGATACAAGGGTGATAGGCTGATGGCCTGAGAGGGCTAGCCTGCAAATTGAAGCTTCAATGTACATCAGAGGGGGCGGATCCACAGGTGTGCAATGCAGCGACCTTTTGTAGTAGATAAGCGTTCCGCCCATTGGTGAGGTTGTCCTATCGTTGCGAACTATATTATAGTTGGCGACTCTAGGGTCCTTGTTAAATGGTTTAAGGAACGTCTCTTGTACTAGCAAGATGTCGAGCTGGTGTTCCCGAAGGAATGTGCCTACTTCATCCCTCTGTTGGGTTAGGCTATTGGCATTGAATGTCCCTATTTTGAGGTGTCTGGGTTTAAATTTACTGTAAAATAAATATCTGGATATACATATCTAAATTTGTAACGAAACCATGGTGCGATTTAAAATTTTGTACAACGCCATTTAGTGAACCCAAAGTAAATTGTTACCTATAATGAAAATAAATGTTTATTGAATAAAAATTATCTTTTACTGGAAAAAATCGCCATGTTTTATTAATACTTTATGCCATACTAGTTCCTGACGTAATCTGTTCTTTTATGCATATTTACTTGTTTTATAAATTAATGTATAATAACTTCATAATATAAATATACCAGTAGGTATGGGATTTAGTTTACTTTCAGCTACGAAAAATTGGTAACCGTTTTTATAGGCTTTTATTAGTTTCAGCTGTATTTTTATATATTTATTTCCTTGTATGTCACCGATTTCTTAGGAATTGGATTTTGACTGACTTAAAACAGTCAGATTTCATTTAAAATTTGTAAACTTTGCAATTTGTAAAATTGTAAGGATCAATAACGCTATAATAATTTAAATAGCTTGTCTTATTATCATTACAGGATTAAAGGTTTCTTTATTAAATATTCAGTATATTGATCTGAGAGTTGGTCGTTAGCTCGATAGATGCCACTATTTATGTTACCTAAATCGCGCACTTCGTGCTCGATGCTGCATAGCTCGATAGATGCCGCTATTTCTAGTTTATAAATTGCACCTATCGTGCAAAAGAACGTCTGTGAACGGATGAAAGTATTTCAAGCTACATTTTGGAAGTTTAATTAGTTTTGTACTAAATAACGTAACCATAAATATAAGCCGTAAAATCAATTTTAAAATGGATAATTTATTTGATACGATACCTGCTAAAAAGTACTTATTGACTAAAAGTATCGAATGCAATGTATCGGTATTGAAAGAAAAGTACTCGATACCTAAAGATAAAGTAAGTAAAAGTACTAGATACTTTAATCAGTACGTTACTTATCTTTCGATACTACTCATGAGTTCAGTATCGATAAAAGTATCGAATATAAAGATATTCGTACTCATGAGTTCAGTATCGAATATAAAGATATTCGATACCGTGTCTCTACTCGTACAAAATAGTTCCGATGTTTCACATCTGCCAGGCGTCCTGAGCGACGGCTTACTTTTTTTTTTCATATTGCAAGGGGTCATTAAAAATGGTAAAAAAGTAAAGCAGTCAGCAACTCCATCAAAGCAATCCAAAATCAATAAATACCTTATCAGATGATAAAACATTTTCACTTCCATATTTATCAGTGTTTTTAATAACACCTCCTGGTAATATCTCTAACGTAGGCCAGCTCTCCGAAGGTGGAGTACCAACTAATGTGTCCACTTTTGTCCTTTTGTTTGGTGGGACCTCTATTTCCTAAAAAAAGTAACAATAAATAAAACAAGAGAATGTATGAAAGGAGATTGACAAGGAGAATTAATAGGTCGAATGTGAACGGAAGTGTTAGAAGGGGAAGATCAAGGCGGACGTTCCAGGATCAAATTAGGGACGTTCTTAAGAAAGGTCACGTTAAAAGTACACTAAACCGAAGAACATACATGAGGAGATTAATGGATGTGGAGGAGGCGAAACTGGTATGTCAAGATCGTAGCAAGTGGAAGGAAGTGGTCGACTGCCGACTCCTGTGGGAAAGAAGTAAGAATCTATATATGTATGAATTCTCATATGATTACAACTTTTTTTAGTAATAATAGAGCATTCATCAGCCTATACAAGTCCCACTGTTGGACTCAAACCTCCTCCATAATGGAAAGAGAATTGACCTACTATTCCACGCAAGTGTTGGAATAGGGTTTTGTTTCGAATTTTCTTTCTCTTGCACAGATGTTATATGCTTATTATATCCCTTAGTCATTTTTTACAACATCCATGGGCACGATAGGGAGTGGTTAATTGTATTCTTACTCCATCATCACACGGACGTAAACAATTTTACTATCAGCTTTTTGCTATTTAATATTTTACTAAATGGTGATAGAATAAGAATACAATTCACTACCCCTTGTTCTTGAGTCTCAAATAAGATGACTAAGGGATATGCTGTGCATACAAGAACTATGCAAGAAACTAGGCAAGGAATGTTATTTACATGGCCAATAGGTAGAACATAGCGACTCGCTTACCATAATTCTATATCAAGACCATGTATCACCTATGTTCAGCAAATAAATGATATTATTATTAGAACTCGAAATAAAACCCTATACCAACCCATCAGTAGGTAAATTTCTTATACATTGTAGATGAGGCTCGAGCCCAGCAGTGGAGCTTATGTGAGCTTTGACGATGATAATATCCATTCCAAAGAAGGAAAGGTCGAAATCAAAACCCAATACCAAGTCATCTGAACATTGTGGTATCTTAACAGTGGTAGGGCCACACTCTTGACAGTTGTCTGTCTATAGCCGCGGGCCGGTCCATCCGGGGTAGTAACACACTGAGCATAAAATCAACGTCTGAGTAGTAGCAATTTGTTACTGCGATTCGTTCGGTGAGCGAAAGAACTGGAACCCCGACTTTCTGAGGGTGTATGATGGGTTTTGGTGATGGCTTTAGTTTTCAACCTCATTGCACGCATTCAGACTCCCTTCACTTTCTTCACAGTAGGCAGCGGCCTAGCAAAGGTCCATGAGCGACAGCAACACTTACCATCAAATGTACTGTTTACTCGTTTGCCACCATTTGCAATAAAATTTTAATTTTTATGTAGTTGGTCAATTTCATATTTAGGAGAAGGCACCAGGCCCAGTAGTGGTATATATTTAAGTTGAAATGAGATATATAGTTCTATTAAAATTTATATAAATTTTTCCTTTTAGTAACAGTAAGAAGACAATCCACCACTCCCTATCTTACCCGAGGATGTCATAAAAGGCGACTAAGGGATATAATATGCACATAACCTGTGTGCAAGAGGGGGAAAACTCGAAATTAAACCCTATACCAACAGACAGAGCAGCATGGTAGGTAGTAGGTCAAATTCCCTCCGATTGTGGAGGAAGCCCGAGCCCAACAGTGGGATGTATACGGGCTACGATGACGATGATTAAAATTTAATATAACAACTAACTATTGTTTGCACTTTTGAAGATTCAGCCGATGCTAGCATTACAAGCTTATTTGGTTTCTTTTTTGTTTCCAATTCGAAGTGTTGTCCTTTTTCATTTAAATCATTTTCTATTGCCATCTCTAAATATTCTACTTCATCTTCTTTACAAATATCTCCATCATCTATAGGATCTTCAAGATAGTCCTCATTGAAATTGTTATGATTATCATTATCTACATAAATTTCTATTTCTTCTTCGTCATTCTCAGTCTCAACTTCCTCTAAACATTCTGGAATTATAAGTTCTTGACTCGAACTCTCCTCTTCAAATACATTTTCAGACTGTAGGGACACCATACTACCGATATTTGAGTCCTCATCATCATTAACAATACATTCGCTTTCATACACAATATCATCAATTATATACGTTTCATAAGCTTCTGTGTGATCTTTTGGTGAACTTAGTGAATCTAAGGTCCTTTCTCTCGATGGCTGAACGTCCTCCATACGGACTAATGGAATGTTATCCATATCCTCATTCTCTAAACTATTGGAAGACATAATTGTATCAAAATATTACTATTCCACCAAGTTCCATTGCCTTTCTAAGCCTCAAATCTTATTTTTAGAGTTTATTGAAATCTTTATACAGTTATAATGCACTTTCTTATGAATATATTATTGAATAAAATACAATAGATTCATTTAAAAACATTTTCAATGATTTTAATACACTGAACAAACAAGCACATAAGATATTGTAACGTAATGACCATAGAGAAAATAGCACCTCACAGTTGCTGACGTTGTATCATATATGCCATACATGGCATCTGATAATATCAGGCCTTCTTCAGCCTCTTTTCCCATTGTATTTACGTACACTCTCTACACAGTATGAATATTATGCTTCGGGTCTCTTCTATCAATTTTGGAACGCGAATTAGTACATTCTAAAGTAATCGGACACCACATTGTTTTTATTTTAATGTTTATCGTGTAAAATAAAATCATTTTACACGATAAACATTAAAATAAAAACAATGTGGTGTCGTGGGACACCAGGTAGGAACAAAGTTCCTTCGGGTAATGTAGAATCAACACAATTTGCAAAAAAAAATCGTGCTCAATTTTATGTAGGTTTTCTTGATTTTTCTCTAAAATTTTGCTGATTAGTTTTTATTTAAGTACAGGAAAGTATTTAGGAAATTCAGTATTTTATGAAATAATAAATTACGTTAAATAAAAAAAAATCGTAATTCAAATTATCAATTAAAATAACAAAATATGTCTCTTTATTTTTGTTTGACAACATAAAATTACATAGATATATATATATAGATAATACAATATATATATATATATATATATATATATATATATATATATATATATATATATATATATATATAGATAATACAAATAATTACAGAAAATAAACGTGGCTACTCACAAGTAAAATGTATCTATAATGTGAGTATTCGCCACGTGCTTGTCCATGAATTCATGAGTAGGTATATACTAGGCATTGGCGGGGTGGAGTGGTAATAGAGAGAGAAGGGATGAGAGAACGAAAAGAAAGAAGGAGAAGGAGAAAGGTATTATACACTACTCGCTTGTGTATACGACTGTCGCGCCTGCGCACGTCTCATTTAACGGTTTTATTCCACGCACTTTTTCTTACGGTTTTACTATCACATTTTTTTCAGTTCGGTCGCGCAGCAAAATCCCTATCTCCTCCAAGCCTGCCATAAGGAACTTCGTCTCATTTAACGGTTTTATTCCACGCACTTTTTCTTACGGTTTTACTATCACATTTTTTTCAGTTCGGTCGCCCAGCAAAATCCCTATCTCCTCCAAGCCTGCCGTAAGGAACTTCGTTCCAAAAACATATAACGAAATAAAAATTGTTAGTGATATTAACATCAATTGATCCGATTTAATACTGTTAATGGCTTGCGAAAAAAACATTACTGCAAGCGCGTACCCCAATCCACGAGTTGTCATGACATGTAGAATTTGTCGTGCTAGTATATGTACTTTTTTCCTATAATAATTTCATTAAGCTCAACACTAATTATACCAGCTGTATTTTTATTTTCACTTCACTTATTCCCGAAAAACATCAACGATTGTTTAACAAACTCGTAGTTGTGATTACTACACATAATTTAAAAAATAATTCTAAAAATCTGTTACGGCATTTAACGGACATTGTTTCAATTCAGAAGTAATAAGGAATTTAAAATTTACTAAATAGGTGTTAAAGCTCAAAAATATTGATATTACATATTTGATTTAATTATTTTAGTCTACAATATCATGCCAAACTATTCATCACTTCAACTCGTGTTCGTTTCATTTTTGGACTCGAGTCTCCTCTGTAATATTAGGGAAATTAATCCACGCTTTCCGTGTGGTGACGTAGTAAGAATACAATTCACCACTCCCTACCTTGCCCAAGGATGTGGTAAAAGACGACTAAGGTATATAATATGCACATAATATCTTAGCAAGAGAAGGAAAACTCGAAATGAAACCCAATATCAACATGTCTGACCAGCATGATATAGTAGGTCAAATTCCCTCCCATTGGGGGAGGCCCGAGCCCAACAGTGGGATGTATGTGGGCTGCGATGATAATGATACCACGCTGCTAAGATGGATTGGCATAAGATTTTATTTCGAGTTTTCCTTCTCTTGCGAAGATGTTATATGCATATTTAATCTCTTAATCACCTGCATAGTGCATACAAGATGGGTAGTGAATTGTATTCTTACTCCGTCACTACACGAAACAGGTTTTAATATGCCATACTGACCAAACGGTTTTCACGCTGTGTCATTTAGAAATTTTATTTATATATAGTCTATAGCCAAATCGTTACAATAATTGCAGCAACAAACAAGGCCCTGAACAAGTGACATTAGGTCATAGATTACTTAGTAGAGCCACAGAATAATACGCACTTACGATTATGCTAATGATTTCGACCGCATGTTGAAATTATTATTGCAGTTACTTAAGACAAAAAAGGATCAACCTCGAAATCTATCATTATTTAGAGAATAAAAGAATTAATTTCGAATAAAAGTATTTATCAATCGTCGTCATGTTGTTAAATAACTTACGGTGCAAATAGATTTTATGAAATATTGAGACTTTTAGAATACTAAAATGGAGATCGTATACACCTTCAGTTTACATCTCTCATTCCGAGGTTGACCCCTAATTTGACTTCATTATAATGTAATCACTTCGTCCGATCAATTAGCTATCTCTTATACTTCGATTACCCGAATCCCCATAAAAATCTAAAAATGGACTTCCGATTAGTGCCTTGATCAAATTACAACTGTTCGCAAAGTTACATTGATGCTTAGAATAATAACGTATAGAAGGATAGTGTCAATACTTTTAAAATACATACAACTTTCAAAATTTGAATATAAAAATACTAATGGCGCGCAGACGATTACACACGTACACGCGCAAACCACTATACAAAGTATGAAATCAAATTTTGTCTTTATTGACATAAATCGTCGAAATACTTTTAAAAGTAATGTTAAAAACCTTTTTAAGTTTTTCAAATGTGTTAGACACCATTTCAATGCACAAGCCGTCATAATTGCCTATTTATTTTTTAAGAGTTGCGTACGTACGTGCAGTACAATGACTTGTATATTACCGAACGGTTCCGGCGTAAGCTCCATTAGGCTCCAATTGAAATGCCTCACTTTTTGAGCGTGAACTTACCTTCTGTACGTTATTATTCTAAGCATTGATGTTAAAGAAGCTACATTACGCTGTGGTCCTTTCAGAAGTGCTAGAATGACACGCTACATTGAAGTGCGGAAGTGTTCATAGAAATACAATATCGGTCCAGCTGTAAAATGGTATGAGACAGGGTGATGTCATATCTCCCAAACTTCACCGCTGAGCTGGAATCTTCAAGCTTAGACTGGGCCGGACTCATCATCACCATCAATGGCGATACATCATTCATCTTCAATTTACAGAGGATTACGATAGTCCTGGCAGAATCACTGGCGGAGCTTGACCTATTGCCAAGCCCAACGAATTCCGCAGGACTTCTCAATTAGTGGGTCTACAAACGAGCAGGGACAATACGAAATTATATCTAATGCCTATGCTATTCCTCTACAGAGACTAGTTGAAAACACGATTCTCCAAAATGCCGATTACTATATTTTACTTTCCTAGGAAAAAACAGTCCAGTTAGATTTAATTTCGGCGATTTACCATTTGCGATAGGCGATGCAACCAATCCCTTATGGGATTGGTTGCATCGCCTGCTGGACAGGTCTAGGTCCGGAAACCGAACCAAGGCGAGGTCCGTCCAAACAATGTACACGGTCGCTGGGATGGAGAGCACACCGTCCTGCCACCACTGCGATTGCGACGAGGACACGGCGCAGCATACGCTCGAGGTTTGTGCCGCCTGGGCAGAGCAGCGTCGTGAACTCGTCGCAATCATCGGTGCCGACCATCGCTAGGGCGAGGCTCGACAGCGTCAGGAACTGGGACGCGGTCGCAGCCTTTTGCGAGGCAGTGATCTCGCAGCAGGCGCGCGCGCGAGGAACGCAGCCTCGACGAAGCGACCCGCCGCCGGCGGCTGGGGCGGCGCAGGCGCGACTACCTGCGCGTCATGCCGCCCTAGCCAAGGCCGCGGGTGACGTGACCGGGGAGTTAGTCCGTCACCCGCCGAGAGGCCGACCACCGGTCGATGAGAGGGTACCCCAAATAGTGGGTATTCCGTCGGGCCGACCACTGATGACAAGTAACCCTGATCCGGTGGTCGGCCCAACGACGAAGGCGACGTGGTGTTCGGGTGGGTTGCGTGTGTGCGTGCTTACGCCCCTCTGTCGCCCCGGACTGAGTGGTGCGAGGAATGCGCCGACCGCAGCCCACCCCAAAAAAAAAAAGGTCTGTCCAACTATAGTCTAATAGGCGATAACGTCCCAGCGAGCGTCCCTCAGCTAAGTGCCTAATCTCTAAGTAAGTCACATTTCAGGATCAATAAAAAATTCGGCCTTAACAAAATGAATTTTATTATATATATTAAATCTGGCCTAAAAATACACTTTGAGCAGACAACATTTATTAAATAAAGGTTCATTTTTTGTACAGCCGATGCGCGCGGCTGATGCGATGAGAACTAGTTTATGAAAATGTTTGGCGCGGCTTACGTCATTCAACGCATGCATCTATCGTAGACTTCGGTAACGGCGCCACGCATTTGCATATTCAAGCTATTGACGCATCAAGTCACGTCCACAATCGCGTCAGAAATTAAATTTAAACAACAATTTTGGTTTTAAAATTACATCTTAGAAAACTTTTTTGACATGACAATATTTAAAAAAACCTTCGCGAATAGATAGAGAGGCATTGAACGAGTATTATTACTTCGTAATTTATACATCGTCATTATAATTCTTTTCGTGAATTGGGAAATACATTTGCATCAGGGTTTCGTAAATATCTTGATCCACAGGCATAAAAGTACAGAATATTATCCTTTCAATGTTCTCGTACTTCTCTAGAAATATTCTCGCAGTACGTAGGGCGATATGAGCAGCAAGGCGATTCGGGAAACCGTAAATACCAGTAGATATACAAGGGAATGCTATCGAACGTATATTGTTTTCTTTATCTGCAGCCAACGATAAACATTTTTGGTAGCATGATTCCAATTTTGATGGAGATCCGTCTTGAGGGCCTACTGTGTGTATTACATCTGTGAGGAAAAAATATTTATATAATACCCAGGCAATTCATCTTCCGTGTGGTGATGGAGTAAGTATACAATTCAGTACTCCCTATGTTGCCCGTGGGTGTCGTAAAAGACGACTAAGGGAAATAATATGCAAATCGGCAAAAAAAACACGACTAAGCGATATGATATGCAAATCGGGATCGGGGATTAGACAGGACCTGGATTAGCCGGGGCCGTGGATTAGTCCGTCACCCGCAGAGAGGCTGACCGCGCGACAGCGACCGACGTCCCAGAGGGGGGGACGTCGAGAGCAGAGGGTACCCCGCGGGGTATTCCGTCGGGCCGACCACTGACGACAAGGAACTGGGCACCGGTGTTCGGCCCAACGACGAAGGTGTGTGCTACGAGTGGGTCATGGGTCTCTGTCGCCCCGGACGTAGCCGGACTGCGGGTGCGCTGACCATGGCCCACCGCAAAAAAAAGATATGCAAATAAATAATAAATATGAAAGAGAAGGAAAACTCGACAATAAACCCTATACCAACACGTTTCATTAGCGTGACATAGTAAGACAATTTCCCTCCCATTGTGGAAGAGGCCCGAGCTCAACTTTGAAACTTACGTGGGCTGAGTGAGTACCCAGGCGATTGAGATTAGAAAGAGTAACCCATTGGGCGGACCACCGATGTTAAGAAAATGGTAACTGATGATCAGATCAGACGGTGGCGAGGTACAGGTTATGTGCCCTTGGGTCCCGTTGCCTAAATGTTTTGGGTTGAGAGCCCTCTGAGCTCACCACTAGTCCGCGTAAGGGTCTAACAACTATCTAAGGCTAACTGGTTGGACTAGGGGTGTAACTAAGAAAAATAAATAAAAATAAACTAAAGAAAACTGAATTAAATTCGACGAAGAACCGCATAAAGGCACGAAGGTATTTGGAAACATCTATATTATATTTCATTCTTTCGGAGGCTAAGCTTTTTTAATTTCAATGCTTTTTTTCGTTTCATCGAGTTGCAAAGGACAAGAATGCTAACCGGGTTTTCACGTCGGTCAGACGTGTTGGTATAGGGTTTTCCTTCGAGTTTTCCTTCTCTTGTCTAGATATTATCTACATATCATATCCGTTAATTGTCCTTTACGACACCTACGGGTAAGAGAGGGGAGGGGGGCGTGGTCTTGGGTAGTGAACTGTATTCACCTTACGGAAATTTTATTAGTACTATTGTTATAGTTATCGCCTCTGCAACTAGAGTTTGTCTCATTCACAGGCTAAAAATAGATATGACTTTTTAAACTGACTTTTCCTCTTTTTCATACCACATATATTTCGCAACATCTCTTTAAAAAGCAACAGTTCAATTTGCCTACAATAATTGGAAATTCCGTGTGGTGACGGAGTAAGAATACAATTCACAACACCCAGTCTTGCCTGTGAGTATCGTTAAAGTATCTACGACTGAAGGATATAATATGCATACAACATATATGCTCTTGCATAGAAGGAAAATTCGAAATAAAACATCCATTAGCAAACACTCTGATCAAAGCGGTATAGTAGATCCTTCTATTGTGGAGGAGGTTCAAGACCAGCAGTGGGACATATATAAGCTGAGAAGTCAATTTATTATCCGGAATGAATAAATACACAACACTTGACAAGGTATCAAGGTATCTTAATCACTACGAAATCGATCTAATCAATTTTATCTGTATGAAGAAAAACTTATTCCGTGAAGGAGTAATACCATTCACCACCCCGTTTAGCCCGTGGGTGTCGTAAAAAATGTCTAAGGCATATAATATGCAGATAACATCAATGCAAGAGAATGAAACCTTATACCAACATGTCTCGTCAGCGTGGTGTAGTAGGTGAAATCCGTGCTACAAAGGAGGAAGCCCGAGCCCAAAAGTGGGACACATATAGACCAGTGGCGTAAGGTCCCCAGCCACAAGGAGTCCCCGGTCAGAGAAGAATCTTAATTCCCAACATAAATACCATTATTGTTGGCTCAGCTTCTTTATATTATTGGGAGGTCAGGAGAATTTGCCACGGGCCTCAAACGGTATAGTTATGCCATTGATATAGACCAGGGATTCCCAACATTTTACCTTATGCGCCTCACTCAAGTTTGTTAAAATATTACGCCCCCTTTGTCCCAACTACGATAAAAAACAAAGGATGAAAATTTAAACTTTATTTTCATTTAAATAGCAAGCGTGTATGTAATCGAATGACTCAAATATAACAAAATTAGTGGGAACATTGGGCCTGCACTTTATTAGCCAATTGGTGAATCCCTAATAGTATTTTAACAAATTCCTACGCGCTCTCCTTTGGATCATTTTACGTCCGCCAAGCTAGGCGCACCCCTCTGGTTGAGAATCCCTGCTATAGACGTTGAAGAAAAAGAAAGATCTTACATTTTGCTGGCAGTCCATAACCGCCTGTTATTTTCGCTTCACCAGTAGGGCATCCATTCAGAGTATTACACTCTGCCTACGAACAAAAAATTATTATAACAAACATTATCAGTAAATATTATTATTTACTATAAAGTATTTTCCTTACAAACATAATAACGTAAATATAAATGGACATAAATATGCAAGCTAGAACCAACGCTTAAAATATTGCTTTGAAATAGTCGAATGTTTTGTTTTAAAATTGTGTACAAGTAAATAGGCAAGTGGTTTTAAGAAAATCTACTTAAATCTACCCTCGCTTCGCTTCGGGTTACCCGCGTAGTACGCGTTCCCGTGGGAATACCGGGATAAAATATGGCCTGGCTTACTCCCTGATATTATAGCTTTCCATTGGTGAAAGAATTTTTGTAATTGAATCGGTGGTTTGAGCGTGTAAGCGTAACAAACAAACTTATTTTTGCATTTATAAAATTAGTATGGATCAATAATGATATAAGAAAATAGGTATTTTTAAGGTTATACTTTTTTTGGTAGATTAAGCAAAAATATGGTAGGCAATCAAAAATCAAACGCGATATATTCCGTAGTTTTATTTAAAAAAACTAGCAACCCGCCCTCGCTTCGCTTATAGTCGTTTTACCCGCGTAGTTCCCGTTCCCGTGGGAATACCGGGATAAAATATAGCCTAGTTTACGCCCTGATATTATAGCTTTCCATTGGTGAAAGAATTTTTGAAATCGGTCCAGCCGTTTTGAAGATTACCCGGAACAAACAGACAGACAGACAAAAATTTTATAATTGCTATTTTAGGCATAGGTGTCGTGCAAATAACAGTATGAGCATGAAAAGAGCCTATTATTTTGACATTACAAACAGACACTCCAATTTTATTTATTGGTATAGATGATAGAATATGGAGGAGGCTCAAACCCAGCAATGCAGAATCTATGAGCTAAAATGAATGAAATGAGAATTCTTGCTTGCATAACTACGTCCAATTGTCAATATATGGCCAATTTATTATATAATATTTCAAATAATAACTACAGTTCAAACAATGGTACTTTTGAGGAAAATATAATCTTTAGGCAGCATTTATTAACTAGTAGTTTTGCGGTAGCTGCAAATACTAACAAACCATACATTACAAAAACAGTGGCCTGAGCTATCCAACTTGCAATATTATCATCATCACACCCCACATACGTCCCACTGTTGGGCTTGGGCTTCCTCCAGAATGGGAGCGAATTTGACCTACTATACCATGCTGGTCAGATCTGTTGATATAGGGTTTCATTCGAGTTTTCCTTGTCTTACATAGATATTATATGCACATTGTATCCCTTAGTCATCTTTTACAACACCCTCAGGCAAGATAAGCAGTGGTAAATTGTATTCTTACTCCGTACCCACACGAAAAATAACATAGAAAATTACTGTATTATCTTAGCCATTAATGTGCGACTGGACTTTGTTAAGTCTATTTGTAATTCAATCATCATCATCACAGCTCATATACAGCCCACTGTTGGACTTGAGCCTACTCCACAATTTACCTACTGTATAGTAGGTAAATTGTGGAGCTGGCTCAAGCATGCTCATGCTGGTCAGACTTGTTGGTATAGGTTTTGTTTCATGTATTCCTTTTACAGACCGCAGCACTCTCAAACGAAAACTTATAACTTAGTATGCAACAACTTGGCCTTTGGAATACCTATGTTAAGTAGCAAATCATTTATTCTGCATAAGCCTCTAAAGGTTCATTACCGTGCATCACGGTCGGTCTGTCGTTGGCAGCGCGCGATTGTTGCGTATCTCGGAAATGGCGGCAGACATTTCATACTTTGATTATTGTCGCATCGGCCGCACGCGATCGATCGTCATTAAACAATCCAATAATCTACCACGAGATCAGAACATGGCCACAGGCTGAGAAGATCCAGCAAGAAACTCAGCGGGCTGTTTTTTTTTTTCATCTTTTAAATAAAATTGCACATATACAACAGAAAAGAAAGGAAAATATGGTTAGCTCAAATCCTGCAAGCAGCACCCGATCACTAGAGCAGCCATCACTCTCCTCAACTAAATTAGAGGGAATGGTGCGACTCAATAGTTGTTACTAAAAGGCTCATTATGAAGTTTACTTGTAAGTTTGGCCCAGCAGCACGGTGTATAGCTCCATCAACACCACCACCAGCTCTGAGCACTGAATTTGCAGCATTCACAATAGCATCTATCTGAAATTGAAGGTAAATTATACCAACATTAATATAGACTTTGTCAACTATGCTAATTATAAATAGGACGAGATAGATGATCTTGTCTCATCACGTAAATGTCCTACTGTTGAGCTCAAGCCTCATCCCCGATAGGAGGAAATATGCTGGTCAGACATGTTGGTACAGGGTTTTATTTTGAGTTATCTTTTTTTGCATAAATGTTATATGCATATTATTTCTCTTAATCATCTTTTATTACATCCACGGGCAAGATAATGGTGAATTGTATTCTTACTCCGTCACTACATGGAATCTGGTGTGACAGTTGTACCAAATATTGCAGTCAACTTAAAAACTTTGTGATATTATTATAGAGTACCAGTAGCAGTTCTTTGGGGTTTTACTCACATAGTTCCCCTTCCCGTGGGAATATCAGGATATATTATAGCCTACGTGTTATTCTGATATGTAAGCTATATTATTGTGAAATTTTATCAAAATCCATTCAATAATTTTTGTGTGAAATAGCAACAAACATACTCGCACATATTAATATGACAAGCAATACTAATTTAAAACAATTTTGGTGACATTTCAGGCGATTTTATATAAATTCTGGCTATGGAAACCTACTCATGTGTCACCAACTTTTTGCAATTTTCAGTATCGGACACTCCCTTCAGTAACTATCTATACAAAAAACCTACTCTCAAAAAAAAAAACAGGTCATATAGCATGGATACATTCCTCACGACTGCCGCAACAATAGAATTAATGTAGATTTTGTCAACCCTTTTTTTTTATTTTTGGAAACGTACATTTAGTCATAGAGAGTAGGTATGGTAAAAGATAGATTAGGTAAAAGTCTAAAAACCGACTCATATAATAAGAATAGATTCTACGTTTTCTTAATTTAAATACGTACCTCTAGCTTTGTAATATCGCCTTTAAAAATAGACACTTTTTGAACTAAACTTTTGTTCAAAGAATTGTTAAGTTGTATTTTCTTTAATTCTGTGAGGTCATCTAAAGTATGTTTCTTTGCCTCAATGGCCTTATTACTTGTAATGTAACTGCTCCAAGTTTCAACCGAATCGAGAGTTAAGTAATCTTTAAATTTATATTGCTGCCGCCTTTCTTCTGGAGATAAGTTTGCGAGTTTGGTTTTCTCAATTTTCCATTGTGGCTCAGCCATTTTATTCAACACTGAACAATTTCGCAGGTTTAGATAGGTACCGGTTTTTAACGAAACAGAAAAATTTCTGATAATATTATTAAAAGTCGGTAACGCTATCATTTTTCTGTGGGTGGTAACATACAGACAGTTCTGTCAAAATTTGACATTTTGTTTTAGTCGATTACGCCCAAATCGATTTTGTTTATCATACTATTGTATAAAATAAAGAACGTATAATTACAATACGAAAACAAATTTGAAAATATTATCTACAGGTGCACATCATCATCATCTCAGCCCATATACGTCCCACTGTTGGGCTCGGGCCTCCTCCATAATGGAAGGGTAATTGATCTACTATACCGCGCTGGTCAGACGTGTTGGTATAGGGTTTTATTTCGAGTTTTCCTTCTCTCGCATAGATGTTATATGCGTTTTATATCCCTTAGTCGTCTCGTACGATCACCCAAGGGTAAGTTAGGGGGTGGTGAATTGTATTCTTACTCCGTCACCACACCACAGGTGCACATATTATACAATAATCAGCCAGACCTCAATTATAATTTAATTAGCTAATTATAAACAGATGATGTTTCAAACAATTCTCATAGAATAGAAAAATTCACAGGCTGGGTTAAGCTGTCAAAGCAATCTGCGGCCAAGACAAAAAAAAAGTGAATACATTAGTAACCGCTTAGGTAAAGCATAGCTGTGCATATGCATACACTGACGACAAGTCACCCTACTCCAGTGGTCGGCCCAACGACAAGTGCGACGTGGATACGGGTAGGTTATGGGTCCACGCGCCGTCTTTTCGTCGCCCTGAATGGAATGGACCGCATGTGCGCTTACCATAGCCCATACATAAAAAAAGGTACACCATAGCTATTAAATGGTAACCCGTGTGGTCTTAAACTAAAATATAATGTTTTACTATGATATTATTTGCAGGACAGGAGCACACTGTTGACAGTCGCCTGTCTACGTTCGCTGGCCAATTCATCCGGGGCTGTACCACACTTTCGCAGAGAATCGAAACAGTGGTGGCAAGAAAGGTATGACTAGTATGGTCAAGTGCAATTTTGCTAGGATTACCTAATTCTTGATTTTAGAACGTTTGGAATTTAGTAAAGCTTACAGAAAACAGGCGATACTGAAACCAAATAATATTATTTGGTTTCATTTTCGGCTGGAATATTAAATAAACCCGTTTTTTTAAAAGCGAGATTAACAATACATACCATTCCAATCCATATTTAAAAATTCAAAGAAACAGTTAATTGAAAATTACAATTCTTTCGATAAATTAACAGACAGGGTGGAAGGGACCGCTCCCAAAAACAAAGACAGGTGACAGTACTAGTCTTACTTGAGGATAGGCAAAAAAAAATTCTATTCGGGTAATTTTTTCTTTTTTTTAGGTTTTTTTTTAGTTTTCACATTCCATCAGGACAATGCATACATAGAACGATAATTTCACAAAAAATACACCACTTTACCCAGGTGAGAAACAAGCAACAAGCAATATCATATGATTCCTAGGGCATTGACCGCGCCTTCTGCGTAATACGTCATCGCTCGTCGGCCGTCGCTTGTCTCGCTATAAATACCTATCGTGAGACAAGCCGCGTTTGTGTAGTATAGTAGTATTCTTTATTAATAATAGAGTTACAAGTCATTGCTTAAGTGCTAAGTTACACAGATCTCCCTTACACATACATTTAATTTTAATGACAATAGGTAGTAAATAAGATGTAATTATACATTTTAAAAATACTAGTATAGAACGCTGTACACGAGTTTCCACGCCCTTGCGAACTCGCTTCCATGTATGTATATCAATACTGATTAATATAATCGGTTCTAATAACAATAAAATTGTTAGTGGGGTGACTCTTAATGAACCACCAACTCGCAGACTTTAGGCGTACATCGGAAAATTAGTTTAATATGAATAAATAAACGTTTGATGAAACTTTGAAGACAATTTTATTCACACTCTGTCCCTATCGACACATTTTCCTTATTTCTAGGTAAAAGAACATTCCAATATTAAAATACAAAATATGAAGTAGAAAAATAAAACTTGTAGGAAAAAAGATTTTGTATTAAAATAAAAACTCTTTTACTCCAACACTCCTCCTCAAGTTAATTTCTCTACTTTCATCCATCTGACACACACTCACACCACATATTCAGTGCACACCACTTACACTTCCCTTTCAACAAAGGTTTCATCAGAGCATCTGCAACCATACGAGCTGTCTCTACATACTCAAGTACAATATACCCATAGTTTCCCTTATAAAATGGTGTCGCAAGTCTATGTGTTTCGTGCGTTGATGGTGCAGTGTTCTGCGCAATAGCACGGTCATACCAGGCTCAAACCTGTTGTTCCTCAACAACTACTTCCTCCGAAGTTTGAGTTTGTTCCTGCATGTCTAATATCAATACTTCAGTCTGCTGTTTCTCTTTCCCTTCCTGTTTTTCATCTCTCTCTGATTTTATTTCAATAAATATGACATCCCTTGCCTTATACAGTTTGTGCGTTTTAGTATCAATAAGTCTGTAACCTTTAGAATCTTTGCAATATCCAACTAAAGTTAACTCCTGTTACTCTTCGCGTCTAACTTCTACCTCTTTTGGTCTGGAATGTGCATAAAAGCCTTGCTGCCAAAAACTCTAACAAAACTGAGATCAACTTTCTTGACTGTCCAAGCTTCCTCTGGCGTCTTTCCTGTCATGGCAATGGTCGGTGATCTATTCTTCAAGAAAACCGATGTCTGGACTGCTTCCGCCCAATAAGCTTTCGGCAAATTTTTATCTTCGAGCATGCTTCTCACTTTCTCGATAATAGTTCTATTTGCTCTCTTGGCCACTCCATTTTGCTCTGGTGTATAGTCTAGCATGACTTGATGTTGGATCTCATTCTTCCTCAGAAAATCATCCATCTGTTTATTGACGAACTCAGTTTCGTTATCAGTGCGCAAGATCTTAATTTTCTTGCCACACTGATTCTCTGAATACGCTTTAAAATTTGTAATTTTTCAAAAACTTCACTCTTCGCTTTCAAAAAATATACAAATGTCTTACTTGTAAAATCGTCAATAAATGTCAAAAAATATCTATACCCGCTAATAAAAGCTATATGCATAGGCCTGCATACATCCGAATGTACTAAACCTAATGGTTCCGTAGCTCTCGCCGCTCTACTTTTGCGAAACGGTTGTTTGGTTTTTCCCCTTTATGCACTTTATGCAGGATACGCACTCTAGATTAAAAGAGCTGTCAGGAAAACTCACCCCGTCGCCATCTTATCTCTAAGAAGTTTGAGGTTGTTGATGCCAAGATGCCCCATCCTCCGATGCCAAAGCCTCTGCTGATCGTAATCCGCTGTAGTCAGTGCAGAAACCTGTGAACAGCACTTAACCTCATAAATGCCCGTTCTACCACACCTTTCACAACAGCCTTACCATGCACCTTACATTCATTCTTCTTGTAGATGTCACAGCCATTTTCTGTAAACACAATCACGTGACCCTTTCTCGCAATCGCAATCACACTTAACAAATTAGAAGCTAACTTAGGTACATACGTAACATTGTGGATTGTCAATGGTATGGACTCGCATTCAACCGTACCTTCACCTTCACTATAAACCTCATTATCATGCGCACAGGTCACTCTCAATGCCCTAGGAGTCTTCTTCAAGCTTCCTTTGAACCAAGCCTTGCAGTTCGAGACGCACCAAAATCGATGACCCTGTCTCTTGGTTCCTGTGTCGTCGTCATACCCAACGCGTAGGCTTGTAAAGCTTCTTTCTTCACTTTAGGATTTTCTGGACATTCCTTCGCCTTGTGTGGTTCATTACAAATAAAGCATTTGATTTTTCCTCTGACCTTCTTGGGTTTGCGCTTGCCCTTATGCTTATTTATTAGTAATGCTGATATCGGTTGACTTGTACTCGAAATCGCAATGTAGATCCATTTGAAAAAGTTTTGTCTTTACATAGTCAGTTGTAAGTGCCATGTTGCTGTTTTCTAAGTTCAATCTCATAGGTTGGAACTCCACCGTAAGTCCTTGGAGAAGTAAAGCAGCCAATAGTCACGTCCACAATTGCGTCAGAAATGAAACTTAAACAACAATTTCGGTTTGAAAATTGCATCTCAAAATCATTTAGAAAACTGTTTTGACACGCTCATATATTTAAAATAACTTTGACGAATGGATAGAAAGGTATTGACCGTGTATTACTTCGTTATTTATACCTCGTCATTATAATTCTTTTCGTGAATTGGGAAATACATCTGCATAAGCGTCTCGTAAATATCTTGATCCACAGGCATAAAAGGACAGAAAAGTATCCTCTCAATGTTCTCAAACTTCTCTAGAAATATTCTCGCAGTACGTAGGGCGATATGAGCAGCAAGGCGATTCGGGAAACCGTAAATATCAGTAAATATACAAGGGAATGCTATAGAACGGATATTGTTTTCTTTATCTGCAGCCAACGATAAACATTTTTGGTAGCATGATTCCAATTTTGATGGAGATCCGTCTTGAGGGCCTACTGTGTGTATTACATCTGTGAAGAAAATATATTTATATACTAACCAGGCGATTCGTCTTCCGTGTGGTGATGAAGTAAGTATACAATTTAGCACCCCCTCTGTTGCCCGTGGGTGTCGTAAAAGACGACTAAGGGAAATGATATGCAAATCGGCAAAAACACACGACTAAGGTATATGATATGTAAATCGGGACCGGAGATTAGAAGGGACCCGGGAGTAGCCGGGATCGGGGATTAGTCCGTCATCCGCAGAGAGGCTGACCGCGCGACAGCGACCGACGTCCTGACGACAAGGAACTCGGCATCGGTGGTCGGCCCAACGACGAAGGCGACGTGCTACGGGTGGGTCATGGGGCCGCGCGCCGACCCACTGTCGCCCCGGACGGAGCCGGGCTGTGGGTGTGCTGACCATGTCCCACCCCCAAAAAAATAATGATATGCAAATAAATATGAAAGAGAAGGAACAGCAGTACTAAAACTCGACATTAAACCCTATACCAACAGGTTTCATCAGCGTGGCATAGTAAGACAAATTCCCTCCCATTGTGGAAGGGGCCCAAGCTCAACAGGGAAACTTACGTGGGCTGAGATGAGTACCCAGGTAATTGGGATTAGAAAGAGTAATTCACCAGAAGGACAACCGATGTTTAGAAAATGGTACCGGTGATCAGCCAAATGGCGATGGCAAGGTAATAGGACAGTTTATGTGCCTTTGGGGCCCGATGTCTATATGTTTTGGGTTGAGAGCCCTCTGAGCTCAACACTAGTCCGTGTAAGGGTCTAACAATTATTTAACGCTGTTTGGACTAGGGATGTTACAAACAAAGAAAAACAAATAAAAATTATACTAAATAAAACTTCAGAAAACTGAATTAAATTCGACGAAGAACCGCACAAAGGCACGAAGGTATTTGGAAACATGCATTTTGTCAATCGTGCATTCTGGTCGCTCGCCAAGACTGCCCAAGGTTACTTCTGCTAGCCCAATCTCCCACCACTGCAGAAACTTGATGGTAGTCTAGCCCACAGCGCAAAGGAGAACCGCCGATCTTTTAGGTCAATTCTTTGCCTGTAATTCGACTTTGGATGTCGGAGCTGCCACATCACCTACAATCCCGGGATGTGAAAGCTCGCTTCGTGAAATCCGCATCACGCAGCGAGCGGTCAGGTGGGAGCTGCGGCTCTTAGAGGTCCATAAGTTGAGTGGGCCGGATGACATCCCTGCAGTGGCTTTAAAGACGTGCGCCCCTGAACTGACTCCCATCCTCACGCACCTATACCAACTTTTCTACTATACTCATAGGGTCTTCGTGGAAGGTAGCCCATGTCCACCCGATCCCTAAAAAGGGAGACCGGTCCAACCCATCGCATGACAGGCCAATTGCGATAACATCCTTGCTCTCCAAAATAATGGAGAAAGTTATAAACCGCCAGCTTCTGCAGTACCTTGAGGACCACCAGCTAATCAGTGATCGCCAATACGGCTTCCGTCGTGGCCAATCGGCTAGTGATTTTCTTGTGTACCTCACACACCGTTGGGCAGAGGCCTTAGAGGGTAAGGGTGAGGCACTGGCGTTCAGTCTAGATATCGTAAATGCATTCGATAGGGTCTGGGACAGGGCACTTCTATCGAAGCTACCATCATAAGAAATCCCCGAGGGACTCTGTAATTAGATCGCCAGCTTTCTTAATGGTCGGAGTATAAGAGTCGTCGTAGATGGCTCCTGCTCCAATACTATGACCATTAATGCTGGTGTACCACAAGGCTCGGTGCTTTCCCCGACGTCGTTTATCCTGCATATCCACGACATGCTCTCCATCGAGAATATGAGTTGCTATGCGAATGACAGCATGGGTGACAAGCGGTACACCGAGCAACGGAATGTCCCTCAGAGTACACAGGAAAGAAGGATTCAACTTGTGTCTGAAGTCGAGCGCTCTCTGGGGCGGGCCTCGGAATGGGGTGAACGGAACTTAGTCCAGTTCAACCCCACAAAGACGCAAGTTTGCACGTTCACTGTAAAGAAGCTCGCGTTTGTCATGGCGTCTCGGTTCCAAGGAGTAACTCTCCAAATTTCCGACAACGTTGGGATTCTCGGCGCCGAAATATCGAGTAAAATCCAGTCTGGGAGTCATTTGGAGGACAAATTGACAAGTAAAACGTTGGGCGTCCTGAACAGAGCCAGGCGGTACTTCACACCGAGACAGCGTCTTGTGTTATGCAAAGCACAAGTTCGTCCTCATGTGGAGTACTGCTCATATCTCTGGGCAGGTGCTCCCAAATATCAGCTAGACCCACTTGACGCCCTCCAAGGGCGTGCTATTCGAATCGTCGGAGATCCCAATCTTACGGACAGATTGGAGTCACTAGAGAGGCGGAGAGACTTTGAGTCACTCTGTGTACTCAACCGGCTCTTTCATGGGGAGTGCTCTGAGGAATTGTTTGACTTGGTACCACCGTCACCGTTTTACCAACGTACCACTCGACACCGCAGCAGGGTTCATCCATTCCACCTGGAAACGTTATGGTCGTCTTCTACTGTACCTTTCCAGTGATCATTTCTCCCACGTACGTGCAGGCTCTGGAATGATCTGCCTACTGCTGTGTTTCCCGAGCGCTATGACATGACCTTCTTTGAACGAAGTTTAAGAAGATCATTTTCTTCACGGTAGGCAACGGCCTAGCTGTGCCCCTGGTATTGCAAAGGTCTATGTGCGGCAGCATCACTTACCATCAGGTATGCTTGCTCGTTTGCCACCGTTGGCAATAAAAAAAAATCTATATCATATTTCATTCTTTCAGAAGCTAATCCTTTCTTTTAAATTTAATGCTTTTTTTCGTTTCATCGAGTTACAAATAACAACAATGCTAACCAGGTTTTTATGCCCAAAAAATCTTTTTAGTTCCTCCTCATCATCATCATCTCAGCCCATACAAGTCCCACTGTTGGGCTCAGGCGTCCTCCACTTGGAAATAGAATTATACCACGCTGGGCAATTTTGGCTTATGGTTTTATGTTGAGTTTTCCTTCTCTTGCATAGATATTATCTGCATATATGATATGCCTTGGTCGTCATTTACAATACCCACGGGTAAGAGAGGTAGGGGGATTAGTTGCAGTGAACTGTATTTTTACTCCGTCACCATGCGGAAATCTTATTGTTGTCGCCTTCGTAACTAAGGTTTATATCATTCACGGGCTAAAAATAGATATGACCTTTTAAACTGACTTTTCCTCTTTTTCATAACACATATATTTCGCAAAATTTCTTTAAAAAGCAACAGTTGAATTTGCCTATTATAATTTGAATTTAAATTTCCGTGTGGTGACGGAGTAAGAACACAATTCACCACACCCAGTCTTGCCCGTGAGTATCGTTAAAGTACCTACGACTGAAGGATATAATATGCATGATGTTATATGCTCTTGCATAGAAGGCAAATTCGAAATAAAATATCCTATAGCAACGAGTCTGACCGAAGCGATATAGTAGATCAAGTACCCTCCATGGAGAAGGAGAAGTTCTATCACGGAGAAGGTTCAAGCCCAGCAGTGGAACGTATATCAGCTGAGAAGTCAATTTATTATCCTGAATAAATAAATACATAACACTTGACAAGGTATCTATCTTGTTATCCGTATCTTAATCGCTATGAAATCAATGTAATCAATTTTAGCTGTATAAAGAACAAGTTATACCGTGTGGTGACGGAGTAATACCATTCACCACCCAGATACGATTAGTGCAAGAGAATGAGAACTCGAATGAAACCTTAGACCAACACGTCTCGTCCGTGCTACAACGGGGGAAGCCCAACAGTGGGACACGTATAGACGTTGAAGAAAGAGAAAGAAAGAAGATCTTACATTTTGCTAGCAGTCCATAACCACCTGTTATCTTCGCTTCACCAGTAGGGCATCCATTCAGAGTGTTACACTCCGCCTACGAACGAAAAAACTATTATAACAAACATTATCAGTAAATATTATTATTTCCTATAAAGTATTTTCCTTACGAACACAATAACGTAAATATAAATGGATATAATTATGCAAACTAGAACAAACACTTAACTCTCTTTGCTTTTGGGATAGTCGGGTGTTCTGTTTTAAAATTGTGTACCTACAAGTAAATAGGCAAGTGATTTTAAGAAAATCTACTTATAACTCTTTATATAGTACTAGCAACCCGCCCTCACTTCGCTTCCGGTTCAGTCACATTTCCCGCGTAGTTCCTGTTCCCGTGGGCATACCGGGATAAAATACAGCCTGTGTTACTCCCTGATATTATAGCTTTTCATTGGTGACAGAATTTTTTAAATCGGTTTGATGGTTGGAGCGTGAAAGCGTAACAAACAAATTTACTTTCGCATTTATAATATTAAGTAAGGATTAATAACGATAAAAATGATGATAAGCAATCAAAAATCAAATACAAACGCGATATAATCCGTAAAGTAGTTTTATTTAAAAAGATGATAGGAAATTTTTATGATGCGCGGTTGCGCACTGTCACATATGTCAGACAATGCGTTAAATTAAAACTTTCAATGTATTAAATACCTTTTTTTTTCTATTAGAAGTGTCGTTTTTCTATCTTAGGATAACGCGAAGGATATTTTTTTTAGAAAGATTTTATTACGCTAAAGAAATGTAACTTCTTACGTGTGTACACAAGTACACATACAAATACACTTTATTTCCTTTATTTTAGTGTTGGTTAATAATCAAAAATCTGATGGTTCCTTACTCCAAAATTACTTTTTTTGTGGGTTAGTTCTTTACTGTACTAAAGAACCAGCTCACAAAATAGGAAGTTTAGGTTTGCAGGTAAGCAAATTCAATTTAAATTACTTTAAAATACTCGTATTTTATAATATATTAGCTGACCCAACAGACATTATTCTGTTCAAATAAAATAAAAGCAGCGCCACCTACCGAGTCCAATTGTGAATCTAATCCATCCTCGAATTCCCTTGAACACACACAAAAAATTTCGACAACATCGGTCCAGCCGTTAAGGACGAGTTTAGTAACATATACACGCACGTACGAATTTATATATATGATTATATCATACCACACTGGAAGCTTAAACCCTGCAATGGGAAATCTATGAGCTAAAATGAATGAAATGAAATGTGGATTGGTTCTTGCTTGCATAACTACATCCAATTGTTAATATATGGTCAATTCATTATAGAATATTTCAAATAATAAGTACAGTTCAAACAATAGTACTTTTGAGGAAAATATGATCTTTATTCAGCATTTATTAATTAATCGTTTTGCGGTAGCTGCAAATACTAACAAACATTACAAAAACGGTGGCCTAAGCCAAGTTATCCAACTTTGAGACATATGGTAAACCAATATGTTCTGAAGGAGAGTTGATATCAGGCAGGCGGTCGATCATGAAACTGTTGCCCAAAACTTTTGCAATCATCATTGTCATTTCGGCTCATTTGCGCTGGGCTCGAGCCTCTTCCATAATAGGAGGGAAATTAGCCTTACTATACCATTGCTGGTCAGACAGATTGGCTTTGTTTCGTGTTTTCCATCTCTTGTGACTAAGGGACGCAATATGCATATAATATCTACATATTATATGCATATTGTATCCCTTAGTCGTCTTTTACGACACCCACGGGCACGGGGGTGGTGAATTGTACTCTTACTCCATCACCACACGAAAAACAACAAAGAAAATTACCGTATTATCTTAGCCAATAATGTCCGTCTGGACTTTGTTAAGTCTATTTGTAATTCAATCATCATCATCACAGCTCATATACGTACCCACTGTTGGGTTAGAGCCTACTGTTATCAGGCAACACTTCCGGCCTCGATGTGTGAGGCGAGCACATAGTAATTAATATATGGTTAATCATTTTATAAATTGATTGTAATAATAAGTAAATAATTGATTCATATCTCTGTAAAACAAAATAGTTGATTCATATATCATACGCGCCTTCCGCTTATTAGCTTCCGGCGCGACTGCTAAATATTGCATACCTATTATTATAAACGCCTGTACTCCCTTACATAATATAATTGTTAATTAATCAATCCTAAGATCATTTTAATTTGTTATGTATAATATAATGATTAAGTGATTAGATTCTTATTCCACTGAATTATGATTTCATCATACTGATTTCTGCATGTCAACTTCCTGTGTAATAAATCTTTAATGTTACATAAACCGGTATAATATTTTCATGTAAATAATTGTTAGAATAATTCAGATATTTTACATTTAATATTATCTATTAAGTTCGTGTATTTAATATTAGCTCACGCCGCGTGTATCTATAAATACCGCCATCTTGAATATTTCGGGGCATTCGTATTGTAACTACTCTATGGTGAATTACAACATCCAAAGTAAAACGTGTCGTTATTGTTGCCGCCGCCACCCTCAGCATCCTCACAATTCAGAAGTGGGATAATGTCAGGCCCATACATCGAGGGATTCCGCTCGAAGAAAAGCAGACGTTGCATGAATGCTACGCTCGACGGCGACGAAACATCAAGTTTTTTTTCTTCCTCCGATGATCACGAAGAGGACGTGGAGAAGCGCAGACGATGCAAAAAACGTCGTGTCACCCAAATCGACGCGGAGCTTATTCCAACATTTCAGCCAGATGAAAAATCAAGCAACGTCAGGGGATGGCTCCACAAAATTGACCAATTGGGCGACGTATATGGATGGGACAATAAAGACCGGCAGTTTATCATGCAGATACGTCTTCGAGGGTCTGCTAGAGATTGGTACGATGATCTGGACGACTACGATCTCACGTGGGAGGGCTGGAAAGACTCCTTAGAGACCGCGTTTCCGCGCTCTACTGACTTTGTGGATCTACTAGAGACTATGCTTGCGAGGAAAAAAAGCAATTCGGAAACCATGACCAAATATTTCCACGACAAGGTTTCCTTGCTGAAAAAATGCGGTATCCTTGGTGAGCCTGCAATCTCTTGCATAATTCGCGGTTTGCCCATGGAAATAAGAGCCAACGCTAAGGCTTACCAATGTGATACACCACAGCAACTATATTACGGGTATTTGTCATCACTCGAAAACTTCAAACAAGTTGAAGCCACCTACCCGCGACAGACTACCACATGGCGAAGAGGGGACGCCGTTCCTGTAATAACAAGAGTAACCGGTCCTCAACTGAAGAAATGTTACGCCTGTCGAAGGGAAGGTCACGAAGCAAAGGACTGCAAGGTGCCGCGCTGCGAGGTTTGCCATCGCCCGGGCCACACATCTACCAGCTGCTGGTAGGCGGCGAGCTCTTCGCATCAAAAGGTTGGTAAAGTTTTTTTTACAACCTACAATATATTCGTAGATATGTATAAGAAGGCCGTAGTAATTAATGGTTGTAGTCTCATCGCGTATATAGATACTGGCAGCAGGTTAAATATTCTTACTGTGGCATATGCTGTAAAATTAAATTTAAAGATTGAACCTTCAATAGTCACAATGAGAGGTTTTGGAGGTGCATATTCAAACTCTTTAGGAACGTCCCACGTAAATGTTCACGTAGACAATATTGTTTTAAATGGATTTGTAGAATTAACCAATTACGATATAGGTGATATAGATTTAATAATTGGACAATCAATGATAAATCAACCTAACATTAGTTTAATTATATCGCAAAACTATGTTAAATTTGTCAATAGTAATGATACTTTTAATAGTGCTCTTAATGATATAAAATTACATGACACGGACTTTATAACGAAATATTCAGTGTATTTGAGACACGGCTGCATAATTCCACAGCAAACTGTTGCCTTAGTGCAAGTTTACCTAGATATTAACAGTAATCAAACGTTCCTTGTCAATTCTGTATTTTTTGAGTTAGGTTATATGTCCTATGTAATTTTAGGGGGACTTATAAGGTCGAAAAATTGCTTTATTAAAAATAATTAATATTGGAGACGAAAATCTCGAGTGGGAACCGAATAGACTAATAGCGCGCGCGGAAATCATCCCTAAAAAAATTATAGTTTACAAAGTAGCACGAATATTATGACGGTCGACAAATATACTCACGAGGATTTGCAATTGTCCGATATAGATATAGGAAGTTTAGAGAAGGACGATTGCTATCGATTGTTGCGGTTATTGAATAAATACAGACATTTGTTTGCAAAAGATACTAAAGATTTAGGATGTACAGACATACTGGAAATGCATATTCAGACTAAAAGCGAGCAGCCGGTTTATTGTAAGCCTTATAGACTCTCTCATAAGGAAAGTGAAATAGTAAATGAAAAGGTGCAAGATCTTATTGATGCGGGTATAGTAAGGAACTCTATGTCTGATTATGCGAGTCCAGTGGTTCTTGTGAAGAAAAAGGGTGGCGATTATAGGTTATGTATAGACTACAGAGCTCTTAATGCGCGCACTGTTAGGGATCGATATCCCCTGCCTCATGTAGACGATCAGCTGTCCCGCCTCTCTGGTAAATCCTTCTTCACAACTTTAGATCTAGCACAAGGCTACTACCAAATTAGATTAAGTGAGGAATCAATTCATAAAACTACATTTGTTACGCCTTCTGGGCAATATGAATTTTTGAAAATGCCTTTCGGCTTTAAAATTAAATCTTGGTAAATGTTCGTTTTTAAAAAAAAGTGTTAATTACTTAGGCCATGAAATTACGGCAGGCACCGTACGACCAGGCCAGGCTAAGATAAGTTGTGTAGCCGAATATAAAAGACCCCGAAACGTGCATGAAGTAAGACAATTTATTGGTCTGTCGTCATATTTTAGGAAATTTATTCGCAGTTTTGCTGAAATAGCTAGGCCCCTCACACAGTTAACAAAAAAGGATGTTGAATGGACATGGGATTCCGCACAAGAAACCGCATTTCGTACATTAAAAGAGCGTCTAGTCGACAGACCAGTACTAGGTATATACAATAGGAATGCTCGCACGGAACTTCACACCGATGCCAGTAAGCTAGGTTTAGGAGGTATCCTTTTGCAGTACCAAAATGATGGAGTTTTAAAACCTATTGCTTATTTCAGTAGAGTTACAAGTAAAGACGAGCAGTTTTATCATAGTTATGAGCTGGAGACCTTGGCAGTTGTAGACTCCCTAAAGCGCTTTAGAGTTTACCTCGTAGGGATTCCCGTTACTGTAGTAACAGATTGCGCTGCATTGCGCACAACTCTGGTCAAAAAGGATCTAATTCCCCGCATAGCCCGCTGGTGGCTTTCAATCCAAGATTATGATTTACAAATCGAGTACCGAGCTGGTGATCGAATGCGACACGTGGATGCCTTAAGTAGGAACTCGGTGCAGGATCATGTCCTATTAATTGATAACTCCGATTGGCTAGTGACATTACAATTACAAGATGAAAGTATTCAGTCTCTTTTAACTCGGCTACGGAGTGGTACAGACAATCAAAACATTGCTAACTATACTATTAAGGATGACATTCTCTATAGGAAAACAATCAACGGGGATCGCTTCGTTATACCTAAACTCGCTAAATGGGGATTATTACAAAAATATCATGATCAAATAGGACACGTTGGTTTCGAGAAATGCGAAAAAACTATTAAGGCACAGTTTTGGTTCGAGGGCATGACTAGATTTATTCGGAAATATGTGAAGTCGTGTCTTCAATGCGCTTACGGCAAAGGGGAGCACGGTAAATTGCAGGGAGAACTACATCCAATAGAAAAGATTGCTATCCCGATGCACACACTACACGTTGACCATTTAGGCCCATTTGTAAAAACACGTAGAGGATACACATACATATTAGTTGTCATAGATTCATTCACGAAGTTTGTATTTGCAAAACCTGTTAAAAACTGTAGCTCTATAGAAACTATAAAGCAATTGAAAGATATTATTTCACAGTTTGGAAATCCTAACAGAATTATTACAGATAGAGGCAAAGCTTTTACTAGTCGGTATTTTAGTCAATTTTCAGAAGAAATGCAATTTAAACATATTTTGAATGCCATTGCCAGTCCGAGGTCGAACGGCCAAGTAGAACGAGTGAATCGAACTTTGATTAACGGATTGAACGCTATGTCTAATAGTGAATGCACCTGGGATGATCACCTAATTGATGTAGTCTGGGGCATTAACAACACTCCTCATGCAATTACTGGTTTTGCTCCTTTTAAATTACTATTTGGACATCCCAATTCACGCTTACCAGCTTATCCTTCCGGAGAACCCAGTGACTTCGAAAGTCGAGCAAAAGCATTAGAGGACAGGCGAAACACAGCTAAATTGCGTATCGATAAACATATGACACTTATGAAGGATAGGTTTGATCGATCCCATAAAAGATGCACCAAGTATTCAGTAGGACAGTTGGTACTTTGGAAAGGGGGTATAACTAGAGTAAACGCTAATGTAACCAGAAAACTTAACGGGCTGTATACAGGACCCTATAAAGTATGCAAAGCGGAGCACTCGTTAGATCGCTACACGATATGTAGTATTAAAGGAATGAAAGGGTATCGGAAATTTTCTGCTGTTGTTCGCGGTGAAGTTCTTCGACCTTATAATTCTTCTATTGCCGATGATAGTAGCGGCAGTGACCATGAGATTGATAAAGATGATTTAATTGATTTATTAGAGAGTTAAATGTGTTAGAGTTAAATGTGTTAGTTAATAATAACGATGTTAAGTAAATAATGAATTACCATATATTTATGAAGTATAGCATTAGATCAAAAGTGTTTGTTTTCTCTATCAAGTACCTAGTAAAATTGAAACCAGATATATTAGGATAGAGGCTATATAGGACGACAATTAAAGCTGTGTGACGGCAATTAAAGCTGTGTGACGGCAATTAAAGCTGTGTGACGGCAATTAAAGCTGTGTGACGGCAATTAAAGCTGTGTGACGGCAATTAAAGCTGTGTGACGGCAATTAAAGCTGTGTGACGGCAATTAAAGCTGTGTGACGGCAATTAAAGCTGTGTGACGGCAATTAAAGCTGTGTGACGGCAATTAAAGCTGTGTGACGGCAATTAAAGCTGTGTGACGGCAATTAAAGCTGTGTGACGGCAATTAAAGCTGTGTGAGATTACATATATAGAGTCTGTGTGGACGAGGACAGCAATTTGTATAAATTAAGTGATAAAAGACTTAAATACTGCTTTGATGTATTAATTCCAGGTAACGTTCATCACTGGCAAACCAGACACCGCCAGTAATGTTGATCGCCGTGGGACACGGCAGCTGCAGGATGGCCGAATGTTATCAGGCAACACTTCCGGCCTCGATGTGTGAGGCGAGCACATAGTAATTAATATATGGTTAATCATTTTATAAATTGATTGTAATAATAAGTAAATAATTGATTCATATCTCTGTAAAACAAAATAGTTGATTCATATATCATACGCGCCTTCCGCTTATTAGCTTCCGGCGCGACTGCTAAATATTGCATACCTATTATTATAAACGCCTGTACTCCCTTACATAATATAATTGTTAATTAATCAATCCTAAGATCATTTTAATTTGTTATGTATAATATAATGATTAAGTGATTAGATTCTTATTCCACTGAATTATGATTTCATCATACTGATTTCTGCATGTCAACTTCCTGCGTAATAAATCTTTAATGTTACATAAACCGGTATAATATTTTCATGTAAATAATTGTTAGAATAATTCAGATATTTTACATTTAATATTATCTATTAAGTTCGTGTATTTAATATTAGCTCACGCCGCGTGTATCTATAAATACCGCCATCTTGAATATTTCGGGGCATTCGTATTGTAACTACTCTATGGTGAATTACAACATCCAAAGTAAAACGTGTCGTTATTGTTGCCGCCGCCACCCTCAGCATCCTCACACTACACTGTTGGGAACTAGTCTGACTAGTGGTATAGACCTACTATACCACTAGTCAGACTAGTTGGTATAGGTATTGTTTCATGTATACCTCTCAAAGACAGCAGTACTCTCAAATGAAAACATAACTTAGTACTCAACAACTTGACACTTGGCCTTTAGAATGCCTATGTTAAATAGCAAATCATTTATTCTGCATAAGCCCCTAAAGGTTGATTTCTGTGCATCATGGCCGCGCGCGACAGTCGTAAGCAATCGATCGCGCACAGCCGATGCGAAAATAGTGAAAGTATAAAAATGTATAGCACTGTTTCTGTCGTTAGGCGCGATGCACGGAAATGAACCTTAAGGGTACTTACATATTGTCAAATTTATGCATTGAAACAATCCAATAATCTACCACCAGATCGGAACGCGGCCACAAGCTGAGGAGATCCAGCAAAAAACTCAGAGGGTTGTTATATTTTTTCATCTTTTAAATAAAATTGCAAATATTATATAAAGCAGAAAAATTTGAATAATATAGTTAGACCAGATTCTGCAGATAGCACCCGATTACGTGTTAACTACTAGAGCAGCCATCACTTCTTTCAACCATATTGAAGGCAAAGAAACGACCCAATAGTTGTTATTATTTTTTTTTTATTGCAAACGGTGGCAAACGAGCTAACAGTACACCTGATGGCAAGTGTTGCTGCCGCTCATGGACCTCTACAAGGCCGCTGCCTACCGCGAAGAAATTGAAGGGAATGTGAATGCGTGCATTGAGGCTCGGTGATACCAAGGGCACCACCAAAACCCTCCACACGCAAACACCCTCAGAAAATTGGGCTTCCGGCTCTCTCGCTCACCGAACGAAGTACAGTAACAAATCGCTACTACTCAGACGTCAATTTTCTGCGAGGGTGTGGTACTGCCCCGGACGGACCGGCCCGCGGCTGTAGACAGATAACTGTCGACAGTGTGGTCTTACCACTCCAAATATATATTAATAGGCAAATTATGAAATTTACTTGTAAGTTTGGTCCAGCACGGTGTATAACTCCATCAACACCACCGCCAGCTCTGAGCACTGAATTTGCAGCAGTCACAATAGCATCTATCTGAAGTATAAATAGCCATCATTTACGAACTAGTTTTAATGCTACTATAAACTTTATCATGTATACTAGTTATATATATGTGAGATTTATCTCATCTCAGCTGGTAAGCGTCCCACTGTTAGGCTGGAGTCTCCTCCCCAATAGGAGGGAATTAACCTACTGCATGCTGGTCAGATATGTTGGTATAGGCGTTTTTTTTTTTTTTCGAGTTTAGCTTCTCTTTTTTTTTTTTTTTTGTGTGGGCTGCGGTCGGCGCGCCTACGCACCACTCCGTCCGGGGCGACAGAGGGGCTCAAGCCCGCAACTCCCGCAACCCACCCGAACACCACGTCGCCCTCGTCGCTGGGCCGACCACTGGAGCAGGGTTACTTGTCATCAGTGGTCAGCCCGACGAAATACCCTCTACCCGGGGTACCCTCCCATCGACCGACGTCCCCCCCTCGGGGAGGACGTCGGTCTTTCCTCACGCGGTCGGCCTCTCTGCGGGTGACGGACTAATCCCCGGTCACGTCACCCGCGGCCTCGGCTAGGGCGGCATTGCACGCAGGTACTCCCGCCTGCGCCGCCCCAGTCGCCGACGGCGGGTCGCATCATCGAGGCTGTGCTCCTCGCGCTCGCGACCCGCCGCCTCCTTCTGCGAGATAGCTGCCTCGCAGAAGGCTGCGACCGCGTCCCAATTCCTGATGCTGCCGAGCATCTCCCTAGCGATGGTCGGCAGCGTCAGGTCTGCACCGATGATTGCGACGAGTTCACGACGCGGCTCTGCCCAAGCGGCACAGACCTCGAGCGTGTGCTGCGCCGTGTCCTCGTCGCAATCGCAGTGGTGGCAGGACGGAGTTCTCTCCCTCCTAGCGACCCTGTACAGGTACTTGCCGAAGCATCCATGCCCCGTCAAGACCTGCACGAGTCGGAAGGAGAGCACCCCGTGCCGCCTTTCTAACCACTGCATCAGCACCGGCCGGAAGGCCTCCACGGTCCAAACACCGTATCGAGGCCTCTCCAGCCGGTCTGCCCAACGGGCGATGACGTCCCGGCGGGCGTCGACGCGCCAGGTGGTGAGCTCCTTCAAGGAAACAACACCATCCCCCCCCCCGCGCACCCCCGACACCCGCCGATACAAGTCGGCGAGCATTTCCGCCTCCAGGTCCCACGGGGGAGTCCCGGCCAATAGGCACGCCGCCTCCGTCGCCACCGTGCGGTACCCGCGGATGATCCTGACCGCCATGACCTTCTGTGGACGCCACAGAAGGGCCCTAAGTCGGGCGGTCATGGATCCCGCCCACACCGGTGCGCCGTACAGGGCCATCGACCGGATGACCCCCGCGTACAGCTGTCGACATGCCGCGCTCGGTCCGCCCACATTCGGCATCAGCCATTGTAGGGCGGACGCCACGCCGACGAGCCGCGGGACGAGCCTGCGGAAATGCTCCCGAAACCACCATCGCCCGTCGAGCACCAGGCCCAAGTACTTCATATGGGCCTGGATGCTGATCCCAACCGAATTGACGGTGATCGTGACGCCGATGGGAGGGTCCATACGGGGCCCATGGAACAAGAGGGCCTCCGTCTTGTCCAGGGCCACCCTCAACCCCAGCGCCTCGATCCGCCTGACGACCTCTTCGGTGCCTGAGGTCGCCAGGCTTACCGCCTCTTGTAGCGTCTCACCGCGGGCTGTGACGAGCGTGTCGTCGGCGTAACAAATCACGCCCAGCCCGGGTGGGAGGCTCCCCCGCAACGCCCAGTCGTAGCCGATGTTCCACAGGGTGGGTCCGAGGACCGACCCCTGTGGAACACCGCACGTCATGGGCGTTCGCACAACGTCCCCTACTCGGTTGGCGTAGAGGACGCTGCGCTCCTCTAAATAGTCTGCCACCAGCCGCCTCAGGTAAGCTGGCACTCCGTGGTAACGGAGCGCCTCCCTGACGCAGCTGAATGGCAGACTATTGAATGCGTTGGCGATGTCTAGGGACACCACCAACAGCACTCCCCCGCCGGTGACGGCCTCAGTCGCCACGGCCCTCAGGCGCAACAGGGCCTCGATCGTCGAACGACCTCTCCTAAACCCAAACTGGGCGTCCGACAGATCGGGCCCCGTGCCGACAAGGTGCCGCTCGATGCGGGCAGCTACTATCCTCTCCAGTAGCTTGCCCATATCATCGAGCAGCACGATAGGCCTGTAGGCCGATGGCGACTCCGGAGGCCGTCCCGGCTTCGGCAGGAGAACCAGCCTCCCCTCCTTCCAGCACCCAGGGAACCGCCCGGACGCTAAACACGCGTCGAACAGCTCCCTGAGGCGGGGACCCAGATGGTCGAGGACCAGGGCTAACACACGGTTTGGAATACCGTCGGGCCCGGGGGCGGTGGATTTACCGCGCATGCGCGCCACCGACGCCCTCATCTCCGGTTCCGTGATGAGCGGAACACTGCCACCATCGCCCTCCCGGTCATTGTCTGGCGGCGCCATGACCGGGGGCGTGTGTTCCGCCCGTCGTGGGAACAGGTCCTCGACGACCCGGGTAAGGAGGCTGGGTTGGAGAGTCTCGGTGAGGGGCGGGCCCCGTGCGCGGAGCTTACTCAGCGCCGCACCATAGGGGCGACCCCAGGGGTCACGGTCGAGACTCTCCAGCATCTCCCGCCGACTGGCGTCCTTGGCGGAACGGACGGCCAGCCTGAAGGCCGACCGCGCATTGCGGTAGCCCTCGTAAAGCTGGCCCTCCAGTTCCAGTTAGCTTCTCTTGCATAAATATTGTAAGCATCCCCTTAGGTATCCCCTTAATCATCTTTTACGAGGGGGTGGCGAATTGTATTCTTACTCCATCACTACAAATTTATTTAAATTCTAGCTACAGAAACATACCTATGTGTCACCTATTTATTACAATTTTCAATCTATAATCTCTGCCACTCCAGTGACTATCTATACAAAAAATACACTCTCCCCAAAACAGGTCATATATCATGGATAGATTCCTCATACTTGCAGCAACAATAGAACTAATGTAGATTTTGTCAACTTTTTTTTTGGAACAGTACCTACATTTTGTTTACTCACATAGACTATGTAAGGTAGAAGATAGATTAGGTATGTCTTTAAAACTGATTCAAATAATAGAAATAGATTCTACATTTTCTTAATTTAAGTACAGTGTATTTCGGTTCCATCGATGGCGGGGGACCACTTTAATGTAGTCGCTATATCCGAATCTACATCCAAAATCAGTTTTTCTTTAACAGTAAATGTACGTCTAGGAGCCGTTTTCACAAGTTTAAGAGACACTGTTCACGCACTGGAAACTGATTCATAATTTTAACTTTGTGCACATGCTAAGTAACGCACTACACACAAAGCATTTGACTCAGTCGCAACATCCATAAGGAATTTTTAGGAATCTGTGTCAAATAGTTCATAAAAACAGTCGGTATACCTGAATTAGGCGTCGGGTGATCGCACCGAGAAATAGTCCGTCACCCGCAGAGGCTGACCGTGCGGCGGCGACCGACCTCCCAGGACGTCGAGAGGTGAGGTTACCCGAAAGGGTATTCCGTCAGGCCGACCACTGACGACAAGTCACATCTGCTCCGGTGGTCGGCCCAACAACTAGGTGACGTGGGTACGGGTGGGTTATGGGCCCGCGCACCGTCCTTTCATCGCCCCGGACGGACTGGACCGCGCGCGTGCTTACCATAACCCACCCATAAAAAAAATACCTGAATTAGGCATCATATCCGGAATCGCTATTACCGAATGAATTCCCTAAGAAAGTGTGCTTTAAATTCTAGGGACACAAGTTAGACGTCGCTATAACCGAAAAGTCGTTACAACCGAGGTCGTTATTAATGAAATCGACTGTACTTAACTTACCTCAAGCTTTGTAATATCGCCTTTAAAAATAGACACTTTCTGAACTAAACTTTTGTTCAAAGAATTGTTAAGCTGTATCTTCTTTAATTCTCTGAGGTCATATAAAGTATGTTTCTTTGCCTCAATGGCCTTATTATTTGTAATGTAACTGCTCCAAGTTTCAACCGAATCAAGAGTTAAGTAATCTTTAAATTTATATTGCTGCCGCCTTTCTTCTGGAGATGAGTTTGCGAGTTTGGTTTTCTCAATTTTCCATTGTGGCTCAGCCATTTTATTCAACACTGAACAATTTCGCAAGTATATATAAGTACCAACAGTTTCTGATAATATTATTAAAAGTCAGTAGCGCTATCATTTTTCTGTGGGTGGTAGCATGCAGGAAATGCTGTCAAAATTTGACATTTTGTTTTAGTCGATTACGCCCAAAATCGATTTTGTTATATCATACTATTGTATAAAATAAAGAACGTATAAATATAATACGAAAACAAATTTGTAAATATTATCTATATTATACAGTTGCACATATTATATAATAATCAGCTAGACGTCAATTATAATATAATTGGCTAGTTATAAACAGATGATGTTTCTAACAATTCTCATAGAATAGAAAATTTCACAGGCCAAGATTTGACAGCTTAACCCGGCCTGTGAAATGAAAGATGGCAGATGGCGACTAAAACAAAATAAAATTGAATACGTTAGTGTCAAAAAAAGGCTGACTAGTTTTTTTATCTATTGTTGTAGTTGTCATGGATACCAAAAAATAATATATGTGTCTGTCGCCTGAGAGAAAACGTTTCTTTTATTTAATTCGATTTCACGTTTAGATAATTCTCTGTAACATGATAGCAGAGCGTTTAGAGAATAAAAATCGGTGAATAAGAAATTATTTACGTAGTCAAGTAGTCGATATGGCAACCAAACCTGAGATTACGAGATTCAAAATCGGGAACTTCGATGGCACAAACTGGTCGGTATGGAAGTACAAAATATCTATGCTATTGAAAGGGATTCCAAAAGCCCTAGATATATTAGAAGGTAGATATAGTTTACCAGTAATTAAACCAACCACTGAAAAAGCATCAATTTCAGTAAAATTTGATGATATTGCTATGACCGAATTTCAAGAATTAGACAGTACGATTTTAGTAATTCTCACAAGCAACATGACAGACGAAATTGTTCAAAGAATTATGCGTTTTGAGTCTTCTAAAGAAGTCTGGGATGAGCTCAAAAGGTTGTTCGACGGAGATGGAGATGACTTAGTCTATGAACATTGCCTGAACTTCTTCGAGTACAAGAAGAATCTAGATGACAATATGGCTATACATCTTTCAAAGCTAAAGAACATGTGGTTCAATTTGAACAAAGAGATCACAAAGCTTGAAGGAAACTGTGAGTTGCCAGAGGTAGTTCTAATATGCAAAATCTTAGACACTTTGCGTGAAGAATACCTAACGTTCAAATCCAGTTGGCTGTTGATGTCTAAAAAGAAAAGGACAATAGAAAGACTAACGTCACAACTCTGTGCATTTGTACGCAACATAGAGATACGTCCTACTACGTCCTCAAGCGAGAGTACCCAAGCTCTGGCAGTTAAAGCTTCTTCTAAGAAAGAAAAAGTAAAGAATAATAGAAAAATCATAAAATGCAACTACTGTTTTCAAGAAGGACATAAAGTACGAAAATGCGCCAAATGGTTGAGCGATGGTAGACCACCCAAACCAACTTCAAACGCAAATATTGTGAATAACACAGACCTGATGATGGCTGATACATGCTTATATCCTGACAAAGATAATTGGTATCTGGACAGTGGAGCTACAAGTCACATCACTTTCAGGAGAGATTTATTCCATACGTTTGAAAGATTTGGTACAATGCATACAGTAACGACCGCTAATGGTGAGAAAGTTGAGGCCACTGTTAAAGGTGACATAAAGCTGGAAGCCAAAGTCGGAGACTATAAAAGGGTAATAACCTTATGTGATGTATGGTGTGTACCATCACTACAGAAGAATTTGTTTTCTTTATTAGCAGCACAGGACAGATTGCCAAACAGTATCTTCGAGTCTAAATCAGAGTTCTGTAAACTGAAAGCTAATGGCATAGTCAAAGTTACAGGTGAACGAATGAAAAGGGGAGAATTATTCAAACTAAATGTGAAGAATGTGATGCCACCAGGACCCTTTGAAGTCAATGTACTGACCAGCCAAGATTCGTTACAGATTTATCATGAAAGATTAGCTCATCAAAGCAAAATTCATGTTAAGAAAGTTATCGAAAGAGAACTCGGAATAAAGGTATCGAATAACACTAAAGAGTTTTGTGAAGGATGTAGCTTCGGAAAGATGCACAGAAAACCTTTCGGAACTAGAGTGAGAGCGGCAGTGCCAGGAGAAATTATGCACTCCGATGTTTGTGGTCCATTCCCTTTTTCATATAAGGGCTACAGCTATTTTGTTTTGTTTAAGGATGATTACAGCAAATACCGATATGTATACTTCATGAAACAGAAGTCTGAAGTCCACTTAAAACTTCAACTAATGTTAGAAGAAGCCAAGGTAGCTGGTCATATCATAAAACAAATATTAAGTGATAATGGCGGAGAGTTCGATAATGAGAAAACTCAATTAACGTTACAAAGGTATGGCATCAAGCAAAGGCTGATCATGCCGTACACGCCACAGCAAAATAGCTGCAGTGAACGTGAAAATAGGACTCTCGTAGAAGCCGCTCGCGCCATGATGTATGCGCACGAAGAGTTGCCAAATGCATGTTGGGCAGAGCTCATAAGTACAGCAGCATATGTACTTAACAGAACAGGATGCACTACTGTAGATGGTAAATCACCATATGAATTGTGGTACAACAAAAAGCCAAAGATTAGTCATTTGAAGATTATTGGAAGTCCTTGTTACGTACATGTACCTAAGCAGAAGCGTAAAAAGCTAGACAAGAAATCAGAAAAATGTATTTTAATTGGCTATAATGGTGATGATGGGTACCGTCTTCTGAATATCAGCAAAAGTAGATGTTCACTCGTATGTTCAAGAGATGTCGTATTTCTCGAGACAGCGATTGGTAAGACCAATGTCGAACAAAAGAAGAACGACGAATCGACAACATCTAATGAGGAAGATACTGAAATCGAGATAAGTCTACGAGTACCAGTAAAGGAGGAAGAAAATGGAGGTACTGAAATATTTCAAGAATGTATACCTCCAGAAACGTTTGAGGCTATACCTCATACATCTCTAGAAACCCATAATAAAGATGATGATATAGGAAACGATCAGACATTACCAGGGTGTGAGGAAAAAATAGATGACATTATGCCAGATAGCGAAATAGAAAATGAAGGAAGGAGGACTCTTCGTGACAGAGCTCAACTACGACCACCTGCTAGACTTGGTGATTACGTTGTGTTGTCTGTAGATGATGGGACTGAAAATGAGCCTACAACATACAGCGAAGCACTACAGAATGACAACAAGGAGCAGTGGATAAAAGCAATGAAAAATGAGCTAAAGTCTCTGGAAGACAATAAAACTTGGATTCTAGTTGATCTACCCAAAGATCGCAAAGCTATATCGTGCAAATGGATCTACAAAGTCAAAACAAACGCTGATGGTACGATCGATAAATACAAAGCAAGACTTGTTGCTCGAGGTTTTTTGCAACAACAAGGAGTGGATTATGACGAAACGTTTAGCCCTGTTGCAAAAATGACGACAATTAGGTCAGTCATAAGTGTTGCGGCAAACGAAGGTCTAAAACTCATGCAATTCCATGTCTCAAGTGCATTTCTAAATGGTTCTTTAAAAGAAGAAATATTTATGAAACAACCTGAAGGTTTCAATGACGGGACAAATCGAGTGTGCAAGTTGAAGCGCAGCCTATACGGATTAAAACAATCACCAAGATGCTGGAATCAATGCATTGTTGATTATTTGAAGTCAATAGGACTTCAACAAAGCCAAACAGATCCTTGCATGTTTATCAGAAAACGAGCACAGAATAAGATCATCTTAGTACTATACGTAGATGATGGACTGGTTGCTGCAACTAATCAAAAGGATGCAGATAAGTTTATGGCAGAGCTTAAACGTAGGTTTAAGATAACTGCAAAGCCTGCAGACTACTATCTAGGTTTGCAACTTCAGTATAGGGATAATGGCTCAATAAGCATAACGCAGAAATACTACACCGAGAAAGTGTTAGCTCGGTTTGGTATGAGTAACTGCAAGACAGTCACCACGCCAATGATCAGAGATTCTGAACCAAGGCAGCCAGATAAAGAGGTAATAGACGAGAAGTCATATCCTTACAGACAAGCTGTCGGTGCTCTGACTTACCTAATGGTTGGAACGCGACCAGATATTGCAAATGCCCTTAGTATTGTATCGAGAGCCTTAGAAAACCCTTCTAAAGAAGATGTATTAAAGGTTAAGCGTATAATGCGTTATCTACAAGGTACATCGGGTTATGGCATAACATACAAGAAAGGTTTTATGACGGGAATACTGGACTGCTTCAGTGATTCAAATCATGGAGGAGACCTTAAAGATGGTCGCTCAACAAGTGGCATATTGTGCCTATATGCTGGTGGAGCAATTGCTTGGGCAAGTAGAAAGCAGACATCGGTAGCTATCTCTACCACAGAGGCTGAGATTGCCGCAGCAAGTGAAACAGCGCGTGAGATAGTATGGCTACAAAAGTTGTTTAATGAAATTTCTGCCCTGAAGCAAATTCCTATCTTGCAAGTAGATAACGACGCCGCAGTAAAACTGGCTCAAAATCCGGAATTGCATAGAAGAACAAAGCATATAGCAATAAGACATTTCTATGTAAGAGAACTGGTTGCAGATGGAATAATTCAAATCAAGCACGTAGGGGCAAACCTACAAAGTGCTGATTTCCTGACCAAGGCTCTTAGTCGGCCATCAATAGATGCCTTAAATGTTCGGATCGGCTTAGGCTCTTTATAATTATTTTTATTTCATGAGCTACACAAAAAGGGAGGATGTTAAAAAAGGCTGACTAGTTTTTTTATCTATTGTTGTAGTTGTCATGGATACCAAAAAATAATATATGTGTCTGTCGTCTGAGAGAAAACGTTTCTTTTATTTAATTCGATTTCACGTTTAGATAATTCTCTGTAACAGTTAGTAATGGCTTAGGTAAAGCATCGCTATTAAATGGTAATCTGTGTGGTCTCAAACTAAAATATAATGTTTTACTATGATATTATTTACTTATGTGATAGGAGCACACTGTTGACAGTCGCCTGTCTGCGTTCGCTGGCCAATTCATCCGGGACTACCACACTTTCGCAGAAAATTGACGTCGAGTAGTAGCAATTTGTTACTGCACTTCGCTCGGCGAATAAAACAGCCGGAAGGCCAACTGTCTGAAGGTTTTTGCGTGTGGTGGTTTTGATGATGCTTTTAGTATCACCGAACCTCATTACACACATTGTCTATCCCACCGTTTCCTTTATGTGACTTAGCAAAGGTACGCGAGTGGCAGTATCATTTACCATCAGGTGTGCTATTCGCTCTTTTGTCATCAACAGCAATAAAAAAAACATGTTTTTTTTTCCATGGGTGTCATAAAAATCGATTTGTATTATAAGTTGAAACAAATCGCTATCATTAACCCACATGCCAAGCGAGATAATAATGATATTATACAGATTAATGTAACGGACTTAAGTTAAAGGATATGTAAATGGGATATTTCATTTTTATAAATGTAATGCAAAAACGAAAAAAATAGTGCTGGATCAAATCACACAAACGGCACCTGATGACGCAATTATTATATATTAGGGCAGCGATCACTCTCGTCAACCACATCAGATGCAAGGTAGAGACTCACTCCAAGTAATTACTACAAGCAGTGGCGGAATGAAAGGCCTGACTAGTATGATCAAGTGCAATTTTGCTAGGATTACCTAGTTTCTGATTCTAGAACGTTTGAAATTTATTAAAGCTTACAGAAAACAGCCGAGATTGAATCTAATATTATTTGATTTCATTCTCGGCTGGTATATTAAATAAACCCGTTTTTTTAAGAGCGAGATTAACAATACATGCAATTAAAAAATACAAATCCATATTTAAAAATTCAAAGAAACAGTTAATTGAAAATTACAATATACTAACATATATGTATTTGTTAGTTCACTGCAGCGCAGTGGTCAGATACCGACCTAACGTGCCAGTGTCGCGGATTCGAATCCCAGAGGACAACAATTTATGCGATCGACAAATTGTTGTTCTGTATCTGAATGTAATTTGTAACGGTTGATGTAATTTATGTATAAGTATATTATTTAATACTTACTATTGTACTGCACAATGATTCTTCAATTAAAGTTATTCAAATAATAATCAAACAATAACACTATTTCAAGAATGCACAGTAAATCCATATTGCACTTTACACCACAGGTGGAACGTGACAATTAGTCATGCTTTTTCGCTAGAGCAGCTGGCGTTCATCGATTTATATGACGTTATTATGTCAAAAACAATATTCTTTCTTTGTTCTTAGAAGTCTTGCCGTATGCTGTCCGCGCCAGGGATACAGGGAGAAGGACACAAGGATAAGGATGAAGAAAGTTAAATAATTTATTGAGATTCAAGGAACATGTAGGTACACGCTAACGCAACAAGCATGTGGTACACATGTGTCTCGATGATTAGGTTAAGATGTCGAAATGGCTAATGTTTGTACGGTTATTTGAGTTCGAGCTTCGTCCACCATGGGAGAGAAAATAACCCACTATATTACGTTAGTCAAAAGTGCTGGCATAGGACGAAAAATTAACATGGCTCGACGAACCGGCAACCGATGGGGAGAAAGGTTCTTGAGTGGTGACCACGTACCAGAAGACACAGTGTAGAACGCAACTAAAACCGATGACCTGATGAAAGTTTCTGGATGTCGTTGGATACAGGTGGCATAGGATCGTATTTTCTTGCGGAACATAAGGGGGGCCTACGTCCAGCACTAGACGACACGGTTCAGAATGATGATGAAAAAGATTTTATAGATTAAATAGTAAAACGATTTTATAGATTAAAAAATCTATCAGAAAATTAAAATTCACAATTTATTAAACTAAATATGCACCTTAAGTATAATTTTTTTTAGTATCGAACTATCGATACATTGTCCAGAAAATATTAATAATAAATATCGATATTTTATAACAGTCCTCCTATCAAATCATTGTCAAACGGGATATTTCCACGTAACGCGTGTTTGCGTGCTCTTCGGCGTTCTTCCGTTTTATTTTAATATTAAAACAATATCCAAAGGCGATGATTATATAAACGAGTTACCATACAGTTAATATACATATTCTAGACGTAAGAATATAATTTTCGTCAGGTGAGTTTGTGTAATTGTAATGTGAATGTGAGATTTGTTTCAACATTTTCATTGACACCGGTCTTTGTTACGATTGTAAAACTTTTGATTTTCATCTACAATAACTCTTTTAATACAGGATGAAGACACTGCGGCTTCTTCTAGTGTCTTTGGTGATATGCGGTAGTTTCGCCGTTGATAAGAATAATTTCAAGACATGCGATCAATCGGGCTTCTGTAAACGATTGAGGCCTTTCAAGCCAGATAAATCTCAGTACACACTTAATTTAGACACTGTCATCATTCATGGCAACGTATTGTCTGCAGAAGTTACTACAGTGGACACATCTACCGAGAAAAGAATAACTTTGGTAAGTAGGAGCCCTCATTGGTTTCATAAAACAATCCATTTGTTTTCTAATTTCTTGCTTGCGTCTCCCTGTGGTGACCAGGGCCGGATTAACCCTATCAGGGGCCCCTAGGCAATGCAATTCACAGGGCCCCTAGGCAATTCAATTCTCAGGACCCCTTTCCGTTACCCTTTACTTACTTTTTTTAAATATATGTTTCCTATTACAAAAGTCCAATCGATCAGATCCATTTCTTTAGTATTTGGTTACTTCAATCACTTAAGGCAACAACATACCTTATCACCTTGACTTGATGCTACACCTCACAAGCCTGACCCATTTCTTTTTACTTTTATTGAAATTATTTTAATGAATAGGTTGTAGTTGTAAATGATGATCCAGGTCTCATGATGGAGTAGGCAAGAGAAATGAGAATTCAAAAAAAAATATGTTCAATGAAATGTATTGAATTTTTTTTTTGGTGTATGCTCGTATCGACTACAGGCCCTCTAGTCGATACGGGGCCCCTAAGCAGTTGCGTAATCTACCTTACAGATAATCCGGCCCTGGTGGTGACAGAGGCAGAATATAATATATCCTCTCTATTTTGTCAGTGAATGTCGTAAAAGATGACAGGATAATAATATTTGTATTTTAACATATATGCAAGTGAAAGAAAACTCGAAATAAAACCCAACCTATCTGACCAGCTTGGTATGGTGGGTCGATGTCCTTGTTAGGAGTTTCTAACTCAGCAGTAGGATATATGAGTTGAGATGAATTGTTTAAAATGTTACCGATTCAATATTCCAAGGGAGTTAGATTAAAAAGTAAATTCACAAGAATATGTATGTTATGCAAATTATTATTTTTTAACAACGCCCTGCACTAAGGAAATAATCCTTATGTCGGGGAACTTTACAAACATATAATTAACAGACACAAATTACATCCAGACTTAGAACATTAATTTGTGGATCGCACAAAGTGTTGTCCTGCGTGGGATTCGAACCCGTGACACTGGCACGGTAGGTCGGTATCTTAACCACTATGACATCTGTGCCGTCTTTTTTAGCAGCTTCATTACTGCAACTATAATATTTTTTTGTGTTATGTATTATTTATTGATAGATATAAACTGTATTAACAAAAAGTATTTTATAACCAGTGGCATTATGCTTTGAGGCTTTCTGCTATCAAAGATGGAACCTTCCGGATTGAAATGGATGAAGCTGATCCTTTGTACCCAAGGTATAGACCGCAACTGGCTCTGAATGGTGAACCGAAGCCTGATGGGTAAGAGTGATTTTGACTATTAAAGCTAGTCAGTAATATGGTTATATTCTAATCTATATTTATCTATCAATCCGTGTGGTGACGGAGTAAGAATACAATTCACCACCCCCTATCTTACCCGTGGGTGATCGTACGAGACGACTAAGGGATATAAAACGCACATAACATTTATGCGAGAGAAGGAAAACTCGAAATAAAACCCTATACCAACACGTCTGACCAGCGTGGTATAGTAGGTCAATTACCCTTCCATTATGGAGGACGCCTGAGCCGAACAGTGGGATGTATATGGGCTGAGATGATGATGATGATATTTATCTATACTAATATATAAAGCTGAAGAGTTTGTTTGAACGCACTAATCTCAGGAACTACTGGTCCGATTTGAAAAATTCTTTCAGTGTTTGGTAGCCCATTTATTGAGGAAGGCTATAGGTTATATATCATCATGCTAAGGCGAATAGAAGACGATCAGGAGCGGAGCACCAATGAAGAATGTTTTAAAAATTGAGAGCTTCCATTGCAGAAACGTCTAAATTTTCGCAAAAGCCATGTGTGACAATCATGTTATTAAAAAAATATTTTCACCTTCTACGTAAACAAAGGCTTAGATTAAAGTTAGCGTTAGCCCAAAGTATCTATACACCGCGGACGAAATCGCAAACGGGAGCTAGTTAAGTATATTTAGCAAGTAGACCTTAGAGTCTAACACCATATGCCTTTTGGCGGTGGTGTGAAACTGTAAGGTCTGCTTGCAGATAGCATAAACCACAGTCAAAATAATAAATACCAAATGCCTTACACAAATTATACTTGCAAAAAATTCAATAAAATCATGACTATTAATAAAATCCTTAACATGTTGTAACTTCCTCATTACTTGCGAATAATAATATACAATATTATAGAAATTGTTAGTCTAGACTGGTTTTGTTTGTTAAATCTATATATAAATATGTGAAGCAAAAACTTTGTACCCCTTTTTACGAAAATTATGTGGATGTACAAGTATGAAATTTGGCACAGTTGATGTATATAATGAGGAGAAGTGCATAAAACTGAAATTTCATATAATAATGGATTAGAAATACATTAAATTCATTAAAGAAGGCATTACGCACACTACAACGCAATCGCTATACACACACACACAGACACACACACACGCGTTTGTGTGAGTGTGTTGCCTAGCAATGCTTATACACTTTTGTTTACGGTTAAAATCTCTGGTCGAACTAAATGTCAAACAATCATAATTGTGTAGCAGAAAAATTAATTAAAATGAATTATGGCCGAATTTCGACCACAATAGCGACCACTATTTAGTATATGTAATCTTTTATAATACATAGGTATCATCGTTTCAGCTTGTCCCACTGTTGGGCTCGAGCCTTCTCCACAATAGGAGAGAAATTGACCTTACTATACCATGCTGGTCAGACAGATTGGTATAGGATTTTATTTCGATATTTCCTTCTCTTGTATGGATGCTATTTCCTTATATATCTCTGAAAATCTTATGACATTTCTGAGAAAAGTCGGTGGTGAAATGTATTTTTATTCCGTTCGTCATAGTGACTGATACCAACCTGCCGTGCCAGTATCGTGGATTCCAATCCTATGCGAGGCAACACTTAGTGCAACCCGCATACCGTTGTCCCAAGTCAGGATGTAATTTGTGTTAATTTTATATTGGTAAAGTTCCTCGAGGATTGTGTCCTTATTTTTAAAATAGAATACTTATCTACTTACTAAGTTACTTATTTATAAAATTTGAGCTGCTGCCAAAATCAGTCCAATCGTTTCAGAGATTATTTTTTAAATAGATACGCTGCACTATGGAAATTATGTATTTTAATGGTATCTATTTTAAATATAAAAAATCCTGTGCTGTACTAATACCACAGTATACATAGTACCAACATTGTACCACTCGTGGGTGTCATAGAAGACGATTAAGAACTTTCTATAGACGAGGGCCAGATCCATCTGATCTTTCTGGTTGACAATTACATATCCAAGGAAAGGTGGCGGCAGAGGGCAAGGGCAGTTGGTCATAAAACAAGCAAAGTCCGTGGGCCACGGGCGGACCGCGATTTTAGTACAGTAAATAAGGAATGTCAATTAAAACTCATTTTTGCAGATCTATTTAGTTATTTGAACAAAATGTTCAAGGATTAAAGGCTTACTGCCTTTAATCCTTGAACATTTTCGTTTTCTTTTCAATTCCTTTTTCTTGAAATAAAAGTAACCTAAGTTGCTTATTTCTAAAATTGGAGATTTTGCCAAAATCTGCCAATCTGGCATTGAAGATGCTGCCATAATTTAATCCAATCGTTTCAGAGATCAAATATAATAATTATTATATAATAGTTAGCACAATTAAGAGAATTTGTTTTTCAAAGTTTACGATACTTATAAAAGTATCGTAAACTTTAGAGTTCGTTCTTAAAAAAGGGCGTTAGAAATTCTTTCACTAAAATTAATTTTTCCATGTGGTGACGGAGTAAGACTACAATTCACCACTCTCTATTTAGCCCGTGAATGTCGTAAAAGACTACTAAGGCATATAATACGCGTATAAATTTATTCAAGAGAAGGAAAATACGAAACATAACATATATATAATTTCTATATAATCTGTCTGACCAGCAATGTACAGTAAGGTTAATTTCCCTCCTATTGTGGAAGAGACTCGAGCCCAACAGTGAGACGTATATGAGCTGAAATGATGTTGATAAATTTATCCGGTGATGAGGGCTCATACTGGAGGGGAGAGCAGTGCCTCTATTTCTGTTAGATGACGTCACAGCTCAGTAACGTGTTGCGTGACGTATAATAAGCTATGGAGGCAAGTTGAAATGATCCTGTTAGCACTAAAACTAGGGAAGAATTCGAATTAATTTAATAATCGAATAATTAATAGCCGAATCCGTCATAATGTTATTGTAAACTTTGTATTTATATCCGAAACTTCATATCAACAAAATGTAGGGAACATTCTAATAACGTAAACAGTACGGTTGATGATCTTGAACGGTAAATATTTCACTTACCGTAAAAAAATTGCGGTAAATTATGTCTGCTTATGTGGGCCTCCTCCACCAAGGAAGATAAAGAAGTCAAACGGATTGACACAAGAGTTATGTTGGATTTTTTTTCTCTTGCATGTTATGTTACTTATAGGTACTTAGCTTTAGGCAACGCATCCTATCATAACATCATACAAATAAAAAAAAAATATATGTCAATTTTGTTTGATTTATATTGTCTTAAGTGTTGCTTAAAATTTATTGGTTGCCGGTGATTAGTCGTGTTTTACGGCAACCACGGGCAAGAACATAGTGAACTAGCAGCGCCCTGCGGTTTTATCCGCATAGTTCCCATTCCCGTGGGAATATCGGGATAAATTATAGCCTATGTGTTATTCTGATATGTAAGCTATATTATTGTGAAATTTCATCAAAATCCATCCTGTAGTTTTTGCGTGAAAGAGCAACAAACATCCTCACATACAAACTTTCGGGTTTATAATATTAGTAGGATTGTATTCTTACTCCATCACTAAACGGATGATTAAAGAGATATATTTAAGAGATATAATGGCTAGTTATCAGGTATAGCATTCCTAAGAATTACGTAACTTGGGGCCGAAAAGAATCTAAAAAGTTTCACCATTCCAGTATGTTTTAGTCTACTTCAAGATACAATGATAATATGACACCATTTCTAATTGAATAAACAAGCTAAACAGCAACGGTTTATTCGTAATTTGTGTGTTCTATTTTCTCTGTCATGTTTTTATTTCTTATTTCTCTCTTTCAAAGGTTCACTACCACGATACGTTTTAAAAAACATTTTATGGTTTTAATCCTTACTTCCTTACTAATATTATAAATGCGAAAGTAAGTTTGTTTGTTACGCTTTCGCGCTTAAACCACCGAACCGATTTCAAAAATTCTTTCACTAATGAAAAGCAATAATATCAGGGAGTAACATAGGCTATATTTTATCCCGGTATTCCTACGGAAACGGGGACTACGCGGATAAGGCGACTGAAACCGAAGCGAAACGAGGGCGTGTTGCTAGTTCATAATAAGTTCTGTTTATTTCTCCATGTCATTTCTTCAACATCTATTCAAATATAAGGGCAACAGAACAGTGAACTTAACGGTACCAAAAACGATTTTTTTTTTTTTTTTTTTTTTTTTTTTTTTTGGGTGGGCTATGGTAAGCGCACGCGCGGTCCTGTCCATCCGGGGCGATGAAAGGACGGCGCGTGGGCCCATAACCCACCCGTACCCACGTCACCTCGTTGTTGGGCCGACCACCGGAGCAGATGTCACTTGTCGTCAGTGGTCGGCCCGACGGAATACCCTTTCGGGTAACCTCACCTCTCGACCTGGGACGTCGGTCGCCGTCGCGCGGTTAGCCTCTCTGCGGGTGATGGACAATTCCCCGGTCCGATCACCCGCGGCCTCGGCTAGGGCGGCATTAGGCGCAGATACTCGCGCCTGCGCCGCCCGAGTCGCCGGCGGCGGAACGTGTCGCCGAATAGAAGCTCTACTCGCACACGATCCGCCGCCTCCTTCCGTGAGATAACGGCCTCACAGAAGGCGGCGACCGCGTCCCAGTTCCTGACGCTGACGAGCATCTCCCTGGCGATGGTCGGCAGCGCCAGGTCGGCACCGATAATTGCGACGAGTTCACGGCGATCCTCCTCCCATGCAGCACACTCCTCGAGCGTGTGCTGCGCCGTGTCCTCGTCGCAACTGCAGTGGTGGCAGGACGGTGTGCTCTCCCTCCTGACAATCTTGTGCAGGTACTTCCGTGCCCCGTCAGCACCTGCACCAGTCGGAAGGAAAGCACCCCGTGCGTCCGCTCCAACCACTCCATCAGCACCGGCCGGAGGGCCTCGACGGTCCTAACACCATACCGAGGACTCTCCAGCCGGACTGCCCAACGGGCAATGACTTCTCGGCGGGCGTCGACCCGCCAGGCGGTGATCTCTGTGATGGAGACCATGCCGCCGCGGGCGCGCTTCTCCGACACCCGCCGATAAATGTCGGCGAGCATCTCCGCCTCCAGGTCCCACGGGGGAGTTCCGGCCAGGAGGCACGCTGCCTCCGTCGCCACCGTGCGGTAACCGCGTACGGCCCTGATCGCCATGACCCTCTGTGGTCGCCACAGGAGGGCCCTAAGACGGACGGTCAGGGACCCCGCCCACACCGGTGCGCCGTACAGGGCCATCGACCGGATCACCCCCACGTACAGCTGTCGGCACGTAGCACTGGGTCCACCCACATTCGGCATCAGCCGCGAAAGGGCGGACGCCGCGCCGACAAGCCGGGGAACAAGTCGATGGAGATGCTCCCGGAACCAAAAATGCCCGTCGAGCACCAGGCCCAAGTACTTCATGTGGGCCTGGATGCTGATGGTGACCGACTTCACGGTGATCGAAGCGCCGGCGGGAGGCCCGGCGGTACGGAGGCCATGGAACAGAAGGGCCTCCGTCTTTTCCAGGGCTACCCTCAACCCCAGCGCTTCGATCCGCCTAACAATCTCCTCGGTGCCGAGAGTTGCCAGGCGTGCCGCCTCCTCTAGCGTCCCACCCCGGGCTGTGACGAGTGTATCGTCGGCGTAGCAAATTACACCCAGCCCGGGTGGGAGGCTTCCTCTCAACGCCCAGTCGTAGCCGATGTTCCACAGGGTCGGACCCAGAACCGACCCCTGTGGGACACCGCACGTCATGGGCGTTCGCACAACGTCCCCTACTCGGTCAACGTAGAGGACGCTGCGCCCCTCCAAGTAGTCTGCCACCAGCCGCCTGAGGTACACGGGCACCCTGTGATACCTCAGCCCCTCCCTGATGCAGCTGAATGGCAGACTGTTGAAGGCGTTGGCGATGTCCAGGGACACCGCCAACAGGACTCCTCCGCCGGTGACGGCCTCCGCTACCACGGCCTTCAGGCGCAGCAGGGCCGCGATCGTCGAACGCCCTCTCCGAAAACCAAACTGGGCGTCCGACAAATCGGGCCCGTCCCCGATGAGGTGCCGCTCGATGCGGGCAGCCAACACCCTCTCCAGCAGCTTGCCCGCATCATCGAGCAGCACGATGGGCCTGTAGGCCGAGGCCGACTCGGGAGACCGTCCCGGCTTCGGCAGGAGGACCAGCCTCCCCTCTTTCCAGCACCCAGGGAACTGTCCGGACGACAAACAAGCGTCGAACAGTCCCCTGAGGCGTGGTCCCAGGTGTTCGAGGACCAGGGCCAGCACACGGTTCGGAATACCGTCGGGCCCGGGGGCGGTGGATTTGACTCGCATACGCGCCACCGCCGCCCCCATTTCCGGCTCCGTGATGGGCGGAGCACTTTCATCGTCGGCCTCCCGGTCGCTGTCCAGCGAAGCCATGACCGGTGGCGTGTGCTCCGCCCGCCGTGGAAAGAGGTCCTCGACAACTCTGGTGAGGAGGCTGGGCTGGAGAGTCTCGGTGAGGGGGGGGGGGCCGCCCGCGGAGCTTGTTCAGCGCCGCGAGGTAGGGGCGACCCCAGGGGTCACGCTCGAGACTGTCCAGCATCTCCCGCCGACTAACGTCCTTGGCGGTACGGACGGCCAGCCTGAAGGCAGACCGCGCACTGCGGTAAGCCTCGTACAGCTGGCCCTCCCGCTCAGCGTCGCGGTGACGCGCTCGGTTGCGGGTGTAGGCCCTCCGGGCACGTATGCACGCGGCCCGAAGGTCCGCCAATTCTCGGGACCACCAGGGGACCGCACTCTTCGGGGGCAGGCGCCGCACACGGGGCATGGCCGCATCGCAGATCTGCGTTAACGCACAGCGGATGCGGCCAGCCTCGGCATCCACCTCGTCCGCCTGGGGCGGTGAGGACAGCCATGACCGAACGATGGCTGCCTCGGCCAACAGGTCCCGATCCAATCGACCCACAGCCCACCGCGGAAACGCGGGAGCTCCGTCCGCCGTGTGACCCCTGCTGGGCTGCAGGAGGGTCCGGGAGACCTCTATCCGGATGTATCGGTGGTCGGATAGGGTCTCAACCTCCTCCTGGACGCACCAGCTCCTCACACGTGCTGCGACATTAAGGCTAGCGAACGACAAGTCCACTATCGACCCGCCCTGCTGCCGCACGCACGTTTGCACCGAGCCACTGTTCAGCAAACAGAGGCCCAGTGCCGCCGCCCACTCTTCGACCGCCCGCCCGCGGTCATTCGTCCTGGGGGACCCCCACGCCGTGGACTTGGCGTTGTAGTCCCCCAGAACGAAGACTTGGCGCGGTGCCAGTCGCCGTATCGAGGCCCCCAGGATGGTGAGGAAGGCCCCGAAATCCGTCGCGCTCCTGTTAGGGGAGAAGTAAACACCATATAGCGTAACCTCTCCCCATTCCGCCGCGACATACCCATCACCCCTGTCCTTGAGCAACAAGGGCGGGGAATGCCACGACGTGGAGGCGACGATTGCCACAGAGCCGTCACTGCTGCCCAGCCAATTGGGCCGGTCAGGCACCACGTACGGCTCCGCGGCTACGGCTGCACCGATCAACCACTCCGCCATGGCTTGCAGGAAAACGTCCTGTGCCTCGGCGGCGTGGTTGAGGTTGGCCTGCAGGAGGTGGTAAGATTCGGCCGCCATTAGTGGGCCGTATCCATTACCTCCTCCACGCTGGCGGGCGATTGGGTCGCGCTAGGGGCGGGAGCGGCCGGGGTCGTCGGACCGCTCCGCCCCTTTGGGGCCGAAGCCGGGGGTTTGCACTCCTTACCCCCCATGCGGTGCTTGGCGGGCCTATTGCCCGCCGCACACGCGGGGCAGTGGGGAGTGGCGGCGCACGATGCCGCCTTATGCCCGGGTTGACCGCAGCGGAAACAAAGGTCGCTGCAGTCAAAGCAGTTAGTGCATGTCGGCCGAGTGTGTCCGACCGCCATGCACTTGTAGCACCTCGCAGGCCGGGACTCCAGCACGGTCACCCGCGCTGAGCTCCAGCCCACGAGGAGCCTGCCTGAGCCGGCCAATTGCTTGGCCGACTCCACCGGGCACTGCACCCAGGCAGCACCGACGCCGCCCGGACCAGGGCGGATGGCGCCAATTCGGACGGTGTCCACGGGACATCCGGTTTTCGAGACGATGGCCTCCCGGATGTCATCCACCGTCACGGAGTCGTCCAGACCCGTGACCCGCAGTTCCGCACACTTGACGGGTCTGGCGATCTTGACGCCATCCTCCGCAGCAAACAAACCCCTCAGCTTCGCGGCCATGCTATCGGCCGTCTTGGCGCCCTCGGCCCCAGGGAACTCTAAAATCCGAGCCCCTGTCCGGGCCTTGCGGGTCCTGGCTTCGACGCCTCCTAAATCGGAGACGTCAAGCTCCCGCCGGGCGCGACGTAAGACGGCCTCATAGCTGAGGCCGTTCTCGGCCGCCTCAGGCAGGACGGTGATCACCACCGCGGCTGACTTTGGCGGCCGGAGCCTCCTGCGCGACCTCTTGTTACCGGCTCCTGCCTTGGGAGCGGAGGCTTTGGCGGCGCTTTTGGCCTCCGCTCTCCTCTTCTGGCCGCGATTTTTTCGGCTGCGCTCGGCCGTCTGCCAACCCTCTTCAGACACGGCAGGGGTGCCGAGCACAGCAGTCACGGCCGCGGCTGCGTTGGCCGCCACCGACGGTGCATTTGCCGGCAGCGGCTGGAGTCCGGCCTTAGCAGGAGCCGGTGCCACCTTCTTTTTCGCGGCGGGTCCCTTGGGCTTCGGCCCAGCAACGGCCGCAGCGTAGTTTCCTACGCGCCCACCCTGGCAGGGTAGCGCGGCAGGGGTTGACGCCACGGCTTTCGGCCTATCCGCAGCCAGCGGCGGCCGGAGTCGGGGCTCCGGGGGCAGTCTCGCCTCCAGAGCCGCCATGCGCGCGTCGAGCATCTTGCCGAAAACATCCACCATGGCGCGCATGGTCTGGTCCGGCACGCCGTCCACTGCGGGCAGCGGGACCGCTTCGGCCAGCTGGGCCCTCTGGGGACTTGCCGCAGCGCAAGTTGTCGCAACGGGGACGACGGGGGCGGCGGCAGGGCCGGGACTTGTCGGCGGCGCGGTTCTCGCCAGCTGCGCGACCTGGCTCCGCAAGTCGGCCATTTGCTTGGCCAACTCGCGGTTCGCCTTCTGCACCGCCGACAGCTCCTTTTGCAGGGCCTTATTCTTCTCCTGCAGGCCTGAGACCTCACCACTAAGGCGGGTGTTTTCGGCCTGCAGGGTGGCCATATTGGCAGCTCGGGGGTCGCCACCTATAGCGGGCTCAGCAGCCGCCGTGTCGGTGGGAGGGATGTCTGACAACACCCTCATCATCCTCGCGGCAGCCGCCTCATTTGCCCGCTTCTGGGCCTCAGTCCCCCGTACTGCGCCGGCCGGCGACGGCGTCGCCGACCTTGCCGCCACTACTGCGCCCCCTCGTCCCCTGCGAGAGGCTGGAACTTTGGGAGGAGGCATGTTGATGCCACCCCCCTCGGAGGCAGACTCCGAGCTGCCACCCTGGCTAAGGGGGCGCTTGCGTACCTGCGAGGGGAGGTCCTCCTCCCTGGCCGCTAGGGCCGCCGTCAAGGCCGACGCTGGAGACTGGGATGATCCAGCGACGGTCTCTGCAGCTGATGTGCTGCCGCTCTCAATGTCCGACGGCTCTGCGGCAGTACTGCCGCCCTCGTCAGCCTTCTTTGCCGCCCTTTGCTGCTTCGCGGCGCGCCGTCTGGCGCGCTCCGTTGCAGGGGTGGGCTTCCCTCCTCTCTTCTTTTTACGGGCCTCTGTTTTCGCCGGGCCCTCGGCTGACCTTGGAGCCTCAAGTGCCAGACTAGCAGCTGAGCTGCTGTCGGACGAGGCATCCCTCTCCTTTGGGCCAGTTTTACAGTAGCTTGGCCGGGCTGTAATGTGGGAACTAGGCTCCCCGTTCCCTGTGGTTTTAATGGGCGTCTCACCCCTCCTATCTGCAGCGTCGTTTAAAGAACAAGTATCCATACAGTTCCCACGAGTATGGGAGAAAAAAGAGGTCGACCCGGGCAGAGATCCCGATACCCGGGCAAGCGTACATTTGTATCCCAACACAGGGGGTCCGCAGGTACCCTGGCTGGGGGCGCGCTAACGACTGAACAACCCATCAGCCATGCATCCTCTCGCCGCGCGCCAGAACTTAGGATTCTGGGTGATTGTTTTATAGAGGTTTTCTTCCTCGCGGTCCAGGCGGTTAAGCCGAGACCCTCGCTCCTGAATCTAGGCCTCAGGACAAATGTCCCGAAGCAAGAATCAGGTCTACGATTTGTCGCGGTTGGCAAAGGCCTGCCCAGTCCTCAAACGAATGAGTGACTGGGCCCGTCGAATTTTCGCGTCCAATACCCTCTACAATTAGAGGGCATGGAGCGAATTTGGGGCATCCCACAAACTGGGCCCCCCCTCGGGCCAGATATTTGACACGAGCGACAATTCCAGAGAGCAGTCCAAGAAATTGTCGCTCGTGCCCAGGGTACACCACGCGGAGGTTTCTGGCGTAGCACCCCGTACCAAAAACGATAACAGTAATTTTTCATTTAACATACCTGTGTACTACAAAAAAAAAAGTTAACTCACAAAATTTTTGTATTTAACTCTACGTATATTTTTCTGAGCGGTGTAAATATGAACCCGTGTGGTAACGCTTTACGAATTCTATATTTTTTTTTTTATTGCCGATGGTGGCAAACGAGCAGGCAGCACACCTGATGGTAAGTGACGCTGCCGCACAGGGTCCTTTGCAATACCAGGGGCACAGCCAGGCCGTTGCCTACCATGAAGAAAAAGCTCTTCTTAAACCTCGTTTAAAGAAGGACATGTCATAGCGCTCGGGAAACACAGCAGCAGGTAGTTCATTCCAGAGCCTGCACGTACGTGGGAAAAATGATCGCTGGAAACGTACAGTCTAAGACCATATCGTTTCCAGGTGAAATGGATGAACCCTGCTGTATATGTTACTATTATTTTCCCGCGGGACGCGTTTCAATCCGCTTGGTTTTCGTCCTGCGAGACTCATGATGCTCCGCTCCTATTGGGCCTAGCGTGATATTATAAATCCTATAGCCTTCCCTAATAAATGGCCAACAACATTAAAATATTTTTTTTCGTTCGAAGCAGGGGCGCATTCTCGTCTTCGTGAACATATCAATTCCTCTAGAGAAAATTTTCCATCTGGATTTCGTGATCTATTCGTATGACGAGAATTATTCCGCAGTAGTTTCCGAGTTCAGCGCGTTGAAGCAAACAAATGCATTCATCATCACCATCATTTCAGTCCCTCTGTTGGGCTTGGGTCTCGGAAGAGAAATTGGCCTATTTTACCGCTCTGGTCAACTAGTGTTGGCACAGTTGTCGAATTTACCTTCTCTTCCATAGATATCATCCGCATATTCCTTAGTCATCTTTTGCAACACCCACGGGCAAGAGAGGGGATGGTGAATTGTATTCTTATTTCGTAATTCGTTTCCTTAGTTATATGTATATAAGTCTCTTGTTTTACGAGGATTAATTCCTTAGTGCAGGGTATATTTTTTTAAAAACCAAAAATGATGGAGGTTTCTAGTCCTTTCTTTACTTTTGTAGCGGTACCTAAGTATAAAATGTACTCAAAAGTTATTGCTTCTTTCAGTCTCAAGTTGATCTCCAACGAGAATGGCAAGCTGACCCTCATCAATACTCAAGGCCACAAAGTGATAATCACTGCCGAACCTCTCAAGTTCGAGTTCTTGAACCTCGCTGGTGATACTGTGGTAGTAGTCAACGAGAATCACCAGCTCCTCATTGAACCGCTGAGGGTGAGAAGAGAAAAGTTGGCTGATGAGGAAACTAACATAGTGGAAGTCGTGAGTTCTTTTTTTATTTATATTGTAAGAATTCGTGTGATCCCAGAGACGATGGGTCAAGCATCTTCTGTGCTGTCGTGCGAAATACCGATAAGGGACCGTCTATAAAGTACGTCAAACGTTAGAGGAAGGAGGCGATCGACGAATTGTGACAATGGCGTAGTGGTTAAGATACCGACCTACCATGCCAGTGTCACAGGTTCGAATCCCACGCAGGACAACACTTTGTGCTATCCACAAATTGTTGTTCTGAGTTTGGATGTAATTTGTGTTTGTTAATTATATGTTTGTAAAGTAATACCCCCGTAATAAATAATAGTCTTTAAAAAAAATGTGTGACAGCGTATGGTAGCGGTCTTAAGTTTCGTGATGTCACTTTTCAAAATCTTATGAAACTAAGTATTATAATGCCAATTTTGAACTGTTAATGGAAAACTTAGAAATATTGCCACTCCAGTAGCGTAAGCTCTTTGACAAATGCTGCCACACGCCCCGTGTTTCGTCGAGATTTCATCCTACTAATATTATAAACGCAAATGTTTGTATCTATTTGAGGATGTATGTGAAGACTTTGTTGCTCTTTCACGCAAAAACTACTGATTTTGATGAAACTTCACAATAATATAGCTTACATATCAGAATAACACATAGGCTATAATTTAACCCGATACGCTCACAGGAAGAGGAACTATGCGGGTAAAACTGGAGGACGCTACTAGTTATATATATTTTGTAAAATTGCAAAATAAGAGAAGTCTCACTAGGGAGGGGTTCTCACTAATTTGACCAACTGCGTTAAGAATGGGAGAGGGAGTTAAAAATCACAAACTTAGTGTGACGTACGATATGGATGCACCCCTATCTATAGACTATATAACATCACGCTATTACCTACAGGAAATGCTCACTTACAAACGAGTTCAGAACAAAAGGTTTTCAATTCGTTACGTTTTTCTGTGTTAACTGATTTTGATGATTCCCTTTTTTTATTTGCAATGTGATGCTTCCGATTGTATCATCACGTAAGTTTGATCAAAGTCTGACTTGAAGTTATCAAGTTATTCCCAATGATGTATATTTAATCGTAAATGTAAGTTTTGGGCCCGTTTTTTCGGGAGGTTTTGGTGATTCGCTGTCGTTCTCCTTGTGCTCCTTTAAAACGGAATAAACTGTGCGGACGGATATTCCCAAGACTTCAGCCACCTTGTTAACGCATTCACTTGTTTTTGGAACTTCAATGTTTGATTCTGAAGATTTCACTTCAAACACATATTTGTAAACGTTTTGGACCCAAAGTTTTTCAGTTGCACTTAAGAGCTACACGTGGCCTTTTTTTCTTAGGAGATAAAAATGTGTCTCCATCTTGCGATGTGCTCGGCAGAGCATCCATGTCTTCAATGTATCAAACAAAAAAAAAACTAACACGATTAACGAAAACAGGTAATGAAAAACAAACACAACGTAACATAAGTTTAACAATAATGATAACAAAAACAACGCGCAGTGGGCAAATCAAAGTTATTCATGCACTCAAAACAGAAGTATGAAGCCGAATGAGCGAATGACAACCGAAACAAAATGGCGGTCAAGCGTCATCGTAGCACCGTAACCAAAAACCAGTACTACCAACTTGAGAGAGCGTTTTCTTGAGTGTTACCTTGTATATGTCTAAAAAGATCAACGTTTATACAGCCTTTTATTTACATTAATATTAAATAGAATTTAGTATGATCATTATTAGTCAGCTATGGAACGATTAGATATTCTGTAAACTTTTGTGAACTGAATCACATGCCTATTGAGATTAGGCTGTCAACATTATTTTACGAAATGACATTTAGAAACGTCATTTTACTGCAGCTAATAAAAAGTTAGACTTTATATGTATGACTTCCCTAGGCTCAAGCCTATTCCATGTTAGGAGGTAAATTGCCCTAGTATACCTTAGAATAATAACGTATAGTGGCAATACATCGAACTTTCAAAATTTGAATCTAAAAATACTAATGGCGCGCAGACGATTACACACGTACACACGCACACCACTATATAAATTATGAAATCAAATTTTGTTTTTATTAACATAAATCGTCGCATTACCTTTAAGAGTAATGTTAATAACCTTTTTATATTTTTCAAATGTGTTGTGACACCATTTGAATGCACAAACCGTCATAATTACCTATTTATTTTTTAAGAGTTGCGTACGTACGTGTAGTACAATGACTTGTACATTACGGAACGGTTCCGGTGTAAGCTCCATTAGGCTCCAATTGAAATGCCTCACTTTTTGTGCGTGAACTTACCTTCTATACGTTATTATTCTAAGTACTATACCAAGTGTAGCATATTTATTTATTACTAGTGGTCGGCGTGTGCTCGAAATTCGGCCATAATTCATTTTAATAAATTTTTCTGCAACACAATTGTCTTTAATGTTATTTATGTATAATTGTAAATTGAGCAAGTTGTATTTCACTAATAACTAATATACATATAAGCACAAATCTTTAGACATTGTCATCATAATTATGATTGTTTGACATTCAGTTCGACCAGAGATTTTAATCGTAAACAAAAGTCTATAAGCGTTGCTACGCAACACACTCACACAAACGTGCGTGTGTGTGTAGCGATTGCGTTGTAGTGTGCGTAATGCCTTTTTTAATGAATTTAATGTATTTCTAATCCATTATTGTATAAAATTTTAGTTTTATGCACTTCTCCTCATTATATACTTCAACCTTGCCAAATTTCATACATGTCCGTCCACGTAATTTTCGTAAAAAGGGGTACAAAGTTTTCGCTTCACGTATTTATATATAGATACACTTTATTGTACACCGCTATTGAATACAAAAGAGATACATATATATTGGATACAGTACAATGGGCGGCCTTATTGCTATAAACATTTTCTTCCTGGCAACCTTTGGATGGAATTAGTACAGGAAAAGAAAGGTTGCCATAGTAGGTCAATTGACCAGTGGTCAGGCAGTATAGTTTTATTTCGAAAATTCCCTCTCTTGAATAGTTTTTATATGACTACTAGCAACCCGCCCTCGCTTCGGTTATAGGTTATAGTCGTTTTACCCGCGTAGTTCCCGTTCCCGTGGGAATATTGGGATAAAATATAGTCTAGTTTACGCCCTGATATTATAGCTTTCCATTGGTAAAGGAATTTTTGAAATTGGTCCAGCCGTTTTGAAGATTACCCGGAACAAACAGACAGACAGACAAAATTTTTTTAATTGCTATTTTAGGCATAGGTGTCGTGCAAATAACCGTGTAAGCATGAAAAAAGCCTATTATTTTGACATTACAAACAGACACTCCAATTTTATTTATTGGTATAGACTAGCAACCCGCCCTCACTTCGCTTCGGTTTCAGTGGCCTTACCCGCGTGGTTCCCAATCCCGTGGGAATACTGGGATAAAATATAGCCTAGTTTACTTCCTGCTATTATAGCTTTCCATTGGCGAAAGAATTTTTTAAATCGGTCCAGCTGTTTTGAAGATTACCCGGCACAAACAGACAGACAGACAAAAGAAATATAAAATGACTAGCGTACCCAGCCCGCTTCGCCGGGCTAGATTTTGCTTTATTTTATTTAAACAATAAACTTACATCATTCAATATTTAATTTAACTCTCACAATATATTAAATTATTCATTTCTCTCCGTATTCATTCGCTTCTTTCAAAAAGAGGAGTGCTCCGATCGTCACCAAACTTTACAGGATTACTCGCCAGGTCAATCTGGAGATTCCCTGAAAGTTTCATTGAAATCGGTCCAGCCGTTTCGGAGCCTATATGGAACACACCCACACACTTTCTCTTTTATATTATAAAACTAGCAACCCGCCCTCGTTTCGTTTCGGTTATAGGTTATAGTCGTTTTACCCGCGTAGTTCCAGTTCCCGTGGGAATATCGGGATAAAATATAGCCTAGTTTACGCCCTGATATTATAGCTTTCCATTGGTGAAAGAATTTTTGAAATCGGTCCAGTCGTTTTGAAGATTACCCGGAACAAACAGACAGACAGACAAAATTTTTTTAATCTGTATTTTAGGCATAGGTGTCGTGCAAATAACCGTGTGATCATGAAAAAAGCCTATTATTTTGACATTACAAACAGACACTCCAATTTTATTTATTGGTATAGATTGTATTCCTTAGCTGAATTTTACAAGATCAACTGTCGAGATCGGCTCGCCGTCGTCTCAACTTATACATATTCCACTGCGGGGCTTGAGCTTCCTGCCCAATAGGAGGGAAATTGCCAATCATTCTGGTGAGACATATTGTTATAGGGTTTTATTTCGAACTCTTGTTCTCTCGCACAGATCGTATAAGCGTATTATATATTAATTGTCTTTTACGATATCCACGGGCAAGATAGAGAGCGGTGAATTGTATTCTTACTCCGTCACCACGCGGAAATATTGTTTTTGTAAAAACACTTGTATTTTTATTATCTTGAAGTGTTATTATCCCTTAATAAACATATTCAAGTGGCAACTGTTTTTGTTCTAAATGCTCTAGTATTTTTCTAAACATGCCGATGTGGATCTTATGCCCCCTCTTAATCACAAAATGTCATTAATCTCGTTGTATCTGAATACGTGACTGATAATATGATGTGTTTATCTATTTATACATCTGCGAGATCTTGAACTCAAAACTTGTTTTGATTACAACAATGTTTCTTAATAAATTATAAATGGTTTAACCAATCATTGATCGTAGATTATTGATAGCTGTGATGATTGTTCTAATAGTGATAGGGTGCTTGTGGCATCTAGAATAGGCATCATTACCCGATTTAGAGTAGGGCAACCGGAGCTACAGCTCCAGGGCTTCTAAAAAGAAGGGCCCCAACATAGAGACTTCGAGGAAAAATCAGACTAGTAAACACATTCGTTTCATTACCAAAATCATCATAGGTAGAAAGAAGCTCTGAAGGTTCCTTCGTTAACGCTAAAATTTATTTTCAGATAATTGCTTGTTTCCGGATTATATGATTTGAATGAATAAAAAAAAATATACTGATTCACAATAAATTTATTGGCAAACTCGATTGAAAATTTGACCATTTTATTTAGGAATTAAAATAATATTTGGACAGATGGCCTCCATGTTGTTCCATTGGCAAACCCGATTGAGAAATTTGTCTATTTTATTTGAAAAGAAAAAATAATTTAGATGCGGAGGGATCACTTTTGTTACCCCGAGACCTCTTAATCCAGTATTGTGGGACATAGAATTCATTTTGTAAAACTCCTTCAGTTTTCTAATTTAAATTGTACCGAATGCTAAGTGTAATCCTATTTCATATATGTAGATCACAAATGTCGTCAATGTCTAGTGGGATTAGCACTATTGACAAACAAATATGCTTATAAGTGTACTTATCTTAAAGATACTTCAAATGTTATTAGCAAATAGTAATCTTATGTCACACGTGTGACCTTGTCTATTTTCAGTTTATAAATTTTCTCTAGTATTTTTCTAAAGAACAGATGCAACCTTGTTATAACGAAACTCAATGGGATTAGAAAATATTCGTTATACCAAGTAATTAGTTACATTGAGTTGCGTTATATAGAGGTTAGGCGGGTCTCAGATTCGCTTTAGCGGGATAAAACGTGACCTGAACTTTACCACCACATACTCGTACTACGTTATGCTTTTGTTGTTTGTTCTTACGATTGTATCTTATAATGTGGCGAGAGTTTAATTGATACAGTTATTGTGTGTTATTGATTAGTATAATTTGTTATGCAAAGATTATAGTTAACAGAAATCGTTAAATAGGGGTAAATTAAATGATCCATTTAAATTTTGCAATGATTGAAAATTCGCAATATAGAGGTTTCTGACAAAAGTATTCGTAATGGAAATCTATATTTTGCACTAACTTTTACGGAGAGTTCCAGGGGATTTCAAAAACTTCGTTAAATCGAGGCATTCGTTACATTGAGGTTCGTTATAATAAGGTTACACTGTTGTAAATTAGATTAGCGTCGTATTGCTTGACTGGCTCTGTAGTTATTGAATTACGATTGTGAAAAGTACGAATGTGATATTTCCTCGATTTCATGATTTAATTTTTTGAGTCAGAAATGACCAGGCTTCATGGACCTTACACGCAGGTGTGCTGTTTGAGTTAATAAGTAAATCACAAATTTTAATTGCTTTACCGTACGATAATTCATATTACTCTCAATATAATAATGGCGATAGTGGGAGGCGTTTTGTATTGACGTCGAAATATGATAAACTATAAATTAATTAGCTACGTGAGGTGATGAGGTCATTATATTTAGTTATCTGTGCTATATTGACATCAATATAATGTTATTTGCATTTAATATGAGGTTTTAGGTCACGGGTATCGGTAACAAAAGGTTTAGTTATACTTAAGTTATTCGATTATTTCCGTGTGGTGACGAAGTGAGAATGCAATTCAATTTGCCCGTGGGTGTCGTAAAAGACGACTAAGGGTATACTTAGAATATGTTTATAACATCTTACATAGGTAAACTCGAATTGTACCTACGAATCGAATTTATCCCTCCTTCTTTTTTTTCTTTTGGGAGGTCGGCTGCGGTCGGCGCACTCCTCGCCCGGCTCCGTCCGGGGCGACAGGGGGGCGTGAGCACGCACACCCGTAACCCACCCACGATGCACGTCGCCTTCGTCGTTGGGCCGACCACCGGAGCAGGGTTACTTGTCATGCAACGTGCTATACGTTGCCTTCGTCGTTGGCCGAGTTCCTTGACTTCAGTGGTCGACCCGACGAAATTCCCCGAGGGAGTATCCTCTGCCGTTGGCATCCCTATCCCGGGACGCCGATCGCCGTCACGAGGCTAACCTCTCCGCGGGTGCCGGACTAAATCTCCAGTCCGGTCACCCGCAGGCTCTGCTAGGGCGGCATCAGGCGCAGGTACTCGCAGCTGCGCCGCCCCAGCCACCGGCGGAGGAATTTATGCAAGTATCAACGTGTCTGAAATGGCATGTCCCGCCCACGCCTCGCGGGATCGCTGCCCAATGCGATTCATTATTGTTTTAGTTGGTAATTCTTACTCCGTTCTGATGTGCGAGGCCCGCGGTATGTGTATTCGTCTCAGGGACGTAACTACCGCCGTATCTGCCGTATCAATTATACGGGGCCCCCGACATGCGCAAGCAAAAATTAATAAAATCTTCCCAAATTTTTTATTATTTCTGAAATGACAAAAGTAAAAAAAGTCATTATAAATAATTTAATAAATCAGTTTGCTGAAAAAAGGCAAGGAGAGTGTATATTTAATTTGAATTGTTTGTGAAAATTTAAAAAATTGACAGATAGATAATTATGATATGATGAATAAATATGTATTTCTATCAATTTTATGCAAACATTTTTTTTCTTTTGTGAGAAATCTTTACCCTTTATAAGGGCTGCCAAATATTTTTTTATACGGGGCACGATACGCCACTGATTCGTCTTTTAATAAACGCATAAAATTATGTACATACATACGTACATATATTATATAATGCTTTCTGTGTGATTACATATTAAGAATACAATTCACCAATTATTCACAATTCATTCTTGGCCGACTACCTACATGACGAGTATGGGATATAATATGCACATAACATCTGTGCAAGAGAAGGAAAACTAGAAATGAAACCCTATACCAACATGTTTGACCAGCATGATATAGTAAGGTCAAATTCCCTCCTGTTGTGAAGGAGGCCCGAACCCAATAATGGGACGTATTTGGGCTGCGATGATGATGATAACTACATATGCACAAAACCAAAGGCGGTTTTTCATACATTTGATTATCCCGATTTTCGATTATCCGAATGCCTAACTACAACAATTAGTCCAGTCAATCGAGTTACTGCTGTATTTCAAATTCAAATAATTTATTATGCATAAACCCTGAGAGGGCACTTACATATTGTCAACTTTACAAAATTAAATTATCCAAAAAAAAAACTACCACCGGATCGGAACGCGACCGGTACTGAGAAGATCCGGCAGTAAACTCAGCGGCATTGTCGACATTGTCTATTATTTTTAATATTTTTTTTTTTATTAGTTATAAAATTGTGTACATGTTTTCTAAGAACTAGTTCCAGTGTGATGCCCTTCGAAACGCAAGATACTTAATATAATTCAAACGATTATGACTGGACCAGATCCTACAAGCGGGACCCGATCACAGTTAACTACTACTTTAAAAATATACGTCTCATGATGGTCAAAGGCTTATTGCCTTATTTGGCTATTTTTATTACGATCATGAACATCCTGGTTTTATCAAAACTGATTGGGTTTTGAAGCCAATAACTTTTCCTCCATCGTACATATTGCGAAAAGGTTTGGCAAGTTTTATGGCAGGACGCTTTACTGATGTCAACCCTCTACGGGAGTGTATTTATGGACCAGCTGCAATAGGGAATATGCACGAAACTCCAAATTGAACAAATTATTTTTATTTGTAATCTTTATTGCTTAAAAAACGTACCTATACAATTATTTTTTAATTTTATCATTATTTAATAATTAAATTTAATTATCAAAAAGTGCCTTTTTTGAGATTCGCGCGCAAAATTTCTGAAACGCACCGCATTGGTTGGAGTACTATGATGTCACGTTTTGAACACGTGACACCCGAGTCTTCTAGTTAGGGATGTCTATATTAAAAAAAAATAGATTTTCGATATATCGATATTTTTAAATATATCAATATCGGAGTTCGATATAACGAAAAAAATTATTTCGATATTTTCCCCATGACCACTCTTTAACTTCGTTCATTGCGGGGTTGCCGTGCCGAACTTTTTTACATCAAATTCTAGGAGTAAATGATAACTGATCATTAATTTCATGCCAGCGCTTCTACAGTAGATTAAGTTTACGCTGATTTTGTAGAATAAATACTTTAGAAGAAAAGATAAAACACCAAATTTATTCAAATAACCCTCGATACGTACTTTTTATTATCGTCCAAAAAAAGTTCAGTATTAAAGTATTGATATTTTTAAATAATAATATCTACATTTTGACATATCGATATTTTATCAACAGCCCTCCTTGAACCTTGGATAGGAGGAGAACCTTGTGATATCAAGTTGATGTTTGTATGTTTTTAGTGATTATTTTTAGGGATGTGAAAAAAAAATCGATTTTTACAAAAAATGATCGATTAATAATCGATTTTTACAATCGATTATCAAAATAATAAAAGTCGATTATTAATCGATTTTTTATTATTCGAAATTCGATCAAAATTCATCATACTATGTTAGAAAATAAAGCTCAAATGTCCTAAAAAAAGTCATCATAATCCTGTTGCGAGAAAAAAATCGATTATTTTATCATCGATTTTTTTTAAATTAATCGATTATTTTATAATCGTTTTGTTTTTTTAATTATTCGATTTTTTTTTAATTAATCGATTATTTTACAATCTTTTTTTTTTAAATTAGTCGACTATTTTATAATCGATTTTTTAAATTAATCGATTATTTTACAATCGATTTTTTTAAATTAATCGATTATTTTATAATCGATTTATTTTAAAGAACAAAAAATCGATTATTACAAAATCGCTTTTACCCTCCAAGTCACATCCCTAATTATTTTGTATTGTTACCCAGTTATTTCATAATAAGTTATTAGTTTTCTGTGTTCAAGTATTAATCTTGTGAATAAGTGTTATTACAATGACTGAAACCGGTTTCGTCAAAGTATAGTCAGATAATCTTCCTAAAATTGACGTCTATATGATGACAACATATTTCGCGTCTAATTCAGATTTAATGTCTGTTAAACCCGGAGGAATAAAAGCTGCAAGGTAAATAAGATATAATATATTTAATAATCGTAATAATAATAAAAATATCGATATTTTGCCGATATAGCGAACCCCGATATTGATACATTGTAAAATATCGATATGTCGAAAAACGATATTTATATAAATATCAACAGTCCTAGTTGGCAGCCCTAGCAACTTGTACGAGTGTCGAGTACTCTGACGTCACAGAAGACGCGCGCCGAACTAGTCGCGTTTACATCGCCCATAAATAATGGCGATTTTTAAAAATTTTTATTAGCGTAGTGGTTTATATTTTGGATGTGTTATATTTATTTCTAGTAATGTAATAACTAGTAGAAACGTTTAAAAAAATAAAAAATATCATGCATATTCCCTATTGAAGTTGTCGAAGGGGGATGTAAAATTTCTTAGGTGTAATTTATAAGGGAATGATTTTAAATGACAAATATTAATTACTAGCAACCCGTCCTCGCTTCGGTTTTAGTCGCCTTACCAGTGAAGTTCCCGTGGGAATACCCGGATAAAATGCTATATTTTACTCTTGTTACTCTCTATATAAAAAATATCAAAATCGGTCCAGCCGATTTGAAGATTACCCAAAACAAACAGACAGACAGAAATGTTTAAACTGGGTTTTAGGCATAGATATCGTGTAAATAACCGTGTGAGCATGAAAAAACCCCAGTATTTTGACATTACAAACAGATCTTTTAATTTTATTTATTTGTAGAGAGTATAGATTCAATTCGTTGCTAAATAATGTATGTTTTTAGGAGGAAGAAGGTGCATGGAGTGAGAACTTCAAGTCCCATCATGACAATAAGCCTCGTGGTAACGAAGCCGTCTCCATGGACTTTAGCTTCCCAGAAGCCGATCAGGTTTATGGTAAGTTTAAATAGTCCTTATCCAAATAACCAATTTTACTGATAGATATTTCGACTTTTTAATTTTAATAGTTACCACTATTAAAATGTACAGTGTTAACAGAACAAATGGCGGAGTGCTGACCGAGTGTAGTGGGTTCGATTCTCGTGCAGGATAATCCTTTGTTCGATGCGCAAAATTATAGTCTGGTTATATTTTCCGTTTGCGAGTTCGTATCGAGGAATCGTTCTTATCTAAACTCGAAGTTCTCGAGTGCCGACCACATATCGGACGATGCAGTGTAGGACGTCCCCCCTTTCGCAGCTTTCACAGCTTTGCCCGGACTATGGGTGAGCGCTGAGGGCTCTCAACCCGGTAAACTTTAAGCGACATCACCCAAGGGCTCCCTCTGTACTGAACGGACCTCGGCTTTTGGTGTCGCTGGAGGAATCAGTATTACAATAAATATTTCATGTTATATGAACAGGTATCCCGGAGCATACGGACAAAGTGGCCCTGCGTACGACGACCTCCGGGGAACCTTATCGTCTTTATAACCTGGATGTGTTCGAATATGAGTTAGACAGCCGAATGGCGATATATGGCGCGGTACCTGTCATGTATGCACACGGGTGAGAAACTAGTGTTGTATATTAATTTAATTATTAAGTTTCTTTTTTTTTTATATTAGAAGGAGAAGAAAGGTTTCCGAGTGGCGACGCAGTGTAGTACGCCCTAATAGGTAGACCGACGACCTGGTGAAAGTTGGTTGGGCGTCGTTGGATGCAGGCGGCACAGGGCCGCACTTTGTGGCAAAACATGAGGGAGGGCTACGTTCAGCAATGGACGTCGATTTTTTTTTGTGAATAACAAACATACATATCGCACCTTTAATCCAATACCGTCACTAAACCAAATTTTTCTAAAAACTGTTTTTAATGCCATCTATTTGCTGAGCACTGAATTTAAACATTGCTTCAAATTATATATTTTATAAGTCCATAAAATATAGCTTGATTTCTGTGACAGATGTCATCGAAACCAACGAAGTAAGTTTGAACGAGCGACATGTTTACAATTTCATTTTGTATTAAATATATTTTCATTCTTTTCGTGTTAGTTTTATTGCAACTGAACTGCAATATGTTATAAATATAAAAATATTAATATTCATGTACCTAGTAAACATTTTATACATAAATGACGCTTACGCACGTACAACGTCATGCTGGACTGAAAATAAAAAAGAGATGGGACAGTCGATATACGTAAATCGATAACCGATCTTTATTAAATTATTCATAAAAGAAATAAACCCAATACAGTACCTATATAAAACTTTCAACATATTTTTTACTATTAAAACAGACAGTTACATTATAGAATACATAAATTGAATTAATTAAACATTAAAAAACTACTTTTTGTCTCAGAGTAAATGATAATATTATGTACGCTTTATTGTTAATAAACTAGACATATTTATTTATAAAACAGTTGTAATTGATCGAGTGATCTAACGACTGTCCCTATTTTGCCAAAAAATTATAAATGTTCTAGCAGGAACGCTCCAGTGATGACGATAATGGTGGCCTAGACCTTGATTGTCTTGACCTTTTGAATAATTAAAACAGTCAAAAAATAGTTTTGTTTGAAATAAATTCAAAAAGATCTTCATTGATTGTATTTTTATTATAATAGAAAATTATAATAGAAAATTACAATTATAAAAATATAGTTTTATCGATAAAAAACTACGGACTTTATCGTAAGTGTGACAGCACTAGGGACAACTGTCACAGAGATCATCCTATATTTTATGGACTATAATTTCAATTAACTTTTTAAATTCATTCGTAAATGTGTACGTCACTAATATTTTAAATTATTTATACCCACTAATTAATAATAATTGAAATGAAAAAAAAAAACGTTTTAATAGGAATAATAGTTATTAATAAAATAAAAGACAATAGGGAATATGCATGATTTTTTTTTTATTTTTTTAAACGTTTCTACTAGTTATTACATTACTAGAAATAAATATAACACATCCAAAATATAAACCATTACGCTAAAAAAAAATTTATAAAATCGCTATACTTTATGGGCGATGTAAACGCGACTACTTCTGCGCGCGTATTCTGTGACGTCAGAGTTCTCGACACTCGTACAAGTTGCTAGGGCTGTTAACTAGGTCTGTTGATATTTTTATAAATATCGTTTTTCGACATATCTATATTTTACAATGTATCAATATCGGAGTTCGCTATATCGGAAAAAATATCGATATATCGATATTTTTATTATTGTTACGATTATTAAATATATTATATCTTATTTACCTTGCAGCTTTTATTCCTCCGAATTTAACAGACATTAAATCTGAATTAGACGCGAAATACGTTGTCATTATATACACGTCTATTTTAGGAAGATTATCTGACTGTACTTTGACGAAACCGGTTTCAGTCATTGTAATAAGACTTTTATTCACAAAGATTAATACTTAAACACAGAAAACTAATAACTTATTATGAAATAACTGGGTAACAATACAAAATAATCACTAGAAAGATACAAACAACAATTTGATATCAGAAGGAGAAGGAGGGCTGTTGATAAAATATCGATATGTCAAAATATCGATATTATTATTTAAAATTATCGATACTTAATACTGAACTTTTTTTGGACGATATATCGATACTAAAAAGTAAGTATCGAGAGTCGATATTTATTTGAATAAATTTGGTGTTTTATCTTTTCTTGTAAAGTATTTAAAAAATCACCGTAAACTTAATCTACTGTAAAAGCGCTGGCATGAAATTGATGATCAGTTATCACTTAGGTACTCCTAGAATTTGATAAAAAAAGCTCGGCACGGCAACCCCGCAATGAACGAAGTTAAAGAGTGGTCATGGGGAAAATATCGAAATATCGATATTTTTTTTCGTTATCTTGAACTCCTATACTGATATATTTAAAAATATCGATATATCGAAAAACTAATTTTTTTAAATATCGACAGCCCTAACTAGAAGACTCGGGTGTCACGTGTTCAAATCATGACATCATAGTACTCCAACCAATGCGGTGCGTTTCAGAAATTTTGCGCGCGAATCTCAAAAAAAGCATTTTTCAATAATTAAATTTAATTATTAAATAATGATAAAATTAAAAAATAATTGTATAGGTACGTTTTTTAAGCAATAAAGATTACAAAGAAAAATAATTTGTTCATTTTGGAGTTTTGTGCATATTCCTTATTATGCTTGGAACGCTAATATACTCTTATTTATATTATTTAATATTTGTCATAAATCTTTAAATAGCTCTGCTGTATAATTTGCTTATTTAGGATAGTGATTAGAGGTGTGTAGTTCCGGATCGTAATAGTTCCAGGAACTATGTCCACCGTCGGAACTATGTCGGTCCAATCCGCGGTGTGAAATTAAACAGTTCCATGTCCGAGTAACTGTCATGTGCGCCGGAACGAATTGTCGAACATGTTACGATCCGACTACAGAGCCGACCGACTTCGTCCGAGTAATCACGAACCGACCAAGGACGAGTATAGTTGGGATGTTATGATACTTTTTATATTATGCAATTATGATACACAATGCGAATATTACACTTTGCGTTAAAGACGACAATTGATTTATTAATATTTAATTTTAGTTTCTCGCTCGCTAATGACCTTGACTTCCGATAACGGGCCCCATTTGGTTTAAATAAATGTTTCGTTAATTTTCATTATTTTGAATTTTAATTTATGTGAACTTTTTATATGTACAGTATAAAATGATGACGGTTTTAGTTTTAAAAATGTATAATGCCTACTTATTGTTAGATTTTTTATTTCAATTAAATCGAAGAAGAGTTTGGAACTATTTAATTATCTCCACTGACACTGCTTATACAATCAGTGGACATAATTAAACAGTTCCTGGACATAATTTAACCATTCCTAGACATAATTAAATAGTTCCATAGAAGTCAAACATTTGAAGTAATCTGATCTGAACCTGTGGAACTAGATAGTTCCGCGAACATGATTTCCGGACATAGTTCCGATAGAGAAGTGAATCGTTCCATGTTCAATCCGCTCCAGGACATGGTTTGCGCATGTCTAATAGTGATGGTATTGGAATAAAGGTGCGATATGCTTGCATAGTAGTCAAGTATATGTATATACACACCTTTGTAAAAAGACGGGCGGACGACTCGCCTTTAGCGCCTGCTACCAGCAGCGCTATAATTTTACCACCTCAAATTGATTTGCATGCTTGTCTGAAATGTTGGTATAGCTTTTATTTCAAGTGTTCCTTCACTTGCATAAATGTTATGTGCATATTATATCCCTCACTCGTCTTCTACGACATCCACGGGCAAGATAGGGAGTGGTGAATTGTATTTATACTCCGTCACCACATAGAAAAATTATTCTTATAATTAACAATTATAATGTCATTCGTTCAATAAGCATCATCATTTCAGCTCATATACGTCCCACTGTTGGGCTCGAGCCTCCTCCACAATAGGAGGGAAATTGACCTTACTATACTACGCTGGTCAGACAGGTTGGTATAGGGTTTTATTTCGAGTTTTCCTTCACTTGCATAGATGTTATATTTGTATTATATCCCTCAGTCGTCTTTTACGACATCCACAGGCAAGATAGGGCTTACTTTTTCACCACGCGGATAATTCAATTCAATACGATTCAATATTATACTAATTATAACGGTGCATTTTCAAATTTAAATTATTATATTTTACAGACCAAAGCACAGCGCCGGTATATTCTGGCACAACCCTGCTGAGACTTGGGTGGATGTTGTTAACTATGCCGACAGTACTGTCGTGTCGTCGTTAGTCAATCTCGTCACTGGCGGTCAGAAGAGACGTGTGGACGCGAGGTATTAATTTATTAAGATCTTAAGTAATGAGTATTGGAACAGTCTTGGTCTTCTTACAAAGTGGGTATGACATAATAGTGATGGCTGCTCTAGTGGTTAACTCGTGATTGGAAGCCGCTTTAGGGATATTGTCCAGCCAAAATCTTTTGCATTATATTTAAGAATTATATTTGAAGGGCATCACACTGGAGCTATTACTACGCATGTTGATTATTATACATTTATATTAATTTAAAGGGAAAATGTAAAAATTGATAATATGTAAGTGCTCGTACGGGGTTTGTGCATGAAAATTGATTTGAATATGTATCGCCATGCTTGTTAGGCTAATTGGCGACTGCAGTTGCTGTTATAAGTTTGGTTATGCGTTAGATTTTCATCTCCAATGAGAAAGTAGCCGTCAACATATGAGGATTTTTGCTGGCTGTATGGATACCAATACTACAATTTGTACATAGTTCATGGTTGTCGTAAAAGATGACTAAGAGTTTTGGAAAGACCTGGGTCAACTCCAGCTAATGCTGTCTGGTCAGCAGTGACATTCTCAAGGAGGGTGAATTCCAGGCCGGTCTTAAAACTATTGTTTAAATGTTCAATGGCAGAACACATATTATGTTATGTGTTCAATGGTAGAACAATACATATTGAGCCGATCCTAAAGCCATTAATGGTAGGACAACACTGTTGATAGTTGTCTGTCTACAGCCGCCGGCCAGTCCGTCCGGGGTGGTACCATACTGAACAGAAAATTGACGTCTTTTTTTTTTTAGGGGGTGGGTTGCGGTGGGCGCGCCTCCGCACCACTCCGTCCGGGGCGACAGAGGGGCTTAAGCACACAACTACCGCAACCCACCCACGATGGACGTCGCCTTCGTTGTTGGGCCGACCACCGGAGCAGGGTTACTTGTCATCGGTGGTCGGCCCGACGGAATACGCCCTACGTGGGGTACCCTCCCATCGACCGACGTCCACCCCTTGGGGAGGACGTCGGTCTTTCCTCACGCGGTCGGCCTCTCGGCGGGTGACTGACTAATCCCCGGTCACGTCACCCGCGGCCTCGGCTAGGGAGCAGTAACAATTTGTTACTGCACTTCGTTCGGTGAGCGAGAGAGCCGAAAGCACAACTTTCTGAAGACGTTTGCGTGTGGTGGGTTTTGGTGATGCCTTTAGTATCACCGAACCTCATTGCACGCATTCAAACTCCCTTCACTTTCTTCACGGTAGGTAGCAGCCTAGCAAAGGACCATGAGCGGCAGTATCACTCACCATCAAATGTGCTGTTTGCTCGTTTGCCAACAACAGCAATAAAAATTCAGCTCATATACGTCCCACTGCTGGGCTCGCGCCTCCTCCACCATAAGGGGGAAATTGACCTATATATAAATCTATATCTATACCAATAAATAGAATTGGAGTGTCTGTTTGTAATGTCAAAATAATAGGCTTTTTTCATGCTCACACGGTTATTTGCACGACACCTATGCCTAAAATACAGATTAAAAAATTTTTGTCTGTCTGTTTGTTCCGGGTAATCTTCAAAACGGCTGGACCGATTTCAAAAATTCGTTCACCAATGGAAAGCTGTAATATCAGGGCGTAAACTAGGCTATATTTTATCCCGGTATTCCCACGGGAACGGGAACTATGGGGGTAAAACGACTAAAACCGAAGCGAAGCGAGGGCGGGTTGCTAGTTATTATATACTAGCAACCCGCTCTCGCTTCGCTTCGGTTTCAGTCGCCTTACCCGCGCTAGTTCCTGTGGGAATACCGGGATAAAATATAGCCTACGTTACTCCTTGATATTATAGCTTTCCATTGGGGAAAGAATTTTTGTAATCGGTTCGGTGGTTTAAGCGTGAAAGCGTAACAAACAAACAAACATCCTTACTTTCGCATTTATAATATTAGTAAGGATAAATTGTCCTATATACCATTCTGCTCAGCCAGGTTGGCGTTGGTATGGGGTTTTGTTTCGAGTTTTCCTTCTCTTGTCGTCTCGTCTTTTACGACATCCACGGGCGCGGGGAAAACGAAATATACAATAAATAAATTTGTTATGACAGGTTCATGTCCGAAGCTAACGTGATTGATGTGTTCGTGTTCCTTGGAGACAAACCAGCTGATGTGTTCCGGCAGTACACGGCGTTAACTGGTACCGCTCCATTACCACCTGTGAGTATTGTCACCTGTGAGTGTTGATATCTTTATTAATTGTAAAAAAAACTACTTTTACGGAATATATCGCGTTGTATTTGATTTGTTGATTTAAATTGTAACAATAATTGCTACAAATTTAATAATTAATAATTACTAACCATAAACAATATTTTTTTTTTTCGTATAGAATCATTCTCTTCTTACACTGGCAATAAATTTGTACTAAAATGTGGGTCAAAATTTAATAAATTTATAACTAATTTTCTGTATCGGGTAGATAATTATAAATGTCTGTAATAACGATTACTTGTTGGACGTGAGACACTTCAGTCCGCCCGTGACCATGAATGCTGCAAAGTGTTCGAAACGTCGGGCAATCATAAATCAAATACAACGCGATATAATCCGTAAAAGTAGTTTTATTTACAATGTGTAGTGCTCGCGTAAACATCAGATATCATTATATCTTTATTAATTTTTCAAGATTTTATACATCATCATCATCGGAGCTCACATACTTCTCACTGCTGGGTTCGGGCCTACTCCACAATGGGAGGAAATTTGACCTATACCGTGCTGGTCAGACATGATGGTATAGGGTTTCATTTCGAGTTTTCCTTCTCTTGCACGGATGTTGATGTTACGACTAAGGGATATAATATGCACATATTATATCCCTTAGTCGTCTTTTTACGACGTCCACGGGCAAGATAGGGAGTGGTGAATTGTATTCTTACTCCATCACCACACACACTTAAGACTTCATAAGTGATACATAAAATTGATGCTATTGATGATAGAAAGTATGTGTAATGTTTTCTTTAATGTTGTCTCTTTCAGTCGAAGATGAGAGCTTATGACTGAGGGTCGAAGGGGGCGTCGCGATTGTCTCTGTCTTATGACGTCACGACTCTGTAACGTGTTGCGTGACGTAATGCAATAGGGTGTCCCTATGGCGCCATAGAGATGTATGACCAGTGGATTATGAGATCTGCGTGCATATTTCATACCTTTTTTTTGTCATGCTCGAATCTTAAGTCCACACAACTAGTGTAGTTGTTAAAATACTGAACTGTCGTGTGACGTATCGCTAATTTGATTTCCATCTAGGGCAATACCCTTTACACAAATTGTTTTTCTCAGTCTGGCTGTAATTTGTGTCCGTTAATTATATGTTGGACCGTGTTAGTCCGTGTGGTGACGGAGTAAGAATACAATTCACCACCCCCTATCTTACCCGTGGGTGATCGTACGAGACGACTAAGAGATATAAAACGCATATAACATCTATGCGAGAGAAGGAAAACTCGAAATAAAACCCTATACCAACACGTCTGACCAGCGTGGTATAGTAGGTCAATTACCCTTCCATTATGGAGGAGGCCCGAGCCCAACAGTGGGACGTATATGGGCTGAGATGATGATGATGATGAATTATATGTTTGTAATGTCCCCCATAACAAAGATTATTTCCTTAGAGTAGGATGTAGTCTTTAAAAAAAATTGTCCCTGAAATTTATATATGAAAAGGTATTACAAGGCTTACATTACGTAGCACAAGGTTCCTTAATCTAAAAAACTTAGTAAAAAAGATATCAAATCATCTCCTTGCCAATTTATGCCGACTGATAAAAATGATGATGATGAATGTTTTGTTAAAGAAATTCTCACTGGCGTACCACCAAAGCCGCTGGAATTATATGGACGAGGCTGACGTGCGCTCCGTGGATGAAGGATTCGACACCCACGATATACCCGCTGATGTCATCTGGCTAGATATCGAATACACTGACAGGAAAATGTAAGTAACAAAAACATAGATGACAATACTTTGTACTGCTATAATCATCATCATTTCAGCTCATATACGTCCCACTGTTGGGTTTGAGCCTCCTCCACAATAGGAAGGAATGTGACCTTATTATACCATGCTGATCAGACAGCTTGCTATAGGGTTTTATTTTGAGTTTTACTTCTCTTTCATAGATGTTATATGCGTAATATATCCCTTAGTTGTCACCATGCGGATTTCCGCATGGTGACAACTAAGGGATATATTACTTAATTTATAGCAGTGCATATTTATGCACTGCTATAAATTAAGTGGGAAACCAGGGTAGACCCTGGTGGCTATACATGGAGGGACACTGGAGGCGTTTCCATGCTTCGTGTAAGGTCACTATAAAACTCCCTCCAAGCATATACTCCTTTTTTTTGGTATTGCCAAACTTTATAGTACTCATTGCATATTTTTTTCTCTTATTTTCTCTTCCTTGGTAGGCAACGGTCTAGCTGTGTCCTTAGTATTGCAAAGGTCTATAAAGAGCAGTATCATTTACCAACAGATCTGCTGCTTGCTCTTTTACCTGCAGCAATTAAAAATTATATGCTTTTTTCGCTACATGTGGCTGTTTTATAACGGCAGAGTTTTTGTAAAAATTATAGCGTTTATTAGGATTTGTCACTAGATGGCGACACTTATTTTTGTAATTATTGCCAACAACAATTAAAATGAACAAATTACCCCTTAGATGGGGTATTGTATTTTTCTCTCTGTGGTGACGAAGTAAGAATACAATTAAACAATATATTTCCCGTGATTGTCAAAAAGACAAGGGATATAATATGTAAGTAAGAAAGGGAAAACGAAAGAAAACCCCTATACCAACACGTCTGACCAGCGCGGTATAATGGGTCTATTGCCCTCCTATTGTGGAGGAGGTTCTAGTCCAACACTGGGACTTACATAAGCTGAAATGATGACGACTGATGATACAATTTTAAGTTATTTACTTATTTTTCATATTTAGAAAAATAATTTACAAAATGGCGTATAAAATTTACAAGTTAATTCGTGTTGGGTGAAATTTAACCACGAAAAAACAGTAAATTATTAGATACGATATAGATAACATCATTCTACAAGGTAGATCGGGTTCAATGACCAATTTAAAAAACTTAAATAGCTGTGTGAAAATGCTTATAATGGATAAAAAGAATCAGTTTTAATAGTAATAGACTATTAAAGTCGATTCTTTTTATCCGTGTGGCGAAAGAGTAGGAAATCACCGCCTATCTTGTCCTTGGGTGTGGTAAAAGACGACTAAGGGTGAAAATATCCATATAAAATCACTGCAAGAAAAGGTAAACTCGAAATAAAATCCTATAGCAACGTCTGACCAGTTTGGTATAGTAGGTCAATTTCCCTACTATTGTGGAGGAGGCTCGAGCCCTGTAGTGGGACATATATGAGTCGAAATGTAAGGCAGATTTTTTATCATGGTAAATTATTGCCGTTATAATGAACCATTTTCTTAGGTACTTCACTTGGGACTCATTGAGATTCCCGAACCCCGCGGAAATGGTAGCAAATTTGACAGCCAAGGGACGCAAGATGGTCGTCATCGTCGACCCTCACATCAAGAGAGAGCCTGGCTACTTCCTACACGAAGACGCAACTGAAAAGGGCTACTACGTTAAAGATAAAGATGGGAAGGATTATGAAGGTATGTAACTTATATCTCGGATGTCGATACGTCCATACATAGGGCTCCCATATCTCCGTAAGCAGGCGAGCGTTCTTAGTTAACTCATACAAAATCTTTATAATATATTTCTTATATATATCTTTATGATATAGCTCTTCCGTATCCGTGGTGCCGTACTGCTGGGCTTATCGTAGCTGTACACCCACTTATTGGCTGACTAGTCATTTTGTTTTCCTGTCTCCCGCTTTGCCTAGGAGGGAAGTGGAATCTCTCTTTCCAACTCCTGCTCTTTAATATTTTCTAATTAAATTCGTTGCGGGTCCCAAGACAATTAAAATCATATCCCGGGACTGCCTGAGGGTCAAACCTCGGTGTCATTTATGGAAACCATTGTGGATCCTGGCTTACAGGAGTTACAATGGCAGGCATGTGTGGTGGGATTCGTTCCAAAAAAAAATATTTCTTAGGTATGTGTGTGTCATTAAACTGCTCCTAAACGGCTGAACCGATGTTGACGAATTTTTTTGTGTGTTCAAGAGGATTCAAGAATGATTTAGATTTACAATTGGTCCCGGTAGGTGGCGCTGCTGTCGATTTCAAGGAGGATTCCTTTTATTTTATTTGAACAGAACGTCTCTTCGGTCAGCTAGTATATCTATATATAACTAAAGGATTATAACACGCATTTAACATCAATGCAAGAGATGAAAAATTCGTAATAAAACCCTATATCAACCTGCGTATCTGGCGTGGTATAATAGGCCAATTTCCATCCCATTCTGAAGGAGGATTAAGCCCAGCAGTGGGACGTATATGAGCTAATGTTGGTGGATTAATACGGCACTGCTGTATAGTAGCACCTTTGCAATACCAGGGACACAGCTAGACCGCTACCGTGAAGAAATTGCTCGTCTTAAACCTCGTTTAAAAGTAATTAGGTTAAGATCAGGATTATAATGATTCGTCATCATCATCTCAACCTATACATGTGTATCAAGTTATGGGGCAACTGGTCAAATGGGAGTTAGGCAATGGTGGTAGGAACCCATGACAAAAATCTATACCAATAAATAAAATTGGAGTGTCTGTTTGTAATGTCAAAATAATAGGCTTTTTTCATGCTCACACGGTTATTTGCACGACACCTATGCCTAAAATATCAGGGCGTAAACTAGGCTATATTTTATCCCGGTATTCCCACGGGAACGGGAACTGCGCGGGTAAAACGACTATAACTTATAACCGAAGCGAAGCGAGGGCGGGTTGCAAGTTTAAAATAAAAATATCGATTCGTTAATGAATTCGAGACATGTAAAATTTTCACGTTTGTCATCGCTTTTTCGTGTGAATCAGATTGAAATGTATAAAGTCAGTGATAGTTAGTCAGCAACATATTCGGACTTTGTTAAATGTTCATTAGAAATTGAATAAATCAGTGATTTCGTTCGCATAAGCAAGACAAACTTTGCTTCAAATCAGCTGATTGGCCGATGACCGTTAACAAGGCGCCTTTGTACCTACGTTACCATTGAAGCGTTTTTGCGCAATTCATACCTATTTATACTGTCGAAGCTTTCCATGCTACATGTATCCTGTCTGTACATGCCTACATAATACGTAACATTTAAGGCATAGACTCTTAGACACACATCTTTGAAATCACTATAACTTTATGTTATGTTTTTTGTGTAATATTATACATTCTAATTACGATCTATGACCGTTAAACTACAACATACTCGAACAGTTGCCCCATAACCTGATACGTCCTCTATATGTCCCGCTGTTGGACTGAGGCCTTCTCCATAATAGGAGGGGAACTAATCTACCATTCCACGCTGGTCAGATTTGTTGGTATAGGGTTTTCTTTCGAGTTTTCCTTCTCTTGTATCGATGTTATATGCATATTATATCCCTTAGTCGTCTTTTACGACATCCACGGCTAAGGTATGGAGTGGTGATGATTCTTACTCCGTCACCACATGGAAGTGATAATGATTATTCCATCCATCCATCCATCAGCCTACAAACGTCCACTGCTAGACATAGGCTTCCCCGCGAGAATGCCACTCGGAACGGTCCTGCGCCACTTGCATCCAACGGTTCCCTGCGACTGAGAATGTCGTCAGTTCACCTAGTGAGAGGTCGTTCTACGCAGCGCCGTCGGATTCGTGGTCGCCACTCAAGAACTTTTCTTTCCCAACGGTTGTCGGTTCGACGAGCGATGTGGCCTGCCCATAGCCATTTCAACGCACTAATTCTGATGATGCCATCGGTAGCACCAAATTTCAAATAAAAAGTCAACAGAATCGGTAAACAAATAAAAAAATTCTGATGTAAATAACGTAACGAATTGAAAACCTCTTGTTTTGAAATCGTTAGATAAAGGCGTTCAGGGTTACGTACTTACTCTGAGCCGTCCGTGGTCGCCACTCAAGAACCTTTCTTCCCCAACGGTTGTCGGCTCGACGAGCGATGTGGTTTGCCCATAGCCATTTCAACGTGCTAATTTTGCGGGCTATGTCGGTTACACCCGTTCTTCTTCTTTCTTAATGATTATTCCATTTTAATAAATCTGATACCTTCAGCTATTTCGTGAGACGGTAATTAATATTTTGTTACAGGTTGGTGCTGGCCCGGATCCTCGTCATACCTTGACTTCTTCAACCCGGTTGTCAGCAAGTATTATTCAGAGAGGTACCGATATGAAAACTTCCCGGGTACTAGCAAAGATGTACACCTATGGAATGATATGAATGAACCTAGCGTAAGTTTTTTTTTATGAAATAATTAGTTTTATGTTTCTGTATGGTGATGGAGTAAGAATACAGTTCAACTATCCCTATTTTGCTTGTGGATGTCGTAAAAGGCGACTAAGGCATATGATATGCATATAACATCTATGAAAGAGAAACAAAACCTTTTTCGTTATATTTAATAACTATATTGTATGATGGTTCGAAAGGCTGGAGCTATTAATAGACGTGTTGTTGTATATTTTGTCCGTGTGGTGACGGAGTAAGAATACAATTCACCACTCCCTATCTTGCCCGTGGATGTCGTAAAAGACGACTATGGGATATAATGTGCACATAACATCTGTGCAAGAGAAGGAAAACTCGAAATGAAACCCTATACCAACATGTCTGACCAGCATGGTATAGTAGGTCAAATTCCCTCCCATTGTGGAGGAGGCCCGAGCCCAACAGTGGGACGTATGTGGGCTGCGATGATGATGATGATGATGTTGTATATTTTATTTAAATAAAAATAGAAAATGAATAAAAAATCCCTCAAACCCGCTGAGTTTCTTGCCGGATCTTCTCAGTGCGGTCGCGTTCCGATCCGCTAGTAATTTAAGGTAAAATGTAAAAAAATGACTATGTAAGTGCCGCCGCGAAGTTTATTTTTATTATATACTAGCAACCCGCCCTCGCTTCGCTTCGGTTTCAGTCGCTTAAACCCGCGTAGTTCCCGTTCCTGTGGGAATACCAGGATAAAATATAGCCTATGTTACTCCCTGATATTATAGCTTTCCATTGGTGAAAGAATTTTTGAAATCGGTTTGGTGGTTTAAGCGTGAAAGCGTTACAAACAAACAAACATCCTTACTTTCGCATTTATAATATTAGTATGGATTTGAATTTGAAAACTCGAAATAAAATCCTATACCAACCTGTCTAACCAGCATATTGTCCTCCTCCTGTCAATTGCCCTCCTATTGTGGAGGAGGCTCGAGCCCAGCAGTGGGACGTATATGAGCCGAAATTATGAACTAGTTACGCTCAGGGATTCGTTCATCTATTATCCCTGAAGATAGTTTAACAGTACATTTATTCTGTACTAGCAATCCGCCCTCGTTTCGCTTTGGTTTCAGTCGCCTAGACCCCGCATATGAAATCTTTAACATCTGAAATATTATGATACGCGACTGCAGTCCATGAGGCATCGGGCTCGATTTTCACACCGGATTTTTTATAGGGTTTTCTGAGAGAAAAAAAATAGCTTAAGTTAATTCTTGTATAAACAGGTACTTGGTGGTAAAATATTAATAAAATTGGTCCAGCTGGTTGGAAGATTACCCGGAAGAAACAGATAGACCAACAATTTTTAAAGTGATTTTTAGGCAGAGGTATCGTGTAAATTCCGTGTGGTCACGGAGTAGGAATACAATTCACCTCTCCCTATCTAGCCCGTGGATGTCGTAAAAGACGACTTAGGGATATAATATGCACATAACATCTGTGCAAGAGAAGGAAAACTCGAAATGAACCCTATACCAACATGTCTGACCAGCATGGTAGTAGATCAAATTCCCTCCCATTGTGGAGGAGGCTCGAGCCCAACAGTGGGACGTATGTGGGCTGCGATGATGATGTTCATGTAAACAACCCTGTGGGCATGAAAATACGTATTATTTTGACATTACAAACGGACAATTCATTATAAATGCGAAAGTAAGTTTGTGTAACAAAACGCTTACGCTTAAATCACCGAACCGATTTCAAAAATTCTTTCACCAATGGAAAGCTATAATATCAGGGTACTCTATTGCAGAGCCACCTACCGGGTTCTGTTTTTCTATTTTCAACTAATGATTTCTGTTTGTGAAGTATTAAAAACAATAAATTAAACAATTTTTACGGTCTTTGTTGTATTGGATTTTTGATTGTTTGACATTTCGAACATTTTTCAGCGTTCATGATCACGGTAGGACTTCCCCAAGTCATCGTTCGTTCGAGATTTGTATCCACCCGCTACAGAATTAGTTATTAAATTTTGACTCACATTTTGATATTGATAAGTGTTCGAAACGTCGGGCAATGAAAAATCAAATACAAACGCGATAAAATCCGTAAAAATATTTTTATTTATAATATTTCCAGCTGTTTAACACTTTGAATGCCGAGAGGGTCAAAGTACTAGATAAATGTGTCTCAACGTGTTTTCCCAATGGCTTTCGACGTATTAAGATGTTGCCGTGTGTTGACGAGAACAAGTAACCACACCCTATCTTGCCCGTGAATGTCGTAAAAGACGACTAAGGGATATAATGTGCACATAACATCTGTGCAAGACAAGGAAAACTCGAAATAAAACCCTATACCAACCTGTCTGACCAGCGTAGTATAGTAAGGTCAATTTCCCTCCTATTGTGGCGGAGGCTCGAGCCCAACAGTGGGCTCTATATGAACTGAAATGATAATGATGAAGCTCTTTAGCAATTAAATATATGCGTGTAATTAAGTTATGAATGCATTTATGATTGCAATAATAACGGAGTTGTCTAAAGATTGTCCTTCCGAACCGGGTATCATAGGTTCGATCACCATGCATGACAATTCTATGATCCACAAATGTGTTCCGGGTCTGGGTGATATTTCTGTCTGTTAGTTGTATATTTGCGAAGTTCTGTATAGTTCGGCACATTAATACATTCGTCCCTTAAAAAATAAAACCTTTTTGTGTTGAGGTGGTTTGGACATGTAGAAAGAATGAGTGAAGAGATAGTGATGAAGCAAGTGTGAGTGAGACAGTTGCAAAAGCAAGACCACGCCGTACGTTTCTAGATCAAATTGGAGATGTACTTGTGAAAGGTCATGTTAAAAGTATGCGTAACCTAACCGTGCATACATGAAGACTGATGAGTGTGAGTGAAGCGATGGAAGCTTAGAATAATAACGTATAGAAGGTAAGTCCGCGCACAGAAAATGAAGCATTTTAATTAGAGCCTAATGGAGCTTACGCCGCACCTGTTCCGTAGTGTACAAGGTCACTGTACTGCACGTACGTACGCAACTCTTAAAAAATAAATAGGTAATTATGACGGTTTGTGCATTCAAATGGTGTCATAACACATTTGAAATACATAAAAAGTATTTCGACGATTTATGTTAATAAAAACAAAATTTGATTTCATAATTTGTATAGTGGTGTGCGTGTGTATGTGTGTAATCGCTTGCGCGCCATTAGTATTGTTTGCTTTATATTTTTGATGGCTTACGTATCATTCTATACTTACGTTATTATTCTAAGGATAGAAGTATGTCGGGATCGTGGCTTGTGGCAATCCGTAGTCTCTGCCTACCCCTTTGAGAAGCAGGCGTGAGGCTATATATGTAAGTATGTATATATTTTATAATTATGACTAAATTTATTTTCTCAGGTGTTCAATGGTCCAGAAATCACAATGCCCAAAGATTGTCGTCATTACAAGGAGCCTCAAGATGGTCATGATGGTCTTGCCTCATTTTGGGAACACAGGTATTTCATTATTTTTAACCGACTTCAAATAAGGAGGTTTCTCAATTCGACCGTATATATGCTTGTTTTTATGTTTGTTCGCGGATAACTTCGTCGTTTATGAAACGATGTTGATGATTCTTTTTTTGTTGGTTTCTTTGGTTGTTTTGTTGGTTTATCGAAATCGGCCTAGTGATTTTTGAAAAATCAATAAAATTCTAAAAATTTATTTACATAGGCCACATTATTGAAGGCGGTTTCTTTTTTTGCAAAAAATAATTTATTAATCATTTCTCTAAAAACAAATAATGTTCGTAAAAATTACGATTTTACGAAAGAATGGAGACTGGAGACCTCTAAACAAAATTTTATGTCAACCCACTTGGTCAGCCTATCGATGATTAACAATTCTTGAGAATGTCGTCAATCCAATCATTGACCTTAACTCGCACACAAAATTTCATCAAAATCTGCCCAGCCGTTTAGGAGGAGTTTATTCACATACACACATACAGAAGAATTATATATATATAAAGATTATTGGAGGTTCCATGTGGCAACAGTAAGAATACAATTCACTACCCCCTTTCTTTGCCCATGGATGTCGTAAAAATCGACTAAGAGATATAATAGGCATATAATATTTATACAACAGAAGATAAATTTGAAATAAAACCCAGTACCAACACTGTCTGACCAGCGTGGTATAGTAGATCAATTTTCCCTCCATTGTAGAGGAGGTTCAAGCCCAACAGTGGGACGTATATGAGCTGTGATGATGACGATTTGATGTTAGTACGACTAGTAATACTTTCCAACCTAGTCAAAAACCTGCATAAATATGTGACTAATACAGAAAGGGCAAGAAGAATGAGTACTCGCAGAAAGGACCTGCCAACTATTCTGCGTCCAAAGTTAAATGTTGTTCAACATAGCTCCAGAGTACAAGCCGTAATATTGTATAACAAATTATCTTACGATTTCAAAATGATTAAAAGTCGCACTATATATAAAAATAAATTAAAGTCACATTTTTTGAAAAAATATCACTATAGCTTAGATGAATATCTCAGAGATAGAAACTGAATAATCTATCAATTTCAAAAATAAAAATAGAATAATTATTATGTCAAACAAAAATAATTTTGAATATACTCACCTTACTTTTATAAAAACAGAAATATTATCAACAATATTATGAGTTGTGTAGTTGTATTTGTAATAGGATAAACATGTAACATTAATTTAGGTACTGTTATTTTATTTTCGACACAAATGTAAATTTGTTATGAAATAAATGCCTTATGTCTTAAATGTTATTTACAGACATGTCCATAACGAATATGGGTTATACAATATACGTTCAACACATGAAGGTTTGCTGGACCGCGGTAATGGAAAATATAGACCGTTCATCCTTACACGGTCCACCTTCGCTGGGACTCAGAGGTATGTCGTTGCAATTACTTTTATTTTTTTCTTTTTGATGGCCCTTTTGATTTGAAACATTTATAGGCGAGGGTAAACCTGACCGTTGGCGTGGCGTAAAGCGAAACATGCCGTGGCGAGGCCTCGCCACGCTCTATGATAGTAAGTGTAGTTCCGACCAATTGTCACAGTAATATCGTCAAAGGCATCGAATATATATTATTACAGAAATCACTGATTAAAAGAATTGAGTTGTCACAATTTGAAATGTTTTTGAAGTTTTAATTCTTGTATTTAATGAAAATAAATATTTATTGAATTTAAATCATCATTTTCTGGAAAAAAAACGTCATACTTTTAATACTTTATGCCATATTAGTTCCTATCATAATCTGTTCTTTTATGCTTGTACAAAATAATTTTGATGTTTCACATCTGACAGGCTCCTGGGCGACGGCTCAATTTTTTTTAAGTGTGAAATTTTATAGGCCATTTGTTCAATGCACATTGAACATGCAACGCAGCAAATTCAAAAGTAGAGCATGTCAACATACAAGTAAAGCATGTCAACATACAAATTTGCAAAATTAGCACTGACATGATTAAAGACGCTGCGTTATACTTTACACTTACGACACACTAACACAAAATGGTATATGTGTGTATTAGCAATAAGTAGTATATAAGGTGTACATTGTGTAAAATAAATCAGATTTGAATTTATTCATCTCTCAGTTACATCCCTCTCACTGTGGCCAAGACACCCTTAGCCGTCAGTTCTGACCAGTCGAGTGAGTCTGCTTGACTGGCAGTGAGAGTTACCAATCCTCCACCCAAACCTCCATCTCACTGTGGCCAAGACACCCTTAGCCGTCAGTTCTGACCGGTCCTGTGAGTCTGCTTGACCGGCAGTGAGAATTACCAATCCTCCACCCAACATCCATCTCACATCTACCTGTCACCTTAGGTAGCGCGGTGCAGGTATCCCATCATATAGGCTAGGAACTTAAGGGCTTTAGGTACATCAAACTATAACCTTAGGTTCTTCTGTCAAACACGGCGTTAGTCCACTAGCCCAGACTACGCCTGTACACCATTTGTATGGGAATATTAATACTAGCATTATATCTGTAGCTATGTTAATGTAACCATATATCTGCCAATAGATGTCCAAAACAAATACAGTATAATCTCATTAATCCGGCACTTCGATAGATCGGCACGGCCAATAATCCGGGACCCTCCGCCCACGCCTCCCTCGCCCCTCTATACCTGTGCGCTTCGGTCGCTCTCGCTGCGACGACTACTAGTAGTCTAACCTCAAAACTCAATTAAGGATTATTTTAAAACTAGTTAATTACATATATACCTACATGTTAATTTAATATATTACATATTAGCAATCCGCCCTCGCTTCGCTTCGGTTATAGGTTATAGTAGTTTTACCCGCGTAGTTCCCGTTCCCGTGGGAATACCGGGATAAAATATAGCCTAGTTTACGCCCTGATATTATAGCTTTCCATTGGTGAAAGAATTTTTGAAATCGGTCCAGCCGTTTTGAAGATTACCCGGAACAAACAGACAGACAGACAGGCAAAAATTTTTTAATTGCTAGTTTAGGCATAGGTGTCGTGCAAATAACCGTGTGAGCATGAAAAAAGCCTATTATTTTGACATTACAAACGGACACTCCAATTTTATTTATTGGTATAGATATTTATTCTCTCTGTGAAATGCTTTATTTTATTCATCACCTATGACTTTTTCACTATAATCCAGTAAACCGAACATTCCAATAATCCGGCACCCTCTGGTTTTTAATAGTGCCGGATTGGTGAGATTACACTATAAATGTAAAAGTAATACAGAATAATGTAATCCCCTCCGAACCACAATATACATAACATAATTCACATTTATAGTTCCATATGGTGACGCAGTAAGAATACAATTCACCAATTTATCTTGCCTGTGGGTGTCGTAAAAGACGACTAAGGGATATAATATGCACATAAGATCTGTGCAAGAGAAGGAAAGCTCGAAATGAAACCCTATACTAACATGTCTGACCAGCGTGGTATAGTAGGTCAAATTTCCTCCCATTGCGGAGGAGGTCCGAACCCAATAGTGGGACGTATGTGGGCTATGATTATGATGATATAGTTCAAACGATTATGGCTGGACTAGATGTCACAAACGTCACCCGATTACGATTTAACTACTAGTGCAGCCATCACTCCCTTCGACCACTATGGAAGGGAGAGATCCGTTCCACGCAGCTTTCGCAAGCAGATCAGTGAGCATGACTATAGTAATCACAAAATAAAAGGCCCGTTTTGACAGTTCACGCCCAAGAAGTTTTTCTATTTTTTACCGATCAAACTATTTTGAAGGTAATTACATTTTTCATTGACAGGTACCGCCCACTGGGCTAAGTGCTGTGGCATTTGAATACTAGTATTTAGACCAACCATTTACAGAATTTCACCAGCTGTGTACTGATTTTTACTGAAAATTCGAGACGTCAATATTGACAATATGAAAAGGAAATAATATGTATATATATATATATATATATGGGTAACGATAACTCAACTGACAATTTTGGCTCATCATCTTAAGAAAATGATTGATTGAAGATTCACTTTTTCTCGATATTTTTGTGATTGAGTGAATGTTATTGTATCCGAAAAATATTAAATGATAGAAAAATGACCATTCGTAACATTGTATCATTTCTACAATATCACAGTATAAGTAAAATTTTCAAATCAGAACTTTAATCCAATGCACTTTACAATACATATTCAAATCGATTATATACTCATATAAACTTGATTCTATTTATCGTGAGTATCGAGTACTGAATCGTATGGTTCATCACTAAATACATCGGTAAGACCAAGTGTCAAAACGGGCCTCTTATTTTGTGACAACTATAGTACAACATATTCACATAATACCAGGTACGCGGCAGTATGGACGGGTGATAACACAGCCGAGTGGGGCTTCCTCGCTGTATCCGTACCGATGTGCCTGTCGTTGGCCACCGCTGGGATCAGTTTCTGCGGATCAGATGTTGGAGGTTTCTTCAAATATCCAGAAGCTGAGCTCATGACTCGTTGGTATCAGGTAAGAATATACTCTAACTGGTATGATTACAATTTATAATATAATATAATTTTCTTTTTTTTAAGTTAATTGATTGAATTAAGAATTAATACTTGATAGATAGCCATTATTATTTTAAAATGAAAGAAAAAAAGGGAGACGCCAATTTGGCTTGGCGAATCGTCCTAAGAATCTGTATAGAAAATGTTATAGGGTATCATTTCGAAATTGTATTATTTCTCCGTGACCACACGGAGGGTAGTACGCGAATATTACACATTTTAAATAAAACTATACGAATTTGGACTTGTTGGACGTGAGACATCTTACTTCGTCCGTAACTATGAATGCTGTAAAGTGTTTAAAACGTCGGGCAATCAAAAGTCAAATAGAAACGCTATGAAATCCGCCAAAAATTTATTTATAATCTCAGATAGAAAAAATTTCTTCACTCGACCCCAAATAAGTAGTATAAAGGCAGGAATCGTGTCTACTCTGGTTATATTACTCATGAGCAAGATAAAAATTTATAATTTTTTTTTTGCATACAGTGGCAAACAGTACACCTGCTTTTAAATAAAACTACTTTACGGATTTTATCTCGTTTGTATTTGATTTTTGATTACCCGACGTTTCGAACACTTTACAGCGTTCATGGTCACAGGTAGACTAAGATGTCTCACGTCCAACAAGTCATTGTTACTGCAGAAAATTTATAATTATCTACCCGATACAGAAATTAGTTATTAAATATTGACCCACATTTTGATACAAAGTTTATTGCCAGTGTAAGAAGAAAATAATTCTATATGAAAAAATTATATTGTTTATGGTTAGTAATTATTAAACATTAAAATTAATAGTAATTATATTTAACTTTTTTCTGTATCGGGTAGATAATTATAAATTTTCTGCAGTAACAATGATTTGTTGGACTTGAGACATCTTAGTCCACCTGTGACCATGAACGCTGTAAAGTGTTCGAAACGTCGGGTAATCAAAAATCAAATACAAACGCGATAAAATCCGTAAAGTAGTTTTATTTAAAATGTGTAATACTCGCGTAAACATCAGAAATCATTAAATACACCTGATGGTGTTGCTGCCGCTCATGGACCTTTGTATGGCCGCTGTCTACCGCGAAGAAAGTGAAGGGATTGTGATTACGTGCAATGATTTTCGATGAAACCTAAGGCATGACTATAACCCATCACATGCAGGCACCCCCAGAAAGTTGGGCTTCCGGCTCTCTAGCTCACCGAACGAAACGCAGTTACAAATTGCCTTTATTCGGTCGCCGATTTTCTGCGATAGTATGGTACTATCCCGGATATACCGGTCCGCGGCTGTAGAGAGATAACTGTCAACAGTGTGGTCTTATCACTAAAATTAAATATAGATATTTTGTTTCAGGCTGCTGCATATCAAGCGTTCTTCCGTGCCCATTCACATCTTGAAACTAAACGTCGCGAGCCCTGGCTGTACGACGCGCCTACCCTGGCGCTCATTCGTGACGCATTGCGCAGGCGATATGCCCTTCTAGACTTTTGGTTAGTACTCCGTCGAAAAACCTAAACCCGCTTTGTTTACTCTGAAGTAAAAATATCAATTTTCTGTGTGGTGATGGAGTAAAAATACAAATCACTACTCCCTATCTTGCCTGTTAGATCTCAGCAACGCGTTTGACCAACTTAATCAACCAATTATTGAGAGAAATTTTTAATTATTACTAATTATGTTTAGACTTATTAATTGCTCGAAATAGGAGCTATATATGTGTCTTAAATTTTAAAAATCATAAAATATTGTTTATGCTTTGATGTGCTCGTTTTTGCTTTTTATAATGAGGGAACTCCTCATTATACAAGGGTGTGTTTAGGCCCTCTAATATTTATCGAGATGCAAATTCGCTAAAAGCTTTTATTATTCCTGCCATTCACTGGACGAGACTGACGATTTTATTACGTACGTGACACGTAAATATCCGCGGTACCGTACTCATCAACGGGGTCAATAACCGCGCTGCGTAACAATCAATAACCTAAACGTGGGCACGTCCATTTTGCGGCCTCGCCGTCAAGGTCGGCGACCGCGCCGCGCATAAGGGAACCCTTGGGCGATGTCGCTTAAAGTATTTACCGGGTTGAGAGCCCTCAGCGCTCACCCATAGTCCAGGCAAAGCTGTGAAAGCCATCTGCGGCAAACAGTTATACACACACAAAAAAAAAGGCGACATTACTATTAGCGACATCCCAAACCAGGGAGGCCTTGAGCAATAACGCTCAATGCTTTTATCAGGTCGAGAGCCATCAGCGCTCATCTACAGTCCGGTTTAAGCTGCTAAAACCATCTGCGGCTAATAGCTATAGACACAAAAAAAAACTTAATCAATGTAATGATGATAACTAATGATAAGTTGCGATTTGGCTATGCCTCTAAATCATCATCTCAACCTATATAAGCCCCACTATTGGGTTCAGACCTCCTCCACAATAGGAGGAGATATGACCCTACTATTCTACACTAGTCAGACCTGTTGGTACAGGGTTTTGTACCGAGTTTTTCCTTCTCTTGCATATATGATATAAGCGTATTATGTACTTTAGTCGTCTTTTACGACATCCACAGGCAAGATAGGGAGTGGTGAATTGTATTCTTACTCACTCACACGGAAAGTGCCCCCAATACATAACAGTAACTACTGTCGTTTGATACAAAAGACATTTTTATGAACATGCATCTATGTTTTGTACAGGTACACGTTATTCTACGAACATTCAATAGATGGACTGCCTGTCACAAGACCATTGTTCCAGGAGTATCCTCAAGAGGAAGATACTTATACAATTGATAACCAATATCTACTTGGTAAGTGTTCATATCCAGAGAAATATGAAAATCAATTCTTGGATTACTTATCTGCCGACTGTTCCAATCAGGCTTATAAATACATACCAATAGGAGTTGGTAATATGAGATTCTCAGATGCTGTCGTCATGCCCAATCCCTCCTAGTGATTTTGCAGTCGGTTTTTAGGCATTCCTCAATCAGGCAAGGGGTGGTGACACTTGTATTCTTGACCCGTTGTACGCGGACATCCAAGTAAGAGGTAAGGTAATCAAATCATTTATTCTGCATAGGCCCCTTGAGGGCACTTACATATTCTCAAATTTCACAACGTTTGAACACAATACAATAATCTACCACAGGATCGGAACGCGGCCACAAACTGAGAAGATCCGGCAAGAAACTCATCTTTAAAATTATTACGCTTGAACAAAATTAGATCTTATGTTGTACTATGTTCATTGAATGGGAGGAGGCAGGTTATGGTGTAGACACCATCCGACTGAGGTGGCGGGCGAGATCATAATCTCTTGGGTGCTTACCACTCTAGCGTCAAATGGGCACCCGCCCTGCGGGTAGCCCTGACGTAGTAGATGCCTTTCGCTGTTAAGCCGTAGCTAGTATAAATTATTTTCTGTGTATTAGGGATGATCGATGATCATCGATGTTGAAAGGAAAAACATCGATGTTGCTATAGGCAAAACATCGTAACATCGATGTTAACTGTTTTTAACATCGATGTTGAAAAGGCAACATCGATGTTGAAAGAAAAACATCGATGTTGAAAGGAAAACACATCGATGTTGCTATGGGCAGAACGAAAATTCCTAAAAAAAGGCCCATCAAATTTTTGCCTGGATGATTTTACTTCATCGTCGTAACATCGATGTCAAAAATATTCGACAATTTCCTAAAAAAAAAAAGGTCATCAAAATTTTGCCACGAGAATTTTATATCGTAACATCGATGCGACGATATCGATATTTCTGTAACATCGATGTTCGGTGTTCGATAAACATCGAACATCGATGTTGGGCTTTCGATGTTGACATCGATGTTAACATCGATCATCCCTACTGTGTATTAAGCAATATACAGAGCTGAACTAGCAAATATTAAAATGTTTCGTTTCGTTGTTTTTAAAATTTTGAAAGAAAGCTTTCAAAGCTGCCCGCAATCGTAGTCGGCCCTTATCCTTTGATCGCCATTTGCCTGCCCTCATCCCATGCTAAGTGGGGTCGGCAAAACATAATTTTACCTTCCATAACCTTCTATCAGCCGTCATATCTGCATTCACTACTTTCATACGCATATCCTCATTCTCCCACGATTCTTACGTCCATCCACAAACATATTGACAACCCTCCTCGTCACATACCCTTCATCCCTCCTCATCACATGTCCATACCAAGACAATCTCGCGCTCCTAATCTTCTCTGCCACTGATGCCACTTTCAGACTTCCTCTAATATACTCATTTCTTATTTTATCCAAACTTGTAACTTCACAAGGGCCTTATCCTTTGATACAATCCCATATTCCTTTTTATTTTGAAGTGCGAAGTATGCCGGAGACGAATATTCTTCAACTTTATATGAAACCCACAGTCAAGACAAGGGGTGATGAATTATATTCTTACTCCGTCACCACGGTTTTTTTTTAAGTACAACTTCGACTGTACAATCATATATATTTGTGTTCAGGTGATAAGCTGTTGGTCCACCCTGTGGTTGAGCCAGGCGTGCGCAGCGTGAAGGTATACCTACCGGGTGCCTCCACTCACACCGTGTGGTACGACGTGGATTCGTATCATGCTCACGCTGCGAACGGATACTTCACTCAAGAAGTCACCCTATCCAAGGTAAGCCAATATTATTATTCTTTCTGACTAGTTGATCGTTTTTTAAGTTAGACCTTTTTTGTATTAGGCTATATTTTTGACACACCCTGCCCAATCTGTCCTGGGCGACGGGGAGCGGCGTGCGGCGCTATAACCTACCAAATTTCCTCCCCATCGCCATTGGGCCGACCATCGATACCGTGTCCTTGACACCTGTGACTGGCCCGGCGGGCTACCCGTTCGGGTACTGTCCCTTTCGTCGCCCTGACATCATTGCCGCCCAGCGCGCCGACGACGCCCCGGCAATACTGCAATTTGCGTCACGTGGTAGGGGAATTCCTGTCGGACCCTCTCCGTAGTCTCCTTCCGCGCGACCGCGAAGTTAGATCTCTAAAAATACATCGGTGAAAATTGCACACAATTCCATGCAGTAGTTTTTGCGTGATGCGTCTACAAACAGGCAAAATTTGGACTCTCATGTTTGGTTTCCTTTGATATCTATGATGTGGCATCTTTTTTTAGGGTTCCGTACCCAAAGGGTAAAAAACGGAACCCTATTACTAAGACTTCGCTGTCTGCCCGTCCGTCTGTCTGTCACCAGGCTGCATCTCAAGAACCGCGATAGCTAGATAGTTGAAATTTTTACAAATTATGTATTTCTGTTGCCGCTATAACAACAAATACTAAAAATAAAATAAATATTTAAGGGGGCTCCCATACAACAAACGCGATTTTTTGCCCTTTTTATACATATATACATACATATATTCACGCCTTTTTCCCATAGGGGTAGGCAGAGACCACTTCCCTCCACTTGCTACGATCTTGACATACTAATTTCGCTTCCTCTACATTCATTAATCTCTTTATGCATATTCTTCGGTTTAGGGTACTTCTAACCTGGCCTTTCTTAAGGACGTCCCCGATAATAATTTTATAGATAATCGTACGGAATCCTTTGTGCGCGACTCCGACTCACACTTAGCCGGTTTTTTCTAACGCGAAGGATAAAATTTTTAGAAAGATTTTTATCTTGTATACGTACACAGATACACACACTCTTCTTATTTCATACTTGTAACCCGCCCTTGCTTCGCTGCGGTTTCAGTCGCTCTACCCGCATAGTTTTCATTCTCGTGGGAATACCGAGATAAAATATAGCCTAAGTTACTCCTTATTCAGACAGCTACCTGGTAGTAAAATATCAAAATCGGTTCAGCCGTTTTAACGATTACCTCAAACAAACAGACAGACAGACAAAATTTTTTTAAATCGTATTTATCGCGCAAATAACCGTGTGAGCATGAAAAAAGTCCAGTATTTTGACATTACAAACAGACACTTCAAATCTATTTATTTGTAGAGATTGAGCCACAGCTGACTACTTCAAAATGTTATAGCTACATTAATGTCTTGTTTCAGATTCCAGTATACCAGCGTGGTGGTACTATAATACCTCGCAAGGAGCGTATCCGACGATCTTCATCATTGATGGCTGATGACCCTTACACACTTGTCATAGCTCTTGATGCCAATGTAAGTACAACTATCCATTAGCTGATAAGTCTTCAATATGCATATACAGGATGTATCAGGTTATGGGACAACTGTTCGAGTATGTTGTAGTTTAACGGTCAAAGATCGTAATTAGAATGTATATTACACAAAAAAACAACATAACATAAAAGTTATAGTGATTACAAAAATGTGTGTCGTAGAGTCTTATGTCTTAAATGTTACGTATTATGTAGGCATGTACAGATAGAATACATGTAGGCATGTGAATCTTCGACAGTATTAATAGGTATGAATTATCCAAACGCTTCAATGGTAACTTAGGTAAAAAGACGGCTCGTATACGGTCATCGGCCGATCAGCTGATTTAAAGCGAAGTTTGTCTTGCTTATGCGAACGTAATCATTGATTTATTCAATTTCTCATGAACATTTAACAAAGTATGAATATGTCGCAGATTAAGTATCACTGACTTTATACATTTCAATCAGATTTACACGAAAAAGCGATGACAAAATTGAAAACTTTACACGTCTTTAACTCATTAACAAATCGATATTTTTCCTTAAAAATTTTTTCATGGGTTCCTTTCATGGGCCACCATTGCCTAGCGCCCGTTTAACCAGTTGCCCCATAACCTGATACATCCTGCATATTAACGGTAATAAATAAATTAGTAGCTACGAATATTATCAACCCTTACATTGTTCGTGGGTGTCGTAAAAGACGACAAAGGGTTTTATATAGACCTGAGGTAACTCAATCTGATGTCGTCTAATCAAAAATTACAATCCCTAGGAGGGTTGACATCAATCAGCCGGCTGGTTATAAAACTATTAACAATAACTTTTTAATATGTGCAGTAGAAACTCGATTATCCGGACCTTGGTTATACTGGCGTATATCCGGACTGCCAACCGCGACCTATGTATTGTACCTACAAATCGAATTTATGCAAGCATGAAAGTGCCTGAAATGTAATGTCCCCCTTGCGGGATGCCCCACGCGTTTCGTTATTGTTTTAGTTAGTGGCATGCCCCGCGGGATATGTACAGTAATACCCCGACTTACGCTACCCCGTTTTACGCGAATTCAAAGATACGCGGTTTTCTCATGGAGTGTTCAAGCCTTAGATTTACTTTTTTATTCGTAAAATTTCAATTATTTTTTATATATTATTTTGTCCATATTCTTTAAAATTATTGTCTTTGAACTAGTTTTAAATAACCAATTTTTTTACATTTGATATAAGCAAAATTAAATCCCTACTTACGCGAATTCGACTTATGCGGTAGTCGCTCGGTCCCACCTATCGCCCAAGTCCGAGGTATTACTTAATAAACGCATAAAATTATGTACATACTACATATGCACAAAATCGAAGGAGGTTTTTCATACATTCGATTATCCGAATGCCTACCGACAACAATTACTCCGGTTAATCGAGTTTCTACTGTACTATAAGAATATATTAACTCGACCCGGACGGATTTCATCAAGTTCCCATTTGATTTTTTTTCAGCGTTCATGACAGGCAGATTATGGTGACACCTTAACCCGCCCGTGACTATGAACGCTGAAAAATGTTCGAAACGTCGGACAATCCGTAAAAATAGTTTCATTTATAATGTGTATTCATGTTAAAGAGAAAAATCATGACAATGTTATAATTTTTAATTGTTTTTTTTTTTTCAGAACACGGCTCGTGGTACAATATATATTGACGACGGCGAGACCTATGAGTATTTGAACAATAAGTACATATACGCAAGTATTGAATACCAGCACAGCGGAATAACATACTCGTTAGTATTATATTAATTAAACTAGCAATACCGACCTCGCTTCGCTTCGGTTTCAGTCGGCTTGCCCGCGAATTTTAAATCTACAATATTTTCTAAAATATTACGACTGCTGTCCACGAGGCAACGAGTTAGATTCCCGAACAAAATTTGAAAGTGGTTTATTGAGAAGGATAATAGCCTAAGTTATCTATACCAATAAATAAAATTGGAGTGTCTGTTTGTAATGTTAAAATAATAGGCTTTTTTCATGCTCACACGGTTATTTGCACGACACCTATGCCTAAAATAGCGGTTAAAAAATTGTTGCCTGCTTGTCTGTTTGTTCCGGGTAATCTTCAAAACGGCTGGACCGATTTGAAAAATTCTTTCACTAATGGAAAACTATAATATCAGGGCGTAAACTAGGCTATATTTTATCCCGGTATTCCCACGGGAACGGGAACTACGCGGGTAAAACGACTATAACCGAAGCGAGAGCGGGTTGCTAGTTCTTTATATAGACAGTTACCTAGTGGTGGTAGGACCACACTGTTGACAGTTGTCTGTCTACAGCCGCGGGCCGGTCCGTCCGGGGTAGTACCATACTGAAAAAAAAAATGACTGCCCGCTGAGTTTCTTGCCGGATCTTCTCAGTTTGTGGCCGCGTTCCGATCCGGTGGTAGATTATTGTATTCTAACGTGTAATTTGACAATATGTAAGTGCCCTCAAGGAGCCTATGCAGAATAAATGATTTGATTTGATCTGGGCAGAAAATCGATGTCTGTGTAGTAGCAATGTGTTACTGCGCTTCGTTCAGTGACCGAGAGAGCCGGCAGCCCAATTTCCTGAAGGTGATTGGGTGTGGGGAGGGTTTTAGTGATGTCTTTAGTATCACCGAACCTTATTACACGCATTCACACTCCCTTCATTTTCTTCGCGATAGGCTGCGGCCTTGCAAAGGTCCATGAGCGCAAGCAACACTTACCATCAGGGGTACTGTTTGCTTGTTTTTAGGGTTCTGTTTGGAATTCTCCTTCTCTTGCATAGATATTATACATCCCTTTTACGACGCCCACGGGCAAGAGAGGGGGTGGTGAATTATATTCTTACTCCGTCACCCAATATATAGCAAAAAAAAAACTATGCGTATAAGAGCGAATTTCAACCTTTGTTCACTTGCCCACAGGTTCATCAACGAGAAAGCTCAATATCCAACAAGATCTTGGGTAGAACGAATAGTCATCGCCGGTATCAAGTCCCCGCCGAAAACCGCCAAACTCATCCAGGGTGACAAACAGACAGCCCTACAGATGACGCTTCATAAGGGCAACGATGTCCTAGTGGTCAGAAAACCGGCTGCAAGCATGACGCAAGAGTGGCGTATATCTTTTAGTTATTAAGTTTAGTTCAGTGATTTAATTATTTGTTGCCCCCAGTTTTCACCAATACCTAAATTTTAAGTAACACCTAAGACAGTTTATATGACGCAATATAATTGATTGCTATTATGTTAGAACATTGATGATTAAATTGTAATAAGTGTTTCCTAAATTTTAGGAGTCGTTAGTTAAGACGGGATTAGGACTAAATTGTGTAAAGAGCTCACACGGTCGCTGAATATAAAATTAATAACATTTTCTTGACCATATTTCTACCCTTAAGGGTACAATTTATAGAAATATACTACCCTCAAGTTGGACCAATCAACCAACAAGCCAAGCATCGCTTGGACCTTAACATATACATCCTGACACAAGATATTTTTATATATAAAGATATCTTCATTATTTTTAATGCATATGAGTCTTGAAGCCCGCAAGTCTGCCGCAAGTAAAATGGTATACGGTAATGGTATTTAGTTTGAAGTTTTCCTTCATCGCAATAATGTTATCATCTTACATGTCCTCACATATCCAATGGGCGGTGACAGAATGTATTTTTATTCCAACTACATTGCTCTTATTCCAATTACGTGCGTTTGACGCAATATGTACAAGTTTGCAAAAGTTTTACGATCGGTCTGACGTCCTGACGTCAACCCTACTTGGGAATGTAGTAGTAGACAACATCAGATGATATTGACTCAAGTCGATGTAAATCTCTTAGTAAGCTTTTACGACACCCACGGGCAATGTAAGTGTTGGTAGTATTCGTACCCGCCAACACACAGCAATAAATATATTATATATTCATTTAATTTACTTTTCCTCTTAATTCATTAGTCTTATACTCATTCCAGTGTCCAAATAATTATGTATAAACAATTTTGTCCATTTGACTGAGAGGTCATTTACGAGACAATGGGAGTTTTGGTGGGTAAGTGAAAACACACATTTTTTAAATTTAGTGAATTTTTTTACGTAGCGCCGATAAATTACTAAAACTGTATTAAAATATGAAAACGCTTTCACGTTTCAATAAAATTCTCTGAGGAAAATCGTTAGTAGCGTAGTTATTACTCTACCTGGTTCCATCATATCTATGGTATTTTATATTGTTAATAATATACCAGTAATTAGCAATAACCGTCTCTCAGACTTCAATGAGTGGAATTTATGAGAAAGGTTTACAAATTCTCAAGTCATAGATCGTTAACAAAATTACGTAAGGTATTAAAATGAGCGTATTCATATCGTAATTTTATTATTTTATGTAGATCAAATGTAAAATGTTAACTTTAATAATAAAGGTGTCTTTTTATGAGTGAATATGTTTTTTCTTATGTGAAACATCTATAGCCGTGTGTGAACCCGATCGTTGGAGTGGCGTTTACGCCACGCTTGGGTATTTACGTTTGTATAACGAAACCATGTTTTAGAATTTTGTACACCGCCATCTAGTGAGCTCAAAATTATTAACCTAAAGACATACTAATCAAAATAAATTTTTATCGAATAAAAATCATCACTTTCTGGAAAATCGTAATATTTTATTAATACTTTACACAGATCAGAACAGATTACGCAATCTGTTCTTTTATGCATATATATTTGTACAAAATTATTTCGATATTTCACATTGTTTCCATCCATCCATCAGCCTGTACATATCCACTGTTGAACAAGGCATCCCCACGAGAATGACACTCGGAACGATTCTCTGCCACCTACATCTAACGGTTCCCTGCTATATTCAAGATATCGTCAGTCCACCTAGTAGGAAGTCGACTTACTCTGCGCTGTCCGAATCGTGGTCGCCGCTCAAGAAACTTTCTTCCTCAACGGTTATACGTTCGACGGGCAATGTGCCCTACCCATTGGCATTTCAACGTGCTAATTCTTCGGGTTATGTCGGAGAAACTCAATTCTAGACTTATTAAGTTGGGTACAATGCAAACTTTTATTGGATACGGTGGCAAATGAGCAAACAGCACACCTGATGGTAAGCGTTGCTGCCGCTCATGGACCTTTGCTAAGCCGCTGCCTAACGTGAAGAAAGTAAAGGAAGTGTAAATGCGTGCAATAAGATTCGGTGATACTAAAGGTGCCATTCCAACCTCGGCTGCAGGCTGCGGACGCAGGTAGCAACGCATGACACGCAGCCGATAATGATTCCGAAGCTGGCTGCACGTGCTGCGGCAGGTTGCGGCTAATTCCTTCCAGACAGTATCTTTAGCCACATTATTTTTATATTTCATGTGGCTTGTATCAAAAAGAACAGGATAATTTGTAATAAGATTAATTAAATGATCTTTTTGAGCCTCCGAAAGTCTCATTTTCTTGAAATAAATATTAATGCTAAATCTAAATATCGAGAGCCGATAAAAATTGTGTGACTCATATTGCATAGAAGCAATATGAGCGCTAATTTGTTTGCAAATTAATTTTGGTGAGATTGGCTCCAAATAGCGACTACTTGGGACTTGTCTCAACAGGTTAGAGTGACGTAACTACATGCGCATCGAATTGCAGCCACAGCACTACTGGTCTGCGATCAGCTGCGGCTACAAGTCGCAGCAGCACTTGCAGCCGTAGCTCGGCAGCACGTGCAGCCGCAGCCGAGTTCGAAATGTTTTCACAGAAATCTATACTACTACATTAGGGATGATCGATGTTAGAAAAACATCGATGTTCGATTTGAACACCGAACATCGATGTTACAGAAATATCAATATCGTCGAACATCGATGTTACGATATAAAATTTTGATGAGTTTTTTTTTTTTTTAGGAAATCTGTCGAATGTTTTTGACATCGGTGTTACGACGATGAAATAAAATCTTCCAAGCAAATTTCGATGACCTTTCTTTTTAGGAAATTTCGTTCTGACAATAACAACATCGATGTATTTTCCTTTCAACATCGATGTTTCCTTTTCAATATCGATGTTAAAAACAGTTAACATCGATGTTACGATGTTTTGCCTATAGCAACATCGATGTTTTTCCTTTCAACATCGATGATCATCGATCATCCTTATACTACATAGAAAACCATCGTGTAGCCACAGCCGGCTTTGTGCAGCCGCCGCATGTGCTGCCTGCAGCCGAGGTTGGAATGGCACCTTTAAGGTGTGATGCCTTTAGTATCAAAACCCACCACGCGCAAACATCCTCAGAAAATTGATCTGCCGGCTCTCTCGCTCACCGAGCGAAGCGCAGTAACAAATTGCTACTACTCACGACGTCAATTTTCTACTCAGTGTGGTACTACCCCGTCCTACCACAAATGTTGAAGGTTGTGTGGAATACCTTTCATATGGTGATAGAGTAAGAATACAATGGCCAACAACCCTTATTATTATATTTATGAATTGTATTATATAACTAGCAAACCGCCCTCACTTCTCTTCGGTTATAGGTTATAGTAGTTTTACCCGCGTAGTTCTCGTTCCCGTGGTAATACCGGGATAAAATATAGCCTAGTTTACGCCCTGATATTATAGCTTTCCATTGGTGAAAGAATTTTTGAAATCGGTCCAGCCGTTTTGAAGATTACCCAGAACAAACAGACAAAAATTTTTTAATTGCTATTTTAAGCATAGGTGTCTTGCAAATAACCGTGTGAGCATGAAAAAAGCCTATTATTTTAACATTACAAACAGACACTCCAATTTTATTTATTGGTATAGATATGTCGAATGGCATCACACTGGAGCTATTAATGAAAGAGCATGTTGTAAGATGTAATTTTATTTAAGTGAAATTAGAAAATTAATAAAAAATAGACAATCCCGCTGAGTTTCTTGCCGGATCTTCTCAGTGCGGTCGCGTGCCGATCCGGCGGTATTTTTAATAAAAAATAAACAAAATGACAATATGTAAGTACCCCCGCGGGGTTTATACATAATAAATGATTTGAATTCGTGGGAGAACGCAAAAGAGGAATAAAGGAAGACAAACATAATATCGTTGCAATACAAGGAAAACATGAAACAAAATCCTGTACCTACCCGTCTGACCAGTATGGTACAGATTTTCAGTAGACAGGCAAGGGAGGTTAGGAGGCTCGACCCCAACAGTGGGACGTTTGGCCTGAAATGATCTTAATTTATTAACATGGATTTTAATTTTACAAATGTATCTTTGATTACTGAGATTTAACATTAAAAATACTAAATCTTATATATTTCTTGTGTACGTGTGTATGTCACTGAACTCCTCCCAAACGGCTGGACCGATGTTGATGAAATTTTTTGTGTTTTCAAGGGATTTCGAGAATGGTTTAGATTCACAAATGGACCCGCTAGGTGGCGCTGCTGTCGATTTCAAGGAGAATTCCTTTTATATCATTTGAACAGAACCAATGTCTGTTGGGTCAGCTAATTATTTATAAAAGGTTGTTTATAAGTGAAAAATATGATTAAGCTGTGTAATGGTGGCTACGAATACTGCCAACCATTGTGGATCTTGTAAAAACGACTAAGTTTTTCATCGACCTGGGCCAATACAATCTGATGCTGTCAAGTTAACAATTACATTCCCAAAGAGGGTTGACGTCAGACAGACGATCGGTCATAAGACTTGCCAAAACTTTAGTAATATATACTAAAGAAGGCATATTAAGTCGATCAAGTAATTGGAATTACAAAAAGGATGACAATAAACCCTCACTGGAGATCCGAAAAGGGAGATTACAACGGATTTCTAAAAGTTGGGTTTCAGTCCCGCGTGATGTAATAAATTTTCACTACAAATCAAGTTTATACAACAAAATGAGATACTTTTACGTCTCATTAAAACTAACTCGAAACTCCTTTCGAGTTTGTTTTAAAATAATATTAAATAAAAATAATAGTAATTGTCCGTGTAGTGACGGCGTAAGAATACAATTCACCACCCGCTTTATTGCCCGTGGGTGTCGTAAAAGACGACTAAGGGATAGGGATTATAATATGCACATAACATCTATGCAAGAGAGGGTAAACTCGATGTAAAACCCTATACCAGCCCGTCGTTTATTAATAAACAATCCAGGAGTACCCGTGTGCCGACGGAGTAAGAATACTTTTCACCAGCCCCTCTTACCTGTGTGTCGAAAAGGTGACGATGCATACAAATCTAGAAACACAAATAAATGAATAAACTTTAAAGATGCTTCTATGTGGTGACGAAGCAAGAACAGTTCACCGCATTTCTTGCCCATCGGGCCATACAATAGCATTGAAAATACAAAAGCATGAAAACTCAACGCAAATCCTTATATAATACCTAATACGTCTGACCAGTGTGATATAGTATCTCAATTTCTCTTTGATTGAGGAGGAGCCTCGATCCCAGAAGAGGGACGATGATAATAGTAAAGTAAAAAATGACTTGTTCGTGTGGTGACGGAGTAAGAATACAATTTACTACCCGGCCCCCTCTCTTACCCGTGGTTGTCGTAAAAGATGACTAAGGGATTAAATATATAAAATCTATGCAAGAGACGTAAAAATTTGGGAGCCAGCAGGATGAAAAATTATATAAGTACTTGTAATTGTAAAACTCGTCACTTATAATTAATCGGAAATGTGTTATTTGTTACTCTATATTCGAATTTGTATTTGCTGTTTTATAAAATAAATATTATTATAAAAACTCGAAATAAAATCCTATATCAACCCATCTGTCCAGCATGGCATAGTAGGTCAATTTCCCTCCCAATGTCCAGGAGTAGGAAGTATATGAACTGTGGTAATAAAAAATAATAGTGAAATAATTATAAACACGTTTATATTTACCTTGTTCAATAATATTTGTATTAAATAACAGTTGTCCTTTGCCGATATTGATTCTATAAAATATGACTAACTATATGTAGTTATAAAATAACTAACAAAAAAGCACACCTTTATGAATCAACATAAGTTCAAAATTAAAAAATATATTAATTTAAAGTCATTTTTACGAGTTACATTTCAGATTCAGATTATAACTAAAAAATAAATTTGTATAAAAATTAAATATGAATTAAGTTTCATAAATCAGACAAACATATTATTGGATTATCCATCAAATATTTTTTTTATTATAGACAACTTGGTTCTTAGAATAACAGATGCACTTATAAGGCCACTTGGATCAACGTTTTTATTAGCCAATTAACAAATAAGACTAGCTTCAACACACGTGGCTGACAACCACGAAAACACCCACAAATAAATGCTTAACAAAACTATAGCAATGGCAATTCAAAAACACCTATAAATGTCAATTAATATTAATTAATTTGTAACAATGTTACTGCAAAATGTAATAACTGCTTCTTACTATGTACCAATATAAGACACACTCCCTATTTCCTACCAATTTTTATTGGTAAATACAAAAAAATATCGTGCGTACAAAGTACAGATGTCAGAAGTGAAACCTCTTTGGTGCCACGTATTTTTTTTTTCAATACTAAAAAAAAGTAAAAACATCTTAAAAAATCTTTTACAACAAAAGAAAATTATATTCTCTCTCTCCTGATCTTTCGCATTCGCTTGCTCCCTACTCTCGCTCCATGGCTATGTTCGCCCTTTCTCACTCTCTCTCAATCGGTCTCTCCCACTTCTTGGACAAAAGTCCCACATTTTCGGGTCACTATTGCGTTTCATACGTAAAAATGTTACCCTCATGCGCGCAAAAAGTTTCACTTCAAAAAGGTTTAAACTTAAAGAATAAGAATCTTGGATTAAGAGATAAATCTTTTTGTCAGGGGATAAATTAAAAAAATAAACTTAACAGAGACAAATTACACCCAAACTCGCCACGTTTGGATATCGCTACTTCTATTTAGATGCCGGTACTTCTATTTGGATATCGGTATTTCTGTTTAGATACCGGTACTTATATTTGGATAACAGTATTTCTATTTAGATATCGATACTACGGATAATACTAAAACCAAACTTATATATATTAAAATATAATAATTAGGGAAAAAATCGGTACGAAGTTCGCCGGGTCAGCTAGTAAATAATAATTATAATTACAAATATTTAAAGTACTTGTTGATTTATAACAATTTTTCTTTTTTTCATTTTTTACGTATGTACATACGTGTTTAAAACGTGATTAAAACATGTTTAAAACGTGACTAAAACATGTTTAAAACAAGGCAATTAAAACAGCAATGTAGCATTAATAAAAAACATGTTTTTTTTTGTTTTCAAAAAAAAACATGATGTTTTGTTCTCTTTAAAAAAAACATGTTCTTTTCCAACCCTGCTTTTAAGATATCGTCAGTCCACTTAGGGATTATTTATCCCTAGCTATATAATAAAATATTCATTTAAAAAATTATAGAATTTTCTAATTGGAAGACGTTTATGTAGTAATAAGTTATTAATATAAACAACTAGCAGCCCACCCTCGCTTCGCTTTCAGTCGTTTTACCAGCGTAGTTCCCGTTTCCGTGGGAATACCGGGATAAAATATAGCCTATGTTACTCCCTGATATTAGTTTTCCAATAGTGAAAGAATTTTTGAAATCGGTTCTGTGGTTTTAAGCGTGAAAACGTAACAAACAGTCTTTCGCATTTATAATATTAGTAAGCAATTATTACTATTAAAGTAAGGAAGAGTCCACTTGAGTGTATGGCATGACAAAGTATCATTGGACTGCCGAGGCAGTCTGTGGCATGTCGAAGCAGCCCATTGCATATAGAGCATTGCAGTGAAGAGAGAAATGCGTCCACAAACGTCGTGCCTTCACCCTCCCTCTACAACGCGTTACCTTCAGTTTGTTTGTTTGTGCGTGTCAAGGCGTGCCGAAGCTACCTCGCACCGTCCCGCGTGTAGCTACGATTTTTTTTTTTCAACAAAATGTGTGTGTTAAATGTATGAAAATAATATTCATTATAATTTTCTCTAACAAAAATTCTTTGCCAAATGAGCGCCGGCTTTTAGAATATTAAAAAAATAACTACAACCTCACTACCTGCATTTCTGTACGATATTCTATTATTCATATATCATTCTCGCCCGTGTCTAGAACGGACTATAAAATAAACAAGCTAAATCAACATCATCATCACAGTTCATAAACGTCCCATTACTGGGCTCGAGGGCTAATATTTACGACTATCACGGTTAAATAAGCGGTGTTTACATATTGAATTTTCAACCCGTTTCCATGCAAGGCGATAAAAACTGGTTGGGTAAAAAAAAAATTCGTTAATTCCTGCTAGACGAATAATAAGAAATTAGACTGATTAATCGTCGAGACCCACTGGTGGTAACGTGAACGAAGTGTCTGGAAAAGAATTTCGGCTACTTAGGGCCATCACGAATCAGATCGAGGATGCGTGGAATACGATAGTCTTGACACTCCCCTGGGTCCAAATCAAACAATTTTAATTGCTTAACACGTTCAGCCATTATCATCTACGCAAACCACTTAAAACTCAAAAAAATAGCATGATGTTGGATAATATGCCGGAGTCTGAACATAAAATTCACCAGTCATTTTTTTGCCCGCGAGTGTAGTAATCGACAACTAAAATATACATGACTAAATGGGATAGGACCAGGATAATGATATATATACAGATAACAATGCAATAGATGGAAAACTCCAAATAAAATCAGCATATATACCGCTCGTTTGAGTGCTATAGTAGGCCAATTTCTCATTGCAGTGGGACATATCTATACCAATAAATAAAATTGGAGTGTCTGTATGTAATGTCAAAATAATAGGGTTTTTTCATGCTCACACGGTTATTTGCACAACACCTATGCCTAAAATTGCAATTAAAAAATTTTTGTCTGTCTGTCTGTTTGTTCCGGGTAGTGGTGGTCGTTGAATAAACGAACAGTTTTTTTCGACTGTTTCTTTGCCGTGAACTAATAAACCAGTTTATAGTTGACTGATAAACATGTTTACGTATGAACGGCTTCGCGAAACGGTCGTCGTATCAACGAATGACACGAACACGACGACTTGCGACTATTCGAAAGCACCCGAATCGGCCCGAACTTGGAAGACGAGATGCGCGCGCGCTCGCACGGCTCGCTACGCTTTTTACCCGCCCCGCAAACCTCACCGCCCGTAGGCGTGAGTTGAGCCGAAATCATAACGCATAGATATATTGATTGCAATTCATTGAACTCTGCTATCGTGTGATGGGACTATCATTACATATTGAAGCGTCAATGTATATTGTACAATGAAACTGTTGTCTAATAAAATTCGTTGAAGTTTCGTTGTCCTTTACCAATGGACGATTAACGTACGTCATAATATAAACTAAACGTCTCGTCTTGTCTAAGCGTCTACGACGTAAACCAGTCGAAAATTAGACTGTTTATTCAACTAGTTTACCATCGACGATAAACGGTCTCGTTGCGTCGACTGTAAAATCGTCGACGACCCATTACTAGTTCCGGGTAATCTTCAAAACGGCTGGACCGATTTCAAAAATTCTTTCACCAATGGAAAGCTATAATATCAGGGCGTAAACTAGGCTATATTTTATCCCGGTATTCCCACGGGAACGGGAACTACGCGGGTAAAACGACTATAACCTATAACCGAAGCGAAGCGAGGGCGGGTTGCTAGTATTAGCTATAATGAAGAGATAAGGCTTATAATAATAAGATACAACATTTAAAAGTTGGTATAACAAAACATCTGTTTAAATACCAAACCATGAAAGACGCGTAGTTTATTCATAATTCTGAACAAAATAAAACCGACTTTAACCGTTTTTGAAATCCGTTATATAAACGCTCGTCTTATGCTGCCTTTATGAAATCTTATGCCTGCTGTCTTTATAAAGTCTTCAATAATAACCAGGTACAGAAAAGCTATATTATATAACCAGGTACAAAAAAAAACTATAATAGAAATACATGAAAAACATTGCAGTAACATTGCCACAAGAGTTAGGTAAGTATAACTTAGAAGCTACTTAAAGAATATCCTACTCGGTTTATCGTCGTTCGGAAACTCTATAAACGGATGTGTCTGTTTATGTTCTAACATCACACTTTCGTTTGGAAATTTATCCCCACAAATATCACAGGCCACTTCACTACAGTCTGAACTTGAATCACTGGATTCCTTTTTTCTTTTCTTTTTAACTGTCCACTCCTTCTTCTCTAACGTGTCTTTAATTTTCTCCTGTTTAGACGTTGACTGCTCCTCTTCGATCAGCGGCTTCCCAGTCAAAAGAAACTCTTTCATATTCAAATGCTTTAGGGACATTTTATGTTGTTTCAAACGATTCTCAGAACTGCACTGATATTCGCAAATGAAACAGACGTATTTCATATCGCCTGTATGTATTTCGGCATGGATCTTTCTCTTTTCTGATGTAGCAAATCGAAAATCGCAAAATTTGCAAGGATACTTCCTATCGAGCGAGTGAAATCTCGTATGTGATGCTAAAGAGTTCATATCTTTGCACATTTTTCTACATTCTAAACACATCACGCCTGTTTCTACCGTTTCAGTTTCTTCCACAACTTCTGTACTATGATGGACCCGCCTATGTGATGTTAGACCTTTTTGGCTAACGAAAACTCTTTGGCAATCGGTACATTGAAACTGCGGCTCAGCTTTTAATTCAGGACTATGTTTTTCTATTTTATGCATTGCTAATTTATCAGCTTCATGAAATTGGAGACCACATTCCTCGCATTTCCACGCTTTAACAAGCTTTGAGAATGCTTCTAAAACGTTTAAAACAGATTGACCTTCGACTTCCGGGTGAAAGGTTTTAGTGTGTTGACCGAAATCGATGATTTTAGAAAATGTTTGTTTGCATCGCGGACAAGTGTAAGGCTCCTTATGATCGTCCATAACATGAGATTTTAGATCAGGCATTTCTTTAAAAGATTTAGAACACATAAAACATTTCAACTTTTGTTTACCTTTTACTACTTCAGAGATAGCTTTATATTCCATAAGTTGCACTTTTTGATGAATTTGGAGATGCCTGAACAGTTCTTTTCTTGTATGATAGTCTGTAGGACAGAATTTACAAGGGAACCTTTTTCTATGCAACCTTTTCCGATGTAAAGCTAATTCTTCTTTATTCTTAAATTGTTTTGAACATGTCACACAGGGATATGCATCATTATCAGAAAACATGTTATGAGCTCTAAGGCAAGTTTCCATTCGGCTCCTTCGCTGAAATACTTGCCCGCAAGTACAGATGTAACTGCCTTCTTTCTTAACATCCTCTTCTTCTTTTACAGAGATATCTTCTTCTTTAATCTTATCTTGTTTAACCTTATGTCGTTTAACTTTATGTTTTTTAACTTTATCTTGCTTAACATTATCTTGTTTAACAGACACGGTTTTTCTTTTAGCCCTATCACGTTTTGGTAAAACGTCTTCTTTTTCGATCTTTCCTTTTCTTACAGGCACAATTTCTTTTTTGGCCTTATCTTGTTTAACAGATGCAGCTTCTTCTTTGAGCTTCATATTTCGATTCTTCTTTCTAGTCTTTTGACCTTTAATTATACCGAGTGCTCGTTTCTCAATAGATGCATGGACTTGTAAATGTACATTTAAACTTTTCTTTTGAGTATAAGTTTTGGGACATTTTGGACACATATGCAGTATACCACCAGAATCCTTTTTTCTTTTAGCTTTAAGAAGACTGTAAGCCTCTTGTTCTAAAGACAATACGTTTCCAGTTATAGAATTTAGCTGAAAGGAATCCTGATAGTCCATGCAATCGTCGTTACTGTAAGGAGTTGGTAAAATCTCTTCTGGATTAGAATTTTTTGTGAATGGTATGTTCGTGACGCGAGACATTGGATGTATTTCCATGACTAGAGTTTTAGTTGTCTGTGACTCTATGAGTCCGTCGTGCGTGTTGGTGACCGTTGATGTGGTATTAATCAGTTTGTTTGATATCAAGTGTGTCTCTGTTACTGTTATGTCTGATTCTTCTTTGATGTTCATTTTTAGGTATTCTTCTTTTTGGTGTGCCTGTGAAATTAATTTAGAAATATGACCTATTGAAATTAAAACATGTATATTACGGACTTTCAAGCATTCATATGTTATAATTTATCATGCAGTGTGAAAGTGGACACTATGACAACTGCAATACTAGTTACCGCAGTACTAATATACAGTTTTAAACATAAACTAAAGGCCTCGTTATTAGAGCATAGTTTTTATAGTACTGACGAATTTTACATGTTGCCTGAAATATAATATGCCTACTATGTGCGACGTATCCAATAATGACATGAAGTATTTCAAAATACTGTTCTAAATTTATGCACATATAATATAATTCTCTATTATTGTAAATGTATTATTGAATGTAAAATGTTTTTTCCCTGTTATTTATTATTATATTGTAATTAAAATTAAATGAAAATGGATATGGAGATCTATGTAACTCAGCACTGCCTTGTAACTTTGTTATAAATAAAGAATAATACTACCATACTACTACTATGCTACTGCTCGCTTGTGAATAAATAACTATTAGAAAACCTATATTGAACAGTCTATGCTCGTTGTAAACCTTAGCCAAAATTTTTTGTAGTGTATTCTAATTTTCATCGACAAAGATACACTGCAAAAACCATAGTGAGATATGCAAAAGGCTCACTTTTAAATGATCTAAATATATATAATGCATACATTTAAACATAGTTTTATATCGAGCCTTTGTCATATTAAAATAAATAAAAAATTTAATCTTACCTCATGCTGTCCCTCAATTTCATGCTTAATATCATACAAACAGGCTTCAACTCTAGTTAAAGCCTCCGCTTCATTACTATCTGTATTACAATCAAGAGAGGCATCATTCTCATCATTATCTTCATCACCAAAATTTGGATAATCGTAAGTTACCAATGAATCATCACCTAATACAGTTTCTTCCTTCATTCCTGATTTTTCACCACAGTTAGGTTCAATATGTGGCACAGATTGGATGTACTGATCACCACATATGTATTCATCATCTTTGCCACTAATGGAGTCCTCATCTTGAGATTCTGCTATTTCTTGTTCTATTGTTGATGAAACTTCATGTTTGACCTCAAGTTGGACATTTTGGAAGGGATTATGGTCTTCTAGTGTTGTGTCTTCAGCCATTTGAACTTCCCATTTAATGTTATGTTGTATTTCATCTTCATGGATATTTTGGTCTTCTTCTTGCTTAATAATTCCTGACGTGAAATCCATAGTTACTGTATCTGCTATGGTGTTTCTATAACAAAAAGGCATTTTTCGCTATACATGATTTTTAATATTTAAAGTGGTTTAGTGGTTTTATACTATGGGTATCTGTGTGGTAATGGATTAAGAACACTATGTGTCACTATCCCTTTTGGTGTCGTACTGCAAGTAAAAGCTCTCTTGTTTGACATTTCTTCAACTTTCGTCCAAGTATGGCAAAGACAAAGGCTACAAAGTACACAAACACTTCTTTCAAAGCTTACCAAAAGCTACTCTAGCTTTTAGTCTTACTTGACTGTGAAGCATTTCCAAGTGAAGCAAGGGAACACAAGAACTCGTTTATATACTATTTAGTGCAAGATTACCCCAAGGAACTGTTTTGGGTCCGATGATGTATATACATATGGCTGTATAAATAGTGCAACAATACTAGTAATATTGAATCTATAGATGTAATTTTTATACACTGGTAGCGAAACTCCAGTAACTGTGTACAGATCGTCAAGGAGAAGTTTCTTACCTTGTTATTCATATGGAGTTGACATACATTTATCAATAAAATGGCAACAGGCATGAATCTCAAGAAGCTTATAGATAATAATAACCTAAGGAAATATACTAGTAACCCATATGTACAATTTTTGAACCCCCTCCCCACATCGGTCCATCCAAAGTATGCGAACAAGAGTATTTTATAAGATCCTATCTCAGCCTATATATGTCCCACTGTTGAAATCATGCTTCCTCCATAATGGAAGGGGAATTGATCTACTATTACATGCTGGTCAGACTTGATGAAATAGGGATTTATTTCGAGTTTTCTTTCTCTTGCACAGCTGTTATATAGTTATTATGCTGCACTATATTAAAAATTTATTTGCATCAATATTCAAATGTGTGGTGTGGTGACAGAGTAAGAATACAATTCACTACCCTATTTCTTGCCAGTGGGTGTCACAAAAGGTGACTGAGGGCTATGATATGCCCATAACATATTATTGGAGGAGGCTCAAGCCCAATAATAGGACATATAAATTGAGTAAATGTAAGCATAGTACTTTCTAGTTAAGTTTTCTTTAAAATCCTTAGAATAATAACGTACAGAAGGATAGTGTCCCTACTTCGAACATTCGAAACATGAATCTAAAAATACTACATGCGCGCAGACAATTACACACGTACACACGCACACCACTATACAAATTATGAAATCAAATTTTGTTTTTATTAACATAAATTGTCAAAATACTTTTAAAAGTAATGTTAAAAACCTTTTTAAGTTTTTCAAATGTGTTGTGACACCATTTGAATACACAAACCGTCATAATTATCTATATATTGAAATGCTTCACTTTTTGTGCGCAAACTTACCTTCTATACATTATTATTCTAAGTTAAAATCATTTATTATAAATAGAATAGGAGAGTCATACATGCAATTAATGTTGTTGTTTTATTTTGATTCCTGTATCCTTATAGGATGTTATGAAAACTTATCAATAAATCATTATTTCAGTTCATAAACGTCCCACTGCTGGGCTCGAGACCCCTTCACAGTAAGAGGGAAATTGACCTTACTATACCATGCTGGTCAGACAGGTTGGAATAGGGTTTTATTTCGAGTTTTCCTTCTCTTACATTGATGCATGTTATATCCCTTAGTCGTCTTTTACGACACCCACGGGCAAGATAGGGGGCGGTGAATTGTATTCTTACACTGTCGCTACACATAAATTTATCAACAAATATAAAAAAATGTGAACGTTATCTTATTATTATTGTTTTAACTGTAAATATTATTGCAAGCTATAATCAGTTATCAGTACAAGGGAGTGATTGCCTAAGAAATCAATAAATTCTACATAAAATAAGCAATCTTTTTAAAGTTAAACTGAAAGAAAAGTACATTATAAATATAAACCAACAATTACCTCACTTGGACTCCACTGGAATGATATTTAATCTTGCAATAACAGCAAATAATTGACCATAATTTTATTAGATTCTTCAAAACATAAGGTAACACGATAAAGCATATATTTCTATTCCTACAACTTTGGCGAAGCCGGTGAGTTTCGTCATTATGTTCATTTGGTTAATATGAAGGTAATTTGAATAATATCACTATAGGAATTCAAACAGCTAACACCGCTGACAAGACCGAAAAGTACTTTGAAATGATCAGCACTTACACCGACTAAAAGAATATATTAAAATTAAAATATAACTGATTACCCATGTATAAAAGAAATATATTAGAGGCATACAAATCTAAGTACAAATAACAAGCATGTGTAAACTTTTAAGATTTTTTTAAGTGTTTTATTCTAAACAATACACACTTTTCGTCCTCTATTTTGACAGCTGCTGTGGGTACTGGGTATGTTTTATTGATAGCTGTGAATACTAGTCTTTTGGGTCTATCTTTTATCAAACAATGTTGGAAAATATGATCTATAAGGGTCTAAATATGAAAAGAAGGCCTATTATTATAGAGAAGACTATCCTCACATAACATATACGCTGTTATTTCGTATTAATCACATTTTAACAGTGGTTTATTTCAAACATTTAAAAGCTTCTATATTTACAAACAAATTAATGAAACTTTTAATTGACTAAGAGCAGTTTTCAATAAAAATAAGTAAATCGTAAAAAGGTTTTCAATATTATTTTCTTAGAATTGAAATTCGACTATTGTAGTGATAGAGCTTGATTTGGATAAGAGGTAAAAAATATCTCTATTACATATAACTAATCTGTGAATGGCGCAGTAAAGAAGAAAATTGAACGGAACTTTTTATTTAGAACCAACAATTTACAGAACGCATCAATAGTTAGATTGGTGGTAATTTCTAAATTTGTGTTTTTTAAATTAAATATCTGAAGCAGTATTGTAGATAGAAATGTATTTTATCAAGCGCTTGTTTACCAGGAGCAGTGTTCGTGCACGTCGAAAAGTATGGCAAAACACCTGGACTTAAAACTGGTGATAAAATATTTATCTAATGGAACTCTTGGCGAAAATTTATGCATTATATGTTTAGAATCCTTACATGATAAATTTGAAAATATCTTCACAAAAATTTGTAAGGAAGACGATGAGTTTTGTGTAGCAGACGTTTTGCACATTGTTGCTAAAATAAAGGTTAACTATTTTGTATAAAAATAATCAATTTCTTTGAATGTCTGGAAATATTCTATTTTCAGTTTATTATACATTTATTATTATCCTTATTTATTCTTATGCTTTATTGAACTAGCTGCTTCATTCTTAATCACTTCTAATAAAAATATTTAGTTATTACTTTGCTCATGGTCCATAATTTATTATATTACAGTTTTCTAAGGAGGACAATTACAATGTCTGTGTGGACTGTTACACTTCGGCATTCATGGCTTATAAATTTTATTTATTATCAAGTCGTACAAATGAAGTTCTCAATTATTACTACAATACAATATCTAATAGTTTAGATGATATTGATTTGCATGAAGAGTTAAAAAGCAACACACTGTGTTACATATCTTTACCAACAATGAAAACTGTACCGATGAAACTAGATTTCAATTTGCAAGGAATTGGTAATTCAAAAGACGATATGCCTAAATTAAAATCGAAACGATCAAAACATGTTCGGAATGAAGATGATGATAATATTGTGGTAATTGTACAAGAAAATGGTGATCATTTATTTTATAAATCTCAACCAGATGGTGTACTAGTTTTGTTAGATGATTTAGAGAATCAGAACTATAGGAAGAAATTGTCTAAAACTGTCGTGTTACCAAAGACTGAAGTACCAAAGATTAGGAAGAAAAGGCAACCAATGACTCACAAACTTTGCAGTAGATGCCCTGTTAAGTATAGATTTGCCGCAAAATTAAAGGAGCATATGAAAATAGAACATAATATTAATCTATTTATTTGTAAGGTTGGTTTATAATAACATTTTAATATTCTTTCCGTGTAACGATATAAGAATATAATTCAACATCCCCTTTTTGCCCGTGGGTGTCGTAAAAGACTAAAGGATATATAATATGTATATAACATATGTGCAAGAGAAGGAAAACTCAAAATAAAACCCTACGCCAACATGTCTAACCAGCATAGTATAGCAGGTCAATTTCCCTCCTATTGGGGAGAAGACTCAAGCCTAGCAGTGGGACATATATGAGCCGAGAGTTCATTTACCTATTAGACTAACAATATCCACTGCACTAATTGCGAGTTTTCTAAATAGTTTTTCCAGATGCGGTTGCGATTGTAGATTTACGAGTGGTAGGACCACATTGTCGACAGTTATCTGTCTACAGCCGCGGGCTGGTCCGTCCGGGGTAGTACCACGTTCTCACAGAAAATCGACGTCTGAGTAGTAGCAATTTGTTACTGCGCTTCGTTCGGTGAGCGAGAGAGCCGGAAGCCCAACTTTCTGAGGGAGTTTGCGTGTGGAGGGTTTTGGTGGTGCCCTTGGTATCACCGAGCCTCAATGCGCGCATTCACTCTCCCTTCACTTTCTTCGCGGTAGGCAGCGGCCTTGTAAAGGTCCATGAGCGGCAGCAACACTTACCATCAGGTGTACTGTTTGCTCGTTTGCCACCATTTGCAATAAAAAAAAATAATGATGCTGTTGTCCTTACTTCTGATAATCCTTTATATAGTTATTACAATATCCATGGGGGAAGTAAGAGATTGTAATAAATTGTAAAAATATTCTTCTACCCTATATTGTTATAGATGAAATTTTCATATTTTCTAGGAGAGTAATCTCTAATTCTAACACTAAAGTATAAATCCTTGTTGGAGGTAGTTTTTAAAAGCTGTCCTGATTTTGCATTTATGGGTAGAACAAAGAATTATCCTATATGGTAATTGAACCCACGAAATTTAGCATTGGAGAATGCCACATTGACTATGTAGTAGCTATGTAGCACTATCTATGTAGTTAATTTTTATTTAAAAGTACGAAAATGTGGTATTTTCGTCGGGCCATGTTAAGAGTTTATTTGACTCTAGTAAATCAGGTATCAGGTACTCGAAGTTCCATACTAACTCTACTGTAAATGCGCTCAGATTTGCAAAGCCATCAATGAAGATGAGGTTGAATACTATAATCATATGCAAACCCATACCAATATACATCAATGTGACATATGCCATACTGTATTCAAGAAAAGGGACACCATCATCAATCATCTTAAATGGCATGAGAGAATGAAGAATATTAGTAAGGTACGTACAGTGGATTTCATTAATAACGACCTCGGTTGTAACGACTTTTCGGCTATAGCGACGTCGAACATGCATCCCTAGAATTTAAAGCAAACTTTCGTAGGAAATTCATTCGCCAATAACGACTCCGGATATAACGCCTAATTCGGGTATACCGACTTGTTTTTATGAACTATTTGGGACAGATTCCTCGAAATTCCTTGCGGATGTTGCGACTGAGTCGGCAAAGGCACAAAATCCAGAAAACAAAGAACTCGGCACTGGTGGTCGGCCCGACGACGAAGGCGACGTGGGTAGGGGTGGATTATGGGTTCGCACGCCGTCCTTTCATCGCCCCGGACGGAATGGACGGGGTGTGCGCTTACCCATATACCCTATAGCCCACCCATAAAAAAGACGTACATTTACTGTTAAATAAAAAGTGTTAATATAATTATATAATTTAGTTAATATAATTTGGATATAGAGACCTCCGGATATAGCGACGACATTTTAAGTGGTCCCTCCGCCGTCGTTATAATCGAAATACACTGTATATAATGACTAGCTTTAGCCCACGGCTTCTTCTGTGTAGAAATCATTTGTGATGCCCCTGTTGTGAAAAAACAATATCAAAAGTCACCTCTATTTTTATACCCTTAGGGGAGAATGTGTTAGGAACTGATGTTCAGATTAATCCTCTTTAGTGAGCACAGTTGTTTACTTCACCAAAATAAGTCACTGTCTAATACTTATTTCCAATTTAGTCAGAAATCAAGTAAAAGTATTGCCACATTTTTGTTACTCCATTTTACACCCTTAGAGGATGAACATTGAAATGCTGAATCATAGGTTTATAATTATTTTTACTGAAGTACATATTTTAGTTTCAATTTCAAGACCATGAATAAAGGTTTTCTTCTAACCATACATAATTTCCCATTGCATTTTATTCAGGAGAGTATGGTTTACGGAAGTACTACTAACCTAGTTTACTACATAACCTTGAGTGCTAAAAAGTAAAGATTAAATACAAAGGCTATAAAACACGTTTGTTTCATACAGGTATTTCATCAGTATTTCCACAAAGCAACCAAAACATACACACGTGATAATTAGGAAAAAAATATTATAAACTAGTTTTGAGTAGTTCGCGTAATAGTAGGGAGCGCAGACGCGAGTACGTGCGTCTAATACCGCCCTAGCCGGGGTCGCGGGTGGCCGGACCGGGGATTAGTCCGCCACCCGCAGAGAGGCCGACCGCGTGAGGGCGACACCCCGGCAACACTTTTTGGGCGTGCGTGTCGTAAAAGTCGATTAAGGGATTATACAATACAGTTAACATCTATGCAAAAAATGGAAAACTTAAAAAAAAACCAGGATCAGAAAAACCAAGTGGCTCCTCAAAGTCCCGGGCGCGAGAATGGACACTAATTCGTTCAACAGTTATCTCAATTTAAAAATTTTCCAAACTATTTTAAGGAAACAGTGACGACCTGGCTCGCCTTCAACCGTTTTTGAAACATTTTATTTAATTTTTCTCATTTGAATTATTTGATTTAGTTTACATTTAGGTCGCAAAAGCCCTAGCTCTTAATCTGCGTGGGCCCCCTTGCTACCAACCGCTTGGCTAGCTTGTGGCAAGCCACGCTTCTATTATCGTTTTTCACAGACTGACGGTGCACATATTTGCGAGATATGCGGTGTGATAACAGAAGATGAGAACAGTCTTCGCGATCATTACGATATCAAGCATTACAAGAAGTACACATGTTACTATTGCGGCAGACAATATAAAGGAGAGTTGAGCTTTGAGATGCACATCAAGAAACATGAAGCTAAAACTGTCACCTCAGAGAAAAAGTAAGTTTGATTTTTTAACCATCTTCAAAAAAGTACTTTCTCATTCAGTTTGTATTTTCTTAAGACACTTATACTTATTAACTTGGTTTGTATGACTTTGACCGTGATTTTTACTTCTTCTAGACCTTGGATTAATATGAATTTTTAAGGACAATGCAGTCATTTAAATAGTTTGTCCCATTATCCATACAGAATAAGCGTTTTTTTACATCCTTGACTGATATTTTGGTGGGACTTGATAGATGTCGCTATACTCATTTTCTGCATCTCATAACCGCATTTTTTGTTCGGTTACCTACCAAATCGTAATTTTTATTTTTCAAATTACCATTTTTCTTATGCATGTGTCATGTAATGCTAAATTGCAATATTTTATTTTTCTTTTATTATCTGTACAGAGTTAGTGAGGATAGTCCGAAACAGGAAGAAAATTCTACAACAGCGCAAAAAGATGTGGGTAGTAGACAGAAATGTATGTGTGTGACATGCGGACGTTATTTCGTTGACGAGCGAGCGTTGATGTGGCATCAACGATTGCATAACAACGATAGACCATTTAAATGTGAAGTAAGTACAATTACACGTCGTGACGGAGTAAGAATACAATTAATTTATTCTATTTTGCCCGTAATGTAAAAGTCGACTAAGGGATTATGATATGCATACATCTATGCAAGAGAAAGAATACTCGAAATCAAATTCAATACCAACCCATCTGAACGTGGTTATAGTAGGTCAATTTTGCCTTCTATTATAGAGGAGGCTCGAGCCCAACAGTGGGACGTATATTAGCGATGATGATGATGAAGTACAATTACGGAAAGCTATTTTCACAGAAATTGCTTTTTTTTTTTTTATTGCTGTTCGTGGTAAACGAGCAAACGGTACGCTTGATGGTAAGTGATGCTGCTCATAGATCTTTGCTAGGCCGCTGCCTACCGTGAAATTGAAGGAAATGTGGATGTTGCACACATTGCACAATGAAGTTCAGTGATACTAAATGTATCACCAAAACCACGCGCAAGAAGCCTCAAAAAGTTGGGGATCCGATTCTCTCCCTCGTAAACGAAGTGCAGTAACAATTTGCTACTACTCAAACGTCGTTATTCTGCGAGAGTGTAGTACCACACTGTTGAAAGTTGTCTGTCTACAGCTGCGGGCCGGTCCGTCCGGGGTAGTACCACACTCGCGGCAAATCGGCGTCCGAGTAGTAGCAATTTGTTACTGCGCATCATTCGGTGAGCGAGATACGTAAGTCCAACTTTTTGAGGGTATTTGTGTGTTGCACGCATTTACACTCCCTTCACTTTCTTCGCGGTAGGCAGCGGCCTTGCAAAGGTCCAAGGTGCTCGTTTGCAATAAAAAAAACTGCGGACGGATCAGCCTGCAATTGTAAACAAACGACAGTGTTGTCCTACTACTGTCCCTTTGTCACGGTACGCTAATGTACAGGGTGTATCAGGTTATGGGGCAACTGTTCGAGTATGTTGTAGTTTAACGGTCATAGGACGTAATTAGAATGTACATTATACGAAAAACAATATAACATAAAAGTTATAGTGACTTCAAAAAAATGTGTCGTAGAGTCTATGCCTTAAATGTTACGTATTATGTAGGCATGTACAGACAGAATACATGTAGGCATGTAAAGCTTCGACAGTATAATTTCATTCATTCATACCTAGAATTGCGCAAACGCTTCAATGACAGCGTAGGCGAGCCGTCAACGGTCATAGGCCGATCAGCTGTTTTGAAGCGAGGTTTATCTTGCTTATGCGAACGTAATTGATTTATTCAATAAATCAATTAACAAAGTATGAATATGTTGCGTATTAAGTATCATTGACTCTATACATTTCAATCAAACTTACACGAAAAAGCGATGATAAAATTGAAAACTTTACATGTCTAATTCATTAACGAATCGATATTTTTCGTTAAATTTTTTTTTATGGTTTCCACCACCATTGCCTAGCTCCCTTTTGACCAGTTGCCCCATAACCTAATATACCCTGTATTGTATATTCGTCAGATATGTGGGCGTGCGTTTGTATCGGTAAATCGTCGTAATCAGCATGCGTTGTGCGCTCACACGGCGCCAACTAGACGGTGTCCACTGTGCCCGGCGCTCTTCCACCTGCGGTCCATGGTCAACACACATATAAGAAAGGTGATACATTTTATATTGTAATAATTCCAATACTCGGTGTGGTGACCGAGAAAAGTACAATCCATCACCACTTTTCTTGCCCGTGGATGTCGTATAAGACGACTAAGGGATATAATATGCACATAACGGCTGTGCAAGAGAAGGACAACTTGAAATGAAACTCTATACCAACATGTCTAGAGGTGAGGGTACCCGAAAGGGTATTCCGTCGGGCCGACAACTGACGACAAGTCAGCCTGCTCCGGTGGTTGGCTCAACGACGGGTGCGGGTGGGTTATGTTCCCGCGCGCCGACCTTTCGTCGCCCATCCGTAAATAAAAAATACCAACATGTCTGACCAGCATGGTGTAGTAGGTCAAATACCCTCCCATTGTGTATAGGGCCATAGATCTTTAAAAAAACATCGATATTTGTTCTGAAACACCGATGTCTCGATACATCGATGTTCTTGGTTTCGATATTTGCATCCCTACTTGTAATGCACCATGTTCACTTAACTATTAAATAACACTGATGTAATCCACATTTTCGTTGCTATATTCCATTTATTGCATGTATTTTATATGAATTTTTCATTTTTATAATGAATAATACAGAATTGTGTCTAATCAGAGATCATTTTAGGTCCATCTGAAGGCACACAAACGTAGAAATCGCGTGTCGAAACATCAGAACGTGTTCTGGCGAACGGAGCCGGTACCCATCCAGGACTTGAGCGTCGATATACAGAACGACATACTTGAACTGCAAGCCGCTAAGAAGGAGCATCAGGTCTTGTTAACCAACATTCTAATATCCGTGTGGCGTCACAACATAGAAGTAAGAATACAATGCCCCTCTCCCTATTTTGCCCGTGGATGTCATAAAATACGACCGAGGTATACTCATGACGTCTATACAAGAGCAGGCAAACTCGTAATAAAACCCTATACCAACCCGTCTGACCAGCGTGATATAGTAGGTCAATAACCCTCCTATTATGGAGGAGGCTCGAACCTAGTAGGGGGACGTATTTGAGCCGAGATGATGATGGTGCTTTGAAAATGAGATATCGACAACCATGCGAATCATCATCATCACTCAGCCTGTCGCAGTCCACTGCTGAACGTAAGCTTCCTTCATGTTTCGCCACAATGTGCGGACCTGCGCCGCCTGCATCCAACGACGCCAGTAACTTCCACCAGGTCGTCGGTCCACCTAATTGGAAGGCCTACACTGCGCCGTCGGACACGAGAACCTTTCTTCCCCAGCGGTTATCGGTTCATCGAGCGATGTGGCCTGCCCATTACCAGTTCGGCGAACTAATTCTTCGTACTTACACCCGTTCTTCTACCCGGATTGTCGTATTTCGGATTCTATCTCTCAAAGAAATCCCGAACACAGCTCGCTACATAACACGATGAGCGACTTTGATCCTGGTTATGAGGCCTACATTTAGGGGCCACGTTGCCGTGCCGTAAGTCATCACTGATAACACACACATAGTGTTTGCCAAATAGCATGGCAAAAGAGGTCATTTGGCGACCTTCACCGCGATATCATCAAATCCAAGTAATTTATCGCTAATTCTATCGCTTTCCGTACAAACCGTCTTATCGTTGTCATATCGTGGTATCAGTCGGCTAGACAGTACAGAGGTTACAAACATTTATGTCTGCGTGTAATTTGTTTAGAATTTTAATTAAGAAATTATAAGACACCTACACTTGCAATAACAAAGCATACATACCTACACGTTACCTACCTTACCACTGCCCTAGCATTAAACTGATAGCTAACCTATCTTAAGCCTAACTTTTTGTTAAATACGTAAGGTGATGTAAAATAATATACTAAAAAATGTATTTATGACTTTACAAAAATCTATACTTCTGAACTGTCACTTCCACTACTATTACTATCACTGCTGTCTAATACATGGATTATGAATGCATCAATCTTTCGGTATATAATGTAATCGAGGCCCCTCTTTTTTTTTTTCCAATATCTTTTACGTACTCCACCCGGAATGTCAAACAAAATGGCGACTGAGCCACACCACGCCACTGATCTCGTACACCTGACGCTAAAATCAGTTAAGAAAAGATTTTAGGTTTTGACACACATAACCTAAAATTTTGCATCTACTTGTGCGATCCTTTAGGTTTATTACACCTGACGATAAAATGAGTTGAAAGAAATGTGTCATAACATAAAACTTGGCATTTTTTAGGGGTTACATAACTCTTTGAAGCTAATTACGTATTTAATTATAGGATCTATATTATATTGAATTTATATAAATGTTCTCGGTACTGTAATTTTAATGTTACTTAAAAACCTTTTGTTTTTCAAGCATTTGAAAGTAATTTGGCATTCTTATCAATTATATTATTTATAAATTGATGAAATGTCACCAGTTGCAGGTTAATTTGGTATTTTAAAACAATCAAATACATGATTATAGGATATTAAAAACATAAATTTCCTATGGTGATTTGCCTAGATTTCGTAAAATTTTTAAAAAACACTAAATTCCGAATACCCGCACGCCCCTCCCTCACCTTTTTTTTAATGTTTTGCACCTCTGCTTCCTCATAAAAAACATTGTTTTAACAATTGTTACTCATGTTGTCTAAATAACTATAATGAAAAATTTTCTGATATACATTTATTTTCGAACTCAATTTTCATTCAAAAAAATATTTTTTGAGAAACTTATGTAGGTATAATAGTAACCATTAATTTTTCCGTGTCTTACGTTAATAGATATATTGCTGTTTTTATGGTCACTATGGCCTTGTTTTAGGGATGATCGATGATCATCGATGTTCGATGATTATCGATGTTGAAAGGAAAAAATTTACCTGGACGATGTCCGTAACATCGATGTCAAAAATATTCGACAATGTCCTAAAAAAAAAAAAGCTCATCAAAATTTGCCACGAGAAATATCGTTACACCGATGTTCGATACTTTTGTAACATCGGTGATTTCCCTAACATCGATGTTAGGTGTGATAAACATCGAACATCGATGTTGGGCTTTCGATGTTAACATCGATGATTTTCTAACATCGATCATCCCTACCTTGTTTGTCCAATAGCACCTATTAAGTAATATTAACAACTACTCTTAGGCATTCATTGTCGATAACTTATTTTTTTTATAATTTGTAATATTTTTCTTGTATGTGCCAAAATAAATGAACAAGAAAAAAAAATTGAGTTGCGCTGTTTCTAATTTTGCTCCCTTGTAGGCCTGTACCTAGAGAATTTTGCGATACAACTTTTTGATAGATTTGTATGGTAAGCGATAGATTTTTTGGCATTTTAAGATATCGTGGTGAAGGTCGTCTTTTGCCACGTTATCTGGCACTGAGTATAGTTGTAGAACTCTGTTTTGAGATAGATATTGATGATGAGATATGGGAAAGGTTTTCCTTTATTCGTTCTTATGCTTCGTTCCATAATGACTCATTGAATTTTATTTTAGCCTATATGTTTGTTTCAGATCTTCAATTCAACACGGATGATGGAATTTGATGATTTATAATGTAGTTCAATTTAATTTATTAAATAAAATTATGATATTAAAAGCGTTTTTTTTTAAATATCACTTTTCCATGTCGAATAATAAATGTGTGCTTCAAAATATACCTCATCGCCACCCTATTGAGCTCGGAGCGCCTCCGCAATAGGAGGGAAATAGACCTACTAACTCTACGCTGGTCAGACGGGTTAGAATAGGATTGTAACATGTTAAGTCATCTTTTACGACATCCACGGGCGAGAGAGAGGGGGGGGGGGGGTTAATTGTATTTTTACTCCGTAACCACAAGACGGTATACCTATAATAAGAAAATATTCAACATGTGGATGTTAAGAGTATTTACTGCTGTTTACTGAACTGAAATTTTGAACAGAGCTTAAAAAATGGAAGTTATTAATTTGTCTGTATTTTTTTGTGTGTTATCTTAGCACTTTTTCTAAAGCTAGTGCTTCGATGTGTTGCTATTTAAACCAAAATACCGACACGGCCGCTCGCCCGAGGCGTCATGCGCACTTGCCTCGGGCGAGACGTCCACATGCTGCTTTGTTCGGCAAATACTTCAAGCTGTCCGCTGTGTGGACCCGTACATTGGCATAAAGTTTCTATGTTCAAATGCGACTCGAAATTAGCTTCTATTCCATTCCACGGCAATAATAATATCGATTTATTTCAGACTATGTCCATATATGTAATGTCCAATGTTAATTGGGCGTTTATATCATTAACTGCGACAACACGCCTGCCAAGTTCGACAATTATGGTATTATGTGCCTTTCATCATCATTTCAGCCCATCGCCGTCCACTGCTGGACGTAGGTCCTTTATGTTACGCCACAAAGTGCGGTCCTGTGCCGCCTGCATCCACCAACGCCCAGCAACTTTCACCAGGTCGTCGGGCCACCTAGTGGAGGCGCGTCCTACACTGCGTCGTCCGATACGTGGTCGGCACTCGAGAACCTTTCTTCCCCAGCGGTTATCGGTTCGTCGAGCGATGTGGCCTGCCCATTGCCACTTCAGCGTACTAATTCTTCGTGCTATGTCGGTTACACCCGTTTTTCTGCGGATGTGCCTTTAAGGAGCCGTAAATAAACGTCGAAAGGTTATTTTTTTGGCTGGCTATGGTTTGGGCGCATACGGTCCGTTATGCCCAGGGTGACCCCATAACCCGTCGTCTTCCCTTCCCGTCGCCATTAGGCCAACCATTAGTACCGAATCCTTGTACGTGGCCGGCCCAGCGGACCTTTCACCCTATCCCCGTCAACGCTTCAATAGCAACAAAAAACAGTGCCACCAGGGCATCGCTCTCACGCGGTCAGCTTTTCTGCCGATGACAGACTATTCCCCTGTCCAGTAATCCGCGGCCTTGGCTCGGGCGGCATCAGGCATAGGTGTGTGCTGCGCCATGTCCTCATCACAATCAGAGTCGTAGCAGACGTCGAAAGGCTGTTGGATGGATGGACTCATAATCACATAGTTCATATACGTCCCTCTATTGTGCTCGAGCCTCCTCTATATTGGCAAGGAAATGTATCTACTATTCCACGCAGATCAGGCGGGTTGGCAATTTTTTTATGGCTGGGCTATGGAACGCACACGCGGTCCATGCCGTCCGGGGCGACGAAAGGACGGCCCAAATCCACGTCGCCTTCGTCGTTCGGCCGATCAGCGTGACTTGTTGTCAGTGGTCGGCCTGACGGAATACCTTATCGGGTACCCTCACCTTTCGATGTCCCTGTCCCGGGACGTGGGTCGCCGTCGCGCGGTCAGCCTCTCTGCGGGTGACGGACTAAATTCCCCGGTCCGGTCACCCGCGGCCTCGGCTAGGGCGGCATCAGGCGCACGTAAGGCGGGTTGGCATAGGGTTTTATTTCCAGTTTTCCTTCTGTTGCATAGTTGTTATATGCACATGTTATCCCTTAGTCGTCTTTTACAACACCCACGTGCAAAACAGGGGCGGTGAATTGTATTCTAACTCCGTCACCACATGGTTAAGATATATGGATCAAGGATGAAATTAGAAAATAAAAACAAATCTTTTCTATATACATTTATTAAGTTTTTTTTTTTCATTTAATTTCAATTAATCACTATTGGCGGCAAATAGTAATATATAGTTTTTATATATAATAGTCAATTGAATATATACAATTAAAATATAACCTGAAACTTCCTTAAGAACAACTAAGTTGAGTCTTATTAACTAGGTGGAATCATTTTATTTAACTAATAGAAAATATCATCGCTCAACACTTAAACAATCATAACTGTTGTACTATTTGAAAGTTCAATTTCAATCAACTCTATTGTATGCTATTATTATATGTATGCACAATTGTAACTCAACAACAGACCTTAATTTCTATGCGATTAATCTAGCAAAGCATATCAATTAATCCAGTCAGCAAGTTATCTCGTTTAAAAAAATAATTTTCTTTTGCAGATATTGCCACAGAAATATGTAGACTGATTGCATACTGGATTATTTGTAGATTGTAATTGTCGAAAATTACTATCAGGTTAAGTTTATTTAGTTAATAAAAATACATACTAGAAAACCCGTGTGCATAAGTGTGCTAGAGATATGCCAACTACATCTGACTGTGCCGATCGGGTCAACAATTACATTCCCAAGGACGATTGACGTCAGGCAAGTCGACCAGTCACAAAACTACTGCCAATATGCAATATGTATCATGAAAGAAGAGTACATATTCTGTCGACGCCCATTAATTAGCATAAGAGTATTGGTAAGTGTTGATGACGATCTATTATTGGTAAAACTTAACGAAAATCATCGTAGTATTATACAGGATGTATTAGGTTATGGGGCAACTGTTCAAGTAAGTTGCAGTTTAACGGTCATAATTAGAATGTATATTACACAAAAAAACAAAACATTAAAGTTAGAGTGATTACAAAAATATGTGTCCACGAGTCTATGCCTTAAATGTTCCGTATTATGTAGGCATGTACGGACAGGATACATGTAGGCATGTAAAGCTTCGACAGTATAAATAGGTATAGATTGCATAAACGCTTCAATGGTAACGTAGGTACAAAGGCGTCTCGTCAACGGTCATCAGCCGATCAGCTGATTTAAAGCGAAGTTTGTCTTGCTTATGTGAACGTAATCATTGATTTATTCAATTTCTAATGAATATTTATACAACTCCCACTTGACTAGTTACCCCATAACCTGATACAGCCTGTATATTGTTCCTACCACCTAAATATCAAAGTGGTATAGGTTATAATCAATATTATAATTGATTTAACTTGGGACAGTGGCAAGTCTCCCTTTCCTGCATTTTAAAACTTCATCATGTATCGCCTAATACAATTAACTGCCACTGTTGCTAGTTTTAACTGCGTCGCTCGTAGTATTTGTTGCCAGTATTCCTTGTGCAAATTAAGAATAGAATGTATCTTTATTCCTTATTTTCCCGTGGGAGTGAAAGATCCAAGGGAGTTTGCAGTACCGTCTGCGATTACCAAGCTCGTTGATATCAATATGATGGTTTGTGAATTAGTGATGCCAATCGATAACCTATAATCGATAGTCTAGAGGTAGACTATATATAGACTATAGTCTAGAGGTAGACTATCGATATAGTAGTAGGCATATCAATAGTGTCAATACTATCGATACCATAGAAACAAGGTTTAACACTTACAAATCAGCAATAATATTACCACAGTTTTACCATAGATCGGTACTATCGAGTTTTATCGATATTTTAAATGATTTTAGAGGTCTACTATCAATAGTTAGGCATCACTAGTATGAATGGATTATTGCAGATAAATTCTGTTGTTGAGTTACAATGTGTATATTATAATAATTAAAAAAGGAAAACATGTTCCACTTTGTACTACAAGTTTTGTTATGGAAGTTGTATGCACGCTGGATGCCTGAACGTATTAAGTACGTGCCTTAAATATATCTGGAATTATCAGAATGTAAAAGATTTACTAGATCATATAAGAAAAAAATCTAGCTCTAAAAGTTAGAGAAAATCTCCAACAGATGTCGCGCTAAACGATAATGCAAATGATAATTTGGTTACTAAACGTACATACTGATGCTGGTCTAATTAATAGGGCAGTTGGAATGGATTTCCAATACACGCGGGTTCAAATCTTTTGTGGTTTTAATTGTTCGATAGCAAATAAGTTGGATAAAGAGCTTATCATGTCAAATGCAAAATCAACAAAGCAATAATTTTTAATAGTGATTGAATTTAGAACATTCATACAATTTACAATAAGGTTGATTTTATATTTACAAAAGTACCCGAAAGCAATAATTTCGTACTATTTCGTCGGATAATCGAGTTATGTTCGTACTTTCGCTCGACAATGTTCAAATCGCGCTCTACCTGACTTTATCTCGAACGTGAGATTTATATAAGGATACTGTAACGCGTGTACAAAGATACTTGCGTAAATTTCATACTTCAAAACATGCATTTATACAAGTCTGAACTTGCGCAAGTATATCGCTACATGTGCGGCTACCTTTATAATAACCGCAACGATTGGATATCCGAAATAAAAACAGCCGAATCGACCGTACTGAATCCGAAAGTTTCAAATAATTTCGATGTATGTATGAGGCATGTTACGACAAGTTTTCTTTCCAGTAATCGAACTGTAAGTCAACTCAAACCTCATCAAAGGGGAATAATACAACAAGCACTATATATTACTTAAAAATTCAATAACGTAACTGAAACTATCCGAAACTAGAATAGATATTGCTATCCGTAAGTCTTCGTATCATACTGGCTGAAACATAGCTAGTAGAATAAACAGCAGAGTTCTTCCGAGTAACATATAACTCTTAACTCTGACGTCTGACTCGTCTACTATTATCTCCTCTTGGAAAGCAATCACAAACCAGAGTAATTCAAATTATTGTCATTTTTATGCCAAATAATGCAAGTGGCGTAATCAGGTATAAAATCTATTTAGTGTTCCCATTCATCAGCCCATTTAAATTCACTGTTGTAAATAGGCTCCACCATAGTGGGAGAATGCCATAATTGCCACGCTTGCCAGATGGGTTGGCAATCTCAGTTATTGGTGCGACCCACGATGAAGACATATTACATTCTTATTCCATGGCAGATTTCTATTATTTCTGACCATGTTTTTTTTTTATTCTGTTCATTCTTTCGGATGGGCAAATGGGACACAGCCTGTACAGCCAAGTCTTAAACAATTTTCTTTACAAATCACATTTTAATAATAAAGCCTTAATTTTTAAGCTTTATGTTGTCTTTATTCATAAATTTTGACTACATTTAAAGTCATTGTCCGTTAGTAAATAGATGCGTTCAACAGTGCCGTGTGCTGGGAATTTTCAGTGGAAACAAAATCAATTGTAAAGCACTGTCGTATCATATATACTCCGCCCCAGTACTTCCTATGCATCACATTGCATGCCTTAAAAATTATATAACAAGACTTTGAATACATTAATGTCCACCACATGACTCTTTCATATTCGCGCCAAAACTCCTGACCATACAGTAAAAAATTCACTGTTAATTATTGTAGCTATTTTTTATATAACGAATGATATATATCGTTCAGACACCGCAGCGTGACTTTCGTGATGAATGGGGGGCTAGGTGGAGGGGGGTAGTAAGTGTGAGATGGCGGTTGGCACACACATGTGCCCGGAAACTAATACTAATGATATCAGTTAACTTACTTGCAGCACGACGCTGGCGTGGGCGCATACCGCTATACAATACAAAAGTCGGTGATGTCGCTGTGGCGTTGTACTCGCCGGGCGTGGCACAACACTACGACACAGTAAGAGCACATCACTAGCACGAATCACAGTCACTAGCGGCACAACACTAGCTCGGTCACAAATATAGTGGTGCGATGCGGCGAGCAACACGTACTGCAACGGTATGCAATATCTCGAAGAGGGGTCAGGTCTTTGTCTATAATATTTCAAGCCTCTACACCGTGACTTACTAGGAAATTCGAAAATGGACGTTTCGGGTTGAAAGGAATACTTGGACGATGGTCGTTCAGATTTCTTCCACTAAACAAGTACAATCCTTTTCGTGTCAGATGCATAGATAATAATCATTGGAATAAATGGCGTAAGCACTTATCATATTATAATCCGCGCTAATAAAGAAACGAATCATAAATGGCGGCGCTAATCATTCCTTCGCACGCTATACCTATCTTTACGTCGGTACAGTTCACAAATAAATAATCAGATAAATCAGTCTGGATCTGCTCTTTCTAAATTCATTGTTAAATTACTATTTGTTGCCGTCTTTTATTTTCTATTAATCTTTTTATTTGTTACTGGTGATCATCTCGGTATTCCCACGGGATCGAGACCTACGCGGGTGAAACCGCGGGCATTTGACGAATATTAAAATTTCTATTACCAATAGAAAACTGTATGATTAGCGACTACGAAAGGCTATATTTATCACCATATTTCCGCGAGAGTCTGAACTAAACGGGAGAAAATATTATTATAAATGTCAAAGTTTATGAAGATGTTAGGATGTTTGTTTCTCAATGTGAGCAGATTTGGATGAAAATTGACACATCTATAGAATATTTCCATATACAGTGGTGGACATATAATTAGAAACACCAAATACGACTTTAATTTTTAATGCTAAAACGGTTAATAATGTTTTATATATTACCGTGGGCTAACGCTTATTAATCTATAACATATACATATTAATAAGTATTATTATATGAGATTTTTAAATAACATACAATCATTTATGTATAAATTGATATGTTTAATAAAATAAAAACAGGGACACGAAGTATTAAGATGGACAACTAATTAGAAACAATTTTATTTAGTAACTTTTCGCGCTATTTTCTGAAGTTTTGATCATTTCTGTTTATCTTTATTGTTAAAAATGGGTAAAAATAAAAGTTGTGATGCATCAACAAGAAAAATTATCGTAAATTTTCATTTCAATCAAAATTGGAACTACCGGGATATTACAAATCATTGAGAATGTTCCATGAAAAAGGCGTATAACGCTATAGCATGTTTTAAACAACACAGTACAACGGATAAGGTTCCCAGAAAAGTTCGGTCAAGGAAGACCACAATCCGAGAGGACAAGCTGGTTATTCGGTTGGTTAAGGCGATTTCTTTTAAAGGCTTCAATGAAATTCGAAAAGAAGTATCTTCTCAAGGCGGCCCACGAAACATAACCGCGAGACTAGTCCGCAGGCGATTATTTGAAGCAAGTTGTTTGGGAGGGTCTCCAGAAAAGTACCACTTCTTCCAAGCAACAGAAAAAATCGCATTAGCTTTGCTAGAAAGTATTGTAATTGGGCAGTCCGCCAATGGAAATAGTTTTATTTTCTGACGAAACCAAAATAAATTTAATAAGTTCTGTTGACAAACGACACGTGCGCTGACCAATTAACGAAGCATTAAATAACAAGTTTACGAAAAAAGATGGTTAAGCATGGCGGTGGAAACATTAAGGTATGGGGGTGTTTTACGGGATACGGCGTTGGTCTAGTAAGAAAGATTGAGAGGATGTTGGATCAGTTCCAATATAAAAGTATATTAGATGAGACAATGACCATATTGCGGTGAAAATTTACCAATAATGTGGATTTTTCAACACGATAATAATCCGCAACAACAGCAAAGAGTTTAAAGAATTTTTAAGAAAGTAATTAGTGAGAGTTTTAGATTGGGCGGCAAATAGTCCTGATTTAAACTCAATCGAGATTTTGTGGTTTATTATAATAATAACATTGTCTAATAAACGTATCACGAATATCACAGAACTTTATGATGCATTTGAAGAAACTTCGAGAAATATTTAATAATTTCCTATGGAAACTTGTGAAAAATTAATAGAATCAATGCCATGTCATTGTAAAGCTGTAATTGACAGGCGAGGCTACAACCAAATATTAATTACTGCATATTATTAAGATGTTTGTACTATTAAACTATATTTTTTTGCTTGCCAGTAACTTTATTAATATTCATGCTGGATATTTTTATCTGTTTCTAATTAGTTGTCCATCTTAATACTTCGTGTATCTGTTTTTATTCTATTAAATATATCAATTTATACATAAATGATTGTATGTTATTTAAAAATCTCATATAATAATACTTATTAATATTTAAACGTTATAGATTAATAAGTGTTAGCCCACGATAATATATAAAACATTTATTATTAATCGTATTAGCATTAAAAATTAAAGTCATATTTGGTGTTTCTAATTATATGTCCACCACTGTATATATTACATAGAATATTTTTATCGCGATAATATGAATAACAGTTCAATTTTGGGAAGTTAATTTTCACGCGAGCAGAAGCTAATTGTTAGATTTTTATTATCAAACAACAAAAATATCTGACAATTGTTTTGCTGACGATCCAACCTGCCGTTACCAGTAGTGACCGCCATTGTAGGTTTCGTAACATTATTGGCACGAGTTATACGAAAGATTTTAATGCTAGAGTCACGAATGATCCTTAATCAACCCGTCTTCGATTGAGTCCGTGATTGTTCGAATTTCATAGTAGGTCCTGTGATTGTGGCAGAAGTGGCATACTCCATATGATTTCGCCGCTTATAGTGTTGCAGTTCGCATCGTAAGACGCACCGTCGTCAATGGTCGAGCTAATAACACTCGTCATAGTCATAGCCGCTTGTAGGCGCGCGCGGTCCCGTATATGAAGCGTGCACGCCACTCTTCGTACTGCTACGTGCACGCTATACTGTTTGATGAAGATGATGTGCCCGCAGACTCGCCAGCCGCAACCCTTGGGCCGCCACTCGCACCCGCCGCCGGGACCGCCCCAGCTGTGCCATTCTGTATGTTCACCTCGTATATGTTCGATGAGTTTGAATCCTCGTTGTACGACAGCAGGCTTACTTCTTCAGTCTATTAAACAACCAAGTAAATAGGTTACACTCTAGATCAGTGGTGGGCAAACTTTTTTAATGGCGGGCCACAAAGTTTAAGAAATTCTAGAGGAGGGCCAGATTTATAGAAAATACATTTTGTATTAAAACTTTTTAATAAAAAAATAGCTTTTACTTTTACGCCTTGTTAGGCTAGGAGACATATGGGATTGTTTTTGATTTGCCATAATATTTTCGAAAGCAGATTCCATCTGTGACGGAGCAACTTTTAGCAGTGCGAAAAGGTATTCATCAGTCAATCGGTTTCTGATTGAGTTTTTCCGTTTTCGCCCACGCCGCCTGCGCCTCACATTTCACCACGCTTTGCGCCCCGTATATCTCAACAAACTACGCGGATGGACTACACATGAACTAGTTTAGCTTCACCTATAGGTGAATAGAATGGAATGTTTCCAATAAATAAACTAATACCTGTGACAGACTACCGAGATAATTATAATTATGGCAAGTTAATTATGAGTTAATGAAAGCTCAAAACACCCCTGACCAATTGGCTTTCATTAAAAATTCGGAGATTTTTAATTATAAACTTCAGATAGTGTATGGACTATCGTATTAGGTTTTTAGCCTGTAAATAGATAGTCCTATTATATTAAATAAATCATCATCATCTTGCTCTTATCCCAATTTCTTGGGGTCGACGCAATATGTCATCTGTTTTGACATATTGCAAAAAGTTTCGGCAATGACTTTTATGACCGGCCGCCTGCCTGACGTCAACCCTCCTTGGGAATGTAATCGTTGACCCAAATGGTACCAGATGGAGTTGGTCCGGGTCAATCTAGGGCTCTTAATCGTCTTTTACGACACCCACGAGCAAAGCAAGGGTTGGTAGTATTCGATGCCGCTACCACACAGCACATTATATTAAATAAATTAATAAAAATTTTTTTCGCGCCAAAATGCCGATTAGAATATTTAGGATGGATGGACTCTCGGCGGGCCGGATTAATTACTTTCGCGGGCTTTATCTACATCCCTAGGGATAGCCCTATACAAACCTGTATGACCAGCATGATATAGTAAGGTCAATTTCCCTCCTGTTGTGGAGGAGGCTCGAATCCCACAATGGGGATGTATGTGAACCGAAATGATGATATGTAGACTACAAACTTACACTGCTCTCAGAGAGCCGTTTGATCTTCTTCTGTGGCGCCGGAGGTGCTGGCGTGGTCTCGTGCGGCTTGCGTTTAGCGCCCGATGGGATACGTTCACGCTTGACCAGCAGCGAACCGGACAGGTATTGAGGCAATTGCTTGCGTCGGACGTGACGTGCCTATGTACAAACAAACACAAAATAACAAATACAATAATCGTACAAATAATAGTAACTTCTAATTGTTAGACATAAACTGTCTCTAGATAACGGTGAGCTGGTCAACTGGACTTGCAATAGGTTTGCATTTCAAGTTTGAGCGTCTTTGGACTGGAACAGATGGTGATCTTTGAATGCATGTGCCATAACCATATAAAAAGCAAAAGATATAAAAATATCTTTATTCAATCTTTTAACACGTGTACGGGAATGACATGGTCATTTGTAATGACTTTATCCTATTCATTCGTAATCCCACTAGCTAAGATACCCTGCTGAGAACGTTGGGCATGATATCAAGATATTCCATGGATTCTGTCAGGGTTCTGTGAAGGTGACTGATGTATTCGTCACTAAAAAGGCTTAAGCTAATCCTACGTGAAAATCAAAAATTGATACCTTAATATTCTGTATACAGACCACAAATTTACTGTAGTTATTTCTCATTCTATTTCATCAAGGACTCCTAGCTAACCACAAGATTTATGTACTTTCGGTTTCTTCTTTATACTATTAATGTTTATTTTATTTTATTTTATACTATCCGCCCTCGCTTCGCTTCGGTTATAGTCGTTTTACCCGCGTAGTTCCCGTTCCCGTGAGAATACCGGGATAAAATATAGCCTAGTTTACGCCCTGATATTATAGCTTTCCATTGGTGAAAGAATTTTTGAAATCGGTCCAGCCGTTTTGAAGATTACCCGGAACAAACAGACAGACAAAAATTTTTTAATTGCTATTTTAGGCATAGGTGTCGTGCAAATAACCGTGTGAGCATGAAAAAAGCCTATTATTTTGACATTACAAACAGACACTCCAATTTTATTTATTGGTATAGATTCTATATGTCTTTATTAAATAATTTGTTTCTTTTACTTAAGCTATTCTATGTGATAATTATGATATTTTTTACAAACTAGAATATGATATAGTATAGTATTAATTTATTTCATTCTTAATTTAATGTTACTATTTCAAATATTACTGTTTAACTTTTTTAAAATATATTTGTTTTGCCTATATTGTTGCGCGACTTGATTGTACGGGTCCATCAGAATATCAGCGGTGTAGTATCTATATATATATTTACTGTACCACAAGCCGAGATGGGCACCATATTTTGGCCTCACATATTCCACTCCTTGTTTTTAGTTAGTAGTTCTTATTTCTATCGTTGTTGTCTATATTGTGTGAGGTTTACAAAATAAAATTTCTTTCTTTCTTTCTTTCCATTGATGTAGATGCAGAGTCCAATCCAGTCTATGAGCTTGAAGACATCTTACAGTGCATTGGTGAACAGTTTCGGAAAGATGACGTCTCCCCGCCTCACATATTTCTGCAATTGAATCGATCTCGCACTCTTACCCCGCATACGGACTAACATTGTGTCGTTCCTATACATACACTTCAGCACTTCGATATAACGATGGTCGATTTGGCACCACTGCAGGACTGCAGCATCGCCCAAGTTTCGACTGAATCAAAAGCTCTCATAGTCCACAAACGCTATTCATAGAGGCCGTTTGTAATCCTCGATCTTCCGGAAAATCTGCCGAAGCGTGAAGAGGTCCTTCCGGAAGCCGGTTTTTTCAGGCGGCTGGAAGTCATTAAGCTTGCGCGTGAATCGACTTGTAACTACTCTCGAAAAATACAACTTGTAGACGTGACTGAAGTGCAAGATGGGTCTGTAGTTCTTAAGAAGAGCCTTGTCGCTCTTCTTGAAGAACAGCACCATTATACTCTTGGTTCACAACGCTGGAACGTATCCTCCGAGAACAACGCAATTATAGTCCATAAAATATAACTTGATCTCTGCGACAGATGTCAACGAAACTAACGAAGTAAGTTTGAACGGCCGGCATGTTTACAATTTTATTTTGTATCACATATATTTTCATTCTTTTCGTCCCAGTTTTATTGCAACTGAAGTGCTATATATTATGAATATAAAAATATTAATATTCATACCTAAAATGTACCTCGTAAGTACTGAAATACTTAGTAAACATTTTATAGAAAAATGACGCTTAAGCACATGCAAGGTCATACTGGACTGAAAATAAAAAAGAGATGGGACAGTCAGTAGAATATACAGTAGAATCCGGATATAGCTATCTTTAAGGGACCGGCGATACTATGTCGTACTAGCCGGGTGACGTACAAAACGGTAGGATTATTTCTTAAGTACATAAGTACCTAACCTAGGAATACATAATTATGTACACGCCAAACTCCTTCGCGAGGGTTACATTTGATTCACCGCCTTCTAATCCGTGTAATATTGCACTTTTTCTTCAATTGTAAAACACTTTTGCTTCACAGAACTCATTTTGTCGAGCTTTAAGAACTTTTCATAACAAGTGACAAACACTAACTGTGATTTACGCGCGCCAATAAGGAAAGGTGAAGCGCGCGGGGCGGGATGAAGTTGAGGCGCCGAAGTATTGGTGCGTAGGTTGTATAAACAAAACGTTGCGCGTCGTTTTAACCGGACGTATTATCACAAAAAATGGTCGCTATAAGCAGTTTGTCGTTTAAACCGGAGTCGCACTAAACGGTTATATTTTCTAAGTACCTAACTATGAAACCTAACTTGAGTAAACATTATCGTCGTTAAAAACGGTTAGTCGTTATAAGCGAAGTCGTTATATATGAATTCTACTGTACGTAAATCGATAACAGACCTTTATTAAATTATTTATAAAAGAAGTAAACCCAATACTTTATAAAACTTCCAACATATTTTTTACAATTACAACAGATAGTTACATTATAAAATTCATAAATTGAATTAATTAATCATTCAACAACTACTTATTATCTCAGAGTAAATGATAATATTATGTACCCATTATTGTCAATAAACTAAACATGTTTATTCATAAAACAGTCGCAATTGATCGATTGATCTAACGACTGTCCCTATTATGGCAAAAAAATGATAAATGTTCTAGCAGGAATTCTCCAGTGATGATGGCAATAGTCACGTTGACCTTGATTGTACTTCTTTCGAATAATTAAAACAGTCAAAAAAACAGTTTTTGTTTGATTTAAAGGCAAAAAGATTTTCATTGATTGTATTTCAATTATATCAGAAAATCACAATTATAAAAATGAAGAGTTTTATCAATAAAAAACTACAGACTTCATTGTAAGCGGGACAGCACTAGGGACAACTGTCACAGAGATCAAGCTATATTTTATGGACTATAAACAACTTCTTAAGGAACTTTAAGACCGGCTTGCCGCCTGCCTTCAGGATCTCTGCTGGTAATACCGTCATCTCCGGTGCCTTATACCACAGTATAGTCATCTATCCAGTAATGTATCTCGGCCGTAACCTTGAATTAAATGCCTAAACGTAAACATGTGATAGGGCTGCCCGCCTCCAGCATTTTAATTACATTTGCCTACTTTGTGTTTCCATTTAGTTTTGTATATACTTTTCTTATATAAACAAATAAAATACTTTGTGAATTGAATAGGAAGTGTTCAATAAGAATGCGTGTTGATTTTTGATTCGTCATCATCATCATCTTGCTCTTATCCCAATTACTTGGGGTCGACGCAATATGTCATCTGTTTTGACATATTGCAAAAAGTTTCGGCAATGACTTTTATGACCGGCCGCCTGCCTGACGTCAACCCTCCTTGGGAATGTAATCGTTGACCCAAATGGTACCAGATGGAGTTGGTCCGGGTCAATCTAGGGCTCTTAGTCGTCTTTTACGACACCCACGAGCAAAGCAACGGTTGATAGTATTCGATGCCGCTACCACACAGCATGATTTTTGATTGGTAGTTTTAATTAAAAAAAAACATGTTTATGTTTAAATAACAAATCAGTCTATAAATTTAAATTATCTAGTGACAGACAGACGGTCAAATTATTTTTTTCTAGTACTATTCATACACATAGTACAATAAACATATATTATTAATAATAAAATACCACGTCTTTACTTTGAATTATATAAACTAACAAAACAAAACACATTATGAGTTTTAACACAAGCGTACCGTAACATGATTCATGAACCGCCTATAACTATCTATTTCACTCGTGTCAATCACTTTATTCACTTTATTTATTAATCCAGACAACTTTTTTTCGGGAGATAAAAGGAAATTAAAACGACACACATTATGTACCTACCTACTAGTAAGTAAAATTATTTTATAATCTTACCTTTTAGAGTTTCCAGGTAATCTAAAAAAAGTTATCTCTGGATTCGTTATTGACGAATTCATGCAACCAAAAACAGCACAATATACCCTACTTGTCATATTAAATATGTGTATAATTATGTATTTTAGTGAAAAATTCGCGCAGTTATTGTTAAAAAAACAACACACCGTTCGTTCGTCACTGCAGCACAGTCGCGACTGTCTACATGCCGAGCGCATGCCGAGATCGAGGCGCGTAGGTATAGCTCGCGTTTCGTCCGTTTGTATGAAGTTGGATTACTGGTAGATTATATTACCGTGCTTATACAGTTGCCGAGTGGTTTGAGAGGCATTCAGATCTCGTTCAAGCTGATAAATAAAATCTATACTTAGTAATCTATTAGGACCTTCGATTACTACTTATCTTATGTACTTTGCAAAGATACACCCTATCCAATAAGTTTTTCTTTAACAAATTCTCTATATTCCGTAAGCGAGAAAGTGTGCAAATTACGACCAAAGTTCAGAATTATTCAGAATCTTGTAACCCTAACTGCAGTCGAAAAAAGTCTTATTAGAACATTATTACCTCAATGGTCATCCCTTCGCGCAACATATTCGTATTCTCCGCCTGGTAATTGACGGCCTTAGTGAACGATACAATATCGTGGGTCAGGTCAACATTAAGATTAGTCTTCTCGAACACAAGACCTATGAACCACATTGAGCAGTAGTTGGCAATCACTTCACCCTGAAATAACAACACAATATGTAAATGATTAATATTTAAATTATTCACAATTGTTTATCGATTCAAGAATCGATCTGTTTCAGAAAGATCGCCCATCCCATTATTTGGCTATATGTTATCTACGTATTATATTCTTTAGTTGACTTTTATTAGAACCACGGCCAAGAAAAAGAACGGCGATTTCTTATTCTGTCACCACACAGAGAACCTAAAAATGCACTAATACTTCTCACGCTGGTGACATGTTTAAATAAAAAAAAAATATAGTTTTGCATACCCCTATATGTGGTGACGAAATAAGAATACAATTCACCACTCCCTATCTTGTCCGTGGATGTTGTAAAAGACGACTAAGGGATATAATAACCATATAACATCTATGCAAGGAAGTAAAACTCGAAATAAAATCTCTATACCAACCTTTTGATTGGTATATTAAGGTCAATTCCCCTCCCACTGCAGACGAGGCTCGAGCGAATCGGTCTCCGTGTGGTGAGTTAGAATACAATTCACGTCTCCCCCTCTCTTGTCTGGGTATTGTAAAAGCCGAGTAAAGGATAATATGCAGATAAAATCCAGACAAAGGATGGTAAACTTGAAATAAAACCCTATTCCAACCCGTCTGATCAGCTGGTGTAGCAGGTCAATTTCACTCCTATTGTGGAGGAGGCTCGAGCCCAGCAGTGAGACATATATGAGCCGATATGATGATGGTACCATTACATGTGATTCTCGCCTCCCCTAGATTGTCAGTGAAGCAACGGGTGGCGACCGTTGTTATCTTACAATACAAGGATTAAATTATTAAGATAATATTACTTACATTTTCATTCTTTTTAATTTCAGCCGGTGGATCAGTGGGCAACCGAGCACCTAAAACCGAAAAAAATAAACAAATATATAATTTTATATTAACAATTAAATTACGCCATTTGTTCCGTTGCTCTTTGGGCACTACACGATGTATATGACGCAGAATAATTTTTGTCAACTACGTAACATTAACGTACGTAACATTCTATGGATGATATTTGTCCGAAATAAAAATTATTATTATATTATTATTATTATGGTGAAAGAGTAAGAATACAATTCACTACTCCCTATCTTTCCCATGGATGTCGTAAAAGACGACTAAGGGAAATAAATATACATATAACATCTGTGCAAGAGAAGAAATCTCAAAATAAAAACTTATACCAACATGTCTTACTTGCATGGTATATGATATATAAAGGTAGGTCAAATTTCCTCCCATTGTGGAGAAGGCTCCGGCCCAGCAGTGGAACGTGTAGAGACAAGACAAATCTATACCAATAAATAAAATTGGAGTGTCTGTTTGTAATGTCATAATAATAGGCTTTTTTCATGCTCACACGGTTATTTGCACGACACCTATGTCTAAAATAGCGATTAAAAAATGTTTGTCTGTTTGTTCCGGGTAATCTTTAAAACGGCTGCACAGATTTCAAAAATTCTTTCACCAATGGAAAGCTATAATATCAGGGAGTAACCTAGGCTATATTTTATCGCGGTATTCCCACGGGAACGGGAACTACGTGGGTAAAACGACTAAAACCGAAGCGAGGTCGGGTTGCTAGTATAAAATGTTTTATTGTCTTCTTCTTAGGACCATACACACCCCACTACTGGGCTCGGGTCTCTTCTACTATGGGAGGGAGATTATCCTACTAGACCACGCTGGTCAGACGAGTTGGTATAGCATTTAGTCTCAAGTTTTCCATCTCACATTATATTCCTCAGCTGTCTTTTACGACACCCACGGGCAAGATGGAGGGGCGGTGATTAGTATTCTTACTACATGACCACACAGAAAATGGTTTGTTATTAGAGTTTTCCTTCCCTTGCATAGATATTATATACATATTATATCTCTTAGTCGTTTTTACGACACCCACGGGCAAGATAGGTGGTTGTGAATTGTATTCTTACTCTGTCACCACACGGATAGTTTGTTTTTATTATACCTGGTGGTAATGCAAGCGGCTGTCCGTTGTTAGTGTTGAGCGGTACTGAGTTGTAGCATTCCGGATTCACGTGAGCTATTGTTATATAAGAGTTCCTTTCCAATGTTGCTGTAACAAACCATACAATCAATCATCATCATCATGCTCACCAATTACTGATGCAGCTGCAACTGCAGCATGATGCACTCTTCTACCATCATAGAAATTGGCAAAGGTTTTGGGCAACAGAAGGCGACACCTTTAACACAAGTTGCTTTAAACACTTTAGCTAAGGTGCCAGTCATCAAATATGGTTAACAAATGCCAAAAGACCATTATGCTTATCAATATTATGTAACTTTTAATTGTTTATTACGCTGTTTGTAATTTATCGATTTTTATGTAGTGAAAATCGTTTCATCTCATATACTACCCCACTGTTGGGCTCGGGCCTCCACCGTAATAGGAGGGAAACTTACTTTAACCCATATATGCCCGGAACTTTTTTAGGATCAATTTTAATTACATATTTTCAACTATATTGTAACCAATCTATATAGATTGGTATCTATATAGATTAGTATCTATATAGATTAGTTATATATATATATATATATATATATATAACAGAAAGTCGTGTTAGTTACACTATTTATAACTCAAGAATGGCTGTACCGATTGGGCTGAAAATTGGTGGGGAGGTAACTTAAAACCAGGAGACTGACTGACTTAGGATTTTTTATCCCGTTCAATCGCGTTCCCGTTGCCCGTTCGATAAAATGCCAAAGAAACGTAGTATAACAAAAACGCATTTGATATGTAATAACAAACGCAAATGACAGCTAAACGTAATTTCGTATCACTGTTTCCACTTTTAGGGATTTCGCCCTTTTTAGGGCGAAACTACTAATTTAGAATATGGCTTAGGGCAATTGAATATTTTTAGGGATTTAGGGTAATTTGGGGTGAAATTGAATATAAAAATAACAAACACTATTTTACCATAGACTTTGCCGACCACAAACAATGGTTACCCTCAATGGGCTCCTAGAGTTCACCGAAATTACTTTGTGTAAGACGCGATAGTAGAATTTAAATTAAATATATTGCAGTGTTTACATGTCGATATTTCAGTGCGATACTAAGAACTGCTATAGGAAAATTCGATTCGATTCAAGTCTCTATTTCTATCTAAGAGTTGGCCGCCTGGCGGGCCGACGCCCGCCGTGACATTGCCCGGTGGGCAGACTGGCTGGAGAGGCCTCAATACGATGTTCGGGTCGTCAAGGCCTTCCGGCCGGTGCTCATGGAGTGGTGAGGTCGGCGGCACGGGTTGCTTTCTTACCGATTGGTGTAGGTAGTGAACGACGCACGGTTGCTTCGCCAAGTACCTGCACACGGTCGTGATGAGGGAGAGCACATCGCCATGCCAACGTTGCGATTGCGACGAGGATCCATCAGCCCCATGGCGAAGGGGAGGGAATACAGTTGGTTATGAGGCCTGCGCCACCTTTTCATCCCCCCAGAAGAAATAGATGGAGTGTGCGCTGACCCAAAATAACAACCCAACCCAAAAAAAAAGCTTCACAGTGAAACCCTCAACGGTTTGTTGCACATCAAACTAAGTATGACTGACTCGATTTTAGAACCCGACAGACAAATGTAGAGTGCAGCTAAAAAACTTAAGCCCAATGCTTCAGCTTTAACATCAGCATCATATTGTTCACCATCTACTTCTTCCATAGATTACAATGGATTCTTTTTATGATTACATGTTTACTAACTCTGATTAACAGATGAGAATTAAAATAAAAATCAAACCATCAAGTTTTGTTTTATTTCGAACTCATTTAAATTTTACGCCCTAAATCAAGGATTTTCGGAGACTGACTAGGGCAAATTAATGAAAATATTTAGGGTAAAACTACAACGTGATAGTGGAATCACTGTTTCGTATACAGTTAATTATGGTTTCTTTTGACACGAATGTCAAAATGTCATTTAGCGCTTTTATATTTTTTACTGTTATATTAAATAATTTTGCTGATATTTTATGTAATTTTATTGTGCTGTGTGGTAGCGGCTTCGAATACTACCAACCCTTGCTTTGCTCGTGGGTGTCGTAAAAGACGACTAAGAGCCCTAGATTGACCCGGACCAACTCCATCTATACCATTTGGGTACCATTTGGGTCAACGATTACATTCCCGAGGAGGGTTGACGTCAGGCAGGCGGCTGGTCATAAAAGTTATAGCCGAAACTTTTTGCAATATGTCAAAACAGATGACATATTGCGACGACCCCAAGTAATTGGGATAAGAGCAAGATGATGATGATGATTTTATGTAATGCGGACAAAATGTTGAAATATAGTGAATAGGATATAATAGTAAATTGCGTGCATTTTTATATTCTGCCAAAATTCCCAGAGGAACCTTGGATTGGTTTCAGCACCTAATCCATGGTAACGACTAAGACTAAAAGACGAAGACTAAAGACGTGAAGAATTATAACTGGACACTGGCACCAATAGCTAATAATTGTGGCTTATTGCCATTACTCAAGAATAAGAAGAAGTATGGCTGAAAATTTGATAATTATAATTTTGTCAGATATCAATAATCGGTAATTTGTATTCTCTTTGAATCATCATTATCAATGTCGCGACCAAGACGATTGAATCTTTCCGGACAAAGCTGTAATGGTTCTTCCAGAGACTATATTTTCGGTAATTTAGAAAACATATTTACTAAAAAAATTATGGCGATACAAATTTCGCCGGGTCAGCTAGTAATTATATATAAGGCCATAATAGTAATTTGTGATTTCCAGTACACATTTCATTGACTATAAAAAAATCATACTTTCAGTAAAATAACATAATAGAAAAAAAAAACTTTCATTTCTGTGCACTCCGTCGCAAACTTTTTTCACAAATAAAAATGTTTGAAATTGCGTGCCTAAATGTCACTTTAATTGTTATAGATGATTTATAAACCTGTGTGGTATTTCAAAAGAATTCTTTGGTCTATCGAAAGATGGCACTATAATTTAAATTAATACAACACCACGTGACTAACGTGCATTAATTAGAGTTCGTGAAGTAATTTTTGGTCGTTTTCGCCCCTATGGGCATATATGGGTTAACATACCATGCTGATCAGACAGGTTGGTATAGGACTTTTTTCGAGTCGAGATAGTTTCGAAGATGTTATATGCATATTTCATCCCTTAGTCGTCATTTGCGACACCCACGGATAAGAGGGGGGGTGCATATTGAACTTTCACTCTGTCACCACACGGCAAATAAATATTATTATACATACAAAGATGTAACAGTACTCACTGATAAGGTGTCTGATTTTGCTCTCGATGAGTCCACACCACTGCAGCTGATCGTCAGTGCTGGCCGAGGAAGCCAACAACACGATGAAGTGCTTGTATCGCAGGAAGAAATTAGGTGCTTCAAATAAACGCTCCCATGTGCATTTGCCCAACATGATCTCGTCTGTTATAGCTAATCCTATAGACAAACATTTACATAAACTTTATAACTTGAAAGTATGCACAGATGGCGTAGTGGTTAAAATAGCGACCTACAGCGCCAGTTTCGGGGGTTCGAATACCACGCGGGACAGCACTTTGTGCGATTCACAAATTGTTGTTCTGAGTCTGGATGTAATTTGTGTCCGTTAATTATATGTTTGTAAAATCCCCTGCAATACAAGGATTATTTCCTTAGTGCAGGATGCGGTCTTTAAAAAAAAATGGCATACCATTCGTGACCATGAACACTGTATAGTGTTTGAAACGTCGAGCAATCAAAAAATCATATACAAACGCGATAAAAGCCGCAAAGTAGTTTTATTTAGAATGTGTTATACTCGCGTAAACATCAGATATCATTAGGTGGCGTTACTACGCCAGAAGATACCGATATAACATGCCAGTGTCGCGGGTTCAAATTCCATGCAGGACAACACTGTGCGATCCAAAAATTGTTATGAGTCTGTATGTAATTTGTGTCCGTTAATTATGTTTGTGAAGTCCCCCGCAATAAGGATTATTGCCTTAGTGCAGGGTGTTGTCTTTAAAAAGAAAACCATTAATAGTGTGGCTATTGCACTATTGAAATTAACGATTTGACTAATTCTGAGCTCATATTCGTCCGTTTTGCCGAGCTTGAGCCCTCTCCACGACAATAACACAGGTCAACAATAAAAAAAATATTTTTTGGGTTTCTGTTCTAATGATTGAATTCAGATTCCAAACGTCGAAAAACACTCGGATATCTATTTTTAACTCTTAAAGTTTGCTTTTGTCTGATATATGTTGATAAGTACATTTTGAAGATTTTAATTGATTTTTATGAGCAATAGGTTGCATTTTGATTATCTTAATTGCAAATTGTGCATTCTTTCTGAAGGGCACTAATGAGTTTTTACTTGTATATTACTAATAGAAAAACGTCCAATACAGTTGTAACATCCGACTTTTATATCGTATTTAGTTAGAAAATGTCAACAGGACTGGAAAAGTCAAAATATACAGAATACACTTAATAGGCCAGTAATAGGTGATTTCAAAATTCTACAAAAGCAAACTTTGATCGGAACGGATATTTTTTAATTTATTTGTAACATAAGATAAACCAAAATTTTACATTCAGGAGCCAAACCCAGAGATCGTGTTGACCGGTGTAATTGACCTACTATACCAAGCTGATCAGATAGGTTGGTACAGGATTTTTAAGAGTTTTCCTACTCTTGCATATATGTTATAAGCGTATTATATCCCTCAGTAGTCATTTAAAATATCCACGGGCAAGACAGAGAGTAGTGAACTGTATTCTTATTCCATCACCACACACGGACATGCTACAGAAAAACCCGTTTAAGACGATTTCGCAGGGACCCGACCAAAAACGCGTCTTAGGCGGGAAAACATATTATGCGGGAAAGGAAAAAAAAAGTGCCATTATACTCGTTCCAACCATTTATTTTACTTTTGACACATGCTTTAGGACATAACTGTTTCATTATACGCAATTATTAACTTTGAAACGAGTGAACAGAGAAATATATAAACTGCCCAATAATATTTATATATCTTAATTATTAGCCACTAAATACATTAATATGCCGTAAATAGCTCTATTCATAAAATTTAAGTGATAATTCATTTCCGTTATAAAAAAAGTTACGTTCTATCGCATCTAGTGACAGAATCAAAAGTATTAGGTGCAAAACTAATGAATCGCAAATAATCGATTACACTTATTTGCAGTTAAGTCAGCTGACAACTGAGTTTTGAATTGTTGTAATAGACAACACGTTAAAATTGTATCAGGGAGATATAACATACTTATAACGTGAAATAAAACAACCAAAATATTTTAATATTATTTTATTATAACGAATCGTCGGATTCTTCATACGAACTCGAATCGTCGCTTGAATCATCTGCAGTGTTTATTATTAACTCTTGTGTAGGTATGTTGTCAAATTCAATTTCCCGATCTCAATCAGAGAATATTATATTTTTTGTCTTGTTGACGACACTCGCCCAGTTTTCAGGCGTCACACTAGCACATGCGTTTTTTAAAAGTTCAAGCATTTTATTTGCTGTGAAAGGAGGAGTTGTATTGTTTCTTGCCAAAGATAAGAGCCATCACTCTTCAAGTGATGTAAGCATTTCTCTGAACCACTTTTCATACACGTCCGCATTCATCTCCTCATGATAGTCTCCTGTTTTTTTTTTATTTGAACGCTAACAGAGCGTCTGGTACAAATCCCTTTGTAGTTTCCGCATGGCAAATGATGAGGCGTTCACCTTTCCCCATTGGCACTGCAGAAGTAGAAGCAGCAGTATCGTCAGTCCAACCTTTTGGTATGGAATGATTGGCATTGAGCCAAGTTTCATCTGTGAAAACGACATTCGACCAGTCTTCTATTTTCTTCGCTTGTTTTAAAAATTCACAGCGAGACAAGGCTATATCACGACGTTTTCTTTTGTCGGATTTCTTATACAAGAACCCGATTTGGTGCAACACCTTTGACAAAGAAGATTTTTGACCACGAAACAAGCCACAATTTCGTAGAGACGCTACTAATTTTTTCAAAGTAGGAATCTCTTTTTTTGTGTAATAATTGTATATATGACGACGAATAGCAACAGTATCAAAACTGTCAATTGCTGTCACTTTACGGGGCTGACGTTTTTTCTTAGGCGTAGATAGCTTGTTCTGTTCAATACCACTACTACCATAGGCTTCTTTAGTGATTTTCGCCACCGTTGGAGCACTAATACCTAATGCTGCTGCAACACGGTCTCTAACTTGGGTTACTGGTATAAGGAATCCGCCATTGCGGCTTTCCTTTTCAAAAAATTCACGAAGCCGCAGTACTAACTCTCTGGATTGTCCTTTAAGCACCATAGCTTTCGGCATTTTGCAAGTAAAATCTTACTGGGAGGAACGATACGCTCAACTAAATCAAAGTAAGAACAATGAAATCAATACGGTGGAATATAAATACTCAACACAGCGTATGAAAAATATGAAAGAGCACTCAGCGAACAGAAATGTGACTAGCACGGGAGTCTTGTTGCGAGTGACAGACAACACAACAAAATGGCGTCGCCAGCGCGCCGTTCAGTGTTGCCAATTCGGCTTAAAAAAAAGGGGTAGGCTGGATGAGAAAATTAGTGATTTACTACCGCAGACGAGGGCGCCATTGTCTCTAAGTAAAGTTTGGAGCAGCGGACCCCGTTTAATGGAAAAATGCTTCATAAAGTAGTTATTTTTTATTTTGCAAAGTACAAAGTACATATTTTGGGAGGACTGAATTAGTGGGTATGCAAAAATTAATGTGCCCAAATAACAAATATATTTACAGAAGTGAAGTTTTTAAATAATATGAAATATGTATTTAAGCAAAAATAAAATATCCGTGTTAAATCGATTAAAAGTTCTTCCTGACTAAAATCGATTATTACAAAACATAGTATCCGTAATACATTGGTACAACACTAATTGATCAGAATTCGACCTGCCAAAAGTAAAATAAATGGTTGGAACGAGTATAAGTCTTAAATCATTAACTGCTGATAATGTCTGGGCGTGTGACACAATCGGAGTTGAATCATCTTCTTCTTGGTCATTATCACTTAGGGTCGCTCGACAGTCGTCACTTCGTCAGTCGCCGGCCGCTGCCGCAAGGGGTAATATGTGTATTTGAGTGGTACGTGTTGGCGTATTAAACGGGATGACGAATCGTATTAAGCGTTAAGAAATGTATGAAAACATGTCTCAAGTTGCTGGGACTGACGCAAAATGGCGTATTATGCGAGAAATCGTATTAAACATGATCGTATTAAACGGGTTCTACTGTATATAATAACATCAACATATTAACCAAGTCTGAATTCTTCCATGATGACAGTTCGCGTCGATGCGCATACGTTGAATGTGGAGTTCTGCTGTGGGTATGCCGGCGTGATGATCGGCATCAGGTGAAAACGATCAGATATATTCACCTATGTTTAATAAAAAAAAAAGGAACATTACAAACTTTTCATAACTTGCTTTTTTTTTAATTTTCATCATCATCATCACCATCATCGCAGCCCACATACGTCCCACTGTTGGGCTCGAGCCTCCTCCACAATGGGAGGGAATTAGACCTACTATACCATGCTGGTCAGACATATTACAGTGCAACCTCGATATAACAAATCCGACGGGAACTCGTAAATATTTGTTATATCAAGTAATTTGTTAAACTGAGGTTTGTTATATTGAGGTAAGGTTGGTCTAAAATTTGTTATAAAGAGGTAAAGAAATAGTTTTATTCACCTCAACATTTTTACATTCAGCAACTAGAATCTTCAACAAGAGTGCAGCACTGTTTACATTATTTTCCATCAAACGACTTCAATTTTTATACGAAAAAAACGTGCCGAAACATGTCGCGACTAAATTACATACTATGGGATTAAGGGTCATATAGAGGTATTTACTTTTTTTTATAGTTGAAAATTCGTTATAAAGAGGTTGTTCGTAAAAAAAACGTAATGTAAAGGTATTATTTACACTGACTCTTATGGACAATTCAAGGGGATTACGAAAAATTTGTTAAATCGAGGAAGTCGTTAAATTGAGGTTCGTTATATTAAGGTTGCACTGTAGTATAGGGTTTCATTTCGAGTTTTCTTTCTCTTGCACAGATGTTATGTGCATAGTATATCCTTTAGTCGTCTTTTACGACATCCACGGGCAAGATAGGGAGTGGTAAATTGCATTCTTACTCCATCACCAGATGGAAAATTTTTATTTTTACTAAGTAGATAATAGACTTGTTAAACTTATAACACTTTTTTTGGGTTAGGAGTGAAAAATATTAAAAGCACTTACTCTAGGATCCCAAACAGGAAAACCAAGGTTAACTGAATCGGGTTGCTTCAGCAATACCGGCTGTGGCCACTTCCACTGACTGAACACAAGGAAGAATTTGTGCACCAGGGTAGCGGGTAGAGCATTTGGGTATAACTGGCACGTACGCGCCACCAGCATTGCCCAGGAGACACCACCCAGGTAGCCCAGGGTGTTTGAGTATATGCCATGACCTAAAAGAACAAACATATATTAACATTCTCCCTCCAGTTGATTCCAATATTGGTACATATATGCCATGAGGGAAAGGAAGAGGCATAAGCCACCACGCCAAGGAAAACTTAAAATAAAACCTACAAATCTACCATCTGGCCAGAGTATCATTAGTCTGTTAAATCCCAACCATTTGCATTTATGGAAAAGATTTGTGCTCAAAATAGGTACGTATATCAATAAGTTAAAAAAAAGATAAATATAGTAAACAAATTATAATTATTTTTACTACATGTCATTGAAAAATTACATAGACGATAAAAAATTTGCTATAAAACTGAACGGTATAAATTCTTAATACACGCAGCTAACACAATAGCTTAATTACAAATGCAATTGGTACTGATTTATCACGTTCTACCAAAATTCTCATGAAGAACTTTCAGTAAGGTGTCATCATCAACTTAAATTATTAGACTAGACTTATAACCACAACCACAATAAAAACACAATTCATCACCCCTATTCTTGCCCGTGGTTGTCGTAAAGGGAGACCAAAGGACGTAATATGTACATAGCATCGATGAGATTTCCTTCCTAATGTGGAGGGGGCTTGAGCTGCGGAAGGTATATGAATCGAGATGATAACAGTGAATTTTAAGTCTGAAATGTACTTAAAAATTAATTATTTCGACACAGGCAACAATGGGTTCGTCATTCATCATCATCATCATTTCAGCTTATAAATAGGAGGTGAAATTGACCTAATTGACCACACTGATGAATCATGTTGGTATTTTTTTTTTTCTTTATGGGTGGGCTATGGTAAGCGCACGCGCGGTCCAGTCCGTCCGGGGCGATGAAAGGACGGCGCGCGGGCCCATAACCTACCCGTACCCACGTCACCTCGTTGTTGGGCCGATCACCGGAGCAGATGTGACTTGTCGTCAGTGGTAGGCCTGACGGAATACCCTTTCGAGTAACCTCACCTCTCGACGTCTTGGGACGTCGGATACCGTCACGCGGTCAGCCTCTCCGCGGGTGACGGACAATTCCCCGGTCCGATCACCCACCCGGTCAACGTAGAGGACGCTGCGCCCCTCCAAGTAGTCTGCCACCAGCCGTCTGAGGTACACGGGCACCCCGTGGTACCTCAGCCCCTCCCCGATGCAGCTGAATGGCAGACTGTTGAAGGCGTTGGCAATGTCCAGGGACACCGCCAACAGGGCTCCTCCGCCGGTGACGGCCTCCGCTACCACGGCCTTCAGGCGCAGCAGGGCCGCAATCGTCGAACGCCCCCTCCGAAAACCGAATCATGTTGGTATAGGGTTTTGTTTCAAGTATTCCATGTCTTGCATAGATGTTATATGCATATTATATGCCTTAATCATTACTTACGGTGATGAATTATGTTCTTACTTCGTCACCACACGGCAGTAATAAGTATGTTAAGTTAAACATTACTTACGCTTAGCCCACAGCTTGATAGCTCTAAGTGTGAGTCTGAAGTTGTTGATATTGGGTACTAATCGTAATATCTCGTCCGTTACGCGACAACCGTTGAGCGATCGAACACATTTCTGATCTAAATTCTTTAATAAAATGTCGTCGCGTAGGTCAAATGAATCTGAAATACAAATACATTAATTAATTGTAAACTAAATTGACTATTAAAAATTTGTTACGAGCGAAAAATGATTACCACCAGCGGTACTTTTTTTTGGGGAGGTATGGTGACCGCTCATGCTGTCCACTCTGTCCAGGGTGACGAAAGGGTGGAGCACGGTATTCCCTCCCCTTTGCCATTGGGGCGACCACCGGTACCGAGTTCCTTGTAGTTCAAGGGTATCCTAACCTCCCTAACGCACCTCCCGGGACGTCGGTCACGCGGTGAGTGTCTCTGCGGGTGACGGACTACTACAGGCAGGTCTTAAACCCACATCTATTGGAGATCCTTTCTGATAGATGATGTATGAAACGTCTCTGGTAAAGATTTGGTTATCATACATATGACATTGGCCTAATTGTTAATACAGTTAGAATATATATTCTATGAATGTTGAGTCGAGTCCCACGTGTTGTAATAATTTTTTGCTCGCAAATAAGCTTATTATAAATAACTTGGCATTTTAAATCATACATTTCATAATGATTTCTGATGTTTACGCGAGTATTATACATTTTAAATAAAACTACTTTACGGATTTTATCGCGTTTGTATTTGATTTTTGATTACCCGACGTTTCGAACACTTTACAGCGTTCATGATCACGGGTGGACTAAGATGTCTCACGTCCAACAAGTCATCGTTACTGCAGAAAATTTTATAATTATCTACCCGATATAGAAATATCAATATTTAATAACTAATTTCTGTATCGGGTAGATAATTATAAAATTTTCTGCAGTAACGATGACTTGTTGGACGTGAGACATCTTAGTCCACCCGTGATCATGAACGCTGTAAAGTGTTCGAAACGTCGGGTAATCAAAAATCAAATACAAACGCGATAAAATCCGTAAAGTAGTTTTATTTAAAATCATACATTTCAGTCATTTAAATTGAATATGTATTGAAAAAATGATATGCTTAATCCACCAGTAGACAAACTAAGAATACTCTTCCTGTTTTGACATATATTCATATTATTATCAGACGAAAGACCAACCAAACCCAAGTGCTAATCTAAACCATTCTTAAATCCAGGTGGATCACTCAAACAAAAAGTTCATCTAAATCGGTACAGCCGTTTAAGAGTTAGATCACATATACATACATACAATAAGGTAAAATAGAAAGATTAAAGAAATGTCATGAGATATTTCAAGTAACAAATTCTTTCATACCTGGTATCTCTTTCAACGCCAATCTGGCGAACAGCAAGTCAATCTCAATTCCGTCAAAGTTCATCTTGATAACTGGCACAAATGCATCTTCTACTGCTCTCAAATCTTTGACCTGAATAAATATTTTATATAAATCTTTTAATACATTAAAATTTCCGTGTGGTGACGGAGTAAGAATAAAATCCACACTCCCTCTCTTGCCCGTGGGTGTCGTAAAAGACGACTAAGGGATATAATATGAATGTATCATCTGTGCAAGAGAAGCAAAACTCGAAATAAAACCCTATACCAACCTTTTTGACCAGCATATTTTTTACGGATGAAACGCAATTTAAAGACGCGAAAATGTGAGATGTTTTTGTCTAAGAAGAGGGAGAAAGCGATTAAGAGTGAGAAAGGGCGAGCATAGTACGAGGCACATAGCCATGGAGCGAGAGTAGAGAGTGAGAAAGATCGAGAGAGAGTAAACAATTTTTTTTATAATATTGACATAAAATACGTGGCACCAAAGAAGTTTCACTTCTGACATCATGCGTACTTTGGATGTACGCTTTTTTTTTTTTTAATGTATTCATCATCATTTCAGCTCATATACGTCCCACTGTTAGAGTCGATCCTCCTCCACAATAGGAGGGTAATTGACCTACTATAAAACCACGCTGGTTAGACGTGTTGGCATAGGGCTTTATTTCGAGTTCTCCTTCTCTTGCATAGATATTTTCTGTATATCGAATCTCTTAGTCGTCTTTTTTGACACCCACGGGCAAGAAAGGGGATGGCGAATTGTATTCTTAATCCATCACCTCACCAACCATATCAGAATTATTCGAAACTTTTATAACAGATTCTGTTAGGGTTTCGGATATTTTTTCATTACGGATATCCGATAGTTTCGATTCATCATCATCATCATTTCAGCCTATCGCCGTCCACTGCTGGACGTAGGTCTCCCTCATGTTACGCCACATAGTGCGGTCCTGTGCCGCCTGCCTCCAACGACTCCCAACTACTTCCACCAGGTCGTCGGTCCACCTAGTGGAGGGGGGTCCTACACTGCGTCATCCGATAGGTGGTCGCCACTTGAGAACCTTTCCTCCCCAGCGGTTGTCGGTTCGTCGAGCGATGTAGCCTGCCCATTGCCACTTCAGCGTGCTAAATCTTCGTGCTATTTCGGTTGCACCCGTTCTTCTGCGGATTTACGTATTTCGGATTCTATCTCGCAGAAAAATCCCGAGCATAGCCATAGCATAGTTTTGATTATGGAGCTTCATAACATCGCTAATGAAAGGTTATGTAATTACCTGTGGCTGTGTCTTAAGCAGTTCATAGAATGATGCGAAGTAGTCAGTTCTGTCTATGTGTCGAGGAGCCACACATAAAGCGTCTATGTCAGCCCCTCGATGATGCACCTGGACAAACAGAAATTAAACTTTAATGAAACAAGAAACATGCTGAAAATGTAATAGGATACTTGCTATGTCTTCTTCGTAACAATTTCTGTTTCGAGTATTACACATTGTAAATAAAACTATTTACAGCATTCATGGTCATGGGTCACACTTTCTGTATGGTGACGGGAGTAAGAAATAATTCACCACTCCCGTTATTTTTAAGAAACGTAACGAAACTAGTGACTTGGTCGACGTCACGTGTTTCAAAACTAGTAATTTTTTAACGACTTATTTGTATACAGCTACTTTGATTATTTGCATATTGTATGAATAGCTGCACTAACTATATACAGTTACACGCGAAACGAAAATAAATTTGTAGCTATACAGTTAAATCAATAAATTAACTTCCTTTCATACTTTTTTCAGGCTGAGGACTGACTGCATTATATGTATTTACGATTGATTAGAGGTTGTAATTAAACTATTATTTTAATTAAATTTGTATTAATGCAGACGTATTTAAAAGTAAATTGATTGTATATACAATGATTATATTTACAGTTTATTTACACTTTTGATATATTTACAGTTTTTTCACTGTTATATGCACTTTATAATGTATGATGTTTTTATTAGTAAAACAATAAATAAATTAAATTCTTTACTTTAAATTCAAATTTCAAAGTAACAATCGCTTCGTTTCCCGCTACGACCAATCAGATCTAAGAAATTACTTAAGAATAAGTGGTGTTGAATTTGAAGAGCTTAACTTTAGTAACTCCTTTTATACAAAAACAGGACACAATTTTAAGACAAAGTATAAGCCCTAGAGAAAGATTGATTGTCACATTAGGATTTTTAGCCATGTATTAGAAATGAATGTTTGATAATTTTTACGATTAAAATATATAGTTTTCATTTTAGGAACAAACACTGAAAGGGAGGAATCTACGGCAACGTGATGTTCACCGTTCATTAAAAGATTTTAAATTATTTTTTTCAATAAATACTTTTGTCTCAATTTTGATCATGATACAAAGTCATTCATTTCGTATTTAGTAAATACATAGACTTCTAAACGTATATAGTTTTATTACAATATATTGACTTATGTTTATTTTTCGACATAGCTCTGTGGCGCGGCTCTAGCGTTTTGACCCGGCTATAGCGCCGTTGCAATCCGTCACAATTGGTTTCTTTGTTTTTTCAATACTTAACCCTTCGTGAAACTTATTATATTCATTTGGTCTTAGTTTTTGTGACGAAATATTTACACGGGGGTCACAGAAAGTGTGACAGGGAGGGGGTGAAAAAAAGTTGATTATAGCGTGACGTTTTTTTATGAACGGCCCCTTATGTAAAATGATTATATTTATACTATAAATACTATAAACTATATAATATAGATATACTATAAACACTTTGTGATTATGATGACAGCAACTCATATTAAGCTTTTAATTGATTTTAATTGTAGTAAAAAATCATAGAAGATTATTTTTGTCTGTTTACATTGCATTTAGGCCATTTACTATATAGTTTTGTTTGTTAAATTCTTATGACAATATGATTGTTAGGCTTCATTGCCCAAGTTAAATAAATATTAATTGTAGAAGTATTTGTAGATTATTATTTTTAGTTTTGTTCAAGAAGGTTAGAACATTAAACTTTGGTAAAAATTCATAGAAGATTATTTTTATTTGATTACATTGTATGTAGGTCATTTAGTATATAGTTTTGTTTTTTAAAGTGTTATAAGTTTGATTGTTACGTTTCATTGCCTAAAGTTAAATAAATAAATGATACCAATTGATAAAGTGAAGACCGATAATGTGATTACGAGGTTAAGTTATTTTTATTGCATTAAAAACATAAGAAATTAATGGAATTGGATTTTCTTATATTAACCAACTATTATTACCTACTTAAAAAAATTATACACGCAAAAATATTCGCATAAACATTCGCAATAATTTCGCGAATGCGAGTGCGAATATGCAAAAAATATGCGAATATTCGCGAATGCGAGTGCGAATATTCGTTACATCACTAATACATACATACAGGTGAAACTAATAAAAGCGTGTTAAAAAAAACTAAAAATACGTTTTAATGATAAACTAAACTAAAAAGTGGAAAATAATTATATAGGAATAAAATAATAAACGAAAAATATAAGTATGGTTGTGAAATAGTTATTTGTGGCGCTTTGTGCTATTCTTGGACTAATGATATTTATCATTACGATTATAATCTGTACCGATCGAATTTTTTTGAGAACTGATTTATTGAGCACCCTAAAGCTTGTCTTTAATTTTTTTTTTTAAACTACATTCATTTCGTATAGTTCGACAAATAGGTCCGAAAAGTTATGCATGCGACGACCGCGCGCTTGTACACTTTTTTGTTTCCACGCAAAAGATTTCTAAGAAAATTACTAAAACTATTAATAAGAACCAGGATACTGAGATAATCTTATCGAATTATTGTATTATCATAGGTCCTTAATAAATCCTTAATCCGCGAGTTGACAGTATGTTTAAAAATCAAAGTTGAATGTATAATAATAGTGAATTATTGATAAAAAGCCTAAAACGATACAAATATATAAAAAATATTTTATGATTTTTAATATTTTTACGTCGGAAAAAATTATATTTTTACCTATGAGTCACGTGATAGATAGTAAACGCCAATCGGAAAGCGTGTCGTCACTATTTTACACGTAAACACACATTGACATTTGTATGTGTGTGTTTATGTGATTAAGGCTGACAGTAGAGAAAATATTTATCGATGTATCGATATTTATAAAAATATCAGTATCGACGTCGATATTTTGAGAAAAATATCGATTTATCGGTCAAATTTTAATCAAATGCGTTTAAGAAATAAATTATTTCCTTCAACCTAGGTCAATAATGTCTATAGTAATGTTTGTATAAAATGTATATTTATTTATTACAATTTACAAAAATTCAACAAAACTAAGGTATTTTTTGAGTATTAAAAGAATTAGGCAAAAATTAGAATAATATCATGAAACTAAAAAGCTATCTTTTAGCCAATATTTTACCCCCCATAAAATTGAACTGTTGTTTGTAATATAAAAATAATAGATTTTTACATGTTCACATGGTTGTTTACACGATATCTATGCCTAAAACGATTTTAAATATTTTCTTTCTACTCGTTCCCGGTAATCTTCAAAATGACTGGAACGATTTTGATAATATTGAGCTATCAGAAGACAACTATGTCTGTATAAAGAGTAACTTAGGATATATTTTATCCCAGTATTCACATGGGAACGGGCATTACGCGGGTGCAACTGTTGGAATATATCGACGAGTCTTTGAATGGGACTCATGATTTACGTTAATTAAGAGCAAATCACTAAAACCGAAAACACTTATTTACATTAACTATGATTTCCTGTAACACAATGCCTATAAAATAATCCTTCTAATATTATAAACGCGAAAGTTTGTATGTGAAGATGTGAAAATGTGAAGCGTTTGTTGCTCTTGAACGTAAAAACTACTGAATGGATTTTGATTAATCTTCACAATAATATAGTTTACATATCAGAATAACACATAGGCTGATTTATCTCGATATTCCCATGGGAAGAGGATCTGCGGATGAAACCGCAGGGCGCTGCTAGTTTTTAATAATTTAAATGAGTGAAAAATCATTAGTTTTTAACAAATTATCATTCGAATACTAAGCGACAGTACATTGGAATAATTCGATTGTCATTTTTGTTAATAATTATTCTTGCTAAAAGTGCCGGACGTAATCATAACATACCTAACCCAACCTATATTATAAACGTATCCTAATCAAAACACACTAGTCACACAATACAGTTATTGTTTTTCCTTTTATTTCTATCTTTTACAGTTTTGTATTTTGGGAACTTATTTTACATAAATAAAAAATATATCGTTTTGACACCTTTTTCGATAGTGGATATTTTATACCGATAAATAGACACCTATATCGAATTAAAATATATCGAACTAAAAATATCGATAAAATATATCGGATTAAAAATATCGATAATTTTCAACAAGCCTGTTATTGTTATAGATTATACTTATTTTATAATTTTACTATTGACGATAAAGGCATTTCCTTTGTATGTGTTAAAAGTATTATTAAGTAAAATTGTATAAGCAATGGAAAAAGGATTTGAAAAGGCCGACAGTATGAATTTACCTAAAATAGACGTAGCAGCAGAGGTAGCAGAATATTTTGCTACTAATTCGGATTTTTGTTCTTGCAGAACCAAGTGAGAGAGATTGCGGGCAATTTACTAGGCACAAACATCAACAAATATGGTTTGTTCTTATTAAAGGCAAATTTGATACTGGCTGCCTCGCCAGATGGTATATGCAACAACGGCAGTTTAATAGAAATAAAATGTCTATCTAGTGACCAACCTTAAAAACTTTGTGCAGTGTGGAAAAATAACTGAGAAATATTATTATCAGGTTCAGATGCAGATGTACATCACCGGGGTTAAAAAGTGCTATTATTGTGTTGCAGATAGCTTATTCCACAAATGATTGTGGAATAAGCTATCTGCAACACATTGTGATTACACAATGTACAAATAATAGAAGTTGACTATGATGAAACCTATGCACAAAATATAATACCTATTAAAAGTTATTACTTTTTGGAAAGATAATATAATATATCCCTTACTACATCAAACTACTAGAATTACCTATTAATGTTAAATAAAAGTTTATAGTAATTTCAGTGTTAACTTTTTTATTTCACACACAAAAACAACAATAACATTAATGTTACCTAAAAAACAAGTAAAAACCAATGGCTTATAAGTGTAATCCTTCCTTCCTTTTCATAGATATTCAAATTATGCATAAACCCCGACAGGGCACTTACATATTGTCAAGTTTACAAAACTAAATTATCCAAAAACAAACTACCACCAGACCGGAACTCAACAAGGATGCAGAAGAGGCAGGCATGGATGGAGCAGCAAAATTTCACTCTCAGATGCTTCTTCCTCTATAAAAGTTAACTTTCTTAGCACATGACTTGGGTTATACTTGGGGGTATTTTTTTAAAAGGAGATACAGCAACATTTACTTTCTTAATTCTTATGGGTGAAGGCACAGAGTTCTATTTATTAATACGAGTTTGACTGGCTTTACTTCTATACTTTTTAGAAATATATGCTTGGATTAGTTTATTTGCTTGACTTTGGTGGATTGGGAAAGATTGCCCGACTTGGTTGATTCACTTCAAACATAGCTTGAACTTCCACTTGTTTAATAGATTTATCTGTAAAAAAATTTTGTTTTAGCTTTGTTATATAGATAACATTTTGTTTATATGGAAACATAATTAACCACTTATAAACTAACTAAAGCGCCCATAAACACAATGTGATTGTTACCTATAACTGTAAACCTTTGGTTACTCTCACTACTCAGGATTAAAAGTATATATTACATTTTATTTTTAGACAAATTATATTGCCACCCTACAATGTATATTTATTTACATTAATATTATAAATTAATATAACATTTTTATTGGTTTGTCCTTCTCTCAGATAGTAACAGATAAATGACTACTTTTACAAGGATAGTATTGTTTCCGGAGAGTGGTATAGATTGATTTTAATACCTGTCATTGAAGGTCCTGGCAAATGTCCATTGCTTGTATAAACTTCTTCGGTTTTTTTTTCTTGTTCATCTCATAATGATGTTCAACAAATACCTTTCTGTCTCTTTAAACAAACATCTTTGAGAGTAGTTGTAGTTTGCTTTTTTCTATTAGGTTGACATGCAAATTTTGATGGTAAACACTTAGGTTTTATTGGTATCCTCTTCACAGAACCTAACAAATGGTATTCCATGTAGTTCTCCATGTCATTAGGGAGCTGAAACACATGAATATAATATTGTGTTTATAATAGGTATTTACTCAAATGACATAATCTCATAAAAGGTTGCCTATTTTAATAGAATCATTTCACTGGCAATATAGGTGTAGATACTGAATAGTTTATTACTTACATCAAAATGGTCTTCACAAGAAAATAAGTTTGATTTCACTTATAAAATCTGCTACGTTTATTCGAGCAAGTTTTAACCACTTATTCCGAATTTCTGTTTTAATCGGGACAAGAATAGTTTTGTTGGCGTCTTTATAGAAATGCTCCCGCAACAAGGCACAGCACAGGATTGATAATAATAAAATTAAATTTAGTATTCAGATTCAGAATATTTCAGAACTCAATTTCGCGAAACGCAGTTGTATATGTGTAGTTGTGTACACAGTAATTTCAGCTAACTTCAGTTTGATTTGAACAGTGACATCACACGTTGCCACGTGACCATAACGCCGCCTTTTTGTAGTGTATTTTCAATTTAAATTTTAATTGCATTTTTATTGCATTTTTATTGCATAGGTGTAATAATACATAACTATCGTACCACTGGTATTAATTTAACCATATAAAGTGTTTAAAACAATTTTTGGAAAATAGTCAACTCCCGGATTAATGTTTTAATGAAATCTGAGCGTTTATTTAAATTGTACAAAGTAGTTGCTGTCGCAAACATATAGAAACCAATAAAAGCGTGTTAAAAAAGTTTCCGTGTGATAACGGAGTAAGAATACAATTCACCACCCCCTCTCTTGCCCGTGGGTGTCGTAAAAGACGACTACGAAATATAATATCTATACAAGAGAAGCAAAACTCGAAACAAAGCTAAGGCTATTACCAACACGCCAGACTAGCGTGGTATATTAAGTAGGGTAACCAAATTTATTAAAATGCGTTTTAATAAATTTGGTTATATGATCGCTGAAATGCGTCAGAATGACGTAGAAAAAGGCATTGAGCATCAAATAAAACATTTCAACATTGATAATGATGAACAAACAGATTTTTATTGGAATGTTTGTATATTGGAGCACTAAATATCATTGACATTTATTTTTAAATAAAATACATATCTCGTTACTTGTTACAAATGTAGAGCTTTCTATGAGAGTGTGTTACGCAATCAAGACATAATGGCTGATCTGTATATGGATAAAATTTGATATAAAGATAGGCTTCAGTCTGGTATAGCGAAACGAGACGATTATGATTTGCTCCTACCTTGTAGAAGCCTCTATCTATAAAATGATTTGGATATCCATCCTTGGATAAACATATGAATGGCAAACTATTTAGACCATTCGTTTATTGCAATCCTACTAATATTATAAACGCGAAAGTTTGTATGCGAGAATGTGAAGATGTTTGTTGCTCTTTCACGCAAAAGCTAAAGAAATGGATTTTGATAAAACTTCACAATAATATAACTTACATAATATGAAAATAACAATCACTGATTAAAAGAATTTGAGTTGTCACAATTTGAAATGTTATTGAATTTTTAATTCTTGTATTAAATGGAAATAAATATTTACAGAATAAAAATCATAATTTTCGGGCAAAACATCGTAACATTTTATTTATACACAATGCCATATTAATTCCGGTCGTAATCTGTTCTTTTATGCATATATGTATACTTATACAAAACAATTTCGATGTTTCACATCTACCAGGCGTCCTGAGCGACGGCTTTTTTTGTTTTTCCTGAGCGACGGCTCACTTTTTTTTTATTACAAAAACATGTCCTAAACTGAGAACTAAAATTTAATTAGATTATAAGTAAAAACTATAATTACATACCCCAAGTCTGTATGAGCCAAATGTATAAATATTTCCACCGACGGTGTCAGCAACAGTAGGTGGCATATTTTTCCTGAGGGATTCCTCACGGATCCATTGTCGTACGAGTCTGTGCAGCGACCCCAGAACCTCCATGCGGTGATGCATTTCGGACTCAGACTCAAATACCCCATATGGGACCAGGGAAACCTTTAATTCAGTTGTTTTTTCTATATCTATGGGTTTTGGACCTGTGAAAAATTATTTAATTTTTGTAAATTTCATGTTTGTCTTTCTTTTTTAAACAAACACGAACGAAGCAAACGAGCAAATAGTACACCTGATGGTAAGTGTTGCTCCCGTTATGGATCTTTGCTAGGCCGCTGCCTACCGTAAAGAAAGCGAAGGGAGTGTGAATGCTTGCAATGACGTTCGGTGAAACTAAAGGCATCACCAAAATCCTCGCTCACTGAACGAAGTGCATCAACAAATTGCTACTACCCAGACATTGATTTTAGCGAGTGTGGTACTAACTCGGACAGACTGGCCTGCGGATGTACCGACAACTGTGAACAGTGTAGTCCTACAACTAACCATGGTAGTATTTAAACAGTGGCTTGTTATATAGTAACCTTCTTTTCCAATGGGTGTTCTATGACATTATTAAGAAATCAAAGCTAGGAAAGTGGAAAAACCAATACCAACCTGTCTGCATTATTTTTACAATGTACAAATGCCTACTTTATTACCATAAATCTAAATACTAAAATTAATATAACTGCACAGATGGCACCACAGTGGTTATGACACTGACTTACTGTGCCAGTGGGTTTGAATCCCACGCAGGACAAAACTTTGTGCGAACCACAATTCATTGTTTTTAGTCTGAATGTTATTTGTGTCTGTTAATTATGTTTGTAAAGTCCCCCACAATACAAGGATTAGTTTTTTAGTGTAGGGTTTTTAGAAGGAATTTAGAAAAAAAATTAAAAATGTAGCTAGTATTTCAAGAGCCTTCAATTCTTACCTGCCATAGATATAGCGGAGGTCATGCCCAAAGTCTTCAAATTCTGTTGATTCTGATGTTCATTGGCCTTACCAGCATTTTGCTGGTGTGTATTAGTATGAGAGTACTGTGATGCTGGCCACATCTTGGACATAATTAACTATGTTTTAACAAATAAATGATTACAATACAGCTAGCTTAATATACTTGGTGGGTGTTCATTAGAAATGCTCTCCTTTTGGTCAATTGCAGGGTTTCTTATAAAGGTATCTGAAAGAGAATTATAACAACTAAAGTTAAAGATGAGGTTAAAAAAATATGTGAATCATTTTAACTTTTACAGTTGCGTTAAGACAGTTTGTGATTTGAAAAGATTTTAAGCTTTTCTCCATAGATAATTGTTTGTAACTTTGAATTGATACAAGACTTCATAACGGAATACAACGAAATAGTTTAAGGGGTATATTCCATGTGGTGACAGATTAAAAATATAATTCACCACCCCCCTCTCTTGCCCGTGGTTGTCGTAAAAAACGACTCAGGGTATAATATGCGTATAACATCTATGCAAGAGAAGAAAAACTTAATATTAAACCCTGCACCGACACGTCTGACCAGCATGGTATAGTAGGTAAATTTCTCTTGTATTAAAGAGGAGCTTGAGCCCAACAGTGGGACGTATATGAGCATTCTTGATATAAATATAAAAGAGAATAACTGTTAAATGGAATATGGATCGGGTTAAGAGCCCCTAGCGCTCACCCAACAGTGTGGGTAAAGTTGTCATAGCCATCTGAGGCTAACAACTAAGTCACACACAAAAAAAAAAAATGGAATATGGTTTCATACCTTACATCCATGAAACATGCATTGTTTTGTTGGGCAAACCCTATATATTCTTAGTTCGAGGGTTTATTGCACACAAAACCTATAAAGTTAAACAAATTAGGTTACTCTTTCACACATTAACTATATGTGAAAAAATAACAGATTATGTTTTGTATTTTGATATGATTTTATTTTCACTTATAATTTGCTATGTCATTGTGTTATAAATAATGATAGCATTAAGACAATATGTCTGTATGGTACTGTGAATGTTTGAAGTGTGATGATCTGAAAGTAGTTATTAGTTACAACATTGAAAGAAAAGCATTTGTTATGTCAAATATTATTTCTAATTGTATAGATTAATTTAGTATTAATAACAACTACTCAGAAATAAAGGTGTAATAACAAAAATATATGATTATGCAGAATATGATAGGAATCAATGTGCTTGCAATCACATTTTTTACTAATATCATATTCGGCATCAAAAATACATGCGGCAAAGAAAACATATTGTATATAATTATAATTACCTGAAAGGTTATTTTATTTTAATAACAAACTATCCCGATTACTATGGATTAAAGAACATGAGAAAAAACATAGACAAGCTAACGGAATGGAGAATAAATATTTAAATAAGTCACAGAATAGCTTTGAATTTAATGAATTTCAAAGTGGCAACTTTTAGACAGCAGAAAAGGAGCCCGTTGTTATAGATATCAATAAAATCGATTTCATTGTTGTCTATTAAACAGTTATAAAATTTTTAGTGTACTATACAATATTACATCAAGGCAGTATTTGTGTACCTTTATAATATAAATAACCTACGGCCAGTCATCATGGAACATTGATTTCGTACTGTAGGAACTCGCTTTTAGTCTGTGGTAATATTACATGGCGTTGCCATTACTTTTCATATCTCCTCACTCCTGTGCTTCCCCCTTGACATCATATACAAATGGCGTCATTGAGATGTTCAAATCTGATTTCTTTCATGTTATTTTATAATAGTATGTTAATAGAATAGACATGATGTTTTCCTTAGTATAAGCGGATCCTAGATTACGGTTTAAAATGTATACTAAATGTTGTATACCTAGACTACGTCGAGTGTTGTAGACTAAAGAAACAAATGGATATACTGAATAATTTATATATTATTTATCCTTGTGGTGTCAGAGTAAGAATACAATTCACCACTCCCTATCTTACCCGCGGATGTCGTAAAAGTCGACTAAGAGACATAATATGCACATAATATCAGTGCAAGAGAAGGAAAACTCGAAATAGAACTCTCCAACAGTGGGACGTATGTGGACTCCGATGATGATGATACTGAATAAACTGAAAAGTTTTGTAAAAATGTAAGCTGTGTTAATAGTTATTGTTATATCTTGAATAATTAAATGTGGAGAGGTATATATTTTATTGATTTCCCTGGACGAATGCAAGAAACAAAAAATATATGGAAATACATATATGTATATATTTGCTTAGTCGAAAGATATATCTTATATATTTGTCCATCTGTGATACAACTTGGTCTGCGAAACAAAAGCGCTATTTGACTCAGCAATGCATATATGGGATGGACAATGTGGGTATGTTGGTCTCTTTCCAGGCAAGTAAAGAAAAGACACACGATTACATGAACACATAACAACCTGTAGCCAAACCTACCCATGAGAAATATTTTGTTTATTAATTTAACCTTAGTTTTCTTAAACACATTTACTTAAACAATTATAAGTCGAATTATTAATTTAAATAAATATTTAGTAGACGATAAATACACATTTCAGTATCTTACAACACGATGCGTAAGCAAAATTTTGAACATTTAGAAAGCAATAATAGTACTATTTGTGGACATAAGTCGAGGTTCGTTCACCTATTATTCCTACATCTTAAAATCGTATTGTAGTAAAACAATATGTAAACATACAATATATTTAGTGTAGAAACTGACAAAAAGATAAAATCAAGGAGGACGTCATTAGATGTAAGTAGGTATTCGTAACAATATATTTGTGGTAATGTTCTTTTGTTGTCTGAATACAATAAGGTCGGGTTTATGTAAATACGATTTGTAATTCTTTCAGATCAGATAACTAGAAGGAAAATTATCAACGAAAAAATAAGATTACTTTTGACAATATTAAGATAGTTTCATAAAAAACTAAAGAAATGGATGGAATACGCATTAAAAAAATCTCACGTTGCTCTGGGTCAGAGCAAAGCAGGCTGTTATTTTAATAAAGCACACTTTTTAATGGTCTAACATAGGTTTAACTATTCACACTCACCAATTTATTAGATCTTTAGCCCTATTCAACAATATATTACATATACAACAAATCGGCAACATATTAAAATAAAGAAACAAACATTTAATTTCCAAACAAGCACCCAACAATCGCCAACAACAAGGCAGCCATATTTAAAAAATGGCCTCAATCAGTGCTGCCATGTATCGAAACTAAGTGTGTTTTAATTGCTAAGTATGAAAACGTATTATTAGTAAGAAGAGTTGGCCTGCATAAAACCGATAAATTATTTGATCATGTATTCGAAAAATTGTGTATTAATAGATTAGTGATCGACAATGCGGTTTTTTCACGGGTAGCTGGTAATCTTCTATTTAAAGGATACCTACCCTAGATATTTTACAGTTCCGGGTTGAGAGCCCTCAGCGCTCACCCATAGTCCGCGTCAAGCTGTCAAGGCCATCTGCGGCCAACAGCTATATACACAAAAAAAAAAATATTTTACAGTTGGCTTTTCAATAGTGAATACATCACTCACTTAATCTCTTTTGATAAACAGATTTCATTAATATATTAGAATGCTAGTCATTCTAGATCTATACAATATACACAATTACTTTTTTATTAATTACCTCATCACGGTTCTCGAAATAGTTATTCTACAAATGAACACGAAAAAAACCAAAGTCACGCCCAATGTCTAAAATATTCCCATATCGCTCGGTGATGGTGTAAGCTAGTGAACTCAAAATTAAATTCAAAATCATCTATTTCAATTTTATAATATGTGTATGAAATGTAGGTAAATTTACCTTAAATTAATTCCACAAACTACCACCAGCACAGAATGCGAAGAATTCTTTTATCGAGTCAATTCGTCGGGCAATCAAAAATCAAATACAAACCTGATAAAAACCGTAAAATTAGTTTTATTTACAATGGAATACTCGCGTATACATCAGAAATCATTATGTACATATATTCTTACAAACAACTGCATTATTTAATTAATGAAATGAGGTCTTTGTTGGTTATGTGATTCTTAAAATTGCAAATCACTATATTTACTTATATGTTCACCAAGTAGGAGGCTTTTCATAAAAGCAATGAAATGTAGAAATGTAAGATAAAGCTACCTCTGAAATCTGCATTAACCTTGTAAATTATACCATTCAAAAGGCCATACTACTCAAAATTGTGCAGGCAGGCTCTTTATAGGAGAACAAAAATTCTATTCATATCCACACACATGCAGTACACTAAGTATACCTACACAGATATTATATACGCAACTATTATACCAAATTATTTATTACAGAATTAGCAATAACAAATTAACACAATTTGCTATCCTGCTCTACTGCTACACTTAATATGAGAATTTAAATACGAAATAGAAATTAGTCAGCAATACCTTCAGCTAATTCATATTATGGTATATGACTTATGGCGTATGGGCAGCGTTCGGGAAACTTAAGAGGATCTTCTCGTCCAAGATACCTTAGTGTCTGAAAATAGAGTTCTACGACCAGTGTGTGTTACAACTGATGACTTACGGCACGGAAACGTGGTCCCTAAACGTAGGCCTCATAACAAGGCTCAAAGTCACTCGGCGTGCTATGGAGTGGGCTATGCTCGTGATTTCTCTGCGAAACAGAATCTGGAATACGAAAATCCGCAGAAGAACGGGTGTAACTGACATAGCTCGAAGAATTAGCACGCTGAAGTGGCAATGGGCAGGCCACATCGCTCGACGAACTGACAACCGCTGGAGAAGAAAGGTTCTCGAGTGGTGACCCCGTATCGGACGGCGCAGTGTAGGACGCCCCCCCACTAGGTGGACCGACGACCTGTTGAAAGTTGCTGGGCGTCGTTGGATGCAGGCGGCCCAGGATCGCACTTTGTGGCGTAACATGAGTGAGGCCTACATCCAGCAGTGAACGGTGATAGGCTGAAATGATGATGATGATTTGGCTTAAAAGCCTATAAAGAGAGCTTAAAATAAACGAAAAAATCATATCATGTACTAAGGCGCGTAATTTCCTTATGTGTAAAATCCAGGAAATGGAAAACTCAAGAACAGATGTAATAGAAAGACTTCTGATGAGCGTCAACAACATACCAAACTTTTTTTTCTTGTCCAACAAACTATATAAATATATAGTTCAGAAATATGAAACTGCAGTTTCAAATCCATGATTCTATAAAACTAGGGACACGAAAAAAGTATCGATACTTTTCGGTATCGAGTACTTGTCTTTCGATACCGATACTTTTGTACTCGATACTTTCTATTCGATACTTTTACTAAATGAGTACTTTTAGGCAGGTATCGTATCAAACAAATTGTGCAAAGTATCCATGCTAAATTTGACTTTACGGCTCATGCTTATGGTAACGCCATTTAGGTAAAGCGTAACGAGCCTTCTAAAAAATGGCTCGACATATTTTAATCCGAAAACTCAAAACAAACTCCTTAAAAAAAAGGGTCATCAAATGAAGACAAAATTCCTAAGAAAAAAGGTCATCACGACCTGTATGCCTACTCTTGAATCTTGATTTCAATCCTAAATCCAATCGCAGCTCGAATTTGAGCAGATTTGGTACTCTACGCACTAGCGCACGATTGGAATTGAAATTCGGTGGAATATTTTTGAACTAAATGAATTCGACTCTCGTCAATTAAATCAAATATTTGCTACTTCCGACGTGATTTTGACGTAGTTTAAAATCGTTAATGTTGCACAATTGCAAGAAAGCGTTTTTGTAGTGATCGAGTTCGATAACGTTATTAATTTAAAATAAGGAAATACGACACATTTGGTGAAAATAACAATGCCAAACGCTAAGAATTCATTCTCGATTTTGTTCAAGAGTACCAAATATAAGTTTGGTGAGATTGGAATTGAATCGGATTCGAAATTAGAATGGATTTCCCGATTAGGCACACAGGATTCTAGGAAAAGTACTCAGGATTCGATACTTTGGAGTATCGACACTTTTGTTTCAATACTTTATTGAGTACGATACTTTTTGTTCGATACTACTCATGAGTACAGTATCGATACTTTCGTTTCGATATCGTGTCCCTATATTAAACGCGAGTTTCATAAATCAGCAAAATCAGAGAAATGCTCATGAGTTTTTATGTAGTTGCATAAACAAAACGTCTACGGATGCGTTCAAAGTTTAAAATATTCGTTACTTTTGCGCATGCTCTATTGGCAGTTTCGTCAGTGACGTCCCACTAAATTTTGTTGAACTCACTTACATATTACTATCTCTTTTTATGTGCACTCGAAAGAAAGGGATTAATAGAGAGCCGGTTGATGTTTTCGTGTCAGCCTTGTGCCCATTTACGAGGAGTAGGTAAAATCCGCCATCTTGAGAGTGAATTCAAGAATGTGAGGACTTTTAGCGGAGTTAAGTGAATTTCTGTAGAAAATTTATTATTAAACGGGTTTATAGTTGTCCACCATTGAATTTCGCACCCCTTATATAAGCCGGTTATATTGACGAAATCACTTTGCGCATCATTATATAGCCTAAACGCCGAATTCCTTGATAGTGTTTATGTGACAGGAGAAGACACCGTAAGCTTTCTAATAGTTTTTTGCGTGTCTATTTCCGTTTTCCATCTCGACGATCGTTAAGATATACGTGAAAGTGAAATAGGTATCGCGTATCGTTACATAGTTTCATTAAAGAATATCGCAATGTTTTTTTCTGGTCGAAAATGCGGTTAGATGGGCGTTGTTGGTCGACGATCGGTGGAGCTAAGTCGGGGGTTGTGTCGGCGTCCTGGTGAGGGCCTGGGCCGGTCGAGCGGGCTGAGCGCGCGGCCGCTGCAGAGGATGCGAAGGGCGAGGGTGGGCTAGCAAGGTGTTAAGTGATTGAACTAGTGTTATTGTGTAAAAATGTCGACGACTATGAGGCCTACTCTTCAGACTGTCCCGGAGTCATTGCCGGCAGACCACGTGACGGCTCCGACGCCGGCTCCCGCGACGACCACTGCCGCGGCAGCGCCGTCTCAGCCACGGCATCCCAGGCCGATGTTTAAGGTAAGTCTTTTTCCATTTTGATTCCCCAGTCATCATACTAACAGTGAATAATACTGACATTGCGAGTCGATCACGTTTAAAATAATTAATGAGAAAAGTCCAATTTTATATCTTGATTACTATACTATGAATAACAAAAATCCATTTGTTTTTCATTACAAACATTGTTCAGATTATGTATTGCAACATTCTTATCAGAGCTTCAATATTTAAGCTATAGATAAGGCAAGATTAATTTATGGATTAGATAGTTATCTTTTGATTGCATACAAGTATTAAACATATGTTTATTGAGGGAAAAAGTATTGGGAATGGCAATTCTAGCTGTAGAGAGTATGGGTAACTTGCTTTATTGTATAATTGCTTAAAATTTGAATGAATATTCTTGTCATCTTTATGTTGTTTTAGATGAGAACTATATTATGCAGTATTCAGTGACAACTGTAGTCATTTAATATAAGTATTTCCTAATTAATCTAGTGTAAAAATAAATTATAAAGCCTTTTGTTAGTATACTAACTACAATATTTCTACTATCAATACATAGGATCAACCTTATTACAGATGTGTATAGATTTGACAAACATGTATATGCATACTCTGTAATAATAAAATGTTAAGTTTATTCCAAGTTAAGTTTCTAAAGCTCAATATAATTAAGTGAAACTACTAATTACCATACAATTGTTTACGCTTGAAAAAAATAAGTAGTGAATTTTCAAACGAAAAAAGCAAACGGCCAGGAACAATGCAAGGATTACTCATGCATTCAATTTATCTTTGCATTGTATGATATGTAAAAAAAAGATTTCTTGTTTATAACTAGACAAAATATACTATTAGTCATATTTGATTTTAGAACTTCAGAATATGCTTTATTGAGTAAATATATTTGTAATCTCATCATCATCAGCTCATATATGTCCCACGGCTGGGCTCGAGCCTCCTCTACAATAGGAGGGAGGCTGATCTTACTATACCATGCTGGTCAAACAGGTTGGTAAAGGGTTTTATTTCGAGTTTGCCTTCTCTTGCATAGATGATATATTAGATCCCTTAGTCGTCTTTTACAACATCCATGGGCAAGATAGTTGAGCTGTAGTGGTGAATTGTATTCTTACTCTGTCACCACACAGAAGATTATAATCTGAGTATATATAATTATAATTGAAATACAGTAGACAAGTATGTATATATCCGATTTTTTATTATTTGTAATATTTTTATACATATATGTGAAAAAGAAAATTGTTTTGAGATATGATTCAAAGTTGTCAGTGTCCAATACAAATTTAACTGTAAAAATAATAAGTTTCACCATCACAATATGTGAGCAGTGAGAATTCCATTATAATAAACTAGAAAATGCCCACAGTTTCACCTACATGATTCCCATTACAATGGGCATACAGGGATAAAATATGGCATATGTTACATGCTGATAATGTAGCTTTACATTGGTAAAAGAATGTTTAAAATCAGTTTAGGCATAGAAAGCGAAACATAATGACTAAATGAATTATACATCAAACATAAGTTATATTTAGTAAAGTAATAACATTCAATTGGAATCTTATTTGAATTTAAATATAAAGCTCTTCCAATTTTATATATACTGTTAGTATAATCTACAAAGTCATAACATCCATTTTAAAAAAATATCATCATCATTGCAGCCGGCATACGGCCCGCTGTTGAGCTCAAGCCTCTTCCACAATGGGAGGAAAATTGACCTACTATACCATGCTGGTCAGACATGTTGGTATATGATTTCATTTCGAGTTTTTCTTCTCTTGCCACATTATATACTCGTCTTTCACGACATCCACAGGCAAGATATGGAGTAGAGAGTAAAAAGAAAAATATAAAACATAATTTGAAGTAAATAAACAACGTAAATAATAAGCAGTAATAAATTATGACCGCAATATGATACTTATTGTAAAACACAAGTGTTTGTTCTGTTTATGTGTCATCAGTTTATATTTATATTGTCATTACCAGTCTGTATAATACACACAGTTTCATACATTCTAATTAATGTTAGTTATAAATCTTGTTCCCGTGTTGTGACAGAGTGCAAATACAATTCACCACTGCCTTTCTTGCCTGTGGATGTCGTAAAAGAAGACTATGGGATATGAGAAAAACTCGAAACAAAATCCTGTGCTAACATATCTGACCAGCATGATATAGTAAGGTTAATTGCCCTCGTATTGTGGAGTAGGCTCGAACCTTATAGTGGGACATCTATCAGCTGAGATGATGATAAATTTTGATGTGAATATCTTATAGTGGCTGGAATAAAAACACATCAAAACTAGCATGCCACTACTAACCTTCATTAATAATGTTATTTTTATGGTTCCCAATTACATGTAGTTAAGTTCAGTATGTTGCCAAGTTTTGCCTTGGATATATAAAAATTACTTCCTAATATTGTTTTATATATAGGTATATACATATATGTATATGTACAGAAGAATAAACATTAAAGAAAACATTTGTGTTAGAACAGGAGTCTTGCAATATATTTCTAATCAATGTTTGTATATTTATTCTGTGAAACATCGATGAATAGATTAGATATTGGCATTTAATTAAACACCACAAACTATTAATTATTTTAGAATGTTGTAAAACATTTATTAAAAAGTGATATTCAAAAGATTATTATTATTTTTTTATATATAAATGACTAGTAAAAATCAGTATCAATATTAGCTACATTTTTTAACTAATTTAAAGTAATCCTTTACACAAAAATTCTAATAATTACTAACAGTTTTGTGTTTATAAATTAATTTAGTTACCGCACATTGTAAGTAATTTGTTCCATACATGTGTTGTACTTAGCTGTTATTAAAAGAACTTGAATTTGCTCAAGGATAATTATTGTTTTCATATTTGTTAAGGTATCAAGTTAATCATTCAGTATTTATTGTCTTTATTACCTTATAGGTAAAGGTATATAATTGCCAAGTGTGTTCTATTTCTAGAATATATATTATACCGCCCTCTTTACTATAGAATTACTGTATGTTCAATAGTTTTGATGACTGGGGAATTTTATCTTTATGTTAGCTTAAATGCCGCAATATTTTGTCAATTTATGTTTAAAGTGTTTTTGTCTATAAATATGTTTTTATATGTCTGCTCTGTTAATATACCTTAATGATTTCTAATATTTACAATATACGGATCAAGTACACGCTTATTAGCCGATAATCTATATATTATCATCAATACATTATTTTCAAGTTTTAATATGTGATAGCATTATCAATTTAATTACATGTTAGGCTTTATTTATAAAGAATATAAGAGGTGTGTATTTACAGAAATGTTGTGACTAGACAAAGCTATTTCCCAAAGAACACGTTGGCTTGGTCTATGGTAATAACTCGATTTTATTATTATTGAATATAGTATAGCTATAATATATACTTGCGGAAAACCCATTTACAATATTCTAAGATAGCAATTTTTTATTCTTATACATGTATATGGCTGTGTGGTAGCGGCTTCGAATACTACCAACCCTTGCTTTGCTCGTGGGTGTCGTCCCCGGACCAACTCCGTCTGGTACCATTTGGGTCAACGATTACATTCCTAAGGAGGGTTGACGTCATCAGGCAGGCGGCCGGTCATAAAAGTCATTGCCGAAACTTTTTGTAATATGTCAAAACAGATGACATATTGCGTTGACCCCAAGTAATTGGGATAAGAGCAAGATGATGATGATGATGATGATGATGTATACATATTAATAATTTAACACAGTTGAATATGTCTCTTCAAATATATGTCTATTATTATAGGTAAGGTGTTTTTATTACATGCGCGTTTGTTTACGCGACACTGGGTGCTGGTTCATGCATAAATCATTGGGCTCTCTGCGTGCAGGGGTGTCCGGACCAATAGCTACAAGTGCCCCAGTTTCAGATAATAATCTGATAATCTTGTGGACGTTTAAAACGAAAATAGACTCTGGTTTTTATGGTCCATAAATTCAGACAGAAAGTGTATGAAATTATTATAATTTATTTAATTTGGTCGTGATTGCGTTAAGCCCTATTGCGTATAAAATATAAGTGTTTCTATCTTGCGTCACAATTCACGGTGCGGTAACTTTTACACCCAGCTTTGTTTACTTTTTTTCTCTCATTTTGTGCTATGCTAATACCTTTTTCCTATCATCCACTTGTTACACGCGACAACGCACAAATAAGTTATTATTTTTTCTTTATACCGTAATTGTTTGAGCACGCACTTCAATACCTAAACGTTAATTGGCACAGCGAGGTTGTCGAGTAAATTATTTAATTAATTCTTTACTCAAAAATTTGAATATATCGTAAAAATAGTATCTACTACTAAGTAATGTAGTTATTTTTATACATTCAAGAGAAATTGTTTATGAATTTCGACGATATTTCAATGTAGCTATAGGGCGATTGACGTGTGTTGATGGATTAAAAATACAACCCGTCAAACCTTTCAATCTGTACGTGAAAACGACTAAGCAACAAAGCGGATAACATCTAGACTGACCGGGATGGTACATTAGCAAAATTTACCTCCTCTCGTTATAAAATAGGCCTGTATATAGCGGGTTTTATGTCGGTTTCCAGCACCGATAACATTATAGATAATCATTTAAGGCTATTTAAATATCAATGTCACATAAAATTAATAAATCTAAGATTTAACTAGTCACGGTTATCTAAATATATACAATATCGATTATAGTACACATTAAAATAGCTTCTTGATACGTGAAATAACGTTATAACCAAAAATAAAGCCGTCTCCGTAATAATTATGCATTTACTAAAACTATACGTTAGTTATGTCACGAAGATGCAGGACGCTTTAAATAACATTGACGGCGTGGGCAACTGTCCTCAACAACGAAAATATGGTATACGTAATTTGGGGTAATGATTGCGCTTTACATTATACAAGTATACATAGTTCCTTGTTGTGTAGACGAAAATAAACCGCCTCAATAGATTTGTAATAAGTTTTTTTTACGATCACAATAATCTAATTTTTGTTCGTCGTACATTTTTGCCCCGAAATTAGTGTTATATTAAATTAGTGAAATTAAATTATTATTATTTATTATTATTAGTGTGTTATATTAAAACCGGGGGTGACGGAGTAATAATGCAATTCCACTCCCTATCTAGCTTGTGGATGTCGGGACGTCTAAGGAGTATATTGTGCAGATAAATTCCGAGCAAAGGAAAACTCGCTATAAAATCCCATGTCAACACGTCTGATTAGCGTGGTATAGTCAATTTCTCTCCCATTATGGAAGGGGCTCGAGTCCAACAGTAGGACTTAAGTGGGCTGAGATAATGATGAGTACTAAATCATGGCACGCGTTAAGCAGGCCAGAATGACGATGAGTTTAAAGACCACACCTACATCAAGGAATATTATTTGTTGCTATGAATTTTGCATGAATTAACAATTAAAATGTTTCCTAAAAAATGGTCTTGCATAGGTATTGAATTCAGAACATTGGTCTTGGTAGACTATTACTTATACCATTACGCCATCGAATGCATTCGTGTGAATATCTTGTCATAGTTTAGTCTCTATTTATATGAAACCGCTTAGATAGTATCTGAATGTTGTAACGACAGAGAAAATATGCGTATTTAATATGTGTACGGTCTAATAATCTCGTAAAACTATTATTATATACTGTAGAAAATACAGAAACTTGTTCATTTTGCGTAAACATTGTGCGAGTATGTTTTATCTTAGAATCCATTGGAATAACTGTCAGCGCATGCACTTATGCATTTTAAAAATAGCCCAGTCGGGTTAGCTCAAAAATAGGGGTAACCGGGAATTAATTATAGTCAGAAATTTTTTGCGTCAATGTTTAGGTGGGCTCATAAATAGCTTAAAACCAAAAACTCGACCAAATCCGACCAGTGCGTTAGCTGTCATATTGGGTTGAAGGTCAAACGTTTTTTTACCTATATCTCCTTTTTTCCAAAAATGATAAGAACCAAAGTTGTTGCAAATTTGATTTACTACAACTTAGGTTCTCATAATTTTCATCGTACAATCAATATTTACGGAAATAACTGCAAATAATTGCAAAAATGAGGTCAATGTATAATTCGCCTGTATCTCGATTATTATCGAATTTAGCAAAAAAAATTAAAGAATCAAAGTTGTAGATCATTAAATTTCCTACAACTTTGATTCTTATGAATTTTTTCAAAAATTAATATTGAAGCCCTTTTCCACCGCTGGGATAAAGCTCCAGGCGCGTTTTTTTTACGTGTTATCCCCAATAGGCCTAATCCACGTTCCATTTTCTGCCAGATTTATCCTGAAAAGCAATGAAAAGCAAATAAAAATGTATTTACTAATCGTAAATACCACATTAGTAGTAGTGAATTTAACACTTACAAATAGTGTAGTGTGGGTTGGGTGGGTAAATTTTTTCGCATTAATAAGATTTTTTAGTTTTCTTGTATTTTATGTTTACTTTAGTACCGGGTCGGCCACAGATGTCAAGGAATTGGTACCAGTGTTCGATTCAATAGCGATAGGGAGGGAAACCTACCGGTTGTACGACCACACGCCGCCCATCGGTTGCCGCGGACAGATTGAACGGAGTTGTCCACTCCATCACTAAGAAAAGGCTTACTTTAGTTTCGTTTAAAGCGCATCTTAGTCAAGTCGTAGATAGAAAAAGTTGCCACTTCAGGTACTGCGCGGCTATCTATCATCTTTGTCTTTTATATATAGGTATTTTATTACATTACGTCTTTATTGTTAGGTTTTTGTTAACCCTAAAGAATGGCTGATTTAACCCCGTGGGTGTAATCATTCTTAGGTTTAGAATGCTACTGGTAGTATAAGGTATTATATTTTTTTTTAATAATAGAGCGTTTAAAGTTTCGTTTGGTTGTAAGGGAAATTGGTGTTAATTTTCATATCGAAATGTGAAAATAATCTATGATATGTGTATAAGTTTTAAAATTTGGTGTATTTCTATTTATTTTCGCTAACACCTGTTATATATTATAAAGAGTAATAATATAGCAACACGGTGATAAATTAAATCGACGTCTCTGTTGTAGCAATTTCTTAAAACACTTCGTCCAGCAAGCGAGTGAGTTGGAAGCCTAATTTTCTGAGGGTGTTTGCGTGTATTGCGTATTGGTGATGCCTTTAGTATCATCGAACCTTTTTGCATGCATTCACACTCCCTTCACTCTTATGGTAGGCAGTGGCTTAACAATGGTCCATGAGCGGGAATATCACTTATCATCAAGTGTGCTGTTTGCCACCAATAGTAATAAAATTTGTAATTTTCGCTTAAGAGCGTTATCGGTAATAAGCGGCCGTAAACCCAAAATTGTGGTTTTTTGAGGACTGGTTACTCGTTCATCATAATAGCCTACTAAAAATTTATATAACCACTACATTAAACACATCTTTATATTGTGCTTGTACAGAATTATAACTCAATATTGTAACTATTTTATTAAAAGGCAAGGGTATTTTGAACTTAAGTTAAGTAATGAGATTTTACGAAAACGCTGAGTTTTGAAGTTCAGGTACGAATAAACGATAAGTCGTGGCAGCTCGAAAAAAATTGTAGATGTTAGGAAAATTACTGTTCTTGGGTATGTATAAAATAAAATTCATGATTTCTTCCTTTTAAAACTAAAAAAAAAAATATTTCCTTAAGATTAATTTGACGAAAATGGCTCCTGTAAAACATTTAATTTTGTTAATAATACTAACCTTGGAATATTTAAAAAAATATCCACTATTTGTTCGACTATTGTAAAAGCAGTAAAAAAAAAACCAAATTGAAATACGAATAGTCACCCTCGTAATTAAATTTTAAATATTACTATAAATTGAACGGCATAATTGTTCGTAAGCCAGTCGCGCCTTGGCGCTCAACGGAGCAGGGTCACGTCGCTCGAGCTCTCCGCTCACAGCGTAAAAGACGACAATACGAACTTGAGCGTATACTGCGACTTTCGGTTTTGATTCGTAAGTATTTATTACTACCTAATTCTTTTAATTACTTTCATGCGATCTCTATAAAGAATAATATAGAATCTTTTTACGTTTTAGGTGATGGGTCGAAAAAGCAGATTGTATCTTGGGAACAAAATCGGTTACAAGGCAAGGAAAAAGAGAACACACGATTTTTTTTTTTTGTGTGTGTACAGCTGTTGGCCGCAGATGGCCTTGACAGCTTGACGCGGACTATGGGTGAGCGCTGAGAGCTCTCAACCCGGAGAAAAGTATGCTAAGCGACATAGCCCAAGGGCTCCCCCTGTGGGGAACGGACCTCGGCTTGGGGCGTCGCTAGAGGCAAAGTGGGCGTGCCCACGTTTTTAGTCGCGACTTTTGCGTGGCGCGGTTTCGCACCTCGACGGCGAGGGCGGAACCGCGGATATTTATTTGTTAAGGCCTCGCGGGCCGTGTAGGCTCTTTATTGAGCGAGTGTGATATTGTCGTCCTCTTCGTCGAGGACGTCGGATGGATGAGATTTTGGAGGGTCTATAGAAAGCCGCCCCAACCACTAGTTGGTTGGGGTGTGTCATGGCAGAGTCAAAGTAGCTCTGAGAGCACCGTTTCATAAACTGCTTGATGGTCGGCAGTTCGAGGTCGATGTGGAGATCGACGTTTCGTATGAACCACGGTGCTCCCGTAGCTCGGCGCATGAAACGATTTTGTAGTGTCTGTAGCCTGTGGATCCTGTGTGGCTTTACGTGCGTGAACACCACGCTGGCATAGGTCATGATAGGCCGTATGCAGGTGGTGTAAAGTCGGACTTTGAGAACACACGACAAAACTGTAAGGTACTTATAGTTTCAAAAGAGTAAACGAAAAGAAAAGTGAGCCGTCACTCAGGACGCCTGGCAGACGTGAAACATCAAAATTATTTTGAAGTCGTTACCGCAAAGCGTGGCGTTAACGCCGCTTTTAATGCCACGCGACGATCAGGTTCACCCCGCCTATAGATATTTCACATCAAAAATCCGAACGGAACATTTATGCAGCCTCATCTTCTGAAGATTATCAGCTAACTCAAATTTAATGTTTTAATAATTACTAACCATACACAATATAATTTTTTCATAGAGAATCATTTTCTTCTTGTACTAGCAATAAATATGTATCAAAATGTGGATCAAAATTTAATAACTAATTTCTGTAGTGGGTAGATTTAAATCTCTGACTGGACTTGTTAGACATCCATGGCCATGGCGACTAGGGCCATACTCGACTACTGCACGACAGCCACGGAGGCAGCGTGCCTCTTGGCCGGAACTCTCCGGTGGGACCTGCAGGCGGAGGTACTCGCCGAGCTTTACCTGCGAGTATCAGAGACGCGAGCCACATATAGCCTCAATCAAGGTGATTGCCGCCTGGCGGGTCGACGCCCGCCGAGACGCCATTGCTCGTTGGGCAATCGGACTGGAGAAGCCTCAATACGGTATCAGGACCGTCGAGTCCTTTCAGCTGGTGCTGATGGGGTGGTTGGGTCGGCAGCACGGGGTACATTCCTTCCGACTGGTGCAGGTATTGATGGGTCACGATAGCCAAGTACCTGCGCAAGCTCGTTAGGAGGGAGAGCACACCATCCTGCCACCACTGCTATTGCGACGTGAGCACGACGCAGCACAGGCTCGAGGTGTGTGCCTCGTTTTAAAATTTACATCATGTTGATTTTTGAAAATCTACTTCTCCGAAGAATATATTAGAGAGTGATTATTATAAGCGCCAAGGCTCAAGACTGGTCATTCTATGAACTCGCGTGTGTGTGTAGTGCATTAGTGTGCGTCGATATCGGACCGTAGCAAAAAACCAAAAATGCGAGAAGTGCCGATTACCGATAACGCTCTTAAACATCACAAACGATTATGAATCGTATGTTTTTTAATATTTATTTGTTTTCAATTGCATTTCATGATACATGTCGATTGATCGATCTATTGGTACTCAATAAAATAGTTTTATGCGTTTGTTTTATTTATCTAATATAAACGAAAGTTTACATTTATTAGCAGTTAGATTTAATTACATCGTTGAGTAAGTTTATACTTACATATTATATTTATCTACGACCATCACATGTTGTTAAATTTTTAATATGATTGCTATAAGTTTTGAAAATAATTGATCCTCATCATCCAGCTTTTGACTGTACATTGCCATAAAACTTTGCCACCAATAAGAAGTGCTTTAATCGTTGCGTTTCGATGGCGGTTTGGCGATCGTTTAGATGTTATACGTTGCCCAGATGAGACCCACTGCTCAATTTTCTGGCTAGATAATTAGCTGATTTTTACGACTTAAAGTAGTATATAACGACAATCTTATTCATATCCTGGGTATTAATCATCATTATCTATTCTTATCTTTTACTAGCAGCGCCCTGCGGTTTTACCCGTATAATTCCCCTTCCCGTGAGAATATCGCGATAAATATATACCTTATGTATTATTCTGATATGTAAGTCTGATTATTGTGAAATTTCTTCAAAGTCAATTCTGTAGTTTTTGCGTGAAAGAGCAACAAACATCCTCACATACTCACAAACTTTCGGGTTTATAATATTAGTAGGATTACTTGGTATCGACTCAATATGTACTTTTGTTTTGTAGTACATATTGCAAAAGTTATTGGTTTTATGATCAGCCACCCGCCTGACGTCAACCTTGGGAATGTAGTTTTAAACTAGACGGCAACAGATGGAAGCTGGTCATGGTCTAAAGCTTTTAGCCGTCCTTTAAATCACCCATAAGTAATTTAAAGGTTGGCAAAAATTCGTAACCGCTACATAGCACAAAAAAAAAAGTACAATAAATTCTTTGTTCTTGATCTGTAAATTATATTATATCATATTTCAGTCTTTTCAGTTGTTCTAACACTTAAAGTTATGCTATGTATAATGATAGCTATGATAAAAAATATGTCGTGTAAAATGACAAGAGACATGGCCTGGTCTGGAGCCTGTCTCTTGTCATGAAATTAGTTCTTTTTGTAGCGCTAAATTAGCATATTCAAAGTGCGAAGGGCCTTTAATCTTGGTATGGCCTCGAATTTGGTAGCATATTAATCGTGGAATTAAATTTCACGGGTGTTTTACCTAAAAGCTTGAGATAAAGTAGCGACATAACGGTGAGTCAATTTGTTTTAATTTAACATTTATTTTACCTGATGTTCCTGAATATGTTAATTTTCCAGGCTGTTGTAGGATCATGTGCCAGTATGTTACCTACTCCTGGGAAATAATCATCATCATCATTTCAGCTCATATACGTCCCACTGTTGGGCTCGAGCCTCCTCCACAACAGGAGGGATACTGACCTTACTATATCATGCTGGTCAGACACGATGATATATGGTTCTGTTTCGAGTTATCTTTCTCTTGTAGATGTTATATGCGTATTGCATATCCCTTAGTCGTCTGTCACGACATCCATGGGCAAGATAGGGAGTGATGAATTGTATTCTTACTCCGTTCACCACACGGAAAATGGAAGACAATGTTATGACAATTTTAAACTGCATTAATATTTTTAGACCAATATTTTAAAAGACGGTCAAATTGCAATTCAAGCGTGGCGATTGTTACACTTATCTTCTTGGCGAAGCCTATATCAAACAGTGGACGCCGAAGAGCTTGATGATTGATTGGATATAAAGATCCTGATGATTACCTCGTTCCACTAACTTTTTTTTTCTGATCTATACGCGAGTATTACACATTTGAAATAAAATTATTTTTACCTATTTTATCACGTTTAAATAGTATCAAATTTGATATCTCGAGGTTACGTTTCGGAGTCCTTTCGTGAATATGAACGGTGCAGTGTTCGAAACGTCGGGTATTCAAATGCAAACAATTTTTATTTCAAATCAATAGTTGTTTATTAGTTTCGCTAAAATTCTGAAATCTTACTATTTTATTTAAATTGGCTATATCTTAAAATTTCCTTTTAGAGACCTTTACACATTTTCGTTATGAAAATGTAGCTAAGACTCGCGTATGTATTATATTCCAATGTGAAATCCTTACACGTAGGTGTATATATGTAAATGTTTCGACAAGAAGCTTCATCGTTTGTTTTAAACCTTCGAGGTTGTGTGTATAATGTTAGAAGTGTTGGGATCAATCGATTACGCATTATCATAATCCTTTCTTCTTTGAAACGCTTATTGTGGGTAGGATTTTTTATTATTGTACTACTCGACCCGTACGGAATTCTGTAGTATGTATCAAAAGATCCTTTAGATGATTTTAATACTCAAATTTAAAAGAAATGGTAATTTTTTCGACTGTGGGTCTATTTTTCGTTATTAGCTGGCATACGCTTTAAAATTAGGCGCAAATCATGGAATTTCATATAAGAACTAGCAACCCGCCCTCGCTTCTCTTCGGTTTCAGTCGCCTTACCCGCATAGCTCCCGTTCCCGTAGGAGAATATAGCCTAAGTTACTCCTTATATAGACAGCTACCTGGTAGTAAAATATTATCAATATTGGTCCAGCCGTTTTCACGATTACCCAAAACAAACCGACAGACACGGACAAAAAAAATCAAACTGGTTTTTAGGCATAGGTATCGTATAAATAACGGTATCAGCATGAAAAAGGTCATTATTTTGACATTACAAACGGACACTTCAATTTTATTTATTTCTATAGACTATAGATCTCCCGGACTAAGCAGAAAAACGGGCTAGATAAATAATATGTTAAATGGTATTACTTATCCTAAAATATCTCAAGATATTTTTGTCGTCTAACTCGGTGGATTTTGGAGGAATATGATTATGTAAATAATCATATTCTTTTTTAGACTATTTACGTTTCACTCCTCTAAAACAAGGGAGTTAGCCTACAGCCTACTTGTGAGTGCTTGCAAACATGCGTAGAATTTTTTATTATGTTTTCAGTTAATGTTATTTACTTATATCGCTAAAACGTTTATTTTCGATATACGTTGTAAGAGCTCCATCCTTACCGTGGTCATTCACATAATCTTGCTTCAATACATAGAAAATAATCATCATCATCGCAGCCCACATACGTCTCAACTGTTGGGCGCAGGCCTCTTCCACAATGGGAAGTAATTTGACCTACTATACCATGCTGGTCAGACATATTGGTATATGGTTTCTTTTCAAGTTTTACTTCTCTTGCACAGATGTTATGTACATATTATATATCTTGGTGGTCTTTTACGATCGGGCTGACCACTGATGACAAGTAACCCTGCTCCAGTGGTCGACCCAACGACGAAGGCGACGTGGTGTTCGGGTGGGTTTGCGGGTGTTGCGTGCTTAAGCCCCTCTGTCGCCCCGGACGGAGTGGTGTGGAGGCGCGCCGACCGCAGCCCACCCAAAAAAAAAAAATGGTCTTTTACGACATCCACGGGTAAGTTAGGTAGTGGTGAATTGTATTCTTACTCCGTCACCACACGGTAAATGCCTGCTTCATTATATAGAAATTAAAAACAATATGAAGAAAGAAATGTTTGTAACGCTCAAGTTGTTTTTGTACCTCGGCACCTCATCCTCATTATTGTCCTACAGGAAGAATCAATTTTGTTGTACCCTATTTGTTACGAGCTATGACTATTTCGTATTAACTCGGTTCATATACGTCCCACTGCTGGGTTCGAGCCTCCTCCAAGATAAAAGGGAAATTGATCCACCATTTACCACGTTTATCATACGGCCAACTCGTCTATACACAATAAAATTATGTTTCTTTTCTCCTCTGTTCATACGATGATTTGAATACTTTATTATTTCTAGTAGAAATTTGCAAATGTGCGTATTTATAATATAGTATTTTCTGTGTTTTTTTTTATGCTCTTGGTGACAAACGAGTAAACAGCACACCAGTGTGCCTACTCTTGAATCTCGATTCCAATCCTAAATCCAATCGCAGCTCGAATTTGAGAAAATTTGGTACTCGTGAAAGCGACACTAGCGCACGATTGGAATCGATTTCGGTGGCACATTTTTGAACTAAATGAGTTCGACTCTCGTCGATTAAATCAAATATTTGCTACTCCCGATGTGATTTTGTCGTAGTTTAAAATCGTTAATGTTGCACAATTTCAAGAAAGCGTCTTTGTGGTGATCGAGTTCGATAACGTTATTAATTTAAAGTAAGAATATACGACACATTTGGTGAAAATGACAACGGCAAACGCGAAGAATTCAATCTCGATTTTGTTCAAGAGTACCAAATATAAGTTTGGTGAGATTGGAATTGAATCGGATTCGAAATTAGAATTGATTTCAAGAGTAGGCCCACTGATGGTGATATTGCCGTTCATGAACCTTTGCTAGACCGTTGCCTACCGTGAAAGGAAAGGGAGTATGAATGCGTGCAATGAGGTTCGGTGACAATGAAGTCCTCACAAAAACCCTCACACACAAACACTCATAAAGTTGGGCCCTCTCGTTAACTGAACGAAGTGCAATAGTAAATTGCTACTACTCCGGACGGACCGGCCCGCGGCTGTAGACAGAAGACTGTCGACAGTGTGGTTTAGACCAGACATTATTAAAATTTCTAGTTGAATTCGCAATAGCAATGTGAAAATAATTAATATAGCCTTACTAATATTATAAATGCGAAAGTAAGGATGTTTGTTTGTTTATTACGCTTTCACGCTTAAACCACCGAACCGATTTCAAAAATTCTTTAACCAATGGAAAGCTATAATATCAGGGAGTAACATAGGCTATATTTTAGCCCGGCATTCCCACGGGAACTACGCGGGTATGGCGACTGCAACCGAAGCGAAGCGAGGGCGGGTTACTAGTATATATATATAAATATATATATATATATATATATACATATATATATATATATATATATATATATATATATATATATATATATATATATATATATATGCCTGAATGTGTTATAACTTAGATTATAGTTAGGATCTAGAGGTGTGAAGCTATAAAAAAGATATATAGACCATATGATGTCTCACATTAAACTCTGATCACCATTGAAATTGCAGTGATAAAAACTAAGAGCTATCATAACTCTTTAAGCGTTGTTCTCCATACAGTGTAAGAAATTCATACCACGTACTTAGGCTAGTCTAAATGATAATACGTAGCATAGGATTCCGTACACGAACTTGATTTACATTGGCCAACGTCGGTACCACAAAATGTTAAGCGTGACTGTGTCTAGACAGCCTAATAGATTAGCTATTTTCGCCGTTGTGAACTTTTCCAAAAAAACATATCCTGGTATTTCATTGTCTTAATGTTTAGTTTACGTGTTTCGTAGCGATTTGAGTGAAGCGAAGGATTAGGTTAAAGTTATTGGTTTATTTATAAACGGGTATACAATTTTCATATTACACTAGCTTCTGCTCGCGACTTCGTTCACGTGGTATAGATACTTTGGGCTAACTTCCTCGATAAATGGGCTATTTAACACCGAAATAAATTTTCAAATCGAACCAGTAGTTACTGAGATTAGCGCGTTCAAACAAACTCTTCAGCTAAATATATTAGTATATAAGTTTACGTATTTAATCTGTCATACAGACATATATAGCATGAGGGAGATACTGCGCTAATATATCCTTAAATCTCATATTATCCTCAAGTATCGTTATTAATTTAGGAGATCTCAATGGCAGTCGATCAGTGTAAAATAATATTCTGCTGAAACAGAATAGTAAGTCTCAGTTCATACACGTTCCACTGCTGGGCTCTTACCTCCTCGCCAATAGGAGCGAAATTGACCTAGTATACCATATGATCAGCAGGTCAGACATGTTGGTATAGAGTTTTATTTCTAGCTTTCCTTTTCTTGCACAAATGTTATATTTCTATCTATTAAAGTATTTCTCAAGAAAATATTGTCATCTCGTTACAGTTCTATTATATCGACAAACTGTAGGAAAAAAATGTTGCCTAACGGAAATTCTTTTTAATCGGATATATAAGCTTAACAATTTTCCGTGTGGTGACGGAGTAAGAATACAATCCACCGCCCACTCCCTTGCCCGTGGGTGTCGTAAAAGACGACTAAGGGAGATAATTTACATAATAATATTTATGCAAGAGAAGGAAAACTTGAAACAAAACCCTATACCAACACGTCTGACTAGCTTGGTATAGTAGGTCAATTTTCTTCCCATGGTGGAGGAGGCGCAAGCCCAACAGTGGGACGTGTATGGGCTGAAATTATGATGAATTAAGCTTAACAATTATTGTTGCCCGGTTTACGATTCGAACCTGGTACCTATAGTCATTAGCATGATTACACTAATGAATGAAAGAATGTGCTTTACAAAATAAAACTCTTCAAAACGATTTTAAATCAATTCAAATTAGTAGATAAGAACATTTTGTAATTATCAAATGTACAGTGACCATTAATTAAAATCTTAATTAAAAAAAAAACACGGCTTGTTAATTCATATTTCACAGAGTATTAATTTCATTATGTCTACGTATTTATACTGTATGTACCTATGTAACAAGATACTATAGAGTACTATAGACTAACAATAAAAGATTTCGTGTATTTTATCGTGAGTCAGTGGAATAAGATTATCATATGTGTAATAGTAGCTGTGCCAGTAATTTCTATTGGGTTAGATATAGAACTGTGGCATTAATAATAATAGTGTTTAATTAATAACATTCGCAATACATTAAACGTCATTTATGTTATCTCAACAGTTGCCATGATAACGGCGACTGCGTAAAACGCTTGATGCGCTATTACTAATAGAAGCCTTATGTATTATATGTTAAAATCTTTCTCGATATACAATAAAATTTTTACAAGTTGAATTTAAGATTAGCGAGTTCAAACAAATAAGCTCCAGAATATAACGCCACAATCGTCAATTTTTGCAAACGGATTGGTTTTTACGACTTCCTCGAAAAAGGAAATTTGTTTCAATTTGTTTTTAATGTCCCCACGTTACATCTTCTATGTAGGTATATAAAACCCAAAATTTTTTACATAATTGTGTTTTTTTTTAGAATCACTACAACTGTTATTCCAAACCGGTGGAAATAATGTAAATATACTTTTAGCCCACTAAAACAATGCATTGGGAACCGGTATGTAGTGCTGTAATAGATTTCAAGGTATTGTATTATTTTTTGTTTATATATAACATATTAATTAGTTCTCTATAAAACTTATGTAATGACCTTTGCCGTTATGTTGTAGCAATTTTTTTTACTGTGGTAACTTAAAGCTGCATGTTTACCTTCAGTGTCTCGTTCGCTTAAACTGCATATTAATATAACCTTAGTTTGTAGAGCAATAAATAGTATGGCGAAAACCTCAGCGGTTATTGCATAACCTTTGTAAAGGCCTTTTTAGAGAACCGTGCGGATAATTATGTCTTGGTATGTCACAGTATTAATAACTTATATAACGTTGGGAGTCAAATCGTTTTTATTATCGATTAATCGCAAATGGAATTTCCGTTTCATATTTTTACCGTCTCCGTTGAGTCTTATTTGTTACCAAGGCCCGTTACCAAAAGATAAAAAAAAAAATTATTGATAAAACTAATGAGTGACCCGGCTACGTTTCAGTTCCAGCCGGTTCGTCCCCGCATTTTAAATCTGCCATATCTCCTAAGATATGGCCACGCGTTCGAGACAGCTATCTGGTATTAAAATATCAAAATCGGTCCAACCGTTTTGAAGATTACCTGGAACAGATAGACAAAATAACTGGGTTTTAGGCATAGGTATCTTGTAAATAACCATGTGAGCATATAAACACCTACTATGTTGACATTACAAATATACACTTCAATTTTATAATGATTTCTGATGTTTACGCGAGTATTATACATTTTAAATAAAACTACTTTACGGATTTTATCGCGTTTGTATTTGATTTTTGATTACCCGACGTTTCGAACACTTTATTAGATAATTATAAATTTTCTTTAGTAGATAATTATAAATTTTCTGCAGTAACGATGACTTGTTGGACGTGAGACATCTTAGTCCACCCGTGACCATGAACGCTGTAAAGTGTTCGAAACGTCGGGTAATCAAAAATCAAATACAAACGCAATAAAATCCGTAAAGTACTTCAATTTTATTTATTTGTATAGATATCAAATATTGTTTCATCTTGGACGATAGTGCGGTATCATTTGTAAACCGATCCGATTTGCCCTTAAGCGTCCGTTATCGTTTTCTTGCTGAAAAGGGAAACTTGCTTAAAATATCTTGCTATTTTCTGCCCCCAAAAAAAAAAATGGAATTGATTTAATGCGTTATAAATATAAGGGTTTCTATTCTAAAAGCATTATCGATGTCCCACCACGTTCGACGCTCTCATTCGCGTGGGTTATTCAACCTTACGGAAATAATCTTTATTTAGTGTTGTAGCTATTTTTAGTGTCATTTTATTTTTGTTTGTTTTTATGTGATGGTACGATGAGCTGTCACGTCTACGTTTTCGCTTATATTACGGCTCATTGCTTATGCACGAATTCGTTGTTGTTACATATATATTTAACTTATCGAATTTGCTGCGTGGTGACGGAGTAAGAATACAAATCACCACTCCCTTGCCCGTGGATGTCGTAAAAGACGACTGAGAGATATAATAATGCGTATTATATATATATATAACATCTATGTAAGAGTAGGAAAACTCGAAACAAAACCCTATACCAGCCTGTCTGACCAGCGTGGTATAGTAAGGTCAAATTCCCTCCTATTTTGGAGGAGCCTCGACCTAACAGTAGGACGTATGTGAGCTAAAATGAATGGTTATGATTCTGATAGGCTATGTATGTATGTTCATCTGTTCATAGCTCCTCAACTACTTATTAGGACCGGACAAATGAGGTATCATAAGAAGCGTCTTGATCGTCCGCTGGTAATAGGCTATACGATGTGTCACTGAATCTAATATGGCACGCTCTAGAGGCCTTAAAGTACTGTGTAAAAAAAAAAATGAGATAAATATGTTGTGTTTGATATCATTAGAAAGGGCGTTACTTGTAGATATCAAATATACGTATATTATTAGCATTTAGCTTGTGACTTTATCCGTATTTATCCGACAACACGTTCTTTGCTGTAGTTGGGTTTTAGTTTTTACTTTTATCTTGTTAACATATTGAATTCGTGTTTAAAATGTACGCGACATATTTTCCTGCACGTCTATTCTACGAATTATAATTGTTTCCGCCAATATATTTAATGATTTTTAGATTAGTGATGAGTATTCGTCATGGTGTTATCCTTGTGGTGACAGAGTAAGAATGCAATTCACCACTCCCTATCTTGTCCATGGGTGTCTTAAAAGACGACTCAGGGATATATTATGCAGATAACAGCTATGCAAGAGAAGGAAAACTCGACAATAAACCCTATGCCTATACGTCTGATCAGCGCGGTGTAGTAAGTCAATTTCCCTCCCATTATGAAGGTGGCTCGAGTGCAACAGTGGGACTTATGTGGGGTGGGATGATGATGATGATTCCTTATAGGAATTATTGACTCAATTTTGTGTTAGTCTGTCTGTATGACACGAATGCCTTGACCAAGCGTGAGGTAAATATTATAATGGTATGATTAAGTTATAAATCTTCTTCCTTCTGAGCTCAAATATTGCCCACGAAAGAATAGCCTATTATTCAAATTGGTTTTAATATTTTTCCTCTTACAATGATTTTTACGATACCCATAGTTCAAGAAGGCGCTTTATTCTTGTGGATTATAGCAGTACTAGTAAACAATAATCGCACAGATGGCGTAGTGGTTACCGACTTGCCGTGCCAGAGTCACGGGTATGAATCCCACGCAGGATAATACTGTGCGATCCACAAACTGTTTTTCTGAGTCTAGATGTAATTTGTGTATATTAATTATATGTTCATAAAGTTCCACGCAATTCAATGATTATTTCCTTAGCGCGGGGTGTTGTTTAAAAAAGTATAACTATGAGAGCCTTCTCTCGTAGTTATATCTTTTCTTTTGATAGCATCTGCCAATATGTCTTGGCTGGGATATTAGCGTAATTGTTGTCCCACTGAAAAGAGGCCCATGCGACGAATGTAGGCTAAGAGGAAATTATAGCAGCCGAGGCCATGGATGACTGGACCGGGAAATTAGTCCGTCATCCGCCGAGAGGCCGACTGCGTGAGGAAATATTGACGTCCTCCCCGAGGGGGGGCGTTGGTCGATGGGAGAGTACTTCTCGAGGGGTATTCCGTCGGGCCGACCACTGACGACAAGTTACCCTGCTCCGGTGGTCGGCCCAACGACGAAGGCGACGTGTCGCGGGTAGGTTACGGGTGTGCGTGCTTGCGCCCCTCTGTCGCCCCGGACGGAGTGGTGCGAGGAGTGCGCCGACCGTATCTCCACCCCACAAATAAAAAGAGGAAAATATAGGAGGAATTGATAATTCAGTAATATATAATGTGATGTTTTCAAAGCTTTCTAGATTGTATATAATCGTGTATTGGGGTCGTCGATAATCGTATATAAATGATGATTATATCAAAACGCCCACGGGATTAGCGGCGACGATATGTATTTCAACGGATGAATTAGTTGATTGAAATGTCGACGATTGAGGCTACCATTCGCATTATATTAGTATAAAGAAATTATAACTTACTTTTTTATATATCTTGTCCATATTTCCGTTTAATTATTTTTAAAATACTTTAAGGAAGAAATATATTTGTGTCGGAAAATTGTGAATCTCACACATAATCACAAAAATCGTTTGTGAATCGTAGAAAGAATTATGATTAGGAATCGAATTTGAGATACTGAATGGAAGGTACATTAATATTATTACAGTAAAATTTTTGTGCTTCACCTTCCTTGTGGTGATAAAGTAAGAATACAAATCACGATCACCCTCTCTTGCCCATGGGTAACGTGAAAGCCGACTAAGGGATTAGAATATGATAGATAGATAACATCTATGTAGGGCTACAAACATCGGATGTTTTTTAGAAATTTATGCTATGATTTTTTTTTACCTAAATCAAGCATATTTTTTGCTGAAACACCAACATTTACGTGATCTGAGAACCTTTTTTTTTGCAGGCTCTGATAAAAGTACCATACAATTTTAAATCGTGCAGGCAAAACATCGTATAAAATAACATCGATACATCGATGTTTTACAATACCACATCCATGGCAAGCATCGATGTTTTGTTGTGGAGGAGGCTCGAGCACAGCAGTAGGACGTATATGAGCTGTGATAGTAATGATAAAGACAAGTTAAGAGGGATTTGGGTTTCAATGTATTTTAATATATTAAGTATAGCTGTTTATGTTTCTTTATGTGTTTCCCCAAGCATCCGCACAGCCACAACCGCGACATAATGTTGCCCATAAAAATTTAATAGTCGTCACAGGCAGGAGGCATGGTTTTGTCAAACAGTTTCTTTTACAACCCCTTTAGTATTACTCTTATTGCAGGCAAATGTATGCGCTGTATACTCGCCTGTTTTTAGTTCATAACACATGTTTTTTTTTTCAAAGAACAATTCCTAGCATTAAGGAAATAATTGGTGTATTGCGCGGAACTACAAATAAGCAAATTACAACCAGACTCGGAACAACAATTTGTGGATCGTGCAAAGTATTGGGATTCGAATTAACGAGATTAGCAGGGTATCTTGAACATAACGCCATCTGCACAATCATCAAGGCTCTTATACGTCCCACTGTTAAGTTTGAGCCTTCTCCACAATGGGAGGGAAGTTGACCTACTATACCGCGCTGGTTCAACGTGTTGGCATAAGGTTTCATTTCAAATTTTACTTCTCTTGCATCGATTTTATCTGCATATTGTATCCCTTAATCGACTTGTAAGATACCCATGGGTAAGAGAGCGGGTGGTGAATTGTATTCTTACTCCGTCACCACAGGAGAGACCGATTCTTAATCGCATTATTATCCTTATGAAGATTTGCACACGCCTAAAGTAAATGACTATATGGATCTCTGCAAACTAATCTCTCTACTGTGGTATATAGGCCGGTTTTGTTCTCATTCTGGAGGGGGAAAGGTGCCCGCCAGTAGGGCGCATAAACTTAAAAGGAGAAATGAAATATTACAATATAAATTCTTCCAGTTTGTATCGATGCAATAAAAACTATAAATATGTACGTGTCTCCATTTAAGGGTATGCCGAGAGAGCTGTGCAGTCTGTCGCTTTAAACGTTCTCGCCGCATGCCTTTTTTATATTTTCAACTAACTTCTACCGACGAATCCGTTCTCATGACCTACAGGAATGGTATATATGTTTGCTAAAATCAGAGGAAATAACTGTTTTGGCACCATTTTCCGTGTGGTGACGAAGTAAGAATACAATTCACCACTCTCTATCTTGCCCCTGGATGTAGTAAAAGACGACTATGGGGTATAATATGCACATAACAACTGTGCAAGAGCAGGAAAACTCGATATGAAACCCTATAGCAACATGTCTGACCAGCATGGTATAGTAGGTCAAGTTCCCTCCCATTGTAGGGGAGGCCCTAGCCCAACAGTGGGACGTATGTGGTCTGCGATGATGAAATATTTCACCAACCGGGAGCGATTTTTAAAAATGACAAATTCATTATCAATGAAAATGATTTTTGTATGGCTATTTAATTGTGACAGAATTGTCAAAATCTAATCAATAGACACGTAGATTACTTACAAACATATGGAGTGATCATTTTACCTGTTTATAAAGAAGTGTAAATGTGCGTAAGACTTTCTAAAAGCCGTTTAACTGTGGCGCTACACTCCAACGCTTGGACCCTATGCATAATGGTGTGTTCACACCAATGTGTATTTTTGTGCGATTTTTTACTTTTTTAAGCGATTAAGGGTTAAAAAAACTAAAATTATATTTTATTAGGTCTTTCTCTATAGAAACTTAAATAAAATTTCAATCACAGTGCTACATATGTAATTTATTTAGGTATCTAGTGGGATACACTTATATGCGCCAAATTTTTACGAAAATCTGTTTATCCGTTAAAAAGAAGTACAATCTTAGACGTGTGTACAGAAAATGACTGAATATGTAAAAAAAAAAAGCTAAGAGTAATGTATAGTAGAAGCAAGTTTTATAGTGTCTGTTGAAAGCTTTGCTAATATTCTCTTATGTTGCTGTATTAGATTGAACACCTTCTGCCAACAAATCAACGTCAATTGTCAGACATCGCCCTCTCCGAGACGCCATAGTACTAGATTCAGTTCAGTTCCTATTAAAAGTTTCTAAGAACAGAGTTGTCTGCGACATGTAATGGGTGGTGACATATTGTATATTAAACCATTGTCATATCATCATCGTAGCCCACATAGGTCCCACTACTAGGCTCGGACCTCCTCCACAATAGGAGTGAATTTGACCTAATACACCATGCTGGTCAGACATGTTGGCTTTTTTTTTTTTTTTAAAAAAAAAAAAAAGACATGTTGGCTTAGGGTTTCATTTCGAGTTTTCCTTCTCTTGCACAAATGTTGTGTGCATATTTTATCCCATAATCGTCTTTTACGACATCCACGGGCAAGATAGGGAGTGGTGAATTGTATTCTTACTTCGTCACCACACGAGCAATTGTCATATGATATAATGCTATTTTAAATTAGAATATGCTAACTGATCCGTTCCTGATTACCAACGTTTACTTAATAATATATATATATAAAAAACTAATAATGTTTATCTTTAAAAAAATAACTACAGTGTGTATGTATTATTATCCATTATTTTTTATTCGAAAATAAAGAGTTTTAAAGTATTTTCTAAAAAAAAATAGCGAATTCGTACTCGTAATAATACGATTTGAATATTTTTAATACGAGTTACGCTGCTAATTACTTTGTATTTTTTTTTCACGAGCTCTATTTTTTATTATAATTACGCTTTGTATTTCAACTATTTTCAACGCGAATTCTACGTGTGTTTATATAGATGCCGATAACAACAATATTTACTACGCTTATATTTACACACTAGTTTTTGCAATTTTTACAGATTTTATTCTTTGTTTTAATAGATAGTTCTCGATTTTTCTTTTGCACACATTGTGGTATTTTTTGTTTTAGTTTCTTATTTTATAGATTCGATTAACTCACATAAAGAATAACCAGCCAAAATTAATGTATTAAGTTATGTATCTTAGATATGCGGCAACCTATCTATATCTCGACAATTACGGTTGCTTAACTGCGATCCTAATTGGATATGAATATAATTGTAGTAATTTCTGTGTATCCCATATTTCTATGTTTGTCATGTCACTTCCAACGCAACATATTCCTTCATGCGGGATGTCGTTTAAAAGAAAATTGTGTGTGTACGCACGTAAGAAATTATACTTTTTTGGTTAACTAAATAAAAGACTTTCTAAAACTTTCATCCTTCGCGTTATCCTACGTTTGTAGAAGAACCCACACTAATAATAGAAAAAATCGGCCAAGTGCGAGTCGGACTCGCGTACGAAGGGTTCCGTACCATTGACTAGGTAAACAACAGTAGGTACTCCAAATTTCATATTGTAACTGATATTGAGCAAAAGTAGGCAAAAAATGGCGTTCTTTGTACGGGAGCCCTCTTAAATATTTATTTTAAATTTATTATTAAATTAAAAATACAGCAGTATTTTGTGAATATTTCCACTCCCATTCCCACCTTAAATATTGATTTTATTTTGTTTTTAGTGTTTATTGTTATAGCGGCAACAGAAATACATAATTTGTAAAAAAATCAACTGTCTAGCTATCGCGGTTCTTGAGATACAGCTTGGTGACAGACAGACGGACAGACAGGCAGACAGCGAAGTAGTAATAGGGTCCCGTTTTTACCCTTTGGGTACAGAACCCTAAAAAGGTATTTAATACATTGACAGTTTTATTATAACGCATTATCTTATTGACATTTGTTACGGCAAGCGCGCACATCGTAATAATTTACTCCTATTTTTCCCTAACGCGCGAAAAGCAATTTAATCTCAAAAAAAGCTTCGAGTGAAAGTAATTACGTAATTTAATTGTTTTTCTATTTTGCGCCTTAATCATTCCTTTATCATAGATTACAATGTGTGTATATTAAGCAGGAACACCTGCGCCCGACTGAAAGCTTCCAGTAGGTGTCGGCACCGTCGACAGCTTAATAAGATTATGCAAATTTTAATTTCGGCCCTCAAAGGCCAAATTGACAAAGACTTATTGAGACGCTTCGTCTTATCAAATCCGACCTTGTTTTTGAAAGCGCAAATATTATGAAAATTGTGCCTAAATATTCTCTTTGTGTTATCATGAATAATATAACGTCGATTTGAATAGCGTAATTGATTTATTATGAATTGGTAAATTGTTATGATTTACGAATTGTATAGATTCTGATGATCTGCTGGTAAACATATCTGAGAGTTATTCACTGAAAATAATTTCGTTCGCCTCGGAATCTTTCACGAGGCGTTTTTTTATTCTGTTGAAAATTATCCAATAAATCATTTGAATTTTGTATGGTTTGAAATTTAATTTTTCACGTCACTGTTATGTACGACTTATTGATACTGGAGTAATGATTTCTGATGTTTACGCGAGTATTACGCATTGTAAATAAAACTATTTTATTTGATTTTTTTTTTATTGCCCGACGTTTCGAACACGAACTTTTTTTAGTTTATAGTCACTGGCGGACTGCGGTTACTATAGAAATTACAGCATTGATTTATTTACAATGTAATACTCGCGTAAATATCAAAGAATTTCAGTCATGTTTTACTATACCCACGAGCGATGTAAGGGTTGGAAATATTCTTCGACGCTATCATACAGCTTAACGCACAGCGGTTTATACCTTATCTTTTATATTTATTTCTTGTGTACGTGTGTGTGTGTGTATGTCACTGGACCTCCTAAACGGCTGCACCGATATTGATGATTTTTTTTTGTGTGCGTTCAAGGGGATTCGAGAATGGTTTAAATTCGCAATTGAACCCGGTAGGTAGTGGCGAATTCCTTTTATTTTATTTGAAAAGAACAACTTTTGTTGGGTGAGCTAGTATTATATAATATTCATCTGATTTTACGATTGTTTATTGAAATAAAACTGAATTGTAATTTTGTAAGGCCATATCTATATTCTGTTTTCATATTTTGCTCTTGCAATATTTTATTATATAACATGTGAGTTAAAGTTTAATTTCGTTGTTTACATCATATTTTGTGTAAGAAATTTGTAATATGTAAAAGAAATACCAGCGGACCGCTCATTAGATAATTGTTGAAGTTTTTATAAAATGTATAAATTAAATTAGAATTTTGTTAAATAGATCTACTGTACTTACACTTTGGCAACGTTATGGTCTTCAACTGTACATTTGCAGCGATCATTTCTCCCACGTACTTGCATTCTTTGGAATTAATTTCTGCTGCTGAGGACTATGACATGTCCTTCTTTAAACGATGTTTCAGAAGCATTTTCTTTACGGTAGCCTATATATTCTATACGGCCTAGCTGTGCCCCTGGTATTGCAGAGGTCCATGTGCGGCAGTATCATTTACCATGTGTGCTGCTTTCTCAATTGCCACCATCGGAAATAAAAAACTCTACATCCATTTATAATAGAATATACGCGTGATACTCAGTCATATATACTTGGAACTGCAATTCTTTCTTGCTTTCTTGTTTCCATTTAAATAAATAAAAAATCTGAAGTTGTCAGTTTTTTATAAAAAGCTGTTTTTATTTAGACGAAAAGAAGGTTGACTCGCAGTGTTTAGATAAACCATCCAAATAGGTTAAGATTTATTTATTTATGATTTATATTATTTAAATATTGACATATAATATTTGGATTTATAAAATTCGAATTATTTGTTTATTTCATTTGTTAATTATATGTGCCAAGGGCTCCATAGATGGCGACACTAAAATTACTAGATCGCACTATGGTTTCATTGTAAGTCTTAGTATAAATATGTTCAGAATTGTTTCTTTTGTGTCCCGGGTTGAGAGCCCTCAGCGCTCACACATAGTCCGCGTCAAGCTGTCAAGGCCATCTGCGGCCAACAGCTGTACACACACAAAAAAAAATCTTTTGTGTGAATTGTTTGTGGAATACCGAATATTTTTTTATTTTATTTTTTTATTTATTTTTATTTTAGGACAACACCCTGCACTAAGGAAATAATCCTTGTATTGCAGGGGACTTTACAAACATATAATTAACGGACACAAATTACATCCAGACTCAGAACAACAATTTGTGGATCGCACAAAGTGTTGTCCCGCGTGGGATTCGAACCCCCGACACTGGCGCTGTAAGTCGCTATCTTAACCACTACGCCATCTGTGCAGTCAATATATACAAGTATACGTTATACCTGTGTCTTATTTCACGGCTCGGACCTAGAACTAGAGATGAGATATACTTCCAAAATCCCATACAAGGGCTTCTAAGTACGAGTCCATAAAAATACCAGGGTCGAAAACCAGGTTTTAAAATACTTGAAAGTATTAAACTATGTTAGTATCAAGGAGGACTGCTAACTTCTATGCATACTAAACATAGTCCTAGAACGTCGTACACAGGTTGATTTTATAAGGAATAACTGAGTTCATGAAGAGAAGGAAAACTCTAAACAAAACCCTATACCAACACGTCTGACCAACGTGGTCAGAAGACAATTTGCCTCCCATAGTGAAGGAGGCCCGAGCCCAACAGAGGGACGTGTATGAGTTGAGATGATGGTGAAGTTAGTACATAATTTTTTTTTGTATATATTCGCGTAAATAACAATAGTCCCGTGATCATAAATGCTAAAAAGTTAAGTAAAAATTAAATTAAAACGTGATAAATAAAAATTCTTTCATTTCAAATGAAAGATTGCAAGAATTATGGTTATACATTAGGCCATTGTTTTGATAGAATTATCACTATAGGGTGATCTGACAAGAAATCTACGAACACGAACTGCGAAGTGAAAGCGACTGCACAGATGGCGTAGTGGTTAAAGTACCGACCTACGATGCAAGTGTTCGAGGGTTTGAATTCCACGCAGGACACTTTGTGCGACCCACAATTTATTGTTCCGAATCTGGATGTAATTTGTGTTCGTTAATTCATCATCATCATCATCATCGCAGCTCACGGCTAAAATGGGAGGGAATTTGACCTACTATACCATGCTGGTCAGACATGTTGGTATAGGGATTCATTTGGAGTTTTCCCTTTCTTGCACAGATGTTATGTGCATATTATATCTCATAGTCGTCTTATACGATATCCACGGGCAAGATAAGGAGTAGTGAATTGTATTCTTACTCCGTCACCACACGGCAAACGTTCGTTAATTAATGTTTGTAAAGTCCCCCGCAACATAAGGAGTATTTCCTTAGTGCAGGGTTCTTTTAAAAAAAAGGAGAAGTTGTATCATGAATAGAATTCAACCATTCACAAAATGGACATCGCCACAATTTCCTATTATTTTCATAGTAACTGGGTCATGCTAATAATCTGTTTATTAAACTGTACACGAAACTATAATTAAGGGCATATGTTATACATGTTTTAATTAACTAATGCTGAAGTTTGAACTATATTTCGTACGCCTCTTCCTGGAAAATTTACATCAACGCTACAAAAAAGAATAATTTGCAATAGTTAAAATTTAAATATAATTTTCTTCTATGATATATATTGCAAAAGTTTAAGCAATAAATTCGTGACTGGTCGTTTGCCTGATATCAACTTTCCTTGGGAATGTAAATTGTTGACAAGACGGGATCAGATGGTGGCGGCCTAGGTTTACATACAGCTCTTAGTCGGCTTTTACGACAACCACGAGCAATTTAAGGACTGGTAGTATTCGTAGTCGCCACTACATAGCAGAATAATAAAGTATATATAGAATATAATTATAAATGTGTTTCTTAAAATATTTTTTTCCTGTGGTGACGCAGTAAGAATACGATTTACCTCCTTCTATCGTGCCCATGGATATCGTAAAGGACGACTAAGGGATATAATATGCATCCATTCAAGAGAAGGAAAATTCGAAATAAAATTCTATACCAATCCATTTGACCAGGGTGGTTCAGTGGGTTAATTTCCATTCTATTGTAAATACAAGGTTTAGTTCCTTAGTGTAGATGTTCTTTTTTTAGGGTTCCGTAACCAAAAGGTAACAACGGAACCCTATTATTAAGACTTCGCTGTCTGTCCGTCCGTCTGTCTGTCACCAGGCCGTATCTTAAGAACCGCGATAGCTAGACAGTTGAAATTTTTACAATTTATGTATTTCTGTTGCCGCTATAACAACAAATACTAAAAACAAAATAAAATAAATATTTAAGCAGGGCTCCCATACAACAAACGCGATTTTTTTTGCTTTTTATAGATAATGATGCGGAATCCTTCGTGCGCGACCCCGACTCGCGCTTAGCCGGTTTTATAAAAGAGTAATATAAAATATCCTACCCAAATAAATCCGGTCGACAAAGCATCAAATTCTAAATAGCAAAGTTGAAAATAATAACCTCATAATATGTTCGTAGTTTATTTAAATAGCCCCCAAGTTAACTAATAACTTTTATAATAATCCGAATAGATTATACATTAGTTATGACAAAAGGCTTTTTAACATTACGTGTTTAATAAACATTTGATAACAACGATTTGTATAATATTAACGAAGATTTTTTCATATGAAATTTATGTTTTATTAACTGGATTATTATGTGGTTGTATTTATATCGAGGTCGTGTGGCTCGATTACGTCATGTAAATCAACATAATATTTATGTGTTAAAGATATAATATTAGTTCTATCTATTTCCCCGTGTGGCGACGGAATAAGAATACAATTCGCCAACCGCCTTATTTTGCCCGTGTCTTAAAAGTACGACTAAAGGATATAATAACAGCTAAGTATAAGTAAGTACCTAATGATTTCTGATACGCAAGTAGCCTTACTAATATTACAAATGCGAAAGTAGGGATGTTTGTTTATTTGTTACGCTTTCACGCTTAAATCACCGAACCGATTTCAAAAATTCTTTCACCAATTGAAAGCTATAATATCAGGGAGTAACATAGGCTATATGTTATCCCGGTATTCCCACGGGAACGGGTACTACGCCGCGGGTAGGGCGACTGAAACCGAAGCGAAGCGAGGGCGGGTTGCTAGTATTAAATAAAACTATTTTACGGATTTTATCTCGTTTGTATTTGATTTTTGATTGCTCGACGGAAGGACATGGTCCGTCCGTGACCATGAACGCTGCAGTGTTCGAAACGTCGTGCAATCAAAAATCAAATACGAACGCCATAAAATCGATCGAATCGATTTTGACCTACTATACCATGCTGATCAGTCATGTTGGTATAGGGTTTCATTTCGAGTTTTCCTTCTCTTGCACAGATGTTATGTGCATATTACATCCCTCAGTCGTCTTTTACGACATCCATAGGCAAGATAGGGAGTGGTGAATTGTATTCTTACTCCGCCACTACACGGAAAATAAATGTACCTTAATAAAATAAAATACACTTAAGAGCAAGAATGGTGTTGAATTGTATTCTTACTCCATCACCACTCGGAAAATTCCTATCGCTGTTAATTTTATTCAATGACTTTGTGGCTATTTACATTGGCATATTATTGTAGGAGGTTATGAACAAAACACACTTATAGTTTCAATATAACGTATATTATCGATGTATTCACTTGGAAGCCAAAGCACGTCTTTACTAGTACAAGCACAGAACACGAATGAGGTGGGCAAATATTGTACTAACAAAGTAGACTATACAAACGTCATAACGAATCAAATTCAAATTAGTCAAATACAATACTATTAATTTTTGTACAATTAATTATATAAATTCAACACGCCCCCTCAAAAATTAATCTATATACATATATGATATGATTTGTATGTACATTAATTATCTATAAAGATCATGTATAACTTCCAAGTGTTTGCTGGGAGAAATAAATAATGGTTCAACATTTGTTGCTAAGGATTAGGAAAACCCAGGAAAACCTAATCAAACCATTGTTACATAATATATACAGTTTAAATTTAAAATACATTCATTCTAAGCACATTTCAATAACATGCCGTTTGAATGTTATTGCAGGTAGTGGTTTTGTAAGCACATCTGCCAACTGTTTACCTGTGGGCATATAAATTAATTTTATAATATTTTTCTCGACCTGTTCTCTAGTAAAGTGATATTTTATATCAATATGTTTGGACCTTTTATGATTGGTGGGATTATTGGCTATATTAATGCAGCCATTATTATCCTCAAAAATAATTATAGGTTCTGTAATACTCATATGAATACTTAATGCTAGAGACTTAAGCCATAATGCTTCTTTAACAGCTTCAAACAGAGCCATATATTCAGCTTCAGTGGACGAAGCCGCCACTGAACTTTGTCTCTTTGTATTCCATGTTATTGTACAATTGTCAAATAATTTGAATATATAACCTGTTGTACTTTTTCTGTCCGTTATGTCATTACCTCCCCAATCGGAGTCCACATAACCACACAAAATATGAGTATAACTACTTCTCTTATATACTAATTTTAGATCAATAGAACCTTTTAAATATCTAAGTACCCTTTTAAGACATTGCCATAATTCCTTATTATTTTTATTTGTGTATCTACTTAATATATTAATAGACGTACTTAAGTCAGGTCGTGTACATAACATAACATACATTAGACAACCAATAAGATTGCGGCATGGATAATTACAATCACCATCTAGATTTAATGCTTCATAATTAGGTTTAACTTCCATAGGAGTATTTATAGGATTGCAGTTGGACATATTAAATCTATTTAAAATTGTTTTAATATATGCACTCTGATCCAGCGTTATTCTATCATGATACCGTGTAACCTTGATGCCAAGAAATAATTTTATATCATTAAAATCTGTCATAGAAAATTTATTCTTTAAATATTGCTTTATATCATTCATTATTTGTAAATTAGCACAAACTAGAACTAAATCGTCAACATATAGAACTAAGTAGATATTTTTATGAATATGACCATTATTTAAGACATATATACACCTGTCAACAGCTGAATTTTCAAATCCCTTTTCTATAAGCGACTGTTCAAATAGTTCAAACCAACATCTAGCCGCCTGCTTCAATCCATACAGCGCTTTATTTAATTTACAAACAGTATTTTTTGTGCAGTTTACACCCTCAGGAACTTTCATATAAATATCTTCTTTTAATAAACCATGTAAAAATGCAGTTTTAACGTCCATGTGATGAACCATTAAATTATATTGATTTGCAAAACTAATTATAAATCTAAAACTGGCTATTCTAGCGACGGGTGCAAACGTTTCGTTATAATCGGTTAAATATTCCTGACTAAAACCCCTTGCTACGAGACGGGCTTTGTATCTAAAAGGTTTACCGCATTCATCGTGTTTTATAGAGAAAATCCATTTACAATCTACAATATTCTTATTAACTGGTCTAGGCACTAAGGTCCACGCATTATTGATTGAAAGAGAATTTAATTCGTCACTAATAGCTTTTTCCCACAGAGATCTATCATCTCGAGTTTTAATTTCACTATAAGATTGGGGAATGTGACTCAAAAACGCTATAGAATGTGCATATGCTAAACAATTATCCTCAAGTTCATTATAAGATATAGGGGCGCGACCTTTAAGTCTATTACTCCTTCGCAAAGTAACATCTGTGTTTTCACTAACCTCAGAATGTTTCTCAGCTTTCTGATTCAATGAGATACCATCATTAGTTAATTTCTGAATGTTTATGGGACTTTTGAGACTTACATCAGATTTCAAACTATCTGATTTAGAGCTGTCAACACTTTGACCCTCTATTGACACTGACTTCGACTTCAATTCATAAACGTCAGTTTTGTCACTGGAAGTTTTAGGCACACTCCCTTCAGACCTAAGTTTAGGTCTGCTTTCAATAAAATTTGTCTCATCAATTACAACATCCCTTACAATCACACATTTATTACATTCAGTACTCCAAACTTTATAACCGTTTGGTTCATATCCTACTAATATACCTTTCCACGATTTATCATCGAATTTACTTTTATTATTTTTATTATGAACATATACAGTAGAGCCAAAAACTCTTAGGTATTTAATTTGTGGTTTCTTATTGTGCCACATTTCAAATGGTGTTTGAGACCCTTTTAAAGCTTTAGTGGGCGTTAAATTGATTAAATAAACCGCAGTTAATACTGCGTCACTCCAGAAAACTTTTTCTAAACCAGCACCACTTAATATAGTACGAGCCTTTTCAGTTATGGTTCTTACCATACGTTCTGAAACACCATTTAATTGTGGAGTCCTAGGAACAGTTAAATGATAACTTATTCCTTTCTGTACACAATATTCTTTCATATCAGTAGATAAATACTCTCCACCATTATCACAATACAAATTAACCAATTTACAGTTAAACTTAGCTTCACTTTTTGCTATATAATCCTTAAAAACTGAGAACACATCCGACTTATATGTTATCACATACGCAACACAGTAATGAGTATATTGGTCAACAAATATTACAAAGTAGTTTTTGTTATCTATGCTTGAAGGAGCAATAGGACCACAAACATCAGAGTGCACAATAAATAACGGTCGTTTAATATGGCGTTTGTCTTTGATTTTATTAAACGGTAGTCTGGTTTGTTTCCCATTTATGCACGCTTCACATAAACTATCACTAGGCAAAATAGTTTCAATCTCATTTAAATTTTCTACCATTTTATTTCTCTTTAATTCTAAAAATTTATTTTTACTAATGTGTCCTAAACGTTGATGCCATATTTCATAATTATTAATGCATGCTTGGGAAACAGATCCACTAACGTTTGTGAACACTAAAAAATCTATAGTAATTAAATTGTTTATTGGCTTACCATGAATCACCGTCTTACCATCCTTGCATATATGTGCACCGTTTTGATCAAAAATAATAGTCATCCCGGCTTTCTGGATCTTAGAAACAGCTAGTAAATTATATGGAACATCTGGGCAAAATAATACATCCTCCAATACTCCATCAACTCCCACGTCACTCGTAACCTTTATGCTGCCTCTCTTTGTAGCTAGAATAAACTCGCCAACCTTAGCAACTGAAATTTTAATAGGTATTAATAAATTTATATAATCTGTGAAAAACTCGGCCCTGTTTATTATATGGTCCGAAGCGCCAGAATCCAATAAGAATGTAATTTTATCCCTGTGAATACTCTGTCCATATTCGCCAGCCATAAAAGCAAATCTAGGTACATCTTCTGGCACCGTCGTCGGTTTAGATATTACGACTGCTTGAACGGTCCTGTTTCGGTCAGAATTTCTTTTGAAATAGTAACAGTCATTTTTGAGGTGTCCTTTACGTCCACAGTGATGACATTTTATAAAATGAAACTTTCTTTTTGCCTTGTTATTATTAGTTCTTTGTGGGTAATTTGATGCTGATGATGAATTTTCATTTCTTTTTATTTTATTTAATACAGATCTATTTTCGACGTGTAATATCTTCGCACTTGTATCACCACTCTCAGCCTTTAATTTCACTTCGTGGTCCATAAGCCTTGTCTTCACAAATCCTAAGGTTAAATTATCTTCGGATAATGTTTCTATAGCAGTTATGACACCGTCATATATCGCCGGCAATGTAAGTAGCAAATGGGATACTTTGTCAGTTTCTTCCAATTTAGCTCCAGCAGCGAGTAACTCCGTAATTAATTCATCAAAAACGGTAAAATGTTTTATAAGTGGCGTATCACCTTGAAGTTTTAAAGATAACAATTTCTTTCGCAAAGCCAACTGTGTCGCAAGACTTTTACGTTCGTAAAGTGCATCTAAATTTTTAAAAATATTTTTAGCCGTTATGTTATCTTTTGCAAAACCGAGGTAGGAATCTTCTAAATATTCAACAATAGTATTTTTAGCAATACAATTCTTCTTAACCCACTCTTCATTTTGTATTTCGGGTATTTCGTTATCAATTATATTTATAACGTCTATTTCACTCAAGAGAGCACGTATTCTAAATTTCCAAACACTATACTTCTCACCATTAAACGGTTTTATATTACGTTTTGATTTTAATTTATCCATTATAAGCAATCGTAGAAATAATTTAAATTATAATTCTTACTTGTGGGTAGATTACGGTCGATGGTTAAATAACGACAAAATCTATTCAACTAAGCACACTGGGCCCATAACCTGTAGGAGGTTATGAACAAAACACACTTATAGTTTCAATATAACGTATATTATCGATGTATTCACTTGGAAGCCAAAGCACGTCTTTACTGGTACAAGCACAGAACACGAATGAGGTGGGCAAATATTGTACTAACAAAGTAGACTATACAAACGTCATAACGAATCAAATTCAAATTAGTCAAATACAATACTATTAATTTTTGTACAATTAATTATATAAATTCAACAATTATAACAGGTCAATTCAACTATAAAACGGAACATAGAAACACCGGTTCTTGCTCGACTAGTTATTAGAACACAGCTATCGAAATGAAGTGCGTTATAATTGCATTACAACGCTTTTATAAGTGGTATCCGGGCTATTAGTGCTATACGCTTTTATGATATAAACTTTTAAGTGACCGGACGACTGATACGTTTTGTCATTATCAAACCAGTAGAGCTGGTATCGTTGTTACTGATCGACAAAATTGATATTTATAATCTTACTAGCAGCTCGCCCTCGCTTCGCTTTCAGTCGCCTTACACGCGTCGTTCTCGTTCCCGTGGGAATACCGGAATGAAATATAGCCTATGTGACTCCCTGATATTACAGCTAGCCATTGGTGAAAGAATTTCGGTGGTTTAAGCGTAACAAACAAACTTACTTTCGCGTTTATAATATTAGTAAGGATTTCATTTTGTTGTGTAGTAGCGGCTATAAATACTATTTACATTCCTCGTGTGTGTCGTAAATGAAGACTAAGAACTTTAGGTTGACTTGGACCAACTTCGTCTGATGACGTCTGGTCAACAATTGTATTCCTACAGAGGGTTACCATCAGGCAATCCGCCGGTCATAAAATTATTGCTGATAACTTTTGCAATTCGTCCTTTTCGCCTCAGGTTATACACGTCCCATTGTTGGGTTCGAGTCTCCTCCCCAATAGGAGGGAAATTGATCTACTGAACCATGCTGGTCAGACATGTTGGTAGGTAGAGGGTTTTATTTCGAGTGTTCCTTCTCTTGCGCAGATGTTATATGCATATTGTATCCCTTAGTCGTCTTTTACGACATCTACGGGCAAGATTGAGAGTGGTTAATTGTATTTTTACTCCGTCACCACACGTAGAAGAAGAACTTTTACAATATGTACTATGAGATAAGAGTACATATTGATTCGACCTCAAGTAATTATGATAAGAGCAAGATGATGATTACGATGATCACATGTCGAATGAAATAAATGGCGTTGTGTGGTGATCGTAGTCCACCAAAAAAAAAAGAACTGTAATTCGTAGATCGAACTCATTACCTACTCGTTACTTTGACTCGGCAATCCGTGCAATTATATAAATTACAGCATAAGAAAAGCGTATATAAATCAACCAATGAATGGTTATTGTATGACGCGGTAACCGCGACCAACGAAACATCTCTATTAGCCACTGTTATGTGGGCTATTCATTTGATTGAATTAGATAAAATTGTATGTCTAGTTCTTTTTTTTTGCTTTGAAATTGCTTTTAGCTCAATTATATTTGGGTCGACTGATTAGTTTGACGAGATTCGGTGGAATACATTTTTTCCTACAGAGCTTTGGCTATGTAGGCAGAACTGTATGTAGATCTCGGCTCACATACCTCCCACTGCTGGGGTCGAGCCACTTCCTAAATAGAAAGAAAATTGATTAACTATTGATTGATTAACCACTCGTGTTAGACGGGTTGGTATAAGGATCATTGCAAGGTCGGGTACCGGTGGCCTGCCCACTTGGTGCTTGAAGGTAAGTCCCCGACCGACTATGGGCTCGCTGGCCGCCTCCTCTCGTCGACCCGGCCGGATCGGACGGTGAACAATGCATCATCGTCTACCCCCCAAAAAAAGGGATCACTTTCTCTAGTGATGTAAATATTTATTAATATAATTACTGAGTTTCTGAGGTTTTTACACGTATAAGACTTTTATAATACTGGCAAGCGATTGCATATCTTTGATATATCTGAACCAGATAGTTTTTTCGACTACAATAATACCATCCCGTTTTTCAGAATATGAAAATCACATTGGCGGAATGCGAACCTATTAATTCTCTGTTTACTTCTTTATGGTAGCAAGAATATTATATTCTTTCTTTCTCGTTTATAATTTACCTTATTAAGGCAATAGAGTAATGTATTTGAACTGTAAAGAAGTTGTTATCATTTAAAAGAAAACTCAACAGCTTCACCACCTCATCTCTTGCCTGTGGGTTTCGTAAAAGACGACGATGCAAAAGAAGGAAAACTTTTAATAAAACCCCACAACACATTGTGTAGAAGTAATATTAACTATATGAAAGCTAATAATTCTACTGATCATCATCTTGAGCTTATCCCGATTACTTGGAGTGGATGGAATATGCGATTGCTTCTATCGTACATATTGTAAAGGTTTTAACAATATTTTTATGACATCAGATGGAGATAGTATGAATTGCCTAGTCGTCTTTTTTACACTCACTTGCGATTTAAGTATTGGTACTGGTTCATAGTGGCCACCACCCAGCAACTCCAGCAAGTACCAAAGCCAGTGTTATGTATTCCGTTCCACTTAGGACAACAAATAATTGTTCCTAACCTGGCTGTTATATATTTAATTGGGTGTTTGTAAAGTCCTTGAAAAAGGCAAGCCTGTAGGGTTGCATTTTTAGGGGGTATTCCGTCGGGCCGCCCACTGATGTCAAGTAACCCTGCTCCGGTGGTCGGTCCAACGACGAAGGCGACGTGGTTTTCGGGTGAGTTGCGGGAGTTGCGTGCTTAAGCCCCTCTGTCACCCCGGACGGAGTGGTGCAGAGGCGCGCCGACCGCAGCCCACCCACAAAAAAAAAAGGGTTGCATTTTTGAAGAAAAATATATACTGATATCAGTACATATGAAACTTTGTCTGTAATCAAAGCGATATCATTATATTAAATCGATTGAGTGTTACCGAAGCGGTGACTCGTACAGCGGTCAAGTTCGCGGGAAAGTTGATATCGTGGGCGTAGGCTTTTGTGCGATGACATAAGACGCACAGCATATCCGTGGAGTAGACTATGTTGTTAAAAAAAATGAATAAATATCCTGAAGTACCTTATCGACGTCCAATTTTGGCTATATGCAACCCCTTGCACCCCTAACCTGGTTATTACTACTCCAACACAAAAATAAGGATTGATTTCACCACATAGAAAAAAATGTTGCTATAGAGCGGCATCTCGAATGTAAAGAAAAGCGTTTAAGTGCCGACGGTGACGCTGCCGACGATTTCCCCAACGGATCGCATTACAATTTATCTGAAATTCTAATAGGACGCAAACGTGACGCATCCTTTCACTAAATTGACCTTCATATAAAATCTATTTACTTATCAGAGACGCTGCACCACCCACACCATTCTAGACTATTGAAGTTTTTAAGGCTTAGTTGCGAGATAATAATTTTTTAACATATAAACATACGACTTTTTAAATTGGAATGCTTAGATGAATTAGAATAAAATTTAAGGATTTTTTTTGTTTGCATAAGATTTTTTATAAATACCCTAAAATAGGAGGGAAGTCTTTTCTAATTAACTTTTTTGCGGCTCCCAAGACAATTAAAAGCGTTTCCCGGGACTTCTTCAGTGTCATACCTCGGTGTCTTATACGGAGACCATTGTGGATCCTGGCTTACAGGATTTACAGTGATGGGAATGTGTGGTGGAATTAGTCTCAAATACTCTAACAAATCAACAAAAACTTTGTCAATAATTTAGATTATTGACTCTTATCGTTGTCTAGTACAATTCTAAGTGAAAAATTAGTTATGAGTCGCAACAGAATGTACTTTTGATAGATAGCGCTTTAGAAGTATCCTTTATGATAAAGGGCCATTGACAGTTTGGTTTCTCGTAACGGCAACACCATTTCCAATAGCTGTGAATTCAAGTCTTCGATGTCGCAATTATTTATCGTTTCGCGAATAAGTAATTTCAAATGCGGAATCCAACAAAAGAAATTAGGTTAGCGACCGCACTTTGTACTAATTTTCCAGAAGTATACCTCTGATAATTCTTCATGATCCTTTGTTAATTTATATGACATCCACGAGAAAATAAACGGTGGTAACATAATACAATCTTAACCCACTACTACCACAGGCGAAGGAAATATTAAATTAAACAAATATTTAAAATAACTTAAGGGCATTTTTTCGGGATTAAAATGCCTAAACGAGGGTACCAAGCTGACTTATTATTTTCTTACATAAGACAGTTATTTGGCAATAGTTATCCGTCTCGATCGATATTACATGGAAGATACCCTGTTTATGTGTGGGTGTTTCTGGGCACTCGTCCAGAGGGTGTAGGCAACTGCCTACACCCTGATTCACGCAGAGCGGGGTGTCCTGTTAGTATTGGAAGATTAAATAATTTATTGTCACTACTAGAGATTTTTTTTCATGGTTGTCTGTGCTAGTCTGTTTGCGACCGTTGATATAACGCTATGGACAGAATAAAAATTGTAATTAATATATTAAAATCTAATCAAATTTGAACGTGCTTTTGTCAATATACTAAATTATACTGGTTCGGCGGTCTTCTTGATCTCCCACGCGACGCTAAGTTTGGTATGCTGAAATATTGCCAAAATATTTGCAATATATACTACGGCAGAAGAGTACATATTGCGTCTCTCTCAACAACTTGGGGTCGGTAACATGTTTTTTGAAGTGAAACTTCTTTGCGCGCATGAGGGTAAATTTTTTACGGATGAAACGCAATTTAGCGTCACGAAGATGTGCAGTGTTTTTATCGAAGAAAAGGGAGAGACCGATTGAGAGAGAGTGAGAAAGGAGGAACATAGCACGAAGCACAGCCATGGGGCGAGAGTAGGGAGCAGGCGAGTGAGAAAGATCGAGAGATTTTCTTTTTATTTTTTATTAATACTGATAAAGAACACATGGATCCAAAGAAGTTTCACTTCTGACATGCGTACTTAGTACTCACGCTATTTTTATTTTATTATCTTTTTTTAATAATGGGGGCGTTGCGTTTGATATCGATACCATTATATATGGCATGAGAGGTCATCGTTTAGGCTTCTGCACTATCTGTACAGTCGTCATGCATTCATTATCATGGATTTCTCTTCCACACGCTTCTGTCTGACGTAATTAAATTAAAGTTTCCATGTAGGTTAACATTACGTTGTCAAAAGCATTGTCTCAACCTATAGGGTTTGTGTATACGCTCATGTAATTTGTTTGATGTCGTTAAGTAGACCAAATAGTGGACTAATTCGCATTTAGTAAGAATAAAAATAATTTTATATTTTTCTATACAGCATTATTATGCATTAGGTTTATTTATCTTATTGTCTATTCAAAGATTTATTACACGATGGTGTAGCTAAAATACCGAATTATTCTGCCAAGCGTAGGGGGATCGATTATCTTGCAGGACAATACTCTGTACCGCGCGACGAAGAACGACGTCCTCCCCGAGGGGAGGACGTACCTCGAGGAGAGGGTACTACTTCTCAAGGGGTATTCCGTCGGGCCGACCACTGACGACAGGTCATCCTGCACCTGTGGTCGGCCCAACGATGAAGGCGACGTGCCACGGATGGGTTACAGGGCCACGCGTGGAGCCGGCGGCGGGTACTCTGACCGTAGCCCATCCCAAAAAAAAAGGACAATACTTAGCACGATAGGTATACAAATTGTTTTTCTGAGTTTGGGTGTAAGTTGTGTCGGTTAAATTAAATGTGTAGTGATTTATGATATTTACGCGGGTATTACATCATCATCTCAGCCCATATACATCCCACTATTGGGCTCGGGCCTCCTCCATAATGGAAGGGTAATTGACCTACTATACCATGCTGGTCAAACGTGTTGATATAGGGTTTTATTTCAAGTTTTCCTTCTCTCGCATAGATGTTGTATGCGTTTTATATCCCTTAGTCGTCTCATACGATCACCCACGGGTAAGATAGGGGGTGGTGAATTGTATTCTTACTCCGTCGCCACACGGAGAACGGGTATTACATATTGTAATTAAACTATTTTTACAGATTGTATCACGTTTGTATTTGATTTTTGATTGGTCGACGTCGTTTGAATCAAAAATCAAATACGCAACTAAATCCGTAAAAATAGTTTTATTTACAATTATTTATATATGGGTTAAGCCTCTCGTAATAAAAGAATAACTTTTTCTGAGTACAGCTTGATGTCTTAAAAGAAATCTTCAACAGAGAACCTAAAAAAAAAAACAGAAAAGAGGAATGTATCACCGCCCTGGTGACAGGGTAAATGTTTTATAATAAATTCTTCTGTTTGTATTTTACAAGTTTTTTCGACATTTCACGAGCATTACAAATACCGTTATTGCGTTTACATAATCTGTGAAAAATGAAAGAAACGTCGGGACGATAAATCCTTATAAAAAGTTGACGAGTATCCATCAGCGTTGAACAAAACGCGTGACCCCGAAACGCAATACGCGTATTACATAAATCATATCGTTGCGATGACTACTGTTATAATTACAACTGTACCACATATTAACTGTTGAGGTTACGGACTCGATGGAAATTAAAGTCTTAACATTAGGTTTATTTATAAGACTGGGTTTGTCTGAAGCTTCTTTAGCTTAGATTATATCTCGCCAAGTACCTGCACAAGGTCGTTAGGAGGGAGAGTACACCGTCCTGTCACCACTGCGATTGCGACGAGGACACGGCGCAGCATACGCTAGAGGCCTGCGCCGCACGGGCATGCTGACCTGACGCTGCCGACTATCGCCAGGGCGATGGTCGGCGGCGTCAGGAACTGGGACGCGGTCGCAGCCTTCTGCGAGGCAGTGATCTCGCAGAAGGAGGCGGCGGGTCGCCTGCGCGAGGATCGCAGCCTCGATGCGATCCGCCGCCGGCGACTGGGGCGGCGTAGACGCGAGTACTTGCGCCTCATGCCGCCCTAGCCGAGGCCGCGGGTGACGTGATCGGGGAATTAATCCGTCACCCGCCGAGAGGCTGACCGCGTGAGGAAAGACTGACGTCCTCCCCGAGGGGGGGGGGGGGGACGTTGGTCGATGGGAGGGTACCCCAAATAGGGGGTATTCCGTCGGGCCGACCACTGATGACAAGTAACCCTGCTCCGGTGGTCGCCCCAACGACGAAGGCGGCGTGCACGTGGGTGGGTTGCGGGTGTGCGTACTTACGCCCCTCTGTCGCCCCGGACGGAGTGGTGCGAGGAGCGCGCCGACGGCAACCCATCCCCAAAAAAAAAACGTAGATTATTTCTAGATTTATTCTTTTGTTATATACGATACCAGGGCCTTACGTTTTTTTACAAACCTAATTTAACGTACACAAATTACACCCAGACTCAAAATGTCGGTTGTCCTACATAAGAATTGAACCCATGATACCGACATGGTCATCATCGTCATTAGACCTATCGCCGTTTATTGCTGGAAGGGGGCCTCCCTCGTTTTTCGTCACAAAGTCGCCTGCATCCAACGACGCCCACCAATTTTCGCCAGATCGTCGGTCCACCCTATATTGGGCCAACCTGCACTGTGCTGCCGGAGATTCTTCGCACTCCCTAATCTACTGCTAATGACACAGTAGGTCCGTATTTTAACCAATATTCTATTTGTACAGTCTTTAATCGTTCAGTTTAAATTTCAAATAAATAAAATAATATATGAATGTATCAGTTACAAACTGTCCCTAATTAATTATTTTTTTAATGAACGTCTGTGTGATATTGGAGTATGAGGAGGAATACAATTAACCACCCTCATTCTTGTTAGTGGGTGTACATAATATCTACCAATCAAGTCGGTTAAAGAGAAGGAAAACTCGAAATAAAGTCCTATACTAACATGTCTGATTAGCTTAATATGGTCAATTTTCCTTATATTGTGGAGGAGGCTCGAGCCTACCAGTGGGACGTATATGAGCTGAAATGATGATGATGAAGTTTAGAATGAAGTGATATGGCGAATGGCTGCCAAAAATCATTCCTAAACCATTTAGTTAAATATGCTGTAATTAACGAATAGAATTGCTTAAGTAATTAAAGTCTCTAGTTAATTTTGCATAGAATTTATTAGAAACTGCCGGTATAACTTTATCTTTTACGAAACTTACGAATGAAGACAGTTAATTTCTCAAGTCCTAGCAAATGACAAACCCTTTTGAATACCCAAAGGAGAGATATTTCAAAGTAATAACAAAAAGAAACCAAAATAACATTAAGGAAAGGTTTTTACTTCGCCCTTGAGTATACAGGTAACATTTTCAGACAATTTGGATTAATCTGGCGTTGCGAAAACATCGAAGGAAACCCAAAACTCGTAAGAAAGTTCTTACAAGTAACGACCAATATAAAATCTCTCTATGGTGTCATTATTATGAAGTAAGCCAGCTAAATGGTTTTGTACAATATACAGGAATATTATACGCGTATAATAAATATACAGTCGTGCGTCTGTTCATTAGTTTGAGTGGTAACAGAGTAAAAATACAACGATTATCATCCTTCTTTTTTTTTAAAAGCCATTAAATTACAAGTTCCTATACCAACCTGCCTGATCAGCATCGTAGAGGTCTATCGCGCTGGTCAACAAGGAATACGATATCGGTGGCCGACCCAGGACGAAGGTGAGGGATGACGGTGGGTTATGAGGCCGCGCACCGCCCTTTTGTCGCCCCGTTGTGCATACCACCAAAAAAAAAAACAAGTTATAGTAGGTCAATTGCCCTCCTAGTATGAACGACGCTCAAGTCCAGCCGTGGGACGTATATGAGCTAAGAAGATGAAGAAGGGACAAATATATACATAATAGCGGTGTTGCAATGATAACAGAAACTCTTAAATAAAAAACGTCATTCTAAATCGTTTGGTTAATAGGCATTTCTCTCCTGAAGGAGGGTCGTTTATTGTTTATTTTAGCTTTTCTTTTATTCTTTCTTGACCGCTATGGTCTGCCTAACAGCCCAGTGCGTGCGTACCTCATAACTTGCCAATTTCTCCCTTACCTGGGTATCTAGCAAAAAGAATACTGGAGGGTCGCCCTCACGCAGTTGTCCTCTCTGCAGATTACGTACTTCTCTGTCCATTTACCTCTTTGAGTTTCTACTGCAGCAAGTTGTTTTGTGCCAGCTGTTATCCAGTCTCATTGCTTGGTAATTTCTACATGCCTGCAGTATCTACGCCCTGCGCCTGAACATTGCACCGAACTATTTACGGCTTTGGCTGTCTGACGATGATCCTTTAGACGGTTTTTACGACTCGCATAAGAACGTAGGATTTTATGATATATTGTATTCATAACACGTGACTACACGTTTAGACTGCAGAGATGGCGTAGTGGTTGAAATACCGACCTGTGCCAGTGTCGCGGATTCGAATCACATGCAGAACAAAACTGTTCGATCCGTAAATTATTTTTCTGAGTCTGGATGTACTTTGTATCCGTTAAATTATATGTTTGTAAAGTCTGCCGCAATGTAAAGATTGTTTCCTTAATGCAGGGTTGTCTTAAAATATAATTATCTAAATGTTTACGTAAAACTAATTCATTATGTGACATTATTGATACGAATGTTTCCGGTTTGCGTTGCTTTATTGATTGAGGTAATTGGGTCATTATTCTGCAAGAGCGAGGCGAACAACCTTACCACGTACACGTTTGTACTGCAACTTATATGTACGTTACAGTTTAAGAGTTGTCTCTAGAAAGTTTTTATAATACTACTACTTGATTTTCCATGTGTGATGGAATCAGAATACAATTACTCAGGCCCTCTCTTGCCTATAGGTGTCGTAGAAGGCGACTAAGGGATATATTGTGCATATAAGAACTACGCAAGACAAGGAAAACATGTAAAATTTTATATCAACGCGTCTGAACAGGGTACAGACGTGGTCAGACGTCTGTATAGGGTTTTCTTTCAAGTTTGTCCTTCGTGTACATAAATTTTATATGCAAATTATATCCCCTAGTCGTCTTTAACGACACCCACGGGTAAAATTGGGGGTGATAACGATAAATATAACGGTTTATTTGAAATAAATTGACGTAAAGAACGTGGTGGCATAGGGTTTCATGTTGAGTTTTCCTTCTCGTGCATAGATGTTAATACCATAATATATCTCTTAGTCGTCTTTTACGACACCCACGGTCAAGAAGGTGGTGGTGAATTGTATCCTTACTCTGTCAACATATGAACTATTATTAGTTACCGCGAAATATTATGGTACCTTACTACGTACTGGGTGGGCTATGGTAAGCGCACGCGCGGTCCAGTCCGTCCGGGGCGATGAAAGGACGGCGCGGGCCCATAACCCACCCGTACCCACGTCACCTCGTTGTTGGGCCGACCACCGGAGCAGATGTGACTTATCGTTAGTGGTCGGCCCGACGGAATACCCTTTCGGGTAACCTCACCTCTCGACGTCCTGGGACGTCGGTCGCCGTCGCGCGGTCAGCCACTCTGCGGGTGACGGACAATTCCCCGGTCCGATCACCTGCGGCCTCGGCTAGGGCGGCATTAGGCGCAGATACTCGCGCCTGCGTCGCCCGAGTCGCCGGCGGCGGCACGTGTCGCCGAATACCTACCTACCTATGCTACCTACCTATGGTACCTTACCACTTACGGGTGATTTTCACAGATGTGTGAAAATCTGGTTTAATATTCTCACATCCTTCCATATTTCGTAACGAGATTCGTGCTTATATTACGTTGATATTGGCATATTCACATCGTATTATTAAGCTGAATTGTCTACACTCAAGACATTCACGAATGCCGTCCTATTTACTTGGTACATTCTGGAACGTTTTTAATCCATTCTAATGAAAATTTCAGTAAAAGGTATTAATATTATATTTCATTTATATCATCATAATATATGTTTTCTTATACGTCGCACTACTCGAGCTCTAGACTCCCCTATAATAGGAGGAAAATGGATCTACAATACCACTCTGGTCAGACGGGTTGGTTTAGGATTTTATTTCGAGTTTTGTCTTCTCATAGATGTTATCCTCTTATTATAATTCCTTAGTCGGTAATACGGGTATGATAAGGGGATAGATAGGGGGTGATAGTGAAACTTCTTTAGAATCGTTATGATTTCAAACTCGATGAAACGAAAAAGCGAGTCCATAGAGACACAAACACGTAAATGTATTGGATTCAGCCGGCGAGAGAATGAGATAGAACACATTACACGTTCTCTTGTCTCCTTTTTGTGCGATGCTTTAGGGACGCTTAGCGTCCCCACTATCGTCTGCTAAGCATTGTCCGTACTTATGCTCCTGTGTAATGGGATAGTCAGTATATTTATATGTTGTACGTCTTACGGGTAAGATAGGGGGTTATAACGATAAATATGACGTTCTCATCATCATCATCATCATCATCTTGCTCTTATCCCAATTACTTGGGGTCGACGCAATATGTCATCTGTTTTGACATATTGCAAAAAGTTTCGGCAATGACTTTTATGACCGGCCGCCTGTCTGACGTCAACCCTCCTTGGGAATGTAATCGTTGACCCAAATGGTACCAGATGGAGTTGGTCCGGGTCAATCTAGGGCTCTTAGTCGTCTTTTACGACACCCACGAGCAAAGCAAGAGTTGGTAGTATTCGAAGCCGCTAACCACACAGCAAATATGACGTTCTATTTGAAATAAATAAAATTCACGTGTTTACTAAATACTTGTTTGTTTACGTTCAAATATATTAAATAGTTTGTTCAGTACAGTTTTAAACTTAAAGCTAATTAATTATATGCTAATTATAAATACTAAAAAAAAATGTTAAAACAAACGAACAAAAATGAATTATATGCCAAAAGTGATAAACCACAAGGTGAAATTGAAATCGATTGATTTTACGATAATTGGCGCGGTCAATCTTATATTTATTATTTCGAAATTTCTGATCTTTTATCTCTCAACCGGTATTTAAATCATCGTGAAAGTAAGATGGTGAAACAATGTATTCTTACCATGTCATCGAATGAGAAACAGGGCTCCTGGTTTTATTGATAGTAAAATGTACCTCGTATTTAGTAGGTACTTGTTGTATGGTGTCAGTATGGTGACGGAGTAAGAAACCCATGTCACCACCTCCTCTCTTGACTGTGGGTATCAAAAATGCGACTAAGGGATATAATATGCATATAATACCTATATTTGCAAGAATGAGAAAATTCGAAACCAAACCCTATACCAACACGTCTGACCAACGCGGTATAGTAGGTCAATTTCCCTCCCATAGTAAAGGAGGCCCGAGCCCAACATAAAATTGTGTATGGTGAATATCTGTATGGTGGTGGCTACGGATACTACCAACCCTTAATTGCTCGTGGGTGTCGCAAAATACTACTAAGAGCGGGCCAACTCGGTTGCCGCGTGGTCAACAATTACATTCCTTTTTTTTTGGGGTGGGTTACGGTCGTCGTGCTCCTCGCTCCACTCCGTTCTGGGCGACAGAGGGGTGTAAGCACGCACACCCGTAACCCACCTGCGACACGTCGTCGCCCTCGTCGTTGGGCCGACCACCGGAGCAGGGTGACTTGACGTCAGTGGTTGTCCCGACGGAATACCCCTTGAGGACTACCCTATCCTTGACCGACGTCCCCCCCCTCGGGGAAGACGTCGGTCTTTTCTCACGCGGTCCGCCTCTCTCCGGGTGACGGACTGACTCCCCGGTCTAGTGACCCGCGGCCTCGGCTAGAGAACAATTACATTCCTAAGCAATGTTGGCGTCAACAGTTAGCTGGTCATAAAATCAATGTCAATAACTTTTGCAATATGTAGTTTGAAAGAAGAGTACATATCCAATTCAGATCAAGTAATTGGAATATGAACAAGATGGTGATGATATTCGATAAATCGCGGCAAATTTTATCAACGACTTCTATAGCCTAAATCAAAAAAGGAATCACCCGTCTCCAGCGCCCGAAAACATCTTCAGCGGATTTTAAGTCGCACAGGTCTTATGTAGATCTATAAACTTAGGGCCTATATTATGACTCCATGCGATAGTAAAGTCACATAAACGTCCGCATCAAATCTCGGCTTGTCGCGATGTACATCAACTAGCTATATAAACCGCTTTTGCGAGTGAACCGGCCGAGCTTGTGTGGCACTCTGCCAATCCGTGGTGATGTCTTGAATGCCGAGCCAGCCAATGTCATGATCTTCCGGACGCGCGTACTCGTTGTCGGAATTAGTTTTTTTTTAATAAGCAGTAGCATGACTACGATTCTATTGAAATTTGAATATAAAATTCTGAACAAAAGATTATCTGGTCCAGGGGCATTATATTTGAGATGTGTTAGAAAGGTGTACTTTGTGCAAAATAATTTTCTAAATAAAAGATGCATTAACATTATTTATTATATTTTGTATTACACAATTACATATTTAACAAATTAAAACTTATCCGGTTTTAATCTGATTCTGTTTGCTCGACTTACAACATTTTTCATCGCTCTTCATGCCAATTAAAGTGTACGAATTGAATTAGAAAAATCAAATTAAAACACATTAAAATTAGTTCTTTTTTATTTTCAAATTTGAGTTGGAATCAATAGTTGTTTGAATTTTTTTTTTATTGCTATCGGTGCAAACGAACAAACAGCATACCTGATAGTACGTTATACTGCCACTCATGGACCTTTGATAGGCCTCTGCCTACCGTGTATAAAGTAAAGCCAATGAGATTCGGTGATACTAATGGCATCACCAGAACACATGCAAACGCCTTGAGAAAGTTGAGCTTCCAGCTCTTCCGCGCACCAAACGAAGTGCAATAGTAAATTGCTACTACTGAGACGTAGATTTTTACCAATCAGTCTTGACAACGTAGTTATAGTAGGTCGACTTCCCTCAAATTTCAAAATTACCACAAATTGTATTTGTAGCTCGAAGATATATTTTCTAACGAGGCTTGTGCTTAATATTTGCAATGATATAATTGGCATCGTCAGGCATAGCTCTTTAAAAATCGGATTCATTATTAATCGAATTCATTTCTCAGTTTTACAGATTTGCGATGACGAAGTAAGAATACAAATCTGGTGATTTGATAAGAATACAAATCACCAACCGATTTGCGACTACAAACAAAAGTAAAAAAAAAGACTCCAAAGAAAATTAACATCTTAGTTTATGGATGCTTCTAATAATTATAATCTAATTACCATATTTATGCATTTGAAATTTTGATTACTTCTGTGTGTTATTATGTATAAACTAGATCAAAAACTATATCGATATGTGAAATCAACATGACGTTTATTTTATTGAGTATATTTACACGCATTTTAATTTGAGTAATTAAGAGGGGAAAGCAATACACATAATGTGACGTCATCGTTGTAATAATAAATCAAACTCCAATAAATTCAAACGCTACAAGCGTACTTCTATAATTGTATATATTTTTTATTAACGTTACACATTCTTCCTTAAATTTACATGCGTTATGAAAATATTAGTAATAATTAGCTTGTTAGTAACCAAATAGCTAATTATACGGGATACTTAACGCCAGCAAACCCGGTTCCTAATGGCTCTTGTTATAATGCTAGCCATATTTTTATTGTATGCGTTAAGCTGTATCGTTACTGGTTCATAATTACCAGCCGATGTGTTATTTTATATATTAATTGTTTACGTTAATTAATTCTTTGAAGCGTTTTAACGTTTCCTTGTAAGTTAGTGCGCCCGTTTTGGTTTTGCGTTGTCTTTACAAATACACTCATTCACAAAATTATTTTGATGTGTGTGTAAATAAAATGTTTAATTGCCGTAGTGTATGTATTTACTAGATTTTTTTTTAAATTATTCTTTGCAGCTCTGATAGTTGTTCTAGTAACTGCTTCAATTCAAAGGTGTAACGATCTTTTTAGGGTTCCGTACCCAAGGGGTAAAAACGGGACCCTATTATTAAGACTTGGCTGTTTGTCCGTCCGTCTATCTGTCACCAGGCTGTATCTCAAGAACCACTACAGCTAGACAGTTGAAACTTTTACAAATTATGTATTTCTGTTGCCGCTATAACAACAAATACTAAAAACAAAATAAAATAAATATTTAAGGGGGGGCTCCCATACAACAAACGCGATTTTTATAGATAATGGTACGGAACCCTACGTGCGCGACTCCAACTCGCCCTTGGCTGATTTTTATACATACTTTACCAACTCTTTGGTAGATCAGAGGCAAACTCGGTTCTAGTGTAACTCAAGGTATAACTTATCACCTTTTCTATTGATAGACGATCATTAGACAATCTGAAATGCCTGATAAGTAAATCGACGTTAATTGCATCGAGATAGTTTGAACTATTTTAAAAGCGTAGCGTTAATGACTATTCTGTGTGCTGTGAGAGTAAGAAAACAATTCACCACTCCCTATCTTGATCCTGAATGTTGTTCCGGGATATAACAGGCATTAAACATTTGTGCAAGAGAAGGAGAACTCAAAATAAAACCCTATACCAACATGTCTGACCAGTATGGTATAGTAGGTCAATTTCCTTCCTACTGGGGAGGAAGCTTGAGCCCAGCAGTGGGACGTATATGAGTTGAGACGACGATCACGACGAGGTTAATGATTACTTTGCCTGTGTGAGGTAACTGTCATGATCTCGATGGCGTATGATACCTGCCAAGTGGTAGGTTGTTTTGTAATCGAATCTTGTTATATTTTGATATTACAACTCGTGGCCCGTATTGCATAATACAAAGTACATGAAAACAAACTTGAGTTTCGAAGGCTTGTTAGCAACATTACAAGCGCTCTGTGGCTTCTTTCAACCAGCACCATTCTACGAATAATGTACGCAAAACTTTGTACAAGTCCTTGTTTTACGGAAGTTTTACGTTAACATCTCTGGGAGCATTTTGTAGTTATTTGAAATTTGTCAAGATTAAAACGTTACTGAAAGTTTACGAGTTAGACATCGTCGGGTTATTGATAGTTATATCGTTAATTAGCAGATACAGTAAAGTTCTATTGTTCCAAATAAATAAATTAGTTTATACACCTCAGGATTTGTATTGATTTCCAATGCTCCTCCTCGGTTTCTCTTGATAGTGTTTATTGAATAACTAAGGGTCCTTCTGTAGCCGAACCGGCCACCGATGTCAAGGAATCGATAGCAGTGGTCGGCTCAATGGCGATCTGGGGGGTATACGGTAAGTTATGGGGCCATACGCCGCCTATCCGTCGGACAGATTGGGTGGAGTTTGTCCAGACCATACACTACTGCAAAAAAAAGCTGCTGGTGTAGGATACGCATAAATATTTTAAAATGGAAGATTGCCGATTTAGCGCATAGTAATTATCAGGCTGTGTGGTGTTTATCAGTCAGATCTGTGTGGTGACGGAGTAAGAATATAATTCACCACTCCCTATCTTGTCCGTGGATGTCGTAAAAAACAACTATGTGATATAACATGCACGTAACATCTGTGCGAGAGAAGGAAAACTCGAAATGAAACCCTATACCAACATGTCTGACCAGCATGGTATAGTAGGTCAAATTCCCTCCCACTGTGGAGGAGGCCCGAGCCCAACAGTGGGACGTATGTTGGCTGCGATGATAATGATGAATTATCAGTCTTAACAATGGCATCGCACATTAATATTACTGTGCGTCCAATAAGCGATCTGATCGTCGCATCGAACTGATTGATAAATTACTCATAGAACAAGAGCCCGGACTTGCGAGATACTTTTTTTTCTGAAGGCTGAAGATTCGAGTAGTGAGCGTATTTACGTTTGATACCATTTTATTTGCAGTCGAACTGAATGACTAGGACAGTCATTTTTCGACACAGTTTCTGTTTTAATCGACAAATCATTAACTTGGCCCTTCTTTAGGTCATTGTTACCTACATCCAAGTTATGTCATGTTAAGGAGTGGTATGAGTTTGGTTTGTAGTTTTACAGGCGGTTGCCAACTAACGCCAAGACGGTAATCCCTTTTGCTTACGGTGGGTTAAGATGCCGACGTTGATCCAAAGGTTAGTCCGTTACTGTCTTCTATATGACACCCTGGCCGCTGACCTCCGGAAGTGCTGGGAGTATTATTTGCTGATTGTTCCTTGCAGTAAGTATTTTATTTCCATCTTAACCATGCATATTTGGCAAGCTTTCTCCTATTTGCGACCTAACAAAAATATAAAAGTATGATCAGCATGTTAAGCTAACGATGTCGTAACTTATAAAAACTTTGTAAACATTAACTGATTAAATTGGAATCAGTATGAGAGAAATAAAAAATATAAAGATTATTATCTGACTCATATCAGTTGGAGTTTGTAAACATGGTACTTATTACGTGTCCGAAGTGACCATCAAAACGTAATAGTAAATACTAGCCGTGAATATTAGACATTGCTAAAGACTTATTTATAAACGCTCCGTAATTATTGTGTCAAAAATCCGTTGTGTTGTGACTAAAATATCTAAATACAACTATAGTTTTTGGTACATTTATTTGTATGATATGTATGTTGACGTGTGATAACTCCGTATTCCTTCTCTTGCATAGAAATTACCTGTAAATCGTATGCCTTAGTAGTCTTTTACGACACCCTCTGGCACGAAATAGGATGCTAAATTATATTCTTACCCCGGCACTACACGGAAAAATATGTTTACAGTTTATGTAAGTTTAGTCAAAAAAAAAATACTTGGCATTTTGTAATAATTGTAATAACGCTACTTGCAAGTTCTTTGTTTAATACCATCAATCACTCATACTTAAATAAAAGAAAATAGAAATAAAAGCATTTTTAAGCACATTTATTTTTCTAATGTTTTGCAACTGTCAGGCGTTGACGCATTTTTTTTTTATATTAGCTAGAGTTTATTTTAAGCGGCCAGTCGGTGATGTATATTCGATGCTAATACCGGTAAACGTTTCAAATATAGCGTCTCGTTGTACGCATGTAATCACTCGATTCCTGCCCACATGACAATAAGTAAGGTTAGTCACCTGCGCGATGCGGCACGTCCTTAGCTTCCGTGGTGACGTCATTGCGCGGCGACGCGGCCGCATCTTTTGAATCTATTCCATTTGACACAACGGTTTCGTATTTTTTTTATTTTATTTCATTATGCCATCAACATCATTCAGCCTTTTGTTGTCTATAGTTGGATGTAGGCTTCCCACCATAAATGAGGGTGACAGTGCCGTAAACTTTAAGCTTGGTAGGCGGGCCAGCCATTGCGGTGAGGTGTGATACATTTAACTAGAGATTTGCTAAGCACACTATGGTTAGATCGATGGCCACAATTGTATTCTTATCCCGTGTGGCAATTTGACTGTTATACGCAAGTCACGCTGGTCGAAATGGAAGGACGATTAATTATTATTTTTAAAAGAGTACGGTCCGGCTCCTGCCTCCTGATATTGCAAAGGTCCATTTGCGGGCAGTATCACTTACCATTGTGCCTGCTGTTTGCTCGTTTGCCACCATTGGCAAAAAAAAGGCCCTGCAATGTATAGGAAATAATCCTTCTATTGTGGGAAGACTTTACAAATATATAGGTAACTAGCAACCCGCCCTTGCTTCGCTTCGGTTTCAGTCGCTTAAACCCGCGTAGTTCCCGTTCCTGTGGGAATACCGGGATAAAATATAGCCTATGTTACTCCCTGATATTATAGCTTTCCATTGGTGAAAGAATTTTTGAAATCGCTTCGGTGGTTTAAGCGGGAAAGCGTTACAAACAAACAAACATCCTTACTTTCGCATTTATAATATTAGTATGGATGTAATTCAATGTACACAAATCACACCCCGACTCGGAACAACAATTTTTGAATCGCATATAGTGTGCGATACTGGCATGTTAGGTTGGTATCTGAACTACTACACCGTCTGTGCAATCAAAATTGGAACGCTATTCCGATAGCCGAGGTTGCGAATCCCGCTTGTAGCAATATTTTTTTCCTATTAATACAAGTTTTTATAAATAACCTAGCAGGTAGAATGCTAAAACTCAGTATTTCAGACTTACAATTATATTTATGAACTAGCAACCCGCCCTCGCTTCGCTTCGGTTATAGGTTATAGTCGTTTTACCCGCGTAGTTCCCGTGGGAATACCGGGATAAAATATAGCCTAGTTTACGCCCTGATGTTATAGCTTTCCATTGGTGAAAGAATTTTTTAAATCGGTCCAGCCGTTTTGAAGATTACCCGGAACAAACAGACAGACAGACAAAAATTTTTTAATTGCTATTTTAGGCATAGGTGTCGTGCAAATAACCGTGTGAGCATGAAAATCGCCTATTATTTTGACATTACAAACAGACACTCCAATTTTATTTATTGGTATAGATTATGAATAAATATTTTAATAATATAATAATAATTAGTCTTGGGAAGGAAATAAGAAGAAAATATATAACTCGTGTTTCTTCCTTATTAATTAAAATAGGTACTGTCATAGGAATGTTGGTTATTTTTCGTGTGGTGGCTCAGTAAGAATAGAATTCACGTCTTACTCCTAGGTCTCGTAAGAGACGACTAAAAGATGTAATATAACATCTATGCAAGAGAGGTAAAGCACAAAATAAAACCATATCGCTGCTTTGAACTGAAAATTACTGATTTTAGAGAAGGGCATTGTTAATTTTCTTTTATAAATGTTTTAGTGCATACCATAATATTTAAATGATTTATTGAGGGTGTGACTATACTGATTAAATGAAAATTTCTTTGTTCACCATAAAATATCAAGGATTTTAGATATAAAGGATCATTTGGCATACAATATTCAATTTGACATAATTTTGAGTTACGTCGATATTCTCGCAAACCAGTGATACATCAATCCGTGATATAGTAGGTCGATTTCCCTCTCTTTGCGGAGGAGGCTTGAACCCAACAGTGGGCCGTGTATGAGCTGTAATGAATGAATAAATATCTCTTAGTTATCTTTTACGACAACCACGGGCTAGAAAGGGAGAGGTGTATCTGTATGTGGCGACGGAGTAAGAATACAATTCACTACTCCCTATCTTGCCCGTGGATGTCGTAAAAGACGACTAAAGGATACAATACGCATATAACATCTATGCAAGAGAAGGGAAACTCGAAATAAAACCTTATACCAACATGTCTGACCAGCGTGGTATAGTAGGTCAAATTGCCTCTCATTGTGGAGGAGGCCCGAGCCCAACAGGAGGCGCATGTGGGTTGCGATGATGATATTAATTTTATGTTCATTCGCAAAATTATATATTATTAAGTAACGCGACTGTTACAAGGCTTTTAGTCTCGCCTTTATATATAATAGAATGGGTAACTTGTATACCCTGAGAGGGTTAATTGACGTCTCCGTGCCAAGTCTCCTGGGCGGATCGAGGAAAATGACGCGGACCGTGCGAGCCCGAAAGGGATACTGCAGTATTTGTTATGTAAGAAACGATTAATTATTTAAGGTTAACTGAGCCTTGTTGTGGATAAATTTGTGGAGAGTTTCGTGTGTATGTACTAGGACTTATTAATGCCTGTGGTTACGAATACTAGCAAGTCGTATGTTACTCGTTTGGTAAAAGACGAATAAGAGCTTTACATAGCAAGGTTTTTTTTTTTTTGGAAGCAGTGGCAAACGAGCAAACAGTACATCTGATGTTAAGTGTTGCTGCCGCTCATGGACCTTTACAAGGCCGCTGCCTACTGCGAAGAAAGTGAAGGGAGTGTGAATGCGTGCATTGAGGCTCGGTGATACCAAAGGCGCCACCAAAACCCTCTACACGCAAACATCCTCAGAAAGTTGGGCTTCCGGATCTCTCGCTCACCGAACGAAGCGCAGTAACAACTTGCTACTATTCAGACGTCGATTTTCTGCGAGAGCGTGGTACTGCTATGAACGGACCGGCCCGCGGCTGTAGACAGATAACTGTCGACAGTGTGGTCCTACCACTAGGTAAAGAATCAAATTTTAAAATTTTTTAACATTCTCTACAATAGTTTAGGTTGTGAGTCGAGACCACTTTGCTCGCCGGCAGTCGATAGAATGCCCGTATGTTGTCCGTTAAACATTCAACAAATCTCCCTCTATGTTGCCAGACTTGCCAGTACTAATTTAAAAATGTCCTTAATGGAAACGTGTGGCTATAGGTGGCGCTGCTATCAATTTCCAGGAGAATTCCTCTTATTTTATCGAACAGGAAAACGTCTGTTGGGTCAGCTAGTTATATATATAAACTCATTTGCAAAAAAAACGGGCGGTTTTGATTTTCATTCATATTTAAAAAGATACAATACCAAAAAGGTTTCAATCGTTTGTACACGTTACTGGCCGGTTTTAAAAATGCTGTGGTATTTAAAAAAGTACGTTCTAAATTCAATTTTTCATTTGATGTTCATTTTTACAGAAAACCTCTTTTTATCCTACATTTTTGGCGCGAAGTTCCAGAAGTTAACATCGACTTTCATAACTTTTATTCAATTTTTATCGATTAATTTCATATCCTTGACTGTCAAAGCTTTATTTAATGCTGTTTGGCTGTATCAAAAATGGTAGATAAAGTGGTAAAAGCTACCAAAATTATCGCGCTGCTTGAAGAGGGTTGCAGCCAATGTTTCGTGGCTAGGAGGCTAAATGTTAGTCGCTCGACAGTCCAAAGGACCTGGCAGCGATATCAGGAGACTGGTTCCGTCGAGAGAAGGCCTGGTTCTGGAAGAAAACCATGTACCCAACCACGGGATGATCGTTTTCTTGTGAGTCGCGCATTGAGAAATCGCAAATCTTCGTATGTGGATCTTAAGAACAACCTCCAAGAAGTAAGAAATGTGCATATTAGTCTATGGACGGTCAGGAGGAGGCTTCTCGCTGCCAATATACGCAGTCACCGCCCGGCCCGCGGCCCCAAATTACTCCGTGAGCACAGAGTTCACAGGCTTAGGTTCGCTAGAAATTGTGAATCATGGACTCAAGACGATTGGAATAGGGTTTTGTTCTCTGATGAAGCCAGGATATCTCTGTTCGGTGAAGATCGACGTCGGCGAGTGCTAAGAAGACAAGGAGAACGCTTTGCAGAGGCATGTTTCGAAGAAATCACACCTTATGGTGGGGGCTCTGTTATGTTTTGGGCAGGAATAAATTCAATGGATCGTACAGAGTTAGTCTTCATTGAAAACGGCTCACTGACTGGGCATCGATACATAACGGAAGTTCTAATTTCTCATGCACAACCCGCATTGGCCGCTCTAGGTGAAGACTCGATTTTTATGGACGACAATGCTCGCGCCCACCGATCCCGCGATGTTAATGCGTATGTGCAAGAGGTCGGCATTCGTCGTTTGGATTGGCCAGCTCGAAGTCCCGACCTCAATCCCATAGAGCATGTCTGGGACGTTCTGAAACGGCGTGTGAGATCAGTACACCCGGCTCCGCAGACCATCAGAGAGCTGAAGAATGTGATTACTGCGGAGTGGGAACGTATTCCGCAAGCAAGTATCCGGGATATACTCGCTAGCATGCCCAGACGAATTCAAGCTGTGATTTTAGCTAGAGGGGGTCACACTCGATACTAAACATTTATCTGCTTTTACTTTATTAAAGAAAAACAAACAAAAAAACTTTTTTATTTTTACTTCATGAGCATATGCACTACTAGCGAATATACACTACTAGCGAGGTTTAGCATTATTTCCCATAAATTGTATCTAAATTTTATGAAATACTGATGAAAACGATTATTTTCTTATTAATTTAGCAAATTGTGTGGATAAAAACTACCTATAATTATCAAACAAAGAAATATTAACATTTGAAATGGTTCATTGCTTAGGTGCCCGTTTTTTTTGCAAATGAGTGTATATATGTTAACACAAGGTCTACATACCAACTCCATCTGATGCCACCTGGTCGACAATAACATTGTGACTGCACAGATGACGTATTGGTTAAGATACCGACCTATTGTGCCAACGTTATAGCTTCGAATCCCATGCAGGACAACACTTTGTGCGATACACAAATTGTTGTTCTGAGTCTAGAATTAAAATTTTGGTCAGAGTCTAAATTACATCTAGATGTAATTTAGGTTAATTATATGTTTGTAAAGTCGAGGAGGATGAAGAAAATCGAGAACTAGGTTGACCAACGTAGTACAGTAGGTCAATATCACTCCCATGGTGGAGGAGGCACGAGCCCTACAGTGGGACATATATAGGTTGAGATGAGATGATTTTTTACTCAGGCAGTTTTATATATGAGAAATTAAGTAAAGTTTTGTAATCGTAGCGGGACCTTCTTATTTCTTTTTAGGACTTATATTTTGATACGTGTGCTATTGTTAAATTAAGAGTAAGTAGTAGTAGGGTTACCGATGAACGGCCATGCTAGTATGTTTACACAAGCGCCGCGCGACGTTTTATAGTAATGAGTCCTCCTAATTCAATGTATGTCCTCTCAATCTTTAGGGCTTGGCCATCGTCACTGCTTCCTGAACTTAGTCGATGACGAGGCGACTGCACAGATGGCGTAGTGGTTGGTATACCGACCTATAGTGTAAGTGTCGTGGGTTCGAATCCCGCGCAGGCCAACAGTTTGTGCGATCCACTCATTGTTGTTCTGAGTCTGGATGTAAATTGGGTCCGTTAGTTATATATTTGTAAAGCAATAGAAGCAATACAAGGATTATTGCCTTAGTGCAGGGTGTTAACTTTAAAAAACCATAACACGCCCACTTTTTTATGTACGAGCTGGTCCCAGGATTTGATTACTTACTCTTACTTCCACTATAATTGTACTGGATCGTTAGAAAACCTCATTACATATCACGATAATCGTTTTAGCTAACTGTTATGTGCAAACCATGAAAGAATGGCATCTTTTTTAAATGTTTCTCATGCATATTCAAGTGGTTCTTAAAAGCTTTCCTCTATTTTGGGCGTACGTAACTGTATTCATTGTTTTACTTTATTTTTTCACTCTCGGTGGTCTTACTTACGCCATCTAGCGTGGAGTGGCAAAAGGACTTCTCGCTATTTTAAATCGCGGCTTCTAATTTTCTTGTTTAATTTGTTATGATTTATATAGTATTGTTTTGCACCAACAGATAAGAGAATTGATGCTTTTAAAATATTAAATTAAAGAAGGCATCAAGTCCGCCTTGTACGTTTGTTTGTGCAAAAGTTATAAATAAATAAAATAATGTATTTTTGTTTTTAACAACTGTGTTTTATAACCAATTTTCTGTATCGAGTAGATAATTATAATTTTTTTTTGTAATAACGATGACTTGTTGGACGTGAGACATCTTAGTCCACCCGTGACCATGAACGCTGCAAAGTGTTCGAAACGTCGGACAATCAAAAATCAAATACAAACGTGATAAAATTTGTAAAGTAGTTTTATTTACAACAACTGTGTGTTGATTACGCGAGTTATATCGTCTAAATTATACTATAATATTGTGGAAATTAAAAAAAAATGAATTAATAATAGTTTTTATCATTACATCGAAGTCAAATAATCGGTCAAATAATCGCCAGGTTTTCTCAGAAACCATACCATATCCTTATAGAACTATCACTGTAATAACCTATATTATAGGTTATATAACCTATATTATAATAGTTGCAAATAGAATTACAACTATTAAAAAAAAAACATATTTTAATTACAACAACATACATTAAACAATCTTTTAAAAAAAATATGCTTTTTGTATTCAGAAACCTACTTTCTCCAAAGTTATCATGTTTTAAAAGTTGTAAACCATTCAACATATTCTGCGGTTTTATCTACAGCACTCTCATCGTGACACTGTGCTAAACATTTGTAACAAAGCCGAAACCTAATGTGATTTGTCAACAATATAATTTGAATCTAATAAATAAACACCTAAAATTTTCTACGTGCTGCGAAAAGAACACGTTGAACTGAGTAAATACATATTTTTGCATTCATTTATTATTCATATCGTCTTAAGATAAAACTGGTTTTGGTTATTAATTCAACTGAACCAGCGTGTAAAGTTTGAAACTTTTGTACGAACGATAGCTTACGAAATGAGACCTACGGCGTGACTACCAAGTTCCACTACTGCATAATAGATGGCGCTGCAGGTAACGTTAGTTCATTTAACCCTGTATTTATTGATTTACTTTATCTGGGTGGGCTACGTTCAAATAAGATATTGATTGTTTAGCGATACTAGTGTTTACCGGATCCTCTCTTATCTTTTAAGTTTAAAGATACGTTCAGCTGTACTGTGTTTTCGTTTGTTTACCTTGGTTCGCGTTTTGTTATTCCAAATGTAATAAGATTTTATATAATAAATACTTGAGTCACTATATAATGCTTAAACACAATTATGTTTGTAACTGTATTTATTAAGTGGATAGGTACTTTCAAGCTTAAAACAATTCGTTATATTTTCATAACTAAATAAAGCTTTGATGGAATTAATTCTTCTATAAAGCTTTACATTAGCTTTGTTAGAATTAATTAAGAGAAATTCGGTTATAAATTAATAATTAATTATATCACACGTACTTTTAATTAATGGGTATGTATATATTTTAATTAATGGGTACAAATTCTACGACTTCAATATACCTACCTTAAGTAGGTGAGAAGATGGTGAGAGTTTATATTAGTCTTAATTATTTATCCCGTAAACATCTTTATCCAGTAATGCATCGCGCTTTATGATGGCAGACTGTGGCTTGACCGTGTGCGTAGCAAGTCCGTGGATATAGCAGATCAGCATGATTCTCCGTTTTTAAGTGGACTACTGAAATCATTTTGTTAATGGACAACTGGAATGTTCAATTTTAGGGCCCTGCTTGATTCTTCACCATTTGGGTATCGCGCAACACCCAGTAACTCTTCGAGAACACACCAATATCGTTTATGAAAAGTTTGAACTCAATTTTTGTCTTTATCTTTGTGATATAATCATATGATGGGAATTGACCCCTAATTTGAATTTCGGGAATTAACTTTTATACGGTATTTTGTCACGGTGAAAATTATGAAACGATGGTTAGAAGAATGGCCCTAAGTACATATTTGCTGGGCTTTGTAAAATATTTTTGTATTGCTGTAATGATGGACAGACTTTTATATTGTAGAAAATGCTATTATTGTATTTTGAAGTGCAGTAAAGTGCTGAATATATTACAAAACGCAACGGGCACTATTTGACGTCTCAGACGGCCATGTTGTCCGGTTTCCCGCCAATTGGATGATTGCGCGGGAGTGACATCGTAGCGATCGTGTCAAGGTGACAATGTGGTAATCACAATTTACTTTATATTGGTTAAACTTGGTGTAATAATTTTAATCTGTATTACTATAGTAAACTTGCTAATCTTGAAAGACTAGAAGTTGGATTTGAATAAAATTTTCTCTATTATTTGCCTTATTTTTTAGAGAAAGTTATATTTTTTTTGGTAGGTCTATAATTTCCTAACTACTAACTCCCACGAGAAGTAAAGAATTCCTTGTATATCTCTTTTTTAAACACTGTACTAAGAAAATAATTCTTTATACACTGGGAGCTTTACAAAAATACGTACAATTTATTGATGTAAATTACACACAGACTCAGAATAGCAATTTGTGTATAGTACAAAGTTTTGTCCTGTGCGTGAACTGAACCCACGACAATTACACTGAAGGTCGATATCTTAACCGCCGGCCATTTCCGCAGTCAATTTTAAGATCTACTACATATTGCCATTGAACATTTTACATAATGTCGTTCAGCTTGAATTTCATTAGAAAATTCTGAGAGGGATTAGGCGGTATGTGTTATTTTTATCCTTTTTTTATATGTTTTACTTCAATATACAAGATAACGTAGGCATCGAATCTTATGGAAAATATAAAACGAAGTAATAATCTTATTCATATATGTACCTATATTATGGAGATGCTCTAGTTATTTGACGAAATAGTTATTCAGCACGACAATTTTCAAAAAAAAAAATACTTTCATATTTCTTTTTAACCATGGGAGCCTAGCAAACTTATACAAACGGAGGCAATTTTTCTTGTAGTAAATAAATTGGATATTTTCGAATGTTACTTTGAAAAAAATAGAATTATGTATGTTTCCTTTGAAATTCAAAGCTTTAAGATTGTTATCGAATAACCAATACCACTAACGATATCGATAAAATCTTTTCAATTCAAATTTCAAATGTTGAATAGATGTGGAAATTCAAATTAGGAAAATATACTCGGAATGAATGATTGTGCCCTATTAATATTACAAATGTGAAAGTTTGTGAAGATGTTTTGATGTTTGTTACTTAATCACGCATAAACCGTTGAACAGATTTGAATTTAGGAGTGGTAGGACCACACTGTCGACAGTTATCTGTCTACAGCCGCGGGCCGGTCCGTCCGGGGCAGTACCATGCTCTCGCAGAAAATCGACGTCTGAGTAGTAGCAATTTGTTACTGCGCTTCGTTCGGTGAGCGAGAGAGCCGGAAGCCCAACTTTCTTAGGGTGATTGCTTGTGGAGGGTTTTGGTGGTGCCCTTGGTATCACCAAAAAAAAAAAAAAAAAACTGGCACATATAAATTATTACCTGGAGTAAAACATTTTATCCCGCCGATATCGTGTAAATAACTATGTGAGCATGTTAAAAACGTATTATTTTGACATTAAAAACAGATAAAATTACATAGCAAACTTATTTAGCCACGTTGGGCATTTTTTGGTGGCAAATCTTATGGGCTCGTGTCACAGATATGCTCATGACTGGCGCACGCGCAGTGTGCTTTAGATACTTTTTGTATGGGTGAAATCTGATGCATTCACGTCACCGACATGCTTATGTCAGTATATCTGTAGCTATATAGCTGACGTATAGTGCTGTGAATATCTTATAAGTGAAATAGAATGGATTTAGTGAAAAGTTCAATGTGTATATACTGTACATTGTTGGAAGAGTTTTTGTTTAATTATGTATTATTTGAATCGTTTAATTTAAGAAACATTACAGCTTGTAATATATTTGAATAATAAAAATCCGTATAAACATGCATATAATTGTTGCTCTGAGTATCAAGAAATGTGAAAACCAGATTGATGTTGATAATTTTAATTTAATAATTATGAAATTTTAATGCTATTAGTCTCCACTTCTATCAGCAGCCTCTATAACTGCAGATTTTATTTATTTGTATAGATAGAGGTTTGTCAAAAGCTACTAACGTTGCTCAAGTCATGTCAACTGTTATACATATTTTGACGTCATTGAACTTGTATCATAACAAATTGACCTGGTTAACGTGTTGACATATCGTTAGATAAGTGACTAAATGTCATTACTTTCCGGTGTAAGACTTTTTAATTTGTTAACTGGTGATCTTTAACTCGGCTTCTACATAAAGCGCTTATCGAATTGTGTTTTTATACATACAGATAAATGTGCTTTTATAAATCGTCATCATTTCAATTCGTATACGTTCTTCTGGACTCCTCCACAATAGGAGGGAATTTGTCCTACTATACCACCCTGGTCAGACGAGGGTTTTATTTTGAGTTTTCCATTTCTTGCGTGGATGTTATCTGTATATCATAAAGCTTTAGTTGTATTTTACAATACCTATGGACAAGATATAATTACGAAGTATATGATTCATCTTGCCCGTTGGGTATAGTTAAATAGTACTAAAGGATCATAATATGTAGATAACATCTAAGCGAGAGAAGGAGAGTTCGAAATAAAATCCTATACCAACACGTCTGACCAGCATGGTGTTGCAGATCAATTTCCCTCCCATTATGGAGGAGAGTCGAGCCCGGCAGTGCCACGTACATGTATGAGCTGTAATGATGATGATGAAGCTTGAATGAATTATTTGTAAACGTAACGCATTGAACGCCATGGGGGTCACCATGTATGTGGGCCTCACATGTCTAGTATATGGAGCCAACATAAAATAGATTGTTTCTAAAATTTTAATGATAATTTTTTATAGAGGCTTTAAAATGTCGTGAATCACGTAATAAACACCGAAGAAAAGTAATTTGGGACTTTATTTTGCTTAAAGTCGCACTATATTCGCGGTCACATTCATATAGTGCCTCCCACTGCTCTAAACTCAAAGGAACAACTGCTATGTCGGCCCCATGGCCCAAATGGAAAACTGAAAAATCAGGCCGGCGATTAACGTGTTAAAGAAAATGGGGGTGAATCGTTTTCTTACTCCGTCATCACACGAAATAGGAAAAAAAAGCAATATAGATCAATGCAAAAGTATTTATTGTAGTCCTATGGAAGTTAGTAGTTAGTAAAGAAAAATACCAATATTTTGGGAACGAACCTCTAAAAAATAACGAAATAAAAAGTATATGTATCCACAGAAATAATTGAGATAAGAGCGAAAACAATTTTAGCGAAGTGCTTCCCTCAATATTGTTTCTTTATAGCCGATAGTATGGGACCGTTTATTGAAAACTTGCCGGGCACACGGTGTTTACTGTCGTGCGGGAGAAATAAACTTACATTGTAAACAAAACACACATTGTATGTTTACAGAAAATAAGAAAATGTCTTCAGCGGCTTCGAACTGGAATGTCCAATGATCATCGTTATATCATTATTCATTTGTTATAAAGAACCCTATAGATATCCTATTCTAGAAATATCTTTTGCATGGTGATGGCATAAGGATACATTTCACCGCCCATTGAACGTGGGTGTCGTCAAAAACGACTAAAGTATTTGCATATAAATATGTAGTACATACACTAGCTGACCCAACAGAAGTTCTGTTCAAATCTATAAAGATTTGTGCAAAAGATGGATAACTAAAAATAATTTATTTTCATTTTATCTTAATTATAGCTCGAATTACATATAGTAATCTAAAAGACAAGTCATTGGGTACCGAACGTGGTTGTTTGTGCAATATAGTAATAGACACCGTCTTGTCTAATGTTACGTGTCGAAATAACTATTTTGCTTGTAAATAATTATAGTGTATAAGATTAAGCTGTTTATGGAGAATGTTAGTTATATTTTTTTTAGATAATATCACCTCTCGCCGTCTACTGCTGGACGTAGACCTTCCTCATGTTTCGCCACTAAGTGCGGTCCTGTGCCGGCTGGATCCAATATCGCCCAGAAGCAGCGTTCAGCGTTTCAGCAGGTCGTCCGTCAACCTTTTTTATTGTACGGGACGTTCTATACCGCGTTATATACTCACATACCCTTCTTGCCCAGAGATTGTCGGTTCGTCGAGTGACCTACCCATTGCTACTTCACCGTGCTATGTCGGTTACGTTCTTCTACGCAATGCCGTATTTCGGATTCGGATCACTCAGAGAAATTCCGAGCATAACCCCATCTGTAGCACGTTGAGCGACTTTGGTTATGAGGCCTACATTAAGGAACCACGTTTCTAGGATCTATGAATCGGGTGCATAAATCCTTGTATCTCAGAGAAGTATTTATATATTGAATCACCATACATGTCCTACTATTGGATTCGAGGCCCATCCAAATGAAAGGAAAATTTATGGATGTAATCCGCATCCCTTAGTCGTCTTTTACAACATCCACGGGTGGGATTAGGTCTGGTGAATTGTATTCTTACTCGGTCACCAAACGGAATTACGCACAAGTAATTTATTTAATTGGACAATCTAGATAATTGATGATGATCCAAATGTCTTCCGCCATTTACTAGTTGTGACTGACTAATCGATTCACGCATTTATCACTCCAATTGGGCGCTCACACTTGATGTTCTGTCGCATACCTACAAATGGATACGACAGATTTCTTTCCTAAGTGACAGTTGTCGTGATATGGGTCAGCTTGCCACATGATTTTTGGAGATTTCGACATAAAACCTCCTTAGAAATGTTGTGATAGGCGTGTTCTATGCGATTTGTCCAATAGTTTTGTTTTTGAGGTTTGTTCAATCATTTCAGCTCATATACATCCCACTGTTGTGCTCGGCGTTAGTGGAAGACCACATCAGGTTGAGACACCAGGTTGGATAGATGGACTGGTATATGCATATTATATAAGTTAAGATAGCGGGTGGTGAATTACATTCTTATATCATCACAGCACCAATAGTGGAAACTGAATATGTTAGAAAAAAAAAAGAAAATACCCACTACGTAAGTATTTGTACAGGTAAATTTCCATACAAGTGAATCGGTAAATACGCTTATCTACTGTAAATACGGTACGTACGAGTCGACGACTGTCAACTTTAGAGATAGAAGTCAGATAGCGGTCCGAGATAGGATAACACGATGTTACATACGTCCAATCTTGTAAAGGTTATGTCGATACAATCAATTTATATAGTTTATTATGTTTACTGTTTGGTAACGGCTGCGAAAACTATCCAACACTTGTATCGCTCGTGGATGTCGTGAAAGACGACTGAAACTTTAAATTGATATTTTATGGCTGTTAGTGGTACACGAGCAAACACTCGCACATCTGATGATAAGTGATACTGCCGCACATGTTACGCACCTTTGCTAGGCTACAGCCTACCGCAAAGAAAGTAAAGGACGTGTGAATGCGTGCAATGGGCTTCGGTGATACTAAAGATATCAGCAAAACTCACAAACGCTATAAAATTCTCCATCTAGACCTCAAAATAAAGAGAGGAGTCCACTACCACTGTTGATCATCATGTTCATTAACCTGAAACCACTATTGAAGATGAATATAATATTCATACATCTTTTGCTTTTCTGTGTGGTGACGGAGTAAGAATACAATTCACCACTGCCTTCTTTTTGCCTCCACTCACATCTTGCCCGTGGATGTCGTAAAAGACAACTGAGGGATATAATACGCACATGAGATCTGTGCAAGAGAAGGAAAACTCAAAATGAAACCCTATACCAACATATCTAATTGTCCGTCACCCGCAGAGAGGCTGACCGCGCGACGGCGACTGACGTCCCAGGACGTCGAGAGGTGAGGTTACCCGAAGGGGTATTCCGTCAGGCCGACCACTGACGACAAGTCACATCTGCTCCGGTGGTCGGCCCAACAACGAGGTGACGTGGGTACGGGTGGGTTATGGGCCCGCGCGTCGTCCTTCCATCGCCCCGGACGGACTAGACCGCGTGTGCGCTTACCATAGTCCACCCATAAATAATACCAACATGTCTGACCAGCATGGTATAGTAGGACAAATATCCTCCCATTGTGGAGGAGGCCCGAGTCCAATAGTGGGATGCTGATGATGACATCTCTTGTTGACACTTGACAACAACATGCTCACATTTACCTACTTGCCCAATAAAGTCAAAAAATCATCATCATCATCATCATCCTGCTCTTATCCCAATTACTTGGAGTCGACGCAATATGTCATCTGTTTTGACATATTGCAAAAAGTTTCGGCAATGACTTTTATGACCGGCCGCCTGCCTGACGTCAACCCTCCTTGGAAATGTAAACGTTGACCCAAATGGTACCAGATGGAGTTGGTCCGGGTCAATCTAGGGCTCTTAGTCGTCTTTTACGACACCCACGAGCAAAGCAAGGGTTGGTAGTATTCGAAGCCGCCACCACACAGCTAATAAAGTCAAAAAATAAATACGTAAAAATAATTTTATTTACAATGTGTACTACTCGCGTAAACATCTAGTTAACTATATCTTATATTAAGCGTTCAAAAATAGTTATATTATCATACCGTTTATTAAATCTTGCGTCTCCCTAGTATCATTTGCTTAACAAACAAATCAAGGTTAACAGAGGGTCCTATACTAAGAATAGATCCAATTGTCATATTCAATGTGACATTTAAACGAAGTATTCACGGTCCGATGGGATTAGAATTGAGATGCAGTTCAATTTCTATTAACTCTGTCTAAAACTTTTCCATTAACATTCGTTTTCAGATGTTGGAATAGTGAATGCTTAGAATAATAACGTATAGAAGGATCGTGTCAGTAATTCGAACGTTCGAAACATGAATCTAAAAATACTAATGGCGCGCAGACGATTACACATGTACACACGCACACCACTATACAAATTATGAAATCAAATTTTGTTTTTATTAACATAAATCGTCGAAATACTTTTAAAAGTAAGTAAAAACCTTTTTAAGTTTTTCAAATGTGTTATGACACCATTTGAAGGCACAAACCGTTATAATTACCTATTTATTTTTTAAGAGTTGCGTACGTACGTGCAGTACAATGATTTGTTTATTACGGAACGGTTCCGGCGTAAGCTCCATTAGGCTCCAATTGAAATGCTTCACTTTTTGTACGCGGACTTGCCTTCTATACGTTATTATTCTAAGAGTGAATGTTAAAGTTCCGTGTGACGGAGTAAGAATACAATTCACCACTCCCTATCTTGGCCGTGGATGTCATAAAAGACGACTATGGGATATATATATATATATGCATGCATGCAGATACATGCATATAATATGTGCATGTAATATCATGCAATATCATGCATGAGAAGGAAACCTCGAAATAAAACCCTACTAACACACCTCGCCAGCGTGATATAGTAGATACCCCTCCTATTTTGTAGGAGGCTCTAGCCTTTTTTTTAGGGTTGGCCACCGTCAGCGCACCCGGCTCCGTCCGGGGCGACAGAAGGGCGGCGCGCGGCCTCGTGACCCACCCTTCACACGTCGCCTTCCTCGTTGGGCCGACCACCGGTGCAGGGTAACTTGTCTTCAGTGGTCGGCCCGACGGAATACCCCGGCCGCGGGGTACCCTCTCCTCTCGACGTTCCCCATCGGGGATGTCGGTCACTGTCGCGCGGTCAGCCTCTCTGCGGGTAACGGACTAAGGAGGTGCTAGCCTAACAGTGGAACGTATATAGCTGATGTGAACTTAAAAATTGTAATAGCCAGTGTTATGCGTAATGCTATTTTGCTGGTTGTGTTATCGTTTATTTAGGGAATTTTTTTCTTAGTTTCGATACAAGGATATCTTAGTGCGAGGTAAGTTTCTGTAAAAAAAGAGTTTAATACACTTTAGTCTGGTAGATGAGTAAAGAAGAAGGTAGACACAATTTATGATCAGTTAAGCCTACTAACTCACCTGATACATTCGCAAGAGGAAGTAAGAAAACTCCTCGAATGAAATGCAGATTACAGATTTATTAAGAAAATTGTAGGTATTTAAAATTGACATTATTTAATCCTCAGATCTTGATAAATAACATTTATGGAGCAATTAAAAAATCGGTCCTGGTACGAAAAAACCCACTAATCATTTTCGTTAAAAAAATATCATAGAATATATCTATTTAGAATGTATGACGGCAAAGTTCGCTTAGGCTTAGTTGGATTTCCCGCTGGGCTGGCCTACTATGTCATGAAATTGGCACCGGTGGCCCACTCGAATGGCGGTGCGGGATAGTACTACAAGTTATCTAACTGGCCACTGCTTTTTTGTCCATTTGGAGTTGGCGACGTGTGAAGTGTGAGAGGTTCTGTCTGTTAAGGCAATAATTGATTTCATTATCATCATCATTTCAGGTCACATACGCCCCACTGTTGCGCACGAGCCTCCTCCACAATAGGGGGAGATTGACTTAGCTGGTTAGTCGTGTTGGTATACGGTTTCATTTTAAGTTTTTCTTCTCTTGCATAGATGTTATATGCATATTTAATCCCTTAGTCGTCTTTTACGACACTTATGGGCAAGAGTTAATTGTAATTGTAGAGGGGGCGGTGAATTGTATTCTTACTCCGGCACCACACTGTAAATAGTTGATTTATGCGATTAAAATTACACTGTTTGTCAATTGGCAGGTGTTAATGTATGTTCAAGTTATGAATATGTTCACAAGCTTGCTGTTAGTGTGGTACATTAGTCAGTATTCATTGGCTATTTTATAGGCTGAAGTCAAAACGATCGTTGAACGCGAGTATGTAACTGTTACGTCAGAATTGCAGGCCCGTCTTACATCGTACACGTTAATACCAGTCGGCGCTGTCAAGGCCAGGTGCCGGACAGGCTCAATTATCCACTGGATGAGGAGTGGACCCACGATGTCGCCTCGTGATCTGCATTCGAGGTGGAGTCTTGACATTGTTATATATCTTACGTACTGTTTTAATCGAACTTTACGTAATATGACAAAATATTTATGTTATTTCTTTATTGTTTCATTATACGTGTATGTTAATTTCTTTGATGTGAGCCTCCTACAATGTAAGCCACATAGACATACAATACCCTCATGTTTATACCCCGGAATCAATTTAAGATTTTGTGCTTACACATTGATTCCATCTTTTTACGTCCTTATTTTGGGGCAGACTATACTTTGGTCCCGTCCTAGCCGTCTCAAGCAATCGAAGGATGGTGATCGACTCTATAGCCTACCATATCACCTAACTTTTGTCATTCGGCTAAACATCGATACCGATTCAGTATTTGTTTAAATGCTTTAATAATAATTGATTGAATTGAGCAATAGAGGGCGAAATTACATTACTATTTTGAAATGGATAATACGAAAGTAGTCTCACAATAAGAAAGTTCTTATACCACGAAATGCTGAAATAGTAATGAAAATTAAATACCGAATTTTATTGCAGCCTTCCAGTCTAACTGAAAATCTAAACCAACACCGATCTTATAACATAAAAAAATTACCTGCGTTTAAAAAAAATCAAATAATATGCTAACTTCAAGTCACATCATTATTTCAGCCTATCGCCGTCCACTGCTGGACGTAGGCCTTCCTCATGTTACGTCACAAAGTGCGGCCCTGTGCCGCCTGCATCCAACGACGCCTATCAAGTCACATACGTACAAGAAAAATAATATCTATAAAGATATCAGCAATACGGTTAATATGTAATTTACAAATATTGTTTATATATATTCGAAATACATATATCATCTTTATACAAATGATGTCTTCTTGACACACTGTTATTGTATATCGTATTGAACTGGTTGTGTGATCGATAGTCTTAGGTAAATGGAATTTTGTACATAAAAATCTATTACTATAATGGATGTTTATATAATGTTTTTGTTGCTTCCCGAAACGTAATTTCTTTTCTGTGGCCCACAAATACAGCCGTCCCTGTCATGTAATGAAATTAAGACTATATCTGGTCTGAATCAAAATAATACTCGCTGACAATGTTATTTATTGTATATTTAAAAATATGTTAACAATATTTCTGAATTCTTTATATATATGTATATTACATTCTATCACTTTCCATACAAACCGTCTTATCGTTGAAATACCGTGATACCAGTCGGCTAGACAGTACAGGGGTTACAAACATTTATGCCTGCGTGTAATTTGTTTGCGTGAGGACGTCGGTCTTTCCTCACGCGGTCGGCCTCTCGGCAGATGACGGACTAACTCGCCGATAACGTCACCCGTGCCCTCGGCTAGGGCGGCATGACGCGTTACCACTGCCCTAGCATGAAACTGATAGCTAACCTATCTTAAGCCTAACTTTTTGCTAAATACGTAAGGTTATGTAAAACATTATACTAATATAACTTATTTATGACTTTACAAATAATTTATATTTATCCGTGTGGTGACAGAGTAAGAATACAATTCACCGCTCCCTATCTTGCCCGTGGATGTCGTACAAGACGACTAAGGGATATAATATGCACATGAGATCTGTGCAAGAGAAGGCAAACTCGAAATGATACCCTATACCAACACGTCTGACCAGCATGGTATAGTAGGTCAAATTCCCTCCCATTGTGGAGGAGGCTCTAGCCCAACAGTGGGACGTATGTGGGCTGCTATGATGATGATGATATTACATTTGTTTTTCCGTGTGGTGACCAATAAGAATGCAATTCACCACCATCTTACCCCGTGGGTCTTATATAGGGTTGCCACCTTTTTTTCGTGTAAATAAAGCATATTGGTTAATGAAGTTAGAAAAATAAAGTACATTGTGTCAAAATAAAGTACGATTGATTTTATTTCATAATTTTCGTCAAAAACATAATTTTAGCAACTTTTATCGCATAATTACCACAAATAGACCTCTGCACAGCATCTTTGCCCTATTTATTTAAGTGAAACTAAATAATATATTGTACATCACATGCAAATCTCTCCATATGAACGCTGCCGTGGCAGGAATCGCCATTAAATATGTAACTATTTTATACAAATTTGAAAAAAAATGTCTTCAGTTTTCATCTCAAGAAATCAGTTCCTGCGAAATAAAGTATTTTCGTGTACTTTATCCCCTACATAAAGTATAAAGTACAATTAATAAAAATAACGTAGAATACTTTATAATAAAGTACGGGTGGCAACCCTAGTCTTGTACAAGACGACTAATGGGTTAAATATCTATATAATATATAGTCAAGAGAAGGAAAACTAAAAAACAATTATACCAACTCGTATAAACAGCGTGGAATAGTTATTTAGGGAGTTTAATTGATCTCTTAGAATTTTTCCATTGTGGAGGAAGCAGGCTCGAACCCAGCAATGGTGGTAGGTTTATGAGCTGAGATAATTAGGATAAATAATTGCGAAACATTTAATAAATAACAATTAATAAGAAAACGTAAGATTTATAGTCTTGAAGTAATTGTGAGTGAGAAGATATTTTAAGTTAACGATGTTATAACTAACAATGCGATGCTAGATTTCGTTTACGTTCTAGAATTTAGTTTTCCGTTTTAGTATTTCAATACTCGCTTTCAATCAATTCAATTATCACACCCCAGTTCTATTAGTGAGAGCCGGTTCGATGCCCTGTTCAAATTAAATCTCGACTGCTACGTCTATTAGTTCACAGGACACTGATTTAAGTCACCCCACCCCAGTCGCGATATTATCGCAAATAACGATAAAGCGTCACCCGTCTCTTACATTTTTCTATCTACTCTGCGACCAAATGTACTCAAGTCTGTTTTTATATTATAGTAACATTTCATGGCTGCTTTAAAACTTTATAATTCTCTTGTATTTCATCTGCCATTATAGTTATTGTTATTTTGTATTAGAAATTGGTATTGCTTTATATGCGACAGTAGTCTTCGGTCGATTGAAGAGAATTGTAAATAAAACTATTTTTACTGAATTTTTATCGCGTTTGTATTTGATTTTTGATTGCCCGACGTTTCGAATATTTTCAACGTTCATGATTCCTAAATTTTTTGTTTAAAAACGCTAATTCCGAAATGGAGACCATTTGATTTCATTTTGAGAAAGGCGGTTTGTTTTTTGTATTAAAAAACTTGTCGGTTTATATACAAGCAATTAGAAATATTTGGATAATTATGTTCTGAAATTACAACTATGCTTGCTATTAGCTAGTGTTTATATGTAATCGAATAGAAGTTAAAAGTAAAATCAAATGTGTACCTTATTTCAAACAAATAAATTAATTTTGAATTTGAAAGAAGTAAACGAAATACAAAAACCATAATGATTAAAAAACAACTTGAAAATTGTATGAAACATTTATGTTCAAATTATTGCCAATTCAAGTTGATTTTTCAGCATTGTTGAACATAATTTCTGAGTGCGCATAAACAGTTTTAATTTTAGTGTTTAGTTTACATACGAAAACGTTTCGGAAGCGTTTTGTAAATAAACGATGTTCACTTTTACACAAATTGTACTCAGACATAGAATGTAACGGTATTTCAAAGTTCGTATCATTAACTGCTATTTCATGATCACTACCATTATCACAGCTGTATATACACCCACTGCTGGGTGCCAGTCTCCTCCACAATGGAAGGGAAATTGACCTGCTACCCCACGCCGACCAGGGGGGCTGTTATGGGGTTTTATTTCGAGATTTCTTTTGTTAACCAGACGCCTTCAGATAGAGTTGGTCGAGGTGAATTTGAAATTCTGAGTCGTCTTTTACAATGTAAAGAATGGTAATACGCAGTAAAATTCGTATATCAATGTGAAATAATTATAGATGATTTTTTTATAGTGATCATTTAAGGATTATGTATCATCCATATGTCATTTGAAATGATTTTAAGACGGCAATAAATAATACCGTTCTAAGAAGAGAAAATAATTCGCCTTGCTGATGAAATGTATATGCTAATTTGTTCTCCCATTAAGAAGGACGCTCATGTCTAATCATGTCTTGTCACCGGAAAATGATACGGTGATGAAATTTTGTCGTAAAAATTTATATGTAACTTGTATTAGATATTTGTCTGCTTCTTACGCTAAAGGCGAGACATACAATAGAATAAAATTAGTCAATTTATTTTTAATATCCACTCTTCGTTGTTTAAGAATTTTCAAATTTATTTTGTTTTTGCTGAATGCCAGCTTATTTTTATTAGTCTTTGTCTAATCTAATACAACGCATTTCTTTGTGTTGGATTTACTGATCCATGAATGACTGTCAAAGGTAAAGGCCCTTTTTGCACAGTTGGGTAGATTTTTGATAAGATTTCCAAAAAAGCTTAGGAAAGATCAATGGTTAGAATACAGAATGATAATTAAAGACTTGATAAATGGGGCGGGTGGTGTTAGAGTGAGAATGTAATAATCATAATCCTTATGTGGATGAAGGAAAAGCCGAAACCTATGCCAATTTTTTATGGTCAGCGTGCTGTTATACGCTTATGTTCGTCAACTTTTTTTTTTCGTAGATAGTAGAGTAGTCTGGAGTGACACACTTCGCCCAATCTGTCCGAGGAGACGGATCAGCGGCGTGCGATCCTAGAATCTACAGTATTTCCTTCCCATCCTCACTAGAGCGACGATTTCTGATGATTAAGAGCTGTAACCATCATTCTCCGAGAAGGAAAATGCCAACTTTCATGGTTAGCGTGCTGTAATATGTTTAATTTCTTCACCTAGAGGAAGCCGCAGTGCAGTTGTATATGGACCGAAAAAATTAAGCATTAGGCTCCATTTGTCTTATATTAGTCCTTCATCTTTCAAAGATGTCGAAAGTAATCAATAAAAACATGCAAGGACCTATAGACGCGATTCTTGCCACCCCAGAGAATTTATATAGAATTTTATCGATTTTAAATTTTGAAATGTCTGTCAAACAGCGAGGATCATTTATCATAACGATTGCCTAATATAATTTTTTTTATCATAACGATTGCCTAATATAATTTTTTGCCTAATATAAGTTTTACGCTTAATCCCTCTGCCTTGTTAATCTTACTGATTATATAAATTTAAATGTATTGTTTACTGTAAAAGTTACTCAATCACAATTAAACAGAACGATTTTGTAATTTGCTTTGTCCAATATTCTGTAGAAAAGGAAAATAAAGTTCCAGGACCGGTGTGTGTGTTACCAGCGATGTTTTTCGGCTCAGCAATGTTGTCTCTGCGTATGGCGAGGGAGTAATAATACAATGCACCACCCCCTTTCTTGCCCGTAGGTGTCGTAAGAGATGACTAAGGGATATAATATGCATATAAAATCTATGCAAGAAAAGGAAAACTCGAAATAAAACCCGTATACCAACACGCCTGACCAGCGTGCGTATAGAAGGCCAGTTCCCTTCCAATAGACTGAAAATGTTAAATAAAGGCTTCTTTTTAGCGAAATAAGGAGGGAAAAAAGGGGTGGGTTGATGTCCCACGTATGGTAATCAGTATTCGTTCTAAAACAAATTTTTTATAGATACATGGTAAGGCTACAAACAGTCACAGGTCATTTGGCTACATCACAGTTTACAAACACAGGTGAAAATAATCACACGATTCTATTTAAGTAACATTGACGCATTTGATGAGTTTATGTTATATTTTTAGCGGAGATCATACGGCGCGTTCTATATTTATAATAAGTGTGTGTGAAATAATTGTCGTTTAGCACATCTGTATCGAATATAAACACCATTGGGAATTAGAATCGGGTCACGTGTTGACCTTTCGTTATGATTAGTACAGATTGGGTTTCAATATGCCGCTGTAAGATATGATATTGGACTCCGTATCTGATGTGGTTGAGGGGAGTGATGGCTGCTCTACTAGTTAACTCGTGATCGGGTACTGCTTGTGGGATCTGCTGGATATTGTTTTTCTTTTTCTTTATTATTTCTTTGTACTAAATTTTGAATATTCATACATGTATACAATTTCGAAGGGCATCACACTGGAGCTAATATCATATGTTGTACAAAGTATACAATTGTATATATTTAGAAGATTAAATAAAATTATAGCTCTCTGAGTTTTTTTGCCGGATCTTCTCAGCTTGTGTTCCGATCCGGTGGTAGATTATTGGATTGGGTTTATGTAGAATAAATGATTTGATTTACCATTCACGCTCGCATCGGCCTAACAGAGTACGTTAATAGATGTAACAGACCGCAAAAAGGGGATTATGTCACTATGGCTTGGCAGACGGATTGGCGATTGCAAATTGGAGATTCTTGTTCTCCTCGCGATCCCTCAGCATATTAATACAACTTATATGAGAATACTTATTTATATTTCCGTGTGGTGACGGAGTAAGAATACAATTCACCACTCCCTATCTTCCCCGTGGATGTCGTAACAGACGACTAAGGGATTTAATATGTACATAACACCTGTGCAAGAGAAGGACAACAATCAGATCAATAGAATCAATCAACAATAGAAGGGAAATTGACTTACAATATACGTTGTTCAGACGTGTTGGTATTTTTTTTATGGGTGGGCGTGGTAAGCGCACGCGCGGTCCGTTCCGTCCGGGGCGATGAAAGGACGGCGCGCGGGCCCATAACCCACCCGTACCCACGTCACCTCGTTGTTGGGCCAACCACCGGAGCAGAGGTGACTTGTCGTCAGTAGTCGGCCCGACGAGACGTGTTGGTATAGGGTTTTATTTCAAGTTTTCTTTCTCTTGCATAGATGTTATATGCATATTAATCCGTCGTCTTTTTAGAACATCCATGAGCCAGATCCACGAGGAAGTGGTGAATGGTATTCTTACTCCATCACCACACGCAGAGTCAACAACATGCGTAAAATGATATTTGTTCTAATTAAACCGCTCAGTTAAATATTAAAAATTGACCACAAATATAAATTCTTTACCATAATTATTATCCTCATTTGACTCACGCTTTGCATGTTGGACTCATTGCTTATGTAAAAGCTTGTATGTACCTACATAGCTAATGTCAATTTCCGTTTTAAATGCTAAATTAATTCTAAACGGCTACTTAGTATTCAGTACTCTTAGAGTATAACTTGCAGCCGTCCTTTTAGCAATCATATGCATAAATGCACGCGCGTATTACTATGCATATCTTTGTAAACTCGTATAATGATTATGAAATTATTACTCGATATCTTATTCTTAGCCCCTATAAGTTCCACTAGTAGCCACGAGAGTGCTTAATGTGATGGACTTTAGCCAATTATACTTCCCTGGCTGTCTAGTCACCAAATCTTAGTTGGTATAAAGTTTAATGACGATTAATTTATTTGACGATAATAGAGAATCTTCGAATTCGCAAACCATATAGCTATTAAAGTAGCGGATATATTGTGATTTCTGATGTTTACGCGAGCATTACACATTATAATTAAAATGCTTCAGTGTTCGTGGTGTTCGAAACATCAGGCAATCAAAAATCGAATACAAACGTGAAAAAATCCGTAAAAATGACCTTATTTATAACGGATATGTTTTTTTTTTAAAGACTAAGGAAATAATCCTTGTATTGCACAAACATATAATTCATCATCTCAGCCCATATACGTCTCGCTGTTGGGCTCGGGCCACCTCCATAATGGAAGGGTAAGTGACCCACTATACCACGCTGGTCAGACGTGTTGGTATTGGGTTTTATTTCGAGTTTTCCTTCTCTCGCATAGATGTTATATGCGTTTTATATCCCTTAGTCGTCTCGTACGATCACCCACGGGTAAGTTAGGGGGTGGTGAATTGTATTCTTACTCCGTCACCACACACCGTCACACGGAACATACAATTGCCGGGCACAAATTACATCCAGACTCGGCACAACAATTTTTGGATCGCACAAAGTATTCCTGCGTAGGAATGAAAGTCGGTAGCTTAACCACTAAGTACATCTGTGCCGTCATTACATTTGTAAACATTTCACATATAAAATGTACACGCAAAACTCAAAATATCTGCAAATCATACACAAATATTATTACAATATTTATACAGACTCTTCCAACACTTTTGCAGCGAACATTTAAAGCTATCATCATATTATTTTATTTCTGAAACGTCTGTCTGAAACATACAATAGCTAACAATACGCAGCGACATGAATTGTTCTTGCATTTAAAATTAATCCCATTAAAATATCTGTACGTTTTGCAAACACGATGGTCGTTGAACGATATCAGCGAGCTGCTTGTTTACAAATGCTTCTAGTGCATTAAATTAATATATGTATTGTAGTGCAACATCAAAACATTCGGGTGTGGCCTCATGCAATCAACCGGCATCATGGTAATACTCAGTCGCGCTCTGACTCTCAGTACGGACGCGCGTCTCACGCGGCCGAATCAAAAGTTCACGTATAAGGATTTACAGTGACAAATAAGTGCAGTGGTTACTCGGTACAATCTTTCATTAAGATTGCTCCCGAAGAAATTTTTGTTAAGTGTACGCACGTGATTATATGTATGTGTTAATACCAATGAATATTGGCAAAGTCGGAACTGGTATATCTTATTTTTTATATGTAAGTGCGTTTTTCGTATAGATTTTTTGTTTTTGTTTGGTCGTTGATGCATTTTGACCAATGGCGTCATGCATTAACCAAATATGTTATACAATGTGGGTAATCGTGTGAATATTTTAAGATCGAGAGCTGCGTATCTAAGTATAATTTCTAATATTGGTAGGAGTGGTAGGACCACACTGTCGACAGTTATCTGTCTACAGCCGCGGGCCGGTCCGTCCGGGGCAGTACCATGCTCTCGCAGAAAATCGACGTCTGAGTAGTAGCAATTTGTTACTGCGCTTCGTTCGGTGAGCGAGAGAGCCGGAAGCCCAACTTTCTGAGGGTGATTGCGTGTGGAGGGTTTTGGTGGTGCCCTTGGTATCACCGAGCCTCAATGCACGCATTCACACTCCCTTCGCGGTAGGCAACGGCCTTGTAAAGGTCCATGAGCGGCAGCAACACTTACCATCAGGTGTACTGTTTGCTCGTTTGCCACCGTTTGCATAAAAAAAAAAAAAAAAAATATTGACGGATTAGTTACATAAATATATGTACGTATCTTATGCTGTTAGGAATATGTTTTATGAAGCAACTTCACAGTGATTTAACCAGGCATTGATGGCGGTCCCCTTGTTTGGTAGTGATTACGAATGCTAGCAAACCATGCATCGTAGTCGTAAAAGGTGACTAAGAGCTTTACATAGACCTGAAGCAATTTCATTAGATGCCATTTGATAAACAATTACATTCCCAAGGGTGCTTGACGTCAAACAGACGACCGGTCATACTATATTGACTGTATATTGCATATAAGATTTGTAATATGCACGATGAAGGAGGAGTACATACTGCATCGAGCCCAAGTTATTTGAGATAAAAGCGAGATAATTGCATTAAATTGCAAATTTAACACACATTGTATACAAATGATATATTCTGTATACTTCAGATATATCGTCGATTTAATAAAATATCTTAAGTTTACGTTATCTGCAATGGCAGGAGATGAGTAATAGTGATATGTAGTTTTATATTTTTCTTTTTTTATTAATGGTTTTTTTTTAATGTTTACCCGAATCATTCACCATCATCATTTCAGCTCATATTATACATTCCGAGTCCAAGAGGACTCGAGCCTCCTCCACAATAGAAGGGAAATTGACCTTACTGTATCATACTGATCAAACAGGTTGGTACCTGTAGGGTTTTATTTCGAGTTTTCCTTCTGTTGCATAGGTGCTATATGCCTATTATATCCCTTAGTCGTCTTTTACGACATCCATGGGCAAGATAGGGAGTGGTGATTTGTATTCTTACTCCGTTACCACACGGATTACCCGAGTATTACACATAAAAAATAAACCTATTTTTAGTTTTTGCTATTACGATGACTTGTTGGTTGCACTTTAGTCCTCCCGGGACCTCTAATGTTAAGAAAATTGTTCGAAACGTCGCAAAACTAAAAATCAAATACAATTCGCTATAACATTTCTAAAATGCTTTTTCCTTTTTATATATTTCTTTTTAATAAAATATTCGCAGTAGTGAAATAATTTCTTACGTCGCGTTAATTTTACAAACAATAAACAACCCAACTTAGTCGTTAGGTGTGCATTGCAAAAAACTGTTCAGAATGGAAATCGAATTCACGCTACTTAGACCACTACGGCATAATGACACGGAATATCGGTAGTCACAACAAAATAATGTAATTTAGGTATTATTAATTTCTGAATAAACTTAAAACAGCAATTGCAATACCCAAATAGTTATTTCATAGTCTTAATTTCTCGAAATTAACGAAGCCGAGCCGAATTTTAATTCTAAAATGGCAATACAAATAATTTATCGTTCACGAGTTCTCAGATGGAGAGTTGGCAATTTGCGTGTTACCCCTCGCCATGTTGAAACGTGGCCCGAATCCGAGGGAGTTATCCAACTCTTGACATTTTTCATTTCCTTTTTGAAAATTATGAGCACTGACTATTAAGTTTTCATATCCCCTTTTTGTTTTGAGTAAACTCGTTATTATTTTATTCATCTTTTTATTTTTGGATATACTTTTAGTTATTTATATAGCTTCCGTGTGGTGACCGTGTAGGAATTGTGAACCTTTAAATGGCTCTTGTAAAAGACGACTAAGTGATATATAGTATGAATTTTTACAAGAAAAGGAAAATTCAAAATGAAACCCTATGATGTCGACATTTCACCAGCATCTCACTAGCGTAGTATAGTAGACTAAATTCCTTCTCATTACTAACCCAAGTTGAGATGCTAACATTTATATACACTGCCCCTATTTGTTACAGCGTTATATATTATATGTATTTAGCCTTACAACTTTTGTCTAAACGATCCGAATCGATAACACAAATCGGATATAATAAGAGTTTTTGGTATCCAATAGATATATATATATAGTTAATAAGATTAGCGCGTTCAAACAAAAAAACCTTTGAAAGAAAAAAGAAAACGGCAATAGTAATACAGCTGAATGCTTTGAGTTTGAGTATTGTGAGCCAAATATTATTGTGGTATGAAAATTTTTGTTGCCGTTGCAATGTTTGCGAGGGTTGTGGATTCATATTAATGTCACGTTACACGCCCCGGGAGTGTATGTAAGTGGCATATATCATTGTGTAAAATAGTGTACTATTTCCTTATTTGGTTATAATATCCAGTCAAATATTCATGTGAATTTCCTTAGCGCAGGGAGTTTTACTTGAATTGTATTCGCAAAAAAAAGAGAGCGATATATTTACGTTTGTATCTGGCTGTGGGCGGAGGAGACTGTAATACATTTATATTTTGCTATGTAAGTTTTTACTTAGAGATAACATTGTTGTCAATCGGGCACAGATTCCTTTTTCGTCGAACTATTTCATCATCATCGCAGTCCATATACGTCCCACTATTGGGCTCTGGCACCACCACAATGGGAGGGAATTTGATCTACTATACCATGCTGGTCAGACAAGTTGGTATAGGGTTTCATTTCGAGTTTTCCTTCTCTTGCACAGATGTTATGTGCATCTTATATCCCGTAGTAGTCTTCTACGACATCCACGGGACTAACTATTTACTGATCCGTAAATCGTATCCATGATGCTGCTGTCAGCAGTTATAGACCAAAGAGGCAGGTTATTATACTAGCAGATCCTGTAGAATCTGCGAGTTTCTGTACATGAAAATTGATTTTGTTTTTAATATGATCTACGCACGAAGGTAATAAATAATCCTTGTATCGAGGAGGCCTTCACAAATAGACAACACAATTTACATTTAGATGCAATGCAATAATTTGTAGATTGCACAAAGTATTATGCAACATAGGAGTTGAACCCATTATACTCGGTGGTACGAGAAGTCTATTCTATCAGTGCAGTCAAAAAAAAAAGCTGTAGAAAAAAGTGAATATTTTTTCAATTAAATCGATTGCGTAGTGCCTTATTAAATTAATTTAGTTGGCAAGACTATTAAAAGAAAAACTAACAGTACATATAACAAAAGGATTATACCGCCTACCACACTGGATCATCGATCTGGGTATCATTGTTTCACATCAACTGCTAGCATAACCGATACGGATGCCATAAGGAATATTAATACGTTTCGTTTGAGTACAATCCGATTATGGAATCTGGCATTGACGTGACTAAATAACGAAATTCGCTATTGCTATCTCTTTCGATTCGCTAGATACAGAAGGGGAAGTAAGCAGTGTCGGTAGGACTGTTCAGTACTTGCTTTTTTATATACGTACCATTTTTGGTAACGCTGGGTTGTTTTTTTCTATTCATCCATCCATCATTCTATTTACGTCTACTGTTAGATATAAGCCTCTCCACGAAGGTGTCCAAATGCAATCGGCAACCTGTTTAATAATAATAATAATAATTCTTTATTGACGGTAGATTTCATTCAAATAATTGCGAGTTCCCCGATTCCCACGCTAGTTACATACTGTGTTGTAGAAAACAGTGTCTTTCCCCTTCTTTGATGACATTTATAATTTACAGTTACACAATTGTACGTGATGGTAAAATTAAAGTAAAATTACAAAGAAAAAAATAGAATAATAAAATGATAAAAAAATATAATAAAGAATATGTTACTATGTGTGTAGGTTTGTTTGCATTGACGATCGCATTTAGTGTTATTCACATAAGAATGCTGCTGCCCACTCTCTTAGTATTTAAATGACTCCAACATGAAAGTAAGAATTGGCGATACTTCAAAAAATAATAACATATACTGAATTCTCCCGAACATCTTTTACCTCAGCTATCGACACTATTAAATATAGCGCGGTATTTTTTCACAATAGACTATATTATTATATAGTCTAAGAATACAATATGATATCATTATCCCGTCCTTTGCCGTGGTTAGTTACAAGATGACTAAGGGACGATGACGGACGACGATTATTATAAAACGTATCCTGTAAGGATACTCCACTAGATTGGTGCCATCTCCATCTTTGATTAGCGTGATTCAAGAACCGAGCCGTGAAAGGATAATAAAGGTAGCATATTCCTCAGGCCTAATGACAATTGAGAGTGAATACGGTAGGTTTCCGTATGGTGACGGAGTAAGACTACAATTCATCACCTCCTCTCTTGCTCAGGGTGTTGTAAGAGACTACTAAAGGATATGATACACAGATAATAGCTATGCAAGAGAAGAAAAACTCGACATAAACCCTAACTAGGTCTGACCAACGCAGTATAGTAGGTCAAATCCCTTCTATTGTGCAGAAGGCCCGACCCCGACAGTGTAACTTACATGGGTTAAGATGATGATGATGATGACGGTAGGTTTAAGGGCTCCACGCAGACCTTCTGTAACCCCGGATGTGTCCAAACCAGAAAAAAAAAACGTGATTCATGATGAGAATTTTTCTTTAGTATATTCCCATTAACTTATTTCCCATTAAGTAGAACGGCTTGATTAAAAACAATTGGGTCGGCACAAACGAAATAAGCTTTTGCGACGTTGAGAACGATCTATCGTAATTAGCAAGTGATTGTCACGACTGATATCGCTTCTTCCAATTGGTAGATATTAATCTCGCTTTGTAATGACATAGCCAAATTGACAATGGGTGGATGCTCCATGGTTTTTGTGTCCTTTTCTTATTGCTATTGGTGGCGCAAAGAACAAACAGAAAACTTGATGGTAAGTGATACTGCCTCTCGGAAGATCTTTGCTTGGCCGCTGCCTGCAGTGAAGGGTGTCTAAATGCGTGCAAAGAGGTTCGGTCATATTAGAGGCCAATTACTAATACTCACCACACGCAAACACCCTCAGAAATTTAGGTTTTTGACTCTCTCGCTCACCAAACGAAGTGTGTATGCTAATAACCAGACGTTGATTTTCTGCGAGAGTGTGGTACTACCCCAGACGTATCGGCCCGCGGCTGTAGACACACTACTATTGACAGTGTGCTCCTATCACACAAGTGTGGTCCTTCATATATTATTGTAAATATATATTAAATTATTGTGGTCCTAAATTCACGTTCTGTCAACGTAATAGTGCATTATTATCGCATACAATTGATTGTTATAATACAATATATTGTAAACGGATTCGATGAATGAAATTCAATGGTATTTAAGATGTGATCTTTACGATTCCTTTCTTTTTTAAATGTAGATATTTAACACTTATCGCTTGGTAATTATAAGGAAAATTACTAGCATTACTTGGTGGTGAACTAGAAAAAATATTACAGCATCTTAACTTTATTATTGTGGTTTATGTATTACTAGCAACCCGCCCTCGCTTCGGTTTCAGTCACTTAAATCCGCGTAGTTCCTGTTCCCGTGGCAATACCGGGATAAAATGTAGCCTATGTTACTCCCTGATATTATAGCTTTCCATTGGTGAAAGAATTTTTGAAATCGGTTCAGTGGTTTAAGCGTGAAAGCGTTACAAACAAACAAACAAACATCCTTACTTTCGCATTTATAATATTAGTATGGATTTATTACCTCAGCTCATAGAAGTCACACTGTTGGGTGCGAAGTGCCTTCACTATAGGAGGGAAATTGACGTATTATAAAACGCTGAGCTGACGGGTTTAATTTTGCGTTTTCCTAATTTTTCATTTTCCTAATTTTCCATAGATGTTACATGCATATCATATACTGTAATAGTCTTTTACGACACCCATGGATAAGATGTACGCACGGAACATATCTGTATAGTTGATCTATATGTAGGTACTTTGTGTTCGTGAAATTTAATGTTAATATGGAAGTTCGTTTCGAAGGCAGACATTATTTAGAAAGAAAGTTGTTTTTAAAAAAGGTTGAATTCTTTTTAAATACAACTTTTAATAACGAGTACTATAATTATATTAAAAATTAAATATACATTTCTATTAATTTATAACCGCGTGTCTAATGAAAATTAACATATAGAGAATGGTATCTTAATTAAATTATATACATCTCCGGATTTTCGATTTCGAAACTATACTTTATAAATGTATTAATTTTGTTTTTGTATTTGCCGTGTGGTAATAGAGTAAAAATACAATTCACAAATATCTGGCTTGCTCTTAGGTGGTCTAAATGACCCCTAAGAGATATAATACATATGTATATAACCATCTATACAAGAGAAAACCCAAATAAAACTCATTCATCTGTGTGACTAGCTTGGTATGGTAAGTGAATTGAGTTCTACAAGGGCCTGGACAACCTGATTACAAGTTGCAGGACTACTACAACGATACGGATTCAAAAGTAAATCCTTTAGAAATCAGTTTAGTGTTGCCCAAATGCAAGACCAAGACGAGACTTGGACCGGTCTTGGTCTTGCAACATCACACCTGGTCTCGTCTTGGTCTTGGTCTTGCGCACCCGGGTCTTGGTCTTGGTCTTGGTCTTGCGCACCCGAGTCTTGGTATTGCAGCAAGAGTCTCGCAAAGTTTTGCAGTTAGAATAACGTAACAGTAATTTATCATGGCAATGAAAAATCCAACTAAATTAATCAAATATCCTATCCTATCTATCCATCTGTTAGCCTATAGTTCACTATTGAATACAATACTTACCACTGGAGAAAATTACTCTTCTATTCCCCTGGTGTTCCATTAGACAGCGTTACTACTCTTATGACAGGACTTTCGACCCTATTTTCTTAAGACGTCACCACACGAGGCAGTTGATACAATAAATTTTATGTCATTTTATAATCAATGCGATATTTTACAATTAATGCGATTGTTTATATTCCCATTCAAGTTAAGTAGTATGTATCTATTGTATTTCCAGTTTAGTTACTGATACTCTGGATACTTGAAAAAACCTGTTGCTCTATTGCCTATATAAATACTTTGGCCGCTGGATCCATGTAGCTCTTAATATACTATTTATTCAAGAACATATAAAACTGATTTAAAATTTTATGGTTTTAATACTTGTAAAATGTATGATATTCGTCGTCATCGTCACAGCTCATAAAAGTGCCACTGCTGGGCTTAAGCTTCCTTCCAGTAAGAGGAAAATTGATCTACTATACCACGCTGGTCAGACATGTTGGTACAGGGTTTTCTTTCTAGTTTCACTTCTCTTGCACATATGTTATATACACAGGGTGTATCAGGTTATGGGACAACTGTTCATGTATGTTGTAGTTCAACAGTCATAGATCATAATTAGAATGTATATTACACAAAAACAATATAACGTAAAAGTTATAGTGATTACAAAAATGTGTGTCTAAGAGTTTATGCCTTAAATTTTATGCATTATGTAGGTATGTACAGACAGGATATATGTAAGCATGTAAAATTTCGACAGTATAAATAGGTATTAGATTTGCGCGAACCTTTCAATGGTTACGTAGTTACAAAGGCGACTCATCAACGGTCATCGGCCGATCAGCTGATTTATGTTAAAGCGAAGTTTGTCTTGCTTATGCAAACGTAATCATTGATTTATTCAAATTCTAATGAACATTTAACAAAATACGAAATATGTTGTAGATTAAGTATCATTCCTTTATACATTTTAATCAATTTACACGAAAAAACGATGACAAAATTGAGAACTTACATGTCTCTCAATTCATTAACGAATCGATATTTTTATTTAAATTTTTTTTCATGGGTTCCTAACACCATTGCCCGATCCGATTTGATACGACATCCACGAGTAAGAGAGTGGTGAATTATATTCGTACTCTGTCTTTTTTCTTGTGTGTGTGTAGCTGTTGGTCGCAGATGACCTTGACAGCTTAACGCGGTCAATGGGTGAGCGCTGATGGCTCTCAACCCGATAAGTAAGTTAAGCGAACATCGCCCGAGGGCTCCCCCCTGTGGGGAACGGACCTCGGCTCGGGGCGTCGCTGAGAGCAAAGTGGGCGTGGCCAAGTTTAGGTTAATGACTTTTACGCGGTGCGGTTTTCGACCTCGACGGCGAGGCCGATACCGCGGAGTTTTATCTGTTATCGCTGCGCGAGCTGTGTAGGTCCTTTCTTGGGCGATCATAATAGCGTCATCTTCTTCTTCAAGAAGATGACGAGGACGTCGGACCGCGGATATTTTTGAGGGGACGTAGTTTACCGCCCCAACCACTAGTGGATTGGGGTGAGTCGTGGCAGAGGCAAAATAGCGCTGGGAGCAACGCTTCATGTACTGCCTGATGGTGATCGTACTCTGTCCCTACATGGACATTTATATAGATTAATTGTAGGCATATTTCTATGTCCAACAGTGAACGTCGTTGGGCTAATGAATAAACGGATATATAAATATGTATAATGGGCAAGAGCACTCTCGTGATTACGGTATTTTTGTCCTTAAGCCTTTCCGAAGAGTAATTCTGAAAAGCCAACACCAACATTGGGAATCGATTGGCCAATAGATGGATATTTCAAGACTGATTTGACTTGGCGTGTAGAGACGGAGTAAGAATATAATTCATCACCCCCTATTTTACCCGTGACTGCGTACCCACGACTAAGGGCTATAATATATAACATCGGTGCAAGAGAAGGAAAACTTGACATGTATGACCTGTAACAACACGGCCGATCACCGTGGCGATTCCCCTCCGGCCACGGCCGATTCTCCTCCTGTTATGTAGAAGACACGAGCTCAACCGTATATAAGCTGAAATGGTGATTTGAATTAAATGCAAGACCGCGAGACTCTTGCAGGCCCAGTCTTGGTCTTGCTCAAGTCTTGCAGGGCCAGTCTTGGTCTTGGTCTTGCAAAAATTAAGCGGTCTTGGTCTTGGTCTCGGTCTCGCATTTCTCGCAAGACCAAGACCAAGACCGCAAGACCAAGACTTTTTTGGGCAACACTAAATCAGTTATTGATATTTTATTTGTAATTTTATATGATCAAAATGTTTAGGTGGGTATCGTCCGAGCGACTCGGTGTATCGGTGCATAATGGCTCACAAAGCAATGGCCTGTTGCCGCGATCAATACGAGCACGGGTGCTTTTGTCATCTATATAACTAACTTGTAGTTCAAAGTTATACGCGGTAAGCCATTGCCTCGGTCTACAAGTCCATGACAGAGTAACATAACAGTCTTGGTCATTTGCTATTAGCGTATTCTTTTTGGAATCTTTGTTGGATGCAACAACCTTTTTTAGGTCTGGCGTGCCCTTGTCGTGTAAGCAAAAGGGCACCGTGATGATCTGTCTTTTTGGTTCTTTCCCGTATAATGACGGATTAAGAATAGAGTTTACCACATATCTTGCCCGTTGATGACTACTAAGGGATATATTATGCACTAGCAACCCGCCCTCGCTTAGCTTCTAGTCTATTTACCCGCGTAGTGCCCGTTCCCGTAGGAATACCGGGATAAAATATAGCCTAGTTTACGGCCTGATATTATTATAGCTTTCCATTGATGAAAGAATTTTTGAAATCGGTCCAGCCGTTTCGAAGATTACCCGGAGCAAACAGACAGACAAAATTTTTTTAATCTGTATTTTAGGCATAGGTGTCGTGCAAATAACCGTGTGAGCATGAAAAAAGCCTATTATTTTGACAGTACAAACAGACACTCCAATTTTATTTATTGGTATAGATTATGTAGATTTCACAGGCAACTTTACAACTCATTCTAAAGGTCACTGCTTACACGGTAAACCGGTAAGCAGAAGGAACATGATATTCTATTTTAATAGACGTCACAGTAAATATTTTAAATATTTTTATTCACAGTAGTTTACAAATTGATTGAATATGATAACACATACCAGTCAGTTTATTTATATTCATGAATATTTATTATTCAATTATAATTTATATATTAGCCTAGTTAATATTGTTACGTAGTGTTATTCGAGATTATAATTTAAATACAGATGCGTGATGGCACAAATACTTTGCCTAAAACAACTAATTTAAATTGTTAATATACAATTGCTCAATATTTAAGAGACACTTTGTATTATCGTTATAAAGTTTTCCAGTCATCGAAAAACTAAATAGATATCATCTTTAATTATTATGTCACACTGTTGAGGCTCGTGTCTTCTTTCACTGTCATATGTAAATTGACCTAGTATGCCCTGCTGGTGAAACGGGTTGATATTAGGTGTGATGTTATTTCTTTACGATCAGCCACGGGAAAGGAACGGGTAGGAAATAGTGCTCTGTAAATTAACCAATTTCATCACCACTCGAGACTTGAAACTGCAATAGTACCTATTTACAGATAAATAATATTGTTATTCAAAGGTAAAAAGAAAGATCTTGAATGGAATAATGCTATACAAAATCATCCTCACTCTTTATTAGAAGGAATTCGTATTTCATACGATATCGATTAAGGCAGATATTTTTTTTCTCTAAAATGTAATTTCCCTTTGATCTTCGCAATTCAAAGGCTATAAGTTAGGTGTCATAGTTTTGACGATAGTGACAGATAACTGAATATAACTTTATACTAATATAATGCCGAGAATCAAATATTTTGATATAAGTTGACGTACTCATTATCATCCTGCCCTTGTCCCAATAACGTGGCTGCTCAATATGTACTCTTTTTTCATATTGCATAAGTTATTGACAATAGTTTTATTACTGCTGCTGTCTGCCTGACGTCAACCTTCCTTGGAAATGTAATTATTGACCAGACGGCGTCAGATAGTATTGGCCAGGATGTTGTAAAGCCCTTAGTCGTTTTTTACGACACAGACGAACAATATAATGGTTGGTAGTATTTCCTAGCCGCTACCACATATTGTCTGTCATTGTATAACAATTTATTTATAATATTGCATATATGAACATTGATATTTTTATAACCTTCATAGGTATAATACTAATCATATTCAATTCAATCGTTTCATTGCGATGTCGTATCTTTTAATTAATCTGATGTTCTTTTATACGGAACACGTGCTCGGAACGCCATTGAATTGAAATAATACTTAGTAGTTATGTGCGTACTAATGTTATTTATAAACATTATCTACATAGGGAAGTTTCCATCTTGACTGATAATATATGTGTTATTTATTCGCTCGTTCCGCAAATTATAGAGGATCTTGTCGTACAATATGCTGTAGTGTCTGAAAACAAAGGTTTTATAAACCAATGCATGTTACCAGCGATGATATACGGCACTGATACGTGGTCTCTAAATGTCGGCCTCATAAAAAGCCCAAATTCGCCTAATGTGCTATGGAGAGGGCCTTGTTATTTCTCTACTTGATAAAATCTGAAGTGTAGAAATCTTTTAAGAACGGGTGTAACCTATATAGCTCGAAGAAATAGCATGTTGAAGTGGAAATGTCTACGCCATATCGCTCGTCAAACAGACAACTGTTCGGGAAGTAAGGTTCTCGAGTGGCGATCACAAATCGGAGGACACAGCGTAGGACGACCCCCTACTAGGTGGACTGACGAATCTTCAAAGTCGCAGGTAATCGTTCGATGCAAGTGGCACAGAACCGTTCTGTGTCATTCTTATAGGGAGACCTCTATCCAACCGTGTACGAATATAGGCTAATAGATGGATGGATGGATTGATATGGATGATTGATAGCATGACATTTATGGGGCGGCGTAGGCGCCAATACCTGCGCCTCATGCCACCCTAGCCGAGGCTGCGGGTGACGTGACCGGAGAATTAGTCCGTCACCCGCCGAGAGGCCGACCGCGTGAGGAAAGACCGACGTCCTCCCCGAGGGGGGGACGTCGGTCGATGGGAGGGTACCCCACGTAGGGGGTATTCCGTCGGGCCGACCACTGATGTCAAGTAACCCTGCTCCGGTGGTCGACCCAACGACGAAGGCGACGTGGTTTTCGGGTGGGTTGCGGGAGTTGCGTGCTTAAGCCCCTCTGTCGCCCCGGACGGAGTGGTGCGGAAGCGCGCCGACCGCAGCCCACCCACAAAAAAAAAAAGCATGACATTTATGGTACCAGAAAATTCGCAGCATTTATGGGGCGGGGTGTTCCTTTCGGATAATAGTTCACCATTGAGAATGTTACTTTTACGCATGTGAAGCCATTTGCAGAAGCTAATAAACCTATAAATTAATATACAAGACGTCTTTCACACTCACTCAATGATCAACACACGCCGTCCATTCTGTCTGGATTGACGAAAGGGCCGGACCTGACCCCATAACCCACTATATTCCCACCCCTTCGTCTTTGGGCCAACCACTGCTACCGAGTTTCTTGACGTCCTTAGCCATCATTTTATAATACTTGGAATAACTTTGATTAATGATTAAACTTTCGCAGTTGGCATCCCTTTAATTGAAGTCCATGCTTTTCAATCACGCTTAAGTTTTTTTCTTCTTTGTATTCATTTAAAGGAGTTTGATTGGTTTGCTGTTGAGAAAATGGCCTAGGGCCGTGTTGGTAATTACAATATATACTTGTTGTGCGTTTTTGTTCATGTTTTTGCTTGTTTGACGTGAAATAAAGACTTGTCTGAGATCATCGCCTAATTATAGTTTATGCCAAAGGCATCGCTCGCTGGATCAACTCGGTATTAATATTGCTTGATCCAACAGTTTCACTATCAAAGTTTTAGTACTAAACTTTTTGTGATTTTTAATAAATTATTTATTTAATATTCGCGTGGTGACGAAGTAAGAATACAATTCACCACTCACTATCTTGCCTGTGAATGTCGGAAAAGACGACTAAGGGATATACCTAATATGCAGAAAACATCTATGCAAGAGAAGGGAAACTCAACATAAAACGCTATGCCAACACGTTTGGCCAACGTGGTATAGTGGGTTCATTTCACTCCTATTGTGAAGGAGGCTTGAATCTAACAGTAGGACTTGTGTGGGCTGTGAAGATAATGATTTTTTTGATGAAAAATCCAAAATAAGGCAAATATAATTTAAAATATGTTAACATTTGCTCTTTTTGATCGGAATGCGGAGGTCAGAACTTAGTCGTTCTATTGAAAAATCAATATGAAATCTGGTTAGACTAGAGTCTACGCACATTTAACTATGAAAAATAAGTCTAATTAGTTTTTACTACTACGTTCCACAGCAATATATTCTATATATATAGTCATTATTAATCATCATTTCAGCTCATTTACGTCCCACTGCTGGACTCGAGCCTCCCCCACAATAAGAGGTAAATTTGACCTTACTATACCATACTGATCAGGCAGGTTGGTATATGGTTTTAATTTCGAGTTTTTCTTCTCTTGCATAGATGTTATATGAGTATTATATCCCTTAGTCATATTTTACAATATTCACGGGCAAGATGAAGTGGCGAGTGGTGGTTACTCCCTCACCATACAGACATATAAAGTACTAGCAATCCGCCCTCGCTTCGCTTCGGATTCAGTCGCCTTACGCGCGTAGTTCCCGTTCCCGTGGGAATACCGGGATAAAATATAGCCTATGTTACTCCCTGATATTATAGCTTTCCAATGGTGAAAGAATTTTTAAAATCGGTCCAGTACTTTTTGAGTTTATTCGTTACATACAAAAATACAAATCTTTCCTCTTTATAATATTAGTGTAGACTAGCAACCCGCCCTCGCTTCGCTTCGGTTTCAGTCGGTTTACCCGCGGCGTAGTTCCCGTTCCTGTGGGAATACCGGGACAAAATATAGCCTATGTTAATCCCTGATATTATAGCTTTCCATTGGTGAAAGAATTTTTGAAATCGGTTCGGTGGTTTAAGCGCGAAAGCGTTACAAACAAACAAACAAACCTCCTTACTTTCGCATTTATAATATTAGTATGGATTGTTTTGAAATCAAGATAAAATCGTTGACTCCGTTTCGTAGCTTCAGGAAATTAACATTATAAATGATCGTACTTATTTTACTTTTACCGTCATAAATTTTTCGTTTATCAACAAATATTATCAAATTTATATTTGCCTCTTTCTTTATGTATATACTGAGCTATACTCGGACGAATTGAATGATTCTTTTTTTAATAATGTGAAGTACACGCCGTTCATATATCATTCGTTACATCTAGATAAATATTAAAATTATAACAGGGCTTGTGGGTTCTCTACATTGGGTGGGAAATAAAGCAACTGTACCACGCCGGTCAGACGGGTTATAGGGTTTTATTTTGAGTTTTCTTTCCGTTTTTAATGTGTAACATCGATAGGCGAGGGTAAACCTGATCGTTGGCGTGGCGTTAACGCCACGCTTGAATATGTACATTTGTGTAACGAAACCATAACCTGTTTTAGAATTTTGTACGTCATTTAGTGAGCTCAAAATTGTTAACCTACACATACCTATAGCGTATACTAATGAAAATAAATGTTTATTGAATAAAAATCATCATTTTCTAGAACAAAAATCTTAATATTTTACTAATACTTTATGTCATATTAGTTCCTGTCGTAATCTGGTCTTTTATGCATATATACTTGTATAAAATAATTTCTATTTTTCACATCTGCCAGGCGTCCTGAGCGACGGCTGCCTTTAACTGTCTTTTGTAACACCCTCGAGCAAGAAAGAGGATAATGAATTGTATTCTTACTCCGTCACTACACGGAAATCCATCATTCAATCATAAACCCAAAATTTGAGTTATGAAGGGCATTGAATTGAAACAGTAACAAAAATCGTAATGTAATTAATATTTTAAATGTCATTTACCCAAAAAAAGCACAACTAGGATTTAAGTGCTCTCAATGGTTTCCCGTTGAAAACTTAATTGTGTGGTATATTTAAACGGGGTGAAAGCTTTCGTTTTAATCCTAAAAGCTCTGTTAAAGCCGACTCGGCCTCCCTCCAGTGTCAAGTTGCGATCGCTTGATCCATTTACCGATTTTTCATAGTCATACAATGTATCGTTTTTTATACGGTAGCGTTTCGGCTGTATAATTCGAAATAGTCGGTTCCAAAGACCTTTGATTATGTGGATTAATTTTATATGCAGGCTAGTAGTACCTTTTTATTTCTATCATTTCAGGTGATATACGTCTCACTGTTGAACCCGAGCATCATCCACAATAGGAGGGAAATTGACTTACTGTAGCACGCTGATCAGATGTGTTGCTATAAGGTTTTATTTCCAGTTTTATTTACTTCACGGTAGGCAACGGCCTGGCTGTGCCCCTGGTATTGCAAAGGTCCATGTGCGGCAGTATCACTTACCGTCAGGTGTGCTGCCTGCTCGTTTGCCACCATCGACAATAAAAAAAAAGTTTTACTTGTCTTGCATCATACTTCTCAATATCTAAATGTTATAAGCATTTTTATACCCCTTAGTCGTATTTTATGACTTCCACGTCCAAGAGAGGAGTTGGTGAATTGTAATCTTACCCCGTAACCACACGGAGAGTAAGTCAGTTAAAAGTTATATACTTCTGAGCAATATCCTACTAATATTATAAACGCGAAAGTTTGTGAGGATGTGAAGATGTTTGTTGCTCTTTCACACAAAAACCACTGAATGGATTTTATTGAAACTTCACAATAATATAGCTTACATATCAGAATAACATATAAACTAAAATTTATCTCGATATTCCCACGGGAAGGGAAACTATGCGGGTAAAACCGCAGGGTGCTGCTAGTACGCCCATAAATTGAAGTTTAATAATAGTTATTTCGTGGCTTAATGAATGTTCTGTTCTGAATCAAACTTTCGCCATTATGAACATCAGTATAGATAATAACATAATGATTTGTCAGTTGTTAACAAGTGACACATGTTTCATTGAATCATGACGCCCACATTTGACGGCTGGTGTGGGCTTCTGGACATAATTATTTATAAGTGTGTATTGTAACAATTTACTGGTTGATTAAAAAACCGCAAAATTAAATAAATAAAATCGCCGTGTTTTCGTGTGGTGACGGAGTAAGAATATAATTCATCACCCTATCTTGATCGTGGGTGTCGTAATAGACGACTAAGGGATACAACATTCGCATGATATCCATGAAAAAGAAGGCAAACTTGAAATAAAACTGTATACCAACCCGTATGTCCAGCGTATAGTAGATCAATTTACCTCCTAGTATAGAGGAGGCTCTTGCCCAAGCATGAAACATAATATGAGCTGTGAAGATGAGATGAGATCCCCGTAGTGAAGGATTAGGAAAATACCGTGTCACTACGATTTGTTTTTTCATTGGGGTTGAGATAAGTGAGCAGCAATCTTTTCCCAGGAAACTTGTAACACCAACTACGATCTCTAAAATGGCCCAAATAAATTAAAATCAATCTATTTTTATTTGCGTAGCTATACTCGCAAACCAGCTAAATGTGAAATCTAAAAACCAGAAGAATATTGAACATGTTTTTGATATAATTATGGTAATCCACAGAAATGTCTTCTTTTTTTACAATATTATCTTCAGTTATCACATACTAGTAAGTTATGCAGAATTTCACCGAAATTCGTCGAAAAAACTGAAGTATATGCTCAAAATTTTGCATTAAAAAAAGTTCCATTTTTCGTTTCCAACGAAAGCTTCGTAGCAATCGGAACATATTAAATAACTTTGCGAAAAGTTCGTCCAACCGGCGAGTATACACATTTTATTGAAAAACAATTCGTTTCCGTGTTGCTAAAATTAGTTTAGAAATAGTCATTTTTGATTTCATCAAACTTTTACGTATGATATATTAATTTTGAGAGTGTTTGAATCATTAATAAAATTAGATAAATACTCTAAGTTATCAACTTTATTTGAAGACGTAAATTATATTGGTCGTCATCATTATCATTTCAGCTCATATAGGTCCCACTGTTGAGCGTAGGCTTCTTCCATAATAGGAGGGAAATTGACCTACTATACCGCGCTGGTACAGGATAGACATGTTGACATTTTTTTTTTCATGGGTGGGCTATGGTAAGCTCACACGCGCTCCATTCCGTCCGGAGCGACGGAAGGGCGGCGCACGGGCCCATAACTCACCCGTACCCACGTCGCCTTCGTCGTTGGGCCGACAACCAGTGCCGAGTATCTTGTCCTCAGTGGTCGGCCCGACCGAATACCCTTTCGGCTACCGTCACCTCTCGACGTCCCGCGGTCAGCCTCTCTGCGGGTGACGGACTAAAATCCTCGGTCCGGTCACCCGCGGCCTCGGCTAGGGCGGCATCAGGCGCAGGTACTCACGCCTAGACGTGTTGCCATAGGGTTTTTGTCCAGTTTTCCTTCTCCTGCAATAGATGTTATCTGCATATCATATCTCTTAGTCGTATTTTACGACATCCACGAGAAAAGGAGGGATTAGTTTTCTTTAGATATATTCCACTCCAAAACATTATCACTATGGTAATAGTAGTCATTGCAATTGACATTATTAAGGCTTTAATTAGATATACAATACTATTATACGTTTAAATAGAAAGCATATTAAAGAGTAGTATAAGACAAATGCGAATTCAAATAATTTTCTTATGTAGCTCAGTTAAATGTCAGGTGTATAAATATCGGTTTGTTTCGTCTTGTGAACGATTGTACACAGTACAATGTCCCCAACATTTGGTTTTAGTAAAACTTACTACTCTACTCCGTGTGGTGACAGAGTAAGAATACAATTCACCACTCCCTATCTTGCCCGTGGATGTCGTAAAAGATGACTATGGGATTTAATATGCACATAACATCTGTGCAAGAGAAAGAAAACTCGAAATGAAACCCTATACTAACATGTCTGACCAGCATGGTATAGTATAGGTCAAATTCCCTTCCATTGTGGAGGTGGCCGGAGCCCAACAGTGGGACGTATGTGGGCTGCGATGATGATGATGACTACTCTACTGCTACACTAGTACCTATTTACTACTTCCACGCGTGGCGCCCGGATAAGAATACCTATTTTTTTTTATAAATCAAGCGGTATTTGTTTTTCTTAAACAATACAAGTAAACGGCAGAGGTGAAAGGTAACGTCCACATTTTATAATATGTGTCATGTGGATTCTACTGGGTAGTTAGTATACCCAGGAAGCCGTTGGGTCACTCGGGTCGCCTATTTTGCACGCTGAAATGCTTGGAATCCTTTGAATCTATTCCCTTTGTGAGCACATTATTACATTGTTGGGATTTCAGAAAAAAATGTATTATTTTTTTGTTTGTTTGAAATATAAAAAGAACATGAGCACATTTTCGTGAATTGTTCAGTGTATTTTTGATTTATACAAACAGTTACATTAGTCTATTCATATTCGTTTGTCTCTAATATAATTGTCTTAAATCATTCGGATAATAGAAATTGGCTTGATTCTTTGAGTCAATTAACTTTTGAAATAAAATATTCAAAATTATGTTTATTGAGACATCTGAGCAAGGAGTGGTGAATTGTATTCTTACTCCGTAACTACACGGATACGATATTAATTAATTTCCGTGTGCTGATGAGGGTAAGAATACAATTCACCGCTTCGTTTGTTGCCCGTGGGTATAGTGAAAGACTACTAAGGGAATATAATATGTAGATAATGCAAGAGAAGAAAAACTATAAATAAAACCGCCAACACCTCTGACCAGTATGGTACAGATAGGTGAATTACCTTCCTATTGTGCCTGAGACTTAACAGTGGGATATATATGATGCTTGATGATGAAGATGAGAATTAAGATGTTCAAGTGTACATTAGCAAAATTTATCCAACAAGTTACCATAAATTTGAATACGAGTATGTATCGTCTATCGTTCCATTCACGTGTCAAGTCTCATACGTGAATCGCAAGGACGTCTCGTCGCCCTTGCGAAACCAGTTCTGTCGAGATTATACACATGTACTCACTTCTAAATGTAACTGAGAAATATATAAACATTTATGGTATTTAGGTATTTATTTTTGTCTTGAAATGATATCTCGTTTGTGGCCTTTATGTATGCGTGGAAGGTAACCTGCTACGAGCTTGTGGAGAATATATGATTGTGTGGTTGGACGTCTATAGAGGACAACTCGTGGCTATGAGAAAAGGAATAAAGAAAATATTATTTGTATATTGTTCAGTACTTTATAATTTTCACGGTTGCATCCGCATAGTTTCTGTTGGAATAACGAGATAAAATTGTATTGAGATTACAGATATATGAAGCATTCATGAAGACAGTTTCAAATTCCCGGTCATACGTTTAGGAATTATTTGTTTGAATTAATTATTGCGAATAATAAAGCTTTTTTTAAACATTTTTTTGCAGTAAGGATATAATTCTTGTATTGAGTGGAATCTCACAAGATATTGTTCTGCGAATCGAACCCACGACACCGGCACGCTAGATGTCATAACCAACACGTCCTCTCTACAGCTAATATCTCTATACATGAAATTGAAGGCTTACCAGGTCAAAGGTTAACGACATGAAACTATAGAATAAAACCTAACAAATATCCGAATTGTATATATATCCATTAGCATAATGCGTGTTCAAATCTTTATTTTTTATCTAAATTTAGACGTTCCCTGTATCCAATATCGCTGAAATTTCACATCTATTTATGGAAACTGAAAGGGTAAAATTGAATTTTCCACCCTCTTTTTGTAGCATCTACCTCCGTCACTTCAACGTGGGTTGTGTCATTAAACCTTAAGTGTCACGATGATAATAAAAAATGTACAGTAATTATTGCGTTACTTTGTATAATGGTGGCGAAAATATACGTCATAACATTCCATGATTAAATAAATAATAATTAAGGCAAATAATTAATTCTATAACTTCTATAATATAATTCTTCTTCTATAATTTTTTCATATAGAATCATTTTATTCTTGTACTGGCAATAAATTTGTACCAAAAATGTGGGTGCATTTTAATAACTAATTTTCTGTAGCGGGTAGATAATCATCATCATCATCTCAGCCCATATACGTCCCACTGTTGGGCTCGGGCCTTCTCCATAATGGAAGGGTAATTGACCTACTATACCACGCTGGTCAGACGTGTTGGTATAGGGTTTTATTTCGAGTTTTCCTTCTCTCGCATAGATGTTATATGCGTTTTATATCCCTTAGTCGTCTCGTACGATCACCCACGGGTAAGATAGGGGGTGGTGAATTGTATTCTTACTCCGTCACCACACGGACGGGGTAGATAATAATTATAAAAATCTGTAATAACGTTGACTTGTTTGGACGTGAGACATTTTAGTCCGCCCGTGATCATGTATACTGTACAGTGTTCGAAACTTCGGGCAATCATAAATCAAATACAAACGCGATAAAATCCGTAAAAGCTGTTTTATTTACAATTCTATAACTGGCAGGCAATTCACAACTTACCTGCCAACATGGTCTATGTCGGTAATAGATAAGCAGACAATATATTTGTAATAGATACAAAATCTTCGTAAATTTCGTACTTAGGACCAATTAATATTAAATTAAAAACCTCATTCATCATCATTTTTCAATTCAGCTCATATACTACCCACTGTTGAGCTTGAGGTTCGAGCCTCGAACCTCCTCCGCAATAGGAGGGAAATTCGCCGACTTAACCATGTTGGTAGGCTAAACGGCTTCAATATTTCCTTCTCTTGCATAGATGTTACATGCATATTATATCCATTAGTCGTCTTTCATGACACCCACGGGGAAGAGGGTGGTGAGTTGTATTCTTACTCCATCGCACAGGGAACGAAAAAATCAAAACCAGCCGATTAACGAACAAAATTACATCGTATTCGAAGAAACCATTTATGGGTTCCGCAACTGTGATGTGTGACAATCGAATCCACGATCTGACAAGTAAGGTGTTATTTAGACCGCTTCGCAATCTATATAGTCTGATATTTCAATATCGCTCCAGAGAAATGTACTTAGTACTAGCAGATTAGGTCTGCGGTTTCAATAATGTGTGCAATTTGCCAATATACGTATATTAAATGTATTAGGTCGTTTCCAGACGAATGGGAAGCGAAGTATTTACTCGCTTTGTATCACATATTACAGTAGCCCGAAGCCAGACATTAATTTAGTCATATGACAAACTCCCAACGTAATAAACCAAGTCACAGTTCTTTTGTGTCTGCAGTGAATGTAGATAACTTTGGGATTTTGTCACGTTCCCTTTTAAAATTTTCGATTTGTTTGGCACGGTCATTTTTTTTTCTCTCGAATCCTTTTGTGTCAATACAAAGTAATTTATTCAATAGCGTTGTTTTTTTAAGATCTTTCTCAAGGATTTATTTGTTATATGTTGCGGTTTTCTAAAAATGAATTGCATTAATATAGTTACATATATATTGATAGTGAATGCCGTATTAATTTATTTTGTTATTCTCTTATTTTATTTATATAAAAACCTATTTATTTATCTATAGACATAGTATATATAAAACAACCTATTTCATCCTTGATGTGCCTCAAGTCAGTTTCATTAGAAAAACCCCTATCTATTATCGTGAAGTCTTGAAGTCTGTCAAGAAGCAGACAAGTTTCCTTAGTTTGTCGATAAACATAATTCTAAGTGTATATCAATAAATTTTTTCATATTACCTACGTCTAGAAAAAGTTTAACGTTTTATGCTATCAATTTAAGTTAAATACCTCCTGCAATACTGAAGTTATTGGATCAAAGTTATAGTGAAATTTACGAAGGCAATTTATCAAGTAAATTTTCAAAGGTAACATTTAGTTCGCGGAGTAGACAAAGTTCAGTTGGATGAAATTTCGGTCACGTTTTTATCTGCTTAATATGTATAACATGACTGTATGTATGTTCGTAACAGCTGCCATCGTATTCTTCTGTTAGATAACAGGTATACATTATAAATGTCATAAGTTGCGAATGGAAATATCGTTGATAAATTTTTATTTATTGGATTACCGCTTTTCGCTATATGTGGGGCCTCTGTTTATCCTCTGTTACTTATATTTTATCGGGATATCAGTTAGCCTATGGCACTCTAGGTGTATTCCTAGTTGATAAAAATTACCAGCCCCTATTATTAGCCATATCGTATTGGGGTTTCCGTGTAAGGACGGAGTAAGAATTCACCATCCCATTTCTTGCTCGTGGATGTCGTGAAAGACTAAGGGATAAGATATCCACATAACATCTGTGCAAGAGAAGGGCAATCCGAAATGAAACCCTATATCAACCTGTTTGACCAGCATGGTATAGTAAGGTCAATTTCCTTCCTATTGTGGAAATTTTTAAGCCTCTATTATTAGCCATATCGTATTGGGGTCGGTTTTTCAGTTTTAGTGGATTATAATTTTTCATTGACAGCCATTCATTTCATTCAGCCATGAATAACCAAGACTGACGACAAAGTATCACATATATTACACTTTTTTTACTTTATAAAACATTTAGATTTGCGCGCTGTTCACTTTATTTTACTTCATCCTTAAAGGTAACGACAATTCATATAATGAACAGTCACATAACTTTAAAAAAATGTTATCAAACGAAACTCTGTCATCATCATCATTTCAGCTCATATACGTCCCACTATTGGGTTCGAGCCTCTTCCACAATAGGAAGGGCATTGACCTTACTATACCATGCTAGTCAGACAGCTTAGTATAGGGTTTTATTTCAAGTTTTCCTTCTCTTGGATAGATGTTTATGCGTATTACATCCCTTAGTCGTCTTTTTCGGTATCCACGGACAAGATACGGAGTGGTGAATTGTATTCTTACTCCGTCACCATACTGACAACTCAGTCGAAACTCAGACGCCCAGGTACAAATTATCAGCAAATAGAGGAAAACATCTAATACGACCTACATTATGTACTTACAGTTCACTGGCGTGTTTCTTGGTCATGTGTTAGTGGTATCAATTATAGTAATTACTACTGGTATGGTTTGTCTAAATACTTGCGTATTTAATGACTATTGCGTCACTGATACAACGTATGTACTGTATGAATCAAGGAGAATCTTAAACTAATTGCTAAACTGTTATTTTATTTCATCATCATCTCAGTCCATGTAAGTCCCACTGTTGGGCGCGGGCCTCCTCTACAATGGGCGGCAAATTGACCTACTATATCGCGCTGGTCAAACACGTTGGTTTTATGTCGAGTTTTCCTTCTCTTGCATAGATGTCATATGCTTATTACATCCCTTAATCGTCTTTTACGACATCCGCAGGTAAATCAGGATGTTGTGAATTGTGTTCTGACTCCGTCACCACACGTAAAAAATTTATTTACAGGGTGAGTAACTCACTTTTATCCGTATGGTGACGGAGTTAGAATACAATTGCCAACCTTCACCATTACGGTTCAATATGGGAATTTATAACGACTATTAAGAACAGGAATCTAAAGTTATAAATTACTACCCCTTATCCTAATATAATCAAATTTTGGGTGACGCATGAAATCCCATTTACGTGAGATATATTTAAACTTAATGTTGTAGACTCTGAGAGTGTGTCGTTGAACACAAATCCTTTGCACATTTTCACATCATTAAAACTTTTATTACTGTGAATGGTAACTTTATCTATACAAATAAATAAAATAGAAGTGTCTATTTGTAATGCAATAATAATTTTTATTTAATGCATTATTGTAGTTGATATTATTACGGACGCCACCTGACGGCGTGGGTGTTTAAACAAAATAATCCACGCAAGCGAAGCAAAGCTAGTAGAATCAATATAATCGTACATTTTGAAATCATGTATACATCGTTGTCGATTTAAAATGAAATAAGGGACAGTTTCACCCTTCTAATAAATGAATGCGCTATGTCTTGTTCTATGGTAAGGTTCTATGGTCCAGCAGTGGACGGCAAAAAGAATGAAGGACGACGTTGAAATCGTTTAAGCTTTAGTTTAAGTTTAGGGATTAATCTCACCACACATTCCCACCATTGTAACTCCTGTAAGCCGTGATCCACAATGGTCTCCATAGATCACACCGAGGTTTGACCCTTAGGCAGTCCTAGGAAACGATTTTAATTGTCTTAGGATCGAAACAAATTTAGTTTAGGCTAGACAGTCTTGGCATTCTTAATGTTTTCCCCCATTTCACGTTTCACAGTAACAAGCGTGGGTAACGATTTACCAAAATTATGGGCACTTATTCACCGTACCTAATATTAGCGTAGTTAGCTAGAATTATTTTGTAATTTCAAACGTGCTGGTGTTATTACCAATACAGATGTAATTTCCTAGCGCTACGACATGTCCCTTCTAGTATTTTATCATTTAGATATCAAATTATCACTGTTCACACTAATCCCATCACGCACATGTTATCCGAAACTGTCGGATAATTCGAAATAATTTCTTATGTAGTCGAAATCGACATAATTTTACTATAATATATATGATATTTACGCAAGTATTATTATAAACTAGCAATCCGCCCTCGTTTCGCTTCGGTGTCAGTCGCCTTACCCGCGGAGTTTTCGTTCCAGTGGGAATACCAAGATTAGACATAGCCTAAGTTACTCCCTGTATTGACAGGTACCTGTTAGCAAAATCGGTTCAGCTGTTTTGAAGATTACCCGCAAGAAACAGAGAGATAGACAAAAAAATTTTGAACCGGCTTTTGGACATAGGTATCGTGCAAATAACCGTGTGAGCACGAAAAAAACCCCTAAAACAGACACTCCAATTTTATTTGTATAGATAAAACTATTTTTACGTATTTTATCGCGTCTCGAATCAAATATCAAATACACGTTAAAATCTGTAAAAATAATGTCATTTATAACATCACTACTTGTTTATTTGTCAAGAGTAGGGTACCTAACAATTAAAATGAAGTCGGCCTTAAATAATTTTCGTCTTTAAATATTTCTGAAATATTTCCAAGTTTTATATAACATGACATTCGTACAATGGTTGTGTTGCTTATAAGACTTAATTTTCTGCATTGTTAGAAAGGCGGTCAAAGCAATATTAAAACTGTTATATTCTGTATTATTTCTTCACATGAGAAAATGAACCTATGCTAAATTAGACCTATGACACCGATGTCAAAGAATTAGTGCCGGTGATTAGTCCAAATGGAGAGGTAATGCGACAGGTTAGGTAGGGGCTTAGGGGGCCGCACGGCGTCATTGACCGACCTCAGACAGTTCTGGTGTCTAGACTGGAGAAGATTATAGACCTATGAGATGGTCCCTTGCTTATGTATAATTGCCGTTTAATTTTATTGCATAACCATTTTGACTATACAGCTGAGTTGCAATATACAATCATCAATCAGCTGGAAATACACATCGTCAAGAATAAGGCATTGCCTTATAGCCACCCTTGGTATGAAGTATGAAGTGATGGTCACGTTGATGTTATAATTGTCCCAGGTAAATACTGATGTCTATTCTCCTTGCGATTTCTCAGTCATCCCTTACTTTCCCACGCCAGTTTTACAACCCTGGCATGGGAAAGTAAGGGGTGGTTTATATACTGCATTATTATGCCGGTTCGATAAGTTTTATTAGATTAGGGCAGAGAAAATATATCATCCTGGCATCAAAAGGGAACGTAACTACGTGAAATGTTCACAGGTCTTCAAAACACTATGCTTGAACAAATTTGGGCATTTACTACGATTGGTCACCAAAGGGAGTTAACAATTTCCCTCCTATTGTAGAGGAGGCTCGAGCCCATTAGTGGGACGTATCTGAGCTGAAATGATGATGATGAATGAATAATTGATAATAACGTCGTTAATCTTTTATGCATCGCATCTTACATCAGTATACTTTGATCTTATCGACCCGACACTTCAAAGAACTTCTCCCACTTACATTGTACTGACATAGCTCAATACTCGTCACCCTACGTCGTTAGCGAAAGCACTTCTCAAGTGCTGACATTATTTGCATATCTGTCCTTTTCTGATCCATTGGAAATGAGCGAGAGTGACAAATGATCCGGTGTTGTGAGAGAAATGCACGTAGTTAACTGTGATAGGGGATTATAAAGCTATATTTGACAAGTCTGTACATTGATAATGTAGACTTGTATAGAGATAGACGTGTATTTTAGTATTTTTTTTTAATATTGCCGGAATATTTATCTTTTTCATGATTTAATCTGTATATATAAAAATGAATTGCTGTTCGCTAGTCTCGCTAAAACTCGAGAACGGCTGGACCGATTTGTCTAATTTTGGTCTTGAATTATTTGTGGAAGTCCATGGAAGGTTTAAACGGTGAGAAAATATGGAAAAGTGCGAGTAAAATACTAATAATATAAACTTTATTTTCCCATAGAAACCGTTCTTACCTGTCAAACATTTGACGTTCGTCCTGTCGGTTCGACATTTTTAGCATAAATACATAGATCTAGATTAAAAAGGTTTTGGAATCGATAAGAAACGGCGGCATATCCCTTAGTCGTCTTTTACGACACACGCGGGTGGTGAATTGTATTTTTATTCCTTTTTTGATATCCTTAGCTCATATAAGTCCCACTGTTAGGCTCGGGCCTCCTCCTTAATGGAAGGGAAATTGACTTACTACACCGCGCTGGTCAGACATGTTGGCATAGAGTTTTATAACGAGTTTTCCATCTCTTACATTAGATATCATCTGAATATCCAGTAATAATCGTATTTTATTTTACAAATAAAGGTGTGGCTGAAATAGAGTATCATTTCAATATTCTTTACAATATTTCCCAGTCTCATTGTAGTTAAGCATATTTCAAAACTTTTACAGTTTCCTTTTCATTGTTAGCGAGAATGGGACTACGAAAAACTACGCTCCTTAATGTCTTTGAAGATATTAATCTGTCTCTGTAAAATTATCTTGAGTGTGCGAATGATAACTTAAATTATATTCTAGTACTGAACTTTTATGTTCATCATTTCAGCATATATACGTCCCAATATGACATACTATACCACGCTCGTCATACGTGTTGGCATAGGGTTTTGTTTTGAATTTTCCTTCTCAGGTAGGTATAGGGTTACATATCTGGCCGCGGGTGACGTGACCGGGGAATTAGACCGTCAGCCGCCGAGAGGCCGACCGGGGGGACGTCGGTTGATGGGAGGGTACCCCAAATATGGGGTGATCCGTCGGGCCGACCACTGACGTCAATTCACCCTGCTCCGGTGGTCGGCCCAACGACGAAGGCGACGTGCATCGCGGGTGGGTTGTGGGTGAGCGTGCTTACGCCCCTCTGTCGCCCTGAACGGAGTGGTGCGAGCAGTGCGCCGACCGCATCCACCACAAAAATAAAAGGGTTACATATCCAGTTTTTTTTCCGTTGCATGAATGTTATATGGATATTATAGACGACTACCATAGACGACTTTTACTACACTCACTAACAAGAAAGGGGATAAACTGTATTCTTACTTCATCACTAGAGAATAAATAATATTATTTGAATAAAATACAAAAATCATATAGCCAATTTTATAATTATAATTACATTTATTTTTCGTTTTATAAAAAAAGGTATCTCTATTTTCGAAGTACAGTTGCTCAGTGAGAAATGCTGTTAGGCATTCGCTTTTCAAGCTATAAACAGAACATATTTATGAGGCCTCCTAACGCCCCGGGTCGTGTAGTATATTTACAGCTGTAATATAACTAGGTGTATGTTTCTCCACAAACGAATTGGATTCCGCTTGATCCAACTCCAAATTGCCACTTTTAGTACTCCAGAAGTCTCTCGAGTTTGCACAAGTTTCATTGTTGCCAGTTATTTAGTACGGATTGGACGGTGAATTAGTGTTTTCGGTTTAGAAGGATCTGTTGAGGACCACTCTTGTTTTGTATTATTGTTTTCATAATATATTAGTTCACTTTTAGTAGGAAATAAGCTACTCAAACATTCCAGATTACTACAGCATTGCCCTAGATTTCATAGCGTGTGATCTTCAAAAAATAATCTTATTGCTTTTACGAGTATGTACTAGCAAATGGAAATGGCCATTTCAGAATTCTGAAATGAATTTTGGTGCAGTGCTGAGAAATAATGCTGCTAAAAGCAATAAGTAGAGAAATGTTCAGAAAGTGCCTTTATATATCTTTTGCTTTTTATTTCTTTTACCCTGTCATGTACATATATATATATATATACATATATATATATACATATATATATATATATACATATATATATATATACATATATATATATATATACATATATATATATATATCTCACTATATTGTGTGCTTTCTAAACAACAGGTTTAATAAATGTATTAATGAAATACATTTTGTCATTTATTAGGTAGTAATTATTTAGTCAATATGCAATCTAATGAGTAGTCTAATGTAAAGTTTCTGTATATATTTAACAAGGACATATGTGCAAAACTTTTGGCTATTCCGTAGTAAACATTTGCTGTAATAAAAGAAAATGATTATGATGTATGTAGATATGCAAAAAGTCTAAAACTTGATGTCGGAAAAGCGACATTTATGAAATGAGAAAGATCTCCAGCGGTTGCTTTCTATTGTTTGCAGTGTTTGATCTGTTGTCAATCATAAAATATTAATGTGAGAGGAATCTTTTAGATATATTGGAAAAGGCAGTGTCATTGTCTGCAGTATTTCAGATTGATTTGCTGATACGAAACTTTTGACTCCATAGAAATTCTTTAAAAAGATCCTTCGAGAAGTTATGTTTTTATACGCGCTCGCATTATTGGAAAATCTTTTTGTTGATGAAATAGTAATGCATAATCTAAGCTGTAGCCAAGTTATATTTATGTTTAAAGTCAAAAAGGACAGACGTATATATATTTTTTAAATATATGTCATTGTCATACTTTATATTTTAGTTAAGGAAAATATTATACGTGAATAATCTTAATTAATCGTTATCAAATTACTATGAATTTTTCGTTTTGTATCATCATAGCTATTTATTTTATTATGACTGCACAGATGGCGTAGTGGTTAATATACCGATCTTACCTTGCCAGTGTCGTGGGTTCGAATTCCCAAGCAGTACAAAACTTCGTGCGATCCACAAATTGTTGTTCTTAGTCTGGATGTAATTTGTGTCCGTTACTTATGTTTGTGAAGATCCCCGTAATACAAGGATTATTTCCTTAGTACAGGTGTTGTCTTTTAAGAAAATATTGTTACTTTGTGTTCAACGTAGCTAAAGAACGATTTCATTACTAGTAAAAAGGTGAAGTCAAGGGTAATTCTGAGATTAATGTCACTTTTAAATTCAGTGGTCTCATGATTACAATATTTTGTATATTTGGTATTTATTTTTAACGGAGTCTATAGCAGTGTGTAGTCGATATTATTTTACTTTTTGTACATTTAGGAGTTAAAATATTTCATTGGGACAAAATAAGAGACGTTAAAGTTTTGGACCCGAAAACAATACAACGTTAAAACAGTTAAAACGCATTGTAAGTTGCTCGAAAGGTAACACGACCTAGTCCAATTCGCGCCGTACATCTGCTAATCAAAATGTACATAATGAACAATTTGGTGAGTTCGCGACCGTGAGAAACAGCCGACCGGACGCATAAATATGAATTTAGCAAGTTGACCAACGCATCCTGTTGCTTCCCGGTCGCCCCCCAGCGATCATTTTTGCGCGTGTCTATATACGCGAATTTGGTATTTTATAGTCTTGTAACATAATTATGGGTCGATTTTAATAGGATAAACCAGATGTCGGATGTAGGTGCATTTTTATAATATGTTTTGGCTATAATATCATGCAACTTTTTATTATGTGACATTATAAGACAATTTTCCTTGTGATGACGGAATAAGAATACAATTCACCACTCCCTATCTGACCCGTGGATGTCGTACAAGACGACTAAGGGATAATATGCACATAAGATCTGTGTAAGAGAAGGAAAACCCGAAATGAAACCCTATACCAACATGTCTGACCAACATGGTATAGTAGGTCAAATTCCCTCCCTATGTGGAGGAGGCCCGAGCCCAACAGTGGGACGTGTGTGGGCTGCGATGATGATGATGATAAGACGAGGCTAATCTACTATTTGTTTTGTACAGTATTTATCTAAATGTACCATTTCGTTGGACACTTTTATTGGTGCTTCTACATAAAATGCAAAAATTTTATTTACTATGCTATGCTAGTTTTGTTTGAGGATCTTCTCCTCTTATATTGTTGTATAATTGTCTGCTTTCTTCCTGTAATCATCTTTTATGTGGCAAAGGCTAGATTTATAATACATTTTTAGTCAGTCTGCTAAAGGACAATATTAACCTATTACCTCAGCTGATATATATCCCACTGTTAGGTTCGAGTCTCTTCTACAATGGGAGGGCAATTGACCTATTATACCACGCTGGTAAGACATGATGGTATAAAGTGTCTACGATATCCACAGGCAAGTTAGAGTGTGGTGAATTTTATTCTTACTCCGTCACCACACGGAGAACACTTAACTCCACTTACATTATACTGCTTATAATAAGAACCATTAGTGTTTGCTTGAATTAATATAGTTTTTATATTTGCTATGAGGTAATAATATTTATGATAATGCTTTGTTTGTTATGCAAGCAATATTGACTCTGAACTAACATTAACTGCTACCGTATGTGACACGTGTCTAGGAAATAGTTGACACGAACAGGAACTAACTATGGATGGGAGAAAATGTTAACCTAGGCACTTCAGGAGCTTACGGTCGATGGTATTTGCAGGATGTAAAATTATTTGTTTTGGTTTTTTACTCATGACGCAAAAAGAGGGGAACGGATGGGCTGGTTTCGATGAAATTACTTTTTGCTTGCGAATTTCCTTAAAATCGGTCAAATAATTTGAAGAGTAATCAGCTCTTGCCCATAATGATGTAAGGTATTTTAGGCATAAAATGGATTTATCTAGTGGTGTCCATTTCTTTAGGTGACGAGTATGCGATGCTTACTTTTTAGCTGACTTCTAAAAAGGAGGAGATTCCCATTCGACTGTAATTTTTTTTATTGGTTTTTTGTCCTGTTTTGACTATGTCATCCATGAGAAGGAGATCTGTCCATTGAAGTCAATATTTTTTTATTTAGAATTATAAATTTTATTTTGTTCCAGTCAGAGGTTACATTTTTTTTTTAATTTTACTTATTTTTACTTTATGGTCACATAATAACAACTTCGGTCAAATGACAATGGATTGCCAACAATTGTAATTTCCGAGATAATATGAAGATGTTCAATACGCTCGTCTTTTGTTGATAGCTTTGGAATTTAATCATTTCGCTTCTGGCTTCCTGGTTATATAACGTTTTGTTTTATAAATTCACATTACCCTGAGAATGTTCCTCAATTTGCGGTGATAAATATTCCGACAAAGCTTGGAAATATCTCATTTCAAGTTTTATTTAAATATCTTTCCTTAGGAATGGTATAGTTTTTTTATTATTTGTTTGTGCTTTAGCGCTCATTAAGAATGTAATAGTTATATAGATGTTTCAATTATTTATCAATTCGTCGATTGATTGAGAGGCTTCTCATAGCTTATGTATTTATAAGGCTTCTAGTCTATCTAGCTATCTAAGGATAGATATTTGTCATTGTATACATTGTATATACACAGAATATTCTCAGCATAGGGTTTTCCTTTATAAATATGTCTAGATATTGGTAACTTTATTATGCAATACCAGCTAAATTAATTTTAATCTTAGCACACCTTTTCATCACAGCTCATATACTTATCAATGCTGTGCTCGAGCCTTCTTTACAATGGGAGGCAAATTGGCCAACTATACCACGCTGCATATATATTATAGTCACTTAGTCATTTTTTACGACACTCGCGGGCAAGAGAGGGTGGTGAATTCTTACTCCGTCACCACACGGAAAACGATGGCGGGACGTATATATGAGTTGATGATGATAATTTTATTGCCATTTCTAATTCAAACGAGGACTAAAACCCTTGTAGATATTATGTGTTTGAGTGTTTCTCCTACAGCGTTGACAATATAGCAGTGGTTGTAAACTTTAAATTAGTTCTTGATGAACTTGATTTTATAAAGGATAATTTTGTCTTCAAACGTTGATGACATGAGGACTTTTTAACTTATCAATTTATATTATTACAAATCTTTAGACGTACATTTCGGACCGCACGCAAACGTATATATATATAATATAATTGAATATACGTATTAATGTCTATAAAACTGTCTAAATCAATTACAATTGAGAGATATATGTGAGCATTTAATTACACTTAGGATCGTTTGTAACAACTCGATGGAATCGTTATTCGTCGGCGATGTAATTTCATCTTTAAATATATTCACTGCAATGTATTTGACGGTGCTGATGAGGACTTAAGTCTAAATACTCTTAAGAGTATTTAGTTCCTTCCTTTAGATTAGAAACAATCTTATTAAATGCGAGACATTTATGGAGGGTTTAATGATGAGGGTAAGATACGAGTCCTATCTTGCCCGTGGATGTCGTAAAAGACAACTAAAGGATACACATAACATCTGTGCAAGTGAAGGAAACCTCGAATGAAATCCTATATCAACATATCTGACCAGAATATATGAAAATGTTATTGCCATTTCTAATTCATCATCATCATTGCATCCCACTGTTGGGTTCGGGTCTCCACAATGGGAGGGAATTTGACCTACTATACCACGCTGGTCAGACATGTTGGTATAGGGTTTCATTTCGAGGTTTTCTTCACTTGCACAGATGTTATGTGCATATTATATCCCTTAGTCGTCTTTTAGGACATCCACGGGCAGGATAGGGAGTGATGAGTTGTATTCTTACTCTGTCACCACACAGAAAATTTCTAATTCAAAAGAAGACTAAAACCCATGTAGATATTATATGTTTAAGTGTATTTGCTACCGCATTGACAATATAACAGTTGTTGTAAACTTTAAATTACTTCACTTTGTATTTAAATCCCTTCTGCAGAATTAAATTGGCCCCTTGTGCGCATTCGAAAGTTTTATTTTATATACATATATTTATTGCGGGTGTAGTGGGTAAATTAACATTGGCATAATTATAGTTGCCTAAACTATGTAAATCCGTTCTTCCAAATCGTCAAATCAAGAGAGAACAATAACATTTGTTCTTTTTCCGTTATCCTATTTCGAGTTTGCCTTCTATTGCACAGATGTTACATACATATTGTATCCCCTAGACGTCTTTTAAGACATCAAGAGCAAGATAAGGAGTAGTGAATTGTATTCTTACTCCTCCACCACACGAAAAATGTATTGAATAGAATATTGATGAGTTGAACGTAAATAGGATTATCAATACCCTCTCCGACGATTAATTCATCTCTATCTAACATTTGATCGTCTTCATTATTGAAAATGATTCGGTATTCCATCCCCCATTCATAGTCTAAATAACGGGTCTGTTAATGACAGGAATAATTAATTAACATATTCATTATGTCTATTAATAATTTACGGGTTTTGCCGATGTGTATGGCAGAAATATAGTGTATTTGTTTATTAATTTGAAATATGTACACAGTAAATGTCAATAGCGTTCACTTAATTTTCACTATTTAAAATTCTTCTTGCCCGTGTGGTTACGGAATAAGAATCTAATTCAGCACTTCCTATCTTGCCTGTGGATGTCGTAAAAGATGACTACGAGATGTAATACGCATATAACAAACTAGGCATCAGAATGAAAACTCGAAATAAAGCCCCATAACAATCTGTCTTACCAGCATGGTAAGGCCAATTTCCCTCCTATTGTGGAGGAGGCTCCCCTGAGGGGAGTGTCCCCCCTTGCACATCAAAATAATAAAATTGCGTCCTCTAAAAAACGCAACCCCAAATGTAACTTTTCAATGGACTAATAAGCTGAAATGATGATGATGAATTGGTGAACCATTCTTAGTTTGCTTATGGTTATATATAAGTAGTTACTTATATTTCAATGTTTACTGGGAAATTATAGTTTCATCATCATCATCGCAGCTCATAACATCCCACTCAGCAGTAGGAAATATATGATGATGATTATACTAACAAGCGGCTTGACATTTATATCAATTAACGCGAACGAAATCGACTGGGTTATATTTAATTAAGAAAAGTAAAAGCTATCAAGATATATCTTAAGGTGAAAATGATGACAGATTCTCATCGGACACATTTCAAGAGTGTGAAGCGATAAAATCTAATTATACGTATTTATCTATTCCTGACCGCGTGTGGGTGTCGATTAATATATGTTTTGACACTAGAATACACCGCAAGGTCGCAGATGATTTCGCAAGACGAGAACTAATTATTTATAATTTAGTGCTTCGCCTTCGAATGTTTTTTTTTTTTTTTTTTTTTGGCGTGACTAAGTTGTTAGCCCCAGATGGCTGTGACAACTTTATCCGGACTGGTGGGTGAGCGCTGAGGGCTCTCAACCCGCGCCTTCGAATGCTATGACTATTTTTTGTATGATAACATCACCGTGTTTATCTTTAAGTGACGTGTTTTGTTAATGTATTGTCTTTTCACAATCGTATTCTTTTAAATGGACCCGGTTTATGCTGTTCAAATAAATATAATCATTAATGAATATTTTTTTAAAATTAATTACTTTAGAATACTGCATGCTCAATGATATGATGTGTGTTGATTAGTTTTAAATTTCTTTAACATGTTGGTTCACGACCCAAAAGTGCAGTTATATTATATTTATCTTTAAATACGTTCATTTATTTTATAAAAATATGGTGTGTTCAGTTTATGTAAACCCAACGAATCGCATGTTCTCCCGGGTCAGCGTTTTTACGATATGGCATAATTTACCACCAATCAAACGAATACATACATACAGTCGCGTAAACCATATATAACAGACAACACGTCCCGCCATTTCGCGCACTCGCGACTATCATCAACTCATATTGTGGAAAAACCAATAAAAAGGAATTTACAATGTGATCATTTCAACTGTAGGATCGTAGGGAGCCCACAATAGCTCCTACATAGTGTATTGCCTAATTGCTTTAGTGGCATAAGACGGCAGGGCAGCGAGGAGAACTGATTTTGTGTTATAGGTAATATTAGAAATAAACGTTTGTCTTTTGGATTTATTTGCAAATTAAATCACCATTCATTAATCTTCCGAATGTAGATAATGGTATTCTTAAAAGCTTATCTTGGACTTAAATCCGATTATCATGGGCGACATATATGTCGACGTATCCCTTCTATGATAAAAGGTTTGTGGTTATAAATAAAAAGATATATTATAAGCAATTTACTAAAAGCACGTCCTTTTTCCCGTATTGTCACCGTAATTGTGTATTGCTGAGGAAATGAACGAAGTGACAAGCGACGCACGTCATCAAGGCAACTGTCTTAGATTGACCTCGCCGCAGAGGACGCAAGGCAAGCGTATGCTGTGAAAAAATATCGTTCACAATTTATGTACGGCTATTTAATATATTTTAGGGAGTTGGTAAATATTAGAATATCCTTATCTCTTTCGGTGTTCGAGGCCAGGTGACAGTCGTTTAGTGGCAAAGTGATTTTCTGTGGAAACTGGTTACACTGGAAAGATTATCCCGAAAAAAATGTGTATATAAAGGCTCGCAGGATGATGAGGCTTTTTACAATAAGCTCGTGTATGATAATAGTTATATTTGGTTGACGTGTTTTAATTGAATGATACCCGGATAAACTTTAAATGGTTTGACCGGGTAAATAGCCAATTCTTCAGTTGTTTCTATTAGGCTGATTGCAAAACTTGTGCTCAGAATACGCTGAATATTTTAGACGCTGTGAATATTTTTCCGTTTTTAACCGACTTCAACAAACGAGGCGGTTTCTCAATTCGACCGTCTATATCCTTTTTTGTGTTTATTCGCGGATAACTTTGTGGTTTATGAACCGATTTTAATGATTCTTTTTTTTTTGTTGAATAGGGTATAGGTACTGCTCAAATGGGCCCATGAAAATTTTATCGAAATCAGACTAGCGGTTTTTGCAAAATCAACAAAAATCTAAAAATTTATCTACATTGTCTACATTATTGAAGGCGGTTTCTTTTTTGCAGAAATAATTATTTTATTGATATCATGACTGGGAATTTCGCTGAGAATGCTAATCTTTATATAATAATAATATGTTCGTATTATTATTAGAAATAATCACGTTTCTGAGTATGACTCTAGAAATTTCGCTGAACTAATCTTTTCTTATCCGTATGCTGACGGATCAACAATTTCATTGTTATCGCCTTTTCTTTTCTCGTAAGTGATAGTCAAAGATGATTAAAAGAAAACGGATGATGTTACTTCAATAGAAGAACAATTCTAAATGGAAACTTACTAATCCGTTTGACCAGCCTGGCATAGTAGGTCTATTTTTCTCCCACTGTAAAACGAATAAGAAGAATCTTTTCATTTTACGTAAGCACGAAGGAAATAACAGGTCCTCATGGGGGAGCGCACATAAATACAATTAGCGGACACAAATTACACCTAGATTGGAAACAACCCTTGAGTTGCAGACACGATGCGACCTAATACGTGGAGATGGAAGTCACGTTTGGCATATGAGGTCTGTATAACAGATAATTCGGCAAAAATACCACACTGGGCAAATCAGGCAAAGTATAGGGTTTTAGTACAAGTTTTATTTTTCCCCTTCAAAGAGTTTGCTTCATTTAACTAATGATTTGTTATAAAATTTGACAGCCGAAATAGTTTCTCCTAACCTCGGACAAGTTTTTTTTATTCATTTCATCATTACATTATCGCAAAGCATTTCGCGTAACTGTCCAACAAAATGTCTGTTTCCAAAAGTGTTTTAGCTCTTATCGTCTCTAGTAACTTAATTCGTAAAAAAATATACTTGAATGTAGGAAATTGACTGTCACTCAAGTAAGCGACGTTGGTAATAGTTCCGCTCCCTGGTGCAGAACCTTGCGATTTCGTCAAATCCGATAGAGATAATGGCTGGCGAATTGTCAGTCGAAAGTAATTTAGACCTTGCTTTTTTATGTCTAGCTCTTGACTGAAGGATAATATTTTGATTGTCATACAGTTTTAAAGTGATATTTAAGTGTATTTGATTAAATACCATTTACTATGTCAATTGTTGTTAAGAGTTTTTTTTTCTAATCTGGTAATCTTCATTTTGCTCCTATTCCAATTATCACTCGACTCGACAACACTCGACAGCTCAAGTCGTTATGTGCTCTTCTTTCTTAGTACATATTGTAAAATATTTGACAATAGGTATATGATCGGCAGCTTGTCTGACGTCAACTCTGTGTTGGTCTAGATCGATGTAAAGCTCTTAGTCGTCTTTTACGATACTCACGAGGTGTCTAAGATTTAGTAATATTCGTAACAACCGCTACACAACAATATTTAAAAATCTTGTACTCATCAAAAATCAACATATAATATTAAAATATCTAATGTTATATGGCAACGATGCAATCTTTGACCTTAAATGTTTAAATGATAACAGTTACAATTATCAATCTTATGACAGTCTTATAGTAGAATCTATGTGTGGAAAGCAAAGGATGATGTTGCCTCCTAATAAAAACATTGTATAAACTGCAACAAAACAAACTAGGAAATTAAATGGAGTACGTAATTTATTTTATAACGAGTTTTATAGCATTAAGATAATGCTCTGAGTAAATAGTAGAAAAAATCCTGGAATATTTTCTCCAATGTGATTTAAACTTGATTCAAATTTAGTATAGTAGAATTAAGATAAAGTAGAACTTCAGTCGGTTTCAATCTTCGCTTGTAAAAATATTAAGAATTTATGTTTTAATCTTAAATTTTTAGAAATGATATATCAACGCTTATAATGAATGGTCTTTCATAATCTAGATGTGTATAAACATATTTTTTGTAATACTTTCAGTGTCATCGCTAATGTAATATGTTTGATCTGAATTTTATGAGATTTCATTTTCAGTTTTGTAAATTGAACAAAATCTTATTGAAGAAAATTTAACTCTTTTTTTACTCTCAAATAAAGTCATATCTAAAATTCGTTCCTTTGAAATATTTGTAATATTTAAGAATATTAAATATTAGCTGTCCGATTTGACTTTCGAATGTTGCTAAATATAAAAAGTATATAGCCACATATTAAAATTTAAAGTTAAAACCTTCTTATTTTTCTTCATTAATTTTGTAAAGGTACACCAAGTTTTTCAATAGTGATGTTTTTATTCCTTAATTTGAATAAACAGTTGTGTATAAATATTCAATGACAATAGCATACGAAATTGTTATGACATCAGCTACTATTACAACAAGAACGTATGGACAATGTCATAGCGTTATAGAAATATTGTTATATTACTACACATTTATATATTTTGCCCAATTTACGAAACATCCATATAAGTTTAATATCTATGTTATTATGATATATGTGTTACTGAAAAATTTAATAAAATCTTTTATTAGTTTTGCCGTGAAAGATTGTTTAGAAATTATCGGTATTAGTCTATCTCGAAACGGCTATATATCTGGCTGGTATTAAAGGTACGCCATAAATATCTTCCGATATGAAGACACCTTAGTAGAATTAATCCGCAAAACGAAGCAACTGTACTACTCCGTTCAAAGATCATTTCTTTCCTACCTACGTGCAGGGTTTGGAATGAATCTCCCACCTTCTATGGAGGAGGCTTAAGCCCAGGAGTGGGACGTGTATAGGTTGACATGATGACGATTTTTTTTTGTGTGACTATAGCTGTTAGCCGCAGATGACTTTAACAGCTTAACCTGGACTGTGGGTGAGGGCTGAGGGCTCTCAACTCGAATGATGATATTAAAACGTAATTAATTACGTCGTTGTGAATTAATCAAAGCACAAGCGAACCGAAATGAAACCAATTCACCGTTATTTACAGTGCGGTCCGTTGCGGATTTGAATTTCAAATTGGTATCCCCTCCCTTTTTGACTCGACATCACTCGAGGGGCGAACTTTGATCTCGAGTGAAATTAATCCTTTCCTACAATTGTGGTCTTGTTGTCTTACGTTTGAACTGTGACGATTACTTGCAAAGTAATATTGATTTGTATTATTGAAATGTTGTTTAAGGGTACTTGTGCGTTATGATAATCTTACTGCTTGAACTTGGAATTTCAAAATTTTATGTTTATAAGTAATACTTATTTGAAGTGGAAACTTCTTTAAACGCGCTGAGCATTTTTAAGATGAGCACAAACAATTGAACTCGAGACATATAAATCTAGATTGTCTATATACGCACAACATTCATGTCAAAACATTTCGAATCCAAAAAAAAAATACAAAAAAGAAAATCCATTTTATCCACAAATTGTTTTACTGGGTCTGAGTGGAATTTGTGTTTATTAAATTATATACTGTATATTGTTTAAATAAGAAATATTGTTCTAATATGTTCCATAAATTCTTGTTCTAAGTTTGGGTGTAATTTGTGTTCGTTAAATTATATCCCCTACGTGTATGGTAGGGCGGTTACGCGACCCCATAACCCGCCATATTCCCTTCCCTTCGCCATTAGGCTGACCACTGGTACCGAATTCTTGACTTCCATGGTCAACTCGGCGATACACCCTTTGGGGTACCCTCCCTCCCTGACGCCTTCGGGACATAGATGTATCTTTTGACTTATTTTTGATATAACACAATAATACTATTTTACACATTGTAAATAAACCATTGCAAGATATTTAACAGCTAACAAGTCTTGTTGGACGTCAGACATCTTAGTCCGCCCGTGATCGTGAACGCTGTAAAGTGTTCGAAACGTCGGGCAATCAAATACAAATGTTATAATATCTGTAGCTTTATTTATAATTTGTAATACTCGCGTAAACACCTAGATACAGTTGTTTACAAATGTCTAAAATACCAAAATAAAATGTGTAACAAAAAGTCGAGTAGGTACTCAATGTAACATTAAAACCATACAGTTTTTGAAAAACAAAAGAACTTCCAAGTAAAATCTTTTCATCCTATTACACACCGAAAGAAATATTTAATTGAAATAGATGTTCCGTTACGAAAGACGTCGAAAATTTCCGCAACCCACTTCGTTAAACTTTTTTTTCACTTCACTAATTGTTAAAGATTGCTCTTTGGTTTTACTTTGTGGAGAAATGACATTTTTTTGTCATTGAAATTTTGTATAAAACAATCGTTACAACATTAATGAAATAATCTAATTTGTATTTTATTTACGTTTATACATAAAATTTGTATTTTTTTTATCTACTTATGCCGAAAAACCAGTTTAAAATTTTTTTGTCTGACTGTTCCGGGTAAACTTCAAAACGGCCGGCTGATTTTGATAATATTTTACCACCAGGTAGCTGTCTACATATATAATTAATATGCACATAAGATCTGTGCTAGAGAAGGAAAACTCGAAATGAAACCCTATACCAACATATCTGACCAGCTACTATATCATATAGTAGGTCAAATTCCCTCCCATTGTGGAGCTCAACAGTGGGACGTATGTGGGCTGCGATGATGATGATGAGCTGTCTACATAGGACGTAACTTAGACTAATTGTCCTCTAAAATTGGCCATATTTTAATTATGTCATGTCTATCCTCTCGTTCAGATTCTTAAGTCATATAACGTTTAAATCTATGAATAACAGATTCAACTGCACTCCATTTTTGTCTATTCGTACGTAAACATTTTATGACGATAGGAAAACCTTTGCATTATACGTGAATTAGAGCCTCCTGTTACAGGTTCTTTGAAAAAAATACGTCTTTATGATTGCTCCAATTTATCCAATATAAACGCTGTTCAAAACAGTTTAACGTTTTTTTTTATTTTCCAGACCACAAATCTCGTATAGTTACAATATCCACGTACAACATGACATGGATGCCAAACAGAGCGTTAATACACCAGCGCCGGGCACGTTCGATCGGACCGTATTGTCATCAGATACCTGTTCTGTACGGTATTGGTGAACTAATGAGAATCTATACTAACCATTGACGATATAAACCCTGCGTTTTTGGATTTTTGATAAGTCTTAAGAGAAAAACCTTATTTCCTACCTAATATTATCACGACTTTCAACTTTCCGTTTGGTGACGGAGTAAGAATACAATTCACCACTCCTTATCTTGCCCGTGGGTGTCGTAAAAGACGACTAAGGGATATAATAAGCATATAACATCTATGCAAGAGTAGGAGAACTCGAAGCAAAACCCTATTCCAACACGTTTGACCACGGTGGAATAGTAATTCTTCTCCCATTTTGGAGAAGGCCTGAGCCCCACTGTGGGACATATATAGGCTGAAATGTTGATTATCACGACTATATGTACCCCGCTTTTCAGACGGGTTGTTATAGGGTTTATTTTACGTTAACTTTCTATGTTAAGTAAGCTATGCTTTGATTTTTAAAGCGTTAAAAACAAGAAAATATTGTCTTTAACGTATGCAACTAAATACATATTTTTGAGTATTAATATAAAAATAAAGAAAGATAGAACAAATTAAATGTATGAGCATTATTCTTAGCTCACTCTGCTCCTACTGCACCCTACTTCTACTCTTACCTCAATTACTACACTTATTATTTTATATATTACACTTATTACAAAAGTTTTCAATAGTTTTATGACAGGCCGCCGCCTGACAACAACCTTTCTTGAGAATGTAATTGTTGAGCAGGCGACATCAAAAGGAATTGGCCCAGGTCGATATTAGCTACTTATTCGTAGCTGTTATCACACAGCACGACGACTAAATTTAACCTAACAATTAAAATGTACGTTGTTTGTAAATATACATATTGTCTTCTATATCCATCCACCCAGCAAGTATGTAATTTGGCAAATGTCAACCCGGAGTCAGTAAGACACACGTTTAAGAGGTGTGCCGGCCTCACGTTTCGTACGAATGCGAACGTACGTTTCTTTACATTTAGAGATATTTTCTCCACCTGGATGCTCAAATATTTATTTTATTTTTCTGCGGTGGATGCGTGTTTTCATACTTTAGTAAAATAAAAAAACACCTAATATTGGAGTATCCTTTGCCTTCATTAGGAATTTGGTTATGGAGCATTCCATCCATCCATCCATCCATCAGCCTACAGACATGGAGATTATCAGATATGGAGATATGGATTATCATGGATTGCCAGATATGGAACATTATTTTGTTTATATTTATATGGGCAATTATTATCTTTATTGGGAGTGCTTTCGATTATCCACCTAAACACTCACAAAAAAATCATCAAAATCGGCCTAGCCGTAGGAGGTCTTCAATCACATACAGGTGGACCAAATAATTGCATTTATAAAGATTTAGTTATACCAAAATTTTGAAATGAACGCTACAATTATATGAAGATGTCACTACGCTAACCATTACCTAGGAAATATAGTTATGTGTATAGCAAGAACCCTTGTAAAGACCTCGACATAGGTCTTGTCACTCCGTAAACGCTGCCGGTACTCTCGACGCGTGTCTTAATAATGAATACACTTTGCGAGCTGTCGCATAAGCTCGTGACATCGCTGTAGACGCGAAGAACGTGGAGTGCTCCTTTACTAACGTAGAGTTCAGTGTTGAATAATTTAGTTCTATGCACTATATTTAACTGTGCTGAACTATGCTTTATATCTTTCTTGAGAATTATTACTGAATCCTATACTTTTCAGGACTAGACTACGCTACTAACAGTTCTTACGCAGCCGTGAATAGTTCGTCTTATCCGTCGTAGACATCATCATCATTTTAGCCCATAAGAGTCTTAATGTTCTGAAACCCTGACCAGGGCCAGGCCAGGCCAGGCCCTGGGAGGGAAATTGACCTACCATATTACGCTGGTTACATCAAGCGGTTCCCGTGGGAATGTCAGGATCAAATATAACCTAAGTTATTTCTTACATAGACAGCTAATAAAATATTATCAATAGCGCTCCAGTCTTTTTGAAGATTACCGAAACAAACGTACAAAAAAATTAAAACAGGTTTTTAGGCATAGCTATCGGGCAATTAACCGTGTGAACATGATTAAAACCTATTATTTTGATATTACAAACAGATACTTTGATATAATTTTTATTTAATTGCCTTTTTTTAAACGGGCTATGGTTAGTATACGGCGCCGTTCACTCCGTCCGGGGCAAGGCAAGGGCGGCGCGCCGCTACATAACCCGTATTCCTTTCCGAATCTGACTGATATTTGTTCTGCGTGAGAATCGAACGCATAACACGACGATAATAATCATTACTTAGATGTCAACTGTGTAGAGTAAAATGTGTGCACATTATCAACAGAGTTGTTCATATCATGAAATCCATTACATGAAACGGGAAGTCAAAGTCACGTGTACCATCTTATTATTCAATTTGATGTGCAAATTGTCCAAAATCGCTACTGACAAATAGCTCCTACAGTGAATAAACGACTGTTAACATATTAGTTTAATTCACGGATGTTTTTGTTCAATATCTCTATAGACGTGTAGTACTGACGTCAAGTCACCCTGCTCCGGTGGTTGGCCCAACAACGAAGGCGACATGTCGCGCGGGTGGGTTGCGGGTGTGCGTGCTTACGCCCCTCTGTCGCCCCGGACAGAGTGGTGCGAGGAGTGCGCCGACCGCAACCCACCCATAAAAAAATGTAGTAATATTATTCCTCCATTATTATTCGATATAGTGGATATAACATCTATTGCAAGAGAAATAAAACTTGAAACCCTATACCAACATGTCTGACCTGGGCTAAATCAATTCCTCAAATCAATCCTTCTATTTTGAAGGACGCTTGGATATACTCTGAGATGATGACATAAATAGCACTAGGCTATGTCATGTTATATTCCGTGTGGTGATGGAGTAACAATAGAATTCACCAACCCCTCTCATACCCCTGGGTATCAGACTGGTATTACGCATATGATGGCTATGAAAAAAAATGGAAAACTCGAAACAAAACCCTATAGCAACTTGTCTGACCAGCGTGGTATTGTAAGGTCAATTTCCCTCCTATTGTGGAGGAGGCTCGAGCCCAGCAGCGGGACGTATATGAGCCGAAATAATGATGTCATTGAATTTTAAACTTTAGTGCTGTAATAGTAATTATAAAAATTGATAAAATTCTTCAGGGTTTAAAAAATAATTACAAAGATTAAGATAGGGAATGGTCGGTACAGCTAATTGTTAAATATTTTCTTCCTTTAATTAAATTCGCATATCTATTATTCAATTTTGATCAGCTTATGTTTTAAATATAAAATATTATTAAAATAGAAACGCAGAAAAGGGTGTGGTCCCAAACCTATTTTAAGCTTGCAACGTAACGAAAATAGAATCCAATCAACAAAGCAATCCCCAATTAACGGTGTTTTAAATTAAGAGTTGTTTGTTTGGATGTAGTCTATTTACTGCTTTATCGTCGGCATTCTCATCTTAGCGCATCTCATCTTGCTGTGTGGTAGCGGCTCCGAATACTACCAACCCTTGCTTTGCTTGTGGGTGTCGTAAAAGACGACTAAGAGCCCTAGATTGACCCGGACCAACTCCATCTGGTACCATTTGGGTCAACAATTACATTCCCAAGGAGGGTTGACGTCAGGCAGGCGGCCGGTCATAAAAGTCATTGCCGAAACTTTTTGCAATATGTCAAAACAGATGACATATTGCGTCGACCCCAAGTAATTGGGATAAGAGCAAGATGAAGAAGAAGAAGATTCTCATCTTAGCGCGGTATCAACAATGTCTTACTGCTTTATCTGTCTTTCGTGAAGTGACAGAGTAAGAATACAACTCACCATCCCCAATGTTTAAACATGCCACGCCGTGTAACTAGATGATGCCCGCGACTTCGTCCGCGTGGAATAGTTACTTTGGGGTAACGCTAAATTTAATACGCAAATTTCTTTACGTAGAAGGTGAAAATATTTTTAAATAATACGATTGTCATATATGATATTTTTTTGCGAAACTAACCGTTTACGTAGCGCACGCAGCGGCGACTCTCACAAGAAGAAAATCCCCGATTTTTAAACATTCTCCATTTCTGCTCCGCTCCTATTGGTCTTAGCGTGATGATATATAGCCTTCCTTGATAAATGGGCTATCTAACACTGAAAGAATTATTCAAATCGGATCAGCTGATCCTGAGATTACCGCGTTCAAATAAACAAACTCTTCAGCTTTATAATAGGTATGATGTAGACTGTATGATGTAGACTGGGCCAAAAAAACCGAACAATTTTTTTTATTAACGGTACTGTGAAAATATTGTTCATGATGACAAAAGAAAATTATTCTGAAAACTTGAGCACTTAATATTAATATTAAGAGGTGCATCATTATGATTATCGATATTTGAACAGCTACTGAATTTTTCACACAAAATTCGGCCATCATGAATTTTAAAAATTTTTCCATTTCATATCTTTGAAGGAAATTAAATTCCCTACAAAAAGCTCTCTTAATAAATTAACGTAGGACGAGCCGTTCCCTTGTAATCAAGCCTTAAACATTGATATATTTTTTTAATTTTTTAATTTGTATTCTGGATTTTTTTAACCACTATAAATATCAATATTTTTATATAGAAAATAATTATTCTTAAGTTAAATTTCATGCTCTACAAAAAAGGTCTCTTAACATTTTTTATCAAATTCACTCCTTTCAAAGTTATTCGACTTTAAAATTAAATTCAAAAGTAATTAACCGTTTATTTTAAAGTACAACAATATAATGTGTTCATAATGGGAAGGAAAATTAATTATTAAAATTATAGTGTGTAGATGAAAAATCCTTTTGTAATCCAATGAAATTTTGAATGTCTAAAATTTTAGCCCTCGCGTCACCTAAATATTGAATAGTATTCGAAACGTCTGGATAGTTACAAGAAATTTAAAAATATTAGATTTAATTAATATTTACACACTGAATTTAATTTCGAGTTTGACCTAAAAGTATTACTGGATTTTGAGGCTCAGAATTCTTAGTAGCAAACGATAGCCAAATAAAGTTTACGTTAACGTGAATACTATAATATAAAACGAGTCTTTACGTCATATAAAAGATGTCCTCAACCAATATCGATATAGCAATATTCTATAACAATGAATGAACGTAGTATAAGGCAATACCACGCCTATTGGCGGCCATCTCTACACACTTATGCGTTCCTAGTACTTCATTGATATTTGTTTACTCAATTTAAATAGCGTAATTATGCTGTAGTATCTTGGGCACAATGAGGACATTGTGGTAAAACTGAGAAGCATCAAGTCTAGGATAGAGCCGAAAGGAAAACTCGAAATAATGCCATACGAACCCGTCTGACCAACGTGGTAAGTTAATGTTATTTATATTGAAATGAAGTGTCTGTGTCAAAATACTGGTCTTATTTCATGCTCACACGGTTATTAGCACGACACCTATGCCCAAAAACGAATTTAATTTTTTTTGCCTATATGTCTGTTTGTTTGAGATAATCTTCAAAAGGGCTGGACCTATTTTGATAATATTTTACTACCAGGTGTCAGCTGTTTATATAAGGAGTAATTTAGGCTATATTTTATTTCCCAGTATTCCCACTGGAACAGGAACTGTGCGGTTAGGGCGACAAAAATGATTAGTAATTATTTAATATTTTGATAGAAGTCAAATACCTTTGACACGTGTTTTATCTGTGGTGTCTATAATACGTCCATTGTTTTACACTTGCTATTTGTCTACAATACCTTGTAAAGGCTGATTATTATTTGAACAGACCTTGGATGAATAACAGCAATGAATATTAACTGTAAGAAATATTATATATTGAACTTTAAAATCTAGCTATACAATATCAAATCGATCGTACGAATATCAACGAATCTCCGGAGTGTATATATCTTTATGTAGGTAGGTTTGAAAAGCTTTTACTGTCGATCTTTATTTCTTCAAAGCTATTAAAATATGTAGGTGTCAGTTAAAGGTATAAAAACTTCTAGAGCTACTGATTTTATTCATGTCGTCTCGATAGAAAGGTTTCCTAAAATATCTGACGATGAAAAAAATTAAAAATATCACATTTTTAAAATCTTAAAATGTCAATTACAAATCCTGTGTAATAATAATATAGGCCCACTGTTAAGCTCGAGCCTCTTCCATAATAGGAGGAAAATTTGACCTACTTATGTTACGATGCTCTGACTGGTTGGTATAAGTGCAATATGGAAGGAGCGATCTCTTGGAAAGAGACAGTTGACTAATTTCGGTTTATACTTGTCTGAAATTACCCAATTGCACAGTACACATAGCTCATTAAGAAATTTAAAAACCTACTCGGCTCAAAATGTTGTCTTTTGAGGCAAATTATAATATGCAAAACTTGAGAGTACAATGATGTGTCAGGAAATAATCTTGCAATTTAATCATTAACATCGTTAATGCTATCAAACGAAATTATTCCTTACGCTCTCCAAATAAAGCCTAAAAAGCAAGCAATTAAACGCTCGCTTACTGGCATTAGTAAATTACATCTTGACTTATACAAAATAAGGTTGAAATTTATATAATGGGTGATTGGTGTTTAGTATGTAATGTAATTATGTATGTATTATGTTGGCTGGATGCCAGCCTACAACCTCTGATTATGTTATGTTGCCTTGGTATTTGTTCGACTCGCGGTATCCATGTATATGGTGTTTTGTGATTGTTTATGGATTACTGTGTAATTGTTTGACTGTTAATAGCTTTAGTACGGTGCGGAACACTTTTTTTTATAATGCCGACCGACAGTCGTTGTTCTGTTGAAGGTTTTACTAACAAGAAGGAATGTGGGTCTTGGACGTTTACTACTAGTGTTCGACGATTTAGAAAACTGTAAATATTTTGTGTGTGCCTTAAAAATGCGGTAATGCTGATGTATATTTTCTCAAGAAATTATTGCAAATAGTAATTAGTAGTTAATTATTATTGATTTAAAGCAATGTAATAAGAAGTATTATGATTATTCTAGCTAGTCTCTGTAGATCACAACTGCAAAATTTCATTTAATTCCTATTATATGTTTTGTGTCAAACTGGAAGGGGAAAATTTAGATAAACGGACAAATATTTTAGAATGTATACTTTAGGGGTCTTGCTCCTCTCCTAGATTGACCCGGACCAACTCCATCTGGTACCATTTGGGTCAACGATTACATTCCCAAGGAGGGTTGACGTCAGGCAGACGGCCAGTCATAAAAGTCATTGCCGAAATTTTTTGCAATATGTCAAAACAGATGACATATTGCGTCGACCCCAAGTAATTGGGATAAGAGCAAGATGATGATGATGACATTAGGCGTCTTGCCTCGATAGCAATAACTATTATCATCACGTAGACGTAGACCACCCTCATGGTTCGCCATAAAGTGCGGTCCTGTGCCGTCTGCATCCAACGATGACCAGCAACTTTCAACAGGCCGTCGGTCCATCTAGTTGCTCTACACTGCGTCGTTCGTACATGGTCGCCACTTGAGAACCTTTCTTCCCCAGCAGCTGTTAGTTCGTCGAGCGATGTGGCCTGCCCATCGCCACTTCAGTGTGTTAATTCTTCGTGCTATGTCGTTTACACTTGTTTTTCTACGGATTTCGGATATGTGTCTCGCAGTGAAATCTCGAGCATAGCCCGCTTTATAGCGCGCCGAGCTAATTTGAGATAGGGCCAATAACTAATAGGCCTAACTAATATGAGGCCTATAACTATTATAGTTCTTATATATTCAACGTAGGGTACGTTTTTAAATTGATTGTTATATAAGAAGGTTAGAAAATTTTAGTATTCATATAAATTCAAAACATTAAAATACAATCATTAACCCAGATAATTTGCCTTTGGAAATCGATGTTATTATGATTGAAATTTCGCAACAAAAACCAATGTATACTACACCTAACTCTCACTTCATCCTTATTAGGTATTGAATTAATAGTTATGATTGTGTATAAAATTGAAACGATTAGACATATAAGATTTATTATTTACTTGGCAAATGAATTTCTCAAAAAATACTTGTCATAACACAACAATATTCCGTATGGGGACGGAGTAAGAATATAATTCACCACCCCTTATCTTGCCCGTGGATGTCGTAAAAGACGATTAGATAGATTTTTTGATATACGATTGATCTATAAGAGGTATGATACCCATATGCTTAGTTGAGTAATATCTTATAAATCAGCTACATATGTAGTTAATTATCATATAGTACTAAATCGCACGAAAAGACTGAGCCGTGAATCATTTGTACACAAAGAGATTATTTACGATTAACTCAGTCATCAAGCATCCGTTACTCATAGTTGCTAACTTCTAACCTAACAATAACGGTTATTTTTCCATCTAACAAAGGTTTTTCATCATAATATTCTGTGTTAACTGCTTTTTTGTTCTCAATTTTGTCAACTGTTATTATTATAATGCTTATTTCTTTTATCTATATATTTGCCAGTTTACGTGAAAGTAAGGTAATAGAATACTAGTTTTTTTTATTGCCTCGCTAATTTAAATGTTTATTGCCATTTTCCATAAACATAGAAAGCTCAAGTTAATACTTTTTATAGCTGTTAATGTAATCAACCAGTTTGACGACCATCGAAGTCCTTATATAAATGGTGGTTTCAATGTGATTATGTGATCAATGATGAATGAAATTAACTTTTCTAATCCACCATATTTATTTGCCGTGTGGTGATGGATTAAGAATACAATTTACCACCCTCTATCATGCCCGTATCGTAAAAGACAACTAAGGGATAATACAGGTCTATAACATCTGCGCAAGATAAAGCAACCTCGAAATAAATCCTTCTGCCAACACGTCTGACCAGCATGGTCAATTCCCTCGAGCCCAACAGTGGGACGTACATGAGCTGTGATGATGATTACATGGACAAATATTCGTAGCATCAAGTCGAAAGTAACATAGAGTCAGGAACTTATTATTTTACTATTGTTGTTTACACTAATGAACATTTTTTTATATTGCATTTTAAGTTTTTATGACAAGCGCGATACTATTTTCAGTAGATTTTTTTTATATCAAATCTCTGTAATTACTAGGAAATCCTGTCTGTACGGTTTGGTTAACCTACATTAGTTTCGGGCGGGGTCCTATGGCAAGACCAATGTTGCATAAAATTACTAAAACCTTCAAGGTCTGTTGTATTATTAAATAGAAACAAAAAGCAGTCTAAATATGGACATATTTGGCGTTCACCGTAAACAATTTGATTTAGACGAAGTGAAAATGTTTATTGTTTTTGTTTTTGCCTGTGTTCGGTAGATAAGACTGCGGTAAAACCAATGGTTGAGACGGCAAATTTAATGGCGTGAGTTACGAATGCTTGAAATAAACCTTAATAAAATATGTCTGGCCATCCGTTAGCCATATCTTGGTTAGTAAACCATATACCTCATTTTCTTTTACTTTTGCAAAGTAATTGTTATTCTTACTATTTATACTTATAACTTACTATATTATAAATGCGAAAGTAAGTTTGTTTGTTTCTTACGCTTTCACGCTTAAGCCACCGAACCGATTACAAAAATTCTTTCACTAATGGAAAGCTATAATATCAGTAACATAAGCTATATTTTATCCCAGTATTCCCATGGGAACGGGAACTACGTGGATGACGTGACTGAAACTAAAGCGTATCGAGGGCGGGTTGCTAGTTGTTTTTATAAAGCTGAAGAGATAGGCTTGAATGCTTTAATCTCAGAAACTAGAATTTGGATTCAAAATCATCATTTCGTCTCTATCATTATCTCGGAGACGGCATTAGCTAGAGCTGATTTGAGTTTATGTGAGACTTAGTCGTATTTTACGACACCCTCGAGCAATCTAAGAATTGGTAGTATTCGTAGCCGTACACAGCTCAAATAATATTATTTAACGCTAGCGAATATTCGGAGACAGCTAATATTACTATGTTTAATAACATTTTTCGGATATTTACCGAACGAGGATAAAACGAATTCAAGGAGATACGAAACGTGATTTTACATTGATTGAATGTGAATGGAATCTTTCGATATTCATGAGACAACCAAGGTCCTCGATTACTCAACGTTTATGACGGAATACGTAATTTGAATGAAAATTTTAGTGCTTTTGGGTGCATTGTATAAATCTTGGGGTTTGTTATCAACGCTGGATATGTTATGGTCAGATGTTGAATATTTTTATTTTAAAAACATTTAACTTACTTCTTATCCGTTTGGTGATGAAGTAAAAATACAAATCACCAAGGGACTCGACTAAGAGTTTCATATTCAGATAAAATCGATGCTAGAGAAACAAAACTCGAAATGAAACTCTAACACGTCTGACAAGCGTGGCATAGTAGGTCAGATTCCCTCCCACAATGGAGGAGGCTCCGAGCCCAACAGTGGGACGTATATGGGCTGAGATGATGATGGCCGTGTTCAAACAACGTCTTAAGTCTTCAAACACGCAGAATGAAGGTAATGAATGATTCTTGTTAGTATTTTGGTTAGCGATTGATAGATATTTTTGAAAAGTATATGATTGTTGCACAAAGCCTTTCAACCTGGTTTAAAACTAGGGTGAAAGGCTGCTGGGAAGGAAGAGTCTGTCAATATGCTGATATTTGGATGCATGAAAATTAAGTATCGAGGAGTAACTATCTGTTAAACAGATTTTCTATCTTAAGACGTATGATACTTTTTGAATTGTGATTATTTTATAGGCGTGAATTTAATTAAGATTAAAATGTCTTAACCAGACTAGTTCTAAACGATGATAGTGTCAGTTAGTTTGAATTGACTTTTGAACAAGTATTTTGTCTGACATTGACTTGACGATTTCTTAATCAAGTGAAAATACTTAAGAACGAATTTAATGGTCGTTGTAAATGTTAACTCCAAACGGATTAGTAGTTTTTGTACAATTCTCGAGATTATTAATTATAAAAGTTAACAAAATTGGTTTTTATTCTTATGGTAATCGAAATCTGCTGCAATTTTAAATTGCTCAGCATGTAACATTGGAAAAATTTTAATATTGGCTAATAGCAAATTCACCTGTGGTGACATTATCAAGTTTTAATCGGTCTCACTCTCAAACTTCCATGTGGTGACGTAGTAGGAATACAGTTCACCACCCCTATCTCATTTTCTTAAATGATGGAAACCAAGTAAAGTAGCCTTAATGAGCTCTAAAACTAGAGTCGAATCGCGAGTAGAAACTGGTATACATGAAAAAACCTAAAAGCGATCCCATTTCAGACTACCGAATAATAAGTACCTAAAGTTTCTGCTTAAATTCCCTTTAAGAAGAACCCTGAAATAAGGTAGACAGCGCTAACTCTCTTAAACAATTTTGTTTTAGACCGAAACAGGTACGGAATAATAATTTTTCTTTGTTATTAATGTTACGTTTAAACCGGGACGACGTGGGATACGTTTGCCCTTATTTTACCGTGAAATTGTTAAAGCACTTCAAGGCCAAAATCGGGGTGTATTTTATTTCTCGAAATCTTTGCGCTTTGAAACCCAAACAAATTGCACTTGTACATGAAACATCAATAAATAATCAAGCTCAAAGTCACTCAGCGTGCTATGGAGCGGGCTATGCTCGAGATTTCTCTGCGAGATAGAATCGGGAGTACATAAATTCGCAGAAGAATGGGTGTAACCGACATAGTACGAAGAATTAGGACACTGAAGTGGCAATGGGCAGGCCCCATCGCTTGACAAACCGATAACCACTGGGAAAGAACGGTTCTCGAGTGGTGACCACGTATCGGAACGCAGTGTAGGATGCCCGCCAGTAGGTGGACCGACGACCCAATGAAAGTTGCTGGACGTCGTTGGATGCAGGCGGCACAGGACCGCACTCTATGGCGTAACATGAAGGAGGCCTACGTCCAGCAATGGACGGCAAGAGGCTGAAATGATGATGATGAATGATAATAAATCATCAATAGGTGAATTTGTTATGACGACAGTCGGCTCATTATTTCAAATGTCACTGTCACAGTTTAATAGACATGAAGCAATACAACACCTTGCATAATAATTATCTACAGTGCAGGTGTGCACTGTGCATGCACTTAATAAAAGTTTTACGTAAATATACCTCTCTCTTTCTTGCTAATGAAATAAAATGAGATAAAAATGACGGTATATTCTCTCTCTACTTGCGTAGTAACTAATTAAGCTGTCAGTCTCGATTATTGGAAAGGTGTTTGCTTTATAAATACGACTATTTTTCTCGATGCCACAGAATCATGGAGACGTTTTAATAGTGGTTAAGATACCCACTTACCGTGCCAGTGTAGCGGGTTCGAATCCCACGTAGGACTTTGTGCGATTCACAAATTGTTGTTCTGATTCTGGATGTAATTTGTGTCCGTTAATTATATGTTTGTAAAGTCCCCCGCAATACAAGAATTATTTCCTTAGTGCAGGATGCTGTCTTTAAAAAAAAATTGATATTTCCGCAATCTTTGATATATCTTCAATGGTTATTGTTCGTCATTAAAATCATTTTAGTCAGAAAATATTCAAAAAAAATTTGCTCGGGTTTCATAAGTGATCTACGGCATGACAAAACCATAAATATTAATCATAATATGCTCCTTCAATTTCAATGTGTATGTATATTTGTATAGGCTGTTAGAGAAAACCTTCATCTATATTTTTGCCTTTTAATGTTTTCTCTTGTTACCCGTGTACCGAAATTATTTGGGACACAAAATGCTTTGGGATATTTTTATTTTATAATTTCGCATTGTATTTACAATTGAACGCTTTTGTCAAACATATTAATGTTATATTGTTGTATTTGTATACTGAATCGTGTTTCCGCCGAAGTATTTAATTATGATGAACTGTTTTCCTCCAAAAATATCATTAAGATTTAGGATTTAATTGCCGACAATGTTCTTTTTATACGAAACAACAATCTATTACAAAATGAGAGCAATTACATCTTACTCATCCTTAGTCCACCTAAGTGTTAGGCGCGAAACTTCTCCATATTGGGAGGGAAATTGATCTTCTATAGGACGTTGGTCAGACGTGCTGGTATAGAGTTTTATGTTGCAGATGCACCAGACGGAAAATCCAATATTAATTACAAAATATTATTGTCATCAAGTTTTGAGTTTTCCTTCTCTTGTATAAATATATTCCTTAGTCGTCTTTTACGATACCCACGGGCAAGAGAAAGGAAATACTGAATTATATCTATCTATCTCTCTCTCATCGCACAGAATCACCGAGTTGAGAGCCCTCAGCGCTCACCCATTGTCCGAGCTAAGCTGTGAAAGCCATCTGCGGCTAACAGCTATACACACACACACACACACACACACACAAAACGGCACAGAATCACCATCTAACAATTTTTATTTAGCCATGTTTGCTACTGAAACCGTTACTCGAAATTGTAAACTATGATGGAACACCCTTGTATATTCACTCGCAGCTTTCAGGTACACAGTCAAAGCTTGCCAGGAATTAATTACAAACCCATTGTTTTATACTGCATAGCTATATTATACGTATAGAAGTTCCGTAGTTAGTGTTTGCCTAGTCTTATTATTCTTTTCACAAAAAAAAAACCCCCTCTATTTATCTTTAGACGTGACTCTTGTTGATCTTTGTTCGCAGTATCTTTTTTAATCTACCACCGTTTATGTTGAATTATCCACGATGGGGGTAGACGGGGTGATGCGCCCGCCGAGGGTACAGTACTTTCCGTGCATTTGTTTGCACGCTTATCTAAATTGGCAAGTCTGCTCGGATTAGACTGCTACATGGATGCTTTTAAACCAATGTTTATCAACGCGTTATCTTGTTTATTTAAACGCTTTGCGTGATTGCTTTTCAATCCCTTTTTTATCCGTGTCTCGAGTTTTAGAATATCATACAAATTTTAATTGGTAGCTTCTATAGTAATACTATAAGGAAGGATTTGTATATTTTTAATTTTAAATGGAGGTTTAACTTCACATCTCATGTTAAAAATCTTATAACTAGTAGAAAGTCATTATTCTCGAATGCTAGAGGCAAAGTGACGAAGTAAGAATACTAATTCACTACTCCTATCTTACCCATAGGTATCGTAAAAGGCGAGCACGGGATTTAATGCGCATATAACATCTATTTATGAGAAGGAAAACTCGAAATATAACCCTATACCAACACGTATGACCAGCGTGGTATTATAGGTCAATTAACCTCCATTTTTGGAGGAGGCTTTAGCCCAACATTGGGACGTATATGAACTGAGATGATGATATCACCTCTCATCATCACCAAGCTGGGCTTGAGTTTCCTTCAAAATGGACCTATTACACCACGCCAGTCAGACGGGTTGGTATAGGGTTTTATTTCGCGGTTTTCTGCTCTTATTTTCTCTATCGTAAAAGACAAAGAATTATAATAGCTTGTCTCTTACGACACCCGCGGTTAAGAAAGGGGGTGAATTATATTCTTACTCCGTCACCACACGGAAATTCCAATATTAATCACAAAATATTATTGTCAACATAATCGACTCTGGCATTGAAATGTTTCGTTACAATACCATATCATATTCACTACAAAGCTAACTACCAGCGAAGAGAATCGGAGCGTGAAATAGTCTTAATACATAGCCTGTATATATATAAGTGTAACTTTATGTTTAATTTTGGTATCAAATGGTACTTGATATCTTCAAATCAAATCTGACAACTGAGATCTTTGGGTACGGGAGAGTTTTTGACCAGTTTGTTATCGACTCTGAAGCTGTACAGAAGGGACCTTGAGGTATCACAATGGAGTTGCGCTTGTATTGTGCCTCGTTTAGTATTATAAGCGCACTTGAATAGATGTCTTGGGCGTTGAGTGGACAAGAGAATATGAAGCCTTTGTTGTGGAGATCGTTTTAATGTTAAATGTCGTTTTGTTTGTAATATTAGTTTGAATGTGTTAACGTCATCGTATCACTACTTCGTGAGCTTTAATCGATCAGATAATAATTACTTCTATCACTCAAGGCTTTTCATGTCCACTGTTCAACATAGGCTTGCCTAAAAAAATCCTTTAATCACTTGGAAAGCGAATTGGCGATCACAGTTGATACTATAAGTTTTAGAAGAGAATATTCTTGGTCATTCTCTAAGTAGTTCTCCAGCCGGTTTTACACAGCAAAGATTTGTAATAGATTGCTTTCTTAATCCGTTATTAATAAGAAAACAAAACTAATTGCTTGGCTCTTGTCCATGTGCTAAAGAAATTAATTTTCAATATGAATCATTTTCATATGCAGCTTTTAATTGGTTTTATAAGTACAAAATATTTTGATGCGTTATATCTCAGAATCACGGTGACCTACGTCTTTTGCTCGTCGCCTAATAATGGTACAAGGAAACCTCTTTATATTTTACTTACTATAAATAAATGCTATAAAAATGTAACGCATTATGTAATCATTCCCCATAAAGTTATGTTCTCATACATATATGTTTCGGATCAACGTGAGCCTATAGGAAAAAAAATATGCTGACAATTATTACACGAAGTACACAGAGGGTTTCCTTTGAAGAAATACATAGTAAATTCTCAGTATTACATAAATAAAGACATCACAAGAAATTCTAAATCCTTTGATTTATCACTTCGTTGGATTTCATTCGGGTGTTTCATTTCCTGGCGAAAGTTTACTTTAATGGCTCGAGTACTGGACGAGAGTGATTGAAGCCAGATCCGGTAGTTTAGTTTAAATTGCTTTCTGTGTTTATATTTTGTAGTTTTGTTTTATTGATTTTGTTGTGATTAAGAAATTAATATTAGATATGATTCGCATTTTGTTATTGGTACTAACAAATTTAACATTTCTTCGTGACCTTTGCTCTATATATCCAGGTGGCAAAATCCCTATAGATTGAGGTCAATCTATTCGGGATTGTTTTGAAAGTGGCTGGAATTTATATTAAATTGGGGTGTCGCTCGGCGATTGACAGGATTTAGGAAGGAATGGGAAGAAAAATCGGTATATCATTAATTCTGCTAATCCCTATAGCTATAATATCAATAATTTTAAATATAGACAAATGTCAATGTTTATTTTTAATTTCGTCTCAATAGAACAAATATTTTTGGGACATTCAAAATATCGTCCTGCGTGGGTAACTGAGGGTTACGGTATGACTCTTTGCGTGAGAAGTCGTTACTTAGCCCACTCCTTCCACTTTATATGTATCATATCATAAAAATCAATTGAAGTATCTAAACAAAAGGAAAATATGCAAAATAAAAACCTGTAAACGAAGCACACTAACGAAACAACACGTACGATGTAGGTGTACAAAGGCACCCATTGTGTTGTCAAGAGCATCTGATAGGGATTCTATGTCATCGTCTGTCAATGTTATGTTCGTACCTGATGGCGGAAAGTTCTGTACACGTCACTCATAGTATGTAATACGTCAATGGATAGCAAGAAAGCGTTGTCGAATTATTTCTTTGATATCAATAATACATATTTACTGAAGTCTTAAAAATGTTTGGTTTCTTTGTCATGTTTTTTTTTTTTTTTTTTTTTTTTTTTTTTTTTTTTTTTTTTTTTTTTTTTTTTTTTTTTTGGGTGGGCTATGGTAAGCGCACGCGCGGTCCTGTCCGTCCGGGGCGATGAAAGGACGGCGCGCGGGCCCATAACCCACCCGTACCCACGTCACCTCGTTGTTGGGCCGACCACCGGAGCAGATGTCACTTGTCGTCAGTGGTCGGCCCGACGGAATACCCTTTCGGGTAACCTCTCGACCTGGGACGTCGGTCGCCGTCGCGCGGTTAGCCTCTCTGCGGGTGATGGACAATTCCCCGGTCCGATCACCCGCGGCCTCGGCTAGGGCGGCATTAGGCGCAGATACTCGCGCCTGCGCCGCCCGAGTCGCCGGCGGCGGAACGTGTCGCCGAATAGAAGCTCTACTCGCACACGATCCGCCGCCTCCTTCCGTGAGATAACGGCCTCACAGAAGGCGGCGACCGCGTCCCAGTTCCTGACGCTGACGAGCATCTCCCTGGCGATGGTCGGCAGCGCCAGGTCGGCACCGATAATTGCGACGAGTTCACGGCGATCCTCCTCCCATGCAGCACACTCCTCGAGCGTGTGCTGCGCCGTGTCCTCGTCGCAACTGCAGTGGTGGCAGGACGGTGTGCTCTCCCTCCTGACAATCTTGTGCAGGTACTTCCCGAAGCAACCGTGCCCCGTCAGCACCTGCACCAGTCGGAAGGAAAGCACCCCGTGCGTCCGCTCCAACCACTCCATCAGCACCGGCTGGAGGGCCTCGACGGTCCTAACACCATACCGAGGACTCTCCAGCTGGACTGCCCAACGGGCAATGACTTCTCGGCGGGCGTCGACCCGCCAGGCGGTGATCTCTGTGATGGAGACCATGCCGCCGCGGGCGCGCTTCTCCGACACCCGCCGATAAATGTCGGCGAGCATCTCCGCCTCCAGGTCCCACGGGGGGGTTCCGGCCAGGAGGCACGCTGCCTCCGTCGCCACCGTGCGGTAACCGCGTACGGCCCTGATCGCCATGACCCTCTGTGGTCGCCACAGGAGGGCCCTAAGACGGACGGTCAGGGACCCCGCCCACACCGGTGCGCCGTACAGGGCCATCGACCGGATCACCCCCACGTACAGCTGTCGGCACGTAGCACTGGGTCCGCCCACATTCGGCATCAGCCGCGAAAGGGCGGACGCCGCGCCGACAAGCCGGGGAACTAGTCGATGGAGATGCTCCCGGAACCAAAAATGCCCGTCGAGCACCAGGCCCAAGTACTTCATGTGGGCCTGGATGCTGATGGTGACCGACTTCACGGTGATCGAAGCGCCGGCGGGAGGCCCGGCGGTACGGAGGCCATGGAACAGAAGGGCCTCCGTCTTTTCCAGGGCTACCCTCAACCCCAGCGCTTCGATCCGCCTGACAATCTCCTCGGTGCCGAGAGTTGCCAGGCGTGCCGCCTCCTCTAGCGTCCCACCCCGGGCTGTGACGAGTGTATCGTCGATTCTTTGTCATGTTAGATAAACTATTGCTAATGTTTTGTGATTGTCGACACGAATAGTAATAATCGTAATGTTCCTCGTGGGTGTCGTAAAAGCTGACTAAGATTTGTACACCAGCATGGCAAAATTCCACTGCATGGCTTATGGTCATGCATTGAATTTTCAAGAAGAGTTGATCATCATACAAGGGTCATCATGCAATAGTTCGGATTGATAGTTTTCGTCCGAAGCGTTATTTGCAGCTACTAATTATATGTTTGTAAAGTTTCCGCAGAATCAAAAGATTTATTTTCAAATGCGGGTAATTTTGTGGATATCTTGCATGGATATTAGAAAAAGAAACGAATTGTACATTTTACTTGAAGAACAAACTAATCTTTTTTTTTATCGGAGCTCCAGCAAATTTGTCCAATATAATCTAATCCAATCATTACTATTTCAGACATTCGTTGGTTTAAAAATAGAGTTTTATGACTTGAGGAAGTTTATTTTTAGTTTGAAAGGTGATAAATTGGATATTGGTAATTTGTTTGTCGAGTGTTTTCAATGTCAATCTAACTTATCAATACAGCTTTTACCTTCCAGATAGCAGCGCGATAAAAATATACCGACTTTACTCCATTATATGTATTAAATACACCGTCGAGTTCGTTTTTTGGTTTAAAATGATTATTAGTATTCGAATACCGGCATGATGATATATTGGCAAAGCTTTCTCTGATGACATTTCTTAAGAAATGAACAATAGTAGTAATTTACTACTGCTTTTCGTTCGATAAGTGAGAGCCGCATGTATCTAACTATGGTATTTCAGAGATATCTATGTAAACTGCCAAATTAATTTTAATCAACCGTAGTTTTTAATAACAAACTTTTCCTTTACATAATATTTATTAACAAAATGAATAAATTCCTATTCCAATATCGATGGACGTAATACAGCGATGGATAACTTTTTAATTAAAACACTGCCGAACGGTCAGTTTCATGAAACGGTTACAATTCGAACGATTAGGTGAAGTTTATCTTTTTATAAGATCGTATAATTAAATTCCTTTGCTCATTTAAATACTTACTGTTAAACATAAATTGTTTTAAAAGTTTTTTTTTAAGGACAACATCCTTATGTTGCAGGGGACTTTCAAAACATATAATTAACGGATACAAATTACATCCACACTCAGAACAACAATTTGTGGATCGCACAGTTGTCTTGCGTGGGATTCGAACACTGGCACTGTAGCTCGACGATATCTTAACCACTACCTCATCTAAGTATTTCATTATATTCATATACAAAATTAGTATCTCGAATTTAATGTGTTAATGAATGTCATGCATGCCTATCATCTGTGCAATTACTATTAAGCTAAAATTGTTAAATTTTTAGTATTAGTGCTTCTGCTGTAATTGTGCTGTTGGTGTGCTGAATAAAATAAAATAAAATCTCTGCAGTCATGTCAAGTGAGCTTGATTAATTTTAATTTAACCCATGTGGTGACAGATTAAGAATGCAATGTGTCGCCATTCCTTACGAAAATCGTAAAAGTTGACGTAGGGAGCATTGGAGAAATGGGCAGCAACGATTTCGAGGTAAATTTATAATGCTATCCGCTAAATCGCTCCCTATGCGTGGCGATTATGGTGCTATTCAACCTACGTATAAAGTAGACGTAGTTGGAGACTGATGGATAGATGGAAGCATGTTGAAATTGAAAATTTTAATATCAGTCCAAAAAAAAAATGAGAAAAAGAATAATACTTATTCAAAAAAAAAAGCTATGATAACTTTCATATCATACAGAAATAATTCTCAATACTCTCTTTTTAATATTTCTGTATGTTTACGGAACGAATCTGTGCTCTGTCAAAACATAAGTCGGTCCGAATGAGAAATATGTTACAAGTAATGTGTTTACATGTTGCATGTACAGCTAAATGTAAATTTAATGACTTGTTGCATTAGTTAGAATAATAAATGTATAACGAAAATGCATTCCACAGCAAAACTGTTTTGTTAGATGTGTTAATTAATATACATATATGATTATAATAAACTCATTTGCAAAAAAAACGGGCGGTTTTGATTTTCATTCATATTTAAAAAGATACAATACCAAAAAGGTTTCAATCGTTTGTACACGTTACTGGCCGGTTTTAAAAATGCTGTGGTATTTAAAAAAGTACGTTCTAAATTCAATTTTTCATTTGATGTTCATTTTTACAGAAAACCCCTTTTTATCCTACATTTTTGGCGCGAAGTTCCAGAAGTTAACATCGACTTTCATAACTTTTATTCAATTTTTATCGATTAATTTCATATCCTTGACTGTCAAAGCTTTATTTAATGCTGTTTGGCTGTATCAAAAATGGTAGATAAAGTGGTAAAAGCTACCAAAATTATCGCGCTGCTTGAAGAGGGTTGCAGCCAATGTTTCGTGGCTAGGAGGCTAAATGTTAGTCGCTCGACAGTCCAAAGGACCTGGCAGCGATATCAGGAGACTGGTTCCGTCGAGAGAAGGCCTGGTTCTGGAAGAAAACCATGTACCCAACCACGGGATGATCGTTTTCTTGTGAGTCGCGCATTGAGAAATCGCAAATCTTCGTATGTGGATCTTAAGAACAACCTCCAAGAAGTAAGAAATGTGCATATTAGTCTATGGACGGTCAGGAGGAGGCTTCTCGCTGCCAATATACGCAGTCACCGCCCGGCCCGCGGCCCCAAATTACTCCGTGAGCACAGAGTTCACAGGCTTAGGTTCGCTAGAAATTGTGAATCATGGACTCAAGACGATTGGAATAGGGTTTTGTTCTCTGATGAAGCCAGGATATCTCTGTTCGGTGAAGATCGACGTCGGCGAGTGCTAAGAAGACAAGGAGAACGCTTTGCAGAGGCATGTTTCGAAGAAATCACACCTTATGGTGGGGGCTCTGTTATGTTTTGGGCAGGAATAAATTCAATGGATCGTACAGAGTTAGTCTTCATTGAAAACGGCTCACTGACTGGGCATCGATACATAACGGAAGTTCTAATTTCTCATGCACAACCCGCATTGGCCGCTCTAGGTGAAGACTCGATTTTTATGGACGACAATGCTCGCGCCCACCGATCCCGCGATGTTAATGCGTATGTGCAAGAGGTCGGCATTCGTCGTTTGGATTGGCCAGCTCGAAGTCCCGACCTCAATCCCATAGAGCATGTCTGGGACGTTCTGAAACGGCGTGTGAGATCAGTACACCCGGCTCCGCAGACCATCAGAGAGCTGAAGAATGTGATTACTGCGGAGTGGGAACGTATTCCGCAAGCAAGTATCCGGGATATACTCGCTAGCATGCCCAGACGAATTCAAGATGTGATTTTAGCTAGAGGGGGTCACACTCGATACTAAACATTTATCTGCTTTTACTTTATTAAAGAAAAACAAACAAAAAAACTTTTTTATTTTTACTTCATGAGCATATGCACTACTAGCGAATATACACTACTAGCGAGGTTTAGCATTATTTCCCATAAATTGTATCTAAATTTTATGAAATACTGATGAAAACGATTATTTTCTTATTAATTTAGCAAATTGTGTGGATAAAACTACCTATAATTATCAAACAAAGAAATATTAACATTTGAAATGGTTCATTGCTTAGGTGCCCGTTTTTTTTTGCAAATGAGTTTATGTTGTGTAGTAGCGGCTTAGTATTCCCCTTATCGATTGCTCGTGAATGTTTAAAAATACGACTTAGAGGTCTTCATCGATCTGGGCTGATATTAATCTGATGTCCTCTAGATCAACGATTACGTTCTTATTGGATTTGCTGGTTAACGAGTCAAATTGATATGATGCAGATGTAGATTAATTGCGAGACTATGGTACTTACCACGTTTGAAGCTGTGTTTTCGAGACGTTCATTGCAAAACGTTGACGTGTTTGGAGAACCACAGTAATCGCAAGACATCCGCTTAGGTTTAAGTTCTTGGCACATCACTCCCCTCAGTCGTTTGGCAATGTGGATTTCCTTCTTCGATTAATAAACAGACCGCCAGTTTTTTTTTATGGCAATCGGTAGCAGACGAGCAAACAGTACATGATGGTAAGTGATACTGTCGCTCATGAACCTTTGCTAGGCCGCTGCTGCCTATAGTGAACTAGGTGAAAGGAATGTGAATGCGTGCATGAATGGCTCGGTGATACCAAAGGCATCACCAAAACCCACCATACGCCAACACCCTCAGAAAGTTGCGCTCCCGGCATGCAGTAGCAATGCCTACCTTTGTTAGCCTGTGAATTCAGTGACTACCTTTGTTAAACTTCCACGAGTCCTTGACTATATATCATATTATTGGGTAGATAATCTTATTTATATCACAACACTGGTCAGATTTACGACTTGGTTCTAAGAATAATTTTCTTTTTCTTGTAGAAATAACTTGCTAATACTAGGGTATATCTTTAAGAGATCGACTGAACAGGAAGAGTAGACGAATTCTCTACTTATTTCTTCCTCTTATCGTAAGATCTTAGTAGTTTAATAAATTGCCATACTTTATGTAGCACGAAATAAAAATATTCCTTCTTGAGTAGATGTTTTCTGTTCCATAATATTAATGGGGTATATTACGTAAAAGTATATCCACGGTGTTATCATGCATTTACCATGTGCCGTTGAGACACAAGTGATGATTAACGTTATGTGTAAGTGCTTCTGTTGCAACGTAAACACCGTGGAAGCAGAAATATGGGAGCCGCTTGTGTAATACGGTTCTAAATGCATTCAAATTATTTATTTTTGCTATTGCGTTCCGTTTAGTTCGTTGTATTAATGTTTTTAAATTGTTTCTTTTATAACTATTAAATACTAGGGTAATAATAAATCGGGCTTTATGGTGACTCTTTAAGAATCACCACAAATTTCATTCGATTGTAAATCGTAAAAATCGTTTTTATAGTGGTAGGACCACGCTGTTGACAGTTGTCTGTCTACAACCGCGGGCCGGTCTGTCCGTAGTAGTACCACACTCTCGCAGAAAATCGACGTCCGAGTAGTAGCGATTTGTTACTGCGCTTCATTCGGTGAGCGAGAGAGACGGTAACACAAATTTCCGAGGGTGATTGCGTGTGATGAGTTTTTGCTTTTAGTATCACCGAACCTAAACGTATTCACACTCCCTTCACTTTCTTTGTGGCAGGCAGTGACCTTGCAAAGGTCTATGAGCGGCAGCAACACTTACCATCAGGTGTACTGTTTGCTCGTTTGCCACCATTCGCATTAAAAAAAACTCGACTGAACGATTAAAAGGAGAAAGGGCACTTAAACTAGTAACATTCAATGCGATGGCCAACCCGTCTGCCAACTGTAGCTTTATAGTCACATCGCCTCTTGGAGAGGTTTATAGTCAGTCTTGGATTTGTTCTGTAGATTTGTAGTTACAGAATCTGTAGTTATTGTCTGAGAATAATCGAAAATGTAATTACATTTGAATTTATCGATAGTGGATACAATTACAATCTTTTGTTGCTTACAATAAATGCATTGAACGATATGTCATTGATTGGATTGTAATTCTTTTTTCTCTAATTTTTGTTTCATTGTCTAAGTACATATTAAGCACAAGAGAAGTTAAATCTATACAAATAAATAAAATTGATGTGCCTGTTTATAATGTCTAAATGCTGAGCTTTTTTCATACTCACACGGTTATTTGCACACCTAAGCCTAAAATACAGTTTAAAATTTTCTTGTCGGTCAGTCTGTCTGTCTGTATGTTTGAGGTAATCTTCAAAGCGGCTGGACCGATTTTGATAATATTTTACTACCAGGTAGCTGTCTATATACGCAGTAAGGCGTAGGCGTACATTTTACGAGAGGATTGAAACCGAAGCAAAGCGAGGGCGGGTTGCTAGTTTTATATACTCTATTGCAATATTAAACTTAGTCGGTCAAAATTATTTCGATACGATTTACAATAAAATTTCTTTAATAACATTTATTTCGATTGAGTAATGAACATTTAACAGTTTTCACTTTTATAATATTTAAAGGATGTTTGCTAGACATTTACCAGTTTATAAACAGAAGCATGTCAACTTTCACTTACTATATTGACTTGTGACTCATAGTTGGAACTTACAATCGTGTTATGCCCTACTTTTAATTTAGTTCGTAGGAATTTTACTACGTTTTAATGTACGTATGATATTTTATGTTTGCTTTTCCTGTGGTGACGGAGTAAGAATACAATTCACCAATCCTGAACAAATCCCAGGCCCCAGTCCAGAATCTTTGCCGTGGCTGTCATAAGGTTAAATATGCTTATGACATTTGTGCAAGAGAAGAAAAACTCCAAACAAAACTCTATACCAACACGTTTGATCGGCGTAAATAGTACGTCAATTTCCCTCCTATTGTGAAGGAGGCTCACGCCCAACACTGGGCGGTAAATAAGCTGAAATCATGATGATTTTATTGGGACATTGAAGCTTTTTTTTTGTGTGTGTTTAGCTGTTGGCCGCAGATGGCCTTATTATATTTACGCGGTATATTTGTTGATAAGACGTTTCTGTATGCTTTCTACACTGACCTATACGAATATTTGACATTTATAATAAACTAGGTTTTCTTCGAGTAAAAAATTATATATATTTTCCGTGTGGATTAATAATGAGTGTTACCATCTCTTTCATCCTTTCCATGTGTTACTAAGGGAAATCTATACCAATAAATAAAATTGGAGTGTCTGTTTGTAATGTCAAAATAATAGGCTTTTTTCATGCTCATACGGTTATTTGCACGACACCTATGCCTAAAATAGCAATTAAAAAATTTTTGTCTGTCTGTCAGTTTGTTCCGGGTAATGTTCAAAACGTCTGGACCGATTTCAAAAATTCTTTCACCAATGGAAAGCTATAATATCAGGGCGTAAACTAGGCTATATTTTATCCCGGTATTCCCACGGAAACGGGAACTACGCGGGTAAAACGACTATAACCTATAACCGAAGCGAAGCAAGGGCGGGTTGCTAGTAAGTAAATAAAATCATTGAATGAGAAAAGAGGAAGAGAATACAAGAGAATTTGTAAAAAAGTACCGTACTTTATTATAAAACATGGTTATTATTAAAGTTTTTTTTTATGTGAAACATCTATAGGCGAGGGAGAACCCGATCGTTGGCGTGGCGTTAACGCCACGCTTGGATATGTACATTTGTGGTACAAAATCTAATTGTGGTACAAAACCAAAACCTATTATGCTAACGAAACTTTATGCCATACTAGCAACCCGCCCTCGCTTCGCTTCGGTTTCAGTCGCTTTACTCGCGGCGTAGTTCCCGTTCTTGTGGAAATACCGGGATAAAATATAGGCTATGTTACTCCCTGATATTATAGCTTTAAATTGGTGAAAGAATTTTTGAAATCGGTTCGGTGGTTTAAACGTGTAAGCGTTACAAACAAACAAACAAACATCCTTACTTTCGCATTTATAATATTAGTATGGATTAGTTCCTGTCGTAATCTTTTATGCATATGTATATACTTGTACAAAATAATTTCTATGTGTCACATCTACTAGGCATTCTGAGCGACGGCTCCCTTTTTTTTTCATTGATTTTTCTACTATCTTTATGTATTTGCAATAGCAGTAATATGGAATGATATATAAACTCTCTTGTCCATTTCAAGGATAGAAGTTGTCAATCTATAAAACAAAGAGATTGTTTATTAAATAATGCTACTTTATGTACTGAGAACAATGTTGGGGTTACAATGGCCTCGTTTTATGTGTTTATTGTCACACTGTCGATAGGGTTGGATGTGTAATCGTTGTCTGATAATGACAGTTTTCTTGTTACTTAACGATAGGGCAGTTTCAAACAGAGCTGTATTGTTTTAATATGATATGTGTTATTAATCCATATTAATAAATGCGAAAGTAAGCATGTTTGTTTGTTTGTTTGTAACGCTTTCACGCTTAAACCACTGAACCGATTTCAAAAATTCTTTCACCAATGGAAAGCTATAATATCAGGGAGTAACATAGGCTATATTTTATCCCGATATTCCCACGGGAACGGGAACTACGCAGGTAAGACTGAAACCGAAGCGAAGCGAGGGCGGTTGCTAGTTATGAATATATGAGAAATACACACTTCAAATGTATATATATTTTTATGAATGAAGTGATTTTATATTGAACTGTTTCTAAACGACTAGACCAATTTTGATATATTATTTTTGTTTGTATACCAGTGGATTCGGAAATGGAAATAAATAGATTGATTACAAGTGAGTTTTCTTTATTTCTTTAGATTTGGAGTGATTTGCGTTCCTTGGGTCGGACAGGTATATTTAACTGGTTCGTTGGTTTAATTAGGTAAGCTTTGGACTGGCGGTCATGAGGCAAAGAATAGTACTAACTTTTACCGCTAAAAAGCTCTGATTAACAATAAAGCATTTTAACAATAAGTCATATTGGCCGAGTTCTCTGATTGAGTTCTTTTTTGATAACTATTAGAGTTATTGTTCTAAAAAAAATTCATAAAATCGGACAACGCCCTATACTCTAGTTAAATTTTCCTTCTTAATTTACAAAGTTATTAATAGTTAATTATCATGAACTCGACCAGAAATTGTACTAAGTAATTGTAAGGCTGCTTAGTGAGTAATATTACTTACGCATGTTATCTTACAAAGGAAATTCCATAGCCGTAATGAGATCGTTTTGTTTAACAGCAAAGTTCAGTACAAATATGAATCGAGTATTTTAGTTGGTTTTATATAAAAATAGACGTTTATGGGCTAAGAATATATATATTTTTTTTAATGCTGAACGTACCTACTGAAAACATTTATTCAGTTCACATGTATGTTAATATCAAAATAAATGCTTTGCTAAAGTAGTCTCCCTTACAATGTATGCCATTACTTCCTGAAGAGGATGGACAGCGGTATCCTGTTGCAGCAATGCATATGTTGTACAATAAACCGTACTAATTATAGCAGCGTTTCCATTCGAGATTTATCAGAAGCGACCACGAATACTACCATAAATTATATGAGTAATGTCATAATCGTCACTTGTTGATGCTTATCTATAATTAACTGCACTATATTATTAAAAAGTTAATGTAGTCTTTATAGGGTGGAAAAAACTGCTGATGGTGTAGTGGTTAAAATACCGTCTTGCCGTGTCAGTGTCATGGGTTCGAATCCCACGCAAGACAAGAAGCAGGGTTCACATCAGGCAGGGTGCCGGTCATACAACTCTTGCGAAAGCTTTTGCAATATCTACTATTTGTACACATTGAGAGTGTTTTTAGGGTTCCGAACCCAAAGGGTAAAAATAAAACCCTATTACTAAGACTTCGCTGTCTGTCCGTTCGTCTGTCTATCACCAGGCTGTATCTCCAGAACCGCAACAGCTAGACAGTTGAAATTTTTACAAATTCTGTATTTCTGTTGGCGCTATAACAACAAATACTAAAAACAAAATATAATAAATATTTAAGGGGGCACCCATACAACAAACGGGATTTTTTTTGCGTTTTTTATAGATAATGGTACGGAACCCTTCCTGCGCGACTCCGACTCACACTTACAAATGGACAAAATCCTTATATTACGAGGGACTTTACAAACATACAATTAACGGACACAAATTACATTCAGACTCAGAACAATAATTTGTCGCACAAGGCGTTGTCCTACGTAGGATTCGAACCCTGGCACGATAAGTCGGTATCTTAACCACTACGCCATCAGCAGTTTTTTTCCACTCTAATTATAAAGACTACATTAACTTTTTAATAACATAGTGTTAGTTAACCATAGATAATAAGGCATCATTTAACATTGATCGTTCTAGTTTTAAACAAAAGGTAACAACTGTCGATTCTGTTCACGTTCCTGTTTCCGGTTCGTTTGTAGATATTTGGGTCGGTTTCACTTATAACTTGCGTTCACAAATCTAATAACTGCCAGTTAGCCTCGGGGGGGTAACTATAACCAAATAGTTATAGTAAATAGTTTAATTTCATCATTATTTCAGTTCACACACGTTCCACTGTAGGACTCGAGCCTCCGCCTTATTAGGAGTTTTTTTTTTTTTAAGACAACACCCTGCACTAAGGAAATAATCCTTGTATTGCGGGGGACTTTACAAACATATAACTAACGGACACAAATTACATCCAGACTCAGAACAACAATTTGTGGATCACACAAAGTGTTGTCCCGCGTGGGATTCGAACACTCGACACTGGCGCTGTAGGTCGCTATCTTAACCACTACGCCATCTATGCAGTCGACGGACATTTGACCTACTATCCGTGTAGTGACGGAGTAAGATTACTAAACACCACCCTATCTTGCACGTAGATGTCGTAAAAGATGACTAAAGGATATAATACGCATATAACATCTTTGCAAGAGAAGGAAAACTGTAAATGGAACCCTGCACCAACCTGTCTGACCAGCATGGTATAGTAAGGTCAATTTCTCTCCTATTGTGTAGAAGGCTCGAGTCCAGTGGGACGTGTAGGAGCTGAAATGATGATGACGACCTACTATACCACGCTGGTCAGACGTGATTGTGTAGGGTTTTATTTCGAGTTTTCTTCTCTTGTATAGATGTTATGTGTCTATTATATCCCTAAGTCGCCATTTCGAGTTTACATTATCTCAATTCATTTATATCCCGTTTATGCCTGCCTACAATAGAAAGGCAATTAACAGCCTGTACACTATTAGGTAGTCAACCGGTAAATTGTATTTTAAATTAAATTTGTTTTAGTCCTAAGAATAACAGCATTTCCCGGGATTGTTCGAAGATTAAACCTCGGTGTCATTTATGGAGATGATAGTAGATTCTCGCTTACAAGAGTTAATATGATATTAATGTATATTAGTCCCATTATATTGACCAGGAAAGAGAAACTCGCAAATTAACATCAATGCGTCTGCATAGTCTATTAGGCCAATTTTTATTACGTTTTGGAGGCATTTTAAGTAAGAATTAGAAATAGTCACTATATTTTATTCCCCGAGATTTTTGCTGAACTGAGCGGTAACTTTGAAACCTCTTTTAATATTAAACTTAACAAATAAAAATTGCAACGAACACTTTTCGAAAGTAACATAGCTGCGAGCCCATTTCTATTGTGCAGTTTAATGTCAGTCAATTTCAGCTGCCAATTGTGTTTTAAATTTAACTATATATACCTTTCGTCCCGTTTTGTGCTACACATTATCCAATTCACGCTATATTATCCTGTAATTACATCAATTGCTTGGTGACTTCATTGAAAACATTGACCTTTTTGCGGATTATATGAACCACGGCTGTACGCATCATTCGTTATCACTTACGGAAGAGCCAGCTCTCGGGACGCATTTATGCCTGACCCAGCTGGCCGACATCAGCTAGTCGAACGGCGATACGCGCGCGGTAAAGACGTATCAACGTCATTCCGCCACATAAAATATTACCCACATTGTATAATAATATTCCAATCAACCGGTTCGACCTGTTAATTATTTATTTGTTCATCGATCACGTGCGACATTTGATTATTATTTTTAACAGTGATTACAAAGCAGGCTTCGAAATTGTTAATATTCAGACATTAAAAGCGAAGTGTACAAATGATGTTTTATCGAGAAATCTGAACGGCGCAATATAAAAGGATTGCAGTGAAGTAGGATAAATTGTAAATATGCTTGTGTAAGTGGAAGTGTCCGAGAGCCGCCGGGAAACGGTAGTGTCGTGATGTACGAAGTGTCGTGCGTCGCCGGTAATAAGGTAGACGCTGCATACGCAGTCAAGAGCCTGTCGAACGTTATACCACCAGGCATGGGGCACACGGTCTCCGTGCAGCGCCATCATGCGCATTCCCATTCCTACAAACACAAACCTGAACTACCACCGCCTGTGAGCAAGCCTGATGCTTTGAAATCTCACGTGATGAGACTGCTCAAACGATCTAAGAGTCACACGCCAGCTACCAGGGCTGCAGAGAACCAAAGCGATCCGAGGAACTTCGACAGGCGAACGGTGTTCACACGGCCGGTGGTTGATGAGCAAAGACGCAGGAGGAATTCGTCTGAACGCCGCCGTAGCGCTGATAAGAGAGTGATGGTGACAATCGTGGACGGTCTCCCGGTTGTCGTAACCGGACAGAACCAGGTGCCACAACCGCCTCAGCATCCCCCGCCTGTAACTCCACATCACCGACATTCCTACAAGGTATGAATAGTTTAATGTAAATTTTTATTATCATACAGGTAAAAGAAATTGTCGTTTATTTTTCTTTTTAATATTTGACAGGTAATTAATATATTCCGTATAATATACTATCCATGTTATGACAGAATAAGAATACAATTCACCACTCCCTATCTTGCCCGTGGATGTCGTAAAAGTACGACTAACTAATTATTGACTAACTAATACACATATAACGTCTATGTAACAGAAGGCAAACTCGAAACAAAACTCTATACCAACCTGTCTGACCAGCATGGTATAGTAATATCCATTTCCCTCCTATTGTGAAGGAGGCTCGGGTGGGACGTATATAAGCCGGAATGATGATGATGAATTAATATAATTATTTTCGTTAATGATATAAAAAAGGAAAACTCGAAATAAAACCCGTTACTAACCCATCAGACCAATGTGGTATAGTACTTTCCCTCCTTTCGTGGAGGAGTCTTGCGCTTAGCATTGGCACGTGTATGAGCTGATACATATTTTTATAATAATTAAATATTCTCGGCTCATATCACGCAAATGTTCTTCACATTGATACTGTACCGATATTTTGTTCAGTTGAATTACCACGTTTATTTCTTCTCAATTCCTCTAGTTGTCTCTTATGAAACCGAGAACGGGGTGATGTTCTAACATTTTGTTTACATTCATACGGAAATAATGTGTTGGATTATAAATTTGACATGTTGAATTTATAACGTGTTTAACCTAAATGATCTCGTGTTTATGGCTGACATTAGTAAGACAATTGGGACTGATACGTTTGCATATTTATGTAATGTATGTATTTTGTACGATTGCGTCACAAGTGCGTTATCTAAATTGCCTACGAGTAAGGATGCGAGGATAATGTTCACGTATAATTATTTATTTATGTACTTCATTATCATTTTAGCTTGTACACCTCCCACTGTTGGACTCGAGCCTCCTCCACAGTAGGAGGAATATTGTTCTACTATACCACGCTGGTCAGACGTGTGACGAGGGGGTGAATTGTATTCTTACTTCGTCATCAGTCGTTCGGATTTGTGTACTTGTGTGTGACAAATTTATACTTACTACATAATTATTAAGCATGTTTTTTACGTTAAGATCTAATTTCTTGAATGCTACAGATGTTTTGAATTATTAATTGCGAAGAATAAAAGAAGGGTATTTGTAATATTTGTATAGATAACTTTATAAAAACTAGCCTTAAAATTTATATAGTGATGCCGTGTTGGTTAATTGGTTCTAGCTAACAGCGATTTTAGTGTCTTGGGTTCTTTTTTGAGAATAAAATTGTGAGTTAACTCTCTCGTTGGTTCAGTATTATTGTTTTTTTTTACAGCCAGTGTTATTGTTCTAAGTTTTGAAAATACAAAATAATATACATAAACCTCGCAGGGGCGCTTACATAGGCGGCTTTTACAACTGTATTGCGGTAGTAATGGCTGGTGAAATATTGTTTATTTCCTGGAAACGCGCTGCAGAGGCGCTTCGTTTGGTGCAGGGCCCAAAAATCACCCTGTGGTTTGCAGGGGTTTGTGCCCCTGGTATTGTAGAAGATTTTAACCGGTAGTTAGAACTGCACATCAAATGGACTATTTGCTCATCTGTCTATGTTAGTAATAAAAAAATAATATATGCCAGTGTTACTTGATTGCCAAAACAAAAACAAGTATAATATTAAATAACACCGAGGACATGATTTATATTATTTTGGACATAGTCAATTTGTAACTGACCTCACAATGAGACTATTAGCACACTATCGTGCAGTTAGCGGTATTTAGTTACGCCATATTATACGGCCCAGGCAAAAAAATAGGCTTCTGGTATCACGTTCATTTTTATACACTAAACGGTCCGTTATATAAAATTTCGTTATGATTGTTGTACGCTTGTTTAAATGTGTTTGTGATGAAATGATTTTACTCTAGTTGCGACATTTTTATTTTAATTTTTGCCTTAGTTTTTTCGCGAGCTTTGATTTATAATTAAATAATTACTTTTTGCAAAAAAAAAAGATATAAACCGACTTGAATATAGACAATGTAAATTCATTTTTAGATTTTTGTTGATTTTTCGAAAACAGCTTGTACGATTTCGATAAAATTTTCATGGGACCATTTTAACAAAAAAATAATTTTTCAAAACAAGTGGCGGGGTTATGCGCGAACAAACATAAAAAATACAATCATCCGAATTGAGAAGCTCCTCCTTTTTTAGAAGTCTGTTAAAAATGTACGTGTATCGTTTAGTTTAGGTGTCATTTCTATCTGTAGTTGAGACATCTTTGATATTGATTGCATGGATTAGTGATTAAGATATTGAGCTACCATGCCAGTGTCATGGGTTCGATTCATATGCAGCACAATATTTCGTGCAGTGTCGTAAAAGACCTTTAAGGGATAAAACACGCATATAATGTCGATGTAAGAGAAGGTAAACTCAAAATCTCGTGTAAACCAGCGTGGTATAGTAGATCAATTGCACTCCTATTGTGGAGGAGGCTTGAGCCCAGCAGTGGGACGTATATGGGCTGAAATGATGAATGTGAATGAATGACACATTGTTTAGGTGTTTTATTCATCGCGTAGAGTGTTATTTCTATTAGCTAATTGCATATTTGTGAGACATCTTTGATATTGATTGCATAGATGCCTTAGTGTTTAATATATTGAGCTACCGTGCCAGTGTCATGAGTTCAATTCACATGGCAATATTTTGTGCCATATATTGTTGTTCTGAGTCTGGATGTAATTTGTGTCCGTTAAATACCTATATGACCGTAAAATTCCTCTCAATGACATGGTCATCATCACAGTTCATATACGTCCTACTGTTGGTCTCGAGCCTGCTCCATAATGAGAGGGAAATTGACCTACTATATCACGCTGGTCAATCATGTTGGTATTAGGTTTTATTTCGAGTTTTTCTTCTCTTGCATGGATATTATATGGATATCCATTAACACGTTAAACGCCGGCCTGATTTTTCAGTTTCCATTTGGGTCGTGGGGGACACCATGTAGCCGACATACAAGTTATTCCGTTGGAGCCGTGGGGGATAACATGTGACCGTGAATCAGGGACAATTTTAAGCAAAATAGGGTCATAAATTACTTTTCTTTGGTGTTTACTACGTGATTCACTACATTTTAAAGCCCATAAAGCAATAAAAAATTATCATTAAAATTTTAGAAACAAGCGATTTTATGCTGGCTCCATATACCACATATGCCAGATAAGTGGGCCCCATGGTGACCCCTATGTATTCTTGCATAGATGTTCTATGTATATTATATCTCTTAGACGTTTTTTACGACACGCACGGCCAAAAAGGGTTGGTGAATTGTATTCTTAATCCGTCACCACTTGCAGTATAAGGATTATTTCCTTAGTATGTATCACATTGAAGACGAAGATGAATCTTGTGCGCTACTTGGTTTTCTCGATTTTCCTTTACGGCGTTGAGACATAAACGCTGAGAGCAGCTAACCGAAACCGCATTGACGCTTTTGAGATGTGGTGATGGAGGAAAATGTTGCGTATACCTTGGACTGTACATAGGACCAAAGCATCAATTGTGGAACAGATCAAAATCAGGACCAGGCTATCAACAACTCGCTTTAAGAGGATACTCGAGTATTTTGGCCATATAGCAAGAAAGGAAGATGCAAATCTGGCAAAGCTAATGGTCACAGGGAAGATAGAAGGAAAGAGGCCTCGCGGTCGTAGCCCGATGCGCGTTGATCAGACCAGATCCGCACCGTTCTTAAGACTCCAATACACGAGGCTCTACGGATCACTACCAACAGGTCCAAATGGCGCTCTATTATACAAGTTCGTATCCTGACGGACAGGGGTCACTACTCCCAGTAATGGGCAATACGAATCAAGGAGGAGGACTTAGTATGTATAGTGTGTTGTCAAAAATATATAACCGTGTCTGTTGAGCGTGTTGGATCTTTTTCGTTAAGTAGCTTATTATGATCATCGTTTAACAGTAGCTGGGTTGCTGTCCTTACTGCCTAGATTAGAATAAAAAGTACCTACACATTCTATTCACGGTGACAATATTTTTTAAGAGATGATGTTATCTGTAGATCATGGCAAGACATGTTTTGTACATATCTTATCTGAAACCACATGGGCTTATATCTACTTAAATATTCTGTTGTAAATTTGTTGTGTATGATTGTGTGACATTATAAAGTAGCATAGGTTTCTTTACATTTGTTTTAATTGGTGATATGGCTTTCCCCTATTTTGGAATTCATAACTCCCAACAGTGAACGTTGATAAACTGATGTATTCATGACAAAATAGTTGTATTTAAATTTATTCTTGATCACCATACTATCTCAGCCTGAATGAGTCTCACTGTTGGGCTTGGGTCTTCTACGCAATAAATTGACTTACTATTCTACACTGGTCAGACGTGTTGGTATAGCGTTTTGTATCGATTTTACCTTCTTTGGCAACGATGCTATCTGCATATATCCTTTAGTTGGCTTTTACGACACCCACGGGTAAGAGAAGAGGTGGTAAATTGTATTCTCACTCCGTCACATTACATATTGTGAAAATTTTGGCAATAGTTTTATGATCGTATGGCATTTAGATGGAGTTGGCCCAGGTCGATGCAAATGTCTTAATCGTCTTATACGACGTCTACGAGCAAGGATTGGTAGTATTCGTAGCCGCTACAACACAGCTAAAGGCTTATACCTATAATCCTTACTTTCTTGCTAATATTTTAAATGCGAAACTAAGTTTGTTCGTTACCCGTTCACGCTTAAACCACCGCACCGATTCCAAAAATTCTTTCACCAATGGAAAGCTATAATATCAGGGAGTAACATAGGCTATATTTTATCGCAGTAAAACCATGGGCACGGGGGTTACGCGGGTAAGGTGACTGAAACCGAAGCGAAGCGAGGACGGGTTGCCAATAACTTATAATAACTTTACTGTATCAATGTATCTATTTATGTGAACGCTTATACAGTGTATAATATACACGTATCGTGTTACCAGGTCGTTACCCTACATTGAAAACGGCGACCAACCTTTTTTTTTTCACACCGGCACACATACAAACGGAGTGCATGTTAGATGCATTACGAAATGGTCGGCTGACGTTTAAAAGCGATAGTCTGTGACTAATCACGTGGATATTGGAATTGATTTTGATATTGTTTGCCCTCGAATCTGCAGGGACGTGATGTGAAAGGAAATTTCTTTTTATATCATTTAACTTAGTCAGTTTTAGCGTAGTGTTGATAGGTCTTTCAATCGCAATTTAAAATCTTTATATATATTTCTTGTGTACGTGTTTATGTCACTGAACTCCTCCTAAACGCCTGGACCGATGTTGATGAAATTTTGTGTGTGTGTGTTCAAGGGGATTCGAGAATAGTTTAGATTCACAATTGGACTCCGTAGGTGGCGCTGTTGTCGATTTTAAGGATAATTCCTTTTATTTTATTTGAACAGAACAACGTCTGTTGAGTCAGTTAGTTGTTTTATAAATTTTAAAAATTTTTATTCATAAATTACTAATTTGGAAATGTTCTTATTCTGTTGACGAATTTTTAAATGACAAATTGTAAATAATTATATAATAATCTTCTATAATTTTAATTAAATAATGTAATGTATGAAATAATCTAATGGTAGTAATTAATCAATGTTTTGTAATACTATTATGACCTACTTTATAGATTTCGTATTTAATTTATTTGCAAGAAAACTTAAAATATAAATCAACATTTAAAATGAATAACGCTGTAGGTACTATTGCATGCCCAACATAGGTATACTATTTAATACTATATAATTGTAATAACATATGCACAAAATGTAACAGTTAAGTAATAAATGATTCTCCTTCTGATTGCCCGATGAAGTTTTCATGCGTACGGATTACCGTATGTATACGTACCGTAGATGGAATGGACGGAGGATACCTCCAGCATAGCTTAATAGCTATGCTGGAGGTATCCTCCGTCCATTCCATCTATCCATTTCAGCTCATATGTCCCACTTCTGGGCTCGAGCCTCCTTCGCAATAGGAGAGAAATTGTACTATACCACGCTGGTTAGACGTGTTAGTATAGAGATTTATTTCGTGTTATCCTTCTCTTGCATAGATATTGCCATATATTTAATCTCTTAGTAGCATTTTACGATACCCACGGTTGAATTGTTTTTGAAATGAAACTTGTTTAGAATAGTTGTGATTTCAAACTCGATGGAACGAAAAAGCGAGTCCATAGAGACACAAACACCTAAATGTATAGGATTCAACCGGCGAGAGAATGAGATAAAGGATGATTGATAAAGGATAAAGAGCTTTCACTTCTGCCATGCGTACTTTGTAGGTACACACGCTCTTTTTTGTGATTCGTCACTACACGAAAATGGAGGTATCCTCATTTACTTGTTATTAGCATTCGGCTTAGTTGTGATTCTATTAGTATCGTTATAGATCCTAAGCTCTCCGCTAACAGATGCCGTTGCATACTCTCTCTGATTGTGAGTACTTATTTGATTTGCTCGAAACCGGGGTCAATGTAACCGATCCTAACATATGATTTTCGCTGTAATATATAATTCTAGTATCCAATTCACTATAATTTCAATACCAAAATTGCTATAGCCATTCAAAGCTAACAAAGAAACCACAATATTTGTTATAGTCACATCCATGCAATCGACGTTTACGTAATCAATTCCAATCGGTAACGGATAAACAGAACTAGTTCCTTGAACGAAATGGCTATATTGGACCGCACGTGTTACTACTTACTAATTTTATTTTTAGCACAGCAAAATTACATAAGGACTACTTTCGGTAGCTTACATACCCCGCTGAAGAGAATTTCGATTAATCATATCTCTTGATAACCGTTATATTAACAGTTCATGTTACGATATACGTATATTGGATGCAAAAACTCTTCAATAAATTATAAGGTGGAAATTTTTTGTCCTGTTCCGTGTATTCAACTTTGAGTAAACGGGTTATGTTACAAGTTTTCATGTGTCCTGCATAACTCCTTAGCGTTTCTTCCAATACCTTATTATTTGTTGTTCGTTGTTAAAATTATGTTCGTGCCTTTATTTGGAAGCGCAATTTGACCAAATGAAAAAAGGGTTGTAATTTCTTGTAGGGTTCAATTTTATTTGACTATAGAAATTCATTATGGTCTGTTGAGAACAGGTGCCGAGAGGTTTCGCAAAATAGTTTTATCGCTTTGACCTAACAATTATTATAGATATGGTTAAATCTTAAATCCTAATGATGTTTCTATAACTACAATTTTTCTAAACACCATTGACGATTTGTGATAATAGAATAGAATAGAAACAATATAAAATAATCTTAATTGATCAATGCTTTGGAGGATTCCAATGGTAGTTTTAGGTGTGACGCCGTAAAAACTCAGATTTATAGACTTCTCAAATACAATTGATATGATGATTTTGAAGGTTTGTTAAATTTTTTAATTTTGCCACTATTGTTTATGTTTATGTTATAAAATAGTAAGTAACTGTAAGACATAATTTAAGACTTCATGATCCACAAGGTCAACCAATCATCATCGTCAGCACTTATCTCAATTACTTGGGGTCGACTCTCAATATACTCTTCTTTCATAGTACATATTGCCTCAACTCTCTTTGGGAATGTAATTGTTCGCCTGACGCCATCAGATGGAGTTGGGCGCAGGTCGAGGACAAACTCATAGTTGCCTTTTCAAACACTCACGAGCAAGGGTTGATAGTATTTATAGCTAACACCATACAGTTTAATCATCATCATCTCAGCCCACATATATCCCACTTTTAGACTTGGGCCTCCTCCACAATAGGAGGAAAATCGACCTACTATAACCACGTTGGTCAGGCGTATTGGTATAGGATTTTATTTAGAATTTTCCTTTGCATAGATGTTGTATACATTTTTAATCCCTTTGTCGTCTTTTATGACATCCACGGGCAAGAGGGAAGGTGGTGAATTGTATTCTTAATCCGTCACCACACGGAAGACGGTCAGGTCAATCAATACAGTTTAAATAATATCGTTAACATGAATCTCACAAAAGTTATATATGCGGATATCAAGTTTTTGCCTATTACCCAAATTAAATATAATTATTTTGTTTATGCCACTGTTGTCTGTTTCCCACGCCTTTCAAATTGTACTGTTGTATTTTAGTAAAATAACCGCTAAAATTTAATTATTGTGAACGCGTTCCACATTTTGAACGATGGCAAAGGATACGTGGGCAGGTTTAAACCATTTGTAGATTGGCTTTCTAACATCGTTGCTTGGCTACTTTGTAGTTTAACTAGTTAGCCTTTAGTATAGATTGATTTCTATATTTAGTACTATTCATCTTTTCCGTGCGGTGACGAAGTAAGAATATAATACACCACTTCGAATCCTGCCCGTGGGTGTCGTAAAAGACGATTAAGACGTTGAAAGCCATAGGGGTCACCATGGGCCCCACTTATCTGGTATATGGAGCCAGCATAAAATCGCTTGTTTCTAAAATTTAAATTATAATTTTTATTGCCTTTTAGGGACTTTAAAATGTGATGAATCACGTAGTAAACACCGAAGTAACTTGTGACCTTATTTTGCTTAAAGTCGTCCCTGGTTCGCGGTCATATGGTGTCCCCCACGACTCTAATGGATCAACTTGTATATCGGCTACATGGTGTCCCCCATAACCCAAATGAAAACTGAAAAATCAGGCCGACGTTTAACGTGTTAATGGATATGCATATAATATCCATGCAAGAGAAGAAAAACTCGAATTAAAACCGTATACCAACCCGTCTGAATAACGTGGTAAAAAAAGTAGGTCAATTTCCCTTCTACTATGGAGAAGGCTCGAGCCTAGCAGTGGAACGTATATGATGATAAATGTCTCTGACATAGAAAGAAAACATAAAATTCTATAACAACTCGTCTGATCAGCGTAGTTTAGTAGTTAATTTTTCCACCTATAGTGAAAGAGGCTTTAGCCCAATAGTGAGACTTATATGTGCTAAGATACAGATGATTTTCATCTCCATCTTCATGGATCATTTGAGTCCTAGTGCTGGCCTCTAGCCTCCTCCACAATGGGAGGGCTATTGACTCATTATATCACGCTAATCAAGCGGATTGGCATTCGAGTTTTCCTTCTTTTTCATAGATGTTTTCTTCATATTATATTCCCTTTGTCGTCTTTCACGACATCCATGTGCAAGATTGGAATTGAGAGATGATGTTCAATGCACAATTAGTTCAACGAAATAAAAAAGTTGTAATCATACTTTTATTTTCCTCATTACATTTCGATGTGAAAACTCAAAATAAATATTACGCAAGCATAATATGTTGATAGAGACAGGAATAGTTTATCAATGGTAAACGTTTCAAGTTTATCGCAATGATAACAGACGCTATCTTGTTCTATTACTGAGAGATCAACATTATTGTATCATAGTTTCTTTTCATTACTGCTTGTTATTCCGTGTGGTGACATAGAATACAAAACATCACCCCCTTTCTTGCACGTGGGTATCATAAAAGATGACTGAGGGATATAATATGCATATAACATCTATGCAAGAGCTGGAAAATTCGAAACAAAACCTTATGCCAACAGGTCTGACCAGCGTTGTATAGTAGATCCATATCTCTTTCATTATTGAGGAGACTCGAAGCCAATAGCGGGACGTATGTTATCTTGTTGGTTTCGTCGTATAAGTATGTAATTCACAATCATTAGGTACAAGTGCTGTGTCACGAAGGAAAATTTGAATCCAACCTGTCGCAAATTGTCTTGCCAACGTTGTTAGGTTTAAGGGTTCGTCCCTTTCTGGAAAAGGCCTAGGCTTATTAGTAGAACATATATAAGGCTCAAAAACACAATATAAAATTTCAAACAATAGACTGAACCCCAAAGAAATTTGAAATACATTATCCTTACGGTTTTATGGCGTTTGCATTTGATTTCTAATTTCTTTGGCATGTACATAGGATGAATGTCAGTCAATCACTGTCAGATAAAATCTTTAAAACAATTATATTTCAAACTAGCAATCCGCCCTCGCTTCGTTTCGGTTATAGGTTATAATCGTTTTACCCGCGTAGTTCCCGTTCCCGTGGGAATCCCGGGATAAAATATAGCCTAGTTTACGCCCTGATATTGTAGCTTTCCATTGGTGAAAGAATTTTTGAAATCGGTCCAGCCGTTTTGAAGATTACCCGCAACAAACAGACAGACAGACAGACAAAAATTTTTTAATTGCTATTTTAAGCATAGGTGTCGTGCAAATAACCGTGTGAGCATGAAAAAAACCTATTATTTTGACATTACAAACAGACACTCCAATTTTATTTATTGGTATAGATCTGTAATCATCTTTTCAGCACATATATGTCCCACTGTTGGGCTCAGGCCTCCTCAGGCCCAGGCTCTCCTATTGAATATAACTCTATAATGGGAGTGGAATTGACTTACTATTCGACACTGGTCAGATGTCTTGTAATAGGGTTTCATTTCGAGATTACCCTCTTTTGCACAGATGTTATATGCTTATTATATCCCTTAGTCGTATTTTACAACATCCACGGGTAGATAGGAAGATGCGAATTGTATTCTTACTCCGTCACCACGCGGATAATAATGTATAATACTCTCGTAAATATTAAAACTTGTTTAAATACGTTATCGATTGGTCTATAGTAATAGATAGAGTCTATAGGAATAGTAAGTTATAGCTATACGCGTCAATTCACTGTCGTTTTCCAATTGGCAAGAATAATTGGCTGTCAATACTTTTAATTAAGGAAACATTACTAGTGAAGTATGTAGGAGGTTTCTTTACGAGGATTAATATGCCAATTGATCATTACTCTTTCATTCCTGGAGAAAGTCAATTGAATAATAAGCAAGACTGCACAATTAGAGTAATAAATATACACTGTATTCTTAACCACAGGCTGCACAGATGGCGTTGTGGTTAAGATAGATCTACCCTGCCAGTGTCGCGGGTTCGAATCCTATGCAGTACAACACTGTGATCCACAATTTGTTCTGAATCTGCATGTATTTTGTGTCCGTTAAATTATGTTTGTATAGTCCCCGGTAATGCAAGGATTATTTCCTTAATGTGGGTTGTTGGTTAAAAAAAAACAGAGAGAGAAATGTCTGAAACTAATAAAGCTGTTGACATCCACTGTTTGATAATTTCTTGATTACATTATAAATTACAGAAACATGAAAATATTAAAAATTTATATCTCAATTATTATATATCCTAATTTCCATTCGATAGTTTCATTAGCACTTAAAATGTAATTTGTGTTCATTCATCTTTCCCCTTCAATTAGCGATGTAAAAATAGAGCTTAGAAGTCATCATCATCTAGGCTCATATACAGCCCACTGTTGAGCTCGCTCCAACCCCATTATGGAAGGTAAATTGACCTACTATATCACGCTGTTCTGACGTATTGACATAGGGTTTTATAACGAGTTTTCCTTCCCTTGCGTAGTTGTTATACGCACATTGTATCCCTTGGTCATATTTTACGATATCCACGGTCAAGAGGAGATGTGGTGCCGAGGCCGCGGGTGACGTGACCGGGGATTAGTTCGTCACCCGCCGAGAGGCCGACCGCGTGAGGAAAGACCGTCGATGGTAGGGTATCCCAAGTAGGGGGGTATTCCGTCGGGCCGACCACTGATGACAAGTAACCCTGCTCCGGTGGTCGGTCCAACGACGAAAGCGACGTGGTGTTCGGGTGTTGCGTGCTTACGCCCCTCTATCGCCCCGGACGGAGTGGTGCGAGGAGCGAGCCGACCGCAGTCCCCCCCCCCCGAAAAAAAAAAAAAAGAGTATGTGGTGAATTGTATTCCTATTCCATCACCAGGCGGATGTTGATATGCAATGTTAATAATAAAACACGTGCTTTATGGGGGGTCATATCCCTGTATATGTTTGTAATTATATATTTGCGTAACGTAACTATTGTTTACGGATGTTGTCAACGTGTATTTGTAATTGCATACAAATATATAACTAAAGGCGATCATTAAAATTTATGATTGTACTGAATTCATCATCTTGCTCTTATCCCAATTACTTGGGGTCGACGCAATATGTCATCTGTTTTGACATATTGCAAAAAGTTTCGGCAATGACTTTTATGACCGGCCGCCTGCCTGACGTCAACCCTCCTTGGGAATGTAATCGTTGACCCAAATGGTACCAGATGGAGTTGGTCCGGGTCAATCTGGGGTTCTTAGTCGTCTTTTACGACACCCACGAGCAAAGCAAGGGTTGGTAGTATTCGAAGCCGCTACCACACACCAATATGATTGTACTGAATTGTTCAAATTAAATAACCTCATTAATAAACATTGCAATAATGATTAAATTATAACGAATTAAGTATGTGCTGTTATGTTATTGTAATGTCATTTTAATATATGTAGAACTAAAATTGATTCTATAAAAGGATATTGTTTTTATTACTGTTGGTGGCAAACGAGTAAACAGCACACTTAATGCAAGTGACACTGCCACTCAATGACCTTTGATAGGGCGCTGCCTATCGTAAAGAAAGTGAAGGAGTGTGAATGCATATAATGAAGTTTGGTGATACTAAAGACAGCACCAAAACACTACACGCAAACACTCAAAAGTTGGGCTGCCAGTTCTCTCCCCTCTCTCTTTTCGTTACGACCGAAGTGCAGTAAAATATTGCTACTATACTCTGACATCGATTTTTTGCGAGAGTGTGGTACTAACCCGTACGGATCGATTAGAAGCTGTAGAGAGAAGACTGTCGACAGTGTGGGATTTACCACAAGTGGGCATTATTACATGCAAAACAATAACTTTAAATATTTTCGTCATCGTGATCTTAGCCCATATACATCGCACCGTTGGGCTCAAGCTTCCACCACAATAGAAGGAAATTTGTGCTCATAAAGTCATCTTTCCCCTTTAATGAGAGACGTAAAAATAGTGCTAAGAAATTATCAAAATCATCTCAGCTCATATACGGCCCACTGTTGGGCTGGGGCCTCCTCCATTCTGGAAGGTAAATTGATTTACTATACCATGCAGATCAGACGTGTCTGTATAGGCTTTTATTTCGAATATTCTCTTGCACAGATGGTATCCCTACCCATATATTAAATCACTTAGTCGTCTTTACACCCACTTAAAAGAAGGGGTGGGTAATTGTGTTCTTACTCCCTCACCATACGGATAATCATCATCATCATTTCAGCCTATCGCCATCTACTGCTGGACGTAGGCTTCATGTTAAGCCACAGAGTGCGGTCTTATGCCGCCTGCATCCAACGACGCCCAGCAACTTTCACATGGTCTTCGGTCTACCTAGTGAGGTGTCCTACACTGAATCGTCTGATCGTAGTCGCCATTCCAGAACCTTTCTTCCCCAGCGGTTGTCAGTTCGTCAAGCGATGTGGCCTGCACATTGTCATTTCAGCGTGCTATTTCTTTGTGCTATGTCGGTTACACCCGTTCTTCTGCGGATTGCCGTACATGCGGATAATACTAACATAATATTATCTATCGATCTTAATATGTTGTAACTATACTCGGCTGGTTATATCACTCGGTATCTAAAGTATTAAGTTTTACGGTACTTTTATATATGTTGCAATTTCCTTGTGCGAATAGTTTTAAGTTTATTGGCTAAGTTCAAGCTTCGGGCGTATATGGTAGGACTTATATTGCTCACGTATATAACTTGATGTAACTTAGTGTAGGTGCATCTTTGTAAATTTGCGATGTAGTTATTAATTTTGTTAATTTTGCACACGGCATCTTGTATTTATGATGCGAGATTCACGAATATACATATAGTGGAATTACACCCAGACTGAGAATAAATAGTCACATATTTATCTAAAGCACATAGAATTGGACCAATGACACCTAGCTTGCAAGGTCGTTATTCAGACTACGATGCCATCCGTGCAATCAGAACATGAATTTCAGTTCAAGTTGATAAGCTAATTCAATGTTATATGCGTATTTAATCCTCTAGTCATCTTCTGCAACACCTACTGGCAAGACATGGGTTGGTGAATTGTATTTTTATTCCGTCACCACACGGAATATTATAACTAGCTAAGTGCGAGTCGGAGTCACGCACGAAGGGATTCCGTACTATATCTATAAAAAACGCCAAAAAATCGTATTTGTTGTATGAGAGCCGCCCCCCTTTAAATATTTATTTTATTTTGTTGTTACTATTTGTTGTTATAGTGGCAACAGAAATAGATAATATGTAATAATTTCAACTGTCTAGCTATCGCGGTTCCTGAGATACAGCCTGGTGACAGATAGACAGACAGTTAAGTCTTAGTAATAGGGTACCGTCCTTACCCTTAGGGTACGGAACTCTAATAAAATACATTACACCAAATACAAAGGAGTTGTAATTAATATCAAAATTGTTGCAACCCATTTTTAATAGATTTGGGTTCGAACCTTGTTCATTGTAAAATTTTATCGTTCTTACATATTTGGGTTTTTAAGTTAACCTATTTTTATCGCTTTCTAATCTTGGTTTTGAATTTTTTCATTTAAATAAATACCAAATACAAGATACTTTTGACAGAAACATTAAACGCGATATAATATCCTTAAAATTGTTATATCCTCTAAAATACCTACAAGATTATTATTGTCCAAGGAGTATTGCGTTCTGTAACTGTCTAACTTAATTACCACCATGATTATAGTAATTATGTTCCCTTATTATGTTGTTACCAAGTTTCTTGTACAATGTTAATTTTCATATAACACAATTTGGTCGTTACACGCATGTCTCATTTGACTATTAATTTTGCCTTCACAGAACCTGCCTATTAATTTTGCGGGTTTATAACCAAGTGGTTTTCATAAACGTATATATGTTAATTTTAATAGTATGAGTAATGTGTTTGTATTGTATATGGAGTACTATATAACTTTACGTATGAATAACCCGCGCTAATAAAGAAACGAATCTAAAATGGCGGCTATTGTAATGACAGGTTGGACCGTCAGCAAAACACTTCTGGATGTAATTTTTTTAAAGTAGACCTTTGTTATTTGATAATAAGTAGTAAGCAAAGTATTTAGAAAGCCAGTAACTGCTAATTAAAATCGTGAACAGGTATGAGTTCCTTACTGTTCTAGACAAAAATTTATACGTTCTAGGTTTTCCAACATACATACATAATTTATATTATATATTGAATAATAATGGGCAGGCCACATCGCTCGTAGAACCGACAACCGTTGGGGAAGAAAGGTTCTTGAGTGGCGACCACGAATCAGACGGCGCAGTGTAGGACGTTACTAGGTGGACTGACGACATTCTCAAAGTCGCAGGGAACCGTTGGATGCAAGTGGCGCAGGACCGTTCCGAGTGGCATTCTCGTGGGGAGGCCTATATCCAGCAGTGGACGTCTGTAGGCTGATGGATGGATGGATTGAATAATGGATGAAATTCTTTGCGCGAGTCCGATTAACACTTGGTCGGTGTTTAATGCGTATATTATTTTAAATATGTTTTCTCACTGCATTACAATTATTAATAAAGCAAGAAATTAAATTTATTAAATTCAAATCATTTATTATGCATTAACCTCCAGAGGGCGCTTACATATTGTCAAGTTAACAAAATTAAATTATCCAAAAAAATAAACTACCACTGGATCGGAACGCGTCCGCTACTAAGAAGATCCGGCAAGAAACTCAACGGGCAAGTCTATTATTTTTAATTATTTTTTAAAATTAAACAATATAATAACAATAAACAACAACGAACGTCAATAACAAAGAAAAAGTAAATAAAGAACAGTAAATAATAAAATATTAACAAGAATAACTCCAGACATATTAATCTGATTATTAATTTGCGTGTACCCACGTGTATGTGTGTAAAGAAGGGCATTAAGTGCGAGGAAAAGGGAATAAGCGTTGCCATTTGTCATTCGTTTCTTTATTATACAAACAACGGATAGGTATTTAATTTGTGCAACAAACACCTTTACATGTTTCTTGTTCCTTCTCCACTTAAAAAATTCAGATCCGAAACTATGAAAAACAAAAAGTATATAAAAGTGAAGGCGCTGTTGTGCCGCTTGTTAGTGCCTATTTTCGTCAAACAACGTGGAACGCTTGACTGATCATATTTTCACCTAATCGTTAGCGACGGCTAAGTTTTGCTCTTGTTATACGTCGATCACAATTGATTAGAAAGTGTCCGACTAAAGAAAATAAATTTACAAAACGTGATATAACTAGATTTGTGGGTAAAACTATCCTTGACTTTGTTATAACATTAAAAAAAATTAACTGAATACAAAAACGACGAATCATTGCTTTTCTAGCAATTGTATTTATAATGTATAAATTAATGTTGTTTTTAGTAAAAATCATTGCTGAAATCATAGCTAAATTGTAACTATGAATGCTAAAATGTTACTTTACTTAACATATGACATCTAGTGACGAATGCCGGTACTAAAAATGTTAGTGTAACATAGTTAATTTCAAAAATTTCACCTAAAATTAAGTTATGTTATGCCTTTCAATATGTATTGATAATAATGTTTATTAGTTTATATAAACACAAATTTTCATTACTTCAACTTTATTAATGTCGCTACTGTATACTAGATGGCGCTGCGTTAACATTACCTAGCTTCTTAGAACGCTCGTAAACAATACGTTATTTTTATAGTCACGTCTAGACATCAATATAAATAATTAATAATGTTGGTAAATAAATAAAAAAAACTTCAATTTAATTGTGAAAACACAATGGAATAAAATTCTTAGTATTACTTGCGTTTTTAATTTATTAAAAAGTATACTACTTGTTATTACTATACTAATTTGTATTATATCGCCTTTTGTAGTGGCTTGGAATACTTTTTTCGTCAGCTATGATATGGACATTTCATCATTCATTATCATTTCGGCTCGTATACGCGGCACTGCTGAGCTCGAGCCTTCTCCATAATAGAAGGGATTTTGACCTACTATATCCACGATGGTCAGACGTGTTGGTATAGGGTTTTATTTTAAGATTCCTCCTCTTGCTTAGATGTTATATGCATATTATAATTAATCCTTTAACCTCCTCCTTCTCCTTTAACATTCAAACATCTTATACAGATAACATGTATTCATGAGAAAGAAAAATCTAAATGAAACCTTATGCTAACACTAGCTTCTGCTCGCAATTTCGTCCACGTGGTATAGATACTCTGGGCTAACGCTAACTTTAAACTAAGATTTTGTTTACGTAGAAGGTGAAAATATTTTTTAATAACACGATTCTGTCACACATGATTTTTGCGAAAATTTAGCCGTTTACGCAACGGAAGCTCTCAGAAGGAAGGAAAAACACCGATTTTCAAACATTTTTTATTGGTGCTCCGCTCCTGTTCGTCTTAGCGTGATGATATACAGCCTATAGCCTTGCTTGATAAATGGGTTATCTAACACTGAAATATTTTTTTCAAATCGGATCAGTAGTTCCCGAGATTAGCGCGTTCAAACAAATACACTCTTCAGCTTTATAGTATATTAGTATAGATGCCTGACGAGCACGATGTAATAGGTCAATTTTCTTTCCATTGTGTAGTAAGTTTGGGCTCAGTAGTGAGACATCTTGAAGATGAACTATATCAATGGATAGAAGCCATTATTGAAAGAAAACCAATGTGGTGATGGAGTTTCTTACAATTCACCACCCTTCTCTTACCTTTAGGTGCTGTAAAAGACGACTAAGTGCTGTGATAAGCAAATAACATCCATGCAATAGAAGAAAAGCTCGACAGAAAACCCCATGTCAATATGCACAGATAGCGTAGTGGGTGAGATATCAACTTATCGTCCCAGTGTCGCAGATTGGAATGCCACGTAGGACAACATCTGATACCTCCCTAGCTGAGGCCGCGGGTGACTGGACTGGGGAGTTAGTGCGTCACCCGCCGCGAGGCCGACCGCGTGACGAAGACCAACATCCTCCCCGATGGGTCGGTCGAGGAGAGGATACTCCTCAAGGGGTATTCCGTCGCGCTGACGACTGACGACAAATCACCCTGCTCCGCTGGTCGGCCCAACGACGAAGGCGATGTGTCACACGTGGGTTACGGGGCTGTGCGCGCCGCCCCTCTGTCGCCCCGGAGGAAGCCGGGTGAGGAGTGCGCTGACCGTGGCCCACCCGTAAAAAAAAAGTACAACACTGTGTGATCCACAAATTGTTTTGCTGCGTGTGGATGTAATTTCTTTCTTTTAATTATATGTTTGTAAAATCCCTCGCAATACAAGGATTATTTCCTAACTATAGGGCGTTATCTTCTAAAAAAATATGTCTTACCAGTATTGCTGGTTAATTTCTCTCCCAAAGAGAAGGAGTCCCGAGTCCAACAGATGTCGTCGTGACCACAGTTCCAAGCTTATATGTATGTTGATCTTTAACTAGATACAGTCGTAAGTATGATGTAATAACACTGTGATTGGTCGACGACCTCGCTTCTGACTATTACGGAGTAACATCGAAACGGCAGCAATTATAAATTGCTTTTCGTTTAAACTTTACATATGTATGTCATTGTCACAACTTTAGCTATATTTATTACATACAAGCATATTCGAGCGGTTTTACCCGCGTAGTGCCCGTTCCCGTGGGACTACCGGGATAAAAAATAGCCCAAGTCACACCTTAAGTAAACAGCTACAGGGTAGTAAAATATTGTCAAAATCGGTTCAGCCGTTTGGAGATTCCCTAAAACAAACAGACAGATAAAAAATTTTTAAACTGGTTTTTAGGCATAGGTATCGTGCAAATGACCGTGTGAGCATGAAAAAAGCCTAGGCCCCAGTTTCCACTACGAAAGCGGTTAAACCAAAAACGCACGGTGCGTTCGTTAGCCGTATCCTCTCCAAACACAGCATTGACATTACGAGCCGTTTCTGCTGCGTTAGTCCCACGTCGTAACTCATATTCGAAAATTACTCTGATTTTCGCCGTATCCATGTTCACTTCAAAAGCTGAATGTAAAAACAATTGAACCTCGAACGATCAAATGTCATACATTTTTTAAATTTAGCATGTTGTAGTTGTCGTTTGAAAATAGTTTCACTTTGATATCTGACATCGTGTCAGGTTTAATTTTAATTCAAAGTGGCTAGTACGTTAAAACGGCAATTTCATATGTAAACCCCTATTATTAAGTCGATCCCAGGTAATTAGGATAAGAGCTGGATTAGGATGACTTATTAACAATGCATTGAGAATGATGAACTTTAAATTTATTTAAAATTGCAATTGCTTATTAAATCACATCACCTCAACTCGGCTTATATACGTCCCACTGTTGGCCTCGAGCCTCCTTCACAATAGAACAGAAATTGATCTTGCTATAGTATGCTGGGCAGATAGGTTGGTATAGGCTTTTGTTTCGAGTTTTCTATCTCTTGCATAGATGTCATATGCGTAATATATCCTTTACTCGTCTTTTATGACATGCACCGCAAGGAGTGGTGAATTGTATTCTTATTCCGTCACCACACGGACGTGCTCATTAAATAGTTTGATCCAATTACTTTTTGACCTTCGTTAGTTTCTCGTCCATTGTCGAATAAGCCGTTTTAACATTTAAGGCTGTATTTAGTATGTAGGCGTTGTTATATAGATTTTGCGCTCGGTCTATTCAAACAGCCCACGTGTAACCAAGGAGCATTGACCATTGCGATATTGTGTAATTTGTGCCTGAGTTTTTTTTTATTGTAGACGTATTGATTTTATTACGCATATATTTAATTATAATCTTTATGTAATCTTGTCGTTAGAGTTGATGGATCAAATAGAAATAATGAAGATAATTAACATCTGATATAATAAGCCGACGAATACAACTTAGCTGGCCAGTGTTTAGTATCTTCTCATTCAACATACTACAGTGTCTAAAAACGTGGTTTTCGACGACCAGTATGTGTTACCAGTGATGATTACGGAACAGAAACGTAGGCTTTAAATGTGGGCCTCATAATTAAACATAAATCGCTCAGCATGTTATAAAGCGGGCTATGCTTGGTATTTCTCTGCGAGATAGAAACCGAAATATGAAAATCCGCACACGAACTAGTATTACTGACATAATCGCAGAATTAGCACGTTGAAATGGCAATGGGCAGACCACATCGCTTGTCGCACCGACAATTGTGGGATAAAACATTGTCGAGTGGCGACTACGAATTGGACGACTCAATGTAGGACTACCCCCTACTAGGTGGATTGAAGTCACAGGGAACCTTTGGGTGGCAGGACCGTTGTAAGTGGCATTCTCGTAGGGTACCGATGTTTAGCAGTGGACGTCTATAGGCTGATATATGGGATATCTCACGATGGTCAGACGGGTTCTCTCGTATCTTGTAGTGATTAAAGTTATAAAGATAACTGCTGTAAAGAAAGAGAAAGAAACGTTATATCATCATCGCAGTCCACATACGTTTGACTGTTGGGCTCGGGCCTTCTCCACAATGGGAGAAAATTTGACCTACTACACCATGCTGGTCAGACATGTTGGTATAGGGCTACATTTCGAGTTTTCCATCTCTTGTACAGATGTTATGTGCATATTATATCCCATAGTCGTCTTTTACGACATCCACGGGCAAGATAGGGAGTGGTGAATTGTATTCTTACTCCGTCACCACACGGAACGGAACGTTATATACTTAGTTCTTAATCGTTGTCTGTATAATCATATAATACGTAACATGTTGATATTTATAACCTGCGGCGCGATGTAAGCGCTTTAAGAGAACGTGAGCTGTTTTAATGTCATATGAGTCATGAGTTTACACGAGCCGTTGCCATTATGTCTATACATTTCAATTATCGTAAAATACTTATCATCATTGATGCTTACGAATATTATTTATGCGAGAACAAGCGATGGAGGCAGGAGTGCAACGAAGGGGCGGGCGATCGTTATAGAGTTCTCAGTGAAGTGGATGCATCGTAGACTTCATTAGTCACGTAGGGAGAAAGCGTGTTTTGTTTTTTTTTAAGACAAAACCTACCGTTAAGGAAATAATCCTTGTATTACGGGGATACAACAAACATAAAACTAACGGACACAAATTACATCCGGACTCGGAACAACAATTTATGGATCGCAGTGTTATCCTGCGGGGGAATTCGAACCCCCGACACTTTCAATTTAGGTTAGTATCTTAACCACTACGCCATCTGTGCAGTCGAGTTTTTGTATTGAGAGCCCTCACTAGTCTACTAGAGCAAAGCATCTATGATTTTTCTATTTATGAGTACGTTGTATCCTAAAGTTATACTAGTAGATTATATACTTCAAAAGCTAATATAATATTGTCAAGAATTTACTTCCATAATCCTGGGACTATATGGAGTAACAAACATTTTTTTTGTGATGCTTTTTGTGACTGTTTGCCATGCTCTGAACAAACAAGTATTAATTATTGAAATTCATTTCAGCCTATAAGTCTAATTATTAGGCTCGAGTCTCCTCCACAATGGGAGGGAATTTGACCCTCTATTCCACGAATAAGGTTTTGTATCGAGTTTTCCTTCTCTTGCATAGATGTTATCATATCCGTTAGTCGTCTTTTATGACACCCACGGGCGCAAGACAGGGGGGTGGCTAATTGTATTTTTATTACGAAACTACACGGATTATTATTAATATAAGAATGAATTATTAATAACCTTATTGTTTTTTGACGTTCCTCGAGATCGTATATACATAATTAGTTGCAAATTATTTTATTTAGGCTAATTGGCCACAAGGGGAGTTATTTTGTAACTTGATTTTATTTTGTTGACACGTTGACTCCATTTAATCTTCATTGTCATACATCTTTTAAGTCTGAAGTTCCTTTGTCCTCTCCTATGAAGCTGTAGTCTTTCATCACACATATCATCTACAATGTAGTACTATACTTCAAAGCAGTACTTAGGTTTTTTTTTAATATGACTACATTTTGCAGACACTTGAAAATTAACGAAAAAATATCGTACACGATGAAACTTCTTATTTCGCCGAAACTGGTTCTAGCAGCGCGAAACATTTTTAATGAAAGCAACCGAGATAAAAAACGTTTCGAACGGGTGGCCAATGCGGTGCCCGAATACATTAAGTGTTGAAAACAAATTAAAAAAAAAGCAACAGGAAGCTATTCCCAAAAAGCCGGTTTTGTTTTAACCGATGTGGCTGCGGCTACATCAGCTGCAATAATAAAATAATCAAAACTTTGGTGATATTCATTACAGACTGTTAATAATGTAATATTCTATTAATACTTTGTGTGGTGTAGGAGTAAGAATACAATTCATCACCCCCCTTTTCTTGCCCGTGAGTGTCGTAAAAGACGACCAAGGCATTATTGCAGATGGCATCTATGCAAGAGAAGAAAAAGTCGAATTAAAACCCTATACCAATCCGTCTGACCAGCGTGGTGTAGTAGATCAATTTCACTCCTATTGTGGAGGAGGCTTGAGTTCAAGAATGGGACGTATGTGAGCTCTGATGATGACGATTCTATTAATAACTTCGGAGGCGCTTTGTCTATGACTATCTAGGTAGAATTTAGTTTTTTAAAGAAAAGTTCTCGCAGTGAAAGTTTTATCCTTATCTCGCGGGAGACTAGAATAATAATTTTAACGGACCGATAATACCAAGTCTAAATAAGACCTGTAATCATCATCATCATTCAGCCCTTTGTCGTTCACTGCTGGACGTAAGCCTCTGTCATATTTCGCCACAAAGTGCAGTCCTGTGCCACCCGTATCCAATGACTCCGAGCAATCGTCGGTCCAACTGTTGTACCCGTAATACAAGAACGATAATCGTTCCCGGGTAAATTAAAGCATCCAATTGTCACACCAAGCGTAGAAATTGTTCTCCAATTGGGCGCCCAAAGTCCAGGAGTATACGTCGATAGGCTGATGAATGGATAATGAAATAACAACAGACATTAAGCATTAACTTTTTTAAGTGCACCTTAACCTAACACATGCTTGCCATGAATATATACATAACCACTCTAATCAAGTTACTTTCTCGCGATTAAAATCATTTATATAGAACGTTATTCTCATACATTTAATATGTAATTATTACTAGAAGAATCTTTGCAACTCATGTTATTCCTGTATTTAGTTTGATTTATCTAGAATTGGACAACATCCTTTAACATGGATAGAATAAGGGTTATAGTGTCGTAGCAATATTTCATATTATCTAATGTAAACCCTACTTGAGTATTCAATCATTGATCACATGGTATTAAGTGAAATTGACACTGGTAGAGTTTGTGGAGCTCCTCGCTTTTAAATTAGCAATGATCGGTGTAGGGCTTCTTGAGCGTCACGTTTTTACGACCCAAGATCAATGTTATGAATCGCGCTGAATAAGAATCTATAAGTATGGATAAATTGGACTGTAGCTGAATATTACTAGCTGAGCGTGTTAATTGTATAAAAAACAAATCAGTTATAATATACAATTCGTTGTCTTATCTGGTTTATCACGTGCGAAATTTTCTTTGTCGCACCCTCTTTGCCCCACCGAAGGCTGATAACCGGCGAGCGAAGCGGCGCCTGCGCACCACTGCCACCTCAGTCACCTCTCGGCCTCCGCATGGAGCGGACCTGTCGCGGTACATTCCTTTTCCTATATAAAAATCTCAGTGATGTGACATTTGAACGTGCAACGTGTTTGTGATAGTGATTTCAGATTTCAAACTGATAACAATTTCAGTTTGTCTGATGTGATATAAGGTGGAGTTTATTATCTGTGAACGGATCGGGCCGATACCGTTGCGTCGCGCTTCGGTGATTCGGTTAATAACTTGTGGATCTACAGTGCCTGTGTTGTAGTGGCTATGCTAAGATTTAACGCTGTGAAAAGGTCACTTACCTTGATCGGACATTGAAAAAAGTTCTTTAAATAAGTCTAGTCGATGAAATCTTTCAATTTTATTGCCGACATGTACTGATTCCGCTGGTTGCTTTTTTTGTTTCGTTCTTTTTCGTACTTTCTTTTGTTATTTACAGGTCTGTTTGTATCGTTATGTTCTCTAGGATATTTGAAACTGAGCGTGTTCTTCATAACTGTGAGAGAGTCACTTATGACGTAGTTTGAATGTAAAAGGATGGGAATATCCTCATTATGAAAATAATAATAGACTTTCATTTGAGCCATAAAGATTGTTCGGATGTTTTTCTTTTAACATTTTCACGGTTGATGTGAGTCGACTATGGTTACGGTCGGTTTTTGTTTCGGCCAAGTGAAACGGCGGCAATTGGACCTTGATATCCGGCGTTGCAACAGGCGGGCAGACAATTGTGCTGCCAACTAATACCGGTATTGTGTACTGCAAATTTGGTTTCAATTATGCAAGGATTAAAAAATTTAAATACGCCTTCTTGTTAAGACTAGAAATGTTATAGATTTTCAATAAAACTACATTACAATACAACCTCATACTCTTAAATTTAGGAAAGTTGATTTTAATACCTTATTTTGAAGTCTTAAATCCAACTTTTAAGTCACTGAAGCCAAATACGAATCCAAATGCGACGGAGTTAATATGATGACCATTTTGGGTTTATTTAACATTGCAATGTGCATCTGGTAATATTCTCAGGCGTTGTTAACAATAGATTGTCAGAGGAAGTCATTTTAACTGCTTTTGGGCAATGTAAGTACATAAAAAAACCGGGCAATCCAGTGTTAACTATAACTATTATTATAATTTCTTTATTAGAGCAACCTGCAGTTATTGTCAGAGTTCTTCAGATCATCCAAAGACTTCTTGATCGATTGTTGATTTAAATAGCGGCCGCGAAGGATAGATTCAGTTTGGAAACTTAAATGACCATTACTTCAGCCGCGGTAAGCCCGCTTGCCTTCAATACTTCTTACGGATAGTGAATGCAAATAACTATGATTGTTTTATACGAAGTTATGGTCCGATATATTTCTGTTTGAGTTAGCTGATATAGATTGCGGTTTTGTAGTTATTACTTTTGTATTATCTATCGACGAGTTTGTTAAGACAACCTTGGAATAAGCAGTCGATAGACGATAATAGTTTGATTATTACTATTGATAGCTGCAAGGTAAATTATTTTATGCATTCTCGGCTATTTTAAATGTCTATTGTGACAGTAGATATTGGGGCTATTCTTAAATGTTAGGTCTGGTCTGACGTTATACTCTTTGTGTGGTGACGGACTAATATTGCAACTTTTATGTTGCCCATGGGTGTCGTAAAAGGCGACTAAGAAATTATATATGCATTTATCATTTGGTAAATTTGAATTCCGTTTCACCAGCGTGGTTTTGTAGGTCAATTTCCCTCCTATTATGGAGGTGGCTCGAGTCCAACAGTGGGACGTATGAGCTGAGATTGACGGTGATGATGTTGTTATATATTAGATTTCGGATGATAGTGGGCAAATTATATTTTGAAAACACTATATGGACTTGAAAGGAAGCTTGAATGCTGTCGTGAAATATATGATTCATTTGTAGGGTTTCTGAACATATTATTGAAAGTTAAAATTATGTTATAGATTGTATTCAAAAGGACTAGCCATTTTAATAAAAAAAAAATATTAACGTTAAAAAGGCATCGGAATGGATTGGAAATGTTTGCTGTTAAAGGTGAAATAAATTTTTCGCCCGCAAATGAGTTTTCATGCATATTTATAAAGCCTAAATAATGTATGCTACATCAACAAATAATATCAATCGATAGAATAACATAGCAAAGCTCCTGGGAATAAATACTTTTAGTGTTTGGGGTTTCACAAATATAACAACAGCCGTACAAAGAATTATGCTAAAATTGTACACGGCAACACTATTGGGTGTCCTTATTCAGTCACCTACACTATCCGCGTAGCCTAGATACCAAAGTTGTTAAAAATTGTATATACGATCTATTTTGAAACACGTTATCGCCTCCTTATGCAAACTGGAAAGTCACGTTTGCTACAATTTGCAAAATTATTGACTCGTCACTGCCTACGTTACTGACGTACTGATTTACATGTAAGAAAATTGTAACAGTATGATGTCTGTACATTATCATCATCATTATCATCTCGGCCTATTTACGTCCCATTGCTGGCCTCGGGCCTCTTCCACTATAGGAGAGAAATTGACCTACTATACTATGTTGGGGAGACGTGTTGGTAGGGTTTTGTTTCGAGTTATCTTTCTCTTGCATAGATGTTATATGCATATTGTATTCCAAAGTCGTATTTTACGACACCCATGGGCACGATAGCGGGTGGTGAATTGTATTCTTACTCCGTTACCATTGCAGAAAATCTATCTCGGTCATCGTTATAGCAATAGAAGAAAAAAAATAACCATATTTGTGTCTGTATGTTTGTACACGCCATCACATAAAAATTGCTGCAAGGAATTGAATGCGGCTTTTGCGGATATACTGTTGGTCTAATATGGTGTCATATCAAAGTAATCGGTGCGAGCAAAGTAGCGGTCATAACCATGAATGATATGAAACCGTTTTAGAATAATGAACACTAATGATTTCGTTATGAGGTTACTGGTTCCACGTAGTTTGATGCTATTAGAATCGCAACGCGAAAAAGTTCAATTATCTACCGTTGATTTATTAGAACATGCATTGATTGTATGAATAAGAATTTACAAAAGAATATAAGCACGGAAGGAGTACCCAGTCCCCCAAAGGCCGAATAAAAGCTTCGTTTGAGAGAATGCCTTAACCTAAGATTTGAGTCTAGTTTCTCATTATAACGTGTCATATACTTATACCAATGTATCGATGAATCATTTTAAATAGTAAATTAACAATTGACGTAATTTATTCAATTAATCGTGTTGTATAGAAATTATATTCGTGATTATTGTGATAATGATTCAATATCATTCGCGAATTCCGGGTTTTAGTTCTATGCTAATTGAATAGTACTAGTTGATAATTGAATGTTTTAGTATTGCTCGAAAAAAAAAGAAACCTATTTAGGATTTTGTAGATATATTAAAGCTGCTTTGTGAGAATAGCGACGTAACAAAAAAATAATGATTTTAGAGAAGAGCATTTTTAAATTGTTTTTATAAATGTTTTAGTGCATACCATAATATCTAAATGATTTATTGAGGGTGTGACTGTACTGATTAAAGGAAAATTTCTCTGTTCACGATAAAATATCAAGGATTTTAGATATAAAGGATCATTTGGCATACAATATTCAATTGGACATAATTATGAATTACGTCGATATTCTCGCAAACCAGCGGTTAATGCATTTTTGTAATGAAATTTTCTTTAGGCAGATGGATGGGAAGTAGATAGCTGTCAAAACGAGATAAATGTAAAAAGTTTAAATTTAAAATTATTAATTTGAATATCCAAAAATAACAACTGTTCGTTCATACATTTCAATTTCACTTCTGTCGGCATTCCTCATGACAGCTTTGTGCTCTTTTTTGTAAATAAACCCTCCGCGTACATTATTAAAAAAAAAAAAAAAACTTTACAAACAAAGATTTTTTAGACAACATGTTTAGACGATACTCAGCCTATGCATCCATATTAAACCCAGAATCGGGGCCACTTTTATACCATAATACTCGGTATTAGAATTGAAATTATGTCACTAGACATGTGTTACTCTTCCAGCAGGTAGAGTTTACTGCTTTGTTAAGTCAAAAGATAATCAAAAATATAATATACCCTATCTTGTCCGTGGATACCGTAAAAGACTAAGGGATATGATATGCACATAAAATCTGTGCAAGATCAGGAAAACTCGAAATGAAACCCTATATCAACATGTCTGACCAGCACGGTGTAGTAGGTTAAATTCCCTCCCATTGTGGAGGAGGCTTGAGCCCAGCAGTGGCACGTATGTGGGCTGCGATGATATACACGATATCTGTACATGTACACGTGTTTATGAATGAACTTCCAAGTCGGTTGGATAGGTTTCGTTGAAATATTTGTGTCTTGGAGTATGTAAGTTCCTAATAGAGCTTAGTAGGGCCTGTGATCGAGTTATATAAATTGTATTATTGTGTAAAATTATGTTGAGTCAACTGGTTAAAAATAAATATACGAAATATTTATTGAACAGCTTTCTATATACATGAAAGATAAAAAAAAACCTTTCGATTTTGGAATAGGCTAGTTTGTAATCTATATATTATGACATCATTTTTCCGCGTTTCCACGCCACTATCAAATATTATCACTTGCTAATCTAATATCGCACAGGTTGATAAGAAACCACTGTCTATCTATATGCCAGTACGGAGCAGCGTGGCTACAATTCAATAAGTCAAAAGAAAAGTAGTATGAATAAAGACCATAATGAAAAATCCCTAGTTGAATATGCATGGTCTGGCAAATTTATGTGCAAATGACGGATTACGCTTTTAAAAATGCGCGCTAACGGGGATTAAGTGCGCAATAAATATATAGAACTATAATTTGAATGAACAGATTTGTCCTGAGACAAATAGAGCCCAAGGTAAGCTCAAAGTAAGTTTGCCACGGAGACATAGCATACTTCTACGTGAAATGGAAGGCTTGTTGTTTACCAAAGTAATATTTTTCTATCGGGTATTGCTTTATTTCAACTCATATACGTCCCTCTGTTCTGCTGGAACCTCCTTCATAATAAGAGGTAAATTGACCTACTATGCCACTGTTGATATAGGGGTTCACTTCGATTTTTCCTTCTCTTGCGTATTACATGCATATTTAATCCCTTAGTCGTCTTTTACGGGCGAGGGTCGTGAATTGTATTCTTACTCCGTCATCACACGGAAAAGATATTGCTTATGCATATTTATTCAATACTAGCAACTCGCCCTCGCTTCGGTTTCAGTCGCCTTACCCGCGTTGTTCTGAATCCTGTAGGAATACCGGGACAAAATATAACCTATGTTACTCCCTGGTATTAAAGCTTTCCACTGGTGAAAGAATTTTTGAAATCGTTCCAGTAGTTTCGGAGTCTATTCAATACAAACAAACAAATCTTTCCTCTTTATAATTTTAGTATAGATTATTCTATATTTCTTTGAGACACGAGTATTATTAATAATATCTGTGAAAACTCACAAAAGCTTTATAATAATTTAAACGGATAATAGTTTGAATCACATAAACTAACTTTATCCGTCCTTCGATAAAGTTTTAAGTACAATAGTTGAGGGTAGAATTATTCTTGTGTATTTAGGACTGAAAGTATATAAAGGATGTCTTTGTATATGATAACTAATTTATGAGTTGGGATAGGCAAATTAAGGTGTGTGAAGCATAAGAGGATTTTCTATAGCAAGTGAAGAGAGCTTGTTCTGTTTTACAGTTCGACGTTGTTTTAATCAAGATTACCTTCTGTTGTAAATTAATTATGTGGCTAGTAATATATGTATATGCCCAAAAAAAATACACATTACAGAGTTTAAGCTTGACATCGTTCGTAGAACCGACAACCGCTATGAAAGAAAGGTTCTCGAGTGGCGACCACGTTGTGGGACGAATTAGTTAGACTGACGACCTGGTGAAAGTTGCTGGGCGTCGTTGGATGGTACAGGACGAACTCTTTGGTGAAATATGTGAGAGGCGTACGTCCAACATTAGACAACGATAGGCTGAATGATTATAATGACAGAGATAGAGAACAATTGCCAAATTTAATTAGTATTGATTCGATATAGATTCAAATCACGTGTGACGCGAATTATAATTCTCGGTAACGATTGTTGCGACGGTTATGCGATACCAAGATAACGTAAACGCGATACGGTAACTATATTTTATTATTACGATAATTTTCTATATGTGTATTTTAAAGAGTCTCATGCTCTACCAACTGAGCTAGCCGGGCACTCCAATTTTGAACAAACAGCTCATCACATCCTTTGGGAGTGCATTCTCTGGCGCAACGAGCGGAACGTCATGTTAGATAATATGCATGTCACGTCTGGGGTTGTATACTATTCGGATCTTGTAGCAACTCGAGAAAATTTCCGTGCGTTTAGGCGCTTTTGCCATACCTATTACTGTAATCAAACCTAAAGCTCATAAATAGGTCCATTAAGCTCTGTCCAATCCGTGGTGCTGTACCGCTGCGTTTCACGGAGTTGTACAAACTCTTATTTACTGGCTTATCAGCCAATTTTGCTTCATGTCTCCCGCTTTGCATAGGAGGGAAGTGGAATCTTTCCAACTCCTCCTGTTTTCTTTTCTAATTAAATTTGTTGCGGGTCCCAAGACAATTAAAAGCGATTCCCGGGACTTCCTGAGGGTCAAACCTCAGTGTCTTATACAGAGACCATTGTGGATCCTGGCTTACAGGAGTTACAGTGGTGGGAATGTGTGGTGGGATTAGTCCCAAAAAAAAAATGTGTATTTTAAACTTAATTATAGTAAATATGGATAAACAAAATGTATGACAAGGTTTTGGTTTAAAAATTCCAATAAGCGTGTACGGAGTAAGAATACAATTAATCGCCCCTTTCTCTTGCCCGTGGGTGTTGTAAAAGACGATTAAGGGATATATGCAGATAACATCGATGTAAGAGAAGGAAAATCCAATATAAAACATTATTAATGCGAAATAGTAAGTCAATTTCCCTCTTTTAATGAATGAGGCCTGAGCTCAACAGTGGCACTTTAAGTTGAGATGATGATGATGAAATTACACTGGTCATTATCGTTCTAGCCTTATTCTTATTTATATGGCTTTGGAACAGCCTTTAACGTAGTTGAAAGGAGAGTAAAAACAAGTAGCTTGCTTAGTTTTTACTTTATGATTCGAGAAATCAAACTCCACATGGCGTGAAATCGAAACGATAATTTATGTTTTACAAAATATTAATTCATATATCGCGTGTGTACAGGATACTTATTTATTTAAGAATTTGAATCCTACAAATATCTATTCATTACTCCCGTGACCATGAAAGTCGAAAAGTATTTGAAATGTCGACAGTAAAATCAAACCACGGTAAAAGTCGTATAAATAGTTTTATTTCATTTTTCAACTTAAAATGTATTCGCGTGACAATTTTTAAGAATATAATAATGTAAATAAATCCTATCGAAAAATTGATAAGGTGTAACAGAAAGAACAAAACAGCAGGCTATCTTCAAATAAAACTTCCGATCCGTCCGTCAGCGTGATGTCATAGTTAGTTCCCCACATCCCGGAGACCCGTTCCCCAACCATGGGACGTATATAATAACTTGTTAATCAGGAGCCCTGCATTAGGATATGGTTTAATATTTCACGATCAATTTAATATTTATATAACTAATCTGTAATTTATTTTAACCGCCATCTTAGTTTAAAAACACGTGAGCAAGGCAAATAAAAACTGCGATATTGTTTGTGCTTCGACCTCGTCAGCAGGTCGGTCCGACCTTAGCATCGATAACCTACACTATTTACCTAATAGACCAGTAAATAATTCAGTAAAGTGTACATTACGTTTGTTTTTATAACGTGCGCTGTATCTTTAATTAACCATATGTTATGAATATTTTTTATTGTGTAATCGGTGACTTTAACACAGATCATCTTTGTATTTTATTGTCTTCTTTGTCAGGGTATTTCGCGTTTCATTAATGTATACGTGTATTCTGTAATAAAGAAAAATAATTGCAACTTTGCCGATTCTACTTTTAGTAATTTTCCAGTTTATCTGTTCGTGTTTGTAGTCGTTTATTCCGACATTTGTGGAAAAAACCATCGTAATTTATTATATTCTAATTACATTACCTGAACTAATGATCCTCTACTTATTCTTCTAACCCAGGACTCCTATAATGGTAAGGGATTCATAGGCCACTACGCAGTGGCCTATGAATACCACATTTACCAGCCTTGATGGTATGATGTTTTTTCAGAAACCTTTTACGGCGTTCCGTAAATGTTATCATTACATTATCTGCTTACAATCCGGTGTCATATTTTATGATGATTATGGGAAATGAAAGAGTGGAAAAATTTATTCTCATCATGGGGAAAACATATCTTTTTAAGAAATGCATCCTACGTGTGCCAATCACTTTTCATCCCTAAATAAGTTTTTATAAATATCTTATCATAAATCATCATATCATAAATTACAGTAATTTAGTAATTTCCTTTTTTAGTGCTAGTTTTTGGCAACTGTCGTCTATGGCCCTTAGTAACCAAGGGTATAACCAAGTCACTGCCTATCGTGAAAGAAGGACTCTTCTATAACTTCGTTTAAAGTTTGATATATTACATATAGCGCTAAAGAAGCCTATTAATTTTAACAATAATATGAGAGTAATGCTTCATTTAAATTGCTTACGTCAGTGTATTTAATATTGTGAATAAATAATAGACCTTATGTTATTATTGGATAATACACGTGTGTTTTCCAGTTATCATTGTGTGTCATTTAAGCACGTATAATTTGAATGTGACTGATACAGTATCTTCAGCGAGCTGTCAACATGAGTTTGAAGGGTTATAGAATTTTTGTATGAATCAAAGTTTTAACTGTTTCTATTATACATATAGTGTGGCTTTGCGTGTTGTGACTAAGTAAAAATACAATTCACCACCGAGAATACAATTTAACATGCATTTTTAGAGAGTGTAAAACTGTCTCGGTAATATTCATCATCATTATATCAGCCCATACGCGTCCCCCTGTTGGGCTCGGGCACCCTCCACTATGGGAGGGAAATTGACCTACTATACCATGCTGGTCAGACGTGTTGGTATAGGATTTCATTGTAATTTTACCTTCTCTCGCAATATTATATTCTTTAGTCGCCTTTTACGACATCCACGGGTAAGAATTGGTGAATTGTATTCTTACTCCGTCACTACACGGAAACTCGAAATATTAGCGATTGTATATTCACAAACCGAATAGTTCGTTGACTTGTTACCAAAAATGATCATCATACGCCAATTTAGTTACGTAAATATATTTCAAATTACATATTAAACTAATGCAACAGTCACTAATTAACTCTCAGTGAAATATAGTTTCACAATGCACATAATTAGTATTCGCTTCGCCGTGTATATTATTAATAAAACAATACTTATATGCTTGTTGGTCGAATATGCAGTCGGCACAGTAATTAATTTATTCAAGTATAGAATGGGAATTTTATTAAGTATGCAAAGCGACAGAAACTTTTAGGGTTTCGGCTCATGTTCCATCGACCACTTTCTGGTCATAACCATCATGATCTTAGCTCATATACGTTCCACTTGGCTCGAGCCTCCTACACAATAGGAGGGAAATAGACCTACAACACCACATTGGTCAGACGTGTTGGTATAGAATTTTATTTCATGTTTTCTCTTGCACAGATGTTATAGACATATCATACCCCTTAATCGTTTTTACTACACCCACGGACAAGATAAGGGGAATGAATTGTATTAAAACTTCGTCATCGTTCGGCAAATTTTGTCATCAATTTTTTTATTATTAAAGAATGTGTTTTATTATGAATCATGCATCATTTTAAAGGTTTTAAGATTAAGTCATCAACATCATCCGACAATCAATACAGTATCTGGATAAATAAAGAGTATCATTCAATATATTTAATTTGATACAAAATTTAAATGACTATAGAAGTAATTACATACAAAGAATTTCATATATGAATCAAAGATTCGTTTCTGTTTCTTTATGTCTCATTATAAATAAAACTATTTTTACGAATGTTATTGCTGCTGTATTTAAATTTTTGACTGCCCAACGTTTGTCAGTTCGACAGAGATCATGAACGCTGAAAAGCGTGTGAAACGTCGGGCAATCAAAAGTCAATTACAAACGCGATGAAATCCGTAAAATAATTTTATTTATGATGTGTAATACTCTCGTAAAAATCAGAGGTCTTTACATATCCATCATTTCATTTCATACTAAAACAGTTTCCGTCTATGAGCAGACCACCCTTTATTTATCAACCGCTTGTCATAGATGTCTAATCGGGCTGAGAGCCCTCAGCGCTCACCCAACAGTCCGGGTAAAGTTGTCATAGCCATCTGAGGCTAACAACTAAGTCACTCACAAAAAAAAGATGTCTAAGTGATTTAAGCAATAGATCCACGTAATAGAAGCTAAACTCGAACACCTCGTTGACATTTACACTGCTCTGCTTCTGAAATGGAAATACCAGTATTTAGTGTCAAGATAATGAATGTCATTCATTACCGTGTTGACCGTTAGTAATTCGGCAATTACGTCGATTCTAAGTAGATTTAATTACGGTCTTTGACCTGTTTGGCAAAAAGCAACTTTGAGGCCCCTTTTGATTATCCATTCCCTATATCTCTATTAATTGTTCTTATAACATTCGTAACAGTCATTTACATTTCATTACTTATAACCCTACACGGACACTTAATTACAATTGGTCACAATGAGTCATTATTTAAGAGCAATGAACACTGCTAATTAATATTTCAATGATTACGAGAGCGTTTTACAACATATATTTTTGTTTCGTGAAAATGTTGATATATTATCCTGGAAGATCTGACTTTATTTATGCTTATGATGTAAATAGACTGTGGATAACAAAATATTAGGAGAGAATTCGCTATTATTATTACAATTATATGATTCCTCACAATACTTTTGAAAATCTTGAGTTTCCCATCAGTACTAGCAATTTTACTGCATGAAAACATTGCCAACCTTACTAGGACTGGGTAATCTGGGCAACTATTGTTTTATTATGCTACAAACATTGATGTCATAATTCCAATTCCAGATTATGCTTATGAATGCTTATTTATACTTCAGTAAGATAGCAACGAACGAAAGATAAGAATCCGAGTTCAATTTTAAGCTTAACAGCGTTGTAAGTTATTTGATAAGGCATTTGTTATTTTAGGAATATTGCCAATTAAAGTATTGTCTTGCTATTTTACTATACCTATATATTCGAATATTTATATAGTTTTGATTCGTGTCTATTGGTTGTTAGTTGTTTTTTCTTCGGCCTTGCAAGTAATGATTGGAAATTTACATACCGGAACATATGAGGCTGCTTGCTTTGACTGTCGCCGCGATGTTGTCGGCCTTTATTATAGAATTTTTTGTTGTCATTATATGACATGAAAAGTAATTAACACATATTGTTCAGCAAGTACTTTGAAATTGTATAATGTTAGAGATCTTTCGAAAGTGTTTTTGTAAACTGTGCTTAGTCGGGCCTTTTACAATTGCACTATAGAAATCGTAAAGAAGACTTATACTACCCTAGTCTGGGCTGCAGTTGACAGAACGTGTCCACCACAAAGAGAACCAAATCGATAACGTCTGATAGTAAAAATACTTACCTACTTAGTTATTCTATTTAACCCGAGACGCTCAATTTGAAGGGCCAATCTTCACAAAACTTTTATAAATAAATAAATAAATAATGTATTTGCTTTTCGCTCATATTTGTATTTTTTTAATGCTTCAACAACTTTTTAAGGGACCTTAATATGATTACGAGATTTGAGAGGGCTCTATGCGATATTTATAAAATAGAATAAAGTTTAATATTATATTTATCAATCTGACTATACAATTTTTTTTAACGTAATAACCCTGCACGATGGAATAAATCCTGGTAACGGGTACCGATTATAAACCAACCGAGAACAACCATTTACGCATAGCACAAGGTATAGTCCTACATGGGAATTCAAATCATGTCACTTCGCACATGAGGACCTTACTTAGACTAGATATTGATGTCTGACTAAACCAAGAATCATAGAGTATGGTATGTCGAAAATAACATCTTTGATATTGTGAAGAATTCAAGATATCATTCAAAGATATTTGTTTTCTCGAAAAATTCTGTCTACTGAATCTATGTATTACTTCAAGTTTACTTTTAATTAGATTGTACACTGTTGCTCGTATTTTAATTTATTCATTGGTATAAATCTGTTTAAACATCTGTTGATAAATTAAATAAATAAATACACTATCTGGGCAATAATAAAAATGATTAACTTGCTCACAATATTGTCTATTTTAACCGAAATCATCTTTACGATTTATTTTTTTTACATTTATTAGAATGTGCTCTACATAATATTACTTTTAACAACTTAGGCAGGAACTTAAATATTTCCATTACCAGTTTTATTACAAGTAACACCCGTCGCAATAAAATTTTCCTTCCATGTTGCCTGCGACACCATCTATAATAAAACTAGCGTTGGTGAATGTATTAGTCTTTATGCTATTCTTATTCTTTATTAAGATTGTAAATAGCAAGGTAAACCACCTTTTAAATTTTGAACCATATTTCTAATTGATTGATCTTCGTGTTTGATAAAGTACTTTTAAGATTTGTCAATGAGAATATGTCCAGTTGCCCGGTAGCGTTAATATATTTTATTAGTATTAGTAATATAGTTTAGTACACTTATACAATCCTTATATTTGTCTTCAGACAATATAATTTTCTTTCCGTGTGATGACGGACTAAGAATACAATTCACCATTGTCTATCTTCCACGTGGATGTCGTAAAAGACGATTAAGGGATATAATATGCACACAACATCTGTCCAAGAGAAGGAAAACTCGAACTGAAACCCTATACCAACAACAGCATGGTATAGTAAGTGAAATTCCCTCCTATTGTGGAGGAGACTCGAGCCCAACAGTGGGATGTGTGTGGGCTGTGATGATGATGATATAATTCTCATTTTTTGGACACAGGTTTCCTTTTCATTTGAACGTCCTCTATACCACTTTGGCTTAAAGGGTTATTCTTTCCAATTATCCTTCTATTGCAATGATGTTATCTGTTTTTTACCATTAAATCTATTCATTCCCACGAGAAAGGAATGATGATGACCCTTGCATTCTATTATTGATGATTTTTTTTCATTGTGTTATTCTTGTATCAATACAAGGCGAATTAAGTAATACTTCTTTGTTTAAGTTCCTCGTTATGCTGTAATTTTATTTTGATTGCGGGTTATTTTCTTAGAACACAAGTAGTTTAGTATTTTACAGTTCCGTTTATTGGCTGAACTAATACGTGGTTATGATTGTATGCGCAAGTTTTTATTTTAGTTTGATTATACGCCGTGGTTTAATGTGGCCTTCGTTCAATTGTGTAATTATTATTTCAGTCGATAATTATTTTTGTACACAATTGACCTTGGCGTCGAAGTTCACGAATTGAGTGTTTTTTTTTTGGTGTAAATTTAATATAAGCCCTACGGCATTATACCCGAGGGCTTGGGCGGAGGTTATACCTACCCACATTATGATACGTATATAACTTGTTCTTACGTTATAATGTGTAAACTTATTGCCATTTATCAAACAAAATTGCAGGCTTCATCCTTGAAAATCTATATAGATATCCTATAAGTTATATACAGTGGATTATTTTTTATTTTTTTTATTTCAAACGGTGGCAAACGAGCAAACAGTACACCTGATGGTAAGTGTTGCTGCCGCTCTTGGACCTTTACAAGGCCGTTGCCTACCGCGAAGAAAGTGAAGGGAGTGTGAATGCGTGCATTGAGGCTCGGTAATACCAAGGGCACCACCAAAACCCTCCACACGCAAACACCCTCAGAAAGTTGGGCTTCCGGCTCTCTCGCTCACCGAACGAAGCGCAGTAACAAATCGCTACTACTCGGACGTCGATTATAACGGTTATAACGACGACGGAGGGACGACTTTAATGTCGTCGCTATAGCCGGAGGTCTCTATATCCGAAATAGTTATATTAACGCTTTTTTTTAACACTAAATGTACGCCTAAGAGCCGTGTTCACAAGTTTAAGAAACAGTGTTCACTCATTGGAAATTGCTACGTAACTGATTCATAATTTTTCAAATTCGTGCACATGCTTAGTAATGCTACACACAAACAAAGAATTTGACCATCTGCAAATCTAGACAAAGGATAACTCTACACACAAAAATAGTATTTGACCATCTGCGGATGTAAGCAAAGGATAAGAAAGCTTAATAGTTAACACTTATGAATGCGTCTTTGTGCCTTTGCCGACTCAGACGCAACATCCGAAAGGAATTTTTAGGAATCTGTCCCAAATAGTTCATAAAAACAAGTCGGTATACCCGAATTAGGCGTTATATCCGGAGTTGCTATTGTCGAATGAATTTCCTACGAAAGTATGCTATAAATTCAAGGGACGTATGTTCGGCGTAGCTATTACCGAAAAGTCGTTACAACCGAGGTCGTTATTAATGAAATCCACTGTATTTAAGTTCTTTAAAGCCAACCTTTGACACAGTTTCGAATTCTGTACCTCACAGTCGCCTATCGCATGTTTCGATAAATGAAAATTAAGAATTATTTCAATATAATTGGGTATAGTTAATTACGTGATAGTGGAATAAGTATACGGTTATCGCCACTTCACTGTCCTCTTTTACGACATCCACGGAGAATAGGAGATGAGTTGATGAATTGCATTCTTGCTCCGTCACCACACGGAAAATGGTGGTTGGTACTATTAGACGTAATAAAATTTTGTCAACACTCATCGGCGCTTTCTAATTTTGTTCGTAACTCGTTTTATTGAAACAAGTTAATAATATAAGTTATTAACTTGTTCTTACTTTCTAAATCACATTTATAAGTCGCACATAAACAGTATTCGCTATTTATTACATTTTCAATTCATTAAATTAGACCATATATGTTACAAATGCTTGATATTGAATATACCCTTTTTTGGTATAAATAGTAATAATAACTTAAATTTTATTATAATTCTTTTACACATTATTTAGCCATAATCTTCTAACTTCTGCGTTAGGTGATAAACTTGCAGTTGTAAAGAAGTACCTACTTGTTGTAGTTTTTTTTAAATTATTTTATTGCTGACGGTGGCAAACGAGCAAACAATACACCTGATGGTAAGTGTTGCTGCCGCTCATGGACCTTTGGAAGGCCGCTGCCTACCGCGAAGAAAGTGAAGGGAGTGTGAATGCGTGCAATAAGATTCGATGATACTAAAAGCATCACAAAAACCCACCACATATCGCAGCCCACATACGTCCCACTATTGGGCTCGGGCCTCCTCCACAATGGGAGGGAATTTGACCTACTATACCATGCTGGTCAGACATGTTGGTATAGGGTTTCATTTCGGGTCTTCCTTCTCTTGCACAGTTGTTATGGTCATATTATATCCCTAAGTCGTCTTTTACGACTTCTACGGGTAAGACAGAGAGTAGCGAATTGTATTCTTACTCTGTTACCACACGGCAAAAATAAAACACAATTTTTCTATTTCTTAAATTGATTATGAATAAATCTTGAGTAAAGTAATTAGTATTAGCCGATGTAACCTTGATGTGTTATAACAATTGACAACGTATGGAACAATTATCAGGTGCATTGTTTATTGTTATTTAGTCACTTGCAATACAAAGATCCAATATCGTTGAGTAATCGGCATATCGGATTAGTTTTTTTATACGTACACCACTTATTCATACTAATAAGTTAATCATTTGATAGGTACGGAAATTGGTGCTCTTGTACAATTTATTAAAAATAATTTTATCACTTTTTAATTCACTTTTTTAAGATCTTAATTTATTTTCTCAGAATAATATATATTATTAGCAAATGACAGCGGTTTGAGAACTACGCGGGTCAACCAGGTCATACCAGGATAAAATACAGCCTAAGTTATACCTGGTACTAAAATATCATTAAAATCGGTCCAGCGATTTTGAAGAGACCCACAACAACAACAAGAACAAACAGACGCACAAAAATATTTAAACTGGTTTTTAGACATACGTATCGTGTTAATAAACATGTGAGCACGAATAAACGTATTATTTGGACATTACAAACGGACAATTTAATTTTACTTGTTTGTGTAGATGACTCACTTCAGCTAATCCATAATAGGAAGGAAATTGAACTATTCTACAATGCTGATAAGTAAGTTAGCTTGGAGTTTTACTTCGAGTTTTCCTTCCCTAGTTTTTACTAGATCTAGACTACGGTTTATAAATGATTATTTCTAATGTTTGGAAAGTTCAATTTAAAACTGAATGACATTAAGTATAAATAAATTTATATTCATTTCATACATACATAGATTCACGCCTCATTCCCATAGGGGTAGGCAGAGACCACTCCCCTCCACTTGCTACGAGCTACGATCTTGACATCCCACTTTCGCATCCTCCACATTCATTAATCTCCTCATGCATGTTCTTCGGCCTAGGCTTTTTCATTTCATAAACTTAAATTTTTCAGTGGCTATGCTACAGACTCCATTTAAACTATATTTTAAAGTAGTCCTTAAAGTTGTCTAAATATTGTTTAGGAAAATTAATGTGCCAACTTATAATGCCGAAATGTAGCTACATATTATAATTAACTGTTATAATATATGGCTTGTATATAAACTTCTTGAGACAGAAACTAATAATATATATAACTAGTTCAAATATTTTAATTATAATTCGAATTTTAATGAATTATTACTTTACATCAACATAAATATATATATATTATGATGATTGTCAAATAAAAACAGATTTGTTAGCCTAATTTGATTGACCTAACACCCACGGCAAGTAATTTAAAAAGCCGTATTAGACAGACAATTTATTATTTTAATCACTCAAATGTTTTTAGTCGATATTAATTTTGTACTTTCGAGATTTTTTGTTATAATTCTGATATACGATATTTGTGTAGACGTCTATTGATCGGACTGTCGATAGCAGCTTTCGGATTAGTCAACCGCAACTAGGCGAATTATGAAGTACCTATATAATTTTGATTTGAAATATAATAAGTTTAAAAATAGCTCAAATCTTTAATAAATATATAATATTTTGTGTGTTGGATTTGCTAATTGAAAAGTTTAAACGAAATAATATTGAGTTGAAGTTGAAATCAAAAAGTTAGTGAAGACTGCAGATTAAATCTTCAGGATGAACTGTTTTGCAAATTATTCTTTAGTGTGAAGAGACCGCATACCATTCTGTCGTGACGGAGTACGAACACCATTCCCAACCCTTACTCTTGCCCGTGGGTGTCATAAAAGACGACTAGTTGATACAACATGTAAGAAAAGCACGTAAGAAAACATGTAAGAAAAGGAAAACTAGAAATAAAAAACCCTTTTTTCTTGTTATGACGAAAAATATACCTACACGCACACTTCGCTCTCCGGGACAACAACGAAGTAATGTGGGGTCCTCACCCACCAAATAACCTGCCGTGCTCCCTCCCTCCGCCTTGAAAGACGGACCACCGGTACCATGGTCTCACTGTCTTCAATGGTGAGAAATAAAACCTAGACCAACCCGTTTTATCAGCGTTGTATAGTAGGTCATTATCACTCCTGTTTTGGAAGAGGCTCGAGCCCAACAATGAGAATTGTACGAGCTGAGATGATAATCATGATGAGGACTCATTTTTTAAATTCATTAAGTATGTTTGCTGCGTTATTTACTTTAATTGTCTCCATTATGTGATAAAATGCTTTATCGTTTATTAATACTTATCATATTGATAGCAAACCGCTGATACTGTGATAAATACTAAATTGTCTCATATATATAGATTTTGTTTTAATAATATATAAATAGATTTTGATTTGCCGTGTGACGATGGATGAAGAATACGATTCACCATCCCCTATCTTACCTATATATGTACTTAGATACTGTAAGATGACTATGGGATATAATATGCATTTTTTATCTGTAAGTTCCGTTCTAATGGGAATACCAGGATAAAATACAGCCTTTGTTATTTCGCTGATAATAGATGCTGATTGGTGAAAGAATTTTTAAAATCGGTTTAGTGGTTTAAACGTGAAAGGTTAACAAAACAATCATTCGCATTTTTAATATTAGTGATTTCGATTTCTAACCAGGACAATACTTTGTGCGATGCGCAGATCGTTGTTCTGAGTCTGGGTGTAATTTTTGTCTGTTAATTATATGTTTGTGCCCAGAATACGATAATTATTTCCATACGGCAGGATGCTGTCGTTATTAAATATCTTAGAAAAAATATCCTTTTAATAGTTATTATTTTTATAACTCTCCTTATCATTAATATAGTAATGGTACCTAATGAATGAATCAAACTATAAACAAGATTCTCAGACACTTGCTTTCAACGCGAGTTAACTATTATCTGTGTTGACATAAGAAATAATATTGTTACCAGCAAATTATCTTAAAGGAAACTGGCAATGTTGTTATCAGCTTGTATTCGTTTAACGCTGATAACCCGACATACAGCACACGAAAGTACACTTAAAATTATTTAACATGCCGTTCCCGCGTGTATGATTACGTTAAATACTTTCTATACACAAGACTTGTCCACATTTTTTTTATTTATGTTGGTGACAAACGAGTAAACAGCACACCTGATGGTAAGTGATACTGTCGCTCATAAATCTTTGTTAGGCAGCGGCCTATCGTGATGAAAGTGAAGGCAGTATTGGGGGGGAAATTGACCTACTAGCCTACCCACCTACCCTGACCCACGCTGGTCAGGAGGGTTGTTATAGGGTTTTATATCGAATTTTCTTCTCGCATTGTTGTTATATGGATAAGATATCCCTTAATCGTCTTTCAGGATACCCACGGGCAAGAGAGGGGGTGTTGAATTCTATTCTTACTCCGTCACCACGCGTTTCGGTGACATTTATTAGTTATTTTGTGAACAAAATAATATATGTCCATCAGTGCCCTCTGTATAAGCTATTGTCATTTATATAATTGAATCTAATGATGTTGTCTACGATAATTCTAAAATACTGTTGATTCTGAATCATAGCAGTTTTTTCATTAATACTAAAGGTTTTATTTCGATCCTTTTCTTGAATAGATGTTATATGCGTGTTATATTCCTTAGTCGTCTTTTACGACATCCACGGGCAAGATAGGAGGTGATGAATGGTGTCCTTACTCCGTCACCACATGGAAAAATTATTTATATTACTAAATACAAACAAGCAAATATTGTCTACTAGCGTTTCATATATAGATATTAGTAGGTACTAATTTCTTATCGATTAAATAGTGGTCAGCGTAGGTCATACTTATTGAAGTCAATCGTAGACCTAGATTTATCTTACTAGTATATATTACAGTAATTACAAACTTTCTCTTGAAAATAGACAAACATTTAAAGTATGGTTGCCAGATTCGATCGCCGATTATCCACTTTTAACTCTTCTATCATCCGAGTTAAAAGTATGACAGAGTTGCTTCCCGCATGTAATTCTGCGATCGTTTTTAGCCTTTCAAGTCGACTACTAAGCTGTATTTTATTAAAATGTTCTGCTCGCCGGCTTATTGAATACCATACAGTATAAGCGACCTTTTTTTTATATGGGACAGTGTTAGCCACAGATGACTATGGCATCGTTACGCGGATAAATTGTTTGCGCTCAGGGGTCTCAACTGCAGAATTTTTAAGCGATTTAGCTCAAGAATACACCTGTGAAGTACGCACATTGACTTGGGACTTGCTAGGCATACCTTTCACATTTTTATAGATAACAACGACGAAGAGGAATATATGTGATATATAATAAGGAAACGAAAACTCTTAAAAAGCTCAACATCAACCCATTTAACTAACGTGCTATAACAGTCAATTTGCCTTTCATTGTCCGTGTGGTGACGGAGTAAGAATGCAACCCACCACTGCCTATCTAACACGTGGATGTCGTTATAAGACGACTAAGGGATATAATACGCATATAACATCTTTCAAGAGAAGGAAAACTCGAAATTAAACCCTATACCAGTCTGACCAGTTATGGTATAGTAAGGTCAATTTCCCTCCTACTGTAGAGTAGGCTCGAGTCCAACAATGGGACGTATATAAGTTGAAATGATGATGATGTGGGGAAGACGCGAACGCCGTAGTGGGACGTATATTAGTTTAAGAGGATGATTTTTTAAATCATTAGAAATGTACTCTTTAACCTCTAAATGACGTCACGACACACTTTGAAATCTGCTACCATAGCTATAGAACTCAATACCCCACTTGTGTATCACAATGAGTCATAGTAAAAGTATAACGCGTATCATATATTCTTAATGCCGTTTCGTCTAATGCACTGTTGTAAATTATATCTTACATTTTTATACGTAGGGATGTTATGGATATGAAGTTTCGGATCTGGATACGGTTACGGATATTAGGATAACATTATATCGGTTACGGATATGTAATTATTTCGGATTATTCGACAGATATCCATGTGGTGACGGAGTAGGAATACAAATCACCACCCGCTCTCTCCACACTTGGGTGTAAAAAGACCACTAAGGGATAAAGTATGCATATAACATCTATGCAAGAGGAGGAAAACTCGCAACAAAATCCTATACCAACACGTCTGACCATCATGATATAGTAAGTGAATTTCCCTCCTATTGTGGAGGAGGCTCGAGCCCAATAGTGTGACGTATTTAAGCCGAAATTATGAATGAAATGATGATCCTGGTTTTGAATAGTTTCGGTTACGGATATAGGTTTTTAAGGGAATTGTAAAAGGATTTAGTTAATTGTGTTGATTATTGTATTATTTCCCTTTAGAGAGGCGTATGTTTAGGGTATCTATGTGCCTACTGTTGAATCTCGATTCCAATCGCAGCTCGAATTTGAGCAAATTTGGTACTTTTACTTGAAAGCGAACTTAGCGCACGATTGGAGTCAAATTCAGTTTGGGATTTTTTTAAACTAAATGAATTCGACTCTCGTCGATTAAGTCAGATATTTGCTAACCCCGACGTGATTTTGACGTAGTTTAAAATCGTTAATATTGCACAATTTCAAGAAATCGTTTTTGTAGTGATCGAGTTCGGTAAGGTTATTAATTTAAAGTAATAAAATACGACACATTTGGTGAAAATAACAACGGCAAATACGAAGAATTCATTCTCGATTTTGTTTAAGAGTACCAAATATAAGTTTGGTGAGATTGGAATTGAAGCGGATTCGAAATTACAATTGATTTCAAGAGTAGGCACACAGGTCGGTTGGTAGATAGGAAACCTGTCATAACCTGGCTCATATAGACACCGACCCTATCCGAAAATATCCAAAACTTTTATATCGGTTTCGGTTATATTTTCATTTCGGATGTCCGATAATTTCGGTTACGGTTACGTAGCTCCATAACATCCCTAGTTATAACGTACAGCAAGTTAATATAAAGAGCTGTCGGCGTTTGATTGAATGTATTTTTTTTTTTGTATCAAATGTTGTTAAGCCAGACGTCTCGCTGTGAAAGCGTGACAAATATTTTAATTTTCAGTCGATGAATCACATTTTTTTTGAAAGGTGGATTATGAAATTTTTGAAGTGTGTATTACTATATATGTAATTATCTGCCTTTACATTTCTTAATTTAATTTTGGTCCTGAACTAGCTGACTCAACAGACGTTCTGTTCGAATAAATTAAAAGGAATTCTGCTTGAAATCCATAGCAGCGCTACTCGTATCTACCGAGTCCAATTATTAATGTAAACCATTCTCGAATCCATTGGAGCACATACAAGAAATTTCGTCATATCGGTCCAGCCGTTTAGGAGGATTTCAGTTAACAAACACATGAACTTAACTCTTTATCCCATACCTAATACGCAGTGCCTACATCATCATCAAAATCCTGCATTTATCACAATTATATGTACTTCTTACTTTTCTTTCATAGTACGTATTGCATATGTTATTGGCAATAGTCTTTATGACCGGCCGCGTGAATGACGTCAAACCTTCTTGGGAACGTAATTGTTGATCAAACCTCATCAAATGATATTGGATCAGCTCTATATAAAGGCATCTCTATCGATACTCTTCTAGCCAATTTTCTGAGCCCTACAGGTAAATAAGAGATACCTACACTATTGCTAACTGGTCTTCTTAATCATCCTTCCGTCGTTCCGGGCCTGATTGGAACAGATCATTCGTGTAAGAGAACAATTCTTATAAGCTTAACAAACTAAAAAAAAAACAAAGAGCTGTCATGAGGACTGAATTTTCAAATTAATTATTTGCTCTTGGTTTAAAATTTGTAAATTGAAACTTATTTACATTTATCTATTTTGGACTTATATCGACGTAGTAGACTTTGTTACAGTATAGTGTTAACACGTCACGTGACCATGTCGGTGATGACCGAGTGAATCGACGAAATGAATGAATTTACTTACAAGCCTGCCTATAGAAGTTTACACTTCAAAAAGTATTCTTATAAACTCATGCACGCATTCATAATGTATGAAACGGTGTGACGATTGCAAATGAGCGAACAAGCATTTTGACACAGTTGAGATATTATAAATCATTATCGTCGGCACATTAACGCTGCGTGTTCTCTTAAAGCGATCGCAACAGACCGAGCCGTCAACCGCAGCATCCATTCGTCACTAACGGTACAACGTACGGTACAATGTCCACATTAATTGTGGCCGAATAGTAACCGACACGCGGTTATTTCATCATGTACGAAATAATATCCTTGCTAACGTCCATTTAAAAGTATATAATCTGATAATTACATACGCATTAATTTTTTCGGTCGCCGTCAAAGTATATACTTTTTTTTTAAGCAATCCTATTCAACAAATATAAACGCGTAAGTTTGTGAGTATGTGAGGATGTGACGATGTTTGTAGCTCTTTCACGCAAAAACTACGGAATAGATTTTGATGAAACTTCACAATAATTTAGCTTACATGTCAAAATAACACATAGGTTATAATTTATCCCGATATTCCTACGGGAAGAGGAACTGCGGGTGATACCGCAGGGCGCTGCTAGTACTTCTATATAGATGTTCGAGGATTGGATACCCTTTTCGTTCCAGTGACATGTACTTTTTTTATAATGCAAAATAATTAGTCTGTTTCAGTAGGTACATCATCTTTGCAATATATGTCCCACTACTGCATTCTAGACCTCTTTACGATGGGAGAGAAAATGACCTAATTTAATTTCGAGCTTTCCACCTCTTGCTTAGATGCTATATATATGTTAAAGCCCCTAATCATCTTTTACAATCACGATACCCACGGGCACGACGAGGTTGTCTTACTTGGTCACTACTCGGATCAACATTAGTTATAACACAAGGATTAAAATACTCCATATATCATAATGATTTCTGATATTTATGCGAATATTAATACTTGAAATAAAACTAATTTTGCGGATTTTATCGCGTTCGTATTTGATTTTTGATTCGAACTTCATCTAAAAAACATAAAACATTTATAATCAAAAGGTACATTGAAGTAGAATTAACAAATAAATTGTAACAGTTCGTCATATCATTTCATTTATGGCACTTGGACTTGAGCCTTCTCCACAATGGGAAATGAAAAATCGACATAGTCATTATACGGGGCTAGTCAGTCGGGTTGGTATATGATTTTATTTCGAGTTACCCTTCTCTTGTTATGTTATATAAATATCATCCCTTACTCATCTTTTTCAACACCCATGGACAAGGAAGAAGTAGTTAATTTATTCTTATTTTGTCCATCACACGGGAAAACGGAACGAAATAGTTTTTAATTATTAAAATGATTATTAATCCAATAATATGTTATGAATAATCTAAGTCTTTTAAAATTATTGACAAATAGGAAGTTTAATAATTATTGACCCTTTGAGTTCTATTTACCCCGTTTTACGGTAATTAAGTTTATTATTTGAACTACCGGTATAATGTTGCTTATTATTTATTATACGGAACTATAATAAAATCTTTTGCAAGCATATTTATTTCAGTAACTTGTAATTATATTATGCCACCGATTGCAAGCGATAATCATCCATATTGTGTAAACTTATTGCGGCGGATTTGTTGGTTTTGTGCTGAAATGTATAATATTAAAAATGATATTTTTCCTTTTCTTCTTTATATAACTTTGCAAGTTTTGTTGGGTTAAATTCGTGTAACTTTTTCTTGAAATTCTGCCTTTGGTATTCGGTATAAATTTTTGGTTCCTGGCATCCTGGTACCTGTAAGAGATCGTTCAGAGAATGGACAGCGACACTCTATTGGGTAAATTTTTAACATCAACTGCTATCTTTGACCCGCTTACCATCGGAGGCGATTAAGGCTGTATCTTTTTTGGGACGAGGACTCTCGTGTTGGAGTAGAATTCAATACACTTCAAAATCTAACAATTTACTACACTATTTAACCTGAAAATCGTATTTAGAAACTTTTCATCATTTGGTAATCGTATCCTGCAAATCTCCGAGCAATGAATGATTTTTTTTTGGGATCTCCTATCAAACCAGTTGCATTGCTCGTTTCGCCCACGAGTGAACCAAAAGCATTTCATTATAGTTCCGTAGGCGGTTGTTAAGTGAACATAATGTTGCTTAGCTAACTGTTTCATGTAGGAGGCCCCTCTGACCTACAGTTCCAAGGTTCGCACTTGTGTTCTCATAATCGTTATAAACGACCAATTTGATATATACAGTTAGTGAAATCTCGTAGAACATGCCCGTTTAGACGACAAGCTTTAACGAGCAAGCTTTTAAATATGATGGTACTGTCTTTATCATATTTATTCTTATACCAATACATCATTATCCTGCTTTTATTTTAATAACTTGGAGTCGACGCAATATGGACCCCTCTTCTGTAGTGCATCTAAAAAGTTAATAGCAATAGTTTTACGACCACCTGCCTTCCTGACCCTACTTGGGAATGTAATTGTTGATCAGGCTGCATCAGATGGAGTTGGCCCAGGTCGATATAAAGCTCTTAGTCGTCTTTTACGACACCCAAGAAGTGTAAGGGTTTGGTAGTTTTCGTTGCCGGGATCACCCAGCAAGTTAATTTCAAGGAAAATATACATTTTCAATTGTTAATTGTGTGTGTTACGATGGATTTGCTTTCGTTATGTAAATGGAAATCCCTTAATTAAATAAGATTAAAAAAAATGTGTATGTATAATTTTTATGAGCGGTTATTCCGAGATCGACTAAAAAAGTCAGTTACCTAAATGTATCGTCGAGACTTTTATATCGTATGTAATCTTAATTTGTCATCATATAATTAATATTAACGACTCATAAAATAATTTATTACACTATAATTAACTGTAAAACTAAAATAGAATATTCATGTATATTTTTTAATGTAATTTAAATAAACTTTCACTATTTTTGACCGTTGTAAGATTAATTTCTAGCATGCATCTTGAAAAAATTTCAAATGCACACAGCGAACATGAGACGTCTAGTTTACATAGGATTATATTATGTATTTAACAGTAATCCGCAAAACTCAACACCGAAGTTTAATTATAAAGCAATTCCAGTTCTATTTTATACGAGGGCACACGGTAGCTTCATCATTCCCAAGAGCAAAATGTGCACTCAGTCGCGGATTATCAAAAGCAAGGAATCATGGTGGCCTGCTTATTTGACGGTGAGCGGTTAACAGTAGGCTTTCCGTCTGTATGGTCTGAAAAAAGAAACTGTCTAAAAATTAAACAAATGCAATTAATAATATTTTTTACTTGAATAAAAGGTATCACTGTTGTGGAAAATGGACCAGTATTCGGAAACACATCGCTAGTATAATAGTCCTCAAATATTTAACAGTTAGTTTTAATCAATAGAAATATTACAAAACAATTTATGCAAACTGAATTCTGCAACTGTAATACAATATTTGCAGTAGCTAACATTTAAATTCGCATTTAGTTTCACATTATATACAACCGGTACCCGAGTAACGTCAACTTTCTATTTGACGTCGGACCTAGTCGTCTAGCTCTATTTGGATATAAATTTCCGGGAAATGAAACTTCTTTTTTATCTCATTTTATAGCTTTGCTTTGGATACTTGTCTTGAATGCTTTGCACTTTAAGCGCTTTTGAAGAATCACCTTAATTTTCTGGTTAAAAGCTCTTTATATTAATAATTCTTCTTCCTTCTTTCTTCTGACTCTCATAAGGCACCTTCGTGTATACTTTAGCCAAAGTTTTTGGAGTAGGATTTCATTTCGTGTTTGCCTTTACTTGCTGTAAGGTTATCTAATCAGATCTTTTAATCAATTCTTACGATATGAACAGACACGTACTCCGTCTTTACACAGATATTTTTATCTATCTAGTCGTTAATATACAATATTAAAAGAAAACTTGCAAATAGGTATAAATTAAGAACTCAATATATCCGAATAGATTTACAATGCAGGTAGGCAATAAAACTTCACATGTTGAAACATTTTACACACTAATCCGAGCTCCTTACTAGCATTTGTAAAAAGTTATTTATATTAATGAATATAAGTGATAATATAATAATAAAGTCCTTTTGAATGCCTCAGTAGTTTGTCCTCTTTTCTTTCCTTACGCTAAATATTGTGGGTATTAAAGTTTAAAACAGGTGTTAGTTTTACTAATAAATTAGTTACTCTCCAATTTAATCGGAGATGATAAAAATACCAATATCCATTTTGACAAAAATAGTTTACAGAAAAAAAAATCTTTGCTTTTATAGGACGGCCAGATGTTTGATATATGAAATTCTCAATTCCATATACGGTGCTGTGATTCAGTTTTATAGCATTGCTGCTGACGACCAAATTTGGTAACTTCTCTGTATCATGTCATGATGGGGGCTCATTATACGTTATTATTAGGTACTTATTTTTTATCTCTACGGTCTTTATATACTGAATTTTTACCAAATTTGTATGTTCAAGAGATGCATCCGAAATTAAACACGATACATATTTTTCTGTATAGTGATAGTGTACTCTCTACTGGTGTGTATAGTTTGGTGTCTCCGTGTGGTGACGGAGTAAGAATACAATTCACCACCTCCTTTCTTGCCCGTGGGTGTCGTAAGAGACTACTAAGGGATATAATATGCATATAACATCTATGCAAGAGAAGGAAAACTCGTAATAATACCCTATATCAACACCTCTGACTAGCGTTGTATAGTAGGTCAATTTCCCTCCCATTGTAGAGGAGGCTCGAGCCTAACATTGGGCCGTATATGAGCTGTAATAATGAATGATGGTGTATAAATATAATTAACTATTTCTTACGTTACCATGCCATCAAATAGAATTAAGGGACGAATTACTACAATTGAAATGCAACTCGAAATAAAGCACACCAATCTGTTTTACTAGCTATTTATATACCTCCCAATATAGATAAGGCTTGCCTAATAGTAAGACATATTTGTGTTGAGTAAAAAAAAATTGTTTCCTATTTTTAATATTCGCGAGACGCGATGACCTGTGGTACAAAAATGTGGCCTAGAGGCCATTTAGAAATGTCGGTCTGATAAAAAGGCTCGAAAGTAGCTCAGTGTGCTCTGTATTTCTCTTCGTGATAAAAGCCGGAATACGAAAATGTGTAGCAGAACGGATATATCCGACATAGTCAGAAGAATAAACATGTTGGAGTGCCAATGCACATCGCTTGTCGTACCGACAAACATTGGAGAAGAAAGGGTCTCCAGTGGCAATCACAAATCAGATGACGCAGTGTGCAACGTCTTCAATTAGGTGTACTGACGCAATTTTAAAACAACTTGAATACAAGTGACACAGGACTGTTTTGAGTAGCATTCTCATGGGGGTGACCTATGTCCGGCAGTAGACGTCTACGGGCTGATAGATGGATGGGTGGAAGGAATAGTAGCGTAAAAAGTAGAGATTGTTATGTATATTCCAATTGTTCAATAAGTTATTCTGCGAACTTCATATATCAATACTCATTGTATTAGTAGTCCCTTATGTACTTTCGAATTATGTTTTGCCTGATAGTCTGATTATGAAGAGGAATTGCAGTTGCCGTTTTTTTGTCTCATCGCCTGCGTTTTCATTTACCTTGCATAGATCTCTGAAACGAACTTCTTACTGTTTTATATAATATTAACGTATTAGGTAATATGTTAAAATAACGAACAGGTATTTGACCGTCCATTGAGCGCGATATTAATATTCTATGCACCTTATATGGTTGACATTATCATGAATTTTAAATTATTCATGCGAATACTTGAATAACTTGAATTATGCCGTTTCGCAGAAAAGAGTTTGTCATAAAGATAATGTGAAATATTATAATATAATTTATATTTTAAATAAAACTACTTTACGGATTTTATCGCGTTTGTATTTGATTTTTGATTACCCGATTTGATAAAATCCGTAAAGTAGTTTTATTTAAAATGTATAATACTCGCGTAAACATCAGAAATCATTATATAATTTATATGTAATGTGAATATAACGACTTTTTCTAAAATCTTTTACACCTTGAAGAATTTAAGTAATATTAATCGCATGTTGCCCTCGTATATAGATACCTGGATTCATTTATTATATTGATGCATACCGTTGGATATCGGTTCTGCTCTCCCATGCGAAAAATTGCAAGAGGCAAGTGCTGGAAACTATTCATCACATAAAAGTTGTCTTATCTCCTAACTTTTTGCGTTGGTCAGTAGTGAAAACTGATGAAATACTTTTCGTATCCTACATTGCAAAATAAGTTATTTATCACGTCAATTCTAGCATATTCGATCTGTCTGCCTACATTTTTTTAAATCCTTTCAGACATTTTAATTGCAGTGAATTAAAGTAATAACGACCGCTATCGTCTCGTCTTCGTAATGAAGGTAATTATTTAAAGGCGACTGCACAAGCTGTTTTGTGTACAGAAAACTTGGGAAATGCTAACTTATCAGTTGTTCTGTATATTTTAACAAGTGTAATTACTTTTTCGTCTTTGCATAATAATGAATTGTTTTAACTATATACATAGAACGTATATGTCGGTATTATAAGATTTTTTGTTTCTCATGCTCTTCTTTATGCTCTCTATTATGACGATCTAAAAAAAAAAGTGATGGCTCCAGTTCTTGGTCTGTCCATTCTTCCAGTCCTTCGACGTCCTCTGTTGGAAATAGGACTCCACGCTTAGCAGACGTGTTGATTAGCGCAGTCGGTATTAAAATATTCCAAGCAAGTGCTTCTGGCTATTCTTCTAGTTCTTAAAGTAATAAAATGTTTGCTTAACCCATCACCATGCGGATAAATTTTATCGTCACTCAATTATTATTAATTATCAATTCATTACAAAATCTTGTGTTTCAAAAATGATGCACCTATATAAATCTGCTAATGATGGCGCAGTTGTTTTTATTTTTTAAGCATCACAGTAAATCTTTTGCCTGGTAGGTTGGTACTTATTCAGAGCACGTGCGAAGTCGGACCACGATACTAGTATACACATAAGCAAACACTTAAAATAATTATCTTTTATAATCTAAAGAAGTTTAATGGCCGTTTATCTTGAGAAACAATGTCGTCGAACTTTCACCGTGCATCCGTCCCACACTATTATGTTATGTCATTCTGCCATTCAAAACGTATCTTTTTCTCTCCTTACAAATGTTTCTCAGTGGATTTGACAGCTTTCTTTATGAAGATGGACGATCTTGAGAACCATTATTTATCGGTTACCGAGCGAATATTTTTCGTTACGATGTTTATATCTGCGTTTGACGTCCATTGAATGTCGGTTACAGCAAGCCTCAAATCTGTAATTAAACATTTATGAAGAACATACGGAAAGTTTTTTTACGAGTACTGTTATGATCTTTTTTAAGATGTTGCTCGCCGAAATTTAAGTGAAGTAGTTATGCTTTGCTGAACATCTCGGTAACTTGATTCAAGGATTATGCGTTTGCATTTAATGCCAGATATTTTAAGAATTAATACTGTAAATGACGGAATTCCATTTAAAAAATGTAATGTACTAATCATTACCATCGACTCCCACTCGAGTCCCCTCCGCGACGGGATTCCCTTCCATTGAAATGGATAAGGTTTTATTTCGAGTTCTCCTTCTCTTGCAGTGATGTTATATAAATATTATATCCCTTTAGTCGTCTTTTACAACATTCACTGTTATGAAAAGTTATGGTGAATTGTATTCTTACTCCGTCATTACAAGGAAATGTACCAAGCAATATTGAAGTTGCTAGTCTTATTACGGTATAAAGAATACAGTAATCCGGCATCTCTTACTTTTCTATAGTTGTAGTAATTATCGGCTGAGGCATCACCAGGGCAATGGACTTTCCTACGTAATGTATCACATCAATTTACTGTGATCGCCAAGTGCGGCGCTTATGACTATAAATAGAACAAAACATGACTGCGTCATTTGACTTCTATGAGGAGGCCTATGCCCAGCAAACCGTGAAAAGCTAAATAATAATGATGAGTATCAAAAATGTTTGAAATAACATAGTCATTCAAATTAACATATCGTATACATTGACCTCATTTGTACAGTGAAACAAACGTGCTCGTATCAAATGCAGGCAGGTGTCATTGGTTGAATGTTCTTCAACAACAGGACTAGTATCATCGAACTGTAAAAATAGCTATTTTATATATTAACTTTGGTGGTTGACGAAACGGTGTAGCATATGGTGAATGATAAATCAAAGCCCCATAATAAAGGTGTGTTTTAGGTCTCTGACTCGCCAAACGAAGCCCTGTAGCAAATTGCTGCGATGTCGTTTCTTGCGAGTATGTCTCCATGATAAGTCCAGTGTGACCTACCGCTAAATACATATATTGAATTGCTTTTGAAAGTGCTCGCAATGTCGGACAACCGTCGGATCCATTAAGCTCTGTTCAATCCGTGGTGCTGTACCGCTGCGTTTCACGTAGTTGTACAAATTCTCATTTAATGGCTTATTAGCCAACTTTGCTTCATGTCTCCCGCTTTGCATAGGAGGGAAGTGGAATCTTTCCAACTCCTCCCATTTTTCTTTTCTAATTAAATTTGTTGCGGGTCCCAAGACAATTAAAAGCGTTTCCCGAGACTTCCTGAGGGTCAAACCTCGGTGTCTTATACGGAGACTATTGTGGATCCTGGCTTACAGGCGTTACAGTGTGTGGTAGGATTAGTCTCAAAAAAAAAATGTTGGCCAACCAAAAATTATATACAAACGCGATAGAATTCATAAAATATTTTAATTTATAAAGTTATAAAATATCTTAATCTATCAAATTCGAATCGGAATGAAAGTGAAACTATAAATTTGTCTTTAATCAATACAATTACTCAACTGTCGTACTTACGCGAGTCGAGTACATTGTAGCCAATGCGAGCTAAATACGCTTAATTAGGGGATGTACGCTGTATGCAATTTCCTGTCATTATTGTAGTTTTGGCTCGTTTTAATCACAATGGTTCTACGTCAACAGATTATATTATTAGCATGTATTTGCTTAAACTGTCTATTGAAGTTAGATATTATAACATAGTCTCTTATATTCACCTCATAATATTTTGTGCGGCGGTTCCATGTCTATAGATAATTTACCTGTCCTATTTGGTTTCTTAAAGATATTATCCAGAACTAGGGAATAAATAAGTACTTTTTGTCATGGTGGATTTCATAAAGATACTGTTAAGAATTTAGCCAAAACAATTATTCCTGGTTAAAAGGATTATTCTGAATGGGAACTGACTGAATTCACGACATTCGGCTTTTCAGATCGATTCTTAGACCATAAAGTAGTAATTTTTTTTGTTTTAGGCACGCAAAACCGCAAGTCAAAAATATATTGCATACATATAAAAGTGATATTATCAGATTTGGATTATTGTATTTGGCTCAATACATTTGTGCCATTTTCTTTTAATCAATAACATTGAGGGATCTCCTTTAGCATTATCGCCTCTGGGCCCCCAAAGGGTTTAGACCGCCACTCAATTTATAGCTAGGCAACAGAAGTCTATATTGTTAAAATACCTTAGTTAGCATCAACATTAGAATAATAATCTATTCAAATGTTCACAGAAATTGCAATAACTAGTAATAAACGTGTTGTAAATGTACGAACTTTGCTAATCGACCAAATTCATGTCTTGCTTGTAGATCCATTCCTTTGACGAGTCAGAGCGAGATAATGATACAAAATACTCGTTTAGAGAGAGACGGAGAGCGACTCTAGCATCGACGCTTGTGAGTCATGCTTCGGCGCTTGCGTTTGCTTCGTTTCGTGGTCTAAATAACAGAATGTAGCGGTCGCAATAATTAAAGGTGTAAATATACATATGGGTCAATATGAGTTAATGTTTATGCACATATTTTAAATTACATTGTGTTGTATCAAATACTTAATTATTGAAAGAGTAAAACTGTTTGTGGCATAGGAAATACTAGCACGCAGTTAATTATATTTGCAGAAGGTCTTTTTTAATATAAATCACTGCATTTCCTAAAAATTATTCTTTATAAAAGTATATTATAACTATGTATATAAAAATCCTTTTTTAATTTTACGGTAATTAAAATGATTAATTTCAACAATTGTAATGTAAAGTTTTCTGATGCAGGTTATTAAAAGCCTTACCTTAGTCAAATTTGTAGCTGTAATAAAAATACTTCAATCCATAAAACATGAGTAATTTGTTAGAGGCTTGCTTTTATGTTGTAGGTATGAATGACGAAAACATTGCCTGCCTGACGGGTCTTCAATGAGATGTACCTGCTTCGTCATTGGTCAATTTAAACAAGCCAGATGGTATTACATCTGTCGATGTAGGGTTATTATAGAATTTTTGTTGCAAGTTATAGCAGAATGTCATAAGATTCTTCCAGTTTTTTTGCTTTGTTTAATATATCTACGCTTACTTCATTGATCTAAATATGTAATTGTTTGTATAATATTGATCGTGCTATACGTTTAAAAGTACATTGTTGTAATAATGTACAACTTGTTCTAGACTGTTAATTATATCTTTATCTAATCTAGTTGCGTTTGCTTTTTGAGTAAACTTATGATAATTTTAAAAGCATGCCCTTGAATCAGTGAATGTGCGCTCACAAACTGTTCTTACTTAATGTATTTCAAAATTGGCTTCGCATGATATACGTTACGTTCGTTTGGTAGATCGTCTCGATGCAAAATTCGCTCCGGTGAGTCACTGGCATCGACTATTTAGTTTAAACGATGCGGACCGGTTTGCACTCGTTTTTTTTGTTGGAGCCTTCGTTTCGCCAACTTTTTTTTTGCACCGCGCTTACCTTATTAAGATCCTGTTGACAATATTTTATATTGTTAAGATTTAATCATTTTACATTTAAGCATTCATCAAATTCACGAATCTTGTACGATGTTCTGCATTCGTTACAATACAAGCAAAAAAAAAACTAATAAATTTAGATATTTAATACTAAAGAAAAACTATAAATGGATTCGTATTTTATCACGAACACTCATTGTTGTAACTTATTCAGGGTAACCGTTAATATGATTCAATCGTACTAAGTTTTATTGTGTACACGCAATTTTTGTTTTTCTTTTTGTATTGTTACAGCTATGATTCGTGGGAAATTTACACAAAACAATCTCGGAATCTTGTTGTATTGCATTTATGGATTTTCTTTGTAACAATAATACTAGATAATTGTTTTGTTTTGTCTAACCGTTTCCGTTTTCCTATTTGGATCTACTTTTAGAAAGGATATAATGATATTAACGGTTTATTTCTTGAATGAAATTAATACTCGTTTTTATTATAATGTAATTACAATACTTACTGTTTTCCGTATCTTAATCAGTAGCAATGAATAAGAGATCATCCATAAAGTTGTCTGACAAGGGCTGAAAGGGGTCCTAAGTTTCGTGACTTTTCAAAATTTTGTACAACTGAATATTATAATGCCAATTTTGAATTATTAAAGGAAAGCTTATAAATATTTCCAACCGTATCTTTTTAGCAGCATCAGTGTCGTTATTTGTTCACTTATATTTTCTAAAATTACAAAATATTGTGACGTCACATATAGATGGTGATTCTTTACTGTATGGTTTTCATGAAAATCATGAATCTGTATTTCAGCCATTGATTACTTTTATCACTACTAACTAAACTTTTGACTGTGCTAACTAAAATGTTCAAAGCTCTTGTTACTGAAACATTTGATATTTAGAAAGGTAGAGAGAATGCATTTAATTACTTTATTTGGATTGCTAATTTCAGTAGTTAGCTGATGTGAATACTGCTAAGTATTGTTGCTAAGTTTTTTTTTATAATTAACACTTGTAGTTAATAAGTCTATTATGCAATGTAATAAATAATATATTATTGAGTCTTTAATAGTTTAAATAACATATTATTATATCTTTAAATTATTATCATAGTTATTCTAAAATGGAAGCAAGGAAGGGGACCCACCACTTGCCTACAGTAATCAATATACCGCACACCACAATAAAAGGAATACGGGATAGGATTAAGGTGGACTAGGAAAGAAGGAAATCTTACTCTCACGTGATGAACACCTTCCAGAACATCAACTTGCAGTTTTCCGCAGAACTTCGAATCTTCATTTCGCATTCTTTTTAACTCACGGGCAAGAGAGGGCGTGGTGGATTATATTGTCCGTCACTACACGAAATCCTTACTAATATTATAAATGCGAAAGTAAGTTTGTTTGTTACGCTAAACCACCAAATCGATTTCAAAAATTCTTTCTTCAAAGGAAGCTATAATATCAGGGAGTAACATAGGCTATATTTTATCACGGTACTCCCATGGGAACGGGCACTACACGGATAGGTAAGGCGACTGAAGCCGAAGCGACGCGAGGATTGCTAGTATATTATAATAATATCTAATATGAATTGAAAATGTATCTTTTTGACATGCTAGGCTATAAACAAAAACAGATTTGCAAGCGAAAATCTAATCCATTACTTACAAGAATTGATATATTTTAAAAGTATGTATTATTTTTTCGCAAAATGAAAATTTTAAGTTTGAAATAGATATATTGAAATAGATATATTGAAATTCATTTTATAAGCAAGCAGAAAACGGCAAACAATAAAAGCGTTGCAAACAGCTGTCGGATTGCTATCATAACTTTGCGCGTTGTGGTCATAAAGTTGGTTAACAATGATTTAACATATTCCAAAGTCCGCATTAAAACATGATGGTATTGTAAAAATTTAATTCTTTAAGCATTGGATATTCATTATCATCAGTCCACATAACTCTCACTGTCGAGTTCGGGTTTCCTCCGCAATGGCAGGAAAATTGATCTACTACCACGCGGCTCAAAGCTGTTTATCTACATATACATATTCCTTAGTCGTCCTTTAGGATACCCACGACCAAGAGAAGGAATGGTGAATTGTATTCTTACTCGGTTATCACATTGAAGGATATTATATTTTTTCTCTTCTCAATCAATACTTTTTTAGGGATAGTTATGATATGGTCATTCTCTGCCCGATCCGTCCGGGCTGATGAAAGGGACGTCGCGCGACCCCATAAATTGCCCAATATGTACCTCTCTGTCGCCATGTGCCCACATTAGTCGGACCGTTGTCATAAGTAGCTTCTTAATCGAATCTTAGCTATTTTTCTATCATTACCCTCATTTTGGTTTTTTTTTTTGGAAGTTTCCATTATGTAAATATTAATTTATTAATAGTTTTAAACGTGTTAAGAACAAAGAATATCTTATATTCTTGTAAGTAGGTATTTTGTATGTTTTATATTATTCCACATGCAAAATTCTTGTATGCAAAAATCAACAACAATTCGCTATTACACTCGGTTTCGCGTTATAAGAATAGAATCCTAGTTCCATGCAAACAGATACGAACACAATAGCGGAAGCTTGTGGTCCACGCAAACCAAACAACAAATAAAGTGTTAACAACCAAATATAAACCTTATTGTATAGATATAAAGTTTGGTTGATACGCAAATCGTTTCTTGGTGTTTGCACACGAGGGGCTTAAATTACTAACAGTTATTTCAAGCTAGGGAACCTGAGACTATTCAGTTTGAAGTACTATGTATTGCAAGCAATAGCAAAGCATTCAGATTTTATTTTAGAGAATTAACTTAATCATCAGAGATCACATCCAAGTAAGAATACAATTCACCACTCCCTATCTTGCCCGTGGATGTCGTACAAGATGACTAAGGGATATAATCTGCACATAAGATCTGTGCAAGAGAAGGAAAACTCGAAATGAAACCCTATACCTACCTACATGTCTGACTAGCAGGGTATAGTAGGTCAAATTCCCTCCCATTGCGGAGGAGCCCTGAGCCCAACCGTGGGACGTATGTGGGCTGCGATGATGATGATGAAGTTAATCATCATTGGAGAAATGGTGATCCATCCCCGCGAACGATATAATTATTTGTGCGATCCATAAATTATTGTGCCGAGTCTGATTGCACTTTTAAAACTTGCAACTAACTATTCGGACAATCATTCATGGATTGGCCTAAGATTTGTCCACCTTAGGATTCAAACCTTTGACACTGCATCATCAAAGTTGACTATCAAAGTTCACCACGTCATTTGTCTAAACTTGGGATTATTTCTATGAATTCCCTTATGAAAATACCAGCATTTTATTTATTGACCCGATAATCGAACTCCATAAAACCTTCAAATGTATATCGTAAATATCTTTTACATATGCTTATAATGTGCCGTATATATCATAACGAAATATGATGCATTTATAGCCCGCCATATACTACATGTCTATATGTCCCATAGATTTAATTCCAAATTATCATAGATAAGACACGACAAACTAAAAAGCTGAAATAAAGGCGAAGGCCGCCGGGAAATTATCAAAAATTGCAAGGTTATCGCCAAACTGGCTCACGGCATGCCAAGTTGGCCGCTATTATTAGATCCTGATTAATGTTATGGGTATTTTTAGCAGTGTTTGGGCTATTTTGAAACACTGCGATAAATTTAACCGCCTGAATGAGTTTATAGTGTTGCGATTTGCGTAATCTACGACTAAAAACGAGAAAATGCAAGAAATTTTATATTATTTACTTAGTAGATAATGATTAAATATCATCGTTAATGTTCTGCTCTCTCTGTCCCTTGAGGCATGAGGGAGCACTACATCCAGTAGTCGACGACCAAAGCCTGTACGATTATGATGATATGTTCTGTTGTAGATATGTAGTATTTGAATGACTCCGATTTATAAAATCCAAGCCAAGAATTAATTTTATTTACCAATACGACCGTTAAACAGTATTAGCTGTTTCTTGTCTGCTTATGATTAAAGAGAAATTTCTGTAGAAACACTGAGGAATCAGTAATAGGAGCAGTACTGGAGAGGTTATTCATAAAATAAATTGAATTGAAACGAACGCAAGGCTTTTAACAACTTTAAACGATGGGCTAGAAGGCAAGCCACTTGCAATAGGAAAATCAATTCAAAGGATATTGGATAAAACTGTTTATTGCAGCTAAAACAATTTCTATAAACCTCTATATTAAGAAACACAAGTAAAAATGATTCATAAACCGTTGCATAATTGTGAAACTTCTATTTTCTAATAGTTAACAATATTACTGTGGCAAACAGACGTTGGTAGCGTAATGTTTGATACGCGTTTCGTAATGATCATAAAAAATATGATTGTTGACTTAAAAGTGCTCAAGAACGACACATTATTTTCCAACTGACAGCACAGTGTGTGTTTTAACTAGAAGCGTTGTTTGTAATATTTGTAACAATTTGTGTGAAATACAATGTAATTTTTGTAATAACAAAATGATTGTGGCAATTATGATTACATTAAATTATGCAAAATATACTGCTTTCATAAAAGCATCGCCTCCAATTTCCATCTATCAATCTATTGATGTCCACTGCTGGAAAATGGCCTCCCAAAAAGGATAACGTAATAATTGCCATGCTTGATGGCCGGGTTGGGGTCGTAATTAATGTCATAAGTTTCTTAGGAACGTATCTCTTGGTTTTCCCTCAACCGATTTTTGCAATACTCAGGGGAAATTAATTTGTTTTATTTTTCGTATTGCGTTGCAGGTGATCGCATGGTTTCTCTATCATCGTTTCCTTGTTTGTGAATTGGACCTTAAAACCTGTCAGCTCCGCGATCTAAAATAATATTCTACAAATTTCAATTTGGATCACAATACGACTATTTTTTAATTTAATGATCTAATTTAAAACGTGTGGATGGGGTAAAAGTATCTTCAAGGTGAAAGGAAACATATTTTTGTTTCTAGTTTTTAATGATTTGTACACAAACTGATCTGTGTCTTACTTGAAGAGTAAACATTGAGTCACAGTTTTGTTAGCCATATGTTCAATTGTCGTGATGCCATTTCAAGGCTTGTGTGTATGGAGTGAGTGCTGTTCTTAATATTAATAGCCTGTCTTTCATAACACATTCTTATACGGTTAGTTGGCATATGTATTTAAACAAAACTACACTACCTACATCTTAAGATGTTTTTGGTCTAACATATCTTTTTATGATCGGTACTTATTATTTTTGTTTTAAAAGCGTACAATACTTTAAATTTGTAACTCTACGTTGGGTCCAAAACGTGAAAATGAGTCTACAAAATTTTTAAATCAATGTTTATCTAATATTAAGCATTAGAATGTATTATCAATCAAGTCCATATATTGTAACAGATCGATGTCTGTACATTTTAGATATAGAATAAAACAATTTGCGCGGTTATTATTAGAACAACGGAAACTAAAACACCAATTTTTAGAATTCTTATCTGTTTGTGTTCCGTATACGCATTATGCAAAACCTACTTTATGAAATTGACTGCAGTTTTCACAGATATTTTTAGTACTGGTCCAAATTAAAATATGATCGCATATAAAAAAAAAAATCACAATAAATCTCAAAATAAATATATCTAAGTAATCATCACAAGCAAAGCGTCGATCACAATTAGTTCCTAATAATTTACCTCAGAATTAGAATGTAATTTTGTTACTTTATTTGCTCTAGTTTGTCTTACAAAATCGTTGAGTCACTGAGACAGCGAATAATTAAATAATGCAATATGCATTGTATCGTCATACATAAACACGTCTTTCAATTTTAAACTACCAATTGTGCCGTCACTAAAGTTAATATAACTGTTATCGGTATCGATTTGTTGTCTTGTGTCGTTCGCTTCTTGTTTGTTTATTCAAGTGTCGGTGGTGGTATTTGTATCTCTTTCAGGTACTGCCGCAGCTTTATGTCGCTACAAGGGTTATGGTGAACGGTGAATATATACCGACATACATTAACAATCTATTGTCTCTTTCTTTCCAGATGGATCTATACGCACGTCTTGCTTCAACGTACAGCGGCATGCCTCTCTCATAGAAATGTTTTGTATTCCTTTTAGTTCTCGACAAATTTGTTTCTACTATGTAAATTTTAATAAAATTGATATAATATTTATTCATACGTTAGAATATAATTTATAGGTTATTTATTTTTGTTATATGTAGTTTAGCTTGAAGACTCTTAATATTCACGGTTTATTTTCCTTTTCGTTTAGCGAATCCATTGAATGATACGTTGTTTTGGTTTAAACTTGATTTACGTTTAAGTATTCAAGATATGATATTTGTCTCTATTTATTATTTTATTAAAATGTATTGCAAATAATCTCAAGGTCCTAATACAAACGGGAAGTTTATTGTTAGTTACCACAATACGTGTTCACTTCTCTCGTGAGATTAGTCGAAGTTGTATAATTTTAACTAAATTTAACCCTTCTATCGTTGTTACAAAGTTTAGTTTTGTATAGCTATCATAGTATCTCGTGCGGTAGTATTTTACTTTAGACGATTCTTATCGAATTACGACTCCTTATTGTCCTTCAGGGATTTCATTTATGTTGAGCATTCAGCTGATTTTCGTATTATTAAGTCTACGTAATAGTTTTGTGAGTAGTCCTTTGTTTCTTTTATTCTTCTTTGCGTAGGTACTTTTTTAGGCAAGACCGAGGTATAACATGCAGAGTTCAGTTTTTATTTCATTATTTCCTTTTTTTCTTTTGAACATTCTGACCACAATCAAGACCTTTACATTTATTTTTCGATTCTATTTGCTTCAAGGTTGAGTTCTATCTACCAAATTAATTATTCCATCGATTGTAAGTCTTCTATGGCGTTATTAGGAGGGTGGCGTGTTGAATGTGCGTCACTTCTAAATTTTGTATGTGATTAGGTATCGTGACGTTACAGCGGAACTATTGATCGTTTCTTTTATAATTTTTGTAGGTTTCGTGCACTGTGGTATAGGTTTGGACGTTTAACTTTCTGATAGATTACAGATAGTGATATCATTGACAGTTTTTATCTTATTAAACTGTGAAGGGCATTACTATATATGGATTATACCTATATTGGTCTATCGTATTTACAGATTTATAATTACATACAACACATATTATATACTAAAAGTAGAAAGTGATACTGCAACTGTGATAGACCATAAATTATTATGCACTAAAATCTAGTGATATAGTACCAGTGAAATGACCTCAGTATAAAATGGAGAGGAAATTGACACGTGAAGATTTCATGAGGAAGAGTTTCCGAACACCTAGGGTATCGCCTGCTCCGGACGGACAAGAGCCGAACGTAAACGGAGCGCCACCACCGTCGCCAGTGTCCTTAGCGATGTTGGAGCGAACGCCCCAACGAACCCAGTACGAAGTCACTTCGTCTGGGATAGCTCCGAAACGATTGGAAATCAATCGAGCTCATCCGATCCATTTAAAATCATTCCAATCGCCCGATCCACCTGATGAAAGTACCCCAACTGCGCCATCAGACGATGTACTTCGAAAACTCGAACGCCAAATCGGTGAGATGGAAAGAGGACTCGAAAGGGCGCAGAATGGAACAGCGCCAGTGGACGAAAGAGTGAGATACGCGGAGCATGAGAATCTTTTACGCACTGGCGTGTCTTCTGTAGGTGGTGGTGGCTATTTACCTGCTGATTCTGATACGGAACACGATGTTGTACCGTTTAACAGGAATGAAAGTACTCGCAGCAGTACTGGTGGCGCCACACCTGTGCCTCGACAGGCCACACGATTAGCGAGAACGAATTCCGATACTCAGCAGTCTGTCGCCGCCACTGCCAGACTTATGAGAAAGTTGGCTGATGGTGGTAATAAAGGTGAAGAAAAGTCAAAAATGATCACTAGGAAGGCGATCCAAGCCAGAATGGAGAGAGTCAAGAATTCCGTTGTTGGCAAACACGAGCACAGAGTTTTGGCTGAACACAGGGTGGATCCACCTTCGCCCAGAACGCCGTGCTCACCTGTCTCTCAGAGATCTTCTGTTCAGGTAAACATTAATCTGCTTTTAATTGTGAGCGTTTTACTTTGTTCATACTTTATAAGTTAGATTCAAGACCTTAAATTTCAGACGGTCCTTTTGAACTTTTTTTTGAAATCAAGAAAATATCAAGCGTAAGTCTGCGATTCCCGATTCGAGTTTTTCATTTCGAGTTTAAAATCCTGGGTCAGACAAAGAATGTTATTTTCGGCGGATTTTATGTTACACTCTAATAAGAGACTAATAACTTGGATTAAAAACTATATTATATGATGATGATGATCCGACAGATTTCGGCCATGGCGACTGCTTCAGCTCCGCCATAATTTACGATCATACTATATTATAAAATGTGGATATATTTACTTTTATTTACCCCTTCAGGGACGAGAGTTTATGATACTAAATAAGATACTTAAACATATACCTAATGATATTTAAAGGTGTATAAAACATAATACATGCGTTACTTGAGTGTATTTTTTATGTTTATATAAATGATTTTACGCTAACCATCGATATTTTTACGTAAACTTTTATGACTTATATGATACTTTTATGAGCATATCGTCCCACACTTGTGCCATAACCGTATTATAATGTAACACTACATTGTTAATATATAAATATGTAATTCACACCTGGACCTTCGTAAATTGAATTATAGTTCCGTAGTATATTTAAAATAATATTTGAGTTAAATCTTTTGTTAAATATTGAAGTCTGTTATATAAGAAATTTATATATTAATATGATGTTTTGTTAAATATTGCCCGAGGAAGTCGTTTTGGCTACTTTTCGAATTTAACATAAAAAGAGGGCAGTAAAATGTGATACATACTTATTTAAAAAAAGAGACTTTTCGTTCAACATATATTTCTTTTTACTAATAAAACATATTAACCACTTTATTAACAGTGGCAATTGCCTTTTTTTTTTCATATCTGAAGTATATTTATACTATAATACATTTGTATTGTACCTGTATTTCTTATAGGCAGTCCTTTTGAGAGCTTTTGGGCAATGTATGAAAATTCGAGCTATCTAGTGTTAAAGAAAAGTTATACTTCATCTGCGCTGATGGCGTAATCGACAAAATATAGACCTATCCTGCCAAGTGTCGCAGGTCAAATGCCCAGTATAATTACTTTGTGTCGTTTACAAATTGTTGTTCTGAGTCTGGGTGTAATTTGTTTCGATTAATTATATACTTGAATGTCCCCCCCGGAATATAAGAATTTACATTAAAAAAAACTTAGAGTACACTTGATCTGAGTGGGGAATTTTCCTATCATACAAATGAATATTATAAAATTTTCCCTTCTCAACATATTGACGTAATGTTTATTAAAAATGTTTCCTGTTCTTAGTATAATAGGCAATTTTCCCCGTGCTGGCCACGGGGAGTGGCAAAAGGGTATAGGAAATTTAATCTTTTATACAAACAGGATAGAAAGTGATTGTAATGCATTCTATTCTCATTCCACCATCACACTTAGATATGATTATGATATAGCCCTAAAATGTCTTGAATTTCATGCATTTTTTTCTATGGTGTTGAATTTTTTAGTTTTCTTCACGGAATATAAATAAGAATAACAAAGTTAATTCATGACTATTGTCGTGCAACAAATGGCGATACCTCGGCTGTCAGTTGTCATGACGTCGCGTTATTCATTATCATGACTTGCTCGTGACTTTGCTCGTATAATAATAATACGCAGGCATAGATTATTTATATATAAATATTGTTTGTTATTCTTATAAATATAAACCATGTTAAATTTGTAGATAATCATTGAGTAGAATTATTGTTTAAATATATCTCACTTAGAATATTGCTAGTAATTATCAACGCTTATTGGTGATTTGATAAACATATTCGTTGTACCACTTACCATAATAAATCTTGTCTTGAGTGGTGACAGAATAGGAGTATAATGTATGAACATCATTTCGTGATTAAATGATGCAGTTGAATAACAAGAGAAAGATCGCGACCTTATCTTTAGACAGTTGTATAATGTCTCCAGTAAAGAAAAGAAAGCGAGTCACAATTTGATTATCATACGCACCAACCCACACTTGCCTAATTGGTAAGACGGAAAAGATTTTTAATAGATGCTTAGTTCTAGTTCAAATACTCACATTTCGCTCGCAAATAAGTTATAATAATAATAATAATTTATTGCGTTCTTCCACAAAGGTATCTTATTGCTAATTAAACATTTAATAATGATTTCTGATGTTTATGCGAGTAATACACATTGCAAATAAAACTACTTTACGGATAATCCGTAAAGTAGTTTTTTAAATATTTAATGTTTGACTGCACACATGGTAGTGGTTAAGGTACTGACCTACCGGGCCAGTGTTGCGGGTTCGATTCCCACGCAGTACACCACTTTGTGCGATCCACAAATTGTTGTTCTGAGTCTGAATGTAATTTGTGTCCGTTAATTATATGTTTCCGTGTGGTGACGGAGTAATAATACAATTCACCATTCCCCCTCTTACCCGTAGGTGTCGTAAAAGATGATTAGGGGATTAATAATCAAATAACATAGATGCAGGAGAAGGCAAATTCGAGATGTAATCCTATGCCAACACGTTTGACCGGCGTGGTATAGTAGGTCAAATTGCCTCCTTCAATAGAGGAGACCCGAGCCCACCAGTGAGTCGTATATGGGCTGAGATGATGATGAATTATATGTTTGAACAGTCCCCCGCAATACTAGGATTATTTCCTTAGTGCAGGGCGGTGTCTTTAAAAACAAGATGAATTTATCCTTTGTGAGAGACTGGTATCTGGACCGGTATAGAAGTTATTTTTATAATATATAGGTTGATGGTAGATTAGATAGGAGTAATGCCTATCACATCGACCTTTTGTTTGTCCTTTGACGATAAGCTAATCCCTCTCATAAAACCGAATACCGTCTCGATGTATTTGTTATCACATTTCTCTTTGCCATTATTCTCCTGTGACCTATAGAGCAGTGACCTTTTAGCTTTATCGAATACATTTTCCGATTCCAATAGTGTTATTACGTAAATGTTTCTATGATGAATGGTGTTGTAATAAATCAAACCTTGAATACTTTTATACCAGTCAATATATTTGTTCGATTCGGTAATTTAAGTTTGTAATGATTTTATGTGTACAAGACATAATTATGATGTGTCTTTTAAGATTGATGTTCATTTTTACTCATGATACTTAAATTTTATGTAATTTTTAACGGACTTCAAAAAAGGAGGGAGGTTCTCTATTTGACTTTTTTATGTTTGTTAAATTGAAACTTTCGACTGGGTGAATCGATTTTGATGATTCTTTTCTCATTCGAAAGCTAGTGGTCCCATTTCAATTTGGCCCAGTTGAAGCTGGGTTTTTATTGTTAAAATTATAACACCAATATTGAATATTACACGATATCGATTCTTGATGACATCCGTTATATAAATTTTTTTAGGTCATTAGGTATCAGAGCTCATATATCCCACTGCTGAGCTTGAGTTCCTTCCGCAATAAGAGGGAAATTAACATACTATACGCGCTAGTCAGACGGTTTGCTATGGTGTTATTTCAAGTTTATCTTCTCTTTGTTTTATGTGTTATCTTCAATTTAGGTAAGGTTGCTTAAAATAATTGTAAGCCACTGAAAAATAAATCCCTGTATTGCGGCAATCTTATTTAATATTAACGCATATAAATTAAATACTCAGTGAAGTTATTTATTGGATTACACATCTAATAAATAATTTCTCCAATATTCTCGTCCAATATGCCGCAGTGTCTGAGCAAGTGTTTATAATTATAACCAATGTGGTAAAAAACACGGCAGCCACGACATACGGTGATACTGAAACGTGGTCTCTGAATGTCGGCCCCATAAAAAAGCTCAAAGTCGCTCAACGTGCTATGGAAAGGGCTCGGTATTTCTCTACTTCATAAAATCCGGCATACGGAAATCAGTAGAACGTGTGTAACAGACATAGCCCGATTTTCGCACAAATAATTTGTATATGTAGGCACCAAATTCAAATACTTGCTGTGGGACTTCATTAATTTAACCGCTGAGCTATTTATTAGTGTATAATAAATCTGTATATTTATCTGGTATTTTAAATATTTCTTTGTTTTTACAGGTAAGCACGAATCGTCAAATAGACTTAATCATATTTCTGCAAGCAAAAGTGAAACTATGAGGTAAGATATTTCTGAACATCCATCAAGAGTATTTATTAGGTATATTTTAACGTCACTCATTGAAAGATAAAGATGACTTTATGACCGTACTTTTTTGAAGTGAAACTCATTCATTTCGGATTCATTTTGAGTTTTCTTTCTCTTGTACAGATGTTATATGCATATTCCTTAGTCGTCTTTTATGACATTCACGGGCAAGATAGAGAGTGAATCATATTCATCATTATTTAAAGTTATATACATCCTCGTTGGGCTCGGGCCTCCTCCACAATAGAAGAGAAATTGACTTTACTATAGGGTTTTATTTCGAGTTTTACTTCTCTTGCATAGATGCTATATGCCTATTATATCCCTTAGTCGTCTTTTATGACACCCACGGGCAAGATAGGGAGTGACTAGGAATTGTATTCTTACTCCGTCACTACATGGATTGTATTCATACTTCGTCAATACACGGAAGATTATACTATATAAACTAAATTAAAAAAAAAAACATTGTAATATATTTATAATAATAATATTTATTTGTCAGTTTTTATATAATTCTTTACATAAATTATATACTAAACTAACACTTCGTTCTAAAATAAATTAAGCTTTATGAGCAATAGATTCAGTACTAAACTAACCAAAAATATTTATGGACGTGTAAACCGAAATAGTTCTATGAGAAGGTCATCTGACATAAACGTGCTTGGAATGATGAGAGCCGAGGGAATTTAAGGAATTTTAAACACATTAATAATGTCCTACCAAAAATGGCCTGTGTGTCTATAAAGACTTAAGATTTATCTTTATAGGTAATTAACTATTTACTGTCCAGCTATTTTTTAATTATAACATTAAATTTATACATGTTTAGGCTAGTATTACACATCTACATTAATATTAAAAAGAGGAAACGTTGTATTTTTTTGTATGCTTGTTACGAATAAACTCAAAAACTATTGGACGGATTTCGATAATTCTTTCACCATTAGAATACTGCATTATCCCTGAGTAACATAGGCTGTATTTTATCCTGGTATTCCCACGGGGACGGGAACTACGCTATTTGAAATGAAACTATTTTTACGTATTTTATCGGGTTGATTTTTGAATGGCCGACGTTTTGAACACTTTTCGGCGTTTATGGTCACGGAAGGACTCTCAGGGAAGATAGGGAGGAACAAACAAACTTAGACTGATTCTCCATGCCGTTTTAATGCATTGTTTTAGTTGTCTAAAACAAGTTTCAAAGTATTGCCTTCATATTGAAACCGGTTTGGGGCATATCGGTTGGATGGTTTTAAAGCCGGACTGTTTAGGTCTAAAATTGACACAGGTAGAAACAATTTTTGGATTTTACGTGTGTTTTGAGTTATAATTATGTATAACCTCTTATCTCATCTCGGCTTATATACGACCCATTGCATTGGCCATAATAGGTCAGACGTCTTGGTATAGGATTTTATTTCTGTATTTCTTTGGCTTATATAGATGTTATACGCATTTTATATCCCTCAGGCGTCTTTTACGATATCCGCGTGTAAGTTAGGGAGTGGTGTATTCTTACTCTATTACCACACGGAAAACTTGTAACCTTAACAAATAAAATCTTAGTGTGTGGTGAGAGATCAAGAAATCATTTTATTATACAACAGCAAAGAGGCTGCATAAAGCACGCTGTAGTACTCTGTCGTGTAAAGCGATTTATCACAGAGAATCCGAGAAGGGGCGTCAATGGGGGCAATTCTTTTTCGCTCATAGATGGCTTTAGAAACATGTACTACTTTAAAAGAATTGATGAGCCCCCTAAATTACTATAAGGAAAATAATGACGGTTCAGTGGTTTATATGAGAACTGTTGCGTTGTAAGTAACGAGTTCTATCACAATGAATTGAGAAATGCAATTGCAAACCTTTTTTTTACGGTGGGCTATGGTCAGCGCAGCCGCCGCCCTGCTCCGTTCGCGGCGACATAGGGGCGGCGCGCAGTTCATAACCTGCCGTAGCACATCGCTTTCGTCGTTGGGCTGACCACCGGTACCGAGTTCCTTGTTCTCGGTGGTCGTCGAGACGGAATACCCCGCGGGGTACCCTCTCCTCTCGATGTCCCGGGACGTCGGTCGCCGTCGCGCGGTAAGCCTCTACGGGTGACTGACTAAAATCTCCAATCCGGTCACTCGCTGCCTCGGCTAGAAATTGCAATTGGTGCTGTTATTGAAAGTATCGTGACAGAAAAGCTAATGCTCGATCCAGGAGTCCTTCTCGGCGGTGCTAATATTTTGTTGTATTGGCAATAGATTAAGGAGATAAGTCTAAATTTACACTTTTTTATTACTATTAGTGGCAAGAAAACGAACAGCAATGGTAAAAATACTACCGCTCTTAGACTTTTGCTACATCACTGTTTACTGTGAAGAAAATGAAGTGAGTGTGAATACGTGTAATGAGGTTCGGTGATACTAAAGGCATGTAAACGCCCTCAAAAACTTGAGCTCCCGGCTCTCTTGTTCACCGAATGACAGTAGTAATAAATTGCTACTACTCAATCGCTGATTTTCTGCGAGAGTGTGATATTAACCCGGACCGACCGACCTACGGCTGTGGACAGGCGACTGTCGACACTGTGATCCTACCAGACAAAACAAATTTATAAAACTTGGCTACTTGATTTAGATATACTAATAACCATAACTCGGAGAAAGCACTGAAGGCATGAAATTACTTTAATTATTAACAACTTAATTACAAGATGCGGATGCCAAAGAAACTCGGCTCCTTCCTTTCATAGTAATTTACATATAATTGCTAACAGCAATGTTGTAATTAAATTTCCTCTATACAATTTCAATTATAATTATTCTTAGATGAAGGTCTAGGTCAGCATTGGACTGTTGTGTTAAAATCAGTGAATGAAAGGATTTTTATCTTAGATGCGTATCTATTTTTATTATTGTATACAGTAATATCCCAGACCTACGCGATAGGCGGGACCGAGCGATGATCGCGTAAGTAGAATTTGAGTAATTCAGGATTTAATCTTGATTATATTTAATGGGCAATAAAATGGTTATTGGGAACTAGTTCAAAGAGGACAATAATTTTAAAGAATATGATCCAAGTGTTAGATAAAAAATAAATGAAATTATATGAATAAAAAAAGTAAACCTAAGACCTGAGCGCTTAAAGAGAAAACCGCGTATCTTTGAATTCGCGTAAAACGAGGTAGCGTAAGTCGGGATATTATTGTACAAGATAATTATCCTTGTGGTTACGGTGTAAGAATACAATTCACTATCTTGGGTGTAATAAAAGACTGGTAATATTTTATTTTATTTCTTACTAGCAATCCGCCCTCGCTTCGCTTCGGTTATAGGTTATAGTCGTTTTACCCGCGTAGTTCCCGTTCCCGTGGGTATACCGGGATAAAATATAGCCTAGTTTACGCCCTGATATTTTAGCTTTCTATTGGTGAAATAATTTTTGAAATCGGTCCAGCCGTTTTGAAGATTACCCGAAACAAACAGACAGACAAAAATTTTTTAATTGCTATTTTAGGCACAGATGTCGTGCAAATAACCGTGTGAGCATGAAAAAAGTCTATTATTTTGACATTACAAACAGACACTCCAATTTTATTTATCGGTATAGATGGTTGCAAACGAACAAACAATGCATCTGATGGTAAGCGATACTGCCGTTCATGGAAATTTGCTAAGCCTCTGTTTACCATGAAGAAAGTGAAGGGAGTGTGAATGCGTGCAATGAGGTTCTATGATACTAAAGGCATCAAACGAAGTGCAGTAACAATGTGCTACTACTCAGTCGTAGATTTTCTGCGAGAGTGTGTTACTGGACCGGGCTAGTCCGCGACTGTAGACAGACGACTATCGACAGTGTGGTGCAACACTCAGGTGCTTACCGGACATGGGGTCTTCGGTAAGTCCCTGCACACAATTGGAAGAAAAAAGGCCCCAGGATGCCATGAGTGTGGCGCGCTAATCGACGATGCGCGCCACACACTAGAAGTATGCCCTGCCTGGGGGCCTCAGCGCCACGTCCTGTCAACGGACATGGGAACAGCGGACCTGTCGTTGTCGACCATCATCTCCAAGATGCTCAGCAGCGACAGCTGTTGGTCGTCGATGGCCTCCTTCTGTAAGGCTGTCATGACAAGGTAGGAGGCCGCGGAGCGGGCACGCGAGGCACTTGCGTCCGCAGACTCGCTCCGCCGACGGCGACCAGGGAGGAGGAGACGCCGTTATGCGCTCCTCCATCCACCGCCCTGAATGATGACAGAACGTGGCCAGACGGCCAAGCGTTAGGATGTCGGGGATAGAATGTCATCAGACGATCTCTCCGGCACCTCGTAAAAGCGCGGAGGGGGCCGCTGTGGTTTTAGTGGGTATTTCGGTCACTTCTGTGGCCGGCGAGTCCCTCACACACTCCCCCGTCTGTTTTAACCGACGGAGGATAGTGCGTAAATGCATTTCCACAAGGTGAAAAAAAAAAAAAAAAGTGTAGTCCAACACGTCCGACCATTGTGGTATAGTACTCAACTTCCTACAGTGGACGAGGCCGGAGTCTGAAAGAAAAATAGTTTTATTTTAATGTGAAATACTCGTGTATGATACGCGTTTCCGTATAAAACGCAGGCTAATTGCCCTCAATCAAAGACGGCATGTCAACGAAGGCTCAGTAGTGTAGTATGTGTGTATTTGAGCTGAGAAGAGAAATAAACCAAATTATCAATTTTAGGTTATAGCATAATAACTTATGGAAGGTAAGTCCGCGCACAAAAAATTAAGCATTTAAACTGGAGCCTAATGGAGCTTATGCCGGACTGTTCCGTAGTGTAAAAGTTCACCGTACTGCACCTACGTACGCAACTCTTAAACGATAAATAGGTAACTATGACGGTTTGTGCATTCAAATGGTGTCACATCACAACACATTTGAAAAACATAAAAAGTGTATTAACATTACTTTTAAAAGTATTTCGATGATTTATGTTAATAAAAACAAAATTTGATTTCATCATTTGTATGGTGGTGTACACGGTACGTATGTAATCGCTTGCACGCATGCAGTATTTTTGGCTTCATATTTTTGATCGCTTAAGTACCGATACTATCCTTCTATGCGTTATTATTCTAAGGTTTATACCTTATATATATTTACATTTAAGCGTTTAGTCCAACCTAGTTTTATCAAAGACCAAGTATGAATATTTAACACCAGTCAATCGCAACGTCAATTTGTTTTCATTGGAGTCTGAAATTAATTTTCAATATTTAATTTGCTATCTTGGTTTTAGCAAATAATTGGTTCAAGTGTATCAATGCTGTTTTATTATGGAGAGGTTAATAATTATTATATAGTTATAATGAAAGTGTTTACCTTGAAAAATTATCATTTACTGTATTGTAATTATAAATTTGGAGAGTTTTTTTTTTCAGTTTTCCCGTGAACATTAACGCTGAAGTGTTCGAAACGTCGGGCATAAACATTAGAAAGCATTGTTTGTTAGTTTATTTGAAAGCTTTTAATGGCACTAATTCCACCACACATTTCTACCTCTCTAACTCCTGTCCGCCAGGATCTACATAATCTCAGCTACCATTTGGACTCCAAATTATCTTATTGAATTAGGTAACCTATTTATCTTAAGGTTATAATAATAATGGTGCGATAAATAGGAGGGAATGGCTTTTAATGTTATCAAATTGGCTAGATACTCCGTCAACACTTTCTGTACAATAGAAGACAAGCGTCCTGCAGTTTTTGATGTCATAACAACTGCTGGGATGACAATTATTGGTTTTGATTTATTACGAATATATTATTAATATTCATATCATAACTAATACCGCGGGGCGATGTGGGTGTTCAAACAAAATGATAGCCTTTAATATGTTAATAACCTATGGAAGCGCACAGTTGGTAATTAATAAAGAATTACGCAATAGGCTCAGAAATTTCGTGGTGCCCTTTATAAGTATGCAGTTTTTAAATGTGAGAACTTGCCCACATAGGTATTATATGTAGGTGTCGTACAAAAATAATTACTATCCTTCCTTCAGGCTATATTCGTCCCACTGTAGGGCACAGGTCTATTCTATAATGTGAGGGAAAAATTACCTACGAACCTATGCTGACAAAACAGTTAGGCATAGCATTTAGTATCTAGTGCTTTTTTCTGCATATAATATCTATGCCGGAGGAGGAAAACTTGATATAAACTACCTACCTATATCGACACGTCTCCCTAGCCGAGGCCGCGGGTGACCGGACCGGAAAATTTAGTTCGTCACCCACAGAGAGGCTGACCACGCTACGACGACCGACGTCCCGGGACGGGGACGTCGAGAGGTGAGGGTACCCGAAAGGGTATTCCGTCGGGCCGTCCACTGACGACAAGTCACCCTGCTCCGGTGGTCGGCCCAACGACGAAGGTGACGTGGGTACGGTTGGGTCATGGGCCCGAGCTTCCTTTCGTCACCCCGGACGGAATAGACCGCGTGCGCGATTTCCATAACACCCATAAAAAAAAAATACCGTCACGTCTGACCAGAGCGGTATAGTAGGTTAATTTTCCTCCCATTGCGGAGGAGGGCTGAGCCGAACAGTGGGACTTCTGTGGGCTGTGATGATGTTGGTGAAAAAAAATCATCATCATTATTTCAGCTCATGTACGTCCCACTGTTGGACTCGAGCCTCTTCCATAACAGGAGGGCAATTGACCTTACTATACTATGCTGGTCAAACATGTCGATATAGGGTTTTATTTCGAGTTTACCTTCTCTTGCATAGATTTTATATGCGTATTATTTCCCTTAGTCGTCTCTTACGACATTCACGGGCAAGATAGGGAGTGGTGAATTGTATCATTACGCCGTCACCACACGGCAAAATATTGTAATAATTGAAAAAATATATTGTATGTTAATTCAATTATAAAATGTGTGCCAAAGTTCAGCTTTTTCGGTGTGATTGAGTCGAGAACTCTAAACTTTCACATTAATTATATTAGAAAGGACTAAATTATGAAACAAGTCTATCTAATCGACAAGATTGATAAAAGAAACACTTGACAATAAAATCCAATTTAATCGTACAAAATTAATAAAGAACTTCGCGGAAATCTCTAATGGTAGTTTAATGATAGGATCTATAGCCCGAATGTTAACGACAGTCATATTTTCTAAGTTCATTAAAGAATTGTCATTTATTCATTAGCCATGCCACAACTTATTTATGTGAAGCTATTCTTTGATTGTTAATTTTAATTTATTTTCTAGGGTTTCAACAACTATCTCATTGAGCGAACTTTATTAAGATGTATATTTAATAGTGGTAGGACCACACTGTTGACAATTGTTTGTCTACAGCCGCGGGCCGGTCTGTCCGGCGTTGTGTCAACCTCTCGCAGAAAATCGACGGCTAAGTAAGCAATTTGTTACTGCACTTCATTCGTTGAGCGAGAGACTTAGAAACCTAACTGTCTGAAGGTCCACACACCCCAAGAAAAGCATCCGACTCTCTCCGTCACTGAACGAAGTGCAATAACAAATTGCTCAAACGTCGATTTTCTGCGAGAGTGTGGACTCTCCCGGACGGATTCACCTACGGCTGTAGATAGACGACTGTTGGGAGTGTATTTCTACCAAACTTAACGTACGCTAAATATTGAATATTTGCGTGGCGCGATTATGTATATTTAACATCATCTTCATAATCACTCAAGAGTTTCCTCGTCCACTGCTGGACGGAGGCCTCTGCCATAGAATGGCATTTAGTGCGGTTATTAATTAAGGTTACCGCTATCGTCGCTTGTCAATCGAAATGGCAATCGTAGTAAGATTTTATACGTTTCCCAGAAGAACGTTGCTTTTCATTCTCCTAGGAATCCTTCAGTAGACTATTACGACTTCCACAGACAAATTAGGGATGGCGATAATTATATTCCTATCCCATCGCCAAGCGGGGAATAACACAATAATTAACCACTCCCTATCTTGCCCGTGGATGTCGTAAAAGATGACTAAGGGATATAATATGCATATAACATCTATACAAGAGAATGAAAACTCGAAACAAAAGCCTATACTAACCCGTCTGACCAGCATAGTATAGTAAGGTCAATTTCACTTTTGGGCTCGAGCCTCGTTCGTAATAGGAGAGCAACTGATCTTACTATACCATGCTGGTCAGACCTGTTGGCATAGGATTTCATTTCGGGTTTTCCTTCTCTTGCACAGATCTTATGTGCATATTATATCTCTTAGTCGTCTTTTGGTGAATTGTATTCTTACTCCGTCACCACACGGAAATTTGCAAAATGACGTCTGATATTTTAAATTTGAAAGCATACTTATTGCTGCTATTTTTTTTATTAACCACAGTAGTAAATGGATTAATGACTACAACCATTTAGCAATATATGGCGAAGTTATGGAATATAATAATAATTCAGTGTCAGTAACAAGTAGGTCGATCGATATAAACAATCGAACCAATATGAAAGCCTTGACACACTGACTACCTTCATTTCGATTGTAAACCCTTGTCAATTACATTTCGCTTGTGTTCAACCTTCTTTTGATTATCTCATTATTACATAAAAACAATAAAAATCACGTAGAATAGTTATTTATGAGATAAACCGTAGTCTTGATCGCGTAAGCCATGTGTATCCGTTAAATATATCTTTGGGAAGTTCCTCAAAAATACTTATAACAAGAAATCATTGCTTAGTGCAGTATCTTAAAAAACCCTCATCGAAATTATAGTATTCTAGAACAGATGTATTTAACTGCAATTTTTTTATTGAGGGTCAATCAAGCCTTGTAATAAGTCAAAGGTATGATATAAGGCAAATATTATGCTGAATAAGACCTAAACTGCTAAGGAGAAGACTTCTCTCCCTAGTTCATCATTATAATATCTTCATTTAAAATTGGCCTTAAACTATCATAGCTTTCTATTCGCGGTGTGTCCTTTTTGATTGATGTTGGTGGCAAACGAGCAAACAGCACACCTGTGTGCCTACTCTTCAATCTCGATTCCATTCCTAAATCCAATCGCAGCTCGAATTTGAGCAGATTTGGTACTCTTGAAACTGAACACCAGCGCACGATTGGAGTCAAATCAGGTGGATTTTTTTTAAACTAAATGAATTCGAAAAGTCAAATATTTGCTACTCCCGACGTGATTTTGACGTAATTTATAATCGTTAATGTTGCACAATTTCAAGAAAGCGTCTTTGTGGTGATAGAGTTCGATAACATTATTAATTTAAAGTAAAAAAAAAAGTGAAAAAGAGATAAAGTAAATAAAAGTACTCAATACTTTAAACAGTACGTTACTTATCTTTCGATACTATTCATGAGTTCAGTATCGATACTTTATATTCGATATCGTGTCGTTACTCGTACAAAATAGTTTCGATGTTTCACATCTGTCAGTCGTCCTGAGCGACGGCTCGCTTTTTTTTAAACTTTATATTAATAATGTTATCGAACTCGATCACCACAAAGACGCTTTCTTGAAATTGTGCAACATTAACGATTATAAATTACGTCAAAATCACGTCGGGAGTAGCAAATATTTGACTTTTCGAATTCATTTAGTTTAAAAAAAAATCCACCTGATTTGACTCCAATCGTGCGCTGGTGTTCAGTTTCAAGAGTACCAAATCTGCTCAAATTCGAGCTGCGATTGGCATTACAGAATAGGTTCATGCGCCGAGCGACGGGAGCACCGTGGTACATGCGCAATGTGGATCTTCACATAGATCTTGGCTTGCCGACCATCAGGCAATTCATGAAACAGTGCTCCCGCCGCTACTTCGACTCTGCCGCGACCGAACCCATTAGTGGTAAGGGCGGCTTCTTACATCCCCTCTAAAATGTCCGCGATTAAACAACCACGACTAATACTCGACGAACCCGACGACATTATTACGCTCGCCCAGACTGAGGCATACACAGCCCGCGCGGCCTTGACAAATAATAATAAATATCCACGTTACCGCCCCCGCCGACGGGGAAGGAAAACGTGTCGCGTTAAAATCATAAATGTGGGAGTGCCCACTTTGCCAGCGACCGCCCGAGCCGAGGTCCGTACCCCACAGGGGGTGCCCTCGGGATGGGTCGCTTAACTTTAAGCGGGTTGAGAGCCCTCAGCGCTCACCCACCAGTCCGGGTAAAGTTGTCACAGCCATCTGAGGCTAACAACTAAGTCACACACAAAAAAAATATATATATATTTAATATATAATTATTAGGGGACCGGCGTGGCGTTAAACGCCACGCGACGATCACGGTCACCCTCGCCTATAGATGTTTCACATCAAAAATACGGCACATTTGGTGAAAATAACAACGGGAAACGCGAAGAATTCATTCTCGATTTTGTTCAAGAGCAAGACCAAATATAACTTTCGTGAGATTGGAATTGAATCGGATTCGAAATTTGAATTGATTTCAAGAGCAGGCCCACTGATGGTAAGTGATACTACCGCTCGTAGATGTTTGCTACGCTGCAGCTTACCGCGAAGGGAATGTCAATGCGTGCTATGAGCTTCGGTGATACTAATGTCATCACCAAAACCCACCACACGCATCTCATTGCACACATTCACACTCCCTTTACTTTCTACACGGTAAGCAGCGGCCTAGGAAATTTGTTGGAAGTGCAGTATCCCTTACCATCAGGTGTGCTGTTTGCTCGTTTGCCTCCAACGGTAATAAAAAGGTTGTTGATGTATTATTATTTTATAAACAATCTGTTTGTGATAGGATTATCGTTCAATATTAATTGAGCTGAATCTTAGAGGCACGTAAAAAATTAGTCCCGTCTTATTCATAGCATAACACAGCAATAAAGCCTTCGTTTCTAACAAGGTTGTCTAGTGGCCGCGCGAAAAGAAAAATGGAATTGGACTGAGGTCGTCTCTTGTGTAATAAATTAATCTCATTCAGAAATGTAACAATAAATTTGGCCAACACTGTCTTAGAAGCGATTAATTCAGCAGTTAACGTTTATTGCCGGTTTTAGAATAAGCTGCGCGTACCTTTTTCTCTTTTGCACAAAATTTATTGTTATTTATTTAGTTTGTACATTTTTTCTTTTTCATCTACATTGTTATTTATTGAATAAGTTGTTTCGTGTTAGATTAGAGTTTCGAGGAAAAATGTAATGTGGACGCTTTTATTTACCTCCTTTTATTATTTTGGAAACGTATTTGTGACACGATACATTTTTCTTATAATGTATTTTCCCAGTGGAGAACCGGTTCACTAGCGTAGTATAATAGGCCAATTTCACTGTCATTGTATAAGAGGCTCTTAGCCAAATAACTTTTTTTTCTAAAGACAACGCCCTGCACTAAGGAAATAATCTTTGTAGTGTTGGGGACTTTACAAACATAATTAACGGACACAAATTACATCTAGACTCAACAAACAAAGTGTTGTCCTGCGTGGGGTTCGAACCCGCGATACTGGCATTATAGGTCTGTCATATTAACCACTACGCCACCTGTGCAGTTCAAATCCAGTCCAAGTAGTGTGAACTACGCACCTCTCCCATTTTGGCTTCTCAATCATTTGCTGTAATACTAATTGCTTGCGTTTTTTATGTGACTTTTGATTCTCATGTCCAAGGAAGGGATGCACTTTTATCAAATCTTATCTTACATTTTATGTTGATAACGCGCCGGGTCGCGTTAATGTTTATTTGATCATAATGAAAACGCGACTCTAATCCAGTACAATAGACTAAGGAATTTACAAGGCTCTGCTCTATACGGCTTTTACATGAACACATTGTGAGAACAATAATTATGTAGCGTTTCAAAAATTTTTTGGCCTTACGCCATAAAACTTACAGCAATTTGAATGTTGAAGATTTCAGTACCATGTTAGTAATGGCTTAAGTTCTACAGTATGGAATGAGTTTGTAAAGATATTCAGGACATTCTGAATATCGTCTAGCGCTTGGAACAATCGGTCCAAGTGCAGCGCACTCCTGATCATGATGGCCACTAATAAAAACCATTTGAAGTTCTTGATTGTGTGCACGGATAAGTTCATCTATATTTTTCTAATTAGTAGGAATGGACTGGAATGCGACACTATCGGGAAGGTAATAAATAGCTCTAAGACTGACCTCGGTACCCAGATACTTCATAATTTGTTGCCTGCCATAATTGCTATCACTTAAACGATAACGCTTTGATCATTGTCATTCTCGCCTTACCTTATTAACCGACTTCAAAAAAAGGAGGAGGTTCTCAATTCGTCGGAATATTTTTTTTATGTATGTTCACCGATTACTCAAAAGACGCCTGGACCGATTTGCAAAATTCTTTTTTTGTTTGATAGGGTATACTTCCCAGGTGGTCCCATAGTCATCAGGTCAGGATCTGATGATGGTATCCTTGAGAAATTGGTGAAATTCTTAAAATTTTATAGGCAATTTTAACGTTTTTCTTATACTTCGTAAAGGTATTTAGGTATTTGCGCCTGGTAGTCATCATCTCGTTGCAGAGCTGATGATGGAAGATACAATTTGAAGGCGGTTTTTTTTTTAATTAAAAATTATTATTAGTTATTTGGATCACTTGTGGTCAACTCAATATATATTCTTCTTTCATAGCACGTATTGCTTAAGTTATTGGCAAAAGGTTTTATAACCGGCCGCTTGTCTGACATCAACGGAAGCTCTTTAGTGGAAGCCTCTTTATTTTAATAAGCACATTAGCGCTTATTAAAATTGAAGCGCTTAGTGCTCTGTCCGTCCATTTTTATCTTTTGTTGGAATTATTTGAGGGATTCTTGCTAGAATTAATGAGAGCGACTTGATTGAATGTAAAAGCCACGTAGTTGTACTATTGTTCGGTTATTTATCAAAACTTCATGCTACTGAAAACTGATAGTTTTAACTCCACATCTGTTGGTAATCCATTTCCATCGTCTTACAAATTAGGCCAGTTTGTGTAGGTATGATAACCAAATTGTGATTCATATTATCGTCTTTACCAGAGACAGTTTTTGTAGGATTCTTTTTTTTTCGACGTACCCTGCACTAAGGCAGGCCAAATTGTCAAAAGAACAAGTAATCAACGCAAGTAAGTAGTACATTTAAATTATATTAATGTAAATCTGTCATCGAACTAGTGCCGCACTGGACTGACGCACATGAAGCCATAGATGCGTTGGAAACCTAACGATGTCAGCACCAGAGATTATATTGCACGGGTGAAGATAACTCTTTGACTTGACCTCGGTACCAATATAACAACTCGAGGCGGTGTTTGTATTATTTAGTATTAGTGATTTACGGGAATGTAGTTTCAAAGTAACTTACGTTCGTTTTCAACAAACATTCCTTATATTTGGGTAACATAATTGATATTAAGCGTCACTTATATCACTTTAGGTAAACGTCCCATCTCCTCCTCCTCCACTATGGAAAAAAAATTGTTCTACTACACCACGCTAGTCAGACGTGTTGGTATAGGGTTTTATATCGAGTTTTTCTTCTCACATAGATGTTATATGCATATTATACTCCATAGGCGTCTTTTACAACATCCACGGGCAATTGATGAATTGTATTAGGTATTATTCCGTCGCCACACGTGAAAAGTTATGTGACGTCCATGTTGGTGCTTAACTCTTATATTAGGGATAGGAAGTTATTCCATCCATCTGGTGCATCCATGACACTTAGATGTCCATTGATGGACGTAACCTCCTCAAGTAATGCCACGCTTGTCAGGTGGCTTGGCGATCGTAATTAATATTTATTTATTTTTATTTCAAGGTTTTCAGGACTCCTGAAGCCGATTTTCACGACGACCACGGGAAAGTAGGCCGTGATGACATTTTATTCAGACTATGTCATACATAGGAGGAAATGGGTTAAAATTCATAAGAATATATGGTTCCTATGCCACTGGCTTTGGGGAATTTAACATATTATTCTGTGACAAAATGAAAAATAAAAATTGTTTAAGTAAAATTAACTATGATGTCTAAGTATATTTCACCAATAGGTAACTTATCGAGTACCTAATAAGTTTTAAGCTTTTTTAACCGACCTCAAAAAAGGAGGAGGTTTCTCAATTCGACCGTATATATGCTTTTTATGTTTGTTCGCTTCTTCGTCGTTTATGAACTGATTTTGATGATTCTTTTTTTGTTGGGTAGGATATACTTTCCAAATGGTGCCATGAAAATTTTATCGAAATCGAACAAGAGATTTCTGAAAATCAACCTAAATCTAAAAAATATCTACATTGTCTACATTATTGAAGGCAGTTTCTTTTTTTGCAAAAAATAATTATTACAAAAGTATGTCACTTTTGCAATAAGATTTATATATCTATGCGGTTGGTTTCAAATTAGGTAAATTTTATGATAATATAACACAATTTGGCAAGGGTTTTGCATGATATTCGAATATGTTGTCTGCTTCGCTAAACTAGTTAGGAGATGAAATGAAAGCTTTTTTAAATACATAATTTTTCTGTCTCTGTGTATTATCTTTTATCCGTGTGGTGACGGAGTAAGAATATAAATCATCACTCCCTATCTTGACCGTGGATGTCGTAAACGACTTTTATTTGTCGTAAATGACGACCAAGGGGGTATAATACTAATATAACATCTATGCAAGAGAAGGAAGACTCGAAATAAAACCCTATACCAACCTGTCTGACTAGCATGGTATCATCATCATCTCAACCCATATACGTTCCACTATTGGGCACGGGCCTCCTCCTTAATGAAAGGGTAATTGACCTACTATACCACGCTGGTCAGACGTGGTGGTATAGGGTTTCATTTTCTCGCATAGATGTTATATGCATTTTATATCCCTTAGTCATGACGTACGATCACCCACGGGTAAGATAGGGGGGTGTGAATTGTATTCTTACTCCGTCACCACACGGAAGGTATAGTAAGATCAATTTCCCTCGTAATGTGGAGGAGGCTCGAGCCCAACAGTGGGACATATATGAGCTGAAATGATGATGAATGATAGCCGCATGGCCAATTCCTCTCTCCGATGCTATCTAGTCATCGATTAAGTTATTGGGGTTAGGTGTTATCTAAATGTTAGGTGTCGTTGCTAAAAGGAAATATTAAATCCTTTTCATCGTCTCGCGCTATTATGCGACGTAAACTTGTAAGTACTTGTAATGTTTGAATTATTTAGTTACTGATAATTGTTTAACTTTGCACAAGAAACTATCGGGACTTTGCTTTGTTAACAATTTGAGTTGAACATTAGTTTAGAAGCTTTAGACTTGTGATACGAATAGTTTTATTTGGTTTACAGATACACTTTTCCGTGTGATGACTGAGTAAGAATGCAATTCACCACTTCCACTCTTGCCTGTGGGTATTTGAAGAGGCTATTGATCTATACCAATAAATAAAATTGGAGTGTCTGTTTGTAATGTCAAAATAATAGACTTTTTTCATGGTCTCACGGTTATTTGTACGACACCTATGCCTAAAATAGCAATTAAAAAATTTTTGTCTGTCTGTTTGTTTGTTCCGGGTAATCTTCAAAACGGCTGGACCGATTTCAAAAATTCTTTCACCAATGGAAAGCTATAATATCAGGGCGTAAACTAGGCTATATTTTATCCCGGTATTCCCACGGGAACGGGAACTACGCGGGTAAAACGACTATAACCTATAACCGAAGCGAAGCGAGGGCGGATTGCTAGTATAATATAAATATTACTGTAAGAGAAGAAAACCTCGAAATAAAACCTGTCCGATCAGCGTGGTATATTAGTTCAATTTCCCTTCCCTTATGGAGGAGACTTGAGCCCCGCGGTGGAACTTATATGACCTGTGATGATGATGATGTACTTTTCCGTGTGGTGACGGAGTTAGAATACAATTCACCACATCCTGTCTTGGCTTTTTTTTTTGGAGTGGGCTGCGGTTGGCGCACTCCTCGCACCACTCCGTCCGGGCCGATAGAGTGGCGTAAGCACACACACACCGCAACCCTCCTGAACACCACGTCGCCTTCGTCGTTGGGCCGACCATCGGAGCAGGGTTACTTGTCATCAGTGGTCGGCCCGACGGAATACCCCCTATATGGGGTACTCTCTCATCGACCGACGTCCCCCCCTCGGGGAGGACGTCGGTCTTTCCTCACGCGGTCGACCTCTCGGTGGGTGACGGACTAACTCCCCGGTCACGTCACCCGCGGCCTCGGCTAGGGCGGCATGACGCGCAGGTAATCGCGCCTGCGCCGCCCCAGTCGCCGGCGGCGGATCACTTCGTCGAGGCTACGCTCCTCGTGCGCGCGACCCGCCGCCTGCTTCTGCAAGATCACTGCCTCGCAGAAGACTGCGACCGCGTCCCAGTCCTGTCTTGGCTAGGACTATTTGAAAAGACTATTGATATGATGTGCTTATAACATCACTGCAAGAGAAGAGAAACTCTAAATAAAACCCTATACAAACACGTCTGACTAGTGTGATATTATTGGACAAATTTTCTCCTACTGTGTAGGAGGCTCGAGCCCATCAGTGGGAGGCATATGAGTTGAAATGGACAGTTGCCACACTTTATTTTTCTCGTAGGTGTCGTAATAATCTCGTAAGGCAGCACTGAGGTAAGGGGCAAATGCATTCTGCTAGGAAATTCATAACACCTTGCGATTGTCAACTTGCATGCCAAGCGGGGCGATTATGGCATTATCTCTCCTTTGGACGAAGTCTTATCATTATTATTTTTTTAAAACTACACTAAGTAATCCTTGTATTGCGAGGGTTTTTACAAACATGTAAATTGACGAACACGGTTCACATCCAGACTCAGAACAACATTTTGTGGATCACGCAGTGTTGTCCTGCGTGGGACACGAACCCGCGGCACTGGTAAAGTAGGTCGGTATCTTAACCACTCCATCTGTACAGTCCTATATACAACATCGGATGCAATTAGCCTTATAATTGGTTTGATGAATGGATAGATTAGTCCAAATCTTATATCACTATATCACTAAGAATCGGGCATCTAGGTAGGATATCGGCAGTTAACATTGTTCGTGTAAATATTTACATTTTAAAACAGAAGGGAATGCAATAAACGGTCAAGGTTGAATTGAAAATAAGGAAAATCCCGTATGATGAGAAGCCTCCAGAAGTCAACCTTGCAATTTTGCCGCAGAACTTCGTATATTTAATTTGATACGTGTTTCGCCTTAGAACGACCTCCGAACGAAACACCTTCAGGACTCGCAGCCATTTTACGTGATGAATTCATAGAAATGAAGAGTAAATATAATATGATTTAGAGAAAATATGTGACGGTATGGTGACGGAGTTATCGTGACGTAGTTAGAATACAGCCAACCCTTCCTTTTTTCCCTGGGTATCTCATGTTTTTATTAGGGATTTAAGATAACATCACTGCAAGGGAAGGGAATTAGCTCGTTGAAAAGGCAATGGGCAGGCCATATCGCTCGTCGAACCGACAACCGTTGGGGAAGAAAGGTTCTCGAGTGGCGACCACGAATCGGACGACTCAGCATAGGACGACCCCCTAGGTGTTGCAGGGAACCGTTGGATGCAAGTGGCACAGGACCGTTCCGAGTGGCATTCTCGTGGGGAGGCTTATGTCCAATAGTGGACATCAATAGGCTGATGGATGGATGGAAGAGAAGGGCAATTTGGAAAATCTACTTGTCAGATTACAAGTTAGATTAACTGGTTTCATTTTTCTGAAGAGTTTTGTGTCTGTGAGTGAGACATATAATACTAAGAGATAAAATATACGCCTCTTTAGTTTAGCCTTCAATATACGTATGCGTTTGACCTGAATTGATATGACGTATAAGAAAAATATGGTAACATTTGAAGTTCAAATGTATAAAAGGCTGACCCTCCGATACCCAAAAACAAATAATTCGGTCTCAAGCACCAAATGACGCAACTTGGTGGATGCAATAACCACCATGGCATCCCCCTATTTATATTAAACAAAAATATCACGCAAACCAATTTGCACCCTTATACAAAAATATAAAGTTTAATTTACCCTGACACTAAGAGTTTTATAAGACGTTTTATTTTTGGTCGAATATATAGGGCGTTGGGCATGCCACCCCATCTACATTGTACTTCCGTTAGTCGTGTTACGAATGTCGCGGTAGACTGACGTGTATGACATCACGACATGGTGTTGTCATAGTGTTTGTGTCATGGCTAGGAAAAGGGTAAGCAGTGATTTATTGAAACTGACCTGTGCTAGAATTATCTCGCCCCGCTAGTTATTTGCGGTTACAAACCCCAGTTTTATACCAAATTACCATGTTATTTGTGAAAAAGTATTACGTTTTGAAATCAAGATCATAACGATTGATAAATTTTTATTTATTGAATTGTGAAGCTTTCGTATTGGCCCTTTTTTAACTTATCATTTTCAATCGGCTCTTGAATTTATTTTAGATTTGAAATCTTAATTGATTTAATTATAACGATTTGTGACGTTAACACTAGATTTTTTTAAGGATTTACCGTTAGCACATGACTATCAAGGTAAAAGGTATCCCAGATCATCATCATCACAACCCACATACCGCCCACTGTTGGGCTCAAGCCTCCTCCACAATGGAAGGGACTTTGACCTTACTATACCATGCTGATCAGAAATGTTGGTATAGGGTTTTATTTCGAGCTTTCCTTCTCTTGCACCGAGCTTATGTGCATATTAGTCGTCTTTTACGACATCCACGGGCAAGATTGGGAATGATGAGTTGTATTCTTACTCCCTCACCACACGGCAATCCCAGATCATAAATAGGTGCGATAAAATAGTTTAATTTCATATAATACTAGCGTAAATATTAGGGATTATTACCGGAATTTGCTATTATTTTACGCTTTCTTTTCATAAACGATTCGACAATTTGAGTATATATTTCAAGGTCATTCATATATGATCAAATTATATTATACTAAACAATACGATATATTCGTTTGAAATCTGATGATTGAAAAATATTTTTTTAACTAATTTTACAAAGTCGTGTAGACATTGGGTACAAGTATATCGTAAATATCATATTAGCCAAAATACTTTTCAGTGTGTTTTGCTCTGTCACTTTTGTTAGAGGAAGCTTATACGCCTGTGCCTGTAGGATAAAGTTTGGAGATTAATAATATTCTTAGACATCTTGGTGCAATCCTTAACATCGATTTTTAATTCGATTTTTACTTATCACCACTATGAATACAATTCACTAACCCCTTTCTTGTCCATGTTATAAAAGACAATTGAGGCATGTAATATAACGATAACATCGATCTAGACCCGTACGTCAGTCCATCTGACCAGCGTGGTACAGTAGGTCAATGCTCCTTTTATTTTGGAGATCATTCGACCGCAGCAGTGAGGGATATATGAAGTGAGATGATGATGATTATTATTTTACCGCTGTTATTAGAAGGCGTTCATAAAATACGTGAGATGTTTAAGGGGGGGGGAGGGTCGAGTCAAATCTCATCTAATCTTACGTTTGGGGTCTCGGCAAATATCACGCAATTTTTTTTCTGATTGAAACAAAAAAAATTGTTAAATTTTTATTACACTTATAATTAAACTTTCAGCAATATTGATTACTAGTCTTATCTAGTCGTAAATAAAAGCACGAAGCAATTTTTTTCTTTTTACAATAACAATCCAACGCGTTTACGTAAGAAACCCACATTTTGAAAAATCTCACGTGAGATTGGGGGATGGGGGAGGGGGTTGAATAAAATCTCACGACATCTCACCATACAGAAAATTTAAAAAAACACCTCACGTAATTTATGGACGCCCCCCTTAGAAGTTTGAGCCTTTGAACAAAGGTGAATGAGAAACAGAACATGCGGTGAGAGTAAAATGTTTTGGTAATAATCTTATGAATCCTCTTTGGGAATGCAATTGTAACTATCGACCAAACGTTATTAGAGAAAGTGGCTCAGGTTAATTAAAAAAAAAAACAATTTTGTCGCCACCACACAGACCTCCATTTATGGCTGCATGCAGAAAACTGCTTGGAGTATTCTGCCTAACCTCGAAGTGACCTTTTTTTGTGGTATGTAATAGTCTGGAAAACACCCCGCTCAATCTGTCCGGGGCGACGGATGGGCCGCGTAAGTCCCCATAACCTACCATATACTCTCCACAGTATCATTGGACCGATCACTGGCTTCTTGACATCCGTTCACGAAAACAATTCCAAACGTGGAGTTTCTTTGCTGAGAATTTAATCAAGAAATTCTTTGAAATTTTGAGGCAATCCTAAACAACATTGATTTTTCAATGGTTACTCGAGATCTCGCATCCAACATCAATATCATAATTATATCACTGAAACAAACGAGGTAGTTATTATAAAAATATGTATCGCGTTTAACATGACTTTGACCTAACTTATTGTTGTACGCAATCACGTTATTTTAATAACAAGTTGAAGGTTGAATGAGTTACAGATGACATTGAATTTCTTTGTGAATAAAAACTACTTGCTTCCTATACTCGCTCAGGTTACTCGACCCCACGTTTACATGTTTGCTTTGTATGCACTTTCTATTATGTTGAGCCGTTCATACAAGTTCCTAGCAATATTAATATTATTCTTCCACAGTTTTTGTTAGTATTTTTATATTGATTTGCGTGGCAAATACTATAGCAAGACGCAACTGTCAGTGATTGAGATAGTAATCCACTTTTATTGGTTCGGGCTTTGGTCAGCTTACACGCCATCCAATTCATCCAGGCTGACGAAAAGATGGCGTGCGGCCCTATAATCCACCGTATTCTCTCCCCTTCCCCATTGGGTCGACCACCGGTACCGTAACGTCCTAGGTCAGCCCGGCGGGATACCCTTTCGGGTATTCTCCCTCCCTAACGCCCCTCCAGGTACGCCAGCCGTCTTCATGCGCACAGCCTATCCGCGGGTGACGGCGGTGACGGTTTTGAAATACAACGAATCGTCAGCTCTGCTGTTCTTGTGGGCGTCATAAATACTGGATAAGGGAACACTAGTAGACAGCAGCACCAACTGCGATATCCTAACCGCCTGTCAAGCTTGGCTTTTACTGTAGTATCCTCTCTGGTGCGGCGTATGTCCAACAATGGATGTTAATAAGTTGGATTGGATTGGTGAAGTATTACGAAGCGGTAAGCCATGCTGGTACTTTTCAATGAAATAAATGGATGAGAGGGAAATGTCATCGGACCATAGCGTAAATGGTTAGGTATTGCGCCTCATTTTCATCAATTATATTGCCTTTAAAAAAAAATCCCGATTTTTTAAAGACAGCACCCGTAGTAACAGCATAGGAATGCTTCCGTGAATCGCGGGGAGTTTGCACAAATACAATTCGTCGTCGTCGTCTCGGCTCAAATGTCCCACTGCTGGGTTCACATCAGGCATCTGTGCAGTGATCGAATGACTATATAAATATTGTACATATCCTAATATCCTTGGTGGTATTTAGTACAATTTAAATAAATTCACCATTTACCTTGAACACGAAACCGAATTAACAAAATTTGAAAAATAAAAATAGTTTTATCTTTTGTTGAATTGTTTTGTAGTCGGTATTCTAGAAACTTCGTAAAGAAATCGTGGGCAGACTAATAATATAGAGGTATTTTTATATTTAACCGATTTCATAAAATGAGGATAATTTGAATTTTCAAATTTTTTTGTACAATCCGATAGTGCTTCGGTTATTTATGGAGAAATTAGTAAAATATTTGTTCGAAAAGGTTAATTCTATATACGGTCAATTTGTGTGGCGTCTCTCTTACCCGTGGCGTCGTAAAAGATGACTAAGGTGTTATAATATGCATACAATATCTATGCAAGAGAAGGAAAACTCGTAACAAAACCCTATGCCAACACAGGTTAATTTCCCTCCCATAAGGAAGGAGGCCCGAGCCCAACAGTGGGACGTATATGGACTGAGATGATGATGATCAGTTTCTCTCACAGCGTAGAGTAGATATAATTCTAGAATTGGAACGTTTATGAGTTGATTTGATAATAATAATGAATACAGTATCGCATTTAATTGTACTTTAAATAACAGTATTTTACGCTCCCGTGGAATTATTTGACGCATTTAATTTCAATCGCTTGCCTTTCGCTTACTGGAAAAAGATTAGTACGATTTTTCCATTTCCTCGCGGCTTTAGGAATGCCTTTGAAAACTTTAAATCCAATCTCGATACCAGTTGAGAATGTAATCTCGGTAAGGCGAGGTCTGTTCTACAGCGGAAAAGTTAGTGGAGTGGTTCCATAACATTTCTCATTCGACACGGATGCGGGGTCTCATCCGCAATGGAAGGGGAGTACCTACCATGATGTTTAGACGTATCGGGAGACGGTTGTATTTCAGGCTACTCTTGCAATGATGTTATTTCTTTGAATGCCTTAGTTTTTCTTTACGAAACCCTCAAAAATAAAACATTGTGAATTGTATTCTTACTCCGTCATAACACAATATATCTTAATATCTTCTAAACAACTATTACCAAAATTTTTGATATAAAATATATAAGAACAAACTATTTTGGAAGAATGTTCTGTCGTGCATTTTGTTGTTTATCGTATCAGACTTTAAAAAAAAAAGAAAAGAAAACTAATTTATTCGTGTTAAATAAAAGGAAATAAAATTAGTTTTCCGTTTATATTAATCTCAATTTTTATAAACGAAGATATCCAGGACTAAATTTTTCTCGTAATTTATCATACGATGTTGTCTGTTGCGGGTAGACCTTTCGAAGTAGAGGTAACGCTATATTCGGCATATAGGTAAGAGTTTGTAAAATATTTTACTATTAAACCCCTATTTGAGGCTTTACGAGAGTTATCGGATAGATATCTAAAAATCAACAACACTTCGAATAAAAAATTCAATAATTCTCTGGCGTAAAAGTTGAATCTACGATAGATTATTACCTACTTCAGATTTAGCGGTGCCATTTCTAAAACCTCGCTTAGTATAAAATATACAGAAAGTAATACACTAGATTATGTTAATACCCTGCGGCCTTGTTTACATATCCAAGGTCTTTTTAGGTCCTTGTCGAACAAACCTTTTAAGGATTTGTTTAGTTGCACTTTATGTAGTATTTATTTATACATTGTCGGGATTCCCATTGCGGTTTTCGATACTAGTATTTACTGAAGCTGGGCCTATGTTTACACTTCTTACTACAGTTAAGCGACACCCAGTTATTTTTTATAATAAATGACGCAAGTTGTATCTCGTAATTTGCTGAACTATTTTCGATCATATACGGCAAATCGGTTATTTTTCTGCTCTTATATGTATTTCATAATAGGAGCGTAAACTGCTATACTACGCTAGTCACATGGGTTTCATTACGAGATTTCTTATTCTTCCAGTCTGCTTAAATGTCTTGTCTTTTACGACAACCGCAGCAGTATAGGGTGTTGTGATATATACTATTACCATATAGCTACTTATTTATTAGGCTCACAATATGACAGGTAATGCATGCTCAATAGTGCCTCTTAGATGGGCAAAGAAGAATTTTGATTATTAACATGGCTATGTTCTGAACATCACTAGTTGTTTCATCATTCTTAAAGCGCCATTTTTTCGTGGTTGTGTTTTAATTTTTAAAATTTACTTTTTATCGCGTTTTCGCTAGTTTATTCTCGTCGCTTGTGTTACGACCAAGGCCTATACAAATTGTTCATCCAATGGCACCATCAAAGCAATGTCTATAGTTATTCTTTCAGATGACATTCCCGCCGTAATCCTCAGTGCTACTAGTAGAATTTTATCTTGAGATATATCTTTAGAATTTTGAGCCTGTTAGAAAAGTACTTGTTATTTAGATCATCAATCTGTCTCATTGATGATTTTGATGTTACGATACTAAATTGTAATTAATTTTAGTTTCTAACTTACGTTTAAATTACTAGTAATTTTTTGCATAGTGACGAAAGTAAACAATACAGTTCACCACCCTATCTTGCTCGTGGATGTCGTAGAAGACGACTAAGGGATATAATATGCACATAACATCTGTGCAAGAGAAGGAACATTCGAAACAAAACCCTATAGCAACCTGTCTAACCAGAATGGGTAGGGTCGATTTCTCTCCTATTGTGGAGGAGGATCGAGCCCGGCTGTGGGACGTATATGAGCTGCAATGATGATGTTGATTTAAATTATTATATTGTCATTTATGGGTATAAAATTTTCATATTAATCCTAAACGTCGGAATAATTTGAAAATTGCATGCAACATCGAGAGTAAGAATACAATTCATCGCCCCCTCTCTTGCCCGTGGGTGTCGTAAAAGACGACTAAAGGATATGATATGCATGTAATACCGGAAGAGAAGGAAAACTCGAAACAAAACCCTATACCAATACGTCTGACCACCGTGGTATAGTAAGTCAATTTCACACCCACAGTGGAGGAGACCCGAGTCCAACAGTGGGACGTGCATGGGCTGAGACGATGACGACGAGATGATGCCATGCAACATCCATGACATAATAATAATTTCAGGGGGGTGAAAATCATTTTCAAAGATTCCGTTTTTAAAGCTTCCGTGTTTATATGTATAATAAGGCTTGATGTCGGAAATCTTGACTGATACTTTCGATAGATTTTGGCGGCAGGGAAATCCATCTAAAATTCTTATACAAAAACTATAATCGTAGCAGCCGATAATGATTCAACAATCCACTTTCTAAGATAATTACTTTTATAAAGATTGCTGACAATCGTTCACAGTAATAGGCTTTTAAAAAATAGCTAATATTGTTCTCATTTAAGAAGACTTGTGGAATATTTATTTTCACTGCAAAGTAACTTCTTACATATTTTGCAAACTCTACTTAATTTTTACGTTGTTTTTTTTTTAATTTTTTAAAGTCTTAACACACAGTCTGTACGTTTTTACGAGAGTTTCTTGAGCGATATACGGTGTTGCTAGATCAATAATCGAATATCAAACCTTCATGATTTCTGTTTCAAAAACTAATGGCGAAGGTTGAGGGTTATCGTGTTTTAAACAAATAAAAAATGAGGACTTAACGCGGTCGTAACTTTCACAAAATGGTTCCTCTAATATTACTTTTTAATATTTAATGTTATTTGTTATTATAATGTGAATTAACGAGTCCGTTTATTTTTATAGATATCTCTGTCTTTGAAAATATATAACTCCTTCTATTGCTTATATTTATAAACATTTGAATGTTTAAGTTAGGAAATAATTTCGGATTGTATCACATTAAAATTTTATTTTTTATTATATCGAAGCGAAGAATACTAATCAGCATAGAGTCACGAATTAAATTGTATTCTAACTCCGGCACCACTTTTGCTGTGGGGATTATTCTCCATCCTATGTTCCATGGATATAGTAAAAATGACTAAGGTATTATTTATGTCGATTACATCTATGCGAGAGAAAGAAAACTCGTTATAAAACCCATGCCAACCCGTCTGACCAGCGTGGTATAATAGGTCAGTATTCCTCCCATTATGAAGTTAGAGTCCAGTAGTAGGAGATATATGAGCTGTGATGATGATGATGATGACACATAGTCACGACAGGACTAAAGTATTTGACGCCGTGTCGTCGTTATTATATTTTTACTGCCATATTGTCTTTAGTAGAAGTGACACATTTCAACAACTGATGACAAATATTATTTGCCAGGTGTACCAATTTTCAATGGTCTGGAATCGTATCCCGTTTAAAATGTTTCGTTTGCTAAATGTTTAGATAAATCTATAAATGAAAAACTTGCTAATTAAATTTTCAAACCAAATTCGATATTGCTTCACTAGTAATGAATTAAATATTAGTTTTAAAAAAATAGTTGTAATATTATTTTTTGTTCCAACCTCTTGCACAAAATCTTCATGGATTTTAACTCGAGCATTGTTTTAAAAGGATTTGACAAAACGGCAATTACATACGGCATCTATTAGGCAATGTAAATTAATGTGTATTCTTTAAAGTGTTTCGTCGATATTTATAAGACTAATTCCCACCATGTCAATCAATTACAGTAGTTAATAAGGTTAACCAAGTAATAATTATAAATATAAAAATTCCACAACAGTAGAATGCGTAGCATTTTATTTACATTTGATGTATAGTGAAAATGAAGGAACTGAAGTGTGAACAATTTAATATGGACTCGAGAAGTTATTTGTTGGTTTTGCTAACGTGAAGACATCGACTCGTGATGGGTGTTAAAGGCAGATACTTGGTGAATAAGATGTATTTTTCGCACGATGTTTTATAATGCATGGTATATAGCGTAAAATTTATACGTATATCAAATTGTCTACGTAGATTTTTTTTTTATTTGAGTCGTTTTGCACATGTAGTTGGTTAGTATTTTTTTAATGATATGTTTTTCGTTTGATAGATTCTTTTTTATTTTAGATTTTGTGCTGTAGTGTTTTATCAGATGTTTCAAGTAATCTTTACTAGTGATGACTTTTTAGACGTTTTCTATAGGTTTAATGCAGTTTTTTTTATTTAGGTTTTTATATTTGTGTAGTTTTTCTGGAGCGAGTGTCGTGCAAGTCATTTGTGTTGTGATGAAAAACAAATATAATTGAACATAGCCTTCCTTTCCCGTGAGTGTCGTAAGAGGCAGCCAATCGATATATGCAGAAAACTTCGATGCAAGAGAAGGAAAATTCAATACAAAACCCTATTCCAACACGTCTGACCAGCATGAATAGTAGGTCAATTCCCCTCCCATTATGGAGCAGTCCTGAGTCCAACAGACTTACATAGGGCACGATGACATTTCACCATAAAACAAAATTGCTCCTTATTACATACAAAAAAAAATTCAAGCTATGGCCAACCCATATTTTATGTATCATACCTTTCCTTTTCTGTTCATTCGTAATCAAATATGTATACAGTCCAACTGTGTACATAAATTTGTGTACTCGTACGTATGCTGTCTGTAACATGTACCTATAGTAGATGAAAACTTTATTAAGGGCACACGTGACTATTCTTGGGCAATTCGAACGTGTGAATAGGGCGGGGCCCCACCAAAGCAGTGCTAATTTGGCTACTATTAGATGATTGGATTATTTGTATCTCTATTCAATCTCTTTTTACGGGTGTCATGTCGCGAACTAATAATATCCTTGAAGGCTTAGAAATGCAGGAAATAAATTAATTTGGCTATCTGGTGTTGGTACATCAAACCAATTTTTATACGTACTGTGTTGCAGTCTCGTGCGCAATAGAGGATATCTTCATCATCACAGGTCATTTACGCCCCACTGCTACTATACCACGCTGGTCAGATGGGTTGGTATAGGGTTTTATTTCAAGTTTTCCTTCTGTAATGCAATAATTCCTTAGTCGTATTATACGACACCCACGGGCAAGAAAGGGGGTGGTGAATTGTATTCTTACTCCGTCGCTACACGGAAAATATATATAAAGGACATATATGTAGATGATGTTGGAAATAAAAAGGTGGAAAAATAAGAAAATATTTTTACAAACCAAACCTGAAAACTTCATTCTTCATTAAATGACTTTTTAATTTCCCCTGATGCGCATAGTTCTTCTCACTGAAATGCTAAGTTAAATAATCTTATGCCGCTTGCAACCAATCGTTCTATGCGAAGAACTTCGAAGTTAGCTATTGCAAACTTCTTTTAAAATACTCAAGAATGTATTTCTTACCTAATATTACAAATCGGTTGTAACAAATAGCACTCGCATACTATAAGCACTGCATCGAAATTTCCTGACTACAATGTTGATCGCCAACACGACTGCCAAGCAAGCACCATGCAGTATTGTACCATAGCAGTATTGAACCATAGCAGTATTAGGATGTCCAACTTCCATTGGTTGAATCTATCAATTATTTAGATTAAAAATCGATTTCAAAATATCCATCCATAAGCGTGTTCACTCGCTATAACTAGCACCGCACGTTTATCAGCCGCAACGGCTTCATTCATTTGTCAGCGGGTAGTCTCGAGACGTTCGTTTTCTAGCCTCGAGGGACGCAGGTCAAATTTTCCACTTGCTTGCCTGGTACCTAATGAATCAACAAGCGTGGAATATTGTGAATATGTATATGTATTTTGAGATTTTGTTTTAGCATACATACATATAATCACGCCTCTTTCCCATAGGGATAGGCAGAGACCACTTCCTTCCACTTGCTACGATCTTGACATACCACTTTCGCCTCCTCCGTATTCATTAATTTCCTCATACATGTTCTTCGGTTCAGTACTCCTAACCATGCCTTCCTTAAGAACTTCCCCGATTTGATTGTGGAACGTTCGCCTCAGTCTTCCCCTTCCAACACTTCAGTTCACATTCGCCTTATAAATTCTCCTTGTTAGTCTCCTTTCATTCATTCTCTCTACATGACAGAACCAACTTAACATACCTTTCTCGCCTTCCTCTACATGTACATTCATACCACAACATTCCCTATCGCTAAATTCTCTCGATTTTGTTTTTGGATACAATAATTTCAGGACTGAGTAAGAATACAATTCGTCACCCAGTTTCTTGGCCATGGATTTTGTAAAAGACTGCTAAGGGAATATTGCAGATAACATCTACGCAAACCAAGGCGCCTTCGAACTCGTCTCATCAGCGTGGTACCTACTATTATTCTCTGTGTGACGGAGTAAGAATACAAATCACCACTCCCTATCTTGCCCGTGGATGTCGTAAAAGACGACTAAGAGATATGATATGCACATAACATCTGTGCAAGAGAAGGAAAACTCGAAATGAAATACCAACATGTTTGACCAGCATGGTATAGTAGGTCAAATCCCCTCCCATTGTGGAGGAGGTCCGAGCCCAACAGTGGGACGTACATGAGCCGAAATGATGATGATGATGATACTTTTATGAAGGACTCGACACTTTATTTTTAGGCAAGAGGTTTTTCAATTTTAATAAACCTTCCACGTATACCACCTAAATGACTCTCATAATGTTAAGATCCTCTCAAATTTCGTGAACCTTCATTAATAAAGGTTATTCTTGTGCACTCTTGTGGCTGCTTACTATTAAATTTATTGTTGTATACCGCTCATTGAACAGATACGGCCTGTTCAAGTATCAAGTTAATTGTGATGTGTACTGTTGAACCTTTAAGCCCGTTGTAATAATCAGCGAAGATCAATCCGCCTAGATTTTGCAGACTATATTATTTTAAGGAAAACAATACACGAATAGACCTTCAGTTTATAACTTCGAATCTTCATTTAATAAAATACTTTTCTTTGCATATATTGGTAAATTATCCGTGTGGTGATGGAGTAAGAATACAATTCACCATCCCCTATCTTAGCCGTGGGTGTTGTAAAAGACGACTAAGGGATTAAATATGTATATAGCATCTGTGCAAGAAAATGCTAACTTGAAATGAAACCGTCTAACCAGCGTGGTATAATAGGTCAATTTCCCTCTTACAGTGGAGGAGGCCCAACAGTGGGACTTATATGAGCCGGAATCATGTATGAGGAATGATATTGGGAAGGGTAGCCTCCAATAGAGCACATCAAGTATCAACGTTTACCCATTAATTTAATGTTGAGGTTTTAAGTCTAACCAAACTGTGGTGGGTTTTAAAACTATTGCCTAAAATTTTGCTGTGTATGATGGATGAAAAGTACCTATATCTTCGAGTAATCGGCAAAGAGCAGGTCAATAATAATGATTTTAAGTCTTTTTTTTAAAGACAACACTGAGGAAATTACCCTTGCATTGCGGGAGACTAACTAACATACACGAATTATATCCAGACTCAGAACGACAAATTGTCGATCGCGCAGTGTTGTCCTGCGTGGATTTCGAACCCGCGATTCTTGCATTGTATGTCGGTATCTTAACCACTACTCCTTAATACTTAATTATTATGATAGAAAACATTATAGGTTATGTAATTAAGAAGGATGGATGATAAGGTTCATGCAGGTGGTAATAAATTATCATACTTTGAGATTTCTGACTATGATCCTCTTCTGATGGCAGCTGAGATAATGAAAATACACCATAGTATAAAATAATAAGTTTTATTTACCCATTTTATTATTAAATAGACACAGAATTTGATTCAAATTATTTATTTAACATAATTTATCAAAGCATTTTAAAATTTACACCACTATTAACTTCTATTCTGCAGAAAGACTTGAAATTTATTTAAAGTTAAAGCTAATATAAACTGATAAAATATATACAAAGGCTAAAATATCGAAAGGAGTAAACAGCGTTCATAAATTCACGTCGGCAAATTGCCTCAATAAAATACCGTAGATAACCAAAAAATAACTGTAAAGTAGGCACGCGGAAGCCAAGCTACATCGTCAATAATTTCCCTACAAGGAGCTGTTTAATCGTTAAAGGAATTTACAATAGCATTCTTTGTAACGGTGGGCTTCAACGTTACAATATAGGAAGGGTTTTACCTCTAGGGCGGAGTTCAGTGATTCAACTTGCTCGAAATTATCATTATCTATCCCGCTCATGTTTTGGAAACCTTATCTTTCACTTTTAAATTTCTGGTGAATTCAATATGTGATTTTATTTGAGTATGTTTCCGTGTGATGACGGACTAAGAGTACAATCTAACCCGTGAGTGTCGTAAAAGACGATAAAAGGGATGTGATATGTATGTAATGTAAGGGGAGGTAACACTAAATAAATTCCTATATCAACCCGTCTGACGAGCGTGGTATAGTAGGTTAATTTTCCTGCTTTTGTGGTCCTCCACAAAAGCAGGAAAATTAACCTGTAGGTGCTTACCGGACATGGGGTCTTTGGTAAGTACCTGCACAAAATTGGAAGAGAAGAGGCCCCAGGATGCCATGAGTGTGGCGCGCTAATCGACGATGCGCGCCACACACTAGAAGTATGCCCCGCCTCAGCGCCACGTTCTGTCAATGGACATGGGAACAGCGGACCTGTCGTTGTCGACCATCATCTCGAAGATGCTCGGCAGCGACAGCTGTTGGTCGTCGATGGTCTCCTTCTGTGAGGTTGTCATTACAAGGAAGGAGACCGCGGAGCGGGCACGCGAGGCACTTGCGTCCGCAGACTCGCTCCGCCGGCAGCGACCAGGGAGGAGGAGACGTCGTTATGCGCTCCTCCTCCCACCGCCCTGAATGATGATAGGACGTGGCCAGACGGCCAAGCGTTGGGGTGTCGGGGATAGAATGTCATCAGACGATCTCTCCGGCACCTCGTAAAAGCGCGGAGGGTGCCGCTGTGGTTTTAGTGGGTATTTCGGTCACTTCTGTGGCCGGCGAGTCCCACACACACTCCCCTGTCTGTAACCGGCGGGGGATAGTGCGTAAATGCATTTCCACAGCGTGAAAAAATAAAAAGGGAAATTGACCTACTATTTCACGGCTAGATTTCAACAGTGGGATGTACATATATGAGCTGAGATGGTGATGAATTGTATGATTGTAAAATGGTCAAAAAATTATTCACCTGAAGTAAGGATTCGCCATGGTTTTATGTATAAATGTGAGTGTCCGAAGCGTCGGATAATTATAAATTCGAATACAAACACGATAAAATCAGCAAAATTAACTTTATTTCATATTTCTAAGACAACATTACTACGACTAGCAAACCTTTGTTTATTAAAACGGATCCATATTGTCAAAGAAGACGCGTCATACAATGAGAAATTAATAATTGGTGGCGGCTTTGGGTCGCAAATGAAATTCTTTTTATAGGTGCGTCGTTCATGGGACATAATAAAGAAATGTCTTTTAAGCAAAGATTCAGATAGAACTTAAACGCGATGGAATAGTTAAATAAGTGAGGTATAAAATGTATGAAGTCTTATAATAGGCTTAGACTCCATAAATCGCCTTACGAATACGCGTTGAAGCGGTCATCCAAATTTTACGCATCAATCGTCGCTAATTCTTACTAATATTGTAAATAAAACTACTTACTTTTCACGGACGAATTAAGATGTCTTACGTCCATCTTAGTTCGCCCATAACCATGAACGCTGCAAAGTTTTCGAAACATCGGGTAATCAAAAATCAAATATAAACGCGATAAAAGCCGTAAAGTAGTTTTATTTACAATGTGTAATACTCGCGTAAACATCAGAAAACTTACTAATATTGTTAATTCGAATCTCGAATGTTCTTTTCTTATATTTTCACATTATCTACCGATCGTTTTGGTTCGCATACGCGTTGTCAGGGAAGGGTACAGTGGAGCCGGGCTGGCCACGGATGTCAAAGCATTGGTTACCAGTGTTCAGTTCAACGGCGATGGAGAGAGGATTCTCCCTGGACAGATTGGGCAAGGTGTGTGGCCAGACCTTAGCCTTCCCCCAATAAAAAGGCAGGGATGCAGTAAAAAGTATAGGTCAAAAATTTATCCAGGTTTCGTCCTACTGAGGTCAAGGAATCGATACCAGTGTCCAGTCCAATGGCGATAGAGAGGAAATACTATAGGTTAGGAGGCCACACGCCGCGTTTCTGTCGCCCCGATTTGGGCTAGATGATTCCAGAGCATAGTCTACCATTAAGAAAAAGTTTGTCGTAATATATACTTGAATTACAAAATCCACATATGTCGCAGGTATTATCTTGAATAATATATCCGAAAACTGTTTTTATTTTTAAAATATTTCCTTTTCTGTTTATATTACACCTTGACACAAGTATAGATTTTCCAATGTTTAAAAAGAAAGTATATGAACCTTAAAGTTCTCATAGATATGATAGAAAAAGCGCCAGCATAATGCGCCTGTCACAGAAACCCCCTTTCTATGCAGTGACGGACCCACTTGAGCCATATCAGTAAGTGGAACAGGTCGCACCTCTCACGTCCTAGCGTCTTGTATGTAACATCTAGTTCATGTGTACCAGCCTCTGTAAAGGGATCGAGGTCAGGATTAAAGGCTTAAGCATAAATTAGGCTGCTTCAGGCATCACTGGAGTTTGAGCTTATTTAGTATGATGGTTGTGAACTTAGAATAATAACTCATAGAAGCTCAATTCGCGCACAAAATTTGAGACATTTAAATTGGGGTCAGAGTGGCTCCCTACGCGGGATTGTGAGGTAGTGTACAAGGTCACTGCGTACAAGGCAACTCTATTGTATAGTGTTGTGTGTGTGTGTACGTGTGTAATCGTTTGCACGCATGTAGTATTTTTGGCTTCACGTTTTTGATCGCTTAAGTACCAACACTATCCTTCTATATGTTATTATTCTAAGGTTGTGAAGGTATCTACGTATAATTATAATTCCTTTATTGTACATCATTATACATATACCGTAATAGTGGAGTGATGGCTGCTCCAGTAGTTAACCTCGTGGTACGGGGTAGATGTCTGAACATTGACCATTGAGGTATAAGATACAGAGTAGTAGTTTCCGTGTGGAGTAAGAATACAATTCACCACCCGCTCTCTTGCTCGTGGGTGTCGTAAAAGACGATTAAAAGATATATGCATATACCTTCAGTAAGAGAAGGAAAACCTGAAACAAAACCCTATACCAACACATCTGACCAGCGTGGTAGGTCAAATTTTCTCCCAAAATGGAGAAGGCCCGAGGTCAAAAATGGGACGGATATGGGCTGAAATGATGGGCAGTAGTTTTAATGAATTATTTTTTATTAAAATATAAGAAAAGTCACAAAATGATCCTGCTCAAAATAATTACTTGTGGTCGACGGAATACGTACTCCTCTTTCATCGTACAAAGGTGTTAGAACAAAATCTAATCTAAAAATTAAGTTATATTACGATATACCAATAAATTAATTGCAATTAATGAGTAATGACTGTCTTGTCCACCATTTTTTGGAAATCCGTTTCCGTGAACTGCCGGTGTCTTAACAATGGGTCGGTAACTTTACACCGTAAATCGGTCTCAACGAACAATGACCCGAATTTCATTTAACTCTGACTGCGATTAAACTAAAACAATAGAATTGTAATCGTATCTCAGTTGGTGGACACTGATCTGTATCGATTGTCTCGGTCCACTGAATATGGTGAAATTTGGCTGTCACACTTTCGTTTGAACGAATTTTAATGGCTCTGTTACTTGAAATCGTAACAATAATTTTCTTTGTGTTCAAACACAAATATCTGGGAATGACAGGCGAACATACATATATGTAAATACTTCGGGTAAAATTTGAAGACGATTTGTAACTATGTATTTTTTTTTCATTCTCATCATGTTCAAGTAATTTTTTTTCTCTTCTGTCTAGTATTGAACATAACCCTCCTGTGCAATTGAAAGCCAGACGTCATGGTATAAGTGTTTTTGCTTTCTTCGTCTGATGACGGAGTAAGAATACAATTCACCTCTCCGTATCTTGACCGTGGATGTCTTAAAAGACGATTGAGGGATATAATATGCATATAACATCTATGCAAGAGAAGACAAAAGTCGAAATAAAACTCTATACCAACCCGTTTGACCAGCATGATATAGTAGGTCAGTATAGCCCTCCTGTTGTGGAGGAGGCTCGAGCCTAGCAGTGGGACGTATATGAACCGCGATGAATTTGCTTTTATAAAGGAAAAAAGTAAGAGAGATTAAAGTTACTGTTAAAGTTGAAAGGGTATACACAAAATAAAAATAAATTTGTATGCCGAAGAATTTATCTATTTGAAAAATTGGGAAGAAATACCTTAACAAAATACTGTTTGTGTTTCTATATTTCTGAATAAAATGTAACTCATAATTCATTCAAAGAATGTACAGGCGCATAAAGTTTGTATGATACTCAAAAACCAAGTTCATTGCCTTGATTTATTTAAATATTCGTGAGGTCACGCAAATCAAATAGAAAGCTCACGACAAAAATTCGTATATTTGCAATGTGAAGGTCACCGAATCCGGAAGCATTATAATATCATGCCTTTTAACGTCACTTAAACATACACGATGTAGGCTTAGTTCAAACAATAATGTCTAAACCTTAGTCCGAACAGGCAAAACATATGTATATCCTAATAACTTTAATGTAACCATGAAATATTTTGCCCTAATTTTTAGATTTTAAGTTTTATATTATTTATTTATATTTATTATATAATATTTATTAAGAGAACTCGAAATAAAACCCTATATCAACCTGTCTCACCAGCATGGTATAGTAAGGTCAATTTCCCTCGCATAGTGGAGGAGGCCCGAGCCCAACAGTGGGACTTATGGGCTGAGATGATGATGATGATGATATTATTTATTTGTATTACTGTTAATGCGCCATGATACAACGGGGTTGACGTGTCTATGTGGACAAAACTCCCTAAAATTTAGATTAAAATAAAATCTTTTAGGTCCCTCAAACACGTAAAAAATAAAAATGTGTCGCAATTTTCCGGTAAAGGACATCAACACGTATTTTTTTCTATAGTGTTCCTGCTTGGCGTTTGTTCCACTTTTCAGTTATTTTCCCGACGGATGTCCTGGATAGGCCGTGCGGTCTGTTGCGTGAGACTGTCTCCTGTTACATATATTAGCTGGCACACGCACGTTGTTATAACACAGCTTGTATAAAATAATGAGACATACATATATAAGTAGGTATATTAAAGATATTTAGTAACATTTTATATTTTTTAAACCATCGAAAACAAGTAATCCTTTGAAATTCACCAAAGGATTAGCGCATTGCCAATCCTGTATGACTTATTCTTAAAAAAGACTTTTCGATTCCAATACACAGTGTTGTGTCGAGTGATTTATTGTATTTCTTTTTCTAATTTTTTTTTCTGTCGTTACAGGTAAGCATCGTGGTCATTTAATTTTTCGAAGCAATTCAGGAGACAATAAAAGTAAGAAAATATGTATAAGTAAAATGAAAAGAAATATTGGCCGATATTTCTATTACCCAGGTAAGTTTTTAAAAATACCTACGTTCGCGACTGGAAGTATCTTTTTTTTGCAACAACTATCTCTTCGATAAGCGACGAGACATGACTGTACATGAACACTGTCGATTGTTCTTGAGTTTCTATTGAACTTAGCGTATTAAATGTCAGCTTCTAGAAGAATATCGACCAAAGACCTTTCAGTAGCGTGGCATGTGACTCTATGATATTTTTTTAATACTTTTAACTGCTATTTATATTGCATTATTGAAGTTTAACCAAATGCAGAATGCCAACATCAGGGTCAGTTTAAACAAGGTCGCGAAAATAATTTGGACAAATGTTTAGAGCTCCAAAAGTAAATATAAAATATATTTACAAATTCTGGCAATTGTTTTTTTTTTACTTTACTTTAACATTTATCATTTCAATATCATTTATATTAATGCACTTAATACATACATAGATTCAAGCCTCTTTCCCATAGGGGTAGGCAGAGACCACATCCTTCCACTTCCTACGATCTTAACATACCACTTGCGCCTCCTCCACATTCATTAATCTCCTTATACATGTTTTTCCGTTTAAGGTACTTTTAACCTGGCCTTTCTTAAGAATGTCCCCTATTTGATCTCGGAACGTTCGCCTTGGTCTTCCCCTTATAACCGTTCCATTCACTTTCGACCCATAAATTCATTCATTGACTCTACACTGAAACTTAATTCTTCTTCTAAAGTGCTTACCCGATTTCGTCGATTTTTGTATTTATGTAACAAGTTTTTTATTGTTGGAGCCTCCACTGGCATTCCAAGATCTTACCAAGATGCAGACTTCCTAAATTTACCGCAATTTGATTAATATCCTTCTTTATCTCTCAAAAAGTAGAGTTTTATTTTAATACTGCCTGGGTAACCGATAGCTTTTTACCGAGTTATTTCTTTGACTTCATAAATATCACTGAAGTTTCAGAAAGGATATAGGTAGTAATAACGAAGAAAACGGCTTCGTTTTATTTCTTGGAAAGTTTTATCTCAACTTAGTCTTCATTAAGTTAACAGACCACTATTTATCTTGAGCTTGAAACTTAAATAGAATATGCCTCATGCGTGAGTTAGCTATACGGGACCTGATTCATCTATGTATTGTATCTTTTGTTACTTTTTAATGAGCAATTGTGGCATATAAGTTTTAAAAGATAAACATATATTATCTGTGAGGTGACGAAATGTGAATACAATGGCCAGCACTGCCTTACCTCTCTCGTGGGTCATCGAAAAAGCGACATAGGGAATCAAGCAAAGTTATGTATGGAATGTATTCCATTATTAGCGGTATGTGATCTATGTGCTTTGCTACTGAAATATTGATGGTAGTATTAATTTCGCTTCGATTGTGAAGATGTCCCTCCCCAATAGGGGACAAATATGGATTGAAAATAAACTAGTTTCATTTATTACCAACAAATATTTGTAAACAAAAATAATATGTAAGCGTAAACAGAAAAACAAACCTATTTATTATATTTATCAATAACGGTACCTATATAATAGCTATCTAGGTTATTGTGGCCATCACACCTTTTTTTACGGGCTGGCTGCATTGTGACGAAAGCTTCAAGCCTCAATACCTCCTGTCTTTTAATAGTATCACCCCTGCGACCCTCGGCTTGCCAGTATCTCGTCGGTTGTCGATACATTGATACATATCGAATATATCATTGGAATCTCGATTATCGGCGGCCATATTGTTATTTTCGTCGCGAACAGCCATATTTGAATTAACGTCTTGCTGTATGCGTGATGTGTGTTTTAATGATAGCTTGTTGGCGGATTCGAGATCAAAAATCATATTAATTAATCGTCATAATTTACTTGGAAAGTTAATAATAGCGTCAATTAAATACGTTTCTAATGGAAATAGTGTTATTTAATTGTTAAAACTGTAATAGATAATACCAACGTTTTAGAATTACGTATTATAAAATGGCGCATGTTATGAAACGCTTTTGAAAGTAGACGTATCGTTTTATGCGAAATTAATAGTATCAAAGTAATCAAAAGCTTGGATCGCAGCAAATCCTGGATTCATTAAAAGTTTGATAAGTCTATTTAGAAGCTTTTGATAACATTGTGATGGACATGTCTGGTTAACTGATTGTACTTTTTAAATAAAGGCTTTTATCGTCACAGCTTGATTAATTCTCGTGACTTAAAACTTACTTCATTACGCTTGTCCGTTTGGTGATTGATTAGGAATACAATGTCCCACCACCTCTCATTTTTCCCCAAAATGAAAAGTTAAGCCCATGATGGCTTTATCTCTCCTAACTCGGAGATCTATCTTCAACAGTAGAAATTGATAGAGGATTGGATGGACTATTTTACTACGCTATATATACAGATTGGTGGCATAGGTTTTTATTTACAATTTGCCTCCTTTTGCAGCTATCTTAGCTGCTTAAGTCCCCAATTTCCACAATGTCCGCCACGTATAATCTCAGCTCGTATTTATCCTATTGTTGAGCTCAAGCCTCTTCACAATTGTTGAGAAATAAATGTATTATAACATACTTAGTTAAGCATATTGGTATAGGGTTTTATTTCAAGTTTTCTTATTTTGCACAGTGTTCATATCGAGGGATGAAAGGCTATTTGGTTTAAGCGACATCTAGATCAGATATTGAGTATACATATTCGGCATCAGCGAATTTTTCTCCGTCGAATGATACCGAACTCATTCAAATCAGAGCACTTTTTTTCATACGCTGAACTCTTTTACACTTTCCATACGCTGAAAAACAAGGCCTTAAGGCAATTTGTAATTAAGCTACATTTATCTTTGTAACTAAAGGTACGTTTTATTTATTATTAGAAACAAAAATTCGATGTTTTTAATTGAATTTTATTTAAATATACCCCATTCAAATAGTTCAAGAAGTTTATTTGTTATGATTTATTTTCTAAAATTATAAACATTAAATGGCTCGCCTGTAGAGATCCAAAATTGTCGCTTAAACCAAAAACCCTTTCACCCCTCGATATGCATATTATATCTTTTAGTCGTCTCATACGATATCCACGGACATGATAAGAGTAGTGAATTGTATTTTTACTCCATCATCACGCGAAAAAAACGAAAATATACTTTAATATTATACAAATATTCAATATTTATGAGATTTGTATTGATTACGTTCGCGTGCCGATTATATCATGAATATTTCAGTAACACACTGAAAGAGCCTTGAATTGTTGTGAACTCTTTTGTTGACGTTACTATTGTATATAAACTATATTTGGTAATATTCGATTCATTATATATTCAAGTCGCTGATATTTTCTTTGCCTAAATTATAGATCTGTCGCTACATATTAGAAATATTAAACTGTGTCCGTTCTTTTATGTGGTTTCCTATTTAAAACTTATTTTTCTAATACTCTACTTTTTAGGATTCGAGTATCCTCTGTGGTAGGAGGCAAACTCACCTACTATACCTAATGTGACCATATTTTTTTATTTTAAAACGGGACGCTTGAATAACTGTCCCGTTGTTTGTTTTTTGTGTCAGAACGGGACATTTGTCGAAATGAAATACGAAATTAAAAGCTACAAATAGAGCACGCGAGTCTTTTAAGAATAGATAAAGCTATGGTCTTAAATCTTAAAAAAACAAACAAGAACACGTCCGTATTAGTATATAACAAAGGATCAATATGGCTGGGGACAACGGGACAGACAATCTGAAAACGGGACTGTCCCGTTCAAAACGGGACGTATGGTCACGTTAACTATACCTCGCTGTTCAAACGTGTTGGTATAGAGTTTATTTTGAGTTTTTCTTCTCTTGCATAGACGTTATATGCATATTATATCCCTCGATTATCTTCTACGTCACTCACGGGTAAAATAGTGGGTAGTGAATTGTGTTCTTACTCCATCACCACACTGAGGATATTTTTATTAATTAAACTTAATGTTGAATGATTAAAGGTCACTGCGATCCAAAAATTTGTTCCTTATGCAAGAGGGTGATGCCTTTACAAAAAAATATAAATAAAAACCTCGACTTCCTTTTTCCTGATATCATTGAAATATTTAAAAAAACACTTATTTAAATGAACAGTGTTTGCGATTAAAATTACTTTATTATTTTGGTTATTTGCTATTTGGTAAGTTGCTGCTGAAAACCTCGAGATTTCATTAAGTTAATGATTTTTGATGATTTCTTGAATATTAAGCACTCGGAAATGGAATTATTTTTTATATCGTGTCTTTACTGTTTCAAAGTTTCGAATATTTTACGGCTTCCATGGTCATGAGAAGACTCGCTATGACCATGGATGTTGTAAATAAACCCAAAACCCCCTAAAATGATATATATTTTACATTACCTTAAATTTGTTGTAAAACACTTTCGTTAAAAACTTCGTACGTTTTCTTGAAATAATAAAATTTTAGTGTGGTGTTTGCTTTTAACAAATTAGTGCGGTTCTTCAGTGTTTGTCGATTTCGTTTCGTGTTATTTTTGTTATTAAATATAAATCGTGTGTATAATAACAACAGTTGCAATTACAATCGCAATTAATACCAATTTGATTGCATATTTAATTCGCGGCGGAGTTAATATATGTATAAAAAGGAGTGTAGTTATATTAAAAATATATAACACTTAAAAACTGTTAGCCATTGGTAGAACAATAAATCGTTTTGCGTATAGCATGTATGCTTAATTGATTATTTGTTAATGTTCAGCGATAGATGGCGCTGTAATAAATTTGTTGGTAATACAATTAATTTCAGCATCTACTTAGCTATAAGACTCAATTTTTTATAACAGTCTTACGTAATTCTTGAAAACTGATCTCTCTTTAAAAAGCTTTTGGTGGGAATTTGGAAACGGCAAGGCACTGTATTAAATAATGTTAGTGGTAAGAGACGGTTGCATTAAATATTTTTTTATGTTACGAAGAGAAAGTGCTAAAGTGTGCGGAATACGATATATCAGTGTTGAAGGTCTTTAGACGCTTTGCCATTTATCATTCGCATATGTAGCGCTCTATTAAAGACGATCAAACTTACTGATTGGATTATTTTTAAACGTACTTCAAGAAACTGAAATACTGTTTTATAATTGTTCAGAAATTTGTACAAGACTTGGCCGCCGAACCGAAACAAAGTCACCACTATACCAGTGAGGCAGTCAGTCAGTCGATACCCATAGGTTCATACCAGTACTAATACTCCGTTATGAGATTCAAGGTCATAAGCGCAATGGTGAGATAGACGGTCAGTCGACGAGGTTAATATCAGCACTATGCCTCTCTTTGTAAAACTCAAGGTCATAAGTGCAATGGTGAAATAGACAGTCCGATATCGATAAAATCATACCAGTACTAATTCTCCGTTGTAAGACTTGAATGTCATGAGTGCAATGGTGAGATAGTCCAATCTCGATAGGTTCATATCAGTATTAATCCTTCCTTAAAAAACTGAAGGTCATAAGCGCAACGTTGAGATAGACAGTCAGTCTATAGGTTATTATCAGCACTAATCCTCCCTTATAATACTCAAGGTCAATAAGGGGGGCAGACAGTTAGTTGATTACGATAAGTTCATATCAGTATCAACCCTCCGTTGTAAGATTCAAGGTCATAAGTGCAACAGTGAGATAGACAGTCGATCAGGATAGGCTCATATCAGTACTTATCCTTTCCTATAAGACTCAAGGTCATAAGTACACCGATGATGAAGCAGTCAATTATTCGATCACGATAACTTCATATTAGCACTAATCCTCCCTCATAAGACCCAAGGTCATAAGGCCGGTGTTATTTTTAACAGAGTGAGAGAGTGTACGCTCGCTTTAACATCAATTATTATTAAGTGAAACGAAATTAATTTCGGTTTTAATAACCCACAAGGGCGTTGTAGCGTTACGTCAGCGGTTCGCTTATTACTTTGTGTTTTATAAACTATTATATACTTTGTATTAATTGGATTTGTTTGTTGTAACTGTAATTTTTGGTAACACTTAAGCTTCTCTGTGTGGTGTTGGCGTTTAGAATACACCATATTTTGCCCTTTTTTGTGGGAGTGGGTTACGATCGGCGTACTCCTCGCTCCACCCCGTCCGGGGCGACAGAGGGGCGTAAGCACGCACACCCGTAACCCACTCGTGACACGTCGCCTTCATCGTTGGGCCGACCACCGGAGCTGGGTGACTTGTCGTCAGTGGTCGGCCCGATGGAATACCCCCTGCGGAGTACCCTCTCCTCGACCGACGTCCCCCTTTTCAGGGAGGACGTCGGCCTCTAGGCGGGTGAACCCTATTTTGCCCTTGGATGTCGTAAAAGACTACAAAGGAATATATATAATATATAGAAATGATATATCATTTCGCTTCTAGCGTGGAGGAGGCTCAATCCCAAGAGTGGTACATCCACTCACTACGAGCTGGGAGCTATAAATTATTCATCATCACCCTGCTTTTAACTCAATTAATTGAGGTCGACGCAATATGCCATCATACATACACTTCTGCCATCATACATTTGGCAAAATTTTTGGCAATAGTTTTATAGTCAGTTTAAACAACCGGTTCTGACGTCAAATCTCTTTGGTAATATAATCGTTGACAAGGCGGCATCCGATAATGTTGCCTTAGGCAATTGAGCAGGTCCCCGGTGAATATCCGTCGTCGACGCTCCGGCAAGAAAGCATCTTATTGTCACCCAAAGGCGATCAGCCTCTGCGGGTGGTTGACTAATCCCCGGTTCAACCACAAACGGTTTCAGCTAGGGAGGCAGTTGGTTGTAAAAGTTGTCTAATATAATGCTGTTGCCCATTCGCCTGGTTCCTTAGCCAGATTTTACGATTCCCATGGATAAGATTAGGGAGACATTGTATTCTTAAACCATCACCACCTGGGTTTCGCGAGGAATCGTAAGCTAATTTTCATTGGATTACAGAGGAACGCCGGCTATGTTTGTGTCATAAAGAAATAGATTATTCTGTTTCTTTTTAATTCGAAGATCCAAAGTACTGGAAAAGTACTTCTAATTTATAAAATAACCCTTGGTGGTCGTGCTATTTACAAGTATCGATCGGCTACTATATGAATCTGACCATTTTACCTAACCAATGAATGAATAATTGAGCGGTTCTTCGAATCACTTGGTCAGAAACCTTTATACATTGTACATACCTTGATATCTCACCACAGTAGCTTTAAACAATACAATGGTCATTTCTAGTGACGTCAACTTCTGACCATTTTGCCATCTTGTATTGTATTTCATTTCAAAATCACTAACGCTGAATATCGAATTGTTCATAAGAAAATATTGATGTTTATTACATACTAGCGTACCCAGCCCGCTTCGCCAGGCTAGATATTGCTTTATTTTATTTAAACAATAAACTTACATACTTTACAGGATTACTCGCCAGGTCAATCTGGAGATTCCCTGAAAGTTTCATTGAAATCGGTCCAGCCGTTTCGGAGCCTATATGGAACATACCCACACACTTTCACTTTTATATATATAGATTTACTGTGTTAACACTAGTTATCCTCACGCTGTGTTATAAAGCTCGTTGGTGTCGTAAAAGACGACTAAGAGCTTTACATAGACCTTGGCCAATTCCATCCGATGTCTTTTGCTCAAGAATTGCATTTTCAATGAGGGTTGACGACAGGAAGGCAGCCGGTCATAAAACTATTGCCAATAACGTTTGCAATATTTACGATACAAGAAGAAGAAAGGGTGATGATAAATTGTATTCTTACTATATAGAAATTTCAATATTTTGTTTCTATTTCTATTTTCTTCCATCCATTCAACAGCTCCATGCCGTTACGTGTATAATGGCATAACGTCTACGTTTAGCAGCTGGTTTAGCGTTCTCACTTGGTGTTATGTTGCCCAGGATGCCTGTTATATTCTCCTAGTGTTCCCTCAGCCAGTTTTTATGACTCCCATGGGAAATCAAGGGATTGTATTCTTATCGCCGTATGGGTATGACCTATTGTATGTTATAGGGTTTTATTTGGATTTTTTCTTGAATAAATGTTATATGCATATTATATCCCTTAGTCATCGTTAGAAGACAGGACCGTTGTGAGTGGTATTCTCGTGAGGCGTATCTCTATCCAGCACTGGACGTCTATGCGCTGATGGATGAATAGATCTAGTCGTCTTTTACTACATCCATGGACAGGAACGCGATGAATAGTATTCTTACAAAAAAAATACCATAGCAATGGAAAATATAACGAGTGACTAATACTCTGTTGACCTATTCGACTTATCTATTAGTGATATCGCTTTGTAACAAATAGCTAAGCTATTTAACTTGGCATATACAAGCGTCTTTAGTCACGGTAATGTTAGTTTTAAAATACACTAACGTTTGTTTGAATAGCTGTTAAGTTATCGCAAGAACAATTTTGTTTTATCTGCTTGCGTCATTTATACGTATTTAGGGTTTTTACTCGATTTTGAAACAGTCTAGATGGAGTTTTCATTTCGAATTATTAGAAAAAAGTGTGTTTACTTTTGTACGTGCGTAAGAAGTTACACTTCTTTGGCGTAATAGGATAAAAATCTTTCCTTGAGAATCATGACAGCAGCACCAGCGGAATGGGTAACGGCGTTCTTCTGCGAAATATGGATTACCAACCTGTCTATCCAGACTGAGTGATAAAATTATATAGTGCCGCAGTTAACACAGTTGTACATCGCCTCGGGCGATTAGGGCAGAATATGACCGGGTTAAACCCTCCCCAAAAAAAACTGTTACCCACCAGCATGACAAGCGTGGCGATTAATGCATTATCTATTTTGGAGTGATTTTATGCAAATTAGACATATAAACATTTCTAGCAGTTACCCGCGGTATTTGCATGTTATTCGCGTGAAAATATGGGTATAAAATGTCGCCTTTGTTATTTACTGAGAATATAACTTTCCACTGGTGAAAGAATTTTTAAAACCCGTTTAGTGATTTAGACGTGAAAGTGTAAAAAACAAACTCACATTCGCATTTGTAATATTAGTTAGGCTTGTCCCGATGAAGTAAGTAACATCACTATCTATTTTATTATCTCACAAAGGTCCACTAAAGATGTGGACGAACGTTACACGAGCCATCTACGTGGTACTTATTTATCGCGAGGGACTAAAGTATCTAGTTACAACGCAATTTAAATGAATTAATTAAGTTTGTAACAAGTTAACAAAGTATTCCAATTTGAACACTAACACGCCGCTGATATAAAAGTACAATTTGAAACTCTGTTTTAAATTTAACAACTTAACTTGCTCATCAAATAAATGTTGCTATTAAGAATCTCGTTTAACCGTAAATCATCATCATATACGTCCCACTACTGGGCTCAAGCCTCCTCCACAAAGGGAGTGAAATTGACTTACTATACCACGCTGGTCAGACTGGTTAGTATAGGATTTTATTTCGAGTTTGCTTTCTCTTGCACAGATGTTATATACATATTTGATCCCTTACTCGTCTTTTATGAGACCCACGCTATGAACAAATAAACTCTTAACACGGCCCACCGCGATAACGCTATTCATTTACATCAAAACTATTACACGGATGTGACGTAAATGTACGGAGATATCGTGTCGCGCCACGTTAGACGTTTATTTACTTTTGAGTGTCCAATTTTGAAATGTGTCCAAAACTCAAAATTAATTCCAAAATTATAAATCCGTAAAAATTTAGTTTACAAAGAAATGTACTGATTGTACAGATAACATAGCGGTCCAATTAGCGACTTCCTATATTGAGTATCGTAGCTTCGATTCCCGCACAGGCTTAGCACGAATATTTGTGTCAAAGTATTCGTATCGTTATCGAAACCAATTTGTTTAGGATTTGGTGATGTGCCTCTATCGGATGATAGGGGCATTACTCAATCATATAAAAACGTCGCGATAACGTTTTTTTTTTTATGGGTGGGCGATGGTAACTGCACACGCGGTCCATTCCGTCCGGGATGACGGAAGGCCCATAACCCACCCGTATCCACGTCGCCTTTGTTGTTGGGCCGACCACCGGAGCAGGGTGACTTGTAGTCAGCGGTCGGCCTCTGTGCGGGTGATGGACTAAATTCCCTGGTCCGGTCACCCGCGGCCTCGGCTAGGGCAGCATCAGGCGCAGGTACTCGCGCCTGCGCCGCCCGAGTCGCCGGTGGCGGAACGTGTCGCCGAAGAGGAGTTCCTCTCGCGCACGATCCGCCGCCTCCTTCCGTGAGATGACGGCCTCACAGAAGACGACGACCGTGTCCCAGTTCCTGACGCTGTCGAGCATCTCCCTGGCGATGGTCGTCAGCGTCAGGTCGGCACCGATGATCGCGACGAGTTCACGGCGCTTCCCCGCCCACGCGGCACACACCTCGAGCGTGTCTCGATAACGTTACGAATACTTTAAATCAGGATGTAATATCTGTGTATGTGTTGTATATTTCTAAAGGCCTCCTCGACCACAAGGATTTTAATACTTAGTTCTTATAAAAACGGTTTGAGGTCAAGTTCATTTAGTAATTTGTATTATTGCATCAAAGATGTTGTGTAACGCTTAAAGGTTCAAGTAATAGGTTATCTGTCGTGTTATATATGATACGAGTTATACATTATAATTTGCGCAAATAATATTAATTAATCGTGTGTCAGTCAATCGTTGGAGAAAATCGTCAGTGTGGTTGATAAAAATATTAAATATAGTGTATAAAAAATAAATAATAATGTAAATAAATAAGTGCGATGTGTTTCATGGTGAAAATAAATTGATTTCGTTTGAATAAGATCATAAAATAATGTTATTAACCAACAAATCGATAGTTATTCATACTTTAATCTTGAATATAGAATAATTGTAATTATTTTTATTGTTTGTGCGAGTAGTACACATATGAAATGAAAATATTTTTTCGGATTTTATCGCGTATGTATTGAAAGTGATTTTAATGAAATATAAACGCCATAAAATCATTAAAAATAGTTTTATGTCATATGAATTAAGATATAAGGGCAAAACGGAATATAAAAATTAAAAAGATACGGCCATTGTTAAGTTTAAAAGTACCTAAATAGCTCATTGAACCTGTACATTTTGTTTAAGTGTTCCAATTATTTTTATATAAAAACATAAATAGGTACTTATTTATGCAGTTTACTCAACTATAAGCAAAATTTGTCAAAGAAAATCCTATACATAAATATATTAAAATCTAAGCTATAAATCACAAACCTTGTCTGCAACAGATCTATTCTGTACAGTATTATTCAGTTAATCAACAAAATAAACATAATGTACACGACAGCGTAGCTACTCAAATTCCATAATTGGTTACAATAAAAATCATCCATAAAATAGCCAAAGCGTCTAGTGAACGGCGGGCGATATTTAAAATCAACCGGTGAATTAAAATCAGTCAAAATAAATCCACAAACGATGCGCCACCGTGTGCTGCCGCTGCTTGCACCGGTGTTTTTATCCAAGCTATGGAGACGGAGGCGTCGCGCCAAGGCCATCGAGAAACTTCACGGGGTAAGCTTCATCAGACTAGGCTTGGTGCCTATTGCAGCATTATATGATCTTGTTCATCTTAGCCTATTATATACGTCCTACTGTTGGCCTCGAGCCTCCTCCACAATAGGAGGGAAATTTACCCATATATCATGCTTTTCAGGTGCATTCCTATATAGTTTTATTTATCCTCCTTTTGCAGGGTGTTCTATGCATATTATATCCCTTAGCAGTAAAGTGGTGAATTATTTTTTTACTCTGTCACCACATGGAAAGATCATGTTGTACATTCCTTACTGTTAGCCGACTTCGAACGCCTTAAACCTTTATTAATGATGACACATTATAAACAAAACTATTTTTACGGATTTTAGCGCTTTTGTATTTGATTTTTGATTGCCTGATGTTTCGAACACTTTTTAGCGTTCATGGTCACGGTTGGACTAAGCTAACTCACGTCCCACAAGTCATCGTTATCACAGATATCTACCCGCAACAGAATTTGTTATTAAATTTCAACCCGCATTTTGGTACAAATTTATTTCTAGCACAAAAAATAACTTGTTATATATAGAAAAATATAGCGTTTTTGATCAGTTTTAAGTTCTATCGGGCAACCAAAAATATATTACAAACGCGATAAAATGTGTAAAATACTCTTATAACCTTTGTCTATAGTTCAATAATTATTAATTTCTTTTGTTTGAAAAGATAAATTATGGTGTGTTGAAGTGTGTTTTCTTTAAACTTTAAATTTTCCTATAACTATAGACCCACAAGGGTTTAGCAATGACAAATAATCGATGCAATTTAATGGAGGTGAAAGCAAACTCCAAATAATACCTAAAACTAGCCTATCTTACCAACGTGGTATAGTAGTTTTTTTGTGTTTCTCATTGTGAAGGAAACGCTAACTATAGGACTAATAAGAACAAAGTATTATTGATTTTAAAGTAATCGCTTTGAAGTTAACACATATCACAGTGTTTTTTATTTACAAGTATTTCTTCAATTATTTATAACTACATCTTTTGCCACAAAGGCGATGGCAAGACCCTTATAAGGAAGGGCGAGTTTATACCTATCTGAAAAATTTCTTATTGTGAATCGAAATAAGGCTTTACGAGTGCCAAATTCGGAGTCAAACCCATATATACCATTACTCACACTTTGTGGACGCTTATCATCATCATCCTGTTCTCATTCCAATTATTTGGAGTCGACGCAATATGCATTCCTCTTCTATCGTACATATTCTTGGGGCGGCACAGGCGCGATTACCTGCGCCTGATGCCGCCCTAGCCGAGGCCGTGGGTGACTGGACTGGGGATTAGTTTGTCGCCCGCCGAGAAGCCGACCGCGCGACGGTGACCGACGTCCCCGAGGGAGGAAGTCGTGAGGGGAGGGTACCCCGCGATCGGGGTATTCCGTCGAGCCGACCACTGAAGACAAGGAACTCTGCACCGGTGGTCAGTCCAACGACGAAGGCGACGTGCTACGGGTGGGTCATGGGGCCGCGCGATGCCCCACTGTCGCACCGGACGAAGCTGGGCGGTGAGCGAGCTGACCATGGCCCACCCAAAAAAACAATCGTACATATTCGCAAAAGTTTATTGTCAATAGTTTTATGACCGGCCACCTGGCGGACAACACTTCTTGAAAAATCTAATTGTTGATCAGGCTGAATTAGATGGAGTTAGTCCAGCTAGATGTAAAGCTCTTAGTCGTCTTTTACGACATTCCTGAGCAATGTAAATGTTGGTATCATTCTTTTTTAAGACAAAAATCACACTACACTAAGGAAATAATCCTTGTATTGCAGGGGACTTTACAAACATATAATCTAACGGACACAAATTACATCCGGACTCGGAACAATAATTTGTGGATCGCATAAAATGTTGTCCTGCGAGGGATTAGAACCCACTACACTGGCGCAGTAGGTCGATATCTTAACGACTACGCCCTCTGTGCAGTCAATCATTAATAGTCGCCACTGTACAGCGCTTTGTAGTCGTTAATATTTTACGAAAATTGCACGATAAATGCAAGAAAAATAACCTTTTTTTATATCAATTAAGGTACAGTATGGGTCCTTGAGCCCAAGGAATAGCAGTATCATTGAACACCTTTAGTGCTTTAAGGAAATTCATTAAATTTGATATGCTCCTAATTCCCTTTAACGGCTGCCAATAAAGAAAGGGCCGAAAAATATAACCTCCTCATCCCTTCGCAGTCTATGGACTTATGACCATTTTATATTTGAACAGACAACTGGAATTTATAGCATAGCAATATCAAAATTTTATATTCTTGCTGTTGAATAAATTGTTTTCAGTACTTTTGACAGCGGATCCTTTGAAAGAAAACTTCTTTAAGATAATTGATTGAATTAAACTTTACCTCGACTGAAATTCGTTGTTATCTTAGAATGGAGAGAGGAAAGGGTACTTCACAATTACCTACGGATTAATAATGTCGCACATCTCCAAATAAGAAAATTTTCTTATGTGTTGACAATGTTTAAGGTGATTTAGAAAATAGTAAAAATTCGTACTTCTGTATTGTATAGCTGTTGGTTGACAAACGAACAAAAAGCATACCTGATAGTAAATGATATTTTGCTCATGGCCACTGTATACGGTGAAAAAGTAAAGGGAGTGTAAATGCGTGCAATATGGGACAACGATACTCAAGGCATCACCAAAATCCACCACACACTAACACCCTTAGGAAGTTGGGCGTCCAACTCTCGTTTACCGAACGAAGTGAAGTATTCCTTGCGATTAGTGTTGCCCAAATGCAAGACCAAGACGAGACTTGGACTAGTCTTGGTCTTGCAACATCACACCTGGTCTCGTCTTGGTCTTGATATTGCGCACTCGAGTCTTGGTCTTGGTCTTGGTATTGCAGCAAGAATCTCGCAAAGTCTTGCAAGTCTTGCAGTTGGAATAACGTAACAGGCATTTATCATGGCAAGGAAAAATCCAATTAAATTAATCAAATATCATCCTATCCTATCTATCCATCTGCTAGCCTATAATCCACTATTGAATATAACCCTTATCACTGGGGAAAATTACGCTCATATTCTCCTAGTGTTATATTAGACAGCGTTACTATTCCTATGGCAAAGGAAGCAATTTCATCCCTGTTTTCTTAAGACGTTACCACACGGAGCAGTTGATACAATAAATTTTATGTTATTTTGAATATTTTTATAATAAATGGAGGTGTTTATATTCCCCTTCAAGTTAACAATATCCGCCATACCTAATAGTTACGCTGTAAAAAGGAATGAGTTAATGGCGATTTTAATACCTATAATTTTACCTACCTACCTCTAGATATATTCAATACTAGCTGTTCCAACAGCTTCGCTTACTTTACTTGCCTATAATGCTATTATTTCGTTTAAATAACCATATCGCCTCCTGGCATTAAAAAAAATATCACCATTTAAGTAAAGTAGGTAAGTTATGGATATTCCAAAACATACCTACTTTAATTACAATTTTTGTTATCTAAGTAGGTACTTGCCGTAACAACAACTACTACGGAGAACGCTTAGCTTTAAAATTTTGTCCAATTTGTTAGCCTTTATAGACACTGCGCCGGACCAATTTACCAATATGTATGTCGCAGTGTTATGTATTAAAGCCTAAAACTTTTCTGGATAAACAGACTATCTGACAAAAAACATTGTTTTGGAATATTTTCTAAAATTAGGGCTTTCAAATAAACAATTTTTCTCAATTTATGATAAGTAGTAGTATAGATAACAATAGTTTTCAATAATATAGGTACCTATGAAGAGGGTCACCAAATATATCAGACATTTTTCATATCATACATTCATCATCATCGTCTCAGTTCATAAAAGTGCCACTGCTGGACTCAATCTTCCTCCCAGTGGGAGAAAAATTGACGTACTATACCACGCTGGTCAGACACGTTGGTATAGGATTTTAGTTCTAGTAGTTTTACTTCTCTTTCACATTATTATATTATGATTTTTATATATGCATACCGATCTACGCATAATAATCTGGGTGTTATTTATGTAGATTAATCGTAGGCATATTTCTATGTCCAACCGTGGACATCGTTGGGCTAATAAACTAAACGGAAATATAAATATAATGTGCAAGAGCACTCTCGTGTGAAACTTATCAAGCCTAACTAACAGGGTGACGATTACGGTATTTTTGTCCTTAACACTTTCCAAAGAGTAATTCTGAAAAGCCAACACCAACATTGGGAATCGATTGGCCAATAGATGACTATCTCAAGACTGATTTAACATGCCGTATAGTGACGGAATAAGAATACATTTCATCACCCCCTATTTTACCCGTGAGTGTCGTAAAAGACGACTAAGGGCTATAATATATGTATAGTACCTATATAATATATACAAGAGAAGGCAAACTTGACATGCAACCCTGTACCAACACGGCCGATCACCGTGGTGTAGTAGGTTAATTTCCTTCCTATTATGTAGAAGATACGAGGCAAACAGTTGGACGTGTATAAGCTAAAACGGTGATTTGACTTAAATGCAAGACCGCGAGACTCTTGCAGGCCCAGTCTTGGTCTTGCTCAAGTCTTGCAGGGCTAGTCTTGGTCTTGCAAAAATTAAGCGGTCTTGGTCTTGGTCTCGGTCTCGCATTTCTCGCAAGACCAAGACCAAGACCGCAAGACCAAGACTTTTTTGGGCAACACTACTTGCGATACATGTATTTGTTCCTAGTGAGCTAGTAGCTGAGTATAGGTCTAGAAAAAATCTATAAATGCTGTTAGAAAACTTCTGTCCAAAATATCGTAGTCATGCTACCCATCATAATTCTGATTTAACAGAAAAGTCGCATTAGAATTCATACTGTGTGTCCCGGGAAATATTGTTCAGGTTGATATATGATGCCATCCATACTGAATTAAGTTTTATCGTTTTTAGCTGCAATACGTTTTGTTGGTTCAATGCCTCGAGGATAGTAAACTATTTACTATTGAGACTTAACGTTTTACATTTTTACGACGCACCTCGCTTAGATCGAATAAGGAGGCGTCCATTAATAATATGAGACGTTTAAAGGAATTGACCGAATCTCGGACAGTTTTATATATTTTTCAAATATCACGTAATTTTTTTACGTTAATAACTGTGTAATTTTCAAAAAGAAATTCATTCAATTATGTATAGGAAATCAAAACAATTCATTTATTCTGTACAAGCTTCCTTAAGGGCACTTATATATTGTCAAATTTGCATAACGTTTGAAATTAATCTAATAATTTATCACTACATCGGGATGCGGTAAACTCGGAAGAATCAGTACAAAACTCAGCGAGCTAGTCATTTTTTTCATTTACTTTTTTGTCTAACATTATACGTATACAACGTATAGTATTAGCTCCAGTGTGATGAATCGCTCGAAATAGGATTTTTTTTCTCAACATATAATACGAAAACTAAAAAGTATCGCTCACCCGATCACGAGTTAACTAATAGAGTAGCCATAGAGTTACGTGTACGGCAGGTTATGGAGTTGCACGCCACCCTGATCCTTTACGGGAGCATAGCCTGTAAAAAAGGATGAAAATGCAACAGTTCGCCGTAATCAGTTTATGTAATAAATTAAAAGTTGAAACGATACTGGCAGTCTGTTCCAAGTCATTTATCAATTAATTATTTCATACTAGCAGCGCCCCCTATGGTTCTACCCGCATAGTTCCCCTTCGGTTGCGAATATCGGGATAAATTATAGCTTATGTGTTATTCTGATATGTAAGTTATATTATTCTGAAATTGCATTAAAATCCATTCAGTAGTTTTTGTGTGAAAGAGCAACAAACATACTCACATACATACAAACTTTCGCGTTTATAATATTAGTAGGAAGCTAATAACAGGCTCGTAGGTTTTTGAAGACAAAAAGAATACTATTTGTAGCCAATAATTTCAGTAACAGCGTATCTAATATTTAATCTTCGTTGATTTTAGAAAGTAGCAAATTAAAAGTCTCTTTTAGTTGTAAAAACCGTGAAGGAACCGTAAATAAATGTACTTTTCACCATAACTAATGAATGACCTAGGTATTAAAAGTAGCTGGTTTCCGCGATTTCTTTCCTCCTGCACAAGATGTCTGCTCACGGGATTTGTTTATAACAACACTTGTACTAAGGAAATCATCATCATCACAGCTCATATACATCCCACTGCTGGGCTCGAGCCTCCTCCACGCTGGTTAGACGGGTTGGTATAGGGTTTTATTTCGAGTTTGCCTTCTCTTGCATGGATGTTGTACCTGAGATGATTTTCAGAATAGTCTCTTTTTAATGAGTCTTTATTTACATCACAAAAGTAAGACGCTGTCTAGTTACTTATTTGTGATAATTTCCAATTTAATGGAGAAACCTTTTAAATATAATCGCAATATATAATTCCATATTTTACACCTTTGGAGGATGACAATTGCCAAATATCGAAAGAAGCCTTTATTTATTTTTACTGAAGAGTATTTGTGCTTACTTTTGCTGTATAGTAAAGTAGGGTTTACAGAATATTTTTCTTTCTTTATTGCGATCTTTTTGTAGTAAACGACGCTTGTCTCTTGTTGATGACAATCATTTAGGAATGTGATCAGCTAAGCAAAAAATAATACGCAAAATAAAAGTGGCAAAGGTATGCAAAATATAAGCAGAAAAAAATCGCATTATATGTATAAGTAAACTGAATTTGACATCGTTTCGTTATTCTCCACACGTTCTCAGCCTGAAACGTGATTATATAAAATATATTTTACTATAGGACGTAAAAAGTTATATTTTATGATGATCTGATGGATAAGAATTTAGTTTAGCGTAAATACGGCTGTTTGTTTATGATGAAATGGCATTTTCTTATAGGGCAAAAAATATTAATAAACTATAAGAATACAATTCAACACTACCTATCTTGCTCGTGGATGTCGTAAAAGACGGCTAAAGGATTTTATATGCATATAAAATCTATGTAAGAGAAGTAAAACTCAAACAAATTCCTATAGCAACCTCTCTGACGAGCATGTTATAAGTATTATAGGTCGTAGAGCCTATCAGATACGTTTATTATGGGATTGTGATGACCTTTTTTAGGTAAATATTAGAAAGAGAAATAACTTATAACCAAATTTTTCATGCAAGCATGTCGTTTACATAAAGCACCAACATTTGTGGGATAATCATGATGTGCTTTTTTTTTAGGAATTAACCATCTGTGAACGGATAGAAATTAAAGTTTAAAATAAGTTATTTCTACAATTTATTCGATACGATACCTGCCAAAAACTACTTAATAAATTGAGTTAAAGTATCGAATACAAAGTATCGCTATCGTAAGAAAAGTACTCGATACCAAAAAGTATCGATAATTTTTTCGTGTCCCTAGCTGGAAGTTATTGTTTATCCAAAAGCATGCCCATGGCCTTTGTTGCACTTACAAGAGGAGGCATAATACCATGATCATCACGCTCGAGACGCAGCCTCATATCAGCTTAAATAAGTACCACTCCTAGACTCGAGCCATCTCCACAATAGGAGGGAAATTGACGCACTATACCACGCTGGTTAGACGTGTTAGTGTAGGTTTTTATGTCGAGTTTTCTTTCTTTTGCATCTTATATAATCTTCATTATTATAATGCCATAGTTGTCTTTTACGACACCCATAGGCAAACTAGGGGTGGTGATTTGTATTCTTACTCTGTCATTGTCTCTAAAAGAGCTTCATCCATGTATTTTTAGTACGATAAGATAAATTCCATGGTTATTTTCAATATAAACAGTATCATAATGTAGAGAGTTAAACAAACGTCGAGACATTATCGTGCTATGGTCGGGTAAACAGCTCATGGGGTGAACGAACTCACACGTTATGGGAATGCTATGGCGCACAGTAGCTTAGCCACTTACGAGATGTCATATGTAGAGGCAAGGTCGTTTATTATTTTTACTATTTGCTATTGAATAAATCGAAGAATAAAAATGTATGTACTGTTCGACTTTGAGCATTTCTTTTTTATTGTTTCACTAAGCAGATGGCGTAGTAATTAAGGCTAGTAGTTTTTTAAACATCCATACTAATATTATAAATGCGAAAGTAAGGATGTTTGTTTGTTTGTTTGTGTGTAACGCTTTCACGCTTAAACCACCGAACCGATTTCAAAAATTCTTTCACCAATGGAAAGCTATAATATCAGGGAGTAACCTAGGCTATATTTTATCACGGTATTCCCACAGGAACGGGAGCTACGCCGCGGGTAAAGCGACTGAAACCGAAGCGAAGCGAGGGCGGGTTGCTAGTGGTAATATAAATTGACTTAGTTCAGAAGAGAAATTAAATGCTAAACAATTTATTATGAAAGCAATGGATTTTGTTTCAATATTTATCACTAGCTCGACCCAACAGACGTTCTGTTCAAATCTAAAAAAATAAAAAAAGGAATTCTCCTTGAAATCGATGATCAACCCGGTGCATCAGGTCGGATCGTATAAACTCAGAAACCTTCGTGGGCTCATGACACACACTTTGCTGAAGATCATCACATGATCAAATACATAGTTTACGATTCTATAAGGGACATATAGACAAACATTCATTTTTAGGTTTCCGTACCCAAAGGGTAAAAACGGGACCCTATTACTTAGACTACGCTGTCTGTCCGTCCGTCTGTCTGTCACCAGGCTGCATCTCAAGAACCGCTATAGCTAGACAGTTGAAATTTTTACAAATTATGTATTTCTATTGCCACTATAACAACAAATACTAAAAATAAAATAAATATTTAAGGAGGGTGTGTAGCGATTGCATAGTAGTGTGCGTAATGCCTTTTTTAATGAATTTAATGTATTTTTAATCCATTATTATATGAAACTTCAGTTTTATGCACTTCTCCTAATTATATACTTCAACTTTGATTGTATAACTCTGAAACTTCACCCGACTTACATTCTTGTACAGAGAGATATTGTATGTACCTGAGAGGTCTGTGGAGGCACTGACTATTGGCAGCAGTATATGTTGATCTAAATTTCTTATATTTAATTTTTGCTATAACTAATCAATATTTTCTTTCCTTATGTTGACCGAGTAAGAATACAAATCACCACTCCCTATCTTGCCCGTGGATGTCGTATAAGATGACTAAGGGATATAGTGTGCATATAACATCTATGCAAGGGAAGGAAAACTCGAAATAAAACCCTATACCAACCTGTCTGACCAGCATGGTATAGTTAGGTCAATTTCTCTCCTATTGTAGAGGAGGCTCGAGCTCAACAGTGGGACGTATATGAGCTGAAATGATGAATGATGATGATGAATCAATATTTCTGTAATGAGAGAATTTTTTTTCTCATTCATCATAATCATCATCATCTCAGCATATATATGTCTCACTGTTGGGCTCAGAACTCCTCCATAATGGCAAGGGAAAGGACCTACTATTACTCGCTGGTCATACGTGTTGGATTAGGGTTTTGTTTCGGGTTTTCCTTATCTTGCACAGATGTTATATTCTTATTATATCCCTAAGTCGCCTTCTACGACATTCACGGGCAAAATAGGGAGTGATGAATTGTATGCGGTGGTTTTAAAATATTTTCTGTTATTGCGTATGGCACGCTCGCTGTTAGCATTAAGAAAATTAATTTAATAAATAAATAAAGATATTTTTATTAAACATGTACATTTATATATTTCAGAGCGCGTCGGAGTCGTCGGCGGGAGCGGGCGGCGGAGGGACGTCGGGTGGTAGCGCCCGCGTGTCCTCTCGCTCGCGGGCCTCTGAGGAACCACACATCGGTATGTATACAAAAAAAAAACTATATATTTTAAGCTTCAATAGCGGCTACGGATACTATCAACCCTTGCATTGCCCAGGGGTGTCGTAAAAGATGACACGTTTACATAGACCAGAGCCAGCACCATCTGGTATGGGGAGTGAATAGCGCCGCTCTTCCAGGCAACTTACAGCATCAACTGCAATTCCCAAAGCGCCTGATAAGCATGGCATTCATGGCATTATGTCAAGATCCAGGTTCTGTTGTGAATGTCGATAGGCTGATAAATACTTTTTTTGATACATCCCCACGCTCCGATAATCGACCTATTATTTTTTACAAAAGTTTAAATATTAAACAAAGACGTGTTTCGTTTCTCTGGGCGAGGCTTCTTCAGGACTGTTTGGAAATGATACGCCAACAATGGTCTTGCTTTTATCCATTCTTCAGCCATTAGTCCATGAACGTTGGGCTCGGGCCACCCCCACAAAGGAAGGGCAATTAACCTACTATACCACGCTGGTCAGACGTATTGGTATACGGTTTTGTTTCGAATGTTCCTTCTCTTGCATAGATCTTATCTAAATAGCCGTAGTCATAGCCCTTTTTTTTTCAGGGTTTGGGTCACTTCTTACTCCGTCACTACACGAACTCTTTGAATATACGCCTATCTAAAAGAGGAATATTAACATTATCACCATATTTTGTGATATTTTATTTCTTTTTATTGTAAAAAACAAAATCCCTTTTCATCACATCAGCTGATATACGTCCTACAGCTGGGCTCGAGGCTCTTCTATTATAGAAGGCAAATTAACATACACACCGTTTAGATGGTTTGGTATAGGGTTTCATTTTGATGCCATAGTTGTCCTTTAGAATGGTTACTGTCAAGATAAAAGGTGGTGAATTGTATTCTTACTCCGTCACCACATGGACAGAAATATAATTAAAGATTTATTACTCAACTAGCAACCCGCCCTCGCTTCGCTTCTAGTCGTTTTACCCGCGTAGTTCCAGTTCCCGTGGGAATACCGGGATAAAATATAGCCTAGTTTACGCCCTGATATTGTAGCTTTCCATTGGTGAAAGAATTTTTGAAATCGGTCCAGCCGTTTTGAAGATTACCCGGAACAAACAGACAAAAAAAATATAAACTGATTTTTAGGCATGTGTAAAGTATGTCGTATTATGAGTATATAAGTATTTTTATATGTTACAGGCAAATACAAGCTTCTAAAGACAATTGGCAAGGGTAACTTCGCTAAAGTGAAGCTAGCAAAACATGTGCCCACCGGAAAGGAAGTCGCCATTAAGATTATAGACAAGACACAACTCAATCCTGGCTCACTGCAGAAGTTGTTCAGAGAGGTAAATAAATAAAAAACTATAATTCATTCATCATCATTTGCCGGCCTATTGCCGTCCACTGCTGGACGTGTTACGCCATGTTACGCCACAGAGTGCGGTCTTGTACCGCCTGCATTCAACGACGCCCAGCAACTTTCACTAGATCGTCGGTCCACCTAGTTTGGCGTCCTACACAAATTATAATTATGAATATGAAACCGACTTCAACAGTTTTCTCATGGATGCCATTAATAGAACTAGATAGGGACCACAAGATAAGCACCAGCTTTAAAATAATAAAAAAAATCAAAATCGGTTCACCCAGTCGAAAGTTTTGAGGTAACAAACATAAAAAAAATAGTTGAATTGAGAACCTCCTCCTTCTTAGAAGTCGAATAAAAATATATGGAGAAATACCAAACAGTCATTAAATTATCATTATTTTTTATTAATACTAGTAGCAATAGTCGAGTGTCGACTAATAGCCTGCTATGCTTTTGCCTTAAGGGTACATATTCGATTTCCACGGTGCTATTTGGGACCAATGGTCATAAGGGGAAACTTGAAACAGAATTTCAAGTCCTTTTCGAATCCCTTCCTCTGCACATTTATTCTTCAAAGCTCAGTTCACTAATAGAGAAAATTATGATTATCATTCTAATTCAATATTATTCAGATCTGTTTATTCATTTACATTTTGAACGGTTTATCAGATATTTGAAGGTAATTTTTGCATTTTTCAGGTGCGGATAATGAAAATGTTGGACCATCCAAACATCGTGAAACTGTTCCAGGTCATAGAGACAGAAAAGACGTTATATCTTGTCATGGAGTATGCGTCAGGAGGCGAGGTGAATATATTTGATTTATCTATTACATCTGCTTGCAACGATCTCGCAATTATGACATATTTTATCGGCATTTACTTACCTGACTAGCAAATTCCCAAAAAATGGTGTTCCCGCATAGTTTCCGTTCTCATAGGAATACCGGGATAAAATATAGCCCAAGATGCTTTTTTACAGGCAGGTATCTATTACTAAAATGTTATCAAAATCGCTCCAAACGATTTGAAGATTACCCGAAACCAACAGACACAAAGTATGTTTAAACTGGTTTTAAGGCATAGGAATCGTATAATATTTTTATGCTCACACATAAAAAAAAAATAACATTAATAAACACGTAGGACCACACTGTTGACAGTTATCTGTCTACAGCCACGAGCTGGTCTATCCATGGTAGCACTATGCTCCCGCAATAAAGTCGACGTCTGAGTAGTAGCAATTTGTTACTGCCCTTCGTTTGGTGAGCAAGAGAACTGGTAGCCCAACTTTCAACACCCTCAGTATTTGCACATGGTTTTAGTGATACGTTTAGAATCACCGGACCATATTACACGCATTCAAGTTCTGTTTATTTTCTTCACGGTAGGCAGTGACCCAGTAAAAGTCTATGAGCGACAGTATACATCACATTTGATTTTATCATTGTCATCATCATCATTTCAGCTCATATACGTTCCACTGCTGGGCTGTAGCCTCCTCCACAATAGGAGGAAAATTGACCTTACTATACCATGCTGCTCAGACAGGTTGCTATAGGGTTTTATTTAGAGTTTTCCTTCTCTTGCATAGATGTTATATGCGTATTATATCCCATAGTCGTCTTTTACGACACCCACAGGTAATATAGGGTGAATTGTATTCTTACTCCGTCACCACACAAAGATTATTTATTATTATTGTAATTGTCGTTAATGTTGTGTATCTTATATTCTAGGTATTCGACTACCTTGTATTGCACGGTCGTATGAAGGAGAAGGAGGCGCGTGCCAAATTCAGGCAAATAGTCTCAGCTGTGCAGTACTGCCATCAGAAAAGGATCATACACAGAGATCTCAAGGTATATTAATTTATCGCCATCTATGTGAACATTCTTATCTATCCTTCTTAATTATGTGATCACAGTAATGTTTTCTATCATATAAAAAGGTCTTTTCTGCTACACTGAACACGCACACTTTTGACTGAAGACTTTCCTTCTTTAAACGATGTTTAAGAAGAGCATTTTCTACACAGTAGGCAACGGCCTAGTCGTGCCCCTGGTATTGCAAAGGTCCATGTGCGGCAGCATCACTTACCATCAGGTGTGCTTCTTGCTCGTTTACCAGCATTGGCAATAAAAAAAATCTGTCTAAGAGACTAGACTTCTACTACGAATCCTTTATCATGTCATGTGACATTTACGGCGTCCATCGGCAAGATAGAGAGAGGTTGGTGAATTGTATTCTTACTTCATTACCATACGGGAACTACGTGTACAATTTTTACAAATCTAGCATGGGTTTTGTTGACTAAATCTTGCAATCTCTTTGATGGATAATTAATTTTTATTAATTATTATAATTGAATTTCAGGCGGAGAATCTACTTCTGGATGGTGAAATGAATATAAAGATAGCAGATTTCGGTTTCTCCAATGAATTTACACCTGGAGCGAAGTTAGACACTTTCTGCGGTAGTCCGCCTTATGCCGCGCCTGAACTATTTCAAGGTACGCGAATTTGTAAAGTGTATTCTTAGGTGTATTGTGCCGATGTGGTAAAAAAAATAATGATATTTAAAGAGTTATAAAATATTAATAATTAAAGAAAAAAACAAATTAAAAAAAACTGGAGGGCAAGTATAGTGGAGACTGATGAAAATAAGACGAGTCCTGGTTTGGTGTGTAGGATATCATTCCTTCCAGTGACCTGAAATAGAAAACAATTGAGAATCATTGAAGACGAAGGATGTAGTTATCGCACTGCTAATGTTCCATTCGTCCTATAACCAGCTTGTGGATTCTCATTTTTGTTGGTACCAACGCCATAATTACCTAGCTTGATAAGCTGGTTTGCTGCAGCAATTCGTTTTGTACATTACCCAGAAATGATCTGTTGTCTATTTTTTCGGTGATCCTCTAGCTACTTTTTACAATAGTATGTATATTATTATCTGTCACCACACAGGAAGAAGGCAAAGAATGTTACAAACACTACTGAGAAGGAAAGGCCTTATTCACTACGGGAAGGAAATTGACCTACTATACCACGCTGGTGCGACGTGTTGGTTTTATTTTGAGTTTTTGTTCTCTTACATAGATGTTATATGCATATCATATCGCTTAGGCGTATTTTACGACACCCACGGTAAGATAGGGGGTGGTATTCTTAGTCCGTCACCACACCGGGGAGGGTGTATGCCGTAGGGATAAGTGGATTCAGAGTGACCATTGAAGTCAAGGAAACGGTACCAGTGATAGGTGCAATGGCGACGGGCAGATAATACGCTCGGTTATGAGGCTTGTTCCTTTTCGCCGCCACAGACAGATTGGTGATGGAAACCTGATTTAATTAATTAAATCATCATACCATTTCTTATTATTGTACTAAAAGTATTTCCTAAACTAAAATTTTCTCCACGTGGCGATGGAATAAGAATACAATTCACCACTATCTACAATTCACCCTATGGATGTCGTAAAAGATGACTTAGGGATATAAATACGCATATAACTTTCAAGGAAAGGGAACCCCTAAACAAAACTCTATACCGACCTGTCTGACAGCATGTTATTGTCAATTTCACTTCTATTGTAGAGGAGGCTCGAGCTCAGCAGTGGGACGTATATGAGCTATGATGAGATGATGTACTAAAAGTTTGTTTTCTTTCTTTCAGGCAAGAAGTACGACGGGCCAGAGGTGGATGTTTGGTCTTTAGGTGTGATCCTATATACCCTGGTGTCAGGTTCCCTGCCCTTCGATGGCTCTACGCTGCGGGAGCTGAGGGAACGAGTGCTGCGTGGAAAGTACAGGTACTATACCAACATACTCTTTGATAACTCTACGGTCGGTAATGCTGAGACTATGAAATAATTTCTTTCTTTTTGGTTATTTTGGGAGGTGTCTGTGAGATTTTCTTTCCTCCAACAGCTTCTCCGCGTCTATAATATTGTTGGATATAGGCCTCCTCGAGAGGAAAATATGGTTGCGCAGATGACGTAGGGTTTCAGATTCACCATGTCAATGGCGTGGGTTCGATTCCCATGCAGGAAAATAATTTTTGCAATCCACAAACTGTTCCGAGTTTAAGCTTAATTTGTGTTAATTATTTTTAACCCCCCATTTTAAAGATCATGTCCTTAGTGCAAGGTGTTAAAAAAAATTTAAAATTAATTATACTATAATCGCCATTCTGGGCGAATGGGTTGGTAATCGCACTTGGTGTTATGTTTCTAGGAAGAGTTTCCATTTTCCTACCGCCTACCTGTTATTTTGCCATTACGCGTACAGGTAATAAAAAATAACATGTCATCAAATTTTTACAGAATACCGTTTTACATGTCAACGGACTGTGAAAACCTTCTGAAGAAGTTCTTAGTACTGAATCCAGCCAAGAGGGCATCTCTAGAGAGTATAATGAGGGATAAATGGATGAACACCGGATACGAAGAGGATGAACTTAGACCGTATATAGAACCTCAGCAGGACTTCAAAGATCATAAGCGGATAGGTGAGAGAGCATACAGTATGTACTATTTATTCTATTTGGGTCGTGTTTATATGTAGCGTAAAGTTAGCAAGCCGACCTGAGCGGTGAGCCTACTGAAAGTTTGCATGATAAAATATAATCCTGGGACTGTTGGCAGTATGGTCATCGTGTTTGCGTATTAAATAACTTCAAATCGAATAATTATGTTCGAAACAGTATTCTTTATTCGAAATTTAAAATTAATTAAAGTTGTAACGGTTAACTGCTATATAAAATAATTATAAAATGTTATAGTAAAAATATGCGACTTATATTTGTGATTGCAAGTGATGAATTAATATTCGGTGAACTAGTTTTACGCTATATACAAACAATCCAATGTTATGTGCATTGAATGATAAGGGTTACGGGTACTGTGAATTATAATCAAATATAATATTTTTCAACTTCGCACTTTGTATATCTTAATTATATAAAGTTTAGGATCTCAATTATCGTAATTAAAATTAATTTCTTATAACATGTATAACAAACATAGTTTGAATAAATTATACTTCATTCATTAAAATATAACTTTATTACAATTAATATCTTTCATAGTAAATCAATTTTTTATTGCTACAACAAGCTTTGACAGTGATTAATCACACACTATAGCTTGCTAATAGCACTATATTTTATAGCTAACAATATTATCTGCTATTTAACAGCTAAATAATACGAGTTATTTAATTGCCGCTATAAAATATATAGGGTGTAATGTTATTGGTGAAAAAATGTTGTTTTTTGTATTCCATGCGAACTATCGGCACAGCGCAAGTTGGTACGTTTGCCTGGGGGAATTCATATGTGTTGTAGATTTATTATTATTATTTATCGGGGTTTAATGAAAATTCTGTCTTGTTATGTAAATATTATTAAATCATAGTTAATTTATGAACTTTTATAAGAGCGTTTAATAATGCTAATTTTTATCAATTTTATATTGTACCAAAAAAAAAGAGCCAGCTGAGGTCGGTCATCCAGATACTATTGATGATATATTCAATTTTGGAGCCATAGTTACGAAAGTGTTCTCTAGTCCCCGAGTGTCGTAGGTTTGATTCTCACACATTAGAATTCTTTGTGTGGTGGTCCACAAATTATTGTTTTGAGTCGTACTCATATAACTTAATTGTATTAATTATTTTGTGATGTACCTCGCGACAAAAATATTTATATACGATAGTGAAAGGATGTAATCTTTTGAAAAAAAAAATCATCATCACCATTATTATCTCAGCTGACATATGCCCCACTCCTGGGCTCAAGCCTCTTTCGCAGTAGAAGGAAAATTGACTTGACTACATCATCCTGGTCAAATGGATTGGATTGAATAAGACCCTACGGGTTTCATTTCCAGATTTCCTTCTCTTGCATAGATGTTATATACATATTATATCCTTTAGCTGCCTTATACGAGAGCCACAAACAAGAAATGGGTTGGAGAACTGTCTTTGCTGTGTGGCAATGGAGTAAGAATACAATTCACCCCTACACTTGCGCATGGGTGTCGTAAAAGACGACTAATGGATATGATATACAGATAATATGTATGCAAGAATATTAAAACTCGACATAAAACCCTATACCGGCACGTCTGACTAGCGTGGAATAGTAGGTCAATTTCTCTTTCATTGTGGAGGAATCCCGAGCCCATCAGTGAGACTTATATGTTTAGGATGATGATACTTTCTCCGTTTTCATACGTAGAAAATATTGACCTTTTAAAATAATATACAGCAATACCCCGACTTACGCTACCCCGTTTTACGCGAATTCAAGGATACGCGGTTTTTACGCTCCGACCTTAGATTTACTTTTTTTATACAGAAAATGTCAATTATTTTTCATTTAATATTTAATCAATAACATTCAAATAAACTTCTTTGAACAAGTTCCAAATAAACATTTTTTTTATGTTCATATTTAATTTAAGTATAATGAAACTCCGCCTTACGCGAATTCGACTTACGCGATTATCACTCGGACCCACCTTTTTTTTATTGCAACCAGTGGCAAATGAGCAAACAGTACATGATGGTAAGTGTTGCTGCCGCTCATGGACCTTTACAAGGCTGCTGCCTACCGCGAAGAAAGTGAAGGGAGTGTGAATGCGTGCATTGAGGCTCGGTGATACCAAAGGCACTACCATAACCCTCCACACGCAAACACCCTCAGAAAGTTGGGCTTCCGGCTCTCTCGCTCACCGAACGAAGCGCAGTAACAAATTGCTACTACTCAGACGTCGATATTCTGCGAGAGCGTGGTACTGCCCCGGACGGACCGGCCCGCGGCTGTAGACAGATAACTGTCGACAGTGTGGTCCTACCACTAGCACCTATCTCGTAAGTCCGGGGTATTACTGTGCTTTATTCAGGACATGCGGTATAATCGTTTAATGAACATACATAACTTATAATAATAATTGTGTATAAGACAGAATTTTTAAAAATTTTAATTGTACCGATTTTAGTGTTAGCGTTATTAAGTTTTTGTATATTTGCACGCGTCCAATCAACTTCTCTGTGTGTGTTGTATAAAGCTTTATTATTTATTTTTGTATTCGTTTATAGTTGTACTTTCGAGCTTGCTGTATATTTATTTTTGTATTTTTTCTAGCTTGCTGTATTTTTATTTTTTATTTTTTCTAGCTTACTGTATATTTAAATGTCGTATTTATTTATCGTATAAAGCTTTATCATTTATTTTTGTATTTATTTACAGTTGTATTTTTTAGCCTGCTGTATGTTTATTTTTGTATTTTTTTCTAGCTTACTGTATATTTAATATCGTCTTTATTTATTATTGTATATATGTGCTTACTGTCTCGTAATGTGTTCTATGTAGTTTATATTTATATAATTATCTATTTATGTACAGTTTTAATATTTTTCAGACACTTGTACTATTAAGATACGCGGCCATATATAGGCATTTCCTTATGAGTTTAATTAATAACTGTTATACTTCTTTTGGTGCTAAAAAATAGGCAGTTTTATTCTCGCTGATAACAGAAACATTTGTAAACAATAAATTATTTTTGTTTTTTCAAAGTTGTTGTTGACGTTTAAATTGTATTATTATTTATTTTCATAGTCTAGTGGGAGTATATAAATAAGTTAGTATTAAAATTATATTTATTTATGAACGACGATATTGTTATCAATATTTATTGCAATATTTAAATATTATAATGATCATGTAATTTTTTATTTTCTTAAATAAAAATATATTGAGAAATGGAAGAAAATATATTATTTTTTAAATGGTTTGATATATTAATACGTTTTATATTATATTTACACAGAGGCGCTTGTATGCTTGGGTTACAATAGGCAAGAGATAGAATTCTCACTAGCGGAAGCCAAGTACGACGATGTATTCGCCACCTATCTACTGCTGGGAAGAAAAAGTACCGACGTGAGTATATTTTTTTTAACAATACTCTGCAGTAAACAGTAACTTCCATATACTTATAGAATTGACTGCACAAATGGCGTAGTAGGCGACCTAGAGCGCCAGTGTCGGGGGTTCGAATCCCACGCGGGACAACACTTTGTGTGATCCACAAATTGTTGTTCTGAGTCTGGATGTAATTTGTGTCCGTTAATTATATGTTTGTAAAGTGCCCCGCAATACAAGGATTATTTCCTTAGCGCAGGGTGTTGTCTATTAAAAAAAAAAATTCTACTTATCAACGTCCACTGTTAGGCAATGGTCTCCCTATGAAGTATGTCAATGCTATATTGAGGTGCAGTAGTAAATTGCTACTCCTCAAACGTCTATTTTCTGCTATGTGTTAATACTCCAGACGTTTCGGTCGATTGTTGGGCTCGAGCCTCCTCCACAATAGGAGAGAAATTGACCTTACTACACCATGCTGGTCAGACAGATTGGTATAGGGTTTTATTTTGAATTTTCCTTCTCTTGCATAGATGTTATATGCGTATTATATCCCTTCGTCGTCTTTTACAATATCCACTGTATCTGTATTCTTACTACGCAATGCAATTGTTGACCAGACGCCTTCAGATGAAGATGGCTCCTCACCTACTTATTTGTCGTTTACGACATCCACTTGCAGTGTAAATATTGGTAGTAGACGTAGTCGCTACAATACAGTGTCATAATAGTACGTATATGTTATATTACAGCCGGAGTCTGACGGCAGTCGTTCTGGCTCCTCACTGTCCCTCCGAACAGCAGCGGCAGGCAACCAGCCGCCACAGGCACAGCAGACAAACGCACACGGAGGTGTGTATATTAACAATTTACTATTTTACTTTCTTAATAACAGTTAAAACTAGGTGTCATACGATACGGGAATTGACGTACGTCATCGTGGCTTGATTAAATATAACAAAAATCTATAATTTTGCTAGCAGCTAATTGCTGACTAGATATAGGTTTGGAAAAACGATTCTGAAGTATTTTCATATATTAACGAATAAGTATGACGAATATTTTTCTTTTTTTTAATAAATCAATTTCTTCAGACAACGTAGCATCTATTTTCAATTTGAGTTAGTTACAAGCAATTCAATTTTAATAGACAGAGAAAGCTATACTAAATGATGACGTGATAGTTTTTCAAAATACGTCATAATCCAAATTAATGATTATTTTACGAGAAATGGATTGAAAATACGTCGTGTAAAATTTTCAATTTGTTATTTGTGTTCATTTTAAAATCAATATTGGACCCGTAAATACATATAAATCATTTAAGATTTTGATTTCACCTACTGTGAAAAACTAAGTTACAACAAGTACATCTTGTATAATAAAACTTATCAACGATATCTGCCACTTGAACATCTAAATTCCCGTATCGTATGTTATTCAGAAAATTTCAATAAACATCTTTAGTGTAATATATGAAATAGAATTCTCATTAATAATAATAAAAAAAAGGAATTTATTAGCATTATTACGAAAAACCACGTATTACCATTGCTTTTATAAATATAACATTAACGACAAAGAAATTAACCGGGCAAATCATTAAGTATGACGAATTCTCGTAAAGATCACGTTCACGTGACGTCACATTCAAAGTAGATAGATATATCCGCCACGATAATGTCGTGTCGGATGCTTATTTTGAGGCCTATATAGTGCTTAGGTTGTTCAGGTTATAGCTTACGCTTTTATTCTAACTTGTTACTCATATCCATTGTCGTCCGACAAAACTTGTTTTCTAAATGTTATCTCCTATTGTTTGTATTGTCCTTAAGCACATATACAAAATATAATTTATATATATATATATACTGGAAATTACGTTTTAAAACAAAACTATTTTTATATACAACTAGCTGACCCAACAGACGTTGTTCTGTATAAATAAAAAAAAAACAAGAATTCTCTTTGAAATCGATCGCAGCGCCACCTACCGGATCCAAATATTAATCTAAACCATTCTCTCATCCCCTTGAATACTTACAAAAAATTTCATCAACATCGGTCCAGCCGTTTAGGAGGAGTTCAGTGACATACACACGTACACAAGAAATTTATACAAAAAGACTAGCTGACCCAACAGACGTTGTTCTGTTCAAATAAGCGCCACCTACCGAGTCCAATTGTAAATCTAAACCATCCCCTAATCTCCTTGACACAAAAAATTCATCAACATCGGCCCAGCCGTTTAAAAGGAGTTCAGTGACATAGACATGTACACAAGAAATTTATATACAAAGAAGATATATTTTATTAGTTTATGCCATTCATTGGTTATTTTAAAATGTAGAGCAAAATTAATTATTTTCTATGATCTAATAATGTTCCGTGTGGTGACGGAGTAAGAATATAATTCGCCACCACCTCTCTTAGTCATGGGTGTCTTAAAAGACGTCTAAGGGATGTGATACGCTGAAAATTGCAAGGGAAGGAAAACTCGACAAAACTATACCAACTCGTCTGATTAGCGTGGTATAATAGGTAAACCCTTAGAATAATAACGTATAGAAGGATAATATCAATACTTCGAACGTTCGAAACATGAATCTAAAAATACTAATGGCGCGCAGACGATTACACACATACACACGCACACCACTATACAAATTATGAAATCAAATTTTGTTTTTATTAACATAAATCGTCGAAATACTTTTAAAAGTAATGTTCATAACCTTTTTAAGTTTTTCAAATGTGTCAAATGTGTTATGACACCATTTGAATGCACAAACCGTCATAATTACTTATTTATTTTTTAAGAGTTGCGTACGTACGTGCAGTACAATGACTTGTACATTACGAAACGGTTCCGGCGTAAGCTCCATTAGGCTCCAATTAAAATGCTGCACTTTTTGTGCGCGAACTTACCTTCTATACGCTATTATTCTAAGAGGTAAACCCTTCCGTTGTGGAGGAGGCCCGAGCCCAACGGTGGAACATGTATGAGCCGAGATGAGGTTGAGATCAGACAACTCATCCTCGCTTAATTCGTATTATTCTTTCTAGTATTAAAATCAGTTTTAGAGATGTGCCGCATTCCCAAAACGTAAATTATGACTTTTCTTCTGGAAAAATCTCGAACCTTAGTCCTCCCGTCACTTTGAATGATAAAAATTTTCGGATTAGCGAATATAAAAATAGTTTTGTTTTACTAAAAATACTGTCGATGAACATTAGAAATTATTACAGAAAGCATATTTTATTTACTTTAAAAAGTTGTAAGTGTCATAAAAGATATGAAATTTAAAGCCAATCTTTTCTTTTGGTATTATTTTTAAAAAGAATTTCTGCCAAATTGTAGTTGTTAGTAATTTCTTTCTTGTTACTTGTATTAATTAGGGATCATATCTACTGCTTTCTATTATTATAGTGTATTGTGTGCTTTTATGTATCGCAAGCGATCACAATCGATTATATACTTCGATCGATGATTATCGATAACTATCGTCTTATATCATTTCACTATTGAATAATTTGGATAGGCATTTTAGATTGTCAAATTTAAGAATACACTGTATTAGAGTGACAATAGCATATAAAACGGGAAGTATCCTTTGATTAGAAGCAGTGTAGCATCTGCATACTTCATCTGTATACAGCCATAAATTATTTTTGCAAGCGCATTAATTAATGAAAAAAGGCTGTTGGAATAACGTGTCGAATAGACTGACTGAATGACTTGAATGCTCTTTCCCGTTTCAGTTAACATAATTTATCATCTTTTTCAATACTAAAGTCAAATAAGATTTTGATTCGAGTATTTTCTCTATGGCTGTACGTTTCCTTACCTTAATCTATTCTTATACACCCGAGACAAATAAATTATCACTGCTTGATTTTCAAAATTCATAACCATTCCGACAAACACTTATCATTTTACGTATAAAAAATAGAAACATAGATAACAGCGGAATAACATTTTTTTTTGTGATGTTGATCAATTAAGAATAAATGTGTTTTATTATCCTGCGGGCGTCGTATCAGACGACTAGGGGATTACCAAAAGAACGTGGAACAGCACTATCGTTATCGAATGATAGTTGTCAAGTGTGACCTGTAAGCGAATAGGGACTTAGGGAGGGTAGGCGTGTTAGGTGTGTTAGGCGCGGTTGTGATCGCGTGCGAGCTCGGCTAACGCGCGGGTCGCGGGTGGGGCAGGCTCCGGTGCGGCTGCGGGGGCGGGCGGCTCGCCGTCGCACCGCGGCGTGCAGCGCTCCATCAGCGCGTCGGCGCGCCCGGCCGCCTCGCGCCGTGCCTCCTCCGGCGCTGAGGTGCTGCGGACGCAAGGTACCGACCGCCCATATACACACACATTGTTCATATACACTACAAACACTACAGACTATAAGCACTTTTACACATATACCGCACACATTATATGCTATAAGCACATACACCGCACACACTTTGGTGTGTATACTATAGTATGTATACTATAAGCACTTTTACACGTACACAATCCACACTAAATGTTATAAGCACTAACACATACTCACACTACGCTATAAGCACTTTTACACATATACCGTACTACTACACTACATGCTATAAGTACTTTCACATATATACCATATTCACTGTTTTGAGCACTTTTTCACATACAACGTATAAACTACATACTATGAACACTTTTTCACATATGTGTGGTATATACACTACGTACTATAAGCACTTTAACACATACACTGGCAAATACTACATGATTTAAGCACTTTTACACACAAACAACATATATGCTTTGAATACTTTCACATATACGCCGCACACACTACAGGCTATATGTACTTTTTACACATAAACCGCACACATTACATGTTAAGCACGTTGTATATACACCGCAGACATTTATTTATTATATTTATATACTAGCAATCCGCCCTCGCTTCGCTTCGGTTATAGGTTATAGTCGTTTTACCCGCGTAGTTGCCCGTGCCCATGAGAATACCGGAATAAAATATAGCCTAGTTTACGCCCTGATATTATAGCTTTCCATTGGTGAAAGAATTTTGAAATCGGTCCAGCCGTTTTGAAGATTACCCGGAACAAACAGACAGACAGACAAAAATTTTTTAATTGCTATTTTAGGCATAGGTGTCGTGCAAAGAACCGTGTGAGCCTGAAAAAAGCCTATTATTTTGACATTACAAACAGACACTCCAATTTTATTTATTGGTATAGATTACCGTTAAATACTTCAAAATCAAGATTATGGTGATTATATTCAACTTTCAAATACATTATACGTTTAGGACACACACTACCCATTAGTCATACTTATTGTACACAAATATAACACTTAACAGTCTTCATTGGTATTAGTGATTATTTATAGTGTATAAATATGTACACACCACAAATATTCATTAATTTGTAACATATTTAAATATAGATTTAATCCGTTTAAACACTTCAAATTACTTAGTTATGTACAACATTCATATACATACATATATACACTTTTAATACATTCAAGATCGGTATTTATCTACATTCAATCACAATACAGCTTGAGCATTCACTCACCTATCAGTTATTACTAATGTGACTATATTTGTTCTACATTAAAACATGAAATTGAATAACGGCTATTTTTGGTGTCATAAGGACAGTTGCAAAAATAGGTAAAAATATGAAATTAAAAATCTAAAAAACAAAACAAGGTCACGAGAAATGTCTTACTATAAAAAAAACAAGAACGCGTCCTTATTAGTATAACAAATAATGTATGCACTGTTTGCAAAAAGAAAATTACCATATTTCTGTATAGACAGGGACAAAAGACTAGGCAATCAAAAAGCGGTATTATTCCGTTCAAAATAGGGCATATGGTCACGTCAGTCATTACGTGATAGGTATACACACACAAAGACACACAACTCATTCAAATCTCTAACCAATTCAAATGAAATCTTACGTTAAACGTTGTTTTTAATGACCATATAACACATTTATAATTATTACGGCTATATCTAGATATTGGCTATAATTTTCTGCAAAATTAGAATGCATAATCAAAAATAAACAAGGTTCTGGTACGCGCATAATCATCTTTAGTTAGTATTCTATTCACTATCTATGGTCATAGGGACTTTTATCATCACATTTTCACCATAAAATTCACATGAATTGACAACTCTAGTCATTTTCATAAGCTTTTCTGTATTCTAAACTGTGTTGTTTATCACGGGTGACGGTAAATTATAATAATCAAAATTTGCACAGTTTCATTGTATGTGGTTCTCTGGTTATTTATCCTGTATACAAACAATCTATTTATAAGTGTTTCTTACTAGTGGATTCGATCAAATATTCAATGGATATCACATTGCTTGTTGATTTAATTATATGTATTACTAGCAACCCGCCCTCGCTTCGCTTCGGTTATAGTCGTTTTACCCACGTAGTTCCCGTTCCCGTGGGAATACCGGGATAAAATATAGCCTAGTTTACGCCCTGATATTATAGCTTTCCATTGGTGAAAGAATTTTTGAAATCGGTTTAGCCGTTTTGAAGATTACCCGGAACAAACAGACAGACAGACAAAAATTTTTTAATCGCTAATTTAGGCATAGGTGTCGTGCAAATAACCGTGTGAGCATGAAAAAAGCCTATTATTTTGACATTACAAACAGACACTCCAATTTTATTTATTGGTATAGATAGGCTATGGTAGAGACAGGCAAGAGGATATATAGCCATACTTATAATGATGAATAAATTCGCAAGAAGATTTTCGTAGACCCCAGCTTTTAGGAAACAGCGTTTGGAAAGTGTGCAGCCTTTGTGAACTTTAAAATGAAATGCTGTCTTACTTTCGCATTTTACTATTATTATTCGTAACAAATATAGTGATTTTCAAAACACTTAGATTGAAACTCTTCGCGTGATCATTATTTAGCATAATGGACATATTTTTCAAGGATAAATTTTGTATCTATAGAATATTTGATCTAATACCATTGCACGGTACATGTTAAAAGATTAGTTCGCATTTATTGCACAGTGCGGTGAAAGTTTGTATAAAATTAATTTATTTGTAACGTAATTATAAATGTCTTATTATAGTTGGTACGACCACGACGGCTGCAAATAGCACGACATCAACGGCAACCACGACCACATCCAATTTCAAAAGACAAGTAAGTTTTAGATAGTGTATAATTTAATTATATACTCTTTATATCAAATGTAAAATTGCCAAAGGAAATGTTGAAGCCAACATTTAAATAAGGCCTATGATATTTACTTCCACATGTGACGGGTTAAGAATACAATTCTCCATCCCCCTTTCTTTCCTGTAGATGATCGTAAGACCCAGTCACGGCAGCAGAGATAATCGCTGCAAGAGAAAGAAAATTCTTATGCTATATAATAAAACCCAAAAATAAATACAATCCTTATCTTACCCGTGGGTGATAGTACGAGACGACTAAGGGATATAAAACGCATATAACATCTATGCGAGAGAAGGAATACTCGAAATAAAACCTTATACAACCCGTCTGACCAGCGTGGTATAGAAGGTCAATTACTCCATTATGGAGGAGGCCCGAGCCCAACAGTGGGACGTATATGGGCCGATATGATGATGATAATAAAACCCTATATCAATTTCACTTGTATTGTTAAGAGGACGCGAGCAAAGTATAGGGATGTATGTGTGCCGAGATGATGAAAATGAAATGATGATAACGTTATGATGATGGTAATCATGATGACAAGATGGTGTATATTAATAGTGTGGTACTTTTTGTGTGGTGACGCAGTAAGAATACGAACAACACCCTCAGCCTTGTCCGTGTGTGTCGTAATACATGACTAAAGACTATGATAAGCAAGTAGAAAACATCTATGCAAGAGAAGGAAAACTCGAAATATTTCGACACGTCTGACCAGCGTGGTTTATAGTAGGCCAATTTCCCTCCTATTATGACAGAGGCTTAAGCCCAGCAGTGGGACATCTATGAGCTGAGATGAACTACTGGTAGTTCCACGGCTCCGGAGATTCGTTTGGTGAGCTATTAACAAGCATGTTGTAAGATGTAATTTTATTTAAGTAAAATTAGAAAAATTAATAAAAAATAGACAATCCCGCTGAGTTTCTTGCCGGATCTTCTCAGTGCGGTCGCGTTCCGATCCGGCGGTAATTTTAAGAAAAATGTAAAAAATGACAATATGTAAGTGCCCCCGCAGGGCTTATACATAATAAATGATTTGAATTTGAGCGAGAGAGCCGGAGGTCTAAAAACAAGCTAACAGCGATCCGGTTGTCTTATTTGGTTATAATTTTTTCTTGCTTTTCACCATGAAAGACGCATCAGGTGGAATGCTCTCGTCTTAGTAGACGACAATGGTAGTAATTGTTACTCACGGACCTTTAACACAGCCATAGGTCGCCGCTTACCGTAATGGTTTGGGCCTCCTGTTCTATCTTTGTGCTTAGACTTGAGTGAAATAATAATCTTCTGCTACGCTGCCGAGTCTGCTATATTTCTATCTGTGTAAGAAATCATCGCCGTTTCATTAATTAGTATATTTATCATTTCAGAATACAATTGATTCGGCATCAATCAAGGAAAATACGGCGCGGATCGCTCAGATGCAGGTAAGTTTTATTACTACGAATTCTCCTTGAAAACAACTGCAATTGTTTATTGTGTCTTCACCACATACCAAATTCCAATTATTAATCTAAATCACTCTCGAATCCATTGGTGGAACCAATTTTTTCGTTGTGCTATGAGAATGTCAAGTAAAGAATTGAGAGTAATTAGATAACAGATATGGAAGTTTCAAGTGTAGTTTAATAAAATACATTAGGGTTAACGGAAATTATAAATCTATGGCGTAGACAATTGTTTTTCCTTTATTTTTTAGAAAATTAACACCCTGCACAAAGAAAATAATCCTTGTATATTTGGGGACTTTACAAACATGTAACTAAAGGAAATACATATCATCTAGACTCGGAACAACAAACTATGAATCAACGAGCTATCTTGCGTGGGTAGTCGAAACATATACTTTATTTCCCAAACAAGTATATATATAATACATATATAATAATATATATATATATAATATATATATTAATATATATATATATATAATATATATATATATATAATAAGGATTTCTTAGTCCGGAGTACATAATATAAATATGAGCACGATTCAGTTTATATCTGTACCAAATAGGTGCAGACAACGAGGCCAAGTAGCGCGGCGCCCAAGTTAGAGCCTCGCTCGCGCACTCTGACGGGTAACGCTCGTCGCACGCATACGTACGACACTCCACCGCCGCAGCCACCCAAGACCGAGCCAACGCACGACGCTCCCAGGTACGTAGACACTCACATTGATACCAAACATATATACACTTTATACAAATACACCAACACCGACACTATACATATATACACACTTTACAAATACACTGACTATACATGTATACACTATATAACACACATGATTTAAACAAACTCATCGATACCAAAACTGACAATATACAGGGTGTATCAGGTTATAGGGCAACTGGTCAAACGGGAGGTAGGCAATGGTGGTAGGAACCCATAAAAAAAATTTTAAGGAAAAATATTGATTAGTTAATGAATTAGAGACATGTAAAGTTTTCAATTTTGTCATTGTTTTTTCGTTTAAATCTGATTGAAATGTATAGTCAGTGATATTTAATCTGCTACATATTCGTACTTTGTTAAATGTTCAATAGAAATTGAAAAAATCAATGATTACGTTCGCATAAGCAAAACGAACTTCGCTTTAAATCAGCTGATCGGCCGATTACCGTCGCCGAGTCACGTTTGTACCTACGGTTCCATTGAACCGTTTGCGCAATTCTAGGTATGTATGAATGAAATTATATTTTATTATTGTCGAAGCTTTACATGCCTACATGTATCCTGTCTATCCATGCCTACATAATACGTAACATTTAAGGCGTAGACTGTTTGACACACATTTTTGAAATTACTATAACTTTTATGTTATATTGTTTTTTGTGTAATATACATTTTAATTACAATCTATGGCCGGTATACTACAACATACTCGAACAGTTGCCCCATAACCTGTTACACCCTGTATATCTATACATTACGTACGTAAGTCGTTTACCATAATAGACTTTTTACATAAACACACTGACACGATATCATACATCTATACACCTTTATAATACGCTGTGCACATCTACACGATACAAACGTGTCCATATACATAATGTACACTTCAACATACATATATATTTTTTTAACGTACACATTTAATACTTATAAAATTTACTACACCACGTAAACATGCACATACTGCAAACGCATGTATTTATCTATACAATACATATTCGTCCAGGTATTCACCTGTACAATACACTTAAATGCCCTTAAATATTACGCACTAGTTACACATAGAATATATATTCCTTTATTTAATATCTACACAATTATATTCTCCTAAACAATTCACAAGAGCACACATGCATACATTAATAAACTTTTTACGTGCATGCAAACTTGACACATCACAGGTGTATATACATACACGTATTCAATTCTATGAGTGACTATTTCTAGGTGCAAGCCTATTGCTTGCACCTAGAAATAGTCACTCATATTAGTGCAGTCGCATAAAGTAATATATGTATTCATATATATAAAACATGACAGACGATCGTATGCACACACACACCAAAATAATTTATACACCAAAAATATAAAATACACAAATATACACCTATAACATGTAGGAGAATCTAATTAGTCGCCGTCATTTTCACATTAACGAGTACTTTATTTAGTACTTAAATAATTTAGTGTTTCTAACCCTTATAGTGTTGCAAAATTTTTAACAGCAAAACAAGTTTGGCATATTTTTTATAATCATAGCAATTTTGTCCCTCGATCAAGTCGTAATTTATTTAAATATATTTATATATTGTAACATGTATATATAGAATATGTAGCGTTAATCGCATGATGGGGGGGGGGGGAAGTACGGAGTTGACTAACAAGCATGTATGGGCAGCGCTCCTGCGGAGACTAAGAACGGAACAAGCGCCAGTAGCAACGGAACGAGCAACGCTGCAGCCAAGACTCATGTGAAGAGCGCATCAATCTCTTCCGCGAGTGGAGCGCCACCTCTTGGCGCCGAATCGCAGCCCCACAACGCGTCCGCAAGGGACTTAGCGCAGCCGCGCCCGAGGTACCTTTGCCTCGAGGGCTTGAACCATGCGTCACTGCTGGCTTGTTCACAACACCCTGCTAGCTTCCTTTAGCAGCTCTTTGCAGTGATCTGGTAGCGTTGGTTATCGCTCCTATTTCTGACAGTGGCTTCATAGTTCTCGTCGCCAGCGGCCTGGTAGAGTTGGTAATCACGCTAGTGATTTTGTAGCGTTGTTAATCACGCCATTCACCCTGATAGTTTTAGTAATCACGCCATTGTTATCACGCCAGTAGTTTGTAGTGATCCTGGTACAATAGATTATTTGTCTGTATTAAATATGTATCATATTAATTAATTCAACACTTTAAAGAATTTCGCGTGAAACTTTCACGATTTTATTAATTTTTTCTAATACTATAATTTGTAAATTAATTTTCTACTAATATGTCGCTCAGAATACTGCGAGATATAATAAAGTGACAATTAAATTACAAAAAAATAATCCTTATAAAAAAATGCACAAGTATTTATATGATATATTTTTGTGAGAGTAAACGGCATCAAGACAAAACCATATACAAAATCGCACAAAATTACCATTGTGTATCATTTGGTGATCGAGTAAGAATAAAATTCATCACCCCCTCCCTTGCACATGGATGTCGTAGCAGATGACAAAGGGATATGATATGCAGATTGTTATCTGCAAGAGAAGAGAAACTCGAAATAAAACCCCTTTGCCAACACGTCTGATCAACGCGGTATAGTAGGTCAATTACCCTGCTATTGTGGCGGAGGCCCTAGCCCAATAGTGGGACTTGTGTGAGCTAAGTTAATGATAAGTTAATTATTGTTTCAATCGAAATTACCACAATGACTAAGTATTTATTTACTAGCTACACCGCGGGAAGCGTATCACCGCTTACTTGCCTGTAGTAGTTAAACTGCAAAAAGGTTCACCAAGAGAAAGGACAGTAGCGCTTTCTTGCGGCATATTTAAGAAGTCCTTGCGTTCGCCAATCTGCTGGTCAAGCACAACTCTATCAACTATGGCAACTATGGCAATAACCCTATCTTTTATGTCTCTATCTAATCTATTATGGCAATAACTCTATCAACGCAGGACCGCTCCGTGTGGTATTTTATAGAGAGGCCTACGTCCAGTACTAGACACCAATCGGCCTACGTCCAGTAGTGATACTAGAAGTAAGAATGGCGTGTTTACTAAAACTATTATAGGTTTAGTATTTGAAATATCAAACTTCGTCGTATAAGCACTTTGATTAATTATTTGTTCGCTTGCCCCGCGTTTATAGCAGTTTTCAAGTAGCTTTATGCGGTTATTTTTTGCTTTCCTTTACAGGCTCTTTTTTTTTTTAATTCAGCTTGCTTGCAGAAGAAATTTTAAGTTTTTAAGTACTGATAGAATGCAGCAGTTTTGTTCGCCCATTTATTTCATTTAAATTAGCCAGCTGTTTCATTTTGTTTTGTATTTAAAGCACTTTTTTTGGGTTTTATCTATAGCACTTTATGTTATGATTCTAAGGATATTTTAACACTTGCTTGATATAATTATGTATATTTGTCGGTATTTCGAGTGGTGAGGGTCACCAAAAAACTTTACCACCAGAAGGGTCATTGGACACAAGGGTCATTTTACAGTCTGCAATAAATAACCTATAATCTACATAGCCCTTTTACTCTTTCATTACTTATATACTGGAGCTCGTAAAATATAAGCCCTTCCTCAATGTTCACCGTTTGATAATACAAAATTTAGTAAAATATAAGCGTGTTATTGAAAATAACTGAAAAATACTGTGGCTTAGCGCAAATATTTGTGTCAAAGTATTCGTATTTTAATGGCAACCAATTTGTTTGGTTTTGCAGCAGTGCTCTTATCGTCCGATAAGCTCACTCAGATTGCAATTATATTTAAATGGACCCCATCGGAAGGACCAACTATAATAATACAATAATAAAAAAAGAATCGTCAGAATTAGTTCATCCAGCAAAAAGTTCTGATTCTTATGATGAAATATAAAAAAAAAAAATCAGACGAATTGCCTATCCTCCTTGTTTTTTTTTAAATCATTTAATGATTTTTGTTTTTATAGTAAATTACATATTTATTCAATCGAATTTTATGATAACAATCATAATTTTGCAATGAGGTTTGTTATTTTACTATGAAGCTGATTTATAAAATTTTAAATTTTGGTGCCATATTATAGGGAATATCATAATTTTACAATAGTGTTGGACATTTTACAATAACGTTGGACATTTTACAATGCCATTGGGCAAATTAAAACGACATCAGACATTTTACGATGATTTTAGAAATTTTACAATGATGTTGAACATTTTACAATTACGTTGGACATTTTACAATTATGCTAATGAATTTACGACGAGAATATATAGTTTTACAATGATTCTAATAGTCTTACAGTGAAATTTTCAATGATCTTCGATTTTTATGTGACTGCAGCTATATGCTTCAAGAACTAATAAAGGTTTATTTATATTTATAAATATGTACTTATATATTATTTATGTATATTAATTTCGTAAAATTTGGTTTTAAAATATAATAAATCTACTCGTAGATATATTATTTTACATAGTTTTTGGTCCTTATATGCTATCTTTTTTTTATCGAACATCGAACTAAACGTTGACGATCATAGACTTTTGTCTAAAATTTAATATTGGAAAAGCTCTTCCCTCATACGAATAGAATTTTTGACATTTTCATGTATTACTTTTCCATAAAACTATTTCTTTTTAAATAAACGTATGTTACACATGAAGGCATCTTCTTGTGAAATTACTTTTCACTCAAACACGTAAAGTTACGACAACAGCCCGGTGTAGACTAAGAGTGCTTTGGTTCATGGACCACAAATAGTATTGCAAAAAAGCTAGTTACGGCGCCTTCTCTAGTGCGTAGTACATATATCTCAATGTACGAACCTGTCTGACCAGCGTGGTATAGTAGGTCAATATCTCTCCCATTGCAAACACACAGCAGTGGGACGTATATGAGCCGAGATGACGTTGTCACTTATACTGACTTATAGTGTTACCTTAAATTTAGGGATCGTTGCTGATAACAGAAACCACCACTAATATCAATTATCAAAATAATTCGGTTCATCATTTCAATTCACGTTATTTCGACTTTCAACTTCCAATAAATAATTTTTGACATGCAATGAATTACAGTACTGTTATGGCGTACATGCCCTCGTAAAGATAGAAAGCACGAAGTCAAGGTTTCAATCGACTCAACCGTGAAAGTACCATAATTACTGCACATTCTTAACTGCGCTCTTTATTTTTCCAACCCTGCATTGAGAACTGTTTATATAGTATAAAATACTAGGAATTTTATGGATCTTTGTATCCGAAATGAACCCTATATAAAGAATTCAGTATAGAGATGGATTCCTAAATAGAAACATTATCTTTTAGTATCTACTAAATGTTAACCCAGAAATAAAGTAAAATTATTACTTTGTGTTTACTTTTTATAATTGCCTAAAAATTAAAATACGTAAATACGTAAACTATTCGAAACTATCAGTTAAACCGATATAATGTTAAGGTAAAATCCGCATCCAGATCCAACGTAACATCCATATAAAATTTTAATATAATAATATCATAATGTTTATACTTTTGCATTGTTTGAATATTTCAGTTTGAATTCTCAAGTGTCGACGACCGGTAGCGGTGCGGCTGGGACGGGTGTTCGCCGTGAGTTCCCCAACCCGCTTGTCTTCCCAAGGAATGTTCCCTCTAGGTCCACTTTTCACTCAGGTCTGTATTATATGTTATTGTATTCTATTTCACTTAAGAAATCCTTTACAATATAATTTTTTAAATTCGTAAGTATCTATTTCACGAGTTATTTCGAATTCGCACGTATGTTACAAATTTTCATCACCAAATTGTTTGCTATTTAAGTATAACAGAAAAAAAAAATAAAGCATGATCTCTGCATCTATAAGAGTAAAAAGAAGATTAACAAGCTGCATCACAAATTTGTCTGTTCTAAAGATTGATAGTCAGTTTTCATTTGTAACCTTGTACATGGTGCTTTGCACGTTAAATCTTCGATCAAATGTGCTATAGATACACAATCAGTGGTCTAAATATAACTTTTAATTAACTATACTCAATTCAGATCCATGCAATTATACTTAGTTTTTTTTGCTTGACATAATGTATTGTAAAAGGCAAATGCCACACACAATGTAAAGACATCATCATCTTGCTCTTATCCAAATTACTTGTAATCGAATCAATATATACTTTTATTTATGCTTATATACTTATATGGCAATAGTTATATGACCGGTTGCCTGACTACAGTCAACCATCCATGGGAATGTGAATCCAACGAAATTGACTAGATGGCATTTTATGAAGTTGACCCAAGTTGATGCAAGTCTAGTCGCTTTCTACGACACTCACGAGCAGTATAAGGATTGATAGTATTTGTAGCTTTTCACACAGCAAGCCGCTACCAGAAAGTAACTTTAGTGTTACTTTCTGGTAGCGGCTTGCTGTGTGAAAAAGGAAAAGGAGGAGTGAGAAAAAGTAAAATGAAAAAACATAGGATGTAACGGACGCTCAGTTTTGTTCAGTGGGCTTAAAATGTATATTTGCGTTAAAGTTTTCGTATCGTTATCGAGACCAATTTGTATGAGATTAGGAGCAGCGCCTCTATCGGACGATAGGGGCCACTGATCCTAATCTATACAAATTGGTCTCGATAACGTTACGAATACTTTGACGTAAATATTCGCACTAAACTCACAGAATTTCTTTATCTAATGAATACAGATGTTATTTCTGTGACTTTCGTTGCATTTGAAATTTTACGAAACTGTCGTATCTTTTGTATATTTGATCGAAGCCCAAAAGTCACTCACAAATTTTATATAATTTTATCGAGCACTTTTTTTCCTTTACTAATTGATAATTTGTGATTGTCCCTTTTTGAAAGATTACTTATAGTCACTTCTTCCAAATGTCGTCGTTTAATTTATATTAGAGCAATAATGTAATCACAATTTTTATATTCAGGTCAAACGCGGTCACGCGGTGGATCGGGCGGTGCGTACGGTGATGGTGGCTCCCCCCACCAGGCGCGGCCCTCCTTCTTCTCCAAGCTGTCCTCGCGCTTCTCCAAGCGGTACGTTATTAACATAAACACCATCATATACATAATTTATGTGCACGTCAAATATAAATGATCGAATAACATACTTGTTGTGGCTTTCAATGTAGTGATGACTTTTTTAAATGTCAGTTATTAAATTGTACGTAACTGGTATTTGGAGTTTATGCCGTTTGGCTAATGATGAATTATTTGGGGTACGAAATATTATTATTTGCAATATGTCGCAATAATAAATAGGAATTAAAACCTATATTGATATTACCTATAGTAATATTATTATTTTATATATTTTTTTCTTAATTTCATTGTAGGCATAATTTATCAATCAATGTTTCTTATTTTAATAGCGATTGTCTTAAATTATTAAAAAAAAAAATGTACGCAAGAACCAGATATAAAACTTTACTTGATACTTACAATTTTGACGATAAAAAGTCATCCGATTTTTTTTTTATTTAACTAGTTAAATAAATAACTAAAAGATACATATATAAAATCCTAAGAATTAAGCTAAATATATATGTTAAAAAAAGTATACAATATGTATGTTATAAAACAAAAAAAAATATTTAAGGTCCTCGGCGGCAATAAAAAAAAAATCAGAATTCTTGCTCATATTTTAAACAGATATCCGGACAGATAAACATCCATATTCAAATTATTTTCAAAGCTAGTAACATTAATTTTGTTGCCTGTTTATTTATTTTAAAGTTGTAGCATTCTTCGCTTACAACATACCATGATCTAAAAATATATATTCCTTATAAATCAAAGCTTAGTGTCCTTTTACGATTGTTCAATTTTAAATTATCCTGTTGTTATTTATCGAGTTAGTAAAACAAATATGTCGTCAAAATATACAAAATGATTAAAAGCAATGTAATTAATTTTTAAATATTTATAGTAATTATTTTTAGAGGCGTATTTTTAATATAATATAAAATATGAGCAGGTATTTAAGATAAATATATTAATAATTGTCATTTAATTGAATTACCCATGATGTATCATAAGAACAGTCGTAAATAACACGTATCACACAATAACATACACCCAACCCATCCAGTGACTAACCCAATATTATTTTATTTATGTGATATTTGTTCTATATCAGATATTTATAAGTTAGTCGTGCGCTTTAGCTTCAAGCGCTCGCTGTTATCGATCTTTTAAGGCGTTTTGTTGTAAAATTATTGACCTAAATAGTTGTAATGAAAGCCCCTTTGAAACGACACTAAAAATTATCAGTTTCATTTGAAACAGAATATATTATTTTGAATCATTATTGCATTACATTATTTATTGATAAAAAAGCTATGTTATAGTATTTATTTTTATCAGATCTATTGTGACTTTTAATAATAACATTTGTTAAAATATAATACGCTAAATTTGTTATTTACGAGCTATAGAAACGCATTAAACTTTATACAAATATGTTAAACCAGAGAAACGCGTTAAATCACATAAAAATCAGTTAAACCATATACTAACGCGTTAATTCATTAAAATGTTGAGATTTCTTTTTATATCCATATTATAAACTTAGAAGATATGGGTCTACATCTTTATACTGTATTGTTGAAATAATATATACGATTTATGTAATTATTATCCATTTTTGATAGATGCCCGTAGCCCTATAGCTAAATTTATTTTATTTACTGCAACAAAACGTCTTACAAGCAGCCTTTCATCACGCTAAGCATAAGTGTTAGCGACACAGCTTCCATGCACTTTCATCGAATCACTTTTCATTCATGTTATAGTTTAGTTTTGTACATATGCATAAATAGTATTAGTGATATAGAATTGGCGCCCAAACTGGGGCCTTATGATGTTAGAATTTCTATAAAAGGGTTGTGGAGAAAGACTCGTCGATCTGTTTGATAAGCAATTTTAAAAACCATATTCATGGATTGTATATGGGAGCTATGTGTGAAACTACCTTTTATTTTTAATTAAAACCCTCTTAGAATTTGATTGTTAATTGTAAATTTAATCGCGTTTTCAAAAGGGACTCTGTGTAAATGAAAACAATTAATTTTGGACCATCCAAATCAGTATTAACTTAACTGTGGATTGTATGTAATAATTTTTATTATCTTTATTAATATTTATATACTGCACAGATAATATTTTTAAAGTCTTGACTTACTTCAGTATTTCTGCAAAGTAACCGCGCAATATATGTGATGCAGTATAATAATTGTTTCATATCTAAATTTTTTGCTATTTTTTTATTAACGCTATATCAGCGTTGTTATAAATTATGGATTAGATTGAATCATTTCCGCACTTGTTCAAATCGAGACAGCGGTCCTACATTTACTTTAAAAAAAACAGAGTCGGATTCAATCAATCCCCCATATGAAAGACATACAATATTTCTGAGAAAGTTGGAATATTGGTGTAGTTACTCAAATGTCCCGCGACTGTTACATTCGAGAAATAATATTAAAACATTTTCATACTTGCTCCATATAATCCGTTTAGGATTTAGGCTTTTTTTTAATAACTTTCTTTTTTGTAAATAATTACACCATAGACACACTATCTGTCTTTAACTATTCACTATTAACCCATTCGTTGTGTCTCGTATCTATGTGTGATTCATTGTCTGTGTTTATTTATTCATTTTCTTTTTTTTTTAATTATTATTATTTCTTAAGATATAATTGTCTCCCTCTAAAGACTCCGAGCTCTTTTTTTTTTTAATTTATAATCTCGCGTCAACTCTGGGGATGCACGATGCTACCTACCTCCTTCGTCGCACTAGAAATACCGGTGATCGCGCTGAAATCCCTCAACAAAATGTAGCTTTAGAAACCAAAGCATGACATACTCCCCCCCCCTTTATTTTTAATTATTTTTTTATTAGTCGCTAAAGAGTGTGAGCTATGGCCACAAATGCCACGCCTACATGCTTTGAGTGTTGTCAGTAGTGCTTTGTCGAATTAGTGGTATTAAAGTAAGTATTTGTTTGCCTCGTCGACCTTAAGAGGTGTACGGAAATAAAAAAAAAAATGTAGTTTTATATCTCGTGCATCCCCCGCGTTGCGAACCGTTCATATATTTATTACCTAACCGTACGCTTCTACTAACGAATTGTCGACGGTCGCGCTCAATACCGATGACATTCGCTTCCATTTAGTCTGTTCCACAACCCTTTCATTGACAACGTGACGGAATTTTATGCGTGTTTTGGTATTTTTTTTTATACTTTTTTAACGGAGGGAGTTACGTTTAGTATTGTGCATCTTGTGTTGCGGCGAGATATTAGGATTGCCATAGACTTGTTTTATTTTTAAGTTTTTACCACTAGAAATAGTGGAGATGTTTTTTTCTAATGCGGGTAGGTGCTAATAATATCGATGTGTCAGATTTCACAAATCTTAAAGAAAACTTTAATTAACAAAATTACATTAGAACTATTTGTAATTAAACCTTGTTATTATATGGCATAAGATTTGTTCAGAAGTAATTTTTATATTCAATAAAGTTTGAGTATTACTTATACCACATATGTAATTTAAAAAATATATAACAATAAGTACATGCCCTGCCATGTCCTGCTATTCGAAACTGTATACTCTTTTAACTATGCAAGGAATGAAGGATTTGGGTTTAATTTTTATGCAAACTATGTTTTTGCTTCTCTTGCACCTAAATAGTCACTCTGTCAGTTTATTTTTATTTCCTTAACCAAATCCACTGAAGTATTTTATTACTAATTTAGTTAAAAGTTAATATGGCAATCCTATAAGTGATATAATGGTTAAAAACATGTGCCTAAAACCGAGCCGGATCCGGAAGAGGGGGGCGATTCACCTGAATGGTCGATTCGCTCACCCGTTCCGTTGTACGCAGGTTGAATCAGAACCCGTGAAGATGTCGCAGTAAGCGGACGTGCCGAGGAGATTATTCATTATTATTAATAAATTATAGGGAATTGTATACAGAACGAACTTAATCGTTGTGAATGATATTTTATAACGATGGAGCAACTTTTCAGAAATGTTTGGTGTATTGAAAATGATTAAATATATTTATTATATAAAATGCCCAAAAATAATTACTTTGGAAGTTGGGAAAATTCTTTGATAGCTTACCTTAATGATGCCATATATTAAATTTGCAGCAACTGAATTCTCGAGAGTGTTCTGTCACGTCAACCAGTGATGAATATGAAATCTATGCCTGCGTTTGGTCTTTTAGCCTGGGATAGGTTATTGTTACTCTTGTTAGACATGATAAATATTTTTTTTAATATCATTTTCAATACACTAAATATATTTATAATATGACTTTGTTCATAAGTGATATTTTTTTTATATTTGGCGTAACTGGAATAACCCGTTATTAATTCATACAATTAAAAATTCGATTATTATTGTCATTGTAAAAAATATCGTGACGACTTCTGTCTACGTGTTATTTTATTGAAATTAAATGCTCGTTTTAACTGGGAAAAAGTTTTTAAGCAAAATTTTTCAGTTTTGAAAGTACACTCAAACACAAATGTGTTAAAAAAATTTCTATATTTTTAATAAAATAATATGTAGTTAATAACTAGTCCCGTCGCGAGATGCATTTTATCACTAGCTCATAAGACATAAGAGTTCTAATTTCGAGCGAATTTTCAACATTCCAGGGTTCCGTATGTATTTTATGTTTAAGTTCACAAAAAGCACAAATCTGTTTTTTTTCTTTATACATATTTTATTTATATATTTCTATCTCAAATCAGAACTCTGCCTAAATCGTTAAAAGAAAATCATCGACTGAAACAATATTTTGTATATTTGTATTGCAATATGGTACCTATGTAAGTGAAATTATTTTCTGTATAATCTTGTTGAGTTTCAATATAGACCTAGTAACATATAACTATATAGATCGACGGTAGAATTTCTATAGAAAATTATACTTTTGTTCTATTTAAAACATACATTATATTAGGTAATGTAATGACTTGCGTGGTCCATAGATACAAAACATTATTATTTTTAAGGCGTGAGTGAGATAATTGTGTATATATTAAACATTCTCAGAGTACATGCTCAAGCTTTTAGAACATGTAATAATTTGTTTTATTATATCATAAAAAAAAATAGTAGCTGTATTTAATTTACATTGGCATCAAAATTCGCCCTAGATTTATTGCTTAAAGTTCTTTTGTATATTTAACACCTATTATGACTAAATTGTTATGACTTCAATTACTTAATAGATATTTTTTTCACTAAGGTTTTTTTTGCAAATATACTCTAAAAATATGGACATGTATTTGATGAAAACTATAGTAAACATAAATTTATATTGTTAGTATTAAGAATCGGATGAACCTAGCTTTTGGTACAAATACTCAGTAGATGTTACCACATACGGACTAACACGTTTTTAGGCAGCTGTATTTTTATGACAAATTAATTAAGGTCCAAAAACTAACATATTTTTGTCGTCGACTGTACCGGAAAGTGTTAGAAAATTATTTATATAATAACTATAATTATAGTTATACAGTTAGGTACAATTATGAACATAAAGGTTTATGTTAGAAATTCCTGAAAAATATTTTACACATTGCATATTATAAACTATATTTTACTTATACGTCCACAAATTAATATGGATACCAGGACTAAAAGTATAATAAGAATACAACAGAGATTCTAATATTTTTTTTAGGGAACAGGGACCAGCGTGGACTCTTGCATACCAGTAACATATATCCATGGATTATATCAAGTATTTTTTTCCTTATAGGAATATTAAAACTCAATTACAACGTCACAGTATACATGGAATAATTTTTGATGCAGGAATTTTAAAAAATCGTAATTTTTTTCCAATTATTCAATTAATAGTTATAATAATATAAATGTAAAATTTCAATAAATAGTTCATTCAATTAACTTTCTATTCGTCAGATTTAAATTGTTTGGCCGCACTTGTGTATTCATACGCGTTTTTTTTTTTCAAAACTGTCTTTCTTTTACATTTAGTCGCGTTTTAAAACGTTCAATGCGCTGTTGTATCTCTGAAATGGCAAAATATTGTCCTACTCTTTTAAAATACGAGACGTGAGAATTATGGAAATGTTTAAAAATTAATAAAATCGACACTGCTCTATATAACTTCCATCTTATTATTGCCACATCGGTCCATTATGATTTATTTTTTCATAAATAAAAATTGTATGCAAATTTTTCACAATCGGTTCAGTAATTTTTTTTCATGTATACAAAAATTTCAAAATAACAAAGTCAAATGTCAAGTCAAATGCTATGATTATATTCGAGCCATTATTATACTCACTTATTTGTATATTAATTAAATAAATGATTAGATACGTTAAATAAATTGTACATAAAACATACGTTTTGAGTGAACGAGTGCTTGTCGTGGTTTACGATCTAAAAAAATCCGATCATCTCGGGATGAGTTCATTTTGATATCTCTATTGTAAATATAAAAACAGATCTATATTTGCGTATATTTCAATGTGTAATATCTCTCTACCCTTCCGCGTAATAGGCGTGAGTTTGCCTATATTTCTCTATACTTAGTCTATATGCAGATGTGATTTTTTCCCTTTTGATCGCGTATTTGTTAATTGATACGTGGCTTTATCTCTATAGATGAAATTTAATGTTGACAATCGGTGTTTTCAACTGTGGCCAATCGTGATTCTTTCATAAATGAAGCTAATTGGCTTAGCTAGGCTTTATCCATACTGAAAATTGGATTAATATCTATTAAAGAAAATAAAACCATTGTTCGTTGTAGTTTGACTATTTTCTGCTTTTCTTAGCATCGGTGGTAAGGGAATGGAATAATTTGTCTACACGAGTATATCCATTTCTTTGCAGCCCTGTTAGGACTCAGAACTCAGTTTTTACATCAGTGTTTAAAATCTTATTACCAGTTTATTATTCAGTTATTCTAATTTACCAGTGTTCTGATTACGCTGTTAGGGTCTGATTATAAAAATATCTGGTTAGTTTAATCCTAGTTTTTCATCACACTGACAGAAGTGAAATGTAATAATATAATTTTTCTATGATGTCTCTATCAGCATACTAAATAGGGAAATTGATATGTTCGCCTTAACTCTATTTATTCATTTATTGGAAGAAATTTGAAGAAAATTGGAAAAAATTGAGCTATTAAATGAAATCATCGTCATTATTCAGTCTTTCGCTGTCCACTGCTGGACGTTGGCCTCTCTCATATTTTGCCACAAAGTGCGGTCATCTGCTGCCTGCATCCATTGACGCCCAGCATGTTTCATTAGTGTTTCACCTGGTGTCGTCCTACACTGCGTATTCGTCTGACACGTGGTCGCCCCCTCGTGATCCTTTCTTCCCCAGCGGTTGTAGAATCGAGCGATGTGACCTAAATAAAATCACGTAATTCAATACAATTGCGCGAAGAAAACAAATTGTACATAAAAGTTATTTATTTCGAATTAAACGCTTCACATTATGTATAAGTAATTTATATAATTGAGAAGTATTTAAAAGTATTTTTATTGGGTATATTTATGTATATTTTATCTGTACGCGTCTATTGGTAGAACGTTCAAAGTAATATATATAATATATATATAATATAACTATATACATAGTAAATTTACGTAGGTAAAATATTTAGACAAATTTGATTAAAATTTACGTATGCCTTGATATTCATATCATTATCATTTTTTTCTTTGAAATATTCAAATATACAACTTTGAAAATCTTTAAATTACAATACACAATTTTGAAAATTTGAAACATTTTCTGTTTTACTTTGTAGTTATGAAAAAAATACTTATGGAGCTGATAATACGAAACTGTATTTCTATATATATATATATATATATATTTTATATATATCTTCTTTTTTTATATGCAGTATGACATTTAATTTGTGATCTTTGACTTCTTTACAAGCCAGGACATCAACCCGTAAACCATCTGTATCTGTATTCTGTTGTGTGTGGATTTAACCTTCAATTATTTTATATAATATTGCTGTATATGTAATTATCATATATTAACAAAATTTAAATAAATCTCCTCGATTGCAATATGATCTTCATGGTGAGTGACTACATTGCCATTGATCACCAGCTAATATACTTACAGAGAACATTTTCTATTACAAAAAAAAATATTGACAAAATCTTATATAAAGACTTCACAGTATTTTTATTTAAAATGTTCATAGTATTATTCGTCAAAGTTCTGTCAAATGTTAGGTGCTGTACGTGAAAGAAAAAAAAAATTTTTGTAGTATTTATGACAAAATATTATAATTTAAAAAAAATATATACGCTCAAAAGTATTCAATTTTATATGTGCCAGTTAACTGGTGTATAAATTTCGTCGCATATACATATTACCTCAAGACGGTAATAATATCAATCCTCATCCTCAAGGTTTATATATGTTCCGCTGGGCTCAAGCCTATTTCACAATGGGAGGGAAATTGACCTACTTCCACGAGTTTTTCTTTTGCATAGCTGATATCTGTATATTGTAATCTCTTAGTCGTCTTTTACAACACCCACGGGTAGGAAAGGTGTCGGTGAAGTCTATTAACCCACGCTGGTTAGACTGGTTGGTATAATAGTTTCATCGTTATCATCATCTCAAATAAATCTCATTATTGGAATCAGGCCTATGTTATGGGAAGGGAAATTGACGTACTATACCGCAGTGGCCTATGCCAAGACGTCTCCCCGGTTTTATTTCGTGTTTTTCTTCTCTTGTATGTTATAAGCGTATTTAAACCCTTAGTCGTCTTTTAAAACACTCAGGTGAAAAGTGAAATATTAATTACTAGACACTGCACATATAGAATGAAATATTTTTGAGCAGAGAATATAAAAAAAAAATATTTTGATTTATACTATTTTAAATAATATATGAATGATTGGTTTTAAATTATGTATCAAAGAAATAGAAAATCTATAATTTTTACGCACATGAAATAGTGCATATTTTTTTTCCTGTGAGCATTTTCTTTAAGCAATATATAGATTTATATTGTATAACTATTACATGATTTAGGAAAAATGCAATACATTCTAACTTAGTTCGCTAAGCGTTAAAAGATATTTAGTATTCTGTAATCGAAGTTTTTGTTTCTTTTGATGTTATACTTTCATTTTCTTTTTTTTGACATTATTTTTTACTCTGACCATACTTGTAAATCTTATAAGACTAGGAAATGAAGCTTATATTGTAATTATGCTGCGAAAAAACAATCCCAAGTTATGTTTTGACGGCCAAAATTATGTTTTGACGGCCAAAATTATTTTCATTCGCTGTTAATTTAAATCATATTTTGTAATATTTCATTTTAAATTTGTGAGCTTCATATTTCTAGTACTTTAAAGTAAATAGTATTAATAATTGGAAATATTAAAAACATCTTCAAAAATTATGGGCATTGTTTTAGGATGCATTTATTTAATCTACTCTTATAATTTTAGGTGTTTGATAAACTTTAAAAAATAAACAAAAACACAAAAGAAAAAATACAACTAAACGTATGACATTGAATGTTTTTAAATTTTACAAAACACCGAAGGAATTTGCTTTGTAATAAAATTAAGTTTACATTTTTTTTATGTTAAAGTATGAATACATATATTTTTGTTCTGACAGTACGAAGTTAAATGGATGTGTTACGCTTTTCCAAATAATCAAGTTTTTAATAACAAATAAATGTGTTTTATTTTAATTATTAATTAAACTGCTCCCTCCTAAAATTAACCGTAATAATTTTATTTATATTTTCCGTCACGTTGTTTAGATGTTAGTTATCGCGATTAAAATGAAGGTATTACCAATTTTTCTTTATTTTTATGATATGTACAAAACACTGATTTCATTCAGCGTACTATTAAAGCAATTTTCATAACTTCGTCGACCCAAATATAAGTGATCTTATAATAATATGGTGAGTATTGTTATGGCAGACTGTCAGTACTGGGGGAATCGACCGGGCGACAGAAACCGCGTATATTTGCCTCCCTGGATATACAAAGGAGGTAGGGTGACGCGAGGAATAAACAACATTTTTTTGCTCTTAAGTTTTATTTTTTTGGTGGTTTGCGACCGATGCTTGATGATATATTGATGGCACGGCAATATCTATATACCTTGTTCTGTAATTCAATCAATTTGTGTTTTACAATCTTTTCTTTTTTAATTTTATCGTTTTTATTGTTGATTGTACAGTGTTTTTTTGTCTACAACATAAATTTATTTATATAAGAAGAGAAATCTATTTTCCATAATTTATAATTAAAAAAATGACATATTTATCCTTTTAATTTTATTATTAACGAGCGCCAAGAAAATTTTAACTTCTTTTCGAGATTATGTTAGTGATAAGAATAGCTCTAATAATATTATTAGAATTACATATTTGCTTGTAGCTTTAGCAATCTGGATGAACAGAACTTATGTAGAGATGACCGTTCCCATCAAAACATCATGTATCGTTACGTAAAAGGATAATCTTCAGTTGCATTTGTGTGTGTTTTATCCAAATGTAGTCCAACCGATTTATTTTCTTGATAAAAACAATATTTAATTCAAGACATCCTCTTAAGAAATTTAAAACTGAAAACATTGTATATCCCTAATTTTAAAATGGAAAGAAAGTTTAGATATATATATATATATATATATGATGTCTAAAAAAGTGAATTTAAATACCAAAAGAATTACTCCGTATAAAAAGTAATGTTTAATCGAAATTAAAAATGAATCAGTTTGGTTCTCATTAGCCAACTGTTTATTTAAACACCACTCCTTACTAGGTGGACTGGCGACATCTTGAAAGTCTCAGGGAACCGATGGATACAAGTGGCACAGGACCGTTCCCAGTGGCATTCTCGTGGGGAAAACTATGCCCAACAGTGGACGTCAATAGGTTGATGGATGGGTGGATATCCAAATTTGTTACAGTTGTATTTTCTTAATTGATTTTACTTTTCATTTAGCTCATATACGTCGTCCCAATGTTCGAGTCGAAGTTGGGTTCGAGTCTTTTCTACAATAGCAAGGAAATCGACCTACCATACCACGCTCGTCAGACGTGTTGGTATAGGGTTTTATTTCGATATTTCCTTCTTTGGCATAGATGCTATCTGTATATTGTAATCTCTTAGTCAACTTCTACGACAGCTACCTAAGAAAGGTGTTGGTGAATTGTTGAATAATTGGGCTATAATCAAATTCAATCCGTATCCAATAAATAAGGATTCTCTCGTTGCTTTGCAATAAAAATTGAGCATATACACGATGTGAAACTTTATTTAAAATACTCTTTCCTTTATCATTTTATTTTTACTCAACGAGATATGTATTTGAGATGATCATATTTTGGATGTATTAAATTGGATGGACTACCTGATTTTTAGTGAATAACAAATAATAACAAGTAATTTTTTGGATATTTATTTTTCTACTTATTTAACATCCTATTTAAAATTTTCATAATTTAGGAGTATTAAATTTTGGTCCGATACAGTTATTTAATAATCAATACACTTTTTTGTGGTTAGTAATGAATGAAATTAAACGGTGCATGTGAAATTATATTGTTTTAATTAAATTAATTTTTGAAATAAATAATTTGTGACGTTTTAAATAATTATTATTTCGTTGTTTTTTTATTGAGGTATAACAATTAATAGTGTTTTTTGCACGTTTATATTTACTAAGTTTATTTTACACATATTTATGATGGTAAGTAATTAGGGATAATTTTTGAAGTTTGCAAGCATGTGTTTTTTTTTGTGTGTACGCTTGGCATTGTGTGCTTACGTTTGAGGGATATTTTGTTTTATCTGCACCTCCGAAACCGTATTGAAATTTGTAGTACGCCGCTAAATTTGAAAATTAATTGATTTTGTAAAGAGAATCGTCGTTTACAATTAGACTATATTTTATTATTTGGAGGGAAAATAGACAATTTTCATAATCATTATACTCATGGGTATATATAATATACATATATAATTTATATTTTGATATATATTTGGATTTTATCATTGTATACGATTGTATTGATGTAAAAAAAATTGGAATGTTTAATATTAATTTGCAAACAGTGCATTTTATTAATGTATACGATTTATTTGTAAAAAGATATTCATTGATTAATATAAATTTACGAACCGAGCGTATTACAAAATGTCAATGTATGTGCATCACCCTGTGCCCTTAGTGTTAGTTTTATATTTTTCTGTTTTTAGGCCATTGGACGGTCCCACCCCGAAGCATGCAGTAGGCGCTAGTCCGCAAGCAATGCTTGGGTAATTATTCTAGTTCATTTTATCCATGGTATAATAATTTTATATTGTGAATACATAGCTTTTTATTGCAAACTAATATTTATTACATTTTCTTCTATGATGAATATAATAAAAATATTGAAATATTTTTTTTTTGTGTACAGGTATTAAGACTAACCTTCTGCATTTAATTCTGACCTTTCTTCCGACAAATTACTAATAAAATTATTATGTTTTCTTAAAAATGTAAAGAAATTCTTTAATAACTATTTTGTGGACACACTCCGCCCAATCTGTCCGGGGCGACAAATAGGCGCTGTGCGGCACCATAACCTACTATATTCCCTCACCATCGCTATTGGGCCGACCACTGTTACCGATGCCTTGATATCTGTGGCCGAGTCGGCGGATTAACCTTTCGGGTACCGTCAAACAATAATGTACCGTTTTAAAATTTTATTAAAGTTTATTTCGTTATAGGTCTATTTTAAGTGGCGATTAATGAAGTTAAAAAAATATTATCAAGAATAATAATTCAGTAAAGAATAATTCAGTTAAGAATAATAATTCTTGCAAATAAATCGCAGTAAACATATATTAACTATTATAATAGTCATATAGTGTTATTATTATACCATGTTTTTATCGTACGTTATTTATTTTGTCCAACGAGAATGTCGTCTGTCTTGTATTTTCGTGTACACTCATTTTTATTCTAAACTTTATTATTTTTTGAAAATTATTTTTAGCTATTATTTCTGTCGGAAATTTTTCTAATAATTTATTTTTAGGAAAATATAAAAGCCGTTGTGATGTTTAATCGGCTCGATTGTTTTAATAAGCATCTAAATTAATATCATTGTTTGCTAGGTCGCTGTGAATATGTTACATTAGAAAATTGTATCTATATCTGAACCGGCACAATTTAAAATTATTGACATATAAATTCGAAATGTTTCTCACCATTTTGAGTAATCTTCGGGTATAGCCAAAAAGTAGAGGTTCAATGTCGTTTCTATTCAAGTGAAAAGTTAGCACTCTACCGTTGTCTATAGCTTTAAATAAAATATTGTCTTTGAACCTCGAAGATAATTTTCAAATTTCTATTGTGTTTGTAGCATACATTAAGCGTCAATTCGAATAGAATCGATACCCAAGCGATCGCTGGATTTTGAAATATAATTATAAATTTTAGGTATAAAATTCAACGAACCCTTATAGTGTAGCGCTTGTCAGGAAATTTTAATATTCTGCGAGATTATCGTTTAATTATAATTTAATAATACATGCTTATTTCAATAATCGAGTACAAAATCAGCTTACGCTCACTCGAGTAATAACTAACGCTTTGATTTTAGTTAATTTTCATTTTAACTTACCATTTACAACATAATTTACTAATAACAATTACACTACAATATTACAAAACATCTAAGTATATATAGCCTGGCTGTGCCCCTGGTATTGCAAAGGTCCATGTGCGGCAGTATCACTTACCATCAGGCTGCTTGCTCGTTTGTCACCGTTGGCAATAAAAAATACATTTTTTAAATGTATTTGATTATTATATTTCAATATAATATTTATATAAAATTTAGAAATTATACATATCGTTTAATTTTTTTCTAGTTTTAAAATTAGAATTATTAGAAAAAAAAAGAGTGTGTGTACAAAGTACGCATATCAGAAGTGAAACTCCTTTATCCATTATCCTTTATCCTTCATCTTCATCCTCTATCCTTTATCTCATTCTCTCGCCGGCTGAAACCATTTACGTGTTTGTGTCTCTAGCTTTTTCGTTTCATTGAGTTTGAAATCAAAACGTTTCTAAAGAAGTTTCACTTCATAAATTCAATCATTTATTTTGTATATTATAGGTATTATTTATATTTAGACGACGTTAAACAATTTTTTGAAAAGACAATGTTGTTTTGAAATATTTTAATGATAATTATAACTTTTGTGATACTGAAAAATTAATTTTAGATAGTTTTATAAGATTTTATGGTTACATACAGACAAGGCAACGAGGAACAAGTGAAGCCGCGAGTACTTCGATTCACGTGGAGCATGAAGACAACGTCCTCACGGGATCCCAATGAGATTATGGCTGAGATACGAAAGGTGAGATTTTATCAACATCATTCATCTCAGCCCACATAGGTCCCACTGTTGGGTTTGAGCCTCCTCTATAATGGGAGGGAAATTGACCTACTCTATCACGCTGATCAAACGGGTTAGTATAGGGTTTTATTTCGAATTTTTCATGTCTTGCATAAATGTTATCTGCATATACAAGGTGTATAAGACCCCATAAGGGGCAACTGGTCAAAAGGGAGCTAGGCAATGGTGGTAGGAACCCATGAAAAAAATTTGAAACAAAAATATCGATTCGTTAAAGAATTAGAGACATGTAAAGTTTTCAATTTTTTCGTGTAAATCTGATTGAAATGTATAAAGTCAATGATACTTAATACGCAACATATTCATATTTTGTTAAATGTTCATTAGAAATTGAATAAATCAATGATTACATTCACATAAGCAAGACAAACTTCGCTTTAAAACAGCTGATTGGCCTATGACCGTTGACGAGGCGCCTTTGTACCTACGTTACCATTGAAACGTTTGCGCAATTCTAGGTGCGAATGCATGAAATTGTACTGTCGAAGCTTTACATGCCGATATGTATTCTATCTGTACATGCCTACATAATACGTAACATTTAAGGCATAGACTCTTAGATCCATTTTTTTGAAATCACTTTAACTTTTATGTTATATTGTTTTTTATGTAATGTACATTCTAATTATGATCTATGACCGTTAAACTACAACATACTCGAACAGTTGCCCCATAACCTGATACACCCTGTATAATATGCTAGAGTCTCCTCCATAATAGAAGGTATAATGTCCTACTATGCCATGCTAGTCAGGCTTGTATAAATGTTATATCCATGTAATCATCATCATCATCGCAGCCCAGATACGTCCCACTGTTGGGCTCCAGCCTCCTCCACAGTGGGAGGGAATTTGACCTACTATACCATGCTGGTCAGACATGTTGGTATAGGGTTTTATTTCGAGTTTTCCTTCTCTTGCACAGACCTTATGTGCATATTATATCCCTTAGTCGTCTTGTACGACATCCACGGGCAGGATAGGGAGTGGTGAATTGTATTCTTACTCCGTCACCACACGGAAAATGTAATATCCCTTTTTTTTGGGTTGGGTCGCGGTTGGCGCACCGCTCCGTCCGGGGCGACAGAGGGGCGTAAGCACGCACACCCGCTACCCACCCGAACACCACGTCCCCTTCGTCGTTGGACCGACCACCGGAGCAGGGATACTTGTCGTCAGTGGTCGGCCCGACATATTATATCCCTTAGTCGTCTTTTACGATATCCACGGACAAGATAGAGAGTGTTGAATTATATTCTTACTCCATTACCACTCTTTGTGTTTTAACGGAGTAAGAATACAATTCACCACTCCTGGTGAGATTTACATAATTTTTTTTTAAAGCCAACTATTCTCAACTTATGATTTTTAAATTATCATTTATATAATATATTTTATGCCCGTTTTCAATAACGACCAACTTGGTGTGCCAACAGTGCTAATATAGGGGCTTTTTTGTGAGCTATGGTTTGGACCCACGCTGGCCGTTCTCTCTGGGGCAAAGAAAGGGCGACGCGTAGGGATGTGACTTGGAGGGAAGAAATCGATAATGAATAATCGATTTTTCTTTAAAATAAATCGATTACAAAATAATCGATTAATTAAAAATAAAGAATCGTTTTTTTTTATTATTCATAGTTCTTTTTTAAAATTTTTCTTCCAAGAGGATTGTGATGACTTCGTTTTTTTTAGAAATGTGAGATTTATTTTCTAATATAGTATGAAACCCTATCTAACATTCGATCGAGCACTTTTCCTGCCAGTATCGTGATGACCTTTTTTTTAGGTTTTTATTTTCTATACATATAATAGAAAACTTTAAATTTAAACAAAAAAGCAAATACTAAAATAATCGATTAATTTTAATATAAAAAAATCGATTCCTTTTAAATCGATTTTTATTATTTAGATAATCTATTATTAAAATCGATTATTTTTCACATCCCTAGCGACGTGTGGCCTCACAACCTACCGTATTCCCTCTCCTCCCTAAAAATTGTTTAATAGAGGTACCCATTTTAAACAATTATCAGACCCTATATTCACTAAGTAAAATTTTAATAATCTACCCGATAGACTCGTCATTCCAGCTTATACAGTCAAACCTGGATAAGCGAGAGTTCAAGGGAGCACAATCTCATTCTCGCTTATAGAGGTTTCTCACTAACCCGAGTTTCTCGCTAATGCAGGTACATGGGTAGCGTTTCTCTCTTATAGAGGTACGCAGCAATAACAAGTCACAGCAAGTACGAATGTAGTAAATATGTAATATGATAAAATTATGTGCATAATATGCACAACATATATTATGTACATATGTTTATATTTTTAATAGTGTGTATATGTTACGTTCATTAGATTTCAACATATAAGTACTTGGTAACTCCGTATGGGCAGCACAGTTGTCAATGAATAGCAGAATTTTTTTTTGGTTTATCTTCATTTGTTTGTCAACTTTTTTCAACCAATCTATAAATAATATCTTGGTCATACAAGCCTTTGTATTATTGGCATAATCAACGTCAACGGGTAGAGTCTTAACACCTTTAAAACATCTAGGTCACTTTGATTTCCCGATGATGAGAAGTGGTAGTTTGTCCGTACCACTCATGTTTACACACTGGAGAAGTGTAAGGCGTTCCTTGCTTTGTTTTCCTCCATGGCATTTTTCGCTTTTAAACGTAAATGTTTTATCCGGAAGGCACTTGAAAAACAAAGCAGTTTCATCCGCCTTATAAATATCGTCTGGTCCATACCCTTCTAAAAGATTTGGCAGGTCTTCAGTCCAGTGGTTGCACATACCTTGGTCCACAGATTTGCTTTCCCCAGCCGCTTTTTTAAAAGCTATATCATGCCGCCTTTTAAAACCCTCTAACCAGCCGTTGCTAGCAGAAAAGTTCTGGATTCCCAGTTTTGTAGCAAACTCTTTTGATTTTTCTTTTTAACAAAGGTCCATCTATAGGAATGTTCTTATCGAGAGTTTGTTTTATCCATTCCAAAAGGCACTTATCGATATTGGTAAATTCAGAAACTCTAGTCCTCTTAATATTGCCATGTCCATCAGAGCACTCGGACTTTATAGAGTCTTTGGATTTTATAATTTTATAATAGGTGGATTCTGGTAAATTAAACTCCCTTTGAATTTAAAGTTTATTTTAAGTTTATCACTTAATGACAGTACTTTAATTTTCCGTTTTGACATGATGCAGAACAGAACTTTCCTTCGCAATTGATTAACTATAAACTGAGTAAGACCGACAAGCAGGACAGTACACAGGCACACGTGTCCATTCGAAAAGAATGCGATAAAATAACAACGTTATTTAGTTCCACGAAATAGAATGGGTACAATATTGACGAGAAAACAATTAAAAAACAATGGTAGGAAGTGCCACGAAAGTTAAGAAAGAGTCATAAAATAGCAGATGTTAAATTTGTTTTGTTATTGTTCCTGTATGTGTGTATATTTTTATTGTAGCTATAGTTCCTCCTAAATAATATAAATAAATAAAGCTCGACTGTCGCTTATAGAGGTATAGATAAGTAGCAGTCTCACTTATGGAGGTCCATGAGGGAAAAATGACTCTCTCTTACAGAGGTCTCTGTTTCTCGCTAATAGAGGTTTTGGGAGCTTAAAATGACGGGTCCTGGCTATTACTCTCACTTATAGAGTTTTCTCACTTATCCAGGTTTGACTGTATATGTGTGTTCGAAGGCTGGGTTCGAATTGACCTACTCTACTACGATGTTGAAAGGGTTATAGTGGTAGAGAGGTTTATTTCGAAATTTTCTCTTATAAATATTCGATCTTTCTCATTTATATATCAAGCAACTATCACCAGGTCGTTGGTCCACCTAGTGGGGGGGCGTCTTACACTGCGTCGTCCGATACGTGGTCGCCACTGTAGAATTTTTCTTCCCCAGCGTTATCGATTCGAGCGATGTGGCCTGCCCATTGCCACTTCAGCGTGCTAATTCTTCGTGCTATTTCGATTACATCCGTTCTTCTGCGGATTTCAGTATTTCGGATTTTATCTCTCAAAGAAATCTCGAGCATAGTCCGTTCCATAGCACGCTGAGCGACTTTCAGCTTGGTTGGTTGGTTTAAGTTTGTTCAGTATCCCGCAATATGAGAATTAGTTCCTAAGTGTTATCTAAAAAAAATAAAGTATCTATTTCATCATTAATTCAGCCCATATGTTCCACTGTTGAGCTTGGGCGTCCTCCATTACGGGACGGAAATTGACCTTCAATTCTATGCTGGTCGGACGTGTTGGAATAGGGTTTTATATCATGTTTGCCGTCTCTTATATTGATGCTACCTACATATATCCCTTATTCGTCTTTTTGGGTGTCGTACCCACGGGAAAAAGAGGGGGGTGGCTAGTTGTATTCAGTTATATATCAATTGAATAGAGTGGATCCGTGTGGTGACGGAGTAAGAATACAACTTACCACTCCCTATCTTGTTCGTGGATGTAGTAAAAGACGACTAAGGGATATAATATGCATATAACATCTATGCAAGAGAAGGAAACCCTATTCCGACATGTCTGACCACCATGGCATAGTAGGTCAAATTCCCTCCCATTGTGAAGGAGGCCCGAGCCCAACAGTGGGACGTACGGCGCTGCGATAAGGATGACGAATAAATTTGAATGAAATCTTTCTAACATTAGAAACAAAATTATGAAGTTTCGTAGATAGGAAGTTCGTAGTATCAATTTTCTTTTCCACGGAATACGTTCACACGACACCCTGTCATGCAATTGTCATTTCGAGGTACTCCTAAAGGGGTATTCCGTCGGACCGACCACTGACGACAAGTCACCCTGCTCCGGTGGGCGGTCCAACGACGAAGGCGACGTGTCGTGGGTTGGTTACGGATGTGCGTGCTTACGCCCCTCTGTCGCCCCGGACGGAGTGGAGCGAGGAGCGCGCCGAGCGTAATCCAGCCCCAAAAAAAAAAGAAAAGAAAAAACGCACTTGTCTTTAAAACATGTTTATTTTTTAGGTGCTTGATGCGAATAATTGCGATTACGAACAGCGCGAAAGGTTCTTGTTGTTATGCGTGCATGGAGACCCCAATGCTGACTCTCTTGTGCAGTGGGAGATTGAAGTATGCAAGCTGCCTCGCCTCTCACTCAACGGAGTACGCTTTAAGCGGATATCCGGTAAGTTTATTATCAGAGCAATATTTTATATTTTGCTAGTCAACTTGTTACCTTTAAATAAGATCATGGGCGGGTCCAAAGAAATATTAATAAAGGGGCATGCCAAGTCGCTTTAGTAATTTAGGCCCACAGTGCACACCTATAAAGGCTAGTGATAATAATAGTAGCCAATGTAAATAATTAATTAGTAAAAGAAGTGCCTTACAAAAAACTTGGCATTTTAAAGTAATTAAATGTTCTTTTATCTGTCTCATCAGTAGAAGTAATATTAAATGTGTCAAAAGTACAATCAATTAGGAATGAAATAAAATACTACAAAACTATATTTCGGTTTTACAGCTTTATTCATAAATCTCATGATCATATATACTAATAAAACATCATCCAAAAATTGAGCTGGTGGAAAAATATTACTTTGATGCCGTGCTCATCTTAAATACTATATTACTGTCATATATACCATATTTTCCGCATTTGTGAATTTCTATATGGTGTTGGCATAACAAATACAAAAAATTGATATATCGATATTATACGTCACTTTATGCAATTCTTGTAAAGATGAAAATAATAATTATTATTAGACGTAGTAGATTTATATTATAATATATTATGAATATTTGTTAGAAATGAACAATTTAAATAATACAGTGATAATAAATTATTAATTCAATGAATCTACTCTTTCAACATATTTTTTTATAATGGCATCATTTTTATGTCAATGTACGTATTTCTAAGTTCTTTTACATAGTTTAGTCGTTGACTTGTTTAATTATTTTGATAAAATATTGCCGACTTTTACAATAATAATAAATACAAGGAGGAACAAAGATAAATATTAATATACCCTTTGAGTGTATCCAATTTCGTGTGCACTCTGGGCCTAAATCTGGCATCCCCCTTTAGAAAGGCGATCAGTCGTATTTTGTACTAAAAGTGTCACCGCATTTCTCCCTCCTATTAATGATAACACATACGCAAAGTCTATACTTACAATAATACCGCACACTAACATAATACACACTTAAATCTCGGCGCTGCAATTCGTACAGAAACTGTCGCTACGAAAACAGACACTATGTATTTCGGCGCTAGCGATATCACATTGAGCGCAGTATATTGCGCGGTTGCTTAAATAATAAAAGATGAAATCAATGTATGGCAGACGATGTATAATGTTTTCTCTGTTTGCGATTTAATCGTTGTTGCCTATAAACGACGTAATACTATTATAAAATTAAAAAATGTCACTGAATTAATAAGTTTCTGGCCTAATGATGAAAACAAATTCTTTCTTAGATTACACTACACAACTGACTTCTTTTTCGACACGTTATAATAGCGCAAGACGACATATTTCTCTTACTTGTCAGAGCTTCGTTCAAGGTCACTCCATGAGCACGCTTACAAGGCCGTTCTATCTTATTAATTTTTCTGTGGATGGGTCTCTCCCTTCCTTCCAATGCAGTTGTGGGGAGTAATGGCGACTTTAATAAATAACTCGAGCCCAGCTCGTGCCTTCTTCATAATGGGAGGGTAATCATCATCGTCACAGCTCATATACGTCCCACTGCTGGGCTCTCGAGCCTCCTCCGCAGTAGGAGGGCAATTGACCTTGAATTGCTGCATTATGGTCAGACACGTTTGTATGTCAGGTTTGGGTGTCACAATTTGAAATGTTTTTGAATTTTGAATTCTTGTATTTAATGAAAATAAATGTTTATTGAATTTTCTGGAAAAGTCGTAATATTTTATTTATACTTCACGCTATATTAGTTCCTATCGTAATCTGTTATTTTATGCATACATACATGTAAAAAAATTGATGTTTCACATCTGCCAGGCGTTCTGAGCGTGGGCTGAGCCCATTATTATTATTATTTTTTCTAGTTTCTCTTATTTTCTAAATATTATTTATTATCCTTTTTTTAGATTTGTATAGGTTAGCTAGTTTAATATATTTAATATAATTTCAGGTACGAGTATCGGTTTCAAGAACATTGCGTCTAAGATCGCGAACGAGCTTAAGCTGTGACTGCCCGGGAGCGGGGCGCGACGGCGTCGCCGGCGTCGAAGCTCCGTACGAGGTGCATCATCTGATGAGCGCGAATCGCCAAGTCCGCCGGCACCACCGCCACCGCCACCGCCGCCGCGCTCCGACTCGCTGCGAGTATCACCTGATGACATTACACGAGTCGCTAACGCCGGACTACGTACACCTACTGGCACGCTCGCTCATTATCTAGCGCGCTCCGACTATCTACGCCCACCTCTATCACCCGCGAGAGCAACGCCGCGATCATCACTATCACTTCGCGTCGACGATGATACCAGATTCGTGCCAACCGCGCATTCTTACAGCGTTCACACTCTACGCCGGCAGGGACGAGCCCGCTCGCCCCCATCACCGCCCGACTGTGACTGTCTACCCCTCGACCCAATCCCCCCACCCGAACTATTCGATTTCTAAAACGACGGGCTTGATCTAACTATCGATAGTTTAATTATCGATAGTCACCGTGTCACAGCTCTAGTTTTTGTTTCGAACATTAAAAATCCCAGCGATCCATTCCATATTCGAATTCGCGTTCTCACAATAATCGACTACGACGATGAGATTTTAAATAAATTTAAATAAATGTAAAAAAAAAATTGAACACGAAATCTCGTTTCCGTTATAGAACTTTATTCAAATTTGGAATGGACTCGTCGGGAGTTTATTCTATTGATATTATCGATTTTGTATCGATATATTTAAATGACTTGCTGTCCCTTGTCCACTCCCCTAGCAGCGGTAAAATGAATGTCGTGATTTATAGTTTTTATTTATCGATATCGATAGTATTTGTTGGACAATGTATGGAGCGTATATGTGCCAAGAGGTTTCCAAGGGTGCGGCAGTGTTATGATTCTATACTTACATAGTTATTCATCGCTCTCGATTCGCTTTGAATCGTTGTATAAATAATTTTAATCGTGTCATGATTTTTTTTTTATAATTAATTACATGATTGTTTTTTTAAATTTTTTTCTGTAGATAAGTCGTCTTGTCTGTCCGTGTGTGTCCGCGGTTTTTTTTTTATTTATGTTTGGAGTTGTTTTATGAGATCGCGTTTTTTTTTTGAAAAAGACATTATTTAATGGTACTGTCGCGTGATGCGCACGGACAGACAGTATAATTGTGCTATCGCTTATACACTACGTTTACATTATGTATTTTAAACGTTGTAATAATGTACAAAATGAGTTTGAGCTCAACGGATTCTAGCTTAGTAATTAATTTTTCTTTCACTTCTCCAATAAATACAAAATTATGGCTGTCTCTGAATAGCGATACAATGTTTATAATTATTATAAGTCAATATTTGTATGGCCGTTTTAATTTGACCCTCGCTAACTTGTTGACATTAAGGCGACGAGTGTCAGTTTAGATCGGTCGTCTGATACGCGGTCGCCCTCACAGAACTTGCCTCTTTCTAATTATAAGGCTGAATTAGAAAGTGTCAAACTTTAACGGTGTAACTGTACAGTTTCGGTACACATACAATTTAGACGCGTTATTATAGTATAATACTTCACTTAAAATAAAATCGTTAGGCGTGTTGTGATCAAAATATAACGAACTTGTAGTTATAGCAATAATCGTTCATCTATCGTTCGTTATAGTTCACTTGGAACTTCTCTATTCGATGTTAACAGCCTTTCGATATTGTGATTAAAAAAAACTATAATATATATTTATTTTTTATCTGTGTGGAGCTTTGGGTTTTTTTAAGTATTTTACTCTTGTGTGGACTGTCGCATATTTTTAGGTGATAAATATAATAATAAGTATGTATGTGCGTGTGTATGAGTTAGGGCGATCGCATCACTTTTTCTATTATACAAGTTAAGTGTAGTGTTGTAACTTTTACATTGGATCACAAATTCTGACGTATCGTCGAACGGACTGTCGTGTTTGTCTGTGGCTTCGCCATTTTGGCGCCAATTACTCTATTAGGTCGCCATCTTGAATCAGTAGTTTGTTGCTCAAATTCAATAAAATGTATAAATAAATTAAGTGAAATGTACGTTTGAATTAGTGTTTTTATTTTTCACAAGTGTATCTGCCATCGATTATTTAATAAAGCGATATTAAAGCGCTAAGTTTTATTTTTATATTTATTACAATAACGACTTCAATGAATTTACAAACATTTTTATTTAAGTGTGCGACAGTATTATTTATAAAGTTTTATTAACAAAAATCTCACAGAAATCATTCTTTATTGCAAAAAAAGTTATCATTCGTCTCTAACCTGTTCAAAACTATCCAAGGCTGTTTATATCTACCCTCTTATTCATAAATTGCTAATAAATGTTTTATAAACCTTTAATAAATGTTCAATAGTTAAAATTATTATTAATATTAGGGTCATTAATGGACAAATATAGGTTAAAATTTTATGAATAAGAGGTTAATAGTTCACCGCATCAAATGATTTGTTCAATGCAATAAATGTGACGGCGCGGCCAGTCGTACCGACGTACATACTGTTTTAAATGTAGTTATATATTTATATATATATATATATATGAGCTTTCTTTTACGAATAGTTGTAGTACATTCTGCCTGCGAGGTTGACGTGTGTGGAGGACTTTGTGAGATATTCAAAATGAAAAATAAATTTTATTTTTAATTCCATTTGTGTTGTTTTTTTTTATGTATCCTATTATTTTTATAGTGGCAATACAAATGGCGCTTAGGAATAGAGGAAGAGTATATCATTTCTTATTTTTTTAAACGTAGACCGCACAGTTTAGTGTTAATTTTAATATTTCATTTGCGAGTTATTGTTGGTAATTCTGTACATTTTATCTTAAAAATTTATATTTATCATAATGATTTTTGATGTTCAAGCCAGTATTAAACATTATGAATAAAACTATATGTTAGGATCATGGAGCATGAATTCTGTGAAGTGTTCAAAACGTAAGGCAATCAAAAATCAAATACATAAGCAATAAAATTGGTAAAAATATTTTTATCGATATTGTTCGTTTGTAGTTTTTGTTGCCATATTGGATTTGACTAGGGAAAGTATTATTAACCTACCTATATATGATTTATTTTATGCCACAAAGGTGAATATATAAAAAGTAATTTACTTATTTAAATGTCAACGGTCATTAATTAATTTTTTAATGAGCTTGGACTTTGTATCTTGATCTGCTCCCTCCCGAACGGTTTCACAATGTTGATGTAGATATGCAAGAGTAGGATTAGTTACTTTTTTAAATAAAACTACTTTACGGATTTTATCGCGTTTGTAAAGTAGTTTTATTTAAAATGTATAATACTTGCGTAAACATCAGAAATCATTAGGATTAGTTACTTTTATATTCAGGATACGAATTGAAAAGCTAACAGCTCCTAAAATACTTTTACTAATCATCATCATCTTGCTCTTATCCCAATTACTTGGGGTCGACGCAATATGTCATCTGTTTTGACATATTGCAAAAAGTTTCGGCAATAACTTTTATGACCGGCCGCCTTCCTGACGTCAACCCTCCTTGGGAATGTAATCGTTGACCCAAATGGTACCAGATGGAGTTGGTCCGGGTCAATCTAGGGCTCTTAGTCGTCTTTTATGACACCCACGAGCAAAGCAAGGGTTGGTAGTATTCGAAGCCGCTACCACACAGCACAAAATACTTTTACTAATAATAATCTTAAAACAGAACGTTCAAGTAAATTTAAAAAAGATCTTCCAAATTCAATAGCAAAAAATTCAAATATTTACGGATTTACTTTCAATCATCATTCATCAATTTAGCTCATATGTATTTGAGCTGAAACGATGAATGAACATCTCACTGTTGGGCTTTGTTCCTCTACAATAAGAGGCAAATTGATCTATTATGCCACGCTGGTGAGACATGTTGGTAAAGGTTTCTTTCGAGTTTTTCTATTCTTACATAGATGTTATATGCATAATCCCTAAATCGACTTTTATGACATCCACGCGCAAAACAGGGGGTAGTGAACTGTATTCTTAGTCGATCACCAAACGGAAACTTTCTTTCAATGCTTGGACAATAATAAAGAAAGGGAATTCATACTTAGCAAGAGAGATTGTAAACTTGCCTAACTTGTACCAGCAAATATGCGCTAACTTTTGATTGGATTGGACGTAGAATATTTATGTAACTATCTGTTAAGACAAATGAAGTTTGTTTTGGTCATTCATCATCATCATCGCAGCCCACATACGTCCCACTGTTGGGCTCGGGCCTTCTCTACAATGGGAGGAAATTTGTTGGTTAGATGTATTGGTAAAGGGTTTCATTTCGAGTTTTCCTTCTCTTGCACAGATGTTATGTGTATAATATATCCCTTAATGGTCTTTTACGACATCCACGGTCAAGATACGGATTGGTGAATTGTATTCTTACTCCGTCACCACACGGAAAATTTTTTGGTCATTAAATATACATTATCCTGAAAATCATAATTCAGAAAGTTCAACAAAATGAAACAAAAATTAAAATGATAATTTTTATTTTTATATCATCAATACTGATATTTCTTATATTTATATTTACATTATATTAAGGTTAAAATAAATTAGGTGATTGTGGTAAATGAATTAAATCTGTATACAAAACACTTCTCTGTAAGTATAAACAGGTACAATATTAGATGCGAAAAGCCATTTTGTATTATGACCTAAACCTATTGCTTTACATAAATTAATAACAATATTTTAATGTCAGTTATTTTAATAATTCTAAACTTATTCCTAAATATTACTATAATGCAGATATCCTAGACTTGATTGCACTTCTTTTCTCATCAATTGAGCACATGAAATTGTAGCAATTTCGTTTTATGCATTTCAAATCCCCATAAATCAGCCTTAAAATGAATCTCCCAGTATATATTCATGGCATCCAGTTTCTTTATAAGCAGCAATATAAATCATGATTCTTTCTTGATTGGATTGCCGTCTAAATCAATTTCTGTACTTGGAATCAATGGTGGGTTGAATCCACCGTATTCAATTCGTACCTTACTCATTTTGGGTTCTCTATCCGATCTACTCATTTTCATCTCGACAACATAATTTTTGTTGTTCTGCCACCAATCTTCTTGATTTTTCATCGGAACTGGTCCATAATATTGATTAGGCTTATTTTGAATATTATTTACATAAGTAAGGTAGTTATTTAATTTCTGTGCATCGCGCTGATTATTACCTGAAGTATTATTTATGTATTGATAAGAAGATGCATACTGATTCCCCCAGTGAATAGACTGTATCGGTTGTTTCAATTTCTCTTTCTCTTTTAACAGCTGGTAGTACTGTGAGAAGTGATTCTGTTGTTGACTTGCTCTCTTCTGCTTATCTTCTTTATAATTCTGATATTGTGGATTCTGTTTTGATTCGGCATTTATCTCTGAATAGCTGTATGCGTACGGAATTGGTATGCGTGTAGGTCTTTCGACAATTTTCTGAACCGAATAAGGCACTTTTACCTCGACTGGCACGTGAATGGCATAAGGCACTTTTTTTTCTACTATTTTCTCAAGCGGATAGGGTACTTTTGTTTCCACAGGGTACGGTTTATCGATATATTTAGTCACCACTACAGGTTTCTCAACAATTTTTTCTACGACTTTCTCAACCGGATAAGGAACACGAATGGGTTTTTCAACAACTCGATCAACTGGAACTGGGTAGGGTACTTTCTTTTCCACTATCTTTTCTACCGGATAAGGTTGGGGAACCTGTATCGGAACAGGAACTGGCTGAGGTACAGGCACTTGAACGTGAACGGGTTTTTCTATAAACTTAGTAACTGTTACAGGTCTATCAACAATTCTTTCTACAGGTACAGGGATCCGTTTCTCAAAAACATATGGTACGGGTACTCGAGTTTCATAATGAACTGGATAAGGTACTTTCTTCTCAATAAAGTAAGGCATTGGAATTTCTTTGTGAACTATTTTCTCAACCGGTTTTTCTACCTCTACTGGTACGGGTACTGGTCTATCAATAGCAACCGGATATACAATTTTATGTTCAACTGGATAAGGGACTTCAATGGGAATACCAACTGGTGTTGGTACAGGCACTGGATGTATCACCTGTTTCTCCACAACCTTTTCCACCGGATATGGGATGTGTACCGGTCTATCAAGATAAACCCTCTGTTCTACTGGATAAGGGACCTTGACTTCAACTGGATAAGGACGAGGTACTTCAACTGGATAAGGTTTGTCGACATATTTCGTCACCTCAATAGGTTTCTCAACTATTTTCTCTACTGGAACAGCAACAGGCACTGGTCTGTCAATTGGAACTTGAACTTCTACAGGTTGAGGATAAGGTACCTTTTTTTCAATAATTCTATCAACAAACTTAGTAACAGGTATTTCCTTCTCTATGATAATGGGTTGAATTATTTTCTGATTATTATCTTCGTAATCATCATAATATTGAACATGCTCGCTCCTTTGAGTATTACTGTCCTCATTCACGTTTATTTCAACTTCTGATTGAACATTTTCACTTGCCTCCAACTGATCTGAATTATTTTTATCATTTTGCTTTCTAGATGTGCCGTATTTGTAAAGGAGTTTGTTCATATTATCCTGAATTTTCTTTGATGATCTCAAAGCAGCTATGTATTTTGTATAAAGAGATTTTGTGTGATATAAAGAACCTTTGTCGTTATTGCGTCCTTCATCTAAATCTATATATTTGTGTACTTCTACATCATTTATGTGAGTTATATCTATAGGTACCGATTTGTGTACTTCTACAGTAGTTTTCGCTTTTGATGGAGAATTCACAGTTTTTGCAATAATCTCACTATCGGAAGCCTCGTAGTCATCAACTGTATTAAATAATTCAGTACTGTTTGCATTGATTAACCTTAGAGCTACTGTTATTGGTGCTAAATACTTTTGTTTAACAGGTCTTGGTGTTACATCAATTATTTTATCATAGTCATCACTTTGATTTGTATTATTTTCTTCTAATGTTTCTCGTACACCTACTATTTGGTATCCATTAGTCATATATGGAACCATTGTAGATACAAGATTATCAACGATTTGTTCTCTGAATTTGTTATACGAACTTTCGGAGACACTTAATGGAGTTGTGTGTTCATAAATACCAGAATTTGGCTGTAATATTTGTTGTTTAGATTTATCGTCGTGTTTAACAATATTTTCTATCTTTGCTTTTACTGTAATATGATTTCTAGAATTTACATCGTTGTTATTATATGCATATTGCGGTTTTATATCTTCCGATTGTTCATTCACGTTTTTTTCCGCGGCATTATTAATAGATAACAGATCTTCATTTGATACAAGATCTTGTGTAGAAGCGACAAGTTTGTCAATACCATCTAGAGTTGTATTTTCTACACCAGTTGGAGTTTCAATTGTTGTGTAAAATAAGTTATTATTTCGAGAATCAGGTTCTGAAGCTTCTACTCTAAATTTAACAGTACCCTTGTAAGTATTGTAAGCTTGTGGTGAATTTGTGGAAAAATCATTGATGTCACGAAAATCATATGAAGATAATTCAGCAAATAATTCCTTAGATTTCTTTAAATCATCTCGTAGATCTTCAGACATATCCGCGTCTGAACAGTTGTAATCTTTAAATATTTGAACAGGGAAATATTGCTCTGATGGTACATTGTAGGCTTCGCTGTTGTAGTTAGGGATTGTTTGTACAGTTGTAGGAATCTGTAGGATGTGGTCAGTTTGGGTATAGGGCTGTTGAAGAAGAAATATATCGACCGGCTGGGCACTCGGCGGTGGCGCTTGGATTTGTGTCGTATTAACTATTTCGTAGATATTTGCCTGAAAGCAACAGAAACATTAATATAGATGTATCTTTAGATAATTCGTATTTTTTGTACATCCTATTTGTCTAAAGATCTTTTTGTGTGGCCCTTTTTAATAGAAACCAGAACTTTTTATAAGGACAACTGGTGAATGGAATGATATCAGCAATTATTCGATTAAATTCTGTCTAAAAAGTCGATCGACTTAACGTCATTTACGTTATGACTTCCGATGTTTAAGGCGGGGATACACATGCTAGTAAATCTGAAAAGTAGCTGGCATGAAAGTTACTGGCATGTACGAGTAGCTAGCATGAAAGTTACTGGCATGTACGAGTAACTAGCACACTGCGGATACATTTACGAGTAATACTGGCATGCAAGTTGTGCCCTTGCATACCAGTATTACTATCGCATATACACAGGACAGTTCGTGAGAGAACTCGTACCTATTCTTCAGACTTTTGATTTTGTTTTTAATTTCTTTTTCAGTCAGATTTAATTCTTCTTGTATTTTGGTGTAGGCATTGGCACGTGCTATTTTGTTTTTGTAAATCGAGCTAGTCGGCTTCCAAAGACATTCGTATTCTCTGTACAAATGAATGAACTGTGTAGTTCTCTCATCTCCCCATCGTGCCATGTTGAATGCAAAATAACCAACAAAAGAAAAACTTGAAAAAACATGATTTTCGAAAAAGAAAAACAAAAAACGTACGTCTACGGCCACAACGAGTCAGCTACTGGCATGCCCGTAGCTGTCGCGTCTGTTCACACGTGCCAGCTTGGCAACCCCCCGCGACCCCTCCTACAACGGGCATGCAAGTAAATCAAATTTTATGCTAGCTACATGTATGCCAGTTACAGGCATGCCAGTTAGCGTATACACATGGCAGAAGATGGCACGTGCAAGTAGTTGGTATACTAGTGTGCAAGCTACGGGCATGTGTATCCCCAGCTTTACGCTAGTATTACACATTATAAATAAAATAATTTATACGAATTTTATTGCGTTTATATTTGGTGTTTTTTTGTTGCCCGACGTTACGAACACTTCAGCATTCATGGTCACGGGTGGACTAAAATGTCTCACAGGCAGACTAAAACGTCTCACGGGCTGACTAAAATGATAGCTTTTATCGGGTAGATAACCCGCTACATAATGAGTCATTCAATTTTAATAAAAATCAAATACAAACGCGACAAAATTCCTAAAAATAATTCACATTAACCTGGGGGAATAAATCTCTGGCTTTAAATGAATAGTCACTTAATTATAATCCTTTTTATATAGTGATGGAGTAAGAATACAATATACCTATTATTAATAATTCCTCTGTAAACTAAACTTTTCAAATTCAATTAAGCAAATAACTTCACTGGCAATGATGAAAAACCAGCAGTCTAGCCAGCCTGATATACCCGTCTTTAATTACTTTTATTTTAGAAGAAAATTGTACCAGAAACGTATATACGTTTAACGTATGTTTTTAAAAAGAAAACAGAATTTTTTCATTACACAGTGTGGCGTATGAATTTGACCAGCGTACACTATGATAGACAATAGCCCAAAATTTTCGCATTCTAGGAAAACAGAGTTATACATGGAGTTATATTGGGATTGTCTATTTATTAGGATTTATACAGAGCCCATGGAACAATAGGGCCACCGTCTTGTCCGGGGCTACGTCCCATCACGGATTGTGACGAGTGTTTTGTCAAGGTAGCAAATTACGACCAGCCCGGATGGGAGGCTCCCTCTCAACGTCCAGTCGTACCCGATGTTCCGCAGGGTGGGCCCCAGAAGGATTTTTTTTGTCTTAATGTGTCTTACCGGGTTAGGAATACAATGTGTAATATTCCTTGCTTTTTCGTGGGAGTAGTAAAAACCGCCTTTTTTATGGGGGGTGGGTTACGGTCGGCGCGCTCCTCGCACCACTCTGTCCGGGGCGACAGAGGAGCGTAAGCACGCATACCCGTAACCCACCCGTGACTAGTGTTGCCCAAAAAAGTCTTGGTCTTGCGGTCTTGGTCTTGGTCTTGCGAGAAATGCGAGACCGAGACCAAGACCAAGACCGCTTAATTTTTGCAAGACCAAGACCAAGACTGGCCCTGCAAGACTTGAGCAAGACCAAGACTGGGCCTGCAAGACTTGAGCAAGACCAAGACTGGGCCTGCAAGAGTCTCGCCGTCTTGCATTTAATTCAAATCACCATTTCAGCTTATATACGGTTGAGCTCGTGTCTTCTACATAACAGGAGGAGAATCGGCCGTGGCCGGAGGGGAATCGCCACGGTGATCGGCCGTGTTGTTACAGGTCATACATGTCAAGTTTTCCTTCTCTTGCACCGATGTTATATATTATAGCCCTTAGTCGTGGGTACGCAGTCACGGGTAAAATAGGGGGTGATGAATTATATTCTTACTCCGTCACTACACGGCAAGTCAAATCAGTCTTGAGATATCCATCTATTGGCCAATCGATTCCCAATGTTGGTGTTGGCTTTTCAGAATTACTCTTCGGAAAGGCTTAAGGACAAAAATACCGTAATCACGAGAGTGCTCTTGCATATTTATATATCCGTTTATTCATTAGCCCAACGACGTTCACTGTTGGACATATAAATATGCCTACAATTAATCTATATAAATGTCCATGTAGGGACAGAGTACGATCACCATCAGGCAGTACATGAAGCGTTGCTCCCAGCACTATTTTGCCTCTGCCACGACTCACCCCAATCCACTAGTGGTTGGGGCGGTAAACTACGTCCCCTCAAAAATATCCGCGGTCCGACGTCCTCGTCATCTTCTTGAAGAAGAAGATGACGCTATTATGATCGCCCAAGAAAGGACCTACACAGCTCGCGCAGTGATAACAGATAAAACTCCGCGGTATCGGCCTCGTCGTCGAGGTCGAAAACCGCGCCGCGTAAAAGTCATTAACCTAAACTTGGCCACGCCCACTTTGCTCTCAGCGACGCCCCGAGCCGAGGTCCGTTCCCCACAGGGGGGAGCCCTCGGGCGATGTTCGCTTAACTTACTTACTGGGTTGAGAGCCATCAGCGCTCACCCATTGACCGCGTTAAGCTGTCAAGGTCATCTGCGACCAACAGCTACACACACACAAAAAAAAAGACAGAGTACGAATATAATTCACCACTCTCTTACCCGTGGATGTCGTATCAAATCGGATCGGGCAATGGTGTTAGGAACCCATGAAAAAAAATTGAAATAAAAATATCGATTGGTTAATGAATTGAGAGACATGTAAGTTCTCAATTTTGTCATCGTTTTTTCGTGTAAATTGATTAAAATGTATAAAGGAATGATACTTAATCTACAACATATTCGTATTTTGTTAAATGTTCATTAGAATTTGAATAAATCAATGATTACGTTTGCATAAGCAAGACAAACTTCGCTTTAACATCAATCAGCTGATCGGCCGATGACCGTTGATGAGTCGCCTTTGTACCTACGTAATCATTGAAATCATCAAATCATTGAAAGGTTCGCGCAAATCTAATACCTATTTATACTGTCGAAATTTTACATGCTTACATATATCCTGTCTGTACATACCTACATAATGCATAAAATTTAAGGCATAAACTCTTAGACACACATTTTTTTAATCACTATAACTTTTACGTTATATTGTTTTTGTGTAATATACATTCTAATTATGATCTATGACTGTTGAACTACAACATACATGAACAGTTGTCCCATAACCTGATACACCCTGTGTATATAACATATGTGCAAGAGAAGTGAAACTAGAAAGAAAACCCTGTACCAACATGTCTGACCAGCGTGGTATAGTAGATCAATTTTCCTCTTACTGGAAGGAAGCTTAAGCCCAGCAGTGGCACTTTTATGAGCTGTGACGATGACGACGAATATCATACATTTTACAAGTATTAAAACCATAAAATTTTAAATCAGTTTATATGTTCTTGAATAAATAGTATATTAAGAACTACATGGATCCAGCGGCCAAAGTATTTATATAGGCAATAGAGCAACAGGTTTTTTCAAGTATCCAGAGTATCAGTAACTAAACTGGAAATACAATAGAGACATACCACTTAACTTGAAGGGGAATATAAACAATCGCATTAATTGTAAAATATCGCATTTATTATAAAATGACATAAAATTTATTGTATCAACTGCCTCGTGTGGTGACGTCTTAAGAAAATAGGGTCGAAAGTCCTGTCATAAGAGTAGTAACGCTGTCTAATGGAACACCAGGGGAATAGAAGAGTAATTTTCTCCAGTGGTAAGTATTGTATTCAATAGTGAACTATAGGCTAGCAGATGGATAGATAGGATAGGATATTTGATTAATTTAGTTGGATTTTTCATTGCCATGATAAATTACTGTTACGTTATTCTAACTGCAAAACTTTGCGAGACTCTTGCTGCAATACCAAGACTTGGGTGCGCAAGACCAAGACCAAGACCAAGACGAGACCAGGTGTGATGTTGCAAGACCAAGACCAAGACCGGTCCAAGTCTCGTCTTGGTCTTGCATTTGGGCAACACTACCCGTGACACGTCGCCTTCGTCGTTGGGTCGACCACCGGAGCAGAGTGACTTGACGTCAGTGGTCGGCCCGACGGAATACCTCCTTGAGGGATACCCTCCCATCGACCAACGTCACCCCCTTAGGGCGGACGTCGGTCGTAGGGACGTATTTGGCGAAGCATTCATGCCCCGTCAAAACTTGCACCAGTCGGAAGGCGAGAAACCCGTGCCGCCGTTTCAGCTACTGCATCAGCACCGGCCGGAAGGCCTCCATGGTCCGCACACCGAACCGAGGCCTCTCCAGCCGGACTGCCCAACGGGCAATGACGTTTCGGCAAGCGTCGACGCGCCAGGCGGTGAACTCTCAAAGAGACCACACCGCCCTTCGCTCGCACCCTTGACACCCGCCGGTACAAACCGGATTGCTAAATACTACGCCAGGCCGTCATATTTTCGTGGGATAGTAGATCATTTTTGCACCTCATTGTTCAATCCGAACAATGAGACGCATATCGATTGAGAAGAAGAAGAATCAAAAATCTATTTCTTAGAATAGATTTGAAGCCCATGTTTCTGAACTCTTTTTTGACTGCTGTTAGTGGCAAACGAGCAAACAACACACCTGATGGTAAATGATATTACCCCTTATGGACCTTTGTCCGCTGCCTACCATGAAGAAAGTGAAGGGTGTGAATTCGTGCAATGAGATTCGATGATCCTTAAGGCATTACCAAAACCCACCAACCGCAAACACTGTCATAAACTTGGGCTTGCGGCTCTCTCGTTCACCGAACGGAGTGTAGTAACAAATCGCTACTATTCATTCTCTGCGAGAGTGTGGCAGTACCCCGGTTGGATCGGCCGGCAGCTGTAGACAAACTGTCGACAGTATGCTCCTACCAGATAAGACTCACCTTTTGGTTATTAAGCTCATGTAGGCCATGTTCTAGCGCAAAGTGATGTGCCTGGAGTGCTTCATGTACGTCGCCGTTGTCGCCTTGATGCTGGCCACCCGGCGAGAACTGTTGCACCCGTTGCTCCGACTGGAAACAAGATAATCAATGAATTACGATTTGATTATTTTTTGTCTTTTGTGTGGTAAGGTTTTACTGCCACTCGTTACTTGCTTATGGCAGTCGTAAAAATCTGTACAGAGTTTCGTCAGGCAAATGGGTAGCAGCTCTATTTTTGGAAACATTATATTATAATTGCTTGTGGGATCTGGTTGAGCCATATTTTCTTTCCTAAATTCTTTATTTTTTTTTTTACTCTGTACTAAATTTTGAAAATTTATACATGTATATAATTTCGAAGAGCATCATACTGGAGCTAATACCATATGTTGTACGAAGTATACAATTATATATATTTAAAAGATTTAAAATGTTACAGCCCGCTGAGTTTCTTGCCGGATCTTCTCAGCTTGTTCGCGTTCTGATTCGATGATAGATTTTTGTATTGTGTTCAAACGATATGTACCTAAATTTGACAATATGTAAGTGCCTTTAAGGGACTTATGCAGAATAAATGATTTGATTTGATTATCATCATCATATACAGGCTTGAGCCTCCTTTACAATCGGAGGGAAAGTGATTCACACCAAGCTGATTGTCTAATCATGTTGATTGTCTAAACGTTGGTACAAGGTTTTATTTAGTTTTCCTTCTCTTGCATAAATGTTGTATCATCATCATTTGGGCTCATATACGTCCCACTGCTGGGCTCGAGCCTCCTCCATAATAGGAGGGAAATTGACCTTATTATACCATGCTGGTGGGACAGGTTGGTATAAGGTTTTGTTTCGAGTCTACCATCTATTGCATAGATGTCATATGCGTAATATATCCCTTATTCGTCTTTTACGACACGCACGGGTATGAGAGGGGGTGGTGAATTGTATTCTTACTCCGTCACTACACGAAAAATGAGAAAGATGTTATATGCATATTATTAATTCGTTAGACGTCTTTTATTAAACCCACGAGCAATATAAGAGTTAATAATATTTTAGCCACCACTCAACACATTTGACAAGAATAAATATTAATTACTTTATTTTGATTTATGTTAATTTGATGATATATATTTTTTATTAATACTTTTAGTGTTAAAAATTTGTAATATGTGTTAATAAAAGATTTTTATTGCTTTCTTTCCATTGGCCCTTCAATGACCACTGGTGAATGCTACAAGCATACTGCGCAGAACGGTGTTATGCCATCTTCAACTAACAATTCCCTGTGTTTTTGAAAATGTTAGCAATAAAATCTTCCTATTCTTAGAGCCGACTCACTCAGTAACACAATCACATCGATTATTAATCATTCCTAACGAAAAAAAATTGTTAGCTGTGCCCAAACCAAGCTTAAGTGAAAAATGTGAGGCGTGTGAATGAAGCTAAAGCAGTTTTTATTGCTAATGATATGTGGCATTGCGGATCTAAGTATATTTAAATCTATGCAAGAACATGACTTAATAAGGGCATGATTTAATTGCTTGTAATATCGGCAGTTCTTGGCGATTTTCAGGGTGACGTCAGTGCATCTAGTGGGGGATTCTCCTATATTTGATTAAAATATAAATAATTAAAATAATAGAGATATAAAGATTATAAAATAATTACAGCCCACTGAGTCTATTTCCGGATAGATTAGACCTATTCTCCTACAGATGCCCATATTTCGGATTTCATCTCGTAGACAAAAACCGAGCAAAGCTCTTTCCCTAAACGACTTTGATTTTTTTATAAGGCCAACATTTAGAGACGCTGTTTTTGGATTAAAGTTTTATTAAATATTAAGTTAATGTTGTTATCTTTTTATATAAATAAAAATACCTGTGGTAGTTTTACATAATAACTTGCTATAATACCCTCCGGCGTCCCTACTGGCGACAAATGCCAGTTCCATCCGAATGCCGCGCCATCTTCTGAAGCTTTCTGTGAAAAAAATAGACTTTTCTTTTGTACTTTAGAATTTCCCACCTGATGGTTGTATGAGTCATCCACATTACTTGGGGTCGACTCGATACGTACTCTTCTTTTAACGTGTTGCAAATATGGCCGCTAGCCTAACGTCAAACCCTCTTGAGGAAACAGCATTAGATGTAACACGAAACAAGATAGGCTAAATAAGCCAGTAAATAAGAGGATGTACAACTACGTGAAGCGCAGCAGTACAGCACCACGGGTTAAACCAAGGTTAAGAAACCTATATGTGAGCTTTAGGATTGGTTGCAATAGAAAATATGGCAAAAACAGCTGAACGCACGCCAGTTTTCTCAAGTTGCTACAAGATCCGTATAGTATACCTACTACTCCAGACATGACTTGCAGACAGTTTAACATGAAGTCCCGCCGCTCATTACGCTAGAGAATGCACACCTAAAGGAGATGGTGAGTTGTTTGTTGTTGGTGAATATTGACAAAATGGTGAAGGTGCTTGTTTAAAATAGAATAATTTGCTTCTAAAATTCCCTTGGCCGTTGAGAGACTGGGCTACATAGTGGTCAATTTCCAGCCAAGTTTTTTCTAAAAGTTCACGAACAGATAGAAAGAATAGATGACGACCCTTTGCTGATGAATCCCACCTTTCCTACCATTCGGTCAGGAGCTCATCGTACACGACAGCTTGCAACACAAAAACTCTAGTAATTTTATTACGATCGCGTGGTAAAAGAAAATTGTTAATCATGTTTTCCTTAGTGAAATAATACATTGACGCGCACCTTTGTATCTCCAAGTCGACCGAGAGTACACCCGAAAGTGCTGGTGAGGCTTCGGTGCTAACTGTTCGGTATGCCTTACATAGGAATAATAGCGCTAATTGACTCGGTAGTAATTTACGCTGCGCCGCGCCTATGGTGGCAAGATCAGCCTAGACTGGTGCACCATAATATAAAACGATAATAAAACGAAGGCCACAGGTGGAAGTTGAAATTCTAGTAAATGCATAAAATTTTCGTTTCGCCTTTTCACCTACAGTTTTAATATGTTCAATGAACGGTAATTTTTTTTCTAGGTTCAGGACGAGATAACAGCCTGACTCTTTTCTCTTAACCATCGTATTATTAAATTTTAAACCTGGCGTCAACCGCAAATTACCTTTCAGCAAAAGATACGTTTTACGTTTTGTGAGGAGCGAAAATAGGTCGATTTTTTTAACGGGTATATCAAAATTTTTAACGGGTATGTCAAAAAGTTAGTAGCCCTTTTAAATTTTATTCATTTTTTTTTTGTGTTTTCACAGATAGCGCGCACGTTTTACAATAAATAAATCACCCGGTAGTCTCTACCAGTATTAGTAATAAATAAATAATTGATATTACGATCATAATGATTACGGAAGAAATGTTCTTCATAAGTTACAATGGCCATATAAGCAAGTAAAACTAACTGGTATCAAGTAAAAGTGGTTATGAGACAAAACATAAGGAAAGTGTTCATAGTATTTCTAAACGTTCTCATAATTTTCTTGATGTAATATACTGGTTATATTTAATTAGATTCAGTTAGGTGTAATGAGCAATTTAATAAGAAAAAGGAGCCGTCGCTCAGGATGCCTGGCAGATGTGAAACATCTGTGCTGGACGTCGATGGCTCTTTTTGCGAAGAGGTCATCTCAAGGAAGGAGGCCGCGGAGCGGGAACGCGAGGCACTCGCGTCCACGAACTCGCTTCGCAGGCGGCGGCCAGGGAGGGGGAGGCGGCGATACGCGCATCTCCTCCCACCGCCTTAAATCACGACAGGTCGTGGCCAGATAGCCTAGCGTAGGGGTGTCGGGGATCGAATGTCAAAAGACGATCTCTCTGGCACCCCGTAAAAGCGCGGAAGGGACCGCTGTGGTTTTAGTGGGTATTCCGGCAGCATAGGCAGCCGGCGAGTCCCACACTCCCCGCCATCAGACGCTGGCGGGGGTTAGTGCGTAAACTGCATTTCCACAGCGTCAAAAAAAAAAAAAAAAAAGGATGTGAAACATCTAAATAATTTTGTACAAGTATATTTGCATAAAAGAATAAATTATGACCGGAACTAGGTTTTATTTCGAGTTTTGCTTCTCTTACACAGATGTTACATTCATATTATATACCTTAGTCGTCTTATACGACATCCACCATCCACGGGCAAGAGAGGGAGTGATGAATTGTATTCTTACTCGGTCACCACATGGAAAAGTTAATATGTTAAAATATAAAATCTGAATAATTTAGATATTTAGGTTATTTCTGTTTTTATACTTGATGGTGGCAAACGAACAGGCAGCACACCTGACGGTAAGCGATACTGCCGCTCATAATCCTTTGCAATACCGGTGGCATAGCTAGGCTAATGCTTACCGTGAATAAAATGCTCTTCTTAAACATCATTTAAAGAAGGACATATCATAGCGCTCGGGAAACATAGCAGCAGGTAGGTTATACCAGAGCCTGAATGTACGTGGGAGAAATGGTCGCTAGAAACGTACAATTACCATAGCGTTTCTAGGTGAAATGTATGAACCCTGCTACATTGTCGAGTGGTACGTTGGTATAGAGTAACGGCAGTACTAAGTCAATCAGTTTCTTATAGCACTCCCTATGAAAGAGCCGGTAGAGTACACAGAATGACCCAATTTCTGTCTACCATTCCAGCGATTACAATCTGTCCGTGAAATTGGGATCACCGACGGTTCGATCAGCACGTCTTTGCATAAAGTCAGGTGGGTCTAATTGATATTTAGGCGCCCCTGCCCAGAGATGTGAGCAGTACTCCGCATGAGGACGAAATTATGCTTTGTATGGCACCTGACGCTGTTTCGGTGTGAAGTACCGCATGGCTCTGTTCAGGACGCCGAGCTATTTGCTTGCTAATTTGCCTTTGTTCTCCAAATGACACCCAATGCATGACATTTATGGTATTTATGGTTATATTGTTATTTATTACAATTCTAACAGAAATGTAGTATTAAAAGGGAATAATGTATAAATGTTTTTGTGCGTGTGAAATATCTTCCGTAAACACGACAATGTGAGCGAGAATTTATTTATCATACGCAGGGCCATTCTCGCCTAATTGATAAAACGATTGGATTTACAATTGATGTTGTTTCAAATAACACACAGGGCAATCATTTTTAACTTGCAAAACATGTTTTTATAAACATGTTTGATGATTACAAAATGATGTTTAGATAATATGCGACAATAGATATGATTGTGTGGGCGGATTTTGATTACAATAATTCACTATCCCACTTTCTCTGAGTCGGTTAAGTTGTCGCAGAAGTTATTGTACGGAAGTAGAATAGAATAGCATTTATTGTTACTTAATAACAATTATAATACATATTTTTATAATTAATTTTGATAACAGGGGAATGCTCAGCATTGTGCTGCATAGAAATTATGCAGGGCTGGTTTTCAACAAACCCCTTTCCTCAAATATATAAAAAAGAAAAATAATGAAAAGAGAAAAAAAAGAAAAGAAATAAAATAATTAACAATAATAATGATAAAGGTATTGAAGGCAGACGACAGTTTTTAAATCAATAGTCTTAAGTTAACCAGTCCATCGAATCTCCAACCCCATAATCAGATTTTAGATGCCATCATCACGCAATAGTTTTACACCTACCATTGGCAGTCCACGAGTGTTAGAAGCAGGCGTGGAGTGTTATCGGTAGACGTTCGATCCCAATTTTAAATTCAATTTCTCCAAAGGCGTGTCCAATCCCCGTTTAAGCCTATCAAAGGAGTATTTTCCCTAGGAAGAGTTCGTGAACGAGGAGAATGATAATAATATAAATAACATTAATGAATCTAATTATGAAGGATGTGCTTTTATATGATGAGTCGCTTTTTCATTTTTGTGTGTGCGAGTGTTGAGTGTTTGTTTGCGTGTGTGTATCTGTATCTATGTGGGCAGCGATTGACATATGCATTTATTTGTAGCTTATTTCATGTAATTATTCAGTTCGTTATATAAATGTCGCATCAAATATGGTTAAATAAGTAAGATGTTATTCGTACACTTCCATCTGCATTGCACTTATAGAAAGGTTTCAAGAGGTTTATTATCATCATCAGCAAATATAGGTCCCAGTGCGGGGCTTGAGCCCCCTTCACAACAGGAGGGAAATGATACTAAGCTGCTCAAGCGTGTTGGTTTTATTGCGAATTTTTCTTCTCTTGTGTAGAAGTTACCTTGCGTTTTTTTTTGGGTGGGCTACGGTCAGTGCACTCCTCGTCCGTCCGTCCGGGGCGACAGAGGGACGTAAGCACACACACCCGTAACCCACCCGTAAGACCCGTCGCCTTCGTCGTAGCGCCGACCACCGGAGCAGGTGACTTAACGTCAGTTGTCAGCTCGACGGAATATCCCCCTACTTGGAGTACCCTTCCATCGCCCGCGGTCCCCCCCTCGGGGAGGACGTCGGTCTTTCCTCACGCGGTCGGCCTCTCGGCGGGTGACGGGCTAACTCCCCGGTCACGTCACTCGCGGCCTCAGCTAGGAAGTTATTTTGCGTATGAAATAGTCGTCTTTTACGACACTCACGGGCAAGAAAACGGGGGTGGTGAATTGTATTCTTACGCCGTCGTTACACGGAAAAACTTGGCGTTCACTGTTAGACTATTATATATACTAGCAACTCGCCCTCGCTTCGCTTCGGTTTTAGTCACCTATCCGCGTAGTCAATATAGTCTATGTTACTCCCTGAAATTATAGCTTTCCATCGGTGAAGGAATTTTTGAAATCGATCTAGTAGTTTCGGGGCTTATTCAATACAAACAAATCTTTCCTCTTCATAATATTAATGTACATGTAAAAAGTATTAATAAATCATTTGAATACACGGTTTTAAATCAATGTTTCGGAAGTGGCAATAAGGCGCATACAAATAAAGCAATAAATATCTTAAGCTGTTACTATTTATTTGGTTTTCAGCGCAGTTTTTCAGCGATAAATCATTCCTTATTGGCAGTTTAGTATGTAATGTGAAAGTATGTTTATATTATTTGATTTCGTATATATCTATCAGGCTATTAATGTCTGCTGTTGAAAAAAAAACTCTCCAAGGTAGATGCTACTGTGGGGCAACGCCCCAAGAGATGCGTCGGGGAGGTTCTTCGCAAGGTTATCCTTTCGGGTACCATAACTCACGCGGTTTTTCTCCTCTATGCTATTCAGCCTTCCACTGATACCGAATTTGACGTTCATTGCCAGCCCAGCGGTTTCTCTAGCCGAGGTCGTAGGACTGGACTGAGGATTTAGTCCGTCATCCGCCGAGAGGCCGATCGCGCGATGGCTACTCGTACTCCGCAGGGGTATTCCATCGGGCCGACCACCGAAGACAAGTTACTCTGCACCAGTGGTCGGCCTAACGACGAAGGCGACGTGCCACGGGTAGGTTACGGGGCCGCGCGTCGCCTCTCTGTCACCCTGGACGGAGCTGGGCGGCGGGGGCGCTGACGCCGCTGACCGTAGCCCACCCAAAAAAAAAGCCCGGCGGTTTACTCTTTCGAGAACGATACGATACCCTTCGATACCCCGGCAACAAAACGCTCATCGATCAATATGCTATGTTATAAAACCAAAGGCTTCAGAAATTGAAGTCGTATCCACCTCTCAGAAACATGAAATGGAGATATTTTCACTCAACCAGTCAAAATCATAATTTTATCGAAGAATGTCTACGTTCGTTCATGAATTCTACGCAGACGAAGTTGCAAACAAAAGCTTATATAAAATATTTTTATAGATGTAAGAGCATTTTAAAATAAATGTCAAAAATGCTTGTTTTCCAATAATTTTGTAAATAAATAATCCTATATCATTTGAATGGCCACTTTAAAGTCTCAAGCAGGAAATGAACCCATTGCCTTTCACCATCGCTAAGTATTACATAACTAAATCCACATATTATATAAGTAAGGGCGTACTGTATACTACGTTAAAAAAATGGTAAACTCTTTAAAAATATTACTTTTAAATTGTTAATTTACGTAAAATCTTTTAAAGTGTACAGTTAAAAATCTACTAAATATTCTATAATAAATTTTTCGAAAACAAAATTGATTTTAAAGCATGTTAATATTTTTAATTTGCATACTCTTTTTATTTACAGATTTTTTTTAAGACATTTATGACTATTTGTTTTTTACTTTTTAATCGACTATAAAAAAACTTTTTTTTAAAGACCGCGCCTTCATGAAGGGAAATAATCGTTGTATTGCGGGGACTTTACATACATATGATTAACGAACACAAATATGTAATTTGTTAGACGAACAATTTGTGGACTCAAACTCAGAAGAACAATTTGTGGATCGCACAAAATGTTGTCCTGCGCGGGATTCGAACCTGGCACTGTAGGTTTTATTTACCACTATGCCATCTGTGCTGCCTGTGTGGTGACGGATTAAGAATACAATTCACCACTCCCTATCTTGCCCGTGGAAGCCGTAAAATCAAATTATACCTAAATAAAACTATTTTTACGGATTTTATTGTATCTATATTTGATTTCTGATTGTCCGACATTTGAAACACTTTACAGCGTTTATGGTAACGGGTAGATTTATTTAATTTTCATTATAATTATCTCAGCCTATATATGGCCCACTTTTGACTCAGGTCTCGTCCATCTTAGGAGGGGAATTGACTTACTATTCCACTCTGGTCAGGCGTGTTGAAATAGGGTTTTGTTTCGAGTTATCCTTCTTTTATATAGATGTTATATGCTTATCATAATCCCTTAGTCGTCTTTTACGACATCCACGTGCAAGATAGGGAGTGGTGAATTGTATTATTACTCTGTCACCACACAGAACACGGAATTTAATTTTACAAAATAAGTATAAAATAAATTTGTCTGTGTGCTGACGGAGTAAGAATACAATTCACCACTCCCTCACTTACCCGTGGGTGTTGTAAAAAACGACTAAGGGATTAGATATGCATATAACATCTAGGTCAATTTCCTTCCTATAGTGGAGGAGGCTCGAGCCCAACAGTGGGCCATATATGACCTGCATATATAACTATAGTGATGTATAAATTAGGAAAATGTAAAAGATAATTACAATCTTACATGCAATTTTCAACACTTCAATGATTTTATAGTTTGACAAAATTCTTAACTAGAATATCCAGCATAACAAGAAATTATTTAATGCTTTCTGATGTTGTAATTATTAAACATTAAATTTGTAGTAATTATTATGACATTTTATTAATTTAAACCTAACAAATCTAATATCCAGCACCGGATCGGATCGCGGCCTCACTGAGAAAGATCCGGCAAGAAAACTCAGGAGGGCATGATGCTAAATTATTATTATTGATTTGATTTAAAACGCGACTTACTTTATTTTACTAAAAGGTTTTGGATTTAAAATATAATCTTCAACTATTACCAACGTCCGTGACCATGACCGCTGTAAAGTGTTCGAAACGTCAGGCAATCAAAAATCAAATACAAACGCGAAGAAATTATTTATTCAAATTAAATCAGATTTGTTATTATTCAATGCAATTTATACGTATAGTACCATAAAAAGATTGTATTATAATCCTAGATAAGTCTTAAGCGTTCGTAACATGGACTTTCTCTCGCGTCAGGAAGTGGCTGCCTTGCAATTGTTAGGGGGTATTGTTCAATGCCATACAATGAGATATTTCTCATACGTTTTATGATTTATGAATGTATTTTAATCATATTTGTATCAAACACTTATATTTTATTGTTGTCTGTATGAATTGTGAACTAAAAATGACTGCTATAATTATCGCTATTAAGAACATTTTGTTAGAAAAAAATATTTCAACACAATCGAGGACGTATGAATCCCGCTTGTGAAATGTTCGAATTTTATTCTAGATTTCTTGATCTTTTCATATGACGAGGATTGGATTTTTGATGTGAAACATCTATAGGCGAGGGTGAACCTGATCGTTGGCGTGGCGTTAACGCCACGCTTGGATATGTGCATTTGTGTAACGAAACCATAACCTGTTTTAGAAATTTGTACAACGCCATCTAGTGAGCTCTAAATAAATTATTAACCTAAACACATACCTATAGTGTATACTAACAAAAATAAATGTTTATTGAATAAATATCGTTATTTTCTGAAAAAAATTGTAATATTTTATTAATACTTCATGCCATATTAGTTCCTGTCGTAATCTGTTCTTTTATGCATATACACTTGTACAAAATAATTTCGATGATTCACATCTGCCAGACTTCCTGAGCGACGGCTCCCTTTTTTTCATGTTTAAATTTTATATGTGATAGGACCACATTGTTGATAGTTGCCTGTCTACAGCCGCAGACCGGTCCATCCGGAGTAGTACCACACTCTCACAGAAAATCAACGTCCGAGTCTGACCCTAGCCCAACAGTGGGACGTGTATGGGCTGAGACGATGATGAGTTAGTTTCGTCCAACATAGATTTCCAACCCTAAAATTAATTGTCCACCCACTATATTCTTACACTAGCAGCGCCCGGCGGTTTTACCCGCATAGTTCCTCTTTCCATGGTAATATCGAGATAAATTATAGCCTATGTGTTATTCTGGTACATAAGCTATATTGTTGTGAAGTTTCATCAAAATCCATTCAGTAGTTTTTGCGTGAAAGAGCAACAAACATCCTCACATCTAAACTTCCGCGTTTATAATATAGTCTGCGAAAGTAGTCAAGACCTACTCGGAAACTTTGAAATGGGGAGTCCTACCCCACCCGACGTATTCTCCAGACGTTGCTCTCTCGGAGTATCACTTGTTTCCATCAATGGCACACGGCCTGACTTTCCAGCACTTTCGGCCTTATGAAGAAGTAAAAAATTGGATCGATTCGTGGATCGCTTCAAAAGATGACCAGATTTTTCAACGCGGGATTCGTACGGTGCCCAAAAGATGGGAGAAAGTAGTGGCAAACGATGGACAATACTTTGAATCATAAATGTACATATGTTTTTTTTTTTTTGGTGTGGGTTGCGGTCGGCGCGCTCCTCGCACCACTCTGTCCGGGGAGACAGAGGGGCATAAATGTACATATAACCAGTTTTATACAATAAAGCCTCGAATTTTGGAAAAACTAGCAAAGTTAGTATTAGTAGGATATGTTATTGTGCTGAATGTGTGTATGCGACTGAACTCATCCTAAGCGGCTGGGCTAATTTTAATAAAACATTTTTATTTGTTCAGGTCAATTTAAGAATAGTTTCTAATTTAAGAATCGGAAGCGGTAGGTGGTGTTGCAATGTTGAAACGATGATGATGAAACAAATCCTTTATTTTTATTTTTTTTTATTTGTACTGAATAACATCTGTAGGGCTAATTATTATCCGGACCGGGGATTTAGTCCGGGCACCCGCGGAGAGGTTAGCCTCGCGATGGCGATTGGCGTCCCAGTAGGGGACGTCGAAGGGAGAGGGTACTCCTGGAGTGCGCCGACCGTAACCCACCCCGAAAAAAGGGCTAATTATTATAGAAGAGCAATCAGCCCTCGCTTCGCTTCGGTTTGAGTCGTTTTACCCGCGTACTTCCCGTTCCCGTGGGAATACCAGGATAAAATATAGCCTAGTTTACGCGCTAATATTATAGCTTTCCATTGGTGAAAGAATTTTTGAAATCGGTCCAGCCGTTTTGAAGATTACCCGGAACAAACAGACAGACAGACAGACAAAAATTTTTTAATCTGTATTTTAGGCATAGGTGTCGTGCAAATAACCATGTGAACATGAAAAAGCCTATTATTTTGACATTACAAACAGACACTCCAATTTTATTTATTGGTATAGATATATATTTTTAAATATAGTAAATAAATTTATCTCTCATTGTAAAAAGCTGACAATAAGACATACATGGGCTTAAGAAAAATAGTTAAATTGTGCTGTGCAGACTGAATGTACATGAATTCGTGATTTTTACTGACGTCGTGAATCTTTAAGCCACAGCATCATAAGTGCAAAAAAAAAATAAACTTACCGTGTCTATGTATTGGCTGAGTACTGATGTCACGCCCAACGCCAACCACAATCGTAACCACTGAAAATAATAAGTATATTGTCATCATCATCGTCAAAACCATCATCATTTATCATCATTTAGTCTTTGTCATCCACTGCTGGATGGAAACCTCTCTCATAGATCGCCATGCCATAGGTCTCTGCAGTCAACAATTCCCAACGGCTTTCATTAAGTCAGTCGGTATATCTGGTAGGCTGTCTCATACTACGCTGTCGGATACGTGGTCATCATTCGAAAAACTTTCCTTCCCATCCGTTGACAGTTTGTCAAACGCTGTGGACCTGTCTATTGCCACTTCAGCATATTAATTCTTGGTGGTATGTCAGTTACACCCGTTATTCTACAAATTTCCGTATTCGGGGTCCAATCTCGCAAATAAATCTTGAAAATAGTCCATTCCATAGTATGTTGAGCGATTTTGAGTTATAAAACTGACATTGGTCCACGTTACCGTGCCGTATGCGATCATTATTAACACACACTAGTCATAGACCTGAGCTTTCAGACAGAGATTTTCGATGAGGAAATCCCCCTAAATTACCGCATATTCATTTAATAAAGTGGGCGTCCATAAATTACGTGAGGTGTTTTTTTAAATTTTCTGTCCCTCCCTGCCCCCCTGATGAGATGTCGTGAGATTTTATTCAATCTCCCTCCCCATCCCCCAATCTCACGTGAGATTTTTCAAAATGTGGGTTTCTTACGTAAACGCGTTGGATTTTTATTGTAAAACGAAAAAAAAAATTTTCCTTCGTGCTTTTATTTACGACTAGTTAAGACTAGTAATCAATATTGCTGAGAGTTTAATTATAAGTGTAATAAAAATTTAATTTGTAATAAAAATTGTTTCAATCAGAAAAAATTGCGTGATATTTGCCGAGACTCCCCCCCCCCCCTCTCTCCAACGTAAGATTAGATGAGATTTGACTCGACCCTCTCCGCCCTTAAACATCTCACGTATTTTATGAACGCCCCCAAATGAATAAGCTTTCCATGTGGTGACGGATTAATAATACAACCACTCTCTGATCCGTGAAAGTCGTAAAAGACGACTAAGGAATAAATTATGTGTATAACATCTATGCAAGAGAAGGAAAACTCGAAATAAAACCCTAAAACCAACACATCTGACGAGCGTGGAATAGTAGATCAATTTTTCTCTCTTTGTGAAAAGGCCCGAGCACAGCAGTGGGACGTATATCGTCGAGGTTAAGCTTAACTATGAATTATTATTTGATGTCTAACGAGGGAAGTCAGGACTAAAATAGGCTTTGTAATAACATTACATGTTGTGTTAGAATATATAATACTTATTATATCCCTTATAGTTGTCACAAAATAAGAGGCCCGTTTTGACACTTAGTCTTACCGATGTATTTAGTGATAAACCATACGAGTACTGACTCGATACTCACGATAAATCGAATCAAGTTTATATGAGTATATAATCGATTTGAATATGTATTGTAAAGTGCATTGGATTAAAGTTCTGATTTGAAAATTTTACTTAAACTGTGATATTGTAGATATTTTGAAATGATACAATGCTACGAATGGTCATTTTTCTATCATTTAATATTTTTGTTACAATAACATTCACTCAATCACAAAAATATCAAGAAAAAGTGAATCTTCAGTCAATCGTTTTCTTAAGACGATCAGCCAAAATTGTCACTTGAACCATCGTCACCCATATATATATTATTTCATTTTAATATTGTAAATATTGACGTCTCGAGTTTAGAGTAAAAATCACTACACAGCTGGTGAAATTCTATAATTAGTTGGTCTAAATACTAGTATTCAAATTAATAACACCGGCTAAGTACGAGTCAGCCTTAAAAAATAAATCTTGATCGATTTATTTTTCCTTAACCGATTATTAATAATCTGTGGACAATATGAAAAAAATCGTTATGCCACAGCACATAGCCCAGTGGGCGGTACCGGTCAATGAAACCTTCAAAACATTTCGATGGGTAAAAAATAGAAAACTTCTTGGGCGTGAACTGTCAAAACGGGCCGTTTATTTTGTGACAACTATAGTTGTCTTATATGACATCCACGAGTAAGATAGGGAGAGGTGAATTATATTCTTACTACGTTAACACACGGCAATGTGAAAATTGAAAACTATGAAAAACAGTTATTATTTGGATATTTAAATTGTTTGTGTAATCTTAAATATGTAAATTAAAGCTTTTTATATTTATCTTGATTGATCTATCGTCTCAGATATAGTCACATTGTCTACATACAGAGTGTTAGCTCTAACAAGTTACGTGACTATTGTCGACTATATCGATAATAACTTACACGAATTTACACCCCATGCAATAGAAATTATCATTTCAAAAATAATACAGTAGTCCAATATATGTAAATTATATGTTTGTAAAGTCCCTTCCGTGTGGTGACGGAGTAAGAATACAATTCTTTACTTTTTTCTTTGGGGTCGGCTGCGGTCAGCGCGCTCCTCACACCACTCCGTCCAGGGCGACAGAGGGGCGTAAGCACGCACACCCGCGATCCACCCCATGTGCACGTCGCCTTCGTCGTTGGGCCGACTACCGGAGCAGGGTTACTTGTCATCAGTGGTCGGCCCGACGGAATACCCCCTATTTGGGGTACCCTCCTATCGACCGACATCCCTCCCTCGGACAACTCATCACTTGCCCGTGGATGTCGTAAAAGACGACTAAGGGATATGATATGTAGAGTATGTGAGAAGGAAAACTCGAAATGAAACCCTATATGAACATGTCTGACCAGTATGATGTAGTAGGTCAAATTTTCTCCCATTGCGTAGGAGGCCCGAGCCCAACAGTGGGACATATGTGGGCTGTGATGATGATGATGAAAGTCCCTGCAATATAAGGATTATGCCGGGTCAGCCACGAAGGACAAGGTATTCGGTATCGGTGGTCGGCCCAATGGCGAAGCAGAGGCGATACGGTGGGTTATAGGGCCGCGTGCCTTCGTCATTTCGGTTGGAGCGGACGTCGTGGGGGGGTTGACCATAGCCCACCCCAAATAAAAAATACAAGGCTTATTTCCTTAGTGCAGAGAGTTGTCTTTAAACAAAAATAATATAGGTAATAATAAGAAATAACTACTCACCATTATGGTCAAATGTGTGTAAAAACTTTTTATCCTGTGCTCTTGCTTTAGTTTTTCTTATTTGGCAATATATCTGAAACAATAGTCATAAATTATTAATTATCCGTGTGATGACGGAGTAAGGATACAATTCATCACTGGGGCGGCATCAGGCGCTGGTATTCGCGCCTGATGCCGATGCAGCAGAGGCTGCAGGTGACCAGACCGGGAATTTTCGGCCGTCACCCGCGGAGAGACTGACCTCGCGACGGCGACCGACATGCCGGGAGGACGTCGACGGTACCCCTTCAGGGTATGTCGTCGGGCCGACCACTAAAGACAAGGAGTTCTACGCCAGTGGTCGGCCCAACGACGAAGGTGACATGCTATCGGGTGAGTTACGGAGCCGCACGCCACACCTCTGTCGCCCTGGACGAAGCCGGGTGGCCGTTGCGCCGACCGTAGACCTTCCCAAAAAAAAAATTACCCTCTTTTCTTGCCTCGTACCAGTCAACTAAGATAGAATGCAGGTAACATCTATGCAAGAGAAGAAATAAGTGCGAGTCGAAGTCGCGCACGAAGGGTTCCGTACCATTAAGCATAATATTATGTATACATATTTAAAAGATTAAGAAAAAAAATGACTGCCCGCTGAGTTTCTTGCCGGATCTTCTCAGTTTGTGGCCGCGTTCCGATCCGGTGGTAGATTATTGTATTGTATTCAAAACTGTAATTTGACAATATGTAAGTGCCCTTAAGGGGCCTATACAGAATAAATGATTTGATTTGATTTGATTATCTATAATAAACGGCGAAAACTTCTTTTATTGTATGGGAGCCCCCTTAATTATTTATTTTATTTTAATTCATTATATTTAAAGAGAACATAAAACTAAATATTCTATGAATAGTTAAAGCGTCTACCTGTCACCGTTATTAGTATCGAGCAAGAAACGGTTAAAAAATCAAGTTTGTTGTATGGGAGCCCCCTTAAATATTTATTTTATTTTATTTTTAGTATTTGTTGTTATAGTGGCAACAGAAATACATCATCTGTGAAAATTTCAACTGTACCCAACCAAAAACTCGAAATAAAATCTTATACCAACCCGCTTGTGAATAAGTCAATTTGCCTTCCATTGTAAAGGAGGCTCGAGCTCAGCCCTTGAGTGTCGTAGAACACTTGCTTTATATAGATTAGGGTCAGCTCCATCTGCCGTCAGGTCAACCATTACATTCCCAAAAAGGGTTGATATCAGGCAAGCAATCGGTCATACAACTACTGTCCATAATGATTTCTGATGTTTACGCGAGTTTACACATTGTAAGTAAAACTATTTTACGAAAATCGGTCCAGCCGTTTAGGAGTTCCAAACAGGAATTACAAACACACGACCAGAAGATTTATATATACGACTTGGTGGCAGCACTACCGTGCCCCCAGATATATAAAGATTTTGTTATGAATAATTATCTGCTGCACATCTGTCCGTCAATTTCACGTACCACTAAAGTTATAGAGCTATTTGCTTGCTCGACTCACACAAAAAAGCGGAACTAATTAACAACACTGTCAGAGAATAGTACAAGGCAATTAATCACTGGTACATGAAACAATAGTTTTAAATATAAGGCTGAGTACAGACCAAACGAACGAATGAATGTTAACGAATGTCTGTGTACATTCGTTCACCTGTGTCATGCTGGTCATAATTATGTTTCATGAATGAAATGCTAATCAGAATTAGGTTAATCATGATTAACCGAAACCGTTTTGGTGACTGAATAATTCACCACACTTATCTTGGCTATTTTTTTGGGGTTGAGCCATAGTCAGCGTACTCGCCACTCGGCTCCTTCCGGAGTGACAGAGGAGTGCGGCCCCAAGACCCACCCCCACTCGTAGCAAGTCATCTTCGTCGTTGGGCCGACCGCTGGTGCAGAGTTTCTTGTCGTCAGTGGTCGGCCCGATGGAGCATTCTCGAGCGGAGCACTCTCTCCTCTCGATGTTCCCTCTCAGGGACATCGGACACCGTCGCGCGGTCAGCCTTTCTGCGGTTGAAGGACTAAATCTCCGGTCCAGTCAGCCGCGGCCTCGGCTAGGGCGCCATCAGGCACAACCCCTATCTTGCCTATGAATGTACCGTTAAAGACGGCTGTATGTATGCATAATATGCAAGTTAGCAGAGAACAAAACTCAAAATAAACCAGGCCATCTGACCAGTCATAAGAGGGATACTATACGGTAGGTTATAGGGCCGCACGCCGTTCATTCGTCGCCCCGGAGAGATTGGACGTAGGCCTCCTTCATGTTACGCCACAAAGTGCGATTCTGTGCCGCCTACTACATCCAACGACGCCCAGCAACTTCGCCCACCAGATCGTCGGTCCACCTAGTGGAGGGGCGTTCTACACTGCGTCGTCCGATACGTGGTCGCCACTCGAGAACCTTCCTTCTCCAGCGTTTGTCCGTTCGTCGAGCGATGTGGCCTGCCCATTGCCACTTCAGCATGCTAATTCTTCGTGCTATGTCGGTTACACCCGTTCTTCTGCGAATTTTCGTATTCCGAATTCTACCTCGCAGAGAAACACTGGCTGTCGGTGGTATATTAATATCCATTTATAAGAAGCGAGTTTATATTATTCGACTCTTTGCTTAATACGACACGAAAATGTGCGATATATTTGTCTGTCTACAACCGCTGGCCGGTCCGTCCAGGGTAGTATTACACTCATGCGGAAAGTCGACGTTCGAGTAGTAGCAATTTGTTAGTGCACTTCATTCGGTGAGCAAGAAAGCCGGCAGCCCAACTTTCTGAGGGCGTTTGCGTGTGATGGATTTTGGTGATGGCTTTAGCATCACTGAACCTTATTGCACGCATTCACAGTTTCTTCACATTAGGCAACGGCCCAAAGGTCCGTGAGCGGCAGCATTACTTACCATCAGGTATATTGTTTGCTCGTTTACCACCACTTGCAATAAAAAAATAAAGATCGCCACTGACGTTAACCACTCTCGAATTATCAATCACATTCGTTCACTTAGTCTGTACGAGGCCTTTTTTTTTGGGGTGGATTGCGGTCGCCGCACTCCTCGCACCACTCCGTCCGGGGCAACAGAGGGGCGTAAGCACGCACACCCGCAACCCACCCGAACATCACGTCGCCTTCGTTGTTGGGCCGACCACCGGAGCAGGGTTACTTGTCATCAGTGGTCGGCCCAACGGAATACCCCCTAGTGGGGTATGCTCCCATCGACCGACGTCCTCCCCCCTCGGGGAGGACGTCGGTCTTTCCTTACGCGGTCGGCCTCTTGGCGGATGACGGACTAATTCCCCGGTCACGTTAACCACGGCTTCGGCTAGGGCGGCATGAAGCGCAGGTAGCACCCTCCTAGCGACAGTGTACAGGTATTTGGTGAAGCATCCATGCCCCGTCAAAACCTGCACCAGTCGGAAGGAAAGCACCCCGTGCCGCCGTTTTAGCCACTGCATCAGCACCGGCCGGAAGGCCTCTACAGTCCAGACACCATACCGAGGCCTCTCCAGCCGGACTGCCCAACGGGCAATGACGTTTCGGCGGGCGTCGACGCGCCAGGCGGTGAGCTCCCTCAAAAAGACGTCTGTACACGGCCTAATATAAATTTGATTGTTGTATTATGTAAGGGATTTGGTCGCAATTTATCGTTGTACCGTTTTGTTTTTTTTTTTGCTTATCTTCAACGTAAATTCAGTAAAGGCAGACTTCAATAGCGCGTGTGTGAGATAATATCTGTTCTAGATTGTTGAAGCGAAGCTTTATACGGGTGTTCGAGGATCGGCGGAGCGTTACACGATACATATATAGCTTCCCAATAGGAGGGCCGTTTCTCTCCTATTGAGGAGGAGTAGACGTGTATGAGCTGAAACGAGGATATATATCGTGTAACGCTCTCGTGTAACGGTAACATTACTCACACGCATAAAAAGAGTGCCCGATTCTCGAACACCCGTATAAAAGCTTCGCTTCAACAATCTACGACGTCCTCCCCGAGAGGGGGACGACGGTCGATGGCAGGGTACCCCAAATAGGGGGTATTCCGTCGGGCCGACCCCTGACGTCAAGTCACCCTGCTCTGGTCGTCGGCCCAACTACGAAGGCGACGTGCATCGCGGGTGGGTTGCGGGAGTGCGTGCTTACGCCCCTCTGTTGCCCCGGACGGAGTAGTGCGAGGAGGGCGCCGACTGCAACCCACCCCAAAAAAAAAAACACATTATAATATGTTTTTACGTATGTAAGAATACAATTTACCACTCTCTATCTTGCCCGTGGATGTTGTAAAAGACTACTAAGGGATATAATATGCATATAACACCTGTGTAAGAGGAGGAAAACTCGAAATAAAACCCTATACCAACCTGTTTGACGAGCATGGCACAGTAAAGTCAATTGACCTTCTATTGTGGAGAACTTTCGAGCCCAACATATGGATGTACATACATATATGAGCTGCAATCATGATCATGATGAATGAGTCGTCTTTTACGACATCCATGGGCACGAAACGGAGAAGTGAATAGTATTCTTACACCATACGAAAAGATACGCGATTATTATATATAGATATTAGAATAAAATTATTTCTATGGATTTTATCGCGCTTGTATTTGGTTTATACATTTCCGATGTTTTGAACATTTTTCAAGTGAGAATGCGATACAATTCGTATTTAAATTTTTTTTTTTCATAAAGCTCTCTTTATATTCATCTTTTTTTTCTAAAAAATGATTAAATTATAATATTACTCATGCCGTGTCTATATATTTCTTTTTACACTTTTAATCCATATACACATTTGTTATTCATAATTTGAAATATAAATACATTTTAAAATATAATTTTAATTTATTAAATTTTTAAAATGTATCCCTGAAAGAATTTTTAAGATATTTTTTTTCTTAATGATAAACAAAGTGAAAAAATGTTGTAACACTTTAAAAACTATTTAGTCAACATTTTTTTCTAGGCATAATTATAATGTTACAAGAAAAAAAAAGAGTTTGTTTTATAAAATCACGCACTTATTTTTAATTATTTTAAATTTACCGTAATTGTACCGTGTGGTGGCGGAGTAAGAATACATTTCACCAATCCTGTTCTCTCTCTCTCTCTCTCTTGGGATATGATAGGCTGATAACATTTATGCAAGAGAAAGAAAACCCAACCAAACGAAGCGCAGTAACAAATTGCTACTACTTAGACATCGATTTTGTGCGAGAGTGTGGTGCTACCCCGGACGGACCGGCCCGCGGCTGTAGACAGATAACTGTCAACAGTGTGCTCGTGTGGCGACTATCCGCCACTAAGATAACTTGGACCGCAACCCAACAATGCGAAGCAAACCGCTTCGCTAATGAAGATTGGCCCATACAAGAAGACGCAGGTGCGAGGCAGCTGGCGTGCACAGCTGACAGATGTGCGACACACCTGACACCTGCATTCACACCTGCGGTGATATCATTTGCACCTGTGTGGAACACGTGCACATTCGGACCACACGCAGACTGAAGGCTAGTATATATATACCGCCTTTAGCTGTCTATTCATCTATTCATCCATCCGGGGTGAGAGCCCTCAGCGCTCACCCATAGTCCGCGTCAAGCTGTCAAGGCCATCTGCGGCCAACAGCTGTACACACACAAAAAAAAAAAAAAAAAAAATGTCTATTCATCCAGTCGACATACGATATCAGCTCGCACACTTGTACGGTCGTCACTAGTTCTATTATCAATTTATTGTACATAATTTATGAAATGTAAATAAATCGTCAGTCTTAGAAATAACTCTCTTCATTCTTCTTCGCCGTCTCTTCACAACTACCTGCGCCGACTACAACACAAGTGTAGGGTGGCTAATCTCCACACGCCATCCTACATCTGGTGACCCCAACGTCTGAACATGCAACCATTCTACATCTGGTGACCCCGACGTCTGAACATGCAACCATCTACGTGATCTGAACATGCAACCATCAACGCGATCTGTACACGCAACCTGGTGAGCGATTATTTTACTAACAAGACACCGAGTGTGAGAAGCAATGATGAATTATGGCGAGTTACCGCGAGTGTACTTCTTCTATGGCGAAGAACCTGCATTATCGTCCACGCAAATATCAAGACTTATTACTACTGAGATGGTCCTCGACATGAGCAAGCTGGGCGAACTGTCCTACAAGAACACGAGATAGCACCATCAATACTACGACCAGCGAGCACCCCTGCAGCACAATCATCACCTTACAGCGACATGGCACAACAGATCGCCGAACTAACCAGACCACGACTAGGCCGGTTCTACTACGCCGGTACGACTACGCCGGTACGACTACGCCGGTACGACTACGCCGGTACGACTACGCCGGTACTACTACGCCGGTACGACTACGCCGGTACGACTACGCTGGTACGACTACGCCGGTACGACTACGCCGGTACGACTACACCGGTACGACTACGGCGGTACGACTACGCCGGTACGACTATGCCAGTACGACTACGCCGGTACGACTATGCCGGTACTACTACGGCGGTACTACTACGCCGGTACGACTACGCCGGTACTACTACGCCGGAACTACTACGCCGGTCCTACTACGATGGTCCTGTTACGCCGGTCTCGTTTCGCCAGAAGAAGATGACTACTCGACTGCTGACGTCACCCAGTACGCGACACGTCTTAGCGCGTACATGACGAAGCTGTCTCCTTGTCCAACGTCTTGACACACTACATCGCCATTTTACGCATCACACGTCTTCATCTGACAAAATCGCCTGAGAGGTGCTTGGAGACACTATACACCGACCCCTACAAGGCTCAAACCATCATATATGGCTAGAGAAGCTCAGGTTCCGGTCCAACCAGTCCCAGATGACATCAAATGGACTTCCAGTGGAAGAAAAGTACGCCTACTAGACTTTCATCGCCCGTAGCCACGGTCTTCAGGGGGGAGTAATGTGGCGACTATCCGCCACTAAGATAACTTGGACCGCAACCCAACAATGCGAAGCAATCCGCTTCGCTAATGAAGATTGGCCCATACAAGAAGACGCAGGTGCTAGGCAGCTGGCGTGCATAGCTGACAGATGTGCGACACACCTGACACCTGCGTTCGCACCTGCGGTGATATCATTTGCACCTGTGTGGAACACGTGCACATTCGGACCACACGCAGACTGAAGGCTAGTATATATATACCGCCTTTAGCTGTCTATTGATCCACCCCGAGAAGAGTCAGGCGGTCATGTTCACTAGACGAACTGCCCGTTCCTACTCTATCGACAGCATTCCCTCCCTTAAAATTTTCAACAAGCCGGTCACTTGGACCAGGCAGGCCAAATACTTGGGTGTGACCCTTGACGATCGACTCAGCTTCGCCCCTCACATAAAGCAAGTCCGCGCACGGGCAGCCTTTGTGATGGGCCGTCTCCACTGTCTACTCAACTCTAGGTCGCGTATGCCCCTGAGTAGCAAAATCCGACTATACACCACCTGCATACGGCCTATCATGACCTATGCCAGCGTGGTGTTCGCGCATGTTAAGCCACACAGGATCCACAGGCTACAGACACTTCAAAATCGTTTCATGCGCCGAGCTACGGGAGCACCGTGGTTCATACGAAACGTCGATCTCCACATCGACCTCGAACTGCCGACCATCAAGCAGTTTATGAAACGGTGCTCTCAGAGCTACTTTGACTCTGCCATGACACACCCCAACCAACTAGTGGTTGGGGCGGCTTCCTATAGACCCTCCAAAATCTCCTCCATCCGACGTCCTCGTCACGTCCTCGACGAAGAGGACGACAATATCACACTCGCTCAACAAAGAGCCTACACGGCCCGCGAGGCCTTAACAAATAAATATCCGCGGTTCCGCCCTCGCCGTCGAGGTGCGAAACCGCGCCGCGCAAAAGTCACTACTAAAAACGTGGGCACGCCCACTTTGCCTCCAGCGACGCCCCAAGCCGAGGTCCGTTCCCCACAGGGGGAGCCCTTGGGCGATGTCGCTTAGCATACTCTTCTCCGGGTTGAGAGCCCTCAGCACTCACCCATAGTCCGCGTCAAGCTGTCAAGGCCATCTGCGGCCAACAGCTGTACACACAAAAAAAAAAAAAAAAAAAAAAAAAAAAAAAAAAGTCTATTGATTCAGTCGACATACGATATCAGCTCGCACACTTGTACGGTCGTCACTAGTTCTATTATCAATTTATTGTACATAATTTATGAAATGTAAATAAATCGTCAGTCTTAGAAATAACTCTCTTCGTTCTTCTTCTCCTTCTTCTCACATCTACCTGCGCCGACTACAACACAATTGTAGGGTGGCTAATCCCCACACGCGATCCTACAGTCGTACAATTTCAGAAAATCGCTGGTCATTTAATCACTGATTAGTTTGTCATCTGGGAGAGGCCGACCGAGCATTGACTTGAAATGGTGCTCGAAAAGGTAAACCGCCTCAAGACAAGGGCTTGGATACCATTGGCACGCCCAGATGGCGCTAAAGAGATATATGTACAGCAGTTTATGGGGTTACAAGCCGTCGTTCCAGACGGATCAGCTAACCATAGTATGTAGTAAAAGGGCATTTATTATCTTTAAAAAACATTCTAATAAAGCGTATTATATTATATACATAATATTACATAATATAAACACCTGCATCAAAACATTCCCAGTATGTGGTCCACTTGATTAGCCATTACGTTTACCAACAAGACATATCCGTTGTTCACTAGCCCACTTTAATAGCGTCGTGAACATAGATCGAGACATACTTTCATTTTTCATTTCATATATTCACGCCTTTTTCCCATAGGGGTAGGCAGAGTCCACTGCCCTCCACCTGCTACGATCTTTGACATATTCAGCGTAGCAAAGCGGTTCTCTGTGGGCCACTTTTCGCCCCCGACGGAAACGAGACGTGACGTGTCGCGAACCACATCGCCGCCATAGACATACTTTCATTATTATATAATATAAGTTATTACTAACATACTTCAGTGGACGCAACTTGATATTTTTTTTTAAGTGTATCTTCGTAAGAGGAAATTTTATCAACATTCTTCCGCTATTTTAACAATTTATGGACGCGTTCACGGGTGCATCTCAATGTTATTAATGCGAATGTATCTTTGTTTGTTTGTTACGCTTCTACGTCTAAATAAATTAGTTGATTTTAAAAGATCTTTCATCTTCTTCAGCTTCATCAGCGAGTAACATATTTAAGTTTATATTTTATCCTCGTATTTTCACGGGACTAGAACTTTTCTAATAACTGTGGGCCTACTCTTGAAATGAATTTTAATTTCGAAGCCGATTATAAATTCTTTCCGATAATAAATTCTTCGCGTTTGCCGTTGTTATTTTCATCAAATGTGCCGTATTTTCTTACTTTAAATTAATAATGTTATCAAACTCGATCACCACAAAGACGTTTTCTTGAAATTGTGCAACATTAAAGATTTTAAACTACGTCAAAATCACGTCGGGAGTAGCAAATATTCGATTTAATCGACGAGAGTCGAATTCATTTAGTTTAAAAATATTCCACCGAATTTGATGCCAATCATGCGCTAGTGTCGCTTTCAAGAGTTCCAAATTTGTTCAAATTTGGGCTGCGATTAGATTTAGAATCGAAATCGAAATTCACGAGTAGGCACACTGGTCTCGGTTTGAAATTCATGCTCTTTTGATTATTTAAATCTTAATATATATAAATTACGTGCCACGTTGTTTGTCCGCGATGGGCTTCTAAACTACTTAACCGATTTTAATCAAATTTGCACACCGTGTGCAGTTTGATCTAACTTGAAAGATAGGATAGCACATAGATAGTTACATCTTAATTTATGGTCGCAATATTATTTTATTGCACATTATTTGTCTATAATTTGACATTCACAATTATCTATTAACTCCAAACGATTTTAACAGATGGCGATATCTGTTGACTGGATTGAGTAATTAATTAATAGATGGCGCTGCTATGTCAAAGCTACAAACGTGTCATATACGATTTTAACTTGTTTTTTTACATAGATTTCATTTGTAAAAAAATATGATGACCTCCATGATAGATAACAAAAACATTAGCCACAGCCACAGCAACGCGTGGCCGGGTCTGTTAGTTCATACTATATTTTTTATTTCCTATTTAGAAAGAAAAAAAACTAAGCTATTTTTATTTGACCCTTATCTTATATTTAGATATAGGTATATACCTACCTAAGTTAAATAAAATCGATATCATATATAATTTAATCCTAAGTACAATTCTAAGTTAATTTCTTCTTTCCCCGTTTGGCGAATAAGAATATAATTGTCACCACCCCTTGCTTGCCCGTGGGAGTCGTAATAATCGGTTAAAGGTCACCAGGAGAGTGGGTAATAGCTTTCTCCTAGGAAATGGATAATATTTTACTGCGATTACCAACCTGCCTGCCAAGCGTATCAATTATGCGAAGCAATTATGTGAAGGACTGAGAAGATATGTCCTCCAGTTACGGTAATCCCACTATCCCACGAGCTCATTTCGGTGACAGGCCTGGTGATGGTTGACGCACCCGCCGCCTGGCTCCATCCTGGGTGACGGAGGGGCGGCGCGCAGCCCCATGACACACCCGTAGCTCGTCGCCTTCGTCGTTGGGCCGACCACCAGTGCAGAGTTTCTTGTCGTCAGTGGTCGGCCCGACAAAATACTCCGGTCGCGGGGTACCCTTTCCTCTCGACGTGCCCCTTAGGGGACGTCGGTCACCGTCGCGCGGCCAGCCTCTCTGCGGGTGACAGACTAAATCCCCCGTCCAGTCACCTGCGGCTTCGGCAAGGGCGGCATCAGACACAGGTAGTCGCGCCTACGTCGTCCGAGGCGCCGGTGGTGGACCGCGGCGTCGTGGAGGCGATCCTCCCGCGCGCGCCGAGCATCTCCCTAAGGCCTCATTTACGGAGACGCGGCGCGTCGCGCGTCGCGATAGGCTGCGCAGCCCGCACTAAATTCAAATGTAAGGCGTTGGATGCGTGCGTTTACGGAGAAGCAATTTTACACGCGTTTGCTTGAAATGGAGCGTGTTCTACGGCTGAGCCCGCGGATGGCATCGTCACGACTCACGCGGCGTTTATCGCGACGGCGCACGCAGCGGCGATTCTCGATGAAGCGATGCCTGTGCCGAACCTTCTGCCAGTCTCATTTGCTAATCGTGTAACACAGACGTAGTTACCATCGCAACGGAGTATGATATGATAGACTTTTTAGAAGAAAATTGTATTTTAAAAAGTGAGTTATTTAATATAAAGAGTGGCCCAGTGTTTATAATAGCGGAACATGAGAAGTTTGGGTCGGATTAAGAACCCCGCGTGCGACGCAGCGATGCTCGCCGCGTGCTCCGCTACACGCTTGAGAATACGACGCGGGCGCAGCGGCGGGCATCGCCACTCTTTCCGCCTCGCGTCTCTATAAACAACATCGCATATTGCTATAAGTCTGTGTTTACGCATGCGATGATATGTGCCGCTTCACGCGCCGCCACTTAAACAATAAACACGTCCGACGCGCCGCGAGACGCCACGCCACACGCGACGCCTCGCGTCTCCGTAAATGAGGCCTAACGACGGTCGCAACGTCAGGTCGGCACCGATGATTGCGAAGTCGCAATTGCAATGGTGGCAGAACTACTCTCCCTCCTAACGACCGATAATTGGCCGTCTGACGTCAAATCTCCTTGGAAAGGTAATTTTTGGTCAGTTGCCACAGATGTTAAATCTCCTTGGAATGGTAATTTTTGGTCAGTTGCCATCAGATGTAATTAGCCCTAAAACATAATTATACCTTTAAGCAATATAAAGATTGCTAATATACGCCAGCCAACCACATAGCAATTTTATTATTATTATTAAGTATCAATAATAAAATTGATTACTTACAAAGTAAATAGCACATTTAAAGTGAACGGATTATAAGATATAAGATTATTGTAATACAATTTACTAAAGTTTTGCTCTCACTACTTTCAAATAAAACGTTACAAGTCATAAGTAAGGAGCGATGAATAAGTTAATACTTCAAAAATTTATAAAATTTAAATTATCTATAAGTTAACAGGGTAATAAGTAAAATTGAATATTTTGAATAACTCCCGATACAAAATAAAATGATAAAAAAAGTGTTACGTTCTCTTCAACAGGGATTATCAATTAATTGTCATTTAACGATTATACTGACATGCGTGAAGCACTTAATCGAATAATCATACATTATTAAATCACTACTCTAACATTGCCGGATCAATGTTAACCAAACATAGCTAAAAACCACCGCAAGGAAAACTGGCTTTCAAATAAAAAACCGCATCGAAATCTGTACATTCGTTTAAGAGCTACGATGCCACAGATATACGGACACAGACAGATAGACATCGACGTCAAACATATAACACCCTTATTTTTGCGTCGGCGGTTAAAAATACAATTCACCACTCCCTATCTTGCTCGTGGATGTCGTAAAAGACGACTAAGGTATATAATATGCATATAATATCCATGCAAGAGAAGGAAAACTCGAAATAAAATCCTATACCAGCCTGTCTGACCAGCATGGTATAGTAAGGTCAATTTAATTCCTATTGTGGAGGAGGCTTGAGCCCAATAGTAAGACTTATATGAGGTGAAATGATGAACCTTTAAAAAATTTATTAGACTCAATGCTGTGTTTCATCTATATTGCTTTAAGTGCTACTTAAAAGTGAGATGTCTTCAAACAATTGTTTGTTACAAGTGAAAAATCGCTACAAGTTCATTGTTTAAATCTCCTGTCTAAGCTTTTACTTCCACTTAGTCCCTTACAAGTACTCGTTCGACAGGGCCAAGTATACGACACGAGCTACCTACAGTAATACCCAACTAGAACATTCTATATCGCTTCTAATAGACAACCAGATAATTCAATAGCCATAATTTATTGTTCTATTTAGTTTTATTATCTGGTTGACCGAGCTTCGCTCGGAATATTTTTGTCGAATTTATTTAGATATATATTAATAAAAAATAAATAATGAAAATATATAAAAAATTACAAAAAGAGAATAATAATAACGCCGAGATTCGCACCGACGCTCTTTGAATGCCAAAAAAACCAAAATTAGAACCGGTCAACTTCCCAACTGAGCTATCGTAACTCATGACGTTGACAACGAAATTTGAAATCATATTCTTTTAAAATTTAATGTCATTGTATTGTTTTGCTAAAAACACGGGCAAAACAACATTTTCTATAAATAAAACCTAGCTAGATCGATTTTTTGGACCCGAAACCTCTAGTATGCTAAGTTTCAACAAAATCGTTGGAGCCGTTTCCGAGATCCTGAATATATATATATATATATATATATATATATATATATATATATATATACACAAGAATTGCTCGTTTAAGATTAAGATTAATATAAGATTATAACTAAGTATGGTTTTCGACTTTTAATTCAAATTCAAAGCATTTATTATGTACTAGCAACCCGCCTCGTTTCGCTTGGGTTTCAGTCGCCTTACTTAGTTCCCGTTCCTGTAAGAATACCGGGATAAAATATAGCCTAAGTTTCCCCTTATATAGACAGCTACCTGGTAGTAAAATATTACCATAATCGGCCTAGCCGTTTTGAAGATTACCCAAAACAAACAGACAGGCAAAAATTATTTAAACCGGTTTTTAGGCATAAGTATTGTGCAAATAACCGTATCAGCATGAAAAAAGCCCATTATTTTGACATTACAAACAGACACTTCAATTTTATTTATTTGTATAGATGTATAGGATAAACGCCGCGGAGGCACTTACTCGTACATATTGTCCGGCAAGAAACACAGCAGGATTCTCTTTCTTTTATTTATTTAATAATTACATTTAAATAAAAATTACATACAATAACATGCTTATTAGAGCAGCTATCACTCTACTCAACCACTAATGGTGTATTTTTCATATGATTTAATAGTAAATATATATAATTACAGATCATCATCATTGCAGCTCATCATGTCCTTCTACCGGACTCGAGCCTCCTTCAAAATGGGAGAAAAATTGACCTAGCATACCACGCTGGTCAGACGTATTGGTATAGGGCAGAGGTCGGCAAGTACTTTTAAGTGGAGACCGGATACCGTGGGAAAATTTTAACGAGGTCTAGAAAAAAAACGGTCTATAATAATTTATCATCATCGCAGCCCACATACGTCCCACTGTTGGGCTCGGGCCTCCTACGCAATGGGAGGGAAATTGACCTACTATACCATGCTGGTCAGACATGTTGGTATAGGGTTTCATTTCGAGTTTTCCTTCTCTTGCACAGATGTTATGTGCATATTATATCCCATAGTCGTCTTTTACGATATCCACGGGCAAGATAGGGAGTGGTGAATTGTATTCTTACTCCGTCACCACACGGGTAATAATTAAGTGTTTCCTATCTTTATCTTTATATTTCTTGTGTACGTGTGTATGTCACTGAACTCCTCCTAAACGGCTGGACCGATGTTGACGAAATTTTGTGTGTGTGTTCAAGGTAGGTGGCGCTGCGATCGACTTCAAGAAGAATTCCTGTTGCTACTTTTTTAGATTTAAACAGAACAACGCCTCTTAGGTCAGCCAGTTTATTATATAATATCAAATAAAATTCTGAATTTAAGTCTTTTTTTTTTATTGCAATTTTTTTATTGCAAAATGGCAAACGAGCAAACAGTACACCTGATGGTAAGTGTTGCTGCCGCTCATGGACCTTTACAAGGCCGCTGCCTACCGCGAAGAAAGTGAAGGGAGTGTGAATGCGTGCATTGAGGCTCGGTGATACCAAGGGCACCACCAAAACCTTCCACACGCAATCACCCTCAGAAAGTTGGGCTTCCGGCTCTCTCGCTCACCGAACGAAGCGCAGTAACAAATTGCTACTACTCAGACGTCGATTTTCTGCGAGAGCATGGTACTGCCCCGGACGGACCGGCCCGCGGCTGTAGACAGATAAGTGTCGACAGTGTGGTCCTACCACTCCTAAAAGTCTTGTGTTTTATAAATACTTTACTACAGTAACGATTTCGCTCATCATCAGAATGTTTACGCGAGTATTACACATTGTAAATAAAATTATTTTACGGATTTTGTCGCATTTGTATTTAATTTTTGATTGAATTTTGAACACATTACAGCGTTCATGGTGACGGGCGGGCTGTTGATTGACTGACAGTTCGCCCCTAATCCTGAACGGCCGATAAAATCCGTAAAATTACTTTACAACGTTTATAGCCAGGGCCGGGCTGAGTGCTCTAAAGTTTTTAGAACGTCAGGTAATCAAAAATCAAATATAAACCGCGATAAAATCCGTAAAAAATAGTTTTATTTACAATGTGTAATACTCGTGTTTGGGGACAACTAAGGACGTAGGACGATCCCTTACTAGGTGGACTGACGACATCTTGGAAGTAGCAGGAAACCGTTGGATGCAGGTGACAAAAGACCATTCCGAGTGACATTCTCGTGGTCCAAAAGTCGACATTTATGTGCTGATGGATAGATCGATAGATGATCAACAAATTATTACACAGTCAGCATTGAGCAAGTGTCTTTCTCAATGACTGTCAGTGAATTATTGAATAGATAAACTGAACACTTCCTCGCGTTCGCGCTGGTTCATTCAAGTAATTATATTACAAATTGTAACGTTACAATTACTATTTCAACTTTCCAGTTTGCATAATAACTGTAATTCTCTTATAAAATACTTTTATCCCACAGTTGTTATTAAAATTAATCTGTAATTTTATTTTTCTGTTTTAATTCCGTCGACCGATTTGACATTTTATAAAAAGTATCAAGTCGCTTTTATGCCAATTACAATAAAAGTCATTATGGCGTATAAAACTCTTTCGAATTAAATACCACAGAGTAGTTAATTATGTAATATCGTGATTGTAATCTATGCTGGTTTAAAAATGCTTTTGTTAAAGTGTTTTTAATAACTTTAATTGTCTTTTTTTTAATTTGTCGGAATTCTTTGTGAGTTTATGAATACTTGCAATCTGTAAACATATTGTAGTAAAAATTTCAGTAATAATTTTTTTATGCTGTTATTTTTATAGCATCGGCTACAACTTATAGCAACTACACTGCTGGGTTTAAGCCTGCTCTGGAATACGAGGGAAATTAACCTATCAGCCCCTATATTTCCCGTGGGTGTCATAAAAGACGATTAAGGTATTAAATTAATATGCATATAACATCTATGAAAGAGAAGGAAAATTCAAACAGCCTATATTAAGCCGCCTGGTCAGCATGGTATAGTAGTCAACTTGCCTTCCTGTAGGAGGTTTGAGCCCAGCAGTGAGCCGAGATAAGTCAGACGTGTTGGCATAGTTGTTTTCGTATTTTCCTTCTCTTGTATAGATACTATAATTATGTATAATTTAAGACATCAACGGGTAAGATGGGGATTGATTAATTGTATTCTTACCCCGTCGGTCGGTCTTGGATACGGAAAGGTGTTATTTTAGTTCAGGATTTATTCTAGAATTTTTCATATTTTATTTTTATTTTACAGGCTTTGACTTCAGTGGTTTGCAGCTTACTCCTTCGGTACCATCGCTTATCGACGATCAGTGGTCACTCATTCTACGGGTGGTAGATCAGTACATTCGAACTCGGCTAAGGCGGCATTAAACCCAAGTTCCATTTTTACTCTATGTTTAGTTTTTATTTGGCGCCTGATGCCGCCCTAGTAGAAGCTGCGGGTGACCGGACCGGGGATTTTAGACCGTCATCTGGCTGACCTCGCGACGGCGACCAGCATCCCGGGAAAAGGACGTCGACGGGATAGGGTACCCTTCAGGGTATTCTGTCGGGCCGACCACTGAAGACAAAGAACTCTGTGGCGGCGGTCGGCCGAATGATGAAGGCGACGTGTTATCGGGTGGGTCACGGGGCCGCGCACCGCCCCTCTGTAGCCCCGGACACAGGCGGGCGGCGGGTGCACCGACCGTAGGCTACCCCAAAAAAAAAATGTTTAGTTTTGAAGATAGCATATTTTAATAAAAATAACAAAGATTGTTGTTTTAATTAGTGAAATATAATTACATATAAATAAATAAATATTCTTACATAATTGTATATAATGTTTTTTACAACCTTTATATACATATATACATAATTTTACCGTTCGTGTGTATGTAACTGAACTCCTGTTAAACGGCTAGATCGATTTTGATAAATTTTTACGTGTGTTCCAGTGAATTCTAGTTTAGATTAATAATTGAACCCGTTAGGTGGTGCCGCGAATGATCTGAAGCAGAATCGGTTTATATTTTTTTTAATTTGAACAAAACAGAGTCTGTTCGGTCAGCTAGTGATTATACAAAAAATTCTAAATAATTTTTTTTACTAACGAATTGGACTACATATGCTGGACTATGACGTAGTGGTCTTAGCAACAAGATTCATATCTTCGTATTAGTATGTAATATCTGGTTGACCGAGCTTCGCTCGGTAATATTTTTGTCGAATTTATTTAGATATATATTAATAAAAAATAAATAATGAAAATTATATAAAAAACTACAAAAAGAGAATAATAATAACACCGAGATTCGAACCGACGCTGTTTAAATGTCACATAATCCAAAATTAAAACCGTCCGTTTCCACAACTGAGCTATCGTAATTCATGACGTTGACAACGAAATTTGAATTCATATTGTTTTAAAATTTAATGTCATTGTTTGTTTTGCTAAAAACACGGAAAAAACAACATTTTCTATAAATAAAACCTAGCTAGATCGATTTTTTGGACCCGAAACCTCTAGTATGCCAAGTTTCAACAAAATCGTTGGAGCCGTTTCCGAGATCCTGAATATAATATACCAGAATTGCTCGTTTAAAGATATAAAATAGTATAAGTATCTCAGACTAAATAAATCCCACTGTTGAGCTCGGGCCTCCTCCATAATGGGAGGGAAATTGATCTACTTTACCACATTGGTCGGACATCTACTCCGCCACCATACAGAGATCCATTAATGTCCGTTTGTGAATTTACACGCGTATAATTTTTTTCGTGCAGGCCGTTGTTTAATTATTTTTTGTGTAAGTTGCGATTTAATTATTTTTGTGTAGGTTGTTGTTTAATTATTTTATGTGTAAGTTGCGATTTAATTGTTTTTTGTGCAGGTTTGCTGTTTAATTACATGTTATGCAAGTTACGGTTTAATTATTTTTTGCGTAGGTTGCTTGTGCTTGTTTTGCAAAATCTTAAATTAATCCGTCGTTTAGAACAGATGTGAAAATCACCCTCAAAGATTCCATTACATACAAATAAAGCTTCAAAAGTGGAACTAAATAAAGTTTGGCATAGAAATACTTTATTTACTAGATTAAATATCCTTTATTTTTTTAATTAGTAAATATATAACAAATTAAACGAGTTTTTATCCCATCAAAATTTAATAAATGATAATTAGTTTGTATTACGCGAGCAAATATTTGGTCGAATTGTAATTTTTCGAGAAAGATGACAAATTCTACATTTCATTATATGTTACGTATATCCGTCCGATTGCGTATTAACTACACGTATATTTTTAATTTATCTATACAAATAAATAAAATTAAAGTGTATGTTTGTAATGAATTGTAATAAAATACCTAATACGTTTTTTCATGCTCGCGCTGTAATTTACAAAATACTAAGCCTAAAAACCAGTTTAAAATATTTTTGTTTGTCTGTTCTCGGTAATCTTCCAAACGACTAGACCGAATTTAATAATATTTCACTACAAGATACCTATCTATTTTATATAAGTAGTCATCATCATCACAGCCCACATACGTCCCACTGTTGGGCTCGGGCCTCCTCCACAATGGGAGGGCATTTGACCTATTATACCATGCTGGTCAGACATGTTGGTACAGGGTTTTATTTCGAGTTTCCCTTCTCTTACACAGATGTTATGTGCATATTATATCCCTTAGTCGTCTTTTAGGACATCCACGGGCAAGATAGGGAGTGGTGAATTTTATTCTTAATCCGTCACACCACAGATATAAGAAGTAACTTAGTCTATTTATTCTCTCAAGAAAACCCTATAAAATTTTTACCGGTCGTATAGTAATATTTTAATAGATATTTGAGATTTAAAATAATCATCATCATCATCTTGCTCTTATCCCAATTACTTGGGGTCGACGCAATATGTCATCTGTTTTGACATATTGCAAAAAGTTTCGGCAATGACTTTTATGACCGGCCGCCTGCCTGACGTCAACCCTCTTTGGGAATGTAATCGTTGACACAAATGGTACCAGATGGAGTTGGTCCGGGTCAATCTAGGGGCTCTTAGTCGTCTTTTACGACACCCACGAGCAAAGCAAGGGTTGGTAGTATTCGAAGCCGCTACCACACAGCACTTTTTAAAATTTAAACATTTTAAAACAATTTAAAATTTAAACAAGCACATTTAAAATAATAATAATTTATTTAAACAAGAAATGCAATTTTACAAAACAAGTTTACATTAGTCCCTGAACTAGGCCAAAGCTTGTATCTCAGGAGCCAGAGCTACGAGTTCACAAGTTTTAGCAGACCATTAATGAATATAAAATAACATTAAAAAAACTAGTGTTATGATTTGGTGTTAAAATTTCAGGCAGGCAGGTGTGTGCATGCTTGTGTGGTCGCGTGTTATGCAAATGCAGAGCAAAACGAAGCAAGACGACTAAAATCAAAGCGAAGCAAAACCGGATTGCTAGTATCAAATAAACACATTAATTTCTGATGTGATTTTTTCGTGTTTTGAAAGAGTAAGAATACAATTCACCGACATCTTTTTTTTGCTCGACTCGACTCGTAAAAGACTAGGTACGTGATATAATATGTATGCCGTGTGATGACGGAGTAAGAATACAATTCACCACCCCCTATCTTACCCGTGGGTGATCGTACGAGACGACTGAGGGATATAAAACGCATACAACATCTATGCGAGAGAAGGGAAACTCGAAATAAAACCCTATACCAACACGTCTGACCAGCGTGGTATAGTAGGTCAATTACTCTTCCATTATGGAGGAGGCCCGAGCCCAACAGTGGGACGTATATCGGCTGAGATGATGATGATGAATATGTATGGAAGTGAAGCCAAACTCCATCTGAACAGCGTAGTATCGTCACGTTCCTAAGGTGAAGGAGGCTCGAACCTAGCAGTGAAACATTTATGATGATGATGATGACATTTTTATAGACTTTATCACATTTGTACTTGATATTTAATTTTCCCATGTTTTGAAGAACAAAAGACCGCGAAATATCCTATAATGATTCCTGATGTTTACGCGAGTATTAAACATTGTCCCTAGCTGAGACCGCGGGTGAAGTAACCGCGGTTGAAGTGACCGGGGGAAATTAGTCCGTCACCCGCCGAGAGGCCGACCGCGTGAGGAAAGACCGACGTCCTCCCCGAGGGGGGAACGTCAGTCGATGGGAGGGTACCCCACTAGGGGGTATTTCGTCGGGCCGACCACTGATGACAAGTAAACCTTTTTTTTTTTTTCGCTGTGGAAATGTAATTTACGCACCATCCAGACGTCTGTCTGTCTGTCTGTCTGTTTGTTCCGGGTAATATTCGAAACGGCTGGACCGATTTCAAAAATTCTTACACCAATGGAAAGCTATAATATCAGGGCGTAAACTAGGCTATATTTTATCCCGGTATTCCCACGGGAACGAGAACTACGCGGGTAAAACGACTAAAACCGAAGCGAAGCGAGGGCGGGTTGCTAGTTTAAAATATAATTCACTATCCGTGGGTGTCATAAACGACGCCTAAGGAATTAAATAAGCTTTACGCAAGAGATGCAAAACTTGAACTAAAACTCTATGCCAACACGTTTGACTAGCAATAGTAGGTAAATTTTCCTTCCAATGTGGATGCGGTTTTACGTATAAGAGCTACAATAATATAAGTTATTATACGGTATAAAATAACCGATGAAAAGCAATGATACAGATTATCTTGAAGCAGAACAATTAAGTTTCGTAGCTTCTTAAAGTGTGAATGAACTAGATGTACGATAGATTAATGAAACTTTTCGAGACACCATTCGTGACACAGATAATCTCTTATAATGAGATTTCAATAATTGTCTATGATGTAATACCATAGATTATCTAACAGTAACAATACTATTTTAATAAAAGATTTTTTTAGAATCTGGTTATATTTTATATCTATATAACGATAGTTTAAGCGGGAATATGGAAGTGTGATGGTCTTAAATTATACTAATTACTAGCAACCCGCCCTCGCTTCGCTTCGGTTATAGGTTAAAGTCGTTTTACCCGCGTAGTTCCCGTTCCCGTGGGAATACCGGAATAAAATATAGCCTAGTTTACGCCTTGATATTATAGCTTTCCATTGATGAAAAAATTTTTGAAATCGGTCCAGCCGTTTTGAAGATTACCCGGAACAAACAGACAGACAAAAATTTTTAATTGCTATTTTAGGCATAGGTGTCGTGCAAATAACCGTGTGAGCATGAAAAAAGCCTATAATTTTGACATTACAAACAGACACTCCAATTTTATTTATTGGTATAGATTTTAGTATTTTTGTTACTGTTCAGACATCGATTTCATGCGAGATTATGTTACTATTTCGGGCGGACAGGCTCGCGTCTGTAGACTGAAGACTGTCGATACCACAGAAAAATTAATAAGAAAAAGTATTAATATTTCTGTGGTCGATACATATGTAGGACCACGCTGGTCTACGCTACCACATATGTAATGTCAAGAGGAGTAGGAACAGGATTTATCCTTCTTAGTTTCTTTCCGGTTTCTAGTAACTATCCTTTTAATAGCTCAACATGGGTGACATACCACTCACTTTTGGATAACATGAATCCAATGTTAGAGTATGATTAACTTTCGTATTTTTTTTCCGCTGAACACAACTCTGAAGTCAGAATGGGAAGTCAAAGAGCAAATAATCAAGAAAACTAAAAATATACATTTTTTGTTAGGGGTGGGTTACGGTCGGCGCGCTCCTCGCACCACTCCATCCGGGGCGACAGATGGGCGTAAGCACGCACACCCGCAACCCACCCACGTGCACGTCGCCTTCGTCGTTGGGCCGACCACCGGAGCAGGGTTACTTGTCATCAGTGGTCGGCTCGACGGAATATACCCTATTTGGGGTACCCTCGCATCGACCGACGTCCCCCCCTCGGGGAGGACGTCGGTCTTTCCTCACACGGTCGGCCTCTCAGCGGGTGACGGACTAATTCCCCGATCACGTCACCCACGGCCTCGGAAAAATATACAATAATGGTCTACTCAGTTTCTTTGCTGTGTTGTGACGGCTATAAATACTACCAATCATTACATTGCTCGTAGGTGTCGTAAAAGACGACTAAGAGCGTTACTAACTGATTAACTGTTATATTCCCAGGAAGGGCTGTCAGGTGGCCCGGTTATCGGGTGACTGGACCGGGCATTTAGTCCGTCACCCACAGAGCGACGGCAACCGGCCTCCCTGAGGGGGGAGGTCGACGACCACTGAAGACAAGGAACTCTGCACCGGTGGTCGGCCAAACAACGAAGGCGACGTGCCACGGGTTAGACATGGGGCCGCGCGGCGCCCCTCTATCGTCCCGGACGGACCCGGGCGGCGACAATGCCGAGATCATGGCCCACCACCAATAAAAAAGGTGGCCGGTTATAAACTAATGCCGTTTGCAATATATATGATGGAGGTAGAGTACAAATTGCGCCAATCCCAAGGAATTGGGCAAAAAGCAGTTCAATCAGGTTCTCTTCCATTGTGAAAGAGGTTCCTAACTAATAGAAAGACGTACATGGCATGGGAAGAAGAAAAAAATTGCAAGACAAATTTATTCGATATTGGCAACATTGGCACGTATATGTAGACGATTGGAATACTTAACAACTCCATCCATCCATCAGCCTACAGACATCTACTGCTGGGGAGGCCTCCACGAGAATGCCACTCGAAACGGTCCTGCGCCACTTGTATCCAACGGTTTCCTACGACTTTGAGAATGTCGTCAGTCCACCTAGTGCGGGGTCGCCCTCGCTGCGTAGTCAGATTCGTAGTCGCCACACAAGAATCTTCCTTCCCCAACGGTTGTCGGTTCGACGAGCGATGTAGCCTGCGCATTACCCTTTCAACGTGCTAATTTTACGGGCAATGTCGGTTACACCCGTTCTTCTACGGATTTCCGTGTTCCGGATTTTATCACGTAGAGAAATACCGAGCATATCCCTCTCCATAGCACGTTGAGCGACTTTGAGCTTTTTTATGAGGCCCACATTTAGAGACCACGTTTATTACACTACAAAAGTTACAAAACTAATAAAATAAAATCCAAAAAAGGTTTTATTTTTCCTCTCAGGTCAACTGTAGTGAAAAATTACAAGCACTTGTGTTTATACTTTAAAGAACTAACAGGCAGCCATCTTGCTAAATAAGAAAGCACAGATAACATATATTTGTTAGGTAAATCGTAAATTCTAAGGTGAGAACTATTAGTAATACAAAATTCGCAGTAGACTTGTGATTAACGTGTTAAAACACACGAACAAAACACTTTCACGGGATTTTATACACCATTATCATCGTCACAGCCTACACAAGTCCCACTGCTGAACTGGGCCTCTCCCACAATAGAACTTTCTTTCACGAATTAAAGTGAAACTTCTTTAGAATCGTTGTAATTTCAAACTCGTTGAAACGAAAAAGCGAATCCATAGAGACACAAACACGTTAAATGTACAGGATTCAGTCAGCGAGAGAATGAGATAAAGGATAAAGAAGTTTCTCTTCTGACTTGCTTACTTTGTACGCACGCTCTTTATTTTTTAAAGATCACACCCTGCACTAAGAAACTAATCCTTGTATTGCGAGGGACTTTACAAATATATAATATCTATCGTGTGGTGACGGAGTAAGAATACAATTCACCACTCCCTATCTTGCTCGTGGGTGTCGTAAAAGACGACTAAGGGATGATATGCATATAATATCTGTGCAAGAGAAGGAAAACTCGAAATGAAATCCTATACCAACATATCTTACCAGCATGGTGTAGTAGATCAAATTCCCTCCCATAGTCCACTATTATACTCCTACATTATTATACTCCTCCATGAGGCCCGAGCCCAACAGTGGGACGTATGTGGGCTGCGATGACGATGATGAATAATAGGCCACAAATTATATCCAGACTAAGAACAACAAGTTGTGGATCGCACTAAGTGTTGTCCCGTGTAGGATTCGAACGCCGACACTGGTGGTCGGTATCTTAACCATTACGTCATCAATCATAAGAGAGAAATTGACCTACTATACCACGCTAGTCAGACATGTTGGCATAGGGTTTTACTGTTAAGTTTTCCTTATCTCGTACAGATGTTATCTTCATATTATATCCCTTAGTCGTCTTTTACGACTCCCACGGCTAAGATAAGGGGTGTTGAATTGTATTCTTACTTCATTACTACACAGTTTTATACTCATGTTTGTTATTCCTTATTCGTTTGCTTTGATAAGATAAATTATAACTAGCAGCGCCCTGCGGTTTCACCCGCAGTTCATCTTCCCGTGGGAATATCGGGACAAATTATAGCCTATGTGTTATACTGATATGTAAGCTATATTATTGTGAAGTTTCATCAAAATCCATTCAGTAGTTATTGCGTGAAAGAACAACAAACATCTTCACATTTTCACTTCTTCATATATTCACATACTTTCCCGTTTATAATATTAGTAGGATAGGATAAACATTAAAAAATATATGATAATGTTGCCAGCTCTGTGTTCAATAAATTACATATCTTAATTGGTTTTCAGTGGAAAATATTAAGTCTATTTTATTTGTTTATATTTTCACGTGTATTATGCGTTTTTATTCCTTTTCTTCTCAGCCAATATTCGTCCTACTCTTGGGCTCGGGCCTCCTTAATATGAGGGAAATTGACTTACTATACCATGCGGATCAGACGGATTGGCATAGGGTATTATTTCATCCCTAGCCGAGGCCGCGGGTGACTGGATCGGGGGATAAGTCCGTCACCCGGCGAGAAGCCGACCGCGCAACGGTGACCGACGTCCCCGAGGGCCGACCACTGAAGTTACTCTGCACCGGTGGTCGGTTCAACCACGAAGGCGACGGGGGTTACAGGACCGCGCACCGCCCCTCTATCGCCCCGGATGGATCCAGACCGAGGGTGCGCTGACCGTAGCCCAGCCAAAAAAAAAAAGCGTATTATTTCGTGTTTCCTTCTCTTCCATTGATACATGCATATTATATCCCTTAGTTGTCTTTTACGACACCCTAAGGCAAGATAATGTGTGCAAATTATATTCTTACGCAGTCACCACATGTTTTTTTTATATAGTTTAATTATCTTAAGATTCTATTACTAAAGTTACGTAAATGTTGTATATAATTGTAAATTAGGCATTTATATTTATAATAAAAAAAAAAATATTAGTATTATAATTAGTGTTGTAAGAATAAAGTAAATTAATTGCGTGTTCTTAAATTAATTTATATTTTAAATTATTTAATTAATAGACAGAGACTTTTATTTGAATACTAATAATTATTTACACGCGCAATGATTCTCTATGCAGTCTTTGCCAACGCGGTTAAAAATACAATTATCCGTGACGTCATTATACATTCGTATGGAATGGAATGTCCGTGTGATGACGGAGTAAGAATACAAATCCCCTACCACCATTCCCTACCTTGCCCGTGGATGTTGTAAAAGACGATTAAGTTATATAATACGCATATAACGTTGCAAGGTAAGGAAAACTCGAAATAAACCCTATACCAATCAGTCTGACCAGCATGGCATAGGTCAGTTTCCCCCCTTTTGTTGAGGGGGCTAGACTTCAACAGTGGGAACTCATATACAATGAGCTGATATTCATTTACCATCATTATGGTGAATGAATTCTTAACACGTGCGTTATGGGACGGTACTCCTCAAGGGGTATTCCGTCGGACCACTGACATCAAGTCACCCTAGTGCTCCGGTGGTCGGTCCAACGACGAAGGCGACGTGTCACGGATGGGTTACGTGTGTGCGTGCTTACGCCCCTCTGTCGTCCCGGACGGAGTGGTGCGAGGAGTACGCCGACCGTAACCCAACCCAAAATAAAAAAAAAAGAGGTTAAAAAAAACACGGATAAAAAGCCAATTAACCGTGACGTCACTATACATTTGTAAAATGAAAAAAGAAAACTGTCAAAATGTGGTTTTGTTTTTTTCTCGATGAATGGCTTCTGTTGGCGGTTGACCGCAATTATGACAATGTCACATAGACTCATACGTAGGCCGTCAAAGAAAGGAGATTGTATGTTACGAAATAACAGGTAAAAGGCCAGTGAATATGATTTTAAGATTGCATAAGAAATACGATTTTATACATAATGAGAATTAACTAACTTAAGCGTTTATCTATTTGTAAATTAAACTTATTTATTTTAATACACATTGTCCGTGTTATGACGGAATAATAATACAATTTATCACCATCTTGCCCGTAGATGTCGTAAAAGACGATTAAGGGATATAATATGCATTTAACATCAATACTACCATCAGCCCACAGACGTCCATTGCTGAACATAGGCCTCCCCACGAGAATGCCACTCAGAACGGTCCTGCACCACTTGTATCCAACGGTTCCCTGCGACTTTGAAAATGTCGTCAGTCCACCATCACCGTCAGTCCAACATCAATATAAGAAATTGAACATTGACAGTACACCTGATGGTAAGTGTTGCTGTCGCTCATGGACCTTTGCTAGGCCACTGCCTACCGTGAAGGAAGTGAAGGGAGTGTGAATGAGTGCTATATGGTTCGTGGATACTAAAGGCATCATCCAAACCCACCACACCCAAATAACCTCAGAAAGTTGGGCTTCGGCCGTGTGTGCACTTCGAGAGTCTATTTTTCTACTAATTACAGTAAAACCCGTTTAAGACGATTTCGCAGGGACCCGACCAAAAACGCGTCTTAGGCGGGAGGGCGTATTATGCGGGAAAGGAAAAAAACGTGCCATTATTATTTATTATATTATATTATTATTTTGAATACCTACGTATTGAATTTAACATTTAAAAATTACCTAAATAAAATGTTGTTTATTTTCTTTATTTAATATACTTACTACTAGATACATTTTTAAATATTAAAAAATATTTAAAAATATAAAAAAAATGTTGTTTATTATTATTACGTTACTTAAAGTAATCACTTATTTTAGTTTGATAAAAAGATTTAGAGGCATTAGCAATTACAAGATTTTCAACGTAATTTAATTTTCGCAGTGCGTCTTCGCTTTGATTCAAAGAAGTTAAAAAGTCTTAAATCATTAACTGCTGATAATGCCTGGGCGTGTGACAAAATCGGAGTTGACTCATCTTCTCCTTGGTCATTATCACTTAGGGTCGCTCCACAGTCGCTGTCTGCTGCCGCAAGGAGTAATATGTGTATTTGAGTGGCACGAGTTGGCGTATTAAACGGGATGACGATCGTATTAAGCGTTAAGAAATGTATGAAAACATGTCTCAAAATGCTGGGAACGACGCAAAATAGCGTATTATGTGGGAAATCGTATTAAACGTGATCGTATTAAACGGGTTCTACTGTATTATATAAGGTAAAACTTGCCGTAAAATTCAGTAGCTCAAATCCCGGGAGTTATTTAAGAATAAAAATAAAGAGTTAAACGGTTACAGTTTTCTTTACAAATTATCAGCATTCTACATACCTATTAGTCTTTGTCTGTCAGTAAGTCAAATTGTCGCCTTCAACAGTGTTATGGCCTCTGCTAACGGTATCTTCTAAGATTTTTGGTGGAAACGATAACGCGTGTAAAGCACTTTTATATCATATTCACCCAGCAGTCCCTCCGTCATACATTACATAAAATACCATCAAAAATATTTAGTATAACACTTTAAACCACTAAGATATTGAATATAATACAAGACAACCACATGACACTTCCACATTCCCGCAAAAAGAAAAGTGACAGTCACTATGGAAGCACAGAATAATAAAAATTTAATCATCAATGTTGTTAAGACGCTAATTAAGTCAAGCTTTTATAAACATCAAAACTGTTCCAGTTTTGATAGCTAATGTGTATAATATTACGAAGATAACCTAAAAATTAACAGACCGCATAATTATTATATAATATTTTAAATTATCAATATAATGAATGGCTATAAAGGAAGGTAAGTATTTATATTTCCGTTAAATGAAGTATTACTTAATTCTTAAAAATAATTAACAGTTATGTGGAATTTGCAATTTATTTCTCTTTGGTCGTTCATTAGAATTTATAATAGGTATGTTTGTTTTTGGTAAGTAGCCCTCTTAAATAATAATTAAATTAAATTTATTTTTATTATGACTGTTTCAGGTACCTTTGCATTTGTTATAAAAATAAATTTAGTTTATTTAGATGGAATTTTAATGCACTACACACGGAATTAACTATTTAATTTATAATTACTATTAATACAATTATTTCAATGGAAGATATTCTATATACAGAGTGTATCAGGTTATGGGGCAACTGGTCAAATGGAAGTCAGGCAATGGTGGTAGGAACCCATGAAAAATTTGAAGGAAAAATATAATAGAGACGTGTAAAGTTTTCAATGTTGTCATCGCTTTTTCGTGTAAATCTGATTGAAATGTATAAAGTCATACTGAATCTGCAACCTCTTCGTACTTTATTAAATGTTCACTAGAAATTGAATAAATCAATGATTACGTTCGCACAAGCAAGACAAACTTCGCTTTAAATCAGTCGATCGACTGATGACCGTTGACGAGGTGCCTTTATACCTACGGTACCATTGAATCGTTTGCGCAATTCATACCTATTTTACTGTCGAAGCTTTACATGCCTAGATGTATCCTGTCTGTACATACCTACATAATACGTAACATTTAAGGCACAGGCTCTTAGACACACATTTTTGTAATCACTATAACTTTTATGTTTTGTTGTTTTTTGTGTAATATATATTATATATATTATATTGTGTAATATACATTCTAATTACGATCTATGACCGTTAAACTACAACATACTCGAATAGTTGCCCCGAATAACCTGATACGCCCTGTATATTTACATAGGCCTATTCTATCTGGTACCGTAGGGTAACGTCAGGCAGGCTGCCAGTCAAACTTTTTGCCGGGGCGTCGAATGGGACGATACCAGAAAGGGTAACCCGCCGGACCGGCCACAGAAGTCAAGGAATCAGTACTAGTAGTCAGCCCAATGGTGATGGAGAGCAAATATAATAGGTTATGGGGCCGCCGCCCTTCCGTCGCTCCGGGCGGTTTGGACCAAGTGTGTCCAGAATATATCCTACCAAAAAAAGGCTACCGGTCAAAAAACTATTGCAAATAACTTTTTCAATAGTAGGTACTTGAAATATAAATAATACACATTTAGTGGATCCCAAATAATTGGTAATTGAGATAAGAGCAAGCTGATGATGATGTTATCTTTAGAAGAAACATAGCGTTTATTCATAAAAACAATATAGTTTTTGTTTTTTCTAAAAGACAACGCAGGTTATTGTCTGACTAAGGAAATAACCCTTGTATTGCGAGGCACTTTACAAACATAACTAACAGCAATTTGTTGATCGCACAAAGTGTTGTCCATTTTTTCTTTTTTTGGCGTGGCCCAGCTCCGTCCAGGGCGACAGTAGGGCGGCGCGCGGCCGCGTAACTAAGTGTTGTCCTGCGTGGGATTCGAACCGACGCTACCACTACGATCTGTGTTATCAATTAAGAATAAGGATGTTATGAAATTTTGGATCTTAATACGGCTTTTAAAATAACATTATTTCGGTTACGGATGTAAAATTATTTCGAATGACCCCACAGTTTCGGATAGATTCGGTTACGGATAATATTTTTTTAGGTAATCTTAATAGAGAAATGATAATTCCTTGTGGTGATGGAGTAACAATACAAATCACCACTCCCTATCTTGCCCGTGGATGTCGTAAAAGACAATTAAGGGATATAATACGCATATAACGTCTATGCAAGAGAAGAAATCTCGAAATAAAAACCTCTAACAACCTGTCTGACCATTTCCCACCTGTTGTGGAGGAGGCTCGCGCCCAACAGTGGGACGCATATGAGCTGAAGTAATAATGATGATATCTTATTGCTGTGAATATGGAAATCGTTATTACCTAAAACTTTTATATCGGTTTCTGTTACAGTTTCGAATATATTTTTGTTTCGGAGCGCCGATAATTTCGGTTACAGTTTCATTACATCCCTAATTGAGAACTACAAACACTACCAACCCTTACCTTGTTCAAGAGTGTCATAAAAGAAAACTAAGAACTTTAGGTATATCTAACTAGGCCAACTCCATGTGATGTTGTCTGGTTAACACGTTTGTTGCGTGACGAGACCTATCAGATCTCTTGCAGGACTTTTGTATTGTGCGTTGACTATAATCGTGTTTTTTCACTCCTTGCGGGTGGCGTTAACGTGTAAAGTACTTTAAGTATGAGTAAGACAAATATACATATGTCATCATTCATCATCATCATTTCAGCCTATTGCCGTCCACTGCTGGACATAGGCCTCCCTCATGTTACGCCACAATGTGCGGTCCTGTGCCGCTTTATTGTACGCCATTTTTTCAGAGGGGATATTGGCGTAATCGCCACGCTTGGCAGGCGGATTGGCAATCGCAGTTTAGATGTTTTACGTTTCCCAGGAGAGTGCTGCCGCCCACTCTCCTGGTGAACCCTCAGGCGATTTTTAGGACTCCCACGGGCAAGTAAGGGGTGGCGACACATGTATTCTCAACCCGTCGCCACACGGGCAATACATATGTGCTTTCTACGTAAAGGTGAATTCAAGGACATAACGCACAGTAGTATAATTATTTTCACAGTAGTATATAAATAATTTTCAAAACTGTATTTTTAGGAGACTGATTAGACCAAAGGATAGTTAGTTACGAGATCTTTTAGGTCTCCAAAGCACCAGCTGAAAGTTCTTTGAAAATTATGGCGCAGGGAACGTGTTAAGAATAACATTATCAAGGAAGATTTACGACAGGCGACCAGTAAAAAATATGTTGCTGAAACTATTATAGCAAATAGTTTGAAATGTACGATGTTAGAATAGTACATATGCGTCGACCTCAAATAATTGGGAAATGAACAGAAGACGATAAGTTGGGAGCATTAACTACCTTTTTGTCTGGAGTGCCGGGTTAAGACAGCGCGGGGCCTGTAGCAAATTCTGTCGAGGAGCCCTTGGTTTGCTTCAGGTTTAGGGTATTAAATAAAACAAAACTGTTAAGGCATGAAAGATATTTTACGCTCCTATCTAAATTGATATTATTTTAATTACAGTCAGACAGGCTTTGGAGCGCGAGGAAATTCGCGGGGCCCGTAGCATTTATTACTTTTGCTATATGGCTAATCCGGCACTGGAGGTGGAGTAAGAATACAATTCACCAAGTGGGTATCGTAAAAGACGACTACGTGATACGATACGTAGAAAACAGTTTTGCAAGTGAAGGAAAACTCGACATAAAACCCTATGCCAACCCAGCCTGACCAGCTTGGTATAATAGGGCAATTCCCTTCCTTTGTGAGGGAGGCTTGAGAACAGCAGTGGGATGTGTATGAGCTGTCAGATGACGATAATGATGAGCCCTCTGTTTGCAACTCAAAGAGACTAAACTAGAAACGATTAATAAGATTGAACTCCGAACAAATATAAGGTCTTCTTTTTATGGTTCCGTACCCAAAGGGTAAAAACGGGACCCTATTACTGAGACTTCGCTGTCCGTCCGTCCGTCTGTCTGTCACCGGGCTGTATCTCAAAAACCATGATAGCTAGACAGTTGAAATTTATACAAATTATGTATTTCTGTTGCCGCCATAACAACAAATACTAAAAACGAAATAAATTAAATATTTAAGGAGGGCTCCCATACAATAAACGTGTTTTTTTTTTGCCCTTTTTATAGATAATGGTACGAAACCCTTCGTGCACGACTCCGACTCGCACTTATTTATCTTTTTATACAAACATAGCAATTGAAATTTATTTTATTGTCATCAAAGTAACTGATATATAGAATATGCATTTTTATATTGATATGTGGTTTGAAATATTCAAAGCAATGTTTTTATTAAGAAGTCTGAAATTATACGCTTCGAGATAATGGACGTCCCATGACGTCGTTTAATATGTCAACTATGATATTTTTTTTTGGCTAGCTGGCTTAAATTATCTATATCTTAAAAAAACCAGGCTCTTTCTTTTTTTGGTTATTTTTTATGATGATGTTTTTCATTAATCATCGCCAATTCCTTAACCAAGATCATATATTTGCATGCATTTATACAGATTCTATCCATGATGCATAGTTTAAATATGTAAATTACAACGTATATGTACATATATATTTTTTATATGTTAACTTTTTATAAAATCATTGAAATTAAATTGCTTTAAAAAGAAAACGTCTTACCAATTTTTTTCCTAAGCCACACAACACAATATATTTAAATCCCACACGGGCTTTTTAAAAAATAACACCGCACATGTCGCGTGTTCGTACAGCCAGGAATGTCAAATGTTTCGCGCCAAAAGCGCGTTCCGTTGTCGATCGCGCGTTTGTTACTGACTTGACTGGCTGAATAACGAGCGTGCCTTTGCATTGATGGTGTAGTACCTACTTTTCCTTGGAGTAGTGGAAGGCTAACTTTTTAAATAACACCCTACACTACACTGAGATGTAACATAAGATAACTAAGGCTGTGTTATGTCAGTCAAAATAAGGATTTATAATATTATTTTAAATAATTTCAAAAGGAATTTAGTCTGTTCGAATATATGAATATTTATTTCAGAAGAAATTAAACAGTACTCAATAATATCAATAATTGTTTATTAATTTATAGTATTGCCAGAATGTTAATTATATTAAGCAATATAACTATATTAATGTATTATACAACAAGTATGCTACAAAACTGTATGGTGTCTATTAAAACCGACTGAGAAATCACCCGGAACTTGGCTAGCAGCATTCTTCTAGAAAACTTATAAAACCAAAAACAAGCGATATTCTGACTGCCAATCGGGACGATTAGGTATGACAATATCGCTCCATAGGGAAGCCTATATCCAACAATGTACGGATAAACATCAAATATTAAAAACTTAGAATAATAACGTATAGAAGGTAAGTTCACGCACAAAAAGTGAGGCATTTCAATTGGAGCCTAATGGAGCTCACACTGGAACCGTTCCGTAATGTACAAGTCACTGTACTGCACGAACGTACGCAACTCTTAAAAAATAAATAGGTAATTATGACGGTTTGTGCATTCAAATGGTGTCACAACACATTTGAAAAATATAAAAAGACTAGCTGACCCGACAGACGTTGTCACGTCTTAACTATGAATATTGAATTCGAATTGAATTAAAAAAAATGTTTATTATTCTAATTCCTATATACAACATACTTATTTTTTTTCCTTATGCGTATGAAGCCAATGAATGTAATGGCTCTGACGGCGGTACCAATGGCGTCAATTGCGCTCGCACAACACAATCCAGGACTTTAATTTTTAAACTTAAATGCCTTGCAATATTGGCATACAACGTTCCTTGACCCAATACTTACAACTTAAGTTTGTACGTCTAATTGCTGGCATTTTCAAAAAGGAAAATTCAACTGTAAATTAAAGAAAACTATTGTATTCTTCTTAATAACTAAGTATATCACTTGTTATATTAGTTATCTTAATTACCAAAACTCCATATTAAATTGACTTTTTATATTAGGCGTGATGGCTCTGAACTTACCTACCCTGATGTGCACTAAGAAATTCAGTTTTCTTACATCATTCCTGTAAGAAATAATGAATTATTTGTTTTACATGTATTTTATTAATAAAATAACTCCAACCGAAGCATCTGTTTTAAAAAAATTTCAGTATTTTTACATCCTCTTTGACGATATTTAAACGAATAAGGTTACATTAAAAAAGTTTATATTGTCCAAAGTGGTTAGATTAGAAATAATTTTATATGATGGTTAAGTATTCTTAAATTTTCTAATTTTCTGGGCAATTTTCTTATTTTTTCTTTCATAAGAACCTTCTCCTAACAATAACAAATACAACAAAAAAAGAATTAATGAAATTGGTCCAGCCGTTCACGCGTGATGGCGTGACCAAGGAAAACAGGGATTCATTTTTATATATATAGATTATTAACCTTAGAATAATAACATATAGAAAGTAAGTCCACGCACAAAAAGTGAGGCATTTCAATTGGAGCCTAATGGAGCTTACGCCGGAACAGTCCCGTAATGTACAAGTCATTGCACTGCACGAACGTACGCAACTCTTAAAAAATAAATAGGTAATTATGACGGCTTGTACATTCAAATGGTCCCACAACACATTTGAAAAACATAAAAAGGTTTTTAACATTACTTTTAAAAGTATTTCGACGATTTATGTTAATAAAAACAAAATTTGATTTCATAATTTGTATAGTGGTTTCCGTGTGTACGTGTGTAATCGTCTGCCCGCCATTAATATTTTTACATTCAAATTTTTAAAGTTCGAAGTACTGACACTATCCTTCTATACGTTATTATTCTAAGATTAAAAACATAAATATTTATTGAAAATTACCCATATTTAATCTTTTTGTGAACCACATGAAAATTGATCTATCAATTTAAATTATTTTTTCAATTTAAGTGTAGACTAAACAGAGGGAAGTGGGTTCTTGGTAGGGTCCACAAATGATTGTACTGAGTTTGGATGTATATAGTATTTGTTAATTGTATTTTTGTGAAGTTCTCAAGATACGAGGATTTGTTCCTTAGTGGGGAATGTTGACTTATAAAAAAAACTATTCTTATTGATTTTATCGCATTTTTTTTATTGATGATGGCAAACGAGCAAGCACCATACCTGATGGTAAGTAATACTGCTGCACATGGACCTTTGAAATACCAAGGGCACAGCTAGGCCGTTGCCTACCGTGAAGAAAATGCTCTTCTTAAACCTCGTTTAAAGAAAGACATGTCATAACGCTCGAAATCACAGCGTTTGTGTATATTTCATTTTTAATTTCCCGTCGAAAGAGTTCCGAGTCCTCCTATAACCATTATCATCATCATTTCAATTTCTACACGTCCCACTGTTGGGCTCGAGCCTCCTCCACAATAGGAGCGAAATTGACCTACGCTAGTCAGACGTGTTGGTCTAGAGTTTCATTTCAAGTCTTCTTGAAATGAATTCATTTCAAGTCTTCTTGATGTATATTACATCCAAGAGACAGAAGGCACATCCACGGGTCAGATAGGGAGTGGTGAATTGTATTCTTACTCTGTCACCACACGGCAACTCTCATAACCATGAACGCTATAAATTGTTCGAAATGAAAATTAAAAATGAAATAAAATGATAAAACCCGTAATAATAGAACTATTTAAAAAAAAAAGAGAATAGAACATTAGTTACTGAAAATTGGATGATTAAACGAAACAATTGTAAACACTTCCTTACAAAACTTTGATTTCATTTGACATTTGATAGAGAAATGAATGAAAACACAATTATAGGTGACACAGATTAAAAACTTTCATAGATTAATTTTTATATTGAACAACTTTATTGTTTCAACATTTCATCATCGTGATTTCATAATGATTTCTGATCTTTACGCGAGTATTAACGTTGTAAATAAAATTATTATGCGGATTTTATCGCGTATGTATTTGATTTAGAAAGTTGGTACACCATAATTAATAATAGAAGACAACACTCTGCACTAAAAATATAATAGGCTTAAGCCTTTTTAGCAAAACCGGGTTTTGGTTTAAAAAAATTTTGTCTGTCTGTTTTGCATAATCCTCAAAACAGCTGGACCGATGTTGCTAATATTTTATTACCAAATGACTGTCTATATAAGGAATAACTTAAGCTATATTTTAACATGGTATTCCTACGGGAACGGGAACTACGCGCGTAAGGCGACTGAAGCGAAGCGCTAGTTTTATATATAAAACTAGAACAGCTTATAAAACACATGTTTCTTCCAACTTCTTAAAATCAAACGTAAATATTAACTATAAATCATAAATACGTTTAAAAATTAACAAATCGAGCATCACATTATGTCGCATATAGGAAATGTCGTTAAAATAACCGAAGCATATTTCTACACTAAAGTTTAATGGACTGTGTATCGCTTCCTGATATTCGAACATGCAATAAATTAGCCGTATTTATACATTAGCGTAATATGGAATTTACTGTTAATGTAATATTTATTTACACGTATTTTTTTTTTATTGCAAACGGTGGCAAAGGAGCAAACAGTACACCTGATGGTAAGTGTTGCTGCCGCTCATGGACCTTTACAAGGCCGTTGCCTACCGGGAAGAAAGCGAAGGGAGTGTGAATGCGTGCATTCAGGCTCGGTGATACCAAGGGCACCACCATAGGTATAGTAGGAGTAAGAACGAAAAAGGTAGTAGAAGAGTGAAAATACGTTCCCATTTCTACCGTCCCTTCGGAAATATTTTAAAAGGAGACTATAATAATTAGCCAAATCGACCATCGTTTTATTGAAGTGCTGAAGTGTATGTATAGAAACGTCACAATGTCAGTGCATATCCAGGATAAGAGTACGAAACCGGTCCAGTTGCAGAAAGGCGTGAGACAAGGAGACGTCATCTTTCCGAAACTGTTCACCACCGCACTGGCAGATAGATGCCTTCAAGCTTTTAGACTGAACCGGTCTCGGCATCAACATCAAAAGCGAATACATCACTCACCTTCGATTTGCAGACTGTCGTCGTCATGGCGCAATCCATGGAGGACCTTGGCACCATTCTCAATGATCTCAGCAGGGTATCCCAATTAGTGGGCTTACGAACGAACATGGACAAGACGAAAGTCATGTCAAATGCCCATATCATTTCTGTACCGGTCCTAGTTGGCAATGCGATTCTGGAAGTTGTCGATTATTATATTTACCTAGGACAAACAGGCCAGTTAGGTAGATCCAATTTCGAGAAAGAGGTCAGCCAACGAATCCAACTTGGTTGGGCAGGTTTCGGGAAATTTAAGAAGATTTTCTCGTCCAACATACCTCAGTGTCTGAAAACATTGTGTGTGTTCCAGTGATGACTTACGGCACGGCAACGTGGTCCCTAAATGTAGATCTCATAACCAAGCTCAAAGTCGCTCAGCGTCCTATGGAGCGGGCTATGCTCAGGATTTCTCTGCGAGATAGAATCCGGCATATGAAAATCCGTAGAAGAAAGGGCGTAACCGACCTAACACGAAAAATTAGCATGTGTGAGCAAAGTGGCTATGAGCAGGTCACATCGCTCTACGAACCGACAACCGCTGGGAAAGAAAGGTTCTCGAGTGGCGACCATGTATCGGACGACGCAGTGTAGGACGCGCTCCTACTAGGTGGACCGACGACCTGGTGAAAGTTGTTGGGCGTCGTTGGATGCAGGCGGCACAGGACCGCAGTTTGTGGTGATACGTGAGGGAGGCCTACTTCCAGCTGTAAACGGCGATGGACTGAAGTGATGATTGATGAAGAATATTTATTTATTAACCGTAAAACCAGCTGCTTATAATATTTAACATACGTAAATTAAAATAATTTATATTAAAATTTCAAATTCAAATACAATTTCAAATTCAAATGAACCCCGCGGGGGCACTTACATATTGTCATTTTTATAATATTTTTTTTTTAATTACCGCCGGATCGGTACGCAACCGCACTGAGAAGATCTGACAAGAAACTCGGCAGGATTGTCTACTTTTTATTTATTTTCTAATTTCACTTAAATAAAATTACATCTAACAACATGCTTATTAATAGCTCCAGTGTGATGCCATTCGAAATATTATAAAATACAATTCACAAATATAATTAGAAGATTATGGCTGGACCAGATCTCGTAAGCGGCACCCTATCACGAGTTAACCACTAGAGCAGCTATCACTCTCCTCAACCATAATGGAAAGAAGGGAGTGACCCGCTCCTCGTAGCTTATATAAAGCTTTTCCGTGTGGTGACGAAGTAAAAATACAATTCACCACCCCTTTTTGCCCAGGAGTGTCCTAAAACACGACTAAGGGATATAATATTCAGATAACATCTATGTAAGAGAAGTTAAATTTGAAACAAAATTATAGGGACAACCCGTCTGATTAGCGAGACTTAATAGGTCAATTACCCTCCCATTGTGGAGGAGACTCGAGCCCAACAGTGGGACGTATATGAGCTGAGGTGAAAATGATGATATTACTTATTTAAAATTATAATTGTAGAACATAAATTAGATATGTCACCATTTCTACCTTCAATGTGTGTTATGAGGCGTTGCTAAGGGACCGTTCCTTCGGCAATATTTTCCATTGTCACCAAAATCACTGTCATTGATGGAAAACAAGAAACAAATCCATCAAGCCATTGTGAGATAAATTACTTTTTCATGGCGTGCCCTATAGAAGGAATATATGTGAAAATATTCTATTTTTTTTTTCTTTTTTTTTAATAAAAAACCTAAGGCAATAATCCTTGTATTAGGTACGTGCGAATTTACAAACATATAATTAACGGACACAAATTACATTCAGACTCAGAACAATAATATATAAATACACAAATTATTGTCCTTTTTTTTGGGGTTACGGTCGGCGCACTCCTAGCACCACTCCGTACGGGGCGACAGAGGGACGTAAGCACGCACACCCGTAACACACCCGTGACACGTCGCCTTCGTCGTGGGACCGACCACCGGAGCAGCGTGACTTGACGTCAGTAGTCGGTCCGACGGAATACCCCTTGAGGAGTATCCTCTCCTTGACCGACGTTACCCCCTCGGGGAGGACGTCGGCCTTTCCTCTCGCGATGGACTATTTCCCCGGTCCAGTCACCCGCGGCCTCGGCTAGGGCGGCATCAGTCACAGGTAGTCACGCCTGCGCCGCCCCAGTCACGGGTGGCGGTTTGCGTCGTCGAGGAGACGCTCGCACACGCTCCGCCGCCTCTTTCCGCGAGACTACTGCCTCGCAGAAAGCTGCGACTGCATCCCAGTTCCTGACACTGTTGAGCATCGCCCTGGCGATGGTCGGCAGCGTTAGGTCGGCACCGATGATTACGACGAGTTCACAATGTTGCTCTGCCCAAGCGGCACAAACCTCGAGCGTATGCTGCGCCGTGTCCTATAAATTTTATTGTCCTGCGTGGGATTCGAACGCGCGACACTAGTATGGTAGGTCAGTATCTTAATCAATATGCCATTTGTGCGGACAATAATATCAATGCCGCGACTTAGATAGTCACGGCATTGATACATTTAAATGAGAATTACCTGTATGTTTCTATATATTCATAATCGCGGCAAGTGATTTTTTTTTATTACAAATGATGGCAAACGAGCAAACAGTACACCTGATTGGACGTGAGACATCTTAGTCCACCCGTGACGATGAACGCTGAAAAACGTTGAAAATAGCAATAAAAGCCATAAAAATTGTTTTATTTATAGTGTCTAATACTAGCGTATAAACAAGAGAAATCCCTTCGTCAATTAAATATAAAAATGTTATTACCAAAGATCGTTCGATCATAAGATACTTTTAAATAAATAGTATCTTGCTAAATAATAATATGGATATTAAAATATATAGAAAAAAAAATGGTCAAATATTGCGCTATGACCAATTATTTTTATTTTAATAGCTAGTAATTACAAAATGTCCATTCGTTGAATCGTTCCCGCCCTTGATATAAATGATGGTGTGTCGAGAACTCACACGAGATTGTAATGATTACTTCATAGTATAATCACAATTTTTTAATTAATTTCTCTCTTGAACTTTAAAATCATTTAAGTTTTTCTCGAAGGATATAAAAAACAAACTAACAGATTATATAAATAACCTTATATACTATTAAATACTCTAAAACATTTTCCTATTAAACCGTGCCATGGTTGAAACGACGATTTTAAGGTTTTTTTTTAAAAACACAATATCATCATCTGAACCCATGTATATCCCACTGTTGGGCTCAGACCTCCTCCATAATGGGAGAGGAATTGACCTACTATTCCACGCTGGTCAGACGTCTTGGAATAGAGTTTTGTTTCAAGTTTTTCTCCTCTTACATAGTATGTTATATGCTTATTATATCCCTTAGCCGTCTTTTACGACAACCACGGACAAGATAGGGAGTCATCATCATCATTTCAGCTCATACATGTCCTGCTGGGCTTTTTTTTTTTGGTGTGGATCGCGGTCGGCGCACTCCTTGCACCACACCGTCCGGGGCGACAGAGGGGCGTAAGCACGCACACCCGACACCCACCCGAACACCACGTCGCCTTCGTCGTTGGGCCGACCACCGGAGCAGGGATACTTGTCATCAGTGGTCGGCCCGACGGAATACCCCCTAGTGGGGTACTCTCCATCCGACCGAGGTCCCCCCCGGGAAGGACGTCGGTCTTTCCTCACGCGGTCGGCCTCTCGGCGGGCCCAGTGTTGGACTCGAGCCTCCTTCACAATAGGAGTGCAATTGACCTTACTATACATGCTGGTGAGACAGGTTGGGATTTCTTTTTTTTTTTATGGGTGGGCCATGGTATGCGCTCGCGCGGTCCAGTGCGTCCGGGGCGATGAAAGGACGGCGCGCGGGCCCATAAGCCACCCGTACCCACGTCACCTCGTTGTTGGGCCGACCACCGGAGCAGATGTGACTTGTTGTCAGTGGTCGGCCCGACGCAATACCCTTTCGGGTAACCTCACCTCTCGACGTCCTGGGACGTCGGTCGCCGTCGCGCGGTCAGCCTCTCTGCGGGTGACGGACAATTCCCCGGTCCGATCACCCGCGGCCTCGGCTAGGGCGGCATTAGGCGCAGATGAGACAGGTTGGGATAGGGTTTCATTTCAAGTTTGCCTGCTCTTACATAAATGTTATATGCATATTATACCCCTTAGTCGACTCTTACGACTTCCACGTAGAAGATAGTGAGTGGTGAATTGTATTCTTACTCCTTCACCACACGAAGACAAAAATACAATACCTGTAAAGATCCTTGTATTACGGGGGACTTTACAAACATATAATCACTCTGTGGTAAGGAAATAATCCTTTACACTTTACAAACATATAATTAACAGACACAAACAACATTCAGACTCAATACAACAATTTGTGGATTGCATAAAGCCGGTTGCAGACTACGCTATAATATAATAGCATATATTATATAGCTCATAGCACAACAATATCGCGCACCATACATCGTTAAGGACAAGTTCACACTGTACTGTACTATATTTTATGTATGGTGCGCAATATTATATTATAACGGTAGTCTGAAACCCGCTTAATCGTCCTGGCAATGGAACCCACAACACTGACATGCAGGGTCGGATTAACCCTATCAGGGCTCCTAGGCAATGCAAATCTCAGGTCCATGGTTCAAGGTCCACGAGCTGCAGTATCACTTACCATCAGGTGTGCTGTTATCTCTTTTGTCATCAACAGCCATAAAAAGAGGAATAATATTGTGGAAGCACACAAATTTTCAAAAAAAAATAATCGATGTTTTTTTTTCTCTTGGTGTATTCTCGGTACCCTTAGAAGGTGCGAGGCCCCTAGTCTGCCTTATGGATAATCCCGCCCTGCCGACATGGTGCGTTAGTATTTTTAAACATTACGCTTATTAATCTTAACCGTTGTAGCACTTTAAAAATGGTAGGAACACCGAAGTCAAATCGATACCTGGTGCTCGCTGAAATTTCGATGACGGGAATTTGTCAGGATAAACCATTAATACCAATAATACCGTGTGGTGACGGATTAAGAATACAATTCAACACTCCCTATCTTGCCCGTGGATGTCTTAAAAGACGACTAAGGGATATACGCATATAAGATCTATGCAAGAGAAGGTAAACTCGAAACAAAACCCTATATCAACCTGTCTGACCAGCATGGTATAGTAAGGTCAATTATCATTCCTATTGTGGAGGAGGTTCAAGCCCAATAGTGGAACGGATATGAGCTGAAATGATACTGATTTCTGATAATAATGATTTTTCTAAGTTCTAAGGTTAATGAGCCAAAAGAAGATTAAGATTTCAAGATATCAAAATAAATCGTACTTGAATTGGAACAACAATTTTTTTTATCATTAAAAACTGAATTTTTCTCAATTTTAAGAGTTTTGTACAATTTTCTTACATTTAAAACGGCTTATGGTCTAAATAAACTTTGTATTAGTATTCAACGGATCGAATAACTTATTAACTCATGCTTAGTATCCCGTCACCCGCGGAGAGGCTGACCGCGTGATGGTGACCGACGTCTAAAGGACGTCGAGAGGTGAGGTTACCCGAAAGGGTATTCCGTCAGGCCGACCACTGACGACAAGTCACATCTGCTCCGGTGGTCGGCCCAACAACGAGGTAACGTGGGTACGGGTGGGTTATGGGCCCGCGCGCCGTCCTTTCATCGCCCCGGACGGACTGGACCACGCGAGTGCTTACCATAGCCCACCCATAAAAAAAAAAAAATGCTTAGTATAGTTCAGCAAAGTTTTTTATGTCACTAAAACTGCTGATTGTCGTCGATTTATCGGTTTTTTAAGTTTTCTTGATATTTTGATGGTGTACAGGTCAAACTGACCTCGAATTCCGATTCAGTGGGTTGAAATACGTACCCTTAGGTGGGTCCGGTCAGCCGACCATCATCTCACAGATGCGACATCTCATCGACAGCGACAGGTGCTGGTCGTCGATGGCCTCATTTTGGGAGGCCGTCATTTCAAGGAAGGAGGCTGCGGAGCGAGAACATCCGCAGACTCCCTCCGCCGGCGGCGACCCGGGAGGTGAAGGCATCAATATGCGCAACTCTTTTTTCATCAGTCAGCGACGCGGCACAGTGCGTAAATGCATTTCCACAAAAAAAAAAGGTCAGTCCGGTAAAATGCAATTTCCACTTTTATCGTGTGCCCGTGTAATTAATAATAACATTTACTACCAATATGTGATGATGTCTTAAGAAAGTTAATAAATATATTAAACTACCTAGGTGCCCTACACGCGGTCGCGTTACCCGATTAGAGGGAAACTGACCTCTGATGTTATTACACTTTCCAATGACATGAATTATCAACTTTCCTTCGAAGCGAGTTTATTGCAAATTTTAATTTAACCTATAAAAAGCTTTTTGCATGCGCTGACTGAATAAGAATACAATTAACTCGATAGGTATCGTAAAAGACGACTAAGATATATGATACGCAGATAATACATACATACATACATTCACAACTTTTTTCCATATAGGTAGAGACCACTTCCCTCCACTTGCTACGATCTTGACATACTACTTTCGTCTCCTCCACATTTATTAATCTCCTCATACATGTTCTTCGGTTTAGGGTACTTTTAACCAGGCCTTTCTTAAGACGTCCCTGATTTGATCTTGGAACGTCCACCTTGGTCTTCCCCTTCCAACACTTCTGTTCACATTAGCCCTATAAATTCTCCTTGTTAACCTCTTTTCATTCATTCTCTCATTTATACAAAAGAAGAAAAATCTCTAATTAAAACTATAAGTCTCCTCCTGAAACTCCGCTCCGCTGGTCAGACGTTATTGTATGATACTATCTAGTCAGAGTACCTCACTGTCCGCAACGATGTCCTTCTGTGACGACCGTAGAGGGCCTTTGCGATGAAAATTATCAAAGGCTGTCCAGTTCTCGATGTGGCAAACCTGCTGGCAGGCGATCTGTCTTAACCGCTGGTGGCGTTGGTGGCAGTGTAAGGACTCCGCGCCACAGCGCTAGCTCATGGCGAGCAAGTCTCTGTAAGGAGACTGGCAGTCTGAGGAAGTGTCCCGAATGTGTGGTTTTAGTGAATAGTCTGGCCGAGTCAACGAATAACACTCACAATTCCATAGCGTAAACAAAAAAAACAGTTATGTGTAGTGATGGAGTAAGAATACAATCCACCACCCCCACTCTTGCCCGTGGGGCCGTAAAAGACGACTAAGGAATATAATATGCATATAATATCTATGCAAGAGGAGGAAGACTCGAAACAAAACCCTATACCAACGCGTCCGACAGGCGTGGTATAGTAGGTTAATTACCCTCGTTTTGTGGAGGAGGCCCGAAGCTAACAGTGGGACGTGTGCGGACTAAGATGATGATGATGAGAATATATTATCTGTTTTCCGGGGTGAGGAAAGGGTAGTGCTCGTCCCCATAATCCGTCGTATGGCGACCTCATCACCATTGAGCTGACTACTGGTACCAAATTCGATTAGGTACCATCCTCTATTGACGCTCCGGCAACAACCAACTATCGGAGCACTCAGCCGATTTTTTCAAATTCAACTTTTTTAGAAATTTATTCTTGGCTTTTCTTGTACGTATTTTATTTTTAAGGAAATAATCCTTGCGTTGCGGGGAACTTTACAAACATAATTAACGGACACAAATTACATGCAGATTCAAAACAACAATTTGTGGATTGCACAAAGTGTTGTTTTGCGTGGGATTCGAACCCAAGACACTGGTAAGGTGGGTCGATATCTTAACCACTACGACATCTGTGCAGTCAAATTGTTTGTGTTAAAACATCTAGATCGTTAATTGATTGAATTAGATGATACATTCGGAAATACACTTTTATTTTAAAATGACCACTTTCCCACGGTAATCAATATACTGCACACTACAATAGAAGGAGTACGGGATAGGATTAAGGTGGACTAGGAAATAAGGAAATCTTACTCTCACGTGATGCGCATTTGAAGCCGAACCGTCCTGAGGATGCCTCGTTTAGACGCGAAACACGTGTGGAATAAATATTCCAAGTTCTGCGGCAAATTGCAAGTTGATATTCTGGAAAGTGCTTATCCCTTCCTTTCTTCCATTTTAAAGTAAAAAAATCCAGATCGTTGTTCTATTACGACATATATGCAGTCAGTATTGGCGCAAATCATCGTGTTAATAAAATGCAAATTATATTGCAAATTCATAGAGTACAAATAGAATTATCGTTTACAATATTTCTACAAGTTTACAATGATAGAAATTGTGTAAAATTAAGTAAATATTAAGTAAATATCATGTACTCATCTCGATATAAGTAAATTATTGTTTATTTTTACAGTACAAGTTAAGCAATGCACTTAGCATATCGACATTTCTTTTATCAAGGTTATAGTTAGCTAATAAACTTGGTATAGGCTTGCGGTGATAGGACTCTTGTTAACGTGTTTGTATCTGCTAGAAAAGATTTTATTTTTATTGCTAACGGGGGCAAAAATCAGACACCTGAAGGTAAGTGTTGCTGCCGCTGATAGACATTTGCAAGGCCGCTGCCTACCGCGAAGAGAGTAAAGGTAGTGTTAATGTGTGTAATAAGCGTCCGTGATACTAAAGGCATCACCAAAACCCTTCGCACGCAAACACCCTCAGAAAGTTGAGCTACCGGCTCTCTCGCTCATCGAACGAAGCGCAGTAACAAATTGCTACTACTCGGACGTCGATTTTCTGCACCAGTACTAGCAGCTAACTGATTATTAGGTTCCGCTTTTAGGATCTGGGAGGCAATTCTAAGTAATACAAATAGCTATATAGAATATATTGAGAAAATTAGAATATGAAATTTCCATAATTACAAATCAACTGCTGTACATCCTTTTAATAAATAATTGGCCAACTAGTCGATTTTGCTTCATGTCGCCCGCATTGCATAGGGGGGAAGTGGAAACAATCTCTTTCAACTCCTGTATTTTTAACTTACTCATTAAATTTGTTAATTATCTTTTCTAATTAAATTTGTTGCGGGTCCCAAGACTATTAAAATCATTTTCTGCGACTGTCTAAGGTTTGACTTCGATGTTATTTATGGAGACCATTGCGGGTCAGGACCCACAATTACTTACAAGCTTACAAGACTTAAAATGGTGGAAATGGGTTGTGGGATAATGAGAGTCTCAGAAAAAAAAATGCAACTCAATGGAAGATAGTATAATCTTTCCAACTCCTCCTGTTTTTCCCTTTCCCGAAACTTGCCGAGGGTCTACAATGGTATCATTTTGGATTCTGCCTTATAAGATTTACTGCTGTTTAAGTTGTTACTTAAAGACCACTCTACTTATTCCCATATATTTCCACCGGAATATGTGTTGGGATTAATCCCAATAAAAAAGTCAAGTCAAAACATTGGCAATTCTAGTTTTCTTTGGGATAATTTCTATTTCGCGATCCCAATTATCCCAAAGAAAATCGCGAGGCTAGCCACTCCGCGGGTGCCGGATTAAATCTCCGGTCCAGTCACCCGCAGGCTCTGCTAGGGCGGCATCAGGTGCATCATGTACTCGCGCCTGCGCTGCCCCAGTCGCCGATGGAGGACTGTGTCCGCGTGGAGGCATTCCTCCCGCACACAGTGCGCCGCCTCCTTCCGCGAGATGACAGCCTCGCAGAAGGTGGCGACAGCATCCCAGTTACTAAAGCTGGCGAGCATCTCCCTAGTGATGGTCGGCAGCGTCAGGTCGGTACCGATGTTTGCGACGAGTTCACGGCACTGCCCAGCCCATGCGGCAGACACCTCGAGTATGTGCTGTGCCGTGTCCTCGTCGCAATCGCAATGGTGGCAGGATGGTGTCCTCTCCCTCCTCACCACCGTGTGCAGGTACTTGACGAAGCATTCATGCCCCGTCAACAACTGCACCAGTCGGAAGGAATGCACCCCGCGGCGCCGCTCCAACCACTGCATCAGCACCAGCCGGAAGGCCTCGACGGTCCGGACATCAAACTGAGGCCCCTCCAGCTGGACTGCCCAACGGGCAATAACGTCTCGGCGGGTGTCGACCTGCCAGGCAGTAAGCTCCCTCAAGGAAACCACACCGCGCCCCTCTAGTGTCTCCGACACTCGCCGATTCAATCAAGCGAGCATCTCCGCCGCCAGGTCCCACGCGGGAGTCCCGGCCAAAAGGCACGCTGTCTCCGCCGCCACTGTGCGGTAACCGCGTACGGCCCTGACCGCCATGGCTCTCTGTGTACGCCGCAGAAGAGCCCTAAGACGGACGGTCAGGGACCCAGCCCTCACCGGTGCGCCGTACGGGGCTATCGATCGCATGATCCCCGCGTACATTCGTCGACACGCAGCGCTGGGTCCGCCCACGTTTGGCATGACTTCTACTTCTACCAAACTGTATTACAGTTTGTTGGCAGATGAAGCTTCCTGGGTAAAAATTCACAATTTTTTACAATATGAATATTATGACATTAGGAGGCGTCCATAAATTACGTGAGGTGTTTCTTTAAATTTTCTGACGCTCCCTCCCCCCCTGGTGAGATGTCGTGAGATTTTATTCAACCCCCTCCCCCATCCCCCAATCACACGTGAGATTTTTCAAAATGTGGGTTTCTTACGTAAACGCGTTGGATTGTTATTGTAAAAAGAAAAAAAATAGCTTCGTGCTTTTATTTATGACTAGTAATCAATATTGCTGAGAGTTTAATTATAAGTGTAATAAAGCTGTGAATTGTAATAAGGCTTAAAATTAAATCTTAAGCATGTACAATCTGGATTAAATGGACCATAATAGTATAATTTTTTTTGTTTCAATCAGAAAAAAAAATTGCGTGATATTTGCCGAGACCCCCCCTCTCTCCAACGTAAGATTAGATGAGATTTGACTCGACCCCCTCCCCCCCTTAAACATCTCACGTATTTTATGATCGCCCCCTTATTATTACTCAAATTAAATAAACTATTATTATTATTATTATTATTATTATAACATACACTATGACATTTATTATTATTTATTTATCACACTATGACAATTCATCTCTCTACTTTTCTTATGAATTAGTGTAATTAGCACTGTAGGTCGGTATATTAACCACTACGCCGTCTCAGTGCAATCTATTACCACGTATCGTCTTGTGCTATACAAAGCACAATTTCGTCCTCATATGAAGTATTGCTCACATCTCTAGGCAGGTGCGCCCAAATATCTGCTAGATCCACTTGACTCCCTCCAAAGGCGTGCTGTTTGAATCGTCGGGGATCCCAATCGTACGGACAGATTGGAGTCACTGGAGCGGTGGAGAGACTTTGGGTCACTCTGTGTACTCTATCGGCTCTTTCATGGGGAGTGCTCTGTGGAACTGTTTGACTTGGTACCACCGTCACCGTTTTACCAACGTATCACTCGATACCGCAGCAGGGTTCATCCATTTCACCTGGAAACGTTATGGTCTTCAACTGTACGTTTCCAGCGATCATTTCTCCCACTTACGTGCAGGCTTTGGAACGAACTATCTGCTGCCGTGTTTCCCGAGCGCTATGACATGTCCTTCTTTAAACGAGGTTTAAGAAGAGTATTATCTTCACGGTAGGCAACGGCCTGGCTGTGCCCCTGGTATTGCAAAGGTCCATGTGCAGCAGTTTCACTTACCATCAGCTGTGCTGCTTCTTCGTTTGTCACCGTTGCCAATAATAAAAGAAAAGTATGTATGTATATCTTAATCGTCTTTTACGATGTATTCTTAATCCGTCACCAATCAAAAACATAAAAAATCATAGAAAATATATGTATGAAAAAAATAAAATTGCGTAACACAGCGATAATATTAACAAAATAGCAATGTGAAGTCGATGTTACATCTTAATTGCACTCAACTAACGGAACAACGTAACTTGAACCTGTTTGTGAAGGAAAATGAAAGTACTGGGTCAACAACGTACGGGTTTGTCTCTACGTGCTTGCGTCTATAATAATATACTTTGATTTTAAAATTGTTCATTGTAAATTTTTTTACATAATCTAATGGTTGAACCTCGTCTTTTAAGACACAGACGAGACCTAGTTTATGAGAAATCGTCCTTTATCATGATCCTATATATAATATGTTCCTTAATGTCGTGATTTTTTTTTTATAAATTCTATCAGTCTGTAGATGTCCTCTGTTGAATATAGGCCTCCCCAGGAGAATGCCACTCAGAACGTCCTGTCCACTTCCATCTAACGGTTCCCTGCGACTTTTAAAAAGTCGTCCGTGCACCTAGTGAGGAATAAATACACTTAAATGGCGCCTTAAATTTAAGGTTTTTTCATCATCTCGGCTCATAAATGTCCTACTGCTGAGGTCAAGCCGCCTTCACAATAGGAGGGAAATGGACCTTACTATACCATGCTGAGCAGATAGGTTGGTATAGGGTTTGTTTCGAGATTTACTTTCCTTGCATAGATGTTTTATGCTTACTCTATCCGTTAGTCGTCTTTTACGACATCCACGGGTAAGATAGGGGTTTTTGATATAGGTAAAAAGGACAATTACATTAAAAACCGGTGGAGAAGACCGGTGTAGTAAGATATCACGTGTATTGTATTTATTTTTTCGTCAAACGAGCGATTTTAAACCGATAGCGGTGTGTAGTGTGATACATGATTACACCATTCGTTTATTATTATTTTTATGCCGAATCAAAAATAATCTGCAATCTTTCTGTGTAGACATTTTCATCATGGTCCTTAATTTCAGAGTAAAATAAAATTATACTTTATACTAGGGATGTGACTTGAGGGAAAATAATCGATTTTTTTAATAATCGATTTTTTGTTCTTTAAAATAAATCGATTATAAAATAATCGATTAATTCAAAATAAATAATCGATTTTTTTCTCCCAACAGGATTATGATGAGCTTTTTTTTTTTGGAAATGTGAGCTTTATTTTCTAATATGGTATGAAATGACCTTTTTTTAGGAAATCTGGCAGTGAATAATCGATTATTTTCGATCGAATTTCGAATGAAAAAATCTATAAATAATCGATTATTATTATTTTGATAATCGATTGTAAAAATCGATTATTAATCGATTATTTTTTTGTAATAATCGATTATTTATTCACATCCCTGCTTTATACCTGTATTTGAAGATAATACTCAAAAAATATTAAGACTGTGTAGGTACTAAAAATACACGTGATGATGGGTGGAGGTAGTTTTAAATCTCACCACGTAGCACCAAGGGGGAGAGGGGGATAAAAATTATTTAAAAAAAGATCACGTGATTAATGGACGACCCCTAAGAATACAATTCACCAACCCCTCTCCTGCCCGTGAGTGTCGTAAAAGACGCAAAAGACTAAGTGATTTAATATGCATAAAACATCTATGCAAGAGAAGGAAAACTCTAAACAAATCCCTATGCCAACAACACCTGACCAGCGTGGTATAGTAGGTCCATTTTTCTCCCATAATGGAGGAGGCCTGAGCCCAACAGTGGGACGTAGAAGCGCTGAGATGATAAGGATGAGATGAAAAGCAAAAAGTGTTGCCACAAATCATCGTGTTCACCCTCCTCCTGTACCAATTACTTGGGGTTGATGCAATAATATGTACTATTCTATCATTGTATACTAAACAGCATCAGATGAAGTCCAGGCGGCGCAAGCGCGAGTACCTGCACCTGATGCCGCCCTAACCAAGGAGACCGGACTGTGGATTAGTCCGTCACTCGCAGAGAGGCTGACCGCGCGACGGCGATTGACTTCCCAGAAGGGACTGACGATCGAAGGGAGAAGGTACTCCACAGGGTATCCCGCCGCACGGAGGATAATGAACTCGGTACCGGTATTCGGTCGAACGGATAAGGAAAGGAGATGGTTGGTTATAGAGCCGCACGCCACTCCTTTGTCGCCCCGGATGGAGCTGGACAGCGGGTGCGCTATAGGGATGTGAAAAATAATCGATTTTTATAATAATCGATTTTAATCGATTATTTTTTTGTAATAATCGAATTTTATATTCGATTATCAAAATACTAAAAAATCGATTATAATCGATTATTTTTATATTAAAATTAATCGATTATTCACTGCCAGATTTCCTAAAAAAAAAGTTCATACTATATTAGAAAATAAAGCTCACATTTCCTAAAAAAAAAAGATCATCATAATCCTGTTGGGAGAAAAATCGATTATTTTATAATCAATTATTTATTTTTAATTAATCGATTATTTTATAATCGATATCTTTTAAAACACCAAACATCGATCGATTATTTTCCCTCCAAGTCACAAACCTAGTGCGCTAACTATGGCCACCCCAAAAAAAAACAGATGAAGTTGATCCAGATTTTGAAGGTAGTCAAAATCATGATCAAATTTTAAACAAAATAAATCATTAATAAAAGCATGTTAAAAAAGAATTAACCAAAAAAACACGGATGTAGTGCAAACTATAAAAGTTACAGGCACGTCTATTAATCCTACATAACAATTATATATAATCTAAACGCATTCCTTTGTAATGTTACAAATTGTCCCACTTACAATCACCGCTGGCGTCAGTTATTACATCACACGTATGTTATGACGGGCCATTTCCATTCATATAAGTTATTGCTTTTATAATAAAACGCATATATTCAAATGAATAGATAGATTACAGTGATTGGTGAACCTTCGAGGGCCCGTAGCGTTAATCTGTACAAATAAATAAAATTAAGATAATTTTAAATAAAACTACTTCACGGATTTTTTTTTTTTTTTTTTTTTTATTGCAAACGGTGGCAAACGAGCAAACAGTACACCTGATGGTAAGTGTTGCTGCCGCTCATGGACCTTTACAAGGCCGTTGCCTACCGCGAAGGGAGTGTGAATGCGTGCATTGAGGCTCGGTGATACCAAGGACACCACCAAAACCCTCCACACGCAACCACCCTCAGAAAGTTGGGCTTCCGGCTCTCTCGCTCACCGAACGAAGTGCAGTAACAAATTGCTACTACTCAGACGTCGATTTCCTGCGAGAGCATGGTACTGCCCCGGACGGACCGGCCCGCGGCTGTAGACAGATAACTGTCGACAGTGTGGTCCTACCACTCCTTTTATCGCGTTTGTATTTGATTTTTGATTACCCGACGTTTCGAACACTTTGCAGCGTTCATGGTCACGGGCGGACTAAGATGTCTCACGTCCAACAAGTCATCGTTACTGCAGAAAATGTATAATTATCTACCCGATACAGAAATTAGTTATTAAATATTGACCCACATTTTGATACAAATTTATTGCCAGTGTAAAAAGAAAATGATTCTATATGAAAAAATTATATTGTTTATGGTTAGTAATTATTTAACATTAAAATTAATAGTAATTATATTTAAAAAACCTAACAATCTAGTATACTACCACCGGATCGAATCTATACAACATGAACTCATATTGTATAGATTTGACCCACAATAATAATAACTAAAGATAATTTTATAAATTAAAACCTTTTAGTAACATAAAGTAAACCGCCTTCAAAATTAATATTAATTTAGCATGATGTCACCTGAGTTTTCTTGCCGGATCTTTCTCAGTGTGGCCGTGTTCCGATCGGATACAGTAAGTCGAATGAAATATAAAGGTTTTAGAAAATTAAAATAATAGCTAAACTTAACTGTAAATACAGCACAAAGAAGAAAAACAAACTATGATAATGGTCGATGAGGTTCCCATTCAGCTTAATGCTACAGTGCAACAATAACGTACGAATTATTCAAACGAACAAAAAGCCTAAGCGACAAGATAGCAGTTACATAAATATATAGAAATTGAAATTTTTATTTGTAATGTCCGTGTGGTGACGGAGTAAGAATACAATTGGGCACGAGTGGGTGTCGTAAAAGACGACTAAGGGATATCATCATCATCATCGCAGCCCGTATACGTCCCATTGTTGGGCTCAGGACTCCTCCACAATGGGAAGGAATTTGACCTACTATACCATGGTGGTCAGACATGTTGGTATAGGGTTTACAGTACAGTTGGGTGTCCAGTACGGTATACCTACAGATCTTATGTGCATAATATATCCCTTAGTCGTACGACATCCACGGTTAAGATAGGGAGTGGTGAATTGTATTCTTACTCCGTCACCACACGGAAAGGGATATAATACGTATATCTATGTGAGAGAAGGAAAGCTAGAAGTAAAACCTTATACCAACCTGTCTGACCAGTATGGTATAGTAACAGGTGCCTACCGGACATGGGGTCTTCGGTAAGTACCTGCACAAAATTGGAAGAGAAGAGGCCCCAGGATGCCACGAGTGTGGCGCGCTAATCGACGATGCGCGCCACATATCGGCAGAATGCCCCGCCTGGGGGCCTCAGCGCCACGTCCTATCAACGGACATGGGAACAACGGACCTGTCGTTGCCGACCATCATCTCCAAGATGCTCGGCAGCGACAGCTGATGGTCGTCGATGGCCTCCTTCTGTGAGGCTGTCATGATAAGGAAGGAGGCCGCGGAGCGGGCACGCGAGGCACTTGCGTCCGCTGACTCGCTCGCCCAGCGGCGACCAGGGAGGAGGAGACGCCGCTATGCGCTCCTACTCCCACCGCCCTGAATGATGACAGAACGTGGCCGCTTGGCCAGACGGCCAAGCGTTGGGGTGTCGAGGATAGAATGTCATCAGACGATCTCTTCGGCACCTCGTAAAAGCGCGGAATGGGCCGCTGTGGTTTTAGTGAGTATTTCGGTCACTTCTGTGGCCGGCGAGTCCCAGACACTTTCCCCCGTCTGTAACCGGCGGGGGATAGTGCGTAAATGCATTTCCACAGCTTGAAAAAAAAAAGTATGGTAAGGTCAATTTCTCTCCTATTGTAGATGAGGCTCAAGTCTAACAGTGGGACGTCAATGAGCTGATATGAAACTTAGGCTACTTTGCCTCTCAAAGAAATACTAGGTATATAATTTTTTTTTGCTCTGGGAATTGAACCCTAAGCTTCACGGACTGCTGCCGTGTACCATAATATCCTAGGAGATATTGGAGATTTAAAATGCAAAGGCAAAGCGACTCAAACTGAAGCGAATCAAGGGCTGGTCGCGAGTTTGAAATAAAACTTTGTTTACGGCTTTCATCGCGTTGAATTTGCGATTTGCCGTTTGGCGACGGAATAAGAATACAATTTACCCCTCAGCCCCCCCCCCCCTCCTCCCTTCTCCCCTCCCTCTCTTGCCCGTGGGTGTCGTAAAAGGGATGACAATATGCATATGTAAAGCCAACACGCCTGACCAGCGTGTAGGTCAATTTCCTTTCTAATGTGGAGGAGTCTTGACCTCAAGAGTAGTACGTATATGGGCTGAGATGATGATAACCATTTGCGATTTTGATTCTATAGCGGGTAGAATTAAGTCTCTGTAATAACGATGACTTGTTGAACGTGAGACATCTTAGTCCGCCCGTGACCATGAACGCTGTAAAGTAAAAGAAATCAAAAATCAAATACAAACATAAAAAAAAAAACTAACAAACGTAAAAATTGTTTTATTTCATACTAGCTGACTCGCCCGGTCAGCTAGTATGAAAGAAGGTACCGCCTAACAGTCGATTCTTTAATCTTTTTGTTTTTCTAATAATTATTCTGCTATTCGGGACGCCGGATCAGCTAGTTTAGTAAGATAAAAAAAGAAAAAAGAAAGTTAATAAGTCAACAATTACATTATGTCAAAAAATAAAAATCCTTCTTCTTATTTGATGGCAATGAGCTACAATAATATGAGCTATTGGTGCCAGTGTCGAGTTGTTATATATATTCACGTATTCAGTCATCGTTTTTCAGTCAGTCGTTAGCATGATTTGGTGCTGATATCCAAGTCATACCTTCCCTGAGAATTTTGGCAGAATGTCAAAATGCATGCAATTCACTATTACATCATATTCACTACATTTCAGAATTTCTCTGCATTATATTACATAAAATATCAGCAATATTATTCAATATAACACTTCAAAAAGCTAAAATAATGAAGAAAATATAAAAGCGCTACGCTACGTGACATTTTGACATTCGCAAAAGTCAAAATAAAAATTATAAAACATCTACAATTTGTGTTTGACATCAATACGATACTAACGTCACTCAATTGTTCTGCCTTCTCAGAACCTCTCCACTAACACTTGAACTTTATGGAATAATATTAAAATTCAAATTGACTTTTAAATATTATTACGAATCATTTGTATACCAAGTATAGAAAAGTGTCGTTTTTAGACCTTTTTAGGCAATTTTTCAACGGCGATCGGTGTCCCAGTAAGGGATGTAGACGGGAGAGGGTACTCCCTTGAGGTATTCCGTCGGGTCGACCACTGAAGTCAAGGAACTTTGCGCCGGTGGTCGACCCAACGACGAAGGCGACGTGCTATACGGGTGGGTTACGGGTGTGCGTGCTTACGCCCCTCTGTCGCCCCGGACGGAGTGGTGCAAGGAAAGTGCCGACCGTTACCCACGCAAGAAAAAATTAAAAAAAAAAAGAACAACAAAGGCAATTTTTTAAATTTTTCTCTGCGTAAGAACCACCCTCGTACTTTAAAGAATATTCTAAAAAAAGAATTAGCGATATCGGTTCAGCTGTTCTCGAGATTTACGCTTAGCAACACATTCAGCGATTCGTTTTTAGGGTTCCGTATCCAAAGGGTAAAAACGGGATCCTATTACTAAGACTTCGCTGTCTGTCCGTCCGTCTGTCGGTCACCAGGCTGTATCTCAAGAATTGCGATAGCTAGACAGTTGAAATATCAGTTGAAATATTCACAGGTTATGTATTTCTGTTGCCGCTATAACAACAAATACTAAAAACCACATAAAATAAATATTTAAGGGGATCGCCCATACAACAAACGCGATTTTATAGATAATGGTACGGAACCCTTCGTGTGCGACTCCGATCCGCACTGAGCTGGTTTTTTCTTTATTCGCCATTTGCTTATTCTTCACATAAACAATTCTTTGAAATTTATAATGTAGTGAGCATATACATTAAAAAATTATTAAAACATGAAATAAATCTATGCCCATTTTAATTCTACAGCGACGAGCAGATGGTGATATTCGTCAATTATTAAAAAGTTGTCGAACAATTTTTTTTCTAACTTTGATTTATGCAAATAATATTTTTTTTTGCCAAAAACGAAACCGCCATGAATAATGTAGACAATGTAGATATTTTTTTAGATTTTGATTGATTTTTCAAAAACCGCTTGTCCGATTTCGATAAAATTTTCATCGGACCATTTGGCAAGTACTCCTTTCCAACAAAAAAAAGAATCGTCAAAATCGGTTCATAAACGACGAAGTTATCCGCGAATAAACATAAAAAAGCATATATATTTTTTTTTTTCTCTTTTTTTTTTTTTTTTTTTTGGTGGGTCGCGGTCGGCGCGCCTCCGCACCACTCCGTCCGGGGCGACAGAGGGGCTTAAGCACGCAACTCCCGCAACCCACCCGAAAACCACCTCGCCTTCGTCATTGGGCCGACCACCGGAGCAGGTTTACTTGTCGTCAGTGGTCGGCCCGACGGAATACCCCCTACGCGGGGTACCCTCCCGTCGACCGACGTCCCCCCCAAAAAAAAAAAAAAAAGCATATATACGGTCGAATTGATAAACCTCCTCCTTTTTGAAGTCGGTTAAAAAACAAGAGCACATTAGTCCCACTGTTCGCTCGGGCCTGCTCCATTTTGGTAAAGAATTCAACCTATTATACCGCACTGGTCAAACATGTTGCCATAGGGTTTTGTGTCGATTTTTCCTTCTCTTGCATAAATATTATCTGCAGACATTTTTTTTTGGTGGTGGGTTACGGTCGGCGTACTCCTCGCACCACTCCGTCCGGGGCGACAGAGGGGCGTAAGCACGCACACTCGCAACCCACCCGCGACACGGCGCCTTCGTCGTTGGGCCGACCACCGGAGCAGGGTGAGTTGACGTCAGTGGTCGGCCCGACGGAATACTCCTTTAGGAGTACCCTCCCATCGACCGACGTCCCCCCCCTCGAGAGAACGTCGGTCTTTCCTCACGCGGTCGGTCTCTCGGCGACGACTAACTCCCCGGTCCAACCGCGGCCTCGACTAGGGCGGTATCAGGCGCAGGTAATTGCGCTTGCGCTGATTATTTGCATACCTAAGTCGTCTTTTACGACACCCACTGGTAAGAGAGGGTGTGATGAACTGTATTCTTACTCCATCATCACATTGAGATAATAATAGTGAGTTAATAATTACCATCGATCAACGGTAATCAACGAGGCGCCATTTACATAACACGCTTTGTCTTAGAAAGTGAATGTAGGGTTGTCTACTTATGACCAGTATATAGATTGTGAAAAAAAAATGTCTATTGTCCCATATGTGTAGTCAGGTGTGCACTATTGTTGTAATACCATTGCATGGATAAAGAATGTGCAATATCATCCTCGCAATATGTTTTGAGGATGTCGTAATGGTAGAGTTTAGTGATGTAACGAATGTTCGCATTCGCATTGCGAATATTCGCATGTGTTTTTGACATTCGCAATCGCATTCGCATTCGCAAGGAACGATGCGAATGTTTGGCGAATATATTTGACAAACTAAAAGGAAATTATATATGTAATTGTGGAATGGAATGACAATATTCATAACTGATAATATTTATTATTTTTATTTACTCATAATATTTGTATAAAACAATATTATGGAATACTGCGATCGGCAACTAAATTAGAAACGCTGTCCCTCTTATTCTTGTCAATCTAATATAAATTAATAAATGGGGAGCCGGTTTTTTGTTCGGTTATACTGCAAAAATCACTGAAACGATCAGAATAATATTTATACCATAATATGCAGCATGTTTCGGAGAAAGATTTAGTATATGATATGTTGATGAATACTTATCCGGAATTTATATTTGTTTTTTGTGTTAAAAATAATGAATTTCGCCAATAAAAACGAACATTATTCTATATGAAAAAATTACATTGTTTTTGTTAAGTAATTATTAAACTTTGTGACATACCATGCATTTAAAACTCTCAGCGTCACAAATTGTGAAGATCCGCCACACTTCAGTAACATGTGCTTTACTCATGTTTGTAAATTTGACAAATACAATAATAATAAATTAATCTCAAATTACAACGAATATTTTCGAACGAATCTGACTAATTTCATTCGTTCAACTTGTAACGGTTATCCTTGGCTATATTTGGCTTAAAGATGGCTGGTACGAAATGTTAAACCCGTATGATATTTTGCACGCGCATTATTTGAAAGTCAACATTCGTATTCGCATTCGCATTCGCGAATGTTGGAGATGAATATTCGCACTCACATTCGCATTCGCGAATGTCTCAATCCTAACATTCGTTACATGACTAGACTAGAGTTAACGAAAATGTAGACTACACTTAAGATGGGGTGCTACGCCAGAAACCTCCGCGTGGTGTACCCTGGGCACGAGCGACAATTTCTTGGACTGCTCTCTGGAATTGTCGCTCGTGGCAAATATCTGGCCCGAGGGGGGGCCCAGTTTGTGGGATGCCCCAAATTCGCTCCATGCCCTCTAATTGTAGAGGGTATTGGACGCGAAAATTCGACGGGCCCAGTCACTCATTCGTTTGAGGACTGGGCAGGCATTTGCCAACCGCGACAAATCGTAGACCTGATTCTTGCTTCGGGACATTTGTCTTGAGGCCTAGATTCAGGAGCGAGGGTCTTGGCTTAACCGCCTGGACCGCGAGGAAGAAAACCTCTATAAAACAATCACCCAGAATCCTAATTTCTGGCGCGCGGCGAGAGGATGCATGGCTGATGGGTTGTTCAGTCGTTAGCGCGCCCCCAGCCAGGGTACCTGCGGACCCCCTGTGTTGGGATACAAATGTACGCTTGCCCGGGTATCGGGATCTCTGCCCGGGTCGACCTCTTTTTTCTCCCATACTCGTGGGAACTCTATGGATACTTGTTCTATAAACGACGCTGCAGATAGGAGGGGTGAGACGCCCATTACCACCACAGGGAACGGAGAGCCTAGTTCCCACATTACAGCCCGGCCAAGCTACTGTAAAACTGGCCCAAAGGAGAGGGATGCCTCGTCCGACAGCAGCTCAGCTGCTAGTCTGGCAATTGAGGCTCCAAGGTCAGCCGAGGGTCCGGCGAAAACAGTGGCCCGTAAAAAGAAGAGAGGAGGGAAGCCCACCCCTGCAACGGAGCGCGCCAGACGGCGCGCCGCGAAGCAGCAAAGGGCGGCAAAGAAGGCTGACGAGGGCGGCAGTACTGCCGCAGAGCCGTCGGACGTTGAGAGCGGCAGCACATCGGCTGCAGAGACCGTCGCTGGATCATCCCAGTCTCCAGCGTCAGCCTTGACGGCGGCCCTAGCGGCCAGGGAGGAGGACCTCCCCTCGCAGGTACGCAAGCGCCCCCTTAGCGAGGGTGGCAGCTCGGAGTCTGCCTCCGAGGGGAGTGGCATCATCATGCCTCCTCCCAAAGTTCCGGCCTCTCGCAGGGGACGAGGGGGTGCAGCAGTGGCGGCAAGGTCGGCGACGCCATCGCCGGCCGGCGCAGTATGGGGGACTGAGGCCCAAAAGCGGGCAAATGAGGCGGCTGCCGCGAGGATGATGAGGGTGTTGTCAGACATCCCTCCCACCGACACGGCGGCTGCTGAGCCCGCTATAGGTGGCGACCCCCGAGCTGCCAATGTGGCCACCCTGCAGGCCGAAAACACCCGCCTTAGTGGTGAGGTCTCAGGCCTGCAGGAGAAAAACAAGGCGCTTCGAAAAGAGCTGTCGGCGGTGCAGAACGCGAACCGCGAGTTGGCCAAACAAATGGCCGACTTGCGGAGCCAGGTCGCGCAGCTGGCGAAGACCGCGCCGCCGACAAGCGCCGGCCCTGCCGCCGCACCCGCCGTTCCGGTTGCATCAACTCACACTGCGGTGAGTCGCCAGAGGGCCCAGCCGGCTGAAGCGGTTCCGCTGCCCGCAGTGGATGGCGTGCCGGACCAGACCATGCGCGCCGTAGTGGAGGTCGTCGGCAAAATGCTCGACGCGCGCATGGCTGCTCTGGAGGAGAGACTGTCTCTGCCTCCGGAGCCCCGTCTCCGGCCGCCGCTTGCTGCGGACAGGCCGAAGGCCGTGGCGTCAGCCCCTGCCGCGCTACCCTGCCAGGGCGGGCGCGTAGGGAGCTACGCTGCGGCCATTGCTGGACCAAAGCCGAAGGGGCCCGCCGCCAAGAAGAAGGCGGCACCGGCTCCTGCCAAGACCGGACCTAAGCCGCCGGCGGCAGCTGCACCGTCGGCGGCGGCCAATGCAGCCGCGACCGCGACTGCTGCGCCTAGCCACCCCGCTACGCCCGAAGAGGGCTGGCAGACGGCTGAGCGCAGCCGGAAGAGTCGCGGTCAGAAGAGGAGAGCGGAGGCCAAAAGCGCCGCTAAAGCCTCCGCTCCCAAGGCAGGAGCCGGTAACAAGAGGTCGCGCAGGAGGCTCCGGCCGCCAAAGTCAGCCGCGGTGGTGATCACCGTGCTGCCTGAGGCGGCCGAAAACGGCCTCAGCTATGAGGCCGTCTTACGTCGCGCCCGGCGGGAGCTTGACGTCTCCGATTTAGGAGGCGTCGAAGCCAGGACCCGCAAGGCCCGGAAAGGGGCTCGGATTTTAGAGTTCCTTGGGGCCGAGGGCGCCAAGACGGCCGATAGCATGGCCGCGAAGCTGAGGGGTTTGTTTGCTGCGGAGGATGGCGTCAAGATCGCCAGACCCGTCAAGTGTGCGGAACTGCGGGTCACAGGTCTGGACGACTCCGTGACGGTGGATGACATCCGGGAGGCCATCGTCTCGAAAACCGGATGTCCCGTGGACACCGTCCGAATTGGCGCTATCCGCCCTGGTCCGGGCGGCGTCGGTGCTGCCTGGGTGCAGTGCCCGGTGGAGTCGGCCAAGCAATTGGCTGGCTCAGGCAGGCTCCTCGTGGGCTGGAGCTCGGCGCGGGTGACCGTGCTGGAGTCCCGGCCTGCGAGGTGCTACAAGTGCATGGCGGTCGGACACACTCGGCCGACATGCACTAACTGCTTTGACTGCAGCGATCTTTGTTTCCGCTGCGGTCAACCCGGGCATAAGGCGGCATCGTGCGCCGCCACTCCCCACTGCCCCGCGTGTGCGGCGGGCAATAGGCCCGCCAAGCACCGCATGGGGGGCAAGGAGTGCAAACCCCCGGCTTCGGCCCCAAAGGGGCGGAGCGGCCTTACGACCCCGGCCGCTGCCGCCACTAGCGCGACCCGATCGCCCGCCAGTGTGGAGGAGGTAATGGATACGGCCCACTAATGGCGGCCGAATCTTATCACCTCCTGCAGGCCAACCTCAACCACGCCGCCGAGGCACAGGACGTTTTCCTGCAAGCCATGGCGGAGTGGTTGATCGGTGCAGCCGTAGCCGCGGAGCCGTACGTGGTGCCTGACCGGCCCAATTGGCTGGGCAGCAGTGACGGCTCTGTGGCAATCGTCGCCTCCACGTCGTGGCATTCCCCGCCTTTGTTGCTCAAGGACAGGGGCGACGGGTATGTCGCGGCGGAATGGGGAGAGGTTACGCTATTTGGTGTTTACTTCTCCCCGAACAGGAGCGCGACGGATTTCGAGGCCTTCCTCACCATCCTGGGGGCCTCGATACGGCGACTGGCACCGCGCCAAGTCTTCGTTCTAGGGGACTACAACGCCAAGTCCGCGACGTGGGGGTCCCCCAGGACGAATGACCGCGGGCGGGCGGTCGAAGAGTGGGCGGCGGCACTGGGCCTTTGTTTGCTGAACAGGGGCTCGGTGCAAACGTGCGTGCGGCAGCAGGGCGGGTCGATAGTGGACTTGTCGTTCGCTAGCCCTAATGTCGCCCCCCTCACCCCCCCCTCACCGAGACTCTCCAGCCCAGCCTCCTCACCAGAGTTGTCGAGGACCTCTTTCCACGGCGGGCGGAGCACACGCCCCCGGTCATGGCTTCGCCGGACAGCGACCGGGAGGCCGACGATGAAAGTGTTCCGCCCATCACGGAGCCGGAAATGGAGGCGGCGGTGGCGCGTATCCGTGTGAAATCCACCGCCCCCGGGCCTGATGGTATTCCGAACCGTGTGCTGGCCCTGGTCCTCGAGCACCTGGGACCACGCCTCAGGGGACTGTTCGACGCCTGTTTGACGTCCGGGCAGTTCCCTGGGTGCTGGAAAGAGGGGAGGCTGGTTCTCCTGCCGAAGCCGGGACGGTCTCCCGAGTCGGCCTCGGCCTACAGGCTCATCGTGCTGCTCAATGATGCGGGCAAGCTGCTGGAGAGGGTGTTGGCTGCCCGCATCGAGCGGCACTTCGTGAGGGTCGGGCCCGATTTGTCGGACGTCCAGTTTGGTTTTCGGAGAGGGCGTTCAACGATCGCGGCCCTACTGCGCCTGAAGGCCGTGGTAGCGGAGGCCGTCACCGGCGGAGGAGTCCTGTTGGCGGTGTCCCTGGACATCGACAACGCCTTCAACAGTCTGCCATTCAGCTGCATCAGGGAGGGGCTGAGGTATCACGGGGTGCCCGTGTACCTCAGGCGGCTGGTGGCAGACTACTTGGAGGGGCGCAGCGTCCTCTACGTTGACCGAGTAGGGGACGTTGTGCGAACGCCCATGACGTGCGGTGTCCCGCAGGGGTCGGTTCTGGGTCCGACCCTGTGGAACATCGGCTACGACTGGGCGTTGAGAGGAAGCCTCCCACCCGGGCTGGGCGTAATTTGCTACGCCGACGATACACTCGTCACAGCCCGGGGTGGGACACTAGAGGAGGCGGCACGCCTGGCAACTCTCGGCACCGAGGAGATTGTCAGGCGGATCGAAGCGCTGGGGTTGAGGGTAGCCCTGGAAAAGACGGAGGCCCTTTTGTTCCATGGCCTCCGTACCGCCGGGCCTCCCGCCGGCGCTTCGATCACCGTGAAGTCGGTCACCATCAGCATCCAGGCCCACATGAAGTACTTGGGCCTGGTGCTCGACGGGCATTTTTGGTTCCGGGAGCATCTCCATCGACTAGTTCCCCGGCTTGTCGGCGCGGCGTCCGCCCTTTCGCGGTTGATGCCGAATGTGGGCGGACCCAGTGCTACGTGCCGACAGCTGTACGTGGGAGTGATCCGGTCGATGGCCCTGTATGGCGCACCGGTGTGGGCGGGGTCCCTGACCGTCCGTCTTAGGGCCCTCCTGTGGCGACCACAGAGGGTCATGGCGATCAGGGCCATACGGGGTTACCGCACGGTGGCGACAGAGGCAGCGTGCCTCCTGGCCGGAACTCCCCCGTGGGACCTGGAGGCGGAGATGCTCGCCGACATTTATCGGCGGGTGTCGGAGACGCGCGCCCGCGGCGGCATGGTCTCCATCAAAGAGATCACCGCCTGGCGGGTCGACGCCCGCCAAGAAGTCATTGCCCGTTGGGCAGTCCGGCTGGAGAGTCCTCGGTACGGTGTCAGGACCGTCGAGGCCCTCCGGCCGGTGCTGATGGAGTGGTTGGAGCGGACGCACGGGGTGCTTTCCTTCCGACTGGTGCAGGTGCTGACGGGGCACGGTTGCTTCGGGAAGTACCTGCACAAGATTGTCAGGAGGGAGAGCACACCGTCCTGCCACCACTGCAGTTGCGACGAGGACACGGTGCAGCACACGCTCGAGGAGTGTGCTGCATGGGAGGGGGATCGCCGTGAACTCGTCGCAATTATCGGTGCCGACCTGGCGCTGCCGACCATCGCCAGGGAGATGCTCGTCAGCGTCAGGAACTGGGACGCGGTCGCCGCCTTCTGTGAGGCCGTAATCTCACGGAAGGAGGCGGCGGATCGTGTGCGAGTAGAGCTCCTATTCGGCGACACGTTCCGCCGCCGGCGACTCGGGCGGCGCAGGCGCGAGTATCTGCGCCTAATGCCGCCCTAGCCAAGGCCGCGGGTGATTGGACCGGGGAATTGTCCGTCACCCGCAGAGAGGCTGACCGCGCGACGGCGACCGACGTCCCAAGACGTCGAGAGGTGAGATTACCCGAAAGGGTGTTCCGTCAGGCCGACCACTGACGACAAGTCACATCTGCTCCGGTGGTCGGCCCAACAACGAGGTGACGTGGGTACGGGTGGGTTATGGGCCCGCGCGCCGTCCTTTCATCGCCCCGGACGGACTGGACCGCGCGTGCGCTTACCATAGCCCACCCATAAAAAAAAAAAAAAAAAAAAAGACTACACTTAAGATATCGCCCTACTATAATGCTTGGGGATCGACATGCAGGACAATATTTTGTCCGATCCACAATCTATATCTAGGTGTAATCCTACTAATATAATAAATTGCGGACCGTGTGCGGGAGGAACGACTCCACGCAGACACGGTCCTCCGCCAGCGACTGGGGCAGCGCAGGGGCGAGTACTTGCGCCTGATGCCGCCTTAGCAGAGGCTGCGGGTGACCGGACCGGGGATATAGTCCGGGCACCCGTGGAGAGGTTAGCCTCACGACGGCGATTGGGGTACTCTCTCGGGGTATTCCGTCAGGTCGACCACTGAAGTCAAGGAACTCTGCGCCGGTGGTTGACCCAACGACGAAGGCGACGTGCTACACGGGCGGGTTACGGGTGTGCGTGCTTACGCCCCTCTGTCGCCCTGGACGGAGCCAGGAGTGCACCGTCCGTAACCCACCCAAAAAAAAAAACTAAAATAAAATCGCCAAAGTATGTGAGTATAATTGTTGCTCTTTCACGCAAAACGAAACTACTGAATGGATTTTGATGAAACTTCACAATAATATAGCTTAAATATCAGAATAACACATAGGCTATAATTTATCCCGATATTCCCACGAGAAGGGAAACTATGTGGGTAAAACCGCAGGGTGCTGCTAATCTTTATATGTAAGTACTAGCAGCGCCCTGCGGTTTTTACCTGCAGTTTCTGATGAAATTTGGCACAGTTGAAGTATATAATGAGAAGTGCATAAGACTAAAATTTCATATAATAATGGATTAGAAATACATTAAATTCATTAAAAAAGGCATTACGCACACTACCACGCAATCGTTACACACACACACACACGCGCGCCATTGTGCTAGTGTGTTGCTTAGCAACGCTTATACACTTTGGTTTACGGTTAAAATCTCTGGTCGAACTGAATGTCAAACAATCATAATTATGATGACAATGTCTAATAAAGATTTGTGCTTATATATTAGTTATTAGTGAAATACAGCTTGCTCAATTTACAATTACACATAAATAAAATTAAAGGAAATTGTGTAGCGGAAAAATTAATTCAAATGAATTATGGCTGAATTTCGACCACACGCCGACCACTAGTACCACCTAAAATTATGAGTAACTAATACTGCGACCTTAGAATAATAACATATAGAAGGTAAGTTCACGCACAAAAAGTGAGGCATTTCAATTGGAGCCTAATGGAGCTTACGCCGGAACAGTCCCATAATGTACAAGTCATTGCACTGCACGAACGTACGCAACTCTTAAAAAATAAATAGGTAATTATGACGGTTTGTGCATTCAAATGGTGCTACAACACATTTGAAAAACATAAAAAGGTTTTTAACATTACTTTTAAAAGTATTTCGACGATTTATGTTAATAAAAACAAAATTTGATTTCATAATTTGTATAGTGGTGTGCGTGTGTACGTGTGTAATTGTGTGCGCGCCATTAGTGTTTTCAGATTCAAATTTCGAACCTGCGAAGTATTGACACTATCCTTCTATACGTTATTATTCTACGAAATAAAATATTACGATTTATATTATTATTTAAAATATTACACAACAATCATAATTAATTCGCCGCACATTCGCTTACGCACAACATCACATCGCTCCGCCTCCATCACATACTACTACGTATAGTATAGTACTTATATAGCGTGGCGTTAGGTCGCCGCGGTCTGTTTACACCACGCCAACGTGGTCATTAACCCTCGCCTATAGATGTTTCACATCAATAAATAACTTCTTTTTCTTCTCAGCCCATACACGTCCTACTGTTGGGCTCGGACCTCCTCCACTGTGAGAGGGAAACTGACCTACTATATCATGCTGGTTAAACATGTTGGTATAGGGGTTTTGTTTCGAGTTTTCCTTCTCTTGAATAAAGAACTACCATAAAAAAATAAACTACTGTAATTTATTATTTTAAAACATGATAGTGCTAACCCTAAACACGCATTAGCACGTATGATTTAAATTAATAATGGCGGTATCAAACTAAAATTTCAACCTCATTTCTTGCATAATGGACAATACACAATACAATTAATATTAAGAACAAACATCTGATGAATGAGTTTATTTCTATAAGCTTTGCCCCCGGCATCGATCGCTTTAAAATAAATTTTATGAATAATTTATCTATCCCTCGAGACCAGTGACTGTATAATTATTTTTACGGATTTAATGGTGTTTGTATGTGATTTTTGATTGCCTGACGTTTCGAACACTTTACAACGTTCATGGTCACGGGCGGACCAAGATGTGTCAAAAATAAATTATTATAAAAAAAATCATACCGACGATATCGTCGTTATAGCAGAATCCATGGAGGACTTTGGCATCATGCTCAATGATCCCAGCAGGGTATCCCAACTAGTGAATTTACGAATGAACATGGACAAGACGAAAGTCATGTCAAATGCCCATGTCATTTCTGTACCGGTCCTAGTTGGCAATGCGATTCTTGAAGTTGTCGATCATTATGTTTACCTAGGACAAACAGTCCAGTTAGGTAGATTCAATTTCGAGAAAGAGATCAGCCGACGAATCCAACTCGGTTGGACAGCGTTCGGGAAAGTTATGAGGATCTTCTCGTCCAACATACCTCAGTCTCTGAAAACACAGGACTACGATCAGTGTGTGTTACCAGTGATGACTTACGGCACGGAAACGTGGTCCCTAAATGTAGTCCTCATAACAAGGCTCAAAGTCGCTCAGCGTGAGGCTTACGTTCAGCAGTGGACGGCGATAGGCTGACACGATGATGATGATAAAAAAAATACATATATTGCTTTGATTAGTAATTATTAACCATTAAATTTGTATAATTTTTTCATATCACTCTGTGTACTCTACCGACTCTTTCACGGGGAGTGCTCCGAGGAACTGTTTGACTTGGTACCACCGTCACCATTCTACCAACGTACCACTCGACATCGTAGCAGGGTTCATCCATTTCACCTGGAAACGTTATGATCTTCAACTGTACGTTTCCAGCGATCATTTCTCCCACGTACGTGCAAGCTCTGGAATGAACTACCTGCTGCTGTGTTTCCCGAGCGCTATGACATGTCCTTCTTTAAACGAGGTTTAAGAAGAGTATTTCCTTCACGGTAGGCAGCGGCCTGGCTGTGCCCCTGGTATTGTAAAGGTCCATGTGCAGCAGTTTCACTTACCATCAGGTGTGCTGCTTGCTCGTTTGCCACCGTTGGCAATAAAAAAAAAATGTAGAAATCATTTTCTTTATCATCGTTTGCCTGCCCTCGTCTCACGCTAAGTGGGGTCGGCACAACATGTTTTTACCTTCCATAATCTTCTATCAGCCGTCACTACTTTCACACGCATAATTATACTCATTCACACAATCCATCCATCTCTTTTTAAGTCTTCCACGATTCTTACGTCCATCCACAAACATATTGACAACCCTCCTCGTCACATGCCCTTCATCCCTCCATTCCTCATTCTCTTTATGTACTGGCAGAAATCATTTTCTATATGTACTGGCAATAAATTTGTATCAAAATGTCAAAATTTAATAACTATATAATTTTGCGATAAAGTCAGCAAAAATAGTTTTATTCTCAATGTATACCTATGTAATGATCGCGTAAACATCAGAAATCATAATGGCTGTATTTTTTTTTACCGCAGAACTTTTTTCTAGTTGAAGGGATTTTGATACGATTTTGATTTAAATTTGATCAAGATCTGTCCGGTAGTCTTCGAGTTATCCTCAATAATACCTATATAGTTTGACTATATTATTTTAAAGATTTTTTTATAGTAAACATTTTATATTCATTGTATTAGATAATACCATTACTGGGCTCGAGGCTACTCCATAACAGGAGTGGAATTGACGTAATCTACTATTCTGGTGGTTTAACCATTTGGTTATAAGGTTTTATTTAAAGTTTTCTTCTCTTGCACAGATGTTATATGCATATTACACCTTTTTTGGGATGGACTACGGTGGTATTACGGGCGCACCCGGCGACCGGCTCCGTCCGGGGCGACGGAGGGGCGCCGCGCGGCTACGTAACCACAATACCCCCCCATAGCACCCACCCTATAGCACGTTGCCTTCGTCGTTGGGCCGATCACCGATGCAGAGTTCCTTGACTTTAGTGGTCGGCCCCACGGAATACCCCGAGAGAGTACCCTCTCCCATCGGCGTCCCCTTCCCGGGACGTCGGTCGCCATCGTGGGTGCCGAACTAAACCCCTGGTCTGATCACCCGCAGCCTCTGCTAGGGCGGCATCAGGCACAATATTACATCCCTTAATCCTCTTTTATAGCTACGGGCAAGAAATGGGTCATCATCATCATCGTTTCAACTTATATATGTCCTTCTGTTGAGCTCGAGCCTTCAGCATAGGAGGAAAATTGACCTATTTTACTACGCTGATCAGTGTGCCTACTCTTGAATCTCGATTCCAATCCTAAATCCAATCGCAGCTCGAATTTGAGCAAATTTGGTACTCTTGAAAGCGACACTAGCGCCCGATTGGAATCAAATTAGGTGGAACGTTTCTAAACTAAATGAATTCGACTCTCGTCGATTAAGTCAAATATTTTCTACTCCCGACGGGATTTTGACGTAGTTACAATCGTTAATGTTACACAATTTCAAGAAAGCGTCTTTGTGGTGATCGAGTTTGATAACGTTATTAATTTAAAGTAAGAAAACATGGCACATTTGGTGAAAATAACAACGACGAACGCGTAAAACTCATTCTCGATTTTGTTCAAGAGTACCAAATATAAGTTTGGTGAGATTGGAATCGAAGCGGATTCGAAATTAGAATTGATTTCAAGAGTAGGCCTACAGATGTGTTGATATAGCGTTTCATTTCAAGTTTCCTTCTCTTACTTAGATGTTATATGTATTATTAATCCCTTAGCCGTTTTTTACAACATCCACGGGCAAGAGAGGAGGGTGGTGAATTGTATTTTTAGTCTTATTCCTTCACCATACGAAAAAAATATTATTATTTAAATTTTGTACATACATATGTTCGCGCCTCTCCCATAGGGGTAGGCGGAGACCACTTCCCTCCACTTGCTACGATTTTGACATACCACTTTCTCCTCCTCCACATTCATTAATCTCCTCATGCATGTTCTTCGGCTTTTTTTTTCTTTTTGTTGATGGTCCACAGTCTTATTGTCCGTGCCTCTGTTACATTTTTTGAGTTTAATTGTTAAGTTGAGTTTATATAATTCAAGTTATTCTTCAAGTGGCTTTTTTATATCTTCTTCGGTTTAGGGTTATTAAATTTTATATAACTTAATAACATATGTTCATTTCAGCCTATATATGTCCCACTGTTGGGCCCCGAGCCTCCTACACAATAGGAGGAAAATTGACCTTACTATACCACGCTGGTCAGACAGGTTAGTATAGAGTTTAATTTCAAATTTTCCTTCTCTTGCATAGATGTTATATGCGTATTTAATCCGTCAGTTAGCACACTCGCGGATAAGACAGAGGGTTGGTGAATTATATTCTAACTCTGTCACCACACGAAAAATATTTAATTATTATTACAATTTTATATTATTAAGTAAAATATGTATCGCAACACAATTGTTTGTTTACAAACTTTCATTTCAACTGACGTGTTTATCTAATGTAATAAGTATCTACTTAATATTACGTAACAAATGATTGCATTTAGCAAACAACTTAGATTTATTACAAAATGGCTTCATTATTATTACAAGGGACGAGATGGAACTTCGTAATCGATATGATTTTTAGGGATAGCCAAAGGATAAAAACGGAACCCTATTACTAAGACTTCACTGTGTTCGTTCGGCTGTCTGTCACCAAGCTGTATCTCAAGAACCGCGATAGCTAGATAGTTGAAATTTTCACAAATTATGTATTTCTGTTGCCGCTGTAACAACAAATATTAAAAACAAAATAAAATAAATGTTTAAGGGGGCTGCCATACAACGAACGTGATTTTTTGCCCTTTTTATGGATAACTAGCAACCCGCCCTCGCTTCGCTTCGGTTTCAGTCGCTTTACCCGCGGCGTAGTTCCCGTTCCTGTGGGAATACCGGGATAAAATATAGCCTATGTTACTCCCTGATATTATAGCGAGCCATTGGTGAAAGAATTTTTGAAATCGGTTCGGTGGTTTAAGCGTGAAAGCGTTACAAACAAACAAACATCCTTACTTTCGCATTTATAATATTAGTATGGATGGTACGGAACCCTTCGTGAGCGCCTCCCACTCACACTTAGCCGTCATCAACGCTGAGAGAAGACCAAATAAGGATTTTATGTAATTCAATATCCTAAATGATTAAATCGCAGTGGCAAAGTTTGAATAGGAAGAAGAAAACTCCTTCAATTTATCAGAAATACACTTCGTATTAAAAAATATCTATACCAATAAATAAAATTGGAGTGTCTGTTTGTAATGTCAAAATAATGGCTTTTTTCATGCTCACACGGTTATTTGCACGACACCTATGCCTAAAATAGCAATTAAAAAATTTTTGTCTGTTTGTTCCGGGTAATCTTCAAAACGGCTGGACCGATTTCAAAAATTCTTTCACCAATGGAAAGCTATAATATCAGGGCGTAAACTAGGCTATATTTTATCCCGGTATTCCCACGGGAACGGGAACTACGCGGGTAAAACGACTATAACCTATAACCGAAGCGAAGCGAGGGCGAGTTGCTAGTATTAAATAAAAAAAATATATCGATACTTTCTATACGATACCGTGTCCCTAAATACAATTCATGAGCCGCTGTCTTAACTAGGGATGTGACTTGGAGGGAAAATAATAGTTTTTTTAAATAAACGATTTTTTGTTCTTTAAAATAAATCGATTATAAAATAATCGATTAATTAAAAATAAATAATCGATTATAATCAATTTTTTCTCCCAACTTTATATATATATTATTATATATATTATAATCCTAATGACCTTTTTTTTAGGAAATGTATGTAGTATAGTATGAAACAATCGTGTTTTTTTAGGAAATCTGGCAGTGAATAATCGATTAATTTCGAATAATAAAAAATCGATTAATAATCGATTTTTATTATTTTGATAATCGATTGAAAAAATCGATTAATAATCGATTTTTATTATTTTGATAATCGATTGAAAAAATCGATTCTTAATCGATTATTTTTTTGTAATAATCGATTATTCTAAAAATGGATTATTTTTTCACATCCCCATTCTTAAACGGGGGTGTCGTAAAAGACGACTAAGGGTGTAAATATGCGTATGACATCTATGCAAGAGAAGGTGAAGTCTAAATGAAACCAGTCAAAATACCAGTCCGTCTGACCAGCGTAGTATATTTCGTCCATTTCCCTCTTATGGTGGAAGAGGCTCAAGCCGAGACGTTTACGAGCTGAGATAATGATGATGATGATTATAAGGAAGAACGTGCTGCATAACTGCCTAGGGTTTTGGCTACGTATAGGACCACACGCCAGCGTGACATCAACAAGTACACATATCAGAAGTGAAACTTATTTGGTTCCATGTGTTTTTTTAATACGCTTTTATTAGCTTCAGACGTATGTATGTTAGTATGTAACGGAATCTTTGAACATGATTTTGACCCCCTTCAAAACGTCGGATTAACTCGAAATTTGGCATACTTATTAAGGACCGATGACAATTCAATATTTTAAACAGTTTGACCCGTTATCCTTACTAGGATAATCAAGATTAGCGAAAATTCAACTAAAAATGAAAATAAATAATAGTTCAAAAAAACTAAAAAAATACGCTTTTAAAGAAAATCCAACTAAAAAATAGAATATATTTTTTTTAGAATTAAGAATAGTGTATATAAGAAAAAATATTTTTCATTGTAAAAAAGCGTGGGGTGCATGTTGTTATAAATGTTTTAATGACAGATATGAGTAGAAGGATTATAATTTTGATAATATCTTAAAAAGCACCCCATGCTTTTTTACAATATTTTTTTTTTTATATATACACTATAGCATTTATTTAATAAAAACAAATTCTTGTCATTTGCAATCCCGGACGTTTCCTTAAAATATCATTTTTGCATAACTGTAATATGTTTTTAATGTTTTTATGTAATGATTTTGTTAGACTTACGGTCGATGATGGATGGACTAATTTTGGTTTTGAAATATTTGTAGAAGTTCAAATAAGGTTTAAAAGGTGAGAAAATAAGTAGTAAAATAACTATTATTTTTTTATACAAACCTGTAAAATACCACACACACACACACACACACACACACACACACACACACACACACACACACACACACATATTTTTTCATACGAATAGGTCAGACAGGTTGGTATAGGGTTATGTTTCGAGATTTCTTTCACTTGTTATATGCGTATTTAATCCCTTAATCGACTTTTACGACACCCAAGGGAGGGGTGAATTGTATTCTTAACACGTTAAACGCCGGCCTGATTTATCAGTTTATCCATTTGGGCCATGGGGGACACCATGTAGCAGACATACTGCTGTTCCGTTGGAGCTATGGGTTACACCATATGACCACGAACCAGGGATGACTTTATTGACAGGGCATGGTAGCTTCGCCAAATACCTGCACACGATCGTAAAGAAAAAGAGCACACCGTCCTGCCACCATTGCAATTGCAACGAGGACATGGTACAGTAAACGCTCGAGGTGTGTGCCGCGTGGATAGAGCAGCGCCTTGAACTCGTCGCATTCATCGATGCCGACTTCAAGCTGCCTACTATCGCTAGGGCGATCGACGGTGTCACAAATTGAGACGCAGTCGCCAACTCCCGTGTGGCAGTTATGTCACAGAAAGAGAGGGCGGCTCGTGCACAGTAGGAACGGCTCTACGACACGATCCGCCGCCGGCGACTTGGGCGGCGTAGGCGTCGTGGAAGTTACGAGCATGGCGTGGCGCGTAATTCAAAGAAACAAAATGACAGCATGTCAACAAACGACTAATGTAACGGAATAAAGTTAACGGAAGTTCAATTTAACGGAAGTTAACAAGCGCGTTAACATTTTTTGAAGTTAACCAAAAAGTTAATACGTTAACTTCGTTAATTAACGGATTAACGAGTAAGCCCACCTTTGTAGATAGCCCATTTATCGAGGACGGCTATAGGCTATATATCATCACGCCAAGACCAACAGGAGCGCAGCACCAATAAAGAATGTTTCAAAATCGGTGTTTTTTTTTTCCTCTTGATAACTTCCACTACGTAAATGGCTAAATTTTCGCAAAAATAATGTGTGACAGAATCGTATTATTAAAAATATTTTCACCTTCTACGTAAACAAAGTCTTAGGTTAAAGTTAGCGTTAGCCCAAAGTATCTATATCACGCGGACGAAGTCGCGAGCAGACGTTACTTAAACATATTTATTAAAAAAAATGACCACCACCCCACTTTGTCACTCCGCCCGCTTATAGCAAAATTAAACGCGAATATCTCGGAAGTATTAAAAATATTACGTGATCCGGAAATAAATGAAATTAAAATACGTTCATTAGTACCTACTTACTATGTAATAATAATGACCTGCTTATTATTAAAACACGGGTTGAATAATTTTAAAACAATTTATTCGACTATGAGAATTTTGAGAAATTATTTGTAATATAATCCCTGTGGTGACGGAGTACGAATATTGTATAAACTGTATTCTTATGTTGAGGTACATATACAGGCTGTATCAGGTTATGGGGCAACTGGTCAAACTGGAGTTAGGCAACGGTGATAGGAACCCATGAAAAAACTTTGAAGGAAAAATATCCATTCGTTAATGAGTTAGAGACACGTAAAGTTTTCAATTTTGTCATCGCTTATTCGTGTAAATCTGATTGAAATGTATAAAGTCAGTGATATTTAATCTGCAACATATTCGTACTTTGTTAAATGTTCATTAGAAATTGAATAATTCGATGATTACGTTCGCATAAGCAAGGCAAACTTCGCTTTAAATCAGCTGATCGGCGAATGACCGTTTACGATCCGTCTCTGTACCTACGCTACTATTGAAGCGTTTTCGGAATTAATACCTATTAATACCGTCGAAGCTTTACATGCCTACATATATTCTGTCTGTGCATGTCTACATAATACCTAACTTTTAAGGTATAGACTCGTAGACACGCATTTTTGTAATCACTATAACTTTTATGTTATAATGTTTTTTGTGTAATATACATTCTAATTACGATCTATGGCCGTTAAATTACCACATACTCGAACAGTTGCCCCATAACCTGATACATTCTGTATAATAAGGCCGACTTCACGTTTATTATCTCTTTTTGATATTCCTTACTCGAGAACTTCGTATGGACAAAATAGATTTATAAGACCAGCTCGTAATCATTACAATAATAAATTTTGATACTTTTAGCGAAATATTTAATACTTTTAAATCTAAACTTTTAAAAATAGCTGCATAATTTGTACTTTTATTTTTTTTTTCTATTGTTCAGTTTTATATAATACACTACTACTTATTTATTAATTTTTTAATGTATATTTATTAGAAACTTAATTGGTGACAGCGTTAATAATTGTATTTACCTTGTAAATTAGCACATAACACTGTTTCTTTGAACAAAATAAATAAATAATTTATCAATATAACATTGAAATATTTGCCATGTGGTGACGGCGTAAGAATACAATTCACCACCCCCGTCTCTTGCCCGTGGATGTCGTAAAGGACGACTAATGGATATAATACGCTTATAATATCTATGAGAAGGAAAACTTGAAATAAAACCCTATACCAACTTGTCTGAATAGCATGGTATAGTAAGGTCGATTTCCCTCCTATTGTGGTGGAGGCTCAAGGCCAACAGTGGGAGGTATATGAGCTGAAATGATGATGATAAGATTGAAATAGAGGTAGAAAGTGAAACTATCATGAAAATAATAAACAATATTTCTACAAATGCACAAGGAATTGATGGTATAACTAAAACCATGGTGCAATTAACACTCCCACAATCCTTAAAAGCGATAACTGCCATTGTAAATAAATCTATAGCCACTAACAGTTTTCCGAATTCATGGCGTTGTGCAATTGTTCACCCATTACCAAAAAAAAAGTAATCCAGTAGATTTTAAAGATTTAAGACCCATTAATATTCTCCCGTGTTTATCAAAGGTGCTAGAGCGGGTGGTCTACACTCAAGTTATAGCATACTTAGAGGAGAACAATATTTTACCTGATTTGCAATCAGGATTTCGGTCGGGACGTAGCACAGCCACTGCTTTGGCTGACATTGTAAATAATATCTTAGAAGCCCGAGATCGTGGCGAAGGTACAATACTTACTTTGCTCGATTACTCCAGGGCATTCGATGCAATAAATATATCCTTATTATTGTCGAAGTTAGCATACTATGGTTTCGATGTAAATGCTATTAAATGGTTTGACAGTTATCTGCAACATAGAACGCAGTACGTGCAAATACACGCAGATGATGGCTCCAACATATGTTCAACAATAGAGCCTGTAACTAGAGGTATTCCTCAGGGATCTTTGCTTGGGCCTTTATTATACATCCTCTATAGTGCGGATGTAGTTAACTTTATACTAGAGTGCAAATATCATATGTATGCAGATGATACACAGGTATATTTGTCTTTCAAACCTAGTGAAACGTCAGCTGTAAGCAAGATCAATGAACAGCTTGAAAAAATAGTAACATGGTCTGATCAGAATTCTCTTGTCTTAAACCCTGATAAGACTAAATATCTTATAGTGGGAAGCAAAAAGCAAGTAAAATCTATTTTATCAGCGAAACCAGATATAAAGTTAATGGGTAAGTCAATTGCCCGTGTTGAATCAGCGAACAGCCTTGGGCTAATTTTAGATCCTGAATTACACTTTGAAGCATATATTAATAATATAGTAAAAAACTGTTTTTATAGATTAAAATTATTATACAAACTTAGGCAATATCTTAGTGTCGAAATAAGAAAACGATTGGTTGAGAGCCTAATATTGGTAAAATTTAATTATTGTGATATTGTATACGGTCCATGTATTTTTTCGCGAACTGAGAAGCTCATACAACGTGTACAAAACGCTTGTGCAAGGTTTTGTTTTGACATTCCACGCCGTAACCACGTAACACCTTACCTTAATGATGCCAACGCTTTAAAAATGACAGCCAGACGCGAAGTTCATCTTGCAACTTTGCTGTTTGGTATTATTAGAAGTAAATTGCCTAGATATCTATATGACAAACTCAGTTGGCGTCATGACAACTCTAATTATGCACCTCGATCCGTAACCTATCCGCTATCTATACCGCGATTTAAAACTACAGCTTTCAGGGGATGTTTCAAATTTGCTGCAACTAAGTGTTGGAATTCTATTCCCCCACCGTGTCAAAATAAAACTAGCAAATTTTCTTTTAAATTATACCTTAAAAGATATCATCTTAAAAAGCAGCAAAACATGTGACATAGATTTATAAAATTGTGGCTACACGTTTGGACTTATGTTCGGGACTCGGTGATTAAATAAATGATATATCATAACTATGAATGATGTTCAACATAGTAATACTTTTGGCTAAAACTAATCAATATACCTAATTCTTATAATTACATTCTTCTTTTGTATTAAATTGTTATTAAAATATACTTCTTATTTATTAAATTCTTATTATGTATCTGTATATTTATGTAATTGCTATCTTGTCGCTTAGGCTTTTTGTTCGTTTGATTAATTCGTACGTCATTAAGGTACCCATTGAAAATCAGCGTTGCAGTGTAGCATATTGCACTGTAGCATTATTGCTGAATGGGAACCTCATTGACACTTATCATATTTTGTTTTTCTTCTTTGTGTTGTATTTACAGTTAAGTTTAGCTATTATTTTAATTTTCTTATAAAACCTTTATATTTCATTCGACTTACTGTAATATCTAAATTTAAGCTAAGTGTCAATAAAACAGTTTTATCTTTTATCTTTATCTTTAAATATATTGAAATATATAATTCCGCGTGGTGACGGAGTAAGAATACAATTCACCACCCCATCTCTTGCCCGTGGGTGTCATAAAAGACGACTAAGGGATATAATATGCATATAACAATTGTGCTAGCGAAGGAATGCGCGAAACAGAACCCTATACCAACTCGCCTGACCAGCGTGATATAGTAGGTCAATTGCCTGCTATTGTCGATGAGGCTCAGATCCAAGATTAGGATATATATAAGCTGATGATGATATAGTTTCTTACTTGACATTTAAAATCGTTCACAAATAGGTCTAAAAAGATAGTCATCATTTCATCATCATTTCAGCCCATTGCCGTCCACTGCTGGACGTAGGCCTCCCTCGTGTTCCGCCACAATGTGCGGTCCTGTGCCGCCTGCATCCAATGACGCCCAGCAACTTTTACCAGTTCGTCGATCCACCTAGTGTCGGCGTCCTACACTGCGTCGTCCAATACGTGATCACCACTCGAGAACCTTTCTTCCCCAGCGGTTGTCGGTTCGTCGAGCGATGTGGCCTGCTCATTGGCACTTCAGCGTGCCAATGAGCAGCGTTCTTTTTCCCGAGCATAGCCTGCCCGCCTAAAAAGATAGTATGCGAGGATAAACACAAAATTAGTTATTTGTTTCCTAAATATCCATATATGTAATTATGTATAGATATACTACTTTTACACCTTTTATCCAATTTATTACAATCACTTTAAATCTAGTCTCATCATCATCATCATTACAGCCCATACGCGTCCCACAGCTGGGCACGAACTTCCTCAACAATAGGAGGACAATCGACCTTCTTATACCACAATTGTTAGCCAGGTTGGTATAGGGTTTGGGGTTATAAGCTTACTAGTCCCTTAGTCGTCTTTTACGACATCCATGGGTAAGATAGAGAGGGGAGAATTATATTTATATTCCGTCACTACACGGACATCTAAAGTATAATCGGAGGTTCAGCTGTGCGTTCCGGACGAATACATAGGTCGTCGCCGGCGGTCGCCGCTGCTGGCGGTGCCCCGCGCGCGCACCAAACTCCTGCAGTGCACACCGCTGGTGCGGGCGCTGCGTGTGCTTAACACACTCTCCCACCAAATAGATTTATTCTCGTGTTCACTGAACGTATTCACAAAGGCCGCTTACTTCCTCTGTTGTTTAGAGTGACTGATGAGAACATAACACTAGGTATAATATAGATTAAGATAGTTCACTACTCTGTCGCATTGGGCTTGTTGTCTGTAATGATAGATGTAAGTTTTATAGTAAATAAATAAATAAAAATAAAATAAAATAAATAAATAATTTGACCAGAATAGAGACTTTAAATTCTCCGTGTGCTGACGGAATAAGAATACAATTCACCATCGTGGATGTCTTAAAAGACGACTTAGGGATTAAATAAAACATCTATGTAAGGTAAAGAGGGAGAAATATAAAACCCTATCATCATCATTCATCATTATCATTTCAGCCTATCGCCGTCTACTGCTGGACGTATGCCTCCCTCATGTTACGCCACAAAGTGCGGTCCTGTGCCGCCTGCATCCAACGACGTCCAGCAATTCTCACCAGGTCGTCGGACCACCTAGTTGTCCTACACTGCGTCGTCCGATACGTGGTCGCCACTCGAGAACCGTTCTTCCCCAGCGGTTGTCGGTTCGTCGAGCGATGTGCCCTGCCCATAAAACCCTATAGCAACTCTAAATAAAACCCTATACCAACACGTCTGATCAGCGTGGTATAGTAAGTCAATTGCCTTCCTATGGAGAAGGCTCGAGCCGCAGTGAGACGTATATGAGCTGAAGTGAATGAATAAAGTGAAATAATTTAAGAAAATAAATTTAAAAAAAAGAGCGTGAGTACAAAGTACCCATGTCAGAAGTGAAATTTCTTTATTCTTTATCCATCCTCCTTCCTCCTTCACCCTTCACCTATCCCTCATCCCTGTTCCTTAATTCTTGATCCTTCATCCTTCACCCTTCACCCATCATCCTTCATCCGTCTTCCTTTATCCTTTATCTCATTCTCTCGCCGTCGGCTGAATCCTATACATTTACGTTTTTGTATCTCTATGGACTCGCTTTTTCGTTTCATCGAGTTTGAAATCAGAACGATTCTAAAGAAGGTTTACTTCAAAAATCACAATTTCTAAACTATTGACTATCGCTGACCATATTATGTGTTGTTTTGATTACTCATTATGATATCCTAAAGCCAAAAATATTTTTACATTACATAAATGGGCTATTGTGTATAATTACTTAGGGAGATTCGTATGCGAGAGTTCAGGCTAGGTCATGACCGTTCCTGTAAGCGCCCACACCAAGCACAGGTCTCGCCATTAATTCCCCACTTAATTTTCACCCAGCTCTTATACCAACAACGTGGGAACAACTCAATATATACTCTTCTTTAATAGTACCTATTACAAAAGTTTTAGCATCAATTTTATGACCTCTGCCTGCCTTTTTTCAACCCTCCTTCTCTGCGATTTTCAAAACTTAAGACAATCTTCTTGTCCAACATACCTCAGTGTCTGACAACACAGGTCTACGACCAGTGTGTGTTACCAGTGATGACTTACGGCACGGAAACGTGGTCCCTCAATGTATGCCTCAAAACAAGGTTCAAAGTCGCTCAGCGTGCTATGGAGCGGGCTATGCTCGGGATTTCTCTGCGAGATAGAATTCGGAGTACAGAAATCCGCAGAAGAACTGGTGTAACCCACATAGCACGAAGAATTAGCACGTTGAAGTGGCAATGGGCAGGCCACATCGCTCGACGAAGTGACAACCGCTGGGGAAGAAAGATTCTCGAGTGGCGACCACGTATCGGACGACGCAGTGTAGGACGCCCCCCCACCAGGTGAACCGACGACCTGGTGAAAGTTGCTGGGCGTCGTTGGGTATAAGCGGCACAGGACCACACTTTGTGGCGTATTATGAGGCCTACGTCCAGCAGTGGACGGCGATATAGTTATTATTTAAGTTTAATTAAATTTTTCCTCGACTACCGTTTTCTATACAAATAAATAAAATTGAAGTGTCTACTTGTAATGTCAAAATAATACGTTTTTTATGCTCACACGGTGATTTACACAATATCTATGCCTGAAAACCACTTTAAAATGTTTGTCTGTCTATCTGTCTGTTTGTGCCGGATAATTTTTCAAACGGCTGCACCGATTTTAATGGCTATCTACTACCAGGTACCTGTCTATATATGGATTAACTTAGGCTATTTTTCGTCCCAAAAAAAGGCTATATTCCTCCCAACAAATCTTTATAAAATTTTCGGAATCGAATTCGGAAATCGAATCTGACGCCTCGTAAACTGCAGTCGCGTATCGTAATATTTTAGAATTAATTGGCGATTTCAAATGCCTGGTTACAATTGAAGGACGAGGGCTGATTGCTAATTGTACCTACAGTAGAACTTGTTGATACAATTATAGTAAGCATACCAGATCTATTAAAAACTTAATTGCCAGGAACATGATTAAGAACAATAACTGCAAACATATGGCAGTAAAAGTATCGATACCATACGAGTACTCATTAGTATCGATTCATCAGTATCGATTCATCAAGGGTTAAGCTGTCTGCGGCTAATAGATATAGTCACACACAAAAAAAAATCATAGACGAAGTGAGTCGCGTGACAGACTAAAATCTCCGGTTTGGTCGACCGCAGTCTCGGCTGAGGTGGCATCAGTCGCAAGTATTCGCGCCTGGGCCACCCGAGTCGCCAGCGGCGGAACACGTCGTTCTGGAGGGGATCCTCCCGCGAGCGCTCCACCGCCTCCTTCAGCAAGATGACTACCACGCAGAATGTGGCGACCGCGTCCCAGTTCCTGACGCTGGCTAGCATCTCCTTAGCGATAATCGGCACCGATGATTGCTACGAGTTCACGGCGCTGCTCTGCCCACACAACACACACTTCGAACGTGTGCTGCGCCGTGTCCTCATCGTAATCGCATTGGTGGTAGGACGGAGTGCTCTCCCCCCTCACAACCGTATACAGGTACTTGGCGAAGCAACCGTGCCCCGTTAATCCCTGCACCAGTAGGAAGGAAAGCACCCCGTGCCACCGATCCAACCACTCCATGAGCACCGGCCTGAAGGTCTCGACGGTCCTAACACCGAACCGAGACCTCTCCAACCGGACCGCCCAACGAGCAATGACGTCCCGGAGGGCGTTGACCCGCCAGGCAGCAATCTCCCTGATCGAGACGTTGCCGCCTCCGACTCGCGGCTCTGATACCCACCGGTACAACCCGGCGAACATCTCCACCTTCATCAATCGTGTGATAATGATTTCTGATGTTTACGCGAGTATTATACATCTATACCAATAAATAAAATTGGAGTGTCTGATTGTAATGTCAAAATAATAGGCTTTTTTCATGCTCACATGGTTATTTGCACGACACCTATGCCTAAAATAGCAATTAAAAAATTTTTGTCTGTCTGTTTGTTCCGGGTAATCTTCAAAACGGCTGGACCGATTTCAAAAATTCTTTCACCAATGGAAAGCTATAATATCAGGGCGTAAACTAGGCTATATTTTATCCCGGTATTCCCACGGGAACGGGAACTACGCGGGTAAAACGACTATAACCTATAACCGAAGCGAAGCGAGGGCGGGTTGCTAGTTTTAAATAAAACTACTTTACGGATTTTATCGCGTTTGTATTTGATTTTTGATTACCCGACGTTTCGAACACTTTACAGCGTTCATGGTCACGGGTGGACTAAGATGTCTCCAATAAGTCATCGTTACTGCAGAAAATTTATAATTATCTACCCGATACAGAAATTAGTTATTAAATATTGACCCACATTTTGATACAAAATTTATTGCCAGTATAAGAAGAAAATGATTCTATATGAAAAAATTATATTGTTTATGGTTAGTAATAATTAAACATTAAAATTAATAGTAATTATATTTAAAAAACTAACTAACAATCTAGTATACTACCACCGGATCGGAACACTTGTTCAATCGTGTGATCTAAAGCAGTCTTGTAATTTTTTTTTAACTACCAAAACAGTGGCTAATAACAATTTATATGGCTAATCATCGTTTCGCCGCGTCAGCTAGTTTTCATATATACCCCATATTAAGTATCTATATCAACTAACTGTAAACAATTTAGTTTTTTTTTAAACATAAAATAGAATGACCATTTTCTAGGGTAAAGTATCGATACACTGAATCGGACGCTTCATATCGATTAAAAATCGATGTTTTGGACTTGAAAAATCGATTCAATTAATCAATCTCAGTTTGCCACCTCCAAATAACTTGAACTGTTAAGTGATCCGTAAGTATGTGAATCAATGAACTAATTCCTTATTTTAGAGGATTCATTAATACATCCTCGGTGTTACGATACCCCAGTGTTGTCTAAAATAGCTCATAACAGTTTTTTTACATGACAGTTAAGTATAGTTTCTTTTATAAATGTAATATGTTATTAAGAGAGTTAAATATACCTTATAATTTGGCACTGGTAACGTAAAATTGGTGCTGAAAAAGGGAAAAGACAGTCCTAAATTGTTCTAAACCAAACATCTTAAATTTAAACCTGCCGGTGGTAAAATTGGAAGGGCGTAATGAATGATTTTCCAATGTAGACAGAAGCAATTATAACTGCCTTACCGTAAGTACATTAGAATCAGCAAGCAGCATTAGTTTTAATTATTATTGTATTAATATATCTTTTTAATGCTATAAATATATATTGTTAAGATAATCCATACTGTATTAATATATATTTTTAAGGTGATAAATATATTATGTTGTTACGAAAATCGTTTATAACTTGGCTGTATAAGCTTTATTCTCTTTGTCGATCCGAATAGATGAACAAAAAATATCAGGTGACATTTCACTGACTTGTGATTTGACAGAGTTTCAGCGCGAATTTGGAAATGTCATGTTAAGCTCATCATCATCATCATCTTGCTCTTATCCCAATTACTTGGGGTCGACGCAATATGTCATCTGTTTTGACATATTGCAAAAAGTTTCGGCAATGACTTTTATGACCGGCCGCCTGCCTGACGTCAACCCTCCTTGGGAATGTAATCGTTGACCCAAATGGTACCAGATGGAGTTGGTCCGGGTCAATCTAGGGCTCTTAGTCGTCTTTTACGACACCCACGAGCAAAGCAAGGGTTGGTAGTATTCGAAGCCGCTACCACACAGTACAAATGTCATGTTAAGCTATTGTATTATATTCATTTTTTTAGTGTTTTATAGTGTTATATTGAATAATTTTGCTGATATTTTATGTAATATAATATAATGAAGGTGCTGAAATGTGGTGAATGTGATATAAGAGTGGTTTACGTGTATTTCCATATTCAACCGGAATTCCCAGAGAAATCATCTAATTAGGTTTTCAGCGCCTAATTAATGATAACGACTTGACTTACTGACGGACCATGACAATAAATAAGTTATACAATATGAAGAAGTAAATAAAGAAGTAAGCTACGTAAGACAAGGCAGTATGGTCGAAAAGACTTTAGCCTGCCCGTAAGGGTGACCCAAACAAAAAAAAAAATTGTGATTTGACAGCAAGTGCAATAAGCCGCAGCGACAGCTGTCATAGATTGTAATACTCCGAAAAATCTAAACTTTTTATAATTCTGAGAAATTATTATGTTATTCTAGATATATACAGTTTATAAACCATGGAAATTACAAATATTACCAATAAGGGAGTTCATCTGGCTCCTAACGTGGCCGTAAGTGCCGTGCTGTTGCCCAGTCAGGAATTACCAGCAGAAACACCTATTGTTTCGGGTTACGACTGGGAAAATGGTACCGATTATAATAAAATACTCGAAAGTTTTGCTCACTCAGGCTTTCAGGCTACCAGCTTTGGGAATGCCGTACAAGAAATTAATAGAATGCTAAAATGTCGATCTACGCCTTTGACAGAAGAAACTAGCGATCCATATGAAGAGGACGTGTTTATTAAGAAGAAAACCAACTGTACTATATTCTTAGGATATACCTCAAACATGATCTCATCTGGTTTACGTGATACTTTAAAATTTTTAGTAAAAAATAAGCTTGTTGATTGCATAGTTACCACAGCTGGTGGGGTAGAGGAAGATTTTATCAAATGCCTCGCCCCAACTTATGTTGGAGACTTCAACTTAAGTGGAAAACTATTACGTACACGGGGTATCAACAGAATTGGCAATTTGTTAGTACCAAATGATAATTACTGCCGTTTTGAAGAGTGGGTAACACCATTACTTGATGAAATGGTCGATGAGCAAACTCGTGATGGAATAGTATGGACTCCATCGAAGATTATAGCTAGGTTAGGTGAAAAAATTAACGATGAGAGCTCTTTATGCTATTGGGCATGGAGGAACAATATACCTGTTTTTAGTCCTGCATTAACTGATGGTTCCTTAGGTGATATGATGTATTTCCATTCATTTAAACGCCCTGGCTTAGTTATTGATATACTAAGTGATTTAAGGAGGTTGAATACCATGGCCGTGAAGGCCAACAATACTGGCATGATAATTTTGGGCGGTGGAGTTATTAAACACCATATCTGTAATGCAAATCTTATGAGAAATGGTGCAGATTACGCTGTATATATCAATACTGCTAGTGAGTTTGATGGTAGCGATGCCGGAGCGAGGCCTGATGAAGCTGTATCTTGGGGAAAGATAAGGCCTAATGCGACACCAGTTAAATTGTATGCTGACGCTACTTTGGTTTTCCCCTTAATTGTTGGACAGACATTTGCAAAATATCATTTTAGTAATAAAAAGAATGTTTAAAAGTACTTTTCTAGTTTTATTTTACAATGTAAAAAAAAATTGATTACCATTGTTGATAAACTCTATAGACTAGCGTCTATTATCATTACCATCATGCTCTTATTCCAGATACTTATCATTTCAGCTCATATATGGCCCATAGTTGGGCTTGAGCCTCCTCCCTAATTGGAGAGAAATAACGTACTATACCACACTGGTCAGACTCATTGGTACAGGGTTTTATTTCGAGTTTTTTTTTCTCTTGCATAGATGTTATATGCATATTTAATCCCTTAGGACACCCATGAACAAGATGTGGGGGTGGTGAATTTGGTGGAAATTCTTACTCCTTCACCACACAGAATATACTCAGGGTTATGAAATATGTATCCTTCTTCCATCATACATAATGCAAGACACAATAATTTTATCATCGATTGCCTGTGCACATTACATGACGATTAAAAAATTTATAAATATTATTCTAATAAAAAATACTTTTAGAATTTAAAATCATTTGGGTGCTGTAGTTGTATCGAAATCCAATAGTTCTTTTTTTTATAATTAAGATTGAGATAAAATCAGAATAATACTTGAAGCGACATCTATTGTTAAATAGTTACACTACTGTCACTTTAGTAAACTGTCATATCGTATGCTACATAAATACCAGACAGTCTTAGTTTAATTATTGAGTAGTACAAATAAATATATTATTTCTTTTAATAATTTTATCTTAATTCGTTTTATTTTGAAATAAATTGAATGATTAAAGAATTTCCGAACGGAATGGTGTGAATGAACTGTCAAATATGCAGTGAAGTTAGCTACTGTCTGGATTCCCTTATGTCCATTAGTGTGCATTCATGAGCAGCTTTTTTATCAATGTGTTGCATCTATGAAAACAGCTTTGAAGCTTCCGACGAGGTACAATCGTCCGACATTATTCAACGAATTCCGAAAGCGTACAGTCGGTTGTATTCTCTTTAGATTGTTTACATGAAATCTTTTCAAACAAACATGTTTTTATTCCAATTAATTTAAGTTAAAATTAACATGTACTGTTTTATAAACAATTTTTATTGCTCAATGTGACTATATTGTGTGATAAAGTGCAACAAAATGTGCGTGTTTCGATCGTTCCTTCTGGTAATGCTTCTCCTGTCCGGTAAGTCGCATCCTTTTGATCCTTTTGAGTCCTTTGGTGGGCTATTTATAGGTCCTTAACGGTCATTCCGTGCAGATATTATAGGGATTTGTCGGAATACATGTGTAATTTGTTGCACGTTTCTTTGGAAGCCGTCACGCTTTGATGTTGACAGTGGCGGACGTTCCGAGAATGTTTTAAGTCTGTTTGATGTTATTATGAACCGAGATGCGTGTTTTATGACTCGTTTTGAGAATTTTAGAACGTAGATTGTTCGTATTTTAAACTGGGTATAATATTTGTTTATATATTTGAAATAGGAATGTCATAAATTATCAGGTTTTTTTTATTGTTAACGGTGGCTGAGGCATCAGTCTAATTGAAGGTAAGAGTTTTATGAGTGATATTATACCCGAACAATGTATAAATAAATATCACAGCGACGAGGCCTTACGAACTACCTAAGGGAAAGAATCTCATCCTGTAGTCCTCACATAGTAGGCGGAGAATACACCTCCCTTTCGTCGTTTCAATCGTCTGAAACCCTTGCTGTTTTCGTCCAGGATGATAGCCACTGCCGAGACATGCACCACATTTAAAGCCATGATGCCAATGTATCTAAAAAAGCAGACATCAGGCAATTGAAAAAAAAACTATGAGTTAAGGCCTGGAGTGAAATGTCAAGGCAATTCCTACCGTTTTTCTCCTATGCAATACGCCTCATTGCGAGTGACAGACTGTCTAGATCCATGTAACATGACCATAGGTATCATGGCATCAACGTATACGGTTTCTTACGCTACCAGCACCCGTCGGGCCGGCCAGGGACAAGGAACTTGGTACCGCTGGTCGGCCCAACGGCGAAGGAGAAGTATTATGAAGAATAGAAGAAGGTTATGGGGCCGTGCGTCGTCCTTTAGTCGCCCCGGAGGAAAAGGACGGCATGTGCGCTGACTAAAGCCCATCTTAAAAAAAAACGCTGCCAGCAGATTGAATTTAGTACCGTAACCAGAATGTGATGAGTCCTGTGCGAGTTTCTATTGCTGCAGTCTTTTTTGTGGCGGCATGAATCATAGTTTGGTAATTTCTGCTCCCGTCCAGGATCTGCACTCGGTGCCTATGTACAGCGGGCAATGCACTATTAATAGCCCTCGTTAAACTGGAGGTTTTTCTCCCTGATTATTTTGCTCCGGGATTGAAAATCGGGTCGTTCCGCTCAAATCTGTACATCTGACAAAAACTCATGACCCATAATAAGACTTATTTGAGCTGAGAAGGAAAACGAGAGGAGTAGCTCTTTTTTTGCGGGTGGGCCATAGTCAGAGCACCCGCCGGGGCGACAGAGGGGCGGCGCGCGGCCCCATGGCCCACCGTAGCACATCGCCTTCGTCGTTGGGCCGACAACCAGTACAGAGTTCCTTGTCCTCTTTGGTCGACCCGACGGAATAGCTCCCGAGGTACCCTCTCCTTTCGACGTCGGTCGCCGTCGCGCGGTCAGTCTCTCTTCAGGTGACAGACTAATCCCGGTTCCGTCACCCGCGGCCTTGCCTAGGGGTGAAGAGAATCCCTGCGACACAATTCCTTAGTGCGGGATGGTGTCTATAAAAAGGAACATTTTTATCAAATACAAGAATATGTCATAGATAACTTATTTTTGCTTACAATCGTCACAGTGTACTTACAATCGTTACAGTGTACTCACAATTGAATAGTGTTATGATTACGTTGTATATCATAATACAAAACATTGTCCATTTAATACAAGACAGGCATTTTGTAACGAATAAGCACTTACTTATATTGCACATAATATATACTAGACATGAAACGGATAAATGCTTTGCCAGATACCGAATATTTGGCTAACCTTGAAGCCGGATATCCAGGCAAACTTAGCCGATTGACTGTACGTTTAAAACAATCTTCTTTCATATTATTGGAGCTTAGAGAATCGCGAAAACATTCGAGTTTATGAAAATATTTTGCAAAAAGTCCTCTAGCAGCAATTTTCAAGTTCATTGCTAGTCAAAAAAGTAGAAAAGAAGAATCGGCTGTATTTCGAAGCTCACGATACCTTTTAGGATTGCGTTAATGAGGTGGCGACTGAAAATGATAATAGTTAATATGACGATCAAAAAAAGAACGCTATTACACGCGAAATTGATTATCTGTGTTTTGACGCTAAAATTGTACAAAAAGCAGACTTGAGAATGTTTGTTAGAGGTTATCTTTTAGTGTTCCGTAAAGTGTATACAACGAAATACGTTAGGTTTTAGTTCTTTTGTTATGTTATCTACTTGCGTCACTTAATCATCTTTATACTGCCAGAAAAGGAGCTGGTGGTGATTTATTGTATTCTTACTCAGTCTCTTTACGAATAATTATTGTATATACTCTTAAGTAACGCAAAATACGGACTGCACAGTTGGCATAGTGGTTTCAGTAATGATCTACCACGCCAAAGAGTTGTTGGTTTGATCATTCACGAAAAGTAGATAACAATATCTAGCAATACTTAAGCAGAGCCGGACACTTGTACTTCGCCTTTTATCTATACAAATATATATTATAAAGGACAAGATTATGATCGCTACACAATTTCATACTTTATACTTCATATCTATAATGATTACTGATGTTTACGCGAGTATTTACACATTATAAATAAAATTATTTTATTGCTTTTATCGCGTTTGTATTTAATTTTTGATTATCCAACATTTCGAACTATTTTCAGCGTTTATTATCACGGGCGGCAATCAAAAATCAAATACAAACGCCATAAAATCCGTAAAAATAATTCTATTTTTATCGATATATTTCTGGAACCAAAGACTTACTTGTAGGAAACAAAATAAAGATAAATCTAGTACGCCAGATCTAGGATTCGGAACGACTGAAATAGAGAGACAGACTGAAGTCAAAATATTTAATAACTAACGTCAGTAGCGGGTAAGATATAAATCTCTGTAATAACGATAACTTGTTGGACGTGAGACATCTTAGTCCGTCCGTGACCATGAACGCTGTAAAGTGTTTGAAACCGCGGGCAATTAAAAAAAATCGGTTGCCTGTAAAGTCGGTTTACCGACGATAGTTGAACGTGACAACGTCAACGTCGTCGAATATTCGACAATATATCACTGAACATAATTTAATATCGAAAGAATCATTACCTTTATTGCCGCAATTATCGTTGCTATAAACAATTGACACCACATTTACTTTTCACTGCACTTCATACTTGACGAAAACATGTAAATGTATTATTGTATAGCAGCTGTCCACGCGGACGCATCGCTCACTCAAGTAGGAGAGAGACAGATGTCGAACGCTGCCGAACGCGGAGGCCGATTGTGCCTCTGTCGCTCGTTCCACGCTCTCACTTGCACTTCAAGCCTTAAATGGAACGCCTCAGAGCGAGGTAACGCCGCATGAGTCATGTTTTTTTCGTGCGTGCAGCCGGCTCCATCGAATTATAAGACGTTGTCACGTCAAAATCAAATACAAAGGCGATAAAATCCGTAAAACAGTTTTATTTACAACTAGCAAACCGCCCTCGCTTCGTTTCGGTTTCAGTCGCGTTACCCGCATAGTTTACCATAGGAGTAGCGGGATAAAACATAGCCTATGTTCCCTGATGTTATAGCTTTTTTTGGTGAAAGAATTTTTGAAATCGTTTCGGTGGTTTAAGCGTGAAAGCGTAGCAAATAAACTTACTTTCGCATTTATAATATTAGTAAGAATGTATAATACTCGCGTAAACTTCTATACTCTATACTTTAATATATAAAGCGGAAGAGTTTGTTTGTTTGAACGCGCTAATCTCATGAACTACTGCTCGGATTTGAAAAATTCTGTCAGTGTTAAATAGCTTATTTATCGAGGAAGGCTATAGGCTATATATCATCACGCTAAGATCAATAGAAGCGGAGCAACAACGAAAAATGTTTCAGAGTCGGGTTTTTGAGAGCTTTCTCCGCGTGCACTACATAAAAGGTTAGGTTTCGCTAAAAATCATGTGACAGAATTGAATTATTTAGAAATACCTTCTACGTATACAAAAGTCGCGGCTTAAAGTTAGCATTAGCCCAAAGTAACTGTTCCACGTGGACCGAAGTCCAAGTGGGCATAAGCTAGTCGGAAATAATTATGAAGTCAAATGCTTTTTCGTCATGGGTAGTAGAATTTATCGCAAAATATTTTAATTGGGTTTCTTTAACTATATTAGTCCAGGTAGCGACCGAACCCCGCCCATGGCGCCAATACCGATCTGCTCAATTCAACTCCACGGGAGGTCAAACCAATTTATATTATAACATTAGCTATGATTTACGTTATTCAGTATTATTTTTGTGGAGCCATTTAAGTAGAAGAATGGGTTTGATTAGTTATCATCTGTTTAATCGACTTCAAAAAAGGAAATTCTTAATTCGACTATATTCTTTTTATGTTTGTTACTTAGAATTATAAAGTATAGAAGATAAGTCCGTACACAAAAAATTAAACATTTAAATTGGAGCCTAATGGAGCTTACCCCGGAACCGTTCCGTAATGTACAAGGTCACTGGTATTGCACGTACGTACGCAACACTCAAAAAATAAATAGGTAATTATGACGATTTTTGCATTCAAATGGTGTCACAACACATTTGAAAAACAAGAAGGTTTTGACATTACTTTTAAAAGTATTTCGACGATTTATGTAAATAAAAACAAAATTTGATTTCATAATTTGTATAGTGTTGTACGTGTGTAATCGCCTGCGCGCATATAGTATTTTTGGCTTCATGTTTTAGATTGCTCGAAGTACCGACACTATCCTTCTATACGTTATTATTCTAAGATTTGTTACCTCAGAATTTTCGATTGGGTGAACTAATTTTGATGATTCGTTTTTGACGTGACAACGTCTTATAATTCGATGGAGCCAGCTGCACACACAAAAAAACATGACGTATGCGGCGTTACCTCGCTCTGAGGCGTTCCATTTAAGGCTTGATCCATACAAAATATCTATCAAACAAATAAAATTAAAATTTTCTTTTGAAAAATGAAACCATTCCATCAGTATTTTCTTATGACGTTGTCACGTTCAACTATCGTCAGTAAACCGACTTTACAGACAACCGATTTTTTATTTGAAAGCTGGTGCTTCACGTGTGGTCTTATTTCAATTTGGTCCTGTTGAAGTCGGGTTTTTTATTTTGGGCAATTCTTATTAGACCTCTAGCCGTCCCCGCAACTTAGTTTGCGTAACATAAACGAGAAGTGAGAGGTTTAGTGCTTAGAGTGAATAATAAACGCATTAACATCTATGCAAGAGAAGAAAAACTCGAAACAAAACACTATACCAACTTGTCTGACCAGCATAGTATAATAAAGTTAATTTCCTTCCTATTGTGGAGGAGGCTCAAGCCCAGTAGTGGGACGTATACAATGCCTTTCGAATAATGACATAATATTTTAAATATAATGAAATAAAAGAATTAATGTATATTAAATTGTATTAATTCAATAATATCATCATTTCAGCCTATCGTCGTCCACTGCTGGACGTAGGCCTCCCTCATGTTACGCCACAAAGTGCGGTCCTGTGCAGCCTGCATTCAACGACCGACGCCCAGCTACTTTCACCAGGTCGTCGGTCCACCTAGTTGTCCTACACTGCGTCGTCCAATACGTGGTCGCCACTCGAGAACCTTTCTTCCCCAGCGGTTATCGGTTCGTCGAGCGATGTGGCCTGCCCATTGCCACTTCAGCGTGCTAATTCTTCGTGCTATGTCGGTTACACCCGTTCTTCTGCGGATTGCCGTATTTCGGATTCTATCTCGCAGAGAAATCCCGAGCATAGCCCGTTCCATAGCACTTCAATAATATGAAACTTATAAATCATTTTCTATTAAAAAAATCGTTTAAAAATTTAAATCATTTTCTATTAAAAAAAAATCGTTTAAAAATTTAAACGAATTACCATTCTCAAGACATATCCCTATTATACGGATAAGCAATCAAGAAATCATTGCTAACAAACCCGGGTGCACAAAACAAGTAAAAACTTCGGGATGAAGCCACCCCTGTAGGGCAACCTGAGCCCCTGTAGGGGCGCGCTACTATAAAACCCGACATATTTACGAGTTCCGTTTCCCCCCACTCTAGTTTATCTATGGTCCAAATTAAAAATGATAGCGTTATAAATATTTCATGTAACGGATCTACATTTAGCTCAGAGATACTTTTTAACATGGCAAAATTTACAGCTCTTGTGAGTTTTATTTAATAATGAACTACACATTAACCTCAGCAAAGCGGCGGCAATAAGCTTATACTGTAATTACAAAATTTTAATGGTTACTTCTACTGTCACGACAAAAATGGCTGAACTTTGTCTGCAACTTAGACCAGAGAGAATATTTTATCCCTAAATAAAAAGGTAACAAAAAAAATTTTAATTAAATTTCAAAAATTAATTTCAAACGGGCACGTCAAATATCTACAATTGTCGTTTAAAATTTCGATTTGTAGTGTCCCACGATTTTATTTTTACTGTTTGTTTACAATAAAACCGTTTAACTTATTTTATTTTCTTTTTTTTATTTTCAAGTTTTTAGTTTTTATATTTTGTATAAAGCACTGAATCCTACTTGTGAAGACCTTTCATTTGATACCCATATTTATGGGATTGAAAAAAAAATAGGTTACCCGCCATTTTGTAGCGGCGGCCATCTTGAATTTACAATAAATTTTACTATACATAATTGTATTGTCACCAAAACCAAAGGCATATACCAAATTTCAGATCAATCGGTTGGCAGGAAGAGGGTAAAATTTCAATTACTAAATTCGGCCCAAGAAAAAAAAACAAAGGGAGTACATAAGCTAAATAAAACCGTTTAAAAATGATGCTTCGTATGGGATAGATTTGGTTGGTGGGCATTAACCGGAACCCAGGGCATTACCTAAGAATAAATAAATAATGACGGTAACGCGACTAAGACCTAACCATCTCATCTTCTCAAGTTTGTCGCGCGACATAGTATGAATTAATAAAAAAATATATTCATGAGTTTGATATCTGTTCATATATTTCGACGGTCTCTACGTACATAAGGACATGTCAAAAATAGCTTTTTTTATTGTATTCTTTAGGCTTTAGATGCACATATGCAGTATGAAATGTGCGTATTGAAAAATCTAAAGCCTAAAGAATACAATAAAAAACTTAAAAAATACATTAAAAATGCTGTTTTTGACATGTCTTTTGTACGTAGGGACCGTCGATTTGGTCATCCCTCTACTCCTGTACGTAGTAACGTTGTCTTCATATGACTGCACAGATGACATAGTGGCTAAGATAGCAACTTAACGTGCCACGGTTCGAAGTTCCATTGCCGATCAAGAAAATACTTTTGTCCGGTCTACAATTGTTCAGAGTCTGGATATCATTTGTGTTACTTATTTATTTTTTTAAAGGCCAGCGAAATTCAAGCATAGCACCTTAATGTCGGGTGTTGATAATAAAAAAAAGCATGTGTACAGAGTACGCATGTCAGAAGTGAAACTTCTTTATCCTTTATCCATCATCCTTTATCTCATTCTCTCGCCGGCTGAATCCTATACATTTACGTGTTTGTGTCTCTATGGACCCGTTTTTTCGTTTCATCGCGTTTGAAATCACAACGATTCTAACGAAGTTTCACTTCAAAAGCAGTTTTTAGGGTAGCAAAATAAAAAATTAAATCCAAGAAATTAATTCGCTTATCATTTAGACCACAAAATAAAACCATAGGAAAATCATTTTCTCGTCATTCGAAATACAGTTTTATTATTTTCATTTTAAAGTTGGTATTCAAATGCATTTTGATTTGATACGCCTTGAGTTTTTAAAAGTTGCGATGATGGAATTTTCACTCTGGATTATTTTTTTTTTACGACAACCCGTGCAGTGTTCTAAAAATACAAGCACTATTAAAATATGTAAAAAAAATATATGTACCTACTTCATTTAATATTTTCTGTTTTACATTAGTTTTTTAAACATGAAATACATTTTGTTTTGGTTGACATTTAGTGAGTACTAATACTATTTAACTGGCGCCGATTTTATGTTTTGAAATTTGGATTTTTTGTTTTTAGTTTCGGCAATTAAGTACCTATTAAGCCCGTTCGTTGTTGAGTAAATTTATTTCTCAAGTTTATTTTGCATTTAGTATTAAAGTGGAATTAACTTAGGTCGACCGTAAAGCTATGAGATCTTACTAAAATTTTCTGAGAATTTTGGCAGATACGTAAAGCACTATTATTTATATTCACTACAGTTACCGATTGGGCTGAAAATTGGTGGGAAGGTAGCTTAGAACCAGGAGACGGACATAGGATACTTTTATCCCGTTCTATCGCGTTCCCGTTCGATAAAATGTCAAAGAAACGTAGTATAACAAAAACGCATTTGATATGTAATAACAAAACGCAAATGACAGCTAAACGTAATTTTGTCTATAGTTAAGTATGGTTGAAAATTTAATAATTATAATTTTGCCAGAAATCAATAATCAGTAATTTGTATTCTCTTTGAATCATCATTAACAATGCCGCGATCAAGACGATCGAATCTTTCCGGACAACGCTATAATGGTTTTTCCAGGGACTATTTTTTCGGAAATTTAGAAAATACATTTACGAAAATAATTATGGCGGTACGAAGTTCGCCGGGTTAGCTAGTTTTAAATATAATTAACACTGCAACGTAATATTTTCACGTTCGAAATTTGAATTTATTCAACTCAACTAAGCTTTATAAAATTTTAATTCTAGTAATTTTAAAGAACTGCGTACATGGCTTTTGCTCCATATTAAATAAAGTGCCTTATATGATTGTAGATTCAGCCAAGGTCCTTAGTCTTGACGCAACCCTCATGAAGTAAACCATTGAATCGTCCCTTGTTGTTCCGGCTCGTGATTTCATTTAGAACATTCCCCTACTATTAAGCTCTAAAGTTTATATAATTAGATATATATCGGATGAGATAAATGAGAATAATCGTGATATCGGAAAAGCATTTATCTTTCTCGTTAACTCTAATATTATAATTGGGAATATGTTTGTTTGTTACGCTTTCACACTTAAACCACCGAACCGATTTCCAAATTCTTTCACCACTGACTGACTGGAGACTTGAGTGATAAAAAAAAATTTAGGGATTTTATCGCGTTCCTATTTGATTTTTGATTACCTCACGTTTCGAACACTTTACAGGGTTCATAGTCACTAGCGGACTTAGCTTTTCTTAGTTAAATATAGCCTCTTAAGATTGAAAGTGCCTTTTCTCAAAACCTAAGCGTAATAAACATCTGAATTTAATATCTGTAAACACATCTGGCAAGTTCTGGCTAAAAGCTTTTGTCTCTAAATGCTTTGAGACTGAATAATGTATATTAGTCTGTGGATGGCTCTTAATATAATTGGATTCTTAGCAACTGGCTTACTTGTGCCTACTTAGTATCTAAATAGGCTCTTTATATGGTCGTTGATGTGTATTTTATTTATTTACTAGCAAATATCCGAGGTTTCATCCATGTATCTTAGCGTTGCCAGGCGTCCGGATAAAGCCGGACATAGGCAGGCTTTTTAATTGCATGTCCGGCCAAAATAATCGGTGTCCGGCTTTTATTAGGCTTTTTACACTTCGCAAACGAGCTAGCGCCGAGCGTGGCCGAGCGCAGGCGAGGCGACTGTTGTCATAATAATCCAAAAAGCTTAATTTAACATACATTTTTCTGTCGTACCTAAAAATACTAAAACACAAAATCCTCAATAATATAGGGTGTCCGGCCTTTCTACCCAAATGTCCGACCAAACTGGTTGGTCTGTCCGGCAATTAGGTTTGACGACCTGGCAACCCTACGCGTATCTACCGTTCTCGTGGGAATGCTAGGGTAAAATAGCCCCGACCACTGATGACAAGTAACCCTGCTCCGGTGGTCGGCCCAACGACGAAGGCGACGTGGTGTTCGGGTGAGTTGCGGGTGTGCGTGCTTACGCCCCTCTGTCGCCCCGGACGGAATGGTGCGAGGAGCGCGCCGAAAAAAAAAAAAGGTTTAAATAGCCTAAGGGCCGGCCACAGATGTTAAGGAATCGGTACCAGTTGTCGACCCAATAGCTGGGGAGGATGGGGAGAAATATGGTAGGTTATGGAGCCGCACGCCGCCCATCCGTTGCACCGGAAAAAGGGAGCCGTCGCTCAGGACGCTTGGCAGATATGAAACATTGAAATTATTTTGTACAAGTATATATATATATATTTTTTAAAGACAACATCCTGCACTAAGGAAATAATCCTTGTATTGCAGGGGATTTTACAAACATATAATTAACGGACACAAATTACATCCAGACTCAGAACAACAATTTATGGATCGCACAAAGTGTTGTTCCGCGCGGGATTCGAATCCACGACACTGGCACTGTAGGTCGGTGTCTTAACCACTGCGCCATCTGTGCAGTCAGTATATGCATAGAAGAACAGATTACAAGAAATGACGGTGACGGACTAATTCCCCGGTCACGTCACCCGCGACCTCGGCTAGGGCGGCATGACACACAGGTAGTCGCGCCTGCGCCGCCCCAGTCGCCGGCGGTGGGTCGCTTTGTTGAGGCTGCGCTACCCAGGCGCCACAAGCCTCGAGCGTATGCTGCGCCGTGTCCTCGTCGCAATCGCAGTGGTGGCAGGACGGTGTACTATGCCTCCTAGCGACCGTGTACAGGTACTTGCTGAAGCATCCATGCCCCGTCAAGACCTGCACCAGTCGGAAGGAAAGCACCCCGTGCCGCCGTTTTAGCCACTGCATCAGCACCGGCCGGAAGGCCTCCATGGTCCAGACACCGTATCGAGGCCTCTCCAGCTCAACGGGCAATGACGTCTCGGCGGGCGCAACGCGCCAGACGGTGAGCTCCCTCAAAGAGATCACACCGCCCTCCACTCGCATCCCCAACACCCGCCGATCCAAATCGGCGAGCATTTCCGCCTCCAGGTCCCACGGGGGAGTCCCGGCCAACAGGCACGCCGCCTCCGTTGCCACCGTGCGGTACCGGCGGATGGCCCTGATCGCCATGGCCCTCTGTGATCGCCACAGAGTAGCCCGGAGTCGGGCGGTCAGGGAAGCATATTATACCCCTTAGCCGTTTTTGCAAAACGTTGCCATTAATAGCTACTGCTATAAAAGCCATATTTAAAACATATCCATAGCCCATTTTATAGTAGATATACATATATAAATCAAAGCTTAAAGGTTTTCATATTTTATCAACACGGCAACACTTGCATCCACTTTAAAAAAATAATTAAAAATCCCAACTAAAACTAAATATTTTTTACACATGGTCACACTCCACTTCACACCTAACGCAATTAAAACGCAACGTCCACGCTAACGATTCAAAAACGTACAACACTTCAAATCCTCTAGAGTTGTTTTAAATTTTAGTGCATTTTTTTATGTTGGCTTATAGATCGTATATAGATTTAAATAAACAAGTTGCGACTTTTCTATTTCGTATTAATTCCTCGTGAAATTTATATCGCATCAAAACCATAAATGTAAAATGTGAGCCAAGTTCAATATGATATTAATGTCTTGGTTGTTGATTTCAATGACAAAAGAAGTGAGATCAAAATAGGTGCCAAGTTCAATGGTCAGTCCTGAAATTTATTTAGGATAACATAAATTTTTTTATATCAACTTAAAATATTATTTCTTCTTATAACTTAGGATAATATATTAAAGCCCTTTATTTTGGGGGGTGGGTTACGGTCGGCGCACTCCTCGCACCACTCCGTCCGGGGCGACAGAGGGGCGTAAGCACACCCGTAACCCACCCGCGACACGTCGCCTTCGTCGTTGGACCGAGCGCCGGAGCAAGGTGACTTGACGTCAGTGGTCAATATATTAAAGCCTAAGGTATGACTTGGCTAATTCAAAGATACGATCTCAATATGTGAGTCAAATTTGAGATATTTATATGAAATAGTTTTTGAGTTATGAGAAAGTAAAAAATGGCTCTAAATGGTTCGTATAATATTACACACTGTAGCACTCGCCTTTCTGTTAACTTGAATTTGGCTTGACACGCAACCGTGTCTAAATAAATTAAAAAAATTAAGTGTTCTACCAGAGCACCCATCACTCAGTAAAATATTTAATCAATTATTACTTTGTTCCAGATTTACAATCCGCCTTTGGATCTGAAGGTAAACTGTTTTTATATTTAGTTTTAGCTACATAATTCATCTTATCTTGGCTCATATACGTCCCACTGCTGGGCTCGAGCCTCCTCCATAATAGGAGTGAAATGTACCTTACCATGATAGTCAGACAGGTTGGTTTAGAGTTTTGTTTCCAGTTTGAAACTTCTCTTACATACATGTCAGATGCGTAATATATCCCTTAGTCGTCTTTTACGACACCCACGGGTAAGAGAAGGGGTGGTGAATTGTATTCTTACTCCCTCACCACGCGGAAAAGCTACATAATTGCTCGTAATTACTATTCTTTGTTCAATTTCGTCTATTATTCCATTTTTTTTGTCTACTTCAAGAGTGATATTTAATTAAATGTTTCTAGAAACGTTTCTTAGTCTAGAGCACGATTACAATTCACCATATCCCAATCTAGCCCGTGGATCACGCAAAAGACGACTAAGGGATATGATATGCAGATAACATCTATGCAAGAGAAGGAAAACTCGACATAAAACTCTATGCGAACACGTCTGACCAGCGCGGTTTGAGCAATTTCATTCCCATTGTGGAGGAGGCCCAAACCTAATTTTGGGACTTCAGTGTGCTGAGATAAATTACTTGTATAAGTATTTGTTTAACTTCGTCTAATCTTCTATATATTTTTGTTCAATTCGAGAGTGATATTTATTCAGATGTTTCTAGAAACGGTTCTTGGTCTAGCGACAGTTCGAGTAGCATTACAATTCACCAATCTCTATCTTGTCTGTGAATATTGTAAAAGAGACTCATCATCATCTTGCTCTTCGCCCAATTACTTAGGGTCGACGCAATATGTCATCTTCCATACGATCCTATCGGTCATCTCTGCAGTCACGCCCAGGCTATCCATATCATGCCTCACGCAGTCCATCCATTTTTTCCTCGGTCTTCCTTTACCCCTAAAGCCTTCAACATTCATACCCAAAATTTTTCTCACAACATTACTTTCATCCCGCCTCATCACATGTCCATACCATGTCAAACGTTCACTCTTTAAATTTTCCGTCACTGTTGCAACTTTCAAACTGTCTTTAATATGTTCATTTCTCACTTTATCCATTCTTGTCACACCACACATCCATCTCAATATTCGCATCTCCGCTAAATGCAGTATTGTGAAAGATGACTAAGGGATATAATATCAGTCGGGCCGACCACTGATGTCAAGTAACCCTGCTCCGGTGGTCGGCCCAACGACGAAGGCGACGGACGTGGTTTTCGGGTGGGTTGCGGGAGTTGCGTGCTTAAGCCCCTCTGTCGCCCCGGACAGAGTGGTGCGGAGGCGCGCCGACCGCAGCCCACCCACAAAATAAAAAAAAAGGGATATAATATGCATATAACATCTATGCAAGAGAAGAAAACTCAAAATAAAACCCTGTACCAACCCGTCTAACCGGCGTGGTATATTAGATCAATATCTGATCAATAGCTGATAGCGGTAGAACCACACTGTTGACAGTTGTCTGTCTACAGCCGCGGGCCGGTCCGTCCGTGGTAGTACCACACTGAGCAGAAAATCGATGTCCGAGTAGTAGCAATTTGTTACTACGCTTCGTTCAGCGAGAGAGCCGAAAGCCCAACTTTCTGAGGGTGTTTGCGTGTATTGGGTTTTGGTGATGCCTTTAGTATCACCGAACCTCATATGCCACAGATTCACGCTACCCCCACTTTCTTCACGGTAAGCAGCGGCTTAGCAAAGGTCCATGAGCGGTAACAACACTTACCATCTGGTGTACTGTTGGCATGTTTGCCACCGTTAGCAATAAAAAAAAATATCTCTCCTATTAGCCAAAATGAACCGTATCCAGTTCTAAAACTTTATTTTTATAACATTTCTATTTTAAATATCCAATATAGTTTAAATAGATCTGAATGGCTAGGTGCCCTAAAGTATTCTTATTGTACTACATGACATTAAGTGTAACCTTAGCTTGGTGTCCTTCGACCGGCGGCGACCTTTGTCTCACGACCTTTGACCCCTAACGTAACAGTTCAATGAGCTAGTGAATTATTTGAAGGGCTTTCGAGATATGAACTTGTGAAACCCCAACTAATGACCGCACGGATGGCGTAGTGATTAATATACTTACCGTGCCAAGTGTAGCGATTTCGATTCTCGCGCAGAACAATATTTAGCAAAATTATCAAATTTATCGTTTTGAATCTTTAGTATTTATCTATACCAATAAATAAAATTGGAGTGTCTGTTTGTAATGTCAAAATAATAGACTTTTTTCATGCTCACACGGTTATTTGGACTATACATATGCCTAAAATACACTTTATATTTTTTTGTCTGTCTATATGTTTGTTCCGGGTAATCTTCAAAACGGCTGGACCGATTTCAAAAATTCTTTCACCAATGGAAAGCTATAATATCAGGGCGTAAACTAGGCTATATTTTATCCCGGTATTCCCACGGGAACGGGAACTACGCTAGAAAGACTGAAACCGAAGCCAAGCGAGAGCAGGTTGCTAGTAGTTACAATAATTGAAGTGACACTTCTTTAGAATCGTTGTGATTTCAAACTCGATGAAACGAAAAAGCGAGTCCATAGTGACACAAACACGTAAATGTATAGTATTCAGCCGACGAGGGAGTGAGATAAAGGATAAAGAAGTTTTACTTCTGCCATGCGTACTTTTACACATGCTCTATTTTTTTTTTTTCGTCTTGTACCCGAATAAGAATACAACCACCGCCTTCCTTGCCCGTGTGTGGCGTAAAGAATGACTTAAGGATTATAATATCTCAACAAAATCTGTTAGACGCTATACACCAATCCATCTTCCATCAGCGCCCACCAACTATCGTCAAAATGCATTTCTGTGGCGAGCGTCCAACTATTTAAATCATCAAACTAAAACATTAAACTTTGACCTATTTGTAACTAAGGTGGAACCGATAAGACGAATGCTTAGTTTGCAATTTTTTAAAAACTATGTTTAATGTTACTTGCCCATTTTTGTTTATTTTTTACTAACTTTTGTTTGCCTATTATCCTATATAATCCAGGTCACTTGTTTTTGTATTGCTGCATTAGCGTGAAGACCTATTATTAGCTTTTAATTTTTATTTGTTCAACTTATAATGTTCTTAGGGATTAGGATTACGGAACGATTAGGGAACGTTGTGGAATGAATGTAGATGTAGTGACAAGGATTGAGAAAGGTATGTTAAGTTGGTTCAGCCATGTAGAGAGAATGAATGAAAGGAGACTAACAAGGAGAATTTATAAGGCGAATGTGAACGGAAGTGTTGGAAGGGGAAGACCGAGGCGGATGTTCCACAATCAAATCGGGGACGTTCTTAAGAAAGGCCAGGTTAGGAGTACCCTGAACCGAAGAACATGTATGAGGAGATTAATGAATGTGGACGAGGCGAAAGTGATATGTCAAGATCGTAGCAAGTGGAAGGAAGTGGTCTCTGCCTACCCCTATGGGAAAGAGGCGTGATTATATGTATGTATGTATGTATGTATAATGTTCTTATTAGCTGTTGGTCTTCCTAATAAAACAAAACGAAACATTATCATTCCAGCTCGTATATGTCCCACGGTTAGGCTCGAGCCTCCACCGCAATAGGAGGGAAACTTTACTATGCTGGTCAGACAGCTTGGTATAGGATTTTATTTCGAGTTTTTTTTCTCTTGCATAAATGTTACATGCATATTATATCCCTTAGTCATATTTTATGACATCCACGAACAATATAGGGAGTGGTGAATTGTATTCTTATTCCGTCACCACACGAATCCACGTAGGAATACTAGTAGCTGTCCATTGGTAAAAGGATCTTTATAATTAGTTCTAGACAAACTAACAAATAAAGTTACTTTCAAATATATGTATATTAAAATGTAAAGGTAAAGATAGTATGCGTTAGAAGTTGTTGATTTTATGTCGTACTAGCAATCCGCTCTCGCTTCGCTTCGGTTATAGGTTATAGTGGTTTTACCCGCGTAGTTCCCGTTCCCGTGGGAATACCGGGATAAAATATAGCCTAGTTTACGCCCTGATATTATAGCTTTCCATTGGTGAAAGAATTTTTGAAATCGGTCCAGCCGTTTTGAAGATTACCCGGAACAAACAGACAGACAGACAGACAAAAATTTTTTAATTGCTATTTTAGGCATAGGTGTCGTGCAAATAACCGTGTGAGCATGAAAAAAGCCTATTATTTAGACATTACAAACAGACACTCCAATTTTATTTAATGGTATAGATAAGCCTCTTTTTCTTTATTTTTATAATCATCGTCATTTTAGCTCATGTTCGTTCTACTACTGGGCTCGAGCCTCCTCCACAATAGGAGGGAAATTGACCTTGCATGGTATACATGCTAATCAGTTTGGTATAAATAATTATATCTGATGTTTACGCGAGTATTACTCATCTATACCAATAAATAAAATTGGATTGTCTGTTTGTAATGTCAAAATAATAGGACTTTTTCATGCTCACACGGTTATTTGCACGACACCTATGCCTAAAATACAGATTCAAAAATTTTTGTCTATCTGTCTGTTTGTTGCGGGTAATCTTCAAAACGGCTGGACCGATTTCAAAAATTCTTTCATCAATGGAAAGCTATAATATCAGGGCGTAACCTAGGCTATATTTTATCCCGGTATTCCCACAGGAACGGGAACTACGCGGGTAAAACAAAACCGAAGCGAAGCGAGGACGGGTTGCTAGTTTTAAATAAAACTACTTTACGGATTGACTTGTTGGACGTTTTTTAATACAAATGGCAATTTTTATGCATTAAAAATACACCTGCAAACGTTTCAACAATCGGAAACGATACCAATGAAGAATTCGCCATATTGTGAGCGGAAACGGAAATCATTGTTCGCGAAATGCCTGTGCCGCGAAACCTAGCTGCGTCATTTTTTGTTTTTTCATTCAGCCATTGAATGGGGCGTTTTAAAAAGAAATAATTTATGACATTCTATATATAGTCTGTCCGGTTAATTATAAGTTATTGATATTTTTAGCCGACTTCAAAAAAAAGAGGAGGTTCTCAATTCGTCGGAATCTTATTTTTTTTTTATATATGTTCACCGATTACTCAAAGACGCCTGGACCGATTTGCAAAATTCTTTTTTTGTTTGATAGGGTATACTTCCCAAGTGATCCCATAGTCATCAGGTCAGGATCTAATGATGGTATCCTTGAGAAATTGGTGGAATTCTTAAAATTTTCTAGACAATTTTAAGGTTTTAGTTTACTGTTTGAAGACGATTTTTTTTTGTTAAAAATTATAGTTATAATATTATTTTAAGCAACAATAATGTATGTATTGGAAAATCTAATAGGCTAGCGAATTCATTAAGACGCAGCCAATCTCTTACTTTATTTAGGCCTTGGAACTATTCATCATTTCAGCCCATACACGTCCCACTGTTGGGCTCCGCCTCCTCTGCTATGGGAGGGAAATTGACACACTATACCACGCTGGTCAGACGTGTAGGTTTAGGGTTTTATTTCGAGGTTTCCTTCTCTTGCATAGATTTGCTAGCTTGCTTTATATGCACATTATGTTTCTTAGTCGTCTTTTACAACACCCACGGGTAAGAGAGCGAGGTGGTGAATTGTATTCCTACTCCGTCACCACACGGAAATCGGAACTATTAACATGACAAAAAAAAATAAGCTCTTGGTTTTCATAATGATTTCTGATGTTTACGCGAGTATTGCACATTTTAAATAAAACTACTTTACAGATTTTATCGTGTTTGTATTTGATTTTTGATCACCCGACGTTTCGAACACTTTGCAGCGTTCATGGTCACGGGCGGACTAAGATGTCTCACGTCCAACAAGTCATCAAAGAAAATGCAGAAAATTTTATAATTATCTACCCGATACAGAAATTAGTTATTAAATATTGACCCACATTTTGATACAAATTCATTGTAAGAAGAAAATGATTCTATATGAAAAAATTATATTGTTTATGGTTAGTAATTATTTAACATTAAAATTAATAGTAATTATATTTAAAAAACCTAACAATCTAGTATACTACCACCGGATCGGAACACGGCCACACTGAGAAAGATCCCGCACAAAAACTCAGGTGACATGATGCTAAATAATTTAGCATCATGTCACCTGAGTTTTCATATTAATTATTAATATTAATTTTGAAGGCGGCTTACTTTAACTTAATAAGAGGTTTTAATTTATAAATCTTGGTTTTCAATAAGATATCACTTCTTTTATCATTCGTTTGTCTCAGCTCATGTACGTCCCACTGTTGGGCTGGAGTCTCTTCCAAAATAGGAGGCATTTTGACCTTTTATACCACGCTGGTGAAACGTATTGGCATAGGAATTTCTTTCGTGTTTTCTGCTGTTGCTTTGCTGTTATATGCAAATTATATCCCTTAATTGTCCTTTACGACATCTACAGGCAGGAATGTGGCGAATTGTATTCTTACTCCGTCACCATACGGAAAAAATATTACCATCAAAAAATGTGCTAAATATAATCGACCGCCCACCCTTTGCAGGGCAGCATGGAGAATGTATCAGGATCGTAAAGATACGAGAAATACCGAACTAAGAGGAGTAATTTCAATATTCTATATAAATATATACTTGGAGAGTTTGTGTGTAGGTGTTTTCAGTTTCAACTCTGCTTAGTGAAGGAGTCATCAAGTGCTTACATATCGAATAGAGATTGATATTAGTCGATAAAAATATTAACGTTATCGATATTTCATACAATTTTTGGTTTATAATAGGTCTACATCAACGAAGGCTTAAATATTCTTAACACACACCTATATTTTGAATTTTATTTTTATACTAGCAACCTGCCCTCGCTTCGGTGGTTTAAGCGTAACAAACAAACTTTCGCATTTATATTATTAGTAAGGATTTATGGCTTCACGTGTCATGCCATGCACGAAAAGAAAATGGTGGAATAGTTTATCGTCATCAAATTCTCGCTCTATCGTAATTTAGTTGTCTCTGAGATGCGAAAACCGAAATTTTCGATAGAATTTTTACATAATTATAGGATTCAAGACGTGGGGGCTTGCTCTACGTTCTCGTTGACTGTTAAAATGAACTGTAATTAGTGTCAAAATCTACTCATTGAGGTATCCCTGTTTATTATTTAACCTAAGGGTTTTTTATAAAAATTGTTCTTGAGTACGGCTGAAAATACAAACTATCGAAGTCTAAAATAACAGTTTTGCGATTTATTCGCATTACTGTTATCTTGATTATTTTAAAAATTAGAAAAGGTATATTTGAGTGTAAAGATAAAGTAATAACAAGATTGAGATGATACATCCTTAGTATTATAAATGCGAAAGTAAGATTGTTTGTTTGTTAGGCTTTCACGCTTAAATCACCGAACAGATTTCAAAAATTCTTTCACCAATGGTAAGTTATAATATCAGGGAGTAACATAGACTACATTTTATCCCGGTACTCCCACGGGAACTACGCCGGAAAGGCGACTGAAAACGAAGCGAGAGCGGCTTAATAGTTTGGTATAATTAGAATTGGCTGAATACTTTAGTTGCAACTTTTAATTGATTTAAGCGAAGGGCTTCACACTCGTATAATCAATAGATAAGGGAAATAACATGCTTTTAAATAAATATCAATCGTTTGCTATATTATAGTATATATAATAAAAGTATTTTCTTTCTTTCTTTCTTTCTTTATATTAGTAAAAGTAAAATAATATAAGTACCTAGCACATCACATTATCATCACAGGTCATACATGTCGTACTGCTGGGCTCGGGCCCCTGCCATTATGGGAAATAAATAGACCTAGCGTGGTACAGTACCACGCTGGTCAGACGTGTTGGTTTAGGATTTTATTTCGAGTTTTCCTTTTCTGGCATAGATGTTGTATGCGCATTATATCCATTAGTCGTCTTTTACGACATCCACGGGCAAGATAGGGGGTGATGAATTGTATTCTTACTCCGTCACCACACGGAAAATGTAGTTACATATTTTATTGATATTACTAGTAGTTTATTATAGTACATATTTATAATTTTAGTAGTATTTATTTGGTATTTTATCGATGTTATCGTATATTGGACATCACTATGTCATCGTCATCGACTAGTCTAGTGCACGCTTCGTCGCCTGCCTATGAATGTCGTAGCGTTCTTTTGTGCAACCCTCGCACGTTACAATAGATAGGGAACGGCCGTCCTAGTATCTTAATGATTGAGATGTTTTGATTGGAAAAAACCTGAATACTTGAGGGCACACTTAAGATTATAAACAAAGATGTCACTGAAATTACTAGATTCGATTTCTAGTAATTCTAGATTGACTAATGACTACACAAATGGCAGAAATGTGTGATCGACAAAATGTATATGAAGAATTGTTACGCCATATGCATACATATATAATAGCAGACTACAGTATATTAAATCGTTACCGCTTCAACAATTTAAAACACAGTTAAAAACCTGGTTACTGAACAAAAAAATTTTATAGTGTAAAAGAAATGTTTAATGAAATGTATGTGTGTTTAATAGGGAATTGACTGTTGTTAAGTAGTAAATTAAGTCTTCGTATTCTGCCATATATGTACCTATCATAATTTTAAGTTTCACATGCCTTTACTGGTTAAACAGAAGAACTAACTCTTAGATATAATGAACAACTCATCCACTGTGAATAATAAATCATCGACCAGTGTGTGTTACCAGTGATAACTTACGGCACGGAAACGTGGTCCCTAAATGTAGGCCTTATATCAAGGCTCAAAGTCGCTCACCGTTAGTGTTGCCCAAATGCAAGACCAAGACGAGACTTGGACCGGTCTTGGTCTTGGTCTTGCAACATCACACCTGGTCTCGTCTTGGTCTTGCGCACCCGAGTCTTGGTCTTGGTCTTGCGCACCCAAGTCTTGGTATTGCAGCAAGAGTCTCGCAAAGTTTTGCAGTTAGAATAACGTAACAGTAACTTATCATGGCAATGAAAAATCCAACTAAATTAATCAAATATCCTATCCTATCTATCCATCTGCTAGTCTATAGTTCACTATTAAATACAATACTTACCACTGGAGAAAATTACTCTTCTATTCCCCTGGTGTTCCATTAGACAGCGTTACTACTCTTATGACAGGACTTTTGACCCTATTTTCTTAAGACGTCACCACACGAGGCAGTTGATACAATAAATTTTATGTCATTTTATAATAAATGCGATATTTTACAATTAATGCGATTGTTTATATTCCCCTTCAAGTTAAGTGGTATGTCTCTATTGTATTTGCAGTTTAGTTACTTATACTCTGGATACTTGAAAAAACCTGTTGCTCTATTGCCTATATAAATACTTTGGCCGCTGGATCCATGTAGCTCTTAATATACTATTTATTCAAGAACATATAAACTGATTTAAAATTTTATGGTTTTAATACTTGTAAAATGTATGATATTCGTCGTCATCGTCACAGCTCATAAAAGTGCCACTGCTGGGCTTAAGCTTCCTTCCAGTAAGAGGAAAATTGATCTACTATACCACGCTGGTCAGACATGTTGGTACAGGGTTTTCTTTCTAGTTTCACTTCTCTTGCACATATGTTATATACACAGGGTGTATCAGGTTATGGGACAACTGTTCATGTATGTTGTAGTTCAACAGTCATAGATCATAATTAGAATGTATATTACACAAAAACAATATAACGTAAAAGTTATAGTGATTAAAAAAATGTGTGTCTAAGAGTTTATGCCTTAAATTTTATGCATTATGTAGGTATGTACAGACAGGATATATGTAAGCATGTAAAATTTCGACAGTATAAATAGGTATTAGATTTGCGCGAACCTTTCAATGATTACGTAGGTACAAAGGCGACTCATCAACGGTCATCGGCCGATCAGCTGATTGATGTTAAAGCGAAGTTTGTCTTGCTTATGCAAACGTAATCATTGATTTATTCAAATTCTAATGAACATTTAACAAAATACGAATATGTTGTAGATTAAGTATCATTCCTTTATACATTTTAATCAATTTACACGAAAAAACGATGACAAAATTGAGAACTTACATGTCTCTCAATTCATTAACGAATCGATATTTTTATTTAAATTTTTTTTCATGGGTTCCTAACACCATTGCCCGATCCGATTTGATACGACATCCACGGGTAAGAGAGTGGTGAATTATATTCGTAATCTGTCTTTTTTTTGTGTGTGTGTGTGTGTAGCTGTTGGTCGCAGATGACCTTGACAGCTTAACGCGGTCAATGGGTGAGCGCTGATGGCTCTCAACCCGGTAAGTAAGTTAAGCGAACATCGCCCGAGGGCTCCCCCCTGTGGGGAACGGACCTCGGCTCGGGGCGTCGCTGAGAGCAAAGTGGGCGTGGCCAAGTTTAGGTTAATGACTTTTACGCGGCGCGGTTTTCGACCTCGACGACGAGGCCGATACCGCGGAGTTTTATCTGTTAGCGCTGCGCGAGCTGTGTAGGTCCTTTCTTGGGCGATCATAATAGCGTCATCTTCATCTTCAAGAAGATGACGAGGACGTCGGACCGCGGATATTTTTGAGGGGACGTAGTTTACCGCCCCAACCACTAGTGGATTGGGGTGAGTCGTGGCAGAGGCAAAATAGCGCTGGGAGCAACGCTTCATGTACTGCCTGATGGTGATCGTACTCTGTCCCTACATGGACATTTATATAGATTAATTGTAGGCATATTTCTATGTCCAACAGTGAACGTCGTTGGGCTAATGAATAAACGGATATATAAATATGTATAATGGGCAAGAGCACTCTCGTGATTGCGGTATTTTTGTCCTTAAGCCTTTCCGAAGAGTAATTCTGAAAAGCCAACACCAACATTGGGAATCGATTGGCCAATAGATGGATATCTCAAGACTGATTTGACTTGCCGTGTAGTGACGGAGTAAGAATATAATTCATCACCCCCTATTTTACCCGTGACTGCGAACCCACGACTAAGGGCTATAATATATAACATCGGTGCAAGAGAAGGAAAACTTGACATGTATGACCTGTAACAACACGGCCGATCACCGTGACGATTCCCCTCCGGCCACGGCCGATTCTCCTCCTGTTATGTAGAAGACACGAGCTCAACCGTATATAAGCTGAAATGGTGATTTGAATTAAATGCAAGACCGCGAGACTCTTGCAGGCCCAGTCTTGGTCTTGCTCAAGTCTTGCAGGGCCAGTCTTGGTCTTGCAAAAATTAAGCGGTCTTGGTCTTGGTCTCGGTCTCGCATTTCTCGCAAGACCAAGACCAAGACTTTTTTGGGCAACACTACTCAGCGGGCTATGCTCGGGATTTCTCTGCGAGATAGAATCCGGAATACGGAAATCCGCAGAAGAACGGGTGTAACCGACATAGTACGAAGAATTAGCACGCTGAAGTGGCAATGGGCAGGCCACATCGCTCGACGAACCGACAACCGCTGGGGAAGAAAGGTTCTCGAGTGGCGACCACGTATCGGACGACGCAGTGTAGGACGCCCAACTAGGTGGACCGATGACCTAGTGAAAGTTGCTGGACGTCGTTGGATGCAGGCGGCACAGGACCGCACATTGTGGCGCAACATGAGGGATGCCTACGTCCAGCAGTGCACGGCTGTAGGCTGAAATGATGATGATGATGATGATGAATAAATCATTTCATTTCATATGGTTCTAAGTTCTCTGCAATACAATATATGTTTTCTAAGCATTAATATACATCTTTTCTAATATTATAAATGCGAATATAGTAGTAGGTATATATATATATATACTAGCAACCTACTCTCGCTTCGCTTCGGTTCAGTCGCCTTACCCGCGTAGTTCCCGTTCCTGTGGGCATACCGGGATAAAATATAGCCTATGTTACTCCCTGATATTATAGCTTTCCATTGGTGAAAGAATTTTTGAAATCGGTTCGGTGGTTTAAGCTTGAAAGCATAACAAACTTACACTCTTACTTTCGCATTTATAATATTAAGTAAGGATAATGGAAAAGTGCCACTTGCATCCAACGATTCCTTGCGACTTTTAAAATGTCATCAGTCCACTTAAGTCGTCGTGGTCGCCACTCGAGAACCTTTCTTCCCCAGCGGTTGTCAGTCAACGTGGCCTACTTATTGCTATTTCAACGTGCCAATTCTTCGGGCTTTATAGTTACACCCGTTTTTCTACAAATCTCTGTACCTATTTTGGATTTTCACTTAGAAAAATATCGAGCATAACAATCTCCATAGCACGCTGAGCGACTTTAAAATCTATGTAGGCCTCATAGATCATTTAGAGACCACGTTTCAATATCATATGTCATAATTAGTTCACTACCAACCTTTAATAAAAGACCGCTAAAAGTTCTTATATCGATCTGGAAGAAGTTCATCTGATGCCGTCAGAGCAACAATTACTTTCCTAAAAATAGTTGACGTCAAGCAGGGCCGCCTGCTCATTAAACTATTGCGAAAATTCTAGGAATATGTACAAGAAAAGAATAACATAAATATAGATCGACTCCCAAGTAATTGGGATAAGAGCGTAATGAACTTTAATAACGAATATTTGACGTCAATTCATACATCCTTACTTCCTTACTAATATTATAAATGCGAAAGTAAGTTTGTTTATTTGTTTGTTACGCTTTCACGCTTAAACCATCGAACCGATTTCAAAAATTCTTTCACTAATGGAGAGCTATAACATCAGGGAGTAAGATAGGCTATATGTTGTCCCGGTATTTCCACGGGAACTACGCGGGTAAGGCGACAGGCGAGCGAAACCGAAACGAAGTGAGGGCGGGTTGCTACTCTATACCAATAAATAAAATTGGAGTGTCTGTTTGTAATGTCAAAATAATAGGCTTTTTTATGCTCACACGGTTATTTGCACGACACCTATGGATAAAATAGCGATTAAAAAATTTTTGTCTGTCTGTCTGTTTGTTCCGGGTAATCTTCAAAACGGCTGGACCGATTTCAAAAATTCTTTCACCAATGGAAAGCTATAACATCAGGGCATAAACTAAGCTATATTTTATCCCGGTATTCCCACGGGAACGGGAACTACGCGGGTAAAACTACTAAAAGCGAAGCGAGGGCGGTTGCTAGTTGTAAATAAAACTACGGATTATATCGCGTTTGTATTTGATTTATGATATATTCATGGTCACGGGCGGACTGACATAAACTACACCCAAACTCCGAACAGCAATTTTCACATTACATTAAAGACTACAATAAATCATAATAGTTTATAAAATATTAAAAAAGAACCAAGACTAAAACTAAATTGCTATTTAATGACAATAATAGCTTCCCGAAATTAAGTCCGCCATTTTCTAAATATGGCGTGTCACGAAATACTCTCATCGTAAAAGGAATACAAATAAGTATCTCCTTGAAGCCAGAGCTTGTGGGAGGTATTGCCTTTCTAACTTAGGTATTGTATTTAATATTAAGGAGCTATTGAATATTTTTAAGCATATAATTTTTCGTGTGGTGACGTAGTAAGAATATAATTCACCACCCTGTAAGGGTTGGTAGTATACGTCGCTGCTTCCACACAGTTTAAGATAATAAGATATTCTCATCATCATCATCATCTCAGCCCATATAGATCTCACTAAAGGTCTCGGACCTCCTCTACAATAGGAAGGCAATTGACTTACTATTCACGCTGGTTAGACATATTGGAATAGAGTTTCATTTCGAGTTTCTTTCTCTTGTATCGATGTTATCTGCATATATCCCTCAGTCGTCTTTAACGACATCCACGGGCAAGATAGGGGGTGGCGAATTGTATTCTTACTCCGTCACCATACGTGATTTGATATTTATGTGAGTATTAAATATTGAGCAGTTTTCAGCTTTCATGGAGACCATGAACGCTGAAAGTGCGATATGCCTACCTCTTAAATCTCAGAATCTCAACTATACAGATCAATTAAAACCAGGGTAAGTATTTTTATTAGGGTAGGCTATAACCTGGATACACCGTGCTCAATCTGTCCGGGGCTACGAATGAACGCCGTGCGACTCATAAACCTACCGAATTCCCTTCCCATCGCTATTCGGCTGACCACCGGTACCGATTCCTTGAAATCAGTGGCCGGTTCGGATAACTGTTTCGGCTATTGTCTCTTTCGACGACCCGGCAATAAAGCAGTATGGCCGGGCCATCGCCCCCACGCGGTCGGTCTCTGCTGGTGGCGGACTAATGCCCGATCCGTCCTCCCGCGACCTCGGTATTCTATTCCCTTAGATAAGTCGAGAAAGAATTAATTAAATATAATTATTTTTAGAGGATGAAACTCGTTCTAAATGCGCTTTTTAAATATTACTGTTGCCTATTAAATAAAAAAGATTCAAAATGGCGACATTTCATTGGCGCGCTTTTTCCTGACCCTTTGTCCAGGAATGTTAGTGTTGCTAGTTTTTTATACGCCAAAGAATTGATGGACCCATTGTGTTTGCAAAAATTCCAGCGTCGAATAATTGATAAGTCTGCCATGATATTTTTTTTCTGTTGCAAAGTCGAATCGTTATGGGATTAGATATTTTTTATTTGGCTAACTCTATATGAATTGTTCGGATTTAATCTGTTCTGTTTGTTTTTCGTCTAGTTCCCTCGCGGCTTTTGTGCAATTTCGCTGAACTTTTATTTGCGTTAGCAGCTTGTTATTTTTCGAGATTTAGTTTGTATTATAAAAGTTGCAATGAAATGTGAATTAGATAGCTATTTCAATTACGGGTTCTACTCTTAGAATAATAACGTATAGAAGAAGGTAAGTTCGCGCACAAAAAGTGAAGCATTTCAATTGCAGCCTAATGGAGCTTACGCCGGAACCCCCGTAGTGTACAAGCTCACTGTACTGCACGTACGTACGCAACTCTTAAAAAATAAATAGGTAATTATGACGGGTTGTGCATTCAAATGGTGTCACAACACATTTGAAAAACTTAAAAAGGTTTTTAATATTACTTTTAAAATTACTTCGACGATTTATATTAATAAAAACAAAATTTGATTTCATAATTTGTATAATGGTGTGCGTGTGTACGTGTGTAATCGTCTGCGCGCGTGTAGTATTTTTAGATTCATGTTTCGAACGTTGAAAGTAGCGACACTATCCTTCTATACGTTATTATTCTAAGGGTTCTACTACTGATTCTTCTTATTAGTTCATATCATTTCATTCATGATCTCGGCTCATATATCGGCGTCTCACTGTTGAGCTCGGGTCTCCTTTACAAAGGAAGCTAAATTCGCCTACTAGATCGCGCTGATCTAGGGTTGCGAACCATACTTTATAATAAAGTATCCTACTTTATTTTTTGTCATTATACTTTATGGCATTGACATTATTGCATACCAATAAGGTACGTAAAAATATTTTATTTTTCGACCTTTACTCATCATCATCATCTTGCTCTTATCCCAATTACTTGGGGTCGACGCAATATGTCATCTTCTTCCATACGGTCCTATCAGACGTCATCTCTACAGTCACTCCCAGGCTATCCATGTCACGCCTCACGCAGTCCATTCATCTTTTCCTCGGTCTTCCTTTCCCCCTAAAGCCTTCAACATTCATACCTAATACTCGACCTTTCGACCTTTACTGTGTTGCGTAAAACAAAACACTCATTATGAGTAGCTATTTAACGGTAAATATAAGTGAAAACGAACGATGGAAATGATTTATGATTACTAAACGAAATATTAGATGTCAGATGTGATGTGAATCAGTCTTTATATGTGCTAAAAGCACACAAAACTACATTCTTAAGGCAATAAAAATATAAAATTTGAAATCCTTTTTTTTCTTCCAAATATACACTTAATCTTTTCCTATCTAAATTATTTTATCCTTTTTTTTGTCAAAAAAGTTGACAACCCTACGCTGATCAGACGAGTTGGTGTAGGGTTTTATGTCGAGCTTGCCTTTTCGTGCACTTATGTCTTTTACGACACCCATTGGTAAGATATAGGGTGGTGAACTGTATTCATACTCCGTCACCACATGCAAAAAAAATCCTTTGACTTTAAAAAAAAAAGAGTGTGTGTACAAAGTACGCATATCAGAAGTGAAACTCCTTCATCCTTTATCTCATTCTCTCGCCGGCTGAATCCTATACATTTTTGTATTTGTGTCTCGCTTCATCGAGTTTGAAATCACAACGATTCTAAAAAAGTTTCACTTCAAAAAATATCACAATTAAGAAATCGATGCATGAAACGACATTTCCATACAAATTCATCATCATCATCGCAGCCCATATACGTCCCACTGTTGAGCTCGGGCCTCCTCTACAATGAGAGGGAATTTGCTTTTCTATACCATGCCGGTCAGACATGTTGATATAGGGTTTAATTTCAAGTTTACCTTCTCTTGCATGTTATGTGCATATTATATCCCATAATCGTCTTTTACGACATCCACGGTCAAGATAGGGAGTGGTGAATTGTATTCTTACTCCGTCACCATACGGAACACATCTACACATTCTATACAAATTATCTTATAAATTATATTATGAGTATTATGACACAATAAATATATAACAAAGTTAATAAAAACAAACAAAATATGATTACTATGCCGATGTCAACGTCGCGATGGGGCAAAGGCACGAGGAATGATGATCGAAACTCTATTATGCAGTACCCAGGAGACATTTACATAATGTGTGCACAGAAATATAATGTGATATAGTCCAGTTTCTTTTGACACGTAAATATACACATAATAGGTTTGTTTTGATTCTTAATGCCGGCTACGAATACGGGTTTGGTACCCTTATATATGTCATCGAATAATTGTACGAACCGTTAGTTTATAATCAATCTAGTGAGATCGTTAATTATCGACAGATTGTGAACGGACACAAAAATTTACAATATTTTTGAGTGTCATCTTCTTTACTAAAACTCGATGAAACGAAAAAGCGAGTTAATAAAGACACAAATACGTAAATATATAGGATTCAGCCGGCGAGAGAATGAGATAATAGAGGATAATGGAGTTTCACTTCTAATATGCGTACTTTGTATAGACATTCTTTTTAAGAAAACACCCGGCACTAAGTACCTAATCCTTGTGTTGCGGGGGACTTTGCAAACATAATTAACGGACACAACTTATATCCAGACTCAGAATAACAATTTGTGGATCGCACAAAGTGTTGCCCTGCATGAGATTCGAACCCATAACACTGGCACAGTAGGTCAGTATCTTAACTGCTACGCCATCTGTGCAATTGATGTTATTTATATTATTATCTTTCTCTATATTTAATTTCCTAACCATTAAGTATTGGCCGTGTGGCGACGGTTTGAGAATACATGTGTCGCCACCCCTTACTTGCCCGTGGGAGTCGTAAAAATCGGCTGAGGGTTCACCAGGAGAGTGGGCAGCAGCTCTCTCCTGGGAAACGTAAAACATCCATACTGCGATCGCCAACCCGCCTGCCAAGCGTGGCGATTACGGCAATATCCCCTTTTTTAAAAATGGCGTACAACAAAAAAATGGCCCCCAGTCACGGCGGCTCCAGTACCCTACTGGCTCATTTTGGTGGCGGGCCCAGTAGTGGTGGAGCGGGGGGTGCGAGGAATCTCCGGCAGCGATCCGGCTACCAACAAAAACGACCCTTGGCCCTGGTAACACACAACATTCGGACACTCAGGACTGACGAGAGGGTCATCGAGCTGGAAGAGGAATTGAGCAAAATCCGCTGGGACATTGTAGGATTATCAGAAGTGCGAAGAGAGGGCGAGGGCACGATAATCCTCCAGTCTGGAAACTTGCTCTTCTACCGGGAGGGCGATCACCCGTCCCAAGGTGGTATAGGGTTTATCGTTCGTAAGTCTCTCATAGACAACGTGGAGAGGATCGAGAGTGTGTCGACAAGGGTAGCGTACCTTATACTCAGAATTACCAAGAGGTATTCGCTGAAGGTTATACAGGTATACGCACCGACCTCGACATACTCCGACGACGAAGTGGAGGCATTTTACGAGGACATCTCGAAAGCCATACACGCGTCCAAAACCCACTTCACGGTGGTTATGGGAGACTTTAACGCGAAAATAGGTAAAGGGAGTGATGATGAGTTGAGAGTGGGGAAACATGGATATGCACAGAGAAACCAGAGGGGCCAGAAACTGGCTGATTTTCTGGAGAAGGAAAGCCTCTTTATGATGAATTCTTTCTTCAGGAAGCAGCCACAAAGGAAATGGACCTGGATTAGCCCCGATGGTTCAACAAAAAATGAGATAGACTTCATCTTGTCAGACAAACGACAGATATTCAATGATGTCTCAGTGATCAGCAGAATTAAAACTGGGAGCGATCACCGGATGGTACGAGGCACATTGAATATCCATACAAAAGTCGAGCGGTCACGCTTGATGAAGTCTACACTCCGACCTACATCTGTCCAATACCAGAACCTGGAAAACTTTCAACTCGAACTACATAATCGCTTCCAATGTCTGGACGAGTGCGAATCTCCGAACGATATGAACAACAGGTTCGTGGAAACTGTCCACGCGGTTGGGTCGAAATTTTTCAAGGCTCACCGCGTTAATAGACCTAAAAAACTTTCTGACCAGACTCTCGAGCTCATGGAGCGGAGAAAAGAGATGACGGTGCAGTCTGCAGCCGATTGGTCCAAACATAGGCAGCTAAATAGACAGATCTCCAGGTCTGTGCGTCGCGATATTCGCCGATTTAATACGTTCCGTATTAAAGAAGCGATAGAGCGGAATCGTGGCTCGAAAGTGTTCGCACAAGATCTGTCCATTGGGAAAAGCCAAATGACTAAGCTGAAGACCGATGACGGCACTGTCATTTCATCCCAAAGTGAGATCTTGGGAGAGGTCGAAAGGTTCTATGGACAGTTATACAAATCATCCCGAAATCCTGTTGTCGGCTTGGTCCAAGATCCCAGATCCAAGCTAACTCGGCACTATACCGAAGAAATCCCGGACATCAGCTTGTACGAGATCAGAATGGCTCTCAAACAACTACGTAACGGTAAGGCACCGGGAGATGACGGAATTACGGCAGAGCTTTTGAAGGCGGGCGGCAAGCCGGTATTAATAGCCCTTCAGAAGCTATTTAATTCCGTTATCCTCGGGGGCGACGTTCCAGAGTCGTGGACCAGGAGTGTGGTGGTGCTGTTCTTCAAGAAGGGTGACAAAGCTCTTTTAAAGAACTACAGACCCATCTCACTCCTGAGCCATGTTTATAAGTTGTTTTCGAGGGTCATTACCAATCGACTCACGCGCAAGCTCGATGACTTCCAGCCGCCCGAACAAGCCGGCTTCCGAAAAGGCTATAGCACCATAGACCATATCCTCACGCTTCGGCAGATTATACAAAAGACCGAGGAGTATAATCGGCCCCTGTGCTTAGCGTTTGTGGACTATGAGAAAGCCTTTGATTCAGTCGAAACTTGGGCGGTGCTGCAGTCCCTTCAGCGGTGCCAAATCGACCATCGCTATATCGAAGTGCTGAAGTGTTTGTATAGGAACGCCACAATGTCAGTCCGTATCCGGGATAAGAGTACGAAACCGATCCAGTTGCAGAAAGGCGTGAGACAGGGAGATGTCATCTCTCCGAAACTGTTCACCACTGCACTGGAAGATGTCTTCAAGCTCTTAGACTGGACTGGACTCGGCATCAACATTAACGGCGAATACATCACTCACCTTCGATTCGCAGACGATATCGTCGTTATGGCAGAATCCATGGAGGACCTTGGCACTATGCTCAATGATCTCAGCAGGGTATCCCAACTAGTGGGTCTACGAATGAACATGGACAAGACGAAAGTCATGTCAAATACCCATGTCATTCCTGTACCGGTCCTAGTTGGCAATGCGATTCTCGAAGTTGTCAATCACTATGTTTACCTAGGACAAACAGTCCAGTTAGGTAGATCCAATTTCGAGAAAGAGATCAGCCGACGAATCCAACTCGGTTGGGCAGCGTTCGGGAAACTTAAGAGGATCTTCTCGTCCAACATACCTCAGTGTCTGAAAACACAGGTCTACGACCAGTGTGTGTTACCAGTGATGACTTACGGCACGGAAACGTGGTCCCTAAATGTAGGCCTCATATCAAGGCTCAAAGTCGCTCAGCGTGCTATGGAACGGGCTATGCTCGGGATTTCTCTGCGAGATAGAATCCGGAATACAGAAATCCGCAGAAGAACGGGTGTAACCGACATAGCACGAAGAATTAGCACGCTGAAGTGGCAATGGGCAGGCCACATCGCTCGACGAACCGACAACCGCTGGGGAAGAAAGGTTCTCGAGTGGCGACCACGCATCGGACGACGCAGTGTAGGACGCCCCCCCACTAGGTGGACCGACGACCTAGTGAAAGTTGCTGGGCGTCGTTGGATGCAGGCGGCACAGGACCGCACATTGTGGCGCAATATGAGGGAGGCCTACGTCCAGCAGTGGACGGCAATAGGCTGAAATGATGATGAATGATGAACCATTAAGTATATTTTTAAATATTATAAAATAAAATATTTAAAAATATAAAAAGCGTGTTGACCCGTCGCCAGCGAATACAGTAACCAAGCTGCCGGTGGTTAACACCACCTTCTGCATCAGACCCGCAATCCAGCTACCTAACGCTAGCCTCTAGGTGTTGATCAAGGCTCTTGGCTATTAAACCGTTGGACGAAATGAGTATCGATACAATGATTGCCGTCTCCACATCCCACATGTCGACAATCTCGTCAGCCAAGTCTTGCTATTTTATTTTTTTATCTTTCTCAACCTTCACGGGATTCCCGTCTTGAATAATAGTGACATCGCCAATCATTGCAAAACGCTCTAGCCGATCTATCACCACGATGTCTGGTTTTGGCCACCATGGAGTAATAATAGATATTATCATTCTCTTGTTTTTCCGTGTTCTTCCAATTGAGAAAATACTCGGTACTTTGATAAGCTTACATGAGGATATGCATCCAACATGCCTTTGGAGAAATTTATTCTAAAAATAGGATGGAACATCTACCTATGGTACTCCAAGTCTGCACATAACAGTCGTGGACTGCCAATAGGTGTAAAACTATTTTGTGATGATGAGGTCGATATAATATGTGATTATATAGTTGTCGTTGAACTGTTTAACTTTAAGCTATTGACTTAAAAACTGCCGTCTGACTTCAATGATGTTAACATTATCTTTCTTATTGTTAATTATTATTATATTGTTATTTCTTGTTTTTTATTTCTATTTTCATTTTCTCTTCCTTGTATATTTCGAACGAAAGGAGTTTGCTGAAAACCAGCCCTGTTATGCAGCACAACGCTGAGCACTACCAACAGGAAATACTCAGCTCACTCATAGGAGGTAGAGATTGTATGCCAAGCCTTTTTTATAAATGATCATTTCATCCGTCCGTCAGTAAGTCAAAATGTCGTTTTTAACATTGCCTGGCATCTGCTGAGAATTTCGGTGGAAAACGAAAACATATAAACAGCACTGTTATAACATATTCGCTAAAACTTCGCACTTACTCCGCATCACATTATATAAAAGGTCATCAAAACTATTTAATGTAACACATGAAACTCACGTTGCCGCCAAAGCGTCCTTACCATAAAGTACATATTAATTTCTTATACTTAACTTTTCTTCTGTGAAGCAATGAACACATCTCTGTTCGTCCAGTGTTCAGTAGAATTTCGCTACCACAGTCATTGAATGAGATGGAGCGGCTGCGCGCCGTTATTTGGGTCGCACGTGATTCGCAATACAATATTCACCAGCCCTTACATCGAATTTGTCGCCAAATCAAACTATACAGGTATTTTCTTTTTCTCGCCTTGTGGTGACTGAGTAAGAATACAATTCACCATCCCTTCTCTTGCCCGTGGGTGTCGTAAAAGACGTTTAAGGCCTATGCATATAACATCTATGCAAAAGAAGGAAAACTCGTAATAAAACTCTATACCAACACGTCTGACCTGCGGGGTACAGTAGGCTAATTTTCCTGCCGTTGTAGAGGAGGTTCGAGCATAACAGTGGGACATATATGAGCCGTGGCCGAATGGTTAAGATATCGACCGTACCAGTATCGTAGATTCGATTTTCACGCAAGTCGGGTACAGGTGACCCGCCCACTTGGCGCTAGAGGTACACTTGACGCACCCGTCCGGCTATAGACTCAATCGCCGCCCCTCTATCGCCTTGGACGGTGTGTGACGCACAAAGAAAGGCTGGTAGGTACTTTTTGCGGTTCCCAATTTTTTCCGAGTCTGGGTGTAATTGAAGTCCGTTATATACATATATATATGTAAAGTTCCCCGCAATGCAAGGATGATTTCTGGACTGCAGGGTAATAAGGTCTTTAAAAAAAACAATAGTTCCTTCTTATCCATAGACATCATAGAGACGACGACAAGGGTGATTTTTTTATTGCTGTTGGTGGCAAACGAGCAAACAGTTGATGGTAGTTGATACTGTCACACATGGACCTCTAGAATATCAGGGGCACAGCTAGGCTGTTGCCTACCGTGATGATTTTCATCTTTTCGCTCTTTTTAAACCTCGTTTAAAGAAGGACATGTCATAGCGGTCGGGAAACACAGCAGTAGCTAGGTTGTTCACTCCAAAGCCTGCACGTACGTGGCACCAATGATCGCTGAAAACGTACAGTTAACTACTAAACTAATATTCGGATTACCTATAATAAAAACACGTTGCACTTTATCCACTCAACAGACAAATAAATTTATAATTTATTAAAACATAACGTAACTACTCGTAGTTTGGACGTCTGCAATTGATTTACGCAAATGAAAATAGCGATAAACCATCCAATAGATGGCTGAAAGCCTCGCCCTCAGTAATGTCTGTGTTGGCACGGTTGCAACTTCATTTATTACTTTCTCTCTGGTTGAGACAGTAATTGAGTTATCAAAAATGTATTTGTCTGTTGATTTAGTAATGGCTACTCCAGTAGTTTACTCGTTAATCGGGCCGTCGTTTTGGCTCCAGACATAATTTCTTTACATTGTATTTTGAGAGTCTCCGCGTGGTGACGAAGTAAGGATTAAATTCACCACACCCTATCTTGCCCGTGGGTGTGCTAAAAGAGGACTAAGGGATATAATATGCATGTAACATCTATGCAAGAGAAGGCAAACTTGAAATAAAACCCTATACCAATACGTATGACCAGCATGATATATTAGGTCAATTTTACCTCCGATTGTAGAGCCCAGCAGTGGAAGGTATATGAGTTGTGATGATGAAGAATCAGGTACTAATATAAACCCATTGTTGCCAGTGTTCAATTACAATTATCTTCACAAACTATCCATCCTGTTTTAGTTTCTTAATATTGGTAATTGTCCGTCAGTAAGACAAATCTTCGGTGTTATAGCCACACTGTTAGTGGTTCTGGAATTGTTGGTGGAGGAGGAAAAGATTTGTAAAGCACTATTATATTACAATCGTTACACCCTAGCAACTCCGCCGCATCATATTACATAAAATGACATCAAAACTATTTAATATAACAGATTCAAACACTAAGATATTATTATTATTATTAACACGAATATAATACAAGACCACGATATGACGCTTTTATATTCCCTTCAAAACTCTATGCATTACTTAATCAGTATTTGAAAAAAGAATGTAAAAAATCAATTGCAAGTTCCCGCCATAAAAGTATCCTTATTGAATGAGACTTTGGAACTAACTAAATTAAATTAATATCGAAAAAGATGTAAAATGACCACATTTTATATCAAACTTACTCATGAAAATTTAATATTCCTTGGCTAAGCACGTCATGAAAAGTAATTTGCTTCTAACATTGCGAGCGTTGCTTTATGTAAAAAGTCTTACGCCACCTTTTAAAAACTTTGGTATTTATAACCGTTTCGTGATCTTGGACGAGAAATTTATGGATTTGATACACGTCACAATGTTAAATGAGGCATAGTAATGTATTTTTTTATCATTTCATATAGCAATTTGTATGTATAAAAAGAAAACAACACAAAAATAAAATTACTTTTGCCATTTTCCTTCGCGCCTAATTGAATTTTCCTTTTTTTCTGTCAAACTCCACTAGGCAATGGTATCCACGGATACAGCCACGCTCCCTTTATCGTATTTTAGACCATAATATGAATGGCGCGCATTCTCATCACGTACACAATAACGGCTCGTCTGTCACTTGGACGAGTTCGCTAATTAATTTTATATACTAATACTATTTCCGGATAAATAAGTGCATTAGCGTATAATAATATCTTAGGTATCTACTTTATCAAACACACACTACACTATATTTTAAAATTATTGTGACGTTTAGTCATTAATATTTAAAATCGCAAAAATACTGAATATTTATTACTTGTTGTCATTGCCAAATTAGAAAAAAAAAAGTATTGTGAGATAGGACGACCAGCTCAGTTCAGTTCAGTTGTTCTTAATGACGATCCTGTTAACGCCGCCAATGATCAATATCTTGAATATGACTTTTTAGAGAAGTTTTGTTCCAGGTTAACTGATATACTCGAGGCTTAGTATGTTTACAATTACAGGATGGCTTTGTGAAAGTGTACAGCGTTAAAAGAGCAAAACAGTAATACAAATATTTTACAGAGTCTGAAGTCTGTTGATTTACCTTGAACAAAAGACACTCACAATATATATATTTATGTTAGTAGATTAGTTAAGACACTCACAGTTTTATATTAGTAGAGTTAATAAATTCACCCAATATATGTAGACGATCAGCTCTTAAAGCAGTCTTATTTCATAATGACATCTGATGTTTACGCGAGTATTACACGTTGAAAATAAAACTACTTTACGAATTTTATCGCGTTTGTATTTGATTTTTGATTGCCCGACGTTTCGAACACTTTACAGCGTTCATGGTCACGGGCGGACTAAGATGTCTCACGTCCAACAATTCGATCGTTACTACAGATCTTTCGTCGCTCGTTTCTTCTTACACTGGCAATAAATTTGTATCAAAATCTGGGTCAATATTTAATAATTAATTTTCTGTATCGGGTAGATAATTATAAATTTTCTGTTGATGACTTGTCGGAAGTGAGTCTTATTTCAATTTAACAATGCAATTTCGTAGGACGGCCCCTTACTAGATGGACTGACGACATCCTGAAAGTCAAAAGGAACCGTTGGATACAAGTCGCAGCAGGGCGTTCTGACTGGCATTCTCAAGGTAAAGTCTATGTCCAAGAGTAGATATCTTGATGGATGGAAAGCAACGGAAGCTTAAACGTCAAAACGACAAATCAGTTTTGTTAACGTCACTCAAAACAGTTCATTTTTATGACAAGAGCTTCCACCTTAATACGCTCCGATTAACGTCCCCTAAAATTATTTCTTTTCATGAGAACAAGAACTTTTACACTGCGATGCTAAGGCTTGACTTGCGCAGGCGCGAATACCTACACCGAATACCTCTATAGCTGACTAATGGACCAGAGAATAATCCGTCAGCTGATCCTGTGAAAGCAATGCCCGACATCAAAATTTACTAACAACAGAAGCAGGCACCTGAATGTATTAGATACCGAGCGGGAAGTTAACGAGTCTGTCCTGGTACCCCAATCAATTGGCATGAGTAGTAATAGGGTTATAAGGCCACACGCCGTCATTACATCGCTCCGAATCGTTCGGATGATGTGTAACCAAACCATCATCATCATCATAACCCCGCTCTTACCCCAATTACTTGGGATTGACGCACTATATCCACTTTAGCTACACAAGTCTGAACATTTTATATTATGACTTCTGATGTTTATGCGAGTATTACACATCTATACCAATAAATAAAATTGGAGTGTCTGTTTGTAATGTCAAAATAATAGACTTTTTTCATGTTCACACGGTTTGCACGACACCTATGCCTAAAATAGCAATTAAAAAATTTTTGTCGGTCTGTCTGTTTGTTCCGGGTAATTTTCAAAACGGCTGGACCGATTTCAAAAATTCTTTCACCAATGGAAAGCTATAATATCAGGGCGTAAACTAGGCTATATTTTATCCCGGTATTCCCACGGGAACGGGAACTACGCGGGTAAAACGACTGTAACCTATAACCGAAGCAAAGCGAGGGCGGGTTGCTAGTAGTAAATAAAACTATATTTACGGATTTTATATTTGTATTTGATTTTTGATTTTATAATAACGATGACTCGTTGGATATAAGATCTCTTAGGCCTCCCGTAACTATGAACGACCATGAATAAGAAGCGTTCGATACATTGGGCACAAAATTCACATACCAACGTGACAAAATCCATAAAAATAGTTTGATTTATAAGAGTAAACATATTTTTTGTGTAAGTGTATATGTAAGCAAGAAATTTATATATAAAGATAAATGACTGAACTTTAGTTTAGAGTAATTTAGTTATCAACAAATATTTTAAAAGCATCATTCCCCCGTGAGTTACGCGACTAATAAAAACGCATAAGTCCCCAAAACAGCATTTTCCATGTGACAAAGTCATGAAATTTAAAACGTATTTACCAAAAATTTTAGTAAGGGTTCAGCCATTAAGTATTTTACGATTAGAATTAAAATTTAGAAACGATCGGACTAGTGTTGTGTTGATTGCATTTTATAATTATTTTTTATGCTTTACTTTTTTTGGCGCGTTAGAGAAAATTATGAGAAAATTTTTACGGAGTGCGCGCACGCCGTCACAACAATCCGAGACCCTGAAGTAAGACAACATTTTTTACAATGCTCGTGCACACCGTCACAAATGTCAACTAGATAATGCGTTATAATAAAACTTTCGATGTATTAAATACCTTTTGAAGTGAAACTTCTTTAGAATCGTTGTGATTTCAAACACGATGAAACGAAAAAGCGAGTCCATAGAGACATAAATACCTAAATGTATAGGATTCAGCCGGCGAGAGAATGAGATAAAGGATGATAAAGGATAAAGAAGTTTCACTTCTACCAAGCGTACTTTGTACACACGCTCTTTTTTTTTTTCATTATTAGTGTCGTTTTCCTACGTAGGATATTGCGAAGGATAACATTTTTCGAAAGATTTCTATCTTGTTACGCCAAAAAAGCATAACTTCTTACGTGCGTACGTAAGTCACACACTTTTTTTTAATTCATAATCATCCCTTGCCTTCCCTGTATAGTGACGAATTATTAATACATTGTATCATCCACCCCTTTGCTGATTATAGCTACTCAGCCATAATCGTTCAATTTATTTTTCCGAATTACGTATCAAGATATGTTCGAAGAGCATCACACTGGAGCTGGTACTTGCTAGACATGTTGTTTACAATCTTATATAAAAAAAGGTTAGTAAAAAGAGAATACATAAGTCCGCCGAGTTTATTGCCGAACCTTCTCAGTAGCGGTCACGTTCTGATCCGGTGGTAGTTTATTGGATTAATTAAAATTAATTTCGTTAAAAGTGACAATAAATATGTAAATGCGGGATTCACGCATTATCTAAATTAGTTTTACCCGTATGAGTCCTAAAAACCAGTTGGTTGATCACCAGAAGTTTGAGCAGCAGCATTCTTAGAGAACGTAGCCATACTGCGTTCTCCAATTTTTACCCCCTCAATGACCATCCGTAGTGTTGTCCATGATCCCCCAACCATTCTAGTTTTCACATAATTTGTTGGTATGGTTTTAAATCACTTTTTGCAATGAGATAGAAAATTTTCGACTACATGATGAAAATCTAACGCCCTCCCCCGCTCTTGTAACCAGACGTGGTATAGTTTTAATAGAATTGATCATCCCCTTTCTTGCCCCTTCAGTGCCATGGATGTCATAAAAGACGTCTAAATATAACATCTATTAAAGACAAGGAAAACTCGAAATAATACCCTCTACCCTACCCCTCCTCTTGTGGGTACAGGTTCGAAAAGCAGCAGTGAGATGTATAAGAGCTGTGATGGTATTTTTTTTATCACAAAACACTCCGCATTATAACAATGATCCTTATATTGCGGGGGCATTTTACAAACATATAATTAACGGACGTCAGACAATCTGTGGATCATACAAAGTACTGTCCTATATGAAGATCGAATCCGCGACAGAGTAAGGCAGTATCCTGGTCGGACACGCATTTCAAGCAATTGGTACCAGTAGTCAGCGCAATGGCAATGGGGAGAGATTTTTTTATTGCCGATGGTGGCAAACGAGCAAGCAGGTCTGACGGCAAGTGATACACATGGACCTTTGCAATACCAGATGCACAGCTAGGTCAGTGCCTACCGCCAAGGAGGAGAAGAAACGCTGTACCGGTGGTTGGCCCAATGGCGAAGGAGAGGGAATACGGTGGATCATGGGGCCGCGCACCACACTTTCGTCACCCCGGATGGAATAGACGGGGTGTGAGTTGACCATAGCCCAACCAAAAAAAAGGGGCATTGCCTACCGTGAAGAAAATACGATAGCTTATCAATCCAATCTCAAACTGTCTGGGTTAAGACCAGTGTGCCTACTCTGGAATAGTTCATTCCTGAGTGTGTACACACCTGCTGCTGTGTTTCCCGAGCGCTATGACATGTCCTTCTTTAAACGAGGTTTAAGAAGAGTATTTCCTTCACGGTAGGCAACGGCCTAGCTGTGCCCCTGGTATTGCAAAGGTCCATGTGCAGCAGTTTCACTTACCATCAGGTGTGCTGCTTGCTCGTTTGCCACCGTTGGCAATAAAAAAAAATCTATTTTAATTTCGAATCCGATTCAATTCCAATCTCACCAAAGTTATATTTGGTACTCTTGAACAAAATCGAGAATGAATTCTTCGCGTTTGACGTTGTTATTTTCACCAAATGTGTCGTATTTTCTTATTTTAAATTAATAACGTTATCGAACTCGATCACTACAAAGACGCTTTCTTGCAATTGTGCAACATTAACGATTTTAAACTACGTCAAAATCGCGTCGGGAGTAGCAAATATTTGATTTAATCGACAAGAGTCGAATTCATTTAGTTCAAAAATATTCTACCGAATTTGATTCCAATCGTGCGCTAGTGTCGCTTTCAAGAGTACTAAATTTGCTGAAAATCGAGCTGCGATTGGATTTAGGATTGGAATCGAGATTCAAGAGTAGGCACCCAGACCATAGCCTACCACAAAAAAAATAAGGGTAAGGCAGTATAACCAAACCACTACGCCATCTGTGCTATCAATAATAGATAATGAAGAATTTCGCAATCGATTTAAGCGTAAATACAATCAAATTTATGATAAGCTCAGCCATTGCTTAAGCATCGAAATAATCTATTAAATTGACAACGGCTCTCAGATTCCGAATTTATACCTCCGCAAATTTATGTATATCCGATTATCGATTCTCTGTTACTCGATAATTCACAGATCCCAACCCTATTCAAACGCTACGCTGAAATGTAACGTGCCGAGGGTCTAAAATCCATAAACTTGTGTTATTTTACGACTTCTAGGGGTTGTTTATGGCCGAAAAGGAGGGGGAGGTGGGTTTGACTTTAATTATTTAACAAAGTGCCACTGTCTAATTATGTTCATGCTATTTGTGTAATTGAAGTTTTTACTGCAATACATAAAGATTAACTATTTTAAATGTAACATAAATTCATGGAAATGCATTCATATATAGGTATATACATATATATATATATCCAGTCCGGTTCATAAGATCTGGCACACCTTTATAAAATTAAAATTTCGTTGGCCTAAAGGTCTCAGTAACCAAACCGAACTGAAAATTTCAAGAGAAAAAAATAACACTGGCAAGAGAAAAGAGTGCTAAATGAAGACCTGAGATCTCGGCTCTTGTCGTTCAAAAACAAGATATTATCTTAATAATCGTCTGAAGAAGTTGAGGCTCGAGAGATGGACACCGGAAAAAGTTACTGCGAAATCGTTATATTATTCGATGAAATAAATTTAACATTGAAGATGGCTATAACAAACAAATTAATAATATGTATTGAGTAACTGTGTAAAAGCGAGCAAACGTATCCCGAAGAATATTATTCAGACATTATTGTTCATCAATCATGGCTTGGATTGGAGTATCATATTCGGGCCTTTTTTTGGGGGGCGTGGGTTACGGTCGCCGCACTCCTCGCTTAACTCCGTCCGGGGGCGACAGTGGGGCGTAAGCACGCACACCCGTAACCTGCCCGTGACACGTCGCCCTCGTCGTTGGGTCGACCACCGGAGCCGGGTGACTTGTCGGGTCGGCCCGACGATCATATTCGGACCTGACATACCTTCGTATTTTATTTACCAGTTCGAAATGTTTTTTTTTCTATATTTGGTACTAGCAATCCGCCCTCGCTTCGCTTCGCTTTTAGTCGTTTTTTCAGCGTAGTTTCCGTTCCCGTTGGAATACCGGGATAAAATATAGCCTAGGTTACTCTCTGATATTATAGCTTTCCATTGGTGAAAGAATTTTTGAAATCGGTCCAGCCGTTTTGAAGATTACCCGGAACAAACAGACAGACAAAATTTTTTAAATCTGTATTTCAGGCATAGGTGTCGTGCAAATAACCGTGTGAGCATGAAAAAAGCCTATTATTTTGACATTACAAACAGACACTCCAATTTTATTTATTGGTATAGATAGTATACTCTCCCCTCTCTATCTCTCTCTATCTTTCTCTATCTCTCGCTCTCTCAAGTACACATTGAGTCGACCTCAAGTAATTGGGATTTTTTTTGAGCCGTCTATAGCCAGCACACACGTCGCCCACTCCGTCCGAGGCGGTGCAGGGCGGCACGCAACCTCATAACCCACCGTAATCCCTACCCTTGGGCCATTGGGCCGACCACTGGTACCGAGTTCCTTGTCGTCCGTGGTCAGCCCGGCGGGATACATTTTTGGCTACCGTCCCTCTCCAAGTAATTGAGATAAGAACAGGGTGATGATGATGATGATGATGAACTATAGATGCAAACGAACCTACGGCAAAATCGATAGTGACGAATGAAACTTTCCTTTTTAATTAACCTCATAAGCCAACTTGTAAACGTTCACACGATTCTATCATATTTCTTTTCAATACATGGAAATGAATGGAGTAAAGGAATAATTTTTCGCTGACAATAGATCGTGCGATTAAAAAAATATTACGGCATCAAATGAACTTGTCAAAGGGGTAATGAGCCCGCCATTTTTATTTTTGCAGAGGATTAAACATTTGATTTAAGGATGTCTGTAAGGTCAAGTACATATATTTGAGGTTAGTTTTGATGGCGAAATGTTAGTGGTCAATCATTATTGTTTGCATTTTATAATTTCTATAAAAAATATGGCATTTCGCAAAATAATTTGGAATCTTTGGAATGGATCAATAGAATTAAAATTTAATTTGATTCAATTGCAATATAGTGGAGTACACAGAGAACACTACCCAAACGTTAAAAGTTAGTCACGAATATCTATGGAGGGTAGAAGTAAGGAGGACCGTCTTGTATGGGGGATTAGTCGAAAAAGTACCCACTTGTAAACAGCAAATTATTGTTCGAACTCTCACCGAAATAGCGCTAGTGTAGCAAGTGCAAATGATATGAACTTCGCAGTTATAAACAGAGTGAAGTGTGCCGAGTTGAAAAGTTTAATATTCTCTTGACTTCTGTAGTTAAGAAATGCAGTATTTTTTTTTTAGTTTATTTTACGGACTTTGTCGCACAGCGACCACATCGTCCTATAGGAACAACAAAATGAAAAATACTTATATAATAATCTACTTATCACTATTTTAATCCTAACTCGGCTAACTTAACTAATACTTTCATCTTTTCAGACGTAGGATCCGCTAATATACTGTTCAGAAGGCCAATATCTATGGATCTAAACATTGCAAGGCATGACTGCCTAAAACTTTCCTTTCGAACACATTCCATCAGATATGCAGTATTTAAAATCTCAATTATTTACGTATTTCAAAATGGGGAAAATCTTGAAAAAAAATACCCGCGTAAAAAAGTACTTCAATTGGTTTGAAAGCAACGTTACGAGATAAAATTCTTCCACTTGTTACTATAGCGCCACCTTAATTTGCTCCCTTTCAACAGACACTTTTTAATACACTGAGATGGTTCTCCTTATTTCTACCCTCCATACGAATATCTTCATAATGACATAAGGAACGATGGTTTTATTCGTTAAAAAAATGTATGAATTTTCCGAAAATTATTTTTACGTGCTTTGACTATTATACATGTAACTAGTTTATAATTTTAATATGATTTTAATAACACTTTCAGATGTCCTATAAAAAAAACCTCATCACAATCCTACTAGGTGAAAGGTACCCAATACTCCAATACTTTAAAAGCGATTCTTCGATACTAGTGTTCCGTTTTCAATCGAGTCATGTCTATATTATTGTAAGACATTACTCTCTCCAAATTTCCTAAAAGGTCATCACAATCCCGCCAGAAAAAATATTTCGTATGGAATTAGAAGAAATTTCGAAAAAAAGATCGAAAGATCGATTAATCGGGGATCGATCCTTCAGACCTCGATTTTATTGTGAATCGATTCTTTGGACGACGATTCAAATCGATTCAAGAATCGATCTTTTTCAGAAAGATCGCTCATCCCTAGGTCGTACCATATATAAATCGCTCGCCGAACCGATAACCTTTGAGGAAGAAAGGTTCTGGAGCGGCGACCATGAATTGGACGACGCCGCGTAGGGTGACTCCCTACTAGGTGAACTAATGACATATTGAAAGTCACAGGGCATTGGATGCAAGTGGCACAGGACCGTCCCGAGTGGCATTCCCGTAGAGAGGCCTATGTCTAACAGTGTATGTCTACGAGCTGATAGATGAAACTATCTCCAAATAATTAATTTACTGTCTTACATGTATTTTAATACAATCAATAACTTCTCTGCTTAGAATAATAACGTATAGAAGGTAAGTTCACGCACAAAAAGTGAGGCATTTCAATTGGAGCCTAATGGAGCTTACACCGGAACCGTTCCGTAATGTACAAGTCATTGTACTGCACGACGGTACGCAACTCTTAAAAAATAATTAGGTAATTATGACGGTTTGTGCATTCAAATGGTGTCACAACGCATTTGAAAAATATAAAAAGATTATTAACATTACTTTTAAAGGTAATTCGACGATTTATGTTAATAAAAACAAAATTTGATTTCATAATTTGTATAGTGGTGTGCGTGTGTACGTGTGTAATCGTCTACGCGCCATTAGTATTTTTAGATTAAAATTTTGAAAGTTCGAAGTATTGACACTATCCTTCTATACGTTATTATTCTAAGCTTCTCTGTATATTCATTGGACATTTTTGGTATTTCTTTAAGAACGTTTTTGTAATTGTTATAATTCGTGTAGTACAAATTCCCAATAGCATTAAATCTATTTTAGAGAAACGGTCCTATAAATGCGTTAAGTCCACTTTTTGAACAAACTTCCTGCTTTTGACATGCTTTTATTTGTAAACCATAAGAACTACTCTCAAAAATGTATATAAAATTATATACCCACCTATAATAATCGGTAATAAAGAAAGCTGCGTGCATTCAAACTCCTTACTTATATCTAAAGCACCTCGCCACTTCCACATAACGAAAAATACTCCAAGGAATGCAATTCGAGAAAAATCCCCAAATAAAATCTAGCCGATAAATACGATCACTTGGGGGTAGTCAGAAATAAGTGCTATAGTGTGTCGAAATGAAATGATCTGTAATCTAGGATGGCGTTCGCAAAGTAACCGTTTTGAAACCAGCGGAGCAGGCGGGGGCGCGCGCAATAAAATTTTACGAGCGGTTGCCATGACGACGCCGCCATTATGTAGTTACACCGGCACGCCACTAGGGGCGCTTTTTGTATTATTTTTATGAATTTTTATCTGTGTCTATGGTTATTAAGGCAACGGATTCTTGGCTCTTAATGGATGAATGTCTGTAAAGTTATTCGTGTAAAATTTTGATTACTATTTGTATACCAGGCGACTATAATTGAATCGTCTCAGCGAATGGCGACGGCAAAAATACAGTTTTCACCATTCCTTACTTGCCTATGGAAATCGTAAAAATATGGTAAAGGTTTAGCAGGAGAATGGGAATCTTTTGAATAACGTAACTTACTGCGACCGCCAACCCACTTGCCAAGCATGGCGATTACACTCAAAGTGTGTTATTGTATGGAGTACACTTAAATCCAACATTGGACGCCATTGGATGATGTTGAAGAAATCATCTCGCAAAAGAACATATCCATTGTTGCTTTTGTTTCTTTATTTACAGCTTCTAATGCCTACGTCCTTAGTACCAATGAACAAAAATAACTAAATGTCGTTTTATTTTATTGGCACAATACATATGTGTATTAATATGTAATTATAACTAAATAGTATTTTGTTCAACTAAGTTGTGTTTAAACTAAAAAATAATACAAACATCTAGTTCTTATTATTTTCACTCCATTCTCTGTTCGCTCCAACAGACACTGGTTTTTCTAAATTAAAAGAAAATAAAATAGAATTCTTTGTAATTGATTGTAGTGCCACTTAAAGGGTCCTAATGCATTATTTTATTGGTCTAAAACCATCATTGCATTATTGTCTTTCTAATGAAACCTGTTTGAGGCACATCGTTTGGATAATTTCGAAGCATTTCTTTCTTTTTTAAAAGACACCCTGCACTAAGGATATAGTCCTTGTATTGAAAAGGACTTTATAAACATATAATTAACGGACAGAATTTACATAGAAACTCACAATAACAATTTTTGGATCGCACAGAGTGTTATGTGGGAATCGAACCCGCAACACTGGCACGGTAGGTCAGTAGCTTAACTACTACGCCATCTGTGCAGTCGCATCTATAACTAATTTGGGTAGAAACATTTTTTTTTTTGTTAGGATTCCGTGTGGTGACGAAGTAAGAATACTATTCACCACCCCCTCTCTTGCCCGTGGGTGTCGTAAAAAACGGTTAAGGAATATAATATGCATATAATATCTATGCGATAGAAGGAAAACTCGAAACAAAACGCCATACCAACATGTCTGTCCAGTGTGGTATAGTCGGTCAATTTCGCTCCCATAGTGGAGATGGCCCAACCCCAGGAGTGGGACGTATATGGGTTGAAGTGATGTAGGTATAAGTTTAAAGTTATAGATGGCATAGGGTGTTAAGTTACACGGTACATATCGATTACTTGTGAGAAGCGCTTCACGGATTTAAAACCATTAGTTATTTAGCACAGTTGGGAGTTATCAGAGCGGAATTGTACGAAATTTCTACTTTTGAGTTAAAAATATCTGCTTTAAATTGGGCCTAATTTCTGGACGTCGATACACATATTTGGTAGCTTTTACTGTATTGTTACAGTGCAGACCAATATTAAATACAATATCCGTTTGTCTATACTTCTATACTAATATTATAAAGAGGAAAGATTTGTTTGTTTGTTTGTATTGAATAGACTCCGAAACTACTGGACCGGTTTCAAAAATTCTTTCACCAACGGAAAGCCATAATATCAGGGAGTAACATAGGCTATATTTTATCACGGTATCCCCACGGGATTGGGAACTACGCGGGTATGGCGACTGAAACTGAAGCGAAGCGAGTTATATAGTCTTAATATATATAAATTACGTGTCACGTTGTTTGTCCGCGATGGACTCCAAAACTACTTAACCGATTTTAATCAAATTTGCGCACCGTGCGCAGTTTGATCCAACTTGAAAGATGGGATAGCTTACATCTTAATTTATAGTCGCAATATTATTTTATTGCAAATTATTTGTATTACCTATATATACCTATTATTTGACATTCACAATTATCTGTTATCTCCAAACGATTTTAACAGATGGCGATATCTGTTGACTGAATTGAAAAATTAATTAATAGATGGCGCTGCTATTTCAAACCTACACACGTGTCATATACGATTTTAACTTGCTTTTTTACATAGATGCCATTTGTAAAAAAATATGACGACCTCCATGACAGATGTTCTCCTAAATAGTTATAGTTCCACTAAATAGTTTAATAAAATGTAATATTACAAAAACATTAGCCACAGCAACGCGTGGCCGTGCCTGCTAGTATGCTATATAATTATGTAATTGTATTATATTGAGTCAAAATTTCCTTTTGATCCTACCATACCGCACTGGTCAGCCTTGTTCGTATAGGGTTTTATTTCGAGTTTTCCTTTTCTTGCATCGATGTTATCTGCACTTTATATTCCTTAGTCGTGTTTTACGACCCCCACTGGCAAGATAGGCTTGATGATGAATCATATTGTTAGTCGTTCATCACATGGAGACTTGGAATTATTAATACAGTGTAAACTCTATATAACGACACTCAAGGGACTGTGAATTTTTTGACGTTATGGAAAGTTGTCGTTAATTGGAGTGAAAAAAAAATTGATATTATTTTACTATTCTAATATTTCTTTACAAATATAGTGCAAATTTTACAAACGTAACAACAACTATGATTAAGATAACGTTTAACAGCCCAGTGGCCGAAGTAAACATGTGCAAGTCAATCACACAAAAAACAAAAGAGAATTTTATTACAATGTTACGTAGGCCAGTTGAGGTAAACACGTACTAGATAATAAAATAATAAAACAACAAAGGCAAGAACGTACACAGCTGCAGTTCTTACTAATTTTGGCAATTAAGAAAGTAGTGCTCAATTCTAAATAATGCTGTATTGTCGTCGTTATTTCGAGTGAACGTGATGCTATATAGAGTGTATCATTGTATGGATAATATGACAAACCAATCAAAATCAAGTTATTTCGATGATTTAAGGAGTTTGTCGTTAAATCGAGTGACGTTATAAAGAGTTTACACTGTATATTTTATTAACTGCATAGATGGCGCAGTAGTTAAGAGACAAATTTATAAGGTGTCGTGAGCTCGGTTCCCAAGTAGGACAATACTTTGTACTCTTACATAATTGTTATTATTAGAATAAAATTCACCACTCCCTATCTTGATTGTGGTGAAGGGATATAATATGCATAGGTAACTATAACACAGATGTTATTTTGGTTTATTAAGGTTTTGTTTCGAGTTTTTTTTCTTGCATAGGCAAGAAAAAAAAAACTCGAAACAAAACCTTATACCAACAAGTCTGACCAGCATGGTATCGTACAGAGGTGGGTAAACTTTTTTAATGGCGGGCCACAAAGTTTAAGAAATTCTAGAGGAGGGCCAGAATTATACAAAAAAAATGCATTTTGTATTAAGCTTTTTAATAAACAAAATACCTTTTACTTTTACGCCTTGTTAGGCGTGTGAGACATATGGAATTATTTTTGATTTTTCCATAATATTTTCGATAATGAAAGCTTTTCAATTATAAGCGTCAGATTTTATTTTTCGCGCTAAAATGCTGCCTAGAATATTTAAGATGGATGGACTCTCGGCGGGCCGGATTAAATACTTTCGCGGGCCGGAGTTGGCCCGCGGGCCGTACTTTGCCCATCACTGGTATAGTAAGTCAATTTCCCTCCTATTGGGGCGGAAGCTCGAGCCCAACAGTGGGACGTGTATCAGCTAAAATTGGATCCGGTAGATGGTGTTACGGTCGATTTCAAGGGACGAATTCCTTTAATTTTTCAGATTTGAACGGAACAACGTCTGTTAGGTCAGCTAGTAAAATAATTTTGTATTTAGATGAGGGTATTGTAACCGCGTTTTGGTTTACTTAGGACGATATCGATCAATATTTGTTTGCCTCATCATCTCAGCCCATATACGTCCCACTATTGGGCTCGGGCCTCCTCTATAATGGAAGGGTAATTGACCTACTATACCACGCTGGTCAGACGTGTTGGTATAGGGTTTTATTTCGACCACACGGAAGTTGATTCATTTATCACAATTTATTTACGTTCCTGTATTAGGCTCGAGCCTTCGCAATAGGAGCAAAATTGACCTTACTATACTATGCTGGTCAATCGGGTAGATATAGGGTTTTATTTCGGGTGTTCCATCTCTTGCACAGATGTTATTACGTATTATATCCCTTAGTCGCCTTTTACGACATCCACGGGCAAGATAAGGTGTGGTGAATTGTATTCTTACTCTGTCACTACACGGAATTACTTACACACGTTTAAAATCATTCATTCCATATTAATCCATACAAATAAATTTTAAACTTTTAATAATAATATCCTACATAACCTCAGCTTACTCGCGTCCTATTAGGCTCGAGCCCTCTCCGCAATGAAAGGGTAATTTTTTTTTTTTTTTTTTTTTTTTTTTATTTATTTTATTTATAAGACAACACCATGCACTAAGGAAATAATCCTTGTATTGCTGGGAACTTTACAAACATATAATTAACGGACACAAATTACATCCAGACTCAGAACAACAAGTTGTGGATCACACAAAGTGTTGTCCCGCGTGGGATTCGAACCCTCGACACTGGCGTTGTAAGTCGCTATCTTAACCACTACGCCATCTGTGCAGTCGTGCAATTGACCTACTATACCACGCTAGTCAGACAGGTTGATATAAGGTTTTATTTCGAATTTTCACAAATGTTATATTCATATTATATCCCTTAGTCGTCTTTTACGACATCCACGGGCAAGATAGATAGTGGTCAATTGTATTCTTACTCCGTCACCACACGGAAATGCTTTTACATACATATGCTTAAAATTCTTTCCATATTAATCCATACAAATAAATGTTAAAACTTTTAATAATAATATCCGTTAATTATTATTCGTACTAAGATTGGTTCCTTCAATAAATATATTACGTGCACTCAACGTTACTAAAGCAATAATGGTTAAGTGATAATTGATAGGTTGAACCCGTAGTCTTGGGTTCATTGCCGAGTGACGCGCAACATTTGCTTCCAACTCGTTGTATATTTAGATCAAATAGGGTGTATATGTTTGATTCAAAACGGGATTTTTCTTATTTCAGCTCATATAAGTTCCACTATTGGGCTCAAGATTCTTCCACAATAGAAGGGCAATTGACCTACTATACCGCGGTGGTCAGACGCATTCTATTTCGGGTTTTCCTTCTTCTTGCATAGATAGACATAAAATACTACCAAGCTATATAATATCCATATAACATCAATGCAAGAAAACGAAAAATTGCGTGTTATGATAGTTATCCCTCCTATTTTGGCGGCGACTTAAACCTAGTAATGTATGCACATAGAGTTAACCACCATTAAAGTAACAAAAATATTTCAATCATTCAGCATCCATAAATCATGAGCCAAAATCAAATAGACACAAAACAAATCAAATCAAGAGGACAGACGGAGACCAAAAATATAGGGGTTTTCACTATTAACATCAATTACTAGTACAGAGTAGAAAACCCCGGCAGACATGAAGTCACACATCATCAAGGACACATGAGAAAGCGCACCAAGTTACATAAACCATCATATATGTAATAACGTCACTTGAAGAAACATATTGTTATATAAAATCAAAATAAAAATAAAATATACTTACCATAAAAAAGGCACGGACAAAGGTCTGTGGAAGAACAACAAAAAAAAACATTTAATATCTATGAACGAACAGTTTTGTGGTGACGGAGTAAGAATACATTCACTTCACAAGACAAGAATTCACCACTCCCTATCTTGCCCGTGGATGTCGTAAAAGACGAGTAAGGAATATAATACGCGTATAACATCTCATCATCATCGTTATCGCGTTGCCTTTTTTTGCAATTGCATATATCGATATAATATCAAATTGCATCTGCCTAAATTATTTCTGCTCCACCCTAGGTTGACTGGTAGAAAATGCCTAAGGCATTAAGTCCTTGTACCTTATTTATGTGTGCTAAAGTTTGAATAAATAAATAAATAAGCATCTATGTAAAAAAAGGAAAACTTGAAATAAAACCCTATACCAACTTGTCTGACTAGCATGGTATAGTAAGGTCAAATTCCCTCCTATAGTGGAGGAGACTCGAACCCAACAGTGGGATGTGTATGTGCTGAAATGATGATGATGAAGTTGCCAAAAAAAAGGATCTCCGTATGGTGACAGACTAAGAATACAATTCACCATTCCCTCTCTTGACCGTGGATGTCGTAAAAGACAAATAAGGGATTACAATACTCTGATAACATCTATGAAAGAGAGGGAAAACTTGAAATAAGTAAGACTTGGAGAAATAAGGATAAAATAGGAATGTCCTAGAATACTCAATAATATGATGTTACCCTACACATTTAAAAGCGTACACGCAGTCCGTTTGATCCGCCGCTATGTTTGTTTACGTGGGCCGTCCCGCCCCGGCCTGTGAATACGTTTGTTCTATCTACGGACCGCAATTACCGTTTGTTTCATATCTCAATATATATATATAATTCTTTTGTCTGTGTGTATGTGATTAAACTCCTAAACGGCTGGACCGATTTTGATGTATTTTTGAAGTTGTACTTCTTTTGGCGCGTTGGGGAAAATCATGCATACGAACACACGCACATTTTTGTCTTTGTTCCAGTGTATTCGAGAATGGTTTAGATTATATCTATATATACAAAATTCTTTTGTCCGCGTGTTTGTGACTGAACTCCTAAACGACTGGACCGCTTTTGATGTATTTTTATGTGTTCCAGTGGATTTGAGACTGGATTAGATTAATAACTGGATCCGGTAGGTGGCGCTGTGACTTATATCGAGAAGAAATCCTTTTATTTTTTAAAATTTGAACAGAAAAGCGTCTTTTGGGTCAGCTAGTATGATATATTTATTTAGATATACATATAAGGTGCAATATCTTCGTATTTAAATATTCGCCGTAAGGATGTAACAGCATACTGCTAATATCCTAAGTATAATCAAAATGGTGGTTTATGTGCCAAGAGCTTTAAAAACATCAATATTTTTAAACCCTTGGTATCTTTGATGTTTTTTTTTTTCATGTTGAACTTTGGCTCATTCTGATTCTAGCTCCGCATCGCACTTGATGAGCCGACGTTTCTTTTTAGATAGAGATGTGCCGACTGCCGATTAATCGGCGACTTTTCGGTAAAGCCGTCTATACGTCAGCGACTATTCGGCAAAGAGCGCCGACTATGCGGCTTCTTTCTATCTAGAAGGAATTAAATTTAATACGGTTCCTCATACTTGTAGTATTTACTGTTTTTTCCTGATCACCAGGATAAATTATCATATAACATCGGATACTCTACACTTTTACCAATTCAATTGCCAAAAAAATTCCCTCCCCATTCTCATTGGGCCGACCACTAATATTCTTGACGTCCGTGGAGGCGGTGCGCCTTGAGCGCAAATCAGCTATAGGTAAACGAATCGTCTTGGAAATTTCCAAACATCCCCGAAATCGTGATCTTACAACCAACTAATCGGCTAGTCGGCTATAATCGTAGTCAGCACACACAATTTATCTATACAGGGTATTTTTTCAAAGAGTGCACAATTTTTTTTATTATATTCTAGATATAAATAAAATGATATATAAAATGTAAAATGTTTAAAATCACTAGTAATTAATTAATTATTTTGATTTGAAAATATCTAAGAATGTTCGTGACTTTTAACCACCCTATTTCCGGCCATTGAGAACGAAAAGTAACGTAAACGCACACTAATACAACATATTACTAACAAAAATTGTATTATAGGTAATAAGTTTACGATTTCAAGTGAATGGTTGAAACGTTTTCTCTAATTGGTGTTTATTTTCTATTTCACTTACACCCATACATATTGCTTAGTCTATCCTCTCTAACATAATCTTAATCAACCAACACTTTCCCCCATGCACGTTTTCGCATCTATTCATCTTTTTCGCACTACTCATAACATCCCATACTTCGCTGATCCTGTTCGCTCTCTTTCTAACACCCTAGTGCACTCAATCATTCCTCTCACTCTTTTACTTATTATGGTTTATGATATTTATTTCTCAAAAGATTATCTTATTATGTTGCAGAAAACAATATTAAATAACATCCTTACACAATTTTTCTCTATCCAAACATCAAACGGGCTTAAGGATCGTCGTAATAAACAGATACAATAAAATACTAGTTTATTAAAGTCACATAATAATGTTCGTATTTATTAAAGCGTATTTAAAAAGTGGAATCAACAACAATTAAACTTATCTATTCATTCGGGTCCGTGAAAAATCTCTATTACTGATATTTTAATAATTGTTCAAAATGTAGGCCGGTCCTCTCAATACAAAGCCGGGCACGTTTGATTAAATTGTTTTTTAAATTTATTTGTGTCCGAGCACTTTTCACTTCACTAAATGCAGTGATTATTTTATTACGAAGGTCTTCATAACTTCGCGCTTCTTCTACGTACACCCGTCTCTTAATCTCTCCCCACAAATAAAAGTCTAACGGGGTAAGATCTGGTGACCTTGGAGGCCACGGTATCGGACCGCCGCGTCCTATCCATCTATCACCATATTCACTATTTAAATAATTACGCACACCACTTGAATAATGAGACGGTGCGCCGTCATGTTGATAGTGTAGGTTGTTTAAGTCCCAGGGGCACGTCATCTAATAAATCAGGAATTACACTTTGCACCATATCCAAATAGTTACCGCCAGTCAATTGGTCGACAATAAAGTACGGACCCACGATAACGTTATTAATGATCCCAGCCCAAACATTTAACACTAAATCGCACTTGATGGTAACTGTCTTTGATTACGTGAGGATTGCTCACTGCCCAATAATGTTCGTTACGACTATTATAAAGTCCTATTCGTGTAAATAAGGCTTCGTCAGTCCAGAGAATGTTAGCGGAGTCGATGTTTGCCAATAACCACTAAATTGAATTCGCAACGATCCATCATTTTCATGCAGTACTTGAACGCGTTGATAATGATACGGGTGGGTATCCTAAGGAATTTAGCAGCTTCCACACGTAATAACGGCTTACGCCGAATTGTCGAGCTGCGTCATTAGTACTAGCACGAGGGTCCCGTTCAAAAAACTCGATTACAGCATTCTCGACTGCCGGGGTAATCGCAGCAGTACCTCCTCGAGATGTTGCATGCCCCGGTGTAGTGAACTGCCCAAAATCCAATAACCTTTGGTTGGCTACTAAAATCGTCCTCAAATTAGGTACTCTCGAGTTTAATGCCTTGTCACTGTAAACGCGGTAAAGAGTCACTCTCGTAAAGTCTTTGAGCTCCACGTAGACTTTCAGCACTTAATATGTAGCACCGTACCATCTCATAATACTTGCGGTTTGAATATGTTATTTGATCTTGTGTCGTCATTGTAGAAGATAAGTAGTATAAGATAAGCAATACGCACTCGTAATTAAGTTACGGTCAAACGTCAACTGAAACTGACAAACGTAGCGCGTGCGGCGTGTGTTCGGGGGTGAGGGCGCGGGCGGTTGCAAAGCACTGGCGAGGGAATGTACCTATAGGTAATCATACGATATGACGTAACGATTTATTACGATGTCTTTGATTTATCTTTGTGTGCGTGCGTGGCGTAATTATAAAATTTATGAATGGCTACGCAATATCAACAAGTTTGATTTTTTTGGGAATGCATAAAATGTAAAATGGATATTTTTTTGAAAAAAAAGCATATGTTTTTATTTCAATAATCAATTATACTATCGATTCTGAACCTCCTGTGCAAATTTGTGCACCCTTTGAAAAAATGCCCTGTATATATAAAGGAAAGTCGTGTTAGTTACACTATTTATAACTCAAGAACGGTTGTACAGATTTGGCTGAAAATTGGTGGGGAGGTAGCTTAGAACCAGGAGACGGACATAGGATTTTTTAGGACTTTTTATCCCGTTCTTCTTAATGACAATGAGTTACTTTTTATCCCGTTCGATCGCGTTCTCGTGTGACGTGATATAAAATGTCAAATAGATTTTTTTTTTGTTTCTGTTTGTCCATTCAGACAAGCAAAGGGATCAAAGCCCATACAGCCAATTGTGATACAATTTTATTCATATTATTTAACATTTCTTTATATAGAATAGCTTATTTATAGTCAGTGTCCGTCAGTAAGTCAAGTCGTTACTATTAATTAGGCGCTGAAAACCTAATTAAATGTTTGCTCTAGGAATTTCGGCAGAATATGAAAATACACGTAAACAACTCTTATGTCACATTCACCACACTTCAACACCTTAACTGTATTATATAACATAAAATATCAGCAAAATTATTCAATATAACACTATAAAACACTAAACACACAAAGAAATCAATAATCAGTAATTTGAATTCTCTTTTAATCATCATTTACAATGCCGCGACCAAGATAACTTCATGTGGTTGATTTTAACTGTAACAATTTTTTAAACTATATAAATACAATTACTTAAATCTCGCGACAAGCTTTTACAACATATAAATTGTGTAATGATATTATAAATTGATAGTAAAAGTTTGAAAGTTAAAGTTTATTTTTGTATTTTAACGCATTTGAATAACTCTTGTTTTAAAAAGATTTTTTTACTTTATTATTCACTTAAAATTAAGCTGTAATTAATATAAATGTAGAAGTGTTCGAAACGTCGATCAAAAATTAAATACAAACGCGATAAAATCTATAAAAATAGTTTTATTTATAATATGTAATACTCGCGTAAACATCAGAATTCATAATGCATGTGTTATTTTAAATGTTTATTGAGTAAAACAAGCCACAAAAAACGTTCTTCCTTTGATGTGATACGTGTTTATTTGTATTTAAAAATACAAGCCGAGCATTTGTTTTAAGTATGGACAACGGAGCAATACCAAGATGTCGTTTCTTAGTGAAAACTTCTTTAGAAGGCTTGTGTTTTATTTTGTGGGTATTAAAACTTTCCGTGTAGTGACGGAGTAAGAATACAATTCACCATCCCCTATCTTACCCGCGGATGTCATAAAAGTCGACTAAGGGATCAATATTCAGATAACATCGATGTAAGAGAAGGAAAACTTGAAATGAAATCCTATACCAACACGTCTGACCCGTGATGTATAGTAGATCAAATTCCCTCTCACAATGGAGGAGGTCCCGAGCCCAACAGTGGGACGTACATGGACTGAGATGATGAAGATGATTGAATGAAACTTAACCGTCACGCTCAGCCAAGTACTCGTTTCGTTCGAGAAAACTCGGCTCTCGTTGGCTAAGGGAACACTTTTACAGTAGGATACAATAATCGATTAGAGCAAAATTTACCAAAGTATTTATAATGCGACTGCATAGATATCGTAGTGGTTAAGATACCGGCCTATAATGCCAGTGCCGTGGGTTCGAATCCTAGGCAGGACGACAACCACGGGCAAAATAGGGGGTGGTGAATTGTATTCTTATTCCGTCACCATACAGAGAAAATCTTTGCATTGTAGCCTTTCCATTAAAACCGATTTGAAATACATCGGTTGGATGGCAGAAAAGTCTAAATGACATAAATTTTGTTTGTATTTTATATATCTAAAGGTATTAGGTAGGGACACGAAAAAAGTATCGATACTTTTAGGTATCGAATACTTTTCTTATGATACCAATACTTTTGTACTCGATACTTTGTATTCGATACTTTTAGTCAATGAGTATGTTTTGGCAGGTATCGTATCGAATAAATTGTAAAAATTATCCATGACCTGACGGTTCATGTTTATGGTTACGCCGTCTAGTTCAATGTACCTTCTTAAAGCGTGGCTCGAAATATTTTACCCGTTCACAAACGATCAAATTCCTAAAAAAAAATGCTCATCACGACATAGATTCTAGGAAAAGTACTCAGTAGTCGATACTTTGAAGTATCGATACTTTTGTTTTACTTTAATGAGTATGATACTCTTTTATCGATACTACTCATGAGTACAGTATCGATACTTTCTATTCGATACCGTGTCCCTAGGTATTAGTCTCCACTTGGCAAAATTTCTGTCCTATTTATAATTATTACTATTAAAGATAGACCTCTTAAAGATTGCTTACTTAGAACTACGGTGTCTTACGATAAACAAGTCATCTTATTACAAAGATTTACATCTACCCGCTTCAGAATTAGTTATTATAATTTGACCTTTTGGTATTTCTTTTTGAAATGATTCTATATCAAAAATATTTTATTTTTGGTTTCTTTTTTTTTAATACCAATGGTGGCAAACGAGCAAGCAGTACAGCTGATGGTAAGCGATACTGCCGCACATAGACCTTTGCAATACCAGGGTCACAGTCTGGCCTGTGCCTACCTGCCTACCGTGAATAAAATACTTTTCTTAAAGCTCTTTTGGCCATTTTTTTTTGGTCAGTATTTAGACATTTATTTTATTTATTCATTTAAATCTAACAAATTTAATATACTACCACCGGATCGGAACCCGGCCACACTGAGAAAGATTCGTCAAGAAAATTCAGAGGGCATGATACTAAATTATTATTGATTTTTTTAAAGAGTTGTTTTGGTTTCAGATTTGTCTCACCATTCGGCTCACAAACTCAAAAACCATAGAAGTATCAGACGTCATCGAGATACCACCAATGGTAAATATTCCTCTATAGACATCACGTTTAAGCCTAAGACGATTATTACAATATCATTATGAACTACATATTTCTGTTTTAGTGAGTTTTTGCCGTATGGTGACGGAGTAAGAATACAATTCATCACTCCCTATCTTGCCCGTGGATGTCGTAAAAGACGACTAAGGGATATAATATACACATAACATCTGTGCAAGAGAAGGAAAGCTCGAAATGAAACCCTATAACAACATGTCTGACCAGAATGGTATAGTAGGTCAAATTCCCTCCCATTGTGGAGGAGGAGGTCAGAGCTCAACAGTGGGACGTATATGGGCTGAGATGATGAAGTGAGTTTAGTTATAGTAATGCCTGATTGATGGCGATGTCTATTTTATGTTAATTCTTTTCGCCAACAGATAGCGTACTGCATTTCGAACCGGAACCATACAGCAAGAAATTGAAATTGAAGAATTCTGGCAAAATCCATTGCAAAGTAGCTGGTGGTGTAGCGCCCACGGTGCAATGGTTTTTGGTAAGATTTGCTTTAAAATACTTCAAATAGATATTTTCCCCTTCTAGGTGAAAGTAGATTCAAATTGCAATAAATTTCATAAATCTTATATTTTTCCTTCATCACATCCTTTGAGAGTGCATTCTCTGGCGTAACGAGCGGACCCTCATATTAGACAGTATGCATGTCACGTCTAGGGTAATATACTATTCGGACCTTGTTGGGTTTTTGCCATATGTAGGTACTATTGTAACCGAACCTAAAGCTCACAAATAGGTCCATTAAGCTCTGTTCAATCCGTGGTGCTGTACCGCTGCGTTTCATGTAGTTGTACATAGTCTTATTTACTGGCTTATTAGCCAACTTTGCTTCATGTCTCACGCTTTGCGTAAGAGGGAAGTGGAATCTTTCCAACTCTTCCTGTTTTTCTTTTCTAATTAAATTTGTTGCAGGTCCCAAGACAATTAAAAGCGTTTGCCGGGAATTCCTGAGGGTCAAACCTCAGTGTCTTATACGGAGACCATCCTGACTTACAAGAGTTATGTTCCCAATATGTGGTGGGATTATTCCCAAAAAAAAAGTGTTAATTTTTTTATTTTAAAACCAATGAATTACTACATAGGTTTTTTTAATTAAAACATTTAACTACTTACTAAAATGCCTTGTAATTTTTATTTAATTTTGTATAAGTTTTCATTAACTCTCATTGTGGTATATTATATGCATCTGATATCCTCTCACCGCTAGATGGCGCTGATTTAAATCTTATTATATTACAGAACGATGAGGACCCATTACCCGAAGGTGTTACATCCTCCAACGGCACGCTAATGGTAGCCGAGGCTGAAAGAAAGCACGCCGGACAGTATACCTGCAAAGCAATTGATGGTGATAAATCTATAACTTCGAAGATTAGTTTGGATGTCGTAGGTGAGTGAATATTTCGGTATCCATCTATGTATTACGTTATTTGTAACGAAAGCTTTAGCCAAAGAGTGCAAAGTAATGCAAAGTCTCTTACATACTAAATTTATTTAACTAAAAATATTACTATTTACTAACTATAAGCTAAAGCATGTCGACAATGGATCGATGCTAGATCAAGAGTGAGAGTTCGTAGGTGCAGTTGCAATTTATTATAACGCTCAAGGCTTCCGGTATTCCGATGCGGCACGTTCTGCTGACACTGCTCTTCGTATCTGTTGCCGTCGATATATCGATATTGCGGCAGGCGCGTATGCGAGGTCAACTAGGCGGAAGCTAGTTTGGTGCTGAGTGTTCATATAATATACTTGTACTATACTAAACTTAAATAAACTTTACTTAAAACTGACTTTACAAACATATAATTAACGGACACAAATTACATCCAGACTCAGTACAACAACTTGTGGATCGCACAAAATGTTGTCCTGCGTGGAATCCGAACCCATGACACGGTAGGTCGGTATCTTAACCACTACGCCATCCATGCAGTCATTTTCTATATAAAACTAGAACAGCTTATAATAATAAAACACATATTTCTTCCACTTAATGATATCTGATGTTTACGCGAGCACTACACATCTATACCAATAAATAAAATTGAAGTGTCTGTTTGTAATGTCAAAATAATAGGCTTTTTTCATGCTCATACGGTTATTTGCACGACACCTATGCCTAAAATAGCAATTAAAAAATTTTTGTCTGTCTGTCTGTCTGTTTGTTCCGGGTAATCTTCAAAACGGCTGGACCGATTTCAAAAATTCTTTCACCAATGGAAAGCTATAATATCAGGGCGTAAACTAGGCTATATTTCATCCCGGTATTCCCACGGGAACGGGAACTACGCGGGTAAAACGACTATAACCGAAGCGAAGCGAGGGCGGATTGCTAGTTGTAAATAAAACTACTTTTACGGATTATATCGCGTTGTATTTGATTTATGATTGCCCGACGTTTCGAACACTTTGCAGCATTCATGTTTACGGGCGGACTAAGGTGTCGTCCCACGTCCAACAAGTCATTGTTATTACAGACATTTATAATTATCTACCCGATACAGAAAATTAGTTAGTCGGGCAATCATAAATTAAATACAAGGCGATATAATCCGTAAAAGTAGTTTCTTCCACTTCTTAAAGTCGCAAGTGTCGTCTTGCGTGAGATTCGAACCCACGACACTTGCACTCTAGATCTTAACCACTACGCCATCTGTGCAGTCAAGCAGCAGCGGCCTTACCCATTGCGAGGCTCCGGGCGGCAGGTCTTTGCGAGGCCCTTTGTCCTTCGTGAAAAGTATGAGATACCAAAGTAGGTCTGGTTGTTTGGTTTAGGGATTTGTCATGTTTGATGAAAAATACTAAAGTTGTACAAATAAATAAAATTTAAGTTTTATAATATTGAAAACAAAGTGAATAATATAATTAACTAGCAATCCGCCCTCGCTTCGCTTCGGTTATAGGTTATAGTCGTTTTACCCGCGTAGTTCCCGTTCCCGTGGAAATACCGGGATAAAATATAGCCTAGTTTACGCCCTGATATTATAGCTTTCCATTGGTGAAAGAATTTTTGAAAGCGGTCCAGCCGTTTTGAAGATTACTCGGAACAAACAGACAGACAGACAAAAATTTTTTAATTGCTATTTTAGGCATAGGTGTCGTGCAAATAACCGTGTGAACATGAAAAAAGCCTATTATTTTGACATTACAAACAGACACTCCAATTTTATTTATTGGTATAGATAAGTAAAAATGTAATTTAAAATCTATATTTTTTTAAATTTGCTTGGGTTGTTGCGTGAGGCCGCTGTAAGCGCGGGGCCCCTGTAAGCGCGAGGCCCCGGGCGATTGCCCTGTTCGCCACCCCCTAAGGCCGCCACTGCAGTCAAGTGTGTACTTATTTTTTTTTCTATTGTTTCAGTAACACCACAGGTGTTAGACCCGGTGGCAGGTCAACAATTACACGTGACTATTGGTCAGACAGCCGTACTGAATTGCGTGGCCACTGGTGACCCACAGCCAACCACGCATTGGGTACGCAACTTCACCATGCTGTCAAAACAACGTAAGTTTATTATTCAATTTAAACGCAACTCATATATGTCCCACTGCTGGGCTCGGGCCTCCTCCACAATAGGAAGGAAATTGACCACGATGGTCAGACGGGTTGGCATAGGATTTTATGTCGAGTTTTCGTTCTCCTAATTAATAATTATCTGCATATTATATCCCTTAATCGCCGTTTACGAGTTCCATTGGGTAAGAGGGGGTAGTGAATTGTATCCTTACTCCTTCACCAAACGGAAGGAGTTTATTTTATTATCTATACTGATAAATAAAATTGGAGTGTCTGTTTGTAATGTCAAAATAATAGGCGTTTTTCATGTTCACGCGGTTATTTGCGTGACACCTATGCCTAAAATGCAGATTAAAAAATTTTTGTCTGTTTGTTCCGGGTAATCTTCAAAACGGCTGGACCGATTTCAAAAATTCTTTCACCAATGGAAAGCTATAATATCAGGGCGTAAACTAGGCTATATTTTATCCCGGTATTCCCACGGGAACGGGAACTACGAGGGTAAAACGACTAAAACCGAAGCGCAGAGAGGGCGGGTTGCTAGTTAGATAAATAAAATTGAAGGGTTTAATTTTTATATCAAAAGAACAGTGTTTCTACTAAAATATAGGTATATGAGGTTATATATAGTTTCGTGTGGTGACGGAATAAGAATAAAATTTGCCATTCCCTATCTTGCCCGTGGATATCGTAAAAGACAATTAAGAGATATAATACTAGAAACTCGCCCTCGCTTCGCTTCGGTTTCAGTCGCTTGATCCTGCATAGTTTCCATTCCTGTGGGAATACCGGGATGAAATATAGCCTATGTTACTCGGGGATAATGTAACATTGGAATGGTGAAAGAATTTTTAAAATCGGTTCAGTACTTTTTGAGGCAATTCGTTACAAACATACATGTAAACCTCTTTATAATATTAATATAGATGTATATAACGTCCATTTTTTTTTTGTGTTGGTTGCGGTCAGCGCGCTCCTCGCACCACTCCGTCCGGGGCGACAGTGGGGCGTAAGCACGCACACCCGCAACCCACCCACGTGCACGTCGCCTTCGTCGTTGGGCCGACCACCAGAGCAGGGTTACTTGTCATCAGTGGTTGGCCCGACGGAATACCCCCTATTTGGGGTACCCTCCCATCGACCGACGTCCCCCCCTCGGCCTAGTTTACGCCCTGATATTATAGCGTTCCATTGGTGAAAGAATTTTTGAAATCGGTCCAGCCGTTTTGAAGATTACCCCCTCGGGGAGGACGTCGGTGTTTCCTCACGCGGTCGGCCTCTCAGTGGGTGACGGACTAATTCCCCGATCACGTCACCCGCATATAACGTCCATGCAAGAGAATTCGAAATAAAATCCTATACCAACCCGTCTGACCAGCGTGGTATAGAAAGTCAATATCTCTCCCACATGAATATTAATCTATACCAATAAATAAAATTGCAGTGTCTGTTTGTAATGTCAAAATAATAGGCTTTTGTCATGCTCACACGGTTATTTGCACGACACCTATGCCTAAAATAGCAATTAAAAAATTTTTGTCCGTCTGTCTGTCTGTTTGTTCCGGGTAATCTTCAAAACGGCTGGACCGATTTCAAAAATTCTTTCACCAATGGAAAGCTATAATACCAGGGCGTAAACTAGGCTATATTTTATCCCGGTATTCCCACGGGAACGGGAACTACGCGGGTAAAACGACTATAACCTATAACCGAAGCGAAGCGAGGGCGGGTTGCTAGTACTTAATATTTCTGTGATCCCTCTTATTATGGAGGAGGCGAGAAGCCGAGAATAAAAATGAATAAATAAATAAGGTAATAAAATAAAAAATCAAGTTTGTGAGTCTGTTTCTTCCGGCTGATGTTCGAAACGGCTGACACAATTTTAACAGGACTTTTACTATCAAGTCTGATATTATCGAAGGAAATGTGTCTGAAAGGAAAAGTTGAAGCTTTGCTCAAAAAAGTTAAAATTATTGAAGTTATCAAAAAATCTGGCACAGGATTATAGGAAAACAGGGTAACAAATGCTATTCGTATTGGCTTTCTTTGGGAATCGATAAATGTAATGTCCGTTATTTTTAAAGCTGTTGGTGGCAAACATCATACCTAATGGTAAGGGATACTGCCGCACATACACTTTTGCTAGGGCGCTGCTTACCATGAAGAAAGTGAAGGGAGTGTCAATACGTGCTATGAGGCTCGATGATACTAAAGGCATCACCAATCACACGCAAATACTCCCAAATTGTTTGGCTTCCGGCTCTCCCAAACGGTTATATGCAGGATATCTGCTTAAAAACCAGTTAAACATTTTTTGTCCGTCCTTCTGCTTCTTCCGCACACCTAAACTTATATTTTATCTTAGGTTTTCCCACGGAAACGCAAACTAAGCGGGTAAAATTGCAGGAATTTACTAGAAACAAATAAAATTAATAAAATGTCCTATATTCTTTTATCAGAAGACGGAGTGGAGGTCGAAGACGGTGTCAATGCAACTACAGCTAGGTGAGTAGAAAGATTATTCACTTTACAACTAGATAGATTGATGGCAAGCGAACGGCCGGCCCTAGGATTGTTTGAAACGTTAGAATGTGAGGAGTTATTTCATCTACTCTTAGAAAAAATATAAACATGCTGAGCTAAATCCTTAAAATTTTAATATATTCGTAACAAAATGATAATTTCTGATTTCAAAGGAGAAGTTTGAAGCTCAAATATAATCATGCTGGTAATAAATTTGTATCAAACTATCGGTCAAAATTTAATAACTAATTCTGTAGCGGGTAGATATAAATTTCTGTAATAATGATAACTTGTTGGACGTGAGACATCTTAGTCCGCCCGTGACCATGAACGCTGTAAAGTTTTCGAAACGTGGGCAATCAAAAATCAAAAACGCGACAAAATCAGCGTAAATAGTTTTATTTACAATGAAGCTTCAGAAAAAGGTTCAAATAAGTCATTCATTCAAAATTTTTTATCGTGTATGATGTTAAACGCGCAAGCAGCACACATTTTGTTTAGTAATACGGACGCTAATGAACTTTAGCAATGCAGGGGTATACCCAGGTTACTGCCTAGTAAAAAAAAGTTCTCTTCTTAAACCTCGTTTAAAGATTTTAGAGGTTTATTTTTCACGGTACTAGGGAAACACCGCAGTAGGTAATTCACGCCATTACAGTGTGCCTACTCTTGAATCTCGATTCCAATCCTAAATCCAATTGCAGCCCGAATTTGAGCAAAGGTACTCTTGAAAGCGACACTAGCGCACGATTGGAATCAAATTCGGTGGAACGTTTCTAAACTAAATTCCACGAATTCGACTCTCGTCGATTACGTCATATATTTGCTACTCCCGACGTGATTTTGACGTAGTTTAAAATCGTTAATGTTGCTCAATTTCAAGAAAGCGTCTTTGTGGTGATCGAGTTCGATAACGTTATTAATTTAAAGTAAAAAAATATGGCACATTTGGTGAAAATAACAACGGTGAACGCGAAGAATTCATTCTCGATTTTGTTCAAGAGTACCAAATATAAGCTACTTTTCTCGCGAATATCTAGATACTTAATATTAATCATATAACAAATACAGGTACAGATATAAGGTACATACAGTAGAAACTCGATTATCCGGACCTCAGTTATATGGATACGGATTCGATATCCGGACTACCAACCTCGATCTGTGTTGTCGGATTCGCGGTTATCCAGACTACCAACCGCGATCTATGTGCTGTACCTACAAATCGAATTTATACAAGCATGAACGTGTCTGAGATGGCATACATACATATATGTCCTGCCTGCGCCACGCGAGATCGCTGCCCCTCGCGCTTAGTATAATAACTCATAGAAGGTAATTCCGCGCACAAAAAATGAAGCATTTAAATTGGAGCCTATTTGAGCCTTACGCCGGACCGTTCCGTAGTGTACAAGGTCACTGCGTACGCAAGGCAACTCTATTGTATAGTGGTGTGCGTGTGTTTGTGTGTAATCGCTTGCACGCATGTAGTATTTTTGACTTCACGTTTTTGATCGCTTAAGTACCGACCTTATACTTCTGTACGTTAATATTCTAAGCCCACGCGTTTCGTTATTTTTTTATTATTAGTTATTGTTACTCCGCTCTGACGTGCCTATCCCGCGGGATATGAATTCGTCTTACGCACAGAACCAAAGGAGGTTTCTCATACATTCGATTATCCGGATTTTCGATTATCCGATTGTCTAACGACAACAATTAATCCAATTAATCGAGTTTCTACTATACCATATTTATTTTCATTGTGATTCATGTAAACACAGTCTTAGAGATACTCCTTTCCTCGATTTGAGAATTAGAACCTTTGATGATGATGTATTTGAAAGAAGAGTACGTATCGAGTCGACCCCAAGTAATTGGCATAACAGCGGGTGTTGATGATATTCTTATTATGTTTCAGGTTATTGCTAATGAATAATGGCAGTTTAATAATACGTAATGTGTCAACGGTGGACTCGGATCTATATGGTTGTACAGCGGGCAGTGCCGCCGGACTTGACCGGCAAGAGTTACAACTTGTTGTACATCAAGGTATGTGCAAAAGTATAACTACCATATTAGTGAAGCTTTAACTTCCCAGAATAGAGTCTATAGATGGCCTAGCGGTATCCGTAGCTAGTTAGCCACCTCATATGCTCACTTTTGTGATTCGTTCCCCCCTACAAAACAATAGGGATATGAAAAAAGAATCGATTTTTATAATAATCGATTTTAATAATCGATTATCAAAATAATAAAGAATCGATTTTTGTTATATTAAAATTAATCGATTGTTTTAGTATTTGCTTTTTTGTTTAAAATAAAATCACTGCAAAATTTCCTAAAGAAAAAAAAAATAAGGTCGTCACGATACTGCGTGCGGTGATTCATACTATATTAGAAAATAAAACTCAATTCTTTTTTTTTTTTTTTTTATTGCAAACGGTGGCAAACGAGCAAACAGTACACCTGATGGTAAGTATTGCTGCCGCTCATGGATCTTTACAGGGTTGCTGCCTACCGCGAAGAAAGTGAAGGGAGTGTGAATGCATTGAGGCTCGGTGATACCAAGAGTACCACCAAAACCCTCCACACACAAACACCCTCAGAAAGTTGGGCTTCCGGCTCTCTCACTCACCGAACTAAGCGCAGTAACAAATTGCTACTACTCAGACATCGATTTTTTGCTCAGTGTGGTACTACCCCGGACGGACCGGCCCGCAGCTGTAGACAGATAACTGTCGACAGTGTGGTCCTACCACTAATGAATTTCCCTAAAAAAAAGGTTATCATAATCCTGTTGGGTGAAAAATCGATTATTTTATACTCGATTATTTATTTTTAATCAATCGATTATTTTATAATCGATTTATTTTAAAGAACATAAAATCGATTATTTTCCCTCCAAGTTACATCCCTACAAAACAATTGAAATTCGGATTTTAGAACACTGTGGACAAAGGTATATATATAGATTTTCATTAACAATATCACAATTTTTAGTATTAAAGCTATAATCAAAAGTTTCCTATTCATTCCACGTAATAAGGTTCTCTAAAATATTTCTGATGTAAAACATTGATAGGCGAGGGTGAACTTGATCGTTGGCGTGGCGTTAGCGCCACGCTTAGATATGAACATATGTGTAACACAACCGTAACCTGTTTTGTACAACGCCATCTAGTGAGCTCAAAATAAATTATTAACCTTAACACATACCTGTAGTGTATACTAATGAAAATAAAAATCATAATTTTCTGAAAAAATTGTAATATTTTATTAATACTTTATGACATACTAGCAACCCGCCCTCGCTTCGCTTCGGTTTCAGTCGCCTTACCCGCGTAGTTCCCGTTCCCGTGGGAATACCGGGATAAAATATAGTCTATGTTACTCGTTTATATTTTAGCTTTCCATTGATGAAAGAATTTTTGAAATCGGTTCAGTGATTTAAGTGTGAAAGCGTAACAAACAAACTTACTTTCGCATTTATAATACATATGCATATTAGTAAAAATTAGTTCCTGTCGTACAAAATAATTTCTATTTATGTTTATAATTTTCTCTGTTATACAAGAATTAATGCCTTACATTAGAATATCTTTCAAAAATTAAAAAATGTTTTCTGATCTAAGAAGATGGCCATCGTAATTATTTAGCATTTCACTGGTCACTGCTCTAGCAGTCTACGTCTACGTAGGCCTTTCTCATGTTTCGCTACAAAGTGCTGTCCTATGCCGTCTGTATCCAACGTGATGACCATTCCTACTCTGAGAAGGTGATCATCACCATTCAGTCCTGTGCCGCCTGCATCCAACATGATTCAAATATTTTTTCCACATATAGAAGGAGAGCTACCCGTGGCCGAATCGAGTGGAGTAGCAGGCAAGGCTGTCGTAGTTTCTATATCTGTAGCTGGTGCTTATATGGTGCTGGTGTTAGCCCTGATGGTTTACTGCAGAAGACGAAGACTTAGGAGGAGACAGAGAGGTAAAAAATCTTATATCTATTCATACTTTAATCTAGTGAATGTAAATTAATCTCAGCTAACATGAGTCCCACTATTGGGCTCGGGCTTCCTCCAGAATAGGAGGGAAATTGACCTACTACATTGTACTGGTCAAAGGAGTTGATATATCGTTTGATTTCGAACGTATTCCTTCGTTTGTATAGATGTTATATGCATATTATATCCCTTATTGTTAGTCGTCTTTTACGACACCACCGGGCAAGATAGAGAGTGGTAAATTGTATTCTTACTCCGTCAGCACGCGGACTTAAAATAATTTAGGTTTGAAATTAAATAAAAACTTCTCTTTACAGGTGAAAAGATGGAGCTAGAAATGACAGAAGGTCGTGAGAAGTTAGTAGAAGATGGAGAGGAAGATAAAACTAAAGCGAACGGTGCCGCTGTGCAGAACGGAAGATTGCTTGCACATGACAAAGATAGCGGTAAACATCACCAACAAGTCGTGAACATATGGTTTTGACATGTAGAAAAAATGAGTGAAAAGATTTTGACGAAACAAGTATGCAAAGCAAGTGTGAGTGAGATGGTTTCAAGAGCACGTCATACGTTTCTCGATCAAATCGGAGACGTGCTTAGGGGCATGATATCGAATAGAAAGTATCGATACTGTACTCATGAGTAGTATCGAGGAAAAAGTATCATACTCAATAAAGTATCGAAACAAAAGTATCGATACTCCAAAGTATGGAGTACTGAGTACTTTGCCTGGAATCTTGTTTTTTAGGAAATTTGATCGTCTGTGAACGGATTAAAATATTGCGATCCACATTTTTTTATTTATTTAAGACAACACCCTGCACTAAGGAAATAATCCTTGTATTGCGGGGGACTTTACAAACATATAATTAACGGACACAAATTACATCCAGACTGAGAACAACAATTTGTGGATCGCACAAAGTGTTGTCTCGCGTGGGATTCGAACCCCCGACACTGGCGCTGTAGGTCGCTATCTTAACCACTACGCCATCTGTGCAGTCATTTTTAGAAGGTTCATTACGTTTGAACTAGATGGCGTTACCATAACTATTAGCTGTAAGGTCAAGTTTAACACGAATACTCACTTCTATTTATTCGATACGATACCTGCCAAAAAGTACTCATTGAGTAAAAGTATCGAAAGCAAAGTATCGGTATCGAAACAAAAGTACTAGATACCTAAAAGTATCGATACTTTTTTCGTGTCCCTAGACGTGCTGGTGAAAGGTCATGTTAAGAGTACGCGTAAGTCAAGAGAATGCATGAAGACTTAACTGTGAGTGAAGCGATGGAAGTATGTCAGGTTCTTGGCTTGTGGCAATCCATAGTCTCTGCCTACCCTTCTGGGAAGTAGGCATGAGGCTATGTATATATGTAAGTCGTGAACATATTCTTCTTTTTTTTGTGTGCTGGTAGCCGCAGATGGCTTTTACAGCTTAGCCCAGACTATGGGTGAGCGCTGATGGCTCTCAAACTGTTAACATATTCTTCATGTGGTAACGGTTTTTTACAACGTGTATTACACCTTTTTTTGTCGTAGAAGTTGTAAAAACCAGCTGCAGAAACACCAGGATTTTACTACCCACGAATTTAATACCCAATTAATATTTGACTATATCCTATTAGGTGCTGATAACTCTGAAGTGTCCGGTATATCTCGTGCTTCGAAGAAATCCGGGCAATATGAGCATCTAACCGTGCCACGTAGTCTGCTCACAGAACAAATTACCCTCGGTAAGATAAAAGTTTTTAACACTAAATAACTTTGTTTAAAGTACGTAGCAAAAAATTTGTTGTTGATGTATCGATGGTATTTTATACGATGTTTTGCCTGCCATATTTAAAAAGCCAGCGTGACAGTTTAGTTATTCTGTAAATTAAATAACTAAGAAAAAAATCTCATCACGCAAATGTTGGTGCTTCACATAAAAAACATGCTAACTAAAAAAAAAGCTTATCGCAATCCCGCAAGGAAAGTACCTAGTAGGATCAATGAAAAGTCCCTGCTCCGGTGGTCGGCCCAACGATGAAGGCGACGTGGGTACGGGTGGGTTATGGGCCCGCCGTCCTTTCGTCGCCCCGGACGTAATGGACCGCGTGTGCGCTTACCATATAAAAAAATAAGGATCTATGAAAAGTACTCTATACTTTCAAGTATCGCTACTTTTTTAGATCTTTAAAAAAATATGTTTCGATACATTGCTGTTTTTAGGACGATGTGTTTTGTACATCGATGTTGGTTCTGTACGATGAACATCGATGTATCGATACATCGATGTTCTTGGTTTCGATATTTTCGTACCTATTTTCGGACGATCATTTTACGCGATAACGTCATATGATAACATTGATGAAAATTGCATACTTTATGAATTGTATTATTATCACTGAGTTATCATTATTTTTTATAATACAAATAAGTTAAATAAAAATTTAAAAAATTTCAATAAATTAACATTTTTTTGCACTCGTTAATTCAAATATTTTTTTGAAGTGAGATAGATGTGTCATAAGCTAAACGCTTAGGCCGATCGTATCTCTCTATCTGTTCTACGCTCTCGCTTGCACACTCGGCTCAGGCGAAACGTGACAATGAGTCATGCTTTTTCGTGCGTGCAACCGGTGTTAATCGATATATAGGTAAAACGTTACTACGTCAAAAAACCGGCAAGTCGGAGTCGCGCACGTAGGGTTACATACCATTATCTCTAAAAATCGCGATGGCAGAAATAAATATTTATTTTGTTTTTAGTATTTGTTGTTGTAGCTGCAACAGAAATACATAATTTGTAAAAATTTCAACTGTCTAGCTATCGAGATTCTTGAGATACTGCCTGGTGACAGACAGACTTACGGACAGACAGCGAAGTCTTAGTAATAGGGTCCCGTTTTTACCTTTTGGGTACAGAACCCTAAAAAAGATGACTCGTAAATCTCCTAGTGATATTTCACAACACCCTCAAGCAATATGTATGGATGATATTCAGTTTAATAATTCTATCGCAGGTCGTGGTGAATTCGGTGAAGTGCTTCTCGCCAAGATTGATATGACGCAAGTGTATAAACTTCGCAACAAAGATGGCGGTGAAATTGAACCTAAAATCAAACCTGTACTTGTTAAGGTTTTAAGTACTAAAGATGAGGTAAGGATATATTTAAGGTCGGTTTTTTAGTGTGTGAAATTTGGTTAAACGACATAGCACGAAGAATTAGCACGCTGAAGTGCCAATGGGCAGGCCATATCGTTCGACGAACCGAAAACCGCTGGGGAAGAAAGGTTCTCGAGTGGCGACCACGTATTGGACGACGCAGTGTAGGACGAAACTAGGTGGACCGACGACCTGGTGAAAGTTGCTGGGTGTCGTTGGATGCAGGCGGCACAGGACCGCACTTTGTAGCGTAACATGAGGAAGGCCTACATCCAGCAGTGGATGGCAATAGGCTGAATTGATGATGATGAAATTTGGCTTCTGTGTAGTGACGGAGAAAGAATACAAATCACCACCGTATCTTGCCCATGGTTGTTGCAAAAGAAAACTAAAGAATTAAATATGCTTATAACATCTATACAAGTAAAGAAAAACTGGAAAATAAACCCTATAGCAACATGTCTGACCAGTGTGTAGTAGGTCAATTTGCCTCCTATTGTGGTGGAGGCTCGGACCCAACAGTGCGACGTATAAGGAGTTGATGACGATGATGATTATTTACATAATGAAAACGAAGAGAATGTATGTCTCCCTGTTGAGTCATCTAACTCAACTTAGCCCGACCACGACGAGGGCGTCGCGGTGAGGGAGCAGCAACAGATGTTCACCGCGCGCCGCGTCGACAGATAAACAAGCGTTACAGCATTCGCTGAATGCGCAATGTGAAAATACGAAACAAAGAATGTTTTACGTATAATTTTTAACAAAAAAAAAACCAACTTCAAACAATAAACTAAAAAGCAAAAAAATTTACGAAGTATAAGAAAAACGTTAAAATTGCCTATAAAATTTTAACAATTCCACCAATTTCTCAAGGATACCATCATCAGATCATGACTTGATGACCATGAGAGCACCTGGGAAGTATACCCTATCAAACAAAAAAAGAATTTTGGGTGCAGGCGTCTTTGAGTAATCGGTGAACATACATAAAAAAAAAAATATTCCGACGAATTAAGAACCTCTTCCTTTTTTTGGAGTCGGTTAAAAATTAAACTGGCCTTCATACTTCCTATCGCGCACGCATCCCATATTTACATTAATTTCTTTATTACCTTTTAAATACTTACCGTAGATGCGGCAACCATTGTCAGTTTTTAATAGTTTCTTTTCAATTATATTTATATACAGTCCACAGGTTTTATTCCACCTACCACCTAAGGAATCGCCCCAATACTCCATCTTCTGCAATACATGAAAGCAGAGCGAGATACTGCTTTCGCTCCCCCACACCATATTTTGACACACAAAATTTCAAGGCCCACAATTAAAAAGATTGTGCCACTACTGGGTTTGAAAATCCCCTCCTTTATGGAGGAAAATTGACCTAACACCACACTGACGAGACATGTTGCTATTTCGAGTTTTCCTTCTCTTGCATAGATGTTATACACATTATATCCCTTATACTCGTTCCAACCATTTATTTTACTTTTGACACATGCTTTAGGACGTAACTGTTTCATTATACGCAATTATTAACTTTGAAACGAGTGAACAGAGAAATATATAAACTGCCCAATAATATTTATATATCTTAATTATTACCCACTAAATACATTAATATGCCGTAAATAGCTCTATTCATAAAATTTAAGTGATACTTCATTTCCGTTATAAAAAAGTTACGTTCTATCGCATCTAGTGACAGGATCAAAAGTATTCGGTGCAAACTAATGAATCGCAAATAATCGATTACACTTATTTGCAGTTAAGTCAGCTGACAACTGAGTTTTGAATTGTTGTAATAGACAACACGTTAAAATTGTATCAGGGAGATATAAAAATCTTCTCATCATACCTATAACATGAAATAAAACAACCAAAATATTTTAATATTATTTTATTATAACGAATCGTCGGATTCTTCATACGAACTCGAATCGTCGCTTGAATCATCTGCAGTGTTTATTATTAACTCTTGTGTAGGTATGTTGTCAAATTCAATTTCCCGATCCCAATCAGAGAATATTATATTTTTTGTCTTGTTGACGACACTCGCCCAGTTTTCAGGCGTCACACTAGCACATGCGTTTTTTAAAAGTTCAAGCATTTTATTTGCTGTGAAAGGAGGAGTTGTATTGTTTCTTGCGGCGTGTCCTTTGACTTGTGCCCAGATCATTTCAATTGGATTATATTGACAGTGGTACGGAGGAATTCTGATTACAACATGCCCATATTCTGCTGCCATTTCGTCGATGACATATCGTTTTGGCTGCTTTTTACTTTTTAATATTTTAAGTAATTCTACTTTTAGTAGGGATTCGTCCACATCTTCCCCATTATCACGAAGCCAGTTTATAATCTCGTGTTTTTTGTTGGCCTGTGTTGGCATTTTATTAATTTGGCGAGAGTGATAGGGTGCATTATCAATAAATATTGTTGATGGCTCTTCAAGTGATGTAAGCATTTCTCTGAACCACTTTTCATACACGTCCGCATTCATCTCCTCATGATAGTCTCCTGTTTTTTTTTATTTGAACGCTAACAGAGCGTCTGGTACAAATCCCTTTGTAGTTCCCGCATGGCAAATGATGAGGCGTTCACCTTTCCCCATTGGCACTGCAGAAGTAGAAGCAGCAGTATCGTCAGTCCAACCTTTTGGTATGGAATGATTGGCATTGAGCCAAGTTTCATCTGTGAAAACGATATTCGCCCAGTCTTCTATTTTCTTCGCTTGTCTTAAAAATTCACAGCGAGACAAGGCCATATCACGACGTTCCATTAAAATTTTTCTTTTGTCGGATTTCTTATACAAGAACCCGATTTGGTGCAGCACCTTTGACAAAGAAGATTTTTGACCACGAAACAAGCCACAATTTCGTAGAGACGCTACTAATTTTTCAAAGTAGGAATCTCTTTGCTTGTGTAATAATTGTATATATGACGACGAATAGCATCAGTATCAAAACTGTCAATTGCTGTCACTTTACGGGGCTGACGTTTTTTCTTAGGCGTAGATAGCTTGTTCTGTTCAATACCACTACTACCATAGGCTTCTTTAGTGATTTTCGCCACCGTTGGAGCACTAATACCTAATGCTGCTGCAACACGGTATCTAACTTGGGTTACTGGTATAAGGAATCCGCCATTGCGGCTTTCCTTTTCAAAAAATTCACGAAGCCGCAGCACTAACTCTCTGGATTGTCCTTTAAGCACCATACCTTTCGGCATTTTGCAAGTAAAATCTTACTGGGAGGAACGATACGCTCAACTCAATCAAAGTAAAAACAATGAAATCAATACGGTGGAATATAAATACTCAACACAGCGTATGAAAAATATGAAAGAGCACTCAGCGAACAGAAATGTGACTAGCACGGGAGTCTTGTTGCGAGTGACAGACAACACAACAAAATGGCGTCACCGGCGCGCCGTTCAGTGTTGCCAATTCGGCTTAAAAAAAAAGGGGTAGGCTGGATGAGAAAATTAGTGATTTACTACCGCAAACGAGGGCGCCATTGTCTCTAAGTAAAGTTTGGAGTAGCGGACCCCGCTTAATGGAAAAATGCTTCATAAAGTAGTTATTTTTTATTTTGCAAAGTACAAAGTAAAATATTTTGGGAGGACTGAATTAGTGGGTATGCAAAAATTAATGTGCCCAAATAACAAATATATTTACAGAAGTGAAGTTTTTAAATAATATGAAATATGTATTTAAGCAAAAATAAAATATCCGTGTTAAATCGATTAAAAGTTCTTCCTGACTAAAATCGATTATTACAAAACATAGTATCCGTAATACATTGGTACAACACTAATTGATCAGAATTCGACCTGCCAAAAGTAAAATAAATGGTTGGAACGAGTATAGTTGTCTTTTACGATACCCACAGGCGAGATAGGGGATGCATCGTATTCTTACATTGTCACCGCACAGTAAAACTGGTAGCCAACTTTCTGAGGATATTTGCATATGTTGAGTTTTGGTGGCGCCTTTAATATCACCGGACCTCATTGCACACATTTTTTTTTTTACTGTAGGCTAGGCTATATGAGCGGCAGTACCACTTACCATAAAGTGTGTTATTTGCTCTGTTGTTACCATCATCATCTTGCTCTTATCCCAATTACTTGGGGTCGACGCAATATGTCATCTGTTTTGACATATTGCAAAAAGTTTCGGCAATGACTTTTATGACCGGCCGCCTGCCTGACGTCAACCCTCCTTGGGAATGTAATCGTTGACCCAAATGGTACCAGATGGAGTTGGTCCAGGTCAATCTAGGGCTCTTAGTCGTCTTTTACGACACCCACGAGCAAAGCAATGGTTGGTAGTATTCGAAACCGCTACCACACAGCACTGTTGTCTGCTGCTGCGTTGCTCTGTTGTCACCAATAGCAATAATTCTTTTTTTTCATACAGATGCAGTTAGCTGAATTCCGTCGTCAACTTGATATATTCACAAGAGTACGCCATGAAAATATGGTTCGTCTGATCGGATTGTGCAACGAGGCTGATCCGCATTACATGTTACTTGAACATACTGACTGGGTATGTGATAATTTATATCATTGATTATGTTATTAAGTAAAAATAATAGAAATGTTAAGAATATTTTATTGGACTTGTCGCAACATTGTCTCTTCTACCATCGTACATATAAAGTTTTGGCAATAGTTTGATTGACAAGTTGCCTGCCTGACTTCAGTATTCCTTGGAAATGTAATCGTTGATAGACGGCATCAAGTCTTCTACGACACCTACAAGTTAAGACTTGGTAGTATACGTAGCCGCCATAACACTAATTAAAAAAATTTACAATTTAAACTGTTCCACTATGTGGTAAATGGTAATGGGCTAAGAACTCAATATCACAATGTCTAACGTTCCCTTCGGAGTCATAAAAGCAAATCCGCTTGCCAATATGCTATTATGGCACTATATAAAGTCCCCTTTGGGTAGGTCTCTCTCCAAGAGTAATTTCGATGAATGGAAGAATATAAGGGTTCACTATCCTCTCCTTTCTAATAAGTACTTTTTAGAAATATGTATTACTTTTCGTGATTAAACTCGCATTTAACGTCTTAATTACATACTTTCAAGAGGCAACCTTTAAAATTTTATCTTATAAATATTTGTTGTTATAAACTTAGATACAACTTATGAGTACTTATTAATAATAGGGTGAGCTAAAGAAATTCCTGATAGCAACACGCACGGAAGAAGAGAACGCGGAGTACGTGGCGAGAGTAGGCGTGGCGCACGCTCCGCCCCCAGCGCCACGCCCGGCTCCGCCCCTTGCGCCCGCACAAGCCGCTTTGCTGGCTGCACAACTTGCAGCCGCCGCCAACAGGCTTGCCGCTGCCAGACTTACACATCGGTATATATATATATTATACTAGCAATCCATTGTCCTCTAAATTATGACAATATGCGACTGCAGTCCATCAGGTCTCGTTTTCAATTACCGGATCGGGTAAAATTTAATAGGTTTTTCTTGAGAGGGAAAATAGCCCAAGTTACTCCTTATACAGACAGGTACATGGTACTAAAATATAATTGAAATCGATCCAGCCATTTAAAAGATTACCCGGAACAAACAGACAGTCAGACAAAGAATGTTGAAAGTAGTTTTTAGGCATAGGTATTGAGTAAATAAGCGTGTGAGCATAAAAAAACGTATTATTTTGACATTACAAACAGACACTTCGATTTTATTTATTTGTATAGATTAAACCTTCCTTCATCCGTGTGGTGACGGAGTAAGAATACAATTCACCACTCTTACCCGTGGATGCCGTAAAAGACGACTGAGGGATGTATTAAGCATATAAAATCTATGCAAGAAAAGGAAAACTTGTAACAAAACCCTATTCCAACACGTCTGACCAGAATGGAATAGTAGGTCAATTCCCCCTCCCATTATGGAGGAGACCTGAGCCCAACAGCAGGCTAAAATGATGATGATGAAGAAACCTTCCTTGTAATTTACTACAACAATAATACTTTAACAATACCTCAGAATAATACTATATTTATTACAACAGGGACATAGCAGCTCGTAACTGTGTTATAACATCCAAGCTACAAATGAAACTGTCGTTCCCAGCGCTCACCAGAGGACCGGACTCGCATGAATATTATAAATTACATGAACAGGTAATAAACTTTTTTATTATATCGTGTCAGTTCTTAACATATAAATGGGTAAACAAGCCAGTTATTGACTAATTAATGGAGTTGTCAAGTTCGAAAGGAATAAAATTTAAAAAGTCTAATCCCACCACACATTCCCACCATTGTAACTCCTGTAAGCCAGGAGCCAAACATAATGATCTTCATAGATGACACTGCCTGAGATTTGACCCTCAGGCAGTCCCGGGAGGTTGTTTCGGCAACTGCCTGCACAAGGTCGCGAGGATACGTCTTCCTGCCACTGCGATTGTGAGGAGGTCACAGGGCCGCACACGCTCGAAATCTGGGTTGCCTGGGTAGAGCAGCGCCGTGAACTCGTCGCAATCATCGGTGCCGACCTGACGCTTCCGACCATCGCTAGCTAGGAACTGGGACGCGGTCGCCGTCTTACGCGTAGCAGGCGCAAGTACCTTCGCCTGATGTCACCCTAGTTGAGGTTGTGGCGTGGATGGACTGGAGATTAGTCCGCTCCTCACAGATAGGCCGACCGCATGAGGGCGACGGCTCGGTCGGCAACACTGCAATGTTACTGGGGCATCAAAGGGGACGGTAGCCGAAAGAGTAACCCGCCGAGTAGGCCATGGATGTCAAGAAATGGGTACCCGTGGTCGGCCCAATGACGATGGGGAGGGAATACGGTAGGTTATGGCGTCGCATAACGCTCATCCGTTGCCCCCGACAAACTGGGTGGGGTGTCATCATCGTCATCATCATTTCAGCCTATCGCCGTCCACTGCTGGACGTAGGCCTCCCTCATGTTACGCCACAAAGTGCGGTCCTGTGCCGCCTGCATCCAACAACGCCTAGTAACTTTCACCAGGTCGTCGGTCCCCTAGTGGGAGGGCGTCCTACACTACGTCGTCCGATACGTGGTCGCCACTCGAGAACCTTTCTTCCCTAGCGGTTGTCGGTTCGTCGAGCGATGTGGCCTGCCCATTGCCACTTCAGCGTGCTAATTCTTCGTGCTATTGCGGTTACATCCGTTCTTCTGCGGATTTCCGTATTTTGGATTCTATCTCGCAGAGAAATCCCCAGCATAGCCCGTTCCATAGCACGCTGAGCGACTTTGAGCCTTGTTATGAGACCTATATTTAGGGACAACGTATTTGTGCCGTAAGTCATCACTGGTAACACACACTGGTCGTAGACCTGTGTTTTCAGACACTGAGGTATGTTGGACGAGAAGATCCGGGCGGGGTGTACCCAGACCAAGAAAAAAGGCAGTCCCGGGAAATTGTTTTAATAAAACGAAGGCAATTTATTTATTTATTTAATTAGAAAAGTTAAACTAGAGGAGTAGGAGGAAATTGATTCCACTTCCTATATGTGATCCATAAGATTGATTGCTATTGTTAGGTGTAAAAGGAATGCCTGAACGCACGGCATTTATTTCGAGTTACTACAAGATATATAGTCATATAGTATACTACTCCAGAATCAAATTGCGAACTGTCTAACATACGGTCACCACGCCATTTGAGACATCTGTCATAGAATTAATAGTTGTTTGCAAAATAAAATGAGGAGTTGTTTTATGGTTTCTGTTCAGGTGATCCCATTACGTTGGATGCCCGTAGAGGCGGTCTTGGAGGGAGACTACTCCATGAAGTCTGATGTCTACATGTTTGCGGTCACCGTATGGGAAGTAAGTTATTTTTATAAATGATGATAGACTAAGCTTTTCTCTGTGTTTAGATGGAGTAAGAACACAATTCACCGCCGCCTTTGTTACCTGTGGATGTTGTAAAAATAACCAAAGGAGCATGCAAGTAACAGCTATGCAAAAGAAGGCAAATCCGAAACCCTATACCAATTCACTGATTTGCGTGGTATAATAGCCTGTTTCCTTTCTAATGTGAAGGAGGCTTGAAGCCAGCAATAATGACGAACGTATTTCCCTCGGTCTTGAACCTTTCCATCTGGTGACGGAGTAAGGATACAAATTACCACCCCCCACTCTTGCCCGGATATCATAAAAGACGACTACAGGATATGATATTCGGATAACATCGATGCGAGAGTAGAAAAACTCAAGGAAACCCTAGGACAACGCGTTTCGACGCGACTGACGTTCCGGGAAGGGGACGTCGAGAGGAGAGGGTATTCCGTCGGTCGACCACTGAAGACAAGGACCTCGGCCTCCGGTAGTCGGCCCAATGACGAAGGCGACGAAAAAAAAAGACAACGCGTTTGGCCAGCAGGGTATAATAGAACCATATCCCTCCCATAGTGGAGGAGGCCCGTGCCCAACAGTGGGACGTGTATGTGCTGAGATGATTGGATCATAATGGTTTCCAGACATCAACGTGTTTCTCATGATTTGGGATCGCCTTAGGGTGGAGCCCCTGTTCAACGCCCTTGCTGCCGAAAGGTCTACTTTCGGGGCCGGAATAATGCCATCAGCCAAACTTTGAAACTAAATTACAAAAAATAACCTTTTTTATAGATATACACAAAGGCGGAGTTACCTTTTGCTAAATTGAACGACAATTCCGTGTTGGAGAGGTTAAAGAGCGACACACTGGAATGGACCATCCCCAGTTCGATGCCTGACGCACTGGGCACATTACTCGTAAGTTTTTTTACATTGTTTTTTTTTAGTCTCAGATATTTTTGTATTAGTGTTGCTGTATGGTAGCGGCTACGAATACTGCTCGCAGATGTCGTAAAAGACGACTAAGAGCTTGACATAAACCTGAGACATACAACAAGTCAGGCAGGCGATAAATAGGACAGGACGTTCGCACAGGCTAGACCTAGCTTTAGCGACCTAAATGAAACTAGATTAGTTAATCGTTCATATAATTAGAGAAAATAAATAAATAGAAAAGTCGAAAATGGTTGATTCTGATCCAATGGTACCTTTTTTTTAAAGAGCACAAAACAAACAATGCATAAACAGCACCCTGCACTAAGGAAATCATCCTTGTATTTCGGAGGACTTTACCAATATATGATTGACGGACATAAATTACATCTAGACTCGGAACACACAAGTATTGTTCTACGTAAGGCTCGAACCCCGATGCTGGCCTTGTAGGTCGATATCTTAACCACTACGCCATCTGTGCAGTCAAGTACTTGCTCCCTGAAAATAGTTTTGAAAAATTCTGAACGACAATAACTGTTGTACGTATTATTATTCACTCGGACTTTGGGCTGTAGAGCCACATAGGTCCTTACGGCCCAGTCTGACCCTGATGCGATACTATAACCTGCTTTATTAATCCTCACCACCAATTAAGCCGGCCATTGAGACTGATTCCTTGATTTCGATGAACCGCTTGGCGAGTTACCATTTTGAATAACAATCCCCGTTAACGCTCCGGCAGTAAAATGCTAAGCATCGCCTACAAGTGATCGACCTCTACGCGCGTAGCTGATTATTTCCGATCCAACCACCTGGAGATAGCAGCATACTCCTTTATTTTCTTGTGGCAAGTTATGATCCGTACTCACACCGACCTTTCTGTCCGGGGCGGCGTGCGGCTCCATAACCTACCATATTCCCTCCCCAAAACCATTGGGCTGACCATTGGTACCGATTAAAATCCGTGGCCGGCCCGACGGATTACCACTTCGGATACCGTCCCCTTCGATCGCACTCACGCAGTCAGCCTTTGCGAGTGGCAGAATAATCCCCGTTCCGTCCACCCGCGACCTCATTCAGGACGGCATTAGACGTAGGGCATACTCCTAGGCAAATTACATCACTAATTGAATAATTTTTCTCAGAAACGCTGCTGGAGTAAATCGCCAGCCGATCGACCCCAATTCACAGAGATTTACGAAGAAATAACATCCACACTGCATGATATCACATCTGAAACCAATTCTCAGCAGTCCCAGGACAAAATCGAAGAATAACCATCAAACTAAATTGAGTAAGAGTTTTTAGTACGACAACATTAAATATTTGGAAATAAGACAAAAGTTAAACGCTATCTGTATTAACAAAAAAATTATATACTGTTTCTATTTCGATAAGGGGTCACCTATTAATTACAAAATATTTTATAAAATATTTATCGCATTTTCAAGTTTTAGTTTCGATAATCCATTATAAAATGTGGAGATATTGAAAAAAATCGATATCTTAAAATTATATTTCGTATTACTGATATTTTGGGATTTTGCAATTATTAATAACTCAACTTAAATTAGCCATATTATTACTACTTGAATATTAAGTTATACATAGTGAAATATATAGCCATTTTTGATGCATTTACTATTTGATTATAGATAGTTTGTTTAGTCATATAAGTATAGGTTAAGTTTAGTATTAGACGATTTTGTACAGGCAATATTATTTTGGATGGCAATTTTAGAAATATTAATTCAAATTTTCGATAATATTAATCATTTTTAATTTTATAGACGGGTTTTAATTTTTCAGGCGATATATTTTAATTTCCGTGTGGTGATGGAGTAAGAATATCATTCACCACCCCCCTCTCTTGCCCGCGGGTGTCGTAAAAAGACGAAGGACTATAGTACGCATATAACATCTATGCAAGAAAGGAAATGAATTTAATTTTCTCATATTTTACATTATTATTCCCCGACGTAGCCCGCAGAATTAGCACCTTGAAATGGCAATGGGCAGGCCACATCGCTCGTCGAACCGACAACCGTTGGGGAAGAAAGGTTCTTGAGTGGCGACCACGAATCGGACAGCGCAGCGTAGGACGACCCCCCGCTAGGTGGACTGACGACACTCTCAAAGTCGCAGGAAACCGTTGGATTTAAGTGGCGCAGGACCGTTCCGAGTGGCATTCTCGTGGGGAGGCCTATGTCCAGCAGTGGACGTCTGTAGGCTGATGGATGGATAGATGATTCCGCGAAAATAAATTATGCAATATTTGCCAAAACGCCCTATCTTTCTCCTCGTGATATTTAGCGAGATTCCACTTGACCCCTTCGCATGACCCCATCACATAATTAATGGATATTGAGTTATATGCATAATATATCCTTTAGTCGTCTTATACGACACCCACGAGCAAGACCGGGGGGTAGTGAATTGTATTCTTACTCCGTCACTACACGGACTACTTATGTATCTAATATTATTAAATGTACATTAGTAAATGTCAAATGTCATCCATATTTAATATTGCCTGCAATAAAAATCATTTTCAGCCGGCAGGCTTGTAACTATATAAAATGACGAAAGCTAAACGATACTGCCAAGTGTATATAGTATTAGTGATTAAGACTGAATTAATATTAATTAATTAAATAAATCATTTGTTTTAGAATTAGTCAAACAGTAAGAAATAAATTTTAATCATTGTCATTTCAAAGCGCAAAATGGCGAACTATATTAGCTACGTCTACATTAGCCGCCTAAGTAAAATAATATTTGGAGTTATATAAGTAGTAGATAGTTTGAGAACCACTTGCACTTTACATGCTAAGGTAGCTCGGCAATATATATTCTAACCAGGCGAGTATCTGCGCCTAATGCCCCCCTAGCCGAGGCCGCAGGTGATCGGACCGGGGAATTGTCCGTCACCCGCAGAGAGGCTGACCGCGCGACGGCGACCGACGTTCCAGGACGTCGAGAGGTGAGGTTACCCGAAAGGGTATTCCGTCAGGCCGACCACTGACGACAAGTCACATCTGCTCCGGTGGTCGGCCCAACAACGAGGTGACGTGGGTACGGGTGGGTTGTGGGCCCGTGCGCCGTCCTTTCATCGCCCCGGACGGACTGGACCGCGCGTGTGCTTACCATAGCCCACCCATAAAAAAAAAAAAAACCTTGCTGGAGTAAGGTTCTATTTTAATCAACGTTTGCTTTACATGATACTGTTTGACTAGTAAACGCATAGACTTATTTATTTAGTTATTAAGTGATTATCGTCCGAAATTGATACGAAACGTCCTGATTGAATCGAAATCTTAGTATATAAGATTATTTGAGAGACGCCATTTTGTATTTATTATGTCATCTCAAGCTTACCAACCTCTTAAAATTTTATTTTCATTTTTTAAATTCTAATACTCCTCGGTCAAAAATTATATGTGATTCGTATCACTTGTGGACAAGTTTTAAATTCAGAGTATAATATTAAGAGAACCGTTTTCCTCTAAAACGTTTTTCGTACCCTTTTCGTTCCGTACTTAACAAATCAAATCAAATCAAATCATTTATTTTGCGAAATATGGGTATAAAATATTAGGTATTATAGGTAGACAGTGTATCACCATATTTGACCGTCAAGCGGCATGCAAAAACTTCTAAGAATTAATGGCTTCATACATTTTGCCAATTTAAGAAATGAATTTACTTATTATATGAATTTACACTTACAGTTGTGTCATACCTAAGGTTATTAGCTTATTAGTAATCATTTAATTATATAATGCCAATAATAATATACAATCTCAATAGTAATATACAATGTCAATAATAATATACAATGTTAATAATAATATACAATCTCAATAGTAATATACAATGTCAATAATAATATACAATGTCAATAGTAATGTCAGATTAATAAATAATATGAAAACAGAAATATTATAACGAGAAAATATTAATTACATGTCAATCAAATCAATTTATCATTCAAATAATCATTGATTGAGTAGTAGACTTAACGCTTTGCTTCCAAACGCCATTTTGTCATAATTGCCAATTATAATTAACTATAGTGTTGTACATTAAATAGGAATCAGCGACCAGATATTGCATTTATAGTTGTAAGATACATTTAATTTTATAATTAATCTCAAATAATTAGATATCTCATAGATCTTATAATTAAAGACTGTTTTAATTTGAGTCCCTACAATTAGTTGCTGTTGAATGCACTATTAATTATAGTAATTAATTAAGTTTTTTAATTTAATAATTATCATAAATATGATGATAGCGAGTAGTTAATTTTAAACTTATATTTTGATTGTTTTCTAAATTACTTATTGAACAAATATAAATGTGTTAAAAAAACAATTAGTGTAAGTAATAATTATATTATGAGCTAATTAAGGGAATGTTGCCCCAACTGAAATATCTGAATCGATAGCAATACAAAAAATATTTAAAATATTTGTTTTAAAATCGTATTATTTTTGCAATTGGTCTCATATAACATCAGACAGTATATATTAGGCTTAAAAGCCTTCGTCTAAGAGTTGAAGAAAAGAAAAATAGTATAGGCTACGTTTCAAAATTTCAAAACAATTCTTTTTCGGCGGGAACATGAAGGCGTCATGTGGACATTCTTGTATTACATTTTTACATGTTATATTAAATAATGTTGATGGTATATTAGGCAATATAATACGGAGGAACTGCTGGGGTGCAGTGAATACGATATAAAAGTCATTTTACAAATGCTTTCATTTCCACCAAAATGCCCAGAAGACACTATTAACACTGATAGACCATAGCGCTGTTGAAGGCGACGATTTGACTTACTGACGGACAATAACTAATATCAAGAAACATATAATTTGTAAAGAAAATTGTAACTCGGACACTATCAACAATATGTTCGCATAGCTAACTGCCAATACAAAAAAAAATGATTCTCGAAAACGATCTCCTGTTTCAAATATGTGATTTATAACAAAGGACATATTTGGCATTTTATTTTATAGCATTAGTGATTTTAATCTTTAATTATATAAAAGTAATTATAATTAATATTTAATAATACGTGTAGCTTTTTATATTAATAGCATTAGCTACAGTAAAACTGATTTAGATTTTATATAAGCTTAGTGCCAGACTTACATTATAAGATTTAAAATAAGTTTTTAATAACTTAAACGTGCTTATTTTATTTAACATATTTAAATATCTTTAGTCTTGCGATTTATTTTAATTAATAATCAAGCTCTGGAAATATGTTACTTTGCCGAGCGCTATATGTCCATCTTTGAACGAGGCTTAAGAAGAGCTCTTCTCTCAGCGACTTGGCTATACACCTAGTATTGCTGAAGTCAATAGGTGACAGTTATCACTTACCAAGTGGGTAGCTTGCTCATCTGCCACCAATCGGCAATAAAAAAATCTACCGAAAGAATCTTCAGAGCAGAAATCATTACTGCCTATTTGTGAGCTCTCCTTACTTACAATTAGATTATACCAAATTAAAGTAAATTCGACAATGTTATTTGCCAAAAGCAAACATGCTATTTGGTATTAAGTTTTAAATTAAATATATTAGTAAAATAAAATTAACTCAATGCGAATGAATATGGGCCTTTCAGTGTTGTGTGCTCGTTAAATTTCGCTGTTTTAAATGTAAGTCGGTTAATTTTCTTGATGTTGTGTACTATATAATTAATTAAAGTGTATTAAGATTTATACATACATACAACCATTCTTGAATCTACTCGAACAAACAAATTTTTTATCAAAATTGGCCCCACTGTTTAGGAATTCAGGGACAGATACATATAAAGAAGAATTGTAAATCTATAAAGAAAAGAAATATACAATTTTAAACTTTCTGTTCTGGAAATTGTATTAACATACGCTTCGTATTATCAACGTGGCTCGCTATTTGATTACGGTAAAATAATATTTGACAAATAATAACTAACTGCTTTTTCACTAATTTTCTTTGTTAAATTTTAATATAATTAATTATTGGAATCATTAATTATAGTTATATTACTTTTATTTTATTTATATAGGCAAAGAAGCCGTTATTAAACACAAACAATGACAAACATATGTATGTAACCTATAATATTTTGCACATAATATTCAAAATCTTAAACTTTTTATGCCGACATGTAACTGTTTAGACTTTTAAGCTAAAATTTCCACCGTCATAAAATTATAATTATTATCATTATGGTTATATAATAGTGTGATAATTAATTAATTATTGTAATTAAGATTAGTTATTTTAGTCGTATTTATCCTCTTTAATTATTATTTTTATACACTTATGTGATATCGACTGACTTTTTAATATTTTTTTACAACATTAGCTTTATTCTACATTTTATTTTTCGTAATTATATTATTCAAGTATTACCATCAAAAACGATAAATGTTTATTTCGCGAAAATAAGTATTTATCGATTTTAATGTATAATAATGTATATGAAAAAAAATTTGCATTTGCGATTTTTAATAAATGTAATAATACCAAAATTGTATTGTTTTTATTCATTTTATCATAACAATCCTTTTTCGTTAGACAGAAAATGGAAATAATAACTGTTTTCCCATCATCATTTCAGCCTGTATACATCCCACTGTTGGGCTGGAGTCTCCTCAAATTGACCTACTATACGCTGATCAAACAGGTTTTCTTAGAATAATAACGTATAGAAGGTAACTTCGCGCACAAAAAGTGAAGCATTTCAATTGGAGCCCAATGGAGCTTACACCGGAACCGTTCCGTAATGTACAAGACATTGTACTGCACGTAGGTACTTACGCAACTCTTAAAAAATAAATAGGTAATTATGACAGTTTGTGCATTCAAACGGTGTCATAAAACATTTGAAAAACTTAAAATGGTTTTTAACATTACTTTTAAAAGTAATTCGACGATTTATGTTTATAAAACCAAAATTTGATTTTATAATTTGTATAGTGGTGTGCGTGTGTACGTGTGTATTCGTCTGCGCGCCATTAGTATTTTTAGATTCATGTTTCGAACGTTCGAAGTATTGACACTATCCTTCTATACGTTATTATTCTAAGCAGGTTTTCTTTCTAGTCTTGCTTCTCTTGCATAGATGGTATATGTATATTATATCCTTTAGTCTTCTTTTACGACACCTACGGGCAAAAGAGCGGGTGGTGAATTGTATTCTTACTCCGTCACCACATGAAAAATTCAACTAACTAATAAATGACAGTAAATGTAATCTAATTAATAAGGTCACGCTGTTGACAATTTTTTTCGACCATAGCCATAAATAGTGATTCATCCTCAATGTAGTCTGTGGTTGTACCAGATCCCTGCAGAAAATCTACATCTCTCTAGTAGCAATTTGCTACGCTTCACGTGACCATTTCGATAACTTACATGAATTTACTCCCCATCCAAACCTGCCTATAGAAATTTTCACTTCAAAAGCAAATTGATAGTGCTCCTGTAACATTGCAAGTTCAGAATGGGTCCATGTACCCAACCTGAGTCCAGTTCAAAAGCAGATTATACCGAGATATCGTTTCACAAGCCATATCTGTGACCGACCGACACGATTAATGCCTTTTACTAATATTATAAAATAAAAGTTTCTACCCATTTAACGTACCAAACTGCTAAATATAAATTTCGGGGTTAAAATTATGATAATCACCACTCAACGAGGTCGAGGCATACACATCTCGTAAGTCCCTGGCAAGTAATAACAATATTCATAGTTACGCTAACGCCATTGAAGTCCAAAACCGTATTGCATAAAAAATATAAACGTAGGAAAACCCACATATTCAGTGACCCCAGATGCGAGTTCCATATATCTATATATAATTAGCGAGTGCCCTCTGGACAAGGTGCTTAAATTTATCGTGTTGAAAGCTTTCAGCATTTGTCCTAGAATTCGAGTAAAATTGTCACAGCCTTCCGCGGCTAGTAACTCGGCATCCATTTTCTGCTCTTTTCCCATTTACGGGGACGTCGCAATTTCTACTCTTCTTTCAGAGTTCATGCAAAAGTTATTGGTAATATTTGTATGATCGCCTGACTTCAGAATCTCTCCCTCCTTGAGAATGCAATTTTTAACCAAACAGTCAGATGGTATTGGTTCAGGTTGATATAAAGCTTAGGGGAGTGGTAAGGAGGTACTACTACCTACCCTAGTACTTCTTTTTTGGGGTGGGTCATGATCAGCGCTCCCGCCGCCCGGCCCCGTCCGGGGTGACAGAGGATCGGCGCACGACCCCATAACCCACCGGAGTTCGTCGCCTTCCTTTTTGGGTTGACCACCGGTACCAAGTTCCTTGTCCTCCGTAGTCGGCCCGAGAGTAGTACCTTCTTGAGGTTAGTTCGCAAGCAGCAGATGTATCGGTGCAGCAGAGTTGTGAAAACGATTCCATGCCTTCGCCGTAACCGAGGGACAGAAACAGCGTGTGGTTTTTAGCTGGTAGTGGCGCTGACACTTAATCGACACTGAGCCCGGCATGCCCTATCTATCAGAGGTGGGCATGGGTAAAGACTGCATTATCTCACGCGCAAAAAAAAGAAAAAGGTTGATAAGCCTAAAGCCTTCTTTTAGCTTTGATGACCAAGTAAAAATACAATTCACCAACCCCTTTCTTGCCCGTGGGTGTCGTAAAAGACGACTAAGGGATTATAATATGGATACAACAGGCAAGAGAAGAAAACTTGAAATAATACCATCAAGCCATCTGACCAGTGTGGTATTATAGATTCTGAAAATGTTGTCTACTTTTTTTGGGCTATGGGCTGGATACACTCCGCCCAATATCTCCGGAGCCACGACATAGGGGCGTGCGTGCCATAACCTACCTTACCGCCATTGGACTGGCTACTGGTACTAATTCTTTAACCTTGATGGCAAATGATTAATTGTTAAGGTATTTCTTATAAATAAAAAAAATCAACGTAATTTATAAAGTATAATTAATTTAAAAATGCAGTAAATTACATTTATAATTCTCTATAATGCAGCAGTCTAAAAAATAATTCATAATAATTAAAAAAAAATGAATGCGCATAACGTTTACTCGCGGTTGAAGTAAAACTTCTTTTAACTTTTATTATCCGGTTATTAATAATATTAAAAATATATATTTTTTTTTAAACAAATAATTATGATGGTATAGTTCTTAATATTTTAACTAAAATCCTTTTTAACTTCAAAATTATATACTTATAACTATACATTATTTTAATGTACGTTATTTCTGTTCGAAAAAGATCCGTATTACTCCCGAGTCGCTGCTAAAGAAGTTTTACTTCAAAAACAAATAAATTTCAAGAAATTATAATCATTGTTTGAATAGATAATAGACGTGTGGGGAAGTAATATAAGTATAATTAAAACACTAAATATAATCCTGACTATATTAGTATTGTCAAATATTACTTGATTAATACTTTTTGTCTGTAATCTCAAACTTTCGTACTTGAAACTTTTATAGAAATAAAATTAAGTAGTTTATATAATAATAACTAGGGGTGTGCGAATATCGTTCAAATCGAATCGAATAATTCGAATATTTCTGGATTTTCAATTGTTGCCATAAAAATTCCTTTATCGTATATCGAAATATTTTACTTACGAATTATGAAATTACTTTACTTATTTTACTTATGAAATATTTTACTTTTCGTTTAAAAATCAATTACCCAGAGACAACAAGTGCTCATTTTCAATATATGTTCAGCTCTATCAGTAACATAAAAAATCAAGATGGTAATATTGCCATGAGATATTTTCTATTTGTTTTGGTATTATTAAATTTTGTTTCAAAATACAATAGTTTACGAATAATTCGGCAACGTTTGAATTATTCAAATAAAAATCGAATTATTCTATTCGAGTTTCGAATCAATAATTAATATTCGAATCGCAACGAATAATTCGCATACCCCAAATAATAACGTGTCCATACATTTCCATCTAATTGTAAGTTTAAAATATCTTCTTGTTGTGTCTTTTGAATTGAATGAATATACACAAAACGTATTTTTTTGCCCATGTTTTTACTAAATGCCTTTCTTATGTATATGTCTAGATGGAAGTTTGTAATTGAATTTAAACTAACTTCCCAATGAGCTAGATATTTGAAATTTGGACCGTAACTCAGTAATGGATGACAATGCAGGTAAATATAAAACATACCACTGGTCTAAAATAGTAATCTAGTCCGAACTAGGCTTTAAAAACGCCACCGCTAAACATAGCAGTTATGGTTATGACTGCTACGTTTAGCGGTGCCGGTTAAGTTAAACCCAACGTAAGTTTAAGAAAATTTGACTTGTTTCATAAATAAACGCATAAAGGCAACTATTATTTTTTATATATAAAAGATAATTTTGATCAAAGACTCTATAAGTATAAAAGATTTTAATAATAAAATAAGTAGTAGTTTAATAAAAAAAAAAATGTCACGTATGATCGAAAAGTGAAATTTCATCACAATGGTCTCTTCACCTCTATGTATTGAACAAAAAAAATGCAGTAAAACTATGGAGTGTAAAGGTAAGGAGAACCGTCTCTGTGTGTAAAAGTGTCCGTTAAAATCTGCTAAATAAGGGTGGCGCTACAGTAGCGACAGAGTAAATTTTAAAAAAGACGCTGAAAGTTATTAGAATAAGATAGAGAGATAAAAAAGGACGAAAGAACTTCCGTCTCGTTGAAAAAGTAGAAAACAAAAGTTTTTAAAAAGCAAAATAATAAAAGTAAATTTCATAAATCATCATCTTCTTGCTCTTATCCCAATTACTTGGGGTCGACGCAATATGTCATCTGTTTTGACATATTGCAAAAAGTTTCGGCAATGACTTTTATGACCGGCCGCCTGCCTGACGTCAACCCTCCTTGGGAATGTAATTGTTGACCCAAATGGTACCAGATAGAGCTGGTCCGGGTCAATCTAGGGCTCTTAGTCGTCTTTTACGACACCCACGAGCAAAGCAAGGGTTGGTAGTATTCGAAGCCGCTACCACACAGCACAAAAGTAAATTTCATAAATGTCAGTTTTAAAATAGATGTAAAAATTCATGTTAATAATTAATGAAGAATATAAAAAGAATTGATATTGACACTGTCACAACTGTCACTAACTTAACTCAGCATACTTCAATTAGTTAACAACTGCTCAATTCATATCATACCCTGTGCCTATGCTAGCGCCATTCTGGAGGATTTTTTAACTGTTATTTAGTGCTGAAAGTGGGACACTTTCTCAAGCTTCCTCCCATATGAGACGGTTCTCCTTACCTCTACACTCCTTAAGTAAAACATAGAACCTCCTCTTTTTTGAAGAAAGACCTGTAATAATATAAAATGATGACATATTTTTGATATCAGCGCCATCTATTATTTTACGAAAGTGACTTTCAAAAGAATATTTTTTTAAATCAATTGCGATATTTTCCACTATTAATGTAATATTTCCACTTCAATAAAACAATATTTATAAATGCTTAACTAAGGGAATAATAACTTGACATGTTTCAATACGGTTGGAACTTAATTTTAGTTTTATGCCTTACCCTCCAAAGGAGTATTCAGAGGTGTAATTAACCAGTATTTCTTAAAACTCATTTATTTATTTTTTTAAACTCCCACTAATAGCATAGATAATCGCCGAGGCTTTCATTTATATCTGTTATGCTAGGTAAAGAAATGCCCATGGGAAGAGAAACTCGACAGGAGAAAGATTGTGAGCAAAAAAATTTAATTCAATATATAAATATGATGTGAAATTGAATTACACAGCGAAATGTGTATTACACCTATGGATACCCCCTTGAGGGAGTAAATTTTAAGTCATATACCATAACCATGTCTATATACAAAAAAATTATTAAGTTATTGTTTCAGTCATTAACTGGCACGTGGTCCCAGTTTCCTCAAGCAGGATATACCCTGAAATAAAAATACTAAAATTAGTATTTTAAATAATTTTTTTATCATCATCATCATTTCAGCCTATCGTTGTTCACTGCTGGACGTAGGCCTCCCTCATGTTACGTCACAAAGTGCGGTCCTGTGCCGCCTGCATCCAACGACGCCCAGCAACTTTCACCAGGTCGTCGGTTCACCTGGTGGGAAGCGGGCGTAAGTGGGCGTCCTACACTGCGTTGTCCGATACGTGGACGCCACTCGAGAACCTTTCTTCCCCAGCGGTTGTCGATTCGTCAAGCGATGTGGCCTGCCTATTGCCACTTCAGTGTGCTAATTCTTCGTGCTATGTCGGTTACACCCGTTCTGCGGATTTCCGAATGCCGGATTCTATCTCGCAGAGAAATCCCGAGCACAGCCCACTCCATAGCACGCTGAGCGACTTTGATCTTCATTAAGGACCACGTTTCCCCGTAAGTCATCACTGGTAACACGCACTGATCAATTTGTTTATATCTATATCTATACCAATAAATAAAATTGGAGTGTCTGTTTGTAATGTCAAAATAATAGGCTTTTTTCATGCTCATACGGTTATTTGAACGACACCTATGCCTAAATTAGCAATTAAAAAATTTTTGTCTGTCTGTCTGTTTGTTCCGGGTAATCTTCAAAGCGGCTGGACCGAATTCAAAAATTCTTTCACCAATGGAAAGCTATAATATCAGGGCGTAAACTAGGCTATATTTTATCTCGGTATTCCCACGGGAATGGGAACTACGCAGGTAAAACGACTATAACCTATAACCGAAGCGAAGCAAGGGCAAGTTGCTAGTATTTTATATATTCCATTCTTTTGTGACGGGCCTCCTCCACTATATTACTCTAGTCAGAGGAATTGGTATAAGATTTTTTTGAGTTTTCCTTCTCTTGCTGTTATATGCGCATACCCCTTAGGCATCTTATACGACACGCACGGGTATATTGCATTGACCCCAAGTAGGATAATGACTCAGGATAATGACGACAATGGTGGTGGTGCTTATTTTCCTGAATGTCCAATCAGTTCCAGTGGTCCACTCAATTAGCCATGAGGGATAATATGGGAGCATATTATATACCATAGTCATCTTATATGGTACCCACGGGCAAGATAAGGAGTGGTGAATTGTATTCTTACTCTGTCACCATACAGAGATTTTTATATATAACTAGCAACCCGCCCTCGCTTCGCTTCGGTTATAGGTTATAGTCGTTTTACCCGTGTAGTTCCCGTTCCCGTGGGAATACCGGGATAAAATATAGACTAGTTTACGCCCTGATATTATAGCTTTCCATTGGTGAAAGAATTTTTGAAATCGGTCCAGCCGTTTTGAAGATTACCCGGAACAAACAGACAGACAGACAGACAAAAATTTTTTAATTGCTATTTTAGGCATAGGTGTCGTGCAAATAACCGTGTGAGCATGAAAAAAGCCTATTATTTTGACATTACAAACAGACACTCCAATTTTATTTATTGGTATAGATAAAAAAAAAATATGGTCGGCCGATATCCCACAATGAACACCTAAACACGAGTTAACTATTAGAGTAGCCATTACTGCCCTTCACGAGTCTTTGGGCACTTAAACCATTCCATCTTCTCTACAATCCATTTTAAATGCTAATTCGTCATCGTCTCAGCTCATATACATCTCACTGCTGGGCTCGAGCTGCCTCCCCAATAGAAGGGAAATTGACCTATACTGGTCAGATATGTTGGTATAGGGTTAATTTCGAGTTTTCCTTCTCTTGTACAGATGTTATATGAATATTATATCTCTCAGTGGTCTTTTACGACGGGAGGGGGCAGATAAGTTGTACGTAATACAAAAAAATACCCTTGGACGAGATCCCACAACGGACAACCAATCACATGTTAACTATTAAAGCAACCCTCACTCTCCTCCAAGACACTGAGTATTGGAAGCACTCCATCTTCTTTATAATTCATTTTAAATGCTAATGAAGTTATACAATACCTGTTCTTGATACTCCTGCTTGGACAGCCAGAAGTTATCCCTGTTCTTGCACACCTCGGCGAGAACTGCACCGCCAATGAACACCATGTCCTTGCGACGAGGTGGATCTTCTACACGAATCTTGAATTTCTGGTAATTGAATATAAGAATATATTAATACTGAATCCCAATTTTAACCTACTGCTGGGCAAGGTCATCCGAGTTTCATTAGTTGAAAGTGATATTTTAAGAAATCACTAATTAGAAATGAAAAATATGTTAGTGATAGTCTATTTATCAAAGAAGATATACCTTCCTTACATACGCTACAACCAATGAGAGCGTAGCATTAATGGAAAATATTGCAAAAATGGCGTAAATGTAATCCTATTGAGCGCTTCTGTTGGATGCGCACTCTCTTTCTACCTTGCCCTATGTATCCCTTTCAACCTCTACATTTTCCTCTATATCCTTCGCTATTTTCCCCTCTCTCTACCCCTACCTGTCCCTCAATATCTCTCTCGATATTTACAGAGATAAATGTTACCAAATTAGCCAAAAATTTGAAAACCATGTTTATATCTAATTTCAGTTCCATAATTGACGAAACTGGAGACCAAAAGCGTATTGTATATCAGCTGAAATGATTTCATTACTTACCGCAAGCTTATCACAATCATTCTTCAGCACTCTCTCGAGATAAAGTTGTTTGATCTCCCTTTCCAGACGTGAAGGTAATCCTGGATACATGGTAGAACCACCAGACAGCACTATATGCTTGTATAGCTCGTTACGCATGTCTATGTCGGCTGCCTAGGATAACAACCACAGTCATATTTTTAGTGAGTATTAACACTTGCTGTGTGATTGCAGTTACAAATTACCCACCCTTAAATTGTTCGTGGATAATATAAAGGAGGATTGAGAGCTTTCGACCTGGACCAACTCCATCTGATGCTGTCTGATCAACAATTATTTACCCAGAGAGAGTTGACATCAGACAGGTAACCAGTTATAAAACTATTGCTAAAACTCTTGGCAATATTCATGATTGTAGAAGAATACATATTGGATTGACCTCAAGTATAAACGCAGAATGATGATGAGAATAGGGTGATGATGGCGATAATGGTGGTGATGATTAATTTGCCTGAAAGTCAATGAATCTGTTCCAGTGGTCCACTAAAACAGCGATGAAAGAAATACGACGATAGAAGAGTACTTTTTGGATTGACCTAAGTATAAATGGAAAATGATTATGAGAATGGGATGATGAGATCATAAGGTTAATTATATTGAAAGTCAAGGAATCTGTATAAGTGGTCCACTTAATCAGCAATTTTTTTTTTTTTTTTTTTTAATAATATAACGCAATAAGGGATAAAAAAATAGTGACCCACTTAATTAACGGTGAGGGGTAATACGGTTATGAGGACTGTCAAAGAACAAAGGCAAAAAGGACATTTATACATACATTCACGCCTCTTTCCTATAGGGATAGGCAGAGACCACTTCGCTCAACTTGCTACGATTATGACATACCACTTTCGCCCCCTTCACATTCATTAAGACATTTACAATTTGGTATAATATTATTTTACATTATCCCACTGTTGGGCTCGAGCCTACTCTATAATAGGAGGGAAATTAACCTATACCATGCTGATCAAACATGTTGTATAAATTTTATTACGAATTTTTCTTCTCTTGCATAGATGTTGATGCATATAATATCCCTTAGTCGTCTTTTACGACATCCACGGGCAAGAATGGGGATTGTGAATTGTATTCTATTGTAGGCCAGTTTGGGAGTCACAGCTTGTAAATAAATTTGTGAAGGTTAATTGTACATTAAAGATTATTATTATTATGTATCATCTCCTTGTTCACGGGATCTTCCTAGGGAAGATACCCGGTCCTTTGAAAGGCTTACATGGGGATATGGATCCAACACGCAGAGGCCTTTGGAGAAATTTAATCTAAAAATGGGATGGGACATCTACCGATGACACGCCACGTCTGCACATAACACTCGTGGACTGCCAACGGTAGTTAACGGTGTTAAATTATTGTTGATGATGGTATCTAATATATGATTATGGAGTTGGAGGTTCGATGGACTGGTCTAACTTAAGGCTATTGATTTAAAAACTGTCGTCTGCTTTCAATACCTTTATCGTATTATTATTATTATTCTTACTCCGTCACTACACAGAAAAAATTAAAATCTATATTTTTACCTGTATAGTATTAAAAACAAGCTCTGCAATACCCTGGCCTTCAACATAGATTAGATGAGGTTGGAATAAAGCCTCCGGGGCTTCAAATCTCTCACCACCAACTTTGATGACTCTACCATCTGGTAACTGAAACAATTTCATAATTAATTAGTGGCTTCTGCAATAGTTAAATTAGGATTGTGTGCCGGTTGAGGGATAAGTCATAATTTTGAAGGAAGTGCTCTTCCTAAACCTCTTTTAAAAAGGGATATGTTATAGCAGTGATTCATTCCAGATCTTGCACATACTTGGATAGGTATCGTGCAAATAACCGTGTGAACATGAAAAAACCTACTATTTTGACCTAATTTTATTTATTTGAATATTAATAGATAGGTGTAGATACAAATCCCATGGCCCATTTTTAATTCGCATATACTCTGTCTGCAAAATAGCCGTGTTAAGTCCAAAACAAAAAAGTAATAAAAAAAATAGCGTGAGTATTAAGTACGCATGTCAGAAGTGAAACTTTTTGGTTCCATGTGTTTTTATCAGTATTAAAAAAAAAATAATAATGAAAAAAAATCTCTCGATCTTTCTCACTCGCTTGCTCCCTACTCTCGCCCCATGGCTGTGCTTCGTGCTATGTTCGCCCTTTCTCGCTCTCTCTCAATCGGTCTCAATCGCTCTCTCCCTCTTCTTCGACAAAAACGCTGCACATCTTCGTGACGCTAAATTGCGTTTCATTCGTAAAAAATTTACCCTCATGCGCGCAAAGAAGTTTCACTTCAAAAATTTTTATTATAAGTCAACTGACCACATAGGGTTCGACAAGCACTGTTGTCTCCCAAGCTAGTTTCTGCTCCTGTTCTATATTGTAACCAATGTAGCACAGTTTCTCCTTCATCATGCGCACAGTTTCGAAGTCAGCAGAATGATTGAAGGCATAACCACGAAGCAACAGCAACTATGAAAATAAAATTAAATTTTTATATAGCTTCTCCATATGGTGATGAGGTGAGAATAAAATTCTCAACACCTTCTTTCTTCAGTTCAGAAACATAGAATCATTTATAATCTGGACTTATCTTACATTACAGTTCTTTCTCACTACAGATCTTATATTACAGTTCAATATTTGATTTTTTTAACGCATTATATTAAATAATTTTGTTAGCATTTTATTTAATATATAACAGAGAAAGTGTTGAAATATAGTGAATATGATATAACAGTGACAGTACAGACAGAACAGTATGATATAACAGCTTTATAATAAGCGTTTCCATTTCAACAAAATTCCTAAAAGAATAATCAAAAGCGTGTCCAGGGCACTATTGACGATTACGCATGGAAAACGACATTAAATTGTTATAAATAACTAAATTAAATAAACACTTGTCATAAAGGTCTTGGTAAGTATGTCATAAAATTCTAAACTTTAAAAATATTATATCCTGATATATTACACCAAATTACAATCATAAAGAGAAAGGATAGAACTAATATGCTCTATTCTATCTCTTATATTCTCTTCTCACCTTAATAAGATATCGTGTAATATCTCTGCCAGCGATGTCCAGTCGTCTAGTGAGATGCGGCAGGGCAAACTCTTCGTAAACTGGACATATGTGGGTTACACCATCACCTACAATGATAAGCACATTAAATTATCCATCGAGTCTTCGTAATTCACTATCATCTTGTTAACGGCTTTCTACCCTTAGGGATTTTCCTTAAGGAACGTTACCAATTTATTACAATTTTTAATCCCATCCCCCTCAACGGTGAACATCTGTTGAATGCTACCAAGACCCGTCTTTGACCAAGCGTAATATGCTACCATGACCCGTCTTTGACCAAGCGTAATATGCTATCATGACCCGAACTTGACCAAGCGTGGTATGCGACCTACACCTGACATTGACTAAGCGTGGTACACGACTAAGACCCGACTTTGACCAAGCATGATATGCCACCAAGACCCAACTTTGACCAAGCGTGGAATACGACTAAGACTCGACTTTGTCCAAACGTAATATTTTTAAAAGCCCAATCTAAGTATGTCACGTAGTATATGTTCAGCTTGTTAGTCCCTTAAAAAAGTTTTATTTTAATAGGGTCACTTTCATAACAATTTCTGCTTGAAAATCGAAAATTGACATTCTGGCATTTACTTAATCAATTATTACGTCTCCCATGGGAAGTACATTATTGTCTGAAAACCGGGTTTAGTTTTCTTTTACCAAAAAAAAAAAACTTTCCCTGTCATAGTTGGCAACTTAAGAAGTTTCACATCACTTACCCGAGTCGACGACAACACCAGATATAAGCCCTTGTGCGTATAAAGTTAGCACGGCTTGAATAGCAATATAGGCACTGTCAAACTCGTACTTTTCAAACATTACCTAAAAAAATAAAGCAATATGCATATACACTCATTTGCAAAAAAAACGGGCACCTAAGCAATGAACCATTTCAAATGTTAATATTTCTTTGTTTGATAATTATAGGTAGTTTTATCCACACAATTTGCTAAATTAATAAGAAAATAATCGTTTTCATCAGTATTTCATAAAATTTAGATACAATTTATGGGAAATAATGCTAAACCTCGCTAGTAGTGTATATTCGCTAGTAGTGCATATGCTCATGAAGTAAAAATAAAAAAGTTTTTTTGTTTGTTTTTCTTTAATAAAGTAAAAGCAGATAAATGTTTAGTATCGAGTGTGACCCCCTCTAGCTAAAATCACAGCTTGAATTCGTCTGGGCATGCTAGCGAGTATATCCCGGATACTTGCTTGCGGAATACGTTCCCACTCCGCAGTAATCACATTCTTCAGCTCTCTGATGGTCTGCGGAGCCGGGTGTACTGATCTCACACGCCGTTTCAGAACGTCCCAGACATGCTCTATGGGATTGAGGTCGGGACTTCGAGCTGGCCAATCCAAACGACGAATGCCGACCTCTTGCACATACGCATTAACATCGCGGGATCGGTGGGCGCGAGCATTGTCGTCCATAAAAATCGAGTCTTCACCTAGAGCGGCCAATGCGGGTTGTGCATGAGAAATTAGAACTTCCGTTATGTATCGATGCCCAGTCAGTGAGCCGTTTTCAATGAAGACTAACTCTGTACGATCCATTGAATTTATTCCTGCCCAAAACATAACAGAGCCCCCACCATAAGGTGTGATTTCTTCGAAACATGCCTCTGCAAAGCGTTCTCCTTGTCTTCTTAGCACTCGCCGACGTCGATCTTCACCGAACAGAGATATCCTGGCTTCATCAGAGAACAAAACCCTATTCCAATCGTCTTGAGTCCATGATTCACAATTTCTAGCGAACCTAAGCCTGTGAACTCTGTGCTCACGGAGTAATTTGGGGGCGCGGGCCGGGCGGTGACTGCGTATATTGGCAGCGAGAAGCCTCCTCCTGACCGTCCATAGACTAATATGCACATTTCTTACTTCTTGGAGGTTGTTCTTAAGATCCACATACGAAGATTTGCGATTTCTCAATGCGCGACTCACAAGAAAACGATCATCCCGTGGTTGGGTACATGGTTTTCTTCCAGAACCAGGCCTTCTCTCGACGGAACCAGTCTCCTGATATCGCTGCCAGGTCCTTTGGACTGTCGAGCGACTAACATTTAGCCTCCTAGCCACGAAACATTGGCTGCAACCCTCTTCAAGCAGCGCGATAATTTTGGTAGCTTTTACCACTTTATCTACCATTTTTGATACAGCCAAACAGCATTAAATAAAGCTTTGACAGTCAAGGATATGAAATTAATCGATAAAAATTGAATAAAAGTTATGAAAGTCGATGTTAACTTCTGGAACTTCGCGCCAAAAATGTAGGATAAAAAGGGGTTTTCTGTAAAAATGAACATCAAATGAAAAATTGAATTTAGAACGTACTTTTTTAAATACCACAGCATTTTTAAAACCGGCCAGTAACGTGTACAAACGATTGAAACCTTTTTGGTATTGTATCTTTTTAAATATGAATGAAAATCAAAACCGCCCGTTTTTTTTGCAAATGAGTTTATTATCTGCTACACTATTTTGTTATATCGTCTCAGCTTATATATGTCGTACTATTGGGCTCGAGCCTCCTCCACAATGGAAGGGAAACTGACCTTACTATACCATACTGGTCTACAGGTAGAGGGGTTTTTTTAGAGTTTTCGTTCTCTTGCTTAGATGTTGTATGCTAATTAAATCCTTTGAAAGCGTTAATTTAAGAAATTAACAGTTTAAAAAAAAATTAACAAAGTCAATATTACCTCAATCATCTTCTCTCTATTCTTGGTTGGATTCATGGGTGGTTCCGTTAGCAATATCTTGGTCTCTTTGGGATCAATGTTCATCTTGCTGGGACCAAACGTATAGTCCCATACGTGGCACATGTCCTCCCAATTACGTACAACCTACAAACAAAGACTTATTAAAAAATATACTCGTCACCATCAAATCCTCTATGTATTATTTGTTTTTTTTTTATTGCAAACAGTGGCAAACGGGCAAACAGTACACCTGATGGTAAGTGCTGCCGCTCATGAACCTTTGCTAGGCCGCTGCCTACCGCAAAAAAGACACTTTTTTCAAATCTTATTAGATTCGATGAAACTAAAGGTATCACCAAAATACACCACACGCAAACCCCTCAGAAAGTTGGGCTTCCGGCTCTCTCGCTTATCGGACGAAGTGCAGTAACAAATTGCTACTACTCGGACGTTGATTTTCTGCTCAGTGTGGTACTACCCCGAACAGACCGGACCGCGGCTGTGGACAGGCAACTGTCAACAGTGTGATCCTACCACTAATAAATGTATCTACGGAATATAGAATTTCCCTATAATTATAATTTGGCTTATGAACTCTATGCCTTAGGCCCTAACTTAATGTATACCCTACCACACTAAACAAACACCCTAATTAAATTTCCTTAGAGCTTTATTTAAATTAGAGCCTCCTTCACATTGGGTAAGAAACTGACCTACTATACCGCTGGCCAGCCGGGTTGGTATAGGGTTTTATTTTGAGTTTTTCTTCTCACACATATGTAGTTGTTATATGCACAAAATATCCCTTAATCGTCTTTTACGACACCCATGGCAAGGAGGGTTGTGAATGGTATTCTTACTCCACCAAACGGATCAGATGGATAGTTGGATGTATATTTTCATGATCATCCGCCTGCCTGACGTCAATCCTTCTTGGGAATGCAACTGTTGACCAAACGGCATCCGATGGAGTTCGCCCAGGTTTGTTTAAAACTCGTAGTTGTCTTTTACGACACCCACGAGAATTGTAAGAGTTGATAATAGTCGTAACCGCTACCACATGGCACATTGCATTTCTACGTGCCAGGGCTTCATTTTTTTATTGACTTGATATTTGAGATATTCCGTATTCAGTATTCGATGTGGTGAATAGGAATACAATTCACCACCCCCTATTTTGCCCATGGATGTCATAAAATACGGCTAAGGGATATAATATGCATATAACGAAACAAGGAAAATTGGCAGCAAAACCGTATATCAACCTGTCTGACCAGCACAATACAGTATGGTCAATTGCCCTTCTATTGTGGAAGAGGTTCGAGTCCAACAACAAGACGTATATGAATTTCAGGTATAAGTCCAATTAGAACGTCTGTTTAGTATAATAGGGTATAGGTTAAGTGAGGGCATAGACAGTACAGGAATATAACAGGGTTTAAAGAGCCTGTATGTGGGCCTTAAGATTTATTGCAATAGTAAGTATGACAGAAACGCCTGAAAACACGGATTTTTTCTCGAGTTGCTACAAGGTCCAGGTAGTATTCTAGTCCAGTCATGAAAATGGTGCAAATACTATTATTGCACAGATGACGTAGTGGTTAAAATAATAAAATAGTGGTTAAAATAACTCACCGCGCCAGTGTCATTCATAGGTTCGAATCGTACGCAGGACCACACATTGTGCGATCCACAAATTGTTGTTCTGAGTCTGGATGTAATTTGTGTCCGTTAATTATATGCTTGTAAAGTTCCCTACAATACAAGGATTATTTAGGGCAGGGCCTTGTCTTCCGGAAAAACTGGTCCAAAAATAATCTACGCATTGAACTTACCCCATTTTCCATTGGATAGCTGACTTCGAGCATAGATCGGAGTTTTGAAGCCTCATCGCCAACCATCAAATCCTGAAATCACAAATTTAATTTTAGAAATATATTTTAATTTCTTAGCATTTAAATCATATTTATTACATATTAAATAATAATCTTGGACTGTGTTTACACTTGTATCCTTTCTCTGTCACCACGCGGAGAATTCAACACCCCCTACCCGCCCATCTTGGCCGTGGGTGTCGTAAAAGACAACTAAGGGATATTATATGCAGTTTGGTAACTTGAATGCATTGGAGTAACTTAAATACTATATGATATAGATAGACAAAATGGGCGAGGTGGTCAGTGTGTGGTGAATTGTATTTATATTCCATCCCAAAATGGTGATAATCTACCATCCACTATTTTGCCCATGGGTGTCGTAAAAGACGACTAAGGGATATCATATGTATATAACATCTACGTAAGAAAAGAAAAACTTGAAAAAAAATTGGGGGCTTTGGCCCACACGTCTGACCAGTATCGTATAGTAGGTCAATTTCCCTCCCACAGTGGAGGAGGTCCGAGGCCAAGAGTGGAACGTCTTTGGACTAATATGATAGGATAAACAAATAATCTGAAGAAGATCTAAATATTGAGACTGATTATTCTTGTGACTGCACATTCGATTATGGAGGAAGCTCTTGCTCAACAGTAGGAACAATATAAACAGTTGGAAACACAGTCCAAAACTATCTAAGTTTCTTTTCACACTGAAACACAATTTTGTACATCATCGAGGGCATTTATTTAAAGCGTATGTGCAATGTAATTGGCTTTAAACAGCTTAGAGTGAGGCTACATATAGCAATAAAAACGCAACTATAATTCTATAGAACAATGAAAATAGATCGTATTTCTTTAGTGATTATGTACGGTTAGTAGAATAAGTCTGGCAAACGGCACAAAACAAACGAACAAAAAAACAAAACATGGTGTATCATAGACACTGTAGAAGTGAAACTTTTGTATTTCAGGGAAACATTATTATAAATTAATTGTAAATAAAACTACATTTAAGGATTATATCGCGTTTGTATTTGATTTATGAGTCCGCCAGTGGCCATGAATGCTGTAATGTATTCGAAATGTCGGGCAATCAATATAGTGCTCGCGTAAACATCAGATATCACTTTATAAATTAATTCATCCGTGTAGTAACGGAGTTAGAATACGATTTGCCACCCCTTCTCTTGCCCGTGGGTGTCATTAAAGCTGACTAAGGGATATGTGCAAGAGAATGCAAACTTGGAATAAAATTCTATACCAACCTGTCTGACCAGCATGATACAGTAAGTCGATTATTTGCCTATTTTGGTGGAGGCCAGAACCCAATAGTAAGACATATATGTATAAGCCCCTTAAGCCAGCCCGTCCGACCAATGTGGTAGTTTAATTTCCCCCTCATAATGGAGGAGGCCCGAGCTCAACGGTGGCATGTATATAGGCTTGAGATGATGAAGGATTTACACAAAATTATGAAAATTCTCGCTTTCATAATCTCTTACTCTTCTCCGATATCCAAAAGCAAATGAGATACTGGTCCCACTCTATCCGACTCAGTGTTATAAGTTTTGTCACACAAAAAGAAAAGAATGTGTGTACAAAGCACTCATATCAGAAATGAAACCCCTTTATCCTCTATCCTTTATCTCATTCTCTAGCCGGCTGAATCCTATACATTTACGTGTTTGTGTCTATAGACTCGTTTTTTCGTTTCATCGAGTTTGAAATCATAACGATTCTAAAGAATTTTCACTTCAAAAGCTTCAGATAACAATTTCAAATCCCTTCCATAAAAAGCTTCACTTCAGAAATATGCTTTGGAAGCTATGTGTAAGATTTGCTAACTATCCTATTATGAGCTATAACACTTCCTACATGTGGCTATTTTTAGGTAGCACCTTAGAATAATAACTTATAGAAGCTCAATTCGCGCACAAAATTTGAGGGATTTGAATTGGAGCCATTTCAGGCTCTCTCATACGCCGGATCGTGACGTAGTGTACAAGATCACTGCGTACAAGGCAACTCTATTGTATACTGATGTGCGTGTGTATGTGTGTAATCGCTTGCACACATATAGTATTTTTGGCTTCACGTTTTTGATCGCTTAAGTACCGACACTGTCTTTCTATTCGTTATTATTCTAAGGGTAACACCTATTGTAAAATAATATATGCATTACTCTGATGCCACATGTGGCATTTTTATGAATTTAGGTGTTTAAATTAGGTTAAATTTAGGTGCCGTTGGTAAAAACGGGTGAAATAGTCACAGTTCTACAGACGATAAAAGTATATTTTCAGTTTAATTAGCTATATTATTAAGCAATGAAAAATGAATTAAATACATATATGATTACTTCATCTTAAAATATTGTTGTATATCCCATAAAATATCGAATCGTAAGAAATATTTTAACCGTCAAAACTATTAAAAGAATACATTTGACAGTTAATAAAGTAGTCACAAAAATTAGGGGATATAAAAAAAAAACTAATTTTTTAGGTGATTTTCAATGAGCTATAACTGCGAGGAATATGATCATACAGCAAAAAAGAAGTAAATTGTGGCCCCAAGTGTCTAGTTTTCAGATACGACCATGAAATTTTTTTATCATGCTTGGCTTTGGAGAAACATAAAGGGAACTACCAAAAAAAATTCCATAATTTTTCTTTAATTTTTCTTAGTAGTTAAAAAATACTTTTTTGCTTTAATTGACGATAACTCTGTGGAAAATCATCGTACAGGCTTGTTTCTAACGTCAAATGAAAGGGCGTTAAATTTTCTAAAAGAGCTTCTAAAGGAAACAATGAAAAAATATTGTAAAGCGAGAAGACCTTTGGAATTTTTTTTGGTAGTTTCCTTGGGATTTCTCCAGAGCCAAACATAATAAAAATTTTTCATGGTCATATCTAAAAACAAGACAGTTGGGGCTACAATTTACTATATTTTTTTTGCTGTATGATCATTTTCCTCAGAGTTACAGCTCGTTGAAAATCACCCAAAAATTACGATTTTTTTTATAACCCTTAATTTTAGTGACTAATGTATAATTGTATATATAATAAAAATTAAATGAAAACATAAAAAGAATTATATTCATAATTAGTTTCAACAGTGATTTGTTTTTAAACGCATATTTTGTTTTCATTTATATATTTATTCCTATTTGCTAACAGTATATTCTAACAGAAGCCAACTATATCATTTGAAGCTATAATTACAGTTTAACGCTATTACTGAAGGCATATTATATGACCCCTAAATCGGCAGTTACCTGTACCACTTCAGAATTAAATTCCTGGACAGCATGAAATTTTACATGTTTATTTTTCTATATTTTTTATAAGAATTAAAATCATCAAAGCTACATTTAATTTCTACATTTAATTTTAAATATGGCATATATGAAATTACAAATATAATCGTAGCAAAAGGGGTCTTTGCTGTAAATTTTGGGAGTTTTTTCCAATTTTGTAGTGATAAAATAAGAATACAATTCATTACACCTTTTTTGTCCGTGCACGTCGTAAAAGACGATTAAGGAGTTCCAATATGTGGAATCTATGCAAGAGAGGGAACAACAACACCTAACCGGTTTGGTATAGTAGATCAATTTCCCTTCTATCACAGAAGAGGCTTGAACCAAGATCATGTGTATGAGTACAATGTAATGCATCCACTTTTGCAATAATGCAAGCATGATTTTGCCTACTTGTTTATTTGGCTATAAAATTCTATAAAACATATATACCACTATAGTTAGATTCATCTATAGCAATAAATAAAATTGGAGTGTCTGTTTGTAATGTCAAAATAATAGACTTTTTTCATGCTCACACGGTTATTTGCACGACACCTATGCCTAAAATTTAGTTTAAAAAATTTTTGTCTGTCTGTTTGTTCCGGGTAATCTTCAAAACGGCTGGACCGATTTCAAAAATTCTTTCACCAATGGAAAGCTATAATTACAGGGTATAAACTAAGCTATATTTTATCCCGGTATTCCCACGGGAACTACGTGGGTAAAACGACTAAAACCAAAGCGAAGCGAGGGCGGGTTGCTAGTAATCTAATATAATTTTAAATTTATTCACAAGTTTATTATTGAATATTATATAACATTAATATGTTGTTGGTTTGGTATCAAATTCATAGATTTAGTAATGTTTTGCTGCACAGTTATTTAAATCGTAAGTCATGTGTCATTTATGTATAAAAGTATTTGATATTTTCATAAAGAAATGATTCTTAAACTAACTCACCACATTATAGTTGTGGAAGTATTAGAATGATTAGAGCGCAGAAAATATTAAGTGAATTTAAAATATATCAATGCAATTAATGATTTTATTTAAAAGTATAAGATAATCTATATTGTAACAATTAAAACAGGAATGCATAAAAACATTAGTAAAACAATATAAAACAGTTTTAGATCAAAAACACATGCTTAAATCTAACTTAGACTTACTCCAATGCAAATATCCTGTAACAGAAATAGATTGTAGTATCTATTTAAATATATTCGGTATGAATGATGCAATCTATATTTTTTACCTAGCTTGCAATATGTGACCATTATTTTTTAGCATCAGTAAAGGACACGGCACAAATAAATAGGCAAAAATATCGAACGAAAGAAAGAAAACAAGTAAATAGAAGAGCTTCTTACATAAAAAAAAAGTTTAACATACAAAATGAGATGAAAACTAAAAAAAAACAACAACAACTTAAAGTCCTGCAGAAATAGGTAAAAATATAAACTTAAAACTGTTAAAAAAAGAACATATCCGTTTTAAATAATGAAACATTCTTGTTGAAGTTTTGAGAATAATTGAGTGGATAGCCTGAAAAGAAGACTGTCCTATTGAAAATCTCATTTTTATGGTCACATTAGGTATGAATATGTTCTATGATAGACATCTTTTGGCTGAAATAATAATTCTTTATCTATAAAATGCCTTTCATGAAGCATATCATAGTAATGTTTTCTCTAACACTACAATGTGTATATTCAGCTAGCTCTCCCTACCAGATACTGTTCCAGACCTTGTGCTTGTTTTTGAGATATCTTTAGCCCATCTAGGATTCGAACCCAGGGCTATATTAGTATCAATTCATGAGCAGTCATACCATAATTTTAAAGAAAGAAACGAGATATTCGTAATTTGTTGTAATAATTATAATTTTCATTTTGAGCAACAATAATAACTATATATGTAACGATAATACTAATGACTAAATCGATTAAAAAATTAACTTTTTGAATCATACCTTGACATCAATATCTCCAATTTTATTTTCAGCCCTGATGATCGGCCTACCGACCATTGACGGGAATATGAAAGCGGGGAAGTTGCTACCAGCATATCCGCACTTCACGAACTAAAACCGACAGTAACTCATGAGGAAAACGGTGATTCGATTGCTTATCACAACCACCATTTTACTAACATATTTAAGCTGAACTTACACCAGTGCCGTTGTCGCAAACAATAACTTTTCTTCCCTTGTCATCCATATTTCTTAATTTAAGGTAATTGTGCTAATAATTAGTTAAAATTTAAATATTTTATGATAAACAACTAACAGACTTAGCCCCCCACTTGCCTTCTGCCTTGCATGTGTCATTTTTCTGAATATGACAAATCGCCTATATATTGCTAATTCAAAAAAATCCTTATTGCAATAAAATAAAGTTGATTTCTACAAATAGAGTTCTATTTCTGCTTTCTGATTACACTGACACACCTACAAAGTCATAGATTTATAGAATATTTTTAAGAAATTTCATGGCTAGATAACTATTACTTTTCAGTAGTATTAAATTAATATTAAAATCATAGCCCACCTGAATGACGATAAGTATTATAATATACTAGCTTCATCATCATTATCATTCAGCCTATCGCGTCCTCTGCTGGGCCGTCACAAAGTGCGGTCTTGTACTGGCTGCATCCAACGACGCCCAATAATCTTCACCAGGTCATGAGTCCACCTAGGGGGGTATCCGTCACTGCGTTATCCGATATGTGGTTGCCGCTCAAGAACCCCAGCAGATATAAGTTCGTAGAGTGATGCGGCCTGCCCATTGCCGCTACAGCGTACTAATTTTTTATGTTAACGAAGCATAATACAGTCTATTAGGTCAGTAGTCATATTAGATAAGAATTCCGAGGAATCCTAATATGATTATACAAAGACAGTGTAATATGACCATAGGTGGGCACAGTTAATCCAAAAGTTAACTTAGTTAATCGCTAATTTAAATTTTAACTTCGATAATCGTTAAAGCGTTAAATTTGCGAGAAATTAACGCAAGTTAAAGTTAACCGTTATAAGTTAACCAATTAAAACTTATACTGCTTTTAGGCTGAAAGAAATCGATAAATTCTACAACATGTAGTGAAATTATGTTGGCATGCATCTGTCAACACTAGCTTGGGACACGCTACTGCCGGTGGCTGCGATACCAAAAGATTCACCAATACCTTACGATACTTTTTGACATAGTAACCATGTGGAGGTAAGAACATATCCTTTCTGCTGTTATCATAAACTATATTAGAAGAATTCACAGCAATTGAAGAAAGCTCGGAATAAGTTTCCTTTTTCGCGGGGCGGGGCGGGGAGCGGCTTAGTCTTGATTAGCGACGTGGCCACCTAGCGGGACAACGTCCGCCGTGACGTCATTGTCCGTTGGGCAGTCCCGTTGGAGAGACCTCGGTACGATGGTTGGATCATCGAGGCTTTTCGGCCGGTACTGATGGAGTGATTGGGCCGGCGGCACGATGTACTTTCCTTCTGACTGAAGCAGGTATTGGCGGGGCATAGTAGCTTCGCCAAGTACCTGCATGCGGTCGTGAGGAGAGAAAGCTCACCGTCCTGCCACAATTGCGATTGCGACGAGTACACGACACAGTACACACAAGGTGTGTACCGCGTGGACAAAGCAGCTCCTTGAACTCGTCGCAATCAATGGTGCCTATCTGAAGCTGCTGACTATGCTAGGGCGATGCACGATGGCGTCAGGATATGGGACGTGGTTGCCGCCTTCCGTGTGACAGTTACGTCTTAGAAAGAAGGGGCAGATCGTAGGGTTGGCGTAGTTTATGTTATTTATTCAAAAATGTATAAATATTCAACGTTTTACTTTTCTTTCTTAGTTGATCCTTCAAGGCCTTTTATCTCAGTATTTCTCATACCGCACGATAAAGGTGCAGGTTTTATTTCGATACATATACTCATATACAGTATTGCATTTTCCTATTTTAGATGGCCATAGAAACTCCTAAACTAAACGAGATAAAACCATCGAGTTTGGACTCGTTTGAATAGTCTTGACAAGCACTCTCGTGTTAAGTGATATCCAGAATCTAAAGATGAAGTTCCAAGAACTCTCTTGGAGTTACGGAGCTGTGTAAAGATCGTTGATATGGGCGTCAAAAGCATTACTCTGCAACCTGTCTAAGAGAAGGAAAACTCCAAAATAATTCCTGGAATCAAATTTCCGTCAGGCACAAGTAAGGTCCAAGCAGTAACAGGGGCGTACCCAGGTTCTGGGCCAGGGGGGGGCAAGTCAGATTTTTTATACGCTAGGTGCTTATCTATACATATAAAAGGAGAAGCTGACTAACATATCAACGCAGAGCCTAAAATATAAGAGCTAGAACCTAGAAATCTTGCACAGGGGTTCCCTTTATAGCGTACGGGAGCACTAAGAAAGGATTTTCGAAAATTCCTCTCTTAACATTTTATCTTTTAGGGGGAAGAGGGGGTAGCTGCCCCCCCCCCCTGCCCCTACCAGGGTACGCCCATGAGCAGGAATAAGCAGCGGTATGAAAAGCATCCAAGTGAAAGTGAGGCCGTGCTGATGAACTGAATGGCAATAGGGTGTCAACAGTCGTGTAAAGTCTTTGAGGGGCTTTTAATTGAAGAACTGGACAGTATAAAAGTAACCAGTACAATACCGTGTAGCAATGATGCAATATTAGATATGCAGAGATTGTGTCATATATAAAAATTTGAAAAATAAAATATTAATAAAAAAAAATCTCAAAAACAAGCTTTTATTTAAATGCTCTAAAACGAACAAAACAAATTTTGAATGCAATCAAACCCACCATTTTATTAAATTATAAAATTTATATTGATATAAATAAAAATTTGTCCCGAGAACACAAATATTGTTGGAATGAAATATTACTTAGTAAGTAGATAGGTAGGATGTTGTTTGAAATCTCGCGACCAGCAAATGGTGGGTTTGACTGCATTCAAAATTTTTCTTCGTTTTAGAGCATTTAAATAAAAGCTTGTTTTTCAAACATTTTTTTTAATTAATATTTTATTCTTGCTTGCTTCCTAAGATAATAATACTACAAACAAATAATAGAGGAATTTTGGTGAAAATGCGAGAATAATATCATATCTATGAAAATTGTATCGTTCTGGCCATTGAAACTTAAAAACTGTTCTTATTACCAGCTTACGAGATAAACGATTTAGATTAAGAAAAGTAGAAATGGAAAATACTAGTTCAGCGCTAATAGTTATTTTAAAGACTAATCAAATTAATTAAACTGAAGGACTTTGTATCCATGGTTGTTAATAAAAACTAATAAAAAGTTTAATCAAGTTGACAGATTGTTGAATTTTCAATTTTTCACGTGTTTCTGTTTTGTTATGAATATATTTTTTTAGAATTAAGTGAAAATGAAGCACAAGAGATTCGAGGAGAACATATTAGTTGATGAGGCGTACACAAATTATGGTCAAACAGATAAAAATGCCGATCAAAAGAAATCTCAAGGCATTGCGAAGCATTTTGCCGAAACATTAGAATTTGAAGATAAAAAGAAATGGTATCATCAGGTTAGTTCTTAAATGCTCAACGTCGATATATAAGAAAAATATTAGTTAGAAATGTAATATCACAATTAATTATCAACGTGTAAAAATTAGCCTCAAATATTGTTTTACTACATACTGTCCAGCCTTAGAACGTATAGAAGGATAGTCGGTACTTTGAGTGGTTAAAAACATGAAGCCAATAATACTACATACGCGTAGGCGATTACACACGTACACACGCACATTACTATACAAATTATGAAATCAAATTTTGTTTTTATTAACATAAATCATCAAATTACTTTTAAAATAAAATGTTAATACATTTTTTATCTTTTTCAAATGTGTTGTGACACCATTTGAAGGCACAAACCGTCATACTTACCTATTTATTTTTTAAGAGTTGTAGAACGGTCCGGCGTAAGCTCCATTAGGCTCGAATTGCTTCATTTTTTGTGCGCGAACTTACCTTCTATACGTTATTATTCTAATTCCAGCATAGTGCATCAAACATGTTGCATTGTTATGGAGAAATTTCCGTCTTTATTATAACTAAACCTAGTTGATACACTGTAAAATATGTTCGTAAGGATTCTCTCTAATGCAGGGATGCACAGACTTATTAAGATTAGGGGCCACTCGGGCAAATTATGAACTGATGGCGGGCCGCCAGAAGTATAGGTAATTAAAGACAATAAAGAATTGATAATCTGGAATAGAATTTAATATTTTGCGAATGTACGAGAGTATTATTTTTGCTGTCGGCGGGCCACCAGTATTCGACCGGCGGGCCGCGGTCTGTGCATCCATGCTCTAATGGAAAGTTGTTCCCTCCAAAGAAAAAAATTCTTTAATATTTGAAATATCCATCTTTCTTTCTTTTTCAACAAACCAATACCCAGCACTAAGGAAATAATCTTTATCTTGCGCGACTTTGCAAACATATAATTAACGAACACAAATTACATCCAGTCTCAGAATAAACAATTAGTAGATCGCACAGTGTTGTCCTGCGCAGGATATAAACCCATGACAATGGCATGGTAGCTCAGTATCTGAACTACATACTACGTTAGCTGTGCAAACAAAATAAATTGAGTGTTTTAGATATTTCATATATAATAAGGATTGTTTTATTGATAGTCAAGTTCTTATACATGGTGTATCAGGTTATGGGGCAACTGGTCAAATGGGAGTTAGACAATGGTGTTAGGAACTCAAGAAAAATCTGAAATAAAAATATTGATTTGTTAATGATTAGAGACGTTAATGAGTTAGAGATATGTAAAGTTTTCAATTTTGTCATTGCTTTTTCGTGTAAATCTGATTAAAATGTACAAAGTCAGTGATACTTAATCTGCAACACATCCGTACTTTGTTAAATGATCATTAGAAATTGAATAAATTAATGATTATGTTCGCATAAGCAATACAAACTTTGCTTTAAATCAGCTGATCGGCTGATGACTGTTGACGAGGTGCCTTTGTACGCAATTCATACCTATTAATACTGTTGAAGCTTTCTAATTATGATCTATGATCGTTAAACTACAACATACTCGAGTATGTTGTAGTTGCACCATAACCTGATACACTCTGTATAATAATAAAAAGGTTATACTAGTAGTCCGCTGTGTTGTGGCGGTCCTGAATATGACCAACCCTTACCTTACTCGAGTGTTGTAAAGGATATTTTTTTTGTGTGACTTAGTTGTTAGCCTCAGATGGCTATGACAACTTTACCCATACTGGTGGGTGAGCACTGAGGGCTCTCAACCTGTATTTGTAAAGGATGACTTAGGAGGTTTATTTATAACTTACATGGTTCATCTCTTTCTGAGCAGAACAACAATGACTAGTAGTGCCTGTACGTATTTTCATTCATTCCTGCAAGTGTTGGTAATCATTACTGACACATGTAAATACAGTGGATTTCATTAATAACGACCTTGGTTGTAACGACTTTTCGGTTATAGCGACTTCGAACTTGGGTCCCTAGAATTTATAGCATACTTTCGTAGGAAATTCATTCGCAAATAGCGACTCCGGATATAACGCCTAATTTGGGTGTACGGACTTGTTTTTATGAACTATTTGGGACAGATTCCTAGAAATTCCTTTCGAATGTTGCGACTAAGTCGGCAAAGGCACAAAGTCTCGTTCATAAGATTTAACTATTAAGCTTTCTTATCTTTTGTTTACATTTGCAGATGATCAAATGCTTTGTTTGTGTGTAGCGTTACTTAGAAATTAAAATTATGAATGAGTTACGTAGCTATTTCCAGTGAGTGAACAGTGTTTCTTAAACTTGTGAAAATGACTTCTAGACGTACATTTACTGTTAAAGAAAAACTGATTTTGGATATAGAGACCTCCGGATATAGCGACGACATTAAAATGGTCCCTCCGCCGTCGTTATAACCGAAATACACTGTACATAGTATTCATTGCAAGAGAAATCCGACAGAAAATAAAAGCTGTTACCAACTTCATTTTTGAAGTGAAACTTTTTTAAAATCATTGTGATTTCAATCTCAATGAAATGAAAAAGCAAGTCCATAGAGACACAAACACACATAAAGGATAATGTATTAAGGATAATGGAGTTTCACTTCTGATATGTGTACTTTGTATGCACACTTTTTTTTATACTTAGTTATTTCTGTTTTAATTCATTTTTATGTAATCTATTGTGACATTTAATTATTACAATTTATACATATATATTTTAGTTATCAGAAGAACCGGACTCAATAACTACTACACTTAGCCAGGAGAAGATAGAAGAGATCAGAAAAGAAGCCAGCAGTGCTCTTCATGGTGATACTTTGGCATATGAAACAAGTAAGTAAATGTTGTGACTGAATAAGAAGATGATTCACCACCACTTTTAATGCCCACGATTGTCATAAAAGACGACTAAAGGATATAATATGCATTTAACATCTATACAAGCAAAGATAAACTCAAAATAAAACCCTATACCATCATCACAGCCCACACACATCCCACTGTTGGGCTCGGGCCTCCCCCACAATGGGAGGGAATTTGACCTACTATACGTACTATACCATGCTGGTCAGACATGTTGGTACAGGGTTACATTTCGATATCCCTTAGTCGTCTTTTACGATATCCACAGGCAAGATAGGGAGTGGTGAATTGTATTCTTACTCCGTCACCACACAGATAACCCTATACCAATCCAACTGATAAGTGCGGTACCGTGGATCAATTTCCTTCACATTGTGGAGGAGACTAGCAGTGATGGGCTGAGATGATGATGAAGTTAAGAAATCTTCAGAGTCTTGCGCACAGCTTGAGTAGCTGAGGCAGCATTTATTTTTTACTTTAAGGACGGCCCCCATATCTTGTCCGTGGATGTCGAATGTACGAATGTACACGAATGTAGTATCTCTTCAAGAAAATTCGAAATAAAACCATACATCAACACCTCAATTTCACTTGCATTTTTGAGGAGGCGCAATCCCAGCAGTAGGGTGTATATGAGCTGAAATGATGATTTTACTTTTCACCTACAAAAGTTTATCTTAAACCAAAACTACAACACTTATGTACATCTAGTACCTATATCATCATGAGAAAAGCTTGACAATATTTTTTTAAAATCACCATAACCTGAGACACTGTCGTCAACTCGTAACATCCCACTGCTGGGCTCGAGCCTCCTCCACATGCGAAGGGAAATTGACCTCACTATACCATGCTAGTCAAACAGGCTGTCATAGGATTTTGTTTCGAGTTTTCTTCTTTTGTATAGATGTTATATACGTATTATATTCCTTAGTCATCTTTTACGACATCCACGGGTAAGATAGTGAGTGATGATTTGTATTCTTACTCCATCACCATACAAAATTACACTGTGGAATCTAAATGGCTGTTTACCTAAAATGTATGTACTCAGTTAATCATTCTTAATATCCCCACATAACTAAAAACAATATCAGGTTGATCGAGCTTGGCTCGGAGTATTTTTGTAGCATTTATTTAGATATATATTAATAAAAAATAAAAAAATAAATAATGAAAATTATATAAAAAATTACAAAAAGAGAATAATAATAACACCGAGATTCGATCCGACGCCGTTTGTCGCCGATGTCAAAAATAAAACGAAACCAGACTACTTCGCCACTGAGCTATCGTAACTCATGACATTGATGGCAAAATTTGAATTCATATTCTTTTAAAATTTAATGTCATTATATTGTCTGCCAAAAACACTGACAAAACAACATTTTCTATACATAAAACCTAGCTAGATCGATTTTTTGGGCCCGAATCCTCTAATATGCCAAATTGTTTCAACAAAATCATTGGAGCCGTTTCCGAGATCCTGAAAATATATATATTTACAAGAATTGCTCGTTTAAAGATATAAGATACATTTAGAAAAAAAGTCTGATAATTAGACATTCTTAAGTTGGTCTAACATGCAACGGTATTGTTCCCAACATGCCTACGACATAGCATTCGTATTGAATCGCAATAATAGGTAAAACAAAATAATTTTAGGCATAACACCTCGAAGATCTGTGTCGCACCTCACCCGCTCGCGTTCCGCACCCCTTTCTTCTTTTGTGATGCTCCCGAGTCGCGCGACCTTGGCACGGTAATATAATCTACCTGTAATCCAACTTCATACAAACTGACGAAACGCGAGCTATACCTACGCGCCTCGATCTCGGCATGCGCTCGGCATGTAGACAGTTGCGACTGTGCTGCAGTGACGAACGAACGGTGTGTTGTTTTTTTAACAATAACTGCGCGAATTTTACACTAAAATACATAATTATACACATATTTAATATGACAAGTAGGGTATATTGTGCTGTTTTTGGTTGCATGAATTCGTCAATAACGAATCCAGAGATAACTTTTTTTAGATTACCTGGAAACTCTGAAAGGTAAGATTATAAAATAATTTTACTTACTAGTAGGTAGGTACATAATGTGTGTCGTTTTAATTTCCTTTTATCTCCCGAAAAAAAGTTGTCTGGATTAATAAATAAAGTGAATAAAGTGATTGACACGAGTGAAATAGATAGTTATAGGCGGTTCATGAATCATGTTACGGTACGCTTGTGTTAAAACTCATAATGTGTTTTGTTTTGTTAGTTTATATAATTCAAAGTAAAGACGTGGTATTTTATTATTAATAATATATGTTTATTGTACTATGTGTATGAATAGTACTAGAAAAAAATAATTTGACCGTCTGTCTGTCACTAGATAATTTAAATTTATAGACCGATTTGTTATTTAAACATAAACATGTTTTTTTTTTTTAATTAAAACTCCATCATCATCGTCTTGCTCTTATCCCAATTACTTGGGGTCGACGCAATATGTCATCTGTTTTGACATATTGCAAAAAGTTTCGGCAATGACTTTTATGACCGGCCGCCTGCCTGACGTCAACCCTCCTTGGGAATGTAATCGTTGACCCAAATGGTACCAGATGGAGTTGGTCCGGGTCAATCTAGGGCTCTTAGTCGTCTTTTACGACACCCACGAGCAAAGCAAGGGTTGGTAGTATTCGAAGCCGCTACCACACAGCACATTTTTTAATTAAAACTACCAATCAAAAATCAACACGCATTCTTATTGAACACTTCCTATTCAATTCACAAAGTATTTTATCTTAATATATATAAATTTCCCGTCACGATGTTTGTCCGCGATGGATTCCTAAACTACTTAACCGATTTTAAATTAAATTGGCACGCCGTGAGCAGTCTGGTCCAACTTGAGAAATAGGATAGCTTAGATCTTTAATTATAGTCGCAATTTTATTTTATTACAAATTATTTGTCTATAATTAATTGACAGTCACAATTATCTGTTAACTCCAAAAGATTCTAACAGATGGCGATATCTGTTGACTGGATTTAAGTAATTTGTGTGTACTCAATGAGATTCGAGAATGATTTAGATTCACAATTGGATCCGGTAGGTGGCGCTTTATTTGAACAGAACAACGTCTGTTGGGTCAGCTAGTTTGTTTATATAAGAAAAGTATATACAAAACTAAATGGAAACAAAGTAGGCAAATGTAATTAAAATGCTGGAGAAGGGCAGCCCTATCACATGTTTATGTTTAGGCATTTAATTCAAGGTTACGGCCGAGATACATTACTGGATTGATGACTATACTGTGACCTTGGTCTATTTTTTAATAGGTCAGTTAGCATGCCACCGTACCTACGGTCAATGCCCTTAACCACATGTCACAGTTATGCAAAAATAATATTTTAAGGAAACGTCGAGGATTGCAAAGGACAAGAATTTATGTTTTTATTTTATTGTATAAATGCTATAGTATGATTCTATATCATCTACTGAGTATGTACGTTTCGGGAAAACAGTCAATTAGATTCCACAGTGTATAGAAGAAAAAAAATTATACTTTGTAGAAGAGAGTAACAGTATCTGCTATTTATTTTTTCAGAGACTAACAGAAGTGGATCATCTGATCATCAATGGGCTAAGACTCTATTAAATAAGGGTGCAATAGGTGACAGAGTAGCAGCGGCCACTATACTTATACAGGTTATTTATTTATATTAATTTCCATCACAGTAGGTAAGGGTCTACCTGTTCCCCTGGTATTGCAAAGATCCATTTGCGGTGCCAAGCTCAAAGTTGCTCAGCAGGCTATGCTCGGGATTACTCTGTGAGATAGAATCTGAAATAGGGAAAGCCGTAGAAACGCGAGTGTAACTGACATAGCACAAAGAATTAGCACGCTGAAGTGGCAATGGGCAGGCCACATGGCTCGACGAACCGAAAACCGCTGAGGAAGAAAGGTTTTCGAGTAGAGACCACGTATCGGACAAGGCAGTGTAGGACGCCCCTCCAGTAAGTGAACCGACGACCTGGTGAAAGTTTCTGGGTGTCGTTGGATGCAGGCGGCCCAGGACCGCACTCTTTGGCATAACCTGAGGGAAGCTTACGTGCAGCAGTGATGATGTGCGGTAGTATCACTTACCATCAGGTGTGCTGCTTGCTTAGAATCAGCACCCTGAAGTGGCAATGGGCGGCCCGCCCCCCTCGCCTTTGTGCTATGTCGTTTATATGTTATGTTGGTTATATTACTTAATGAATATTTATTTCTTTCGCAGGACAATCCTGTATATAACTTGACAGCCTTAAAAAATTTAATAAATAATGTGAAGCCTGCCAAAAAGAAGGACGGTATCATTATTATTGGTAAGTTATTGTATCTGTACATTAATACAAATAAATAAAACTGAAGTGTCTGTTTGTAATGTCAAAATACTGGGCTTTTTTCATGCTCACACAGTTATTTGCACGACCCCTATGCTTAAAAACGAATTTAAATTTTTTTTGTCTGTTTGAGTTAATCTTCATAACGGTTGGACCGATTTTGATAATACTTTACACCACACAAATATACAGAGATTATTATGATAGAACTTAAACGATACGTTAGAATGTCAGCAAGCCTTCCCCACAATTAAAGGGAAATTGAAAACTATGCCGCGATTGTCAAACGTGTTGGCTTAGGGCTTTATGTTGTCCGGCGGAGTTGTGAAACGGTTCCATAACCTCGTCGTAGCCGAGGCATAGGAACAGCGTGTGGTTTTTAGCTGGTAGTGGCGCTGTTAATAAATCAACTTTGAGCCTGGCATACTCCATCTATCAAAGGTGGGCATGCCTAAAAATTGCATTATGCCACACGAAAAAAAAAGCGGGCTTTATGTTGAGTATTTCATTTCTTGTGTCATCATCATCATAGGGCAATTGACTTACTATATGCTGGTCAGATATGTTGGTACAGAGTTTTATTTCGAGTTTAACTCTTCTTGTATAGATGTTGTATGCATATTATAATCCCTTAGTCGTCTTTTACGACACCCACGGGCAAGAAATGGGGTGACGCATTGTATTCTTATTCCGTCACCACACGGAAAATGATGTTATCAAATCAAATCATGTTATCAACACATGATTTGTCTAATGTGACCAGACGTCTCCTTTCCAGGTTGTCTGTCACTTTGTCCTGGGCCGCACCAAAAATTCCAGGTTTTTCAAACAGAGCATAAATGATTATTAGTTATATTGATAGCGACGTTCTTGTTTTTCTTTTTAAGTTCAAAGTTTTAACTGTATCTACAAGACATTTCACGTGTTCTTGTTGTTTTCTAGCATTTTACCTATTTCTGCATATAAATCTGAAACAGAAAATAACGGGACAGTTTTTTTAAAAATTTGGTTATATTAGATAACTAGCAACCCGCCATCGCTTCGCTTCGGTTTCAGTCGTCTTTCCTGCGTAGTTCCCGTTCCCGTAGGAATACCGGGATAAAATATAGCCTAGTTTACTCCCTGATATTATAGCTTTCCATTGGTGAAAGAATTTTTGAAATCGGTCCAGCCGTTTTGAAGATTACCCGGAACAAACAGACAGACAAAAAAAATAAAAAGTGTATTTTAGGCATATGTATAGTGCAAATAACCGTGTGAGCATGAAAAAAGAACTATTATTTTGATATTACAAACAGACACTCCAATTTTATTTATTGGTATAGATTATACCGTTTGTCGGCTTCTATGACACCTACGGGTAAAAGACGAGGTGTTGATTTGTATTCTTCTCTGTGATCTGTAAATTTTGTTTATATAAAAGCTTCACATTTTTTTCACAGATGCGTTATCGGAACTACTAATAACAGAGTTACTAATACCTGATGCGAAGTTGAGAACATTTGAACAGCATCCCTTAGGGAGGCTGGATGAGATGACATCGGGGAATAAACAAGCAAGACGGAACATACTCAAACTTTGGTATTATGAAGATCAGTTGAAGGAATTGTATGGAAGTGAGTTGTTTGTTTATTACACCTTCACGTCTAAACTACAAAATGGATTTTAGAAATTATTTTATTAATAGAAAGCTACATTATCAGAGAGTAACATAGGCTAGCAATTGTTATACGCGGAGATCGAGTGGTCGTTAACTTTTTTTTTGGGTGACAGCTCACCCAAAAAAAAAGTTAGCCCACTCGCCGGCCATTCTGTCCGGGACGAGGAAAGAGCGGCGCGGGGCCCCATAACCCACTGTATGCCCTCACCGTTACATGTCGACTCAATGCCCGTATCAGGTTGCCATTCACGCCATGCAAAGACATTGCTAACCACGATTTATTCCTCACCATATCATAGGCCTTTTCGAAATCGATGAAAGCGCAATAGACCGTCTGGCTTTAAGCTAGAAATGTTTCGGCTATGCAACGCAAGAAAAGGACCTGATCCGTACATTACATTTCGTTTTTGGATCCTGCTTGCACATCGCAGACTCTTATCCGTCTCTTTTGAAACTTTTTGCATCAGCACCTTTGCATATAGTTCGCCGACCTCTTTTTTTGTGGAATGGGTTTTGGTCAGCGCACCGGCCGTCTGGCTTCGTTCGACGAGGGGCGACGCGCGGCTCCATAATCCACCTGTAGCCACGTCGCCTTCGTCGTTAGGCCGACTACCGGTGCCGAATTCCTTGTCCTCGGTGGTCGGCCTGACGGAATACCTTGTGGAGTACTCTCTCCTTTCGGCGTCCCTTTCCCGGGACATCGATCGCTGTCGTGCGGTCAGCTTCTTTGCGGGTGGCGCACTCATCCCCGGCCCAATTACCCGCTGCCCTGACTAGTTAGACATGTTGTGTATAAGGTTTTATGTAGAGTTATTCTTTTCTTGCATAGATGTTAAATGCATCTCTTATCTCTTAGTTGTCTTTTATGATACGGCCAAGAGAAGGATGTACGGAGTAAGAGATTCATAGTGGTAGGATCCCACCGTTGATACTGGCAGTTGTTTAGCTACAGCTGCGGCCCACAGCTCCTTGTTATTAGTAGTCGGCCCGACGGAATACCCTCGACGATCTTTTCCCGGGACGTTGTTCGCTGTCGCGCGGTCAGCCCTTCTGCGTGTGACAGACTAAAATCTCCCAGTCCGGTCACCCGCAGCCTCGGCTAGGGCGAGTTCAAATTCAAATCATTTATGATGCATAGACCCCGAGAGGGCACTTACATATTGTCAATTTTACAAAATAAAATTAAATTTTCCAATAAAAATAAACTACCACCGGATCGGAACGCGACCGCTACTGAGAAGATCCGGCAAGAAACTCAGCGGGCTTGTCTATTATTTTATTTTTTTTTTCTTCTTACTAGATATAAATTTGTGTACAAGTTTTGTAAGACCTAGCTCCAGTGTGATGCACTTCGAACTGCAAGATACTTAATATAATTCAAATTATTATGGCTGGACTAGATCCACAAGCGGCACCCGATCACGAGTTAACTACTAGAGCAGCCATCACTCCCCTCAACCACTATGGAGGGAAGGGAGAGACCCGCTCCACGCAGCTACCGCAAGTAGATCCTTCAGTGAGCATGACCAAGACCATATGTTACAAACATGTTACAAACGATGAAAATGCAAAATTTCGTTAGGCAAAACAACGCTACGCTTTACAATATTAGAGTTATTAAAAAAGAGTTTATTTAAAATAACAAGGAAATTGCATAATGAGGAGCTGCTCACAACCAATCTGTATTATCATCTACATAATCCGAGATTTCATAATAAGCTTTCTTACAAAGTCTATTCTTGATAGCTTTTTTAAACTTTTTTGTTGGCAGGTCTCGGATATCTTTAGGTAATCTATTGTAGAAACGTATACATTGCCCCATGAATGATTTGCTAATTTTTTTTGGAGACGAGTAGTATGTACAACTAGTTTGTCCTTATTCCGAGTATTCATTTCATGAATTCACCGATGCTGAGAAGGCTTATGCCGCGCTAATTGGCGCAGTCTTGTTGCGACCAATTTGATGAATGTTTTAAAATATTTTAATTAATTTCAGCTTATGTGGAGGCATTGAACAAGTTCGCGCACGACTCTGTTGAAGCTAATAAAGAGAAAGCAGTCAGCGCCATGTCTTATTTATTAATGCACCATCCTGAGAGAGAAAAGGTATTTCATCATCACCATAGCTTATATATTCCACTTCTGAGCTCGAGCCTCCTCCACATCATCATCGCAGCCCACATACGTCCTACTATTGGGCTCGGGCCTCCTCCACAGCGGGAGGGAATTTGACCTACTATACCATGCTGATCAAACATGTTGATATAGGGTTTCATTTCGAATTTTCCTTCTCTTGCACAGATGTTATGTGCGTATTATATCACTTAGTCGTCTTTTACGACATCCAGGGGCAAGATAGGGAGTGGTGAATTGTATTTTTACTCCATCACCACACAGAAAGCCTCCTCCACAAATATTGACCTACTATACCATGCTGGATCATCATCATTCAGCCTATCGCCGTCCACTGCTAGACGTGGGGCTCCCTCATGTCTCGTCATAAAGTGCGGTCATGCGCTGACTGCATCCAACCTCGCCCAACAACTTTCACCAGGTCGTCGGTCCACCTAGTGGGGGGCGTCCGATACGTGGTCGCCACTCGAGAACCTTTCTTCCCAGCAATTGTCGGTTCGTCGAGCGATATGGCCTGCCTATTGCCACTTCACCGTGCTAATTCTTCGTGCTTTGTCGGTAACACCCGTTCTTCTACGGATTTCCGTGTCTCGGATCTCGCAGAGAATTCCCGAGAAAAACCCGCTTTGAGCTTAATTATGAGGCCCACATATAGGGACCACGTTTCCGTGCTGTAAGTCATCACTGGTAACACACACTGGTCGTAGACTTGTGTTTTTAGACACTGAGGTATGTTGGATGAGTAGCTCCACTTAAATTTACCGAACGCTGACCAGCCGAGTTAGATTCGTCGGCTGACCTCTTTCTTGAAATTAGACCTACTTAACTGCACTGTTTGTTCAAGCTAATATTACTATTAAAAATCATTATTGCAGATGCTATTGACAAATATAATAAATAAATTGGGTGATCCAAGTCAAGCGGTGGCCAGCAAGGTAATATACCATCTCTGCCAATTACTGTTCAACCATCCAAACATGAAAAAAGTCGTTTTGGCTGAAATTGAGAAGATGTTGTTCAGGTAAGCTTATAATTTCACACTTTCCATTAAGAGTTCTTGTACAGTTTTGTTATCTATTAGTGGTGGTCGTTGAATAAACGAACAGTTTTTTTCGACTGTTTCTTTGCCGTGAACTAATAAACCAGTTTATAGTTGACTGATAAACATGTTTACGTATGAACGGCTTCGCGAAACGGTCGTCATATCAACGAATGACACGAACGCGACGACTTGCAACTATTCGAAAGCGCCCGAATCGGCCCGAACTTGGAAGACGAGATGCGCGCGCGCTCGCACGGCTCGCTACGCTCTTTACCCGCCCCGCAAACCTCACCGCCCGTAGGCGCGAGTCGAGCCGAAATCATAACGCATAGATAGATTGATTGCAATTCATTGAACTCTGCTATCATGTGATGGGACTATCATTACATATTGAAGCGTCAATGTATATTGTACAATGAAACTGTTGTCTAATATCGTTGAAGTTTCGTTGTCCTTTACCAATGGACGATCAACGTACGTCATAATATAAACTAAACGTCTCGTCTTGTCTAAGCGTCTACGACGCAAACTAGTCGAAAATTAGACTGTTTATTCAACTAGTTTACCATCGACGATAAACGGTCTCGTTGCGTCGACTGTAAAATCGTCGACGACCCACTACTATTATCTATATTTAAATACGTGAAGCAAAAACTTTGTACCTAGTCCATTGAAATGTTACAATTTAAAGACCGAGTATTGCATTTTTTAGAGGACGCAATTTTATTTTTGGGACATGTGTGGGGGGTCAATAGAAGCTTAACCTCAAGTTTGTGGGGTCGCCACCCTTGTCCCCCGGCCGCCATCTTGGAAAAAGGGGTGAAAACACTTTTTTCGCGATATCTCGGAAACTATGCGTCTTACAAAAAATTTGTGAAATCATAATTTGTAGTAAATTGTTTTGCCTACAAATATGTTTATATAACTTTTTGCCCTAAATGAAAAATTAAAGAAGTTATAAGCAAAAAAGTGAGAAATTTTTTATAAAAATTTTCTTTTTTGTTCTATAACTTTTTTTATACATTTTACAAAAAAATTACTTGAGACCAATCTTGTAGATGATCTTTTGAGGAAAATTTTCCCTATAATTTTTTTTAATTTCATTCATTTAAAACGCTGTTACGGCGCACCAAAGTTGACCGGATTCGTCAATGCTCATGAGAATTCGGTCAAAACGAAATGTTATTATAATTAATTAATAAATTGTTATTTAATTATTAATGTATTAGCTAGCTTATTTTTTATTTTTTTTTTTAGATTATGATTTCTAACTATAAATATCATTGTGTTTCAGATCAAATATTTCTTCCCGTGCACAGTATTACGGCATATGCTTCCTCAATCAGTTCTTCTTGGGAAAGGATGATTCTCAGATAGCCGAGAGTCTCATCAGAATATATTTTTCATTCTTCAAGGCTTCCATCAAAAAGGTAAATTGGTCCTTCCGATAATTCTTAAGTATGTTAATATATTTGAGATTGAATTTCTCGCTAATGTTTTTGGAATAGGTTAAGGGTCTTAAGCTGATTCATCCGCCATCCGCAGTGGAGGCGGATTACTCGCCGAGCGAGCCATCATAGTCTACTTATAGCTTTCGGTGGTCCGTCCAATAGATGGTCAGAGAAAACATGGCGGTTCTATAATTTTTTTTTATTAATCACTAAAGCAGGTTACTTCACAAACATGTGATTAATAGACACAAATTACACACCAACTCAAAACAGGAGGAGTAGGACCATACTGTCGACAATTATCTGTCTACAGCCGCGGGCCGGTCCATCCGGGGTAGTACCACGCTCTCGCAGAAAATCGACGTCTGAGTAGTAGCAATTTGTTACTGCGCTTCGTTCGGTGAGCAAGGGAGCCGGAAGCCCAACTTTCTGATGGTGTTTGCGTGTGGAGGGTTTTGGTATCACCGAGCCTCAATGCACGCATTCACACTCCCTTCACTTTCTTCGCGGTAGGCAGCGGCCTTGTAAAGGTCTATGAGCGGCAGCAACACTTACTATCAGGTATATTGTCTGCTCGTTTGCCACCGTTTGCAATAAAAAAAATAAATAAACAACAATTTGGGTGTCGTACAAAGTATTGTCCTTCGTGAGAATCAAATTCGTTACACTTGGCGCAGTAAGTGGTTGTTTTAACTATTAAGCTATCTTTATAATGGTAAATATATGGTTTCTTTCCAGGGTGAGATCGATTCCCGTTTGATGTCTGCCATACTGACGGGTGTCAAACGTGCATACCCGTTCGCTAATAAAGAGCGATTATCGGAGACGCCCGCGCACGTGGATGCGATACACCGCCTCGTACATTTGGCCGGGATCAACATAGCCATACACGCATTGGCACTGCTGTTTCACATCAGCGATGCGTCTAAAGGGACTAGTGATCGGTGAGTTAATTTTGAACTATTTAGAATCCGCAATTTATAACATTAATTTTGACGCCGTGTGGTAACGTAGTAAGAATACAATTCACCACTCTCTGTCTTGCCGTGGATATCGTAAAAGATGACTAAGTGATATAATATGCATATAATATCTGTGCAAGAGAAGGAAAACTTGAAATAAAACCCTATACCAATACGTCTGACTAGCGTAGTATAATAGGTCAATTTTTCTCCTATTATGGAGGAGGCTCGAGTCCAGCTGTGAGATGTATATAAACTGTGATGGTGATGATGTAGTACTCGTGGGTGTCGTAAAATCCGACTAAGAATTGATCAAATATAGACCTGGATCTCTATTTGACGCCATCTGGTCAATAATTATATTCTCAAAGAAAGCTCACGTTAGAGTGGCAGCCGGCCATAAAAACATTGCTATATATGTACGATAGTAGAAGAATATGTACATATTATGTCGACTCCATAGAATTGGGGTAAGAGCAGTATGACAATGGTTTGCGGTCGCTAGCCTTCCTCGTGCATGGCGATAATACCTTCTTAACACACACAACAGAAGAAGCATTTGTGTATTTCTAGTGTTGGGTAGGCTATTTATCGAGGTACTGTCTCTTCTCTGTTCTCTTTACTCCCCCTTCGCATCGATTTGTAATCTCTTACCCTTCCTCTGCCTGCTCTCTCTCCCCCTCCTCTCCTTTCACTCACTTGCTCTCCGTGTCTTTCTCCTTTCTTCTCTCCTATACTCTACCTCTCCCTTATCCCTCTCTTCTCACCCTCACACTCCCTTTTCCTCTTTATTCCCCGTTCCCCTCTCCTTCCCCTACGTCTCTTCTCACCCTCTCACTCGCTTTCCCTCTACTCCGCCTCTCCCTCCGTTCACCTCCTTCCCTCTTACCTCTTCGCCCTCTAACTGACTACCTCCCTCCCTGCTCACCTCTATTTTTCAAAACATGTATCGTAAAGATATACGATAGAAATGAAACTTTTGAGTTACAGGGCAACATTTTAATTGTTTATCAGGCTTTCGTATAGACATTAGTCCATTGAAATGTTACACTTTTTAGGCCTTGCTTTGCGTTTTTTAGAGGACGCAATTTTATTTTTTTGATGTGTAGGGGGGGGTCAGTGTAAAGCTAAGACCAAGTTTGTGGGGTCTTTGTGGGAACTTGGTTTTAGCTTTACACTGACCCCCCCTACACATCAAAAAAATAAAATTGCCTCCTCTAAAAAACGCAACTTCAAATGTAACTTTTCAATGGACTACATAAGTTGTCTTAATTTTATTTATTTATTTAATTATTATAAAATACCAATGCTACATATTGATAAAACATAGCCCTACAAAACAAATAATATTAATAATATAAAATAAACAAATAAAACAAATAATATTGTTATCATGCATTTTTTTTACATTAAATTATTAAAGCAAAAAAGCGTTTGTTTCACTCAGATACCCGAAGATAAGCAGAGCATCTCACTCAATCTTTCACAATGTTTCCCCATACCAACTTTCGTCACAAAATGGCGGATTAAATTTCAAAGCTGAGAAAGCTTTATAAGAAGTTTCAATTCAAAAATTGAGTTTCACGACTAAATTAATTCCAGTTACTACACCGCCCTCTATCGGAAGCTGACTAACGCGGAAATCTTCAATACGACCCACTCGGCTCTACTCTTCTCACTCATATACAAGTCATTGAAACAGGACAAGAATATATCGCGAGTGTGTTCGTTTGTCAAGCGTTTGCTACAGCTGTGCTGTTACATGAGCCCGGCGCAGGCTTGCGGGATGCTGTTTCTCATCTCTCAAGTCTTGAAGGATGCCAATAAGAAGGAAGTTGTTAGGCTGGTGTGGACCAAACGGGAGATCAAAGAGGTTTGTTGTTTTTTAATATCCTTATATCATCATTATCATCATCATTGCAGCCCACATACGTGCCACTGTTGGGCTCGGGCCTACTCCACAATGGGAGGGAATTTGACCTACTATACCACGCTGGTCAGACATGTTAGTATAGGGTTTCGTTTCGAGTTTTCCTTCTCTTGCACAGATGTTATATGCCTATTATATCCCTTAGTTGTTTTTTACGACATCCACGGGTAAGATGAATTGGTGACGGGAGGGACACGGGAGTGGTGAATTGTATTCTTACTCCGTCACCACACGGAAATCCTATATTCTTATTTATTTATTAACCTTCATGCAACAATGCAATGGCGGACTTAATGCCAAAGGCATTCTCTATCAGTCAGCCATAGGTGATGCAGAGATGAAATAAACGTAGATGCATGTTCATACATGTCAGCTATATTATTGTAAAATGAAAAAGAAAATACATTTTGCATAGATAAATAGGTATAGGTCTTATATACCTAGTATTTTTTTGTAATGCTTACGCGATAGTTTAATTTATAAAGTGAATGACATTCACTTTATAAATTAAACTATTTTTACGAATTTTATCGCGTTTTTAAATGATTTTTGATTGCCCGACGTTTCGAACACTACAGCGTTCACAGTCACGGGCAGACTGTCCGCCATGAACGTTGAAAAGTATTATAATGCTATTTTGTGCACACACACAAATGCTATTCTTACTAATTTTATAAATGTAGTAATTTTCTTTGTTACGCTTTCACGCTTAAACCGCCGAACGGATTTCAAAAATTCTTTCACCAATGGAAAGCTATAATATCAGGCAGTAACATAGGCTATATTTTATCCCGATATTCCCACGGGAACGAGAACTACGCGGGTAAGGCGACTGAAACCGAAGCGAGCTGAGGGCGAGTTACTAGTATGATATATTTGTTTAATAGGTTGTATGGGATACTTTATACCCTCGCAAGGGTTAAAAATACAATATATCCTCATCCTATTTTCGCAGTCGCCAATCCGTTAGCAACTGCCGATTATGGTATTTGCTATTTCCCTTGTTTTCAATACTTGTAGATAACTCATGAAATAAATGTATGGAATTAACAAGTAATTATGTATCCAATATCTTTAGGAGATAAAAGAAGAACAGCCAGAACTTGATAATGAAAATGAAGACAAAGAGCAGAATGATCAAGAAGATAGTAGCATGGAAGTTAATAACACAACTAGTGCAGAAGATGAAATTAAAATTGAACAGAAGAAAGTTGATCTATTGCATGGAGATAAGAGAGATTTATTGCTAGGTAAGTAATATTAATGGAGTAAGAATACAATTCTCTACTCCCTCGTAAAAGAAGACTAAGCGATATAACAAGCATATGACATCTATGCAAGAGATGGATAACTCGAAATAAAACCCTATACCAACTTGTCTGACCAGTGTGGTGTAGTAAGGTCAATTTCCTTCCTATTATGGAGGAGGCTCGAGCCCAGCAGTGGGACGTATATAAGCTGTGATGATGATGATGAAGTGATATTAATGTTTTTTTTTTTATATTTTCCTTCGTGTGGTGACAGAGTAAAAATACAAATCACCGCCCCCCTTTCTTGCCTTTCGGTGTCTTAAAAGACGGCTAAGACATATAATATGCGTATAACATATATGCAAGAGAAGGAAAGCTAGAAATAAAACTGTATAACATAACGTCACCGTATAACAAAGGTGGCAATGGACAGCGCACATTGCTCGACGAACCGACCACCTCTGAGGAAGAAAGAATCTTGAGTGGCGACCATGTATCAGACGACGCTGTGTAGGACGCCTCTCCAGAGGAGGAAGACCAACCTAAAAGTTGCTGGACGTCATTCGACGTAGGCGGCACAGGACCGCAAGTGCGAAACAACAGGAAGGCCTACGCCCAACACTGGACGTATGACCCGTTCGTTATAGTCCTATTGTAGAGAAAACGCAAGCCCAGCAGTAGGACGCTTATGTTGAATATTATGAAAGTATTGTCTATTACTTACAGAGGATGATGAGGATGAATCTTATGTGGACCTCAAAATAGACGACCAAGGTAATGTAAAACCTAAGAAACGTAAGCAGTCCGCCATCACGCCGGGCTGGTTCCACGCGAAGGTCAAGATCGAGGCTGCGTCACAGCCTGATGCAGAGGTCAACAAAGAGTTGGAAGCTAAGATACAGTTGAAGAAATCTGTTAATATGGATAAGGTAAGGATATTTTAACACACACACGCGCACACATATAAGTATATCTTATATCTTTAAACGAGCAATTCTTGTATATATATATATATATATATATACAAGATCTCGGCAACAGCTCCAACGATTTTGATGAAATTTGGCATACTAGAGGTTTCGGGGCCAAAAAATCAATCTAGCTAGGTTTCATTTATAGAAAATGTTGTTTTATCGGTGTTTTTAGCTAATCAATACAATGACATAAAATGTTATTGACATTCTCTGAATAGGAATTCAAATTTCGCCGTCGCTATCATGAGTGACAAGATAATCGATTATTAAAAATTGATTATTACAAAAAAAATAATCGATTAATATAAAAATCGATTATTTTTCACATCCCTACCCAGCAGTGGGGCGTGTATGGGCTGAGATAATGATAATAATGATTAATAATCGTTAAATTACAGGAGATAACAGATTACAATCCGTTCTCTCGCAATCCTTCCTTCGCTGGTGCACATTGCTCTGCATACTTGGAGTTGACACTATTAGCCAAGCACTTCCATCCTACTGTAAAGCTGTTCGCTGAGAAACTTATCAACGGTGAGTTTATGATTATTTACACAATTATTGGACTACACAGATGGCGTAGTGATTAAGATACCGACCTACAGTGCCAGTGTCGAGGGTTCGAATCCCACGCAAAACAACATTGTGCGATCCACAAATTGTTGTTCTGAGTCTGGATGTAATTTGTGTCCGTTAATTATGTTTGTAAAGTCCCCCCGCAATACAAGGATAATTACCTTAGTGCAGGATGTTTTCTATAAAAAAAAAATGATTGTATAGATGGCGCAGTGGTAGTAACGAGATCTTCTCTCAAGAGTTCAATTGAATATCAAACTAATAAATTTCCGTGCGGTGACTGAGTAAGAATACAATTCATCACCCCCCTCTCTTATGTATATTTAAAAGATTAAGAAAAAAATGATTGCCCGCTGAAACGTGTAATTTGACAATATGTAAGTGCCCTTAAGGGGCCTATGCAGAATAAATGATTTGATTTGATTTACCCGGGAGGGGGTGATGTGTCGTAAATGACGACTAAGGAGTACCTAAGGGATATATTACGCATATGACATCTATGAAAGAGATGGAAAACTCGAAACAAAACCCTATAGCAATATGTCTGACCAGTATGGTATAGTGAGTTCAAATTCCCTCCTATTATGGAGGAGGCTCGAGCCCAACAGTAGGACGTATATTTTTTTTGTTTTATATGAGCCACAATGAAAATTATTTCTGGTGAGTATTACGCAATTAAAACTATTTTTACAGATTTTATTGCGGACTTCCTTTCGTGATCATGTACACTGAAAAGTTTTTGAAAGTTCGGGTAATCAAAAATTCTAACGCAATAAAATCACCCCCACTCTTGCCCATGGGGTGTCTTAAAAGACAACTAAGGCATATGATATAGGAATGACATCAATGCAAGAGTAGAAAAATCGAAATTAAACCCTATACCATCACATCTGACCAGCTTAGGGATGTGACTTGGAGGGAAAAAAATCGATTTTTCAAATAATCGATTTTGCTTTTGTTCTTTAAAATAAATCGATTATAAAATAATCGATTTTTCTCCCAACAGGATTATGATGCCCTTTTTTTATTTAGCTTTATTTTCTAATATAGTATGAAACAATCGTGATGACCTTTTTTTTTTAGGAAATCTGGCAGTGAATAATCGATTAATTTCGATCGAATTTCGAATAATAAAAAATCGATTAATAATCGATTTTTATTATTTTAATAATCGATTGTAAAAATCGATTATTTTTTGTAATTATCGATTATTATAAAAATCGATTATTTTTTCACATCCCTAGAACAGCTTTGTATAGTAGGTAAAATTTCTTATAAAAAGAAAGAGGAGGTATGTAGGCTGAGATGATGAGGCGATGGTTATGGTGTATCAAACCACCAAATTGCAGCAGTAATTCCTAGAATTATCAAAACTTACAAACTTTATATCTTTCCAAAATGAGTACAGATTAAATATTTTATATATATATCCATGTGTATTGATATCTTTGATTTTTCTAGAACAAATCATCCAGTACAGCGGTGACCCTCTAAAAGACTTCGCCGGAATACGATTTCTGGATCGCTTCGTGTTCAAAAACCCCAAAAAGCGTGCCGATAACCAACAAGATGATGGCGTAAAGAAAGTCAAGGGGTCGCATCCTAAATTCGCTGTTAGGAAAAACTATATTGCTAAGGGTATGTATATTAAGATAATTCAAATGCTATTTGGACTGCACTTTCACATAATGGCAGAGTTAGAATGCAATTAACACCTATCTTGCCGCGGATGTCCTAAAAGACGACTGAGGGATATAATACGCATATAACGTCTATGCAAGAGAGGGTTATCGCAAATTAAAACCACCGTACCAACCCATCTGACCAGCGTGGTATAATAGGTCAATTTCCCTCCTGTAGACGAGATGGCTTGAGCTGAACAGTGGGACGTATTTGACCTGAGATAAATGCTATTAGGCGTATTTTACATGAACTACAAGTACGGGCAAAGAAGTGGTTGACTAATTACTAAACTTGAGAATGTTCTGCGGTAGCCGTGTGGATTGCGTGGCTCTCTCTTCCCACCCAAGTGATTGAGGAGAGTGATGGCTTCTCTGGTAGGAACTTGTGATTGGATGTCTTTTATGGCATTTTCTCCAGGTATAACATTATATTTCAATTCAAAGTGCACAATGGAATTAAAAATGTTGTTTATAATTTTATGTAAAAGAAGTCTGTAAAAAAAGAAATCTGTTGTGTTTCTAGCCGGAATTTCTGACTAATCCTGTCGTAATCCAGTGGTAGTTTATTGAATTAATTTAAGATAAAATGTTAAAGTTGCCATGTACCCGACAAAAATCAACGTCTGAGTAGTAGCAATTTGTTACTGCGCTTCGTTTGGTGAGCGAGAGTCGGAAGCCCAAATTTTTGCGAGATTTTGGGATGCATTTAGTAACACCGAACACTCATTCACAGTCCCTTCACCTTTTTCACGGTAGGCAGCGCCTTGGCAAAGGTCCTCAAGGGTGATTAAATAAACTCTCTTCTTGCAAATAGGCATAAAAGTTCCGTTTTGATGTAAAAATACACCAATTCCAATTTGAGCCCTTCATGTTTATATTACGACTAGCAGACCCGGCCACGCGTTGCTGTGGCTAATGTTTTTGTTATATTACATTTTATTAAACTATTTAAGTGGAACTGTAGAACATCTGTCATGGGGGTCGTCATATTTTTTTTACAAATGGCATCTATGTAAAAAAGCAAGTTAAAATCGTATATGACACGTTTGTAGGTTTGACATAGCAGCGCCATCTATTAATTAATTACTCAATCCAGTTAACAGATATCGCCATCTGTTAAAATCGTTTGGAGTTAACAGATAATTGTGATTATCAAATAATAGAAAAATAATTTGCAATAAAATAATATTGCGACTATAAATTAAGATGTACGCTATCCCATCTTTCAAGTTGGATCAAACTGCACACGGGGTGCAAGTTTGATTAAAATCGGTTAAGTAGTTTAGGAGTCCATCGCGGACAAACAACGTGACACGTAATTTATATATATTAAGATAGTTCGCGCGACGCACTTTTCTATTTTTACAAGCTTTTATTTAGTTTCACCTGTTCCATTGTCTGTAATCAAATCTTGCAAGTTAAATTTTATCCACTTCCCGGTTTCCGATTGAGCTGAGATTTCACATACATGTATAAATCGGAAGACAATGCAATTTTATTGTGTCATAGAGATAATCTCATGATGGACCTAGAAGCTGGCTGTAGGAACTCCGTAATTAAACGACGCAACCCCATCGAGTTTGGGTTGATTCGTCTTGACGAGTACTTTAATACTATATGGTAACCAAGGTCTGATGATGGACCTGGATTTTCAAATTTTCAGTTCATTTTATTAACAAATAATAAAGGCTTGTTTTTAAAAAAGGTTTTCTTTAATTTATTTATAAGAATCACATATGGTTTTTTTTATTCGCACCTTCTAATTTTTATTGCTCGTTTGATGTGAATATCCATGTGGTGGGGGATTAAGAATACAATTCACCACCCCGCATCTTACCCGTGGATGTCGTAAAAGACAACTAAGGGATTAAATGTGCACATAATATGTAATGCAAGAGAAGGAAAACTTGAAAGAAAAATCATACTAACGTATCTGACCAGCGTATAATAGATCAATTTCCCTTCTATTGTAAAGGAATAATTGTCTTAATGAGAAAAAATTGTCAGAAACTTCATGTCCATGTTATTTTTTTATAACAATCATTATCACTTGCTAAGAAAAAAAAATAATATCCCTATATATAATTTTGTTATGATGAACAGGTCTGAAGAGTATACCGGTGAACTCAGCTTCATACTTAAACGAGGATGCCAGCAAAGTGCCTGTGGATGAAAGATTTTTATATGAGTAAGTATTGTATTTTATTTGGTGTGGTTACGATGTAATGATTAAGAGCTCTATTGAGGGGCCGTTCATAAAATACGTTCGCATGCAAGGGGGTGGGGGGTCTTGCTGAGTGTGACAAAGAGGGAAGAGGGGTCTATTCACCGTTTGTTAAAACAGCTAAATTAATATTTATCCAATAAATAGTTTTCGAAATTTTTATTAGATATTTCGACGCCTTTACAGAATCCTTAGACTTATGATAAATAGAATTATTATTTATTCGTTCGTTACAAAAGATTTTTATTAATTTATTCAAATTTTGTTACAAAACCTAAATAAATATTTCTAATCTTCAAAATTTGTGTAAAATTTCAATGGATAGAAATTTATTAATTTTAGTTCTTAGTTTTAGTGACGAAATATTTACATACAGAAAGTGTGACACAGCGTGACAATAGGGGGGGAAGGGGTCGAAAAAAGTTGATGACGTATTTTATTAACGACCCCTTAGGCTCAGTTCTTTTAGCGATAAGGTATCTATGGGCAGTTTAATAAATTATTCATTACCATCATTATCTGGGTCCATATTCGTCTTATAATTCATTTCAAACCTTCTCTACAATAGGTGACAAATTCACCTGCTGTACCACATTGGTCAGAGCTTTTGGTAGAGGGTTAAATTTCCAGTTTTCTTTCTCTTGCATTTATGTTATTTTACTTATTTGTATATCTCTTAGGCGTCTTATAGGATACTTACGGGGCTACTATAACAAGCATAATTATAATATCTACCCAAGAAAAAGAAAACTCGAAATAAAACCCTTAACGAATACGTCTGACCAGCGTGGTATAGTAGGTCATTAACATTCCTATAGGGAATCGGGCTCGAATCTAGCTCTGAGACGTATATGAGTTAAAAAGAAAAAAAATAAAATTAACGTTATTTTTCTCTATGAAATCTATACCATGAAAATCATATGTTTTGCCGGGATAATGAACATTGGACATTCTGTGGAAAATTGCTATTTGAATTTCTTGAAGCAGCATATCACATAAGAAGGTTTTCTTATATTTTGTTCCACCTTGATCTCTTTCCAAATTCCTTCCTTCCTTACTTCAAGTGTGTGCTATGTTTTTTTACTGCGGAAAAGTTGTGAGTCTCCCTTCCTCCTTTAAAAAATAAATGTTACTCATATTTTGTATTACTATTAGTTTCCTGCAGAAACGTCGGCAAACGGGTGATGACGATGATGATGACAGCGATGCTGATTCAGTGAACAGTGAAGATTTTGAGCAGTACCTAGACAGTGTAACAGGAACTAAAGCATTAGGTATAATACTTTAGGAGCTAGCTTTCCCCTCATATTGCCCAACATTTTATATTTATACTTTCTCTTCTATTGACTGTAACGTGATCTATACTAATATTATAAAGAGGTAAAATTTGTAAGTTTGTATGTAACGAATAAACTCAAAAAGTACTGGACCGATTTTAAAAATTCTTTCACCATTGGAAAGCTATAATATCAGGGAGTAACATAGGCTATATTTTATCCCGGTATTCCCACGGGAACGGGAACTACGCGCGTAAGGCGACTGAATCCGAAGCGAAGCGAGGGCGGATTGCTAGTGCTATATATATTACTAGCAACTCGCCCTCGCTTCGCTTCGGTTTCAGTCGCTCTACCCGCGGCGTGGTTCCCGTTCCTGTGGGAATACTGGGATAAAATATAGCCTATGTTACTCCCTGATATTATAGCTTTCCATTGGTGAAAGAATTTTTGAAATCGGTTCGGTGCTTTAAGCGTGAAAGCGTTACAAACAAACATCCTTACTTTCGCATTTATAATATTAGTATGGATAACCTTCATCAATAAAATTTTATATATAGTATGTATCAGGTTATGGGGGCAACTGGTCAACGGGAGTTAGGAAATGATGGTGGGAACCCTTGAAAAAAATTTAAAGGAAAAATATCGATTCGTTAATTAATTATAAACATGTAAAGTTTTCAATTTTGTCATCGCTTTTTCGTGAAAATCTGATTGAAGTGTATAAAGTCAGTGATATTTAATCTGCAACATATTCGTACTTTGTACTTTGATTACGTTCGCATAAGCAAGACAAACTTCGCTTTAAATCAGCCGATCGGCCGATAACCTTTGACGAGGACCTTTGTACCTACGTTACCATTGAAGCGTTTGCGCAATTCATACCTATATATACTGTCGAAGCTTTACATGCCTACATGTATCCTGTATGTACATGCTTACATAATGCGTAATATAAAGCATAGACTCATAGACACATATTTTTGTGATCATTATAACTTTTATGTATATTGTTTGTTGTGTAATATACATTCTAATTACAATCTATGACCGTTAAACTACAACATACTCGAACAATTGTCTCATAACCTGATACACTATACATATAAATCTTCTGTTCATATGTTTATAATTGAACGCCTTCTAAACGGTGGACGTGATGATATTTTTGTGGCTGTTCCGATGGATATGAGAATGGTTTAGATTAGTAATTAGAACAGGTAAGTGGCGCTGAAATCGATTTCAAGGGGAATTCCATTTACTATTTTTTTAGCCTTTAACAGAACAACGTATGTTGGATCAGCTAGTGTACTATCGAATACCTACTAAAGAAAATTTTCAATTAGAACCACTAGTTTCTGATATCAGTGCATTCAAACAAACTCTTCAGTTTTATAACATTAAGTGTAGATAGCACACTGTCGATAGCACGGAGTAAGTACAAAGAGGAGCTGTTGTAATGAATATTTTCTATGAAACAATGTGTGGCAGCGGCAGGGGGTGAAGGGTTGTTATCTGTCCCACTTCCTCCTTTATGCTGTCTCACTCCCTCCTTTATGTCCATCTACCGGCTATTAGCATAACTATTAGTTTCGTATTTTTAAGTAGTTGAGCTATGTCACATTATTCATCCTTATATGATCACAAATGGCGCATTATTTACAAAATATTTGTGAAACTACACCTACAAATCATTTTTGTCCGGGTAAAAGTATTTAGATATTTAAATACTTATGTTCATTAGTTATTACGATAATCTTAATAGTCTGAGCTTTATCTACTTTTATAGTTCTAGGTCCCATTACGAAAATTAGTGCCATCTAACGTTGAGTAGAATTATATTTGAACACTAGCAACCCGCCCTCGCTTCGGTTTTAGTAGTTTTACCCGCGTAGTTCCCGTTCCCGTGGGAATACCAGGATAAAATGTAGCCTAGTTTACGCGCTGATATTATAGCTTTCCATTAGTGAAAGAATTTTTGAAATCGGTCTAGCCGTTTTGAAGATTACCCGGAACAAACAGACAGACAGACAAACATTTTTTTAATCTGCATTTTAGGCATAGGTGTCGTGCAAATAACCGTGTGAGCATGAAAAAAGCCTATTATTTTGACATTACAAACAGACACTCCAATTTTATTTATTGGTATAAATGAAATCGTCAAAGGATTTTTCTAGAAATTATTTTAATAAAGTATGAATAAATATACTTACAAATGAAATGTGATTCCTTCCATAGCATCTGAACGTGACGGGACACTATTTACATGATAAAACACAAAACTTAATGATTTACTGCGTAATAAAGCAAAAATACACCAAAAATATAACTGTCCACAGTACGAACACGGACAGAGTCGACAGCAGACTAATAGGCCACGCCCCCTACTTGATGTTTACGTGATGACGTCGGGACCTAGTTGAGTCACGGTGCACAGTTGCTTAGGCCATCTCCTCTTTGTATATGCTCCGTGGTCGATAGTGTGCAGCCGCGGCACGGTCCGTCCGGGGTAGTACCAACCTCTCGCAGAAAATCGACGTTCGAGTATTAGCAATTTGTTACTGCGCTTCGTTCGGTGAGCGGGAGAGTCGGAAGCACAACTTTCTGAGAGTGTTGGGTATGGTGGATTCTGGTGATGCCTTTAGTATCATTGAAACTCATTACATGCATTCACACTCCCTTCACTTTCTTCAAAGTAGGCAGCGGCCTAGCAATGATCTATGAGCGGCACTTACCATCAGGTGTGCTGTTTGCTGGTTTGCCACCAACAGCAATAAAAAAAAAAGATACTAATAGTGATTTTCTTTTCATAGCGGAATCTGATGCCGAGGAATTGGATTACCTAGCTGATATGGCAGCGACTAAACAGAAGCGTGGCAATAAAAAGTTACCTGATGATAACGAAGAACAGCTGGGCAGTGATGATGACGACGAAGACGTCGACGAAACGAATGATGGTAACGAAGAAGATGGTGGTGAGTACAATTATTAGGACTTGATTCATATCTTTCAACTTTAAGGATATGTTTTTATGTCTGAAGTCCTACCTGGATTCGAATTCAGATTTCATTTCTTATATGAATTGTTTGGTGTTGACGCAATATGTATCCTTCTATCATCGTACATATCATCGCAAAAGTTTTGACAATAGTTTTCTGACCAGCCTTTTTTTTTTTCACGCTGTGAAAATGCATTTACGCACTATCCCCCGCCGGTTACAGACAGGGGAGTGTGTGTGTGACTCGCCGGCCACAGAAGTGACCGAAATAGCCACTAAAACCACAGCGGCCCCTTCCGCGCTTTTACGAGGTGCCGGAGAGATCGTCTGATAACGTTATATCCCCGACACCCCAACGCTTGGCCGTCTGGCCACGTCCTGTCATTTTCTGACCAGCCTGCCTAACTTCAACTATCTTTGAGAGTGTAATGTAAGAATTGGTAATATTCGTAGTGGCCATCACAGAGTAACTCATAGATACAAGAGAATAATAGAGCGGTTCTGATCTACTAGGTCGTAGTGTGGTCAGAGAATAGTTGGTAAAAGAAAAACGATTCCCAAGTCATCATTACATATGGTAGGAGCACAATGTCGACAGGCTTCTGTCTGCCGCCGCCGGCCGGTCCGTCCGAGATGTTACCATACTCTCGCAGAAAATCGAAGTCTGAGTAGTAGCATTTTGCTACTGACGAACGAGATAGACGGAAGTCCAACTTTCTGAGGGTTTTTGTGTGTGGTGGTCAGTGCCTTTAGTATTGCTGAACCTCATTGCACGCATTTACACAACCCTTCACGTTCTTCACGATAAGCAGCGGCCTAGCAAAGGTACATGGTCGGCGGAATCACTTACCATCATATGTGTTATTTGCTCCTTGACCACTAACAGTAATTTAAAAAAATATATGATCTATCTATCAGGATATCTACGTGAAAATAGGCTTTTTGGACACTTAAAACCTCATAAAAGACGAGTAAGGGATATATCCCTCACATATCTCTTACTCGTCGTACGTAACATATATGCGAGAGAAGGAACACTCGAAATGAAACTCTATGCCAATTCTTTTGACCTGCGTTTATAAAAGGTCAATTTTGCTCGTAATAGGAGGCTCGAGCCCAGCAATAGGACGTATTTAAGCTGAGATGATTATGATTTCTTGTGCGGTGATAGATTATCAATTCATTGAATTCATCACTCCCTTGCTTTACCGTGAAAACCTTTACGATTTCGGATAAAACACACTAACTAAGCTCCAATTCGCCTTTTATTTTTGAAGTGGAAACTTATTTAGGCGCGTTGAGCATTTTTTTGTGTGAACAAAAATAATAGAGCTCGCGTCATCATTGAGTGGACAAAAAGCGTAAAATTTGCGTCATCGTCACCGCACGCTTCCTTGTATACTGTGTATATATGTACACAGATATGCCTCCGTGCGTATTTCTTGTGCATTACTTGACAGATAAATGCTTCTGGCATCTTTGAGAGCATATGATTTAAGGGAGGCAGACATTTTATTGATTGATTGATTGATCTGTGCTCCATCGATCAATCAATTGATAATTTTAATTAAAGACCCAAAAATAGCAGCTGTGTTCATAGTTTCAAGTTTTCACTTCTGTCAGTGGTCTTTTTGACTGCTTTGTATTTTTTTAATGGGGCTAATCGATCACAAATTTCCACTGATTCCTATCCTCTGTTACCATACGAAACTGTTGTGTCAGCTAGCTTATTATAAATTTTAAGCTTAAAATATCATAAACGAGCTCTGGTAGGTGGCGCTGCGATCGATTTCAAGGAGAATTTCTTTTATTTATTTTTTTAGATTTGAACAGAACAATGTCTGTTGGGTCAGCTAGTACAATATATTATTTATTTTTGTTTTTCAGACAGCGATGGTGAACTCAATATATCTGGTGACGAGAACGAGCCGTTATTATCTGGTGAAGAAGAAGGTAAGTGATTATCTCACGCAGGACAACACTTTGTGCGATCCACAAATTGTTGTTCCTAGTCTGGACGTAATTTGTAGCCATTAATTATGTTTGTGCAAGGATTATTTCCTTAGTGCACGGCGTTGTCTTTAAAAAGAAAAAAAATAGATACAATTAAATAAAATCGTATTCTATTTATGTTGAATAGTTTTTGGGTTATGAAGGAGTCAAAAGCAGCTCGAAATGGATCGTGTAAATATACATTCGATGCGCTGTTTGCTTAAACTTCGCTTGACACTCTACCGCGTGTCTAGAACAGGACAAATTACATTGGATACTTTTTTTTATTAATATAGTGTTATTATTTACAGAATTATTCTTGGAAGGCAGCGACGATGATGGTGACCTGATCGATGTGCCTGGCACCAAATCGAAGAAAGGGAAGCTTAAATTAAAGGGTAATTACAAATTATACATTTTATTATTATTCATTGGAAAATATCATCATCATCTCAGCCTGAATAAGGCCCACTGTTGGGCTCGTGCCTCCTTCACGATGGTAAGGAAATTAACCTACTTTACCGGTTCAACATGTTGATACAGGGTTGCAGGTAGAGTTTTCCTCCTCTTGCATAGATGTTATCTGCATATCATAATCACTTAGTCATCTTTTACAATGCTTACTGGCTAGAAAGGAGGTGGTAGATTGCATTGTTACTCCGTCACCACGTTGACGAATTGAAAGTATAAGAATAATTTATCTATATGGTAATGGAGTAAGAGTAAAGTTCACTACCCCCTTCTTTGCCCATGGGTGTCATAAAGACGACCAGGAGAAAGCAACAAACTTATATATAAAATTAATAATGTGCACATACGTGCTGTGTGGTAGCGGCTTCGAATACTACCAACCCTTGCTTTGCTCGTGGGTGTCGTAAAAGACGACTAAGAGCCCTAGGTTGACCCGGACCAACTCCATCTGGTACCATTTGGGTCAATGATTACATTCCCAAGGAGGGTTGACCTCAGGCGCCTCGGCCGGTCATAAAAGTCATTGCCGAAACTTTTTGCAATATGTCAAAACAGATGAAATATTGCGTCGACCCCAAGTAATTGGGATAAGAGCAAGATGATGATGAATGTGCACATACGTGAGCTGTTGCTAAGGCAATATGGTTACCCTAGCGCTGATATTCTGACAGATCCATCAGTGAAGTCACTTATACCAAATAAAGTATTACCTGTATTAATAAAAGCTTATGCGTATAATGTTAATATATTATTTATTAGATACCAGCAACCCACCCTCGCTTCGGTTTTAGTCATTTTACCCGAGTAGTGCCCGTTCCCGTGGGAATACCGGGATAAAATATAGCCTAGTTTACGCCCTGATATTATAGCTTTCCATTGCTAAAAGAATTTTTGAAATTGGTCCAGCCGTTTTGAAGATTACTCGGAACAAACAGACAGACAGACAAAAATTTTTAATCCCTATTTTAGTCATAGGTGTCGTGCAAATAACCGTGTGAGCATGAAAAAAGCCTATTATTTTGACATTACAAACAGACACTCCAATTTTATTTATTGGTATAGATAAGATATACATATAAATTAACCATTATTGATAACCGCTAATTAAAGTGGACAATTTTAAAATAAATATTTGCAACATGAAGTATGAATAAATAACAAGAAAGAATTGGTTTTAATATTAAATCTATATATTATACTAGCAACCCGCCCTCGCTTCGGTTTAGGTTATAGTCGTTTTACCCGCGTAGTTCCCGTTCCCGTGGGAATACCGGGATAAAATATAGCCTAGTTTACGCCCTGATATTATAGCTTTCCATTGGTGAAAGAATTTTTGAAATCGGTCCAGCCGTTTTGAAGATTACCCGGAACAAACAGACAGACAGATAGACAGACAAAAATTTTTTAATTGCTATTTTAGACATAGGTGTCGTGCAAATAACCGTGTGAGCATGAAAAAAGCCTATTATTTTGACATTACAAACAGACACTCCAATTTTATTTATTGGTATAGATGGGTAGATGCTATAACTTCATAGGGCGCTTCAGGAGTGCATGCGCTACCCATTGGTATTGAAACAGTGATGTTAATATTCGTTATCTTTTTGTCTGTCAATTATTATTTATTTACATTGTCTTTGAAATGTCTTCGCCGTTTTTAGAGTACGCAAAGGCGGTTGATGATGGCGATGACATTATGCGACTTTAGGGAGGTCTGTATCCCTAGTTGGGTTCCAACAGAAGGCTTTGATGGGGTGTTAGATGGATCTATGGAATCATGTAAACAGAATGGCGTCAATCAATTTTTATATTCCGAAAGGAAAATTATTATATACAGATTTTTTTGTTTTCTTTTTCAGGTACCGATGATCTTGGTTCTCTCTTTGCATCAGCCGAAGAATTCTCAACGCTCTTAGAAGATACAGCAACAAATAAAAAGCAAGGATCAAGTCAAGCGGTTGCCAATACAGACAATGCTAGCACAAAGCAATTAGCTTGGGAAGAGAAACGAGATAGATGGATAAAAGGATATAATAGAAAAATACTTGGCAATAAAAGCAATAAAAAGTTTAATAAAAAAGGAAACTACAATAAATCAGACAAAAATGGTTTTAAATCCGACAAAAAGGGCGGGTACAAGATGGCTGATAAAAATGGCGGCAAGCGAAAAGGCGGGCAAATGAATGGCGTGGGTGGTAAAAAGAAAAAAATTAAGTGATTTACCATTAAATTATCACTCTTCGTTCGGCAAAGCCTGTCTTTTTCTTGAAGAAAAGCAGAATATGTTGTATAGAATTTTGACTAAGTTTTTCGACAGGTTGCCTTCATAATGTCCAGAAACGACTTGTTTATCAAATAAAATATATATATAAATATTCATTGATTAATTTGTTTTATTGCTGATATACTTACATGGGAAGACTTATCATTACAATTTATGTCCCACTGCTGGGCTCAAGCCTCCTTCAAAATAGGAGGTAAACTGATCTACTATGTCATGTTGGTCAGTCGTGTTGGTATTGGGATTTATTTCGAGTTTTCCATATCTTGAATGGATGTTATATGGGTGTCGTATCCCTTAGTCGTCTTTTACGACATCCACGGGCAAGAGATAAGGTGGTGAATTGTATTCTTACTCCGTCACCACAGAACCTGCTGTCCTTATTCTATATGTATTTAAAGTTTCGAGAGAGACTGTCTTGTTTTTATAGGCACACTAGTAACCCGCCCTTGCTTCGCTTCGGTTTCAGTCGCCTTACCCGAGTAGTTCCCGTGCCCGTGGGAATACCGTGATAAAATATAGCCTATGTATTTATTATAGCTTTCCATTGGTGAAAGAATTTTTGAAATCGGTTCGGTGGTTTAAGCGTGAAAGCGTAACAAACAAACTTACTTTCGCATTTATAATATTAGTAAGGATGTGAAAGAATCCATCCTGCTCTCATTCCAATTACTTGTGATCGACGTAATATGTACTCTTTTACCGTCGCACATACGAGGGGTGATCCAAAAGTAATGATAATCAATAATAAACACAATGAATAAAATAAAAAAATATATTTATTTCTCAACATAGTCTCCTAGCAAGTCTATACATTTAGTCCATCTCTTTTCTAAACCTAAAATTCCCTTACAAAAAAAATCTTTATCTTGACTCTCAAAAAAGTCCTCAACCGCGGCCATCACGTCGCTATCATCATCAAATTTCTTGCCTCGGAGGTGTTCCTTGAGTCGTGGAAAGAGATAGAAGTCACTGGGGGCTAGATCTGGTGAATAGGGGGGGTGTTCCACCAACTCAAAGCCCGCTTCCTGAATGCCAGCCATGGCAATTGCAGCTTTGTGAACAGGTGCGTTGTCTTGATGGAACAACACTCCAGCCCGCAGTTTGCCTCGCCTTTTCTCCTTAATAGCCTCCCGCAATCTTCTTATTTGTTCTGCATAGTAGGAGCCTGTAATAGTGGCCCCCTTTTCCAAGTAGTCCACCATGATTATTCCTTCAGCGTCCCAAAAAACAGACGCCATAACCTTCCCTGCTGAGCTTGACACTTTGAATTTCTTCGGCGTCGGTTCATCGGATCGTTTCCATGTCATCGATTGTTGTTTTGTTTCAGGATCAAAATGGTGGATCCAGGTCTCGTCCATGGTCACAAAACGTGACAAAAAATTGTCCTTGTCTGCCTGGAACTTTTCGAGATTTGCTCTTGACATGTCGACTCGTTTCTTCTTTTGCTCGTCGTTTAACATTTTCGGTACCCAACGCGCGGAGACCTTTCTCATATGCAATTCGTTCGCAAGGATTCTTTGAATGCTGCCATATGAGATCCCTGTGACCTCAGCTACATGCCTGATAGTCACTCTTCGATCTTCCAATACAACTTCTTCAACTTTTTTCACATTTTCTTCAGTGAGGGACGTCGATGGGCGTCCTTCGCGGTGTTCGTCTTCCGTCGATGTTCTTCCCAGCTTAAACTCCTTAGCCCAGCGTGCAACTGTGGAATATGGAGGAGAAGAGTCCCCTAATGTTTCCACCAAGTCGCTGTGTATGTCTTTGGTAGACATTTTTTTCAAGCAGAGGTATTTAATGACAGCTCTGATTTCGTGTTTTTCCATTTTGATGTTCACTCCTTGACAGTCCGTATTCAAATGAATGTAGCTCCCGGGAATTGTGGCCTATTTATATGATTTTTTTTTCCTGAACTAGTGGGTAACTGAGCAAGTGACTGAAATTTTTTTGTATTTTTGTGTGCACTAGAAATAACTGATTATCATTACTTTTGGATCACCCCTCGTAATGCAAATGTTTTATGACACGTCGCCTGTCTGAGGTGAACCTACCTTAGGAATATAATTATTGACATCAGATGGCAGTTATCTCAGATATACAGGGTGTATCAGGTTATGAGGCAACTGGTCAAAAGGGAGCTAGGTAATGGTGGTAGGAACCCATGAAAAAAATTTGAACGAAAAATATCGATTCGTTAAGGAAGACATGTAAAGTTTTCAATTTTGTCGTCGCTTTTTCGTGTAAATCTGATTGAAATGTATAGTCAGTGATACTTAATACGCAACATATTCATACTTTGTTAAATGTTCATTAGAAATTGAATAAATCAATAATTACATTCACATAAACAAAACAAACTTCGCTTTAAAACAGCTGATCGGCCTATGACCGTTGACCGCTTGCCGCTCGTAGGTACAAACCTACACTGTCATTGAAACGTTTGCGCAATTCTAGGTATGAATGAATGAATTTATACTGTCGAAGCTTTACATGCCTACGTGTATTCTGTCTGTACATGCCTACATAATACGTAACATTTAAGGCATAGACTCTTAGACACATTTTTTTTAAATCACTATAACTTTTATGTTATATTGTTTTTTGTGTAATGTACATTCTAATTACGATCTATGACCGTTGAACTACAACATACTCGAACAGTTGTCCCATAACCTGATACACCCTGTATATAAAACACTTAAGCGTCTTTTACGACACTCACCAGTAATGTTAGGAGGTGGTAGTATTCGTAACCTCCACTACACGTCACCATCTTAACTCATATTTGTCTGAATATTGGGCCTCTTCGACAATAGAAGGGCAATGGACCTAGACTACGTGGTGTGGTAACGGAGTAAGAATACAATTCACCACCCCCTTACTTGCCCGTGGGTATGGTAAAAGATAGGATAATTATGCATATAACACACATGCAAGAGAAGGAAAACTGATAACAAAACCCTACACCACCATGTCTGACCAGCATGGTGTAGTATGTCCAACTTCCCTCTTATTGTGGAGGAGGCTCGAACCCAGCAATAGAGCATTATCAGCTGAGATGATATTAATCTATATACTAATATATAAAGTTGAAGAGTTTGTTTGAACGCGCACATGATGATCGAACAAACGTTTTCCAGGTTACCATCTAAAGTGGGACCCCCATATTGCTCTCAGCAACGCCCCAAGCCGAAATTTGTGCAACAGGGAATGCCCTTAGACCCTGTTGTTTAAATGTTTTGGATTGAGAGCTTTGCGCTCACCATTAGTCCGTGTAAGAGTGTAACAGCCGTCTGAGGCTAACAGCTCTCATCATTTCATTCATATACGCCCCACTTTTGGGATCGAGCTTTCTCCACAATAGGAGGGCTCCCCTCGGGGTATTCCGTCGGGTCGACCACTGAAGACGGCCCAACGACGAAGGCGAAGTGCTATGGGTATAGCGGTATGGTGGGCTCTTGTCGTCCCGGACGAAGCCGGGCAGTGGATGGGCAGATCGTAGCCCACCCCAAAAAAAACATTAGGAGGGCCATTAACCTTACTATACCATCCTGGTCAGACAGGATAGGCTATATCGAGTTTTCCTTCTCTTGCATAGATGTTATATACCCTACGGAAACGCCAACCCTCACCGCATGGACACTTACTCCAGACAAATTGCTGCGCCCTATTTCTGAGCTGGTTGTAATCCAGTTTCACAGTCTGCAGGGTGTTTGTCCGATGACTCGACAGCGCTCTTTTTACGGCTTTGCTATTGTCGTAAACGGACTATATACATTTTAACGAAAGAAAGCTTATGAAGGGGCCGAAAGGGGTTACTAATGAGGAAGCCACAGATGGCTATGGCAACTTTACGCGGACTTTTGAGTGAGCTCTGAGGGCTCTCAACCTACCGTAAGCTCATAGATTAAAAGTACAATGTGTTAAAATCCTTTAGTTCCCGTAGGTTTAGAATTACAATGTGTTCTTTTATTTCCAGAGGGTATCTTAAAAACTAATCTGAACCTAACAGTGGGACTTCTTTAGGCTGAGACGATGACTATAGTGGATGCCTGTTGCCCATTGATTGAGCGCTTATGTCACCTAAAATATGTACACCATTTTAAACTTAGGGAACATACCCATACTACGTTACCCATTTTTTTACAACTTTATAACCCCTTTCGTCTTTTGGTGACCACTCATAGAATACGGCAAAGGCCTAATTTTGTTCAAGCATAGTATTGGAAGATCTCCTCTCCCACCTGAACAGTAGGCCTACTCTTGAAATCAATTCTAATTTCGAATCCGATTCGATTCCAATCTCGCCAAACTTATATTTGGTACTCTTGAACAAAATCGAGAATTAATTTTACGCGTTCGTCGTTGTTATTTTCACCAAATGTGCCATGTTTTCTTACTTTAAATTAATAACGTTATCGAACTCGATCACCACAAAGACACTTTCTTGAAATTGTGTAACATTAACGATTTTAAACTACGTCAAAATCCCGTCGGGAGTAGCAAATATTTGACTTAATCGACGAGAGTCGAATTCATTTAGTTTAGAAACGTTCCACCTAATTTGATTCCAATCGGGCGCTAGTGTCGCTTTCAAGAGTACCAAATTTGCTCAAATTCGAGCTGCGATTGGATTTAGGATTGGAATCGAGATTCAAGAGTAAGCACACAGGTTACGTAGTATGGGTATTGCACCCATTTATCCTTACTTTTATCAGATTGGGTTTCAAATAAATGTGTATTATTGTAGTAAGTATTACTACTTTATTAAATATAGGTATGTAATATATACGAAGCACATACAATATACATGTCAACTTAATTATCATGTAATTTAAAATTTTAACAAATAAAATCTAATTTAAAACTTTTCTCGTAAATGGGAAATGGGACTACACGAAAAAGCACTACCTAGCTTTCAAATAAAAAAAGAATCATCAAGATCGATTCAGCCAGTCAAAAGTTCAGAGGCAACAAACATAAAATAAAAAATAATCGTCGTATTGAGAACTATTTCTTAAAGTCGGTTAAAAAGAAAAGTAATACTGCTCATTACACGTTTTATATCCTCAAAAGATGTAATATTACGTTACATGCCTACTCTACATAGTTATGTACTTAGGTATCATTCGAACAAATTATAGAGACGCAACAAGTTACACATTATGAGTCGGACATATGAATATGATGAAATTGACCTTAACAGTTAACAATCGAATGTACATTGTATTTCTTTGAATCTGTACGTACATATCAACAATTGTTATAATATCAAAAAGAAGGCATTAACTACATCACATCTTGCTTTATTTGACAGAATTTGATTTGACACAGCCGATGTTTACAATACAATGCGCGCGTTGACATTCATTCAACAGATTACTAATGATGTAATTATTTATTATAACATAAATTACTTTTTCAACTAGTTTAATGAGGAACTATAATTATAAAATATTATCTCTTTTTATGTTAACCTTCTAATTTCCCACAAGGTTAAAACCTTTTTTTTAAAACATTCATGCTAAAAGTTGTACAAGCAATGGAACAAGAATTTCCTTAACTCTTGTTTGTTGACAGCTGTGTTGTGGAACGCGCTATAGTGCCGTATATCGTGTTAATAACTCTATAAAAACTGATTCTTCCCTATATTATAACAAAATATAAACTGTGAGATATATATTATGAATTAAGGAACTTCATAGTGAATTATTTACATCTATTTTGTGACTATAAAGGGACAAAAAGGCGGGCAAAAATCAGTGCGTGAGTGTGATTACCAATCTATTTATAGCCGGACCTATGTCGCGATAAAACTGTTTTACGTGCTGGAACGAAATAGCAGTGTATTATAAACATTCCAATAGTCACTTTCGCTCTAAAAATACGATTTTTAATCATCTTTAAGACTGTTTTCTTTAGAGTGATCGAAGGAGGAAAATGTAGCCGCGAAACTAGTTTGACAGCTCACGTATGCACACAAGCAAAGAATACCCAAATGCGCATGTGTGTGTGCAAGTGATGTGAAATTCTTGTGCGCTTATCGATTGGTAAGATAATTTCAAGGACGAATAAACGAAACGTATGATTTAATGTTTTAAAACAATATTAACAGAATATTATGACGATAAGGAAAACTGAACTTTCTAAAGGTTATTAATATGGAGCTGCCTATGATAGAAAATAGCAAGTCCGAGCTTTCATTAAATATGTCAACGGACTCAAAGGTTTCGGATAATTTAAATCTGCCCGAAGATACATTCCGTATGAGTTTAGACGATAATATATCGCTGATAGGGGAAAATATAACTATAGGAAGAGAGGTATCGGTGGATGTGAGTACTGTCGTGACTGAAACTCCATATACACCTTCGATGGTGTTAGCTACACCAATAGATACACCAGATCTTCAAACCTCACCGAAATTTCATAGGAAATCACCACCTATAGTTGAAACGCCTAAGCTATCGGCGCCGACGCCAGAAATTAAAAGACCACAATTACTTGAACTGTCGCTTACAAAGAAAAATGAAGATGATGTATTTGTCAAACCGTCGCCAGTCGCTGAGGTAATGTCACCCGCTAGAATGCTACAATTCAAAGTGCAATCGAATAGCGCTACACCAACTATGAAACGAGCAATTATCGATTTCGATTTCTTTAATAAAAACAAATTTGAAGAGTATTTTAATGATGAATCTGAAATTAATGAGAATAAAAATGAAAAATTACCACAAGATCCGACAGATGGCGGTACATATAAAGAAACACCAGTTATCGTGAAGGCCGATACAGTCCGACACGAAATAGGCTATGGTGAGTATTGTATTAATGATTATTTTATCGCATAATATATTTCCTTGATATCAAGGTTTAAGACATATACGATACTAGCTGTGTCAGCAGGCTTCGTTTGCGTGTGTTAAGTATGTAGGCGTTTAATGTTGTTGGAATGGCCACGGACGACAAGGGCCTTGATACCGGTGGTCGGTTCAGTGCCGAAGGAGGGGGGATACTGTGGGTTATGGGGCCACACTTAGCCCTTCCGTCACTGGACGGAATGGATGGCGTATGTGCTGACCATAGACAACCCAAAAAAAAAGAAAGGTATTTAAAGTTACTTTATATAAACATTCACGACGTTTTGCGCCATATAATAATATTAACATTAACAATATATACAACAATATGGAGATTATTATCTCCATATTGTTTATGTCAGCAGTTGTTATGACAACGGCGACTGTGCATATTATAAAAAATTAAAGTAATTTATCACGTGTGTGTTCCCTTACATATTCATATTTTTTGGAATCTGTTTTAGTACGCGTTCATACAAACATTTAAATTTTATAATGATGAATAGAATATAGATATGGGACAAATTCAAGACAACACTCTGCATTATCGAAACAAACCTTATATTCCGCGAGGACTTTACAAACATATAAATATCGGTCACAAATTACATCTAGAATCAGAACAACAATTTGTAAATCGCACAAATTATTGTCTTATGTGGGATTTGAGCCCACGACACTGGCAGGATGAGTCGGTATCTTAATCACTACGCCATCTGTGAAGTCGACTGTTGTGTTTATCAGACGGGATCAGTGTGCTTACTCTTGAATCTCGATTCTAATCCTAAATCCAATCGCAGCTCGAATTTGAGCAAATTTGGTACTCTTGAAAGCGACACTAGCGCACAATTGGAATCAAACTCGGTGGATTTTTTTTAAACTAAATGAATTCGACTCTCGTCGATTAAGTCAATTATTTGCTACTCCCAACGTGATTTTGACGTGGTTTAAACTCGTTAATGTTGCACAATTTCAAGAAAGCGTCTTTGTGGTGATCGAGTTCGATAACGTTATTAATTTAAAGTAAGAAAATACGGCACATTTGGTGAAAATAACAACGGCAAACGTGAAGAATTCATTCTCGATTTTGTTCCAGAGTACCAAAGCAACCCGCCCTCGCTTCGTTCGTTCGCTCCTTCGCTCCTTCGCTCGTTATAGTCGTTTTACCCGCGTAGTTCCCGTTCCCGTGGGAATACCGGGATAAAATATAGCCTACGCCCTGATATTATAGCTTTCCATTGGTGAAAGAATTTTTGAAATTGGTCCAGCCGTTTTGAAGATTACCCGGAACAAACAGACAGACAGACACAAAAAAATTTTAATTGCTATTTTAGGCATAGGTGTCGTGCAAATAACCGTGTGAGCATGAAAAAAGCCTATTATTTTGACATTACAAACAGCCACTCCAATTTTATTTATTGGTATAGATGTATATTTATCATCATCATCATCAGCTCATATACGTCTCACTGTTGGGCTCGAGCCTCCTCCACAGTAGGATTAAAATGGATCTACTATACCAAGCTGGTCAAGGAAGGAAAACTTGTCATAAGACCCTATGCCAACATGTTTGACGAACGTGGTAGGTCAATTTCCCTCTCATTGTGGAGGAGGGCCGAGCCCAGCAGTGGGACTTATGTGGCCTGAAATGATGATTTACAAACGATCCTATTCAAAATCGCATAATTTCAGTTACGGTTATAAAAACTCCAGAACCACCCTAATGTCCTCAGCATCATCATTTCAGCTCATATACGTGCCACTGTTGGGCTCGAGCCTCCTCCACGGTAGGAGTAAAATTGACCTACTATACCAAGCTGGTCAAATAAGTGATTATAGGATTTCATTTCGAGCTTTCCCTTTCTGGCATAGATGTTATATACATATTATATCCCTTAGTCGTCCTTTACGATATCCATTATTAGCTCTAGTGTGATGCACTTCGAACCAGAAGAAAAGTTTTTTTGGAAAAAAATATGCCCGACTAAATCCCACATGCGGTAACCTATCATGAGTTAACTACTATAGTAGCCAGTATTCCTTCACAGCCAACAATTTTATCTACATTTCTGTATATTTTTGTAATTTTTCTTCTTTTTTTTAATACAACACCCTACACTGATGAAATAATTCTTGTATTGTGGAACTTTACAAACATATAAATTTAAGGAACACAAATTACACCCGGACTCGAAACAACAATTTATGGATCGCTTAAAGCATTATCCTGCGTGGGAATAGAAGCCACTACATCGGCATCGGTAATTTAACCACTAACTAACCACAGTCATTTCATTGTAATTTAATATTTAATTGCCCAGCAGCCCCGACATGTTTAATCCGGCCCTGGTGATGTGTGAATTAAATTAGTCAAATTCGCCACTTTAGTATGATCTAAAAGCATCCGCTAATTAATCAGGTCACGATTTAGGGCAATCGTGCGTCCTAAATGTCATCTTGATACTAAGAATTTCACGTGCCGTGAAGATTTAGAGATACAATATGTTAGGAACCTTTTACTTCATCTTCATTATCTGATGATGAGCATCACCTAAGATGATTCTCAGGTCATATACAGACTGCATAAATGGCCTAGTGGTTAAGATACCGTCCTACCGTGCCAGTATAGTTTCGAATTCCATGCAGGACAACACTTTGTCCTTCTGCGAGGCCGTTATCTCGCGGAAGGAGGCGGCAGTCGGTGTTCGTGAGAAACGGTCTTCCGCCAGCGACTGGTGCGGCGCAGGCGCGAGTACCTGCGTCTGATGCCACCACAGCAGAGGCTGCGGGTGATCGGACTAGCTCGGCTAGCCTCGCCATGGCGTCCCGGGAAGGGGACGTCGATGGGAGAGGATACTCTCTCGGGGTATTCCGTCGGGCCGACCACTGAAGTCAAGGAACGCTGCAGACTGACGGACGGACGGACAGACAGCGAAGTCTTAGTAATAGGGTAACGTTTTTAACCTTTGGTTACGGAACCCTAAAAGAGAACTATACTCTGTGCGATCCTCAAATTGTTGTTCTGAGTCTAGATATAATTTGTGTCCGTTGTTTGTATGTTTGTGAAGTCCCCCACAACATAAGGATTATTTCCTTAGTGCAGGATATTGTCTTAGAAAAATATATACATTTTAGAGCCGTGCCTTCATCAAGTTGGGACGGAAATTGACACAATAAATGACGCTGGTCAGATGGATTGAATTTTATTGCTAGATTTCATTCTCTTGCATAGATGTTAAATGCATATTATATCCCTTAGTCCTCTTTTACGACATCCACGAGTAAGATAGGGAGAGGTGAATTGTAATCTTACTTCGTCATCATAAGGAGGCAGCTAGTAATATTTTATAAGGATTTATGTATATGACAGTAAGGCCACCTCCATAATAGGAGGGAAATTGACCTTACTATACCGTGCTGGTCATAAGGTTTTATTTCGAATTTTTCTTTTCTTACATAGAGGTTATATGCGCATTATATCCCTTGGTTGTTTTTTACGACATCCACGGGCAAGAAAGTAAGGCAATACACCCGCCGCATATGCCCACACTCGCATTGGCCGTCACGAGCCGTGTGCGAGTGGCAGTATGTAAAACCTATGGCGCATGGCTTAGACGCTCATGTACGTGCCTGCGTCGACACGTGAGAACAAATGTGGAGTTTGGTATTTTCTTTTTTGAGTGTGGGCATGTGCGGCGAGTGTTATACTTACTCCGTCACCACACGAATAAGCTTTATTTTTTTTTTTTGGGGTGGGCTGCGGTCATCGCGCTCCTCGCACCACTCCGTCCGGGGCGACAGGGGGCGTAAGCACGCACAACCGCGACCCACCCGAACACCACGTCGCCTTCGTCCTTGGGCCGACCACCGGAGCAGGGTTATTTGTCAGCAGTGGTCGGCCCGACGGAATACCCCCCTACTTGGAGTACCCTCTCATCGACCACACGAATAAGATAGCAAACGACAGCAGAAACGATTAAGATAGTACTTTCTAAATGTGAATCATTTTCATATGTTTGTTAATTATCTTTAAAAATATTCATTAATTTAGAATTAAAATCAATACGATTTGCAGATTAATGATTATTTGACATATAGTAATACTGAGTCAGCAAACTACATTAAACCGGTATAAAAATTATGATAAGATTAGGGTTTCCGTGTGGGACGGTGTAAGAATACAATTCACCACTCCCTATCTTGCCCGTGGATGTCGTGCAAGACTACTGTGGGATACAATATGCACATAAGATTTGTGCAAGATAAGGAAAACTCAAAATGAAACCCTATACCAACATGTCTGACCAGCATGATATAGTAGGTCAAATTCCCTCCCATTGTGAAGGAGGCCTGAGCCCAACAGTGGGATGTATGTGGGCTGCGATGAGGGTCCGTGTGGTGACGGAGTAAGAATACAATTCAGCACTCCCTATCTTGCGCGTGGATGTTGTAAAAGACGACTCGGGGATATAATATGCACATAACATCTATACAAGAGAAGAAAAATTGGAAATAAAACCTTATACCAATCTGTCTGAGCAGCGTGGTATAGTAAGGCCATTTTCACGTCTTTTGTCGTGGAGGCTCAAGCCCAACAGTGGGACGTATATGAGCTGAAATGATGATGCTGAGGACATTAGGGTGGTTCTGGAGTTTTTATAACCGTAACTGAAATTATGCGATTTTGTATAGGATCGTTTGTAAATCATCATTTCAGCCCACACAGTCCCACTGCTGGGCTTGGGCCTCCTCCACAATGAGAGGGAAATTGACCTACCACGTTCGTCAAACATGTTGGCATAGGGTCTTATGACAAGTTTTCATTCTCTTGCATAGATATTATCTGCATATTATAGCCCATAGTCGTCTTTTACGACACCCACGGGTAAGATAGGGTGTGTTGAATTGTATACTTACTCCATCACCACACGGATATAAATCGTCGTCTTTAAGATAATTCCTATAGAAATCGTTACTACGAGATTTTCTTTTAGTATAGGATCCCGCTATAAAACGACCTTCACCGAGATGTTTATTTGAATGAAACTTATTTTTTATTTAATTTAATATGTCAATAAATATATTGCATACTAGCAATCGGCCCTCGCTTCGCTTCGGTTATAGGTTATAGTCGTTTTACCCGCGTAGTTCCCGTTCCCGTGGGAATACCGGAATAAAATATAGCCTAGTTTACGCCCTGATATTATAGCTTTCCATTGGTGAAAGAATTTTTGAAATCGGTCCAGCCGTTTTGAAGATTACCCGGAACAAACAGACAGACAGACAAAAATTTTTTAATTGCTATTTTAGGCATAGGTGTCGTGCAAATAACCGTGTGAGCATGAAAAAAGCCTATTATTTTGACATTACAAACAGACACTCCAATTTTATTTATTGGTATATAGATGGGTTGCCTAACAAATTTTAGTCCAGAGTATGATTAATTAATATTTTTTTTTATACATTGCACCAGTTTGATTAGTAGATAAATTCTATACCAATCGAAAGTATGAAGTCCATAGAATATGCAAACGTCGATCAGACCGGTGCAAAATGCTAGTATCGATTTATCTGTTTATACTTCGCTACCCGAGAGTTGTGACCGGGAAAGAATGGGCAATCTAACGTTTGCATATTCTATGGGATTCATACTTTCGATTGGTATAGAATTTGTCTAATAATCAAACCGGTGCAATGTTCAATAACTTTTTTTTTTTAATTATTAATTAAAGTCAAGAGCCAAGCTAGAGAATTGAAATTTTTACAAATTATGTATTTCTGTTGCCGCTATAACAACAAATACTAAAAACAATATAAAATAAATATTCTATCTCCCGTACTTGTTCACCTAGTCAATGGTACGGAACCCTTCATGCGCGAGTCCGACTCGCACTTGGCTGATTTTTGTTATAACTCGATCTATTATTATACTCGATCACACAAAATATTCTGAACGAAATTAAATATTTTATTTTTAATTGTGGCTTTTTTTAAAGACAACTGTACTATGGAAATAATCCTTGTATTGCGGGGGACTTTACGAACATATAATTAACGGACACAAATTACATCCAGACTCAGAACAACAATTTGTGTATCACACAAAGTGTTGTCCTGCGTGGGTTTCGAATCCCCGACACTGGTATGGTAAGTCAGTATCTTAACCATTACGCCATTTGTGCATCTTTGAACAGAGGTTCAAGGTTTTACAAAAGTGTTCCAATGGTCCCCTTAAAAGACGAAGAAAGTATACCGCAGGTTGGCTTGCTGCCGGGCTGGCCACGAATGTCTAGGAATAATGAATCTCGGAATAATGAATAATAATAAAAAAAATAATGAATAATGTCTAGTAGTTGACCCAAGCCTCAATGCACGCATTCACACTCCCTTCACTTTCTTCGCGGTAGGCAGCGGCCTTGTAAAGGTCCATGAGCGGCAGCAACACTTACCATCAGGTGTACTGTTTGCTCGTTTGCCACCGTTTGCAATAAAAAGAAAAAAAAAATGGCGATAGGTAACGGCGTCGCTTGGGCAGGGTGTGACCAAACCATAGCCTACCACAAAAAAAGAGGTTGTTGTCTTGCTGTCATACCATAGTATGGGATGGTTGAGTCTGTAAGTAACATTTTAATAAGTTTACAACTACAACTGAAGACACACCTTGACTTTTCCATATTTTGATGGCCCGTAGAAAATAGAGGTGTTTATTAATTTTCGTTTCGAACGCTTTACAGCGTTCATGGTCATGGGCGGAGCATGAACGCTGTAAACTGTTCGAAACGTCAGGTAATAAAAAAACAAATATAAACGCGATAAAATCTTGCCACTGCTGGATTCGAGCCTCCTCCACAATAGGAGGGAAAATCTATCCATTCATCCATCAGCCTACAGACATTCACTGCTAGACATAGGCCTCTACACGAGAATGCCACTCGGAAAGGTCCTACGCCACTTGCATCCAACGGTTCCCTGCAACTTTGAGAATGTCGTTAGTTCACCTAGTGGAGGGGTCGTCCTACGCTGCGCCGGCGCCGTCCGATTCGTGGTCACCACTCAAGGACCTTACTTCCCCAACGGTTGTCGGTTCGACGAGCGATGTGGCCTGCCCATTGCCATAGGAGGGAAAATGACCTTACTATATTATCATGCTGGTCATATAGGTTGTATCCACATCCCACATGTTGAAAATCTAATGAGCTAAATCTAGATAATTTATCTGCTTATCTCTATCAGACTTGACGAGATTCTCGTCATGGAGGACAGGACAGTGACATAGACAATCTTTACATAGTGTTCTAACTGATCTATCATCACGATGTCAGACTCGTTGGGTGCAATAATCTTATCCATGAGGATAAATCGGTCACAGTACAATGTGGCACGATCATTATTAATTTTGTTTTTATTTGTTTTAATGGCAAACTAATAAGCAGCACACTTGATTGTAAGTAATACTGTATTAAGAGTGTTCTTTTTAAACCTCGTTTAAAGAATGACATGTCATAGCGCTCGGGAAACGACAGCAGGTAGCTCATTCCAGCACCCGGCATGTGCATGGAAGAACATACACGGGTAAGACAGAGAGTGGTGAATTGTATTCTTATTCCGTCACCACATTCTTGGTATATTGAATTCACTAATTTCGTCATAGACGAAAGGCATTAATGTCGTTCGCTCTATCTTCAAAAACAAGTCAATTTGTGACACATTGTTTTAGTTTTTGAAGCAGTAATAACATTTTAAATTTACGGTCATTAGATATCTATAAATAATAATTATTTACAGAGTAATTGGAATTAAAAAAACAGATGTGTAAATACCCCTTCCAATGAACTACTTATTAATTTAAATTGAAAAATACAAGACCAAAGTGTATTTTCATTATCATTAGAGACTAAAAGAAAAGTGCCTATAGACACATTATTTACTCTTTATTTCCAACAAATTAAGTTAAATTTAAATTACTTGGCCGCTAAGTAATTTAAATTTAACTTAATTTAAGTAAGGTTAAATTGTAATGATTATGAGGTAGCTTAAGCAAATTAAGTTATTATCATAATGAAAAAAGAAAATATTATTAGTGGTAGGGCAACACTGTTGACAGTTGTTTATCTACAGCCGCAGGCCGGTCCGTCCGAGGTAGTACCACACTCTCGCAGAAAATCGACGTCTGAGTAGTAGCAATTTGTTACTGCGCTTCGTTCGGTGAGCGAGAGAGCTGGAAGCCCAACTTTCTGAGTGTGTTGCTTGTAGTGGGTTTTGGTGATTCCTTTAGTTTCACCGAATCTCATTGCACGCATTCACACTCCCTTCACTTTCTTCACGGTAGGCAGCGGCCTAGCAAAGGCCCATGAGCGGCAGCAACATATACCATCATGTCTACCGATTGCTCGTTTGACACCGTTTGCAATAAAATGAATATGCTATACTCAGTGCCAGATAAGGTGGCAAAAGACGACCTTCACCTACCTTCACCATGATATCTTAAAATGCAAAAAATCTATCGCTTACCATACAAATCTATCGAAAAGTTGTATCGCAAAATTCTCTTGGTAGATGCCTACCAGGAAGCAACATTACAAACAGCACAACTCAAAATTTTACGAAATCTAGTAAAATTACCATATAAAATATATGTTTTTAATATCCTATAATCATGTATTTCATCGTTTTAAAATACCAGATAAACCTGTAACTGGTGACATTTCATTATTTTATAAATAATATCATTGATAACAATGCCAAATTACTTTCAAATGTCTGAAAATCTAAAGTTTTTAAGTAACATTAAAATTAAAGTAACGAGAATATTTATATAAATTCAATATAATATAGATCCTATAATTAAATACGTAATTAGCTTCGAAGAATTATGTAACGCCCAAAAAATGCCAAGTTTTAACTTATGACACATTTCTTTCAACTCATTTTACCGTCAGGTGTAATAAACCTAAAGGGTCGCACAAGTAGATGCAAGATTTTAGGTTATGTGTATCAAACATAAAATCTTTTCTTAACTGATTTTAGCGTCAGGTGTACGAGATCAGTGGCGTCATGTGGCCCAGTCGCCATTTTGTTTGACATTCCGTGTAGAGCACGTAAAAGATATTGAAAAAAAATGATGGGCCTCGATGACAGTATATACCGAAAGGTTGATGCATTCATAATTCATGTATCAGACAGCGGTGGTAATAATAGTAGTGGAAGTGACAGTTCAGAAGTATAGATTTTTGTAAAGTCATAAATAAATTATTTTAGTATATTATTTTACCTCACCTTACGTATTTAACAAAAAGATAGCCTTAAGATAGGTTAGCTATCAGTTTCATGCTAGGGCAGTGGTAAGGTAGGTAACGTGTACGTATGCTTTATTATTGCACGTGTAGGTGTTTAATAATTTCTTAATTAAAATTCTAAACAAATTACACGCAGACAAATGTTTGTAACCTCTGTTCGGTCTAGACACCTTCACCACGATATTACAACGATAAGACGGTTTGTATGGAAAGCGATAGAATTAGCGATAAATTACTTGAATTTGATGATATCGTGGTAAAGGTCACCAAATGACCTCTTTTTCAATGCTATTTGGCAAACAGTATACACTAAAAAATATCGTTTAACTTAATTATTTGGGTTAGTGTAAATGTAATCATCATCATCTCGGCTCAAACATTCCACTGCCGGGCTCGAGCCTCCTGCACAATAGAAGGAGAATTGACCTAAATATAGCAAATTCAAATTCAAATACTTTATTATGCATAAACCCCGCGGGGGCACTTACATATGGTCACTTTTTTACATTTTTACCTTACACTACTACCGGATCGGAATGCGACCGCACTGAGAAGATCCGGCAAGAAACTCAGTGGGCTTGTCTTCTTTTTTATTCATTTACTATTTTTTTTTTTAATAAGATAATAGCCTAAGTTAAGAGGAAAAATAGCCTAAGTTGCTCCTTATATGAACAGCTACCTAGTAGTAAAATATTATCAAAGTCGGTACTATCGTGCAAATGACCATTTGAGCATAAAAAAAACCTTTTGACATTATAAACAGACGCTTCAAATTTTATTTTATTTTTGGGACTTTTCCACGTGTCAAGGCATTTTCATTTTGTATCTCAAGTCACACTGTGTCCAAAAAACATGCCACAATTAAATCAATCAAACAATTATATTGAAATACGATAACATTTTAGCATATAAACACGATTCATCTCTTAAAGGTCACGATGAACCGGACGTAGCAAAGGTAATTACTTTCAATACATGTTTTGTTGCAACAAAGTTATTATAAATCTTGGTTTTGTAAAAAAATATTGCTTTGATGAGCAATTATTTCCTTTTAGATGGATAAAGCTGTATAGTAACAATATGTATGACCATTGAATTGCTCGATAAGGTCATGTAGTACTTCCGCAAATAACTGTTCGCGTAGCAATGAACCAAATCTACGTAATGTATTTTTTTTTAACACGTTTTTATTAGTTTCACCTGTATATATGTATGCTCGTAATCAACTCTTTGAACTCGATTTTACCCTACTTTGAGCGATCAGATTTTCTCTTTGCACACCTATCAAAGATCGATTACAATGCAATAATCCGCTTTTTTTTTGGGGTTTGTTTTTTGGAGGTGGGACATCGATGTACCGACAAATCTAATACGCATACTAATTACATTCCGGTGGCTATTCACTAAAAAGTGAAAATAAATATAGTTTAAAAAAACTAAAAAACACGCTTTCAACTAAAAAGTGTAAAATAATTTTCAATATAGGCAGAAAATAATAATGAACGAAATAGGTATATTAATATTATTGTGAAAAAAGCGTGGGGTGCTCGATTTACGAAAATGTGACACAAAGCGCCCTTTACACTTTTTAGTTGAAAGCGTGTTTTTTAGTTTTTTTTTTTTATACTATATTTATTTCTGCTTCAATCCACCTAAAGTCTGCGGCCCCATAACCCATTGTATTCTCTCTCCTTTGTGACTGGGACCATTAGTATTGAATCCTTATCGCTCGTGGCCAGCCCAGCAAATAAAACCCTATAGGTACCAGCTTCTCTGACCGCCATGGTAAAGTACGTCAATTTCCCTCCTATTGTGAAAGAGGCTCGAGCCCAGCACTGGGATGTATATGAGATGGTGACTATGACTATGAAATGGTTTTATTTTTTCTGTCTTTTCTGTTTTTTCTGTCTTTCAGCCTATAAAATTTATAGTATAAATGTTCATTGTCGGACATAGCACGAATGTATTTTATCAATTTCTTGCGACACTATGGTTATTAAGCTAGAAGCAGATAGTATGGCAGTGGAGACGTTGACGTCACAATGTTTGTATTGCTCTCTCTCTGTCTAATTAATAGACTATTAACTCGATAAGAAAATAGATGTTGTTGTCACAAATCGATAGACGTTATTTTACATAATGAATTTTGATGTTTACGCGATTATGACACATTGTAAATAAAACTATTTTACGGATTTTATCGCATTTGTATTTGATTTTTGATTGCCAGATGTTTCGAACAATATACAGTACACTTTACAGCCAATATCTGTAGCGGGTAGATATAAATGACTGTAATAACGAAGACTTGTTGGGCGTGAGACATCTTAGTCCGCCGAAACGTCCGAAAGCTCGGGTAATCACAAATTAAAGACATTTTTTAAAATAGGCAACAACCCAATTCTGGTTTTTAACTCTAGCCAACTAGCGTAAATTTCGAGCTCAAAATACGTGCTCCCTTTTTTAATTTCGTCACATTATTAATTATGAATGCTCGCTCTAGAAATATAAAGTTTTAATTGACCTATTAAAACTTGTTGTCTAGACTCTACATAACACGGCTTAGTGTAGTCTTATTAAAAATAAAAAATATTCGTGGATTTCAAATCTACTCGGGCATTTCAAATTTTATATTTTTGATATAAAAATGTACAGCCGGGAACCGCCGTCAGGAACGGAGTTCATCATATAATTTCGATAGCGACTAGACGTGTTGGTGTTATTTCGAGTTTTCCTTCTCTTACATAGACGTTTTTCCGTATGGTGGCGGAGTAAGAATACAATTTACCATCCCCTCTCTTGCCCGTGGGTGTCGTAAAAAACGACTAAGGGATATAATATGCACATAACATTTATGCAAGAGAAGGAAACCTCGAAATGAAACCCTATACCAACCCGCCTGACCAGCATGGTATAGTATATCGATTTCCCTCCCAATATGGAGAAGCTCGAGCCCAGTAGTGGGACATATATGAGCTATGATGATGATATTTACATCTGTATAAAATTCCGTCATCTCAGGAGGCGCAGACTCTCATATAAATGTACAATAAATGTACAATGCCTTCTGGTCATGTGAAGCATCGATTAATCTCTTCCGCGATCGCTTTGTGAGTCCTGCGCGCATTCGGACCCTACGAGTCCTACGATCCGAGTATTTCGACCTCAAACAGTTTCAAACTATAATTGCCAACTAGGTTATTGCACTTGCACCGTTTAGGGCGGCATCTCTACAGGAAGCGGCAGCAGCGCCGGCACAATCTGATGTGGTGGCCCAAGTATATCATCGGAGTTATAGTCCCACACACAAAAAGCCTTATCTATCATCGAGGCTCTTACTACCGTCGCGAACCAAGCCATTTCGTTTTTTAATAGGTGTATCAGACACCGGCGATGATAAGAGTAACTAAAATCATAATTCCATTAATATCAGCATGTTTTATATTCTGCCTGTACTCCTGCCGCATGATAGTGGTGTTCGAGTGACTGGACTCCCCTCTACCGCTATGGAGGGAAGGTAGAGACCCGCTCCACGACCTACCGCAAGCATATCCTTCAGTGAGCATGACCAATACCATACACTATAAACGCAAACCACAGTCAAAATAGCAAAAACAACATCACGAAAAACACGCCACGCTTTACAATTATAATTATTAAAACAACAAAAAACAAGATTGAAACAGTTTAGTTAAAATAATGAGGAAATTGCTGATTGGCCCGGACCAACTCCATCTGGTACCATTTTTGTCAACGATTACATTCTCAAGGAGGGTTGACGTCAGGCAGGCGGCCGGTCATAAAAGTCATTGCCGAAACTTTTTGCAATATGTCAAAACGGATAACATATTGCGTCGACCCCAAGTAATTGGGATAAGAGCAAGATGATGATGATGATGATGAATGAGGAAATTGCTGAATGAGAAGCTGCTCATAACCAATCTGTAGTACCATCTAGATTCTATATAAGCCGAAATGTTGTGATTAAATTTTTTACGAAGTCTGTTCTGGCTAGTGTTTTTTTAAACTTATTCACTGACTTCTCTGATCATCGTCATTCATCCTTTCTGCTCTGTTCCACTGTTGGGCTCGAGCCTCCTCCACAATAAGAGGGAAATTCACCGTACTATACCATGCTGGTCACTGGTCAGATAGGTTGGTATAGGATTTTATTTCGAGTTTTCTTTTTCTGGCATAGATGTTATATACGTATTTATAACCCTTAGTCGTCTTTTACGACATCCACGGGCAAGATAGGGAGTGGTGATTTGTATTCTTACTCCGTTACCGCATGGAAGGGCTTCTCTGATATCTTTAGGTAATTTATTGTAGAAGCGTATACATTGTCTTATGAATCTATCATCATACGAATAGTTCACGAAATTGAGGCATGATCCAATTTCGAACTTATGCTACTCTGAAACTTTTGAGCCATACATTTCTCGATTGCTCAAATCGCAACTGATTTAACGAGCACCTCGTTGTTCCACTCGTAAGAAGTTGGAATTCATTCTATCCAGGTATTTTTGGTGTTGGAAGTTACCCAGGAAAGTGCTGTTATTAATTTTGCTAGTAAACGAAAGTAAATAGTGGTAATAGCGGCACATTTGAAGCCGAACCGTCCTGAGGATGCCTCGTTTAGAGGCAAAACACGTGTCGAATGAATATTGGAAGTTCTGCGGCGAATTGCAAGTTGATGTTCTGGAAGGTGCTCATCACGTGAGAGTAAGATTTTCTTATTTCCTAGTCCACCTTAATCCTATCACGTATTCCTTTTATTGTCGTGTGCAGTAGGTATATTGAATACCGTGGGAAAGTGGTGGGTCTCCCTTCCTTCCTTCCATTTTAAAATAAAAATGGATTGCCGCAATGTATCGCCTAATTCAATCAATTATCTTAAATAGTGGTAAGACACGCAGGCACTCTTCACTCGATCAGTGAATGTAAATAGCTATAGGTAAGTTAACGATGTTTTAGATTACAATGAATCGTTATTGTTTTCACAGCAGACATTGTTGCTACGTGCTTTTTGTATGTTTCTGATGTGAATGCGAAGGTCGGGCCGCTTCCGCGTTTCAAATACTGATATCTTCCGTGTACAATTCAATCAATTGAATAATGAATACGGATTAATTATTTGCCAGCTTCGAATTTTGACAGATTTGGTGGTTTCAAGCAGTGTTAGAAATTTAATCGCTTTAATAACTACTTTGAATAGCGACTCTGTTTGGTATCGTAAATCCAGAAAGGTTCTCGAGTGGATCACGAATCAGATTCCCTATTAGGTGTACGAAATCTTGAGAGTCGTAGGGAACCGTTAGATGCAAGTGGCACAGGACCGTTCCGATTGGCATTCTCGTGGGAAGGGCTATTTCAAACAGTGAATGTCTACGGACTGATGCCCATTAATATCGATTTTGAAGAGTATTTCTGTAATATCTTCCAAGCCCAATGCCCTGATTTGTAATACGTTTCTTTACTTTCTTTCTCATGAAAAAGAATCAACTAATTCGTTTAAAAACAAAATATTTTAGTCCTTCACCATCAATCTTTTAAAAGGAATAAAAAATATTATTATCATCATCATCTCAGCATATAAGTCCCATTGTTGGGCTCGAGCCTCCTCCACAATGGGAAGGAAATTAAGGCTCGATTGCAGACTTTGAATTGCTTATTCTGAAATTATTAGCTGCAAAAGTTAATGATATTTCATTTCAAAACATGTTCCATGTCAAGGTATCATGATTAGAAGGCACAGGATAGTGGACCAATTAGGAATCATTAACTACTTGCTTATTATTTAATCCTTGGGTGACGAGTTAAGTTACACTATGTCACAATCCCTTATTTCCTCGTGGGAGTCGTAAAAACGTATCAGCTAAGGGTGTGGACAGCAGCGCTCTTTTGAGCAAACCTAGTAGCAATTTGTTACTGCGCTTCGTTCGGTGAGCGAGAGAGTCGGAAGCCCAACTTTCTGAGGGTGTTTGCGTGTGGTGGGTTTTAGTGATGCCTTTAGTATCACCGAACCTCATTGCACGCATTCACACACCTTTCACTTTCTTCGCGGTAGGCAGCGGCCTTGCAAAGGTCCATGAGCGGCAGCAAGACTTACCATCAGGTGTACTGTTTGCTTGTTTGCCACCGTTTGCAATAAGACAAAAAACATAAAAGCTTATCCCTAACCCATTTGTCAGGCTTGATACGTATTATCCACCATTTGCGCGAGCCCATGTCCAAGATCAATAGATTTAAAGATTAATGATCATTATGCCCAGTCAATTTTTACACGTACCTAAGAATGCCACGGTCCAGACTCGGACCGTCTCAAGATATTGGTAGCAGAGGTCGGCCCAATTGCGTTGGGGACCGAACACGGTGGAATAGGGCCGCCCGCCGCTCTTTCGTTTCCTCGGACGGAATGGACAGAGTGCGTCAGGGCCGTAACCTGTCCAAAAAAACGCTATTGCCTGCTCTTTTAAATTGTTTATCTTCCTCATGACTATCTTACCGATTCCTTGACTTCTGTGGCATTCACTATACCTAATTAAAGTTCTTAACTAAATTATATTACTGAAATATACAGTGTTTTTTATACTATATACAAGTATAAAAACGTTGGTTTTATATCTATAGCGGATGTGAAAAATCAAGGATTTTACCACAACTTTTAACTAATCAAGAGTAATTTACATTAATAAGAAGGAAACTGGAATTTATGTGGGTAATGTTAAGAATTCCCATTAACCAAATATCAACTAGACCCATTTGACTCCCAGCAAAGACGCGCTGTTTAAATTGTCGACGATGTCAATATTATGGACAAATTGGAGCCGTTAGAACGACAAAAAGTCTTTTTCCCTTCTTGTCTTTCTATGTTCTCTATCAACTCTAATGCAGAGTGTTCTGAAGCGTTGTTTGAATAGATCCGAAGTCAGTTCTATCACGGTACCACTTGACACTGCCGTATGATTCACCTTTACTATCTGGTAGCGATATCGCCATAAACTATACATTTTCAGCGTTCATTTCTGCCATGCACGTGCAGGCTCTGAGTCTGTAGTGAAGTGTCAGCTGCAGTATTTACCAAGCGTTATGATATGTCTATCTTCCAACGAAGTTTAAGAGCTCTTTTCTCATGATTGGCACTTGGCAGCGACTTCGCTATACCTCTAGTATTTATCGTTGACTATCGGGTGGGCTGCTTGCTCGTCAGCCACCAACTGGCATTAAAAAATTATTTCGGCAAATACATGTTCATTGCATTGCCCTCAATTTTTATATGCTTATTTCTAAAAAAAAAGATGTAATCGTTTTTGGAAGTAATTTGCAAATATTTGATGAGATATTTCTGAGCTTATCTATTGGCTAATGTCCTTGGCAACTATCTATCAATAGATATTTATCGTATGCCTATTCTATAGTTGTGAATTAAAATTATTTTTACGGATTTCATTGCGCTTGTTTTTGATTTTTACATTGCCGACGTTTCGAACATCTTTCAGTATTTGTGGTCACAGAAGAAGCTGAAGAATTTGATTGTTGGAATACATTAATCTTAGAGACTACAAATAAGATTACAAAAATATTATTTTCAATAAGCCTGTTTATCGAGAAAGATTATGGGCATAATTCATAACGCTATGATGACTAATAGTTAGTGAAAAATTTACTATAAATAATAATAATAATGGCAATCAAGCGTAGTGCGTCTGGTGACGGAATAAAAATATAATTCACTACATCCTATCTTGCCCGTGGATGAATGAATAAAAACAAAAATAAAAAAAAAGAAGTATGTTGATGTACACTATTTTTTTTTGTTGCCGGTCGTGGCAAACGAGCAAGCAGCATAGCTGATGTTAAGTGATACTGCCGCCCATGAACCTTGCCAATACCAAGAGCACAACTAGGCCGTGTCTACCGTAAATAAAGTAATCTTCTTAAACGAGTTTAGAGAAGGACATGACATGGCGCTCAGGACACACAGCAGCAGGTAGCTCATTCCAGATCCTGTACGTACGTGGAAAAGATCGTTGGAAACGTACAGTTGAACACCATAATGTTTCCAGGTGAAATGGATGAACGGTGACGGTAGTACCAAGTCAAACAGTTCTTTCTTAGTATATACTGCAAAAGTAATTGGCAATAGTTTTATGAGTTTTATGGCCATAGTTTTATGCCAGACGTCAACCCTAGAATGTAACTGTGGACCAGATGGTATCAGATGTAGCTGGCCCTGGTCTTTTACAACACCTACGAGCAGTGGCGTAACTATACTGTTCGAGGCCCGTGGCAAATTCATCGGTCTCCCCAAATATATAAGGAAGCTGAACCAACAATAATAGTATGGCAGTTCGGATTCTCCTCTGACTGGGGGCCCCTTTCGGCTGGGGGCCCGTGGCATTTTGCCGACTTGCCACCCTGTAGTTACGTCACTGCCTACGAGTAATGTAAGTGTTGGTAGTATTCGTAGCCGGCACCACGTAGCACTTTTCAGGTTATTAAGGATAATTAACCTACTATCCCACCCGTCTCGATCCTTTGGTATAGCTTTTTACTTCGAATTCGGTGTTTCCCGAGCGCTATGATGTACCCATCCTAAAACCAGGTTTAAGAAGAGCTCTCACTCATGGCAGACAGCGTTTGGCTATAACCCTGGTATTGCTCAGGTCCGTGGCAGTTACTACTTACCATCAGATGGGCTGCTTGCTCATCTGCCGCCAATTGGCGTGAAAAACAGTTTATACTAAAACAATTTTATCTAAGTCTCATATTATTTTACAAGTCAATCTGTGCAGATGTGCATTGATCTAAGTATGGACTTCCATTCCATATATTGGTCTTGTTCCATATATTTGTAGTTATAGGTTCGATTTCCTCGCATAACAACTCTATGTGCGATCCACAAATGTCTGTTCTGAGTTTGGCTGTTATTTGTTGCCGTTAATTGTGTTTTCGTAAAGTTACCTGCGATACAAGGATATATTTCTTGCCTTAAAACGCAGAGTTAAAAAAAAAACATAAATAAATATTTCAGAGTAACAATGATACAACGAATTTATCATTTATGACATTATAACTAAGTTGTTAAATCTTTAATTAAGTACTTACATTTAAATCTATTAAAAAATATTTTCAATAAACCGTATACTTATCTATCTTTCTCTCTCTACACAATACAAGGGAAGGGAGACTATAACAATAATATTAGGCACTTATCGCTCCATCCTCGATCAAATACAAGTCGGGTATTCCCCGAATCATTTTGTTTCTTTTTTAAGTATGTTTATGCCTAAATGTATATGAAATCTAATGCTCTGGAATGTATTTATGATTGGTGCTTGAGATAACGTGACCATACATCCAGTTTTGAACGGCACAGTGCCGACCGAGTTGGTAGCCCTCAGCGATCACCCATAGTCCGGGCAAAGGCTGGGCAAGTCATCTGCGGCTAACAGCTATAATTATAAAAAATAAAAAAGAGACAGTCCCGCTATGGTAGGTTGTATGACTCGTTGTCCCCAGGCGTTCAAAAAAGGTCCAGTTTTTGCAAATAGAACATTAATAATAATGTATTATACATATAATATTTTAACTTCCATCCGTTTGGTGACGAAGTAAGAAATTCACCAGCCCCCCTGTCTTGCTCGTGGTTGTCGTAAAAGACGACTAAAGGGAATATCATGCAGATAATAGCTGTGCAAGAGATTTTTTATAGATAATGGTACGGAACCCTTCGTGCGCGACTCTGACTCGCACTTAGACGTTTTTTTTTTCTTTTTTATTGCTGTTGGTGGCAAAAAAGGAAACAGCACACCTGATGGTAAGCGATTCTGCTGCTCATGGACCTTGTATCATGGACCCGAGAATTGCATTGACTAGGGGGCATGATAGGATTAATCCGGGCCTGCTGATATGACGGATTATGGTGTTAATCAATAACCTTACGTTGTGCAGTTTTTTGCGGTTTTTTTTTTATTGCCAACGGTGGCAAACGAGCAAGCAGCACACCTGATGGTAAGTGACGCTGCCGCACATGGACCTTTGCAATACCAGGGGCACAGCCAGGCCGTTGCCTACCGTGAAGGAAATACTCTTCTTAAACCTCGTTTAAAGAAGGTGGCGTATAACCTAGATCATAGTACATTAAAACAAAAAGTTCATCTTAATCAGCCTATATAAGTCCCACAGTTAGGCTCAAGTCTCCTCCACAACATGGCGAGGGGAATTGATTTACTATTCCACCCTTGTCAGATGTGTTGGATGAATGTATTCTAATATTCAGAATATATTTTACCATTGTTTACCGATTGCCATGTCCTGTGGTGATCTAAGAATATTATCAAGCATACCTATGTATTTTTGGTGGAAGAAGATACTCTATGTTGACGCAAATAAATTAAAATGAGGCCAGGTTATTTATTAACTAGCAACCCGCCCTCGCTTCGCTTCGTTTTCTGTCGCCTTATCCCCGTAGTTCCCGTTCCCGTGAGAATACCGGGATAAAATATAGCCTAGTTTACTCCCTGATATTATAGCTTTCCATTGGTGAAAGAATTTTTGAAATCAGTCCAGCCGTTTTGAAGATTACCCGGAACAAACAGACAGACAGACAAAAAAATATAAAGTGATTTTTAGGCATAGGTATCGTCCAAATAACCGCTAATACTCACACGAGTATGAAAAAAGCCTATTATTTTGACATTACAAACAGACACTCCAATTTTATTTATTGGTATAGAGTATAGATGGTGGTTTTATTGATTGCTGTATTAAACTTATGTTTGACAAGTCTTTGGACTAAAAAAAATTAAAACTAATATTCTTTATCTGAATTTGAGCCTATATACCGCTTACTATTGGGAATAGGCCTCCAGATTTGGGTATCTAGGCATCTAGCCTCCACCTGTCTAAATGAATTCTGATAGGACTTCATTTCCATATTTCCTTATCTGCTTACATCTTTTGATCCTTTAAACAGCTTTATGACGCGAATGGGCAATGACGAGATGATGGCTATGGTATTTTTACTTTGCCATTTAAAAAACATTAAGTAAATAAAAACAATGTCAGTCATCTAAGCTGTGACTGTCCCTACATACTTAGTAGTATTAGACTACGTTGTGTACTATTTTTTTAAAACATACCTAGACTAGAATGAAAATAATTAAAAAGAAATTATTTCTTAATTCACTTCGTCTCCCACTACTGCTTCACGGCCACATTGCATAGAACTAAGAAAGAGTACACCCAACTCCCCGTCTCATTCTAATATTTGCTATTTCGCTCTAACTAATAGATAAGCGATAATGGCGTCTCGCTTTGTTTACGTCTGTGAAATGCTTATAATGTAGTATATGCTTAATGTAAGGATAATCAAATACCACAAAATATATGTTTATTGCAAAAACATTTATAATAAAATAACATCGTTATTTAAAAGGATTATATATTTGCCTTCTCTATTGATATCTAAATGACTATAGTAGTCGTTAAAGATATCGACTTCTTAGTTTATCTGCAAATTTTACATACACTATCTGGCCTCGTAATTCGTAAACGGTGGGGGGGAGGCGCACCGCTCGCACACCGCTGTCGCACGGTTTCTATTTTGCGTTTCTCAAATTCAGTTACTTTAGTGCGCTGAGTGAGTACATGTCTCATTCGCGCCAGCATTTTATAATTTATTTAATTAGTTTGTATAGATGTTTTGTAGTTATAGACAATTTATACATAGTGCTAAAGATTTTAATAGACCTTATTAGTGTGTGTCAAACTGTGCTGACAGTGAAGTGATTTTGAGAAAAGGTTGTTGGAAATATATAAGTTGTTGTGGATATTGTACCTTGTGTTTCGACGACGAAGAGGCTGTGATTTTGCTGTAAACTGTAAAGGAATGATAAACAAAATTATGGCAAGCCAAAAAACCACAATTTTGACGTTTTAATAAAGTGAACATAGTAACAAATGTTAATAGTATTGACCAATCGTATTGAAATATCGTAGTTCACACAGAGTGTATTGCAGGGCAACTCTCACATTTGGTCGGTTTATATCTTATTGGAGCGCCATCTGCCACTAGAACTGTGAAGTTGTCGCGAGTTGCAGTCCACTCTCGCGAAATGCTTTACGTGTCGTTTGTGCTTTCGCTAAAAGTTAGACCAATTGTTACTATTTAATTTATTTTCGTTCCCATTACCATTCGTGGTGTTCGAATTACTAAATTACGTCGCTTTCGTACTGTTAGTGTCAATCGTGGTTAAATATTAATGAGCTGGTGAAGTCGTGGAGTCTACATGGTGTTGGTGCACGGCTGAGCCATGGCTACCGCCGAGATGAGCTTGCCTGACAAAAAGCCTGAACACGAGTCGGGTTATTACGAAGGCAGCGATCAGGAGGGCAGTATGGAGTGCGGGTGCCCCTCACCTGTCAGCTCACGGAACTCTTCGCATTCGACGAAGTTGAAGCGCCGTCATAGTGCTCAAAAGCATAAGAAAGTACAGTGCAAGAAGGCGAGGATCGAACCTCCGATGAATGGACATGGCAGTGTAAGCAATAATGGACATGTGGACAAGAGTGTGGAAATAGTGGAATGCTCAAGTGTGTCTTCATCAGTGAACATCTATAAAAAACCTGAGGAGTTTGTACCTGTGGCTGGTCCTAGTTCCAAAAGGAGCAGCTCGGTGGAGCTTATCGGTGGCACCGTGCCTGCTCCTGCCCGGGACTCTGTTGATTGGAATCTTGTTGATGCTAGTAAAATAAGAAAAAGATGCAAAGGTGAGTTGGATTATCTTTTTTAATCAAATTATATATACCGTAATAAGATATTTATGTTATAAAAAATAATGTAAGTTTTTTTTTTTTAAATTTTGAAGTTATGGAATAAAACTGGGCTTAAATTATTGGGTATAGGTATCAAAAATGTATTGTTGCAATTACACAAGCTAATGATCTTGAGCAGTTTCTTTGTAAGTAGATTAATACCTATATTTAAAAGTTTCTCCTTCTGGATTTGGTTATAGTAATTTAGAAATTGTTACAAATCTTAGTGAACTCATTTATCATGCCTTTAATGCGAGTAATAAGATATGGGCTCCCTCCATTTAGCTAGTAGGTTCCCACTCCCCTGATGCCTCTGCCCCAGTTGTTTCCAAGTCTTTTACAGGCAAATAACTTGTTGTGACACATAATATACAAAATCGGTCACCACACAGGCTTGATGATTATTTCAGTGACGCCACAACAAACCAAACATCATCTCCACAATTATCCTCGATCCTCCACCACTATGAAAGGGAGCCACTACAGCCAAGTCACTACATGTCACACCCCCTTTGTCATCTTTTACTAAACCCACTGGGAAGATAGGGGACGTTGAATTGTATTGACTACACAGATGGCGTAGTGGTTAAGATAGCGACCTACAGTGCCAGTGTCGGAGGTTCGAAGGACAACACTTTGTGCGATCCACAAATTGTTGTTCTGAGTCTGGATGTAATTTGTGTCCGTTAATTATATGTTTTTAAAGTCCCCCGCAATACAAGGATTATTTCCTTAGTGCAGGGTGTTGTCTTAAATAAATAAATAAATTTAAAAAAAAAAAAAGTAATTCTTATGTATAATTCATATTCCACACAAACAGATATTACTGAATACTTAGATTTTTTTTTATAAAGATAACACCCTGCACTAAAGAAGTAATCCTTGTATGGTGGGAGACTTTACAAACATATAGGTAACTAGCAACCCGCCCTCGCTTCGCTTCAGTTATAGGTTATAGTCGTTTTACCCACGTAGTTCCCGTTCCCGTGGGAATACCGGGATAAAATATAGCCTAGTTTATGCCCTGATATTATAGCTTTCCATTGGTGAAAGAATTTTTGAAATCGGTCCAGCCGTTTTGAAGATTACCCGGAACAAACAGACAGACAAAAATTTTTTAATTGCTATTTTAGGCATAGGTGTCGTGCAAATAACCGTATGAGCATGAAAAAAGTCTATTATTTTGACATTACAAACAGACACTCCAATTTTATTTATTGGTATAGATCAATGGACACAAATTACATCCAGACTCTGAACAAGAATTTGTGTCACAAAATATTGTCTTATGTGGGATTCAAACTGGTATGGTAGGGGGGTATCTTAACCACTATACTATCTGTTTAGTTAAATTATACTGTGGTTGTTTATTATTTTGAATGTATTACAATATGATTGCACCATATGTTATTGTACCATTACAAAAGTATCTAAGAAACAAGCATAACATTATGAAACTTGACCTATTTTCATTTTTTTTTGTAATTTTTTGTCAAGTCATTTTATGGAACAACCAAAAAATACATATCTGATCTAGCATGGATATGTATTCTATGTGGTGACGAAGTAAGAAAACAATTCACCACCCTCTTAACTTGCCTGTGGGTAACGTAAAAGACGACTAAGGGATATAATATTTTAAAACCCTATATCATCATGTCTGACCAATTTCCCTCGCATTATGGAGGAGCTGAAATAATGTTGATAGACGTGTGATGTAATGGGATGAAAGTAATGTTGGAAGGAAAGTTTTAAGTACACATGTTGATGGCAAGATGATTAATGAATAGATTATTTGAATCATGAGAGAGGATATATTTCATTAACTTCAAGTAATTGGAATCAGAGCCGAATGGTTGTGTGAAGTCGTATTACCTTATACCCTACTGTTATTAATCGCAGCCCACATACGTCCCATTGTTGGGCTCAGGCCTCCTCCCTCTATGCTGGTCAGACATGTTGTATAGGGTTTCATTTAGTGTTTTCCTTCTCTTGCATAGATGTTATGTACATATATCCCTTGGTCATCTTTAACAATGTCCATGGACAAGATGGGGAGTGGTGAATTGTATTCTTACTCCGTCACCACAAGGAAATTGGAAGTACTATTACTCTATAATTATTTAGTTCATATTCAAATTTGACATTCTATACAAAATGTATTGATTTTATGCGCGCGTGCACACACGCACACATACTCACATTAGATGTTACATACCCTATTCGCTACATACACACACACACACACACATCTCGAATACACATACGTACACACCCACATACACACGCATACAAAAACGCCGATACCAACGCACAAATACATATACACACATATACAAATGCTAATAATACATAAATAATGTAATTATTATATATAGTTTGAATCTAGTTATAATTATCTGTGCTATTATACCATTTTAATTTTTTCACAATCATTTAAAATAAAGTGAGCAAGTATGAAAAACATTCAATATATCTAGGATAAGAAAAATATGTATATTCATAGTCATTTAATCTTTCTTCAAACCTTGCATATACTGTACAAGTTTGTTAATGTCACCCACATACTACATTAGAAATTAATAGTCTTCATAGCCGCTAGTTATTTAAATACCTGCACAAATCGAATGTATTAATTAAATATGTACCGATCGAAGTTTATTGTAACCGTAGTGTTTTGCTTATTTATTGTTATATGGTGTTGATCGAGGACCGGGAGGCCTATCTCGCTGTAATACAGTGATAACTAGTACAGTGGATAGTGTAATCTCAATCTAGAATCAAATTTAAACAATATACTTACGCTAACCATTATAAACATCATATTTAATTCGATGTGATAAGGTAAGGAAGTACTTTCTGTAAACTGTTTTCATTTCTGTACTGTTAGGATGGTTTGTTGTTGTAGTTTGTTATATTAGTAAATAAAGTTATTATTATATATATTTATTGTATAAAATCTTGTGTACATGCAATATTTGCTATATTTAAATTACAATTAATTCAACAACAGAATTAAATATTTTACATGCCCAAATGTAAGCAACATTGTAACATTCTTTGGCAAAAATGTCTTATCCCAAACTTAAATTATATTTGCCTGCCAAATGAGTTAGTTATTTTAATCAAATCGGTAATGAATAATAAGATATAAATTTGTGTGTAAATATATTGAATATTGCAAACTATCTCACGTATGGTGACAGAGTAAAGAATACAATCCAGCACTCTCTTTCTTAACCATGGGTGTTGTAAAAGACGACTAAGGGATATATTACATATATGACATCTATACCAAAGATGGAAAATTCGAAACAAAACCCTATACCAAGCTGTCTTACCAGCATGGTATAGTAAGGTCAATTTCGCTCCTATTATGGAGGAGGCTTAAGCCCAGCAGTGGGACTTATATGAGCTGAAATAATGAATAATGAACCATCATATCATCATTCAGCTGGTAGTCACCAAATGCTGAATATAAGTTACTTAATACATCACATAATGTATTTCTCGAAGGCCATAATAACTATGCTTGGCCCATAGGTTGTTGATTGTGCTGTGTTTTTTTCATATTTTCCCAGTACAGCATGTTGCTCTTGGTGATTCCAACTTCCAATTCCTGACTTTTATGATGCTCTTACCCCTGTCATGTCACCACATAAATAACTGTCATTGCGCAAATTTAATATTTTTCCTTAAATTGATTAATATTTAAAATAAAATCCATCTGTAAGTTAGGTTTACATTGCCACAAGAAACATTAGTTCTTTATTTTCTACAAAATCAAACAATTATGTATGGTGTCAATTTATAGGAATTTATATTCATCTTTGCAATAAATGCTACAATTGTTAATATTGAAATGATATTCAACACAGCCCATATTTAATATTATTTTGAGTTTTCCTTTCTGCTATTTTATTTGCTATATACCTTATTTATCTGTATGGCAAATATTATGATATCTTCAAGGTGTTAAGGCATGGTGACAAGTTAATCTAACTACTTTAGTAAGTGAGATATAATAAATATATAAATTTATAAGGTTTTAATGAATTTATCATTAACTTACCTGACTTTGAGATCTATGAAATTGAATTTTTAGTCAATTACAGAAGAAAAAGAGTGTTTGTCAGTTATAACTGTTTTTAATTTCAAATATAAGTTTTCTGTATCAATAAAAAGTATATTTTATTCAAAGTGTGATTAGTTTTATGAGAATGAAGTATCGTAGATTGTTATTCAAAAAACTCACCACAAATACATAAACAGTAAATGTTAAAAATTTATCAATGATTATAATATATTTTGGCATGAAATTAGTATGGACATAGGATGACTGTAATGTTTTGAAGACAGTATTAAGTATAAATGTTGAAGACTTTAGAGGTAATGGGAGACCAAAGAAATGATTAATAGACTGCATGAAGCATGACTTGGATCGACAGGGAGTGATCTTAGAGATATCTGATAAGGTTGTATGAAAAAAAGGAGTATACAATACTGCCAATAGCTAGGATGAGAGCAGGATTATGATAATGACTATAATCTCCTTTACAACCTTAGTGAAAGAGTAAGGCACTTGTTAAGATATTCTGTCAAAGAAGAAAATCTAAAATGACACATCTATACAATTAAATAAAATTGAAGTGTCTGTTTGTAATGTCAAAAAACTGGGCTTTTTTCATGCTTACACAGTTATTTACATGACACCTATGCCTAAAAACCATTTTAAAATTTTATTATTTCTGTTTGTTTGAGTTAATCTTCAAAACGGTTGGACCGATTTTGATAATGTTTTACAACCAGGTAGCTGTCTATATAACAAGTAACTTAGGTTATATTTTATCCCGGTATTCACACGTGAACGGATACTATGCAGGTAGGCGACTGAAGCCAAAGTGAGGGTGGGTTGCTAGTAACAAATATAATTCTTGTTATAAATTTAAGTACATTGTTGAGCCTTGAAATTAATTTGGTAAATTTGTGTAACTAGTATGTAATTGTGGTCTATATTTGCAGCAAGGAAAGTAATAAATAATTTTATATATAATTTTATACTTTCTAAATATATACGTACTTGTTAATTATTGTCATCTCTCATTTTTTACTGACTTTTCGTTTTAGTATTAAAATCAATAGTCACTATTACAATCAGATTTTTTAGCTTTATTGCATATTGAACAGAGACAATGGGTCTTGCCTTTTTCTTAAAAAAAATAATAACTTATATAAATAACCTTACCCATACAAGTAATGTAATTGTAAATTATATTTTGTTATGTTAAAAAAATTATAACTGCCATATCAAATTACATCATTGGTCCGCTAATTTATTCAATTGACCTGTTATACCATCCTGGTCATTGAGTGCATAGGATTTTATTAAAATTTTTCCTCAATTTGCATGACAGATGTTAATCGCATATCATATCCGTCAATCGTCTTTTACGACGTCGATGGACAAGATTGGTGGTGGTGAATTGTATTCTTACTCCGTCACCATACAGAAAATGAGAAATACAATTGTATACAAATTATTTTTCTTACCAGCAGCGCCTCGTAGTTTTACCCGCATAGTTTCCCTTCCCGTGGGAATATCAGTAAAAATTATAGCCTGTGTGATATTCTGATATGTAAGCTGTATTATTGTGAAATTTCATCAAAATTCATACAGTAGTTTTTGCTTGAAAGAGCAACAAAAATCCTCACATACTCACAAACTTTTTATATTATATTAGTAGGATTTATTACCTACATTTATAACTGGACCAGTGATCTAAGACTGAGACAGGGGATCACCCGATTTAAATTTTGGTTCTCTTTAATATGTGATGATGGTTCTTAGATTTTTTCCATATTCGAGACATATGACTAGAAGTTTCTCAATACCAAGTTCGAAGTTTGGAACTGTGCCGAGTTAAAAGTAATATGCTTGACCCCTATTACGCGAGACTAAAAATTACGTCATAATGTGGGTGGCATACACCTTTTCTTAAACCTTAAGGAAGAAAAGTATGAATTAACAAATAAATCATATATTTTTAATAAATTTCACATCGCATTTGTATCATTATATTTGTTTAATTATCTCAAAGAATTTTAGTGAAATTAGGACTTAATATTCTTATTCAAAATAATATTATAGACACTAATTTGAGTTTGTATGTTACGGTTTCACGTCTCAACTACTAAACTGTCTTCAAATCATCTAGAAATTTCGCAAACAGTCGGAAGACCAACTTTCTGTTTGCGTGATTCTGCTCTGCGATGCTGTTTGCGGGTGTGATGGATTGTTTGCGAGTGAGATGTGTTGGGTGATGCCTTCAGTATCACCAAACCTCATTGCATTCACACTACTTTAATTTTATGCAGCAAAGGACCACGAGCGCCAGTATCACTTACCATTACGTGTGCGGTTTGCTCGTTTGCCATCAAGAGCAATAAAAAAAAAAATACACGTTGGCATACATAAAATGCTAGGGTAGTTTTCATCGAGACAAAAATTATTGCCGCGTACTTATTTAATATAAAAAAAAAAATGTCACCATCTATATTACTGAGAATAAAGCTGCAGCAATAGCTTATTATACTTTTAGAAATAAAGATAGATCAGAAAAGATTAATAATTTCGACTTTTCACAATGGTAGGCATTTAACTGCACTGATAGCATAGTGGTTCGGATATCGAATGTAAGACAACACTGTGGGATCCACAAATTTTTGTTCGGAGTGTGGATGTAATATGTGTCTGTTATGTGTTTGTAAAGTACCCCGCAATACAAGGATTATTCCCTTAGTGCAGGGAGTTGTCTTTAAAAAAAAAGCCTCTTTACTTAACACGAAATAAAGTATTTAATTTCGTCTTTAAAAGATCAACATATGGTTATATTTTTTAATTTGTAATTATAACCATGGGAATGAAATTGACGTAAATCGTTATCAGTAGTAGTTGGCATAAACCGCGATAAATAACAGTTTTCCTATCTATTTATTGGTCTCTTTTTTGTTTTTTAAATATTTTTCCTTAAATTTTTTGTGATGCAATATTTCGCTTTGCCTTAGCTATCGTAGAATATCTCTCAAAAGACTGTGGCCCATTTTCACTAACAACTCCTAAATTTTAGGTGACTCCTAAATCAATATAAATGACATAATATCGAGTTATGCTTTTCTTAAATATATGTTACATGCATATTTAATCTTTTAGTCGTATTTTAAGAAACATATGGGTATGATGGCTGTGGTAGATTGTACTCTTAATCCGTTATCACACGGATAATATGTATTTATGTCATTTTAACTATCCATGTGGTGACGGAGTAAAAATAAAACTCAGCACCTCTTTCTTGCCCGTGGGTGTCGTAAAAGACGACTAAGGGATATTGCATGTAATATCTATGGAAGAGAAGGAAAACGCGTAAGAAAACCCTATACCAACACGTCTGACCAACGTGGTATAGTAGGTCAATTTCCCTCCTATTGTGGAGGAGGCTCGAGCCCAATTGTGGGACGTATATGAGCTGTGATGATGTTGAATGCCTCAATTGACTTCAAAATATTGACACTATGAAATTTATCATAACATACATTGTGATATCTGATGCTTACGCGAGCACTACACATTGTAAATAAAACTACTTTTACGGATTATATCGCGTTTGTATTTGATTTATGATTGCCCGACGTTTCGAACACTTTGCAGCATTCATGGTCACGGGCGGACTAAAGTGTCTCACGTCCAACAAGTAATAAAATGTCTGTGATGTTGCGATATAATCCGTAAAAGTAGTTTTATTTATAACATACATTGTAATGGGTAAGTCCCATAAACACAATAAGCCTGTGTATTTCCGCATCTTTATCAAATTTGTTTGTTTTATTATCTGTTATATCGTTTTAACATTCGCCTTTCTAAGTATTCGACATATCGTTGAAAGCAATTCAAGCTACATAAATTTAACTCGCGAATTTCTGGAAAGAACTAATTACATAAATATTCTTTTGCCGCAATTGAAATGGTTAATGGAAAAACAGCGTTATACTTATGTATAATAGATTATAAGTACAAAGAAATTTCTCTGCACAATAGTTGAGATATTAACATATATTAGTTGTGTCGTGGATTTGATTCAAACGCAGGAAAAACTTACGATTCACAAAGAACATAATTCACCGCTCCCTATTTGCCCATGGATGTAAAAGACGACTAAGGGATGTAATACGTATATAGCATTTATGCAAAAAAAGGAAATCTCGAAATAAAAACATACACAACCCGTAAAACCTTACCCCCCCAACTAATGCGGAGTAGCTTCGAGCACAGCAGTGCAACGTATTTTTGTATTTTTTGGGACTAATTCCACCACACATTCCCACCATTGTAACTCCTGTAAGTCACGATCCACAATGGTCTCCATAGATCACACCGAGGTTTGATCCTCAGGCAGTCCCTGGAAATGATTTTAATTGTCTTGGGATCCGTAACAAATTTAATAAGAAAACTTAAAGAGGAGGAGTTGGAAGAGATTGATTCCATTTGAGTGGAACGTACATATATGAAATAAATAGAATTGTTATTTTTGTGATGGGATATCACAATCAATCGTCTTTTACGACAACCACTGGCAAGATAAGGAGTGGTGAATTGTATTCTTACTCCGTCACCATAGCGAAATGTAGTTTTCAATTTTTTAACGATTTCTGATGTTTACATGAGAACTAATGTGTAAATTACGCGAGTACATATTTTTGATTAAAAACTACTTTACGGATTTTATCGCGTTTGCATTTGATTTTTGATTGCCCGACGTTTCGAACACTTTACAACGTTCATGTTTACGGGCGGACTAAGATGTCACACGTCTAACAAGATCATCGTTATTACAGACATTTATAATTATTTACCCGATACAGAAAATTAGTTATTAAATTTTGATCCACATTTTGGTCCAAATTTATTGCCAGTATAAGAAGAAAATTATTCTGTATGAGCACCATCTTTGCCATGGTGATGGAGTGAGTATACAGACCACCATCACTTTCTACCTTTCCCTTCGAGAGTCCACGTCCAACAAGTCATCGTTATTACGGAGATTTATGTCTAATCGCTACAGAAACCTAATCTTGCATACTGTGAATTCAGTTTCGATGTATCTTTGGTACACTAATCAACGTTTCGCGACCTTTGAACAATTTTAGTAAATACGAGTTCGATGCACCTGTGACTTAGTCGACGAATGTAACTTTGTTTGCATCACATTGCGTTGCAGTTTTTTTTATACAAATCGAATCTACCTTAATCGGTCATCACATTATGGCCGATTAAGAATAAAATATAGAGAAGTGCTGTCCGTGTGGTGACGGAATAAGAGTACAAATCACCATTCCCTATCTTGCCCGTGGATGTCGTAAAAGATGACTAAGGGATATCATATGCATATAACATCTAAACAAGAGAAAGAAAACTCGAAACAAAATCCTATACCAACCTGTCTGACCAGCATGGTAAAGTCAATTTCCCTCCACTTGTGGAGGAGGCTCGAGCCCAGCAGTGGGACATATATGAGCCGTGATAATGATGAAAGAGAAGTAAAACTCGAAATAAAACCCTATACTATCCCGTTTGACGAGCGTGGTGTAATAGGTCAGGTTCTTTACCATCCTGAAGGAGGCTCGAGCTGAACAGTGAGAAATATGACTAAAATAGTGAAGAATAAAATATTTCACTGTCTTACTTTGTGTATTTATAAACCAGTTAAGGCATCAGCAGAATTGGGGGCCACACTCTAGAGTAGTGTTGCCCAAAAAAGTCTTGGTCTTGCGGTCTTGGTCTTGGTCTTGCGAGACCGAGACCAAGACCAAGACCGCTTAATTTTTGCAAGACCAAGACCAAGACTGGCCCTGCAAGACTTGAGCAAGACCAAGACTGGGCCTGCAAGAGTCTTGCGGTCTTGCATTTAATTCAAATCACCATTTCAGCTTATATACGGTTTTGAGCTCGTGTCTTCTACATAACAGGAGGAGAATCGGCCGTGGCCGGAGGGGAATCGCCACGGTGATCGGCCGTGTTGTTACAGGTCATACATGTCAAGTTTTCCTTCTCTTGCACCGATGTTATATATTATAGCCCTTAGTCGTGGGTTCGCAGTCACGGGTAAAATAGGGGGTGATGAATTATATTCTTACTCCGTCACTACACGGCAAGTCAAATCAGTCTTGAGATATCCATCTATTGGCCAATCGATTCCCAATGTTGGTGTTGGCTTTTCAGAATTACTCTTCGGAAAGTCTTAAGGACAAAAATACCGTAATCACGAGAGTGCTCTTGCCCATTATACATATTTATATATCCGTTTATTCATTAGTCAAACGACGTTCACTGTTGGACATAGAAATATGCCTACAATTAATCTATATAAATGTCCATGTAGGGACAGAGTACGATCACCATCAGGCAGTACATGAAGCGTTGCTCCCAGCGCTATTTTGCCTCTGCCACGACTCACCCCAATCCACTAGTGGTTGGGGCGGTAAACTACGTCCCCTCAAAAATATCCGCGGTCCGACGTCCTCGTCATCTTCTTGAAGAAGAAGATGACGCTATTATGATCGCCCAAGAAAGGACCTACACAGCTCGCGCAGCGATAACAGATAAAACTCCGCGGTATCGGCCTCGCCGTCGAGGTCGAAAACCGCGCCGCGTAAAAGTCATTAACCTAAACTTGGCCACGCCCACTTTGCTCTCAGCGACGCCCCGAGCCGAGGTCCGTTCCCCACAGGGGGGAGCCCTCGGGCGATGTTCGCTTAACTTACTTACCGGGTTGAGAGCCATCAGCGCTCACCCATTGACCGCGTTAAGCTGTCAAGGTCATCTGCGACCAACAGCTACACACACACAAAAAAAAAGACAGAGTACGAATATAATTCACCACTCTGTTACCCGTGGATGTCGTATCAAATCGGATCGGGCAATAGTGTTAGGAACCCATGAAAAAATATTGAAATAAAAATATCGATTCGTTAATGAATTGAGAGACATGTAAGTTCTCAATTTTGTCATCGTTTTTTCGTGTAAATTGATTAAAATGTATAAAGCAATGATACTTAATCTACAACATATTCGTATTTTGTTAAATGTTCATTAGAATTTGAATAGATCAATGATTACGTTTGCATAAGCAAGACAAACTTCGCTTTAACATAAATCAGCTGATTGGCCGATGACCGTTGATGAGTCGCCTTTGTACCTACGTAACCATTGAAAGGTTCGCGCAAATCTAATACCTATTTATACTGTCGAAATTTTACATGCTTACATATATCCTGTCTGTACATACCTACATAATGCATAAAATTTAAGGCATAAACTCTTAGACACACATTTTTGTAATCACTATAACTTTTACGTTATATTGTTTTTGTGTAATATGCATTCTAATTATGATCTATGACTGTTGAACTACAACATACATGAACAGTTGTCCCATAACCATCAGGTTATGGGACAACTGTACATATGTTATATACACAGGGTGTATCAACACCCTGTGTATATAACATATGTGCAAGAGAAGTGAAACTAGAAAGAAAACCCTGTACCAACATGTCTGACCAGCGTGGTATAGTAGATCAATTTTCCTCTTACTGGAAGGAAGCTTAAGCCCAGCAGTGGCACTTTTATGAGCTGTGACGATGACGACGAATATCATACATTTTACAAGTATTAAAACCATAAAATTTTAAATCAGTTTTATATGTTCTTGAATAAATAGTATATTAAGAGCTACATGGATCCAGCGGCCAAAGTATTTATATAGGCAATAGAGCAACAGGTTTTTTCAAGTATCCAGAGTATCAGTAACTAAACTGGAAATACAATAGATACATACCACTTAACTTGAAGGGGAATATAAACAATCGCATTAATTGTAAAATATCGCATTGATTATAAAATGACATAAAATTTATTGTATCAACTGCCTCGTGTGGTGACGTCTTAAGAAAATAGGGTCGAAAGTCCTGTCATAAGAGTAGTAACGCTGTCTAATGGAACACCAGGGGAATAGAAGAGTAATTTTCTCCAGTGGTAAGTATTGTATTCAATAGTGAACTATAGGCTAGCAGATGGATAGATAGGATAGGATATTTGATTAATTTAGTTGGATTTTTCATTGCCATGATAAATTACTGTTACGTTATTCTAACTGCAAAACTTTGCAAGACTCTTGCTGCAATACCAAGACTCAGGTGCGCAAGACCAAGACCAAGACCAAAACTCGGTGCGCAAGACCAGGACCAAGACGAGACCAGGTGTGATGTTGCAAGACCAAGACCAAGACCGGTCCAAGTCTCGTCTTGGTCTTGCATTTGGGCAACACTACTCTAGAGAATATTATGGTGGTTAGCAGGGCTATCATGGCACTATGCACCTTATAGGGAGGTCTTTGGCGATTCGCACATGGGCGACGCGCCCAGGCGCGGAGACGCGAGGCAGCCAGATCCTGCGCGGGGCGACGGAGGAGCAGATCTGCCTCTTCGAGCAGATTTTACCGCGCCTCCGCGCCTGACGGCTTTATACGCGGCCCGCACCAAACTAAAGGTTACTTTCCATTTGGTTGTCGTGGTTAGTTACTACGTTACAATGGGCAATACTGAACTCATTCAAGACGTTGCAATTATTTTAGCAATATGGTTTTTGTATAAGCAAATAAGTAGATAAGATATTGGATACAGAACAAGCGCGATACTGCGAAGCGGTGTTTCCTGCTGCGGTCCGCCCCGCGCCTCCGCTCCTAGGGGTAGAATCTGCTAGCGAGACGTGCTCTCGCGCCGTGGCGCGTTTTCGGCGTGTTGGACCTCGCGTGTTTTCTATACTAATCGATGTACTTGCATACAATATTAAAATTTGCCACTCCGCGCCAGGCGACGGAGCGCGGAGCAGTGTGTGAATCGCCTTTATCAAATAGTGCGCGTGAGAGATGGTGAAAATTTAAGAAATACATTTCGATAAATGAGTCCAGATAAAGGTAAAGGCATCAACATGAACAATATGGATTATTCTGAAATGAAAAACAGCATTCATCATAATTATCATAATTTTCATAACTTTTACCACTTGGCTATCGGACTTTTTGGCGTGGTATTACAATTATTATATATAATTACATAAGGAAAGAAAAAACATTATGTAGTTAGTTATTTAATGTTAACTTTTACTTGATAACTAAAAATGCGCAAATAAATTAAAATTAAAAAACGTTTTTAAGCAAGCTTTAATTGTGTTACAAATGAACTAAAAAAAGTTAAAATAATCTCTTGTCAAAATAAAAAAAACCAAGCACACTTTCTTTATGCCCCGCTCTATAATTTTGTAACCCTTTTATTTTTGTAAGAGATTATTTTTAACGTTCATTTGCAACATTTTTTTTTATGGGTGGGCTATGGTAAGCGCACGCGCGGTCCTGTCCGTCCGGGGCGATGAAAGGACGGCGCGCGGGCCCATAACCCACCCGTACCCACGTCACCTCGTTGTTGGGCCGACCACTGAGCAGATGTGACTTGTCATCAGTGGTCGGCCCGATGGAATACCCTTTCGGGTAACCTCTCACCTCTCGACGTACTGAGACGTCGGTCGCCATTGCGCCGTCAGCCTCTCTGCGGGTGACAGACAATTCCCCGGTCCGATCACCCGCGGCCTCGGCTAGGGCAGCATTAGGCGCAGATACTCGCGCCTGCGCCGCCCGAGTCGCCGGCGGCAGAACGTGTCGCCGAATAGGATCTCTACTCGCACACGATCCGCCGCCTCCTTCCGTGAGATAACGCCTTCACAGAAGGCGGCGACCATGTCCCAGTTCCTGACGCTGACGAGCATCTCCCTGGCGATGGTCGGCAGCGCCAGGTCGGCACCGATAATCGCGACGAGTTCACGGCGCTCCCCCTCCCACGCAGCACACTCCTCGTCATTTGCAACATAATAATAGTTTGTTTTAAAAATATATTTTTTTACTATTAATCTTTTTCTGTTTTCCTTAAAAAAGTAAACAATATCTTTTTCAAGTTCGCCTTATATCTCCTAATTCAGTTTTACGACTCTCAAAGGGAAAGGAAGAAAGTGATGGTGATCTGTATACTCACTCCATCACCATGGCGAAGATGGTGCTCATATAGAATCATTTTCTTCTTATACTGGCAATAAATTTGTACCAAAATGTGGGTCAAACTTTAATAATTAATTTTCTGTATCGGGTAGATAATTATAAATCTCTGTAATAACGATGACTTGTTGGACGTGTGACATCTTAGTCCGCACGCGAGCATGAACGCTGTAAAGTATTTGAAGCATCGGGCAATGGGCAATCAAAGACAAACGCGACTAGACTTTTGATGAGTTGTTTTACTTTCAAACGTTTCAAATAATTTTCATTGTTTGGTGTATCTACTATGAAAGAAGAGTACACATTGAATAGACCTCAATTAATAGGGATAAGAGCAGGAAGGATGATGAAGATGTTATTATATTCTACTAGCAACCCGCCCTCACTTAGTTTCGGTTTCAGTCGCCTTACCCGCGTAGTTCCTGTTCCCGTGGGAATACTGGGATAAATTATAGCCTATGTTATTCCCTGATATTATAGCTTTACATTAGTGAAAGAATTTTTGAAATCGGTTTGGTGGTTTAAGCGTGAAAGCGTAACAAACTTTCGCATTTATAATATTAAGTAAGGATGTTGAGTTTTATTTCTATCGCAGAATAATTTTTTTGCAATGTAATGTCGCATATTAAATAGTCACAGTTGTATGTCAATGAACTTTTGACTTTGTGGCGGCGAAAAACATTGCCGATGTATGGTATGTTTATCACCAATTGTTATGTAAATCATTATCGTAATATAAATTGTGAACGATAAGAGTATCGTATAAACAATATCTTCATGGATTTTTTTTATTAATGTACTATTAAAAATGATATCTCTTAAATAGAACTAATCTTATGGGTTTTATCATGTTGATATTTGATTTTTCGATGTTACGGATGATTTTAGCGTTCATGTTCAGGGACTGAACCATAGGCTGAAAAAGGTTCGAAAATCGCATATAAACGCGATAAAATTAGTTTTAAAATGTGTAATACTTGCGTAAACATCAGAAATTATTATGACATCGCTTAGTAAAGAAACATATTAAAAACTATTCTAATGTCCGTTTTCATTATCCACCTCTAAATTCTAGTTGTGGTCGCATACACATTAAATCAAAATTACCTGACAAATATCTTAGAATAATAACGTATAGAAGGATAGTTTCGGTACTTCGAACGTTCGAAACATGAATCTAAAAATACTACATGCGCGCAGACGATTACACACGCACACCACTATACAAATTATGAAATCAAATTTTGTTTTTATTAACATAAATCGTCGAAATACTTTTAAAAGTAATGTTAAAAACCCTTTTAAGCTTTATAAATGTGTTATGACACTATTTGAATGCACAAACCGTCATAATTACCTATTTATTTTTTAAGAGTTGCGTACGTATGCAGTACAGTGACCTTGTACATAATGGAATGGTTCCGTCGTAAGCTCCATTAGGCTCCAATTGAAATGCTTCACTTTTTGTGCGTGAACTTACTTACCTTCTATGCGTTATTATTCTAAGGACAAATATATTGTTTTAGTAGAGAAATTGATTTATTGTACCACGTTAATCAGAAATATTGGTAAAAGCTTTTGTTTCTCTTGCATAGATATTATATGCTTAGTCGTTGTCCTTTACCCACGAGCAAGATAGGGGGTGGTGAATTGTATTCTTAGTCCGTCACCACACGGAAAGATGCCCTAGGTATCACCTAAAATTTCAGTATCGTGAAAATGGGCATATGATTATCAATATTGAACCATCACTCATTCTGTCGTTGTCCACTGCTAGGCGTTCAACATAAATAAGAAGATAGTGCCGTAATCGCCACTTTACTCGGGCGATTTTCACTGATATTCTAGTTGATTTCTTTTTATAAACAGTGATGCTTAGCGTAATGAATTTTAAATTATATGAAAAGTTTGCCCGTATGTATTTGTTGCTAAAACTCACGTTAGATAATGATAATTAAATGTAATTACAGTATTGTCACTTGTTAGAATAACTAATGACTTAACAATGCTACTAACTTTAGTTGGTGACGTCATACTTCTTTCAATCCCATTTGCTTCGAATAATAACGTACAGAAGGATAGTGTCAGTACTTAAGCGATCAACAACGTGAAGCCAAATATACTATATGCGTGCAAGCGATTACTCACGTACACACGCACACCATTATACAATATAGTTGCCTTGTACGCAGTGTTGAACACTACGGTCCGGCGTAGAGAGCCATTTCTGGCTTCAATTTAAATGCTTCAAATTTTGTGCGCTGTGTTAGCATCTATGTGTTATTATTCTAAACCCATTTGATTTAATTGTAAACTTGAATTCTAAACCTCTTGTTGCTGTGCGGTAGCGGCAACGAATATTACCAACCTATATTTATATTTATGTCTATTAATTGTAAGTTTTTGAAATCACCTGTGATAAAACATCATGATCATTTCAACTTATATACGTCCCACTGTTGGGCTCGAGCCTCCTCCACAATAGAAGGAAAATTTATCTTACTATACCACGCTGATCAGACAGGTTGGTATAGGATTTTATTTCGAGTTTTCCTTCTCTTGCATGCGCATTAAAACCCTTTAGACTACTTTTACGACATCCACGGGCAAGATAGCGAGTGGTGAATTGGTTGGTGGTTGGCATGGTTCTTACTCCGTCATCACACGGAAAACGACGATAATACAAAGAAAAAAAAGAAAATAGTAAATTTCTAACGATTCAACGTGCATATCGTAACGTGGCCACGTATGAGGTAATAGTGAATACCTGCCCAGGGCGACGGTAAAAGTGAAAATGTTGTGACGCGAAGGCCCGCAGTTTGAATTGTGCTCAACGGTTACATATTTCACTCGGATACGTTTACTGATGGTATTTAGGGTTAAATATTAGTACTATTTTTGATTATTTGCGGTTTATATCTTCTTGTGATGGCAGAGTAAGAATACAATTCGCCACACCCTCTCTCTTTTTTTATTTTTTTTTATAAATTGCAAGTAGTAGCAAACGAGCAAACAGTACACCTGATGGTAATTGTGACTGCCGCTCATGGAACTTTACAAGGCCGCTGCCTACCGCGAAGAAGGTGAAGGGAGTGTGAATGCGTGCAATAAGGCTCGGTGATACCAAAGGCACCACCAAAACCCTCCACACGCAAACACCCTCAGAAAGTTGGGCTTGCGGCTCTCTCGCTCACCGAACGAAGCGCAGTAACAAATTGCTACTACGGACAAATTGCTACGGACCGGCCTGCGGCTGTAGACAGATAGAAACTTTTATATAACAGAAAGTCTACAGATATCATATCACTTTTTCGTGTTTTACAATGTTACATTGAATCATTTTGATGATATATTATACAAAGAAATGCTGAAGTCAAATCAAATCCAATGAAATGAATTATCATCATCATCATCATCGCGGCCTTCATACGTCCCATTGTTGAGCTCGGGCCTCCTCTACAATTGGAGGGAGTTTGACTTACTTATACCATACTGGTTTCGTTGTTAGCGCCCAAGTAATGGTAACACTTGTTTTATTTTCAGACAATTAAATAATTTACTCAATATGAAATACCCTATATCTTTTTTTTTTATTTGTTGTCAATGTGGTAACGATGTGATAATTTCAATTATATGCGGATGAATTTTCACGCTGTCCGTCCACAGCGTGTTTTTATTTAACCGTTATTGTCCGGCCGAGCTTTTCGTAAGATGCGACGAGCGACAATTATGTCCGTGTGTTGCTTCTTTTTTGACTGACCCACCGGTATCGCTGCATTGATATCAGTGGCCCTTTCGTTGCTACTCTCTTTGATCATCATCTCAGCTCATATATGTCCCACTGTTGGGGTCTAACCTACTCCAGAGTGGGAGGGAAATTGACTTACTTACCACGCTGTATATGTCGAGTTTTCCTTCTCTTGTACAGATGTTATATGCTCATTATTTGTTAGCCCTTGCTCGCCTTTTAAGATAGATGTAAGAATCAAATTCACCACTTCTATTTTGACGGTGAGTATCGTAAAACACTAAGGCATTTAATATGCATGTAATATCTATGCGAGAGAAGGAAAACTCGAAATAAAATTTCTGTACCAACCCGTCTGACCAGGGTGGTATAGTAGGTTAATTTCTCTCGAGCCTATTATTGTGTTACGTTTATAATGGAGGCGACTGGAGTCTGGCAGAGGAAAGTTTATAAGCTAAAATGATGATAACACACCCGTATTATCTAATGCATTTTTTTTAACCCCTCTATCGCTGACCATCTGTAATATAAGTCAAGCCCCAATTTTTGTTCAAGCGTAGTATTTCGGATTCCTTCCATCTGAACAGTTACGTAGTATGAATGCGTCCCCTAATGTGTATTTGTTATTTTACATTATAATGTTATATTAATTCTTTATGTTAATTTTGTTGCAGTTAATCTTAACGGTGCATCCAAAGTGGACATATCACATTTTGACTTACTCAAAGTGCTTGGCACTGGTGGTGAGTACATTTATTATAATCATATATATATTTTGGTTGCTGGGTGTCGTTGGATGCAGGCGGCACAGGACTGTATCTTGTGACGAAACATGAGGGAGGCTTACGTCCAGCAGTGGACGGCAATAGGCTGATCATGATGATCAATTATTTATTCCATTCCGTGTGGTGACGGAGTAAGAATACAATTCAACACCCTCTCTATTGTCTGTGGGTGTCGTACAAGATAATTAAAGTGTTTAATATGCATCTAACATCTATGCAAGAGAAGAAAAACTTGAAATTGAACCATATGTCCAGACATCTATGTTATAGTAAAATTGCCCTCCTATTGGATAACAGACTCAAGCCCAACAATAGGACGAATATGAGCTCAAATGAATGAATGAATAAACGAAACACTGGACAGGTATTTACAACCAAACCATAAAATAAACTAGAAAACCATTACCGGACTAATTACTTAAGAGTCGTTAAAAACATACTAGTCTATTTCTATAAAGACTTTGCCTAAAATAAAAATTCGTGAATATAATACCGCTAGCCTACATTCTTTAGAGGCTCCTCAAATGAATGAATGAATAAACGAAACACTGGACAGGTATTTACAACCAAACCATAAAATAAACTAGAAAACCATTACCGGACTAATTACTTAAGAGTCGTTAAAAACATACTAGTCTATTTCTATAAAGACTTTGCCTAAAATAAAAATTCGTGAATATAATACCGCTAGCCTACATTCTTTAGAGGCTCCTGGCCGCTAAGTGTTAGTTCAACGACCCGATATATCCACGGGGTGTTGATTGGTTATTACGTGAAGTTTTTTTAATATCGCATGTGTTCTGCTCTTACCGTTTGTTACATCGGTGTCGTGATATTGTGCTATAAACGTCGGACTTGTTACATATGAACTGAAAACTGCAGATTTATGATATGAAACGTATAAAGCTAGTATAATAACGAATTAGACAACTAGATTAAAAAAAGGAAACTACTTTTTATTTTCGCTGTGGTCAAGCTATACCTCTTGTCCTTGGCGGACATCGGAGTATGTAGGACTCTCCAGTCGCAACCATAAGATATCACGCGACCGGCATACCCACAAAGACCACAAAAAATCCGGCCTCGCTTTAAGGGCTCCCTCTCCTTGCCTAGTGTTATCCCATTTCATTTAAGATCAGCTCTCTTCGTCGTTTTCCGCCTTTTCGGTTCTGGGTCGTCGAATCACCTACTTGGGCTTTCTTTTTGTGATTTCCTACTACGGACATCCAAGTTAAAAGTGTTTTACTACGCCTTTTTGATCCAGTAGTCATACGTAGGACTTTTCTGGTCATGTCCTCTTCGGGTCTTCTCATTACATGGCCGTACCACCTGAGACGTATATTGCTATGTTTGTCTACGATTAGACAGAATTTAAGGCCAAAAAATTCCTTAAGACGCTCTCCCCATAATGTCTAGGAACGCTCATGATCATATTCCCTTTTTAATAAAAAACATACTAAATATAAACTTGTTATTTCGTTCGGACTATGATGTCAGAGAAAAAACACAAACACACGCCAAATTTGTAGCTGATGTTTAAAAATAAAATACATTCGTATTCCTACTCGATGGCTAGATTAACCATAAAATTGTCGTTTCGTTCTTACTGGTTGGGTCAAAGATGAGTTCTGGTCTATAGAATGATTGAAACTGTTAAATTCAACACTGTTGTCTATTACATTTGTGAATAATAATATCTAGGCAGTAAGGAATGATGATGATAAGTAAGTTGTATTATAATATCTATAACAGCAAAACACTCGGGTATTGAGATCGATTACGTCGACCCGGGTTTCGAGCATATCCGAGATTATTATAATATGTATCAATCTCACGATAATTTCAATGCAAGTAAGTTGTTATTGTAAGGAAATGATACCGTACACTTAAAAAGATTTCTCCATATTTTCAACAATTGATTTTGAGTAATTTAGTTAATATATGTTTGTTATTAAAGTTCTGAATTTCTTCAATTACCACTTAATAAGGTATCCTGATATTGCTGACTATCGAGAATAGATGTGGGCTCTTTCCTACTATAATCTATTTGCCTGACCCGCGAGCCGTTATCTGAACCTCACGTTTAGATGAATAGGCATCATTATGTAATTACAATTAAGAAAATAGCCATAACGTTTTTATCAGTAGGTAATATTGGTTTCCAAAAATTGAAGCACCAAATTGAACGTTGCTCTGAGTTTTAGCTATGTTTGCAGTGAATAACAATGATAACATTTTAAAACTGCCAAAGCATCTTGTAATGACTTGAATTTTCTATAAAGTGAATTTTGTTTGATACTCTGAGAACAGACACGTGCTCCGTATTAATAGAATCTTCGGCTCACGAATTTAAAATTTTCTTAATCGTCAACACTTAAAAATTAATTAACCTTTTGTTTTCATTTACACCCATTAGTAAATGGGTTTACATTATGCTCGTGTCAAAACCTAAATAATTTCAATGCTATCAGCCAATTTAAATTCGTATTGATAAGACTATGTTTCCGCCATTGTTTTGAGGACTCGTGCTTAATATGATCTTCTTACTATTTTGTAAGAAATACAAACGTTAAATATCCCATTGGCAAATGCTCTGCAATACGTACTTGACTGAAAAATATAGACTTAGACTAGAAATATTTGATTTTTAATTTGAAACCTCGATACTATTTTCACATATTAGAAGTGGGATCTGTAATGAAATTTGAATAGGAGGTCCAAAATACCAACATCCAAGTTAAAATTTAATAATAGCGGTATATATTTAGCAAGAAAAAATACTTCGTCTTCAAATTATGTTCATCATCATCTCAGCCCACACGTCCCACTGCTGGGCTCACATCCCTCAGTCATCTTTTACAACATTCACAGACAAGATTGGGTGATTCATATTCTTACATCACCACATGGAAAATTATGTCGTCGCTTATTGGTTCGATCACCTAGACAATTTTGATTGACTTTGAATGATTCCTATGTTATACAAATATACATATTTTGCTTTTGAAAATCGTATATTAATATTTTTGCAAGGATTAACTTAACGAGTTCAGTCACGCGTACTCTAAAATACATTACCAATGCCTTTGCCTTTCAATAAGTCTCAATTCGCTATAACCTGTTTGTGTAAACTTCCTGTTTATGTCAATTAACTTTCAATAAAATTTAAAGGCCGATGACACTTTGCTATGATGTAACCTTGCCTTCATAATACTGAAAAAGGCGTCTATACGGCATTGTCCTTTGAGAATCTACAAATATTCCGTTGTCTGTATTCTATATTTATCTCGACGTATGCGTTTTGATGGAGTAAAATTATGTGCATTCAAGTTTTTACACTTGACACTTCCTGTGCAATTGTGTATTCGGAATAAAGTTATCGTATTCAACATAACGATGGCTAGTCGAGTCGAGGGATTTTACTTTTTGCCTCTTCTTGTTTGATTGACACTGCCAATATGTATGTATTATCCGGTAAACTTATGAATTAAGAAAATGTTAGGTTCAATATTCTCGACGCTGATACTACGTTTTTATTATTGCCATTCATGTCAGACGAGTGAGTAGCCCGCATGGTAAGTGGTAATACAGATTAGCTGGCCTGGCTTGTAAAGATTCACAATACCAAAGGCACCACTAGGTGGCTGCCAATGGTAAAGTGGGGTTTGGACCTACGACTCTTTTCTTAACTGAACGAATAGTAGTAGCAAATTGTTACTACTCGGATATCCCGTACGATCTGACCGATTTATGCCTGCAGACAAAACTGTCAGCGACGTGACTATGCCGTTAAAAACTATGATTCGAGAATCCAGTTCTTTTAGTGGCCATTGACCAACTGCCAAGTGGCTTTTACTTAGATTGCTTAACAATTATTTTTATGTAACAGAATGCTTTCCTGTAAACTGTAATATTATATTGTTTAAAAAAAATCTATGCTGGCATGTTTCTTCGTTCTAAATTTGGCACCATTTTTGCTTTAAAAAATATCTTGATAGGTCCCATCATATCACAAACTCTATTACGAAATTCGAAAATGAAGTTTCGATTTGATTATCGTTTAAAATCTTCTAGTAAAATATCTTTATTACATCGTTTCTCGTATCGAATGCATAATTAATCGTTCAAACGGACTTCGTAAATTAACGTGTCAAGCGATTGCTTATTCAATTGCTGAATATGTAACACTTAGGTAGGTGCAAGGAAAACATATGTTATCGAAAACGTTTTCTTTTCAAATTTCATACCAAGACCTCAGCTGCGGATTCGTATGTTTCAAAATTTTCTGTGTAGAGTTATTGGAGACTTGTGGTTCATTATCATTATCTCAACCCATATAATATTCCACTATTGGCCTCGGGCCTCCATTGTAGGAGGGAAATTGACATACTATACAACGCTGGACAAACGCGTTGGCTTTTTTTTTTATGGGTGGGCTATGGTAAGCGCACGCGCGATCCAGTCCGTCCGGGGCGATGAAAAGACGGCGCGCGGGCCCATAACCCACCCGTACCCACGTCACCTCGTTGTTGGGCCGACCACCGGAGCAGATGTGACTTATCGTCAGTGGTCGGCCCGACGGAATACCCTTTCGGGTAAACTCACCTCAAACGCGTTGGCATAGGGTTTTCTTTCAAGTATTCCTTGTCTCGCATATTGAAATTCAAATCATTTATTACGCATAAACCCAGAGAGGGCACTTACGTATTGTCAAGTTAACAAAATTAAATTATCTAAAACATGAACTACCACCGGATCGTAACGCAATCGCTACTGAGAAGATACGGCAAGAAAGGTACTGGTAAATTGTATTCTTATTTCATCTACACACGGAAGGACTTGTGTGGTTATAACTACTGATAAGTTCCTCTTTTTACTGTTTGAAATTTAAACGTGATTTTTTTAAAAAGAGATGTTTGCTATTAATAGATTATTAACTGAAGAAAGACACGTATCACGCACGATCGCCGAAGCGCTACCTGAGCAATATTCATGGACGTTTGAGCAGCGCAAACCAAGTGTAGCATGTTGCTAGTTTTTACTTTCATTGTCTTGCAGAAAATACTGCATGGATTCAACTTCCATTTACTGTCCATTAATATTTTCTGCCGTATATAAACTAGTATATCCATCTATTAGTCTGTAAACGTCCACTGTTGGGCATAGGTCTCCTTATGAGAACGCCATTCGGAACGGTTCTTTGCCGCTTGCCAACGGTTTCCTACGTCTTTCAAGATGTCTTCAGTTCCCGTAGTAGGGAGGGGGGTCATCTTATGTTGCGTCGTCCGATACGTGGTCGCCGCTCGAAAACTTTTTTCCCGTAACGGTTGTTGTTTGAACGTGCGATATGGATTTTGATATGTATAACACAAAACATGTTTTTATGATGGTGACTTTGAAATCGTCCAATCAATAAACTGGTTTCGTTAGAAAGCCAAAGATCATTTCAGACCACTAAAATAATGCATTAGGACCCGATAGGTGTTGCTGTGATCTAGTTTTAAGGAATACTATTTTTTTTTTGTACAGAACAGTATCTTTTGGGACAGCTTGTTATTCAATAAAGTAAAGTGTGATAACGATTTTTCGGTAAAGACGTTCTATCCATTGACTCTCGACGTCCACTATTCCATATAGGTCTATCCAAGTAAGTGTAAACCCTTAATCGCCACGCTTGGTTGGCGAATTGCTGATAGCAGTTGATGTTAGATCCGTAATTGTATTTATAAAGTTTTTTTTTTATTCGTTTTCTACCGATTTCTATAAAAAACGTGGGTTCAAAATTTCGTAACTAATACTGGTTAACATAATGATATCTGCGGTTACGCAAGTTTTACACATTTGAAATAAAATTATTTTTATGTATTCTATATCGTTTGTAATTGATATTTAATTTCTTGACGTTTCGAACAGTTTTCAGCGTTCGACGCGATAAAATCCGCAAAAAAAGTTTTATTGCAAACTGTAATAACTTGTTGAAGTGGAACAATAATAATTCCCTTTTTTTTTTTTGGCACGCCGCCTTCGTCGTTGGGCCGACCACCGGAGCAGGGTTACTTGTCATCAGTGCTCGGCCCGACGGAATACCCCCTCATCATCATCATCTTGCTCTTATCCCAATTACTTGGGGTCGACGCAATATGTAATCTGTTTTGACATATTGCAAAAAGTTTCGGCAATGACTTTTATGACCGGCCGCCTGTCTGACGTCAACCCTCCTTGGGAATATAATCGTTGACCCAAATGGTACCAGATGGAGTTGGTCCGGGTCAATCTAGGGCTCTTAGTCGTCTTTTACGACACCCACGAGCAAAGCAAGGGTTGATAGTATTCGAAGCCGCTACCACACAGCACTCCCTATGATAATAATTCCCTAAACATTTTCGAAACTTCGAGAAAGTACAAATCAAATACAAACACTCTAAAATCCGCAAAAGAATAGTTTTATTTGTTTTTTATTATATTAGTATGCGTATATAGTAGTAGATATACGTATTTATACCATCTGTCACTGATTCAAAGATATGTTTTTGCAAAAACTACTATTATAGCAGTATGTTTTTACGCGAGTATCGAACCGTTTTATGCACGACCGTTATAACCACGAGCTGTATATAATTGTGTTCACTCGTAAATATGTACCCTAGGGTTAACGTTTCCTGTTACTTTAGTGACTTTTTTTTTAATATTACAGTTACACTAAGTAAAGATAGTTTAATGAGTGTTAATGGTTACCGGATACTCGTTAGCGGTGTTGCTCCAGTGAATTGAAAGTTTGAAATATTAATTAGTAGGGCTATTTTGGATAGCATCCCGTAAGCCTTGTTTGTATTACATTAGTATTTTAGTAGAGTGAATTAGTAACTAAACAATGCTGTGTGATGGCGCCAGTAAATACTGCCACTCCCTACATTACTCGTAGGTGTCGTAAAAGACGACTAAAAGTTTTACATTGACCTAGGTTAACTCCATTTGACGTCGTCTTAGTTGACGTCAGACTTGCGGTCGGTCATAAAACTTTTGACATTAACTTAGCTTACTTTACCTAACTGCAATATTTACTATGAAAGAAGGCTACCCCCAGAAATTGGAGCAAGGTGATGATGAATACTTTTCATAATGAAAATGGAAGAAAATTTCTCCTCAAAACTACTTGTCAACCCATCAGATGAACGTACTATAGAAGGTCAAACTCGTGTCTTATTGTGGGGGCCCGGGTCTAACAGTAAGACGTATAGATTTAACTAGAAAAAGAAGTTTAGTAAACGATTTAGTAGAAGTCAATCGATTTTGGAACATGTTTCGGGCGAGTAGCATGAGTCATTGGTTGATCGAATAAACAAATTAGAACGGTTGTTTTGGTCGTGTTCATTTACTGTAAATTTTATCTAAAAATGTTGGGCCCAGTCTCGCTTATTTATATCAAATATTTTGTCATAATAAGAGATGAGTAAAACTATCTTAATGTAAATTTATTTTGTATTTGAGTCTAATGTATGAAATTAATTATACACAAAGTGTAAAGGTTACATTATTAGAATTTCCGTGGGAATCCCTTAATTACGTCGACGCGAGCCGCCGCCGGCGACTGGGGTGGCGCAGGCGCGATTACCTGCGCCTGATGCCGCCCTAGCCGAGGCCGCAGGTGACTGGATCGGGGAATTAGTCCGTCTCCCGTCGAGAGGCTGACTGCACGAGGAAAGACTCCCCCTCGGGGAGGCCGTCGGTCGATGGGAGGGTACTCCTCAGGGGGTATTCCGTCGGGCCGACCATTGACGACAAGTAAACCTGCTCCGGAGGTCGGTCCAACGACGAAGGTCGGTCCAACGACGAAGGCGACGTGGTGTTCGGGTGGGTTGCGGGTGTGCGTGCTTACGCCCTTCTGTCGCCCCGGACGGAGTGATGCGAGGAGCGGGCCGAACCACCCAAACCAGTGGGCAACCCACCTCCAAAAATAAAAAAAAGGGATCCCTTAATTTAACAAAATTAACAATATCCCACTTATCCAAGATTCATTATATAAACTTTTCTCTTAATAATATTAGTGTAAACTTGTGTATTATGTGAACGACCTCGTGGCAATAGCGTGAGTTTAGCTCCTAAAGTACTTATCACTGTACTAAATTACTTCCATAGTCTAAACGAGGCTTTAGAGTGAAAGTTATTTGTATCTTTACCTATTCTTATAGCCCTTATGACGAGAGTTGGCATTAAAAGTAACTATAGCTTTAATTTGTTATGAGTTATTTTACTAACGATTAATTAAATCATTATTATGAATGTGTGAAGTATGCTCTTTACACCTTATTTTTATGGCGTTATCTGGAATCCCATTATTTAATTGCGGGTATTTTTATTTAAAATATTTTTGAAATTAGTCCTTTAAACATTTTATTTTAAGGATTATAGTTAGAGTTAGTGAGCTTTCCTTGAATTTTGTATAATTAGGCTTGAATTTATAAAGCGGTTAATGTTTACCCCCAACAAGAATTGTCCGAGTATTATATTAAACCTAGCGCATTGAATCAAAATTGATGCTTGCGGACTGATCCAGACATATTGAAACGAGGTTTTCAAAGAGTTAATACTGATTGAATAGTTCTTTGCTGGATCTTCTTCTTAGTATAAATTATTAAATATTTTTTTAAACAAATTAACAATATATGCTTACATATGTACGACAAAGGTACTTACCTTTATAGATCTGATATATAATAAATTACTTGACATTTTATGGGTTGGGTACAAATTATAACGAGTTTCTTAAATACGGGTAACCGTATATTTCTTTGAATTTTATTATTTTATACCAAGCGTAGCTGAATGCTGTGTGGTAGCGGCTTCGAATACTACTAACCCTTACTTTGCTCGTGGCTGTTGTAAAAGACGACTAAGAGCCCTAGATTGACCCGGACCAACTCCATCTGGTACCATTTGGGTCAACGATTACATTCCCAAGGAGGGTTGACGTCAGGCAGGCGGCTGGTCATAAAAGTCATTGCCGAAACTTTTTGCAATATGTCAAAACAGATGACATATCGCGTCGACCCCAAATAATTGGGATAAGAGCAAGATACCAAGCGTAGCCGAATTTTAAAACTATATATATCTGTTCGTAATAGGCCAAAAAGCCTGTTCATTCCTCGAAGATAAACGGATAACAAAAAGAAAAACAATTGTATGTTTCGGCGCTTCTGTCCAGTACAACATTAGCTGTAAAAGCTAAGAATGCTAGTCTGAATAATATGTAAACATATCGTACAGTCAGCGCTTGATTGTAATATGTAAAATATAATATTAATTATGATCTTCACTAAATAATGTCTATAGTAAAGTTAGTACGAATACAGAGCCAACGTGACTATGCGACCGTTTACAGCTCCCTGGCGCGCACGTGTTTTATACAGCTTTCATGCGACCACGTTTCTGTTCAAGCGACATCCACGTGGTTCAGTCAAGTTCAAAACTAATCGATCGACATTTTAATGAACTTTTTTTTTTTAATATTTTTGAAGCGAAACTTGGTTTTGTGTAGTTATTAAAAATATTCATGTTCCCTTTTTTTCTCGTTTGACAATCTCCACACATTTTAGATAAGCGCAAACCATACGAAAGCAAGCATGTGCACGATTTTACTTAAGCCTTTTTTTTCTGTGTATCGACGATTAACGATGAGTTTTTAACCGATAAGTACGAATGACGTACTATTTTGTTATTTGATACGCGATAGAGGAAGTTTTTGTTTACTTTTGTAAAATACTGCAAACTGATAACGAATATTGTTGCTAAAAAACGAACTCGCAACGTCATTCACTCGTAATACAGTTCTATGTGGCATAATAAAATAATTTCCTGTTTTAAGTATGGTAAGCGATTTATATTTGGATTATGCTACAAGTTTTGATGAATGGTAGTTAACTATAAGCTTGGACCACACCAACAGCTACCTCGTGGTGTTATCTTGTGAGTTAACTATTAGAACAGCTATCATCTCACCCCTGGTGCTCAGTCAGCCGGTTATTGTGATCGCCATGTGCAAAAAATGTACAAATAGTATTCTTAAGCCACATAAGTATATTGACCATCATAATCATTCTGCTCTGATTCCAATTACTTGGCGTCGACCCAAAATGTACTCTTGTTTCATAGTACATATTGACAGTTTTAGTAATAATGCTATGAACCACAGCCTGTATGATGTTAACTCCCCGTGGGAATGTAATTGTTACCCAAACGGCATCAGATGGATTTGATACGGATCAATGAAAAGTCGTCGCACAGATAGCGTAGTGGTTAAGATATCGACCTACTGTGCCAGTGTCGTGGGTTCGAATCCCACGCGAAGAAATATTTTGTGCGATTCACAAATTTGTTTGCCGAATCTGGATGTAATTTCGTTAATTATATATTTGCTCCCCCGCAATGCAAGAATTATTTCACTAGTGCAGGGTGATGTCTTTAAAAAAAATGCAGTGTTGGTAGTATTTATAAACGCCTCTGCACAGTAAACAAGTAAATTGACCACATTAGTATCATAACCTTATCATCTGATATAATTACATTACACTTTCACGGCTACCGACATACTCTTACGTAAAGTTATTAAGTGGTGTATGCGTGTTATGAGCCGTTTTGTGTGTATTGACGAGGTGCCCAACTAAACTAGTACTTAAATATTAAGTGCGTTAACATTAACACGTATTTTCACTATGTTGTATTGTAAGTAGTTATAATATTTGCGAATATCTAAGATAATATTTTTTCTTAAAAGACAGCACCTTGCAACAGTCGTCGCCTCGACTCTGGAACGTTTATAGGCATTCGGCCCATTGCTGGGTCCGGACGTCCTTCTCAATAGCAGGGAAGTTGACCTACTATGTATGGCCGGTCAGACTAATCGGTTAATAATACCTTAGTCGTCTTTTACGACAGCTACGGGCAAGATAAGGGGTGTTCAACTGTATACTCACTCCGTCACCACAATGCAAACACCAGTAACAGAGAAGATACGAAGTAACGCCCCAATTAATACGTTGACCAACAGGACCCCCTCAGAGCATAAGTTGGTTTAGATGATGATTAATAAGTTCTTAATGCAAAACACTAATTTACATAATTCGTGTTACATAATGTCAGGTACATAATGATTGCATACATGCCAATGAACCATACAAGTCTTAAAAATGTTTTAAACATCCATTATACAGTCATAATGACCCTCGGTCATACACATTATTAACAAATCAATTTCATGACTATTATTATCGAAAGACATCAGCATACGTAAACGACCATAAATCAGTAACGGTATAAAGCAAAACAATTGTAGTAACTACTTATATTTTTATAATAGTTGAACCAATAAACGCAGTTCTGTACAAATGAAAAATAAAATAGAATTCCTTGAAATCAATCGCAACGCCACCTACCTACGCAGCGCCATCTACCTGCGACCTCTAATGCATTTTACTTCGAAGTTTTCTTCTCTTCCTCCGATGTTATATTATAAGCCGTTTTCTTTTTCGTGTGATGACGGAATAAATAATACGATTCACCATCCTATCCGTGTATATCTTATTACTAAAGCCACTCCTGCAATCCAGAATCGACAGTGGGACACCGAAGTTTGACGCTCAGTCAGGCCCAAGTCCGCTTTTAATTGGCTATCTATCTTCCCTTCGCCATTGGGCCGACCACGGGTAGCGAATCCTTTACGTCCGTGGTCAGCCCGGGGAGTTGTAACATAGACACATTTCGTCAAACATCTGTCTGAATCATCATCATCAGCTCATACACGTCCCACTGTTCGGCTCAAGCCTCCTCTAAGCGAGGAATATTGACCTACTATACCAGGCTGATCAGACGTGATAGTATAGGTGTTTCGAGTTTTCCTTCTCTTGCATAAATATTACCTATATGCATATTATATTCCTTAATCATCTTTTACGACACCCACGGTCAAGAGAGGAGGGTGGTGAATTGTATTCTTACTCCGTCACTATACGGATAACTGTCTGAATAAAGTTTCAATAAGGAAGTGAACCGTTTGGCGTCCACCGTGATTAGTTCCGGTCTCTATGCAAATCCAAAAATCCAATGACGAACTAAGATGGTATATACAGGGGTATATACATTAGCATAATTATTGTTATGCTACCATATGTTTATATGATAGTATTGTAAACTATATCTATATGTATACAATTCTTTGTCCTGTGTGACTGACTGACGGATGAGCGCACAGCCTAAACCGCTGATCGTAGAGACCTTAAACTTGAAGGAAGTTTTCTTTGACGTAGGGTTTCGGATAAGAAAGGATTTTTCAAAATTCTAACCTACAGGGGGTGAAAGGCGGCGGGGTTAAGTTTGTAGTGGACAATGTGATTTCTTGGTCTAATCTACTTCAACACGCATAAATTAGCATTTCACACAGACTCATAACAACAATTTGTGGACCACACAATTGTCCTGCGTGAGAGTCGAACCTGCTTGTCTAGTACTATTCATCCATCAGCCTACAGATGTCCACTGCTGGACATAGGCCTCTCCACGAGAATGCCACTCCGAACAGTCCTGCGCCACTTGCATCTAACTGTTCCCTGCGACTTTGAGAATATCGTCAGTCCACCTAGTGAGGGGTCGTCCTACGCTGCGTCTAGTACCATATACTTAATTAATTTTGACTGCTATTATAGAATAGGGTAGTGTAATCTTACAACATACATATTTGTGTTAAGAAAGAAAAGCGGGTTTTGAAATATACTTCATATGGACACTAAAATATTAAAGAATTAGATTCACTTTATTTATTTTCTGTGTGGCCACGTTCCAATTCGGTAGAAGTATATTAGATTTATAAGGTTTAAATTAATATAATAAAATAGTTATTACAAAAATGTTTAATAATTACTGACCCCAAACGATGTAATTTTTCTTCTTGTACTTGCAATATATTTGTATCAAAATGTGGGTCAAAATTTAATAACTAATTATGTAGCGGGTAGATATAAATCTCAATAATAACGATGACTTGTCGGACGTGAGACATCTTAGTCCGTCCGTGACCACCATCCTGAAAAGTGTTCGAAATGTCGCTCAATCAAACACAAACACGATAAACTCTGTTTTATTTATAAAATGTAGGCGTAATCGCATTGCCTAGAACTGCTTCAGAAGTTTTAATACAGACCTTGGTCACTAGAGTATCGGATTTAATGACGATATGATGACTAGAAACTATTATAGAACGCATTTTAGTAAATACAATTTTGGCACAGTATTTTATTACGCATAATACTCAGTTTCTTTGTCTAGACTATTTCATATTTTAGTGAAACTAAATAACCGGCGTGGCGTGCAGACTTGCAGACGTATTGTATTCATTAAACTTTTTATTGCTTGTATTCCTTTTTGTAGTAATGTTCAGGTACATGTATGTATGGAACAAATTTTCTTAGAATTATTCTAATTTGTGTTAATAAGATATTAATTTAGCGGCAAACTTAGTTATTTACCATGGACGCCCTGTGGTGATAAAAATATTAACTAAAAGTTTTTATTTATTAATTTTTATGTTCAGAATAAGCGTCGGTTTATCTAGATTTTAATCATCTCTGTGGAGAAGGATTAAATAAATAAATACATTTACCTTTTTGCCTTTTTCATAAAATAGTCTTAGATTGTTACTGTGAGAGAATGCATTTCTCTGCGTAGTCATTAGTTAATAATATTATGAGTCATTTACTCGGCTTGGGGGTCATAAATGTTGGCTGAGCGGTTACGAGGCGAACGGACAGTATCTACTCTGAAAACACCAACTACAAACAAGAACTTCTCTGCTAAACGTGGCGATTTGAATGACTTGCGATAGAATGATAGATGGATCAAGAAACGACGAACTCGAAATATGCCAATCTAACAAGGCGGTAGATTTGGCTAATTTTTCTCATCTGGGGAATTACAGCGTGCCAACTAGGTACTTGACCTGAGAAGACCTTTATATCATCATTATCATCTCATATATCACCTACTGGCTGTTCTCGAGCCTCGTCAAAATAAGAGAAAAATTGACCTATTATACCACGCTGGTCAAACAGGTTGTTGTAAGCTTTTATTTATAATTATCCCTCTCTTTTACAGATGTTGTATGCGTATTATATCGTTTAGTCAGCTTTACGAGATACATGGTTAAGATGGTGAATTGTGTTATTAATACTCAGTCACCACACGAACGAGTATTTGTATTCTAAGTTCTTATTACATGTAGCAATAAATAGATACGTAGAGGTAATTGATGTATCTAGTACAAATCTAAAGCAATGTTTGTTTTATACCTAAGTCAATATAGAATAAGTTGTTTTATCTTTATTTTCCGTGTGGGGACGGAGTAAGAATACAATTCACCACTCCTTGCCCGTGGATGTCGTAAAAGACAACTAAGGGATATAATATACATATAACATTTATGCAAGAAATGGCAAACTCGAAATAAAATTATACCATCATGTCTGACCAGCATAGTATAGTAAGTCAATTGTCTTCCTGTTGGTGAGGAGGCTCGAGCCCAGCACTCAGTCAGACTCAAATCTTAAATAGTAGTAACTCGTGATCGCCAATCATATGCTAATAATGCAACTGAATTAAAGTGGCAATCGTGAAATTTATCACAGTTTAGGGAAAATAAATGTCTAAAATAAATAATCTACGTCACCCTTATAATAAAGGGTGACGTTTACTTACAACCCGGTTAGGGTGCGGATGCTTAAGCTATGCGAGATATCGTTTCAAGTCTGTTTTCGAAGTTTTTTTATTTGAGTCGTTTTTGTGTTTCTCGTGCCAAACAAAAAGTATTAAAAACATTTTTACAAGTTTGCTATTAGTTCAATAAAATATTTGAAGGTGATCTGTTAGAAAAGAAAAATAATTTGATACCACCTCTCATTTGCCAGTGGGCGTAATAAAAAACCGCTGTGGCATTCCCAGCGCAACGGACAGTGTCCTCTGAGAAATTCGTAATATTACCACCAACTATGAACCTATCCGTCTGCTAAGCAGCGCAAATATAGCCATTATCCCAGGGCCTATGTCTAATAGCTGACTTCGTTGACTGAAATATAGAGAAATGAAGTAATATATTAAAGAATAATTCACAGGAATGGGTGGAATGCTTTATTCTATTTTAACCACTAAAGCGTCAATGTTTACCAAAAGTTTTATCGCAAAATAAAAGTTGTTTACCAAAACAAAAGCACTTTATACACCTTTATGTGCCAAACTCCTTTTCTATGTATAGTAATAGTTGTTAATATATGTACTAACGGACCTGTACTGACTTCGCAACGGGGAACGTTTATTTATATCAAACATTTTATGATAAGAAATTAATAAAGCTGACTCTATATACTAAATTTCAGGGAGAGTACACCGTCCTGCCACCACTGCGATTGCGACGAGGACACGGCGCGCCATACGCTCGAGGCCTGCGCGGCTTGGGCAGTGCAGCGCTGTGAACTCGTCGCAATCATCGGTACGGACCTGACGCTGTCGGCTATCGCTAGGGCGATGGTCGACAGCGTCGGGAATTGGGACGCGGTCGCAGCCTTCTGCGAGACAGTGATCTCGCGAAGGAGGCGGCGGATCGCCTGCGCGAGGAGCGCAGCCTCGATGAGGAGATCCGCCGCCGGCGACTGGGGCGGCGTAGGCGCAACTACCTGCGTCTCATGCCGCCCTAGCCGAGGCCGCGGGTGGCGTGACCGGGGATTAGTCCGTCACCCGCCGAGAGGCCAACCGCGTGAGGAAAGACCGACGTCCTCCCCGTTACCCCAATAGGGGGTATTCCGTCGGGCCGACCACTGATGTCAAGTAACCCTGCTCCGGTGGTCGGCCCAACGACGAAGGCGACGTGGTTTTTGGGTGGGTTGCGGGAGTTGCGTGCTTAAGCCCCTCTGTCGCCCCGGACGGAGTGGTGCGGAGGCGCGCCGACCGCAGCCCACCCACACAAAAAAAAATATACTAAATTTCATTAAAATCTACTTTTGTATTTGCAGTTTTGGTAGCATTATTGTATTTTTTGTATCGATACTTACTAGACAACATTGCAGCCATAATTCGGTGATTATGTAGCATTCTATTACTGAAAGAATTTTTAAAATCAGTAGTAGTTCTTGAGATTATTAATTATAAACAAAAATACAAATCACTTTATAATACTGCTGTTGATTACTTAGGTAGCGAGTATGTGTACCAAACAATACGGCAGTAGATACAATATGTCAGTATTTATGCTGCCAATTCATATTATACTGCGTTTGCCATACAATTCACAGTACATACATTTTTATAAAGCATTGTTTCTTTTAAAAATGTCGAATCATTCGCTAAGCTATTTATTTATCATTTAGGTAAATTAATTAAAAACCTAATTAAGTCCCGATCGCACAAATCTAAGTGAATTAAGTCGGCTAGTTACCAGGCTGGCATGTTGTCGTAGAGGCCGTCCCAGGACGTCGTCCGCGGCGGGTCGACGACCCCCGAAACTGGTGCGTAGCGGTGCCCGGTCGTTACCCGCTCGGCGCCCGTCCTTATAAGCTCTCGCGACCTATACCCGCCTAGTACTTCTGAGATATTTCTTCGAAATTTCTATCACAAATAATAATTGTAACATATTTCTTTAGAAACAAGTTTTGTTTAAGATATGAAAGTATGTCCATATAGAGTATTTAGATAAAACTATAAATACCGTGTATTTGTAAATAAATTAATCGATTGACTACTAATTTATTTTAGCATTTGGATAATAGAAAATACTTATACTTAATTGAATATATGAAGAAGTGCGATTTTTGACCGGTTCTTTTTATTTGAGGCCATATGTATAATTTCCACTGTTTAGCTGAGGCATCCTCTACAATTAAAGAGAAATTGACATACAATACCACGTTGATCAGACGGATTGACAGCATATGATTTAAAGTTAAGTTTTCCTTCTCTTGCATCGATGTTATCTATATATCATATCCCTTAGTCGTCTTTTAATACTCCCAAGGCCAAGGAAGAGAGTGGTGATTTGTATTCTTCGTTCTTCAGCAATTTGTATTATTATATTGTCGGTAGGTTTATGGAAATAGAAAAATAACTTGTCGCATATAACATTTAAATGTATACAAAATAAATTATTCAAAACAACAAAACTATATGAAACTTTTGAAACAAAATTAATATTTATGTATCAGATTAACACAGAAATGTGCGTGGTATCAATTGGCAATCCGGATAATCGCGAATAAGATATTATCTATTAATTGAGTCTCAGTATGCCTATTAATGTTAAGCAAACGATAACAAGATTCAGCGATAGTTTTGTAGGAAGACCGTTAGAGGTCACTAATTCGAACTCATCGGCCATCTTTAAATTTGAGGTTACGTGTTTAATTACTGCCTGTTTAATCATAAATAAAGTCACCATGTCTCAAAGACTTGGAAGAATGGAGTATTTAGGGATTAAAAACCGCATAATTCCAAAAGAAAATATTTGTACATTTAAAAAGATGTCAATTTAAATAGTTATAGACTTATATTTGTCTCATATTAAAATCTGTTTAGTATTAAGAATACAATTTACTACGCCCCTTCTTAACCATGGCTGTCGTAAAAAACGACTTAAAGGATATTATAAATTTGAAATAAAAACCCTATTACGATACATCTGATCAGCGTGCTATTATAGCGGGTCAATTTCTTTCCTAATTTGGAGGGGCCTCGAGCACAATGAGACATATATGGTCCGAAATAATGATGATGATTATAATTAACATTATGCTCACTTGACAAGGTGAAGACTTTGTTAATACTGTATCCTTGAATTCGTTTACTAGTCTGTCCACGTTCCTGGGCCTCCTTATAAAGGGTGATAATGCTATAATCGCCACGCTTGACAGACGGGTTGTAGCGATTCAGTTCATGTTATGCGTTTACCGGAGGAGAACTACTCATTGTCTTATTTTGCATCTGCAAGGTGCAAGTAAAGCAAGATCATATATATTATAGCTTTTCATTCGTGCAAAATTAAACTGTGTTAAGTCTCAATGGAAACGAAGTCGTTAATCAGATAGGAATTGGCCTACTGTACCATATAAGCCAGAGCGAATGACGTAAGGCTCCTCCAGACTTAAATTCTTTAATAGTGATATTGGTTTATATTCCTCCTATTCAGTCATCTTTTGCAACAACTTCGTAAAAAGGAAGGGATGATGATACATTATAATCTTAGTTCATCGTCTCAGCTTATATAAGTACCACTGTTAGGCTCGGGCGACCTCCAAAATGGGAGGGCAATTGACCTCTATACCGCGCTTGTCAGACGTGTTAGCATAGGATTTTATGTCGAGTTAACCATCTCTTGCACAGATGTTATCTGCATACTATATCCCTTAGTCGTCTTCTACGACACCCACGGTTAAGATAGGGGGGTGATGAATTGTATTCTTACTCCGTCACCACACGTAGAATTTTAAAAACTAAACTACAATATGTGTTATATCTAGTCACGTTTATTTGTGGCAATAAGTAATTGACCTTCATGCGAAATATCCGTATTACTGAGCTGTGTTCTGATAAGCTTGAATCTGCGGTTGTTAACCTTATAACCTATTTCGAATTTATAAAAGTTTAATAATTCGCTCATCGTGAATACGTCATGTGATCGTGAATCCGTGTGGTGACGGAGCAAGAAGAATTCACTACCCTGGGTGTTGTAAAAGACGACTTTGCCTATGCTATCTTCTATACATCTATAAATGGAATCGGAGTGTCTGTTTGTATTGTCAATAATACGTATTGCCATGCTTATACGGTTATTTACACGGTACCTATGTATATAAACTAATTTAAAGATTTTTTATTTGTCGGTCTGTGTCTGTTCCGAATAATGTTTAAAACGGCCAATTTTAATAATAATTTACTACCAAGAACCTGTCTATACATATAAGGAATAACTGAGACTATTTTTCTGTCAAGAGTCCTATAAAATTTGACCTAATCCAGGCATCGAACCCAAGGACTGTAGTTGCGTATCGTAATATATTAGAATATATTGTAGCTTTAAAATGCGTGATGGCAAGGCGATTAAAACTGAAGCGAAGCGAGGGCGGAAACTAGTTATAAATATTATTCATCAGTGTATTATGAAATCATTGTAAATCGTTAAATTATTACCGACAGTTACCTCATAGGTTTTTAATAATTAGTTGATTATTATTAATAGTCTATTTATAAATATTTAATTGTTTGATTAATTATTTTTTCATAGAACCAGTTTTGATGTATCAAATTTTTTACGGTATTAACATCCGCTATTTCTATTAAGTCGACGTGTAAATAAAAGAAAGCTGACACAAAAGTGGCTGTTGGTGCCTAGATTCACATATTTGCTTTTATCTAACATATGATTGGCTGCATTCCATTTGATTGTAATACCTATCTAGTCCAAGGTGATAAAATATAATGACTGCACAGATGGCGCAGTGGTTAAGAGAGCGACCTACATTGCCAGTGTCAGGGGGGTTCGAATCCCACGCAGGACAACACTTTGTGCGATCCACAAATTGTTGTTCTGAGTCTGGATGTAATTTGTGTCCGTTAATTATATGTTTGTAAAGTCCCCCGCAATACAAGGATTATTTACTTAGTGCAGGGTGTTGTCTTAAATAAATTAAAAAAATAATGGATTTTTATTAAAATCCTATTCGTATTATTATTGTCCGTTTGATGAAGATTTGAGAAATGAATTTCATCAATATTTGTATTTCATGGTTTATAATTTTATTTATACCGGTGACTTCTTCATTCCTTATTACCTCTGGTCGGATTGGATTTTTTTTAAACACCAGGCGGCGCTAAGAAATAAGCTACAAACATATAATTAACGGACACAGATTACACTCAGACTCAGTACAACAATTAGTGGATAGCACAAAGTGTGGTTTTGGGATGGGATTTGAATCCACGACAATAGCACGGTAGGTCGTTATCTTAATCACTATGCTATCTGTGCAGTTAAATTGATTCGATGGTTTTAACGCACGTGGGTACGCTTATCTCGGGATATATTTGATATGCACAGCTGGGTATATTATGTTTGTTGATCGTTATTGGTTAGACTTAAAAAAATAACAAGAGCAGAAAAAATTATATGCAGGTGTACTCACAGATTTCCAATTATTCTTCACTAAACAAGATAACAGTAAATTATAAATAAAACAATTTTTACGGATTTTATCGCGATTGTATTTGATTTTTGATTTCCGTTTCGAACAGCTTTCAGCCTTCATGGTCACCGGCGGACTAAGATATCTAACGTTCAACAAGTTATCATTATAACAGAGATTATATCTACCCCCTACAAAATTGGCTATTAAATTTAGATCTACATTTTGATACAAATTTATTGCCAATATAATATTTATAATGTTTAATAGTCGCGTAAACATCAGAAGTCATTAAGCTAACAGCTAGTGACAATTTATTTTTTGAAATGAAATTTCTTTAGAATCGTTGTGATTTCAAATTCGATGAAACGAAAAAGCGAGTCCATAGCGACTTAAACACGTAAATGTATTCAGCCGACGAGAGAATGAGATAAAGGATAAAGAAGATTCACTTCTGCCATGCGTACTTTGTACACACCCTCTTTTTTTATACTTATTGATATCTTAGAAGTTGTAATCTATACCAATAAATAAAATTGGAGTGTCTGTTTGTAATGTCAAAATAATAGGCTTTTTTCATGCTCACACGGTTATTTGCACGACACCTATGCCTAAATAGCAATTTAAAAATTTTTGTCTGTCTGTCTGTTTGTTCCGGGTAATCTTCAAAACGGCTGGACCGATTTCAAAAATTTTTTCACCAATGGAAAGCTATAATATCAGGGCGTAAACTAGGCTATATTTTATCCCGCTATTCCCACGGGAACGGGAACTACGCGGGTAAAACGACTATAACCGAAGCGAAGCGAGGGCGGGTTGCTAGTACAACAATAAGTTAGTTACATTGCTTTTTTTGGGAGGGCTATGGTCAGCATACTCGCCGTCCGTTCTGTCTGGGGTGACGAAAGCGCAGCGGGCGGCTCTATAACCCACCGTGTTCAATAAAATAAAAATTCCTATGAAATTAATTCCTCAAATCTTCATCAAACGGACAATAATATTACGAATAGGATTTTAATATTGTTCCATATGAGATAATAAGTTCTACAGTGGACGTGAATAACCTGAAAAAAATGCAGTATTAATACGACAATATTTTGAAAACCATACTACACTAGTGGCGTGGGCGTCGGATCATTGACACCGGTGTCAGACCATCCATATGTGAGATAAGAGTCACCCCAATTGAAGTTTTCAATGTTTGTTGCCTCCCCTCTTTGGCTTTCAACTCGTTATCAACCAGTTTGTTTCATAAATATGCTAACACTTTTATGCTCTCCTGGTATTCACAGTTATCTGTTTTGACGATTTCAAAAAAAATAATGTAAAATACTACATACTTAATATTGCTCGGGATGTGTTTTTTAAAAAAAAAACTGCACTAAAGTGCAGACGAATAAACAGTACACGTTGACCAGCAGACGTTGGAGAGCCCAGGACTTGCCGTCAATGGCAAAAAAATATGAGGCCTTTTTTTTTCGGGGTTGGGTTGCGGTGGGCGCGCTCCTCGCACCACTCCGTCCGGGCGACAGAGGGGCGTAAGCACGCACACCCGCAATCCACCCACGATGCACGTCGCCTTCGTCGTTGGGCCGATCAGTGGTCGGCCCGACGGAATACCCCTACTTGGGGTACCCTCCCATCGATCGACGTCCCTCCTTCGGGGAGGACGTCGGTCTTTCCTCACGCGGTCGGCCTCTCGGCGGGTGACGGACTAATTCCCCGGTCTCGTCACCTGCGGCCTCGGCTAGGACGGCATGAGGCGCAGGTATTCGCGCCTACGCCGCCCCAGTCGCCGGCGGCGAAACAGTACACCTGATGGTAAGTGATGCTGCCGTTCATGGAACCTTTGCTAGGCCGCTGCCTACCGCGAAGAAAGTAAAGGGAGTGTGAATGCGGCAATGAGGTTCGGTGATACTAAAGGCATCACCAAAACCCACCACACGCACACACCCTCAGAAAGTTGGGCTTCCGGCTTTCTTGCTCACCGAACGAAGTGCAATAACAAATGACTACTACTCTGAAGTCGATTTTCTGCTCTGTGTGGTACTACATCAGATACACCGGCCTGCGGCTGTAGACAGACAACTGTCAACAGTGTAGTCCTGCCACTAGTAAATTAATATTTTATTATACAGTATCCCAGTACATGTTCTGCGTGACGTCATCCCTCCTTACTTTTCGGCCACCTCCTGACACCACCAGCACTCTTCTGGGAAATTTAAAGTGTGGTAATTGTGCTATTAATTCCTCTTATTGAGGCCTGCCAGCGGATATCTAAAGTAAGAATACAATTCACTACCCTGACGACAAACATGACTAAGGTATATAATATGCTTATAAGAATTATACAGGAGACGAAAAATGAACATGTAATCCTATACCAACACGTCTGACCAGTGTGGTAGTGTTATGTTGCGGCTTAGTGGACTGTATGGGGCACCTTATGCCAGCAACATAACGAAGTGGGCTTGCCGAAGGACCAGCGGGAGCCAATCCCACCAGTGGGACTGGTTCCCACAAAATGAGGGTTTGTAGGGAAACGGTGGGAAGTAAGCGGAGAACTTACCTCGTCTTTCCCATACTTTGGTGGAGCTGCAGACTTGCCGGGCTGAAGGTGGTGTTCACGACGAGCTAGTTGGGCTGAATGCGGGCACTGAATTTATTGTCTATTTAATATCACTATTACGGTATAGTATATACACTCGCGTGCGGATGGGCTGACCAGCGTGGTAAGCCTTCGTGTCTTCTGAGGAGCGGTAACCGCGGGCGCCGCAGAACGAATACGTCACAAGAATTTCACGAGAGTGTCAAATCGAGAATGGCTGGCCCACGACTATCGTATGAACGAATGTAGGCGGAGTTGAACGAATGTAACAGAATATCGCTCTTTAATCAGACGTCACGCTATTGGCGTGAACAGGTAGAGTAGGACAATTTACGTCCTATTGTGGAGGAGGCCTAAGTTCAATTATAAGACGAGTATGGCCTAAAATGATAATTACAAAGAGAGCCACAGATGAGAACCCATTTCTATATTTCCTCTTCACATTTTACCACGCCATTTATCTGTTATTTTTTCGCATCGTTCTGATTAGTACATTCGCGACGTACCATCCAATAAGCCATGCATTATCCTGTTCCGCTTTGATACTTAAATTATGGTTTACCGTTTAAAACTGTTTATATAAAGAAAAGTGAGTTTTCGTATTAATAAAATTTACATTCATATTGAGGGTGTTGACATAACAACAGCAGTCATTGATCCCATTTAATTAATACAATTTTATATGGAAGCTAGATCACTATCGTTTTGGAATAAGTAGTTATAATTATCAAATTCAATAATTGATATGAGGATTAAACTTTAGGAGATTAAAGTACTGCTTGCACAGGTGGCGTAGTGGTTATGATACCGACCTACCGTGCGAGTGTCGCAGCTTCGAATCCCACGCAGGACAACCCTTTGTGCGAGCCACAAATTGTTGTTTTGTATCTGAGTGTAATTTGTGTCCATTAATTACACGTTTGTAAAGTCTCACCACAATACAAGGATCATTTCCTTAGTGCAGTATGTTTCATAACCTCCGGTTTACACTTTTGGGTAAAATAGGTATTATTAAAACAAAATTTCGTCTTTGCTGTACCTTAAGCATTGAATTAAAGTTCGTGTCTGGCGTCAATCGAATTTATTTTATATGAAATTATACCAATTACTGACAAGAACAAGAAATTGCACAAAGAAATCCTCTGTATGTGCATCGAACCTCGAGATACAAATTGAACGCTATCCCATTTGGCAATAAAATATACGCAGAAAACATCTACCGGCTTAAAACAGATGAAACGAAATTATTATTGTCCGTGTGGTGACGGAGTAAGAATACAATTCACCACTCACTATCTCGCCCGTGGATGTCGTATAAGACGACTAAGGGATATAATAAGCATATAACATTTTATGCATAAGATGGAAAACTCGAAACAACCCTATACCAACCTGTCTAACCAGCATGGTTTAGTAAGGTCAATTTCCTTCATATTGTGGAAGAGACTCGAGCCCAGCTGCAATGTTATCGTGAAATATCCGAATATCGAATATTTTTAATATAAACAGGGATAAATAACTATCTGTTATAGTAATCGTTTTGAAATAACAGGATGCACGCGACGAAACTATATTTGCGGTCGTAATTAGAATATTTTAAAACCGGCTTTTGACTTTGAACGGTTACGGCTTAGTATTTTGCAAATTGAATTCGTATTACAATCTTTATTATGTATACAGTTAAAATATATTAAATCATTCACGCTTGTAGCTTAAGGAAACTGGTATCCTATTCTATGATATCGAATGTTTTTAATATATGCTTGTTTTTGAGGTAAAATGTCTTTTAAAATTTTATGGTTATTAAATACGAAAATGGTAGCGTGCGGCATTGATTTATGTGGTTACATTTCTAAAAATGCATTTGATATTAATTTCAGAGAACAAAGTCTTATGTAATTTTCTTCGTAATTGAATTTCTTAATATGTGTTTTCGTGTGGTGATGGAGTAATAATACAGTACCACTCCATTTCTTGCCCCATTCTTTTGCTCCATTTCTTTCTGGTGTAAATGACGACTAAGACATTTTATGCAGATAACATTTATGCGAAAGCAACGCGTGAAGCGGCTGTGGTATAGTAAGTCAATTTGCCTCCCCTTGTTGAGGAAGCTGAACTCCAGCAGTGGGAAGTATATAAAATGAAATAAGGAGATAAATGTCATTTGTATTGTTGTTAATGACGAGGTAAAGACGACCCATTATTTTATATTTTGCGAGCGAAAGGGTTTTGGTGGCAAGTAGCCCTCTGTAAAATTAAGTCTATGAAGCCAAGATCTGAACTCCCATTTTATCTATCAACTTATCTATTCTATGTGTATTATTAATAGTATCATCATCATCATCTTGCTCTTATCCCAATTACTTGGGGTCGACGCAATATGTCATCTGTTTTGACATATTGCAAAAAGTTTCGGCAATGACTTTTATGACCGGCCGCCTGCCTGACGTCAACCCTCCTTGGGAATGTACTCGTTGACCCAAATGGTACCAGATGGAGTTGGTCCGGGTCAATCTAGGGCTCTTAGTCGTCTTTTACGACACCCACGAGCGAAGCAAGGGTTGGTAGTATTCGAAGCCGCTACCACACAGAAATTGGTATTTTGAATTTTTTTTTTGAAATTGGTATTATTAATAGTATATGGTTTTAATTATCAGTATAAGAATACAATTCACCATCCTCTATATCTGCCCTTGGTTGTCGTAAAAGATGACTAAATGAAGTTATGTGCATATAAGATCTCTGCAAGGGATGGATATATCGAAATTAAACCCTATACCAACACGTCTGGCCAGAGTGGTATAGTAGGTCAACTTTACTCCTATTGTTAAGTAGGTCCGAGTCCAGCAGTGGGACTAAAATAAGTTGTAATGATAATGTATTTTATGCTCAATGGCACTGCACGTCTCGAAATTCTTTCACAAATAAATTACGACTCTCGTCTAAAATAATTAAGCTTTATGAAATTAAGACTGGCGTGTTTGGCCGGCTACGATAGAACTGTCTCAGAATTTTCTTTCTACATTTCCTGCATTATATTTAAAGCAAGTGGTAATAAATTACTGCCATTAACAAAACTGTGATATCCGTCGCGTATATTATTGTATTATGTAGCGAAAAAATTTGTTCACACGATCCAAATTATAATAATTGTATAACGTAATAAAACTTTCACTGTGAAATTCTAGAAATTTCTATATTTTGATTTATAGCTGTCTGTCATCAATTGGCTACGGATTTTACCGACTAGTATCATATTTGTGAATATCATAAAAGCCGATAAAGAACTTTATACCGATCCGTGCCCTTTCTACACTAATAATATTATAAAGATAAATAATTTGTATTTTTCTGTGTGTGTGTTTGTAATGAATAAACTCAAAAACTACTGTGGCGATTTCAAAAATTCTTTCGCCAATGGAAAGCTATAATATCAGGGAGTAATATAGGTTATATTTCGTCCCGATAGGTATGCCCACGGGCACGAGAACTGCGTGGGTAAGGCGACTGAAACCGAAGCGAAGCGAGGGAGGATTGCTAGTTTTTAATAATTTCATCTCAACACTCGAGGCCTTAATAGAAGGGAAATTGACCTACTATGCCACGCTGGTTAGACGTGTTGGTATAAGATTTTATTTCAAGTTTTCCTTATCTTGCACAGATGTTATATGCATATCCCTTAGTTGTTTTTACGACATCCACAGGCAAGATTAGGAATGGTGAATTGTGTTCTTGCTCCGTCACCACACGGAAGGCTTTATCTTCTACTCATTGCTTTACCAAGTAAGATTGAAGATGGTTAGCTGGCCTATCTTTAAACTAACTAAAAGTCTGTAAACAAAGTTTCCAATTTCCTTACTTCCACATGTGTAAGATGAGAAAGACGTACAGAGACGATCAAATTGACATACGAGCGAAGTATGAAAATTTTGTAAGCATGTCATTTCTTATCTAGATTCTTCCTTCTTTCTGGTGACGGAGTAAGAATACAGGTCACCCCCCTATTTTGCACGTGGGTTCTATGGACGATAATATGCAGGCAACATTAATGGAAGAGAAAAAAACTCGGAATGGAAGCTGACCAGCGTGTATAGTACATCGCTAGGGAGATGCTCGGCAGCATCAGGAATTGGGACGTGGTCGCAGCCTTCTGCGAGGCAGTTATCTCGCAGGAGGCGGCGGGTCGCGAGCGCGAGGAGCACAGCCTCGATGATGCGACCCGCTGCCGGCGACTGGGGCGGCGCAGGTGGGATTACCTGCGTGCAATGCCGCCCTAGCCGAGGCCGCGGGTGACGTGACCGGGGATTAGTCCCGTCACCCGCCGAGAGGCCGACCGCGTGAGGAAAGACCGACGTCGTCCCCGAGGGGGGAACGTCGGTCGATGGGAGGGTACCCCGGGTAGGGGGTATTCCGTCGGGCCGACCACTGATGACAAGTAACCCTGCTCCAGTGGTCGGCCCAACGACGAAGGCGACGTGGTGTTCGGGTGGGTTGCGGGTGTTGCATGCTTAAGCCCCTCTGTCGCCCCGGACAGAGTGGTGCGGAAGCGCGCCGACCGCAACCAACCCAAAAAAAAAAAGGCGTGTTGTAGTAGGTAAATTTTCCTTCCGTTGTGGAGGAGGATTGAGCCTAGCAATGGTACATATATATGTTATTCATCGTCACGGGAGAATTGACAGACCAAAAACCAAAAAATAAATTAGTTGCCAGAATTTTGGGACAAATATTGTTCTGTAAAATAAAAAATTTTTTTAGAAAATGTAATATACGAGAAGTGTGACAACGGTGAAAGGCGGATTTAAAATCGATTTATTTTGATCGTTACGAAATCTGTATCCGCGTTGTATTAAATTTTATATACCTTTAATTATTGTACGTAAGTTTCACCTGTCGATAACTTAAAATTAAGCAATCTTATTCTGATTACTCTATATAATATCGACGCTTAATTATATTCTATCGACCTATCAACACTTTTATCTCTTCAAAGTGGGATCTTTGAATATTAATTATCTTAATAATGAAATTTATTAAACCCATTCCGTGTGTTGACGGAGTAAGAATACAATTCACTGTCTCGTTTTTTGTCCGTGGATGTCGTAAAAGACGACTAAGGGCTTATAATATGCATACAACATCTATGTAAGAGAAGGGAAACTCGAAATAAAACCAACTCGTCTGACCAGCGTGGTACAGTCGGTAAATTTTGCTCCTATTGTGGAGGAAACTCGGGGCCCAGCTGTGGGATGTAAATGAGCTGTGATGATGTTAATGAAGCTCACCAAATTCTCTTTACAATAGTATTTTTAATAATCTATCTGAGATTAAATAAAGATAAGGCATCCTTTATGAAAAAAGAAACATATCTATAGTTACCGTATGACATTTACAGATAACTATTATTCAAGTTTATTTACAATGTATAAGCGTTATACCAGTCGTCTATTCAAGTTTTTGTAAGCTGTTAAAGCATCACAAATATAAATACAGTGGAACCCGTTTAATACGATTTTCCGCATAATACACCATTTTGCGTCAGTCCCAGCAACTTGAGACATATTTTCATACATTTCTTAACGCTTAATACGATCGTCATCCTGTTTAATACTCCAGTACGTACTTACTCAAATACATAAACATATTACCCCTTGCGGCAGCGACCAGCGACTGACGAAGTGACGACTGTCGAGCGACCCTAAGTGATAATGACCAAGGAGAAGCTAAGTCAACTCCGATCTTGTCACACGGCCAGGCATTAAGCAGTTAATGATTTAAGGCGCTATGTAACTTCTTTGAATCAAAGCGAAGACGCACTGCGAAAATTAAATTACGTTGAAAATCTTGTAATTGCTAATACCTCAAAATCTTTTTGTCAAACTAAGTGATTACTTTAAGTAACGTAATAATAATAAACAACATTCTTTTATATTTTTAAATATTTTTTAATGTATCTAATAGTAAGTATATTAAATAAAGAAAATAAACAACGTTTTATTTAGGTAATTTTTAAATGTTAAATTCAATACGTAGGTATTCAAAATAATAATATAAATAATAATGGCACGTTTTTCCCTTTCCCGCATAATACGCTTTCCCGCCTAAGACGCGATACGCGTTTTTGGTCAGGTCCCTGCGAAATCGTCTTAAACGGGTTTTACTGTAATATAGATCTTCTGTGTGGTGACGGAATAAGAATACAATTCACCACGTCCTCTTGCCCGTAGGTGTCTTACAAGACGACTAACGGATATAATTCGCGGATAAGATCACTGCAATTGAAGGCAAACTTGACATAAAAGTACCAAACACGTTTGATCGGTATAGTATAGTGGGGGCGGTGGGACTCACAAGGGTTGAAAATTGAAATGAAGATAGATTCTTTTATCTTTAGTAACTGAAATATTGAACGTGTTTAAATATGAATCAACCAGAATAAAACCCGATGTATAAGTTTTAGTTTTGAATAAAACCTGATGTGTAAGGTCGAACTTATTAACACGAAACCAAAAAAAAATAAATATATATTGTGCGATATTCGTGCAAAAATCGCCACCCGTCAATAATGAGCACACATCCGCCCTGTTGCGTGTCTCGGTCGGGAATGCACGCAATAGACAAAAACACCACCTGTGCATTAAAACGTCCATTATAACTTGACCTAATATAACACTTCGAACTGTATATCACCTTAAAAAATTTGAGGCGCTATTTAATAGAAAATTTCTAGGCCAGCTAGTTTCATAAGTCAATAACATCGCTTTAATTGGTGGTTTAACTGTCAAACGTGAGCCTATTATGTCTAATAATTACATCAAGCGTGAGTCAGACTCGCTCGAGAAGGGTTCCGTATCACCGTACAAGATTAAACCTTATATATTTATGTACTTCTTAAATTGTAAATAAAATTACTATTACGTTCACAGTGAACCGCTGCAAAGTGTTCGAAACGTCGGGCAATAAAAAATCAAATACAAACGCGATAATACCCGTGGTTTCATTTACAATGTGTAATACTCGCGTAAACATCAGAAATAATTACTATTTAAATATTTTCGCCAAAAAAAAACACTTTAAATACATGTTTGTTCATACAAAAAACATTTTATTTTATATTTATTATTTTTTGTTATAACAGGGTTAGAAAAACAAAATGAAAATTGCCGTTTGGTTAGAAACAGTCCGCTGACAAGTGGGAGGAATTTTAATGAAGTTTTTTTTTTCATTTTAGCAACAACTCCTAATTTTTTTTGATACCTAATGCAATATAAGTACAGTGTAAAAATCAAAGTTACGCATTTAATAAGGCTTCTTAAGTGTTACTTATAATTTAAATACTATTTAATTACCTTTATTGGTAAGGTGTAACATAAAATTTAGGGGTCATTTGTGATAACGGGCATTAGTAATAAGTCGGCATACCTACGTACGGAACCCTATAATGAAACTAGCACCTCTTGATTACAAGTTCGGGCCGACCACTGATGACAAGTAACCCTGCTCCAGTGGTCGGCCCAACGACGAAGGCGACGTGGTGTTCGGGTGGGTTGCGGGTGTTGCATGCTTAAGCCCCTCTGTCGCCCCGGACAGAGTGGTGCGGAAGCGCGCCGACCGCAACCAACCCAAAAAAAAAAGGCGTGTTGTAGTAGGTAAATTTTCCTTCCGTTGTGGAGGAGGATTGAGCCTAGCAATGGTACATATATATGTTATTCATCGTCACGGGAGAATTGACAGACCAAAAACCAAAAAATAAATTAGTTGCCAGAATTTTGGGACAAATATTGTTCTGTAAAATAAAAAATTTTTTTAGAAAATGTAATATACGAGAAGTGTGACAACGGTGAAAGGCGGATTTAAAATCGATTTATTTTGATCGTTACGAAATCTGTATCCGCGTTGTATTAAATTTTATATACCTTTAATTATTGTACGTAAGTTTCACCTGTCGATAACTTAAAATTAAGCAATCTTATTCTGATTACTCTATATAATATCGACGCTTAATTATATTCTATCGACCTATCAACACTTTTATCTCTTCAAAGTGGGATCTTTGAATATTAATTATCTTAATAATGAAATTTATTAAACCCATTCCGTGTGTTGACGGAGTAAGAATACAATTCACTGTCTCGTTTTTTGTCCGTGGATGTCGTAAAAGACGACTAAGGGCTTATAATATGCATACAACATCTATGTAAGAGAAGGGAAACTCGAAATAAAACCAACTCGTCTGACCAGCGTGGTACAGTCGGTAAATTTTGCTCCTATTGTGGAGGAAACTCGGGGCCCAGCTGTGGGATGTAAATGAGCTGTGATGATGTTAATGAAGCTCACCAAATTCTCTTTACAATAGTATTTTTAATAATCTATCTGAGATTAAATAAAGATAAGGCATCCTTTATGAAAAAAGAAACATATCTATAGTTACCGTATGACATTTACAGATAACTATTATTCAAGTTTATTTACAATGTATAAGCGTTATACCAGTCGTCTATTCAAGTTTTTGTAAGCTGTTAAAGCATCACAAATATAAATACAGTGGAACCCGTTTAATACGATTTTCCGCATAATACACCATTTTGCGTCAGTCCCAGCAACTTGAGACATATTTTCATACATTTCTTAACGCTTAATACGATCGTCATCCTGTTTAATACTCCAGTACGTACTTACTCAAATACATAAACATATTACCCCTTGCGGCAGCGACCAGCGACTGACGAAGTGACGACTGTCGAGCGACCCTAAGTGATAATGACCAAGGAGAAGCTAAGTCAACTCCGATCTTGTCACACGGCCAGGCATTAAGCAGTTAATGATTTAAGGCGCTATGTAACTTCTTTGAATCAAAGCGAAGACGCACTGCGAAAATTAAATTACGTTGAAAATCTTGTAATTGCTAATACCTCAAAATCTTTTTGTCAAACTAAGTGATTACTTTAAGTAACGTAATAATAATAAACAACATTCTTTTATATTTTTAAATATTTTTTAATGTATCTAATAGTAAGTATATTAAATAAAGAAAATAAACAACGTTTTATTTAGGTAATTTTTAAATGTTAAATTCAATACGTAGGTATTCAAAATAATAATATAAATAATAATGGCACGTTTTTCCCTTTCCCGCATAATACGCTTTCCCGCCTAAGACGCGATACGCGTTTTTGGTCAGGTCCCTGCGAAATCGTCTTAAACGGGTTTTACTGTAATATAGATCTTCTGTGTGGTGACGGAATAAGAATACAATTCACCACGTCCTCTTGCCCGTAGGTGTCTTACAAGACGACTAACGGATATAATTCGCGGATAAGATCACTGCAATTGAAGGCAAACTTGACATAAAAGTACCAAACACGTTTGATCGGTATAGTATAGTGGGGGCGGTGGGACTCACAAGGGTTGAAAATTGAAATGAAGATAGATTCTTTTATCTTTAGTAACTGAAATATTGAACGTGTTTAAATATGAATCAACCAGAATAAAACCCGATGTATAAGTTTTAGTTTTGAATAAAACCTGATGTGTAAGGTCGAACTTATTAACACGAAACCAAAAAAAAATAAATATATATTGTGCGATATTCGTGCAAAAATCGCCACCCGTCAATAATGAGCACACATCCGCCCTGTTGCGTGTCTCGGTCGGGAATGCACGCAATAGACAAAAACACCACCTGTGCATTAAAACGTCCATTATAACTTGACCTAATATAACACTTCGAACTGTATATCACCTTAAAAAATTTGAGGCGCTATTTAATAGAAAATTTCTAGGCCAGCTAGTTTCATAAGTCAATAACATCGCTTTAATTGGTGGTTTAACTGTCAAACGTGAGCCTATTATGTCTAATAATTACATCAAGCGTGAGTCAGACTCGCTCGAGAAGGGTTCCGTATCACCGTACAAGATTAAACCTTATATATTTATGTACTTCTTAAATTGTAAATAAAATTACTATTACGTTCACAGTGAACCGCTGCAAAGTGTTCGAAACGTCGGGCAATAAAAAATCAAATACAAACGCGATAATACCCGTGGTTTCATTTACAATGTGTAATACTCGCGTAAACATCAGAAATAATTACTATTTAAATATTTTCGCCAAAAAAAAACACTTTAAATACATGTTTGTTCATACAAAAAACATTTTATTTTATATTTATTATTTTTTGTTATAACAGGGTTAGAAAAACAAAATGAAAATTGCCGTTTGGTTAGAAACAGTCCGCTGACAAGTGGGAGGAATTTTAATGAAGTTTTTTTTTTCATTTTAGCAACAACTCCTAATTTTTTTTGATACCTAATGCAATATAAGTACAGTGTAAAAATCAAAGTTACGCATTTAATAAGGCTTCTTAAGTGTTACTTATAATTTAAATACTATTTAATTACCTTTATTGGTAAGGTGTAACATAAAATTTAGGGGTCATTTGTGATAACGGGCATTAGTAATAAGTCGGCATACCTACGTACGGAACCCTATAATGAAACTAGCACCTCTTGATTACAAGTTCCAATTCATAATATTGGAATTCATATTCCGATTTCCAATCACACTCAAATTGCTAATCAACCTTCTATTTTTTTAGTTTATTGTTTTAATTTAATATGCCGGCGTTACAAAGTTTGTAGTTTCTTTTCTGGAAAAACCATTTGTAATTTGTCATTTGTCGCGTGTTGGTTTTAAGATAAATGGCGTCCTAAATACCTTTCTTTAAACAAGATTGACTGTTTGTTAAAAATGTTGTGACGAATGGTCTAGTAAAAGTATTTCTTTTTTTAATAAATTTACATACAGGTGTTCATTAATGTTTTGAATTAGTGTCTTTTTTATTATTAAATATAAACAGATTCGCCCACAAAACGTCTTAGGTTGTTGTAAATAAAACTCTTTTTACGGAATTTATCGCTTTTGTATCTGATTTTTAATTGCCTGAAGTTTCGAAAACTTTACAGCCTTCAAGTGTTCGAAACTTTGGCCAAAAATCAAATACACTGGCAGATATAGCACTGCATAATATGTAGTTGAATGTGTTTGCGATTATTTATTTAGTGATTATTTTGTATTGTATTGTGTGTTGTATCTATTCTGTGTGTGTTTTATATGGCGATGTAGTCGCTCAGCGACAAAGCCCTCAAATTAAAATAAATAAAAAGAATCAAATAAAAACGCGAAAAAATCCGTAATAATAGTTTTGTTTACGTTGTGTAATATTCGCGTAAACATCAGAAATTATTATCTTAGGTTATAATAATACTCGGTTATTTGACCTGCAATGTCGAGTGTCATAATTTATATTCTCACGCCGGAAAAACCTTTATGCTTTACAAATGGTTGTTCTATGCATAGTAGGTTTGACTGTTCATCATCATCGCAGCCTACACGGGCTCCTTTACAATGGGAGGGAATTTGACCTACTATACCATGCGGGTTAGACATGAAGTTAGGGTTTCATTTCCAGTTTTCCCATCTCTTGCAAAGATGTTAGGTGCACATTATATCCCTTAGTCGTCTTTTACGACATCCACGGGCAAGATAGGGAGTGGTGAATTGTATTTTTACTCCGTCACCACACGGAAAAGTTTGGCTGTTTGTGCTTTGGCATTATCATAATTCAAAAAAATAATTTAATACTTATTTTAATGTATATTTGAGCTTGATGCATGAATTATTGTCAATTTTAATCGTAATAAACATACATTTTTTCCGCGTGGTGACGGATTAAGAGTACAATTCACCACCTAACTACGAGACTTATTCAAAAGAAGGAAACCTCTAAACAAAACCCTATACCAATACGTCTGACCAGCGTGGTATAGTAGGTCAATTTCCCTCCCACAGTGGCGGAGGCACGAGCCCAACAGACATATATGGCTGAGAATGAAGCACATAAAACTAAAATCAATTGATCTTAATACATATTTAATACACATACATATTACCTGCCATAAGCAAAAACGTGGCGGAGGCACGAGCCCAACAGACATATATGGCTGAGAATGAAGCACATAAAACTAAAATCAATTGATCTTAATACATATTTAATACACATACATATTACCTGCCATAAGCAAAAACAAACGCCTCCATTGAATAAGTCTAAGATATGTAAGCGAGATGCAAACATAAACTGTACAAAATCATAAGTGGTACAAGTCACGGGGGTCTGTATACACTGGTCGCGCTCACCCGCAGCCAGGTGGTGTATTTTTTATCCCCCAATAAGCAGATGTTCACCTTTAGAGGGCATTTACCTCGCAATAATACTCAAATCGTAACTGAAAAATTTAAACATGTGAGCTTTTTAAAGCCTACATATTTTTTTCTAAACAATTAAAATAGATTTTCAAGCCTAGACGTGACGGCAGCTTCGCTTGCGTGGACAACTTGTTATTGCTATTATTTCGGTTGAGAACCCACGTCGTGTCGTCCCGTAATCGAATTTCTTTTCGTAGAACTAGAAAATTACTAAATTTTCATAAGTGACTGCGTAGATGTCGCGTTGGTTTGTGTATTAAATTTCCGTGTCAAGTGTCCTAGATCTGATTCTGCGATAGGATAACTACGTGATCCACAAATAAATGTTTCGAGCCTGTATATTTGTATTGGTTAATTATATATTTGTGAGGTACTCCAAATCAAAAGGCTTAAATTCATTCGTCAGTTTTATACGAATTTCTTATGTCAGCAGTTGTTATGACCAAAAGCGATTGCCCGGTTATATTATGATGGTCACCCTCATATTGTGTACTAAAAGTTCCATGATTTACTAACATTTATAGATACTACTCTAGTTTTTTCATTTTTTAATACACAGTAATAAAGTTACGTTTCCGTTCTTATCAATGACGAGCTTAATACTCACTCTTAAAATATCCCGGTATTCCCACGGGAACGGGAACTACGTGGGTAAAACGACTGAAACAGAAGCGAAGCGAGGGCAGGTTGCTAGTATGTAATACTTTCAACACATAATTTTTTGGTATATACATGATTCGTATATGATTGGACACATTTTGATAATATTTTATATATTTTAATGGATTTTAATTATAAATTCACATTTGGATGTGGTGGTGGCTTTATTATTTTTTTAGATTTCTCAATAACTAAACTCTACAATAAAATTACCTGATAATTTATGTATACCTAGGTAGGTATATACGTGTAAAAACTACCTATTTAGGTAGTTTTTTTTCTACCTGAACACGATTGTTGTAAAGTTTATTAAATAATTTAGTACCCATTAATATTATGACCGGCCATGGGTTTGTTATTAAATTTTAACTACTGTATTCCGAACCATAATTCTTCTGAAGGTTTTGTATGTACATATTTACTTAAAAAGGAATTATTATTATTTTTTTTAAAAGATAACGTCCTCCACTAAAGAAATAATGTATTTCGGAAGACTTTACAGACATAATGATATATGTAATACTAGCTTATGCCCGCGACTTCGTCCGCGTGGAGCAGTTGCTTTTGGGTTAATGCTAACTTTAACCCGCGAATTTGTTTACGTAGAAGGTGAAAATATTATTAAATAATACAACTCTGTCAGACATGAACCTAACCGTTCATGTAGTGCACGCAGAGGAAGCTCTCAAAAGGAAAAAAGACCCGATTCTGAAACATTTTTCATTGCTGCTCCGCTCCTATTGATCTTAGCGTGATGATATATAGCCTATAAGCCTTCCTCGATAAATGGGCTATCTAACACTAAAAGATTTTTTCAAATCGGATCAGTAGTTCCTGAGATTAACGGGTTCAAACAAACAAACTTCCAGCTTCTACTAATATATAATTAGTATAGATTCGCGTAAACATCACAGATTGGTTTATTTTTTTTCAATTCTTTCTTTTAATGTAGCAATCTCGTATCACGGAGGCAGGTTCGTTGTACTATGCAAATATTATACAGTTTATTAAGTATTCGTCTTATCTAACCTATCATTCATTATTAAATACGAAACTAAATCATATCGTATCGTTGAGTCGCTAAGTAATTTTCATTGTTCTTAGTTGTAACGTCATTTGGGTTCAATAAACTAATACTTATTAGATATATACAAAATTTGCATTTTAAACTGTCGCAGGCTTTTGAATGAAGAGCGATTCGTTGGTTTGTTTCATATTTTGATTTTAGTACTTAGACACGCCTTTCCTGTGCGTACGAGGTGAGGAAATTGCGGCGTGCGGCTCCAGCACCTTCCGCATCAGCGTTCCCCTTAGAAACAGCATCATCATCATCACCTACTCCTATTCAAATTACTTGGGATCGACTCAATACATACTCTTCTTTCATAGTTTTTTTTTGTGTGCATAGCTGTTAGCCGCAGATGGCTTTCACAGTTTAGCCCGGACAATGGGTGACCGCTGAGAGCTCTCAACGCGGATATCTTTCATAGTACATATTGAAAAAGTTATTGGCAATAGTTTTATGACCGTCTACCTCCTTCATGGTACTTGAGATTAAGGTGTACAAACGAACAAACTCTTAACCTCTATAATAGTATATCATCATCTCATATACGTCCCACTGTTATGGGTGGGTTTTTTTTTATTGCAAACGGTGGCAAACGAGCAAACAGTACACCTGATGGTAAGCGTTGCTGCCGCTCATGGACCTTTACAAGGCCGCTGCCTACCGCGAAGAAAGTGAAGGGAGTGTGAATGCGTGCATTGAGGCTCGGTGATACCAAGGGCACCACCCTGTCGTAAAAGTCGACTAAGGGACTTGATATGCATATAACATCTATGCAAGAGAAGGATATCGCAAAACAATACCCTATGCCAACAGCCAGCGTGGTATAGTAGGTCAATTTCCCTTCCATAGTGAAGGAAGCGCGATACAAAGATATTTATTGCAGAAACGGTGTTTTACATGGATGTTTACAAAATTTTGGTATCAACAGCTGACCCAAACGGGCATTGGAGTAATAGTTTAATTCTATAAATTATTTTAATTTATTAATACATATTAAAATACATTAGATTCTGTAATTTATTTTTATATAACATAATATGCTGAAATTACTACATTTTCTTAGCAAAGTATTCTTTTAAATTGTAAAATACATTTTCAATTAACCAATTTTCAAAAACTTATCTTAAAGTTTTTTTATATGTCCAGGTAAAATGGTTGTAGACCGTTATAGCAGAAATATATGCACTTTTATATAAAATTATATTTTTTATACTTTTCAAGTATAAAAAATATTAAGTTTAAGTTATACCTATATTAACGTTGAAGTTATACCTATATTAACTACTAGCAATCCGCCCTCGCTTCGCTTCGGATTCAGTCGCCTTACGCGCGTAGTTCCCGTTCCCGTGGGAATACCGGGATAAAATATAGCCTATGTTACTCCCTGATATTATAGCTTTCCAATGGTGAAAGAATTTTTAAAATCGGTCCAGTACTTTTTGAGTTTATTCGTTACATACAAACTTACAAATTTTACCTCTTTATAATATTAGTATAGACGTACATTTGCTTTAGAATCAATTTTGAAATTTAAATATTGACGATTTTTTTCTGACAAATAAGCAACTGAGCCCAACAGTGGGATGTGTAGGGGCTTCGTAGTGTAGCATGAAAAAATCCCTACATTTTGACATTACAAACGGACACTTCAATTTTATTTATTTCTATAGATGACATACGACGTGGAATGTTCAAACAAAATAATAAAATGAAATACTTCGGTATACAATCTAAGCAAGCAGAACTGCTGGTATTACTGACAATACCAGCGTCCCCGTAAATATCATAACGAGCTCTTTACAACAAAGTCATTTTATTGTACGTCGTTAGAAATACATATATCTCATAAACAGTATTCTATTGTTGTACAGTGCTGCCCTCTATAATGTAAAAGCCTTTGATGTTTTCGTTAAGATAACATGACGTTTTATATTTCACTATGACCTCGGTTCAAGGTTAATTCGTATCAACAATGATAATGGCGTTATGGGTATTGTCGATCAAGATAAACTGGTATTACATTTGTGGACAGTTATAATAATGTTTTTGATGACTATATTACTTAATGATATCTGATGTTTACGCGAGCACTACACATTGTAAATAAAACTACTTTTACGGATTATATCGCATTTGTATTTGATTTATGATTGCCCGACGTTTCGAACACTTTGCAGCATTCATGGTCACGGGCGGACTAAGGTGTCTCACGTCCAACAAGTAATCGTTATTACAGACATTTACAATTATCTACCCGATACAGAAAATAGTTATAAATTTATTAAATTGTTACCCACATTTTAGTACAAATTTATTGCCAGTGTAAGAAGAAAATGAATCTATATGAAAAAATTATATTGTTTATGGTTAGTAATTATTAATTATTAAATTTGTAGCAATTATTATTACAATTTGTTGATTTAAAACTAACAAAACTAATATACTACCACCGGATCGGAACGCGGCCACACTGAGAAAGATCCGGCAAGAAAACTCAGGGGACATGATGCTAAATTAATATTGATTTTTAATTTTAGATGCGGCTTACTAAAAGATTTTTGATTTATAAAATTATCTTTAACTATTATTATTGTGGGTCAAATATTTATTTTATTTATTTATAAAATTTTCAGTTTAAAGTTTAATTTAAATTTTTCAGACAATATTGTATGGCAAGGTATTGACTAAACCATGCCCTGCTATTATCATAACTATTTGATGACTAGCAACCCGCCTTCGCTTCGGTTTCAGTCGCTTTACCCGCGGCGTAGTTCCCGTTCTTGTGGGAATACCGGGTTAAAAAATAGCCTATGTTACTCCCTGATATTATAGCTTTCCATTGGTGAAAGAATTTTTGAAATCGGTTCTGTGGTTTAAGCGTGAAAGCGTTACAAACAAACAAACATCCTTACTTTCGCATTTATAATATTAGTATGGATTTCGGGATGAAAAATTAGACCATGTTTTCTATACTTCAGACAAAATTTATTTAAAACGTCATAATTTCCATTTAAGTAGTAAATCGCGAAGGGTGCATTACAAACAAACCTAACAATCGCTTTTGTGATATTAATAACGTCTCGACCTAAATCTAAATGTCGATTCTAATTTATTACGAGATTAAACAAAACTGTTGTGACTATTATTCTTGGTTGGATCACGTAAAGAATCAATGAACCGTTTTATTCGTCGCTAAATGATTGATATGGGTCCCTGAACTCTAAGAGTAACGTTAGAAACGGTGACCGCGACAGTTTACCTTAATTTTATATATATTTTATCTACTTAAATACAAAGATCATCTGCCATGATTGAAGTTGGTGAGCCCAGGACTTGCCGTCAATGGCAACAAAGTATGAGGCCTAAACCTGTTTCTCGAGCGCTATGACATGTCCTTCTTTAAACGAGGTTTAAGGAGAGTATTTACTTCACGGTAGGCAACGGCCTAGCTGTGCCCCTAGTATTGCAAAGGTCCATGTGTGGAAGTATCACTTCCATCAGGTGTGCTGCTCGATTCTCACCTTAGGCAATAAAAGGTGCAATGTGGCGTACTTTAGAGGTATTTGCTCTAAAGCGTTACCCTATTGGTCGTTAACTTAAAAATATCGACGGCAACGATCCGCTCGAAAAGCGAAGAGCGGTCACATTGTGTGTTATAGAGGCCTCATGATGCTATAGTGTCATCCCGGATGTCCGGGCGGAGTACGGCTACACGATAGACAAAAAAAAAAACATTCTTGATATACAGAAGTCGGATACTTTTTAGATAAAATTTCAAATTTCGAATAATCTGGTGGTAATTAATGAATGATATTTGTAAATATGAAATTTATATGTCTATTTTATCATCTCGGCTCATATACATTCCACTGCTGGGCTCGAGCCTCCTCCACAAGAAGAAGGAAATTGAATCCTACCAACTCTTACACCGCTCATATGTGTCGTAAGAGACGATTATGAGTTTTTTACAACCTGGGCCAATTTCATTCGATGGCGTCAGTTCAAAAATTACATTCCCAAAGAGGGTCGACATCAAGCAGGCGGCCGGTCATAAAATAATCACTAAAACTTTTTCAATATCTAACATGAAAGAAGAGCGAGTTTAAAAATCTCTTAAGCTTGCTAAATTACATTAGTAAGAGCAACTTATTAATTACTACAACTATAAATGATCGCGTGAATGCCACGCATTCACTCTCGCTCTGTTTCTTTCTGTTCCCGTAGCGTTAAGCGTAACCTTGTTGGAAGTCCCATTAGAAATTTCACTCCAAAAAACACCCCTATTCACTTGACAAATATTAAAACATTTTCAATCTGCTTGAATAATAACCTTTTATTAAAGATATATATTAAATTTCTTCAAATTGCTCACAAATTATATGACCGATTGAGCGAACCGTTTCATTATTAATTTCCACTGCGATGTTTGAGATTTCAATACGAAATATTTCAAAAGTTATCGAACAAAGACTTTATGTTTTAATAACCTGAGATTTCGTTGTTTTCATCGAAATTAATAGTATATAAATAGTTAAGTATTTCACTACAGATTCTATTATTTGTGATTATATACTGTATAACTGATCCAACAGACCGTTCAGTACAAACAAATTCCTTCCTACAGAGTCTTAACTCGTTGAACGCCATGGGGACACAATGTGAGCTTCGCTTGTCTCTAAAATTTTAATGATATTTTTTTACTGCATTAGGGGCTTTTAAATGTGATGAATCACGGAGTAGACATCGAAGAAAAGTGTGACACTATTTGGCTTAAATTCGCCCCTGGTTCGTGATTATATGGTGTCAGCCAGGGCTCCAACGGAACAAATGTATGGTCCACCGCACATGCCCACACTCGTATTGGTCGTCACGAGCCGTGTGCGAGTGGCAGTATTTAAAACCTATGGCGCAGTACCAAACTCCGTATGGGTCGTTTACACAACTAACTCGACCCAAAGAGTAAGCTGTCGCTCAAATGCAAAATCCGTCTTTACACTGCCTGCATACGCCCCATCATGTTGTATGCCAGTGTAGTATTCGCTCACGTTATGCCACACAGGATCCATAGGCCACGAACACTTCAGAATAGGTTCATGCGTAAGGCTACGGGCGCACCGTGGTTCATACGCAATGCCGATCTCCACATCGACTAGCACTTGCCAACCATCAGGCAATTTATGAAACAGTGTGCCCGTAGATATTTTGATTCTGCCACAACACACCCCAACCCCTTAGTGGTCGCTGCGACCAAGTATATCCCGTCCCGCATCTCGAAGGTCACTCGACCGAGACTTGCTCTCGACGAGCCCGACGACGAGATCACGATAGCTCAGAATACAGCATACACGGCCCGCGAAGCCGCAACAAAGAAAAGACCACGGTTCCGTCCTCGCCGTCGAGGTGCGAAACCGTGCCACGTAAAAATAAGTAAATCTAAAGTGGGACCTCTCACATTGCCCTCAGCAAGCCCCAAGCCGAGGTTCGTACCCCACAGGGGGTGCCCTTGGGCCCCGTTGCTTAAATTTTTGGGCTCACCACTAGTCCGCGTAAGGGTGTAACAGCCATCTGAGGCTAACACTCCTTGTCAGACAAAAAAAAAAACCAAACTCCGCATTTGCTCTCACGTGTCGACGCAGGCATGTACATGAGCGTGTACGCGCGTGTCGGCTAAGTGATCGAGACATTGTTTTCGAGTGGCAGTGTCACGAGTATTTGCAAAATGGAGGAATTTATTGAAGCTGTTCGGTAGAGACACTGACTGATGTACTACTCGTGAATGCAATTGCGGACGCACACGTGCCCACCAATGTCAAAGCGACATTGGCGCAGTGTCGTGAACGAATGCGAGTGTGGGCATACGCGGCGGACCTAAGTCTGCTAAATGTTCACGCTGTATCATACTACCTTTATAATTTAGAAGTGTCGATATATCTGATTCCCATTTTTTTGTGAACAGATATCTCTTTGATACTCGTTTTGCCTATTGTTTGCGATTTGGAATCCCATTAAAATGTTGATTGGAATAACGGTATTCAACTGGTATACAAACTTGTACGTTTGCGCCTTATAAAAAGATTTGAGTGGCTACTGTTGTGGATTATCTATAGGGCCTGTGACAAATTTTATGTATGTGTTGGTTCGATCCCCGCATACAAAATTTTATGCCGTGTGGTGACAGAATAAGAATATTTATTTATTTACATAATTACATAAAAATAACATAAACCATAACAAAGGAAAAGGAATGTTTTAATTTACATGCTACATTGCAAAACTGAAAATAACCATTATATTGTTGCACTAGGTTTACACTGCCCTCCGTACTAGTTAAAACTGTATTACGGTAAGACAGTATCTTCCAATTCAATCACATATATTTTTGTAAAACATAAGAATACAGTTTACCATTCCCTATCTTGACCGTGGATATAGTAAAAGACGACTAAGGGATATGGTAAGTAACATCTATGCAGGAGAAGGGAAAACTCATAACAAAACCTTATACCAACCTTTCTTACCAGTATGGTATAGTAAGGTTTCTTATAGTAAGGTCGATTTTTTTCCTATTGTGCAGGAGGCTCGAGCCAACCAGTGGGGACGTATATAAGCTGAAATGATGATAAAAATATTTATTTCACATTTTGGCTCTCTCTCGGCGGCAACGAACACTAACTACCCATACATTGCGTTTGGTTGTCATAAAAAGATCACTAAGAGTTTTACACCGACCTGAGCCAACTCCAACTCCTCTTTCAAGAAAAGGAAAACTTGAAATAAAACCCTGTACCCACCTGTCTGAAAATAATGGTATATTAAGGTCAATTTCTCCTATTGTGGAGGAGACTAGAGCCCAACAGTGGGACGTATATGAGCTGTGATGATGAGATAACCATCATTAAAAAAAAAAACACAACAAATGTGCTTCAAAAACAAATCGCTGTCTCAGTTTACATATATTCAAGTGCTGGGTTTGAGCCTCCTTTACAATGAGAGGTAAATAACACGATGAATTTGTTTATTATAAACATAATTGTAAGTTTTAATCAGGTAAAACTGTTTAAAATTCAATTAAGATGCTCCGTTACTCTTAATTATAAGTTCATAATTATTTAATACTAGCAACCCGCCCTCGCTTCGCTTCGGTATCACTCACCTTAACCGCGTAGTTCCCGTTCCCGTGTGAATACCGGTATAAAATATAGCCTATGTTTACTCCCTGATATTATAGCTTTCCATTGGTGAAAGAATGATTGAAATCAGTTCGGTGGTTTAAGCGTGACAGCGTAACAAACAAACAAACTTACTTTCGCATTTATAATATTAGTAAGGATTCTGTACCGAGACGGAGTAACAATATAATTCACCCTATCTTGCCGGTTTATAACATCTGTCTAATAGATGAAAAACTTCAAATAAAACCCTATACCAATATATCTGCTCGTCGTGGCATAGTAGGTTAATTGCCCTTCTATTATGGAGCAGGCTCAAGCCCAGCTCTCTTAATCGTCTTATTATATCCCTTTTTTTGGGTGGGTTGCGGTCGGCGCACTCCTCCCATCACTCCGTCCGGGGCGACAGAGGGGCGTAAGCACGCACACCCGCAACTCACCCGAACACCACGTCGCCTTCGTCGTTGGACCGACCACCGGAACAGGGTTACTTGACGTCAGTGGTTGGCCCGACGGAATACCCCCTGAGGAGTACCCTCCCATCGACCGACGTCCCCAGCCTCGGGGAGGACGTCGGTCTTTCCTCACGCGGTCGGCCGCTCGGCGGGTGACGGACTAATTCTTATTATATCCCTTGGGCGTCTTTTACGACATGACGAGCAGGGGTGGTGAATTGTATTCTTTTTCCATCACCACACTTTACTGCGTATATGATGAATTATATAAACACACATTTCAAATTAATAAAATATTTTTAAGTGAAAATAAATAATAGCGATTTTTTATGACTATTAAGTTCATAGAAACTTATTCCAGTTTCAATATTGTTTTATTATCAGGTAAATCTAATAATCCGTTATTTTGAACTTGACCTCTGAATTTGCTCGTAGGTCTAAACGTTAAATTGACTCGAGACTGCTTTTTAAACCGGCCTTACTTCGATAACATTGACACGATCGGTAAGTTCAACGTACCGTAAGGACGTACACGGTACTGCGGACATTTCGTTTATGTATTTATCTCTCAACAATAGTATAATTACAGTTTTTCAATCGTCGATTTGTTTAGGAAAAATGTAGTGCGTTTGTGTGTTATTTTTATATTTAACACAAATTACCACGAAGTGCCTCGTTTTCCCGGAATTTGTATGAAATAATTTTCATTAAAATTGTGAAATACATTTGTTTTATCTATACTATCTGACCCTATAGGCGTTGTTCTGTTCAAATGGAATAAAAGGAATTCACCTTGAAATCGATAGCAGCGCCAATTATTAATTTAATCCACTGGAACAGATACAAAAAAATTCATCAATATCGGTCTAACTGTTTAGGAAGAGTTCAATTACAAACACACGAAATAGGTCTGTCTTGAATTTAAATAATAAATATACTATTATAAAGCCGAAGAGTTTGTTTGATAGAGTTAAGATCTGGTACGTGTTAGATTGTTTTAGGCTATAGAACAAGGATCAGGAACAGGCAGACCACAGTCCGTTTGCTGGCCGCGAAAGGACCAACCTCGGACTACCAAATATTGGGATTTGCTGTTCTTCTCGAGAACCAAACTATAAAAAATTTCGTCGATGCCGTTTCTTACATTAAATTTAGTGCTTGTATTTTATATTTATAATTCAGAATTGAATGAAACTATACAATGAATAAGTACCCATTAAACGGGAAAACGTGGTGTATTCAGACAAAATAAAAACATTAGTTACCACATGGTCATGTTTTGGCCATGTGGGTCAAAATTGATAACTTATTCTGTAGCGGGTAGATTTAAATCTCAGTAATAACGATGATTTATTGGACGTGAGCCATCTTAGTTCGCCCGTGATCATGAACGTTGAAATATGTTCGAAATTTCGAGCAATCAAAAATCAAATACAAACGCGATAAAATCAGTATAAATAGTTCTATTTACAATGTGTAATACTCGCGTAAATAGGAATCTATATATTCGGGTTATCACGAAAATAGATTGATTCGTTGAACTGTATGACCTTTATGAATTTATGTGGGGTATTTGTGACCGAAATACGAAATCGACTTGCTGAGAATAGATGTTGACTTGTAATTCTATGTTACCAATGTTTACACGCGAGCCAGCCCACCTGTTGGTGGAATTAATTATCTCGATTCCTCGAACAATAGTAAATCACAGTAATCATTTCTTTTCCAGTCTCATTATCAAGAATAGGCGTAGGAATCTTCTATAACACAGATCGTGTGGTGAAGGAGTAAGAATACAATTCACCACTCCCTTTCTTGCCCGTGGATTTCGTAAAAGACGACTAACAGATATAATATGCATATAACATCTATCCAAGACAAGAAAAACTCGAAATAAAACCCTGTACCAAACCATCTGACGTGGTGGTCAATAGCCCTCCTATTACGGAGGAGGCTCGAGTCCAACAGTGGGACATAATATATAGGCTGAGATGATGATTATGAACACAGTCATCATCATTTTGACTCATATACGTTCCACTATTAAGGTCGAGCCTCCTTCATAATTGGGAGGGAATTTTGATTTACTATCCTAATATCACGTTAGGCAGGTGGATTGGTATAAGGTTTTATATCGAGTTTGCCTTCTCTTGCTTAAATTTTATCACAATCACGGGCAATTGTATTCTTACTCCGTCAACACAATGATCAGGTACAATCGGATCAGACTATAACGTTTTAGTTAAACTATTCCGTTTCTTTCAGTAGTTTTATCTGCTTATATTCTTTAATCGTCTTTTATTGACACCCGTGGTTAAGGAAGGGATGGTGAATTTGTATATTTATTCTATGTTCACATGAAAATCATAGTAATAACCAACCAAGATAGATGTTTGATATTTCTTATCTATTTTAAGCGATTGAAATGCTATTACTTTCAAACGAGAAGTAGTTCTTTTAATATCCATGCTATATATACACCGCCATTATAATCAAAAGGATTCTATGGCAAGACTTACATAAAATGAACCTTATGTATGAACCTGTTTTAAAATGCCTAATTTTATCCAAATATTAAAGTATTTAGGACGAATGTATGGAAAATATTTAAAATGTCGTGGTTAAAAAACTAGGCAAATTTTTTCGGGTCCAGAATTCGGTAATCCTTTATAAAATGTATCAATCCTTGCATAAATAACTCAATAGACTAGCCTCGTCTCTATGCAGTGCCAAAAGTTCATTTTATTAATTAAATAGACGGATTCATTGCAAAGGTTATCATTGTGACTGCGACGAAAAATTATTTTATAAAAAAAAATCTCACATGATATAGGTTTGGATTAACTATTATGGACTGGCTAAATCATAACTTTAAAGGATTTAAAGTTATACACTCGTTTCTCAATAAATACGATTAATAACCTTGTATGCGTAACAAGGAAAGAGTGCAAACAGTTGTATTATTTTGGGAGTTTCACGGCTGTTTACTTCAGTATTAATGGGAGCATCGACCGGTCTAGGTCATTGTTATACTGCAACAAATGTGAAAAATGGGCGAGGCGTCCGAATTTTCAATCATCATCCGTGTGGTGACGGAGTAAGAATACAATTCACCACCCCCTATCTTACCCGTGGGTGATCGTACGAGACGACTAAGGGTTATAAAACGCATATAACATCTATGCGAAAGAAGGGAAAACTCGAAATAAAACCCTATACCAACACGTCTGACCAGCTTAGTATAATAGGTCAATTACCCTTCCATTATGGAGGAGGCCCGAGCCCAACAGTGGGACGTATATGGGCTGAGATGATGATTATCATCATCATTCATCCTATCGACGTCCATTGATAGATGTAGGCCTTCCTCGTGTTTCCCCTGTCTCTCATAGGGCTGTATGTCATAACGTAATAGATAACTTTTAAGTATCAATTGCTCTTATTGTTAGAAATTATCCTACTAATAGGTATTATAAATGCAAAAGTTTGTGAGGATGTGAAGATGTTTGTTGCTCTTTCACGCAAAAACTACTGAGTGGATTTTGATGAACTTCACAATAATATAGCTTACACATCAGAATAACACATAGATAGGCTTTAATTTATCTCGATATGCCCACGGGAAGGGGTACCATGCGAATGCGAAGGGCGCTGCTAGTAAGAAATAAATATCAAATAGTGTTTTCAGAGGTGTCTTTCATTTTTTTCCTTCGCGATAGATTCCAACTCTAGTTTGACTGGGTTTTTTAATACCGTTTGTAATTTTTATTGTAGGAACATTCAATATATTAACTACATACTCATTTGTTATTTAAATATTAGTATACATTGTTATGTGATAATAATGTGAAGTAAATATAACTTATCACTTAGAACTATTCTATATAAATAAATATAAATTTACATTATTAACGTTATTAAGCATAGATTATTTACAATTTATTGCAATTTACTACAACTATTAGATACAATAAAATATCTATGATCCATATTTATTGTCCCATATATTTGTTCATATATATCCCACTGCTGGGCTCGAGCGTCATCTGATAAGGAAATTGACTTCATATACGCTGGTCAAAGGTGTTGGTATAGAGAAAATTCAAAATTTTGTGTTCTACGACACCCATAGGCAAGATAGCGAATGTTGAATTGTGTCCTATTTCGTCACCAAAATTGATCGTATAATTGCTACCAAAGATAATCTTTTTTTTTAAGATAACGGGCCGCAATCAACATTAAATCCTTGTGTGGCGTGGTACTGCATAAATATTCAATTAATGTAAATGACTTGCATTTAAACTTTAAACAATTATTAGGGGATCCTACAGACTTGTTCTACGTGGGAATCAAACTGACGACACTCAGTCGGGAGTCGTAAAAACTTGCTGTAAAATCACCAGGTAAATGGGTAGCAACAGCTGGGCAACTTATTAAAATAACCATTTGTGGCGATTATATCACCATTATCTTTAGAAGTCAAGGTTCATGGCTGGGATAAGATAGAATCGGTTTTGCTTATAAATAAATATTTATAGTCTTAACTTATACAAAGGTAAATAAACTAAAAATGAATCAACGAAATGAGTGTTTACTCAAATTAGTATTGCGGTAAAAACCGCAAACATGACCCTCGCCGATATCTCTGTATCGTTGATTATTTTTAAATTTAATAACAATTGTTGTTATTTTCCTTATTCGATCAATTTATATTAAAGATTTTTGAAGTGAAACTTTAGAATCGTTGTGATTTCAAACTCGATGAAACGAAAGCGAGTCCATAGAGACATTAACACGTAAATGTATAATAGCCTTCAGAATAATAACGTATAGAAGGATAGTGTCAATACTTCGAACTTTAAAAATTTTAATCTAAAAATACTAATGGCGCGCAGACGATTACACACGTACACACGCAAACCACTAACTATACAAATTATGAAATCAAATTTTGTTTTTATTAACATAAATCGTCGAAATACTTTTAAAAGTAATGTTAAAAACCTTTTTAAGTTTTTCAAATGTGTTGTGACACCATTTGAATGCACAAACCGTCATAATTATCAATTTATATTTTAAGAGTTATGTACGTACGTGCAGTACAATGACTTGTACATTACGGCACGGTTCCGGCGTAAGCTCCATTAGGCTCCCATTGAAATGCCTCACTATTTGAGCGTGAACTTACCTTCTATATGTTATTATTCTAAGTGTATAGGATTCAGCCGGCGAGAGAATGAGATAAAGGATAAGGGACAAGAGATAAAGGATAAACAAGCTTCGCTTCTGCCATGTGTACTTTGTACACGCACTCTTTTTTCTTTCTGTTTATTTTCCTCTTTATTAAAAACCAAGTTAGACACCACACTTCGCTCCCTATGACCTTATCTGTAAAGCTTAAAAAAACATGAATAACATTATTATTAAATTTACCCTGTACCAATTACTAGGAAATGTTCTCAGCAAAATATTTTCCCGAAAAAAATATTTATGAATTCAAGTTTTAAATCAATATAACGATTTGGTCGTGTTGTGACTGACTGAGAATACAATTCACCAACCCCCTGTTTTGCCCGTGGATGTTGTAAAAGATAGGTAAGGGATATAATATGCACATAACTTTTAGGAAACCTTGAAATAAAACCTTATGCCACAGGTGAGCCTTGTATAGTAGTTCGATTTCCCTCCTATTGTAGCGGAGGTTCAAACACGGCTTTAGGGCACAGGACGTGAAGTGAGAAGACAATAGACAGTCAAATAGAAATAAATATAAATTACATTTTTAAATGAAATTTAAGGTTATTTTATAATAATTACGCGGCGATTATCTACGCGGACTCAAAAGAAATTATTTTGTTATGAAAAATAAATAAAAATCATATCATCAATTTTGTTATGCGACATTTACAATACGTTACATGCAACTTATACACCTTTAATCAATTTTACAATTTTTTTTCAAAAATTCTTTGTTATATTTGCTACTTACCACTGCAAATTGAAAGGTTTAGTATTTGATAATGGAAATATTTTTGGATTATTTCTGCAATAATGTCTATGGCGTAACATCGGCAAACTAGATTTTTAAACAACTACGTTTTTATTGTATCGTCCTACTATTGGGCTCGGGCCTTGTCCATTTTGAGAGGGAATTTGACCTACTATACCACGCTGGACAGGCGTATGGGCATAGGGATTCATTTCGAGTTTTTCTGCTTCTCGCATCGATGTTATCTGCATATTATATCCCTTAGTTTTTTACGACCCTACGGGAAAGATAGGGCATGATGAATTATTATTTTTATCAAATTTTTTTTTAACGCTCGTTCTGTTTCTATTCCCTATTCCTTAGAATTCATAAATTGCGAAATAGATTGTAGATGTTTGGCCTCTACGTAGTCTTGACTCTATAATGTTTTCTAAGCATTTGAAATAATTAATTCACTTCAATTTATGCAGCAGCGTCCTTTGAACGGTAAAATTCAATTAGTCTTATTGAAGTCATCTTCCATTACAAAATAAGTATATTGAGAAACGGCACGAGACTAGAATAGTTGATTGGTTGACCAACAAACCTTTAAAACGATACAACCAGACTGACAAGCTTGACGATAATAATAGTCATTGGTGTACAGCAACTACATTCACGATGTATTTACAATAGTATTTATTTAGATAGTTTGCCGTCCATATGGTGAAGTACTAAGAATGCAATTCATTACCTCTTTTATTTTCCCTAGATACACTAAAAGACTTTCCTTGTGGTGAGGAAAAAGAATAAAATGTACCACCTCCATCTTGCCCGTGGGTGTCGTAATATATTACTAAGAGATAGGAATGTGACTTTCAGGGGGAAAAATCAATTTTTCTTTCTTTAAAATAAATCAATTTGTAAAAAAAAAACGATTAATTAATTTTAAATAGTCGATTTTTTTTTTACTATTGAAATGTGATGACCTGTTTTTTAGGAAATTTGAGTGGTATTCATTTTCTAATACAGTATAAAACACTAACATTCGATTGAGTACTTTCCTGCCACAATTGTGATGACCTTTTTTTTTTTGGGAAATCTGAAAGTAATTTTTTTAAAATACTATAGAAAACATTAAATTTAAACAAAAAAAGCATATAGTAAAATAATCGATTAATTTTAATATAAGAAAAATCGATTTCATAAATCGATTTTTATTATTTAGATAATCGATTATAAAAAAAAATCCATTAATATAAAAGTTAATAATTTTTCACGTCCCTACTAAGAAATACGATACGCATATAAATCGGCGTCCACTATTAAATATAGTCCTCCCTACAAAGTAAGATACACAAACACATACACAATAACAGCATACGCAATACAATACACACGTCATATAAAACGGGAATGGCTGAAAAACAACGCTGTTAACAGCAAAAGCTAAGACAATTTCTGTAGCCTTTTAAATATTGTTTGTTATATTTATTAAATGTAGATTTCGATTTAAAAAGGCAGTAAGCCATTTTAGAAAATAACAATTATTAGTAGGAGTAGTGAGTGCCTGTTGTTGTAAAAGACGACTAAGGGATTATAATATCTATGCAAAGGTAGGAATACTCGAAATAAAATCCTATACCAACACGCATGATCAGGCTTATATTGTAGATCAATTTCCCTCCCATAGTGGATGAGGCCCGAGCTCAACAGTGAGACGTATGACGGCTGTGATGATGATGATTTTTTTTTTTAAGACAACGCCTGCGCAGCGTAAATAATCTTTGTATTGCAGGGGATTTTACAAACATAATTAACAGACTCAAATTACATCCAGACTCAGAATAACAATTTGTGGATCGCACAAAGTGTTGTCCTGCGTGGTATTCGAAAGTATATTAACCACTACGCCATCTGTGCAGTCAACTATTAAGAATAACAGTTTACATTGAACATCATAGAGGCTTGATGTATTTAATTGTATATCACCACATATAGTATGAAGAATCCAGTCACATTAGAAGTGCATGTCGTTCGACGGGACAGCTGCGCCCGGTAACTGAATACGTCCGGTGTGCACCACCGAGCGAGTGGCTACCCGCAAACAATAGACGCCATCATTATGTTAGGATACACCTGATCGTCATTGACCCCCAAGGGGATTTTTAATGTTCAATATTTGTTTTAAGTGTTTTTAGAAACGTTTGTATTAACTTGAGAGCCTTTTTTATACCCGACGCAAAAGGGAGGGTGTTATAAGTTTGACGTCGATGTCTGTCTGTCTGTGGCACCGTAGCTTTCTAACGAAAGCACCGATTTCGATGTGTTTTTTTTTTTCATTTGAAAGCCAGTTTTCTTGCGGTCATTCTTAGCTATGTTTGATTAATATCGCTCCAGCAGTGTAAGAGTATCAGCTCTTTTCCAAAATGATGTAATGACATATGATTACTCGATTAAGTGATTCACACATGCCTGTGTAGCGTTAAATGACAATTAATTGATAATTCCTGTTGAAGAGAACATACTTATTTTTTTTATTATTTTGGTTTGTGTCGGAGGTTATTTAAAATTTTCAATTTTACTTATTGATAGGTTATAGTCTGGACGATCTTCTCCGGGGTGACGGGAACGGCATTAAATGTCATATCCTGTCGTATAAAAAATGTAATAATGTTTTAAGAGCATTTTGTTTGAATCTCAAAATGATATTTACTCGATCTTATAAGGTGAACTAAAAGAAATATTGTTTTACTGTCTACACACTCTCGCAGAAAATCGAAGTCTGAATTGTAGAAATTTTGTAAATGAAACCACAATTTTTATCGCGTTTAATTTGGACTAGATGTCTGACGTCCAAACAAGTCATCGTTCTTACAGATATTTATAATTATCTACCATGTTTGGACGTCAGATATTTTAGTCCGCCCGTGACCATGAATGCTCTAAAGTGTTTGAAACGTTGGCCAGTCAAAAATCGAACGCGATAAAATCCGTAAAGTAGTTTTATTTACAACTAGCAACCCGCCCTCACTTCGCTTCGGTTTTAGTCGTTTTACCCGCGTAGTTCCCGTTCCCGTGGGAATACCGGGATAAAATATAGCCTAGTTTACGCCCTGATATTATTATAGCTTTCCATTGGTGAAAGAATTTTTGAAATCGGTCCAGCCGTTTTGAAGATTACCCGGAACAAACAGACAGACCGACAGACAAAAATTTTTTAATCTGTATTTTAGGCATAGGTGTCGTGCAAATAACCGTGTGACGGGGGGGGACGTCGGTCGATGGGAGGGTGCCCCACGTAGGGGGTATTCCGTCGGGCCGACCACTGACGACAAGTAAACCTGCTCCGGTGGTCGGCCCAACGACGAAAGCGAGGTGGTTTTCGGGTGGGTTGCGGGAGTTGCGTGCTTAAGCCCCTCTATCGCCCCGGACGGAGTGGTGCGGAGGCGCGCCGACCGCAGCCCACCCACAAAAAAAAAATAAAAAAAGTGTGAGCATAAAAAAAGTCTATTATTTTGACATTACAAACAGACACTCCAATTTTATTTATTGGTATAGATGAACGATGTCCAATAACGTCCCTTATTTTTTTAAAAAAATTATAAGTTTGTCGGTTCGAGACTTGTTTAAAAAATGAAACGTTTATTTGGTACTTGCTTCGATCCGAGCCTCAATCGCGCATATATTAGTAACCAGCCAGGAGGTATTTAAAAGATTCAAAAATATTAGTTTTGCCTGCCTGTTGTTTACTAACGATCTAATTATATTGTCAATGTGATATAAATAATTAATACGGCTAATTTTATTATATTAAGGTTACGGTTATACAGTTTCCTCGTATATAAATATAAAACACGTGCATACATTATTATCTGTATAATATAATCTTAATATATATAAATTGCGTGTCACGTTGTTTGTCCGCGATGGACTCCTAAACTACTTAACCAATTTTAATCAAATTTGCACACCCTGTGCAGTTTGATCCAACTTGAAAGATAGGACAGCTTACTTAATTTATAGTCGCAATATTATTTTATTGCAAATTATTTGTCTATTATTTGACATTAACAATTATCTGTTAACTCCACACGATTTTAACAGATGGCGATATCTGTTGACTGGATTGAGTAATTAATTAATAGATGGCGTTGCTATGTCAAACCTACAAACGTGTCACATACGATTTTAACTTGCTTTTTTACATATATGCCATTAGTAAAAAAATATGACGACCTCCATGACAGATGTTACAGTTCCACTTAAATCCTTACTAATATTATAAATGCGAATGTAAGGTTGTTTGTTTGTTACGCTTTCACGCTTGAACCACCGAACCGATTTCAAAAATTGTTTCATTAATGGAAAGCTGTTATAGCAGGGCGTAATATAGGCTATATTTTATCACGATATTCCCAAGGGAATGGAAACTACGCGGGTAAAGCGACTCAAACGGGTTGCTAGTATTATATAAAATATAACACACGTCCGCGTGGTGACTGATTATGAATAAACTATATACCATAATCTCATCTCAGCCCATATAGGTCCTACTGTTGGGCTCGTGCCTCCTTCACTATGGAAGGAAAATTGACCTACAATACCACGTCGTGGCATAAAGTTTTGTTTTTAGTTTCCATTCTGTTGCATAGATATTACATGCATATTAAATGCCTTAGACCTTTTACGGCACCTACGGGCACGAAGGGGCGGTGAATTGTATTCTTACTCCGTCACCACACGGATATCATAAATAAATTAAAAAAATATATTATTACTAGCTGAACAAACAGACGCTGTTTCTGTTCAAATAAAATAATTCAAATTTTTATTTTCAAGTTTTTATATTAATTTTGTATAGAGCACTGTATTCTACTTCTCAAGCCCTTTCATTTAATACCCATATTAATGGGATTGAAAAACAAATAGGTTGTCCGCCATTTTGTAGCGGCGGCCATCTTAGATTTTGAATTTGTATAGTGCATTGTATTCTACTTGTCAAGCCCTTTCATTGATACCCATATTGATGGGATTGAAAAAAAATAGGTTATCCGCCATTTTGCAACGGCGGCCATCTTGAATTTACAAAAATATTGACTATAAATAATAAGTATTGTCACCAAAACCAAAGGCGTATACCAAATTTTAGATCAATCGGTTGACAGGAAGAGGGTGAAATTTCAATTACTAAATTTGACCCAACAAAGAAAAAAATAAACAAACAAACGGGGTAAGCTAAATAAAACCGTTTAAAAATAAAACAATAAAATTCTCTTCTTGAAATCGATCGCAGCGTCACCTACCGGGTCCAAAGGTGTATACGTTTTAAAGAATAGATTACGACAGGTGCAAATATGGCACAGTGTATAAATAAAATATTACTATACTTTTTTTTCGAGATTTTTTTTATACAATAAACTTTTGTTTTCATTAAATTCAAGAATTAAAATTTCAAAAATATTTCAAATTGTAATAACTCAATTCTTTTAATCAGTGATTTCTGTAATAATATAGTAATATGTAGTTATATTTGATGCATCTGACAATATTACTGTGACAATTGGTCGGACCTACACTTACTATAATCTTGCCACGGCATGCGTCGCTTTACGCCACGCCAACGATCAAGTTTACCCTCGCATATTCCGTCATATAGCGTGGCGTTACGTCACCGTTCTGTTTACGCCACGGCAACGATCAGGTTTTCCCTCGCATATACCGTCATATAGCGTGGTGTTGCGTCGCCGTGGTTTGTTTAAGCCACGCCAACGATCAGGTTTACCCTCGCCTATCCAAAAGCGATAAAAAGTTATTAGTTTCTCCGTTGAGGCCGTTTAACTAGACACAGTTCTCGACTACCTAATCAAGGTTTTGCCCCCATTGTTATATTTACCTACCTACTTCCCATAACAACATTGTTGAGAACGGAAAGGCAACTGCTTCGAAGTGTTTACGCATTTTTTTAACAATAAAGTGATAAACAATATCGCTGGTTTCTTTGTAAATCTATACATCATCTCAGCTCATATATGTCCCACTACTGGGCTCGAGCCTCGTCCACAATAGGAGAGAAAATTACGATACCATGCTGGTCAGACAATTTGGTATAGGGTTTTATTTCAAGTTTCCCTTCTCTTGCATAGATGTTATATGCGTATTATATCCCTTAGTCGTCTTCTACGCAACCCACGGGCAAGAGACCCCTCTCTTGCCCGCGAGTGGTGAATTGTATTCTTGTCCTGGCACCACACGGAAACAATAATAATCTTTCTTAACGATTTCTGATGTTTACGCGAGTATTAAACACAAATAAAACTATTTTTACGGATTTTATCGTGTTTGTATATGATGTTTGATTGCCAAACGTTTCAAACAATCTTTCCTAGTAATACGAGTCGACGTAAAACGGTCCTTTTTTTCCTTTTAACAATAATAGACTAAAATAAAATGCACTCGGTAATGTCGCACGTTCTTCAGAAGCGTAGGAAGTTATTGATTCCAATATAAATTCTAATCGAGCATGTTGCAACGAATAGAAAAGTTATCTGCATTTGTGCAATATATTTTTGCTCTCAATACTACTGTGAATATTATATACATTTTTATTTTATATTTTAATACTTCTACAGTGAGAATAATATGAGTTATACAGGTTTGCGTGCTTCTGTGCCAAGTTTCTCAGGTTCGATTTCCACGCGTATTTCTTTTCATCCATAAATTGTTGTTCTGAGTCTGGGTGTAATTTGTGTCCATTAATTGTATGTTTGTAAAGTTCCTCGTAAAAGAATAATTGATCGTTTAATGCAGAAGGTTAAAAAAAATATAATCGCGCTTATAAGGTATACTAACAACCTAGATGCTGATAGATTATAAGGTATTATATCAACAGCCTTTTTTTTTCCGCGTGGGAAAATGATATTTTTACGCCCATGATAGATGGGGTATGCCGGTCTCAACGTTGATTTATTATCAGCGCCACTACCAGCTAAAAACTACACTCTGTTCCCGTCCGGCGAAGTTATGGGACCGTTTTCACATGCACCACAACTCTGCCGGGTTATACTAACAGCCTGGAACAAGTATCGTAATACTTGATTCAGACAACAAGATACTGGATTATTTTGGCAAAACAATATTCATGTTAAACACATCACCTCAAGTCTGATGACGTCTGAGTAGTTATTACTGCACTTCATTCGGTGAGCGAGACAGATGGAAGCCCATATTTCTATTGGTAGTTGCGTGTGATGGGTTTTGGTGTCACCGTACGCATCCAGACTCCCTTCACTTTCTTCATCGTAGGCAGCGGCCTAACGAAGCTCCATGAGCGGCTGTGTCATTTACCATCAGGTGTGCTGTTTGCCACCGACAGCCATAAAAATACCCTTTATTTTAGTTTTTCTTGATAAAATAATGTTTTTTTTTGTTCGCAGCGTACGGCAAGGTGTTCCTAGTTAGAAAAAGATGTGGCATTGACGAAGGAAAGTTATATGCCATGAAGGTGTTGAAAAAGGCGTCAATAGTACAGAAATTAAAGACAGCCGAGCACACTAGGACAGAAAGACAGGTAAAAATATTATATTTATACGTATTATTTGTGTAAGGTGTAGTTTTATGGTAATTTTGTTCTTTTTGATACAGCATTTGCCGTGTGGTGACAGAGTAAGAATATAATTCGCCAGCCCCTCCTTTGCGCGTAGATAATTGGGTATCTTAAAAGACGACTAAGGGATTAAATTATATAACATCTATGCAAATAAAGGAATACTCTAAATAAAAACCTATATGGACCAACATGTAAGTGTAACCTATGTATATCGACCAATGTGTAATAGTAGGTCAATTTCCTTGCTATTGTGGAGGAGGCTCGGACCCGGCAGTGGGACGTGATGAGCAGCAGATGAGCCGAAATGAACATTATTTTTAGAATATTTGCCCCATAATGATTAAAAGAAGTAATTACCACTAAATTAATATAAAATACATTTTACATTCCAACATGCCAACAGGTGGTAAATAATAAGCCGTATGAATTTTACAAAAAATTGCTGAGTAGTTGTTATAAATGAATGAAATGTGCAGTTTTCATACGTTTTCATCTTATTTATGAAAGGAATTACAATAACTAATGGTCAGCGTGTGGTCGAAATTCGGCCATAATTAATTTTAATTAATTTTTCTGCCACACAATTTTCTTTAATTTTATTTATGTATAATTGTAAATTGAGCAAGCTGTATTTCACTAATAACTAATATATAAGCACAAATCTTTAGTAGACATTGTCATCATAATTATGATTGTTTGACATTCAGTTCGACCAGATTTGAACCGTAAACAAAAGTCTATAAGCGTTGCTACGCAACACACTCACACAAACGCGTGTATGTGTGTGTGTAGCGATTGCGTTGTAGTGTGCGTAATGCCTTTTTTAATGAATTTAATGTATTTCTAATCCATTATTATATGAAATTTCAGTTTTATGCACTTCTCATTATATACTTCAACTGTGCCAAATTTCATACTTGTCCATCCACGTAATTTTCGTAAAAAGGGGTACAAAGTTTTTGCTTCATGTATTTATTTATATATAGATATCTAATAAATACTGATCTCGTCTCAGCTTATATACGTCCCACTGTTTTCGTTTTCCGTCTCCTGGACGGAATGTATAGATCACAGCACATAAGTTGCACTTGGCGTTATAAGTGCCCCAGAAGAGTGCTGCTAGCTAATCTACTGGTTCAGATACTGAGACTTTATGATATTATTATACAAAGAGAACCTTGGCAAAGTTCCCCAAGGATTTCCTTTGAATCCTAACCGATCGAGTGCCAGGAAACGATTTTGAAATCATATCAATCTTTCTTATACAACATAGAATCAATTCAACAGGTCCTGGAAGCTGTAAGGGCGTGTCCGTTCCTCGTGACACTTCACTACGCCTTCCAAACAGATGCAAAATTACACCTTATACTCGGTGAGTAGAATTCAATTTATAATATGTGGATATTTCATCACGGGGTTCAAGTTAAAATTGTTATATCGGTCTTGATATATACGTGGCGAATGAAATATTACAGTTTTATTGATATTATTATTGATGTTATTGACATATGATAAAATAATTTTCTATGTGGTGACAGAGTAAGAATACAGTTCACCATCCCCTCCCTTACCTGTGGGTATTGTAAAACGCGACTAACGGGTATAATAATCATCATCATCATCATCATCGCAGCCCATATACATACGCCCCATTGTTGGGCGCGGGCCTCCTCCATTATGGGAGAGAATTTGACGTACTATGCGATGCTGGTCAGACATGTCGGTAATTATTATTTTTTTTTATGCGTGGGCTATGGTAAGCGCATGTGCGGTCCATTTCGTCCGGGGCGACGAACGGACGGCGCGCGGGTCCATAACTCACCCGTATCCACGTCGCCTCGTTGTTGGGCCGACCACCGGCGCAGGGTGACTTGTCGTCAGTGGTCGGCCCGACGGAATACCCTTTCGGGTACCCTCACCTCTCGACGTCCCTGTCCCGGGACGTCAGTCGCCGTCACGCGGTCAGCCTCTCTGCGGGTGACGGACTAATTTCCCCGGTCCAGTCACTCGCGGCCTCGGCTAGGGCGGCATCAGGCACAGGTACTCGCGCCTGCGCCGCCCGAGTCGCCGGCGGCGGAACGTGTCACCGAAGAAGAGCTCCTCTCGCACACGATCCGCCGCCTCCTTCCGTGAGATTACGGCCTCACAGAAAGCGGTAAAGATAAGACATGTCGGTATAAGGATTCATTTCGAGTTTTCCTTTACTTGCACAGATCTTATATGCATATTATATCTCTTAGTCGTCTTTCACGACCGCCACGTATGTGGTGAATTGTATTTTTACTCTCGTCATCACACGGAATATGCAGATAATATCTAAAGATCGACAGAACATTCTATTCCAACATGTCTGACCGGCGCGGTAAAGTAGGACGATTTCCCTTACATTGTGGAGGAGGCCCGAGCCCAACAGTGGGACTTTTATGGGCTCAGGTGATTATAATGATTCTCAGTCATTTTAATTACATTCGAGTTGTTTAATATCGTATAGATCATAAAATTGTTACATTATAGTGATTGATAATTATATTGATTAATAGCATTAACTATTAACTAGACAGTAATGTACATGGCATTGGTTGGAGCTGTTATTAATTCTGAGTATATGGAACGAGCGTATTATAATAGTCTTATTTAATTCTAACAGGAAAACATATGATAAGGAAAATAATTATTAGGTCTTCCAAACTCAAAACGATTACGCTAGTTAAGAACAGTGATCTTATTTTTTTATTTATTTATTACAAAAAAAAACATTTAATGTTTTGGGTTTATTTGTGACACTTGATAATACATTTCCGGTACCAAGTAATATATGGATTGTCTCATGTTATGGAGCATCTGGTCAAACTGGAGTTAGGCAATGGTGGTAGGAACCCATGAAAAAAATTGTAAGTAAAAATATCGATTCGTTAATGAATTAGAGACATGTATTTTCAATTTTGTCATCCCTTTTTTGTGTGATTATGATTGAAATGTATAAAATCAGTGATACTTAATCTGCAACATATTCGTACTTTGTTAAATGTTCATTGGAAATTGAATAAATCAATGATTACGTTCGCATAAGCAAGACAAACCTCGCCTTAATAAACCTACTTATTACTTTGCGTGGATGTCGTACATCGTCGTCTTGATCCTAATTTTAGGTGTAGAATGGCGTCGCTTAAGAACCGCCAAAACTAGCTGCGGTGGCGTTACTTTAGTATCTCTGTCTAGGGATACGAAAAAAGTATCGATACTTTTAGGTATCGAGTACTTTCCTTTCGATACCGATACTTTTGTACTCTATACTTTGGATTATTGGATACTTTTTCTTCGATACTAGTCATAAGTACAGTATCGATACTTTCTGTTCGATATCTACCTACCTCTGTCGGACAGGAATAATACAGCGTGGTAGTTGCTACGAATACTACTATCCCTTACATTGCTTGTGGGTGTCGTAAAAGGTAATTAAGAGGTTTACATCGACCTGGGCCAACTCCACCGCAGCCCACATACACCCCACTGTTGTGCTCGGGCTTCCTCCGCAATGGGAGGAAATTTAACTAACTATACCATGCTGGTCAGACATGTTGGTATAGGGTTTCATTTCGAGTTTTCCATCTCTTGCATAAATGTTATGTGCATATTATATCCCATAGTCCTCTTTTACTACATCCACTGGCAAGATAGGGAGTGGTGGATTGTATTCTTACTCCGTCACCACACGGAACGAAGTCCATCTGATGACTATTGCATTCCAAAGAAGGGGTGACGTCAGGCCTGTGATAAAACTGTTGTCAAAACTCGCAATATGTCGACTGCTAAGTAATTGGGATGAAAGCTGGACGATGATAAGACGGGTACAATAAATGGTGTATACGTCACGGTATGCGTTTGTGTTTCTTGTAAAAAGGGCTAGATGAATACAATTTTTATCGCGCACAACAATAGCCCTTTAGAATTTGAAGCAATTGTTTACATATAGCCGTTTTCATATTGCCTTGAATACTGGAAATATTTTTATTGTTAACAGAAATTATTTTAGCCATATTTCGTTTGCACTTTATTTTTTGAATACCCAAAACCGTTTATTATATTCGTGTTGTTTTAAAAATGTGTAAAAGTGATATTTTTAACTGTCCTTCGAGTCTATTATGTTGGCGGATTTAAATTATCACCAATAGTTTCGATAACCGTACTTGCATTTTTTTGTTATTGCTGTTATTGGCAAACGACGATACTGTTGTTAATGGACCTTTGCTAGGCCGCTGCTTACCGTAGTGTGAATGCGTGCTATAAGGTTCGGTGACACTAAAGCCACCTCAGGCAAACATCCTCAGAAAGTTTAGCTTCCAGCTCTTACGCTGACCGAAGTGTAGTAACAAATTGTTAATACACAGACATTGATTTTCTGCTCATTGTGGTATTAACTCGGACGGACCGGCCCGCGGCTTTAAACAGGCTACGGTCGACAATATGCTCCTGACCTATCGCACCTTTATTCCTATACCGTCACTATCCCAAATAAGCAAATTAAACAGAAGAGCTTTTTAAAGATTTATGACAAATATTAACTAATATAAATAAGTATATATAAATGAGTATATTAGCGTTTCAGGAATAATTGTCTTTTATTTTTATTTTATTAACAACTATTATTCCTATTAAAACATTTATTTTCATTTTCGAAAAAATTTAAAAAGTTAAGTGAAATTAAAAAATATAAATTGAAGCAATGTGTAAATTCAGTGCTCAGCAAATAGATGGCATTAAAAAGAGTTTTTAGAAAAATTTCGTTTAGTGACGGCATTGGATTAAAGGTGCGATATGTTTGTAGCCTTTTACATGTTTTTGTTTACACTTTTAACAATTTTATGTCAAACTTTCTCTTCCACAACGAGAATTTTAAACATCGTTTCATCCGTTATTACGGTAACATTATTGTATGCATCCAGCAAGAAATTCGTATGATGCGTCTGTACTCTAATAATGATAGTTCTAAATTGTACTTTCCCTTCTAAAACCACAATGAAGTAGTTCAAGCACGTTGATTATCTTCTATTTATATCTTATTCGGAGTAAGAATACAATTCACCACACCCTATCTTGTCCGTGGGTGTCATAAAAGACGACTAAGGGATTAAATATGCATATAACATCTATACAAGAGAAGGAAAACTCGAAACAAAACTTTATACCAACACGTCTGACCAGTATGGTATTGTAGGTTAATTTCTCTATTATTGCTGAAGAGGCTCCAGCCTAACGGTGGGTCGTACATGAGCCGAAATGATGAAGGAGGTGTCTGTTCGGCGAGGGAACGTATACGGGATTGGTTGAGAAGAATAAGAATTTTCTCGTTTATCACTAAAATATAAATACAATTTATAATCGATAACGCTATTTTCTATAAAGTAGATAAAGTAAAGACAAAAATCTGTTCATGCTTTTATACGATATTGGTAAACATACACTCTATCAATATTTGCATAGTAAGCCCAACTTTAATCTCCAATAAATATACTGAACTTGTTTTAGCGATAAATATCGGTAATATATACCAATAAATAAAATTGGAGTGTCTGTTTGTAATGTCAAAATAATAAGCTTTTTTCATGCTCACATGGTTATTTGCACGACACCTATACCTAAAATAGCAATTAAAAATTTTTTGTCTGTCTGTCTGTTTGTTCCGGGTAATCTTCAAAACGGCTGGACCGATTTCAAAAATTATTTCACCAATGGAAAGCTATAATATCAGGGCGTAAACTAGGCTATATTTTATCCCGGTATTCCTACGGGAACGGGAACTACGCGGGTAAAACGATTATAACCTAACCTATAACCGAAGCGAAGCGAGGGCGGATTGCTAGTATATAATATGTATTTGGTTAATATCTTTAGTTAATTATTACTGTTATTTGATGTAGATTCATTACGATTTTATTTTAATTACATTAGGATATAAGTAAACAAATCCATTATAATTTTGAAGAAAATCCACAATTTGCCCATAGTTTTGCAATATATTACACCTCAAAACATTAAAGAACACTGGTTAAGTTGAAAGTAGGATAGATGAGGAGAATTCTTACTCTTTTATGATGACCATACCTATAGAGCTCTGGCATGAGAAATTTGTGGGTTTATCGTCCCATCTTCAATTTTAAAAAAATTCTATCGATTTTAATTAATCTACGAGTCAAAAACAAGGCCTAGCAGTATATAAAAAGTACCATCTACAAATTACCCGCGGGTGAAAAGAGATCCCAAGTGTCTATAAAGATAACTAGTCTTAAATATGCTCAAAAAGAAGGTGAAACGTCTACCAGATATATTGTCTTAGACTCATAAAGCGATAGAGCAATGTGAAATTGACTACGGGCCATAAAAAGTAATACTCATATACATTATGTAGGGGTCAAAGGCCCCAAAAATCTATAAAAATGTACTTGTTCTCAAAGTTGAAAAGGAAGGCCCGAAAGTCTATAAGACAGTGTTATCCCTATAAATTACCCAAGCGTCAAAAAATAAAAAAAATCCATAAAAAGTATAACTTGCTTACAGGTCACAAGGAAGCCCTAAAAATTTATATCAGATGAATTATCTTAGTCTCACAAATCGATAGGGCAATGTGACCCGAGCGTCCCAGTCCCTACGACCTCAGGGTGTCGCGGACCCCAAGTTCTTTCAACTGTTACGCAATCCAGGATTTTGAACCCTGCGTAGACATAACGACCTCGTTTGAACTCTTGAGAGGGTTAGACTTTTGTACTTGCGTTTAATGACACCGAATCTGTTGTCAAATAATTAAAATGTTTTTGCGTTCTTTGAGTAGAATTTATCACTGTTTCACTGCGTCGTGATTATAGGGTCTTAATAGAAGTAGCGACCAAGCCGTCTGATATGACTAGAAAAACTAGCAAACCCTGCATTACTCGTGGGTGTCGTAAAACACGACTAAGAGTTTAGCGCCACTGCCAGCTAAAAACCAAACATTATGCCTGTCCCTTGATTACGACGGAGTCATGGGCCCGTTTTCACATGCACCACAACTCCGCCGTAGCTGAGATTTACACCGGCCTGGTCCAACTCGTTATCTAATGGCATCTGGTATGGAAGGATCAGAGCAATGTAATTGCCTTGACGTTATCCAGGCGGTCTGTCATAAAGCCAATAACTTGCAATATGTACTATGACAGAAGAATGCATAGGTATTAAGTCGACCCCGAAAAATTGGGATAAGATGGAGCAGGATGAATATAAGTAGCAACCAACTGCTACTGAAGACGTAAGACTCGAACCAATAGTACGCGCCTCTGACTTGTAATGCCTTCTTCTCCCTTTATACGTTTTTCTCGCTCTTATTCACTTCAAAATGGCATTAATTCATCACCCACGTCCGTTAGTTAGATGGATTTTAGTTAGAGTTTTCCTCGTCTTATGTAATGCTATCTGCTTATATTCCTTAATTAAAATTCACGGTACTAAGGAACGGCCACCGAAAAGGCCTTTCGTCAGTGGGCCACTGCTACCGAGTTGCTTGACGCCCGTTACCAGCACCTCAGGACCACTTAGTTATAGCTGATAATTATCAGCTGCTATTTCGGTTATTTTCTGCATATCTAATAAATAGTGATATAACCGAAGCGGTTGATCTGGCCACAGAACAGTTGAGGAATACCTTAACTCAAGGGTTTAATATAGATTCTTCATGGGCATTTATTATACCATATAAATACAAAATATTCTGGTGCAACGGAAAGCATCGTTTTTTAATTGTAAATGGCACGACTCCGCTTCAAAACCGTTACACATGAGACGCCATATTTGTAATTCTATTAGAACTTATCTGGCTGCAGACTTCTCATTGGACTCGATTGTGACGCTTTTTTTTTATAAAAGAAAGACTTTATAATTGGTTTTAGATATTTTTTTAATTTATGCTGTCTAAGTCGATAAGATTTTTGGTTCTTTGAAAGGAAATGTTTCTTTAACGCCAATTGATATTTATTTGTTTAAATTATAACTGCTTCAACAATCCTTAATTTACCGTTGGAGTCAAAAACGACAGAGGGATTGTCAGAAGTTGAAGATCATCTACTGTAATCGTTACTCCGTTTGCAATTCGTGATGATTATGTCAGAATTCTGGCCCCTTGAAGAGGGCTACAGCAGTGGAAGTCAATAGATTGTTAGATGATTAGAGTATATCCCATTCATCATCAGCTCATATATGTCACACTGCTGAACTCGAGCCTACCCCACAATTTAATGGAAATTGATCTACTATATTCCGTGTGGTGACGGAGTAAGAATACAATCGCCACCCATCTTGCTCGTGGGTGTCCTAAAAGATGACTAAGGAATAAAATATGCATGTAACATCTATGCAAGAGAAGAAGAACTGGAAATAAAACCGGTCAATTTCCCTCCTATTATGGAGGGGGCTCGAGCCCAACAATAGAACGTATATGAGCTGAAATGATAATGATGACCTACTATACCACGTTGGTCAGACGGATTGGTATAGGGTTATATTTCAAGCTTTCTTTCTCATGCACAGATTTATTGTCATACTAGCAGCGCCTTGCCGTTTCACCCGCAGTTCCTCTTCCCGTGGGAATATCGGGATAAATGATAGCCTATGTGTTATTCTGATATGTAAGCTATATTATTGTGAAGTTTCATCAAAATCCATTCAGTAGTTTTTGCGTGAAAGAGCAACAAACATCTTCACATTCTCACATACAAACTTTCGTGTTTATAATATTAGTAGGATCAGTTATATCCGTTAGTTGTCTTTTACGACATCAACGTGCAGGGTTGGCGATGGTAAATTGTATTCTTACACCGTCAACCACACGGACTGAAGCGATTTACTAAAAACCATTATTCAAAACTGTGACCAATTGTTGCATTCAGTGTACGAATCTAACACAATCGTGTCAAGGTGTATGCACGCAACTTACGCAACCGTAAACAATTTGTTAAATTGAACTTTATGAATGAAACTATTGAGTTTTGTTTACATTGGCATTATAGTTTTGCGAAATTAGTACTCGGTATCGATTTATTAATCGACTAGTTTGAAGGTAACGAGAAGCTTATAGGCGATATGAAATGTATTCGTGTGAAATTGTTTATTTTTTTGTTTATTTATTGATTACCTACTGATGTTTATGCGAGTATCGCACATATATACTATATACTAATATATAAAGCTGAAGAGTTCGTTTGTTTAGACACACTAATCTCGGCAACTACTGGTTCGATTTGAAAAATTCCTTTAATGTTAGATAGCCCATTTATCAAGGAAGGCTATCGCTATCGCGACATCGCGCTAAGACCAATAAGAGCGGAGCACTAATGAAGAATGTTTCAAAATCGGGTATTATTTAAAAATATTTTCACCTTCTACGAAACTAATTTTTGTATTGCGAGCGACACAAACTTATAATTAATGGTCACAAATTACACCCAGACTCGGAATGAAAATTGTGGATTTTCGGCAAGTATTGTCCCGCGTGGGAATCGAACCCACGACACCGTTTAGATTGGGATCTTAAGATCCCGACCTAATGGTTAACCATTACGCCATCTATGCAGTCAAGTTTACTTTAATAGAGATAAATTATTTAGAACATCAAGCTGTTACCCACGATGGGGTAAGCAGTAGTAGTAGTACACCACCGACCGTGTGGAACGTACAGCACGGCAGCAAGGATACAGATGGGAAAAGGAAAGAAAATCCTTCAGGCTAGGGCTGTTGATATTTTTAAAAATATAGTTTTTTCGATATATCGATATTTCTAAATATATCAATATCTGGGTTCGACATATCGAAAAAAAAAATCGATATTTTTGCGCATGACCACTTTTTAGTTTCGCGTTCATTGCAAGGTTGCCGTGATGAGCTTTGTTTTTTTTTAGAAAAATTCTAGATGTAGAACATCTACATATCTTAACTTATCGTCAATTTCATGCCACCATTTTTACAGTAGATCAAATTTACGGTGATTTTGTAGAATGAATATTTTACAAAAAAAGATAAAACACCAAATTTATCCAAATAAATATCTACTTTCGATACTTACTTTTTAGTATCGAACTATCGATATATCGTCCAAAAAAATATCGTTGATAAGTATCGATATTTTAAATAATAATATCGATATATTATTAACAGCCCTACTTCAGGCGATTCACCTGAGTCGTGCAATCAGTCATCATCATCATGTCGGCCCATATAAGTCCCACTCTTGGACTCAGACCTTCTCCATAATAGGAAGGAAATTGCCCGTATAGGATGGAATAGACCAAATAGAGTATGAAAAAATCGGCCAAGTGCGAGTCGGACTCCCGCACGAAGGGTTCCGTACCATTGACTAGGTGTACAAGTACCTACCTTGTTGCCATTATCGATATCAAGCAAAAACGGGCAAAAAATCGCGTTTGTTGTTTAGGACTTAAATATTTATTTTATATTGTTTTTAGTATTTATTGTTATAGCGGCAACAGAAATACATAGGTAATTTGTAAAAATTTCAATTGTCTAGCTATCGCAGTTCTTGAGATACAGCCTGTGACAGACAGACGGATGGACAGACAGCGTCTTAGTAATAGAGCCCCGTTTTTACCCTTTGGGTACAGAACCCTAAAAATCCTATTATTTTGACATTACAAACGGCAACTTCAATATTATTTATTTGCATAGACAACAAACATAGCTCGGAACTGTTTATGATTCACCATAAGTATCGACCTTTACAGAAGTCTTACACTACAAGGTCGTGTGTTTACACGCGCGATGCTCATTCACAGCATTATATGTTTATATCGTAATGATACATTTTTTAACGTGCCTTGTAGAGTAATACCCCGGACTTACGCGATAGGTAGGACCCAGCGGTAATCGCGTAAGACGGGATTTAATTTGGTTTATATTAAATGTACAAAAAAAATGTTATTTGGAACTAGTTCAAAGTAGACAATAATTTTAAGGAATATGATCAAATGTTAGATAAAAAATAATAGAAATTGTATGAATAGAAAAAGAAACCTAAGGCATGAGCGCTCAAAGAGGAAAACCGCTTCTATCTTCGAATCTATCGAATCGCTCCTATATTCGAATTCGAAGGTATCTCCGAATTCACGTAAAACGGGGTAGCGTAAGGCGGGGTATTATTAGTATATTAATTTAATTCCTAGTTAAAACTTTAAACGTTTAACAGAAATTTATTATACTGAATAATATTTTTTTCTCTTCTGTTCTGATGATGTTGGAGAGGAAACCTGTAGTTATAAAATGATATTATGATGATATCAAATGATATACAGTAATACCCCGACTTACGCTACCGCGTTTTACGCGAATTCAAAGATACGTGGTTTTCTCTTTGAGCTCTTAGGCTCTACGTTTACTTTTTTATTCCTAAAATTTCAATTATTTTTATCTAACATTTTGACTATATTATTTAAAATTATTGTCTTCTTTAAACTAGTTCCAAATAACCATTTTTTTTGTACATTTAATATAAGCAATATTAAATTCCGACTTACGCGATTATCGCTCGGTCCCACCTATCGCGTAAGTCCGGGGTATTACTGTACTACCATTTGGTGACGGACTAAGAATACATTTTCGCGCTCTCTATATTGCCCGTAGATATCGCCAACATGACTAAGAGAAAACTTGACATAAAACCATATGCCAACTTTTAATCGGCGCGATATAATAGGTCATTTTCCCTCTTATTATGAAGAAGCCATTGGGAATTATGTGGGCTGAGATGATGATAATGAGGATGATATAATGTACCATGTGGTGACGGAGTATGTATATGTAGTATAGTTCATAGTTTATTTTATAGTAGTAGTTTTTTTTTATATAGTAGTAGTTGTAGTTCGTTTTGTATTTTTATTTATGGTTTGGTCATGCTCACTGAATAAGGTTCTGCTTGCGGTAGCTATGTGGGGCGGGTCGCTCTCTTCCCTCTAATATGGTTGAGGAGAGTGATGGCTACTCTAGTAGTTAACTCGTGATCGGGTGCTGCTTGTGGGCTCTGGTCCAGCCAGATTTTCTTCCTTTCTTTATGCTTTAATTATTTTTTTGTCTTGTACTAAATCTTGAAAATTTATACATATATACAATTTCGAAGGGCATCACACTGGAGCTAATACCACATATGTTGTACGAAGCATAATATTATGTATATTTAAAGGATTAAGAAAAAAATGACTGCCCGCTGAGTTTCTTGCCGGATCTTCTCAGTTTGTGGCCGCGTTCCGATCCGGTGGTAGATTGTTGTATTGTATTCAAACGTGTAATTTGACAATATGTAAGTGCCTATGCAGAATAAATGATTTGATTTGATTTGATTATGAACAAAAATCACCGCTTTCCATGTTGCCCGTAGGAGTCGTAAATGACGGCTAATATATATTAGGTGACGGACTGGGTTTTTCCGTGTAGTGACGGAGTAACAATTCACCACTCGATATCTTGCCGGTGGATGTCGTAAAAGACGACTAAGTTATATAATGGACGCATAAGATCTGTGCAAGAGAAGGAAAACTCTAAATAAAACCCCATACCAACATGTCTGACCAGTATGATATAGTAGATCAAATTCCCTCTCATTGTGGAGGAGGCTCGAGCCCAACAGTGGGAAGTATGTGGGCTGCGATGAGAATGATGATACGTTAGGTAGGGGAATGGCGAATTGTATTCTTCTTCCGTTATCACACGAGAAAAACTTTTGCTTATTATTCTAAAAATCTTTTTTTTTTTTTATTGCAAACGGTGGCAAACAAGCAAACAGTACACCTGATGGTAAGTGTTGCTGCCGCTCATGGACCTTTACAAGGCCGTTGCCTACCGCGAAAAAAGCGAAGGGAGTGTGAATGCGGCATTGAGGCTCGGTGATACCAAGGGCACCACCAAAACTCTCCACACGCAATCACCCTCAGAAAGTTGGGCTTCCGGCTCTCTCGCTCACCGAACGAAGCGCAGTAACAAATTGCTACTACTCAGACGTCGATTTTCTGCGAGAGCATGGTACTGCCCCGGACGGACCGGCCCGCGGCTGTAGACAGATAACTGTCGACAGTGTGGTCCTACCACTCCTAATCTTAAGACGATTTAGTATAATATCCCTACATATTCATTCTTAAATCATTAAATGGATTCATAACGAAAATATATTAAGTAAATTCCACAAGAGACTTGAACGTGGCATTGTAAATAATTGTCCTTTGAATATCACAGACAATCAGTTTACATTTAAAACCATCGAATTCGTAATCGACAAAGATGTTTTTAAAAATTTTAACAGAACATACTTCAAAGCCGTCATATTTGTGTTAAAACCTTATTGTTGTTTACTACTTTTAAATACAACCATGAGGCAAAGTGGAAGCGTAGTCGCAAACTTAGCGGTGCCATATCTTGAAGGTTATACGGCTATGAAATACATAACGCGGTCCTTTTCAAACTGTTGTTAGCCGTCAATGTTAAGAAAGATCATTTACATAATGACAATATAGCTTTTGTTTATTTGTTCTTATCTCATCGAAAACAAATCAGTTTTCTTTAAAATAAATCTTTTAGTAGTGCGATGAGTGCGCTAGTAAAGGAGTTTAGGGAATTTCGTTAGATAATTAACGACCGCGTGAGGAAGGAGGGGGGGCGTCGGTCGATGGGAGGGTACCCCACGTAGGGGGTATTCCGTCGGGCCGACCACTGACGACAAGTTGACTCTGCTCCGGTGGTCGGCCCAACGACGAAGGCGAGGTGGTTTTCGGGTGGGTTGCGGGAGTTGCGTGCTTAAGCCCCTCTGTCGCCCTGGACGGAGTGGTGCGGAGGCGCGCCGACCGCAGCCCACCCACAAAAAAAAAAGATAATAATATTCTACTATTATTTATTATTTAAGTCCCACTGTTAGGCTCTGGCCTCCTTCACAATGGAAGGGTTATTGACCTACTATAGCGCGGCTCAGACGTGCTAACGTAGTTTTATGTCGAGTTTTCCTTCTCTTGCATAGAGAATATCTACATATCCTTTAGTCGTCTTTTACGTCACCCACGGGTAAGATGCGGGGGTGGTGAACTGTATCTTTTTCCGTCGCCACATGGAAAATATCTATTATTCATCATCATCGCAGCCCATATACGTCCCACTGTTGGGCTCGGGCCTCCCCCACAATGGGAGGGAATTTGACCTACTATACCATGCTGGTCAGATATGTTGGTTAGAGTTTCATTTCGAGCTTTCCCTTTCTTGCACAGATGTTATGTGCATATTATATCCCATAGTCGTTTTTTGCTACATCCACGAGCAAGATAGGGAGTGGTGAATTGTATTTTTACACTAGGTACGGTCGGTAGTACACTAGGTACTATCCATGTGACGGTTCGTCACCCGTCACATGGATAGTACCTAGATCATTTTCCCTCCTATTGTGGAGGTGGCTCGGGTCCATCGCTGGCACGTATATGAGCTGAAATGATGATTGAAGCTTTCATTAATCGACTCGTTTTGTTGAGTTGGCAATTTGACAACATGTTAAACTTTGTCGACCTTGACATTAGGGCTGTCATGTTCTGTGAACTCTACACTCCACATACAGATGTTATTATGACCTGGTTAATAGCAACTTGCATAATTATAGAGTTGGTATAATCTTTTATTTAAGGCAACCTTATGTTAGAAAATTTGCAAGTCACGCCGTGGAGTGTAAGCTTAAGTACGTTCTCTTCAGACATAATTATAAATAGCAACTAACTTCATTAAATATTTATTTTTAGCAATTTTTATCTGATTTCTCAGTTTCAAAATTATAAGTAAAAAAGAAAGCCGCCTTCAAAAAAAAAAACGCCGAGAAACTAAAAAGAAAAATTATGCCTTTAGAAGTCGGTGTCGGTGTGAAGTTTTTACAATTTAGGTTTATAGTTTATATTTCTCTATATATTTTTTTGACTTTTTTGGAACATGAGGGAGGCCGACGTCCACTGCTAGGCTTGCCTCATGTTTCACCAGAAAATGCGGACCTGTGCCGCTTACGTCTATCGAGGTCCAACAACTTTCGCCAGGTCGTCGTACCACCGATGGGGGGTATCCTACACTGTGTCTTCCGATTCGTTATAATCTTATTCATTTTAAAACCTACGGAAGATATTTTTCATGATCCACTTAATTTCTGTTGTGCATTTATCGTCAATTCCTTATTAATGCGACAGCGTAGTTTTCTATTGATAACAATCAGAATGTTGCCTTAAAAAGATATAAAAGAAGATAACATACATTTTCTCTATCAGTCATGATTTAGCAAGACCCAACGTACGCAAGTTTATACTAGAAAATAATACACGCATATAAATAAACATCGCTCACAATTGAAATTACCAAATAGAAATAACGACACACTATGCCTGCCACGTTCAAATACATTCAAATACATTCTGACAATATTCGTGTCAAAACTTCAATCACCGTGGACAATAATATAATTACGTGTACGAATATTTCAGCGCGTTCGTACAAAAAAAAAGTATGGCATTTACTTGAGAATACGATTGCCTAACAACTTACGAGACCTACTTTTGTACCACCTTGACATACTACACTAGCTTCATAAAATCTAATAGCCCACGCTTGCTGATACTTTAGACAAATTAATGATACACCACTGTGCGAACTGCGCCAGCTTTGGTTCTACTGTGCATCTTTTACCTTGACACTTAGACTTGTCTATCATTATTCCAGACCTTATACGTTTGAAACTTCCTTCAAATATTCCTAGATATTGATTTGATTACTATACTTTAGAGGCAATAATTTGCTAACTTGCAATCACTAAATCACATGCATTGTCTTATTGATTTGCTTTTGAGATACATTAAAACTATTACCGAAGAATTTTAGTTCAGATTTTGTTTTTTGCTTCAAATCCAAACGGGATTCACAATTGTGATAATGTTTTTAATTCGTTAAAACGTAGGCGCTATTAATTTGAATGGGGAGTTGTTTTCTCATCACGTTTTAATATTATATAGTCTGAGAACGAAATATACTTACGTTATTTGTGATCCATATCTGATGTTTTGTAATGGCTTTTAAAGGTCATTTATAATGTATTGATTTTATATGTTTAGGGTTGTTCTTGTTGATTGGTTCTTTAATAATATTTTTATAAATAGCGAGAGTGAATACTACATTAAGCACATGGTTTATTTTTAATTTTTATTTTTGTGTTATCTTGAATATTAGCATTCTTTATGAATATGTGTTTCATTGTTATTGTTGTTCAGTTTTATTTGAATTATTCACACAATTGTTTTATATTCGTGAGAGACTTACTTTTCCCTGCTTCTTTCTCTTAACTCCTGTAGTAGCTTGGAGAATGTGTTTGTGAGTTAACATAAATGACACCGCTTTGAATTAATAAAGTAATCGCGTTATTTCAATTATTACTATTTATCCTATCAAGTGCAGTCTTGCAGCTGAAATAGAGTGTTCTTAAGTTTCATTTTTTTTACATTAAATGTAATCTTACTTTTTAATGCCCACTATATCTCTATCAATACTGGCTTATTTCAGATTATATTTTATCTATTAATAATAATACTGTTGCGATTTCCAAATGAAATTTTGCATTATCATCATCAGTTTAATTCTCATGAATTTGGAAGGCGTAAGTGATAACATAGTTGAATTTTATTTTATATCCGTCATTGAGATAAACTGCACGGTGCTTCGTCATTTACGTACATATTTTATTTTGTTAATGAATTACACCATCACTTTCACTGGTTTACAATTCAGTTATATTAATTACAACGGCCAGCATCGAACTCTTAATTGATATTTGGCAACTTTCCTACTTTAAATTTGAACAACCGTATTGTTGAGTGTTCAAAACTATGAATAAATTAACTTGCGCATCGAAACGCTGTTTTGGTATCCCGTCAAAGTTTTGAGATTGACTATTAATGTTACGTTGGTCTGTCAATTTATTATTAATGTTAATTTAGAGAACGAAAAAGAAGAGATTTTATTTTCATACCTGGATCCAAATTTCTGCAGATGTTTCTTAACACGTTGAACACCATGGAAGTGTGCACATGTTGGTGACATTTATGTTGTATTTTGACTTCCTTGGTGGTAAACATGTTAATAGCAAGAAGAAAGTTTTCAAAGTCTATTGTGGTCGTAGAAAAATAGTTCAGTCTCCTATTTACAGTATTACGTATACTAAAAATAGATGGTAAAATGTGTTACATCTCGTGTTTTTGTTGTTTCTTAATGTATAAACATGACTTAAAATTGGGTACAAAAAGGTTATTTTAACAAATCAAACAATTTTGTTAGTGTCAATAAATAATTGTATGTAATTATTAGTCATGTCCCCTTCTCTTGTGGAGGATGCTCGAACCCAATAATAGGACGAATGTGAGCTGAAAAGAAATTCCAAATAAAATAAATTTAAAATACGTAGTAGGAAAATATGAAGATTTTGGTGTCGTGTTTTTGATGAGCATTGGTTGGATTGCTTCAGTATTCCAGTGGCTTAAGTCTGTTGATCGTGAGAATTGGATTCAATGTTGAACATTTGTAATTTTGCAGAAATCGTTATGGAGTTTTTTGCACATAAAGTGTTTTGAATAAATATGGAACGTTTCGTGGACAAACATTAAAGGGATCCTTATCAGACAAATGGGCAGATTAGCTATTCTGGATAAATTCTAACATCCACTACTAACGCCAAACCATCAGTAAAACGCACTTTTATAACGTAATATCCCATTTGAGAGAAGCTTGATTCTAGCAGTGAATGAATGGATGAAAATTAAAAATTAGCAACTGTTTTCGTTGAATATTATTTTGCTACTGGTAAATGTGGCGGCTACGCACGTCTTACCTTCCAAATCGATTACCTGAACTAAGTTTCATTGTACTGGTGCTCCAGTAGGTTTCATAATTACGCCTTGACCTGTCGGACGTTTACGCTTTTTCCCGCCACCCGTTGATCTATTGTTATTTGTAGGTACTTGCTGCTACCGTGTTACCAATGTTCTACTTCGTTCAATTAGTTTACCCAAATAAATATTTGAGAGTATTTTTTAACGTTCTCGTATGACCCTGTAGTCATGGCGAATAGCTTTATGCTAGAAAAAAGTGCTTGACGTCAAGTGCTGTATCTGTTTTAGATAATAAAAATTATTAATGTTTTCCGTTCATCACAGAGTTCAATCTTATCAGCCCATAATCAGACAGTTGTCAGCAAATTGATTTATTACGCTGTGCTGGTCAGGTGAATTGACTTAGGAGTTTTTGGCGAGTTTTTCTTCTCATGCAGTGATGTCATTTGCTTGTGTTACTTGTTCGTCTTTGACTATCATTTCAGCCTATCCCCGTCTAGTGCTAACGACGAAGCAACTTTCACCAGGTTGTCGGTCCACCTTGTTGGGGCGTCCTACACTGCGTCGTCCGATACGTGGTCGCCCCTCGAGAACCTTTCTCTCCCAGTTGTTGTCGGTTCGTCGAGCGATGTGGCCTGGCCATTGCCACTTCAGCGTGCTAATTCTTCGTGCTATGTTACACCCGTTCTTCTGCGGATTCTTGTATTTCGGATTCTATCTCGCAGAGAATCTTTTACTATATCTACGAGAAATAAGGAAGTGATAATTTTTAATTTTTGTCCGTCATTACACGATAAACAATTTGCACACGCATTATTATGAGTACTCGTGTGCTATTAAGAATACCGCATGTTAAGCAATTCTATATTACATTGTCTGCAGTGTTGATAACTGACGCGATCGACTTCCCGCAAATCTTGTTGTTTTTTTTTATTTTGTTATTATCAATATGACTCATCATCATCATCTTGGTCTTATCCCAATTACTTGGGGTCGACGCAATATGTCATCTGTTTTGACATATTGCAAAAATTTTCGGCAATGACTTTTATGACCGGCCGCCTGCCTGACGTCAACCCTCCTTGGGAATGTAATCGTTGACTCAAATGGTACCAGATGGAGTTGGTCCGGGTCAATCTAGGGCTCTTAGTCGTCTTTTACGACACCCACGAGCAAAGCAAGGGTTGGTAGTATTCGAAGCCGCTACCACACAGCACTGTTATTATCAATATGACTAGGTGAATATATATTACTCTATATATTATTCCGCTGACCTGTATTTCGATAAGTTGGGTCATAGTATTTTTTTTTTACAGCCGTATCTCACCTTTGATGATTTTATTTGCTGCACATTATTTTTTTGTGGACCTTACTGTTTTGTCAATATTCATTTAATAGGTATCGTTACCTATCGGCCTTAACTAATCGGTTTCAGTTTTCGTGTTTAGTGAGGAAGACTTATTCGTCTGGTGACGGAGTAAGAATACAATTCATCACCCCCTCTCTTGCCCATGGCTGTCGTAAAAGACGACTAAGGGATATAATATCTATGCAAGAGAAGGACAACTCGAAACAAAACCCTATACCAACACGCCTGATCAGCGTCGTATAGTAGGTGAATTGCCCTCCCTTAGTGGAGGAGGCCCGAGCCCAACAGTGGGACATGTATGGGCTGAGATGTATGAAAGTTTAGTAATACTTTGTTCTACTTAAATTATAACCAGGTACTTAACGATATTTTTATGATCACTACAAGAACAAGACAACTATAGGATATTTACACATATTCTTCGCAAAACTTATAAGACGATGCGCGGATGCAAATCGCTGTCTGGCTCGCAAGCCGTGTGAATATTGGTCCAAGGATAGTACCTTGTTGTACTCTCTTTGTTTAAATGTATTTACTCCAGCCTCAGACTTATAGGACGTGTACTTAACGGACTTATACCCAATTTCATCTATGACGCCTTTAATTCTAGGTAACACCTAAGCTATTATAAATTACACATAATATGTTGTGTTTATGTTAAATAGAATAGAAGATAACACCTAAAGCGTTGTGAATGGCTCATAACATTGATATTATCAATCGTTTTCATGGCCATAAGGTCGCTCTTAAAATTTTGTTGTCCAGTCGTAGAAGCGAACATTATTGTTTGTCAAATAAACTTATTTATTTTTTGCCATATTCTGCAGTTATAGCTTATACAGTTTGATGACGAGTTATGAATGCATTGTACCTCTAAATTTTCCGTGAATAAAATCAGCTCCGCCATCTTTAGGGGATCAAGAATGGGCAGGAAAACCGTAATTTTGTTAAACTTGTATGAAATGTTGTTGTTAAGCCTTCTGTGAAGCGTGGCTTTTATTGTATTCATCCCTTCTGGTAGCCCTACTTCAACTAATAGACGTCAGTATGCTGATAGATATTTGAGTAGTAGTAGTTTTTAAGTTAAGTGGTATTTTTTTTAGCCACAGAAATATTAAATATTTCTGTGCCTAAAAAAGAAATAAAAAATATTTAATATTTCTGTGGGTGCAATCTTGTTTTTATTTCGCTATACCATCTGTTTTACCAGCCAAAGTCGATTTCTGGCTGAGCCAGTTTCCCCAAGGCCGGACTAGTTTAATGTGACCTAGTTTGATATTAACGTAACATAAGACACTACTCGTCAACTAATATAGTAATTAGAAAACTAGTTTAGCCTGAAACGTTAAATATATATTTTTAACGAGCAAATAATGTCAATGTTTTTTTTTAAATAATACCCTTACATTAAGGAATTAATCCTTGTGATGTTACAAACGTACTGACTGATCGACTACACAGCGTAGTGGTTAAGATACTGACCTATCGTGCCAATGTCATGGGTGCGATTCCGGCACAATACTTTTTGCGGTCCAACGATTATTGTTACGACTCTAAGTATAATTTATGTCCATTAAATTATATGTTTGTAAAATCTGCTACAATACAAGAATTATTTCCTTAGTGCAAAATGTTGTCTGCTAAAAAAAAATACAATAACATTCAGACTCTAAACTAGAAACATATTGTTCTAAGTCTGGTTTTAATTTACATTCATTGTTTGTCTGTAAAGTCCTTCACAAAATAAGGATTACCTACTTAGAGCAGTCTTTACAAAAATACACGATCACGTTGTGTTGTTGTTTTAAATACATCTAAAACTTAATATAATGGGAAATATTTTAATTCATCACTCATGTACATCCCACTGTTGAGTTCGAGCTGCCTCTGCAGCAGGACGGTCAGACCATGGGAGGGTACCCCACTAGGAGGTATTCCGTCGGGCCGACCACTGATGACAAGTAACCCTGCTCCGGTGGTCGGTCCAACGACGAAGGCGAGGTGGTGTTCGGGTGGGTTAAAGGTGTGCGTGCTTACGCCCCGGACGGAGTGGTGCGAGGAGGGCGCCGACCGCAGCCCACCTCCAAAAAAAAAAGAGCAGGACGGTCAGACGGGTTGATATAGGGTTGCATTGCGAATTTTTCTTCTCTTGCATAGATTTTGTCTGCATCCTTTAGTCGTCTTTTCCCTGAATTGTATTCTTAATCCATCACCACACGGCAAAAATATGCGTAAGCACGGGATATAGTAGCCGACTAAGCTCTTTTTCTTACGAATTTTTCATCATACCAAAAAAATACGAATCAAAACTCCAAAACTCTCGTAAAAAGATTTAAAATTTAAAGTTACATTTTACGATGACGCCGTACCTAACCTACATAACTGACGTTATGTCACGTCGTATACGTCACAAGTATTCTGTGTGACGTCATCGCACAGATCGGCTGAAGCCTCGTCACTGACTAATAAATAAATGTCAATGTCTGCGAATACGATTCAGGATATTTTCCTTGCTATTTTAATATTGCTATAATGTTAAAGGTGATCGCCAAATGGTTTCCGAGTAAAATGGAGTTGCTTTTCTTTTAGAAGTAATTCATGTAATGAAAGCTGACAGCCAAAAATAGATATACCCGTGGGAGTGATTGCGAAGCCTTTAAACGTTTATTAAATTAGAATATTGTGATAATTATTTGAATTAGGCGATTCATGGTGACAGGCAATCAGTTATTATAATGATTTTTGATCTTTACGCGAGTATTACACATTATAAATAAAACTATTTTAATTTTGATTGCCCGACGTTTCGAACATTTTTCAGCGTTAATGGTCACGGGCGGACTAAGATGTCTCACGTCCAACAAGTCATCGTTATAACAGGGCTCTATTATTATTTTAAAATAAAGGAAGACGCCTAAGTGATATTTACCAGTAAGTCTATGCAAGAGAAGCAAAACTCAATATAAAACCATATGCCAACACGTCTGACCAGCGTGGTATAGTAAACAAATTTTCCCTCCCATTCTGAAGGCCGGAGCCCGTCATTAGTACTTATACGATCTAAAAAGGTAATGATGATTAATCATTATACATATATATATATATATTTTTTTTTTTTTTTATTTATTTAAGACAACACCCTGCACTAAGGAAATAATCCTTGTATTGCGGGGGACTTTACAAACATATAATTCATCATCATCATCTTGCTCTTATCCCAATTACTTGGGGTCGACGCAATATGTCATCTGTTTTGACATATTGCATACTTTACAAACATATAATTAACGGACACAAATTACATCCAGACTCAGAACAACAATTTGTGGTTCGTACAAAGTGTTGTCCCGCGTGGGATTCGAACCCCCGACACTGGCGCTGTAGGTCGCTATCTTAACCACTACGCCATCTGTGCAGTCATTATATATATGCTGTATATTATATATATATATATATATATATATATATATATATATATATATGCTGTATTCCGTGTGGTGACGAAGTAAGAATACAATTCACCACCCCATCTCTTGTCCGTGGGCGTCGTAAAAGACTACTAAGGGATAAAATATGCGTATATCTTTTTTTTTGGGGTGGGTTACGGTCAGCGCACCCGCTGCCCGGCTTCGTCCGGGGCGGCGCGCGGCCCGCCGTAGCACGTCGCCTAAGTGGTTGGGCTGACCACCGGTGCAGAGTTCCTTGACTTCAGTGATAGGCCCGACGGAATATACCCCGAGGGAGTATCCTCGCCTCTCGATGTATTACGGGGACGTAATATGCGTATATCTAAGAAACACTTGATATAAAATCGTATAATCAACATGTGTGATCAGGGTACTAGAGTTTACAATTGTCCTCCTATTGTAGAGGCGGCTAGAGCCCAGCAGTGGGACGTATATGAGCTGAAATTATGACAATATATATGCTGTATAACGGATTCAATGTCAATAAATTCGTATAATATTTAACGTACTTGAACTTGTAGATTGAGGACAAATCATTTATACATTCAGCACGAGAGACTGTTTGTGTGTGTGTGTACAATGTTACTGTATACAAATATATTTCATTTGGAATAATTTTCCATTCACCAACGTCCACTCTTGGGACTTAATCTTTCTTACTCAAAGATATTACTATGAATACCATGTATTTTTTTGGCGTGGGCAAATGCGGTCCGCTCCGTCCGGGGTGTCGAAAGGGCGGCGCGCGGCCTCATAACCCACCGTAACTCCTCTCCTTCGCCATTGGGTCGACCACTGGTAACGAGTTCCTTGTCCGCCGTGGCCAGCCCGGCGGGATACTCTCCTCCGGATCCCACGAGGAAGTCCCGGCCTACAGGCACGCTGCCTCTGTCGCCACCGTGTGGTATCCGTGTATGGCCTTGATCGTCATGGCCTTCCCTGGACGCCACAAGATAGCCCTCAGACGGACGGTCAGCGATCCCGCCCACAATAAATGCCAAGCTTTTTTTTTATACTGATGGAAAATGCTTTTATGCATGTTCCCCCTTGGTGGTATTAGGGGAGGGTATGTGGGACTCACCGGACGGCATAACCTCCCGGAATACCCACTAAAAACCATCAGCGGCTCCACTACCCCGTCATTCTAGGGACGTCAGAGCGTCGCCTTTCGGCATTCAACTCGGACGCCCCGACGGTCTATTAGCCTCACCTTTGTGCCACGCTACGGAGGAAGAAGGCGCGCATACTGCTGGCGCCGTCTACCTGGACGTCGTCTACGCAGCGGGGTCAACGGTGGCATCTGCCTCGCGTTGCCGCTCTGCGGCCTCCTTTTGCGACATCACGGCTTCGCAGAAGGATGCCATGGCCGCCCAGCATGCGGGGTCATCGAGTATTTTGTTTATGACAGCCACCAGCGACAGGTCCTCGCCGATCTAAATGCCAAGCTTGGCAGGTAGTTTGGCTATCGCAATTTGTGTTGTGCGATTTGTAATTCCCCAGGACAGCGTTGCTGCCCATTCGCTGGTTAGGATATTAATCGGTTTACTTTCACTGGAAACTAATGGATAATTATTGTATTCTTAATCACAGGTGATGATACAAATTTAAGCCTTGTTCACAATAAGTGAATATATATACATTTGAAATGAAACTATTTTACGAATTTTATTGCTTTGGTATTTGGATGTTTAATTTCTGTTTCAAAACCAGGACCACCTGGTATTACAGCGATCCATGAGAAACTGGACACCAAGGGCAAAAATAAGTATCATAAATATCTTCATATCCTTCATCATCTCAGCCCATATACGTCCCACTGTTGGGCTCGGGCCTCCTCCATAATGGAAGGGTAATTGACCTACTATACCACGCTGGTCAGACGTGTTGGTATAGGGTTTTATTTCGAGTTTTCCTTCTCTCGCATAGATGTAATAGGCGTTTTATATCCCTTAGTCGTCTCCTACGATCACCCACGGGTAAGATAGGGGGTGGTGAATTGTATTCTTACTCCGTCACCACACAGAAAGACGACTTCATATCCTTATCTAGTTAAAATTAATGCACGAAGCAAATTTGAACGTTAGAAATGCACAAAACTTTCACTTCGAGTTGATAAACATCGCGAAATTTCGACTAGCATTGCGAATTGTTGAGCTATATTACCTTTTGTTTAGCGTTCAAGTTTTTATTCTATATATAATGAGCGTTGCGTGTGTGCGGAGTGAGATAGAAGATTTATGTTTTACTAGCAACCCGCCCTCGCTTCGCTTCGGTTATAGGTTATAGTCGTTTTACCCGCGTAGTTCCCGTTCCCGTGGGAACACCGGGATAAAATATAGCCTAGTTTACGCCCTGATATTATAGCTTTCCATTGGTGAAAGAATTTTTGAAATCGGTCCAGCCGTTTTGAAGATTACCCGGAACAAACAGACAGACAAAAATTTTTTAATTGCTATTTTAGGCATAGGTGTCGTGCAAATAACCGTGTGAGCATGAAAAAAGCCTATTATTTTGACATTACAAACAGACACTCCAATTTTATTTATTGGTATAGATGTAATTGACGTTTAATTATATTGATTTGAGTATATCCTGTCCTCGCTTCGGTCTGAGTCGACTTACGCGCGTAGTTCCCGTTCCCGTTTGAATACCGGAATAAAATATAGCCTAGTTACTCCCTGATATTATAGCTTTCCATTGGTGAAAGGATTTTTGAAATCGGTTCGGTGGTAAGCGTGAAAGTGTAACAAACAAACTTACTTTCGCATTTATAATATTAGTAAGGATATTACGAAGACTATAAAACTGGATCGCTATTAATCAGATCTCATACTTTCCATAGAAGTTCGCTTCTTTTCATTCATGATATGTTTACGTAAAGTTTGTTTTAAGAAAAGTCGTAAACTCCACTGGTACGCTTCGACTGCACAGGCGTAAAGGTTAGGATACCGATCTAGCGTGCCAGTGTCACGGGTTCGAACTCTACGCAGGACAATACTTCGTGTGATCCACAAATTGTTGTTCTGAGTCTGGATGTAATTTGTGTCCGTTATATATGTGTGAAGTCCCCCGCAATACAAAAATTATTTCCTTAGTGCAGTGCGTTGTATTTCAAAAAAATAATTGTGTATGTTTCTTTAATGTCATCCAAACTAATTAATTAATATTAGAAGTTATTGTAAAACTGTGAGCGTTTTTTAATTTATCTTTAACATTATAAATCGACCTTGACTCTTTGTTTTACGTATGTCAGCATACAATGACAGATTTGCGGCATACGTGGCTTACTTCAAGGTCACCATATCGGCGAAAATATTACAATTAATTTCAATTTCCTTCACTAGAATTAAAATGCAAGATTTCTTTTTGTTAAGTGAGATATTAAGAATTTGTAAGTTGTTTGTTATCTTGCGATAAAATCGGTAGAGACGGTGTCGCTTCACTCAATTAATCAACTTAATCAAGTGTCAGTGTTGTCTCGAATGGAGGAATAAAATAATATAATTATTATCTATTTTTCCGTATGGTGACAGAGTAAGAATACAATTCACCGCTCCTTATCTTGCCAGTGGATGTCGTTAAAGACGACTAAGGGATATATTACGCATATGACATCTATGCAAGAGATGGAAAACTCGAAACAAAACCCTATACCAACATGTCTGACCAGCTTGGTAGGTTAAATTCCCTTCTATTATGGAGGAGGCTCGAGCCCAGCAGTGGGACGCATATGAGCCGAAATGATGAATGATAGTTATTTAATGCGACCACATTTGTTTTAATATTTCCTTAGGATTATTTCCTTAGTGCAGGGTGTTGTCTTAAATAAATAAATAAATAAAAAAAAAATAATATATAGTCCCGTTGTTTTTTATTTCACAACGGGACACTTGTAGAAATAGATGAACATATGAAAACAAAGGTTAAAAATGAAGAACACCTGTAATTAAGTCTTTCAAGAATACGTAAAACGATCGATATAAAATCTAAAAAAATAAGAAGCTTTTTACCTATCATTATAGCTAATTATAAATTATGTTCTGTTTGCAAAAACTAGCCCTATTTTGTATTGAATATTGGACTGTCCCGTTCAAAACGGGACGTAGGGTCACATTATATATGTATACATACTACCAATCCAAATGTTACTTTGTATTGTGAAAGCCAACTTTATAGCGATCGGGGTCATTGCCGCCCATGTCTTGCCTGTTCGACAATTAGGCACATTCCCAAGAAGGAGAGTTGATGAGATCAGTCTCAAAATATAGCAAAAGTCTTGAAAAATATAATCAATCTTAAGTATAAATAATACTCCGTTTGGTGACGGAGTTGAATACAATTCACCACCTCCTCTTTTGCTCGTGGGTGTCGTAAAAGACGATCAAGGGATATAATATGCAAATAACATCGAGGCAAGTGAAGAAAAACTCGAAATTAAACCTTATGCCAACACGTCGGAGAGGTGAGGGTACCCGAAAGTGTATTCCGTCGGGCTGACCACTGAAGATAAGGAACTTGGCACTGGTGGTCGGCACAACGACGAAGGTGACGTGGGCACGGGTGGGTTATGGGCCCGAGCGACGTCCTTTCGTCGTCCCGGACGAAATCGACCGCGTGTGCGCTTACCATAGCACATCAATAAAAAAAATAAATGCCAATATGTCTGACCAGCGTGGTATAGTAGGTAAAATCTCCTATCCTAATAGAGGAGCCTCCAACCCAACAGTGGGACGTATATGGGCTGAGATGTTACATAATACTCGATCTTTATAAAAATTTCGACGAAAAAACGCTAACATCTATATGTAAATATAAAATGTAACAATAAAACATTCTTATATTAGTCGTTCGTTGTTCAGACAATTTTATAACAAAAACCGGTATAATTAAAAATCGACCTTATTTGATTAAGTTTTGAGTTTTGTTTACAATTCTATCGTAACCTCATTTACGTAATTGCGACGCTTGATCCCTGGAGAAACTTATGAATAGTATTTTGACTTGGTCTTAAGGCCCTCCTACTCGTACCGTGGTACACTTATATGCTTACGAAGCCGTAAGAATATTGTATTATATTATTATTGCAATAACAAAATCCTTCAAATATAATATGCTCTTTATCCAACAGTGCCTTGAGAAGATGTATTCAAAACAGACCTAAATTATAATTTAAGAAATACAACAAGTGTATCTACACTAATATTGTAAAGAGGAAAGATTTGTTTGTTTGTATTGAATGGGCCTCGAAACTACTGGACCGATTTCAAAAATTCTTTCCCTAATGGTAAGCTATAATATCGGGGAATAACATTACAAGAACAACGGGTACCACGCGGGTAAGGCGACTGAAACCGAACCGAAGCGAGGGTGGGTTGCTAGTTGTAAATAAAACTACGGATTTTATCGCGTTTGCATTTGATCTATGATTGTTCGACGTTTCGAACTCTTTACAGCATTCATGGTCACAGGCGGACTAAGATGTCCGACGAGTACAACAAGTGTATTTTTTTAAGGAAGTTCAGCCTGTACTTTTTGCTAGATAGATCAATGAGCCACGAAAACGAAGAAATAACGTATTCAAATAACATGTCCATCATTCGTTGTCCGTTTTCCCCTTAGGTAATGTCGCTTAAAGCTTCAACTGGTTAAGAGACCTCAAAGATTCGTAGTCCGGGCAAAGCTGTGAAAGCCACTTGCGGCTAACAGCTATACACACACAAAAAGAAACTGTGATCTGTCCTGCGTAGGGATTGAACTTTCAGAACAGAGCATTACCACTTTGACCACTGCGCTATCTGTACATTGAAGGCTTGAAGTATTAATATGTCTTCTTTTTTCTTCTAGATTACGTGGCTGGTGGAGAACTGTTCACGCATCTGTACCAGAGGGAGCACTTCAATGAGAACGAAGTGAGGATATACATTGCTGAGATTATACTGGCGCTAGAGCAATTACATAAGGTACTATCATTATTATATTTATTAATTTATTGTGGTGACGGAATAAGAATACAATTCACCACTACCTGTCTTACCCGCGGATATCGTAAAAGACGACTAAGGGATATAATATGCATATAACATCTATGCTATAGAAAAAAATTCGAAACAAAACCCTATACTAACCTGTTTGGCCAGCATGATATAGTAAGGTCAATTTCCCTCTTATTATGGAAGAGGCTCGAGCCCAACAGTGGGTCGTACATGAGCTGAAATGATGATAAATATATATATTTAATTTAACATTTTTGCTCTGACGGCGGCTACGAATAATACACTTACTTTTAGGAGTCTTGATCGACTAAAGAGCTTTATGTGTGAACTGTAATGAGTGAAAGTAGACGAAGTGTACGTTTGTATATGTATAGATCGTTAATGGTATTTTCAATTCCCTTGCGCGAATAGCCGCCATAGCACAACCACAAATAGCCTAGGGCTTTAGGGAATATTTCTCCGTCGTCTCGGCGTTTCTATATGTCGCACATACAATGCTTTCATAGAGAAATAAGCACGTTTTCTCAAAGTTTATATGTGACATTTTGTTTAGATGATTACGATTTGTTGTCTATCGCCGCAGAATAACAAGCAATCTATCCCTTGATACCTGACGCTTATTCATCATTGCGATGAATTTGAAAAGAATTTTCATTATTTATTAATAATTGAATTCTGCAGTCCACTGTACATAATACGCTCGTAGTTTCCAAAACACGTTATGCTTTCAATATCTGACTTCAGATTTGGTTTTGGAATCCAAAACAGTAATACCCCTACTTACGCTACCCCATTTTACGCGAATTCAAAGATACGCGGTTTTCTTTTTGAGCGCTCAGGCCTTAGGCTTACTTTTTTTATTCATAAAATTCATTTTGACCATATACTTTAAAATTATTTTCCTCTTTGAAATAGTTCCAAATTATCATTTTTGTACATTTAATTCAAGCAAAATTGATTCCCGACTTTGCGAATTCGACTTACGCGATCGCTCGGTCCCACCTATCGCCTCCAGGGTATTGCTGTAACTTTAGCTATAGGTAGTATTGCTACGCTTTCGTCATTACTTTTCTGACCTATTCGATCTGGCATGATTCACAGACATTTATCCAGGTGTGTCGCGGACATGAATGTTAGTCATGTCAACAGAGACTAATGATTTATGCGACGGCTGCAGTATTGTTTTTAATGACTTAAAAATGGGTTCACTGACTTACGCGAGTCAGTGTACCTACGTGAAAACAACCATTCAAAGTCAAGAGCTCAAATATTGTTGCTATTGTTGTTTTGTCCTTGTTATTGCAACTAATATAATTCCAACATAGACCAATTTTCATTATCATTTTGGCCCATACACGTCCCACTGTTAGACTCGAACTTCCTCCATTATGGGAGGGAAATTGACCTATAATACCACGCTGGTCAGACGTGTTGGTTTTGTTTCGAGTTTGCCTTCGCTTGCGGTGTGTTTTTATTTTACAATATCTCTGTTAAGTAGCTGCACATTCACACGTGCGGTCACGTCGCGAAAGTTTGCTCCAAATTATAATCCTGCTACCGTCTTTTTTCTGAACAGCCATTCTCGTATCACCTGTGGAATGTTATTATTAACACCTTACTCTCAATATATTCTGTACATAGACTAAATTTTCAAGTGGAATCAATCTTTTCCATCTTCTTCCGTTTAACTTTTCTAATTAAATTTGTTGCGGGTACCATGACAATTAAAATCATTTTCAGTAACTGCCTAAGAGTCACTCGGTGTGATCTATGTAGACCATTGTGGATCCTGGCTTACAGGAGTTACAGTGGTGGGGATATGTGGTGGGATTATTCGCAGCAAAAACACTTAATTTTCAGATGACTTTGAGTGATTGTATCGGCAGTTATGAGAGTAGATGAATCATAAAGTCATTTTGATCTTAATTCTTGATTGAATTGATTAATCCGTTTGATTGATATTTGGAAACTATGATTGTCATTATTGTAATAAATTTTGTAATCCATCTTAGCCGACATCAAACGAATTAAATCACTCTGAAAAATAAAATAAAATATTTTTACCTTGAATTGTACTAATCAATTTATTTTTGGGACGTTTCAATAACGTTTGAAGAAAAATATATGCGTTGTATATTTGGGCATACAGCGGATTGTAAAAAATAAAAATCAGTAAAGAGGACCGCCGACAGGAGTGAAAACTTAAAACCTAGAGTTTTTGAATGAAAAGTTTTGATTTGTACTTGAACGCATGAGATTTCACCCATACAAAAAGTGTCTAAGGCGCACAGCACACTGCGCGTGCGTCAGTCATGAGCATGTCGGTGATGCGAGCCCATAAGATTCTCCCCTACCAAAAAGTCCCAACGCGGCTGAAGAAGTTTTTTTTATTTGGCAATACCCAACTAAGCTTCCATGACGTCGTTTCGGCTTTGTTAACGCAATATTGTAATCGTTAGTCATTGTATTCCATTATTTTCGATGTACGATAAAGGGAAGCCCTAAAGCCGCTTTTCTGAACCACAAGAGAACTACAAGAGCTCTTTCATAACAAGTTATGAAATGGAAGTCATATTACAATATTATTGCGTATAATTAAATTAAGTGACTATTAAAATAGCTGGTAGAAAAGTTTAAACTTTGTTTGTTGACGCTATAAGAATTCAATGTACAGGCCCCTATTTTTCTTGAACACGTTAGAACGTTAGAACTCGAATCATATGGGTTATAATATGCTTATTAAAATGCTTAACCCCTTTGCCACTGATGACAAGGTCGACGTACTGGTGGTCAGCATACATGGCGGTTGAGAGAAGTATGCAACCGGTGCAATACTCCTAATTCACCACCCCCTCTCTTGCTCGTAGGTGTCGTAAAAGACGACTAACGGATATATGTACATACAGCATCTATGCAAGAGAAGGGAAACTCAATGCAAAGCCCTGTACTAACATGTTTGACTAGTGTGGTAGTAAGTCAATTTTTTATTTTTTTTTTTTATTGCAAACGGTGGCAAACGAGCAAACAGTACACCTGATGGTAAGTGTTGCTGCCGCTCATGGACCTTTACAAGGCCGTTGCCTACCGCAAGAAAGCGAAGGGAGTGTGAATGCGTGCATTGAGGCTCGGTGATACCAAGGGCACCACCAAAACCCTCCACACGCAATCACCCTCAGAAAGTTGGGCTTCCGGCTCTCTCGCTCACCGAATGAAGCGCAGTAACATTGCTACTGCTCAGACATCGATGGTACTGCCCCGGACGGACCGGCCCGCGGCTGTAGACAGATAACTGTCGACAGTGTGGTCCTACCACTCCTATAATAATTTTCCTCCCGTAGTAGAAGGGGCCAACAGTGGGACGTATATGGGCTAGGATAAAGATGATGATGACAAGGGAGGCGTAGATTGCTACGACATCTATGGATTAAAATTACTTATGCCGTTTTTTTTTCCCTTAGCTCGGTATTATCTACCGTGATATCAAGTTGGAGAACATACTCCTGGACGCCGAAGGTCACATCGTGTTGACAGACTTCGGCCTTTCAAAGGAGTTCTGCGGTGGTGAGAGCAGGGCGTATAGCTTTTGCGGCACGATAGAATACATGGCACCCGAGGTGGTGAGGAGTGGCAGCCAGGGACACGATATTGTAAGTTGCTTGAAATATTTTAATATTACAGACATTTTATTTTTACTATTTTCAACAGTCTGTATCTATTTTTACATCTGAATTATATATATAGCTTTTAGCGACTTGTAATTGCCACAATGAATTGAAACTTTATTCCGTTACAATAAGAGACAAATTCGCATGAGTTTCGGTGATACTAAAGGTATTACCAAAACCCCACCACACGCAAACACCCTCAGAAAGTTAGGCTTCTAGCTCTATCGCTCATCGAAGGGCAGTAACAAATTGCTACTACTCAGACGTCGATTTTCTATGAGAGTTCGTCTGCAGACTATCGACAGCGTGCTTCTACCACTGTACCTCATTTGCCTTTTACAACAGCGGGGTCAAAGTGATGACTGATTACCACTCGGAGAAACTACTCTCTCTCAATAATATTTTCTCAGCCAATCCTTAATCTACACTAATAATATAAAGAGGAAAGATTTGTATTTTTGTATGTAACGAATAAACTCAAAAAGTTACTGGTCCGATTTTAAAAATTCTTTCACCATTGGAAAGCTATAATATCAGGGAGTAACATAGGCTATATTTTATCCCGGTATTCCCACGGGAACGGGAACTACGCGCGTAAGGCGACTGAATCCGAAGCGAAGCGAGGGCGAATTGCTAGTAATGTTATAAATGCGAAAGTAAGTTTCTTTATTTGTTACGGTTTCACGCTTAAACCACCGAACTCATTTCAAAAATTCTTTCACCAATGGAAAGCTATATCAAGGAGTGACATAGGCTATATTTAATCCCGGTATTTTCACGGGCATTTCTGTGTGATAACAGAGTAAGAATACAATTAACCACTCCCTATCTTGCCCGTGGATGTCGTAAAAAACGACTAAGGGATAATAATATGCACATAACATCTGTGCAACAGAAGGAAAACTCGAAATGAAAACCTATACCAACATGTCGGTCCAGCATGGTATAGTAAGTCAAATTCACTCCTATTGTGGAGGAGGCCCGAGCCCAACAGTGGGACGTATGTGGGCTGCGATGATGATGATTCCCATGGAAACGGGTACTACGCGGGTAAGGCGGCTGAAACCGAAACGAAGCAAGGGCGATTTGCTATCTATACCAATAAATAAAATTGGATTCTGTTTGTAATGTCAAAATAATAGGCTTTTTTCATGCTCACACGGTTATTTGCACGACACCTATGCCTAAAATAGCAATTAAAAAAATTTTGTCTGTCTGTCTGTCTGTTTGTTCCGAGTAATCTTCAAAACGACTGGACCGATTTCAAAAATTCTTTCACCAATGGAAAGCTATAATATCAGGGCGTAAACTAGGCTATATTTTATCCGGATATTCCCACGGGAACGGGAACTACGCGGGTAAAACGACTATAACCTATAACCGAAGCGAAGCGAGGGCGGGTTGCTAGTTTGTACTATAAACAGACAAGACTAAAGACTATAAATTCTTTAAGTCAGCTGTTCGCGGATTGAATGAAACCAAACTGTAGAAAGTCAACATTAATATATCATGTTTAGATAACACGCGGTTATACATTGCACTTTATTGCACAAACAATAAAGTTTATATTTGTTTGTTATATTTTAATGTTATGTTTACAATTGTGGTATGTGAATTTCAATTACGCGCCACAGTCACGGTTAGACGAATATCTTATATACGATGGGTTTACGGAATAAGAATACAATTCATCACTCCCTATCTTACCTGTGCATGTCGTAAAAGACGACTACGGGATATAGTGAGCATATAACATCTATGGAGGGAAAAACTCTAAACAAGACCCTATACCTGCTCAACCGTACTCACGGAAGGAGGCGGCGGATCGTGTGTGAGTAGAGCTCCTATTCGGCGACACGTTCCGCCGCCGGCGACTCGGGCGGCGCAGGCGCGAGTATCTCGCCTAATGCCGCCCTAGCCGAGGCCGCGGGTGATCGGACCGGGGAATTGTCCGTCACCCGCAGAGAGGCTGACCGCGCGACGGCGACCGACGTCCCAGGACGTTGAGAGGTGACGTTACCCGAAAGGGTATTCCGTCGGGCCGACCACTGACGACAAGTCACATCTGCTCCGGTGGTCGCCCAACAACGAGGTGACATGGGTACGGGTGGGTTATGGGCCCGCGCGCCGTCCTTTCATCGCCCCGGACGGATTGGACCGCGCGTGCGCTTACCATAGCCCACCCATAAAAAAAAAATACGTGCTCAACCGTAGGCCCGTGGACACATTTTTGTGGCCCGCACAGGCAACATTCAAAAATACCCATCAAATTGAAAATGACAAAATTTGCTTAAATTATCTACATGAATTTGGAAACTTATTAAGCATTAAAATTCGTTAAAATATAATTTCAAAACTTTCAGAAAATGTTACTTAAAATAATCTGACAAATATTAGATCTCTTAGTTATTAGCTTGGTTAGTGCCCCAAAAATTTCTGAATCATCCGTTTGGCCCCTTTGTTAAAAAACTAGTGCCAGCCTTGCCCTATACCAATCTGTCCGACCCGCATGGTAAGGTGAATTTTCTCTACTATTGTGGAGGAGGCTCGAGCCCAGTAGTGGGACGTATATGAGCTGTGATGAACGAATGAATGTTGGGCTTAAGCCTCCTCCATAATGTGAGGGAAATTGACCTACTATACCACGCTGGCCAGACGTGTTGGTGCAGATTTTTATTCCGAGCTTTCCTTCTCTTGCATAGATGTCATTTGCAATAATCCACAGGCGAGAAAGGGGGGTGGTGAATCGTATTCTTACTTCGTCACCACACGGATTAGATTAATATAGTCCGAAGATATATCTCACGATAATATGTAACAAAGGCTCGTATTCACAATAAGGGCATCGTAGTTGTGTTGTGCAATCGTTTAGCTAAGTATTGACAAACACTGCTGCAGTTATCGATTTGCATGAGTCATGCATTATCTGCGTGTAATGCATATCTTCGCTTCAATGCATGATAATATAATTAGAGGTGTTTTGACGGTAATATGCGTGAAAGTGTAATGTAGCGGTCTTATATGTTTCAATGGCATTTTATGTAATGCAGAGAATATGCTAAAGTGTTGTGTGTATGATATAATAGTGCTTTAACATGTGTTGTACGTGATTTGTATTCTTACTCCGTCACCACACGGAGACTACCCGCTATAGAAATTAGTTATTAAATTGTGAGAAATTAGTTATTAATTGAACAGCGTTACTAGTAACGCTGTTCAATCGGGCAATGAAAAATCAACTGCAAACCTGATAAAATCCGTAAAGTAGTTTTATTCACAACTAGCAACCCGCCCTCGCTTCGCTTCGGTTTTAGTCGTTTTACTCGCGTAGTGCCCGTTCCCGTGGGAATACCGGGATAAAATATAGCCTAGTTTACTCCCTGATATTATAGCTTTCCATTGGTGGAAGAATTTTTGAAATCGGTCAAGCCGTTTTGAAGATTACCCGGAACAAACAGACAGACAGATAGACAAAAATTTTTTAATCTGTATTTTAGGCACAGGTGTCGTGCAAATAACCGTGTGAGCATGAAAAAAGCCTATTATTTTGACATCACAAGCAGACACTCCAATTTTATTTATTGGTATAGATGTGTAATACTCGCGTAAACATCAGAGATCATAATTGTCTCGTCTGTTTACGTCCACGATGATATTCGTGTATTCTCATTCCGTCACCACAAAGATGTAGCCACTTTGTAACATTATATTTACAAAACATTTCTTTAGACTTTAATGTTTTACAAACAAATTACGAAACAGGTAATAAATCGTTCGATAGAAACCTGTATACAATGTACTCCGTCCCTTTTTATCGCCCGTATAACGGTTATATTCCGTCTCGTTCACGCGTCAGACCGTGACCCAGATGATCGCGACGATGTTGCGCTAATTCGGTGACTATCTATGTATAATAATGTACATGTATGTATATATATCAAATGCAAACGTAATGACAACAGTCGAAATGTTATGATAACTGGCAAATAAAATTGCTATGCGGTAAAGGCTAGCCCTAGCCGAGGTCGCGGGTGACGTGACCGGGGAATTAGTCCGTCACCCGCCGAGAGGCCGACTGCGTGAGGAAAGACCGACGTCCTCCCCGAGGGGGGACGTCGGTCGATAGGGTACCCCACTAAGGGGTATGCCGTCGGGCCGACCACTGATGACAAGTAACCCTGCTCCGGTGGTCGGTCCAACGACGAAGGCGACGTGGTGTTCGGGTGGGTTGCGGTTGTGCGTGCTTACGCCCCTCTGTCGCCCCGGACGGAGTGGTAGAGTGCGCCGACCGCAACCCACCCCAAAAAAAAAATGCGGTAAAGGCTACGAACATTATTAGAAAAGCGAGCACCAGCATAAATAACTACATATTCGTCATTATGTCAGCCCATACACGTCCCACTGTTGGGCTCGGCCGTCCTCCACTATGGGTGGGAAATTGACCTACTTAACGCTAGACAGACGTGTTGGTATAGGGTTTTGTTTTGAGTTTGTCTTATCTTACATTGATATTAATTGCATATCATATCCGTCGTCTTTTACCACACCCACGGACAAGAAGGGGTGGTGGATTGTATTCTTACTCTGTCACCACACGGAAATTTAAATAACATATACATTTTTAATCTCTATTAGTTTGCTCTAAAATTCAGAGTAATACGTCTCAGGTTGTATGGCCATGTAATGAAAGGGCCCGAAGAGGACATGACCAGAAAAGTCCTACATGTGATTAAATACTGGACCAAAAAGCGTGGTAGACCCCTTCTAACTTGAATGCCCTTAGTGATCAATGACATAAAGAAAGCTCAAGTAAATGATTCGACGACCCAGAACCTAAAAGTCTGGCGAGAAATGATATTGGCGATTGGAGGAGAGACATTTTTTTTTTGTGGTGGACTATGGTCTCACGCAGCACACTCTCCGCCTGATTCCGTCTGGGCGCCTTCGTCGTTGGGCACACCACGGGTACCGAGTTCTTTGTCCTCCGTAGTCGGCCCGACGGCATACCCCGCGGGGTGAAGGAGAGGCATAGAAGTGGCTCGAACCCAGCAATAACACGTATGTAAATCGAATTAATAATTATTAATGTTCTGTATTTACAGTTCACTTTATCTGTAAGTCTGCTATTGTTTTGCATAACTATTTCACCATGAAAATAATAATTGCGACACTGATAATTATTGACGATCAGAAAAATACTGATTATAAAAGTCTAATCTTGACTGAGTAAGAATATAATTCACCATTCTCTATCTTGCTCATTGATATCGTAAAAGACGACTAAGGTATATAACATAATGAGGGTACCCGAAAGGGTATTCCGTCGGGCCGACCACTGACGACAAGTCACCCTGCTCCGGTGGTCGGCCCAACAACGAGGTGACGTGGGTACGGGTGGGTTATAATTGACATATGTCAATTTCCTTTTTATTGGGGAGGAGCTTCGAGCCCAACAGTGGGCCTTTTATGAACTGAGATGAATCCGCCCTCGCTTCGTTTCGATTTTAATCACCTTGCCTTCTAAAGTATTACGATACGCGACTGCAGTCCATGAGGCCTCAGGTTCTATTCTCGGATCCGGTAAAATTTTATAGGGGTTCTTTAGAGGCAAAATAACAGTCATTTTACAGACAGTACCTCGTAGTAAAATATTATTGTAATTAGTTCTGCCGTTTGGAAGATTACTCAGAACGAACAGACATTGTTTAAACTGGTTCGCCATAGGTATCACCTAAATAACCACGTGAGCATGAAAAGAATGTATTATTTTGACATTACAAACAGACACTTAAATTTTATTTATTTGTATAGAAGAGTTCTTTTTGAGTTATATTAATATAATTATTTTCCTTTAAAAGTACAGTAGATTTCATTAATATCGACCTCAGTTGTAACGACTTTTCGGTTATAGCGACGTCGAACTTGGGTCCCTAGAATTTAAAGCATACTTTCGTAGGCAATTCATTCGGTAATAGCGACTCCGGATATAACGCCTAATTCGGGTATACCGACTTGTTTTTATGAACTTTTTGGGACAGATTCCTAGAAATTCCTTACGGATGCTGCGACTGAGTCGGCAAAGGCACAAAGTCTCATTCATTAGCTTTAACTATTAAGCTTTCTTATCCTTTGTTTACATTCATCGAGGACCTGTTCCCGCAGCAGGCGGAACACACGCCCCCGGTCATGGCTCCGCCAGACACTGACCGGGAGGCCGACGACGACAGTGTTCCGCCCATCACGGAACCCGAGATGGGGGTGGCGGTGACGCGCATGCGCGCAAAGTCTACCGCCCCCGGGCCCGACGGTGTTCCTAACCGCGTGCTGGCCCTGGTCCTCGAACACCTGGGACCCCGCCTCAGGGAGCTGTTCGACGCGTGTTTAGCGTCCGGACGGTTCCCTGGGTGCTGGAAGGAGGGAAGGCTGGTGCTCCTGCCGAAGCCGGGACGGTCTCCGGAGTCGCCTTCGGCCTACAGGCCTATCGTGCTGCTCGATGACACGGGCAAGCTACTGGAGAGGGTGGTAGCTGCCCGCATCGAGCGGCACCTCGTCGGCACGGGGCCCGATCTGTCGGACGCCCAGTTTGGGTTTAGGAGGGGTCGTTCGACGATCGCGGCTCTGTTGCGCCTGAGGGCCGTGGCGACTGAGGCCGTCACCGGCGGGGGAGTGCTGTTGGTGGTGTCCCTAGACATCGCCAACGCATTCAATAGTCTGCCATTCAGCTGCATCAGGGAGGCGCTCCGGTATCACGGGGTGCCAGTTTACCTGAGGCGGCTAGTGGCAGACTATTTGGAGGGGCGCAGCGTCCTCTGCACCGACCGAGCAGGGGACGTTGTGCGGACGCCCATGACGTGCGGTGTCCCACAGGGGTCGGTCCTCGGACCCACCCTGTGGAACATCGGCTACGACTGGGCGTTGAGGGGGAGCCTCCCGCCCGGGCTGGGCGTGATTTGTTACGCCGACGACACGCTCGTCACAGCCCGCGGTGGGACGCTAGAAGAGGCGGTAAGCCTGGCGACCTCGGGTACCGAGGAGGTCGTCAGACGGATCGAGGCGCTGGGGTTGAGGGTCGCCCTGGACAAGACGGAGGCCCTCTTGTTCCATGGGCGCACTATGAGCCCTCCCATCGGCGTCTCGATCACCGTCCACTCGGTCGACATCAGCATCCGGGCCCATATGAGGTACTTGGGCCTGGTGCTCGACGGGCGATGGTGGTTCCGGGAGCATTTCCGTAGGCTCGCTCCGCGGCTCGTCGGCACGGCGTCCGCCCTATCGTGGCTTATGCCGAACGTGGGCGGACCGAGCGCTGCGTGCCGACGGCTGTACGCGGGGGTCATCCGGTCGATGGCCCTGTACGGCGCACCGGTGTGGGCGGGGTCCATGACCGCCCGACTTAGGGCCCTTCTGTGGCGACCACAGAGGGTCATGGCGGTCAGGGCCATCCGCGGATACCGCACGGTGGCGACGGAGGCAGCGTGCCTGTTGGCCGGGACTCCCCCGTGGGACCTGGAGGCGGAGATGCTCGCCGGACTATATCGGCGGGTGACGGGGGTGCGAGCGGAGGGCGGTGTGGTCTCGTTAAGGGATCTCACCGCCTGGCGCGTCGACGCCCGCCGAGACGTCATCGCCCGTTGGGCAGTCCGGCTGGAGAGGCCTCGGTTCGGGGTGCGAACCGTGGAGGCCTTCCGGCCGGTGCTGATGCAGTGGTTAGAGAGGCGGCACGGGGTGCTCTCCTTCCGACTGGTGCAGGTTTTGACGGGGCATGGGTGCTTCGCCAAATACCTGCACAAGGTCGTTAGGAGGGAGAGTACACCGTCCTGCCACCACTGCGATTGCGACGAGGACACGGCGCGCCATACGCTCGAGGCCTGCGGGGCTTGGGCAGTGCAGCGCTGTGAACTCGTCGCAATCATCGGTACGGACCTGACGCTGCCGGCTATCGCTAGGGCGATGGTCGACAGCGTCGGGAATTGGGACGCGGTCGCAGCCTTCTGCGAGACAGTGATCTCGCGGAAGGAGGCGACGGATCGCCTGCGCGAAGAGCGCAGCCTCGATGAGGAGATCCGCCGCCGGCGACTGGGGCGGCGCAGGCGCAACTATCTGCGCCTCATGCCGCCCTAGCCGAGGCCGCGGGTGACGTGACCGGGGATTAGTCCGTCACCCGCCGAGAGGCCGACCGCGTGAGGAAAGACCGACGTCCTCCCCGAGGGGGGGACGTCGGTCGATGGGAGGGTACCCCAATAGGGGGTATTCCGTCGGGCCGACCACTGACGACAAGTTAACGCTGCTCCAGTGGTCGGCCCAACGACGAAGGCGACGTGGTTTTCGGGTGGGTCGCGGGAGTTGCGTGCTCAAGCCCCTCTGTCGCCCCGGACGGAGTGGTGCGGAGGCGCGCCGACCGCGGCCCACCCACAAAAAAAAAAAAATCCTTTGTTTACACTCGCAGATGGTCAAATGCTTTGTTTGTGTGTAGCGTTACTTAGCATGTGCGCGAAGTTAAATTTATGAATCAGTTACGTAGCTATTTTCATTGTGTGAACAGTGTTTCTTAAACTTGTGAAAATGACTCCTAGACGTACATTTACTGTTAAAGAAAACTGATTTCGGATATAGAGACCTCCGGATATAGCGCCGACATTAAAGTGGTCCCTCCGCCGTTGTTACAACCGAAGTACACTCTATATAATAATACAATATACGGTGTAAGTAACACTATGTAAAAGATTCAAACCTTGACCTACATACGCTTGGAATACTGGCAAACTCTTGAGGGAATTGTGTCTATTTTATTTAATATTAAATGTTTAATATTAATAGGATTCGCATTTAATATTAACAAACTGTATTTAAATTTTAAATTATATATGTTCATATATATATATATATATTTTCCATGTGGAGACGGACATATTCGTCTCAGTACACATACGTCCCACTGTTGGGCTCGGACCTCCTATGGAAGGGAAATTGACCTACTATACCACGCTGGTCAGACGTGTTGTTTCGAGTTTTCTAACTCTTGCCTAGATATTACATGCATATTATATCCTTTAGTCGTCTTTTACGACAGCCACTGGCAAGACAGGGGTGGTGAATCGTATTCTTACTCCGTCACCACACGGATATGAGCTGCAGTAATGAAAAATTAAAGGTAATCTTTAAAATTTAAGTCATGTTTACACATACTTTATATGGCTGGCGAAGTCCCAAGAAAAAGTACGCTGTAAATTCTATGACATAATTATTTAAAAAAAAAATTAAAGTTAAAAAAATGAGGTCGTACACGAAACACCTTAACACTTGACAAAACATGACAATTACATTACATGTAAACCGTATTTATCATTTGTTATGATAACGGTATCGCGAGTTATCTACACGGTAAAGTTCACCGCGTTGACCGGCACGGTTACCACATATTGCAAACCGTGCCCACGAGTCGCACTACCGTTGCATATAAAATGCGAGTGACGATCAATTTAAACCACTTGTAACGAAAAAGTGTGGTGACGGAGTAAGAATACAATTCTTCATTCCGTATCTTACCCATGGGTGTCGTAAAATACGACTAAGTAATATCTTACGCATATAACATTTATGCAAGAGTATGGTCAATTTCACTCACAATCGTATAGAAGGCTTGAGCCCAGCAGTGGGACGTATATAAGCTGAAATGATAATGATGTGATTAAACTTTCCGCGTGGTGACAGAAAGAGAATTCATTTTGCTTGTTGAACAGGTCTGACCAGGGTATTACAGTAGGTCAATTTCTATCCCACAGTGGAGGAGGTAAAGGTCGTAAAATAGAAAATTTGGATTTACTAAACTAAATGTTTCACTAAATTATTCATCTGTTATTTTTCTAAAGTTCACAAGCAACCCTTAAGATTGACATTTACACAAATACAAACAATGTTTTTTTTTTTGGCGGTGGGTTGTGGTCGGTGCGCTCCTCGCACCACTCCGTCCGGTGCGACAGAGGAGCGTAAACACGCACACCCGCGATGCACGTCGCCTTCGTCGTTGGGCCGACCACCGGAGCAGGGTGACTTGACATCAGTGATCGGCCCGACGGAATACCCCCTATTTGGGGTAACAAATACAAACAATAAGAGTGAAAATTCAACTTGCTATACCATGCCGATCAGACAGATTGGCATAGGGCTTTGTTTTGAGTTTTCCTTCTCTTGCATCCGTCTGCTGCCGTCTTGTTTATATATTATGTCACAGCCCCTGGAAACGTATTCATGACTACCAAATACCAAATATAAACTGCTTTATATTAACCTCATAATGATATAATTAGGTAAATTTTTTAAGATTGTAATACGTCTTTGAAGTCGCCTACGTCGCAAAAATTTTTACTCCCCTAGAATCACTACAGTTGAAGAGCGTACCCAAAAGACTTTAAACTTTTTCGTTTTCATCTACGTAAAACTAGCAAACTTTAACAATCGTATAATATCAATTGAAATCAATCAGTATACAATCACAAATCAATTTAACTATTGCAAATATATACCATCTACTGCCTTACATAACTATCAGTCGCAAGGTTTTAAACTGCGTCTATTGAATAATAGCGATAGCAAGCAAGCATTGATAACTTGTCTTTGTGATAACTAATTTTAACAAAAAAAAAAATAACTTCCACTGAACCTAATCGCAATGGGACCATACGGGAATCACCAGCTTTCAAATAAAGACAGAATCATCAATGTCGGCTAACCCAGTCGAAAGTTGTAAGGTAACAAACATTAAAAAAATACCGTCGAATTGTGAACCTCCTCTTTTTTTTAAAGTCGATTACTAATTTAGCCATTAGTATAATAATGTCCAGTGATAGATATTTTGGCGGGCAGGTTGCTGTTCACAGTTCAGTCAGCTAAAACTTGAATCATTCTTTTGATAGACAACTGGTTACTCCAAACCGTCTGGGGTACTGGAAGGGCGACTGGTCGTCCTAAAATCTACCATATTATCCTTTATCCCCAATTAACCGACCACCGGGATCTTAACATCGGTGGCCCATCTCGACGATTTTAGCCAAAGCAGATGCAATGCGACAATTCAGGAATGTACCTTTGTTTAATGCTAACGGTATGATCAAATTACATAATCCAATCACATAGTTATTGTAACAAACGCTTCATTCTCAACTCGTTCCCCAAAAAGGCATGTATGACAAATAATCTTGGTATGCGACAGTATATTACAATCGTACGAAACGTCGTTGACCGACTATCCTATGCAAAAATATCTATAGCAATAACAGAGCCTTTATCTTCTGAAGTATAGAGTCGAAAATTGTAACCGCCTGAATATTATATAGGATAATGAAAAAAATTCTGTCGCTAATAAAGTCTGGTCCAAATAATTGGCACAGGAAATTGGACTTAAACCTGTGGTGAATATTTTTTTTATTGATGTGTACTTTGGAATCTCACTTATAATTTGAGGTCCATGTTTTCATTGTAAATCTATAGGTACTACTGTTTTATTTCGTTATACTTAGTGTGATATTTATTTGCTTTCACATATACATGCCCTTTTTTTTACAGACTAGGGTTTGGTCCTATCTGGTCCAACGCCCTGCGACGATGGTACCTTTGCCACTCAATGATTCTTGGACTTCATAATAATCTTTTGAATTAGAATACTCGTTCTCTCAATATCCAATAAATTACGCTTTATTTTTTTAAATTTATTTGTACATCAATTTTAATATCATATTTTAATACTTAAAGGAGTAGATGTCATTGGTTTCGTTCCCTGACACGTCAAAAGTGTGTTGGGTATTCGATTAAGGAAATTTCAAAAGCAGCATCAAATGCTTATCTACATATATGGCTATGAGTTATCGATGTCAATGACTCTGGTGGACTATACTGGGCGGATCACCCGCCCAAATGGCGTTAGAGATGACAGGTTATGGAGCTACACGCTGGCCCAGAAGTTAAGAACGAGTTGTGAGTGGAATTGGGTCCAGAGTCATGATATTTGATCAAGAAATTTCAAAGCAACCATTTGCCCTTAGTTATACTATCGTAGAAGACACATCGTCGTCTAATACTACTTACCCACGTAAATGTTCAAGTTTATTAATGTGTCACCTTCGACTACTCGTGGCTAGTGTGTTTATATAGAGCGAGATGCTATTATTAGCGCATAACTGAGCGACAGGGACGGCTATATAGACATGTTGTTTGCGGGCGTGATAATTGTTTTATTGTGTTCTAATCAGAAAAACCATATTCAATTGCAATGTTTTTGTTTATCTTATATATACGGGAGTTAAAACTGGATATGGAGTACTATAAATACATGCGTTTGTGATTTTTTTGATATTGCCGTCATCATCATCATCTGACCCCATAAGTCCCACTGTTGGGTTCCAGCTTCCTCCGCAATGGGAGGAAATTTGATCTACTATTACAGTCCAACTACTGAAAACACACGCGTTAACAGTGAAACTATTGGTATTACAGGCATCAACATCATTTCACCCCGTAAGTCCCACTGTTGGGCTCCAGCCTCCTCCGCAATGGGAGGAAACTTGACCTACTATTCCAGTCCAAATAGACGTAGCTAGGAAGTTTTATTTCGTAAATCTATTCTTTTAGATCTTGAATGATTTTGTTTAAGAACATACCATAGTAAATGTATAAGCGTTGAAATGAATGAATAAAAAAATAGATTAGATTTTTCACATCTGGCTGGCGTTCCGTTACACTCGCAATTTTGTTTTAGTTAAGTTTCTCGTCAAGCACGTTAATAATATTGATGGTTTCCATTCGTTATTTTATATTCCGTGTGGTGATGGAGTAAGAAAACAATTCATCACCCCATTTCTTTCCCGTGGGTGTCGTAAAAGACGACTAAGTGATATGTATCTCTGAGGAAAACTCAACATGAAGACTCATCTCGTGTCATTTAACCAGCGTGGTATAGTATGCCAATCTCCCTCCCATTACGCACATATATTAGCTGAGAAGAAATGAATGATGATTAATTGTTAATCTTCCGTGTGGTGACGGAGTTAAAATACAATTCACCACACCCTTAGGTGAAGGGTAAGATTCTTCGAGGGTAAGATAGGGTGAATACAATTCACCCTATCTTACCCTTGGATGTCGTAAAAGACGACTATGGGATATAATATGCATACCTAACCTGTCTATCTACCTGTCTAACGAGCATAGTAAGTCAATTGCCCTCCTATTGTGGAGGAGGCTCGAGCTCAACAGTGGGACGTATGTGGGCTGCGATGATGATGATGAATTGTAAATTGATGCTCGTTATAATTTTACTAAAGTGCCATGTAGTATATTCTGTTCACCTTCCAACTTCATATTAGGATGAAGGAGGATTACAATATAGGTAATGTTAATATCCCAATTTCCTCTCCTTAGCGTTATCCGAAGGCTCTCAAGAGGCGTGAAACATTTACATCATAAAACCTTTTGTAATAACTTCCTTAATTTATATAAGTATAATTAGTTAGTCTACGTATTAGTTAAATTTATACGAATTGAAATCTGTCTTCATTAATAATAATATTCTAATTAAAATAATTTGACTTGGCTGAGTTATGAATTAAAATGTTTGTTGGCATGTGATTTTAAAAAATAATTAGCATTTATTTCAAGTCCTTGATAAATTTTAAATCATAAATAATGCTAAAATCGTATGAAGTATATGAAAATAACCTTTTAACTGTTTATCGAGTCGGTTGTCTCCTTTCCGTGTGGTGACGGAGTAAGGATAAAATTCGCCACCCCCTATCTTACCCATGGGCGTCGTAAAGGCGTATTCGTATATAACATCTTTTTTTATTTTGGATGGGCTATGATCAGCTTACACGCCGTCCAATTCGTCCAGGGTGACGAAGGAACAGCGCGCGGTGCCATAACGCACCGTATTCCCACCCCTTTACCTTTGGGCGGACCACCGGTATTAAGTTCCATGTCGTCGGTAGCCAGCCGGGCGGGATACCCTTTCGCCCTCACGCGGTCAGCCTCTCTGCGGGTGATGGATTATTCCCCGGTCCAGTCACTCGCGGCCTCGGCTAGGGAAGCATATAACATCTAAGGAAAACTCTAATAAAATCCTATACCAACATGTCTGACCAGCGTGCTATAGTAGGTCAATTTTGTGGCGGAGGCTCGAATCCAATAGTTCGACGTGTATGAGCTGATATGGAATCTTCAAATAACAACCACGGCTAAACCTATGAAATATGATTAGGTAATTTTTTAAACGAACTTATTTCGTTTTGGACTTACCTTTATTTTGCTACCAAAAATAGATTACAATCGCTAAAGATACAAGAGCTAAAGATGCAAGAGGCATCTCAGCTAATGTTACCCTGGGAACGAGGTCTTAAGATAACATTTATTGTGGTATTTAAAAATATTGGGCCTGTTAATCGAAAATAGACTATACAAATGGCGTAGGGTAACCCCGATACGAATCCCACGCAGGACAATACTTTATGCGATCCACAAATTATTGTTCCGAGTCTGGATTTAATTTGTGTCCGTTTATTATATACTAGCAACCCGCCCTCGCTTCGCTTCGGTTATAGGTTATAGTCGTTTTACCCGCGTAGTTCCCGTTCCCGTGGGAATACCGGGATAAAATATAGCCTAGTTTACGCCCTGATATTATAGCTTTCCATTGGTGAAAGAATTTTTGAAATCGGTCCAGCCGTTTTGAAGATTACCCGTAACAAACAGACAGACAGACAAAAATTTATTACTTGCTATTTTAGGCATAGGTGTCGTGCAAATAACCGTGTGAGCATGAAAAAAGCCTATTATTTTGACATTACAAACAGACACTCCCAATTTTATTTATTGGTATAGATTTGTCAAGTCCCCCGCAACACAAGGATTATTTCCTTAAAAGAGAGTAAATTTAATTGAATATCAGAATAAGCTCGAGCATTTGATGTTTATTGTTCATGATTTACGAGGTTCTTGGAATCATAATGCGATTATCTGTTCCCGGTATAAGCGAGATACACGTGCCGTATTTGTTAAACAATAAAAAAAGTTATTCGATTTCATATGAAATTCACTTTTAGCACCCTTTTCAATTTTTGTGAATTACTAATATTTAGTAATTGGCATTTTAAATTCATGCTTTATTTATTCCATCTCAGTTTACGTCCCACTGCTGGGATCCAGCCTCTTTGGTAATGAGGTGAAAATTGATGACCACGCTGGTCAGACGTTTGGCTATAGGGTTTTATTTCGAGTTGTTTTGCTCTTTCATAGGTTTTATATGCATATTACATTGCATAGTAGTCTTTTACGACACCCAAGCCTAAAATGTGGTGAATTGTATTCTTATTTCGTCACCTCGCGCGATAAAAATAGTTTTATATAATCTGTAATACCTACTCGCGCAAGTCCTGAAGTGACAATGGCCAGGCTACATCGCTCGACGAACCAACAACTGCTTGAGAAGAAAGCTTCTCGCGTGGTGATCACTTATCGGGCGACGTTGTGTAGGATAGATGGACCAACGATCTGGTGAAAGTTGCTGTGCCAAACATGAGGGAGGCCTACATCTAATAGTGGACGGCAATAGGCTGAATGTTAAATATCGCAATTTATTAAATAAAATAAAACTAAATCGAACCCTAACTAAATTTCCGTGTGGTGATGGAGTAAGAATACAAATCACCACTCCTTGCCCGTGGATGTCGTAAAAGACAACTAAGGGATATAATACGAATATCATTCGTATATAACATGTATGCAAGAGAAGGAAAACTCGAAATAAAACCCTATACCAACCTGTCTTCGGGCCGACCACTGAAGACAAAGAACTCTGCACTGGTGGTCGGCCCAACGACGAAGGCGACGTCTGTACGGGTGGGTTATGGGTCCGCGCGCCGTCCTTTCGTCGCCCCGGACGAAATGGGCCGCGTGTGGGCTTGCTATAAGCCACCCATAAAAAAAATACCAACCTGTCTGACATGGTAAGGTCAATTTCTTTCTTGTTGTGGAGGAGTCTCGAGCCCTACAGTGGGAGGTATATGAGCTGAAATTATGAATGAAATGGAACCCGTATCACTTGGTACGGTAGTTTTATTAACAACTACGACATCTGTATATTTCAATTTGAATGTATCTATTAACCATAATACATTGGTAAACAAATAATATGAATAGTAAATATTTATTTAGTGTCAACGAGGGCATCGAACAAGTCAATGAAACCCCGTACAATTTAATAATAAATTATATTTCTTTGTTAGGGATTACTTTGTAACTATCTATGCAATAATTATGAATCTATATTATTATTACAAAGTTGAAATGCCTGACGTAATATAGGCACATGATGAAATGGGATGAAAATAATTCGTTTCGTCTCAGTTCGAAAACGTCCCACTGCTGGGCTCAAACCTCCTTCCCGATACCATGCTGGTCAAACATGTTGGTATAGGGCTTTTATTTCGAGTTTTCCTTCTCTTGCATAGATGTTATATGCATATTTTATCCCTTAGTCGTCTTTTACGATATCCACGGGCAAGATAGGGAGTGGTGAATTGTATTCCTACCCCGTCACCACATCAAGAATGAAATTAATATTGTTAGAAAAAATTTATGTCTGTATTTTGGAGTCTTTAAGGGTAAGAGCAGACGAAAGAAAAAGAGTAAACGTAGATATGACATCTGATAGGATTGTGAGGAAGAAGAGTACTTATTTCGTCGACTCCAAATAATTGGGATAAGCAGTGATAATCATGATGATAAAATAAAAAAAACTCGAAATAAAACATTATACCAACTGGCCTGACCAGCGTGATATAGTAGGTCAATGTCCCTCCCAATGTGGAGGAGGCTCGAGGCCAGTAGTAGGACGTGTATGAGCTGTGATGATGATGATGATATTTCAAAGTTTGTACAACCAAAGCGATATCATGCATCAAGCGTTCTGCGCTGTCGCCCTTCCACTCCCCTATCTTGCCCGTGGGTATCGTAAAGGACGACTAGGGAATATAATAGGCACACGTATGCCAACAAGTTTGATTAGCGTGGCATAGTAGGCCAATATTCCTTACTCCACTATCTAAGAGGAGGAGGCCTGACACTTATCGGATTCTAATGTATTATTCTACTAGTCTAGTTGTTCGTGTGATGACGGAGTAAGAATACGATTCACCACCCCCTTTGTGTATCGTAAAAGACGACGAAGAGATGTAATATGCATATACCATATATGCTAGAGAAGGTAAACTCGAAATAAAACTATATCAATACCTCTGACTAGCGTGATATAATAGATCAATTTCCCTGTCATTGTAGAGTAGGCTTAAGCCCAACAGTGGGACATATATGAATTATGGCGGTGATGATTCTAGTATATATATATTTACATTATTGCCTTTCTAATGAAACCGGTTTCAGGCACATCAGTTGGTTGGTTTCTAAGTCTATAACCGAAATAGAAAGATTCTTATTCGGGTATACTCACAAATCATCTTGTAATACTGACACAAATAAGGCTTGATGTAACACAATACTGTTTGTTTGTTACCGTTATGATTAAAGAGCACTTGTGTTTGAAACGAGGTTGATTTCGTTGCAAAAATATCTCTTATTAACGTATTATTTATACTGTAATTGTAATAAACATGAAACATCTTATGGCTCTTTATTTTATTAAATTGAATTTAGTTTATATAGAGTCATCATAATCATTATCTCAGCCACATAAGTCCCACTGTTTGGCTTGGGCCTCCTCCACCATAGGAGGAATATTGACCTTGACCAAAATATGACCTTATTATTATGAGTTTTATGTATAACTAAAATCATGTAAGAGGTAAATTCATTCCCTCATTTGGCTAAATATATTGTACTAGCTTCTGCTGGGGAATTTGTCCGCGTGGTATAGATACCTTGGGCTAACGCTACCTTTAAACAAAGACTCTGTGTACGTTGAACGTGCAAATATTTTTTTAATAATACCATTCTGTCATACATAGGTTTTGCGAAAATTTTGCTGTTTAAGCAACGGAAGCGCTTAAAATTTTTCAAATCGGTCCAATAGTTCCTGAGATTAGCGCGTTCAAACAAACTCTTCAGCTTTATAAACTCATTTGCAAAAAAAACGGGCGGTTTTGATTTTCATTCATATTTAAAAAGATACAATACCAAAAAGGTTTCAATCGTTTGTACACGTTACTGGCCGGTTTTAAAAATGCTGTGGTATTTAAAAAAGTACGTTCTAAATTCAATTTTTCATTTGATGTTCATTTTTACAGAAAACCCCTTTTTATCCTACATTTTTGGCGCGAAGTTCCAGAAGTTAACATCGACTTTCATAACTTTTATTAAATTTTTATCGATTAATTTCATATCCTTGACTGTCAAAGCTTTATTTAATGCTGTTTGGCTGTATCAAAAATGGTAGATAACGTGGTAAAAGCTACCAAAATTATCGCGCTGCTTGAAGAGGGTTGCAGCTAATGTTTCATGGCTAGGAGGCTAAATGTTAGTCGCTCGACAGTCCAAAGGACCTGGCAGCGATATCAGGAGACTGGTTCCGTCGAGAGAAGGCCTGGTTCTGGAAGAAAACCATGTACCCAACCACGGGATGATCGTTTTCTTGTGAGTCGCGCATTGAGAAATCGCAAATCTTCGTATGTGGATCTTAAGAACAACCTCCAAGAAGTAAGAAATGTGCATATTAGTCTATGGACGGTCAGGAGGAGGCTTCTCGCTGCCAATATACGCAGTCACCGCCCGGCCCGCGGCCCCAAATTACTCCGTGAGCACAGAGTTCACAGGCTTAGGTTCGCTAGAAATTGTGAATCATGGACTCAAGACGATTGGAATAGGGTTTTGTTCTCTGATGAAGCCAGGATATCTCTGTTCGGTGAAGATCGACGTCGGCGAGTGCTAAGAAGACAAGGAGAACGCTTTGCAGAGGCATGTTTCGAAGAAATCACACCTTATGGTGGGGGCTCTGTTATGTTTTGGGCAGGAATAAATTCAATGGATCGTACAGAGTTAGTCTTCATTGAAAACGGCTCACTGACTGGGCATCGATACATAACGGAAGTTCTAATTTCTCATGCACAACCCGCATTGGCCGCTCTAGGTGAAGACTCGATTTTTATGGACGACAATGCTCGCGCCCACCGATCCCGCGATGTTAATGCGTATGTGCAAGAGGTCGGCATTCGTCGTTTGGATTGGCCAGCTCGAAGTCCCGACCTCAATCCCATAGAGCATGTCTGGGACGTTCTGAAACGGCGTGTGAGATCAGTACACCCGGCTCCGCAGACCATCAGAGAGCTGAAGAATGTGATTACTGCGGAGTGGGAACGTATTCCGCAAGCAAGTATCCGGGATATACTCGCTAGCATGCCCAGACGAATTCAAGCTGTGATTTTTAGGCTCGCTCCGCGGCTCGTCGGCACGGCGTCCGCCCTATCGTGGCTTATGCCGAACGTGGGCGGACCGAGCGCTGCGTGCCGACGGCTGTACGCGGGGGTCATCCGGTCGATGGCCCTGTACGGCGCACCGGTGTGGGCGGGGTCCATGACCGCCCGACTTAGGGCCCTTCTGTGGCGACCACAGAGGGTCATGGCCGTCAGGGCCATCCGCGGATACCGCACGGTGGCGACGGAGGCAGCGTGCCTGTTGGCCGGGACTCCCCCGTGGGACCTGGAGGCGGAGATGCTCGCCGGACTATATCGGCGGGTGACGGGGGTGCGAGCGGAGGGCGGTGTGGTCTCGTTAAGGGATCTCACCGCCTGGCGCGTCGACGCCCGCCGAGACGTCATCGCCCGTTGGGCAGTCCGGCTGGAGAGGCCTCGGTTCGGGGTGCGAACCGTGGAGGCCTTCCGGCCGGTGCTGATGCAGTGGTTAGAGAGGCGGCACGGGTTGCTCTCCTTCCGACTGGTGCAGGTTTTGACGGGGCATGGGTGCTTCGCCAAATATCTGCACAAGGTCGTTAGGAGGGAGAGTACACCGTCCTGCCACCACTGCGATTGCGACGAGGACACGGCGCGCCATACGCTCGAGGCCTGCGGGGCTTGGGCAGTGCAGCGCTGTGAACTCGTCGCAATCATCGGTACGGACCTGACGCTGCCGGCTATCGCTAGGGCGATGGTCGCCAGCGTCGGGAATTGGGACGCGGTCGCAGCCTTCTGCGAGACAGTGATCTCGCGGAAGGAGGCGGCGGATCGCCTGCGTGAGGAGCGCAGTCTCGATGAGGAGATCCGCCGCCGGCGACTGGGGCGGCGCAGGCGCAACTATCTGCGCCTCATGCCGCCTTAGCCGAGGCCGCGGGTGATGTGACCGGGGATTAGTCCGTCACCCGCCGAGAGGCCGACCGCGTGAGGAAAGACCGACGTCCTCCCCGAGGGGGGGACGTCGGTCGATGGGAGGGTACCCCAACAGGGGGTATTCCGTCGGGCCGATCACTGACGACAAGTTAACGCTGCTCCAGTGGTCGGCCCGACGACGAAGGCGACGTGGTTTTCGGGTGGGTCGCGGGAGTTGCGTGCTCAAGCCCCTCTGTCGCCCCGGACGGAGTGGTGCGGAGGCGCGCAGACCGCGGCCCACCCACAAAAAAAAAAAAAAAAAAAAAAAGCTGTGATTTTAGCTAGAGGGGGTCACACTCGATACTAAACATTTATCTGCTTTTACTTTATTAAAGAAAAACAAACAAAAAAACTTTTTTATTTTTACTTCATGAGCATATGCACTACTAGCGAATATACACTACTAGCGAGGTTTAGCATTATTTCCCATAAATTGTATCTAAATTTTATGAAATACTGATGAAAACGATTATTTTCTTATTAATTTAGCAAATTGTGTGGATAAAACTACCTATAATTATCAAACAAAGAAATATTAACATTTGAAATGGTTCATTGCTTAGGTGCCCGTTTTTTTTGCAAATGAGTGTATATTAGTATAGATTTGTTCTGAGGACATAAGCTCTTTTTGCATACCGCTTGACGGTCAAATATGGTGATACATTAAAACAATAACAATAACTAATTTTCTGTAGCGGGTAGATAATTATAAAAATCTGTATTAACGTTGACTTGTTTGGACGTCAGACATCTTAGTCCGCCCATGGCCATAAATGCTGTAAAGTATTCGAAACGTCGGGCAATCACAAATCAAATAAAAACGCGATATAATCCTTAAAAGTAGTTTTATTTACAACTAGCAACCCGCTCTCGCTTCGGTTTCAGTCGCTTTACCCGCGGCGTAATTCCCGTTCCTGTGGGAATACCGGGATAAAATATAGCCTATGTTAGTCCCTGATATTATAGCTTTTCATTGGTGAAAGAATTTTTGAAATCGGTTCGGTGGTTTAAGCGTGAAAGCGTTACAAACAAACAAACATCCTTACTTTCGCATTTATAATATTAGTATGGATGTGTAGTGCTCGCGTAAACATCAGATATTATTATGTAACAACTATTATTTTATACCTATATTTCGCAAAATAAATGATTTGATGGGATATACCGTGCTGGTCAGACGTTTTTGGTATAGAGTTTATTCGAGTTTTCCTTCTCTTGTTTACATATTATTTGCATTTCACCCGCCGCCCGGCTACGTCCGGGTCGACAAAGAGGCAGCGCGCGGCCCCGAAACCCGCTCTATAGCATGTCGCCTTCGGCGTTGGGCCGACCACCGGTGCAGTGTCCCTTGCCTTCTGTGGTCAGATATTATTTGCATACCATATCTACCATGTCTTCTTTTACGACGTCCACGGGCAAGAGAGTCGCCACACGTCACTATTACTGACTTTGATTATCGTTTTCTGATCGTCAATAAATATCAGTGTCGCAATTATTATTTTCATGGTGAAATAGTTATGCAAAACAATAGCAGACTTACAGATAAAGTGAACTGTAAATATAGAATATTAATAATTATGAACTCGCTTCGTATACTTTTCACTGCCAATCCAATCTAAATCTTGAAGCTTTTACATAAAAAACTAGGAACCCGCCTTCGCTTCGGTTTCAGCCGCCTTACCCGCATAGATCCCGTTCCCGTGCGAATATGGGGATAAAATATCTAAGTCTTAATTACTCCTTATATTGATAGCTATCTGGTAGTAAAATATTATCAAAATCTGTCCGGCCGTTTTGAAGATTACCTTAAACAAACAAACAGGAAGACAAATAAAAAATTTTAAACTGTATTTTAGGCATAGTTGTCGTGCAAATAACCGTGTGAGCACGAAAAAAAAACCCAGCATTATGGCATCACAAATTGACTTCCATTTTATTTATTTGTATAGATATGTAGTCCAAACGAACAAAGCAGCGGCCTAAACAAGTTCACGAATGTGGTAACATTACAGAACGCAACCTAAATATTTTGATTGGGGCCAAACTATTCGTCATTCCGATATATAATAAACGTAACTAATGGCATAATTCGAGTTATCGCGACCTTATATCAAAACTTACGCATTCGTACTGTAAATATAATTAAAACGAGACATGGTCCGTGCGGTGAAGGAGTAAGCATACAATACAATACAATATCTGATGTTTACGCGAGCACTACACATTGCAAATGAAACTACTTTTACGGATTATATCGCGTTTGTATTTATGATTGCCCGACGTTTCGAACACTTTGCAGCATTCATGGTCACGGGCGGACTAAGATGCCTCACGTCTGACAAGTCATCGTTATTACAGACATAATTATTTACCCGATACAAACGCGATATAATCCGTAAAAGTAGTTTCATTTACGAGTAAGCATACAATTCACCAGCCTTGCCCGTGGGTGTCGTAAAAGATAACTAAAAGATAAAATATGCATATAACGTTTACGTAAGAAAATGTAAACTCGAAATACTCGGATATCCGTGTGGTGACGGAGTAAGAATACAATTCACCACCCTCTCTCTTGCCCGTGGATGTCGTAACAGACTACTAAAGGGTATGTGCATATAACATCTATGCAAGTGAAGGCAAACTTGAAATAAAACCCTATACCAACCTGTCTGACCAGCATGGTTATAGTAAGGTCAATTTCCCTACTATTATGGAGGAGGCTCGAGGCCAGCAATGGGACGTATATGAGCCGAAATGAAGGGTTTCAATATGCATACAACATCTATGCAAGAGAATGAAACCTTATACCAACATGTCTGACCAGCGTGGTGTAGTAGGTCAATTTTCCTCTCATTCTGGTGGTAGCTCGGGCCAAATACTGTGACGTATGCGAGCTGTGATTATGATAATGATTGCTCTTATCCTAATTACTTGGAGTGGACAAAATATCTACTAATTTTATCACTGCTTGAGGTCAAATTTCCTTGGAAATGTAGTTGTTGACTAGGCATCAGATCGATGGCTCCTACGAATAGTGAGTCATCTGAAAAATTCCAATTTTACAGGGGAGCGTGTCAAAGATAAAATGTGTACATTTTTTCAAATTCTTGTTCTAGGATTTTTATGTTTTTGTATTGATTACGACGTGATTCATTGGACATTTAAATAGTTAACGGGATCAAACCGTTCTTTAAAGAGGTCAAACATCTTAGGAAACGACAAGGATCCATCCAAATATTTACGATTTGTATCTTTGCGGGTGTAATGAGCTTACACAGGTGAAAAGGCTTCAATGTTTTTCTGCAATGATTTTTTTCAATTTTTATGACTGAGATGGATAAATAAGGTTATTTGTTATCATTTCATCAAAAAAGTTAAAATACCTAAAAATATTAGTTGTCTCACTATACTTACGAGCCAACGAGATGGTGTTGACCTAGGTCGAATGGAAAAGCTTTTAGTCATCTCTTACCATGCCCACTAGTAATATAAGTGGTATTCTTAGATGGTTTACAGCATATTTTGTGATAATTATTACTACTAAAATTATTCATACGTAAGTTATGAATCATATCTCCAACAATAAGTAGATATATTTATATGTCGACCTTCAGGACTCGTTCATACGTAATTTGTAATTCAAATATAAAAAAAAAAACATTAAGAGAAGTAAATCTTGAAATATAAAGTATATTAAAAGACGTGCAAATACATTGATAGCGTGGTTAGTAATTTTAAATTATTTACTTAAAAAAATTATTAAAATAGTTCAAAATAGTGTATCAAATTATAGCAAGTACTGTGAAAGTTATTTTGTAATAACAAAGAAAGACTTCAGAAATAATACAAGTACCTAAGGTAGGAATCCATTGTCGAAGGGAAAACGTTGACTGCCCATAACGAGATACCTTGTAATTTATGGATTTGTCGAGGAAACTATAGGTAAATCTGTGCTGGTCAGACAAGTTGGTATAGGGTTTTATTTCGAGTTTTGTTTCTCTCGCATAGATGTTATATGCATATTTTATCCCTTAGTCGTCTTTTACGACATCCACGGGCAAGATCACCACACGGAAAGTGATGTATTAGTATAAATATAAATCGGTAGCTTCAGGAAACATGTTTTTGATTATTACTATTTACTATATAGTCAACATTTTTAATAACAAAATGGCGTCCCAGGTCAGTTTCGCGAAAAGTCCCGTAACAGCCAACGTGTTAAGTAATTAGAAGTTTTGGACACACAAAAAAAATCGTAACAGTCGTACACCGAGGCACCGGTCGCCGTGACCCACATTGGACGGCGCCATTTTGAATATTGTGCGCTCGCGCCGGTTTTGGTGGCACATTTCACATAACACTCAACTTATCTGCGTGTGTTTTTCATTTTATTTAAATAGTTTTGTGTTGTGTTCAATTTAAAAAGTGATATTAAATAGCTTATATAATGCTATTTTTAACCGATAAACTAAATATTAGGTGTGATATTTAGAAATAGATGCGCTCATTTTAGGTTTTTCGCTTACACATATATGTATACATATAATAGAAAAATATGGATATTTTTTGACTGCGACAACACCACCACCAATGCGTAAATCCGTGTTGCGAAGGCCTTTAGATACATAGCTAGAATTAACTGTTGCAAATAATTCATAATAGACTCTAACGAATTGCATGACCTAATTAATAATCGATAGCTAAAATAAAGGCTAATCTTAAAATGTCTTTCTTATTTGTCGTCAGCTGACAGGCCTTCCTCTCTTGGACTCTCGTCTCCTTAATAACGCCCAGAACATTCACTTAGTGTCACCATAAATTAACATTCACTTAATGTCACCATATATTTCTTAAGTTAAAACGGGACACTTGTATAAGTAAAAAAGCAAGTGAAAACTTTAATTTTTTTTAAACTAAAAAAAACAAACAAGGATACATGAAGTCTTGAAGAAATGATTCATGGACTGTTTACAAAAACGGGACATTTTTGTTACCGCTGAGGACAACCTGAAATCGGAACTTATAGTCAGATTGAGTATACTACACTCAGGTTAGAGGTTTCAACATAGAGATATATTTAGTGTTCTTTTGTTCGTTCTTCTGTTCAGTCTGTTCCTGCTGTTATGTTATCACCCTTGGTTAAATTTTACAATATTCGCGCGAGGGCTACAGGGGGTTTGTGACTTCATTGTAATACTCCATCACCAGTAGTGAAGATATACATTGCCGGTGCACTATCTTTTTTGTATTAAAACAGTGTAAGACCTTGTACTTACAATTACAATGCATTTCTCAATTAACTTTGAATTTATTTATTAGCATATAGTAGGTATGCTTTGTAGCAACGGCCCTGAATTCTAGTAACCCTATCATTGATCTTTATTGACTGCGTGACCGTACCGTGAAGAAAGCACTTCTCTTAAACCTCGTTTAACATGTTGAATGCCATGGGGGTCACTTATATAGTACATACATTTATGGAGCCAGCATAAAGTAACTTGTTTCTAAAATTTTAATGATAATTTTTATTGGTTTAGGGGCTTTCAAATGTGGTGAATCACGTAGTAACTAGTAAATACCGAAGAAAAGTAATTTACGACCTTATTTTGCTTAAAGTCGCCTCTTGATCGCGGTCATATGATGTCCTTTACGGCTCCAACAGAACAACTGTATGTCGGCTACTTGTCCCCCAAGGCTCAAAGGAAAACTGAAAAATTAGGCGGGCGTTTAAAGTGGAACACAGCAGCGGGTAGTGCATACCAGATCCTACACGTACGTGGGCCAAATTGACGGTGAAGACCTATAGTTGAGGAGTGCAACGTTTATAGATGAAATGTATGAAATTTACCTCTTACAGCATCGAAATGGTGTAGGAGGTTATGAACAAAACACACTTATAGTTTCAATATAACGTATATTATCGATGTATTCACTTGGAAGCTAAAGCACGTCTTTACTAGTACAAGCACAGAACACGAATGAGGTGGGCAAATATTGTACTAACAAAGTAGACTATACAAACGTCATAACGAATCAAATTCAAATTAGTCAAATACAATACTATTAATTTTTGTACAATTAATTATATAAATTCAACAAATGGTGCGGTGGTCAAAAGGGGATCGTGGTACCAAATTAAACAGTTCGATCGTGCAGGTTGTAAAAGCGAGAGTGCTGCTTGCAAGACATTCTCCTAGGTGATCCTTTTCACCCGGGCTAGCCACGGATGACAAGGAACCCGGTACCAGTGGCCGACCCAATGGCGAAGGAGAGGCAATACGGTGGGTTATGAAGCCGCGCTTCCTTTTGATAGTTTTTACGACAACAACGGGAAAATAAGATGCTTACACATTTTATTTTTAATATGTCACCTAGGGTGTTTATTAATGATGAAATACAGCGGCGTGAGTCACGACCGTTTTCTCTGTGATAATTTTGTGGTTGAAACTCGCAATTCCATTAATAAACAGTGAACTGCTTTGTGTTTTCACACCCGTTATATTCCCTTCCACCTTTAAACAGGCAATCAATCCTCTCGGGAAGGCTAGCCTATAGCCCAACATTAGGCGTTGATAGGTTTTTAGCTGGAGTATGATTGTGATGACAGACGAAATTTTTTTTCTTTATTCTTTCTTTTTAAAATCAATTACGTTTAAATGCAAAAATTATTTTAGCACAGATAAAACATATTTACTAAGATAAAGTAGAAGCTTACGCTAAGAAGACTCATTAGTATGCTTTTTCCCGCGTGGTGACGGAGTAAGAATACCATTCGCCACTACCGCTATTGTTAGTGGATGTCGTAAAAGACGACAAAGTGATTAAAATATTCGTATAATATATATATATGCAAGAGTTGATAAACTTGAAATTAAACCTCTTACCAACACGTCTGATCAGCGTGGTATAGTAGGTCAATTTTCCTTCTATTGTGGAGGAGGCTCGAACCTAACAGTGGGACTTATATGGGCTGAGATGATAATGATAATTATGGCTTATATAGACAACATATGAAGTATTGAATTATGTAATGATATGTTATTTCGAAGTATATAAGCTGAGATTCTTCACGACTGGATAAATAAAACAAGATTGAATAATTACTATCAAAATCATCATCATCATCTTGCTCTTATCCCAATTACTTGGGGTCGACGCAATATGTCATCTGTTTTGACAAATTGCAAAAAGTTTCGGCAATGACTTTTATGACCGGCCGCCTGCCTGACGTGAACCCTCCTTGGGAATGTAATCGTTGACCCAAATGGTACCAGATGGAGTTGGTCCGGGTCAATCTAGGGCTCTTAGTCGTCTTTTACGACACCCAAAGCAAGGGTTGGTAGTATTCGAAGCCGCTACCACACAGCAAATATTACTATCACTACTACATTACATACATTACTATCACAATATGAAATTGTTACTAATATCTTTACCCTGCATATAAATTTAAGATAATATGTATATTCATATCGAGGGGTGAATGGCTATTTGGTTTAAGCGACATTTTTGGTAATTTTACAGGAGAGCCATTTAAAGTTTAAAATGTTAGAAAAAAAAAATCATAACAAAAAAACTTCTTTAGCTATTTGAATGGGGTAAATTTAATTAAAATTCATTTAAAAACATCGAATTCTCGATGCTAATACGAAATAAAACGTACCTTTAGTTACAAAGATAAATGTCGCTTAATACAAATTGCCTTAAGTCCTCGTTTTTCAGCGTATGGAAAGTGTAAAAGAGTTCAGCATATGAAAAAAAGTGCTCCGATTTTAATGAATTTGGTATCATTCGACGGAGAAAAATTCGCCGATTCCGAATATGTATATAACTCAATATCACCCTAGATGTCGCTTAAACCACATAGCCTTTCACCCCTCGATATAATGACGATAATAATTACAAAGTGTACAAAGAAAAGTTACACGCTTTTGAAGCTATTAGTTATTTAGTATCCCTTTCTCGCAAAACATTGTTTGTTTAGGACAGACGTAGAGTATGGAATTTGCTATATTGACGTCACATTGTTTGTATTACTCTCTCTGTCTAAACATACCAATATGCTGCGGTTTTATGAAATAGATATAGTTTTTAGTTCATTTTAATTACAACATCTGGTTGACCGAGCTTCGCTCGGAATATTTTTGTCGAATTTATTTAGATATATATTAATAAAAAATAAATAATGAAAATTATATAAAAAACTACAAAAAGAGAATAATAATAACACCGAGATTCGAACCGGCGCTGTTTGAATGTCAACAAAATTAAAATTAGAACCTGTTATCTTCCCATCTGAGCTATCACAACTCATGACGTTGACAACGAAATTTGAATTCATATTCTTTTAAAATTTAATGTCATTGTTTGTTTTGCTAAAAACACGGACAAAACATCATTTTCTATAAATAAAACCTAGCTAGATCGATTTTTTGGACCCGAAACCTCTAGTATGCCAAGTTTCAACAAAATCGTTGGAGCCGTTTCCGAGATCCTGAATATATATATACAAGAATTGCTCGTTTAAAGATATAAGATGTTTGGTTTAAAAGTAGTCAACATCTCTATTTGTGTTATGTGCTGCTTATAATTGAGAATTGGCATTCAATATCAAGGCATATTGCTCAATAAGATATCTACGCGTTTGTTTGTATACAAGCTGACTAATGATGATCAATTACTACGCGGGACAGTTCTTTGTACAATCGAATAAATATTTTCTAACCCCATGACATAGACATTCAATTGCGCAATGTCTTTAAAAAAATAGATCTTTTTTCTTCTCTTGTTATCCAAATCATCATCTTCATCATTTCAGCTCATATACATGTTTGGGCTCGAGCCTGCTACAAATTAGGAGGGAAATTGACCTACTATACCAAGCTGATCAGCCTGGTTGATATAGGTTTTTATTTCGAGATTTTTTTTTGCATAGATGTTATATGCATATTGAAACACTTGGTCGTCTTTTACAACACCCACGGGCAAGAGAGGGGGTGGTTAATTGTATTCTTATTCCGTCACCATCGTCATCCAAATAATAAAATGGAATAATCCAGTAGAAATTGTCTCATGAAATTATCTTTTTTTTTATTGTAAATGGTGGTAAGCGAGCAAACAGTATACCTGATGGTAAGTGTTGCTGCCGCTCATGGACCTTTACAAGGCTCCTGCCTACCGCGAAGAAAGTGAAGGCAATGTGAATGTGTGCATAGAGGCTCGGTAATACCAAGGGCACCACCAAAACCTTCCACACGCAAACACCCTCAGAAAATTGGGATTCCGGCTCTCTCACTCACCGAACGAAGCGTAGTAACAAATTGCTACTACTCAGACGTCGATTTTCTGCTAAGTGTGGTACTACCCCGGACGGACCGGCCTGCGGCTGTAGACACATAACTGTCGACAGTGTGGTTCTACCAATATTAATTTGATCATTGTAAATAAAACTACTTTTACAGATTTTATCGCTTTTGTATTTGATCGTTATTACAGATTTTGTTGACGTTGACTTGTTTGGACGTCAGACATCTTAGTCCGCCCGTGACCATGAATGCTGTAAAGTATTCGAAACGTCGGGCAATCACAAATTAAATACAAACGCGATATAATCCGTAAAAGAAGTTTTATTTACAATGTACTATACATTCGCATGAAGATCAGATATCATTATCATTTCATCAGTTGAACGTTAACCGTAAATAAAATAACTTCACGTGAAACATACCTTTGTACTTTAATTGCATTATTCATAGCGACATTTTATTGTACGGACTAAATTTGCTCTCAATGTGGTTGCCTCTTTAAGAATATGTCAACAGCACTTTCTTTTCTGTGGATGTTGTACAAACTAAACAATCATCTTCATCTCAGCCTATATATGTCCCACTGTTGGGCTCAGATCTCCTCCATAATAGAAGGGAACTTGACCTACTATTCCATGCTCGTCAGACGTGTTGGAATGGGGTTTTGAGTTTTCCTTCTCTTGCATAGATGTTATATGCTTATTATATCCCTTAGTCGTCTTTTACGACCTCCACGGACAAGATAGGGAGTGGTGAATTGTGTTCTTACTCCTGTCGCTACACGGAATTAACTAAACAATAACTGATTGAAAATAAATAAAAATAAATTGTCTGCACAGATAGCGTAGTTGTTAAGATACAGTGCCAGTGTCGGGGGTTCGAATCCCACGCAGGACAACACTTCGTGCTATCCACAAATTGTTATAATTATGTGTTTGTAAAATTCCCTGCAATACAAGGCTTATTTCCTTAGTGCAAGTGTTGTCTTTAAAAAAATAAGGAAATCTATACCAATAAATAAAATTGGAGTGTCTGTTTGTAATGTCAAAATAATAGGCTTTTTTCATGCTCACACGGTTATTTGCACGACACCTATGCCTAAAACAGCAATTAAAAAAAATTTGTCTGTCTGTCTGTTTGTTCCGGTTAATCTTCAAAACGGCTGGACCGATTTCAAAAATTATTTCACCAATGGAAAGCTATAATATCAGGGCGTAAACTAGGCTATATTTTATCCCGGTATTCCCACGGGAACGGGAACTAGGCGGGTAAAACGACTATAACCTATAACCGAAGCGAAGCGAGGGCGGGTTGCTAGTAAGTAATATGTTTTTTGCCTTCAGCGATAATTGAGTGGAATCGACATCTGCGTAATAGCTACTGCGCCTCATTCAATGAGCGAGAGTCAGAGGCCTGTCACCTTGCGGTAAGCAGCGACCTTGTTGTGTTTCTGGCATTGCCAAGATACATGAATGGTACTTATCACTTACCGTCATGTTGGCTGTTTGTCTGCCACCAAGACAGTAATAACAATTATAAAGTAATAGGTATTTCATCGTATCCAACAGCTGCAAGTTCGAGGCTTCAGATGGTGAGTTAGTGATATTAAAATAATCTAACAATCCACGCCATGGCCACTATTTAGAGGATATCGAGGAATCGGTGCCACTGACCCGCTCAATAGCAGGTTGAAAATTTAGCAATTTATTTGACCCTCAGACGGGAGATGTGGTCAGACCATAGCCGCAGACAACAACGGATCATTTATTTACCTTTATCAGTTATAACTACAATATAGAATTATGTGAGTTTTAATTACAGTACAGATAAAATAAAAAACATTTGTACGTAAAAAAAGAATATTCAAGGATTTATTAAAAAAAAATTTAAACCACCATTTTGTGACGGCGGCTATCTTGGATCGATTTTCATTAAACATAGCTTCTTTCAAACAGAAAAACTATCAAAATCGGTTCATCCGTTTGGAAGCTATATTAGAATGTAGCTTCCAAACGATGGGGTCTAATAAGTTTGACGTGTATGTCGTAGACGACATACGCGTCAAACTTATTATACCCCATCGTTTTTGCATCGGGGGTCAATAAAATAGTACTATTTTCACGGATTTGATTCAAATTCAAATCATTTATTATGTATAAACCCCGCGGGGGCACTTACATATTGTCATTTCTTTTACAATTTTCTTAAAGTTATAATTACCGCCGGATCGGACCGCGACCGCACTGAGAAGATCCGGCAAGAAACTCAGCGGGATTGTCTATTTTTTATTTATTTTTTTTTAATTTCTTTTAAAGAAAATTACATCTTACAACATGCTTATTAATAGTTTCAGTGTAATGCCATTCGAAATATTATATAATATAGTTTACAAATATAATGATAATCACAAATATAATAAAAAAATTATGATTGGACCAGATCCCGCAAGCGGCACCCGATCGCGAGTTAACTACTAGAGCAGCCATCACTCCCCTCAACCATAATGGAGGGAAGGGAGTGACCCGCTCCTCATAGCTACCGCTAGCAGACCCTTCAGTGAGCATGACCAATACCATTTGCACAAACATAAAACACAGATCCAATAAAAAAATCGTTTGGCAAAACACGCTACACTTTACAATTATAGTAGCAACAATAAAAAAAAAATAATAATAAACATGTGCGTAATTTCTATCATTGTAATAATGAGGAAATTCCTGTATGAGGAGCTGCTCATTGCCAGTCCGAGTTATCATCAAGATAATCTGAGATTTTATAATAACCTTTTAGATAAAATCTACTACTCTTGATTGCTTTTTTGAACTTATTCACTGGCATATCTCGGATATTATTCGGTAATTTGTTGTAAAAGCGATTGATCGCGTTGTGTATTAGGTTTTTGAATTCCTACTGCAACATTTCAAACACATTTCAGCGTTCACGGGGGAACCGAGTGCCTTCTATGACAAATCAAATTCAATCACGATAAAATCCGCATAGTTTTTTTTTAATTATGTAGTATTAACGTAAAAATAAGCAACCATTAAATTAATTAAATTCCATAAATTATTTTGTGGCGACAATCTAGTCTAAGTAAATATATAATAATTGATAGTCACTGCTGCGCTCTTTTAGATCACAATCTTTACAAAACTGCTATTTAAATTAATAACATACATATTTGAAATGGAATCCTATAGCCATATTATTGAAACTGTTACAAACAAAGGCAGCATTGCCTCTTTATAATAGTTGTATAAAGGAAAACGTGTATATTGGACTCTCGAGTCACAACGGTTCGCGAATTCCTTTCCAAGAGAAGTGAAAGCCGTCCAAATATTGTGTTTATCAGAGCGTTAAGCTTTTCGTCAACTGTTATTGTGAATACTGCGTTGACAAAAGTGTTTCAATAACTTTTGCTTGTATCTTTACAGATCATATAATCCCTAGCCGAGGCCGCGGGTGACGTGACCGGGGATTAGTCCGTCACCCGCCGAGAGGCCGACCGCGTGAGGAAAGACCGACGTCCTCCCCGAGGGGGGGACGTCGGTCGATGGGAGGGTACCCCAATAGGGGGTATTCCGTCGGGCCGACCACTGATGTCAAGTAAACCTGCTCCGGTGGTCGGCCCAACGACGAAGGCGACGTGGTTTGCGGGAGTTGCGTGCTTAAGCCCCTCTGTCGCACCGGACGCAGTGGTGCGGAGGAGCGTCGACCGCAGCCCACCTACAAAAAAGAAAAACAGATCATATAATATTCACAACTCATACATGTCCCACTGTTGGGCACGAGACTACTCTACAATAGGAGTAAAATTAAACTGCTATACCACGCTGGTTAGACGTTATTTGGGTTTCATTTCGAGTTTACTTTTGCGTAAATGTTATATGTATATTATATTCCTTAGTCTGCTTTTACGGGCAAGATAGACGGTGGAGAATTGTTTTCATACTCTCTTCTTTCTTCTTGATGTCGTAAATAGCGATTAACGGTTGTAAGCAGATAATGTTATTGCATGAGAAGGAAAACTCGTAATGACACACTATGTCAATCCGTCTGACCAAGTGCGATACGTCAAATTTCCCCCGCATCTGTAGGAGATTCGTGCCCAAGATCGGGACGAATTTGGGATAATAAAAAGTAGAGTGGGAAAGTTTAAATTAAATCCTATCGTCTGGTCAGCGAGGTAGACTAAATTCAATCACCTTGCCATTATAGAGAAGAATCAATAATACGACCTTATAGTCTCGTAAAAAAAAACACATTCATCCATATTTGGAGCAGGATATAACTCTTTGATTTGGTCACCCCATAAATCAATTGTGACTTCCTGGGGCCGGATTTTATTGGACCTTTCTCTTACATTTCTTTCTATATATCACATTTTTTTCTCAACAGCATCATATTTCTTCGTTTAAAAATAAACGCTCTCACTTTTGAGAGGTTTATCCTCTTATTTTTCAGAGATATAATTTTAATTACCTGATATTATAAATACTTTATTTTTGCATCGCCTCTTATTCGACGTGCGCTCTCGCATCAAGACGCTTATGGAATGGGGTCGACGTGTTCCAATTTTAAATTTCATTCTAGAGTACATTTTGCACTTTCACTGACATTTCTTTTTTTTTTGAGTTTCTTTTTTCGTCAAGTTCAAAGGATCGCCAGGTTTGCACGGTCACCAGGCAAAGTCTAACTCTCATCCTACTGGTATTTGCGTAGGAGAAAATCAGTTTCATCATTTCTAGATTTCAGAATGAAACCGAATGCCCTACTTTTAGTATCCAGTTGGCAATAATAGACAATGTTTTTAAAGATAATTATCTTCATGATAATTTCAAATCATATAGATCGCACCACTCAACAAAAGGGCAAAGGCAACTAAGGCATATAATAAGCATATAACAACAACTTTATAAATATACAAGAGACAGAAATTTCGAAATAAATCCCTATATCAACATGTCATGCGCTTACCATACATAGCCCAGCCATAAAAAAAAAAGTACCAACATGTCTGACCAACATGGTATAATAGGTCCCCTCCCATTGTGGAGGAAGCCAGAGCCCAACAGTGGGACGTATGTGGGCTGTGATGATGTTATCTGCATATTTCATCACTACTTAGTCTTTTATCCGTAGACAAAAATGGGTTGCGGAATTATATTCTTTAAAAGTGGCCCCACGTAAAACTGATGGCTATAAATTCTCTTTAATAAACATAAATGTTTGGATATCAATTTCATTTTTTGTACAGCGTAAAAGCTTCAAGTGATATTGTCTGTGTGTTCATCAAAATAATAGATATATGTGGCACGTGCTCTTGTTTTCCTCAAGACGTTCCACGCGGAGATTATTATTAAAAAATGCTCATGATTGTATTACGATATAGAAAATATTTCGACTAGGGAAAACCTCTGTGTAGTTTTATTTATAAACTAGCAATCCGCCCTCGCTTCGCTTCAGTTATAGGTTATAGTTGTTTTACCCGCGTAGTTCCCGTTGGAATACCGAGATAAAATATAGCCTAGTTTACGCTCTGATATTATAGCTTTCCATTGGTGAAATAATTTTTGAAATCGGTCCAGGTGTTTTGAAGATTACCCGGAACAAAACAGACAGACAGACAAAAAATTTTTAATTGCTATTTTAGGCATAGGTGTCGTGCAAATAACCGTGTCAGCATGAAAAAAGCCTATTATTTTGACATTACAAACAGACACTCCAATTTTATTTATTGGTATAGATGCAACAAATTTAGATATTGTCAGATATCTTGCCTGGATTAACATAAACTATATTTTTTACTTTTTTTTTGTGGCAAACGAACAAACAGCACACCTGATGGTAAGTGATGCTGCCGCTCATTGCCGACCTTTGCTAGGCCGCTGCTTAGAAGAAAAATCGTCATCATCGCAGCCCACATACGTCCCAATGTTGGGCTTTTATTTTTTTTTGGTTGGGCTGCGGTCAGAGCACTCCTCGCACCACTCCGTTCGCGGCGACAGAGGGGCGTAAGCGCGCACACCCGCAACCCACCCGAACACTGCGTCGCCTTCGTCGTTGGGCCGACCACCGAACAGGGTTATTTGTCATCAGTGGTCGGCCTGACGGAATACCCCCTATTTGGGGTACTCTCTCATCGACCCAATGTTGGGCTCGGGCCTCCTCCACAATGGGAGGGAATTTGACCTACTATACCATGCTGGTCAGACAAGTTGGTATAAGGTTGCATTTCCAGTTTTCTTCTCTTGCACAGATCTCATGTGCATATTATATCCCTTATTCGTCTTTTACGACATTCACGGGCGAGATAGGGAGTGGTGAATTGTATTCTTACTCCGTCACAGCACGGTGTCTTGTCTTTAAAAAAAAAAAGTAAAACAATTTTCCTGTTTCATCTTAGGTAAGACAACTTTATTATCCGGCAAAACCTAAATGTCATTTGCGGAGTCCTGTTATTACTCCAGTATTCGCATCAGGCCAATTATAAGCAGAGGCTGATAAGTTCCGTTACTTGAAGACGTGCCGTCTCGTTCTCGCTCGTTGCGATTCGCGCTGAAATGAGCTAGACGGTGATATCAACGAACCTGTCTCGGCGGATACGCGTGCCGGAGCTCGGGTTTCCCCGTATCGTGATAGCACTTTCCTTCGTCGGCATGCGAATCTATAACCATTCGATAATGTATCTTATAATTTTAATGTTAGAGCTTAATTTAATACGATGGCAATTTTAAGGGTGTTTTCAGTATTTCATCTAATGATTTCTTTGATCCGTAAAGTCCGATAAATAGTTTAACGGCATACGACCCCATAACCTACCGAATTCCATTCGTCGATTACTGGTACAGATTCCTTGAGGTCCGTGGCAGATTCCGTTTCCCTGCGAATATAGAGATAAAATAAAACCTATGCTACTAGCTGATAATGTTTGCGTTTCCGTTATCTATACCAATAAATAAAATTGGAGTGTCTGTTTGTAATGTCAAAATAATAGGCTTTTTTCATGCTCACACGGTTGTTTGCACGACACCCATGCCTAAAATACAGATTAAAAAATGTTTGTCTGTCTGTTTGTTCCGGGTAATCTTCAAAACGGCTGGACCGATTTCAAAAATTCTTTCACCAATGGAAAGCTATAATATCAGGGCGTAAACTAGGCTATATTTTATCCCGGTATTCCCACGGGAACGGGCACTACGCAGGTAAAACGACTAAAACCGAAGCGAAGCGAGGGCGGGTTGCTAGTTGAAAAATATATTAAGATCGTTTTATTGTTTTAGCCACGAAAGTGTAACAAACAAACTTACGTTGTATATGTACCTATGTTTGCACAAACAATTTAATAATATTTGCCCGTTGCCCTCACAATTATATATTACAATTGTCCGTATTTACTTTGTTATCTTGTTTATTAATGTTATTATTACCTATATATTTTGCAACATATAATATGATACCTATATACATAATACAGACACTATTGTACATGTTTAAATAACCCAGAACCTTTGACCTGACTTAAATAATTTATAATCCATCAGGGTAAACGTCCAAATAAAAAGATTGAAAGGTAGGTTAGCATGGTCATTCATTTAACATCACATCTATTGTCCGTGTGGTGACGGAGTAATAATACAATGCTTTTTTTTTTAAAGACATGAAACATTCTTTTATTTGGTGGGCTATGGTCCACGCACGCGCGCTCCATTCCGTCCGGGGCGACGAAAGGACGGCGCGCGGCGCGTGACTCACCGTATTATTCGCCATGGGGCCTACCATAGCATAACCTTTCCGGTACCCTCCATCCCGAACGCCTTGTATTGCGGGGGACTTTACAAATATATAATTTAACGGACACAAATCGCATCCAGACTCGGAGCAACACTGTGGATCGCATAAATTGCGACACTGGTACGGTAGGTCAGTATTTTAACCACCATGTCATTTGTGCAGTTTAATTCGCCCCCTATCTTTCTCTTCGGTGTTGTAAAATACGAATAATGGATTCAATATGCATATAAGATCTATGCAAGGGAAGGCAAATCGAAAATTTAACTCCACACCAATTCTTCTGACAAGTGTGGTGTAAGCAAATCAATTTCTCTCCTAATATGGAGGAGGCTCGAGCACAATAAGGATACCTATGAGCATGAGCTGAAATGAATGAATAACATCTATGCAAGATATGGTAAATTCAACATAAATTGTCAAATTTTATCAATATTGGTCCAGCCGTGCGTGAAAAGGTACCAAACATACATACATACTCACAAACTTTCGTTTTTATTGTGATATCCAACTATGGACATCTATAAGTTGATGTGTTCGTCGTTTGTACGTCAGTTTCTCTAAAAACTTTTTTTTTCTTTCCGCATAGGAAGTGTTCGTCAAAATATAAACGGGGTCAACCGGTAATCGTTTGCGAATAGTCTTTACCGTTCACTTGCAAGTAAAAATATCTATCGGAGCGTAATACGTTATGGCTCATTAAATTATATCGATATACAGCTAATGTTTGAAATGGAAAATATTTATATAATTTTCTAATTCTATGTCACCATTCGGGTGACAGCTTAAGAATACAATTCACTTAAATTTGACCTACTATACCAAGCTGCTTTTCCGTGTGGTGACGGAGTAAGAATACAATTCACCACCCCCTTCTTACCCGCACGTGTCGTAAAAGACGACTAAGGGATATAATATGCATATAACATCTATGCAAATGGAGAAAAACTTGACATAAAACTCTATACCAACCTGTCTGACCAGCATGGTATAGTAAGTCAATTTTCCTCCTATCGTGGCGGAGGCTCGAGCCCAACAGTGGGACGTATATGAGCTGAAATGATGATGATTATGCCACGCAGGTCAGTTTTCCCTGTGGTAACCGAGTAAGGATACTATTCAATGCGTGACCTCATTTAAGCTGCTCAGATTTATATTTCCAACTCTTTCTGGTTGTTTTTTTTTTCTAATTATATGTATTACGGGTACCGGTACAAATAAAAGCGTTTCCGATACTTCCTGAGAGTTAAATCCTGGTATCATTCATAAAGACCATGACGCATCTTTGAGATACAAAGGTGGTACACTCCAAGTCTTTGATGGGAATGGTCCCATTAAAAAAAATATGGCCTCCAATATTATCTTAATATGTATTATTTAAAAACCGACCAAATTATGAATGCTGCAGAATAATTAATAATGCTACGGAAACTCCGTCATTCGCACACGACGGCGTAACATAGCGGTTCGACAACGTAACAAGTGTTTCACCGCTCTGTAACGGATGACACAAGCAGTTACGGTATCCGAAACAGCTCGGTGGGGTATCTACGACTTTCAAACTCATGCGCATGAATGCCATTGCTCCGGCGCTCGGTGATCGCTCGGCACGTCTTCGGCTAACATCGGCTTTCAACAAAATCATATTAATCTATTTTGATCTTTATATCAATACCATTTAAGTCGTTTCCTTATTTATCATCATAACATTTAAATGTAAATCTTGACAACGAATATTGTAACGTAATTCATTTGTAATAGGGTACGTATTTGCTTATGATTCAAGCGTGGTATGCTCGTACCGTTGTTAGTGAAAGTGCTCGAAGCAAAAGTGAAACGGGTATCAGTTTAAAGAGTTGTGGCGCAACTCGTTCGAGCATGCCGTAAAAAATTGCGATCGACGAATTGTGAGAGGTTACAAACGGTTAGACTTTCGAGATGCTGGGTTTTTTTTAGTTTTAGTACCTGTTTTTTATTTTAAAAATTTCTATCCTTATAATAAACCTATCCATTCACAATGGTAGGAGCACACTGTCGACCGTTGTCTATCTACAACCGCGGGCCGGTCAATCCGGGGTAGTACCATACTCTCGCAGAAAATCGACGTCTGAGTCTCGCAATTTGTTACTGCACTTCGTTCCGTAAATGAGAGAGCCGGAAGCCCGAGTTTCCGAGGGTATTGGAAACTCGAAATAAAACCTTATAACAACGCGTCTGCCTTGGCTCAATAGCTGGACGTATGTGCGCCTAAAGGATGAAGATGTGGAATAATCCCGTAAACATCAGAAATCGGTATATAAATGATTTGCAAACATCAGAGCTATGTTTGATCACTGGTTATCTGGGTTTTAGCATTAATTTCAGCTTCTATAAGTCCCACTGCGAAAGTTGCTGGGCGTCGTTGGATGCAGGCGGCACAGGACCGCACATTGTGGCGCAACATGAGGGAGGCCTACGTCCAGCAGTGGACGGCTATAGGCTGAAATGCTGATGATGATGATGAAGTCCCACTGCTGGGCTCGAGTCCCATTCATAATAGGAGGAAAATTGACCTACTATGCCACGCTCGTCAGACGTGTTGGTACTTGGTTTTATTTCGAGTTTATCCTTCTCTTTTCAGATTTTATATGCAAATTATATCCCTTTGTCATTTTTCACGACATCCACGGGTGAGATAATTACGCGGTTAATTGTATTCTTACTCCGTCAACACAGGGGACGTTTAACCTGGACATGTATAGCAAACATTGTCTTTAAATGAGGTTTCATGTCTGATAAATTATTAAAGATTTCAACCCTCCCGTTTACGTTTCTAACACGACAGCGGACTAAAAAAACCCATCGCACATACAAACCATTGCCGTATACATAACAGCTAACCTAATTTCACCCATCGATTGTGGAGCTATGTGGGACGCATGTGTGTGCGGTATTTTTATAAATTATTATTATTAAATACTAGCAACCCGCCCTCGCTTCGCTTTCAGTCACTTAAACCCGCGTAGTTCCTGTTCCCGTGGGAATACCGGGACAAAATGTAGCCTATGTTACTCCCTGATATTATAGCTTTCCATTGGTGACAGAATTTTTGAAATCGCTTCGGTGGTTTAAGCGTGAAAGCGTTACAAACAAACAAACAAACATCCTTACTTTCGCATTTATAATATTAGTATGGATACCTAACTCGTATGTGACTGGCTGTACATTTATTAGCCAGAGAGTATAAAAAAGACGACACTAATAATTTAAAAAAAGGTATTTAATACATTGAAAGTTTTATTATAACGCATTATCTAGTTGACATTTGTGAAGGTGTGCGCGCACATCCTAAAAAGCTAGCTAACTTGAAGGTGTCGGTTTTTCGTGACGGTGCGTAAAAATTTACTCATTATAATTTTTACCTAACATCTCAAAAGAATAACTTCAAAAATATATGTATTCAAATCTACTACGATTTAAAAGATGAAGACTATCTTAGTTCTCGTTCAAGCCATTTTTAAAATAGAAAGAGATTATTTCCATCAGTTCGTTCGCTTGATACTTTAGGCTAGACAGATACAACGGCTCGACGGCGCTCAAAGTGGCGCCGCCGGGGCGTCGCTGGAGACGGTACCCGAAAGGGTACCCGCCTGGACGGGCCACTGGTGACGAGGTAACGGTGACCCGCCCACTTGGCGCTTGAAGGTACGCACGCACCTGGCCGGCCATGGACTCGATCTAGACAGAAACTTACGTAAATCATAAACCTGTTCTTACTCCATTTACCTAGGGTCCATTCAATATACACTCTTCTTTTGTAGTACATATTGTAAAAGTTATCGGTAATAGTTATATGACCGATCCCTTGCCTGATGTCAAATCTCCTTGGAAACTCACGTGGATATCGAGCTATGAGAATATATTTTTGGGTATTAAAAGGATAATAGGGCTATAACTAGCATGAATAACTGTTTTCTTTATCTTTGATGAGAGCTCTAGCTCTAAACTTTACGATAGGCAGCGATCTGGCGGCGTCCCTATTATTGCTAGGTCCATCAGCAACAGTTACCGTTTGCCATCAGGTAGGTTACATTATATTCTGTCATTTAATGTCATTTATTTTTTTACTAAATGTTAGGAGAAAAAAAAACGACGTCCAGGGTCGTGACAGGAATAATGTGACTTTCTTTGTCCACCAGGGACCATAGGATCTAAAAAAGCATCCGTACGATACGTAAACGTAGTAGCAATTTGTTACTGCACTGTGTTCGGTGTGCGAGAGAGCCGAAAGCCCAACTATCTGAGAATGTTTGTATGTGATGGGTTTTTGTGATGCCTTTATTTTCACCAAACCTCATTGCACGCATTCACACTCCATTTACTTTCTTCACGTTAGGCAGCAGACTAACAAAGGTCCATGGGTGGGTAGTATCGCTTATCATCAGATGTGCTGTTTGCTCGTTTGCCACAAACAACAATGAAAGAGGAATAGTGAAAAATACTTTGTAATTTAGTTGTTGCGCGCTTTAATTACCGAGATATTTATTATTTTGTGATTTATTAAGAAGAATATTAATAAAATTTAACAAGCTCTGTTATTTATTAGCATATAGATTAGATCACGATACAAATGTTGGCAAAACGCTTCAAATATTTTTATAACCTCGTAACATAAAAATTATCTGAAATATAATCTAGGGTTTTCAGTGCATGAAATTTTACATTAACGACGAGAAGCTATTATTATAAGATTGATTGAAGAACTGGGTTATAGTGATCTATGCGGACTAAATATCACTAAAATTGGCTAAAAAACTACATGGAGAAGTGCTTTTTTATCGTCATCATTTCAGTCTATAGGAGTCCTAGGCTCGGGCTTCCTCCACTGTGGGAGGGCATTTGAACTACTATACCAAGCTATTCAGACATATGGGCATAAGGTTTTATGTCAAGTTTACCTTCTCTTGCATAGATGTTATCTTCATATATAGAAGATGGTCCATTTTTTTTATTGCAAACGGTGGCAAACGAGCAATCACACCTGATGACCAAGTACACCTGATGGTAAGTGTTGCTGCTGCTCATGGATCTTTACAAGACCGCTGCCTACCGCGAAGAAAGTGAAGGGAGTTTGAATGCGTGCAATGAGGTTCGGTGATAACTGAAGGCATCACTAAAACCCACCACACGCAAACGCCCTCAGAAAGTTGGGCTTAGGGCTCTCCCGCTCACCGAACGAAACGCAGTAACAAATTGCTACTACTCGGACGTCGATTTTCTGCTCAGTGTGGTTCTACCCCGGACGGACCGGCCCGCGGCTATAGACAAACAACTGTCAACAGTGTGGTCCTACCTCTCTAACCGAACATGGATATCAAACCGAGACATGACCGCCTCCCGCGGTAGTCCTCTCGCAAACATCCCTCAAAAGTATAGGAACGGTCGCGAAAGTAACAAATCCATAAAAGCCATAGAAATAGTTTTATATGTGTAATCGCGTTTGCGTAAACATTAGAAATCCATATGAAATGCAAATAATTGCACTGTAAGAGATGGCAAATTTAATGCCAACTATGAAGGATAGCGTTTTAAAACGTTGAAATCACTAAAATGAGTGTTTCAATCCTCTTGATATTGGAATGAAATTTTGGGCTTTCAATAATTTACGTAGGAGGGGTCGATATGTAACTTGTAAGCGTAAAAATAAAAACCCCTATTAATAGATATTTTTATATTACGTTTGTTATTTCAGTTGTCGTGACGGAGTACAATTCACCAATCCGTAAAAGACGACTAAGGGATATCTTGTGCACATAATAACTATGCAAGAGAAAGAAAACTGGAAATAGAATTCATCATTCATCATTTCAGCCCATATAAGTCCCACTGTTGGGCTCGAGCCTCCTCCATAATGGAAGGGTAATTGACCTACTATACCACGCTGGTCAGACGTGTTGGTATAGGGTTTTATTTCGAGTTTTCCTTCTCTCGCATAGATGTTATACGCGTTTTATATCCCTTAGACGTCTCGTACGATCACCCACGGGTAAGATAGGGTGGTGAATTGTATTCTTACTCCGTCACCACACGGATGAGAATAGAATTCCCTCCTCGAAATAAAAACCCGCCTCACCAGCGTGATAGGTGTTGCCTTCCCAATGTGGACAAGGCTTATTAAACCTAGTAGTGGAACGTATATGGACTGTAATGATGATATTTGTTATTTCCTACAAGACCGGGAAGGAATAGATAATAACAGCCTACTACATATATCATTACACAAAAATTGATTATAATTTCAGTCTTATATAGCTTGTAATAAGGAGTATAACAATGTGAATCATCAAAAGGTAAAACGAGAGCAACGGCGACAGTATGCGTGCGTATCTAGGTCAGTTGGTCACAACCTCGCGCTCGCGTGGGGGCCTCAACGTTGGGTTAATCTTGATCGTCTAGGGTATACCGCGTCTGTGATCTTGATCCAACACTTTCACCCTTTTTATTTTTCGTTCTTTTTATTAGGTAGTCCATTGTCTGGACACATCACGCCCAATCCGCCCGGAGCGATGGGTGGGCGATGTGCGGACCCATAACCTAACGTATTCCCTCCATCGCCATCGGGCTGACCACTGGTTCCGATTCCTTGATATCCTTGGCCGGCCCGGTGGGTTACCCTTTGTGGTATCGGCCCGTTCGACGCCCCGGCAACAAGACAGTGTTACCGGCGCATCGCTCTCTCTCTCTGCGGGTGGCGGACTAATCATGAACACTTTCACCCTTAGAAATAAATACATGTGTCGCTGATGAATGGATTGGTACATCAAAGACTTTCATGGGATTTTTTTTTGCTATGGTTATAATCTCTCTTCGTAAACCTCGTTTAAAGAAGTAGGTTAGTCTGGTACGATGTGAAGGTCATCGTGTGACCCCATAACCTACAATCATCTCTATCGTCATTGGATACCAATAGTTTGACCTTGGCGGTGCATTGGAATTGGGATCGATATCATAATACTTGGCACAGTGAATGTTATTTTCACATTAGAATTAATATCATCATTCAGCCTATATCAGTCCTACTGCAGGACCTAGGCTTCCTATATATTTCGCCACAAAGTGCGATCATATGCCGCCTGTATATATCGACGCCCAGCAACTTCACTAGGTGTTGGTCTACCTAGTGCAGGGGAGTCCTACACTGCGTCATCCGATACGTCATCACCAATCGAGATCCTTTCTTCCCCAGCGGTCAGTGGTATGTATTTAAAAATCAAAATATAAACATGACTAATATAACAGTTTCTTTCGTGTCGAGGTATATCTTATATATACTTATTAACTAAAATATAATAATTAATGTGATTACGGAGTAAGAATACTATTTACCACTCCCAATATTATCTGTGTATGTCGTAAAAGACGACTAAGGGACATAATATGCATATAACTCCTGCCTATGAGAAGGGAAACTCGAAACAAAACCCTGTACAAACGCGTCTGACTAGCATTGTATAGTAGGTCAATTGTCCTCCTATTATGGAGGAGGCTTGAGCCCAACAGTGGGACGTATATGAGTTGAGCTCAATATAATATCTTAGTATGATTGTTTACTCATAATGATTTATTTAGGTCATTGTAGCATTCAGACTTTGGAACCATCAATTAATTGCATGCCGCGGATACAATCCCTTGTTTAGTGGAAACTTGTTTGGTAATTTTATAACCGCGACCCGGTTCCAATTGTTCAACAGCGATTACTCATTACATGAATACTGTAGCAAGTCTAAATGTTTTGAATGACAATTAATTTGCTTTCATATTATTCTTTCATTTTTACAGCTAGAATAGTCAGGTTTTTTTTTTTAATTTTGTCTATATTTTAGCTCAAATACATCCCTGCGGCGTTTAGGCCTCCTCCGCAATAGGAGGGAAGTTGACCTACTCGCTACTATAACCTCGTCGGTTAGACGTGTTGACATAGCGTTCTGTTTCGAATTTTCATTCTCTTGCATTCAGAGGTTATCTGCATTAATCCCTTGGTTAGCGTTCACGACGTCTGCGGGCAAGGAAGGGAGTGGTGAATTGTATTCTTACTCCGTCCGATCCATCCGATCCAGTACAGGAGTGTCAAAGACTAGATGCCGTTCCCTGACTAGAGATTTAAAATAGCCCTGTTAGTATGTTAATATGGGACAAATCTTGCGAATTAAATTAGAACCACTTCCTGTCTTTAGATTAAGTTGAAATTTGGTTGACTTACATAACTTCGATGACAATGCAATAATGTGGTACCATGAAGCTGGTCTCAAGATGGCGTCGGCAGGTGGCTATAGGAACTCCTAAACTAAACAAGATAAAACCGTCGAGTTTAGACTCGTTTGAATAGTCTTGACAAGCACTCTTGTGCTACATGATAGCCATTTTCTTCGTTTTAGAGCATTTAAATAAAAACTTGTTTTTAAATATTTTTTTAATTAATATTTTTTTATCTATAAAGATAATATTTGACAAGAATTGAAACTAGTACCTCATTCTTAATAGTTGGTAGTTTTGGTAAAAATTATTATAATATTATAAGAAAAGTCTTTTGATAATTTATTATGGCCAATTAAATCGTTACCGTTTTCATTTATTGTGGGCAGGTATTAACTAAATAGTCATTTATCATCATCATCATCGCAGCCCACATACGTCCCACTGTTGGGCTCGGGCCTCCTCCATAATGGTCAGGAATTTGACCTACAATACCACGCTGGTCAGACATGTTGGCACAGATTTTCATTTAGAGTTTTCCTTCTTTTGCACAGATGTTATGTGCATATTATAGCCCATAGTCGTCTTTTATGACATCCACGGGCAAGATAGGGAGTGGCGAATTGTATTCTTACTCAGTCACCGACTCACCACGCGGCAAAGTATAAATAAGTAATACGGATATCTAAATATTCTCTTGTCATTAGACCATAAAAATATTAAGCGTAACCCTAATACCTACATGGAAATGTCCTCGATGTCCTTAAAGGTCATGCTCAATTAACTAAATGGTATATAGCTATTTGCGTTGATTGGAATGAAGCGAAATAGTGCATTTTATTTTAAGTGTATTATTGTTATTATTTACTCCATTTTGTATTTTTCGTGTGGTGATGGAATAAGAATTACCCTTTCTTACCCGTGGAAGTCGTAAAAGTCGACTAAGGGATATAATATGCATTTAACGTCTATGCAAGAGAAAGAAAATTCGATATAAAATCTTATACCAACTTGTCTGACCAGCGCGGCATAGTAGGTCAATATCCCTCCTATTACGAAAGAGGCTCAAGCCCACCCGTGGGACGTATCTGAGCAGAATTGATGAATGGTAATGGAGAAATAATATACCCTGAATAACGTTTGTCTCATTTTAATGTCTTTTAATTTATCATCATGATACGACGCAATACTGTTCGAGTCTCGTTCATGATACCACAACTTTCTGAGGAAATTCGCGTGTGATAGGTTTTTGGTGATACCTTTAATATCACAAAACCTGATTGCACGCATTCACACTCCCTTCACTTACTTCGCAGTACGCAGCATCATTGTTACTTATTATCTTACAAAACATGTACACAATTGTATATCTAGTAAGAAAAAAAAAAAGAAATTAAATATAATAGACCAGCCCGCTGAGTTTCTTGCCGGATCTTCTCAGTAGCGGTCGCGTTCCGATCCAGTGGTAGTATATTTTTTTTTGGAAATTGTAAACCTGATAATATGTAAGTGCCCTCTCGGGGTTTATGCATAATAAATAATTTGAATTTGAATCTGATGTGCTGTTTGCTCGTTTACTCGTTTGCCAGCAATAGCAATAAAATAAAAATAAATTAATATTCATCATCATCTCAGCCCATATACTTTGGGCTCTGGTCAACTCCACTATGGGAGAGAATTTGATCTACTATACCACCTGCTCGGACGTGTTGGCTTACGGTTTTGTATATAGTTTTCCTTCCCTGACATAGATTTTGTAAGCTTATAATATATAATCCCTTAGTCGTCTCTTACGACATCCACGGGTAAGATAGGGGGTGGTGAATTGTATTCTTACTCCGTCACCACACTGTTAATATTATTAAAATATTATTACCATCATCCCTTATTAAATTCATTTGGGGGACGTTCGTAACGTGTTTTCTATTTAATATTAATGATATTAAGTATATAAATATGCTGATAATTTTCAGTCGGCCGGCTGGCAACGTGGGCGGTGTCGCTTAAATGAATTTATTTTTAGTGTGTCGCGTCTATGACAGCCCTGGGCCTCAAGTATACAATTTGCGATTATTACTTTTGGAATTTACATACATGCTGGTCGCTATTTAAGACTAATTAGACTAATTATACGTTCACCGTGTGGTGATGGAGTAAGAATACAATTCACCACCCCCCTTTCCTGACCTTGGGTATTGTTAAAGACGACTTAGGGATTATAATATACGTCGACCACTGACGACAAGGAATTGTGCACCTGTGGTCGGCCCAACGACGAAGACGATATGCTACGGGTGGGTCATGGGGCCGCGCGGCGCCCCTCTCTCGCCTCGGACGGAGCCGGGCGGCGACTGCGTTGACCATGGAAAAAAAATAAATAAAAGGGATTATAATATACAAATGAAAAGAAAGCTCATACTGACCAGCGTGGTGTAGTAGGTAAATTTTTCCCTCTGTTGTGGTTTAGGCTCTTACCTAGCAGTAAGCTGAAATGATGATGATGGCGATATGTACTAGAGTATCAAATAAAAATCTGGTAGTAATGACATGTCATATGTCTCTTAATCAACTGATTAAGACACCCACGTGCAAGATTATCATCATCATCTCAACCCATACACTCTCCACTATTAGAGAAAAATTAACCTACTATACCAAGCTGGTCAGACGTGTTGGTATAGTGTTTAATATCGAGTTTTCCATCTCTTGCATAGATATTATATGCATATTATATCTCGTAGTCGTCTTTTACGACACCCACGGACAAGAGAGGGTGATGAATTGTATTCTTACTCCGTCACCACACGAATAACTGTACGTTTAATTGGCAGTAAATTTATTAGGAGTAAAGGCGTCCAGTATCTGATCATATGAGTCTAAATTAATAACGTACTAATAATATACTGTAGAAAAGAAATCTATATATCAGGGATGTTAATATTAACGATTATTCACATCAGATTATTCTTATTAGATTTCAGTTCAATAGTACTTACGAAGTACGAAGATTCGTGAACTTGAGAACCTGTTTCCAATAGTCAAACAGAATGGTACTTTGCATAAATTAATGCCAAATATAAATCAAAGGGCGTAATACAAAATGCGTACCAACTTATTACAAACTGTTTATACGCCAAAATATCAAGTCTCGCGAACGAAATTAAAATATTAACTTGTATTAAAATCAAGAACGCCGCTAAAAATTACATCGCGTTATCCTTACACGGTCTGCAATGTAAAATATACTTTAATGCGTTGAATTAAAGTTGTTTGTTCGATCAGTGTATGAATACAGTTAGAGGCCGCATAATCCAGGTCAGTAGGCCGACGGTAAGTATGCTTCGCGGATCCGACCGGTCATACAGCCCTGAACTTGGTCTGGGACTTGCTGTGTTATGTCATTCATACGTGACATAATGTACACGTAAATCTTCCGATACGGAAGCATTTAGATATAGAATTTCATTAAAATATAATAGAACTTCTGTTTTGTCTTCTTCGGTTTTCGTTTTTGCTATTGATTCTTCCAGTTCGTCCATTCATACATACCTTTCAATGTCCACGAGGATATCTCTTAGAACGGTTTGTGCCACCTGCATCTAACGCTTCCTGGCGACTTTTATTATCGTTAGTCCACTTGATGTGAAGTTCCGCACTGTGACGTTTTATATATGGTCGACAATTGGCAACTTCTAATTCCTCCATAGTTATCAGTTCTTCAATGATGTGATTTTCAATTTGATTTATTTTAAAATAAGCGTTGTTAGTCACACACGTTTAACTATTAATACTTCTTTTATATATTCCCTTTTTTTTTGTTATTTTTTGTCCTATCTTTCAGCTATTAATCAACTACAAAATAGTTATGAGAACTTTCTCTTTACCTCGTGCTATCACTGCAATCTCAAATTAAAATTGACAGTATTTACTGTGAACGTGGCTCCAATGCATTCACTTTCACTATTGTCATGACGAGTAATCGAATTGCAATCGAATTTATTAGCTCTGTTGATAACTAAGAAATATTTTTTACATCTTTTAATTTTACTAAAATCAGCATATTTCTGGTGTTAAAAGAGAACGCCCTACGCTAGGAAATAATCCTTATATTGCGGGGGACTTCACAAACATATAATTAACGGACACAAATTACACCCAGACTCAAAAAAAACAACTTGTTTAGACTTATTCGTTTTAAATTTACGATTTTGAAATTTATCAACACTTGATTGATGAATGATTTGAACTCGCATATTCGTTCATAAAAGTTCTGTATTCTAGTCGGAAGTTCAATATTTTATTTCATGAGCATGATTACCTACCTTAATGGAAGATCATGATAATCATTGATATGCTTAGCGTTGTTTAAAAATTTATAGGTCAAGGTGCATTCTATTACGACTAAGTTCAAAAACTTGGGCGTAAGTTGTATAATCGTCATTTGAGTATTTGTTATTTGTATTCATTAATGAAACTAGTTGAGTAAAGCAGTCATAACAATGAATCTACTACTAGTATTCCTAAGAAATCTTCGCATGTCTGATAATGGCGTATTAACTCAATAAACGCCTATTCAATTCCGCTTTAATGACTTGTACTATTTGAACGGGATCTTCCACGCCGACACATATATACAATTTATACTTTGTATTATGAATGATGAAGCAAATAACCTGTTTGCTATAATGGAAGTCGACAATCTCTTTAATGGTCGTTCCATTTTCTCACTATGCGTATTATGGTGTGCCGCAAGGCAGCGTAATGAGACCCAAACTATGGAGGTCAATATTGCATTGCTTGTGCTTATCATTTTATTACTCTTTGCCTGTGTCATGGACATTATTTGGCCATACAGGATAATCGTTTTTATTATTTAATTCTTAGCCCGTTACTAGTTCTGATAGGTCAACCGGCAGTGGGTTCAATGTCGGTAAAATGTTATAACAGCTCTTATTTCAAAGGCAGTTATGCGAATTGTTCTCTATTAAATCTATACCAATAAATAAAATTGGAGTGTCTGTTTGTAATGTCAAAATAATAGGCTTTTTTCATGCTCACACGGTTATTTGCACGACACCTATGCCTAAACTAGCAATTAAAAAATTTTTGTCTGTCTGTCTGTTTGTTCCGGGTAATCTTCAAAACGGCTGAACCGATTTCAAAAATTCTTTCGCCAATGGAAAGCTATAATATCAGAGCGTAAACTAGGCTATATTTTATCCCGGTATTCCCACGGGAACGGGAACTACGCGGGTAAAACGACTATAACCTATAACCGAAGCGAAGCGAGGGCGCATTGCTAGTAATATAATAAAAATGTATCTTGTGGTTAGTCGTAAGTCAATCGGAAGTGGTTCAATAAACGTATCTTATATATTGATAATGTAACCATTTAAACAAGTAATGAAAAAGACGGCTGGAAGCCGCTCTCCGATCCGATTTTTATTTTTACATTATTTTTTCTACTAGGTTCACAGCTAGTTTTTTTTTCAGCTAACAGTTACGTAGTCTCACTTTCGCTTATAGAAGTTGTCTTATCGTCTAGTAGCTTCTATAATAGTTTACATCTATGCTAGTCACGACGCAATATGTTTCGTTAAGTATCATCTAACTAAAGATTATTGAGTGCCATAAAAAATTAAATATTATTTGAGATTGTTCATTGTTTCTTTTGAAAATGTGTTGTGATGAATGATTGAAGCAATGTTTTCTGTTATTGTATAATATACTAGCTGACCCAACAGACGTTTTGTTCAAATCTAAAAAAATTGTAAAATTAATTCTCCTTGAAATCGATAGCAGCGCCGCCTACCGGTTCCAATAATTAATCTAAACTATTCTCATATCCACCGGAACAGCCACAAAAAAAGCTTTAAATTCGGTCCAGTCGTTTAGGAGTTCGATTACAAATACACGAACAGAAGATTTATAATGTACTAGCTGACCCAACAGACGATGTTCTATTCAAATAAGCGCCATCTACCGGGTCCAATTGAGAATCTAATCCATCCTCGAATCCGCTTGAACACGCACAAAAAATTTCATCAACATCGGTCCAGCCGTTTAGAAGGAGTTCAGTGACATACACACGTACACAAGAAATTTATATACATATAAAGATACGTAAAATAATTATTCATCAATATTTGCATTGCCGTACTGACATCTACTGTTGAACAACAGCACCAAGGAAATAATCCTTGTATGGCATGGGATTTGACAAACATATTATCAAGGGACACAAATTGCATCCAGACTCTGAACAATAATTTGTGAATTGGAAATAGAACCTGCGATAGCACGGTAGGTCGATAACCATTACGCCTACTGTGCAGTCGTAGTACCATTCTCTATAAATCCTTACAAAAAAAATCATGAGTCGTATGTACTAATTTAAAGTTATGTTATTATGAATTCGTTCATACCGGGTTGAGAGCCATCAGCGCTCACTCATTGACCGCGTTAAGCTGTCAAGGTCATCTGCGACCAACAGCTACACACACACACACACAAAAAAAAAATTCGTTCGTCGATACCGATAACAGTTAGAAACGAAAGGTTTTCGATTACCGACCACGAATAAGTCGACGCAGCGTAGGACGACTGCCTACTAGGTGGACAAACAACATCTTGAAAGTCGCAGGGAACCGTTGAATGCAAGTGGCATAGGGCCGTTCAGAGTGGCGTTCTCGTGGGGTCTATGTTCATCATCATCATCATTTCAGCTTATCGCCGTCCCCTGCTGGACGTAGGTCTCCCTCATATTACGCCACAAAGTGCGGTCCTGTGCCACTTGCATCCAACGACGCCCAGCAACTTTCACCAGGTCGGCGGTCCACCTAGTGGGGGGGCGTCCTACACTGCGTCGTCCAATACGTGGTCGTCACTCGAGAACCTTTCTTCCCCAGCGGTCTATGTTCAACAATGATAAAATTGATTTTTTTTAATTTATATAAAATTATAGATGAATTAAAAGTTAAACAGGATAAACATTTTTATTGGTAATATACAAGATTACAATTATTCATTTGTATTACAAAGAGAAGACAAATGTTTTCTCTCCTTTTCTGAATACAGACTTACAAAATATTTCATTTAAGTCTAGAAAAAACATTCCAGACGGCTTAAATGGTTAGATTTAATATGTTGCTTTCAAATCTTGTTACGTTCTACTTCTCAAATCTAGGATAACTAAATTAATTTACCTAAATACTTAAGATCAAAAACAAACCTTAATATTACAAGGTTCTATTTATCTCAACAAACTTTGCTCAAGAATTGTGTTAAGGTTTCATAAATGTGAAGATTTATTTATTGCTTAGATTCTAATTTACTTAAAACATGATTTGAATTGAAATTCATAACAAAGGAACGAACAAAAGTGTTGCTAATTTTCAGTGTAGTACCTACAAAGCCCAGTGCAGTCTTACGCTGGTAAGGTAGAGGCTCTCAAAAGGTATTCCACTTCCTCCGTTTTAATATTATTTTTCATTGCTCCAATTCTCTTCTCTGCTACAATATGTCGTAGCATGATATTGTATAACTTATAAACTTCCTCAATAAGTGGGCTATCCAATACTAAAAATTTTCAACTCGAACCAGTAGTGCCTGAGATTAGCGTATTCAAATAAACAAACTTCGGCTTTATTGTATAAATAAATATCCTAAAAGAGTGATGCTGCCAGTTCTCCTAGATCACAGTCGGTTTTTACGACTACTATGGATAAGTAAATAGTGTATTGTATTATTGACTTGTTGAAGATAGGCCATAAAAAATTTAAACGTTTCCCTTACATTTTTTATTCATAGGTAATATAAAATTAATTGTCCAGCGTGTAAATCGAAACTGTAACTATCGCCTTAAAAAAAGTACTGAAGGTTATCCACTTAACTGATGGTACAGTACATACATTCAAATACCTTGTTTGAGACTACCGGCTTTCCCATAACGGAATTAATTTTTGTCTTACACAATTTACCAAGCACTTTCTACTACGTGTTTTGGATAGTCTTCGTTTGAACACAAAAAAAAAATATCTGCCAAATGCGAGTCTGATTCGCTTACGTAGGGTTCCGTGGAGCAAACATTTGTGCTTATATACTTTGTAAAAACTTTCTTAATAAAAACAATATATGTGTCGTAATCTATATATATAAAAGAAAGTAGTGTTAGTTACTACATTTATAACTCAAGAACGGCTGTACGGATTTGACTGAAAATTGGTGGGGCAGTAGCTTAGAACCAGGAGACGGACATAGGATATTTTTTATCCTGTTCTTCATCTTCTTCTTCTTAATGGCAATTTATCCCGTTCCATCGCGTTCCCGTGTGACGTGCCAAAAATGTCAAATAGATTTTATTTTTTTGTTTCTGTTTGTCCATTCGGACAGGCAAAGGCATCAAATACCATACAGCCAAGTCTGATACAATTTTCTCCATATTATTTAAAATTTATTTTTATAGAATATCTTATTCTTCTTCTAGCTTATCACTCTTGAGTTTGACCACGTTCCCGTATGACGTGACATTAAACGTCAAAAAGGATACAGGTCAATATAAATGTGGTATATATAACAAAAACGTGTCTGTCATGTAATAACAAAATGCAAATGACAACTAATTAAGTATGGTTGAAAATTTGATAATTATAATTTTGTCAGTCTTTATTCGAGATTTTACGGCATTACAAAATGTCATGTTGCGCTTTTAAATTTTATTAATTACTTTGGTGTTTTACAGTGTTATATTGAATAATTTTGCTGGTACTTTATGTAATTTAACGCAGAGAATATTCGGAAGTGCAGTGAATATGATTTAATTGTGAATTCCGTGCAATTTCATGTTCTGCAAAATTGCCAGAAAAACATTGATTTGGCTATCAGCTCCCGATCAATGGCAACGACTAAGACTATTATGACTATTATTTATATAAAGACATATAAATGTGTTTTTCACTTGACACTGGCACCAATAGCTCATAATATTGTAGCTTATTGCCAATAAAAAAGAAGAAGAAGAATTTTGTCAGAAATCAATAATCAGTAATTTGTATTCTCTTTGAATCATCACTAACAATGCCGCGACCAAGACGATTAAACCTTTCCTGGCAGTGCCGTAATGGTTTTTCTATTAGAGACTATATCTTTGGAAATTTAGAAAATATATTAATGAAAAAAAATACAGCGATACGAAGTTGGCCGGGTCAGATATAGATATTTGAAAGGTAAATAAGTTTTATGTAATTTTAATCACATAAATGTCCACCGAAATAATGAAAACCGTTTCAGTGACCTACTTAATTGAACAGGAGTAATACGTCAGATTAAGGGCTATATCCTGCCGCTCCCTGGTCAGATCATACAGCCTATCGAAAAAAAAACTATTAAGAAAACGGATCAGTAGAACACTACTTTATTGCTGTGGTCTGTACACATTCCATTCTTTTCGTTCACGGCGACAGATAGAAGCGGCGCCACCGTGCTTCCTCGCCATTGAGCCAACCACTAGTACCGATTCGATACCGATTTTTTGGACATGCTGCCTCGTTACACCTCATCCATTTCGTCCCTAGCCATGCAAGAGCGGCCTCAAAATCATACTCCAACCGTAAACAGACCAAGTAGTATAGGTACCTGCCCTAACACACACTGCATACGGAACTCCAAACGCAAGAATTACCAGAACAAAAGATAAACATGTTCTATTAGCTTGAACATTTAACTATTGCTACATAATGTACAAATGAAAGTTCTATTATAAATTGCTATGGATAAACTCTTATAGCAAAAATATCTTTTAAAGATATAAATAGTATGGAATGGGGCCGCGTTTGTTTAGTTTTTTTATCTGATGCGGAAGATGATATTCTTATACGGCCAAAGTTCGATTTCGTAAGTAGAGTAAGTAGGTAATTTATCAACGTTTTTTCGCGAATAATTCACAAATTAGCCGATCATCATCAGCTCAGCCCATATACTTCCCACTGCTGGGCTGGAGCATCTTCCCCGATGTAAGGAAAATTTACTTATACCAGGCTAACTAAGACGGGTTGGCATGGAGTTTTATTTTAGAGTTTACCTTCTCTCGCGGTTATATGCGTATAATATTCTTTAGTCTGTATTTAAGACATCCACGGGAGGAAGAAAGGAAAGCACGAAAGATTTTTTTAGTTTACTTTCGCTTCTTGATCCTTCATTTATTGTAGTAAATCAGTGTCAATCAATTTCCACGTGTGGTAAGAAAAGAATTCCCCAGCCCCTATCTTACCCGTGGGTGTCTTAAGAATTGTCCGAGGGAAATGTTATACCTATAACAGCTATGCAAGAGAAAAAATCCCGAAACAAAACTTTACAGCAATACGTCTAACCAGCGTGCTATGGTAGGTTGTTTTACCTTTTATTGTAGACTTGCAACCCGCCCTCGCTTCGCTTCGGTTTCAGTCCCCTTACCCGCGTAGTTCCCGTTCCCGTGAGAATACCGGGATAAAATATAGCCTATGTTACTCCCTGATATTATAGCTTTCTAATGGTGAAAGAATTTTTGAAATCGGTTCAGTGATTTAAGCGTGAAAGCGTAACAAACAAACAAACATCCTTACTTTCGCATTTATAATATTAATAAGGATGAGACTCGGGTGCAGCACTATGACGCGCATTAACTTTGATGATAATGATAAAGTTATGGTTTGGAACTCGCATTTACTTGACAGTAAAATGCTCGACGGCAATGGTTGATATAGTACGTAACAAATGGGATAGCCTTAGCAACAGGCTGACCTTGCGGTAGCGATAATTTCGTGAAACGGCAGATTCAATGTCATGCAAAAACATTGTTAAGCCACGCCTACATAGTTTGTAACGCAACTAACACATCTTGTCGTAATCTTATCATAGCGAAATGCTATATAGTATACTAGCAGCGCCCTGCGGTTTCACCCGCAGTTCCTCTTCCCGTGGGAATATCGGGATAAATTATAGCCTGTGTGTTATTCTGACATGTAGACATGTTGTGAAGTTTCATCTAAATCCATTCAATAGGTTTTGCGTGAAAGAACAACAAACATCTTCACATACAAAATTTCGCCTTTATAAAATTTGCAACATGTTGCCATCCATCTATAATAAATAATGTTATGATATATAAAACCATATGTAGATGGAGTAAAGATATAATTTAACACGTGAGTTGCGCGTGGATATCCTAAAAGCCGATTAAAAGATAGGTAATATGCAGATATCACCTATGAAATGAAATGCTATAACAACCTTGATTGCCCAGATGGCGTAGTGATTAAGATATCGACTTACCGTGCCAGTGTCGTGGGTTCAAATCCCACGTAGGACCATTTGTGCGAGCCATAAATTGCTGTTCTGAGTCTGGTTGTAATTTGTGTCCGTTAATTATATCTTTATAAAATCCCCCGTACTTCAAGGATTTCTTCCTTAATGCAGGGAATTGTCTTTAAAAAGAGAAGCTGTCCGACCAGCGTAGCAGGTCAATTTGCCTTTCACTACAGAGGAGGCTCAAACCCGACCATGGAATATATATGACCTGAGATTATGAAGATCGTTTATAAAGAAACCATTAATAATCATTTGCTTAAATTTTGCGTAACACAATTGATGTAATTACATTCAAACATTCTAAATAAGCAAATTATAAAGTGGCTAGAGAGAATTGAAGAGATCATTTCTGTCATTAGTTACAAAGAGTGAACAATTATTTGCCCATACCAAAAATAAATCGTATAATTTTAAAGTAATTATAAATATTTATGCTGTATCGTAATCGATAATTTTATTTACACATATTTTTTTAATGGCTTTTGATGTCAAAATCTTTAATCAATAAGTTATTGTAGCAAAAATGTACATATTTCTTTGTTTTACTAAGATATACTTTGCAATGATGCAACGCCCTAAGCCGAGGTTCGTACCCACAGGGGTGCCCCTGGGGCCCCGTTGCTTATAGGTTTTGAGTTGAGAACTCTCTGAGCATAACTAGTTAATGTAAGTGTTTAACCGGCCATCTGAGGCTAACTATTCCAAACAGAAAGAAAAATGTCGTGCGAGTTAAGCCTGAGGCTTTGCCGCTTATTTACGTCCCACTATTGGGCTCGAACCTCCTCCACGATGGAAGAGAAATAACCTACTAAACTAGTCAAACGTGTTGGTATAGAGTTTTATTTTGAGTTTTTTTTTTTAAGATATATGCATATTATATCCCTTGGTCGTCTTTTTCGACACCCACGTACAAGTGTTGAATGGTATTCTTACTCCATTACCTACCGCACGGCCTATGCCTTAACAGATTCAATACAAAAATGTGTGATATTGCACTTATTAGTTGGTTTTTACAGCATAACTTCCTGGCAAGCAGAACACGCTATTATATATACTGCAGTAATAATATGAACAAGACTTAATAATGTCAAAGTGATCCTCTCTAGCTAATATTTTCATGAAGTTGCGACTTTAGCGCACAGCGGGAACGCACGTTGCCAAAGTGCTTACATAAATTACAACGAAATATTCTTTTTAAAATAGCTCGTTTTTGTCTTCATTCGTTGCTATTGGGTTAGTTATATACGCATTATAACTTGAATTATTTCTATTAGGAAATGAATAATGCCCAAATTCCGTTAACATTTCAATTTTTATTCATAAATATCACACTTGAATGAAATAGATCTCGGCTCATATACGTCCCACTGCTGGACTATATAGCCTGCTCTACAAGGGGACAGAAATTGTCTGACTATATTATGCTGGTCAGACGAGTTGACGTTTTTTTATGGGTGGGCTATGCTAAGCGCAGACGAGTTGGCATAAGATTTTATTTCGATTATTTTTTCTCTTGCATAAATGTTGTAAGCCTATTACAATCCCCTAACTGTCTTTAATGGTGACGCCTTTAATATCACCGAACCTTATTGCACGTATTCACACTGCCTTACGCCTCGTTCACGACCTTGCCGCTGTGAGCGGCGGCTAAACGCCGAGCGGCGCACAGTGGGAAAATCGCGTATGTTTCGTCTCAAAACTCCGTATCTCAGTTGTTTCAAAACAAAATGAGCTGTAATTTTGCACACATATACTTGAATGTTTAAAGTTTAAATGAAACTTTGATTTTAAAAAAATCTGTATATAAATTAATTAAAAATACATGAACTATATAAGAAAAAAATACAAAATATGCTTGTTTAATTTACATAAAATGGTAGAACATGGTAATAACATATTATAAGCGTATACTGCTACTATATACTGTATATACTAAAATGGCAGACCAAACTAGAAAAAAAAAATTGTAAATAATAATACTTTTACGGATTATATTGCGTTTGTATTAATTATTTATATATGTATTATATATTAATTTATAAATTTTTTCCATTACAACGACTTTCACATGAAACAGTTTTGAGACGGCTTTTTATGGGGCTTTACCAGCGTGCGCCGCTCGGCACGCCGTGCCGCTCGCCGCTAAGACCAAAGTCGTGGCCAGGCCGTTAACGTTCTTTACCGTAGGCAGTAGACTAGCGAAGGCTCATAAGCGGCAGTATCACTTAACATCACGCGTCGACCCAACCTTCTAAGTCCCAACTTTCTGAGGGTGTTTGCGAGTGATGGATTTTGATGATGCCTTTAGGTTCACTATTCATGGTATGCATATCTTCCTTCATGGTAGGCAGAGGCCTTGCAAAGGTACATGAGTGGCAGCAACACTTACCACCAGGCGTACTGTTTGCTCGTTTGCCACCGATTGTAATAAAAAAAAACCTAATTTTCTCGATAAATTCTCATGTTGTATATCCATTAAGCATTACTTCAAAGCGCATTCAGTCTTTTATTCTGTTGTAACATGGAAGAACCTATTGCTACATTATTATCAAGGTTATGGCGCATTTGAATATGCCTTTTATATTTAAAATTAATTTTAACTGACTTATGCGAGGTTCAGAAGGAATTGAGGTTCTCAATTTGAATGTCTATATAAGATATATATGTATATTCGGTATCATAACGTCCTCATATGTAGATTTGTACCTTTACAAAATTGTTTATATTTTGCTCAAATGATGTTTACTGCAAAATAAGGGACCATTTCAAATTTTTTTATAGATCTGATGAAGCTTCTTCTATAAAAACGCAAGTATGTTTTCTTCCCTACTATGGGAATAACACATTTTTGGATAAAATATGTTCGCCTAAGAATCATGTAATGCCTTTGTTTTTTTTTTTTATTTGATTCGTAAGTTGAGAGTAGTCCAATATTTAAACTTACAAGTTATATGTATCTGTTAAATATTATTACCTTTTATAATATTATGTAAAAAGAAATAGATGCATGCATGATATGTAAAAGAGATACAAGCTCTGAACTAAGAAAACATTCATTTTCTACAACGGTTTAGGTATATTTACTTTGTTACTACCTAAGCAAGCTGCCAAAAAATGTAGTTTCCAACGACCTAGATACGTTGCTTCAACATAATAAAACAATTTAAACTTTATTTTCTTCGAAACACGATACAATTCACCTCGTAGTTTATCGTCGCAGAGAAATGTCGACTTTACCAACAAATCCTATAAAGTTTATTATTGAATAGATGTATTGTAGCCGTAACCTTCCGCAAGACTGAGGCTGTGGCCTCGCTCCTGCCATGTTCAAGGTTTGATTCCTATTAGCTGCATGCAAACAAATTTCAACTCTAAGTATTACGCTATTAAAATAATTTTAAAATGGTTTTAGTCTCAGTGAAAATTGTTGTCTTATTGTGTTTTTAACGGTTCGCAAATTTTGCCAATTGACGCTCATGGACTTAACATACCAAGGGCATAAACTGTTATCTAGCGTGAGAATTTGCGTATAATTCGCGGTGTAACTGTATAACCATTCAAGATTTGCCACTTTTCATTAAGCGAGATCTAGTCAAGATCTAGTTGATTAAAAATTTCAAAATAGCCTTAGTATTAAATAGATTTTTTTCTAAGTCAGCACAGTTATTATAAGTATACACAGAATTCCAATCAGTTCAAAATTTCATATTAAGAAAAAAGTTTATTACCTTGAATATTCCGTTTGATGATGCAATAAGAATACAAGTCACTACTCCCTATTTTGACCGTTGATGTCTTAAAAGACGACTATGGTATATAATACGCGTATAACATCTATGCAAGAAAAGAAAAACTCAAAATAAAACTATACTAATCTGTCTGACCAGCACGGTAGAGTAGGGTCAATTCCCCTCTCATTGTGGAGGAGTACTTTGGATACTAAGTCAGCGCGCAGTTATACCATTGAGCTCCAAGGAGCTGAGCCGATACCGAGTGCTAAAAGATACGCTATTAATAGTTTCCACATTCATTTAGTGCAAAAGAACTGCTCGTATCAATGATATCTTATGATTATTTAATCTAATTAGATAATAATGCGAGTATATACATATGTAGATGTTTTTAGATTACAATAGGCGCCTCAACTTTCGACCATTCTGTTAGCAAATATCGAGATGATACATTTACTTAACGATTAAGAAATATTTGAGACAACGAACAAAATCTTAAGTAGATATTTATCTAGTCCAGTGCTGAAGGATTAAGAATGTAATTCATCGCTCCAATTCTATCCTGTGGGTCTAATCTCAAGACAAATAATTTTCCGTGTGGTGACGGAGTAAGAATACAATTCACTAGTGCCTCTCATACCTGTAGTAAATGACTAAGGTATTGGAATACGCGGATAACATCTAGAAGCAAGAGAGGTAAACCTGAAACAAAACCCTATGCCAACCCATCTGACCAGCGTGATGTAGTAGGTAATTTTTCCCTGCATTCTGGAGGAGGCTCGGGCCTAACATTACGACGTAGGCGAGCTGGTTGAAATAATAACATTTTATAATAGAAAAACTCCGTAACGAGCTTCTTTTCTGTCTCTAATCGGATTATATGACCCGCCAGTCCTCCAGAGTGACAATAGTTTCGTCAGAGTGAAAATTTACACCCTGGGACTAGAATGCGAAACATCTGCTTGGCAGGCATTCAATATTCCCCAATAAGACACCGTTACACATACCTAAATGTTTATATTATCAAATATTTATTTTACTTTGTGACTTTGAATATTAAATATTTTCACAAGCGTACTTTATATATCAAGGTGAAATATAATTACCCAAAGGGTTTACAAGGTTCATTGCAAACATGTTTTTATTAGAACACGTGTTCTACTCAGGAAGAGAGGTTTATGCTGTTTTCTCTGAACCTTGAAACGAGCTAGATAGATTAGAAAGAGCGAGATAGATAGATAACAAAGCGAGGCCACGCTGCATTGCTTTATCGTATAATAAATTGGTTTCACAAGGTATTACTTGGTACATGTGTACTTGATAAATGATGGTCTTTTTAAAATAGAATTGGCATTTATTTTGCGTGGGTGTGTTTAGTCCTAAGTATAGACGCCCGCTTTTTTTATATCTCGTAAATAGTGAGCGTATCAAAACTTTTAATATGCTAGGGAATTCTTCAATCTTTATTTTTGAACATTTTTCTTAGCATATTGAAATAAAAATTGTTCTGTATCCAATGCGAGTCTTCAGGTTTATTTTTCTATACTGGTGACTGATGTTTATTTACTGTCCTTCCATACCACCTTTTTATGGTAGGCTAAGGTTTGGACACATCCCGCTAAATTTGTCCGGGGTGACGGATGGACGGCGTGCGGCTTCATAACCTCCCGTGTTCCCTCCCCATTGCCATTGGGCCGATCACCGGTACCGAGTCCTCGACATTCGTGGTTGCATACAACATCCTTTCAGCCCATATACGCCATACTGTCGGGCTCGAGCCTCCTTCAAAATAGGAGGGATGACCTTACTATACCATGCTGGTTAGACAGATTGGTATGGGGTTTTATATCGAGTTTTCTTCTCTTGCACAGATCTCATGCGCATATTATATCTAGTGTTGCCCAAATGCAAGACCAAGACGAGACTTGGACCAGTCTTGGTCTTGGTCTTGCAACAGCACACCTGGTCTCGTCTTGGTCTTGGTATTGCACACTCGAGTCTTGGTATTGGTATTGCAGCAAGAGTCTCGCAAAGTCTTGCAAGTCTTGCAGTTGGAATAACGTAACAGTAATTTATCATGGCAATGTAAAATCCAACTAAATTAATCAAATATCATCCTATCCTATCTATCCATCTGCTAGCCTATAGTCCACTATTGAATATAGCCTTTACCACTGGGAAAAATTACTCTCCTATTCCCCTGGTGTTACATTAGACAGAGTTACTATTCCTATGACAAAGGAAGGAATTTCGACCCTGTTTTCTTAAGACGTCACCACACGGGGCAGTTGGTACAATAAATTTTATGTCATTTAACATTCCCCTTTTCCAACAATAAAGATTTTTTCAATTTGATTAGCAAGCGACGAAGTTATTTGACCACTGACGACAAGTCGCCCTGCTCTGGTGGTCGGCCCAACAACGAGGCGACGTGGGTACGGGTGGGTTATGGGCAACGCGCGCCATCCTTTCATCGCCCCGGACGGAATGGACCGCGCGTGTGCTTACCATAGCCCACCCATAAAAAAAAAATAATGGCTTCCTAACATCATTGCCTCGGTCCGATTTGATACGACATCCACGGGTAAGAGAGTGGTGAATTGTATTCGTACTCTGTCCCTACACGGACATTTATTTAGATTAATTGTAGGCATATTTCTATGTCCAACAGTGAACGTCGTTGGGCTAATGAATAAACGGTTATATAAATATGTATAATGGGCAAGAGTACTCTCGTGATTACGGTATTTTTGTCCTTAAGCCTTTCCGAAGAGTAATTCTGAAAAGCCAACACCAATAGATGGATATCGCAAGACTGATTTGACTTGCCGTATAGTGACGGAGTAAGAATACAATTCATCACCCCATATTTTACCCGCGAGTGCGAACCCACGACTAAGGGCTATAATATATAACATCGGTGCAAGAGAAGGAAAACTTGACATGAAACCCTGTAACAACACGGCCGATCACCATGGCGATTCCCCTCCGGCCACAGCCGATTTCCCTCCTATTATGTAGAAGACACCAGCTCCACCGTATATATGGTGATTTGAATTAAATGCAAGACCGCGAGACTCTTGCAGGTTCAGTCTTGGTCTTGCTCAAGTCTTGCAGGGCCAGTCTTGGTCTTGGTCTTGCAAAAATTAAGCGGTCTTGGTCTCGGTCTCGCATTTCTCGCAAGACCAAGACCAAGACTTTTTTGGGCAACACTAATTATATCCCTTAGTCGTCTTTTACAACATCCACGGGCACGGTAGGGAGTTCTAAATCGTCTTCTACTCCTCAGGTCACCTCAGGAAACGTAACTTTATTATGTATTTATGTTTAAAGGTGATATTAAAGCAATACGACTGTACCGTCCTCTTTAAGACATGTTCTTGAACATGTGAGACGTTTTGTTTTATTTATGAAACAACGGGATTCCTCATGTCAAACGTTCGCCTCCGCATGAAGGTCAATAGTAAATTACTTCTAATTTTATATACACTAGACGCTATTATATTTATTCAAATAATTTTAATGAGGATTGTGTTATTCAGTGGAATCTGGCTCTTTTTTTACTGTCGCGGAGTTTCTCGAGATATCACATGGTTTGGAAACTTAAAGTCCCCAGTCTGTAAAATATTTGCATACGCAACTTTTAAAGTCCAAAACAGAAAAAAATGGCCTTAGTACTAAGTACGCATGTCAGAAGTGAAACATTTTTGGTTCCATGTGTTTTTATTAGTATTAAAAAAACTCGATCTTTCTCACTCGCTTGCTCCCTATTCTCGCCCTATGGCTGTGCTTCGTGCTATGTTCGCCCCCTTTCTCACTCTCTCTCAGTCGGTCTCAATCGCTCTCTCGCTCTTATTCGACAAAAACGCTGCATATCTTCGTGACGCTAAATTGCGTTTCATCCGTAAAAAATGTACCCTCATGCGCGCAAAGAAGTTTCACTTCAAAAAAAGTCCACACAGGTATTGGTCAGGTCACGCAAACAAACACTCAACACTCTAACACAAAAATGGAAAAGCGAACTCATCACACAAAAGCACATCCTTCATAATTCAATTTATTAATGTTATTTATATTGTTATCATTGTTATTGTAAGTTATTTTTATTCCTTTTCTTTTTGTTATTATTTCTTTCTTATATGTTTGAGGAAAGGGGTTTGCTGAAAACCAGCCCTGCATAATTTCTATGCAGCACAATACTGAGCATTCCCCTATTGTCAAAATTAATTAAAAACATGTATTATAATTATTAGTTATTATGTGACAATAAATGCTATTCTATTCTATTCTATTTAGTGGTAATTCATACTCAATACTTTGTGATAAGCTTTTTGAATGCCGGTGATTCCTGTAATCGTTTTTCCTAAATTTGAATCCATGATTCGACGGTCCTGGGCATTGGGCTCCAAGTTAATCAAACGTGTAGCACTTTATTTGATTTTGTATGCATATTATGTTCCTTAGTCGTCTTTCGCGACAACCACGGGCTAGATAGGTGTTTGTAAATTGTATTCTTACTCCGTCACCACGTGTATAACCATTAATCTTTAGCTCGAACTGTAGTTTGATTACAACTATTATATTCTGATAAAACTTCCTAGCAACAAATCTGTGTAAATAAATCTATTTCTATCTAATTGTTGCATACAAACGTGCAGTTCAATAATACAGTACATATTTGCATATCTATACATAGCCGTACGTTCTTATCTAAAGGACACTGCGGAGAGAGGTCGTCGTTGATAACAGGGGTTGGTAAAAGTTAATAATTACCTAGCGCGACAACATTTTAATTTACGTATATTATATATTTTAAATCGCTATCCTCCTTGAACTGAAACCCTATACCAACATGTCTGACCAGCATGGTATAGTAAGTCAACTTCCCTCCCACTGTCGAGGAGGCCCGAGCCCAACAGTGGGACGAGTGTGGGCTGCGACGACGATGTATATCCTTTCCAATCTGTGGATGTGGTAAAAGACGACTAAGGGATATATTATATCCCTTAGTCTTCATAATGGGAGGGAAATTGACCTACTATTCCACGCTGGCCAGTGTTGGAATAGGGTTTTGTTTCGACTTTTCCTTCTCTTGCACAGATGTTATATTATAATATCCCTTAGTGAAAGTGACTTATGTTAAACAGTTTGCAAGTCACCTGTGGGGTAGTATACTATACGGACCTTGTAGCAACACGAGAAAATTTCCGTGCGTTCATGCGTTTCTGCCATACCTACTGTAGCAATCAATCTTAACGCTTACATATAGGCCCCGTTAAGCTCTTCCGTATCCGTGGTGTCGTACTGCTGCGCTATCGTGGCTGTACTCCTGTTTACTTATTGGCTGACTAGTCATTTTGTTTTCCTGTCTCCCGCTTTGCCTAGGAGGGAAGTGGAATCTCTCTTTCCAACTCCTCCTCTTTAATCTTTTCTAATTAAATTTGTTGCGGGTCCCAAGACAATTAAAATCATATCCCGGGACTGCCTGAGGGTCAAACCTCGGTGTCATTTATGGAGACCATTGTGGATCCTGGCTTACAGGAGTTACAATGGTGGGAATGTGTGGTGGGATTAGTCCCATAAGAAAAATATCCCTTAGTCGTCTTTTACGACATGCACGTGTAAGATAAGGAGTCGTGAACTGTATTCTTACTCTGTCACCACACGGAAAAGTATGATTTATATGTATACGCTTATGTATTTATGAATATATGTATATATATATATATATATATATATATACAATTTCTTTTTAATTATTCTCGTCGATATGTATAAATCATATAAATATCTATTATATGCGAATATTTTAACATTACTAAATACAATTTACAACGTTTGTATTAAATGTTGTTTACAATGGTGTCGTAATATGCCGGTGCTAATATCGGTCGCCAAGGTTCCTCGCGCGGAAGCGGCGCTCGCGCACCCGCTCGGCGACTCTCGGCAAACATCGGAAACGATCGGCTACACTGTGGAAATAAGACATTTTACTCTGCGCGAGTTTTCACGTGTTTCACTTAGGGTTGCCGCGTACTAAATTATTATTTTTTACTTTGTGTGTTTAATGTATTTTATGAGTCTTATTCAATCCACTTTAATAAACTGACATATTGATTCTTTTTTTTTTTAATCGTAATAGTGTCGTAGTGTGATTCGGTTTCAGAGCCAAGGTTTTCAAGGATTTCTTGTTAGAAAACTGTAAGTAGTAACACGAAAAGTGGCAGTGAGGCTAGTTTTACCTTTTTTTTACCTCGAATGTGAAAGTTTCATCGCGATACATTGGTGGGTTTTTGCAACAACGAGTATCTATACATTTACTAGGAATGCATTATGTTACTGGCACTGTCTGTAGGCATATAATAATAACAATACGCCCAATGTTGGACATATACCTCTCCACAGAATGCCACACGGAACGGTCATGTGCCACTTGCATCCAGCGGTTCCGTGCGACTTTCAAAATGTCGCCAGTCCACCTAGTATAATATGCTTATTTAATAAGTTATTAAATTTAAATTAACACAATGTTGTTAAGATTTTTAACTGATTATTCTTTGTTGAATCATTTTAATAGCAATTAGCTAGACATTCATCCATCTGTAGGATATATAATTCTGCTTACCATTTTGATTAGAAAGTCGTAATAATATAGAAGAAAAAGGTAATAATTTATCTTAAGAATTTCATTGCCAATATATAAAATTTGAGTGCTTATATTTGTAGCCGCTGTTATGACGTCGACGATGACCACGTGGTCAGTAACGAGGGCGGAGAGGGCGCTCAGCTGTTCTATGCCTTCCACTCACTTGCGAACACTCGTTAATTAATCCACAAAAATTTACTTCTGGGATCGGCGAACAAAATAGAAACGTTATTTATATTGGTCTATTTTTTTTATATTTTCTATAATATTGAGCGAGTCGCCCTTTATATTTATGCAAACAGGTATACGTTTAGAATAGGATAAAACAAGATTTTGCCGATCGTACGTTTGAATATCTCTTCCCGTTTGATGGCCATTAAAATGAATGACGAATATCTTTATTGTTAAATGAATATTTAATATAGATGTTATATCGATGCAAGAGATGGAAGATTCGAAATGAAACACCATGCCAACCCGTCCAGCTAACTTAAGTGATTGTAGGTCATTTTCAGCTGAGATGATTGAAGATTTATTGTAACAATCGCCTTTAATTATTCAAGATCAAGGTTAAGCTATTCGAAATAAATCGACAACCCTACCCCTCAATATACATAACAATATATAAGTCTATTTCAGTGGTTTTTTTTTTTAAAGAAACGACCAGTCTGAATCGTTTTGTATTAAGCGCTGATAACGTTGTGTTGGTATTCACATGAATAAATCACTTGATATATGAGCGACTGTCTTATATTAGATAATAAATAATATGCGTTGCATTCAACTTGAATTTTATTATCGCACGTGTTTTAAAACTAGTCATTTGTCCATCTTGGGGGATGTTATATGGCGCGATTATGCGCCTGATGCCGCCCTAGCCAAGGCCGCGGGTGACTGGACCGGGGAGTTAGTCTATCACCCGCCAAGAGACAGACCGCGCGACGAAGACCGACGTCCTCCCCGAGGAGGGAACGTCGGTTATATGGAGCTCTGTAACTGTGACCGAAATTATCGGATAGAAATGGAAATATAACCGAAACCGGTACAAAAGTCTTGGATGTTTTCGAATAGGGTCGATGTCTGTATGAGACAGGTTATGATATGTTTTCTATCTACCAGCCGACCTGACAACCTAAACACAAGCTTCTCTAAAGGGAAATAAGAGTAGGTCAATTTCTCTCCCAAGGTGGAGGAGTCCAACAGTGGACGTATATGGGCCGAGATAATAACGCCGACCTATTATTGCCTACTTTCTTAAAGAAATTCATCGTTTTATTATTTTATTATCCATTAATGCTATTTAGAATTTATCATGCTAGCGATTAAATGAAGGAAATGCGATGAGTCCCATTGATTTTCTTCAAGGTCGATTGTATAGCGAGCAACCGTATTGTTTAGTTTCATCGCATATAAAGCAGGTACACCGACCTACCTATTATGTTTATATAAGGGCAGGTTTCGTAGGCAAACATTACCTATCTATATTCTTATTGTAATTGAAGGAGTTAATAACGATTTGACTACGCTGATCTTAAGAACAAATCCCCTAATATTCTTTTTATACCATAGTTGTATTACTAGCCGGCCGCCTTCCTGACGTCAACTTTCCTTGGGAATGTAATTGTTGACCTGACAGTATTAAAAGGGTTTGGCCCTGGATGTAAGGCTCTTAGTGTCTTTTACGACACTCACAAATAATGTATGCTTTGGTAATATTCGTATTCGCTACCACACATTATCATAAAATCAGTGTCATATCAAAAATATGTGTGCTTTGCATAACAGTATTTATCGAGTAATTTCTATATAATTGATTTTGTTTAGATTTTGGTAGTTTTAATATAATAATAATGTGTTTTAGTCGGTCATTTAAAATTTTAATTATGTTATAATATCCTTATTGATAATACATAATGAATTCTGACGTTTACGCGAGTATTACACATTATAAATAAAAATATTTTTAAGGATTTTATCTAGTTTGTATTTCATTTTTGATTTGAGCAGTCGTAAACGACTAAAATATTACTAATCATTGGTAATTAATGTAATTGTTTTAAAACGTTTTAAGTGATGAGGAAATACAAAATTTTATTGACAGACGGCGTAGTGGTTAAAATACCTAATATGCAGTGTCGCAGGTTTGATTCATACGTGGGACAATATTTTTTGTGAGCCACAAATTGATGTTCTTAATGCGAGGCGTTATTAAAAAAAATTACATTTCCTTCGTGCGTTTTGTTAGAGATAAATGAAGCATGGAAGCGGATTTCACCCTTGCAAGACTAGAAATCAAGTCTTATACTAGCCCGCCTGGTCGTATAGCTGAGAGCAAATTATAAGACAAAAGATAAATTAAAATCACCTATAATGTGTCGTAAAAAGCGATTAAGGTATATCTTGTGCATATAACAACTATACAAGAGAAGGTAAACTCGAAATAAAACCCTATACCAACCCGCCTGACCAGTGTGGTATAGTAGGTCAATTTACTTCCCAATGTGGAGGAGGCTCGAGCCCAATAGTGCAACAAATATGAGTTGTGATCATAATGATAATAATGATAAAATTTCATATAAAAAAAAAGCATGGTTGTCTGTAAAGTTGGTTTACGGACGATAGTTTAACGTGACAACGTCATAACAAAACATTGATGAAATGACTGCATACTTTTATGAATAAAATTGAATCATTTTTATTGAATTATCATTATTCTGTATGGATACAAAGGAGGAGTGAAATGAAATTACAATTTAATTGATAAACATTTTACAATTGTAATACAGTTATCTTATTAATAAACCGTATTATAATATGTAACATCAATTAGCGTAACGGGACAATTGCCATAACGGGACAATGAGCGTAACAGGACAATGAGCGTAACGGTACTTTTTCGTGCATGCAGCCAGCGTTCATCTATTTATTAGACGTTGTCACGTCAAAAAAGAGTGTGTGTACAAAGTACGCATATCAGATGTGAAACTCCTTTATCCATCATCCTTTATCTCATTCTCTCGTCGGCTGAATCATATACATTTACCTGTTTGTGTATCTATGGACTCGCTTTTTCGTTTCATCAAGTTTGAAATAACGATTCTAAAGAAGTTTCATCATCTCATCATCATCATCTCAGCCTATATACGTCCCACTGTTGAGCTCGGGCCTCCTCCATAATGGAAGGGTAATTGAGCTACTATACCACGTTGGTTAGACGTGTTGGTATAGGGTTTTATTTCGAGTTTTCCTTCTCTCGCATAGATGTTATATGCGTTTTATATCCCTCCGTCACCACCCACGGGTAAAATAGGGGGTGGTGAATTGTATTCTTACTCCGTCACCACACGGATTAAAGAAGTTTAGAAGTATAAAAAAATTTCTTCATTATCAGACAAGATATTATATGTATATTTTTTTTATATCTGGCAATTAATTCTCTGATTTGTTTGTTACAGGCTGTTGACTGGTGGTCGGTAGGTGTACTCACTTACGAACTACTGACGGGAGCTTCACCCTTCACCGTGGAGGGAGAGAAGAACACCCAGCAGGAGATCACAAAGCGTATAGTGAGGTGCAGTTACCCAGTACCGCCTGACGTCAGTCCTGAAGTACAAGATTTTATTAGAAAGTACGTATTTTCTTCTTTATTAACTTCCCTGGGTAAGAATACAATTTACATTTCTTGCCCGTGGGCGTCGTAAAAGACGACTAAGGGATATAGTATGCATATAACATCTATGCAAGAGAAAAAACTAGAAATAGAACCCTATACCAACACGTCTGACTAGCGTGGTATAGTAGGTCAATTTCCCTTTTATTTTGAAGGAGACCCGAACCCATCAGTGGGACGTATATGGGCTGTGATGATGATGATGAACACATAGAAGCCGTTCTAGTGGTTATGGACCTCTATTGTAAAAATGTCGTATTTGGTGTTATTTGAAAGCGCCTTTAAGCACGTTGGGCAACTTTTTGGTGAACAAAAATAATAGAACTCGCGTCATCGTCACCGAACGCTTTCACAAAAGCCGTGAAACTCACCTCACCGTCATCGCACGCTTCCAAATTGAAAATGGTGTTTGATGCTGGTAGAAAATGAGGCATCACCATCGCAGCCCATATACGTCCCACTGTTGGGCTCGGGCCTCCTCCACAATGGGAGGGAGTTTGACCTACTATACCATGCTGATCAGACATGTTGGTATAGGGTTTCATTTTGAGTTTACCTTCTCTTGCACATATGTTATGTGCATATAATATGCCTTAGTGGTCTTTTACGACATCCACGGCCAAGATAGGGAGTGGTGAATTGTATTCTTACACCATCACCACACGAAATGAGTACTTGTGATAATTTATTAAAGCTTAATTACATTTTAAATGAATCGTCTTTGTTTATAGATTATTGGTGAAAGATCCACGTCGTCGACTTGGCGGCGGTGAGGACGATGCCGAAGAATTAAAAAGACACCCGTTTTTCCAGGTTAGCTATATGACATAAGGTTCGTTTTATTATTAACTTGCATTTTGAGTTTATTTAATCTATACATAAGATATATATTTTCTTTTTATTCTTTTTTATTTTACAATACAAAGTGCATTACTTGGATACATCTTTTAACTCATATTTTTTTTAATTCTCCGTGTTTTATTAGTGCGTTAGAACTCAACTGATCCTCTTTGGAATTTTGGTAGAAAATGAAAACACACATAAAACACTATTATAATCACTTAACTTCAATACATTCTCCGTATTACATCAAAAGCCCACAAAATTAATAAATATAACAGAACTTCGTAAAGTATTTTTCACCTTAAACTGCAATTGGTAATGCAAATTACCACTGACGACAAGTCACCCTGCTCCGGTGGCCGGCCTAACGGCGAAGGCGACGTCGGTACGGGTGGGTTATGGGCCCGTGCGCCGTCTTTTCGTCGCCCCGGAGGGAATGGACCGCGTGTGCGCTTACCATAGCCCACCCATAAAAAAAATCCTTCCAAGCTTTAAAATTATTTATTCTATCTTATTACATACCAGCTGCTGCCCGCGACTTCGTCCGGGTGGAATAGTTACTTTGGGCTAGCGCTAACTTTAACCCGCGAATTTGTTTACGTAGAAGGTGAAAATATTTTTAAATAATACGATTCTGTCATATGTGATAATTTTTACGATACTAACCGTTTACGTAGCGCACGCAGCGGCGGCTCTCACAAGGAAATAAACCCGATTTTTAAACATTCTTAATTTCTGCTCCGTTTCTATTGGTCTTAGCGTGATGATGCCTAGCCTTCCTCAATAAATGGGCCATATAACACTGAAAGATTTTTCAAATCGGACCAGTAGCTCCTGAGATTAACGCGTTCAAACAAACTCTTCACCTTTATGTATTAGTATAGATATTAATAAATATCTTATCTCACTAATTTATAATTGTTATTTTTATATATTAAACCTTATAATATATGTCATGCTAGCACATCACTGTTTAAAACCTCTACTTGATGACAAGAATATATCATCATCATTTCATTATTATTATTAATAATATCTTTGAAAAAATATAATAATTTTTATATATAAAAGTATACAATAATATTTTATTCATTTTATATATGTAATCATATGTTATTAAACAAATTATATCAGTTTATTAGTTTGTAATACAAATCCCTCTATCCTGTTACATATCTTGGTTGACTGATAAAGAAATGCTTTTAACCTTAAATCTGCCTTTTACAAGAACCTATTATTGTCTAAAATCTTAGTTAATGAAGTACTAAATAATTGTTCATGATTCCAGAACCTGGACTGGGAAGCCGTAGCTCGTCGTGAAGTTTCAGCTCCATTCGTGCCAGTGCTGCAACACGCGGCGGACACGTGCAACTTTGCTGATGAATTCACTCGTATGCCCCCCACCGATTCACCAGCACAGGCGCCAAAGCACCATGACAAACTTTTCCTTGGTAAGTACGACCATTTAGACTCTAGGTTTCAAATACATAACCATCTTCGACTTTATTCCAGGAACAATAGCGACATTAAGTTACATCTACATTTCTGTGGGTGACGTAGAAACCGCCTAAAGTATCACTAGAAAAATGAATAGTAGCAATCATGATAATCATTCTACAACAACCACGTTTAATCTCTTTAAGTTTCATGATTGCATTCTTACTCCACCACGAAATAATCCTCAATTAGAAAGCTCTATGTCCTAACACAAATATCTTGAAAAAAAAAGTAGTGATGTTTTAATTTGGTAATAGTTTACCTTCACATTTAGTATTTCGTCCGTGTGATGATGACGTATATATTTCACTACTACTTTCTTGCCCGTGGATGTCGTAAAAGACGACTAATGGATATAATTTATTTATTTATTTAAGACAACACCATGCACTAAGGAAATAATTCTTGTATTGCGGGGGACTTTACAAACATAATTAACGGACACAAATTACATCCAGACTCAGAACAACAATTTGTGGATCGCACAAAGTGTTGTCCCGCGTGGGAACCCTCGACACTGGCGCTGTAGGTCGCTATCTTAACCACTACGCCATCAATAATATGCAAGTGGTATGTCGAACCAGTGTGGTGTAATAAGTCAATTGCCCACCTATTGTGGTGGAGGCTCATGCCCAATAATGCGACGTCATAGCAGAGATGTTGAATAGTGGAAACTCGGAACCATGTATTGCATTTGTGTGTTAATTATAAATCCAATTATATTTATCACAATATCATTTTGCATTTCAATCCAAAGTGATAGTATTATTGAGGGATAAGACTAAGGTAACAGAATAATTGACTCCCTAGGACCTAAGACTCAATATACTTTAGAAAATAAATTCACATTTCGCTAAAATTTACAAAGACCTTATGGAAATTATGGGATTAAACCGTGGAATTGCTCAAGGCACTCTATTGGCACCTCTGTTCGCTATGAATAAATCATTGCATCGAGTGTTGATAGTAAATAAATATAGAGACATATAACCATTGTTCACAGGTTACTCATATGTGGCACCTAGTATTCTATTCTCAGAGAATGTAATATCAGATCAGATATGGATACAGGCGACCGGACAGGGACACGAGAAACTCAAGGGATGGGTCGCTAAGGTTAGTATTTTAAAGTACCATCCGCAATATATTTATTGGTAAAGTATGATGAAAAGTTCACAAACAAGCTTAATATTAATATCCTAATTAAATACTACTTCAACTTCTAAATATTCACATGATTCTCATTTTTAGACTTACTCTGAATATAACATAAATTTTATCTTAGCATACCCTTCTCTAAATCGGAGGAAACGTTTAAAGGGTTGATACCCGTCTAGTGGTGGATTTAGAGTACAATGCTTCGTCAGTTCCTATTAGAACACCAAAGGAGTGGAAATAAATGTTCACTGGGAAGCTCATAACCCTAATTTCCACACGCCTATGAATCGTGGCGATTAAGACTTTGCCTGCCCTTTCTTGTGATGAAACTAATATTCAACAGTGGAAGTCTATAAACTGATGTACGGATGGTTGAAAGGATCATAATATTAACTGAGATAAATCTGTTTCAGGATTCCCCGTTCTTCCAAAAATATTCTATCGAACTAAGTTCCCCATTGCTTGGTGATGGTTCCTATTCCGTATGTAGGAAATGCATTCATCGGCAGACTGGGAAAGAATATGCTGTCAAGGTAAATACATATTTTCAAATATTTTTCACATGATATTTATTATTGTTAAGTCATCATCCCTTACTTGCCTGTGGATATCGTAAAAGTCAATTTACTGCAAAAGAACTCATACGTAAAATAAAGTAACCTATCTGCCCAAAGTGAAGTAGCCTAAATTCCTTCATCTATATGAGTTTAGAAGGTGAGCTGTGAAATTACTGAAAGTAAATTACAAAACACCTGTTTAGGCTTTCACGAATGTTACCTTGGTGCATTGATCATAAAATATTTTGTTTTTACAGATTATATCAACCGAAAAGAAAGACATTAAACAAGAGATAGAGCTATTGAAGGCGTGTCAAGGATGCCCATATATCATTACACTGCATGAAGTATTTCATGATTCTGTAAGTAAGCCTTTTATTCTAGAGACATCACTATCAATCCTACGTCCCAGAATGCTACCCTGTAGAAGTCTAAAGTTTAATTTATTATCCTTATAGTGCATTAATACCTATTTTGTATTAATATTATCTCGGAAGTTATTTTATTATGATAATTTATAACAAATAAGACGAAGTTAGTGGAAGAACATTATATGTAATTAAATAACATCAAACTGATTATTACGTGCTCTATCATCAACATTATCGAAAGCTTTAGACACGTTGTTAACATTGTTCAATCTATATTTTGATATGAATAATTAGCAACTATTATGTATGTTTTGATCATAATACTAAGCGTCCTTGCCACATGAGGACTTCTCAGTTGGGAACCGAGAAATCCCTTAAATCACGCACCCTCACTTTGATTCTTGGTAGCCCTTTAAAACGATTTCAAAAAAGAAGGTTCTCAAACAATTTATACTTTGTTTGTGTGTGTTAAGTCAAGAACTTTTTTCTAGATGAACCGAATTTAATGATTTTCTTTTATTTGAAAGCTAATGCTTTCGATGTAGCCCATTTCAATTTGATCGAGACCTGATCTGTAATTTTTGAGTCATCCCCCATAATCCATATTTGGTTAACAACATTGTATTGAAATCGGTTCTTTATTATGAAAATTTTGTTTTATTGTTATTGTTACCCTTTATTAGTGGTATCTAAGTATATTTTAAAAATATACAACTTACCAAAAAATACTAAGCTAATCTAGGTCATCCAAATATCAAATTATGCTTGTAAACTGTTAGACATTTTATATGAATTACTAACTTTTTGTTTATAATTTCAGGCTTTCACGTATATAGTGACGGAATTAGCGGCTGGTGGTGAACTATCAGCTCAATTAGGTGACCAGGCATTGGATGAACGTATTGCCCGACGCTTACTTGCTCAGCTGTGCGTAGCGCTGAGACATATGCATGCGCGTCGAGTCGTACACAGAGATCTTAAACCTGAGGTAAATATAATTCGTAATTTTCAGATCGACCGCACAGAGTGTCTATTCATACATTTATCAATCCGTAATCGTCCACAGTTGGACATAGTCTATAATTGAGACTCGGAACTGTCTCTGCTTTTCTCTACGAGTCTTAAAATCAATCCTCCTAGTGCAGGAATGATTTTAAGACACGTTATACAGTATATCGTTTCAGCTCGTTGATCAAACGAGTTGATATAGGATTTTACTTCGAGTTTTCGATAACTAAAGGAAAATATATCACTTAGTAGCCTTTTATGACGACTTACGGGCAAGTTAGGGGAACTGTGATGTATTCTTACTCCATCATCACACGCAGAAGTACACCAACTGACTCGACTAACTTTGTCTGCGACTGATGTTATCTCTAGAGAGAGAGAGAGAGGATTAGACAGAGTAGGTCGTCATCTTCACATTCTGTCTACACACGATTTTTGCGAAGCTTTAATTGTTTATTTAGCGCAAAAAAATATCTATTTTGAACATTCTTCATCGATGCTCCGCTATTGGCCTTAATGTGATAATATATAGCGTATAACTTTCCTCGATAAATGGGCTATTTAACATTGAAAGAATTTTTCAAATCAGACCAGTAGTAGTTCCTAAGATTAGCGCGTTAACAAACGAACTCTTCAGCTTTGTGTATTTAAATTAATGTTGTTCTTTCCAGAATATTCTTCTAACGAGTCATCGTTTAAGTGAAGCTAAGGTTAAAGTTGTTGACTTTGGTTTCGCACGACGTGCACCCGAGTGCTGTGATGACCATCCGCGCATGATGACACCATGCTTCAGGTAATTTATCATTTAACATAGACGAATCATCGCTGGGCTCGAGCCTCCACTAGCATGGGGATGTTATGTGCATATATTATCCCATAGTCGTCTTTTACGACACCCACTGGCAAGCTAGGGGTAGTGGTCAATTCTATTCTTATTTAATAACCAAACAGGCAGACACCAGTCTAAAGAGGGATTATGCCATAGGCATAATCTCTCTCTAGACTGGTGTCTGTCCAATTTTGGACGTCGATATGTTAAGGAATGGATGAAAATATTATTATATGTATACTTGCAAATTCCCGATTGTCCTCCCGCATGGCGCCCGTTGCCATGGGAATACGGGGATAAATACTTTAGGTGCAACAGCGCAATGGACAAGCAAACTGACATTTGTATTTATAATATTAGGATTAAAACAATTACTTGTGTTACAGTTTACCGTATGCGGCCCCCGAAGTTGTGTCGCGCGCCCGAAGTACTGCAGCGCCGGGCTACGGGCCGCAGTGTGACCTATGGAGTCTCGGAGTCGTTTACGTATGTATATTTTTCACCAACTTCAAAAAATTAGGTTCTCAATTCGACTGTTGTCTTTTTATGTGTGTCACCTCAGAACTTTCTACTGGGTGAACCGATTTTGATGATTCTTTTTTATTTGAAAGCTGATTCTAACAATGATATTCGTGAGATAACCATTGAAGTCTGTTTTTATTGTTAAAATTTTTATTATTATAAATATTTTTTATTCCCTATGGCGGCAGACGGTAAATCGATGTTAAATGTTAATTGTAGATAATGAGACCTCTGTAAGATCAGCTGCATAACCACACTAATACCTATTTGTTTCTTTTTAAAATCTGTTCTACTTCTAAACTATACTCATCATCATCTCAGGCTCGGGGACTTATTTAGTTCCACTGTTAGACTTGGGCCTCCTCCACAGTGGGAGGGATACAGATCAACTATACCGCGCTAATCAGACGTGTTGGTATTAGGGATGCAAATATCGACAACAAGAACATCGATGTTTCACGACAAATAGCGATGTAGTGATACAAAAAACATCGCCCTAAGTTTTTTTTAAAGATCTATAAAGTTTCACATATTTTTCTTGCGGAATTGCGATGACCTTTTTTTTAGTAAAATTCTAAGAGTAATAACTTATAATCAATTTCATACAAGCGTGTTTTTTACATGAAGCACAAACATTTGCGTGATGGGTTTATTTTTTTTAAGTTATTTAGAAACTTAGGTAATTTACATGCCACGCAGGCTCTACTAAAAGTATCATGCATTTTAAATCAAGCAAACGAAACATCGTATAAAATAACATCGATATGTCAATGTTTTACAATAGTGAACATCAATGGCAAGCCTCGATCTTTTTTTATTGATACATTGTTGTATCGTTTGCATTCCTAGTAGCTATAGGGTTTATATCAAGTTTTCCTTTTCTTGCATAGATGTTATCATATGAGGCCATGAGAACCATTGTGGCCTAACTGATTTTTTTACAGTATTGAGTTTATGATTTTTTACAGATATAATTGAACATTTTGATAAAACCAGGGTGGAAAGTGATACAACGAATATTCACTAGAGGCAGCATAATCATTGTTATGATTTTACTAAACTGTCTTTATTTTCTATGGTATTCAAAAGGCTTGTCCATTGAATTAGGCCAGTATGGTTCTCGTGGCCTCATATATTCCTTAGGCAACTTTTAGACACGGTCAAGATTGGTGGTTGTGTTTTGTATTCTTAATCCGTCACCACACGGCATACCCCAAACCCATGTAATTGGGATAAGGGCACGGTGATGATGATGAGGACAATGATGATTAGACAACAAAGTCGTCGACTTTAAATAAATAATGATTGTTTTTCTTTGCAGTATTATATGCTCTCCGGTAAAGCGCCCTTCCAACCCCTCTCAAAGAAGGAGCCGATTACTGCGTTCATGGATAGAATCAGAACAGGCATCTTCACTATGGAAGGTAAGTATTGTATTAAATAGGAATCCGAATAATATTCTTAACCCCAAACATTTCCTTGCTAGATATAAACGGGAAAAAAGTTTGAAATAAAACTATTGCTACAGCTTTTGTCGTGTTCGGATTTGATTTGTACACAGAGAGGTCTGTTATTTCTCGCCCTTGAACGTCGAAAAGTCGGGATATCAAATGCATAAGCAATGAAATCCATAAAAATAGTTTTAGTTTAAATGTGTGATACTCTACTTCTGATAGAATTCTTTACAAAAAAGTTTCATAATATTGAAAACTATAAGAACTCGTTCCCAGTGCCACGAGGTTCAATTGTGATTATAAACTATTCAGAGACATATCTTGCTTAGAAGAAAACTTGAATACTTTATATTGCACCCTTAGAATAATAACGTATAGAAGGATAGTGTCAATACTTCGAACGTTCGAAACATGAATCTAAAAATATTAATAGCGCGCAGACGATTACACACATACACACTCACACCACTATACAAATTATGAAATCAAATTTTGTTTTTATTAACATAAATCGTCGAAATACTTTCAAAAGTAATGTTAAAGTTTTTCAAATGTGTTATGACACCATTTGAATGCACAAACCGTCATAATTACCTATTTATTGTTTAAGAGTTGCGTACGTACGTGCATTACAATGACATGTACATTACGGAACGGTTCCGGCGTAAGCTCCATTGGGCTCCAATTGAAATGCTTCACTTTTTGTGCGCGAATTTACCTTCTATACGTTATTATTCTAAGATTGCACCATTATTGGGGCCGAAATATTATGCGTTCCACTGCTAGGTTCGAACCTGCTTTACAATAGGAAAGAAATTTAACTAATATACCATGCTAGTCAAACGAGTTGGTGTAGGGTTTTTATTCAAATATTTCTGCTGTTGTTAAATGGAATATGCATTTATGCAAACTAGTGGTCGCCGTGTGGTCGAAATTCGGCCATAATTCATTTTAATAAATTTTTCCGCAACACAATTTTCTTTAATTTTATTTATGTACTAGCAACCCGCCCTTGCTTCGCTTCGGTTTTAGTCGTTTTACCCGCGTAGCGCCCGTTCCCGTGGGAATACCGGGATAAAATATAGCCTAGTTTACACCCTGATATTATAGCTTTCCATTGGTGAAAGAATTTTTGAAATCGGTCCAGCCGTTTTGAAGATTACCCGGAACAAACAGACAGACAGACAAAAATTTTTCAATCTGTATTTTAGGCATAGGTGACGTGCAAATTACCGTGTGAGCATGAAAAAAGCCTATTATTTTGACATTAAAAACAGACACTCCAATTTTATTTATTGGTATAGATCTTATATCTTTAAACGAGCAATTCTTGTATATATATATATATATATATATATATATATATATATATATATATATATATATATATATATATATATATATTCAGGATCTCGGAAACGGCTCCAACGATTTTGTTGAAACTTGGCATACTAGAAGAATCGGGCCCAAAAAATCGATCTAGCTAGGTTTTATGTATAGAAAATGTTGTTTTGTCAGTGTTTTTGGCCGACAATATAATGACATTAAATTTTAAAAGAATATGAATCCAAATTTTGCCATCAATGTCATAAGATACGATAGCTCAGTGGCGAAGTAGTCAGGTTTCATTTTATTTTTGATATCCGCGACAAACGGCGTCGGATCTAATCTCGGTTTTATTATTATTCTCTTTTTGTAATTTTTTATATACTTTTTATTATTTATTTTTTTATTTTTTATTAATATATATCTGAATAAATGCTACAAAAATACTCCGAGCGAAGCTCGGTCAACCTGATATTAATTGTAAATTGAGCAAGCTGTAATTCACTAATAACTAATATATAAGCGCAAATCTCTATTAAATATTGTCATCATAATTATAATTGTTTGACATTCAGTTCGACCAGAGATTTTGACCGTAAACAAAAGTGTATAAGCGTTGCTACGCAACACACTCACACAAACGCGCGCGCGTGTGTGTGAGTGTGTGTGTCTGTAGCGATTGCGTAATGCCTTTTTTAATGAATTTAATGTATTTCTAATCCATTATTGTATGAAATTTCAGTTTTGTGCACTTCTCCTCAATATATACTACAACTGTGCCAAATTTCATACTTGTACATCCTCATAATTTTCGTAAAAAGGGGTACAAAATTTTTGCTTCACGTATTTATATATATAGATTTTTTTTTGTTTTTTTTTTTTATTTTATTGCAAACGGTGGCAAACGAGCAAACAGTACACCTGATGGTAAGTGTTGCTGCCGCTCATGGACCTTTACAAGGCCGTTGCCTACCGCGAAGAAAGTGAAGGGAGTGTGAATGCGTGCATTGAGGCTCGGTGATACCAAGGGCACCACCAAAACCCTCCACACACATACACTCTCAGAAAGTTGGGCTTCCGGCTCTCTCGGTCACCGAACGAAGCGCAGTAACAAATCGCTACTACTCAGACGTCGATTTTCTGCTCAGTATGGTACTACCCCGGGCGGACCGGCCCGCGGCTGTAGACAGATAACTGTCGATAGTGTGGTCCTACCACTCTTAATATACCTCCTATATCTCTTAGTGATCTTTTAGGATACCGAATGATAAGACGTGCAGTGACGGAGTAAGAATACACACAATATTAATGCCCGTGGGTGTCGTAAAAGACGACTAAAGAATTAAATATGCATATAACATCTATGCAAGAGAAGGAAAACGTTTGACCAGCGTGGTATAGTAGGTCAATGTTCCTCTTATTGTGGAGGAAGCTCAAGCCTAGCAACGGGATGTATCTGAGTTGAATTAAATGAATGAATTATATTTCAGGACCGATTTGGGATACCGTATCGACGGAGAGCAAGCGTATAGTCCACGGTTTGCTCGCTGTTGACCCGCTACGTAGATTCGGCACTGATGAACTGTTAGCCGCGCTGCGTATCAATATTGAAGAGGCGAGCAGCTTCAAACTTGCTGTAAGTAATACAATTCATATTATCTATACAAATAAATAAAATTGAAAATGTTTATTTTCAAGTTCTGTCTATTATTTTCCGTGTAGTGTCAGAGTAAAAATACAATTCACCACTCCTTTTCTTGCCGTGGGTGTTGTAAAAGCCGACTAAGGGGTTAGTGCAGATTCAGGATCCAGGCAAAAGACGAAAATTTCGAAATAAAATTTTATACCTACCCAACCTGCTATACACAGTAGGTCAATTTCTCTCCCATTGCGAAAGAGGATCCAGCTTAATAGTGGCATTTATACAAACGTCATTTCAGCCGGAATACATGGTGAACGGTGGGAATTTATATGGTGATGGAATGATATGGCTTATAAATATAATTTAATATATTTTTCCCCAACAGGACATGACCAAAGCGGATTTATACAAGCGTCGGTACAAAACTAAACAACGCAAATCTAGTTCAGAACCCGGCACCTCAACATCGGACATCATCGAACCGGAGGAGGTCAAAGAAATATCCCTATTAGAAACCATAAACAATCTCAAAAATAGAATGAACAAGAACTCCATAGAGAATGACGTTGAACTTATAAGAGCGAATACACAAGACACACCTATCACTGAAACACCTGAACCTACATTCACGGACGATGACGATATACCACCTGTAAAGCCAGTCGAAAGGACTTACGCTAAACTTAGATCTAAATTAGATGATTATGTATATTTAGAAAGCTGTCACGCATTAGAAGGTACAGAAGTCGCATTCCCTAAAACTAGTCGCGTTAAGAAATCAAAATCACCCGTACCAAGAAAACGTAGAAAAATTGAACCTAAGGATACTGACAATGTAGTTAACGGTGAAGGCACAGTAGAAATCAAGAAGAGAGGAAGGAAGACTAAAGAAGTAACTAAACGAGTTCTTAGAAGTAGTAGCGTGACGGATAAGACCAGGACCACTAAAGAATCTATAGAAAATGAGAAAACTATAAAGACAAGAGCTACTAGGAAGAGAAAGTTTGAAGAAATCACAAAGCCCGTTCTCAGAGAGAAGGGACAGAACGGCCGATCTTCACGGAAGAATAGTGCCGTAAATGAAACCACTGAACGTAAAATAGTTACCGCCAAAAAGACTAACACTGCACCCCTTAAAGTTGAAATAGGGGACGCTCAAAATGTACGAATGACAAGGTCGCGAACACGGCGACTGGAGATAAGTCTCTCACCATCTGAAGTAAAAGCCGTTATACCCGCGTTTTCTTTCGAGTCCGATCGTCGAGTCACATCTGTCGAAAGCACCCGCTCGGTTAAGTCAAACGCAAATACCAAAGCTAAACGCAACACGAAAGCGAAGGCTAACAAGAAAGCTAGCAAAGCTAAAAAGACACCCGTACGAGCCACGCGTTCTCGCGCTAACCGAAGGTGAAAATAAAAGTGCGGATAAAAAAATTTCGATCAGCGCCATCTATTATCATATGTAGACAAATCATAGACTGTTGCGTTTCGTGGCAATTAAATATTCTAGTTTTAAATTTTCCTCAAAATGGCGTCAGCTAACCTCAAATTCCAAATGAGACAAAATAGTGATGCAATTAAAATATGGACGCTTTGCTCATGCGTAGTATAGCAGAGAAAAGAAAATTATTTATTCATGATTAAAAAAAAAGAGTAAGTTATATTTCTTTAAAAATGTAGTTATCCTTTGATCTAGTTGGTGAAAATAACATTAGACCTGTTTTTTATTTTTTAATCCTTTTATTTAATGTTACTATTAATTTTTAAGATATTTTTCTCCTATTATTACCATTAGAAATAATTATTTGAAGTTCGTTAATATGTATTTTGATTTGATACATGTATTAGAATAATAAAAATAATTAATAATAGTTAAATTGATGTGATTGAGCAATTTTTTTCAGTAGTTGAAAGTTATTTTTTTTTATCTGTAAGTATAATTTATGCTTTTATATAACTGTAGTAATACATGGTTATTTTAAATTTCTGGTCACACGGGAGATTAATAACCTTATTGATCATAACTTTTAGAATAACTAAATGCAAACTTAAAAACTGTTACAATAGCCTGAATTATTTTCGAAGCTCCCGACTGAATTTCACATTAGAAAAAAAAAACCATTGCAGATCTCTTTCCGTACGTTTTAAATATTTTTTGTTTGTTTGTGTGTGTATATTTTGTGTTTGTTTAGAGTAATAGGTTAAATTTGTAAATGTTCCCTTCGGTATAATAGGTATTTGTGTCATCTTATTTCTTCCACAAGGCGTATAAAAAAAATGTAAAAAAAATCTATTATTTGTATATTCTATATGGTGAAAGTGCCAAAGCAAGCTTCAACATTACCCGCTTCTGATATAGCGCAATCTAAATTATTTATACTCTATAACCTTTTTATTTCGCACTTTTTAAATTGTTTTTTTTTTCTTTTATATACAGATTGTTTTAAATGATAACTCGAAATGAAACTCTATACCAACAAGTCTGATCATGGTATAGTAGGTCAAATTCCCTCCCGTTGTAGAGGAGGCCCGAATCCAAGTGGGACGTATGTGGGCTGTGATGATGATGATGAATCAGATTTTCAAATTATAATATAACTAGCTGACCCAACTGACGTTGTTCTGTTCAAATACAATAAAAGAAATTCTCCTTGAAATTGACAGCAGCGCCACCTACCGGGTCCAAGTATAAATCTAAACCATTCTCGAATCCCCTTGAACACACACAAAAAATTTCATTAACATCGGTCCAGCCGTTTAGGAGGAGTTCAGTGACATAGACACAGCTGCGCCATCTACCGGTTCCAATTGTGAATCTAAACCATCCTCGAATCCCCTTGAACACACACAAAAAATTTCGTCAACATTGGTCCAGCCGTTTAGGAGGAGTTCAGTGACATACACACGTACGCTAGAAATTTATATATAAGATTAACACAGAAATAAAATATGCCCAAGTCTCAGTTGAAGTTGATGAAGTTTTAATTTTAAACAATCAGTCTATAAAATTTCTTATTATCATTTTAAGCGCTTTTACCAAATAAAAAAAAAATGTTTTCCGATTCGTTTCCGTGTAAATATACTAGATAGTATTTAGTACAAAATCGGTGGAAGAGTTATAAAAAAAAAACCTTATTTATATATTCTTGATTGTCAAACTTTCATGTTAACTGTAAAATCGTGATACGATTAGGCACCTGATAAAATAAAATTGAATACATTTGTTAGTGTATAAAGTTAAAAAAAAAAAAATATTTAAGTTGAATATTGTCAATACATTGTTATATATGTGTAGGTACAATTAAAATGAAAATATTTGGTATAAATCATTATAATATTGTTGTAAAACTACGTATGATTAATATGTATGTGTGTGTGCATTTCGGCTGTTTTAAATAAAAACAATAATATCAACAAGATATCACAATAATTATCAAAACGCTCGCGCTTTTTGCGAATAGAGTTATATTGTCAACAATCAAGGCAATTCTTGAACTATCTACCTTCTAATTATAAAATTATTAAAAATATATTATGCCTACCCTCATTGTCTGACAATTTGCCGATGCAATACGTTTTGCGTTTTTTTATAAATGGTAAAAATGCTGTTTATATAATTTACATAAATGTATGCAAAATTGATTAAATTCAGTTTTATATGAACTGCAAACCACTAAAATTTTATTTAAATAAGAGGGTACGTAGATTTTTACCATTTATAAACTGTCAAATGCATATAACTCGGCGGTCGGACTGTTATTTGAAAGTAATAGACAATTTTATACAATTTTTTTCGTTTTATAATTCCACACCATTTAAACAACGAAAATATTGTTAATTCATTTTTATCATTGTTATTGTGAAAATGTTTAAAATACAAATTTATTGTGATTAAATATGAAAATTAATTTTGATACACAAAAAGGAGCTAATCAAATGCGAGCTGCCTAATAAAAAAAAAAAACATCTAATTATTGCATGATTTTCAGGCAAAGATCAATTTTCATACAGCCAGTCCGCAGACTGCGTTTTGTTTCAAACAAAGTTTAACAACGTAGTGCCGATGCGTATTGCGATATTATTTTTGGAAATTGAAAATTTCCCCATATGCTTAAAAACTCGAGTAGCCTTTACGTCACTATATGTGGTAAAGTTTGTAAAAGTGCACTTAAAATGGATTGTACCAAAAGATTATATAATTTTATAATAAAGTGTTAGAAGTTATTATGATGGGTCGGCGTAAAACAAATTTTGTAAGACGTTACATGGATGCCGGCTGGAGATATTGGATTGTAATAAATATACCATTTTAACATTATCTTATTTGTTTTATTGATTGACTAAATCCTGGCATTAAAATTATATATCCTTGGTTATGGTTTAAAAGAATTCCTTTGTGAGGAATTAATTTGGTATTTTAATGTACTCTATAATAATTGAATTATCTGACCGTATTTTTACAATTAACTGAGTATTCAGGCAGAGTAAAAATAAATGAAAACCATTTGAATTCAAATTTACTAGTTATTTTAAGTAGGTTTATTATTTTAACTAGTTTCAAGTTAACTGCTACGAAAAGCACTAATATATTTAGAGAAAACGTTTATTTTAAATGTAATGTCAAAAAAAACCGGTGTTCGAGGAATCCTGCACAACCTTCTATAAAAGCCACAATGTTGACCTGCGTGAGTATTGAACCCGCGACACTGGCATCTTAACCACTATGCCATCTGGGCAATCAATTAAGTTCTTCTTCTTTTTTGTTTTGGCAATCGGCTACGAATACGAGCCATTTTTGCCAGTGTCGAGTTATAATTATCTTTTCAAATTATCAGTTTCTTCATGTTAGTAATGGTCCGTCAGTAAGTCAAAATGTCGCCCTTAACAGAGTAATGGCCACTGTTAAGGGTATCTTCTGAGAATTTTGGTGGAAACAAAAAGGTATGTATAGCAGCTTTATATCATATTCACTACACCTCAGCAGTTCCGCCACTATATATTACATAAAATGCCATCAAAATTATTTAATACTAGCAACCCGCCCTTGCTTCGCTTCGGTTTCAGTCGCTTTACCCGCGGCGTAGTTCCCGTTCCTGTGGAAATACCGGGATAAAATATAGCCTATGTTACTCCCTGATATTATAGCTTTCCATTTGTGAAAGAATTTTTGAAATCGGTTTGGTGGTTTAAGCGTGAAAGCGTTACAAACAAACAAACATTCTTACTTTCGCATTTATAATATTAGTATGGATAACACGTTAAAACACTAAAATATTGAATATAATACAAGAACACCACATGACACTTCCAGATTCCCGCCATAAAACCAATCAATTAAGTTTTGGTGTTGTATTAATTAATTGTGTTGTAAGGTGAAAAATATCAAAGCAAATTCACCCCCTATTTTACACTTTTCGGGAAGCATTATCTGAGAGGTTGATTTTGAGAAGTATTTCTTTTATAGTAATATATACTGATTATTTATTAAATAAGAAATGAAGTAAAAGAACATCGCAAAATGTAAGCGAACTAAGTTAATGTGGCGTCTGCAGCCTCAGTTAGGATGGAATCAAGCGCAAGCACTCAGGCAGCGCCACCCGACACGCCAGGGCGGAAGTGAGTTAACATTAAGGATTACCTTCCTGACCCGGTTCGCCACCTCTTTACGGAAAATAACATGCGTTACCCGCGTATGGCCCTACGCGACATGGCTTTCTATAGCCACCACAAGAAAGCCCTACGACAGGTGGTCAGCGAACTCACCCAGACAAACACAACGATGCACTATACAGTAGTGTTGCCCAAATGCAAGACCAAGACGAGACTTGGACCGGTCTTGGTCTTGGTCTTGCAACATCACACCTGGTCTCGTCTTGGTCTTGGTCTTGCGCACCCGAGTCTTGGTCTTGCGCATCCGAGTCTTGGTATTGCAGCAAGAGTCTCGCAAAGTTTTCGAGTTCGAGTTCGCAGTTAGAATAACGTAACAGTAATTTATCATGGCAATGAAAAATCCAACTAAATTAATCAAATATCCTATCTATCCATCTGCTAGCCTATAGTTCACTATTGAATACAATACTTACCACTGGAGAAAATTACTCTTCTATTCCCCTGGTGTTCCATTAGACAGCGTTACTACTCTTAGGGTCTCTCTAATAGAGTCGAAAGTCCTGTCAGGACTTTCGACCCTATTTTCTTAAGACGTCACCACACGAGACAGTTGATACAATAAATTTTATGTCATTTTATAATCAATGCGATATTTTACAATTAATGCGATTGTTTATATTCCCCTTCAAGTTAAGTGGTATATATCTATTGTATTTCCAGTTTAGTTACTGATACTCTGGATACTTGAAAAAACCTGTTGCTCTATTGCCTATATAAATACTTTGGCCGCTGGATCCATGTAGCTCTTAATATACTATTTATTCAAGAACATATAAAACTGATTTAAAATTTTATGGTTTGAATACTTGTAAAATGTATGATATTCGTCATCATCGTTACAGCTCATAAAAGTGCCACTGCTGGGCTTAAGCTTCCTTCCAGTAAGAGGAAAATTGATCTACTATACCACGCTGGTCAGACATGTTGGTACAGGGTTTTCTTTCTAGTTTCACTTCTCTTGCACATATGTTATATACACAGGGTGTATCAGGTTATGGGACAACTGTTCATGTATGTTGTAGTTCAACAGTCATAGATCATAATTAGAATGTATATTACACAAAAACAATATAACGTAAAAGTTATAGTGATTACAAAAATGTGTGTCTAAGAGTTTATGCCTTAAATTTTATGCATTATGAAGGTATGTACAGACAGGATATATGTAAGCATGTAAAATTTCGACAGTATAAATAGGTATTAGATTTGCGCGAACCTTTCAATGGTTACGTAGGTACAAAGGCGACTCATCAACGGTCATCGGCCGCTCAGCTGATTTATGTTAAAGCGAAGTTTGTCTTGCTTATGCAAACGTAATCATTGATTTATTCAAATTCTAATGAACATTTAACAAAATACGAATATGTTGTAGATTAAGTATCATTCCTTTATACATTTTAATCAATTTACACGAAAAAACGATGACAAAATTGAGAACTTACATGTCTCTCAATTCATTAACGAATCGATATTTTTATTTCAATTTTTTTTTTTCATGGGTTCCTAACACCATTGCCCGATCCGATTTGATACGACATCCACGGGTAAGAGAGTGGTGAATTATATTCGTACTCTGTCTTTTTTGTGTGTGTGTAGCTGTTGGTCGCAGATGACCTTGACAGCTTAACGCGGTCAATGGGTGAGCGCTGATGGCTTTTAAACCCGGTAAGTAAGTTAAGCGAACATCGCCCGAGGGCTCCCCCCTGTGGGGAACGGACCTCGGCCCGGGGCGTCGCTGAGAGCAAAGTGGGCGTGGCCAAGTTTAGGATAATGACTTTTACGCGGCGCGGTTTTCGACCTCGACGGCGAGGCCGATACCGCGGAGTTTTATCTGTTATCGCTGCGCTAGCTGAGTAGGTCCTTTCTTGGGCGATCATAATAGCGTCATCTTCTTCTTCAAGAAGATGACGAGGACGTCGGACCGCGGATATTTTTGAGGGGACATAGTTTACCGCCCCAACCACTAGTGGATTGGGGTGAGTCGTGGCAGAGGCAAAATAGCAATGGGAGCAACGCTTCATGTACTGCCTGATGGTGATCGTACTCTGTCCCTACATGGACATTTATATAGATTAATTGTAGGCATATTTCTATGTCCAACAGTGAACGTCGTTGGGCTAATGAATAAACTGATATATAAATATGTATAATGGGCAAGAGCACTCTCGTGAGTATGGTATTTTTGTCCTTAAGCCTTTCCAAAGAGTAATTCTGAAAAGCCAACACCAACATTGGGAATCGATTGGCCAATAGATGGATATCTCAAGACTGATTTGACTTGCCGTGTAGTGACGGAATAAGAATATAATTCATCACCCCCTATTTTACCCGTGACTGCGAACCCACGACTAAGGGCTATAATATATAATATCGGTGCAAGAGAAGGAAAACTTGACATGTATGACCTATAACAACACGGCCGATCACCGTGGCGATTCCCCTCCGGCCACTGCCGATTCTCCTCCTGTTATGTAGAAGACACGAGCTCAACCGTATATAAGCTGAAATGGTGATTTGAATTAAATGCAAGACCGCGAGACTCTTGCAGGCCCAGTCTTGGTCTTGCTCAAGTCTTGCAGGGCCAGTCTTGGTCTTGCAAAAATTAAGCGGTCTTGGTCTTGGTCTCGGTCTCGCATTTCTCGCAAGACCAAGACCAAGACTGCAAGACCAAGACTTTTTTGGGCAACACTACTATACAGGGATTCGAATCACCCGCGCGTACATCTGTTGACGCGAAACACTGGGTTCACTCATGTTTGGCATAAGCCAGGACAGGGTGGATACCGCGTCAACGATCACCATCGAGTACAAGTATATATTGCATATGGCCATAGGTATTGAAGGGGATTGAATTGATCGATTAAAGCGCCAACACATGGAACGTTAAGGGGTCCATGAAGCCAGCAAATTATTAGTTTTATTTAGGGCTACTATAAGCTGCAGCGCTATTCTCCGGATCACCTTGATTTTGTGTGTGACCAAGCGTATCGCCTCTTCAAATTCAGCTCAGCCCGTGGAGACTATCTCGTAACACCTTATGTAGCCTATGTACCACACGGTCGACCGTAGAATTGACCCTATCTGGGCACCAAAAAACCCCGAAATAGCGGGATGCCCTCTTGATGTAGCTGAATGGCGAACTATTAATGAGTTGGCGATATCCAAAGATTACGCCAATAGCCCTCCACCGTTGACGGGGCACCATGCGAGCCTATGGGCCTGAAACCAAAGCGAGCATTTGTGAGATCAGGGCCTACCTTGCTAACGTGGATGTGACAGGATTCTCTACACTAGTTTGTCCACATGATTTAGAAGCAAGATGAGCCTGTGGATGAACCTTCAACATCCCTGAGGAGCTATCTGTATTTGCTTTTGTCACATATGATATCTAACCTTGAAATCATAACTTTTCACAAGTAGGATTAGTTCGTTCTCGAAGACTAGTTTTCTTAAATTCCGTAAATCAATGTAACATATATCTATGGAATTAAGGAAAGAAAATAAAATATATTATAAATACAATTCACCCTCTCCTCTCTTGCCCGTGTATGAATATAACAGCTATGTGAGAGAAGGAAAGTACAAGACTTACCTGTATTGTTTACTTACTTACATACCCCCTTTTTTGTGGGGAGTAGACCATGATCAGCGCACTCGCCACCCGGCTCCGGCCGGGGCGACAGAGGCGCATCGCGCGGTCCCATGACCCACCTGTAGCATGTCGTCTGCGTCGTTGGGATGACCACCGGTGCAGAGTTCCTTCTAGTCAGTGGTTGGCCCGTCGGAATACCCCGTCGCGGGGTACTCTCCCCTCTTGACGTTCGCCCACGGGAATGTCTATCATCGTCGCGCGGTCAGCCTCTCTGCGGGTGACGGACTAAATCCCCGGTCCAGTCACCCGCGGCCTCAGCTAAGGCGGTATAGGCGCAGGTACTCGCGTCTGCGTCACCCGAGTCGCCGGCAGCGGACCGCGTCGTCGTGGAAGCGTTCCTCCCGCGCACGCTTCGCCGCCTCCTTCCGCGAGACGACTGCCTCTCAGAAGACGGTGACCCTGTCCCAGTATTGTCACATACCCCTGATATATATAACAAAGTAATTTTTGTAATAGGGAATGTCATATGCAAACAATCGTATATTACTAGAGATTATATTTTGATATTTATGCATCTGTCGTTAAACATTCAATATGTTCTATGACTTCTACCTTAAAAACCGAAGCCAAGTTGAATTATTACACTTCTACTAACGATTAGAACACATTTCTATAAATTATTGCCAATGTGTTGTTTAATGTGAAATTACTGGAAATTTGTTACTATACATTTGAATTTGTATTTGTTTGCTGTTTTATAAATAAATTAAATTAAAAATTAAATTAATTAATTTCTTTGATCAATTTACTAGTTCTCATCGCCATGACCTATTTAAAATAACGAAAGCTTGTAGTAAAACAGAAGTTATACTTTTATTTGTTGCTTTTATGTTGAACAGTCTGGTGGTTGTAGTATAACCAAGCTAGCCAGAAGACATACTGGATATAAGTAAGGCTATACAAGTATTATAAACGGGCCTTGGATTGAGCTTTATTCTTATTTTCTATTAAAGGACAGGTAAAATATAAAAAAGAACATACATTTCAGATCATATACGTCCCACTGTTAAGCTCGAGCCACCTCTGCAATGGGAGGGAAATTGACCTACTATAATCAAACTGGTCAGACTGGAAATAAAACCTAAAGGGTTTTATTTCAAGTTTTCCTTCTCTATCATAGATATTATATGTATATTTTATCCCTTAGTCGTTTTTTACAACATCCACGGGCAAGAGGTGGTCATTTGTATTCTTACTCTGTCACCACATGGAGAGAAAAAAATATCTTGCTGGCATTTGTAAACTTAAATGGACCCTAAACTTGTTAAATGATCTCAGCAGGCTGCGGACGTCAAGGATTCGGTACCAGTGTACGGATCAATGCTGATAGGGAGGAAGTACGGTCGGTTATGGGGTCGCAGGCTGCCTATTCCCCAGACGGAAAGGACATTGTATGTTTAGATTATGATCTGCTTGCAAAAGACTTCTTAAATGATAACCTTAGAGGAAAATACCTTTTTATACATCTTAGAATAACCTATAAACTGGACAATAATTATATTCAATGCTAAAAAATGTTATAAAATATTTTTTAAATTACATAATTTTAAAATATTGTAGTAATGTTAGCCTCATAAGTTATACTAACCCCTTTTTGATATTTATTATATATGGTAGATATATAAAAATACCGTAATGTATATGGCAACATAAAGTATGGCACTGTGGCAAACGTCAGGCAATGTCTAGTGTTAGAAAAATTATAATTTGACGACGTTTGGTGTTAATAATTATGTGAATGATGAGATGAAAGTGTAGATAAATGTTAGAATAGTGTTCAATAGTGATTATGGCGCATAGTGGTGGTGTTTTAAGTTCGGATATATCACGCAGGAACCCGCAAGATGAGTATGAACTCATACAGAGAATTGGTTCAGGCACCTACGGCGATGTATACAAGGTAGGGGGCCTTTCTAAACCTAGAATTAACTTCTTTTACTACATGTCTTAAAACATAATTGATATATAATTTTTTAATTATTTCATCTGAAAATTTGTCAGCTTAAATCTTTAACTCCGATTGAAAAAAGTTGCAATGACAACATATCCGCAACGCACTTATCGCAATAAACTTGATATTTCATCCAATCTATTGTTTATGATGTGGTATTAATGACAAAACACGTGTATCCTTTGACCTTGGTTGTAGAACGAACCTGGTTTACTAATTACTTTACGCTCTTAAGTGTCTGAACACACCCAATGTTGTTATTCAAAACACATACATCGCCTTTGTCTTCATAAGTCAGTATTGTTACTAGTAATTACCATTTAAAAATTACTTAGTATTACATAAATAAATATAATTATGAACTAATTGTATACTTATGTATGTCCATAATTATTTTCCTGTGCTCATTGCCTGACCTAAATATTTATTGTGTTGTCACATAATTGGTAACATAGTAATTTACAATATATTTAGTATTCACTTTTCTGTGTGGTGATGGAGTAAGAACACAATTCACCACTCCCTATCTTGCTCGTGGATGTCGTAAAAGACGACTGAGGGATATAATAAACATATAACATCTGTGCAAGGGAAGGAAATCTCGAAACAAAACCCTATTCCATCATGTCTGACCAGCATGGAATAGTAGGTCAATTCCCTTCCCTTTATGGAGTAGGCCTGAGCCCAACAGTGGGACATATATACAATCATACAATTAACAGTCATAAATTACACCCAGACTCGGAACATGCCATGTATCTTAGACAATATTGTCCTACTTAGGAATCAAACCTACTACTATATATGCTATAACTTAACATTACACCCATAAGGTATCTTAAAATCATGCAATCTCTGCAGTCAAGTTAAATTTAGCTTCATTTAATATCTATTTATAAATTCAATATTTCAAGGTCTTTATGCTCCTCATTATTGTTACTTTAAGTAAAATATTTAAATTACACCTATTTGCTTAAATAATGTTCAAAATTATAATGACAGTATTACTTGAAAACATACTAGATGTATTAAATAATTGCTACAAGTGTAAAGACATAGACATACATTGTAATATATTAAATAATTGTTATAACACTAGTTTAAATAATGTAAAACAGTTTATTTTAATCATTTCCATGTGGTGACGGAGTAAGAATACAATTCACCACTCCTTATCTTATATATGGATATCGTAAAAGATGACTAAGGGATAGAGTAAGCATATAACATCTATGAAAAAGAAGTAAAACTCATAAGAAAACCCTATAGCAACCTGTCTGAGCAGCATGGTATAGTAAGGTCAATTTCACTCCTATTGAGGAGAAGGCTTGATCCCAACAGTGGGACATTTATGAGCCAAGATCATCATCATCGCAGCCCACATAGGTCCCACTGCTGGGCTCGGGCTGAATTGATGATGATCTCACCATTATCGTTCTACTCTTATCCTAATTACTTAGGGAGGACTTAATATGCACTCTTCTTTTATAGTCATCATCATTTGCCTGCCCTCGCCCCACGCTAAGTGGGGTCGGCATAACATGTTTTTACCTTCCATAGTCTTCTATCAGCCGTCATATCTGCACTCACTACTTTCACACTCATATCCTCATTCACACAATCCATCCATCTCTTTTTAGGCCTGCCACGAATTTTACGTCCATCCACAAACATATTGACAACCCCTCCTCGTCATGTGCCCTTCATCCCTCCTCATCACGTGTCCATACCAAGATAATCTCGCGATCGCACTCTTATAGTATATATCGTAAAAGTAAGGCAATAGTGTTCGGCCACCTGCCTGAAGTCAACCAGACGTCATCAGATATGGTTGGCCCAGATCTATGTAAAGCTTTTAGTCATCATTTACAACCTATGATTTTAATTACATTTTTATTGACTGTTTAACATAGGTCACCTGGTGGAAATACACTTCCTCTGTCACCACACGGAGATAAATATATGTATATATTACTAGCTGACCCAACAGATGTCGTACTGTTCAAATAAAAGGAATTCTCCTTGAAATCGACAGTGGCGCCACCTGGCGGATCCAATTGTGAATCTAAACTATTCTCGACTCCCCATGAATACACAGTAAAAATTTCATCAATATCGGTCCAGCCGTTTAGGAGGAGTTCAGTGATATAACACACGTACACAAGAAATTTATATATAAAGACTAGCTGACCTAACAGACGCTGTTCTGTTCAAATTTAAAAATATATTAAAAGGAATTTTCTTTGAAATCGATCGCGGCGCCACCTAACGGGTCCAACTGTGAATCTAAACCATTCTCGAATCCCCTTGAACGCACAGAAAAAAATTCATCAACATTGGTCCAGTCGTTTAGGAGGAGTTCAGCGACATACATACATGTACACAAGAAATCTATACCAATAAATAAAATTGGAGTGTCTGTTTGTAATGTCAAAATAATAGGCTTTAATCATGCTCACTCGGTTATTTGCACGACACCTATGCCTAAAATAGCGATTAAAAAATTTTTGTCTGTTCCGGGTAATCTTCAAAACTGCTGGACCGATTTCAAAAATTCTTTCACCAATGGAAAGCTATAATATCAGGGCGTAAACTAGGCTATATTTTATCCCGGTATTCCCACGGGAACGGGAACTACGCGGGTAAAACGACTATAACCGAAGTGAAGCGAGGGCGGGTTGCTAGTTTATATATAAAAATGTAAACAGAGCACATATCGTGTCAACCCTAAGGAATTGGGATAAGGGACATATATGGGTTGAGATCATGAATAATATGTTATTATTTGCCCAGCAGTGCCTCTGGTATTGCCATGAGTAGCAGTATCATTTATCACCAGGTGTGCTGCTTGCTCAACTGCTGTCATACATACATATAATCACGCCTATTCCCCATAGGGGTAGGCAGAGACCACTTCCTTCCACTTGCTACGATCTTGACATACCACTTTCGCCTCCTCCACATTCATTAATCTCCTCATACATGTTCAGGGTACTCCTAACCTGGCCTTTCTTAAGAACGTCCCCGATTTGATTGTGGAACGTCCGCCTCGGTCTTCCACTTCCAACACTTCACATTCGCCTTATAAATTCTCCTTGTTAGTCTCCTTTCATTCATTCTCTCTACATGGCCGAATCAACTTAACATACCTTTCTCAATCATTGTCACTACATCTACATTCATTCCACAACGTTCCCTAATCACTCTGTATTTAATTCTATCACTCAATTTCACACCAATCATGCTCCTCAGCGTTCTCATTTCCACAGCATTTATTCTACTTTCGTGCTTCTTCTGCCATACCCAGCTCTCACTTCCATACATTTGAGTTGGTACAAGCACAACCCTATGCACAGCTAGGCTGTCATTAGGGATAAAAAAGATCACAGTCTGATTGTCAGCAATAATTGAATTACAATTAAATAGTAATAACAATAGTCCTCAAGAACAAGGTTGTTACAATCAGCTGACATATTTAATAATGAAATATAAATTGTATAGATTGTGGTCAGAGCTGCATAGCTTTATTGTTAATAGTATCCGAGTACCACACTCTCGCAGAAAATCGACAGCTGAGTAGTAGAAATTCGTTAATGTGCTTCGTTCGGTGAGCGAGAGAGTCAGAAGCCCAACTTTCTGAGGGTGTTTGCGTGTGGTGGGTTTTGGTGGCGCCTTTAGTTTCACCAAACTACATTGCGCTCATTCACACTCCTTACACCCGCCGCGCATGCCATGGCGCATAGCGTACACGCTCATGTACGTGGCTGCGTCGACACGTGAGAGCAAATACGGAGTTTGGTACTGCGCCATAGGCTTTAAACTAGGGATTCACAGACTTATTAAGACTAGGGGCCACTCGGGCAAATCATGAACTGATGGCGGACCGCCAGAAGTATAGGTAATTCAAGACAATAAAGAATTGATAATCTGGAATAGAATTCAATATTTTTCGAATGTACGAGAGTATTTTTTTTTTGCTGTCGGCGGGCCACCTATATTCGACCGGCGGGCCGCATGCGGCCCGCGGGTCGTGGTCTGTGCATCCATGCTTTAAATACTGTCATTCGCACACGACTCGTGACGGCCAATGCGAGGTGGCTATGTGCGGCAGGGTTTTCACTTCCTTCACAGAAAGCAGCGGCCTAGCAAAGGTCCAAGAGCGGCAGCAACACTTAGCATCAGGTATACTGTTTGCTTGTTTGCCACCATTTGCAAAAAAAAATATCTATTACATGCAGAGAGAGAGAGAGGAAGAAAGTAAGAATAAAATTGACGTACTATACTATAATAGTCAGAGGTATGTTCCTTTTCTGGCAAAGACCACATCATCATGATCTCAGCCCATATATGTCCCACTCTTGGGTTCGAGCCTTCTCCACAATAGCAGTGAAATTGACCTACTATACCACACTGGTCAGACGTGTTGATATAGGGTTTCATTTTGAGTCTGCCTTCGCTTACATAGATGTTATATGCATATTATATCCCTTAGTCGTCTTTTGCTACACCCACGGGCAAAGGGAGTGGTGAATTGTATTCTTACTCCGTCATCATAGGGAAAGTCATCAACTACATAGGTGTCACTTAAAATCCGGATTCTACATAGATCTAATATACAGGATGTATCAAGTTATGGGGCAACTGGTCAAAAGGGAGCTAGGCAATGGTGGTAGGAACCCATAAAAAAAATTTGAACGAAAAATATCGATTCGTTAAGAAATTAGAGACATGTAAAGTTTTCAATTTTGTCATCGCTTTTTCGTGTAAATCTGATTGAAATGTATAAAGTCAATGATACTTAATACGCAACATATTCATACTTTGTTAAATGTTTATTAGAAATTGAATAAATCAATGATTACGTTCACATAAGCAAGACAAACTTCGCTTTAAAACAGCTGATCGGCCTATGGCCGTTGACCGCTTGCCGTTGTACCTACATGTCATTGAAGCGTTTGCGCAATTCTAGGTATAAATGAATGAAATTATACTGTCGAAGCTTTACATGCCTACATGTATTGTCTGTACATACCTACATAATACGTAATATTTAAGGCTCTTAGACACATTTTTTTGAAATCACTATAATTTTTATGTTATATTGTTTTTTGTGTAGTGTACATTCTAATTACGATCTATGACTGTTAAACTACAACATACTCGAACAGTTGTCCCATAACCTGATACATCCTGTATATTATAATCTTTATTTCGTATGAATTCGCATATAAATAGTATATAACCGATGATTCATTATTGAATATTCGTGAGTCACAAGTGTCTCGGTTCGATTACCGCGCCATGATCACGCGCGGAGGTGTCCGCGGCCTTGTCGCTGATTTTGTTTCGTTATTGTTGTTTAGATAACGTCAATACTCTCATTGTCGTTTTAATAAATTCGTATTTTGATTATTTTGTATTGTTATTGTTTTAAGAAGGCCATAATTGATACACTTATATTTGTTGCAAGCATCCCACCCTCGCTTCGCTTTGGTTTTAATCGTCTTACCTGCGTAGTTCCCGGTGAAATACCGGAAAAAAATATAGCCTAATTTACTCCTTGTATAGACAGCTACCTGGTAGTAAAATATTATCAAAATCCTTCCAGCCGTTTTGATGATTAACTAAAACAAACAGACAGATAAAAAAAAATTAAACCGGTTTTTAGACAAGTATCGTGTAAATAACCGTATCAGCATGAAAAGAGCCCATTATTTTGATATTACAAACAGACACTTAAATTTTATTTTTTTTTGTATAGAGTAATTATTGTTTTCATCTGGAACAGGATTAAAAAAATACCGCATCGCTCTCAAATGCTTGGCAATTATCAATCAAGTAAATATTGATGTTCAAACCAATATCCGGTGACGGTGTGGGACTCGTCGGCCACCCGCGCGGCCGAAGTACCCACTAAAACCACAGTGCTCCCTCACTTTTACGGGCTGCCGGAAAGATCGCCTGATGACATTCAATCCCCGACACCCAAAAAGGGGGCAATTGCCCCTACTACACCACGCTTGTCAGACAGGTTATTACAAGCTTTTTTTTCGAGTTTTCCTTCTTTTGCTTAGAGATGTTATCTGTATATTATAATTCCTTAGTGGTCTTTTACGACACCCACGGACAATATAGGATGTGGTGAATTATATTCGTCACCACACGCACTATATCTTTATATACAAATTTTTGTGTACGTGTGTATATCACTGAACTCATCCTAAACGCCTGGACCGATGTTGATGAATTTTTTTCTGTGTGTTTAAGGGGATTCGAGAATGGTTTAGATTCACAATTGAACCCGAGCGCTGCTGTCGATTTCAAGGAGAATTCCTTTTATTGTATTGGAACAACATTCATTATTTATCTATACCAATAAATAAAATTGGAGTGTCTGTATGCAATGTCAAAATAATAGGCTTTTTTCATGCTCACACGGTTATTTGCACTATACATATGCCTAAAATACACTTTATATTTTTTGTCTGTCTGTCTGTTTGTTCCGGGTAATCTTCAAAACGGCTGGACTGATTTCAAAATTCTTTCACCAATGGAAAGCTATAATATCAGGGAGTAAACTAGTAATTAGTATATAAATAAGTATATGTACTTTAAAAATAAAAAAAAAGACACGTTTATATCATAGCGTTTATCAGTCATATATCTGATTATCTTAATCTAAAGATTTACAACGCATACTAATATGTTTTCGTAACAGAATGCATATATAAACCAGGGTCCAATGTACATTACCTAGGTGAGGCGGTCGATGGACGTACCGAGGATAATTCCGAATGGGATGTTTTTTTTTATTACAAACTGGCAGACAAGCAAACAGTACACCTGATGGTAAGTGTTGCTGCCGCTTATGGACCTCTGCAAGGCCACTGCCTACCGCGAAGAGAGTGAAGGAAGTGTGAATGTGTGCAATGAAGTTTGGTAATACTAAAGACTAAAACCCACTACACGCAAATATCCTCAGTAAGTTGGACTGCCGGCTCTCTCGCTCACCGAACGAAACGCAGTAACAAATTGCTACTACTCGGACGTCTATTTTCTGCTCATTGTGGTACTACCACGGACGAACCGGCTCGCGGCTTTAGACAGACAACTGTCAACAGTGTGGTCTTACTGTTATGTCAAGGCATGCGTATCGATCGTCAGCTCAATTGGTGATGGGGCAGCTTACAAGGTCGTACGCATCTTCCGTCATCGCGGATGTTTAGGGCTGTGTCTAGACGATAATATGTCTTCTATTTCCATCCATATCAGCCTATAGTCGTCTGCAGTTGCATATAAGCCTCTCCATCATCATCGTCTTATTGTTATCCCAATTACTTGAGGATCGTCGATACTAGGGTCGTCGCAATATCCTCTTTTTCCATACAGCTCTTTTCTTTTCCTTTGGTAGGCTATGGTCTACCTCACTGCACACACCCCGCCCCATCCGCCCGGGGCGACGGATGGACGGCGCGCGACCCTATAACCCACCGTATTCCCTTCCCATCGCCATTGTACCGACCACTGGTACCGATTCCTTGACATCCGTAGCCCCCTACCCTTTCGGGTATCGTCCCACTCGACGCGCCGTCAACAAGACTGTGTTGCTGGAGCATCGCCCTCACGCGGTCGGCCTCTGCGGGCGCCGGATTAATCCTCGGCCCGTCCACTCGCGACCTCGGTAGGAACACCACACAACCCTATAACATCATCATTATTATGTTCATCATCTCATCATCATCATCTCAGCCCATATACGTCCCACTGTTGGGTTCGGGCCTCCTCCATAATGGAAGGGTAATTGACCTACTACAGCGTGGTACGCTGGTCAAACGTGTTGGTATAGGGTTTTATTTCGAGATTTCCTTCTCTCGCATAGATGTTATATGCGTTTTATATCCCTTAGTCGTCTCGTACGATCACCCACGGATAAGATAGGGGGTGGTGAATTGTATTCTTACTCCGTCACCACACGGAATATGTTCACTTTTATGTTCACTTCCTGTCTATCCATGTTATGCTTTACGTAGTCTATCAATATTTTCATCCGTCTTCCCTACCCATAAAGCCTAAATATTCATACTTATAACTTTCTCCACAGCCTTTTTTAATATTTTAACTTTTCCATCACTGGCGTAACTTCCAAACTTTCTCTAATATAAATAAATGAGATATAAGACTCCTCGATGGGTTATTGTGCCATAATCTCTCAGCCATCATCATCTCTCGTTTGAGTGGCGGTTCGACGATCAGAGTTCGTAGTACAAGTTTCCCAAATGATTTCTCTCTGCTTTCTTGATAATAAATTTCCTTTTAACCCATGACCACATATTGGTATTGAGGAATTTCTCTTCCACAATTGGAGGGAATTTGACTTAGTATACCATGCTGATCGGACATGTTGATATAGGGTTTTATTTCGAATTTTGCTTCTTTTGCACAGATGTTATGTGCATATTATATTCCTTAGTCATCTTTTACGACATCCACAGGTAAGATAGGGAGTGGCGAATTGTATTCTTATTCCGTCATCACACGGAAAATTGCGGCATTTAAATATACATTAAATCATCCATCCCTATGATATTCTTTATTTCTGAACCCGTCATTCCATTTTCTTTATTTTCATCAAGTTTTACTTTTGACTCTTAAAAAGTTTCTGTGTGATCTAATAATATTTGGTTCGAATTTTGATACATGTTATTTTAACTGCAGTTACAAAATTATTTTTGTCTTATTCTTTATTAAAGAGAACAAAAGAGTAGATATAATGAAAAGCATTTCATCATATTTACATGTTATAAGTTATTATAAGTATTTTTATATGGTGATGGAATAAAAATAAAATTTGTCATTCCCTATCTTGCCTGTGCATATCGTAAAAGACGATTAAGGGATATAATACGCATATAACACCTGTGCAAGAGAAGGAAAAGTCGGCACAAAACCTTATACCAACATGTCTGAGTAGCATGGCATAGTAAGGGCAATTTCCCTGCTATTATGGAGGAGCCTCGAGCCAGCAGTGGGACGTATATGAGCCGAAATGATTCCCTATCTAGCCCGTGGATGTCGTGAAAGATGACTAAGGGATATAATACGCATATAATATCCATACAAGAGAAAGAAAACTCGAAGTTACCTAGAAGTTGGTAACTTCTCTGACCGGCAAGGTCAATTTCCCGGTGGAGGTGCTCGGGCCCTGCAAATATGAGCCTGGATAATGATGTCATACTATTCAATCACCAATATTTTACGTTTCATGGCATACCACATTCTGCAATGAAGATATTTAGTACCTTATACCAAGATGACATTGGCACAATTTAGGTGGTCTTTAGGGTTCCGTACCCAAAGCGTAAAAACGGGTCCCGTTTTTGTTACTAAAACTTCGCTGTCTGTCTGTCACCAGGCTGTATCTCAATAACCGCGATAGCTAGACATTTGAAATTTTTACAAATTATGTATGCCTGTTGCCGCTATAACAACAAATACTAAAAACAAAATAAAATAAATATTTAAGGAGGGCTGCCATGCAACAAACGCGATTTTTTGCTCGATTTCGATAATGGCTATAGGTAGGCACTTGTTTATCTAGTCAGTGGTACAGAACCCTTCGTGCGCGAGTCCGACTCGCACTTGGCCGATTTTATTTAATCGTCTTGATAAATTAGGGAGATTTTCAATTCGGCTTTTTATTATATTTTTTTTATGTATATTCAGGCTTAACTCCCACGTATATAGGACTAGGATTTACATTTTTTTCTTCGTTTGAAAGAGGTTTATTCCGAATTAGGTTACATTTAAATTTCATAAAGATTTGATGAGACGGGTGTTTTTTTATTAAACTTTTTTTGTTTTAAATACTTTTACAGTATATCGATAACCTTATAAACTTTTACAGTATAATGATCATATCGTGCGGTTACGGAGTAAAATTATTTAAACCACCCCCTCTCTTGCCCGTGGATGTCGTAAAATACGACTAAGGGATATAATATGCAGGTAACATAGATACAAGAGAAGCAAAATTTGAGAAGGAATGCGATATTAACACTAAATCTATATTTATACTATATAGTGTATACTATCCTTACAAATATTATAAATGCGAAAGTAAGTTTGTTTGTTACGCTTTCACGCTTAAACCGCTGGACCGATTTCAAAAATTCTTTCACCAATGGAAAGATATAATATCAGGGAGTAACATTAGGTTACATTTTATCCCGGTATTCCCACGGGAACGGGAACTACACCGCGGGTAAAGCGACTGAAACTGAAGCGAAGCGAGGGCGGGTTGCTAGTAATATATAAAGCGGAAGAGTTTGAACGCGCTAATCTCATGAGCCACTGGTCCGATTTGAAAAATTCTTTCAGTGTTAGATAGCCCATTTATCGAGGAAGGTTATAGGCTACATATTATCACGCTCATAGCGTGAGCGTGTAGGAGCGGAGCAACAGTGAAGAATATTTCAAAATCGGGGTTTTTTCTTTTCCTTTTGAGAGCTTTCGCTGCGTAAACGGCTAAACTTTCGCAAAAATCATGTGTGACAGAATCTTATTATTAAAAAAATATTTTCACCTTTTACGTAAATAAAGTCTTAGGTTAAAGTTAACGTTAGCCCAAAGTATCTATACTACACAGACGAAGTCGCGAGCATAAGCTAGTACTAAATATACCTATAAACAAAACGGAGATAATATATGAAAGGTATGACCGTTTTTCCTAATAAAATATTTACGATCTTGTATTTCATGTTCTGTAATACCTTTGCGAATGCCTCTCAAGATGGGTGCCTTCATTCTTTATACGCATGCATTATCCATAGCCGAGGGCGTAATGATAACTTGCGTTATTTTATCCCCTTTGAGGTCTGCAGCACACTGAAGTATTATTATCATATTAGCTCATATACACTCCCCTCCACATGCTTTTGCCATCCCTAAGCAAAATAGTGCAGAGCTAAAAATTTTATATCTTCTAGAGGATTCAACGCAGCTCAAAAATTCCAACGGGATCTTAATCTACGAACCAAAATCTTCAAAAAAGGATATGGTCGATTTCAAAAAATGAAGAATTTATTTTTTTAATCAATAATTAAAGACTTAAAAAATTCGAAATTTTCAATGCGCATGAAAGTTCCCACAGTTTTAGAAGCACTTATCTTACATTAAAATATCCAACGTCATTTGATAGCTAATGCCAAAACCTTCAAATTGAGCGGTTGGACGATTTTTTATAAGCCCCGGCGTGCACTGACTGCCTCGCAGACGCCGCTGCGCACTCGCCCTGATGATGGGCATCGGACATGCTCGAAACCCGGGTCGACGTAATCGATCTCAGCACGTGAGTGTTTTTGCCGTTTTAGATATTATAATATGGATCAGTCTCACGATAATTTCAATACTAAAACCTATTACTTATTAAGACTTCGCTGTCTGTCCGTCCGTCTGCCTGTCACCAGGCTGTATTTCAAGAACCGCGATTGCTAGACAGTTGCAATTTTCACAAATTATGTTTTTTCTGTTGCCGCTATAACAACAAATACTAAAAATAAAATCTTCATTTTTTGCCTATTTTTATAGATAATGGTACGGAACCCTTCGTGCGCGACTCCGACTTACACTTAGCTAGTTTTTAAAAAGACGAGAGTTGGTTAGTGGCCTTAATTAAATTAGAGACATCTCTTTGAATCTGCTGGTAGTTCGATAGCCCCAAATATAGTCGTTAACACGAGAATTATAGGAATTCAACTTTGTCGCCGGCTTTTATTATTTTCATTACGATGCGATAAGGAAATTATAAGTTTTTAAATGTTTTACTGTTTTGTATCGCTCTGTAGTCACGAATGTGATTAACTTTGTTTGTTACTATAGGAATTTTAATGGGTAATTCTTTGCCGGGCGAGGAAAGGGACTATGCTGAACCTCCGACGCAAGCCTTCCAAAACCCCATGGTGTCCTAGCGCTGACAGTGAGGACTAACTACCCTTATCACATCATGCTCATGGCCTTTGTGTAATTTATATGCCTTAATTATATGCTTGTAAAGTCCCCCGCGATACAAGGATTAGTTTACTTAATGCGAATTGTGTCCTTTAAAAAAATACACCTACTTAATTATGGTAAATATGGTCTAGGTACTTATTGCAAGCGAACATACTAAATGGTTGTGATTAAAAACACGCCGAGGTCATTCATGCTAATTGTTCTAATGGAAACCTATTCAGATCTGTGAAATATTTGACGTGCTATCATTAGTTTCATTTCAGCTTAAATACGTCCCACCGCTGGACTCGAGCCCACACCAAATTAAGAGTGCAATTGTCTTACTATATCACGCTGGTCAGATGAGTTTCCCTTGTCTTGCAAAAACCATTATTACAGTCCATATGTGCTCCAGTGTTAAGCTGAACCTACTCCATTATGGGATATTGACCGCCCTTTTTTTTATGGGTGGGCTATGGGAAGCGCACACGCGGTCCATTCCGTCCGGGGCGACGAAAGGACGGCGCGCAGGCCCATAACCCACCCGTACCCACGTCGCCTTCGTCGTTGGGCCGACGACCGGAGCAGGGTGACTTGTTGTCAGTGGTCGGCCCGACGGAATACTCTTTCGGGTACCCTCATCTCTCAACGTCCCTGTCCCGGGACGTCGGTTGCCGTCGCGTGGTCAGCCTCTCTGCGGGTGACGGAATAAATTCCCCGGTCCGGTCACCCGAGGCCCCGGCTAGGGCGAGATCAGGCGCAGGTACTTGCGCCTGCGCCGCCCGAGTCGCCGGCGGCGGAACGTGTCGCCGAAGAGGAGCTCCTCTCGCTCACGATCCGCCGCCTCCTTGAGATGACGGCCTCACAGAAGGCGGCGACCGTGTCCCATATTGACCGCCCTGGCCAGACGCGTTGGTATAGGGTTTTAAATAGTGTTTTCCTTTTTTTTTTGCATATGTATGTTATGTGCATATTGTATTCTTCGTCTTTTACAATAGCCACGTCAATCTTTTTATATAAATTTCTTGTGTACGAGTGTATATCACTGAACTCCTAAACGGCTGGGCCGATGTTGATGAAATTTATTGTGTGTGTTCAAGGGGATTCGAGAAGGGTTTAGATTCACAATTGGACCCGGTAGGTGGCGCTTATTTGAACAGAACAACGTCTGTTGTAGTGTTGCCCAAAAAAGTCTTGGTCTTGCGGTCTTGGTCTTGGTCTTGCGAGAAATGCGAGACCGAGACCAAGACCAAGACCGCTTAATTTTTGCAAGACCAAGACCAAGACTGGCCCTGCAAGACTTGAGCAAGACCAAGACTGGGCCTGCAAGAGTCTCGCGGTCTTGCATTTAATTCAAATCACCATTTCAGCTTATATACGGTTGAGCTCGTGTCTTCTACATAACAAGAGGAGAATCGGCCGTGGCCGGAGGGGAATCGCCACGGTGATCGGCCGTGTTGTTACAGGTCATACATGTCAAGTTTTCCTTCTCTTGCACCGATGTTATATATTATAGCCCTTACACGTGGGTTCGCAGTCACGGGTAAAATAGGGGGTGATGAATTATATTCTTACTCCGTCACTACACGGCAAGTCAAATCAGTTTTGAGATATCCATCTATTGGCCAATCGATTCCCAATGTTGGTGTTGGCTTTTCAGAATTACTCTTCGGAAAGGCTTAAGGACAAAAATACCGTAATCACGAGAGTGCTCTTGCCCATTATACATATTTATATATCCGTTTATTCATTAGCCCAACGACGTTCACTGTTGGACATAGAAATATGCCTACAATTAATCTATATAAATGTCCATGTAGGGACAGAGTACGATCACCATCAGGCAGTACATGAAGCGTTGCTCCCAGCGCTATTTTGCCTCTGCCACGACTCACCCCAATCCACTAGTGGTTGGGGCGGTAAACTACGTCCCCTCAAAAATATCCGCGGTCCGACGTCCTCGTCATCTTCTTGAAGAAGAAGATGACGCTATTATGATCGCCCAAGAAAGGACCTACACAGCTCGCGCAGCGATAACAGATAAAACTCCGCGGTATCGGCCTCGCCGTTGAGGTCGAAAACCGCGCCGCGTAAAAATCATTAACCTAAACTTGGCCACGCCCACTTTGCTGTCAGCGACGCCCCGAGCCGAGGTCCGTTCCCCACAGGGGGAAGCCCTCGGGCGATGTTCGCTTAACTTACTTACCGGGTTGAGAGCCATCAGCGCTCACCCATTGACCGCGTTAAGCTGTCAAGGTCATCTGCGACCAACAGCTACACACACACAAAAAAGACAGAGTACGAATATAATTCACCACTCTCTTACCCGTGGATGTCGTATCAAATCGGATCGAGCAATGGTGTTAGGAACCCATGAAAAAAAATTGAAATAAAAATATCGATTCGTTAATGAATTGAGAGACATGTAAGTTCTCAATTTTGTCATCGCTTTTTCGTGTAAATTGATTAAAATGTATAAAGGAATGATACTTAATCTACAACATATTCGTATTTTGTTAAATGTTCATTAGAATTTGAATAAATCAATGATTACGTTTGCATAAGCAAGACAAACTTCGCTTTAACATAAATCAGCTGATCGGCCGATGACCGTTGATGAGTCGCCTTTGTACCTACGTAACCATTGAAAGGTTCGCGCAAATCTAATACCTATTTATACTGTCGAAATTTTACATGCTTACATATATCCTGTCTGTACATACCTACATAATGCATAAAATTTAAGGCATAAACTCTTAGACACACATTTTTGTAATCACTATAACTTTTACGTTATATTGTTTTTGTAATATAATAATATACATTCTAATTATGATCTATGACTGTTGAACTACAACATACATGAACAGTTGTCCCATAACCTGATACACCCTGTGTATATAACATATGTGCAAGAGAAGTGAAACTAGAAAGAAAACCCTGTACCAACATGTCTGACCAGCGTGGTATAGTAGATCAATTTTCCTCTTACTGGAAGGAAGCTTAAGCCCAGCAGTGGCACTTTTATGAGCTCTGACGATGACGACGAATATCATACATTTTACAAGTATTAAAATCATAAAATTTTAAATCAGTTTTACTTATATGTTCTTGAATAAATAGTATATTAAGAGCTACATGGATCCAGCGGCCAAAGTATTTATATAGGCAATAGAGCAACAGGTTTTTTTCAAGTATCCAGAGTATCAGTAACTAAACTGGAAATACAATAGATACATACCACTTAACTTGAAGGGGAATATAAACAATCGCATTAATTGTAAAATATCGCATTGATTATAAAATGACATAAAATTTATTGTATCAACTGCCTCGTGTGGTGACGTCTTAAGAAAATAGGGTCGAAAGTCCTGTCATAAGAGTAGTAACGCTGTCTAATGGAACACCAGGGGAATAGAAGAGTAATTTTCTCCAGTGGTAAGTATTGTATTCAATAGTGAACTATAGGCTAGCAGATGGATAGATAGGATAGGATATTTGATTAATTTAGTTGGATTTTTCATTGCCATGATAAATTACTGTTACGTTATTCTAACTGCAAAACTTTGCGAGACTCTTGCTGCAATACCAAGACTCGGGTGCGCAAGACCAAGACCAAGACTCGGGTGCGCAAGACCAAGACCAAGACGAGACCAGGTGTGATGTTGCAAGACCAAGACCAAGACCGGTCCAAGTCTCGTCTTGGTCTTGCATTTGGGCAACACTAGTCTGTTGGGTCAGCCAATTTATATATAAGGATATACGGCTTACCAACATTGGTATTTAATGCTCATATGAGCAATATTCCAAGTACCATATTTCCTATTTCAGAAATTAAAGTATGTCGGCCACATCTGGGCTCTTCGTGTATAAATCTCTGTAGACACAAGTGTATATCAGAATTTAGTGTAGCCTTTTACTTAATTCGGAGCATACTTAATGCTAATGAATGAACAAGTGCTGAACAACAGTGATGAATTCTATTCTCTGTTCTGTGATAACAATTTTTGGTCTTATAGAAGACCACAAAGAAGACACGAATCTTGTTCTTATTGTATTTTACAGTTCTAGTACGTCCCACTGCGAAAAAAAATAATTGAATACTCCACCACTATAAAAAATCCTGCAAGAAAATATTTAAAAAATAAAATAAACATTAAAAATAATAGTTCAAAAATACTAAAAAATTACGCTTAAATCGCTAATCCTGATTATCCTAGTGAGGATAACGGTTTAAACTGTTTAAAATATTGTATTGTCATCGGTCCTTAATAAGTATGCCAAATTTCGAGTTGATCCGACGTTTTGATGGGGTTCAAAATCATGTTCAAAGATTCCGTTACATACCAACATACTAACATAGATACGTCTGAAGCTAATAAAAGCGAATTAAAAAAAATCTCGATCTTTCTCACTCGCTTGCTCCCTATTTTCGCCCCATGGCTGTGCTTCGTGCTATGTTCGCCCTTTCTCACTCTCTCTTGACGCTAAATTGCATTTCATCCGTAAAAAATTTACCCTCATGCGCGCAAAGATGTTTCATTTCAAAAATAAGTATAATTTTGGAGTAGGCTATTCGTCTGGCGATCCACTAGGCAGTTTCTTACGACTTCCACGTGAGAGTAAAATATGGTGCAATTTATAATCTAGGCCCAAGAATCTCACTTCGGGAGAAATTCAAAGAAATAAATATTCTAACTGCTGTATCACAATATATATACGAAAATATATTATATGTCAAAAAAAATATCGCTAACTTTAAGAGATATTGTGACATTCATGAAATGAATACTCGTAATAAGGACAGATTAGTTGTACACACTACTCGTCTCCAAAAAGTTAACAAATCATTCATGGGGCAATGTATACGCTTTTACAATAGATTACCTAAAGATATCCGAGACCTGCCTATGAAAAAGTTTAAAAAAACCATCAAGAATAGACTTTGTAAAAAAGCTTATTATAAAATCTCGGATTATGTAGATGATAATACAGATTGGTTGTGAGCAGCTCCTCATTCAGCAATTTCCTTGTTATTTTAAATATACTGTTTGTAAATGTACTTTTAACTTTTATTGTAAAGTGTAGCGTGTTTTGCCTAACGAATTTTTGTATTTTCAGCGTTTGTAACATATTGTGGTGTTGGTCATGCTCACATAAGGATCTACTTGCGGTAGCTGCGTGGAGCGGGTCTCTCCCTTCCCTCCATAGTGGTTGAGGGGAGTGATGGCTGCTCTAGTAGTTAACTCGTGATCGGGTGCCGCTTGTGGGATCTGGTCCAGCCATAATCGTTTAAATTATATTAAGTGTCTTGCGGTTCGAAGGGCATCACACTGGAGCTTGTTCTTACAAAACATGTACACAATTGTATAACTAGTAAGAAGAAGAAAAAAAAAAAAATTAAAAATAATGACAAGCCCGCTGAGTTTCTTGCCGGATCTTCTCAGTAGCGGTCGCGTTCCGATCCGGTGGTAGTATATTTTTTTTGGAAATTGTAAACCTGACAATATGTAAGTGCCCTCTCAGGGTTTATGCATAATAAAATAATTTGAATTTGAATTTGGTACGTTGTGTATTCTTAACAAGCAACTATTTTATTAGAATTAGTCATTAAAAAAATGTGTAGCGGGTAGATACAAATCTCAGTAATAACGATGACTTGTTGGACGTGAGACATCTTAGTCCGCCCGTGACCATGAACGCTGTAAAGTGTGCAAAACGTCGGGCAATCAAAAATCAAACGCGAAAAAATCTATAAAATTAATTTGGTAGTGTTCGTAGCTGCCAGCCTGCCACCATACAGCGTGAGGAAGTGGATAATCCTTACTAATATTATAAATGTGAAAATAAAATTTGTTTGGTTATTACGCTTTCACGCTTAAACCACAGAACCGATTTCAAAAATTCTTTCACTAATCGGAAATCTATAATATCAGGGAGTAACATGGGCTATATTTTATCCCGGTATTACCACGGGAACGGGACCTATGCGGGTAAAGCGACTGCGAACCGAGAGCGGGTTGCTTGTTCCATAATAAAAACATGAACGAATAGTTTTAAAAGTGTTTGTGAGAATTTTGAAAGTGTAAACAAATTGGCCATATAGTTATTTTGTTGTTTACGAATGTTTTTATTGAGATGCCTAAGATAGCGGACGTGTATTTCAACAGTATGTATTAATAAAAATATCTTGCATCTGTCTATAACGAAGTTATGATAACATTTCAAATATAAAGTTGAAGTGCTTGGTTGTTTTTATATTAAACTAGCTGATCCAACAAACGTCGTTCTGTTCAAATAAGCGCTACCTAGCGGGTTCAATTGTCATCATCATCATCTTGCTCTTATCCCAATTACTTGGGGTCGACGCAATATGTCATTTGTTTTGACTTCTTTTGACATATTGCAAAAAGTTTCGGCAATGACTTTTATGACCGGCCGCCTGCCTGACGTCAACCCTCCTTGGGAATGTAATCGTTGACCCAAATGGTACCAGATGGAGTTGGTCCGGGAATATCTAGGGCTCTTAGTCGTCTTTTACGACACCCACGAGCAAAGCAAGGGTTGGTAGTATTCGAAGCCGCTACCACACAGCACCGGGTTCAACTGTAAATCTAAACAATTCTCGAATGCCCTTGAACAAACATAAAAAATTCATCAACATCTGTCCAGCCGTTTATTAGGAGTTCAGTATGTGTATGTCACACACGTACACAAGAAATATATGTAAAGCTTCGCTTCGGTTCGGTTTTAGTCGTTTTACCCTCGTAGATCCCGTTCCCGTGGGAATACCGGGATAAAATATAGCCTAGTTTACTCCCTGATATTATAGCTTTCCATTGGTGAAAGAATTTTTGAAATCGGTCCAGCCGTTTTGAAGATTACCCGGAACAAACAGACAGACAGACAAAACATTTTTAATCTGTATTTTAGGCATAGGTGTCGTGCAAATAACCGTGTGAGCATGAAAAAGGCCTATTATTTTGACATTACAAACAGACACTCCAATTTTATTTATTGGTATAGATAAATAAATCTTCAATTCAGACTACTAAGCGATTCAGCACGCATATAATATCTATGCAAGAGAAGGTAAACTCGTAATAAAACCTTATATCAACGCATCTTACCAGCGTGGCATAGGCAGTCAATTTCACTTCTATCCAGGATATAATATCTATGCAGAAGAAGGAAAACTTGACATAAAATCTTATACTACCGCGTCTGATTAGCGTGTTGTAGTAGGTCAATTTCCTTTCTACTGTGGAGTTCCAGTCCAGCAGTGGAACGTTTATAAGCTGAAATGATGAAATAAATAAAAAAAAAAAAAAAAAATTTCTTTATTTTCTCACCACATCATTCATAAACGTCAAATCATATACGTCCCACTACGGGGCTCGAGCCTACTCCACATTGAAAGGGAAATTCTTTTTTACGGTGGCGGCTTAGTAAAGGATCGGCAGCGTCACTTACCATCAGGTATGTTATACGCTAGTTTACCATCGAAAGCAATGTGAAAATAGAGATCTTGGCAACACTAGAGGTGCAGCCAAGTTGCTAACTACCGTAGGAAGGGAATGGATAGACGATAGGAAGACAAGGGGTGAGGGTTTGTCTCTCCGGCTCTATCTCATCGCATGAAGCGCAGTAGCAAATGTCTACTATTCAAAGGTCAATTTTCTGCGAATGTGGTACTATCCTGAACGAGTCGACACGTTTATCTCTGCCGCCAGCAAATTGTTAATAGGCACACATATAAAATGTTTATCTTAAGTACTAAGTTTTAAAGGCACTTAAATACTTGACTCAGGTCTCTAGCGGTCTTCGCGCGTCATTTCGCACGCTAGTCGCGCAGATCAAACTTAACAACGCGTAATCCCATGAATCAGATCTTAAAATGACCATTTGACTCATCATAATTATCTATTTTACGCCATCTTGCCACGCTAAGTGATGTCATAAAAAATATAAATTTCCACTGCCTACAGAGATTTATGGGATAATTAATGCTACTACTTAATATTATAAACGCGAAAGTTTATGAGGATGTGAAGATGTTTGTTGCTCTTTCACGCAAGAACTACTGAATGGATTTTGATGAAACTTCACAATAATATAGCTTACATATCAGAATAACAGATAGGCTTTAATTTATCTAGATATTCCCACGGGAAGAGGAACTATGCGGGTAAAACCGCAGGACGATAGTCTTAGATATAATACAGTGCTTTGTATTTTAGACAAAGATTTAAAGGCTCAAATAGGAAATTAAGTTTGATTTTCACACATAACAACTTAAAAGCATAAGCGGCTATTGTTTTGCGTCTTACGCCAATATCTCTGAAAGAGCAATACCTAGTGGTATTATTTAGTTCCAATAGGAAGGGCCATTTGTCCAGCATAACACCAAAGTTTGTGCCCTTCAGGATATTTGACAGAAAAACGTACAAAATAATTTGAAAATACTTTTTGTCTTTTCCGTGTAGTGACGGAGTAGGAATACAATTTACAACTTGCAGGGGTGTCGTATAAAATCGATGTAAGAGAAGGAAAACTCGAAATGAAATCTTATGCCAACAGCGTGTTATAGTTTATCAAATTACCTCTCGCAATGGAGAAGGCCCGAGCCGAACAGTGTGACGTATGGGCTGAGATGAGCCGATGATGGCTACGGGATGATGATGACTTTTTTCCATTATAAATAAGTTTAATGTGAAATCATTTATTGACCAGTTACTTGAGGACTGTTTACTGTCATTTTTAGTTAACAAGAAAGCATCATGAATAAATATGTCACTCATGATGTAAACATAAGGTTTTAATTAATTTTATTCATGACTAGCTGACTCGCGTCACGTAAGACAACGAGGAAGTGTTAAAGAGAGTGTGCCGTAAGGATTTGGGCTACTCATATAAGAAATAAATTGTCTCCATTTATCAACAGATACGAGATATGCATTTGATTTGGGCCAACTATCAAATTCGAATATTTTATTGCATTCATGTGTACAATTTGGTGTTACAAAGAGGTCAACGTGAACCCTGATAGGTCACAGCAATTTTAAGACTGTAATTATAATTTCTTTGTTACCTTTAATATCTTAAAATATTTATTGTACGATACGATATCGGATGCATCTCTGAATTGTAAGTAATTTCTTCGGACGAATTGTTTTTAGTGTGCCGTACCAAAAGGGTAAATGCGGGACCCTATTACTAAGACTTCGCTGTCTGTCCCTCCGTCTGACCGTCACCAGGCTGTATCTCAAGAACCACAATAGCTAGATAGTTGAAATTTTTACAAATTATGTATTTCTGTTGCCGCTATAACAACAAATACTAAAAACAAAATAAACGCATACAATAAACGTGATTTTTTGTAGATAATGGTACGGAACCCTTCGTACGCGACTCCGACTCGCACTTATCCGATTTATTTGAAGTTTTGAATTGTTATTATGTTTTAGAATTTAGACAATCCAAAACTTCTTATTTGTTTGTCAATATAATGGACAAGCCCGCTGAGTTTCTTGCCGGATCTTCTCAGTAGCGGTCGCTATCCGATCCGGTGGTAGTTTATGTTTTTTGGATAATTTATTTTAATTTTGTAAACTTGACAATATGTAGGTGCCCTCTCGGGGTTTATGCATAATAAACGATTTGTTTTTTGGATAAAATGTCGGTTCATATGACATCCACGATCAATGTTAGCGGTGGTATTATGCGTCACGACCACGTTATATAGGTATTGATATAAAATCAATTGACGGGTGGCCCGCTTCGGTATTACCATTCAACTTGATGTGGGCGTCTTCAAGGTAATAGTGCTTTCACTAACGCTATATTGGAACCACCTTAATCCGTCAGGATTCCTTATTACATACTGAAAGAATCTTGATACGATCAATTGTATGTCTATGTAATTTCTGTGACAGAGTAAGAATACAATTCGCCACCTTATATTGCCGTGGATGTTGTAAAATACGACTAACGATTATAATATACACTAGCAATCCGCCCTCGCTTCGCTTTCACTCGTCTTTCCTGAATAGTTTATTTTTTTTCCTGAATACCGGGATAAAATATAGCCTAATTTACGCCCTGATATTATAGCTTTCCATTGGTGAAAGAATTTTTGAAATCGGTCCAGCCGTTTTGAAGATTACCCGGAACAAACAGACAGACAGACAAAAAAATATAAAGTGTATTTTAGGCATATGTATAGTGCTAATAACCGTGTGAGCATGAAAAAAGCCTATTATTTTGACATTACAAACAGACACTCCAATTTTATTTATTGGTATAGATATAACGAGGGGTCCCGTACTGCATCACCATCGGATGGGTCAGACATCGCGATGGAATCGAAATAATACTTAGGATGGCTTTTAAACTGTATTCAATAATTAACGTTAACAATGTTCTATTATAACCAGTAATTACGCGGATGCTGGCGGATAAATCACAAGTTAAGGAAATGCTGTGATTTCGATGCAACCGATCGCCCTCGAGTCTCTTTCCCATCTCAATATTCATAGGACCGCCTTAAAACAAACTCTCATAATAACATTCCAAATGCAAACGGTCATGTCAAGAGGTCATAAATTATTGCTAATCGCTGTATCGACTCCACCAAAGTATAGCATTTACGTTTCCATAATCGAGTGTTTCTTAAGTATTAAGAATGACGCTGCGACACATATAACATTTATGCAAAAGGAAAAAATCTTGAAGTAACATTGTATAACAATACTTCTAATCGACGTGGTACACTAGGTCAATTTCTCATGCTGGTCAGACAGGATGATATGATGTTTCGTTTCGAGTTTTTCTTCTCCTGCGTAGATGTTACATGCGTATTATATGCGGATCGCCTGCGCGAGGAGCGCAGCCTCGAAAAGGCGATCCGCCGCCGGCGACTGGGGCGGCGTAGGCGCGAGTACTTGCGCCTCATGCTGCCCTAGCCGAGGCCGCGGGTGACGTGACCGGGGATTAGTCCGTCACCCGCCGAGAGGCCGACCGCGTGAGGAAAGACCGACGTCCTCGCCGAGGGGGGGAGGACGTCGGTCGATGGGAGGGTACCCCAAATAGGGGGTATTTCGTTGGGCCGATCACTGATGACAAGTAACCCTGCTCCGGTGGTCGGCCCAACGACGAAGGCGACGTGCACGTGGGGTGGGTCGCGGGTGTGCGTGCTTACGCCCCTCTGTCGCCCCCGGACGGAGCGGTGCGAGGAGCGCGCCGACCGCAACCCACCCCAAAAAAAAAACATGCGTATTATATCTCTTAGTTGTCTTTTACGACATCCGCGGGTAAGATAGAGAGTGGTGAATTGAATTCTTATTGCGTCACCAAACTTGTATAGATTTTATCTGTATTTTTACATATCACTTTTTGGTCTTTTACAACACCCATGGGCGAAAGACTGTTTGGTGAATGGTATACTCGTTCACCATACGTAAAGTTTATTCTATTTATAATTGAATTTTAAATATGTGTAGTCTGACCCGTAAGTTAGTGAAAGCTAAGTGCACTGAGTCATTTGTGGTTTAAATTGAAGAAACAATAATTACATCCGGTCATATTTGTAATTATACTGCTCGATGTATACAGCGTGTTGCAACACTGTTTACAACGAATATATAAATACGTGAAGCAAAAACTTTGTACACCTTTTTACGAAAATTACGTGGATGGACAAGTATGAAATTTGGCACAGTTGAAGTATATAATGAGAAGAAGTGCATAAAACTGAAATTTCATATAATAATGCATTAGAAATACCTTAAATTCATTAAAAAAACGAATTACGCACACTACCATGCAATCGTTACACACACACACACACACACACACACACACACACACAAACCAACGCTTATACACTTTTGTTTACGCTTAAAATCTCTGGTCGAACTGAATGTCAAACAATCATAATCATGATGACAATGTCTAATAGACATTTGTATTTATATATTAGTTATTATAGTCCATAAAATATAGCTTGATCTCTGTGATAGATGTCAACGAAACCAACGAAGTAAGTTTGAACGAGCGACATGTTTACATTTTCATTTTGTCTCAAATATATTTTCATTCAAATCGACTATCGCTATATCGAAGTGCTGAAGTGTTTGTATAGCAACAGAAAGTTGCAGAAAGGCGTGAGACAGGGAGATGTCATCTCTCCGAAACTGTTCACCACTGCACTGGAAGATGTCTTTAAGCTCTTAGACTGTACTAGACTCGGCATCAACATTAACGGCGAATACATCACTCACCTTCGATTTGCGGACGATATAGTCGTTATGGCAGAATCCATGAAGGACCTTGGCACAATGCTCAATGATCTCAGCAGGGTATCCCAACTATATATCCGGAGATGCTCGCCGACACTTATCGGCGGGTGTCGGAGACGCGCGCCCGCGGCGGCATGGTCTCCATCAAAGAGATCACCGCCTGGCGGGTCGACGCCCGCCTAGAAGTCATTGCCCGTTGGGCAGTCCGGCTGGAGAGTCCTCGGTACGGTGTCAGGACCGTCGAGGCCCTCCGGCCGGTGCTGATGGAGTGGTTGGAGCGGACGCACGGGGTGCTTTCTTTCCGACTGGTGCAGGTGCTGACGGGGCACGGTTGCTTCGGGAAGTACCTGCACAAGATTGTCAGGAGGGAGAGCACACCGTCCTGCCACCACTGCAGTTGCGACGAGGACACGGCGCAGCACACGCTCGAGGAGTGTGCTGCATGGGAGCGGGATCGCCGTGAACTGGTCGCAATTATCGGTGCCGACCTGGCGCTGCCGACCATCGCCAGGGAGATGCTCGTCAGCGTCAGGAACTGGGACGCGGTCGCCGCCTTCTGTGAGGCCGTAATCTCACGGAAGGAGGCGGCGGATCGTGTGCGAGTAGAGATCCTATTCGGCGACACGTTCCGCCGCCGGCGACTCGGGCGGCGCAGGCGCGAGTATCTGCGCCTAATGCCGCCCTAGCCGAGGCCGCGGGTGATCGGACCGGGGAATTGTCCATCACCCGCAGAGAGGCTGACCGCGCGACGGCGACCGACGTCTCAGGACGTCGAGAGGTGAGGTTACCCCAAAGGGTATTCCGTCAGGCCGACCACTGACGACAAGTCACATCTGCTCCGGTGGTCGGCCCAACAACGAGGTGACGTGGGTACGGGTGGGTTATGGGCGCGCGCGCCGTCCTTTCATCGCCCCGGACGGACTGGACCGCGTGTGCGCTTACCATAGCCCACCCATAAAAAAAAAAAAGGGTATCCCAACTAGTGGGTTTACGAATGAACATGGATAAGATGAAAGTCATGTCAAATGCCCATGTCATTCCTGTACCGGTCCTAGTTGGCAATGCGATTCTCGAAGTTGTCGATCACTATGTTTACCTCGGACAAACAGTCCAGTTAGGTAGATCCAATTTCGAGAAAGAGATCAGCCGACGAATCCAACTCGGTTGGGCAGCGTTCGGGAAACTTAAGAGGATCTTCTCGTCCAACATACCTCAGTGTCTGAAAACACAGGTCTACGACCAGTGTGTGTTACCAGTGATGACTTACGGCACGGAAACGTGGTCCCTAAATGTAGGCCTTATATCAAGGCTCAAAGTCGCTCAGCGTGCTATGGAGCGGGCTATGCTCGGGATTTCTCTGCGAGACAGAATCCGGAATACGGAAATCCACAGAAGAACGGGTGTAACCGACATAGCACGAAGAATTAGCACGCTGAAGTGGCAATGGGCAGGCCACATCGCTCGACGAACCGACAACCGCTGGAGAAGAAAGGTTCTCGAGTGGCGACCACGTATCGGACGACGCAGTGTAGGACGCCCCCCCACTAGGTGGACCGATGACCTAGTGAAAGTTGCTGGGCGTCGTTGGATGCAGGCGGCACAGGACCGCACATTGTGGCGCAACATGAGGGAGGCCTACGTCCAGCAGTGGACGGCTGTAGGCTGAAATGATGATGAATGATGATATTTTCATTCTTCTCGTGCCAGTTTTATTGCAACTAAATTGCAATATATTATAAATATAAAAATATTAATATTCATGCTTAAAATGTACCTCATAAATACTGAAATACCTAGTAATCATTTTATACATAAATGACGCTTACACACGTACAAGGTCTTACTGGACTGAAAATAAAAATGAGATGGGACAGTGGATATACGTAAATCGATAACCGATCTGTATTAAATCATTCGTAAAAGAAATAAACCCAATACAGTACCTATATAAAACTTTCAACATATTTTTTACAATTAAAACAGACTGTTACATTATAAAATACATAAATTGAATTAATTAAACATTAAAAACTACTTTTCGTCTCAGAGTAGGTGATAATATTATGTGCGCATTATTATCAATAAACGAGACATATTTATTTATAAAACAGATGTAATTGATTGATTGATCTAACGACTGTCCGCATTTGGCAAAAAAATATAAATATTCTAGCAGGAACGCTCCAGTGATGACGATAATAGTGACTTAGACCTTGATTGTACTCCTTTTGAATAATTAAAACAGCCAAAAAACACTTTTTGTTTGAAATAAATTCAATAAGATTTTCATTGATTGTATTTTAATTATAATAGAAAATCACAATTATAAAAATAAAGAGTTTTATCGATAAAAAACTACGGACTTTATCGTAAGCGTGACAGCACTAGGGACAACTGTCACAGAGATCAAGCTATATTTTATGGACTATAGTGAAATACAGTTTGCTCAATATACAATTATACATAAATAACATTAAAATAAATTTATGTAAAAAATAATTTAAATGAATTATGGCCCAATATCGATCACTCGGCGACCACTAGTAAAATTATAATTCGTTCTGAAATGGTGCTCTGTGGTAGCGCCTACTAATAATTTGTACAATCTATTTACTAGTAAATGTTATTTACAAGTCAAATATATAATGATATCAATCATTTCGTTTATAGCAATAGATTATTATACAGGTGTTGCAGGTTGCAAACGGGAGTTAGACAATGGTGGTAGGAACCCATGAAAAAAAAAATGGGTTAAAATATAACCATATTTTAATTTCAGATATTCGATAATTTCGGTTACGTTTAAGGAGCTCCATAACATCCATAGCCTGAAGTATTTATTATTCAAATATAAAACGAAAATAAATTCCGATTCACGTGGAATTATTTTGATCGGATTACATCGTTGATATTTGTTCAACTCGCAGCTGTAATAATAATTCAACGTATTTAATATTGTGTATTATAATCTAGATTATGATCGCAATTGTAATAACATATGTTATTCTATTCACGCAGTTACCAACCTATTGCAAAATTACGTGCGATTTATTTAAAAAATCAGCGACCAGCCCTCGTTTCGCTTCGGTTTCAGTCGCCTTACACGCGTGGTTCTAGTTTCCGTGGGAATACCCGTGGGATAAAATATAGCCTAAGTTACTCCTTATATAGACAGCACGGCTGGACCGATTGTCATAATATTTTACTACCTATATAAGCAATAACTAAGGCTATTTTTCATCTCAAGAAACCCTTATAAAATTTTCTCCGGTTCGGGAATCGAATTGTAGATTTAAAATACATAGCCAAGGCGTATGAAACCGAAGTGAAGCGAGAGGTCGTTAGATCTATACCAATAAATAAAATTGGAGTGTCTGTTTGTAATGTCAAAATAATAGGCTTTTTTCATGTTCACACGGTTATTTGCACGGTTATTTTAGGAATAGGTGATGCCTAAAATAGCAATTAAAAATTTTTTGTCTGTCTGTCTGTTTGTTCCGGGTAATCTTCAAAACGGCTGGACCGATTTCAAAAATTCTTTCACCAGTGGAAAGCTATATATATCAGGACGTGAACTAGGCTATATTTTATCCGGGTATTCCCACGGGAACGGGAACTACGCGGGTAAAACGACTATAACCGAAGCGAAGCGAGGGCGGGTTGCTAGTTTAACATATAATAAGTAATTCCATACCAGCATTTAAAAGCAGTAAAAATAATTAAAAATAAAAATTATGCTCTTTAGAAGTATCTGTCGAGTCAGCATTATTGAAGTAGCAATGGGGTGGTATAAAGGCCATTGTGAGAGACTACTTCATCTTCAAGTTAAGGGTAGACAAGGGGAGGGTTGTATAGTTACGATCAATACATTGAGGACAGACATGAACTATTTATGTATTTTAAAATACTGTTATTTAAAAATCTATTTTAACTAGGGATATTATGGATACGAAGTTTCGGATCTGGATACAGTTACAGATATTAAGATAACATTATAACGGTGAGAGGATGGTGAATTGTTTTCTTAGCATGGAATCTATTACTATTTAGTTTAAACATATTTTCATAGATACGAATTTCGACGTTCTAACTGACGGAGCTGCAATCTGCTAATCAGTCACACCGGTCTGTGTAATCAGTCAATCAATAATTGAATCACTTCGTATGACGTCATTCACTATTGCTGATATTTTTCAATACATTCTTTTTCGTGTTCACAAGAATTTCCCTCCTTGTGTGTTAATGGAATAAAGATACAATGTCACCACTTCTGCAGCACTCTCTTCGAAAATTGACTTCACAGATCGAGTAGTGGTTAAGATACCTACTATGGTTTCAAATGTCACACACGGGCATGAAAGGGGAAGAAAACAACTCGCTACCCCTTTTCATGCTTGTAGATAAATAAAAGACAACTAAAGAATTCTATGTTGGTCTCAAAAAGGCTCAAAGTTGCTCAACGTGCCATGAAGAGGGCTATGATCGGTATTTCTCTACATGATAAAATTCGGCATACGGAAACCCTTAGAAGAAAGGCTGTAGCCGACATAGCCCGAAGAATTAGCACGTTGAAATGGTAATGGGCAGGCCACATCGCTCTTCGAACTGATAGTCGTGGGGAAAGAAAGGTTCTCGATTGGCGACCACGAATCAGACGACGCCGTGTAGGACGATCTCCTATTAGATGGAATAACGACAACTTGAAAGTCGCAGGGAACCGTTGCATGGAAATGGTACCAGGCCGTTGGCATTCTCGTGGGGAGGTATATATCCTACAGTGGACGTCTATAGGCTAATGGATGGATGAATGAAGGAATTACAACATGCATACAATATCTACGCAAGAGAAGTAAAATCTATACCAATAAATAAAATTGGAGTGTCTGTTTGTAATGTCAAAATAATAGACTTTTATCATGCTCACACGGTTATTTGCACGACACCTATGCCTAAAATAGCAATTAAAAAATATTTGTCTGTCTGTCTGTTTGTTCCGGGTAATCTTCAAAACGGCTGGACCGATTTCAAAAATTCTTTCACCAATGGAAAGCTATAATATCAGGGCGTAAACTAGGCTGTATTTTATCCCGGTATTCCCACGGGAACGGGAACTACGCGGGTAAAACGACTATAACCGAAGCGAAGCGAAGGCGGGTTGCTAGTTCTAAATAAAACTGTGCACCAACCCAGCGTGGTATAGTAGGTCGATTTCCCCTCCCGTTGTGAAGAAAGTTCGACAACTGAAAACGAAGTGAAGCGAGGGCGGGTTGCTAGTATTGTAATATGGCCGTTTCTCATCTATACCAATAAATAAAATTGGAGTGTCTGTTTGTAATGTCAAAATAATAGACTTTTTTCATGCGCACGCGGTTATTAGCACTATACATATGCCTAAAATACACTTTATATTTTTTTGTCTGTCTGTCTGTTTGTTCCGGGTAATCTTCAAAACGGCTGGATCGATTTCAAAAATTCTTTCACTAATGGAAAGCAATATTAGGGAGTAACTTAGGCTATATTTTATGCCGGTATTCCCACGGGAACTACGCAGGAAAGACGACTGAAACCGAAGCAAAGCGAAAGCGGGTTGCTAGTTGAACATAATAAAAAGGACGTTTCAGAAAAAAACATGCACATTGTGAAGACCATAATAACATGTTTTCATCCAAAAAGATCACAAGTTCTGAACTTATGATGTTAAAAACATCTGGTAAGCATACGTACGGTATCAACAATATTTGAATATTTGCTGGCATTATTTCAAGATCGCGATAGTTAAGACTGCTTGTATTATAACTTATTCATCATCAACATCACAGCTCATATACGTCCCACTGTTGGGCTCGAGCCTCCTCCATATTAGGAGGGAAATTGACCATACTATATCATGCTGGTCAGACGTGTTGATATAGGGTTTTATTTCGAGATTTCCTTCTCTTGCATAAATGTTATACGTGCGTATAATGCGTACTATATCCCTTAGTCGTCTTTTACGAAATCCACGGGTAAGACAGGGAGTGATGAATTGTATTCTTACTCCATCACCAAACGGAAAATCTCTCACCGGATACCCTGTCACCACACAGTAATTTATTAATTATATTTATATAATCATTATGTCTTTATTTATCCGTGTGGCTACGGAGTAAGAATACAATTCACCACTCCCTATCTTGCCCGTGGATTCAAATTCAAATCATTTATTATCTATAAACCCCGCGGGGGCACTTACATATTGTCATTTTTTTTTTACATTTTTCTTTTAGTTATAATTACCGCCGGATCGGAACGCGACCGCACTGAGAAGATCCGGCAAGAAACTCAGCGGGATTGTCTATTTTTTATTTATTTTTCTAATTTCTTTTAAATAAAATTACATCTTACAACATGCTTATTAATAGTGCCAGGGTGATGCCATTCGAAATATTATATAATATAGTTCACAAATATAATAATAATCACAAATGTTATGAGAAAGCTATGGTTGGACGAGATCCCGCAAGCGGCACCCGATCACGAGTTAACTACTAGAGCAGCCATCACTCCCCTCAACCATAATGGAGGGAAGGGAGTGACCCGCTCCTCATAACTACCGCTAGCAGACCCTTCAGTGAGCATGACCAATACCATGTCGTAAAAGACCACTAAGGGATATAATACGCATATAACATCTATGCAAGAGATGGAAAACTCGAAATGAAACCCTATACCAACCTGTTTGACCAGCATGGTATAGTAAGGTCGGATTCCCTCCTATTGTAGAGGAGGCTCGAGCCCAACAGTTGGACGTGTAGGGGATGAAATGATGATGTCTTTATTTCAAATTTTAACAATATATTATTATAATTATCATGTTATGAATATGTAGTTGCGCCTCATGCTGCCCTGGCCGAGGCCGCGGGTGACGTGACCAGGGATTAGTCCGTCACCCGCCGAGAGGCCGACCGCGTGAGGAAAGACCGACGTCCGCCCCGAGGGGGGGACGTCGGTCGATGAGAGGGTACCCCAAGTAGGGGGTATTCCGTCGGGCCGACCACTGACGACAGGTTAACCCTGCTCCGGTGGTCGGCCCAACGACGAAGGCGACGTGGTTTTCGGGTGGGTTGCGGGAGTTGCGTGCTTAAGCCCCTTTGTCGCCCCGGACGGAGTGGTACGGAGGCGCGCCGACCGCAGCCCACCCACAAAAAAAAAATGGTATGAATATGTATTATACAGTAATTAGTCTAACAGAAAATTGTAATGCTCAAAGATAATTTATCGTTAGCTGACGGAGCGTATCAACACAACGCAACGCGCATAGAATGTGTCTCACTTTCACTTATTTTGTCACACGACCTTGCCTGGGCATCGAACCGGCGTGCCATTGACAGTGTCGTTTGACGGCATAACCTTATCGTGACTTATGTGCGTGTAACTCGGATTTTGTATAACGTAACACTTGTAAATGATATAATATGATTTAACTGCACAGATGGCGTAGTGGTTAAGATACCGGACTCACAATGCCAGTGTCGCGGGTTCGAATCCCACGCAGGACAAACACTTTGGGTGATCCACAAATTGTTGTTCCGAGTCTGGATGTAATTTGTGTCCGTTAATTATATGTTTGTAAAAGTTCCCCGCAATATTTTATCTATAGCAATAAATAAAATTGGAGTGTCTGTTTGTAATGTCAAAATAATAGGCCTTTTTCATGCTCATATGGTTATTTAGAATATTTGCACTATACATATGCCTAAAAATCACTTTATATTTTTTTTGTCTGTATGTCTGTTTGTTCCGGGTAATCTTCAAAACGGCTGGACCGATTTAAAAAATTCTTTCACCAATGGAAAGCTATAATATCAGGGAGTAAACTAGGCTATATTTTATCCCCGTATTCCCACGGGAACGGGAATAAGGCGACAGAAACCGAAGCGAAGCGAGGATGGGTTGCTAGTTAATACTATTTCCTTAGACTTTAATACTATTTCCGTAGAGCAGGGCGTTGTCTTTAAAAATAAATTTAAACGTCACTTATTCCACCATATTCCTTTCGTTCACGAGGAGTACTTTGAGGAACATTTTCGTGTGATGACGGAGTAAGAATACAATTCACCACCCTCTATCTTGACCGTGGATATCGTTAAAGGCTACTAAGATATATCTTGTGCATATAACTGCTATGCAAGACAAGGAAAACTCGAAACAAAACTCTATAACAACCCACCTGATTAGCGTGGTATAGTAGGTCAATTTCTCTCCCTTAGTGGAGGAGGCTCGTGCCCAACAGTGGGACGTATATGAGCCGAAATGATGATGAAAAGTTATCACCCTGCACTAAGGAAATAATCCTTGTATTGCGGGGGACTTTACAAACATATAATTAACGGACACAAATTACATCCAGACTCAGAACAACAATTTGTGGATCGCACAAAGTGTTGTCCTGCGCGGGATTTGAACCTATGACTCCGGTACGGTAGGTCAGTATCTTAACAACTATGCCATCTGTGCAGTCAAAGTATTATATCTTAAAGTCATCTTTTACGACATGCGCACTCCTCCGTCCGGGGCTGACAGAGGGGCGTAAGCACGTACACCCGTACCCCACCCGTATAGCACGTCGCCTTCGTCGTTGGGTCGACCACCGGCGCAGAGTTCCTTGACTTCAGTGGTCGACTCGAACGTGCAAGATACAAGGTGGTGAATTGTATTCTTACTCCGTCATCACACGGATTATAATGCTGTTGTTGTATTCATAAAATAAATTCTTGAATAATATTACTTTAACCACTCGCGTGCTAGGTTTTATTGCTGCGTCGAGAGGTATGCCAATACGTCTGAATAGCGCTCAGTCACGCATGTAGCGTTCTTGTTGTTAAATAATATTCATATGTTATGTAAAAGATATGTTACGATTTAAGATTTTGACGCTTTAGGGTTCAAAATAACGTAGTTTTTGTTCTGTGGTCTATTAAAAAGACAAAGATAATATAAGAGTATTATCTTTATATATAAATTTCTTGTATGTCCCTGAACTCTCCTTAAACGGCTGGACTGATGTTGATGAATTTTTTTTTGTGTGTGTTCAAGATGCGAGAATGGTTTAGATTCACATTTGGACCCCGTAGGTAGCGTTAGTGTTGCCCAAAAAAGTCTTGGTCTTGCGGTCTTGGTCTTGGTCTTGCGAGAAATGCGAGACCGAGACCAAGACCAAGATCGCTTAATTTTTGCAAGACCAAGACCAAGACTGGCCCTGCAAGACTTGAGCAAGACCAAGACTGGGCCTGCAAGAGTCTTGCGGTCTTGCATTTAATTCAAATCACCATTTCAGCTTATATTCGGTTGAGCTCGTGTCTTCTACATAACAGGAGGAGAATCGGCCGTGGCCGGAGGGGAATCACCACGGTGATCGGCCGTGTTGTTACAGGTATACATGTCAAGTTTTCCTTCTCTTGCACCGATGTTATATATTATAGCCCTTAGTCGTGGGTTCGCAGTCACGGGTAAAATAGGGGGTGATGAATTATATTCTTACTCCGTCACTATACGGCAAGTCAAATCAGTCTTGAGATATCCATCTATTGGCCAATCGATTCCCAATGTTGGTGTTGGCTTTTCAGAATTACTCTTCGGAAAGGCTTAAGGACAAAAATACCGTAATCACGAGAGTGCTCTTGCCCATTATACATATTTATATATCCGTTTATTCATTAGCCCAACGACGTTCACTGTTGGACATAGAAATATGCCTACAATTAATCTATATAAATGTCCATGTAGGGACAGAGTACGATCACCATCAGGCAGTACATGAAGCGTTGCTCCCAGCGCTATTTTGCCTCTGCCACAACTCACCCCAATCCACTAGTGGTTGGAGCGGTAAACTACGTCCCCTCAAAAATATCCGCGGTCCGACGTCCTCGTCATCTTCTTGAAGAAGAAGATGACGCTATTATGATCGCCCAAGAAAGGACCTACACAGCTCGCGCAGCGATAACAGATAAAACTCCGCGGTATCGGCCTCGCCGTCGAGGTCGAAAACCGCGCCGCGTAAAAGTCATTAGCCTAAACTTGGCCACGCCCACTTTGCTCTCAGCGACGCCCCGAGCCGAGGTCCGTTCCCCACAGGGGGGAGCCCCTGGCGATGTTCGCTTAACTTATTTACCGGGTTGAGAGCCATCAGCGCTCACCCATTGACCGCGTTCAGCTGTCAAGGTCATCTGCGACCAACAACTACACACACACAAAAAAAAAGACAGTACGAATATAATTCACCACTCTCTTACCCGTGGATGTCGTATCAAATCGGATCGGGCAACGGTGTTAGGAACCCATGAAAAAAAATTTAAATAAAATTATCGATTCGTTAATGAATTGAGAGTTATGTAAGTTCTCAATTTTGTCATCGTTTTTTCGTGTAAATTGATTAAAATGTATAAAGGCATGATACTTAATCTACAACATATTCGTATTTTGTTAAATATTCATTAGAATTTGAATAAATCAATGATTACGTTTGCATAAGCAAGACAAACTTCGCTTTAACACAAATCAGCTGATCGGCCGATGACCGTTGATGAGTCGCCTTTGTACCTACGTAACCATTGAAAAGTTCGCGCAAATCTAATACCTATTTATACTGTCGAAATTTTACATGCTTACATATATCCTGTCTGTACATACCTACATAATGCATAAAATTTAAGGCATAAACTCTTAGACACACATTTTTGTAATCACTATAACTTTTACGTTATATTGTTTTTGTGTAATATACATTCTAATTATGATCTATGACTGTTGAACTACAACATACATGAACAGTTGTCCCATAACCTGATACACCCTGTGTATATAACATATGTGCAAGAGAAGTGAAACTAGAAAGAAAACCCTGTACCAACATGTCTGACCAGCGTGGTATAGTAGATCAATTTTCCTCTTACTGGAAGGAATCTTAAGCCCAGCAGTGGCACTTTTATGAGCTGTGACGATGACGACGAATATCATACATTTTACAAGTATTAAAACCATAAAATTTTAAATCAGTTTTATATGTTCTTGAATAAATAGTATATTAAGAGCTACATGGATCCAGCGGCCAAAGTATTTATATAGGCAATAGAGCAACAGGTTTTTTCAAGTATCCAGAGTATCAGTAACTAAACTGGAAATACAATAGATACATACCACTTAACTTGAAGGGGAATATAATCAATCGCATTAATTGTAAAATATCGCATTGATTATAAAATGACATAAAATTTATTGTATCAACTGCCTCGTGTGGTGACGTCTTAAGAAAATAGGGTCGAAAGTCCTGTCATAAGAGTAGTAACGCTGTCTAATGGAACACCAGGGGAATAGAAGAGTAATTTTCTCCAGTGGTAAGTATTGTATTCAATAGTGAACTATAGGCTAGCAGATGGATAGATAGGATAGGATATTTGATTAATTTAGTTGGATTTTTCATTGCCATGATAAATTACTGTTACGTTATTCTAACTGCAAAACTTTGCGAGACTCTTGCTGCAATACCAAGACTCGGGTGCGCAAGACCAAGACCAGACTCGGGTGCGCAAGACCAAGACCAAGACGAGACCAGGTGTGATGTTGCAAGACCAAGACCGGTCCAAGTCTCGTCTTGGTCTTGCATTTGGGCAACACTAGGTAGCGTTGCTGTCGATTTTTAGAAGAAAACTTTGTATTGCTGGGGACTTTGGCTGTGTCCTCGTCACAATCGCAGTGATGGTAGGATGGCGTGCTCTGCCTCCTAACCACCGTGTGTCATTGACGGTGCACTGTTTCAGCAACCACTGCATCACCACCGGTTGGAAGGCCTCAACGGTCCTGACATTATACCGAGGCCCCTCCAGCCTGACTGCCCAACGGGCAATGACGTCTCGGCGGGTGTCGACCCGCCAGGTGGCAATGTCCTTGGTAGAGACTATGCCACCTTTGACACAAAGCCCTTGATAACAAATTGCGATTCACACTTGGCTGGTTTATTTCTTCTTTTATTTTCAAAGTTCAATTTCACACTCTGTTATATGAGACAAGGCGGCGAGAATTTCATAGTCAAGACGGCGTGGCGCCTTCGTCTTAAATCGTATTGCTGACTGCATTCGGCGTCGCACAGTGTAAACTTATTTTTATCTAAGAAGAGAAGTGCATGTGCTAGCAGTATTGATAATATCTTTGAGCGACAGTTACCACTTATAATCAGAGAGGCTGCTAGCTCGTTTGCCAATAAACAGAAAAAAACAATAAGGCATATTCTCAGGATCAAGGAATTGTCATCTCTTTGCCATTGAATCATTGATTTATGAATAAATAAATATCCTACTAATATTATAAACGCGAAAGTTTGTGAGTATGTGAAGATGTTTGTTGCTCTTTCACGCAAAAACTACTGAATGGATTCTGATGAAACTTCACAATAATATAGTTTCATATCAGAATAACACAGCCTATAATTTATCCCGATATTTTCACGGGAAGAGTAACTGCGGGTGAAACCGCAGGGCGTTGCTAGTAGGCTATAACTTATCTCGATATTCGCACGGGAAGGGGACCTATGCGGGTAAAACCGCAGGGCGCTGCTAGTTTAAAATAAATTAGGTTATTTAATTAATTCATTCATTCCGTTGATGCTAATTCGATCGGGTGACGCAGCGTAGGACGACCTTTTCTCTACTAGGTGGACTAATGATATCTTAAAAGCCTATGTTCCAACAGTGGACGTCTGTGTGCTAATGGATGGATGAGGCTTTTTTTATTGCGAACAGTGGCATACCAGCAAACAGTACATTGTTGCTGCCGCTCATGGACCTTTGCTAGGCCGCTGCCTACCGTGGAGAAAGTAAAGGAAGTGTGAATGATATTCAGTGATGCTAAAGGCATCACCAAACTCTCCACACGCAAACACCCTCAGAAAGTTGTGCTGCCGGCTCTCCCTCTCACCGAACGAAGCGCAGTAACAAATTGCTGCTACTCAGACGTAGATTTTCTACTCAGTGTTGTACTGAGTCGAACGGACCGGCCTACGGCTGTAGACGGGTAACTGTGAACAGTGTGGTCCTACCACTATTAAATTGTTTTATTCTTACAATAAGAATAACGTTAATGCAGCCCACGATAAAAATGTCCCGTTTAATTTTTTTTTAAATATATACAAGCCTAAATAGGCACAGTATCTAATTAGTAATCTCGACGCACGGTTCAATGGCCCCTCCCCAACACATATGTTATAATGTTGCTGACATAGAAAATATTGTGTTTAATATTCCTTTAGAGTTCGATACGTTGTGATTTCATTATTTCATTTCAAGTACTGTTAGATCTCGTGCGGTGTCGGATAAAAAAAAATTAAAAAATACAATGTGCCCCTTCCTTTTTACGGAGCGTAAACTCCGGTTCAAAGATCAGGAAGTGCAATTCTTACTCCTTTTTGTCTTGGAGGTTGGCCATGGTCAGTTCGCTCGCCGCCCGGCTTCGTCTGGGGCGATAGAGGGGCGCCGCTCGGCCCCATGAGCCACCCGTGGCACGTCGCCTTCGTCGTTGGGCCTACCACCGGTGCAGAGTTCCTTGTCTTCAGTGGTCGGCCCGACGGAATAACCTTGTCGCGAGTTATCTTCCTCTCACGACGCGACGTCCCTCTTCGGGGACGTCTGTCACCGTCGCGCGGTCGGCCTTTCGACAGGTGACGGACTAAATCCTCGGTCCAGTCACCCGGCAAATCTTACTCCTAGAGATAGATCACAAAATTGAGAAAAGATTAAATTTTCACATCGTAAGTTAAAATATTGGGAGCCTAATTCTCGTTTTTTTTGGCGCTAATTACTATAGAAGTGACACTCTTCTCAAAAATATTAAAATGGTTTTATAATCGGTTGTGTGGTTTATGCGTGAAAGCGTAACAAACAAACTAACATTCGCATTTATAATATTAGAATGTACATTATATATTATGTACGGTATTAAATAATACAATTACTAGTACGGAACAATGGTTCTCATCACAATCGTATCCAATGTTAGCGTGTTGTCGCTTCCGTCTGTCCGTCCCGCAGCGACGCAGACGTGACGTCTGCCTGCCCATTTAAATCAATAAAATGACAAGTTTTATTGTTAAGCGACCGAGGGTCCATACCCTTTTATTAAACTTCAGCGTTTCGTTTGAAATATAAGAATTAATAAAGAATTAGGACGTTGATATTTGTCCGGGTAGTAAGTAAGAATACAATTTATCAATTCTTGCCTATCGTAAAAGACGGCGCAGGGAATGCTATGCATATAACGTTAAACGATAAGAAATAAAATGCTGTAGCAGGTTAATTTCCCCCCCTATTGTAAAGAAGGCTCGAGCCATTCATTTCGATAAATTTCATTTTAAGGCTCGAGCCCAGCAGTGGGACTCATATGAGCTGAGGTGATTTCATGTTGCCATAATTTAAATGCATAAATAATTTTCTCATAATGTCATAATATCGACGATCCCTACGTACATAAAGAAATGTCAATTTTGGCATTTTTTTATTATATTCTTTATTTGGGCTTTAGATTTTTTACTGACTTCCTCCCCGAGGAGGGGGGGAACGTCGGTCGGCGCGGCGTGGCAAATTTTAATATTGTATGCAAGTACATCGATTAGTATAAAAAACACGCCAGGTCCAACACAACGAAAACGCGGCACGGCGCGGGAGCACGTCTCGCTAACAGATTCTGCCGCCAGGCGCGGGGCGGACCGCAGCAGATCTGGACACGGATAGATTTATATACAAAATGAATGACTTCAGTATTGCCCATTGTAACGTAACTAACCACGACGACCAAATGGAAAGTAACCTTTAGTGCGGGACGCGTACAAAACCGTCAGACGCGGCGGCGAGGTAAAATCTGCTAGAAGAGGCAGATCTGCTCCTCCGCGCCTCTGCGCCTACGCGCGTCGCCAATGTGTAAATCGCCTTACGGACAGTCACACCCAGACTTTGAACACTTATTTGTGGATACACAACGTATTGTTCTACTTGGTAATCGAACCCACGATATTCTGTACTAGAGATAGGTAAAATACGTATTAAAAGTTTGCCCACCACTTCGCTGGTAAGGCGTAATGTAATAAAACGAAATTTTGTATGTATGAAAGCCCTCTATGAACTTAATAAAACCGAATTCGACCTGCAATATAATAGAATTGTTTCAAGTTTCGTAAAAATAGATGCTTGCCTACAATCTGATCCCGATTTTTAGGGTTCTGTTTTCAAATGGTGGGGACAGAACACCATATTCTATTCATCAAGTCATCGACACCTATGTCCCTGAAAGTGCCGGAGTGTCGACACGTAATGGTACACGGAAAGCTATCGATGACTAGGGCTCGGTACTGGTGGTCCGCTCACATAGTGATAGGGAAATCATCATTTACCTGCCCTCATCCCACGCCAAGTGGGGTCGGCACAACATGTTTTTACCTTCCATAACCTTCTATTAGCCGTCATATCTGCACTCACTACTTTCATACGCAATCCATCCATCTCTTTTAGATCTCTCACACACCTTATGTCCATCCACAAACATATTGACAACCCTCCTCGTCACATGCCTTTCATCCCTCCTCATCACGTGTCCATACCAAGACAATCTCGCGCTCCTAATCTTCTCTGCCACTGGTGCCATTTGTGATAGGGAAGTACTGCAGATTATGAGGACGCACCCGTGTCTTCCATCGCCCGGGACAGCAGCCCAGATCGCTATAAAGCCCTAGCAGAGGTTTCGGGTGACTGGACCGGCCAATAGTCCGTCATCCGCAGAGAGGCTGATCGCATGAGGATGACGCCTTGGAGGGCGACGGAGATGGACGGCACCCGAAAGGGTACTGGGGGACCTAATGGCGAAAGAGAATGAGTATAGTGGATTATGCAGCCGCACCCATTAATTGCCTCGGACGGAATGGACAGCGTGCGTCCGCACCATATACTGCCAAAAAAAAAAGTGTGACGTGAAGCGTTTAGTCGTCTTATACGACACTTAAGGGCAATGTTAGTGTTGGTAATATTCACAGCACGCAGCATAAAAAGTATTTACGTAGTCATCATCATCTTGCTCTTATCCCAATTCCTTGGGGTCGACGCAATATGTCATCTGTTTTGACATATTGCAAAAAGTTTCGGCAATGACTTTTATGACTGGCCGCCTGCCTGACGTCAACCCTCCTTGGGAATGTAATCGTTGACCCAAATGGTACCAGATGGAGTTGGTCCGGGTCAATCTAGGGCTCTTAGTCGTCTTTTACGACACCCACGAGCAAAGCAAGGGTTGGTAGTATTCGATGCCGCTACCACACAGCATAAAAAGTATTTACGTAGTACATTTTGTTAAATCTGGTAAAATGATTAAAGCTCCTGCGAACGTATCCGACTCGCACTTGCCCGTTTTTTATCGATCCCGACTCGCTTCTAGTAGGTATATAAAAGGTTCATTAAATTCAATTTCGCCAAAGTGTTTTATGTCCGCACTTACTTTTTTTTGGCAAAATATAGCCGGACAGAGGCCGCAGTGCCTAAAGGCCTTAAACTTATCGCACCATACGCTTTTAGGATAGGTATTCTAGCGAATATTTAAACTTCAATTTCTATTTAATTTTCAAATTAAAATTAAAGGGTTAGACTTCGAATAATAAATAACTCATAGAATGTAACTCCGCCCAGAAAAAATGAAGCATTTAAATTGGACCACGAACAAACCCACCCGCCACGTCGCCTTCGTCGTTGGACCGACCACTGGAGCAGGGTTACTTGTCATCAGTGGTCGGAAGAATGGTAACCTTAAACACATAATTATCTCATAATCTGGATAATATTAGTATATATACAAACACTTTACGCTTCGTATCGCCATTATATTGTGCTTAATAGGCTGTTAGTAATAGCGTTATGGGAGTACGTTCAATTAATCATGCGTCCTGGTTATTAGATTATCTGTGCCCGATGGCTTAATGAGCACGCGAACGTTTTTTGCTCCTCATTACGTTGGTATTTTATTTATTATTATTCCTCCTTTGATATCCAAGCTATTCTTCTTTTTTTTTTTTAAGACTACACCCTGCACTAAGGAAATAATCCTTGTATTGCGTGGGACATTAAAAATCATACATCTTTGGAATGCATTGCCTTTAAACATTTTTAATAGTTTTATTTATATTTTGATTTTATCTTGAATTTTCCTTCTCTTACTAAGAGTTTATCTGCGTATTATAATTTCTTAGTTATCTTTTACGACTCCCACAAAAACAGGCTTAGGGAATTGTATTCTTACTCCGTCACCACACGGCTTTTTTCATGTTTGCTTAAAATTAGATACTTTTAACCCTAGGACCTTTTGTAATTAAGAGGGCAGTAATAAAATTGAAGTATTCAATCACAAATGCGAGGTTCCGTTGGCCTCTTGATTCGTTTAACCTCCACACACACAAACACTCTAATGGGTAGGCAAGAGGTGGTGAATCGTATCGTATTATTTTCTGTGGTGCAGAATAAGTAGGTCTAGAGAATAGAATAAGTAGGTGCAGAATAAGTAGGACCTAAATAGGTCAAGGTCCCATGGCGTTATCATACCACTAGGCATTCGATATATGGCATGACCATACTGTTGACAGTTGTCTGTCAACAGCGGCGGGCCGGTCCGTCCGGGTTAGTGCCACACTGAGCAGAAAATCGACGTCCGAGTAGTAGCAATTTGTTACAGCGCTTCGTTCGGTGTACAAGGTAGTCGAAAGCTCAACTTTCTGAGAGTATCATCGCAACTCTTGTAGGCATCTACACTTCCTTCACTTTTTTCACGCGCTTGCGATAAATAAGGAATAAAATACACGCTTTATATAAGTTAAAATTATGTAATAAATATATTTTAAATCGTAGCGTGTTCAACATCAGTTTTCCTGTATATTTATCGTCAATTATTATTCAAATGCTGTTTATTTTGTAGGCCCTTTGCATGCATTTAAAACAGTTAAGAATTTCTTATTTAAATACATACAATGTAACGTTGATTTGATATTTCAAAGAAACTGGACACTCACTATGTAAGCAATAAACTTTTTTTATTACAAACGGTGGCAAATTAGCAAACATTACACCTGATGGTAAGTGATGCTGTCGCTCATAGACCGTTGCTAGGACCCTGCCTACCGTGAAGAAAGTGAAGGGAGTGTAAATGCGTGCAATGAGGTTCAGCGATACTAAAGGTATCACCGAAATCCACCATACGCACACAAAACGAGTGAAATATCAAATTATCTACGAGTTCTGCTTTAATCCGTCAAATGATCCGGACCTCACAGGGGATGACTTTGGAACTTTTATCGGGTTAAGAGCCCTCAGCGCTCACCCATTACACCAGGTAAACTTGTTATAGCCATCTGCAGCTAACAGCTATAGTTACACAAAAAAAAAAGCGAGCCGCCGCTCAGGACGCCTGTCAGATGTGAAACATCAAAATTATTTTGTACAAGTATATGCATAAAAGAACAGATTACGACAGGAACTAAAATGGCATAATGTATAAATAAAATATTACGATTTTTTCCAGAAACTGATGATTTTTATTCAATAAATATTTATTTTTATTAAATGCAAGAATTAAAAATTCAAAAATATTTTGAAATTGTGACTATTAAAAATATTTTGAAATTATATTCGATGTCTGACGATATTACTGTGACAATTGGTCGGAACTACACTTAGTATCATATAGCGTGGCGAGGCCTCGCCACGGCATGCATCGCTTTACGCCACGGCAACGATTACGTTTACCCTCGCCTATAGATGTTTCACATCAAAAAGTAATTGCGATAAGAGCAGGATAATGATGAAATTCTCTGAAGAACTTTGTTTTACCCCTTCCCCTGCAAACCAGCAACCACATCGATTTATTAATTTTTTTGTTTTGTTTCAGGCAAAAAGGCTTAACGGCAATGGTGAGCTGGCCGCCATCAAGGTGATAAAGTTGGAGCCGGGTGATGACTTCGCCATCATCCAGCAAGAGATTCTGATGATGAAGGACTGTAGGCACCCAAACATCGTCGCATACTATGGCTCGTATCTTAGAAGGGATAAGCTATGGATCTCCATGGAGTATTGTGGTGGAGGGAGTTTGCAGGTGAGATTTATTTTGTGAAAATCTACATGTTTTTGAAATGAAAACCTCTTTAGGTGCGTTGAGCACTTTTGTGTACGAAACTTATAGAATTCGCGTCATCGTTGAGTGAACAAAAAGCGTGAACCTTGCGTCATCGTCACCACACACTTCCTTGTATACTGTGTATACATATATATTCACCACCCCATATCATACCTGTAGGTATAATAAAAGACGACTAACGGATATATTACGCATCTGACAACTATGCAAGAGATGGAAAACTCGACACAAATCCCTATACCAACCCGACTGACCAGCGTTATGTGGGCTATAATGTTTTATTTCGAGATTTCCTTCTCTTGCATACATGTTTAATGCAAATTGTACCCCTTAGGTGACTTTTACGGCACAGGCAAGAAATGGGTTGGTGAACTGTATTTTTACTCCATTATCAAAGGGAAAAAGATATTACATTTTTTTATTGATTGACTTCTTTCTATGTCTTTGTGTTTCTGATATCTCTTTAATTTTTTTTCAGGATATCTATCACGTCACAGGACCTCTGGGTGAACTCCAGATAGCTTACATGTGCCGGGAGACGCTTACCGGTTTGTCCTACCTGCATAGCATGGGGAAAATGCATCGGTAAGACATACTTTCTATGTTTTTTTCACTTTATATCCCTCCATGAGCATATAAACGTCCACCCTTGGACATAATATCCTACAAGAATGCCACTCAGAACATGCCGATGCCATCTGCATCCAATGGTCCCTGCAACTTTTAAGATGTTGTCGGTTTGTCGAGGAAACTTGATTTACAGTACCATGCTAGTGACACGATGTGCCATTGTGGCGACCACTGAAGATAAGGAACTCTGCACTGGTGGTCGGCCCAACGACGAAGGCGACGTACTACGGGTGGATCATGGGGCCGCGCGACGCTCCCCTGTCGCCCCGGACGGAGCCGGGCGACGAGAGCGCTGACCATGGCCCATCCCTAAAAAAAATGTCTTAGTGGTAACATCGTATTTTTAAACCGTCACAGCATGGGGAATTGTCACGTGGTGGGAAAATCACTCCCTATCTTGCTTGTGGGTTTCGTAAGAGACGAATAAGTGATATAATATGCATATAACATCAATACAAGAGAAGGAAAACTCGAAATATAACCTCATAACAACACGTCCGACCACCGTGATATAGTTAGCTTAATCTTCTATTGTGAAATAGGTGAGAATGTGATATTGGCGACCACTGAAGACAAGGAACTCGGTACCGGTGGTCGGCCCAATGATGAAGGCGACGAGCTACGGTGGGTTATAATGCCGCGCGCCAGCCCTTTGTCGCCCCGGACGAACCCGGGCGGTGGATGCACTGATCATAGCCCACTCCAAAAAAAAGTCTAATCTGGGTCTGGGTGGAATTTGTTTTTTATTGAATTTGATTTATGTATACATATTTGTAAAGACCAGCGCTATCCAAGAATTTTATTCTTCGATTGGAGATGTTCTCATTAATTATAATATAAATTCTGGTAATATTTCAGAGACATAAAGGGTGCGAATATCTTGCTGACTGAGTGTGGTGATGTCAAATTGGCTGACTTTGGAGTGTCCGCTCAGATCACGGCCACCATTAACAAACGAAAGTCTTTCATCGGTACACCATACTGGATGGCGCCGGAGGTACGTTTTTTATATGATACAGCTATTGGAGTCCTTTAGAAGAAGTCTTTATCATTATTATCACCGCGGGGTGGTCTTCTTATCACAATTATATGGGATCAACTCATGTTTCATCTTTCATAATACATATTGCAATAGTTTTGGCCATGGTTTTATGACTGGCCGCCTTTCTGATGTCAACCTTTCTTGCGACTGTAACTAATGGTTTCTTTCTTAAAAAGACAACATCCTGAGATATTATGTCCCCTGAGTTTTCTTGACGAATCTTTCTCAGTGTGGCCGCGTTCCGATCCGGTGGTAGTATACTAGATTTATTTAGGTTTTTTCAATTAATAAATTGTCATAATAATTACTACAAATTTAATGTTTAATTATAATTACTAACAATAAACAATATAATTTTTTCATATAGAATCATTTTCCTCTCGTACTGGCAATAAATTTGTACCAAATATGGGTCAAAATTTAATACTAATTTTCTGTATCGGGTAGATAATTATAAATCTCTGTAATAACAACGCTATAAAATCCGTAATTTTAACTACAATTCTGCAATAAGGAAATAATCGTTGTATTGCGGGGACTTTACAAAACATATAATGTCGCCAAAAAAAAAAAACACAGGAGGCTCGAGCCCAAGACGTACATAAGCTGTAATAACGACCATTCATACTGTATTTTTTGTGAGAACTAAATTGTTTCTTTAATTTTTAGGGTTCCGTACTCAAAGGATAGAAAACGGGACTCTATTACTAAGACTTCACTGTCTGTCCGTCTGTCTGACCGTTACCAGGCTGTATCTCAAGAACCGCGATAGCTAGACAGTTGAATTTTTTACAAATTATGTATATCTGTTGCCGCTATAACAGCAAATACTAAAAACACAATATAATAAATATTTAAGGGAGGCTCCCATACAACAAACGCAATTTTTTGCCCTTTTTTGCTCGATACCGATAACGGCAACAGGTTGAAATATTCACAAAATACTCAGTTGTATTTTTACTTTAAAAATAAATAATAGAATAAAATAAATATTTAAGGGGGGCTCCCATACAGAGAAACGCCACTTTTGCCTATTCGATATCACTAAATTTGTGTACCTACTGTTGTTTACCTAGTCAATGGTACAGAACCCTTTGTGCGCGAGTCCGACTCGCACTGGCCAATTTTTTCAATTATTTCTTTTGGTTATTATAATATTATTAAATTTCAATATTTATTTATTTCAGGTGGCTGCTGTTGAACGCAAGGGTGGTTACAATCAGCTCTGTGATATCTGGGCGTGCGGTATTACGGCTATAGGTATTGCTATATGTATTAATATTAGCAGCGACTATCGAGTGAGTATGCCGAAAGACTAACCCGCCGGGCAGGCTACCAAAGTTAGCCGGGCTGGCTATGGACGACAAAGAAATCGGGTATTGGTGCTCGGCCCAATGGCGAAGAGCCTCCTCTTCGCGGTGGGTTATAGGGCAGCTCTTTCGTCATCCTGGACAGAAAGAACGGCGTATGCACTCACCATAGCCCACAAATAAAAAACAGTCAATACTTGATCCACTAAAATTTATTATAAAATTATCGACCCGCCCATGCTTCGTTTTGGCTCCAGCCACTTTGCACACGCATTTCAAATCTGCAATATCTCCTAAGATATGTCTTTGGGTTCGAGTCCTGGACCAGGCAAAATTTTATAAGGTTACTTTTATAAAATTTTATAAGGGTTAAACTGCTTAATTTTCTCCTTATACTATACATAGCTACCTGGTAGTAAAATATTATCAAAATCGATCCTGTAGTTTTGATGATAACCGGGAACAAACAGACAGATAAAATAATTTGATTGATTTTTAGGCATCGTGCAAATGAATAAAAGCCTATTGTTTTGACATTATAAACAGATACTACAATTTTATTTATTTGTATAATTTGATTTGACCTTGATCTTTATAAAAGCTTCTATTACGATACTCATATAAATTGGTAGTATTCGTAGCTACCACATAGCACGAATCATTAATCATTATTTCCATAATTAATTCCACCTTCTTCGTTTTCAGAACTAGCCGAACTCCAACCACCTATGTTTGAGCTTCATCCAATGCGCGTGCTTTTCCTGATGTCCAAATCGGGATTCAAACCACCGCAGCTGAAGGAGCGCGAGCGATGGTCCGCGGTGTTCCACTCGTTCTTGAAGCTGGCCCTCACCAAGAACCCTAAGAAACGGCCGACCGCTGATAAACTATTACAGGTATAATAAAAGTCAGAGAATGAATGAAAGGAGATTGACAAGGAGAATTTATAAAGTGAATGTGAACGGATGTGTTGGAAGGGAACAACCAAGGTGGACATTCCACAATCAAATCTGGGACGTTCTAAAGAAAGTCCAGGTTAAAAGTACCCTAAACCGAAGAACATGCATGAGGAGATTAATGAATGTGAAGGAGGCGAAGTGGTATGTCAAGATCGTAGCAAGTGGAGGGAAGTGGTCTCTGCCTACCCCTATGGGAAAGAGGTGTGAATCTATGTATGTATAAAAGTGCCCCAATGTGGTCACGGAATCAGAATACAATTCACCACACCCTCTCTTGCCCGTGGTTGTTGTAAAAGACGAGTAAGGGATATAATATGCATATAATATCTATGTAAGAGAAGGAAAACTCGAAATAAAACTATACCAACACGTATGACCAGCCTTGTATTTAGTAGGTGAATTTTCCTCTCATAGACCCGAGACCAGCAGTGGAATGTCTATGGGATATGATGATGATGATAATAACAAAAGTTCATCATCATCTCAACTCAGATATGTCCCACAGTTGGGTTTGAGCTTTCTCCATAATATAAGTTTACCTAATATATGCTGGTCAGACAGGTTGATTAGGATCTTAATTCATCTGCACATATAGTGCAGTACTTAAAATGCCAACCGACCATGCTAAGTGTCGAGGTTTCGATTCCCATGCAGGACAATACTTTTGTGCGATCCACAAATTGTTGTTCTAATTTGTGTCTGTTAATTATGTGTTTTAAAAGTCCCCGGCAAAATAAAGTTTATTTACTTGGTGCAAGTTCAAGCATCAGTGATATGCTTGGTAAGCGATTGCGGTTGCTGATACCTAGTAGAATGGTGCTGTGTAACACCAACTATACTCCAGGTGCTGCCTTAGTTGACCGACCACTGACTTCAAGTCACCCTGGTCCGGTGGTCGGCCCAACGACGAAGGCGACGTGCATTGTGGGTGGATTACAGGTGTGCGTGCTTACGCCCCTCTGTCGCCTCGGACGGAGTGGTGCTATGAGTGCGCCGACCGTAACCCACCCCCAAAAAAAAAGGTGCTCGCTTAGCTAGTGTTTAGGACTGCCATGGATGAGTAAGACGTGATGACATATCATATTCTTATATCCATCACCACACGGGGAAACAACGTGAATATGTGTTGGAGTACCATCATATCTGTGCCACATTTGACCTTTTATATTTAAATGGCTCGTAATACTGTGAGATAAGTAGTTCCTTGTTGGATGTGTTGTTATAGGTTTTTATTTCGAGTTTTCCTTCTCTTCCATGTATGTTATATGCATATTGAATCGCTTAGTCGTCTTTTATGACACCCACGGACAAGATGTGCAGTGGTGCATGTTATTAAAATTTAATAATAATAAGAATATTTAATAATAATAGTATTTCTTTTATATTATGTTTAAAAATGTACATTTCAACAGCACGCGTTCTTTCAACAAGACATGAGCAAACGTCTCGCTATAGAATTACTGCACAAGTATTCGAACCCGCCTACCCACTCTAACAGCCAAGAAGATGACGATGGGGTGAGTGAACCAATCTTATACTACTTAGAAATAAACAATAACGTACAAGTTTATTTAATTGCTTTTTTATTGGGACTAACCCCACCACACAATCCCACCATTGTAACTCTTGTAAGCCAGGATCCACAATGGTCTCCGTAGAACACACCGAGGTTTGACCCTCAGGCAACCTTGGGGAATGATTTTTTACAAATTTAATTAGAAAAGTTAAACAGGAGGAGTAGACCGACGAGCTGGTGAAAGTTGCTCGGCGTCGTTGCATGCAGGCGCGGCGTAGGATCGCACTTTGTGGCGAAACATAAGGAGGCCTATGTCCAGCGGTGTTAGGTTATAGGCTGAAGGATGATAATGAATTGATTGATTCATCATCTCAGCCCAAATGCGCCACACTGTTGGGCTCGGGCCTCCTCCATAATAAAAGGATGATTGACCTACTATACCACGCTGGTCAGACGTGTGGATATAGGGTTTTATTTCGAGTTTTCCTTCTTTCGCATAGATGTTATATGCGTTTTACATCCCTTAGTCGTCTCGTACGATCACCCACGGGTAAGATAGGGGGTGGTGAATTGTATTCTTACTCCTTCACCACACGGAAATTGATTGATTGGTGATGATGAAATGAAGTAATTGGCATATTATCAGGGTGATGACAATGATGATGATACAAAAAAATAGAGCGTGTGTACAAAGTACGCATGTCAGAAGTGAAACTTCTTTATCCTTTATCTCATTCTCTCGCCGGCTGAATCCTATACATTTACGTGTTTGTCTCTATGGACTCGCTTTTTCGTTTCATCGAGTTCGAAATCACAACGATTCTAAAGAAGTCTCACTTCAAAAATAGTTATCCTTACTAATATTATAAATGCGTAAGTAAGTTTGTTTGTTATGCTTTCACGCTTAAACAACCGAATCGATTTCAAAAATTCTTCCACGAATGGAAAGCTATAATATCAGGAAGTAACATAGGCTATTTTTATCCGGGTATTTATTTATTTATATAAACTTTAGCACACAAAAATAAGGTACATGGCGGAGTTAATGCCTTAGGCATTTTCTACCAGTCAACCTCGGGTGGAGCAGAAATCATTTAAGCAGGTGCAATAAATTGTAAGGGATAATTTGTACAAATTTGGTTATCCAAGTATAGCAAATATATTCTTATACACAATACACACAAACAATACACATATATAGATACATGTATATACACATAGAAATACATATATATATATATATACATACAAATTTTATTAAAAGTAGAGGAGAGCATCATTGGTGAGTTGACTCCCTCAGAAAATCTAGGTATAAACGTTTTACCATAGCTTTAAAACCATCACGGCTAGCGGCCATTCGGATCTTTAATGGTAACGCATTCCAGTGAAGAATAGCCTGGATATAAAACAAAGAGAACCAGATTCCCACGGGAACGGAAACTACGCGGGTAAAACGTCTAAAACCGAAGCGAAGCGAGAGCGGGTTGCTAGTACATCATATTTGTAACAATTATCTTTAATTTTCAGGCACTTTCGAACGTCCCGCAGCGCATAGCATCGAAGCACACTGGCCGTGGTGTCCGCCACGTGCTTGGAGACGCGGCCCCATTACCTCATCCTCATCACGCCAGACCCCGAAGCCTTCTCACCGACCATTCGCTATCGCCCTTAACCCCTCTAACCCCCGCCGCTAGACCCCATTCACTCCTACACGACAACACTCCTCATCATATAAGCGGAGAGGTCTCTGTCACAAGAAGGTCCGGTGTGTACGACACCTCCCCCATAGTGGATATTGATGATGATTTAAGTGTGAACTCCATGCCCAAGGTTATCAACTTCAGCGCGGAGGTCAATAGGAGTTGCGACGGTGATACCATTAAGAGAACTGGTGAGTTTCTTATTTGGATTATTCCATGTCAATATAGGCCTCATAACAAGGCTCAAAGTCGCTCAGCGTATTATGGAGCGAGCTATGCTCGGGATTTCTCTGCGAGATAGAATCCGAAATACGGAAATCCGTAAAAGAAAGGGTGTAACCAACATAGCACGATGAATTAGCACGCTGAAGTGGCAATGGGCAGGCCACATCCCTCGACGAACCAACAACCGCTGGGGTAGAAAGTGTTTCGAGTGGCGACCACGTATCGGACGACGCAGTGTAGGACGCCCCCCCACCAGGTGGATCGACGACCTGGTGAAAGTTGCTGAGCGTCGTTGGATGCAGGCAGCACAGGACCGTACTTTGTGGCGTAACATGAGGGAGGCCTACGTCCAGTAGTGGACGTCGAGAGCCTGAAATGATGATGAATGATCCACCGATTTCTTGCTGTGGATGTAATATGTATATAACATTGAGAAGTGGGTGTCGTAAAAGGCGACTAACGAATTCAATATACATATAACATCTATAAGAGAAGGCCAACTCGGAGCAAAACACTATACCAACCGGTTTGACTAGCATGGTATAGTACGGTCAATTTCCCTCCCATTGTGGAGAGGCTTGAGCCCAGCAGTGGGACGTATATAAGCCGAAATGAATGAAGAGAAGGAAAACTCGAAATAAAACTCTACGCCAACAGTCATACTAGTGTCATATAGTAGGTCGATTGCGCATTATAAATAAAACTATTTTTACGTATTATTGAACATTTTTCAATGCTCATGGTTCGCCCGTGATCACGAAGGCCATTCTATTTCATCATTCATTCATCACAGCTCCTATAGGTCTCACTACTGGGCTTAAGTCTCATCCATATTGAGAGGGAAATTGACGTACTGTACCACGCTGGTCAGACCTGTTGGCATAGGATTTTATTTCTAGTTTTCCTTCTCTTGCATTGTTATATGCACAATATATCCCTTAATCATCTTTTACGACACCCATGGACGGGTGGCGAATTATATTCTTACTCCATCACCATACATAATATTGATAGGCTGATGATAATAAGAAAATTATATTTACAGTGTACCATAGACAATCAAGTGAGGAATGGAGCATGGCTTCACTAATGAGCTGTCCGAAACACAACCCATTGACACAAGAACTATCCACGGACACGATGCCTGCCAGCGAAAAGTGTGTACCATCCTTATTTAATAGCACTTCCCTCCCTCACTTTTTTACAATTACACAAATTGATTTAGTTGGTTGTTTATTTTAACCATGTGAACTGTTTACTAAAATATATAAAGTAGCAAGTTTCCGCTGTTTCACTCTGTTAATGTGGGCATTCCGTGTTCAGATATAAGTTATTCCTTACACAGACAGCTATCTTGTAATATAAATAATAAATATGGGTACAGCCGTTTTAAAGATTACCCGGCACAGAGAGATTTTTTGCCTGGCAGGCAGAAAATAAAAGCAGCCAAGAAATTTTTTTCCGTCTGTTTCAGTTTTAAAACCATAAATACAGACACACGGTTAAAATGGACATATCAGTTAAATTTTATCTGTACCGCAAACTATATAAGATCAGGATTTATCAATGATTATTTATCTGTCAATTTAATGTCTTAACTTGAATTAAAGAAATGTCTTTTGATTTTATTAATATCAAGAAATTACTGATGAAATTTTAATAAAAAGAAATAATAATAATGGATTAGAAAAAAATCAAGATATGAATAAATAGGTAAAAAGAAAATTATAATAATAATAAGTAGCTAAAATATAAAGAAAGCTGAAAATATTTTTTAGCTTTTTTTTTTCAAAATTTATTGAAGTTTCAAATTTATACAAAAAATAATCGTTGAAATTCCTGTTCTTAGAATGTATTATAATTCTTTTTTATTTTGCTTTTTTTATTATATGTTTATATATTATTTTATAGCAAGTGGTGTCGGGTGATCACTGGTGATGATATATTGAAAATGAGTTTGAGGTATTTTGGAAAACATATATATCTTTTCGGCCAAAAACAATTTTTTTTTTACTAAATTCTTTTCTTAATTTTCCTTGTTGTTTGGTTTTCAACTAACAGATAGGGTTTTCAGTTTGCCGTTACTTTGTATTTATACAAACGTAAAAATTAATAGTTTGTATTTTTAAATATCATAGTCTAGTGTCTAGTTACTCTACTCACAAGATTATGGTTTGGCCTCCTTCACAATAAGAGGGAAATTGACCTACTATGCCACGCTGGTCAGGCAAATTGGTATAGCGATTTATTTCGAGGTTTCCTTCTCTTGCAAAGATCTCATATGCATGTTATATCACTTAGTTTTTCTTTGCGATACCCACGGGCAAGGTTTATACAATATATTTTATTACTGACGAGTTGTCAAAATTTTCAATTATCGCAATTGTTATGATTAGGGTAGAACCCATCTACCGTGATTATGGCGCGAAATACATGATTCATATGCTGTTCCGGGCCGGAATCGATACCACGGGTCGGCCCATTGGCGATGAACAGGAAATAATCCTAGATTATGGAGCCCCCGGACAGATTATGATATGCGCGGTGTGCCCAGACATTTTCCACAAAAAAAAAATATGGTTAACCATAATTTTGTATTAATAGTTTTGATAATTGTTAATATTTTATAAATATCTACGTTTGTATAAAGTATAAAAAACCCGAGACTAAATCTATTCTATTTAATTACAATAAAAAAATGGTGGTGGTTTATTTTTTTTTTTTTTTTTAATTTGGAAAACTTCTATTTGTTTTGCAAAAAAAAAATGGTTGTTGTGTGAATGCACACTACGATAGCATAGTTGTTACACATTTTTTGATTATGAAGCATGAGTTATGAGTTTGAACGATGATTTCTGGATTGCTTTGTAAATGGGTTAATGCCATATAAGGTAAGAGATTGGCGTTCAAAGTCGATGTGTTTGATGCTGTGTTGCCTTTTGTGTTGTTTATTTATTTATTTATTCAATATTATTGTTATTGATAGGTTCAATCTTGTTAATAAATTCGGCGTAACCATTTTAACCCATGATATAAAACCAGTTATATATGGTTGTAAAAACAATTATCACTTATTCTCTGATAGCATATTTATTATTAAAAAAAATCTGTATGCATCATACATGCTTGAAATATCATCCGCCTTTAAAAAGCCACCATTTCACCATTAAAGTCTATTATAGCAAGTATTTTTTTTGAAAATTAATTTTATCCTTATGAAATGATTGAATTGAAAATGGCGGATGTGAAAACCCATTTATTTAGTGCTCTAGAATAAGCAGATATTGTTATTCAATCGGTGAACTTATTAATCTTTATAAATAAAAAAAAAATCAAAGTAATACGAGTAGTATTATTAATAATGATAATATAACATGAAAAATAAAATTTATTTAAGTTATTCAACCTGAATATTAACATTAAGATTGAAAATTAAAGTTACGCCCGATTTATTTGCAAGTCTTAGGAAACATTTTTAGGTTGACTCCATTGGCATAGGATTGTTTTATCGTAAAATGGGAGGCATATATGCTGTATATACACTTTTAACTTATTATTAAAGTCTCAGTAGACTGACAGTGAGTGATTATAAAGACTCTATATTTAATACGATATTAGCTAAAATAATAATATATATTATTTCTCAATACCATTTTTTGTCATTATGACTTGTATTCCATAATTCTGTATCAATGTTAGTGTTTGATACTCCATTTTAAAGATTAATTTATCCTATTACGATGAAAAATAGATCAAAATTATTATTTTCAACAATCATTTGTTGCCCTCTTGTATGTTAAGTTTTCAAAACGTATGTTTATCAACGTTAAACATACAGTTGCCAAAGTTACAGTTGTTTAAGTAATAAATCATCTAATAACGTTGCAAAGTATTCGCATGGGTCTCTAGTATCCTTGTACTAAGTATTATAAAAGTCAAGGTAATAAGTGCCATAATTTTTTGTATCAAAACGTCCTGTACCCTTACATTTTGATTTTAAAATTAAAGATATTATTTTTTACGATGAATACTGGATATGACATATTTAAGAGTAAGTATGTACAGGCTATTATTGTATGTCTCTTCTTGTTTTAGGAGCCTCTTACAATATATTGACGAAGAATTAATGCTCAGGTAAACGCTGAGGTTTTACGAATGCATGATGTTTTTATATATATTATGTGTTTTATACTTTATGTGTTCAGCTTGGGTGGTTGTTCGGAATAATACTAAAATAATTTACGGCACTATGTCATAATGCAATTAATCAAAATTATATAAAAAGTTTTTGAGTTTGTTGTAATTCGAAATTATTTTTTGTTGAATTTTTTTTCGAATTTGTATAAAGTTAAATAATTTCAAATTTATAAAAAATATCTGAAATAGATTATGCATTATATATGTATAAATAATAATACTACGCGCTTAGAATAATAACGTATAGAAGGATAGTGTCAGTACTTCGAACTTTAAAAATTTGAATCTAAAAATATTAATGGCGGGCAGACGATTACACACGTACACACGGAAACCACTATACAAATTATGAAATCAAATTTTGTTTTTATTAACATAAATTGTCGAAATACTTTTAAAAGTAGTGTTAAAAATCTTTTTATGTTTTTCAAATGTGTTGTTGCACCACTTGAATGCACAAGCCGTCATAATTACCTATTTATTTTTTAAGAGTTGCGTTCGTTCGTGCAGTGCAATGACTTGTACATTACGGGTCTGTTCCGGCGTAAGCTTCATTAGGCTCCAATTGAAATGCCTCACTTTTTGTGCGTGGAGTTACCTTCTATATGTTATTATTCTAAGACTACGCGACTGAAATTGGGTTGACATTGGCTGGAGGTACTGATATATAAAAATATATCGTCATCTTCTTCTCAGCGTACGTAAGTCCCACTATTGCGCTCGGGCCTCCTCCATAATGATAGGGAAATCGTCGCACTATACCGCGCCGATTAAACGTGTTGGCATAGTTTTATGTCGAGTTTTGCTTCTCTTGCATAAATATTATCTGCATAACATATCCCTTAGTCGTCATTTACGACACCCATGGGCAAGACAGAGTGGTAAACTGTATTCTGACTCTGGCAACACACAATAAAAAAAATATTACTGAAATTTAAATTACTTAAGGTTATGTGGAAGAAATTACAGTAGTAGACCGCCTATTTGTTGCAACGTCAATTATTTATTTGTTTAGTCCTGCACTTATAAATGCAATAAAGAGTTATTTTATAGTATTGTCTGCCGCAATTTGTTTGTAATTTTGACCAAACGTTTAATTCTATATAAGACACATTTACTTTTCAGAGCATTATATTGACTCATTTATTTATTTGGTTTATTTTTTATCGACTGCTCCCTCAATGTGTAGAGACAAGTAAGATGGCTTAGTTGAGAGGCATTACAGCGTAATTTCATCGCCTTGGTCGGTGTATCTAGGTATGACTAAATAATAATCGACCGAAAAGAATAAAATCAATTTAAATATGTGTCGAGATTGGCCACCTATTTAAAAAGAAGATATCCTTTGGTTTTTTTTTTATTCCGAACAACTAGTATCTATAGTTTTGTAGTAGTACTTGGGAGTATGCAGAATTTAAATTAATAGTTTGATTAATTAGAGTAAAATAAATGAAAGCCTATTTACAGACTTTTTGTAGGAACAGACTTTGCATTCGTACGATGATTTTGTATGCTCCATTGTAGCATTGACGTAGATAGGCATGCGAATATGAACGGTTTAAGATACCAAGGGTTCAATTCCTTGGTCGGTAAGGGGTAGCTTACATCCCCGACCCATTGAATATTTAAGTAAGAAAAAGTTCTAACAAAAAATTGTCGCCTCAATAAAAGCAAGAAAAAAATTTGGAACAATTTGAAATTTTTTCGAAACACTTCAAAAATGTTGTTGAGAAATTTAATCTGTACAGTTGGAAAACAGATGAGAACATTTTTGGCTCAAGCTGAATCGTGGACGACGCATGCACGATCAAAAACTCATACTCATGTAATGATATCTTGACGTAAGCACTCTACATTGTAATTAAAACTACTCTTACGGATTATATCGCGTTTGTATTTGATTTATGATTGCCCGACGTTTCGAACACTTTGCAGCGTTCATGGTCACGGGTGGACTTAGATGTCTCACGTCCAACAAGTCATCGTTATTACAGACATTTATAATTATATCGTCCGGCAATCATAAATCAAATACAAACGCGATATAATCCGTAAAAGTAGTTTTATTTACAATGTGTCATGCTCATGTGTATAGATATAAAAGGAATATATTTTAAAGGTTTATTCATCAATAATGTTATAGTTGTCACAAAATAAGAGGCCCGTTTTGACACTTGGTCTTACCGATGTATTTAGTGATGAACCATACGATTCAGTACTCGATACTCACGATAAATCGAATCAAGTTTATATGAGTATATAATCGATTTGAATAAGTATTGTAAAGTGCATTGGATTAAAGTTCTGATTTGAAAATTTTACTTATACTGTGATATTGTAGATATTCTGAAATGATACAATGTTACGAATGGTCATTTTTCTATCATTTATTATTTTTGATACAATAACATTCATTCAATCACAAAAATATCGAGAAAAAGTGAATCTTCAATCAATCATTTTCTTAAGATGATGAGCTAAAATTGTCAGTTGAGCTATCGTTACCCATATATATATTATTTCATTTTCATATTGTCAATATTGACGTCTCGAATTTTCAGTAAAAATCAGTACACAGCTGGTGAAATTCTGTAAATGGTTGGTCTAAATACTAGTATTCAAATTAATAAGTAAGGCAAGTACGAGTCCGCCTTAAAAATATATCTTGATCGATTTATTTTTCCTTAACCGATTATTAATAGTCTGTGGACAATATGAAAAAAATCGTTATGCCACAGCACTTAGCCCAGTGGGCGGTACCCGTCAATGAAAAATGTAATTACCTTCAAAACACTTTGATCGGTAAAAAATAGAAAACTTCTTGGGCGTGAACTGTCAAAACGGGCCTTTTATTTTGTGACAACTATAGTTTAAATATGTTTATAATATAGAGTACAGCCACTGTAAAGTCCATGTACTACAAAACGTCTGTAAGGGCAACATCAATTGACATTAAAAAAAAAACAATTTTTGCAAGTTTCAGCAGTTTTTAGCGAGTTCCTGTAGCATGGAGCATGTATTTAAAACCAAATATAAGCGCAGCTTTGCTTCGTAACTAGATAAATATAATAAATTAAATATAAACGTAATTCCATGCCCCTTAAATAAAAATAAATAAATAAAAAAATATTTTAAATATTTTCACAATATTTTAAATAAATCCCACCAGCACCACTTGTTATTTACCATCGATAATAATGCTTGTCTAAAAATTCCCCTTATCCATTATCGTGTCTAACCGCACTTGAAAAAGCTTCGTTTTCCCCTAACAGCACTGCGATCCTTAATAAACGCTACTAAACCTACCAAAATAATCTACCAAAATCTAACATATCGTGATTTTTTTTACAGGGCAACATTACCGCTGACCGCCGATACTGCGTCTATGGCACAAGCTAGCAACTCTGCGCTATCCATCCACGACCAACATCTTTCTCAGTGTATCCAATTGAAACAAAATTACCTCAACAATTCCACTGTTAATATTTTTCAAAGTCCAATTGGTGCTTCTTGTGTATCCATCGATGATCCTTTATGTCGGAAAATAGGCGATGATATAATGTACGTTGATCAACAAGAAAGTGAAAATTTAGATATTGCTCAAAGGAATGCAAACTGTGAATGTGGACTATGCCCCAAACCGGAACCCAGAGACAATAACACTCTAAGCGACTTACAGAGATCTGTGGCGAAATGTTCATGTGACATATGCAATTCTAATGGAGACATACTTAGTTATTATAGAAATTGTTCTAATCAAAACACGGATTCCGGTATTGTCTATTGCGAGAATTGTAAGAAGCAAAAAATATCTGTATCCAACTTTAGAGCTTTACAAATTGCGAATCGGTTACGGATATCTGAGGATGATAAACTACAAAATGGCGGCACTTCAGACGATGATCTTTGTAGGAAAATTGATATGAGTATGAATATGGAGGAGAAATATGAGCATAGGAAAAAACACAATAGACATAATTCAGATTCAATTACAGCCGGTATAGACTTAAGTCAATTTTGTCAATGCGAGTTGGAGGTTAAAAGAAAAACTTCATCGGTTGATGAAATATTTAAAATGGTCGAAGAAAATGGGCGGGACGTGAAGACTGAAACCATAGACGAAGAGAACAAGACTAGTCAGAGACAAAGAAGTTTGTCTGACAGTCAAAGGGATAAAGCTAAAGTTGATAATAATGGTGAGTTTTACGAAATTTCTCAGTTCATAAAAGTCCCACTGTTGGGCTTGGGTCTCCTCCACAATGTAACAGAAATTGACCTACTATACCTAGCTGGTATACTAGATAGTATTTTCCATGTGGGAACGGAATAAGAATACAATTCACCACTCCCTATCTTGCCCGTGGATGTCGTAAAAGACAACTAAGGGATATAATACGCATATAACATCTATATAAGGTAAACTCGAAATAAGAGTGGTAGGATCACACTGTCGACAGTCATCTGTCTACGGCCGCGGGCTGGTCCGTCCGGGGTAGTACCACACTGAGCAGAAAATCGACGTCCGAGTAGTAGCAATTTGTTACTGCGCTTCGTTCGGTGAGCGAGAGAGCCGGAAGCACAACTTTCTAAGGGTGTTTGCGTGTGGAGGGTTTTGGTGGTGCCTTTGGTATCACCGAGCCTCAATGCACTCATTCACACTCCCTTCACTTTCTTCGCGGTAGGCAGCGGCCTTGTAAAGGTTCATGAGCGGCAGCAACACTTACCACCAGGTGTACTGTTTGCTCGTTTGCAATTACAAAAAAACATAAAATAAAACCCTATACCAACCTGTCTGACCAGTATGGTATAATTAATTTCCCTCCTATTGTAGAGGTGGCCTGAGCCCAACAATGGGACATGTACGGGTTTTGATGATGATGATGAAAGTAGGTCAATTTTCTTTCCCTTGTGGAGAACAGACATGTTGACGTAGGGTTTTATGTCAAGTTTGCCATCTCTTGCATATATCTTTTACGTCACACACGGGCAAGATAGGGAATGGTGAACTGTTTGCTTACTCCGTCACTACACAGATGATAGGTTTATCAACACACTGTTTGCTCCAAATGAAACCGCGTATCTTTGAAAACAATATAAATATAATCTTGATATATTTTAACCCAAATTACTTTACGGATTTTATCGCGATTGTATTTGTCTTTTGATTGCGACCGACGTTTTGAAATCTTTACAGTGTTTAACGACCATGAACGCGATAAAATCCGTAGTTTTATTTACAACTAGCCACCCGCCCTCGCTTCGATTCCTGTCGCCTTAACCCCGTAGTTCCTGTTCCCGTGTGAATACCGGGATTAAATATAGCCTAGTTTACTCCCTGATTTTATAGGTTTCCATTGGTGAAAGAATTTTTGAAATCAGTCCAGCCGTTTTGAAGATTACCTGGAACAAACAGACAGACAAAAAAAATATAAAGTGATTTTTAGGCATAGGTATCGTCCAAGTAATCGTGTGAGCATGAAAAAAGTCTATTATTTTGACATTACAAACAGACACTCCAATTTTATTTATTGGTATAGATCTATAATACTCGCTTAAACATCAGAAATCTTGATATAACTTACTTTTCACTATCTTGCTCGTAGGCGTTGTGAAAGACGGCTAGGGGATATCATCATCATCGCAGCCCACATACGTCCCACTGTTGGGCTCAGGCCTCCTCCACAATGGGAGGGAATTTGACCTACTATACCATGCTGGTCAGACATGTTGGTATAGGGTTTCATTTCGAGTTTTCCTTCTCTTGCACAGATCTTATGTGCATATTATATCCCTTAGTCGTCTTGTACGATATCCACGGGTAAGATAGGGAGTGGTGAATTGTATTCTTACTCCCGTCACCACACGGATAGGGGATATAATGCATATTAAATCTGTGCAAGGGAAGGTCAACTTATAAAATCCTATACCAACCCGTTTAGCCAGCATGGTATAGTAGATCAATTACAGTATAATCTCACTAATCCGGCACAATTAAAAATCAGAGGGTGCCGGATTATTGGAATGTTCGGATTACTGGATTATATAGAAAAATTATATACAATAAAGTATTTCATAGAGAGAATACGTATAATTTATTTACATATTATTATGTAATTACATAGTTTTAGAACATGTAATCCTTAATTGAGGTCTGCTTTTGTGCAACTTGAAGTCCTTGCTTATAAACGTCTCCTCGCATGTTTCGAAGAAAAATTGAATATAATATTGTAATCAGGCGAGCGAGGCGTGAGCGGATGGTGCCGGATTATTGGACGTGTCGGTCTATTGAAGTGCCGGATTAGTGAGATTATACTGTACTTTCTTATTATGGAGAAGGCTCGAGCCCAGCAGTGGGACATATATGAGCTGTGGTGTGATATAATTTTGTATATTTATAGTTGTGGTAGAAGCTAGTACACCGCCTGTACCACCGCGGCGTTCGAGAGCTCGTCGGGCCCATAGTCCGGCGAGGGCTGCACCTAACGGCTTACCGCCTACACCTAAGGTCCACATGGGAGCTTGCTTCTCCAAGGTATAATCAATTTTATTAATCTATTTATCATTAAGGTTATATTTTTCACACTTTTTTAAAGACAACACACTGCACTAAGGAAATAATCCTTGTATTGTGGGGGACTTTTACAAACATAAATAACGGACACAAATTAAATTCAGACTCAGAACAACAATTTGTGGATCGCACAAAGTGTGGTCCTGCGTGGGATTCGAACCTATGACACTGGACAGTAGGTCGGTATCTTAACCACTACGCCATCTGTGCGCATATTAAAATAAGTTTAAAATAGGATAAGCAGATAGAAGTGTAGATCTGAACACTAAAGGATTCAAAAGCTTATGCTATTCGCTTATTAAAAGATCCCTAATAAGAACAACCTTCGCCCATTTGCTTCATCTCAGCTCATATACGTCCCACAGCTGGACTCCGAGTCTACTTTTTTTTTTTTTTATTGCCAATGGTGGCAAACGAGCAAGCAGCACACCTAATGGTAAGTGAAACTGCTGCACATGGACCTTTGCAATACCAGGGGCACAGCTAGGCCGCTGCCTACCGTGAAGGAAATACTCTTCTTAAACCTCGTTTAAAGAAGGACTCCTTCACAATAGCAGGGAAATTAACCTTACTATATCACGCCATTTTCCTTGTGGTGACGGAGTAAGAATACAATTCGCCACCCCCCCATCTTGTCCATGGATGTCGTAGAAGACGACTAAGGGATATAATATGCATTATAACATCTATGCAAGAGATGGATAACTCGAAATAAAACCTTATACCAACCTCTCTGACCAGCATGGTATAGTAAGATCTATTTAACTCCTATTGTGAAGGAGGCTCGAGCTCAACAGTGGAACGTATATGAGCTGAAATGATGATGATATCACGCTGCGCCGGTCAGACAGGTTGGTATATTTATTTCAAGTTTTCCTTTTACAGATATTATATGCTCATTATATATGTACCTCGAGTTCTCGAGTGACGACCACGCATCGGACGACGCAGTGTAGGACGCCCCCCCACTAGGTGGACCGACGACCTAGTGAAAGTTACTGGGCGTCGTTGGATGCAGGCGGCACAGGACCGCACATTGTGGCGCAACATGAGGGCGGCCTACGTCCAGCAGTGGACGGCAATAGGCTGAAATGATGATGATGATGATATGTACCTCGGTTGTCTATTATAGATGGTGAATTGCATGCTTACTCTGTCACCACACGAATATAACCATAAAAATATGAAAATCATATTTTATCCAATATACAGGGTGTAAGGGGACCGCTCCCGAAAACAAACATAGGTGATAGTACTAGTCCTACTTGTGATGATAGGCTAGAAAAAAAATCGATTTGGACGAAAGAATTTTTTTTTGTCACAAAGGTTTTTTAGTTTTTTTTACACTACATTGTATTAGGACACTCCTATGTAACAATAATTTCATAAAAAATACTTCACTTTACTCAGATGAGAAAAAACGCAATCTATATAAAACATAATATCATATGGTCTAGAGGTCAGTGTCCCAATACGATATAATGTGAAAAAAACTAAAAAACCTTTGCAACAAAAAAAATTTTTCGTCGTAATCGATTTTTTTTCTAACCTATCATCACAAGTAGGACTAGTATCACCTGTCTTTGTTTTCGGTAGCGATCCCCTTCCACCCTATATACAACATCAATAGCAGAGAAGGAAAACTCAAAATAAAACCTTATACCAATACGTCTCACCAGCATGGTACAATAGGTCAAATGCCCTCTCATAATGGAGCAGGGCTGAGCCCAAAAGTGGTATTATATGGCTTGAATAATTATGTTGCTACTTCTATATCTCCATTCTTTCTCAGGTATTTAATGGATGCCCGTTGAGGATTAACTGCACAGCTTCATGGATACATCCAGACACGAGGGATCAACACCTCCTTATTGGTGAATATTTATAATTTATTCTTATACTATCGACCTTAAAATTGTTAGTAAAATTACTTTCTTAATCCTTACTAATATTATAAATGCGAAAGTAAGTTTATTTGTTGAAGTGAAACTTTATTAGAATCGTTGTGATTTCAAACTTGATGAAACGAAAATGCGGGTCCATAGAGACACAAACACGTAAATGTATAGAATTCAACCGACGAGAGAATGAGATAAAGGATAGAGGATAAAGGGGTTTCACTTCTGATAAGCGTACTTTATACACACACTCTTTTTTTTGTTCCGCTTTCACGCTTAAATCACGGAACCGATTTCAAAAATTCTTTCACAAATGGAAAGCTATAATATCAGGGAGTAACATAGACTATATTTTATCCCAATTATCTCGTGAACGGCAATAACGCGGGTAAGGCGACTGAAACGGAAGCAAAGCGAAGGCGGGTTGCTAGTCAATAATAACCTTACAAAATAATAATCAGCGAAGAGCATCGCGTTATCGCTAGCCAATCAGCGTGCGTTGAAATGATACTGCACTCTGATTGTTCCACATACTGTCTTAGACCACTTTATTTCTTTTCTTTTCGATATCTATAGATATAGAAAAAAAAACAACTTGTAACGCGATAAAAGCCGGGTGTAACTGATATAGCACAAAGAATTAGCGCGCTAAAGGGGCAATGGGCTACATGGCTCGACGATCCGGCAACCGCTGGGGAAGAAAGGTTCTCAGTGGCGACCACGTATCATACCATGCAGTGTAGAAGGCCCCTACTCCAGGTGGACCAACAACCTAGTGAAAGTTGCTGGGTGTTGTTTGATGTAAGCGGCACAGGACTGCACTGCACGACTGCACAGTGGACGGTAAAAGGCTGAATGATGATAATATGGCTCTAAGTTTGCTACTATAAAGTATTCATTGATGTAAATGCATATTTATTATATTCTCCGTGTGGTGACAGAGTAAGAATACAATTCACCACTCCCTATCATGCCCGTGGATGTCGTAAAAGAGGACTAAGGGATATAATACGCATATAACATCTATGCAAGGGAAAGGAGACTCGAAATGCAAACTAAACCTGTCTGACCAGCATGGTATAGTAAGGTCAATTTTCCTTCCATTGTGTAGGAGGCTCGAGCCCAGCAGTGGGACATACACTACTGGAAAAAATTAAGGGATCAAAAAAAAATTCCAAATATTTCGGTAGTTTTCAACAGGCCGTAACTTTGAGAGAAATGGTCGTACAGGAAATAAAAAAAAAAGGAAATTGTAGCTCCAAGTGTCTAGTTTTTGGATTAGAACTTCAAAATATTGTAGCCTCCGCGGTTTTTGAGTAATCGTAGAAAAACCAGCAACAAAAAAATTCTCAAAATTTTTTTAGTTTTTTTTTTGGTCTACGGGCGTGGAAAAAATTTTTTCAGCTTAACCACTACAAGGATCGGATACTTTGTTCATTTAGCTTTAATTTCTTTTTTTAAACACCCTGATACGTCCACTCCTCGCTGAGATATCGGTCTTCAAATGGAAAAGAATCTTTTTGTCTTTGATTATCGATATCTCAGCAACCAATGATCGCACAGAAAGTTAAAGGTGGGTTTCAAGAACTTGAATGAATTCCCCTTAACGACTGTCCATTGTTTTTTAAATTTAAGCACTTTCTGGAACAAAAATGTGGAAAAAGCTCGGAAAAACAATTTTTTTTCTCATTTTTAAAAATTATGAGCTTTTCAGAGCAAAAAACGTGATCCTTTAATTTTTTCAAAAATTCGATCAAGTGAAACAAAAAAACGGCTGGCTGGATTAATTTGATTCTTTGTAGGGTTTTTGTGGACATATTGAACTGTAAAAGGCATACTTAACATTAGTGGTTTCCTCAATATTTTCGATCCAGCGCTTGATTTTCCATAAAACCACCAAAAGCCCTTTTTTTGTTGCATTTTCAAATTCATGTGACAAAAAGAAAAAAATTTTTTTTCGAAAAAGCAATGGACAGTCGTTAAGGGAAATTCATTCAAGTTCTTGAAACCCACCTTTAACTTTCTGTGCGATCATTGGTTGCTGAGATATCGATAATTAAAGACAAAAAGATTCTTTTCCATTTGAAGACCGATATCTCAGCGAGGAGTGGACGTATCAGGGTGTTTAAAAAAAGAAATTAAAGCTAAATGAACAAAGTATCCGATCCTTATAGTGGTTAAGCTGAAAAAATTTTTTCCACGCCCGTAGACCAAAAAAAAAAACTAAAAAAATTTTGAGAATTTTTTTGTTGCTGGTTTTTCTACGATTACTCAAAAACCGCGGAGGCTACAATATTTTAAAGTTCTAATCCAAAAACTAGACACTTGGAGCTACAATTTCCTTTTTTTTTATTTCCTGTACGACCATTTCTCTCAAAGTTACGGCCTGTTGAAAACTACCAAAAAATTTGGAATTTTTTTTTGATCCCTTAATTTTTTCCAGTAGAATATATGAGCTGGGATGAAACGTGGCTTTATACTACTTTTAATTATATAATTTATCATTTTCAGGCGCTGAAGAAGGCATCTATACGTTAAATCTTAACGAACTACACGAAACAGCAATGGATCAATTGTGTCCGCGGCGAACAATATGGTTGCACGTCATCAAAGACGTGCTAATGTCACTATCAGGTAAATATGTAGCTTTATAAATATATATATAAATTTTGGGGAGATTAATAATAACTTTCAATATCTAATAATACAATTCACCACCTTATCTTGCCCGTGGATGTCATAAAAGACGTCTAAGAGATGGTAAACGCGAAATAAAACTCTACACCAACTTGTCTGACCAGCATGGTGTAGTAAGGTCAATTTCCCTCATATTGTAGAGTCGACTCAAGCCTAACCGTAGGACGTATATGAGCTGAAATGGTGATGATGAAGCCCACTGCTATCTGATAGAGGACATGATAATCTATGGTAGTAGAGGACTACATATTGCGTCGACCTATCTTAAAAGACGACTAAGGAATTTAATATGTATATAAGATTTGTACAAGAGAAGGAAAACTCGAAATGAAACCTTATACGAACATGTTTGAACGGCATGGTATAGTAGGTCAAATTCCATCCCATTGTGGAGGATCCCCGAGCCCAACAGTGGGATGTATGTTGACTGCGATGATGATGATTTATAATCGTTGTATTATTTCACAGCTAGATTACTAAAAATAAAAGCCATTTAATTTTAGCGTAACCCTAATCATTCTACGGAACCTATAGGTTCTGCGGAACACAATTTGGGAATTCCCGTACTACATATTGATATTTTATTTTTCAGGCAAAACACCATCGTTATATCGACACGAACTGTTAGCGTTAATTGGTAGCGCTCGAGGTGGTAGATCCCTAAGGGTGTTACCACCGCGTTTACTACCGAGAAGATTTGCTCTTACCACACGAGTGCCAGATACTAGGGGTAAGTTATTTTACATTAAAAAGGCTTTACTACATACCAATTTCTGTGTGGTTAAGGAGTAAGTATACTTGCCACCATCTTCCATCTTTAAACAGCAACTTACAGCATATATGGCGTTGTTGCCTAAGTAACTACTTTCCATGTCGAGTGTCGTGGGTTCTATTATCACGCAGGATAGTTCTTTGTGCTATTCCAAAATAATCGTTTCGAGTCTGGAATTTTATTGCCTAACCGTGTGATGACGGAGTAAGAACACAATTTAGCACCCCCTATTTTACCCGTGAGTATTGTAAAAGACAATGTATTGCAGGCTATAGAGCAGACGTACGCTGTTTGTTCCGTCCGGGGTGAGGCAAGGACGGCTACCCTATAACCTGCCGTATTCCATCCCCTTCACTATAACGTAACGAAAACTATACCGTTGTGGGCTTTGCTTATCTCGGAAGACGTTACTTACTCCGGTGGGCGTTTGTTTACCCAAGTGGGCGTTACTCACCCCACTGGGCGTTACTTACTCCGGTGGGTGGTGCTTATACTTACCAGCCAGGCTATTTATTACCTTGCAACAATTGGCGTTACTTATAGGAAACTGATAAATTCTAATTCTACTATACCGATAAAGGTTTTAATTTAAAAATTAATTACAGGTTGTACGCGTTGCGCCGTAGCACGTAACCCCTACAATGGTTACAAGTACTTGTGTGGTGCTACACCGGCCGGGTTGTTTCTTATGCAGTGGTACGACCCGCTAAGGAAATTTATGTTGCTCAAGGTAAATATGACTGTATAATATTAATAGTGAAAATGGATTCGGTTGAGAATAAAATATGGCAGTCGGGCAACCGATTGAGATTACTGGAAGAATACATATTAATATTTTGCTGATAAATTCTTTCATAATCATTTCACTTACGGTACTTACCATAATGAGCGGTACTTACCATAGTGGGCGGTACTTACCGTAGTGGGTGGTAATTATACCTTTCGTGGTGGGCATTTTGAGATGAATAAATCTTGTAGTGACAATTGTTTTACTTTTTCAGAACATAGAATGTGTACTACCGTCTCCTCTATTGGTATTCGAGCTGATTATAACACCTGACCTGGAATATCCTCTATTATGTGTGGGTGCGACCAGGAAACCCATGAGGTTGAACCTGCTCAACATAAACTCTGGTGAGACCATTATTATACCTATTTTTTTATAGTCATTTCTTACACATAAAGCTTAGGCAGTTATTGAAGTCGGTTTAAAAGTGGTTTTTGACCATAAATTTCCTGCTTCATCCCCAGGTGCTACGTGGTTCCACTCGGACGAGCTGGAAGTGTGCGTGGGTGGATCTAATACGGTCATACCAAGACCTGAACGTCTGCATACTCTGAGAGCGGTGCACCAACTCAACAAGGACTCGGTGAGAGAAGACAAACCTAATTATGTTTTTTTTTATTTGTATTAGTGGCAGACTAGCACTGATAAGATGTTATACGTATCGAGCGATCGTTTCTCCCACGTATGTGCAAGCTCTGACATCAACTACCTGCTGCTGTTTCTTGAGTGCTATGACATGCCCTTTTTTAAACGAGTTTTAAGAAGAGCATTTTCTTCATGGTAGCAAATGGTTTAGCTGTGCCCCTAGTATTGCAATGGTCCACGTGCGGCAGTATCACTTACCATCAGGTGTGCTGCTTGCTCGTTTGCCACCATCGGCAAAAATAAACATTGAAACTCTTATTTCAGTTTTTCGTGTAGTGACGGAGAAGAAATACAAGTCACCACCCCTACCTTGCCCGTGGGTGTCGTAAAAGACGACTAAAGGATATGAGGTACGAAGCATCTATATGCAAAAGAAGGAAATTTAAAACCTTATACCAACCCGCTTAACCAGCTTGGTATAGTAGTTCAATTTCAGTTCAGTTCCCTCCCATTGCGGCGGATATCATAATTTCAGTCCCTGTACGGCCCAACATATGGCCGGACGGTGGGACATATATAGACTGAAATTATGATATCATTTTTGATAATTGTTTCGGAGAGAATACAATTCACCATTCCCTATCTTGCCCGTGGATGTCGTAAAAGACTAATAAATATGCACATAACATTTGTGCAAAAGAAGGAAAACTGGACATAAAATCTTATACCAGCCTGTCTGACCAGCATAGTTTAGTAGGTCAATTTCCTTCCTATTGTGGTGGAGGCTCGAGCCTAACAGTGGAACGTATATGGGCTGAGATGATGATGATCTGATAATTCGGATTGCGAGATTAATCAATATTTATTTTTCCATGTTTTCTGTTTAGGTGTTGGTGTGTCATGAGAATGTGGTGGACATCATCCCGGTACTGCCGCCGGGGCTCGAGTCACGCTGGCGATCGGATACAGACCGCCGTAGAGGGAAACTACTCCAGAGGATACAGTTCGACTTCAATATTGATAGCATATGTAAGTATGTCTGTGTGGTAGCGGCTTCGAATACTACCAACCCTTGCTTTGCTCGTGGGTGTCGTAAAAGACGACTAAGAGCCCCAAGAGATTGACCCGGACCAACTCCATCTGGTACCATTTGGGTCAACGATTACATTCCCAAGGAGGGTTGACGTCAGGCAGGCAGCCGGTCATAAAAGTCATTGCCGAAACTTTTTGCAATATGTCAAAACAGATGACATATTGCGTCGACCCCAAGGAATTGGGATAAGAGCAAGACGATGATGATGTAAGTATGTACTGTACGAAGACAGAAATGGCAGAAAAAGTATTCATCAACGCATGGCCGTCACTTTTTTTAGTCTTTCCATTTATTCGTGAGCATCTAGAGAAAATATGACTGAAAATTGACGACTATGTAGCGACCACATCCTCTGAAAGTTTTTTTTTATTGCAAGCAGTGGCAAACAGTACACCTGATGGTAAGTGTTGCTGCCGCTCATGGACCTTTACAAGGCCGCTGCCTACCGCGAAGAAAGTGAAGGGAGTGTGAATGCTTGCATTGAGGCTCGGTGATACCAAAGGCACCACCAAAACCCTCCACACGCAAACACCCTCAGAAAGTTGGGCTTCCAGCTCTCTCGCTCACAGAACGAAGCGCAGCAACAAATTGCTACTACTCAGACGTTGAAAGTGTGGTTTTTGAGGTAACGAATGCAACCTAAGTTAGAGTCTGCAAGCCACGTCTGGAGTAGCATATTACATGAAGCTTGTAGCAATTCGAGAAAATTGTCTTGTGTACATCAGTTTCAACCATACTTATCTTCTTTCTATTTTGGACTAGCGGTATTATCCTCAGATGACTGTAACACTTTTACGCGGACTTGTGAGCAGAGGACTCTCAACCTAAATCATTTAAGTAACTGGCTCCAACCCGGGGTACGAACCTCGGCTTGGGGTATACCAGAACGCAATGTGGGCGTACCCACGTTTTCAATCATACTTTCCATTGCAATCAATCTTAATGCTCACAAATAAGGCTCCTTAAACTGTCATATCTCATTATGGAGTAGGAATACAAATTAATCATTTCATTCCCTTGGATTGCATAATAGTCGATAAGTCAAATTTTGGTCTTCAACAATGCCATTACCACGCAGTTAATTGAATTTTCTGTATTATTATCAATGGAACCCGAAAACACACACAGAGCACTATTATATCATATTAACAATACTATAGCATTTTTTGATGTGAAACATCTATAAGCGAGGGTGAATCTGATCGTTGCCGCAGCGTTTTTTTCTTTTTTTTTTTTTTTTGTGTGACTTAGTTGTTAGCCTCAGATGGCTGTGACAACTTTACCCGGACTGGTGGGTGAGCGCTGAGGGCTCTCAACCCGTGCGGCGTTAACGCCACGCTTGGATATGTACATTTGTGTAACGAAACCTGCTTTAGAATTTTGTACAACGCCATCTAGTGAGCTCAAAATAAATTATTGACCTAAACCCATAGTGTATACTAATGAAAATGTTTATTGAATAAAATCACCATTTTCTGGAAAGAAATCGTAATATTTTATTAATACTTTATGCCATATTATTTCCTGTCGTAATCTGTTCTTTTATGCATATATACTTGTACAAAAACATTCCGATGTTTCACATCTGCCAGGCGTCCTGAGGGACGGCTTACTTTTATGCATTACATTACATAAAATGTCATCAACGTTTTTGCCAAACAGCCGACATCAATTTAGCTGATGTATATAGTATTTATTTTTGGTATTTTTTTAATTTTCAGTGTGCCTAGCTGACTCAGTATTGGCCTTCCATCGGCATGGAGTACAAGGCAGATCATTACGGAATGCTGAAATCACACAAGAGATAACGGATCAGTCACGGTCTTACAGACTCCTACCGCATGACAAGTGAGCAAGCCAATATATATCCTACTGTTGGGGAACAGCCTTCTACATCACATCATCATCATCTCAGTCACGTCCCACTGTTGGGCTCCGGCCACCTCCACTATGAGAGGGAAATTGACCCACTATACTACGCTGGTCAGACGTTTTGGTATAGTTTTGTTTTTCTTTCTGTTGCATAGATGTTATATGCATATTATATCCCTTATTCTTAGGAGGGTTGACTTCAGCCGGCCCTTACTGTCTCGTCAAAGTCGTAAAAACTGAGCAATCACCAGACTACTGGGTACAGTTCTCCCCTGGGCAACTTATAATACTAACAGTCCACCAACACGCCTGCCTGCAAATATGGCACAATTATGTCCAACTGTGGATATTTATAGGCTAAAAATCTATCCTTTACAATTAATACTCCACAATACAATTCACCATCCCTCTTACCGTGGACATCGTAAAAGACGACTAAAGGATATAATACGCATAATTCTTCGTGCTATGTTAGTTGCACCCATTTTTCTGCGGATTGCCGTATTCTATCTCGCAGAGAAATCCCGAGCATAGCCCGCTCCATAGCACGCTGAGCAACTTTGAGCCTCGTTATGATGCATCGGAATTATATGTATAATTTTTTTTTTTTAATTTACAGGGTGGTTGTGTTAGAATCGCACATATTACAAAACAACACACTGTCAAGTGAAGACGGGAACGACTTATATATTCTGGCGGGCCATGAAGCCTCGTACTGAATCCACTACGGTCGGGTATCGAACCCGCGCCCTGAAGTTCGTCGCGTAAGGTAGTTAAGTACGCGAACTGTCAATATATTTTGACAAATACCCGCATTTGAGTGAATTTTTCTACCCTCATAATTTATTAAACTTGGATGTTTTTTTTTATTAAAAGCAACACTGAAATAGGCTTTTAATAAGCTAGTGAACTTCACCAATTGAGATTATCATTACCTAACTGATGTGGTAGTTGTACATTATTTTGGATACAAAGCCCTTCAGTCAAATACATTTTTAAATTAACTATCTAATTATAACCAAGTCTTATATAATTTTCTTTATACTTTAGCTTATTCATATGGAATAATTTGCTCATAATCACAAATCGTTAGTAAGTCTAGGTGTCACCTTTAATTGGGGCGCTTACTATCCATTTAAAGATGTCTCTGGGATTTTTGACAGAACATGAAAACACGTAAAGCATATATATAATATATATATTCACTAAGTTTTAACATTTTCTCTGCATACATTGCATAAAATAATAGTAAAGCAATAAAGGTAAAAATATGCTATACTACCACCCACATATCAATATTTTTTTGATTATTTCAAGAAAATTATAAAAATCTTTTTGTGACAATAGCAGATAATATGATACAGCAACAACGTTATTTAAGGTAAAATCCATCTTAGGTGTTACATTATACATGAACATCAGTGACCCCACTGATGTTCAATCTGTTAGTGGGGGTCATGAAGACAACCATTGGTAAATAAAGTTCGAGGGGTCATGACCCCCTCCTGGATCAGCCCCCGACTATACTATTGTTCTATCAAGTCTCTTTGGTACTAAATATTAGCTTGTACCTTGAGAATTTCAAAGAGAATATATGTTGTTATTCCCTAATATAACGTGAAATGACTCACCATGCGACTTTAGGTAAATTTGAGGTTAGGGAGTTGGTACTTCCCATTAGGTGGAACATTGTGCTTAAAAATAACAGAATAGGATGATAAATCTATGGTGTCGATTTTCTAAATCTGGTGGAATCCAAATTTCGTTATTTTTTATTAACCTTATGGAGAGGAAGAGTAACTTATTAATTCCGATTGAAAACCGATTCTAATGTTTGTTTTGTTTGATAATATATTTTTTTGGATTGTCATATTTATCGAATATCTGTGAGACCAGTAAAATGACGCGCTTTAAGGAAATGGTTCGTCTTTGTCGCGATATCGTGATTTATAACGCAGCAAGGTTTGTTAAAGTTGGCTCTATTTCGTATTTGGTATCGTATAGCCTAAGCGGGCGCTGTTTAATGTCGCAATAATTGTGTGCTATCTAAAAACGGCCAATAATTTAACGAAATTACTATATTGTAAAACCAAGTCGAGATAATTTTATATATTAAGCCTTTTGTACTGAAGGCGATAGACCATCATCTTCAATCTGCTCTTGTACCAATTACTTGGGGTCGACTCAATGTATACTTTCATTTTACATATTGCAAATGGACGGACGACGAACCGCCTACCTAACATTAAACTTCCTTGGGCATCTAATTGTTGACTAGATGAAGCGGGCCCAGGTCGATACAAAGCTCTTAGTCAGCTTTTACGACATCCACTAGCAATGTAAAGTTTGGTATTATTCGGAGCCATCACACTGCGGAGGAGGCACTAGAAAATCGAGATCTCTAATAAATAACAATTGTCATTAATACAATTGTACGTCTATTATTCTCATAAATTAACCTAAAATGCCTTAAACGATTAATGAATTTGATACACGAATCTTTTTAAATAACCTGTCATGAAAAATGTCATATTTCTTTTTAAAATTATAGAAATAAATCAGAAGATTTTGATAGTTTATAATAAAACTACCATATCACTGCCATTTTAGTGTCATTCCAAAAGCAATAAGTTTGATTAGCAAACGTTAATATAAATAATAATTGATAAGTCGATCTGTATAATGTAATTTGACCCCCTTTTGGTTAAAAACTGTCCGAGCAACGAAATAACAGGTAATTTTTTTTTACCAAAAATCTCATTATGATAAATTTTTCAGATTGGTATTGCTAAAAACGTTATTCTATTTCACATACTTTATTAAGAATGATAGTTGTTATATGAAAGCGAGAGACAAAGGTAACAGAGTAGTGAAAGTAGTACAAAAAACAATAGATCACAAACCACAGATTGTTTTATTTTTGTAATCTATACCTTTTTCCACTATATTTTGTAATAATGTCTTAATTAATTCATTTGCAAATATCCTTGAATAAAAAATTTAAAAATTTAATAATTACGAAATGACATTTTAGATTTAGAAGTAATATAAAACAGATTGAAAGTATTTTGTGAAGTAATAAAAGTAAATTCAAATGCGATAATACAAAAAATAATAATCTCAAAATATTATTTACTTGAAATATAAAGTATTATGCTATCGATGTTGTTGATAGGGATGTTATAGAGCTCCGTTACTGAAACCGAAATTATCGGACATTCGAAATGAAAATACAACTGCAACCGATATTAAAGTTTTGGATATTTTCGAATAGAGTCGTTGTCTATACGAGACAGGTTATGAGAGGTTTTTGATGTGAAACATCTATAGGCGAGGCACTGATTGTTGGCGTGGCGTTAACGCTACGCTTCGCGACAACGTCTCACCTCGTCTATTATTATTTAAACATCCGGATACATAAACAAACAAACATACGGATATGTACATCTGTGTAACGAAACCATGACCTTTTTTAGAATTTTGTACAACGCTATCTAGTGAGCTCAAAATAAATTATTTACCTAAACACTAATGAAAATGTTTATTGAATGAAAATCATCATTTTCTGAAAAAAAATCCTAATATTTTATTAATACTTTATGCCATATTAGTTCCTGTCGTAATTTGTTCTTTTATGCATATATACTTAACAAAATAATTTCGATGTTTCACATTTGCCAGGCGTCCTGAGCGACGGCTCCCTTTTTATTTTTTATTTACCACTCGACCTGACAGCTTAAACATAAGCCTCTCTAAAGGATAATAATACGATGATCACCACAATTAGCCAAAACCGAAACTGTCGGATACTCCGAAATAATTACATATCCGTAACCGTATCCAGATCCGAAACTTCATATCCATAACATCCCTAGTTGTTAGACATAGTGTGCTTTAAGATTTTGATATTTTAATGAATTCTCTAGGTTTCAATAAATCGATCGATCGCAACAAATTATATATTAATGCCCCGCCATCTTGAATATCTCCTGTAGTTATTGAATTACGATAATTTTAATCAACGCAGATATTATAAAATGTCTTTCGAAACTAACTAGTAATAAGTTGTTTAATACCTGCGACAAGTGCAATGTCTAGATTAATCCTAAAATTCGTGTTTTACAGACATAAAAATAACATTTTATTGCCACAGAAAAAAATATAGAACTACCCGAGTAATTCCTATAAATATTCAAATATCGAATAGTTTAAGACAGGCGTTATAAAATTGAAATGATCATTAACTGTACATAAATACATATAAACAATTGTATTTATAATAATATATTACAAATGTGAGAAAATAATAACATCCCACCCATTTTTACACAAGTTGCGGTTGTTGAGCGTATATTTCTATTCCTTTCCAAAATAATTATTCTTATATTTAAAACATAATTATTTTTGGTTCTTTTGCTGCTAGTAAATATTTTAAAAATGTTATTGTTTTAAAATATATTTTTTCAAGAATGGTCAGTAATTAGATCTAAGATGGCTGACTACGTATCTTCATAAAAAAGGAATGCCATTCTGACACGATATTAGGCGGGAATTTACATTTTTTTTTCTTAAACCATTTACGTGTTGAAAGAAAATCCAATCAGTTACTGCTCAAATCCTTGTAGTAATTACTAGATAAAGTTTTAGCATAAAAAATGTTCACCAGTGAGCACTATTACCTGATTACTATCAAAAATGAATGGAACATTGCCTTTACAAACGGTGAAATATGATTTTTGCATTTGATTATTCCCGCTTAGTTATACTAAGCCCATGACCTCGTTTGGTCAATCTATATTATTTAATAGGTATATCCTGCGTTATATGGGGCGAAAAAGTCCTAAGAAAGAATAGTAACAGTTCTATAGTATAAATAGTATATTATTTATTCAATGTTTTATTTTAATATCACAATATATGTGATCTTACGTTTAACGAAAACATGTATTAAAAGACATTTTCTTCAAAATAATTTTAACATAATTTTGTGAAAAATAAAAAGCGCTTTTGTATTTTGTTTTTTTTTTGTAAATATAATTATTATTCCAATTAGTTTTAGTGCAACTGTATAATATCGTTTAGTCATAGATAATGTATTTTTTTTTTCTTAATAGCTAATTTGGTAATGTGACAGTTAAAGGTTGGTCCCACCACAAGTTCAGAAAAGCCATGAAAATATATTCAATATAGAATCTTAACTTTTAGTGGGCACCAATTTCTAAAGCGACCATGACGATTTTGTCGCTTCATCAAATAATTTTTGTACTGCGATTTAAGCTATAGGATACTTTGTTATATTGTCATTACATAGTGCCACAGCTAAGTAACAAACAGCAAATATTTTCTGTATTAATGTGAAATCATTGTTAAAAATTAACGTGATTTGTTGAAAAGTTCTATTATTTCAAAAATCTGTCTGACAATACCCTTCTTTTTTTTTTAAGCTGATCTATTATGTTGGTATAGTGAAAAACATACAACACTTTTGCGTTTGACGCTTTAAATGTTGCCGTCAAATAGTTTTTGATTGGAAATTTGGTGCCGTAAAATATCCGAAACTTTTAGTAAAATCATTAAACTTAAACGCGATAAAAAAAAGTTTTATTTCATTAAGTCGGACTGATTTACAAAAGCCTGGTTTCGCTAGATTAAACAATTTCTTTGAATACAATATAGAAATTGAAGTTAACACTAATAACATATGAAAACTTTTTAACCGTGAATGTTAACATAAACATTTTAAATAATAATTCTTGTGTTTTGCGTTTAAGATCATGCTCAAATAGTATTTTGTTTGCATATGGACTGAATGCTATTTGTCTCTATGAATGTTCAGCCACGAAATGCCGGTATATATATATAAAAATATAAGTTAATACCTGTATATATTAATGTTATTAACAAATAACCATTTTATTTCAAATTTTGACATACTTGTAGCCGTCTAGCACAGGTGAGCTAACTTTTTTATTTATGTAATGAATTGTTTTAAGTGCTAGATTTCGTTTTGTTTACATTTTTTATTTTTAATTCCGTTATCAGAGTGAGAAAACCATCGCAGTATGTTATGCTTTTTAATAAACCTTTTTATTTATACCTTCCAATAAACATTATTTCATATAATTTTGTTTTTGTTTCCTTTGATCCCAATATTCTTATATTTTTTTTTATAGCTAGACACCTAAAAGTTCATAAATACAGTATTTTTCCATCGATTATATTATAATCGACATACAGTAAGGGTTACAATTTTTAAATTTTGATTTTTAGTTATAAAGTAGGATTTTGCATACATTTCCAATTATTATATCCCAATTGGACATACGTTCCGAGCAAAATGTTTTACTAAAAATCAAGCAAAATTATATCTTGTTTAGTGTTAAACATTTCGAAATGTGAATAGGAATATTAAATTAAGAATTAAATCGAGGTATGTTTCTTGTTCATCTATCATAACATAGATAATCTGTATTTTTATGGTAACCTATGTGGAATCAAATTAGACGAGAAAGCGGAACGAGTTAGAAAATTTTGTTATCAGCTTAAGAGACAATGCAACAATTTTTTTCTGACATTGTTTCAACTATATCTCATTCTATTCTCAAACTATTCGTATTGTTGACTTTATTATCGAAAAAAATATAGAAATTATAATCATCATGTTGAAAATTAAAAATATCCAATAAAACTTCAAAAATGGTGATGTGATATATCCGTGTGATTGAAGGTGATAATAACAAAAATGATATTTGGAATTTCAGATAATAAACTTAATAATATGATGTTCATAATAGAGAATGCTAAAACTCTGGCAATTGGACTGAGAATGGCTGTAATAAAAACAATTGGATAAAGTATAAATATAATGATATAGTCCCGTTTAGCGTTTAGATGTATTTTAGAAATATTTTGAAATAATAGGTGTAAAGAAAAACTAGAACACCAGTACTGAATTATAAGCATTACGATTTGTTAGTTATATATTTACCATAAATAGTGTAACATAAGTCCGAAAATGGCTTAAAGGGTTTTTTAATTCCAAAAATACCAATTAACCATAGTTATTTAAATAACAAATTACCATAAATTATATTTTCATTTGATAGAATGTAACTAACAAATCATAATTATTGATGATAATAATTACCTACTCTAGGATTTAAAAATAAATATATTATATATAATTAAAGTCTGGCGTTTAAAATTTATTAAAAACAATAATATAAAAGTGTAGAATTAAACCAGCATAAAATGCTCTTTAAATATTTCATCAAAAGAATCATTTGAAATTATTTTTCAAAAAATCTCATGCTAATGATAATCTTGTCTCGTATTTTCAATCAAGACTAGCTTAGTATTAACGATTTTTTATTTTTCAAATAATGTGGTATAAGCACTGCTATACATACAATCTACTTGCAAATAATAATATTAATCTAAAGATCAATTCAGGGGTATAAAAGCAAAAACGCCACTGTTCACTCGTTAGATGCAAAGCCACGAATGTGACATAATTTTATCAATATATTAATATTTTAAAAGGATTTGTAGAATGTTTGTTACAAAATAATATATGCCATATATATTTACATTAGGATAAGCAAATATGGATTAATAGATTAGTCACAATGGCACTAGGCACTAGTCAAACAATAGGGACGCATTGGGTATTTATTTTTTGTGATGTATATGAAGGGAAATTTATTCATGTTTCCATTTCTGTAATTGGTATGCGTGAACAATAATTGAGAAATGCGTAAATTCACGTGAATCTTGTATTCCATTTTAATTATTGTGGTGAATATTACGCGGGTGTGAATATTCGGTTGTGTAACTAATGACAAAGTGATTCGCTAATATTTGACTAATTGCCGATAATGATGACATTGTAATGCTATAATGAATATATTAAATAATAGAATTACTTATAAATGATCCTAATATAACATCTCTATTTTATACCCCTCAATTAAGGCGCTAATTTGGTTATATTTATATAACCAAATTATCGTTCTTATAAAAAATAGTAAAATACATATTCATATTTGTTTATTCTAAAATACCCATAAGAATAGGGTACGTTGGCTCGTTTGGTAACTAATAAAAAATTAAATGTTTTCGAATTTATGACATTAACCTCAAATTTAAAATTTTAGTCTTGAAAAGAATTATGGTTTGCAACCAAAGTAAATAATAACTTACAGTGAGATCACACCTTAAAAATAAATTTAGCAGTTTATAAATCGCGCAATAATTAATTAGGTAAGTAACCTGTTGAGATTTGATTGATAAGTATTGACATATAAATAATTCAAAAAATTTTCTTAACATCATCTTTAGCTTTGCTTCCTGTAGTTTCTATAAATAGCTCGTACTAAATTATTGACAATTTATTTTAGGATTAAGATCTTTCCATTTTTCTCTAATAAAATTCATAGTATTAATAATAAAGGTTAAAAAAAGAATTATAATCAGAGAAAATTATAAAGTAGATTATAATAATATTTTAAATAATAAATTAGATATATATTTATTTTCGTTAAATCGGAGGCGACGTTGAATGTATATAGATAACGGTAGTCGTAGTACATCCCAAAGGTAAATTGTCAGTTCCAACATTAATTCAAGATTGTTTCTGAGCAATTTCTATCCCTGAATAAAGTGATGACCTAAACTAATTGTGTTTTATTTTATTTCTAACAATTAACTTATTTTCTATATCATATCTCACATGTCTAGACGAGTGCGAATTCGTGAACGATATCAACAACAGGTTCGTGGCAATTGTTCACGCAGTTGGATCGAAAATTTTCAAGACTCATTGCGCTAATAGACCTAGAAATCTTTCTGGAAAAACTCTCAAGGTCATGGAGCGGAGAAAAAAATACAGTTGCAGGCTTCGGCCAATTGGTCCGAACATAGGCAGCTGAATAGGTAGATCTTCAGGTTAGTGCGTCGCGATATTCGCCGATTTAATACGCTCCATATTAAAGAAGCGATAGAGCGGAACTATAGCTCGAAAGTGTTCGCACAAGATCGGTTTATTAGGCAGAACCAAATGACTAAGCTGGAAACCGATGACAGCACTGTCACTTCATCCAGATCGAGTACAGAGTACAATCGGCCTCTGTGTACAGCGTTTCGTTTGTGGACTATAAGAAAGCCTTTGATTTAGTCTAAACTTGGGCGATACTGCAGTGCCAAAGCGATCATCACTATATCGTTAAGTGTTAAAGTGTTGGTATAGGAATGCCACAATGTGAGTCCGTAATAGGAGTAAGAGTATGAAACCCGTCCAATTGCAGAAAAGCGTGAGACAGGTAAACGTCATCTCTCCGAAAATATTCACCACTGCACTGGCAGCACAAATTATAACTGGCAGACAGTGATGGATCTACGCCTAGGCCCGTGAGGCCCGAGCCTAGGGCGGCAAAATTTTCAAAATGCCAAAATTCAGAGACCAAAAAAGTAAAGGCTTTGAAAATGAGTTCAGATTAATTTGTATAAAAAATCTGTATAATATTTAATAATTCATTTTTTTATTTACTTTTCGATCCAGGAATAAGATGTTAATTTTTAATAGATCAATTATAGTCTTTATCGAATGTTGAATTGTGTATATGCGTACTCTGCCTCCCGAGTCACAAGCGATAGCTTAGTTTGGGAGTCAGCAGGATGAAAAATTATTTAAGTACTTGTAATTGTAAAACTCGTCACTTATAATTAATTGGAAATGTGTTATTTGTTACTCTATATTCGAATTTGTATTTGCATGCCGTTTTATAAAATAAATATTATTAAATATTATAATGATAATAATAATGTGATGCTAATGCAAGCAATATGTCAGGTATTTACTCAGGCCTAGACACGAATCAAAACAATTAATCCTTTAGCAGATTAAGTACGTGTGATTGTGATATACGGTATGATACCTTGTGATTTATTAGAATAGTGGTTGATTATATAATTGATATTTTTGCGCGGACGAAAGCCAGGAAAAAAATTTAATTGATAAAAAAATATGTCTAATGTTTATTACGTATGTATCTGTAATACTTATTAGTTATAATTGCAAATTATATTCTAACGAAATAAAGTTAATTTAAATTTGAAATAAAATTATTTATATTATTAAGGGCGGCGCGATAAACAGGGCTTAGGGTGGCATCAAGCCTAAATCCGTCACTGCTGGCAGATGTCTTCAAGTTTTTAGACTGGAACGGACTTGGCATCCACTTCAACGGTGAATACATCACTCACTTTCGGCTTGCAGATGATATCGTTCTTATGGCAGAATCCACGAAGGACCTAGGCACCATGCTTAACGATCTCAGTCAGATTAGATCTCTCGAAGTTGTCGCTTGTTATGTTTATCTTGAACAAACAGTCCAGTTAGGTAGATCCAATTTCAAGAAAGAGGTCAACCGCCGAATGCGACTCAGCTGGGCAGCGTTATGGAAACTTAAGAGGATTTTCTCATCTAACATACCTCAATATCTAAAAACAAAGGTACCGATACGTACCGATTGTGGTTACCAGCGATGACTTACGCAACGGTAACGTGGTCGTTAAATGTAAGCCTCTTAATGTAAGGCTGTAGCCGACATAGCCCGCAGAAGTAGCACGCTGAAGTGGCAATGGGCAGGCCACATCGCTCCACGAACCGATAACTGCTGGGGAAGAAAGGTTCTCGCGTGACGACCACGTATCAGATGGCGCCGTGTAGGTCGCCGCGCCCCCTAGGTGGAAACACCAAGATGACCTGGTTGAAGTTCCTGGGCGTCAATGGTAGCAGGCGGCACAGAACCACACTTTGAGTTGATACATGAGGGAGAACTACATCCAGCTGTAAACTGACGATAGGCTACTAAATGATGATGATGATTCTGGACACACCTTGCTCGTAGCACCGGGGGTGACAGAAAGGCAGAGTGCACAACCAGCACTAAAATAAGTAAAACTAGGGTGACAAGTTATGTTTTTAACCTATCACTAAATGGAGAGTAATACTCTCTAACATATTTCAGTGAAATAGCAAATGTTTCCCAATTTAAATATAGCATGAGTGAATTTATTGAGTACCTAAACATTTAAGTTACGTTGGGAGTTGTGAAATCTGTTTGAGAGACCATTGGGGAAAATTGGCAGCAGCTTGGATTGGATGGATAAATGACTAATGGATTCAAGATTTAATTAAAAAGGATTTGATTAATGGATTAAAGAGGAGTATTTCACTGTGATTTTTATTTTCATGTAATAATAAGGCATCAGGGTTCTCGAGTGGCGACCACATATCGCACAATGTAATAGGTACGATATAGGATATCCCCCACCAGGTGGACCGATGACCCGGTGAAAGTTGCTAGGCATCATTGAATGCATGACAACACTTTGTGGCAAAACACGAGGAAGGTCTATTACTAGCAGTTGACAGCAAAAGGCTGAATTTGATGCTGTTGATGAATTATAGTAGAGCATTTGAGGTTAGCCAAGCAGTTGCATACTACAATTGCTGTTCAGAATTTTCTGAGAAAATTTACAGATCCCTGTAACCTTTATCTCTGCAAGCCAAGAGAGCATCAAACCAGTTTCAAGTATTCTATCTTCAAGAAAACTGAAAGAAATCTTTATTAACTCAATAACAAAATCTCAAATTAAAAAAAGAATCATTTTACATGCACTTCTCAAGTACATGTCTCTCTATGTAAACATTACACACAGCTGAATGCCTTACAGGATTAATAACCGAGGCAGTTTTAAGAAAACTTTTTAAACTTATAATTAAATACTCAAATATTTACATGGGTCATAAAAAATTAGTATACATTAAATTATGGTTAGAAAAATTTATTAACAAAATTAACACTGAGCACTATTAAGTAAATATCACATTAGTCGTCTTCTATAATCTCTACTTCGTCTCCATCGTCTTTTTTCTTTAACGAGCTGGATTTTTTCGCAGATATCATCTGTTTATACTGTTCTAATGCCTCACCTAAAGGCTCCACAAATCTATCAAATTCAATGTCTTTCATTGCGTCTAACACATCTTGACCAGTTAAAGCCTTTCTCTTTTTATTTTTAACAATATTTGTTGCTGCAGAAGTCACATATAACACAAAAACTGATGCAGCTTTAGCGAGTCCCGTTCGCGCTTCTTTCGATATAGAAACACCTTCTGGCAAGGCTTCTCTGACTATTCTTGTGACTACAGTCATCGGGAGATTAAGGTCCTCGAGCTTTTCTGCCATATTTATATAGTATTAGCGTATCAAAGCAGAACTATCAATAATAATTAACACAAAATAATCTGGCGCTAAAACTTTCAATTGAATATTGACAACTGACAGATTGGTGTCACCAGCAATGAAATGGAAATTATAAATGCTGGCAATTTCTTTCAAGTATTTTTTATCGATTAAGGTTTGATATACGGGTTATTTTAACTTATTTATGTTAAATTACATAATAGCGTTTGATGCTGTTTTCAAATCAATTGAAGCGTTTGATGCTGTTTTCAAATCAATTGAAGCGTTTGATGCTATTTTCAAATCAATTGAAGTGGTTAATATGCCGCGATAGATTGAAAGAAGAATGTGTAAGGGAAATACGGTGAATGGTGCTTTGCGTACATTTATGGGCAGACAGAGTTTGTCTAGGAAGGCTCGCCTGGCTGTGCATAGGGGCGTGCTTGTACCAACCCTAATGTATGGAAGTGAGAACTGGGTGTGACACGAAAGTAGAATTAATGGTGTGGAAATGAGAGCGCTAAGGAGCATGATTGATGTGAAATTGAGTGATAGAATTAAGAACAGAGTAATTAAGGACCACTGTGGTATGAAAGTAGATGTAGTGACAAGGATTGAAAAAGGTATGTTAAGTTGGTTTGGTCATGTAGAGAGAATGAATAAAAGGAGATTGACAAGGGCAATTTATAGAGCGAATGTGAACAGAAGTGTTGGAAGAGGAAGACCAAGGCGGACGTTCCACGATCAAATCGGGGATGTTCTTAAGAAAGGTCAGGTTAGAAGAAACCTAAACCGAAGAACATGTATAAGGAGATTAATGAATGTGGAGGAGGCGAGAGTGACATGTAGCTATCAGATCGTACCAAGTGGAGGGAAGTGGTCTCTACCTACCCCTATGGGAAAGAGGCGTGAATCTATGTATGTATGTATACATGTATATTCTGCGATATTGTTACTATAAATATAAAGTCTATTGAACCTCAAATTTCAGCAATGGAAGTCGAAGGATGAAATAAGCTAAAATTTATTGAACTAAACTCACATTAATTTGTACACTGGTAAAATAATAAACTTTTCTCTGTGAAATTGTTGTTCTGCAGAATTAAGTAATATTAAAGATGCGTAGTGTGTCTGTGTGTTCATTCCGTGTGGTGAAGCAGTAAGAATACAATTCACCACTCATTATCTTGCCCGTGGATGTCGTAAAAGACGACTATGGGATATAATATGCACATAACATCTGTGCAAGAGAAGGAAAACTCGAATTAAAACCTTATACCAACATGTCTGATCAGCATGGTATAGTAGGCCAAATGCCCTCTCATTGTGGAGGAGGCCCGAGCCCAATAGTGGAACGTATGTGGGCTGCGATGAAACCTGCATAGGATTATTTTCTATGTTGGCTATTTCAAATGAAAATATATTAATGAATTATAATTTAAAATTTAATACCCGAGAGGCGAGTACACAAATACTCTGAAGTGCTCTTATGACCTTTCGTTTCGTTCAGGTGATTACGCCATACATCTCGTAATAATACTTACGACGAAAAAGATGCCTGATGTAAACGGTTGAGCAATGTGCATGGGCACGACTATTTAAAAGTTGCTCGCAAGTAGCACCGCGGCGGCGGTGATATGTACATTATCACTAATTTGAAGACCTACATATATCCAAGAGAGCACCTTATTAGTCTTTAATACCCAGAGCTGACTTAGACCATAGCGAGATCCTCGAGCACATAAAAATTTGAGGCTGTGACAAAATAAAAATAGCTAATTAATAGCAAAATTATTTTTCTTTTCTAGTGAAATAATGTGGAAACCACAAGAAACTGATGGGGCGCAGAAGATCGATCTGAACAGAGCCAGGCGGTACTTCACACCCAGACAGCGTCTTGTGCTATACAAAGCACAAGTCCGTCCTCATGTGGAGTACTGCTCACATCTCTGGGCAGATGTGCCCAAATATCAGCTAGACCCACTTGACTCCCTGCAAAGACGGGCTGTTCGAATCGTCGGGGATCCCAATCTTACGGACAGATTAGAGTCGCTGGAGCAGCGGAGAGACTTTGAGTCACTCTGTGTACTCTACCGACTCTTTCACGGGGAGTGCTCCGAGGAACTGTTTGACTTGGTACCACCGTCACCATTCTACCAACGTACCACTCGACATCGTAGCAGGGTTCATCCATTTCAACTGGAAACGTTATGGTCTGCAACTGTACGTTTCCAGCGATCATTTCTCCCACGTACGTGCAAGCTCTGGAATGAACTACCTGCTGCTGTGTTTCCCGAGTGCTAGAACATGTCCTTATTTAAATGAGGTTTAAGAAGAGTATTTTTTTTACGGTAGGCAACGGCCTGGCAGTGCCTCTGGTATTGCAAAGGTCCATGTGCGGCAGGATCACTTACCATCAGGTGTGCTGCTTGCTTGTTTGCCACCATTGGCAATAAAAATAAAATCCATGAAATTTTGTGTATTATAATTTGAATCGTGACCCAAGTATCGAATCAATACCATATCCCGCTTATAGGAGGGGCTCTTGTAGGGTTTTATTTTAGGTTTTCCTTCTCTTGAATAGATGTTATCTGCTTATTATATTTCTTAGTCGACTTTTACAACATCCATGAGCAAAAACGGTGCTTCTCAGCGTGCCAGGCGTGTTCATCGAGGCGTGGCGCGGGAAGCGGCGACCCGCCCAATGTCATCGATGTCAGAAGTTCCGTCACAGCTTGCACCTCTACTATCGGCTGATCGCCTGCATAAGGTGTGGCGGTTCACATCTGGTACGGGACTGCCCTCGCCCTCTCGAGACTCTGGCCACCTGCGTTAACTGTGGGGGGCCCCCATCCAGCAAACTATCACGAATGCTTCTCCATCAAGAGTGAGGCCCGGAATAGAAAGGCCGGCACCACGCGAGGGACTCCTCAAAGTCCCCTCCCTCTCTGCAGCCCGACATGCAGACCGTCGACGAGTCGTCTGCGGCCACCCTAATGGCACCTCCTAAGAAATGGCAGAAGAAAAAGAAGTGCACTTAACAACCTGCCGCGGCCCCCTCGGCCGCCCCAGCATAACCTGTCACTGCCGGTGCCACTGGCACCACCCCCAGTGCGCCGCACACACCGAGCAACACTTCACAGAAACCGGCACGCACGGCCACCCAGGCCGCGTCCGCCTTCAGCGGGCACTCCGCCCTGCTAACAACGGCCATCCAAGTACTACAGAACGTCCTCACAAATATATCCGCTGGCAGCCCTCGGAGATGATCGTAAAGGTCATCACTGATGGACTTGCCGCGATACTCGCAGCCGCTGAGCCATCGTAGCAACAACAGCTACAATGGATCCACGCCAGCCCGCGAGAGGCGCCACCGACACCAAACTTCCGTCTGGTACGCGGAAGCAGCCGACCAGTGTGGACTGTGCTGCCCAACCACTACGACTACGAGCGAAACCACTCATCCAGAGACACGTCGACTTACAGGACGACGGCGATTTGATACCGCAGATTAGGAGCACACTAGCTCGAAACTGCCGCCATATATTGTAGTAGGTACATAAAATCCATTATAAAATTTTATTATGATGAATAAATGAATTATATGAGCAAAAAGTGGCTTGGTGAAAGGTGTTCTTATTCAGTCACCAGGGCTGGTCATCACATAATATTAAGAAGACTTCTTCTCTAGGAAGGTGCGCCTATATACTAGCTAGACCCACTTGACACCTTGCAAAGACGTCCTGTTCGAATCACCGGTGATCCCAATCTCACAGGCCCACTAGAGTCACTGAAGCGGCGGAGAGACTTGGGATCACTCTATGTATTCTATCAGTTCTTTCACATGGAGTAACTGAGGTATTGTTTGACCCAGAGTCGGACTGGGCCGGAAGGGCCCGGGTGGCTGACCATAAGCCTGGGGCCCGAGACTAGATGATTGTAGATGGGATATTATGGGCAAATATTAAAATACACAAATTGAGATAAACAAAATATAAAATAATTATCAAAGATGTAATAAATTATTAGGTACAGACATGTGCTATTCACATCAGGTTACGAACTACCCGTATAAAAAGGCCTCCTCTAAGAGGCTTTTTTATACTGGTAGTTGGTAACCTAATGGGTCAAAGTATAGTAACCTGTTAGATAATTCAATAATTATTAATTATATTAAACACACATTTAAGAAAGGCGTTCTTTGTAAATTGTTTGACACAAGAGGCTGATATTAATTATATAGCCTCGCTCCTGTAACATTGAGGTATACACGCCGCCCTGCCATCGCTAGGCATGGTTCGAAACTCAACTGCGCTAGTGTCAATTTTATAGACATAGCTATCCACATAGTTTTAAGAATTGAGCTTTGCGATCTGTTTCATGATTTTCTCGCAATAATTAATTCAAACATATTGCCTTTTGGTAACAGCTACCAATACTACCAATGTTGACATAGCTCGTTGGTGACGTAAAAGGTGACTAACGGCCGAATACCGAAAGGCTATCAAATGTGACAATCAGTTGAGATCCTCTTAAATATAAGCATCCCTTAAATTTAAATGGTATTCACAAACGCCACTCAAGTGACTTGAGATCATAGTTAGCTAAGCAGCCCTCAAATGTTTGCAATATGGTAATATTACTTTTAAAGAGATTTAGCGTAAAAATATGTTTTCGATTACAAACTAAATTATCTTAGGAGAATTATTCTTTTTACGCAGTGTTATTAAATAGATATAATTTTGAATTTTGAATAATCCGTTTATAATTAAAAAAAAAAATACAAATGCATAATTTTTAACTTAAATATGCCTATTATTCTTAGTAAATAACTGTTTAACATAAATTAATTAGATGTAATAAAAATAATAAAACTGAATGAACGTGAAATGAAATACATATAACTTGTCAAAACGCGCAAATCCAAAGTTTTGAACTTTGTCTATGTTTATAAAAGATACTAAATATAGAAGAAAAAAAGAAACGTGGATGTAATTATACAGCGGTGGAGAAAGATATGCTATTAGAAATAATAAAAAAGTAAGTAAATAATGCTATACAAACCGTAGGTATGATTCACTTTGGGATAAACATTTATTTTTCAGGTATCAATTAATTGTGGAAAACAAGGATAATTTAGAGCCATTATCATCATCATCTTAGAATAATAACGTATAGAAGGTAAGTTCGCGCACAAAAGTGAAGCATTTCAATTGGAGCCTAATGGACCCTATGCCGGAACCGTTGCGTAATGCACAAGGTACAGCACATACGTACGCAACTCTTAAAGAATAAATAGATAATAATAATAATTTATGCATTCAAATGGTGTCACAACACATTTGAAAAACATAAAAAGGTTTATAACATTACTTTTAAAAGTATTTCAACGATTAATGTTAATAAAAACAAAATTTGATTTCATAATTTGTATAGTGGTGTACGTGTGTACGTGTGTAATCGTTTGCGCGCATGTAGTATTGTTTTGTTTGCTTCAAATTTTTAATGGCTGACGTATGGACACTATCCTTCTACACGTTATTATTCTAAGATCATCATCTTGCTTTTATCCCAATTACTTGGTGTCGACGCAATATGTCATCTTCTTCCATACTGTTCTATCAGACGTCATCTCTGCAGTTACTCCCAGACTATCCATGTCAGGCCTCTAAAGACCGTTATATTATTATTATCGTACCGCTCGACAGCGTAGCAGGGTTCATTCATTATTCGCTCTTTAAGCGTAAATATTTAGCGATCATTTCTCTCGTGCAGAATTCAAATGTAAATAAATATATATTGCTATAACAATCCCGTAAGGGCACCTACATATTGTCAATTTTAACCCGGCGTGTGTACACTATATTTTTCGGTGCACGGTGTGTATACTGGGTATTTTAGAGAACAGTCAAGTTTACAAGGTTTTGTAGATATAAGATAATTATCTCAAAAACACAAATTACTGTGCGCAATTGTTGCAATAGTGGAGTCGATGGTCTTCGCAAACCGGCGTTTCGCGCTGTGTACACTGACCCTTTCAGAGAACGGCAACGACTTTCACTTACTGGCGTTCCTAGGTAAACTGTCGAAACTAGAACTGTAGCAAACCGTATGTATTCGGTACTGAGTAACGGGTGCACAGTTTCGTACGAAGTAACGAAACGTTACTCACGAATCCATTTCGTTACTCGCATGTTTCGTATTATGGGTACCTACACTGTTTTAGTTCACAAAAGTAACGTTGATGCCTGTAATAAAACCGTTTGCTGATCGTATATATTATGCATTCGCGCGCTTATTCTGTTAGGTAATTTAAAGACGTACGTTAAAAAGAACGATGTTTGTTTGATAAGTAAGATATAACTTGGCAATTCATCGGGCATCGTTAATTTTTTTACTGTTTGTTGAATATATTGTGTTTGTAGACGAAGTTTAAGATTGGAAATAACAAGCTCATTGTGAACATTTTTAAAATAATAAATCCATTGCAAATATTGTAGATTCTGTTAATAGTTCATTAGTAGTTTTACACGTTACCTATTAAATGAAATTAAATTTACAATAACTTTAACACAAGTCTGATTCAATATACGGTAAGGTAAAAATTGCACCTTACGCAGTTTGATATACCTATTCTACAAATAACGAATGTTGCTACGCCACGACGTTATACTGTAAGCGTACGGAATACGACTCGATTCGGTGTCTTAAGATACGGGTATCAGAAGTAACGAGTAACGTAACGATACGAAAGTAACGAGTACTAATTCTTCTAGTAACGAATACATACGGGTACGCATTCTTTCGTTACTTTTACACCTTTAGTCGAAACCGGCGGTCCCTTAGCCATTCAGTCCCTACTACTACCTAGATTTTTTAGGGAGGGGAACCGGAGCCTGCCATCTATCGGCAAGAAAGAATTTTGACTTCGAAATTTCGACTGTTCCTTTAAAGTCCCAGTGTACACACGCCGGGTTAATATTTTAACTTAAATTAATGCAATAAACTACCACCGGATCGGTACGTGACTGCGGGAGAAGATCCAGTAAGAAACTCAGCGAGTTCTACCACTTTTTTGACGTGACAACGTCTTATAATTCGATGGAGCCGGCTGCATACACAAAAAAACATGACGTATGCGGCGTTACCTCGCTCTGAGGCGTTCCATTTAAGGCTTGATCTATACAAAATATCTATCAAACAAATAAAATTAAAATTTTCTTTTGAAAAATGAAACCATTCCATCAGTATTTTCTTATGACGTTGTCACGTTCAACTATCGTCAGTAAACCGACTTTATAGACAACCGATTTTTTTACTGACTTCTTGTATATAACATTGACACAATTGTTTCGTAAGTATTTACGCCAGGTGATCCCTTTCGAACCGTGATAAAATGTAATTAACAAATATTAGGATAATAAAATTAATTAGCACGACAATTAGGTACCTCCTTAATTTAATATTCAGTTTTTAAATAAAGGAAACAGAAATATAATAGTATTTAGATCAGTTTTTAAATTTAGTATTCGTTTTTAAATAGTCTTATATTGTACGACGGGGATTTGACAGCTGAGTGGGTGACACACGAGACACGAACTCTCCCGAAGTCAACCGAGCAACGCGCCATGGATGATTCACGGACGAGTTTCGGTGTTGCCGAAGATTCGGCAGATTTTCTGTCAAAACTGAAACTTGCGCCGAAACCGAATCTTCGATCGGCCACTATTTATAATTTAATCATCAAGTCTCAGAGTAAGAAACCATTAAGTACATGACCAGGAAATAAGTACGTTAAGCCTATAATTATTATTTTAATCCAACCATAGAGATAGGTAGTTGCCTGACCCTGAAATCGCCGCTACATATTAATCTGTGGTCTCTACACTATGACGCTTATATACAACTACATACAGATTTTAAGAAGTTATTTCATGTTAAAATGTTATGTTAATTGTCATTTATCTAACGACTCCGTAGAATGTCTTATGGAGTATTTACATAAATATGAAATACAATTATACAAATTTACTGCACAGATGGCGTAGTGGTTATGATACCGACCTATAATGCCTGTGTCGGGGGTTCAAATCCCACGCAGAACAACACTTTGTGCGATCCACAAATTGTTGTTCTGAGTCTGGATGTAATTTCTAACCGTTAGTTATGCTTGTAAAGTCCCATCGCAATACAAGGATTATTGCCTTAGTGCAAGGGTGTAAATTTTCCGACCACTGATGACAAGTAACCCTGCTCCGGTGGTCGGCCCAACGACGAAGGCGACGTGGTTTTCGGGTGGGCGGGTGTTGCGTGCTTACGCCCCTCTGTCGCCCCGGACGGAGTGGTGCGAGGAGCGCGCCGACCGCAGCCCACCCCCCAAAAAAAGAGGGTGTAAATTTATAAAAAAAAATATTGAAATTTATCACGTACTAGAATCCCGCACTCGCTTCGCTTCGGTATCAGTCGCCTTACTCACGTAATTCTGATTCCTGTGGGCATACCGGGATAAAATATAGCCTAAGTTACGCCTTATATTGATGGTAAAATATTATCAAAATCCGTCCAGCCGTTTTAAAGATTACCGAAAATAGACAAAAACAATTTAAACCTGTTTTTAGGCATAGGTATCTTGCAATGTCCGCATCAGCACGAAAAAAGCCCATTATTTTGACATTACAGACACTTGAATTTTATTTATTGGTATAGGTTTATTATTTACCAGCAACCCGCCCTCGCTTCGCTTCGGTTTCAGTCGTCTTTCCTGCGTAGTTCCCGATCCCGTGGGAATACCAAGATAAAATACAGTCTATGTTACTCCCTGATATTATAGCTTTCCATTGGTGAAAGAGTTTTTGAAATCGGTCCAGCCGTTTTGAAGATTACCCGTAACAAACAGACAAACATATAGACAAAAAAATATAAAGTGTATTTTAGGCATACGTATAGTGCAAATAGCCGTGTGAGCATGAAAAAAGTCCATTATTTTGACATTACAAACAGACACTCCAATTTTATTTATTGGTATAGGTTATACGGAAATCCGTAGAAGAACGGGTGTAACCAACATAGCACGAAGAATTAGCACGCTGAAGTGGCAATGGGCAGGCCACATCGCTCGACGAACCGACAACCGCTGGGGAAGAAAGGTTCTCGAGTGGCGACCAGGTATTAGACGACGCAGTGTAGGACGCCACCCCACTAGGTGGACCGACGACCTGGTGAAAGTTGCTGGGCGTCATTGGATGCATGCCGCACAGGACCGCACTTTGTGTGCCCTCGCATTTTAAATTTCCAATATCTTCTAAAACATTAGGATACGCGACTGCAGTCCATGAGGCCTCGGGTTCGATATCTGGACCGGGCAAAATTTAATAGGGGTTGAGAGGAAAAATAGCATAAGTTACCTGACAATAAAATATTGTTAAAATCGGTCTAGCCGTTTCAACAGGCAGACAGACAAAAAATTTTAAACCGGTTTTTAGGCATAGGTATTGTGCAAATAGTAATGAAAATATCCTATTATTTTGATATTATAGACACATCAATTTTATTTATTTTTATACATAACTATTAATATATATTTTGAATTTAGGCGAGAATTGAAACCACAAAGTCCCTCCTGCTCCCTTCGTCCTTCCTTGTAATTTTCCTGGTTGGCAGAGATTACGCTGTGCTCCTGGTGTTGCTGAAGTCCATGAGCGCCAGTTCCCATTTATCATGAAATGGGCTGCTTGCTCGTTTGCCAGCAAAGTCAATAATTTCTTTTTTGTTCATTATCTGACTTCATATATGGCTCATTGCTAGCCTTCAGCCTCTACCACTAGGAACCTGGCTGTGCCATTGGTCACAATATGAGATACAGTTTATCAGGTGAATGCTTAGAATAATAACGTATAGAAGGATAGTGTTGGGACTTCGAACGATCGAAATATAAATCTAAAAATACTAATGGCGCGCAGACGATTACACACGTACACACGCACACCACTATACAAATTATGAAATCAAATTTTGTTTTTATTAACATAAATCGTCGAAATACTTTTTAAAAGTAATGTTAAAAAACTTTTTATGTTTTTAAAATGTGTTGTGAGTTTGTGACACCATTTGAATGCACAAACCGTTATAATTACCAATTTATTTTTTTAAGAGTTGCGTACTTATGTGCTGTACAGTGACTTTGTACATTACGGAACGGTTCCGGCGTAAGCTCCATTAGGCTCCAATTGAAATGCTTCACTTTTTGTGTGCGAACTGACCTTCTATACGTTATTATTCTAAGGGTGAATGTTTAGCAGTTCTCTTCTGGGAAACTTTCCCCTAGTAAATAATGATTATAAACCTAATCTTTACAGTGTTGGCGTTATCATGTGTTTAATTAAATATACTGTAAGAAATTAAGAATTTTGATCAACTTTTTTTTCGAAGCTGTGTGGTAGTGGCTCCGAATACTACCAACCCTTGTTTTGCTCGTGGGTGTCGTAAAAGACGACTAAGAGCACTAGATTGACCCGGACCAACTCCATCTGGTACCATTTGGGTCAACGATTACATTCCCAAGGAGGGTTGACGTCAGGCAGGCGGCCGGTCATAAAAATCATTGCCGAAACTTTTTGCAATATGTCAAAACAGATGACATATTGCGTCGACCCCAAGTAATTGGTATAAGAGCAAGATGATGATGATGACGATGATGATCAACTTTTTTTTCGGTCCTTTGACAGCTGTCTCTGGTAATGTACATATTGTTGTGATGTGATATATTGGAACTGGGTATGAAGTTCTTCAACGGCATCATGTTCAGATTTAAATAGAAACTTTTACTAAAAATATTATAATTTAAACACTATCTCTTAATAACAGAATGAAATATGTACTGCAAGATTTTCTACGAAAGGTCATTGACATGATCGTGCAACAAGGCGAAAAAAAAAACAAATACATAATCTCACTAATTATAGCTGATTGATATATTCTTAGTATAATAAGCACATTTTGAAATAAAATTATTACATAATATAATGAAAATGTTTTTGTCGCCGTATCCCTATTTGCAAGACAGAGCAAACACGCATTGCGCAAACTCAACCGAATACGCCATTTTGTAACTTGGAACTACTAAGCTAAGTAGTATCAGATAAGTACGTTTCTGTCACTTCGTCAGTGCGGCATCAACGTTACGAGAATAAGGTTGCTATTTGCGCGTTCGCGTATCGATTTTGTTCGTTATTAAAATAACATATTGTTATTTTGGTGTTTTTATCTGAAAACGTGATAAATAACAATAGAATGTCTTATCACTAAGTGAGTAAAGTTCGCGCGTTTTCGTGGTTTCATATTATTTTTTTTTCTTAATTCATAATTTTGTGTTTGCTGAAAACATTGACTGTTTTGTGTGCGATGATAATGGAAATTGTCTTTGGAATTCAATTATGGTAAGTTTTATGTTTCATTTATTAATTTTCATGAAAATGGATGGATCGTGTGCAGTTGATTATATGCATTTATTCCAATGATTTCGATTAATAAATCGCAATGTGGACAGTCATACAGATAAGTGAAATATCGTTTATTTTTAAACCGACTACATTATACATATTTTAACAATATTTCACTTATTAAACTTAAGGAATTTGATTAAAATATAAACGGATGTTTATTTCGTTAACACGCCTTCGTTAATTAATTGATCATTATGAAATTTTGTATACTTACACAGAATCATGGTAAAGCATATAGGCACACGAGCTATCTGACATCCAGAAATTATATTGATTTTCTTGGGTAGAAAAATACTCCTGTATATACATGGGAACCCATAACACCGATTTCAATAGCTGCCCCGCGTGCTAATAGATGAATAATAAACACAAGTCAGAAGACTCGAAAAGTTATTAAAAATAAATACCTAATAGGTATAGATAATCAATTGTTTAAAAAAAAATAATTAAAAGTAATAGGTAGATCATTTTAATTGCTCAAAACATTAGTTAGCAACTGATAATGAACTGGCGACTACAGTACCTATACGTTTGTAAATAAATACCTACTTAATTATTAAAAATTATATAAAGGTTTATAACCATATGTGTTACCAGTGGTGACATATGGCACTAAAACACAGTCTCTAAATATCAACCTTATAAAAAGCTCAGTCGCTCACCGTGCTATGGAAAGCTATGCTCTGTATTTCTTTATGTGATAAAAGCCGGAATACGGATTTCCGTAATAAAACAGGCGCAACTGATAGTCCGAAGAATTAACACGTTGAAATTGGAATAGGCAGACCACATCGCTCGTCGAACTGACAACTGCTGAGGAAGAAGAAAAGAACTCAACTGGGTGGATTTACGTTATATTTAAAGACAGGGAACTGTTGGATGCAAATGGCACAGGATAGTACTAAGTGGCATTCTCGTGCGGAGGGCTATGTCCAACGGTGGACATCAACGACTGATTGATGGTTGGATGGATGTTTAAAATTCAAATAGGCATGATTTTAGTATTGTGAAAGATTTCTATTTCAATGTTTCCTCTAATACATTACGTATGTCCTAACGCTGGTCACGAGCCTCCAAAATAGGAGGGAAATTGAACAATAATCCAAAGCCGCGGGTGGACTGGCCTGGACGTGGTAATAGTCCGTCACCCGCAGATAGACTGACCACGTGAGGGGCGTCGGGCTTACCCGAAAGGATATCCCGCCACGTCAAGGAAGTCGAAGATTCGATACCAGAGGTCGGCTCAATGGCGAAGGGGAGGGAAATACGGTGGACTAGTGGGTTCGCGCGTCGACCTCTCGTCACTCAGTATGGACGCACACTAGTCCACCAAAAAAAAAAAATCAGACAGGTTGATAATATAGGTCTTGCACTCGTGATATCCGTTCCTATCCTTTATTTATCAATTCTGATACTGGTGGGGAAATAAAGCGGTGTAATTTTTTTTATTGCTATGCGGTGGCAAACGAGCAGACACTTAGTACACCTGATGATAAGTGTGTTGCTGCCGCTCACGGACCTTTGCTAGGCCGCTGCCTACCGTAATGGTTCGGTGATACTAAAGGCATCACCAAAACCACCTCAGAATACAACACACGCAAACCCCCTCAGAAAATTGGGTCTCGGGCTCTCTCACTCACCAAACGAAGCCCAGTAACAAATTGCTACTACTCAGATGTCGATTGTCTGTTCAGTGTGGTACTACCCCGGACGGCCCTGCCCGCGGCTGTAGACAGACAACTGTCAACAGTGTGGTCCTACCATTATTAAATTGTAATCCTACTCCGTCTCCGCACAAATTTGTGACAGACGAAGATTATAGTATAGTTTAGTTTTCTCCTAATTAATTACTGTCAAAGTAGATATAGCTGTATCGTGCCGACTACGAATACTATATTATTTATGGGTGTCATAAAATACGACTAGGAGACTATAGACATAGGTTAACCCCATCTGATGCTGTCTGGTCAACAAAAACATTCCTAATTGGGGGTTAATCTAAGGTAGGCGGTTGGTCATAAAACCACTCCCAAAACGTTTTTAATATACCTACTTATATTATGGGAAAAGATTATTAATGATTTCTCTCGTCTCGTGTCCGATTTTCTGGTCCAAGAATGAGTTTTTATAACGCAGAATTGTTGAAATGAGAAAAGGTCTGGACGTCTCCACCCAATCTGTCCGGGGCGACGAATAAGCGACCATTTAAACTACTGTATTCCCTCCTCATTGCCATTGGGCCGATCACTGGTAACGATTCCTTGACTTCTGTGGCCGGCCCGGCGGGTTACCCTTTCGGGTTCCCGCTCCTTTGACTCTCTGGTAACATTGCAGTGTGGGCGTCACCTTCACGCGGTGGTTCTCTCTGTGGGTGGCGAGCTAATCCCCGGTCCATCCACCCGTGACCTCTGCTAACGCGGCATCAGGCGCAAATAAGAAATCCTAACTCTTTCGGGAATACACTTCTGAATCTAGAAAAAATCTTTCTAAACCGACAGGTATTGTCGCTATTTTTGACTTCTCGCTATATTTAGTTATTGGTTTTGGCGTCCTTGCTTTCATTATGATTTACGAAAAACAATTTTTTGTCAGGTCTCGATGTTTCGAGGCCGTTCTTACTATTTTCACGATGATGTCCGTGTGTCTGTATGTTGTGTGTCGTAAATCTGTGTATGTAAACCTTTCATAACTTTGGAATTGAGCATCGATGGAAACCCAAAGCGACATTTTAAGCGGCTTTACTAAACTTAGGTTGCCTGCCAATTTAGGTCGAATCGACACAGTAGATTTTGAAAAACCCTAAAATTTACTTTCTTTTATTTTTTAAAAGTGATTTACTTAGATTTGCTCGACAACTATTCCATCGATCATTTCTATAATCTAATCAGCTGTTCTACTGAATAAATGACGTCGATCGCCGCAAATTGATGCAAACTCAATTGATTCGTTCGTGAGATATCGATAACTAAAAATGTTGAAAAAGTTATGAGCTTGAAGAGCTCAATACGGCATAGCAAGCTCGATTGTGAGCACTTCTCTGACATCCGAAGGCAAGCGAGATTGCTCCCACTCCAGCCAACATAGCGTTTATCTCTTCATCACTTCATCACACTAAATGTTTGCGGACCTGGATTTCAAATCATCATCATCTCAGCTTATAAACGTTTCATTCCTGGACTTGATTGAGCCTCCTCCACAATAGGAAGGCAATTGATTTACTAAACCACGTTGTTTTTATAGAGTTTTATTTCGAGGTTTTCTTCTCTTGCATAAATGTTATATGCCTATCATATCCCTTAGTCGTCTGTTACGACACCCATGGACAAGAAAGGACGGTAAATAGTCATCATAAGTCACTACTTGCGGTGGCTGCGTCGAGCGGATCTCTCCCTTCCCTCCATAGTGGTTGAGGGGAGTGATGGCTGCTTTAGTAGTTAACTTGTGATCGAGTGCCGTTTGTGGGATCTGGTTCAGCCATAATTTTGTAGTTCGAAGGGCATCACACTGGAGCTAGTTCTTACAAAACTTGTTGTACACAATTTTATATCTAGTAAGAAGAAAAAAATAAAAATAATAGACGAGACCGCTGAGTTTCTTGCCGAATCTTTTCAGTAGCGGTCGCGTTCCAATCCGGTGGTAGTTTACATTTTTTTGATAATTTAATTTAATTTTGTAAACTTGACAATATGTGCCCACTCGAGGTTTATGCATAATAAATGATTTGAATTTGAATTATTCTATATAGAAACTAATAGAGTAACGTCAGGTTACGTTCTTCTAACCAGACAATATATACCTAGGTTAATATATGGATGGGCGAAAGCGTAACGGTATTTAAGAATTAATATTTTAGTGTACGTGTTAACTTTCAGCGAACGTGAATCGGTCTTAATTAAATTAGATGCCTCGTTAAAACTAAATACGATTAGCGATATCAACATTACTTTGGCGATATTAAAAAAAAAAGTGTAGGTATGTGTACTTATGTATGCATTTAATAAGTTATGCAGGCAGTCCTTATACTTACGGCATGTTAAGTTCTTGAAATACGCGACATAAGTCGAGACATATTATTTCATATGTTTATATGTAAAACTGGATGGGTAATGAGTTAGAACCCCACGGACTCGAAATTTAAAAAAAGCTGCATTTATAGCAAAGGATAATACATACATACTTTATTATCAAAAGTAAGTTCTTAAAATAATTATATATGTACTTATGAAATTGCTAGTTATTTTTGGTATTTGTGTTATTAATTTTAATAATAATGAAACTTTAATATGTAATCAAAATATGTAATGAGAAATAATAAATTAAACTTTTGGCTTAAAGAAACTATCCCCTACAACTACAACCCCACGGCCCACGGACATTGACCTCGCGACAAGTGAATTTTCTTATGCTGGAAATCGAAACAATTGACGTATATGTTGACGTTGTATGACGTTATATCCATTTAGTTCCCGCAATTTCACCGGCATTGTGCCCGGTCCCGTAGGAATATCGGGATAAAAAAATAGCCGAAATATGTTACTCGCTTGAAAATAGCTTTGCGTTAGTGAAATAATTTTAAAATCGACTAAATTCTCACAGTTGTTCCAGCCACACCGGGATAAAATATAGCCTTGGATAAAATATAGCCTAAGTTATTCCTTATGTAAGGCTTGGTAGACCTGTTAATAAAGTATTATCAGTATGGGTCCAGCCGTTTTGAAGGTTACCCCGTAACGAATATAAGTCACAAAAAAATTGTCCGTCCGTCTGTCTGTCACCAAGCCATATCTCAAGGACCGCGATAGCTAGACAGTTGAAATTTTTTACAAATTATGCATTTCTGTTGCCGTTATATCAATAAATATAAAAAACAAAATAAAATAAATATTTAAGGTGGCTCCTATACAACAAACGCAATTTTCCCCCTTTTATAGATAATGGTACGGAACCCTTCGTGCGCGACCTCGACTCGCACTTGGCCGATTTTTTAGACATAGGTATCGTGCAAATAATTGTGTTACCATAAATAAATCCTATTATTTTGACAGACAAATAGACGCTTCAAATTTGTTTATTTCTAGACATAGAACATTGGATTAATATCTTGATTTTAACTTACTGTCTGGTAGCGGCTAGGAATATTATAACGCTTTCATTGTTTGTGAGTGTCGCAAAATACTACTAAGACAAAGATTTACATCGACCTGGACCAATTGGCATTGCATTGGCATTGGTCGTTTGGCAGGCAGCTGGTCATAAAATGTTGCTAGAAGAACCTTTGCAATATCTAAATTAAGAAAGCCGACCGTATACTAAAATGATCGTTCCTAGGCTCAGTGATATCGGTTATATGCTTTTCACCTCCTTAGGGGTAAAATTGCAAAAAACTCTTTTTAGTGAGCACTTTCTCCAAGAGAGACAACTTTGTACAAAATTTCATATTTCTAGGCCTAATGATTTCGGCCATACATTTTTCACCCTCTTAGAGAATGAATTTCAAAAACTAATTTCTTAGAGCTCATTTACAACAAAAGAAAGAGAATCGAACAATATACAGAAATACACATTTTCACGTTCCTAGCCCCAATAGTTTCGGCTATACGCTTTTCATTCCCTTGAGGGGGTGATTTGCCAAAAATACTTTGCTAGTGCTCGTGTACCCCAAAAATACGCCGGAGTAAAAAAAAATACGTTTCTAGGCCCAGTGGTTGCCGCTGTATACTTTTTGTTTTTTTAGGGGTTGAATTTCATCCCCATGTAAGTAAAATTTTCAAAATGCTAGAACGAATACTTATTTATTTATTATCAAATACCTTAATACAAAGATTCATGGTTTTATCATCGAAAATGTCGAATTTCCATACAAAATGGCAACCCCTATTTCAACCCCTTATAACTATTTTTTCGCGATTTCTTTACTATAGCTCGTGAACCCCAAGAAATACTACGGTGTAAAAAAATTACGGTTCTAGGCCCAGTGGTTTCAGATATATGCTTTTTTGTCTTTTAGGGGTTGAATTTCATCCCCATATAAATGAAATTTCCAAAACGCTAGAACGAATATTAATTTATTTATTATAAAGTGCCTTAATACAAAGATTCATGGTTTTATCATCGAAAATGACGAATTTCCATACAAAATGTCATCCCCTATTTCAACCCCTTATACCCATTTTTTCGCGATTTCTTTGCTAGAGCTCGTGTACCCCAAGAAATACTACGGTGTAAAAAAAATTACGTTTCTAGGCCCAGTGGTTTCGGCTGTATGCTTTTTTGTCTTTTAGGGGTTGAATTTCATCCCCATATAAATGAAATTTCGAAAATGCTAGAACGAATATTTATTTATTTATTATAAAGTGCCTTAATACAAAGATTCATGGTTCTATCGTCGAAAATGACGAATTTCCATACAAAATGTCATCCCCTATTTCAACCCCTTATACCCATTTTTTCGCGATAAAAAGTAGCCTATGTCCTTTCTCAAGCTTTAGTCCATCTCTGTACCAAATTTCATCAAAATCGGTTCAGTGGTTTAGACGTGAAAGCGTAGCAGACAGACAGACAGACAGACAGACAGACAGACAGACAGAGTTACTTTCGGATTTATAATATTAGTAAGGATAGTTGCGTACGTACGTGCAGTACAGTGACCTTGTACATTACGGAACGGTTCCGGCGTAAGCTCCATTAGACTCCAATTGAAATGCTTCACTTTTTGTGCGCGAACTTACCTTCTATACGTTATTATTCTAAGGTCAAAATATTGTTTGACGTAACTTGAAACGACGTAAATCGAAACGACGTAAGTCAAGGACTGCCCTTCTTTGGCGTTCTAAAATTTAATCCTTCGCGTAATCCTACGTTTATAGAAAAAACGACATTAATAGAAAAAAATGTATTTAATACATTGAAAGTTTTATTATAACGCATTATCCAGTTAAGATTTGTAACTTTTTATGGTAAAAAATGTTGATCACTTCAAGGTGTCGGTTTTTGCGACTGTGTGCGTGCGTATCGTAAAAAATTACTGTCATAATTTTCCCTAACGCGCCAAAAGTATTTAAAAACTTCACAATACACAATAAACGTATGATTATGAAGTTTATGAATAATGTATTTTTGTAGTGGTAGAACCACGCTGAGTCAGGACTCGGCTGAACTCGTTCGCGGTAATACCACAACTTGGGCAAAAAACGATGTCAGAGCGAGAAATGCTGGACCATGCTCATCTTATGTTACCTAAGCAAAGACCTTTGCTCTTTATTGTGAAGAATTCTATGAACGATAGTTACCAATTACCATTAGGTAGGTTGCCAGAAGGTAATAAAAACAGAACTTATCGTCTCAGGGCATATATGTACCACTGTTAGGCTCAAGCCCCTTCAACTGTGGAAGGAAATTTAACCTACACTTCACCATCATCATAATCATGGCAGCCCACATACGTTCCCCTGTTGGGCTCGGGCTTCCTCCACAATGAGAATGGAAATTTGACCTACTATACCATGCTGGTCAGACATGTTGGAATAGGGTTTCATTTCGAGTTCTCCTTCTCTTGTACAGATGTTACGTGGTACGATAGGGATTCACGGGCAAGATAGGGTGTGGTGAATTGTATTCTTACTCCGTCACCACACGGAAGGAAACCTACACTTACGACGCTGGTAAGACGTTGGATATAAATATCTAGTTTTCTTCTTTTGCGTCGATTTTATCTGAATACTAGCAACCTGCCCTCGCTTCGCTTCGGTTTTAGTCGTTTTACCCGCGTAGTTCCCGTTCCCGTGAGAATACCGGGATAAAATATAGCCTAGTTTACTCCCTGATATTATAACTTTCCATTGGTGAAGATTACCCGGAACAAACAGACAGGCAGACAGACAAAAATTTTTTAATCTGAATTTTAGGCATAGGTGTCGTGCAAATAACCCTGTGAGCTTGAAAAAAGCCTATTATTTTGACATTACAAACAGGCACTCCAATTTTATTTATTGGTATAGAATCTATACTATAGATTATATCCCCAAGTCGTTTTTTACGATACCCACCTGCGAGAAAAGGATGAATCTTACTACGTCACCACAGGTAAAATAATAATTAAAATAATAAGATCTTAAAACGTTTGTGTAGACAATCTTATCTTACGTATTTAAATTATTTATTTATCTGCTAATTAAAGGAATAGGGCACGCAATCCACATATATTTTAGTTTTTTTGGAGAGGGTGGTAGCTGCCCGCATAGAGCGGCACCACGTCGGCACGGGGCCCGATCTGTCGGACGCCCAGTTTGGGTTTAGGAGGGGTCGTTCGACGATCGCGGCTCTGTTGCGCCTGAGGGCCGTAGCGACTGAGGCCGTCACCGGTGGGGGAGTGCTGTTGGCGGTGTCCCTAGACATCGCCAACGCATTCAATAGTCTGCCATTCAGCTGCATCAGGGAGGCGCTCCGGTATCACGGAGTGCCAGCTTACCTGAGGCGGCTAGTGGCAGACTATTTGGTGGGGCGCAGCGTCCTCTGCACCAACCGAGCAGGGGACGTTGTGCGAACGCCCATGACGTGCGGTGTCCCACAGGGGTCGGTCCTCGGACCCACCCTGTGGAACATCGACTACGACTGGGCGTTGCGGGGGAGCCTCCCACCCGGGCTGGGCGTGATTTGTTACGCCGACGACACGCTCGTCACAGCCCGCGGTGGGACGCTAGAAGACGCGGTAAGCCTAGCGACGTCAGGCCCTGAAGAGGTCGTCAGGCGGATCGAGGCGCTGGGGTTGAGGGTCGCCCTGGACAAGACGGAGGCCCTCTTGTTCCATGGGCGCCGTATGAGCCCTCCCATCGGCGTCTCGATCACCGTCCACTCGGTTGACATCAGCATCCGGGCCCATATGAGGTACTTGGGCCTGGTTCTCGACGGGCAATGGTGGTTCCGGGAGCATTTCCGCAGGCTCGCTCCACGGCTCGTCGGCGCGGCGTCCGCCCTATCGTGGCTTATGCCGAACGTGGGCGGACCGAGCGCTACGTGCCGACGGCTGTACGCGGGGGTCATCCGGTCGATGGCCCTGAACGGCGCACCAGTGTGGGCGGGGTCCGCGTGCCTATTGGCCGGGACTCCCCCGTGGGACCTGGAGGCGGAAATGCTCGCCGAGTTGTATCGGTGGGTGTCGGGGGTGCGCGGGACGGACGGTGTTGTTTCCTTGAGGGAGCTCACCGCCTGGCACGTCGACGCCCGCCGAGACGTCATTGCCCGTTGGGCAGTCCGGCTGGAGAAGCCTCGGTTGGGGGTGTGAATCGTGGAGGCCATCCGGCCAGTGCTGATGCAGTGGTTGGAAAGGCGGCACGGGGTGCTCTCCTTCCGACTAGTGCAGGTGTTGACGGGGCATGGGAGCTTCGCCAAATACCTGCACAAGGTCGTAAGGAGGGAGAGTACACCGTCCTGCCACCACTGCGATTGCGACGAGGGCACGGCGCAGCATACGCTCCAGGCCTGCGCCGCTTGGACCACACAGCGCCGTGAACTCGTCGCAATCATCGGTGCCGACCTGACGCTGCCGGCCATCGCTAGGGCGATGGTCAACAGCGTCGGGAATTGGGACGCGGTCGCAGCCTTCTGCGAGACAGTGATCTCGCGGAAGGAGGCGGTGGATCGCCTGCGCGAGGAGTGGAGCCTCGATGAGGAGATCCGCCGCCGGCAAATGGGGCGGCGCAGGCGCAACTACCTGCGCCTCATGCCGCCCTAGCCGAGGCCGCGGGTGACGTGACCGGGGATTAGTCCGTCACCCGCCGAGAGGCCGACCGCGTGAGGAAAGACCGACGTCCTCCCCGAGGGGGGGACGTCGGTCGATGGGAGGGTACCCCAAGTAGGGGGTATTCCGTCGGGCCGACCACTGACGACAAGTTAACTCTGCTCCGGTGGTCGGCCCAACGACGAAGGCGACGTGGTTTTCGGGTGGGTTGCGGGAGTTGCGTGCTTAAGCCCCTCTGTCGCCCCGGACGGAGTGGTGCAGAGGCGCGCCGACCGCAGCCCAACCACAAAAAAAAAAAAATTTAGTTTATTTGTTGTGATTTTATTTTGTTTGGTCGTAATCAATTATTAGTTTCTTTTTTTAAGTATTGACATTTTAGACTAGGGGTCGGCAAGTATTTTTATGTGGGGATCGGATACTGTGCGCAAATTCTAACGAGGGCCAGAAAAAAACTACTGATAATTATTAAGTGGGTTATTAATTCTGAATTATATAAAACATCAAGAACTAATTTATGTGAGAAACTGCACCAACGGTCTTATAGTTTCGTTCTCAAGAAAACCAGCAAATTCGAGGAATTTGTACTTGGTATAAAAATACGTTGCAATATTTGACGGTCCGAGGTTCCATGTTTCGCGGTCCGCAAGCGGTTCGCGGTCTACCTGTTGCTGGCCGTTGTTATAGACTTTGTATAAGTAATTTATGATACTGACTATAAAGCCCACCTTTTTTTTTGGGGTTTTTAACGGTCGGCGTATTCCTCGCACCACTCCGTCCGGGGCGACAGAGGGGCGTAAGCACGCGCACTCTTAACCCACCCGTGACACGGCGTCTTCGTCGTTGGACCGACAACCGGAGCAGGGTGACTTGTCGTCAGTGGTTGGCCCGACGGAATACTCCTTGAGGAGTATTAGTATTATTGTGGAGTATCCTCCCATCGACCGACGTCCCCCCCTCGGTGAGGACGTCGGTGTTTCCTCACGCGGTCGGCTTCTCGGCGGGTGACGGACTAATTCAATTCCCCGGTCCAGTCTCTCGCGGCCTCGGCTAGGGGACCATAATGCCCACCTGTGGTATTAATAGTGTTGAATAATAATATGTAATATTTTAATACAGTTTTCACTAAAATACAATTGCATTAAGAGTGAAAATTTTTTATGCAAGATAAGTTTATCCATTTTATAAAATATATTTTTTTTGTTCTAATTGTAAATATAAAAATAGAGTAAAAGTAAAATTTTTAACTAACAATTTATAAAAAAAGATATTACATCATAAAAAATACATAGAATGAAACAAAAGTCCTATTGTCTTTAAACCAAAGAGCATAGCCATTGTACTTACTTCTTTATTCAAATTAAAACCTCATTCGGAACGGCCTCATTATGTAAGTTCTATATTTAAAACTTACGTAGTTCCCGAACGTGCGATAAAAAGTAAAGGCAATAAAAAAAATATAACCTGTTATGGAGATAAATTGAATGGCTTTAGAAAAATATTTTATCTGAAGCAATGAATTTGTTAATAAATAGATTGTCAATTCGAAATTGATTATGTTATCATCTGTGACTCAATAGCGATCGACTTTTGATATTCGAAATTTGGAGAATCTTAGATACTTTTATAATATTTATTTTTACTGTCTTTTGGCGGGAATGTGAAAATGAACGGGTGATCGAACTGGGGATTAGGCCATCATCCGTAAAGAGACCTAATGCCGAGGACGATGCCATAGCAACAAACAAATTTGTTTCACCTTAATTGAGGTTTAATATAGAGCCTTTTTTTTTTTTTTTGGGTAGGCTAAGGTAAGCGCACGCGCGGTCCTGTCCGTCCGGGGCGATGAAAGGATGGCGCGCGGGCCCATAACCCACCCGTACCCACGTCACCTCGTTGTTTGTTGGGCCGACCACCGGAGCAGATGTGACTTGTCATCAGTGGTCGGCCCGACGGAATACCCTTTCGGGTAACCTCACGTCTCGATGTACTGGGACGTCGGTCGCCATCGCGCGGTCAGCCTCTCTGCGGGTGACGGACAATTCTCCGGTCCGATCACCCGCGGCCTCGGCTAGGGCGGCATTAGGCGCAGAACTCGCGCCTGCGCCGCCCCAGTCGCCGGCGGCGGAACGTGTCGCCGAATAGGAGCTCTACTCGCACACGATCCGCCGCCTCCTTCCGTGAGATTACGGCCTCACAGAAGGCGGCGACCGCGTCCCAGTTCCTGACGCTGTCGAGCACCTCCCTGGCGATGGTCGGCAGCACCGATAATCGCGACGAGTTCACGGCGCTCCCCCTCCCACGCAGCACACTCCTCGAGCGTGTGCTGCGCCGTGTCCTCGTCGCAACTGCAGTGGTGGCAGGACGGTGTGCTCTCCCTCCTGACAATCTTGTGCAGGTACTTCCCAAAACACCCGTGCCCCGTCAGCACCTGCACCAGTCGGAAGGAAAGCACCCCGTGCGTCCGCTCCAACCACTCCATCAGCACCGGCCGGAAGGCCTCGACGGTCCTGACACCGTACCGAGGACTCTCCAGCCGGACTGCCCAACGGGCAATGACTCCTCGGCGGGCGTCGACCCGCCAGGCGGTGATCTCCTGCAAGGAGACCATACCGCCGCGGGCGCGCGTCTCCGACACCCGCCGATAAATGTCGGCGAGCATCTCCGCCTCCAGGTCCCACGGTGGAGTTCCGGCCAGGAGTTAATATAGAGCAATACGCCCACTTTTCGTCGCCCTGAAGGTACGGGCGAAGTATGTCAAGATCGAAGCCTGTCAAAAAAAGTACATTTAACATTTTCTGCGGCAAAGGAATTTCTTAATTCTTGTTGAATATCATTTCAGAAAAAAAGCATGCCATTTTTGCGGCAATAGAATTTCTTAATTTTTATTGCTTTCATTTATGATCGCTAAACTTTTTTTTTGACAGGCCTTGTTATGGGCACAACGTGCCTAGACCATCCGGCCAGACGGAGATTATAGGTACAAGTTTAATTTATATTAAATCACTCTTAATCTAACATCATCAGCTTAGCCCATATGTCTTAATGTAAGGCTCGGGCCTCCTCCTTTGTGGAAGAAAATTTGACCTACTATATCACGCTGGTCAGATGTTTTGGCATAGGGTTTTACTTCGAGTTTATCTTCTTTTACATCGACGTTATCTGCATATTACATTCCTTAGTCGTCTTTTACGACATCCACGGGCAAGACAGCGGCTGGTGAATAAAGATTTTTTTTATTATAAATTTTTCATGTATGTCATTTGCAAATTCCCCCAATCCAGTAAAAGGTAAGGTGTACCCTTGGTAACGATGGCACAAACAAAAGGGGTTGTTAGACATAATTTGAACCCCATTTGAGAACTCAAATGATCGATATGAAAAAAAAACACAAAACACGAGGACTGCCGATAGAAGTGAAAACTTAAAACTAAGAACAAACAGTTGTTATTTTTAATATCAAATTAGTTGTTTAATTTTGAGTTTTATTATTATTTTAGGCCATATACGTCTCATTGTTGGGCTTGAGCCTCTTCCACAATATTAATTTCCATCGGTTCGGAATACGACCGCACTGAGAAGATCTCAGAAACTCAGTAATCTCATAATCACAGCTCATTTACGTCCCGTCCCAATGCTGGGCTTGAGCCTACTCCATTATAGGAGTGAAATTAACCTGCTATACCACGTGGGTTAGGGTTTTATTTAGAGTTTTCTATATCTTGCTTAGATGTTATATGCATATTAAATACATTAGTCGGACTTTGCGACACTAACGTGCAAGGTAGGGGCTGGTGAATTATATTCTTATGCCACACGAAAAGATTTTTTTTACATTTACACCATAATCCTTAATTCCTTACTAATATTATAAATGCGAAAGTAAGCGTGTTACGCTTTTACGCTTAAACCACCGAATCGATTTCAAAAATTCTTTCACCAATGGAAAGCTGTAATATCAGAGATAGGCTATATTTTAGCCCGGTATTCCCACGGGAACGGGCACTACGTGGGTAAGGCGAATGAAACCGAAGCGAAGCGAGGGCAGGTTGCTAGTAATAAATATATTTAAATAAAATGATGTAATTCGTATGTCACTGTCAGGTAGAATTTTTAATTCAATTATGAATAATTAAAGAGACGGCGTAATGTTCAACCCTGTAATTGTCAACACGCTTTTACGTATATACTAATAAATAGACCTGGCGTTCATCAGATTTGATATTCTATAGAGTTTATTAACTTTCTTCTCACCGTGTAATAATAGAATAAGAGTACTTACTTTCCTTCCCGATGTATTGAAAAAATAGCGTGAGTACTAAGTACGCATGTCAGAAGTAAAACTTCTTTGGTTCCATGTGTTTTTTATCAATTAAAAAATAAATAGCGTGAGTACTTAGTACGCATGTCAGAAGTAAAACTTCTTTGGTTCCATGTGTTTTTTATCAATTAAAAAAAAATAGCGTGAGTACTAAGTACGCATGTCAGAAGTAAAACTTCTTTGGTTCCATGTGTTTTTTATCAATTAAGAAAAATAGCGTGAGTACTAAGTACGCATGTCAGAAGTAAAACTTCTTTGGTTCCATGTGTTTTTTATCAATTAAAAAAAAATAACGTGAGTACTAAGTACGCATGTCAGAAGTAAAACTTCTTTGGTTCCATGTGTTTTTTATCAATTAAAAAAAATAGCGTGAGTACTAAGTACGCATGTCAGAAGTAAAACTTCTTTGGTTCCATGTGTTTTTTATCAATTAAAAAAAAAATAGCGTGAGTACTAAGTACGCATGTCAGAAGTAAAACTTCTTTGGTTGCATGTGTTTTTTATCAGTATTAAAAAAAAGTCTCTCGAACTTTCTCACTCACTTGCTCCCTACTCTCGCCCCATAGCTGTGCTTCGTGCTATGTTCTCCCTTTCTCACTCTCTCTCAATCGGTCTCAACCACTCTCTCCCTCTTCTTCGACAAAAACACTGCACATCCTCGAGACGCTAAATTGCGTTTCATCCGTAAAAAATTTACCCTCACGCGCGCAAAGAAGTTTCACTTCAAAAATGGCTAAGAGATAAATCAAGAAATCACTAACGGTGATCAAGTCGGCTCTCAATTGTGGTGACGGAGTAAGAATACAATTCACCATTCCCTCTCATCTTGCCCGTGGATATCGTAAAAGACGACTAAGGGATATAATTTCGAAATCTCAGGAAAGTAATCTCGAAATAAAATCTTATACCAACATGGCTGAATAAAGGTCAATTTTCCCTCCTATTGAGGAGGAGGCTCGAGAACAGCAGTGAGACGTGTATGAGCAAAGACAATCAGACGATTAATGGCGATGAGGAATATAAGATGTTATATATCGTACTAGCAACTCGCCCTCGCTTCGCTTCGGTTTCTGTCGCCTTATCCCCGTTGTTCCCGTTCCCGTGGGAATACCGGGATAAAATATAGCCTAGTTTACTCCCTGATATTATAGCTTTCCATTGATGAAAGAATTTGTTTTTGAAATCGGTCCAGCCGTTTTGAAGATTACCCGGAACAAATAGACAGACAGACAAAAAAATATAAAGTGTATTTTAGGCATAGGTGTCGTGCAAATAACCGTGTGAGCATGAAAAAAACCTATTATTTTGACATTACAAACAGACACTCCAATTTTATTTATTGGTATAGATTATAGGGTTGTCACCAAGACCTTGACGATGTGAACCTGTCATATTGTATCAAAGTATGAAGTCATACGTGGCGACACTACATTGATCGATAAATTAATAATCCTCATAGCTATTTTAAAATGGAGTCGAAAATAACTTCATTATTTTAACTAGTATACATCTCCCTATTGGGCTAATTTTAATCAGTCTAAACCAACTCTATTTTATACCAACTGGTCAACAATTACATTCTCAGAGGGGGTTGACGTCAGGCAAGCGGCCGGTCATAAAACTATTGCCATGTCGTGCGACGATGCCTCGTCGACTTCAAGTGATTGTAATACGAGCTGGATAATGGGTGAGTGATGATGACATCCCATCACTGGGCTCGATCCTCGTCAACAAGAGGAGGGTTATGGACCTACTATAAACCCCTGGTCAGACGTGTTGGTATAGGGTTTTCATTTTTTACCTTCCCTTCCTGCTTAAGTCCTATAGTCATCTTTTACGAACACCCACGGGTAAAGTAGAGGTAGTGACTATGGTGGCAAAATAAATTATGTTATGATAAATGACAGTATATACGCGGCTGCTGGTTATTTTTTTAATGGCGGTCACTATCGGCGTAAAGCGATTACGTTCCAAGGAATTCAGTTACCCCTTAATCGGGCTTAAAGATTTATTTAAAAACCTATAAATTACTACATAAATTTACTACATAATAATATAAATAAAAAATCAATTGGCATGACCTTCTAACATGGGTTGTTCACCTGGCCGGTGGCGGCCATGTTCTTACGTCATCACCCTAACGCTGGTCACAATGACGTAACTTTTTAAATAGCTTAGTTTTTATGCACAGGCGTGCTATTATGCCTCTGCGGTAGTTTTTATAATCTCGGATTTTTTTTTCTAGTTTTTCTTTTTGTAATGTCCAATTTATAAATGGCGAAGGAAAAAATATTTAATGAATCTAAGACTGGTAATATATTCAAATGTATAAATTACGTGATCTTTGAGATGTGACTCTCAAGTAGATTCCTACTCCATTTTGTTTTATTTTATACCTATATACTGCTGTATATAGGCTGCTGCCTATCTACGTTTATTTTTGAACGTAGCTATTATATTCTCAGTGTCTGAAGGCAGAGGTCTACGACCAGTCTTCCCAGTCATGACTTGCGGCACGGAAACATAGTCCCTAAATATTTTTGGGCTTCCTCTGCGAAATAGCATCTGAAATACGGCAATCTGTAGAAGAACGGGTGAAACAGACTTAGGACGAAGAATTATCACATTGAAGTGGCAATCAGCTGGCCACATTGCTCGACGAACCGACAACCGGGAAGAAAGGTTCGTAAATGGCGACCACGTATCGGACGACGTAGTGTAGGACGCCTCCAACTAAGTGGACTGACATCCCGGTAAAAGTTGCTCGGCGTCGTTAGATGCAGGCGGCCCAGGACTGCCCTTTATGTCGAAATAAGGGGGACGCCATGTGGTGCCGTAGTAAGAATACAATTCACGATCCACTCTCTTGCTCGTGGGTGTCGTAAGAGACGACTCAGAGATACATGTGACATCTATGCAAGAGAAGGAAAACATAAAACCCAACCCTATGCCAACAAGTCTGACCAGCATGGTACAGTAGGTTGATTTCCCTTCCATAGTGGAGGTAGCCCGAGCCCAATAGTGGGACGTATGTGGGCTGAGATGATGATGGGGGATGTCTATGTACAGCACCTGACGGCCATACTGATGACGATAATGATGATTATATAATAATACTAGCAACCCGCCCTCGCTTCGCTTCGGTTTCTGTCTTTCCTGCGTAGTGCCCGTTCTCGTGGGAATACCGGGATAAAATATAGCCTAGTTTACTCCCTGATATTATAGCTTTCCATTGGTGAACGAATTTTTGAAATCGGTCCAGCCGTTTTGAAGATTACCCGAAACAAACAGACAGACAGACAAAAAAATATAAAGTGTATTTTAGGCATATGTATGCCTAAAATAGTAGTGCAAATAACCGTGTGAGCATGAAAAAAGCCTATTATTTTGACATTACAAAGAGACACTCCAATTTTATTTATTGGTATAGATGATTACCATGATTGATGGCTATTTTAAGTTTACCTACTGATCCATAAGCCGGTTTTTTATTCTATAGGACTTTACGTTCCCGTTTGCCTATTATTATGAAAAATTATTCGGCTGGCGCGCAGCCATAACCCTATTCCTTCCCCTTCTATATTAGGTCGACAACTGGTACCCAGTACCTTGACGTCTGTGGCCAGCCCGGCGGAATGTTACCCTAGACGAAAGGTACTTATATGAACGTCGTGGCATTATTTTATTAACATTAAAAGCACATAAAATTAATTACCCAACGATTTTCAACTTAAACAGAGATAAGAGTTTATTTTATTACGTTTTTAATTATGTGGGTGTTTATAAACAGGACGTTTTTAAGACTTAAAAATAATAATGTACAACATTAATGTATTTTCAAGGTTGTCATAAGTTAAGGACTGGTAAGGGATGAATACCAAATAATGCGACCATATTTTTTTTATCCCTGTGGTGAGAGAGTAAGAATACAATTTACCATCCCCTCTCTTGTTCCCTCTTTTGGAGTCGAGCCTCCTCCAAAATAGAAGGGAAAAACCTTACTATACTATGCTGCTTAGACAGGATGACATAGGGTTTTTATGCCGAGTTTCTCCTCTCACATAAATCTTATCTATACCAATAAATAAAATTGGAGTGTCTGTTTGTAATGTCAAAATAATAGACTTTTTTCATGCCCACACGGTTATTTGCACGACACCTATGCCTAAAATAGCAATTAAAAAATTTTTGTCTGCCTGTCTGTCTGTTTGTTCCGGGTAATCTTCAAAACGGCTGGACCGATTTCAAAAATTCTTTCACCAATGGAAAGCTATAATATCAGGGCGTAAACTAGGCTATATTTTATCCCGGTATTCCCACGGGAACGGGAACTACGCGGGTAAAACGACTATAACCTATAACCAAAGCGAAGCGAGGGCGGGTTGCTAGTCTATATATAATATTCCTTAGTCAACCCACGGGTAAGATAGGGAGTCGTGAATGTATTCTTACTCCGTCACCACACGGAAGACCAAAACCAATTCCTTAACCACACAACACACGAAAAACGTTACCAATTCCTTAAAAAAAAACAATATTCGTAAGTGAAAGTATTCGAAACTGTCAGATGATTCGAAATAATTTCATATCCGTAACATCTCTAGTCCGTCAAAATTCTTGTTTTAGTCTATGACAAAAAAAAAAAAGAGTTTTGGCAGGAGTGTGGAAGTGTCATGTAGTGGTCTTATGTGAGGGAGGAACTGCTGGAGTATAATGAATATTGCCATCAAAAATCTCAGAAAATACGTTAACAGCGGCCACAACACTGTTGAAGGTGACTTTTTGACTCACTTACGGACAATAACTAATTAGAAGAAACTGATCGTTTTTAAAGAATATTATAACTCGACACTGGCAAAAATAGCTCGCATTAGTAGCTGATTGCCAAGACAAAAAAAGAAGAAAAACAAATTATAAAAAAGCAAATAAATAAAGACTATATCTTTTTAGATCTAACACTACCCACTTGTAAATCGTAAATTGTTAGATAAATTCATTGTCTAGAACGGTTGATGTGCCTTCTAATTATATAAGAAACACATCTATAATTACTGCTGTACTTAATAATGACCGTCAGACCCTAAAGATTTACATCTCAAATGCAAATGGATGCTCAGTAAATACCAATTAAAGTTAAAAAAAAAGTAGAAATTAAAAAAAATAGGGCTGCATCATCTTAAAAGATCTTGTATATAATTTTCAGCAATGTAAAGAAATTTATAAAATAATTTGATGGTGTGATCTGTGATAGTGTTGCCCAAAAAAGTCTTGGTCTTGCGGTCTTGGTCTTGGTCTTGCGAGAAATGCGAGACCGAGACCAAGACCAAGACCGCTTAATTTTTGCAAGACCAAGACCAAGACTGGCCCTGCAAGACTTGAGCAAGACCAAGACTGGGCCTGCAAGAGTCGCGGTCTTGCATTTAATTCAAATCACCATTTCAGCTTATATACGGTTGAGCTCGTGTCTTCTACATAACAGGAGGAGAATCGGCCGTGGCCGGAGGGGAATCGCCACGGTGATCGGCCGTGTTGTTACAGGTCATACATGTCAAGTTTTCCTTCTCTTGCACCGATGTTATATATTATTGCCCTTAGTCGTGGGTTCGCAGTCACGGGTAAAATAGGGGGTGATGAATTAGATTCTTACTCCGTCACTACACGGCAAGTCAAATCAGTCTTGAGATATCCATCTATTGGCCAATCGATTCCCAATGTTGGTGTTGGCTTTTCAGAATTACTCTTCGGAAAGGCTTAAGGACAAAAATACCGTAATCACGAGAGTGCTCTTGCCCATTATACATATTTATATATCCGTTTATTCATTAGCCCAACGACGTTCACTGTTGGACATAGAAATATGCCTACAATTAATCTATATAAATGTCCATGTAGGGACAGAGTACGATCACCATCAGGCAGTACATGAAGCGTTGCTCCCAACGCTATTTTGCCTCTGCCACGACTCACCCCAATCCACTAGTGGTTGGGGCGGTAAACTACGTCCCCTCAAAAATATCCGCGGTCCGACGTCCTCGTCATCTTCTGGAAGAAGAAGATGACGCTATTATGATCGCCCAAGAAAGGACCTACACAGCTCGCGCAGCGATAACAGATAAAACTCCGCGGTATCGGCCTCGCCGTCGAGGTCGAAAACCGCGCCGCGTAAAAGTCATTACCCTAACTTGGCCACGCCCACTTTGCTCTCAGCGACGCCCCGAGCCGTGGTCCGTTCCCCACAGGGGGGAGCCCTCGGGCGATGTTCGCTTAACTTACTTACTGGGTTGAGAGCCATCAGCGCTCACCCATTGACTGCGTTAAGCTGTCAAGGTCATCTGCGACCAACAGCTACACACACACAAAAAAAAAAGACAGAGTACGAATATAATTCACCACTCTCTTACCCGTGGATGTCGTATCAAATCGGATCGGGCAATGGTGTTAGGAACCCATGAAAAAAAATTGAAATAAAAATATCCATTCGTTAATGAATTGAGAGACATGTAAGTTCTCAATTTTGTCATCGTTTTTTCGTGTAAATTGATTAAAATGTATAAAGGAATGATACTTAATCTACAACATATTCTTATTTTGTTAAATGTTCATTAGAATTTGAATAAATCAATGATTACGTTTGCATAAGCAAGACAAACTTCGCTTTAACATAAATCAGCTGATCGGCCGATGACCGTTGATGAGTCGCCTTTGTACCTACGTAACCATTGAAAGGTTCGCGCAAATCTAATACCTATTTATACTCTCGAAATATTACATGCTTACATATATCCTGTCTGTACATACCTACATAATGCATAAAATTTAAGGCATAAACTCTTAGACACACATTTTTGTAATCACTATAACTTTTACGTTATATTGTTTTTGTGTAATATACATTCTAATTATGATCTGTACTACTATGATATGACTGTTGAACTACAACATACATGAACAGTTGTCCCATAACCTGATACACCCTGTGTATATAACATATGTGCAAGAGAAGTGAAACTAGAAAGAAAACCCTGTACCAACATGTCTGACCAGCGTGGTATAGTAGATCAATTTTCCTCTTACTGGAAGGAAGCTTAAGCCCAGCAGTGGCACTTTTATGAGCTGTGACGATGACGACGAATATCATACATTTTACAAGTATTAAAACCATAAAATTTTAAATCAGTTTTATATGTTCTTGAATAAATAGTATATTAAGAGCTACATGGATCCAGTGGCCAAAGTATTTATATAAGCAATAGAGCAACAGGTTTTTTCAAGTATCCAGAGTATCTGTAACTAAACTGGAAATACAATAGATACATACCACTTAACTTGAAGGGGAATATAAACAATCGCATTAATTGTAAAATATCGCATTGATTATAAAATGACATAAAATTTATTGTATCAACTGCCTCGTGTGGTGACGTCTTAAGAAAATAGGGTCGAAAGTCCTGTCATAAGAGTAGTAACGCTGTCTAATGGAACACCAGGGGAATAGAAGAGTAATTTTCTCCAGTGGTAAGTATTGTATTCAATAGTGAACTATAGGCTAGCAGATGGATAGATAGGATAGGATATTTGATTAATTTAGTTGGATTTTTCATTGCCATGATAAATTACTGTTACGTTATTCTAACTGCAAAACTTTGCGAGACTCTTGCTGCAATACCAAGACTCGGGTGCGCAAGACCAAGACCAAGACCAAGACTCGGGTGCGCAAGACCAAGACCAAGACGAGACCAGGTGTGATGTTGCAAGACCAAGACCAAGACCGGTCCAAGTCTCGTCTTGGTCTTGCATTTGGGCAACACTAATCTGTGGTGACGAATTACGAATACCATTCACCACCCCTCGTTCTTACTCGTGGGTTTATATCATAAAAGACGATTAATGGATTATACTTAGGTTTTAGTCGTTTTACCCGCGTAGTTCCCGTGGGAATACCGGGATAAAATATAGCCTAGTTTACGCCCTGATATTATAGCTTTCCATTGGTGAAAGAATTTTTGAAATCGGTCCAGCCATTTTGAAGATTACCCGGAACAAACAGACAGACAGACAAAAATTTTTTAATCTGTTTTTTAGGCATAGGTGTCGTGCAAATAACCGTGTGAGCATGAAAAAAGGCTATTATTTTGACATTACAAACAGACACTCCAATTTTATTTATTGGTATAGATAATACTCATAACTACGCGCACAACAAATGAAGTATTTAAATTGGAGCCTATTGGAGCCCTTCGCTGGACCGTTCCGTAGTGTACAAAGTCATTGCGTACGCAAGGCAACTCTATTGTATAGTATTTGTGTGTACTTGTGTAATCGCTTGCTCGCATTTTTGGCTTCTCATGTTTGATCGCTTAAGTACCGACACTATCATTCTATACATTATTATTCTAAGGGATAATAATAGTATTATAAAATACCTATGCAAGGGGAAACTCGAAATCCATTTGATCAGCATGGTGCCAGGGAGTTGTCCTCGCGCGACCGGCATCTCTACAGGGAGTGGATCAATCACTAGTCCAGCCACTCATAGCGTCAATGCGCTGGTTTCGAAGTATGGCATCGTAGAGGAGTTCTAAACTGATGCGCCCCATCGTCTCCTGCGAGATGACTGCCTCACGGAAGGCGGATAGCATCCTCCTAGTTTATAGACTGGACGGGAGAATGTATGAAACTGTAGTTTTTTATTAAGTAAATTCCACCGCGACTGAAAGAACTCAACCTTTTTTTATGGGTGGGTTATGATCAGTTCACATGTCGTTCATTCCGTTCGTGGCAACGCAAGAGCGACGCGCGGTCCCATAACCCACCGTATTGGACCTTGGATCGACCACTGGTACAGAGATCCTTGTCGTTCGTGGTTAACCTGCCGGAATACCCTTTCTAGTACCGTCTCTCGGAACTCCTTCTGGGGCGTCACCCTCACGCGGTCAGCCTTGCTGCGGGTGGAAAGGTATCAATTTATTAGTGGTAGGACCACATTATTGACAGTTATCTGTCTACAGCCGCGGGCCGTTCCGTCCGGGGTAATACCATACTCGCAGAAAATCGACGTCTGAGTAGTAGCAATTTGTTACTGCGCTTCGTTCGGTAAGCGAGAGAGCCGGCAGCCCAATTTTCTGAGGGTGTTTGCGTGTTTTGGTGGTGCCTTTAGTTTCACGGAACCTCATTGCACGCATTCAGACTCCCTTCACGGCAGGCAGCGGCCTAGCAAAAGTCGTTGAGTGGCAGCAACACTTACCATAGGGTGTACTGTTTGCTCGTTTGCCACCTAGCACTTAAAAAAAAATTGGTTTCTTAAAAAATCCAAAATAATCTAGGATAATTACGTGTAGGATAATTACCAATGTCATATTAATTGATATAAGTAATAATCACAGCGTTTACACAAAGGTAGGCAGAGTGTATTGTTAAACGAAATAGCCTTGGCCTCAACAACACCTCTCATAACCCAGTTTTAAAAACGTTTCGGCGTAATGTTAATTTAATTAATACCAGTTATTGGTTTTATGGGATGTTTGTGCTTTAAACACGTTTTTATTGTAGCCCAAATTGACCTGTAAAAAATTTAAGTTTTTAATCGCGTTCAACTGTCTACGTTGAACTTCGTTACATGCTTTTTATTTCAAGAACTTCTGAACGGGTTTACGAAAGATTCATCTCAGCCCACATGAGTTTGACTTTAGACTTAGAGGGGTTCGGGCAGGCGGTAAAATAAAAAAATTTAATGATATAAAAGGTTTTTCTGATTTATATTTAAAAAATACTACGCCCTGCAATCAATCGCAGTGCCACTGGGTTCAATTGTTAGTTCAAACAATTTTTTAATTCACCTGAACAAAAAAGTCATCAAAATTGGACCAAGCGTTTCCTCTAAACGCGTCTGCCAAACAAGGGCAGTCCGCCCTAGCCACAAAAATATCGTATTAATTTTTCTGTGGCCCCGGCACTCTGATGCTGAAGCGATGCTAACAGGGATGATACAGGAAAAATAAACAACCAATGTCATGGAATCCGTACCCGTGGTCAGCCCAAACGACGATGGAGATGCAATAGGATGGAGTAGAATAGGATGGATGGAGGGCCGTGCCTTGGCCGTGGCCTGTCGCAGCAGACGTTATAGGCGAGTTGTGTCCAAACTGTCCGAGCTCCGACCTGACGCTGCCGAGCATCTCCCTAGCAATTGTGCCCGGAGGTGGGACGTCATGAGGAGAGGGTATCCCATGGGAGTATTCTGTCAGGTCGACCACTGACAAGGAACTCGACACCGGTGGTCGGCCCAACGACGAAGGCGACGTGCTAGGGGTGGGTCATGGGGCCGCGCGCCACTCCTCTGTCGCTCCGGATGGAGCCGGGCGGCGGGTGCGCTGACTATGGCTCACCACCCCCCCTCCGAAAAAAAAAAACATAAAAAAGCAGCGCACGTAGCCAGTGACAATGCGCGACGTTTCGCGGAGCACTTGGACCCTCATACCCACCCAGTTCAGATGTATTTTCATTTCATATGGGGTTACATAAAAGAAAAGGTATTTGGTTGGTGTTCCGTTATTTTAAAGTTTAGGAACCCCTGCTCTAGACTATAAAACGAGTGAAGGTACAGAGGAAAGGGAGAGGTCCGCACCACGTAGCCGCAAGCACTTTTTAATAAGTTTCCCCAATTCACAACGGTGCAAAGAAGTCTTGAAGATCAAAAATATATACAATTTGCACCATAATAAACTTGTGTATTGGAAATAGATGAGCCGTATCGGTATGCAAGGGCATTACCTATAGAATTATATCATGTGCCGTGAATATTGTAGCAAGAATAACTTTCAAGTGTTATTTGAAATTATGTACGCCTTTAAAAACTGTTCGAGTGGATATATTTTGTTTTATATATACGGACACCGTCATAGCTACTGAAATACATCTAATCTTATAGGGTTGCTAATCCTAAATTAAAGGGACCGTCGCTCAGGACGCCTGGTAGATGTGAAACCGACTGATACAATATATATGCATAAAAGAACAGATTACCACAGGAACTAATATGGCATAAAGTATTAATAAAATATTACGATATTTTTTCAGAAAACGATGATTTTTTATTCAATAAACATTTATTTTCATTAGTATTACACTATAGGTTTAGGTTAATAATTTATTTTGAGTTCACTAGATGGCGTGGTACAAAATTCTAAAAGAGGGTATGGTTTCGTTACAAAAATGTACATATCCAAGCGTGGCGTTAACGTCACGCCTACGAACGTAATAAAAGTGAAAATTAATTAACTTGTAAATTGTATCGTTTAGTTCATCATCATCTCGGCGTCCTGCTAGGCTCGAACCTCCTCCAAAATAGGAGGGTAATTGACCTTACTATATGCTGGTCAGACGTGTTGATATAGGGTTTTATTCCGAGTTTTCATTCTCTTGAATAGATGTTATATGCATTTTTAATCCCTTAGTCATATTTTAAGATACACATAGGCAAGAGAGAGGGGTTGGTGAATTGTAGTCTACACGAACGGGCTTGCCAACCCTAAATGCATAAGCAGCCTTTGAGGACGATAGAAGTGAAAACTAAGAATTTGTGAATTGTGTCACCTAGTTCATCATCATCATTGGAAAAAGTTAACTCCTTATGTATACAGCTAGCTGGTAATAAAATATTATTAAAATTGATCCAGCCGTTTTGAAAGTCGAACGTCTGGTACGTTTCACGAACTTTCCGAACGAACCGTGCAAATAATCGTGTGAGCATGAAAAAATTTTTCTATGTTGAAATTACAAACAGGCACTTCAATTTTAGTGATTTGCATAGATGCTTTTGGACTTGCATACGCAGTGACGGATTTAGGCTTGATGCTGCCCTAGGCTCAGTTTATCGCGCCGCCCTTAATATTAGAAAAAAATTATTAATTTTGATCCAATATTTTTATTTCCACCAAATAATAAGCATGAAACCCAAAATACAGATGCTTTAGTTTCTGAATAAATTAACCACTCACGGCGTTGAATCTCGTCATTTTTCAATGTACTGAAACTGTTTTTAATTTTTTTCGTCTCTGAAATTTTAGCATTTCGAAAATTTTGCTGCCCCTCAAATTATGCCGCCCTAGGCCCGGGCCTCACGGGTCTAGGCGTAAATCCAGCACTGTGTATGCGTCAACAAAATGTTATGATGAAAATTAGATGGATGACAGTTTAAATTCATTAATTACAGCTGCAATTACGTTATGGAAAGCGAGCTAATTTATTTCTAAAATACGATTCTAATTTTTAAACATAATCCTGGCCAGGATAAAAAAGCGTGTGTATACTTATGTACGCACGTTCTTTGGCGTAACGAAATAAAAATCATTCTAAAAATGTTATCCTTCGCGTTATCCTACGTTTGTAGACAAAACGACATTAATAATAAAAAGAAAAAAGGTAGCGGTCGCTCAGGACGCCTAGCAGATGTGAAACACCGAAATTATTTTGTACAAGTATATATGCATAAAAATAAAACAGATTGCGACAGAAACTAATATGGCATAAAGTATTAATATAATATTATGATTTTTTTCCGGAAAATGATGATTCAATAAACATTTATCTTTCATTAGTATATACAATATATGTACATATGATTAGGTTAATAATTTATTTTGAGCTCACTAGATGGCGCTGTACAAAAGTCGAAAACAGGTTATGGTTTCGTTACACAAATGTACATATCCAAGCGTGGCGTTTAACGCTACGCCAACCATCGTGTGTACGCTCGCCTATAAACGTTTCACATCAAAAATTTACTTAATACATTGAAAGTTTTTTTATAACGTATTTAAGTTGACATTCGTGACGGTGTGCGCGCGCATTGTAAAAATTTACTTTCAACGTTTATGCCTAACACGCCAATAGAAGAAGAACATTAAAAAATAAAACCGGTCTCGGTTTAAACTCCATCAACCACTGTCTTCATAAAGTAAATATTATATTTCGTAAACTGAAATTCGCGCGTCGACGTCGGTCTCATAAACTAAAACGCGCGTCAATGTATTATTCAACTCGCCAAAAGATCTTTTCTTTTGCCAAGCGATCGTAATAAATAGTACAAGAATTTTCGCGCCGAAACCTGCCGTGTGCGATAAGCTCCTGACTGAATGGCGGGAAAGGTGAGATTCATCAACGAAGAGCCGTCATCCATATCTACGAATATTCTTTCCATTTGTTGATGAGCGTTTAGAGAAAACATGGCTGGACACATTGTGGTCAATTACCAGCACTAGCCATGGGAATTTTAGAAGAAAATTATTCAATTTTAAACATGTAGCTTCTCCATTTTGTCAATGTTCGACCTCTAACAACGATTTTGAACAAACAGCTCACCACATTCTTTGGAAGTGCATTCTCTAGCGTAACGAGCGAGACCTCATGTTAGTCTGTAAATCACGTCTGGGTAGTATATTATAATTATGGACTTTGTAGAAAATTTCCGTGCGTTCAGGCGTGTTTGCCATATCTACTATTGCAACCAATCCTAAAGCCCACATCGATGGCTCCTACGAATAGTGAGTCATCTGAAAAATTCAAATTTTACAGGGGAGCGTGTCAAAGTTAAAATGTTTACATTTTTTAAATTCGTGTTCTAGGATTTTAAGTTTTTGTATTGATTACGTGATTCATTGGACATTTAAATAGTTAAAGGGATCAAACCATTCTTTATAGAAGTCAAACATCTTAGGAAACGACAAGGATCCATCCACAAATATTTACGATTTGTTTCTTTGCGGATGTAATGAACTACCACAGGTGAAAAAGCTTTAATGATTTTTTGCAATGATTTTTTTAAATTTTTATGACCGAGGTTGATAAATAAGGTTATTTTTTGTCATTTCATCAAAAAAGTTAAAATACCCAAAAATGTTAGTTGACTCACTATACTTAGGAGCCATCGACATATAGGCTTATATACTCGTAGCTTAAGCTCTGCTAAATCTGTAGTGCTGTACTGCTGTTTTTCACATAGTTGTACATCCTCTTGACTACTGGCTTATTAGCCAATTTTGCTTCATGTTTCCCGCTTGGTAGAATCTTTCCAACACCTCCCGTCTTTTTCTTAACTAATTAAAATTTTGCGGGTTCCAAGGCAATTAAAAGCGTTGCCTGGGACTTCCTGAGGGTCAAACCTTGTCTTATATGAAGGCCATTGTGGATTACAGGAGTCACAGTGGTGGGATTAGTCCTAAAAAAACCGGCTAAGTGCGAGTCGGAGTCGCGCACGAGGGTTTCCGTACCATTATCCGATCCGATCCGGCGGTAATTGTAACTTTAAGAAAATTGTAAAAAAAATTACAATATGTAAGTGCCCCCGCGGGGTTTATACATAATAAATGATTTGAATTTGAATTTATCCATAGAAAGAGCAAAATTGTTGTATGGGATCCCCCCTTAAATCATCATCATCATCATCTTGCTCTTATCCCAATTACTTGGGGTCGACGCAATATGTCATCTGTTTTGACATATTGCAAAAAGTTTCGGCAATGACTTTTATGACCGGCCGCCTGCCTGACGTCAACCCTCCTTGGGAATGTAATCGTTGACCCAAATGGTACCAGATGGAATTGGTCCGGGTCAATTTAGGATATCTAAATTGATTAATATTATAATTGATCCCCCCTTAAATATTTATTTTATTTTGTTTTTAGTATTTTTTGTTATAGCAGCAACAGAAATACATAACTAGTGAAAATTTCAACTGTCTAGCTACCGCGGTTATTGAGGATACAGCCTGGTGACAGACAGACGGATGGCGAAGCCTTAGTAATAGGGTCCCGTTTTTAACCTTTGGGTAGGGAATCCTAAAAAACTATTAATTTTATTTTCATTAATCTATATTTATCTGTATGTGTGTAATATTATTTAAGCAATTAAGAAGTCAGACATTAATAATCAGTATAAAAAAAAACAATATCTAGGCTAAACGCGATAATACCATAAGCATAAAAGGTTAAAATTATAAAAAGGTTGTTTATGAGTCAGTGTTACCGTGTGAGTTGGCGCGAATGGTTGTGTTGTGTTTATATTGTGTTTTATTTGCATCGATGACGTAAAATTAGGTAAGTATAAACAAAATATCAGCCGCTATCTGCATGTTTTAAACTATATAACGCATTGAATAAATATTATGCATACATTTTGTTGATGTTAGTCTTGACCTAATGTTAACAAAATGTCGATCGTATAACTTAGATAATATTTAGTAGAACCATACTGTCTTACTTAAACTTTAGGGGTCGTTGCTGTTAACGGGCATATCATCATCATTTCAGATCATACAAGTCGGCTCGAACCTCCTCCACAATAGAAGGGAAATTGCTCTTACTACGACCATGCTGGTCAGATGGATTGGTATAGGGTTTGATTTCGAGTTTTCCTTCTCTTGCATAGATGTTATATGCGTATTATATCCCTTAGTCGTCTTTTACGACATGGACGAGTGGTGATTTGTATTCTTACTCCGTCACTATACAAGCAAACTATAATAATATATGTGATATATATATATATGATATGTTGTTGAAGGAAAACACGAAATCAAACTTTATTCTCGATTGATATCTCTGAGGCTAGTATCGACTTATGTGGTTGGAGCCCTTTTTTTATGATTGGGCTATGGTAAGCGCACGCGCGGTCCGTTCCATCCGGGGCGATGAAAGGACGGCGTGCGGGCCCATAACCCACCCGTACCCACGTCACCTCGTTGTTGCGCCGATCACCGGAGCAGGGTGACTTGTCGTCAGTGGTCGGCCCAAGGGTTGGAGCCCTTGGAGCACACCGTTGGCAGTTGTCAACGGAGTGTGACAGTTGTTGTGAAAAGAGAAGTTTATATGCAGGATGCTTTCTTCTTCGATGTAGTATGTGAAGAAAATATAGTATTCTATAGACCACATGTATTTATAGAGGTAAATTATTGTATTTTAAACAAGTAGATTCACCATTTTGTCAATGTTGGACCTCAAACTCCGATTTTGAACAAACAGCTCATCACATCCTTTGCGAGTGCATTCTCTGGCGTAACGAGCGGCACCTCATGTTAGACAGTCTGTCACGTCTGGGGTAATATACTATTCGGACCTTGTAGCAACTCTAGAAAATTGCCGTGTGTTGAGGCGCTTTTGCTATACTTACTATTGTAACCAAACCTAAAACTCACAAATGGGCCTATCCATTAAGTTCTGTTCAAGTTCTTATTTACTGCCTTATTAGCCAACTTTGCTTCAAGTCTCCCGCTTTGCATAGGAGGGAAGTGTAATCTATCCAACTCCTCCTGTTTTTCTTTTCTAATTAAATTTCTTGCGGGTCCCTAGACAATTGAAAGCATTTCCCGAGACTTCTTGAGAGTCAAACCTCGGTGTCTTATATGGAGACCATTGTGGATCCTGGAGTTACAGTGGTGGGCATGTGTGGTGTAATTAGGCCCAAATAAAAAAAGACCACATATAAAATGAAATTAGGAATGGACTATGATCGTAAAACAGCTTTACATCGACCTGAACCAATCCAATCTGATATCGTTTTGTCCATAATTACGTTCTCACGCAGTTTAGTTATGCAGGTGGCCGATTATAAAACTATTGGTTAATTTTTAACCAACTTCTAAAAAAAGAGGAGGTACTCAATTCGGATGTTTGTATTTTTTTTGTATGTTTGTTCGCGTATAACTCCGTTACTAGCCCACCAATCTGAAAAATTCTTTTTTTTTTTTTTTTTTGAAAGGGTATACTTACCAAATGGTCCCATGAAAATTTTATCAAAATCGAACCAGTGGTTTTTGAAAAATCAACTAAAATCTAAATAATTAATAAAAAAAAATAATATAAGCTTTTATTTAAATGCTGCTTGTCAAGATTATTCAAGCGAGTCCAAATTCGACGGTTTTATCTCGTTTAGTTTAGGAGTTCCTATAGCCACCTTCCGACGCCATCTTGAGATCAGCTTCATGGGCACCATTTTATTGCATTGTCATCGAAGTTACGTAAGTAAACCTAATCTAACGACAGGAAGTGGTTCTAATTTAACTCGCAAGATTTGTCCCATACTACCAGGGCAAGTTAAATAAAAGCTTTTAAAATGTATCTTCTTTGTCTACATTAACGATCTTTTCGTTTAGTCTGCATTACGTTTTGAAGTCGGTTTTTTTTTGGCAAAAAGTATTTTATATTATTGGCGGTATGCATTATGGGACCTTATTCTTCGTCTGATTACGGAGTAAGAATACAATTCATCACCCTCTCTCTTGCTCGTGGGTGTCGTAAAAGACGACTTATATCCCTTAGTCATCTTATGCATATATCATCTATTCAAGAGAAGTAAATCTCGAAATAAAACCTTTTTTTTTTGGGGGTGGCTTGGGCTCGGCGCGCTCCTCGCACCACTCCGTCCGGGGTGACAGAGGGGTGTAAGCACGCACACCCACAACCCACCCACAATGTACATCTCCTTCGTCGTTGGGCCGACCACCGGAGCAGGGTGACTTGACGTCAGTGGTCGGCCCGACGGAATACCAGGGGGTATTCCGTATTTGGGGTACCCTCCCATCGTATCCTTTCCTCACACGGTCGGCCTCTCGGCGGGTGACGGACTAATCCCCGGTCACGTCACCCGCGGCCTCGGCTAGGGCGGCATGAGGCGCAGGTATTCGCGCCTACGCCGCCCTAGTTGCCGGCGGCGGATCGCCTCATCGAGGCTGCGCCCTCCCAACCACTGCATCAGCACCGGCCGGAAGGCCTCCACGATTCGCACCCCGAACCGAGGCCTCTCCAGCCGGACTGCCCAACGGGTAATGACGTCTCGGCGGGCAAATAAAACCCTATGCCAAAACATCTGAGCAGCGTGCTAAAGTAGATCGTTTTCCGTTCCATACTGGAGGAGACCCGAGCCCAGTAGTGGGCTGAAATGGATGCCATGAGAAGAATGATAGATGAAATGGATGCCATGAAAGAGAGTATATTACGTCGACCTTCATCATTTCAGCAGTATATAATTAGGTGCCACTCAGGCCTCCGCCATAATGGGAGAGGAATTAACCTACTGTTTCACGCTGGTCAGACGTGTTGGAATAAGGTTTTGTTTCGAGTTTGCCTCCTTTTGCACAGATGTTATATGCTTAATATATCTCTTAGTCGTCTTTTACGACATCCAGGATTAAGATAGACCGTGATGAATGGTATTCTTACTCCGTCATCAGTCGGAAATACATGGGGATAATTCTCCAAGGAGTAAGGAGTAAGAATACAATTCACCACCCCCTATCTTACCCGTGGGTGATCGTACGAGACGACTAAGGGATATAAAACGCATATAACATCTATGCGAGAGAAGGAAAACTCGAAATAAAACCCTATACCAACACGTCTGACTAGCGTGGTATAGTAGGTCAATTACCCTTCCATTATGGAGGAGGCCCGAGCTCAACAGTGGGACGTATATGGGCTGAGATGATGATGATATACCTACGGCACACCTCAAGAGGGTAAGGAGGAATACGGGGATAGGACCAAGATTTCATAAGAAAATAGGAAATTTACCGTACCATGCTAGTCAGACGGATTGGTATAACTAGTTAGTAGTGCAGTGTATAAATAATTTTATTAATATGTGGTTTGACAGTGACCGCTTCAATACATTTTGTCCCATATTTATCAATAACTATTGACTTAGATAATTAAAATAATAACATGTTTATAAACAATTCATTATTCATAATGGCAATAAAGGCGTTATACTGTTTTGGGTAAGTTATTTTGTGATAGAATATGAAAAATTGTAAAAGTAATCGAGGACCTTGCAGCAAAAGGGAGGCAGATCCAAATTTCAATATTTTTGGGTATTCAAATAAAACATGTCTAAAAATCAGTTGTTACACTTATGTCTTATAGTTAAATTTTACAATATAAAATATGCATATTTACGTATTTTAATAAATAATTTAAGGTAAATAAATAAGTTTTAGAATAACTACGATTTTTTAAAGTTTGGATCTGCCTCCGTTTTGCATCAAAATTAAAGAAAATAATACCTTATTTTTTTATTATATGTAATAAAATACTCAAATATAAGTATGTCTTTATTTCAAGAATACTAATCAGGCACATGGATGGTTTAATAATCAAAAGAAAATCAAAAACGAACGAATGTTTAACAAAAATAACAAATTTAAAGGTCAACTTTAGCTTGATAAAATTGTGTGGCAGATACAAATTTTGATATAGGGCGCTTGTTTATTATCTGTCTCGTTCTTGCACCAAACGATAGCCCTATTTTTCTTTAAAATGTAGGTAAAAAAAAAAAAAGAAAAACGGCTAAAATTTAGATCTGCCCCTCTTTTGCTGCAAGGTCCTCAATTTTTTATCATTTGAGCCTCTAATAACTTTAAACGAGTCGATGAAGAAAAAAAAACATAATAAATCTTTTTTAGGGTTCCGTACCCAAAAGGGCAAAAACCGGACCCTATTACTAAGACTTCGCTGTCTGTCCATCCGTCTGTCTGTCACCAGGCTGTATCTCAAGAACAGCAATAGATAGACAATTGAAATTTTTACAAATTATGTATTTGTGTTGCCGCTATAACAACACAACACTAAAAATAAAATAAATATTTAAGGGGGGGGGCTCACATACAACAAACGCGTTTTTCATAGATACGGAACCTTACGTGTGCGGTTCCGACTCGCACTTAGTCGGTTTTTATAGATCTTTTAATTATCTACGAGTATGTTTTTTTTTCGTCGTTGTAGCAGAGTCCATGGAGCAGGGTATCTCAACTAGTGGGTTTATGAATGAACGTGGACAAGTCGAAAGTCATCTCAAATACCCATGTCATTCCTGCACCGGTCCTAGTTGGCAATGCGATTCTCGAAGTTGTCGATCACTATGTTTACCTAGGACAAACAGTCCAGTTAGTTAGATCCAATTTCGAGAAAAAGGTCAGCCGTCGAATCCAATTTGGTTGGGCAGCGTTCGGGAAACTTAAGAGGATCTTTTGCCTAACATACCCCAGTGTCTTTGCCGTGTGGTGACGGAGTAAGAATACAATTCACCACCCTCTCTCTTGTCCGTGGGTGTCGTAAACGACGAGTAAGGGTTATTATATGCATATAACATCAATGCAAGAGAAGGAAAACTCGAAACAAAACCCTATGCCAATACGTCTGACCAGCGTGGTATAGTAGGTCAATTTCCCTGCGATAATGGAGGAGGCCCGAGCCCAACAGTGGGACATATATGGGTTGAGATGATGATGACCCCAGTGTCTGAAAGCACAGGTCTACCAGCGTGTATTACCTACCAGTGATGACTTACGACACGGCAACGTGGTCCCTGAATGTTGGCCTCATAATCAAGCTCAAAGTCGCCCAGCGTGCTATGGAGCGGGCTATGCTCGGGATTTCTCTGCGTAATAGAAGTCGAAGTACGGAAATCCGCAGAAGCACGGGTGTAACCGATCACTAACCATATTAATCATATTTTACGACATCCCCGTACAAGATAGAGGGTGTTGAATTGTATTCCTACTTCGTCACCACACACTAAATGTGTAATAATACAATAATATCCAAGCAATGACCTTGACCTTGAAGATAAAACAATTTTCCTCCTAATAAACATTAATTGTGTTAACAAATGCGTTACTTAGATGTAATTAATAATTTCAGTGTTAAATACTGAACAGACAAAAGGTTTGTTATGCGTTATTTTTGGATGTAACCTTCAAAATACCGATGTGATGTCATTTTCTGTTATGATACGCAGTCGAGGATAAAAATGTTAATATTGTTTTATTAATTAAGCGATAGTAAAGTTGATATTTCAAGGTGCAATCCTGAACTTTTCGAAATCATTAGCATTTAGATTAATAAATATGTATAACTAGCCTTCATTTCGCTTCGGTTTCAGTCGCCTTACCCGCGTATTTCCGTGGGAATACCGAGATAAAATATAGCCTATGTTACAACCTATATAGACAGCTATCTAGTAGTAAAATATTAACATCTGTCCAGCCGTTTTGAAGATTACTCAAAACAAATAGATGGACAGGCAAAAATGTTTTAAACAGGTATTTAGGCATAGGTATCGTCAAATAACCCTATCAGCATGAAAAAAAACCTAATATTTTCATATTACAAACGGACATTTTAATTTTATTTATTTGTATAGATCAGCAAGTAAGTTTGTTTGTTATGTTTACACGCGTAAACCACTAATGCTAAATTAACAGTAACAAGCTATATTTTATATCTGTATCCCTACGGGAATGGGCACTACGCGCGTGAATTTGCTAATATGTCATCATTATCATCATCGTAGCCCATATACGTCCCACTGCTGTGCCTTGCCCTCCTTCACAATGGGAGGGAATTTAACCTACTATACCATACTGGTCAGACAAGGTTTCATATCGAGTTTTCCTTCTCTTGCACAGATGTTATGCGTAGGTATATAATATCTCCAAGTCATCTTTTACGACATCCATGGGCAAGATAGGGAGTGGTGAATTGTATTCTTAATCCGTCACCACATGGAGGTTGATAAATATGTATAATAATTGCGAAAGTATATTTGTTTGTTATATTATCACGCATAAATGCTAATTCCCTACGGAAATGGTCAATGCGCGAGTGGTTTTGCTAAAATATCATAAAAGTAGATATTTTTTAAAGACAAATCTGCACTAAAGAAATAATTCTTGTGTTGCGGGGGACTTTACAAACGTACAATCAACGTACATAAATTACATCCAGACTCAGAATAACAATTTGTGGATCACACAAAGTGTTGTCCTGCGTGGGATTCGAACCTATGACACGTGCACAGTATGTCGGTATCTTAACCACTACGCTATATGTGCAGTCAATCTATTCATCATCATCATCGCAGCCCACAAACGTCTCACTGTTGGGCTCGAGCCTCCTTCACAATGGGAGAGAATTTAACCTACTTACTGGTCTGACATGTTGGTTATAAGGTTTCATATCGAGTTTTCCTTCTCTTGCACAGATGTTATGTGTATATTATATCCCTTAGTCGTATTTTACGACATCTACGGGCAAGATAGGGAGTGGTGAATTGTATTCTTAATCCGTCACCACACGGTAAATCAATCAGTCAATCTATTAGATTCTTATTAAGTTAGATATTATGGTTGTAGATACTTATTATCGTAAGCAAATACTAATTAAAAGCTTTTATTTAACTTGCCCTGTTAGTATGAGACATATCTTGCGAGTTAGAACCACTTCCTGTCTTTAGATTAGGTGGAAATTTGGTTTACTTACGTAAATTCGGTGACAATGCAATAATATGGTATCATGAAGCTGATCTCAAGATGGCGTCGGAAGGTGGCCATAGGAATTCCTAAACTAAACAAGATAAAACCGTCGAGTTTGGACTCGTTTGAATAGTTTTAACAAGCACTTTTTCTTCATTTTAGAGTATTTAAATAAAAGCTTGTTTTTAAAAATATTTTTTAATTAATATTTTATCCTATACGGTTCTTATATATCGACGGTCCCTACGTACATAAAGACATGTCAAAAATGGCATTATTTTATTTTTACAGAACAACGTCTGAAAAAAAAAAAAAGAAAAAAGCTAGTATATGTATATAAATCTGCGGTTCGTGTGTTTTTTCCTTCAAAACGGTTGGACCGATATTTTTTTGTGGCTGTTCCGATGGATACGAGAATGTTTTATATTAATAACTAGAACTGGGAGATGGCGCTGTGATCGATTTTAAGGAGCATTCCTTTTACTATTTATTTAGATTTAAGCAGAATAACGTCTATTATTTTTATCTCTATTATCCGTGTGGTGACGGAGTAAGAATACAATTCACCACTCCCTATCTTGCCCGTGGATGTCGTACAAGACGACTATGGGATATAATAGGCACATAACATCTGTGCAGGAGAAGGAAAACTCGAAATGAAACCCTATATCAACATGTCTGACCAGCACGGTATAGTAGGTCAAATTCCCTCCCATTGTAGAGGAGGCCCGAGCCCAACAGTGGGACGTATGTGGGCTGCGATGATGATGATGATGAACGTCTATTGGGTCAGTTAATTTTAAATGAAATCTTTATCTACTGCATATGTTATTATGTAGAGACAATATTAGAAATTATAATTTTAAAGTTACACACGTTTGAACATTTTAGAATTTTAAAGATATTTGTCTGAATATTTCTGTTGCTTACGCGAGACACATTTGAAATGCAACAATTTTTTACGGATTTTATAGCGCTTGTGTTTGATTTTTGATTTCTCGACGTTTCGATTTTTTTTTCTTATATGATGACGGGAAGACCAGAAATTTTCGTGCGTAAATACAGGATATAAAGTGTATGAAATCTTAAACACTAAACTTGCGTAACAAATATAATATTATTTAGTGAAAAGTATAGGAAACTGTTAATAATAAAAAATAATTATGCATGTGTAAATCGCATCTTACTATTCCATAGACACATAAATTAAAACATTAAAATTCAATGAGCATAGATTAAAAATGCTGTTGTTAATCTATGACCTCGCGGTGACGTCATGCAAGGTCTACTCTGCGATTTGAGTGCCATTACGTGTCATGGCAATAGCAACAGATTTTAATGTTCAATCAACGGTTCATGAATACTATAGTAAATAAAACTTCCTAATTAGAATTATTGTATTAAAAATAAACAGCTAATAAAAACTGACCAAAAACAATCTAATTTATCTTATTCTTTTGGTACCGACAATGAATTTATATCAAAAATGTGGGACAAAATTTAATCACTATGCTGTATGTAGGAGGCAGTTCCGTCTGGTAACGGAGTAAGAATACAATCCACTGCCCCATTTCTTGCCCGTGGGTGTTGTAAGATACGATTAAGGGATTGTAATATGCATACAACATCTATTTGAGAGAAGAAACTCAAAATAAAATCCTATAGGTTAAAAATCGCCAAAATTACGTCTCGCAATGAATGGATGGCTCCATACTGACATATCTCTACCATTTTTCTGCCCAATAGTCTAAAATCGCATAAAATATTAGTGACCAGGCGCAGAGCGGATGTTTATATCTATATATTAATACGTGAAGCAAAAACTTTGTGTCCCTTTTTACAAAAATTACGCGGATGAAAGTATGAAATTTGGCACAGTTGAAGTATATAATGCGGAGAAGTGTATATAACTGAAATTTCATATAATAATGACTTAGAAATTAATTAAATAAGGCATTACGCACACTACAATATAATCGCTATACATACACACTCACACACACACACACACACACACACACACACACACACACACACACACACACACACACACACACACACACACACACACACACACACACACACATACACACACACACACACACACACACACACACACACACACACACACACTAACGCTTATACACTTTTGTTTACGGTTAAAATCTCTGGTCGAACTGAATGTCAAACAATCATAATTATGATAACAATGTCTAATAGACATTTGTACTTATACATTAGTTATTAGTGAAATACAGCTTGCTCAATATACAAGAAAATTGTGTAGCAGAAAAATAATTTAAATGAATTACTTATGGCCGAATTTCGACCACTCGGCGACCACTAGTCTTTGTAAATACGTAACACCGAATTTAAGCGATGAAGTTCTTTAATCACAAAAATTGTGTGATGTGATCATTGTGTGTGGTTTAAACAATGTGCCACTAGTCTTTACTTAGCCGGGGGAGTTGCAAAAATCGACTACAATATCATCAGAGTGAATTTTTCCAATTATCCTTTTATTGATTTTATGCATATGTTATCCTCTAATCGTCTTCTCATGTCATTTTCTACAGTAAAGACATCTTTACGTCACCCGAGGGAAAGTGATGAATTTTATGAATAAGAAAATGCCTCATTTTTAAGTGGCACGCATCTTGAGTTAAAATTTATAACTTCTAATATTTGTTTATCGATTTTATTCAAGTCTCTACATAAATCGGAGCTCAAACTCTATTGTTAATTAAAATGATGTTGATAAGCAACAAATGTTGTTCTATGATTGGCACAAGACCAGGCAGTTTCTTTTTAAATTTTATATGACATGTAATAAACACTTGATTGACAAGTATGGCTGAGTCAGTGTCTGTCTAAATACTTACAGAATCACAAGCAATGACTAATTGTCGTTATAATAAGTGATAATACAGTCGCGCTTTAAATAATTCAGTTTTAGTTTTGTCACAATGATTTAACAATTTCTGATGTTTACGCGAGTATTACACATCTATACCAATAAATAAAATTGGAGTGTCTGTTTGTAATGTCAAAATAATAGGCTTTTTTCATGCTCACACGGTTATTTGCACAACATCTATGCCTAAAATACAGATTAAAAAATGTTTGTCTGTCTGTCTGTCTGTTTGTTCCGGGTAATCTTCAAAACGGCTGGACCGATTTCAAAAATTCTTTCACCATTGGAAAGCTATAATATCAGCGGGTAAACTAGGCTATATTTTATCCTGGTATACCCACGAGAACGGGAACTACGTGGGTAAAACGACTTAAACCGAAGCGAAGCGAGGGCGGGTTGCTAGTTGTAAATAAAACTAAGGATTTTATCGCGTCTGTATTTGATTTTTGATTGCCCGACGTTTCGAACACTTTACAGCGTTCCATGACGCATCATACGCTGGTCAGGCGGATTACTGCAGGATTTTATTTAGTGATTTTTCTTGCATACAATAATCCCTTAGTCATCTTTTACGACACCCACGGGCAAGAAATTCATAATTGGTGTTCTTACTTTGTCACCACATTTAAAATTGACTCACGCCGACACAATGATGGCGGGAATAAATTGACATAGAAGATGACCTAATTGTCACTTATCAGTAATAATTAACCTCTGATCACTATATAAATGTCGTAATATTGTTGACGGAGGCTCGAGCCCAGCAGTGGGACGTATATACAGTAATACCCCGGACTTACGCGATAAGTGGGACCGAATGATAATCGCGTAAGTCGAAGTCGGGATATAATTTTGCTTATATTAAATGTTCAATAAAAATTGGTTATCTGAAAATAGTTCAAAGAAGCCAATAATGTTAAAGAATATGGCCAACATATTAGATAAATAATTGAAATTTTACGAATAAAAAAGTAAATCTAAGGTCTGAACACTCCAAAGAGAAAACAGCGTATCTTTGAGTTCGCGTAAAACGGATAGCGTAAGTAGGGGTATTACCGTAATTCATAAAGAAAATTTGGGAGTTCATTGTCTATACTAATATTATAAAGAGGAAGATTTGTTTGTTTGTATTGAATAGGCTCTGAAACTACTGGACAGATTTCAATAATTCTTCAACCAATGGCAAGCTATAAAGTAACTATTTTTTATCCCAGTATTCCTACGGGAACTACGCAGGTAAGGAGACTGAAATCGAAGCGAAGCGAGGGCGAGTTGCTAGTATTTCCTAAAAAAATATTTGGAGTTCATTGCTTCAAATAAAATCACTAACAATGATTATTATAATCATCTTAGCCCATACACGTCCCACTGTTGGGCTCAGGCCCCCTCCACAATACGAGAGAAATTAACTATACCACGCTGGTCAGAGGTATTGTTATAGGGTTTTATTTCGAGTTTTCCTTTCTCTATACCAATCCGTCTGACTAGCGTGATATAGTAAGTCAAAGTCCCTCTCATTCTGGAGTAGGCTCAAGCCCAGTAGCCCATACCACGCTGGTCAGACAGGTTGATATAGATTTATTTCGAGTTTTTTCCTCTTACACAATCCCTATTCGCCTTTTACGATACTAACGGGCAAGATAGAGGGTGGTGAATCGTATTCTTCGTCATCACACGGACGATTTACTAACAAGATTGACCTTAAAACTAATTCAACCTTTGATTCTTCGAAAATGGTTGGTTACGTGTGTTTTAATCAACGTTAACGAATGCTTACTAATAAGAGTTAAACCAATTATAACTGTTAACGTTATTAGCTTATTTAGTTACTAATAGGCTTAGTTTCGACGTACAAATGGCAAAATGGCGTTCATATTATTGGCTTAATTGATATTATTGGCTTTTTAAAAGTTTTATGTAACTTGCCTTGTTAGTATGGGACAAATCTTGCGAGTTAAATTAGAACTACTTCCTGTCGTGAGATTGGTTTACTTACGTAACTTCGATGATGATGCAATAATATGGTACCATGAAGCTGGTCTCAAGATGGCATCGGAAGGTGGCTATAGGAATTCCTAAACTAAACAAGATAAAACCGTCGAGTTTGGGCTCGTTTGAATAGTCAAGCACTCTGCTGTTACATAATATCCAGGGTCTCAAGATGACGTTGGAAGGTGGCCAATAAACAAAAACTTGGTTGCTTTTTTTATTTATATTTATTACTAGCAACCCGCCCTCGCTTCGGTTTTAGTCGTTTTACCCGCGTAGTTCCCGTTTCCGTGGGAATACCGGGATAAAATATAGCCTAGTTTACGCCCTGATATTATAGCTTTCCATTGGTGAAAGAATTTTTGAAATCAGTCCAGCCGTTTTGAAGATTACCCGGAACAAACAGACAGACAGATAAAGATTTTTAATTTGTATTTTAGGCATAGGTGTCGTGCAAATAACCGTGTGAGCATGAAAAAATCCTATTATTTTGACATTACAAACAGACACTCCAATTTTATTTATTGGTATAGATGTGGTTGTTATTAGTATTAGTATTCCGTGTGGTGACGGAGTAAGGATACAATTCACCACGCCCTATCTTGCCCGTGAATGGCGAACAAGACGACTAAGAAAGAAAGAAAGAAAAATTTTATTTTGCAACCTCACATTTTCCTACAGCAACATATTTATGAATTTAATTAATAATGTACACATGCGTGAGGCCAAAATATGGTATCTGCCTCAGCTGTTGCTAAGGCAATATGATTACCCTAGCGCTGGTATTCTGACAGATCCATCAGTGAAGACACCTATGGCAAATAAATTGTTAACTGGATTAATAAAGGCTTATGCTTATAATGATAATACTTTAGAATAATAACGTATAGAAGGTAAGTTCGCGCACAAAAAGTGAAGCATTTCAATTGGAGTCTAATGGAGCTTACGCCGGAACCGTTCCGTAATGTACAAGTCATTGTACTGCACGTACGTACGCAACTCTTTATGACGGTTTGTGCATTCAAATGGTGTCATAACACATTTGAAAAACTTAAAAAGGTTTTTAACATTACTTTTAAAAGTATTTCGACGATTTATGTTAATAAAAACAAAATTTGATTTTATAATTTGTATAGTGGTGTGTGTGTGTACGTGTGTAATCGTCTGCGCGCCATTAATATTTTTAGATTCATGTTTCGAACTTTCGAAGTATTGATACTATCCTTCTATACGTTATTATTCTATTCTATTATTTATTAGTTATAAGATATACATATAAATTATTGAAAACAGATAATTTAAGTAGATAATTTTAAAATAAATATTTGTAACATGAATTATGAATAAATAACAAGAATTGGTTTTAATATTAAATCTATATATTATGTGGGTAGATGCTGTAACTTCATAGGGCACTTCGGGAGTGGACGTGCAGCCCGTTGGTATTGAAACAGTGATGTCAATATTTGTTATCTTTTTGTCTATCCATTATTATTTGTTTACATTGTTTTTGAAATGTCTTCGCCGTTTTTAGGGATTTTACTAAGGAATATAATATGCACATAAGATCTATGCAAGAGAAGGAAAATTCGAAGTGAAACCCTATATCAACATGTCTGACCAGCATGATATAGTAGGTCAAATTCCCTCCCATTGTGGAGGAAGCCCGAGCCCAGCAGTGGGACGTATGTGGGCTGATAATGATGATGATGATGTCGACAATTGTTTATCTTCAGCCGCGATAATAAATGATTTCTATCCTGCTGTTGAGCTCGAGCCTTCTGCACAATAGGAGGGCAATTGACTGTACCATGCTGGTCAGACAGAGGTTTTGTTTGCCTTCTCTTGCTCTACTATGGAAGTAGAGTGTTTTCCTTCGACCCTAAGTAGCGGGAGCAATAGAAGAATTATCATTCTTGATGATCTACATATATCGAATAGATGATCTATAAAATTGAACTATCTTTTGTAATGTACACGCGGCTAATTACACGATAACTTTTTTTTTGGTGGGTGGGTTACGGTTGGCGTGCTCCTCTCTCCACTCCGTCCAGGGCGACAGAGGGGCGTAAGCACGTACACCCTTACACGATCGACCCGGACCCATACCCCACCCGGACACTTCACCTTTGTCGTTGGGTCGACCACTGGAGCAGAGTGACTTGACGTCAGTGGTCGCCCCGACGGAATACCCCTTGAGGAGTACCCTCCTCTCGAGGAGGACGTCGGTTTTTCCTCACGCCGTCCACCCCTCGGCGGGTGACGGACTACCTCCCGGTCCAGTCACCCACGGATTTACATGATACCTATGCCTAATACCTAATTCTGAACAAAAAACGACTGCAACCGTTTTCTCATTGATGCCATTGTCAGAATGCGACCAAAAGAATCATCAAAATCGATTTACCCTGTCAAAACATCCCGGGTAACAAACATAAAAGAAGTACAATTGAGAACGTCCTACCATTTTTGAAGTCGGTTAAAAATAGTATAATTTTTGTCTGTTTGTTCCGGGTAATCTTCAAAACGGCTGGACCGATTTCGATATTTTACTACCAATTAACTGTCTATATAAAGAGTAAATTAGGTTCTATTTTGTGCCGGTATTCCCACGAAAACGGGAACTACGCGGGCGAAATATAGATAAAAAGCAAGATATCCTAGGTCTATCCTCTAAAGAGGTGCCCTTCACTCGAAGAGTAACAGTTTAATGTTGCCAACATTGTATCAGTGTAATAAAGTGGCTTTGATTGCAGCGAAACAATATGCAATAAACACGCTATTGTTATCTTGTGTAGAGTGACCAGATTACATAAAATGCAAACAAGTTTTTTTACATGATTATAATCATTGTAGCTCATATACGTCCCACTATTGGGCTCGAGCCTTCTCCAGTATAGGAGGAAAATTGACCTTACTTATACCATGCTGGTCCAGGTTGGTATATGGTTTTACTTCGAATTTTCCTTCTCTTGCTTGCGTATTATATCCCTTAGTCGTCTCTTACGACATCCACGAACAAGATAGGTGATGAATTGTATTCTTACTCCGTCACCACACGGCAACATTAATTTGACATGATAACGTTTTATAAATCGATGAACGCTAGCTGCAAATACTAAAAAGCATGACTCATTGTCACGTTCCGCCTGTACCGAGCGTGCAAGCGAGAGCGATAGAGAGACACGACCGGCGAAACGTTCGGCTTGTGACGTATCTATCTCTCTTCTACTCCATCGGCAGTACACAACCTGCACAGAAACTGTCTTGTCAACTGTTTTTAAGTAAAATGTGAAAGTTAATGTGATTTCTATTGTCTATTACATCAACAATTAAAGCAAAAATATCTTTGTGTTATACAAAATAATGATAATTCAGTGATAATAATACAATTTAATTTATAAAATATGCAATTTTTCATAAATATTTTCTTATAACGTTTTCCTTTTTTTATTTTTTTTTTGGGTGGGTGGGTTACGTTCGGCGCACTCCTCGTTCCATTCCGTCCGGGGCGACAGAGGGGCGTAAGCACGCACACCCGTAACCCACCCGTGACACGTCGCCTTCGTTGTTGGACCGACCACCGGAGCAGGGTGAGTTGTCGTTATTGGGCGGCCCGACGGAATACCCTCTGAGGAGTACTCGCTCCTCGACCGACGTAGGGAACGTCGGTCGAGGAGAGGGTACTCCTCAGAGACCTTTCAGGGAGGACGTCGGTCCTTCCTCGCGCGGCTGCACTCTCGGCGGGTGACGGACTAATTCCCCGGTCCAGCCACCCGCGACCTCAGCTAGGGCGACATCAGGCGCAGATAAACGCGCCTGCGCCGCCCCAGTCGCCGGCGGCGGTTCGCGTCGTCGAGGAGACGCTTCTCGCGCACGCGCTCCTCCGCCTCCTTCCGCGATACTACTGCCTCGCAGAAGGCTGCGATCGTGTCCATAACGTTATCCTTGCGCCTGATGCCGCCCTATCAGAGGCTGCGGGTGACCGGACTGGGGATCTAGCCCGGCACTCGCGGAGAGGCTAGCCTCGCGGCGGTGATCGGCGTCCCGGGAAGGGGACGTCGATGTGAGAGGGTACTCCCTCGGGGTATGCCGTCGGGCCGACCACTGAAGTCAAGGAACTCTGCACCGGTGGTCGGCCCAACTACGAAGGCGACTTCGAGTGGGTCGTAGGGGGCCGCGCGGACGGCGGGTTCGCTGACCGTAGTCCACCCCAAAAAATAAAAGACGTTATGCCGTAAAATTACCATCCGTAAACCGCATTTACAAACAAGTTTTTTTTTGAGAGCATCATTGTTTCTTAGTGAAAACCAGGTTTGATTTCACTCCCTTAGCCGATTTTTCCAACTCCCACGAATAAATAATTGCTGGCGAGAATTGTGCTTCTTATCCCGTTGTCATATGGAGAACGGTTTTAAGATATAATTATCTTAGGCCATATACGTCCCATTGCCGAGCTTGAGCCATCTCCACTACGGGAAGGAAATCGACCTACTATACCACGCTGGTAGACTATGAGAATAAAAAAATAACTTAAAAGAAAACGAAAAAGAAATCAGTAAAAATTCTTACTTTGAGATACCGTAGGTTGATATCTCAAAGTAAGGATTTTTACTGATTTTTTTCATTGGATTCAATGCCGGTATTGGTCGGTTCGAATCCTACGCAGGACTGACACTTTCTGCGGCTACGAATACCACCAAAATTTCATCGCTCGTTGTTGTTGTAAAAGACGACTAAGAGTTTTTCATCAACCTGCACAGATGGCGTAAGTCGTTAAGATACCGACCAACCGTGCCATGCCAGGGCCTTCGGTTCGAATCCCACGCAAGACAACACTTTGTGTGATCCACGAATTGTTGTTCTGAGTCTGGATGTAATTTGTGTCCGTTAATTATATGTTTGTAAAGTCCCCGCGCAATACAAAGAATCTTTCCTTAGTGCAGGGCGTAGTCTTTTAAAAAAAAACTTTAAAAAGAATTGTAAATAAAACTGCTTTACGGATTTTATCGTGTTTGTATTTAATTTTTGATGCGTCATAGAACGCTGTAAAGTGTTCGATACGTCGGGCAATCAAAAATCAAACGCTGTCGTAATCTGTTCTTTTATGCATAAATACTTGTACAAAATAATTTCGATGTTTCACATCTGCCAGGCGTCCTGAGCGACGGCTCCCATTTTTATTTCATTTTCTCCATTTCAACTAAAATGCGTCCCACATCTGGGCTTCTGGGCCTCTCAACTCAGGCCTCCTCAACAATAGGAGGAAAAGTCACCTACCTATGCCACGCTGTTGATATAAGCTGTTAATTCGACATTTCTCCTTCTTGCATAGATGTTATATGCATATATATTACTTAGTCGTCTTTTAAGACATACACGGGTAACATAGAGGGGTGAATTGTATTCTTACTCCATTACCACACGGAAATTTTCCTTCTGTTCTAGTAACGATAATAATTTAAATGCCTTAATTAATTCTTGCGATACTTGCGGTAAAAGCTAATTATTTTATTCATACTTTGTCACTGGGGAAATAAAAAACATAACCGTATTTTTTTCGTTTGTTTCAGATTATCAATATTATGCTAGTGGGCATATAGAGGGCGCCACTTACCGGAGATACTGAAATTACGATATAACGAACGAACGAAATGTGCTAATAATCGCAATTAAATTGAGAACGCATCCAAAAATAGAAAGAGACAGCATTAGCGAGACAGAGCTGCGTCCCAAAATAGTGCGTTCGAAAATAGAAAAAAAATGTCTAGCTCGCATTCAGTATCGGAGAAGGAGGCGGCGGGTATCGACGCCGCTCGATGGTGGTATACACCATGGAAAACTATGGCGGACTTAGCCGAAGCAGTTGACGACCTCATATGTAGCTTCGATTATATGGACACAGCTATGGATAACCTAGTCATGCTTATATTCATATGGATATTATTTTCTATCGTATTACTCGGCATAGCGAAATGGGCTTACGCGAGATTCGCTAAAAAAGTAGCCGAGGTCGATACAAAACAAAAACCGAACGATGAAATCACGAAGAAAACTTCGAACGAAATTATTACAAGTGCGGACAGTGTTTTAGCAACTAGTGCTAGAGTAAAAAGTGCATCGTTTATTAGCAGTAAACCACCGAAACCTACAGGATTCGTTCCGGCTACACCGCCGAATAAGCGTCGACTTGGACGCATGTCGCCCGGTCCTGAACAGTTGAATCTGAAGAAACATCAAAGCATCCACGTACCTACATGCACGGGCCCCGATCAACCTAGTGTCCAATGGGTGAACGACCTATTGACGTGGTTATATAACGATCTGGTTATTGTGAATGAGCTTGTGCAGCAATGGATTGTGTCCATGAACGAATTCTCCAAGAAATCCGTCGAAGAGGTAAGTTTTTTAATCTGTGGTCATCATTACTTCAGAATTTTCTTTGGACGTTGGCAGTAAATTAAAGCATTTTGGCACGGTTTTATCTCGTTTGAAGCTCTTAAATATCTACACAGAAACCACTGAAACAATTCGAAACTTCTATTAAAAAAAAATTACCTGTTATTTTGAAATACTGATTTCAGAACGTACCTGCTATTAACGCATTGGACATAAACAACAATAGTTATCGAAAGACCTTGGAATAAGGCCGCATGACGTGTGCTTAACGTTTCGAGCCTAGATTTAGGGGCGATAAAACTTCAATATTACCAGCTAAAATTATTTTACATTTGTAATATTTTAGTTTTATTGCCATTCGTAATAAAATTTCATTGATTGGGTATAAAATAATAATTTCAAGCTACGAAGACGTATTTTTTAACTAAAAATATCCGAATAGAACCAGGGTATCTTAATTAAAAATAATGCGACTTTTCTGTTTTACAAAAGCTAGTTATTGGTAATTATAACTCGTTGGCAAGTGACAATGCATTCCTAAATACACATAAATTTTATTTTAGCATCGCGTCTGTTTATGTACTGTGTGGTGACGAAGTAAGAAGACAATTCCCCACATCCTCTCTTTAGCCCGAAACAAACTTTATACCAACATGTCTGACCAGCATGGTATAGTAGATCAATTCCCCTCCTAATGGGGAGCAGGCTCAAGCCTAGAAGTGGGACATATATGAGCTGAGACGAAAATTAAGCTTGAATTATCTGGCTGGCATTGCTTCAAACTGCATGATCGGCAACTGCAATAAGTACTGGTGAGATGGACGTTCGTACCATGAGACTTTCATATCATGTCAGTTCATATATGTCTCACTAGTGAGCATGGACGTCCTCTTCAATGGGAGAGAAATTGATCTACGATACCTTGCCTGTCAGATATTGGCATAGGGCAATTACCAATATATCTTTAAAGAGGGGCTCTTACTCGTGATCTAGTTACATGGGATCTGGCCCAACTGTAATGGTTTCATTATATTTGTGAATTATATCGTGATTCAATGCATTATACGGGATTGAATACTTGCAAAACGTGAAATATCCTCCTCCTCACAGCTCATATACCTTCCACTGCTAGGTTCCAGCCTCCTCTACATCATCATCATCAAATCGGCTCATATCTTTCACTGCTGGGCTCGAGCCTCCTCCACAATAGGAGGGTAATTGGTCTTACTATAAAATGCTGGTCAGACAGGTTGGTATAGGGTTTTTTTTTGAGTTAGGGCTTCCTTCTCTTGCATAGATGTTATATGCGTATTATATCCCTTAGACGTCTTTTACGACATCCACGGGCAAGATAGGGAGAGAGAGAGAGCTAGTACACTGTTTTTGTTACTATACTATTTACTACTAAGTATCTACTATACTTGTTTTTTTTTTTTTTTTTTTTTTTTTTTTTTTTATTGCCAACGGTGGCAAACGCAGCAAGCAGCACACCTGACACTTACCAAGTGATACTGCCGCTCATGGACCTTTGCAATACCAGGGCACAACCAGGCCGTTGCCTACCGTGAAGAAAATACTCTTCTTAAACCTCGTTTAACGAAGGACATGTCATAGCGCTCGCGAAACAGCAGCATGTAGTTCATTCCAGAGCTTGCACGTACGTGGGAGAAATGATCGCTGGAAACGTACAGTTGAAGACTATAACGCTTCCAGGTGAAATGGATGAACCCTGCTACGATGTCGAGTGGTACGTTGGTAGAATGATGACGGTGGTATCAAGTCAAACAGTTCCGCGGAACATTCCCCGTCAAAGAGTCGTTGTTGGGCGACCCAGCTCATAAACGTCCCATTGTTAGTCTCAAGCCTTCTCCATTATGGAAGGGAAACAGATCTACTATACTGCGCCGGTATAGCGTGGTATAGTAGGTCAATTTCCCTCCTATTGGGGAGGAGGTTCGAGCCCAACAGTGGGACGTTTATAAGCTGAGACGACTGTGCCGGTCAGACGTGTTGGTGTAGGGTTTTGTTTCGAATTTTCCCTTCCCTTGCATAGATCTAATATGCACACCTTTTTTTTTGGGGTGGATTGCGGTCGGCGCACTCCTCGGACCACTCCGTCCGGGGCGACAGAGGGGCGTGAGCACGCACCCCACCACGTCGCCTTCGTCGTTGGACCGACCACCGGAGCAGGGTTACTTGTCATCAGTGGTCGGCCCGACGGAATACCCCCTAGTGGGGTACCCTCCCATCGACCGCAATCAGGGAAGACGTCGGTCTTTCCTCACGCGGTATACACCTTAGTAGTCCTTTACGACACCCACGTCCAAGGTGTTGAATTGTATTCTTACTCCGTAATCACACGGTAGACAATTTGGCACAGGTTTATTTTGAAATTTCCTTCTATTTCTATTATGTATCTGCTTACGTATATAAATATTATTTTGTTTACAAATGACTCATTGCAATACTGTGAGAGTAATATTAATGCAATGAGACCATTCTAGGTCATGGAATGCCTAAAAAGCATAAGCAAACTTATTTTAGAAATATTTTATCTGCATGAGTGTTATTGCACTATTTAAGCCAACTTTCTGAAGGTGTTTGCGTGTGGTGGGTTTTGGTGATGCCTTTGGTATCACCGAACCTCACTGCACGTATTCATACTTCCTTCACTTCCTTCACGGAACGACGGAATACCCCCTAGTGGGGTCCCCCCCATCGACCGATGTCCCCCTTCTCGGGGAGGACGTCGGTCTTTCCTCACGCGGTCGGCCTCTCGGCGGGTGACGGACTAATCCCCGGTCACGTCACCCGCGGCCTCGGCTAGGACGGCATGGCACGTAGGTACTCGCGCCTGCGCCGCCCCAGTCGCTGGCGGCGGGTCGCTTCGTCGAGGCTGTGCTCCTCGCGTGACCCGCCGCCTCCTACTGCGAGATCACTGCCTCGCAGAAGGCTGCGACCGCGTCCCAGTTCCTGATGCTGCCGAGCATCTCCCTAGCGATGGTCGGCTGCGTCAGGTCAGCACCGATAATTGCGACAAGTTCACGACGCTGCTCTGCCCAAGCGGCACAGAAGCTGTACCCCTAGTATTGCAAAGGTCTATGAGCGGCAGCAACACTTACCATCAGGTGTACTGTTCGCTTGATTGTCACAGTTTGCAATAAAAAAATCACCATGTGGTGACGGAGTAAGAATACAATTCACCAACCCCGTTTAAAAACTGTGGTCAGCACACACTCCGTCTATTCCGTCCGGGATGACGAAAGGACAGAGTGCGTCTTCATAACTCACCGTATTTCCTCTCCTTCGCGAGACGGCCACTAGTACCAAGTTCATTCTCGTCCGTGGCCAGCCCAGCAGGATACTTTTGCAGGCACCGTCCCTTTTCGACGCCTCTCTCTGAGCGTCGCCCTCACGCAGTCAGTCTCTCTGCGGATGACGGACTATTCCCTGGTCCAGTCACCCACAGCCTTGGCTAGGGCGGCATCAGGTGCAGGTACTCGCGCCTGATGCCGCCCATGTCACAGGTGGCGGATCGTGTTGCCGTAGAGGAGTTCCTCCCACGCACAGTCCGCCGCCTCCTTCCGTGAGATGACTGCCTTACAGAAGGCGGTGAACGCGTCTTAGAAGATGTCTTCTTAAGTGCTTATGCTGTGCTATAATATTTCAAGGTTGGGCAAGTTTTTACGCGTGCGAAGCTGCAGCCAATAGCATGTATATAATAAATTTTCTTTCTGCTTCTTCGTAGTCGAATAAAATTAACTGTTTTTTTTAAACATTGCAGTTCTGAACTAATATTGACTCAGAACTCATCTCAAAGCAACTGATTCATATCCTGTTACAATAATACTCAAGAAAATATATGTACACAGAAAAATTGACCTTATTCCCACGAAATAGACACGATATTAAGGTCGACTAGTGTTGTCCATTAAGTAGGTCATCGTAAACGGCACGTATCGATACAATATAAATGAACCGTGACTAGTGATGTGTTATTATGGGATGCTGTAGTGATGGATGTTACGAATTAGGGATGTTATGTAGCAACTGGAAACTATCGGATAATTTAATAATGGTAGGACGACACTGTTGACAGTTATCTGTCTACAGCCGCGGGCCGGTCCGTCCGGTGTAGTACCATACTCTCGTAGAAAATCGAGGTCCGAGTAGAAGCAATCTGTTACTGCGCTTCCTTCGGTGAGCGAGAGAGCCGGAAACCCAACTTTCTGAGTGGTTGCGTGTGATGAGTTTTGATGATGCCTTTAGTATCACCGAATCTCATTACGGGCATTCTCACGCCCTTCACTTTCTTAGCGGTAGGCAGCGGCCTTGCTGTGCCCTTGGTCCTGCAAAGGTCCATGAGCAACAGAAACTATTACCATCAGGTGTATTGTTTGCTAGGGATGTGACTTAGAGGGCAAATAATCGATTTTTAAATAATCGATTTTTTGTTCTTTAAAATAAATCGATTATAAAATAATCGATTAATTAAAAATAAATAATCGATTATATAATAATCGATTTTTCTCCCAACAGGATTATGATGACCTTTTTTTTCTAATATATGTTAGGAAATCTGGCCATGATCGATTAATTTCGAATAGTAAATAATCGATTTTCATTGTTTTGATAATCAATTGTAAAAATCTATTATTGCAAAAAATAATCGATTAATAATCGATTTTTATAAAAATCGATTATTTTTTCACATTCCTACTGTTTGCTCGTTTGCTACCGCTTGCAATAAAAAAAAAATATTCGAAATGTCCGATTGGTCCGTAACCAAAATCAATATCATCATCTCAATACACGTTCCACAGTTGGGCTCGGTCCTCCTACACTATAGGAGGGAAATTGACCTACTATACCACGCTGGTCAGACGTGTTGGTATAGGGTTTTGTTTCGAGTTTTTCTTCTCTTGCATGGTTATTATGTATATTATATCCGTTAGTCGTCTTTGTCGACACCCATGGGCAATGGGTGTATTGTATTCTTACTCTGTCACCATAGGAATAAAAATCAATAGTTTTAAGTTAAACAATTCATCTAGCCTCGCAACCCCATAATTAGATTTTAGATATCATCATTACACAATAGTTTTACACCTACCGTTGGCAGTCCACGAGTGTTGTGTGCAGACGTGGAGTGTCATCGGTAGATGTCCCATCCCATTTTAACATTAAATTTCTCCAAAGGCCTCTGTGTGTTGGATCCATATCCCCGTGTAAGCCTTTCTAAGGACCGGATATCTTCTTTAAGAAAGATCTCGTGAACAAAAAGTTATATTTAATATATTATTAAATAATATTAATTATTATAATATAATAAGTTTTAAGGTATACAGTATTTTTAAATTCAAGGGTATCCGAAGTCCTCTTCCGTGAGAGTCTCTTGGCGGGATTTTGGAAGAAAACAAACCATGAACTCGTGTAAAAAAAAAAGATTATTAATAGTATTATATAGAGCTGTTGGCGTATGTAATTTTATACTTTTTTTTTTTTTTTTTGTGGGTGGGTCGCGGTCGGCGCGCCTCCGCACCGCTCCGTCCGGGGATGTAATTTTATACTTGGACACGGCGCGAATTGTGAGAAAGTTCCTCCCTTTGTAACCCTAACTACGGGCAGCTTTTTATATTTGTAAATATTTTAATAAAGTGAATTAAAACTCCCTATCTTGCCCGTGGATGTCGTAAAAGACGACTAAGGAATATAATAAGCGTATAACATCCATGTAAGAGAAGGAAAATTCGAAATAAAACTCTATACCAACCTGTCTGACCAGCACGGTATTACTATACTGGTTTAGACAGGTCAATTTCCCTCCTATTGTGGAGGAGGCTCGAGCCCAGCAGTGGGACGTATATGAGCTGAAATGATGATGATGATGATGAATAATAATAATACTTATTACAGACCACATTGATCTATAAATGTTAGTAAAACAAAAAAAGGACTTAGGTAAGTAAAGCTTAGTAAAAACTGAACAAAACAAAAAAAATATAAACATGACAAATCTGTTACGAATATTGCATTACGTCAGGTTTGTCTGTGTATCCAATGTATTCGTGAGGACATACTGTGAGTTGAATCATTAAAGACATTTATCATTCGTTCTAATAGTAAGTGATCAAAAATGTTTTTCTTATTGGCTTTAGTAGCTCATAAAAATACAGTGCACTAGGTTGTAATTGGTCTCTCACTGCCTCACATCTCATCATCGTACCGCTGGGCTCGAGCCTCCTCCAGAATGGGAAACTGACCAACTGTTGAGTTGACCATAAGGTTCAATTTCATCATCATCTAGGGGTTTTCATCTTTGAATTTAAAATTCCCGGATTGAAAACTAACCAAACTTTGCGTTACCCTTACCGACACTGCATTATGCCCGTAAAGTGTCACAATTTTTTTCGCGCCTTGCGTTGCATGTTTCCCTTTATGTTAATAAAATTTTAAAATGTATCGAATGTCTTCATCAGATTCACTCATTTTGGCAGAAAGAAGACTGACGTCCTCCTTTATACGTCGGTCGAGGAGAGGGTACTAGTCAGGGGGTATTCCGTCAGGCCGACCACTGACGCCAAGTCACCCTGCTCTGATGTTCGGCCCAATGACGAAGGCGACGTGTCACGGGTAGGTTACGGGTGTGCGTGCTTACGCCCTTCTGTCGCCTCGGACAGAGTAGTGCGAGGAACGCGCTGACCGTAACACACCCCCAAAAAATAAAAAGAGATATTGTTAAAAGTTTAAACAGACTATATGCGAAAAGACATTTTCTCCAACGTATTATGTTATTTTATTTAAAAGAAATTAGTAAATAAATAATAAATATCTCGAAGGAATTAATAAACAAATAGTAAAGATATAACATCTATACAAGAGAGGATGAACTCGATATGAAACCCTATACCAACACGACTGACCAGCTTAGTAGCCCAGTAGGTCAAATTCTCTTACACAATGGAGGAAACCATAGCCCAAGTAGGACCTAAATAGGCTGATATAATGATTCTAAATATACAAGACTAGCTTCTGCTCGCGACTTCGCCCGCGTGGTAAAGATACTTTGGGCTAACGCTAACCTAAGACTTTATTTACGTAGGTGAAAATATTTTGTAATAATTATGTCACACATGATTTTTGCGTAAATTTAGCCGTTTACGCAGCGGAAGCTCTCAAAAGGAAAAGCTCCGATTTTGAAACATTCTTCATTGGTGCAGCCTATAGCCTTCCTCAATAAATGAGCCATCTAACACTGAAAGAATTTTTCAAATCGGTTCAGTAGTTCCTGAGATTAGCGCGTTTCAACAAACAAACCCTTCAGCTTTATATATTAGTATAGAGCAGCTATACTCTAAGTGTGTTCCGCGGAACCCTAGGGTTCCGTGATACCTCTGTCGGGGTTCCGCAAGAATTTAGAAATAAAAAAATCAAAACACCTCTCTCTGGTCGCTCCGCGGCTGTGCGGACTCCGCGGCCGCGCGGAGACAAAACGCTATGAATGTTATTTATTTATTTATTTGTATTTGTATAAGCTTGTGTTACATTAGCTGGTACAATATCTCATAAGTTTGGTCTCAACAATTTTATACTTGTACAACGCGTTCGCTCTAAGTTTGCCGGTCTGTGGAATGCGCGTACCCTCCCCCACGTGACAACAAAACTTATAATGTGTCATAGTTTTACCCAAATATCTAACGTACACAATTTTTATTGTTACAATTAAATAAAAAATTTCGAACGTCATACACTCATACCTATCGCCAGCGGCAAACTTAAAACGAGCGGGTAGTATACTTGTAAGCGCTCAGTCTCTTTGATAAAAGCCGCCTCTGAATTAGACGCTATAGTTGTCAATTAGCGACTTTCGTCTCTAACTTCAAAGGATAAAGTCGATATTGTTTACAACGCTATTTTTAAATTTCTGTTTTTATTTTTGCTTTTTGTTTATCAAAGGTGCCGACTCGAGTATTTTCGAGAATATTTGAGATCGAGTCTAGGACTAAGTATAAAAGCGGCGATCGCGCGTTGGCGTCGTCAGTTGATGATTAGCGTTCGGAGCGATAAGTTACTACCTACTTACAAGCTCGCTAGCGAGAAACTAGTGTTCATTGTTTTACTGCCTGCTGTATTCTGTTGTCTCAGTTTTATACATTTCTTCCCTGTAGGTTCTAAATTTAGTCTCTTATACGCAGTAACGATTGTGCATTATTTAAACCCCACTATCCTGACTTGTAACATTATAAATAAAGAAGAATGGAACGTTGGCTTAAAGGTGTTAAACGTGTTCCAACAACATCTTCTAATGACGCTGAATGTTCAAAAGCAATGCGCGCGGAGAATTTAGCAATCACCGATCCAGAAGATGATGCCACGAGTGCCACGACGTCAAGCTCTACGGTTTCAAAGACGAAAAAAAGGAAGTATGATGAATCTTATATCAGTTTCGGATTTGTTGATTCCAACGGCTCACCTCTCTGCATGCTCTGTAGTAAACTGCTTCCTAATAGTTCCATGGCACCTGCCAAATTGCGTCGACATTTAGAAACCGTACACCCCGAGACTAAAGACAAGAATAAAGAATTTTTTGTTCGCAAAAAAGATCAGTTATTAGAAAGTCAAAAAAATATGATGCATGTAACACAAACTACCAACGAAAAGGCCACGGAGGCATCATACTTAGTTAGCTATCGCATTGCACAAGCAGGTGAAGCGCACACTATCGCTGAGAAATTAATAAAACCATGTGTATTAGACATAACAAAATGTATGCTTGATGAAAAATCTGCAAAGCATCTTTCTACTGTTCCGCTATCAAACGATACTGTTTCACGACGAATCCATGATCTGGCAAGCTACGTCAAACAAGAACTAGTTACACGTCTACAAAATACACGATTCGCTTTGCAAATGGACGAGTCGACTGATGTCGCTGGTTTGGCTATCCTGCTGGTTATTGTGAGATATCCATATAAAAGTTCTTTTGAAGAAGACATGCTTATGTGTTCATCGCTGCTTACAAACACTACCGGGGAAGAAATTTTTAATAAAATAAATATATTTTTTGAAGAACATAATCTCAGTTGGAACAATTGCATTGACATTTGTACAGATGGGGCCAAGGCGATGACAGGTAAAACAGCAGGAGCAGTGTCACGAATGAAAAAATAATTAATTTTATCAAATCACGACCACTACAATCCCGATTGTTCTCATTATTGTGTGAAGATTATGGCAGCAAACATAAAACACTGCTGCTCCATACAGAAGTGCGATGGCGGTCTCGGGGAAAAACTTTAACAAGGCTATTTGAACTTAGAGCCGAGTTACAAATGTTTCTTTCAGCAGATACTTCTTTTAATTTGAAGGACCGTTTGTATGATAAAACTTGGTTGTTCCGATTGTCTTTTATGGCGGATATCTTTCAAAAACTTAACGAATTAAATTTATCGTTGCAAGGTAAACAGACAACAGTGTTTCAGGCCTATAATAAAATAACTGCTTTTAAAAGAAAATTAAATTTTTGGATCATTTGCATTGGTAAGAAAGAAATAGAAAGTTTTACGTTACTCAGTGAGTTTGTTAGCGAAAACGACTCAGAAATGTTTGAAGATAATGTGTTTGAAGAATTGGTCCAATATCTCAGTTCGATGCGCGCATCTTTTGAAAAGTATTTTCCCGAAGAACACAATACAAAAATTAAAGTGAACTCCTGGATTCATAATCCTTTTTTACCCAACTTGGAAAAGCCTGAAAACATGTCAAATGAGATATATGAATCTCTTTTAGAAATGTCATCAGACACAAGTATGGAGTCATTGTTCAAAACGACGCCTCTTAATGATTTTTGGTGCAGAATCCAAGATGAATATGCAATGCTTGGCCAAATGGCTCTGGATATTCTTCTCCCGTTCCCAACTACATATTTGTGCGAAACAGGATTCTCTACCTACGCAGCCACGAAAACAAAATATCGCAATAGACTGGACGCCGAAGCTGATATGAGACTCCAACTTTCTTCCATCAAACCTGATATCAAGCAATTGATGAAAAATAAAAAAGTTTCATACCTCCCACTAGTTAGATTTTTTCTTTTTTAATGTTTTCTATTATTGTCCTTACTTACCAAGTGGTGAAGTAAATAATAATTAGTAACTGATACATTGTACTTTTATTATGCTGATTAATATAGAATACACTTATAAAAATAATTGTTTTATTGTAGGGTTCCATCAAGTATTTTGCTTCCCAAAAGGGTTCCGTCATTTAAAAAGTTTGAGAACCACTGGTATAGAGTATAGATTTTTGGTCACTTTATTACGGAACAAACAATAGTGTCTTAGGTCATAGCTTAGTCATTCGTAAAACCGTGACGAGTTTTAATGTTGTATTGGGTACTAATTGTTTATAGACTATTTGTAGCCCTTGTTTGTAAAAGCATTGAGCAATCATCATCCAGCCCACATAACTCCCACTCTCGAGCCTCCTCCACAATGGAAGGGCAATTGACATACTATATCACGCTGGTCAGACGTGTTGGCATAGACATGTCGAGATTTCCTTCTCTTGCATAGATGTTATCTGCATATCACTTAGTCGTTTTTTATGACACCCATGGGTAAGAGGTGGTGAATTGTATTCTTACTCCATCACCGCACGGATCAATCAATATTACGCTGAAATAAAATTAGTCTAAGCGTATCTTTATAGGTGATAGAATAAAAGAAGTAAAAATGTTTAAAGTATTAATGTTGAGAGGGAGACTCCCACCTGGCCTGGGCATAATTTGCTATACCAACGATACGCTCGTCACAGCCCGGCGTGGGACGCTAGAGAAGGCGGTACGTCTGGCAATCCTCGGCACCGAGGAGATTGTTAGACGGTTCGAGGCGCTGGGATTTATGGTGGCCCTAAACAAGACGGAGGCCCTGTTATTCCATTGGCCTCGGAACAGTCCGCCTGTCGTGACGTCATTGCTTGTTGGACAGTCCGGTTGGATGGACACTCGATGTGTTTGCCGCGTGGGCAGAGCAGCGTCGTGATCTTGTCGCAATTATCAGTGCCGACCTGACGCTGCCGACCATTGCTAGGAACATGCTCGGCATTATCAGGAACGACAACTGGGACAAAATCGTTTCGTGGAAGGAGGTGGCAGTTCATGCGTGGGAGAACTCCTCTACAGCGACACGGTCCGCTGTTGGCGGCTTGTGTGGCGCAGGCACGAGTTCTTGTGCCTGATGCCAGCCTAGCCGAGGCCGCGGACCGGGGAATAGTCCGTCACCCGCGGCAACACTAACCGCGAGAGGGCGGCTGACGTCCAGGGTGAGCGTTAGAAAGGGAGGTTACCCAAAAGGGTAATCTCCCTTCCCACCGAGCTGGCTACGGATGACAAGAACATGGTGAAGGAGAGGGAATACGATGGGTTATGGGGCTGCACATGGGCCATTTCGTCACCCTGGACGGAATGGACGGGGTGTGCGCTGACCACAGCCCATCCAAAAAAAGTATGAGTGTTGAACGCTTTAGGTGTAAGGTTAAGACCAAAGAAAAATGAGTGGACATCTTGAACAATGAGATCAACCAACAAAGAGTGAACGCAGTTTCTTATTAAGTATCGTAGAGGATATAAAATTATATCAGAAATGAGTCTATTGTGAGAAAAATTGTTCTACGCCATTAATCAGCCGCCATTTTGTTATACCAAAGATTATAGATGGTATACCACAGATTAAACAGCCATGACGTCACACTTACCGCCTCTATGATCGTATTTACGACAGTTCCGCTTTTATAGTGTTATTACCGGATTTAATTTCTAGAAATACGCCGACGGTCTAAGTTTTATTATTTATTTGTGCTAATTATTTTTTTATGTTGACAGGATAAATAAAAATACTGCTGTTAGGTATTATGAAAGCGGATATGTTCATGTATGTAGGACATGTATTTGCAGAGCCTATAAAATTGTACAAATTCTTTTATCAGTTACATTCCATCAACGAGGCATTTTAAATTACACCTAGGTTTAATAACTTGCTATTACCAATTGAAAGTATAACACAAGTACCTACAATCTTATCTGTATCGAATCTACTTCTTAAAACTATTGCATCATTTTATGGTTATCTGTGGCAGATACCATAGACGATATCTGCTATCTACCAGTCGTAAGTTTTGCGTTCTCAGACGTATCGTCCAGATTTGATTTTTTGTGAAATTTATTCTAATACTCTTATTTCGTGAGGTGACGGAGTAAGAATACAATTCACCACTTCCTGTCTTGCCCGTGGATGTCGTAAAAGACGACTAAGGGTACATACGCATATAACATCTGTGCAAGAGAATGAAAAATCAAAACAAAACCCTATTCCAACACGTCTGACCAGGGTAGAATAGTAAGTCAATTCCCCTTCCATTAAGGAGTAGATACACTGTCGATAGTCTTCGGAATAGTATCATACTCTTGCAGAAAGTCAACGTTTGAGTAGGAGCAATGTGTTACACTTTGTTTGGTCAGCGAGAGTGATGCCTTTCCACGCATTCACCCTTTTTTACTTTCTTTACGGTAGGCAGGTCAGACCAAGGTCCATGAATGCAAGTATCACTTACCATCCGGTGTGCTGCTTGCTTGTTTACCAAAACAGCAAAAAAAAATATAGATTAAAATTTCTTAGTACTCTCTATCAGCCGTTTATAGCTTTTTTTTAATTATATTTTTTTGGCTTTGACATTCTCATCTGCCACCTTTTTGCGTAACGAAGAGCTCGCGATAATTAATAATTCTAATAAAAAAAAAACAACTTTAACCGTTTTCTTCTAGATGCCATTGCCGAAACTGGACCAAATTTAAATGAGACGACACGGGAAGCATCAACATTTTAAAATCTATATAATAAATCTGTTCACAAGTCGAAGGTTCAGAGGTAACAAACAAAAAAAAATATAGTCAAATTGAGAACCGCCTCCTTTTTTGAAGTCGCTTAAAAAGAGTAAGCGATGGCATTATCTACACATTAGTGTCTGACGAATACATATTTAGTACGTAGTGTAATAGTCGCCAAGTTCTTTTTTGCCGTGAATTCGAGACGAGTAAGACATACGCTCTTCTCACGTTCATTATTTTATGTAAATATATGAATAACCAGTGTATGTTACCAGCGATGACTTACGGCACTGAAATGTGGTCTCTAAATGTCGGCATCATAAAAAAGCTCAAAGTCACTCAACGTGCTATGGAGAGAGCTAGGTACGGTATATCTCTACGTGATAAAATCCGAAACACGGCAGTCCGTAGAAAAACCGACATATTACGCAGAATTAGCACGTTGAAATGGCAATGGGCAGGCCACATCGCTCGTCGAATCGGCAACTGTTGGGGAAGAAAGGTTCTTGAGTGGCGACCACGAATCGGCCTGCGCAGCGTAGGACGATCCCCCCTAGGTGGACTGATATTCTCAAAGTCGCAGGGAACCGTTGGATGCATGTGGCACAGGACCGTTCCGAGTGTCATTCTCATGGGGAGACCCTATGTCCTGTAGTGGACGTCTGTAGGCTGATGGATGGATGGAAATGAATAACGAACAAAAACGATTCTACAAAAAAATATTTAATGTAATGATTAAAAGGTTTCCCTGTAATACAAAAGTTTCCCTTCTATCGTCTGGTGATTGTTAAGTTCAGAAGGTTGTTAGACAGACTAATTGTGCAGCCAGAGAACTCTTAACCCATTTTTTGTTATAGTTGTTAGGTAACATACCCATACTATTTGACCTGTTTCTTCAAATTTTTTTTTTTTGCGTGTGACTTAGTTGTTAGCCTCAGATGGCTATGACAACTTTACCCGGACTGGTCGGTGAGCGCTGAGGGCTCTCTTTTTTTTGTGTGTGACTTAGTTGGTAGCCTCAGATGGCTGTGACAACTTTACCCGGACTGGTGGGTGAGCGCTGAGGGCTCTCAACTCGTAATGAGGGCTCTCAACCGGTTGTTTCTTCAAAAATACTACGCTTGAATAAAGTAAGGTCTAATGTTGTACTACCGTACGGTCACCTAGAGAGTTGCAAATTTTAAAAAATAGGTCTCGTAATATGAGTATTTTCGTAGTACTCGTACTTTCTCCTAGCTGTAGCTGGCTATGACAACTTAGTCCGGACTGTTGAATGTGCGCTGAGGGATCTCAACACAAGTCTTAAATTAAAAGTTACATTTAATTTAGTATTACGAAATCTTAGTGTAATTCAGCGTTAATTTACAGCGAAATATATCGTGTCTGAAGCCGAAAGACTCGTTCATTTACCCGCCAATAGGCATTGGCATTTCCGGAATTATTGGTATTTCCGAAATTAAATATTTGAAGCTTAGAACTAAATTAGATGAAAAAAAATAGTAAATATGTCTTATTACATAAGGCGTGTTTACTTTTTTAATCAATCTATTTTTCTTTGATTTATACTTGATTTTGGTGTTTATTATTTATTGTTATACATGCATTATAATACTCTGTGAAAATTTCAACTATCTACCTATTATGGCTAAAGACAGTTGAGAGACAGACGAATGGACTGACAACGGGGTCTTAATAATGGGAATTCAGTTGGGGTTCATTGTTCAGAATTCTGGTAACATGAAAATCAGATACGCAGTTGTTGCGTAAAACGAATATAGGGATACACATAAACGTTGAAACTTTTATAATATGCATAAAAAGATATAAAATATTTTTTCATGCACATTTATAAGATCTGCATTTCATAGTTTTTAGCCGATCTCAAATAGTATTAACAGAAAAGAACCGAATTCAAACTGGACTAAATTGAAATGGGATCACACCGAACAACCAGTTTTGAAATAAAAAAAAAAGTTAAAATCGGTTCCAAAATTGAAAACAAACACTGAAGAAAATACAGTCGAATTGAGACCTGCCCTCCTTTTTTGAAGTAGTAAAAAGGTGGAAGTTCTAATTCGACTGCAAGTTTTTGAAGTCAGTTGGTTTTTGTTAAAATCATTGCTTCAACTTACGATGGTCCATCGCCCTGCTGTCGACACATAGCAATGCATTTATGATAATTTTCAGCCATAAAAATAAAAGTAAATTTAGTTTCAGATATAAGGCAAAAATAAAATATGTATATAGGTTTTATTTTTATGACACACCAGCAAATGCCTGCGGCTTACCCCGCAAGCCTATTCCCGTGGGTATTGATAGTAAAATATTACCAATATCAGTCCAGCTGTTTTGAAGATTACCGGGAACAAATAGACAGGCAGACTAAAATAATGTAACCTGGTTTTGGTCACAAGTACCGCGCAAATAACTGTGCGAGCATGAAAAAATGCTACTATTTTGACATTAAAAACAGACACTTAAATTTTTTATACTTGTATAGATTTGCAATTTTTACTTAGAGCTGTCGCTTGGAGAAGTGATGTTTCAATTAAAATTATTTAATATTTTTCACGGTTATGTCCTCAACAAGGTCGTGATAACAACCACTTCCGTCAGATGCCAAAGACGGCCTTCTGTTCGCTGCCAACGCTCAACGTTTAGATCAATAATTAAAAAAAAATATTTTTAAACATCGAACGAAAGTAATCAAGAGCGCATCGCGGCCAGCCACAGATCCGCGTTCTAAATTTAAAATATCTCGTCAATCGACCCACATTGGCGCGGTTTCCTTAGGGACGGACATTTTGACAGATTTTAATAGGTGCATCGAACTCTGCAGCTAATTTAAATAGAAAACAGAATAAATTTACAACATTATTTATCATAATTTTATTTATAATCATCAAATAAGCTCATGTGGTCCACTATTGGGCTGTGGCCTGCTCTTTTTTTATTTTAGAAGGAAGATTTATTATATTTTTAGATAATAATTTGTACTATGTTGTTAGCACGTTTTACGCTAATTTATGCTACTGCTGATGACCGCACAAGAATCGTAAGTGGCTAAATAACGTCTCCAGACATATCTGTAGAAATATCGCTCTTGATCACTCAGATCTGTCAAGCCGTTTAGTTACACAATGGGGACAAAGAAATATCAACATGGGGACAAAGAAGTACTATCTATATCTATACATCTATACAAATAAATAAAATTGAAGTGTCTGTCTGTAATGTCAAAATTGAAGTGTCTGTCTGTAATGTCAAAATTGAAGTGTCTGTTTGTAATGTCAAAATAATGGGCTTTTTTCATGCTCACGCAGTTATTTACACGACACTTATGCCTAAAAACCAGTTTAATTTTTTTTATCTGTCTGTTTGTTTGAGGTAATCTTCAAAACGGTTGGACCAAATCTAGTTTGTAATGTCAAAATAATAGGCTTTTTTCATGCTCACACGGTTATTTGCACGACACCTATGCCTAAAATAGCGATTAAAAATTTTTTGTCTGTCTGTCTGTTTGTTCCGGGTAATCTTCAAAACGGCTAGAACGATTTCAAAAATTCTTTCACCAATGGAAAACTATAATATCAGGGTGTAAACTAGGCTATATTTTGTCCTGGTATTCCCACGGGAACGGGAAGTACGCGGGTAAAACGACTAAAAGCGAAGCGAGGGCGGATTGGTAGTGTAATAATATTTTACTACCAGGTAGTTGTCTATATAAGGAGGAACTTAGGCTATATTTTATCCCGTCATTCCCACGGGCACGGGAACTACGCGGGTAGGCGACTGAAACCGATGCGAAGCGAGAGCGGGTTGTTAGTTGCAAATAAAACTACTTTATGGATTTTATCGCGGACCATGTCCGCCCGTGACCATGAAATTTACGCGATGTGTAATACTCGCGTAAACATCATAAGTCATTTAACATTTACCATATAGACAATAAAATAATAACAATTGTAGGCTTCCGAAGCTTTGATAACTAGGGGCTAGCGTTACCAGGCGTGCGAATAAAGCCGGACATAGGTAGGCTTTTTAATTGCGTGTCCCGCCAAAATAATCGGTGTCCGGCTTGTATTGGACTTTTTACATTTCGCAAACGAGCTAGCGCCGAGCTTGGCCGAGTACAGGCGAGTCGATTGTTGTCATAATAATCCAAAAAGCTTAATTTTACATACATTTTCTTATCGTACCTAATAATACTAAAACACAAAATCCTCGATAATGTAGGGTGTCCGGCCTTTCTACCCAAATGTCCGGCCAAACTGGCTGGTCTGTCCGGATATTAGGTTTGACTACCTGGCAATCCTACTCGGGGCTTCCTAATTTTGTTTTTAACACGTTTTTATTAGTTTCACCTGTATAATGTAATCAAACTCTTTGATCTCGATTTTCTCCTACTTTGACCGAATCGGTTTTATTTAAACTTAGCACACCTGTCAGAGACCGATGACAATGCAATAATCCGCTGTTTTTTTTTTCTAATAAGGCATCACCTTGCACTAAAGAAATAATCCCTATTTTGCGGGGGACATAACCCACCCGTACCCACGTCACCTCGTTGTTGGTCCGACCACCGGAGTAGATGTGACGTGTCGTCAGTGGTCGGCCCGACGGAATACCCTTTCGGGTAACCTCACCTCTCGACGTCCTGGGACGTCGGTCGCCGTCGCGCGGTCAGCCTCCCTGCGGGTGACGGACAATTCATAACGGGGGTTACTCAATATTTTCAATTTTATTTATTTACAACAGCTCGCCCTCGTTTCGCTTCGGTTTCAATCACCTTACCCGCGTAGTTCCTGTTGGGAATACAGGAATAAAATATAGCCTATGTTAATCCCTGAGATTATAGCTTTTCATTGATGAAATTTTGTAATCGGTCTAGTAGTTTCGCTTTCGGAGCCTATTCAATACAAACAAAAAACAAATCTTTCCTCTTTGTAATATTAGTACATATATATATTTAACCAAATAAGAATCCCGCAATATACGAAACGATTATTCGTGTCCATGTTTACCTATACGTACCCACAACAGCCTTGTAATTAATGGCTTATTGTTAAAATAAGTGCCACTTATATAAATAATGATATACTTGAAGTAATAATAATAAGTATTATACTACTTCCTGTTGTTATATACTATATAGAAGATTCTATAATAATCATTGTCGGACAAAGTTCATTAACTATTTCGAAACAATACCATATCTATACAAATAACTTATTTATAAAATAATAATAATATTTATAAATAAATTATTTATTGTAATGTAAAAAAAGTAGATTCTTTTTCTTTTTTCTTTACCATAAGGTAGGGTTTGATCCCAAAGTGATCATATCACCCTAATAAATTAACATGCAATAATAAGTCTAAGTAATTATGAGCTAAATATTTCTATGTTTTAAACCTATGTTTACAATATTGTATAATAATTTTGCTTCCTCAGATAAAGGCGAAGATAGAATGCTGTTACAGACTCCAATCGTTCTTAAACAGATATCTTTTTCATGTTCAAACTCTTTTCTCTCAGCTTCGTTCCGAGTGGAGTGTGTAACTCCACTAGGATATGGTAGACGTCTTCCCTAACTGCACAAGCACTACAGTCAGGTGAAGAGCGCCTCTTCATTAGGTAAACAAAGTTATTTAAGGGCATGTGTCCGGAACGAAGTCTAAGGGCCGTTACGACATCCTGTCTATAAAGACTGGAGTCTGCAAACCATAGAAAGAAAAGTAGTTTCTTTTCATGCTCAAACGGTTTATTTGCACGATACCTATGCCTTTTTTTTTCGGGGTGGGTTACGGTTGGCGCACTCCTCGCACCACTCCGTCCGGGGCGACAGAGGGGCGTAAGCACGTATAGCACGTCGCCTTCCCGACCACCGGAGCAGTGTGACTCGACGTCAGTGGTCGGCCACGATACCTATGCCTAAAAAAACTCTTTGTCTGTCTATTTGTTCTAGGTAATCTTCAAAACGATCTGACCGTTTTCGATAATGTTTTACTCCAAGGTAGCTGTATATAAGAAGTAACTTAGGCTATTTTTCCTATCGGAAAAATCCTATAACATCTTGCCCGGTCTGTGACTCGAACCCGAGGCCTTGCAGATTTAAAATGCGAGGGTAAAACGGCTACAATCAAACCAAAGCAGGCGTGTCGCTTGTAAATATAAATTTAGATTGCACAGATGGCGTAGTGATTAATATACCGATGTACAGTGCCGGGTTCGATCTTTATCATGATCGTGCCCCACATATCCGACTTTTGATCTCTCAAGCTGAGGCCGCGGATGATTGGTCCGGGTATTAGTCCGTCACTTGCAGAGAGATTGACTGCGGGAGGACTACGACTTTATCCAAAAGGGTAATCCGCTGGTTTAGCCATATAACAAGAGAAAGAAAACTAGAAATGGAACCCTATACCAACAAGTCTGACCAGCATGGTATAGAAAGTCAAATACCCTGTTTTCTCTGTGCCAGGTGTGGGACCAGATCCCACAAGCAGCATTCAATCACGAGTTAACTACTAGAGCAGCCATCACTCCCCTTAATTTTGTTCATAACGTCCTTATTTCATATTATAAGTAAACTTATCGCGCTATACACTCGCGAATATTACGAATCTTGTAGAACAATAGAGGTCTGGCAGTAAGCCAGCGCGTTACACAGCTAGCCAAACTACTAACAGAGGTTACTGGCAGCCGAGGCATATTATACACGTATAATACTAATATATAAACCCGACGTTTCCTGGGGTATACTATATTTTTAAAAGGCAATAACCAAAAGCTTTTAATGTGATAACTTCTTATGGGAGGGTAAATCGCTTTGTTACGTAACGCGTTACGGCGCCGCTATGTCTGGCTTCCCTTTCTCTCACGCAAAGACAGCGGTAGGCGGGTTCCCCTTATCTCACTCCAAAGCCACAGCGCCAGCCGTAATTTCGGACAGATGGTTCATTTTAAAAATTAAATAAATGTAATTTTTTATTATTACTAAATAATCTTTCCTTACATTATCATATTAATATCATCGTCATCATCATCATCACCACAGCTCATATACGTCACACTATTGGGCTCACGAAATAAGAATACCATTTAGCACTCCCTATCCTACCGGTGGGTGTCTTAAAAGACGACTAAGTGATATAATATGCATATAATATTTATGCAAGAGAAAGGAAACCTGAAATAAAAAGCCTATACCAACATGTTTGAGCAGAATTGTATAGTAGGCCAATTTCCTTCATATTGTGCAAGAAGCTTCATACTGTGCTGTGTGGTAGCGGCTTCGAATACTACCAACCCTTGCTTTGCTCGTGGGTGTCGTAAAAGACGACTAAGAGCCCTCGATTGACCCGGATCAACACCATCTGGTACCATTTGGGTCAACGATTACAGGAAGGTTGACGTCAGGCAGGCGGCCGGTCATAAAAGTCATTGCCGAAACTTTTTGCAATATGTTAAAATAGATGACATATTGCGTCGACCCCAAGTAATTGGGATAAGAGCAAGATGATGATGATGATTGTGCAGGAAGCTCCAGCCCAGCAGTGGGCATCTGAGATTATGATGTTGAAATCTCACTTTTGGTAATGCTCCTCCTGGTTGCTATAGGGTTCTATTTAAAGTTTACCTTCCTTTTCACATTCAATGACATATCTTTTTGTACACACATATATTCCTTTTATTTATTTTTTTTAAGTGCAAACCTTGATTGTAACATATGTTTACTGTTTTTCTGATCATTTCAGACTTTTAAAATGCATATTTCAAACAATGTTGGTTTGATTTAGATGCTGTTATTATTGTTAATAATATGACTATTTACAATTTTGAATAATCTTTGAACCTATTAATTGTAGCACTTCCTCTTCTGTACTTGCACTTCTTGTGACCTGTAACTTAGTTAGGCTGCAGCTGAAAATCAGTGGTACAAGTTGATGTAGCATATTCTGAGCTGTTGCCTTTTGGACACTAATATTTAGAATTTCATTTGTATATACTACGATTATTTTAATTATCAATATTTTTCAGTCTTCGTTTTTAATATCATTTGTGTACCTATATTTCTATGTCAAGCATGTAACTATAGTGTCCAATAAATCTTATTTTCTTTCTTCTTTTGCATAGCTATTATATACATATGAGCAGAATAGTCAAACTGGAGTTAATATCGTATATGTTGTACGAAGTATAACAATTATATATACACTCATTTGCAAAAAAAACGGGCACCTAAGCAATGAACCATTTCAAATGTTAATATTTCTTTGTTTGATAATTATAGGTAGTTTTATCCACACAATTTGCTAAATTAATAAGAAAATAATCGTTTTCATCAGTATTTCATAAAATTTAGATACAATTTATGGGAAATAATGCTAAACCTCGCTAGTAGTGTATATTCGCTAGTAGTGCATATGCTCATGAAGTAAAAATAAAAAAGTGTTTTTGTTTGTTTTTCTTTAATAAAGTAAAAGCAGATAAATGTTTAGTATCGAGTGTGACCCCCTCTAGCTAAAATCACAGCTTGAATTCGTCTGGGCATGCTAGCGAGTATATCCCGGATACTTGCTTGCGGAATACGTTCCCACTCCGCAGTAATCACATTCTTCAGCTCTCTGATGGTCTGCGGAGCCGGGTGTACTGATCTCACACGCCGTTTCAGAACGTCCCAGACATGCTCTATGGGATTGAGGTCGGGACTTCGAGCTGGCCAATCCAAACGACGAATGCCGACCTCTTGCACATACGCATTAACATCGCGGGATCGGTGGGCGCGAGCATTGTCGTCCATAAAAATCGAGTCTTCACCTAGAGCGGCCAATGCGGGTTGTGCATGAGAAATTAGAACTTCCGTTATGTATCAATGCCCAGTCAGTGAGCCGTTTTCAATGAAGACTAACTCTGTACGATCCATTGAATTTATTCCTGCCCAAAACATAACAGAGCCCCCACCATAAGGTGTGATTTCTTCGAAACATGCCTCTGCAAAGCGTTCTCCTTGTCTTCTTAGCACTCGCCGACGTCGATCTTCACCGAACAGAGATATCCTGGCTTCATCAGAGAACAAAACCCTATTCCAATCGTCTTGAGTCCATGATTCACAATTTCTAGCGAACCTAAGCCTGTGAACTCTGTGCTCACGGAGTAATTTGGGGCCGCGGGCCGGGCGGTGACTGCGTATATTGGCAGCGAGAAGCCTCCTCCTGACCGTCCATAGACTAATATGCACATTTCTTACTTCTTGGAGGTTGTTCTTAAGATCCACATACGACGATTTGCGATTTCTCAATGCGCGACTCACAAGAAAACGATCATCCCGTGGTTGGGTACATGGTTTTCTTCCAGAACCAGGCCTTCTCTCGACGGAACCAGTCTCCTGATATCGCTGCCAGGTCCTTTGGACTGTCGAGCGACTAACATTTAGCCTCCTAGCCACGAAACAATGGCTGCAACCCTCTTCAAGCAGCGCGATAATTTTGGTAGCTTTTACCACTTTATCTGCCATTTTTGATACAGCCAAACAGCATTAAATAAAGCTTTGACAGTCAAGGATATGAAATTAATCGATAAAAATTGAATAAAAGTTATGAAAGTCGATGTTAACTTCTGGAACTTCGCGCCAAAAATGTAGGATAAAAAGGGGTTTTCTGTAAAAATGAACATCAAATGAAAAATTGAATTTAGAACGTACTTTTTTAAATACCACAGCATTTTTAAAACCGGCCAGTAACGTGTACAAACGATTGAAACCTTTTTGGTATTGTATCTTTTTAAATATGAATGAAAATCAAAACCGCCCGTTTTTTTTGCAAATGAGTTTATTTAAAAGATTTAAAAAAAATGACAGCTCGCTGAGTTTCTTGCCGGATCTTCTCAGCTTGTGGCCGCGTTCCGATCCGGTAGTAGATTATTGTATTGTGTTCCAACGATGTGTAAATTTAACAACATGTAAATGCCCTTCAGGGGCTTATAAAATATAGCCGAGGCCGCGGGTGACGTGACCGGGGATTAGTCCGTCACCCGCCGAGAGGCCGACCGCGTGAGGAAAGACCGACGTCTTCCCCGAGGGGGGGACGTCGGTCGATGGGAGGGTACCCCGGGTAGGGGGTATTCCGTCGGGCCGACCACTGATGACAAGTAATCCTGCTCCAGTGGTCGGCCCAACGACGAAGGCGACGTGGTGTTCGGGTGGGTTGCGGGAGTTGCGTGCTTAAGCCCTTTGATATTATTAGAGGACGTTACCTTAGAAATTTTTCACGACACACACCGATAGTATAGGGGCTAGTGAATTATATTCTTACTCCGTTACAATATGGCATATATTTTTTTGTCACACTTTGTTTTTTTTTACTAGATCCATCCCAGGCAACAGATAAGTGGCGTGCGGCTTCATAATCTTCTCTATCGTCCTCATTAACAACTGGGTTGACTACAGACCAGACCCTGTGGCAAATACTGACAAACAGACATACAAAATTCATCAATTTTATATGATTGATATATATATGACAAGTCTATATAACATGTTCAATCAATGTCGTTTATTTTCAAGTACACGTCTGAAACAGTAGCTAAATATAGATATATTTTATAAATAATAAGATTAAATTGACAACCATATGATGATGATCACAGCTATTTTTTTTAATGCCTATGGTGGCAAACGAGCAAGCAGCATACCTGATGGTAAGTATAGTGTCGCACATGGACCTTCGCGATACCAGGGCCACAGCCAGACCGTTGCCTACCTTGAATAATATATTATACGTCTCATTGCTGAGCTAAAGCCTTCGTAGTCGCCATCATACAGCAAAAAATTCACCATCCTCCTTTTTTGCTCTTGATGCCGCCCTAGCCGAGGCCGCGGGTAACCGGACCGGGGAATTTAGTCCATCACCCGCGGAGAGGCTGACCGCGCGACGGCGACCGACGTCCCAAGATAGGGACCTCGAGAGATGAGTATACTCGAAAGGGTATTCCGTCGGGCCGACCACTGACGACAAGTCACCCTGCTCCGGTGGTCGGCCCAATAACGAAGGCGACGTGGGTACGGGTGGGTTATGGGCCCGCACGCCGTCCTTTCGTCGCCCCGGACGGAATGGACTCCGTAAGCGCTTACCATAGCCCACCCAAAAAAAAAAAAAAAAAAAGTGAAAAAAGAAAATCCCTCATTCATCCTCATATATGCATATAACATCTATGGAAGAGAAGGAAAACTCGACATAAAACTATATCAACACGTCTGACCAGCATGGCATAGTAAATCAATTTTCCCCCCATTGTTGAGGAGAGTCGAGCTCAACTATATATCTTAAGTGGAATGAGATCCCATAGGCGGCACCCGTAGTGAAAAAGTATTTTTATATAGACAATGTTTCATTAATATAACAATCTTGATCAATGTTTAAATTACAAGCAAATGACGTCATCTAGGTACTGAAATGATCTAATTGGGTGTGACACTTTGCCCTTTTGAATATAACCTTGACCGTCTCGAAAGTCACGGCAACCTAATATTTATGACAGTAATGCGTGTCTAAGAGTCTTAAATGTTTTTATACACGGTCTCGCTTTGCACTGTCAATTATTAGCTACAGCCGATATGTCTTTTTTTTAAATATATTTCATAATGAGTTTTGGCACTGACATTTTTCACGCTAATTTATAACACTTTCTTATTTATACGCTTTATACGATATTCTTCCTGTTGACTCCATTCCTCGTCCTTCTAACTTTAATTGTCTTCTCACTTATGTTAATTCTTCATTTGTATACATTTTAGCAAATTACATTAACACAAATAACATTAAATTATAGTTAGATTAATTAGCATCACCACAGACTAAAGGATACTTAATTAACAGCTTCTGTTTTTAACCCTTTTTTTTTTGTTTTATTTTTACTGTACATAGCTGCATTAGATTGTCATCCACGTGATTGTAGTCAAAAGTTATAATTTTTTAAAAAATAATTCCTCTCATATATCAGTTTTTTAGAATAATTCAACTAATCAACATATTGAAAATTCGAAAGCCAACAACTAAATTTATCTTGTAAATTTCTTAGATATCAGTGTCCTAATTCCTATAACTGTCAATCTAAATTGAGTAATTGGCGAAATTCTGTAAACACCATAATATAAAAAAAAAAAAAAAAAAAAATTTATACGCTTGCTCGATTTCGTCCGCGTGTAGATACTTTGGGCTAACGCTAACTTTAACATAAGACTTTGTTTACGTAGAATGTGAATATATTTTTACTGCGATGATTTTTGCCAACATATAACCGTTTACGCAGCGGAAGCTTTTGAAAGGGGAAAACCCGATTTTGAAACATTCTTCATTGGTGCTCCGCTCCTGTTGGTCTTAGCGTGATGATATATAGTCTATAGCCTTTCTCGATATAGGCTAGGCACTGAAAGATTTTTCAAATCGGACTAGTAGTTCCGGAGATTAACGCTTTCAAACAAACAAACTCTTCAGCTTTATATATTTATATTAGAATATTAGATACTCGTATATAACTTTCCGTGTGGTGACGGAGTTAGAATACCATTCACCGCCACTTGCCCGTGGGTGTCGTAAAAGACGACTAAGGTATATAATATGCAGATAGCTTATATGTAATAAGAAGGAAAACTTGTAATAAAACCTCAACACGTCTGACCAGCGCGGTATAGTAGGCTCCTCCTATTGTGGAGGATGGTCAAGCCCAACAGTGGAACTTACGTGGACTGAGATGATGACGATAGTTATTTGTCAATTTAATGAAATATTTCAATTCGTTATTACATACTTCAAAATGTCTGTTTATTTTGAAATTTCGTTGATAGATAGGATAGAATAACTTCACAACATATTGAACAACTGATATTATATCGGTTATTCTAACATTTGTATCCATAACCGTATCCATATCCATATCCGTATCCATATAGTATCCAGATCCAGAACTTCATATCCATAACATCTGTACACCCTAGTATATATACATTTAGTCATGCATCTATGATAATTATTCTAATCTTGTCTATGTACCTACACCTATGACTATCTTTTTCAAAGGCAATCATAAAATCGTGACTGATTCAACATTGGCACTACGGTTTTAGTCACAGAAAAATTAATAAGATAGAACGGCCATGTGGGCGGGGCAAGCGTGCCACAATTGCGATCAAACGGTCTTAATATTGACGAAATTCGTTTTACCGGTTCTTAGTTGCGCTCATATAGTGACCTTGAACGAAGCTCCGACAAAAAAGAGAAATATGCCGTCTTGCGCTGTTACAACGCGTCGAAAAAGAAGTCAGTTGCATCGTTATAGTCTAAGAAGGCATTTATTTTCATCGTTAAGTCCATAAACTTATTAATTCAGTGATATTTCTTAATTTTATGAAAGTATTATGTCGTTTATAAAGAAAAATTATGAAATCGCAAAAAGAGCCAAACATTATACATCGTCTGCTACACATGGATATCACCTTTTATTAGTCCAGCAACCGCGCAATGTACTGCGTTCAATGCTATATCACTAAGAACCGCCTTACTAGCGTGGTAGTATACGTTTTCATTCAAAACATTGACGTCGATCCACGCGTATCGATAGTGCTGTCCAACATACTATAAGTTATCGATTTCAATAATTAGCTATGTGTTAATTTTATCATATAAATAAATATTTTTAACACTTTTAATTTAGTGATCGTTTTATATAATTATATTAACAATATTTAAATAGGTATTTAAAAATCAATTATTCTGGTATACATTACCCACTTAATTTATCTTGTATATCTATAGTACATTCTTGTATATTTTCCGCGTGGTGACGGAGTAAGAATACAATTCACTTTTCGTAAGTGTTGAATTTTTATTCCAAGAAATGTTGACATGATAGTCATCATCTCGGCTTATATAAGTTCCACTGCTGCGCTTGAGCCTCCTCCGCAATTATAGGCAAATTTACCTTACTATACTATAGTAGTCAGACAGGTTAGTATAGGGTTTTGTTTTGAGTTTCTCTTCTCTTGCATAGATGTTATATGCTTACTATATCTCTTAGTCGTCTCAATATATTAGGATGGGACATCCGCGGGTAAGATACGGAGTGGTGATTGGTATTCTTATTCCGTCACCACACGGACAATGTTAGTACATTTTTGTGTACAATAAACAAAAATGTACTAACAAGTAGCAGTACCAGTATATCTAAAAAAATAAATAACTGTTTTGTTTTTTAAGTTAAATAATAACACCAATAAAAATAAACCGAATTTCAATAAAAAATAATATTTTAACATATTTTAAGAATGATATCTGATGCTTACGCGAGCACTACACATTGTAAATAAAACTACTTATACGGATTATATCACGTTTGTATTTGATTGCCCGATGTTTCGAATACTTTACAGCATTCCTGGTCACGGGCGGTCTAAGATGTCTGACGTCCAAACAAGTCAACGTTATTACAGACGTCCATGGCCCCCGTCGCAGAGACCGTCTGAAACCATCCACAGTTGAGCGCCTCCCTGCAGTACTACCTTATGTGAAAGGAGTCACTGACAAGATTGGCTTCATCCTGAAACGGGCTTCCATAAAAACATATTTTAAGCCACTCAAGAGGATTAGTCAATTCTTGCCACCTGTCAAGTGCCAGATCCCTCTACAAGATGCAGGAGTTTATAAACTTGACTGTGGTCTCTTTTTAATACATTTTAATTGTATCTTATGTACTGGTGTGTACCATATATGGGAACAATATAATATACAAATCGTTACTCGCTTACGTAATTAATTATAGCACTTAAATTTTCTGTCACCTATACAGAGTGTAGTGAGGAGTATTTTATTTGCATGATTTTACTGTTAAATTACTGACTTGCATTACAAATAACGTCAACATATCACACAAGTGCTTAATTTAAAGACATTAATATTTTTGTTTCGATAAAACAGGCTAAATAAATATCGTGTAGTATATTGACCATGGCAAGCAATAGCGTACATGTGCTTTTTTATATGTGGGTATACGTTGCCTACAGAACTTAGTTATAATTTGTGTACCAACTGCAGCTTCGAGATTGATGTGTGTGTTATGTTAGTGTGTAAAATTGTTGTAAGCATAGACCTTGCATATTTGTTAACACTAGCGGGAGGGGGCAATTATGCCACACTGGTTTTCGAACAAAATCAGCCGAATGGCCTTTCTAAAGTATTAATATTTCTGTGGTTTTAGTACCTATACTCGTTCCAACCATTTATTTTACTTTTGACACATGCTTTAGGACGTAACTGTTTCATTATACGCAATTATTAACTTTGAAACGAGTGAACAGAGAAATATATAAACTGCCCAATAATATTTATATATCTTAATTATTACCCACTAAATACATTAATATGCCGTAAATAGCTCTATTCATAAAATTTAAGTGATAATTCATTTCCGTTATAAAAAAGTTACGTTCTATCGCATCTAGTGACAGGATCAAAAGTATTCGGTGCAGACTAATGAATCGCAAATAATCGATTACACTTATTTGCAGTTAAGTCAGCTGACAACTGAGTTTTGAATTGTTGTAATAGACAACACGTTAAAATTGTATCAGGGAGATATAAAAATCTTCTCATCATACCTATAACATGAAATAAAACAACCAAAATATTTTAATATTATTTTATTATAACGAATCGTCGGATTCTTCATACGAACTCGAATCGTCGCTTGAATCATCTGCAGTGTTTATTATTAACTCTTGTGTAGGTATGTTGTCAAATTCAATTTCCCGATCCCAATCAGAGAATATTATATTTTTTGTCTTGTTGACGACACTCGCCCAGTTTTCAGGCGTCACACTAGCACATGCGTTTTTTAAAAGTTCAAGCATTTTATTTGCTGTGAAAGGAGGAGTTGTATTGTTTCTTGCGGCGTGTCCTTTGACTTGTGCCCAGATCATTTCAATTGGATTCTATTGACAGTGGTACGGAGGAATTCTGATTACAACATGCCCATATTCTGCTGCCATTTCGTCGATGACATATCATTTTGGCTGCTTTTTACTTTTTAATATTTTAAGTAATTCTACTTTTAGTAGGGATTCGTCCACATCTTCCCCATTATCACGAAGCCAGTTTATAATCTCGTGTTTTTTGTTGGCCTGTTTTGGCATTTTATTAATTTGGCTGATAGGGTGCATTATCAATAAATATTGTTGATGGCTCTTCAAGTGATGTAAGCATTTCTCTGAACCACTTTTCATACACGTCCGCATTCATCTCCTCATGATAGTCTCCTGTTTTTTTTTATTTGAACGCTAACAGAGCGTCTGTTACAAATCCCTTTGTAGTTCCCGCATGGCAAATGATGAGGCGTTCACCTTTCTCCATTGGCACTGCAGAAGTAGAAGCAGCAGTATCGTCAGTCCAACCTATTGGTATGGAATGATTGGCATTGAGCCAAGATTCATCTGTGAAAACGACATTCGACCAGTCTTCTATTTTCTTCGCTTGTCTTAAAAATTCACAGCGAGACAAGGCTATATCACGACGTTCCATTAAAATTTTTCTTTTGTCGGATTTCTTATACAAGAACCCGATTTGGTGCAGCACCTTTGACAAAGAAGATTTTTGACCACGAAACAAGCCACAATTTCGTAGAGACGCTACTAATTTTTTCAAAGTAGGAATCTCTTTGCTTGTGTAATAATTGTATATATGACGACGAATAGCATCAGTATCAAAACTGTCAATTGCTGTCACTTTACGGGGCTGACGTTTTTTTTGGGGGAAAAAACTTGTTCTGTTCAATACCACTACTACCATAGGCTTCTTTAGTGATTTTCGCCACCGTTGGAGCACTAATACCTAATGCTGCTGCAACACGGTCTCTAACTTGGGTTACTGGTATAAGGAATCCGCCATTGCGGCTTTCCTTTTCAAAAACTTCACGAAGCCGCAGCACTAACTCTCTGAATTGTCCTTTAAGCACCATACCTTTCGGCATTTTGCAAGTAAAATCTTACTGGGAGGAACAATACGCTCAACTCAATCAAAGTAAGAACAATGAAATCAATACGGTGGAATATAAATACTCAACACAGCGTATGAAAAATATGAAAGAGCACTCAGCGAACAGAAACGTGACTAGCACGGGAGTCTTGTTGCGAGTGACAGACAACACAACAAAATGGCGTCGCCGGCGCGCCGTACAGTGTTGCCAATTCGGCTTAAAAAAAAGGGGTAGGCTGGATGAGAAAATTAGTGATTTACTACCGCAGACGAGGGCGCCATTGTCTCTAAGTAAAGTTTGGAGCAGCGGACCCCGCTTAATGGAAAAATGCTTCATAAAGTAGTTATTTTTTATTTTGCAAAGTACAAAGTAAAATATTTTGGGAGGACTGAATTAGTGGGTATGCAAAAATTAATGTGCCCAAATAACAAATATATTTACAGAAGTGAAGTTTTTAAATAATATGAAATATGTATTTAAGCAAAAATAAAATATCCGTGTTAAATCAATTAAAAGTTCTTCCTGACTAAAATCGATTATTACAAAACATAGTATCCGTAATACATTGGTACAACACTAATTGATCAGAATTCGACCTGCCAAAAGTAAAATAAATGATTGGAACGAGTATAATGCCTTGTATAATGTAAAATTATGTGGAATACACTATCGACAGACGTCTGTCTACAGCGGCGGGCCGGTCCATCCGGGGTAGCACCATACTCTCGCAAAAAATTACAATTACTACACCATGATGGTCAGATATGTTGTTTTCCTTTAGTCGTCTTTTACGACATCCACGGTCAAGATATGGGGTGTTGAATTGTATTCTTACTACGTCAACACATAAAAATTCATGCTTATCACGAGCTATATCATATTATCTATAGAAAATACCCATAATTCTTGTTTAGAAACACGACAATTTAATTAAAAAAGGAGCCGTAGAAATAATTTTCAATTACTTTCGAACTATGTAGTGAGATAACAAATACACATAATTGTTTTTTAATTGAAATGCGTTCGGAAACGAATCGCTTTTTTAACATCACGCCTGGCTATTTGAGCCACAAATCTATGTACATCGACACTAATATTATATAGAGGAAAAATTAGTTTTTTTTTTATTGCAAACGGTGGCAAACGAGCAAACAGTACACCTGATGGCAAGTGTTGCTGCCGCTCATGGACCTTTACAAGGCCGTTGCCTACCGCGAAGAAAGCGAAGGGAGTGTGAATGCGTGCATTGAGGCTCGGTGATACCAAGGGCACCACCAAAACCCTCCACACGCAATTACCCTCAGAAAATTGGGCTTCCAGTGTTTTTTATGTTTGTAATGAATAAATTCAAAATCTATTGGACGGATTTCGATAACTCTTTCACCATTAGAATGCTACATTTCATATTAAAAATTTTATACATACATACAATTATAAGGTGTATATGGTAATCTAGGATATATTTTATCTCGGTATTCCCACGGGAACGGGAACTACGCGGGTAAGGCGACTGAAACCGAAGCGAAGCGAGGACGGGTTGCTAGTTAGTAGTATAATAGTGGCACATTGTTTTGAAGTCGGTTTATTTATTTTAAACAAAACTATTTTTACGTATTTTAAATACAAATGCGATAAAATCCGTAAAGACAGGTTTAATACAAATGTAATACTTGTTTTTTTCTTGGGGTGGGCTACGGTCAGCGTACCCGGCACCCGGCTCCGTCCGGGGCGACAGAGGGTGACGTGCGGCCCTGTAATCCACCCAAAAGCACGTCGTCTTCGTCGTTGGGCCGACCACTGATACAGAGTTCCTTAACTTCAGTGGTCGGCCCGACAGAATACCCTGAGGGAGTACCCTCTCCCATCGACGTCCCATCTTACTCGGGACGCCGATCGCCGTCGCGAGGCTAACCTCTCCGCATGTGCCGGACTAAATCCCCGGTCCGGTTACCGAAATATGTAATACTTGCGTAAGCAGCAGAAAACATAGTGTAATATTTAAGTTTATTTATTGGTGTTTTTTTTTCTGTTTAGTAATTTAAAATCTGAGTAAGCGTTTCTTTTTTTTTTGTCGGTTATAGTTTCAGCCGTTCGGGGTGATAGATTTTTTTAAGCCTACCTGTGCATGGCGAACTGATTCTACGACCGACTATCCTAGCGCGGACATTGTCTAGATCAGGGATGGGCAAAGTACGGCCCGCGGGCCAACTCCGGCCCGCGAAAGTATTTAATCCGGCCCGCCGAGAGTCCATCCATCCTAAATATTCTAGTCAGCATTTAGTCGCGACAAATAAAATCTGACGTTTATAATTAAAAATCTTCGAATTTATAATGAAAGCCAATTCGTCAGGGGTGTTTTGAGCTTTCATTATCTCATAATTAACTTGCCATAATTATAATTATCTCGGCAGTCTGTCATAGGTATTAGTTTATTTATTGAAAATTCCATTCTATTCACCCATCGGTGAAGGTAAACTAGCCGCGTAGTTCATGTGTTGGGAAATACGGGGCGCAAAGCGTGGTGAACTGTGAGGCGCAAGCGACGGGGGCGAGAACGGAAAACTCAATCAGAAACCGATTGACTGATGAACACCTTTTCGCACTGCTGAAAGTTGCTTCGTCACAGATGAAACCTACTTTCGAAATCTTATGGAAAATTAAAAACAATTCCATATGTCTCACAAGCTTAACAAGGCGTAAAAGTAAAGGGTATTTTGTTTATTAAAAAGCTTTAGTACAAAATGCATTTTTCTATAATTCTGGCCCTCCTCTAGAATTTCTTAAACTTTGTGGATCGCCATTAAAAAAGTTTGCTCGTCACTGGTCTAGATGATGTATGTGAGTTAAATTTAATGAATAACAAATTAAAATTAATAAATAACGAGTTAAAACTAATAAATAACGAATTTAAATGAATAAATATCTTGTCTGTGTCCCTTTAATAGTGATATTGTGTTTGTAATCACACACACGGACAAAGATATATTTCTATGTGTGCAATATATGTGTGCATATTGTTTCAGCAAGGCATAGGAGTGGAATTGGTACGCGCGCTTGACAGCAACCCCCCGAACATCTCCAACGTCTTCTGCGAGTGCGACTCCAAAGATGATGTCGTAAGTACATATAGACTTTATTTAATAAAAAATATATTTCATAAATATTTTATAGACTAAATATTAAAATACTAGCTGACTCGGCGAACTTCGTACTGCCATAATTTTTTTCGTAAATATACTATCTAAATCTCCGAAAACATACTCTGTCTACAGCTGTCATTTTTTTTTGTTATTACATGTCAGATGCGTTTTCGTTATATGCGTTTCATAGTGACTTGTATTCTCTTTGACGTTTTATGTTACGTTACACGGGAACGCAATCGAACGGGATAAAAAGTATCCTATGTCCGTCTCCTGGAACTTAGCTACCTCAAGACCAATTTTTAGCCAAATCTGTACATCAGTTCTTGAGTTATAAATAGTGTAACACGACTTTTTTTTATATATATAGATTAGTGAATTAGGCGATCCATAGCGGCAATCCATTTTTATTATAATTATAGAATGGAAGGAAGGAAGGGAGACCCACCACTTTCCCATGGTAATCAATATACCGCACACCACATTAGAAGGAATACGGGATAGGATTAAGGTTTTTGATTGGGCGTCACACAGCTTTGATTGGCATCACACAGCTTTCATCGGTGTCACACAGCTTTGATCGGTGTCACACAGCTTTGATCGGTGTCACACAGCTTAGTCTTAGTAAGCTGTATGACAAAGTACCTTCCTTCCATTTTAAAATTAAATATTAAAATATTTGTTGAAGAATAATACTTCTGAATAAAATCGTTAACGCTTTTTCTCTGGGGCTCATGGATTCATCTCACCTCATATATCTGTTACTGCTGTACCACGCTGGTGAGACGTGTTGCTATAGGTTTTTATTTAGAGTTTTCTTTATTTTGCATAGATGTTACAGGCATTCTTTTAGTCGTCTTTTACGACACCCATGGTCAAGAAAAGGGGTGATGAAATGTATAAATTCTTCGTCATCATCATCTCAGTTCATATACACTGTTGGCACTCGAGCCTCAACGCAATAGGAGAAAAATCGACCTTACTATACCACGCTTGTCAGCCGTGTTGGCATAGAATCTTCCTTTTCTTGCATAGATGTTATAAACATATTATATCCCTAAGTTTTCGTGTGGTGACGGAGTAAGAATACAATTCACCACTACCTATCTTGCCCGTGGGTGTCGTAAAAAACGACTAAGGGATATAATATGCACATAACATCTGTGCAAGAGAAGGAAAAAAAAAGCCTATACCAACATGTCTGGCCAGCATGGTATAGTAGGTCAAATTCCCTCCCATTGTGGAGGAGGCCCGAGCCTAACCGTAGGACGTATGTGAGCTGCGATGATGACGATGATGATATCCCTAAGTGGTCTTTTACAACATCCACGGGCAAGATAGGGAATGGTGAATTGTATTCTTATTTCGTCACCATACGGTAAATGAGTGTAATATTTCTAAATTGACGTTTATCAACTGAGAATAGTAATGTATGCAATCCGTTTAACGTAATCATAACATCCGTCAAAATAAATTGAATTGTTCCGTGCAACGGAACGTTGCAGTTCAATGTGCTTAAATTATTAATTTCTTAATTTTGTTCGATAGTAAGGGGGCGTCCATAAATTACGTGAGGTGTTTTTTTAAATTTTCTGTAACTCCCTCCCCCCTCCCCCATCCCCCAATCTCAGGTGAGATTTTTCAAAATGTGGGTTTCTTACGTAAACGCGTTGGAGCAGGTACTCAGATTACAAATTTAAAACCTCAGCTGCACATCTATCTTATTTTATAGTTATTTATATATGGTATAACATCGAAGTATGAATGAAATTATTTTCTTTCGAACCAATTAGTGAATGATCTTATCGTATTACGATTACGCTTAAGATTAAATCTTAAGCATGTACAATCTGGATTAAACGGACCAAAATAGTATAATTTTTTTTTGTTTCAATCAGAAAAAAAAATTGCGTGATATTTGCCGAGACCCCCCCCTCTCTCCAACGTAAGATTAGATGAGATTTGACTCGATCCCCTCCCCTCTTAAACATCTCACGTATTTTATGAACGCCCCCTAATTTGGTTATTTTCACGCAGAAAAAATATTGCAAAATATAAATTATATAGTATTTGATGCTCTTTCGTATGGTGGCTCATCACGACATAGGCTCTATGAAAAGTACTCGAGTATACTTTAAGGTATCGATACTACTCATGAATACAATATCGATACTTTTTATTCGATTCCGTGTTCCTACTGATATACGTCCCAGAAAAAAGAAAGAAGTTAGGATTGGTAGATATATATGTATTACAATGGTTCCCAACCAGTGTTCCGTGGACCACCAGTGATCCGCAGAAGCTAAAATATGGTCCGCGAATAATTATTTATTACACAATGTGTGCGCTTACGCCCCTCTGTCGCCCCGGACGGAGTAGTGCGAGGAGCGCGCGACCGCAGCCCACACAAAAAAAAAATAAAAAAAAAAGCTCAAAAATCATAATAATACAAAATAAGTTTATCATAAAAATATTATTATTTCTTTATATGTAATTTCCTATTGAGTTTTTAATTAAACTTTTAGTTTGATTATTACAGTTTATTTTTATTATACTTACATAGTGGTCCTTGCTAACAAGAATAATACAAAAGTGATCACTGACCAAAAGAGGTTGGGAACCCCCTGACGTGTTAGAACATCACAAGACAGTTCGTCTAGCATTTTGCGTAGAACTTTAAGAGCAAATCTTTGCAATTTGAATTATTTAATAATTTTAAAGTAAAAAGACTAAAAATGAAGCAACTAAATCGCTTTACTTACTATGGGACACCCGGATTTGAACCGGGGGCCTATCGATCTGCAGTCGATTGCTCTACCACTGAGCTATATCCCCACGTTTGGAACACGTCCAAATAAAGCTCTACATTATCAGTTTCAAATAGTATGCGTAGGACGACAACCAGTTACGCAGGATCCCTAACTTAGTTTTATGTTAGCTTTCTATTATTAACATTGAGAGGTCTTTATAAATAAGATGTTTTCTGTTACTGTATTGATCGTTGAACTTGCTTATCTGCAGAGACTATTTTTGTTATAACCCATTGTTCTCTTTGCGCAAGCTAATTTATTTTTCTGTAGTCATAACGAAGAAATATCGCTGTAATCAAAAACATAAAGTTTCCTTAGATTTGCTATGCTCATATAAAATTTTTGTCCGTGTGATGACGGAGTAAGAATACAATTCATCACCTCAACCCCTATTATTGCTATTGGGTGTCGTAAAAGACGACTAAGGGATATAATTTGCATTTAACATCTATGCAAGAGAAAGAAAACTCGAAACAAAGATCAACAAACTGGTCTGACTAGCGTGTTATAATTGGTCATTTTCTCATATTGGAGGAGGCCCAAGCCCAACAGTGGGACGTATATGGGCTGAGGTGATGTTGAAAATGCGATGATGACGATAGCATCATTGTTCTCATCATCGTCGTGCTCTTATCCTAATTACTTGGGGTCGACTTTTCTTTAAGAGTACCCTTTTTTTTTTTGGGACTAATCCCACCACACATTCCCACCACTGTAACTCCTGTAAGCCAGGATCCACAATGGTCTCCGTATAAGACACTGAGGTTTGACCCTCAGGAAGTCCCGGGAATCGCTTTTAATTGTCTTGGGACCCGCAACAAATTTAATTAGAAAAGAAAACAGGAGGAGTTGGAAAGATTCCACTTCCCTCCTATGCAAAGCGGGAGACATGAAGCAAAGTTGGCCGATAAGCCAGTAATCCTTAAAAGGACAAAAACTATTTTTATTATACGCGCTAACTGAATTCGCACTGCATCGAGCGGAGGGGAGGAGGGAAGAGTACCCTTTAGCAAAAGTTATTGACAATAGTTTTATAGACCAACCGCCTACGACATTTCCTAGGCCAGCGCCTACCAGAGGCGTAACTATACCACCTGGGGCCCGTGGCAAATTTTTTGATGAGGCTCTATCAGTAAAAACCCTCACTTTGTACTTAGCTAAAATAAATGTTATATAAGTCAGGTACAATTCTACTCTATTCATAATCGATTCGATACCGATACCAGTATCATCGGTACTTTTCAATCGATACTGATTGAGTACCGATACGGTATCGATACCTAGATGATATCCATCCCTAGGCATTTTGGACCGGGGCCCTCACGGGTCGGGGATCGGGGCCCTCTCGGGTTGGGGGCCCGTGGCATTTTACCAGCCCTGCCACCCTATAGTTACGCCACTGGCGCCTACTATAAAGAAAGTTAACAGTATGAATGCGTACAATGAGATTCGGTGATACTAAAGGCATCACCAAATCCCACCACATACAAACACTCTCAGAAACAGCTTCCGGTTTACTCGCTCAACGAACGAAGTGCATTAACAAATTGCTAGTACTCAGACATTGATTTTCTTTTCTGCGGTACCGCCACGAAATGATCAGCCCCAGGGCCGGCCCGCCCATACGGCGAACAGAGCAGTCGCTCCAGGCGCCAAATCCTAAGGGGCGCCTAAATGGTTCCATAATTACTTTACACTCACAATTGGTATAGGTATATATTATTAGAAGCAAACGGGAGAGACGCCATAACTTTTTGGGAGTGGTAGGACCACACTGTCGACAGTTATCTGTCTACAGCCGCGGGCCGGTCCGTCCGGGGCAGTACCATGCTCTCGCAGAAAATCGACGTCTGAGTAGTAGCAATTTGTTACTGCGCTTCGTTCGGTGAACGAGAGAGCCGGAAGCCCAACTTTCTGAGGGTGATTGCGTGTGGAGGGTTTTGGTGGTGCCCTTGGTATCACCGAGCCTCAATGCACGCATTCACACTCCCTTCGCTTTCTTCGCGGTAGGCAACGGCCTTGTAAAGGTCCATGAGCGGCAGCAACACTTACCATTAGGTGTACTGTTTGCTCGATTGCCACCGTCTGCAATAAAAAAAAAAGAAATTGGATCTCGCTCCATTCTAAAAATTACTTCTCTGCTCCTAACATATATCAATACTAATATTATAAATGCGAAAGTAAGGATGTTTGTTTGTTTGTTTGTAACGCTTTCACGCTTAAATCACCGAGGCGATTTCAAAAATTCTTTCACTAATGGAAAGCTATATCAGGGAGTAACATAGGCTATATTTTATCCCGATATTCCCCGATATGCTGCGGGTAAAGCGACTGAAACCGAAGCGAAGCGAGGGCGGGTTGCTAGTCTTACATATATGGTAAATAGTTTTTTTTTGGCACTTATGGTAAATGCTTTTACGCAAATAGTTTTAGGCGGACGTCAAGCTTCGTTGAGAATGTAATATTTGACCAAATCGATGGCTCCTACGAATAGTGAGTCATCTGAAAAATTCCAATTTCACAGGGGAGCGTGTCAAAGATAAAATGTTTACATTTTTTCAAATTCGTGTTCTAGGATTTTTAAGTTTTTGTATTGATTACGACGTGATTCATTGGACATGTAAACGGGATCAAACCGTTCTTTAGAGAGGTCAAATATCTTAGGAAACAACAAGGATCCAGCCAAATATTTACGATTTGTATCTTTGCGGGTGTAATGAGCTTCCACAGGTGAAAAAACTTTAATGATTTTCTGCAATGTTTTTTTTTTTATTTTTATGACCGAGATTGATAAATAAGGTTATTTTTTATCATTTCATCAAAAGAGTTAAAATACCTAAAAATGTTGGATCAAAATGGTAACAGATGGAATTGGCTCAAGTTGATTTAAAGCTCTTGGCCGTCGTCAGGTCTTGAGCTCAAGCCTTCCCCACAATAGGAGGGATATTTATATATATCTATCTACCTATCTATTGCAACTAATCCTAAAGCTTACATATAGGTCCCTTAAGCTCTGTTTAGCTCTGTATTGCTGCGTTTCACGTAGTTATACATCCTCTCGTTTACTGGTTTATTAGCCTACTTTGTTTCATGTCGACCACTTTGCATAGGAGGGAAGTAAAATCTTTCCAACTTCTCCTGTTTTTCTTTTCTAATTTTTGTTTCGCGTTCCAATTCCCCGCGACAATTAAAAGCGTTAACCGGGACTTCCTAAAAATCAAACCTTGGTGTCTTACACGGGGATCATAGTGGATCCTTACAGTGGATGGCCTACAGGAGTTGCAGTGGTGGACAGACTAATCGTCTAAAAAAAATAAAATATATATATGCTACTACATAAAATAGATTTAAATAAAATGTCCTATAGAAAAGAAAAAAATATTGCTTGTCATGATTACTTTCATAAAGGAAAGATTTGAAAGCCATAAAGAAGCTAACGGATGCCGGAAAATCTAATATCCGACGAGACTTCGATGAATTTATCGTAACTTTTGATGTTAAATATACATTTTTATAGCTAATATAAAACCGGCTATTGGACACGAAGTGTTGAACATTTCTCATTTCTATTTCATCCGCCTATCATCGTATTCATCGTGCTTCCTCTCCATAGCTATTGGACCGCTGGTACCGATTCCTTTATATCCAGGGACATCATCACAGCTCATATATGTTCCACTGCTGGACTCGAGCCTCTTTCAAAATGGGAGCGAATCGACGTACTATACCATGATCAGACGGATTGGCATAGAGTTTTATTTCGAGTTTTATTTTCTTGCATAGATGCTGCATATTGTAATGTAAGTCGTCTTTTATGACACCCACAGGCAAAATATGTGGTGGTGAATGGTATTCTTAGTCCGTCACCACACGGAATGTATAACGTATGTTATTATACCCAATTATTTATTTATATGTACTTTGAAAGAAAAGTTACATATTGAGTCGTTGCCGTGTGGTGACGGAGTAAGAATACAATTAACCACCGGTGATGTCGTAAAAGACGACTATAGTTGTCACAAAATAAGAGGCCCGTTTTGACATTTGGTCTTACCGATGTAATCAGTGATGAAGAATACGACTCGGTACTCGATACTCACGATAAATCGATTCGAGTTTGCATGAGTATATAATCGATTTGAATATCTATTGTAAAGTGCATTGGATGGAAAGTTCTGATTTGAAAATTTTACTTAAACTGTGATATTGTAGGTATTTTGAAATGATACGATGTTACGAATGGTTATTTTTCTATCATTTAATATTTTTGTTACAATAACATTCACTCAATCACAAAAATATCGGAGAAAAAGTGAATCTTCAATCAATCCTTTTCTTAAGATGATGAGCCAAAATTGTCAATTGAACTATCGTCACCCATATTTATTTCATTTTCATATTGTCAATATTGACGTCTCGAATTTACAGTAAAAATCACTAGGCAGCTGGTGAAATTATGTAATTAGTTGGTCTAAATACTAGTATTAAAATTAATAACACCGGTTAAGTACGAGTCTGCCTTAAAAAATATATCTTGATCGATTTATTTTTCCTTAACCGATTATTAATAGTCTGTGGATAATTTGAAAAAATCGTTATGCCACAGCACTTAGCCCAGTGGGCGGTACCCGTCAATCTATACCAAAACATTTCGGTCGGTAAAAAATAGAAGACTTCTTGGGCGTGAACTGTCAAAACGGGCTTTTTATTTTGTGACAACTATGTGATATAATACGCTTATAACATCTACGCAAGAGAGGAAAAACTCGAAACAATACCCTATACCAACATGTCTGACCATTGACGACAAGTCACATCTGCTCCGGTGGTCGGTCCAACAACGAGGTGACGTGGGTACGGGTGGGTTATGGGCCCGCGCGCCGTCCTTTCATCGCCCCGGCCGGACTGAACCGCCTGTGCGCTTACCATAGCCCACCCATAAAAAAAATGCCAACCTGTCTGAACAGCATGATATAGTAAGGTCAATTTCCCTCCTATTGTAGTGGAAGATCGACCCAGCAGTGGGACGTATATGAGCCGGTATGATGATGAAGACATTTTTTAAGATGTTTTTTTTTTAATTCTAGACCATTACGTGTGACTGTGAGGCAACCCCGGCGTTCCAGGTTAAATCCTTCAGCCAGCGTGGTGAGAAGGTGGAAGTGTCGCATTATAGAGTGAACGTCAATAGGTAAGACTTTTTGACTGACTACACAAAACGTAATAGCTTGTTAATCATATACAGTAAAACCCGTTTAAGACGATTTCGCAGGGATCCGACCAAAAACGCGTCTTAGGCGGGAAAGCGTATTATGCACGAAAGGGGAAAAACGTGCCATTATTATTTATTATATTCTATTATTATTTTGAATACCTACGTATTGAATTGCTGTGTGGTAGCGGCTTCGAATACTACCAACCCTTGCTTTGCTCGTGGGTGTCGTAAAAGACGACTAAGAGCCCTAGATTGACCCGGACCAACTCCATCTGGTACCATTTGGGTCAACGATTACATTCCCAAGGAGGGTTGACGTCAGGCAGGCGGCCGGTCATAAAAGTCATTGCCGAAACTTTTTGCAATATGTCAAAATAGATGACATATTGCGTCGACCCCAAGTAATTGGGATAAGAGCAAGATGATGATGATGATGATGATGAATTGAACATTTAAAAATTACCTAAATAAAATGTTGTTTATTTTCTTTATTTAATATACTTACTACTAGATACATTTTTAAATATCAAAAAATAAAAAATATTTACAAATATAAAAAAAATGTTGTTTATTATTATTACGTTACTTAAAGTAATCACTTATTTTAGTTTGACAAAAAGATTTTGAGGCATTAGCAATTACAATATTTTCAACGTAATTTAATTTTCGCAGTGCATCTTCATTTGATTCAAAGAAGTTACGTCACGTTACGTTACGTTAGCGTCTTAAATCATTAACTGCTGATAATGCCTGGGTATGTGATAAAATCGGAGTTGACTCGGCTTCTTCTTGGGCATTATCACTTAGGGTCGTTCGACAGTCGTCACTTCGTCAGTCGCTGGCCGCTGCCGCAAGGGGTAATATGTGTATTTGAGTGTCACGTGTTGGCGTATTAAACGGGATGACGATCGTATTAGCGTTAAGAAATGTATGAAAACATGACTCAAGTTGCTGGGACCGACGCAAAATGGCGTATTATGCGAGAAATCGTATTAAACGTGATCGTATTAAACGGGTGCTACTGTATTCTTATATCAGTATATTCAAGAAGGGTTTTCATCAATATTGTATAAGTTTTGGCAATATTCTGTAAAAGTTTGAGCAATAGTTATGACCGGCCACATATTAATACATGTACAACGCTGAGGCCCAAGCAAACTCCCACTATGTCTTGATAAACACGAGTAAAGGGGATACGAAACAGAGCACAAAGAAAACCACGAATATAAGAAACACTGTATAATACTTCCTATCTAATTTTCTCCCACGTTAAATCTTATGAATTTATGTGTCTGTCTCTTTTTACTGTCGCTTTTTTGTTTCATTTACTTTCACAAGGAAACTAAAGAAGTTTTAGCTTAAAAAAATGTCATAAGATAGGATTTGGCCCAGCTCGATTATAAAATAAAACAAGTATAAGTATTAATTATATTATTGTTTGTGTTTCAGATTCCGCGCACGTTTAAACGTTGTATGCGTGACAGATAAACTAACAGGCGAGTTAAAATGCGATGGGTGGCCGGAAGTTAAAGTAGCTTTGGCGCCAGTTGGTGCCTTAAGGCCTAACGCCACTGAAAGCAATCTTCAAAATGCTATCAGGTAATTTGATCTCTTCTATTATAGACTTAGTTATAGCTTCTATTTAAGCTTTTTTGGATTGCACAGATGGCGTAGTGGTTAAGATTTACAGTGTCCTGGGTTCGATTCCCAAGTAGGACAATACTTTGTGCGATCCACATATTATTGTTCTGAACGTGGGTGTAATTTGTGTCTACCTTTGTGGAGGAAGCTTGAGCCCAGCAGTGGGACGTATATTTGTTGTGATCTAGATCTAAATATCTGGGTCAACAGAAGGACTTCGCGGAGCCCTATAATCCTGCCGCCCTGTTCTCTTTCCGTCTATTCAATGGATCACCCCTTAACATCGGTGCCCGAAGTTTAGTCTGATAAAAAGACAGAAACAGAAAATAAATATGGGATAAGATGGACAAAAGCCTAGTAAATAGGTTGTGAATCTTGATTTGATGGCAATAGTACCATTAAAAAAAGGTTTAATATATTGCTGGCTAGTCATACAGACATTATAAAGATTTTATTTTTAGAAAAACTTAACAAATTTTGCTCGTCTTGTGATTCAAACTCATTTCCACTATAGGTTCCACTACTTACATGTATATTCCACTGGCACAATCCATTAACAGCTCATAACTCTTGGATATGGGCCTTGCCGCAAGGGAGATACTGATATAATAGCCAGTTATTATTATTAAGAGTTTTAGGTTATAATAATAATAATAATTTCATTTATTTAAGTAACAAGGACTCATTTTGTTAGTAATACTTAATCTACGGTTGTTAGTAAACATATTAAATATTCGAAAAATCAATTATAATTACAAAAACAATATGCGAATACATTAAAATAAAATAAATTATTAGATAAATCACTGTTGCCTCACTCCATGAGAGATCGCACAGCAATGATTTACATATATGCAGTCCAGCCAACTTGCAACCATGGCCAGGATGCTGTTTGAGCTAGCCCGCATCCTACGCACTAAGGATGCGCACCTTTTGCGCATTGTGGTGTAAAAGCAATCTACACGAGCCTCAGCGAACAACCCCGAAGCGCTGCAGAAGCGGGGCAGCCCCAACAACACCCTGAACGCGTTGTTATATTGGATACGGAGAGCACTGTAAGATTTTTGAGTATATCTAGCCCACAGGCTGCAAGTGTAGAATGATGTACAATTGGATCTAAACAGGGTAATTTTCACCTGTGTTATACATCGTGCAAACCTGCGAACTATCATGTTCGCTCTCACTGACAGCGCCCTCCGCTCCCTTTCCAGTGGGCCTACTGTTGAAATCAATTCTAATTTCGAATCGGATTCAATTTCAATTTCACCAAACTTATATTTGGTACTCTTAAACAAAATCGAGAATGAATTCTTCGCATTTGTCGTTGTTATTTTCACCAACCGAACTCGATCACCACAAAGACGCTTTCTTGAAATTGTGCAACATTAACGATTTTAAACCACGTCAAAATCGCGTCGAGAGTAGTAAATATTTGACTTAATCGACGAGAGTCGAATTCATTTAGTTTAAAAAAGTCATCGTTGTCCTTCAGATCAGGAGTCAATATATGCCCCAAAATACTTAAATTTATAAACTCTTTTCAGGTTTGAGTTTCACCTTTGAGGAGTATTGGCGGCATACATTGTGGACCTTTACCCCCGGTCTCAAAAATCATAAGCTCGCTCTTGTTCGTGTTGTATATTAACCCGTGACTTGCAGCATAACTCTCACAAATAGTGATAAGTTGTCACAGTCCACAAGGTGACGCACTCAGTAGGGCCATGTCATCGGCGTAAGTGATGTTGTTAACACATGTTCCATCAATATAATATCCAGCCCTGGTGCTACTAAGCTCGCCAATTAAATCATTGATATACAGATTGAAAAGAGTAGGTGAGATCAACCCCCCCCCCTGCCTCACCCCACAATCCAATCTATACGACTGTGATAGAGCTCCTGCCCATCTCACAATATTCTGCTGGCCTCCATACCAGTATTTTAGTATATTTATAACTGCAACAGGTACATGAGCCTGTTGCAGCTTCAACCATAAGATGTCGTAGGAGACCAGTGTGCCTACTCTTGAATCTCGATTCCAATCCTAAATTCAATCGCAGCTCGAATTTGAGCAAATTTGGTACTCTTGAAAGCGACACTAGCGCCCGATTGGAATCAAATTAGGTGGAACGTTTCTAAACTAAATGAATTCCACTCTCGTCGATTAAGTCAAATATTTGCTACTCCCGACGGGATTTTGACGTAGTTTAAAATCGTTAATGTTACACAATTTCAAGAAAGCGTCTTTGTGGTGATCGAGTTCGATAACGTTATTAATTTAAAGTAAGAAAACATGGCACATTTGGTGAAAATAACAACGACGAACGCGTAAAATTCATTCTCGATTTTGTTCAAGAGTACCAAATATAAGTTTGGTGAGATTGGAATCGATTCGGATACGAAATTAGAATTGATTTCAAGAGTAGGCCTACAGGTCGAAAGCTTTGGAGAGATCGAGAAAGCAGCAGTACACGTGTTTTACGCTTAGTATAATAGTTGACAGCATGCTTAAGGCACAAAATAGCACTTTCTGTTGATAATCCAGGCCGAAAACAGAATTGATTATCACACAGATGCACGTGTTTATTCAACTGCGTATTAAGCATGCCATCAAATACCTTCGCGATAATTGTAGCTAAGGATATAGGCCTATAGTTAGATTTATCTGCTAAATCGCCAGATTTGTTTTTTACTATAGGCACTACTACCGTATGCAACATATCCGCACGTTATCCATCGTCAGCCCTTTTAAAAATCAATAATAATTTAGCATCACCCTCTGAGTCTTGCCAAATCATTCTCAGTGTGGCCCCGTTTCGTTCCGGTGGTAGTATATTAGATTTGTTAGTTTTCAATTAATAAATTATCATAATATAATAATGGGTACAAATTTAATGTTTAATAATTACTGACTAAAACAATATATGTATTTTTATCATTTAGTATTTCCATTTTGTACACTGGCAATAAAATTGTATCAAAATGTGGGTCAAAATTTAATAACTAATTCTATAGCAGGTAGATATATCTCTAATAATGATGACTTGTGGGACATGAGACATCTTAAGTCGCCCGTGACCATGAACGCTGTAAGTGTTCAAAACGTCGGGCAATCAGAAATCAAATCCAAACGCGAAAAAATCCGTTAAAATAGTTTCATTTACAATTCCATGGCAAAGTAAAATAGATCAACGTGGTTTAACTTGATTTTAGAAAAGCCAGAATAGTCTGCCGCTCAAATTGGACACATTTCTAGAAGACTCCTGTATCCAGCAGTAGATGGACAAGTGCTTATAGATGATGGCTTCTTTTTCACCTTTTCCTTCTTTTTCAGTGATATAGTTGTGAGTGCTCTTCGTAGTACCAACCTGACTTTCAACCTGGCGCAATATCCTACGTGCCCACGCCTTCGCAGATATGTGGAAACCGTCCCTCCTAGACTGCCCCTGCATTATGATTCCATGGTAAGTTTCTCTATTTCATAATTGATTCTCAATTTTCAGCATCAACATCCATCTTATAGGAACAGACAAACAGATTTATCTCGGGAGTCGCAGTGGCTCGGGCGGCGCATGAATACCTGCTCATAATACAGGGGCCGCGGGTGATTAGACCGGGGATCAGTCTGTAACCCACAGAGAGGTCGACCGCACGAGAGAGACGCTTATGTAATAAATAATGTTGGATGAAAGGAGAGAAGGTACTCGCTTGGGCTGACCCTTGAACCCCAACGAGATTTTGACGTACCTAGTTTAAAATCGTTAATGTTGAACAATTTCAATTGTTCAGAGGTTGCCACTACCAGTTGATTGTCCGTTAACTGATTAGTGTCGCTACGGGCACGCGATCCCGGACTGCTCCAGCTGCTCCTGTCATTTTCCTATCCTATATCTACTGGCAGTAGTGTCCCCTAACCCAGTTCCCACCATATACATCCGCCATATCCCCCTCCGTTTCCTATAAACGAAAATTCCTGAAGAGGGTTGACGTCAGGCAGGCGGCCGGTCATAAAACATATAGCCGAAACTGTAGACAACATGGACTTAAGTACATGTTGTGCCGACCCCACTTAGTGTGGGATGAGGGCAGGCAAATGATGAATGTTGAACAATTTCAAGAAAGAATCTTTGTGGTGATCGAGTTCGGTAACGTAAAGTAATAAAAAAATTTAAAGTAATAAAATACGGCACATTTGGTGAAAATAACAACGGCAAACGCGAAGAATTCATTCTCGATTTTGTTTAAGAGTACCGAATATAAGTTTGGTGAGATTGGAATTGAATCGGATTCGAAATTAGAATTGATTTCAAGAGTAGACCCACAGAAATCATTACTAACCTGTATATAGATACATGGACAAGTAAAATAAAATAAGGACTAGCATAGTAATTTTGTTATTGAACAGTTACAGAACGACCGTCAATTCTACACGTCCACTCCTAACTCTACGTCCGGCAGCGTGACTCTTCTAGGAGAGAAGAGGTTGCTAGTGAAAGTCGTCGCTGCAAAAGACCTAGGAGGTATTCAACTGAATGTATTTTGCCTATTAAATATTATTTATAATAAAACTGCCTAACCTAAGAGATGCTACTTCTATAAAGTATAAAAATATAAATTGCACAGATGGCGTAGTGGTTAAGATCCCGACTTTCACTGCCAGTGTTGGGGTTCGAATCACAGGACAACACTGTGCGATCAACAAATTGTTGTTCTGAGTCTGAATGTAATTTGTGTCCGTTAATTATGTGTTTGTAAAGTCCCCCGCAATACAAGGATTAATTTCATTACTGTACGGTGAGATAGCCTTTAAAAAAAAACATTAGTGGATCGCGTAAATATTAGGTCTGCGCAGGATTGAACCCACGACAGGCGGATCGAACTCGCATTTCCGCTGCAATTTGGCGGCGTATTAAGTATTTCCGTATTACGGATATTGTCTCGCAGAAGAATCAGCAGAAGATATCCCTCACCGTAATACGTTAAGCGACCTTGCGTGTTCTTATAAGACCAACATTTTATCATCATCATCATCATCTCAGCTCATGTGCGTTCCACTATTAGGGGGGCTATACCATGCTGGTCAGATATCTTGGACTTTTAGTTCAAGATTTCTTTATCTTTTTGGCAAAAATGTTATATGTAGGGATGTGACTTGGAGGCAAATATATATTTTGTTCTTTGAAATAAATCGATTTTAAAATAATCGATTAATTAAAAATAAATAATCGATTATAAAATAATCGATATTTTCTTCCAACAGGATTATGATGACCATTTTTTTTAGGAAATGTGAGCTTTTTTTCTAATATGGTATGAAACAATCGTGATGACCCTTTTTTTTAGAAATCTGGCAGTGACTAATCGATTAATTTTTTGTAATAATCGATTATTATAAAAATCGATTATTTTTTCACATCCCTAGTTATATGAGCAGTATATCTATTAGTCGTCTTTTACAACATCCATGGGTAATATAGAGTGGTGAATTGTATTCTTATTCTGTCACTACACAGTAAGACCAGCATTTAGATAATACGATTTTTTTTAAAGTTTATTTTAAGGCTTAGTTCTAAATTGTTTCTTATTACATTGTCAGGTAAAACCGGTTGTATAGCACCATACTGCGTGGTGGAAATGGATGAACCGCCCCAGAAGAATCAAACAGCATTCAAGAAGGAAACTGTCAATCCGCAATGGGAAGAACACTTTTTATTGTAAGTAAATTGCTAGAAATATATTGTAATGAAATTTATGTAATCTTAATATTAAATCATATGCATACGAAAATAATCCTCCTTCAGCATAGAAAAATAATCCTTCTTCAGCAAACGCACATAATCAATGTCCTGCATACGAAAATAACCCGACGGCTGTACGCAGGGGTCATCCGGTCGATGGCCCTGTACGGCGCACCGGTGTGGGCGGGGTCCATGACCGCCCGACTTAGGGCCCTTCTGTGGCGACCACAGAGGGTCACGGCGGTCAGGGCCATCCGCGGATACCGCACGGTGGCGACGGAGGCAGCGTGCCTATTGGCCGGGACTCCCCCGTGGGACCTGGAGGCGGAGATGGTCGCCGGACTATATCGGCGGGTGACGGGGGTGCGAGCGGAGGGCGGTGTGGTCTCGTTAAGGGATCTCACCGCCTGGCGCGTCGACGCCCGCCGAGACGTCATCGCCCGTTGGGCAGTCCGGCTGGAGAGGCCTCGGTTCGGGGTGCGAACCGTGGAGGCCTTCCGGCCGGTGCTGATGCAGTGGTTAGAGAGGCGGCACGGGGTGCTCTCCTTCCGACTGGTGCAGGTTTTGACGGGGCATGGGTGCTTCGCCAAATACCTGCACAAGGTCGTTAGGAGGGAGAGTACACCGTCCTGCCACCACTGCGATTGCGACGAGGACACGGCGCGCCATACGCTCGAGGCCTGCGGGGCTTGGGCAGTGCAGCACTGTGAACTCGTCGCAATCATCGGTACGGACCTGACGCTACCGGCTATCGCTAGGGCGATGGTCGACAGCGTCGGGAATTGGGACGCGGTCGCAGCCTTCTGCGAGACAGTGATCTCGCGGAAGGAGGCGGCGGATCGCCTGCGTGAGGAGCGCAGCCTCGATGAGGAGATCCGCCGCCGGCGACTGGGGCGGCGCAGGCGCAACTATCTGCGCCTCATGCCGCCCTAGCCGAGGCCGCGGGTGACGTGACCGGGGATTAGTCCGTCACCCGCCGAGAGGCCGACCGCGTGAGGAAAGACCGACGTCCTCCCCGAGGGGGGGACGTCGGTCGATGGGAGGGTACCCCAACAGGGGGTATTCCGTCGGGCCGACCATTGACGACAAGTTAACGCTGCTCCAGTGGTCGGCCCAACGACGAAGGCGACGTGGTTTTCGGGTGGGTCGCGGGAGTTGCGTGCTTAAGCCCCTCTGTCGCCCCGGACGGAGTGGTGCGGAGGCGCGCCGACCGCGGCCCACCCACAAAAAAAAAAAAAAAAAATACGAAAATAATTCTCCACCAGTATACGAAAATAATCTTCCTCCAGCATACGAAAATAATCCTCCTCCAGTATACGAAAATAATCTTCCTCCAGTATACGAAAATAATCTTCCTCGAGCATACGAAAATAATCTTCCTCGAGCATACGAAAATAATCCTCCTCCAGTATACGAAAATAATTCTCCACCAGTATACGAAAATAATCTTCCTCCAGCATACGAAAATAATCCTCCTCCAGTATACGAAAATAATCTTCCTCCAGTATACGAAAATAATCTTCCTCGAGCATACGAAAATAATCTTCCTCGAGCATACGAAAATAATCCTCCTCCAGTATACGAAAATAATCTTCCTCCAGTATACGAAAATAATCTTCCTCGAGCATACGAAAATAATCCTCCTCCAGTATACAAAAATAATCCTCCTTTAGCATACGAGAATAATCCTACTCCAGCATACAAAAATAATCCTTCTATTGTGTGAATGAGGATATGTGTATGAAATGAACGAGGGCAGATATGACGGCTGTTAGTCTATGGAAGGTAAAGGTATGACGTGCCGACCTCACTTGTTTTTAAGGCAGTCAAATGCTGATTTTTGTGTATTTTCTTCAGCGATCTGTCACCACAAACCGCGGAACTTCTATTCGAGGTATACGACCGGACTGGTCCACCATCCCCCGGCGGCGGTGCTGGTCAGAACAGGTTAGATTTTCTCTCATATTATTAATAGGATTATTGGCCATCTTTTAGAAAAAAATGATTTAAGAAGAGGAGTAATGGCTGCTCTAGTGGTTAACTCGTGATCGGGTGGGATCCGCTTATGGGATGTAGTCCAACAATAATATTTTGTTCATATTTGTGAGTTATATTATATATATATATATATATCCGGCTAGAAGGACCAAAAAATGTTATTTTGCGGCTTAGTGGACTATATGGGGCACCTTATGCCAGCAACATAACGACGTGGGCTAGCCGAAGGACCAGCGGAAAGCCAATCCCACTAGTGGGACTGGTTCTCACAAAATGGGGGTTTGTAGGGAAACAGTGGGAAGTAAGCGGAGAACTTACCTCGTCTCTCCCGTGCTTTGGTGGTGCTGCAGACCTGCTGTGTTGACCTGGTGGTGTTCCCGACGAGCTAAGGTTGGGCTGAATGCGGGCACTGAATTTATTGTCTATTTAATATCACTATTACGGTATATACACTAGGCTGAACAACGTGGTACGCTGATACGAAACTGTGTGCGCGCCACGGAGCAAATACGTCACGAGAGTTTCACGAGAGTGTCAAATCAAGAATGGCGGTTAGGCGCTAGCTCACACCGGAACTAAAGTGAAATTAGCCGCGTGTCACACGTCGCGCCATCGGCGTGAACATCAAGCATCATCTTAATACATATATATCAGACGAAGCAACAACCCCTGGAGAAGAAAGACTCTCGAGTAGTAACCACGTATCGGACGACGCAGTGTAGAACGAAATCCGCAGAGAGGACCGACGATCTGGGGAAGATTGTTGTGCGTCGTTTGATGCAGGCGGCATAGAACCGCACTTTGTGGCGCAACTTGAGGAAGGCCTACGTCCAACAATGTATAAATATAATATTTCTTTCTTTTATTAATTAAATAATGAACTATAAATATTTTCAGGTTCCTTGGTTTAGGTCTGGTGGGTATAGACGAGTTGTTAGCAGCACCATCTCAGAGACAACAGATAGCATTGCAGACCAGACCTATGGAGCAGCATGACGTCAGCGGCACCCTTACCGTTGAGGTATTACATACTTAAATATGTATTTCTATATGTTAGACAGTCTGCAAGTTACGTCTAGGGTCACGGCTAGGGCGACATCAGATGCCGCCCTAGCCGTGGCCGCGGATGACTGGACCGGGGATTTAGTCCGTCAACCACCGAAAGGCTGATCGCGTGACGGCGACCGACGCCCCCTAGGGAGGGACGTCGAGAGGAGGGAGTATTCCGTCGGGCCGATCACTGAAGACAGTCACCCGGTAGTCGGGTCAACGACGAAGGCGACGTGTCACGGGTGGGTTATGGGGCCGCGCACCGCCCCTCTATCGCCCCGGACGGAGCCTGGCGGCGGATGCGCTGCAGGCGGGTGAGTTGCCCCAAGATGCGCTGACCGTAGCCCATCCCAAAAAAACAAAAATGGCTAGTATTTTATTTTTTATGGGTGGGCTATGGTAAGCGCACGCGCGGTCCAGTTCGTCCGGGGCGATGAAAGGACGGCGCGCGAGCCCATAACCCACCCGTACCCACGTCACCTCGTTGTTGGGCCGACTACCGGAGCAGATGTGACTTGCCGTCAGTGGTCGGCCCGACGGAATACCCTTTCGGGTAACCTCACCTCTCGACGTCCTGGGACGTCGGTCGCCGTCGCGCGGTCAGCCTCTCTGCGGGTGACGGACAATTCCCTGGTCCGATCACCAGCGGCCTCGGCTATAAAAAAAAATGGGTAGTATACTATACGGACCTTGTAGCAACTCGAAAAAATTGCCGTGTGTTCAGGTGTTTTTATTATATAGACATCGTAAAGCTCACATATAGATCCCTTAAGCTTTGTTAAATCCGTTGTTTTATACTGCTGCGCTTCACGTAATTGTACATTCTTTTATTTACTGGCTTAATCGCCTACTTTGCTTCATGTCTCCCGCTTTGCATAGTAGGGAAGTGGAATCTTTAAAACTTCTCCTGTTTTTCTTTTATAATTAAATTTGTTGCGGATTCCAAGACAATTAAAAGCGTTTCTCGAAACTTCTTGAGGGTCAAACCTTGGTGTTTTATACGGAGACCATTGTGGATCCTGGCTTACAGGAGTTACAGTGGTGGGTAGTCCCAACAAAAAAGTAAAAGGTATTTCTTTTGTGTGGTGACTGAGTACTGCTATTCGCCACCCCCTATCTTGCTCGTGGGTGTTATAAAAGACGAGTAAGGGATGTACCACGCATATACTTGAAATAAAACTTAATACCAACTCGTCTGCCCAGCGTAGTATAGTAGGGTCATTTTCACTCCTATCCAAAAGGAGGCTAGAGCTCAGCAGTGAGACGATGGGCTGAGATGATGATGATGAATTTAAGATCAAATAATTAATTTGAATATACAAAGATAGCAACCCAGCTTTAAGTTTTCATTTTTGTCGGAAACTCCCATGACTGCTTTGTAATTTTTTCAAGTGAAACTTCTTTATCGGCGTTGGAAAAAAAATTACCGTCACATTTTTCGGTTACGCGTCACATTTTTTCGTTACACGCTATTTTTTTCTCGTCCCCACCACGGTCGATTCGAATAAAGAGTACTTTCTCCAGTGGAGTAGGGATAGCATGTCGTTTAAGCGGACATAAAGGGATAAAGGTATAAAGGGATAAAGGGATAAGGGGATAAAGGGATAAGGGGATAAAGGGATAAGGGACAAAGGAACAAAGGGACAAAGGAACAAAGGATAAAGAAGTTTCACTTCTGCTATGAGTACTTTGTACACACGTTCTTTTTTTTTATTATCGTGCTTACAGAAAGTAGTCTTATGTCCATCTAATAGGAATAATACGAATTATTTTTCATTCCAACAGTTCCTATTCATCGAAGGTGCTGACATCCCAGACCTGGGCTCTCGCCCTGTCAAGATCAAGGAGAGTCTCCGGACCGTATCCCCACATGGACATCTTACAACTACAACTAAAACCACATTCAAACAAAACGGTAAGATTTGCCTTTATTTACAAATAAGTTCATCGTCATCATCGAAGCCCACATACGTCCCACTGTTGGGCTCGGGCCTCCTCCACAATAGGAGGGAATTTGACTTACTATACCATGCTGGTCAGACATGTTGGTATTCGGTTTCATTTCGAGTTTTCCATCTCTTGCACAGATCTTATGTACATATTATATCCCTTAGTCGTCTTTTACGACATCCACAGGCAAGATAAGATGGTGTGAAGAATTGTATTCTTACTCCGTCACCACACGGATATAGTTTTGTATCTATACCAATAAATAAAATTGGAGTGTCTGTTTGTAATGTCAAAATAACAGGCCTTTTTTCATGCTCACACGGTTATTTGCACTATACATATGCCTAAAATACACTTTTATATTTTTTTTGTCTGTCTTGTCTGTCTGTTTGTTCCGGGTAATCTTCAAAACGGCTGGACCGATTTCAAAAATTCTTTCACCAATGGAAAGAATATCAGAGAGTAACCTAGGCTATATTTAATCCCGGTATTCCCACGGGATTGGGAACTACGCGGGTAAGGTGACTGAAACCGAAGCGAGGGCGGGTTGCTAGTATACAATTAATACTTTATTTTTATCAAGCTAGTCTCAACATTACTCTCTTCCATATTCCGTGTAATGACAGAGTAAGAATACAATTCACCAACCCCTCTCATGCCCGTAAGGTGTCGTAAAAGACGACTAAGGGCTTATAACATCTATGCAAAAGAAAGAAATCTCGAATTAAAACCTTATACCAACCCGTTTGTTGACCTGACCTGACCTGCTAAGGCAATGCTCGACGATCGCCGCCTTCTGTGAGGTAATCATGTCACAGATGGAGGCGATGGATCCTATGTCCCTTAGTCTTCTTTTACGACACCCACGAGTAATTTAAGGGTTGGTAATATTGGTAGCCGCTAGCACACAGTACATTATTAATCTTAACTAAGCTAAATGTTACCTAAATATTAGGAGTCGTTGATAAAAATGGGTATTAAAGAATGATTTACGCGATTATTACACATTGTAAATGAAACTACTTTACGGATTTTATCGGTTCACGACTATGAACGCGGCAAATTATTCAAAGCGTCGGGCAATCAAAAATCATATACTAACATGATAAAATCCGTAGAGTAGTTTTGTTTCGGGGTGGACGCCGAGGCTGGCCGCATCCGCAGTGCGTTGACGCAGATCTGCGATGCGGCCATGCCCCGGGTACGGCGTCTGCCCCCGAGGAGGGGGGTCTACTGGTGGTCCCGGGAGCTGGCGGATCTCCAGGCCGCGTGTATCCGCGCCCGGAGGGCTTACACCCGCAGCCGGCGGCGCCATCGCGACGCGGAGCGGGAGGCCGTGCTTTACGAGGGCTACCGCAATGCGCGGTTGGCCTTTAGGCTGGCCGTCCGCTCCGCCAAGGACGTCAGTCGGCAGGAGATGCTGGACGGTCTCGACCGTGACCCCTGGGGACGCCCCTATCGCGCGGTGCTGAATAGGCTACGCGCGCGGGGCCCTCCCCTCACCGAGACTCTCCAGCCCGGCCTTCTCACCCGGGTCATCGAGGACCTGTTCCCGCGGCGGGCGGAACACACGCCCCCGGTCATGGCTCCGCCAGACACTGACTGGGAGGCCGATGACGACAGTGTTCCGCCCATCACGGAACACGAGATGGGGGTGGCGGTGACGCGCATGCGCGCAAAGTCTACCGCCCCCGGGCCCGACGGTGTTCCTAACCGTGTGCTGGCCCTGGTCCTCGAACACCTGGGACCCCGCCTCAGGGGGCTGTTCGACGCGTGTTTAGCGTTCGGACGGTTCCCTGGGTGCTGGAAGGAGGGAAGGCTGGTGCTCCTGCCGAAGCCGGGACGGTCTCCGGAGTCGCCTTCGGCCTACAGGCCTATCGTGCTGCTCGATGACACGGGCAAGCTACTGGAGAGGGTGGTAGCTGCCCGCACCTCGTCGGCACGGGGCCCGATCTGTCGGACACCCAGTTTAGGTTTAGGAGGGGTCGTTCGACGATCGCGGCTCTGTTGCGCCTGAGGCCCGTGGCGACTGAGGCCGTCACCGGCGGGGGAGTGCTGTTGGTGGTGTCCCTAGACATCGCCAATTCAGTAGTTTCGACATCGCCATTCAATAGTCTGCCAATCAGCTGCATCAGGGAGGCGCTCCGGTATCACGGGGTGCCAGTTTACCTGAGGCGGCTAGTGGCAGACTATTTGGAGGGGCGCAGCGTCCTCTGACCCGACCGAGCAGGGGACGTTGTGCGAACGCCCATGACGTGCGGTGTCCCGCAGGGGTCGGTCCTCGGACCCACCCTGTGGAACATCGGCTACGACTGGGCGTTGAGGGTGAGCCTCCCGCCCGGGCTGGGCGTGATTTGTTACGCCGACGACACGCTTGTCACAGCCCGCGGTGGGACGCTAGAAGAGGCGGTAAGCCTGGCGACCTCTGGTACCGAGGAGGTCGTCAGGCGGATCGAGGCGCTGGGGTTGAGGGTCGCCCTGGACAAGACGGAGGCCCTCTTGTTCCATGGGCGCCGTATGAGCCCTCCCATCGGCGTCTCGATCACCGTCCACTCGGTCGACATCAGCATCCGGGCCCATATGAGGTACTTGAGCCTGGTGCTCGACGGGCGATGGTGGTTCCGGAAGCATTTCCGCAGGCTCGCTCTACGGCTCGTCGGCGCGGCGTCCGCCCTATCGTGGCTTATGCCGAACGTGGGCGGACCGAGCGCTGCGTGCCGACGGCTGTACGCGGGGGTCATCCGGTCGATGGCCCTGTATGGCGCACCGGTGTGGGCGGGGTCCATGACCGTCCGACTTAGGGCCCTTCTGTGGCGACCACAGAGGGTCATGGCGGTCAGGGCCATCCGCGGATACCGCACGGTGGCGACGGAGGCAGCGTGCCTATTGGCCGGGACTCCCCCGTGGGACCTGGAGGCGTAGATGCTCGCCGGACTATATCGGCGGGTGACGGGGGTGCGAGCGGAGGGCGGTGTGGTCTCGTTAAGGGATCTCACCGCCTGGCGCGTCGACGCCCGCCGAGACGTCATCGCCCGTTGGGCAGTCCGGCTGGAGAGGCCTCGGTTCGGGGTGCGAACCGTGGAGCCTTCCGGCCCGTGCTGATGCAGTGGTTGGAAAGGCGGCACGGGGTGCTCTCCTTCCGACTGGTGCAGGTTTTGACGGGGTATGGGTGCTTCGCCAAATACCTGCACAAGGTCGTTTGGAGGCAGAGTACACCGTCCTGCCACCACTGCGATTGCGACGAGGACACGGCGCGCCATACGCTCGAGGCCTGCGGGGCTTGGGCAGTGCAGCGCTGTGAACTCGTCGCAATCATCGGTACGGACCTGACGCTGTCGGCTATCGCTAGGGCGATGGTCGACAGCGTCGGGAATTGGGACGCGGTCGCAGCCTTCTGCGAGACGGTAATCTCGCGGAAGGAGGCGGCGGATCGCCTGCGCGAGGAGCGCAGCCTCGATGAAGAGGATGAGGAGATCCGCCGCCGGCGACTGGGGCGGCGCAGGCGCAACTATCTGCGCCTCATGCCGCCCTAGCCGAGGCCGCGGGTGACGTGACCGGGGATTTGTCCGTCATCCGCCGAGAGGCCGACCGCGTGAGGAAAGGTTAGGTTAGGTCGATGGGAGGGTACCCCAATAGGGGTATTCCGTCGGGCTGACCACTGACGACAAGTTAACGCTGCTCCAGTGGTCGGCCCAACGACGAAGGCGACGTGGTTTTTTGGTGGGTCGCGGGAGTTGCGTGCTTAAGCCCCTCTGTCGCCCCGGACGGAGTGGTGCGGAGGCGCGCCGACCGCGACCCACCCACAAAAAAAAAAGAGTAGTTTTATTTACAACTAGAAACCCGCCCTCGCTTCGCTTTGAGTCGCTTTACCCACGTAGTTCCCGTTCCCGTGGTAATACCGGGATAAAATATAGCCTATGTTACTCCCTGATATTATAGCTTTCCACTGGTGAAAGAATTTTTGAAATCGGTTCGGTGGTTCAAGCGTGAAAGCGTAACAAAAAAACAAACAAATAAACACACAAACAACCTTACTTTCGCATTTATAATATTAGTAAGGATGGATATTAAACTTGTTAACAATTCAGGTCATGACAACTCCCAACTAACGGCATCGGCTTTACGAGAACTGGAACTGAGTCCCACCAGCGCGGCGAACAAGTCAACTCTCATCATACACTCTGTGCAGAGGGTAAGTGAACACCTTACCTAACCGCTCTGAGCTATCATCATCTGAAATAGATCCGACTGTGTTCAGGGGAAAGAATATAGATAAAGAATTACCTTAAACTGGTATTGCAAACAAACAAAAAATGGGTAAAACTTGTTCATTCTTTGGCGACGCCTAATATTAAATGGTTTTTTTATCGTAATGTAAATGAATGAATCACGTTTATGATTGAATGAATTTTCGAATGTAAAATGATTTAATATATTTTCTTTATGCCAAGACTTAATACTCACATTAGTAAGTCAAATCGACGTCCTCAATAGTGCAATTGTATACGAAGTTAAAGTACTGTTATATCATATTCACAACACACTAAACACTTTCTCTGTTTTAAAATATACAATTACATGAAATGCCATAAAAATTAGTTAATATATCAGGCTAAAACAGTAAAATATTGAATATGACATATATAAGACATTCTCAAATTCCCGCCAAAAAATGACAAGCAGACAAACATTAAACAGCAGAGGACACAGATATCACAGTTAACTTAGAACATAGCAATAATTAAAAAAATATGATTAGGCAAATTAAGAATATTTAATTTTAAAACTACTAAAATAGTTTACGGTAAATTAATATCTACCATTATTTCCCCAAAACACTGCTGGCAACACCATAACCTCAAATTCCTTGTAAAAAGCGTGTTCTACATTTTTAACAAGTTTTGATTTTCTTTTCATTGCCTGCGTGTGCCGTTTTAACAAACAGGAACCGAAGAAATCCATTAAGGTGAGTTCTCCATCGAAACAAAATAGAATTATCTAGATTATTTTAGATCTTTCGCATAATTGGCATTTGACCTTTGCCAATTTTATAGACATAAAGATGCTTTATGGCAGCTTGCCTCAAGTCTCCTGTCAATAAAACTGTAGAAATGTTATAAATAAATTTAGTTAATAATTCATAGACAAAATGTTGTTTTCTATAAATGGTACTAAGATATGCTAACTCAGCGTTATATTAGAAATAAAATAACAACGCATAGAGTAGCTTATGGGCAATTAAATTCTTTTAATCTAGAACTATCTGTAAATGTGTTTTATTATCCTAAGCATGTTAATTTTGATAGTTATTTTGTGAGAAATTACGTTAATCTATTATGGTAGAAAAATTATAATTTCTACTATTATTATTCTACTATTTCATCAGATTTATATAAAAAGACAAATGAAAAACAATTGGATAAGTGGTATGATTCCTTAAAATATTGCCAAATTTTAACAAAACTCTGTTCTTCCAAATTATTAATAATATAAACTAAAAGAAAGTCGTTTTATCCTGATTATATTTTAAATTGTTAAATTTGTTAGTAGGTTTAGTAAATTTATCGTTTTACCAGTTACTACCACAAAATAACTATCAAAATACCCGTGTGCTGTGTTACCACACTAACACTTAAAAAAATCTACCAAAAAAGGTTGAATTAACCGACTCGGGGAAATTCATCGAAGTGGAAAGGGCTGAAGCGGAAACGGAAATACCTCAAGAGAGTGCTCAAATTGATGAGAGTTTAGACGAAATGCCGATAACACCGAGCCCTAATCAATCGCCAGGCAAATCGGTGAGGATCAAAGAGAATGGGGCCAAAACTAATGGCAACACTGAGGTAAGGTTTTCAATTGTGGTTTTTAAAAACTAAAATATTAATCAGTATTTAGTTAGATTTTTCTTTGCTTTACAATAATTTAAAAATATATTTTATATGTAGATATGTATTATTTATAAAATAATTATATTTATTTATAAGACTGGCTAAGATATAGTATCTACTTAAATATTATTATAGTATATTATATATTAAAAAATATAAAAATTTACCTTTTTAACAAAATGCCATACATATGTACGTACATGTGTATTTATTACTAGTAATCCAGTTACCAGGGATGACTTACGGCACTGAAACGTGGTCTCTAAATGTCGGCTCCATATAAAAGCTCTAAGTCGCTCAACGTGCTATAGAGGGCTATGCTCGATATTTCTCTATGTGATAAAAGCTAAAACACGGCAATTCGTAGAAGAACGGGTGTAACCGACATAGCCCGCAAAATTAGCACGTTGAAATGACAATGAGCAGGCCACATCGCTCGTCGAACCGACAACCGTTGGGAAAGAAAGGTTCTTGAGTGGCGACCACGAATCGGACGGCGCAGCGTAGGACGCAAACTAGGTGGACTGGATGACTAGGGACACGATATCGAACAGAAAGTATCGATACTGTACTCATGAGTAGTATCGAAGAAAAAGTATCGTACTCAATAAAGTATCGAAACAAAAGTATCGATACCCCAAGGTATCGAGTACTGAGTACTTTCTCTGTATCTGTCGTGATGAGCATTTTTTTTGCGGAAATTTGATCGTCTGTGAACGGATTAAAATATTGCTAGCCACATTTTCAGAAGGTTCATTAGGTTTGAACTAGATGGCGTTACCATAAATATAAGCTGTACGGTCATGTTTAACATGGATACTCACTACTATTTATTCGATACGATACCTGCCAAAAAGTACTCATTGAGTAAAAGTATCGAAAGCAAAGTATCGAGTACAAAAGTATCGGTATACGGATAACAAAAATACTCGATACCTAAAAGTAATCGATACTTTTTTCGTGTCCCTACTGACGACATACACAAAGTCGCAGGGAATCGTTGGATGCAAGTGAGGCAGGACCGTTCCGAGGGGCATTCTTGTGGGGATACCTATGTCCATCAGTGGACGTCTGTAGGCTGATGGATGGATAGATGGACTAGTAATCCGCCATTTTAAATCAATTCATAAACGACGACATGAACAAACATAAAATATATACGGTCGAATTGAGAAACCTTTTTTGAACTCGCTTAAAAATGGCGATAGAATTATTTTGTATTGATTCGGACCAATCATAGACGATACTTGAACTCTCCCTCCCTATCTTCAACTCACGCTAGCTTCGGTGACTTGCTCATAGCTCGGAACAGTATCCCTGTGTTTATCGTAAAAGACGACTAAAGGATACAATATGTGTATAAGATTTATGCAAGAGAACAAAAACTGGAAATAAAACCCTATACCAGGGTCCGCCAAATAATTTTGCTGCGGGTCCGTTTTAAGAAATGAAATAACCATCACGGTCCGTACATGCTTTTAATAGAAAAAAAAAATCAAATTTAATTTTTAGTTAACAAATGTATTTTCTTACATATCAATCATATCAATGAGAAAAATGACATTTTTTTTTACGAACTATCTGTTTGAAATTTGGAGTAAAATTGGTGCAAGTTATTGACATTAAATCCTGGAGATATTGATCAGTTAATCGAGATCGAAATTTATTCTTAATAAGAAGGAGAAGATGAACTCCATCTTCGAAAATACTGCTTCACAAACATAGTAAGAAGTTTCAAAGCTAATTTTTGTAGTTCTGAATATTTTTTACCCCACACAAATTTTATCCAGAACTCTTCACTAGAAACTGCCGCATGTCTTGTTGTATTATTCTTTCGGTCCTCACTAAATGGGTCGGCGGTCCGCTATTTGACGACCTACGGTCTGACCTACGGTACTATACCAGTCGGTTAATTTCCCAACATTTGTGGAGGAACTCGAGCCCAGCATTGGGTCTGGGGCGGCGTAGGCGCGACTACCTGCGCCTCATGCCGCCCTAGCCGAGGCCGCTGGTGACGTGACCGGGAAATTAGTCCGTCACCCGCCGAGAGGCCGACCGCGTGAGGAAAGACCGACGTCCTCTCCGAGGGGGGGACGTTGGTCGATGGGAGGGTACTCCACTAGGGGGTATTCCGTCGGGCCGACCACTGATGACAAGTAACCCTGCTCCGGTGGTCGCTCCAACGACGAAGGCGACGTGGTGTTCGGGTGGGTTGCGGGTGTGCGTGCTTACGCTCCTCTGTCGCCCCGGACGGAGTGGTACGAGGAGTGCGCCGACCGCAACACACCCCAAAAAAAAAAAAGAAAAAAGCCCAGCTTTGGGACGTAGTTAAGCTGTAATAAATGAGTGAATAACAAATAAGAGACCTTTATGGTAAAGTCTTGACGGTTATTTAAACTTCCGCCGCAGAAAACGCGAGCATAATCGTAAGCATAAGTTAGTGAACGAATAAAGGATTACGTTTTTATGATTACAGCAAGGTGATTACGTGCATCATGCAAATGAAAATGCCCCTCCAGAGCCGGCTCCACGGCAGAAGAGAAGAAGGGACTTCTTTGGAACCATCAAGAGGAGGTATTCATAACCTACCAGCAATCTGCCCTCGCTTCGGTTTCAGTCTTACCCGCGAAGTTCCCGTTCCCGTGGAAATACCGAGATAAAATATAGCCTATGTTACTCCCTGATGTTATAGCTTTCCATTAGTGAAAGAATTTTTGAAATCGGTCCAGTAGCTTTTGAGCCTATTCGATACAAACAAATCTTTCCTCTTTATAATATTAGTATAGATATTTTTAACTGCACAGATGGCGTAGTGGTTAAGATCTTCGGTGCCAGTGTCGCGGATTCGAATCCCACGCAACAACATTTTGTGCGATCAACAAATTGTTGTTCTGAGTCTGGATGTAATTTGGGTCCGTTAATTATATGTTTGCAAAGTCCCTCGCAATATAAGGATTATTTCCTTAGTACAGGATTTTTTTTTATTTAAAAAAAAGTGTTTTCTTTATTTAGCATTTGACATGTTAGATTTTTTATAAATTTTAATTTTTTAATGGAAAAGACACGTTAGAAAATTATTATTATCTCAGCTCATGTCCCTCTGCTGGGCTCGAGCTTTTTCCAATATAGAAAGGAAATTTATCTATAATAAGAAATTCACCACACTGGTCCGACGGTTTCATTCAGGGTTTTATTTCGAGATTGCCTTCTTCTGCATCAGTGTTATCGGTACATCATATTACTTCGTTGCCTTTTATTACATTCAAGGGTAAGGATAGAGGATGGCAAATTGTATTTCTTACCCCGTGACCATTCGGCGGAGAAGACTTAACTCTTACAGAGTTATAATTAACACATAAGCCAATATTTCCTTACCCAAACTTTAAGAGTCGTTAGCTTGAACGAGCATAAGCAATCTATTATAAAATGATACAAAATTTTGTTGAAGGAAATCACTATTGGGTTATGAGTTTTAATTGATAAACAACAACTTTGAAACGATATAAAACTTATTTATTGTAATTAACACACACCGCATTGCAAGAACACTCAGTTACAACCAACTACACAGAAAGTGCTGCCACCTAGTAAATGTATTTCAACTTAAATTGTTTATACTTCTAATAGACACAAATCGGACTTTTCTCTCGACTGACTTATGTCTTTGAGGCTAGTTTACCGTCCGGAGTAGTACCACACTGAGCAGAAAACATATTGCCAACAGTCTTCAGTCTATAGCGACAGGCCGGTCCAGTAATACCACTCTCAAAATCAACGTCTGAATAGAGTAGCAATTTGTTACTTGCTTCGGTGAGCGAGAGAGCCGAAAGCCCAATTTACTGAGGGTATTTGTGTTGGTATGTTTTGGTGATGACCTCATTGAGGGCATACTGTCTTCACTTTCTTCACGACAGGCAGCGGCCTAGCAAAAGTCCATGAGCGGCAGCATTACTTACCATTAGCTGTGCTGTTTGCTCGTTTGCCACCAATAGTAATAAAACCAAGTAGTAGAATATACCTAGGCTAGGAAGTAAGAGAGAAAAGTCTTACATTTTGTAATGTTTTAAATCATTTACAGACTGGGCCGATCCCGTAACCGCGGCCAGTCTCTAGATCTAACAGACTCCGAGGTAGAGAATCAAAATCGCGTCCGCAGCATCAGCGCTGAACGTAATAATCATGGTGAGTATTTAATAAGGCCTTCATCCATACATCTATCCACGTCTATTATTAGATATATCTCATCTCAGCCTATATATGCCCCACTGTTGGGCTCACGCTTCCTCCATAATAGGAGAGGAATTGACCTACTGTTCCACGCTGGTCAGATGTGTTGGAACAGAGTTTTGTTTCGAGTTTTCCTTCTCTTGCATGGGTGTTATATGCTTATTATATCTCTTAATCGTCTTATACGACATCCACGGGTAATCCACGGATAGGGAGTGGTATTATTACATTTATTATTATTGTATTGCCTTTCCACAATTATTTAAGGATACCATAAATAGTGGTGCTGACCAACAATGTCAAAGACTGTACCGATCAGCCTTAATGGTGATGAGGTGGCAATACGGCAGATTTTGGGGCTCCACGACACCCTTCCGTCGCAATAGATGGTACGGGCGAGGTGAGTCTCGGTCATAGCTTGTCGGGTTTCACGTCTCTTGAATAGATATTATATGCATAGTATATCCTTTAGTCATCTTTTAAGACATCCACAGGCAAGATAAGGAGTGGTGAATTGTATTCTTATTCCGTCTCCACACTGAAAAACATGCTTTCATAATATATTGGGATAAAGGATAGAAGATCCTCATGATTTATTCTTTCTTTCAGAAAAAGCTTTGTCCATCCCCAACAGAAATGTATACTCGGCTGGTGCATCTCCTGCCCAATCCGGTGATGAGTCCAGAACCTCTAGAAGGTATTATCATTATATTTTTACCCACAATTTAGTAAAAATAGTCAAAATAACCTTGATTTTTTAACATAGTATCTTATTTTGTAGCGAACAAAATCTGTCTTTTGCGACACGAGCACAATAGGCGGTATTAAATATTGCACATCGAACTTTAGAAAGAGATAATCGGTTAATCTCAGGTTCATAGAGATGTAGAGTGCGACAGAGACAACGCTCTGTCGCACTCTACATCTACATGTATGACGTCTGTCAGTCGTTGTACAAGTGCCCAAAGACTACAGTCAAGAAAACAGCAGAATTGTTGAAACCATAAATAACAATTTAGAATATCGTGCGACGTCAAGCAGGCAGTGTGCGACAGTGACAACGCTCTACGAAGCCGAAAATAGTCGATTGTCTCTTTCCAATTGTCGATGTGCAATATTCATCACCGGGTATTGTGCTACGGTTTACAGTAAACATTATTATTATTGAGAAAATAGATGAATCGTCATGCTTGCATAATTCTCAAGAAAATAAATTGTAGAAAAGTTTAGTAAGAACTTTGATTTATAAGTAAAAATCGACAATCATGATTTTAACCGAAAGAAAATCTTTGTTTGCCTTTCTGATTCTAAGTCTAATATGACGAAAGAATTTAAAATAGCCAATGAAATCTGATGTTTACGCGAGTATTACGCATTTGAAATCAAAATATTTTTTTATAGATTTTTTCGCGTTTGTATTTGATAGATATAAATCTCTATAATAACTATGATTTATTGGACGTGAGACACCAATGCCACCCGTGTATGAAACATGGAGAAAATCAAATACACCACAGCACATACACGTCCCTCTATTAGACTCGAGCCTCCTCCATAATAGGAAAGTAATTGACCTATTATTGGTATAGGGTTTTATTTTGGAATTTCCTTCTCTTGCAGAGATTTTAAAAACATATTGCATCCCTTAGGCGTCTTTTACGATAGCCGTGGACAAGAAAGGGAGTGGTGAATTGTATTCTTACTGTCAATATATGGAAAAATCGAGTATAAAAGTGATAAAATCAGTAAATAATAAAAAAAAAAACAGCCCGATTCATAAAAGTTTCGAATTTCGCGCATGCGTGGTACGCACACTAGCTCTGTCTCTCTTTCTCTTATACAAAGGATGCGATTAGAAATTTCTAAATCCTGGCGAATCCAATTAAGATATTCGGCTATTTTAATCGAATTATTGCATTGTCATGGGCCTTTGACGAGTGTGCAAAGTTTAAATAAAATCTGTTCGTTCAAAGTGGGGCAAAATGACGTTCAAAGATTCCGCTACATACATAGATTCATACCAACATACAAGTGAAACTAATAAAAGCGTATTAAAAAAGTTTTATTTTACATGTTATTCACAAGTGTAATACTTGGGTAAACTTTAGAAATCATTGATATTAATTATAATTGAATATAATAAGAAAGATGTCTGTGTTTACAATTAAATATTGTTTTGTGAATGTGTTCTTCTTCTAAATGGATTCATATCTTGGTTTTTTGGGCTCATTCATATAGGTGGACGTCACTAGGTGCTGTTATTGATAAACATATATATATATATATTTTAATTTCTTCATAGTAATTTTTACGGACTTTTTTTTTATATGTCCTCCCGTGACCTTGAAATTGTTGAAATATTTTCGACACGAGAAATAAATTTAAAAAAATCTGTAATACTCAATTATATTTGACTTTGAACGCTAAAAATTATTGAAGAAATAAAAAAAAATATTTCATTATATTTGTTTTGTCTGCCCGTGACCTTGAACGCCAAAGAATGTTCAACACGATGTGTAATACATTGAGTATTAATAAGACCCAAGTATCAAAAATCATTAAACTTCTATACATTTTTAAGGATTTAATATAAAAATACAATCACAAATTTTTGTAATGGTTTAAAAATAAAATCACAAAAAAAATAGAACAATATAATATCTTTTGGATTAGCTAGTATATAAATATTATTTTTCCTTCAACGAAAAAAAGAAATTAAATGATTAAATAAAATTAATATGGATTTTATGCTTCTTTCCTGGGTAAATTTAGTTTCCACATTGAAATAACAGATTCATCAAATTACGAATCTAATTAAAAATGTTAGATAATTACTATGTAGTGTGCTTGGCAAGACTACATTATTTCTAACTCATATTTAATATAAAAATACATTTAATTACAAAATAATCACTAACTTCACCGCTATTAACTAAAAATAATGCTGTCTTGCCATATTAAAAGGGTTGATCCATAAAGTACGTTACACTAATTTCGTAATTTTTTGACCCCTCCCTGTCCTTGTCACAGCTGATCACATTTCTGAGACCCCCGCCCATAGTGTGGTGTCACATATTTTGCAATTTTACAAAATATAAATACGTAATTAATTATAACGATGAAACGCGGCGCGTGTGGCAATTGCCAAAGAGATGAGAGACCGGCGGCGGAGAGATTTTGGGTCGCTCTGTGTACTCTATCGACTCTTTCATGGGGAGTGTTCTGAGGAACTATTTGACTTGGTACCACCGTCACCGTTTTACCAACGTACTACTCGACACCGTAGCAGGGTTCATCCATTTAACCTTGAAACGTCAAGTTCTTCAACTTTACGTTTCCAGCGATCATTTCTCCCACGTAGGCAACGGCCTGGCTGTGCCCCCGGTATTGCAAAGGTCTATGTGTGGCAGTATCACTTACCATCAGGTGCTTGATCGTTTACCACCATTGGTAACAAAATAAATAAAAACCTGACGCTGCTGAAGATTGAAAATATTTTAAAAATTGCTGTTAAAAGTTCAAAATTGGCATATTAATACTTAAATATTTTGGGAAGTGACTTCACGAAACTTAGAACGCCTCACACTCCTTGTCGTACCTAGTGTCCCTTTTTTCTGCCTTTTCCCTCCCCCTTAACGTGTGACATACTTTTAGATGCGCCCAAATATATAAAAAAAAATTACTATGAGTACTAATAAAAGTCTTTTTATCTTTTTTTTTCATCTGTCAACACTCACATGCGTTGGGGGTAATGGCACTCTGCAATCTGGTAACACCTGGTTTTTCATACTAAACGTATTTTATTACAATTGCTTGAATGAATATGCTTATATATTTATATTATTGTTATGTATTTTTTTTATAAAATTCTTGCCTGTGCTCTTTATTTGATTCTTTCTAATTTTTGTGTTTGATTGTTTTAATTTGTTAACTTTTTTATTCATTTTTAAATTCTTAACATCTGCTAATAATCTTTTGCATGTGTAACATTCAATTTCATTTCATATTTATACGATTTAAATTACAAAAAATTAAAAACATAAGGTCATCTCTCAGCGAAATGTCCGGATTCAGTACAGCGTCAGCCAGGACGTTTATCCACGAAGCTTCGACCCTGGTCCTGGAGACCATCGAGGCTGGTATCAAGAAACATTACCTGGTGCCGCTGACAATTGCCCAGAGGTCAAAATGGCGACGGAAGGGCATTAAACTTCATATTTACAATGAGCATACCTTTATTGCTAAACATCTTAGTGGGTAAGTTAATAACAAATTAATTATCATTATCACATAAATCCCATTGTTGAGCTCGGGCTTCATCCATTATGAAAAGGAAATTGACCTACGCTGGTCAGACGTGTTGCCATAAAGTTTTATGTCGGGTTTTCCTTCTCTTGCATAGATGTTATCTGCATATCAAACCCCTTAGTCAGCTTTAAGACCCACGGACAAGAAAAGGAATGGTGAATTGTATTCTTACTCTGTCACCACATAGCAAAGTTAACTTTAGAAGGGTAGATTTTTGCGCCTGATGCCGCCCTAGCAGAGGCTGCAGGTAACCTGACCGGGGATTTAGTCCGGCATCCGTGGAAAGGTCAGCCTCGCGAAGGCGATCAGCGTCCCTGGGCGTCGATGGGAGAGGGTATACCCTTGGGGTATTCCGTCGGGTCGACCACTGAAGTCAAGGAACTCTGCACCGGTGGTCGACCCAATGACGCTGACCGTAGCCCACCCTAAAAAAAAAAGGCGGGTTGATTATATATCTCTTCATTCTTTCAAATGTCGTATTGATACTAGCCGGAAGTGTGTGACAATTATCATTTCAGCCCATAGACACCCCACTATTGGCCACGAACCTCCACAATATAAAGAAAAAGAGTTTAAATCATAATTAATTAACCATTTGATTAATTTTGGTCTATTTATCCATTAATTCTCACATACAATTGTATCTTATTTCAGCGGCGTGGTATGTCAAGTTTGTGAAAAGACGATAGCGCGACGGCTCGGCAAGCAGGGTTACGAGTGTCGCGACTGTCTATTGAAATGTCACAAGCACTGTCACGTTAGGGTGCCAGCCACTTGTCCTAAATCAACCGTGCACAATATGGAGCTGTGAGTATACCAACCATTCCAACCAAAGCATTATTAATCTGAAGAATCGTTTAAAAATAATACCAAGAAAAAACAGTAGTTAATCGTTATAAGTTTCCAAATTTGTCAATAAAGTTTTTATTTAAATAATTTATATTACATTCTCTAGTGTGAATAAAATTAAATATATAATAATTATTTTTTGCAAAAAAAAAAAAGAAACCGCCTTCAATAATGTAGACAATGTAGAGAATTTCTAAATTTTTGTTGATTTTTCAAAAATCGCATAAAATTTTCATTGGGCCATTTGGGAAGACCCTTTCCAACAAAAAAGAATTATCAAAATCGGTTAATAAACGACAAAGTTATCTGCGAACAAACATAAAAAGATCATGTATACAGTCGAATTGAGAAACTTCTTCCTTTATTGCAGTCGGTTAATAAAACAAATTAAATTGAATTAATAAATGAATTAGCGGGTAGTTGTGAATTTAATTAGCTAAACTGTCTATACTGCAGTACAAAAAAGTACGAGTCTATATAGCTATTAGACTTATACCACGATGGGCAGACGTATTGGCATAGTGTTGCAGTCAGTCCTTATCTTGCAGTAGATGTCATATGATTTTTCTAACTACATCAGTTTTCACGATACCTATGGAAGAGAAAAGATGACCTATTCTATGATTACTACATCTCTATTATATAAATAATAAAAAATATATAAGAGTATAATTATTAGGATATTATCAATAGGATATGAAATTTTTATCCATATCTGAGGGTACTCAGATATCAAAAAAAATCTCCTTATCGCTGTCTACTGATAATGCTGGCAACATTGTCACTTTAAATGGCAATGCTATTCTTATGATACAATATAAAATAATCATTTAATAAGAGATCAACAATAGTTAATTTATATGCAGGATCTAATCTATCTTAGCTAGTTGTTATTCAAAAATATTAAATTATTTTTTTTAGTTGGTCAGCCTAAAAAAATTATATCGACCACATAAATATCACAGTAAAAGTCAAACCATAGATCTTATCGAGTTTTAATACAATTATTTGTAAAATGATGCTAAATTTTCTTCATTATCAGAGAATTATTTCTATGGGTATCTTTCCCATGAAATCGTCAATATGGCCGTACCATATTTTTAATTTTTTAGCCCGTTTTCACCAAAAATCCCTAAATTCTAAGTAACGCCTAACAATATAAATTATACATAACATGTTAGTTAAGTTTTTTATGTTAATTGGTGATAACATATTTTTAAGTAACACCTAAGCGAACACACATACTGATGTTATGGATTATTTATTTTGCCAGTGTTACCTAAAATTTAGAAGACGTTTATGAAAACGGACGTCATAAATTAGTCGCATTTAACGCACACATTACACGTTAAATTTGCGCATGTTATTTTTGTTTCATCTGGTTAGTTCTTTCAGTTTCTACTATTTTGGTAGAAATATATATAGAACTGTAACACCTAACACTAAACCTGAAACGAAAGCACTTAACATTTATAAGTACAGGTAAGATTTTATTAGATATAAATATTAATTAATTTATGCTAATGTAGAAATATCTTAAAAAAAATCAACTTTCTTATGATTATTTCATTGAAAACATTTCAAATTATTTATGACAATTTATTGTAGAAACTACACTGCGCTTAGGCTAACGCTCCTCAAAGTTATTAATAAGAGCTTGTCCAATAATTATCCGTATTTATATTAATATGAAATAGTAATAAAATTCATTAAAATTTTAACTCTATGATATCATAATCGCTTTATATTTAATTTTTGAATTTCAAAGTAAAGATAGTTCATATGTATTTTTTTGGCAAAATTATAACGTAGTCGAGCAATTATTTACTAGGCAGTGCAGCTATGGTGACTACTTATAATAAAATAAATTAAAATTAACTTGTCCATACACATATTTTTATTTATTATATATATATATATTCTGGATCGTAGCATTGCGAAGTATCAATTTTCTTATTAAATATGAACAAGTTCTTATTTCAGTTGAGACATTTATTTCATATTCCATTGCATAAGTAGTTATAATTTTACAATAAATTAGAATTAAAATATAATTGGCATTTTTTATAATAATATGTAGAAATTAATCTAAAAAGCTTATACGAATATATATTCGAAACTTTTATCAGAATTTCTATAATTTAAACATTCGTATTCAAAAGTAAAAGTTTTAGAAAACAAGAATGATAATTTCTGATAAAAGTAAGAAGAAAATGCATTATACAACATTTTACTCGCGATAAAACTTAAAAGAATGCGACCAAAGAGAACTATAGAATAAAAAAAAAATATTACACTGTGTTGACAAGATTTTAATTTTAAATAAAATGCAAATAAAAATAACTCATTTATTTACTACATTAATTTATTTAATGATTAAAGTAAAAGCTAAAAAAATTGTAAAAATAATTTCCAGAAATAAATTTAAAATATTTTAAAAATACATAGTCCTTTTTGGTCGGCATACAGATGTAATAATCATCTATGCTGTATTGCTTATATGTATTTTTATTTTCAACGCTGCCAAAGGTCCCATTCCCATAGCTTTGGAAATGGAAGGTACTTGTTTAGTTTTATCTTTTTTTTTAATAATTCACATATGCACCTCAACCTTCTTGTAAACTTTATGTAAATTACTGTAAAAAGCGCTCTTTTCAATTTTCAATTTTAGATATTCAGTTTTTAATGTTTTCTAAATATTATACAGACTTATTATACATAGGAAAAAACTTATTAATTATCCCACTTTTAAAACTGCGTAACATCTCGAGCGTTCATTGTAGCAATGTGATAAAAATCACAGAATTATCTAATAGAATTTACAGCAACGTACCGAATGTTATTCTATCTTATTAGCGATAGATATTATTAACTATTTGCGGGCCACGTATTCCTGTTAAGTGCGCACATATCTGTGTTTATGATATTTGTTGTAAATTTCATGCTTTGGCGTAAATATCACAGAATTTATATACTATAAGACTTATTGCTATTGAGTTCGGATCTATAAACATCATAACAATTTCATAATTCATTAATAAAATAAATAACAAATATAATGTAAGACAATAAATTTTATTTATATTTTATTAAATTGTTTAATGTCAGTGAATTCAAAGTATACATATTATGATGGCTATTGTTTTCTTTTATTTATACAATAAAAAAGGTATAACTTAATAAAAAAATTGTTTGAAGATCCGAAATTATGTTTAATTATTTTTGGCTGATATTCAGGCGCCGCCGATTAAAAAAATCTCAAAGGAACGCTAATTTATTGTCTTCATACCGCCATTAAAGCTTTTATATAATATATATCTTAGAATAAACGAGTTAAAAAAAATCTTAAAATCTAAATAGGCCATCGAACTTGACTAGCTTTGCTTAAAAATTTATATATTCACAATCATGTCACAAAAATATCACCTTTATTTTTAAAATGCCTAATCTTATACAAAATGTATCAGAATCATAAACATATTATAATATACATTAATTGTATATATAATTAACAAAGTAATATATTACTTTTTCTAGATCCATGCTCCCTGTGTTAAATGAATAGTCAAGCTATGCGAGAAGACTGCAAGAAAAAAATATAAAAATACAAAAAAAAATACAAGCAATTTTCACTCAGGTTCTTTAAAAATATTGAAGTTTGTAGTCGTCATTTATTTTCGTTCTGCTTTCTGATTTTGGCATGATTTTCTTTTCATTTTGCGTTAAAACAATAAAAAAATTACGTTTTTCTTGTGTGAATTTTTATTTTAAATTTGCATGGATTTTATTAACGTACTACGGCAATCCTCAAAGTAGATGTAATACAATGAATATTTTAATTTCGCTGAAGGAAAATATTGGCAAAAATTTGTTTAAATGTTTTAGTGATAAAATCAAATTTTTAACTCTTGTACATAATCGATGTCGTCTGCATGTTTGTTAGATGTTATATTTGTTTATTTATTATTGCGATTTTTTAATTTTCTACCATAAGTGGGCGTTAACATCTAAAGATATTTATAAAACAAGGAATTACAAGGACCTTCGTCAACAATAACTACTATAACATGAAAATAAACTTTAATTAATTGCGTATGTAATCTTCAAGCTAAGCTAAATATGTAGATAAATTAGCGATTTTCAACTGTCTTATTCGAATCATTCTATATTATAAATTATCCGAATAATTTATATAAATTAATAATTTCATTTATGTATTATTTTGACTAGAGAAAATAATGCGTAGAAATTTAATAGAACTATTAATCAATAGAATCGCGAATTATTGGCACTATTTATTTGCATAATTTATAATACACACTGAGTTAGTGAATAATATTTTCGAAACACGATTTACTGATACTCATTAGTAGTCGTTATTCGAATATGAATATTAGTAGTTCTGAATGGTTCGAATAGTCATATTACTCTCGACGATATAACGTTATTATATATTAAAAATAATCTTGAGATTTAACGCCGACATTAACTTAGCATAAATTAGTGTATTTATTTTTACCTTGTCTTTTTTTACAGGACTTACATCGCATCGCCATACGCAGACAAAAATATAAGAATGCTGTGATTATCTTAACAGAAAAGCTTGCAAAAACGTGCACAAAGCGTTAAAAAAATCTATTTAAAATTATTTAATGAAATTTCTAAGTACAACACTTATATAACCAGCTGACATATACATATAATATTAATATATGCTTTTTACATATATTTATATGAAATAATAATGTTTCAATGTTAGTTTTAAGTAATGAGTAGAATTTTGAAGCGTCGCTGACTATTTAAAAATATTAAAAAATTGTTACGGCTTTTTATCACATAAGGAATGGGACTTAAACGTGTTTGCTTAAATTGAGGTTACCAAATGTAATGATAATTAACGATTATTATCGAATATGTATTCGAAGTATTCGTTATATATTTTTGGTCTAAAACTATCGAATAAATCGTTCCATTTCTTACGCTGGAGTTAATCTCGTTCCTGCGTATTGTTAGGATTAGTTTAGGTATCGCTAGAGCCCACCATCAAAGCCAATTTTGGAGTAAAATATTAGATTTTATTACACATAATTATTTTAATACGTCAGCCAAAAATTTTTCAATGTTTACCACAAAAAAATTTCTACCTCATTTCTTCAGTTACGACAATGCATATTTTAAAAAGTTACCATTTTTTTTGTTGTTGTTGGATTTAAATGGAATTGTTTATTTCGATATATTTTTTTTAGTTATAAATAATGTGCTTTTAAGCACAATAATGTGATCTATAATCGTTATATGTGAAGTAAGTCTAATATTTAATACAACACGCGCTTTGAGCTTTGAATTTTATACCTTACTGTCTTAGAAATTAAAATTGGCCATAATTTGACATTGACCACCTCGTAGTTGTTCGAACTATTAGTGGAAATGGAAATCCATTATTTGTAATACACAATCAATATTCGACTAATCAGACTAGTCGACTAATATTTTGTATAGTCAACTAATCTATTAATTGAATTCTGAATAATTTCGAATAGAAATAATCGAATGTGATCCTCGAATATTGTATAATAATTTCTGTATCCAGGAATAGTTTAAAAATTTTCCCGTGTGTACGCGTAGTGTTGATTTTTCGTTGTTAAGAGTGACTGATAAAATATACTGCTACAAATATTTTGTACCTATATATATTATAGCCCCCTATATATTTAGTATAGACTCTGAGAACGTAACAATCGTAAGATCCGCGACAGCAACATCAATTTAGTCGATTATTACCAGTGTGCCTAAATTGTCATCCTTAAAGGTTCTAATATAGAATAACTTTAGTTGATATTAGCATTTTAGTATATTACTCTGTGGCTTATCTGTACAGAATATTTGTAGCAAACGTATTCTTTGTGTTATGGGAATGGTTAATATATTACATGACAATTTGTAATTGTGTTTAATTTATATTAAGATTGTTAACGCATAATTGTATTATTTATGTGAATCGATAAAAAAATAAATATTAATGTAATTATTTATAAATGTTGCGCGATGTGTTCTATATAATTTTATTTTCCTCTTTTGTAATAAAAATGCCTTTTTTTTCAAATGGCTTTTATTGCTTTTTGCCTTGAAATATAAAAAGATTATCCTCCTTCGTCCTTAAGCTCTAGCTTATAAATTAAAGTGAGGGTTACCGGGTAACGAGTTCTTATATTATAGAAACAAAACACTCTCCACTCGTTAAAATGACCTGACCGACCTGACTTCTACTCTACATCGTAGTTTTAACATGCGAACAATGCATTGTCTTAGTCGTAAAAACGACTCGGGAGTGGACAGCAGTATTTTGTTGAATAATTTCAATATTAAGTACTTTTACCTACTAGTCTGCTAAGCATGCCGATTATTTAATTAGCCCACCTAGTAGAAAATTTTGTACTTATGTACAAAAGTGGACGTCTATAGACCACTGGAATCCAAGATATTCTCAATAGTAATTAGGGATGAAAAAAAAACATCGATGTATCGTTCATAAACATCGATGTTTTAACATCGATGTTGAAAGCAAAACATCGACGATACATCGTTGTTGAAGAACGATGTTTTAACGTACATAGATCGTCCGTAATGTCCGTCCGGTGACGGAATAAGAATACTATTCACCGCTGCCTATCTTGACCGTGGATATCCTAAAAAAAAGCTCATCAAAATTTGCCCGGAAGATTTTATTTCTTCATCGTAACATCGATGTCATAGAAAATTTCCTAAAAAAAAGGTCGTCAAAATTTGCCCGGAGGATTTTATTTTTTCGGTTTTCGATAAACATCGAACACCGATCATCCGTAATATATCGTTCATGAACGTCGATGTATCGTTCATAAACATCGATATTTTTAACATCGATGTTTCACTTTTGACAACATCGATATCCTAACATCGATGATGCATCCCTAATAGTAATACATGTTTTTGAATCGCCAATAGAAGTCTTTTTTTTTTTGGTGGGCTATGGTCAGTGCACACGCCGTCCATTCCGTTCAGGGCGACGAAGGGAGGCCCATAATCCACTGTAATTCCTCTCCTTCGCCATTGGGCCGACCATCGATACCGAGTTCCTTGTCGTCCGTGGCCAGTCCGCCGGGATACCTTTTCGAGTACCCTCCCTTCCTTCAACTGCCCTCTCGGGACGTCGGTCGCCTTCGTGCGGTCAGCCTCTGCGAGTGACTGACTAATCCCCGGCCCAATCGCTCGCGGGCTCGGCTAGGGCGGCATCAGGCGCAGGTATTCGCGCCTGCGCTGCCTGAGTCACCGGCGACGGTCCGTGTCGCCGTACAGGAGTTCTTCTCGCGCACGCTCCGCCGCCTACTTCCGTGAGGCGCCTCACAGAAGGCGGCGACCGCGTACCAGTTCCTGATGCTGTCGAGCATCTCCCTGGCGATAATCGCCAGCGTCAGGTCGGTACCGATGATTTGCGACGATTTCACGGCGCTGCTCTGCTCACGCGGCATACACCTCAAGCGTGTGCTGCGCCGTGTCCTCGTCGCAATCGTAGTGGTGGCAGGACAGTGTGCTCTCCCTCCTCATGACTATGTGCAGGTACTTGACGAAGCAACCGTGCCCCGTCAATATCTGCGCCAGTAGAAATTCGCTATTACCTAAGTTTAATAAGAGCTAACTGCTGACTTTACAAGAAACGAAAAAAAAGAAAAGAAAACAGAGTCTCTAGAAGCAAATGCAGTATTTAGAAACGAGCGTTTTTTTTTATTGCCAACGGTGGCAAACGAGCAAGCAGCACACCTGATGATAAGTAATACTGCTGCACATGGACCTTTGCAATACCAGGGGCACAGCCAGGCCGTTGCCTACCGTGAAGGAAATACTCTTCTTAAACCTCATTTAAAGAAGGTCATGTCATAGCGCTCAGGAAACACAGCAGCAGGTAGTTCATTCCAGAGCTTGCACGTACGTGGGAGAAATGATCGCTGGAAACGTATAGTTGAAGACCATAACGTTTCCAGGTGAAATGGATGAACCCTGCTATGATGTCGAGTAGTACGTTGGTAGAATAGTGACGGTGGTACCAAGTAACACAGTTTCGACTAGCGCGGGAGGTAAAGAACTTTATCTGTATACCAACATAATTATGTCGACTAATAAATAAATAGAAATTAAAGTTACAGTGAACTATTTTTAAAGACAAATATCTAATAATATTATTTTAAAGTACCATCTAGCAACGTGAATTGATAAAATATCCTATAAATATGTTAGTCTTGTGTTACCGCATACTACTATTAGTGTAGGTACATTTAGATATAGTTTTATTTTTGTTTTCAAATTGTGTATCTTTTCTGTGAATATTACAATTTATATTTTGGTTTGTGAGTTCATACAGTGTACCTAGAAATCTACAGTGAACTTTACGTATTGTAAGTATATTAATTAACTAATTAAAATGTTACTCACTATTTCATAATTTGCTACAGAAAGTGATGGTATATGGTATTTTGCTCACTTGTACATAATTTTAGGCCTTATTGTACCAAGTTGGTGTACTGTATTTTGAAAGCTATAAATAAATTATTATTAAAAAAAAAACTAGAAATAGACCTTATTTGAGAGTACGGGCACCATTTTCTGCAACTTGGGTTCACTAATGAACATGCACAAGATAGAATGACATGGCATTTGACATGACTCACTTGCCGCCAACTACTATCGCAATGCAATTCCCGAAGATGACGATCATTATGTTTATCATATACAAACAGTTCAGTTAAGTAGATTTAAGATCAAGAAAAAGGTCAGCGGAGGAATCTTACTCGACTACGCAGTCTTATACAACATACCTTATCGTTTTAGAGCACAGGTCTACGATCAGTTTGTGATGATTTATAGCACGGAAACAAAATAAATAAATGTAGGCTTCACAACTAAACTCAAAAGTCTCTCAGTCTGCTATGTTCGAATTTTTTTTTCCCCGTTAAATTCTGAAATACGGCAATTCGCAAAAAAACGGCTGTACGTTTACGTTCTTGTCATTATATGGAACGAGAAATTCGCTGAGATGGCATTGGGTTGGTCACATCGCTCAACAAACCGACAACTGCTAGGAAAGAAAAGTTCAAGAGTCGCGACCATGTATCGGACGACGCAGTGCAGGACGAACCAGGGGGACCGATGACCTGTTGAGAGTTGCCGGGTCGTTGGATGCGGCTGTTACAGCATTCCGTTCTATGGGAAAACATAAGGAAATCCTATGTCAATCAGTGGAAGGGCTGAATGATAATGATGATTATTATTAGTTACTAGCAACCTGCCCTCGCTTCGCTTCGGTTTTAGTCGTTTTACCCGCGTAGTTCCCGTTCCGTGGGAATACCCGGATAAAATATAGCCTAGGTTTCTCCCTGATATTATAACTTTCTATTGGTGAAATAATTTTTGAAATCGGTCCAGCCGTTTTGAAGATTACCCGACAGACAAAATTTTTTTTATCTGTATTTTAGGCATAGGTATCGTGCAACTAACCGTGGGAGCATGAAAAAAGCCTATTATTTTGACATTACAAACAGACACTGCAAATTTATTTATTGGTATAGATATTGAGTAAGCAGATGCTCTGTTTTATTTCTATTTTAACCTATCCTCATATTGTTCACTTTAGTAAATGTAACTAGACAATCTAGCAAAAAGACAGGCTTATTTCTTATGAATTTAAGATTACGTGGCTAAGGCTACAATAATAATCTTAAGGAATTAATACTGACTGAAAAGTGATTGCTATCAATGTATAAATTCACCCATGTCATCATCGTGGCTCATTAACGTCCCACTGCTGGACTTGAACCTACTCCACAATAGGAGTGAAATTAATCTACTATACCATGCTGATCAAACATGATGGTATTTTTTTTTTTATGGGTAGGCTATGGTAAGCGCACGCGCGGTCCTGTCCGTCCGGGGCGATGAAAGGACGGCGCGCGGGCCCATAACCCACGTCACCTCGTTGTTGGGCCGACCACCGGAGCAGATGTGACTTGTCATCAGTGGTCGGCCCGACGGAATACCCTTTCGGGTAACCTCTCACCTCTAGACGTACTGGGACGTCGGTCGCCATCGCGCGGTCAGCCTCTCTGCGGGTGACGGACAATTCCCCGGTCCGATCACCCGCGGCCTCGGCTAGGACGGCATTAGGCGCAGAACTCGCGCCTGCGCCGCCCGAGTCGCCGGCGGCGGAACGTGTCGCCGAATAGGAGCTCTACTCGCACACGATCCGCCGCCTCCTTCCGTGAGATAACGGCCTCACAGAAGGCGGCGACCGCGGTGTGCTCTCCCTCCTGACAATCTTGTGCAGGTACTTCCCGAAGCAACCGAGCCCCGTCAGCACCTGCACCAGTCGGAAGGAAAGCACCCCGTGCGTCCGCTCCAACCACCCCATCAGCACCGGCCGGCAGGCCTCGACGGTCCTGACACCGTACCGAGGATTCTCCAGCCGGACTGCCCAACGGGCAATGACTTCTCGGCGGGCGTCGACCCGCCAGGCGGTGATCTCTTTGATGGAGACCATGCCGCCGCGGGCGCGCGTCTCCGACACCCGCCGATAAAAACATGATGGTATAGGGTTTCCTTTCAAGTTTACCTTCTCTTGTATATTTAATTCTTTAGTCGTCTTTTACGAGTAAAGGATTATAATATGCAGATAATATCTATGCAAGGGAAGGTAAACTTGACATAAAACCGTAGGTAAGTCTGATCAGCGCAAAATACTAGGTCAATTTCCCTCCCATTGTGGAGGAGACCCGAACCCAATAATGGGGCTTGTATGTGCTAAGATGATGATGAAACAGAGGTAACTTAAGTGGGTACTTATTTATTAAATAGTACAGTAGTATTTGTAATTTTAATTCAGATTACAATTGGAGTTGAAAGCTTTGTTGGGACTGATAATCATTTAATTACTTACAGTTACCATCCATTCCATTTTAGGGTGTGTTGGCAACATAACCTAGAGATTGGCAACATCGCCTTGTTTGCGCCATCTATATGAATTATAGCAGGGCCGCAGTGGTGCTATTCAGTTCGAAAATTAAAAAGGGGAAAAGCAATAGTTATAAGAATTCTATTGTGAGAATTTTAGTTTGACATATCATATTGAAAACGTTTATTATATTGAATTTATTTATTAGAAAAAACACTATATAATATCTCCTTCGTTCACCTTCACCAAATCGAGTTAATAAATAAAACAATAAAATTAATCGATTTATCTGTTTATTGACGCCAGCATTATGTACATATACAACGATAAGCAAACACTCCGGATACAATACGCCGTCACTTCCATCACTCTTAACAGTAAGCTTTTACATGCCACGATGCACAATCGACACAGATATTCTTATTATTAATACGTAAAAGTTAATCAAAAAATTAAATAATTTCTAATTAAAATTTTGTTCGTTTAAAAATCCGATTTTTATTTGTCGACCACATCAAGGCTTTCGTCGACCAAATATCAATAGTTAATATACTAATTGGTGCTGCACTATTACAGTTATGCTATTAAAAATGTAGGGATTTTAATAAAACAATATTTAAATTAAAAATCGACTAAGTAGGAAAAAAAATCGATGAAAAATATGTATCGAACCAAAAATTCGACTAAAAGGAAATGAAACAAAATAATACGATCACAAAAAAATATAATTCGATACCAAAAATTCTATTTACACGATGTGACTTTGAAATAATACACATTGATACAACACTTTATGGTAACCTATCCTAGCGAAAATATTATATACGTTAGCAAAGAGAAGTTCTCTTAATAAATTACAGAAAATCATTTTTTAAATATACAATTTATGAGGTGGAGACATTCATATATCGGTAAAATATATACGCACTGACCGATTGAACATTTTTTTGTGAAAAAGAAATATAGTTTAACACTAACAATATATTAGTAGCATCACCATTTTTGTTTAAATACTGCCTCAACGATAATACAATTGACAGATTACTTTTTAGATTATTATCACGCAAAACTTATGATCTAACAAAAACTAAATAAGCATTGTCAATAATTCAACTTTCGCTTTTAACAAATGCCATTGGTTTTTCAAACAAAATTAATAGTATAATGGTAGAGTTTTTAATTTAATTACAAATTGAATAAGATAATATACATGTCTTGATGTGCACAGACTAACTTTTTTTGTTGGGACTATAGATATTAGCCGCAGATGGCTCTAACAACTTTACTAGGACTGTTGGGTGAGCCCTGAGGACTGAAATATTTGCACTACATAAATATTTGCAAGTCGCTTGCTGATTTCTTAATAAAACTAATAGACGTTTGAGTGGATCACGAATCACCGTAAGGCTTATCGTATGATACATACATACATACATAAGCCTATTTATCATATCTAAGCGATACAACTTACATACATTTATGAATGTATGTCCCGATATATTTTTGTCTCACCTCTCAGCTACGCTTTCTTACAATAATTAACGCACCACAAAAAAATTACTAACAAAAATATGAATTTAAATCGTTCAAATAAATCAAAAACATACTGAATAATTCTTATTCGTAGTCGATTTTCGAATGTATTATGAAATCGATATTTTGTTCTTTAAAAGAAATCCAATTGAAGTGGGTTTATAGTTATCACTAGAGATGTCATTCAGAAAATCGACTATCAAATATCGACTAAGTTCTCAAAGAACTATATAAATTAATATAATTCACTGCATCACCTCTTACATAATATATTATAAAACGGAGATGATGCGTTATATACTTTCCAGTTGCCCACATTGCATGGTACAAACTTTTTTTTTATCTTTGACATAACTGAGACCAATAATATAGCTAAATAAGTAACCCAACTAAATTTGGTTAGTCGTTTTTCTAACATATTAATACTTATAGTTACTTACATAGTAATTTTATATCACTACAATTTTATTAGTTCACGCTTATCGGTTCACATATTCAGGCAGAAAATGAAAAAATTACTATCTTATTAGATTAATCAGTCGATAACTAAAAATTGGAATAATAAGATATATTGAGCACCACTTGCTTCTTTTTAAACACAAAACATTTATATGATAATGCACGCCATCTTTTCTGTAAACTTGTGAAGAATAACAATATTAACAAATATTTTTTTCAATTTGATAATTTCACGTGCTTTTTAATTGTCCTAAATTTTTTTGTATATTTAATATCAACGTCATTAAAAAAAAAATAGGGCAAGTCGGCACACATACTATATGACCATTTTTTTGCAATTTTCAATCCCCGTTCTCACTTCGGTGACCATCCGTAGTACAAGCTAATACTTAATAGTGTTCACAGATAGTATTTTTGAAGTGCCTCCATAGGCCAGGTCACATAGTATAAGTACGTTCCTTTTATCAGCCGTATCTGCTGGAGTACCAATTATTTATACTCGTAGAAAATGCATCAAATGTCACCTTTTCAGATTTTTAGTTTGATTTTGGACTCGCCTGAATTAGCTTAGTCAAACATTAGTTAATTGAAATGCAACCTATTATTAAGTGTTGCTATATTGTTACCGTTAAGTCTATGGATGATAAATGTTGCTAGTGTTAAAAAAGCAAAAGTGTAATTTTGTTCTTTTTTTATACGAACAGTAAAATATTTGCAGATCTATGAATAAATCTACATAAAAAATGAAAATTAGAACACCCTTAATAAAAAAGAAACTTCAATTGTAATTTAAAGCAAAATTGAAAGAATAACGCAAAAGTAATTAAATATAAAAGTAAATTTTTTTTAAAGAGAATATGAGAAATTTTCAAATAATTTTGGTCATTTGAAAGCAAATTAGTCAAGACTATATCCTAAATTTAAATATATTACGTTATATTATTTGAAAATTAATAAATAATCGTCGTTACGTTTCATAAATCAGTTAAAACAATTGTTGCCTTTTAAAATACCTTGCTTACTATCAAACAATAAAGTTATATATGAAAAAAATATTTTCTGGCATATGACAATTCTGTTTTGCTGACGTTACAACCTGTCATTACAAGGCCGCCATTTTAGATTCGTTTCTTTGTTGGCGCAGATTATACTACAACAAAACACTACAAATTATGAAATTATTTCATACTTTCAACGTATATTGCATCTATACAAATAAATAAAATTGAAATGTTTGTTTGTAATGTCAAGATACTAGGCTTTTTTCATGCTCACACGGTTATTTGCCTCACATCTATGTCTAAAAACCAGTTTCAAATTTTTTCGTCTCTCTGTCTGTATGTTTGTTTGAAGTAATCTTCAAAACGGTTGGACCGATTTTGATGTTTTACTACCAGGTAGCTGTCTATATAGGGAATAATTTAAGCTATATTTTGTCTCGGTATTACCATGGGAACAGGAACTATGTGGGTAGGCGACTGAAACCGAAGCGAAGCGAGGGCGGTTTGCTGGTTCACAACAAAACTGAATACATAATTTTGCCGATAGCACGACACATATAAAGTCTGTAAACTTGATAATATAATCCAAAATATTAATGGAAAATGCAATAATTCAACGAATCACTCGAGTTCAAATTGAATACGAACATTCCTCTGTAATCAGTCGACAGTTGTAATGATAAAACTAACTTAAACTAATTCACTTAAACTATTTTATATACAACTGGAATATAAGACCAGTTCAATTTTATCACAAACTTATTTCGATTAATATTATGGTGAATAGTCTAAATTATAATGATTTAATGAATGATAAACATGCAACAATTATTTAATGAACTGATGTTTTTTTTTATTTATATATGTTTACTGCCAGCAAAGAAATATTTCGTAGTTCGTGAACTTGTCCTGTGTGCTTACTCTTGAATCTGGAATACTATCCTAAATCCAATCGCAGCTCGAATTTAAGTAATTTCGTACTCTTGAAAGCAACACTAGCGCACGATTGGAATCGAATTCGATGGAATTTTTTTAAACTTAATGAATTCGACTCTTATGACAAATAATTGTTACGCCCGACGTGATTTTTTTTTATTCGTGTTTAAAATAGCAAATGTTTCACGATGTCAAGAAAGCGTCTTTGTGGTGATCGATTTCGGTAACGTTATTAATTTAAAGTAAAAAAATACGGCAGATTTGGTGAAAATAAAAACGGCCAACGTGTCAATTCATTCTCGATTTTGTTTAAGAGTACCAAATATAAGTTTGTTGAGATTGGAATTGAATCGGATTCGAAATTAGAATTGATTTCAAAAGTAAACCCACGGAACGGCCACTACGTGTTATCTCGTCCTTTTTAGTTGTTATATTTCTACAGCTATTAATAAAATCGTAATATATCAATGTATAACCCGCGCCAATAAAGAAACGAATCATAAATGGCGGCGCCAATCACTCCCTCTCCCTCGTATGTACAGTACACAAATAAATAAAGAACTTAATTGGGCTGAATATGTTTTACTAAATACATTGTTAACTTTTTATTTGTTATTGTACTTTATTTTCTGTTTTGACATTTTTTTTTCCTTTCGATTAGCAGCTTTTGACTTTTTAAATAGCTTGCTTACTATCACAAAGGTCTATATTAACAAATATCACCAATCTGGTAGTCCTGTTTTGCTGACGATCCAACGTGTCATTACAAAGTGTTATTTTAGATGTCTTTCTTTATTGGCGCGGGTTATAACTATACATTACTTACGCCACTATAACTCATTATATACTAAGCTACTTATATAAAAAACTATGTACCAAATATATCTAACGTTTAAAATATATCGATCAGTGTTTTCATCACCACAGCGATTCCTCCTTTACGGGAATCGCAGAGGTTAAATTATATCTAAGAATCTTATAAAAAAAATAGTCCATGTGGTGACGGAGAACAGATCCATCCGCGGGTAAGATTATTGATTTAATTATTAGTCTGTCGCTATACGGAAAAATTGTGTTAAAAATATTCGCGCTAAATCACGATATGTGTTTATTTGAGCCTGACATTTGGGAATCTCAGATGATAACTAAATTTTATATAACTATTTAATATGTATGTATATAAACTATCATTTGAAATATTTTCCTCGCACCACGGTGATTCCTCCTATTTGGGAATCACAGAGGTAACCCCAATAGGATATTTAACCGCATCAAAAATATGACTAATTTTGATTTAAATTTTTATTTATTATATTTTGAAAAGCGTCGCAAAGTAATAACAAAAAATATTGAGGAACAATTTAAATTATTGGAACACTGAGAAATTTGAAAAAAAAAAAAAACTTTTTTTTAAGCATTTGTATTTAATTTTTAGTTCCCAGACCTTTCGAACACTTGGCGGCGTTCATAGTCACAGGAAGACTAAGGGGTCTAATGTCTAACAAGTTGTCGTTATTACAGAGATTTACCGCTACGGAATTAGTTTTTAAATGAACCACAATTTTGATAAAAAAATTTGCCAGTACAAAAAGAAAATGGTATAAAAAAATATATTGTTTCGATAAATTTATGATAGCTATTATATTAAGTTAAACCTAACAAATCTTCTATCAGCAGATCGGACCACGGCCTCACTTAAATAAAATTCGTAGAAATAGTTTTTTTTTTTAAATGTGTAATATTCCCATTTTCCGGAAATTTCTACAGAAACTACTTTTACATTCGATCATTAGACACTTTTTTGTAGATTATTTGACTAAAATTATATTCGATAGTGCATAACTAACACGTATATCTATAAAATAAATAAAATTGAAGCATTTGTTTGTAATGTCAAATTAATAGGCTTTTTTTTGGAGTGAAACTCCTTTAGAATCGTTGTGATTTCAAACTCGATGAAACAAAAAAGCCAGTCCATGGAGACATAAACACGTTAATGTATAGGATTCAACCGGCGAGAGAATGAAATAAAGGATGATAAGGGATACAGGATAAAGGATAAAGAAATTTTACTTCTGCCGTGCATGTGCAGCATGCGTATTTTGTACACACGCTGTTTTTTTTTTTTGCATAGAAATAACCGTGTGAAATTCATATTCCAGCTTCATAGCTAGGCATATTTCTGAAAACAGCTAATACCCTATATTACCCGTAATATATAATAAAATAGCATTAAAATTAATTATATTAAATTTAATTATTATTATTACTTATATATTAATGTAATTCTAAGTTCACGATAATATACGGCGTTACTTCAATACCACGGTGATCCCTCCATTCCGGGAATCACAGAGGTCTTAATCCTATTCAAGTTAGATAATAATTATATACATATTATTGAATTGTGTTCACAGATATTATGGGCGATACCACGGTGATCCCTCCTTTCTGGGAATCGCAGAGGTTAACGTAATCCTATTCAACTTTGATAAATATTTATATACATATGTGTAATGTTTCTTATTAGTAAAATATATTCACCTTTCTGGGAATGACGTAGATTAATATTATTCCTTCAATATTACAACTGTCTTTTGAGGTAAAATGAAAGTGTTGCAAATACCACGGTGATTCCTATTCGGGAATCACAGAGGTCAATTTAATTCTATTTCTTAAATATAATTACAACTGTCATTTGATGTTAGATGAAAGTGTTGCGAATACCACGATGCTTCCTCCTATTCGGGAATCACAGAGGCTTATTTAACTCTATTTCTTAAACTATTTACAACTGTCGTTTGATATTAGATGAAAATGTTGCAAATACCACGGTGATTCCTCCTATTTGTGAATCACATTAGTTTACTTAGTCCTATCATCCATCGCTCATTCATTACTTTTATACCTTTAATGTATTTACAGACTCGCATTTAATGTTAATATATATATATATATATATTATCTATGGCTTGATATTATATGAAGATGATGCAAATACCACGGTGATTCCTCCTATTTGGGAATCACATTAGTTTACTTAGTCTTATCATCCATCGCTCATTCATTACTTTTATACCTTTAATGTATTTACAGACTCGCATTTAATGTTAATATATATATATATATATATTATCTATGGCTTGATATTATATGAAGATGATGCAAATACCACGGTGATTCCTCCTATTTGGGAATCACATTAGTTTACTTAGTCTTATCATCCATCGCTCATTCATTACTTTTATACCTTTAATGTATTTACAGACTCGCATTTAATGTTAATATATATATATATATATATATATATATATATATATATATATATATTATCTATGGCTTGATATTATATGAAGATGATGCAAATACCACGGTGATTCCTCCTATTCGGGAATTACAGAGGTCAATTTAATTATATTACTTAAATATATTTACAACTGTCGTTTGATGTTAGATGAGAATGCTGCAAATACCACAGTGATTACTCCTATTCGGGAATCACAGAGGCTTATTTAACTCTATTTCTTAAACTATTTACAACTGTCGTTTGATATTAGATGAAAATGTTGCAAATATCACGGTGATTCCTCCTATTCGGGAATCACAGAGGCTTATTTAACTCTATTTCTTAAACTATTTACAACTGTCGTTTGATATTAGATGAAAATGTTGCAAATACCACGGAGATTCCTCCTATTTGGGAATCACATTAGTTTACTTAGTCCTATCATCCATCGCTCATTCATTACTTCTATACCTCTAATGTATTTACAGATTGGCATTTAATGTTAAATGAAAATGTAAACCCAAACCACTATGATTCATCCTATTCGGGAATCATAAGATAACTAAATAAATGTGTGATTGAAGAATTATTATGGTGAATAAGACTTCATCATCTCAGCCCATATACGTCCCACTGTTGGGCTCGGGCCTCCTCCATAATGGAAGGGTAATTGACCTACTATACCACGCTGGTCAGACGTGTTGGTATAGGGTTTTATTTCGAGTTTTCCTTCTCTTGCATAGATGTTATATGCGTTTTATATCCCTTAGTCGTCTCGTACGATCACCCACGGGTAAGATAGGGGGTGGTGAATTGTATTCTTACTCCGTCACCACACGGATAGGAATAAGACTTAGATATATGAATGCACTAGCAGCGCCCTGCGGTTTCACCCGCAGTTCCTCTTCTCGTGGGAATATAGGGATAAATTATAGCCTATGTGTTATTCTGATATGTAAGCTATATTATTGTGAAGTTTCATCAAAATCCATTCATTAGTTTTTGCGTGAAAGAGCAACAAACATCTTCACATACAAACTTACGCATCCCCTCGTGACTATGAACGCAGTAATGTGTTCGCAACGTTGGGAAACCGATAATTAACGCTTTAAAATCGTTAAGAATATTTTTTCAATATTTAATACTACGCAATCTTTATGTATTTTACTTTTTAAAAGACAATCACAAGATCCAGTGTGTGGCATTAATTTTTTACTAATTAACAAATTTTTACAATCAAAATAGTCAACAAAGAACGTCGGACAAGGGCAGCTGATAACCCAGGTGGTACATAGTGAAATAGCAATAAGCGGGATATATAGTTCGAAGATCTAAGTATATAAACTAATATTAAGGAAAAAAATTATAATGTAGTATAATTAGATTGTTGCTAACCAGAGATTGAAATGGAATTAATAGGCGAAAGGGCAATGTATAGAGACAATATCGTAGAAAGCTGTTGAATGCAAACCAAATATACCTATTTATTATATTAAACTGAAAGATGTGATGGGACTTTTTTTTTTTTTTTTTTTTTTTATTGCAAACGGTGGCAAACGAGCAAACAGTACACCTGATGGTAAGTGTTGCTGCTGCTCATGGACCTTTACAAGGCCGTTGCCTACCGCGAAGAAAGCGAAGGGAGTGTGAATGCGTGCATTGATGCTCAGTGATACCAAGGGCACCACCAAAACCCTCCACACGCAATCACCCTCAGAAAGTTGGGCTTCCGGCTCTCTCGCTCACCGAACGAAGTGCAGTAACAAATTGCTACTACTCAGACGTCGATTTTCTGCGAGAGTGTGGTACTACCCCGGACGGACCGGCCCGCGGCTGTAGACAGATAACTGTCGACAGTGTGGTCCTACCATATCTTTCAAAAATATTCATAAAAATTTTTGTTATGATTTTTTTGAAGTGAATGTTTCGATAGGCAGGTTTGTGTGTTCCCGTGTTCACGTAAATTCGTATAAATCGTCATCGATAACGTCTGCAGATATGCCAATGTCATTATATTTGTACCGATAAATATCAAAATCAGATTGAAAGTAAAAGTTATAACTCACAAATTTTAATTTAAGAGCAAAGTAATTTGTATATCCAAAAATAACAACTATTAAATCCGTTTTATGTTTTCACCTCTGTCGGCAGTCCTTATGGCTGATTTCAGATTTGTGTTCTTTTTTATACGTATTCTAATTAGGCACCATTCATACGTTGTTTTCTTCGCATTTTTATATAGTTAAAAAACGCAACGACGATTTAGACTTAAAATTTTGGTAGGAATGATAAAAGTTCAGTCGAAATTAGAGAAGCAAAAATTGTAAAAAGCCGGAATGTTTTCGTGTCTTGTGCATGTTTTTTTATATAGCAACACTGCTTGCCGGAACTATATCATCACAAAAAAATTAAGCGATACTGAATCTTATGTGTTATGGAAGACATTCTAACGGGAAGATGTCAAAAGGGTGTCCTATGTAATTAAATATATCTATTTTTCAATATGTAATATCCCGGAATTATGAAAATCTTTTAGGTAATGAACAGTTACTAAAATAAAAACTATATAATACTAATAATCATAACCCTACTATTTGAAAAAAGAAATGCTATCGATGACAATATCAAATCAAATTCCTCTACTGTTTATGTCAAGAAGCCACAGATTATTAAGTCTCATTCCATTTTTAAAACACCACTAGTGTTGTACTTTGACGAACAATTTAGTCGATTATAATATAGTACACATATTGACTGCTCATTACCTAAGTCGTTTAGTAACATACATTTATTAATATTTTACCCATAGTTAATATTCATGTATAATATTTTTTTTTATATCCTATACTAGGCGTTATTACGCATAAGTCAATAAATATACAGCCTGGTTTTATTTTCGTGTAATTTCTTTCAATTGCATTATCTATGAATACGGATCATTTTAAAAAACATTTACTAATGCTTAGCTGATATAAAAACCTCGAAATGACCTTAATACTTTATTATTTTATCGCAGGTATTGTAAATGAAACTACAGTAGAATTCATATATAACGACTTCGCTTATAACCACTAACCGTTTTTAACGACGATAATGTTTACTCAAGTTAGGTTTCATAATTAGGTACTAAGAAAATATAACCGTTTAGTGCGACTCCGGTTAAAACGACAAACTGCTTATAGCGACCATTTTTTGTGATAATACGTCCAGTTAAAACGACGCGCAATGTTTTGTTTATACAACCTACGTACCAATACTTCGACGCCCCAACTTCATCCCGCCTCGCGCGCTTCACTTTTCCTTATTGGCGCGCGTAAATCACAGTTAGTGTTTGTCACTTGTTATGAAAAGTTCTTAAAGCTCGACAAAATGAGTTCTGTGAAGCGAAGTGTTTTACAATTGAAGAAAAAGTGCAATATTACACCGATTAGAAGGCGGTGAATCAAATGTAACCCTCGCGAAGGAGTTTGGCGTGTACATAATTATGTATTCGTAGGTTAGGTACTTATGTACTTAAGAAATAATCCTACCGTTTTGTACGTCATCCGGCTAGTACGACATAGTATCGCCGGTCCCTTACAGGTAGCTATATCCGGATTCTACTGTATTTTTACAGATTTTATCGCGTTTGTTTTGGTTTTTGGTTGCACGACGTTTCGAACACTTTCAGCGTTCATGGTTACGGACAGACTAAGATGTCTCACGTTCAGCAAGTCATCGTTATTACAGAGATATCTACCCGCTACAGAGTAACAAGCGGGATAAAATCCGTAAAAATAGTTTTTATTTACAATATATGCGTAAACATCAGAAGTCATTTTCTAAGTTTGTCGAGTCCCGATGTGAATGTTTAGTATTTTGTGGTACATAACTAATTATGTTTATAAGCGTAAAGAAAGGTTCCCTTTTTATGAATGCATGTACATGGTTTGTTTGTGATAAAATAAGGCAAAACTATTAGTATTTTGTAATGTTTTACCGAGATACAAAGTGGCTATTAGTTTGACGTCAAGGGTAAGAAGGGAGACCCAAAAATTTCAGACAGTTACTCAAATGCTCATTTCAAATCGAATCGTTCTGAGAATATTTCGTACAGCGGCGAAATAAGTATCGCGTCAATATCTAAAGTTCTATTGAAAATTACAACAGACTTTTTTTTTGTGTATGTATAGCTGTTAGCCGCAGATAACTTTCACAGCTTAACCTGGACTTTGAGTGAGTGCTGAGAGCTCTTAACCCGCTAAAGTTTTAAGCGAAATCGCCCAAGGGCTCTCCCAATGGCGAACAGACCTCGGTTTGGGGCGTCGCTAATAGTTACAACACAGGATTAAGAATTTGGCTTATATATTACCTCTACATTGATTCTCATATTCTCTAAGGTGTATGGTATATTAAGTAACCGTGAATATGTGCTGGAAACATTCCTATCTTTCATTACAAAATCATAATTAAATTCTGCTGTGTATATACGTATTCAATCAATTATCCCATAAAAGCATTACGAAAAAGTTAAACGGTTTTATAAACAGCTTTAAACGCAGCGAACACATAGATTTATGTAATTGAGGGAAATTACACAATTTTCAAACACACTGTAGGATAATACTAATTTAACCTGACACTAATTGAATATTACAATTATATATATTTTTATCTAAAAAAACCCGCGAATTATAAATTTCACTTTTTATACGAGAACAAATTTGACACATAAATCGTTTAGTCCTGTACTTTTGTGAGGATTCTTTTTTTTTAAATTGTACGTAAGCGTTTCGTGATTGGTTAGTTTATTTTTTTTTTGTTTTCGTAAAAAAAGTGAAACTCCGCATTGGGACAGCATCAATACATCCAAGACCTTACTTATACATATCCGAATAAATATTTAAGTATAAAATTAAAAAAACACAACTTTTTATGCTTTCGATATTCGTGCGTTAAGTCTATGCTCTTTTAAAATGACAATTATCGATTTATTTTTTACAACAATTTTTTTTAATCGATAACACCACGAATAGTGATGTTCTAGACCGATTACAACTGGCAACATTGAATGCAACATTGTTGCCGTGTTTATCGTTGTTCTTTTAACTTTTCCTTTACCCTAGGCGGGCAACCCTATTTATACGTAATTTTTCATCACAATTGAACGCGTCTATTTTGTGAACATATATTTTATTTTTTTTATTATATATTCTTTATAAAATGATATTATACTTAAATTTAATGGAAAATTGCAATATTAGATGCAATATATGATCACAAAAAAGCTTCAAAAAGGTTGAAGTTTTATTAAAAAAAAAAAACAATTCCTAAGTAGGTCGCATATAATTAAGAAGTCTTTGTAATATTATTAAATACTGTACTTGTATCAGTCATTTGAACAATATTGGTAGTTAAAAATGGCCGTAATGGTATTTTATTTAAAAAGTTTGATTTTTAGGCACAAATTTGACAAAAAGAACTGATATATCAAAGAGAACATTACAATATTAGACCAATGAGAAACATAGGCAAAGGGAAGCATTCTTGTCATCCTTCAAATGACTTCTAGAAATTTCATATAAAAATTTAATTCGTAATTTTTTTATGGTCTGGACACATTCCGCCCCATTTGAGTGGGGCGGCGTTGGGCCCCATAACCTATTATTTAAACTCCATAGTATTCCCCATAGTCATTGGGCCGACCACTGGTACCAATTCTTTGGCACCCGTGGCCGGTCCGGCGGATTATCTTTTCGGGTCCTGTCTCCTTCGACGCCCCGGCAAGAAGGGACTGTATTTGCCTATGGGAAGGTCCGCTACAATAATAATAAGCATTTAGATCGTAAGCCCATTATTAAAATATAAAATGAATCAATAGTAAGAAAAGGATGTTTTTGGGCCTAATATAGGATTTGGGTATTGAAATTGATTAAAATATCAAAAAACCTTTACAAATTATCACTGTAAATAATGAAAGAAATCTGAATGACTATTCTTGAGATAGGGCTAATCCATAAAATACGTCACACGTTAAGAGAGAGTCAACGAAGTGTGACATTGGGTAGGAAGTGGTTCTAAATTTCGTGAAGTTACTTTTCAAAATCCTATACATCTAAATATCGAAATGCCAATTTTGAACAATTAACGAATACTTCTGATCAAAATAGGTTCACCCAGTCCAAATGTCTGAGGTAACAAACACAGTCGAATTGAGAACCTCCGCCTTTTTTCAACTCTGTTAAAAACTATACAAACAAAACTCGCATGAAAAACTAATAAATATCGCACACCCGGATATTTTGTACTTTTACAACATATAATGCTTCCCTTTACCTACATACAATAATATAAATGTATATATATATGTAAAATTATTAAATACATAATGTATTTGGGGCGTTCGTAACATACATGTTTATATAATAAGATATATGTTCAAATACGCGTATGAAGTGTGTAGACTAGCATCGCTTGGCGTTTACCACGACTTTACCTGCGTGCGAACTCCGCCTTCATTGCTGTAACACAAAAGATGGTTTTGATAAAAAAATACAGATTTGCCGTGAATTTTCATATATTAGAATTTATCAACATCAAAAGTGGTATATGGGCCCCCTCCCCCATCGTGTTTACCCCTTCCCCCAACATTTTTATTCACACACAAAATAGATCGAAATTTTAAAGCCCTCCCATAAAAAGTTTCACTTCAATATGTCATCATCAGTTCAGTTAAAGGCCCATTGCTTTTAATCTACTCTACAATAGGAAATTCATATACTCTAACTTACTGATCAGACGGGTACGTATAGGGTATACCCATTTTTTTTTTTTTTATGGGTGGGCTACGGTAAGCGCACGCCGGTCCAGTCCGTCCGGGGCGATGAAAGGACGGCGCGCGGGCCCATAACCCACCCGTACCCACGTCACCTCGTTGTTGGGCCGACCACCGGAGCAGATGTGACTTGTCGTCAGTGGCCGGCCGACGGAATACCCTTTCGGGTACCCTCACCTCTCGACGTCCTGGGACGTCAGTCGCCATCGCGCGGTCAGCCTCTCTGCGGGTGACGGACAATTCCCCGGTCCAATCACCCGCGGCCTCGGCTAGGGCGGCATTGGGCGCAAATACTCGCGCCTGCGCCGCCCGAGTCGCCGGTGGCGGAACGTGTCGCCGAATAGGAGCTCTACTCGCACACGATCCGCCGCCTCCTTCCGTGAGATTACGGCCTCACAGAAGGCGGTGACCGCGTCCCAGTTCCTGACGCTGACGAGCATCTCCCTGGCGATGGTCGGCAGCGCCAGGTCGGCACCGATAATTGCGACGAGTTCACGGCGATCCCCCTCCCATGCAGCACACTCCTCGAGCGTGTGCTGCGCCGTGTCCTCGTCGCAACTGCAGTGGTGGCAGGACGGTGTGCTCTCCCTCCTGACAATCTTGTGCAGGTAGTTCCCGAAGCAACCGTGCCCCGTCAGCACCTGCACCAGTCGGAAGGAAAGCACCCCGTGCGTCCGCTCCAACCACTCCATCAGCACCGGCCGGAAGGCCTCGACGGTCCTGACACCGTACCGAGGACTCTCCAGCCGGACTGCCCAACGGGCAATGACTTCTCGGCGGGCGTCGACCCGCCAGGCGGTGATCTCTTTGATGGAGACCATGCCGCCGCGGGCGCGCGTCTCCGACACCCGCCGATAAATTTCGGCGAGCATCTCCGCCTCCAGGTCCCACGGGGGAGTTCCGGCCAGGAGGCACGCTGCCGTCGCCACCGTGCGGTAACCCTGTATGGCCCTGATCGCCATGACCCTCTGTGGTCGCCACAGGAGGGCCCTAAGACGAACGGTCAGGGACCCCGCCCACACCGGTGCGCCGTACAGTGCCATCGACCGGATCACCCCCACGTACAGCTGTCGGCACGTAGCGCTGGGTCCGCCCACATTCGGCATCAGCCGCGAAAGGGCGGACGCCGCGCCGACAAGCCGGGGAACAAGTCGATGGAGATGCTCCCGGAACCAAAAATGCCCGTCGAGCACCAGGCCCAAGTACTTCATGTGGGCCTGGATGCTGACGGTGACCGACTTCACGGTGATCGAAGCGCCGGCGGGAGGCCCGGCGGTACGGAGGCCATGGAACAAAAGGGCCTCCGTCTTTTCCAGGGCTACCCTCAACCCCAGCGCTTCGATCCGCCTGACAATCTCCTCGGTGCCGAGAGTTGCCAGGCGTGCCGCCTCCTCTAGCGTCCCACCCCGGGCTGTGACGAGTGTATCGTCGGCGTAGCAAATTACGCCCAGCCCGGGTGGGAGGCTTCCTCTCAACGCCCAGTCGTAGCCGATGTTCCACAGGGTCGGACCCAGAACCGACCCCTGTGGGACACCGCATGTCATGGGCGTTCGCACAACGTCCCCTACTCGGTCAACGTAGAGGACGCTGCGCCCCTCCAAGTAGTCTGCCATCAGCCGCCTGAGGTACACGGGCACCCCGTGATACCTCAGCCCCTCCCTGATGCAGCTGAATGGCAGACTGTTGAAGGCGTTGGCGATGTCCAGGGACACCGCCAACAGGACTCCTCCGCCGGTGACGGCCTCCGCTACCACGGCCTTCAGGCGAAGCAGGGCCGCGATCGTCGAACGCCCTCTCCGAAAACCAAACTGGGCGTCCGACAGATCGGGCCCGACCCCGACGAGGTGCCGCTCGATGCGGGCAGCCAACTCCCTCTCCAGCAGCTTGCCCGCATCATCGAGCAGCACGATGGGCCTGTAGGCCGAGGCCGACTCGGGAGACCGACCCGGCTTCGGCAGGAGAACCAGCCTCCCCTCTTTCCAGCATCCAGGGAACTGCCCGGACGTCAAACAGGCGTCGAACAGTCCCCTGAGGCGTGGTCCCAGGTGCTCGAGGACCAGGGCCAGCGCACGGTTCGGAATACCGTCGGGCCCCGGGGCGGTGGATTTCACTCGCATACGCGCCACTGCCGCCCCCATTTCCGGCTCCGTGATGGGCGGAGCACTTTCATCTTCGGCCTCCCGGTCGCTGTCCGGCGAAGCCATGACCGGGGGCGTGTGTTCCGCCCGCCGTGGAAAGAGGTCCTCGACAACTCTGGTGAGGAGGCTGGAGAGTCTCGGTGTTCCCGCCCGCGGAGCTTGCTCAGCGCCGCGAGATAGGGGCGACCCCAGGGGTCACGCTCGAGACTGTCCAGCATCTCCCGCCGACTAACGTCCTTGGCAATACGGACGGCCAGCCTGAAGGCAGACCGCGCACTGCGGTAAGCCTCGTACAGCTGGCCCTCCCGCTCAGCATCGCGGTGACGCGCTCGGCTGCGGGTGTAGGCCCTCCGGGCACGTATGCACGCGGCCCGAAGGTCTGCCAATTCTCGGGACCACCAGGGGACCGCACTCTTCGGGGGCAGACGCCTCATACGGGGCATGGCCGCATCGCAGATCTGCGTTAACGCACAGCGGATGCGGCCAGCCTCGGCATCAACCCCGTCCACCTGGGGCGGTGAGGACAGCCACGACTGAACGATGGCTGCCTCCGCCAACAGGTCCCGATCCAATCGACCCACAGCCCACCGCGGAAACGCGGGAGCTCCGTCCGCCGTGTGACCCCTGCTGGGCTGCAGGAGGGTCCGGGAGACCTCTATCCGGATGTATCGGTGGTCAGATAGGGTCTCAACCTCCTCCTGAACGCACCAGCTCCTCACACGTGCTGCGACATTAGGGCTAGCGAACGACAAGTCCACTATCGACCCGCCCTGCTGCCGCACGCACGTTTGCACCGAGCCCCTGTTCAGCAAACAGAGGCCCAGTGCCGCCGCCCACTCTTCGACCGCCCGCCCGCGGTCATTCGTCCTGGGGGGAGGTATACCCCTTAGGCGTCTTTTACGACACCCATGGACAAGACCTCAAGGGCTAAAATTTTACAAATTTTATTTCTTTTGCCTGGCAGATTTATATCGCGGTCGTAGTTCATATAGGGTACATTGAGCAGACACCTTTTTCGGCGGTCATTCTATCCGAGGCGACGCATCGGCCCCATAACCCCTTCGCCATTGAACCGATAATTGGTACCAAGTGTCTTGTCAGCCCGGCGGGATACCCTTTTGGGTACTGTGTCTCCCCGACACCCGTTCCGGGGCTGGGCCCTCACGCATTAGACAGACACCTTAAATGAACTCACCATCTAGTAGTTCTTTCTTCATCTGATTGAACTGCTGTTTCATCTCGCGAAGCATCTCCTGTTTAAACGCGTCCATCTCCGCAGCGGAAAGACACCCACCATCATTACCGCCGTTCACTTGCTAAAATAATAACATTTGACATTGACTATTTGAAGAATAATTTTATATTATCATTGACATATCCTCATCATCACGGCTCATACACGTCCAATTGTTGGGCTCGATCCTCCTCCACAAGGGAAGGGAAATTGACCTACGCTGGTCAGGCGTGTTGGTATACGATTTTATTTAGAGTTTTCCTTCTCTTGCATTGGTATTATATGCGTATTTTTTTTATTGCAAATGGTGCCAAACGAGTAAACAGTACACCTGATGGTAAGTGTTGCTGCTGCTGATGGACCTTTGCAGTACTAAGGGCACAGCTAGGCCGCTATCTAGCAGTAACAAATTACTACTACTCGGACGTCGATTTTGTGCGAGAATGTGGTACTACTCCGACCGGAGCGGCTCACAGCTATAGACAGACAACTGTGAACAGTGTGGTCCTACCACTCTCAAATCGATTTTATCCCTTAGTCATCTTCTACGGCACCCATGATCAAGATAGGGTGGTGAATTGTATTCTTACTCCGTCACCACAAGTAAACTTAGTGTATTTACCTTAAGTATAGTTTCTTCGCTGGCTGAACCGAATCTCTTGCGAACGGATCTTGGCGACTGCGGTACTTGTTGCGAGGTTGACTCTGAATTCGCTGTCATAACATTTTTAATTAGTATGATTTCAATGCGTGTCATAACAAACTATTTACAATAGAACCCGTTTAATACGATTTCCCACATAATACGCCATTTTGCGTCAGTCCCAGCAACTTGAGATATGTTTTCATACATTTCTTAACGCTTTATACGATCGTCATCCCGTTTAATACGCCAAAACGTGCCACTCAAATATACATATTACCCCTTACGGCAGCGGCCAGCGACTGACGAAGTGACGACTGTCGAGCGACCCTAAGTGATAATGACCAAGAAGAAGCTGAGTCAACTCCGATGTTGTCACACGCCCTGGCATTATCAGCAGTTAATGATTTTTAAGACGCTATGTGACTTCTTTGAATCAAGCGAAGACGCACTGCGAAAATTAAATTACGTTGAAAATCTTGTAATTGCTAATGCCTCAAAATCTTTTTGTCAAACTACAATAAGAGATTACTTTAAGTAACGTAATAATAATAAACAACATTTTTTTTATATTTTTAAGTACTTTTTATTTTTTAATATTTAAAAATGTATCTAGTAGTAAGTATATTAAATAAAGAAAATAAACAACATTTTATTTAGCTAATTTTTAAATGTTAAATTCAATACGTAGGTATTCAAAATAATTATATAATATAATAAATAATAATGGCACGTTTTTTCCCTTTCGCGTATAATGCGCTTTCCCGCCTAAGACGCGCTTTTGGTCGGGTCCCTGCGAAATCGTCTTAAACGGGTTTTACTGTATTATTTTATATCTCATATCGGCACATATAAGTCCCTCTGCCAGACTTGAGCCTCGGGCAAGGTAAACTTGAAATAACCCTACGCTAATACATCCGACTAGCGTCGTATAGTAGGTAAATTTTTTTCCCATTCTGAATGAGACTCGATACTAGCAATTATATGAGTTAAGAAGATGAGATGACCTATACAGCTTTATTCTTCTTTTTCTTTTTCCCCGCCTCTACACAACCCAGTGATGGGCACAAATCTCTAACAGATAGGAAAATTCAACCTACTAAACCACGCTGATGAAACGGTTTGGTATAGTTTCTATTCCGAGATTTCCATGGCCTGCCTTTTTATTTTACTATATTTTCTGCTCACATGCTATATAAGGAAGGAAAGGGTAATGATAAACGAGCAAACATCACACTTGATGGTCAGTAATACTGCCCTGCCGCACATAGATCTTAGCCAGGCGGCTGCCTATGGTGAAGAAAGTGAAGGGAATGTGAATGAGTGCAATGAGGTTTGGCAAAATGTGGCTAAATCCTACAAGCGATCACGAGTGAACTATTAAAAAAAGCAGCCATCAGCGTCGTCCCAAACTTATAAATTCATCATCATCATCATCACCCCTCATATGTCCTACAGTTGGACACGAGTCTCCTCCGCAGTGAGAGGGTAATCGATGTTAATGTCATGCTGGTCAGGCGGATTGGTATTGAGTTTTATTTCGAGTTTTCCTTCTCTTGCTTAGTCGTTTACTACGACACCCACGGGCAAGAAAGGGAGTGGTGAATTGTATTATCACTCCGTCACCTTACAGAATTATCTCACAAATTGCTGGATCGATATTAATGATATTTACGCAGTTAGATAGCTGATATTATAGACTTAAGCTACAATAGGTCAAAATATTATGTACTGACATGCGTTCCCGTTGCACGTGTTGTTATTTGACAGTCGATGTGGTAATGTCGCCGAACGCTCCCACGTCTTCATAGGTGTATTCGTAACAGAGTTGTCCGTCGACGACTCCTAAAAATACAATAAACAACGTTAAACATATTTATAATGACATTATTAGACAACAAGAATAGTTTTGATGTGAAATGTACATTTGAGTAACGAAACTATAGCTTGTTTTATAATTTTGTACAACGCCATCTAGTGAGCTGAAAATAGATTATTAATCTAAAGACGTACCTATAGTATGTACTAATGAAAATTAATGTTAATTAAATAAGAAATCATCATTTTCTGGCAAAATTACCGTAATATTTTATTTATACATTATGCCATATTTGTTCCTGTCGTAATCTGTTTTATTACGCATATATACTTGTACAAAATCATTTCGATGTTTCACATCTGCCAGGCGTCCTAAGCGACGACTCCAGTTCTTTTTTATAAAAAAAAGCTACACCTAACGAATGTCCTATGTCGGTGTCAAATCCACAACACTCGACACTGATAATTAGCACCTAAACGACTACGCCTGAGTACTAACGGCTTTTTTTTTTCACGCTGTGGAAATGCATTTACGCACACTCCCCCACCGGTGACAGACGGAAGAGTGTGGGGGACTCACCAGCCATTGCGTGACCGGAATACCCACTAAAACCACAGCGGCCCCTTCCGCGCTTTTACGTGGTGCCAGAGAGATCGTCTGATAACACTCGATCCCCGACACCCCTACGCATGGCCATTTGGCCACGTCCTATCGTCATTCAAGGCGGTGGAAGGAGTTGCGCATATCGGCGTCTCCTCCTCCCTAGCCGCCGCCGACGGAGCGAGTCAGTGGACGCAAGCGCCTCGCGTCCTCGCTCGGCAGCCTCCTTCCTAGTAATGACGGCCTCACAGAATGACGCCATCGACGACCAACACCTGTCGCTATCGAGCATCTGTGAAACGGTCGACAACGACAGGTCTATTCCGAGTTCCATCGATAGGACGTGGCGCTGGGACCCCCAGGCGGGGCAAACTTCCAATGTGTGGTGCGAATCAAGAGTACTAAAGGCTCCTTGATATCATAGTGACATACAATGTGATACTATCACACACACACACGGACACACGTCTGCATACACGCATATACACACATACATGCAAACACACAGCCAGTACTCACACTCACGCATTTATTCATACTAGTGCTCGCCGTGGTCGAAATTCGGCCATAATTCATTTTAGTTAATTTTTCTACTACACAATTTTCTTTAATTTTATTTATGTATAATTGTAAATTGAGTAAGCTGTATTTCACTAACAACTAATATATAAGCACAAATCTTTAGTAGACATTGTCATCATAATTATGATTGTTTGACATTCAGTTCGACCAGAGATTTTAACCGTAAACAAAAGTCTATAAGCGTTGCTACGCAACAAACTCCAAAGAAGTGTGTGTGTGTAGCGATTGCGTTGTAGTGTGCGTAATGCCTTTTTTAATGAATTTAATGCATTTCTAATCCATTATTATATGAAATTTCAGTTTTATGCACTTCTCCTCATTATATACTTCAACTGTGCCAAATTTCATACTTGTCCATCCTCGTAATTTTCGTAAAAAGAGGTACAAAGTTTTTGCTTCACGTATTTATATATAGATGCACACACCCACAGATCGTCGTCTCAGTCCATGCACATACTGTTGGGCTCGGGCCTCCTCCACTATTTGAGGGAACATGACCTACTATACCGCGCTGATCAGGCGTGTTGGTATAGGGTTATTTTCGAGTTTTCCTTCTCTTACATAGATATTATATGCATATTATATCCCTTAGTCGTCTATTACGACCACCACGTGCAAGATATGGAGTGGTGAATTGTATTCTTACTCAGTCACCACATGAATAATTGATCAAATCCTACTAATATTATAAACGTGAAAGATTGTATGTGAGGATGTTTGTTGCTCTTTCACGCAAAAACTACCGAATGGATTTTGATGAAATTTCACAATAATACAGCTTACATATCAGAGTAATGCGTAGCCTATAATTTATCCCGATATTCCTACGGGAAAGGGAACTATGCGGGTAAAACCGCAGACTCCTAATGGGAAGGTGCTCCTCAAGGGGTATTCTGTCGAGCCAACCACTGACGTCAAGTCAGCCTGCTCCGGTAGTCGGCCGAACGACGAAGGCGACGTGTCACGGGTGCGTTACGGTTGTGCGTCCTTACGCCCCTCTGTCGCCCCGGACGGAATGGTGTGGAGGAATAATGTTATATTCACCTCAGCCATGTCCAAGTGTCGCCGACGCCTTGCGAGCGTGCGTTGCATCTCGTTCATCATACAGGAGAGTGTACCGCGCGCCGCTGAACATGAAGACGAAGATGATGAGCCGGAATGCTCAGCACCACCTGGGGGAGACGCCGCCTCAGACGCTTGACCGTTACTCTGTTGCTGCGAAGAACAAATAACATAGTAAGTCTGAAAATCATCATCATCCTGCTGCATGTCACACTGTTGGGCTCGAGCCTTCTCCACAATGGGTGGGAAATTGAACTTACTACGCAACGCTGGTCTGATGTGTTGATATAGAATTTTATATCGACTTTAACTTCTCTTGCTTCTTACATGCCTATTATAATCCCTTAGTCTTAGAATAATAACGTATAGAAGGATAGTGTCGGTACTTAGAACGATCGAAACTTGAATCTAAAAATACTACACGCGCGCAGGCGATTACACACGTACACCACTATACAAATTATGAAATCAAATTTTGTTTTTGTTAACATAAATCGTCGAAATACTTTTAAAAGTAATGTTAAAAACCTTTTTATGTTTCTCAAATGTGTTGTGACACCATTTGAATGCACAAACCGTCATAATTACCTATTTATTTTTTAAGAGTTGCGTACGTACGTGCAGTACAGTGACCTTTTACATTACGGAACGGTTCCGGCGTAAGCTCAATTAGGCTCCAAATGCAATGCTTCATTTTTTGTGCGCGGATTTACCTTCTATACGTTATTATTCTAAGCCCTTAGTAGTCTTTAACGACATCCACGAAAGGAAGGAAGAAGGAGTAAGAATACAATTCACTCCTTATCGTATCATATCCTTATCGTATCGCAAAAGACGACTATTACCTTTGCTTGTCGCTTCAATCTGGCTTGTTGCAATTGGGCGGCCAGACCAGTAGCGTCTGGGGGGGGCGCAGGTGCCGGCGGCGGAGGAGGAGGCGGCGGTGACGTCACGGCTGCTGCAGGAGTTGGGGGAGCTCCCCCTGACGGCGGAGGTGGCGGAGGCGGTGGGCCCACAGCCGCCGGAGGAGGAGCGGCAGGTGCTGCCGCCACTACTTGTTGCTGCAGCTATAATTACAATTTAAAGATGCCGGGTTGAGAGCCTTCATCATTCACACATAGATGGCATCAAGCTGTGTAGCCCCATGCAGCTAATAGCTTTACACTCCACAAAAAAAAATCATAGATTATTATATTCTACTTTTCTTATGTTAACGTAGTAAGAATACAATTCACCAAAGTCATTCATTCATTTAAATCATTCCCCTTATTTTCTTCCATGGGAAAGCAAGCACGGATATGATTATGGTGAATTGTATTTTTTACTCCGGCACCACACTGAAAACCATTCTAATCTATATTAACCTATTATTACATACACAATCTCACGCCTGCTTGAGGGGTCACGCCTCATGCCTCATGAGGGGTAGTGACTACGGATTGCCACAAGCCACGATTCTGACATACTTCCATCGCTTCATTCAAACTCATCAAAGTCTTCATGTATTCTCTATGGTTACGCGTACTCTAAACTTGACCTTACACCAGCACATCTCCAATTTGATTCAGAAACGAATGGCGTGATCTTCCTCTTGCAACAGTCACACTCACACTTGAATTGTATACTTGCTTCGTCAATCTATCTTCAATCATTCTTTCTACATGTCCAAACCACTTGAACATACCTTTTTTAATCTTTGTCACTAGTTATTCGTTCACTCCACAGCGCTCTCTTATCACACTATTCCTAATTTTATCTTTCAGCATTACACCATATATATTACGTAGAGTTATTATTGTTATACAGGTAAATTATATAAGTAACTAGCCAACCCGGCGAACTTCGTACTGCCATAATTTTTTTCGTAAATATTTTATAAATTTCCGAAAAATATAGTCTGTCTATAGCTGTCATTTGCGTTTTGTTATTACATGATAGATGCGTTTTTGTTATACCACGTTTTACGTTTCTTTGACGTTTTATGTCAAGTCCCACAGGTACCCGGTCGAACGGGATAAAAAGTATCCTATGTCCGTCTCCTGGTTCTAAACTACCTCCCCGCCAATTTTCAGGTAAATCGGTACAGCCGTTCTTGAGTTATATATAGTGTAACTAACACGACTTTCTTTTATATACATATATAGATTATTATAATGTTAATAACTTACCATTGGTGGGGGTTGAGGGGCGGCCGGGGGTGTAGGCGGCGCTAATGGACCCTGAAACGGAATATAAGAGTATTAGCTGGACCAATAGCCACTGTTTTGTACTAATCCTAAAAAAATCCTTTAAAACAGTTCGCTATTTGGTTTCAATTATCAATTTAAACCATTCTTGAATCGACCATACAAAAAATGATAAAAATCGCTCCAGCCGTTTAGGAGTTCAAGTACATATGTTACAGAAGATATCTTTTCAATTGTCACAATTCTTACTTCTAGGCTTTAACCTCCGCCACAGTAGGAAAGCAATTGACCCACCGTACTACGCTAGTCAGATGGATCGGTATAGGTTAGGGCCGTTTCAAGTTTCTCTAGTAAAAATTGTAAGTAGAAACCCTTTTATTTTTTAATTAAAATTATAATTTACTACTGTATAATGATTTCTGATGTTTACGCGAGTATTACACATTTTAAATAAAACTACTTTACGGATTTTATCGCGTTTGTATTTGATTTTTGATTACCCGACGTTAGGAACACTTTGCAGCGTTCATGGTCACGGGCGGACTAAGATGTCTCACGTCCAACAAGTCATCGTTAGTGCAGAAACTTTTTGCCGGATCTTTCTCAGTGTGGTCGTGTTCCGATCCGATCTAGATTGTTAGGTTTTTCAAATATAATTACTATTAATTTTAATGTTAAATAATTACTAACCATAAACAATATAATTTTTTCTTATAGAATCATTTTCTTCTTACACTGGCAATAAATTTGTATCAAAATGTGAGTCAATATTTAATAACTAATTTCTGTATTGGGTAGATAATTATAAATTTTCTGCAGTAACGATGACTTGTTGGACGTAAGACATCTTAGTCCGCCCGTGACCATGAACGCTGCAAAGTTTTCGAAACGTCGGGTAATCAAAAATCAAATACAAACGCGATAAAATCCGTAAAGTAGTTTTACTACTGTATGTTTAATTTAAGGCTTACATATGACCTCGTCAAGCTCTGCCATATGAATGGTGCTGTGCGGTTGCGTTTATGGTAGCTGCATATCGTCTCATTTATTGGCTAACTAGTCAATTTTGTATCACGACTGCCACATTACATAGGAGGGAAGTGGAATCAATCTCTTCCAACTTCTCCTGTTTTAACGTTTATAATTATTTTTTGCGGGTCCTATGACAATTAAAATCATTTCCTTCCGAAGATCAAACCTCGGTGTGAACTATGAAGACCATTGTGGATTCTGGCTTACAGGAGTTACAATGGTGGTAACGTGTGATGGGATAAGTACTAGAAAGAAAGAAAGAAAATAAGATTTATTGGACACTATGGTTACATGCTTGACATAGAAATTCATGAATCATCATTATTTCATTAACTACATACCATCAAAAACAAAACTTGTAAAAAAAAGCCAAGCCTCGCAACTGAGTTTTCTACCAAAAAAGTTGTGAGATCAATGTTATACCAAGTCGGTTAACTCATTCAGTCCCTACTTAAGGGACCTTTCTTCTTAAGTTATTACGTAAATAGCTAACCTAACAACTTCTTATAGTGACTATATCAATATTAAAGATCTTTTATGTCTTAAATAATCAGAATGACTTGGCAATCGCATGTAAACACAATGTACCTCACAAGTAATACATATTATATTAAATTGTACTAAACATAGTGCGATTAATGCGACGATGAAGATGCTCTTGCACAGATGGTATGTGCATATTATATCCCATAGTCGTCTTATATGACATCCACGGGCAAGATAAAGAGTGGTGAATTGTAATCACACTTCGTCACCACACGGAAAGAACATATAATTAAACGACATAAATTACATTCAGACTCACAACAACAATTTGTGGATCTTACAAGGTGTTGTCTTGCATGGGATTCGAACCCGCGACACTGGCACGGTACGTTGGTATCTTAACCACTACGCCATCTGCGCAGTCTTTAGCCGGTTTTATGATTCCCATAGGGAAGCAATGATGGCGACAAATGTACTCTTATTTTGACGTGACAACGTCTTATAATTCGATGGAGCCGGCTGCACACACGAAAAAACATGACGTATGCGGCGTTACCTCGCTCTGAGGCGTTCCATTTAAGGCTTGATCCATGCAAAATATCTATCAAACAAATAAAATTAAAATTTTCTTTTGAAAAATGAAACCATTCCATCAGTATTTTCTTATGACGTTCAACTATCGGCAGTAAACCGACTTTACAGACAACCGATATTTTTACAAAGTTACATTTCATTATCTGCAAATGTAACTTTGTAATCCTATATATTTGTATGGGTTTACAAAATTATTTATGCAGTTAGTGTATCTCGGAAACTGGACAAAAATTACAATGCTTCATAATTTTTTTTTCATTTATACACTAAACACTAATTGTATTCTAAATTTGAAGCTTCTATATCTGCTAGAAGTGCCTCTTTAATATTGATGATCGGTCAGTCAGTCGGTGAGTGACAAAATTACGAAATTTTGAATAGTTGTAATTCTCAAACTATTATATTTTTATTTATTTATATTTATTTATTTATTTATTTATTTAAGACAACACCCTGCACTAAGGATATAATCCTTGATTCAAATTGAATGAAATTTGAAATACACAATGTGTATACAATGCCTGTTGGGTTACTAAAAATTCAGGCTTCTACTTTTATTCACAACGAAGTTATAGGGGTTCGAAAATGGTCTGAATGGCTTCAAGAAAAGTATGTTACGGCAGTGTTGCGTTTTGCTCGACTTGGCGGGGGCACTGCCGTGCCTCCAGATATACTAGATAATCAATCATTTGAAATATAAATATAGAAATGATATAAAAATGAAGATGTAAAAGTATTGATAATTAAAATAATCATAGTAAGTATATACAAATTAAATTCCAAGTATTAGTGTCCAAAAGGCAACAGCTCAGCATATGCTACATAAACTTGCAGCGCTGATTTTCAGCTGCAGCCTAACTAATCTAAGTTACAGGTCACAAGAAGTGCAAGTACAGAAGAGCTACATTTAATAGGTTGATAGATTATTCAAAATTGTAAATAGTCATACTAGTAACAATAAAAACAACAACTAAATCAAACCAACACTATTTGAAATCTGCATTTCAAAAGTCTGAAATGATCAGAAGAACACAGTAAACATTGATATTTTTGTAACTTGATTGTATCAAGTTTTGCACTAAAAAAAAAAAGAAAATTAAAGGAATATATGTATATAAAAAGATATGTCATTAAATAAGTTATTGTGTTATTAAAAGATGTCAAAATGGTTAATATAGCATTCAAATTAATATAATAATTTAAATATAATAAAATAACATAAAATATATAATAATAATTAAGCATCACATTATCAAGAGGGAGTAAAAAGTACAGAAAGAATTATCCCAATCCGTAAAAAAACCGTAAAAAAAAATAGGCTAAGAACTAGACTTTTGTTGTGTTATTTATCATGAGACATTTAAGCTTAGTGTTAAAAGAGTGAATACCAGTTAATTTCCGTATAGGTGGTGGCAAATTATTCCAGCACTTAGTAGCACTATATTTAAAACTGCCACGGAAAGCAATAGTTTTATGTAAGCGATTATGTAACGGAAAAGACATTAATCTCTTAGGAAATTTACTGTTCTCAGTCATCCATTCTAATTTGGAATACAAATAATCTGGCTTCTTGCCCTTTATAATCCCGAACAGTAATGTGGCCAGGTGCATATCTCTTCTCGCCTTCATTTTGAGGCTGTTATATTGGTTCAGGTAAGGACTTACATGACTTCTTAGAGGAATATCGTAACAAAATCTTGCACATGCATTTTGTACCCTTTGTATGAGGTTTGCGGTTTTTTCTAATAAGCGAGGACTATAGACTACATCCATATAACTAAATTTGGACAAAATTAGGGACTCCACTAGCGTTTCATGGAGAGTTGTGGTTAAATATTTGCGTGTATTATATAAAATCTTTAAACGATAAAAATAGTTCCTCACAACCTCCGCAATGTGCCTCTCAAAACGAAGCTCGTCATCCATGATTACACCCAAATTACGCGATTCATTAACACGTATTATACGCTCATTTTAAACACACAAAATAGAATCATGGTTGACAATTTGTTGACGTTGTGTTTTGCTACCTAGAACCATATATTTAGTTTTTTAGCGTTCAGCATCAATGAGTTGCGACAAGCCCAATTGTAAATATTACATAAATCCTCATTAATTTGCGTCACTGCCAAATGTGTATTAACAGGCTTAAAGCTATGATATATTTGGACATCGTCAGCATAGATATGAAATTGGCAATGCTTTATCACTTCAGCGATATCGGCACTGTATAAAATAAACAACAGAGGGCTGATCACTGATCCCTGTGGTACCCCTCTACTAATTGCAGATACAGGTGACCTATTAGATGTGCCCTCAGCATTATGTATCTCAACAAACTGGGAACGACTACTCAGATACGAATTGAACCAAGCAATAGAATTGTTGTCAAAACCATAATAATGTAATTTCGAGAGTAATAACGGAATGTTGATAGAATCAAATGCCCTAGAGAAATCCAATAAGACAAGTAGTGATCCCTTACCCTCGTTCAGAGCTGTTAGCACATTATCCCTGACATCCAAAACTGCGGTAGTAGAACTAGGACCCTTCCTAAATCCAGATTGGCGATCTGGCAGAATATCATGTGTTTCAATGTATATTCTCAGTTGAGAAGCCACAACTTTCTCCAAGATCTTTGATAAGCAGGGCAGTATGCTAATGGGGCGAAGGTCACCTATTTCGCAGACATTCGATTTCTTAGGGATAGGTCTGACAAGTGCCGTTTTCCAGCTTAAGGGAAACCTCGATTCCTCAATAGACCTGTTAATCATGTCAGTGATAATATTTAGTGTATGCGGAATAGACATTGTTATCATATTCAGTGACAATTCATCAACTCCTGTAGCATTTGTCTGCAGCTCCTTAATAATTTTAAGAACAGTGCAAGTGTCGACAGTTTTCATACTAAAAGTAGCAGTTCCAAATCTATGAAACTCGTAATATGTAAGGTCTGAAATACAGGCCCTGCGGCCTCCCGGAACATTCAAGAAGAAATCATTAATTGCATCGGGATCGTTTAAAGTTAGATATATCACAAGAGTACTGTGAAAATTATTTTCAATTTTATATTTCTCCACAGGCGTTTGGGATTGTTTATATGTCTGTTTATATGTTCCTCAAAATAACACTTTTTCTCATGATATAAAGCAATCTCAACCTGTTTCTTCAGATCCTTGTAGTACTGTCGGGATACGTCCGAACCACGCCTGTACTTGCTCAGTGCCTTGTCACGGAGATGCATCATGAATCTCGCAATGCTCGTGAGCCAAGGGGCAGGGAGTTCCTTGATAACCCTAGTCTTTGAAGGCGCGTGTAGGTCATAAAAGTGCATGATGGCAGTTGTGAAATCGCAGACAATATCGTCAATGTTGTCACAAGCCATAATCTGCTGCCAATTCATATCTTCGCGATCTCAGTTAAAACTATCTAAATCCATATCCAATATAGAGCTATAACTAATTGTCTTTGATATAAGTTTAGGTTTTTTAAAATGAAATTGACATAATATAAACCCATGGCCATTTATAACACCCAGCGAGTCCACCTCGACACTGCGTGCAATCGCGTTGGTACAAACTAAATCTATCATGGTCGAAGAGGTTTCGGTAAAATATGTCGGAGTATTAACGATTTGCTTTAGTCCCATACAAGACAAGAAACGATCCAAAATTTTTGTTTTAACATCTGCAGAATTAAGCATGTTGATATTAAAGTCACTCAGAAAAATGAGATAATCATATGCCGATAATGACCCAACAGTATCAGTAATCGCGTTTATGAAGGTCTGTGTATCGAGCCAAGGAGGACGATATGCTGTACCTATGACAACAACACTGTTGTTGATCCTTATCCTCAGCCACATTTGCTCACTACTACTATATGTTTAATACGTACGTTGGTTGGTGGCGGCAGGTTCTGGTGTGGTGGAACGGGCGGCGGCGCGGGAGCTCCTGCTGCCGCCGACAGAGACATATTGGGCGGCATTGGAGCGCTATAAATATTTTAATAATAATTTACAATGCAAAGCTACAAATATAGTCAATCGTATTATTCGTGGGTATCGTTAAAGACGCCTCAGAACTTGTAGAGTCGGACCAACTACATCTAATGTCATATGGTCAACAATTACAACGTATTTGCAGCGTTCATGGTTACAATATTATATACCAGTAAAATGCCGCTGTTTCACTCGCATAATTCCCATTCCCGTGGGAATACGGGATTAAATTTAGCCTATGTTACTCGCTGATAATATAGCTTTCTATTAGTTTAAGAATTTGTAAAATCGTTTAAGTGTTTTAGGAGTGAAATCGTAACAAACATTTTCATTTATAATATTAGTTTATTAAATAATGTTAAACAGTAGAAACTCGATTAGCCAGATTAATTGTTGTCGTTCGGCATTCGGATATACAAAAATCCGGATAATCGAATGTATGAAAACCCTCTTTTGATTTTGTGCATATGCAGTATGTACATAATTTTATGCGTTTATTAAAAGACGAACACATATCCCGCGGGACACTCGCGTCAGAGTGAAGTAACAAAAACAAAAATGAACCGCGTGGGGCAGCGATTCCGCGGGGCGCAATCAGGACGTGCCATTTCAGACACGTTCATGCTTGCGTAAATTCAATTTGTAGGTACAATACATAGGTCGCGGTTGGTAGTCCGGATAATCGCGAATCCATATAACCGAGGTCCGGATAATCGAGTTGCTACTGTCCTTTGTTTGATGGCATAGGAACCTGCGTGAATAAATCCTATACGGATAGGATGGATCTTTCTCCCAATCACATGTACTGAAGTATGCAAAAGAGAAAAGGAGAGAGTAGGTAGACTGACCTGTTAGTGCGATGATGTCCTGGTGTCTGGTGGACCACTGGCTGGCTGGGTTGATGTGGTAAGGTATGATGGACCCCGTGTGGGGGCGGCGCTGGCGCAGCCTGCTGTTGTGACTGCAATCATTAATGAATTCGTTGTAACCCATCATCGTCATTTCAGTTAATCTTCCACTACTAGTAAAGGTCGAGCCTCCCCAAGACTGAAGGGGAAATTGACCTACTATGCCACGGTGGTTGGACATTGGTACAGAGTTTTATTGCCAGTTTTTCTTCTCATGCACAGATGTTATATGCATATTCGACTTCGATTCTTTCGACTTAAGTGATATAGGAGTTCAAGCACATAAACAGAAGATGTCTTCTCAATTCCCACAAGTCTCACTGCTGGGCTCAGGCCCCCTTCACAATGGGAGGGAATTTGACCTATTACGCCATTCTGGTCAGACATGTTGGCATAGAGTTTTATTTTTCGGCGTCCCAGTCCCGAGAGAGTACCCTCTCCCATCAACGTCCCTTGACGTTGACGGGAGAGGGTACTCTCTCGGGATGTTCCGTCGTTTCGACCACTGAATTCAAGGAACACTGCACCGGTGGTCGACCCAACGACGAAGGCGACGTGTTATACGGGTGGGTTACGGGTGTGCGTGCTTACGCCCCTCTGTCGCCCCGAACGGAGCGGTGTGAGGAGTGCGCCGACCGCAACCCACCCTCAAAAAAAATAGGGTTTTATTTCGAGTTTTCCATCTCTAACGTAAATTTTATGCATATTGTATCCCTTAGTCGTCTTTTACGACACTCGCGTACCAAAGAGGGTCTGGTGAATTACATTCTTACTCAGTCATCGCCTGATTATGATATTGGATAGGGTTATACCTGATGGTGTTGATGTGGTGCGTGATATTGGCTCGGTTGTGGCGCTGCGTGGTACTGGGACTGCTGATGCTGATGTTGATGCTGCTGATTGTGCGGGGCGTGATATTGGGGCTGCTGGAATATCGCCGCGTCCTCACGCGTCATTGTTCTGATGGGCATACGATAATATTACCATTTATGGCTTACACCTCGTATTAGGTTCTTGTTTCTTGAAGTGAAACTTGTTTGCGCGCATAAGGGTAAATTTTTTACGGATGAAATGCAATTTAGCGTCACGAAGATGTGCAGCGTTTTGTCGAAGAAGAGGGAGAGAGCGATTGAGAGAGAGAGTGAGAAAGGGCGAACATAGCACGAAGCACAGCCATGGAGCGAGAGTAGGGAGCAAGCGAGTGAGAAAGAGCGAGAGATTTTTTTTAATACAGATATAAAACATATGGAACCAAAGAAGTTTCACTTCTGACATGCGTACTTAGTACTCGCGCTGTTTTTTTTTCTTTTATTTAATAAAAGACAACGCCCTGCACTAAGGATATAATCCTTGTATTGAGGGGGACTTTACTAACTTACAACGGACACAAATTACATCCAGACTCAGAGCAACAATTTGTGGATCGCACAAAGTGTAGTCCTTCGTGGGATTCGAACCCGCGACACAGGCACGATGTTTCGGTACCGCTCCGCTATTTGTGCAGTCAATTACAGCTGGTGGACTAAAGACATGTCGCAGGGAGCCGTTGGATGCGTCTAGTACATGACCGTTTTAAATGGCATTTTCTTGAGGAGACCTGCATTGATGGAGTGATGGCCTCTTTAATTGTTAGGCCAAGCGAACAGTTCTCTGCCTTCCCGACTACAAGCGGATCGGATAGTCCGTATGTCTGTAGTATCAAAAACTCGAAGAAAATTTAAGGCTGTTTATGTATATTTCTTCAACCCATTCATTTGCTAATATTGAGTAGGTGTCTCCTCCACAATAGAAAGGAAAGTGATCTATTAGAAATGCGCTGACATATTAGTATTTTTTTAAGACCACACCATGCACTAAGGAAATAATCCTGATATTGCGGGGGACTATCTTTACAAACATACAATTCATCACAGCTAATATACGTTTCACTACTGGGCTCCAGCCTCCTCCATATTGTGAGGGAAATTGACCTATTATACCACGCTGGTAGGGAGAGTTGGAAGTAGTAGGTAGCCGGTAGTATGTTTTATCGAGGTTTCCTTCTCTTCCATAATTCTTATATGCACACCCTTAGTCACCTTTTACAACACCCACGAGTACAAGATGTGATGAATTCAATTCTTACTCTAGTCACGGCAACATACCATTAACTTGCACAAATTGCATCCGGACTCAGGATAATTACTTGTGGATCGTACAGAGGGATTTTACGTGGGACTTGAACCCACGACGCATGGTAGCTCGATATTGAGTCATTTGTGCAGTATATAGAGGTTTTCTTCCCTTGCCAAGAAGTTATTTAGTTAAAACCCATTTTTAAGCTTGCAAGCGTTCAAGCAAAAGAATATACTGACCTGTAACCCATATCTTCGTCGTAGTTGTGCGTATTATTATGCCCATTGTATGGCACGGGTGGGTTTGGTGGCTGAGGTGGAGGAGGCGCCGAGTTACCACTTGGTTTGTTTGCCAGGATCTGTGAAATACATGATGTATTATTGTTATCTTCGTAGAAGACAAATGTTAAAACGCCAACACAGGAGAACTCCTTGACTGAAATACGTTTAACACTAGCAGCACTCTGCTGTTTTCCCCGCATAGTTCCCCTTCCCGTGGGTATATCGAGATAAATTATAGCCTATGTGTTTTCTGATATGTAATCTATATTATGGTGAAGTTTCGTCAAAATCCATTCAGTAGTTTTATGTGAAAGAGCAACAAACATCTTCACATACTGACAAACTTTTGCGTTTATAATATGTGTAAGATTTAGAATCTTGTGATCTATTAAACCCAATCAAACAGTCTATTGCCATTAAAACTAAAAATTCATCACAGCTCATATCCGTACCCAATATGAGCCCGAACCTCCTACACAATAGGAAGGAAAGTGACTTACTATATATACCACACGGGTTATTATCAAGTGCGTCCCCTAAGGCGGACAGGGGGGAGGGGGGTCAGTGAAGAGATCAAATTTATTTAGTTATTGTGCTGTCGAGGGCTTATGAAGTTTTATACATTGATATTAGACGCTTCATGCTTTCGACTGTACCAGGCGTTCAAATTTTTTATCCTCCATAATATTGCCCCATTGCTCCCCCCTTAGTCATAAGCTGGCGACGCCCTTGATTATTATAGTTTCATTTCGAGGTTTCCTGCTCTTGCATAGTTGGTATATACACAACATATCCCTTAGTCGTCTTTTACAACACCCAAAATGTTTATTAAAACTAATGACGATGTCTTAAATATTGTAATTATTTTCCGGTGGTCGGCCCAACAACGAAGGCAACGTGTCGCGCGTGTGGGTTGAGGGTGTGCGTGCTTACGTCCCTCTGTCGCCCCGGACGAAGCGGACGAGGAGTGCTCCGACCGCCGAAAAAAGAAATATTGTAATAATTAAGATTTACCTCGAGCGTATGCATCATTGCTCTTGCGAAGCTGTCGGCATCCTCGCGACAGGAGAAATTGAGGCCGTAGACGTGGCGCGCATCACGCCACTGGTGGAACGTTGCCGTCGCCTGGTTGTACTTTAGGCCGCGTACAATACCGCAGTTTATAACAACCTACACAATAAATAAATAGTCTTGAATTGTTGGTGCAAGTCAGAGGTCTAGCTACCGCCGTATTAGCCCTATCAATGATACGGGACCTCCGGGCTACAGGGGCCTCTAATGTGTATCTGCTATTCATAAGTTCGGTACCGCACTGTTCAGACGAGTTGTTATAGTGTTTTATTTCGAGTTTTCCTTTTCTGGTATAGTACGTTATATGCACATTATATCCCTTAATCGTCTTTCATGACAACCACGGCTAAGGTAAAAAGGAGTGGTTAATTGTATTCTTACTCAATCACCACAGTCATTAGGTATCCATAAAAGTCAAGAAAAGTAATCTCTTTTTACCCTAGTTAAGTGCTCGCCCCAAAAATTGCAGGATTCTCGTAATGAGCTTTTTTTAGCTAAGTTTCTAGGAGAAAGTGATAACTTATAACCAATTTCCTGCAAGCATTTTTGTTCTTTGGTGAGAAATCTTTGGCCATTATTTGGGTCCGCAACTAATTTTAATACAGGGCCCCAAGGCACGCTACGACACTCATGCAAGTTATCATAAAGCTCATCATCTCATCTCATCATTATCTCGACTGATGAACGTCCCGCTTTTGGAGCTCGAACTAGGGATGGCGATTTGAGATCGATTAATCGAAGAATCGATATTTCAGGCGCAAAAGATCGATTTTTAAATCGATATGTTGTACTGAATCGATCTTTCTCCCTTGAAAATCAACATTCGATTTTTTTTTTCTGTCCATTCGATACTAAGATAAGATATGAGACACTTTTAGATGTCCTATAAAAAAAACCTCATCACAATCCTACTAGGAGAAAGGTACCCCATACTTTAAAAGCGATTCTTCGATACTAGTGTTCCGTTTTCAATCGATTCATATCTATATTATTGTAAGACATTACTCTCTCCAGATTTCCTAAAAAAAAAAAAGTCATCACAATCCCGCCAGAAAAAATACTTTTAATTTTAAATAAATTAATCGGGGATCGATCCTTCAGACTTCGATTTTATTGTGAATCGATTCTTTGGACGACGATTCAAATCGATTCAAGAATCGATCTTTTTCAGAAAGATCGCCCGTCCCTAGCTCGAGCCTCCTCTGCAATGGAGGGATTAGATAAATAGACATACTAATATGCATTGTTAGTCACACAGGTTGGTATAGGGTTTTGTTTAGAGTTTTTCTTTTAATGATGTAGTGTAATAAATGTCCTGTTAATGATCTACATATTCTAGTCCCTTAGTCGTCTTATACGACACCCACGGGTAAGAGAGATGGTAGTAAAGGGTGTTCTTAATCCGTCACCACATGGTAACTCATGGAATAAAAATACCTGTATAATATCAATTATTCTTTTTGTTTTTAAAGGTAAGATCTCGCACTACGGAATAATTTCTTATGTCGTGTGGGACTTTACAAACATTTCATTATCATCATCATCATTACACCTCGAATAAGTCCCACTGCTGGGCACGCTCCTACTCCACAATAAGATTACAATTGACCTACTATACCACGCTTATCAGACATATTAGTATAGGATGTCAATTCAAGATTTTGTATCTCATGCACGCTATATGCTTCTAAATCCGCAAGATGTCTTTTACTACACCAAGTGCTATTGCGTAGCCCGCTTTTATAATTTCTACAGCATATATGGTTATTCCGTGTGGTGACGGAGTAAGAATACCACTTCCTATCTTGCCCGTGGATGTCGTAAAAGACGACGAAGGGAGATAATATGCATATAACTCGAAATGAAACCCTATACCAACATGTCTGACCAGTATGGTATAGTAGGTCCAATTCCCTCCCATTGTGGAGGAGGCCCGAACCCAATAGTGGGACATATGCGGGCTGCGATAACAATGATGATACGATAAGAGGGTGATGATAACTTGTATTCCTAAGCCATCACCCACAAGAAGAGTATATGTCCACTGATGTCAAGTAACCCTGCTCCGGTGGTCGGCCCAACGACGAAGGCGACGTGGTTTTCGGGTGGGTTGCGGGTGTTGCGTGCTTACGCCCCTCTGTCGCCCCGGACGGAGAGGTGCGAGGAGCGCGCCGAGCGCAGCCCACCCCACAAAAAAAAAAGAAGAGTATATTTCTAATCATTGGCAGTAAGTTAATGTTCTAGCAAGACAGATATATGATTTGTTGCCTCCTGAATATCAGCTTTGCTTAAATACAGGCTGGCCCATTTAGATCGGTCCGTATGTACAATATGCACAAGTCTAGTTAGGAGCCATATCATCGATTTTAATGGTAAGAAAAACTGCATATTTTTTTTTTTTAAAGAAAGGCCTAACTAAGGAAATAATCTTTGTGTTGCGGGGAATTTTACAAACATAATTAACGAACACAAATTACATCCAGATTCAGAACAATTTGTGGATCGTACAAAGTGTTGTCTCGGGATTCGAACCCGTGTCACTGGCACTGTAGGTATCTTAACCACTACGCTATCTGTGCAAGTTATTTACATTTGAATAATGATTGTGTAGGTTGTAAGCAGAAAATCTTACTATGAAACATTTTATCTAAGATGAATAAAATACATTGTATTTCATACTAATATAATTAAGTAGGTGTGTTCGAAATGACAACCATTTTGCGCAATACAACGCGTTTAGGTAACGATTTTACTATTGCATTTGTATCTTTAGGTGGAGAATTTGCTTTAAAATCGACTCTACGGCGCTTTTTAAGTCTTCAACGATGTCGCAGGTTATTTTGAATACTTCGTTCGGACTTTGAAAATATCATCATCACGGCTCATATACGTCCCACTACTGGGTTTGAGCCTCCTTCACAATGGGAGGGAAATTGTCCTACTATAGCAAGCTGGTCAAACGTGTTGACATAAGGTTTTATGTTGAGCTCGTCTTCTCTTGCATAAATGTTATCATATAGCATATAATATCCCTTAGTCGTCTTTTATGACGCCCACGCACAAGACAGGGGCTCGTGAATTGTAATTCTTACTCAATCATCACACGGACTACTTAGGGCTTAGAATAACGTATAGAAGGATAGGGTCCATACGTAAGCCATCAAAAATATGAAGCAAACATTACTAAATGCGTGCAAGCGTACGTTACACATGTACACACACCACTATACAAATTATGAAATCAAATTTTGTTTTTAAAAACAATAAATCGTCGGAATACTTTTAAAAGTAATGTTAATATACTTTTTATGTCTTTCAAATGTGTTGTGAATGCACGCACACACCACTTGAATGCACAAGCCATCATAATTACTTATTTATTTTTTAAGTATTGTACAATACGGAAAGGCTCCTTTAGGCTCCAATTGAAATGCTTCACGTTTTGTGCGCGAACTTACCTTCTATACATTATTATTCTAAGACTTAGGGGTTTACAAGCAATAAAGCTCCTATAGTAATGCTGATATTTTGTGGCTTGATTTCCTTCTATTCGCATCTAACCTATTAATTTTGTAAACGTCTGTATTTTACAAGCGATAACACTGACAGTATCTTTTAAAATATTCTTATCCATTAAGATAATGTCATCTTATAATCTTTAGAACTCATTTTAAGGCATGTGCCTACTCTTGAAATCAATTCTAATTTTGAATCCGATTCAATTCCAATATCACCAAACTTATATTTGGTATTCTTAAACAAAATCGAGAATGAATTCTTCGCTTCGCCGTTATTTTCACTAAATGTGCCGTATTTTATTACTTTAATAATGTTACCGAACTCGATCATCACAGAGACGCTTTCTTGAAATTGTGCAACATTAACGATTTTAAACTACGTCAAAATCACGTCGGGCGTAGCAAATATTTGACTTAATCGACGAGAGTCGAATTCCATTAGTTTAAAAAAATTCCACCGAAATGGATTCCAATCGTGCGCTAGTGTCGCTTTCAAGAGTACCAAATTGCTCAAATTCGAGCTACGATTGGATTTAGGATTGGAATCGAGATTCAAGAGTAGGCACAATGATCATGAAGATATACAACTGAAATTGTAGTTATTAGAAATTTGACACGAATTCAATTGTATGACATTAGTAGTTTATGGGGTGCCATAAGCTTCGATTTAGGGACATTATAGGATTTATGAATAACGCATTAGTGCAATTCCACTATGAAATTGTTAGACGTATATTGCCTATTCCGTGTGGTGACGGAGTATGAATACAATTCTCCACCTCTTTTTCTTGGCCGTTGGTGTCGTAAAAGATGACTAAGGGATATAATATGCAGATAACGTCTATGTTAGACAAGGAAAACATAAAATGAACCCTATAGCAACACGTCTGACCAGTGCGGTATAGTAGGTATATTTTCCTCTTATTCTGGAGGAGATTCAAGCCCAACAGTGGGACGTATAAGAGCTGAGATGATGATGAGGAATTTTGCCAATATACTGGATGGCCTATTTGAATAGGCGAGTATAGGTAAGTGTAAAAGTATAAGACTTAGAACAGTCTTTTCCTAGGAATCATGTCATTGATTTTAATGACAATAAAAATATTTTTTTGCAAAAAAAACGGACTTCATAGAGACGTTAGATAATTTTTTGGATTTTTATAAAAGCAGCTTGGCGATTTCGATAAAATTTACGTGGGACCATTTGGGAAGTATACTCTTGCCAACAAAAAAATAATTCTTGAAATTGGTTGGCAAGCGACGGAGTTATGCGCGAACAAACACAAAAAAAAAGAAACTTCCTAATTGAGAACCTCCTCTTTTTTTAGAAGTCGGTTAAAAAAACTGGAAACATCATTTAAAAACTTCGCAAGTATTTATTAATCAAAAGATTGCAAGTATGTATATAGGTATTTATTAATACCGAAATGGTTACAAAAACATTTTAAAATGGATCTTCACCAGCCGCCTTCAGTTGGTGTCAACGTTAATCAAATTATAGATACATGAATTTTAAAATCCATCATGATTTAAACATGTATTGTAACATATAAAGACTATGTCTTAGCATTTTTATTATTTCTTAAAAACGATTGAGGAGATTTTAATTGAAAAACACGTTAAAACGCGAAATATATCTACTGTATATCTACATATCTACATATCTACATGAAAATAACTTAATTTCAGGAGATGATTAAATAATTTTGTGCTATAGGCCGTCATACTAGAGATATATACGTAGAATATATCTAAAACCTAACAAAATAAGGTAAGTTTCATTTTTTTTTCACGGACTTTGTTGCACAGCCACCACATCGTTCTATAGGAACAACAAAATGAATAATACATAAACAATAAATCTACATATCACTATTTTGAACCTAACTCTGCTCACATAACTAATACTATCATCTTTTCAGATGTAGGATCTGCTAATATATTGTTAAGAAGGCCAATATCTATGGATCTAATCATTGCGATGTATGACTGTCTATAACTCTCGTTTCGTACACATTTCATCAGAACATGCTGAACATCCTCAATAGTTTCACAATCATTACAATTTGGAGACGGGGTTTCTTTCATCAAAAATACGAACTTGGTAAGTTTCATGAATGTACTATGTGAAACCGTGTTCCATACTTTAATAGACATTCATTCCCCTTTCAGTAAAATGGCCTTTTTTATTTTTTTTTTTAGGGATGGGTTGCGGTCGACTCCGTCCGGGGCGACAGAGGGGCGTAAGCACGCACACCAGTAACGCACGATGCACGTCGCCTTCGTCGTTGGGCCGACCACCGGAGCAGGGTTACTTGTCATCAATGGTCGGCCTGACGGATTACCCCCTATTTGGGGTACCCTCCCATCGACCGATGTCCCCCCTCGGGGAGGACGTCGGTTTTTCCTCTATGGTTGGCCTCTCGGCGGGTGACGGACTAATCCCCGGTCACCGTTCCAACCACTGCATCAGCACCGGCCGGTAGGCCTCGACGATTCGCACTCCGAACCGAGGCCTCTCCAGCCGGACTGCCCAACGGACAATTACGTCTCGGCGGGCGTCGACGCGCCAGGCGGTAACAGTAAAATGGCCTAACAGTAATTAGGAACTAAATGTATTTTGTTAGTAGGTCGAATTTTGAAAGTCATGACTGAAATGTTTAAGTTCTGGATAAAATATGGTAGTAATATGGCCGCTTAAGCAAGCAGTGCGGGAGTATGTAGGGCTGTTTTCAGACCTGAAATTTTTAGAAGGTATTCAATTGGGAACTTACCTCATGGTCGTTAAGTTTCCTCCCCACAACTCGGAAAGTGTTGTGTTGCGTGTGATGGTATATATGGACTTTGGAGAGGCCGGAGCTGGACCCTGAAGGCACCCAACGCTTGAGTCCATCATCGTACACCATCACAGACGCCCGCGCGCTGCTTATTGATTGTTCACTGAAATAGAAAAGTCAAAATTAGCAGATTCAATGGCAAAAATCATACGTTCATGCTTCGGTTTATAGACTTTGACTGTGAAACAAGAGTTGTTTCTCAGGAGAAAACTGATGCCTCAACCATAGTGTCCTTTTAACAAACAAGCCTTTGACAATACCTGTAATTGTATTCTCACTCTGTCACAATGTGACTATTTCTTTGTTACAACTTAGATAACTTTTCCGTGTGGTGACGGAGTAAGAATACAATTCACCACCTAAGGGGTGGTGAATTGGTCTTACCCCGTGGGTGTCGTAAATAACGACTAAGGGATTATAATATGCATACAATATCTATGCAAAACAAGAAAAAGTGGAAATAAAATCCTATACCAACCCGTCTGACCAGCGTGGTATAGTAGGACAATTTCCTTCCCATTATAGAAGAATCTCCAGCCCAGCAGTAGGGCGTATATGAGCTGTAATGATGATGATTTGAAAGAGTAGAATAGCAACACTACTTCAATGATTAATAACAATTCGATCAGGTTGCAAGCGAATCATGAACATTGGCCTTCAAGCGTCGGCGTCCAAATACTTTCTTATTAATAATGATCAGACATTAAACAGAATATCAGTTGAGCGATACGATCCTTCCCAATAATCGGCTTATGTTACGTAAAATCGTTACGCAAATGTACGACCTACGCGTGTCCTACGCATTTTTAATACACGATCTGAAAGGGCATACACACATTTTGCAATTAAATTGATTTTATTGTTGGTTTTTACGCAACTTAAAGAGTTAGTAGGTGTATGTAGTATTATATTAACAGGGTTTGTGTAGTATTATGACCATGAAATTGTGAGAGGTGCTTCTACTTTTTAGTAAAAGCATTATTAGCGCTGTTTCTTTAAGAAGTACCACGAGCTGAACCAATAGCCTTTTTGTGTTCGCTCGTTAAAATTAAATTATTTTATGTTAGAAGTTCTTCCCTTTAGTTGTTTGTTTTTTTATTAAATTTAATGAGAACAGAATGAATAATTTTCTTTCTTTCTTCAATTCGTTTCTTCAACCGGAACACGTATTTTTATTGGTGTAAGTATTTATTACTGACTTTGGTCTGGCTACACCCCGTTCTATTCATCCAGAGCGACCAAAAATTGGCGTGTGACCCCATAACTGCCATAGCTACTGGGTCGACCATTGGTAACGGTTCCTTGACATCCGTGGCTAGCCCGGCGGGTTACCCTTTTTGATACCCTCCCAGGATTGCTGGCTTTAGTGGCTAAAGCCACAATGAAAAAATTGACCTGGTTATTATTATAAACCATCCGGATTATTTTCCATGTGGCGACAGAATTATATAATTGTCGTCACCACTTACTTGCCCGGGAGAGTCGTAAAAATCTATTGGATAGGACAACAGGGGGTTAGCAGAAACATAGTGTGTGACAAAAATTTTCTACGGAAATATTCGACACCAAGAGACATATTGTATTTTTAACTTATGATACCCAACCCCGTAGGGTCACAATATTATGGGTTGCCCAGTCTAAATGATAAGCCAATGCTCAGGAATGATTCTTCTATTATAAACAATGAAATCAATTACAACGCCATCTGTTAATCAAAGTTGCCAACTGTTGGTAAGAATAGTCTAAAATGGAACATTGATAGTCATGGTCTATATCATTTTATTACTTTAAATTGAATCAGTTACGCAACGACCGCAGGGGAAGGCGGACGTGGGTCGCGATTATTACATAAGGTCACATTGTAAGAGATCGCCCTTTTATATTACACGGTCGGAATTATTAAGCAGTTTATTTATTCATCTATCACCCAGACGTTCTTTATTGGAAATATGTAGGTCTGCCCACGTAGGTGGATACTATCATAATCGTCTCGCTTTTTTGGGCAAGATGTGGACACATTTCGTCATATTCGTCCGGGGCGATAAAAGGGCGCAACGAGGCCGCATAAAATACCCTATTTCCTCTCGATTGAACTGACCACTGATACCGATCAATCCAGTTTGATAATCGTTATGCTTGGCAGGTCGATTTGCAATGGCCGTCCAGTTTCCCAAAAATGATCTGCTATATACTACATTGGAGCTCCTCCTCGAAGAAGTAAGGGGTCATGACACATTGTACCCTTAATTCGTAACTCCACGTGATTAAAAGAATATTACTATCGAAATGGTTATGCTGCTGACAGTTTTCTAACTGCAGACATAAATTGCGTTTCGGGCAGTAACACACTCTCGCAAAAAATCGACGTTTGGGTAATAACAGTTTGCTACTGCGTATCGTTCGAGGATCGAGAATACCGATGGCCTAAATTTTTGCGGTAAATAGCAACCTGACTGTACCCTTGGTATTGTACAAATCCGTAAGGAGCAGTTAAGACTTATTATCAAGGCTATTAACCGATCTACATCAAAATTAAAAAAATATATATATAAAAATACCTTTGGTGCATTTGTTTGTTGAATGAATTTAATAAAAGTTCTGTATGTACATTCTGTATGGATGAAACTATTTTTAATAGAAGAATATTAGATATCTTTTTCTATGTATAATAATTACGGGACCCTCTCTCATGGATCATGCTATCGACATCCACTACTAGACATAAGCATGACTGACGAGAAATAAAATCTCTTAGCAGGCGGGTTTGATGATTACAGTTGGTGCTACAATTTGCCGAGAAGATGGTTACTGTCCAAATTGCTCAAGCTTCTCGAGGTGGGTTTTACTATTCCAATTTGCTTCAATGGTGTATCCATTTCAAATGGAATCAAAGAATCTTCAAGTAAAGCCCAACTCTTATAGATTAGACTTTATGGTGTCTTAAAATTTTTAATAAAGCTATTAATATTCAGTATCTAGACTTTTGAGCAAAAATCAATGCTTACGTATGCACTGTATACTTAGAGTCAATTCTATAAAAAAATAAAACTGCTAAAGGATGTTGCTAGTCGTCGTCTGCATTAAAAGTATACTAGCCGGGTTTTATTTCTTCAACCCTTTTTGAATATGTAAATAGTCAATGGTCAACCCCCAAAAACATCTTTCAATCAAAGTAGCAGCTATTCATCTTCATACATCGTCGATAGATTATTGGAAGAGAAGCAAAAATGTTATTTCCAAATCTGTTCTGTCGTGTCAACAAATCTAGAAAGAAGACTCGCAATACATATTAATAATGTGGACTAGACACCCAAGTGATCACAGCCGTTTCAGAGATTTTTAACGAATGAGCTTCGTGGTCGGCAGCAGATGAAAATTGGTATAGATTAATTGAAAACTATAGTGAATCAAATTACAAAAAGAAAGAAAGACAACCCCCAAAAAGAACCCCAAACCCCAAAAAGAAAGAATTACATCTGAGCCGATGTCAGAGACGGACGGGTTTTCAGGGATTAATCCTACCCACCCTTGTACTGACTGTTATCCAAGATCCACAGGATGACACCAAAGCTTGATCCACAGGCGAATGCACAAACGCTTTTGATAGTCTTTGGAACCGCAAGAAGTTTAATTATAAAGCTTAATTTGAAGAACTCCTCCAATTGACTTGCACTATGCAAGACGGGAGACAGGAATCAAAGTTGGGTAAACTGGATAACGGTAATCCGCATCTCACATGGCAGTCACTTAGCCACCAGAAAGGCCAAAAACATGCTGAGACGTCGTTTAATGGATAGATACCCGAAACATTGCTCTTTCGGATGTACACTCTTTCGAATGAATTGAAATACAATCGGTACCAATAGCTTAAAATGTGCTTAAAATGCTGGCTGTCAACGCGAAGAAACACGCAGACTACACTATGTTCAATCAATTTTAAAGGCTAATATCAAACCACGATAATATAAAGTGACTCGCTCAAAATGGTAGAATCAAAATTCTGAAAATGACCTCATTGGAACTTGAATTTTCCATAACTTTATATACAAAAACACAAATCCAGAGAGTATTATACAGTTGAAAAATGTCTATATGGTCACATTAGGTAAATACTATATTATATAGCCGTTTTATATTCTTTAGCTTATTTAAATACCAAAGTTGAACATGAATCGGTAACAAATTTGCATCCTTAGCCTAAACTTCGTTCCTATATTTATTATTTTGATTCGTTCCTATTTTTTTATTTACCGGTTTTCCTTCTCTTGTAGTGAGGTATAGGTTCCTCAAGTCGTCTCTTATCTCACAGATGCGACTTTTTTTTGTCGTAGAAGTTAGTAGACGCGCAAACAATACACCTGATACTAAGTGTTGCTACCGCTCATGGACCTTTGCAATACCAGGGGCACAGCTAGGCCGCTGCCTACCGCGAAGAAATTGAAGGGAGTGTGAATGCGTGCAATAACAAACGAAGCGCAGTAACAAATTGCTACTACTCAGACGTCGATTTTCTGCTTAGTGTGGTACTACCCCGGACGGACCGGCCAGCGGCTGTAAATAACTGTCAACAGTGTGGTCCTACCACTATTAAACTTTGAAGATAGTCTTAATCCATCTTGACATGAAGTTGTATTCTATTTACTGTACTACCGTCTTCGCTATGAACACTCAACCAGGTCACCATATTACATGGAATCGCTGTGAAATGGAGGTGATGGGTGCTCTAGTAGTTATCGGGTAACGCTGGCGGAATCTACTCCAGTCATATTTTTTTAATATTAAAAAATGTATACTATTTGGACTTCCATCACACTAGAGCCAACCTATATGTTGTGTACATACAATTTCATTTAAAAGGAGTTATTAAAATAATTACGAGCCCGCTGAGTTTCTTGTTGGATCTTCTAAGCTTGTGATCGCGTTCCGGTCCGGTAGTAGATTCAAGTGTTTCCCGAGCGCTATGACATGTCCTTCTTTAAACGAAGTTTAAGAAGAGTGTTTTCTTCACGGTAGGCAATGGCTTGGCTGTGCCCCTGGTATTGGAAAGGTCCATGTGCAGCAGTATCACTTACCATCAGGTGTGCTGCCTGCTCGTTTGCCACCATCGCCAGTAAAAAAAAAACGATATATACATTTGAGAATATCTAAGTGTCTTTAAAGGGCTTGTACACAACTAGGGTCCTCTGGTGACGATCACTTCACTTCACCACAATGAAACACGTACTTCAGTTATATAACACTTGGTTTAATGTCTCATTACTTTTAATCGAACATCCGAATACATAACATGTGCATTTGTGAGATGCAACCCTAGCGCGATTCAATTTATCGTACAACGCCATCTATCGCGCAAAAAGTAAATAATATTATCCTAAACATACCGCCCACCAAGGACATAGTAACATATGTCCTTCTCCAAGCGTAAATCACACACTTTATGTAATTAGATAACTATATGTATGTAAATGTAAACCAAACAATAAAAAGTATAAACAAAATTATAAAAATATATAAACAAAATTTGCTTAATATTAACAAACGGCTTAATTAGTAACTGGCAAAACACATATCTTTGACACTGGTCTCTTAATTAGAGAAGCCTTGGTGAGAATAGTGACCACTCTCGTGACATTATCGGGACCTGGGTGTTTCTGTGCGATTTTGCCTAGCAACCATCTGCCCGGTGGCAAATTGTCCTCCTCAACTACAACAACATCGCCTACCGATGGTTCCGACCGATGGTGAGCCCACTTGTGCCGCTGTAAAAATTGGTGTAAGTAGTCTTGCGACCAACGCCTCCAAAACCCTTGCACCATCCGTTGGGTAAGTTGCCAACGTTTTAAAGTCGTAATATTTGAGTTTTCATAGTTTATATCGGGTGCCAAAACAATCGGCTCTCCCACTAAAAAATGTCCCGGAGTTATGATCGTCAGTTCGTTTTGGTCTTCAGTATATGAAAGTGGTCTTGAGTTAAGACAGCCCTCTATTTGGGCTAACACTGTTGCTAACTCTTCGTATGTTAACGTCGTTTCCCCGATCACTCTTTTCAGATGATATTTGGTGGACTTTATTCCCGCCTCCCACAGGCCTCCAAAGTTTGGAGCATGAGGGGGAATAAAACTCCATTGAGTGCCATTATTTGCAAGAGTCTCCGCTATTTCGGGTGTAAAATTGGATTTCTCCTCGTTGAATAATTCTCGCAATTCCCGAGCCGCTCCCACGAAATTTGTACCATTGTCGCTGTGTAATTCCGCACAATGTCCTCGTCTGGCTACAAACCTCTTAAAGGCGGATAAAAAACTCTTAGCAGTCAGGTCGCTGACTGCTTCCAAATGAATGGCACGCGTAGCCATGCAAACAAATAAAGCGATATACCCCTTGTACGATTTATTGCCCCTGCCTTTAGACACACGAATGTTGATCGGGCCAGCATAATCTACACCGCTACGGCTAAAAACCTTGCTAGGTGTAACACGTGAGACTGGCAGTTGTCCCATCAATTGAGCTCTTATCTTGTGAGAGTATCTAATACAAGTCAAACATTTTCGATAGCAAGCCCTTACCAACGACTTTACTCCCATCACCCAATATTTAGATCTCAAGTAAGTAATCATAGCTTGCGGACCTCCGTGCATTGTTTTTTGATGAGTGTCATCAATAAGGAGATTGGTTATGAAAGAGCGTTTAGGGATTAATATGGGATGCTTGCGATCATATTCTAACCCTGACATTTCCAATCGCCCCCCGACCCTCATCACTCCTTGTGCATCTAAAAAGACGTTTAATGATTTCAAACCTTTTGGTTTTTCTATACAACCTTTTGTTGTAAGTTCTTGTATTTCTTCTGACCATTCTTCTAATTGGCATCTCTTAATACAGACTAACATTGCTCCATCCAGCTCTTCTTTACTTAAATATCTCTTATAGGCAACCTTATCTTTCACAGTCAAAAATCTCCTGCAGTAGGACACAACACGAACCATTCTTTGCAATGAACTAAATCTATTCCAGAACGAAATATCCAATACACTAGTATGTACCTTTACTTCCTCTAGTTTAGTAATTAAATGCTTAGGTTTAATAAACTGTATGTGCGATTGCTTTAAGAACTCTGGGCCTTTGAACCACAGATTGTACTCAGCTAGTTCTCTTGGAGACACACCACGAGATGCGCAATCAGCGGGATTTTGTTTAGATTGTATATATGACCAGTGTTTGGTATCTAAGGTGCTTAGGATTTCAGATACTCGATTAGCAACAAATGTTTTCCAGCGACTTGGGTGACTATTCAGCCAAGCAAGAACCACTTCGGAATCCGTCCAGGCATGTATTTCAACATTTCCTAATTCTATAGTTTTCGCCACTTCTGTTAGTAATTTAGCTAAAAGCACGGCACCGCAAAGCTCTAATCTGGGTATTGAAACCTGCTTAATTGGAGCTACCTTTGTTTTTGAGGTGAGTAAATTAACATAAACCTTATCATCCGCATCCACTACTCTGATATAAACCACTGCAGCGTAAGCCTGTTTGGAGGCATCAGAGAAGCCATGCAGTTGTACACTCAAATTCTTCGAATTTATATTAATCCAGCGCGGAATATTAATTTTACTTAAATAAGGTAAATCCTGACGGTAAGATACCCATTCCTTTAATAGATTATTTAGAACAGCTTCATCCCAACCTATACCTGTCAACCATAGCTTTTGTATAAGTATTTTAGCTAGAATTATACTTGGGGCTAACCAACCTAAAGGGTCGTATAATCTCGATATGTCAGAAATAATTTTTCTTTTACTTACAGGTTCCATCGGCAGAGGAAGTTCTACAGCATACCTGAAGACGTCGGCACGAGGATCCCAGGTAATTCCTAAAATTTTTGTTATTTTATCTGCTTTAATTTCCATAACATTTTCTTCTCTTTCACTTTTTCCTTTCCTTATTTTCTCTAGTAATTCACCGCTGTTGCTTATCCATTTTTGCATCTGAAAACCTGCCTTCGCTAGAATAGCCTTTACATCTCTATAAATTGCATACGCATCCTCCACATTCTCCGCTCCTGTCATTAAATCGTCCATATAAAAATCTTGACAAATGATTTTCGAAGCCACTGAACTAATCTGCTCTTCATCATGAGCTACTTGCTGTAAGGTACGTACAGCTAAGTATGGCGCTGACGCTGTGCCAAACGTGACTGTAATCAATTCAAATTCTTCTATTTCCATTTCAGGTCTATCCCTCCACAGAATACGCTGAAACATGGTGTCCTTTTCATCAATGAGGATCTGTCTATACATCTTAATTATATCACCGCTGATACAAATCTGATGTTTTCGCCAACGCATGATCGTATGCCTAAGTTCAGCCTGGATAGTTGGGCCAACCATTAGTTTATCGTTTAACGACACTCCATTTGTCCCTTTACAGGAAGCGTCGAAAACTACACGTGTCTTTGTAGTATCTTTGTCTTCCCGAATAACGGCATGGTGAGGTAAGTACCAACCTGTTTTATTAGTATTTTGAGATATCGGAACCATGTGCTTAAGCTTTATGTACTCGTGTATTACACTGGTATAATTTATTCTCAATTTTATATCCTTTACTAGCTTAGATTCTAAATTTCTAAATCTTCTTGCCGCTATGACTCTAGAATTACCATCTTCACAGCTGCGATCGCCGTCCCGAAACGGCAACTTCACGATATAACGACCGGTTTCGTCTCGCCTGGTGGTAGCTGTATACAGCTTCTCACATTCCATTTCTTCACTGCTAAGCATTCTTTCAGTATTAGATGGTTCCTGTTCCAACTCCCAAAACTTTCTTAATAAATCTTCCTCTTTTTCAACACTGGAATGCATAACAGTGATATGATTAATATTTAATTTACTATTTTCCGCACTTACAACTCCGGAGACAATCCAGCCTAGCGTAGTGTTCTGGGCTACGAGCGATTCACTTGCACTCCTTTTTAGCCCCTTTTTAATTATTTGACTGAATATTTCAGCCCCTAATAAAAGATCGATTTTATTAGGTTTATGATATTCAGGGTCGGCCAATTCATCACCCTTCAAATCCACCCAGTCTACTTTCGTTATCTTTGTAACTGGAAGAAGAGAAGTTATAGACTTTAGTACATACGCGTGGACAATTATAGAAAAATCTGGCACGACTCTTGACCGTAATCTTACCGAAACGGTGGACCTTGATACCGCGGCATTACTGCCTCCTACACCATACACCGTGTGTTTACTTGAAATCCTTTTTAATCCCAAAAATTGAGTCATAGACTCTGTGATGAACGATCCTTGGGATCCTTGATCTACTAAAACCCGAATCCCGTGATAGGTTCCATCCTTGCACTCAGCTTTCACCACAGCTGTAGGTATTAGAACCATATCATTCCGTTTACCTGTCGAAAGACAGGAAACTATTGTTTTAGTAGATTCGTCCGCCTTTGTAGCGGCCTTGCTAATAACTGAATAATGTTCGTCTACCGCGTTATCTCGACTATCAGCGGTCGATGAAATTTCCCTCCCAATCTCACCATTGGACCCAGAACCACCGTCAGGGTGGAGTAAAGTATGATGGCGTCTTTTGCACACCTGGCATTTGATGGTGTTCCTACAAGTTTTAGCCGAATGGTTGTTACCTAAACATATGTAACATAAACCCTTTTGCCTTGTAAAATCTCGACGAGCGTCACTATTCTTTGTTGCAAATTTTTTACAAACAGTTATTTTATGAGGGGCCGAACAATAATTACAAGAATATTCACCTTTGTCTTTTCCTACCTGACTATGAAACGATTGCGAATTTCTTGAAACGTTTGCTTTAGTCTCTAAATTCTCTAAGCCTCGAAAGCGCCCTGTTAAGAAATTGGTGAATTGCTCATAGGTGGGTAAATCATCCGTCTGTTCTGACGATACATGCAATTCCCAGGCTTTTCTTGTTTCCTTGTCCAATTTAGCACTAATAATGTGAATGACTAGGATGTCCCAAGATGATATATCAATTCCTAAATTTTTTAATGAACCTAAACAGTCGGATGTAGTACTCACTAACCTTTTTATCTCAGTACCACATTCAACTGTTAAACACCTTTGACTAAACAAACGCTTCAAGATACCGTTTGACAAAAATCTTTTATTATTGTACATCGACTCTAATTTCGCCCAACTAGCGTTATAGTTACTTGATGTGACACTTATATTTCTTAACAAGTACTCAGCATCCCCAGTCAAGTACCCCTTAAGGTAGTACAACTTTTGTGCCTCATCTAACCTTTTATTATTATGTATGAGTCCAACAAATAAATCCCTAAAAGTCTGCCATTCCACATATTTACCCGAGAACATAGGTATCTTAACTTCGGGCAATTTAAAATTAAGAATTTCCGAACTATTCCTATCATCCTTAGAACTATCATTTGACTCTTTACATTTACCCAATGCCTCTTTTAATTCGCTTTTAAACTGTAAGTATATGTCTTCAACTTCCTCATAAATACAATCCTTATAGTATGCATGGCTATTTAGTTCGGACTTCTTAATTTCAGTTAGTATCCTAATGTGTGTTTCATGAAATAACTGCCATTGTTGGTCTAAATTTTGTAAACGTGATTCTATATAAGAAGAAGAAAGTCGATCTTTTGGACTCTTTTTAAAGTTAATTTTTGCCTTAGTAATTTTTACTTTTATATCCTCCTGTATACAATTAAATGTTTCCATTTTTATCATACAAATAATAATATAATAACCAAAGTAAAACTAATATATAAACTTAGTTACAACTAAATGGCACAGTAATAACAGTCCGCTAAATATTAATCTTCTGATATTCACTTCGTATCGCACCAAGTCCAAACTGAATTTGTAAATTTTTACAAGTGTTTAAGAATTGCACTTTGATTCTAGGTGAAATCGGGCATAGGTTCCCCGTCTCAACCACTTTTTGCTTAAACTAATTGCAAGTTCTTTTTAGCTGAAGGCTCAAATCACTACTTTAACTATGCACTCTAATTTTACTTTTTAGTTTAGAGAAATTTTACTTACAGTTTTTCGCACACTTCACTCACTGACTTAGTAGGCACAACACTAGTGGCGCCCTCTCGAGATGCAACCGCAAACCAGCTCTTGCTTATTGGCTCCTTTCACCGGACGTCTCCACTTCGGCAGCGCTTCTTCGTTTCCCGGTCGCCTTCCTCCGACTTCTGCAGACTCCCGCAGCACGGCTCCCGTTTCTCTGTAGGGAGTGCTCTGACCAGCGATCCACTGGCCAGTATGACGACGCGGGTGACAACAAGATCACCACCGATGACTGGAACCACGACGGTGCGCGGATACGCCTATCCGACTCTGAAGGACCATGTACACAACTAGGGTCCTCTGGTGACGATCACTTCACTTCACCACAATGAAACACGTACTTCAGTTATATAACACTTGGTTTAATGTCTCATTACTTTTAATCGAACATCCGAATACATAACATGTGCATTTGTGAGATGCAACCCTAGCGCGATTCAATTTATCGTACAACGCCATCTATCGCGCAAAAAGTAAATAATATTATCCTAAACAGGGCTTATACAGAAGTTTGAAAAAATATTTGAAGATATGTTTCCATTATAACAAAATTTCGAGAGCTTTGTTTTTGATATAGCAACACGGGAGTGTTGCTACTCCACATTTTGTTTTATTGCCATGATTCAGAGGCATGATGGTATATATAAGCGTTTACATTTGAAAGCTCTTATCTGTATCTGAATTTCATCAGTCAATTACACAAAATATATTGCGTTGGAGCCGTAAGTATTGATAGCGCATGTAACGCTAATCAATAATCCAGTTTGTATTAAGTAATTGCAAATGAAATAACCTATTTATAATAAACTTGTTTCAAAATTAGCTACACAGATTAAACTATAAAAGGTAGCCTGTGTTGTAAATTATAAAAAATTGCACAACAGATCTAATCGGATCATTTCTGAATATTAACGACTAGTGTTGTAAGTACTGTAACTGTACAATTTTTGTGTAAAACCTAGCAACCCGCCCTCGCTTCGCTTCAGTCGTCTTACCCGCACAGTTCCAGTTCCCGTGGGAATACCGTAATAAAATACCGTAATAGCTTAAGTTACTCCTTATACAGACTACACAACAACTACCTGGTAGTAAAATATTATCAAAATCGGTCCAGCCGTTTTGAAGATTACTTCAAACAAACAGACAAAAAAAGAGTGTGTGTGTGTGTACAAAGTACGCATATCAGAAGTGAAACTCCTTAATCCATTATCCTTCCTAATTCGGATCCTTTATCTTTTATTTCATTCTCTCGCCGGTTGAATCCTATACATTTACGTGTTTGTGTCTCTATGGACTCGCTTTTTCGTTTCATCGAGTTTTTATTTATTAGTCACAACGATTCTAAAGAAGTTTCACTTCAAAAATTTTTAAACTTTATTTTAAGCCTAGGTGTCGTGCAAATAACCGTGTGAGCATGAAAAAAGTCCAGTATTTGGACATTACAAACAGACACTTCAATTTTATTTTTAATTGTATTTTGTATAGATATCGTATTGTATAGATATCGTATCGTACGTTCATATGCATCTCCTATGTGTGATAACATTACAAAACCTGTTACATAAGTATTAAGATTCAATTTTCACCGGCTGATAACAGGTTTATATTCAATCTGCATAATATCTATGTCAAGATCGTTGTTGATATTTATTTTACGTATATTTGCATAAAATCAATGCTTGAAAGGGAAAGCTATATGTATATTTTCTTCTGCTTAAATGTAAAATATATAAATAAATTGAGAAAGCCTTTGATTCAGTCGAAACTTGGGCGGTGCTGCAGTCCCTTCAGCAGTGCCAAATCGACCATCGCTATATCCAAGTGCTGAAGTGTTTTTATAGGAACGCCACAATGTCAGTCCGTATCCGGGATAAGAGTACGAAACTGATCCAGTTGCAGAAAGGCAAGAGACAGGGAGATGTCATCTCTCCGAAACTGTTCACCACTGCACTGGAAGATGTCTTCAAGCTCTTAGACTGGGCTGGAATCGGCATCAATATTAACGACGAATACATCACTCATCTTCGATGTGCAGACGATATCGTCGTTATGGCAGAATCCATGGAGGACCTTGGCACAATGCTCAATGATCTCAGCAGGGTATCCGAACTAGTCGGTTTACGAATGAACATGGACAAGACGAAAGTCATGTCAAATGCTATTTTCGAAGTTGTCGATCATTATGTTTAATTGTTTACCTAGGACAAACAGTCCAGTTAGGTAGATCCAATTTCGAGAAAGAGATCAGCCGACGAATCCATCTCGGTTGGGCAGCGTTCGGGAAACTTGAGAGGATCTTCTCGTCCAACATACCTCAGTGTCTGAAAACACAGGTCTACGACCAGTGTGTGTTACCAGTGATGACTTACGGCACGGAAACGTGGTCCCTAAATGTTGGCCTCATAACAAGGCGCAAAGTCGCTCACCGTGCTATGGAGCGGGCTATGCTCGGGATTTCTCTGCGAGATAGAATCCGAAATACGGCAATCCGCAGAAGAACGGGTGTAACCGACATAGCACGATGAAGTGGCAATGGGCAGACCACATCGCTCGACGAACCGACAACCGCTGGGGAATAAAGGTTCGCGAGTGGCGACCACGTATCGGACGACGCAGTGGAGGACGCCCCAACTAGGGGGACCGACGACCTAGTTAAAGTTGCTGGGCGTCGTTGGATGCAGGCGGCACAGGACCGCACATTGTGGCATAACATGAGGGAGGCCTACGTCCAGCAGTGGACAGCAATAGGCTGAAATGATGATGATGATGATGAAATGAAAAATATAATCCTTCCAAAGTTTTGTCACGTCCAGTCGCATTGGTGTCGAGTTTTTAGTTTAATCAGATAGCATATTGTCCGTACGATGAACGAATACCATCGGACTTTTCGGATCAGAAAAGGACACCTATATTCTAGAATTAACCAGACGCCATGTCATTATATATTAAAGGCATTAACTTCCCATAGACCACACCAATAACCATAGATGAATCAATCAGAATTAACAAAAATCTACTTGAGGGCGTGCGTTATAATCGTAATTGTAAGAATCCTTGACTCAAATAGACTGACTCAAATAGACTCACTCAAATATATTCATTCAAACTAGACTCGCTCAAATTATCCCAATATTTCAGAATCCAGTTTTTTTTCTAAATTGCATTTAGCTTCTACCATATTGAAGCATGTAAAGGAACTGATAGAATTTGGTGGCGTTTGTGTAGGTCGTCTTGAATATTACATTATTAAAAAGGAAGGAGCTTCAAAACTTACTCCAATACATAAACTTGGCACTACCGACAGTAGCGCCACTATCTTTGATTTGCATTCAAAAATGTTAACTCATTTGGATCATATCGAATCAACCGTCTTTTTCATTCTTTGTATATATATATAACCAAACAGCAATCAGTTTCCATGTGTTGACAGCATAAGAATACATTTCACCGCCGCCTCTCTTGCCCGAAGATGTCTTAAAATACGACTGAGGGATATGTAGATATTATTTAAACAAGAGAAACAAAACTCGGCATAAAACCCTAAGCCAACAAGTATGATCAACGCGATTTAATAGATTGATTACCCTTCCATTTCGAAGGAGGCCCGAGCCCAACAGGTGGACTTATATAGGCTGAAATGATGATGAATCCAATCCTTGAAACACTTTTCAATATACGAAATGAAATATTTCTAAAGCAAGTAATCAGTATACACATCTGTCGGTGTGGACAACTCCGACGTTCTCGTTTCACATCTGGAAAGTCGTTGCAAAGATGCCATGCACATATAACGTATGCACTATAGATAAAAAAATATACTAATATAGCAAATAGACAGTGATGAATAAAAACAACAAATTGAATAAAAAGCTTTTCCTCCTATTAAAATCACATCAGTAATATATATGTATCAGCTCACGAATTACAGTTCTTACAGTTACAGTTACGAAGCTAGTTCTCGCTAGGGATGCCAAAGATACATCGATGTTTCTGAAACATCGATGTTTCAAAAAAAAGATCGTTCACTATTGTAAAAGATCGATGTATCGATGTTATTTTATACGATGTTTTGCCTGCCATATTTAAAATGTATGGTACATTTAGCAGAGCCTGCGTGACAGTTTAGTTACTCTGTTCTCTAAATAACTGAAAAAGAAAAACCTCATCACGCAAATGTCGGTGCTTCATGCTAAACATGCATAGAATTTAACTAAAAAAAAATGTCCACCCGCGACCATGAACGCTGTAGTGTTCGAAACCTCGGGCAATCAAAAATCAAATACAAACGCGATAAAATCCGTAGTTTTATTTACATTAAAAAATGCATATCCCAATCCCGCAAGGAAAGTATCTGATAGGATCTATGAAAAGTACTCGATACTTTCAAGTATCGCTACTTTACAGATCTTTAAAAAAAATATCGATGTTCCGATACATCGATGCTTTTGGTACATCAATGTTCGATCTGAACCGTTGCATTCCTAGTTCTCACAAATGCGCACTCCATTCAGAATAATATCCCCGACACATTACAAAGGCAAATATTTTAAACTATTACAAATAAACTCACCTTGAAAATAACAAAATAGAATAAATCAGGACGATAAACATGATCGATGCGAAAAGAATTTAAATTGTTAGCATTTTACCAATATTTACGAGTGTAGTATATTGTAACTAGATCGTTCAAAATAAAAATAAGCAAAAAGAACAATAACGTGCAAAAATAAAAGCGTTTTTCACTATCCATAATTTTATATTATAATTGTAAATATTTTACTATTATTATATTACGCTGAATTCAATCGCGAGCAGTTGACTTGGCGGTAGACGCTGAACTGACTCGATGCGCGGCAGTTCTATCGATCTCAGTTTCAGCACAGTTACTGCGCATCTTTCGTCCTGTTCCTTTCTAGGGAACTCATTTTCGATTGCATAACTAGTATCCGCCATTTTGAAATCGTGCGCCATTTTGAAATTGGACGACATTTTAAATTATACCGCTTGTCATGACTTGGATATGTTTAACAAAACAATTTTTTTGGGACTAATCGTCCATCTAATTTCCAACTATTTACAGGAGTATTCCAGAATTTATCGAGTCCATAGATGAATCTAACGTTTGATTCTCAGGCGGGCCCCGATGCTTATAGTTCCCAGCCTAACATGCAGTTAGCATAAAGAGGCTTTCGCAAAATAATTATACTAAGAAGAAAATACGCGACAGACTAAAGACAAAGAATTCATAGCTTGAAGAATAAGAACGTTGAAATGGCAACGGGCAGGCCACATCGTTCGTTAAACCGACAACTGTTACGGAGGAAATGTTTCGAGTGGCGACCACGAACCGGACGACGCGGCGTAGGACGACCCGTTACCAGTTGGACTGACATATCGAAAGTAGCAGAGAACCGTTGGAAGCAAATGGCATAGGACCGTTCTAAGAGGCATTAGAAGGCCTATACCTAGTGGTCGATGATGGTTGAATAGATTCAATTGTCAATATTTTAAAACGTTAATAAAATAATCATTACAAACTTGTAACAAAGAGATATTAACGGCGCAAGCGCTGAAAGAAGCCTGTAGGTTTTGCGCATGCGCCTTGCCACCATATTTACACCAACTAAGACCAATACAAATCAAAGTCAAATACATCAGTTAAATTATTCATTCATTCATTTCATCACAGCTCATATACGTCCCACTGTTGGGCTCAAGCCTCTTCCACAATGGGAGAAAACTGACCTATTATATTCTGCTTTTTTTTTTTGGGGGGTGGGTTGCGGTCGGCGCTGCTCCTCGTACCACTCCGTCCGGGGCGTATGAGCAGACCTCGAGCGTATGCTGCGCCGTGTCCTCGTCGCAACCTATTATATTACGCTGGTCAGGCGGGTGTTATAGCGTTTTCTTTTGAGCTCTCCTTTGCTTGCATAGTTGTTATATGCACAAAGTGTCCCTTAGTCGCCTTTTACGATACCCACGGCCAAGAGAGGGGGGTGGTGAATTGTATTCTTACTCCGTCATCAAGCGGAATAACTTTAAAGTAATAATATAATATAGTTATCATAAACGCTATTTATTTAAACTAAGGTCACCATTATCATCACAGGTCACATATGTCCCACTGGTGGGCTCAAGCCTACTCCACAACCAGAAGGATATTAACCTACTATATAGCGCACAGACCTGTTGGTATACAGTTTTATTTCGAGTTTTTTTACTCTTGCATAAATGTTATATACATATACCCCTTAGTCGTCTTTTACGACACCCACGAGTAAGAAACGGGTGGTAAACTACCTTCTTACCCCATCACCACAACGAAATCGTATAAAGTAAAATTTTCAATTGTAAAACACTCTCAAATACTTAATAAATATCAAAACAACACGTGAAAAAATTGATTCTCAGTTTGCTTTAACGCCATACATAAAACAAATTTAACTAAATAACACAATAAAGTACGCACCTCACAGCCGGTACAAAATATCAAGTAAATACGCAACAGGTCCGCGAAAACGGCGTCGAAAGACGCACACCATATGTCGAACGCCAAAACACGAACGCGAAACAGTTTCAAACGAAAAAAAAACACCCAACAAAATCAACTTAAATTCAAAAGAAAGCATCCGAAGAGAATAAACACAAAACTTGATAAATAAAATAGAATAAAAACACAATCAAAATGAAAAACGTGAAATAACGATGGTCTGTAGTGAAATCCTCGTAAACTATTGTGAATATTATGAAACAGAAACATAGGAACACAATCAAATGGAATCGTTTAGAAATCATTGGGGCTATAAATACGTATCGCTCGTTATTATCAAGCGACGCGCGTCAGGTGTGACGTTACAGACGTATCTGGACCCTAAACTCGTCCAGGGACGATAAGATACAAACGAAACGCAACGCGCATGCATCAGACCATTGATTAAAATGCAAGTCAGGTATACATCACCACGATATCGAAGTTCACAAAACAAATAAATCATATGCATATACCTACCTATATTTTTATTTTCAAATTATGTCAATGTCAAATTATGACTTAAAATAGTCATATTATTAAAATCAATTTAAATTCAACTGAATAGAGTAAAAGTTTGGTTATTTTTCTTTATAATTATAGTCTTTTTTTATATCTTTATCCTTCACTATTCTCAATTCAACATGAGTTAAAGAAAGTGTCATATGAACTTAACGAGTTGCCCCTGTGACTATATATACAAGATCGTGAAGCATTGAAAGGCAGAATTACCGACCATCAAGTTTTAGAGGATTTAATTTGCTAAAGGAAAGCTTTAAGAAAATTCTAAAGACTACTTCGAGGCCTTTTACTTGGACATTGGCAAAATTGCTCATATAGTGCAGCAGAAGCCAAAAGGGAAGAAAAAAGTAAGAGTTCATCAGCATTCATCATCATTTCAACTCATATACACCCTAGTAATCGCTTGTATCGTACAAAGAATTCTCCTGCGTGCGAATCAAATACACGAGAGTGGGGATGAGTGGTCGGTAATCAGACCCACTCCACCTTAATTCGTTAACGTCGTTAATGCACAATTTTTAACCATTATATATTAATGTTAATAATTAGTTAAACCGAATATATTTGCTGAATAGAACCGTTCTTTATTATTTAGTTATTTTAAAACTTTTGCACAAACACAGGTACAAGGCGGGCTTAATGCCTTAGGCATTCTCTACCAGACGACCGAGTTAGATAGTTCTTATTTACTACTATAATTTTAAAAGTGCCATACTTAAAAAAAGGATAGCATAGTAGATACATTTTCCTATAATTTTGGAGAGGGCCTGAGCCCAACAGCTTGTGTGGGTTGAGATAATGATGACTTTACACAGAACGTATATGGATTACATGTATGCTTATTCATTGAAGCACAGAGGCGCTCTGTTCAGAAAATACTAAACAATTATTCTCCTACTTATTAATAAAAAATGTTCACATTTAGATGTGATTTTTTTTAAGACAGCACCTTACGCTAAGAATATAATATTTGTATTGCGGAGAATATTACAAACATTTAATTAACGGGCACAAATAAGACCATGCGCAAAACAACAATGTGTCCTGCGTGTGAATCGAACCAATACCTCACAAGCACGGTATCTATCTGTATCTTAACGACTACGCCATCTGTGCAGATTTGTAAAGTATTCGCTAGCATTTATAAATATATCGCGCTCAGCACTCAGCCTCTATAATAAATATATACAATTTTAATGAAAAAGCTTGTATTTTCTCATCGTCATCATCTCAGCCCTTATAGTCCCACTGTTGGGGCTCAGACTTCTTTCTGTGAGAAAATTTGGCCTACTATATCATAAATGTTGGTATGGGATTTTGTTTCAAGTTTTCCTTCCCTTGCATTGATTTTATATTTTTTGCATTTAATGCCCTAGATGTCTTTTAAGACACCCAGGAGCAAGATGCAGTGGTGTATTGTATTCTTATTCCGTCACCGCGTGAAAGCTCTCGTGCGAAATAATCATCTAATTTATGAAAGAAAATATGAGAATCTTGAATATAGAAGGGCTTTAACTATCTTGCAATTTATTTTAAATAAAACTACTTTACGGATTTTATCGCGATAAAATCCGTAAAGTAGTTTTATTTAAAATGTATAATACTCGCGTAAACATCAGAAATCATTATCTTGCAATTATTATTCTGTTTTATTCCATATCAAATAAGCATGGAAAATTCCAAAGTACAAAATGGACAAGACTTTTTTAGTATACTGCAATAATAGCATAAACATTCTGCTTAGTTATTCTTTACGCGTGAAAACATTCAACAGATGGTACCTAAGACGACTGAAACCGAAGCGAAGCGAGGGTGGGTTGCTAGTACTATAAATTCGTAAACGGTAAAATAAATTGCCGAATCTTTAAAAAATTTCCAGCAGAATATGTAAAAGGCAAAAATATGCTGCCGGCTATATTTAGATTCCGGGACCTTAAAAATCGTTACAGCTTCAATTTATTATAATAAAAAACCTCGTAATTTCCCGCCTAACGACAAACATTGATGTTCTTATAACGGTTTTTATCTTCATCATCTCAGCCCATATACATCCCACTGTTGGGCTCGGGCCTCCTCCAATGTGGGAGGGAATTTGACCTACTATACCACGCTAGTCAGACGTGCTGACATAGGATTTCAAGTTTTCTTTCTCTTGCATCGATGTTATCTGCGTATTACATCCCTTAGTAGCCTTTTACGACAACCAAGGGTATGAGAGGGGATCGTGAATTGTATTCTTACTCCGTCACCACCATATAGTAAAAATGGTTTTTATGTTTTTATTACGATATACTTTGGGCATGCGCGAACGACAATGCACTAGGTGTACCTATTTATAGGTCCGAGCCCTTGATTCTAGGGCGCTGAACATGCGTACTAAGGACGGGATGCACAGATTCTAGATATTTATATAGGCAGGTCCTAGCTGCACATCCGGGGACTGCCGATCGATCAATACCCAGTACTTAATAACAGCGTCGGGTCTATATTATGTATATAGAATTTATATTAATATACAAAGAGTGGCCATCTTGTGTCGTAATATTTTTGAATAGATAAATATTATATTGATTGACTAAGTTATTTTCTGTGCGACGGAGTAAGAATACAATTCACCAAAGATATCTTGAACGTGGGTGTTATAAAAGACGATTCATCATCATCATCATCTTAGGCCATATACGTCCCACTGTTGGGCTCGGGCCTGCTCCACTATGGGAGGGAAATAAACCTACCATACCAGGCGGGTCAGACGTGTTGGTATAGGGTTTTGTTTAGAGTTTTTCTTCTCTTGTATAGATGTTGGTTATATAATCCCTTAGTCGTCTCTTACGGCACCCATGGGTAAGAGAGAGGGTGGTGAATTGTATTCTTACTCCGTCACCACACGGACACGGACAAAAAGACGATTAAGAGCTATAATATGCATATAACATCTATGCAAGAAATGGAAAACTAGAATGAACACATCTGAAGAATGATATAGAGGTGAATTTCGCTCCTATTGTGAAAGGGGTTCAAGCCCTTCAGTGGGATATAATATATGAACTGTGATGATGATAATCTATACAAATAAATAAAATTGAAGTGTCTGTTTGTATTGTTAAAATAATGGCCTTTTTTAATACTGATACAGTTATTTGCACGATACCTATGCCTAAAAATCGGTTTATAAAATTTTTGTCTGTCTGTTTGTTTTGGGTAGCCTTCAAAACGACTAGACGGATTTTGATAATATTTTACTACCAATCACCACACGGAAATTCGATTTCTATGCATAACAATATTGTTATGTAATCCACAAATTGTTGCTCCGACTTTGATTTCTCCTTGTGGTAACGGAATAATAATACATTCCACCTTGCCTATCCAAGGCAAGTGATGTACTGTGCAGGAGAAAGAAAACTCTAAATAAAGTCCCAACGCAATACAAGGATTATTCTCTTAGTACAAGTGTCCATCCATCCATCCATCCATCCATCCATCAGCCTACAGACGTCCACTGCTGGACATAGGCCTCCCCACGAGAATGCCACTCGGAATGGTCCTGCACCACTTGCATCCAACGGTTCCCTACGACTTTGAGAATGTCATCAGTCCACCTAGTGGGGGGTCCTCCTACGCTGCGCCGTCCGCTTCGTGGTCGCCACTCAAGAATCTTTCTTCCCTAACGGTTGTTGGTTCGACGAGCGATGTGGCCTGCCCATTGCCATTTCAACGTGCTAATTCTGCGGGCTATGTCGGTTACACCCGTTCTTCTACGGATTTCCGTGTTCCGGATTTGATCACGTAGGGAAATACCGAGCATAGCCCTCTCCATAGCACGCTGAGCGACTTTAAGCTTTTTTATGAGGCCGACATTAAGAGACCACGTTTCAGTGCCGTTATAGTACAAGTGTCCGTTTAATAAAGAAAGACAAATAGTTAAACTAATTTCGATATTGTCAGTTCAACGATTGATAAGCGTTTAGTAGTCGGTATATCTCGTTAAGGAAACTTCAACATCACTAACTAATGATTCAGCGCATATAAATAATATATTATTAATAAATAGATTATATGAAATTAATATCCTGTTTGCATAATAATTAGGTGTGTTTAGCCAGAATTTGATATTATGAATCAGATGGAATCATTTATGATAGGTAACTATCCGTGTAGAGACGGAGTAAGAATACAATTCATCACCCACTCTTTTGCCCGTGAGTGTTGTAACGACGACTAAGGGATGTAATATGCGTATTTTTTTTTTTTGGGTGGACTGCGGTCGGCGCGCTCCTCGCACCACTCCGTCCAGGGCGACAGAGGGGCGTAAGCATGCAACACCCGCAACCCACCCGAAAATCACGTCGCCTTCATCGTTGGGCCGACCACCGGAGCAGGGTTCGGCCCGACGGAATACCCCCTACGTGGAGTACCCTCCCATCGACCGACGTCCCCCCCCTCGGGGAGAACGTCGATCTTTCCTCGCGCGGTCGGCCTCTCGGCGGGTGACGGACTAATCACAGGTCACGTCACCCGCGGCCTCGGCTAGGGCGGCATGAGGTAGTCGCGCCTACGCCGCACCAGTCGCCGGCGGCGGATCGCCTCATCGAGGCTGCGATCATATAATATGCGTGTAACATGACATCTATGCAAGCTCAAATCAAATCATTTATTCTGCATAGGCCCCTTAAGGGCACTTACATATTGTCAAATTTTACAACGTTTGAACACAATACAATAATCTACCACCGGATTGGAACGCGGCCACAAACTGAGAAGATCCGGCAAGAAACTCAGCGGGCAGTCATTTTTTTTTCTCATCTCTTAAATATACTTACATAATATTATGCTTCGTACAACACATATGGTATTAGCTCCAGTGCGATGCCTTTCGAGATTGTATGTATATATAAATTTTCAAAATTTAGTACAAGAAAAAAATTAAAGAATTAAGGAAAGGAAGAAAATATGGCTGGACCAGATCCCACAAGCAGAGAGGGAAATCTCGAAATAAAACGCCAACACGTCTGTGTCACGACCAGCGTGGTATAGTAGGTCAATTTCCCAAAGTCCAGCAGTGGGACGTATATGGCTCAAAATCACCAAGGTGCAGAATTGGCTTTGCCAGCAAATTATGACTTAAATAATAAGTTTATTGAGAAAATAGAATTATTAAAATACTAAAACTAACTTTTTTTGTGTATACATCAAACAATACAATTTATAAATAAAGTAAATTTTAGAATATATCAATATACATGCATAGAAAGTCAACTCGGGAACGCGTCTTAATGTACGATCTTCGACAAAAAGTTCAAAATATTTATGAAAAATTTGAGCTATTTAACACCTGTCGTTACTTGAAATATCGTAATTTTATGCAAAATCTAGTTTTTAAAAAGTATACTTATATAATTTTATAATTAAAAATAAATATATAAAAAATATATTTATTTTTAATTATAAAAATGCAAAAATAGTTTGTCTGATAGCGCACAAGTCATTTCAGTGAACGCATCTAAACTAGCAGTCAGGGCGTTTCTCGTCAAATAAATTAAAAATAAGTGATAAGTACCTTTCAATTCATTATTCGTAGAGCGTACATTAATAGTTCGTCAATTCGGGAACGTGTTTATTACTTTTAATTATGGATGAAAGTTGTTTTACGGCACAAAAATAACAAAGTAACCTCAAATATTTTACTATTGACAAATTCAGGCCTCATTTAAGATGGCCGCTGTATAACAAAATCGTGCGTTTATTTAAAATCGTCACTCCGTGAACGGTCATTTCGGAAACGTTCCCGAGCACGATGGCACGTTCCCGAAATGATGGTTGCGTTCTCGGAATGATAATTTGATGATTCCAAAGGCGCCGAACTTACAATTCTCAAAAATTTATTTTAAGATTTCGTCGTATTTTATTAACAGCATTATGAAGACTCCTGATAAAGAAAAAAATAAGAAAAAGCCTCAAAAAAAAAGCTTAAAAAGGACAGTGCAGCTTATCTGCATCAAAGAGAAAAGGATGTGCCTTTTCTCTTGCTAGAAAAAGAGAGTTTTTGGATAAGATGACTTAAGATCAGAGAGAAATTAAAAGAGCGAAGGACAGGGAATATTGTAAAAAGAAAAAGGCAGAAAAGAAAGTGAAGAGAGTTGCTGATATGACAGAACGAGAGAAGCGAAAGCAGAGAAAATATTGGAAAAATGCATCAAAAATACAGGGCAAAGGAAAAAGGTTTAGCAAATATAATAAGTAATACGCCGCCACAATCAGATGACGACTTAGTCGCAGTACCTCTAAAGAGAAGACAAGTAGGTAGAAAAACCGTACGAAAAGATAGTGCGAAAGCATACAGAAAAATTAAAAAGCAGGAAGAAACTATAGTTCAAATGAAGCGGCAAATTCAATCTTTAAAGAAAAAATTACAAAGAACAGATGCAAAAATGAAAACTGTACCTAGTCCCATAAGAAAAGTTGATGTCTTAATTAAAGATGTTCAAGTATCTTCTGAAGTACGCAAACGACTTAATAGCGAAGTATTGACAACTCAATTAAAGACTTGGTGCCAAAATTTGAAAAGGAAACTGGAATTATAATATCATATTCGACGCTTTTAGCAAAACCATTTTGGGTCTTAGCTCCCAAATCAAGGGATAGAGAAGCATGCAAATTTTGAAGAAAAGTTCAATAAACTGTAATATACAAAAGAGCTTACACATACGTCTATAGAAAAGTTGATTGAACATTGCACTTATGATGTTAAGCCTCATGACTGCATGAATAGCTTGTGTGAAAAATGCAAAGTTTAAATTAGGAGATAATGAAGATTCTTTGACATATTTTACGTGGAAGTCCATTCAAAAATTGTAAAAGGTGAGAAAAAGACGTTTAAAATAACAAAAAAAAGTGCCGATTTCGAGATGGATTTTCGGATGTGTCATGTATTAACTTTGAGCAAATAATCAATATTATTTCGACACCGTTACTAAAAAGAGAACAAAATAGAGAATATTATTATTTTGATAATGATATAGATGTTTTAGAAGAATAATAAGTTTTGTTGTGAACTTGTTTTTTATTACAGTATTTAATGTTGATTTTCTAACGTTCCTTATAGTTTTGCCATTATTTGTAGAAGTTTAGTGAAGTAGACTGTGATTTTAGGTCAAAGAATTCAAAGATTTTAGAGTAGAGGTCTTAGATTAAAACTATAAGAAGATTATAACTATGATTATAGAAGTTCCACTATTCTGATTATAACGCACCAAAAGACTTACTTAATTATAAGAATCTATACCAATAAATAAAATTGGAGTGTCTGTTTGTAATGTCAAAATAATAGGCTTTTTTCATGCTCACACGGTTATTTGCACGACACCTATGCCTAAAATAGCAATTAATAAATTTTTGTCTGTCTGTCTGTTTGTTCCGGGTAATCTTTAAAACGGCTGGACCGATTTCAAAAATTTTTTCACCAATGGAAAGCTATAATATCAGGGCGTAAACTAGGCTATATTTTATCCCGGTATTCCCACGGGAACGGGAACTACGCGGGTAAAACGACTATAACCTATAACCGAAGCGAAGCGAGGGCGGGTTGCTAGTTTATTAATATTAAGAGTGATTTTTCTTATGTGCAAACAAATAAATAATTTTCTAATTTAAACCGTTGTCTATAGTTCAAACAATTCCTTACTTTACCTTATACTATCAATATATTTTTACGTTTTTACGCCACGTACATTACGCCAACATTTTTGTCATTACGGGAACGGTTGATCATTTCCGGGATCATCACAAAATTTCAATAACATACATATAATTTGAGCAATTTTTTAGAAAAAGAAATAATTTATTACATTAACAAACTTCATTCTGTTCATTTAATGTTAATTCCATTATAAAAGTTTTGTATATTATGAAATTTCTTGAATTTTATGCACTGTAATAGCAATTTGTTTAATTTTTTGACGTATTTGACTAGTAGAAAATTTTATATCTTTTGTTTTCATTATTGATTATATAATATAGATACATTATATACCCATACTATTTGTCAACGCTTAAATTATGTGTTTCTTTTTGTTTTTGGTCATTTTATCCAACTTAGAAAAACGTACCCGGAATGATAGTTTTTTGCTAAGTATCCGTTAAAAAGCAATATTACAATAAAAATATAAAATTCTGTGCGCTGCCCGGTCAAAGTTTATTAATATATAAATTTTGCGACAATATAAACCAAGAGTCATCATTATAGCTAGCAGTTTTTTTTTTCATAAAACCAATCTTGAAATTTGCAACCTTGGTGATTTTGAGCCATATGAGCTGTGATGATGACCACACTCATGAGATAGATTATACATAATAGTATTTTATTTCGAGTTTTTATTTTGTCTGTGTATAGCTGTTAGCCGCAGATGGCTTTCACAGCTTAGTCCGGACTATTAGTATAGTCAACAAGTGCCTTGTGGACCAACTTTTTTCAGCAGTCTCCGAAAATTATAAATGAGGTGTCATTCGATTCGGAATGGCATCTAGATGATTTTTGAAAAAAATTAAGTGCCGCTTGGAAAATTGTAAAAGTTATTAACAATTAACTAAAAATAAAAAAGGGGGTTTAGTTTTTTGCAAATATCTCAAAAAGTAATTAAGATTTTTCAAATTAGATTCAAAAAGAGGAGGAAATTTCCTAAAAAATGTCTTGATTCCAGAAACTGTAAGATCAATATTTATAATTTTCCCAGAGGCATGAAAATACGGCCGAAAACGGGTACTCTGGCTTGGACAAGCCACGCCCACTTTGGACACTTACAATAAACATTATTTAAACATACTAAATATGAAAATAAAAAATTGAAAAATTCAGGCACTAACTGAACAAATGAATGAACAATAATCCGCTTGAATAAAATTTTTATAACAATTTTTCATTTAGTTATTCAATAGTTAATTAATAAGTTTTTTCTGCTTGAACATGAACATTGCAAGTGTGATAATTGTTAAACTATAAATTTAAAATTCTATTCCTCTTTTGGAGCAATTCTTGAAAGCCTTTAGAATAGAACTGCGTTGGAAAAATTAAAAAATGTTTTTTTTTCAGTTTTTTATTAATAATTTCCGTTGTTGCAAAATTAAAAATTTAAATTAATCATCGAAAAAAATATTTTTTAAATATTATTAACGATCCGTTTTTATGTTATTCCAATTGTTTAAAAAATTGTTATAAACAAATGCGTTGTTTATAAGATAATTGAAAATTTTGCAACACACAACATGTAAGTGAAGGCAAACTCCAAGGAAAACCTCTCATTTGTAGACGAGGCTCAAGCCTCGTGTGGGACATACATGATGATGTTGGAATCGAATCCGTAACACTTGGCATGATAAGTCGGTATCTTAATTATTACGCCCTCTGTCCAATTAAATATAACAATAATAAATAGTATAAAGTGAAAAGTGGTGTGTGGTAGCGGCTTCGAATACTACCAACCCTTGCTTTGTTCGTGGGTGTCGTAAAAGACGACTAAGAGCCCTAGATTGACCTGAACCAACTCCATCTGGTACCATTTGGGTCAACGATTACATTACCAAGGAGGGTTGACGTCAGGCAGGCGGCCGGTCATAAAAGTCATTGCCGAAACTTTTTGCAATATGTCAAAACAGATGACATATTGCGTCGACCCCAAGTAATTGGGATAAGAGCAAGATGATGATGAATAAATTATTAACAATTATTTCAATAGTAAATAAAAATACTTTACGGATTATATCGTTTTATCAAAATACAAATATTTTTGGTTCAAATTGATTTTTGATTGCATGACGATTCGATCACTTTACAGCATTCATGGTCACGAGCGCCATCAAAAATCAATCAAATAAAAACGCGATAAAATCGTTTAAGTAGTTTTATTTATAACTAGCAGCCCGCCCTCGCTTCGCTTCGGTTTCAGTTGCCTTACGCGCGTAGTTCCCGTTCCCGTAGGAATACCGGGATAAAATATAGCCTATATTACTCCGTGATATTATGACTTTCCATTGGTGAAAGAATTTTTGAAATCGGTCCAGTAGTTTTTGAGTTTATTCATTATAAACATACATACAAACTTTTCCTCTTTATAATATTAATAAAGAAGTATAGATGTGTAATACTCGCGCAAACATCCTTGCTAATATTATAAATGCGAAAGTAAGTTTAATTGTTTGTTACGCTTTCACGCTTAAATCACCGAAAGGACGACAAATATCAGGGAGTAACATAAGCTATATTTTATCTCGGTATTCCCACGGGAACTACGCGGGTAAGACGACTGATACCGAAGCGAAGCGAGGGCAGGTTGCTAGTCGGAAATAATTTCAAACTAAATTATTCACAGAGTCACATACTAAAAATTACAAAATTAACTCATCAAAGGTTATTTATACAAATTATTTCATTAGTATACTTAAAACTGTAATTAAAACAATTACAATATAATTACTCGAGCGTATTACAAAAGAGAACACTTTTTATTTGTCGTAGGTAATAAGGCTAAGAAGTGAATGCATTCCATTGCAATGTTACAAGGCTGATCTTACAACCTACAAACGGCATTAATAGAATTATTTCTATCAATTTCCTTTTATAATCCTTGGCTACGCGTGTTTGGATTCATACTTCCTTATAACAAAGGAATTTATGCATTCTTCAATCTTCTATACAAATAAATAAAATTGAAATGCCTGCTTGTAATGTCAAAATATGTACTGGGCTTTTTTTACGCTCACGCGGTTATTCGGACGACACCTGTGCCTTTTTTTTTATGAGTGGGCTATGGTAAGCGCATGCGCGGTCCATACGGTCCGGGGTGATGAAAGGACGGCGCGCGGGCCCATAACCCAGCCGTACCCACGTCGCCTCGTTGTTGGGCCGACCACCGGAGCAGGATAAGTTGTCGTCAGTGGTCGGCCAGACGGAATACCCTTTCGGGTACCCTCACCTCTCGACGTCCCTGTCCGGGGACGTCGGTCGCTATCGCGCGATCAGCCTCTCTGCGGGTGACGGACTAAATTCCCCGGTCCGGTCACCCGCGGCCCCGGCTAGGGCGGCATCAGGCGCAAGTACTCGCGCCTGCGCCGCCCGAATCGCCAGCAGCGGAACGTGTCACCGAAGAGGAGCTCCTGTCGCGCACTATCCGCCGCCTCCTTCCGTGAGATGACGGCCTCACAGAAGGCGGCGACCGCGTCCCAGTTCCTGACGCTGTCGATCATCTCCGTGGCGCTGGTCGGCAGCGTCAGGTCAGCACCGATGATCGCGACGAGTTCACGGCGCTCCCTCGCCCACGCGGCACACACCTTGAGCGTGTGCTGCGCCGTGTCCTCGTCGCAATCGCAGTGGTGGCAGGACGGTGTGCTCTCCCTCCTGACAATCTTGTGCAGGTACTTGGCGAAGCAACCGTGCCCCGTCAGCACCTGCATCAATCGGAAGGAAAGCACCCCGTGCATCCACTCCAACCACTCCATCAGCACCGACGGTCCTTCACACCATACCGAGGCCCCTCCAGCCGGACTGCCCAACGGGCAATGACGTCTCGGCGGGTGTCGACCCGCCAGGCGGTAATCTCCTTCAGCGAGACCATACCGCCGCGGGCGCGCTTCTCCGACACCCGCCGGTAAATTCCGGCGAGCATCTCCGCCTCAAGGTCCCACGGGGGAGTTTCGGCCAAAAGGCACGCTGCCTCTGTCGCCACCGTGCGGTAACCGCGTATGACCCTGATCGCCATGACCCTCTGTGGTCGCCACAAGAGGGCCAACGACACCTATGCCTAAATACAGTTTAAAAATTTTTTTGTCTGTTTGTGTGAGGTAATTTTCAAAACGGCTGGACTGATTTTGATAATATTTTACTACCAGATAGCTGTCTATATAAGAAGTAACTTAGGCTATATATTATCCCGGTATTCCCACGGAAACTATGCGGGTAAGGCTACTGAAACCGGAGCGAAGTGAGGGCGGGTTGCTAGCACGTAATAAAGAGAGAAGTTTCCGTGTGGTGACTACGAATACAATCCACCACCTCCCACTCTTGCCCGTGGGTATCTTAAAAGACGACTAAGAGATATAATATGCATATAACATCCATGCAAGAGATAGAAAACTCGAAATAAAACCCTATACCAAAACGTCTGACCAGCGTGATATAGGCAATTTCCCTTCCATTACGGAGGAGGCGAAAGCCCAACAGTGGGATGAGCTGCGATGTTGAGGATGAAGAGGCTTAGGCAAAATAAATACATTGGCATTGAATTGCTTTGAAATATAAACGTGAGAAACATAATTTTCGTATAGTGACAGAGTAAGAATACAAATCACCATATCCTACTGGTGAACCGTTGAATTATATTCTTACTCCATCAACATACGAATGATTATCTAAGTTATCTAATCAATATAAACTAGAACTAATTTTTATTTATTACTAGCAATCCGCCCTCGCTTCGCTTCGGTTATAGTCGTTTTACCCGCGTAGTTCCCGTTCCCGTGGGAATACCGGGATAAAATATAGCCTAGTTTACGCCATGATATTATAGCTTTCCATTGGTGAAAGAATTTTTGAAATCGGTCCAGCCGTTTTGAAGATTACCCGGAACAAACAGACAGACAGACAGACAAATAATTTTTAATCTGTATTTTAGGCATAGATGTACGTGGTACATACCATGCTGGTCAAACGTGTTGGTATAGGGTTTTATTTTCTTTCTCTTGCACAGATGTTATGTGCCTATTATATCCCTTAGTCGTCTTTTACGACATCCACGGGCAAGATAGGGAGTGGTGAACTGTATTTTACTCCATCACCACACAGAAAACGGACATTCCTATTTGTTTATTATTTTATTTTAATTATTTATTATCATCATCATTTCAGACTATCGCCGTCCACTGCTGGACGTAGGCCACCCTCCTGTTACGTCACAAAGTGCGGTCCTGTGCCGCCTGCATCCAACGACGCCCAGCAACTTTCACCAGGTCGTCGGTCCACCTTTGGGCACCCTACACTGCGTCGTCCAATACGTGGTCGCCAGGCGAGACCCTTTCTTCCCCAGCGGTTGTCGGTTCGTCGATGTGGCCTGCCCATTGCCACTTCAGCGTGCTAATTCTTCGTGCTATGTCGGTTGCACCCGTTTTTCTGCGGATTTCCGTATTTCGGATTCTATCTCGCAGAGAAATCCCTAACATAGCGCGTTCTATAGCACGCTGAGCTACTTTGAGCCTCGTTATGTCTACATTTAGGGACCACGTTTCTGTGCCGTAAGACATCACGTAACAGACACTGGTCGTGTAGACCTGTTTTCAGACACTGAGGTATGTTGGACGAGAAGATTTTTTTTTATTATTATAATTTTATTATTATTTTGATATTATTTTGTACTGGAATTGTATTAAGACAAAAATAAATTTAACCCACAAAGTTATCGCATAAAGAATGCGTCAAAATATCTCCATGATTTATTACTTTATAAAATCCACACAAATGCAGGCAACGGACACGGCCGTAGACAGCCGACAATAAGGTCATCATTCAAAGAAACAAAAGCCATTCCGTACTAAGGAAACAACTTTTTTTTCAATGCGGGTTCAAAATTACCACGTAAAAAAAAACAATAAGGTTGAGAAGAAAAAAGTCGGCTTGTCTTTGTAGCCCTTTGGGTAAAATTATGAAATAACCGTAAATTATAGAACATGTTTTTTTTTGCCTGCATAGTAATGGCAGTTGGCTGTAATACGCCTAGTATATAGAGTAAATTATCACGCGGATGAGGCCTACATAACTCGCCTGCTCCACTTTGATGCGCGATCTTAAGATGTTAGGATTATTAAAAGACAGTAAAATATGATACTAGCTGACCCAACAGACGTTATTCTGTTCAAATAAGCGCTACCTACCGGGTCCAATTGTGAGTCTAAACCATTCTTGAATCCCGTTGAACACACACAAAAAATTTCGTGAACATCGGTCCAGCCGTTTAGGAGGAGTTCAGTGACATACATACACACGTACGCAAGAAATTTATATATAAAGATTAGCCCAATTTCGCTATTTGCCAAGTAATTTTTATGAATAATTATTTCGTTATAAAGAATCAAAGTATTATTGAATTGGCTGTCAGGAAATCTTGGATAACAATATGCATTTAGCACTTGTACTGTTAGACGACGATATGAACACATTGAAATGTAGATTGCACTGATTTTTAAAAGACAGAGCAAAGTCTTTATCTGTTCAACAAAGTTAACGTATTTTTAGTAACAATGTCTATGTTTCCGCGTGGTGACAATTCACCTCTGCTTATCTTACCCGTGGGTGCTGTGAAAGACAACTAAGGGATATAATATGTAGATCTATGCAAGATAAGGCAGACTCGAAAAAAAAACCTATACCAAACCGTTTGACCAACTTGGAATAGTAGACAAATGTCCTTCAAATTGTGGAGGAGACTCTAGGGCAGCAGTGGGACGTGTCAAGTTGAGATTGAAAAAACTTTTTAAATTAATCGGAAGTTTAGAAAGACTCTTTTACATACAAGTTGAAATAGTGATGAATTTCGAATAGATTGTAACTAAAAAAAAAAGGTTAACTTTACCATTTCAACAATATCATAACTTTGATAAGTCGATAAAATCAGTTTAATCACTGACCCAAAAGTAATAATATTAAAAAAAAAACTACAGAAACACAATGCATTACGAAATCTAGAAAAAATACTAAACTAAATACTTACTGTGACCAATATTCTTCCCAATTCTTCTCTCTTGTAGACCCATATCCCCTAGGTAATGTAGCGGTCTTGGATCTCCCGTTGAGAGAAGCATACGACCCTCGTTTCTCTTGGAGACTTAGCACCGAATGCCTAGCCGACGGCTCAGAACGAAAAGATTGAAAGGAAGTGAGCGATCCCTCATCAGACTTCAAACTCGTTTGTGATCCTTTAAATTTCCCATTTGATTCAGGCTGGGAATATTCCTCGCTCTTAATACTATCAATACCATTCCCGTACTGTCCGTAATTGCCACTCAAAGACTGACTGCCAGAATCCGATCTACCTAGGGGTGGTTTTCCGCTATTCCGCCGATAGTCAAAGCTATCGGCTCTATTAAACGAAGAGGTTCTTTTAACCATTTTCGGCGATTCCTGAACGTTCACGAGCGACGGCAGTTTAGTTTCTCTCTCTTTCTCCAAATCTATTTCATGTTCCAACTGCGTTTGCACTTGTGCCAGCATCTCTTCTAAATCTCCTAAATCAGGATCAATAATCATCTTCGTTCGACGCATTTTGGAATGTTTTTTTTTATCACAGTTCCTTCACTATCACTTTAAATTGAACTATTGACGAATATTAACTTAATTTACTTGTAAAACTAAATACGACAATATATTTTTTCACACACAACTATACTTCTATAATGGCTAATTAAATTTATGGTTATTGAAAGAAGTTACACTTCTTTATAGTACATCGTTTAGACAACATGCGCGTACGCATACATGTTATCGCGCCGCGACAGACCGTTTGAGACTGACTGAATCGTCAATCGCTGAACTATTGAATTGACTGACGATGCCGAACGAAAGTCTGACACAGTTATCAAACTTGTACAACGAACGCTTAAACCTTATCTGCGTATCTTGACATCTGCTATGTAAACTATGGCAACTAATCTATATCTATTTAATATTTCAAAAGTATTATTTTCTGCTTCTGTAATATTGTTTCCGTGTGGTGACGGAGTAAAAACGATTCACCTTCTCTCCTCTTGACCGTGAGTGTCGTAAAAGACAACTAAGGTAAATAAAATGCTTATAACATATATGCATGAGAAGAAAAAATCGAAACCCTATATCAACATGTCTGATCAGCATGGTATAGTAGGTCCATTTGCCTCCTACTGTGGCTCCAGCCCAACAGTAGGACGTATATGAGCTGGAACAATGATTAATAATTGATACGCCATTTTGAAGATTATTTTCCTGTTCATTGACGAATATTAAGCTAAACATCTAAAGACGAAATATTTTCATTAAAAAAAAAACAGTTTAAAATTTAATATTTTAACACTATTTAATTTAACATCTTGCCCGTGGATTTCGTATAAGACGACTCAGGGATATAATATGCACATAATATCTGTGCAAGAGAAGGAAAACTCGAAATGAAACCCTAGACCAACATGTCTGACCAGCATGGTATAGTAGGTCAAAGTCCCTTCCATTGTGGAGGAGACCCGAGCCCAACAGTGGGACGAATGATAGGCTGCGATGATAATGATGATGATGACACGGCGTTTGATAGCAGTATGATTGTTAAAATATATATCATCATCATCATTTCAGTCCATATACGTCCCACTGCTGGGTTCAGGTTTCCTCCATTATGAGACAGAAGTTGACCTACAATAACACAGTGGTCAGACGTGTTGGCACAGGGATTTGTTTCGTCGACCACTTTCCGGTCATTATGCCTGCATGTTAATATATTGTTGACGATTTTATGAGGAAAAATATTATATTAATAGATATCTATTTATTTTTTCCTTTTACTGATATGTATTTAGACTAATAATGTATCCCAGTATGACCACAAAGGTATCTATATATTAATACGTGAAGCAGAAACTTTGTACACCTTTTTACGAAAATTAGGTGGATTGACAAATATGAAATTTGGCACAGTTGAAGTACATAATGAGGAGAAGAGCATAAAACTGAAATTTAATTTAATAATGGATGAGAAATACATTAAATTCATTAAAAAAGGCATTACGCACACTACAACGCTACACACACGCACACATGCGCGCGCTTATACACTTTTGTTTACGGTTAAAATCTCTGGTCAAACCGAATGTCAAATAATCATAATTATGATGACAATGTTTAATAGGCATTTGTACTTAGTACTTTATTACATATAGTTATTAGTGAAATACAGCTTGCTCAATTTACAATTATACATAAATAAAATTAAAAGAAAATTGTGTTGCAGAAAAATTAATTAAAATGAACTATGGCCGAATTTCGACCACACGGCGACCATTAGTTTCAATAAATATCAAAATAAAGTACTTTCATTATCATCCAAAATCCATAAACTTCCTCCTCCACTGTAGAAGCAATATTAATTTTACTGCCAAAAATAGCTTACTATTAAATAAAACAATTTTTATAATTTTTATCTGAAGGTGGGCCGGTCAAGCACTAATGGCGGCTGTACACACTCGACGAGAGCCTCTCGCTGAGAGTTTCGTCCAAGAGGTTTTAGGCAAGAGCACGCCTGTGCACACTCGTTATGCCAGTTGCACTGTAAATACCAGAGATAATGGACGTAGAAACTGCTGCTGCTATTTGTCTTTGTACCGTGAGCTATTACATTTATTTAAATATTTACAATAAAAAGAAATATCGTAAGCCATGGAGAAAAAGAAGATGGTGGATACTATGCATCGTCTACTCATAAACACTATCAGCGGACAATTAAAAGATCGAGTGTGTACATCCTTCGTCTCGTTTTCCCAGCGAGACTTACAACAACAAGACCCTTTGACTCGGGCGAAAAAAAAAACTTGACAGGTGACCGAGACTAACCGAGGCGAGAACGAGAGCGCAAGACGAGACGAGAATACCACGTATATACTCGCTCTCGGCCCGTCTCGAGGTGTCTCGTCGAGTGTGTACACCCGCCATAAAAAGTTTCGAGCACACAAAATTCGAAACATTAGGAGAGCAAAACTACCGGGTCGACCACGGATGTCGGATCAGAGATGTGAAAGGAAAAAGGCAAGTTATAGGGCCGCAAGCCACTCATTCATCGCCTCGGTCACATCGACCGGGGTGTGTTCAGACCCTACAAAAAAAAACGAAATTAAAAATCAAACTCAAATGCGATAAAATCCATAAACACAGTTTTATTCCGGTTTGAGACATTGATTTCTCATAAATTTATTTCATATGCGTAATACTCGTGTAAACATACATCTTTATAATTATAATTGATACATTTTATATTTAATTAAACAATAAAACTGACAACCCTAAGCCCGTAAGTATATGTAACAATAGAATTAAAACGAACGTACAGTGACATTATTTGCCTTACAATAAGGAAAAGCGCGCACTAAGCAACTGTTAAAATTATGCAACTTCAACTAGGGTTATCATCATTATAATCTCAGCCCATATACGTCCCACTATTGGGCTCAGACCTCCTCCACTGTGGGAGGGAAATTGACTGACTATTCCACGCTGGTTAGACGTATTGGCGTAAAAAGAAAGAAAAACATTTATACTGTTCTTATTAAATCTAATAATAAATAGTTTCATTTAATAATAAAACCACAAACATAACTAAAGAAAAGAACTTCCTTACTAATATTATAAATATGAAAGTAAGCTTGTGTGTTTGTTACGCTTTCACGCTTAAACCACAAAATCGATTTCAAAAATTTTTCACCAATGGAAAGCTATAATATCAGGGAGTAACATAGGCTATATTTTATCCCGGTATTCCCACGGGAACGAGAACTACGCAGGCAAGGCGACTTAAACCAAAGCGAGGCCAGGGCGGATTGCCACTCTTACATAGAATAATGTAATTTCTATGATGAACAAAAAAGGCTGTTGGCTCAGCTCGTGCTACTTCTCCTTAAGAAAACAGCGCTGATCTGCCAACACCTGATATATATTATATTTTATAGGGTTTTACATATAGCTTTCCTTCTCATGCATAGATGTTATATGCATATTATATTCCTTAGTCGTCTTTTATGATACCCACAAGCAAGATGGGGGTTGGTGTATTGTATTCCTACTGTCGCTATACGGGCAAACGTAACTATGGGTCATCATCATCATCGCAGCATACGTCCCAGGCTCGGGTCTGCTCCACAATAGGAAGGAATGTGGCCTACTATATGCTGGTCAGATACGTTGGTATAGGGTTTCATTTCGAGTTTTCCTTCTTTTGCACAGATGTTATGTGCATGTTATATCTCTTAGTCGTCTTTTACAATATCCACGGGCTAGAGACGGGGTGGTGTATTGTATTGTTACTACCTCACTACACAGGAGAACGCAATTATGTTAACGCATCTAAAACTTAGCCGTGAAGCTTAAACTTTACTATTAATTTACTGATAATTAAATACAACTGGTTAAGAGCGTCCGGTACTTGAATATTAGTTTCAATAATCAATGATGCGTTTATCTTTGTGAGAATGTTGTTACGACTGCTGTCGCTATGCACCTGGCGAAGAAGAATGCCGAGCGTTAGGGACATTTCTTTTACGACAGGTTTAATTGAGTTTTTAATAAACAGATTATACTTTGTGGGTTGTTATAACTATATAAGTTTTACTATTTTTAATACTCTATAATGTAAGTGTAGCTGTGTTTCTACAGAAAACGTAAGTTTATCTTAGATTAATATAATTATTAGGTACGTGCCTATAAAACGTTTGCAATTATCATGCAACTAAAAGACTAATAATGTGCGTAGACCTTTATTTTTAACAGATTTATCTAATTGCTGTGTCTAGTTTTAATTAGAGCAATAGGCGAATATTAGTTAAAGGCTCAATCACAAGTGAATTGTTATGAATTAAAACGATCCGACACAGTGATGGAAGCACGCGTTAGTATTAATTAATAACTAGCGAACTGTTATCACTGCGCTTTGGTTCCAGCCGCTTTGGCCCCGCATCTTAAATCTACACTATCTTCTAAGATATGGCTTCGGACACGATTCCCAGACCGAGTAAAATTTTATAGAGCTTTTTCTAAAAAGAAAAACAGCATAAATTATTTATAAGCTACCTCGTAGTACAATATTATCAAAATCGGTCCGGCCGTTTTGAAGATTACTCCGAACAAACTGAGAGACACGGACCTACAAAAAAAAAATTAACTGACTTTTAGGCATAGGTGTCGTGTAAATAAATGTGTGAGCATGAAATAAACCTATTATTTTTTACATTTTAAACGGAAACTTCAATTTTATTTATTTGTATAGATTCGTATCTGTTTGTAACTCCATTTGAACCACCTATCTTCTAAACTACGCAACAGAAATAGATGCGGTTTTCACTTATTATGACTCTTTAGCTGTATAATAGATAGTATTAAGATTATGTGATAGCTTTCCATGTGGTGATGGAGTAAGAATGTAATTCACAACTCCCTATTCTGCCCGTGGGTGTCGTGAAAGACAACTTAATATAAAAGCATATAACATCTATGCAAGAGAAGATAAACTCGAAACAAAGCCTACACGTCTAAGGCCAGTTATTTTTCTCGGAAATACAGTTTAATACATTCTAGCGTATTTATTAATCTATACCAATAAATAAAATTGGAGTGTCTGTTTGTAATGTCAAAATAATAGGCTTTTTTCATGCTCACACGGTTATTTTCACGACACCTATGCCTAAAATACAGATTAAAAATTTTTTGTCTGTCTGCCTGTTTGTTCCGGGTAATCTTCAAAACGGCTGGACCGATTTCAAAAATTCTTTCACCAGTGGAAAGCTATAATATCAGGGCGTAAACTAAGCTATATTTTAACCCGATATTCCCACGGGAACTACGCGGGTAAAACTACTAAAACCGAAACGAAGCGAGGGCGGGTTGCTAGTCAGAGTCACTAATATAGCTAATAGCTGTTACGAAGAAATCACATGTGTCAGCCACTTTGCAAAGCTGCCTATCCTGCCCGTGGGTGTCGTAAAAGACGTCGTCTTTTACGACGTATAACATCTATTTAAGAGAAGATAAACTCCAAATAAAGCCAAAACACAACATTTCCCTTCTATTGCGGAGGCGGTTCCAGCAGAGTAGTGAAAAGTATATGAGCCAATATTGACTTTATCTGTCTTTTTGAGAGTAAAATAACTGTTTTTAATATTGACTAAGTTTTAAGTGCGATCCACAAATTGTTGTTCTGAGTCTGTATGTAATTTGTATCTGTTAGTTATATGTTTGTAAAGTCCCACCGCAATACAAGGATTATTTCCTTAGTGAAGTTCCTTGTCATATGTAAAAAAAAAAAGTTTAGTTCGAGTTTTCATTCACTTATATTGAAGTTATATCCATATCATATCCCGTTTTTTTTTGGGGTGGGGTAGAATTTGGGCAGGTATAGTTATTATTAACGACCAAACAGACGCAAATCCTCACGGGCAATGCTTTTAGTGATAGGATTGGCCAACTGCAATCTTAATCCTATCACACAATTTTTTTTTACGTTATATTATGGTCCCTAGCCGAGGCCGCGGGTGACGTGACCGGGGATTAGTCCGTCACCCGCCGAGAGGCCGACCGCGTGAGGAAAGACCGACGTCCTCCCCGAGGGGGAGGGACGTCGGTCGATGGGAGGGTACCCCACGTAGGGGGTATTCCGTCGGGCCGACCACTGACGACAAGTAAATCTGCTCCGGTGGTCGGCCCAACGACGAAGGCGAGGTGGTTTTCGGGTGGGTTGCGGGAGTTACGTGCTTAAGCCCCTCTGTCGCCCCGGACGGAGTGGTGCGGAGGCGCGCCGACCGCAGCCCACCCCCCAAAAAAAAAAAAAACGTTATATTATGGTATGTTCACCCCGTTCAATCTGCTTTGGGAGACGTGTGGCATCATAACCTATCATTCAAATATATTCAAATATCTTTTTTCTTTGGGGTTGGGTTACGGTCGGCGCGCTTCTCGCAGCACTCCGTCCGGGGCGACAGAGGGGCGTAAACACGCACACCCCTAACCCACCCGTGACACGTCGCCTTCGTCGTTGAGCCGACCAACGGAGCAGGGTGCCTTGACGTCAGTGGTCGGCCCGACGGAATACCCCCTGAGGAGTATCCTCTCCTCGACCAACGTTCCCCCCTCGGGGAGGACGTCGGACTTGCCTCACGTGGTCGGCCTCTCGGTGGGTGACGGGTTAATTCCCCGATCCAGTCACCCGCTGCATATAATATCCCTATTGATGACGAATTGTATTCTTAATCTGTCATCACACGCTTAGTTATTATACAATAAAAGCTGTATTTGTTTGGTTACAATCAAATAGCTATGATTTTTGCCGTTCGCGATAAGAAATGACTCATTAGAAAAACGACGTATATTAGGTATATCTAGATAAATATATATTCCGCAATGCATAACAAAGCATAAAGGATAAGGGCCAGTTATTTTTCTCGGAAATACAGTTTAATACATTCTCGCGTATTTATTATTCACTAATATAGTTAGAAGTCGTTACGAAGAAATCAAATGTGTCAGCCATTTTGTAAACAAGACAAAACGAATAAAATGTATAAATTATATTTTACGGATTTTATTGATTTTTATTGTCCGACGTTTTGTACCCTTTAGAGCGTTTATGGTCACGGAGGAAATGTCCGAGATAAAATCTGTTAAATTAATTTTCTTTAGCATCCTGTAAAAATCAGAAATCATTACAAAACGAATAATTTATTCGTTGTTTTGTTTGTTTAAATAATCAATTACGACCTACTACGAATCTTCTACAGAATGGAAGGGAAATTATTTCTGCTCTACCCTAGGTTGATTGGTAGAGAATGCTTAAGGCATTAAGTCCGCCTTGTACCTTTATTTGTGCAAAAGTTTTAAAATAAAAATAAAGAAATAAATTAGCCCACTGTATAATGCTGGTCAGAAAGGTTGATATAGGACTTTCATTTCGAGTTTTCCTCTGTTAAATATATGCATAATATACCCCTTAAACCACGGACAAGAAACGAGAAAATGTATTTTTACTCAGAGCTAAGATCAAATATGTGGCAAGCCAATCAACTCTATGAACTCAAAAGGTCTCAAGATTGCCTGAAATACGGATATCTACTTTAAGGCTTTTCAGTGTCTTATAATCTAATGGTGACAGAGTGGGGTAACACAGAAAGAGCTTTTATCAATTCAACTACTAAAATATAGTTACGACTTTGCATTTCAGAGATTAAATAATCGCTCCTTAATAAAAAGAAATGTTCTGACGAACCCGTGGCGTTTGGAGTAGGAGTACCTAAACTTTAAAGATAACGGAATATCCTAATCAAATAGCCCTATATCAAATAATAATAAATCTGAACAGGGGACGAAGACCGCCACGCAACGTCTCGTATTGTCTCTGGCTACGTGCGCTGGTGTACCATATCCTGCTTTAAACAAGGTTTAAGAAGAGCACTTTCTTCACGGTAATTCAAAATATTGCAAAGGCCCGTGTGCCCTGCGCGGGAGTTCAAGATTATTACTAAAATTGACTGCATCGATGGCGTAGTGGTCTAGGTAGTGACTTTTTTTACATTTTTTTGTACGATTGAGACTCGGAGTCTATTGCAGTATCGTGGGTTCGATCCTGACGGGGAACAGGCTGTTATTTGAATATTATATACGTAGTTACAACGTTTATTTCTATGTTCTTAAACAAACCATCAACACGAAATTTGAACTTCGACAAATGACTTTATAATTACTTCCTCGTGTTGTTCCCAATTGTGTGCATTATGTTTATCAAACAATACTAATTAACAAACAACTTCACTAACGTTAAACTTAAGATAAACTAAACATAAGTGGTCCAGTAGTTATTAGTTAAACATACCGACATATTTGTTTACGTATAGATAATGTATTTAGGACGCAGACTACCCAGTCAGGTGATAAGTCTAACACTAATATTGATATAGTGGAAGTTCACTTATTTTTCTTTGGTTTTATTCTTTTAAAACGTTGGAAAAAAACCTATAATTATACTCCCTAATTTTTAAACTTCAAAAAAGGAGGAGGTTCTCAATTCGTCGGCATCTTTTTTTTATGTAAGTTCACCGATTACTCAAAGAGGCCTGGACCGATTTGCAAAATTCTTTTTTGTTTGATAGGGTATACTTCCCAGATGGTCCCATAGTCATCAGGTCAGACTCTGATGATGGTATCCTTGAGAAATTGGTGGAATTCTTAAAATTTTATTAGTTTACTGTTTGAAGTCGGGTTTTTTTTTTGTTAAAAATTATAGATTATACCCTATATAAAAAAGTGCGAGTCAGACTCGCGCACGAAGGGTTCCGTACCATTGACTGGGTAGACAAGTAGCCCTGTTGCCATTATCGATATCGAGCAAAAAAAGGGTAAAAAATCGCGTTTGTTATATTAGAACCCTCCTTTAAATATTTATTTTATTTTTAGTATTTGTTGTTATAGCGGCAACAGAAAATCATAATTTGTAAAAATATCGACTGTCTAGCTATCGCGGTTCTTGACATTCATCTTGGTGACAGACGGACGGACAGACAGCGAAGTTTTAGCAATAGGGTCCCGTTTTAACCTTTTGGGTACGGAACCCTAAAAAGGTTAAAACTTTTTAATAACAAGAATTATCTCAGTCCATTTATGTCCCATCGTTTGGGCTCGTGCCTCTTCCTTTATAAGAAGGAATTTGACCTACTATACCACGCTGATTAGACGTGTTGGCATAGCGTTTTATATTGAGGTTTCCTTCTTTTTTTTTTTATTGCTAACGGTGGCAAACGAGCAAACAGTACACCTGATGGTAAGTGTTGCTGCCGCTCATGGACCTTTACAAGGCCGTTGCCTACCGCGAAGAAAGTGAAGGGAGTGTGAATGCGTGCATTGAGGCTCGGTGATACCAAGGGCACCACCAAAACCCTCCACACGCAAACACCCTCAGAAAGTCAAAAAGTTGAGCTTCCGGCTCTCTCACTCACCGAACGAAGCGCAGTAACAAATTGCTACTAGAGACGTCAATTCGTCAGACGTCAATTTTCTGCGAGAGTGTGGTACTACCCCGAACGGACCGGCCCGCGGCTGTAGACAAATAACTGTCGACAGTGTGGTCCTACCACTCTGACCTCTCTTGCATTAATGTTTTGATGTTATCTACATATTACATCCTTTAGTCGGATTTTACGACGCCCACGAGCAAAAGAGGTGGTTATGAATTGTATCCTTACTCCGTCACCACACATTTCCATAACGTCATCCCTTTTCTTTATACACTTCTCCACATTTATTTTTTTTTTTTTTATTGCCAACGGTGGCAAACGAGCAAGCAGCACACCTGATGGTAAGTGAAACTGCTGCACATGCATACATTTGCAATACCAGGGGCACAGCCAGGCCGCTGCCTACCGTGAAGGAAATACTCTTCTTAAACCTCGTTTAAAGAAGGACATGTCATAGCGCTCGGGAAACACAGCAGCAGGTAGTTCATTCCAGAGCTTGCACGTACGTGGGAGAAATGATCGCTGGAAACGTACAGTTGAAGACCATAACGTTTCCAGGTGAAATGGATGAACCCTGCTGCGATGTCGAGTGGTACGTTGGTAGAATGGTGACGGTGGTACCAAGTCAAACAGTTCCTCGGAGCACTCCCCGTGAAAGAGTCGGTAGAGTACACAGAGTGACCCAAAGTCTCTCCGCTGCTCCAGCGACTCCAATCTGTCCGTAAGATTGGGATCCCCGACGATTCAAACAGCCCGTCTTTGCAGGGAGTCAAGTGGGTCTAGCTGATATTTGGGCGCACCTGCCCAGAGATGTGAGCAGTACTCCACATGAGGACGAACTTGTGCTTTGTATAGCACAAGACGCTGTCTCGGTGTGAAGTACCGCCTGGCTCTGTTCAGGACGCCCAACTTTTTGCTTGCCAATTTGGCTTTGTCCTCCAAATGACTCCCAAACTGGACTTTGCTCGATATTTTGACGCCGAGACTCCCAATACTCTCAGAAATTGGAAGAGGCAAGTGACGCTACAAATACGATAGGTACTACGTGCTCGAACATTTCTTTACATCTCCAGTTCTTTACGCTATATCTTCACGCAATTGGGGAAAGAGCGATCGATCAAGTACCCGGTAGTGTCTCCATGATTACCTATATTCTGATACCTAGATCCTTAAGTGTATGAGTGTCAATTAAATCGCACGGACTGTTTGCCTGCGTACGAATAACTAAAAAAACACGATGGTACGCGATCATATCTATGCCAACATGTTTCAAATAGGCCGATAATGTTATTATCATAACGGGGACATAACAGCGGAAGCATGTGGCAATGAATGATAAAAACATTCATGCAAATATATTTTATATATATTGTTCATCTCTATGTGGTGACGGGAGTAAGAATATAATTCACCACCCCCTCTCTTACCCATGGATGTAGTAAAAGACGACTAAGGGATATAATATGTATATAACATCTATGGAAGAGAAGAAAACTCAGCATAAAACCTTATGCCAACACGCCTGACCAGCGAGGTGTAGTAGGTCAATTTCCCTCCCATTGTGGAGGAGGCATAAGCCGAATAGTGGGACTAACGGCCTGGCCACGACTTTGGTCTTAGCGGCGAGCGGCGCGGCGTGCCGAGCGGCGCACGCTGGTAAAGCCCCATATAAAACCGTCTCAAAACCGTTTCATGTGAAAGTCGTAATGGAATAAAATTTATAAGTTAATAAATACATATATAAATAATTAATACAAACGCGATATAATCCGTAAAAATAGTTTTATTTACAATTTTTTTTCTAGTTGTTCTACCATTTTATGTAAATTAAACAAGCATATTTTGTATTTTTTTTTTCTCATATAATTCATATATTTTTAATTTTATTTATTTAATTAATTTATAAACAAATTTTTTAAAATCAAAGTTGTGTCATTTAAACTTTAAACATTCAAGCATATGTGTGCAAAATTACAGCTCATTTAGTTTTGAAACAACTGAGATACGGAGTTTTGAGGCGAAACATACGCGATTTTCATAGTGTGCGCCGCTCCGCGTTTAGCCACCGCTCACAGCGGTAAGGTCGTGAACGGGCCGTAATGGGGGCTGAGACGATGATGAAGATAATATTGTTCATGGCGATAGTAGACCAGCAACATTAATGAGATTTAGCCGAGACCGCGGATGAAAGGAGTGGAGAAATACTCATACCGGAATGATTACTCTTGGTGTGCGCCGCCGATTCGTTTAGGGGATACACATAGGTAGACGAAAGGACAATCAGCCCTTAGCATTTGAACTCATGCGCTCTGTAACGATCTGTCAATAGACCAACGAAATTGCTTGTAAATGGTATGTACCATTATTTAAATAAACCAAAAATATTATTTTGCAGATGGGTGTTGTAAAAGACGGCTAAAAGATACAACATGCACATAACATCCATGCACGAGAAGACGCGAAATAAAACCCTATACCGAACCGTCTAACCAGCGTAGTATAGTAGGTCAATTTCCCTTAGGGTTGGGCGATCTTTGTGAAAAAGATCGATTCTTGAATCGATTCGAATTGTCGTTCAAAGAATCGATTCACAAGAAAATTGAGGTCTGAACTGAAGCATCGATGCCCGATTAATCGATCTGTCAATCTTTTCTTTTGGACGGGCTTGTGATGACCTTTTTTTTAAATCTGGTAAATATGCGATGAGCATTTTATTTTTTTTTGTAGGAAATCTGAATGTGTTATCATCTATGCGAGTGGGCAGAAAAAAACCAATGACAATTGTTTAGGGTAAAGAAACGATTCACTGAATCGATTCAGTGCGTTGAACCGATTTATAAAATCGATTTTTTGGACCTGAAAAATCGATTCTTCGATTAATCGATCTCAGATCGCCATCCCTAGTTTTCCTCGCATTGTGGAGGAGGAGGCTCGTAGTCGACAGTGGGACATATATTAGTTGAGATGATGATGATTGTATAATCCGAAATTTTATTAATTCATCATTTTCATCACAGCTCATCCAGTCTGTGCCCACTACCGCGCTCGAGCCTCCTCTATATTGGGAGGCAAGTTGACCTACTATACGCACACTGATTAGGCGGATTGGTATAGGGTTTTATTTCGAGTTTTTATTCTCTTGCATTGTTGGTATATGCACAAGATATCCCTTGGTCACCTTTCACGACACCCACGTGCCATCTGATAAGGGGTGGTGAATTGTATTCTTACTCCGTCACCACACGTAAAATCCGAAGTTTAAGAGGGTGTAAAATCACATTCAAAGATTCCTTTGCATACGAACCAAGTTAAAATAAGACTGTTTAAAAAATCATTCAGCCATTGACGTCAGAGACCAATATGGAATGTTATTGTTTGTAAAAATAGTGCGATTGTATTCCTTTTAAATAAATAACATACGTGCCAAATGGGTCACAAGTCAACTTATTTTGTTAACAAAAAAAATCTTACTGTTATCACACGATAGAGATAAGAACATAATTAATTGTAACGGAAATATAAATGCGAAAATTTCGTATTTATTTTATCAAAGTTAATAATTAATTTCTATAAAGGTCTTTTTTAATAAAAATGTATTAAACTTCCAAAAACAATCTCTCTTTTGCTACCACCCTCTCTCTCTCTCTCATGGGGAAGGAAAGCTCAATTTCCCTCTCAATGAGACGGCGGCTCGGGCCCAGCGGTGGGACGTAGGTGTATGAGCTAAAATGAACACCGACACCGACGTCCCCGAGCGGGGGGACTTCGGTCGAGGAGAGGGCACTTCTCGGGGGGTATTCTGTCGGGCCGATGGTTGGCCCAATGACAAAGGCGACGTGTCCCGAGTGGATTACAGGGCCGCGCGCCGCTCCTCTGTCGCCCCGGACGGAGTCAGGCGGCGGGTGCACTGACCGTAGCCCGACCACAAAAAAAAGATCTAAAATGAATACTAAATTGAACCATGGATCTTGTAAAATATTCAAGACGGAGGGAAATCAAACAAACTGAATGAAACTCATTAAGATATGTTTTGTATCTTAGGTACCGTAACCATTTTTTAAATATTTAACCATTTATGGTACCCAAAAGGGTAACCCGCTGGACGAGCCACCGATGATAAGGATCAGGTCACCACATAGCAATAAAGAGTACATGTACTGTACAGCAGGTTTAGGGATTGCATGCCATCCCTTTAGTCGCTCCGGACGGAAAGGGCGGGGTGTTGAACATATCGTAGTCAATCTCAAAAAGAAAAACAAAAGGACGACTGACAGAAAGAAAAATAATCTCTGTATATATTTTTTTTTTGTGGGTGGGCTGCGGTCGGCGCGCCTCCGCACCACTCCGTCCGGGGCGACAGAGGGGCTTAAGCACGCAACTCCCGCAACCCACCCGAAAACCACCTCGCCTTCGTCGTTGGGCCGACCACCGGAGCAGTTTTACTTGTCGTCAGTGGTCGGCCCGACGGAATACCCCCTACGTGGGGTACCCTCCCATCGACCGACGTCCCCCCTTCGGGGAGTACGTCGGTCTTTCCTCACGCGGTCGGCCTCTCGGCGGGTGACGGACTAATCCCCGGTCACGTCACCCGCGGCCTCGGCTAGGGCGGCATGAGGCGCAGGTATTTGCGCCTGCGCCGCCCCATTCGCCGGCGGCGGATCTCATCGAGGCTGCGCTCCTCGCGCATACGATCCGCCGCCTCCTTCTGGGAGATCACTGTCTCGCAGAAGGCTGCGACCGCGTCCCAATTCCCGACGCTGTCGACCATCGCCCTAGCGATGGCCGGCAGCGTCAGGTCCGTACCGATGATTGCGACGAGTTCACGGCGCTGCGTGGCCCAAGCGGCGCAGGCCTCGAGCGTATGCTGCGCCGTGTCCTCGTCGCAATCGCAGTGGTGGCAGGACGGTGTACTCTCCCTCCTTACGACCTTGTGCAGGTATTTGGCGAAGCTTCCATGCCCCGTCAACACCTGCACTAGTCGGAAGGAGAGCACCCCGTGCCGCCTTTCCAACCACTGCATCAGCACCGGCCGGAAGGCCTCCTCTCATTTCCGCCTCCAGGTCCCACGGGGGAGTCCCGGCCAATAGGCACGCTGCCTCTGTCGCCACCGTGCGGTATCCGCGGATGGTCCTGACCGCCGTGACCCTCTGTGGTCGCCACAGAATGGCCCTAAGTCGGACGGTCAAGGACCCCGCCCACACCGGTGCGCCGTACAGGGCCATCGACCGGATGACCCCCGCGTACAGCCGTCGGCACGTGGCGCTCGGTCCGCCCACGTTCGGCATAAGCCACGATAGAGCGGACGCCGCGCCGACGAGCCGTGGAGCGAGCCTGCGAAAATGCTCCCGGAACCACCATTGCCCGTCGAGCACCAGGCCCAAGTACCTCATATGGGCCCGGATGCTGATGTCAACCGAGCGGACGGTGATCGAGACGCCGATGGGAGGGCTCATAAGGTGCCCATGGAACAAGAGGGCCTCCGTCTTGTCCAGGGCGACCCTCAACCCCAGCGCCTCGATCCGCCTGACGACTTCTTCGGTGCCATAGGTCGCCAGGCTTACCGCCTCTTCTAGCGTCCCACCGCGGGCTGTGACGAGCGTGTCGTCGGCGTAACAAATCACGCCCAGCCCGGGCGGGAGGCTCCCCCGCAACGCCCAGTCGTAGCCGATGTTCCACAGGGTGGGTCCGAGGACCGACCCCTGTGGGACACCGCACGTCATGGGCGTTCGCACAACATAATCATAATCTCTGTATTGGGCATCGTATCGGCCAAGTGTGACGATTATGGCATTAATCCCTCATATGGCGAGGGAGGCTCACATCCAATCAGTGGACGAAGAAAGTCTGAATAATGTAAAATAAGTATATTAACTATCTATGTGTGTTGTGAACTCATTATAATCTCGCTGCCCGGAACTGTTCGCTAATTGTCGGTCAATGGAAGCGTCCAATTGCCGTCTTCCTGCCTATTCACATATCTATACTTAGTTATATCTACATATCATTAACAAAAGGCCGATGTACGCGTATTCGTTATACTTCTCATCCTAAATGAATGTATTAATGATTGTTTTTGAAAGTATGTACGTGAACATGAATAAGCACGTTGAAATGGCAATGGGCGGGCCACATCGCTCGTCGAACCGACAACTGTTAGAGAAGAAAGGTTCTTGAGTGGCGACCACGCATCGGACGGCGCAGCGTAGGACGACCCAACTAGGTAGACTGACGACATTCTGAAAGTCGCAGGGAACCGTTAGACGCAAGTGGCGCAGGACCGTTCCGAGTGGCATTCTCGTGGGGCGGCCTATGTCCAGCAGTGAACGTCTGTAGGCTGATGGATGGATGGATATGAACATTATTGTTGTGTCAGAATGGAACACTTGCAGGATAAGGTAAAAATATGTATATTCAAATTTGTACCTCTTCCTTCGCCATTGAGCCGACCACTGGTACCGAATTCCTTGTCTGGTCGACAAGGAATGACCAGCTGACCAGCCCGGCGGAAAATGGACAGGCATAGGATTTTATTTCGTATTTACCTTCGCTTGAAACAATGCGATTGCGAATCTGTTTTCATCATTATTCTTACGATACCTATGAGATAGAAAGACATTTTTGAAGTGAAACTTCTTTGCGCGCATGAGGGTAATTTTTTTACGGATAAAACGCAATTTAGCGTTACGAAAATGTGCAACGTTTTTGTCGAAGAAGAGGGAGAGAGTGATTGAGACCGATTGAGAGAGAGTGAGAAGGGGCGAACATAGCACGAAGCACAGCCATGGGGCGAGAGTAGGGAGCAAGCGAGTGAGAAAGATCGAGATTTTTTTTAATACTGATAAAAACACATGGAACCAAGAAGTTTCACTTCTGACATACGTACTTAGTACTCACGCATTTTTTTTCTATTGGGACTACTCTCCTGTAAGCCAGGATCCACAATGGTCTCCATAGATCACACCAAGGTTTGACCCTCGGTCAGTCCACGTCATAGAAAGACATATTAGTTATTCTATTCATACTCCGTCACCATTTTCTTTTTGTGTGACTATAGTTTGTTAGCCGCAGATGGCTGTGACAACTTTACCCGGACTGTAGGGTGAGCGCTGAGGCTCTTAACCTGAACTTCGTCACCAAATCGAGAGAGCGCGAATGCTCAGATACAACACTAAGTCAGACAACCGTTAATTGTCATCCAATGGGGATCAAGATTGTCTCCTTCCTGCTAATTAATACACGTCCGTTGTATAATTGCGATTAATGTATTGAAATGACGATAAAAATATGTGATTACATCCCGTAAGATCTGCAAGATCTTTAAATATTAAGCTTAGTTATCTATACCAATAAATAAAATTGGAGTGTCTGTTTGTAATGTCAAAATAACAGGCTTTTTTCACACTCACACGGTTATTTGCACTATACACATGCCTAAAAATCACTTTATATTTTTTTTGTCTGTCTGTTTGTTCCGGGTAAACTTCAAAACGGCTGGACCGATTTCAAAAATTCTTTCACCAATGGAAAGCTATAATATCAGGGAGTAACCGAGGCTATATTTTATCCCGGTATTCCTACGAGAACGGGCACTACGCAGGTAAAACGACTAAAACCGAAGCGAAGCGAGGGCGGGTTGCTAGTAATGTATAAAAAAAAAAAGAAAGTCTTTGTGATAATGTAAATTTTTGTCTGTGATGACAATTTCTGTTAATGCTAAATGTGTTATGGAAGTACTGGTATCTATACAAATAAATAAAATTGAAGCGTCTGTTTGTAATGTTAAAATAATAGGCATCTGTCATGCTGATACGGTTATTACCACGATACCTGTGCCTAAAAACCGGTTTAAAAAAAATTGTCTATCTTGTTGTGTTTTGGATAATCTACAAAACGGCTGGACGGATTTTGATAATATTTTATTACCAGGTAGCTGTCTAAATAACTAAGGCTATATTTTAACCCGGTGTTCGCACGGGAACGGGAACTATGCGGGTAAGGCGACTGAAACCGAAGCGAAGCCAGGGCTGGTTGATAGTCTATAATAACAAAATAATTTAAAAAATGTATATTTTACAATTCAAGGCTCACTCTCTTCAATGTGGGTGTTGTCAAAGACTACTATGGGATATGATATTCAGATAACATACTTTAAAGGCAAGGTAAACTCGCTATAAAACACACTGACTATGCCAGATTGAGGCTGATTATGCCAACACATCTGACCACCGAGCTGTAGTAGGACTATTTTGCTCCGATTGTTGAGAATGCTAATTGTGGGATTTAAATAGACTAAGAAGTAGAAACTTAAAAAATTTCTGCTACTTTTACTTTTGTAAAAAATAGCAAAAATTATTGAATTGTGTATTTTCTGTTGAAATAGTGGAAAGAAAAGAATTTCAATGAAATTTTAAAGCAATATTAGTTTCGAAGACCTGTCTGATTTTTTTTACGTAATTATAAAATTCGTCTATTTGTTCAATTAAAAATATATTTTGTGAAAAGCATAAAGTTTACTGGGATTTGCTAACAGATGGAGATGTTTTTTTATATTAGTTTTTTATTGTCTTTCCTTTTTCACGGGATCTTCCTAGAGAAGATACCCGGTCCTTTGAAAGGCTTATACGGGGATATGGATCCAACACGCAGAGGCTTTTGGAGAAATTTAATCTAAAAATGGGATAGGACGTCTACCGATGACACTCCACGTCTGCACATAACACACGTGGACTGCCAACGGTAGGTGTAAAACTATTGTGTGATGATGGTATCTAATACATAATTATGGGGTTGGAGGTTAGATGGACTGGAAACCGAAAACTATTCTTTATTTTTAAAGAGTATAAATTATCACAATACATAGAGTGCTTAAATGGGAGTTTTTAATTATTATAGTTTTAAGTGTCACAGTTATAATCGTCATTTGATGTGAAAATAATCTTTAAAATTATGTAAACATAATATTATTTATGCGGCTACCACATCACCGCATATCCTCGTGGTTATCCTCGTGGATAACCACGTAATAATAATACTTAGAAAAATTTTGTGTAGGTATATTGAACAAATATAACTGTCAAATAAATCGATAAATTGTCATTTTTTGACAATGAATGTAACGATTATTATAAGTCCATAAAATATAGGATGACCTCTGTGACAGTTGTCCCTAGTGCTGTCACGCTTACTATAAAGTCCGTAGGTTTTTATCGATAAAACTCTTTATTTTTATTATTGTGATTTCTATTATAATTAAAATACAATCAATGAAAATCTTTTTTAATTTATTTCAAACAAAAACTGTTTTTGACTGTTTTAATTATTCTAAAGGAGTACAATCAAGATCTAAGTCACTATTATCGTCATCACTGGAGCGTTCCTGCTAGAACATTATCATTTTTTGCCAAATAGGGACAGTCGTTTGATCAATCGATCAATTACGACTGTTTTATAAATAAATATGTCTAGTTTATTGACAATAATGCGTACATAATATTATCATTTACACTGAGACGAAAAGTAGTTTTTTAATGTTTAATTAATTCAATCTATGTAATTGGTAATGTAACTGTCTATTTTAATTGTAAAAAATATGTTGAAAGTTTTATATATAGGTACTGTATTGTGTTTATTTCTTTTATGAATAATTTAATAAATATCGGTTATCGATTTACGTATATCGACTGTCCCATCTCTTTTTTATTTTCAGTCCAGTATGACCTTGTACATGCGTAAGCGGCATTTATGTATAAAATGTTTACTAGGTATTTCAGTACTTACGAAGCACATTTTAGGCATGAATATTGATATTTTTATATTTATAATATATTGCAATTCAGTTGCAATAAAACTGACACGAAAAGAATGAAAATATATTTGATGCAAAATGAAATTGTAATCATGTCGCTCGTTCAAACTTACTTCGTTGGGTTCGTTCACATCTGTCACAGAGATCAAGCTATATTTTATGGACTATAGAAATAATAACATTTTAACGTATATATTGTAATTATTTACTAAATTGATCTATAGAATTGATTCATAATTAATTGTAGATACCTAATGTGTTTATTTAAATTGTTGCATTCATTTTATATAATCGTTAAATCATTTTAATTTGATAAGTAATACTTACAAACGTAAGTACATATTTTATATTTGCATGTCATTTGTAATGACTAGATGGACTTGTAATTTTATATTTTTGATCACCTACACTCATAAATGTACCTCATTTAAAGCAAATAAAGACTTCCTATTCTATTCTATTTCAACTATACCCGTATGCCTTGTATAAAAATGCATTTACGTACAATAAATGGCGTGTATCACAATCTATTTTTCTTTCTCTTATAGTAATTTTATTCGGGTCTTAGTCGTAAAAAAATTAAACATTGTATTCTTAACAAGTCAACACTTGAGAGTGAATCTCACGCTCAAGTTTTAACAGTTACAAAATCCTTATAAGCTAAACGCGATTAATAACTATGACTCCGCCATTTATGAAATCCTATGAGTCAACAACAACGCCCAAAACGGCACTTCCAAAAAGCAATTCGCATTACCTAAAATGACACATGCCTTCGAAAGTTAATTTATCTTTAGTTTTTAATATACCTACATATACATTTCCTGTGTGGTGACGCAGTAAGAATACAATTCATCACTCGCTGTCTTGCCCGTGGATGTTGTAAAAGACGACTAAGGGATATAATACGCATATAAGATCTATGCAAGAGAAGGAAAATTTTAAATAAAAGCCTATACAAACCTGTCCGACCAGGATGGTATAGTAAGGTCCAATTCCCTACTATTATGGAGAAGGCTCGAGCCCAACAGTGGGACGTATATGAGTTGAAATGATGATGCATATCTCACTAAAAATGCTTGTAATTTTGTTGAAGAAGCATACTGAGAATCCTTATGTCGCGCGGACAAATATACAACTAGGAGACACAAATAACACTCAAAGCTATGTGTAGTCGGAGTACATTAACGACAGTCTACTGTCTACAACCTCGGGCCGATCCGTCCGGGGTAGTACCATACTGCAGAAAATTATTATCCGAGTAGTAGCGATTTGCTACTGCACTTTGTTCGTTGAGCGAGAGAACCGAAAGTCTAAATGAAGATGTTCGCATGATTGATTTTGGTGATGACTTAATATCACCAAACCTCATTGCACGCATTCACACTTCCTTCTGTTTCTTGACGGTAGGCAGCGCCTGAGCAAAGGTCCATGAGCGGCCGTAATACTTATAATCAGGTGTGCTGTTTGCTCGTTCACCAACAGCAATAGCAAAAAGTATTCTGCTCTTTAGAGCAGAATACTTTAGAAGGTTTACCTTCACGGGCATGGTCTGAATAGTGTTAAAGTCAGTACAATTAATAACAAAATAATAGCATCTTATACCGATGTGAAAAATTTTTCAACACAATCATCTGACCATATTTTATAATACAAATTGAATAATATTATGAAATAACTTTCATAATGTTTTTCATTTCTAATATATACTGCCCGGTCCTGATACGTGCAGTCGTTTATTTAAACGTTAATAACGGTTTCTTGACCAAGCATCACATTTACAAAAAAAAATTACAACTCCGTGTGGTGACGGAATAAGAATACAATTCACCTCCCTCTATCTTGCCCGTGGATGCCGTCAAGACGACTAAGGGATATAATATGCCATATAACATGAATCCAAGAGCTGGATAACTCGAAATAAAACCCTGAAACACGTCCAATCAGCGTGTTATAGTGGGTCTATATCCCCCCTATTGTGGATGAGGCTTAAGCCCAGCCGTGTGACTTATATGAGGTTAGATAATGATAACATATCTTTAGTAACTGCTAGACGGCTATATGCTATCAAAACATCTGTACGTTTCACTCCATTTGTTTTAAAGGAAGCGGTAAACGTTTCGGCTGCTTAAATTTCGTAGAGATCCATTCACTGTGGATAGAAAGTTGAACAACATTTTTAATCCGATTCACCAACAAACAATGATTACTATATAAAAGGGACTTTGACAAACGCTTTCTATAATCATAGTAATGGAAAACATCGCTGTCTTGTATTATTTTATTTAATGATTTCTGTTAATTTTTTCTGTATGTTGACGGAATAATATAATTCACTCACTCCCCTTCTCGTTTAAATGCGATATTAAAGATGACTAAGGATTACAATATGCATATAACATTGATGCGAGAGTTCATCATCATCGCAGCCCACATACATCCCACTGTTGGGCTCGGGCCTCCTCCACAATGGGAAGGAATTTAACCTACTATACCGTGCTGGTCAGGCATGTTAATATAGGGTTTCATTTCGAGTTTTCCTTCTCTTGCACAGATCTTATGTGCATATTATACCCTTCGTCGTCTTTTACGTCATCCACAGGCAAAATGCGGAGTGGTGAATTGTATTCTTAATCCGACACCACACGGTAATATGCGAGAGATGTAAAACTCGAAATAAAACCATATACCAACATGTCTGACTAGTATGGTATAGTAGTCGGGCCAACCACTGAGGACAAGGAATTCGGCAGTGGTGGTCGGCCCAACGACGAAGGCGACGCGACGTGGGTACGGGTGGTTTATGGGCCCACGCGCTGTCCTTCCGTCGCCCCGGACAGAATGGACCGCGTGTGCGCTTACTATAGCCTACCCATAAAAAAAAAAGTATGGTATAGTAGGTCAATTTCCCTTTTATTGGGCAGAAGGCTCGAGTCCAGCTGTAGGACATTTATGTGCTGAGACGAGTGGAGGTGGCCCGAGTCAGTGATCTGAGAGGAAGATGAAACTAGGATGTCTAGTTTACAGGTTCTAAAACCAAGTGATTATGCGGTGTGAGAATATTGTGGTGTTCATTACGACATTTGTGGTCTACCTGATGGTTATTTTAATTGGTGCATTCGTCCGAAACATAATGTATGGTGCAAGTTATAAGTTTCTACATCATTTCAGTATGCCTACTCTTGAATCTGGATGGAAGCATCCTAAATCGCAGCTCAAATTTGAGCAATTTGGTACTCTTGAAAGCGACACTAGCACACGATTGGAATCAAATTCGGTGGATTTTTTTTAAACTAAATGAATTCGACTCTCGTTCAAGTCAAATATTTGCTACTCCCGACGTGATTTTGACGTAGTTTAAAATCGTTAATGTTGCACAATTTCAAGAAAGCGTCTTTGTGGTGATCCCGTTCGGTTATTAATTTAAAGTAATAAAATACGACACATTTGGTGAAAATAACAACGGCAAATGCGAAGAATTCATTCTCGATTTTGTTTAAGAGTACCTAATATAAGTTTGGTGAGAAAGAATTGAATCAGATTCGAAATTAGAATTGATTTCATGAGTAGGGTTCTGTTGGGCTCGAACTTCCTCCACAATGGAAGGGAAATTGACCTATTAAATCACGTTGTTCAGACGTGTTGGTATAGGGTTTCATTTCTGGAGATGCTGGCCAGCGTCAGAAACTGGGACGCGGTCGCCGCCTTCTGTGAGACCGTCATCTCACAGAAGGAGGCGGCGGATTGTGCGCAAGAGGAGCTCCTCTTCGGTGACACGTTCCGCCGCCGGCGACTCGGACGGCGCAGGATGCGCCTGATTCCGCCCTAGCCGAGGCCGCGGGTGACCGGACAGGGGATTTTAGTCTGTCACCCGCAGAGAGGCTGACCGCACGACGGCGACCGACGTCCCGGGACAGGGACGTCAAGAGGTGAGGGTACCCGAAAGGGTGTTCCGCCGGGCCGACCACTGACGACAAGTCACCCTGCTCCGGTGGTCGGCCCAACGACGAAGGCGACGTGGGTACGGGTGGGTTATGGGCCCGCGCGCCGTCCTTTCGTCGCTCCGGACGGAATGGACCGCGTGCACGCTTACCATAACCCACCCATAATAAAATAGGGTTTCATATCTAGTCTTTTTTCACAGGTTTTAAATGCATATTTAATTCTTTAGTCGTTTCGGCACCCATGGGTAACAAATGCAGTGTTGAATGTATTCTTACTCCGTCACCACACTGTTAAAGTTTAATGTTTTATTTATCACTATTTTTATCGCAGATCGCCTCTGTTTGATGCCGGTTGTTATCATGTGAAGCAAAAATATATTGTCTGTAGATTTGGTTTTTTTGATTTCTAAAGATTTAATAGTCAAATTAATGTTATTATACTAAAATTATAAACGCGAATGTGAGTTTGTTTTTTACATATTCATGCCTAAATCGATTTTCTTGCACCAATGGGAACCTGCATTGTCTGCTAGTATGGCCCGTTTTTTCTCCTCTTATTCCCACGGGAACGGGAAATACGAATTTGCTAGTCTATACAAATAAACGAAATTAAAGTGTCTGTAACATTAAAATAATAGATGGTTTCATGCACACGGTTATTTGCACGATGCTTAAAAACCTTTTGAAATCTTTTTGTCTATTTGTTTTGGGTAATCTTCAAAACAGCTAAACCGATTTTAATAATATTTTACTATCATGTAGCTGTCTACATAAGGAGTAACTTAGGCTATATTTCCTTTCAGAAAAGCCCTACAAAATTGTGCCCTATCCGGGAGTCGAACCCGAGGCCATATCCTAGGAGATATTGCAGATTTAAAATGCGCGGCAAAGCGGAAAGAACCGAAGCGAAACGACGGCGAATCGCTAGTTACAAATAAAATATTATAAAGAGGAAATATTTGTCTGTATTGAATAGGCTCTGAAACTACTGGACCGACTTTAAAAATTCTTCCACCAATGGAGAGCTATAATATCAGGGAGTAACATAAGCTATATTTTATCCCGGTATTCTCACGGGACCGGGAACCACGCGGGTAAGACGACTGAAACTGAAGCGAAGCGAGGGCGGGTTGCTAGTTACAAATAAAGTCTATACTTGTTGAAACAAAATTAATATTTACTACAGAAACCTTGGCAGTAATGTACTTGCCCCGTATACGTGTTTACGTTATTAAATTTTTATAAGGGCCACGATAAGAGACACGAAAAAAGTATCGATACTTTTAGGTATCGAGTACTTTTCTTTCGATACCGATATTTTGTACTCGATACTTTGGATTCGATACTTTTATTCAATGAGTACTTTATGGCTGGTATCGTATCGAATAAATTGTAGAAATTATTCATGTTAAACATGACCTTACGACCCATGTTTATGGTAACGCCATCTAGTTTGAACCTTCTAAAACGGTCAAATTTCTAAAAAAAAAAAGCTCATCACGACATAGATTCTAGGAAAAGTACTCAGTACTCGATACTTTGAAATATCGATACTTTTTCTTCTATACTACTGATGAGTACAGTATCGATACTTTCTGTTCGATATCGTGTCCCTAGCCACGATCCTGACGGTTTTCTGTCTACAGTCATAAATTCATTCGCTCGCCATCGTTGCAGTAAAACGTCTGAGTAGTAACAATTTGCGATCTTCCCACTAAGATAGGAAATATCTTCATTCCATTACCCTTCATTCCGTACCTTAATGGTTAGTACCAACTTGACTGTGACCCTGGTATTGCTAAGCTATGAACTGTGGTTACTGTTTTTATTCAGGTATCATTCGTCTGACAATAAATGCATTTTTTTTTATTTGGGACTAATTCCACCACACATTCCCACCATTGTAACTCCTGTAAGCCAGGATCCACAACGGTCTCCATAAATGACACCGAGGTTTGACCCTCAGGCAGTCCCGGGATATGATTTTAATTGTCTTGGGACCCGCAACAAATTTAATTAGAAAAGATTAAAGAGGAGTTGGAAAGAGAGATTCCACTTCCCTCCTAGGCAAAGCGGGAGACAGGAAAACAAAATGACTAGTCAGCCAATAAGTAAAAAGGTGTACAGCTACGATAGCGCAGCAGTACGGCACCACGGATACAGAAGAGCTTAACGGGGCCTATATGTGAGCGTTAAGATTGATTGCTACAGTAGGTATGGCAGAAACGCATGAACGCACGGAAATTTTCTCGAGTTGCTACAAGGTCCGTATAGTATACTACCCCACAGGTGACTTGCAAATTGTTTAACATAAGGTTACGCTCGTTTCGCCAGAGATCGCACTCCCAGAGATTGTGATGTGCTGATTGTTCATACTCGTGGTCAGATGTGTTCCACATTGACATAATGGTGAATAACAATAAATGCATTAAAAAATATGACAGGCTGCGTGCTTTGAAAGGGTATTTCGTCGGACCAACCATTGACGACAAGTCACCCTGCTCCAGTGATCGACCCAATGACGAAGGCGACGTGGGTACGGGTGGGTTATGGACCTACGCGGCCTTTCGTCGCCCCGAACGGAATGGACCGCGTGTGCGCTTACCATAGCCCACCCATAAAAAAAGGCAGCTTGCTTTAAGAGAGTAATAATTCCCTATTATAACCGTATTAGTAATCCTTACTTAATATTATAAATGCGAAAGTAAGTTTGTTTGTTACACTTTCACGCTTAAACCACCGAACCGATTTCAATCCAGTCCCAATTGTATTTGTTTGTATACAGGGTATATCAGGTTATGGGACAACTGTTCGAGTATGTTGTAGTTTAACGGTCATAGATCATAATTAGAATGTACATTACACAAAAAACAATATAACATAAAAGTTATAGTGATTTCAAAAAAATGTGTCTAAGAGTCTATGCCTTAAATGTTACGTATTATGTAGGCATGTACAGACAGAATACATGTAGGCATGTAAGCTAAGCTTCGACAGTATAATTTCATTCATTTATACCTAGAGTTGCGCAAACGCTTCAATGACATGTAGGTACAACGGCAAGCGGTCAACGCTCATAGGCCGATCAGCTGTTTTAAAGCGAAGTTTGTTATGCTTATGTGATCGTAATTATTGATTTCTTCAATTTCTAATGAATATTTAACAAAGTATGAATGAATATGTTGCGTATTAAGTATCATTGACTTTATACATTTCTATCAGATTTACACGAAAAAGCGATGACAAAATTGAAAACTTTACATGTCTCTAATTTCTAAACGAATCAATATTTTTCGTTCAAAATTTTTTTATGGGTTCCTACCACCATTGCCTAGCCCCCTTTTGACCAGTTGCCCCATAACCTGATACACCCCATATATAGAAGAATATTATTTCTACACATAGATAACGATATAAAATGACAAATCAATCACATGTTACTATACAATCATTCGTTGATTCCTGTATGATTAAACGATGGACGACCTTCGTGTATATTTATAGTTGCGTATAAATGCATTGCTTATTGATAAGACAGATATATTAATAACAGTTTCATCATTATTATCACATCTCATGTACGTCCCACTACTGGGCCCGAGCCTACTTCCAATAGGGGGAAAGTAACCTACTATACCATGCTGGTCAGACATTTTGGTATAGTGTTTCATTTCCAGTTCTCCTTCTCTTGCATACATATTATATGCGCATAACAAAGTCGTCTTTTACGACATCGACGGCCAATATAGGGGAGTGGTAAATTGTATTTTTACTTCTTCACTACAAGGTCAGTATAGTAATAGTTTGGGGATGTTGAATTGATTCGACACCAGTAGTCAATTTAACGGCTATGGGGAGGTAATAGAGGGGTGCTACGCCAGAAACCTCCGCGTGGTGTACCCTGGGCACGAGCGACAATTTCTTGGAGTGCTCTCTGGAATTGTCGCTCGTGGCAAATATCTGGCCCGAGGGGGGGCCCAGTTTGTGGGATGCCCCAAATTCGCTCCATGCCCTCTAATTGTAGAGGATATTGGACGCGAAAAATTCGACGGGCCCAGTCACTCATTCGTTTGAGGACTGGGCAGGCATTTGCCAACCGCGACAAATCGTAGACCTGATTCTTGCTTCGGGACATTTGTCCTGAGGCCTAGATTCAGGAGCGAGGGTCTCGGCTTAACCGCTTGGACCGCGAGGAAGAAAACCTCTATAAAACAATCACCCAGAATCCTAAGTTCTGGCGCGCGGCGAGAGGATGCATGGCTGATGGGTTGTTCAGTCGTTAGCGCGCCCCCAGCCAGGGTACCTGCGGACCCCCTGTGTTGGGATACAAATGTACGCTTGCCCGGGTATCGGGATCTCTGCCCGGGTCGACCTCTTTTTTCTCCCATACTCGTGGGAACTGTATGGATACTTGTTCTTTAAACGACGCTGCAGATAGGAGGGGTGAGACGCCCATTAAAACCACAGGGAACGGGGAGCCTAGTTCCCACATTACAGCCCGGCCAAGCTACTGTAAAACTGGCCCAAAGGAGAGGGATGCCTCGTCCGACAGCAGCTCAGCTGCTAGTCTGGCACTTGAGGCTCCAAGGTCAGCCGAGGGCCCGGCGAAAACAGAGGCCCGTAAAAAGAAGAGAGGAGGGAAGCCCACCCCTGCAACGGAGCGCGCCAGACGGCGCGCCGCGAAGCAGCAAAGGGCGGCAAAGAAGGCTGACGAGGGCGGCAGTACTGCCGCAGAGCCGTCGGACATTGAGAGCGGCAGCACATCAGCTGCAGAGACCGTCGCTGGATCATCCCAGTCTCCAGCGTCGGCCTTGACGGCGGCCCTAGCGGCCAGGGAGGAGGACCTCCCCTCGCAGGTACGCAAGCGCCCCCTTAGGCAGGGTGGCAGCTCGGAGTCTGCCTCCGAGGGGGGTGGCATCAACATGCCTCCTCCCAAAGTTCCAGCCTCTCGCAGGGGACGAGGGGGCGCAGTAGTGGCGGCAAGGTCGGCGACGCCGTCGCCGGCCGGCGCAGTACGGGGGACTGAGGCCCAGAAGCGGGCAAATGAGGCGGCTGCCGCGAGGATGATGAGGGTGTTGTTAGACATCCCTCCCACCGACACGGCGGCTGCTGAGCCCGCTATAGGTGGCGACCCCCGAGCTGCCAATATGGCCACCCTGCAGGCCGAAAACACCCGCCTTAGTGGTGAGGTCTCAGGCCTGCAGGAGAAGAATAAGGCCCTGCAAAAGGAGCTGTCGGCGGTGCAGAAGGCGAACCGCGAGTTGGCCAAGCAAATGGCCGACTTGCGGAGCCAGGTCGCGCAGCTGGCGAGAACCGCGCCGCCGACAAGTCCCGGCCCTGCCGCCGCCCCCGTCGTCCCCGTTGCGACAACTTGCGCTGCGGCAAGTCCCCAGAGGGCCCAGCTGGCCGAAGCGGTCCCGCTGCCCGCAGTGGACGGCGTGCCGGACCAGACCATGCGCGCCATGGTGGATGTTTTCGGCAAGATGCTCGACGCGCGCATGGCGGCTCTGGAGGCGAGACTGCCCCCGGAGCCCCGACTCCGGCCGCCGCTGGCTGCGGATAGGCCGAAAGCCGTGGCGTCAACCCCTGCCGCGCTACCCTGCCAGGGTGGACGCGTAGGAAACTACGCTGCGGCCGTTGCTGGGCCTAAGCCCAAGGGACCCGCCGCGAAAAAGAAGGTGGCACCGGCTCCTGCTAAGGCCGGACTCCAGCCGCTGCCGGCAAATGCACCGTCGGTGGCGGCCAACGCAGCCGCGGCCGTGACTGCTGTGCTCGGCACCCCTGCCGTGTCTGAAGAGGGTTGGCAGACGGCCGAGCGCAGCCGAAAAAGTCGCGGCCAGAAGAGGAGAGCGGAGGCCAAAAGCGCCGCCAAAGCCTCCGCTCCCAAGGCAGGAGCCGGTAACAAGAGGTCGCGCAGGAGGCTCCGGCCGCCAAAGTCAGCCGCGGTGGTGATCACCGTCCTGCCTGAGGCGGCCGAGAACGGCCTCAGCTATGAGGCCGTCTTACGTCGCGCCCGGCGGGAGCTTGACGTCTCCGATTTAGGAGGCGTCGAAGCCAGGACCCGCAAGGCCCGGACAGGGGCTCGGATTTTAGAGTTCCCTGGGGCCGAGGGCGCCAAGACGGCCGATAGCATGGCCGCGAAGCTGAGGGGTTTGTTTGCTGCGGAGGATGGCGTCAAGATCGCCAGACCCGTCAAGTGTGCGGAACTGCGGGTCACGGGTCTGGACGACTCCGTGACGGTGGATGACATCCGGGAGGCCATCGTCTCGAAAACCGGATGTCCCGTGGACACCGTCCGAATTGGCGCCAACCGCCCTGGTCCGGGCGGCGTCGGTGCTGCCTGGGTGCAGTGCCCGGTGGAGTCGGCCAAGCAATTGGCCGGCTCAGGCAGGCTCCTCGTGGGCTGGAGCTCAGCGCGGGTGACCGTGCTGGAGTCCCGGCCTGCGAGGTGCTACAAGTGCATGGCGGTCGGACACACTCGGCCGACATGCACTAACTGCTTTGACTGCAGCGACCTTTGTTTCCGCTGCGGTCAACCCGGGCATAAGGCGGCATCGTGCGCCGCCACTCCCCACTGCCCCGCGTGTGCGGCGGGCAATAGGCCCGCCAAGCACCGCATGGGGAGCAAGGAGTGCAAACCCCCGGCTTCGGCCCCAAAGGGGCGGAGCGGCCCGACGACCCCGGCCGCTCCCGCCCCTAGCGCGACCCAATCGCCCGCCAGCGTGGAGGAGGTAATGGATAAGGCCTACTAATGGCGGCCGAATCTTACCACCTCCTGCAGGCCAACCTCAACCACGCCGCCGAGGCACAGGACGTTTTCAGGAGGGGCGCAGCGTCCTCTACGTTGACCGAGTAGGGGACGTTGTGCGAACGCCCATGACGTGCGGTGTCCCACAGGGGTCGGTTCTGGGTCCGACCCTGTGGAACATCGGCTACGACTGGGCGTTGAGAGGAAGCCTCCCACCCGGGCTGGGTGTAATTTGCTACGCCGACGATACACTCGTCACAGCCCGGGGTGGGACGCTAGAGGAGGCGGCACGCCTGGCAACTCTCGGCACCGAGGAGATTGTTAGGCGGATCGAAGCGCTGGGGTTGAGGGTAGCCCTGGAAAAGACGGAGGCCCTTCTGTTCCATGGCCTCCGTACCGCCGGGCCTCCCGCCGGCGCTTCGATCACCGTGAAGTCGGTCACCATCAGCATCCAGGCCCACATGAAGTACTTGGGCCTGGTGCTCGACGGGCATTTTTGGTTCCGGGAGCATCTCCATCGACTTGTTCCCCGGCTTGTCGGCGCGGCGTCCGCCCTTTCGCGGCTGATGCCGAATGTGGGCGGACCCAGTGCTACGTGCCGACAGCTGTACGTGGGGGTGATCCGGTCGATGGCCCTGTACGGCGCACCGGTGTGGGCGGGGTCCCTGACCGTCCGTCTTAGGGCCCTCCTGTGGCGACCACAGAGGGTCATGGCGATCAGGGCCGTACGCGGTTACCGCACGGTGGCGACGGAGGCAGCGTGCCTCCTGGCCGGAACTCCCCCGTGGGACCTGGAGGCGGAGATGCTCGCCGACATTTATCGGCGGGTGTCGGAGAGGCGCGCCCGCGGCGGCATGGTCTCCATCACAGAGATCACCGCCTGGCGGGTCGACGCCCGCCGAGAAGTCATTGCCCGTTGGGCAGTCCGGCTGGAGAGTCCTCGGTATGGTGTTAGGACCGTCGAGGCCCTCCGGCCGGTGCTGATGGAGTGGTTGGAGCGGACGCACGGGGTGCTTTCCTTCCGACTGGTGCAGGTGCTGACGGGGCACGGTTGCTTCGGGAAGTACCTGCACAAGATTGTCAGGAGGGAGAGCACACCGTCCTGCCACCACTGCAGTTGCGACGAGGACACGGCGCAGCACACGCTCGAGGAGTGTGCTGCATGGGAGGAGGATCGCCGTGAACTCGTCGCAATTATCGGTGCCGACCTGGCGCTGCCGACCATCGCCAGGGAGATGCTCGTCAGCGTCAGGAACTGGGACGCGGTCGCCGCCTTCTGTGAGGCCGTTATCTCACGGAAGGAGGCGGCGGATCGTGTGCGAGTAGAGCTTCTATTCGGCGACACGTTCCGCCGCCGGCGACTCGGGCGGCGCAGGCGCGAGTATCTGCGCCTAATGCCGCCCTAGCCGAGGCCGCGGGTGATCGGACCGGGGAATTGTCCATCACCCGCAGAGAGGCTAACCGCGCGACGGCGACCGACGTCCCAGGTCGAGAGGTGAGGTTACCCGAAAGGGTATTCCGTCGGGCCGACCGCTGACGACAAGTGACATCTGCTCCGGTGGTCGGCCCAACAACGAGGTGACGTGGGTACGGGTGGGTTATGGGCCCACGCGCCGTCCTTTCATCGCCCCGGATGGACAGGACCGCGCGTGCGCTTACCATAGCCCACCCAAAAAAAAAAAAAAAAAAAAAAAAAAAAAAAAAATGGGGAGGTAATAGAGGAGGCGGGTCGCGCGCGCGCGAGGAGCACAGCCTCGACGAAGCGACCCGCCGCCAGCGACTGGGGCGGCGCAGGCACCTGAGTGCCATGTCGCCCTAGCCGAGGCCGCGGGTGACGTGACCGGGGATTAGTCCGTCACCCGCCGAGAGGCCGACCGCGTGAGGCAAGACCGACGTCCTCCCCGAGGAGGGGACGTCGGTCCATGGGAGGGTACCCCAAGTAGGGGGTATTCTGTCGGGCCGATCACTGATGACAAGTAACCCTGCTCCGGTGGTCGGCCCAACAACGAAGGCGTCATGGTGTTCGGGTGGGTTGCGGGTGTTGTGTGCTTTCGCCCCTCTGTCGCCCCGGACGGAGTAGTGCGAGGAGCGCGCCGACCGCAGCCCACCCCAAAAAAAAAAATCTCCCCATTTTTTTTTAATAAGGTGTTTTTTTTTAAATGACAACGCCTTGAACTAAGGAAATAATAATTGTATTATGGGGGCCTTTACAAACATAACTAACGGACACAAATTACATCCAGACTCGGAACAACTATTTGTGGATAGCACAAAGTCGCAACAAACCCGCTCGTTCAAACCCGCTACACTGATTTGGTAATCGCTTGATGATTGCGGTTACGAATACTACCAACCCTTCATTGGTTGTGGTAGTAAAAGAGGAATAGGAGCTTTACATAGGCCTGCACTAACTACATCTGATGCCTTCTGGTCAATAATTACATTCCCCAAGAGTGGTTGACGTCAGGTCGACGTCCGGATCTTATACACTACGCCATCTGTGCAGTCAATTACTTATACCTTGGACCACATTCTACTTTTCTCTAGTCGCGCCGAACCAATTTACGACAATGACAATAAACCACGAGCCATCACGTACACGGTCAAGGAGAACCGGAAAAAGTACACCGCAGAGAAATGTTAGCCTAAAAGATTCTTGTTATACATTTAATAGTTGAACGCTGCCTGTGTTTTACACAAATTAAAAAAAAAATTGGATGTCTGTAAAGTCGGTTTACGGACAATAATTTTACGTGATAATCTATATCTATACTAATATATAAAGCGAAAGAGTTTGTTTGTTTGAACGCGCTAATCTCAAGAACTACTGGTCCGATTTGAAAAATTCATTCATTGCTAGATAGCCTATTTATCGAGGAAGGATATAGGCTATATATCATCACGCTAAGACCAATAGGAGCGGAGCAATAATGGAAAATGTTTCAGAATCTGTTTTTTTGTTCCTTTTGTGAGTTAGGTTAGAAACGGTTAGGTTTCGCAAAAATCATGTGACAGAATTGTATTATTTAAAAATATTTTTATCTTCTACGTAAACAAAGTCGCAGGTTAAAGTTAGCATTACCCCAAAGTAACTGTTCCACGCGGACGAAGTCGCCGGCATAAGCTAGTAACGTAATAAAAAAATTGGTGGAAAATTGCAAACTTTAATGAATTGAATTATTATCACTGAATTATCATTATTTTGGGTCCGTATAGTGACGGAGTAAGAATACATCACTACTCCTTCTCTTGCCCGTGGATGTCGTAAGAAACGACTAAGGGATTAAATATGCTTATAATATCTATGCAAGAGAAGGCGTCTGAGGACCTCCTTGTAAGCCTAAAACTCCCACGGGAAAGTAAGTAGAAGTTTCACACAGTAACTTTAAAGTCGATCCACTAAGGGAAAAATATTACATTAGAATTATAATTTATCTACATAAATATATACAAACAATACCAAATAAGACGTCCGATACCATTGAACGCCTACACGAGATTAACCAAATACGACCTCTGTTTTGAACTCCGCGTTCGAAATTTAAAAGTTCAAACTACCCACTTAAAACAAATAAATTGAAGCGTTGGCGCAATTTAGCGGATACATGTCTGTTTACGGTGTTTGATGTACCAATTAGTTATTAACTTAACAGTTTGGTGGAAGATTTAGATGATTAAATTTGTCTTTAAGATTATTTATTAGTCACTAGAGTTCAATAAAACATGTTACCAATATTGACCATATAACGGCGATTAAGATAGTATACACTATCCAATTTTCTATGACAAATATACATAGGGTCAAATCTACATCGATTTATGAAAACAACATCATATTAAGCTAATTACAATAATTTTGAGTATTAGATAAAGAGGAAGAATTAGCACGCTAAAGTGACAATGGGGAGGATACACCGCTCGGCGAAACGAAAATCGCTGGGGAAGAAAGGTTCTCGAGTGGCGACCACGTATCAAACAACGCAGTGTGGGACGCCCTAACCTACGACCCCAAAACGACCTGGTAAAAATTGTTGGGGGTCGTAAGACTGTACTTTATAGCAACACATGAGGGAGGCCTACGTTCAGCAGTAGACGGCAACAGGTTGAATGATGATAATGAGATTGAGAGGGCAATACAAATAATGTGACGTCATCGTTTAACGACTTCTTTTCTCGCACGTCCCTAATAAACACAAAATTTTGAAATGATGTATATAATGGTGTTATGTATTAAATATTACTAGTGGTCGCCGTGCGGTCGAAATTCGGTCATAATTCATTTTAATAAATTTTTCTGCTACACAATTTTCTTTTAATTTTATTTATGTATTATTGTAAATTGAGCAAACTGTATTTCACTAATAACTAATATATAAAATCCTAAGTACAAATGCCTATTAGACATGGTCATCATAATTATGATTTTTGACATTCGGTTTGACCAGATATTTTAACTGTAAACAAAAGTGTATAAGCGCGCGCATGTGTGCGTGTGTGTGTGTGTGTGTAGCGATTGCGTTATAGTGTGTGTAATGCCCTTTATAATGAATTTAATGTATTTCTAATTCATTATTACATGAATTTTCAGTTTTATGCACTTCTCCTCAATATATACTTCAACTATACCTAATTTCAAACTTGTCCATTCACGCAATTTTCGTAAAAAGGGATACAAACTTTTTGCTTCACGTATTAAGATATAGATTACATTTATTATTCAAGATGACGTCGTTGTCTAGTAGCAAAGGGGATTTTATTAAGAAAATACGCCAAAATAAGGAATAAATCCTCGTATCACAATGAACTTTACAAACATAGAATTAACAGAAATTAAACTATACACAGAATAATTAATTATGAATAGCACAATAAATTGCCATGCGTGGGAATCGAGCGTATGACTCTTGACATGGGAGGTTGCTACTTCAAGTTTTACGTCTTTTATTGAGTCGAAACATAATTAATTAAAGCTATACGTTACCAAGCTAAGGTTATATTCGTAACTCCCACCACATAGCAAATTTTAATGTATCAACATCACACCTCATGTACGTCCCTCCTCCACAATAGGAGGGAAATCGACCTACTATACCACGCTGGTCAGACTGGTTGGTATAAGGGATTTTATGGAGTTTTTTTCTTGCACAAAGGTTTTATGCGTATTACATTTCATAGTCGTCTTTTACAACATCTACGGGTAAGATAGGGAGTGGTGAATTGTATTCTTACTTCGTCACCACATTGAAAGGACATCTATAGGTAGTGCTGCCAGGTCGTCAAACCTAATAGCCGGACAGACCAGCCAGTTTGGCCAGACATTTGGGTAGAACACCCAACATTATTGAGCATTTTGTGTTTTAGTATTATTAGGTACGACAAAAAATGTATGTAAAATAAAGCTTTTTGGATTATTATGACAACAGTCGACTGGCCTGCGCTTGGCCACGCTCGACGCTAGCTCATTTGCGAAATGTAAAAAGCCTAATAAAAGCTGAACACCGATTATTTTGACCGGGCACGCAATTTAAAAGCCTACCTATATCCGGCTTTATCCGGACGCCTGGCAACGCTATCTATAGGTAAGGAATATGGCGGGCTATGAAACGGAACGCCGAGCATGGCTACCGAATTCTTGATGTCCGTGGCCAACCCAGTGGATTAGAAATTTTTTTATTTCGGTAACACGGTTCCCTTAGGATAAAATTTTATATTAGTAGTCACTTCTTTCCGTAGGCGAAGCTGCGAATAGAATTTAAAAGTATTAAATAATGACAAACCTATTTTATGCGGGCAAGCATTTATGAATATTTAAAATGCCCAAAAACGAATCGTAGTGTATAAAACGACTTTTGTCTAATACACCATAAAAGTAATTATCAAAGGCGTCGTGGGAACAAAGAGCACCGTTGCCCATTGTTACACCTACCCACTGACGACCGCCAAGTTATCAATACGGTTGTTATTACAACACCATTAGTAAACCGTGATTGAAACGTAACGCCGGAAGTTGAATGACCATGCAATATATATAATATACAAATTCGTTACTTGTACCATTCATTATTCATCATCATTTCAGTTCTTGTACATCCCACTGTTGGGCTCGAGCTTCCTCCACAATATGAAGGAAATTGACCTTACTATACCTACCATGCTGGTGAGTTTTTTTTTTATTGCAAACGGTGGCAAACGAGCAAACAGTACACCTGGTGGTAAGTGTTACTGCCGCTCATGGACCTTTACAGGGTCGCTGCCTACCGCGAAGAAAGTGAAGGGAGTGTGAATGGGTGCATTAAGGCTCGGTGATACCAAGGGCACCACCAAAACCCTCCACACACAAACACCCTCAGAAAGTTGCGCTTCCGGCTCTCTCGCTCACCGAACGAAGCCAGTAACAAATTGCTACTAATCAGACGTCGATTTTCTGCTCAGTGTGGAACTACCCCGGACGGACCGGCCCGCAGCTGTAGACAGATAACTGTCGACAGTGTTGTACTACCATTCTTGAGTGGCCAGACAGGTTGTTATAGGCTTTTATTTCGAGTTTTATTTCTCTCGCATAATAGACGTCTTTTACGACATCCACGTGCAAGATAGGGAGTGGTGAATTGTATTCTTACTCCGTCACCATACGGATGATAGATATACTACCGTTAAAATCTACAAAATCGTTTACGTATGTATAAACCCTGTAGACCCTGTAGGTAATTTTACATTTTAACTTTAATCTAATAAAATCTACTACCGGATCGCTAGGCGATCACTACTTCAGAGAACCGTCAAGAAACTCATTGGACTTGAAATCTTATACAACATATTTATTAAACATCAGAAATGCCCTTCAAACCAGGATATAATATTTCCAAAACAACAATATTATCGCTGGACCAGAACCCACAAGCGGGCCGCAATTACGAGTTAACTACTAGCGCAGCCATCACTCCCCTCAACCACCTCGAAGGGAGAACGGACTCGCTTCTCGTAGTACACAATAAAAGATCATTAAAATTCTTCATATTCATAGAAGTCGAGTGTAGGAATGCGTTTATGTGGAAATGTGTTGACCGCGTTATGGTACGTTAGGCTATAATGGTATAAGAATTACTGGTTACAAAGAATTCTAACGATCCTATTATTTAATATCATGTAAGAGATAATGTCCTCCCGATCGCGCCATATTTAAATATGGAGGACAGAAAAGGGATTAGGACGAATGTTATTACGAATTCCATGTGGTGACGGATTAAGAATACGACTCACCACTCCCTATCTTGCCCGTGGATGTAGTAAAAGAGGACTAAGGTATATAATATGCACATAAGATCTATGCAAGAAAGGTAAAATCAAAATGAAACCTTATACCAACATGTCTCTTAGCCGAAGCCGCAGGTGATCGGATCGGGGACTTTCATCCGTCACCCGCAGTTCCGGGACAGTGACGTCGAGAGGTGAGGGTACCCGAAAGGGTATTCCTTCAGGCGACCACTGAGGACAAAGCACTCGGCACTGATGGTCAGCCCAACAACGAAGGCGGCGTGGGTACGGATGAGTTATGGACCCGCTCGCCGTCCTTTTGTCGCCCCGGACAGAATGGACGGCGTGTGCGTTTACCATATCCCATCCATAAAAAAAATACCAACATGTCTGACCAGTACGGTACAGTAGGTTAAATTCCCTCCCATTGTGGAGGAGGCCCGAGCTCAACAGTGGGACGTATGTGGGCTGCGATGATGATGATGATTATTATTACGAAATGGTGCTGTTTTCTGAACTGTGAACTCGGGCTAGAAAAGTTTCAGGTAATCTATTATGATTTATGCTGTCACGTTATTGCAGTCCACTTTTTTCGGGCACCTTACCTTGGCGACTTGCCGGTAATGAAGTTCCAAGATATCGCTCTCAGCCCGCCTTTTCATAGAACAAAAGAAGCTCTATTCCAAAGAGACACGAACAAAGCTTAAATAACTAGTACTGACAAAAAAACCGATGACGCAACAAGCATACCAATAAACCACCCGAACCAACCATTAAACCTTTTACTCAAATATGCCCGTACACTTTCAAATAAATACTTTTATAACCGATTCGTATCGGCCATTATCGGTACCTTTCACCTATGTACAAAAGAAGGCCGCCAGTATCTCAGCGAAAGTGTTGTAATTTTAGCAATTGCATCGAACAATATCGAATAGAAAATACTTATATATGTATTACATTATTTAACGATAGAGCAAACTAGAATAAAAATATCAACTCCATAACTGAACTTTTACGTGTGGTGACGGAGTAAGAATACAATTCACCATCCTCTTGCCAGTGAGTGTCGTAAAAGACGACTAAGACATCATACAGTGCAATCTAAATATAACAAATCCGACGGGAACTCGTAAATATTCGTTATATCAAGTAATTCGTTAAACTCAGGTTTGTTATATTGAGGTAAGGTTGGTCTAAAATTTGTTATAAAGAGGTAGAGAAATAGTTTTATTCACCTCAACATTTTTGCATTCAGCAACTAGAATCTTCAACAATAGTGACGAGCAGCACTGTTTACATTATTTTCCATCAAACGACTTCAATTATTTTACGAAAAAAACGCGTCGAAACCTGTCGCGTCTGTATCTCATACTATGGGATTAAGGGTATGAAGGTGTTCACATTTTTTTTGATAGTTGAAAATTTGTTATAAAGAGGTTGTTTGTAAAAAAAATCGTAATGTAGTTATTATTTACACTGACTCTTATGGACAATTCAAGGGGATTACGAAAAATTTGTTAAATCGAGGAAGTCGTTAAATTAAGGTTCGTTATATTAAGGTTGCGCTATATATGCAAATAACATCTATGCAAGAGAAGAAAAATCGAAATAAAACCATATACCAACTTACCTACCAACGTGCGTAAATTCCTTCCCATTGTGGAGAAGGCTCAAATCCAGCAGTGGTACCTACTTATGTCAGCTGTGAAGATGATGAAATTAAGAGTGCACCTAGTAAATAGGTCCTATATATTAAGTAGTCCGTGTGGTGACGGAGTAAGAATACAATTCACCACCCCCTATCTTACCCGTGGGTGATCGTGCGAGACGACTAAGGGATATAAAACGCATATAACATCTATGCGAGAGAAGGAAATCTCGAAATAAAACCCTATACCAACACGTCTGACCAGCGTGGTATAGTAGGTCGATTACCCTTCCATTATGGAGGAGGCCCGAGCCCAACAGTGGGACGTATATGGGCGATGATGATGATGATATTAAGCTGTGGTTTGCAATATTATTGAAGTGAAAACCCAGCGGCTCATATGTGGCCCACAGACCTTCGGTTGAATATAGCCGATCTAACCAAATCTATATTTTTTTTAATAAACACCCTGCATTACGGCAAGAATCCTCGTATTGAGGGAGGTCTTTATATACATAATTTAACGGATTATTACCCAGACTCAGATTAACAATTTTGTTAAGCACACAGAGTATTGTCCTGCATGGAAAACGAACCCACTACACTGACACTGTAGGTGTGTGTGTGTGTATTCAAACCTTGAGTTATTATTTGAGATCTTACTCAAACACCGAGATTGCAACTGAAAATTTTCTTTGAAAATCCTTGAAAATCGACCAACACCGAAAAGACATAATACTTCTCATTCTTTCTACTGACCATCGAATCGAATCTAAGACCACACAATCGTATCTACTACACCAAATATGCACTATAACAATATATCCATACTAATATTATAAATGCGAAAGTAAGGATGTTTGTTTGTTTGTTTGTAACGCTTTCACGCTTAAACCACCGAACCGATTTCAAAAATTCTTTCACCAATGGAAAGCTATAATATCAGGGAGTAACATAGGCTATATTTTATCCCGGTATTCCCAAAGGAACGCGCACTACGCCGCGGGTAAAGCGACTGAAACCGAAGAGAAGCGAGGGTGGGTTGCTAGTAATGCTATAAATTCTTTCCTGATAATAAACAAGGATGTTTTTTAAAATAATGTCTATCTAAATACATATGTATATGTCTGTCTCTCTCTGTCTATATCAGTTGACAAGTACCTACTCCGTTTACACAAACCGCAATACAACAATATAAATAGTCTTTATTAATATAAAAACAGTTTTAATCACACAAATATAAATTTAAGAGTTTGTTTTGTATGTTTTTTTTTTATTGCAAGCAGTGGCAAACGAGCAAACAGTACACCTGATGGTAAGTGTTGCTGCCGCTCATGGACCTTTACAAGGCCGCTGCCTACCGCGAAGAAAGTGAAGGGAGTGTGAATGCGTGCATTGAGGCTCGGTGATACCAAAGGCACCACCATAACCCTCCACACGCAAAAACCCTCAGAAAGTTAGGCTTCCGACTCTCTCGCTCACCGATCGAAGCGCAGTAACAAATTGCTACTACTCAGACGTCGATTTTCTGCGAGAGCGTGGTACTACCCCGGACGGACCGGCCCGCGGCTGTAGACAGATAACTATCGACAGTGTGGTCCTACCACTGGGGGTGTATTTTTGTTATCGCTTATGTCGTCAAATGAGCAAGCAGCACGCCTGATGATAAGTGATACATCTGCCGATGAACCTTTGTAATACCACACAAAGCCAGCCCACTGCCTACAGTGAAGTGCTCTTCCTAAACCTCGTTTAAAGAAGAACATAATATCATTGGCCTTTAGAAACACAGCAGCAGGTAATTCATTCCAGTGGACTTACCCTTGAAATTCTAATTTCAAATCAGATTCAATTCCAATCTCAGTAAACTTATATTTGGTACTCTTAAACAAAATCGAGAATGAACTTTTCACATTTGCCGTTATTATGTTCACCAAATGTGTCGTATTTTATTACTTTAAAGTAATAACGTTACAGAACTCGATCACTACAAGATGCTTTCTTGAAATTGTGCAACATTAACGATTTTAAACTACGTCAAAATCATGTCGGGAGTAGCAAACATTTAACTTAATGGACGAGAGCAGAATTCATTTAGTTTAAAAAATTACCACCGAATTTGATTCCAATCGTGCGCTAGTGTCGCTTTCAAGAGTACCAAATTGCTCAAATTTGAGCTGCGACCAAATTTAGGATTGGAATCGAGATTCAAGAGTATATAATCTTTCACATACGTACGAGAAATTATTGCTGGAAATGTACAATTGAAGAACATGACGTTTCCAGTTGAAACTGTTTTATCCTGCTAGTGTCAAGAATTACCGCAATTACCGACCTACCGTGCCAGTGTCGCGGGTTCGTTCCCACGCAGTACAATGTGCGATCCACAAATTGTTGTTATGAGTCTGGATATAATTTATGTACATTAACGTAAACATCATTGTACTTACTTATAAAAAAAATAACATTAAAAACAAAAGTGGTACACAGATTGTAAGCAACGCATGAGAAAGTTTAAATTGCATGTATCTTATGTTGTGTCTGAAAAAATATAATTAAATATTAAAAAATTGCACATAGAGAATATAACTTGACTTCCATCTTCTTTTTTCCCACAACTGGGCAAATGTCACCTAAATATCTACCTATTATAACTGACTTCACAGATTAAGCTCAGCTTAGAGCGACACTTAGAATTTCTTTCATTGAAATCTGTTTATCAGTGATAAAAAGTTATAATCATTCAAAGATAATTTTTAAAAACGCGGATGCGAGAAATTCAATTTTGAAGTTGACAACATCAATTAGGATATAATACGGAATAAATTGCGTTACTATACCAGCCAGCCAGATTGGCATTTGGCACGAGTTATTGCAAGTTTTCCTTCCCTTGTAAACATTTTAATTTACCTTCCCTCATCTCTGACCTGTAAATAACATTTACCAATAAACTGATTATTCTGATTATTATTCTCTTAAAGGGGGGGTAATTACATCGCGTTCTTAGTACATTCCACGAAAAGTTTCTACAATTATGGTCCATAAGTAACACTAACCCTACATTACAATTGTTTACTTGACTTTAGCTTACCGGATTAAATGTTTAGGAGTTAAGTATGGACACGATAACTGTAACTACGAAATGACCTTTACGGGGAAGAAACTATTTAGATGTTACTCTACTAAAGTGGGGTTAGGGTTGCTACTCCGCGTAATGATGTAACAGTCGATAAAACGCCTGAACAAACAAAAAAAAAAGAGGATAAGTATAGAAAATGACACCATTTATCCATAACGACAGATGTCAGAATTTTATATACGCACTAGCAACCCGCCCTCGCTTCGCTTCGGTTATAGGTTAGTCGTTTTACCCGCGTAGTTCCCGTTCCCGTGGGAATACCGGGATAAAATATAGCCTAGTTTACGCCCTGATATTATAGCTTTCCATTGGTGAAAGAATTTTTGAAATCGGTCCAGCCGTTTTGAAGATTACCCGGAACAAACAGACAGACAGACAAAAATTTTTTAATTGCTATTTTAGGCATATGTGTCGTGCAAATAACCTTGTGAGCATGAAAAAAACCTATTATTTTGACATTACAAACAGACACTCCAATTTTATTTATTGGTATAGATATAAACCACGTATCTGTTTCTTGTAAATGTGATTTCCGAAACAGATGAATAGGTAGGGCAATTTCTTGCACGTAGGTGTCGTAAAGTCTGCGTAACTGTGTAACAGCCATTTGAGACCAACATAGCCTAACCTAACCAAACAAAAAAAAGAGGTAGTAAGTATAGAAAAAGACACCATTCACTCATAACCACTTGCAATTTCATATACGTACATAAAACTCCTATCTGTTTCTCCTCAGTTTGATTTCCACGACAGACAAATAGAAAAGGAGCCCAACGCTCCTCTTCTTGTCCTTATCGTAAAAGACAATTAAGGAATACAACATGCAGATAACATCCATGCATGCAATTTCCCTCTTGTTTCGTAGAAGACTCGAGCTCAGTAGCGGTACGTATATAAGTTCAAATGAAACGGGATCAAATCTTAATATATATAAATTACGTGTCACGTTGTTTGTCCGCGATGGGCTCCTAAACTACTAAACCGATTTTAATCAAATTTGCACACCGTGTGCAGTTTGATCCATACATCTTAATTTATAGTCGCAATATTATTTTATTGCAAATTATTTGTCTATTATTTTACATTCACAATTATCTGTTAACTCCCAACGATTTTAACAGATGGCGATATCTGTTGACTGGATTGAGTAATTAATTAATAGATGGCGCTGCTATGTCAAACCTACAAACGTGTCATATACGATTTTAACTTGCTTTTTTACAACATTTTTAAAAAAATATGACGACCTCCATAACAGATGTTCTCCTACAGTTCCACTTAAATAGTTTAATAAAATGTAATATAACAAAAACATTGGCCACAGCAACGCGTGGCCGGGTCTGCTAGTATTTTAATAAGTAAACTAAACGTTTCATTGTCTTTGGTGACAGTTACATTTAAAAGTATTATTAAACGAAGTCAAGTTATATTCTTCAATGATATACAAATACCATAAAGGGAACTCACTACACTATACAACCATCACAAAAGAAATTCCTACAGAAGCTAATTAAAACATCACAACTAAGAAACGTATTCAGATCTTACGAACACAATTGTATCTAATCTGTTTGTTTTAAATAAATTTATTTGCACTAAATATTATTCACTATTAAATACACATTATTATGAAACCACAATTGTTTAATAGTAAAAAAAAATCTTATTAATTTTACTGAATACAATTGAACACTATAATAATATGCACTTATTTACGAGTTATCAATAAAAACATCTGCGCCGGCGCAACGTCATCGCGCAACTGACAGAGCCAGGGGCAAAATTGTAAACATGGTAGTAGAAAGAGACGAAGCTATGGCGCGTGATAAGGATAGGCAGTGATTTGTTTATGTGACGTCGAGGTAATGTTAATAATTTGGAACATAGAGTAGGGACAATAAGGTTAGCTCTCAAGTATTGTGGATTTGTGGCTACGGAATTGTTTGCTCTGTGAGAAATTATCTTTTATGAAAAAAATATTATTGAAATGATTCATGTACTAGTGTAAATTTAAAGGAATAAATTTATCGAAATATTGCAGCCTACTGTTAAATACAAACAGGATCTCGCTCGTTTTGTACTAATATCGTTTCGCAATCTTGCTACCACCATAACAATATCGTTCTTTGTGTAAGATACTCTTTGAATTAAATTAAACTTATCGATAGCAATACATGAAAGGTCCTTAAAAAGCTGATTAATCCATTATTAGTTATGCCTGTTTAATCACTGTATATATGTTAAGATCTACTTGGGACATAGATCGAATCTTAGTTGGCAGTTATTAATAAAAGCAATTTTTTTTAATGACAACTCTCTGCACTAACAATTGTGGATCGCAAAAAGTATTGTCCAGCTTATGAAAAAATTAATATAAAAATGTTACTAGCGTAGTACACATATAATTATTTCCCAAATAAAATGTTACGAAAAGCAGTCTTTAACAAATTAGAAAACAAAAGCTTCTACCAAAAATTTTAATCAGTTTAAACTGTATGGATTATAATTGTTGACGTGTGAGATCCATTTGGATTATTGCCTTAACATTGCACGTCACTAAACGTGGATATAAACTGTTTAAAATATCAGCGGGTTCTTAAAACAGAACAATTAAAATTTTACGTACAAAATGGCATTGGTTTGCATGAGAGAAAGATAATATATCACCACACGTCACTTTTCTGTAGAAGACGTAAAATGAGATCACCCGAAGACTAAGAAGGTTTAACGGATATGTCAAATTAAGCAAGGAAAATATTTATGTATAACGATGCATGTTCCGTGTGGTGATGAAGTAAGAATACAATTGACCATCCCTTATCTTACTCGTACATTTCGTAAATCATGACTAAGGAATACAATATGCAAATAATATTTATGCAAAGAGAAGGCAAACTCGAAATAAAACCCCATGCCAGCATGTTTGACTAGCGTGGTATAATAAATCAATTTGCCTCTCATTTATAGGAGGCTCGAGCCCAGCAGTGGAACATGAGTTGAGATGAAAGATGTATAATTTGGACAAATAACGAAGTAACAAATTAAAAGAGAGAAAAACTTTAAAGAACGAAGAAGAGTGAATGTAATTTGTGTTCATTAAGAGGGTATTCTGGACTAGAAGCCTAAATCTTTGGCATTTTTCAACCTAGGATAAAAAAAAATGAAAAACATTTTTATCATGGATTTTTTATATGATTTTTATTGACATTTTAAGAATATAAAAATAAAATTAAAACACAATAAAATCAAAAACTCGTTTAATTTCAGGGCGGTGAAGTGGGGGCTGCAAAAAAAAAACGGTGCTTCCTGGTTGTCATGATGTCAACCCTTGTAGTGATCCAAATCAAACAAATTTAGAAGATTTTTCATTAGTAAAGATGTCGCTATGACCTTAACCTCTACCAAAGGGAAAAAAAGAAAATACAAAAAATGGCGTCGTCATAAAAAAAAACAATAATTTACACCCTTTTTTCGACCTTTCTGAATTTTTTAAAATTACTTAAAATCAATTTTATTTAAATTCCAAGGCAGTGGTCATAGACAGATATATATAAAATTTCAAAGGAATCAGCCATGTAGAACTTGAGATATTATGTGAACCACCTCGAAAAAAGGAGTTTTGAAAAAAACGCGTTTAAAGTTTAAGAAACGATTTCTGTAGAATAAGTCAGATAACAAGATTTACACTTTGGATTAATCGGCGATTCCAGATCCGATAGTAAAAATGTTTTTTATTTTTTTTTTTATCTTAGTTTGAAAAATGCCAAAATTTAGGCTTTCGAGACCAGAATACCCCCTTATTATGTTTGCAAAGTCCCCCGCAACACAAGGATTACTTTCTTAGTGCAGGGTGTCTTTATAAAAAAATAGGTACAAACTAATTTATATATATATAAATGATCCCATCTGCTATTCTGTAATCTACGTCACAACAAGTGACAACCGCCTTGTATATTGAGATGAATCTGTGAGAGGATACGGCTCATGCGGCCGACATTTTATTGTAAATAATTTATAATACCGTGTTTGTTTAGTGTACGACTTTATGTTTCATATCCTGGAGTTATCAACCATTGTACCGTATGATTGCGTTTACAAATACTACCAAACCAAACAATTCAACTGCATGGTATGCTGTGATGGCAGGTTAGGAATAAGTACAGTTTTGAAAATTCATACATATGTATGTATATACAATTTCGAAGGACATCACACTGGAGTAATACCATATGTTGTAAGAAGTATAAAATTATATTTATTTAAAAGATTAAAAAAAAATGACAGCACCCCAAGTTTCTTGCCAGACCTTCTCAGGTTGTGGCCGGGTGCCGTTCCGGTGGTAGATTATTATTATTGTTTCGAACTCTATAAATTTGACAATATGTAAGTGCCCTTATAAAGGGCTTATGCAGAATAAATGACTTGATTTGATACACACAGTCTTCTTTATCTTTTTTTTTTTTGGTAGGCTAAGGTCTGTACACAGCCCGCCCGATCCGCCCGCAGCGACGGATGGGCGGCGTTTGACCCCATAACCTACCGTATACCTTCCCCAACGTCATTGGGCCGACTACTGGCATCGATTCCTTAACATCAAGTGACAAGGAGCGTAACGGGACAATGAGCGTAACGGGACACTTTTTCGTGCATGCAGCCAGCGTTCATCGATTTATTAGACGTTGTCACGTCAAAAAATACTTCTTCTTTGTTAGTTATTAATGTAAGCGTATTGTTTACCAGTGCAAAGCTACAATTTTCTTCATAACATCAATTTATTCACATTTTGAAGGTTTCTACGTTAGTCATTGTCCGTCAATAAGTCAAATCGTCGTCTTCAACAGTACTATGGCGCCATTATTAATGGTATACCTATTCAGGAAATTTGGTTAAAAATGAAAGAAAAGGTAACGCACTATTATATCATAATCACTACACCCCAGCAGTCACTCCGCATATTATATAAACATTACTTCTTCTTCTTATGTAATGGCAATAAGCTAAGATTATGAGCCATTGATGCCATTGTGAAGATATAATATTTATTCTTCACGTCTTCAGTCTCTGCATTTTAGTCTAGTCGTTACCATTGATTAGGTGCTGACAACTAAATCATGGTTCCTCTAGGAATTTTGGCAGAATATGAAAATGCACGGAATTCACAATTTTTTCATATTCACTACATTTCAGTATTTTATTTGCATTATATTACATAAAATATCAGTAAAATTATTCAATACTAGCAACCCGCCCTCGCTTAGCTTCGGTTTTAGTCGTCTTTCCTGCGTAGTTCCCGTTCCCGTGGGAATACCGGGATAAAATATAGTCTAGTTTACTCCCTGATATTATAGCTTTCCATTGGTGAAAGAATTCTTGAAATCGGTCCAGCCGTTTTGAAGATTACCCGGAACAAACAGAGAGACAGACAGACAAAAGAAATATAGTGTATTTTATTTTAGGCATATGTATAGTGCAAATAACCGTGCGAGCATGAAAAAAGCCTATTATTTTGACATTACAAACAGACACTCCAATTTTATTTATTGTTATAGATATAGATAACACATTAAAACAAATGAATAAAATTTAAAAGCGCTACATGACATTTTGACTTTCTCGACAAAATTCCAGACACAAATTTATAAAAACTATACATCAAAATTATTTGACGCATCCAAGCGACATTTTCACGAGCCCGCCAAAAATCCATTTGACAAATAAATGCTAAGAAAATTAGAAACTCTAAGCTTGAAATCAAGACTATAAAGCTAGCCATTATTTTTCTCTTTTAATTATCGTTGCATAGCGACGAGCGACTCCAGAGAAACACTTCTGAACAATTGAAAGTATATTAAAAAATATCACAGAATATGTGCGTTAAGTTTCCTGCGTTAATAATTAAAATAACATAAGGTTCATTATGCGACCGATTATTTCTGGTATTTAGGTCAATGACACAAGATAATATGTTTAAGAATAAGTACCTAAATATTACAACGACAATGAAGAGCGTAATTTACGCGTAAAGTGAATATAATATAAAACAAAATGTTTGAGGAATTTGTTACGGTCCATACATTATACATCATTTCAACTCATACACGTCCCACTGCTTCATACATATATTGCTGAGCTCCAATCTCCTCTAAAATAGAAGGGAAATTGACCTACCATACCACGAAGTAATAGGGATGTGGCTTGAAGGGGAAAAAATCGATTAATAAAAAAAATCGATTTTTGTTTCTTTAAAATAAATCGATTTGTAAAAATCTATTATTTTTTTAAATAATCGATTATATTTTATAATTTTTCACTTTCTAAGGTTGGATTATTTGTCCATAATAAAATTAAATAAAAGTCGATAATACCTAAAACAACAATGTGTTCGTTATAAAACTGAAAAACAAACCTTTTTTTTTTACTTTTGGTGGCAATTTGGAAGTTTTATGTGGTGTTCTTGTATTATAAACAAATACAATAGAAAACTTTAAGTTCAAATAATAAAAAAGCAAAGAGCAATATAATTGATTTATTTTAATATTATAAAAATCAATTTATTTAAAATCGATTATACGAAACAAATAATCGATTAATGTAAACATCGATTTTTTTTTCACGACCCTACAAAGTAGTACATATTGCAAACATCCCAAGTGGTATAAGTGAGAAAAGACCATGATATCCACAGAAGTTAGAGTTTCGAAAGATAATAGTGAAACTATCTTTGGATATCAAAGATAGTTTCTCAGTGGTTGGACCACAGAAATATTACCAGTTGACGTTTGAAAACTAAAAGACGTGTATCATATCATTCTAAAAAAACCTTTCACAATTACTTACCAAGAACTGAAGATATAAAAATGTCGACATACCTGAAACGTAAAAAGAAATTGTATTATTTGTATAAATGATTTAGTGTGGTTTGATTACTGAACGAGTTAAGTTTTTTTTTTTGTGGTAGTTGGTGGCAAATGAACTACATATAGATTTTGTATTATATGTACAGCAATACCCCGACTTACGCTACCCCGTTTTACGCGAATTCAAAGATACGCGGTTTTCTCTTGGAGTGTTCAGACCATAGATTTACACCGACGTCCTCCCCGAGGAGGGGGACGTCGGTCGATGGGAGGGTACCCCAATTAGGCGTATTCCGTCGGGCCGACCACTGACGACAAGTTAACACTGCTCCAGTGGTCGGCCCAATGACGAAGGCGACGTGGTTTTTGGGTGGGTCGCCGGACGGAGTGGTGCGGAGGCGCGCCGACCGCGACCCACCTACAAAAAAAAAAAAAAAAGACCATAGATTTACTTTTTTATTCATAAAATGACAATTATTTTTTATATAATATTTTGACCATATTCTTTAAAATTATTGTCTTCTTTGAACTAGTTTCAAATAACCAATTTTTTTGTCCATTTAATATGAGCAAAATTAAATTCCGACTTACGCGATTTCGACTTACGCGGTTATAGCTCGGTCCCCCCCTATCGCGTAAGTCCGGGGGTTACTGTATTAATAATCTTGTTGCATAAAATACATTTAATTAATATTCCATATATAATTTGCCGTGCGGCACTCCCGCAATCTTGCACGTAGGTGTCGTAAAGGACGACTAAAGAATATAATATGCATATAACGTCTATGCAAGACAAGGAAAATTTTAAATGTAACCCTATCAACCATCAGCGTGGTATAATACGTCAATTTGCAGGTGATTGGACCGGGGAGTTAGTCCGTCACCCGCCGAGAGGCCGACCGCGTGAGGAAAGACCGACGTCCTCCCCGAAGGGGGACGTCGGTCGAGGAGAGGGTACTCCTCAAGGGGTATTCCGTCGGGCCGACCACTGACGTCAAGGCACCCTGCTCCGGTTGGTCGGCCCAATGACGAAGGCCGTGCTTACGCCCCTCTGTCGCCCCGGACGGAGTGGAGCGAGGAGCGCACCGACCGTAACCCACCCCCAGAAATAAAAAATCGATCGATTTCCCTATTGTGGAGGAGGCTCGACCCTAAGAGTGGTACGTGTATGACCTGATATGAAATAATAGCAATTCTTGAGATGAATTCCTGAGTTGAAACACACAAACTCTTCAGCTTTATATCTATACCAATAAATAAAATTGGAGTGTCTGTTTGTAATGTCAAAATAATAGGCTTTTTTCATGCTCACACGGTTATTTGCACTATACATATGCCTAAAATAGCGATTAAAAAATTTTTGTCCGTCTGTCTGTCTGTTTGTTCCGGGTAATCTTCAAAACGGCTGGACCGATTTCAAAAATTCTTTCACCAATGGAAAGCTATAATATCAGGGCGTAAAATAGGCTATATTTTATCCCGGTATTCCCACGGAAACGGGAACTACGCGGGTAAAACGATTAAAACCGAAGCGAAGCGAGGGCGGGTTATTAGTATTAGCATAGATTGTTTGATTTAATTTTAAGTTGTTTCTGCAAGTGTTACAAAAGTACTTAAAGCTCTAAAATGTTATACAATCCCTAAATAGTAAATATGAGTCTTATTTGTATATTTTGTTAATTGTATATTTGTAGTCTACCGTAGTACAAGAATTTATTTCTAAGAAATTTTTCCATATGGTGACGGAGTAAGAATACAATTCACAACTCGCTCTCTTGCCCGTGAGTGTCGTAAAAGACGACTAAGGGATATAATGTGTAATACCACCCTGGTCAGACCAGGGTGGTATAGTAGGTCAATTTTCCTCCCAAAATGGAGGAGGCTTGAGTCCGACAGAGGGACGAATATGGGCTGTGATGACGATGATGATTTCTTAAAACGGGAATTTTGCAAAAAATAAACAATAACAGCTAATTGCAATTGTCGACTCGTTCGCCAAACACGGCGATCAGGGCATTATTTCGCTTTTGCGGGATCTTTGGATCCTTAGTGCAAATAGGTCTCTTTATCAGTCTAGTCCGCCAGCCTGTATTGAAGTCAATCGCGTATGGCGATTCTTCGGTAGTTCGAGGAGACGTTGCAAGTGGTAAGTAACCGAAAGAGTTAGGCCACAAAGTCGTAGAGGATAAATAAATTACAAATTCACCGTTGAAACATTAACAGGAAAGAGGTTTTAATAATAGATAACATTTAAATTTAATAAAGCGCCATCCATGGAATGATCTATGAACTAAATAAATAGCGTGTGTACGAATTGTCATTTACCAAAATTGTCAATAGATGGCGTTGTCATAATATTATTTTACATACTGTAGTATTATGCACTATGGAGATTAAACCTTGCTTTCAATTCCTAAGAAATATAAAGCGTTTTGAAATATTTTACCTTTTAAGTGTGCGACCGTATTCAATCTAAAACAATACCTATATGTGGTATTTAAATTATCCTTAAAGGTGAGGTTACATTTTATGATAGGTACATAATAAGCAACGAGGTTTATATTTCACCTCGAGGATAAGAATCTTCTAGTTTCCAACCCCACGCGTTTGTGATTTTTTTGGAATTATTTATCATTTCAGGTTGGGTTTGACCTCATGTACAATTAGATGGATCATCATCATCTCAGCCTATATGTGTATGTCCCACTGTTGGGAGGGCGTCTGACCTCCTGTTCCATGCTGGTCAGACGTGTTGGTATAGGGTTTTATTTCGAGTTTTCCTTCTTTTCCATAGATGTTATGTGTATATTATATCCCTTAGTCGTCTCTTATGACATCCATAGGCAAGATAGGGAGTGGTGAATTGTATTCTTATTCCGTCACCACACGGACAGTACTCTTATTCCGTCACCACACGGATAAATATATTGGCATTTTTTTTTCAAGTGTCTATTCTTTCAGTAATTTAATTGTCTTTTACGGTCGCTAGGGAAGGAAGGGGTGACAAATCATATATTTTAATCTATCCCTACACGATATACAAAGTATCTATACCAATAAATAAAATTGGAGTGTCTGTTTGTAATGTCAAAATAATAGGCTTTTTTCATGCTCACACGGTTACTTGCACGACACCTATGCCTAAAATAGCAATAAAAAAATTTTTGTCTGTCTGTTTGTTCCGGGTAATCTTCAAAACGGCTGGACCGATTTCAAAAATTCTTTCACCAATGGAAAGCTATAATATCAGGGCGTAAACTAGGCTATATTTTATCCCGGTATTCCCACGGGAACTACGCGGGTAAAACGACTATAACCTATAACCGAAGCGAAGCGAGGGCGGATTGCTAGTTCAAAATAATATTGTGAATTTTATCTTATTTTAAAGATAAAAGTAAGAATTACATACAATAATATAAGTTATATGAAACAGCGCTTTCTTCCAACGTATTATTTCATGTAGTGCGTCGGAAAGCACTTTAAACAAGCTGATATCATTTGCTAAGACGGGCGATAAGAACAGTCATTACTAACATGACCATACGTCTTGTTTTGAGCGGGACAGCTCCGTTTTCAAGTTATCTGTCCCATTTTTTTATAAACGGCGTAAATGATTATTAGTTATATGTACTGATAAAGATGGGTTTTTATTTTTGATTTGATTGGTTGCATTAGGGAAAAATGATGAGAATAGATTTTTAAGATACGCGCGCACACCGTTACAAATGTCAACTTAGATATGAGATGACGATGATGATGATATTGGAGATGAGTTATAATAAAAATGTTAATGTATTAAACACCTTTTTTCTATTATTAGTGTCGTTTTTATACAAACGTAGGATAAAATTTTAGAAAGATTTTTGAATGATTGTTACGCCATAGAAGTATATGACTGTACACACTATTTTTCAGTTTTTAAGTACATTTCATGTCCTTGTTATTTTAGATTTTTATTTCCTACTAGCAACCCGCCCTCGCTTCGCTTCGGTTTCAGTCGTCTTTCTTGCATAGTTCCCGTGGGAATACCGGGATTAAATATAGCCCATATTACTCCCTGATATTATAGCTTTCCATTGGTGAAAGAATATTTGAAATCGGTTCAGCCGCCCGGCCGTTTTGAAGATTACCCGGTACGAACAGACAGACAAAAAAATATAGTGTATTTTAGGCATATGTATAGTGCAAATAACCGTATGAGGATGAAAGAAGCCTATTATTTTGACATTACAAACAGACACTCTAATTTTATTTATTGGTATAGGTTTTGAGCTATTTCTGCAACTGTACATTTCTGACACAAAAATATAACGGAGCGCATTATTCAAGCATCCCGCTTTGACGTAAAAAAATATGGTCACATGAATAATTACCCTCATTAAATCGTAAATTATAACATGTTTTAATTATGAACGTAAACACTGTGAGGAAACCTACGTGTCGTAATGTCGTAAGAATTGCATTACTGAGCTCCATCACCAGAATAGCTCAGTAGTAGCATCATACATATATGGCTGTTTCAAAGTACAAATAGCTTTGAAATGAAAAATAATAGAATGGAATAGCATTTATTGTCACATAACAACAATTATATTACAGTAATGTTTATAGCTGAGGTAGATAATAGGGGAATGATCAGCATTGTGTTGCATAGAAACTGTGCAGGACTGGTTTTCAGCAAACCCAGTCTGCCGATAATGACATAGCGATGTTTACAGGCGAAATACAAACATGAACTGTTTTTTAAGGATTTTATACATTAAAATAAAGTAGTATAATAATCAACAGCGCATTAAATGCATCAAAAATGCCATCGCTCTCGAACGGTTATAAACCGCTTCTGTTGAAACGATTTATAAAGAATTCATTCGTCCCGGGACCTACTTTCACAATTACTGGAGATAACAGTGGAAAATTTAAAGTAAGAATAGACAACTATATTTACTCTTTGGGCCGACTCGACATATGCTCTGTATTAAAGTTCTTTGGTGATTGCAAAGATGGCATTTGGAACCTGGGTATTAATTGTGTCCATGTCTCTTGCATTACAAGGATTAATCATTTTGTTGTCTTTAAAAAAAAGAGACAAATATACTTGTTCCGTTATAAAATTTGTTCTTTTTTTCTTGCAGTTCATCATCATCATCATATTAACCCATAAAGTGTCCCACTGCTGGGCACGGGTCTTTCCAAGAGAACCTATAACAGGTGTTGGGGTCATTGGAATAATGACCACGCTTGCCAGGCGGATTAGCGATCGCAGTTAAGTTGGAGTACACAGAATAACGCTGCTGTTCGTTCTCTGGTATAAGGATTCCTTAGTCGCCTTGACGACACCCACAGGAAGAGATGGAGTTGTACTATCCTCAAGCCGGCACCATACAGCAAGTATTCTTGTAGTTATTAGTTTGATTTACGTAAGTTTTATTGGGATTAGTCAACAGATGGCGTTATTTATTATTATTTAATTAAAGTGTTTCTTAATTAATCTTAGCTACAAGCGTACAATTTTTCACAAAATGGCGTTTTGAAATATAAGTTTTAAACTTTCTTTAAAAAACAAAATGTATTTACATGAAAGTTTTCACCAACTTATCGTCGTCCACCATATGGACATAGCGGAAATAAAGTCATAATCGCCACGCGCAATCGATGTTGTAAATTTTCGAAGTACTGCTGTACATTCTCTTGGTTTCTAAGCCAGTTTTTACGACTACCACGACTAAGGGCTGGTGACACGTTACATTTCCAACCCGTCATCACCATAGGGAACGTAGACAGATAACAGCAGGTATTCCAAAAACTTTTTAATAAAATTATTGCTGTGTGGTAGAGACTACGAATATTCCCAACCTTTAGATCGCTCGTGGGTGTCGTAAAAAACAACGAAGAGCTTTATATCGACCTAGTCCAACTCCATCTGATGGCGTCTGATCAACAATTACATTCTCAAGGACCGTTGAAGCCAGGTAGACGGCCGGTCAGAAAATTATTGGCAATAACGTTTATAATATGTAGGATAGAAGAGGAGAACATATTGTGTCGACCCCAAGCAGTTCGGGTAAGACCAGGATGATGAAGATGATCGTCAATGATGACACTAAGAACTTGACCAGATAATAGCATTATCTCAACACGATTCTGCGCCGCCTGCGTCCAACGTTTCTATACAAAATGATATTTGATGTTTACGCGAGTATTACACATCTATACCAATAAATAAAATTGGAGTGTCTGTTTGTAATGTCCAAATAATAGGCTTTTTTCATGCTCACACGGTTATTTGCACGACACCTATGCCTAAAATAGCAATTAAAAAATTTTTGTCTGTCTGTCTGTCTGTCTGTCTGTTCCGGGTAATCTTCAAAACGGCTGGACCGATTTCAAAAATTCTTTCACCAATGGAAAGCTATAATATCAGGGCGTAAACTAAGCTATATTTTATCCCGGTATTCCCACGGGAACGGGAACTACGCGGGTAAAACGACTATAACCTATAACCGAAGCGAAGCGAGGGCGGATTGCTAGTACGCAATAAAATCCGTAAAATAGTTTTATTTAAAACTAGCAACCCGCCCTCGCTTCGCTTCGGTTTTAGTCGTTTTACCAGCGTAGTTCCCGTTCCCGTGGGAATACCGGGATAAAATATAGCCTAGTTTACGCCCTGATATTATAGCTTACCATTGGTGAAAGAATTTTTGAAATCGGTCCAGCCGTTTTGAAGATTACCCGGAACAAACAGACAGACAGACAGACAAACATTTTTTAATTGCTATTTTAGGCATAGGTGTCGTGCAAATAACCGTGTGAGCATAAAAAAAGCCTATTATTTTGACATTACAAACAGACACTCCAATTTTATTTATTGGTTATTATCAGCATTACATATGGTAGTCGTTGACTAAATATTTTAAATTTCCACTAAGTTCAAAGAACTAGAGGGCAAAAAAAGGCAATTAAAAATCGTAATCACGTCAAAAAACTCATTATAATAGCAAAATCAAAATGCACGAAAGCATAATAAAATATATGTATACTGAGCGTTGGGAAACGGAAATTGAGCCGTGCATCTGCTTCGAAGTGGGGCGACGCGGCCGATGTCCCAGATTTCATCGTCCTTAGATCTGAGAGCATTATTATAATCCGGAATTTATATGAAGCAAACTGTACCGCGGTGTTGATTACACGGATCGTGTTTTATAAAACAATATTTTCTTCGAAGTTTCATGGAGAATACAAAGAAAAAAATATTTATTTTAGGCAAGATTTTCTTAGCAATAACTCGTTTATTAATACTAGTTGCTAGTTCTATAAAACCTGTCACTGTTTCTACAACAACGAATATAATACCATGAATGCTGACAAGCACATGGAACGTTACCTACTTTAAAAATAATTTAGAAAAACACTTCACCACCCCCCTCTCCTGCCCATGTTATGTTGTAAAAGACACTTGTCTGAAGAAAGGCGTAAAAGACGACTAAAACATGCACTGAATACTCTATGTCATAGAAGAAAATCTTGGCATAAAACCCTATGACAACATGCCGGTGGGTGTCGTAAAAGACGATTAAGGGAGACGATAATGATGAATTACTCCTAAAATAACGAGGTCTATTTCCTTAATGAAAATAGACCAGATGGCATTACAATAGAAAGACATCTCCAATCTTAGAATAATAACGTATAGAAGGATAGTGTCAGTACTTCGAACTTTAAAAATTTGAATCTAAAAATACTAATGGCGGGCAGACGATTACACACGTACACACGGAAACCACTATACAAATTATGAAATCAAATTTTGTTTTTATTAACATAAATCGTCGAAATACTTTTAAAAGTAATGTTAAAAACCTATTTAAGTTTTTCAAATGTGTTATGACACCATTTGAATGCACAAGTCGTCATAATTACCTATTTATTTTTCAAGAGTTGCGTACGTTCGTGCAGTGCAATGACTTGTACATTACGGGACTGTTCCGGCGTAAGCTCCATTAGGCTCCAATTGAAATGCCTCACTTTTTGTGCGTGGACTTACCTTCTATATGTTATTATTCTAAGTTTCCAATGTTATTAAACGGTTTTATTTAGCTTACCCTGTTTGTTGGTTTATTTTTTTCTTTGTTGGGTCAAATTTAGTAATTGAAATTTCACCCTCTTCCTGTCAACCGATTGATCTGAAATTTGGTATACGCCTTTGGTTTTGGTGACAATACAATTATTTATAGTCAATATTTTTGTAAATTCAAGATGGCCGCCGTTACAAAATGGCGGATAACCTATTTTTTTTTTCAATGCCATCAATATGGGTATCAAATGAAAGGGCTTGACAAGTAGAATACAATGCACTATACAAATTCAAAATCTAAGATGGCCGCCGCTATAAAATGGCGGACAACCTATTTGTTTTTCAATCCCATTAATATGAGTTTGACAAGTAAAATACAGTGCTCTATACAAAATCAATATAAAAACTAAAAACTTGAAAATAAAAAAAGGAAAAAAATAAATTTTAAATTAAACGGTTTTATTGTAAAGAAACAGTAAAAATAAAATCATGGGGCACGTCAAATATCTACAATCGTCGATTAAAATGTTTGTTTTGTAGTTTTTTATTATCCTATAAGTTTAATTCATTCATTGACTGCACAGATGGCGTAGTGGTTAAGATATCGATCTACCCTGCCAGTGTCATGGCAGGACGACACTGTGTGATTAACAAATTGTTGTTCTGAGTCTGGATGTAATTTGCGTCCGTTAATTATATGTTTGTAAAGTCCCACCGCAACACAAGAATTATTTCCTTAATGCAGGGTAATGTCTTTCTAAACAAAAAAAAATATATTATACATTATACGTTGTTATTATTATTACATTATACGTTCTGTACCGCATGTAGTGACGGAATAAGAATACAATTCACTACTCCCTATCTTGCCCGTTAATATCGTAAAAGACGACTGTGGGATAACATATCTATATAACATCTATGCAAGGGTAACTCGAAATAGAACCCTATACCAACCTGTTTGACCAGCATGATATAGTAAGTACAATTACACTCCTCTTGTGGAGGAGACTCGAGCTCAACAGTGGGACGTATATGGCTGAAATTATGACTATGTTTGTAATATCTCCCGCTACACAAATTTTATAAGACCACATTGTTGACAGTTGTCTGTCTACAGCCGCGGGCCGGTCCGTCCAAGGTAGTACCACTCTCTACCAGAAAATCGACGTCTAAGTAGTAGCAATTTGTTACTGCGCCTCGTTCGGTGAGCGAGAGAGACGGAAGCCCAAATTTCTGAGGGTGTTTGCGTGTGGTGGGTTAGATGATGCCTTTACTATCACCTAACCTCATTGCACGCATTCACACTCCCTTCACAAGTCCATGAGCGGCAGCAACACTTACCATCAGGTGTACTGTTTGCTCGTTGGCCACCGTTTGCAATAAAGAAAAAACAAGGATTATTTATCCGTGTGTTGACGGAGTAAGAATACAATTCACCACTCCCTATCTTGCCCGTGGATGTCGTAAAAGACGACTAATGGATATAATAGGCACATAACATCTGTGCAAGAGAAGGAAAACTCGGTTAAAACCCTATACCAACAGGTCCGACCAGCATGGTATAGTAGGTCAGATTCCCTCCCATTGTGAAGGAGGCCCGAGCCCAACAGTGGGACGTATGTGGGCTGCGATGATGATGATGATTTTCTTAGTACAGAGTGTTGTCTTTTTAAACATAAAATAAAATTCATTAAACGTTTATTTGGTGTATGCATATGTTTGATATTAATCCGGCATAGTCCCGGTTTACTTTCAGTATTAATATCTCGTGTTCCGGACTCAATATCCGGTGTTTACCTTGCTGTTGTAACGTCCGTATATTGGGTTTAGATTTGTTTTGAATTGTGAATGAGATTTATATAAAGCACTAGCAAATCGCTGTAGTTTCACCCGCGTACTTCCTAATACCGTGGCATTCATCATCATCATCGCAGCCCACATACGTCGGGGCCCGGGCCTCCTCCACAATGGGAGGGAATTTGACCTACTAAACCACGCTGATCAGACATATTGGTATAGGGTTTCATTTCAAGTTTTCATTCTCTTGTATAGATGTTATGTGCATATTATATCCCATAGTCGTCTTTTACGACATCCACGGGCAAGATAGGAAGTGTTGAATTGTAGTCTTCCTCCGTCACCACGCGGACAATTCTAGCATTACCGGGATTAAATATACCCAAGTTACTCCTTATAAAGATAGCTACCTGGTAGTAAAATATTATCAATATCGGTCCAGCTGTTTTGGAGATTACTCGACACAAACAGCCAGACAGATAAAAAAAATTCTAAAGTGTATTTTAGTCATAGGTATCGCGTAAATAACATGTGAGCATGAAAACAACATTTGACATTACCAACGGACACTTCAATTTTGTTTATTTGTATAGATTTGTATAGACTAGGAAAAATAGCCTAAGTTACTCCTTATATGTATAGACAGGTACCTGTTAGTAAAATATTATTAAAATCGGTCAAGCCGTTTGGAATATTACCGGAACAAAGAGTCAGACAAAAAATTTTAAGTAATCCTTGCTATTGCGGCAGAGTTTATACAAACCTATAATTTACGAACACAAATTGCACCCAGCTACAAAACAACAATTTTTGATGCACAAAGTATTTTCCTAGGTGGGATCTAACCCACGACCCCTTTTCTTTTTTAGGTCGGCTATGGTAAGCACATGCTGTCCATTCCATCCGGGGCAACGAAAGGACGGAGCCACATAACCCACCATGTCTCCTCCCCTTCGCCATTGAATCGACCACCGGTACGCAGTTCCTTGTCGTCTGTTTCCAGCCCGGCAGGATACCCTTTCAGGTATCCTCCCTTTTCAACACCCATCCTAGGACGTTGGTCGCCCTCGCACGGTCAGTCTCTCTGCGGGTGACGGACTATTCCCCGGCCCAGTCACTCGAGTCCCCGGCTAGGGCGGCATCAGGCGCAGGTAAACCCACGATCCCTGCCACGTTGAGTCGGTATATTAACCATTATGCCATCTGCGCAGTTTAAATATAATAAACGACTACCTATTCCCAAATAGCCCACTAGGGCGTAATCTTAGTAATATAGTGCCATTGTAACTCTTTAGTAAGGGGCCAATGCCCAAGCTAATAATTAAATATTACCCAAAAACTGGTTCACATAAAACCACCTATTAAATGAGTGACCAACGAGTCTTATGGCTTCACTTTTACACGCCATTTACTCATCATATGGCGCCCGATCAGGTTCCAAGGGGCAGGTGTTTACGTGCCCAGCCATTTATTTTTTTTACTTTTTATAGTAGTCATGGGAACTAGTTCAATTTGATAGATTAAATTTATATAAGAGAGTGTTACTGTGTTTGAGGGAGTAAGAATATAGTTCACCACCTATGAGTGTCGTAAAATACTACTAAGGGATATGCAGATATTATCTAAGCAAGAAAAGGTAAACTCGACACAAACCCTATGCATTAGAATAATAACGCATAGAAGGATATTGTCGCTACTTCGAACGTTCGAAACATGTATTTAAAAATATTACACGCGCGCAGACGATTACACACGTACACACGCACATCATTATACAAATTATGAAATCAAATTTTGTTTTTATTAACATAAATCGTCGAAATAATTTTAAAAGTTAAGGTGAAAACCTTTTTAATTCAAATTCAAATCATTTATTATGCATAGACCCCGAGAGGGCACTTACATATTGTCAATTTTACAAAATAAAATTAAATTATCCAATAAAAATAATCTACCACCGGATCGGAACGCGACGGCTACTGAGAAGATCCGGCAAGAAACTCAGCGGGCTTGTCTATTATTTTATTTTTTTTTTTCTTCTTACTAGATATAAATTTGTATACATGTTTTGTAAGACCTAGCTCCAGTGTGATGCCCTTCGAACTGCAAGATACTTAATATAATTCAAATGATTATGGCTGCACCAGATCCCACAAGCGGCACCCGATCACGAGTTAACTACTAGAGCAGCCATCACTCCCCTCAACCACTATGGAGGGAAGGGAGAGACGAGAGACGAGACGAGTAAGTTTTTCAAATGTGTTGTGACACCATTTGAATGCACAAGCCGTCATAATTACCTATTTATTTTTTAAGAGTTGCGTACGTATGTGCAGTACAGTGACCTTGTACACTACGGGGGTTCCGGCGTAAGCTCCATTAGGCTCCAATTGAAATGCTTCACTTTTTGTGCACTTACCTTCTATACGTTATTATTCTAAGCCCTATGCCAATACTTATGATTAGCGCGATATATTAAGTCACTTTCCCTTCCATTGTGTGGGAGACACGAGCCCCACGGTGGGACTTATGTGGGCTAAGGTGATTGTGTAAATATTTTTAGATAGATAAAGACGACATCGTGACGAGACGACACGACCGTAAGTGTCGTATAAGACGACTAAGGAATATAATATGCAATCAAAATCTCGGCAAGAGAAGGAAACCTCGAAATGAAACTCTATACTATAGGTCAGATATAATATAGTAGGTCAATTTACCTCCTATTGTGGAGGAAGCTCGAGCCCAGCAGTGGGACGTATGTGAGCTGATAGAGACTGCTGCTGAGAGCTGAGAAATGATAATGATAAAAGACGACAATATCTACAAGCGACAATATTGTTGTTACACTCAACCGCCTTGCTAATTGAATTGGTACAGCGATTAGAACGAGCTTCAAATAATTGTTATTTTTTTTTTTTTTTTATTGCCAACGGTGGCAAACGAGCAAACAGTACACCCGATGGTAAGTGTTGCTGCCGCTCATGGACCCTTACAAGGCCGCTGCCTACCGCAAAGAAAGTGAAGGGAGTGCGAATGCGTGCATCGAGGCTCGGTGACACCAAGGGCACCACCAAAACCCTCCACACGCAAACACCCTCAGAAAGTTGGGCTCCCGTCTCTCTAGCTCACCGAACGAAGTGCAATAACAAATTGCTACTACTCGTACGTCGATTTTCTGCGAGAGTGTGGTACTACCCCGGAGGGACCGGCCAGCGGCAGTAGACAGATAACCGTCGACAGTGTGGTCCTACCACTATTAAGTTCGAGTTTCGCGTGTAGTAATTATTATTCGTTTCGCAAATTAATTTTGAAGTAAAACTTCTTAAGAGACTTAGAAGTAACTTGGATCTTTTTTCGGACGCAAATAACAGTTTTCGGGCGGCAATGACGTACACTAAAATAATTTTACGCCCCTTTTTTTTTTTTTTTTTTTTTTGGGTGGGTCGCGGTCGGCGCGCCTCCGCACCACTCCGTCCGGGGCGACAGAGGGGCTTAAGCACGCAACTCCCGCAGCCCACCCGAAAACCACCTCGCCTTCGTCATTGGGCCGACCACCGGAGCAGGTTTACTTGTCGTCAGTGGTCGGCCCGACGGAATACCCCCTACACGGGGTACCCTCCCATCGACCGACGTCCCCCCCTCGGGGAGGACGTCGGTCTTTCCTCACGCGGTCGGCCTCTCGGCGGGTGACGGACTAATCCCCGGTCACGTCACCCGCGGCCTCGGCGCAGAAGGCTGCGACCGCGTCCCAGTTCCTGACGCTGTCGACCATCGCCCTAGCGATGGCCGGCAGCGTCAGGTCGGCACCGATGATTGCGACGAGTTCACGGCGCTGCACTGCCCAAGCCGCGCAGGCCTCGAGCGTGTGGCGCGCCGTGTCCTCGTCGCAATCGCAGTGGTGGCAGGACGGTGTACTCTCCCTCCTCACGACCCTGTGCAGGTATTTGGCGAAGCTCCCGTGCCCCGTCAACACCTGCACTAGTCGGAAGGAGAGCACCCCGTGCCGCCTTTCCAACCACTGCATCAGCACCGGCCGGAAGGCCTCCACGGTTCGCACCCCGAACCGAGGCCACTCCAGCCGGACTGCCCAACGGGCAATGACGTCTCGGCGGGCGTCGACGCGCCAGGCGGTGAGATCCCTTAACGAGATCACACCGCCCTCCCCGCGCACCCCCGACACCCGCCGATACAACTCGGCGAGCATTTCCGCCTCCAGGTCCCACGGGGGAGTCCCGGCCAATAGGCACGCTGCCTCCGTCGCAACCGTGCGGTATCCGCGGATGGCCCTGACCGCCACGACCCTCTGTGGTCGTCACAGAAGGGCCCTAAGTCGGACGGTCAAGGACCCCGCCCACACCGGTGCGCCGTACAGGGCCATCGACCGGATGACCCCCGTGTACAGCCGTCGGCAGCTCACATACGTCCCACGGCTGGGCTCGAGCCTCCTTCACAAAGGAAGGGAAATTTACCTATTACACCACGCTTGTCAGACGGGTTGGCATAGGGTTTTATGTCGAGTTTAACGTCTCTTGCATAGACATTATCTGTATATTATATCCCTTAGTCGTCTTTTACGACACCCACAGGTGAGAAAGGGGGGTGGTAAATTGCATTCTTACTCCATCACCACACGGTAACACACCCTTTTTATTAATTTATTCTATCGAATTGCACTAGTTCCCATAGCTTCTATAAAAAGTAAAACATGTACACCGGCCCACAGATGGTGCTGGACCAGTGTGCCTACTCTGGAAATCCATTCTAATTTCGAATCCGATTCAATTCCAATCTCACCAAACTTATATTTGGTACTCTTGATCAAAATCGAGAATGAATTCTTCGCGTTTGGCGTTGTTATTTTCACCAAATGTGTCGTATTTTCTTATTTTAAATTAATAACGTTATCGAACTCGATCACTACAAAGACGCTTTCTTGGAATTGTACAACATTAACGATTTTAAACTACGTCAAAATCGCGCCGGGAGCAGCAAATATTTGATTTAATCGACGAGATTCGAATTCATTTAGTTCAAAAATATTCCACCGAATTTGATTCCAATCGTGCGCTAGTATCATTTTCAAGAGTACCAAATTTGCTCAAATTCGAGCTGCAATTGGATTTAGGATTGGAGTCGAGATTTAAGAGTAAGCACACAGGTCGATGTAAAACTCTTAGTCGTCTTTTACGACATGGTCCTCAGTTCATCTAGTGGTGGCCCCTCTACACTGCGTTATCTGATACACTCCCTCATGTTTCGCCACAAAGTGCAGTCCTGTGCCGCCTGCATCTAACGTGATGGGCCTCCTACATTGCGTCATCTAATACGTTGTCCCCACTCAAAAACCTTTACTATAAAGAAAAATAAATATTTCTGCCAACACTAATGTATAAAAATAAAAAAAAACGCCGATAACCCACATAATAATAAAACAATAAACAACATTATCAAAAATCCTAGTTAATTATGATCTCATTTCAAAGTGTCTATAATGCGCCGTAATATAAAATATTAGTATGTCAAGTTGCTTTACGTAAGCGAACTATGTACGTTTTTATTTCGATCGGTTAATACCAAAATGTGGCACAGTCAAGTCCGGACGGATGAAACTATTAAATCATACGTGGCCAGGGGCCCTAACTGTAAATGTACGGTACAAATATATAAGAGATAGCGAATGAATTTCTGAAGATAATGTTGGAACAATATAATCATTTTTAATCCCAGACGCGAAAAGAGAGGTGTTATAAGTTCGATGTCTGCCTCCTTCAGTTTTTTTTTTATTGTTTATCAGCCCATCGACTTCCTCTGTTGGAACTAAGGAGTGAGGCCTAGTTCTAGTTGGTTGGGATAATGCCAAAATCACCACGCTTGGCAGACAGCTTGCCGATCAGAATTGCTGTTGAAAGTTTTCCAAGAGAGTGCTGCTGTCTAATCTCCTGGTGATCCCTCAGCCACTCCCGAGTATTCCTATTAGGTAATACGAGGTCCGTATATATCAGTCTCATAACTAAGCCGAAAATCGCTCCGCATGCTATAGAGCGGGCTATACTCGGGCTTTCTCTGCGGGATAGGATCTGAAATGTGGAAATCCATAGACAAGCGGATAAAAACGACAGTGTAATGAGAATTAGCACGCTGAAGTGGAAATGGGGAAGCATCATCGCACAATGAACTGATAACCGCTGGGAACGAAAGGTTTTCTAGTGAGGGCTAGATATGGGACAACATAGTAGGTGACACCTGAAAGTAGCTGAGAGTCGTTGGAGGCGGAGGGTACAGACCACGATTTGCGGCGTATGAGAGAGGCTTATATCGAGCAGTGGACGGTAAAAAGCTGGCAGATTACACATTGTATGATAACCCTTCACTACATGTAAACTCTTTGAAGTTAAATTAGGCACGACTATGGGGGTCACTAATTTAGGTCAACTTTCGTATGGTGATAAAATAAGAATTCAATCAATTACCTCTTCTCTTGCCAGTGGGCATCGTAAAAGACAACTATGGGATATAATGTGTCGATAAAATCACAGCAAGAGAAGGAAAACTGGACATGGAACCTTACACCAATCTGTCTGACCGGCGCAGAATAGTAGATCAATTTTTCTCTTATTGTGTAGGAAGCTCGACTCCAACTATGGGACGTATATGATTCGAAATAAAGAGATAATTAAATGCTCTGAACGACGACAATACAACATGTTACGACTATGACGTGTTTCATCATCACAGCTCATATATCGCACTGCTGGGCTCGAGCTTCCTCTACACAATGAGGGAAATTGACCATACCATATGCATGCTGGTTAGGCAAGCAGGTATAGGGTTTTATGTAGAGTTTTCCTTCTCTTGCATAGTTGTTATATGCACAATATAACCCTTAGTCGCCTTTTACGACACCCAAGGGATGGCATTTATATGGCCAGTATTCGCTTTTTATTTTCCTTTTTTTTTTAAACCTTTCTCTAATTAGTCTGTCCGCTGTCGTTTATCGTTTGGACTACACATAATCGCTCAGCTGCGAGCATTGAACGGTGGCAACTAAAAATTAGCCATCCGCGACGAAACATGCCACGCTATTAGTTTTACAAATACTTTGCTGTACCGAAATCTAACTTATAAAATAAGTTAGTAAATGTTTTTATCGAAGTTAATTTATTTTTAAGCGCTAACGAATTATATGATTTAAAACTCGATGAAAGGAAGCATTGGCAGTAAAAAGAGACAAGAATTTTCAACTTTAATTTAGTCTGAAAGAGAATGAGATAATACTATCATAAATGCAAATGATATAAGGAATATATAAGGAATTGAGTATTCCATTCGCAAGTTGCATCCATTTTCCGTGCGGTGACGGAGTAATAACACAATTTTCCACCTCCTTTCTTACTTGTAGGAGTCGTGAGAGACGAGAAAAAGATTACATGCAAATAAAATCTATGTAAAAGAAGAAAAACTCGAAATAAAACATACCAACATGTCTAAGCAGCTTGGTAAGTTAATTTCTCTCGTTTTAGAGGAAATTCGCGGCGAGCAGTAGGACGTACATAGGCTGTAAAGATGATTCTATCTAATCATCCATGAGGCTATCGAGGGACTACACTTTCGACTATTGTATATGGAGCTCATCATACGGAGTATTAATGTTAACGCCACACTTAGCGAACAGGCTGGCAATTGCAGTTTGCACTAATAAATTTGCCATGAGAGCGCTATCACTCCATTGGTGTTTCCATAGATGATTTTTACATCTCCCATGGGCAAATATAAAAGAGTATTTATGATCATCATCATCTCAGCTCGTATACGTCCACCGCTGGATTTGAGAACTCTTACCTCATATGATTTCAATAGTTTACTTTCAGTTTGAAACGCGGCCAACGTTAAGTAGATCCGGCAAGAAACTCTAAGGGCTTGTTATCTTTTAAATGACCACATATTTATATGTAGCACAAGTTTTAATTTTTTTATTGTTGTTGATGGCAAACGACCAAACAGCACATCTGATGGTAAGTGATACTGCCTGCGTACGTAAGCCGCTACCTTGAAAAAAGTGAAGTGTGTGTGAGTGAATGCGTGCAATGAGCTTCGGTGATACTAAAGGCATCACCAAAACCCACCACAAGGAAACACCCAGAAAGCCACCTCAGAATTCGGGCTTCCGACTCTCTTGCTCACCGAACAAAGTGCATTAACAAATTGCTACTACTCAGACGTCGATCTTTTGCGAGAGTGTAGTAGTCATCATCATCATCTCAGCCCATATACGTCCCACTGTTGGGCTCGGGCCTCCTCCATAATGGAAGGGTAATTGACCTACTATACCGCGCTGGTCAGACGTGTTGGTATAGGGTTTTATTTCGAGTTTTCCTTATCTCGGTGTAGTAGTACTCTGGATGAACCAAGCCTGTGGCTATAGATAGATGATGATGACGACACGACAGTGTGGTCCTACCACATAAGAGTACTAGGACCAGTGTGATGACCATCTATTAGGAAACATTTCTTCTCAAATCTGGTTGAAGATTATGGTTGGTCCAAGTTCCGTAGAAGGCACCCTATCACAAGTTTAACTACTATATGTACGTACATATGTATGCAAACTTCGTACTGCCATAATTTTTTTCGTAAATATATTTTATATTTTTTATATTTTATTATATTTGGGATAACAACAGTCGTTACAAATGCATATAACATAAAAATAAAATTACTAACTAGTAGGACCAATTACAGTTATCCACATTGTTTATAAAATTTATCGTGAACAGACTAGTTATTATGTAATACATTACTAAGCAGAGAAAAAAAAAATACGGTAGTTACATACTAAAACAGTTCCACAAATCAATGACTATCCAAGTACCCACCATTATTTTAATATCCAATAGCGCTTACAGCGCTCGGTGTGAACTTGCACTCAGGAGGCGCAATGGTAGGTAATTGTCAAATCAACAAGTTAATTACATTTACATATGTTGATCTATTTATGCAAGTTAAACGATTATATTATAAGAGTGACTGTCCGACCATTGATTACATAATTATATTCTTTATTTATTCTTAACAATAATATAAATGCGAAATTAAGTTTGTTTGTTACGCTTTCACGCTTAAACCACCAACCGATCTCTAAAATTCTGTCACCAATTGAAAGCCATAATATCAGGGAGCAACACAGACCACATTTCATCCCAACATTCGCAGGGTAATGTGAACCACGTGGGTAAGAATACCGAAATCGAAACGAAGCGAGGGCGGACTGCTAGTATTTAATAAGGCAACAAGTACATTTGTGTTATTTAAGCGAGAGCGAGAGTTATAATGATACAATAAGTTAACCACTATTGGTTATAAGTTTTTTAATATTTTGCATAAACACTTGCTTGCAAGTGCAAAAAGGATCTACAGTGCTGAATGTTGTGTTGTATGTACGCGCGATTCTAGTAATGACAGCATTCTGACCATAAGATGTTAAATGCGACGGCACATACAACAATTGTGTATGCCGTGTACGATATGTTGGAGTTCTAAATGTTATTTGAGAAAGTAGTTCGGGGCAATTGATACGTCCGCAAAGTATATCATATAGTAATCCCATGTCCATAACTGATCTCCTTTCCTGTAATGTAAGTAAATTATATGTCCTACAATTATCTACGTAATTAATAGACGGATTTTTGAATTTAAAGTTAAGGTGGCGTATAAACTTTTTTTGAATTTGTTCTATTTTATTGATATCAACTGCATAAAACGGTGACCAGATCTGACAAGCGTACTCCAGAGTGCTTCTAACATAAGAATAAAAAAGAATCTTAAGACAAGTTAGACTTCTAAAGGGTTGACAAGTACGTATTATGAATCCTAGATTTCTATAAGACCTATTAACGATATTATTGATATATTTTCTCAATTTCCAAAAATATAGTCTCTAATAGAAGAACCAATACGGGTTTGACGGAAAACATTCAATCGTCTTAGTCGCGACATTGTTAATGATGATTCAAAGAGAACACAAATTACTGATTATTGATTTCTGACATAATTATAAGTATCAAATTTTCAACCATACTTCATCATATTATGCTGACAAAATTATGTTTAGCTGTCATTTACGTTTTGTTATTACATATCAAATGCGTTTTTGTTATACTGCGTTTCATATTGACTTGTATTGACTTTTTGGCGTTTTATGTCACGTCCCACGGGAACGTGATCGAACGGGATAAAAAATATCCTATGTCCGTCTCCTGGTTCTAAGCTACCTCCCCACCAATTTTCAGCCAAATCAGTACAGTCGTTCTTGAGTTATAAATAGTGTAACTAACGACTTTCTTTTATATATATAGACTAGCAACCCGCCCTCGCTTCGCTTCGGTTATAGGTTATAGTCGTTTTACCCGCGTAGTTCTCGTTCCCATGGGAATACCGGGATAAAATATAGCCTAGTTTACGCCCTGATATTATAGCTTTCCATTGGTGAAAGAATTTTTGAAATCGGTTCAGCCGTTTTGAAGATTACCCGGAACAAACAGACAGACAGACAGACAAAAAATTTTTAATTGCTATTTTAGGCATAGGTGTTGTGCAAATAACCGCGTGAGCATGAAAAAAGCCTATTATTTTGACATTACAAACAGACACTCCAATTTTATTTATTGGTATAGATATATTCAGTGCCATTAACGCATGACGCATGTGTAAGTCGTAACGGAGACAGGACTGATGGCCGTAGGCGACCGGTTTCCACTGCGACAACGTTGTACGAATTCCTATGTCCAGGAAATACGTGGTTGCCTTTATTGGAGCGGCATTCTTAGGGTCTTTTCACATAATACAGAGCCGTGCTAAAACCGTGTCCTGTCAGAAGCTTATTACTATTTACACCATCAAAGACGTGATTGAATCGTACACAAGCCGTGACCACTGAGCAATTGAGTAAAATTGAAAAAAAAATTGAAATAGCATCCTCGCTCGCTATAGCTCCTTGGTGATATTTTTCAAGCCAAATTGACAAAAGTTCATTGAAAATATTATTGAGCCAGTACGACCCGATCATTGTACCTTAATCCCTGGTCCGTATGGACTTGTGTGGACGAATACATATAAAATATAGGCACTGATATTTCTGTGTGCCTCGGCCATTGTATTTTAACTGCAATACAAAATAGATAAGTAAATATAGGTCAGATTTTAAATTGTATTAGAAGCAGCGGCAACAGCGGGATAAGCCTTGCAACATGCCAATTAACAGACACAAATAACACCCCAGGGTTCAGAACAATCATTCATAGATTTAGCAATGAATTGACCTGCATCTGTATCGAACCACTCAACACTAGACTTCGCTATATAATCCACAATGCCATCTGTGCAGAGTTACGGTCTTCTTTCTCTTTTCAACTCATACACGTCTCTTATTGGACTCGACCCTCCTCCACAATAGGAGGAGGCCTACTATACCACGCTGGTCAGACATGTTGATAAAGGGTTTTATTTCAATTGTTCCTTCTTGCATAGACGTTATGTGCTTATTTAATCCCTTAGTCGTTTTTTACGATATCCACAGGCAAGAGATGGGACTGTGAATTGTATTCTTACTCCGTCACTACACGGAAAATTACGGTCTAGGAGAAGGTCCTTTTTTTGGGGTGGGCTAAGGTCAGCACACCCGCCGCCCGGCTTCGTCCGGGGCGACAGAGGGGCGGCGCGTGGCCCCATAACCCACCCGTAGTACATCGCCTTCGTCATTGGACCGATCACCGGTACTGAGATCTTTGCCCCCGTGGTCGGCCCGACGGAATGCCCTGCGGGGGTACCGTCTCCTCTCGACGTCCAGGACGTCAGTCGCCGTCACGCGGTAGCCTCTCTGCGGGTGACGGACAACTTTTATCCTTTTACAAATCTTCGAAGAAGGAAGGAAGGGGGTGACACATAAAATTCTTACTACTTCGCTATATGGAACTCTCGTAGTCATTAATAACGTGTAAAATATTTCCATTTCAGTTCAGTCACGTCTTTTAAAAGATGAATCATGAACTACACAGCTGACTAGTGTATTTATAAATAAAAGATTTATAACATATAGTCCAATTAGTGAGAAAACTCATAAATTATAAACACCATACAAAAGACCTTTTCGTTTCGACACAAAAGCTTTTGACACGAAAACAGACAGAGGAAACAAACACAAAAAAAAAATACATCGAGCACATCTCTAGAAAAATATTCTGTTATTGATTAGTGTATAAAATTGACTGCACCAATGTTGCAGTGGTTAAGATGCCGCCCTACCTGTCAATGTTATGGGTTCGATTGAAATGCACGACGATACTTTACGTGAGGCATAAATTGATGTTCTGATACTGGATGTAATTTGTATACGTTCATATACGTCCCACTGTTGAGCTTGAGCCTCCTCCACAATAGGAGGGAAACTGACCTTACTGACCAGCAGGTCAGATAGGTTGGTATAGAGTTTTATTTCGAGTTTTTCTTCTCTTGCATAGATATAGCATGCGTATTACATATATCCCTTAGTCGTCTTTTACGACATCCACGTGCAAGATATGGAATGGTGATTTGTATTCTTACTCCGTCACCACACGGAAAATACTCAATACTTATTTGGCTACAACACTAATACTTACATTTTTAATATCGCGATATCTTTTGAATGAAATGTCCGAATTTAATGATTCAAAAAGTTCTAGAAAGGTATTGAATCCGTCTTAAATATGAAGTAATTAATTGGATAAGGATTAATACCAAAGTACCAAATAAAGAGTTTTTAAGCGATGGCATTTTAATTATTTAAAAAAATAAAAGAAAATGCATTTATTGTGGGATAACTACAATAATTGTTCACACGGAAGTTATATACGTTAATTGAAAACACCTTTTTTACCCGCGGGTGTCGTTAAAGACGACAGAAGGTGTCTAATATCCAAATAAAATATATGCAAGACAAGAAAATCCCGAAATAAAACCTTATTTCAACATGTCTGACCAGCGTGATATAGTTGCTCAACTTCCCTTCCGCTCGGGGCCCAGAGCCCAGAATCAGGACTTAAATGAACAGAGTTGATAATAGGATGAATTATAGCTAATGTTAAGTCCCCATTTAATTATTACAAAAAAATCAAATTATAAACTTTAACATTTTAAGCATTTATATGAAAGGAAATTGTATCTAAAAGGTATTATACAGACAATATCCGCGGTACACATCAAAGGAACGCAGGAAAATGGCCGCTTCCTGAGCAAACTACCTTGGAACATTAATAACCCATGTTGTTGGCGAACTGGGTTCCTTATAAAATAAGTCTCTGTATTATATATTTATATCGCTTTTTTATAAGGCTTTGCTCACGTTAATGTAGTCTTTGTAAAATCTTTTTATCTCTAACGTAACAAACAAATACACGTTTACACTTCTAGTCATCATAATGTCGGCTCTTATGCGTCCCATTGTTGGGCTCGAGCTTCCTCCACATGAGAAATTGACTTACCATGCTGGTCAGACAGGTTGGTATAGGTTTTTTTTAAATATAATTACTATTAATTTTAATGTTAAATAATTACTAACCATAAACAATATAATTTTTTTCATATAGAATCATTTTCTTACACCGGCAATAAATTTGTATCAAAATGTGGGTCAATATTTAATAACTAATTTCTGTATCGGGTAGATAATTATAAATTTTCTGCAGTAACGATGACTTGTTGGACGTGAGACATCTTAGTCCGCCCGTGACCATGAACGCTGCAAAGTGTTCGAAACGTCGGGTAATCACAAATCAAATACAAACGCGATAAAATCCGTAAAGTAGTTTTATTTAAAATGTGTAATACTCGCGTAAACATCAGAAATCATTAGGTTGGTATAGGGTTTTATTTCGAGTTGTCTCCTCTTGTATAGATATTATATGCGTATTATATTATATCCCTTAGTCGCCTTTTACGACACCCACGAGCAAGAGTGGGAGGTGGTGAATTGTATTCTTACTCCGTCACCATACGGACAGTGTGGTCATCATTACCATAATGTCGGCAAAATATACGCCCGATTTGTGAGCTCGGGCCTTCTCTACAATGGGACGGAAATTAATCTACTATACCATACTAATCAAATGGTTTAGTATCTAGTTTTATTTCGACTTTTCCGCTCACGCATAGATGTGAATATGCATATTATATTTCAAACTAGCAACCCGCCCTCGCTTCGCTTCGGTTTCAGTTGTCTTTCCTGCGTAATTCCCGTTCCCGTGGGAATACTGGGATAAAATATAGCCTAGTTTACTCCCTGATATTATAGCTTTCCATTGGTGAAAGAATTTTTGAAATCGGTCCAGCCGTTTTGAAGATTACCCGGAACATACAGACAGACAAAAAAATATAAAGTGCATTTTAGGCATATGTATAATGCAAATAATCGTGTGAGCACGAAAAAGTCTATTATTTTGACATTACAAACAGACACTCCAATTTTATTTACGAGGGGTGATCCAAAAGTAATGATAATCAGTTATTTCTAGTGCACACAAAAATACAAAAAAATTTCAGTCACTTGCTCAGTTACCCACTAGTTCAGGAAAAAAAAATCATATAAATAGGCCACAATTCCCGGGAGCTACATTCATTTGAATACGGACTGTCAAGGAGTGAACATCAAAATGGAAAAACACGAAATCAGAGCTGTCATTAAATACCTCTGCTTGAAAAAAATGTCTACCAAAGACATACACAGCGACTTGGTGGAAACATTAGGGGACTCTTCTCCTCCATATTCCACAGTTGCACGCTGGGCTAAGGAGTTTAAGCTGGGAAGAACATCGACGGAAGACGAACACCGCGAAGGACGCCCATCGACGTCCCTCACTGAAGAAAATGTGAAAAAAGTTGAAGAAGTTGTATTGGAAGATCGAAGAGTGACTATCAGGCATGTAGCTGAGGTCACAGGGATCTCATATGGCAGCATTCAAAGAATCCTTGCGAACGAATTGCATATGAGAAAGGTCTCCGCGCGTTGGGTACCGAAAATGTTAAACGACGAGCAAAAGAAGAAACGAGTCGACATGTCAAGAGCAAATCTCGAAAAGTTCCAGGCAGACAAGGACAATTTTTTGTCACGTTTTGTGACCATGGACGAGACCTGGATCCACCATTTTGATCCTGAAACAAAACAACAATCGATGACATGGAAACGATCCGATGAACCGACGCCGAAGAAATTCAAAGTGTCAAGCTCAGCAGGGAAGGTTATGGCGTCTGTTTTTTGGGACGCTGAAGGAATAATCATGGTGGACTACTTGGAAAAGGGGGCCACTATTACAGGCTCCTACTATGCAGAACAAATAAGAAGATTGCGGGAGGCTATTAAGGAGAAAAGGCGAGGCAAACTGCGGGCTGGAGTGTTGTTCCATCAAGACAACGCACCTGTTCACAAAGCTGCAATTGCCATGGCTGGCATTCAGGAAGCGGGCTTTGAGTTGGTGGAACACCCCCCCTATTCACCAGATCTAGCCCCCAGTGACTTCTATCTCTTTCCACGACTCAAGGAACACCTCCGAGGCAAGAAATTTGATGATGATAGCGACGTGATGGCCGCGGTTGAGGACTTTTTTGAGAGTCAAGATAAAGATTTTTTTTGTAAGGGAATTTTAGGTTTAGAAAAGAGATGGACTAAATGTATAGACTTGCTAGGAGACTATGTTGAGAAATAAATATATTTTTTTATTTTATTCATTGTGTTTATTATTGATTATCATTACTTTTGGATCACCCCTCGTATTGGTATAGATACGCCACCACTTGGTGGCTTTGATGTCTGACGTCGGAAGAATAAAAAAGGGACACTGCTAAAAATCAGCGTTGTGATGTTACATTGACATCACAACAATTGCTGAGCAGTTATCCTTTTTTCTGCCGCAGCTGAGACGTTCATTCTATCACAATTATTATGTCTCTTCATTTAGTTTATTGATTTTTTGTGTTTCATTTTGTAAGGTTTTTTTTTCTATGTGTTCCTAACGTCTCTACTCTGTGGCACAAAATAAATATTTATCTTTCTTTTTTCTTTTCTATATGCCGTCGTCTATCACGTCATTTCGTGTGGTTTCGGAGTAAGAATACAATTTACCAGCCCCTATCTGCCCCGCCTCTAATTTTTAATTACAATAGACCCGCGCAATTTAATTGCACACTGAGTATATGTGAGAACACAAGAAGTAAAATTGAACGTTTTGATTAACTCAAATATATATAAACAAATATATATAATTTAAAAAAAGTATTACAGTCTCTTCAACAGGAATTATCAATTGTCAATAAATGATTATACTGGCACGCGTGATGCACTTAATCAATATATCATATGACATTACATAATTTTAGAAAAGAGCTGATACTCTTACACTGATGGACCGATATTAACCAAACATAGTTAAGAACCACCGCAAGAAAACTGGCTTTAACTGGGACACGGTCGCCGCCTTCTGTGAGGCCGTAATCTCACGGAAGGAGGCGGCGGATCGTGTGCGAGTAGAGCTCCTCTTCGACGACACGTTCCGCCGCCGGCGATTCGGGCGGCACAGGCGCGAGTACCTGCGCTTGATGCCGCCCTAACCGAGGCCGTGGATGACTGGACCGGGGAAGTTAGTCTGTCACCCGCAGAGAGGCTGACCGCGCGACGGCGACCGACGTCCCGGGACGTCGAGAGGGTATTCCGTCGGGCCGACCACTGACGACAAGTCACCCTGCTCCGGTGGTCGGCCCAACAACGAGGCGACGTAGGTACGGGTGGGTTATGGACCCGCGCGCCGTCAATTCGAATAAAAAACTGCATCGAAATCGGTACATCCGTTTAAGAGTTACGATGCCACAGACAGTTAGACACATACAGACAGTTAGACACACACAGACAGACATAGACGTCAATCTTATAACACCCGCCTTTTTTGCGTCGGGGGTTAAAAATGCGAGACTTGTCTAATATTGAAAGCTACTATGTCCTACGTTTCGTTTCCATCTGTTCCAAAGGTTATGGTCTTCAACAGTACCTTTTCAGCAATAATTTCTTCCACATACAGATTTGTAAAGAACTACCTGCTGCTATATTTCCCGAGCACTATGACATTAGTTTTTTTTTATGTGGTAAGACTACAATGTCTTAGATTTTGTAAAACTAGTGGTCGCCAAGTGATCGAAATTCGGCTAATACCTTTAAATGATTTCTTCTGCTACACAATTTTTATTTATTAAATGTATAATTGTATATTGAGCAAGCTGTATTTCACTAATAACTAATATATAACTACAAATATCTATTAGACATTGTCATCGTGATTATAATTGTTTGAGATTTTAATCGTAAACAAAAGTGTATAAGCATGTGTGTGTATCGATTGCACGGTAGTGTGCGTAACGCCTTTTCTAATGATTTTAATGTATTTCTAATCTATTATTATATGAAATTAAACTTTTCTGCACTTCTCAATATTATCCTCAACCGTGCCAAATTTCATATTTGTGCATCTGCATGATTTTCGTAGAAAGGGGGGTACAAAGTTTTTGCTTCATGTATTAATTACATACTAGTGGTCGCTGAGTGGTCGAAATTCGGCCATAATTCATTTAAATTAATTTTTCTGCTACACAGTTTTCTTTTAATTTTATTTATGTATAATTATATATTGAGCAAGCTGTATTTCACTAATAACTAATATATAAGTACAAATGTCTATTAGATATTATCATCATAATTATGATTTTTTGATATTCAGTTCAACCAGAGATTTTAACCGTAAACAAAAGTGTATAAGCGCGCGTGCGTGTGTAGCGATTGAAGGGTAGTGTGCGTAATACTTTCTTTAATAAATTTAATGTATTTTTGATCCATTATTATTTGAAATTTCAGTTTTATGCACTTCTTCTCGTTATATACTTCAACTGTGCCAAATTTCATACTTATCCATCCACGTAATTTTCGTAAAAAGGGGTACAAAGTTTTTGCTTCACGTATTAATATATAGATTAACATCCATCATTACCAATTCTCAGTGTGGTGTCGGAATAAGAATACAATTCACCACTCCCTATCTTGTCTGTGGATGTCGTAAAAGACGATTAACTTCTGTGCAAGACCAACTGCCAACCTGTCTGACTAGGATCGTATAGTAAAGTCAATTTCTCTCCCATTCTGGAGGAAACTCAAGCCCAGCAGTGGGACGTATATGAGCTGAAATGATCATGATTATCAATCGCTATCTCTCACAGGCCAGTTATTGCCTAAGTTTCTTTAGAGATTATTACGTCATAACGCTAGATATAGGCCTACGTACAGACACCAAATACAGTCGTAACAATTATATATGTATATACGAGTATATATCAATACAATCGCATACCGCATCGTTTCCTGTCTGCCATATGCAAACGTCGTATTGTCATTTTTTATTGTTACGAACGACACTGAGGCTAAAATAAACTTAATATTGTTTTGATATAGTATTCAAATGTGTACTCGCAATGTTTTTTTTTATAATATGCATATGTAGGGTCATTGACTTATTATATACTAGATTCAAACCGCGGCTACGATCGTATAAAATTCCATCCATCCATTAGCCTACGGACGTCCACTGCTGAACATAGGCCTCCTCACGGCGTAACTGTCGTCATTTTTATTGCATCCATTTTTTTAGGGGGGGGGGGGGGGGGGGGGGGGGGGTATAATGCCATAATCGCCATGCTTGGCAGACGGATTGGCGATCGCAGTAGGTGTTGGTGTAAGAAGTTTTCGCAGGAGATAGCTGCTGCCCATTCTCCTGGTGAGGTCCTGAGCCGATTTTCACGAGTCCCACGGGCAAGCAAGGGGTGACGACAATTGTATTCTATCCCATCGCCACACGGGTTAAAATTGGGTGTAAAAATTAATAGTCTAAAATAATTAACTGTTCAACGAAATGTTTGATTGAGAGACAAAAGATGTACGGTTGAATTGCCAAGGGAACTCATTTTTGCCATCATCATCATCATCATCATCTCAGCCCATATACGTCCCACTGTTGGGCTCGGGCCTCCTCCATAATGGAAGGATAATTGACCTACTATACCACGCTGGTCAGACGTGTTGGTATAGGGTTTTATTTCGAGTTTTCCTTCTCCTTTTTGCCATATCTACTTGCAACTAATCCTAAAGCTCACATATGTATAGATACTCATATTTACTGTCTCCCGCTTTACATAGTAGCGAAAAGGCATCTTTCCAATTCCCCTTATTTTTCTTTCCTAATTAAATTTATTGCGGGATAAAAGACAGTTAAAAGCGTATCGCAGGACTTCCTGAGAGTCAGACCTTGGTGTACACTTTACCGGGATAATATTCTGTTACTACATGAGAACTCTTGAAGTAAATCTTTACGTACGACTAAGGGGTAAATTATTGAAAAGATAAATTTTCGTGTGGTGACAGAATAAGAATATAATTCACCAGTGATTTTGCGAATGTAATTGTTGACCGGACAACATCAGATGGAGTTGGCTCAGATCGATGAAAAATTCTTAGTCGCCTTTTACGACACCCACGAGCATTGTAAACTTTATAGCATCCTTAGACGTCAACACACACTGACTGACAATTAAACATTGTCAGTATTAATAATATACATATAGAATGTTTGAGTTATCACAGCGGTTGTTATGACAACAGCTACTACGCTGAATGCTTGAAGGTACATTCATTCCTTCATCACAGGTCATATACGTCCCACTGTTGGGCTGGAGCCTCCTCCACAGTAACACATACAAACAAACTCTTTAGTTTTATAATAGTAATAAAGGTGACATCAATATTTTTTTTAATACGCGCATAACTATTTAGGGTCATTGACTTATTGTATATGGGAATACCATGAATGAGCATACTATGTCGTTAAAACTTCCTTACTGGTTAAAACGGATGATTAGAGAACGTCAGCTGATCATCATTGCAAGAGGGTTTTATTTTACATTCTAGAGAGAGAGGGTTGTATTTCGAGTTATCCTTCTTTTGTATAGATATTGTATGCATATTAATTATAATATGGGATTACCCATAGTTGTCTTTTACAACATTTACGAGCAAGAGAGGGTTGGTGAATTGTATTCCTAATCCGTCATCACACAGAAAAATACTTTAATTTGCTTTAAAACATGTTATTGATTCATCATCATTGCAGCCCACACACGTTCCACTGCTGAGCTTGGGCCTCCTCTACAATGGGAGGGAATTTGACCTACTATACCATACTGATCAAACATGTGGGTTTCATTTCGAGTTTGCCTTTTCTTTCATAGATATTATGTGCATATTATATCCCATGGTCGTCTTTTACGACATCCACGGGCAAGATAGAAGTGAATTGTATTCTTACTCCGTCACCACACGGAACTTTTGATTATTTATAACAAACTTTAATAAATGGTTATCACTGCTAAACAGCATCTTTGTACTCTATATTTATTTTAAACAAAGTGTGCGGTAGTGTCATTATGAAAGGAGGGGTACCCGAAAAGGTATTCCCGCCGGGCTGACCACAGATGATAAGGAACTTAGTACCGGTGCAGCCGTGGTCAGCCCAGTGCCGTATACCCTGCATAGGGTGGATTATAAGGCTGCGCGGGGGGCGTGTGCTCTGACTATAGCCCACAAAAGTGTTTAAAAATTGAGTAAACTTTAAATCTCTTTTGAAATAAAACTACTTTACGGATTTTATCGCATTTGTATTTGATTTTTGATTGCCCGACGTTTCGAACACTTTGCAGCGTTCATGGTCACGGACGGAATAAGATGTCTCACACAATAATAATAGCTTTTTTTTTTGTGGGTGGGCTGCGGTCGGCGCGCCTCCGCACCACTCCGTCCGGGGCGACAGAGTGGCTTAAGCACGCAACTCCCACAACCCACCCGAAAACCACGTCGCCTTCGTCGTTGGGCCGACCACCGGAGCAGGGTTACTTGACATCAGTGGTCGGCCCGACGGAATACCCCCTATTGGGGACAATAATAATAGCTAAAGATAATTTTATAAATTAAAGTCTCTTATGGCCGGTTTCTGAGATCCTCAGTTAAACTGTCAATAGCTATTGGTTCAATAAAGTTAAGCGTAAGATAAACGCTCGATAACTTACGCTGCGTTTCTGAATACCCCACGTGCTGTCAAATAACTATGAAACCGATAACTGGTTTCTTAAATTGTCACTAGATGGGGCTCTTAACAAGACTGAGTTTACAATTGATTTTTCATTTTATTTCATCTTTATTACCAATATTATTGATATTTAAGTTTAAGACAGTAAATATGTGTATTAACAATGTAGTAATTATTAAATAAGTTAATTCATTACAACTCAACGGACGTATGAATGAGCGATAGCATTGTCAAATCGTTACATTACAATAAAAAAAAAAAAAAACAAACTTTTTGTTTTGTTTGTGCATGCTGTTTTGTTTATGTCGTTAAAATGTCGTCCCGAATAACAACCTTTTTGGAAAGGAACTGTAGCGTGGAAACGAAAGGGAATAACAATTTGGTTCAACACGGATAAAGTGAATTTACTATTAGCAACAGGAGCGGGTGTGATGGAATATTTCACAAAGATACACCACACTACCTTTGTGAAAGCGATACCTTAGCTCACTTTAAATTCTTCATTTGTGACCATTCCGAATGTATTTCTGCGACTTGTTAGGTTTAAAGATATGGACATAATAAAAATAACCTCCAGAATTACCGCATCAAACTCCGATGAACTATTGGTATTCATAAATATGTATAGATATTATTGACTAACATATTATTACAAAATGAAAATCCAAAAATAACCTAAACAAAAATCACAAAATGGTTTTGGGTTAGTTCTGTCAGAACTACAAACAATACTTATCGAATCGATAAACAAGGGACGTTTGGTCGGTTAAGTTAAACCAAGTTTAACTTTGGTTTGTCGTATGATGTTGTGTTTAGAAACGCAATTCGACAAGTTATTGAACCGATAGTGCTATCGAACGGTTAAACTCTAGTTAAAAGTACCTCAGAAACAGGCCATTAGTAACATAAAGTAAGCCGCCTTCAAAATTAATATCAATTTAGCATTATGTCACCTAAGTTTTCTTGCCAGATCTTTCTCAGTGTGGCCGTGTGCCGATCCGGTGGTAGTATACTAGATTGTTAGGTTTTTTAAACATAATTACTATTAATTTTAATGTTAAATAATTACTAACCATGAACAATTTAATTTTTTCATATAGAATCATTTTCTTAGACTGGCAATTAACTTGTTTCAAAATGTGGGTCAATATTTAATAACTATTTTCTGTATCGGGTAGATAATTATAAATTTTCTGCAATAACAATGACTTGTTGGACGTGAGACATCTTAGTCCGCCCGTGACCATGAACGCTGCAAAGTGTTCGAAACGTCGGGCAATCAAAAATCAAATACAAACGCGATAAAATCCGTAGTTTTATTTAAAACTAGCAACCCGCCCTCGCTTCGCTTCGGTTTTAGTAGTTTTACCCGCGTAGTTCCCGTCCCCGTGGGAATACCGGGATAAAATATAGCCTAGTTTACTCCCTGATATTATAGCTTTCCATTGGTGAAAGAATTTTTGAAATCGGTCCAGCCATTTTGAAGATTACCCGGAACAAACAGACAGACAAAAATTTTTAAATTGCTATTTTAGACATAGGTGTCGTGCAAATAACCGTGTGAGCATGAAAAAAGCCTATTATTTTGACATTACAAACAGACACTCCAATTTTATTTATTGGTATAGATGTGTAATACTCGTGTAAAGATCAGAAATCATTATTTAAAATCTCTGTTATCTCAACAACCATAAAGCAAATACTAAAAGCAGATACATTTCAGTGTACAATAATGCAAAACAACAAATCGAGTGACGCATCAAGTAGGTATATAAAAGGCACAAAATCGAAAGCTCTGAACGGAAATAGCATGAGTATCGCGCGATTAAGCGACTCTATAGCAATGAATAATATTTATTACTAGCAACCCGCCCTCGCTTCGCTTCGGTTATAGGTTATAGTCGTTTTACCCGCCTAGTTCCCGTACCCGTGGGAATACCGGGATAAAATATAGCCTAGTTTACGCCCTGATATTATAGCTTTCCATTGGTGAAAGAATTTTTGAAATCGGTCCAGCCATTTTGAAGATTACCCAGAACAAACAGACAGACAGACAGACAAAAATTTTTTAATTGCTATTTTAGGCATAGGTGTCGTGCAAATAACCGTGTGAGCATGAAAAAAGCCTATTATTTTGACATTACAAACAGACACTCCAATTTTATTTATTGGTATAGATTTAACAAACAATTTAAACACGATTCCGTGTGGTGACGGAGCAAGAATACAATTCACCACCTATCTTACCTATGGGGCCTTGAGTCTTCAACTGTACGTTTCCAGCGATCATTTCTACCACGTACATGCAAGCTTTGGAATGAATTGCCTGCTGCTGTTTCCCGTGCGCTATGACATGTGTTTCTTTAAACGAGGTTTATGAAGTGCGTTTTCTTCACGGTAAGCAACGGCCTAACTGTGCCCCTGGTATTGCAAAGGTCCATATGCGGCAGTATCACTTACAATCAAGTGGTGCTGCTTACTCGTTTGCCACCATCGGCAATAACAAATAAAGTCGGTTTACTGACGATAGTTGAACGTGACAACGTCATAAGAAAATACTGATGGAATGGTTTCATTTTTCAAAAGAAAATTTTAATTTTGTTTGATAGATATTTTGTATGGATCAAGCCTAATGGAACGCCTCAGAGCAAGGTAACGCCGCATACGTCATGTTTTTTCGTGTGTGCAGCCGGCTCTATCGAATTATAAAACGTTGTCACGTCAAAAGGGTTGGCGACGGATGTCAAGGAATGGCACAACGGCACCAGTGGTCGGTCCAATAGCAATGGGGAGGTAATACAGTAGGTTGTGGGGCCGCACGCCGCCCATCCATCACTCCGGATAGATTGGGCGGGGTGTGTCCAGACCGTAGCCTACCACAAAAAAGGTGTCGTAACAGAGGACCAAGGGATTAAATATACATATAACGTCTATGCAAGAAAGACTCGAAATAAAACCGTATACCAACCCGTGTGAGCAGAGTTGTACAATAAGTTAATTTATCTGCTGTTATGGAAGAGGCTCGTGCCCAGCAGTGGAACGTATATGAGCTGTAATGATGATAGTGAAGCCCTCTTGACGTCCCCGCCAAACTTTCTCTTACGTCGATTGGACAGTGATTTAAATCGCTGGCTGGATGCGTCAAGTTTTCAAAACATAATATCGAGGGTGCGGAATGGAAATTTGTCAGCCAGTTTTAGCGTTCTTAGTTTCTGTAAAGCACAGCGAGTTGATTATTCCACCATTGTAATTGTTATTTATAGAATACAATTCCCCATTCCCTATCTTGCCCGTAGATGTCGTAAAAGCCGACTAAGGGATATAATACGCATATAACATCTATGCAAGAGAATGAAAACTCTAAATGAAACCATATACCAATATATCTGACCAGCACGGTATGGATGTGAAAAAATAATCGAATATTAATCGATTATTTCTTTGTAATAATCGATTTTTAAAATCGATTATGAAAATAATACAAAATCGATTATTTTTAACTTAACATTAATCAATTATTTAAGTAAAAGTTTCCTAAAAAAAATGTTTAATACTATACTAGAAAATAAAGCTCACATTTTCTAAAAAAAAGGTTATCATAATCCTGTTGGGAGAAGAATCGATTATTTAATTAATCGATTTATTAAAGTACAAAAAATTGATTATTTAATTAATCGATTATGTTTCCTCTAAGTCACATCCCTACAGCACGGTACGTCAATTTCCCTTCCATTGTGAGGGAGGCCCGATCCCAACAGTGGGACGTATATGAGCTGAAATGATGATGAATTATTTAGTTGGTTATTGACAAAGAACGCTGATAATGTCACAGCTATCAACCGTTATTAAAATAAACCCACGCCCACCCATTCCAGTAATTGTGTACAATATTATTTGATACTCAAAGTAATCCTTTGAGAGCCACTATTCGTGTTATTGTAACATGTTTATTCGCCAACGCCATTGCAAATATCCATCCGTGTTATCGATGTAAAACGTTGATACTATTAGCAATACGATGTTAGGGTGTAACATCGAATGTATAAACAACAAAAAAAAAATTATCCTTGAAAATAATCATTTTAAGGATTATTATCAAATAATCTTAAATATCTGGTTGACCGAGCTTCGCTCGGAATATTTTTGTTGTATTTTTGTCGAATTTATTTAGATATATATATTAATAAAAAATAAAAATAAAATAATGAAAAAATATCAAAAATTACAAAAAGAGAATAATAATAACACCGAGATTCGATCCGACGCCGTTTGAATGTCAAAACAATACTAAAAGGAAACTGCACTACTTCCCAGCTGAGCTATCGTAACTCATGACATTGACGGCAAAATTTGAATTCATATTCTTTTAAAATTTAATGTCATTATATTGTTTTGCTAAAAACACTGACATAACAACATTTTTTATATATAAAACCTAGCTAGATCGATTTTTTGGCCTCGAAACCTCTAGTATGCCAAGTTGCATCAAAATCGTTGGTGCCGTTTCCGAGATCCTGAATATATATATACATATATACACTCATTTGCAAAAAAAACGGGCACCTAAGCAATGAACCATTTCAAATGTTAATATTTCTTTGTTTGATAATTATAGGTAGTTTTATCCACACAATTTGCTAAATTAATAAGAAAATAATCGTTTTCATCAGTATTTCATAAAATTTAGATACAATTTATGGGAAATAATGCTAAACCTCGCTAGTAGTGTATATTCGCTAGTAGTGCATATATGCTCATGAAGTAAAAATAAAAAAGTTTTTTTGTTTGTTTTTCTTTAATAAAGTAAAAGCAGATAAATGTTTAGTATCGAGTGTGACCCCCTCTAGCTAAAATCACAGCTTGAATTCGTCTGGGCATGCTAGCGAGTATATCCCGGATACTTGCTTGCGGAATACGTTCCCACTCCGCAGTAATCACATTCTTCAGCTCTCTGATGGTCTGCGGAGCCGGGTGTACTGATCTCACACGCCGTTTCAGAACGTCCCAGACATGCTCTATGGGATTGAGGTCGGGACTTCGAGCTGGCCAATCCAAACGACGAATGCCGACCTCTTGCACATACGCATTAACATCGCGGGATCGGTGGGCGCGAGCATTGTCGTCCATAAAAATCGAGTCTTCACCTAGAGCGGCCAATGCGGGTTGTGCATGAGAAATTAGAACTTCCGTTATGTATCGATGCCCAGTCAGTGAGCCGTTTTCAATGAAGACTAACTCTGTACGATCCATTGAATTTATTCCTGCCCAAAACATAACAGAGCCCCCACCATAAGGTGTGATTTCTTCGAAACATGCCTCTGCAAAGCGTTCTCCTTGTCTTCTTAGCACTCGCCGACGTCGATCTTCACCGAACAGAGATATCCTGGCTTCATCAGAGAACAAAACCCTATTCCAATCGTCTTGAGTCCATGATTCACAATTTCTAGCGAACCTAAGCCTGTGAACTCTGTGCTCACGGAGTAATTTGGGGCCGCGGGCCGGGCGGTGACTGCGTATATTGGCAGCGAGAAGCCTCCTCCTGACCGTCCATAGACTAATATGCACATTTCTTACTTCTTGGAGGTTGTTCTTAAGATCCACATACGAAGATTTGCGATTTCTCAATGCGCGACTCACAAGAAAACGATCATCCCGTGGTTGGGTACATGGTTTTCTTCCAGAACCAGGCCTTCTCTCGACGGAACCAGTCTCCTGATATCGCTGCCAGGTCCTTTGGACTGTCGAGCGACTAACATTTAGCCTCCTAGCCACGAAACATTGGCTGCAACCCTCTTCAAGCAGCGCGATAATTTTGGTAGCTTTTACCACTTTATCTACCATTTTTGATACAGCCAAACAGCATTAAATAAAGCTTTGACAGTCAAGGATATGAAATTAATCGATAAAAATTGAATAAAAGTTATGAAAGTCGATGTTAACTTCTGGAACTTCGCGCCAAAAATGTAGGATAAAAAGGGGTTTTCTGTAAAAATGAACATCAAATGAAAAATTGAATTTAGAACGTACTTTTTTAAATACCACAGCATTTTTAAAACCGGCCAGTAACGTGTACAAACGATTGAAACCTTTTTGGTATTGTATCTTTTTAAATATGAATGAAAATCAAAACCGCCCGTTTTTTTTGCAAATGAGTTTATATACAAGAATTGCTCATTTAAAGATATAAGATAAAAATGAAGTTATATGTGGTAGAAGCACACTGTAGAACAGGGGTTCCTAAACTTTTAAAGATAATAAAACACCAATGGAAATACTTTTAATTTTATGGAACCCTATATCAAATGATAATAAAACCGCGTATTGTCTCTGGCTACGTGCGCTGCTGTGCTGTAGTCAGGGCTGAATTCCTGCTAACTATTTATCTACTTACATAACAGTAATGAATTCTTCTCATCACTAATTTTGCGCTATTACAAAATAATATTTGTAAACGTAGTATTTAAGAACCAAATTAATAAAATGAAAAGCTATTTAATTTTGGCGGCACCCTGATGACTATTCTGCGGCACCCCTAGGTTCCGTGGAACATACTGGGAATCCCTGCTATAGAGAATCGTCTGTCTACAATTACGTCTGTGCAATTTATAATCTAGGCCCAAGAATCTCACTTCGGGAGAAATTCAAAGAAATAAATATTCTAACTGCTGTATCACAATATATATACGAAAATATATTATATGTCAAAAAATATCGCTAACTTTAAGAGATATTGTGACATTCATGAAATGAATACTCGTAATAAGGACAGATTAGTTGTACACACTACTCGTCTCCAAAAAGTTAACAAATCATTCATGGGGCAATGTATACGCTTTTACAATAGATTACCTAAAGATATCCTATGAAAAAGTTTAAAAAAGCCATCAAGAATAGACTTTGTAAAAAAGCTTATTATAAAATCTCGGATGATGATAATACAGATTGGTTGTGAGCAGCTCCTCATTCAGCAATTTCCTTGTTATTTTAAATATACTGTTTGTAAATGTACTTTTAACTTTTATTGTAAAGTGTAGCGTGTTTTGCCTAACGAATGTTTGTATTTTCAGCGTTTGTAACATATTATGGTGTTGGTCATGCTCACATAAGGATCTAATTGCGGTAGCTGCGTGGAGCCTCCATAGTGGTTGAGGGGAGTGATGGCTGCTCTAGTAGTTAACTCGTGATCGGGTGCCGCTTGTGGGATCTGGTCCAGCCATAATCGTTTAAATTATATTAAGTGTCTTGCGGTTCGAAGGGCATCACACTGGAGCTAGTTCTTACAAAACATGTACACAATTGTATAACTAGTAAGAAGAAAAAAATAAATAAAAATAATGACAAGCCCGCTGAGTTTCTTGCCGGATCTTCTCAGTAGCGGTCGCGTTCCGATCCGGTGGTAGTATATTTTTTTGGAAATTGTAAACCTGACAATATGTAAGTGCCCTCTCGGGGTTTATGCATAATAAAATAATTTAAATTTGAATACAGCCGCGAGCCGGTGCGGGGTAGTACCACATTAAGAAGATCTACATCCGAGTAGTATCAATTTGTTACAGCACTTCGTTTGGTGAGCGAGTGAGCCCTGGGTGGGCTATGGTAAGCGCACGCGCGGTCCGTTTCGTCCGGGGCGATGAAAGGACGGCGCGCGGGCCCATAACCAACCTGTACCCACGTCACCTCATTGTTGGGCCGACCATCGGAGCAGGGTGACTTGTCGTCAGTGGTCGGCCCGAAGCGAGAGCGAGGCCTCACGCAACAACCCAAGCAAATTTAAAAAAATATAGATTTTAAATTACATTTTTACTTATCTACATCTACACTAATATTATAAAGAGGAAAGATTTGTATTTTTGTATGTAACGAATAAACTCAAAAAGTACTGGACCGATTTTAAAAATTCTTTCACCATTGGAAAGCTATAATATCAGGGAGTAACATAGGCTACATTTTATCCCGGTATTCCCACGGGAACGGGCACTACGCGCGTAAGGCGACTGAATCCGAAGCGAAGCGAGGGCGGATTGCTAGTTAATTATATTTTTAACTTTTTTCTATTTTTTTAACTGTTATCAATATTATAAAACTTAAATTTTATTTATTTGTACAACTTTAGTATTTTCATCAAACATGACAAATCCCTAAACCAAACAACCAGACCTACTTTCGTATCTCATACTTTTCACGAAGGACAAAGGCCCTCGCAAAGACCTGCCGCCCGGGGCCTCGCAAAGAACTGCCGCCCGGAGCCTCGCAATGGGTAAGGCCGCCGCTGGGTTTAAGTATCACCGAACCTCATTACATGGATTCCCATTGCCATCACTTTCATTACCGTAGGCAGTGGCCTAGCAAAGGTCTATAAGTGGCAGTCTCACTTATCAAGTGTACTATTTGCTCATTTGCCACTTACAGCAATAATAATTTTAAAAAAATCACGCAGACCTCTCTGGTATCCTTACTAATATTATAAATGCGAAAGTTTGTTTGTTTGTTCATTACGCTTTCACGCTTAAACCATGGAACCGATTTTAATCTTTTCTTTCACCAATGAAAAGCTATAATATCAGGGATTAACATAGGCTATATTTTATCCCGGTATTCCCACAGGAACGGGAACTACGTGGTTAAGCGTTACGCGACTGAAACGGAAGCGAAGCGAGGACGGGTTGCTAGTCTATACCAAAAAATAAAATTGGAGTGTCTGTTTGTAATATCAAAATAATAGACTTTTTTCATGCTCACACGGTAATAGCGATTAAAAAGGTTTTGTCTGTCTGTCTGTTTGTTTCGGGTAATCTTCCAAACGGCTGGACCGATTTCAAAAATTCTTTCACCAATGGAAAGCTATAATATCAGGGTGTAAACTAGGCTATATTTTATCCCGGTACTCCCACGGGAACGGAAACTACGCGGATAAAACGACTAAAACCGAAGCGAAGCGAGGGCGGGTTGCTAGTCAGAAATAAAGATAAATCTCTTGATGAACACATATTCCAATAAATAAGAGAAGTTTAATAACCTACAGTCCTTTGAGTTTTAACTGTTCACAGAATTGCGGGCCCTATTTATTACGCCTACACATACATGTGAAAATTTCACGAATTAATTTAAAAGTTTTGTTACTGAATTTAAACAATATTATTTATTATTTAATAGTTATATCTCGTATCGGACGTCGCAGTGTAGGACGCCGCCCCACAAGGTGGACCGACGACCTGGTAAAGGTTGCTGGGCGTCGTTGGATGCAGGCGGCACAGGACCACACTTTGTGGCGTAACATGAGGTGGGCCTACGTCCAGCAGTGGACGGCGATAGGCTGAAATGATGAATGATAATGATGAGTTATATCTCTCGCTATCATCATCTCAGCTCATACACGTCCCATTGCTGGGCTCGAGCCTCCTTCACAATGGGAGGGAAATTGACCAACTATACCACGCTGGTGTGTTGATATAAGGTTTTATATCGACTTTTATTCTTTTGCATAGATATTATCTGCATATTATATCCCTTAGTCATCTATTACAATACCTAGAACTTGACTGTATTCTTACTTCGTCACCACGTGGATAATTGATTATTTGTAATTATTATAGATTGTTTGTCACGCATTTACCTTAACTACTCAATTGAATGTCTTCAAATTTCGCCTAAAGTTAATCTGGGTTGCGGCAAATTCTATAAATTACTTTTTGTGCATTCAATCGCCGAGAGATAAAAAATTGACAATATCTTTCCAAAGGCAAATCAACTGGCCTGTTACCCCTTCGAAGAATAAATAAAATAATTATATTTTTATATAGAACCTAAATCACTTTGATATAATTCTATACAAACTTTAATCACACAATTCTAATTAAATACAGCGTAGTAATTAATTTTAATATAATAAATTATATTATCACTTTTAACTAACGAGATTTCGTCGAAGCGTTAACATTCATAAGTCACAAAACGGTTATATTACAGAAGATTCATTGTTAATTAATCGTACTCGACAAAAACGGGTGGGTTTTAAGGCGCGTGTGTTTAAATTTCCCAGGAGTGTTTTGCCTACTTCCCTGTTGATAACTTAGCTTAAGATTTTTGCCAAACCTAAACAGGAATCACTCCTTATCTTGCCGTGGATGTCGTAAAAGACGAGTAAGGGATATAATAAGCATATGCAAGAGAAAGAAAACTCGAAATAAAACTCTATTATAGTAAGGTCAATTTCCCTTCTATTGTGGAGGACGCTCGAGCCCAACACCGAGCCCATAGCCCGCTGAGCGCGTACCTCCAAGCGCCAAGTTGGCGGGCCAACGGTACCAGACCTTGTCGTCAGTGATAAACTAAGTGTAACTTCGCTTGCATGAAATATCTAATTATTATCACTCCATGGGGACAAGCATTTATTTCCAATTGCTCAATTAATTTAGTGTAGAAAAATAATTATTTTATTTATAATGTCAATTTAGATTAACCTTGAGCTGAACGATGAACACATTGCATGGTCATGGCGTCGTGGGGATAGTAAAAGCCAGGGATCGCTAGGGAAGTGAGCTACAGTGCTCATATACGTAAATCATTAAATATGATCGTCGGCCTGCATTTGTACCTAACAAATATGGTAATTATGGCATTATTCTATGCAAGCCTCAAGTCCAACGGTGAAAATCGAAAGACAGATCAGCGTGATATAGTAGTTCAATTTTCCTCCTACTGTGAAGAAACCGTTTGGTGACGGAATAAGAATACAGGTCACCACAATGTATCTTGTTCGTGGGTGTCGTAAAAGACTAAGGGATATAATATGCATAAAAAGTCTATGCAAGACATGGAAAACTCAAAACGAAACCCTATAACACTTCTAACCAGCGTACATACATACATATATTCACGCCTTTTTCCCATAGGGGTAGGCGAAGACCACTTCCCTTCACTTGCTACGATCTTGACATACCACTTTCGCCTCCTCCACATTCATTAATCTCTTCATGCATGTTCTTCGGTTTAGGGTATTTCTAACCTGGCCTTTCTTAAGAACGTCCCCGATTTGATCGTGGAACGTCCGCCTTGGTCTTCCCCTTCTAACACTTCCGCTCAGATTCGCCTTATAAATTCTTCTTATTAATCTCCTTTCATTCATTCTTCCTACATGACCAAACCAACTTAACATACCTTTTTCAAACCTTGTCACTACATCAACATTCATACCACAACGTTCCCTGATTACACTGTTCTTCTTCTATCATCCAGTTTCACACCAATCATGCTCCTCAGCGCTCTCATTTCTTCAGCATTTATTCTACTTTCGTGTTTCTTCTGCCATATCCAGCTCTCACTTCCATACGTTAGGGTTGGTACAAGAACCCCCTATGCACAGCCAGGCGAGCCTTCTCAGACGGGACACTTCTTAACCAGCGTGGTATAATATATTAATTTTATGCCTGTTGTGGAGTAGACTCGGGCCTCATAGTGCGACGTAAATAAACTGTGATAATGTTGATGATGTGAAGGAAGTTCTTATCCAGCTGTGGGACATGTATAAAATGATATTATAATTATATCAAACCCTACACAAGTCTCTTGGAACTGTTACGACAAACAAAAAACAGACATACCAATACGCTAACTTTTAAATTTTTAATATTAATTTTACATATCTATAAGTCGCATAACGAAAATTTCCATGGAAATGAAATATGATGAAACTTTTTTAAATGTCAACTTTTTGTAAAACCAAATATGGCAAGTTTTTGCATTAAATCGCATCACCATACCGATGTGCCTTGATATGGTGCAAGTGTGATTACATATTCAAAGAGTAGGTATATAAAATAATTCTTGGTGATATTTCGCAACACATTTTTTTATATTTATACGGTTCACTATCCTTTTACTGCGCGTGTCTGCTGTGTTTATGCTAAGGGAAGAAATTATGTCTTTGCTAAGAGGGAAAGGGAAAAGGCAGTTTTTAAATTAAGCGCTTTTATATGGATATTATATTCTTTAAGTCTTTGACGACACCCACGAGCAAGAAAGGAGGGTGGTGATTTGTATTCTTACTCTGTAATCACACAGATGAGTTACATATTACAAAATTCTAAGAAATAGTATGATTCGTAAAAAAAATCCTTACTAATATTATAAATGCGAAAGTAAGTTTGTTTGTTTGTTACGCTTTCACGCTTAAACCACCGATTCGATTTCAAAAATTCTTTTACCAATGGAAAGCTATAATATCAGGGAGTAATAGGCTATATTTTATCGCGGTATTACCACGGAAACGAAAACTAAGCGGCGATTGAAACTGAAGCGAAGCGAGGGCGGGTTGCTAGTATGTTATAAATGCAAAATGAGCAAAGGGCTATTAAAAACTAGGATCGTACAATTTAGCCGGTTAAGCCGGCTAAAAAAGTTAGCTAACTAGCTGACGACTTCACCGGTTAACCTAGCTTAACACAGCTAATTACCTAACGGCTAACCAGCTTAACTACTAAGTAGGTAGTATCTACATGAAAAACTGGATAATCTTTTTAAAAAGATCCAAGTTGAGGGAAAACATATATGCATTTTACTCAAAGTCGTAAAAGAAAAGGCTACAAACGAAATACTTATTTACGTATCTAATATTTAAATCATTATCATCATCATCTCAGCCCCACTGGTCAGAGGTATTAAATTTAGGGTTTCATATCGAGTTCTACTCTTGCGTAGATATTACATCTTCATCTCTTAGTCATCTTTTATGATACTCACGGGTAAGATAGGGAGTGGTGAATTGAATTCTTACTCCGAATACTCCGTCACCACACGGAAAAGCGTAATATATACCTAGTAGGTTAATTTCTATTATTATTTTAAATCAAACTATGTACTTTACGGATTTTATCGCGTTTGTATTTGAATTTTGATTGCCCGACGTTTCGAACACTTTGCAGCGTTCATGGTCACGGGCGGATTAAGATGTCTCACGTCCAACGAGTCATCGTTATTGCAGAAAATTTATAATTATAGTCTATCTAATCTAAGAAGTGCATTTTGACAGATGTCAGAGTAAATTGTCTAGGTATGTGAACCAATTAATCGCTATCGAAAACATCCGATTTTAGTGAGAAATCGATATTGATTCTCTTTATTTAATAATCGGTTTATTTTTCTTTTCACAAAAACGAAATGGATAAATTAAATGCTAAATTAATATTAAATAAATTTAATTGTTTTAGCATAAAATCTATTCATCATATTTAGTAGGATTGGGTTAAGTAAAAACAAAAACTGGATTCGAAAATAGTTATTTATTCAATTTCACTACTATTACTTGAAGTATCGTCGTCGCGAACAATACAATTTACAATTCAGCCATTGAAGGACAATGTAGAATCACGGTTTTGTTTCAATACGAATATTTTGAGAATTTAGTCTATTCGATTAATTACTTAATTCTAATATTTTTACCGATTTTTTGGATATTCGTGAATTGGAAGTGGTCAAGCACTACTGTTTAGAACGTCATGACGTGATATTGTAACATCGGTAATAACAACTACTGTTTTACATGTTGCTTCTATTTTAAATTGGTTTTACGAGTTTCATCATTAAATTATTGTACAAGAAAGTTACCCTCAACGTTAATTATATAAATAACTTAATAGTTCTTTAAAATTTAAGATTTATTGTTTGCGATCATGTGTATACGTTTGGCCAAAGTTATTGTGTATTAAAAAATGCGAAACGTCAAAATGCACTTCTTAGATTAGATGAACTATAGTTATTAAATATTGACCCACATTTTGAAACAAATTTATTGCCAGTGTAAGAAGCAAATGATTCTATATGAAAAAATTAAATTGTTTATGGTTAGTAATTATTTAACATTAAAATTAAAAGTAATTATATTTTAAAACCTAACAATCTAGTATACTACCACCGGATCGGCACACGACCACACTGAGAAAGATCTGGCAAGAAAACTCAGGTGACATGATGCTAAATTAATATATTTTTTTAATATTATTTAAATATGGCACTAAATTATTTAAATATGAAACTAAAACTTCTGCTCCAAAACTGTTACGTGGCATACAATTGTATGAAGTAATAAGTTCATTAGAAATCGTTCAATTGTTCACTTGTAACCTTGACATATACAAAATATAATAGTGAATAAGCCCTTCGCTCTTTAATACGTACATGAAAGTATACTTTGAATATGACTCGTTAAAGAATGACATTTATGTTTTATCTAGCGACCCGCTCCTCGCTTCGCATCGATTCCAGCCGCTTTGCCGAATTTTAAATCTACATTAACTTCTAAGATATGATCTCGGGTTTAAGTCCCGGATCGGGCAAAATTTTATGGTTTACTGAGAGGGAAAGACGGAAAAACAGTCCGTGTGGTGATGGAGTAACCGGAACCGATGCCACGTTACTAAAAAGTTATAGCCGATAACTCATGAAATAATAGGAACTTTGAAAAATTCTTCTAATGGCATCTATATATAATTACGTGAAGCAAAAACTGTACCCTTTTATATGAAAATTTCGTGAATGAACAAGCATGAAATTTGGCACAGTTGAAGTATATAATGAGGAGAAGTGCATAAAACTGAAATTTCATATAATAATGGATTAGAAATACATTAAATTCACTAAAAAAGGCATTACGCACACTACAACGCAATCGCTACACACACACATACACACCAACTCTTATACACTTTTGTTTACAGTTAAAATCTCTGAACAAACCGAATATCAAATAATCTTATATCTTTAAACGAGCAATTCTTATATATATATATATATAAAATTTAATGTCATTTATTGTTATGCTAAAAACACCGACAAAAGAACATTTTCTATAAATAAAACCTAGCTAGATCGATTTTTTGGACCCGAATCCTCAGTATGCCAAGTTTCAACACAATCGTTGAAGCCGTTTCCGAGTTTCCGAGATCCTGAATATATATATATATATCCTGAATATATATATATATATATATATATATATAATAGACTGCACAGATGGCGTAGTGGTTAATGCTAGTGACCTACAGCGCCAGTGTCGGGGGTTCGAATCCCACGCAGGACAACACTTTGTGCGATCCACAAATTGTTGTTCTGAGTCTGGATGTAATTTGTGTTCGTTAATTATATGTGTATGTATTTCTCGCGGAAACGCAATGAGTTTCAAAAAAATTAAAAACTGTACGAATGGCGGCGATGTGGTTCGCGACACGTCACGTCTCGTTTCCGTCGGGGGCGAAAAGTGGCCCACAGAGAACCGCTTTGCTACGCTGAATATGTCAAAAGATCGTAGCAGGTGGAGGGCAGTGGACTCTGCCTAACCCTATGGGAAAAAGGCGTGAATATATAAAAAAAAAAAAAAAAAAAAAAAAAAAAAAAAATATATATATATATTCAAGATCTCGAAATTTTACATTAAATTTTAAAAGAATATGAATTCAAATTTCGTTGTAAATGTCAAGAGATACGGCAGCTCAGTTGGGAGACGGCCGATTTTAATTTTGAGTTTTGTAGCATCCAAACAGCGTCGGTTCGAATCTCGGTGTTATTATTATTCTCTTTTTGTAATTTTTTTATATAATTTTTATTTTTTATTAATATATATCTAAATAAATTCTACAAAAATATTCCGAGCGAAGCTCGGTCAACCTGATATTCATAATTATGGTGACAATGTCTAATAGGCATTTGTACTTAGTACTTTATATTAATATATAATCATCATTCAAAAATACATACAACCCTAGATTTTCACCCTTCTCCGATCAACCCCTATTTTTCATTTGTTAATTATAAACTTTAATTTTTTGATTTCAAGGAGAATTCCTTTTATTTTATTAGAACAGAAGAACTGTTGGGTCAGCTGGTAATTTTATATAATATGCGTAATACTAGCGCAAACATAAGAAAACATTTAAAAAATGTTACAACTAACCTAACATAATTATTCAACACGCTCATCCATAAACAATCACAATTACTATGCGTAACTTTTTTTATTGTCGATAATAGCTCATTCATCATATGTAAATGTATGTTAGGTATTTGTAACGTGAGAATTTGTTAAAAAAAAACAATTAATACACATGTGTTGATAAACATCGCTAATTTGTTAAGTCGTTCAATTAATTTGTTTAACTTTTTAACACTTACAAAAGAATGATAAGGGCTTAGAATAATAACATATAGAAGGTAAGTCCGTGCACAAAAAATGAAGCATTTTAATTGGAGGCTAATGGAACTTACGCCGGCACCGTTCCATAGTATATACATTTGAATAACATAAAAAGTGAAAACTAAAAAAATTGCCACGATTTATGTTAATAAAAACAAAATTTGATTTCATAATTTGTATAGTGTTGTGCGTGTGTACGTGTGTAATCGCCAGCGCGCATGTAATGTTTTTGGCTTCATGTTTTTGATCGCTCGAAGTACCGACACTATCCTTCTATACGTTATTATTCTAAGGATAAGGGATTTTTTGATAGCTTCTGTCATCATTTTTTTTTTATTGCCGATGGTGGCAAACGAGCAAGCAGCACATTTGATAGTAAGTAAAGTGATACTGCCGCACATGGACCTTTGCAATATTAGGGGCACAGCTGGGCCGTTGTCTACCGTAAAGAAAAAGAGAGCTTTTTCTTTAAAGAAGGACATATCAAAGCGCTCGGGAAACACAGCAGCAGGTAGATCATTCCAGAGCCTGAACGTACATGGGTGAATTGATCGCTGGAAACGTACAGTTGAAGACCGTAACGTTTCCAGGTGAAATGGATGAACCTTGCTGCGGTGTCAAGTGGTACGTTGGTAAAACGGTGACGGTGGTACCAAGTCAAACAGTTCCTCGGAGCACTCCCCATGAAAGAGCCGGTAGAGTACACAGAGTGACCCAAAGTCTCTCCTCCGCAGCTCATATGTATGGTCACGGAGTAAGAATACAATTCACCGATTAAATATGCAGCATTATTTTTTTTCATCATTTCAACCTAACGCCGTCCATTGCTGGACGCAGGCCTCCCTTATGTTACGCCACAAAGTGCGGTCCTGTGCCGCCTGCATCCAACTACACCCAGCAACTTTCACCAGGTCGGCGGTCCGCCTTTGACGGATTATGTACAAATAAAAACGCGGCAAAATTCGTAAAAATAATTTTACCTATTTATAATGTAATAATCACGTAAACATAAGAAATCGTTACGCATATAACATCTATGCAAGAGAAAGTAAATTCGAAACAAAACCCTATACCAACCACCTGTCTGACCAGCACGGTCAATTTCCCTCCTATGACGGAATAAGAATACAATTCACCACCCCCTTTATGACAAGTTATGACACCCAGAGGCAAGAGTCCGTGGGTGTCATAACCGACGACTAAGGGATACAATATGCATATAACATCTATATATGAGAAGGTAAACTAGAAATAAAACCTTATGCAAACACATTTGACCAGCACGGTATAGGTGTGGTGGTCAATTTACCTCCCATAGAAGAAGCATGAGCGTAGCAGGACATCTAAGGGCTGTTATGATGATGATGAACATACAGGTACTTATCGATTTCTGAATATTATTGTTATTAATAAACTACCTAGTTGTGACGTCATTCGCCTGTAAATAACGTTTAAATTATCTAGTCATAGTCACAGTATGTAAAATAAGTGTAATTGACGGTAATTGTGTGTCCGCTTGTACGGGATGTGAACATTATTTGTTATAATTTGGGATGTTTGGTATGATAGGAGTGTATACATTGACATGCCATGTTATTTATGGTTCAACCTTGATATATGTGATACGACCGGTTATCCCATTATACGGGGTAGACACACCAAAACAGGGACATTAATTGGTCAGCAATAAAATTTATCATCATCATTCAGCCTATCGCCGTCCACTGCTGGATATAGGCCGCATGTTTCACCACAAAGTGCTGTCCTGTGCCACCTGCATCCAACGACCAATAACCGAGTAACGTTCACAAGGTCGTCAGTCCACTTAGTGGAGGGGTGTCCTACACTATGTCGTCCGGTACGTGGTCGCGACTCGAGAACTGTCGGTTCGTTTATTACTATTCATTAATAACACCGGCACACAAAAAAAAAGTGGAATGTACTTTGGACCGGACCTACCTACCAACATGTTTTTTGACCCGCTGAATCTGAATTTCAAGTCCGTTTGGCCCGGTCACCCTCCAGTTTTGAGTAAAATGCAAAAATCCTCAAAAAAATTGCAAAATATTGCAGTCACAGCAATGAAAAACTTTTTGTGGACCCGGATCACGTATGATTTTTGTGTATTTCAAATAACTGAATCTAAATCTAAAAGTTAATTAGCCCGGTGAACCGTCCAAATTTGAAAAAAAAATGAAAACCCCAAAAAAATTGTAATAAATCATGAAAAATTGAAGTTTTTGAAATAAAAACTTTTTTGGACTCAGCTTGAGTATGATTTTCATGTATTTTGTTCCGCTGAAGTTTTCTTGCCCCGTTAACGTTTTAAAATTAAAAAAAAATCTCAAAAAACCAAAAAAATCGGGCAAATTGCAATTAAAAATATGTAAAAAAAATCTATAAAACATGATTAAATACTTTTCCTGTATTTTTTCACGCATAAAATATTAATTTCTTAACTTGTATTTACGTGATCCGGGTCCACAAACATTTTTTCATTGATAGCAATGGTCAAAAAACATGTTGGTAGGTAGGTCCGGTCCAAAGTACATTCCACTTTTTTTTTTGTGTGCCGGTGTAATTATAAATGAGAATGTGAGTTTGTTTATTAGGCTTGCACGCTTTAACTACCCGATTGATAGTCTAGAAATTCCATTTTAACATTGCCAGCGATGTAGAGAAGGCTATAGCTTAGATTACATTAAAGAAAAAAATACTGTTCTCGGAGGCTAGAAAATTAATATTTAACGAGAATCCTGAGCATAATTAGCACTGAATATATATTTTTTTAAGAGAGACTTCATCATTTCAGCCTATATACGTCCCACTGGGTTCGAGCCTCTTCCGCTGTGGAAGGGAAATTGATCTACTATACCATGCTAATAGAACGTGAGTTTCCTTCTCTTGCACAGATTTTTTAAGCATATTATATCCCTTAGTAGTCTTTTACGATACCCACGGGCAAGATAAAGATGAATTGTATTCTTATTCCGCCAACACAAGGATAAGGGGAGAAGCGTCACAAACATGCAATTAAAAGACAAATTCCAGTGATAATCATATGAACCCACAAAGAAATGTCATTCATGTCGAGCCATCATACATTCGGCACAGCAAGTCCTTATTAAACCAATACGCGATACCTATATATATATATACTTACTGTATTTTATATACAGTATACGGAGAAACGTGTTTTTGACGTTTATTTCTTTTTCGTAATTATTAAAAACTATAATCCTGCCAGTGTTAATTTTTTTACGATGGCACACTTGGTACGTTTTTTTTTAAAGTTCGAGAACAATTATATCAAGATTCTCGAAGGAGGCAATAGCCATAACAAGAGGTTGAAGTAGAGAAAGAACTAGAAAAATATTGTCAATATTGCCAATTAATATGGTCAAGGGCTTAGAATAATAACGTATAGAAGGATAGTGTCAGTACTTCGAACTTTAAAAATTTGAATCTAATAATACTAATGGCGGGCAGACGATTACACACGTACACACGGAAACCACTATACATATTATGAAATCAAATTTTGTTTTTATTAATATAAATCGTCGAAATACTTTTAAAAGTAATGTTAAAAACCTTTTTATGTTTTTCAAATGTGTTGTGGCACCATTTGAATGCAAAAGCCGTCATAATTACCTAATTATTTTTTAAGAATTGCGTACGTTCGTGCAGTGCAATGACTTGTACATTACGGGACTGTTCCGGCGTAGGCTCCATTAGGCTCTAATTGAAATGCCTCACTTTTTGTGCGTGGACTTACCTTCTATATGTTATTATTCTAAGGGTCAAGGGTATCCCCAATGCATTATTAGCCAAGCCCACTTTCAGATTACACAATGATATATGCTTCAACATAATCAAAAACAACGCGTTATTATGAATAAATTATTTGCAATCCACCTTGAGGGAACCAGTTCAGGATGGATGTCATGTGCCCCAGATATGTGAGGCATTATTTGAATTTGTAATCTTTAACATCATTCTATTTTTTTTTATGTGGTGACGGAATAAGAATACAATTTTCACGCCAGTAGGTGTCGTAAAAGACGACTAAAGGATTTAATATGCCTATAATACTAATCCAATATTGATTTCTAATTTTGCCGCGAGTATTACACATTTTAAATAAAACTATAATCCGTAAAATAGGTTTATATATTATACGGATAAAATCCGTAGTTTTATATGCAATAAGCGAAAAACTTGAAATGAAACCATATATCATACATACATACATATATTCACGCCTCTTTCCTATAGGGATAGGCAGAGACTACTTCCCTCCACTTGCTACGATCTTGACATACCACTTTCGCCTCCTCCACATTCATTAATATCCTCATGCATATTCTTCCGTTTAGGGTACTTCTAACCTGGCCTTTCTTAAGAACGTCCCCGATTTGATCGTGGAATGTCCGCCTTGGTCTTTCCCTTCTAACACTTCCGCTCAGATTCGCCTTATAAATTCTTCTTGTTAATCTCCTTTCATTCATTCTCTCTACATGACCAAACCAACTTAACATACCTTTCTCAATTCTTGTCACTACATCAACATTCATACCACAACATTCCCTGATTACACTGTTCTTATATTCATATATCAATCTGCCTTACCAGCACGGTACAGCGGACATGTATTGCCCCTATTGTGGAGGAGGTTCAAGTCCAACAGTGGAATGTATATGAGCGCAGATGATGATTATGAGTTTATATCTAATTATCAGCCTATATTTACTTGACTTAGGCGAGATAGGATAATGTCACAATGCATGTTAAGCAAGTCAGGGATTAGTTTGGTATAATAAATTTCCTGAGTTTGGTATAATAAATTTCCTGGAAGTATGCTGCTTAATGATGAGTTCGATATATCAAAACGTAACTTATATCGGATATGTGTTAGATATCATACCATATCGATATCTATATCAATGTAGCCGATATCACAAAAACCGTATCGAGTCAAAACTTTTACTAACATGCGAGAACTATTAAGTCAAAACTTAAAACTATATCGATACGAACAAAACACAAACTACACAAACGATATTGAGATATGAACCATATTCGTTCCTCTTGTTCTAAGTATATATTCTTTTATTAGTATAAAAGAGATGAAAAGAATATGAAATAACTTTAGCCATGTTTGCGTGGTTAATATATCTTACTATACTATACTCGTTCCAACCATTTATTTTACTTTTGGCAGGTCGAATTCTGATCAATTAGTGTTGTACCAATGTATTACGGATACTATGTTTTGTAATAATCGATTTTAGTCAGGAAGAACTTTTAATCGATTTAACACGGATATTTTATTTTTGCTTAAATACATATTTCATATTATTTAAAAACTTCACTTCTGTAAATATATTTGTTATTTGGGCACATTAATTTTTGCATACCCACTAATTCAGTCCTCCCAAAATATTTTACTTTGTACTTTGCAAAATAAAAAATAACTACTTTATGAAGCATTTTTCCATTAAACGGGGTCCGCTGCTCCAAACTTTACTTAGAGACAATGGCGCCCTCGTCTAGGTAGTAAATCACTAATTTTCTCATCCAGCCTACCCTTTTTTTTAAGCCGAATTGGCAACACTGAACGGCGCGCCGGCGACGCCATTTTGTTGTGTTGTCTGTCACTCGCAACAAGACTCCCGTGCTAGTCACGTTTCTGTTCGCTGAATGCTCTTTCATATTTTTCATACGCTGTGTTGAGTATTTATATTCCACCGTATTGATTTCATTGTTCTTACTTTGATTGAGTTGAGCGTATCGTTCCTCCCAGTAAGATTTTACTTGCAAAATGCCGAAAGGTATGGTGCTTAAAGGACAATCCAGAGAGTTAGTGCTGCGGCTTCGTGAATTTTTTGAAAAGGAAAGTCGCAATGGCGGATTCCTTATACCAGTAACCCAAGTTAGAGACCGTGTTGTAGCAGCATTAGGTATTAGTGCTCCAACGGTGGCGAAAATCACTAAAGAAGCCTATGGTAGTAGTGGTATTGAACAGAACAGAAGCTATCTACGCCTAAGAAAAAACGTCAGCCCCGTAAAGTGACAGCAATTGACAGTTTTGATACTGATGCTATTCGTCGTCATATATACAATTATTACACAAGCAAAGAGATTCCTACTTTGAAAAAATTAGTAGCGTCTCTACGAAATTGTGGCTTGTTTCGTGGTCAAAAATCTTCTTTGTCAAAGGTGCTGCACCAAATCGGGTTCTTGTAAAAGAAATCCGACAAAAGAAAAATTTTAATGGAACGTCGTGATATAGCCTTGTCTCGCTGTGAATTTTTAAGACAAGCGAAGAAAATAGAAGACTGGTCGAATGTCGTTTTCACAGATGAAACTTGGCTCAATGCCAATCATTCCATATCAAAAGGTTGGACTGACGATACTGCTGCTTCTACTTCTGCAGTGCCAATGGGGAAAGGTGAACGCCTCATCATTTGCCATGCGGGAACTACAAAGGGATTTGTACCAGACGCTCTGTTAGCGTTCAAATAAAAAAAAAACAGGAGACTGTCATGAGGAGATGAATGCGGACGTGTATGAAAAATGGTTCAGAGAAATGCTTACATCACTTGAAGAGCCATCAACAATATTTATTGATAATGCACCCTATCACTCTCGCCAAATTAATAAAATGCCAACACAGGCCAACAAAAAACACGAGATTATAAACTGGCTTCGTGATAATGGGGAAGATGTGGACGAATCCCTACTAAAAGTAGAATTACTTAAAATATTAAAAAGTAAAAAGCAGCCAAAACGATATGTCATCGACGAAATGGCAGCAGAATATGGGCATGTTGTAATCAGAATTCCTCCGTACCACTGTCAATATAATCCAATTGAAATGATCTGGGCACAAGTCAAAGGACACGCCGCAAGAAACAATACAACTCCTCCTTTCACAGCAAATAAAATGCTTGAACTTTTAAAAAACGCATGTGCTAGTGTGACGCCTGAAAACTGGGCGAGTGTCGTCAACAAGACAAAAAATATAATATTCTCTGATTGGGTTCGGGAAATTGAATTTGACAACATACCTACACAAGAGTTAATAATAAACACTGCAGATGATTCAAGCGACGATTCGAGTTCGTATGAAGAATCCGACGATTCGTTATAATAAAATAATATTAAAATATTTTGGTTGTTTTATTTCATGTTATAGGTATGATGAGAAGATTTTTATATCTCCCTGATACAATTTTAACGTGTTGTCTATTACAACAATTCAAAACTCAGTTGTCAACTGACTTAACTGCAAATAATTGTAATCGATTATTTGCGATTCATTAGTTTGCACCGAATACTTTTGATCCTGTCACTAGATGCGATAGAACGTAACTTTTTTTATAACGGAAATGAATTATCACTTAAATTTTATGAATAGAGCTATTTACGGCATATTAATGTATTTAGTGGGTAATAATTAAGATATATAAATATTATTGGGCAGTTTATATATTTCTCTGTTCACTCGTTTCAAAGTTAATAATTGCGTATAATGAAACAGTTACGTCCTAAAGCATGTGTCAAAAGAAAAATAAATGGTTGGAACGAGTATAGCAATAAGGTTTAGTTTCTATTGTATAGTTATAGTTATGATAACGTTTCTGGCGGCAAGGGCTACTCGATATTAGTGAGACACTTACTCTACAAAATGGAACTAAATATCGAAGTTATAAGGATGAATTTGAGTTGTTACAATATAGACACAGTACTGTAGGTAATAATAATAATTGTTGTTGTTTCGTGCATTATTTTGATTTGAAAAACAAATTTTGTGTTGTTTGTGATAGTTTTTAATTGCATTATATATAATCATTGTAAATATGTCAATTTTTAAATGCGTCAGAGAAGTAATCTCAGTTAACAATTTTTAACATTTACTAGTCAAAAACTTTTCTGTTAGTCCTAAGCCTAATAAAGCATGAAGGGCAATCGCCGTAGTTACAATTAGCTAATTGTTAAATAACTTTAGGTAAATACCTATACCTAAGAACTGCATCGATGTATCGCTGACAGCTTAACTGTAAATGTGAGAGTTTGTGTTAGTTCGCATTCATAGTTAGTTTGCTCATTTTGATATCAATGTTAACGTTTCAAAACTGTACTACTGATATCGATATAAGAAAACCGTTTTCGATATCGATATGCAAACTGTATATCGGATACATAACCGTTTGTGGCACAAACCAAAAACGCCCATATCTAATGCTGCTCCCACCCGCCTACTAAGCACTTGGTCAAGTAGCCTATAAGAAAATTATTAAGAAGTAACTTTAGAATTGATGTTATAAAATTATCAGACTGTATTTTATAAAGCAGCTTTAAATCATCATTTCAGCCTATCGCAGCGAAACTGCTGGACGTAGGCCTCCGTCATCTTATGCCACAAAGTGCGGTCCTGTGCCTCCTGTATCCAACGACGCCCAGCAACTTTCACCAAGTTGTCGGTCTACCTAGTCGGGGGACGTTCTACACTGCGTCGTCCAATACGTGGTCGCCACTCGAGAACCTTTCTTCCCCAGCGGTTGTCGGTTCGTCAAGCGATGTGGCCTGCCTACTGCCACATTCAGGGTGCTAATTCTTCGTGTTATGTCAGTTACACCCGTTCTTCTGCGGATTGCCATATTGCGGATTCTATCTCGCAGAGAAATCCCAAGCATAACCCGTTCCATAGCACGCTGAGCGACTTTGAGTCTTGTTATGAGGCCTACATATTTACACAGCTTTGAATATTAAACAACAAAATTATGTTTGCTGACTTGACAATCTAACATATTTTTATTGCTCACTATTACATTTAGTTTGTGCATCAATTCATTGACAGTCTTCTCATTTTGATGTAATGAAGGTTATCACTTCACTGTGATACATTAAATCTTCTTTAAGCAGTCACCGATAATGTATCAAAACTTAGCAATAAAAAATATCACAAATTGATAAATATTATTGCAATATTATAGACTTTTCTAATCTTTATTGTGCTTCAGATAGAAGACTATCTTTGGTTAATCTACATTTGGATAAATATTGGACTTGATTTGAACCGATAATCTGTCAAGTGCGATAAGAGAGTAAGAATAATAAAAGAAATGTCACCACTCCTTCTAACATGGGTATCATGAGGGAAAGGCACCGAAGCAAATAAGATCACTACAAAATAAAGAAATTAAAAAAACAATCATATCCCTACATCACATATAATTTTACCAACAAAGAGACACTGTAAAAATATGCTTACAATATTAATACATTATCACATAATTCAGAGCATAAAGAGATAAACATTAAATTACATTAGTCCTTAATAGCTGAATAACTATAAAAATCAGCGTTCTATCATCATCATCTCAGGTTATACAGATTCCACTGCCGAGTTCAAGCCTCCCACTAATAGGAGGGAATTTGATCTAATGTAGCATGATGGTCAAACCTGTTGTTATAGTTTTATTTTAAATTTTCTTTCTCTTGCGTAGATCCTATCCTACTAACATTATAAACGGGAAAGTTGGTGAGTATGTGAAGATGTTCGTTGCTCTTTCACGCAAAATATAATGAGAGGATTTTGATGAAATTTCACAATAATATAGCTTACATATCAGAATAACACATAGGCTATAATTTAGCCCAATATTCCCACAGCAAGAGGAACTGCGGGTGAAACTGCAGGGCACTACTAGTATATGCATATTATATCCCTTAATCGTCTTTTAATTATGACACCCATGGGTAAGATAGGGGAGATTAAATTGTATTCTTACCCGGTCACACAGAAATATCAAAATATATTTTAGAATTAATTGCAAATATTTTGTTCAGAAAAATTGGTAAAACTGACAGAATTGAAAAGAAAAAGAAACAGCCAAATTGTACTATACTGTAATGAGATATTGCTCACAGCATAATTTCTTAGTCAAAAAGATTGTCAAAGAAATAACTTAGTCACATGTTCCAACCAATGCTTCTAAGTAATGTATGAGTCATTTAAAATATTGCACAAAATAGCTTAAACATTGTCATGTCATAGGTATAAAATTATTCCATTACTTCACTAATGAATTTATTCAGGTCAAGGTTTAACATGCAGTTTGTTATATTTATTATGAATTAATTAGATCTTGTTTCATATTTAATTGAAAATGTTTAAATATTGACTTATTAAACATGTAAAACGTGTTTGTATGTACCACAAAGAGAAGGAAAACTCAAAATAAAACCAGTGTGGCAGTTTGTTAAGATATGTTTTAAATCAGCATGTCCATGCGTTGGGCAAGGCCTGTAACAGTTTCCTATGGTACAACAACAAGTCACTTTTCTCTATTTAGTTTTAAGCTATAAATGAAATAAAATCATTCTTATTACTTGGAAATATTATTTTCTGTGATAATAAATTTTCAGAACAAGAGTACTAGAGTTCCTACAAGCCAGTATCACATGCATCAGAGGAGATGCTTATCTAACATAAGCAATAAAGATCAATAACATCTGTTTTTTAGAACTGCTTGGAGACTTTTAAGCATGTAAAAATTATTGCCACAAAATATGGCAGTTAAAATTATTAATTTATTCAAATTATTATTCATGATGATGATGTCATCAAAGTAAATAAAAAAAGGCTTTCTTTTAAGTTGTAATAAGTCTCAATGTTATGACTCAATCAAAATCTATGTAATTATTGCCAAATCTTATCCTTTTATCAGAGGAAATATATTAAATGTCTTATCTATAACTGATAAGTAATTTCTTGTAATATTTATTGCATTACCATATATATCACTAATGTTTATTTTTGGGCGGTAATAACGGGAGGGTGTGTATTATTAGTCATATGTATTCAGAACACCCTTCCTGGGGGTCCAGACACCCCAATTTGGCGAAACATTACGCATAGATATATATATACGGACGACCCCTTCAATAAACTACGCTTCGATTTAACATATTAACACTAAACTCTAAAATAATTACTTATAACGCCTAAATAGACAAATTATAAGATATGCTTGCGGACTTTTAAAATTCAAACGAAAAATCGATATGAAAATAAACTGTACAAATTTTCTGATGATACATGAAAAAAAATAGACAAGACGTATTATTTTTCAGTCTATATTTACGATGTCATTCATAAATGTATGGAATTACGATCTTATAATCAACTAATCGATGAACCTTAGGACCGCACGCCCGTGCAGTGTTTACGTTCTTTATGTGTGAAAATAAAGTCACAAAAGGAAAAAGGAAGGCAGATGCGCTACTAAATTTTAATAAAGATATAAATAGATTCCTATGTGTAAGATTATTTATCTAATTATTTATTTGTTTTGCTAACGAAAGCTCTGGTGCGATGAACTTTCAAACGTTATACATACCTCATTTTGACGCTCTTATCCTTTGTCGTGACAAATCCGTATGCACTACTGCACAGCACGAAACAATTGTTCACTTATAAACTGCATATTTCCACAAACACAAACGGACATTTCCGCATTATCGACTGGCGTATACGGCTGGGGCAATTTTGGTAGCCATTTTTGTCAAAAATCCACTTTTTTTTTACGTCCCGATTCCAGATTTCGGCAAACTACGAGCAAGATGACGCTAGCGCCGCACCGTAACAACGAATGAAAATTATGTGGAACATTGAACCGGCAGGACCAGACAATCGCAAATCTTGGAATAGTGATGTCCGATTCACACTTTAGATTTAGTATCAGCTTTTGTGGTATGCTCTACCACTTTAGCTTATTATTATCTGTGAACGATCGAAAGCTTCTTGCGATCTCCTGCATTGTTTGGAAAAATACATAGTTTTCATGTCACGCTTTTAAATTGTATACTTCACTATTTTATGGTGTTGTTTTAAATAAATTTGTTGACAGTTCAGGCAATGTAATACAGAGAAAGTGCTGAAATGGTTTGAATATAAACTTAAGTAACTGTAAAACGATTAACAGTATAATACATACTTTAAAATCTACAGCGTAGGCTAGATATGACTTTCAGTTGGAATTTATCTTGTGATGATCACATATTATATTCAATATGTATGTTAGTGTTTTAATGTATTAAACGAATGCCAATACAATAAAAGAAGAATTAGCCTAGACTTGCCTAGGTTTTGGCGGAACTGAATGTGTTAACGATGATCGTTCCTCACAAGCATCGTTTACAGTTCTCAAATATTCACTTATTTCAGGAATTCCTATCATGATTTCCTATCAGGAAAAATCAGTGAATGTTTTGCATATATTTAACAAAGAAAAAGTCAATTATATACGGACTGCTTGAATCTAAAAAGATACTACTGCTAGGTACTGATTATATTTTTATTAAATTTTTTTAAGAGAAATCTTCTTTAGGCATATTATTAACTTAGTGGATATTAAATGAAACTGAACCGCCATTCTCAGCACTGTAACGCTACTTCGAGTAAATAAGGAGGAAAAAAACCTAAAATAAATAATCTTAAACTTTAAAAATATTAGTTTAGAAGCTCTTTCTACATGCAGTTTCATCACATCCGTATTCGTGAATATTTGATATGAATATTCACATCCACATTTGCGAATCTAACACTCACTTATCTCTCAAATGTTAAACTGTGTCTTTCTATCATATTCCATATTTAAGTGTTGTAAAGTGTTATATTGTATAATTATGGTAGAATTTTTTGTAATGTTATACAGAAAAATTGATAAAGGTAAGTAAAAATGATATAGCAGCTAATTTTCTTTATTTAGAAAATAATTATATTTGAAAGTATTCATCTACGATAACTTTATTTAAGTTAGCTATTAAATATTTATGTTGATAGCTAAAAATACAATGCATTACAATTTACATGCCATTGCCCTTTCCTTTCATGGACATGCAATAAAAGATACTTACGAGACGTACAAGTGTATGTACGATCAGTGTGTATAACCATAGATGGCATGAAGACATGGTCCCTAACTACCTTTTTATAAAACATGGTCTAAGTTATGGTTTAAACCTAGACTAAGAATTCTAGTTTTGTTTACCTGATTTAATACCGGCACTTTAGTTAGTCTGTTTTTAATAAGGCTGTAAATGTTGACTCACAGTTGCTCAGAATGCTATGGAGATTCTATAGTCGGGATTTCTTCAATTTCAATTGGATCGAGATAACAGAAGTCGGTAGAAGAACGGATGTAACCGATATAGCACGATGAATTAGTATACTGAAGTGGCAATGCGCAGGCCATATCACTCGCTAAACTAACAACCAGCGGCGAAGTAAGATTCTTGAGTGCCGATCACGTATCGCATGACACAGTGTAGGACGTTTAGGTGGATCGGTGACTTAGTGAAAATTGTTGGAAGTCATTGGATGCGCGGGCTGCACAGGAGCACACTTTATGATGAAATATCAGGGGGACTTATATCCAGTTACGGACGACAAAGGGCTGAATGATGATGATGATTAAACGTAAACAAATGACGATATTATAAGAAGAGGACATTTCCAAATAAAAACCAAACGTCAACCTGTTTGACTGATGTAGTAAGCCACTTTCGCTCCTCCAAAACGAGAACTTAACATCTAGATTATACTGATGACAACATCCGTATTAACAGTTTTAGCGTGTCAGTGAAATTGACGATTTGTCATACCAACAGGCAGTTTAAAAAACTCCAAAATCAAACGAAAAAGCCTAGATAGCAATTGATTGTTAAAAATAATTTTTAACAAAAAAAAACCCACTTCAAACAAAAAAACAATTCCCAAACAAATTAATATGCACTAAAAAGCAAAAAATAATTCTTGTACAATGTAGTGCCCGCCCAACCTTACAACAACTTATGAAAAAAAAAAATAGAGTACTTAAAAGTCAATCAAATTATTACGACAATAAACGAATATACAATACGACAATATACAATATCGAAACTGGATGAAATTAAAATGGGACCACACGGGAAGCACCAGCTTTCAAACAAAAAAAGAATTATCAAAATCGGTTTACCCAATCGAAAGTTCTGAGGTAACAAACATAAAAAAAAAAAAAAAATACAGACGAATTGAGAACCTCCTCCTTTTTGAAGTCGGTTAAAAAAGAAGAGAATATAATATATTCTTCTTACTTTCATTCATTAGTGGCGTATAAATTAATTCCGGAGGAAAACGATAGATGGTGCTATATCTTAGATTCTGGGAGATCTTTGTGCCGCCCCGACCTGCTTTACTCTATGTCTATGATTTGTTGATTTGTGTTGTTGGTTTTTCTGGAAATCTCATAAAAAAACCGTCTTGTAGTCCTGTGCGTAATGTTTAGCTCATAATTTATTTAGAATACGTTATCATATGTGATATTTAATTACGATATATTTCTCCTGGTAAGTCCAAAATATGACTAATACTAACAGAAGTTTATTGTTTTGAATAAATGTTAGCTTCACCCACTCGTCCAATGACTAAATTCTTCGTCGTGTTAAACTTAATTTTCTAAGACGATTGAGTCCTCATACTTTGAATAAGGCCGAGTATAACCAGTCCCTTCTCTTTAGTCATTTAGTCGTTATGCCTCAGTGGTATTATGAGGTGATCTGGCTTCATGAATATTATCAAGAAGAATAAACAAGGAGGTCTTAATTTAGGTCAAATTATCTTCGCCTAAGCCCATATAGGTCCTACCATTATACTAGGGATTACATTACCAAGTAAACAGAAGCACGAATGATTCTATTAAAATCTTTTTGTTTTGTATATTCTGGCCTTCATGTAAATCACTCATTTTTTTTTTATTATCTTTCAGTAAGTTTTGAAATCAAATGGTTTTCTGACTTTGCTAGTAGCATCTAACATTCTGTTATCCTCTAATGTTGCTGTAGAGTTATGAAATTAAAAAAAAATATATTGTTTTATAATAATTATACCTTATTAACAATCTGTGACAGTTTCACTTTGAAATGCACTAAAATCACAGTTTACTGTTCAAGATTTTTCTTCCATTTCATTAAGGATGTCATTCCCATTGTATACTCCTTAATTGTCATCTTGCAGCGTACTTTCTCTGTCAATTGTATCTGAAGACTCGGTTGTTAAAATTCATTTGTTAAATATTATTTTCTTTTTTTTATTTATTAACAAAATTTCTAGTCTAGGTGACATAATTGTTTAATCAACATTGAATAATTCAGCTGGACAATATTAGAAGTGCATATTAACAATATGACTTTAGCATACCTCTTTCATGTCAATAATTTTAGATCTGAACATTTTAGATTTTTTCATTTAACACATACACTTGTATAGCACTAGTACCATTACTGTTCACGGAATACACAAATGAAGGCTGGACAAATCTAAAAACATACACAGCATATGAAACAAAATTTCCTTTATATTGTGATATATGAAAATTAAGTTAAAAATAATCAGTATTAATAGAATTTAAGCGTTTTTATTAGATTCTTTTTTTACACTTTTTAACGCTTTGACTGCCGTCATATATCGCATACAGGTACATTACAATGCGGCATAACACGCCAGGCGTTTTCACAACACGATTACATGCCAGGCATGTATGAGGCCGCACACGCGTGTGTTATCAAAAACACGCTTGTGTGTTTTCCCGCAGCTAATGTGTTAACCTTGAAACTTTATTCACAATTGTCATCTAATGCTGCCTTAGATGTTTTTCTTTAATAAGCATTCTGACTTTCAGTCTATAGTACTGAATGAGTAACTCATTCCATGTGTTGATGTGTGGGAATACAATTTACCATATTTTGCCCATGGGTGTTGTAGAAGATGACTACTAGATATAATATACATATAACATCCATACAAGAGATGGAAAACACTAAATAATACTATACTACCACATTTAACCAGCATGGTATAGTAGATTGATTTTTTTCCTATTTTGTAGGAGGCTCAAGCCATTAGTGGCACCACGTCTATAAGCCGAAATGTTAATAATGAAATTCAGTACAGCTCTAATCGCAAACAATTGTTTTATTTGTAATTAGCTTTACTGCATTTTTCTTTCAGGTATATGTTGAAATCAAATAAATATAAAATTTACTGTAGTATCAAATAAGTTAACTTGTACAAGGCTTGTAATAATGTTAAAAATTTGGTATCATTTGACACTTGCTTCAGATATGTGTAGTTAATTAAATAAGCATTCAATGACTTCACATCTGTATTATCAATGAATTTGGTACTCATATTGAGTTGTAAAGGTTACTATTGCACTAAGAATACATGTACATAGTGAAAATTTATTTGCCATACTGTTGAGTTAGTAGTGGTAGCTGATATTGAATACTATCAATTATTAACCTATAATCTGAGGTTAAATCCTTCCTAGGCTATAGGTATGCCAGTTGTTCATCAAGCATTCATTCACTCATAGGGAGATAGTATGCACATGGCTAGGTACAGGGGAAAACAATCGAAGAGCAAATCATATTATGGGACCACTGAAATTAAGGAATCAATGTCAGTGACTAACTCAATTGGCAATGGGGTATGGCTTGGGTGGCCTGTGATCAGATCATAGATAAAAAAAAATAGGGTATAGTCCTTTCTTGTCTATTATAAAATATTTTTTGCTAATAGGTATGTTATGTAGAACATTAGAATCAAATGATGATAGATATGCATTTGCATCAAACATAGGTATGATTAGCGCTTTTTCTGCAGCTTTGCTCTCACCATAGATGTCTCAATATCAACAACATAAGAATGATGAATTATGTTGGATACTTGAATAAAGCTGTTCTCAATTGCATAGGCACTTATTTTTTTTTGTGCAAAACTCTTTTGTTTTGAAATAAAAGTAGCCTATATTACTTCTTCTAACTTCAGCTATTTAAAAGTGCAAGTTTAATTAAAATTAGTTCAGCCTTTTCAGATGAGCGGGTACAAAAATGTGTTTTATTATAGCCATTGTCTATCGATATTGTCATATACATTTTGTAACTGTTTTGATATTATAAATAGACCCTACAATTTTATTAATCTCCATATGTCTTATAACTCTCGTGCTCATATATACATAAACCTATCTGACAGTACAAGTTTAATCAAAATTAGTTCAGCCATTTCAGATGACTAGGAATAAAAATGCGTTTTATGTTATAATTGTTTTGACATTACAAATAGACACTACAATTTTATTAATCTCCACATTTTTCGTAACACTCGCGCTCATCCTTACTAATATTATAAATGCGAAAGTTTGTTTGTTTGTTTGTTACGCTTAAACCACCGAACAGATTTCAAAAATTCGTTCACCAATGGAAAGCTATAATATCAGGGAGTAACATAGGTAGTAACATTACTTTTATGTCTATGCAAATTGATAAAAAGTTCTAGGTCGAGTGAGGCCATTTTTCATTTTGCGATTGATTGAGACAATCATCTTGATCTTGATGAATGGCTTCTGCTGGCGTTACACTGCAACTTTGCCAATGTCCCGTTAGACTCGTACATAGACCGCCAAACGAAGGAGATTTTACGGTGCGAAATAATAGAAAATAGGCCGGTGAATATGATTCTAAAGACATAATCATTATCTACCTATGTCATAGAAGCTGTCAAAATAGGTTTAAAAAAAGTTGAAGTTTGATCATAAACAACACGAGTCATATGTTCATATACATTGACACTTCTCATATTTCTTGAATTGCTAGAAATGGAATTATTTTTAATAAGCTATAGTAATTATCGTATAACGCCGTCATAACGATATGACATAATTTTTTTTAAAAACACCGTTACAAATCGATACTTTACGAATTGTTAACGTTATTAACCTCTAACTGTGATAAAATTGTTCTTGAGTGTTTGTTTTTTTTTAAACAGTTCCATTTTCAAATACACAAAGATAATGGTGGGCGCAATGCCTGTTAATTTAATACCAAAATTTTGCAACGGTACTATGGACAGTCATAATGGTATCGAAGAAAGTGAAATTCAAGTTCATATCGGCAGTCGTGTGAAGAGCAACGATGATTTTGGTACCGTAAAATATATCGGCGAAGTACAGGGATACAAAGGTGTTTGGTATGGTGTTGAATGGGATGATCCTTGCCGAGGGAAACATGACGGATCTTTGGATGATATTCAATATTTTAAGACGTCTAAACCTGGTGCCGGTTCTTTCATTCGTCCAAACAAAATAATCCCGATGCGAACCTGCGCTGAAGCTGTTCGAAAGTATTACGGAGATCGTGAAGTAAGTTATGTTTTTTTTAGTTATCTTAAATTATCTACAAAGGCTTTTAAGTTAGTAAGTACCACCCACACATATAAGTCCAAGTTTGAAACAAGTTATTGTGTGGGTGTCATAAGTATTTCTATTTTGTCTGATGTGATTCAAGGTTTCTTTTTGTTTAGTTTTTTTTTATTGGAAAAAATTCAGAGCTTGTCTGAAATGTAGTAAATCTAATCATTGGAAGTTTTCTATTTCTAAATAAATAATTATTATCAGTGTGGTGATGGAGTATGAATATGATTCATCATCCCTATTTTGTCCATGGGTGTCGTAAAAGCTGACTAAGGGATATAATATGCATATAATATTATGCAAAAGATGAAAAACTTGACATAAAACCCTAAACTTATATGTCTGACCAGAGTGGTATAGTAGATCAATTTCTCTCCAATTGTGGAGGAGTCCTGAGCTCAACAGTGGGACTTCTATGGTCTGAGATGATGAAATAATTAATAATTGTAAAAAAGTAGTGTAGTACTCTTCTGTATGGTGACGGAGCAAGAATATGATTCACCAACCCCTGTCTCATCTGTTGTGACTAAGCGATATAGTAGATAATATTTATACAGAAAAAAAAAACGTGTGGCACTCGGGGACTGCCGTGGTAAAGCTATTGCATAGCATTTTTTATCAACTTATGCAATTATAATTATTTATTTATGCAATATTTTTTTCTTTGATATTAATTCAAGTTACACTTTTTAAGCGTGGTGACCGATAAGAAAACAAATCTACTATATGTATAACAATAAAGGCGGTTTGGATTACCACTGTCGTCCGCTGAAAATCGTTGGGACCGCTAGAAAACGCGCGAAAACACTTTTTGACGTAAGCTACGCAAAGCGGTGGCACGTGCGCGCACCGAGACGGACCAACGCAGAATGTCGACGACCGTACGCACGGCCGAGCCGCCGCCACCCGCCTACCATGTCATTCGTCCCGAGCTACATGGTACGGGGGTGTGAGGATTTTATTTTCGTTACAGAATTTCTTGATTCGGTCACCCCGCAGCCCGCGTTAAAAGCTATGCAATAGCTTAATAATCGACAAAACCCATATCAACACGTCTGACCAGCATATAGTAGGTGAATTTCCCTCCCATTGTGGAGGAGATACGAGCCTACGAGAAAAGTGGGACTTTATGGGCTGAGATGAAATACTGTATACTAGAAATGTCCGACATATATGTATTGTGCTTTTGAAACTAAATATAAATATTCAATAATTATAATAATATCTGTAAACTATTTAAACACTTTTTATTAACACTTTATTTTTAAATATTTTCTCTAATGTTTATATTTCAATAAATTGTAATGTATTTCAAATGATTCATAGATCCTTGAGAATTAACATAACTGTTCTATTGTTTGTTTTGACAACAGTTATAAAAATGACTTTGTGATGATGAGATTAGTACTATTGCAACCATTTTCAGCTGAAATCCATTTCTGAATAAAATGAGCAACAAGTTCTTGGATATTTTCCACGTGGTACGGTCAATCGTCTCCGAGGCCTGTCACACAAATAGACCAAGTTCATGGAGCTGGAGTTCACGGAGCAAACTTTTCAGCTTTATGATATTAGTGTAGATACTCAAGTGTTATTTGTAGTGATTGAGCTAGTAACAATTAACTAGTAAGAGTTATTATGCATATAATGTCTATGCAAGAGAAGGAAAACTGGAAATAAAACCCTATAACAACATATCTGACCAGCATGCTATAATAGGTCAATAACCCTCCCATTATGGGGGAGGCTCGCGCCCAGCAGTGGGATGTATATGAGTTGAAATGTAGAGTTATATTAGTTCTAAAGGGCAATAAACCTTTCCATGCGGTGAAGGAGTAAGAATAAAATTTACTACTCCCTATCTTGCCCGTGGATGTCATAAAAGAAGACTAATTGATATAATATGCATACAACATTCATGCAAAAGATGGAAAACTCGAAATAAAACCTTATTAACTTAACCGCCTAGGGATGGCGATCTGAGATCGAGGAATCGATTTTTGAGGCCCAAAAGATCGATTTTATAAATCGATACGAAGTACTGAATCGATTTGGTGAATCGATACTTTAACCTAGGAAATCGTCATTCGATTTTTTTTCTACAATAACACTTTCAGATTTAAAAAAAAAAGCTCAACACAGTCTTGTCGTCGATCGATCAATCGATTCATGGTCTATATTATTTTAAGACATTACTCTCCAACTTTTCTAAAAAAAAAGGTCATCACAAGCCCGCCGAAATAAGATCGATAGATCGATTAATCGGAAATCGATCCTCTAGACCTCGATTTTCTTTTGAATCGATTATTTGGACGACGATTCAAGAATCGATCTTTTTCGGAGAGATCGTCCATCCCTAATACCGACATGTCTAACCAGCTATACCTACCATATAGCAGGTCAATTTCGCTTCTATCGGGGAGAAGGCTCGAGCCCAGGGACGTTTGTGAGCTGAGACGATTAACCTTCTCTGATATTAAAATATGTATGTCATTAGGATGAAACTGTGGCGGCTCACCGCAGGACTGTTATCAATGAATGGAAGAGAGAAATGGGAGCACCATTCATTGAGATGGTTGGCTTTGAGAAGATTCATCAGAAGCAGTAAGTTTATTGATTAGAATAATAACTCATAAAAGCTAAGTCCGCGCTCAAAATTTGAAGCCTTTAAATTGGAGCCAGGTGGCTGCCTACGCCTTCGGACCGTTCCATAGTGTACAAGGTCCCTGCGTACAAGGCAACTATATTGTGTAGTGGTGTACGTGTGTAATCACTTGCACGCATGTAGTATTTTTTGCTTCACGTTTTTGAACGCTTCAGTACCGACGCTATCCTTCCATATGTTATTATTCTAAGGTTAATTGAGTAAATTTGAAATATTGCTTGATGAACCCTTCACACTTTTTTATTCGAAAAATAATAAATCTATAATAGTTGGGGCTTCACTCTCGCCTAAGAGAGTACACAGCCATCTGAGGCTTAATATGTAAAGTTCAAAATAAAGGTTAAGGAACATTCATTTAAATTAATGTGAAAAGAATTGACAAGAGTTACTATTTTTTATAATTATGACTGTTAGTGTTTACAAAAAATTTAAGACATTGTGTAATAATACTTTTGTTATTCTCAGTGTTTTTATAAATAACTAGCAACCCGCCCTCGCTTCGGTTCCAGTCGCCATACCCGCGTAGTTCTCGTTCCCATGGGAATACCGGGATAAAATATAGCCTATGTTACTCCCTGATATCATAGCTTTCCATTGGTGAAAGAATTTCTGGAATCGGTTCGGTGGTTTAAGCGTGAAAGCGTAACAAACAAATAAACAAACAAACTTACTTTCGCATTTATAATATTGGTAAGGATGGTGAATGGTCACTAAAGGGGAATGGGGTATAAAATGGGTTACGTAGTATAGGTAGGGTCCTTATTGTCAACAACAATGTAAGTTTATTGGCTTCTATTATCACGTAGTATATTACGTTTGTATACAATAAATTAAACGCATATCGGACAATTTAATAGCCATCTTTTATCTTTCTCTGTTATTCTTGTATGTGGTGACGGAGTAAGAATACACTTTATTATCCTTTTTCTTAACTGTGAATGTTGTAGGACGATTAAGGGATATGCAAATAACAACTATGCAATAGATGGATAATTTGATTTAAAAGCCTGTATCAGCTCATCATATGAGCCATGCGGTAACGGAGTAAGAATACAATCGCGCTTCGTTCGGTGAGCGAGAGAGCCGGAAGCCCAACTTTTTGAGGGTGTTTGTGTGTGGAGGGTTTTGGTGATGCCCTTGGTATCACCGAGCCTCAATGCACGCATTCACACTCCCTTCACTTTCTTCGCGGTAGGCAGCGACCCTGTAAAGGTCCATGAGCGGCAGCAACACTTACCACCAGGTGTACTGTGTGCTCGTTTGCCACCGTTAGTAATAAAAAAAAAAAAAAAAACAATTCACCAACCCCTCTCTTACTCGTGGGTGTCGTAAAAGACGACTAAGGGATTACTTATGCATTTAATATCTATGTAAGAGAAGGGAAACTTGAAATAAAACTCTTTTTACCCTCTACGAAACCGTCTGACCAGCGTGGTATAGTAGATAAATGTCCCTCCTATTGTGGAGGAGACTTGAGCCCAAAAGTGGGACGTATTATGGGCTGATGATAATATGAGCCCATACAATTAATTTCCCTCCTATTGTGGAGGTGGTTCGTGCCCAGCAGTGGGACATATGTAAGCCGAGATGATGATGATGACAGAACGCTGAAATTAGCTCACAAATTTTCAATCCGGTCTCTCGATCTTGTGCATTTAGCTAGCGACTTAAATCGCTGTCCAATACTTTTTCAGACATGACAGAATAGGTATATATCAACAAACTGCCTGCACTTGACTGCACAGATAGCGTAGTGGTTAAGATAGCGACCTATAGCCCCAGTGTCGGGGGTTCGAATCCCACGCGGGGCAACACTTTGTGCGATTCACAAATTATTGTTCTGAGTCTGGATGTAATTTGTGTCCGTTAATTATGTTTGTAAAGTCCCCCCTCAATACAAGGATTATTTCTTTAGTGCAGGGTGTTGTCTTAATTAAATAAATAAATAAATTGCCGGCGCAGGGTCGCCTAGTATTTGTATCGGATTTTTCTAAAGTTAACGTTTAATTAAAATCGTTAGCTGAATGCGTATAGTTTTCGCGACACATAACGTCGATAGTGAATGCGCGATTGAATAACAAATCCGAAAAAAAAAAATACTAGGCGACTATAGTTGGTCAATTTGGTTTCTATTGTGGAGAAGGCTCAAGCCCAGCTGGGACTTATATGAGCTGTGATGACGCTGTCAATTATCATTTTCCAGGAAATTCGACCGCCTGTTAGAAGTATGCGTGCGCGATCAGAACGTGGCCAAGGCAGGTGACGTGGCGAGCCTCTGCCCCAACGTTAGAAGTCTGGACGTGTCACGCAATTTGTTCTCCAACTGGCGTGAAGTTATACAGCTGTCAGCTCAGCTGCCGGATCTTAAAGAATTAGATGTCAGGTAAGTTTTCATATGATACTTATTCCAATTTTCACCACCTTTTTAACTTTTTAGCCTCATGGTCGTAGCCCGATGCGTCGGTCAGACCAAATCCGCACCGCTCTTAAAACTTCAATGCACAAGGCTCTACGGATAGCTACCAACAGGTCCAAATGGCGCTCTTTTCACAGATCCAAATGGATCTCATCCTGATGGATAGGGGTCACAACCCCCAGTAATGGGGAATACGAATCGAGGAGGGAGGACATGCAGGCAGCACACCTGATGGTAAGTGGTACTGTCACACATGGACCTCTGCAATACCAGGGGCACAGCTAGGCCGTTGTCTACCTTAAAGAAAATGCTCTTCTTAAACCTCGTTTAAAGAAGGACATATCATAGCGCCACCATGCTGTCTCGTCGCCATCGTGTTATGATCTAAAATGTAGGAGGTTGTTTTTGGAAAAGTCAGGGAAGATTCAGAGCAAATATCTAATAGCTAAGACTGCACAGATGGCATAGTGGTTAAGATAGCGACCTACCGTGTCAGTGTCACGGATTCGTATCCCACACAGGATAACGCTTCGTGCGATCCACAAATTGTTGTTCTGAGTCTGGATGTGATTTGTGTCCGTTAATTATAGGTTTGTAAAGTCCCCCGCAATACAAAAATTATTTCATGATTTCGGATGTGTACGCGAGCATAAGAGATAATTTTTGTAAATAAATCTACTTTAAGAATTTTATCGCGGTTCAATCCGCCCGTGACCATGAACGCTGCAAAGTGTTCGAAATTTATTAGTGGTAGTAGCAAACTGTTAACAGTTGTCTGTCTACAGCCACGGGCCGGTCCGTCCGGGGTAGTACCATACTGAGCGGAAAATTGACGTCTGAATAGTGTAGCAATGTGTTACTGCGCTTCGTTCGGTGAGCGAGACAGCCGGAAGCCCAACTTTCTGAGGGTGTTTGTGGATGGTTTTGGTGACGCCTTTAATTTCACCGAACCTCATCGCACGCATTCACACTCCCTTCACTTTCTTCACCGTAGGCAGTGGCCTAGTAAAGGTCCATGAGCGACAGCAACACTTACCATCAGGCCATCAGGTATACTGTTTGCCATTGTTTGCAGTAAAAAAAATAATTCACCATAACATCCGTGAAGTTTTATTTACAAAAATTATTTTCTTAGTGCAGGGAAAAAAGTAACTGATTTCAGGAAGCTATGCGATAGATGATTAATATCTGGGTATTTATTACGTACAAAGTTTTATTGAACAATCTCTGCTACAGGCCAATGCTTGATGAGAAAATATTAAAAAATCTTCAAGCATTACTATAATATACAGGGTGTACCAGGTTATGGAGCAACTGGTCAAAAGGGAGCTAGGCAATGGTGGTAGGAAGCATGAAGAAAATTTAAACGAAAAATATCGATTCGTTAAGGAATTGGAGACATGTAAAGTTTTAAATTTTTTCATCGCTTTTTCGTGTAAATCCGATTGAAATGTATAAAGTCAATGATACTTAATACGAAACATATTCATACTTTATTAAATGTTCATTAGAAATTGAATAAATCAGTGATTACGTTCGCATAAGCAAAACAAACTTCGCTTTAAAACAGCTGATCGGCCGATGACCGTTGACGGCTCGCCGTTGTTACCTACGCTCATTGACACGTTTGCGCAATTCTAGGCATGAATGAATGAAATTATATTGTCGAAGCTATACATGCCTACATGTATTCTGTCTGTACACGCCTACATAATACGTAACATTTAAGGCATAGACTGTAGACACATTTTTTTGAAATCACCATAACTTTTATGTTATATAGTTTTTTGTGTTTTGTGTGTACGAGGGGTGATCCAAAAGTAATGATAATCAGTTATTTCTAGTGCACACAAAAATACAAAAAAATTTCAGTCACTTGCTCAGTTACCCACTAGTTCAGGAAAAAAAAATCATATAAATAGGCCACAATTCCCGGGAGCTACATTCATTTGAATACGGACTGTCAAGGAGTGAACATCAAAATGGAAAAACACGAAATCAGAGCTGTCATTAAATACCTCTGCTTGAAAAAAATGTCTACCAAAGACATACACAGCGACTTGGTGGAAACATTAGGGGACTCTTCTCCTCCATATTCCACAGTTGCACGCTGGGCTAAGGAGTTTAAGCTGGGAAGAACATCGACGGAAGACGAACACCGCGAAGGACGCCCATCGACGTCCCTCACTGAAGAAAATGTGAAAAAAGTTGAAGAAGTTGTATTGGAAGATCGAAGAGTGACTATCAGGCATGTAGCTGAGGTCACAGGGATCTCATATGGCAGCATTCAAAGAATCCTTGCGAACGAATTGCATATGAGAAAGGTCTCCGCGCGTTGGGTACCGAAAATGTTAAACGACGAGCAAAAGAAGAAACGAGTCGACATGTCAAGAGCAAATCTCGAAAAGTTCCAGGCAGACAAGGACAATTTTTTGTCACGTTTTGTGACCATGGACGAGACCTGGATCCACCATTTTGATCCTGAAACAAAACAACAATCGATGACATGGAAACGATCCGATGAACCGACGCCGAAGAAATTCAAAGTGTCAAGCTCAGCAGGGAAGGTTATGGCGTCTGTTTTTTGGGACGCTGAAGGAATAATCATGGTGGACTACTTGGAAAAGGGGGCCACTATTACAGGCTCCTACTATGCAGAACAAATAAGAAGATTGCGGGAGGCTATTAAGGAGAAAAGGCGAGGCAAACTGCGGGCTGGAGTGTTGTTCCATCAAGACAACGCACCTGTTCACAAAGCTGCAATTGCCATGGCTGGCATTCAGGAAGCGGGCTTTGAGTTGGTGGAACACCCCCCCTATTCACCAGATCTAGCCCCCAGTGACTTCTATCTCTTTCCACGACTCAAGGAACACCTCCGAGGCAAGAAATTTGATGATGATAGCGACGTGATGGCCGCGGTTGAGGACTTTTTTGAGAGTCAAGATAAAGATTTTTTTTGTAAGGGAATTTTAGGTTTAGAAAAGAGATGGACTAAATGTATAGACTTGCTAGGAGACTATGTTGAGAAATAAATATATTTTTTTATTTTATTCATTGTGTTTATTATTGATTATCATTACTTTTGGATCACCCCTCGTACATTCTAATTATGATCTATGACCGTTAAACTACAACATACTCGAACAGTTGTCCCATAACCTGATACATCCTGTATAAGCTGCGTGGAGCGGGTCTATCCCTTCCCTCCATAGTGGTTGAAGCGAGTGATGGCTGCTCTAGTAGTTAACTCGTGATCGGGTGCCGCTTGTGGGATCTGGTCCAGCCATAATCGTTTGAATTATATTAAATATCTTGCGGTTCGAAGGGCATCACACTGGAGCTAGTTCTTACAAAACATGTACACAATTGTATATCTAGTAAGCGGCAAGAAACTCAGCGGGCGCTGAGTTTCTTGCCGGATCTTCTCAGTAGCGGTCGCGTTCCGATCCGGTGGTAGTATATTATTTGTTTTTTGGAAATTAAAACCTGACAATATGTAAGTGCCCTCTCGGGGTTTATGCATAATAAATAATTTGAATTTGAACATTACATTATCCCCGTGTGGTGACGGTGTAAGAATACAATTCACCACACCCTATCTTGCATGTGGATGTTGTATAAGACGACTAAGTAATATAATACGCATATAACATCTATGCAAGATAAGGAAAATTCTAAATAAAACCCTATGCTAAACTATCTGACCAGCATGGTACAGGTATATTCCCTGCTTTTATGGAGAAGGCTCGAGTTCAGCAGTGAGACGTATGTAAGTGCCAGAGAAGTAGGGATGTGAAAAAATAATCGATTATCAAAATAATAAAAATCGATTATCAATCGATTTTTTATCATTTGAAATTCGATCGAAATTAATCGATTATTTACTGCCAGATTTCCTAAAAAAAAAGGTCATCACGATTCTTTCATACTATATTAGAAAATAAAGCTCACATTTCCTAAAAAAAAGGTCATCATAATCTTGTTGGGAGAAAAAATCGATTATTTTATAATCAATTTATTTTAAAGAACAAAAATCGATTATTTAAAAAATTGATTGTTTTCCCTCCAAGTCACATCCCTACAGAAAAAGAAAACTCAAAGCTAAACCCTATACGAACCTGTCTGACCAGAATGTTATAGTAAGGTCAATTTCCCTCCTATTATGGAGGAGGCACGAGCCCAATAGTGGGATGTATATGAGATGATAATGATGAATGAAGTACAGTGCTAATTTTCAGCCATCCCTGTGTATTTGTTGTATTTTGCGCGCGTGTATGTATGTGGGTTTGTGGCGTGTAGCCATGATATAAGATAATGCGCATGTATTATCAATCTAATACAGTGTATTTCGGTTATAACGACGGCGGAGGGATCACTTTAATGTCGTCGCTATATCCGGAGGTCTATATATCCGAAATCAGTTTCTCTTTAACAGTAAAGACTTTAACGCCTAGGAGCCATTTTCACAAGTTTAAGAAACACTGTTCACTCACTGGAAATAGCTACGTAACTGATTCATAATTTTAACTTCGCGCACATGCTAAGTAACGCTACACACAAACAAAGCAATTGACCATCTGCGAATGTAAACAAAGGATAAGAAAGCTAATAGTTAAAACTTATGAATGAGACTTTGTGCCTTTGCCGACTCAGTCGCAACATCCGCAAGGAAATTCTAGGAATCTGTCCCAAATAGTTCACAAAAACAAGTCGGTATACCCGAATTAGGCGTTATATCCAGAGTCGCTATTACCGAATGAATTGCCTACGAAAGTATGCTTTTAATTCTAGGGACGCAAGTTCAACGTCGCTATAACCGAAAAGTCGTTACAACCGAGGTCGTTATTAATGAAATCCACTGTATATTTTTTTTTTCTTTACAGCAAGAACCGCATGGCCATTGATATGCCAGAAGAAACTCTCACCCAACTTTCAATCAACTTCTCCAATTTGGAGAAACTGAACATATCAGTTTGTGACTACGAATGGGCGGACATCGTTTCTCTATCACACCTATGGCCTAACATAAACGAAATTATAGCCGCTTATAATAGAATAAAAACAATAACAGCACCATCGGTAACTCTGAGGACATTGACCACTTTAAGATTGGATGGGAATCCGTTGGATTCTTGGTACGAAGTCATGAACCTTGGACATTTGAAGAATCTGAAAGTATTGAGTTTAAATGATTGTCAGATTGTTGATATTAGATTTAACGATGATTCTAATAACAAGATTGATGTTTTTGAGAATCTCGAAGTGCTATTTTTGAATAGAAATAAAATAAATGATGTAAGTATAAAAACCATGTAGTAATGGATTAAGAATACAACTCACACACCAATTCTCTTATCTATATCTTGTATATGTAACATTGCATAGTGCAAGAGAAGGAAAACTCGAAATATTAGAAAGTAGAATAATAGATATATTGTTTTATAAAGTTTAAGTAACATTTAATTAGTTGTGGTTACCTGTAACTGAAAGAGCACAAAACATGATCCATGTGATTTTTTTTTACTACATTGTATGTTTGTGTAATTTTCTTTGGTAATCCTAGAAATAAATAAATGTTACATTATACCAACCGGCTTGACCAGCGCGGTATAGTAGGTTAATATCCCTCCCAATATGGAGTAGGCTCGAGCCCAGTAGTGGGATGTATAAAAGCTGTGATGATGATCATGAAATATAATCTATACCAATAAATAAAATTGGAGTGTCTGTTTGTAATGTCAAAATAATAGATTTTTTTTATGCTCACGCGGTTATTTGCACGACACCTATGCCTAAAATACAGATTAAAAAATGTTTGTCTGTCTGTCTGTTCCGGGTAATCTTCAAAACGGCTGGACTGATTTCAAAAATTCTTTCACCAATGGAAAGCTATAATATCAGGGCTTAAACTAGGCTATATTTTATCCCGGCATTCCCACGGGAACGGGAACTACGTGGGTAAAACGACTAAAACCGAAGCGAAGCGAGGGCGGGTTGCTAGGCCTTACTAATATTATAAATGCGAAAGTAAGTTTGTTTGTTACGCTTGTTTGTTATCAGTGGATGTGTATAGAATTGAAAGTACAGTAATTTGCGCGACTCCGTTATGCGCGGTGTCGTTTTTACGCGAATTGTAAATTTCGCGTTAAAATGCCTAGAATTACGCGAATTCAGTCCATAATGGGTTTGGTACATACGTATTTATAGGTAAGCATGAATATGTATGTACATAATGTAGGCACCATCGTGTTTTGACCGTGTGTTAAACAATTTAAAACAGCGTTAGGTGTTATGAACGTATTTTACAAGAACGTAAAAGAAACGCTACCCAAAAGATAAAATAGATGTATTTTTCCGTAAAAAAAAAGTGTAATACTGCATGCATATCGTGTTTTTAGAATTAAATTGGTTGATTCAGATGATTTGTATTGTTTTTTTTGTATCAAATCATAAACCCCGATATACGCGAATTTCACTTAACGCGATTTTTTACGGCACGTATCCCTCGCGTAAAACGGGGTATTACTGTTAGAACAAATTATATATTAAACTAGCAACCCGCCCTCGCTTCGCTTCGGTTATAGGTTATAGTCGTTTTACCCGCGTAGTTCCCGTTCCCGTGGGAATACCGGGATAAAATATAGCCTAGTTTACGCCCTGATATTATAGCTTTCCATTGGTGAAAGAATTTTTGAAATCGGTCCAGCCGTTTTGAAGATTACCCGGAACAAACAAACAGACAGATAGACAAAATTTTTTTAATTGCTATTTTAGGCATAGGTGTCGTGCAAATAACCGTGTGAGCATGAAAAAAGCCTATTATTTTGACATTACAAACAGACACTCCAATTTTATTTATTGGTATAGATTCTAATTTGAATAGCTGGCACAGATCTGTGACAAGACGGTTTAAGAGGGGTGCACAAAACTGTGTTAAAACGTTTGAAAAGTTAAACCGAATCACCGAACCAATTTCAAAAATTCTTTCACCAATGGATAGCTATAATATCAGGGAGTAACATAGACTATATTTTATCCCGGTATTCCCACGATAACTACGCGGGTAAGACGACTGCAACCGAAGTGGAGCGAGGGTGGTTTGCTAGTAGTTTTATAAAATGATTTGTTTATGGTAAGGTCAATCTCCCTCTACAATGGGAACTTACTATACCATGCTGGTCAGACAGGTTTGTATAGGATTTAATTTCGAATTTTCCTTTTGTCGCATATATTTTATATGCATATTTAATCACTTAGTTGTTTTTTTACGACATCCACGGCCAAGATAGGGAGTGGCGATGTGTATTCTTACTCCGTCATTACACGGAATATTACAGTTATGCACATAATAAATACTATAATAACATTGCCGTAATATTAGTATGGATCTTGTATTAAGTAATGTAAATTGTTATAGTGGCGGTCAATAAGCGAATTAAACAAACTACGCCGGCTGAAGAAATTATATTTTATGAAGAATCCATTACAGAACAATGACGATTACGATACAGCATCGCAAAATATCATTGCCAAGATAGATACGCTACAGGTATTTTGTTATTTTTTTATTTACGACATCCTCCCTATTATTGTACTGTATCTTTATATATATATTTCTTGTGTATGTGTGTATGTCACTGAACTGCTCCTAAACGGCTGGACCGATGTTGATGAAATTTTTTGTGTGTTGAACACACAGGATTCGAGAGGATTCGAGAATGTTTAAATTCATAATTGGACCCGGTAGGTGGCACTGCTGCTGTCGATTTTAAGGAGAATTCCTTTTATTTGAACAGAACAACGTCTATTGGGTCAGCTAATCCTACTGATATTATAAACGCAAAAGTTTGTGAGGATGTAAAGATGTTTGTTGCTCTTTCACGCACAAACTACTGAATGGATTTTGATGAAACTTCACAATAATATAGTTTAGACATGTGTCCGCTATAGCAAAACGTAACTGAAAACCGTTGATATGCCTCTAACTTATCGTATTGATATAACTAATAATGGCTACCAGTTATCTAGCTACGAACAACTGACGTTGTCAACTAACAATAGCACAACAATTATTGTTTAGGTGCTGTGATTCTTGTTTCGCTACATTGGTAACCAAATGATCACAAATAAGCCTATAATAAACAAAATAATTATGCTATCGCTCTTTTTCTACGCGATCCCTGATGTGCAAAACAGTGAGTGGGCGGGTATTGGCTAGTGGCTTAATAACAAGCAACATTTCACGAATATTGATAAAAGCGAAATACGCTCTTATTTGTATTACCGTAAGACTTAACTGTCATAAGCTTTGGTAAATCAAACTGTAATGGTAAAGTGGTTTTGTTTCTTGTTGCTATCGTAGGTATGCTTTGAAAATAGGGCGTTACTGGCTATAGACGTTGTGGAATCAACCACCTTTTTAGGCATCACTATAGATAATAGACTCCAATGGGGGCCTCACATTGAGAAACTGTCAAATAGGCTCAGCTCAGCTGCTTATGCTGTAAAAAAAAATTGCGTGTTAACCGATGTTGAAACAGCCAGAATAGTTTATTTCGCGTATTTTCATAGTCTTATTCATACGACATATTACTGTGGGGTTGCTCCGCGGCATTGAATAGAATTTTTGTTCTACGAAAAAGGGCGATCCGCGCGATTTATAATTAGGTCCAAGAGCATCACTAAGAGAAAAATTTAAAGAAGTAAATATTCTGACTGTTATATCTCAATATGTATACGAAAATGTATTATATGTAAAAAAAAATATCAGTAACTTTGAAAAATGTAGTGACATTTATTATATAGGTATGACCTGTGGCTACCCAATATAAGAAACGCAATATTCTACAAAAGTGCATACATCACTGCAATTCGCGTATTCAATCATCTGCCAATCCATATAAAAGCATTAAACGGCATATTATTCAAAAATAAATTAAAGGCTTGGTTGATAAAAAATGTATTTTATAATATAGATGAATTTTTCTCATTACGGACAAATAATTGACATTCTAATCTAGAGCTTAATAATTTGTTTCAATCAATTTTAATAAACTAGAGAATATAATAATGTACCTATTTGAAGAATTAATCTATTGTAACGAATTTGTTAAATACCCTCTATTATAAATTCTGTGACATTTTATTTTATTGCATGAGACATTGACTAGTATAATATTTTATTATTGCACGCCCGATATGGATACAATGTTTCAGTACTGTATATATTGTAATAACATCTGCACCAAATGTAACAGTGAAACAATAAAATGATTCTGATAAATACTTACTCCTCATACTTTCCGTGTGGTGACGGATTAAGAATACAATTTACCACTCCTTATCTTGCCCGTAGATGTCGTAAAAGGCGACTAAGGGATATAATATACACATAACATCTGTGCAAGAGAAGGAAAACTCGAAATGAAACCCTTTACCAACTTGTCTGACCAGCACGACGGTATAGTAGGTTAAATTCCCTCCCATTGTGGAGGAGGCACGAGCCTAACAGTGGGACGTTTGTGGGCTGCGATGATGATAAATACTTGGAATAAGAATAATTTAGTTGTATATAGTACTCGTCTTCAACGAGTTAACAGATCTTTCATGGGGCAATGTATACGCTTCTACAACAAATTACCTATTAATATTCGAGATATGCCAGTGAATAAGTTCAAAAAAGCAATCAAGAGTAGATTTTGTAAAAAATCTCGGATTATCTTGATGATAATACAGATTGGTTATGAACAACTCTTCATTCAGGCATTTTGTCATTAATCCAATGAAATCAAATCAATTTTGTTATAGCCAACCACACTCGCTCGCATTTGTACAACTACTGACAAATATCACACAGATAGTGTGCGACAGAAACAATGCTCTACAAAGTTGAAATTAACCGATTGCCTTTTTCTAAAGATCGATGTGCACTATTTTTCGCCGGGTAGCAATATTTTGACTGTATCCCACTTCTGATACTGCATTATTACTGTTGTGAACACTTTTCTTTTTTAAGGAATTGAATGGTTCAATGATCACACGGGAGCTCCGACGCGGCGCTGAGTATGACTACATGAAACGTTACGGTGCTGAATGGAAACTCGCTCAGAATGATACAACGTTATTGCATGCTTTTAACTTGGAACATTGTAGATTTACACAACTGATTGAAAGTGAGTATATAAAATGTTTACTTCATCATCATCGTCTCAGCCCATACACGTCCCACTGTTGGGCCTGGGCCTCCTCCATATGGGAAGAAAATTGATCTTCTATACAGCGCTAGTCAGACGTGTTGGTATAGGGCTTTATTTCGAGCTTTCCTTCCCTTGCATAGATATTATATTCATATTATATGTCGTCTTTTACGACACCCACGGGCAAGAGAGGGGCTGGTGAATTGTAATCTTACATCTTCTTTTTTATTGCAAAGGTCCATGTGCAGCAGTTTCACTTACCATCAGGTGTGCTACTTGCTCGTTTGCCACCGTTGGCAATAAAAATAAAAAAAAAAAGAACTCCATAACCACATTTTAAATAAAACTACTTTACGGATTTTATCGCGTTTGTATTTGATTTTTGATTACCCGACATTTCGAACACTTTACAGCGTTCATGATCACGGGTGGACTAAGATGTCTCACGTCCAACAAGTCATCGGTACTACAGAAAATTTATAATTATCTACCCGATACAGAAATTAGTTATTAAGTATTGACCCACATTTTGATACAAAATTTATTGCCAGTGTAAGAAGAAAATGATTCTATATGAAAAAATTATATTGTTTATGGTTAGTAATAATTAAACATTAAAATTAATAGTAATTATGTTTAAAAACTAACTAATAATCTAGTAGGTAGTAGTGGTAGTACCACCGAATCGGAACACGGTTACACTGAGAAAGATCCGGCAAGAAAACTGAGGTAACATGATGCTAAATTAAAGTTAATTTTGAAGGCTGCTTACTTTATGTTACTAAAAGGTTTTAATTTATAAAATTATCTTTAGTTATTATTATTGTGGGTAAAGTGTTCGAAACGTCGGGTAATCAAAAATCAAATACAAACGCGATAAAATCCGTAAAGTAGTTTTATTTAAAATGTATAATACTCGCGTAAACATCAGAAAACATTCCATAACCACATGTTTACTTGTTGCGGGCAAATTAGAATTCACCACTCCTTTTATTGCTCGTCGGTATTGTAAAACACAATTAAGGGTTATAATATACAGACAACAGCTAGAGTAGGATAATCCGAAGTAAAGTTCCATACGAACCCGTCTGACCAGTTTGAATGAGAAATTCCTCTCGTAAACATTTTCGCTTAGATGTATGGAAATTCATGAAACCAATGTTTTTACATCATCATTCATTCATAATTTCGGCTCATATACATCCCACTACTGGGCTCGAGCCTCCTCAATAATACGAGGGAAAGCGACCTTCTATACCATGCTGGTCAGACAGGTTGGTATAGAAGTTGGTTTCGAGTTTTCCATCTCTTGCTTAGATGTCATACGCGTAATATATCGCTTAGTCGTCTTTTACGACACCCATGTGTATGAGAGGGGGTGTTGAATTGTATTCTTACTTCATCACCATCCGGAATATGGTATTCTTACTCCGTAGCCACACGGAATAAAATTAATTTTTTCATATCAACTACATTTTATATAAAGCTTTGTTGTTTGTGCTTTGTTTTAAAGCGTCTACATAATACCGTAATTATTTTCTTAGTAGGTATACTTCACATTTAGTGGAACCACTGTTAGCTTTTACAAGTTTATGGTCTGGTGACACACTGTCCAATCCTTCTGCAGCAACGTTAGGCCATAGGGGTATCTTAATACGTTTGCTGCGGGAAAACACAAGCGTGTTTTTGATAACACGCGCGTGTGCAGCGATTACATAAGGCCGCACACGCCGTACCTTTATGCGATATATGACAGTAGTCAAAGCGTTAATCTGTCTTATTACCTGTGTCCGCCAATTGAGCGACCCACTGGTACAATTCCTTGCTTCCATAGACCTTGGGATTTACTCGATAACCAAGTCCACATATCACCTCGAGAACCGCCGGTAAAATAGCGCTGGAGTTTGGCCCTCATGTGATATCACTTGCGGATGGTGGGCTAATTCCCAGTCCAACCACCCGACGACTACCCTATTAAAATTTTCATTTTATTTCACACTAGCAATCCGCCCTCGCCTTGTTTCGGTTACAGTCGCCTTACTCGCGTAGTTCCCGTTCCCGAGGAATACTGGGATAAAATATAGCCTATAAAATATATACTCAGGGATAATGCAGCTTGCCAATGGTGAAAGAATTTTTGAAATCGGCACACTAGTTTTTGAGTTTATTCAATACAAACATACACACACAAAAATACAAATTTTTCCTCTTTATAATATTAGTGTAGATTTATATTCTCCTTTTAATCCTTATTTTAATTTTATTCCAGAATACGGCATTCCAGAAGACAGTCTATTAGTGAAACAACCGAAAATGACTACTCTCACATCCCAACTGCTAGAAATAACGCTGCGTGATGAAAATGGCAAATCATTTAAAAAGAAATTTCCATCTACTATGCTAGTTCAAAAGCTGGTAACATTGGCACAAAGACTGTTCTCAAAGTTTGGGCGCACCGACAAACCTATGTTATATTTACTGGATGATCAAATGCAAGGAGCACAAATATATCTAGACAATGTCATGAAAGAACTCTGTTATTTTTCAATCAAAAACGGTGACACTATTCTCGTTAAATTCAGGTAATTCAATTGCCTGAATTGACAACACAGAAAATGGCAGAAAATGGCCGTTGGATTTAATTGGCGCGCATTTCAAAGTATTTATTTCCCTAGCCTGAAATGAAATTCGATATCAAAATGTTGACAATTTATTATGTTAATTCCAATTCTTAATGAAAATTTTTTATTAACAACAAATAAGCTAAGTTTTTTTAATAACACTAGTTTTTATTTCTTACCAATTACGTTTAATTGATGCTGGGTTTTTTTTCGCATTTTACGATTTGTCTTTGGTGCAATGCACATTTAGAGAGATAATTTTAAAATTGTTGCCATTTTCCTAATTTATTTATTTTTTAATTTACTCTGATAAATGGCATTATCTAGATTAATGTTTAATTTCGAATTACTCCCTCTAACCGCTGGGATGTACAAAGAATCTCTTCATAAATTATGCATTACCAGAGATACAATTTTATTAGGCATATTGTAATTAAATCATTTTGAAAACCTAAATGTTCTAAATATTGTATTTTAATTTTATTGTTTGCAGAAATTGTTTTATTTATGAATCGTATTTTATGGCAATAAAGTTGAAAATTACAATCGCCATAGTTATGGTCACTTTGTTTGAAAAAGTAACTAGCAGATAGTCTAGTGATACTGTCCAATTTCCATAGTTCACAAGACTTTCTTCTTTACAAATGTTTATCCCCGCGCTTATAAGATTTATTCCTTTTACAAAGATTTACATTTAAAAAAAAAGTAGGTCTTTCTAAGAATGTTATAAAATACTGGCACCGATACTTTTGGACTGGCAAGTTTTTTTGATCAAGAATTTCATTTGGGACTTACAATACAATATTGAGCTTTGTAAATAATGTTATGTCAAAATTGTACCTGTATTTACGGTGAATATTATTTTTCTCAAAGTAAATGTTCAATTATATATTTTTAAATGTTTGTTTTATTTAACACCTAGCTGACCCAACAGCCGTTGTTTTATTCAAATCTAAAAAAATTGTAGAAGGGATTCTCCTTGAAATCGATTACCACGCCACCTACCGGTTCTACCAAGTCGGGTCGTACCAACTCGGAAACCTTCGTGAGCTCATGCACAACACTGCTCAAGATCATCACATGATCAAGTGCATAGTTTACGATTCTATAAAGGTCATACAAACATTTGTTTTTATAATATATACAGATTAAAAAGAGATATGTACTTGTATGCGAGTTTAGTATTTCTGTATACAGAAATACTTATTCTACCGTGGGGGAAAAAGAGAATATCCTAGCCAAGGCGACTTGTAAGCGTATTGGAGATTGTGCCACTACTTTCTGAGATGCCTATCGCATCGGTGAGTGTCCTAGGAATATATAGGAATGTCGCTCGTGGGGTAGATGTTATAACTACTATATTTTTACGTCAAAATGGGGCATAAACTACTGTTTTGTATTTTATTTATGTCAGAACATTCAATGCTAAAAACTAACACGTTGAAGTCTTGCAGGAATAAGTAAAACTATGGACTTAAAAAATCTCAATAATATTGTGAATATTTCTGTCAGTATGACAAATGATCATAATTACCTACATACGTTGTTTGCAAAAATGGAACATTATTGTACGCCTACAACAGAACGGCCAACCTGAAAATGGGACGTCGTCTATTCTAAATTAAAAATTAAATGGGTATTGATTTACTAAAAAAATCTGACACCAACTTATTTTAATATATTCGGATCTAACGTATTAAATATCTAAATACTTAAATGAAGGTAGCTTCAAGTCTGACGGCATTCACAGAAAAACAGCTGTGTTCTATCTATACATTGATTATAATGTAAAATTATATTTATACAGATGTTCCCCTTGAAATGGTAGTACTATAAAATTTAAAATGCAACATTTTAGTTGTAACTTAAATTTATAGGACAAAATAAAACGCGCTATTTATTTTTGGATTAATTATAGGGAAACAGTAGAATTTTAATTACAGGGAAATATTTTTTTCATACGTCTAAATATGGTTATATTCACAGAAAAATATGCCCAAAATGATTAAAATTAATTTAGGATTTAACGATATAATGTTTCATAATTTCGATAGAATAATTATAGTCCTTATATATATAAATATAGCGTCCTTTTATATATAAATACTAACAGTAAAGAGAATAGACTAATGACAGTACTGGCCACTTGCACCTTGATCGCTATTGGTAACCGTTGTGTCAACACAAGTTTTTATTTACAAATGGCCTCTGGTGACAAATTCAAATTTGAAACACGTATTTGTGATAATAAAGTGATTTTATAGATTTAATCTAGTTATTTAAGCTGTGTTTATAATGGGAAATTGTTGGGGAAGCGTTTGTAGACGTCGTAAACAGCGTCGTCACATCGTAATAATATTGATAGGTTTAGATAACGCGGGAAAGACGAAAACTGTAAATAACCTTGCTGGTGAAAAAGACGATAAAGTTTTACCGACTGTGGGTTTTAAAGCTGTTAATTTGGTGCATAAAGATACCCCCGTGACGATATACGATTTAGGTGGAGGACCACATTTTCGTCAAATATGGCCGCAATATTATAGCGAAGTCCATGGTGTGATTTTTGTTATCGATTCAAGTGATTTTTCACGCCTGGACGAGTGCAGAGCTGTGCTTGAAGAGGTTTTATCGCACGACAAAATATCAGGTGAGTTATTTTGTTGCAAATATCGTCATAGTAACCCGTTGTTAGTACATGCGAACAAAAATGTATAGGAAAATAAATATATTTTTTTGATGTGCTGATAGATATTTATAGAAGCTTGATTACGTTAATGTCGAGGTTATTGTTAATAATAAAACAATTGATTAATATATCGACTGGTGCTCATGGACGAAACCCGCGTGAAGGTTATTGGAGTCATGATTAATGTCGATAATTCAGTCATCATTTAAATTTATCAACGTCCACTGTTGGACGAAAGCCTCGCTGATGTTACGACACAGTGCGGTCCTGTGCCACCTGTGTCCAGCGACGCCTAGCAACTTTCACCAGGTCATCGGTCCACCTAGTGTTGCATCCTGCACTGCGTCGTTCGATACGTGGTCGCCACTCGAGAACCTTTCTTCCCCAGCGGTTGTCAGTTCGTCGAGCGATGTGTCCTGCCCATTGCCACTTCGGCGTGCTAATTCTTCGTGCTGTTGATAATTCAACCACACGATTTTTCTTCTTCATTTACCCGTGTAAATTTCTAAATTCGCGATATTATCTGTGTGGTGATGGAGTAAGAATACAATTTATCTAATTACAACACCCCCTTTCTCGCCCGTGGATGTCGTAAAAGACGACTACCTACTACGAAACCTTAAGGGGTAAGGTGAACGCACACTTATACGAGCCGAACGAAATGTATTTTAGAATTCTGTATAGAAATCGTCTTCAAGATTCGGACGATTCGACGCGGGGAAGTGTGCGAGGTTTCATGAGATTTCATATACAGAAATCTAAAATTCGTCCGACTCGTTCGGCTCGGCAAAGTGTGGGTTCACCTTAAGAGTCGTCTTTTACGATGTTATTTGTAAATAACATCTATGCAAGAGAAGGAAACATCGAAATGGAACCCCATTTCAGCACGTCTGACCAGCGTGGTATAGCAGTTCAATTTTCCTCTCATTGTGGAGACTAGTCGAGCAGTGGGACATATATTAGTTATCATAATGATGATAACTATAAATAAAGCCTTTTTTTGGGGGTGGTTTACGGTTGGAGCGCTCCTCGCACCACTCCGTCCGGGGCGACAGAGGGGCGTAAGCACGCACACCCGTAACACACCCGTATAGCACGTCGCCTTCGTCGTTGAGTTGACCACCGGTGTAGAGTTCCTTGATTTCAGTGGTCGACCCGACGGAATACCCCAAGGGAGTACCCTCTCCCGTTGACGTCCCCTACTGGGACGCCGAACGCCGTCGCGAGGCTAACCTTTCCGCGGGTGCCCGGACTAAATCCCCGTAAATAAAGGTTTGGAGACGTATTAGAGTATTATTCCTTGTGGCACGAAATTTTATAGTAGCTACATTTTTCGGAATTTGATAATATTAACACTCAATTGAACAACTTACCATATAACGGATATTTATTTATATTAACTTATATTCCGTGCGGTGACGGAGTAAGAATACAATTTACCACCCCCTATCTTACCCGTGGGTGATCGTAGGAGACGACTAAGGGATATAAAAACGCATATAACATCTATGCGAGAGAAGGAAAACTCGAAATAAAACCCTATACCAACACGTCTGACCAGCGTGGTATAGTAGGCCAATTACCCTTCCATTGTCGAGGAGGCCCGAGCCCAACAGTGGGACGTATATGGACTGAGATGATGATGATGATGATTTATACTAACCACTTTCTCAATTTTAAATTTTCATTTTGGTAATCGCCTGTAACCTATCTATCATTGTATCAAAATTCATCAAAACCGATTCATAGATTTATTCGAATTTGTTCCTGCAAATTCAAGTTGTATATAGAACACAAAATATGTTTCTATGTCGCACTTTGAAACCATCCAACCGAAGTGACCTCAAACATGTTTCGTTCTAAAGATAATAATAGGACAATCATCATCATCATTATCATCATCATCATTTCAGTTCATATACGTCCCACTACTGGGCTCGAGTCTCCTCCACAGTAGGAGGGAAAATGAACGTTACTATACAATGCTGGTCAGATAGTTTGATATAGGGTTTTGTTTCGAGTATTCCATCTCTTGCATAGATGTCATATGCGTAATATATCCGTTAGTCGTCTTTTACGACATCCACGGGCAAGATAGGGAGTGGTGATTTGTATTCTTCTCTGTCACCACACGGAAAATTATATGTATAACTAGCAACCCGTCCTTGCTTCGGTTTCAGTTGCCCTACCCGCATAGGTCCTGTTCCCGTGGGATTATCGGGATAAACAGCTACCTGGTAGTAAAATATCAAAATCGGTCCAACCGTTTTGAAGATTACCTCAAACAAATAGATAGATAGACAAAAAGATTTTAAACTGGCTTTTAGGCATAGGTGCCGTGCAAATAACTGTGTGAGCATGAAAAAAGCCCAGAAAAGACCATTATTTTGACATTACAGACAGACACTTTAATTTTATTTATTTGTATAATATAGCCTACATCATCAGTGCTGTGTGGTAGCGGCTTCGAATACTACCAACCCTTGCTTTGCTCGTGGGTGTCGTAAAAGACGACTAAGAGCCCTAGATTGACCCGGACCAACTCCATCTGGTACCATTTGGGTCAACGATTAAATTCCCAAGGAGGGTTGACGTCAGGCAGGCGGCCGGTCATAAAAGTCATTGCCGAAACTTTTTGCAATATGTCAAAACAGATGACATATTGCGTCGACCCCAAGTAATTGGGATAAGAGCAAGATGATGATGAGCCTACATCATCATCATCATCGTCATCGTCATCATTTCAACCTATCGCCGTCAACTGCTGGACGTATGCCTCCCTCATGTTACGCCACAAAGTGCGGTCCTGTGCCGCTTGCATCCAACGATACCCAGCAACTTTCACCAGGTCGTCGGTCCACCTAGTGGGGAACGTCCTACACTGCATCGTCCAATATGTGGTCGCCACTCGAGAACCTTTCTTCCCCAGCGATTGTCGGTTCGTCGAGCGATGTAGCCTGCCCATTGCCACTTCAGCGTGCTATATATGCTAATAGCCCACATTTTTTTTTTATTGTACAGAACACCGTCTGTTATTTCTACTAATATAATAGTAATAAAAAATATCAGATTACACACGCAAATTGTAATTTTTAGGTCAAGTGATCAAGTTGAATCGTATTTATAGACGACTCGTGTATCTTATCGCCATTGAATCATATGTAGCTGTGATTGGTCATAAATTGTTTAGCGGTCAGACAGTACGGTGACCATAAAATATTTATTCCGTGCGATAAGTAGAAATGCGTTTCAACCTATCCTTCTTTTTCTGCAGATAACCTTAAAGATTTCAAATTTTAAGACCGAACTGACCGTTTTTTTGTATTTAGTCTAGATACACTTCATCCAATCCGACGGGGACGACGAAATACGTTATTATTCTAAGCGTGACGGAAAAATCTTAAATTTTTTTAGCTTAGCCTCCGGTCATAAAACTTGCGATAAGGAATTTCGTTTGGTGTTGATTAAGATCATTTAGGAAATATAAAATAACTATACCTTGCCTTTGGTGCCAAACTCGCTAATATGGTGTTAAAAATGCGGATCAATAAGTAGTTTAGTATCAAATCCGATAATCATTTGTGTTATGTAGGAATTTATGTCATCCTCACGCTCCCCTTATCCTAATTACTTGAGGTTGATTAAACATTTACTTCTTTCATAGCAGGTACATATTGCAAAATTTTGGCGATAATTTGTTAACTGGGCGACGACTTATTTTATTTTTTTTTATTTATTTTTTTGGGTGGGCTATGGTAAGCGCACGCGCGGTCCAGTCCGTCCGGGGCGATGAAAGGACGGCGCGCGGGCCCATAACCCACCCGTACCCACGTCACCTCGTTGTTGGGCCGGCCACCGGAGCAGATGTGACTTGTTGTCAGTGGTCGTCCCAACGGAATACCCTTTCGGGTAACCTCACCTCTCGACGTCCTGGGGCGTCGGTCGCCGTCGCGCAGTTAGCCACACTGCGCGTGACGGACAATTCCCCGGTCCAATCACCCGCGACCTCGGCTAGGGCGGCATTAGGCGCAGATACTCGCGCGTGCGCCGCTGGGCGACTGCTAACGTCAATTTTCCTTGGATTTGTAATTCTTGACCTGTCTGCATCAGATGGGATTGTCCCAGGTCGATGTAAAACTGTTAGGTCTTCTTTAAAGACGCACAAGCTATCTAAAGGTTGTAGTATTCCTAACCGTTACCATACATCATTGTATGAACTGATGTTATTGTTTATCCAAGGTTCATATTGGCGATTTTAAATCTATACGGCTCAAATATTTGAGCACGCGGTGTTGTTTGAAAGGTTTTTGAAGTGCAGTAATACCCCGGACTTCCGCGATGGGACCGAGCGATAATTGCGTAAGTCCAATTCGCGTAAGTCGGGATATAATTTTGGTTATATTAAATGGACAATAAGAATGGCTATTTGGAACTAGTTTAAAGAAGACAATGAATTTCAAAGAATGGTCCAAATGTTAATTAAAAAATAAAATCATCATCTTGCTCTTATCCCAATTACTTGGGGTCGACGCAATATGTCATCTGTTTTGACATATTGCAAAAAGTTTCGGCAATGACTTTTATGACCGGCCGCCTACCTGACGTCAACCCTCCTTGGGAATGTAATCGTTGACCCAAATGGTACCAGATGGAGTTGGTCCGGGTCAATCTAGGGCTCTTAGTCGTGAGATAGGTGTTTGCACTCGTACAGGTCGGACGTGTGCATTGGGATGAATTGTTGGTTTAGGTCGGTCTTTAGCATCGGATTTCATTGGCGGGTTGTTGTCGTTGTCTTGTCGTGTTCGTTTGTCTTGTCGTGTCGTGTCTGGGGAAGGGAGAGGAGGGGTCGCTTAGGTACCGGGATTGCCACCACATTGTGGAGGCGCTCAACCGGTGTTAAAAAATTTGCGACCAGCCTGCTGGTCGTAGCCGGCTTGTATATATAAAATCTAAAAATAACTTTAATATCGCGATTCAGCCGTACTAACATTGTTAACAAAACTTAATATCGTGATTTAGCCGTTCTCTTAGGTTAGTGAATCAACACTTTTAGTATCTGACTTAGCTACTAAATGGAGGACGACTCGGAATTAGAGTCGGATACAGCATCAGCTGTTGAATGTGACACATGTGAAACGGATGTCACCCCCACTGGGAGGAAGAGGCACTTTTTAAAAATCACCAACATTGAACGGAAGGATTTGGGCTCCGATACTGAAGCGGAACCCATATCAAAGGTGAATACCTCACGGCGGGGTAAGGCAATGCAGAGAGGCCATAACGTAGGGCTCACACGTGCCAAGGCAGATCTCAAACGCAGAGACGCCGAAGCCGAAGAAGTTGAGTATGAGCGTGTACTTAGATCTCGTGCTTTCCGTAAAGAAGTCGTAGCATCACAAATGGATTCAGCGGAAACTTCAGCATCAGAGTGCCCTATAACAGAGAACCTCTCCAGTATAGGGCCTGAGGAGATACGCGCCCGCGGGGGCCGCAACGCGGCAGTAATCATGGAGGTAACCCGAAAATCTGGCCATCTTCAGGGTCCTTTTATAAAAAAATTAAGGGATGCAGCAGCGGATATGCAAGCCCTGATCGAAGCTTTGTGTACCTCTAAATCGGAGGGAGAGGAAACCCGCCGACTGAGAGCGGAAAACAAAAGGCAGCGCCAGGAAGTAGAAACCCTCAGGGCGGAACTCAAAGCATACCGCCGAGAGTTCTCAGAAATGAGGGCCTCTTCGTCCTCAATAGGGACAGACACAATAGAGGAAATAAAATCCTCTATCGTTAGGTCAGTTGGGGAGATGATGAACGCCCGGTTTGCGGGATTAGAGGATCGTCTTCTTCCCGCTAAGATGAACCGTCCACCTTTAGCTGCAGATAAAAAAAGAAATGCAGCAGCTGCCGTGGCCAAAGCCGCCGTTCGTACGACTGCATCGGTGCCTGCATCTGTTCAGGCAGTCCCCAGTACCTCAGCAGTTATTCCTACAGCAGACGTTCCTTCCGTAGTCATTCCTCCGGCAGTCGCCCCTTCGGTCCAGCCCACGATTGCGGATACCTGGGCAACCGTTGTTAGGAAGGGTAAGAAAAAACCTTCCCCCTCTGCACCACCCTCTGCGGCTGTTGCGCTCCCCACGCCTCCCAACCCAGCTGTTCTGGCGCAGAGGAAATTGAAGGCGGCGCTTGCAGCCCCACGCTCCCCGGCTGTAATCCTGAAATTGCAGCCGGAGGCTGAAAAAAATGGGGTCACATACGCCGATGCAATGCTTCGCGCCGAGCAGGAAGTTAATCTCCAAGAGATGGGGATTAAGGAGGGTCTTAAAGTTAGGCGCTCCGTGACTGGGGCTAGGGTCCTACAATTGCCCAAGTCTCAGTCAATGGAAGTTGCTGATCAGCTGGCGCTCAATTTGCGTACGGCATTGACGGGTATGGCGGATGTCATCCGACCTGTCAAACGTGCTGATATTCGGGTAACCGGGATGGATGACTCCGCTACCGAAGAGAAAGTGCGAGCGGCTGTAGTCCGTACATGTAGCTGTGACGCCGCGGATGTTCAAGTTGGACAAATTCAACGCGGACCGCGTGGTATGGGCATGGTGAAGGTGCGTTGCCCCGTCGCCGCCGCTAAAATGCTCGCTGATGCAGGAAGGCTTCTGGTTGGCTGGAGCTCGGCTGGCATTCAGGTGCTGGAGAACCTTCCACTGAGGTGCTACCGGTGCCTGGAACTAGGGCATACGGCTCCGCTATGCCCGTCTACTGTAGACCGCTCCGAACTTTGTTTTCGGTGCGGCAGCAGTGGACACAAGTCGGCTACATGTATGGCCATGCCGCACTGTGCGGTTTGCGCCGCTGCTGGCCGCCCAGCAGAGCACACAATGGGGGGTAGGCTTTGCAAAGCCCCCTCATCGAAAGGCAAGGTGGCCCAAGGACCTCAGGCCACTACATTAAGCAGTAGCCGCAGAGCCCAGGAGGAGCTCGAAATGTCCACCTAATGGGAGACACATTTCGCATCCTCCAGGCGAATTTGAACCACTCCGCCGGGGCTCAGGACCTGCTGCTGCAGTCCATGGCGGAGTGGAATACCGATGTTGCTGTGGCCAGCGAGCCCTACTTTATTCCCCAATCATCCAATTGGGTGGGGGATCTTAGGGAAGATGTAGCTGTCCTGACAAGAGGATGTGCCGGCCCTCCCCTCTCTTCTCTCGAGAGGGGCAATGGATATGTTGTGGTGGGGTGGCGTGATTTCGCCATTATTGGCGTTTATTTCTCTCCCAACCGCGGCCTGGCAGAGTTTAAATTATTTTTGGACTCTGTCAGTGCCGCGGTTCGTCGTCAGTCGCCGAGAAGAATTGTAGTTCTCGGCGACTTTAATGCGAAGTCTCGCGCTTGGGGGAACCCTACCACAAACGCCAGGGGTACGGCTGTTGAGCAGTGGTCCTTGCTCTCCGGTCTGTCCCTTCTTAATAAAGGGAGGGTCCACACTTGCGTGCGACATCGGGGTGGGTCCGTGGTGGACCTATCGTTTGCCAGCCCCGGTGTCGCCCGTGAGGTGAATGGCTGGAGAGTTGAAGAAGGAGTGGAGACTCTTTCGGACCACCGATATATACGGTTCGAGATCTCCACCCCTCGAGGACCACTAGGGCCCCGGCGCGGAAGAAGAGGTGGACTTCCGAAATGGGCCATTGGCCAACTTGATCTGGAAATGGTCCGGGAGTCCGCCATAGTACAGCGCTGGGGTATAGCAGGACAGCTACCCACAGATGTGGAGGGGCTCGCAGGTCGAATAAGGAACGCCCTTGAGGCAGTATGTGATGCGGCGATGCCCAGAGCTCGGCGGATGCCGCCGCGTCGCCAGGTGTACTGGTGGTCACCCGAGATTGCTAATCTGCGGGTGGCCTCCAACAGGTCGCGGCGTGCCTACGTCCGATGCCGTCAGAGGATCAACCGGGATGACGTCCTTGAGGGTCAGCTGCGAACAGAATACAAGACAAGGAAGAAGATACTGCAGCTGGCCATCAGCCAGGCGAAGGAGAGGGCCCGTGAAGAACTCCTTGCGGGCCTTGACAGGGATCCGTGGGGGCGCCCATACCAACGGGCGCGGAACAAGCTCCGTGCCTGTGGCGCCCCCATCATTGAATCAATGGACCCGGGTCTCCTGTCGAGGCTAATGGGGGAACTGTTTCCGCGTTCTGTAGGGCACGTACCCCCCAGCATGGCTTCTTGGTCGGCGGTGGAGGTGGAAACCCCTATTTCACCCATTACCGACCAAGAAATGGAAGTGGCTCTCTCCCGACTTCGTGGTAAAAGGAAGGCGCCTGGTCCGGACGGGGTCTCGGGACTCGTACTCGGCATCGCCGCGGAATACCTCAAGGGTGAACTCCGGGAACTGCTCAATACGTGTTTGAGGTCCGGGCAGTTTCCGGAGCAATGGAAGTGTGGACGGTTGTGTCTACTGCGGAAGGAGGGTCGCCCAGCTGACTCCTCTTCCGCATATAGACCACTGGTGCTGCTGGATGAGATGGCTAAATCATTCGAGAAGGTGCTCGCAGACCGTCTCGTCCAGCACCTCGAGGAAATTGGGCCGGGACTGTCAGAGAGACAATACGGATTCAGGAGCGGTCGGTCAACAATTGACGCGCTGGCCGCTCTGAAGTCCCTGGCCACCGAAGCAGTGGCCAAAAAGGAAGTCCTCCTGGCAGTCTCGCTCGATATTAAAAACGCTTTCAACAGTCTCCCTCACGAGACGTTAAAAGAGGCGCTCCGGTACCATGGAGTGCCTCCGTATCTTGGCAGGCTGTTGGAAGCGTACCTCGAGGAAAGGCACGTGCTCTGGGAGGGGGGCGACGGGCGTATACATCGCCATCGGGTGGAGTGCGGCGTCCCACAGGGCTCGGTTCTCGGTCCGATGCTGTGGAACGTCGGGTTCGACTGGCTCCTACGGGGTCAGCTCCTTCCTGGGATGGGGATCATCTGCTACGCAGATGACACCCTCATCACGGTGAAGAGGGCGGACTTCCGGGGGGCTGTCCGATTGGCAGAGGAAGGAGTAGCGCTCGTCGTAGACCGGATTGGGATGTTGGGTCTGAGGGTCTCGCTGGACAAAACCGAGGCCCTCCTTTTTCATGGCCCACGTCGAGGTCCCCCCCGAGGAGCACACATCAGTGTGTCTGGGGTTGCCGTGCCGGTGCAGGCCCATATAAAATATTTGGGTCTGCACCTAGATTCAAACTGGAATTTCGGGCCACACTTTGCCCAGCTCGTCCCTAGGCTCGTCAAGTCGGCCGCGGCGCTGGGAAGACTTCTGCCAAACACTGGCGGTCCCGGGTCGACATGCCGACGTCTCTACGTCGGCATCCTGCGTTCCATGGCACTGTATGGTGCTCCTATCTGGTCGGAGTCCCTCACCGTCCGCAACAGAGCCCTTTTGCGACGACCGCAGAGGGCTATGGCGGTGAGGGCCATTAGGGGCTACCGTACTGTGTCATGGACTGCAGCGACACTGCTGGCAGGCGACCCGCCTTGGCCACTGGTGGCGGAGGCGTTGGCGGAAGTGTACCGGTTCCGCGCCACAGCACGAGCCAACGGAGAGCAAGTGTCCATAAGGGGATTGGGCAGAGCCCAGGAAGTGGCCCGAAGGGAAGTAGTCCGGCGGTGGAGGGAAGAGCTGGAGTCCCCCGTAGCAGGGCGGGGGACTGTGGAGGCGGTCGCGCCACATCTCCACCGCTGGCTCAGGAGAAGGCACGGCAGCCTTACATTTAGAATGGTGCAGGTGCTTACCGGACATGGGGTCTTCGGTAAGTACCTGCACAAAATTGGAAGAGAAGAGGCCCCAGGATGTCATGAGTGTGGCGTGGCAATTGACGATGCGCGCCACACACTAGAAGTATGCCCCGCCTGGGGGCCTCAGCGCCACGTCCTGTCAACGGACATGGCAACAACAGACCTGTCGTTGCCGACCATCATCTCCAAGATGCTCGGCAGCGACAGCTGTTGGTCGTCGATGGCCTCCTTCTGTGAGGCTGTCATGACAAGGAAGGAGGCCGCGGAGCGGGCACGCGAGGCGCTTGCGTCCGCTGACTCGCTCCGCCGGCGACGACCAGGGAGGAGGAGACGCCGCTATGCGCTCCTCCACCCACCACTCTGAATGACGGTCGTGGACGACAGGACGTGGCCAGACGGCCAAGCGTTGGGGTGTCGGGGATAGAATGTTATCAGACGATCTCTCCGGCACCCCGTAAAAGCGCGGAAGGGGCCGCTGTGGTTTTAGTGGGTATTTCGGTCACTTCTGTGGCCGGCGAGTCCCACACACACTCCCCTGTCTGTAACCGGCGGGGGAATAGTGCGCAAATGCATTTCCACAGCGTGAAAAAAAAAAAAAAAAAAAAAAAAGGGCTCTTAGTCGTCTTTTACGACACCCACGAGCAAAGCAAGGGTTGGTAGTATTCGAAGCCGCTACCACACAGCAATTAAAAAATAAAATAAATTAAATTTTATGAATAAAAAATTAAACCTAAGGCCTGAGCACTCGAACAGAAAACCGTATCTTTGAATTCGCGTAAAACGGGGTAGCGTAAGTCGGGGTATTACTGTATACATATTTACGCTTTATTGCTGGAAACTATTTAATTCTAATTCCCTAATATAGGAGTTCGAATTTTATATAGGGACGTCATGGTTTGGTGCTATATAACGTGTTTTGCGTAGCTATCAATAACGATTTTACGATCACAATGTAGCGATAACTTCGATAAAACTAACTAATATTCAATCTGATCTCTTATCAATTCATTATAAAATCGTTCTAGCCAGTATTTTTTTATATTTGTAGGTTTCTTTATTCCCGAAAGGTTTTCATTACATAATATGACGTTTAAAACCTCTCATACCCTTGATGACGCATAATGAATTTTCAGATTAACCTCGCCTACCTAAAATAATGTGACAAAATTATCCAAAAAAAATCTTACCTTTAAATATCATTTAATTTGGTTCTAATAAGATAATCCTTATCTTGTCTTAAAAATTGTTCCTTTTGACAACGCCGAGACCAGGTCGTATGTCACTGTCCAGTAGCGCCGTGAACTTGTCGCAATCATCTGTGCCGACTTGACGCTGCTGACTATCGTTAGGATGATGCCCGACAACGTCAGGAACTGGGATGCAGCCGCGGCATTTTGCGAGGCAATCGTCTCGCAGAAAGAGACAGCGGCGTGGGTCAGGGCCGAGTCAGGGCACGCTAGTACGCTCCGCCGCCGGCGCCTGATGCTGTACTAGCCGAGGCAACAGGTGACTGAACCGGGGTATTGTACGTCACCCACACAGAGGCTGATTATGTGAGGGTGACCTCGGAGGCCGTCTGCGAGGGGTGGTATCCGAAAGGATAACCCGCCGGGTCAGCCACGGACGTCAATCATTCGGTACCAGTTATCGGCCCCATGGCGATGGGGAGGGAATACAGTGAGCTATGGGGCTACTTGCCGTCCTTTAGTCGCCATGGACAAAATAAACGGCGTGTGTACAGTACAGATCCTGTCTGCGTGAGAAAAAAACACGTCGCTGTCCGGTTTAGAAATCGTAAAAATAAATACCTACTTGTCATAGACAATAGTTTTGTAGCTTCCTGATTTCATTTTACGCCTTTAAGTTTTTTGTCTGCACGATAGTTATCTGTATGCAGCAATAAATTTTTTGTCTGCACGATAGTTTTCTGTATGCAACAATAAATGGGCCGGTTGTACTAGGCTTTTTTTTTTTTTTTTTTTTTTCTTTTTTGGGGGTGGGCTGCGGTCGGCGCGCCTCCGCACCACTCCGTCCGGGGCGACAGAGGGGCTTAAGCACGCAACACCCGCAACTCACCCGAACACCACGTCGCCTTCGTCGTTGGGCCAACCACTGGAGCAGGGTTAGCCAAGTGGTCGGCCCGACGGAATACCCCCTACCCGGGGCACCCTCCCATCAACCGACGTCCCCCCCCCCCCTCGGGGAAGACATCGGTCTTTCCTCACGCGGTCGGCCTCTTGGCGGGTGACGGACTAATCCCCGGTCACGTCACCCGCGGCCGCGGTTAGGGCGGCAGGGCACGCAGGTAATCCCGCCTGCGCCGCCCCAGTCGCCGGCGGCGGATCGCATCATCGAGGCTATGCTCCTTGCGCTCGCGACCCGCCGCCTCCTTCTGCGAGATAACTGCCTCGCAGAAGGCTGCGACCGCGTCCCAATTCCTGATGCTGCCGAGCATCTCCCTAGCGATGGTCGGCAGCGTCAGGTTGGCACCGATGATTGCGACGAGTTCACGACGCGGCTCTGTCCAAGCGGCACAGACCTCGAGCGTATGCTGCGCCGTGTCCTCGTCGCAATCGCAGTGGTGGCAGGACGGAGTTCTCTCCCTCCTAGCGACCCTGTACAGGTACTTGCCGAAGCATCCATGCCCCGTCAAGACCTGTACGAGTCGGAAGGAGAGCACCCCGTGCCGCCTTTCCAACCACTGCATCAGCACCGGCCGGAAGGCCTCCACGGTCCAAACACCGTATCGAGGCCTCTCCAGCCGGTCTGCCCAACGGGCGATGACGTCTCGGCGGGGTTGTACTAGGCTAATACTACTCTTTCGTAAAGGATCAAGTAATAGCAATTTTCCAGTGCTATATATGTACATATTTTATATGACCGACTCGGTCGTTCATTTAAGCTGTCAGTTCGGCTGGTTGATAGGAAGTCTGTCGTAACATTTTTCATATAGGTATGTACTTCAAATTAGGATAGGATAGATCTTAAATTATAATATACATTTAACATCTATATAAGAGAAGGATAATCGAAATAAGACCTTATAGCAGCAACCTGTCTGACCCACAAAAGAAATTGAGCTATACCATAGAAGGTAAATTTCTATCCCTTTACGAGGGAAGCTTGAGGCCAGCAGTGTGCGTATATGAGTTGTGATAACGATCCTACATTATCCGAAAGTGTTATCCATTTCGGATATATTTTCATTCCGCATATTTTAGTTTCGCCTACAGTTTACAGTTTCATAACATCTCTAATTTAGACATCGTGTTGCCCTATTTCCTTAGCCCGTAGACCTTTAAGCGTGTTTGTAGTACATTTTGAATGGGATATACATTTAGGTTTCTAATAAGCCGTTGAATGTGACGCATTGTCTGATGACCTTTCAGCCGTGACCTTATTAGGTTAGGTTTGTAATAAGGCTTTTTCGTGTTTTGTTCATTGCCTGACTTAGATTTTGAATACGAAGCCTTAAAATAAAACCAAGTACTGTATGTTTTTGTTATTCCTACAACTGTTTTTTGCTTATTGTATTTCCGTGTGGTGACTGAGTATGAATACGGTTCATCACTCCCTATATTGTACGTGGATGTCGTAAAAGACGACTAAGGGATATGCACATAATCCCTATACCTACCAACATGTCTGGGTGACCGGACCGGGGACTTTAGTCCGGCACCCGCAGAGGCTGACCGCGCGACGGCGATCGACGTCCCAGGACAGCGACGACGTTGAGAGTTGAGGGTACCCGAAAGAGTATTCCGTCGGGCCGATCACTGAGGACAAGGAATTCGGCACTGGTGGTCAGCCCAACGACGAAGACGACGTGGGTACGGGTGGGTTATGGGCCGCACGTTGTCTTTTCGTCGTCCCGGACGGAATGGACGGCGTGGTCGCTTGCCATAGCCCACCCATAAAAAAAAATACATGTCTGACGAGCATGGTATAGTAGGTCAAATTCCCCCCCATTGTGGAGGAGGCCCGAGCCCAACAGTGGGACATATATGGGCTGCGATGATGATGATGATGATTTCATCTCGGATTATACACGTAATCACTGCTGGGTTCGAGTCTCCTGCACAATAGCTAGGAATTTGACTGACTGACTACGTTGGTTAGATGATGGAGTTGTTATGGGGGTTTATTTCGGGTTTACCTTCTCTTTAATAGATGTTATGTGCATATTATATCCCTCAGTTGACTTTCATGACACCCATGGGCACGATGGGGGCCTTACAAATTGTATTCTTTCTCCAACAGCGCGCGGAATATTGCATTTAGTAAGCGCTACCTGTCGCTCCAGGCCAGGTTGCTGTCTATCTTAAGGTGGAGTTTAGATCACCAAATCTCTTGCTTACCAAACGAAATCAAGATTATGGTATTTTCCGTTTGGTGACGAAGTAAGAATACAATTCTTCAACGTGGTTCTTTCAATCTTGAACGTGGATGTCGTAAAAGACGACTAAGGGATATAATATGCATAACATCTGTGCAAGAGAAGAAAAACTCGAAATAAAATCATATATCAACACGTCTGACCAGCGTCAATCTCTTCCCATAGCAGATGAGGTCCGAGCGAGCATGCTGGTCAGACATGTTGGTTTTATCACGAGTTTTCCTTCTCTTGCACAGATGTTACATGCATATATATCCCTTAGTTGTCTTTTATGACATCCACGGGCAACAAAGGTAGTGGTAAATCGTATTCTTACTCCGTCACCACATAGATAATAACGATATTTATAAATAAATTAACACAAATAAAGTAAGCGTCTATTGAACAGGTAAACCGGTGCTGGTGTTAGCCAATAAGCAAGACAAAAATGGTGCCTTGGACGATATCGACGTCGTTGAGAAACTTAACATTGAACCACTGGTTAATAAGTGAGTATTATCTTCATCGTGATCCACATACTCTTATCACAATCGACTGCATAGATGACGTAGTGGTTAAGGTGACGACCTACAATGTCGTGGGTTCGAAACCCACGCAGGACAAGGTGATCTACAAATTGTTGTTCTGAGTCTGGATGTAATTTGTGTTCGTTAATTATATTTAAGTCGGATGGCAATATAAGTATTATTTCCTTACTGCACTCCTTACCCAATTTTCCTTACAGTTGTCTTAAAAAAATGAGATCCATTGAAATACTCTTGTAATTTCAGCCCATTTAAGTCCCACTGTCATGCTCGAGCCTCCTCCACAATGAAACGCAAATTACTATGTCACGCTGCTCGGATGTATACCAATACACAGAGAAGGAATGCTCGACATAAAACCCAATAAGGGTTTTATTTCGAGCATTCCTTCTCCTAAATAAATAAAAAACCTAAGCAAATAAAACCCTTATTGGGTTTTATGTCGAGCATTCCTTCTCCTACGTACTCTTTTATTATCTATCGTCGTATACAGAATGTATCAGGTTGGTCAAACAAGAGTTAGGCAATGGCAGTAGGGAATCCATGAAAATAATTTGAAATAAAAATATCGATTCGTTAATGAATTACAGACAAATTTTTTAATTTTGTCATCGTTTTTTCGTGTAAATCTGATTGAAATGTATAAATTGAGTGATACTTAATCTGCAATATATTCGTACTTTGTTAAATGCTCATTAGAAATTGAATAAATCAATGATTACGTTCGCAGAAACATGACAACCCACGCTTTAAATCAGCTGATCGGCCGGTGACCGTTGCCGAGGCGCCTTTGTACCTACGTTACTATTGAAGCGTTTGCGCAATTCCTACCTATTCATAATGTCGAAGTTTTACATGCCTACATGTATACTATTCGGATCTTGTAGCAACTCGAGAAAATTTCCGTGCGTTTAGGCGCTTTTGCCATACCTATTACTGTAACCAAACCTAAAGCTCACAAATAGGTCCATTAAACTTTGTCCAATTCATGGTGCTGTACCGCTGCGTTTCACGTAGTTGTACAAATTCTTATTTACTGGCTTATTAGCCAATTTTGCTTCATGTCTCCCGCTTTGCATAGGAGGGAAGTGGAATCTTTCCAACTCCTCCTGTTTTTCTTTCCTAATTAAATTTGTTGCGGGTCCCAAGACAATTAAAAGCGATTCCCCGGGACTTCCTGAGGGTCAAACCTCGGTGTCTTATACGGAGACCATTGTGGATCCTGGCTTACAGGAGTTACAGTGGTGGGAATGTGTGGTGGGATTAGTCCCAACAAAAAAAAAATGCCTACATGTATCCTCTCTGTACATGCCTACATAATAACAACGTAACATTTAAGGCATATACTCTTAGATACACATTTTTGTAATCACTATAACTTTTATTATATATTTTCTTTTGTGTAATATATATTCTAATTACGATATATGACCGTTAAACTACAACTTACTTGAACAGCCTCTCTGCGGGTGACGGACTAAATCCCCGGTCCAGTCACCCGCGGCCTAGGCTAGGGCAGTGAGGCGCGGCCTGACCATAGTCTGGCAAAAAAAAAACTATGTCATTCCCAATTAATTCACTCCTTTTCTATTTTGCCAGTAATATTAATCTTTATCTTTTGAGTTTATAATAAAACTAAAATCGTTTAAATTTGAAGTAAATAATACTTATTTATACTTAGTTTAAATATGCATTACATACATATTTAATTAAATAATAGATAACACATTTATGTATAATTTAAAACTGAATATAGGTATATTCAATTTATATAGTAATTACTTTAAATAGTAAATATAATCCTTTTTTTCCTCATAGTTCGTATACGTCCTACTGGGCTGTCTGGGCTCGAGTCTACTTTACAATGGGAAGGAAATTGACCCACGCTGGTCAGGCGGATTGGCATAAGTTTTTATTTAGACTTTTCCTTCTCTGACATAGATGTTTTCTGCGTATTATAATCTCTTACTCGTCTTTTACGACACCCACCGGCAGGAAAGGGAGGTAGTGAATTGTATTCTTAATCCGTCATCACACGAAATGTGTTTATTCAGTTTTGTCTAAATTGAAGAACTGAACCACCATAAAGATGCCCTCAAATTCTATAGATTTTATTCAGCCAATCAAGTAGTTAATAGTGGTAGGACCACACTGTTGCCAGTTGCCTGTTTACAGCCGCGGGCCGGTCCGTCCGGGGTAGTACCACAATGAGCAGAAAATCGACGTCTGACTATAGTCTAACTTTTTATTAGCTGCAGTAAAATGACGTTTTGTGGGTTGCCGGTTTTTGAAGAAAAATAAATAGGGATGTAGCTAAATGAGTGAATCATAAATGAATAATCAGTTTGGTTTTTTTTTTTGAGATTTAATATTAAGTTGTAATGTATTTTTTTAACCTATTATTATTACTATACTAGAGGATTGATCTTTTTTAGTGGAAGTCTAGGGAGGTACATTCAAAATGAAACAAAAACGTCATAATAATGTTATTTAATTAATCTTTTTCGAAATCACTGTCGCTGTCGCTTTCGGTCACACTAATAACAAATCTATCTGTCACTTCATCTATAATATGATCGAGGTGGCACATTTTATCTTCCTCTTTAATAGTGTGAGACACACAGTCACTCCACTTAGCCGGTGTCACTTTCTTGATTCTTTCTTGGAATAAAGTTTTCACTTCTTGCATTTTATACGTCTTATTATAGTTTGCGACGTGACTCTTTACCTGCGCCCATACCAACTCAATGGGGTTCAATTCACAGTGATAAGGGGGCAGTCTTAAAAGTGTGATACCTTTTTGTGCAGCCATCTCGTCTACGGCATATTTCTCAGTATGATTTTGTTGTTTCACAATATCTACGAGAGTGGCCTTGACCATATTTGGTTCAAACGCAATATTTTTAGTAGTCAGCCACTCTTGAATTCGTGCTTTCGTCCACGACATCTTCGGGATTGTTTCGATCTTCCGAGAGTGATAGGGCGCATTGTCCATTACGACTACTGCATTCGGCTTGAGTTTAGGTAGAATACCGCCGAACCAATCCTCGAAACACTCCGCGTTCATTTCATCATGGTAGTCTTCTGTATCTTTCTTTGCTTCAAACATAAGAAGTCCGTCGACCAGGAAGCCTTCTTCTCCGCCTATGTGACTAATTATGAATCGTTTGCCCTTTCCTGTGGGATTTTTTAATCCCGTAGTCAGGCCGTCTAAAAATGCCTGTCGAGAAGATTTAATACTTCCGTCAATCCAGGTTTTTTTTGTAGTATGACCTGAAAAGAACAAAAAAGAATCATAAGTTTCGACATCAAAACAAAAAGGGAACAAATAGAAGAAACTAAGAGTTGACACGTACCAGCGTTGACCCAGGTCTCGTCTTGATAATATATGTATTTTCCCTCCCTACGATATTGTTTAATTAAACGCAGGTAGCGCTGGCGCCATGATATGATATCTTGTCTATCAATAAGCACACTCTTGCGTGATCGAGTAGCGAATTCGAAATTAAGATGCTTCATAATTTTTCTCAATGTCTCTTTCGAGAAGCTGGGCAATCCTGGGTCATCATTTACAACTTGCAGCACCTAAAAATGATTAAAGTTATTACCTAATTGGTTAAGATTACACATGGGATGGGAGAAAACATACATAACGTATAATAAAAAGATGAGTGACGACATGTGTAAACTAACTTTTGCGATGGTGGGTATTTCATTTCTATGAAAGAACTGATGTACAATTCGTCTAACAGCAGTGAATGTGAAATCATCAAGTTTATCTTTAAATGTAAGTTTTGGGCCCGTTTTTTCGGGAGGTTTTGGTGATTCGCTGTCGTTCTCCTTGTGCTCCTTTAAAACGGAATAAACTGTGCGGACGGATATTCCCAAGACTTCAGCCACCTTGTTAACGCATTCACTTGTTTTTGGAACTTCAATGTTTGATTCTGAAGATTTCACTTCAAACACATATTTGTAAACGTTTTGGACCCAAAGTTTTTCAGTTGCACTTAGAGCTACACGTGGCCTTTTTTTCTTAGGAGATAAAAATGTGTCTCCATCTTGCGATGTGCTCGGCAGAGCATCCATGTCTTCAATGTATCAAACAAAAAAAAACTAACACGATTAACGAAAACAGGTAATGAAAAACAAACGTAGTGGTTAAGATAGCGACCTACAGCGCCAGTGTCGGGGGTTCGAATCCCACGCGGGACAACACTTTGTGCGATCCACAAATTGTTGTTCTGAGTCTGGATGTAATTTGTGTCCGTTAATTATATGTTTGTAAAGTCCCCCGCAATACAAGGATTATTTCCTTAGTGCAGAGCGTTGTCTAAGAAAAAAACAAAACACAACGTAACATAAGTTTAACAATAATGATAACAAAAACAACGCGCAGTGGGCAAATCAAAGTTATTCATGCACTCAAAACAGAAGTATGAAGCCGAATGAGCGAATGACAACCGAAACAAAATGGCGGTCAAGCGTCATCGTAGCACCGTAACCAAAAACCAGTACTACCAACTTGAGAGAGCGTTTTCTTGAGTGTTACCTTGTATATGTCTAAAAGGATCAACGTTTATACAGCCTTTTATTTACATTAATATTAAATAGAATTTAGTATGATCATTATGAGTCAGCTATGGAACGATTAGATATTCTGTAAACTTTTGTGAACTGAATCACATACCTATTGAGATTAGGCTGTCAACATTATTTTACGGAATGACATTTAGAAACGTCATTTTACTGCAGCTAATAAAAAGTTAGACTTTAGTAGCAAATTGTTACTCCGCTTCGTTCGGTGAGCGAGAAAGCCGGCAGCCCAACTTTCTGAGGGTGTTTGCATGTAGTGGGTTTTAGTGATGCCTTTAGTATTACCGAATCTCGTTGCATGCATTCACACTCCCTTCACTTTCTTCGCGGTGAGCCCCCTCTACACGTCGGCGGATGCGTCCGCAGATGTCATCAGCGGACGCGTCCGCGGACGTGTAGAGGGGGTGATTTGCTCGTCTGTGGTATGTATTTAGCCCCCACTACACGTCGGCAGATGCGTCCGCAGATGTCATCGGCGGACGCGTCCGCGACCGCGTGTAGAGGGGGTGATTTGCTCGTTTGTGGTAGGTATTTGACGTCCGCAGATGCATCCGGCACACATCCGTTAGTTGTCGGTTTTTGTAGCACGGATCAAAGGGTTTCAACGCCAGCGCTGAGTGTTGCGTCCACATGTCTGACGACGCATCAGTGTTCATCGGGAAGCGGATGAGAATGCACGCGTGATTTCTGCAGTATTTTTTCGTTCTTTCTTTTTTACTTGCTCGTTAAAATGGCTAACACGAGCACTGACAAAACATTCAAATTCCTGGAGCTGTATCAAGCAGAAATTCGAACAAAATTATCAAATTCTCGGGATGGCTCTGCATATATGTAGTTCTAAAAGCTAGTTATCCCCGCTATTCCTGCGAAAAAAAATGGCGTCCAGGAGGATGTGTTAAAAAAAATTGCAATAAATCATCATCTTCATCATCTCAGCCCATTTACGTCCCACTGTTGGGCTCGGGCCTCCTCCATAATGGAAGGAAGGGTATTTGACCTACTATACCACGCTGGTCAGACGTGTCGGTATAGGTTGGTATAGGGTTTTATTTCGAGTTTTCCTTCTCTCGCATAGATGTAATATGCGTTTTATATCCCTTAGTCGTCTCGTACGATCACCCACGGGTAAGAATGTGTGGGGGATGGTGGTAAATTGTATTCTTACTCCGTCACCACACGGAAGGTAAAATATACATTATGGAAATGATTTTTTTCCACATTATTCGTTTTCTATGTATGCTGATTACAGCGTCCACCACCTTCCTTTTCTCCATTTTTTTCAATAACTACTGCGATGGACACTTAAATAATACTTAAAGGTCCTAAATAAATAAATAGCTGCAACAGCTACGGTCTCAATATCCATTTCGCGTGCGCACGTACGTGTTGCGTCCGTCAAGAATCAATACAGACTGATCGACCTACAGACGTGTGGACGGTGCACAGAGATCCATCCGCGGATGCATCTGACGACGTCTGCGGACAAATCTGCCGACGTGTAGAGGGGGCTGTAGGCAGAGGCCTGGCAAAGTTTCATGAGCGGTAGCAACACTTACCACCAGGTGTACTGTTTGCTCGTCTGCCATCGGGTGCAATAAAAAAAAGTATTATTCATATTATGTATTTACAGATATCGATGCCCAACTTTAGTGGAATCCTATAGTGCGTTTATCGAGAACACTAAATCTAAGAAAATCAAAATTGATCCCGGATTACGCAAGGGTTATCAGTGGCTCCTGAACTATATCATACGTCGTTACGGTGATATTAATTTACGTGTACAAACGGACATACACGCGGACCTCGAAAGACGCAAACGTATGTTAAACAAAGCTTCTAACACATCACAAACATTTACGGGAGAGACTGAAGAAATTGCTACTGAAACGGGATTTGAAAACCCTAACTATGATCCAGATAAAACTACTAAAATGGATAATGATAACTTAGAACATGCTGTTATAATCGTAAAACCAGTTACTCATAAGAATAATAGCGTTGATACGACCATTACAGTCGAAAGTATCGATGAATCTGACGAGATTAGTATCGCGAGACCGAAATTGTCGCCGCTGTTTGGCAGGGCAAGTAATTCTACAGTAGAAACTGTTAGAATCGAATTAGAACCGAGAAACGAGTTCAGGAAATTGTCTCCGATTGTACGGAATAAAACTGGGGCGAATCAGCACATCGATTTCAAGAATAGACCTCAATCGAGTCCGACGTTTAAGAAACATAGTAAGGTGATTATTTTTATATATTTAAATCTTCTGTTCGTGTGTTTGTAATAGAATTTCTAAACGGTTAGACCGATTTTGAATTTTTTTGTGGCTGTTCCGATAATAATTTGGATCGGTAGGTGCGCTGCGATCGATTTCAAGGAGAAATCCTTTTACTATTTTTTTTTAACAGATTAACGTCTGTTGGATCAGCTAGTTTTATATATATATATATACGGGTGAGGAAACAATACAGGAAACTGAAGATATCGGAGAAGGTAATTTGGTCGGAATATGAAAAAAATACATCGAGAAAGTGTGGTTATATCATCATCATCATTTCTGATGTTATATGCGTATTATATCCCTTAGTCGTCTTTTACGACATCCACGGGCACGATAGGGAGTGGTAATTTGTTTTCTTACTCCGTGGTGACCTTAGATTTGATCATGAACTTCATTTTTAAGTCGATTAAAGGTCAAAATTTGTTTTTTTTTGTAAATAAACCTACTTCACGGATTTTATCGCGTTTGTATTTGATTTTTGATTGCCCGACGTTTCGAACACTTTGCTGCGTTCATGGTCACGGGCGGACTAAGAAGTCTTACGTCCAACAAGTCATCGTTTTAATCGGAATCCGTATTTCTGATAACGGAAGTCGAAAGAGCGGGCAACAACGTACAAATATATGTATATTAAGATTGTCTCTGAAGGTCAAATCATTATCCAGTAGTTAAGGAAATTAAAAAAAATTATATGAATAAAAAATATATTTAGATGGGACCATCAAGTAACAGCTCGTCTCTACAAGAGGACGACGTGAATCATGGCGGTGACCTGACATACGTCAGGAATAGAAATCTAACTTGGAACGGTGATGAGAAGAAGCATACAGTGTTCGTCAACGATGCCGAAATGTCTAACATGCATAGGGATATTGTGCTGAACGAGAGAGGTGAGTTCAAAGAACTTTGGAATCAGTTATTTCTTTTTCCTTATGTGTTTATCTTCTTAACCCTAATTCTTCTTGTTATGTAATATGCAAGAGAACATGGTATGCCCCTCTCTTGCCCGTGGGTGTCGTAACGGATGTCTAAGGGATATGATATGCGAATAACATCTATGCAAGTGAGAAGGAAAACTCGAAATAAAACCCTACCCAACACGTCTAACCGGCGTGGGATAGTAGACCAATTTCCCTTCTACTGTGGACGAAGGTTGTACCCAGCAGTGGGATGTTTATTTCGAGTTATCCTTCTCTTGTATTGTTGTTATATGCACAAGATATCCCTTAGTTGCTTTTTAGGGACACCCACGGGCAAGAGACCCCTCTCATGGCGATCTGTATTCTTACTTCGTCACCACACGGAAAAGATGTAGCAAAGAGTGTTTTAAAAGCATTTATGTATATGTGTACCCCCCTTTCTTGCCTATCCATCCATTCATCAGCCTACAGACGATCACTGCTGGACATAGGCCTTCCCACGAGATTGCCACTCGGAACGGTCCAGCGCCACTTGCATCCAACGGTTCCCTGCGACTTTGAGAATGTCGTCAGTCCACCTAGTGGGGGGTTGTCTTACGCTGCGCCGTCCGATTCGTGGTCGCCACTCCAGAACCTTTCTTCCCCAGCGGTCGTCGGTTCGACGAGCGATGTGGCCTGCCCATTGCCATTTCAACGTGCTAATTCTGCGGGCTATGTCGGTTACACCCGTTCGTTCTTCTACGGATTTCCGTGTTCCGCATTTTATCACGTAGAGAAATGCCGAGCATAGCCTCTCCATAGCACGCTGAGCGACTTTGAGCTTTTTTATGAAGCGGATCTTGCCTATAATTGTCGTAAAAGACGACTAAGGGACTTAAAATGCATATAACCTCTGTGCAAGAGAAGAAGAAATCTACAAATAAATGAAATTGAAGTGTCAGAATATCAGCGGTGTAGTATCATATTTACTGTACCATAAGCTGAGATGGGCACCATATTTTGGCCTCACATATTCCACTCCTTGTTTTTAGTTAGTAGTTCTTATTTCTTTCGTTGGTGTCTATATTGTGTGAGGTTTACAAAATAAAATTTCTTTCTTTCTTTCTAATGTCAAAATACTGGGCATTATTCATGCTCACACGGTTAAACGACACCTATGCCTAAAATACAGTTTAAATTTTTTTTTGTTTGTCTGTTTGAGGTAATCTTCAAAACGGCTGGACCAATTAATAATATTTCACTACCAGGTAGCTGTATATATAAAGAGTAACTTAGGCTATAATAATTTATCTCGGTATTCCCACGGGAACGAAAACTATGCGAGTAAGGCGACTGGAACCGAAGCGAGGTAGGGCAGGTTGATAGTTCGAAATAAAAACCCATACCAACCTTTCTGACCAGCATGGTATAGTAGGTCAATTTCCCTCCTATCAATGGGGTGTGTATGAGTTTAAATGATGATGTCTTAGTCGAAGTTTGTGAGAGCTTGTATTCTTACTCCGTCACCACGCGGAGAGCATACACATTGGTTTTTATATACGTAGATGATAAGTTTTGTCATCAGATTATACCAACAAGGCGGCTTCCTCTGAAGTGACCCTGCAGGCGGCCACGTTACCTTTGAGTCCAAGGCCAGCCTCCGCCTCACAGCTGATCCGACGACAGCTGGAACTGAGCGCTCAACACAAACGCCGACTTAGCCTTAGATGTGGGTAACACGTTTTTTTTTGCCAATAATAGCAAATGAGCAAGCAGCACACTTGATGGTAAGTGATGCTGCACACCTTTGGAATACCAGGGACAAAGTCAGGCCTTTGTCTACCGTGAAGAAAATACTCTTCTTAAACCTCGTTTAAAGAAGGACATGTCATAGCGCTCGGGAAACACAGCAGCAGGTAGTTCATTCCAGAGCCTTCACGTATGTACGTGGGAGAAATGATCGTTGGTAACGTAACGTTCAGCTTATATACATACTAGCGACCCGCCCGGCTTCGCACGGGTGCAACGCTGATATTAAATACACTACAGAAAAACTGTGAACGTTGTATATACTAAATTATAGTTTAAAAACTAAAAAAACACGCTTTTAAAATTGATTGATTTAAAAAATTAAAAATAAAACTGTAGTAATCAATTGAAAAATTGATATTATTGAATAAAACACGTGGGGTGCTTGTGATAATAACTACAGATATAAATAAACTATTGATAAAATATTAACAATAGTTAAAATCAAGCCTTATTCAAGCCAAGCATTATGTGTCGTAAAAAGTAAATGACAAAAAAAAATTATTGTGGGATATCCATAAGAGATAGACATATACCATCGCGGAGTTTTCTGTAGACCTTTTCAATGTGTACAATACTTAGTACATTATTTTGATAAATCTCGTAGGGTTCAGCCTGCGTTTGCAATGTAAGCGGAAAAATGTAATTATTTACGACATCACATTAGAAACCTCAAAAATAACAGTATTTCTCCACTATTTAATGGATGTTATTATACATATAAACCTTCCTCATCAATCACTATCAATTAAATAAAACCGCATCAAAATCCGTTGCGTAGTTTTAAAGATTTAAGCATACGTAGGGACATGGGGACAGAGAAAGCGACTTTGTTTTATACTATGTAGTGATTATTTAAATATTTTTTTCAAAACTTAACCTCGGGGCTAAGGATGTAATTAACGGACTCAAAACACACTCGGATTCAGATCCAAGTAGAGATCTTAACTATTACGCATTTGGTGCATTTTTGGATAATGACTAAGTCTGGGTGTAATTCAAGTGTATTTATCTATGCAGGTTGTATCAGGTTATTGGGGCAACTGGTCAAATGGGATCTAGGCGATATTGGTAGGTACCCATGAAAAAAATTTGAAATAAAAATATCGATTCCTTAATGAATTAGAGACATATAAAGTTTTCAATTTTGTCATCGCTTTTTTGTGTAAATCTGAGTGATACTCAATCTGCAACATATTCGTACTTTGTTAAATGTTCATTAGAAATTGAATAAATTAATAATTACGTTCGCATAAGCAGGACAAACTACGCCTTAAATCTGCTGATCGGCCGATGACCGTTGACGCGGCGCCTTTGTACCTACGTACCATGGAAGCGTTTAGAATCTATGGTCTTAAACGTTACACACATTTTTGTAATCACTAAAACTTTTATGTTATATTGTTTTTTGTGTAATATACATTCTAATTATGATCTTTAAACTACAACATACTCGAACAGTTGCCCCATAAACTTGATACAGTCTGTATAAATAAATAAAATTGAAGTTTGTTTGTAATGTCAAATACTGGGCTTTCTTCATGCTCACGCGGTTATTTGCACTACATCTATGTCTAAAAACCAATTTAAAAATCTTTTGTCTGTCAGTCTGTTTGAGGTAATCTTCAAAACGGCTGGACCGATTTTGATAATATTTGACTACCAGGTAGCTGTATATATAAGGAGTAACTTGGCCTTATTTTATCCCGGTATTCCCACGGGAACGGGCATTATGCAGGTAGGTGACTGAAATCGAAGTGAAGCGACGGCGGGTGGCTAGTTCATTACATATGTTTGTGAAATCCCCGGCAATAGAAGGTTTAAAAAAATATGTATATTTTTTCCGTTACAGATATACAGCGGAATAAGACAAGTCCGGAACGGGTGTCCATGTTGCTTTACGAGCCAAAAGCAACACAAAGACATCTCGACAAAGGTGACTTCACACACTCGGCCACCATCAATTGATTAAGGTAGGCATAAGGTTCTCTGTATAGCGCTGTGTGGTAGCGGCTTCGAATACTACCAACCCTTGCTTTGCTCGTGGGTGTCGTAAAAGACGACTAAGAGCCCTAGATTGACCCGGATCAACTCCATCTGGTACCATTTGGGTCAACGATTACATTCCCAAGGAGGGTTGACGTCAGGCAGGCGGCCGGTCATAAAAGTCATTGCTGAAACTTTTTGCAATATGTCAAAACAGATGACATATTGCGTCGACCCCAAGTAATTGGGATAAGAGCAAGATGATGATGATGAAGGTTCTCTGTATAATGGCGGCATACAATTCATCACCCTCTTTCTTGCCCGTGGGTGTCGTAAAAGACGACTAAGGGATGTGCATATAATATCTATGCAAGAGAAGGAAAACTCGAAATTAAACCATATAGGTTTTATTGTACCAACATGTTGGATCGTCGCAACAGTGTATTATGAACCCTATTTTTATTGCATGCTGTTTTTATTGTAAAAATCGATAGTTCTTAGCATTTTAAGCATTAGAGTAAAACACCAAAGTCGATACGATGTAGTTATTTTTATAAAAAAATACCAAGGTTCACCATAATCCAGGTCTGAAAAATCACAAAAAAAATTACTTATCTACTTCTAGATAACGCAGAATTAGAATGTGATTTAAATAACACCAGTAAAAGCAAATTTAACAAATCGTTTAATCCAAAAATTGAGGATAAAAAATATGAACGCCTCGTACAGTCGAAAGCATGAAGCGTTACACTTTGAAAGTCTTTGCCTCTGTGATGATTGTAATAAAAAGTTCTAATATCTTAAATTTCGAATTTATTAATAGGTGAGGAAGTCAATTGCTCGCACTTTGGTGCCCCTCCTGCCGCCCTGGTGACGTCCTTGCAGATAACATTTACACAAAAGAAGGAATTTCGAAATAAAACCCTGTACCAACCCGCTGGTATAGTAGGTCAATTTACCTCCTATTGCAGAGGAATCTGGAGCCCAGTAGGGAAATATAATTTTATGAGCAGATTATGATGATAAAATAGTAAGAATTTCTCAAAAAAAATAAAAACTCGCATCATACCGTAGAATTAAAATTTCTAAAAATTAGACGCTATATTGTACTAGACTAATGAGATTGTCTTAAGTAGTCAGTGTTAATTTTTATAATTTTGTTTCAGGTTTATGTGAAGTTGGCAACACCAATTCGTTATATAGTATTCTGTAGTATTTGTTATTTAAATAAGCATTATATTGTTAATCACATATGACAGGGTATAATTATAAAAAAAAGCGAAGGTGCTCTTAATTTGGATACACATTTTTCTGCTCTAGCAATAATAATCATCGAAAAAAATGTGTAAAATTTTTAAATGTCACATGTCTGATTTGATACACGAAATTTACAGAAGTTACTTTTAACAGTTGCCATTAAAAAAAGAAATACTTTTAACAGAGTGACCATGGCCCTTTTGTAGTTGACGATTTAACTTACCGATGCCTACTGACCAATATGAAACTAAAGACGTGAAGAAACTTAAAATTTATAAAGATAAGTAAAATTGAAAATTTTTAAAACCCCTGACACAAAATAGTAATAGAACAAGTTTTACGTTCTCTTCAACAACAATTATCAATTAATTGTCATTTAACGATTATACTGGCGTGATACACGTGAAGCACTTAATCGAGCAATCATACGACATTACATAATTTCAGAAAAGAGTCAATATTCTTACACTGCTGGACCAATATTAACCAAACATAGCAAAGGACTACCGCAAGGAAACTGGCTTTCAAATAAAAAAAAAATTGTATCAAAATCGGTCCATCTGTTTTAGAGCTACGATGCCATAGACAGACATCGACGTCAAATTCATAACAACCCTATTTTTGCGTCGGCGGTTAAAAATAATTTAACTTGACACCGGTAACATTCGGTTCGTGTTAGTAGCTGATTGCCAATATGACAGGTAGAAGTACAATTAATTTAAATTTTTATAATGTCTATCAATAATTATTAGGGCTGTAGAATTTAGCCGTGTAAAAAAGTTAACTAAGCTAATTAGCTATTTTTTTTGTTATTGCGAACGGTGACAAACGAGCAAACAGTACGCCTGATGGTAAGTGTTGCTGCCGCTCATGGACTTTTACAAGGTCGCTGCCTACCGTGAGGAAAGTGAAGGGAGTGTGAATGTGTGCATTGAGGCTCGGTGATACTGAAGGCATTATTAAGACCCACCACATGCAAACACCCTCAGAAAGTTATGCTGCCGGCTTTCTCGCTCACCGAACGAAGCGCAGTAACAAATTGCTACTACTCGCACGTTGATTTTTTGCTCAGTGTGGTACTACCTTGGACGGACCGGCCCGCGGCTGTACAGTGTGGTCCTTCCACTATCAACCAAGCTAGCTAACCAATTAGCTGTTTAGCCGTTAGCCAATTATTTAAGCTAAGCTAGGTTAACCGGCTACGCAATCGGTTAATTAGCTCAGCTAATTTAAACAACCCGTTAAATTATCTAAGCCTACTGGTTAACTAGCTAATTAGATATATTATTTAGTGGTAGGGCCACACTGTTGACAGTTGTCTGTGGCGGCCGCGGGCCGTCAGGGGTAATACCAAACTCATCATCATCTTGCTCTTATACCAATTACTTGGGGTCGACGCAATATGTCATCTGTTTTGACATATTGCAAAAAGTTTCGGCAATGACTTTTATGACTGGCCGCCTGCCTGACGTCAACCCTCCTTGGGAATGTAATCGTTGACCCAAATGGTACCAGATGGAGTTGGTCCGGGTCAATCTAGGGCTCTTAGTCGTCTTTTACGACACCCACGAGCAAAGCAAGGGTTGGTAGTATTCGAAGCCGCTACCACACAGCAGGGGCAATACCAAACTATCGCAGAAAATCGACGTCCGAGTAGTAGCAATTTGTTACTGCGCTTCGTTCGGTGAGCGAGAGAGCCGGCAGCACAACTCTCTTAGGGGGTTTTCACCGAACCTCATTGCACACATTCACACCCCCCTTCACTTTTTTCACGATAGGCAGTGACCTAGGAAAGGTCCATGAGCGACAGCAACACTTACCATCAGGTATCGTTTGTTCGTTTGACACCGTTTGCAATAGACAAAAAATCTTTTTTAGCCGGCCAAATTGTACAGCTCTAATAGTAACGATTTTCTTAATAAATATTAAATATATATATCGTCGTGCCTTGACACTTAATTGTATTGTAGTAAAGTATTAAATAAATAATATAAAAGGAAGCCCCCAATATATTAATTTTAATTATTATAGTTAATTATAGATGCATATTATAAAGAATAGGATAATTTAGTTTTGTATTTTGTGTACTGCAATATAAAATTATCTTAATAAAACGTTATGTTATTATGTTTGTAGTTTTATTGATTACGGTACAGCGACATCTAGTGATGGATAAAGTAGGAAATTTAAACAAAAACAAAAAAAAAGAGTTCACCGAAAGAAAACCACCTGAGCGTACCAGGCGTCTATCGAGTACCATGTGATTGTGGCAAGAGTTATGTGGGAGAAACTGGACGCAACATCGTCACCAGACTAACTGAACACATCAGGAGTATGAAGAGCATGGATACGACACAATCAGCAACAGCAGAGCACGCCAGTCTCGCGAATACAAGGCACTACATTCGGTTCGACAAAGCCTCCATATTAGCCACAGAGAGACATTACAGACCGCGTAAAATACGTGAGGCCATAGAGATAAACCGACATCGGACCTTCAACAGAGACGGTGGATGGAAGCTGCCATCAGCATGGATACCAGCTCTTAATGCTGCCTCGAGTCGTAAGGTGGTGGTGTGCGTGGAGAGTGACGTGACCAGCGTGGTATGTGATGGTGACGACACACGGAGTGACATACCAACAACATCGCTTAACTCTGGTTGTGAAGTTTCTGCCGAGCGATTCCGCGGGAAACGATCAAGAGGCAAACACCTCCCCCGCACCCCTCATGGCTGTGCCGCGGCGCGCTGCTCGATATGCGTCGCGCAGTGCACGCCGGGGCCTCGCAGACGCCGCTGCGCACTCGCCCTGATGATGAGCATCTGATATGTTCGAAACCCGCGTCGACGTAATCGATCTCAACACGTGTTTTTGCCGTTATAGATATTGTAATATGGATCAGTCTCACGATAATTTCAAAAATATGACTAACATGGTATTGATTTTGACTGCACATATGGCATAGTGGTTAACTATCGTGCTAGTGTCGTGGGTTCGAATCCCACGCAGGACAACACTTTGTGCGATCCTCAAATTGTTGTTTTGAATATAAATTGTCTCCGTAATGTTTATGAAGACCCGGCAATACAAGCTTAACCTCCTCAGCGCAAGGCGTTCTATTATAAAAAAAAATTAGGGTGAACTTCTGTTTTAATCATACTTTTATAGGTGAGTTTTCCTAGGATTCGTTTTTACTGTTTATGGTGGCAAAAGAACAAGCATTACACCTGATGCAATATTAAGGGCAGATGGCAGCAGGCGGTTACCCAGGCGCATATAAAGGTAGGTTACGGGGCCGTACGCCGCCCATCTGTCGCTCCGGGCAGATTGGGCGGGACGTGTCCAGACCAAAGCTAACCAGAAAAATAAGGTATGAGTATAAAGCACAAAGAAAGTAAGGGTAATATTCATACCATCACAAATATTAAAAAAAAAAAAACAGTAAGTTTAGATACAATCATTTATTTATATAGTTATGAAATATAGTAAATATTTTTAGGTTATGGCAGTGTGTATGTTGGTAACTTAATTAATTACAATATTTACTACATAAAACCTCGACTGGGCTTTCGTTAAGTGACACACGTAAAAATAAACTCCTGTTACAATTTTAATCATACAAATTACTTATAAATTGAATTTACAATTAACGGGATGAATAATACTTAAGGGAGGAATATTAACTATTATTTAAATTAATCGTTACTGTTTTATTGTCTATGGCAATAGACAAAACGACTAAAGATAAATAATGTCCTTTTTTTCTTGCCTCGTTATTACTTTAAAAACTTTTAATTTTGATTAAAACTCTAAATAAATTAAAATTATATAGTACCCTTAAGTTTTATTCACACATTTTTATTTTATTATTATAAAATATTAATACACATTGTACACGTGGGACACCGTTATTTAGATTTAAAATACAACGTTTGTGCTTTTAATTGTGTATAATAAATTGAATAAAATTTTAGAATTTAAATATTTATTAAATTAAAATTTAACTAAACACTAGACACATTTATTATGCAAATTAATTATCATCTAGGGATATGGATAGGAAGTTATCCCGATCTTCGAGAAAACGATATTATAAATAGTTATTAATAATCAAAAAGACATCAAATGAATATTGCAGAAAAGGGGCGAATACATCTGGAGGGTATAAAAGACAATAATGTTTTCAGATTTATTTAAAATAATATTTGTTTTATAATCATATATTGAAAATAACATTATTAAATAACGTCATATTAATAAAAAGTCGTTTTAATTGCAACGACAAGTAATTTTAATTTTCAAAACCACAATATTCACCCCGTTTCACGGTACTTTCGTAAATAATGGCATACCTAAATATGGACACAATTTAATTTTTCTACACACATTTCTTAGACCAATAATTATACAAATCACTAATATAAATATAAAAAAAACAATAATTGTTCTAAAGTGAAATACATAAAAACGAAAACATAAATAGGCATTAAACATTTCATTGACTAGAAATTTAAAAGTCAATTATAATAAAACTTTTTTTGTGGTATTAATCCATTTAAAAGGCGAAGAGTGAGCACATGGTGGGCTAGGTTCAGATTGCCTTGCTGCAGACCGACAGGGGTACGATGAGACCAGAGCATGCCACAAAATAGACTTTGACCTCTTTTTTTATATAAATGAATCGCTTCAAAAAAAGTTCGATAGATGGAGAAATGAAAAATCTCAAATTTGTATTTTTATGAAAACGACTAAATCATAACCTACTTCATATTTTATCATTTTTAATGTCAAACAGATATTTGACCAATTTGCCTGTAATAAATCATCATCCACCCCACAATAGAAGGGCAAGTGACCTTACTACACCATGCTGGTCAGATAAGTTGGTATAGGGTTTTGTATCGAGTTGTCCTTCTGTAATAAATAAGTGAAGTAAAATCTTCAGCTTCAAAAATATAATATAAACTTATTTAAAAAACAATCACAGACATGCATTTAATTAATTTCATTTTGATATTTTAAATATTTATTATACACCGTGGAATCTAATTGGCTGTTTTCCCGAAACGTACATACTCAGTTAATGATATAGAACCATACTATTTATTCAATAAAGTAAAAACATAAATTCTTGTCATTTGCAATCCCGGACGTTTCCTTAAAACATCATTTTTGCCTAACTGTAACATGTGGTTAAGGGCATCGACCATAGGTACGGTAGCATGCTAACTGACCTATTAAAACAGACCAAGGTCGCGCAACTCGGGCGCATCATGAAAGAAGAAAGGGGTGCGGGACGCGAGCGGGTGAGGTGCGTAGGCATGTTGGGAACAATACCGTTCCATGTCAGACAAACTTAAGAATGTCTAATTATCAGACTTTTTTCTAAATATATTATGTTTTTAGTTATGTGGGGATATTAAGAATGATTAACTAAGTACATACGTTTCAGGCAAATCGCCAATTAGATTCCACGGTGTATAAATGAAATTGCATTTTTAGATAAGTCATTTAGTTCTTCATCTCTGTCATTTCCTATGTGAATAAATGGGTAATAATTTTCGATAAAAAAAAAAGTCAATAGTTGTCTATTTTATATTATAGTAATAGCCACAGGCTATTTTAGTACAAATATAATAATTAAATACTGAGATCACTAAAGTATCTACTTATATACTAATAAATGCTCTTAGGTATTTATTTATTTACAGATTTACATAAGAGAGCCTCAAATTAGAGGTATTAATCGTATATAACACGAAAAACATAAAAAATAAGAAAAAAGTACATAACATTCAAACATTTATACGTTACATTGTATAATTTTTTGAATTTTATAATTAAAAATACATTAGTCAAATCACTGTTGGAAATAAATAAAACTAAATCATAGTAGGTTCTATTCGTTTATGTTTTACGATTGAATAAATAGATAAATGGATAAAATATATTAAAATTATATTCCTTTGCGAAAATACAGCCTAACTCAACCGCTGAGAAAATTCCAATACGTACTCTCACAGAATTCTGTTTAGCCGTCAGACTTCAATTCTATTCTTTATCTATACGGGCCCATACGTACATTTATTAATAAATAAAAATCTCTGTACAACTCTGTACACGTGTGAGTAAAACTTTAATAATATTAACATTATTGAAAGTGACTTCGGCAGGCATTCTTTTTGGATGAACAAAAAACATCAATAAACTCGCGTGATCCTCATCGAACGCCTCTAAAAATGATATAGTGCGACGCCCCCCTGCTCTTTGCTTTCAACAAGCGTCAAATTTGAAATGTTATTCAACTTTTGTTGAAAATATCATACTATACATTTTTTAATAAATAATTAGCTATTTAGATTATTATTTTCGGATTATTTTTTGTTTACAAAGTAGTGTCATCAAGGATTAAATTTTAAATTGACCATTAACACTTCTTTATCAACCAAAAATAATTTTAAAATGACAAGTTAATACCTCGATGATACAATTGACAAGTTATGTGGTTTTCACTTCTATTGGTAGTCCCCAAAGACTGCTCAGCTTTTTTCTATTCGAAAATTTATTAAATGTCGGTTATAGTTTTGTTGGTAATTTTAAATCGTAAAAATATTTTGCTGACAACCCTACTCAGATAATTAAAAATGGTATAATGAGCGTTAAATATAAATATATATTTTTTTTAATATAAATTTGAGCGAAGAAATTTGGCGCGCTTTTTTGTTTGAAATTCTAAATGTATACGTTTTCTTTACCTAATGTAATTTGACGTCATGTAATGTACGTAAAAATACAATTTTACTATGATATTTATATACCGTTATATAACGATAAGTGAAAGTGTGCAAAATTATAATTTAAATGTAGACAATTTAAATAGCATCGCAAATCGTTAATATTTAACATTGTGAGCAATAAGAATTATGTAGTTTTTGATAACGGTATTTAAAATTTCTAAAAAATGTTAAAAAAAGTAAATATACAAATCATTTGAGCTATACAAATCATTTGAGCTATACACCTCTTTGTATAAAGATATTTTAGATTAAATAATTTTGATTACAATAATATTATTATTTTTATACAATTTTATTTGAAACATAATTAGTGCTTTTATTAAGTGTCAAATTTATAATTAATTTAAATTGAAGGACAATATGAAAAAAAAGTATTACACACACAAGATTAAATGTCCTGAGTTGGTATTTGTTTCCAAAACTGTTTTGGAGTCTCTTCGCTTCAGTTTTTTCTGTTGTAATATGCATAATAAAAACTAAAGTACTATTTTTTATATAAATCTAATTATCTTTATTATTTAAATTTTATATAAATTAGGAAATTATAGGATTCTAATCGTAGGTGTGCATGATATTGATGGTTTTTTTTTTGCATACAACCTTAAATGGACTGGCTGGTTCAGGGTAGTACTACATTCTCCCTTTGAGCAATATCAATTTGCTACTGATTTCCATGTGGTGACGGAATAAAAATACAATTCACCACTCCCTATCGTGGATGTGGATATAATAAGCATATAACATCTACACAAGAGATGGCAAACTCGAAACAAAACCCTACACCAACCTGTCTGACCAGCATGGTATAGTAAGATGAATTTCCCTGCTATTGTGGAGAAGGCTCAAGCCCAGCAGTGGGGCGTATATTAGCCCAGATTATGATGACTGCGTTCTTGGACGAATGAGAGAGCCGGAGTCCTAAACCCACCTTACGATAAATAGCAGGATTTTGGATGTTACTACATGCCATTATGCGAGCTTGCTTGTCCAACACTATCGGCAATGAACAAAAAAAAAAATGAAAAAATAAAAGAGTGTGTGTACAAAGTACGCATATCAGAAGTGAAATTCCTCTATCCTTTATCTCATTCTCTCGCCGGCTGAAATCCTATACATTTACGTGCCTGCGTCTCTATGGACTCGCTTTTTCGTTTCATCGAGTTTGAAATCACAACGATTCTAAAGAAGTTTCACTTCAAAAAGGTTTAGTAAATGAGTTGTGTAATTTCATTTTCAGTCTTGTGTCCTTAAATATATATATATTATCGAGGGTTAGGTTTATTTGATTTCAAATGATTACCTTTATTTATTGTATATCAACTATGATCTTTAATATTGAAAATGCAATTTTACGTCTTACAAATAAATCTCAATTTTGGTTGAAGATAATAGGAATGTAAAATAAATGCAAATAATTATATAAGAAAGGATGATATGAGATATAAAGTTTTCTAGAAATTATATTTTGTTTCCGGGAAGAAATTTTTCTAGAAATTATTTTTCGTTAGACATATTTAATTTTTTATCATATATACAAGGCAGAAGTTTATTTTTAGTTATGTTATGATATATCGTTATCTAGAAATCACAATTTTGTGGCTAGGGCAAAATTTTTTATTTGGTTATTGCATGTTGTATCGTTTTCTAGAAATTACATTTTATTTCCAAAGAGTAATAAATTTTTTAGTTATGATACTATTTTCTGGCAAACAAATTTTGTTGTTAGAAAGAAATGTGTTTAAGTTTTTGGACAAATTTATTTAATAGTTCGAGTCTGTACGGTTATTCCAAAATTTTAGTTGGTTTTAGTAACTGCTATGACCTATGTATGTATTAATCTTTCGATTAACCATATAAGAGTCAAGGAATACAAATCATTTTCTCTTACTAATTAGTATGAGATTACTGGTTTCCGATGATAGCAACGTAAATAAAAATTACTAATTCTAGTGAAGGGCATTTTTAAATCTTTATATATATATATTTCTTATGTACGTGTGTATGTCACTGAACTCCTCTTAAACGGCTGGATCGATGTTGATGAAATTTTTTGTGTGTGTTCAAAAGGATTCGAGAATGATTTAGATTCACAATTGAATCCGATAGGTGGCACTTTATTTGAACAGAACAACGTCTGTTGGGTCAGCTAGTTTATTTATAAATGGTTTAGTGCATATCATAATATTTAAATGATTTATTGAGGTTGTAACTGTACTGATTAAAGGAAAATTTCTCTGTTCACAATAAAATATCAAGGATTTTAGATATCAAGGATCATTTGACATACAATATTCAACTTGACATAATTTTGAATTACGTCGATATTCGCGCAAACCAGCAAGATATTCGGGGACTTTTGACGCGAATGTCAAAATGTCATGTGGCGCTTTTATATTTTTTCATTATTTTAGTGTTTTACAGTGTTATATTGAATAATTTTGCTGATATGTAATATAATGCAGATATAATTCTGAAATGTAGTGAATATGATATAGTAGTGAATTGCGTGCATTTTGACATTCTGCCAAAATTCCCAGAGAAGGCACGACTTGGTTATCAGTACCAAATCATGCTGACGACTGACTGAAGGACAGACTTAAAGATGTGAATAATTAATATAACACATAGACACTGGCACCAATAGCTCATATTATTGTAGCTCATTACCATTAAATACGAAGAAGAAGAGATATTCGACCACGGAGGACAAGGTACTCGGAATCGGTAGTCGGCCCAACGACGAAGGCGACGAGCTACGATGGGTTATGGGACCGCGCGCCGCTCCTTCACCACCCCGGACGGAGCCGGACGGCGGGTGACTATAGTCTACCCCAAAAAAAAAAACCAGTGAGATATGAGCATTTTCACTAACTGGTAATATAATTAAATTACTGGCAGAGAGACTTATGAGTGTCGTAGTTTGAGCATAAATCATTTTCTTATAATCTCATATTAATATTTACACAAAATTATACCTAATTATTTTTATTAATGGCAACACCACTAGAGGATTAATTATGCTTGTAGCCACTGGCTTATAAATTGTTTAAAAAAAAATGTATATGATTTAAAATAAATATGGATGTAATCTCAAACGTATTTTTTTTTAAATTAGCCTAGAAAAATCAGTAAGAGTTCTAAGAAACATCAGTCAACTAAATTCTAACGGTATCGTTATAAAGAACGTCCAAACGTTAACTAGGAACCAATTCGATAAGATTTTATCTAGAACTTTGTCTAATATCAGATTCGTCATCAGCGAAACTGGCTCTTGTCCTTCTTTCACACCGTTTCTGATGTTGCCTTATGAAAGCACTCAGTCTATTCAACAAAAATTGCTTATCATGACCTTCCAAAACCAACTGATTCTTCAACACAGACACCATATGCCGATTAGCAACAGCCACAGCCCAATAATAATACAAAAACAATAATAAAATCGCAAATGCGGGTACTGCGAAATTAGACGTGCCTATTAAGAATATAATTTCTCTCACAATATATGGGAATCCTTCGAAAGTTTTCACAACGAATTCCCATACAGTATTAAAGCCTCTATACGGTCCGCAATTAATCGATGGTAGTATTTCAGCTATAGCATAAGCTACCGGTAAGATGGATACGACAAAACCAAATAGTAACACAGACATAAATAGTGATTTAGATTTCGACGCTTTATATACGACAGGTGAAGGCGTACAGTTGATGAGACAAGTAAATTTTTTTATATAAAACATTAAAAAATAAAACATCGTACCAATTATCGGTAGAAACGGACAAAAGAATGAACCCATCCATATTATTGCTTGTATATAGACTATATCTAAAACGTGTTTCGGTAAATAAAAATCTTGTTCGCCAATAATTTTTAAACAGCGACTGTTTGTATGTCTCGCTATGAATGATCTTGGTAAATTGATTATGAACGTCATCATGAATTGTATAGCGAAATCCGTTAGAATTAATTTATATAGTTGCTGTCCAACGTAAGTCTCCCAGCATTCAAGTTTGAACGGTTCTTCATCTTTCGCGGAACATACAAAGCCGTTTGACCTTATATACATATACATTTGACTCAATAATACCGCTAAAGATGAAAGTCTTAATAAAACTGTTCTTAATAACGATATTATAATTATATTTGGTGGTGTATAATTTTCAAATTTAATCAAATGACTGAAAATCTCCGGTACGATTATATTTAAAGCAACAATAGTTATGAAAGGTAAAAATTCCAATAACATGTTTTGCAACTGTCCAAAAGACATATTTTCTCTATATAGACCCGAAATCAATGCTTCCGTGGTGACATTTACAATCTTATTAAATATTAATCCACTCTCTGGATCGCCGCCATCTTGGTTCAATCTATTCATAGAATAATCGAACATCACGTATATAAAAACTGCAGATGCAATCAAAATTATAAAAACGATCAAATTGATAAATATACGTTTTAAATGCAATAAAATCTGTGTCTCCCTACTCCTCAACTGCTTCTCTTCTTTGAATCTCTCTTCCTCTAAACATCCCTTAATCTCATTATATAATGCTTTGTGTTTGATTTTGGCTGATTTATCATTATGAATACAAAAATCCCATCCACCGAATACCAAATTACAGTACAAATAAAATTGGCCTTCGCTTTCAACGAGCCTCTCTTTGAAACCTTTAGCTGCGGATTTAACTATAGCTATCAAAGATAACAGAACCCAAGATATTGCTATAAAAATATAAGCCATAGGATTATTGTAATAAAGCTCACCATCCCATAACTTTGGTAGACTGTAAGAGTATATTTGATCGGAGTAGACGCCATAGAACAGGATTGTACGTTCCATAGTTCCAGTGCCCTGAATGATATCCAGAAAAATATTGCTTTGTGATATACTACTGTTTAAATAAGCATTTGAACAGCATATCGTTGTGTTCTGGTCATTGTCGCAAGGATATTCAGTCTCTGTTAATACAGTTTTTGGTATAATCATAAAGATTATGATTAAAAACGATATAGTAATATTAAGAAATAGTAGCCATCTTAGAAATACAAAGTAGGCAACAACTCCAGTACCAAATTGACCTTCAATTTCTCTCATAGGTGATTGCCATAATTCAAGTTTGCCGACAATTTCGGAGAGTCTGATGCGGAAGCGATACCATACTTTACGCTGCCTCCATTGCAACTGTTCCAAACCTTGAAGACGGAGCTTAGTCGCGTTCTGGGAAAAGATATTTTTTACTTTAAATTTACCTCTTACTAGATCTGGGAATGATGATATCTTGAAAGTAGCAGGGAACCGTTGGATGCAAGTGGCGCTGCTTGGGTTTGGGTGCAAATATCGTGGGGAGGCCTATGTCTGGCAGTGGACGTTCATTGGCTTAAGGATGGATAGATAACTTCAAAATTATTATGGAAACCATTTTTTGGTGTGGTGATGAAGAATATAATTCACCAACCCTTTTCATGCTCGTGAATGTCGTAAAAGACAAGGCGAGAGCAGGAAAATGCGAAAATCATATATGAATCCTTAAAACCCGTCTGATCAGCCTGTAATAGCAGGTCAATTTACCTTCTATTGTGAAGGAGACTTGAACCCAGCAAGAGTTGAGATGAAGATGATTGCCAACAGTTTTATATAGTGGCGGGTTTTTACGGCTCCATAGGAAAGAAATTCCCGTGGGGGTCGTAAAACTGGCTGAGAGAACGAAAAGAATAGTAGTAGCACTCTTTTTCTTGGCAATTTTTAACATCAAGTGAAACCTATAACCTGTCAAGTTTTGGGATATCGCCGATAAAATTCACCAGCTTTGTGATTTGTGTGCCTTTTTCTTTAAAGGTTGCATCAGTTTCTTCTATTGTGATAGGATTTCAAGGAGAACAAGCCAATTACATCAAGGAATTGGTGCTGATAGTCATTCCAATTACCGATTGGGCGGTAATACTTCTTTACCGTGTGGTGACGGAGTAAGAATACAATTCACCACACCCTATCTCGACCGTGGCTGTCGTTAAAGACGACTGAGGGATATTATATGCACATTACATCTGTGTAAGAGAAGAAAAACTCAAATTTAAATCCTAAACCAACATAATGATTTCTCATGTTTACGCGAGTATTACACATTTTAAATAAAACTATGGATTTTATCGCGTTTTCGACACTTTGCAGGGTTCATGGTCACGGGCGGACTGACTCCGCCTGATGAACGCTGCAAAGTGTTCGAAACGTCAGGCAATCAAAAATCAAGTACAAACGCGATAAAATCCTTAGTTTTATTTAAAATCTATACCAACATGTCTGACCAGCATGGTATAGTAGGTCAATTTTCCTCCTAATAGGGAGGAGGTTCAAGCCCAACAGTGGGACGTATACGAGCATCACCTTGAATGTTTTAGATGAGACCATAGACTATCAAATTGAAATTTGCTTTATTAGAAATAGTTGTACCTGTAGATTAGTCTTCAGTTCTCTTTTCTGGTTCATGGGTACTGGCATCGCCTTGATCTGCATGATCTCCTCCCAGGTCCTCTCTTCATTAGACAGGTTCTCTGCAAAATATACAATTATGCACTTTTTTGCCGTGTTGCTGAACATTTTCGTTGTGTGTGTCGTATGTGGTGACGGCGTAAGAAGACAATTCACCACTGCTTCTTTTGTCCGTGTAAAGAATAAGTAAAGATTATATCTATAGTCCAGCTTTTACAATTATTTTTTCTGTCTAGAATACAATATTGTTCCTGTATTATAAAGTATCATCGTTTCAGCTCATATAGGATCCCACTGTTGGTTACAAGCCTCTTCCAATATAGGAAACTTCACCTATATATCACGCTGGTCAGACTTGTTGGATCACATCAAATTTTCCCTCTCTTACATAAATGTTTTATGCATATTTAATCCCTTAGCCGTCTTTTACGACATCCACGGGTAAAATGAGGGGTAGTGAATTGTATTCTTACTCCGTTACCACACGGAAAGTATGACCTTTTCTGTATCGCTGATAAGACAAAATTTTAAGATAGACTCACACTCGCAATTTATAATATTAGTAACATTCAAATATTAGCGTCCACGCGTACTTTAATTATGCATGTACGTGTTATGCTTAGCATTCATTTGCTATAATAAAAATGAATAAAAAAAAATAATTACACAATAAATTATGCTCTTTGCCTTGAATTATGTAGACGAGATAATAACAATGTTAAAAAATGTATATATTCCTAAAATCCACTCATTTTAATCATTTGACTGCACTACTCATTTTCAAGGCTCACCGAGTTAATAGACCTAAAAAACTTTCTGACCAGACTCTCGAGCTCATGGGGCGGAGAAAAGAAATGACGGTGCAGTCTTCAGCCGATTGGTCCAAACATAGGCAGCTAAATAGGCAAATCTCCAGGTCTGTGCGTCGCGATATTCGCCGATTTAATACGCTCCGTATTAATAAAGCGATAGAGCGGAATCGTGGCTCAAAAGTGTTCGCACAAGATCTGTCTATTGGGCAAAGCCAAATGACTAAGCTGAAGACCGACGATGGCACTGTCATTTCATCCCAAAGTGAGATCTTGGGAGAGGTCGAAAGGTTCTATGGACAGTTATACAAATCATCCCGAAATCCCGTTGTCGGCTTGGTCCAAGATCCCAGATCCAAGCTAACTCGGCACTATACCGAAGAAATCCCGGACATTAGCTTGTACGAGATCAGAATGGCTCTCAAACAACTACGTAACGGTAAGGCACCGGGAGATGACGGAATTACGGCAGAGCTTCTGAAGGCGGGCGGCAAGCCAGTCTTAATAGCCCTTCAAAAGCTATTTAATTCCGTTATCCTCGGGGGCGACGTTCCAGAGTCCTGGACCAGGACTGTGGTGGTGCTGTTCTTCAAGAAGGGTGACAAAGCTCTTCTAAAGAACTACAGACCCATCTCACTCCTGAGCCATGTTTATAAGTTGTTCTCGAGGGTCATTACCAATCGACTCTCGCGCAAGCTCGATGACTTCCAGCCGCCCGAACAAGCCGGCTTCCGAAAAGGCTATAAGGCCTATACAAAAGACCGAGGAGTATAATCGGCCCCTGTGCTTAGCGTTTGTGGACTATGAGAAAGCCTTTGATTCAGTCGAAACTTGGGCGGTGCTGCAATCCCTTCAGCGGTGCCAAATCGACTATCGCTATATCGAAGTGCTGAAGTGTTTGTATAGGAACGCCACAATGTCAGTCCGTATCCGGGATAAGAGTACGAAACCGATCCAGTTGCAGAAAGGCGTGAGACAAGGAGATGTTATCTCTCCGAAACTGTTCACCACTGCACTGGAAGATGTCTTCAAGTTCTTAGACTGGACTGGAATCGGCATCAACATTAACGGCGAATACATCACTCACCTTCGATTTGCGGACGATATAGTCGTTATGGCAGAATCCATGGAGGACCTTGGCACAATGCTCAATGATCTCAGCAGGGTATCGCAACTAGTGGGTTTACGAATGAACATGGACAAGACGAAAGTCATGTCAAATGCCCATGTCATTCCTGTACCGGTCCTAGTTGGCAATGCGATTCTTGACGTTGTCGATCAATATGTTTACCTAGGACAAACAGTCCAGTTAGGTAGATCCAATTTCGAGAAAGAGATCAGCCGACGAATCCAACTCGGTTGGGCAGCGTTCGGGAAACTTAAGAGGATCTTTTCGTCCAAAATAGTGTCAGAAAACAGTGTCTGAAAACACAGGTCTTTGACCAGTGTGTGTTACCAGTGATGACTTACAGCACGGAAACGTGGTCCCTAAATGTAGGCCTCATATCAAGGCTCAAAGTCGCTCAGCGTGCTATGGAGCGGGCTATGCTCGGGATTTCTCTGCGAGATAGAATCCGGAATACGGAAATCCGCAGAAGAACGGGTGTAACCGACATAGCACGAAGAATTAGCACGTTGAAGTGGCAATGGGCAGGCCACATCGCTCGACGAACCGACAACCGCTGGGGAAGAAAGGTTCTCGAGTGGCGACCACGTATCGGACGACGCAGTGTAGGACGCCCCCCCACTAGGTGGACCGATGACCTAGTGAAAGTAGCTGGGCGTCGTTGGATGCAGGCGGCACAGGACCGCTCATTGTGGCGCAACATGAGGGAGGCCTACGTCCAGCAATGGACGGCGATAGGCTGAAATGATGATGATGATGACTGCACAGATAATTTAACTGCATAAGATAACGGAAAAAAATTACGACATGCCGCGCCAAGAATTACTGACGGGCAATGACTATTATGAACAAACTAAAGATGTCCGTGTGGTGACAGAGTCAGAATACAATTTACCACTCCCTATCTTACCCGCGGATGTCGTAAGAGACGACTAAGGGATAAAATCAGCATATAACATCTATGAAAGAAAACTCGAAATGAAACCCTATACCAACAAGTCTGATCAGCATGGTATAGTAAGGTCAATTTACCTCTTATTGTTGAGGAGGCTCGAGCCCAGCAGTGGGACGTATAAGAGCTGAAATGATGATGATGATGAAAGTTGTGAAGAAACTGATAAATTTTGAGTTAAATTGTAAGCATGTTATGGAGAACTGTAACCGGAATTATCGGCTTTATTTAAAGATGAAGGGTTTGTTTGTTTGCTTGAACGCGCTAATCGCAGGAAATGCTATACCGATTCGAATTCTGTGTAATTTTTTCTTATTGCAAACGGTAGCAATCGAGAAAACAGTATACCTGATGGAAAGTAGACATTTGCAAGGCCGCTGCCTACCGTGAAGAAAGTGAAGGGAGTGTGAATGTGTGCAATGAGGTTCGGTGATACTAAAAGTATCACTAAAATCTATCACACGCAAACACCCTCAAAAAGTTGGGCGGCTCTCTCGCTCACCGAACAAAGCGCAGTAACAAATTGCTACTAATCGGACAGGTTTTTTTCTACCCCGGACGAACGGGCCCGCGTCCAATACGACACCGTCCGTCTTTTACGACACATACGAGAAAAAAAAGTGGGCGTTGAATCGTATTCTTACTCATGATATAATTCACCACCCTTTTTTCGCCCGTAGGGATATAATATGCAGGTAACATCTATGCAGAAAAAGAATACTCGAAATAAAACCCTATACCAACATGTCTGATCAGCTAATCACTTTCCCTCTCATTCCAGAGATAGCTCGAGCTCAGCAACGGTATGCATATGGCTGAGAGATCCAATCAAATCAAATTATTTATTATGCATAGGCCCCTTAAGGGCACTTACATATTGTCAAATTACACAACGTTTGAACATAATACAATAATCTACCACCGGATCGGAATGCGGCCACAAACTGAGAAGATCCGCCAAGAAACTCAGCGGGCAGTCATTTTTTTCTTTAATCTTTTAAATATACATAATTTTATGCTTCGTACAACATATATGGTATTAGCTCCAGTGTAATGCTCTTCGAAATTGTATACAGGGTGTCCCAAAAGGTTACGTAGCTGGGAAGAGGGGTGATAGGGGTGGTCACAAGGGTCACCAGAAAAATAAAAATAAAATTCCCCTCTGGGTATTTAAAAAAATAAATGGAATTTTTTAAAAAACTAAAAATTTTACACCTTGTTGTTGATGTCTATGGCCTATACTGAAATGATGATGAATATTACCAAAATTATTTTGGGGATGAGCTGAAACTATTAATAAATAAGCCACTTTTAGGGTAGGGACCGGCTGGATAAGGCAATCAAATCAATCAACCTTTGCTTTTGTACAGACGAGACAAGATGAAGCTTGATCCTTTACAACTTTCGCGTACTTGAGTAAATGCAGTAAAGGTTATTTTCCCTGTCATATGGTAAAGCTTGATCTGGCCTAGACTGTACTTGAGTGTTTGAGGTATATCTGTACTCCAATCTTGAGAATTATAACGGGCAGTAAAATCAAAGGAACAGAATAGACATTTAAAAATGTATTTGCGTACGAATTTGAGACTATTGTTTTATTGATATGTTTTGTTTGTAGGGGTATTGTTGCCGCTGCCATTCAGCTGCATCAGAGAGGGGCTGAGATATCACGGGGTGCCTGTGTACCTCAGGCGGCTGGTGGCAGACTACTTGGAGGGGCGCAGCGTCCTCTACGTTGACCGAGTAGGGGACGTTGTGCGAACGCCCATGACATGCGGTGTCCCACAGGGGTTGGTTCTGGGTCCGACCCTGTGGAACATCGGCTACAACTGGGCGTTGAGAGGAAGCCTCCCACCCGGGCTGGGCGTAATGTGCTACGCCGACGATACACTCGTCACAGCCCGGGGTGGGACGCTAGAGGAGGCGGCACGCCTGGCAACTCTCGGCACCGAGGAGATTGTCAGGCGGATCGAAGCGCTGGGGTTGAGGGTAGCCCTGGAAAAGACGGAGGCCCTTTTGTTCCATGGCCTCCGTACCGCCGGGCCTCCCGCCGGCGCTTCGATCACCGTAAAGTCAGTCACCATCAGCATCCAGGCCCACATGAAGTACTTGGGCCTGGTGCTCGACGGCCATTTTTGGTTCCGGGAGCATCTCCATCGACTTGTTCCCCGGCTTGTCGGCGCGGCGTCCGCCCTTTCGCGGCTGATGCCGAATGTGGGCGGACCCAGCGCTACGTGCCGACAGCTGTACGTGGGGGTGATCCGGTCGATGGCCGTGTACGGCGCACCGGTGTGGGCGGGGTCACTGACCATCCGTCTTAGGGCCCTCCTGTGGCGACCACAGAGGGTCATGGCGATCAGGGCCATACAGGGTTACCGCACGGTGGCAACGGAGGCAGCGTGCCTCCTGGCCGGAACTCCCCCGTGGGACCTGGAGGCGGAGATGCTCGCCGAAATTTATCGGCGGGTGTCGGAGACGCGCGCCCGCGGCGGCATGGCCTCCATCAAAGAGATCACCGCCTGGCGGGTCGACGCCCGCCGTGGAGTCATTGCCCGTTGGGCAGTCCGGCTGGAGAGTCCTCGGTACGGTGTCAGGACCGTCGAGGCCCTCCGGCCGGTGCTGATGGAGTGGTTGGAGCGGACGCACGGGATGCTTTCCTTCCGACTGGTGCAGGTGCTGACGGGGCACGGTTGCTTCGGGAAGTACCTGCACAAGATTGTCAGGAGGGAGAGCACTCCGTCCTGCCACCACTGCAGTTGCGACGAGGACACGGCGCAGCACACGCTCGAGGAGTGTGCTGCATGGGAGGGGGATCGCCGTGAATTCGTCGCAATTATCGGTGCCGACCTGGCGCTGCCGACTATCGCCAGGGAGATGCTCGCAGGCAGCGTCAGGAACTGGGACGCGGTCGCCGCCTTCTGTGAGGCCGTAATCTCACGGAAGGAGGCGGCGGATCGTGTGCGAGTAGAGCTCCTATTCGGCGACACGTTCCGCCGCCGGCGACTCGGGCGGCGCAGGCGCGAGTATCTGCGCCTAATGCCGCCCTAGCCGAGGTCGCGGGTGATCGGACCGGGGAATTGTCCGTCACCCGCAGAGAGGCTGACCGCGCGACGGCGACTGACGTCCCAGGACGTCGAGAGGTGAGGTTACCCGAAAGGGTATTCCGTTGGGCCGACCACTGACGACAAGTCACATCTGCTCCGGTGGTCGGCCCAACAACGAGGTGACGTGGGTACGGTGGGTTATGGGCCCGCGCGCTGTCTTTTCATCGCCCCAGACGGACTGGACCGCGGCGCGTGCGCTTACCATAGCCCACCCAAAAAAAAAAAAAAAAAAAGGGGTATTGTATCCGAAAATTATTTTTAAATGTCCTAGTATGAATTTTTCAAATAAGTGTTATATTACTTTGGAATTGCAATAAAATTACCTATTTTTTTTAAGTTACTCGCCGGAGCTGCATAGTACTTTTTTTTTTCAGTACACTTGGAGGAAGTTGAGTGAAATCGTAATTACCAAGTCCTTGACTGGACAAGAACTTAATTTTCTTTAAAATCTTGGTTAGATATGTATTGTTTTTTTTTTATTTCAATTTGATAAAGGGTTATTGACGATTACATAACAGCTTTTTTTTTTTAATAAAGCAATATTTGTAGGTACAGTTAGCAAAATAGCCCCACAAGGTGTAAAATTTTTAGTTTTTTAAAAAATGCCATTTATTTTTTTAATACCCAGAGGGGAATTTTATTTTTATTTTTCTGGTGACCCTTGTGACCACCCCTATCACCCTCCTTCCCAGCTACGTAACCTTTTGGGACACTCTGTATATGTATAAATTTTCAAAATTTCGTACGAGACAAAAAAAGATTAAAGAAAGGAAGAAAATATGGGTGGACTAGATCCCACAAGCAGCACCCGATCACGAGTTAACTAGTAGAGCAGCCATCACTCTCCTCAACCAAATTAGAGGGAAAGAAATAAGAAAAAATATACTACTTTTTAGGATCAAGTTTTATGATCTAAAGTGAGAATAATTTGTTCAAAAAGTTTTTGCATTATTATAAAATGGAGTCCTTATTTTCATCATCTGAGATCATATAGGTACGTTCAACTGCTGGTTTGGAGTTTCCTCCACAATGGTAGGGAAATTGACCTACTATACCACGCTGATTCGACGTGTTGGTTTAGAGTTTAGTTTCGAGTTATCCATCTCTTGCATAGATGGTATCTCCATATTATCCTTCGCTTCGCCTTGGTTTCAGCCGTTTTACCCGCGTAGTTCCCGATCCCATGGGGATACCGGGATAAAATATAGCTTATACTACTCCCTGATATTATAGCTTTCCATTAGTGCAAGAATTTTTGAAATCAGTCCAGTAGTTTCGGAGCTTATTCAATACAAATAAACAAACAAAACTTTATTCTTTGTAATATTAGTATAGATTAGTCGTCTTTTACGACATCCACAGGCAAGAAAGGGAGTGGTGAATTGTATTCCTATTCCGTCACCACATGGAAAAATGTATAGCACTTCAATACAACTGCCAATCTGCCTATAAATCGTGACGATTTTGTCACTATCCCCTCATTTGTGGGGGAGGAAGGGAGGGAGCAAAAGACAACGAATGGCTGAATGATGATGGGGAAATTGTGGGATTCGTGCCACGAATACTACTGACAGTAAATTAGCTTTTGGGTATAATAAAATTTTACTCCCACTACCTAAACTCACACTCTCTGTACGATACCCACGGGGAAGAATGGGAGTGACTTGTATTTCTACTCTGTTTTTCTTTTTGGTTACGTTCGACGTACTTCTCGCTCTACTTCGTCCGGGGCGACAGATGGGCATAAGCACGCACACCCGTAACCCAACCGTGACACGTAGCCTTCGTCGGAGCAAGGTGACTTGTCGTCAGTGGTCGGCCCGTCGGAATACCCTCTTCTCGACTGACGTTCCCCCTTTCAGGGAGGACGTCGGTCTTTCCTCGCGCGGTCGGCCTCTCGGCGGGTGACGAACTAACTCCCCGGTCCAGTACACCCGCGGCCTCGGCTAGGGCGGCATCAGGCGCAGGTATTCCTACTCCATCATCGACGTTTATCGAATTGGTGTTAATTCCCTATTAGTTCTTAGACTCGTATCAATTCTTATTTCATCATCATCGTCGCAGCCCTCATACGTCCCACTGTTACGTACGCTGTCCTACCATGCTGGTCAGACAGGTTGGTATAGGGTTTTATTACCAGTTTTTCTTTTTCTTCTGCATAGATGTTATTAACTGACTTCAAAAAAGGAGGAGGTTTCATAATTCGACCGTATATATGCTTTTTTTATGTTTGTTCGCGGATAACTTCCTTGTTTATGATCCAATTTTGATGATTCTTTTTTTGTTGGAAAGAAGATAGTTCAAAGATGCTTCCATTATAAGGAAATCAGGGTTTGATGAGTGCAGACCAGAGAAATCGAGGGGAACTTTCATAAATCGTAAGGGCGACTAGTGCGTTTGTAAGTTTTTTTCATTAGGTATTTTATTAAAGCACTACAATTTAATAAAGGTCTGGAATAGAGCTGATGCTGGAGTCGAGAGACAGTCGAGGGAACTCCTTAACGATTCACAGCAGTTACCTTGTTTCCTTTTTAGTTTACTGTTTGAAGCAGTTTTTTTTTGATATGAAACATCTATAGGCGAGGGTGTGCCTGATTGTTGGCGTGGCGTCAACGTCACGCTTGAACATGTATCTAGGTACATTTGTGTAACGAAACCATAACCTGTTTTAGAATTTTGTACAACCCCATCTAGTGAGCTCAAAATAAAACATTAACCTAAACACCTTAACGTAAACAACTACCTAAAGTGTTTACTGATAAAAATAATTTTTTATTGAATAAAAATAATTATTTCCTGGGAAAAGATCGTAATATTTTATTAATACTTTATGGCATATTTAATTCCTGTCGTAATCTGTTCTTTTATGCATAATTATATACTTGTACAAAATAATTTCGATGTTTCACATATGCCTGACGTCCTTTTTTTTTTTTTTTTTTTTTTTTTTTTTTTCACGCTGTGGAAATGCATTTGCGCACTATTCCCCCGCCGGTTACAGACAGGGGAGTGTGTGTGGGACTCGCCGGCCACAGAAGTGACCGAAATACCCACTAAAACCACAGCGGCCCCTTCCGCGCTTTTACGGGGTGCCGGAGAGATCGTCTGATAACATTCTATCCCCGACACCCCAACGCTTGGCCGTCTGGCCACGTCCTGTCGTCATTCAGAGTGGTGGATGGAGGAGCGCATAGCGGCGTCTCCTCCTCCCTGGTCGTCGCCGGCGGAGCGAGTCAGCGGACGCAAGCGCCTCGCGTGCCCGCTCCGCGGCCTCCTTCCTTGTCATGACAGCCTCACAGAAGCAGGCCATCGACGACCAACAGCTGTCGCTGCCGAGCATCTTGGAGATGATGGTCGGCAACGACAGGTCTGTTGTTGCCATGTCCGTTGACAGGACGTGGCGCTGAGGCCCCCAGGCGGGGCATACTTCTAGTGTGTGGCGCGCATCGTCAATTGCCGCGCCACACTCATGACATCCTGGGGCCTCTTCTCTTCCAATTTTGTGCAGGTACTTACCGAAGACCCCATGTCCGGTAAGCACCTGCACCATTCTAAATGTAAGGCTGCCGTGCCTTCTCCTGAGCCAGCGGTGGAGATGTGGCGCGACCGCCTCCACAGTCCCCCGCCCTGCTACGGGGGACTCCAGCTCTTCCCTCCACCGCCGGACTACTTCCCTTCGGGCCACTTCCTGGGCTCTGCCCAGTCCCCTTATGGACACTTGCTCTCCGTTGGCTCGTGCTGTGGCGCGGAACCGGTACACTTCCGCCAACGCCTCCGCCACCAGTGGCCAAGGCGGGTCGCCTGCCAGCAGTGTCGCTGCAGTCCATGACACAGTACGGTAGCCCCTAATGGCCCTCACCGCCATAGCCCTCTGCGGTCGTCGCAAAAGGGCTCTGTTGCGGACGGTGAGGGACTCCGACCAGATAGGAGCGCCATACAGTGCCATGGAACGCAGGATGCCGACGTAGAGACGTCGGCATGTCGACCCGGGACCGCCAGTGTTTGGCAGAAGTCTTCCCAGCGCCGCGGCCGACTTGACGAGCCTAGGGACGAGCTGGGCAAAGTGTGGCCCGAAATTCCAGTTTGAATCTAGGTGCAGACCCAAATATTTTATATGGGCCTGCACCGGCACGGCAACCCCAGACACACTGATGTGTGCTCCTCGGGGGGGACCTCGACGTGGGCCATGAAAAAGGAGGGCCTCGGTTTTGTCCAGCGAGACCCTCAGACCCAACATCCCAATCCGGTCTACGACGAGCGCTACTCCTTCCTCTGCCAATCGGACAGCCCCCCGGAAGTCCGCCCTCTTCACCGTGACGAGGGTGTCATCCGCGTAGCAGATGATCCCCATCCCAGGAAGGAGCTGACCCCGTAGGAGCCAGTCGAACCCGACGTTCCACAGCATCGGACCGAGAACCGAGCCCTGTGGGACGCCGCACTCCACCCGATGGCGATGTATACGCCCGTCGCCCCCCTCCCAGAGCACGTGCCTTTCCTCGAGGTACGCTTCCAACAGCCTGCCAAGATACGGAGGCACTCCATGGTACCGGAGCGCCTCTTTTAACGTCTCGTGAGGGAGACTGTTGAAAGCGTTTTTAATATCGAGCGAGACTGCCAGGAGGACTTCCTTTTTGGCCACTGCTTCGGTGGCCAGGGACTTCAGAGCGGCCAGCGCGTCAATTGTTGACCGACCGCTCCTGAATCCGTATTGTCTCTCTGACAGTCCCGGCCCAATTTCCTCGAGGTGCTGGACGAGACGGTCTGCGAGCACCTTCTCGAATGATTTAGCCATCTCATCCAGCAGCACCAGTGGTCTATATGCGGAAGAGGAGTCAGCTGGGCGACCCTCCTTCCGCAGTAGACACAACCGTCCACACTTCCATTGCTCCGGAAACTGCCCGGACCTCAAACACGTATTGAGCAGTTCCCGGAGTTCACCCTTGAGGTATTCCGCGGCGATGCAGAGTACGAGTCCCGGGACCCCGTCCGGACCAGGCGCCTTCCTTTTACCACGAAGTCGGGAGAGAGCCACTTCCATTTCTTGGTCGGTAATGGGTGAAATAGGGGTTTCCACCTCCACCGCCGACCAAGAAGCCATGCTATGCCTGACGTCCTGAGCGACGGCTCCCTTTTTTTGTTTAAAATTATATGCGTATTGTATCCCTTAGTCGTCTTTTACGACGAAAGGAAAGTATATAAATCCGTGATAATGATGACAAAATTAAGAACTTACCTGATGCGACAAAATTAAGAACTTACCTGATACGACAAAATTAAGAATTTACCTGATACGACAAAATTAAGAACTTACCTGACAGGTCGGGCAGCATGGAGAGATGTATGTCCCTACTCTGGGTAGTTCTAGCGTAAGTAGACTGTCGACGTTCATTCTGTGACCTTGCACGCTTCACAGTCGTTGCTGTAAACAATTATTTTGATTTATTCATCATAATTTGTTGGAATTAATTAACTAAAGCGGGCTCGAGGGCACTTACATATTGTTAATTTTAACATAAAATGGATGGCTCTTAAGTATAGAGAGTCAACTAACATATTTAGGTATTTTAACTTTTTTGATGAAATGATAAAAAAATAACCTTATTTATCAATGTCGGTCATAAAAATTAAAAAAAATCATTGAAGCATTTTCACCTGTGGAAGCTCATTACATCCGCAAAGATACAAATCGTAAATATTTGGATGGATCCTTGTCGTTTCCTAAGATGTTTGACTCTATGAAGAATGGTTTGATCCCGTTAACTATTTAAATGTCCAATGAATAACATTGTAATCAATACAAAAACTTAAAATCCTAGAACAAGAATTTGGAAAAATGTAAACATTTCATCTTTGACACGCTCCCCTGTAAAATTGGAATTTTTTAGATGATTCATTATTCGTAGGAGCCATCAAAATAATCTAATAATCTACTACAGGGATTGAATATAACCGCTACTAAGAAGATTCGCCAAGAAACTCCATTAGTTTATCTATTACTAGCCCTCGCTTCGGTTCCAAATCAAATCAAATCATTTATTCTGCATAGGCCCCTTAAGGGCACTTACATATTGTCAAATTACACGTTTGAATACAATACAACAATCTACCACCGGATCGGAACGCGGCCACAAACTGAGAAGATCCGGCAAGAAACTCAGCGGGCAGTCATTTTTTTCTTAATCCTTTAAATATACATAATATTATGCTTCGTACAACATATGTGGTATTAGCTCCAGTGTGATGCCCTTCGAAATTGTATATATGTATAAATTTTCAAGATTTAGTACAAGACAAAAAAAATAATTAAAGCATAAAGAAAGGAAGAAAATAGGGCTGGACCAGATCCCACAAGCAGCACCCGATCACGAGTTAACTACTAGAGTAGCCATCACTCTCCTCAACCATATTAGAGGGAAGGGAGCGACCCGCCCCACATAGCTACCGCAAGCAGAACCTTATTCAGTGAGCATGACCAAACCATAAATAAAAATACAAAACGATCCATCCGACGTCCTCGTCACGTCCTCGACGAAGAGGACGACAATATCACACTCGCTCAACAAAGAGCCTACACGGCCCGCGAGGCCTTAACAAATAAATATCCGCGGTTCCGCCCTCGCCGTCGAGGTGCGAAACCGCGCCGCGCAAAAGTCACTACTAAAAACGTGGGCACGCCCACTTTGCCTCCAGCGACGCCCCAAGCCGAGGTCCGTTCCCCACAGGGGGAGCCCTTGGGCGATGTCGTTTAGCATACTTTTCTCCGAGTTGAGAGCCCTCAGCGCTCACCCATAGTCCGCGTCAAGCTGTCGAGGCCATCTGCGGCCAACAGCTGTACACACACACAAAAAAAAAAAAAAAATACAAAACGAACTACAACTATATAAAAAAAAAACTAGTACTATAAAATAAACTATGAACTATAGCAGGTATGCAAAGAGATCAAAACCAAAATTCGACAGGCAAAACACGCTACGCTGTACAATCACAAGAGTAAGAGAAAGAAAAAAAAAAATAAAAATAAAATAAGTTATAAATATTACAAGTTAGGAATACCTTAAAGCTATTACCTTAAAACAATTACAATAACATGAATTGCTGAATGAGGAGCTGCTCATAACCACTCTGTATTATCATCTAAATAATCCGAAATTTTGTAATAGCCTTTGCTACAAAGTCTACTCTTAATAGCTTTTTTAAACATGTTAATTGGCATGCCTCGGACATTTTTAGGTAGTTTATTGTAAAAACGTATACATTGCCCCATGAAAGACCTACTAATTCTTTGTAGACGAGTAGTATGAATTACTAGATTATCCTTATTCCTAGTGTTTACATGATGAATGTTACTGTACTTTTAAAATTTTTCAAAATTCATTTTTACATACATACATAAGATTTTCGAATATGAATTGCAGTCGCCTTACCCGCGTAGTTCCCGTTCCCGTGGAAATACCGGGATAAAATATAGCCTATGTTACTCCCTGATATCATAGCTTTCCATTGGTGAAAGAATTTTTGAAATAAGCATGAAAGCGTAACAAACAAACTTACTTTCGCATTTATTAACTAAGGATTTTTCTATTTTTTTTTCATTATCTTTTAATTTCAACGTGTCCGTGTGGTGACGGAGTAAGAATACAATTCATCACTCCCTATCTTGCCCGTGGATGTCGTAAAAGACGACTAAGGGATATAATATGCACTTACTTACATCTGTGCAAGACAAGGAAAACTTTAATAAAGGCCTATACCAACATGTCTGACCAGCATGGTATAGTAGGTCAAATTCCCTTCCATTGTGAAGGAGGCCCGAGCCCAACAGTGGGACGTATGTGGGCTGCGATGATGATGATGATTACGTGTGTTGATGGAGTAAGAATCTATCTTGTCCGTGAAATTCATAACAGATGACTAAGGGATATGCACATTTATGCAAGTCAAATTAAACTCTATCTGACCAGCATAGTATAAATTTCTCTCATATTGGCAGGACCACACTGTTGACAGTTGTCCGTCAGTCGCGGGCCAGTCCGTCCGGGGTAGTACCACACTCTCGCAGAAAATCGACGTCCGAGTAGTAGCAATTTGTTATTGCGCTTCGTTCGGTGAGCGAGAGAGCCGGAAGCACAGCTTTCTACGGGTGTTTGTGTGGTGGGTTTTAGTGATGCCTTTAGTATCATCGAAGCTCATTGTACGCATTCATACTCCCTTCACGGTAAGCATCGGCCTTGCAAAGGTCCACGAGCGGCAACACTTACCATCAGGTAAGTGTTGCCGTAAGTGTTGTTTGCTCCTTTGCCACCGATTGTAATAAAAAAAATATTTATATTATTCCGGTTATATTTATATTACTAGCAACCCGCCCTCGCTTCTCTTCGGTTTTAGTCGTTTTACCCGCGTAGTTCCCGTGGGAATACCGGGATAAAATATAGCCTAGTTTACGCCCCGATATTATAGCTTTCCATTGGTGAAAGAATTTTTGAAATCGGTCCAGCCGTTTTGAAGATTACTCTGAACAAACAGACAGACAGACAAAAATTTTTTAATCTCTATTTTAGGCATAGGTGTCGTGCAAATAACCGTGTGAGCATGAAAAAAGCCTATTATTTTGACATTACAAACAGACACTCCAATTTTATTTATTGGTATAGATTTAGGTATTCCGTGTGATGACGGAGTAAGATACAATTCATCACTCCACTATATTCTGGCCGTGGATATCCTAAAAGACGATTAAGGGAATATAATATGCATATAACATTTATGGAAGGGCAGTCCAACTGAAAATAAAACCCTATACCAACATGTCTGACCAGCATGGTATCGTCATCATCATTTCAGCTCGTATACGTCCCACTGTTGGGCTTGAGCCTCCTCTATAATAGGAGGGAAATTGACTATACCATGCTGGTCAGACATGTTGGTATAGGGTTTTATTTTCAGTTGGACTGCCCTTCCATAAATGTTATATGCATATTTTATGCCTTAGTTATTTTTAATGACACCCACGTGAAAGATGAAGGAGGAAGAAGTGGTGAATTGGCCTTTGAAAAAAAAAAACTTGAGAGGTGTCAAGGGACAGACAAGGGATGGAACGAAGTTTGATTAAAAAAAAATTGAGAGGTGTTATTATTTAATATTAGTGGATTAAATAAAATAATAAATAATTTTATAAAAAATAAATTAAATTATTAATTTATTTATATTTATGCTGTGTGGTAGCGGCTTCGAATACTACCAACCCTTGCTTTGCTCGAGGGTGTCGTAAAAGACGACTAAGAGCCCTAGATTGATCCGGACCAACTCCATCTGGTACCATTTGGGTCAACGATTACATTCCCAAGAAGGGTTGACGTCAGGCAGGCGGCCGGTCATAAAAGTCATTGCCGAAACTTTTTGCAATATGTCAAAACAGATGACATATTGCGTCGACCCCAAGTAATTGGGATAAGAGCAAGATGATGATGATTTATTAATTTATTAATATAAATCTCAAAAATCAATATCATCATCATCTCAGCCCATATACGTCCCACTGTTGGGCTCGGGCCTCCTCCATAATGGAAGGGTAATTGACCTACTATACCACGCTGGTCAAACGAGTTGGTATAGGGTTTTATTTCGAGTTTTCCTTCTCTCGCATAGATGTTATATGCGTTTTATATCCCTTAGTCGTCTCGTACGATCACCCACGGGTAAGATAGGGGGTGGTGAATTGTATTCTTACTCCGTCACCACACGGAAATCAATATAATTAAATTATATTATTAACACGCGCACGCCGCACGGCTTACAACTATAGCAAAAAGTGTCGTTACAACTTTTGGTCTTAATTTTTTCCGTTTTATTTAGAAATTATTCATCTATTTTAAAACTTTATTAATAATAATATTGATATTTAAAGCGGGAAACTTTAAAAAAGATTTTTTCAATTAATTATAAAATTATCAAAATTTGAATAAAAACACGTGACAATGAACGCGTTAAGACTGAGTTGTGACGTCATAATGTTAAAGCTATTTTATATCAGTACAGCGTATACAGCTATTACTCATGAGTTGACAATAATATTGGTAATTTACTGCTAAAAAACAATTTGTTGTTACTTATATTTAATTATTTAACAATGACAGCAGAATTAAATAGATCAAAACATTGTACTTATAATCTCTGTATAAATTGCAATGAGTGAAAACTAACATTATGACGTCACACGCGTTTGGATTTGTTCGAGAGCTGTCGGCGTGTTTTCGTCACTGGATTCAAAAAAATATTTTTAATTTGAACTTTGAATTATTTCGAAACATAAATAAAAAAATGGGTGCGTGTACTTATGTACGCGCGTGAGAAGTTATACTTCTTTGGCATCATTAAAATATATATATATATATATATATATAATTATTAAAAACCAAATTTAGAGAATAAGCTAAATAAAAAAACAAAAATAAAAAAAGAAAAAAGATATAAATAAAAAAAAAGAAAAAAGAAATAAATAAAAAAAAGAAAAAAAATATATAAAAAAAGAAAAAAAATTCTAAAAAAAAAAAAAAAAAACTGTCATCAGAGGTGACGAGCGTACCAACATGCGCGACTAATATCGAGGTTCAATTTCTATTTTGTTGATAGCTTTTTTTTCGAGACTTAATGAGCGGTTAAGCAGACAACTTCATACTGTTAATTTTGTGTCACATAATTAAAATTTCACTCTCATCATTTTTTCATAACGCGCCTAAAGAAGTATAACTTCAAAAAAACCGTGTTGTTATAAAACTTAAATATGATCTTTCCATTTATTACAAAAATAAAAAAATTAAACACCCAATTGTATTCTTACTCCGTCACCACACGGAAAAGCATGGTATAGTAGGTTAATTTCCCTCCTATTGGGGAGGAAGCCCGAGCTCAGCAGTGGGACGTTTATGAGACGACTTTTAATTAAAATTATAAACGTGGACGGCCTAGAGGAAATTATTACATATAGAACGACCGCGCCGAGTTAGACTTAACGACTCCGTAAGCGGAAATCAGTAATTTCAGTCTCGACAATACAAATGTTTATTATAACTAGTTATGCAGTTATCTTGTTTTCAATTGTCCATGTTGACTACCATTTTTTTTTTAAGTGACTCTTTTTATCGAAGGGATTTTAAATTCTGTACAGCAATCCGTCTGTGTGGTGCCGTCACCACACACGTAAGAATACAATTAATCACTCCTCTTCTCTTGCCCGTGGATGTCATAAAAGACGACTATGGGATATAATATGCACATAACATCTGTGCAAGAGAAGGAAGGCTCAATTCCCTCCCATTGTGGAGGAGGCCCGAGCCCAACAGTGGAACGTATAACGTCTGTAAAATGTTCGAAATGTCGAGCAATCAGAAATGAACTATAAACGCAGTAAAATCCGGAAATAAAATATTTTAACAATTTACATGTCCAAGCGTGGCGTTGAGGCTACGCCAACACTAAGGTTCACCCTCGCCTACAGATATTTCACATCAAAAAAGTGATTAAAAACTATGAAACAAGGGGAAATTTTATACTAAAAACAAAACCTAGATGCCTTTATGATTTCGTAGGTGTTCCTAGCACATACAGGTATACCTGCGCCTAATGCCGCCCTAGCCGAGGCCGCGGGTGGCTGGATCGGGGAATTAGTCCGTCACCCGCCGAGAGGTCGACCGCGTGAGGAAAGACCAACGTCCTCCCCGAGGACGTCGGTCGATGGGAGGGTACTTCTCTAACCACTGACGACAAGTAACCCTGCTCCGGTGGTCGGTCCAACGACGAAGACGACGTGGTGTTCGGGTGGGTTGCGGGTGTGCTTACGCCTCTCTGTCGCCCCGGACGGAGTGGTGCGAGGAGCGCGGCAAGAGAGAGAGCACACAAGTATACGACCATGGCTTTATCGTAACTATTTTTGAAGTGAAGGTAAAATTTTTACGAATGAAACGCAGTTTAGTGACACGTAAATATGGGATGTTTTTGTCCAAGAAGAGGGAGATCGATTGAGAGAGAGTGTGAGTGCATGTTTAATCCCTATAGTCGTCTTTTACGACACCCACGGGTAATATAGGAGGTGGTGAATAGTATTCTTACTCTGTCTCCACAGAGATAGAAATCTTTGTAATAACAATGACTTGTTGGGCGTGAGACATCTTAGTCTGCCCGTGGCCATAAACGCTGTAAAGTGTTCGAAACGTTGGGCAATCAAAAATCTAATACAAAAGCGATAAAATTCGTAATTATAACATTAGTCGTGTCATTAAATTATCGTTTCATTAACTATCTACATTGTTTTGATATCTGATAAAATGCAATTACATATAATTTGGGTATTTTTTTTTCTCATATCACGTTAATTTGACGTTATGTGATAATAGTGATTGAAGTTGAAACGGTCGTTGTAAGCTTAATTTTGTTTTTTTTTTCATTCATTTCAATCATTTATTCTGTTCTCGTTAAATGTAATAAAAAATATAACTAAAGAAAAGAACTTCTTACATCATTATCATCATTTCAGCTCATAATACTTCTCACTGTTGGGCTCCAGCTTCCTCCACAATAGGATGGAAATTGATCTACTATACCACGCTTGTCAGACGTGTTGGCATAGGGTTTTGTTTCGAGTTATCCTTCTCTTACATAGATATTAAATGCATAATTAATCCCGTAGTCGACTATTCAGACATCTTTTTCTGCTATAGTATGGTACTATTCAACACGCGGTAACCTTAAATGTGGTTACTGATACAAAATTGTCAGTAGCGTGACCCTAGGCATTAGACGTAGATTTGATTTTTATGTAAGTTTAGCTTTAGGCATACCAAATAAAGCTTACTTATTATTTTAAGTTATTTTTTTTATTGTTGTTGGTGGCAAACAGCACAACTGATGGTACGTGATACGCTCATGGACTTTTGGTAAGCTGCTGCTTTCCGTGAAGAAAGTAAATGGAGTGCGAATACGTGCAATTAGGTTAGATGATACTAAAAGCATCACCGAAAGCCACCACACACAAACACCTTTATAAAGTTGGGCTTCCGGTTCTATGGCTCACCGAACGAAGGGCAGTAACAAATTGCTACTACTCAGATGTCGATTTTCTGCTCAGTGTGGTACTACCCCGGACGGACAGGCCCGTGGCTGTAGACAGACAACTGTCCATAGTATGCTCCTAAGTCCTACCGCATAAAAATCCGGACTAACACAATCGGTTGAATAGTTTAGGTGTAATAACGTCAACAAACTTACATCTATAATATTAGATATACAGTAGAACCCGTTTAATACGATCACATTTAATACGATTTCCCGCATAATACGCCATTTTGCGTCGGTCGCTGGGACCGACTCAAACTTGGGACATGTTTTCATACATTTCTTAACGCTTAATATGATCATCATCCCGTTTAATACGCCGTGCCACTCAAATACACATATTACCCCTTGCGGCAGCGGCCAGCGACTGTCGAGCGACCCTAAGTGATAATGACCAAGAAGAAGATGAGTCAACTGCAATTTTGTCACACGCCCAGGCATTATCAGCAGTTAATGATTTAAGACACTACGTAACTTCTTTGAATCAAAGCGAAGACGCACTGCGAAAATTAAATTACGTTGAAAATCTTGTAATTGCTAATGCCTCAAAATCTTTTTGTCAAACTAAAATAGGTGATTACTTTAAGTAACGTAATAATAATAAACAACATTTTTTATATTTTTAAATATTTTTGAAGTGAAACTTCTTTATCGGCGTTGGAAAAAATTTACCGTCACATTTTTCGGTTACGCGTCACATTTTTTCGTTTCCGCCATCTTTTTCTCGTCCCCACCACGGTCGATTCGAATAAAGAGTACTTTCTCCAGTGGAGTAGGGATAGCATGTCGTTTAAGCAGGCATAAAGGGATAAAGGTATAATGGGATTAAGGGATAAAGGGATAAGGGGATAAAGGGATAAGGGACAAAGAGACAAAGGAACAACGGGACAAAGGGACAAAGGATAAAGAAGTTTCACTTCTGCTATGGGTACTTTGTACACACGTTCATTTTTTTAATATTTAAAAATGTATTTAGTAGTAAGTATAGTAAATAAAGAAAATAAACAACATTTAATTTAGGTAATTTTTAAATGTTAAATTCATTACGTAGGTATTCAAAATAATAATATAATAATGGCACGTTTTCCCTTTCCCGCCTAAGACGCGTTTCTGGTCGGGTCCTTGCGAAATCGTCTTAAACGGGTTTTACTGTACATACATCAGGAAATAATACTCACTATTTCTGGCTTGTTTCGATGGCAATAATGTAGCAAGCTTCGCAGCGTCAGCCCTTTGGAGGTTTTCAAACAATTCCTGTTCCCCACCAGGATATAGTTCCTGGTAGAACTCTCCTCCGGCTTCCTCCCATCCTTCCTGCTTCTTATTGCGAGCCTTGTTTTTGGAATTGCCGCCTGACATCTTTTTAGTTCATCTGAAAATAAAAAAATATTGATGAGTTCTTTTGGGCGTGAGGGAAACTAATGCGATTTTTGTAATTTAAACTCTGACTCTTGTCCGTGTGGTGACGGAGTAAGAATACAATACACCACTCCTCTCTTGTCTGTCGGTAAAGAAAAAGGTAGGTAAAATAAAGGTAGCTAAGGGATATAATGTGCGTACAAAACCTGTGCAAGAGAAGGAAAACTCGAAATAAAACCCTATATCTACACGTCTGACCAGCGTGATATAATATCGACGGCTGTACACGGGGGTCATCCGGTCGATGGCCCTGTACAGCGCACCGGTGTGGGCGGGCCTCCTGACCACTCGACTCAGGGCTCTTCTGTGGCGACCACAGAGGGCCATGGCGATCAGGGCCATCCGCGGATACCGCACGATGGCGACGGAGGCGGCGCCACTGTTGGCCGGAACTCCTCCGTGGGACTTGGAGGCGGAAATGCTCGCCGATTTGTATCGGCGGGTGTCGGGGGTGCGAGCGGAGGGCGGTGTGATCTCTTTGAGAGAGCTCACCGCCTGGCGCGTCGATGCCCGCCGAGACGTCATTGCCCGTTGGGCAGTCCGGCTGGAGAGGCCTTCCGGCCGGTGCTGATGCAGTGGGTAAAACTCCGGCACGGGGTGCTTTCCTTCCGACTGGTGCACGTTTTGACGGGGCATGGATGCTTCGCCAAATACCTGTACACGGTCGTTAGGAGGGAGAGTACACCGTCCTGCCACCACTGCGATTGCGACGAGGACACAGCGCAGCATACGCTTGAGGTTTGTGCCGCCTGGGCAGAGCAGAATCGTGAACTCAATCATCGGTGCCAACCTGACGGTGCCGAACATTTGCGTCAGGAACTGGGACGCGGTCGCAGCCTTCTGCGAGGCAGTAGTCTCGCGGAAGGAGGCGGCGGGGCGCGCGCGCGAGGAACACAGCCTCGACGAAGCGGCCCGTCGCCGGCGACTGGGGCGGAGTAGGCGCGACTATCTGCGCCTCATGCCGCCCTAGCCGGGGCCGCGGGTGACGTGACCGGGGAATTAGTCCGTCACCCGCCGAGAGGCCGACCGCGCGAGGAAAGACCAACGTTCTCCCCGAGGTGGGGACGTCGGTCGATGGGAGCGTACCCCACTAGGGGGTATTCCGTCGGGCCGACCACTGACGACAAGTAACCCTGCTCCGGTGGTCGGTCCAATGACGAAGGCGATGTGGTGTTCGGGTGAGTTGCGGGTGTGCGTGCTCTCTCACTCACCGCAAAAAAATAAAGCGTGATATAGTAGGTGAACTTCCCTTGCATTGTGGAGGAGGCTTGGGATATAATATACAAGAGGACGTAAATTCCAAATAAAACCCTATACTGGTAGGTCAATTTCTTTCCTACAGTGGGAGGAGGCTCGAGCCCAGCAGTGGGACACGTATGTTGAAAATGAATGAATTTAATTGACAAAGACAGTGGATTACCGGGTTGAGAGCCCTCAGCACTCACACATATTCCGGGCGAAACTGTGAAAGCCATCTGCGGCTAACAGCTATACACATACAAAGAAAAAAAAACACAAAGAAAGTCGATTAACATCGCGGTATCTTCGTATCTTTAAGATTAATTACAACAGATAAAATGTAATTTATGGCCGTTTTCATAATGTTTAAATAGAAGATTTTACTAAATACACTACTAGCTGACCCAACAGACGTTGTTCTGTTCAAATAAAAAAGAAAGAAATTTTCTTTTAAATCGATCTCAGCGTCACCTATTGGGTCCAAATATTAATCTAAACTATTCTCGAACCCACTTGAAAACACAAAAAAATCACCAAAATCGGTCCTTACTAATAGTTACATCCTTATTAATACTATTAAATCACTAGTCGAGGCCGCGGGTGACGTGATCGGGGAATTAGTCCGTCACCTGCCGAGAGGCCAACCGCGTGAGGAAAGACCGACGTCCTCCCCGAGGGGGGACGTCGGTCGATGGGAGGGTACCCCAAATATTAGGTATTCCGTCGGGCCGACCACTGATAACAAGTAACCCTGCTCCGGTGGTCGGCCCAAAGACGAAGGCGACGTGCACGTGGGTGGGTTGCGGGTGTGCGTGTTTACGCCCCTCTGTTGCCCCAGACGGAGTGGCGCGAAGAGCACGCCGACCGCGACCCATCCCAAAAAAAAAAAACTAATACTATAAATGCGAAAGTGAGTTTGTTTGTTTGTTACGCTTTCACGCGTAAACAAACGAACCGATTTCAAAAATTCTAATAGAAATCTATAATATAGACTATATTCTATATTATCGCGAAGCGATATTAGGTTGGCAGTTAACCATAAAAAGTAATATTCATCATTTGAGCTCATATACGTTCCACTGTTCGACTCGAGCTTCCTAGACAATAGGAAAGGCGTGTTGGTATAATGTTTTATTTCAAGTTTGCCTTCTATTGTATATAGTTACACGTATATTTAATCTCTTAGTCGTCTTACACGACATCCACGGCCAAGAGAGGGAGTGGTGAATGGTAGTTTAACTTCTTTCCGTGTGGTGACGGAGAAAGAATACACTTCAGCACTTCTTTGGCCGTAGATGTCGTAAAAGACGACTAAGGGATTTAGTACGTACTAGCAACCCGCCCTCGCTTCGCTTCAGTTATAGGTTATAGTCGTTTTACCCGCGTAGTACCCATTCCCGTGGGAATACCGGGATAAAACATAGCCTAGTTTACGCCCTGATATTATAGCTTTCCATTGGTGAAAGAATTTTTGAAATCGGTCCAGTCGTTTTGAAGATTACCCGGAACAAACAGACAGACAGACAGACAAAAATTTTTTAATTGCTATTTTAGGCATAGGTATCGTGCAAATAACCGTGTGAGCATGAAAAACGCCTATTATTTTGACATTACAAACAGACACTCCAATTTTATTTATTGGTATAGAGTATAGATGTAACATCTACGCAACAGAAGGAAAAATCGAAATATAACCCTATACGAACCTGTTTGATCAGCACGGTATAGTAAGGTCAATTTTCCTCCTATTGTGGAGTGAAATGATTAGATGATGATAAACAATTATGATAAAAATTATTGCCACTCGTACTTATTGGATTCGAATTGGAATCCATTTCAATCGTTATCAGTTAGACTAGTGTCATCATTTCGACTCATATACGTCCCACTGTTGGGCTCGAGCCTCCTCCATAATAGGAGGGATGTAGAAATAAATTGACTTTACTATATCATGCTGGTCAGACAGGTTGGTATAGGATTTTGTTTCGAGTTCTTCATCTCTTGTACAGCTGTCGACTATGCGCAATATCTCCCTTAGTCGTCTTTTACGATACCCACGGCTATGAGAGAGGGTGGTGAATTGTATTCTTACTCCGTCACCACACGGAAACAGAGATAGACTAGTGTGGGCTGACGTAAATAAAATGGTCACTGATATTGTCGTCCTTATGGAGTGCTCACGTGCGACAATAATTTTTCGATCGTACACAAGTTATCTTCAATATACAGGTTGTATCAGGTTATGGGGCAACTGTTCGAATATGTTGTAGTTTAACGGTCACAGATTGTAATTAGAATGTATACTACACAAAAAACAATATAACATAAAAAGTTATAGTGATTACAAAAATATGCGTCATATGTCCCCACTACACGTCGGCAGATGCGTCCGCAGATATCATCGGCGGACGCATCTGCCGACGTGTAGAGGGGGTAATTTGCTCGTCTGTGGTAGGTATTTGACATCCGCAGATGCATCTGGCACTTATCCGTTAGTTGTCGGTTTTTGTAGCACGGATCAAAGGGTTTCAACGCCAACGCTGTGTGTTGCGTCCACACGTCTGAAGACGCATCAGTGTTCATCGAAAAGCGAATGAGAGTGCACGCGTGATTTCTGCTGTTCTTTTTTGTTTTTATTATTTACTTGTTCGTAAAAATGGCTAACATGAGCACTAATGAAACTTTCAAATTCCTGGAGCTGTATCAAGCAGAAAACTGTCTGTGGAATCCAAAAAATAAATACCACAAAAATAAAAACGTTGTAAGTACACATTTAATTAATTTTATTTAACTAGGTACTTATAATTTTTTTTTTAATTCCTCTACTGCGATGGACACTTAAATAATTCTTAAAGGTACTAAACAAATAAATTGCTGCGGCAGCCACGGTCTCAACATCCATTTCGCGTGCGTACGTGTTGCGTCCGTCAAGAATTAATACAGACTGATCGGCCTGCAGACGTGTGGACGGCGCACAGAGATCCATCTGCCGATGCATCTGACGGCATCTGCCGACGTGTAGTGGAGGCATAAGAGTCTATGCCTTAAATGTTACGTATTATGTAGGCATTTACGGACAGGACATGTAGGCATGTAAAGCTTCGACAGTATAATTTAATTCATTCGTACCTAAAATTGCGCAACGCTTCAATGATAGCGTAGGTACAATAGCGGCACGTCAACGGTCACCGGCCGATCAGCTGATTTAAACTGAAGTTTGTCTTGCTTATGCGAACGTAATCATTGATTTATTCAATTTCTAATGAACATTTAACAAAGTGTGAATATGTCGCAGATTAAGTATCACTGACTTTATACATTTCAATCAGATTTACACGAAAAAGCGATGACAAAATTGAAAACTTTACATGTCTCTAATTCATTACCGAATCAAAATTTTTCCTTCAAATTTTTTCATGGGTCCCTACCACCATTGCCTAACTCCCATTTGACCAGTTGCCCCATAACCTGATACACCCTTTTTTTGTTTGTTTTTTTTTACACACCCTGATACACCTGTATATATTTTGTTTTTCTATTATTGTATTACAAGTTTTATAAATATATTTAATTGTTTGCTGTTAAAAGGAAAACGTTGTTAGGAAACTTTTCGAGTTAATAAAATATTAGTATATTGTCGAAGATAATTTTAATACCGATAATCCTTTTTTATAATTCCTGTATCTACGTCCTTTGTAGTTTCCTTATAATAGTGTTGGATTATCCAATGCTCATATATGCCTATGGTAGACGTAAAACCCCACTGCAGGAGCATTAAGAGAGGACAATAACAGTTTCACGTTTTACAAGATGAATTGCAACGATGAATTCGAAGTGGGCTATCAAGTTGGTGCGTAGTGATTATGGCTTTATAGTATGGGGGGTGGCCCCCGCCGTGACGTCATTGCCCGTTGACCAGTCCGACTAGAGAGGCCTCGATATTGTATCCGTACCGGCCATCTCGCCGGTGCTGAAGGAGTAGTTGGCCCGGCGGCACGCCGTGCCGACTGGAACAGGTATTGACGGGGAACGGTTGCTTCACCAAGTACCTGGACAAGGTCACGAGGGAGAGCATACCGTCCTGCTATCACTGCGATCAATCATCGCTAGCGAGATGCTCGGCAGCGTCAGACTGAAACACGGCGCGATTGGAGGCTGGGAATCGTGCGCAGGAGGAACTAATCTACGGCGACATGGTCCGCCGTCGGCGACTGGGGCGGCGCAGGTGAGGACCGGCACCTGATGCCACCCTAGCCAAGCCGCGTGTGACTGGACTGCGGAATAGTCCATCATCCACAAAGAGGCTGACCGCACTAAGGCTACCGACGTCCTGGTAGAGGCGTTAGAAAGGCCTGTCTGGCCACGGACGACAAGGGACCGGTGATCGGCCCAATGGCGAAAGGAAATACGGTGGATTATGGGGCTGCACACCGCCCTTTTGTCACCCCGGATGGAGCAGACAGCATGTGCGCTGACCATAGACCACACAAAAAAAAAGACTGACAATCAATACCCTCAAGTCAACTGTCAATGCCATTTTTTTTTAAATTCACCTATCAAATCAGGCAGGACAGAAAGAATGATATAGTGTTTTAATTCGAGTTTCCTTGTCTTGTATGGATGTTTTATGCATATTATATCCGTTAGTCGTCTTTTAAGACACTTACGGACAAGAAACGGGGCAGTGAATTATGTTTTTACTCCGTCACCACACGGGTATGACTATTGTATTTTTTTGTATTTATATTGTATTGTTTTTCTTACTCTGTTTTTAATTATTAATCACAGATAACGCCTATCTATCCTCATTCGACATTTAATAAATAGATTAGATAGAAAACAATGAGAGGTTATTAAAACTAAATTTAAGACTAATATTAGATTTGTGTAAGAATTATAATATAGACATGTGTCGGCTATAGCAAAACGCAACCGAAAACGGTTATATGCCTCTAACGTATCGTATCGGTATTGATATAACTAATAATGGCTATCAGTTTCTAGCTACAAACAACTGACAACGACGCGACGTTATCAACTAACAATTATTGTTTAGGTGCCGTGATTTTTGTTTCGCTACGTTGATAACCGAACGATCACCAATAAGACTAATAACCAAAATAATTATGCTATCTCTCTCTTTCTATGTGATTCCTGACGTGCAAAACAGAGAGGGGGCGGCTATTCGCCTGCGGCTTAATAACAAGAAGCATTTCACGAATATTGATAAAAGCGAAAGACCCTCTTATTTATATTATCGTAAGACTTAACTCTCTTTGTTTCTCGTTGCTATCGTAGGTATACCATGCAGTGCTCACTATAGTTTAACCTATGAAAGGTTATAATGGTTAAACCGTTCATTAATAGAAGTAAGATCGCGATTATTTTACGCGTATTATGTCGATATTTGGCAACGATATTGACACCAAATAAACGATTAGTAGCCATTGCCATAAATAGCTAGTAACGCCCATGTCTATTATAATACTATAAAACACAGTGGAATTTAAATAATACTAGAAAATGTGTGCCAGTCTCGTGGGAATCATCATCATCATCTCAGCCTATTTACATCCCACGTTTGGGCTCAGGCATCCTCCACTATGGGAGGGAAATTGCCCCACTATACCACCTACACTGGGCAGACGTGCTGACATAGACGAATCAAATACACGTTTAAGCCAATATAGGCTTTTGTCGTATTTATAAGTTCAATGGCCAAATTGTATAAAACATTGTTATTAAATAAATAAACTTAAAAATAAGTGTAGGTTAAAAGAACTAGAACTTATCCATGTAGTGACATAATAAGAATACAATTCACCGCTCCCTATCTTGCCCGTGGATGTCGTAAAAGACAAGGGATATAATATGCATATAACAACTATGCGAGAGAAGGAAAACTCGAAACAAAACCTTATACTGATATGTCTGAGCATTGTGTAGAAGGTCAATTTCCCTCCCTATTGTGGAGGAGGCTCGAGCCCAACAATGGTACGTATATGAGTTATGATGATGATAATGATGAAAAGGACTGAGTATCATCATCAATTAAGGACTTCTGTGTGATGAGAGGGTAAGAATACCATTTACCACCTCTTTTCTTGCGTGTGGGTGTCGAAAAACTTAACTAAGCAATTATAATAAGCAGGTATCTTCTATGCAAGAGGACGAAAACTCGAAATAAAACTCTATGCCAACCTGCTTGATCGGAGTGGTATTGTTGATCAATTTCCCTCCCATTGTGGAGGAGGTTCAAGCTCAGCAGTGCGATATATATGAGCAGTGAGGAGCAGGAGGAATAATGATACCAAGCTGGCGAGATTGATAGGTATAATTTTGTTGCCAGTTTTTGACGTGACGACGTCTTATAATTCAATGGAGCCGGCTGCACACACGAAAAAACATGACGTATGCGGCGTTACCTCGCTCTGAGGCGTTCCATTTAAGGCTTGATTCATACAAAATATCTATCAACCAAATAAAATTAAAATTTTCTTTTGGATAATGAAACCATTCCATCAGTATTTTCTTATGACGTTGTCATGTTCAACTATTCTTCTATGGTATTGTCATTAAGTTAATAATCTTGGTATTACAAATTAATATTATTTTATTAACATAATGCATGATGCTTTAAAATTATAAGTTTATGAAATATCAGAGGATATATACTGTATCACAGATTTCCGTGTGGTGACAGAGTAAGAATACAATTCACCACTCCCTATCTTGCCCGTGGATGTCGTAAAAGATGACTATGGGATATAATATGCACATAACATCTGTGCAAGAGAAGGAAAACTCGAAATGAAACCTCATACTAATATGTCTGACCAGCATAGTATAGTAGATTAAATTCCCTCCCATTGTGGAGGAGGCTCGAGCCTAACAGTGGGATGTATGTGGGCTGCAATGATGATGATGATCTACAGTATGTAGTGTGGTCATCACTCTACAAAAACATGAGCCCACAAAGTTAAAAATATGTATTGTTAATTTAATAAAATCAGGCAAAATTACTGATTGTAGCTGATGGAAATAGTCTAGGCCTCTCTGTGAAGGGGGATAAGGCCACACTAGCCGCTGTAAATGCTCCAGTTAATTTCCCTGAAGACTGCTAATGCCTATCTTTCAACAAGTTTTTACAACTTTTATGGGCAAATTAGGGATGTTGATTTGGTAAACCTTTTGTCCATTTTCACTAACAACTTCTAAAGGGGTAACTAAATAAAATGTAGATGATTTATACTGCTTTAGATACTAAAATATAATTTAATGTTGTTGTCCAATATTATCATGAAGGTTATTAAAATTATTAATTTTAAACTATCTTAGATTGGAAGTGTCTTAGGTGTTACCTAAAACTTAGTAATTGTTAATAAAATTGGGCATTATCCTATTTTTATGGGCATAAAATCTTAATAATTTGATTTAATACTAGCTAAATATACAAGCTATGTAAAGCAATAACAAAAAATTGGTAAAACCTTGGCACAGTAAAAAGCTAATTAGACACAGTCAAATCTATAGTCACATTTTGTTAACTACACAATGTTAAATGAAAATGAATTGCAAATGCAAATTATTGTGCTTTATTTACTGTGACAAGGATGTAACTATAATTTGAAGAAATTTAAATATCAAGAAATAAAAAATTAGTTATTTTTTTCTAATTTATAAATGTATAATTACTATTCACAGAATGAAATGCAGAGTGGAGTTAACTGCAATTCTTTTTTTTTTGCTATGAATTAAAATAATTTAATTACACTATTCCAGAAACAATCTTAGTGATACCGATACTAAATTATCTAATAATATAAATATAATATTAGATACACGGACAACGACTTTATTATGAATCATATTTATGTGGCATCTAATTCAATAAAATTACATAAATAATAGGAAATAGAAACAATAGTCATCTTAACATACATTACGAAACGCTGGGAAAAAACGTTGATAAACGTTCTTTACTTCTTTTTTCAAATTAAGGGCAAAGGTGATAACTGCTATACACTTACCGTATAACATAAACAATAGATTTCAATCCAAATCTTACAATGCCGTTATTTTAGTATTAATACACTTTGTCAATAAATTACTGTTAGCAATTTACACATGGTAAAATAAAAACTAAGCGGTAGTTCTAGTATAAAATGTGGTTACCTATTTAAATATCAATTTACACTTATTAACCAAGGAGTGGTAGATGGTAGGTCCCATATATAAGTACCTGTACTGTACTGACATTGACAACTGACAGACTAAAACTAATCGAGTACACTTAAAGAGCTCTAGAGATGAGGCATAAGTTAAATATTTTTCGTTTCGAATCTGATTCTCAACTTCGATTATTAGGTATTACACATAATACTTATTCCAAGCAGCAAAAACAAGCTACGTTTAAATTTTATTTATAATACACATACACTACTGAAGATATTATGTATTCAGAGCCGCACTTTAATGTGGTAATGTTGTACGTTCAAAATAAATGCTAGATCAAAATTAATATAACGGATGATAGTAAGCTAGTCTGACAGCAATTAAAATAACTAATGAATTGAAGAAATGGCATGCCATTTCGTAATTAACATATTACTTTAAGTTGTGCAAATAAACATTTTATAGTTCATCATTCAATACATCTAATTCATTATAAAGTTCATAGGTACGTTCTTCAGTGAACTTTTTGGCTGCTTTGCATTAATAACCACGCGCCTATGACGGAGCATAGATAATAGCATTCATGCTATTGATAACTGTCTGCACTATAGAAACGACTGTAACAGAGAAAATCTCATACTTTTTTTCGCTTACCCTCCGGACGGCAAGCCCAAATTTTGCGGTAAAGAACTACGTTCGAAGGATAATTTATGTTAGATTATCCTTTTGTTCCTTGCCATTTTGCTAATTAGCTTCGTAATGATCTATCAAAAGACTCATGAAACAGTTTTAATCTGTAAAATATAAACATTGATTAGACAAGTCTTCATTGTGCTACAGTTATATTTACATTTTTGATGTGAATAATCAATAGGCAAAGGTAAACTTGATCGTTAGCGTGGTGTAAACAGGCCAGCAACGTAACGCCACGGTGTATGACTTTTTTTTTGCTTACCCTCCGGCCGCGAAGCCCAAATTTTGCGGTAAAGAACTACGTTTGAAGGATAATCTATGTTAGATTATCCTTTCGTTCCTTGCCATTTTGCTAATTAGCTTCATAATGATCTATCAAAAGACTCATGAAACAGTTTTAATCTGTAAAATATAAACATTGATTAGATAAGTCTTCATTGGTAAACTTGATCGTTAGCGTGGTGTAAACAGGCCAGCGACATAACGCCACGGTGTATGATGGTATACATGTAGTGTATACGTAGTGTAGAAAATTATTTCGATGTTTTACATCTGCCAAGAGTCCTGAGCGCTGCCTCACTTTTTTTCTACATAACCTGAGTTATCGGATTAAAGAAGTTTTCACATGCAATTTGACAGTTTACGAATTCTTTGAAGTTCATTGCTTACTTAGTAAGTTTATGAATTTGTTAAAAGCTGATTAGTCTTCAGTCACCTGTGACCATGAACACTAAGCTGTTCGAAACGTCCGGCAATTAGAAATCAAATACAAACGATATAAAACCCGTAAAATAGTTTTATTTACAAAGTTGATAACGTGGGTGTTCAGTGCCTTTCCGCATCAGAGACTGCTAGCGGACATTCACTCCGTTGGGAATAAATTTACAAATTAATAAATATTAATACCAAAATTAAGTAAGGTATTAAAGTAACAAATTAAAGTGCTGTGTGGTAGCGGCTTCGAATACTACCAACCCTTGCTTTGCTCGTGGGTGTCGTAAAAGACTACTAAGAGCCCTAGTTTGACCCGGACCAACTCCATCTGGTACCATTTGGGTCAACGATTACATTCCCAAGGAGGGTTGACGTCAGGCAGGCGGCCGGTCATAAAAGTCATTGCCGAAACTTTTTGCAATATGTCAAAACAGATGACATATTGCGTCGACCCCAAGTAATTGGGATAAGAGCAAGATGATGATGATTAAAGTAACAAATTAATCTATCTAGTAAAGAGATTAGTACACTTTACTTAATTTAAATCTAGTATGGACGTTTCGGGTTGAGAGCCCTCAGCACTCACCCAACAGTCCGAGTAAAGTTGTCACAGCTACCTATCGCTAACAACGATAGTCAAACAAAAAAAAATAGTTTGAGCGCATTTTTGAATTAGCATGATCGAGTTTCTGTTTACATTTCAAATCGAGTTTTCTCGTTGATTCGCTCATCTCTAGTCTCTCCAACTGTGTGTTGTCGGCGCTATTTTAGTTCAAAAATGTTATCGCACTGATGATAAAATAAAAGGAAAAAAAAGAATCAAATTTAAAAAGTCATATTTTCTATATTTTGTCGAAATAGATATTCACGTGCAATAATATTATGTGATTCGGAACGGTTCTGTACCTATTTTGTCTCTGCATTGAATATTGCAATTAATTTCATTGTTTACAAATTATTTACCTACCTTTATTTACACTGAGTTTTCAGTAATGCACGTATCTATACAACTGGTCGATGCTGGTATTTAGACAAATTATTTTTAATTCAGTCGACGACTGGTAGACAAACAATGTAAGTTTTATCGATCACTTTATAAAGGGAACGAGTTATTAGCGCGTTTATAATAGAAATTTCCTTTCAATTCCTTTATACCAATCATAGCAAGGTTTTTTATGGAAATGAATAGTCATGGAGCCGATAAAAACACCAATCTGATATCCGCATTCGGCAAAAAAACAACGACCGCCGCCGTTCGCGTAAACAAATTTCTGAGGAAATTTCTTTATACAATATCCGGTTTTGCTCACGATTGGTGACTTTTCGCGGCATTTTCACCGTCAACCAATAATAGCGGGCCACCTGTAGATACAACCAATAAGAATCACCTTACGTGAGCTGTGATCCTAATTTAACCAATGCAATATCCGGTAAGCGATGCGACGACATCCTGCGCGAAAAGCCCGGGAATGATCTGTGGCGGGACTATACCTGCGCAGCATCCCTGTAGACGCCGCTCCAAGATCACATCTCGCGAAAAGTAATGATTATTTCTGTCCGCGGGCGTTTAATTCCGCATACTCTCGCAGTGGCGCTGCGCACGGGAATACTACCGCGGCGTACGTAGCTTGTTATATGATTTTTTAAAACATATTAAACAGTATTATAAATTAATAAATTACTTACTATAATTTGTTTATATAAAATATAAATAATCATATTTCATTATTTACTATGTTGAAATACAAATTGGGAACGTTTTATTGTGTAGGAGCCGACAGCTATACATAGATCAGTGTCATCCATTAGCGAACGTTTTCCAGGATCTATGGGGGCGTGCGTTGTATAAAAAAAAAATATTAAAATTCCGGACAAAGTGTTGTTGAATATCAACGAAATGAGTGTTATAATAACATGTATTCGTACGGTAGTGTATCGACCGTACGCGGTCCACGGCTGGCCGTTTTCCAATACGTCGCGAACCGCGTTGAATTCGCACGCTTATTAAGGTAATTGCGTACCTATTTCAAATTGAACTTTGGTGTTATCTATTGTAATGTGTGTATACAACGCATACGATAATGAAATCCAGAAGAGGGAGCTCAATGCGCCGCTTATTCATCTGAAAATAATATTTGAACACTAAATGGCGTTTGGCAAGATAATCACCATACTGTTAGTGGTTGCTCTCGTGTTTGGCGGCCATGAAGTCAAAAAAGAAAATAAAACGCAGAAAGCCGTGGCGTCGGAGAAGGAACAAAAGTTTAGGAGCGCAAATCCGGGTAAGGAGCGAGGATCTTTCCATAAATTGTCATCACTCATGAACCGTACCGAGGATAGGAGAAATCGGAAAAATGGCGAAAAATTTAGCTTGGATAAGGTACACCGTTTGAATAAGATTTATAATGATATGATGAACGATAATGAGGGAGCCGTCGCGGTTAATCAAAAGAGAGAAAATGACAGCTTCTCCTTGGCGGATAAAATGAAGATCCTTCGTCCAAATGGACCTATGTATGAAGCTGTTAATAAAAATGGTTATGCCTCTCATGCTGCTGGAGTTTTCTGTGACTTTGATAGCGGGACAAATGGAGACATGTGCATGTGGCAGTGGAACTCTACAACATCCAGCCACGGGTTGGGATTTCGAGTGGTGACGGCTGCTGATCTGGTGGCAATGAACCAGAGCACTAGAGGAATGAAGTTCACCGGACCCACAGCTGATGCGGATGGAAACGTTCAAGGTGGGCTTGGTGTTGTGCTTTTGATGTTATAGTATTTGTTTGATCCTGGTGCTAGGGTTACCGAACCTACTGGTTATTGAACTTTTACAATATCTCTGTAACAATAGCTGGTAAAGATCAGACAACTTCTCTTATTAAGTAGGAACTTACAAAAAAATGTTATATTGTACATATTATAAACTTCACTAATCTATTTCGGGAATTAACGTTGACAGTATCTGTCTAAAGATTCTGTCAATACTTTGATGGAGTACGAGTTTCTTTTTCTTTCTTCTGATTTACAAATAACCAACTGGGCTGAGCCTCCTCCAAAATGATCCTACAATCCTCCAATAGTCTATTTTCACGCTGGTCAGACAGGTTGGCATGAAGTTTTGTTGCCGGTTTTACTTCTTTTGAGAGACTTATGTTAAAGGGGCATGGGGCAAATTGAGTTGTGAATACTGTTACCTCCTGAATCCAACAGCAAGTGGTTTATAGTACTTGGGTCCCTTCTTACCGAGAAAATGACCCGCAATTCACCTGCTTTCTGCCTATTCTTCCCATGTTTTAAGCTGATTCTGTGGTTTGCTCAGGAGCTTATTTGAAACTTTCCTTGAGTGCAGTCAGCCTAAAATTACTTCGTGTCCAGGATCCTCAAGTGATTGCTTAGATCGACTTGTTGAAATATCGAATAGGAATTTCCTACTACGAGGGGTTACTATTTTAAAGGCCTTCCAGTATCTCTTGCAGGCCCTTGTTCTTGTTAGTGTCATGAAAAATAATCAGCAGATGGCTTTTTCGTGCGGAGGCGCGCCGACCGCGGCTCACCCACAAAAAAAAAAAAAAAAGATGGCTTTTTCGTTTATAGATGACATATGCATCAACATGACATATGGAAGCGATGTCAAATTTTGCTATTTCCAGGATTATCAACAGGTCCTTTTATTTGACATCGGGCTCCGCGAATAAGACTTAGATGCATCTGTTTTACTGCATCGTTTGGTAGATACTCTATTACATTGATCATCACAGCTCATATATCTCCCACTGCTGAGCTCGAGCCTCCTCCATAATGACAGGGAATTCGACCAACTATACCACTTTAAGACGTTTTAGCTCAAGTTTGATTGAGTTCTTAATCAGTTACTACACGAATTAACGTAACACCGCAAAATGCAGAAGCCTTATCCATCATACAAATTCTTTTGGATTCTCACACGTCAAAAACCTCCGTTCGTAAGATCGGATATCGTCTTTGTCAAAATGAAAGATTGGTATCGACCCGCGCCTTTATCGTATCAACGTATTTGCCGAATTATTTTTCAGTAACCATATTTTTACTAGTAGAATTTAACGTTATGAATTTGCCTTCGCATTCTTTCAGCATAGGGACGTAGCGTAGAACTAATTACTCTATTAAAGTTTCCAAGTTTTTGAGAACGCCTTAAAACCAACCGATCCTATAAAAAAAATAACTTTGTATAGATTTTTTGTACGTACTCAAATTGGCCGGGTAATTTAGAGGGTTTTCAACTAATAATAAATTTGAGGTACCGTTTTACCGTGGGCGTTTGAGTGGGTATTACGAATTTATGCAAAATAAAATATTACATTTTTGCCTCTTTCTATTGCATTTACAAGTTACTTTTGGCCATATTTTAATTCCTCGTTTAGTGACAGAATAATATAGTTGTCGCCACCTCTTGCCAGTGGGAATAGCAAAAATTAACTATGAGATCGCTAAGGGAATATAAGTAGGCCGGAACGGTTTTCTGGGGTACGTATACTTAATAGGTCAACCTACTCGTGCTATGTGGCATTTTATGACGGATGCCTACGTCCAGTTATGGACAGTGAAAAGGCTCAACCTCCTCCACAATAAGAGGAAAATTGACCTTACTATGCTCGTCAGACATGTTGGCATTTTTTTTAATTTTTTTTTATGGGTTTGTTATGGTAAGCGCACACGCCGTCCAGTCCGTCTGGGGCGACGAAAGGACGGCGCGCGGGCCCATAATCCACCCGTACCCGTCGCCTTCGTCGTTGGGCCGACCACCAGTGCCGTGTTCCTTGTCCTCAGTGGTCTGCCCGCAGACATGTGGGCATAGGATTTTATTTCGAGTTTTCTTTCTCATCGTCTTTTACGACATCCATGAGAATAAGAGGTCACCAAGAGAAATTCACCGTCCTACTATGACAGTGTCGTGGGTTCTCTGACCACGCAGTTTTTGTGCGATAAACAAAATGATGTAATTTGTGGCTGTTAAATTCATCATTATCACCATCATCTCAGTCCATATTCGACCTATTGTGGGGCTCGGATCTTCTCCATTTTGGGAGGGAATTTGGCCTACAACACCGTTCTGGTCAGACCTGTTTGGTATAGGGTTTCACTTCAAGTTTGTCTTCTTTTATATTGATGTTGTCTGCATATTATATTGCTTAGTCATCCTTTAAGGGCAAGATAATTGGTGAATTGTATTCTTGCTCCGTCACCACGTGGAAACGCCCGTTAAATTTTACGGCCGTAAAGTCCCCCGCAGTACAAGGATTATTTTCTTAGTGCAGGATATTATCTTAAAAAAGTAAAACGTTTACCAATCTCCCTTTAAAGCGTGGCTATCATGTCAGAAAACGTAGTGAAAGTTGATCAATTGAGAAGAACTAAGAACCTGACTCACTCAAATGCGATTGCGAATTTCATCATCATTTTAACAAATATTGGTAGGACCACACTGTTGACAGTTGTCTGTCTATAGCCACGGGCCGGTCCGTCTGAGGTAGTAGTACCATACTCTCACCGGAAATCGATGTCCGAGTAGTAGCAATTTGTAACTGCGCTTAGTTCGGCGAGCGAGAGAGCCGGAAGCTCAACTTTCTGAGGGTGTTTGCGTGTGTAGAGGTTTTAGTGATGGCTTTAGTATCACCGAACCTCATTCCACGCATTCATATTCCCTTCACTTTCTTCGCGGTAAGCAGCGGCCTTGCAAAGGCCCATGAGCAGCAGCAACACTATCAGGTGTACTGTTTGCTTGTTTGCCATCATTTGCCATAAAAAAAGAAAAGATAAATCTATTCTTATCCCAATTATTTGTGGTTGATTCAACATTGAAAGGTCTGCTTGCCGTAGATACGAGGAGCGGATCTCTCTTTTCCCTCCGTTGTAGTTGAGGAGAGTGATGGATACTTTAGTGGTTAACTCGTGATCGAGTGCCGCTTCTGGGATCTGCTTCAGTCATAATCATTTGCATTATAATTGAGAGTTATTTTGTATGGTGCTTCGAAGGGCATCACATTGGAGGTATTACTAAATTACTGCATGCATTTTTTTAAAAGACATGCATACATAGCTTCACACCTGCTTCCCAAAGGGGTAGGCAAACACTTCAGATTGCCGCAAGCTACGATCTTGACATACTTCCATCGCTTCACTCACACTCATCAGTCTTCATGCATTCTTTACGTTTACGCGTACTCTTAACGTGACCTTTCTCAAGCACATCTACAATTTGATCCAGAGACGTACGGTGGTCTTTCTTTTAAACCTTTTAAAAGAATTTGATAAAAATATAAAAAAATTACAAACTACCTGAGCTTCTTGCCGGATCTTCTCAGTGCGGTCGCGTTCCGATCTGATGTTAGATATTTGAATCAATTTAAGGTAAAATGTAAAAACTGACAATATGTAAGTACTTCCACGGAGTATATGTCTCCTACTGTCATAAATATAAAAATATATTGCCAAAGGACAATGGGCAAAAATGTATGGCGCTTGTCCCATCGGCGGCCACATCTGTCCTATATATTTTTTAGTCGACAATTATGTATATATTAAGACTGCAAAAAATTATTTCGGCAACTTGTTTAGATAAAAAGTTATAAAGCGTTGATCATATAAAAAAATCGAATTAATTAAACCGAAAGTACGTAAATGATAAAACGTAATGCATGTCTAAGTATAAGATAATGATGGATTAAATAAAACTAAAGGTTAATTGGTTATTAAATACATCGATTTATTGACAGACACATATACAATGCTCGTATATAATGCTAGTATTCCTTTAAAAAAAGAAAATGATGGGATTCAATTGTCGTCTACAATAATATCGTTTAAAAAATGAGCTGGTAAACGGATATCTTCCTCTTGGTTTCTCGCCCACCCTAAATACCACACTACACACATAATGTGGGCACAGCAACCAAGAGTGCGCTTACCGCTTAGACAACTGCAATAGTAGTTTTCTATGGCTTCTCTGCCGCTTTTCTCTCTATCTACTATAATGTACGAATAATATATTTTTGACCTAGTATGTCTAGATTGTATTCGACATCTTAGCAGCCAAACATTTGTTGCTGTGATGCCGCACCTGCCTAGGCCTGTAACATCGGGGTCCCTATACGTTTCTATATTATAGAGACCTTGTCGCACATGCTCCGCATAATAGCTGCGGGCTAGCTTCACTTGGTATGTACCAAGTGCAAAAATGGTTAAATCGTCCTCAGTCAGCAAAGGAAAATCACTTATGTTAGGTTGGTTTCCTGTAATGCTATTGAAACTAGCCCGTCTACGATTAAGGTTGTTGGCTAGGACATACTCTGCTAGGTTATTTGGTTGGTTCACTCTTTGGTTTATAACTTCTATAAATGTTTCAGCGTGAACGTTATCTGACAATGATTCTCTGCAAGCATTCAATAATGCAGCACCTATTGTTCATTACCGTTCCCTACTGACCTAGGATGCGCAGTGGAAGGGGACACCAGGCCAGTGAGGGATACCAAATGGGTAATAACATTGGCTTGCGATACGCAAGGCTATTTTAAGTTCTCTTAAATGATAGTACAAGAACAGATTTTAACACTTACGAGTAGATACCGCGGAGGTAGCTATAACGTAACCTAACTCAGCGTTCGGTCTGGCCAGACAAATAGAAACTAACTGAGGGGTTACTTAGCTTTGTATCCAAAAGCGCGGTGATGACAACGGCCTCGTACACTTCAAGGACTCAGGCTTGCTACTCGTACACACAATTTAATGTTCACAAATATATACTTAATTCTAATTAACTCGCGTACATAAACGGCACACAAAACAAAGGGTGGCGCGCAATATTACAAATACCACGATTTCACGGCTTTAGTCCACAAAAGACATAGCAATTACAAAAATATGTGCGTACGCGACCGTTACTTCCAACGCGAACCAAAAAGTGAAAGTGAAAGTGAAAGTGGCGGCCGGCTCCGAGCCAACCGCGAACCACAAAAATCAGAACTACCCTACATGGATTTAATTATTAAACTAATATAAAAATGTTTGGTACCGAACATCTACCCGCCTCGGACAGGTCTACCTGGCCGCTAATCAATTGGTAAACGGGACAATGTTGCTACCGCTCTCTTCAGTACCGATCCGTCCACCTGAACCTCAGCAAAACGAGGCACATTATCTGCGCCATATACTAAATTTAAAATTCGGCCGCGACGCCAGCACAGTGGCGGCAAATTGGTATCTTTTATCAAAACGAGGTCACCAACTCGAGGTGGATTAGTCTTGTCAGTCCACTTAACGCGCTGCTGGAGAACATGAAGATATTCTAAGCTCCAACGCTTCCAAAAGCTTTGAGTAAGCTGTTGGACCAACTCAAACCGCGAGAGACGACTTGATCTCACATCAACAAAGGGGTACTCAGGCAAAGCATTAAGTGGCTGACCAATCAAAAAATGACCCGGTGTGAGAACCTCCAAGTCACTCGGGTCTGAAGAGATCGGACACAACGGTCGCGAGTTCATTACGGCCTCTATCTTACAAAACACAGTTGCGAGTTCTTCAAATGTGAGTACAGACTCACCAATAACTCGTCGCAAATGTGCTTTAGCAACCTTAACTGCGGCTTCGAAAATACCACCCCAATGTGGGCATGCTGCCGGACTAAATTTCCAGGTTATACTACGACTGGTTAGTTTATTACCAATATTTGTGTGATTGCTGGCTAAAAAATCATGTACATCTTTCAAATAATTATTAGTTCCTTTAAAATTTGTGCCACAGTCCGAACGTATCAAAGAAGGCAGTCCTCTCCTTGAAACAAATCTATCAAGTGTCGCAACAAATGCCTCGGTGGAGAGGGATGACACTAATTCAAGGTGCGCCGCTTTAGTTGACAGACATACGAAGACACACAAATAGGCCTTGACTGTTTTACTATTTCGCAGAGTTGAAGTCTTAACCAAAAAAGGACCTGCAAAGTCGGTGCCTACACCGGCGAACGGCCTCGATTCTCTGACACGATCAGAAGGGAGGTCACCCATCAAAGGTTGCATGGTACTAGCCTTCAGCCTGTAACAAGGCATGCAACGAAATACCACACTGCGAATCGTTCTTCGAGCAGACAAAATCCAAAATTCTCGCTGCAATATGGCTAATAAGGCGTTACAGCCAGCGTGAGAATTTCTAATGTGACGGTCCGTCACCAACAATTGCACAAAATGACCTTGCTTGGGTAACAATATAGGGTGCCGACTACCGTAGGGTAGACTAGAGTTTCTGAGGCGACCTCCAACACGTAAGATACCCGTGTTGTCCAAAAAGGGGCTCAACATACGCAAGGTTCCTGTTAGTTTAGCCTTACCAGCTTTCAAAATTTCAATCTCCCTTTCAAAATATGTATCCTGTACCACACGGATCCAATGGCAAAAAGCCTCCTGTCGTTCTTGTGGTGATAGAAAAGCCTCTAATTTTTTGTTCCGTAAGTGCTTACAGTTGTAATAGAAGCGCTTAATCCAAGCTGTTACACTTACTAATTTATCGAGGGAGCTATACCGATTCAATAAGACATTTGGATCGAATTCACAAGCACGCCTCTCAACAGCGAGCAGTCGCAATCCAGGCAACGGACCTACGTCCAAAACCGGCGTCAGTGGCCATTCAGACTCTGAGCGTAATAACCATTCCGGTCCCCACCAAAGGGAGTGCGTTACCAAGGCGGGGGATGTACAACCCCGAGATGCACAATCAGCTGGGTTAAGCTCACCAGGCACATGCCTCCAAATCAAGGGAGTCTCAGATTTCTGAATTTGGGAGACTCGGTTCGCTACAAATACCTCTAAGGTGTGAACTGAAGCCTTTAACCAGCACAAAACAATTTGGCTGTCAGTCCACGCGTAAGTGGTGCTAATGTTCACAGTATGACGCAACAAATTCGACACGTGATTAAGAAGACGCACAAGCAGAGTAGCCCCTGCCAATTCAAGTTTAGGGATTGTCAAAGCAGTCCGTAGGGGTGCCACCTTGCTCTTCGCCATGACCAGTGAGATCTTTACTTGGCTGTCAGAACCCACCGTACGCAAATATACACAAGTGGCGTAACCCCGTTCAGAGGCGTCCGAGAAACCATGCAGAGTTGCCTGGTACTTTCCTGGAGGAAGCATAGAACGAGGGATCGATACCTCATTGATCGCAGGAAGTGAGGATACAAATTTGGTCCAGTCTTCGATCAAAGCTCCCCGAAGAGGTTCGTCCCAGCCTAGTCCTGCCATCCAAAGCCTTTGTAAAAAGCATTTAGCCCAAAATATGACGGGACATATCCAACCATTTGGATCAAATGTTCTTGCAACCGTGGAAAGCACCAAACGCTTAGTCCAAATGCGCGGCAACTCTAAGTCAACATTGTAAGTGAATATGTCTGGGGCTGGTTTATACTGAATGCCGAGAACAGTCATCATAGCAGGGTTCTCGATATTCTCGAACAAATGCGGATCTTGCTGATGTTCATCCGGAAGTCCCTTCAAAAGCGCAGGTGAGTTGGATATCCACTTCCGTAACTCATAGCCCGCGGTGGCTAAGATGCCTATCAATTCATCCCGTAGAAGGATGGCCTCTTTCTCAGAGGGTGCACCAGTGCAAATGTCATCGACATACAAATCCTCTTTCAAAATCGCGGCTGCGCGAGGAAACTTTAAGCGCTCCAGGTCCGCTAGCTCCCACAGAGACCGTATAGCCAAATAGGGGCTTGACTTTAACCCGTACGTGTTTGTATTGAGCTCATAAACAACCATGGGATCCTGGGGGCTTTCACGCCATAGAATCAACTGATACCGACGGTCATCCGGGTGAATAATCGTCTGTCTGAACATCATCCTTATGTCAGCCACAAATACGACCTGATGTCGACGAAACCGAGTGATGACGTCACAGAGATCCTTGATCAATTTAGGACCAGCATACAAACAATTGTTCAACGATACACGCGTTGAAGTTTGCGCAGAACCATCGAATACTGTACGCAATTTGCCATTTGATGCCTTAATTACAGCATGATGCGGTAGAAAGAAGTGATCCACTGTTTGCCAATCTAATTTCGACACAGACATGTGTCCCAACTCCTCATATTCACGCATAAAATCAATGTATTTCTCCTTTAGGAGAGCATCTCGAGCCATTCGGCGCTCCATAGCCAATAGTCGTTTCCCAGCAGCAGGCCGCGAGATGCCAAGTGGTGGCCGTACGGCGAGAAACGGCAATCGAGTCATAATCTGACCAGTACGTAGGCGACTCGTATTGTTTTGGTAAAACAATTCGCACTCCTCATGCTCCGGATCAGTGCGCGGTGCCTGTGGTGGTTCTTCCACTTCCCAAAACCTCTGAACCGCATCAGAGAGAGCAGAGCCTACCATCAAGCCAATGTCAAGACGGGTATCCGTGAGGACTGGTCCCATCAGTGCAGAGCCAAATATGGTCGGGATGGCTACCATGCCTCCTGGTTGCATGACCTGAATGCTACCCAAGAATATGTTTCCCAGAACATCGGCGCCTAGCAACAAATCGACCGATCCAGGTATACCAAATTTGGGGTCTGCCAAGTGCAAACCCGACGCTAAACCAATAGCATACGGAGACAACTGCTTCTCCGGATGGGTGCCCAAAATATTGTTCATAACAATGGCTGAACACTCAAACAATGGGCTTGACGAGTTTATAGGAGAGAACGCACATAATACTTGGCCTTCAACATTGGCCACAACTGCGTTGCCAACACCTCTAGTGACGTGAGGAAAATCACGCATACTTAGGCGTACCTGCCCCACCAACCAAGAAGACGCTATACACCCCTGAGAGCCTGTGTCCAGAATTGCCCGGACCACAACAGAGGCACCTGTCCGTCCCCAGACCCTTACAGAAGCAGTGGGTAGGAGTACGGTTTCAAACGGGGGTGGTGCATAACGGGGGCAGGCGCCGTGTTCCTAATGTCGTCTAGGCAGCGGGTGAATCTCATGTTCACGGGAAGCGTCATCAAAGGTAGGTACCCGCCCGTGACGATACGGGCGCGAATCGTGGTTATCACTCTTACCACGGGCTTCCGATGACGGCGAGCATTGACCTTGTGGGCGCCTCGCTGCGGCAGAATCTACGACGCGCGGGGGTGAGCGACTAGGTCTCGAACTGCGGTTTTCATACCGGTGCCTTCGCTCATAACTACCCGTAGGTGAGCCTTGACGTTCATGTTCACGACCAATCCCATTATTATTCGCACAAAGAAGTTTCAAATGCTGGCCTCCGCAGTACGTACATGGGCGAGGATTAGGGCAATCGCGCTGGAAATGGTTTCCCAAGCAAGAAAAGCACCAACCTCGAGCCTTAGCCAAACGCCTACGTGAGGCCACGTGCAGCGCAGTGAAATCTGAGCAACTGGCAACTTTATGACTCGGGGACTTGCAATAGGTGCACTCAGGTCGCGACTGTACAGCAGCAAAACGTGGTGGGTGACGAACCTCTGGCCTTCTAAAGGCGTGATTGCGGGTCGGAGCCGATGACCGCGGCAACTGTTGACCAAATGACCTGTCAACGACCGTCATGTCTACCATCCTACACTCGTCTTCCAAAAACTTCTTAAGGTCATCAAAAGCAGGCAAGTGAGTTGCATCATCACCTCCATATTTTTGCTCGAAACGAGCCCTAAGTTCCGCAGGAAGCTTTTTCAAAACAATATGCACCAGCATATATGACCAAGTGCTCACCGGAAGGTCTAACCTTTCCAGTGCGTTGATCGCAATCATCAATGGGTTCAATAAGTCGGACCTTAAAGCCGAGACCCTAGATACCACTGGCAGACCCAAGAGCTGACCAATGTGTGTATCTGCCAGGCAACGCTTATTTTGGTAACGCTTTATGAGAAGGTTACGTGCCACTAGGTAGTTTCCATCATTGATCTCCAGGTGCTGAACTAAACCTCTCGCCTCACCTTCCAACACGGAGAACAGGTAGGCCAATTTTTGAGCGGAACCTAAGTCAGAACGCGCGTGGACTAAGCTCTCAAACAAGTTTATGAAACCTAGCCATTGGTCCAAACGACCATCAAAACGCGGCAGGTCCAAAGTGGGCAGTTTACTCAATAAGCCCGACGTAGAAGGTTTCACATCCCTAGACGCGGGAGACTCACCCCTTTTCGACGCGGAAATTTCCCTAGCACGCTGTGAGATTCGATCTGCATAATCCATGATCTGGTCATAATCCGCGTGTACCAAGTCACGATACGTCTGTGGGTAATCTTTATCAGGAATGTCTAAAATTTTCGTGTTGAAGTTACGGTACACATCATCAACAAATTGCAAGCGCGTATCCAATTTGCTGTACCTATCCAGGAGAGACTCGCTTCGATCAGGCCTATCAACCAAGGCGGCTGCAGTTGAGAACCATCTCAACTCAGAGCGCAACTTACCTGCCGAGTCCTTAGCGCTAGCAAAAGCAGCCATAATAATCGAATAAAATAATTAAATTCCAACAAAAAAAATATATATAATCAACTAAATAAATCAACCAATTAAAACAACAATCAAAAAATACAAATTACAAAATTGAACAATATTTAAATTATTGCGCAAAGGGAAACGTTAATATTTTACTGTATAAGTACCATAAACAAAACGCAAAAATAATATTAAACTAATTGTCTATACAGTTCAATTCATTCGTTCATTCAATCACGAGACTGCACTACTCTGTGGCACAATGTACTACGCAAATTATTTTATTACTCTGTGGCACATTAAGTAAACAATGATATTCAAAATTTCAAATGTTGCAGTGAACTTATTTATAAGATAATTTTAATAACTAATGACAATAAGTACACAAATGATCAATCACACAAATATTTAATGTGTATCTTTATACACCAGACTATTTATTAAACTGGGCCGTAATACGTAAAATTCAAGTAATTATATATCGATTTATTTTTCAACACGGGCACTTGTAGATATCAATACCAAACAAAATTACTAGATTCACTAGAACCACGCTCTGCTACCAGAAAGTATGTTCATTACCGTTCCCTACTGACCTAGGATGCGCAGTGGAAGGGGACACCAGGCCAGTGAGGGATACCAAATGGGTAATAACATTGGCTTGCGATACGCAAGGCTATTTTAAGTTCTCTTAAATGATAGTACAAGAACAGATTTTAACACTTACGAGTAGATACCGCGGAGGTAGCTATAACGTAACCTAACTCAGCGTTCGGTCTGGCCAGACAAATAGAAACTAACTGAGGGGTTACTTAGCTTTGTATCCAAAAGCGCGGTGATGACAACGGCCTCGTACACTTCAAGGACTCAGGCTTGCTACTCGTACACACAATTTAATGTTCACAAATATATACTTAATTCTAATTAACTCGCGTACATAAACGGCACACAAAACAAAGGGTGGCGCGCAATATTACAAATACCACGATTTCACGGCTTTAGTCCACAAAAGACATAGCAATTACAAAAATATGTGCGTACGCGACCGTTACTTCCAACGCGAACCAAAAAGTGAAAGTGAAAGTGAAAGTGGCGGCCGGCTCCGAGCCAACCGCGAACCACAAAAATCAGAACTACCCTACATGGATTTAATTATTAAACTAATATAAAAATGTTTGGTACCGAACACCTATTCTAAAATCTGTCATCATATGACGCAAAGCACGATTGAAAAAGTCTTGTCGGAATAGTTTAAAATCGCGTTTGAACCAACCATTTATAACTTCAACAACCCAGCGGCACATAGTAACCAACCTAGACTTATTCGCTTGTTCTGTCGTCAATTGATCTTCGTCTCGATTTTTTGTTTTCGGTAAGTGAGCTTCATAACCATAGGCATGTAAGTCGTCGATTACGTCGCGAAACCCACGGTCTAAGATGAACACATCTCCATGTTCAAAAAACCAATGGAAAGGATTTCCTTCGTCGTCAATCATATTTTTCATTATTTGTGCATCTGATTCTATGGATGAATATGGCCCAAAGGCATCTAAAATGTGGCCATCGCAGCACACTATTAAAAACGGTTTCAACAAATTCGTGTATTTGTGTAGACTATATGATCGCTTTTGGAATAAATAGTTTGCGGACTTTTGTATATATATATAAGTGGCGTCTGCTATCACAATTGCCTTTCTGTTTAAGGCATTTGCATTTCCAAAAATTGCATTTGGAACTTGTAGGTTTCGGTTAGCTACATCAATTCTATTGAGATGATCATAACCAAGATGCCGGGGAACGAAGTCCAGTAAAAGAGAGTCTCTGGCGAACGTTAAATGTCGTTCTAGGGTTCTACGGCTCATATTAAAAAGCGTCGCCAGCCTTTCATTTGCTTCACCGCTTCGCAGTTTCATTAAGTAGCATGCCAAAGATGTTTTCGGGCGTGTTGATACGTTCGACAATGAAGGAGTTTGTTCCAAAATATTCATAAATTGGTCTCGACTAACGCCTAATCGGATGTATACTTCATTTGGGTCCATGTCATCTATATTATCAAAATCTAGTATAGATCCTCGAAGCACCGCGATTTTCATGAGGCTCATGATATGCACAAAATGTGTGGCATTGAAGTCGTGGAGCAAGTTAGGGCTGTCAATTATTTGATCCCAATCATTGGATACCAAATGATGATCGCAAACTCTTGCACTATTTGGAATATAAAAATTAAAATGAATCAAGAATGTCACTTTAATGTTATCCGGAATCCTTCGGAGATCCGTTCGTCTGCAGTTTTCATACATACAACGCGTTGCTGTATTAGGGAGTCTTGAATATTCTTCAATATGTAATACACATTCGTGTGGACGGTCTTCTCTTGGCTGCGCAGCTCTTTCTGCCCGTTGCCAGCATGGTCGACAAATGTACTCCTGACCATTGTATTGTATCTGAAAATGAGAGTATTACAATTAGTTAAAACGCTTAGTTATTTTCATTGAACGCTGTTCAAACAAAGCGAAATATAAAGAAAAATATTTTACTCGATTGCCTAAGCAGTATTAATTATCTCGCTTACTCATACGTAAATACCGATACTTCTATCCCGTTCTCGCCCCGTGGATCAAACGGAACGACAACGTCGCCGCGTCGGTAACAGTTTACTTACTACTTACAGCGAAATGTAATCTCAATGCGCGAGAGTTAAAACACTGTGACCACCTTAAGTTAAACAGTACTATATTGTTGACGTGACAACTAAGAAATAATGATTTCGTTTGATGTACTTACCTGATGTTCAGAGGTAAGAGCTTCAAAGATATATTGGCCTACAGCGGGATGTTCTTCAAACCGAGCACGGGTTATTTCGTATCTTCTTCTGTTTATCACGGATCGATTACATAAAATACACACTTGGCGATTATCTGCCATTGTTATAGGAATCTGCTTAAAAAAAGTCCAAAAAAACGAGCACAAGTCACCAAGATAGATATTAACAAGTCCGATATGCAAGCCAGAGTCAAAAGAAATTGTCAAACAATAATAATCGCACAGTACTCAACGAAACAAATGTCAACGATGGACTGCGCTGTGCGCTCGAGCATAACGGTAATCGCCGAGTCGCCGAGTGCGAGCGGCGCTCGTCGCTGATTGGTTGACGCATGAAACATGGCGAGACCGATTTTAACAAAGGTTCTTAGACCTCTAATAGAAAAAGTATTGAATATTAGGATACATAAATAATAATGAAAAAAAAAATAGTATTTTAATAATAGTATTTTAACTATATTTTTTTTCCCAAACGGTATTTCATAGTACTCCTTGAACAATATTTGTTGTCAAAGATCTCCCCTTTCAAATGACACTAGTTTCATTGATGGCCGCTCATGGGCCGCAATGCCCATTGTCCTTTGTTTTTTCTTTATTGTAAATGGTGGCAAACGAGCAAACGATACATCTGATGGTAAGTATTGCTGCCGTTTATGGATTTTTTTGCAATGCCGCTGCCCACCGCGAAGAAAGTGAAGGGAGTGTGAATGCGTCTAACGAGGTTCGGTGATACTAAAAGCATTACTAAATCCCATCACACGCAAACACCTTCATAAAGTTGGGCTTCCGGCACTCTCGCTCACCCAACGCAGCGCAGTAACAAATTGCTACTACTCGGATGTCGATTTCCGGCGAGAGTATGGTATTACCCCAGACGGAGCGGCCCGTGGCTATAGACAGACAACTGTCAACAGTGTGGTCATACCAATATTTGTTGAAATGATGATGAAATTCGCAATCGCATTTGAGTGAGTCAGGTTCTTAGTTCTTCTTAATTGATCAACTTTCACTACGTTTTCTGACATGATATCCACGCTTTAAAGGCAGATTGGTAAACGTTTTACTTTTTTAAGATAATCTCCTGCACTAAGAAAATAATCCTTGTACTACGGGGCGTAAAATTTAACGGGCGTTTCCACGTAGTGACGGAGCAAGAGTACAATTCACCAATTATCTTGCCCTTAAACGATGACTAAGCAATATAATATGGTATATATTGTGTGGTACTACTCTGGACAGACCGGCCCGCGGCTGTAGATAGACAACTATCGACAGTGTGATCCTACTACTACCTGACCTGCCGTCCTGACGTTAACTCTTCTTGGGAATGTAATTATTGATGAGACGGCCACAGATAGAGCTGGCATTAGTCTATCTAAAGTCATCTTTTATAAGAAGGACCAATGTAGGAATTGATAGTATTAATAGCCGCTACAACACAGTTCTACTTACTATAGACACTATTCTTTATTAATCTAAGTTCTTGTTGGAATTTTATTATCATTATCTTTTCGTCTTATATGCGTTCCACTGGGCTCAAGCGTCCTCCACAAAAACAGGGGAATTATTATACCATGCTGGTCAAACAGGTTGATATAGGGTTTTGTTTTGAGTTTTTCTTCTCTTGCATAGATGTTATATGCGTATTATATCCCTTAGTTGTCTTATACGACATCCATGGGCAAGATATTGGTGAATTGTATTCTTATTCTATCACCACACGGACAATATGATTTTATTAACATCTTAATTTTATTTTTCGTGTGGTGACGGTTTAGAAATACAAATCACCACTCCCTATCTTGGCCGTGGATGTCGTTAAAGACGAATAAAGGATATAATACGCATATAACATCTATGGAAGGGAAAGAAAACTCGAAATAAAACCCTATACCAATCTGTCTGACCAGTATAAAGTCAATTTCCCTCCTATTGTGAAGGAGGCTCGAGCCCAACAGTGGGACGTAGGTATATGAGCTGAAATGATGATGATAATGAAATTGTATGATTTTATTAACATTTATATCAATACAGTTTCTATAATAAATATCATTGTGTCCATCAATTGTAAATAACATGTATCCCGTTTCGTTGCGGATCCCTCATCGTGTTGCCATAGCAACAATTTCAACTGTTGCGTTCTATATTTGACCTTTGACATTTAATAAATTGCGCCCAACAGATCTCGGGCTACAGCCGTAACTAAATTTGTTAATCTTTTTTTTTAAATTGGGATTAATCCTATGTCTGTTATTGTAACTCCTGTAAACTAGGATCCGCAAGGATCTCCATAGATGACGCAGAGGCTTGATCCTTGGGCAGTTCCGGGTAATAATTTTAATTATCTTGGGACATATATCAAAAATAATTAGAAAAGTTAAATAGGGGGCGTTGAAAAAGAATGTTTTTATGTTCCCTCTTAGGGAATTCGGGAGACGGGAAGCAAAAGTGGCTGTCCAGTCAATAAATATGATATTATAAGGACACCAGTAGTAAGTAAACGAGGTCGCTAAATGTCGGCCTCATAAAAAGAATCAAATTCGTCCCAACGTGCTATGGAGAGGGCTATTATCACTGTCTAACCGATATAGCTGCAGATTTAGCACGTTGAAATAGCAATGGGCAGGCCACATCGCTCGTCGAACCGACAAGCGTTGAAGAAGAAAGGTTCTCGAGTGGCGACCACGTATCGGACGATGTAGCGTAGACGACTAGGGTTGCCACCTTTTTTTTGTTTCAATAAAGTACATTGGTTAATAAATGAAGAAAAATAAAGTATTTTGTGTCCAAATAAAGTACGTATTTCATTATTTTGCTTTAAAACATATTTACGATTATTTTTAGCCAATTTTAATAAATAATTATCAATGCTAAACGGCATCTTTGTACTTTATATTTATTTTATAATAAATAAATAATTTTATTTTTTTTACCAGATTCAAGGACATTTTGTTTATCTTGAGTATTTTTCCTAAAGAAATCAATTCGGGCGAAATAAAGTATTATCGCGTACTTTATCGTTCACATAAAGTATAGAGTACAATTACCCGAAATAACGTACAATACTTTATAATAAAGTACGGGTGGTAACCCTATAGACGACCTTCTAATAAGTGGACTGACGACATCTTGAAAGTCGCAGGGAACCGTTAGATTCAGATGGTGCAGGACAGTTCCGAGTGGCATTCTCGTAGGGAGGCCTATGTCCAACCATGATGGATGCCAGGATACCAGTACAATACGAATACGGGAGAACAAGGTCAATACGTGAGCCTTAAGATTGATTGCTACTGTAGGTGCATTGTGATTCTACCAGAAATGCCTCATCATCATGGTCATGATCATCTCAGTCCATTTACATCCCACTGTTGGGCTTAGGCCGCTTCTATTTTAGGAGGGAATCTAACCTACGCTTTCCGTGTGGTGACGGAGTAAGAATACAATTCACCACTCCCTATCTTGTACGTGGATGTCGTAAAAGACGATTGAGGGATATAATATGCATATAACATTTGTGCAAGAGAGGGTAAACTCGAAATGTAACCCTATACCAATATGCCTGACCAGCATGGTATAGTAAGTCAAATTCCCTCACATTTTGGAGGAGGCGTGAGCCCAACAGTGGGATGTATGTGGGCTGATGGTGATACCACGACGATCAGACGTAATGGTATAGGGTTTCATTTCGTGTTTCCCTCTTTTGCATTGATGTTATAAGCATATTATATTCGTATTTCTTAGTTCCATGTGGAGACGGAGTAAGAATACACATTACCACTCCCTATCTAATTCGTGGATGTCGTAAAAAATTACTAAGAGATATAATATGCATATAACATCTATGTAAGAGAAGGAACGCTCGAAATAAAACCCTACTTATAGACCTTTTTTTTTGGGTGGGTTGCGGTCGGCGCACTCCTTGCACCACTCCGTCCGGGGCGAGAGGGGCGTAAGCACGTACACCTGCAGCCCACCCGAAGACCACGTCGCCTTCGTCGTTTGACCGACCACCGGAGCAGGGTTACTTGTCGTCAGTGGTCGGTCCGACGGAATACCTCCTAGTGGGGTACTCTCCCATTGACCGACGTCCTCCCCTCAACCCTATAGACCTATACCAACCTTCCTGACCCGCGTGGTATAGTAGGTCAATTTCACTCCCAATATGGAGGAGGATCGAACCTAGTAGTAGGACGTATCTATATGAGCTGTGATGAATATATGTACGAATATCCCTTAGTCTTCTTTTACGACACATACACGGGCAGGATAAGGCTTTTACGACAATCACGGAAAACGCCTGAACATACGGCAATTCCTATAGTGGCAGGACCACACTGTCGACAGTTGTCTGTCTACAGCTGCGGGCCGGTCCGTCCGGGGTAGTACCACACTGAGCAGGAAATCCACGTCTGAGTAGTAGCAATTTGTTACTGCAGTTCGTTTGGTGAGCGAGAGAGCCAGCAGCCCAACAGTCTGAGGGTGTTTGCATGTAATGGGTTTTGGTGATACCTTTAGTTTCGCCGAATCTCATTGCGCGCGTTCACACTCCCTTCACTTTCTTCACAGTGGGCAGCGGCCTAGCGAAGGTCCATGAGTGGCCGCGGCACTTACTGTCAGGTACTATTTGCTCGTATGCCATCGGTTGCAATAAAAAAATGCTCGAGTTGCTACAAGGTCCATATAGTTTACTACTCCAGACGTGACTTGCAAACTGTCTAACATTCAGTGGCGTTTGTTACGCTAGAGATTGCACTGACCGAGAATGTTGTGAGCTGATTTTTCATACTCGTGCTCTGATGTGGAACGTTGACTCAATGGTGAGGAGATGTACCTATCCTTAGTTTAAAACGAAAACAATTGATGATTTTTAAAGTTGCCAATTAGAAATTCGGTCACACAATTGTCAACCTCCAACTATACCCTCTCAATTAGGGATGCAAAGATCGAAACTAAAAACATGGATGTACAAAAAACATTGCCCGAAAACATCGATGTATCGAAACATTGGTATTTTTTAAAGATCTATAAAGTATCAGATACTTTTCTTGCGGGATTGCGATGACCTTTGATTGTTTTTTTAGTAAAATTCTAAGAGTAATAACTTATAATCAATTTCATGCAAGCAATGTTTTTACATGAAGCACTAACATTTGCGTTGGCGCGAGCTTTTTTTTTAAGTTATTTACAAATAGTGTAACTAACCTGTCACACAGGCTGTGCTAAAAGTAGTAAATTTAAAAGTACTAAAGTTTTAAATCATGCAGACAGAACATCGTAAAATAACATCGATACAATATGATGTTTTGCAATAGTGAACATCGATGGCAAGCATCGATGTTTTTTTATTGAAACATTGGTCTCTCTCAAGGGGCTTGCAAATACATGGGAGAAAAAGATAAAAGAGGTGGCTTTTCGCTGAAGCTCGTCGCACCTGCCTTTTGGTTAGATTTATAACATACGCGCAATAGAAGGGAATTTTTGTTAATAGTTTACCTGATGGTTCAATACATTCACGTCCATCTCAGAACCTCTAAATCAATCGAACGTACACTCGTGACTACTGGCAAGGTTTTGGTTTTTTTAAACTCCATGCATTCCTTTACAAGGTGGCTTTGGTTTTTTTAATCTATGATTTTCTTTAGATGTAACAGCAGAGCCCTAATTGTGAGCTCACTAAAATATCATAAAAGCTTAGTGTGTAAATCTCAGCGTGCTATGGAGCGGGCTATGTTCGGGAGATAGGAACCAAAATACGGAAAGCCGCAGAAAAACGGGTGTAACCGCCATAGCACGAAGAATTAGCGCGCTAAACTGACAATGGGCAGGCCACATGGCTTGACGACCCGACAACCGCTAGGGAAGAAAGGTTCTCAAGTTGCAACCACGTATCGGACGACACAGTGTAGGACGCCTACTAGGTGGATCGACGACCTGGTTAAAGTTGTTGGGCGTCGTTGGATGCAGGCGGCACAGGACTGAACTCTATGGTGTAACATGAGGGAGGCCTACATCCAACAGTGGATAAGCTGGAATGATGATGTAATATCCTAAAGGAAAACATCGTAATCAATAACTTATTTATATTTTTATCCGCTGTAAGTTATAAAGAGATTGGTGTTACATACTACGTATTTAGTCACTTTAAAGATTTCCTTTTCATTTATACAGCCTTCCCAAATGTTTTATATAAAATTATAACTAGCCATTGCTTTTGATGTAAAGACGTAAACAACTTCTTTTGTTGTTACTGTGCATTTGTTATTGAAATATTAATATTTCGCCATATCTTTGTTATTTTTTTAATATTTAAGTTTTGATGTGAAACGTGTATAGAAGAGGCGATAGATGGCGTGGCGTAAAACGACGCAGGCCGTGGCGAGGGCTCGCCACGCTATATGATTGTAAGTGTAGATCCGATCAATTGTCACAGTAATATCGTCAGAGGCATCGAATATAACTATTATATTATTAGAAAAATCACTGATTAAAAGAATTGAGTTGTCACTATTTGAAATATTTTTAAATTTTTAATTTTTGTATTTAATAAATGTTTATTAAATAAAACTCATCATATTCTGGAAAAATAATCGTAATATTTTATTTATACTTGCACATATATTTCGATGTTTCACATCTGCCAGGCGTCCTGAGCGACGTCTCACTTTTTTTTTAATTGCCTGTGCTTTGATGTCTTTAACAGTTCCAAAACTTTTTGTACCGCCAAGAAGTTCTTTGCGATTGTCTAGAATAAATATATAGCAATTATTTTGTAGATTCGTCGTTATCATCATCGTTTAAGCTCCTATACATCTCATTGTTAAGTTTGAACCTCCTCCTTAATAGCAGGGTAATTGGCCAACTATGTCAAGTTTTTTTAAAGACATTTGATTGATCATTTCAGCTTATATACGTCCCACTGTTGGGCTCGAGCCTCCTCCACAATAGGAGGGCAATTGACCTTACTATACCATGCTGGTCAGACAGATTGTTATAGGATTTTGTTTCGAGTTTTCCTTCTCTTGCATAGATGTTATATGCGTATTATATCCCATAGTCGTCTTATACGACATCCACGGGCAGGATAGGGAGTGGTGAATTGTGTTCTTACTCCGTCACCACACGGAATTCCTTGATTACCGAAGACTTTTACAAACAAATAATTAACAGACACAAGTAACATCGACAACATAACATAACAACGACGAAGGCAATGTGTTATACGGATGGGTTACGGGTGTGCGTGCTTACCCCCTTCTGTCGCGAACGGAGTGGTGCGAGGAGTGCGCCGACTTTAACCAACTCCAAAAAAAAGCCATATTAGTTCCTGTCGTAATCTGTTCTTTCATGCATAAGTGTTGCTGCCGCTCATGGACCTTTACAAGGCCGCTGCCTACCACAAAGAAAGTGAAGGGAGTGCGAATGCGTGCGTTGAGGCTCAGTGATACCAAGAGCACCAACAAAACCCTCCACACACAAACACCCTCAGAAAGTTGGGCTTCCGGATCTCTCGCTCACCGCACGAAGCGCAGTAACAAATCGCTACTACTCAGACGTCGATTTTCTGCGAGAGTGTGGTACTGCCCCGGACGGACCGGCTCGCGGCTGTAGACAGATAACTGTCGACAGTGTGGTCCTACCACTCTTAATTTATTACAAACATGTTTTTTTTTTCTTTTGGTGTGGGCTGCGGTCGGCGCGCCTCCGCACCACTCCGTCCGAGGCGACAGAGGGCCTTAAGCACGCAACTCCCGCAACCCACCCACGATGCACGTCGCCTTCGTCATTGGGCCGACCACCGGAGCAGGGTTACTTGTCATCAGTGGTCGGCCCGACGGAATACCCCCTACGTGGGGTACTCTCGCATCGACCGACGTCCCCAGCTCAGGGAGGACGTCGGTCTTTCCTCACGCGGTCGGCGTCTCGGCGGGTGACGGACTAATCCCCAGTCACGTCACCCGCGGCCTCAAAATAATTTCGATGTTTTGTATCTGCCAGGCGTCCTAAGCATCATTTCTTTTTTTCTTCGTCATTTGTGCAATCAGAAAAAGAGAAGTGAATATTTATATCCACTTTACAGGTTGACGGATGTATGAATGGTATTTTATCACAATTTGTCGCTTTACAACTAGGTATAACTATTTTAAATATAATTTTAAGTTTAAATCCCATAGTGCGAGACTGATAAATAATTAAACGCGCAACAAAGGATTTCTAAAAATATCCAACCATTTTGAATGTTATGCAGGAGCCATGTTTGTTCTTCAAGCATTTTATTTGTGAAAGGGTTAAGTATATAAATTCCCTGTGCTGTTAATTATAGTAGTTTAAGAAATATATTAAAAGATATATGTGGTGACGGAGTAAGAATGCAGTTCCATCATCTATCTTACCCGTGGGTATCGTAAAATACGACTAAGGGATATAATACGCATATAACATCTATGCAAGAGAAAGAAAGCTCGAAATAAAACTCTATACCAACTAGTTTGACCAGCGTGGTATAGTAGGTAAATTTGTCTTCCGCTGTGGGTGAGGTTCGAGCCTAACAATGGGACGTTTATGAGCTGAAATGATGAGGTGTTATTTAAAATCTAGGAGCCGTTAGTGAAATTAGGCGTTCATCATCATCATACACGTCCCACTGCTGGGCTCGAGTCTCTCCCACAACGAAAGGGAAAATGAACAACCCCTTTGAACTAGAATCATAAATTTGAAATTGAATCCTGACCAGCGTGATGTAGTAGGTCAATTTCTTTCTCACTGTAGAGAAGATAGGTACTCATGTTGACTGAGATGATGATCATATTGACTTGTAATGTTATTTTATCCCAACCCGCCCTCGCTTCGCTTCGGTTTCAGTCGTCTTTCCTGCGTGGTGCCCGTTCCCGTGGGAATACCGAGATAAAATATAGCCTAGGTTACTCCCTGATATTATAGCTTTCCATTGGTGAAAGAATTTTTGAAATCGGTCCAGCCGTTTTGAAGATTACCTGTAACAAACAGACAGACAAAAAATATAAAGTATATTTTAGGCATATGTATAGTGCAAATTAGTGTTGCCCAAAAAAGTCTTGCAGTCTTGGTCTTGGTCTTGCGAGAAATGCGAGACCAAGACCGATTAATTTTTGCAAGACCAAGACCAAGACTGGCCCTGCAAGACTTGAGCAAGACCAAGACTGGGCCTGCAAGAGTCTCGCGGTCTTGCATTTAATTCAAATCACCATTTCAGCTTATATACGGTTGAGCACGTGTCTTCTACATAACAGGAGGAGAATCGGCCGTGGCCGGAGGGGAATCGCCACGGTGATCGGCCGTGTTGTTACAGGTCATACATGTCAAGTTTTCCTTCTCTTGCACCGATGTTATATATTATAGCCCTTAGTCGTGGGTTCGCAGTCACGGGTAAAATAGGGGGTGATGAATTATATTCTTACTCCGTCACTACACGGCAAGTCAAATCAGTCTTGAGATATCCATCTATTGGCCAATCGATTCCCAATGTTGGTGTTGGCTTTTCAGAATTACTCTTCGGAAAGGCTTAAGGACAAAAATACCGTAATCACGAGAGTGCTCTTGCCCATTATACATATTTATATATCCGTTTATTCATTAGCCCAACGACGTTCACTGTTGGACATAGAAATATGCCAACAATTAATCTATATAAATGTCCATGTAGGGACAGAGTACGATCACCATCAGGCAGTATATGAAGCGTTGCTCCCAGCGCTATTTTGCCTCTGCCACGACTCACCCCAATCCACTAGTGGTTGGGGCGGTAAACTACGTCCCCTCAAAAATATCCACGGTCCGACGTCCTCGTCATCTTCTTGAAGAAGAAGATGACGCTATTATGATCGCCCAAGAAAGGACCTACACAGCTCGCGCAGCGATAACAGATAAAACTCCGCGGTATCGGCCTCGCCGTCGAGGTCGAAAACCGCGTCGCGTAAAAGTCATTAACCTAAACTTGGACACGCCCACTTTGCTCTCAGCGACGCCCCGAGCCGAGGTCCGTTCCCCACAGGGGGGAGCCCTCGGGCGATGTTCGCTTAACTTACTTACCGGGTTGAGAGCCATCAGCGCTCACCCATTGACCGCGTTAAGCTGTCAAGGTCATCTGCGATCAACAGCTACACACACACACAAAAAAAAGACAGAGTACGAATATAATTCACCACTCTCTTACCCGTGGATGTCGTATCAAATCGGATCGGGCAATGGTGTTAGGAACCCATGAAAAAAAATTGAAATAAAAATATCGATTCGTTAATGAATTGAGAGACATGTAAGTTCTCAATTTTGTCATCGTTTTTTCGTGTAAATTGATTAAAATGATACTTAATCTACAACATATTCGTATTTTGTTAAATGTTCATTAGAATTTGAATAAATCAATGATTACGTTTGCATAAGCAAGACAAACTTCGCTTGAACATAAATCAGCTGATCGGCCGATGACCGTTGATGAGTCGCCTTTGTACCTACGTAACCATTGAAAGGTTCGCGCAAATCTAATACCTATTTATACTGTCGAAATTTTACATGCTTACATATATCCTGTCTGTACATACCTACATAATGCATAAAATTTAAGGCATAAACTCTTAGACACACACATTTTTGTAATCACTATAACTTTTACGTTATATTGTTTTTGTGTAATATACATTCTAATTATGATCTATGACTGTTGAACTACAACATACATGAACAGTTGTCCCATAACCTGATACACCCTGTGTATATAACATATGTGCAAGAGAAGTGAAACTAGAAAGAAAACCCTGTAACAACATGTCTGACCAGCGTGGTATAGTAGATAAATTTTCCTCTTACTGGAAGGAAGCTTAAGCCCAGCAGTGGCACTTTTATGAGCTGTGACGATGACGACGAATATCATACATTTTACAAGTATTAAAACCATAAAATTTTAAATCAGTTTTATATGTTCTTGAATAAATAGTATATTAAGAGCTACATGGATCCAGCGGCCAAAGTATTTATATAGGCAATAGAGCAACAGGTTTTTTCAAGTATCCAGAGTATCAGTAACTAAACTGGAAATACAATAGATACATACCACTTAACTTGAAGGGGAATATAAACAATCGCATTAATTGTAAAATTTCGCATTGATTATAAAATGACATAAAATTTATTGTATCAACTGCCTCGTGTGGTGACGTCTTAAGAAAATAGGGTCGAAAGTCCTGTCATAAGAGTAGTAACGTTGTCTAATGGAACACCAGGGGAATAGAAGAGTAATTTTCTCCAGTGGTAAGTATTGTATTCAATAGTGAACTATAGGCTAGCAGATGGATAGATAGGATAGGATATTTGATTAATTTAGTTGGATTTTTCATTGCCATGATAAATTACTGTTACGTTATTCTAACTGCAAAACTTTGCGAGACTCTTGCTGCAATACCAAGACTCGGGTGCGCAAGACCAAGACCAAGACTCGGGTGCGCAAGACCAAGACCAAGACGAGACCAGGTGTGATGTTGCAAGACCAAGACCGGTCCAAGTCTCGTCTTGGTCTTGCATTTGGGCAACAAGGTTACTCCCTGATATTATAGCTTTCCATTGGTGAAAGAATTTTTGAAATCGGTCCAGCCGTTTTGAAGATTACCCGGAACAAACAGACAGACAAAAAATATAAAGTGATTTTTAGGCATGTGTATAGTGAAAGTAACCGTGTGAATATGAAAAAAACCTATTATTTTGCATTACAAACAGATTATTTATTGGTATTTTTTTTTTTGGGGGTGGGTTGCGGTCGGCGCGCTCCTCGCACCACTCCGTCCGGGGCGACAGAGGGGCGTAAGCACCACACACCCGCAACCCACCCACGATGCACGTCGCCTTCGTCGTTGGGCCGACCACCGGAGCAGGGTTACTTGTCATCAGTGGTCGACCCGACGGAATACCCCCTATTTGGGGTACCCTCCCATCGACCGACTTCCCCCCCTCGGAGAGGACGTCGGTCTTTCCTCACGCGGTCAGCCTCTCGGCGGGTGACGGACTAATTCCCCGGTCACGTCATCCGCGGCCTCGGCTAGGACGGCATGAGGCGCAAATACTCGCGCCTACGCCGCCCCAGTCGTCGGCGGCGGATCGCCTCATCGAGGCTGCGCTCCTCGCGCAGGCGATCCACCGCCTCCTTTCGCGAGATCACTGCCTCGCAGAAGGCTGCGACCGCGTCCCAGTTCCTGACGCTGCCTACCATCGCCCTGGCGATAGTCGGCAGCGTCAAGTCGGCACCGATGATTGCGACGAGTTCACGGCGCTGCTCTGCCCAAGCATCACAGACTTCCCTAATCTCTTATTTATTGGCATAGATTAGAAAGTTTGATTTTACCCGCGTAGATCCCGTTCCCGTGGGAATACCGGGATAAAATAATAAGCCTCAGTGACTTCTTATAGAGACAGATACTTTTTTTATTGTTAACGGTTGCAAACGAGCAAACAGTACACCTGATGGTAAGTGTTGCTGCCGCTCATGGACCTTTGTTAGGCCGCTGCCTACCGCGAAGGAAGTGAAGGGAGTGTGAATGCGTACAATGAGCTTCGGTGATACTAAAGGCATCACTAAAACCCTCCACACGCGAACACCCTCAGAAAGTTGGGCTTCCGGCTCTGTCGCTCACCGAACGAAGCGCAGTAACAAATTGCTACTACTCGGATGTCGTTTTTCTGCTCAATGTGGTACTACCCCGGACGGACCGGCCCGCGGTTGTAGACAGACAACTGTCGACAGTGTCCTCCTAGTTGGTAGTAAAATATAATTAAAATTGATCCAGCCATTTTGAAGATTATACGAACTAATCTGACAGACAGATAGACAGACAAAAACTATTTAATCTGGTTTTAGGCATAAGTATCGTGTAAATAACCGCGCGAACACAGAAAAATTAATAAGAAGTCTTAGAATAATAACGTATAGAAGGTAAGTTCGCGCACAAAAAGTGAAGCATTTCAATTGGAGCCTAATTGAGCTTACGCCGGAACCGTTCCGTAATGTACAAGGTCGCTATTGCACGTACGTACGCAACGCTTAAAAAATAAATAGGTAATTATGACGGTTTGTGCATTCAAATGGTGTCATAACACATTTAATAAACTTAAAGGTTTTTAACATTAGTTTTAAAAATATTTCGACGGTTTATGTTAATAAAAACAAAATTTGATTTCATAATTTGTATAGTGCTGTGCGTTTGTACGTGTGTAATCGTCTGCGCGCCTGTATTTTTAGATTCAAGTTTCGAACGTTCCAAATACTGACACTATCCTTCTATACGTTATTATTCTAAGTAAGAAGTATTAATATCTCAGTGCGCGCGAGCATGAAAAAAGAAAACAAATTAATTTGACCTTACAAACATACACTTCAATTTTATATACGTATGTCATCATCAGCATTTTCCGTTTGGTGACGGAATAAAAATATAATTCATCTCTCCCTATCTTGTACGTGGATGTCGTAAAAGACGACTATGGGATATAATATGCATATAAAATCTGTGCAAGAGAATGAAGGTGATATAGTAGTTCAAATTCCCTTTCATTGTAGGGGAGGCCCAAGCCCAGCAGTGAGACTTATGCGGTCTGCGATCATCACCATCATTCAGCCTATCGCTGTCCACTGCTGGACGTAAACCATCCTTATAGCGGGACATTCTTTGCACCCCTTGCTTCACTGTTACCGGGTTCGCAACCAAAATAAGCAAGTATGGTAGCAGCGCTGCCGTGACTGGGGGCCATCTTCTCTGCTGGTCATATGACCCCTCATAATGGCGTAATCGCCACCCTTGGCAGGCGGGTTGACGATCGCATTACATACATACATATAATCACGCCTCTTCCCCATAGGTGTAGGCAGAGACCACTTCCTTCCACTTGCTACGATCTTGACATACCACTTTCGCCTCCTCCACATTCATTAATCTCCTCATACATGTTCAGGGTACTCCTAACCTGGCCTTTCTTAAGAACGTCCCCGATTTGATTGTGGAACGTCCGCCTCGGTCTTCCCCTTCCAACACTTCCGTTCACATTCGCCTTATAAATTCTCCTTGTTAGTCTCCTTTCATTCTGTACCGGGTTGAGAGCCTTCCGCTCGCCCATTGCCCGCGTTAAGCTGTCAAGGTCATCTGCGACCAACAGCTAAATACACACAAAAAAAAAAAAAAAAACTCCTTTCATTCATTCTCTCTACATCGCGGAACCAACTTAATATACCTTTCTCAATCCTTGTCACGATCGCATTGAGATGTTATAAATTGCCCAGAAGAGAGCTGCTGGCAACTCTCTTGGGGGTTCACCTTAGCCGATTTTTAGGACTCCCACAGGCTAGCAAGGGGAGGTGACAATAATTGTATTCTTATCTCGTCGCCACACATTATTACATTATGTTATACATATATAGGTACACTGATTCGTTCACTACAAATGTAACTTTGTAATCCTATGAATTTATTTAAGACTAGCAAACCGCCCTCGCTTCACTTCGGTTTTAATTGTTTTACCCGCGTAGTTCCCGTTCCCGTGGGAATACCGGGATAAAATATAGCCTAGTTTACGCCCTGATATTATAGCTTTCCATTGGTGAAAGAATTTTTGAAATCGGTCCAGCCGTTTTGAAGATTACCCGGAACAAACAGACAGACAGACATACAAAAATTTTTTAATCTGTATTTTAGGCATAGGTGTCGTTCAAATAACCGTGTGAGCATGAAAAAAGCCTATTATTTTGACATTACAAACAGACACTCCAATTTTATTTATTGGTATAGACTAGCAACCCGCCCTCGCTTCGCTTCGGTTTCAGTCTTTCCTGCATAGTTCCCGTGAGAATACCGGGATAAAATATAGCCTAGTTTACGCCCTGATATTGTAGCTTTCCATTGGTGAAAGAATTTTTGAAAGAATTTTCGGTCCAGCCGTTTTGAAGATTACCCGGAACAAACAGACAGACAGACAGACCAACAGACAGACAAAAAAATACAAAGTGTATTTTACGCATATGTATATTGCAAATAACCGTGTGAGCATGAAAAAAGCCTATTATTTTGATATTACAAACAGACACTCCAATTTTATTTATTCGTATAGATTACAAAATTATTTATGCAGATACTGTATTTAGAAAACTGGATCGAAATTGAAAAATATATTAGTTTTTCCTATATTTATACACTAACACTAATTGTATTCTAAAGTTTGAGCTTCTATGTCTGCTAGAAGCGTCGAAGAGTTCTGATGATCGGTCAGTCAGTAAACAAAATTAAAAAAACTTTGACTAGTTATAATACTTAAACTATGGGTTCAAAATGAATGAAATTTGAAATATTTCGTGTTTATACAATGACCAAGCAGGTCATTATAAACTCAGGCTTCTAGTTTTATTCACAACGAAGTTATAGGGGGTCAAAAATGTCCTCAATTGGCGATAAATGGATGGTACATAGTGCCGCTTTTTTCACGATTTTTTTATTGCAAATGGCAAACGAGCAAACAGTACATCTGATGGTAAGTGATGCTGCCGCTCATAGACCTTAGTAAGGCCGCTGCCTACCGCGAAGAAAGTGAAGGGAGTGTGAATACATGCAATGAGGTTCAAACTAAAGGCATCACCAAAACCCACCACACGCAAACACCCTCAGAAAGTTGGGTTTCCGTCTCTTTCACTCACCAACGAAGCGCAGTAACAGATTGCTACTACTCAGACGTCTATTTTCTGCTCAGTGTGGTACTATCCCGGACGGACCGGCCCGCGGCTGTAGACAGACAACTATCAACAAGTTAGAAAGTTAGTTAGAAAGTTAGAAATATTATTACAACATCAAACATAAATTGAAATCGTATTTCATATCTACGTTATAAACCGCTACTGTCAATGGCATTAATTTTAACAAACCCAAGTGGTTTTAAATGTCATTACTTGTATAAAATTTTAACTTTTTTGTTCTGATAAATAAATAATAAAAAAAAAAAAAACAGTGTCCTCTTACCTCACGTAAACGACTTGTCAGATATTATTTTGACATTACAAAAAGACACTTCAATTTCATTTATTTGTATAAATTACTTGTAATAGATCTAATTTCATCGCAGTCATAACAACAACAGTTATTTCTAATTACTTACACGTGTTCTTCAGAAAAATAAATGTACAAAATAATTTACTAATTGACATTACAGATAATCTTGTATTGAGAAAATTGAACGTCAAAAGTATTTGGCGAATTATTTATTTTATTTCATTCTTATTAACAAATAAGTATAAGGTTGGAATCAAATTAATCAAATAAATTGTCTCTAGTTGCTATTTCTACTAATTTACGGACCTTGTAGCAAATTTAGAAAAATTCAGTTTTTTTACTCTTGAAATAAGACAACACCCTTTTTTTTGGGGTGGACTACGCTCAGCACAGCCGCCGCCCAGCTCCGTCCGGGGCGATAGAGGGTAACCCATCCGATAGCACGACGCCTTCGTCGTTGGGCCGACCACCGGTGCATAATGACTTTAGTGGTCGGCCCGAAAGACACCACCCTGCGCTAAGGCAATAATTCTTGTATTCCGGGGGACTTGACAGACATATAATTGACGGACACAAATTACGTTCAGAATTAGCACAACAATTTATGGATCGCACAATGTATTGCCCTGCGTGGGATTCGAACCCATGACACTGGCAATGTAGGCCGATAGCTTAACCACCACGTCATCTATGCAGCAGTATTTTGTGGAGTGTATAGCTGTTAGCTGCAGATAGCTTTTACATCTTAACACGGACTATGGGTGAGCGCTGAAGGCTCTCAACCCGGTGAAAGTAAACTAAGCGACATTACCCAAGGGCTTGCCCTGTGAGAAACGGACCACGGCTTGGGGCGTCGCTGGGTACAAAGAGGGCGTGACTACGTTAGCATATGTGGCGCGACGCGGTTTTGCACTTCGATGGCGAGGACGAAACCACGGGTAGGGTGACGTCCTCCCCGAGGGGGGGACGTCGGTCGATGGGAGGGTACCCCAAATAGGGGGTATTCCGTCGGGCCGACCACTGATGACAAGTAACCCTGCTCTGATGGTCGGCCCAACGACGAAGGCGACGTGCACGTAGGTGGGTTGCGGGTGTGCGTGCTTACGCCCCTCTGTCGCCCCGGACGGAGTGGTGCGAGGAGCGCGCCGACCGCAATCCACCTCCCAAAAAAAAAGGGTGTATTAGCCTCGCTAATGTGTTGAAGACGTCGGTTGGAAAGAAAATTTCCATGTGTTCCACGCATTCAGGCATTTTTGCCATATCTACTATTGCAATCAATCCTAAAGCTCACATATAAAGACATGTAAAGGTTCCTGAAGCTCTGTTAAATCCCTGGTGCTGTACTGCTGCGCTTCACGTAGTTGTACATTATCATATCTACTGGCTCATTAGCCAATTTTATATCTCCCGCTTCATATAGAAGACAAGTGGAACCTTTTCAACTCCTCCTAATTTCTTTTCTAATGAAATTTGTTGCGGGTTCTAAGACAATTAAAAACGTTTCCCAGGACTTCCTACGGGTTCTGTTGTGGTAGCTTGGTGGTATACGGAGACCATTGTGAATCCTTGCTTACAGGAGTTGAATGCGTGGTGGGATTAGTCCCAAAAATAAGTTGCTATGTTTTTTGTGTGTAAGTAAAAATACTGTTCCCTACTCCATTTTTTGCCCGTGGGTGTCGTTCAGAATGTAATTGTTGACCAGGCAGCATTAGATGGAGTAGATTCAAATTGTTATTAAGCTGTTAGTTGTATTTTACAACATCTAAGAACATCGTAAGGGTTGGTAATATTCGTCGTAAATCATTAAGATAAGAACACCAGTAGTTGACCATTTAAGGGCATAGAAGGGCCTTTTTTATTGCAAAATCTTAATTTTCGTTGATCCGTGTAGTGACCGAGTAAGAATACAATTCACCACTCCCTATCTTGCATGTGGATGTCGTAAAAGACGACTAAGGCATATTATAGGCACATAACATCTGTGCAAGAGGAGGAAAACTTGACATGAAACCCTATACCAACATGTTTGACCAGCATGGTACAGTAGGTCAAATTCCCTCCCACTGTGGAGGAGGCCCGCGCCCAACAGTGGGACGTATGTTGGCTGCGATGATGATGACGATGATGAATCTTAATTTTCACCCTAATTCAATTTTATTTTCTGAGCTCCGCGGAAGGTTATCAACGACATTAAACTAGTGTTGCCCAAAAAAGTCTTGGTCTTGCGGTCTTGGTCTTGGTCTTGCGAGAAATTCGAGACCGAGACCAAGACCAAGACCGCTTAATTTTTGCAAGACCAAGACTGGCCCTGCAAGAATTGAGCAAGACCAAGACTGAGCCTGCAAGAGTCTCGCGGTCTTGCATTTAATTCAAATCACCATTCCAGCTTACATACGGTGGAGCTCGTGTCTTCAACATAATAGGAGGGAAATTGGCCATGGCCGGAGAGGAATCGCCACGGTGATCGGCGGTGTTGTTATAGGGTTTCATGTCAAGTTTTCCTTCTCTTGCACCAATATTATAGCCCTTATGGGTTCGCACTCACGGGTAAAATAGCGGGGTGATGAATTATATTCTTACTCCGTCACTACACGGCAAGTCAAATCAGTCTTGAGATATCCATCTATTGGCCAATCGATTCCCAATGTTGGTGTTGACTTTTCAGAATTACTCTTCGGAAAGGCTTAAGGACAAAAATACCGTAATCACGAGAGTGCTCTTGCCCATTATACATATTTATATATCCGTTTATTCATTAGCCCAACGACGTTCACTGTTGGACATAGAAATATGCCTACAATTAATCTACATAAATGTGCGTGTAGGGACAGAGTACGAATACAATTCACCACTCTCTTACCCGTGGATGTCATATCAAATCGGACCGAGGCAATGGTGTCCACCCATAAAAAAAATGGCTTCCTAACAAGGAAGCCATTTTTTTTATGGGTGGGCTATGGTACACACGCGCGGTCCTTTCCGTCCAGGACGATGAAAGGACGGCGCGTGGGCCCATAACCCACCCGTACCCACGTCGCCTCGTTGTTGGGCCGACCACCAGAGCAGGGTGACTTGTCATCAGTGGTCAAATAACTCCGTCGCTTGCCAATCAAATTGAAAAATCTTTTTTGTTGGAAAGGGGGAATGTTAAATGACATAAAATTTTATGTATCAACTGCCCCGTGTGGTGACGTCTTAAGAAAACAGGGTCGAAATTCCTTCCTTTGTCATAGGAGTAGTAACTTTGTCTAATATAACACCAGGGGAGTAGGAGAGTAATTTTCCCCAGTGGTAAGGATTATATTCAATAGTGGACTATAGGCTAGCAGATGGATAGGTAGGATAGGATGATATTTGATTAATTTAGTTGGATTTTTCATTGCCATGATAAATGACTGTTACATTATTCTAACTGCAAGACTTGCAAGACTTTGCGAGACTCTTGCTGTAATACCAAGACCAAGACTCGAGTGTGCAATACCAAGACCAAGACGAGACCAGGTGTGCTGTTGCAAGACCAAGACCAAGACTGGTCCAAGTCTCGTCTTGGTCTTGCATTTGGGCAACACTACATTAAACTAGTAGTTTCACAAGATCAATAAATTGTTTATCGCTTTAAAATTTTACAATCCTTAAATTTTTTTTAAGAAAAAGCACATATGTTGAAAGTGCGTCAACTTAAAAACCAATTGGACAGTATTTGGAATATTAAAAAATCGGCCAAATGCGAGTCGGACTCGGGCACGATGGGGGAACGCTTCGTGCGCGAGTCCGTCGCTTTAAAAAATCGCGTTTGCTGTATGGGCGCACCCCTTAAATGTTTATTTTATTCTGTTTGTAAGATACTAAATCTTATATCTTTAAACGAGCAACTCTTGTATATATATATATATATATATATATATATATATATTCAGGATCTCGGAAATGGCTCCAACGATTTTGTTGAAACTTGGCATACTAGAGGTTTCGGGTCCAAAAAATCGATCTAGCTAGGTTTTATTTATAGAAAATGTTGTTTTGTCCGTGTTTTTAGCAAAACAAACAATGACATTAAATTTTAAAAGAATATGAATTCAAATTTCGTTGTCAACGTTATGAGATCCGATAGCGCAGGTGGGAAGGCGGCGGTTTTAATTTTGGATTATGTGACATTTAAACAGCGTCGGTTCGAATCTCGGTGTTATTATTATTCTCTTTTTGTAGTTTTTTATATAATTTTCATTATTTATTTTTTATTAATATATATCTAAATAAATTCGACAAAAATATTCCGAGCGAAGCTCGGTCAACCAGATATTTCAATTGCCTAACTATCGTGGTTCTTGAGATACAGCCTGGTGACAGACAGCGAAGTCTTAGTAATAGGGTCCCGTTTTTACCCTTTGGGTACAGAACCCTAAAAATTAGAGGATGTGTAGTTTGCACGATTCGATGATTAGATAACAGTATGACGACTATTTAATATGTAATTAGTTTAAAAACATCCCGTAAATTATTATTTTATCGATTTATGTGGGTTAGTAGTCAACTACAGATGCATGGTCAATTACTGGTGCCCTTACCTTACATGCTAATAGCTCGCCAATGTGACCATGCCCTAAATATCTGCGTTTAGAGGGATTTAAACAGTATAATCTATACCAATAAATAAAATTGGAGTGTCTGTTTGTAATGTCAAAAAAGTGAGCCGTCGCCCAGGACGCCTAACAGATGTGAAACATCGAAACTATTTTGTACGAGTAGAGACACGGTATCGAATATAAAGTATCGATACTAAACTCTTGAATAGTATCGAAAGATAAGTAACGTACTGTTTAAAGTATTGAGTACTTTTATTTACTTTATCTTTAGGTATTGAGTACTTTTCTTTCGATACCGATACATTTGGATTTCGATATTTTAGTCAATAAGTACTTTTTGGTAGGTATCGTATCGAATAAATTATCCATTTTAAAATTGACTTTACGACTCATATTTATGGTAACGTCATTTAGTACAAACGAAATGAACCTTCTAAAACGTAACTTGAAATAATTTGCGATTTATAAACCAGAAATAGCGCCATCTATCGAGCAAACGACCAACTCTAAGCTACAATATCCTTACTAATATTATAAATGCGAAAGTAACTCTGTCTGTCTGTCTGTCTGTCTGTCTGTCTGTCTGTCTGTCTGTCTGTCTGCTACGCTTTCACGTCTAAACCACTGGACCGATTTTGATGAAATTTGGTACAGAGATGGACTAAAGCTTGAGAAAGGACATAGGCTACTTTTTATCGCGAAAAAATGGGTATAAGGGGTTGAAATAGGGGATGACATTTTGTATGGCAATTCGTCATTTTCGATGATGGAACCACGAATCTTTGTATTGAGGCACCTAATAATAAATAAATAAATATTCGCTCAAGCGTTTTGGAAATTCCATTTACATGGGGATGAAATTCAACCCCTAAATACCAAAAAGCATACAGCCGAAACCACTGGACCTAGAAACGTATTATTTTTACACTATCGTATTTCTTGGGGTGCACGAGCACTAGCAAAGGATTTTTGGAAATTCACCCCCTTAAGGGGGTGAAAAACATATAGTCTTTCGCGTCTAAACCGATTTTGATGAAATTTGGTACAGAGATGGACTAAAGCTTGAAAAAGGATATAGGCTACTTTTTATTGCGAAAAAATGGGTATAAGGGGTTGAAATAGGGGATGACATTTTGTATGGAAATTCGTCATTTTCGATGATCGAACCACGAATCTTTGTATTGAGGCACCTAATAATAAATAAATAAATATTCGCTCAAGCGTTTTGGAAATTCCATTTACATGGGGATGAAATTCAACCCCTAAAATACCAAAAAGCATACAGCCGAAACCACTGGGACTAGAAACGTATTTTTTTTACACCATCGTATTTCCTGGGGTGCACGAGCACTAGCAAAAGATTTTTGGAAATTCACCCCCTTAAGGGGGTGAAAAACATATAGTCTTTCACGTCTAAACCGATTTTGATGAAATTTGGTACAGTGATGGACTAAAGCTTGAGAAAGGATATAGGCTACTTTTTATCGCAAAAAAAATGTGTATAAGGGGTTGAAATAGGGGATGACATTTTGTATGGAAATTCGTCATTTTCGATGATCGAACCACGAATCTTTGTATTGAGGCACCTAATAATAAATAAATAAATATTCGCTCAAGCGTTTTGGAAATTCCATTTACATGGGGATGAAATTCAACCCCTAAAATACCAAAAAGCATACAGCCGAAACCACTGGGCCTAGAAACGTATTTTTTTTTACACCATCGTATTTCTTGGGGTGCACGAGCACTAGCAAAGGATTTTTGGAAATTCACCCCCTTAAGGGGGTGAAAAACATATAGTCTTTCACGTCTGAACCGATTTTGATGAAATTTGGTACAGTGATGGACTAAAGCTTGAGAAAGGATATAGGCTACTTTTTATTGCAAAAAAATGTGTATAAGGGATTGAAATAGGGGATGACATTTTGTATGGAAATTCGTCATTTTCGATGATCGAACCACGAATCTTTGTATTGAGGCACCTAATAATAAATAAATAAATATTCGCTCAAGCGTTTTGGAAATTCCATTTACATGGGGATGAAATTCAACCCCTAAAATACCAAAAAGCATACAGCCGAAACCACTGGGCCTAGAAACGTATTTTTTTTTAAACCATCGTATTTCTTGGGGTGCCCGGACGGAGTGGTGCGAGGAGTGCGCCAACCGTAGCCCAACACAAAAAAAGGGGGTTGAAAAGCATATAGCCTTTCACGTCGAAACCATTTAACCGATTTTGATGAAATTTGGTACAGAGATGAACTAAAGCTTGAGAAAGGATATAAGGCTACTTTTTATCGCGAAAAAATAGGTATAAGGGGTTGAAATAGGGGAAAGTATTTTCTTTTTACGTCATCTTATTTCTTGGGGTACACGAGCACTAGCAAAGGATTTTTGGAAAATCACCTCCTTAAGTGGGTGAAAAGCGTATAGACGAAACTCTTGGAGCTAGGAACGTAAAACTTTCTATGCAATTCTCTTTCTTTTGTTGTAAGTGAGCTCTAAGAAATTATTTTATTAAAATCAACTCCTAAAGGGGTGCAAAATATATATCCCAAATCATTAGGCCTAGAAACATGGAATTTTGTATAAAGTTTCCTTTCTTGGAGAAAGAGAGATTTTTGCAATTTTAGCCCTAAAGGGGTGAAAAGTGTTTAACCGAAATCATTGAGCCTAGGAAGGATCATTTTAGTACACGGTCGGCTTTCTTGGATTACCCCCAGATTTTCTTAGTGCTCACTTACCAAGCACTATGAAACAATTTTTGGCAAGGATAAGCGAGCTCTAACAAAGAATTTTTGGAAATTCAACCCCTAAGAGGGTGAAAGTGTATAGCTAAAGATACCGGACCTAAGAATGTGAAATTTTGTATACCGATCGGTTATTTGGGGTAAGCACTCACTAAGAAACAATTTTGGGCTGCCCCAAAAGGATAAAACACATATAGTCGAAGACACCCAGCCAATGATATATCATCATTATCTTGCTCTTATCCTAATTACTTTGGATCGACGCGATATGTAGGTACTCTTCTGCCATCGTAGATATATTGCAAAGGTTCTAGCAACATTTTATGACCTGGCGCACGACATTGTTGGCCAGACGGCATCACCGGTCCAGGTCGATGTAAATCTTTGTCTTAGTAGTATTTTGCGATACCCACGAACAATGAAAGCGTAGTAATATTTCTAGCAGCTACCAGACAGTAAGTTACAATCAAGATATTATTCCAATTTTCTATCTCTACAAATAAATAAATTTGAAGCGTCTGTTTGTCTATCAAAATAATAGGTTTTATTTATGCTCACACAATACGGTCCAAATTTTTTGTCTGTCTGTCTATTCGTTACAGGTAATCTTCAAAATGGCTGGACCGATTGATTATATTTTACCATCAGGTCTACCAGTCGTACATAAGGAATAACTTAGACTATATTTTATTCCAGGTTATATTTTATCCCGGTGTGGCTGAATTAAGTCGATTTTAAAATTATTTCACTAATGGAAAGCTATTTTTAAGCGAGTAACATATTTAAGCTATTTTTATCCCGATATTCCTACGGGATCGGGTACAATGTCGGTGAAATCACGGGAATTTAATGGTTTTAAAAATTAATTCACTAATGAAAAGCTATATTATCAGTGAAAGGCTATTTTCATCTCGGTATTTGCCCAGGAACGAGAACTATACCGGGGGATGTCGAGCAATTTTTAAAATTCTTTCACCAATGGAAAGCTACCTATGTTGTCAGCGAGTAACATAGGCAATTTATATCTCTGATATTTCTGGGATTTATATAATTTTTTTTTTTTGGTATGTGTGTAAATCCTTACTATCCTTACTAATATTATAAATGCGAAAGTAACTCTGTCTGTCTGTCTGTCTGTCTGTCTGTCTGTCTGTCTGTCTGTCTGTCTGTCTGTCTGCTACGCTTTCACGTCTAAACCACTGGACCGATTTTGATGAAATTTGGTACAGAGATGGACTAAAGCTTGAGAAAGGACATAGGCTACTTTTTATCGCGAAAAAATGGGTATAAGGGGTTGAAATAGGGGATGACATTTTGTATGGCAATTCGTCATTTTCGATGATGGAACCACGAATCTTTGTATTGAGGCACCTAATAATAAATAAATAAATATTCGCTCAAGCGTTTTGGAAATTCCATTTACATGGGGATGAAATTCAACCCCTAAATACCAAAAAGCATACAGCCGAAACCACTGGACCTAGAAACGTATTATTTTTACACTATCGTATTTCTTGGGGTGCACGAGCACTAGCAAAGGATTTTTGGAAATTCACCCCCTTAAGGGGGTGAAAAACATATAGTCTTTCGCGTCTAAACCGATTTTGATGAAATTTGGTACAGAGATGGACTAAAGCTTGAAAAAGGATATAGGCTACTTTTTATTGCGAAAAAATGGGTATAAGGGGTTGAAATAGGGGATGACATTTTGTATGGAAATTCGTCATTTTCGATGATCGAACCACGAATCTTTGTATTGAGGCACCTAATAATAAATAAATAAATATTCGCTCAAGCGTTTTGGAAATTCCATTTACATGGGGATGAAATTCAACCCCTAAAATACCAAAAAGCATACAGCCGAAACCACTGGGACTAGAAACGTATTTTTTTTACACCATCGTATTTCCTGGGGTGCACGAGCACTAGCAAAAGATTTTTGGAAATTCACCCCCTTAAGGGGGTGAAAAACATATAGTCTTTCACGTCTAAACCGATTTTGATGAAATTTGGTACAGTGATGGACTAAAGCTTGAGAAAGGATATAGGCTACTTTTTATCGCAAAAAAAATGTGTATAAGGGGTTGAAATAGGGGATGACATTTTGTATGGAAATTCGTCATTTTCGATGATCGAACCACGAATCTTTGTATTGAGGCACCTAATAATAAATAAATAAATATTCGCTCAAGCGTTTTGGAAATTCCATTTACATGGGGATGAAATTCAACCCCTAAAATACCAAAAAGCATACAGCCGAAACCACTGGGCCTAGAAACGTATTTTTTTTTACACCATCGTATTTCTTGGGGTGCACGAGCACTAGCAAAGGATTTTTGGAAATTCACCCCCTTAAGGGGGTGAAAAACATATAGTCTTTCACGTCTGAACCGATTTTGATGAAATTTGGTACAGTGATGGACTAAAGCTTGAGAAAGGATATAGGCTACTTTTTATTGCAAAAAAATGTGTATAAGGGATTGAAATAGGGGATGACATTTTGTATGGAAATTCGTCATTTTCGATGATCGAACCACGAATCTTTGTATTGAGGCACCTAATAATAAATAAATAAATATTCGCTCAAGCGTTTTGGAAATTCCATTTACATGGGGATGAAATTCAACCCCTAAAATACCAAAAAGCATACAGCCGAAACCACTGGGCCTAGAAACGTATTTTTTTTTAAACCATCGTATTTCTTGGGGTGCCCGGACGGAGTGGTGCGAGGAGTGCGCCAACCGTAGCCCAACACAAAAAAAGGGGGTTGAAAAGCATATAGCCTTTCACGTCGAAACCATTTAACCGATTTTGATGAAATTTGGTACAGAGATGAACTAAAGCTTGAGAAAGGATATAAGGCTACTTTTTATCGCGAAAAAATAGGTATAAGGGGTTGAAATAGGGGAAAGTATTTTCTTTTTACGTCATCTTATTTCTTGGGGTACACGAGCACTAGCAAAGGATTTTTGGAAAATCACCTCCTTAAGTGGGTGAAAAGCGTATAGACGAAACTCTTGGAGCTAGGAACGTAAAACTTTCTATGCAATTCTCTTTCTTTTGTTGTAAGTGAGCTCTAAGAAATTATTTTATTAAAATCAACTCCTAAAGGGGTGCAAAATATATATCCCAAATCATTAGGCCTAGAAACATGGAATTTTGTATAAAGTTTCCTTTCTTGGAGAAAGAGAGATTTTTGCAATTTTAGCCCTAAAGGGGTGAAAAGTGTTTAACCAAAATCATTGAGCCTAGGAAGGATCATTTTAGTACACGGTCGGCTTTCTTGGATTACCCCCAGATTTTCTTAGTGCTCACTTACCAAGCACTATGAAACAATTTTTGGCAAGGATAAGCGAGCTCTAACAAAGAATTTTTGGAAATTCAACCCCTAAGAGGGTGAAAGTGTATAGCTAAAGATACCGGACCTAAGAATGTGAAATTTTGTATACCGATCGGTTATTTGGGGTAAGCACTCACTAAGAAACAATTTTGGGCTGCCCCAAAAGGATAAAACACATATAGTCGAAGACACCCAGCCAATGATACATCATCATTATCTTGCTCTTATCCTAATTACTTTGGATCGACGCGATATGTAGGTACTCTTCTGCCATCGTAGATATATTGCAAAGGTTCTAGCAACATTTTATGACCTGGCGCACGACATTGTTGGCCAGACGGCATCACCGGTCCAGGTCGATGTAAATCTTTGTCTTAGTAGTATTTTGCGATACCCACGAACAATGAAAGCGTAGTAATATTTCTAGCAGCTACCAGACAGTAAGTTACAATCAAGATATTATTCCAATTTTCTATCTCTACAAATAAATAAATTTGAAGCGTCTGTTTGTCTATCAAAATAATAGGTTTTATTTATGCTCACACAATACGGTCCAAATTTTTTGTCTGTCTGTCTATTCGTTACAGGTAATCTTCAAAATGGCTGGACCGATTGATTATATTTTACCATCAGGTCTACCAGTCGTACATAAGGAATAACTTAGACTATATTTTATTCCAGGTTATATTTTATCCCGGTGTGGCTGAATTAAGTCGATTTTAAAATTATTTCACTAATGGAAAGCTATTTTTAAGCGAGTAACATATTTAAGCTATTTTTATCCCGATATTCCTACGGGATCGGGTACAATGTCGGTGAAATCACGGGAATTTAATGGTTTTAAAAATTAATTCACTAATGAAAAGCTATATTATCAGTGAAAGGCTATTTTCATCTCGGTATTTGCCCAGGAACGAGAACTATACCGGGGGATGTCGAGCAATTTTTAAAATTCTTTCACCAATGGAAAGCTACCTATGTTGTCAGCGAGTAACATAGGCAATTTATATCTCTGATATTTCTGGGATTTATATAATTTTTTTTTTTTGGTATGTGTGTAAATCCTTACTATAATATTATAAATGCGAAAGTAACTCTGTCTGTCTGTCTGTCTGTCTGTCTGCTACGCTTTCACGTCTAAACCACTGGACCGATTTTGATGAAATTTGGTACAGAGATGGACTAAAGCTTGAGAAAGGACATAGGCTACTTTTTATCGCGAAAAAATGGGTATAAGGGGTTGAAATAGGGGATGACATTTTGTATGGCAATTCGTCATTTTCGATGATGGAACCACGAATCTTTGTATTGAGGCACCTAATAATAAATAAATAAATATTCGCTCAAGCGTTTTGGAAATTCCATTTACATGGGGATGAAATTCAACCCCTAAATACCAAAAAGCATACAGCCGAAACCACTGGACCTAGAAACGTATTATTTTTACACTATCGTATTTCTTGGGGTGCACGAGCACTAGCAAAGGATTTTTGGAAATTCACCCCCTTAAGTGGGTGAAAAGCGTATAGATGAAACTCTTGGAGCTAGGAACGTAAAACTTTCTATGCAATTCTCTTTCTTTTGTTGTAAGTGAGCTCTAAGAAATTATTTTATTAAAATCAACTCCTAAAGGGGTGCAAAATATATATCCCAAATCATTAGGCCTAGAAACATGGTATTTTGTATAAAGTTTCCTTTCTTGGAGAAAGAGAGATTTTTGCAATTTTAGCCCTAAAGGGGTGAAAAGTGTTTAACCGAAATCACTGAGCCTAGGAAGGATCATTTTAGTACACGGTCGGCTTTCTTGGATTACCCCCAGATTTTCTTAGTGCTCACTTACCAAGCACTATGAAACAATTTTTGGCAAGGATAAGCGAGCTCTAACAAAGAATTTTTGGAAATTCAACCCCTAAGAGGGTGAAAGTGTATAGCTAAAGATACCGGACCTAAGAATGTGAAATTTTGTATACCGATCGGTTATTTGGGGTAAGCACTCACTAAGAAACAATTTTGGGCTGCCCCAAAAGGATAAAACACATATAGTCGAAGACACCCAGCCAATGATATATCATCATTATCTTGCTCTTATCCTAATTACTTTGGATCGACGCGATATGTAGGTACTCTTCTGCCATCGTAGATATATTGCAAAGGTTCTAGCAACATTTTATGACCTGGCGCACGACATTGTTGGCCAGACGGCATCACCGGTCCAGGTCGATGTAAATCTTTGTCTTAGTAGTATTTTGCGATACCCACGAACAATGAAAGCGTAGTAATATTTCTAGCAGCTACGAGACAGTAAGTTACAATCAAGATATTATTCCAATTTTCTATCTCTACAAATAAATAAATTTGAAGCGTCTGTTTGTCTATCAAAATAATAGGTTTTATTTATGCTCACTCAATACGGTCCAAATTTTTTGTCTGTCTGTCTATTCGTTACAGGTAATCTTCAAAATGGCTGGATCGATTGATTATATTTTACCATCAGGTCTACCAGTCGTACATAAGGAATAACTTAGACTATATTTTATTCCAGGTTATATTTTATCCCGGTGTGGCTGAATTAAGTCGATTTTAAAATTATTTCACTAATGGAAAGCTATTTTTAAGCGAGTAACATATTTAAGCTATTTTTATCCCGGTATTCCTACGGGATCGGGTACAATGTCGATGAAATCACGGGAATTTAATGGTTTTAAAAATTAATTCACTAATGAAAAGCTATATTATCAGTGAAAGGCTATTTTCATTCCTGTATTTGCCCAGGAATGAAAACTATACCGGGGGATGTCGAGCAATTTTTAAAATTCTTTCACCAATGGAAAGCTACCTGTGTTGTCAGCGAGTAACATAGGCAATTTATATCTCTGATATTTCTGGGATTTATATTTTTTTTTTCTTGGTATGTGTGTATTTATAATATCAGCGAGTAACATAGGCATTTTTTATCTCGGTATTGGCATGGGAATGGGGTCTACGTGAATGAAACTGCGGGTGTTTGATTGATATAATTTTTTTTTCACCAATGGAAAAGTACGTTATCAGAGACTAAAGAAAGGCATATTTATCATCGTATTTGCACGGCAATCTGAACTACAAGGCTGGAAGTGATATTCAAATGTGAAAGTTTGTGAAGATATTTGGATGTTTGTTACTCAATCACGCTTAAACTGTTGAGCAGATTTGGATGAAAATTGACACTTAGATAGAGTATTTCATAAATTAAGAAATGTAATACTCTTTATGCCGATAATATTTTTTGCGATAATAGTTCAATATGCAAGTAAATTTTTACGCGGGCGAAGCCGCGGGCAAAAGCTAGTAATATTATAAATGCGAAAGTAACTCTGTCTGTCTGTCTGTCTGTCTGTCTGCTACGCTTTCACGTCTAAACCACTGGACCGATTTTGATGAAATTTGGTACAGAGATGGACTAAAGCTTGAGAAAGGACATAGGCTACTTTTTATCGCGAAAAAATGGGTATAAGGGGTTGAAATAGGGGATGACATTTTGTATGGCAATTCGTCATTTTCGATGATGGAACCACGAATCTTTGTATTGAGGCACCTAATAATAAATAAATAAATATTCGCTCAAGCGTTTTGGAAATTCCATTTACATGGGGATGAAATTCAACCCCTAAATACCAAAAAGCATACAGCCGAAACCACTGGACCTAGAAACGTATTATTTTTACACTATCGTATTTCTTGGGGTGCACGAGCACTAGCAAAGGATTTTTGGAAATTCACCCCCTTAAGTGGGTGAAAAGCGTATAGATGAAACTCTTGGAGCTAGGAACGTAAAACTTTCTATGCAATTCTCTTTCTTTTGTTGTAAGTGAGCTCTAAGAAATTATTTTATTAAAATCAACTCCTAAAGGGGTGCAAAATATATATCCCAAATCATTAGGCCTAGAAACATGGTATTTTGTATAAAGTTTCCTTTCTTGGAGAAAGAGAGATTTTTGCAATTTTAGCCCTAAAGGGGTGAAAAGTGTTTAACCGAAATCACTGAGCCTAGGAAGGATCATTTTAGTACACGGTCGGCTTTCTTGGATTACCCCCAGATTTTCTTAGTGCTCACTTACCAAGCACTATGAAACAATTTTTGGCAAGGATAAGCGAGCTCTAACAAAGAATTTTTGGAAATTCAACCCCTAAGAGGGTGAAAGTGTATAGCTAAAGATACCGGACCTAAGAATGTGAAATTTTGTATACCGATCGGTTATTTGGGGTAAGCACTCACTAAGAAACAATTTTGGGCTGCCCCAAAAGGATAAAACACATATAGTCGAAGACACCCAGCCAATGATATATCATCATTATCTTGCTCTTATCCTAATTACTTTGGATCGACGCGATATGTAGGTACTCTTCTGCCATCGTAGATATATTGCAAAGGTTCTAGCAACATTTTATGACCTGGCGCACGACATTGTTGGCCAGACGGCATCACCGGTCCAGGTCGATGTAAATCTTTGTCTTAGTAGTATTTTGCGATACCCACGAACAATGAAAGCGTAGTAATATTTCTAGCAGCTACGAGACAGTAAGTTACAATCAAGATATTATTCCAATTTTCTATCTCTACAAATAAATAAATTTGAAGCGTCTGTTTGTCTATCAAAATAATAGGTTTTATTTATGCTCACTCAATACGGTCCAAATTTTTTGTCTGTCTGTCTATTCGTTACAGGTAATCTTCAAAATGGCTGGATCGATTGATTATATTTTACCATCAGGTCTACCAGTCGTACATAAGGAATAACTTAGACTATATTTTATTCCAGGTTATATTTTATCCCGGTGTGGCTGAATTAAGTCGATTTTAAAATTATTTCACTAATGGAAAGCTATTTTTAAGCGAGTAACATATTTAAGCTATTTTTATCCCGGTATTCCTACGGGATCGGGTACAATGTCGATGAAATCACGGGAATTTAATGGTTTTAAAAATTAATTCACTAATGAAAAGCTATATTATCAGTGAAAGGCTATTTTCATTCCTGTATTTGCCCAGGAATGAAAACTATACCGGGGGATGTCGAGCAATTTTTAAAATTCTTTCACCAATGGAAAGCTACCTGTGTTGTCAGCGAGTAACATAGGCAATTTATATCTCTGATATTTCTGGGATTTATATTTTTTTTTTCTTGGTATGTGTGTATTTATAATATCAGCGAGTAACATAGGCATTTTTTATCTCGGTATTGGCATGGGAATGGGGTCTACGTGAATGAAACTGCGGGTGTTTGATTGATATAATTTTTTTTTCACCAATGGAAAAGTACGTTATCAGAGACTAAAGAAAGGCATATTTATCATCGTATTTGCACGGCAATCTGAACTACAAGGCTGGAAGTGATATTCAAATGTGAAAGTTTGTGAAGATATTTGGATGTTTGTTACTCAATCACGCTTAAACTGTTGAGCAGATTTGGATGAAAATTGACACTTAGATAGAGTATTTCATAAATTAAGAAATGTAATACTCTTTATGCCGATAATATTTTTTGCGATAATAGTTCAATATGCAAGTAAATTTTTACGCGGGCGAAGCCGCGGGCAAAAGCTAGTATTTTATAAAGAACTCTCTAATTCTGATATGACAATAAGACAAGCTGTTTAAAGTGAGTCAAAATCCAATTCTTAAGGAGTTGGTGACATACAAACAAATAAATATACAGCTGAAGCTAATAAAAGCCTATAAAAAATTAAATGCTTTCATCCGTTCACAGACATTCTTTCCGCACGAAGAGTGTGATTTAGGAAACAGAAATGGCGGCATTTATCGAGCTAACGACCAACTCTCAGCTTCAATATATTTAATAAAGAAATTTTTAATCCTGTAATGATAATAAGACAAGCTATCTAAATAATGTTAACGTCATTGGTCCTCCTTAAATTTTCAACTTTTAAATGAAAATTGACTGTTTAAAGTGAGTCAAAATCCAATTCCTATGAAGTCGGTAATATACAAAGAAATAAATATATATACACCAGAAACTAATAAAAGCCTATAAAAAAACGAGTTTCGTAGCTGAAAGTAAACTAAATACCATACCTACTGGTATATTTATATTACTAAGTTAGAGAATTTTACATTAATTTATAAAACAAGTATATATGCATAAAAGAACATTAGATTACGACAGGAACTAATACGATAAAACTAAGGCATAAAGTATTAATAAAATAACGCGATTTTTTTCCAAAAAATGATGATTTTTATTCAATAAGCATTTATTTTCATTAATATACATTATAAGTAACAGTTTACTTTGAGTTCACTAGATGGCGTTGTACAAAATTTTAAATCGCACTATGGTTTTGTTACAAAAATGTAGGTATATGCATCCAAATATTTGTCCCGGGTTGAGAGCCTTCAGCTCGCCCATTGCCCGCGTTAAGCTGTCAAGGTCATCTGCGACCAACAGCTAAATACACACAAAAAAAAAAAAAAAAAAAAAAACATCCAAATATTTATTTATTATTAGATTAATAGGGGACCGCGAGGCGTGGCGTTAAACGCCACGCGACGATCACGGTCACCTATAGATGTTTCACATCAATAATAGGCTTTTTTCATGCTCATACGTAGGCATGGGTAACTCAACGATAATCCTTGCGTTAACTCAGTAACTCAGGCGCAGTAGACTGCGCCGGCTCATTGCGCTAACTCAAAATTGCGCCATGGCGCAACAAAATGTAAACACGACCGAGTGAGCTACGAATGAAATGTGCGCCATCTGCGCCACTGCAGGTATAACTCCATTTCTAACTCATTGCGTCATGGCGCAACACATGAAACAACCGAATGAGCAACTAAATGCGCACCTAGGTATACCTCAATTTTTAAAAGAGTTATTTACACTTCACAGAGTTGTTCGACCTTGAGTTTTTCGGCGGGAATATGGGAGTGTCATGTTACATGTGTCATGTTGTTGTTAAATAATTTTGCTGATATTTTATCTTTATTTACATTATATATATTTGTTGTGTACGTCACTGAAACTCCTCTTAAACGGCTGGACCGATGTTGATGAAATGTTTTGTGTATGTTCAAAGGGATACGAGAATGGTTTAGATTCACAACTGGACTCGGTAGGTGGCGCTGCTGTCGATTTCAAAGAGCATTCCTTTATTTTATTTGAACAGAACAACATCTGTATTGAGTCAGCTAGTTTAATATGTAATACAGTTGAAGTGTTGTGAATATCATATAATAGTGATTTACGTTAATATGTATAATAGTGTATTTGGTTTTCAGCACCCAATTAATGGTAACGACTTACTGACGGATGTTACTTATCTCTTACGCTAATAATAAATTATATGTAAAGAAAATTATGTGTAAGCTACGTAAGACAAGGCAGTAAGGTCGACTATAGCCTGCCTTATAGGCGCATAAATAAAAAAGTTGTTCAGATTCGCCGGCGCTGCGACGATTGCGCCGTGCGCTAGCACATTTTCTAGAAGTGAGTTGATACTTCCAGCGCAGTGAACTGAGTTGGCGCAATTGCGCGGCGCAGCGCAGTGTTACACATGTCTACTCATACGGTTATTTGCACTATACACATGCCTAAAAATCACTTAATTTTTTTTGTCTGTCTGTTTGTTACGGGTAATCTTCAAAACGGCTGGACCGATTTCAAAAATTCTTTCACCAATGGAAAGCTATAATATCAGCGCGTAAACTAGGCTATATTTTATCCCGGTATTCCCACGAACGGGAACTACGCGGGGTAAAACAAATAAAAGCGAAGCGAGGGCGGCTTGCTAGTCCTATATAAATAATTATAGTAACAGTTTATCAAATCATAACTTACGGCCAATATTTTGTAGTTTTTAAGTGAAACTTTTTTCAAATCGTTGTGATTTCCAACTCGATGAAACGAAAAAGCGAGTCCATAGAGACACAAACACTTAAATGTATAGGATTCAGCCGGCGAGAGAATGAGATAAAGGATAAAGGATGAAGGAGAAGGATAAAGGATAAAGAAGTTTAAATTCTGATATGCGTATTTTGTACACACACTCATTTTTATTTTTTTTTTACTTTTTAAATAGGCAATTTGTTGTGTGCTGCTGGCTAAGAATTTAAAAATCCGAAGCAACTAAGCGGACGTCGGCGATTAGTAGGAAAACATAAGTTGCGACTGACATCGGCAAGAAGATCGTCGTCATCTTCATAAATAAGAGTTATAACAGCTCAGTTGGGCAGTTGTCCAGTTTTCTTTCCACTGACGTCACGTCACCCTGCTCCAGTGGTCGGCCCAACGACTAAGGCGACGTGCATCGTGGGTGGGTTGTGGGTGTGCGTGCTTACGCCCCTCTGTCGCCCCGGACGGAGTAGTGCGAAGAGCGCACCGATCTCAACCCACCCAAAAAAAAAATCTTCATAAATAAACCAGTCGCCTGTGACTATGAACGCTGTAAAGTGTTCGAAATGTCGGCCAATCAAAAATCAAATACAAACGCGATAAAATTTCTAAAATTGTTTTATTTACAACTAGCAACCCGCCCTCGCTTCGCTTCGGTTTCAGTCGCTTTACCCGCGGCGTAGTTCCCGTTCCTGTGGGAATACCGGGATAAAATATAGCCTATGTTACTCCCTGATATTATAGCTTTCCATTGGTGAAAGAATTTTGAAATCGGTTCAGTGGTTTAAGCGTGAAAGCGTTACAAATAAACAAACAAACAAACATCCTTACTTTCGCATTTATAATATTAGTATGGATGAGTAATACTCGCGGAAACATCAGAAATCAGTATTGCATAAGTTATTGGAATTATGACCCGCCGGCTGCCTGATGTCAGTCTTAATTGGTAACGTAATTGTTATCTGTACGCCATCTTATGAATTTAGCGTAGGTCAATGTACAAACTTTAGTCGTCTCTTATCACACCCATGGGCAATGGGGTTGAAAGTATTTGTTGCCGCTAATATAGCTAATTCATTTAACCACGAGTACATACAGTTTGGCCGGACACCCTACATGATTTTCTGTCTCAGTAATAATAGGTACGATAATTTTTTTAAGTGACTTTAAAAAGGAGGTTCACAATTCGGATGTTTGTATTTTTTTTATCTTTGTTCGCGCATAACACCGTCGTTTGCAAACCGGTTTGGAAAATTCTTTTTTTGTTGGAAAGGGTATACTTTACAAATGGTCCCATGTAAATCTTATCGAAATCAGACAAATGGTTCTTGAGAAATCAACAAAAATCTAAAAATTTATCTACATTGAAGTCGATGTTTTTGCAAAAAATATTTTCTTATTGATTATTACGATAAATTAGCATTCATTCATTAATTTCGGCTCATATACGTCCCACTGCTGAGCTCGAGCCTCCTCCACAATAGGAGGGTTATTGACGCTGCTCAGACGGGTGGGTAAAAGGTATTATTTCGAGTATTCCTTCTCTTGCACAGATGCATATTTTATCCCTTAGTCGTCTTTTACGATTCTTACGTGCATATGGGGGGTGGTAAATGGTATTCTTACTCCGTCACCACACGGAAATTGGTATAGTAGATCAATATCTCTCCTATTGGGGAGAAGGCTCAAGCTCAGCAGTGGGACATATATGAGCTGAGACGACTATAAACCTTGTTAATTTCTAATAAAATACAAGAAACAATTTAAAATTATTTCCGTTTGGTGACGGAGTAATAATGCAATTCGCCACCCCCTCTTTACCCGTGGATATCTTAAAAGACGACTAAGGGATATAATATATAGTAAAACCTGTTTAAGACGATTTCGCAGGGACCCGACCAAAAACGCGTCTTAGGCGGGAAAGCGTATTATGCGGGAAAGGGAAAAAACGTGTCATTATTATTTATTACTAGCAACCCGCCCTCGCTTCGCTTCGGTTATAGGTTATAGTCATTTTACCCGCGTAGTTCCCGTTCCCGTGGGAATACCGGGATAAAATATAGCCTAGTTTACGCCCTGATATTATAGCTTTCCATTAGTGAAAGAATTTTTGAAATGGGTCCAGCCGTTTTGAAGATTACCCGGAACAAACAGACAGACAGACAGACAGACAAAAATTTTTAATTGCTATTTTAGGCATAGGTGCCGTGCAAACAACCGTGTAAGCATGAAAAAAGCCTATTATTTTGACATTACAAACAGACACTCCAATTTTATGTATTGGTATAGATATTCTATTATTTTTTATTATTATTACGTTACTTAAAGTAATCACTTATTTTAGTTTGACAAAAAGATTTTGAGGCATTAGCAATTACAAGATTTTCAACGTAATTTAATTTTGGCAGTGCGTCTTTGCTTTTATTCAAAGAAGTTACATAGCGTCTTAAATCATTAACTGCTGATTAATGCCTGGGCGTGTGACAACATCGGAGTTGACTCATCTTCTTCTTGGTCATTATCACTTAGAGTCGCTCGACAGTCGTCACTTCGTAGTCGCTGGCCGCTGCCGCAAGGGGTAATATATGTCTTTGAGTGGCACGTGTTGACGTATTAAACGGGATGACGATCGTATTAAGCGTTAAGAAATGTATGAAAACATGTCTCAAGTTGCTGGGACTGAGGCAAAATGGCGTATTATGCGGGAAATAGTATTAAACGTGATCGTATTAAACGGGTTCTACTGTACATATAAAAATCCTATACCAATACGCCTGACCAGGGTGGTATAGTACCTAAGTCTTTTTCCCTCTCTATGTGGAGGAGGCTGGAGCCCAACAGCTGGATGTATATTCATCATCATCATCATTTCAGCCCATCATCGTCCACTGCTGGACGTAGGCCTCCCTCATGTTACGCCACGAAGTGCGGTCCTGTGCCGCCTGCATCCAACGACGCCCAGCAACTTTCACTGTCGGGCGTCCTACACTGCGTCGTCCGATACGTGGTCGCCACTCGAGAACCTTTCTTCCCCAGTAGTAGCGGACGTACATTATCCGAATTGAATTAATGTAAAAAGCCTAACAGAAGCTGGACAAGCCGGACACCGTTTATTTTCGCCGGAAACGCAATCAAAAAGCCTATGTCCGGCTTTATGAGGACGCCTGGCAGCACTAACCAGGGGCTCAGAATATATTTCTTAAATATTACTGGTCGCTGAGTGGTCGAAATTCGGCCATAATTCATTTAAAAAATTTTTTCCGCCGTACAATTCTCTTTTAATTTTATTTATGTATAATTGTATATTGAGCAAGCTGTGTTTTAATAACTAATATATATAAGTACAAATGTTTATTAAACATTGTCATCATAATTATGATTGTTTGACATTCAGTTCGACCAGAGATTTTCACTGTAAACAAAAGTGTATAAGAGTTGGTGTGTATGTGTGTGTAGCGATTGCGTGGTAGTGTGCGTAACGTGCTTTTTTAATGAATTTAATGCATTCCTAATCCATAATTATATGAAATTTCAGTTTTATGCACTTCTCCTCATTATATACTTCAACTGTGTCAAATTTCATACTTGTCCATCATCGTAATTTTCGTATAAAGGCATACAAAGCTTTGCTTCACGTATTAATATATAGATATTTATTACTTAGCCACATAATAAATGTCTAAAGGACATTTCAAAGATCATTTATGTTTTTCTTTCAACATTATTAACATCATCGCCCACGTTACAAAATATAATTAAGATACCAACTCTTAAAGTATAAAGTTTTAGACTAATAATAGAACATCTCGACGGAGCAAATGGACGCTGCATTTATGATAATAGCCGAGAAAATGGCGTCGTTATTTGATACATGCAGTCACTATGCCCTATTTTGTATAGTTATTTATGTAGCGTTGAAATGAAATGAAAGTAGATTCATAGTTATAGTTAATATACGTCCCACTATTGGGTCCTCCATAATAAGAGGGTAATTGTCCTTCTATACCACGTTGGTTAGACGGGTTTCATTTGGAGTTTTTCTTCGCGTTCATAGATGTTATTTGCGTATTATAATCCCTTAGCTGTCTAACATATCGTTTGAGCAGGGTTTAGGCAGCGTTCGGGCAACTTAGGAAGATCTTCTCGCACAACATACCTCAGTGTCTAAAAACACAGGTCTACGATCAGTGTGTGTTACCAGTGATGACTTACGGCACGGAAACGTGGTCCCAAAATATAGGTCTCATAACCATGCTCAAAGTCGCTCAACGTGCTATGGAGCGGGCCTATGCTCGGGATTTCTCTAGGAGATTCCGTTGAAAAACGGGTGTAACCGACATAGCACGAAGAATTAGAACAGTGATGTTGTTGTGACGAACCGATAACTACTGCGGAAGGAAGGTTCTTGTGTGGCGACCACGTTTCGGACGACGCAGTGTAGAGCAGTGGACGGCGATAGCCTGAAATGATGAACCTAACATAAAATAAAAAACAGTACTTTGAAACAAACTCTCAGTTTTTCCACGTAGTGAGGATTCACGTCGGCGAATATTTTCTGACTACAGAGACCAGAGAGGCTCTCAACTTATCCAATATTTTGTAACCCCTTTTTAGGACGGTCAAGAGGTGGAGTCACGAATTTGGCAGTTTTTGTTAGGTGGGTAGGATCCCAATTTTGGTTATCACTTCTTTGTTTTAATTTTTTTATTTACTTCAATAGGCAACAGCTTACCATATGCTACATTTTGCAAAGTTTTGGTAGTTTTATAACCGGCCGCCTATCTGACGTCAAGCCTCATCTATACCAATAAATAAAATTAGAGTGTCTGTTTGTAATGTCAAAATAATAGGCTTTTTTCATGCTCACACAGTTATTTGCACTATACATATGCCTAAAATACACTTTATATTTTATGTCTGTCTGTCTGTCTGTTTGTTCCGGGTAATCTTCAAAACGGCTGGACCGATTTCAAAAATCCTTTCACCAATGGAAAGCTATAATATCAGGGCGTAAACTAGGCTATATTTTATCCCGGTATTCCCACGGGAACCGGAACTACGCGGGTAAAACGACTAAAACCGAAGCGAAGCGAGGGCGGGTTGCTAGTCTATACCAATAAATAAAATTGGAGTGTCTGTTTGTAATGTCAAAATAATAGGCTTTTTTCATGCTCACACGGTTATTTGCACGACACCTATGCCTAAAATAGCAATTAAAAAATTTTTGTCTGTCTGTCTGTCTGTTTGTTCCGGGTAATCTTCAAAACGGCTGGACCGATTTCAAAAATTCTTTCACCAATGGAAAGTTATAATATCAGGGCGTAAACTAGGCTATATTTTATCCCGGTATTCCCACGGGAACGGGAACTACGCCGGTAAAACGACTAAAACCGAAGCGAAGCGAGGGCGGGTTGCTAGTTGGGAATATAATTGTTGAACAGACGCCATCAGAGAAGAAGTTGGCTCAGTTCGATGTAAAGCTCTTAGTCGTCATTTATGACACCCACGAGCGATATTTGGGTTGGTAGTATGCGTAGCGGCCACCATTTTTACATAAAAATAAATAATAATAAAAAGTAATAATACTGTAATAATAATATTAGTTAGACATATATTAGTTAAACTATGAATTTTTCCAAATCAATAAAAAATACAAAAGTTTTCAGTTTTATGACAAGATAATCCAAGTGTTGACTCAAATTTCTACGTCTTTGTCATTGTTAAAATTAATATATCGTATTATCATAAAAATATTTATATATCTTGCATATTATTACTTTCAACTGCTATTGGGCGATTGAAAAAAATTCTAAGGCGATACAGCCTCTTTATTATATGAGAAAAACACAAATAACCTGACATTACCCGCGCATTTGATACAATAAATAATTCGAAACTCTTAGAAAAACTTGTAGATATAGGAGTACGTGAACCCATACTAGCGTGGTGCAAAAATTCTCTTGAAGATAGAAATTTTACCGTTAATCTCAATAATGTTCTCAGTAACCAAATGTAGGCACTGAAGGAATAGCTCAAGGTTCTGCACTTGGGCCTGTGCATTTTATAGCATATGACACGACAATATGCAGATGACATTTGCTTGATAATTGCCGATCGTGATGTAAATATTGCTATATCAAAGCTACATTCAGACTTTAATAACTAACAAATATTGTCATGATGATGGTTTAATCACAAATACATTTTTCTCCATAAACTTATTAATGCAACACGCTTCTGCCCTACTGTGGAGTATATCAATCATCACACATATCTAGGATTAATTGTAGATAATTAATTTAATTGGTCTCTACACATAACTTACCTTTGTGACAAACTCAGGGCCTTGTTGAAGTTCGCTAAACTTGCATATATGTAATTGACAATCGGGTGTCCTACAAAATCAAACTCATTTTATACCATGCACTGGCAAAATCATCTACAATTACGGGATTACAAGCTATGGTAGAACGTTCAGAAGGAGATTGCCGCCTGGTGGGTCGAGGCCCGCCGAGACGTCACTGCCCGTTGGGCAGTCCAGCTGGAGAGGCCTCGGTACGGTGTCTGGACCGTTGAGGCCCTCCGGCCGGTGCTGATGAAGTGGTTGGAGCGAACGCACGGGGTGCTTTCCTTCCGACTGGTGCAAGTCTTGACGGGGCAGGGATACTTCGGCAAGTACCTGCACAAGATTGTCAAGAGGGAGAGCACACCGGCCTGCCACCACTGCGATTGCGACGAGGACACGGCGCAGCACACACTCGAGGTGTGTGCCGCGTGGGCTAGGCAGCGCCGTGATCTCGTCGCAATCATCGGTGCCGACCTGACGCTGCTGACCATCGCTAGGGAGATGCTCAGCAGCATCAGGAAAAGAGACGGGGCCGCAGCCTTCTGCGAGGCAGTCGTCTCCCGGAAGGAGGCGGCGGAGTGCGCGAGGTAGGCACGCCTCCACGACGATGCAATCCACCACCGGCGACTCGGGCGGCGCAGGCGCGAGTATCTGCGCCTAATGCCGCCCTAGCCGAGGCCGCGGGTAACTGGACCGGGGATTTAGTCCGTCACCCGCAGAGAGGCTGACCGCGCGACGGTGACCGACGTCCCCGAGGGGGAACGTTGAGAGGAGAGAGTACCCCGCGACCGGGGTATTCCGTCGGGCCGACCACTGAATACAAGTTACCCTGGACCGGTGGTCGGCCTAACAACGAAGGCGACGTGTCACGAGTGGTTCATAGGCCGCACGCCACCCCTCTCTAGCCCCGGATGGATCCGGGCAGCGGGTGCGCTGACCATGGCTCACCCTTAAAAAATAAATTAGTAGAACGTTCAAAGCTTACTTTGATGAAATTTATAATTTACAGCTACGGATCTTGTAGCTAATTGTTCTATCCATAATAAAATTTCAATGCAAGGATAACGCTGCCAAACTTTTTATTATTGTAAAGTTCTGCACATCTATACAAAAGTCACATATAGTTTACTATAGTCCATAAAATATAGCTTGATCTCGGTGACAGTTGTCCCTAGTTCTGTCACGCTTACGATAAAGTCCGTAGTTTTTTATCGATAAAACTCTTTATTTTTATAATTGTGATTTTCTATGTTCACTACCGTTCCCTACTGACCTAGGATGCGCAGTGGAAGGGGACACCAGGCCAGTGAGGGATATCAAATGGGTAATAACATTGGCTTGCGATTACGCAAGGCTATTTTAAGTTCTCTTAAATGATAGTACAAGAACAGATTTTAACACTTACGAGTAGATACCGCGGAGGTAGCTATAACGTAACCTAACTCAGCGTTCGGTCTGGCCAGACAAATAGAAACTAACTGAGGGGTTACTTAGCTTTGTATCCAAAAGCGCGGTGATGACAACGGCCTCGTACACTTCAAGGACTCAGGCTTGCTACTCGTACACACAATTTAATGTTCACAAATATATACTTAATTCTAATTAACTCGCGTACATAAGCGGTACACAAAACAAAGGGTGGCGCGCAATATTACAAATACCACGATTTCACGGCTTAGTCCACAAAAGACATAGCAATTACAAAATATGTGCGCACGCGACCGTTACTTCCAACGCGAACCAAAAAGTGAAAGTAACCAAAAGGGCGGAAACAAAACGACCCCGGGGCCGGCCGGCGCGCCGGCCCCGTGCCATCCGCGTACCAAAGTGAAAGTGAAAGTGAAAGTGGCGGCTGGCTCCGAGCCAACCGCGAACCACAAAAATCAGAACTACCCTACATGGATTTAATTATTAAACTAATATAAAAATGTTTGGTACCGAACATCTACCCGCCTCGGACAGGTCTACCTGGCCGCTAATCAATTGGTAAACGGGACAATGTTGCTACCGCTCTCTTCAGTACCGAACCGTCCACCTGAACCTCAGCAAAACGAGGCACATTATCTGCGCCATATACTAAATTTAAAATTCGGCCTCGACGCCAGCATAGTGGCGGCAAATTGATATCTTTTATCAAAACGAGGTCACCAACTCGAGGTGGATTAGTCTTGTCAGTCCACTTAACGCGCTGCTGGAGAACATGAAGATATTCTAAGCTCCAACGCTTCCAAAAGCTTTGAGCAAGCTGTTGGACCAACTCAAACCGCGAGAGACGACTTGATCCCACATCAACAAAGGGGTACTCAGGCAAAGCATTAAGTGGCTGACCAATCAAAAAATGACCCGGTGTGAGAACCTCCAAGTCACTCGGGTCTGAAGAGATCGGACACAACGGTCGCGAGTTCATTACGGCCTCTATCTTACAAAACACAGTTGCGAGTTCTTCAAATGTGAGTACAGACTCACCAATAACTCGTCGCAAATGTGCTTTAGCAACCTTAACTGCGGCTTCGAAAATACCACCCCAATGTGGGCATGCTGCCGGACTAAATTTCCAGGTTATACTACGACTGGTTAGTTTATTACCAATATTTGTGTGATTGCTGGCTAAAAAATCATGTACATCTTTCAAATAATTATTGGTTCCCTTAAAATTTGTGCCACAGTCCGAACGTATCAAAGAAGGCAGTCCTCTCCTTGAAACAAATCTATCAAGTGTCGCAACAAATGCCTCGGTGGAGAGGGATGACACTAATTCAAGGTGCGCCGCTTTAGTTGACAGACATACGAAGACACACAAATAGGCCTTGACTGTTTTACTGTTTCGTAGAGTTGAAGTCTTGACCAAAAAAGGACCTGCAAAGTCGGTGCCTACACCGGCGAACGGCCTCGATTCTCTGACACGATCAGAAGGGAGGTCACCCATCAAAGGTTGCATGGTACTAGCCTTCAGCCTGTAACAAGGCATGCAACGAAATACCACACTGCGAATCGTTCTTCGAGCAGACAAAATCCAAAATTCTCGCTGCAATATGGCTAATAAGGCGTTACAGCCAGCGTGAGAATTTCTAATGTGACGGTCCGTCACCAACAATTGCACAAAATGACCTTGCTTGGGTAACAATATAGGGTGCCGACTACCGTAGGGTAGACTAGAGTTTCTGAGGCGACCTCCAACACGTAAGACACCCGTGTTGTCCAAAAAGGGGCTCAACATACGCAAGGTTCCTGTTAGTTTAGCCTTACCAGCTTTCAAAATTTCAATCTCCCTTTCAAAATATGTATCCTGTACCACACGTATCCAATGGCAAAAAGCCTCCTGTCGTTCTTGTGGTGATAGAAAAGCCTCTAATTTTTTGTTCCGTAAGTGCTTACAGTTGTAATAGAAGCGCTTAATCCAAGCTGTTACACTTACTAATTTATCGAGGGAGCTATACCGATTCAATAAGACATTTGGATCGAATTCACAAGCACGCCTCTCAACAGCGAGCAGTCGCAATCCAGGCAACGGACCTACGTCCAAAACCGGCGTCAGTGGCCATTCAGACTCTGAGCGTAATAACCATTCCGGTCCCCACCAAAGGGAGTGCGTTACCAAGGCGGGGGATGTACAACCCCGAGATGCACAATCAGCTGGGTTAAGCTCACCAGGCACATGCCTCCAAATCAAGGGAGTCTCAGATTTCTGAATTTGGGAGACTCGGTTCGCTACAAATACCTCTAAGGTGTGAACTGAAGCCTTTAACCAGCACAAAACAATTTGGCTGTCAGTCCACGCGTAAGTGGTGCTAATGTTCACAGTGTGACGCAACAAATTCGACACGTGATTAAGAAGACGCACAAGCAGAGTAGCCCCTGCCAATTCAAGTTTAGGGATTGTCAAAGCAGTCCGTAGGGGTGCCACCTTGCTCTTCGCCATGACCAGTGAGATCTTTACTTGGCTGTCAGAACCCACCGTACGCAAATATACACAAGTGGCGTAACCCCGTTCAGAGGCGTCCGAGAAACCATGCAGAGTTGCCTGGTACTTTCCTGGAGGAAGCATAGAACGAGGGATCGATACCTCATTGATCGCAGGAAGTGAGGATACAAATTTGGTCCAGTCTTCCAACAAAGCTCCCCGAAGAGGTTCGTCCCAGCCTAGTCCTGCCATCCAAAGCCTTTGTAAAAAGCATTTAGCCCAAAATATGACGGGACATATCCAACCATTTGGGTCAAATGTTCTTGCAACCGTGGAAAGCACCAAACGCTTAGTCCAAATGCGCGGCAACTCTAAGTCAACATTGTAAGTGAATATATCTGGGGCTGGTTTATACTGAATGCCGAGAACAGTCATCATAGCAGGGTTCTCGATATTCTCGAACAAATGCGGATCTTGCTGATGTTCATCCGGAAGTCCCTTCAAAAGCGCAGGTGAGTTGGATATCCACTTCCGTAACTCATAGCCCGCGGTGGCTAAGATGCCTATCAATTCATCCCGTAGAAGGATGGCCTCTTTCTCAGAGGGTGCACCAGTACAAATGTCATCGACATACAAATCCTCTTTCAAAATCGCGGCTGCGCGAGGAAACTTTAAGCGCTCCAGGTCCGCGAGCTCCCACAGAGACCGTATAGCCAAATAGGGGCTTGACTTTAACCCGTACGTGTTTGTATTGAGCTCATAAACAACCATGGGATCCTGGGGGCTTTCACGCCATAGAATCAACTGATACCGACGGTCATCCGGGTGAATAATCGTCTGTCTGAACATCATCCTTATGTCAGCCACAAATACAACCTGATGTCGACGAAACCGAGTGATGACGTCACAGAGATCCTTGATCAATTTAGGACCAGCATACAAACAATTGTTCAACGATACACGCGTTGAAGTTTGCGCAGAACCATCGAATACTGTACGCAATTTGCCATTTGATGCCTTAATTACAGCATGATGCGGTAGAAAGAAGTGATCCACTGTTTGCCAATCTAATTTCGACACAGACATGTGTCCCAACTCCTCATATTCACGCATAAAATCAATGTATTTCTCCTTTAGGAGAGCATCTCGAGCCATTCGGCGCTCCATAGCCAATAGTCGTTTCTCAGCAGCAGGCCGCGAGATGCCAAGTGGTGGCCGTACGGCGAGAAACGGCAATCGAGTCATAATCTGACCAGTACGTAGGCGACTCGTATTGTTTTGGTAAAACAATTCGCACTCCTCATGCTCCGGGTCAGTGCGCGGAGCCTGTGGTGGTTCTTCCACTTCCCAAAACCTCTGAACCGCATCAGAGAGAGCAGAGCCTACCATCAAGCCAATGTCAAGACGGGTATCCGTGAGGACCGGTCCCATCAGTGCAGAGCCAAATATGGTCGGGATGGCTACCATGCCTCCTGGTTGCATGACCTGAATGCTACCCAAGAATATGTTTCCCAGGACATCGGCGCCTAGCAACAAATCGACCGATCCAGGTATACCAAATTTGGGGTCTGCCAAGTTCAAACCCGACGCTAAACCAATAGCATACGGAGACAACTGCTTCTCCGGATGGGTGCCCAAAATATTGTTCATAACAATGGCTGAACACTCAAACAATGGGCTTGACGAGTTTATAGGAGAGAACGCACATAATACTTGGCCTTCAACATTGGCCACAACTGCGTTGCCAACACCTCTAGTGACATGAGGAAAATCACGCATACTTAGGCGTACCTGCCCCACCAACCAAGAAGACGCTATACACCCCTGAGAGCCTGTGTCCAGAATTGCCCGGACCACAACAGAGGCACCTGTCCGTCCCCAGACCCTTACAGAAGCAGTGGGTAGGAGTACGGTTTCAAACGGGGGTGGTGCATGACGGGGGGAGGCGCCGTGTTCCTAATGTCGTCTAGGCAGCGGGTGATTCTCATGTTCACGGGAAGCGTCATCAAAGGTAGGTACCCGCCCGTGACGATACGGGCGCGAATCGTGGTTATCACTCTTACCACGGGCTTCCGATGACGGCGAGCATTGACCTTGTGGGCGCCTCGCTGCGGCAGAATCTACGACGCGCGGGGGTGAGCGACTAGGTCTCGAACTGCGGTTTTCATACCGGTGCCTTCGCTCATAACTACCCGTAGGTGAGCCTTGACGTTCATGTTCACGACCAATCCCATTATTATTCGCACAAAGAAGTTTCAAATGCTGGCCTCCGCAGTATGTACATGGGCGAGGATTAGGGCAATCGCGCTGGAAATGGTTTCCCAAGCAAGAAAAGCACCAACCTCGAGCCTTAGCCAAACGCCTACGCGAGGCCACGTGCAGCGCAGTAAAATCTGAGCAACTGGCAACTTTATGACTCGGGGACTTGCAATAGGTGCACTCAGGTCGCGACTGTACAGCAGCAAAACGTGGTGGGTGACGAACCTCTGGCCTTCTAAAGGCGTGATTGCGGGTCGGAGCCGATGACCGCGGCAACTGTTGACCAAATGACTTGTCAACGACCGTCATGTCTACCATCCTACACTCGTCTTCCAAAAACTTCTTAAGGTCATCAAAAGCAGGCAAGTGAGTTGCATCATCACCTCCATATTTTTGCTCGAAACGAGCCCTAAGTTCCGCAGGAAGCTTTTTCAAAACAATATGCACCAGCATATATGACCAAGTGCTCACCGGAAGGTCTAACCTTTCCAGTGCGTTGATCGCAATCATCAATGGGTTCAATAAGTCGGACCTTAAAGCCGAGACCCTAGATACCACTGGCAGACCCAAGAGCTGACCAATGTGTGTATCTGCCAGGCAACGCTTATTTTGGTAACGCTTTATGAGAAGGTTACGTGCCACTAGGTAGTTTCCATCATTGATCTCCAGGTGCTGAACTAAACCTCTCGCCTCACCTTCCAACACGGAGAACAGGTAGGCCAATTTTTGAGCGGAACCTAAGTCAGAACGCGCGTGGACTAAGCTCTCAAACAAGTTTATGAAACCTAGCCATTGGTCCAAACGACCATCAAAACGCGGCAGGTCCAAAGTGGGCAGTTTACTCAATAAGCCCGACGTAGAAGGTTTCACATCCCTAGACGCGGGAGACTCACCCCTTTTCGACGCGGAAATTTCCCTAGCACGCTGTGAGATTCGATCTGCATAATCCATGATCTGGTCATAATCCGCGTGTACCAAGTCACGATACGTTTGTGGGTAATCTTCATCAGAAATATCTAAAATTTTTGTGTTGAAGTTACGGTACACATCATCAACAAATTGTAAGCGCGTATCCAATTTGCTGTACCTATCCAGGAGAGACTCATTTCGATCAGACCTATCAACCAAGGCGGTTGCAGTCGAGAACCATCTCAACTCAGAGCGCAGCTTACCTGCCGAGTCCTTAGCGCTAGCAAAAGCAGCCATAATAATCGAATAAAATAATTAAATTCCAACAACAAAAAAAAATATATATATAATCAACTAAATAAATCAACCAATTGAAACAACAATCAAAAAATACAAATTACAAAATTGAACAACAATTAAATTATTGCGCAAAGGGAAACGTTAATATTTGTCTGTATAAGTACCATAAACAAAACGCAAAATAATATTAAACTAATTGTCTATACAGTTCAATTCATTCGTTCATTCAATCACGAGACTGCACTACTCTGTGGCACAATGTACTACGCAAATTATTTTATTACTCTGTGGCACATTAAGTAAACAATGATATGCAAAATTTCAAATGTTGCAGTGAACTTATTTATATGATATTTTCAATAACTAATAACAATAAGTACACAAATGATCAATCACACAAATATTTAATGTGTATCTTTATACACCAGACTATTTATTAAACTGGGCCGTAATACGTAAAATTCAAGTAATTATATATCGATTTATTTTTCAACACGGGCACTTGTAGATATCAATACCAAACAAAATTACTAGATTCACTACAACCACGCTCTGCTACCAGAAAATATGTTCATTACCGTTCCCTACTGACCTAGGATGCGCAGTGGAAGGGAACACCAGGCCAGTGAGGGATACCAAATGGGTATTAACATTGGCTTGCGATTACGCAAGGCTATTTTAAGTTCTCTTAAATGATAGTACAAGAACAGATTTTAACACTTACGAGTAGATACCGCGGAGGTAGCTATAACGTAACCTAACTCAGCGTTCGGTCTGGCCAGACAAATAGAAACTAACTGAGGGGTTACTTAGCTTTGTATCCAAAAGCGCGGTGATGACAACGGCCTCGTACACTTCAAGGACTCAGGCTTGCTACTCGTACACACAATTTAATGTTCACAAATATATACTTAATTCTAATTAACTCGCGTACATAAGCGGTACACAAAACAAAGGGTGGCGCGCAATATTACAAATACCACGATTTCACGGCTTAGTCCACAAAAGACATAGCAATTACAAAATATGTGCGCACGCGACCGTTACTTCCAACGCGAACCAAAAAGTGAAAGTAACCAAAAGGGCGGAAACAAAACGACCCCGGGGCCGGCCGGCGCGCCGGCCCCGTGCCATCCGCGTACCAAAGTGAAAGTGAAAGTGAAAGTGGCGGCTGGCTCCGAGCCAACCGCGAACCACAAAAATCAGAACTACCCTACATGGATTTAATTATTAAACTAATATAAAAATGTTTGGTACCGAACATTCTATTATAATTAAAATACAATCAATGAAAATCATATTGAATTTATTTCAAATAAAAAGTGTTTTTTGACTGTTTTAATTATTGAAAAGGAGTACAATCAAGGTCTAAGTCACTATTATCGTCATCACTGGAGCGTTCCTGCTAGAATATTTATCTTATCATTTTTTGCCAAATGGGGACAGTCGTTAGATCAATCAATCAATTACGACTGTTTTATAAATAAATATGTCTAGTTTATTGATAATAATGCGCACATAATATTATTATCTACTCTGAGACGAAAAGTAGTTTTTTAATGTTTAATTAATTCAATTAATGTATTTTATAATGCAACTGTCTGTTTTAATTGTAAAAAATATGTTGAAAGTTTTATATAGGTACCGTATTGGGTTTATTTCTTTTACGAATAATTTAATACAGATCGGTTATCGATTTACGTATATCGACTGTCCCATCTCTTTTTTATTTTCAGTCCAGTAAGACCTTGTACGTGTGTAAGCGTCATTTATGTATAAAATGATTACCAGGTATTTCAGTACTTATGAGGTACATTTTAGGCATGAATATTAATATTTTTATATTTAGCAATGTAGTTGCAATAAAACTGGCACGAGAAGAATGAAAATATATTTGAGACAAAATGAAATTTTAAACATGTCGCTCGTTCAAACTTACTTCGTTGGTTTCGTTGACATCTGTCACAGAGATCAAGCTATATTTTATGGACTATAATGTAATATTTTTTCAATACTAAAATACAATATACATTTCGCATAAAATTCTGATCTGCCTAGAATATCATAAACTTAAAAAAAATAAGTTCGAGTCGGAGTCTCGCACGAAGGGTTCCGTACCATTATCTATAAAAGGGGCAAAAAAAAAAAAACGTGTTTGTTGTATGGGGGCTCCCCCCCCTTAAATATGTATTTTATTTTGTTTTTAATATATTATTGTGCGGCAAAAGAAGAACATAATTTGTAAAAATTAGAACTGTCTAGCTATCGCGGTTCTTGAGTTACGGCCTGGTGACAGACAGACGGATGGACAGACAGCGAAGTCTTAGTAATAGGGTTCCGTTTTTACCCTTTGGGTACGAACCCTAAAACGAACCAATAGCTTACATATAATATTTAACAGCAAAATAATAACAGATAGCCAATTATAGGTTCGTACATATAGATATTATATTACATTAACTGACCCAAAAGACGTTATTCTGTTCAAAAAACACTATTATTATATCAGATATCATATAATTGTTGTCAAAAACGCACCCCGATTAAACGATCATGTTTCAATTAACACAAACACGACCACTTTCTGTTTTATTGCCTAAATTGATGGTCCGCCTACCGGCCAGATGTCCCTTTACTACTATACAGAAACATACCAGTAGTTTAAAATAATAGTTTTGTGGTGGGACGTTTTAGTTTACTTTTTTTATCTATTGTGCCAAATAGGCATACAGCACACTTGCTGATAAGTGATACTGCCGCACATGGACTTCAGCTATACTAAGGGTACAGCTACGCCGTTGCCAACCTTGTGAAAAAAGTGTTCTTCTTAATTCTCGTTTAAAGAAGTACATACAGTGATCTTCAAAATGAAACTATTTGTCGGTATGAACAAAGATTTGAGAACAATAACCCATGCCCCATTGTATCATAAAACATCAGGTTTCATAAAATTACACCACTATCGCTCCACTGGGATACTCCAGTGATCTAGTGCACTTTTGCTGTAAAGGTCGTAGATGCAGCATGGCTTTACGCGGGGCTGGTCCGGCGATGGCCCTGTACGGCGTATGGTCCCTGACCTTCCGTCTGAGAGCTTTCTTGTAGCAACCACAGAGAGTCATGGTGGTGGCGTCCGAAGCAGCGTGCCTGTTAGCCATTGCCACAATCTCGCTCAGCGAGATGAATGTCTGACAGGGCAACGTCCGCTGTGACGTCATTGCCCATTGGGCAGTCCAGCTGGAGAGACCTCGGTACGGTGTCCGGACCATCGAGCCCGTTGAGCCTGTGCTGATGGAATGGTTGGGTCGGCAGCACGGGTAGATATTTTTTTTCAGACAGCTAGCCTGCAAAAAGGAGAATTTACTACTTTCTATGCTCATATATATATCATCATATCATCTATAGATGATGGTATGGTTTGAAGGCTTTTTGTTAACTAAGAATATTCATCATTAACTTATTGGAAGTATTCACTCCCACTGCGGGGCTCATGTATTCTCCATGTGCAAGAAATAGACTACGAGGTCGATCAGATGGTGTTTGATTTTATTTCGAATTTACTTTTGTTACTGTTTTATCCGTATAATATATTCATTATTATCTGAATGGCTGAATGGTGATTCCTTATTAGACTTTTACGATATCCAAGGGCAAGAAAGGTGGTGGTGAATTGTATTCTTAATCTATCACTACACGGCAATTGATATTTTAGTATTTAGATATTTATGATAATAGATTCAACATAAATACCAAAGTTAGACTACTGCCTATATTTCTCGCAGGGTTATTTTCAGCTACGTTTAAATAAACGCACGCCCACGTGTAAGATCCATAAGGCAGTTTAATATATAAACATCTTTGCTTCCAAATCGTTTCTCAAATGTGATACGCGTGCAATTATAATAATGTACATCTTTTATATCATGTCCTTAGAGGTTTATTATGGGTAATTTTTGAAAACGATTCCTATTGCCTTTCTTTCTTTTTTAGCGGAGGAATAAGATATTTTAAAGGGCTGAAAAGGCTTCGGTTCTTCGTGCAGCCCGGTGCCCGGTTCTTGTTGGGTACGGGCCTCATTCACTATAGGAGGGTAATCGACCTACTATGCTACGCTTGTCAAGACTCAGACCTGGGCCAACTCATCACTCACCATCAGATTGATGCCGTCTGGTCAACAATTGCATTGCCAAGTCCGTCACCCGCAGGGAGGCTGATCGCACGAGGGTGACCGACGTCCCGGCAGGGGCGTTAGAAATGGAGGGTACCCGAAATGTATTCTTACTCTGTCACCACACGGAAATGTGGATATAGCATAGGTATATTTTTCCTTTTTTTTTTTTTTTGTGGGTGGGTCGCGGTCGGCGCGCTTCCGCACCACTCCGTCCGGGGTGACAGAGGGGCTTAAGCACGCAACTCCCGCGACCCACCCAAAAACCACGTCGCCTTCGTCGTTGGGCCGACCACTGGAGCAGCGTTAACTTGTAGTCAGTGGTCGGCCCGACGGAATACCCCTAATTGGGGTACCCTCCCATCGACCGACGTCCCCCCCTCGGGGAGGACGTCGGTCTTTCCTCACGCGGTCGGCCTCTCGGCGGGTGACGGACTAATCCCCGGTCACGTCACCCGCAGCCTCGGCTAGGGCGGCATGAGGCGCAGATAGTTGCGCCTGCGCCGCCCCAGTCACCGGCGGCGGATCTCCTCATCGAGGCTGCGCTCCTCGCGCCTGCGCCGCCTCCTTCCGCGAGATCACCGTCTCGCAGAAGGCTGCGACCGCGTCCCAATTCCCGACGATGTCGACCATCGCCCTAGCGATAGCCGGCAGCGTCAGGTCCGTACCGATGATTGCGACGAGTTCACAGCGCTGCACTGCCCAAGCCCCGCAGGCCTCGAGCGTATGGCGCGCCGTGTCCTCGTCACAATCGCAGTGGTGGCAGGACGGTGTACTCTCCCTCCTAACGACCTTGTGCAGGTATTTGGCGAAGCACCCATGCCCCGTCAAAACCTGCACCAGTCGGAAGGAGAGCACCCCGTGCCGCCTTTCTTTATATTTTTCCTTAAGAATTTAACTACCCCTTTTTTTGTTTCAGGCCATTTTCTCTACTTACCAATTGATCCAACCATGGAGAATATGGTAATAAAATCACCACCATTCCAGGGCCTATGGGATTTTTGTAAGGTACGATACATATTTATGAATTGTTATGTTAGTTCAATCACATACACACGTACAAAAGAATTGTATGTATAATATGGTAATAAAATTCTTGTCTTTGTCCAGTTCGAAGCCAAACTTCATCAATATAAGATGCAGAATGCCAGTATACGGTTGGTCTCCGAGTCTACCATGTCTGAGGTGCAATGGATATTGCAGGAAGTCGCTGGCAACAATTTTGGAATGTAAGTACTTTAAAGTGGTTTTTTACAGAAACACTTTGAAATTCCGTATCGCAACCTTGTTATGTGGCAAGAGGTGAGGGGAAACGCTCTGTCAAATAGCCTGGAAACAGTATCTCGCTTGCCTTCGGGTATCAAAGTAGAGTGAGACAAGTTCTTCTCGCTTTAATCATTTTATGTACTGTACACAGGGCCGGCCTGCCCATACGGCGAAGCCAGAGCAGTCGCTCCAGGCACCAAATCCTAGGGTTAAGAAATCCTAAATTGTTAAGAAAAATAAAAGAAATTTCTTTTTTTTCGATTGTCTATATGTATTTTAAGCGAAGAGATGAACGAGACGCGCGCGAATAGAGTGCGTGGGCCACGCGGGGCACCACATTACCGCCTAATTTTCAATTGGTCACACCAGAGTATGGTTGAGATCTTCGCGTTCCATACTTACTTTACACTCACAATTGGTATAGATATATATTATTAGGAGCAAACGGGAGAGGCGCCATAATTGGATCTCGCTGCATTCTAAAATTTACTTCGGGCCGGCGCTGACTGTACCTAAATCATCATCATCATCACAGCTTACATACGTCCCACTATTGGCTTCGAGCGAAATTGACCTACTACACTACGCTGATCAGACGTGTTGGTATAGGGTTTTATTAAGAGTTTTCCTTCTCTTGCATAGATATTATATGCATATTATATCCCTTAGTCGTATTTTACGATATCCACGAGCAGGATAGGGAGTGGTGAATTGTATTCTTCCTCTATCATCACGCGGCAAATTTATGTAAATAAATAATTCATCATCATCTTGCTCTTATCCCAATTACTTGGGGTCGACGCAATATGTCATCTGTTTTGACATATTGCAAAAAGTTTCGGCAATGACTTTTATGACCGGCCGCCTGCCTGACGTCAACCCTCCTTGGGAATCGTTGACCCAAATGGTACCAGATGGAGTTGGTCCGGGTCAATCTAGGGCTCTTAGTCGTCTTTTACGACACCCGCGAGCAAAGCAAGGGTTGGTAGTATTCGAAGCCGCTACCACACAGCATGTATGTAAATAAATAATTGATAAACGCAATCTTTCCGTGTGGTGATGGAGTAAGAATACCATTCACCAACCCCTCTTTTGCCCATGGGTGTCGTAAAAGACGACTAAGGGATTTAATATTTAGATAATATCTATGCAAGAGAAGGAATTCTCGACATAAAATCTTATGCCAACACGTTTAACTATCGTTTTATCATCGTTGTATTGATCAATTTCCTTCCCATTGTAGAGGAAGCCCGAGCCCAGTGGGATTTATGAGGGCTGAGATGATGAAAAACAACCTATGGTATACAAAAATGATTAAGGAACAATTAAAATGTTTAACTTCCACCGAGCGTCTTTATGGCATATCCTGCTGTTTTTAAATAATCCAAGATCATGCTAGTGCTTTTTTTTCTCTTGGTCTGGCCACAAGTCGCCGCTTCGTCCAGCGTTAGGGTAACCACATATAAAACTTAAAAGGCCGAAGAAAATGATGATTATTTCGCTTTTTGCGAATTTTCTTGCAAACATAATTATTTTCTATTTTTGTGAACTTATTCCTAGAATCCTAAGATCCTAAAAATGCTGAGATCTCCGGACAAATCCTGTCATAGTAACGCTCTCTGGGAATGATGGACGACACGGCGTGCAACCCTTTAACTTGCCGTATTGTAATCTGCATAATGTTATCTCTTTCTTCAACAGCAAAAGAATCAAACCAATGAATTATCAGAAATGGGATAACTTTAGGATTTTACTTCATACAAACCGTCCAGGGATCTATTCAAACAGTTTAAATGAAACCCTTCTTTAGGGGCGTTATATTCCTGACGCTGCCGACCATCGCCAAAGCGATGCTCGATAGTGTCAGGAATTGGGACGCGGTTGCAGCCTTCTGCGAGGCAGTACTCTCGCGGAAGGGGGCGGCGGAGTGCGTGCGCGAGGAGCGTCTCCTCGACGACGCAAACCGCCGCCGGCGACTGGGGCGGCGCAGGCGCAATTACCTGCCCTGGATGCAGCCCCAGCCGAGGCCACGGGTGACTGGACTTGGGAATTAGTCCATCACCCGCCGAGAGGCCGACCGCGACGACCGAAAGACGGTGGATGGAAGGGTACCCCTCAAGGGGGTATTCTGTAGGGCCGACCATTGACGTCAAGTCACCCTGCTCCGGTGGTCGTCCCAACGACGAAGGCGACGTTTGAAAGCTGGTATTTCCTATGTACCATTTAAATTAAACAAGATTTGAACATTTGTTTTTGAGTTTTTGCGAGTCAATACAATGCGTATTTGACCTTGATTATATTGATGGTGTGCCTTTTTTGAATTTGTATTTTATATGTATTTTTTTATTATTATTTAGTGATGTAAATATGTTTCTGTTTAGTGCATTTATTATTTTAGACAATTATTTTTTTGAATTTCGTTTTGTTTTCGTTAATTATTTTTATTTTTTATTATTTTCTTTATAATTTTTTTATTATTTTTGTTAAATTTTTTATGTTTTTTTTTTGCATCTTGTTCCCAGTGTTGTGACGAGTCCACCCAAGTCGAGGAATCAGTACCAGTGGTCAGATCAAGTAGGGAGGTAATAAGGCAGGTTATGGGGTTGCAATCCATCCTTTCCGTACCCTTTGACGGATAGCCTACCCTTGGCAAAAGTCTGGTGACAGATTAAGGATATAGTGTGTTATTACCCCTTTAATTTTACGTGGGAGTTGTAAAAACCCATATCACAGGAGAAAGAGTAGCAGTCCTCTGCTCAGGGAGCACACCAAATACTTATCATCAACTAAAGTGCCAAGTATGAAGATTAATCTTCTTTGGGGATGCTCTTGTCCAATAGTGAATCACAGGCTTATGGTTGGGTCACCATCACTTCAGCTCATACAAGTCCCACTGCTGGGCTTGAATCTAATTCTAAATTAATTGTTATATCTGTATTGGTTTTTTTTATCCAGCACTAAAGAAATAATATCCCTTAATGGTCTTATAATTCCGTGTGGTAACGGAGTAAGAATACAATTTACCACTCCTTATCTTGCCCGTGGATGTCGTATAAGACGACTATGGGATATAATATGCACATAACATCTGTGCAAGAGAAGGAAAACTCAAAAGGAAACCTTATACCAACATGTCTGACCAGCATGGTATAGTAGGTTAAATTCCAAACGTACCACTGTTGGACTGGAGCCTCCTCCACAATAGGAGGGAAATTGACCTTACTATACCATGCTGGTCAGACATGGTGGTATAGGGTTTTATTTCGAGTTTTCCATCTCTTGCATAGATATTAAATGCATATTATAATCACTTACTCGTCTTTTTTTTATTTTTATTTAATGAATCTTTGGCAACGCAGCCATCAGCTTAAACCAAATTACAAAGTTAATTATAAGTTCTCATATTATTTACTTCTTCATATTGTATAACTTATTTATAGTCATTGTCCGTCAGTTAGTCAAGTCGTATAAAAATCATATAAAACACTAAAAACATGAATATAATACAAGAGCTTAACATGACATTTCCAAATTCGCGCCGAAACTCCCTTACTCGTCTTTTAATAAAACCACAGACAAGATAGGTAGTGGTGAATTGTATTTTTATTCCGTCATCACACAGATAAATTAAGAACTAGTTTTGTTATCTTATCTTCTTAATATATATAAATTACGTGTCACGTTGTTTGTCCGCGATGGACTCCTAAACTACTTAACCGATTTTAATCAAATTTGCACACCGTGTGCAGTTTGATCCAACTTGAAAGATAGGATAGCTTACATCTCAATTTATAGTCGCAATATTATTTTATTGCAACTTATTGGTCTATTATTTGACATTCACAATTATCTGTTAACTCCAAACGATTTTAACAGATGGCGATATCTGTTGACTGGATTGAGTAATTAATTAATAGATGGCGCTGCTATGTCAAACCTACAAACGTGTCATATACGATTTTAACTTGCTTTTTTACATAGATGCCATTTGTACAAAAATATGACGACTTCCACGAAGATGTTCTACAGTTCCACTTAAATAGTTTAATAAAATAAGAGATAATAGCAGACCCGGCCACAGCAACGCGTGGCCGGGTCTGCTAGTAATAATATTAAAATTGAATTACAGTTGTTGACAATTTGGTTGTTAAAAGTCAGCCCACGCTCGCCTAATTGGTAGGGCGTTTGAAACGGATTTTTAGGCGGATACGTATGGGTTCGAAACCCACGTGTCGCTCGTTTTTTATAAATCATCTATCATATTATCACAACTCATATACGTCCCACTGCTGGGCTTAGGCTTCCTACACAAGGGGAGGGCAATTGACCTAGTATACCTACTACGCCGTTTAGACAGGTTGGTATAGGGTTTTATTTCGAGTTATTCTTCTCTTGTATAGATATTGTAAGCATGTTATATCCCTTAGTCGTCTTTTACGACACCCACGAGCAAGATAGGGAATGCTGAATTGTATTCTTACTCCGTCACCATACGAAAAATATTGTTACTTATATAGAATAAAAAAAAAATTAAGTTCGTGTGGTGACAAAATAAGCATACAACACCACTCCCTAACTTGGCCGGTGGGTGTCGTAAAAGACGACTAAGGGATATAATATGCATGTACCATCTATGCAAGAGAAAAAAAAACTCGAAATAAAACCCTATACCAACCTGTTTGACCAGCATGGTATAGTCGATTTCCCTCCTATTATGGAGGAGGCTCGAGCCCAGCAGTGGAAGAGTGGGACGTATATGAGCAAAAATAATATAAAATAAAACATTTTTGTTGCAGCTGGCATCCAATGCGTTTCATGATTGGTAAGGTGCAACAAGAAGTCAGAATCATCATTGAAATAACACGTCCGACGTACGTGAACATGTCGGAAGCATTACCACATATTGCCATAGACAATATACGTATGATAGAATGCGTCCCGGAACCACCAGTATTTAATGGCGAATGTGTACCCGGACAAATGAAATGCAAGATCATGAATGTAAGTTGTTAATTTTTCTCTCATACACTTCCCAATGTTGGGCTCCAGCCTCCTCCACGATAGGAGAGAACCTTGACCTTACTATACTATCTCAAACAGGTTGGTATAGGGTTTTCTTTATTGCAAACGGTATCAAACGAGCAAACAGTACACCTGATGGTAAGTGTTGCTGCCGCTCATGGACCTTTGCTAGGCCGCTGCCTACCGCGAAGAAAGTAAAGGGAGTGTGAATGCGTGCAATGAGGTTTAGATACTAAAGTCATCACCAAAACCCACCACAGCCTAACACATTCAGAAACTTAGGCTTCCGGCTCTCTCATTCACCGAACTAAGTGCAGTAACAAATTGCTACTATTCGGACGTCGATTTTCTGCTCAGTGTGGTACTACCCAGAACGGACCGGCGCGCAGCTGTAAACAACTTTTAGCGTGGTCCTACCACTATGAAAAGACGTCTCACAGCTGGGCTCGAACTTCCTCCACAATAGGAGGGAAATTGATCTTACTGTACCATGTTAGACAGTTTGTTATAGGGTTTTATTTCGAGTTTATCTTCTCTTACATCTCTGTTATATGCGTATTATATCCCTTAGTCGTCTTTTACAACATCCACGAGCAAGATAGGGAGTGGTGAATTGTATTCTTACTCCGTCCGTCCGTCCACATAGATACACCATATTTAACTATGCAAATAAAATACAACAACAATGTAACTAAAATGTCACCGCCCACAGTTCTATTTATATCCGTTCTTATTTGAACGTGGGAATGGATAAGCGCTTAGAATATTTACATATTTGATGATGCGAAGACGAAAATGCTATTAAAGGTTAATTTTTAAACAGCTTTAACAATATCACCTTGCGGTGAAAAGAATGAAAGAATAATGTTTTGAAATAAAACTAATTTAACGACAAGAGAAAATCCTTTCGTGAACATGAACGCTGAAAGTTAAAAACGATAGAAAAAAAAAACAATTCAATACAAACGCAATCAAATCGGTAACCTGTTTACCGTATGGTTACCTTTTCTCCATGGCTGTTATAATAGATGACTATAGGATATGGATATAACATCTATGAATGAGAAAGAAAATTCTGAATACACTAGAAACTCGATTATCCGGACTACCAATCGCGACCTTATTGTAACAAATCGAATTTATGCAAGCATGAACGTGTCTGAAATGCAATGTTCTGCTCGCGCCCCGCGCGATAGCTGCCCCACGCGTTTTATTGTTATCTTAGGAATTATTACACCGTTGTGAGGTGCATGCTTTGCGGGATATGTATTCGTCTTTTAATAAACGCATAAAATTATTCACATTCTATATATGCACAAAATCGAAGGAGGTTTTTCATACATTCGATTATCCGAATGCCTACCGACAACAATTAGTCTGGTTAATCGAGTTTCTACTGTAATACTATACTGACCCGTCTGACCAGCGTGCTTTGGTTGATAAATTTCCTTCCTAGTGAGAAGGAGGCCCAAGCTAATCGGTGGAAAATACATGAGCTGACATGATGACGAAGATTATGAATACTTAAACATCAGAGATTAACTTTAGACAGTATACGGGTCCTTAAAATGTAGTCCAAACAAACTTTCAAGACCTGTGTGCCTACTCTTGAATCTCGATTCCAATCCTAAATCCAATTGCAGCTCGAATTTGAGCAATTTGGTACTCTTGAAAGCGATACTAGCGCACGACTAGAATGAAATTCAGTAAATTTTTTTTAAACTAAATTAATTCGACTCTCATCGATTAAGTCAAATATTTGCTACTCCAGACGTGATTTTGACGTAGTTTAAAATCGTTAATGTTGCACAATTTCAAGAAAGCCTCTTTGTGGTGATCGAGCTTAGTAATGTTATTAATTTAATGTAATAAAATATGTCACATTTGGTGGCAATAACAACGGCAAATGCGAAGAATTCATTCTAGATTTTGTTTAAGAGTAGGTATCAAATATAAGTTTGGTGAGATTGGAATTGAATCGGATTCGAAATTAGAATTGATTTCAAGAGTAGGCCCACTGGATTGTACAGGCATTATCGTGTATCAAATAATTCGTAAATTTGCAGAGGGATTCCTGTATAAAGTTGCAGCAAGTTTGCGATCTGGTAGAGGACTGTGATGATGGAAGCGATGAGAACCAGAGCTGTGGTAAGTGCTTTTAGCTTTTATCATTCAGCCTTGTGTGTCGATTTAGTCATCGACAAGTAAATTATCCTATTATTTTTGGGGTGGGCTACGGTCAGCGCACCCGCTGCCTGGCTCCGTCTGGGGCGACAAAGGGGTGGCGCGCGGCCCCGTAACCCACCCAAATAGCACGTTGCCTTCGTCGTTGAGCTGACCACCGGTGCAGAGTTCCTTGACTTCAGTGATCGACCCGAAAGTAAATTATCCCTAGAATTGTTTATTTACAGGGACGGCCGCGGATGATAAGGAATTGGTACCAGTGGTGGACCAAAGGCGATATTGTGGGAGCACGGTGGGTTATAGGGTCGTACACCGACCTTCAGTCGCCTCGGACGGAATAGCCGCCTCAACCTCATATTAATTTCGGACTATAAATAAATATTAAAGAATTGCTCCTTTAAGGATATTAAATTTGACCACTGAGGTCAAGGAACTCTGCACCGGTGGTCGACCCAACGACGAAGGCGACTTGCTATACGGGTGGGTTACGGGTGTGCGTGCTTACGCCCCTCTGTCACCCCGGACGGAGTGGTGCGAGGAGAGCGCCGAACGTAACCCCAGCCAAAAAAAAAAGATATTAAATATTTAATTTTTTTTTTACAGATAAAATGCCATATGGTTCTTACTGCAACTTCGAACTGGATACCTGTGGTTTTGAGAATGTCCTGGAAGCACAGTACGTATTTACTCATCTTAATTTTCCTATATACTTCTATTAGGCTCAAGTAAACCTTCACATTCCTCGTGAGGTTAAGTGTAGGAAACACAACGTCGCAACAATTCTCATGGATTTGAAATAAAACAATTTTTACAGATTTTGTCGCTTGTTTTTGATTCCACTCTGTGAGTTTTTTTACCAGAGCTTTGTAAATGTGGCTGCGTTTCGATCCGGTGGTATATTATATTTATTAGGCTTAAATTAATAAATTATTATAATATTATAATTACCATAAATTTTATGTTTAATAATTACTACCATAAACAATTTATTTTTTTCATAAAGAATCATTTTCTTTTTGCCAATAAAATTGCATCAAAATTGTGGGTCAAAATTTAATAACTAATTCTGTAGTCGGTAGATAGACAAAGATTTATATCTCTGTTGTAACAATGACTTCAACGTCAACTTAGCCCGCCCGTGACCATGAAGTGTTCATGGTGTGAAAAGTGTTCGAAACGTCGGGAAATTAAAAATCAAATACATACGCGATAAAATTCATAAAAATAGTTTTATTGCAAATGTATAATACTTATGTAAACATTAGAAATCATTAATTCTCATGAGTGATGAAAAGCTGACTAAGGCAACAGCGAAGTGGTTAGCGTTTACCTGTGAAACGTGATTGTACTAAGGACGTTCGATGATCATCGATATTTAAAGCAAAAACATCGATATTGCTATACGAAAAATATCGTAACATCGATGTTAACGGTATTGATCATCCATGTTAACTCACGGCCTCATGTAAGACCGATAAAAGAACCATTATCAAAATTACTTTCCCTTCAGTTAGTTGATAAAAAATATTGGAATCATTTGGAATATGTAATAATTTGTTCTGTTTCTTAATACATTACGAATGATTTCACTGTATTTTATTTCTTTTTCCATTATTAATACAAATAACATCGATGTTATTCAAGATCGACGTTCGGTTTTCGATAAATATCGAACATCGATGTTGGGCTTTCGATTATGATATCGATGTTTTTCTAATATCGATCATCCCTAGATTGTAGCCTATTCTTCCTATATGAGAGACCTGAAAATATCTAATAAAATATATAGGTTAAGCGATGGATATACCGTACCAATCGTGACAGTTGTTTTCTTTTATCCTTAATAAACCTGCAATCCATGCCATGATAGATCTGCATCCGGCTCCATTCTGATTGATACCATACACTTTCGATATTGAGTACAAAAAAAACTACACAACTATAAGTAAAGTTTATTTATTATTAGTTATGTATCGCAGTTGCCGTATAGCTTCCTTCTGTTAATTTACATAGCAATTAGAAGTAGAGTTTGAAAGTAAGCAAAAAGAGTCTGTCGAATCGTACACAATGGTATTGTCATTTTTGTTAAGACAGATCTCCCTATTAATAAGAAATCTTTGTCTCAACAACTAATGGACATATATTGCAGAGACACTCAAAGAATTGTCCTAATTAGTATTTGAACCCACGAAACACGTCACGAGAGATCCAAGCTTAAAGCATGGAGTGGTTTATATTTAATTTTATAATTTAAAATTGCGATTTATCAATCAATTGAAAACACATTAATCTTCCCAGATCCATCCTGAAATGGTCTCGTCATAACGGTCCAACTCCAACAGACAAGACTGGTCCAAATTACGACCATACTTGCGGTCCAACGGTACCACATACTACAGTTGTGGTACCACCTCTATTTCCTCCTCATATGAATTACTCGATTGCTCAATGTGTTGGATACTACTTTTTCGTAAACATGAATGTAACTGGACCGAATCACGAGAAGCCAGATTTCGCATCTACTGCTGTGATGAGAACGGTGACATTCAACCCACCACCGAAAGTCCACGGGAATATCACATCAAGATATTACAATTGCTGTATTGTAAGTAACTTTTTGAAGTGAACCTTTATGTGTGACAAAATTTTTTATGTGACGCTATTTTCGCGAGGAATAACACAAAATGTAGCATTATCTTTTTTTTTTGGGACTAATCCCACCACACATTCCCACCACTATAACTCCTGTAAGCCAGGATCCACAATTGTCTCCGTATAAGACACTGAGGTTTGACCCTCAGGAACTCCCGGGAATCGCTTTTAATTGTCTTGGGTCCCGCAACAAATTTAATTAGAAAAGAAAAACAGGAGGAGTTGGAAAGATTCCACTTCCCTCCTATGCAAAGCGGGAGACATGAAGCAAAGTTGGCTAATAAGCCAGTAAATAAGAATTTGTACAACTACGTGAAATGCAACGGTACAGCACCACGGATTGGACAAAGCTTAATGGACCTATTTGTGAGCTTTAGGTTTGGTTACAGTAATAGGTATGGCAAAAGCGTCTGAACGCACGGAAATTTTCTCGAGTTGCTACAATATCCGAATAGTATATTACCCCAGACGTGACATGCACATTGTCTAACATGAGGTCCCGCTCGTTGCAATGTAGCATTATCGTCATCATTTAGTCCTCTTCTAGACGTAGGCCTTCCTTATGTTTGGCCACAAAGTGCGGTCCAGTGCCACCTGCATCCAACGACACCCAGCAACTTTCACCAAGTCCTTGGTCCACCTAGTTGGGTCACACACTACGTCGTCTGATACGTGGTCGTCACTCGAGAACCTTTCTACCCCAGCGGTTGTCGGTTTGCCGAACAATGTGCCCTGCCCATTACCACTTCAGCCTGCTAATTAAAAATTTATATAAAAATAAAGACTTTAAAACAATGCGGTGATTCAAATACGCATTATTGATGATAACACAAAAAGTGTCGTAAAGAACGACAAAGATTTATAGTATGCATATAACATATCATCATCATCGCAGCCCACATATGTCCCACAGTTGGGCTCGGGCGTCCTCCACAATGGGAGGGAATTTGACTGCAAGATCAACTGAACAAGTTGATCTACTATACAGGTTGGTATATAGAGCTTCATTTCGAGTTTCCTTTTCTTGAACAGATGTTATGTGCATTAGGGATGGGCGATCTTTCTGAAAAAGATCGATTCTTGAATCGATTCGAATTGTCGTCCAAAGAATCGATTCACAAGAAATTTGAGGTCTGAAGCATCGGTGCCCGATTAATCGATCTGTTAATCTTTTCTTTTGGACGTGCTTGTGATGACCTTTTTTTTAAATCTGGTAAATATGCGCTTTTTTTTTTAAGAAATCTGAATGTGTTATTATCTATGTGAGTGGGCAGAAAAAAAAACGAATGACAATTCTCTAGGGTAAAGAAACGATTCACTGAATCGATTCAATGCGTTGTATCGATTTATAAAATCGATTTTTTGGACCTGAAAAATCGATTCTTCGATTAATCGATCTTAGATCGCCATCCCTAATGTGTATATTATATCTCTTAGACGTCTTTTACGACATCCACGAGCAAGATAGGGAGTGGTGAATTGTATGCTTACTCTGTCACCACATGAACAAGCTCAAATCTATGCAATAGAAGCTACAGCGCGTCAGAAGGATTGGAATATTCAAATGTATTAACAAGATCCATAAATTTAGATTTACCCCTAATGCCAATACTACAGCATTAATGCTTTGGGTCATTTTAGGTAACAGTCTTAGTTGTTACCTAAATGTTTGGCTCTGTTTGTCAAAACAGGCATAAGAAATAAATACAGAATTTTCTAACTGTTCATTTTTGGACAGTATTACGGCGTTCTTTAACCTATGTCCTATTCGCAGATACGCTTCTACTACCAACAAAACGGTCGCAACTATGGTTCCTTAAGCTTAAACGTAGTGGAACTGACCAACAGGGGAAACATCACCACCTCGCTCTGGTTTTCAACCAAAGACAAGGGTGAGAATTGGTACAGGGCGTCTATAATACTTCCTAATATCACTAGAAGGTAAGTTTTTAACTATTTTGTCATCATTTTTATATTAAATATAGAAGGGGAAATGCACCAAACTCTCACTGTTGATCAAAATACGCCATACCTCAAGAGTGAAAGGAATAAAACTCCGAATCAAGCTGGAATAGGTATATCCTGAAGGTCGTCCTGAGGATTGACAGTTCTACAGCAAATTACAAATTGTATTTCTGGAGATTGCTCATCACTTAGAAATAAGAAGATTGCTTATATTCTATTCCATTATAATCCTATCTCGTATTCTTTCTTTCCTTGATGGCGGTATTTAATTAACTGTGGGTAAGTGACTATAATCCTTGCTAGCCTCCATTTCAAAATACAAAAAGGAGCACCCGCCATATGTCACCTCGTCGCCATCATCTCAGCTCATAGACGGCCCACTCCTCCAAATTAGGAGGGAAATTGACTTTACTATACCATGCTCGTCCGACAGATTAGTATTGTGTTTTATTTCGAGTATTCCTTTTCTTGTATAGATATTATATGCGTATGATATCCCTTAGTTGTATTTTACGATTTCCACGGGCAAGATAGGCGGCGGTGAAAAGTATTATTATTCCATCACCACGCGGTAAATAGAAAAATAATCTTTACGCTTGACAGGTGGTTAACTATTGAAATTAGTGTTATTTCCGAAATCAATTGTCCAGAAGACTGTTATCATTTCCCTTATGATTCCTCAGCAGATTTTTATGATTCGCATGAGCAAGGAAGAGTTGATGTTACATCGTATTTTTAACCCATCAATATAGCAGGAGCTATGCACGTTTCCAAAAGGATTCTTGTATTGACCTCTTTTTTATGGTAGGCCAGAATCTAGACACACCCTGTTCAATCCATCAAACGCGATGGCAGGGCGGCATTCAGCCCCCATAACATGCCGTATCACACCCTCATTGCCATTAAACTAACCATTAGTACCCTTTTTCTGATCTCAATGGCCAGCCCGGCGGGTAACCGTACCTGTTGATGCCTCACCTAAGGCTGTATTTATCTTGTAGCGCAGCGGCAGAAAGTATAGATAAATCGTTGTCGCGGTGAATGTACTTAACTGAGTATTATGTTTCTCGTATGTTGAAGGAGTAAATATACAATTCACCACCCCATCTCTTACTTGTTAAAGACGACTTATGGATATTACATGCAGAATACCTATGTAAGAAAAGGAAAACCCGACATCAAAGCTTTATGCCAATGTCTGGCCAGCGCGGTACAGAAAGTTAATTTTTCTGCCATTGTGGAGGTGGCCCGAGCCTAACAATGGAACTTGGACTAAAATGGTGCTGATGAAGTGTTCCTGCAATTTAGGAGTCTTTAGTGAACATGGGCTGATGCCCTGATCGAAATTTAAGTCTTTACTGAACATGGGCATTAGAATATTAATAAACCAATTAATAAAATAAGTTTATTAATTCTAGACTCTAATCTTTTCATCCGTTTCAGGTATTACTTGGAATTTAAAACACGTCGTGGAATGCGTATCTACTCCGACTCGGCTATAGATGACTTCTCCATGGCACCGGAATGTTTTGGACTGAACATCGACCAGAAAGAGCTTGGGGCTTATAATTATTATGATCCTGTCTTTGAAGAAAAGACCACTCCTCACGAAGCATTCGCAGACAGGACATGTGAGTGTCTATTATTTTAATTACTTTTTGGTGCATTTGACAATAATTGTCGTTGTATGGTAGTGTTTATGAATACTGGCAACTCTTACATTACTTAAAGGTATCATAAAAGACGACTGACGTCGTCCTGAGCCAACTCCATCTGCTGTCATCTGGTTATTTGGTTAATAATTACATTCTCAAGGAGGCAGACATCATAAAACTTTTGTCAAAACTTTTACAATATATGCTATGTAAGAGAGTAACCAACGGAACCCTAAGACTTTTACAATTTCATCGGACCACCTTGCAGTAGGAATGTCCATTTTTTTAAAACCTAATAGAAAAGTTTAATCGAAATTTCATCTTGTTATCGTGATATTGTAAAGCCTTCGATTTCGGACTAGCGTCGATTTGAAATAGCAACCAAAGAAGACCTTTTAATATAACATACGGCACTTATAACAATCCAGTTAATTTATAATAAGTCAGTCAATTTATAGCACATCGGTAAATTTATAGTCGGCAATTTATAACAACATAGACAATTTATAACAACTCATTAGATTTATAACAAGACAGTCGATTTGTAAAAAATCAGTAAATGTTTAGCAAGTCGATCAATTTATAACAACTCCGTAATATAGCAAGTCGGTCAATTTATAAAAAGTCAGCCAATTTATAACAACTCAGTAAAATAGCAAGTCGGACAATTTATAACAAAAGAGTCAATTTATAGCAAGTTGTTCAATTTATAATAAGTCAGTCAAGTTAAAATTAATCAGTCAGGTAATTACAATTCAGTTATAATATTTCGTAGTTTATCGCTTCACAACATGCGGTGCCACTGGTCGCTTCGGGCCGAATCAAACGATGTGTGACGCCGCCTACAACAACACTTCAGTATCTGTGACCGTGGTGCAGAGTCCCCCCTATCAAGGGATTCAGGTGTGGGAGGTGCCTGTTGAAGGATTATATACGTAAGTAAAATCTCGTTCAAAGTTCTACTGCAGTCAATTTGAAATGTCCAAATTAAGACGCTTATACAAAAGAAGAAATATGAAGGACTTGATTGTTTCAATTCTTCTTCGACACAAAAACATAAAAGATATTTCTATTTCAGTTTATAGGCTTTGAAGCCAACCGATGAGCCCGAAACCGTTTTATGGTTAAAATGGTTTTAGACCATTAACACATTAACAGTGCATTAGGTTCAGGTAGGTGGTGCTGCCCTAAATATCAAGCCACATTTCGTAGCAGGTTTCACCCATTTCATCTGGAAACGTTATGGTCTTCAACTGTACATTTCTAGGAATCATTTATGGATGGAATGTTTCCGGAAAGCTATGACATGTCTTTTTTTAAACGAGGTTTAAGAAGAGTATTTTCTTCACGGTAGGCAGCGGCTTAGCCGTGGCCCTGGTATTGCAAAGTAACATTTGGGGCACTTACCATTAAGTATGCTGCTTGCTCGTTTCCAACCATCAGCTAACGGAAATCTGTTTACATTTTTATTTTTATTTGTATGTCTGTTGGGTCAGCTTGTAATTTAACCAAAGTCGCTTGTGACATCTGGTCCAGTTATAATCTTTTAGACTATATAATATTTGAAAAATATATATAAATTACTAGCAACCCGCCTTCGCTTCGCTTCGGTTTCGGTCGCCTTATCCACGTAGTTCCCGTACTCGTGGTAATACCGGGGTAAAATATAGCCTATGTTACTCCCTGATATTATAGTTTTCCATTGGTGAAAAATTTCTGAAATCGGTTCGGTGCTTTAAGCCTGAAAGCGTAACAAACAAACAAACTTTCTTTCGGATTTATAATATTAGTAAGCATTATTCGCTGACCCAACAGATGTGGTTCTGTTCAAATAAAATAATAGGAATTCTCCTTAAAATCGACAGCAGCGCCGTCTACCCGATCTTATTGTGAATCTAAACCACTCTCGAATCCACTTGAACACACACAAAGAATTTCATCAACATCGGTCCAGCTGCTTAGGAGGAGTTTAGTCTCATACACACGTACACAAGAAATTTATATATAAAGACTAGCTGACCCAACAGACGCTGTTCTGTTCAAATACAATAAGAGGAATTCTCCTTAAAATCAACAGCAGCGCCACCTACCAGATCCAATGGTGAATCTAAACCATTCTCCAATCACTTGGAACACACAAAAAAAAAATCATCAACATTAGTCCAGCCGTTTAGGAGGAGTTCAGTGACATACACACACACACACATACGTACACAAGAAATATATATATAAATAAAGAGAACAACGATAGTTGTTCGAAGGGCACTATACTTTAGCTAATATTTACTAAACACGTTGCATACAATTTTAAATAAAAGGAGCCAAAAAATAATAAAAATAAGCTATACCCACTGAAAATCATGTCAAATTTCCTCAATGGCGTTCTGATTTGAGGATACAACAAAAGTTTCTAAGGAACATGTTAATACATTATTTTATTTCTCTATCGATGCTACTTTAATATAGATAACAAAAGTATTCTATACTGTTTGTATATCAGGATAATAGCTACAGGCGCGAGTGGAGGTCTAGGATCAGCTTGGACGGGGGTGTCGCATGCTGTGAGCGTCCGCGCCCTGGTGGAGCTACACAAGTCTGAAAGGATCTACGTATTGGTGGGACAACAAGGTCTTAACGCATGTAAAAAGGTAAGACTGAAGGTAGCATTATCATAATCTACGCAGATAGCATAAACTAAATTTTTAACTACTAAATATAATTTGTGTATTTTAATTATATGTTTTCGCGTTATGATGGAGTAAGAATACCGTTCCTCACAATATTACCCGTGGATGTCGTTAAAGACGACTAATGGATATAATACGCATATAATATCTATGCAAGAGAAGGAAAACTCGAAATAAAATCCTATACCAACCTGTTTAACCAGCATGTTATAATATGGTCAATTTCCCTTCTATTGTGGAGGAGGCTCGAGCCCAACAGTGGGACTTATATGCGCTGAAATGGTGACGATGGATTATATATCTTTAAAAAAAACCTGACAGTCTACAATCATCTTTGTGGCGATGGGATAAAATACAATTATCACCACTTATTTGCTCCTGGAAGTCCTAAAAATCAGCTAACAGTGACTAGTGGCAATTACAAAGTGATCAATATCTAGAAGTAAATACGTGAAGCAAAAACTTTGTACCCCTTTTTACGAAAAATACGCGCACGGACAAATATGAAATTTGGCACAGTTGAAGAATATATCGAGAAGTGCAGAAAACTAAAATTTAATATAATAATGGATTAAAAATACATTAAATTCATTAAAAAAGGCATTACGCATACTAAAATCGCTACACACACACGCGTTTGTGTGAGTGTGTTGCGTAGCAACTTTTATACGCTTTTTTTTGTTTACGGTTAAAATCTCTGGTCGAACTGAATGTCAAACAATCATAATAATGATCACAATGTCTAATAGAGATTTGTGCTTATATATTAGTTGTTAGTGAAATACAGCTTGCTCAATTTACAATTATACATAAATAAAATTAATGAAAAATGTGTAGCAGAAAAATTAATTAAAATGAACTATGGCCGAATTTCGACCACACGTCGTGTCGACCACTAGTCCTAGGAAATGTACAACACTCTTCACTGCGATCGCCAATACGCCTCTCAAATGTTTAAGTTCAATCCTACTATCCTACTAATTCCTATTAATATTATAAATGTGATAATTTATAAAGAAATTTGGATATTTTGATGCTTGTTACTCGATCACGCTTGCACAATGGTTGCACAAATTTCGATAAAAATTGTCACATGTTTCAAGCATTAACACATAGGGTACTTTTTATTCCTGTAGTATATGGGATATTAATTCAATTTATTTTTTTTTACTTAATCAAACACGTTATATTTTACGCGGGCAAAAGTTAGTACATCATACGCTATTTGCATTTTGTAAATATTTTGACAATTGGAATTTAATAAATTTTATATATAAATAGTAAACATTTGCGTGGTAGAAGAAGAACAAGAAATTGTGTTTAAATGTACCAAAAAAAGTTTAAATTAAAAAAAAAGTACAATTTTTGGACATTAATATCTATAATAATATATAATTGTTAAGGCTGTTTATAAAATTTAGGATATAAATTTATCTAGATGGATTCAGATCCATACCGGGATGCAGGTGGCACAGGCATTAGTCTAACAGTGGGCGTCTACAGGCTGATGAATGGATGGAAGTTTATCTAGAGAGGCTGCCACCGAGCCGACCACGGATAGTCTACCAGTGGACAGACCAATGGCGATGGGTAAAGAATATAGTAGGTTATGATGCCGCGTACTTCGAACAGAACGGATGGCGTGCATCCAAATTATATAGCCTGCCACAAAGAACCTTAGTCAAGTAACTCGAAAGGATTCGTGTCTGTAAAAATGGTGCGGCTCGCCAGTTCTCTTCTCTTGAACTTGGCTTGATACGCTACCGCGTGTCTAGATAGAATATTACTAACCAATACTTGATATTCCGCAGACATTATCAGCTCAAGAAAGTCACGAGTGCTCCCGCCGTCAGTGGAACTCATCGATAATCTTCACCAGCAAGACCCATGAGGTGCGCAACACCACCGTCTCTGACGGAGGAGGAGGTGGCGGTGGAGCTACTTATGTCTTCTTGGTGAGTACATAAACAAATGTAAATCTACCAAATATGTCCAAAAGTCAACCTCGTTAAGATGACGGATGGCTTTATGAAATTCTCTTTTGTTTCTAAATTTACCTGTAATGTAAATAAAACTATTTTACGGTATTTATCGCGGTTATATTTGATTTTTTGATTGCCCGGCGTTTTGAACACTTTCCAGAGTTCGTGGTCATGGACCATGGGCGGAATAAGATGTCTCACGTCCAACAAATCATTGTTATTACAGAGATTTATAATTATCTTCACGCCACAGAAATTAGTTATTATTTGCCAGTACAAGAAGAAGTTTTTCTACTTGCATTGGCAATAAATTTGTACAAAAATGTGGTTCAGAATTTTAGACGTAAGACATCTTAGTCCGTACATGACCATAAATGCTGTCAAGTGTTCCAGACATCGGGCAGTCAAAAATCAAATACAAATGTGATTAAATCCGTAAAATAGATTTATTTACAATGTGTAATTCTCGTGTAAACATCAGAAATCATTGTTACCTGTAATGATCCCTAAATGATGTGTTATTCTTCTAGATGGATAAAGAAGGACAAGCGATACCTCTGATAGTGGCTGGTGGTGGAGGCGGTATATCAGTGGGTAGCTTCCGCGATGACGGCTCACAGTATGCAAGGGCGCTTACCAACGCCACGGCAGAATCAGGCTACATGTACGGGCAACCGGGGAAAACATCTGGTGAAGATCTTTATATTTTTAGAATTATCGTATCAGTCAAGGCAAAGCATTGCTCATGGTGTGGTAATGGGTGACAACTATCGATCCCGTGGGAGTCAACAAATGGTCAAGGGAAAACTAAGGGAGTTGGCAGCAACACTGTCCTGGGAATTGATAACTGTGAATCCAATCGACAACCTGCCTGTCAGTCGTAACGATTGGGTCTTCCTTGCTCCTAGTGAGATCTATGTTTAACCGTGAAAGCTTCATAAGCTGAAGGATGGATAGACTTTGCCCTACTTGTTTTTTTTAACAGCCATTATGTATCTTTAACAGAAGGAAAATTTTGGATTCCATAGAAAGTAGTGATCTAAAAAAAACTTTTGCGCATGAGTTTTACTTAATATATTCTGATTATTTACGCACATGTATAAAAAATAAATGTGAATTCAAATCGATAGTATTTTCTTTTTAAGAAATTAGAGCGATTTGAACTTTTTTGATTTTTGCGCCCAATGAATGCCGGTTTTTGCGCGCTATGGATGTAGAAAGACAGGTAAGGGCGTGTAGTAGTATTTATTCCATTGCTCGTTGTGTACGACAGTATGTATTTAAATATTACAGAAAAATAACGTGTTTCATATCTCTTTCGCTGTATCGACCTGTAAAAAAGGGCTACGAAAAGTTGCAAACGAGACGCTGACTTGTTTTGCTATATTTGCGACGAATTTATTAAAGTGAGAGAGATAAAGTATGATTTAAATACAAATTTAAAGATTTACGAGACGTATCAAGCTTAATTAAACCTACCTGTTCAGAATCAAAACAAAAAATGGGCTCTACACGTGACATGTAACTCTTGCGGATACAATCTAGAAGATGAGTTTATTTTCTATTCTTGTTTAATTATCTATTTTATAATAACATAAATTAGTTTAAGTATATATGTTACGTTTTATTGTAGGCTAGTACCGAGCTGATAAAAGAGCAATGAAGTTGGCAGCGTGAAGAATTTAGACGGAATCTAGTGACAATCACACAGACCGTTATTTTTGCATTGTGAATACACTTAGAGGCAACGAAAATAATTTAAAAAAATGTAAAGAATTTAGAGAACATCTTATCCTGATCTACCATTGACATAAGCTCCAATACCACATACAAAAGAAAATCCTGTACCTTCTTCGCTTTTGTTGGATAATCAACTATATACTCTCTCAAGGCAGACATCAATCACTGAGTTCATTTGTATCCGAACAGTCCGAATTCGTTGTTGAATCTGAACCAGAAATACCACTCTTCAACTACTCTAAAGGCCTCAATGACTTAAGAAATTTCAATGATTGAAGAATAAGTCTCTTCAATCATTGAGAATTTACCAAAAAGAAACGCTTCTATCAAGATATAATGTGATAAATTTGGGAGCCGTTGGCAAAACCAGTTTACTGAAAGCATGGAGACTGTATTTGGGGGTTAATAAGAGAAACGTCTACTAAACATGACAGGAAAAGTAAAACTGTTGTTATTTAAACATTTTAACTCCATTTTCAAACTTCTATCGTAAGAAAAAAATCATAAACGGATGCTCGGTAACTTTAAGAAATCTCTATGTCATTTTTTTTATGTATTTTCCTTAGAATTATAACGTATAGAAGGATAGTGTCAATACTTCGAACTTTCAAAATTTGAATCTAAAAATACTAATGGCGCGCAGACGTCACACGTAAACCACTATACAAATTATGAAATCAAATTTTATTTTTATTAACATAAATCGTCGAAATACTTTTAAAAGTAATGTTAAAAACCTTTTTAAGTTTTTCAAATGTGTTGTGACACCATTTGAATGCACAAACCGTCATCATTATCAAGTTATTTTTTAAGAGTTGCGTACATATGTGCAGTACAATGACTTGTACATTACGGAACGGTTCCGGCGTAAGCTCCATTAGGCTACAATTGAAATGCCTCACTTTTTGTGCGTGAACTTACCTTCTATACGTTATTATTCTAAGGTATTTTCATTGTTTTTAATTATGCCATTTTTTACTCATAAAAGCAAATTCAGAACTATATTTTGTTCATACTCTTATGATCCATGCGCAAAAATGCTGTAAACCGGTGTTATATGTTTGACTGAAGAATTAGTACGTTGACGTGGTAATGGGCAGGTCACATCGGTCGTGGATTCGACAATTGTTAGTGAAGAAAGGTTTTTGAGTAGCGACGGTTGGATGCAATTGGCATAGGAATGTTCTAAGTGGCATTCTCGTGCGGAGACCTATGTCCAACAGAGGACGACTAAAACCTGATAGATGGAGGGATGAATTGTATGTTTTTAAAGTCCCTTGCAAAACAAGAATTGTTTTCTAAGTAGAGGTGATTGTCTTTAATGAGGAAAGAAAAGTAGACTATAAACCCTGTGCGAGTCCAACTGGCCAGCTTTGGAATTTAAAACTAATTGACATATTAAGATCGAAGCACTGACTCAACTATATCATCATTATCATCATCACAGCTTATATACGTTCCACTACTGGACTCGAGCCCTCACCACAATGGGATTGAAATTGACCTACAATACCACAATGGTCGACGGGTTGATATAGGGTTTTATGTCGAGTTTCCCATCTCTTTTATAGATAGTTATGCAATAATTCCTTGCTCGTCTTTTACGAGACCCACGGATAAGTAAGTGGTGAATGATGTCCTTACTCCGTCACCGCACGGGAAAAAGAAAATTAAATAAATTAACTATATATGCAGGCAAGAACTTCGTGTATCTATAGAATATATGATATCAGCCAATACCGTTCTTTTAATTGCTAGATGCTCCTAAAAAATGCATTTAATTTACGGATTTTAATCACGTTTGTAACTTTGTACCTGATTTCACGGTGGGACAATTCTACCATAAGCGCTGAAAATTCTTCAAAACGTCCGGCAAGTAAAAATCTACTACAAATGGGATAAAATACGTAAAATTAGCATTAAAAGTCCCACTACTGGACTCGAGCCTCCCGCAATTGAAGGGAAATTGAATAGTATTATTTACGTGTATTTTTACGTAAATATCAGAAATAATTAAATTTCTTATGTTACACAGGGGCTGGAGGCGGTTGGTTAGCTCGATCAGGTCCATCAACACCTGGCTTTGAACTGGTCCGTGGTGCAGCCTTACATGAAGGTGGTGCAGGTGGATCAGCTTGTGCTGGTGGGGCACATGGTGGTTTTGGTGGAGGCGGGGGAGGTTGTCTCCGAGGTGGCGGTGGAGGTGGATGGATCGGTAAGTTGATATGATAGTGAAGCACCAGATATTTGAAGATAATAATGAACAATATCATACTGTGTGATGGCTAGTATACTTGCAACCCTTACATTATTCGTGAATGTTGTAAAAGACTACCGAGTGTATGTGTGACTAAAAAAAAGAGCGTGCGTACAAAGTACGCGTGTCAAAAGTGAAATTTCATTGGTGCCACGTTTTTTTTTTTTTAATAAAAATGCATCAACAGTCAATACGCTTGCTTTATATTAAATCTTTCTAATACGCAGTCGCAAACACATGTATTTTTTTTTTATATTGAAACCAGTGGCAAACGAGCAAACAGTGCACCTGATGGTAAGTGTTGCTGGCGCTCATGGACCTTTAACAGGGTCGCTGCCTACCGCGAAGAAAGTGAAGGGAGTGTAAATGCGTGCATTGAGGCTCAGTGATACCAAAGGCACTACCATAACCTTCCACACGCAAACACCCTCAGAAAGTTGGGCTTCCGGCTCTCTCGTTCATCGAACGAAGCGCAGTAACAAATACTACTCAGACGTCGATTTTCTGCGAGAGCGTGGTACTACCCCGGACGGACCGGCCCGCGGCTGTAGACAGATAACTGTCGACAGTGTGGTCCTACCACTAGGTAATTAAACACATACTAACATAAACAAGTAGAACGCTCGGAACTGGAGCAAGATATAGATATACTGACTATCTCACTACACAGGAGCATACATATGGATAATGTAGATGCTAGTGGGGACGCTATGAAACATGGCACAAAGAGGAGACCGAGAACGTTAATGTGTTGTCTCATTCTCTCGCCCGCTGAATCCTATACATTTATGTGTTTGTGTCTCTGTGGACTCTCTTTTTCGTTTCATCAAGTTTGAAATCACGATTGTAAAGAAGTTTCATTTGAAAAATTTGAGCCAACGCCTTCTGATACCTTTTGGTCAACGATTGCTTTCTCTAGTAGAGTTGACGTCAAGGCCTGATGTCAAGACCTGACGTTAAGGCGTCCAATCATAAAACTATTGCTAAAAATATTTTAAATATGGTAAAGGAGTACGTATTGGAATTAGAACTGCATGATGTGCTTCGTGCTAATTGCTAACATTATATAATTAAATATATTTTCTTTGCAGGTGGTGATACAGTGGAAGGGGGTGGTCTTCATGGTGGTGGAGGATGGTCATATGTTTCTGTATCCAAGGTTATACGAGACTACAGTTTCGCTACAGTACTGCCAAGGACAGGACCTGGAGAATTACTCATCATACCAGCTATTCACGTAAGTTAATCGGCAAACATCTTCTAGTAGATGCTGCTAATTGTTATCTAGTTGAAACCATAAAGGGAATGACTCGTTTGGGATACTCTCGTGGTGACAGAGTAAGAGTACAATTCCCTACTACGCTATCCTGGCTTTGGGTACTGCAAAAGAAGATATGCGTATTATCTATGCAAGAGAAGGAAAACTTGAATCGCTGACCAGCGTGATGCAGTAGAATGTTTTTCTTCTTATTGTCGAGGAGGCTCCAGCCCAGGTATTGGACATAAATGAGCTGAGATGATGAATACCAACAATACCACGTTTCATGTGGTAAATGATTGAGTCGAAGGCGCAAATCCTTACGGTAGGTAACGACCTGACTGTACCCACGGGATTACAGAAGTATATGAGGAGTAGTTACCACTTACCATCAGCTGGACTGCTTGCTATAAAAAAAGCAATAAAAAAATCATTCATAAACTCCTGATCAGATCAAATTTATGTCGCTGAAGTATCTTATTAGACAAAACAAAAATGATTTTTTATTTTGGGGTGGGCTTGACCAGCGCACCCGTTACCCAGCTCCGTCCGGGGAGTGGCGCGCGGCCCCATAACCCACCATAGCACGTCGCCTTCGTCGTTCCTTGTCCTCCATGGTAAAACAAGAATCATGAAAGTTGACGGCATGATCGTATAACATATATAGAAAAAATCAAATTGTCTCTTTTTAGAGGTCCGTTAATAAGAATGTTAACTTACTCGCAAAGAATACAGGAACGGAGCCGACGGTACTTAAAGCTCCAAGTAAAGAATATTCCTGAAGATGGGCACTGTGTCCCAAAAATTGGTGCGGTGTGAAATTTTTTATGTCCGTGTGGTGACGGAATAAGAATACAATTCACGACCTCCTTTTAATGGGTGTCGTAAAGGACTAAGGGATGATGACCTATGCAAAAGAAGGGAAACTCAGAAAGAAACCCTATAATAATCCATCACATTCCCACCACTGTAACTCCTGTTAGTCAGAATCCATAATGGTCCCCGTACTGAGGTTTGACCCTCGGAAAGTCACAAGGAAACGCGTATATAACTATTTACATACGAGTTTCCTTGGGAGGATGTATAACTACGTGAAGTATAGCAGCACAGCACCAGGGATTTAACAGAGCTTAAGGGCCAAAATATGCCGACCACTGATGACAAGTTAACCCTGCTCCGGTGGTCGGCCCAACGACGAAGGCGACGTGCATCGTGGGTGGGTTGTGGGTGTGCGTGCTTAAGCCCCTCTGTCGCCCCGGACAGAGTGGTGTGAGGAGCGCGCCGAACCCAACCCACCCCCTAAAAAAAAAAAGTGAGCTTTAGGATTGGTTGCAATGGTAGATATGGCAAATACTGGGACATATATTAGGTAAGATGATTTGACTTTTATAAAAAAAAAACTAGCAACCCGCCCTCGCTTCGTTTCGGTTTCAACCGTCTTACACGCGTAGTTCCCGTTCACGTGGGAATACCGTTACGTGCGAATACCACAAATGCCTATGTTACTCCCTGATATTATAGCTTTCCATTGGTGAAAGAATTGTTGAAATCGGTTCGGTGGTTTAAGCGTGAAAGCGTAACAAATAAACTTACTTTCGCATTTATGATATTGGTAAGGACTAACAACCCGCCCTCGCTTCGCTTCGGTTTCTGTCGCCTTATCCCCGTAGTTCCCGTTCCCGTGGGAATACCGGGATAAAATATAGCCTAGTTTACGCCCTGATATTATAGTTTTCCATTGGTGAAAGAATTTTTGAAATCGGTCCAGCCGTTTTGAAGATTATCCGGAACAAACAGACAGACAGACAAAAAAAATATAAAGTGATTTTTAGGCATAGGTATAGTGCAAATAACCGTGTGAGCATGAAAAAGGCCTATTATTTTGACATTACAAACAGACACTCCAATTTTATTTATTGGTATAGATAATCTTTTCTTGTACCCAGGACTGCGAGTGTGATTACCGTTGTGTTGCCCTGAACGAGTACCGCAGTGATGTGCAGTGTTATTGCCCGGCAACTTGGACCACAGACGCACACGATGCTACCAAATGCGTATGTGAGTATCCATCAATTCTACTAAACCAGGTTAAATTAAATTATTATTATCAGCCCAAATTATTGTTATTTCTGTTATTGTTATTATTATACTGTATCTCCGAGTGCCACGGGTATCTTGCTTTGGAAGACTTCCTTTGAAAAACACCCGGTCCTTTGGTAGGCTTACATAGAGATATGGATCCAACACGCAGAGGCCTTTGGAAAATTTTAATCTAAAAATGGCATGGGACGTCTACCGATGACACTCCACGTCTGTACATAACACTAGCGATGAGACGAATTGCTTTTTTTTTCAATTCGAATCAATCGAATCAAAATTACTATTGATTCGAATCACAATTCGAATTGATTCGAATCGTCACATTCGCACGTCAGCATTATAATCAAATTCGTACTCGTATGTCGAGTCATCCGCCTGTGAAGTCGAGTTGGCGAGTTATAATTCGTTTACATTATTATTCGAGCGAGTTTTTTTTTGGCGGATCGGTTTGCATTATGAATGAGTCGAGATTTCGAGATACAGCAGTGTGCTCGGTATTTGGTTACGGAAATGGGGACTTTTAGGTATATTGACTTTTAAACACGTGGATAATGACAATACTTTTTTTATTATTACGATTAAAATCATCATATGAATATGAATGTTGTATGGTAGCGGCTTCGAATACTACCAACCCTTGCTTTGCTCGTGGGTGTCGTAAAAGACGACTAAGAGCCCTAGATTGACCCGGACCAACTCCATCTGATACCATTTGGGTCAACGATTACATTCCCAAGGAGGGTTGACGTCAGGCAGGCGGCCGGTCATAAAAGTCATTGCCGAAACTTTTTGCAATATGTCAAAACAGATGACATATTGCGTCGACCCCAAGTAATTGGGATAAGAGTAAGATGATGATGATGATTAAAATCATCATATCATAATAACAAAAAGTAATAATAAAATCACTTACAAAAAATACATTTTTTTTTAAATAAAGTCTAAAGATTCTAATAAGCCATTACCCGATAAATGAACTTAAAAAGAAATCGTTTTTATACGTCTCAGGTTTACTCATAATTAATAGCTATTATTATTAATTACGTAAACGAGCAGTCAACAAAAACAAGAAAACATTAAATTGCGCGAGGGACGAAATGTAAATGTAATAGGTACCTCAAACGAATCGAATTGCATCCAACCAACTCGAGATCCTTAGAACATTTCGTGTATTTTCGTACTTTCTCACTCGTACAATTCATTCATACGGTTCTTCGACTCCGTATTAGAGAGCGAATCAACGAATAGAAAACGAATCAACGAATGTCCTATCAAACCGAGTCGACTGATCGCCGTGCCGCCGCGGCCGCCCACGCTACAAGTACCTACCTGCCTACCAGTACGACACGAGATAACGAATTGATTCGGTTTCGGTCAACGGCGATTCGAATGAACGAGTCAATAGTCTTATTCGAATTAAATGATTCGAATTACGCAACGCTACATAACACACCTGGACTGCCAACGGTAGGTGTAAAACTATTGTTGATGATGGTATCTAACATTCGGTTATGGGGTTGAGTAGGTTCGATGGACAAGTCTAACTTAAGGCTATTGATTTAAAAACTGAACTTAACTTTTTTAACTTTATTATACAATTATTACTATTATTATACAAGATTACTATTGAACTATTGACTGCACAAATGGCGTAGTCGTTAAGATACCGACCTACCTACCGTACCAGTTTCGTGAGTTCGAATCCCATGCAGAACAACATTGTGCGATCAACAAATCGTTGTTCTGAGTCTGGATGTAATTTGTGTCCGTTAATTATATGTCTGTCCTCCGCAACACAAGGATTATTTCCTTAGTGCGGGGCGTTGTTTAATATAATAATAAAAAACTATAAAATTAAACCAAAGTATTATTTTCTTAATATCCGTGTGGTGACGGTGTAAGAATACAATTCACCACTCCCTATCTTTCCCGTGGACATTATAAAAGACGACTAAGGGATACACATAACATCTGAGCAAAAGAAGGAAAACTCCAAATGAAACCCTATACCAACATGTCTGACCAGCATGACTTAGTAGGTCAAATTCCCTCCCATTGTAGAGGAGGCCCGAGACCAACAGTGGGATATACGTGGGCTGCGATGATGATGACGATGATTCTTAAAACAATTTAGTATCATTCTTAGACGAAACGAATAACTCCAATCTCCTTACGATTATGGCAATAACCCCATCAAAGAATGACCATGTCATGTAGCATTGGAGAGACCAACGTCCAGCAGTAAACAGTGAATGGTTGAATGATGAATCTAATAATTTTCAGTGGACAGCGCCTGGCCGAAGACACCATGGGTTGTAATTATTGTCCTGTCCGTGGCGGTTTTCGTCTGCGCCCTGGCTGTGTTGTGCGTCTGTTTGTATCTATGTAAGTATATATATCTACTTATTTCTTTTTTTTACTATGTTTTGTAACCAGGGCTGGATTAACCCTACCCTAGGCAATGCAATTCTCGGGTCCATGGTCCAAGATCCACGAGCAGAAGTATCATTTACCATAAGGTATGCTGATTTCTCTTTTGTCACCAAGAGTAATAAAAAAAAAGAATAACATTGAGGCAGTATACAAAATTGCCAAAAAAAACCGGTCAGTGATTTTTTTCTTGGTGCATGCTTGGGGCCCCTAGTTCCAATTGCCTAGTCCGCCTGATGGATGATCCGGCTCTGCTTAAAACAAAGCAAGAAGTGAATACATATTAAGTAGTTAGTCAAGGTCCGGTTAGACTCCGTTATAATCGCTAATGCAGGTGGAAAGGACAGCATGCAACCCCATAACCTGTTTAACTCCTCGATGATAAAGGGTGATACCATAGTGATTAAATGGTGATACTATTTGACCGGATTATTTCGATGCCCGTCAGGATCACAAACACCTTAACACATAGGATTTGGAAATGTGTCCCACCAACATACTCTTACTTCACCAACCCTTTCACTAAGAGCCGCTATCTTTCCAAGGGACTTTATAAACATATAATTAACTAGCTCATCTGTATATAATCTCCACTACCATTCGACACCGCAGCAAGGTTTGCCCATTTCACCTGGAAACGTTATGGTGCCCAACTGTACGTTTTCAGCAATAATTTCTCCCACGTACGTGCAGGATCTTGAATGAACTACCTGTTGCTGTGTTTCCCGAGTTCTATGACAGTTTCTTCTTTAAACTAGGTTTAAGAAGAGCACTTTCTTCACGGTAGGCAGCCGACCTAGTTGTAGCCCTGGTTATTAGTTGCAAAGCTCCATGTGCAACAGTACCACCTAACAGATGTACCGCTTGCTCGTTTGCTCGTAATTTTTTTTTGCCATAAATATTGATTTGGAAGTCTGAAATCTTACATCCTCATACCCACAGAAAAATTAATAAGGTAGAACGGCCATGTGGGCGGGGCAAGCGTGCCACAATTGCGATCAAACGGTCTTAATATTGACGAAATTCGTTTTACCGCCACTTAGTTGCGCTTATATAGTGACCTTGAACGAAGCTCCGATAAAAAAGAGGAATATGCCGTCTTGCGCTGTTACAACGTGTCGAAAACGAAGTCAGTTGCGTAGTTATAGTCTAAGAAAGCATTTCTTTTCATCATTAAGTCCATAAACTTATTAATTCAGTGATATTTCGTAATTTTATGATAGTATTATGTCGTTTGTAACAAACAATTATGAGATCGTAAAAAGAGCCAAACATTATACATCGTTTGCCATACATGGATATCACCTTTTATTAGTCCAGCAACCGCGCAATGTACTACGTTCAATGCGATATCACTGAGAACCGCCTTAGCATACGTTTTCATTCAAAACATTGACGTTGATCCACGCGTATCGATAGTGTTGTCCAGCATACTATAAGTTATCGATTTCAATAATTAGCTATGTGTTAATTTTATCATATTAATAAATATTTTAACACTTTTAATTTAGTAATCGTTTTATATAGTTATATTAACAATATTTAAATAGGTATTTAAAAATCAATTATTCTGATATACATCATCTACTTAATTTTTTACTAAGATAGATGTTATATGCTTACTATATCTCTTAGTCGTCTCAATATATTAGGATAGGACATCCGCGGCTAAGATACGGCGTGGTGATTAGTATTCTTATTCCGTCACCACACGGATAATGTTAGTACATTTTAGTTTACAATAAACAAAAATGTACTAACAAGTAGCAGTAGCAGTGTATAAAAAAAATTAAATAACTGTTTTGTTTTTTAAGTTAAATAATAACACTAATAACAATAAACCGAATTTCAATAAACAATAATATTTTAACATATTTTAAGAATAATATCTGATGCTTACGCGAGCACTTCACATTGTAAATAAAACTACTTATACGGATTATATCGCGTTTGTATTTGATTTATGATTGCCCGACTTCATCCTGAAACGGGCAATCATAAAAACTTATTTTAAGCCACTCAAGACGAATTAGTCAATTTGTACCACTTGTCAAGTGCCAGATCCCTCTACAAGATGCAGGAGTTTATAAATTTGACTGTGACTGTGGTCTCTTGTTAATATATTTTAATTGTATCTTGTGTACTGTTGTGTACTTGTGTACCATATATGGGAACAATATAATATACAAATCGCTACTCGCTTAAGTAATTTATTATAGCACTTAAATTTTCTGTCACCTATACAGAGTATAGTGATGAGTATTTCATTTGCATGATTTTACTGTTAAATTACTGACTTGCATTACAAATAACTTCAACACACCACACAAGTAAGTGCTTAATTTAGAGGCATTAATATTTTTGTTTCGATAAAACAGGCTAAATAAATATCGTGTAGTATATCGACCATGGCAAGCACTAGCGTACATGTGCTTTTTTATATGTGAGCATACGTTGCCTACAGAACTTAGTTATAATTTGTGTACCAACTGCAGCTTCGAAATTGATGTGTGTGTGTTATGTTAGTGTGTGAAATTATTGTAAGCATAGACCTTGCATATGTGTTAACATCAGCGGGAGGGAGTAATTATGCCACGCTGGTTTTCGAACAAAATCAGCCGAATGGCCTTTCTAAAGTATTAATATTTCTGTGCTCATACCAGATAACACATACCAACGCAAGAAAGAAGCTGAGCAACAGCGGAAACGGCTGCTAGAGCAAGATGTGCAGCTTCAAAGGCTACGCAGCGCACCTGGTGGTAGTGACAACCTGACTATGGCATTCAATCCCCACTACGGCAGTGAGACCATGCTGCCACAAGGAATTGATGTCAGAGGATTACCACAAGTGTCAAGAGAGAGCCTGAAATTGGTCAAGTAAGTATATATTATCCCATATTAATTCTATACAGATCTGTTTTCGTGCTCCAAGTTCAGGCCTTCAATAAGAATGAAAAGTGATGGACTTGCTTTTAAAACCTTTGCGAAAACCTCTAAGGCTCGCTAACTCATTATAATTTTAGGTCATAAATATCCCACTGTTGGGCTCGAGCCTCCTCCTAAATAGTAAGCTGGTCGGACGGGTAGATACATGCTCGCTAAGACATACAAATTCACTCTTGATGTTTTATGGAATAATGATTAAAATAACTTTAGTGTATAGGGAATTGATGTGTAAATTTGTTAAGTGTAAAACCCCACTTTTTTTTTGGGGGTTGGGTTACTGTCGGCGCACTCCTCGCACCACTCCGTCCGGGGCGACAGAGGGGCGTAAACACGCACACCCGTAACCCACCCGTATGGCAAGTCGCCTTCGTCGTTGGGTCGACCACCGGTGCAGAGTTCCTTGAATTCAGTGGTCGACCCGACGAAGTGTAAAACTAGGGATGTGACTTGGAGAGCAAATAATCGATTTTTTGTTCTTTAAAATAAATCGATTATAAAATAATCGATTAATTAAAAATTAATAATCGATTATAAAATAATCGATTTTTTCTCCCAACAGGATTATGATGGCCATTTATTTTTTAGGAAATGTGAGCTTTATTTTCTAATATAGTATGAAACAATCGTGATGACCTTTTTTTTAGGAAATCTAGCAGTGAATAATCGATTAATTTCGATCGAATTTCGAATAATAAAAATTGATTAATAATCGATTTTTATTATTTTGATAACCGATTTTTTTTTTTGTAATAATCGATTATTATAAAAATTGATTATTTTTTCACATCCCTATGTAAAACACCACTGCTGACAGGTCGTGTATTTGTGTGTATAGCCACAAATTGGACATCCAAAGTCGTATCACACTCACGCAAAAAATCGACGTCTGTAATAGTAGCAATTTGTTAGTGCGCTTTGTTAATAAGAGAGCCGGAGTCCCTATACTCCCCTTATAATAACCCGACCTGGTCATACCTGTTATTGCAGATGTCCTTGAACGGCCACTTCAACCATTAGGAGGGCTGTCTATTCGTCTATCGTCAAACATGATAAAAATACTTCAACTGTGCTGGTTTTCTCAAAACTAGAGAGAAGAGAGCAAGATTCAATCGTTTCGAACGCATTGCGGTTCTGAACATAGCTCGAAAAGAACGAAAGAATCTCTTTTGGAATGACATTATCATTCCTTACATCATGGTACTTCACTTTTAGCAAATATCATGGTATCATTAAAATATTAAATTCTATATCCATTCTTGTGGTGACGGAGTAAGAATACAATTCACCACTTCACAATCTTGCCCGTGGATGTCGTAAGAGACGACTAAGGGAAATAATATTCACATATCATCTGTGCAAGACAAGGAAAACTTTAATAAAGGCCTATACCAACATGTCTGACCAGCATGGTATAGTAGGTCAAATTCCCTTCCATTTTAGAGGAGGCCAAAGCCCAACAGTGGAAAGTATGAGGGCTGCCATGATGATGATGATATCCATTCGGGGCTAATTGTTAAGTTGTTAAGATAATTGATTGAATTAGGCGACACGTTGCGGCAATCCATTTTTATTTTAAAATGGAAGGAAGGAAGATCCACCACTTGCTCACGGTAATCAATATACCGCACAACCAGTGGCGGCTGGTGGGTCATCAAAGTGGTGGTGCGCTTTACTTGCTTACTAAGTATTAATATCAGAAATTGCAATGCAACAACAATTTACGTAAAAAATGTTATTGTTTTTATTATTTTTGAACACATTTACATTTTGTAGGTGTACATTGCGAAGAAAAATATTTTTTTTTTGTTTTCCACACTCCAAAAAATATTTATAAAAGAGGGCCTTGGCGGTCCCGCCAATTCATATTAAGTTTATTTTGAAAAGTTTTGTTATTGTCTTTAATATAGTTTATATTTATGCTCATTTTTACTCTCACCACATACTGTATACGCTGTATAAAATAGAACTAAGAACAAAATAAAGAAAACAATTAATGTAAACAAACCATATTATTTAACGCGTCACAGATACAACGAAACTATACCTACTGTACTTAACAAGACGTCATCAGCGAATTTCGGCAATGTTCGGTTCGCCCATGCGGCGTACGGGAACAGACTCATTTTTCAGTATATTTCTATGAACTATCTTCTGTCTCACGCGCCAGGCGTTTTAACTCATATCTAATACAAGTTGTATTGGCAGACCTCGTGCACTCGCCTAAGCGCACGAGATATTTTTTACAGGGAAAATAACTTTAAATAGTTTAGTAAAGCGCTTAAATTGGTTCGTCATAATTTGAAATTTATTTGTTATATGTTTTTGTATGTTCAAAGAATAAATATTAATATGGTAATTTAAAAATAAAGATGAAGTAACATTTTGTAATTTTTAAATCTTTTGATTTGGTGGTTCAGCGTACGAGCGCACTTAAGGTATAGCCGCCACTGCGCACACCACAATAGAAGGAATACGGGATAGGATTAAGGTGGACTAGGAAATAAGGAAATCTTACTCTCACGTGATGAGCACCTTCTAGAACATCGAGTATTTATTCGACACATGTTTCGCCTCTAAACGAGGCATCCTCAGAACGGTTTGAAGCCGTGTTTGCAATATTGATTACTGTGGAAAAGTGGTTAAGTAAAAGAACTATGTGGTGACGAAGTAAGAATACAATTCATCACCCTCTTACTTAACCGCGAGTGTCGTGAAAGATGACCAAAGGCAAGACTATATAGGCAAGTAACTTCTTTGCATGAGAAGGAAAATTGCAAGTAAGATCCTATAGCAACACGTTTGTTTAGCGCGGTATAGTATGCCGATTTTTCTCCAATCGTAAAGAAGACTCGAGCCTAGCAGTGGGACGTATACGACCAGGGATGTGACGTTGATTAAAAATACAGTAGGAACTCGATTAACCGGACTAATTGTTGTCGTTAGGCATTCGGATAATCGAAAATCTGGATAATCGAATGTATGAAAAACTTCCATTGGTTTTCTGCATATGTAGTATTTATATAATTTTATACGTTTATTAAAAGACGAATATATTCTCCGCGGGGTAAGCACGTTAGAGCACGTCACGCGAACGGGACATTCCATTCCAGACACGTTCATGCTTGTATAAATTCGATTTGCAAGTACAATATATAGGTCACGGTTAGTAGTCCGGATAATCGCGAATCCGTACATCTGAGGTCCGGTTAATCGAGTTTCTACTATACATTCTTCGTGCTATTTTCAATATAAGACTTAAGTCCACCAGTAAATGATGATGTATCGCAATTTTTTTTAACAATAGCAACATAAAACAACCATAACAGTTCTCCATTTTGCAGAGCTTTAGGACAGGGAGCTTTTGGTGAAGTTTATCAGGGTCTCTACCGACATAGATCAGGCGACACTGCAGAAATGCCAGTAGCAGTGAAGACTCTACCAGAACTGTCTACGGGACAAGCAGAGTCCGATTTCCTGATGGAAGCTGCAATCATGGCCAAGTTCAGTCATCCGAACATCGTGCATCTGATTGGAGTGTGCTTCGATCGCCATCCTAGGTATTATACCATGAGATGATGATATTCATCATCTTCTCAGCCCATACACGTCCCACTGTTGGACTCGGGCCTCCCCCACTATGGGAGGAAAATTGACCCACTATACCACGCTAGTCAGACGTGTTAGTATAGGGTTTTGTTTCGAGTTTTCTTTTTCTGGCATAGATATTATAATTATTATATTATTAATGTTTGTATCTCCTTTTCTTCCCTTGGAAGATCCCCGGTCCTTTGAAAGGCTTACATGGGGATATGGAGCCAACACGCAGAGGCCTTTGGAGAAATTTAATGGTAAAAAGGGATGGGACATCTACCGATGACACTCCACGTTTGCACATAACACTCGTGGACTGCCAATTATTAATGTTGTTACTGTAGAAACTCGATTAACCGGACTAATTGTTGTCGTTAGGCATTCGGATAATCGAAAATCCGGATAATGTAGTATGTACAAAATTATAAAACATCTAAAATTTCGTGTTTGACATCAATACGATACTAAAATCACTCAATTGTTTTGCCTTCCCGGCACCTCTCCACTAACACTTGAACTTTATGGTATTAAAGTTCAAATTGACTTTTAAGTAGTATTACGAATCATTTGTACGAGAGTATAGAAAAGTGTTGTTTTTAGACCTTTTTAGGTAATTTTTGAAATTTTTCTCTGCGTAAGAACCATCCTCGTACTTCAAGAAATATTCGAAAAAAAGAATTAGCGAAATCGGTTAAGCTGTTCTCGAGATTTGGGCTTAACAACACATTCAGCGATTCATTTTTATATTATAGACTAGTGAAAGTTGCTGGGCGTCGTTGGATGCAGGCGCCACAGGACCGCACATTGTGGCGCAACATGAGGGAGGCCTACGTCCAGCAGTGGACGGAAATAGGCTGAAATGATGATGATGATGATGATTATAGACTAGCAAGCCGCCCTCGCTTCGCTTCGGTTTCAGTCGTGTTACCCGCGTAGTTCCTGTTCCCGTGGGAATATCGAGATAAAATATAGCCTATATTAATCCCTGATATTATAGCTTGCCATTGGTGAAAGAATTTTTGAAATCTGTTCCTTGGCTTAAGCGTGAAAGCGTAACAAACAAACTTACTTTCGCATTTATAATATTAGTAAGGATAATACCAGGTCTAATAACAAAACAAATTATAATTCGTCGTTTTAAACTTTCCTTACGGATAGCAACGAGTTACATACCGTATAATTCGGTCTCGTCCGTCTCATTTATTTTCGGAGCAACCTATATATACTTCAACCTCACTTGATAAATGTCGGTCGTCCGTCGTTTAGACTCATTCACGGTTGAATATTTTAAATAGAATTGAAACCAAATAGCTTTGCCAAAATGAACCTACACATTATAAGGATCGAAAGTGTTTTAGGCACTTTTAAAGACAAATCAATAGCAATTTTGTTAAACTAACTTCACATAATATTAACGTCACCCCAGACTAGGGCTGTTGATATTTTTAAAAATGACGTTTTTCGATATATCGATATTTTACCGATTGACCACTTTTTAGTTTCGTTCTTTTGCAGGGTTTGTTTGGTGACCTTTTTTTTAGCTAAACTCTATACTCAAGTGATAACTTATCATCAATTTTATGCCAGCATTTTTACAGTAGTATAAGTTAACGGTGATTTTGTAGAATACATACTTTACAAAAAAACGATAAAACAACCAATTTATTCAAATAAATATCGACCCTTGATACTTGCTTTTTAGTATCGAACTATCGATATACTTCCAAAGAAATATCGGTGATTAATATCGATATTTTTAAATAACAATATCGATATTTCGATACATCGATAATTTATCAACAGCCCTACCCTATTTTAGTGTTAGCCTCGGGCCTTCTCTATAACGGAAAGGAAATTGACCTACTATATCATGCTGGTCAGACGTGTTGGCATAGGGTTTTATGTCGAAATTTCCTTCTCTTGCATAGAAATTATCTGCATATCATATCCTTAGTCGGCTTTTACGACACCCATGGTTAGAGAGGAGGTACTAAACTATATTGTTACTCAAAGTAAAGCGATTGAAATCGAAGCGGGGGCGGATTGCTAGTATATAATGAAGGATAGACTTTTTCGCTATCACTAAATTTATTGCATTTGCAATATATATTAATAAAAATTGGTGTAGGTTCTTCAAATCATTCTTGCCTCACAGCATTTTACTTATGAAGATGTTATATGTTTTTTTAATACAACATGTTTATACTTGTAAAAACGTATGTAAATAATTGCACACCTGTTTCCGACCAAAATGATGTACCTTGGTAAATTACTGAGGCATATCGTAAGTTGGGTGGCGAAGGTACAACAACGACAACTTTACTTAACAAGCTTTGTAAACGCAATTAGAAAGAAAGAAAATAAGATTTACTGGACACTATAGTTACATATACTTTAAAATGTAATAGATATAAAAAAGGAAGACGAAAAAATATTGATAATTAAAATAATCGTAGTAATAATTTAAATTCCAGGTATTAGTGTCCAAAAGGCAACAGCTCAGCATATGCTACATAAACTTGCAGCGCTGATTTTCAGCTGTAGCCTAACTAAACTAAGTTACAGGTCACAAGAAATGCAAGTACAGAAGAGTTACAATTAATAGGTTCATAAATTATTCAAAATTGTAAATAGTCATATTAGTAACAATAATAATAGCATTTAAATCAAACTAACACTATGTAATCAGCAGTTTAAAAAGGTCTATAATCATCAGAAGAACACAAAGTAAAATACCAAATAGCATACACCCAAATTTTGCAATTAAAAATATATATATAAACAGATGCAAGTTATTAAATAATATCGCATTAAAATTGATATAATAATTATTATATAATAAAATAATAATAATTAAGCACCACATTATCAAGAGGGAGTAAAAAGTATCGAAAGAATTATCCCCATTCCTAAAAAAAACCGTTACAAAATAGGCGAAGAACTAGACTGTTGTAGTGTTATTATAATACATTTAAGCTTAGCTTTAAAGGAGTGAATCCTAGTCAATTTCCGTATAGGTGGTGGCAGATTATTCCAACACTTAGCAGTATTATATTTAAAGTTGCCACGGAAAGCAGTAGTTTTATGTAAGCGATTATATAAGGGAAAAGATATTAATCTCTTAGGCTTAGGCTTAATCTCTTAACTTACTGTTTTCAGTCATTCATTCTAATTGGGCAGACAAATAATTTGGCTTTTTGTCCTTAATAATTCCAAACAGTAATGTAGCCAGGTCTTCTCACCTTCATTATGAGGCTGTTATATTGGTTCAGGTAAGGACTTACATGGCTTCTTAGAGGAATATCATAACAAAATCTTGCACATACATTTTGTACCTTCTGTATGAGATTTGCAGTTTTTTTCAATAAAGGAGGACTGTAGGCTACATATAATTAAATTTGGACAAAATTAGGGACTCCACTAGAGTTTTACAGAAAGTTGTAGTTATATATTTGCATATATTACATGAAATCTTTAAACGGTTAAAACAGTTCCTCACAACATCCGCAATGTGCCTCTCAAAACGTAGCTCATTATTCATGATTACACCCAAATTGCGCGATTCGTTAACACGTATTATACGCTAATTGTAAACGCACAATACAGTTGATAATTTATTGACGTTGTTTTGACGTTTATTGACGTTGTGTTGGTTGATAATTTATTGACGTTGTTTTTGCTACCCAGAACCATATATTTAGTCTTCTTAGCATTCATTATCAACGAGATGCGACGAGCCCAATAGAAAATATTGCATAAATCTTCAATAATTTTTGTCACTGCCAAATGAGCATTAATAGACTTAAAACTATGGTATATTTGGACATCGTCAGTATAGATGGGAAATTGACAATGCTTTATCACTTCGCCAATATTGACAATTTGCTTTATCACTTCGGCGCTATATAAAATAAACAACAGAGGGCCGATCACTGATCTCTGCGGTACCCCTCTACTAATTGCAGATACAGCTGACCGATTAGATGTGTCGTCGGCATTTTGCATTTCAACAAATTGGGAACGACCACTCGGATATGAATTGAACCAATCAATAGAATTGCTGTCAAAACCATAATAATGTAATTTCGAGAGCAATAACGGAATGTTGAGAGAATCAAAGGCCCTGAACAAGTCCAATAAGACAAGCAGCAGCTTTGGACGAGGGTAAGGGATCACCCTTACCCTCGTCCAAAGCTGTTAACACATTATTCATGACATGCAAAACTGCGGTGGTAGTAGTACTACGACCCTTCCTAAATCCAGATTGCCGATCTGGCAGAATATCATGAGTTTTAATATATGTCCTCAGTTATGAAGCTACAAATTTCTCCAAAATCTTTGATAAGCAGGATAGTATGCTAATGAGGCGAAGGTCACCTATTTCGCAGACATTCAATTTAAGATTAGGATTTTACACTCAAGTTATCTAGTAGCCAGATAAACTCAGATAAGATTGAAATAAAACAGCTTTCACAAACATGCATCAATGTACATAAATTCATAAAAAGTAAAACCGAAAAAGTTACTCTTTATGTGTAAAACAATAAATTACCCTTTTTAACTGTGCTAACACGATGCCGGCGTATCGCAATTACTCTCACGTTAATATTGATAAATAAAGGTTCTAATACCACAGAAGATGGTTCTTAAACGCGCGGCAATTTTGAAAAAAATATCATTGTTCTAGGTACAACTCTGTCCAAGATACACCAGGTTCCCCTACTACAAATTCCTTGCATTCTTCAAGGTTTATTGTCTTGGAGCTGCTTGCTGGGGGAGACTTGAAGAATTTCCTCCGTGAAAGCCGACCGAGACCAGAACGAGCCAGTGCACTGACCATGAAAGATTTACTGCTCTGCTCGTTGGACGTGTGCAAAGGTTGTAGATATTTGGAGTCCAAAAGATTTATACACAGGTACGTAAGAAGATATTTAGATATTAACGTCCAAAAAATTCGTTCATTTTTATTACTCAATGGCTGGCATGTAGATCAAAAACCTACCAGATGTTCTAGAATGCTTAAATTTGGCATCCAACTAAGTATTTGGGTGTATATAAAGGCAAAAATCCAAACAGGTTAATTTATAAATTTTTCCATGCAATCCATTTTATTAGATATAAACTTTAGCCGCTTGTATAATTATTATAACAGTAAAAGCTCCTTTCTTCGAGGTAGGTGAATAAGTTTCATCATGCAAGGTTAGTTTTTACGTTTTTATAGGGTAAACTTACTTTTACGTTTTTGAAAATTTAGTATTAAAGTACGTGAGCATGAATGTGAGTACGTGTTAAACTACACGAGCCAAGTAGTCTCTAGATACGCTACCGACAATAATATTTTATGCTTTAAAAACGTCATATCAATCCAGGGAAATACATATACCATTTCTTCCACGTATGTCTCCACAATTACATTTTCGTAAATACACATTTAGTAGCATTGCCTTAATATGCACTTGTAATATCCAATTATTACACTGCTTCTTATCTTTTGCTGACTTTTTTTTTTTTTTTTTTTTTGGGTGGGCCGCGGTCGGCGCGCCTCCGCACCACTCCGTCCGGGGCGACAGAGGGGCTTAAGCACGCAACTCCCGCGACCCACCCAAAAACCACGTCGCCTTCGTCGTTGGGCCGACCACTGGAGCAGCGTTAACTTGTCGTCAGTGGTCAGCCCGACGGAATACCCCCTATTGGGGTACCCTCCCATCGACCGACGTCCCCCCCTCGGGTAGGACGTCGGTCTTTCCTCACGCATCTTTGCTGACTCTGCCGACCAAATGTCGTTTACTTTTTTTTATTTTGTGAAGTGTATAGCTGTTAGTTTTGCAGATGGTTTTGACAGCTTGACGTGGACTATAAGTGAACGCTGAAGGCTCTCAACCCAGTTGTTCTCTACTCCTTCGAGACCGTCTTTTTATAGCAGTTTTTCGCTATTAAACCACTGAAGCGTGACAGCGAAGGTTGCCAGAGCATATTCTGAATTTGTCACCTTTTGATAACGGCTTCGTAATTCGTGTAAATAAATTTTAGTACCTATGATTTAAGGAACATACATATATTCATGAAAATATAGAGAATAGTGTTAAAATGCATCGTATATACTATACAGGTATAACTATTAAATAATTTTAGTTATATTCCGGTAAAACATAAATGGTTCCGTGTGGTGACGGTGTAAGAATACAATTCACCACTTCCTAACTTGTTCGTGGATGTCATAAAAGACAACTATGGAAACATGCATACAACATCTGTGCAATAGAAGGAAAACTCGAAATGAAACCCTATACCAGCATGCTGGTTGAACATAGCCCTACAGCCGCTACCGTTCGGCGAGCATGTCAGCCTCCAAGTCCCACGGGGGAGTGCCGGTCAACAGGCACGCTGCCTCCATCGCCACCGTGCGTGGCAGCGGGACCGCTGCTGCCGTCTGGGCCCTCTCGGGACTCGCCGCAGCGCGAATCGGTACAACAGGAACGATGGGGGCGGCGCTTGTCGACGGCGCAATCTGCCCCCAGTTACAGATCCTGGCGCCGCAAGTCGGCCATTTATTTGGCCAACTCGCCGTTTCTACACGGCTTTCTGCGCCGTCGATAACTCCTTCTCTAGGGCCCTTGCCTAACGGACCCTTGTTCAAGGAGCGCTTCCGCACCTTCGAGAGGAGAGCCCCCTCCCTAACTGTTAAAGCCGCCGCCAGGGCCGACGCAGCAGAACACGACGGTGACCTAGCGGCGGTCTCGGCAGCTGACGTGCTGCCCTGCTCGGACGGTTCCACAAGTCCGCCGCCCCGATTGCCGCCGCGGTCCTCTGTCGTAGTACCCCATGCAAGACAACTAGTGGTAACTCCATATGGGACATGCGATTTATCTGTACAGTCAGAAAACTATTAAGAGTGTGGTCTTGCCATTAAAAGGTGCTAAAATTCCTACTTTATCAGCCCTTTATTTTATATTTGTGGTCTTTTCAACAGGGATATAGCAGCACGCAATTGCTTGCTCACTTCCCGTGGACCAGGCCGCGTCGTAAAGATAGCAGACTTCGGTATGGCCAGAGACATCTATCGAGCTGATTACTATAAAAAGGGAGGGAAAGCTATGCTACCCATAAAATGGATGCCACCCGAAGCATACATTGACGGCATCTTTACTATTAAGACTGATGTTTGGTAAGTTCATTCGTCCAAGTTTTGATGAGGATGTTTACATAATATCTATGTAGGTTTATGTAATTTAAGCAGTACCACGCGTATGATGATTTAATTACTCCTTATACAAGTAATGGTTTTTGCTTACACGAAGTAAATGAAATTTCCAAACGTAATTATTAATTTAGCCTGCTGTGTTATGGGTCAGCGGGTTGGGCTACTAAAGCAATGGTTGACAAATTACTGTATGTTGCTTGAAGCAGATTTGCAAGTTCTAAAACGAATGTACACTGAGAGATTACACGAAATAAGAGATGAAAGTGTTAGAGAAAGTTTGAATGGGATGAAAGTGAAGTGAAAATGCTGAGATGAAAATATTAACTATGAAACCCCTTAGAATTAAATGCGTGATGTGGATAGAAATAAACGCATAGATAACATCTGATAGTATTGAGTGGATAAATGTGGCATATTACATCAGCTCCAAAATTTGGATAAAAGAAAATGACAGTAACTTACCATTTTTATATGCAGATATTTGAAATTTTGATATTTGATAGGCGTCTTGCCTCAACTATTCGCAACATATTCCTTTGCTGCCATCATTTGACGTTTTGAGGTAGTACACAGAATACTCGGGGTATTTCCAAACCTTTTTTTGTGGTGGGCTATGGTTTGGAAACACCCCGTCCAAGCTACCTAGGGTGATAGATGGGCGGTGTTCCACTCCATAACCTACCGTATTCCTTCCCCATCACCATCGGCCCGCCACTGGTTCCGATTCCCTGATATCTGTAGCTGGGCCAGAGAATTTCCAAATCTACGGGCAGTCGAATTTTATAACTATCCATTACTAAGCAAATTAAGGCATAATTTATTTCTGTTTCTCTAGGTCATTTGGAGTGCTGCTATGGGAGGTGTTCTCAATGGGTGTGATGCCGTACACAGGTTGTTCTAACAGAGAAGTCATGGAAATGGTCTCTGGCGGTGGTAGACTTGATAAACCATATGGTGAGTTATCTTAACATCTCCGCTCTTATACATTCTGCTGTTGGGCTTGAGCCTCCTCCACAATGGGAGGGAATTTGATCCTGTTTGTCAGACACGTTGGTATAGAATTTCATTTCGAGCTTTCCTTCTCAGATGCATGCACAGATGTTATGTGCATATTATATCCCTTAGTCGTCTTTTACGACATCCACAGGCAAAATAGGCAGTGGTGAATTGTATTCTTATTCCGTCACCACACGGAAACGTCATATTTAATATACAAACTTAATTATTACCGGGATAAAGTATAGCCTATGTTACACCCTGATATTATAGCTTTCCAATGGTGAAAAAATTTTTGAAATCGGTTCGGTAGTTTAAGCGTGAAAGCGTAACAAACAAACATCCTTACTTTCGCATTTATAATATTAGTAAGGATGTATTTATAATTGTAATGTGTAAATCAATTGTTGATTAACCTAAATAAATAAATATTCTAATTACATTTTTATGCCCTAAAACACTGACAAAACGAGATTTTCTATAAATGAAGCTAGCTAGATCAATTTTGTCGTCCCCAAAACCTTCTGCATACTAAATATCATGAAAATCGTTGGAGCTGTTTTCGAGAATATATAGAAATATGCAAAAATTGCTCGTTAGTCATCTATACAAATAAATAAAATTGAATGTTTGTAATGTCAAAATTATGGGCTTTTTTCATGCTCACACGGTTATTTGAACGACACCTATGCCTAAAATACAGTTTAAAAATCTTTTGTCTATCTGTCTGTGGTGTCTTCTGTCTTGTGGGATCTGGTCCAGCCATAATCGTTTGAATTATATTAAGTATCTTGCAGTTCGAAGGGCATCACACTGGAGCTAGTTCTTACAAAACATGTACACAATTGTATATCTAGTAAGAAGAAAAAAAATAATTAAAAATAATAGACAAGCCCGCTGAGTTTCTTGCCGGATCTTCTCAGTAGTGGTCGCGTTCCGATCCGGTGGTAGTTTATTTTTTTGGATAATTTAATTTTACTTTGTATAATTGATAATATGTAAGTGCCCTCTCTGAGTCTATGCATAATAAATAATTTGAATTCTGTTTGAGGTAATCCTCAAAACGGCTTGACAATATTTTACTACTAGAAGTAACTTAGGCTATATTTTATGCCGATATTCCTTCGGGAACGGAAACGGGTAAGGCGACTGAAACCGAAGCGAAGCGAGGGTGGGTTGCCAGCACTTCACAATGGGAGGGAAATTGACCTAGTATAGGAGTTCCGTTAATCAAATGTGTTCGCATAAGGTTTATGTCAAGTTTTACTTCTCTTACATAGATGTTATCTGCATATCATATCCCTTAGTCGGCTTTTACGACCCCCCCCACGAGTAAGAGAAGGTTTGGTGAATCTTACTCCGTCACCACATGGAAATCGTTAGTTGTACCAAACTATAATCTTGCATCTATAATCTTGCATATCTTAATATATATAAATTACGTGTCACGTTGTTTGTCCGCGATGGACTCCTAAACTAATTAACCGATTTTATTCAAATTTGCATACCGTGTGCAGTTTGATCCAACTTGAAAGATAAGATAGCTTACATTTTAATTTATAGTCGCAATTATTTATATATTATTTTATTGCAAATTATTTGTCTATTATATGACATTCACAATTATCTGTTAACTCCAAACGATTTTAACAGATGGCGATATCTGTTGACTGGATTGAGTAATTAATTAATAGATGGCGCTGCTATGTCAAACCTACAAACGTGTCATATACGATTTTAACTTGCTTTTTTACATAGATGCCATTTGTAAAAAAATATGACGACTTCCATTACAGATGTTCTCCTACAGTTCCACTTAAATAGTTTAATAAAATATAATATAAAAAAACATTAGCCACAGCAACGCGTGGCCGGGTCTGCTAGTATAAAATAAATAATAAAGATATGATCTTTCATATAGGTTGTCCGCAAGAGGTATACAGGTTGATGTGCGAGTGTTGGAATCCGAATCCGGTCGCACGTCCCTCATTCCAGAGCATGTTTGAAACATTGCAGTCTTTCTTGCAGGTAAAATTAGTACTTAATTTTAACAGACTTCAAAAAAGGAGAATTTTTTCGTTTCGACTGTATTTTTTTTTTGTTTGTGTGCCTCGTACTTCAAAACTTTCGTCTGTGTAAACCGATTTTTGATGTGAAATATCTATAGGCGAGGGTGACCGCGATCGTCGCGTGGCGATTTGACGCCACGCCTTGCGGTCCCCTCTTAATTTACTGTAAAATAAATATCTGGATATACATATCTAAATTTGTAACGAAACCATGGTGCGATTTAAAATTTTGTACAACGCCATCTAGTGAACCCAAAGTAAATTGTTACCTATAATGAAAATAAATGTTTATTGAATAAAAAATATCTTTTACTGGAAAAAATCGCCATGTTTTATTAATACTTTATGCCATACTAGTTCCTGACGTAATCTGTTCTTTAATGCATATTTACTTGTTTTATAAATTAATGTATAATAACTTCATAATATAAATATACCAGTAGGTATGGGATTTAGTTTACTTTCAGCTACGAAAAATGGGTAACCGTTTTTATAGGCTTTTATTAGTTTCAGCTGTATTTTTATATATTTATTTCCTTGTATGTCACCGATTTCTTAGGAATTGGATTTTGACTCATTTAAAACAGTCAGATTTCATTTAAAATTTGTAAAATTGCAAGGACCAATAACGCTAAAATAATTTAAATAGCTTGTCTTATTATCATTACAGGATTAAAGGTTTCTTTATTAAATATTCAATATATTGGTCTGAGAGTTGGTCGTTAGCTCGATAGATGCCACTATTTATGTTACCTAAATCGCGCACTTCGTGCTCGATGCTGCATAGCTCGATAGATGCCGCTATTTCTGGTTTATAAATTGCACCTATCGTGCAAAAGAACGTCTGTGAACGGATGAATGTATTTCAAGCTACATTGTGGAAGTTTAATAATTTTTGTACTAAATAACGTTACCATAAATATAAGCCGTAAAGTCAATTTTAAAATGGATAATTTATTCGATACGATACCTGCTAAAAAGTACTTATTGACTAAAAGTATCGAATGCAATGTATCGGTATTGAAAGAAAAGTACTCGATACCTAAAGATAAAGTAAGTAAAAGTACTAGATACTTTAATCAGTACGTTACTTATCTTTCGATACTACTCATGAGTTCAGTATCGATACTTTATATTCGATACCGTGTCTCTACTCGTACAAAATAGTTTCGATGTTTCACATCTGCCAGGCGTCCTGAGCGACGGCTTACTTTTTTTTTTTATATTTGTTTATTTTTTATTGGTTGCTCGTGTGGTCCCATTTTTACTAGTTCTGACCAATTTAATTTAGTTCTAACAATGACATCCATGAGAAAACGGTTCACGTCGGTCTTTTTAGTTCAGAATTATTATTAAAAAAAAAGTGAGCCGACGCTCATTTTTTTATATTCAATAAACATTTATTATAATAATTTATTTTGAGCTCAATAGATGGCGTTGTACAAAATAATAATAGTAATAATAATAATCTAAAACAGGTTACGGTTTCGTTACACAAATGTACGTTACATATTCTTTATTTATTTTTTTATGTTATATATCCAAGCGTGGTGTTAACGCCACGTTAGCAATAGGGTTCATCCCCGCCTATAGATGTTTCACATCAAAATATATTGTGAACTAAGAATTTTATAAACGTACAATTAATAGAACTACAACCATTTACAGATGGCACAGATTATTGTTATTTATTCTCATTATAATAAATAACCATTATATTACTAGCTGATCCTATAACTTCTTCATCGTCGTCGTGCTCTTCAATTATCTGAAGGTCGTGTCTAACTCTGTTCGTGAGCTTTGGCGGTACTCCTTACTAGGCTCCTCCACGAGTTTCTGTCCTCAGCCAAACGGAGAGCGGTGGTGATGGGCAGATTAAGGACCTCCTTTACTTGGTCAGACCAGCGGTAGGGCGCTCTGCCACGGGAGCGTTTGCCTTCCACTCTGCCAAGCATGATCCGTTTCTCCAAGTTGTCTGGACCCCTCCTGGCTACATGTCCAAAGTAACCTAGAATGCGCTGGATGCAAACTATTGACAATCTTGATTTTATGTTCAATTGGTCGAGAATTGATCCTATATAATAATATACAAATCTATAGAATTAAAATATTTTTTTTTAATCAAACAGAATATTATGATGTTTCACATCAAAAACATCAACTGTTTCAAGCATAGACCGGCAAAAAAATTTTATTTCATTTTGCTTTATACAAGAAAAATGAAAATTATAAGCAAATTAAGTCGTTTAATATCAGCTATAGTAAAAAACCAGCTATGAATACAAAAACTCATAAAAAATATTTAGTTATTTAGGAGCGGAGGACAGGTACTTCGTGGAATCTTATATAAGAAGGGCATCATTACTTTTTAAGATAACATTCTCTACTAAGTAATGTATTTTTATCACGGCAAATCCTTTAGACATATACAGTTATTTCTTGTTAGTCATTATTTGACCACAAACTACATCTAAGCACCACACACCAGCTTTTAAATAAAAAATAAACAGATATCAAAATCGGGTTAAAATTTTAACATTAACAGCACTCATAATAACGATTTTGATAATATTTTACTACCAGATAGCTATCTAAATAAGGAGCAGCTTAAGCTATTTTCCCTCTAGAAAAAAAAAATGTTAATTTTTGCCCGGTCTAGGAATCGCACCCGCATCACGTGCCGTGATATCGCAAAGCTACTGAATCCGAAACAAAGCAAGGACGAGTGGTTAGTCATATAAAAAGTAATGAAATTACAGCACTATATATATTTCTGCAGGACGCTGCAATAGTAAGCACTGCACTGCCGGTGATTCGCACGCTACCAACTGCTGAAATACATTATGATGCCAACGGACCCCAGGTAAATAACATTTTTAATATAGCACTAGCCGTACTAAATACATTTTTATAGAACGATAAGATAGAAGAGGTATATGCCAGAACTAAAATTGCTATTATAAACGGAAATATGAACTAAAACACTAATATATATTTATGTACAGATAATATAACATTTTGCAGCCATCATATAGAAAAAAGTTCTGCTTTAATTCAAATGTACTAATAAAAAGTCTTAAAAATCGATTTTATGTAGATATTGTTCTTGAATATCTCATTCTAACTGGTAACTAAAATGAATCTTAGAATATTTTACGCGTAATTTCTGAGGTAGATTAAAATAATAAGAAAACATTTAACAATAAGTATAGAAAGAGATCAAAAAGTCATAAGTCTAGGTTTATAAATATATAAAAATGAATTTAACACAAGTTTAGGACTTATCCTGAATATAGAACAAAATTTAAACCTATTTACGATCATTTTATTTGACTAACCTTAAATCAGTCAGGCAATAATTTAAGACCAATAATGCTTCACTAAAGTTTTAAGAACTACGATACTTTTAATTTGTGAGAATAATTTTGATACTGAACATTATAGAATATTAAAATATGACAGTAACATTTTAGACAATGTTATATACATTTATAATTCAATGTTCGTTATTTATATAGTTAATGTAATGGCTATTTTATTTTTATAGTTGTACTTGTGAGCAACTAGTTTTACACACATCAAAGTTGAAAAGGTACTCATTTACCCAGAATCCAGGTCACGGAACAACGTATTACTCACAATTCTATTCAAATGTATATTTTTAAACCACTCCCTCCTAATGTGTAACCAGCCCGCCCTTCCTCTCACAATAACTTTAATATTTAAAAAATTAAAAAGCGTAATACTAATTTATGACAACGATTTTTTCTCTTTCCAAATGTTTTCGCTCTGGCTACTAGAAGCAAGTAAATAGATTTCTCTTATAAATTTATATAATTAAAACTAAAAATAAAATAAATTTCTTAATTCGATGTTAGTAGATCTTTAACATACCCGCGCTTTAAAGTTCGCATGATCCTCCCATTTATTTTTTCATATTTTATTTATTTTTTTAATCTAACTACTCTCCTTGAATGAATATCGCGTAGAATCTAGTTCCCCTGTAGTTTTTTTTTTAGATGGAGATTCATTGGAATGTGGAAATAAAAACCGCATCACACATGTCTAAATCATTATTGACTTTTTAATTTACATCATCATGCTTCGATCATTTCAAAGAATCTCTAAATCGGTTTTAACAAAAATGAGTGTTTACTTGCCTAGTAGCTATAGCGGGAATCTATAACCCATATAACTATTTTCTTTATTTTACTTTTGCCCTTTCCATTGGGTTTTATAAAAACTTGATAACCAATTCAGTAATATGTAAAGTAATTACTTTAATATTTTACAAAACCCAATGGCATGCACGCGTAGATTATAAATTCAACACAGGGTGATTATATGAATTAAATAATCAGATAGCTTTGCTACAAAATAAATAAGCTTTTCCGTGATTTTTAATAACAAATACAAAAATAAATTCAACTATATCAAACCTTTAAATATTATTATCAACACTACAAATAATACATTAGTTACACTTACACTTAATAATATTTAAGAAGAATTATCAACAATAAGAAAACTTAATAACAATATTAGATAAATAATATTCAATAAAGCCTCACAATCTATTTTGAGCGATTTTCCCTCCACTTCCAAATATTCAAAATAAAAAGTTTTGTTAAGAAGCCAAAGCCACAAATGAAAATTAATTAAATTTATTTACGCTTTTATTAATTAACCTCAAATTACATTACATCAATTACAACTTGAAACTGTATAATAAAATGATTGAAACTTTTTTATTGATTTAATTCATCTAAATATCAAATCAGTCACCTTCTTTTTTAAGTTACTAACAACGAATGTTTTTTCAAAAAATCTCGGAGAGCAAGCCTTTTTAGTATAACTAGAATCATTAAAATCCCCCTGTGTGATGTGTACTGAGCGTGGCATGTTGGCAGCGAGGAACGGCGTGCGACTACCTTGTGCCGATGTCGCCGCAGGACAACATGATGGCGAGTCATAGGTAACACCGCATTTTCTATGCGAGGACACTGGCAGTATTGTAACAGATATATACATACAAATAAATTTGATCAGTGTTCGATGAACAGAAAATTAATGACAGATCTTTGTTTACAGATGTTTCATAATATTATATATTGATTTAGAAGTTTAAAAGTAATTTCTCCCTTTGTAACTTACTAAGTAGAACTAAATATACAGGGTGTCCCGTAAGTAGTGGACCAACGGGCTATGAGGGGTAGCGAGACTTATTATCTAACAAAAATACTCAATTTTATTGTCCTGTGCTAATATAACCATTTTTAAATACTTTTAACTACTGTATTATACCTTTATGTAATTAATATTAGATGTAGATGTTTCTAAAATACAGTCCCTGAAGGCCGTAATACATTTTTTTTACACCAGCTTGGTTCAAATTTAACGCAAAATATTTTTAAATTTAAAATTTGCACTTGTTGTATGTTTTAATGATCATGTAATTAATAATTACGCCTGAATATCGTTTAAATTATGAAGACCTTACATAGGTCTTCTTAACTACCTTAAACAAAAAATAACAACAAATTATAAAAAGTTTTTATAAAATTTAATATTTAGCATAAATGGATGACATTTTCATCAAATTTAATAAAAAAAATCCGAACTTCATAACTACAAGACCTCATCATCGTCATCATCTTGCTCTTATTCCAATTACTTGGGGTCGACGCAATATGTCATCTGTTTTGACATATTGCAAAAAGTTTCGGCAATGACTTTTATGACCGGCCGCTGCCTGACGTCAACCCTTCTTGGGAATGTAATCGTTGACCCAAATGGCACCAGATGGAGTTGGTCCGTGTCAATCTAGGGCTCTTAGTCGTCTTTTACGACACCCACGAGCAAAGCAAGGGTTGGTAGTATTCGAAGCCGCTACCACACAGCACAACTACAAGACCTAAGACAATAAATTTGAGTATTTTTGTTAGATAATAAGTCTTGCTACCCCTCATAGCCCGTTGGTCCACTACTTACGGGACACCTGTATATGTGAAAACTATAACATCGTCAATGTAGATGAAAGTATTTAAGGCACTGGGTATATTATCATATTAAATCTGTAGCTGTATTAACCTAAATCAATTTCTATAGTCAACAATACACTAGACTTTATAATCTTTCAAATATTTAATAGAAGTTCTAAATGGTTTTAAGAACTTTAATAACTGCCAGCATCCTCTATCACTAATAAACCAGCTATTTCTAACTCTATGTCGCACCTCCTTTCACACTTCGATGTCGTTTAGTAACAGCAAATTATCAAAATTGTGTATATCTTGATTTTCTCAAAAATGGCAATCAACGCTGCTAAATTTCTTAACATAGCAACTAATTTCTTAAAAGTTAATAATATACACAAAAGTAACAGAAGCGTTAATTTTTAATCGGTAATTGAAGTAAAAGTAATTTTTGAGAAAAGCCTGATACACCAGCAAATAAACGGAACTGCTTTAGAAGGACCGGAGCAGTGCCAGCATGCTAGTCGCCAATTGTCCAAAATTGTTCAATATAATATTTTTTTATAAAATAAACTAAAATTAACTAAATAAACTAGTGTATTTGGCGAAGAAATTTTTGTCTATGTTACGGCAACAATTGCTATTACATTTTTTTTAACGATGATTCGAATTATCGTTGAAGCTTAATTCGTTATATATTTCTGTTCCTTTATTTTCTAATTTGAAAACATTACCATCAGCTTCTGAATATTTATTTTTTGCGTTCAGTTGTATTAATTTTATTTTGGGAATATTCAGCTTCTGAATCATTTCTTGCACAGATGATGTTAATTTTAAATTATGTTATTTGTATACAAGCTGTAATGTTGAGGTATTGTCATAGCTCAACGGATGCGCTGGTACATCATAGCAAATCGCCAACGGTGACACAGGAAGAACTCGATCTCGAGGATTCACAATATCCACTTCTACTGAAAGGTAAATTATTAATTTGAAATATTTCTGACATAATCTATATGAAATACACATTGCCCAGGTTTTAAATTGGGTGACGGTCCACCCACCAATATTTAAATTCTATAAATTCCTGAGATTGCAACTTTTGACATGCTAGGCTATTTATTAAAAACTTATTTGGGAACGAAAAAATGATTGGGTATTCCATATGTGATCTGAAGTCATATATTTTGAAAATTCGCAAAAAACATCCAATAACTTGAACGATGTGATGGATCTGGGATAATCTTTCCTTTGTTCTTCATATCGACAGAATAATCGAACGTGCTTATAAAATGTCAGGCTACGTCTTTAGACAATGCAAAGATTTCAAATATAAATACAGATTTAATATTATTGTAAAAACTCAACTGGAATTTGCATCAATCATATGGTAGTAGTATATGCAAAGTATAAGAATCAATCATTCCATATGCTGACGGAGTCAGAATACAATTCCCCACCCCCTCTCTTGCCTATGAGTGGCGTATAAGACGGCTAAGGGATATAATATCTATGCAAGAGAAGAAAAACTCGTAACACAAACCTATACCAACACGTCTGACGAGCATGGTATAGTAGGTCAATTTCTCTCCCAGAATTGAGTGGGCCCGAGCCTAATAGTGGGATGTATGTGGGCTGAGATGATGATGATGATAAGAATCAAATTGAAGTCATCCAAAATAAATTTGTAGGTAGCCTCAGATATAGATTTAATGATAACTCAATTGTTATCCTTGCAGCAACAACGTGAACATAGGGGACAGATATTTTTAAATAAAATTATGCGCTGTATTGCTGATTCGCCGTATCTACTTAGCCAGATTGACCTTAGAAGCCCAAGATTTATGGCTCGTTCTAATGAAATATTTTTAGTACCTAAAATTAAAACTAATTATTCATGTAACCGATTTTTGGTAAAGCTTGTAGAACTCACAATACCAGTTACAGGTATAATTGATATATTCCACAAGGAACTTCCTCATGTTTCATTAAGAAAAAAGATTAGAATTGATGTTTAATTTATATAAAATGTTTAAACACAAGACACAAGTGTAATCATTATTCGCTCGCAAAAAAAAATCATTTGTAATAAAGCTATTTATGTTATAATTAAAGTATAAAAATAGATTGCCACAACATATGACGGAGGAATTGTTTACCCTCCGGTAGGCTTATCCAACAATTAACGTCGTTAATTTGGTGGAGAATTGATTTTGTATAATATGCATTAGTATTAATATTTTTTTTTTGTAATAGCATCACAAGAATATGGCAACATTCAAGTGTTATACCGGAGCGGCCCCAGCGGCGTAAATTGGGATGCCTCTGGACCATCCGGCGTGCAGACAAAGACCAATACAAAGTTTCTGCAGTCTAATTCCACTGATAGGTAATGTATCATCATCTTCCTTTTTTGCATTGGCAATCAACTACTCATTCTTCGTTAAAATTTATTCATGGCCGTGCATACAAGGTCTTTCAGTCGACTATTTGTTAGCTTAACCATTCACAAAAATAGTCTGTCAGTAAGTTAAGTTGTTACCATTGAATGGGTGCTGACAACTAAATTAGATTCCATTGGGCATTTTGGAAGAAAACAAAAATGCACGTAATTCATTATTATATCATACTCACTACAATTCAGTTCTTGCTCTGTATTATATACCACAAAATACCAGCTAAATAATACTGTAAACCACTAAAGTAATGAGTAAAATATAAGAGCGCCATATGACATTCCCGCCAAAACTCCAGTGTCGAATTATAATTTTCTTCATAAATTAATGGTCTCTTCACATCTTTAGTTTTCGTATATTAATCATTAACCATCAGTAAGTCAAATTGACACCTTCAACGGTGCCTTACTGGTAATGGTATCTTCTGCGAAATTTTGTTGCAAACGAAAATATTTGTAAAGCACTTTTATATCATATTAATTACACCCCAACAGTTCCTCCGCAACATATTACAAAAAATATAGTCTAAATTATTCAATTTAACACGCTAAAATCTTCTTCAGCTTCGACTATTATATTTAGACCTCCTCAAGTCAACATGTTGCATTCATTCATTAAGTTATTATTGCAATAGCCGTCACATTCGTCGTTTGATAATAGCAAAAGTATTACACGTTTTCCAGAAGAGCCTTACTGCCCATTCGCCTAGATATTACTGAACCAATTTTTACGATTCCCACGGGTAATTAAGCGATGGTAAATATTGTATTCTTATACAGTCATGCCGCGAAGAATGTTGTTATTTATAAATTATTATTTAGTTTAAAGAGATGTTTATTTCGTTAGTAAATTAATGTGTGGTGACGGAATAAGAATACAATTCACCAACTCCTTTCTTGCCCATAGATGTCGTAAACGATGACTAAAGGATATAACAACTATGCAAGAGATAGAAAGCTCGAAATAAAACCCTTTACCAACACGTTTGTCCAGCGTATATCAGGGCAATTTTCCTCCCATTTTGGAAGAAGTGTGAGTCCAGTAGTGGGACATATATGAGCTGAAATGAAGCACACGGAGTGATTATCTTTATTTATATATATATATATTTCTTGTGTACGTGTGTATGTCAGATGTTGATGAAATTGTTTGTGTGTGTTTAAGGGAATTCGAGAATGGTTTAGATTCACAATTAGACTGGATAGGTGGCGCTGCTGTCGATTTCAAGTAGAATTCCTTTTATTTTATTTGAACAGAACAACTTCTGTTGGGTCAGCAAGTAATATATAATACGCGGGTGATCCTAATTTCATGGACAAGTTGAAGTCGCTGGAGCGGCAGAGCTACTTTGGGTCACTCTGTGTCCTCTACCGGCTTCTTCAAGAGCAGTGCTCTAAAGAACTGTTTCACTTGGTATCACTGTTTATAACCGTACCATTCCACACCGTATCAGGTTCATACATTTCACCAGGTAACGTTATGGTCGTCAATTGTACGTTTCCAGCGATCATTTCTTCCACATAAGTGCATGATCTGGAATACCTGCTGTTGTGTTTCTCGAGCGCTATAACATTTTTTCTTTGAGCGAGGTTTAAGACGAGCAATTTCTTCACAATGTGCAGCGGCCTAACTATGCCCTGGTATCACAAAGGTCCATGAGCGCCATTACCACTTACTATCAGATATGCTGTTTGCTCGTTTGCCACTTATAGCAATGTATAATGTATGCTGTATTTTATTTGAATGCAGGTTAATATGCTCAGTAGAAGTTGCCTCACTTGATGATGACAATATTTCGGAGTCTGATGAAAAGCCCGTTATGTGGGAGACATCGTTCACTAAAGTCCAGCTAGAACCGCGAAGGAGCATCGACCGCGGACCAGTAGTAAGTTTATTATGTTAATTATAATATCAATGAACGCAGCGTAATCACTCTCTGAAATCTAATATCGTCGTGCAAAGTATTGCCTTCGTCGTACAAGTTATTAATAACCTCTAAACAAATTTTTTATAAAGAATTTTCTATAAAGACATTACTTTTTTTGAGATAAACAAGTGTATCACGTGAGACTTTACAAACATTAAGGGACACAACAATTAAGGGACATGATTCAAAGTAAACATTTCGGTATTACACAAAAAGTTTACTGCATCCACCATCATCTCATCATCATCATCATCTTATTTTAATAAACGTTTGCATTATTGTAAATTTGAAGGTATTGAAACTATATCTCTGAAACTATATTTTATTGTACATATATATTTTAAATCTATTATGTATAGCTATATTCTATATCAGGTATATGCTATCTTGCCTATGAGCATCTTAAAAGACGACTAAAGGAAATTATATGCATAGAGCAAACGAAGGGAATCTCAAAATAACTGCAAATTGTTTGACCAGCATGGTACATTAGATCAATTTCCCTCAGTAGTGAGAACTATATGAGCTTGCCCAGCAATGAGTTAAAATGATGATGATTTCATATTTCAAATTGATTGACAAATGCAAGTATCTACTCTACTCTAAGGTATTAAATTATATCTGATCTGTTTGCGTATAATGTCCAAAACAAACTCGTTAGTAAGACTGGTATTGTATTATAAAAAATTATGACATCATCTATGTATACACCTTAAAGGCAATTGATAAGCGTTTTTAAACACAAATGCTGTAGAAGGGTATATAGAAATATTACTTTCAAATTTTACTATTGTTAAGTTCTTTATAAGCAAATTTACTAAATATGCTTAAAATTACACTTTGAAGAAATGACATTATAATTTGTTAATATTTTTTTCACAGGTCGAAAAACTCATAAGTATTACGCCGACTTCACCGAAACCACCTGAGAATGTTCTAACAAAAGCTATAGAGGCAAACGTAATAGATAAAACAAACCACAAAAATGCACTGGTAGTAGAACGTAAAACTGCACCTATAGCATCCCCTGATCCACCACGAATCAACTCATGGAATAAAGATAACACACCTAAATACAACCCAAAACCTAAGCCTCTTTGCTTAGATGCTGCCCAACTAGAGCAAAATTTGAACGCACTAAAAAAGAACAGCGGATCGGTTAACTTGACAACTATGAATATACTTCCACCATATATCAATGTGGTTACTCCAAATAAGTTATCAGAATCTAAAACTATACAGATCGATCCTAAAAAAGCAGTAATAGATGATTTGCCGAAAGAAAAAGAGATTACAGAAGAAAAGGTGACCCTAAAACAGTCGAATTCAGCGGCTAGCTTGTTGAACGGTCCGATGACTGACGTACCATACGCTGATAGTGATAATGCCTCGTCAGGCTCTAGCAGTAATTCCACCGGTAAGAAGTACGATGACAGAAATATTGTGATCAAACAGGGTACCAACGGTGAATATGTCGCGGACTCCGAAATAAGCTGTTAATCTGACAGTGACAGGTTGTGTGTCTGTGTCACCGTGACATTTAGTGCAATATGACTAATTAAATATTTGTAAATATTTTTTTTATAATAGAATATGAGAAAGTAATATTAAAAGATATATTTATTTTGAAATTTGTATTTTATTAATACTTGTACAAATGTTTCGGTTGTAGTTTAATTTAAAAAATAAATTAAAAGGCTTCCTGATCGCTTTTAGTCATAGTTTATTGTTGCTCAATTTACTTAATATTTTGCATATTGTAAATTAAAAAGCAGTTTTTGTACTTATATATTTTAAATGATAACCGGTTGTTTCAACATATTTATTTTTATATATATTGTGCTTCGTAGCAGTTATTTTATACAAGTTAGTATAGTAATTACCGACATTTATGAATGTCGAATTGTGCTCTCAAATACTTTTTGATTATTTGCTCATAATAGCTGAATAGCTGAAATTTAACATTCTCCTGAAAAAAAAACTTTACATATTGTGACAAAATACGCACATACGCAAATAATAATGCTTCGAAAATTTAATGTAAAGATATACGAATTATCTACGTGTTTTTATACTTTGTTTATTCTTCAGGACCTTTCGTAGATTTTATATTTTAGTAACAATATTTAAGTAAATTAATGTACATTGTATAAATCTTATTGTTAACAAATAATTTTTAATTTGTCTACGAAAAAATCACGAAAGGTCCACTTTCACTTTTAGAATAATTAAATAAGACATTGTAGTATCACTCAAAATGTTTGTAAATAATGAAAAAAAATGTAGTGATTGGTGTAAATCCGCCCTAAAATACGTTTTATTTTAATATATATTCGTTTCTTAGTATTAAAAATATATATATATGTACTTGTATTTCGTTTGTAAAGGAAGTTTATGTGATGTTAAAATAGATTTTTCATTAGTAATAAACATGCATTGTTAGTGTTGCCACGTAAGAATATACACCTAGCTGGTATGAAATAGTTTTATTGTATACATATTTATTAAATTATACATGTGTAAAACATGGATGCTTTAATTATCCTAAGATAGTATAAGACGTAAGTCGTTTTGTTTTTGTTTTACTCTGAGTAGTGCCATTGTTTTATGTTACTGCCTACTTGTCATGCATTTAGTTGTTTTGAGGCATGAAATCACAGGGTATAAAATCCTTTCTTTTTTTCGGGTAATGACATCAACGACACCAAAGAAAATATTTATTCTCTAAAAAAACAAAAAGCAACTAAGACGGATCATTTATCATGTGCCAAATGTTCATTGAATTACAGCAATTCATTAAAAACTCAGCTGTCCGCTTTAAAAGCCGCCCATTTTTCTCATTGTACGTCTTAATTGAACTAATATTTCATTCGGCATATTAAACAGAAAGATGATTTATTGTTCGATTAACTTTAAATCGATTATTCTGAACAATTTGTTCTTTTTATATGTTAATTATTTTATTCGATATCGACATTATTATATAAATCGGGCTCTGTTTATATATATAAATCGATATCGAAATTTCACTCTAACGCATGTGTATTTCATAAATTAAGTATAGTAATAATTTTAATTGGACGTTGCTAAGTAAAATATCTGAGTTACAAAAAAGAAATGGATCAGTATAATATATTTAATGTTATAGGAATATCTGATTAGAAAATAGTATTAAGTTAGTGTTATTATGTAAGTAATAATATAGCAATTGATTCTAAATTATCGGAATTATTGTTCCAGTTGAATTATGTATATATATACATATAATTAATTATGTGTCACTCAATTCGATGTTGCGAACGAGATCGCTTTTTAATTGAGTTTTATAAGGATGTGGTTATTTGAGGTTGTATTAAAAAAAATGTGCCAAGGAAAATAAAATAATTTTCTAGCAACATTGACAGATGAATTTCAAAATGGCCGATCATTTTGTATTTCAGCAAAAGTTCTATATGTATCTTGTTCTAGTATAAATTATTCTAAACTTTTAACACCATATCATAATATGATTTTTACTAACAAAAAATGTCGGTTATGTATAAAATACACACGTTTTAATAATTATATAAATAAAACATGGGAGTTCTTTTTTATGATGTAAAAGGGGTATACAGAGAAAAAATGCTGATTAATATTTCTTGTGCTGTGTGAAATAGTTTAATGAATGCTGCTCAATAAATTGAGTTTAATTATAATTTGGCTTATTTAAAAGTTGAATATTTCAACGATATATATAAAGAAATAAGTTTGTTTGCCAAAAATAATAGAAAATCTTTAAAAGAAATTCGATGCGTCGTAAATACGACTTTAAAAAAAATAGATCAAAAATATGATTTCTTTGACGAATAACGTTTTATTGTCACTTAACGTTGCTCAATTTAGAAATTACTTTTGAACTAGAAAATGAATCTTTATAACCCTTTTTGTTGATAAATTAAAATGTGACTAATGTGGTTGTGAACTTACGTATAATTACGTGCGTACACGGGAAAGACGATAAGAGTTCCTTTTTATTAAAAAAAAAAATTAGTGACTCTGAAATGTTATTCTTCATAATTTATTTTTTTAAACTAAGCGTTGGAGTACTAGGATAAAACAACGAAAACATTTGAATAAAAAATATATCACAGTTTTTTATTTCTAAATTGAAACAAAAAATAAATTTATCTCAAATGTTTTGTATGCGGCGTCTAGAAACGTGTAAGAAACGTAATGCTTGTTCTAGTGAAAAGGCAGATTTATATATTACCTACATAGTATAAAAAAATACGAAATGTAAAATTTATAACGTAACAATAACAAGTGTAATTGATATTCAAAAATAAAATTATTATTAATAAATGTATATGGCATTTTATTTGCATATTTTTAACTTTAAACCATTTAATATTCTGTAAGAGAGGGAAAACTCGAAATAAAAGGGAGGCAAGTAGTTTCAGAGGGGGCCCGGATACTGTGAGAAAATTTTAAGGAGGTCCAAAAAAAATACAACTGATAATAATTAAGGGCTACCTATTTATTGTACGATCTATAGCAATAAATAAAATTGAAGTGTCTGTTTGTAATAGTGTTGCCCAAATGCAAGACCAAGACGAGACTTGGACCGGTCTTGGTCTTGGTCTTGCAACATCACACCTGGTCTCGTCTTGGTCTTGCGCACCCGAGTCTTGGTCTTGGTCTTGCGCACCCGAGTCTTGGTATTGCAGCAAGAGTCTCGCAAAGTTTTGCAGTTAGAATAACGTAACAGTAATTTATCATGGCAATGAAAAATCCAACTAAATTAATCAAATATCCTATCCTATCTATCCATCTGCTAGCCTATAGTTCACTATTGAATACAATACTTACCACTGGAGAAAATTACTCTTCTATTCCCCTGGTGTTCCATTAGACAGCGTTACTACTCTTATGACAGGACTTTCGACCCTATTTTCTTAAGACGTCACCACACGAGGCAGTTGATACAATAAATTTTATGTCATTTTATAATCAATGCGATATTTTACAATTAATGCGATTGTTTATATTCCCCTTCAAGTTAAGTGGTATGTATCTATTGTATTTCCAGTTTAGTTACTGATACTCTGGATACTTGAAAAATCCTGTTGCTCTATCGCCTATATAAATACTTTGGCCGCTGGATCCATGTAGCTCTTAATATACTATTTATTCAAGAACATATAAAACTGATTTAAAATTTTATGGTTTTAATACTTGTAAAATGTATGATATTCGTCGTCATCGTCACAGCTCATAAAAGTGCCACTGCTGGGCTTAAGCTTCCTTCCAGTAAGAGGAAAATTGATCTACTATACCACGCTGGTCAGACATGTTGGTACAGGGTTTTCTTTCTAGTTTCACTTCTCTTGCACATATGTTATATACACAGGGTGTATCAGGTTATGGGACAACTGTTCATGTATGTTGTAGTTCAACAGTCATAGATCATAATTAGAATGTATATTACACAAAAACAATATAACGTAAAAGTTATAGTGATTACAAAAATGTGTGTCTAAGAGTTTATGCCTTAAATTTTATGCATTATGTAGGTATGTACAGACAGGATATATGTAAGCATGTAAAATTTCGACAGTATAAATAGGTATTAGATTTGCGCGAACCTTTCAATGGTTACGTAGGTACAAAGGCGACTCATCAACGGTCATCGGCCGATCAGCTGATTTATGTTAAAGCGAAGTTTGTCTTGCTTATGCAAACGTAATCATTGATTTATTCAAATTCTAATGAACATTTAACAAAATACGAATATGTTGTAGATTAAGTATCATTCCTTTATACATTTTAATCAATTTACACGAAAAAACGATGACAAAATTGAGAACTTACATGTCTCTCAATTCATTAACGAATCGATATTTTTATTTCAATTTTTTTTCATGGGTTCCTAACACCATTGCCCGATCCGATTTGATACGACATCCACGGGTAAGAGAGTGGTGAATTATATTCGTACTCTGCCTTTTTTTTTGTGTGTGTATAGCTGTTGGTCGCAGATGACCTTGACAGCTTAACGCGGTCAATGGGTGAGCGCTGAAGGCTCTCAACCCGGTAAGTAAGTTAAGCGAACATCGCCCGAGGGCTCCCCCCTGTGGGGAACGGACCTCGGCTCGGGGCGTCGCTGAGAGCAAAGTGGGCGTGGCCAAGTTTAGGTTAATGACTTTTACGCGGCGCGGTTTTCGACCTCGACGGCGAGGCCGATACCGCGGAGTTTTATCTGCTATCGCTGCGCGAGCTGTGTAGGTCCTTTCTTGGGCGATCATAATAGCGTCATCTTCTTCTTCAAGAAGATGACGAGGACGTCGGACCGCGGATATTTTTGAGGGGACGCAGTTTACTGCCCCAACCACTAGTGGATTGGGGTGAGTCGTGGCAGAGGCAAAATAGCGCTGGGAGCAACGCTTCATGTACTGCCTGATGGTGATCGTACTCTGTCCCTACATGGACATTTATATAGATTAATTGTAGGCATATTTCTATGTCCAACAGTGAACGTCGTTGGGCTAATGAATAAACGGATATATAAATATGTATAATGGGCAAGAGCACTCTCGTGATTACGGTATTTTTGTCCTTAAGCCTTTCCGAAGAGTAATTCTGAAAAGCCAACACCAACATTGGGAATCGATTGGCCAATAGATGGATATCTCAAGACTGATTTGACTTGCCGTGTAGTGACGGAGTAAGAATATAATTCATCACCCCCTATTTTACCCGTGACTGCGAACCCACGACTAAGGGCTATAATATATAACATCGGTGCAATAGAAGGAAAACTTGACATGTATGACCTGTAACAACACGGCCGATCACCGTGGCGATTCCCCTCCGGCCACGGCCGATTCTCCTCCTGTTATGTAGAAGACACTCAACACTCAACACTCAACCGTATATAAGCTGAATTGGTGATTTGAATTAAATGCAAGACCGCGAGACTTGCAGGCCCAGTCTTGGTCTTGCTCAAGTCTTGCAGGGCCAGTCTTGGTCTTGGTCTTGCAAAAATTAAGCGGTCTTGGTCTTGGTCTCGGTCTCGCATTTCTCGCAAGACCAAGACCAAGACCGCAAGACCAAGACTTTTTTGGGCAACACTAGTTTGTAATGTCAAAATAATAGGCTTTTTTCATGTTCACACGGTTATTTGTACGACACCTATGCCTAAAACAGCAATTAAAAAATTTTTGTCTGTCTGTTTGTTCCGGGTGATCTTCAAAACGGCTGGACCGATTTCAAAAATTCTTTCACCAATGGAAAGCTATAATATCAGGGCGTAAACTAGGCTATATTTTATCCCGGTATTCCCACGGAAACGGGAACTATGCGGGTTAAACGACTATAACCTATAACCGAAGCGAAGCGAGGGTGGGTTGCTAGTTTCAAATAAAATTCTGAATTATAAAATACCTAAAATTAATATGAGAAACTGAACTGACGGTCTTAAGTTAGTTTTTTAGGGTTCCGTGCCCAAAGGGTAAAAACGGGACCATATTACTAAGACTTCGCTGTCTGTCCGTCCGTCTGTCTGTCACCAGGCTGTCTCATGAACCGCGATAGCTAGACAATTGAAACCTTCGTGCGCGACTCCAACTCGCACTTAGACGGTATTTTTTGGAGTTTCTCGAGAAGAATAGCAAATTCGAAGAATTTATACTTGGTATACAATATATACCGATGACTTACGGCACGGAAACGTGGTCCCTAAATGTAGGCCTCATATCAAGGCTCAAAGTCGCTCAGCGTGCTATGGGGCGGGCTATGCTCGGGATTTCTCTGCGAGATAGAATCCGGAATACGGAAATCCGCAGAAGAACGGGTGTAACCGACATAGCACGAAGAATTAGCACGCTGAAGTGGCAATGGGCAGGCCACATCGCTCGACGAACCGACAACCGCTGGGGAAGAAAGGTTCTCGAGTGGCGACCACGTATCGAACGACGCAGTGTAGGACGCCCCCCCACTAGGTGGACCGATGACCTAGTGAAAGTAGCTGGGCGTCGTTGGATGCAGGCGGCACAGGACCGCTCATTGTGGCGCAACATGAGGGAGGCCTACGTCCAGCAGTGGACGGCGATAGGCTGAAATGATGATGATGATGATGATACAATGTATTAAGTATGAAGTACGGACTAAGAATACAATTCACTACTCCCTATATTGCCCGTGGATGTCGTATAAGACGCCTATGGGATATAATATGCACATAAGATCTGTGCAAAAGAAGGAATACTTGAAATGAATCCCTATATCAACATGTCTGACCAGCATGGTATAGTAGATCAAATTCTCGCCCATTCCCGCCTCCTCCAGGCCCGAGCCCAACAGACGGACGTATGTGGGCTGCGATGATGACGATGAATGAAGCTAATTTATATATAATAACGAAGGGTAGGTACAGAAGTGGGAGAGATGTAAAAAAAAGTAAGCCGTCGCTCAGGACGCCTGGCAGATGTAAAACTTCGAAATTATTTTCTACAAATATATATGATTTATTAATATATACTTGTAGAAAATAGATTACGACAGGAACTAATATGTAAAGTATTGAATAAAATAATACGATTTCTACTATTATTTAAAATATTACAAAAAATGATATTAGTTCACACCGCTCAGTCGCTTACGACCTAACATAGCGGCGCTACGTCTCCCTCACACACTTCTACGTAGTTCAAATCAAAAGGATCGGTTATCGGAAAGTATGATCTAGCAAACACAAATAACGACATCTATCGAGCTAAGACTAAATCTCAGCTACAAAATATATTTTATAAAGAAATCTCTAATCCTGTAATGATGATGATGATACTGAGACAAGCTATTTAAATTATTTTATCGTCATTGGTCCTTGTTAAATTAACAAATTTTAAATGAAATCTGACTGTTGAAAGTAGGTCAAGATGTAATTCCTAGGAGTCTGTAACACAAACAAATAAATATACATCTGAAACTAATAAAACACCTATAAAAAGCGATTGTCCAGTTTTCGTACGTGAAGGTACTGTAAGTAGGTATGGTATACTTATGTTGGAAAGTTAGAGAATTATACATTATTTTATAGAACATACATTATTTTATAGAACATACATTGTTTTATAGAAGTATATATGCATAAAAGAACAGATTACGACAGGAACTAAAATACACATTAATAAAAAAAAAAAGTAAGCCGTCGCTCAGGACGCCTGGCAGATGTCAAATTTCGAAATTATTTTCTACAAGTATATATGATTTATTCATAATATATACTTGTAGAAAATAGATTACGACAGGAACTAATATGTAAAGTATTGAATAAAATAATACGATTTCTACTATTATCTAAAAAATTACAAAGAAATGATATTAGTTCACCGCTCAGTCACTTACGACCTTACATAGCATCGCTACGACTCTCTCATACATTTCTACGCAGTTCAAATCAAAAGGATCGGTTAAGAAAGTATGATCTAGCAAACAAAATTAACGACATCTATCGAGCTAAGACTAAATCTCAGCTACAAAATATATTTTATAAAGAAATCTCTAATCCTGTAATGATGATGATGATACTGAGATAAGCTATTTAAATTATTTTATCGTCATTGGTCCTTGTTAAATTAACAAATTTTAAATGAAATCTGACTGTTGAAAGTGGGTCAAGATCCAATTCCCAGGAGTCTGTAACACAAACAAATAAATATACATCTGAAATTAATAAAACACCTATAAAAAGCGATTGTCCAGTTTTCGTATGTGAAAGTACTGTAAGTAGGTATGGTATATGTACTTATATTGGCAAGTTAGAGAATTATACATTATTTTATAGAACATACATTATTTTATAGAAGTATATATGCATAAAAGAACAGATTACGACAGGAACTAAAATAGCACATTAATAAAAATAATATTACGATTTTTTTTCCAAGAAAATGATGATTTTTATTCAATAAACATTTATTTTCATTATAGGTAACAATTTACTTTACGCGCACTAGATGGCGTTGTACAAATTTTAAATCGCACTATGGTTTCGTTACAAAAATGTACACATATGTATCCGGATTTCTATTCGGGTTTCTATTTGTAGTTTGCGGGTTGAGAGCCCTCAGCGCTCACCCACCAGTCCGGGTAAAGTTGTCACAGCCATCTGAGGCTAGCAACAAAGTCACACAAAAAAAAAAAATTGTAGTCTACGGGTTGAGAGCCCTCAGCGCTCACCCACCAGTCCAGGTAAAGTTGTCACGGCCATCTGAGGCTAACAACTAAGTCACACAAAAAAAAATTTGCAGTTAATTAAAATGGTGTCCCGAAGCGTGGCGTTAACGCCACGCGACAATCGGGATCACCCTCGCCTGTAGGTGTTTCACATCAATAATGGAAACGTCATGTAATATTTTAAACGATACAATATCCACAGATTTTCTACGGTACAAAATTAATGTTCCATGATGACTGGCCGTGGCTCTTGCGTAGCCAGCACAACAATGCATCATTTCCTTCTTAATTGTTGCGAAATTTACCGCAATTTAGAGTAAGATGGCGCTAATTTACCAAAAAAAATAAACAATATACGTCATACGTTGATGACCAATCATAGCGCTCGGGCACCGTCGGCGCGGTATCTCAGTTCGCAAAGATGATTCGCGCCTTGCTCTATGTTTTTCCGTTTATATTTTGCGCTAGTCAGACGAGTCGGTGTAGGGTTCCATTTCGACCTTTCCCTCTCTTGCATAGACATATGCGTGCTATATCCATTAGTCGTCTTTTGTCGGTCGGCATGATAAGGAATGGTAAATAGAATTCTTACCCCATCACCACACGGAAAATGTTGATTCATATAGGTCATTTGCCTTGTCATAAGTTCACAGACGTCTTAAGAATGATTCAAGCTACACCGTGTCGCGACCGGAGAATGCTCCGGCCGGGGCACGGTCAGACATTATGGTATACTTTTTGTATGAAGTGATTCATGCCTGACCGTGGCTCGGCCGTGCCCCGGCCGTGCGCCGCCAGGGACTCGGCCGGGGCACGGCGTTAAAATGTCGGTGGGTATTATTTCCCGGCTCTGGCACGGCCCGGTCCCGGCACGTTCTAACATGAACATATGCGCCCGGGCGCCCGCATAGCAGTCAACGTCAAATCTTAGTGAGGTGAGCAGCTCAACAGCAAAATGAACGATGAGAAATTATTAGAATGTGTGCGCAAGTACCCTGTGATTTACGACATGAGCCATCCTAAGTATTTAGATAACAAATACAAAAATTTAATTAAAATTAAATTTATTAATTCTTTGTAAAGTAAAGCAAATTCTCCTGCTTCTCGCTTTCTCCAGGTTGGATGTACACCCCATCTTTTAGAAGTTTCTTCATCATCGATGGCAATTGCAATAGCTGCCAATTCAAATTGTGAAAATTGCATATTTACTTAAACGTCAAATCTATCGACAGATGAAATCACTAGCTGACAATACCACATAACACAGACACGGCCGTGCAAAGAATACACCTAAACAGCCGGGTGTAACATGATGGACTGGCCCGGCCGGTATACGGTGGACGTGCCCCGGCCGAGGCCCGGTCCGGTCGCGACACGGTGTAGCGTGAATCATCCTTTATTAGTGCATTTATTAAGAAAAATTATTACTGCAAGTAAACTATATCGACAACTCATTTCTTATTGATTCGTCCACGATTTAAACGAATAATAATTCCTGAGAAGAGTTGATCATCATCATTTCAGTCTATATAAGTCCCACTGTTTGGTTCGGGCCTCCTCCATAATAGGAGGGTAATTAACTTACTATTCCACGCTAATCAGACGTGTTAGAATATGATTTTATATCACGTATTCCTTCTCTTGCAAAAACATTACCTGCATATATTCCTCAACCGTCTTTTACACCACACGGGCAAGAGAGGTGGGTGATTAATTGTATTCTTATTCCGTAATCACTCGGATAAATTCCATAATCACGCGAACTGAACGCATAATGGAATCGAATAAGAGGTGAAACAAAAATTGTTATTGAAATTTGCAAAATTTCAGAAGCAGGTTTCTAAAACTGTTAAAATTTCTTAAAAGTCACACACTTTTCAATTTATAATCACGTTCAAGAAGATACTCGACTTAAAGAAAGTTTCTGGAATGACGATGACTGTGATTCTGTCTGCAGCCAGTGACGGATTTAGGCTTGATGCCCCCCCTAGGCCCTGTTTATCGCGGAGTTAGTCCGTCACCCGCCGAGAGGCTGACCGCGCGAGATAAGACCAACGTCCTCCCCGAGGGGGGGACGTCGGTCGAAGAGAGGGTTTTCCTCAAGGGGGATTCCATCGAACCAACCACTGACGACAAGTCACCCTGCTCCGGTGGTCAGTCCAATGACGAAGGCGACGTGTCACGGGTGGGTTACGGGTGTGCGTGCCTACTCCCCTCTGTCGCCCTGGACGGAGCGGAGCGAGGAGTGCGCCGACCGTAACCCACACCCCAAAAAAAAAGGCCCTGTTTATCGCGCCGCGATAAATTTTATTAATTTTTATCCAATATTTTAAATTTAAAATATACTTTATTTCGTTGGAATTGAATTTTAAATTTTAGAGACGTAGGCTTTTACTTTTTCCGTCTATGAGACTTTGGCATTGCGAAAATTTTGCCACCCCTCAAATCATGCCGCCCTAGGTCCGAGCTTCACGGGTCTAGGCGTAAATCCATCACTGTCTGCAGCTGTAAACGTCTAGGCTCGTCTGTGGTAGTACTACCCTATTCCAGAAAATAGACATCCAAATAGTAGCATCCATGAGCGACAATACTCGCCTACTATCAGGTAAACTATTTGTTCATCTGCTGCCAAAGGCAATAAAAAAATCTATCATTCATCTTCATCTAAGCTCATTACTGGACTTTCCGTGTGGTGACGGAGTAAGAATACAATTCACTACCCCCGACGTCATCTTGTGGTCATTCCTTGTCTATCTTTATCATGCTCCACGCATTCCGTCCATCTTTTCTTTGGTCTTCCCTTACCCCTAAATCCTTCAACATTCATACTTAAAACACTCCTCACAACATTCGAACCTCCTCTACAATGGAAGGGATTACCTACGTCACTACACGTTTCCGTGTGGTGACGGAGTAAGAATACAATTCACCACCTCCTTCCTCTCTTGCCCGTGAGGGTCGTAAAAGATTACTAAGGGTTATAATATATGCAACATATATATACCATCATGCAAGAGAAGGCAAACTCGGCATAAAATCCTTTGCCAAGACGTCTGACCAACGCGGTATAGTAAGTTTATTTCACTCCCATTAAGGAGGCTCAAGTCCAATAATGGGACTTATAATAATAATAAGAACCGCAGGGCAGCTTGTGGCGTGCTGAATGTAAGTGGCGACACTGCGGTCCTGAGTGCCCCAGAGAGTCGACCAGGGCCTCGTATCCAGCTCGCCTTTACTGGCTGGCTGGAATGGAAACCGAAGAGTGCCCGCAGGATTCTCAACTCTGGCTTGCCTTAAACGGCTGGTCAGAGAGGGGTCGCCAGACCTATATGCTCGGGGGTGGAAGTGTCATTTTCAAGAGCATAACTACGGGGAAACCACTGCGGGTTGCCGTTTATCGGAGACTTACAATTGTGAAACCGGCGCCGCACCGCTCGACACCCCAAGCCACTTGCACCAATGTTGCCCCCCTGTTGTCCGTATGGCCTGTGTGTCTGGCGACAGTCTGGGGGGGGGGGCATTCAGTGTGTTGGCGAGTCACCGTCTGCCAAAGTTCAAGACGATAAAGGTATTGAAGGCAGACGACAGTTTTTCAATCAATAGTTTTTAGTTTAACCAGTCCATCAAACCTCCAACCCCATAAACAGTTATTAGATACCATCATCACATAATAGTTTTACACCTACCAATGAAAATTTTTTTTCATGTTTGAGTTTGGCGAAATCCCAAGGAAACTACCAAAAAAAAAATTTCCTAATTTTTCCCGTCTAAAAAATGGTCTACGGACTTCAAAAAATTTTTTTCCATAATTCCACTCAAAAGCTCTTGTAGAAAATTTAATCCCCTTTAATTTGATATTTTCATGAAGCTTGTACGATGATTTGCCGCGGAGTTATCGTCAATCAAAGCTAAAAGGATCTTTTTAACTTTAATATTCAATAACTCCGGAAATAATGATCGTATGGAAAATCGTTGGATTTTGGGGTTCTCAAAACTTCATGATATTTCCTATAAGATGCCGTAAATGGCTATTGGCGAAAAAATTTTTTTCGAAGTGAAAATCTTAATTGAAAAAAGGCCGAAAATTTGCATAATTAAGGATATTTGGATAAATTGGTATAACTTTGGATAAAATGGACGAATGAAGGATATCGTCAGTAATTTTTTAACTTCAAAATGTCCCGAAAATCCATAAAAAAATTAAAATCGGTGCGATTTTTTTTTCTTAGTGCACCGAAGCTTCAAATTTATTCTTTTCGCAAAAATAACCATTATCGGCAATTTTTTGATTTTTATTCATTTTTTTAATGAAAAGAAAATTGTTTTTATCAATTATCTTTATTTCTTTGCTCGGAAAAATCATGTTATCGATAAATATCATGAAGTTTTCAGAACCCCTCAACGATTTTCCATACGATCATTATTTCCGGAGTTATTGAATATTAAAGTTAAAAAGAACCTTTTGGCTTTGATTGACGATAACTCCGCGGGAAATTATCGTACAAGCTTCATGACAATATCAAATTAAAGGGGATTCAATTTTCTACAAGAGCTTGAGTGGAATTATATGAAAAAATTTTTTTCAAGTCCGTAGACCATTTATAGACGAGAAAAAATTTGGAAAATTTTTTTTTTGGTAGTTTCCTTGGAATTTCTCCAGACTCAAATATGAAAAAAAATTTTCATGGTCATATCTGAAAACTAAATACTTGGAGCTACAATTTGCTTTTTTTTTATTTGCTGTACGATCATTTTCCTCGGAGTTGAGCTCGTTGAATTTTACCCAAAAATTTAGATTTATTTTTATATATATCCCTTAATTTTTATTACTAGTGTATATAAAAGAAAGTCGTATTAGTTATACTATTTATAACTCAAGAACGGCTGTACCGATTTAGCTGAAAATTGGTGGGGACGTAGCGTAGAGTCAGGAGACGGACATAGGATACTTTTCATCCCGTTCGATCGTGTTCCCGTGTGACGTGACATAAAACGTCAAAGAGAATACAAGTCACTATGAAACGTAGTTTAAAAAAAACGCATTTGATATGTAATAACAAAACGCAAATGACAGCCAAACGTAATTTTGTCTATGATTAAGTATGGTTGAAAAGTTGATAATTATAATTTCAGTCAAAGATCTATACTCAGTCATTTGTATTCTCTTTGAATCATCATTAACAATGCCGCGACCAAGACGATTGAATCTTTCCCGACAAAATCGTAATGGTTCTTCCATTAGAGACTATATTTTCGGCAATTTAGATAATATATTTACGAAAAAATATGGCGGTACGAAGTTCGCCGGGTCAGCTAGTTATTAATAAAAAATACTTTTATTGGTACGATCATTACACTTACTAATAAGTTAAGGAGAAGAGTGTTACTGTTCGGCTTCGATGAGAATGATAAATTGTGTCTTTGACAACGGAAGCCACATGTCATCGGCGACATTAAATCGATTGCGACTTTTTCTTTATATCGACACTAGAACCGAGAACCCTGCCTCGCAAAGATACGTAATAGCAAATGTTATAAGAACAGACGGCTCGCTTGACAAGAAGAGCATATTACTAATAGAATTCGCCACCAGGCAACGACAATGCGGCTCGTCAAGTTTACTACACAATTTTCTATTAATTATATTCACGGACTAATGTACTGTGGACCCGTGATACACATGCTACGGACTCCTAAGGGGTTCGTTAACCCCACTTTAAGAAGCCCTGCAGTGAAACAATTAAATTTATATCTCAAATCAAAACACATACATATTTTAAACATTGTTTTATTTGTTTCCTATTTAAATAATATTTTTACAAAACTCTAAAACATCAATTGTTTACAAAACATCGCTTCTAGCGTTTTATGATACATTTATCGCGCTAATTTAAATAAAGCCAGGCGTACCAACTACAAAAAATTGAGATAACGGACTTACCAACTTCGAGGGGAATTCTACTATCTTCGTTTATTATCATCTTATATAAATTTCATAAATATACCAATTAATTAAAAAAAATAATAAAAATTATAAAAAATGACTCATAAGAAACAATATTTTTAAGAATCTTAATGAAAGTATTTCATGCGGTAGCATTTCATAAGCTAAAAAGGTAATTGGGTGTTTAAAGCCTGGCAATTCTAATACATCATAGGACGTTTAAATTTCCTAAATATTTAAAAAATCACCAAAAATACTGTGCTTTAATATGAAATTACACATAAAAATAATTAACTATTTGTTTCAATATTATTGTAACAATTTCATCTGTCATATTGCGAATAATAATACTAGTAAATATAAAAAAAATATGCAGTCGCGTAGGTTCAAAACCGACAATCTGTACTTTGAATGTAATTTGCCAATTAAACTCGTACATGTCAAATCCTGAACTGCTATTTTAACTGGATTTTAAGACTTTTGACCGTCATATCAAAATGGTATGCTAGCACTTTTAAGTTTTATTCGTTATTTTAGTGTTTTACGGTATTATATTGAATAATTTCGGCGGTATTTTATGTAATATAATGCATGGAAAATTATAAGGTGTAGTGAACATGATTTAATAGTAAATTGCGTGTCTTTTCATGTTCTGCAAAAATTCCCACTGCAATAATTGTTGATTTGGTTGTCAGCACCCAATGAATGGTAACGACTTACAACATGGCAATGCACGCAATTTACTAATATTATATTCACAACACTTCAGCATTTTCTCTGCATTATATCACATAAAATATCAGCAACATTGTTCAATATAATGTTGTAAAACACTAAAAATAATGAATAAAATTTGAAAGCGCCACCATGACATTTTGAAATTCCCGTCAAAACCATTGAACTTTAATATTTTAAATGTCCTAAATAATCCTAATTAAATTTAATTTTTGACATATTTGACAGATCACCAATTTTGTTTCTATGCGACTCAATTGAGGAATACTTTTTTCTCAATACATAACACGAACATAGTATTGCACTATACAATTTAAACTTAAAGGTTAAATAATTCTAAAATATATCGATGTATGAATGATATGAGCAATATAATATGAATTAATACGATGCTATATTTATATTGAATTATCAAATTAATCTCGTTCACTTTTAGTGGTAAATAATAATACCATAGCCAATCCTAATGATAAAGTAGGCATTATTAATTTAAATCACATTGAATCCTTTCTTAATTTATATCATATCTTAATCTACTAGAAATATTTTTACAAAAAGCAATCAAGTATTTCCAATAAAAAAATATTTAAATAAATAATTATTATGAATTACATTTTGTGCGGTTTCCATCGCTCCGATAATTTTGAAATTTAAAAAAGTAATAAATAAACGTCAATTTATTTAAAAAAAAACTTAATCCGGTATAGTTCTTATTAATCGAATAATTTGACGTTTAAAATCGTTTAAATTCGATAAAAACTGATAAAAGGAAGGTACATATCATTTTTTATTTATTTTAAACAAAATCCGTCAATCGTATTTAATATACGGCCTTTGTGCTGCTAACTTGTTAACCTCAACAATTTTCCAAAACGAAAAAGTTAAAAACTAATATTATACAGAACAGAAATTACATTTTCAAAACTACGTGATTGATAATATGTTTGGGAAATTTTACATCTATATTAATCTAATTTTTAAATCTTCATATTTTGAACATAAAGCATTAAACAGTTTTTGTTATAATGACATGACACAAATTTGACAAAATAAATATTTATATAATCTATTATTTCATCATTTTATAATTAATTGGAAATGTACAATAACCAAATATTGCATTAACATTAAAATTTAAATATAACAATCACATTATAACAGCTATGTAAAGCTCAAACGATCATGAAAAAAAAATACCGAACAATAATTACGGCCAAAACAAATTGTGAATGTTCGTTTCTTAAATATAAATTTAAAAAAAATAGTCGTATCGTAACGTCACAAAACACCTCAAAATAATAAATATAGACTTGTTTTTTTTAATACATACATTGCCCGCGCTGATCATTGTCTATGAATATTTATAGTCTGTATTATTAAACTCCACTAAATCGTTACTGGTCTGATTGAAACAATACAAACTACATTGAATATTTAATTATTTAATGTATTTTGTAATGTCGTACCTAGTCTTTTAGTTTCATGAACACACATTTTCTTGTAAATATCGATGCAAATATAGTCGCATATTGATTTTCAATTTATGACATGAAATAATTTCAAAATAATCCAAGTAATTTTACATGTTTTAATAATTTGTAATTGTCATGACGGGGCGTTGAATTAAAACAGAATATTTAATTTGTATCATATATTTTTCCAAAATACTAGGACGTCTATCATCATATTTCCTTAATATTTTTTACTTCACAAAAGTTACACACAAACTTAGAATAATAACGTATAGAAGTTTAGTCCGCGCACAAAAATAAGGCATTTCAATTGGAGCCTAATGGAGCTTACGCCGGAACCGTTCCGTAATGTACAAGGTCACTGTACTGCACGTATGTACGCAACTCTTAAAAAATAATTATGTATTTATGACGGTTTGTACATTCAAATGGTGTCACAACACATTTGAAAAACATAAAAAGGTTTTTAACATTACTTTTAAAAGTATTTCGACGATTTATGTTAATAAAAACAAAATTTGATTTCATAATTTGTATAGTGGTGTGCATGGGTACGTACGTGTGTAATCGCCTGCGCGCGTATGTAGTATTTTTGGCTTCATGATTTTGATCGCTTTAAGTGCCAACACTATCCTTATATACGTTATTATTCTAAGCACACAAGAATTTTTATGAAAATATTATTGATAAATGTTTAATAAACCCCATTTAAAGTCTATAAGGTATTTTGAAAATCATATTTCGGCATACAATGATATACTATGTATTATTTAAAATTTAACTCTTAGCATTTGTGACAAACATTTTTTTCAATGATTAAATTTGTTTTATTATAATATTTAGTCACAGAATGTTATGATTGAAAATTAACACATAGATTGAAACGAGATCACTAAAGTAGATACTGTCAACTATACTTGGTTTATATATTAAAGACTATTTATGAAGACAAGTGTGACTAATTTTGCATCAATACCACAAATACCTCTCTATACCTTTACAGACTTATTCTATATAGAGTATAAACGCGGATATCACAAGTCGATATCGACTAATTAAGTCGACGTCAACGATTAGAAATCGTTGTCGCTGGACGCGTCGTACGCCTCGCAGATCTGGTCCGGAGGTGAGCGGAGCCCTGGTGATACCAATACCGGACCGTGGAACGATTGAGAGCGGAGTACGCTACTGCGAACATTGTTGACAGTTTTGAAGTTTGAATGTTGAATGCTCAAAGATAAATAGATAATTCTCTAATTTGTCTTTGGTTTAATAAATAAAATAGTATTTTTTATTCAAGATATGAATTTATTATTTATAGATCAAGATTTTATTTATATTTATACAAATATAATACAAATTCAACAATTAATTGTGATTTTAAAAAGAAAATAGTGCACGGTAATAGTGGTAATCAAATATTACAAAATTTATTTTTTGGATAAATTTCGTGCAAATTATGTGACGGAATGGTTATGGATTTGTACACGGTAAAAATAAAAAGATATGTACATAAGAAAATATGTAAAAGCATTCAACTAAAAATAATAAAACTTTATAGAATAGTTACAAATCTACAATCCGGGACATATTTTAAGCTAATTAACGCCAACAGTACCTATAATAAACTGTTAATAGCATATCCGCTAAGTGGAGTTGGTTTAGTAATTTTGGCAATTCACTCATTATTTTTCAGAATAAATAAAACAAGCACTTAGCTCGTTGCAGTTGCGATTATGTACATTGCAACTGTGCCACACATATGTGGCAAATTTAAATAAAAAAAATCATACAGCAAAGCGATTATCTTGATTTCTCAAATAAAAAAATATTAAAAGACTAATCCAAATATAAAATACACAACATTTAATAATTAATAATAATATAAATAAAAATGAAAAACCAAGATTAAAAATAGTATTAGTAGCACAAAGCATTTTAAGCCAAATCCACCAAAGGTGCAGAGCTGAATTTGACAGCTTGTTAGTTTGACAACTCGTGGACGCCATAGCTGTCATATTGACATTTGACTAACCTTACACGTCAAGATGGCGGCCCATATGTCACTTACAGGGAATTGCATGCATTTTGAGATTTGTCACGCTCTAAAATTTACAATAAAACGTTTTTAATCTTATTATAGTTATTTATATGCAAGTTAATTGAAGAAAGTATATTTACAACTTAAAATTATACATTTTACAAAGAAATTAAATGTTATATATAAGTATAGCGAACAGAAAATATTATAGACAAAGTTTTGCTTCCATTCCCATCTTGGTCTTAGGTTAAATCTACATATGTTACACAACAATTATTTACGACGACGAAAACTACAAACTGTATTTGCCGATCTAGCACGGATCAAAGCGTAAAACGTAAAAAATAAAATATCGCCTGCTTTTAAACCACAATCTTGTCAATATGACTACAATCAGGCTAAATATTTGTGAAATTTATCAATAGAAATTAATATTCAATTAACACTTCATACACGATCAAAGTGCCTAATATTTTAATGTTATCATTATAAATCTTGATCATATGGTTGTAAAGTTACCCGCGGCAGGTAAAAATTATAAACTAATCGTCATTTTAAAAATGAATTATTAAGTGAAAAACAATATAAAGACAAACAGCTGTTATAGAAAGATTATAATCATTTTTTAAATACGATCACAGGTCATAAAGTAAATAAAGGTGTCGCTTCTTTGCTTATCGACACCATCAATTCATTATCTTGACTAAGGTATTTCTTTAAATTATGTTTAGAACTTGAAATACCGCGACAATTTTTTTTTTTCACAGTTTAAATACAACATTCTCTTTAAAATAATCCGTGCTAGTCATATGGCAAAGGGCTGAAAGATATTCAGCCTAAATAAAAAGTCAACTTACCTGGCGGTCTTTGACGGAGTCTTATTCGTTTTACCGAGTGCCGCCGCCTTCCTCGGATCGTATGAAGCTCTACGTTTCCACTTCTCTAACTCTTGCTTCTTTTGTTCTGGAAATTTATCAAACGTCATATTAATTACGACGAATATAGATCCTCGAATTATACTATACCTCTGGTTAGTCAATAATATATTAGGGGCCGTTCAAGTATTATGTAAGCAGATTTATTACAATTATCAACCCACTTGACCCACTGAGCTACGAGAAGCAGGTCTTGCCCTTCCCTCCATTATGGTTGAGGGGAGTGATGGCTGCTCTAGTGATTAACTCGTGATCGGGTGCCGCTTGCGGGATCTGGTCCAGCCATAATCTTATCATTATATTTGTGATTATTATTATATTTGTGAATTGTATTATATAATATTTCGAATGGCATCACACTGAAACTATTAATAAGCAAGTTGTAAGATGTAATTTTATTTAAGTGAAATTAGAAAAATTAAAAAAAAAATAGACAATCCCGCTGAGATTCTTGCCGGATCTTCTCAGTGCGGTCGCGTTCCGATCCGGCGGTAATTTTAAGAAAAATGTAAAAAAATGACAATATGTAAGTGCCCCCGCGGGGTTTATACATAACAAATGATTTGAATTTTAACTTGTCAGTAAAAGTAAGCCAAGCTCCAAGTTGTTATGCTTAAGTACACTATGTCATCATAAGCAAAGTAGAAAAAGGTCGCAGGGAGCCTTAAAATCCAGTGAAATCGAGGAATCTGGTCCAGTAAAACGCTGTCGCAAACGGAAACTCGTTGGATATTTGGATATAGGCGAAACAGAAAATTCTCCACGAGAATGCCTCGTAGAAATGTCGACGCTGCAACTATTAAAATTAGAAGTGTAGAATTTGGACAGTAGTTTCTTTTTGTAACTTCAATCTCTTAATTCTTAATGAGTATGAAAGGATTTTACGAAATTCAACCTTAACGGGTGTCAGCAGTTGTCACGTTTCCTCCTCTAAGGAGGGGAAAGGAGAAATTAAATTTTGTGTAGATATTTTTAGTTGATTTCTTAATTCAAAATTACCACAAATATCTACTAAACAGCGGGTTACTATTATCATATAAACTCTTAGCGAGTCTATATCAGAAATAATTTAATAATCAGTCCCTCAAAGTATATCAGTAAATTTTACTATGAAACATATAATCTAAAATTAATGTATTTCACATTAATATAATTAAGTAGATGTTCGAAATGACAACCATTTTATTGAATATAACATGCAAATCGTTTAAGTACCAATTTCACTATTACACTTGTATCTTTACATAATGAATTTGTGTTAAAATTAATTATAAACGTACCCATTTCGTAATGTTGCGCGCTGCCTTTACTAACAGTCTTGCTTTCACCCAACACCCCTACATAAGTCTTGCTGGGGTCCCTCCGGAGGAAATTCTTTGGGGATTGTTCGTTTTTATACTTGGAGATGTCCAGATACCTCGGCTGGATCGGTTGCTTACGACTTATAGAGGTCGTTGACGATGACATTGAATAATCACCGCTGTACCTGGAGAAAAATCAGAGTATTTTATACTGTACTAGCAGAGCCGGCCACGCGTTGCTATGGCTAATGTTTTTGTTATATTACATTTTATTAAACTATTTAAGTGGAACTGTAGGAGAACATCTGTCATGGAGGTCGTCATATTTTTTTACAAATGGCATCTATGTAAAAAAACAAGTTAAAATCGTATATGACACGTTTGTAGGTTTGACATAGCAGCGCCATCTATTAATTAATTACTCAATCCAGTCAACAGATATCGCCATCTGTTAAAATCGTTTGGAGTTAACAGATAATTGTGAATGTCAAATAATAGGTATATACATATAGGTATTTTTTTTTTATTGCAAGCAGTGGCAAACGAGCAAACAGTACACCTGATGGTAAGTGTTGCTGCCGCTCATGGACCTTTACAAGGCCGCTGCCTACCGCGAAGAAAGTGAAGGGAGTGTGAATGCGTGCATTGAGGCTCGGTGATACTAAAGACACCATCAAAACCCTCCATACGCAAACACCCTCAGAAAGTTGGGCTTCCGGCTCTCTCGCTCACCGAACGAAGCGCAGTAACAAATTGTTACTACTCAGACGTCGATTTTCTGCGAGAGCGTGGTATTGCCCCGGACGGACCGGCCCGCGGCTGTAGACAGATAACTGTCGACAGTGTGGTCCTACCACTCATAAATACTACAAATAATTTGCAATAAAATAATATTGCAACTATAAATTAAGATGTAAGCTATCCTATCTTTCAAGTTGGATCAAACTGCACACGGTGTGCAAATTTGATTAAAATCGGTTAAGTCCATCCAGTCCAGGAGTCCATCGCGGACAAACAACGTGACACGTAATTTATATATATTAAGATATACACTATCTATACATTAGCGGCCTACTCTATGCTGGTCATTCGAATTGGTATAGAATTGCATTTCGAGTTTTCTTAACGTCTGCGTCACTTCTCATCTCATCTCAGCTCATATATGCTCCACTGTTGGGCTCGGGCAGACTATTCTTTCCATCATAGTGGAAGAGATTTCAGTGTGCTGACGGAATAAGAATTTGTATTCTTACTCCGTCAGCACACGGAAATCTTTTCACCACCTTCTTGCCCATGGTTATCGTAAAAGCCGACTAACGGGTATAATATGCATATAACATCTATGCAAGAGAAAGAGAGCTCGAAATAAAACACTGTACCAACACGTCTAACCCGCGTGTTATAGTAGGTCAATTTCCCTCCTATTATGGAGGAGGCTCGAGCCTAACAGTGGGACATATATGAGCCGTGATGATGATGATGATGATGATAATAATAATGAGGATGATGATAATTATGACGCTAATGATGATGTTGATTATGATGATGATGCTGGAGGAGTTTCGAACCCAGCAGTGGCACGTATACACGGTGACTTTTTTATCGTCTTTAAAAAAAAAAAACCATAAAAGTATCCAACCAAAGAAACATACCATATTTAAATGTTCAATAGTGGCAGTAATAAAAAAATAATAAAATAAAGTTAATATTTTGTAACAGCCTGTTTATCATGTTTACATTTTAAACAAAAGTAATCATGCGGCATTTCGTTAGCCAATCATAGATACGAAGTCCACGTGGATGGCTATTACAAAGCGTAATGCCCTACGCTAGATACCTAACAGGTATCCTTTGCGATGCCCAATTGGCGCCGCGGTCAAGCGGTCGTAGTATCTACATACTACATCAGCAGTGTTGAATACCTATGCGCTCGATACATGTTGTTTCCTTACTATTTTAATTAGTAATTATTTATAATAACTTTTATTAAAAAATATTCTAGTAAATATTGTTTTTAACCTTTTAATTGTACGAATGAATAGTAGATACTGGATATTTTAATTGATATGCTTTTGTAAGACGACATAAATGTCACCGTGTATAAGCTGATATGATGATTAGAATTAAGACTCAACCTCTGTTTCGGCTGCACCGGTGTCGTCCTCTTCCCTCCTGGATGCCTCATAACAACAGGTGCACTTTCCGTCCCACTCTCACCTTCAGTATCACTGGTCCCTGTAGTCAATGAATTCTTCTCATGACTAAATATCGATGAATTCCTCGGACTACTACCATTTGTTGTAGAATTAGTATCGCTGTCAAGTATAAATGTTTTACGTTTATCTGTGGCGCATTCAGCTTGTCTTGCCTTTGCTAAAAAGTCTATATTCTCTTTGGTCGGTGTGATATCATCTATAATGAAGGTCTTACGTTTCTCAGAATCGTGGCGACGTTTCTTATCTGTATTGATATGTTGATGTACCTGAAATTTTGAAACGAGAAATTCAATGCCATTCCAAATGATTGAGATTTAACATACGTAATTCAGTACCGCCTATCTCATCTATGGTTGTCGTAAAAGACGGCTAAAGTAGGGATGGCGATCTGAGATTGATTAATCGAAGAATCGAGATTTCAAGCCCAAAGAATCGATTTTATATATCGATACGAAGCACTGAATCGATTCGGTGAATCAATACTTTACCCTAGAAAATCGTCATTTTTTTCTGCCCATTCGATACTAAGTATGTTAAAACAAAAAGCTCATCACATATTTACTCTCTCCAGATTACCTAAAAAACAGGTCACCACAAGCCCGTTCAAAAAAATATCAATAGATCGATTAATCGGGAATCGATCCTTCAGACCTCGATTTTCTTGTCATTTCACATAAAAAACGAAAACACGAGCGAGTTTGACTGCCGCGAAAGGGCGGACGCCGCGCCGACAAGCCGGGGAACAAGTCGATGGAGATGCTCCCGGAACCAAAAATGCCCGTCGAGCACCAGGCCCAACTACTTCATGTGGGCCTGGATGCTGATGGTGACCGACTTCACGGTAATCGAAGCGCCGGCGGGAGGCCCGGCGGTACGGAGGCCATGGAACAAAAGGGCCTCCGTCTTTTCCAGGGCTACCCTCAACCCCAGCGCTTCGATCCGCCTGACAATCTCCTCGGTGCCGAGAGTTGCCAGGCGTGCCGCCTCTTCTAGCGTCCCACCCCGGGCTGTGACGAGTGTATCGTCAGCGTAGCAAATTACGCCCAGCCCGGGTGGGAGACTTCCTCTCAACGCCCAGTCGTAGCCGATGTTCCACAGGGTCGGACCCAGAACCGACCCCTGTGGGACACCGCACGTCATGGGCGTTCGCACAACGTCCCCTACTCGGTCAACGTAGAGGACGCTGCGTCCCTCCAAGTAGTCTGCCACCAGCCGCCTGAGGTACACGGGCACCCCGTAATACCTCAGCCCCTCCCTGATGCAGCTGAATGGCAGACTGTTGAAGGCGTTGGCGATGTCCAGGGACACCGCCAACAGGACTCCTCCGCCGGTGACGGCCTCCGCTACCACGGCCTTCAGGCGCAGCAGGGCCGCGATCGTCGAACGCCCTCTCCGAAAACCAAACTGGGCGTCCGACAGATCGGGCCCGACCCCGACGAGGTGCCGCTCGATGCGGGCAGCCAACACCCTCTCTAGCAGCTTGCCCGCATCATCGAGCAGCACGATGGGCCTGTAGGCCGAGGCCGACTCGGGAGACCGTCCCGGCTTCAGCAGGAGAACCAGCCTCCCCTCTTTCCAGCACCCAGGGAACTGCCCGGACGTCAAACAAGCGTCGAACAGTCGCCTGAGGCGTGGTCCCAGGTGCTCGAGGACCAGGGCCAGCACACGGTTCGGAATACCGTCGGGCCCGGGGGCGGTGGATTTGACTCGCATACGCGCCACCGCCGCTCCCATTTCCGGCTCCGTGATGGGTGGAGCACTTTCATCGTCGTCGGCCTCCCGGTCGCTGTCCGGCGAAGCCATGACCGGGGGCGTGTGCTCCGCCCGCCGTGGAAAGAGGTCCTCGACAACTCTGGTGAGGAGGCTGGGCTGGAGAGTCTCGGTGAGGGGGGGGCCCCGCCCGCGGAGCTTGTTCAGCGCCACGAGGTAGGGGCGACCCCAGGGGTCACGCTCGAGACTGTCCAACATCTCCCGCCGACTAACGTCCTTGGCGGTACGGACGGCCAGCCTGAAGGCAGACCGCGCACTGCGGTAAGCCTCGTACAGCTGGCCCTCCCGCTGAGCGTCGCGGTGACGCGCTCGGCTGCGGGTGTAGGCCCTCCGGGCAAGTATGCACGCGGCCCGAAGGTCCGCCAATTCTCGGGACCACCAGGGGACCGCACTCTTCGGGGGCAGACGCCGCACACGGGGCATGGCCGCATCGCAGATCTGCGTTAATGCACAGCGGATGCGGCCAGCCTCGGCATCCACCCCGTCCGCCTGGGGCGGTGAGGACAGCCACGACTGAACGATGGCTACCTCCGCCAACAGGTCCCGATCCAATCGACCCACAGCAAACCGCGGAAACGCGGGAGCTCCGTCCGCCGTGTGACCCCTGCTGGGCTGCAGGAGGGTCCGGGAGACCTCTATCCGGATGTATCGATGGTCGGATAGGGTCTCAACCTCCTCCTGGACGCACCAGCTCCTCACACGTGCTGCGACATTAGGGCTAGCGAACGACAAGTCCACTATCGGTCGGTCGATAGGTGGCGAGTCTTTAGTGTGGTAATCATTTTGTTTGTTACGCTTTCACGTCTAAACCACTAATCCAATATAAAAAATTCTTTCACCAATATCAAGCTACTTTATCAGCGAGTAACACAGGTTAGCTATTATCCCCGTATTTCCACGGAAACGGGAACTGCGCAGATGAAACCGCAGGCATTTTCTAGTAGTTAATAAAAGCTATTTCCGTGTGGTGACAGAGTGAGATTACAATTCACCAATCCCTCCTTCCAACTCCATCCTCCATCCAACTCGGTTGGGCAGCGTTCGGGAAACTTAAGAGGATCTTCTCGTCCAACATACCTCAGTGTCTGAAAACACAGGTCTACGACCAGTGTGTGTTACCAGTGATGACTTACGGCACGGAAACGTGGTCCCTAAATGTAGGCCTCATATCAAGGCTCAAAGTCGCTCAGCGTGCTATGGAACGGGCTATGCTCGGGATTTCTCTGCGAGATAGAATCCGGAATACAGAAATCCGCAGAAGAACGGGTGTAACCGACATAGCACGAAGAATTAGCACGCTGAAGTGGCAATGGGTAGGCCACATCGCTCGACAAACCGACAACCGCTGGGGAAGAAAGGTTCTCGAGTGGCGACCACGCATCGGACGACGCAGTGTAGGACGCCCCCCCACTAGGTGGACCGACGACCTAGTGAAAGTTGCTGGGCGTCGTTGGATGCAGGCGGCACAGGACCGCACATTGTGGCGCAATATGAGGGAGGCCTATGTCCAGCAGTGGACGGCAATAGGCTGAAATGATGATGATGATGATGATGATGAATCCCTCCTTCTTCTATTCTTGCATCTCTAATCTTGCCCTTGGCTGTCGTAAAGAACGACTAAGGGATATCACACGCATATAAAATATATGCAAGCGAAGAAAAACTGGAATTAACCCTAGGTCCATTTTACTCTTATTCAGAAAGAGGCTCGAGCCCAACAATGGGACGTCATCATTCATCATTTCAGCCTATCGCCGTCCACTGCTGAACGTGGGCCTCCCTCACGTTACGCCACAAAGTGCGGTCATATGCCGCCTGCATCCAACAACTTTCACCAGGTCATTGGTCCACCTAGTGGGGGGCTTCCTACACTGCGTCGTCCGATACGTGGTCGCCACTCGAGAACCTTTCTTTCCCAGCGGTTGTCGGTTCGTCAAGCGATGTGGCCTGCCCATTGCCACTTCAGCGTGCTAATTCTTCGTGCTATGTCGGTTACACCTGTTCTTCTGCGGATTTTCGTATTTCGGATTCTATCTCGCAAAGAAATCCCAAGCATAGCCCGTTCCATAACACGCTGAGCGACGTTGAGCCTTGTTATGAGGCCTATATTGAGGGACCACGTTTCTGTGCCGTAAGTCGTCACTGGCAACACACACTGGTCGTAGACCTGACCTGTTTGTCCTAGGTAAACATAATGATCGACAACTTCGAGAATCGCATTGCCAACTAGGACCGGTACAGGAATGACATGGGTATTTAATATCACTTTCGTCTTGTCCATGTTCATTCGTAAACCCACTAATTGGGATACCCTACTGAGATCATTGAGCATGATGCCAAGGTCCGCCATGGATTCTGCCATAACGACGATATTGTCTGCAAATCAAAGGTGAGTGATGTATTCGCCATTAATATTAATGCCGAGTCCAGTCCAGTCTAAGAGCTTGAAGACATCTTCCAGTGTAGTGGTGAACAGTTTCGGAGAGATGATATCTTCCTGTCTCACGCCTTTCTGCAACTAGATCGGTTTCGTACTCTTATCCTGGATACGGACTGACATTGTGGCGTTCCTATACAAATACTTCAGCACTTCGATATAACTACGGTCGATTTGGCACCGCTGAAGGGACTGCAGCACCGCCCAAGTTTCGGCTGAATCAAAGACTTTCTCATAGTCCACGAACGCTATACACAGGGGTCGATTATACTTCTCGGTTTTTTTGTATAATCTGCCTAAGCGTGAGGATGTGGTCTAAGGTGTTATAGCCTTTTCGGCAGCCGGCTTGTTCGGGCGCCTGGAAGTCTTCGAGCTTGCACGTGAGTCGATTGGTAATGATCCTCGAAAACAACTTGTAAACGTGGCTCAGGAGTGAGATGGGTCTGTGGTTCTTTAGAAGAACTTTGTCACCCTTCTTGAAGAACAGCACCACCATACTCTGGTCCACGACTCTAGAACGTCGCTGCAAGGATAACGGGAATTGAATAGCTTTTGAAGGACTTTTAAGACCAGTTTGCCGCCTGCCTTCAGGAGCTCTGCCGTAATAACAATGGGACGTATACGAGCTGAAATTAAAAAATAATCTATTTATCATATCTTACTTGGAAATTTGCGATATAATCTTTCGACAATACCACATCGTTACACATGGCTTGTCTTCTCAAATTCTCCTTAGACCTCAAATCCAGGATATCAGAATGTGTCGATGTAATCATTGGATCCACAGGTAATGTGATGACCTGGTCATCTTCAGTTTCCTCTGATGAATAATCTAATAGTTCTAAATCAGCTATGTTCGTTGTGTGGAAGGATTGAGAGCGGTGGACGGGCGATGAATGACTGAAAACCAAAAAAAAAATAGCGTGAGTACTAAGTACGCATGTCAGAAGTGAAACTTCTTTGGTTCCATGTGTTTTTCATCAGTATTAAAAAAAAAATAAAAACAGAAAAACTATCTTTCTCACTAGCTTGCTCTCTACTCTCGCCCCATGGCTGTGCTTCGTGCTATGTTCGCCCTTTCTCACTCTCTATCAATCGGTCTCAATCGCTCTCTCCCTCTTCTTCGACAAAAACGCTTCTTCGTGACGCTAAATTGCGTTTCACCCGTAAAAAAATTACCCTCATGCGCGCAAAGAAGTTTCACTTCAAAATCATAATTTAATGTGGTGACGGAGTAAGAATACAATTCACCACCCCCTATATCAGGGATTCCTAAAGTGTGTTCCTCGGCACCCAGGGTTTCCGGAGAATAATCGTCAGAATTCCGCCAAAATTAAATAGCTTTAATTTTAGTAATTTTAATGTGAAATAATACCACAGTTATAAATAGTACTTTACCGTATGGTGATGGGAGTAAGAATACAATTCACCACCCCCTCTCATACCCGTGGATGTCGTAAAAGGCGACTAAGGGATACATTACGCATATGATATCTATGCAAGAGATAGAAAACTCGAAACAAATACCCTATACCAACCTGTCTCACCAGCATGATATAGTAAGTTCAATTTCCCTCATTCACCCCTCCCTATCGTGTCCACGGATGTCATAAAAGACGACTAAAGAATATCATACGCATATAACGTCTATGTGAGAGAAGAGAAACTCAAAACAAAACCCTATACCAACCTGTCTGGCCAGCAAGGTATAGTGACGTCAATTTCCCTCCTATTATGGAGGAGTCCCGAGCCCCGCATTCGGACTGAGGTGATAACTTTTTATTATCATTTATTTTCTGACACAAACACATTCCCGGAATTATTTCTATGGTTTTACAATTAATTCACGTTTATGGGTAACCTTTACAAGTGGTAGGACCACATTGTTGACAGTTGTCTGTCTACAGCCGCGGGCCTGTCCGTCCGGAGTAGTACCACACTGAGCAGAAAATCGACGACTGAGTAGTAGCAATTTGTTACTGCGCTTCGTTCGGAGAGCGAGAGAGACGGCAGCCCAACTTTCTGATTTTGGGAGACCTCTCCCCCGCGATTTTGCTCGTGCTTAGACCCCAAACAATTGACGTCCTTCGTGAGGCGCACTAATAGCGCCATCACCTACACCCGGTCTAATCCATATCCCTACTGACCTTTCCTTTACTCCTTTGACTCCTAGCCGAGCCACCCAGCTCGGTTACACGGACGGCTCACAACCGTACCTGATTCTTGTTAATGTGGGGCGTCCTTCTGGTCACCAGCGCAAGCTTACATGTGCAGGAGCCAGTGGGACGTCTCATCGCGGGGTGAAGAGTACAACAATCTCAGATCACCAAAGAAATCGCAGATCACCGGCACACTCCCTTCGTTAGTGTCACTGCTGCGTCGCTGGTCGCCCGGAGCTGGACATCCCCCGGGGCAACCGGGGGTCTCATCCGGCTCGGGCTGACCGCCGCGGCAGTGTGAAGAGCGGAGGGAGACCGGACATCAACCCCATGACGAGACACTATTAGGTGTCTGAATAGAACGCCACAAACAGAGGGCAATGCCCTGAATTTGTTTTACGCGCCCCTTACGGGACGCCGGGAAAATACAATGCAACTTTCTGAGGGTGTTTGCGTGTGTTGGGTTTTAGTGATGCCTTTAATATCACCGAAACTCATTGCACGCATTCATACTCCCTTCATTTTCATCACGGTAGGCAGCGACCTTACAAGAGTCCATGAGCGACAGTAAAACTTACCATCAGGTGCGCTTTGCTCGTTTGCCACCGTTTGCTACAAAAAATACCTTTGATGTTGTATGATTTACCTAGGTGAGCTTAGATCGTCTTTGTTGAATTCCTGCCGTTTTGCCATCTGTTGACGCCTTTTGCCTTCCTGGGCTGCCTTCATTGGATCGTAAGAGGAGCGCTTCTTCCAATTTGAGAACTCTATCTCTTTCGAGGCGAGAGCTGATGACGAACGGTGTTGGCTAGGTTTCTTCGGCCCTGAAATGTAATAAATATATTTTTAAAAACGATAATCGGACCTTTTACCTTTACAAATCATATATTTGTGTGACAAATGAATAATCCAATATGTCTTAGAATAATAACGTATAGAAGGATAGTGTCGGTACTTAAGCGATCAAAAACATGAAGCAAAAAAATATTACATGCGTGCAAGCGATTACACACGTACAGACACAGACCACTATACAATAGAGTTGCCTTGTACGCAGTGACCTTGTACACTACGGAACGGTCGGGATCCAATTGGTTCCAATTTAAATACTTCATTTTTTGTGTCTTCTATGAGTTATTATTCTAAAGCAATATATTGTCCAGATTCATACTGTTTTCCATTCCCCTAATAATTCTTTCCATGTGGTGACGAAGTAAGAATTCACCACCCACTTTCTTGCCCGTAGTTATCGAAAAAGACCCCTAATGGATTATTATATTATTACGACAGGAATTAATATGGCATAAAGTATTAATAAAATATTACGACTTTTTTCCAGAAAATGATGATTTTTATTCAATAAAGATTTATTTTCATTAGTAGGTATACACTATAGGCTTAGAATAATAACATATAGAAGGTAAGTTCACGCACAAAAAGTGAGGCATTTCAATTGGAGCCTAATGGAGCTTACGCCGGAACCGTGCCGTAATGTACACGTCATTGTACTGCTCGAACGTAGGCAACTCTTAAAAAATAAATAGGTAATTATGACGGTTGGTGCATTCAAATGGTGTCACAACACATTTGAAAAACTTAAAAAGGTTTTAAAATTATTTCGACGAGTTATGTTAATAAAAACAAAGTTTGATTTCATAATTTGTATAGTGGTGTACGTGTGTAATCGTCTGCGCGCCATTAGTATTTTTAGATTCAAATTTTTAAAGTTCGAAGTACTGACACTATCCTTCTATACGTTATTATTCTAAGACTATAGGTATGTGTTTAGGTTAATTCATTTTGAGCTCACTAGATGGCAATGTAGAGAATTCTAAAACAAGTACATATATAGTCTCGTAACACAAATGTACATATCCAAGCGTGGCGTTAACGCCACGCCAACCATCAGGTTCACTCACGCATATAGAAGTTTCACATCAAAAAGAAATTTTATGGCCTTAAATGGTCAACTACTGGTGGGTACTCTTAACCTTACATTAACTAGTAACTACTGATCAAAACACCCAAACTAGAAAAAAGTTATATATTTTTGTTTTCTTTTTTCATTTTTATCATAAAAATTTTGTGGCATTTTAAACAATGCAAAAGATTCGTCAAATATATACAACTAACCAATCACACCTTCATTACTTTTGCTATTATCGATTATAAAAAAAAAATAACGAATATAACCTAAAAATCATTTGTCAAAATGCAATTTGGCGGCAAATGAATTGCATTGCATTCCATTAATTACAGCCGGTGTTGCAACCGCGACGAATGTTAAAAGACTGTATAACACGAACCAAGGGTAATGATTCAATATTAGCGACGCTGTGTACACGACGCTCTATAGAAATTATCTATTGTGTTACCACTTGTGAAATTGTTTATAGAACGAAGGTTGCAACCTCTTTAAAGCTTCCGTTTATTGGCAACACAAATCTTTATGCGAAGGCGACAAAAAATTCAAAACTATTCTTTGATATTCCCTCTTCTTTTCAGCTCATATACGTCCCACTGTTGGGCCCAAGCCTCCTTCTGGATAGGAAGGAAATTGCCCTTACTATAACCATGCTGGTCAGACGTGATGGTATAGGGTTTTGTTTCAAGTTTTCTATCTTTTGCTATATGTTATATGCGAATAATATCCCTTAATCGTCTTTTACGACTAGTGGCTTTTGCCAATTTAGAATTATGTTTTGTACATGGAATATGTTTTTTTAAATCGCTTGTCAAGTAAGTTGTCTTGACAATCAGCTACAAATACAAGCTATTTTTGCCAGTGTCGAGTTATAATTATCTTTTCAAGTTATCAGTTTCTTCATGTCAGTAATGGTCTGTCAGTAAGTCAAAGTGTCGTCCTCAACAGTATAATGGCCACTGTTAAGGGTATCTTCTGAGAATTTTGGTGGAAACAAGAAGGTATGTATAGCAGTCTTATATCATATTCACTACACCTCAGCAGTTCTGCCGCTATATATTACATAAAATGCCATCAAGATTATTAAATCTATATCTAAGATATTGAATATATCTCTATATCTAAGATATTATTGAATATAATACAAGAATACCACATGACACTTCCAGATGCCCGCCAAAAAACTTTTGTCGGCTTATAAGGCTTAGAGAAGTATCACAGGGAATTGCTAACCATATTGCAGCCTGGCTGTACGCTATGATTTCCATACCTCGAAATACAAAAGTAAAGAAAGGCATAGCAGGCTCATTCAATTTAAAGTTACTATAATTAAAATATTCAAAAATGTCTTTTAAAATCAAATTTAATGGTCTAATTTATTTTAATTATTTTAAACATTTAATTTGTCACGTATTTAAATTAAACGACATAAATACAAACAGCGGAAGGATATTGAAAGAATTAATTTTAAAATGTTATATTTTGACTTCTGTAACCTACTTAGTGTCGCTCTAGTTATATAACTGTAAATTTCGTTTTAAGAAATATAATTAGGTGTTGTTAGTTATCTAAATGCTGTTTGAATTAATTTCCTGTTACATATTTGTGTGGTTTCAAATCACAAGTAGAAGTGTAAAAACCACGAGTTATAAACGACAAGCCAGCAATAAAGAAACACTTAACCGATACTTATCTAGATAAGTATCAGTTAAGTGTTTCTTTATGTTTTGAAATATTTCTTTTGAATTAATTTTCTAATAAATAATATGGAAATGTTATCATAATTTTATTTACATTAATCGTAAAAACAATAATTTTAAAGTATACGTCAAATAAATTGAATGTTTAATTTCGAGTTATTATTAATTATTAATTTTACCGTGATCATCATTTCAGCCCAAATACGTCCCACTGTTGGGCTCGAGCCTCTTCCACAATAAGAGGGAAATTGACCTTACTATACCATGCTGGTCAGACAGGTTGGTATATTTCGAGTTTTCACCAATTCTTTCACCAATGAAAAGCTATAATATCAGCGCGTAAACTAGGCTATATTTTATCCCGGTATTCCCACTAAAACCGAAGCGAAGCGAGAGCAGATTGCTAGTTCTAAGATAAAAATCTATTTTATAAACTAGCAACCCGCCCTCGCTTCGCTTTTAGTCGTTTTACCCGCGTAGTTCCCGTTCCCGTGGGAATACCGGGATAAAATATAGCCTAGGTTACTCCCTGATATTATAGCTTTCCATTGGTGAAAGAATTTTTGAAATCGGTGCAGCCGTTTTGAAGATTACCCGGAACAAACAGACAGACAAAAAATTTTTAATCTGTATTTTAGGCATAGGTGTCGTGCAAATAACCGTGTGAGCATGAAAAAAGCCTATTATTTTGACATTACAAACAGACACTCCAATTTTATTTATTTGTATAAATTTACTCGAAACTGTCAGATAGCGTTCATATGAAATTAGGATGAAAAAAAAAGATAAATTATTACTAACCTTTATCTAGATTCTTAGGCTGACTAACTTCTCTAGTAGAAGACCTAGATTTCGTCAGCCTACATAACGTCGTGGGCCTAGGTTCAGCTGATCTCCTACTCTGATGATTCCCCGGTTTTGTTCTCTCATCTCTTACAATCGGCTGTTCGGAAACCCTAGGACTCGCCAACCGATCCTTATTCGTTACTCTGGAAGCATTTCTAATTAACCCTGGACCAAACTTTCTTTGCATTTCTGGAGTATTTGGACATCGCGGCGAATTAGCCGGCGCAATAGACTTTAAATCTGGCGAATCTATCCTACCTCTATTTATTATCTGTCTCTTGTATCTAAAATCTTGAGACTTAACATAAGATCCATTGTCAGATTCATCCGAATAATCTTTGTACTCTTCAGAATGGCCGCTAGACCTTCTAGAAGTTATTCTTGGATCCAGATAATTATTATTCTTATTTACAGTACTAAAAGAACTCGACCTTTTAATCGATGATCCGAAACCAACACCACTCGATTTATACTTTAATCCATCGCTTAGGACCCTCTGGTGGCTTTTCTTGTCTCCTTGGCAACGTGTTTGGTCGATTCTCGGGTATTTGGCTTCTATTGCATTGTTTTTCAGTACAGTTTTTAGGCAGACGGTTGGATTCGCGTTACCAGCATCGTTTATTTCCATGCTTCTGTCAAAAAATCTATTTCGGGCATGCGTTTTTCTATGAGGTGATAATATAGCTTCAACATCGTAATGTGGTCTATTAGATAGGGTTTTATCATCAGAACTATTGCTTAAAAGTCCTCGATCTGACGATGGACTGTTCATATTTAAATCGTGCCGCCTATCAGTATCCAAAGACTTCGAAGCGGTATTGAGAAGAATCTTTGTGCTTTCTGGGACTTTCGAGGAACCAGTTATAACGTAATGACCGGGGCTCCTAAGTGGACTGCTATCGTTTGAATTATCCTTTCTTCTGAGTCGATAATTCAGTGAGTTGGAGCGACTTAACTGTGAGACTGGAAGACGTGAGATCGCAGTCTTTTCGCTGATGAGACTAGAGGTAAGCTGTGAAGGTATGCTGCTGTAGTTATTCGTTCTAGAAGACTGAAGCTTTGCTTGCAGGTTAGTGATAGCGTTTTGTGTTTTTTGAAGATATGCCTCTGTATCTTGAACTGGAATTAGGTCCTGTAACAAAATATTGGTATTTATTAAAATATTGTCATAGGTAACTTGAGAATTTATATTACAATCATCATCATCTCGGCTCATATAAGCCCCACTGTTGGGCTCGGGCCTCCTCCGCAATGGAAGAGAAACTGACCTACTACACCGCGCTGGTCAGACGTGTTTGTATATGGTTTCATTTCAAATTTGCCTTCTCTTACACATATGTTATGTGCATATTGTATCCCATAGTCGTCTTTTACGACATCCACGGGCAAGATAGGGAGTGGTGAATTGTATTCTTACTCCGTCACCACACATAATATATCATATAGGGCATATCATATAGGGTTTCCATTTTGAGTTTTCCTTCTCTTGCGCAGTTATCTATACATATAATTTTGATTTGATCCATTAGTAGTCTTTTACGACACCCACGGGTAAGAGAGGGTGTGGTGAACTACTTACTCTTTCAACAGAAGGAACACTTAAAATTCTTTTATATTCATCCGTCTATCGTACTTGGCAGGTGAGCTGCCCAACGCTGTTGGTGTTATAAGTTTTCTAGAAGAGTGCTCCTGCCTTATCTCTTCGTTAATCTTCTACCGGTTTATACGACTACCACAGACATTACCACAGGTCATGTAATTATTTTTTTGCAAAAAAAAGAAACCACCTTCAATAATATACACAATGAAGATATTTTTTAGATTTTTGTTGATTTTTCAAAAACCGCTTGTCCGATTTTGATGAAATTTTCGTTGGACCATTTGGGAATTATACCCTTTTCAACAAAAAAAGAATCATTAGAATCGGTTCATAAATGACGAAGTTATCCACGACCAAACATAAAAAGCATATATACGGTCGAATAGAGAAACCTCCTTTTTTGAAGTCGCTTAAAAATTTCCACTACTGAGTTCGAGCTTCTTCTACAGTGGGAGGGAAATTGATCTACACGCAGATCAAGACGGGTTGTTAATTATTTCGAGTGTACGGTTATTTTATTGCAATATATGTACAGCATTATATCCCTTAATCGCCTTTTTCCACACCCACGGGCAAGATAGGTGAATTGTATTCTTACGCTGTCACCAGCAGGAAAAGGGCTTCACGGATAATAATAAATTATTATATCATCATCATCAGCATTCAAGTTATTTATAGCCAATTAATGCTGACACGATTGGGATTCGAATTATAGACAGACTCTGACAACCTCGGTCAGTACACTAAGCCGTTATTGCTTCATTTAACTTGTATTAAACTTGTATTAATTATTAGTGTATTGTCATAACAAATGGCCGTGAACACCTACATGTTAAATTCCAAACGTGTTTGATTTCAGAACGAGTTGTGTTGCGTCATCTGTCATATTAGGCATCATTCGATTGATGGCATAACAATTCAAATAAAAAAAAAATAAGATAAAACAAGTACTGCCAGGATATTTGATTTGTGACGAGAATGTCAAAATGTCACGTAGCGCTTTTAAATTTTATTAATTTTTTTTAGTGTTTTACAGTGTTATATCGAATAATTTTGCTGATATTTTATATAATGTAATGCATATAAAATGCTGAAATGTAGTGAATATGATATAATAGTGAATTGCGTGCATTTTTATATTCTGACAAAATTCCCAGAGAAATCATAATTTGTTTGTCAGCACCTAATCAATGGTAACGACTATGTCTAAGATACGGCAACTAAAGACGTTAAGACCAATAGACACTAACACCAATAGCCATTATTGACATTACACAAAAAGAAATTTAAAATAATATATACGATAAAACAAGTACTGCCTTTTTTGTGTTTTTTTTTATTGTTAACGGTGGCAAACGAGCAAACAGTACACCTGATGATAAGTGTTGCTGCCGCTCATGGACCTTTACAAGGCCGCTGCCTACCGCGAAGAAAGTGAAGGGAGTATGAATGCGTGCAATGGAGGTTCGGTTAAACTAAAGGCATCACTAAAACCCACCACACGCAATCACCCTCAGAAAGTTGGGCTTCCGGCTCTCTCGCTCACTGAACGAAGCGCAGTAACACATTGCTACTACTCAGACGTCAATTTTCTGCTCAGTGTGGTACTACCCCGGACGGAACGGCCCGCGGCTGTAGACAGACAACTATCAACAGTATGCTCCTAACACTATTAAGATTTTTATTTTGATTTTGTCTTTTAGATCAAGTGGTGAAAATAAATATGTGATATGACACTATCTATACCATACCAATAAATAAAATTGGAGTGTCTGTTTGTAATGTCAAAATAATAGGCTTTATTCATGCTCACACGGTTATTTGCACGACACCTATGCCTAAAATAACAATTAAAAATTTTTGTCTGTCTGTTTGTTCCAGGTAATCTTCAAAACGGCTGGACCGATTTCAAAAATTCTTTCACCAATGGAAAGCTATAATGTCAGGGCGTAAACTAAGCTATATTTTATCTCGGTATTCCCACGGGAACGGAAACTACGCGGGTAAAACGACTATAACCTATAACCGAAGCGAAGCGAGGGCGGGTTGCTAGTTGTACATATAAGTTAAGGTGACTTATTTATAAAAAAAAACTTTTTAGAGTGTAAAACATAAGATGTACTTTTTTAATTTCTTTTATATGGACATGCTCCAAATATGAAAGAAACAATTAATTAAAAGAATAAAATATCAACAATATCATTACTGTTTAGAAATAAATACGACTATTGTTGATTGGGTTAAACGCCGACTTCCGTCGTGAGGTTTTCAAGTTAAATGTTTTTTAAAAAAAAAGCTTTATAATGGAATGAATGTAGTTTAGAAAAATGTCTGGTAAACAGTGTTATCATTAGGATAGTAAATATACAAAATATAGAAAAAACAGACCAAAATGTATATAGCTTATAATTTAAAATTAGGAAAACATTACTTACTACCGTTGTGGCGGGAATGGTTTAGACATTTTAATGTTTTAACACATTTTTTTTTGTATCTATACCAATAAATAAAATTGGAGTGTCTGTTTGTAATGTCAAAATAATAGGCTTTTTTCATGCTCACACGGTTATTTGCATGACACCTACGCCTAAAATAGCAATTAAAAAATTTTTGTCTGTCTGTCTGTCTGTTTGTTCCGGGTAATCTTCAAAACGGCTGGACCGATTTCAAAAATTCTTTCACCAATGGAAAGCTATAATATCAGGGCGTAAACTAGGCTATATTTTATCCCGGTATTCCCACGGGAACGGGAACTACGCGGGTAAAACGACTATAACCTATAACCGAAGCGAAGCGAGGGCGGGTTGCTAGTTTTATATATGTACATACTGGGAGCAGAGCTCTACGACCAGTGTGTGTTACCGGTGATGAGTTACGGAAAGAAAAAGTAGACCCTAAATGTAGGCCTCATAACCAAGCTTAAAGTCGCTCAGCGTGCTTTAAAACGGTCTATGCTCGGGATTTCTCTGCGAGATAAAATCCGAAATACGAGAGTAACCGAGATAGAACGAAGAATTGGCACCCTGAACAAAAAAGTTCTCGAGTGGCGACCATGTATCGAACTTCGCAGTGCAGGACGCCCAACGAGGTATCGACGACCTGCTAAAATTGCTCGAGTCATAGGATACAAGCGGCACAGGATTGCACTTTGGGGCGAAACATAAGATAGGCCTACATCTAGCAGACAACGGCGATAGGCTGAATGATGACGATGATGGCATAAATAATATTAGAAAGTTTTTTTAAACTGTCTTAAATATTTTTAAAAAAGGAATATACATGATGAAACAAATGTCAAATTCAGTGCATATAGCGCTGTCCCTTTCATTCAAACGGGCAGGATACTGTTACACATGCGATAACGCAACAAAGAAACAAGAGATTCCCGCCATTTGCAGCGTATATGCTGACCTATTTTAACGTTATTTTTGTGTCATAATAATGGTGAGTGACATTTTTCTTTGAGAGCTTACGTTACAGTTAGAAATTAGTTCAAGAACAAAGTGGATCAGGCACTTGAATTTATATCAGAAATAATTATCTCGGCTCATTTAGGTTTCAATATTAGTCTCGAGCCTTCTTACAATATGGAGGGCTTAGAATAATAACGTATAGAAGGATAGTATCGGTACTTCGAACGTTCGAAACATGAATCTAAAATACTACATGCGCGCAGACGATTATACACCTACACACACACACCACTATACAAATTATGAAATCAAATTTTGTTATTATTAACATAAATCGTTGAAATACTTTTAAAAGTAATGTTAAAAACCTTTTTAAGTTTTTCAAATGTATTATGACACCATTTGAATGCATAAACCGTCATAATTACCTATTTATTTTTTAAGAGTTGCGTACGTACGTGCAGTGCAATGATCTTGTAGATTACGAAACGGTTCCAGCGTAAGCTCCATTAGGCTCCAATTGAAATGCTTCACTTTTTGTGCGCGAACTTACCTTCTATAATTATGTTATTATTCTAAGATATAGGGAAATTGATCTACTGTACCTAGAGTAGCCAACTTTTTGATAAAAAATGTATTAAATGGTTTAAATAGGAAAAAAATAAATCTAAATTGTATTATTTCTTCGTCTCCACACGGATAATTCTAGTATTAGATCTAATCTAGAATATTCCAAATTATTTATTACAGTTTATAAATTTTACAATGTATCAAACACGATTATTGCTTTGGTCTATACATACCGACACGATATGCTTTCACTTTTTCAAATATGTTTTCGTTTTGTTCAGACGATATGATTTATAGAAATATCTATTACGAAATACTAAATTGATTTTTTTATTGAATAATCAATTTTTTTTCCGTGTGATAACAAAGTAAAAATACAATTCAATACCCTCTATTTCAAACGTGGGTGTCGTAAAAGACTATTACCGCCAGCTTTATAAATATTCCCAGTGCTGAGGTCAAGCCTCTTCCAAAATGGGAGAGAAATTGACCTACTATATCATGTTGGTCAGACTGTTCATGGTCAAGATATGAACCATTTGCATCATGTCGATGTACTCAATAGATGGCGCTGTCGTCGGGTTAGATCGCGATATGGTTGTATTGCAGCAAACATAATGTAATGTTTCAAACGTAATGTTTTGGTTTTTTTTTTTAATAAATGTTACCGGGTTGAGAGCCATCAGCGCTCACCCACAGTCTGGGCTAAGGTGTCAAGGTCATCTGCGACCAACAGCTATACACACACAAAAAATAAATAATAGAGGAGCATAGGTAGTGTTGGGTAGGACATGACATAAAAAAGAGTTTGTATGAGGAGCCTCTTTTGTGTAGTGAGCCAGTACATTGTCGCACTTCAAATGAGGCGAGGCCAATGAGGATTGGAGTGTTAGATTAGGACGCCACATGAATGAGAGTTTGTAAGAGTAAGCTCTTCTTGTACTAAGCCAGTACATTGTACTGAGCCAGTACAATGTACTATCCTACTTCAAACGAGGCGATGCCAAAATAAAATCACACTATTCCGTGCCATTTGAAACTCTATTTGGATTTACCTAAAGCTCAATATTGTTGTTCACGATGTTCACGTTTCAGCTGAAACTTAGTAGCGCCATCTCATTCTAGTACATATAAATTAGGTGAAAGAGTAGACGCAGTACTGAAGTGACGCATACGACTACGACGAGGCTCGACGCGTTCTCTCACTCACTCTATAGAGTTTTGAAGCGTGTCTCGCAGTCCTCGCTTGCGACTACTGCGACAGAAAATTTGAAGCGGTACATTTTGAAATGCCGAGCCGCTCTTACATTTTGACGTTTTTGACGCGACAAATGTACTGCCTCTTTGACGTGCTACTCAACACTAGTATCGAAGAAGAAGTATCGTACTTAATAAAGTATTGAGTACTTTTCCTGGAATCTGTCGTGATGAGTTTTTTTTTTAAGTAATTTGATCATCTGTGAACGGATTAAAATAATGCGAGCCATATTTTAGAAGGTTCATTACGTTTGAATTAGATGGCGTTACCATAAACGTGTGCCGTAAGGTCAAGTTTAACATGGATCATCATCATCATCTTGCTCTTATCCCAATTACTTGGGGTCGACGCAATATGTCATCTGTTTTGACATATTGCAAAAAGTTTCGGCAATGACTTTTATGACCGGCCGCCTGCCTGACGTCAACCCTCCTTGGGAATGTAATCGTTGACCCAGATGAGTTGTTCCGGGTCAATCTAGGGCTCTTAGTCGTCTTTTACGACACCCACGAGCAAAGCAAGGGTTGGTAGTATTCGAAGCCGCTACCACACAGCAAGTTTAACATGGATAATTTCTAAAAATTTATTCGTTACGATACCTGCCAAAAAGTACTCATTGAGTAAAAGTATCACTTAAAAAAAAAGAGCGTGCATACAAAATATGTATGTCAGAAGTGAAACTTCTTTATCCTTTATTCTTTATCCTTCATCATTCACTTCAAAAAAGTAATTTCATCAGGTAAAATGGTGATTCTATAAATCTAGTATCCTCTCGGGGACGCATCGATTTCCAAAAAGGTCAAGATTATATCAATTGTATTGGCTGTAACGTCCACGGAGACATAAATATTTGAACAAAGGCTCCTCCTATATTGAAGCTAGACAGAATAATACATGAAAATACATAGGAACACAATTCACCACTCCCTATCTTGCCCTTGAATGTCGTAAAAGACGACTATGGGATATAATATGCATATAACATCTGTGCACGAGAAGGAAAACTCCAAATAAAACCCAATACCAATTTGTTTGACCAGCATGGTATCATTATCATCATCTCAGCCCATATACGTCCTCTCGGCTCGGGCCTCCTCCATAATAGAAGGGTAATTGACCTACTATACCACGCTGGTCAGACGTGTTGGTATAGCGTTTTATTTGAGGCGGCGGATCGCCTCCGTGAGGAGCGCAGCCTCGATGAGGCGATCCGCCGCCGGCGACTGGAGCGGCGTAGGCGTCAATACCTGCGCCTCATGCCGCCCTAGCCGAGGCCGCGAGTGACGTGACCGGGGAATTAGTCCGTCACCCGCCGAGAGGCCGACCGCGTGAGGAAAGACCGACGTCCTCCCCGAGGGGGGGAAGTCGGTCGATGGGAGGGTACCCCAATAGGGGGTATTCCGTCGGGTCGACCACTGATGTCAAGTAACCCTGCTCCGGTGGTCGGCCCAACGACGAAGGCGACGTGCATCGTGGGTGGGTTGCGGGAGTTGCGTGCTTATGCCCCTCTGTCGCCCCGGACGGAGTGGTGCGAGAGCGCGCCGACCCCCAAAAAAAAAAATTGCGTTTTATTTCGAGATTTCCTTTTTTCGCATAGATATCCATTAGTCGTCTCGTACGATCACCCACGGGTAAGATAGGGGGTGATGAATTGTATTCTTACTCCGTCACCACACGCATGCTATAGTAGGTCAAATTCCCTCCCATTATGGAAGAGGTCCGAGCCTAACTGTGGGACGTGTATAGGCTGAGATGATGATGATGTTATTTCGCTGGTTACATGTGTTGGTATTTTTTTTATTGCATACGGCGGCCAACGAGCAAGCAGTACACCTGATGGTAAGTGTTGCTGCCGCTCATGGAACTTTGCAACGCCGCTGCCTACCGCGAAGAAAGTGAAGGAAGTCTGAATGCAATAAGGTTCGATGATACTAAAGGCATCACCAAAACCCACCACACGCAAACACCCTCAGAAAGTTGTGCTTCCGGCTCCTCGCACCGAACGAAGCGCAGTAACAAATCGCTACTATTCAGACGTCGATTTTCTGCTCAGTGTGGTACTACCCCGGACAGACCGGCCCGCGACTGTAGACAGACAACTGTCAACAGTGTGGTCCTACCACTATTAAAACCGCCATTATGGTTTAGGGTTTTATTACCAGTTTTCCTTTTCTTGCATAGATATTACATGCATATTATATCTCTTAGTCGTATTTTAAGACACCCATAGACACGAGAGAAGGTAGTGAATTGTATTCTTACTCTGTGACTAGCGTTGCCAGGCGTCCGGATAAAGCCGGACATAGGTAGACTTCTTAATTGTGGGTCCGGTCAAAATAATCGGGTGTCCAGCTTTTATTAGGCTTTTTACATTTCGCAAACGAGCTAGTGCCGAGCGTGGCCGAGCGCAGGCGAGTTGACACTGTTGTCATAATAATCCAAAAAGCTTAATTTTACATACATTTTTTGTCGTACCTAATAATACTTTTGTGTTTGATTTTGTGTTTTACACAAAATCCTCAATAATGTAGTGTGTCCGGCCGCCCCAACGACGAAGGCGACGCGGCGACGTGGTGTTCGGGTGGGTCGCGGGTGTTGCGTGCTTAGGTCCCTCTGTCACCCCGGACGGAGTGGTGCGAGGAAGGCGCCGACCGCAGCCCAACCCCCAAAAAAAAAAAAAAAGTTTGTCGACCTGGCAACTCTATTTGTGACCATCTTTATATTCAAAGATTTAGATAAACGTGTGCCGTGCTTGTTTTGAAATTAATCTGGACCAAACTCGGGATAATACAAAAAATAAAATTACTAATTAAATGTTTCTAAACTGAAATGAAATCATTAGAGCTAATTAATGTCCTAATTATCTTTACATGCCTACAATAGAATTATTATAGTTGGTCTAGTTTCGTATGTCTCGTTTCAAAAGTAAGTCTGCTTGTTGTAACATGATTGAGTCAGCTATGTGCAAATTTATTAAGACTTAATATTCGACCATAAATGCGTTAAATTCGCAATGATTTCTCAAAATTTAATACACAATATAGATTAATCTGGAATAAGAGCGCGCGGTAAGATTTCTATAGTCCATAAAATATAGCTTGATCTCGGTGACAGTTGTTCCTAGTGCTGTCACGCTTACGATGAAGTCCGTATTTTTATATCGATAAAACTCTTTATTTTTATAATTGTGATTTTCTATTGTAATTGAAGAACAATCAATGAAAATCTTTTAGAATTTATTTCAAACAAAAAGTGTTTTTTGACTGTTTTAATTATTCGAAAGTAGTACAATCAAGGTCTACGTCATTATTATCATCATCTCTGGAGCGTTCCTGCTAGAGAATTTATCATTTTTTGCCAAAATCGAGACCGTCGTTAGATTAATCGATCAATTGCGACTGTTTTATGAATAAATATGATTAGTTTATTTACAATAATACGTACATAATATTACAATTTACTCTGAGACAAAAAGTAGTTTTTTTTAATATTTAATTACTTCAATTTATGTATTTTATAATGTAACTGTCTTTTATAATTGTAAAAACTATGTTTAAAGTTTTATATAGGTATTGTATTGGGTATATTTCTTTTATGAATAATTGAATAAAGATCGGTTATCGATTTACGTATATCGACTGCCCCATCTCTTTATTGTTTGTAGTCCAGCATAACCTTGTACGTGCGTAAGCATCATTTTTCAATAAAATATTTACTAGGTATTTCAGTACTTACAAGGTACATTTTGGACATCAATATTAATATTTTTATATTTATAATATATTGCACTTCAGTTGCAATAAAACTGGCACGAAAAGAATTAATATATATGTGATACAAAATAAAATTGTAAACATGTTGCTAGTTCAAACTTACTTCGTCGGTTCAAATTGACATCTGTCACAGAGATCAAGCTATATTTTATGGACCATAGCTATGGTTTTGTCAATATTTTAATTACTCTGTGGTAGTAAAAAACCGGCTAAGTATGCGTCGGAGTCGCGCACGTAGGGTTCCGTACCATTATTAATAAAAATCGTGTTTGTTGTATGGGAACCCACTTAAGTATATGTTTTTAGTATTTGTTGTTATAGTGGCAACAGAAATACAGTATTTGTAAAAATTTCAAGCGTCTAGCTATCGCGGTTCTTGAGATACAGCCTGGTGACAGACAGACGGACGGACAGACAGCAAAGTCTTAGTAATAGGGTCCCGTTTTTACCCTTTGGGTACGGTATCCTCAAAATGAACTTATCATTATTTCAGCCCATATGTCTCACTGCTGAACTCGAGTCTTCTCCATAAAGGAAGAGGAATTATCACGCCACAGACAGATTGAAATAGATTTTTACTTATTACTAGCAATCCGCCCTCGCTTCGCTTCGGTTATAGGTTATAGTCGTTTTACCCGCGTAGTTCCCGTTCCCTTGGGAATACCGGGATAAAATATAGCCTAGTTTACGCCCTGATATTATAGCTTTCCATTGGTGAAAGAATTTTTGAAATCGGTCCAGCCGTTTTGAAGATTACCCGGAACAAACAGACAGACAGACAGACAAAAATTTTTCAATTGCTATTTTAGGCATAGGTGTCGTGCAAATAACCGTGTGAGCATGAAAAAAGCCTATTATTTTGACATTACAAACAGACACTCCAATTTTATTTATTGGTATAGATTTACCCTCTCTTGCATAAATGTTATCATACCCCTTTTTTTATGGGTATGATATGGTAAGCGCCCGCGTGGTCCACTCCGTCCGGGGCGACGAAAGGACTACGCGCAGGCCCATAACCCACTCGTACCCAAGTCGCCTTCGTCGTTGGGCCGACCACCTGTTGTGACACCACGGTGACTTGTCGTCAGTGGTCGGCCCGACGGAGTTGTCATACCCCTTAGTCGTCTTTTAAGACACGCACGGATAAGAAAGATGGTGGTTACTTGTATTCCATCACTATAGAGAAATAATGGACTATCCTTATTTAAAATTCTAAATGCGAAAGTATGTTTGTTTGTTACGCTTTAACGCTTAAACCAGAGAACCGATTTCTAAAATTCTTTCACCAATGGAAAGCTATTACATCAAGGTGTAACATAGGCTATATTTTATCCCGGTATTCCCACGGGAACCGGAACTACGCGGGTGAAACCGAAGCGAAGCGAAGGCGGGTTGCTAGTATTTTATAAATTCACATAACACTAACTCTTATATGCAAATAATATCAACAATATTTTTCATGTCATCCAAATTCAAACGTCAAAAATTAGCGCGAAATGCGTTTTAATCGTTCGAAACCCTCTAAAACTTAAAATAGAAATGAATCATGTGTGTTCCAATGGATTCGACCATAGTTTAGAATAATAGTTGGATCCTTAGAATAATAACGTATAGAAGGTAAGTGCACGCACAAAAATTGAAGCATTTCAATTGGAGCCTAATGGAGCTTACACCGGAACCGTTCCGTAATCTACAAGGTAACTAACTGTACTGCACGTACGTATGCAACTTTTAAAAAATAAATAGGTAATTATGACGGTTTGTGCATTCAAATGATATCACAACACATTTGAAAAACATAAAAGGTTTTTAACATTAGTTTTAAAAGTACTTCGACGATTTATGTTAATAAAAACAAAATTTGATTTCATAATTAGTATAGTGGTTTGCGTGTGTACGTGTGTAATCGTCTGCGCGCCATTAGTATTTTTAGATTCAAGTTTCGAATGTTCGAAGTACTGACACTATCCTTCTATACGTTATTATTCTAAGCCTTCTATATTTAGTTTTCAATATAATACCGTCAATTCTTTTGAATTTAATTGGTTTTATGCTATATGAAACCCTCTAGTTCAAACTGTAGGCAGAATTGTTTTCCGTTGTACATTCATTTTCTTTTTTTAATTAGAATCCTCTGTACTCTACAGGGCATAAATTGATTCATTTCTCAGATCCTCTCAGTTTCAAAGACGACAAACATTATTTGTGAGATACTTAAGTCTGTGGTAACAAAAGGAATTTTAACGCTTTTGTTATTCATATATTGCTAAACACTTTTGTTATTCAAATTTCCTTCGTTTTGTAGACTAACAATATTTAGTTATCGTACCTAATTTATTAAATGAAAGGAATTTGAAATATAAAAATCTTCAGTATAATTTTTTTTAATGCATTTCAAATTTAAATATTTTTTTTTTTTTTTTTGGTCGCTCTCATTATAATCGTCATCATCGCAGCCGACATACGTCCCACTGTTGGGCTCGGGCCTCCTCCACAGGGGGAGGGAATGTGACCTACTATACCATGCTGGTCAGACAGGTTGGTATAGGGTTTCATTTCGAGTTTTCCTTTTCTTGTACAGATGTTGTGTGCATATTATATCCCTTAATGGTCTTTTAGGACATCTACGGCAAGATAGGGAGTGATGAATTGTATCCTTACTCCGTCACCACACGGAAAACTCCAAATGAATTGGGTCGTTCTATCGGTTTGAAAATGCAATGGAAACGAAGACCATACAGCCGAGTATCGTAGATTATCTTCAAAACTACAATATAATACATTATTTCAGATTCTTTATGTTACGTAACTTGTTTTACGATATTGGTCGATTACCCGATTGAATCTTTCTCCTGTAAATTTTGGAATAACATGAAAACACATAAGACATATTGACATATTGAAAGTAATTTAAGAACACCACATGACATTCATATGTTCCAAAACGTTCATTTCATCCCGGAAAGGCAAAAATAATAAAGCAATTTACATTTTTTGTTCATAAAATAGGAAGAGTACCTACTTCTGTTTCATCATATTCGTAGTTTAATCAAAGTTACTATCCGTCAATAAGTTTTAGCCTTTAATTAAACGTCGGCCACCTAATTATAGATTCCACTCGGAAATGGCAGAACATAAAGACAAACTACAACTATTATATCATGCTCCCTATATCTCATCATTTTCTCTGCATTACATTAGGTGAAATGCCAAAAAAAAAAACTAATATAGCACTATAAAATCCTAATATATTGAATATGATTTAAGAGCACACAGTAATATACATTCCCGCCAAAATTAGAAATCATAAACAATAGAACGAACTCACTTTTTTATTTAGGAATGGAATTTTTTACAGCCAAATTCAATACCGGCAATGGAATCAATGCCAATTTTGTTTCAACCTGCCGTCGTATCACATATGGCAACGTGCTATTTGAAGCGTGTTATAGCACAGTTAAGTGGGCGTTAAGTTTTTGGACACGATCGTCAAGGTTGAGTGAAAGTTACCGCGGTCATTGTAACACTGAACTGTTTAGATTCAATGACGACCCAAAACCTGTAGACAACAAAACGATGTAGACAACAAAATGTACAGAACAGAACTGTAATGAACCTATATTGTTCTTTTGTGAGAGGAGCGTACTATCGACAGTCGTTTGTCTACAGCCGTGGGCCGGTCCATCTGGAGTAAGACAGAAAGAAGAAAGAAAAACATTTATTCTATTCTCGTTATATCTAATAAAAAACACAAATATAACTAAATAAATATTAATTATATTTTTTTTTAAAAACAAGCTTTTATTTAAATGCTCTAAAGCGAAGAAAAAGTGCCTACCAAGACTAACCAAACGAGTCCAAACTCAAGGGTTTTATCTTGTTATGATCATCTTCCGACGCCATCTAGAGACCAGCTTCATGGTACCATATTATTGCATTATCACCGAGGTTACGTAAGGAAACCAAATTTCAACCTAATCTAATGATAGGAAGTGGTTCTAATTTAACTCGCCAGATTAGTCCCATACTAACATGGCAAGTTAAATAAAAGCTTTTAATAAAAGAGCTTTCCGTGTGGTGACGGAATAAGAATACAATTCACCACTTCCTTTCTTACCCGTGGATGTCGTAAAAAACGACTAAGGGATATAAGATGCATATAAGGTCATTGCAAGAAAAGAAATACTCGAAATAAAACCACCGTCTGACAAACGTGGTATCTATATATAAATACGTGAAGCGTAAACTTTGTACCCCTTTTTACAAAAATTACGTGGATGGACAAGTATGAAATTTGGCACAGTTGAAGTATATGTATAATGAGGAGAAGTGCATAAAACTGAAATTTCATACAATAATGGATTAGAAATACATTAAATTCATTAAAAAAGGCATTACGCACACTACAGCGCTACACACTCGCTACACACACACACGCACGTTTGTGTGAGTATGTTGCGTAGCAACGCTTATACACTTTTGTTTACGGTTAAAATCTCTGGTCGAACTGAATGTCAAACAATCATAATTATGATCACAATGTCTAATAGAGATTTATGCTTATATATTAGTTATTAGTGAAATACAGCTTGCTCAATTTACAATTATACATACGAGGTGTGTTCAAAAAGTAAGGTGACTTTGTATTTTTAAGAAAAAATATTTATTTATTTATCAATATTTATGTTGTCCCCTTCAAAGTAATCCCCCTCAGATACAATACACTTATGCCAACGGTTTTTCCATTCCTCAAAGCACTTCTCATAAGCACTTTTCGGTATAGCCTTGAGCTCTTCCAGCGATGCAGTCTTTATCTCTTCAATCGTTGCAAATCTCCGTCCTATCATAGGTCTCTTTAGTTTTGGGAACAAGAAAAAGTCACATGGGGCCAAATCCGGTGAATATGGTGGCTGAGGCATGATTGTGGTGTTGTTTTGGCCAAAAAATCTCTCACAAGCAAAGATGAGTGAGCAGGGGCATTATCGTGATGCAAAAGCCATGAATTCTTTTTCCACAATTCTGGACGTTTTCTTCGTATTGCTTCTCGCAAACGGCGCATAACTTCAAGATAATATTGTTTATTGACCGTACGACCATATGGTAAGAACTCCTGATGCACCACGCCATGGTAATCGAAGAAAACAGTGAGCAAAACTTTGACATTTGATCGAACTTGGCGTGCTTTTTTCGGTCTTAGCTCATCTGGGCTCTTCCATTGGGACGATTGGACTTTGATTTCGATATCATAACCATATACCCATGATTCGTCACCAGTTATGACCCTTTTGAGTAAATCTGGGTCGTCGTTGACGTCATTCAACAGTTCTTGAGCGATGCTCATGCGACGGTTCCTTTGGTTAAAATTTACCAATTTCGGAACAAACTTCGCTGACACACGTCTCATGCCCAAAACGTTAGAAAAAATTTCATGGCACGAGCCAAGCGATATACCAACATCCTCAGCAACTTCTCTAACAGTGATTCGACGATTTTCCAAAACAATTTTCTTCACTGCTTGAACGTTTTCATCAGTTGTTGACGTGCTTGGGCGTCCAGAGCGAGGCACGTCATTGGCATCTTCCCGGCCATCTTGGAAGAGTTTGTACCACTTGTAAACATTTTTTTTACTCAGAACAGTTTCACCGTATGCCACTGTCAACATTTCAAGTGTTTCGGAGCACTTTATTTTATTTTTTACACAAAATTTGATGCAAATCCTTTGATCCATATTTTTCGATAGCAAGAAATCGCCGAGCACGCAAAACACTTATAACCTTTACGCCTCTCACAACCAAACAAAAAATGCTATACGCTTGAAACCGGGTACAGATGTTCGGAAAGAGTGTACCAACATAACAAAACAAAAAAATCGATAATCGAAAGTACGTTGCCCGCGAAATTTGAAAAGTTACCTTACTTTTTGAACACGTAAATAAAATTAAAGAAATTTGTGTAGCAGACAAATGTATTAAAATGAATTATGGCCGAATTTCGACCACACGTCGACCACTAGTAGTAGGTTAATAACCCTCCTATTATTGAGGAGGCTCGAGCCCAGCAGTGGGACGTATATGAGCCGAAATGATGAAAAATGATGAAAAAAGCTTCTTACATAAAATAATGTAATTTTAACGAGGAACAAAAAAGCTATTGGCTCAGCTTGTGCTATTTCTCCTTAAAGAAACAGCACTTGTATTCTGCGAGTACCTAGTACCACGCTCTCTCAGAAAATCGACGTTTGAGTAGTAGCAATTTGTTACTGCATTTGGTTTGATCGTGAGAGCCGGAAGCCCAATTTTTTGAGGGTGTTTAAATGCTATACGCTTGAAACCGGGTACAGATGTTCGGAAAGAGTGTACCAACATAACAAAACAAAAAAATCGATAATCGAAAGTACGTTGCCCGCGAAATTTGAAAAGTTACCTTACTTTTTGAACACGTAAATAAAATTAAAGAAATTTGTGTAGCAGACAAATGTATTAAAATGAATTATGGCCGAATTTCGACCACACGTCGACCACTAGTAGTAGGTTAATAACCCTCCTATTATTGAGGAGGCTCGAGCCCAGCAGTGGGACGTATATGAGCCGAAATGATGAAAAATGATGAAAAAAGCTTCTTACATAAAATAATGTAATTTTAACGAGGAACAAAAAAGCTATTGGCTCAGCTTGTGCTATTTCTCCTTAAAGAAACAGCACTTGTATTCTGCGAGTACCTAGTACCACGCTCTCTCAGAAAATCGACGTTTGAGTAGTAGCAATTTGTTACTGCATTTGGTTTGATCGTGAGAGCCGGAAGCCCAATTTTTTGAGGGTGTTTGCGTGTGGTGGGTTTTGCTGGTGCCTTTAGGAACCTCATTGCATGCCTTCAATCTACGTTTACTTTTTTCTCAATAGGCAACGGCTTAACTTTTCCCTGTGGTGACGCAGTAAAAATACTATTCACCACTCCCTATATTGCCCCTGGATGTCGTAAAAGAGACGGATCATTATCATTTCAGCTCATTTACTTCTCACGGTTGAGCTCGGGCCTCCTCCACAAGGGAAGGGAGATTGGCCTACTTATATCGCTATATATATGCTAGTCAGGCTGGTTGTTATAGGGTTTTATAACACATTCCTTCCCTTGCTGTTTATATATACATTACACCAATTCGTCATCTTTTATAACCTACGGGTAAGAAGGGGGTGAATTGTATTCTTACTTTTTTTTTTCTGTATATAGCTGTTAGCCGCAAATAGATTTAACAGCTTAACCCGGGCTGTGGATGAGCGCTGAAAGCTCTCAACCCACAAAGTAAGCATGTTCCTATTCCTACGCCCTCACCACACGGAAACTTAATCTAAGTATCGCAGGATATTATTGAGTCTTAATAAAGCGACTGCACAGATGGTGTAGTGGTTAAGATACCGACCTACATTGTCAGTATCGCTGGTTCGAATCCCACTCAGGACAATACTTGGTGCGATCCACAAATTGTTCTGAGTGTGGATGTAATTTGTGTACGTTAATTATATGTTTGCAGTGCAGTATGCAGTGTAGGACGAACTAGGTGGACCGATGACCTAGTGAAAGTAGCTGGGCGTCGTTGGATGCAGGCGGCACAGGACCGCTCATTGTGGCGCAAAATGAGGGAGGCCTACGTCCAGCAGTGGACGGCGATAGGCTGAAATGATGATGATGATGAATTATATGTTTGTAAAGTCCCTCGCAACACAAGGACTATTAAAGTGAAACTTTTTTCCAATCGTTGTGATTTCCAACTAGATGAAACGAAAAAGCGAGTCCATAGAGACATAAACACGTAAATGTATAGGATTCAACCGGCGAGAGAATGAGATAGAGGATGAAGGATAAAGGAGTTACACCCCTGATATATGTACTTTGTACACACATTCTTTTTTTTTTTTTTCTTAAAGCAGTGTTGCCTTTTATAAAAAAAAAAAATAAAACTCGATGAAAACAAAATGATATAATCTTGGAGGCCAAGTTCATATAAGCTCAAAAGATATTCGCAACCATTTTTGGGCATGATCCGTGAGTCACAGTGACTCAACCATGCTCCATGACATCATAATGTGGTCATGGCGATGTGTGTTAACTGTAAATAATTATATGTGATCTTCAATGATAATGGTTTATTTTTAGACTAAAAATACAAAATTATCGGGGAAATTCTTTAAAGTCAAATCAAATCATTTATTATGCATAGGCCCCTTAAGGGCACTTACATATTGTCAAATTTTACAACGTTTGAACACAATACAATAATCTACCACCGGATCGGAACGCGGCCACAAACTGAGAAGATCCGTCAAGAAACTCAGCGGGCAGTCATTTTTTTTTCTCATCTTCTATACCAATAAATAAAATTGGAGTGTCTGTTTGTAATGTCAAAATAATAGGCTTTTTTCTTTTTTCATGCTCACACGGTTATTTGCACGACACCTATGCCTAAAATAGCAATTAAAAAATTTTTGTCTGTCTGTCTGTTTGTTCCGGGTAATCTTCAAAACGGCTGGCCCGATTTCAAAAATTCTTTCACCAATGGAAAGCTATAATATCAGGGCGTAAACTAGGCTATATTTTATTCCGGTATTCCCACGGGAACGGGAACTACGCGGATAAAAGGACTAAAGTCAAAGCGAAGCTAGGGCGGTTGCTAGTTACTTATATATTTCCATATTATGTACGTAAATAAAACAGCTAATGTATTGCAAAATATAATTATGTTTTAGTGTAATTTTATATTGTTTTAAGGACAAAAGGGCAGGTGGCGGGGACAATGTACGGATGTGACGTCATTGGCAGGTGCTGGTAACATTATACCCTCTCTATGCCACTCGACGGTGGTACAAGTTAAGGGTGGTAAGCGATTATTTTCAAACTCTTCAAAACTACAGCAGTTTATCTATAGTAAGGATGCTATGGAGCGGGCTATGCTCGGGATTTCTCTGCGAGATAGAATCCGGAATACGGAAATCCGCAGAAGAACGGCTGTGACCGACATAGCACGAAGAATTAGCACTCTGAAGTGGCAATGGGCAGGCCACATCGCTCGAGGAACCGACAACCGCTGGGGAAGAAAGGTTCTCGAGTGGCGATCACGTATCGGACGACGCAGTGTAGGAAGCCCCCCCACTAGGTGGACCGACGACCTGGTGAAAGTTGCTACGCGTCGTTGGATGCAGGCGGCACAGGACCGCACTTTGTGGCGTAACATGAGGGAGGCCTACGTCCAGCAGTGGACGGCGATAGGCGGCAATGATAATGATGAAGGATGCTATGCTATGCCTTCCGATGCAAACGATACATCGATGTTTCATAAAAAAAAACAACAGCGTTCATGTCCGCCCGTTACCATGAACGCTGTAAAGTGTTCGAAACTTCGGGCAATCAAAAATCAAATACACACGCGACAAAACTCGTCAAATCGTTATTTTTATACAATTTTTACTTCTCAAGAAATCCCTATAACATTTTGCCCGGACCATGAATCGAACCCGAGACCTCATGAACTGCAGTCGCGTATCGTAATATTTTATAAGATACAACCCGCCCTCGCTTCGCTTCGGTTTCAGTCGCCTTAACCGCGTAGTTCCCGTTGCCGTGGGAATACCCGAATAAAATATAACCTATATTACTCCCTGATATTAAAAGAATTTTTGAAATCGGTCCAATAGTTTCGGAGCCTATTTAATAGAAACACCAACAAATCTTTCCTCTTGATAATATTAGTGTAGTAATATTGGAGATTTAAAACGCAGGGGCAAGGCGACTGAAATCGAAGCGAAGTGAAGGCGATTTGCTAGTATTAAGCATAGATAAGTTTGAACCAAATTCTATTATTTATGGAAACATCTGTGCTAGACTGTCAGTGGGCGTGTCTGACCTAATTATATAAAAGATATACACTCACCATATTTAAACAGTATTACACTAGGGATGATCGATGTTAACATCGATGTCAACATCGAAAGCCCAACATCAATGTTCGATGTTTATCGAACACCGAACATCGATGTTAGGAAATCATCGATGTTACAGAAATATCGATATCGTCGAACATCGATGTTACGATATAAAATTCTCGTGGCAAATTTTGATGAGCTTTTTTTTTTAGGAAATCTGTCGAATATTTTTGACATCGATGTTACGACGATGAAGTAAAATCACCCAGGCAAATTTTGATGAGTTTTTTTTTTAGGAAATCTATCGAATGTTTTTGACATCGATGTTACGACGATGAAGTAAAATCTTCCAGGCAAATTTTGATGAGCTTTTTTTAGGAAATCTGTCAAATGTTTTTGACATCGATGTTACGACGATGAAGTGTAAAATCTTCCAGGCAAATTTTGATAGGAAATTTCGTTCTGCCCATAGCAACATCGATGTGTTTTCCTTTCAACATCGATGTTTCCTTTCCAACATCGATCTTAAAAACAGTTAACATCGATGTTTTGCCTATAGCAACATCGATGTTTTTCCTTTTAACATCGATGATCATCGATCATCCCTATATTACACTGCTTATAATGAATCATACACCTTTTTGGATCAATTATATATTTTTAACTTTGATTTAGTATTAAAACACCTTTTTTAGAATGCAATATGCCGACCAGATAGTATAATTCGTATTTTTTTTTAAGTGTCTTCTTTATCATCATTTCAGCCTATCGTCATCCATTGCTGGACATAGGCTTTCCTCATGTTACGCCACAAAGTGCGGTCCTGTGCCGCCTGCATCCAACGACGCCCATCAACTTTCACCAGTACGTCTTATGGCAGTGTCTTCTTATGGCTTTGAAATTCAGATGTGAGCCATCACCTAACCAGACAGTAAAAGTCGTTAATTTTTTAAAAAGTGGGGCCTTTTAAGGCTTTGAAATTCGGATCGGATTCGAAGAAGTTCGCCATTAAAAGAGCTTAAGAAAATTTATTTTTATTGCTGTTTGTGGCAAACGGGCAAACAGCACACCTGACGGTAAGCAAATTGTCACCATCAAGAGTACTATCGTCGCTAAAATGAAAACATTTTGTAAAGAAAACTATTATACTGACTTAATCGCGTTTGTATTTGGTTTTTAATTGACCGTTTCGAACACTGTATAGCATTTATAGTCACTGAAAAGTGTTCGAAACGTCGGGCAATAAAAAATCAAATACACAAGCGATAAAATCCATATAATAGTTTTAATTTACAATGTGTAATACTTGCTTAAATTTTAGAGATCATTATGAAAACATAGGTATATCATAGCACTTTTAAATCTTATTCACTACATTCCAATAGGTCCTCCGTATAACAGTACATTAAATGCCATAAAATTTATTTAATATAACAAATATATAATACGTTCAAACACTAGTGTTGTATTCAATATCTTAGGATATTGAATATAAAACAAGAATGAACAAACTTGTACCACAAACATTTTGCGTGGCAACTCGTGACCAGCTAAGCGTGATACCTCAAAACATTATTATTATTGTCAATTCGTGTCTAGTTACTCTATACATAGACAAATATCTTATTCACGTAGCACATTTCCGTTGTTGTGACGGGAAGTTTGTCTATGGGAAGCATTGACCGCCATTAAGATTAGGGCGCGAAAGTCGAACGTATAACCTCATTTTTATTAAGTAAATTAGAATTTATTCTTAACCTATATCTATGTCTTTCTGTGTGGTGACGGAGCAATAATACACCAATCCCTCTATTGGAGGTGGGTGTCGTAAAAGATGACTGAAGGATACAACATGTGTATAACATGTGTAAAAAAAATAGCGTGAGTACAAAGTAGGCATGTCAGAGGTGAAACTTCTTTGGTGCCATGTGTTTTTATCAGTATTAAAAAAAAAATCTCTCGATCTTTCTCACTCGCTTGCTCCCTACTCTCGCCCCTTGGCTGTGCTTCGTACTATGTTCGCCCTTTCTCACTCGAGAGAGTGAGAAAATATTTTGAGAGATCAATCAATCTCAATCGCTCTCTCCCTCTTCTTAGATAAAAACGCTGCACATCTTCGCAGCGGCGTAACAATTGCGCGGACCGGCCCGGGCGCCACTATTAGAAGGGCGGCAAAATTGGGAGAAAATATTTTGTGCGGACATGGTTAGCTTTGGCTAGGGTGGCATGAGGCGCAGGTAGTCGCGCCTACGCCGCCCCAGTCCCCGGCTGCGGTTCGCGTCGTCGAGGAGACGCTCCTCGCGTAAGCACTCCGCCGCCTCCTTCCGCGGGACTACTGCCTCACAGAAGGCTGTCACCACTTCCCAGTTCCAGTCCAGCGTTGGCAGCGTCAGGTCGGCGCCGACGATTGCGAAGAGTTCACGACGCTGCTCCGACCAGGCGGCACAAACCTCGAGCGTATGCTGCGCCGTGTCCTCGTCGTAATCACAGTGGTGGCAGGATGGTGTACTCTCCCTCCTAACGACCGTGTACAAGTATTTGGCGAAGCATCCATGCCCCGTCAAAACCTGCACCAGTCGGAAGGAGAGCACCCAATGCCGTCATTTTAGTCATGGCATCAGCACCGGCCGGAAGGCTCCCACGTTCCGCACACCGTACCGAGGTTTCTCCAGCCGGACTGCCCAACGGGCAATGACGTCTCGGCGGGCGTCGACGCGCCAGGCAGAGCGTTCCCTCAAAGAGACCACGCCGCCCTCCGCTCGCACCGCCAACACCCGCCGATACAAACCGGCGCACATTGCCGCCTCCAGGTCCCACGGGGGAGTCCCGGCCAACAGACATGCTGCCTCCGTCGACACCGTGCGGTATCCGCATATGGCCCTGACCGCCATGGCCATCTGTGGTCGCCACAGAAGAGCCCTGAGTTGGACGGTCAGGGACCCCACCCACACCGGTGCGCCGAACAGGGCCATCGACCGGATGACCCCCGCGTAAAGCCGTCGACACGTAGCGCTGGGTCTGCCCACGTTTGGCATAAGCCACGATAAGGCGGACGCCGCGCCGACGAGCCGTGGAGCGAGCCCACGGAAATGCTCCCGGAACCACCAATGCCCGTCGAGCACCAGGCCCAAATACTTCATATGAGCCCGGATGCTGATATCAACCGAATTGACGATGATCGAGACGACGATGGGACGGCCCATGCGGAGACCATGGAACAAGAGGGCCTCCGTCTTGTCCAGGGCCACCCTCAACCTCAGCGCCCCGATCCATCTGATGATCTCTTCGGTGCCAAAAGTCGCCAGGCTTGCCGCCTCCTGTAGCATCCCATCGCGGGCTGTGATGAGCGTATCATCGGTGTAACAAATCACGCCCAGCCCGTGCGGGAGGCTCCCCCTCAACGTCCTGTCGTAGCCGATGTTCCACAGGATGGGTCTGAGGACCGATTAAATGATTTCACTACGCATAAATCGCGAAAAGTGGAATTTTAGACTGCTTAGACTTTATTAAACATTATTTTCATAGTGTTTTAATGTTTGAACACAGTCATGTTACACATGTACATGGTTTTGAAAAATATTTTTCACTCAATTCTTTCATTTTGTTACGTTTTTTCTTACCAACACCAACAATTATTATTTTTACGACGTCAAAATGGCGGCAAATTATTACTCCGCCCCGGGCGACAGTCACTCACGCTACGCCACTGCATCTTCGTGACGCTAAATTGCGTTTCATCCGTAAAAAATTTACCCTCATGCGCGCAAAGAAGTTGCACTTCAAAAGAAAGTAAACTCGAAATGAAACCCTGTACCAACCTGTCTGATGAGTGTGGCATGGTGAATCAATTTCTCTCTCATTATGGAGGGGTTCGAGCCCAGCAGTGGGACGTTAATGAGCTGAGATGATAATAATATTATACAGGGTGTATCAGGTTATGGGGCAACTGGTCAAAAGGGAGCTAGGCAATAGTGGTAGGAACCCACGAAAAATATCGATTCGTTAAGGAATTAGAGACATGTAAACTTTTCAATTTTGTCATCGCTTTTTCGTGTAAATCTGATTAAAATGTATAAAGTCAATGATACTTAACACGCAACATATTCATACTTTGTTAAATATTCATTAGAAATTGAAGAAATCAATGATTACGTTCACATAAGCAAAACAAACTTCGCTTTAAAACAGCTGATCGGCCTATGAGCGTTGACCGCTTGCCGTTGTACCTACATGTTATTGAAGCGTTTGCGCAATTCTAGGTATAAATGAATGAAATTATACTGTCGAAGCTTTACATGCCTACATGTATTTTGTCTGTACATCCTACATAATAAGTAACATTTAAGGCATAGACTCTTAAACACATTTTTTTGAAATCACTATAACTTTTATGTTATATTGTTTTTTTGTGTAATGTACATTCTAATTATGATCTGTGACCGTTAAACTACAACATACTCGAACAGTTGTCCCATAACCTGATACACCCTGTATATGTCACGATTTAGGTCATCACCGTGAACCTCCTTAGATCAAACCGTGCAATTATCTGTTTCTTCGTAGCCACGATATGTTCCAATGGGCACGGGTAAGAGAAATTATGAAAACCATCTTTCCAATATAGCTGTCTTGCTTCTTTAAATAAATTTGTTGCGGCAATTGCTAAAGTTCAAACTAGGGAAGTTATGTAACTTCGTAATCATAACCGAAACGATCAGATATTTGGAGTAAAAATAATCATCGTATTCCTCATATGTCCCACTGATGGGCTCGGGCCTCTTCCACAATCGGAAGGAATTTGACCTACTATGGCATGTTTCATTTCAAGTTTGCCATCTCTTGCACAGATGTTATGTGCATATTATATCCCATAGTCGTCTTTTACGACATCCACGGGCAAGATAGGGAGAGCTGAGCTTACTCCGTCACCACACGGAAAAGTAAAAAAAAAAACCTAAAAATAATAATATCGGATATTCAGAATAAAAATATATCTGAAACCGTAGCCGAAACCAGATAATTTCGGATGAGGCCATTGTTTAAAAATGAACATTACAATAGCTTTTCTATCATCCAGAGTCCAGACGAACTGACAGTCTTAATATAAGCCTCTTCAAATGTAAATACTAAGATAATTACCACAATTAGCATTTTCCTTTTACAATTTACTAAAACTATATTATCCGTAACTGAAGCTATCCAAAACTACGGGTACCACACTCTCAAAGAAAATCCGAGTATTAGCAATCTGTTATTGTACATCGTTCGGTGAACGAGAGTCGAAAGCCCAACTTTCTGGGGGTGTTTGCGTGTGGCTTTTGGTGATGCCTTAAATATCACCTAACTTCATTGCTCGCATTCACTTTACTTTCTTCACGATAGGCAGCAGCCTAGGAAAGGTTCATGAGCGGCAGTAATCACTTGACATCATATGTGCTATTCATATGCCCAAGCCACGAAAGCACAGCAGCCACATATACAAACACTGGTACACGATACTCAATCACCCAAGATGGGAGACTCCGATTTAAGTATATAAAATAAATAAAATATTAAATATTTTAACTTCCTTTGATCAAAGATTGAAAAAACTAGAAGGTAGTGCCACACAACTACCTAGTAAGCCTTAGTGAAATTAGTGATTAGTAGTGCAGAGAGTGCTATCTTTGAAGAACACAAGAACAAAGTGTTTTCTATTATTACTAGAGACTATAAGAAAAGTGCCAATGGACACATTCTTACTCAGTAAATCTTAGCAAATTAAGTTAGATTTAAATTACTTATTACCCTCATGGCTAGATTGTAATTATTATGAGACAACTGTTAAGTTATATCATAATTTAAAAAAAAATGTGAGCTATTTGCTCGTTTGCCACCAACGCTAACCGAACCTGTCGGATATAATAAATAATTCAAACCTCATCATGGAAACGTGACATCGATCATAACGTTCATACATCTTGGTTTACAAAACTTAAATACGGAGATTATTATCTCAAAGTTCCCAGTAAAAAGCTTGATGAGTATATAGTCGAATTGTTTGGTTACAACATATAAAAATCCAGCTTATGCCTGCGAGGAACAGTAACTTTGGGCTAATGCTAACTTTAACCAGCGACTTTGTTTACGTAGAAGGTGAAAATATTTTTAAATAATACAGTTCTGTCACATATAATTTTTACGAAACCTAAACGTTTACGTAGTGCGGGCAGCGGAAGCTCTCAAAATGAAAACACCAGATTCTGAAACATTTTTCAATGTTGCTCCGCTCCTATTGATCTTAGCGTGATGATATTTATAGCTTTTCTCGATAAATGGGCTATCTAACACTGAAAGAATTTTTCAAATCAGACCAGTATTTCATGAGATTAGCGTGTTGATACAAACTCTTCCGCTTTATAAATTAGTATAGATGCATCAGAGACATGTAACACGGAATCGTAAATTTATGAACTGGAAGTACAAGTAACTTAGAAATGCTACTTGAGTTATACAATTCTTTTATCAATTAACATTCCAAGTTTTCATGAAATGAATCCGGAAATTACATATCTATCCAAACAAGTTTACCAACTAAATTTGTAGTAAGCATTCTTTAGATATTGCAATAGAAAATTATCTGTATAACAATAATGGTCAAGGTATGAAACTGCAAAAAATTTTGCAACATAGCTACATAATACTAAGTTATAATAAGTTGAAGGCAATGATATAACGAGCAAAAACAAATTGTGTATACTTTTCTTTTTCCAATCTACAAACTTGTCACTAGTTTAAATGTTCGAATAAACTAGGAGACGGTTATTAGATTCATCTCGGCTCCTATACGTCCCACTAATGCAGGGATTCCCAAAGTATGTTCCGCGTAAGCTAGGATTTCGTAGAATAGTTATCAAGATTCCGCAAAATTAAATAGCTTTTTTAATTTTAGTAATTTGGCTTTCGTAATTACACGGTTACAAATATTAACTTAAAATAGCACAAAATTAGTAATCTATACCAATAAATAAAATTGGAGTGTCTGTTTGTAATGTCAAAGTAATAGGCTTTTTTCATGCTCACATGGTTATTTGCACTATACATATGCCTAAAATACACTTTATATTTTTTTTGTCTGTCTGTCTGTTTGTTCCGCGTAATCTTCAAAACGGCTGGACCGATTTCAAAAATTCTTTCACCAATGGAAAGCTATAATATCAGGGAGTAAACGAGGCTATATTATATCCCAGTATTCCCACGGGAACGGGAACTACGCAGGAAAGACAACTAAAACCGAAGCGAAGCGAGGGCGGGTTGCTAGTAAATAATAAGAATACATTACTATTATGTAAGTAGACAGATAGCAAGAATTAGGCCTGAACTATGACACATAACCATTACTCGATGCCATTTGATATGAGGTTCCATAAATTAAAAAGTATTCGGTTGGGGTGCCGTTATGTTAAAAGTTTAGGAACTCCTGCACTAATGAGCTCGAGTATCCTCCATAATGGGAGAGAATTTAACCTAATGAAACACGCTGCTCAGACGGGTTGTTATTTTTTTTTTTTTTTTTTTTTATGGGTGGGCTATGGTAAGCGCACACGCGGTCCATTCCCTCCGGGGCGACGAAAAGATGTCGCGCGGGCCCATAACCTACCCGTACCCACGTAGCCTTCGTCGTTGGACCGACCACCGGATTAGAGTGACTTGTCGTCAGTGGTTGGCCCGACGGAATACCCTTTCGGGTACCCTCACCTCTCGACATCCTTGTCCCGGTACGTCGGTCGCCGTCGCGAGAAGGGTTGGTATAGGGTTTTATTTCAAGTTGTTCCTTCTCTTCTATATATGTTATATGCGTATTATATTCCTTAGTCGTCTTTCTCGCCACTCACAGGCGAGAAATAGGTGAACTGTATTCTAATTCCCCCACCACACGGATATTTATTAGATTAATTACCAAAATAAAATCGCCTTTTAAACGTATCATGAATCAAAATCTAATAAAATTAATAATTCCAATGTCATAAATTTGTATCTCCGTGTGGTGACGGATTAAAAATACAATTCACCACTCCCTATCGTACCCGTCGAACTCGAAACGAAACCTTATACCAACCAGCACGGTATAGTAAGGTTAATTTCTCTCCTATTGTGGAGGAGGCTCGAGCCCAGCAGTGGGGCGTATATGAGCCGAACTGATGATGAATGATGATGATAACACGCTGCTAAGACAGGTTGGTATAAGATTTTATTTCAAGATTTTATTTCTCTTGTCATCATCATCATCATCTTGCTCTTATCCCAATTACTTGGGGTCGACGCAATATGTCATCTGTTTTGACATATTGCAAAAAGTTTCGGCAATGACTTTTATGACCGGCCGCCTGCCTGACGTCAACCCTCCTTGGGAATATAATCGTTGACCCAAATGGTACCAGATGGAGTTGGTCCGGGTCAATCTAGGGCTCTTAGTCGTCTTTTACGACACCCACGAGCAAAGCAAGGGTTGGTAGTATTCGAAGCCGCTACCACACAGCACCTTTTATTTCTCTTGTATAGATGTTATATCCAAAGAAGCTTACACTTCATCTTTTTTGACGTGACAACGTCTTATAATTCGATGGAGCCGGCTGCACACATGAAAAAACATGACGTATGCGGCGTTACCTCGCTCTGAGGCGTTCCATTTAAGGTTTGATCCATACAAAATATCTATCAAACAAATAAAATTAAAATTTTCTTTTGAAAAATGAAACCATTCCATCAGTATTTTCTTATGACGTTGTCACGTTCAACTATCGTCAGTAAACCGACTTTACAGACAACCGATTTTTTGTCTTGGCAATCAGCTACCAATACGAGTCATTTTTGCTAGTGTCCAGTTATAATTTTCTTTACAAATTATCAAATTCTTCAAATAAGTTATTGTCCATTATTAAGTCAAATTGTCGCCTTCAACACTGTTATGGCCACTGATAACGGTTCTTCTGAGTATTTTTGGTGGAAACGAAAACGTATGTAAAGCATTTTATATCATACTAGCTGACCCAAAAGACGTTGTCCTGTTCTAATCTAAAAATATAATAAAAGAAATTCTCCTTGAAATTGACAGCACCGGGTACAACTGTGAATCAAAACCATTCTCGAATTTCCTTGAACACGCACAAAAAATTTCATCAATATCGGTCCAGCCGTTTAGGAGAAGTTCAGTGACATACACACGTACGCAAGAAATTTTTACGTAAAGATGTTCATAACACCTCAGTAGTTCTTCTACTAAATATTACATAAAATGCCCTCAAAATTATTTAATATAACACATTAAACCACTAAAAGATTGAATAAAATACAAGACAACCGTATGACGCTTCCACATTCCCGCCAAAAATTCCTCCCAAGTTTACACTTCAAAAACCCTTTTCGAATTTATAGCGTACCTCTTAGAATAATAACGTATAGAAGGATAGTGTCATTATTTCCAACGTTCGAAACATGAATCTCAAATTACTAATGGCGCGCAGACGATTACACACGTACACACGCACACCACTTTACAAATTATGAAATCAAATTTTGTTTTTATTAACATAAATCGTCGAAATACTTTTAAAAGTAATGTTTAAGAGTTGTGTACTTACGTGCGTACAATGACTTGTACATTATGGAACGATTCCGGCGTAAGCTCCATTAGGCTCCAATTGAAATGCTTCACTTTTTGTGCGCGAACTTACCTTCTATACGTTATTATTCTAAGACGTACCTATTCGTTCTAAAACTATTGCGATACACGTAACGATGACATGCAACAAGGAGGCTTGGCCCTAACCTATATGGTGAAATTACGCTAATTTAATTTTTGCCTAATGACCATTTCAGGGCCGCGGCTTCAACATACAACGTATGAAACATTTACACAACGTGTATATTTTCGCAGATTTAAACATTTTTATGGCCTCGTCGGAACGGATGGGACGCCATATTGTATTCATGAATGCATATTTTTTTTTTGTATACGGGCACTGATATTTATCGTGTACAGCCAGATGATATAATCCCAAATAGAATGACATACTCAGCTTTTATTAACGCAATTATTTCATTCTCATTATCCTGAACTTCCGTGTGGTGACGGAGTAAGAATACAATTCACCACTCCCTATCTTGCCCGTGGATGTCGTAAGAGACGACTAAGAGATATAATACGCATATAACATCTGTGCAAGAGAAGAAAATCTCGAAATGAAACCATATACCGACATGTCTGACCAGCACGGTATAGTAGGTAAAATTCCCTCCCATTGTGAAGGAGGCTCGGGCCCCCTTCACAATGGGATCATCATCATTTCAGCTCATATACGTCCCACTGTTGGGCTCGGGCCTAACAGTGGGACGTATATGAGCTGAAATGATGATGATCCTGGTCTTATCTCATATCTTTAAACGAGCAATTCTTGTATATATATATATATATATATTCAGGATCTCGGAAACGGCTCCAACGATTTTGTTGAAACTTGGCATACTAGAGGTTTCGGGTCCAAAAAATCGATCTAGCTAGGTTTTATTTATAGAAAATGTTGTTTTGTCCGTGTTTTTAGCAAAACAAACAATGACATTAAATTTTAAAAGAATATGAATTCAAATTTCGTTATTAACGTCATGAGTTCCGATAGCTCAGGTGGGGAGGCGGGCGGTCTTAATTTTGGATTATGTGACATTTAAACAGCGTCGGTTCGAATCTCGGTGTTATTATTATTCTCTTTTTGTAGTTTTTTATATAATTTTCATTATTTATTTTTTATTAATATATATCTAAATAAATTCGACAAAAATATTCGGTCAACCAGATATTCCTAATTAATTGGGCTCGAAGCAATATATACCTTTCCCATTGTACAACCATTCATCCATCAACCCGTAGACGTACACCGTCGAATATAGGCCTCCCCACAAAAATGCCACTTATTCCGTCCTGTGCTACATGCATCCAACGGTTCCCTGCTACTTTCAAGATGTCGTCAATTGACCTGATAGGGATTCGTCCTACGCTGCGTCGTCTGATTCGTGGTCGCCACTCGAGAATCTTTCTTCCCCAGCGTTATCGATTCGACTAGCGATGTGGCCTACCCATTGCCATTTCAACGTGATTTTCCTATAGTAAATGTTACAATAGTTTTATGACCGGCTGCCTGATATCAACCGTCATGGAGAATGTAATTTGTGCGATCCACATATTGTTATTCTAATATGTAATTTGTGTCTGTTAATTAAATGTTTGTAAAGTTTCACCATCCTTGTGTTGCGCACAAGGATTATTTCAATGCTGGGTATTGCCTTTTAAAATTAAAAACATATCCTTGTATGGCGGTGGATTTTACTAACAACAAAAATTCATCATCTCAGCTCATATACGTCCCACAACTAAGTTCGAGATTCATCCACAATAGGAGAGGAATTGACCTACTATACCAGGAGTGGCCGACCAGTCGATCGCGATCGACCGGTCGATCGCGACCCATAGTCCAATCGATCGTGGCTAAATAAAAATATCAATAGGTAGAACAAACTGTTCATCGTATTCATCAACAGCTGCACGCAGTATGTATCATTTTTATCGTCATTCCGTTACATTTTTATTCTTCGTTCTACGAAGTTTAGCTCTCTTTTGTTTTCGGCATGCGATGAACAATAAGCGGGCAGAGTGTGGGACGCAGAAATGGGGCGGGTGTCAATCCCTCGGTCAGTCAGTTGACGACAGAAACAAGCGGAGGTACGGCATCGACGACTACCGATATAAGTACAATTAGACTCTGTATTGTGCTTCATACGCACGTACGCTATGGATAAGTGGTTGAAAAGAAACGCTGAAGGAACACTAAGTTCTTCTGAAGTTTCTTCAAATAAAGTAAGATAATATTTTTGATTTTGTTATTACAAACGAACCCCTCAATAATCCTACTTATACTACAAAAATTACGAAATTCGCTATTCCTTTTAATCACAACAGGGAAGAAAAGAAATCACAGCATTGTGTTCTGAACTATGCTTTTTTATTTAAGGTTTCAGAAAGTATGGTATCAATTGGTAGATCGCCCAGGGTTTCGTCTGTAATTGGGAGATCGCCCAGGGTTTCGTCTATAAATAGTAGATATACCATGCTGGTCAAATTTTCCTTTAGTCGTCTTTTACGACATCCACGAGCAAGATAGGGAGTGATGAATTGTATTCTTACTCCATCGCAACACGGAAAACCAGTTACATAATTTTCTTGTAATTAACTTAAATATATTTGCAATAAATTACATACACAGTTTAATATAAAATAACAACTAGATAAATAATCTTAATTATAATCTAAATGTAAGATCTTAATAGAATTAACTATGTAAAATAAACTCACAACAAAATAATAGTTTTAACGACATTAAATATTAAAAAAACGAACTGACATCTTTAAGTTGTAAAACTCGTTTAACAAGAAGTTATTTGCCAACAATAAATATTAGAATATGTCATGAGATTTGCTAACATCAACATCGAAATTAAATAGGTGTTTTTATTATAATTTATATATTACCGCGGTTTCACACGCGTAGTTCTTGTTCCCGTGGGAATACCTAAACCAAATATAGACTTCATCATTTCATCATTTCGGCTCATATACGTCCCACTGCTGGGCTCAATGCCGGTCAGACAGATTGGTATAAGGTTTTGTTTTGAGTTTTCTTTCTCTTGCATAGATGTCATATGCGTAATATATCCCTTAATGGTCTTTACGACACCCACGGGTAAGAGAGGGGGTGCTGAATTGTATTCTTGCTCCGTGACCACACAGAAAAATGTAAACTTAGTAAGTATTCTTATTAAAATATGAAAATGGTGAAATAATTAAATTAGGCGGGTAATTGACCTACTAACAAGCTGGTCAAACGTGTCGGTATAGGGTTTTATTTCGAACTAGCAACCCGCCCTCGCTTCGCTTCGGTTATAGGTTATAGTCGTTTTACCCGCGTAGTTCCCGTTCCCGTGGGAATACCGGGATAAAATATAGCCTAGTTTACGCCCTGATATTATAGCTTTCCATTGGTGAAAGAATTTTTGAAATCGGTCCAGCCGTTTTGAAGATTACCCGGAACAAACAGACAGACAGACAGACAAAAAATTTTTAATTGCTATTTTAGGCATAGGTGTCGTGCAAATAACAGTGTGAGCATGAAAAAAGCCTATTATTTTGACATTACAAACAAACACTCCAATTTTATTTATTGGTATAGATTTTCATTCTCTTGGATAGATATTATCTACAATAACCGCTTAGTCTTCTTTTACGACACCCACGGGCAAGAAAGGAGGAGGTGAATTTTATTCTTACTCTGTCACATGTTTCTTTGCAGCCTATTGTGCGGACGAACGGCGTACTTCCCGTCCGGGGTGACAAGAGCGCGACGCGGGGACCCATAACCCGCCATATTCCATCCTCTTCGTCATTGAGCTGACCACTGGTACCTTTTTTTTATGGGTGGGCTATGGTAAGCGCACACGCGGTCCAGTGGCCGGCCCGACGGGATACCCTTTCGGGTACCCTCACCTCTCGACGTCCCCGTTCCGGGACGTCGCGCGGTCAGCCTCTCTGCGAGTGACGGACTAAAATCTTCGGTCCGGTCACCTGCGGCCTCGGCTAAGGCGGCGACCACTGTACCTAATCCTAATTCTTGATTTTCGTGGTCAGTACGGCGTGAAACTCCGTCACCATAAGACAAATTTAATTAGGTACCCCCTTAGAATAATAACGTATAGAAGGATAGTGTTAGTACTTCGAACTTTCAAATTTTGAATCTAAAAATACTAATGGCGCGCAGACGATTACACACGTACACACGCACACAACTATACAAATTATGAAATCAAATTTTGTTGTTATTAACATAAATCGCCGAAATAATTTTAAAAATAATGTTAAAAACCTTTTAAAGTTTTTCAAATGTGTTGTGAAACCATTTGAATGCACAAACCGTCATAATTACCTACATATTTTTTAAGAGTTGCGTACGTACGTGCAGTAAGGTCACTGTACTGCACGGAACGGTTCCGGCGTAAGCTCCATTAGGCTCCAATTGAAATGCTTCGCTTTTTGTGCGCGAACTTACCTTTTATACGTTATTATTCTAAGGGTACCCCTTAATCGTGCCTAAACAATATCAACTTCAAAAAAAAATTAAATAAGCACATGTTACAAAAAAAGCATTGTCATTTAACGTTATTTGTGTGAATATGAAAGTAAAAGTATAACATAACGCAATGTCATCGATATAATAATAAAAATTTAATTTGCAAATCGTTAGACATATTGTATTGGCGCGGTACGAAACTCTATTGCGTGTTAAATGTTATATAAAAAAAAACCGTGGACGACGGTAATAGCTGTGAACAGCCTATAGAAAAAATTCAAGATGCAATAATTTAAAGTAATTTCCGTGTGGTGACGGTCTCTTGTCTATGGGTGTCGTAAAAGACGACTAAGGGATTGAATATGCATACAACCTCTTTGCAAGAGAAGAAAAGCTGCAAATAAAAGCCTAAGGCAACACGCCTGATCAGCGTGATATAGTAGGTCAATTGCCCTCCTATTGTGAAGGAGGCTCGAGCCCAACAGTGGAACCATATATCATATATCGCACATCGCGACATATATCGCATTTATAATATTAGTAAGGACTAGCAACCCGCCCTCGCTTCGCTTCGGTTATAGGTTATAGTCGTTTTACCCGCGTAGTTCCCGTTCCCGTGGGAATACCGGGATAAAATATAGCCTAGTTTACGCCCTGATATTATAGCTTTCCATTGGTGAAAGAATTTTTGAAATCGGTCCAGCCGTTTTGAAGATTACCCGGAACAAACAGACAGACAGACAGACAAAAATTTTTTTATTGTTATTTTAGGCATAGGTGTCGTGCAAATAACCGTGTGAGCATGAAAAAAGCCTATTATTTTGACATTACAAACAGACACTCCAATTTTATTTATTGGTATAGATGTGTAATACTCGCGTAAACATCAGAAATCATTAGACACTTCAACTTTATTTATTTGTATGGATTAACCTAACCTTCTTCTTTTTTTGACTTGGCAATCAGCTACTAATACGAGCCATTTTTGCCAGTGTCGAATTATAATTTTCTTTTCAAATTATGAGTTTCTTCGTGTCAGTAATGGTCCGTCAGTACGTCAAATTGTCGCGTTCAACAGTGTAATGGCCACTGTTATCTTCCATCTTCTGAGAATTTTGGTGGAAACTAAAAGGTATGTATAGCAGTTTTATATCATATTCACTACACCTCAGCAGTTCTGCCGCCATATATTACATAAAATGCCATGAAAATTATTTAATATAACACGTTAAAACACTAAGATATTGAATATAATACAAGAACACCACATGACACTTCCAGATGCCCGCCAAAACCTCCGTATGGATTAATCGTTTACACGTGACGTGAGCTTTGTACGTTCAGAAATTGTAATGTATAACGACAAAACAATACAATCACACTATCTGAACGGTTCAACAATCTGCAATTGTAACTATTGCTATTGTTTGTGATTACCTTACAATGTATTGTCTTCATTTATCATTTAAATGATATATTATTAACCTAGAATCATCTGAATACATATGTATATCACTTCTGAACACGTCCCCCCAATCCCCCAAACAGATCTAGAAGACTTGGGACAAAAAAGGAATGGAGACCTAAACCCCAAATTATTTTTGTAATTGACAATTTTTCCAGTCGAGTTATCCAATAAATCATTTATTGTGAAACCAAGTATAGATTGTTTTATTAATATAATCATATAAATATAATCGGAAATAAGTATTATCTCAAAATTAAATTTTAGCCTGGATGTCGTAAAAGACGACGAAGGGATATAATATGCAGTATATGTATATATATATATATATATATAATATCTATGCAAGAGAAGGCAAATTTGATTAGAACTATATGCCAACAGGTCTGACTAGTGCGGTATAGTAGGTCAATTTTCTCTCCTGTATTGGTGGAGGCCCAAGCCCAACAGTGGGACTTATATGGGCTGAGATGACGATGATGAAATTTAGCGTTAACGAACGGAATCTGCCGACCTTTTTCTAAATATGATTTTGGTAATCATCATCATCATCTTGCTCTTATCCCAATTACTTGGGGTCGACGCAATATGTCATCTGTTTTGACATATTGCAAAAAGTTTCGGCAATGACTTTTATGACCGGCCGCCTGCCTGACGTCAACCCTCCTTGGGAATGTAATCGTTGACCCAAATGGTACCAGATGGAGTTGGTCCGGGTCAATCTAGGGCTCTTAGTCGTCTTTTACAACACCCACGAGCAAAGCAAGGGTTGGTAGTATTCGAAGCCGCTACCACACAGCACTAAATATGATTTTGGTAATGAAATGACCAAAATCATCATCATCATCATCTCAACCCACATACGTCCCACTGTTGGGCTCGGCCCTCCCCTACAATGGGAGGGAATTTGACCTACTATACCATGCTGGTCAGACATGTTGATATAGGGTTTCAATGACCAAAATGTTCTCCATAAAATACAACAAAATGTATCCTGCAAGTGGGTCAAAGGTTTTTTTTTTAATTTTTGATATATTTTTTTCATTATTTCATCATTTTTATTTTTTATTAATTTATATGATGATGATGATGAAATATGTTCGTCAAAAATACAATTTACAAAAATAAAAAACCAGATTATTACAACACGTTAAAACACTAAGATATTGAATATAATACATGAGACTTGCCCGTTCCCACTAAAGCTCCCTAAATAAAACCGCCAAATTCTGTTTTTTTTTTTATGCAACGGACACATTAATTCAGCCAAAAGCAATAACAAAAACTGATTCGAATCTATTCGTAATTTTATTTAAGATTTGTGCAAGATTTAGTAATAATACGCTAAAAGTATTGTTTTATTTCTATTTTAGATAGTTATTGTTAATGAGTGGTTACAGTTCGATCTCGCTGTAGCGGGACCGATGAGTCAACTAGAAGCTTTAGCGTTTTTTTGTTGCTTTGTGGCAAAAGGAGGTCAATATTTGCTTAGTCATAATAAATAACTATTTAAACACACCCATTCGACTATTTATATTCTTTTGAAAAAATCGATACGTTTTATTAACATGCTAATTGATTACTTAGCATTTCTTTGTAGCTCTTCATGAAGATAGCATTTACGCTGTTTGATTTTTGCTTTAGACGTTCTGTGTATTTTTTTTATTGCTGTTGGTGTTAAATGAGCAAACAGCGTAGTGATACTGCCTCTCGAGGATCTCTGCAAGGCCGCTGCTTAGCGTGAAGAAAGTGAAGGGAGTGTAAATGCCTGCAGTGAGGTTCAGTGATACTAAAGGCACCACCAAAACCCACCACGCAAACACCCTTTTCTTTTTATTTGTTTTTTAAAGACAACACCCTTTTTTTTGGGGTGGGTTACAGTCGGCGCAATCCTCGCACCACTCCGTCCGGGGCGACAGAGGGGCGTAAGCACGCACACCCGTAACCCACCCGTGACACGTCGCCTTCGTCGTTGGACCGACCACCGGAGCAGGGTGACTTTTCGTCAGTGGTCGGCCCGACGGAAAAGATAACACCCTGCAATAAACAAATAATATTTGTATTGTGGGTGACTTTACAAACTTAATTAACGGATACAAATTAGATCCAGACTCAGAACAACAATTTGTGTATCGCACAAAGTACTGTCCTACGTGGGACTCGAAACCACGACACCCGCACTGTAGGTCGGTCTTATCGTATCTTAACCACTACGCGATCTGTGCAGTCAACCCTTGGAAAATTGAGCTTTCGGCTCAGACGTCATACATGCGACTGGGGCGGCGTAGGCGCGATTATCGTGGAATTAGTCCGTCACCCTCCGAGGCCGACCGCGTGAGTAAAGACCGACGTCCTCCCCGAGAGGGGGACGTCGATCGATGGGAGGGCAATCCTTAGGGGGTATTCCGTCGGGCCGACCACTGACAACAAGTAACCCTGCTTCGGTGGTCGGTCCAACGACGAAGGCGACGTGGTGTTCGAGTGGGTTGCGTGTGTGCGTGCTTACGCCCCTCTGTCACCCCGGACGGACGGAGTGGTGTGAGGAGTACGCCGACTGTAACCCACCCCCTAAAAAAAAGACGTCATACATCGATTTTCTAGTACTAACTTTTCTTTCAATAACCAATTTAGTAGCACAAAAAAAAAGAAAAGAAAAAGTTGGCAACCTTAATTATGGTAGTCTTGTAGTTTTGTGGTAACTCTTAACATGGGCTGAAAAGAACGTGTGACATAACAAAATATTATTGCTTGCGCTTATAAAAGTTATTTAACACCATATCAGTCGTTATATATTTTAATGACGGAAGCTTTTTGGAAAGTAATTACGTATTTCAACTATATCAAGTACTTAATCTATTTTTATAAGGAAGACATAATTCATTCATTCAGCTTATATACGTCCCAACTGCTGAGCTCGAACCTCCTTTGCAAAGGGAGGGAAATTGACTTACTCGTCATAGTGGTAGGAGCACACTGTTGACAGTTATCTGTCTACAGCCGCGAGCCGGTCCATCTGGGGTAGTACCACAGCGAGCAGAAAACGATAGCCCAACTTTCTGAGGGTGAATGCGTGTGGTGGATTTTAGTGATGTCTTTGGTATCACCGAACCTCACTGCACGCATTCACACTCCCTTCACTTTCTTCGCGGTAGGCAGCGGCCTTGCAAAGGTCCATGAGCGACAGCAACACTTATCATCAATAATGATTTCTGATGTTTACGCGAGTATTATACATTTTAAATAAAACTACTTTACGGATTTTATCGCGTTTGTATTTGATTTTTGATTACCCGACGTTTCGAACACTTTACAGCGTTCATGGTCACGGGTGGACTAAGATGTCTCACGTCCAACAAGTCATCGTTACTGCAGAAAATCTATAATTATCTACCCGTGAACGTGAGACATTTTAGTCCACCCGTGACCATGAACGCTGTAAAGTGTTTGAAACGTCGGGTAATCAAAAATCAAATACAAACGCGATAAAATCCGTAAAGTAGTTTTATTTAAAACTTATCATCAAGTGTTACTGTTCACTCGTTTGCCACCGTTTGTAATTAAAATATAAAAAAAAAACACAAAATAAAAGGTAATGACTGTTTTTTTTTTTTTGGGGTGTGCTGCGGTCGGCGCGCTTCCGCACCACTCTGTCCGGGACGACAGAGGGGCTTAAGCATGCAACACCCGCAACCCACCCGAACACCACGTCGCCTTCGTCGTTGGACCGACCAACGGAGCAGGGTTACTTGTCATCAGTGGTCGGCCCGACGGAATACCCTCTACTTGGGGTACCCTCCCAAAGGTAATGACAGCTCATGATTTTAACACATAATTGTTATTTATTTACGCAAAATAGTTTCATACGATAATAATTTATACATAGTCAATTTTTATAGGCACAATTAAAACTTTTAAGAGTAATTTGAAGCGGATTGCAGTGAAATCATGTTGTTGCACATTTGCGTTGACGAGTATACATTTATAAGATGATTATTTAGATAAAGAATTACAGAAATTGCGGAAGCGAAACACTAGCGTGACGACTGTGCATTTTATACCACTTTCGTTTGCTCATATACATGTGTCAAGAGTAATTTCCTACTGTATTTTTTATCTATGCTCTAAATGTATCTGTGGTATTAAGTTTTGGCAGGAATGTTGAAATAATGTCAAATGCCAATGTCTTGAACTTTATTTAGTGTTTTACAGTGTTACATTTAATACCGGGGAGTTAGTCCGTCACCCGCCGAGAGGCTGACCGCGCGAGGAAGACCGACGTCCTCCCTGAGGCAGGGACGTCGGTCGAGGAGAGGATACTCCTCAAGGGGCATTCCGTCGGGCCGACCACTGACGACAAGTCACCCAAGACGAAGGCGACGTGTCACGGGTGGGTTGCGGATGAGCGTGCTTACGCCCCTCTGTCGCCCCGGACGGGGGCGACGGGTGCGCCGACAGGAGCCCACTCCATAAAAAAAGTGTTACAATTCATAATTTTGCTGTTATTTTTATACGATACAACAATTTTATACGTATATTGTTCCAATAACACTATTAAAAAAAACCGTTTATTAACACCTACATAATAATATAAATATCTGTTTAAGTAACGGTTATAATGGCAATACGATTTGCAAATCTATGTTCCATATGTATATGATCAATTTAATATTAAAGTTAAGTCGAACGTACGTTCGTAAAAGTCGTAGTCTTAACATTTCTAAATTTCACATAAATAATTTTAGATATTTTCTCTATTAATATTTATGATATTGGCTGAAATACTTTACACATATTTATTACTTCTGTACATTTTTAGAAATCAGATGTTAATATATTGTCATCGAATGAATTTCTTTCTGAAATTCATATTGCATTTATTTAAAGACCATCCACCATCTGTCAATAAACCATCGTCTACAACAAAATGGTAACACATTATTAAGTTTTCTATGAAAATTTGGCGAAGAAAATTCAAATAAATCATTGTTAACATTCACTATACTTTAGTATTTCTCTTCATTACATATCGGGTTGAGAACCCTCAGCACTAACGCATCAATATGGACAAAGTTGCCATAGCCATCTGCGGCTTACTATAGTCTTAACTATAGTCACAAAAAAATCTGCATTCACATCACATAAAATGTGCTCTTAAAATTAAATCATAACACGAAAAATTTTCATGTTGCAACTTAAACTCAACTTCGCCTGTTCATCATCATCATCATCATCTCAGCCCCTATATGTCCCACTGCTGGGCTCGGGCCTCCTCCATAATGGAAGGGTAATTGACCTACTATACCACGCTGGTCAGACGTGTTGGTATAGGGTTTTATTTCGAGTTTTCCTTCTCTCGCATAGATATTATATGCGTTTTATATCCCTTAGTCGTCTCGTACGATCACCCACGGGTAAGATAGGGGGTGGTGAATTGTATTCTTACTCTGTCACCACACGGAAAGCCTGTTCAGCTTAGATTAATTTTACTATTAAGAAATTTCAGATACCTGCAAATACTACAGAAAATTGCGTCGCAAACTATCTCTGACCGCAATTTTCGATCTAATCGATGTGTAATATTGTGTACCAATTTTAATAAACATTGCATTTGCCTTAAACTTTAGAAAATAGCATTATTTATGTCAATTTTCACAGCTCTCGACTATAAATTTTGTAATAATAAAAATAGCTTTTTTACATTGTAAAAATTAATTCATAATAAATGTCATTTTTTAAATGTTAATATAATATGCATATAACATCTGTGCAAGAAAAGGAAAAAATTAAAATAAAACCCTATACTAATATGACTGTCAATTTCCTTCGTATTGGTGAGGAGGATTGATACTCGACCCTAACAGTGGGCCGTGTATCAGACGACGAATGATGTTAAAAACGGATCGGCGTTTTGATCAGCCTCATTTGGAACGACATCAGTGAAAAGAGGTTGCTGTCACGCAACGGTTTCTCAACTAAACAAAAAATTAACTCCCACGTCCCTGATCTATGCCACAGAAAAATAGAAGTTCACTTCCTGTTCTAATGTAAAATAAACTTTATCATTAACAAAATACGGCTACATTTTGATAGAGTAATAATATTTTCTATTATTTGCTTTTCACCCTGGTATCTTGGTAATGACAAATGACAAATGGCGGTCAAGTTCACGTTAAAATAACATTTCGACAATTCTAAATTTGAATACTTCTTTAGTTAACAATAGAACCATATTTTAGCGGGTACTTTAAAATGTCATGTCGCATTCTTATATTAAATTTCATTTTATATGTCATTATATTTAGGAAGTGGATGGCATGTTATTTAGTGCATTGAAAAGAAAGTGCTAAATGTAAAAATATCATAGTTATTAAGGTGTTTTGGGTTCCGAAAATCAGATTTAATAATGTAGTCATTATTTTATTCGACTGATCAGAACTACATTTCTTATAACTTATTCAGTGCATTTATGTCAATTTTTTTGGCCTTCTCTCCAAAATTCATAGCCATCATCTTAGCTCATATGCATCCAACTACTGAGCTCGAAGCTCCTCCGCAAATAGAAGAAAATTGACCTACTATACCACGCTGATCAGACGTGTTGGTATAGTATTTTATTAGGAGTTCCTTCTCTAATATAGATGTTAGCTGCATATTATTCCTTAGTCGTCCTTTACGACACCCATCCATCCATCCATCAGCCTACAGACGTTCACTGCTGGACATAGGCCTCCCCACGAGAATGCCACTCGGAACGGTCCTGCGCCACTTGTATCCAACGGTTCCCTGTGACTTTGAGAATGTCAGTCCACCTAGTGGGGGTCGTCCTACGCTGTGCCGTCCGATTGGTGGTCGCGACTCAAGAACCTTTCTTCCCCAACGGTTGTCGGTTCGACGAGCGATGTGGTCGGCCCATTGCCATTTCAACGTGCTAATTCTGCGGGCTATGTCGGTTACACCCGTTTTTCTACGAATTTCCGTGTTCCGGATTTTATCACGTAGAAAAATACCGAGCATAGCCCTCTCCATAGCACGCGGAGCGACTTAGAGCTTTTTTATGAGGCCGACATTTAGAGACCACGTTTCAGTGCCGTAAGTCATCGCTGGTAACACACTGGTTATAAACCTTTGTTTTCAGACACTGCGGAATATTGGACGAGATCCTCTTAAGTTTCCCGTTAAGTTACGTCCCCTCTTAAGTTTACGACACCCATTGGCCAGAAAAAGGTTGGTGAATTGTATTTGTACTTCGTCACCATACGGCAAATTAATTCAGTATAATACGCTGATCAAAGAAGTTAGTAGGTTATATTTATCTATAATGCAAAAACGAATATAAATTTCAAATTTACATTAAATATTTGGAATTTTTATTTTTAAATACTTCATAGGTATATTAGACAAAATAAAATGAAATTTCGATTTCACAAATAATAATTTATTGAAATATAGCTAATATTTAAATAAAGAAATTTTAATACAATGATTTAGGATAGTCGATCTAGCGGTAACATAACCTCTAAAATAAAATCTAAAATGTCAAACGCTGAATTCCATTTTCAAATCGTGACCATAGAGTACCGCGCCTAGTCTACTAAAACACTTTTAATTTTTTCAAAATAAACTTTATCTGTTTATAGATAGAGTTCATTTCAGGTTATAATGTTCATAAGCATGACATCAAGCTTCACTCCAAGCCACTCCTTTGTGCTTTCAAGTTATTTTAATTTAATTAAATATGAATAATACAGAAATATTTACGTGATGTTTTATTAGTATTAGTAAATATTTAATTAACATATTTTACTAATAAACATATTGCGTCGACCCCAAGTAATTGGGATAAGAGCAAGATGATGATGATGATTTTACTAATAAACTCAACCAAGATAACAAAACCGGCTACATACGAGTTGGAGTCGCACACGAGGGTTCCGTACCATTATCTATATTTTGTAAATTTGTATTTCACTTGCCTACCGCTTGTCATTATCGATATTGAGCAAAAAAGGGGCAAAAAATCCCGTTTTGTTTTATGGGAGCCCCCTTATGTATATTTATTTTAATTTGTTTTTAGTATTTGTTGTTGTAGCGGCAACAGAAATAAATAATTTGTAAAAATTTCAACTGTCTAGCTATCGCGATTCTTAAAATACAGCCTGGTGACAAACAGACAGCGAAGCCTTAGTAAGCCGTTTTTATCCTTTACGTACGGAACCCTAAAAATGGAGTCGCCTGGTTACAGTACGTTCAATACACATATATTTTAAAAGCCTCAAATAAGTCCAAACCATCTATAATTCTATACAATTATTAACTTTGTGGAATGCGAAACGTTTATATTTATTTGCAAAATTATCATAACCTCAATGATTTGTAAATATTATTTTAGCCCAAGGGATTACTTCAATCAAAGATTATTTTGCATCAATCAAAATATTTTTGATTGTTATGATAGTTAAAGTGTTGCCGGAGTAAAAATAGAAATCACTATTCCCTATATATTGTCCGTGGATGTCGTTAAAGCTAAATAAGAGACATAGTATACACTGGCAATCCGCTCTCCCCTTGCCTTCGCATTATCTCTAATATCTTCTAAAACATTACAAGATTGTAGTCCATGCCTTAGATTCGATGCCAGTTCCGGCAAAATTTTATAGGGATTTTTCTGAGACGAAAGATAGCCTAAGTTATAAAGATATGTAGATTTAGATCATAATCGGTCCAGCCGTTTTGAAGATTACCCGGATCGTATGATCCGTATTGACAGTATCAGTATTGACAGGCAGACAAATAAAAAATGTTTAAACTGATTTTTAGGTATGGGCATCGTGCAAACAGCAGTGTGTGCATGAGAAAACCCTACCATTTCAACATTACAAACAGACACTTCAATTTTATTTGTATAGAAGTACAATAATGCATAGAAAATCTAAGTAATGTGGTACTTAACGCCACTTTATGAGTTAAGTAAAAATAAACACGATGTAAAATAAATTAAGATGCGATAAACCTACCGCAGGTATTTTTAATTTTCAACATTCTATTATAAGCTTCGTTTGTATGTATTCAACGAAATATTTGAACTGTATTTCTATGCACTTTTAAGATTCGGATTATAATTTAGAATACTTATCGAAGTCCGACGACAATACTTTTTTTTTTTCAATTTAAAAGGACAGGTTTCCGTGTGGTGACAGAGTAAGAATACAATTCACCACTCCCTATCTTGCTTGTGGATGTCGTAAAAGACGACTAAGGGAAATAATAAGCATATAACAATTATGCAAGAGAAGGAAAACTCGAAATGACACCGTATACCAATATATCTGACAGGCATGGTAAAGTAAGGTCAATTTCCCTCCTATTGTGGAGGAGGCTCGAACCCAACAGTGGGACGTATATGAGCTGAAATGATGATGATGAAAAGGACAACACCCGGCACTAAGGGCATCTTTGTATTGCAGGGGACTTTACAAACATATAACTAACGGACACAAATTACGTCCAGACTCAAGACAAAAATTTGTGGATCGCACTAACATGGAGACATTCAGACGTGTGGGTCGGGGATTTCCATGATTTTTGGTGGGGTGGTCGAGGGGGCCCGAGGGTATTACAACTACCAGATATTAGGGTCAACTGGGCCCTCGTTAAAAAGATTTTAAGCGTCAAAGTTGGATGTAATTTACTCGTAGGTAGTAGAAAAATTCGCAAATGAATCGCAAGCTGGTGGTAGCCTCGTGGTATGGTCGCTCGCCTGCGAAATCTATGGTCTCGGGTTCGAGACCCGACGATTTGTTTTTTTTTTTAAATGATCACAATATTGTGTAAAATTAGTTCTTTTTTTCATAATTTTACACAAAATATAAATTATTTTCCTTTTTTCACGATCTCGTGTTTTCCGCTCATTCTCGGAGGGGATTCGCGCAGCGATAAAATGTAGCCGGTGCAGACAATGTCTGTTTTGTGTGCTTTTACGAGGAATTCCATCTAAAAATTTGTAAGGATGATAAGAATGTATGAAAAATGTACATTTATACGATAAATATAAATATTGATTTTTCATAATTTTATAATTATTTATTTTCGTTCCGTAAAACCTCAATTTTCATATTGAAGAGTTGGTACATGGGAGAGAGCGAGAAAAGGAGGAGATCGTGAAAAAAACAAAATAATTTATAATTCTACGTAAAATTATGAACAACCAAATTTTACACAAAATTGTGATAATTTAAAAAAAATAAGTCGTCGGGTCTCGAACCCGAGACCGTAGATCCCGCAGTCAAGCGCATTACCACTAGACTACCATTAGCTTGCAGTTAGAGTTCGAATTTCTCTAGTACATAAATTACCCTTCCAACTTTGACCCTTAATATCTTTTTAATGAGGGCTCAGTTGACCCTAATATTTGGTAGGTGTGATACCCTCGGCTCCCTCTACCACCTCACCAAAAATCATGGAAATCCCCGACCCGCACGTCTGAATGTCTCCTTGTTAGTGTGATCCACAAAATTTTGTCCAACAATCATGGAAATCCCCGACCCACACGTCTGTCTCCTTGTAAGTATTGTCCTGCGTGGGATTCAAACCCGCGACACTGGCACGGTAGGTCGGTATTAACACCTCTACGCCATCTGTGCAGTCAAAAAAGCTGTACAAATATCTTTACCCAGACCTTCAGAATTAGCTATTTTTGAAAATTATAAAAATGGCCTCGGATTAGTTCCGTATCGTTAAATATCCATTATTGTTTTTGTCACTGCCTTTATGCGTCAGGAGTCCTCTCTTGCTAATGAGTATCATAAAAGGTTACAATCACTGAATTGAATAATAAATCGTAATCATCTTAATCATGTTAGATAATAGAAAAAAATAGCTTGTCTCCCTTTTCTACATTGGCAACCAGCTACTAGGCCGTGTCGAGATAAATTTTTTTCACATATTATCAATTTCTTCACATCTTTAATTTCTTCATAATAATCATTGTCCTTCAATAAGTCTTCTTCTTCTTTTTTATCAGCTACTAATACGAACCATTTTTGCCAGTGTCAACTTATAATTTTCTTTACAAATCATTAGCTCTTTTTAATTAGTCAATGTGCGTTAGTAAGTCAAATTGTCGCCTTTAACAGTGATATGGTCACTGTTAACGGTATCCTCTGAGATTTTTGGTGGAAACGAAATGGTATGTAAAGCACTTTTATATGATATTCATTATAACTTAGCGGTTCCTCCGTCACATATTACATAAAATGCCATAAAAATGATTTAATATAAAACGTTAAACCACTAAGATATTGAATAAAATACAAGACTACCACATGACACTCCCTCCTCTCTCACATTCCCATTAAAAATTCCTTCAGTAAGTCAAATCGTCGCCTTCAACAATGCTATGACCACACTGAATGATATTCTCTGGGAATTTTGGTGAAGCACGAAAATATTTGTAAAGCAATTTTAAGTCATATTCACTACACCCCAGCAATTCTTCTGCATCTCATTACATAAAATGCTATCAAAATTATTTAATATACAACAACTCGCTAAGATATTGAATATCATACAAGACCAACGCTTTCACGTTCCCTCCAAGACTCAAAATAAATACTTTAAATTTATAATAAAGCCATTTTTATCAGTTCAAATTATATTCGCATGGTAAGTTTCATTTTAATACTGGTGAAATTTAAATTTGGAATAAGCAATTTTCTTTCAATTGTTATTGATATGAATCATAGACAAAATAGATTTGGACAAGATTAAAAAAGTTAATTTAGTTTAGTTACATCACTTACAATATGGCGGAACGAAGGATCCGTTCCAATTAGTTTCAAATTTCAAATTATAATCGGATATCCAAGGCGATATTTTTTATAGTAAATCGGCAAACGAGTTTTGGAGTGCACGACTGGCAGCAATTCCGTTGCCTACGGATATTTTGTAATAGGAAAAAAATACTTATTTATGCTCAATTTAAACTATGTAGCAGTTATATTTTTGGTCAAAAACTGATAAGGGGAAATTATCTATACTACGTGCCGTACCTGTAACATCATAATCTCAGCTCATATGTCCCACAGCTAGATTCAACATTCCTCTAAAATGAAAGGGAAATTTATCTATATACCACGCTGGTCAGACGTGTTTCTATAGCGTTTTATTTCGAGTTTTCCATCTCTTGTATATACAGATGTTATATCCCTTAGTTGAATTTTACAATACCCACAGGTATAAATGGGGTGGTGAATTGTATTCTTACTCTCTCACCACACAACACTACATAATTTTCACACCGTCTTAAAAATTGGCAAACAAAAAAAACAATGGATTTAAAGTTCGTGAACTTAAATGAAACGCTAAAGAAATCCTTTAATAATTCATAATCCATTCAAAGACAATTTAATATAATCTGTTCAACGAATCCGAAATTGGATTCGGCGGGCTTGATTAGTCCGCGCTTAAAAAAAAATACGCTACCAAAAACACAAGACCATATTCCCACTCTCACATTCTATTCACCATAACGCATGTTTATAGTATTTGGCATGGTTTACAACACGCGTCCACATGCCAACTAACATCAATATACATTGGAGATATTCCAACAGTTCTATAAAACAGTGAAAATAGCTTCAAAGGCGAAATTTAGAAGGCAGTAAATTACATAAATTGCCTTTAATAGCTATGCTAGCTGACTAGTTCAAGTACACAATATGAAATTTCTTTTTTTTAATTTATTGCAAAGGTCAGTGTCTTTTATTTGAATATAATAATTAAATATAATAAAGTGTATAAAACTTTATGTTATTGTCGCAATAAAATATCTGTATGGACGTCAGATGATAATTACTTTGAGGGAAGAATCAAATCAGATTCTGCATTACCCCCCAAAGGCCTACTACTACATATTGTCCAATTTACACATCGTTTGAAACAATCCAATAATCTACCACCGGATCGTAACGCGGCCACAAGCTGAGAAGAGCCGGCAAGAAACTCAGCGGGCTTTATACAACATATAGTATTAGCTCCAGTGTAATACTCTTCAGAATAGGATATGTACAAAGTATATACATTTTCAAACTTTAGTATAAACAAAAAAGAAAGAAGACACGGCTGAACCAGATCCTAAAAAAAATAAACAAAGCATTACGCTGTTTAAATATGGAGGCGTCTTTTGCTTAAGAGTGGAAAACTTGTCACAGTAATATCGCATCACATTAAAACATCACACTAATATTATAAAACATTTAAATTCGTTTGTATACATAATATATAAGTATGTATGTATATTTGGTACTCAATCGCGCGTAAATTATTGAACAGAAAGGTGTGAAAAATGAAACATAGATAGACCATTTCCTAGACTCGCACACCTACCATACACCTCACATACCTTTTATCCCAGTAATGTGATAATGATTCCACTTTATTTATCTTTTAGTCGTTCAAGCATAATGCATTTAACGGATTTGGCTAAAATCCCACCGTAATAGAGTTAATTCTTACGGGATATAAATAGCTAAAACGAGAGAGAACATAAAAGAACAGTCTGACCATAAGAGCAGTGACCATAAACATGAACAAATCGGACAAAATATACCACAAACAACAGGATGATGATATGTAACCGAAATCATAATTTTATTTAGGAGAGGAAAACCTGCAATTTGATTTCTTAGGAAAATAATGCATAAGGCAAATCAACATATTGCAATACAATAAGGAAAATAGTTACTAATATACCCAATATTAATTAACAATTCAATAAATAACTAATTGACTTACAAAGTATGAATAAGATGATAGCCCGCATGCCCACATCGTTAGTTTTTTATTTATTACTCTGTATCAACTAAACAATAAAATAAAATGGCCGCGTTATCCACCTTTGTTTTGCCGCTAATTTGATAACAGATAAAACGAATTAGTCATTGGTTAATGGCGGACAGAGACATCAGCTGATATCTTCTATCATCATCATCATTTTCCTGCCCTCATCCCACGCTAAGTGGGGTCGGCACAACATGTTTTTACCTTCCATAGCCTCCTATCAGCCGTCATATGTGCACTCACTGCTTTCATACGCATATCTTCATTCACGCAGTCCATCCATCTCTTTTTGGGTCTCCCACGCTTTTTTCGTCCATCCACAATCATATTGACAACCCTCCTTGTCACATGCCGTTCATCCCTCCTCATCACATGTCCATACCATGACAATCTCGCGCTCCTAATCTTCTCTATCACTGGTGCCACTTTTAGACTTCCCCTAATATACTCATTTCTTACTTTATCTAACCTTGTAACCCCACACATCCATCTTAGCATTCGCATCTCTGTAGCATGCACTCTTCTCTCATCCGTCTTTTTCAATGCCCAACATTCAGATCCATACATAGCAACAGGTCTGATGACACTCTTGTATATTTTCCCCTTAAGTTTGAGAGGCAACCGGGTGTCACAAATTGTCCCCGAGACCTGCCGCCACTTCATCCATCCTGCATTCATTCTACTATTAAACTCTCAGTCAATGTTGCCATCGTCTTGGAGAAGCGAGCCTAGATACTTGAAATCGGAGCAAACCGGTAGGGATACCCCATCTAGGGCAATGTGAGAGAATTTGGAAGGGCCACCGAAGTTACAGAACATATGTTCAGTCTTGGTGCGGCTGATCTTAGGGCCTACTCTTTCCAACCTCTCACGCCATTGCCCCAGTCTGCTCTGTACCTCAGCTGCCTCTTCCCCGACGAGGACAATGTCATCTGCAAATAGCATGCACCACGGGGCTTCCTCCTGTATTACCGATGTCAGCGCATCCATCACCAGGAGGAATAAGTAGGGGCTCAAGGCCGAACCCTGGTGCAAGCCTACAGTGACACTGAGCTCATCAGTGACTCCGGCTTCCGACCGGACATTCGTGCACGCTCCTGCATACATAGCTTTCACTAATCATTATCAGCTGATATCTTCTATATTTACAATAATCTTTAGATACGTGATTTAATTGAAATTAAAAGCGAAATTAAGGTCAGAATACTTGAGACGACGAATACAATATATAAATACCCTTTAGTATTTTTCAAGGCAATCCAAGAAGCCGGCTGCGGGTTCACGACGAGAACGTGCAGCGCATTTTACTGTTAAACTTAAAATACCTATATTTTTCGACGGGCGAATGGATAGATGAGTATAATTATTTGTCTATGCCATACCGGCATACAATGTGATCTAATTCATTTAATAGATTATTTATGAGAATACAATTTACCACCCTCTCTCTTGCCCGTAAAAAACAACTAATATCCATACTACGCTGATCAGGCGTATCCCACGCCTGATCAGCGTAGTATAGTTTTTTTTTTTATGGGTGGGCTATGGTATGCACACGCGCGGTCCAGTGCGTCCGGGGCGATGAAAGGAAAGCGCGCGAGACCATAACCCACCCGTACCCATGTCACCTCGTTGTTGGGCCGACCACCGGAGCAGATGTGACTTGTCGTCAGTGGTCGGCCTGACGGAATACCCTTTCGGGTAACCTCACCTCTCGACGTCCTGGGACGTCGGTCGCCGTCGCGCGGTCAGCCTCTCTGCGGGTGACGGACAATTCCCCGGTCCGATCACCCGCGACCTCGGCTAGGTCGGCATTAGGCGTAGATACTCGCGCCTGCGCCGCCCGAGTCGCCGGCAGCGGAACGTGTCGCCGAATAGGAGCTCTACTCGCACACGATCCGCCGCCTCCTTCCGTGAGATTACGGCCTCACAGAAGGCGGCGACCGCGTCTCAGTTCCTGACGCTGACGAGCATCTCCCTGGCGATGGTCGGCAGCGCCAGGTTGGCACCGATAATCGCGACGAGTTCACGGCGATCCCCCTTCCATGCAGCACACTCCTCGAGCGTGTGCTGCGCCGTGTCCTCGTCGCAACTGCAGTGGTGGCAGGACGGTGTGCTCTCCTTCCTGACAATCTTGTGCAGGTACTTCGCGAAGCAACCGTGCCCCGTAAGCACCTACACCAGTCGGAAGGAAAGCATCCCGTGCGTCCGCTCCAACCACTCCATCAGCACCGGCCGGAAGGCCTCGACGGTCCTGACACCGTACCGAGGACTCTCCAGCCGGACTGCCCAACGGGCAATGACTTCTCGGCGGGCGTCGACCCGCCAGGCGGTGATCTCTATGATGGAGACCATACCGCCGCGGGCGCGCGTCTCCGACACCCGCCGATAAATGTCAGCGAGCATCTTCGCCTCTAAGTCCCATGGGGGAGTTCCGGCCAGGTGGCACGCTGCCTCCGTCGCCACCGTGCGGTAACCCCGTATGGCCCTGATTGCCATGACCCTCTGTGGTCGCCACAAGAGGGCCCTAAGACGGACGGTTAGGGACCCCGCCCACACCGGTGCGCCATACAGGGCCATCGACCGAATCACCCCCGCGAGCGTAGTATAGTAATGTAAAATCTCTTTCATAAAGGAGGCCCGACCCCAACAGAGGGGCATATATTGGCTGAGATTCATTTTATTACAAAATATTTCAAATACTTCTCATTATATACCTCATCATACTATGCAGCGACGAAGATTACCAAACGTTACATTGCTCTTGGCAGTGGCGGCCTTAGGGGGTGGCGAACAGGGCAATCGCCCGGGGCCTCGCGCTTACAGGGGCCTCACGCAACAACCCAAGCAAATTTAAAAAATATAGATTTTAAATTACATTTTTACTTATTAAATATATATTTTTCACTTTATTTTCAATATATTAAAACTTAAATTTTATTTATTTGCACAACTTTAGTATTTTTCATCAAACATGACAAATCCCTAAACCAAACAACCAGACCTACTTTCGTATCTCATACTTTTCACGGAGGACAAAGGGCCTCGCAAAGACCTGCCGCCCGGGGCCTCGCAAAGACCTGCCGCCCGGAGCCTCGCAATGGGTAAGGCCGCCGCTGGCTCTTGGATGTCGTAAAATACGTCTATGAGGTCTACATCGAGCTGGGCAAACTCCATCTGTAGCCGTCTCGTCAACAATTACATTCCCAAGGAAAGTGGACATTAGGCGGACACCCGGGAATAAAACTAACTTGTAAATAAAACTACTTTTACGGATTATATCGCGTTTGCATTTGATTTATGATTGCCCGACATTTCGAACACTTTGCAACATTCATGTTCACGGGCGGACTAAGGTGTCTCACGTCCAACAAGTCATCGTTATTACAGACATTTATAATTATCTACCGGATACAATGTGTATTTACACGTTACACATTACACAACAATTATTTACAATGTATAATGCTCGCGTAAACATCAGACATCATTAAATAAAACTAACTGTTAAAAAACTTTTTGTTAAATGTACGATGGTAGAAGAATACATATTACGTCAACGTCAATTTGGATATGAGTAGGTTCATGATAACGATGATTAAGATATCTCAGCCCATATTTTTACTGTTGGGCTCGGACCTCCTCCACTATGGGAACACGATCCATACAACTCGATCGACCAGATCCAACTGTGATTATGAACCATCCAGACAACGGTCCAAATTTATCAACCAAACTGGTATGGCCTTATAGAAGTTCAGTCATAAATAACAAATATAAAACACATACGAAGAATCTACATAACCCTACATACAAAACCCAAAAAAATCTATCGGTTATAAACTTCGAAACCATCCAACAGATATGGCCTAAACCGATTTTATTTGAAAGGCAATATACAAAGATGGTTTTAGACGCTAGTTGACTGCTATTTCAAGGAATCCTATTTTTTAATTTCTAGAGAAAAGTGTCTGTTGAATTAGCTAGATAAAGGATATTATGTTAGATTCCGTTAGCAAATTAGCCTCGTATATAACAAAATTTCTCGACGATAATGGCTTCCATACTTGAAATACTAAATTCCTGTACTAGACCAATGCCACAAACTGTGAATATTAAAGATTATTCTTAGAAATATCACATACATTAATATGCAATGGGGAACACGTGTTAAATATGCACTCCGGCTTCAAGTCCAATAAAACTACTAATGGGAAGATAACTGTAGAAGGGCTACAGAAGCGTTCTTCAAAACTATCCAAACAGACTATCAATTGTCTAATTTGTTTCTAGCATCACGTATAGTTAATGAACCTAATAAATATTCTATATTTAGTGATAAATAATATAATCTTTACATAGACCAGGAATAGTTCCATCTGATGCAATCTGATCTACAATTACATTCCCAAAGGGGGTTCGCGTCAGGCAGGCGGTCATGAATGGATGTAATATAAATGTTACATCCCTTAGTCGTCCTTTACGACAACCACGGGCAAGAAAGAGGGTAGTAAATTATATTCTTACTCCGTCACCACACAAATTGCAGATTTGAAATAAAACGTTCATGGTCTGCCTTAGTCGTACCGTAACCACGAACGCTGTAATGTGTTCGAAACGTCTAGAAATCAAAAAAACAAATACACAAAAGGTTTTTGTTCAAATATGTAATACTCGCGTAAACATTAAAGATCATTAAGCGCTATTGCTGCTTCATATCATCATCATAATTTTCTCTAAATTCGTAATGACACCAGAAAACACAAACCAATTGAAATTCCTCAGCTCGAAGCCTACCTACTTTCATGTCTGTTAGTAATCCACGGAGCGTGCAAAATCGATGGAGAACCGTGTAATTTGTGTATCGCAAATTGGCTGCGTCCTAACAATGATTTGATGTTACACCGTATTATACTTAATAATCGTACACTCCTATCCTTATTGTAACTTCTACCGAAACCAGGCATTATCTTCTCCCTCAGTGGGAGACTCCAATTCGTATTTGCCGCAAATTACTAATCTACGAATTCGCTTTTGTCATACCATCTTCAAATAGTTACGACTTAATTTATAGTGTATCTATGGGCGCTTTTGTAACTGTTGATAAATTTGGACACTCAGTCCAAATGTATGCCTTGGAGGTTACTTACAACACACTTACAATCCAGTAGCTATTTTATAGGCTATAGTTACTGTACAGTTTTGTCCTGATACTTTTAGAAGATCATGCTGCAAGGGCCTGATAATTGGTATTCAATATTCTCAGTGGGTAATTTTTGTATAATTGCGGCTCCGAGTTCTACCAGCTCTTGAATTACTCGTCGGTATTTTTACAGATGATAAGAGCTTTACATCGACCTGGATCAACTATTTCCGATGCCGTCGGATTAACAATTACATTCCCAACGAGGACTGGCGCCGGGCACCAAGTTTTAGCAATAGGTTTATGACAACCTTGTCGGTACATATTGCATCGTCCTCAAGCAATTGGTATAAGAGCATGATGGTGATGATGATAATGATGTATAATTTCTATTGATAAAAAGTAAGTTAACACATCACTTCTCCTCCCGGCTGATATACGTCCCATTGGGCTCGATCCTTCTCCACAATGAGACCTTGACCTACTATATCACACTGGAATTTACTTTCTCTTGCATAGATGCTATCTGCATATAATATCCATTAGTCGTCTACGACATCCACGAGCAAGATAGGAGGTAGTGAGTTGTATTCTTACTCCGTCACCACGCGGGTTTATATAGAAACTTTGAATGCAAATTACTGTGTTATTACAGTACTAATTATCGTATTAAATACATACCTTTCGTACCAAAATTTTGCATCATATATTTCCTCATAAATACGATGATATCTTCATATCTTCAGTAGCGTGCCTGTCATAATTACACAAAATTTTGACCAAATGCGCATTGAAAATTAATCAATAGAATATACACAAACGCTATCTTTTTAATTCCAGTAACGTTTGAATGACATTAGGATTAGATATGGCGAAAATAAGGCAATAAATTCATTGTAACATTAATTGGTCAAGAAATTAATTATATATTCAATAACAAGCATTCCAATTAATATATGTAATTAAAAAGCAAAGAACTTGTTTATGGTACGCTGTCAAATTCAAATTTCGAACGCCGCCATTTATTGACATCAGAAACACGAACAAAGCCACCGCGGCCTTGCGTTGCTTTCAAAAGAAAACGCAAGTGAACCGCTGTTAAAATTAATAAATTCACATTGTACACGGATTTTACGATTATCTTCACATACTTATACATTAAATTACACATATAATTACCAACTAACACATTCTTTTATTCGTTATGTTTTTGTGCCACTTTTGTTTATTTTCCTTTTAGCACATATACATTATAATGTGAGTTTTTTTTTAAAGAGAATATACAGAACATACTTTTGATCCGTTTTAAGTTACGCTTGATGTGTGTGTACATATTTGAAGAGGCGGGATGAATATGAATATATGGTAATGTTGTGATGATGAATATATAGTAATGTTGTGAGGAAACTTTTAAACATAAATAATACCCTGCTCCGGTGGTCGGCCCAACGACGAAGGCGACGTGGTTTTCGGGTGGGTTGCGGGAGTTGCGTGCTTAAGCCCCTCTGTTGCCCTAGACGGAGTGGTGCGGAGGCGCGCCGACCGCAGCCCACCCACAAAAAAAAAACATAAATAATGAAGTCTTTAGGGATTTTTAATTGTTTTTGTCTGTTGGTGGTAAACAATGATAAACGAGCAAACAGCACACCCGGTAGTGAGTGATACTGGCTGGGATATCTTTGTTAAGACCGTTGCCTACTGTGAAGAAAGTAAAGGCAGTGTAAATGAGTGCTATGAGTTTCGGTGATAACTAAAGGCATCACCCATTACACGCGAATACCATCAGAAGGTTAGGCTTTCGAATCTCTGATTGAACGAAGTTCGCTAACAAATTTTCTCAGACGTCGGCGTCGATTTGCAGCAAGAACCTGATACTACCCTGGAGGGACCAGCCCGCGGCTGTAGACAGAAGACTGTTAACAGTGTGATCTTACCACATAATTGTTCCTCTATGTCCATATAAAATGACCTCTGATAAGTCTTCAAAATTTCTAGTTTCTATAACCGTCATTCTGCTCTTGTCCTAATCATTTTTGGACGCCTTCGGACAAATTGCAAAACTTTTGGCAATAATTTTATGTCTAGCCGCCAGTCTGACGTCCTTGAGAATATAATTGTTGGCCATACAGCATCAGATAAAGTTGGTCCAAGGCCATGTTTACATGGCTTGCAGAGCTTTAGTTCTGAGTGGCCTTTTACAACACGCGTGAACAATGTAAGTGTTGGTAGCATTTGTAATTGTCAACGTACAGCAGGCCTTAATATCTTAAAAGTTCAGCAATAGTTCTTTATAATATATTTAGCGTTGTTATTTAATAGATAATTACGCTCCCATTAGTATATTAAGCGTTGTAAAGAATATGTTATAACAGCCTAGTGTCCACACAATGTTGTACAATCTAATTTAACGTCATATCCGGTGCGCTTTCCGTATAACGCACTGACCTAGCAACCTTCTTAAGATAAAAAAAAAATATTCGTGCTTCTAACTGGTCAACGTTATTTTTAAAAATTTAAATTTCGAATAAGTGGCACATAAAAACATGTGCGTACACTTCCCCAGACGCGTTGTCTATGAATAATAATACGTTTTAAACAAGTAAAATAAATTTATGATATAATAAGTGACATAATTTTGCTTGTTATTTTAATTTTGTGCTTGAGTATAATTTTTTTTTTGTTATAATCAAAAACATTATAGTAATTAATAGCTAAGAGGAAGTAGTTATTTCTGTGGTGTTTTTTTTTTAATAAGCCGTATGAACTTGGGAATAAATACTGATTTGGCAACAATTTTTTAGCATGAATAGGTTTTAAATGTATTAAATTAATCATGTATCCTGTATAAGCTAGGGATTACTAATAAAAAAAAAAATAGGAATATGAAACTGGTTAATTTTCTTAACATAAAAATTATATTATCCAAAACAAAAAATTCTTTTCGATTTACGCAAATGAGGTAATAATGAAGTCAACTTTTTTAAAGCTACAAACAAAAGTTGTATTTTTTTTAACTCTCGAGACAATACTTGAGTCAGCTTAGAGATCGTTGCCCTCGACTCTGACGCGGCAACATGGCGTAGGGATGACTTCCGCCGTAAGATTACATGTTTATTTATTAACTTAAATGATTTACGGTATAAATACCACGTCGTTAAGTTTTTATAAGTTAACATAATATTTTTATATTTTTTTTATTTCGATAGTTTAATATTCGATTTAATATCGGATCGTAAATTTATAGATTTTTTTTACTATCACGGTATTAATAAGAGATTAAAAAGAAATAAAGTCTTAACAGGAATTTGAAAATGTAATGTGGCGCTCTTAAATATATGTATTAGTGTTATATTGACTAACTTTAATTGTATTAATAACAGAGAAAATACTAAAATGTTTAAGTGTTGCTTCATGTTCTGTCAAAACGCCCAGAACAATCGCTAATTTGGAAGTGCTCCATTAATGGGAACTACTTAACTTATTAACGGACAATGACTATGAATAAGATTTTCAATACGAAGATGGATAATATCTCGCTCTGTTGCTAAAGCTTCAACAAAATAAAAAAATAAGAGATTAAAAATATCTTTAGCATATAACACTTTTCAATAGCCACAAATAAAAGTATAAAAATCATCTAACTGACATAAAGTTTTAAAATTATGGCATCTGTCAATCTGACACAATGGCATACATTGCCAGAGGCGATAATTAGTAATAAAAATTCAATACAATCATTTAAACAATTACTGTTATGTTTTACAGTTAATAGACACATAACAGTTATTATGTACATATATTTATGGTTATATTATTCATAATTCATTATATTTAATAATATATAAACCTGGCCTGACGCGACCAGTTATTTCGTGATTGTCTTTTCGAAATTTTATTTAATACTAGCAACCCGCCCTCGCTTCGCTTCGGTTAGGTTTCGGTTAGATTAGGTTATAGTCGTTTTACCCGCGTAGTTCCCGTTCCCGTGGGAATACCGGGGTAAAATATAGCCTAGTTTACGCCCTGATATTATAGCTTTCCATTGGTGAAAGAATTTTTGAAATCGGTCCAGCCGTTTTGTAGATTACCGGGAACAAACAGACAGACAAAAAAATTTTAATTGCTATTTTAGGCATAGATGTCGTGCAAATAACCGTGTGAGCATGAAAAAAGCCTATTATTTTGACATTACAAACAGACACTCCAATTTTATTTATTGGTATAGATTTCACTATTAACAATACTTCCACCTTCGCCTAAGAATACTTCATATTTTTTTTTATATACTTGAAGGTTAAACTCACTCGGCTGAGCCTAAAAAAGATAATTACCGTAGCGCGCAAATACTAACTAAACAATCCAATTAACAAAACATCGTCTCTCCTTTACTACTCAATCCACTGACCCTATTTCTATGTATCACTAAAATTAAAATAAGTGTCTCGGATTTCATGTAGCCTCATTTCTACTAGACATCGAGGCTCATCTTTTATGCATTGAATAAACTACGTAGCTACGTTATCTGTCACTTCACTGGTGAGAATATACGAAATATTACTTGCAGTAGGTAGAATTTGGGAAGGTTTGGTTATTATTAACGACCAAACAGACGCAAATCCTCACGGGAAATGCTTTTAGTGATAGGATTGGCCAACTGCAATCTTAATCCTATCACACAAATTATTCTATTTTACACTAGTAGATTCACCATTTTGTCAATGTTCGACCTCAAACTCATTTTTGAACAAACAGCTCATCACATCTTTTGGGAGTGCATTCTCTGGCGCAACGAGCGGAACGTCATGTTAGATAATATGCATGTCACGTCTGGGGTAGTATACTATTCGGATCTTGTAGCAAATCGAGAAAATTTCCGTGCGTTTAGGCGCTTTTGCCATACCTATTACTGTAATAAAACTTAAAGCTCACAAATAGGTCCATTAGGCTTTTTCCAATCCATGGTGCTGTACCGCTACGTTTCACGTAGTTGTACAAACTCTTATTTACTGGCTTATCAGCCAACTTTGCTTCATGTCTCCCGCTTTGCATAGGAGGGAAGTGGAATCTTTCCAACTTCTCCTGTTTTCTTTTCTAATTAAATTTGTTGCGGGTCCCAAGACAATTAAAAGCGATTCCCGGGACTTCCCGAGGGTCAAACCTCAGTGTCTTATACGGAGACCACTGTGGATCCTGGCTTACAGGAGTTACAGTGGTGGGAATGTGTGGTGGGATTAGCCCCAAAAAAATCCTATCACACAATTTTTTTACGGTATATTATGGTATGGTCACTCCGTTCAATCTGCTTTGGGCGACGTGCGGCATCATATTCTATCATTCAAATATCTTTTTTTTTTTGGTTAGGTTACGGTCGGCGCACTCCTTGCACCACTCCGTCCGGGGCGACAGAGGGGCGTAAACACGCATACCCGTAACCCACCCGTGACACGTCGCCTTCGTCGTTGGACCAACCACCGGAGCAGGGTGGCTTGTCGTCAGTGGTCGGCCCAACGGAATACCCCTTGAGGAGTACCCTCCCGTCGAAAATATTCAAATATCTAAATAAAGTTTTTTAATACAATTAAACATTCAAATAATGATCTAAACTAAATCATAATCAGAGTAAAGTAGATCAACTGTTGCATTCCGTGTGGCTAATAGACAATATTGAACTTTTTTCTGTGTTGCAAACATATCAACTGTCATATCAATAACTAATTGTAAAGAATTATTCGATGTTGTTTCGAGCGAATCGAGCGTGAGACATATTAAAAAAAGAACTATGTTTGAAATCGTTGTTTTATAATTAATGCTGTAAAAGTCGATTATTTTAATAAATACTGCTATTAAGGAAATATCTTTTTTTTTGTGTATATATAGGTGTTAGCCGCAGTTGACTTTCACAGCTTTGTCCGGACTATGGGTGAGCGCTGAGGAGTTCTACACCGGGTTGGTGTAGGAAATGTCACCATTGTTCTGCTTTTATAATTACCTAAGTATTATTTGGTTTCGACGGTTACTTTTTTATTGTCTTGTCGTAACATCTGCAATTAGCCTGTGTCGTGTTAAATATGTACATTGCAACAATTTTCGTATGTCACAGAAATAGATCAATACACGATTGTGCAGATAAACTATATTTATACAATAAAAAGGATTTTCTTCTCATTTGGCAATCAGCTACTAATAATACAAGTCATTGTTGCCAGTGTCGGGTTACAATTTTCATCACAAATGTCAGTTCCTTTTATTCATTGTCATTGTTCGTCAGAAACTTTTTGTTCGTTACACTCTAGCAGTTCCTCTACACTAATATAATACCTTAAAACACTAAAATAATGAATATAACAAATACAAGACAAAAAGCGTCATATGACGTTTTTGTGCCCGCCAAAAAAGTGTGTTTATTTGGCATATTAAGTTGCTTGTAAAGCCAAGATACATCTTGTAAAAAATAAACTTCAGGCTGAATCATTAAATACCTTTGCCAAAGTTTCACCCGGGCGCCATTTTACCCGTCAAATGTTTCAATTTGCCGCGGTTTACGACATTACAAGTAATAACGCAGTGTTATGGCCATCAACCACAAATATTAATGTTTTGAAAGGTGAAAGCATAATAAAAATGGTTCAGTGGTTTTCTTAAATAGCAAAAATGAGCGGCGTACAAATACCCTACACTAACGTATATTTTTTGCATCGTAAAGGATTTTACAAATTCGTCTAAAGTCATTTAGTGTGTACAAATCGCGAAAAGCATTTACATATTGTCAACTTTAACATTTTACTTTAATACAATATTCTAGTATATTAATATACTAGAATATTGTATTAAATTTCACAACAACAATAATCTAGTATAGAAGGGAAGGAAGGAAGGAAAATAATACAATATTCTAGTATAGAAGGTAACTAAAAGTGAAGCATTTCAATTCGCGCACTAAAAGTGAAGCATTTCAATTGGAGCCTAATGGAGCTTACACCGGAACCGATCCGTAATGTACAAGGTCACTGTACTGCAAATACGTACGCAACTCTTAAAAAATAAATAGGTAATTATGACGATTTGTGCATTCAAATGGTGTCACGACACATATGAAAAATATAAAGTATTATTAACATTACTTTTGAAAGTATTTCGACGATTTATGTTAATAAAAACAAAATTTGATTTCATAATTTGTATAGTGGTGTGCGTGTGTACGTGTGCACGCATGTAGTATTGTTTGCTTCATAATTTTGATGGCCTACGTATTGACACTATCCTTCTATACGTTATTATTCTAAGATTCTAACATTGGATCCAAACGTGACCGTCACTGATATTACCAAGAAAATATCTTTTATTATTTTTGCTGATTTCTGTGCATTCAATTTTAGCGCTAATATGATAAACCAAAATATAATTCTTAAATAAAATGCAAAAGAAATAAAGACGTTACTGCTGTTATTGTTGTTCATATATCCTTATAGACTTAAAGGCAGTATTGTTACCTTAAGATGACTCACAGACAAATCTCATTCTCAACAATACCAACTACCGAAGTGATGCTTGCTTGAATATTTCGATTTATACACATTCCATTGCGCTTTAGTAACGCTATTGTTATTATAAATATGATAGATACAAGGTAATAGAGTCTGAAATTAATTTCATTGTTATAAATTCGCTACTAATGGTGGCACGTAAATGATTCCAGCTTTGATATTTGAGTAAAATGACATTTGTTTGGATATAAATGTGTCATTTAAGAAATAATTTAAATGGGTGCAATAAAATTCGAATGTTGTTTACTTTTTAGTGAAAAGAACTTAACAATTATTTTTATAGTGAGTTAGTTATAAATTTTACTATTTTTAAAATAAGACAGAGAGAGCAATACAAACGATGTGACGTCTACGTCCCCAATCTTTTTACGAGTAGGAGGCGGCCACTCATAAAAAAAAATATAAGACACAAGCTGACCTGACAGACGTTCTGTTCAAATAAAATAAAAGGAATTTTTGCTTGAAATTGACAACAGCGCCACCTACCGGGTCCAACTGTGAATATAAACCATTCTCGAATTCCCTTGAACACACACAAAAAATTTCATCAATATCGGTCCAGCCGTTAAGTAGATGTTAAATTACATACACACGTACACAAGAAATATATAAATGAAGATAGTTAAATAAACGCTGTAGAGATAAGAGCTCTAGGATTGCATGGTATATTTAAAAAAGGCATGTTATCAGAATGAAAAAGAAAAAAGAAAGAAGAAGTGTTGGAATACTATAAAAAGAATTAAAGAAGAAAGATTGACATAGCAAATGTCATGTGGCTTTGGGCAAATTAGGCCGGATGCTCTTGGATTAATTGGTGAGGCAATGCTGGCAGCATTAAGATTAAGACGACATTGAGTTACTCTCAACTTACTTATCAGGTAACTCACTTATCGGGATCTCCTACAACTAGAAATGCGTAGTCTCTGCTTGCCCCTTAAATTACCAAAATTTATCCTCAATTTTTGTTTAATAAGTGTGTTGGTAACTGTTGTCATAGTTAAAAAGCAAAATATTCCTTGTGCTATTAGAATCAAAATAATTTCAAAACTTTCTATGGACTAAGCGATGTGGTACAGCCTAAGTGACAAATCTTTAATTTCGCGACACAAAATACACATAAAAGAAGCTGCAGTAGAATGCAATAAAACTATAAACCACAATCATTGTGATTCACTGGCCACCGTAATGGCGAACGCCATTTTTGTTGTACGCGCGAAAGTTTGACAGGTGAGTCACGTTTTGACATTCTTTAGGGTTACCAACGCAATTTATTGCTAATTCGACGCGATATAAATTGGCAATGCGCTTGCAAAAGCAGGTTACACTGATACTAATCAAAGTTAGACATGTTAAGGTTTTGTTCTAAAAATAGCAGCGAACATAATTTATCATTGCTTTTGCTTAGAACTATTTTAACATGTAATATTCCATAAATATTTATTTCAATTTAGAGTATCTATGAAATCATTATTTGTGAACTTTTATAAATAAAGAAATATGCAAATTTTATGTTTAAAGATAATGTAAATATAAGGCGCAAGATTATGTAGCTACATAATTAAATCTAAAGACATAATAGTTTAACAGTTTGGAGGAATGATGTTGAATAGTCTTTCAAGGGCCGATGAACTTTGCGAATAGCTCGTAAAGAGATAAAAGATTTTACATCTTAAGAAAGCTTCATCTAATATTGTGTATAGATATAATTTTAAATTTCAATGTTTCTGAAACTAATCTAAAAAGGCATTCACTAGCAATTAACAATATACCCAAGAGAAGGTTCTAGAATGATTTGAACTCACCCACTTGAGCATTAAAACCCTGGCATAAACAGGACAGAAGCGCACCTTTCTCTCTCACCTCAAAACCAAACAGCAGTATGAGAAAAAATTGCTGAGTCTTACCAAAAATGGTGAGACATGAGAAAGGTACAAGACCTCTTTAGTTAAATTGCAAGAAACATTCAGAAACAACAGTTATAGGATAATTTATATTATAAAGAATAAAAAATTGTGTCAATTTATAGCAAGATGTATAAATATAGATTCCGTGTGGTGATGACGTAAGAATATAATTCACCACCCCCCCTAATCTTGCTCATGGATGTCGTAAAGACGACTAAAATCTACACTAACATTGTAAAGAGGAAACGTTGTATTTTTGGATATTTGTTAAGAATAAACTCAAAAACTACTGAACGGCTTTCGATAATTCTTTCACCATTAGAAAGCTATATTATCCCTGAGTAACTTAGACTATATTTTATTCCGGTATTCCCGCGTGTTATGCATATAACAACTGTACAAGAGACAGAAAAACTTGAAATGAAACCCTATTTTTTTTTGTGAGGCGGGTTAGGGTCTGCACACTCCTCGCCCGTCTCCGTCCGGGGCGACAGAGGGGCGTAAGCACGAACACCCGTAACTCATCCGTATAGCACGTCGCCTTCGTCGTTGGGTCAACCACCGGTGCAGAGTTCTTTGACTTCAGTGGTCGAAATAAAACCCTATAGCAACTTGCCTGATCAATGTGGTATAGTAGGTTAATTTCCCTCGCTTTTTGGAGACTTAGAATCCACCAGTCGGACGTAATGATGATATTCATAGACAATGATGACTGTAAAATATAATGCAAGCAAATAATCTCCTTATTTATTCCGTTGTATTAAAATAATCTAAAGATATCGCGCTTTGTGAATCATAAAATGGATAAATTATTATGATGTAATCTTGATTTATACACTGATAAATATCGTTGTACTGTTTCCTTCACGTGAGTAAACATATAATTTCGTGTGACATTTTGTAAATATGAATTGTTCACGCCTTTAACAAACTTAGATAAATAGACTTGGTATAAAAATACATATTTTTAGAATTATTTAAAAAAAATCTCGTTTATTTTTTTTAAGTCTTTGGTTTAAGACGTCGACGAATTGTGCACGAGTCTGCTATGATATCTTGAATGAAGTAAAATGTAAAGGTGCAATCACCTTTTCTGTTTGTTCGTAATGTAAAAAGATTTCCGTGTGATGATGGAGTAAGAATACGATTTCCCACCACTTTTCTTAACCGTGTGTGTCGTTAAAGACGACTAAGGTATCAAAATGTGCATAAAAGGTATATGCAAGAGAAGGAAATTCGAAATAAAACCCTATACCAAGTACCAACCCAATTTCGAATTAACGTGGGACTATATAAGCTGTATTTATGATGATATATGAAAAAACAGTGCAAAATATCAATTGGCAACCCTAATTTGCACATTTTGTGTTAGCAAACCATTGGCGACTAGCTGAATAACCAATAACTTCGTTCAATGCTATTAAATTCAATTTCTATAAAACTAAATTCCGCCGCCGCAATATTGTTTTGTTATTTACATTATTGCAAATATGGAGACTAAAAAATTACCACCTAGGTTGCTTCTGCTAACGAACAAGATATCAACGTCCATAATATAACGTAAGATTAGGAACTCCTTCTTTTCAGCCCTTATATATACTGCTATTGATTACGGGCTTCATACAGATGGGAGAAGTTAATCTATAATAAATTATAGTAGACTGTATAGTCTTCCATGTCTGGTCTTCCATTTTCCATTTAGTGTAGCTTCTTTTACAGTGATCTTATCTTCTTAACCCCTAAATCGATGCTTACAATAACCACAGAATAGGTAAGAATATTGAATTGTATTCTTTTACCGCACTACAACGGAGAATAGAATAGAAAACCCTGACTCGTCATTATAACATTACGTCAAAACTGCTATTGTCGCTACATTTCACGCCAATCGAAATCAAAATGGCGCCGATATATGAAAATATCAACCCTATTTATATCAAATGACACAGAACCAACGCTTCCTTGTTTAGTCACATTAGCACTAAAACAGTATTGCTTAGAATTAAATCTAAACTGCAATCTAAAATTAGAGATACAGCGCGATTAATTGCATACTAAAAAAGTTTTGAGGTTCCTTTTCTATTGGCAATAGAAAACGGAGAACTGGTTGAGACTTTTTTTAATGATAGATCACGTCGTTCAATAATAAGTTACAGAAACTAGTAACAAAATCTCGAGATTGATAGCATTGTCCCATTGCACATGCCATAGTCATGGTATTTATGAAAATTCTACAAATATCTCAAACAATATCTTTTATTTTTAATTTCTAGCGACGTGTAATTGGCGTTCCATTGGACGGTATGAGTTTTAGGTTCTATATTACGTTATGACCACAGAGCATGAAAAATACGACGTAAGACGAGGCAAAGGTCTTGATGGTTCAGTAATCCACTATTATTATGACAGTTCTTTCGATCACAGAAACAGCGTTATGCATTCACATTGAAAACACTTTAGTACAAGAGTAAAAAGTAAATAAAAACTGTAGATTAGATAACAAAACATTTTAAACATCTTTTTGGTTAAAATTATGGTTTATTTTATCAAATAAATTAGAGTTTTCTGATGCAATTTACTTAGATGATGTTATAGAACAGCTAACCGCCGTTGATACTCTTCTTTCCATCCGCCAACCTATTAACGGGGTTAAGAATCACAATTGATGTTACAAGTTTCCTAGATGAGTGCTGCTAGTGTGCCAGTTTTTACGACACTAGCAGGCAAGTTATTTACTTGGATGTTTTTAAGACACTAACATGCAAGTGAGGGGGCGGAGACTCGGGATTATTAGCTCATCACCACAAAAATCTTCAATAGCAGTAATGCTTTTTTTTATCAAGTTCACCATCTCATCTATATATATGTCCCACTGTTGGGCTCAGGCCTCCTCCATAATGAGGGGGGAATTGACCAACTATTCCACGGTGATCAGACGTGTTGGAATAGGGTTTTGTTTCGAGTTTTCCCTTCTCTTGTACAGATTTTATATGCTTATTATATCCCTTAGTTGTCTTTTACGACATCCATGGGCAAGCTAGTGGTGAATTGTATTCTTACTCCGTCATTACACGGAACAATCAAGTTAGCTGCCGCCATTTGTGCTGGGTCTCAAACACTTCTCTATTACAATATGAACTAGCGATCACTGAATTGACCATTGCATATTTCGTAGATTCATCCATACATTTATAAGTTATACTTTTATTCTATTATTTTATCTATTCTATTATCCTTTATAAGTTAACGTGTAGTGGCATGATCATCTTTCTGCTCTTATCCTAATGCCTTGGTATTGGCTCAATATATATAGTTTCTAGCGTAAATATTGCAAAAGGTTTTAGCAATAGTTTTAAAACCGGCTGCCTGCCTAACGTCACTCTTCTTTGGAAATATAATTGTTGACCATATGTCATTAAGTAGAGTTGGCTTAGGTGAATTTAAAGCTTTTAGTCGTAATAACACGTAATGACAATGAACTTATTGTACTAAAATGGCTATCGTAATCAAGAAATAGCAGATTTGGCTCTTGCCCAAAGCCCAATCAAAATGAGCGCGCAACATACATAGGTTACGCTACCTAAATACAAATCACGTGTAGTTACAGTGGGCCGAGTGAAATCATACGATTTTCACCGAGTTATGCTCTAAATATTTCACTTCGCTTGCATAATTAAATATAAGATTATCTTCTTCCTCTTAAACTAGCTCGGGTTTAATGACATTTGTTCACATAATTATTATGTACAATTAATTTATCACGCTTCCAAATAAGAAGACTGAATTCTTCCTTTCCCATCTCGTTTAGAAATACTTTTTCTTTTGTATAAATAGCTTGCTTGGCTGTATCTGCGGTATCTTTGTCTCCATATTTGCCAAAGTAATAGAATTTAATATAGATATAAGTTACCAGGCCTTGGTACAAACAATAAAAAAAATACAATTTCGTTCCTTATTCAAATTGTGGAGCGGTTTGTTTCGTAAAGATAACAAGGTTCCTTTTGCGTGCTCGTTATCATTCTGACAATAGAAAAATAAACCTTATCACTAAGATCTCAAAAACTATAATCTAAGGTACTATAATTGCGACTTGCTTATTATTGCGGAATATTGCTATTTAAAATTAGAACGACAACAGCGAGTGTACTACACGATTTCGTTTATAAACAAAATGGCGGTGTTTATTCTACATCATATAATTTTAAATATTTTTAGCGTATTCCAACAATTTACTTACGCTAATAATAGCAATGAGGATATTCAATGACGGACTAAGCTCATTAGGGGCCCGGGGCAGCAATACTAAATCAGTTGCCGCCCCCATACCGTCCAGCTGTGGGTGGATACAAAGTTTACACAAGAAGGTTTTGTGAAGGACATGATTTTCTTGGTCATAACGACATCACCCCAGGTTTGCAGGAATTATGAACATACAACAATATCATCACAAAGAGTCGGTGGAACTACAAACTACCTCTAAATAACCATCTAATTGTAAGTATATTTTGATCATGTTGGGCAACATTTTACATATGATTTGGATCTTAAAGGCTTCACACCTGCCCCCTTTCTTATCAGTTCATCAGCCTATAAAGGTTAGACATGAGACTGGAGACTTAGGCAAGAGACTGTATACCCAAGGAGGAATAATACCATAATTACTACACTTGGCAGGTAGGTTGGACGCCGCAGTTGGTTGAGCTTTACAGGAAGCAGCACCTTCCTGATGCTTTAGCTGCTCCTAATTATACTTCATCCGATTTTTACAAATCCCATTAGTGTGTAAAAAAATATTCTTTAAATAAATCTTATTTTAGAAATAAAAGGAAACCTCTTAATATCAACAACCATGAACCTATAAAAAGACTTCTCGCACCGTTCAAGCAGATGTTGGCATAACAAAATTTGTCGAGTTCAAAACAATAGACTACAGAATGGGTAATCAAATCCGAAATGTTCGCCACACCATTCCGAGTAACTTCATATTTAGTTTTAATGCCACACTAAAATTGTGATTTTATTAGAGTTCGTGAATATTGATGGTCAATAAAAAAACGTGTTAGCTTGTTATTAGTCTATGCTAAGCTTCTGTGTGGCAAGACTAATAAAAAATACACCATATATTTTTTTTTTTTTTTTTTTTTTTTTTTTTTTATTGCCAACGGTGGCAAACGAGCAAGCAGCACACCTGATGGTAAGTGAAACTGCTGCACATGGACCATTGCAATACCAGGGGCACAGCCAGGCCGCTGCCTACCGTGAAGGAAATACTCTTCTTAAACCTCGTTTAAAGAAGGACATGTCATAGCGCTCGGGAAACACAGCAGCAGGTAGTTCATTCCAGAGCTTGCACGTACGTGGGAGAAATGATCGCTGGAAACGTACAGTTGAAGACCATAACGTTTCCAGGTGAAATGGATGAACCCTGCTGCGATGTCGAGTGGTACGTTGGTAGAATGGTGACGGTGGTACCAAGTCAAACAGTTCCTCGGAGCACTCCCCGTGAAAGAGTCGGTAGAGTACACAGAGTGACCCAAAGTCTCTCCGCTGCTCCAGCGACTCCAATCTGTCCGTAAGATTGGGATCCCCGACGATTCGAACAGCCCGTCTTTGCAGGGAGTCAAGTGGGTCTAGCTGATATTTGGGCGCACCTGCCCAGAGATGTGAGCAGTACTCCACATGAGGACGAACTTGTGCTTTGTATAGTACAAGACGCTGTCTCGGTGTGAAGTACCGCCTGGCTCTGTTCAGGACGCCCAACTTTTTGCTTGCCAATTTGGCTTTGTCCTCCAAATGACTCCCAAACTGGACTTTGCTCGATATTTTGACGCCGAGAATCCCAATACTCTCAGAAATTGGAAGAGTTACTCCTTGGAACTGAGGCGCCATGACAAATGGGTCCTTCTTTGCAGTGAACGCGCAAACTTGTGTCTTTGTGGGGTTGAACTGGACTAGGTTCCGTTCACCCCATTCCGAGGCCCGCCCCAGAGAGCGCTCGACTTCAGACACAAGTTGAACCCTTCTTTCCTGAATACTCCGAGGGATATTCCGTTGCTCAGTGTACCGCTCATCACCCGTACTGTCATCCGCATAGCAACGCATATTCTCGATAGAGAGCATGTCATTGATATGCAGGATAAACAACGTCGGGGAGAGCACCGAGCCTTGTGGTACACCAGCATTAATGGTCATGGTATCGGAGCAGGAGCCATCTACGACGACTTTTATACTCCGACCATCCAAAAAACTGGCAATCCAATTACAGAGTCCCTCGGGGATTCCGTATGATGGTAGCTTCGATAGAAGTGCCCTGTGCCAGACCCTATCGAACGCCTTTGCGATATCTAGGCTGAACGCCAGCGCCTCACCCTTGCCCTCCAAGGCCTCTGCCCAACGGTGTGTGAGGTACACAAGAAGATCACCAGCCGACCGACCATGACGAAAGCCGTATTGGCGATCACTGATAAGCTGGCGATCCTCAAGGTACTGCAGAAGCTGGCGGTTTATAACCTTCTCCATTATCTTGGAGAGCAAGGATGTTATCGCAATTGGCCTGTAATTCGATGGGTCAGACCGGTGTCCCTTTTTAGGGATCGGGTGGACATGGGCTACCTTCCACGAAGACGGAACCCTATTAGTAGCGTAGGAAAGTCGGTATAGGCGCGTGAGGATGGGAGTCAATTCAGGGGCGCACGTCTTTAGTACCACTGCAGGGATGCCATCCGGTCCACTCGACTTATGGACGTCTAAAAGCCGCAGCTCCCGCCTAACCGCTCGCTGCGTGATGCGGATTTCGGGCAGTGAGCTTTCACACCGTGGGATGGTAGGTGGTGTGGCAGCTCCGGCATCCAAAGTCGAGTTACAGGCAAAGAATTGACCTAGAAGATCGGCCTTCTCCTTTGCGCTGTGGGCCAGACTACCATCGTGTTTCTGCAGTGGTGGGAGATTGGGCTGGCAGAAGTTGCCTTGTGCAGCCTTGGCGAGCGACCAGAATGCACGACTCCCAGCGGGATAGCTTTGCAATCGCTCGCCAATTCTGGCAACATGTTCCGCCTTGGCTCTGGCAATAGCCTTCTTACTAGATCTAGAAGCGGCGTTAAATTTCCGCTTCACCTCTTTGGCGTTCGGGTCCTGGCATTTTTTGGCCCTATTCCAGGCCCGATATGCGGACTGTTTCTGGCATGCAGCCGTCCTGCAGGTTTTGTTAAACCAGGGTCGGCTGCGGCCACCGACGGGTATTTTGGTGTTGGGGATGAATAATTCCATCCCCGTAATAACCGTTTCGGTAACGCAGTCCGCACAGACGCCAGGGTCCCCAGAGGCGAAGCAAAGCCGCTTCCATGGGTAGGATGCGTAAAACTCGCGCAGTCCATCCCAATCTGCTGACTTATATTGCCAGACTCTGCGAGTCCCAGTCGCCTTAGAACGACTAGGCCTTACAACAGGGGCACTGCTACGGACCAAGCAGTGGTCAGAAGATCCAAGAGGCGCTTCAACCACTACCTGATATCCGTGCTGGTGTGTAGTCAGCAGAAGATCCAGTAAAGAAGACTCATGGCTCTCAATATCTGGGATACGGGTGGGCTGTGTCACCAGTTGTGAGAGACCATAGGCCGAGACCATATTGAAGAGATGTCGACCCTGGAGGTCAGTGGTTCGGGACCCCAGCCACTCTTTATGATGAGCGTTGAAGTCTCCAAGAACCACCACCTCCGCTGATGGACACTGCTCCAATATTACGTCAATCCCCCATTGGACGTTCTCAAATAATTGAATTGACCCCGGATCACTGCCATGGGACCTGTAGAGGCATGCGTAGATGCGGGTAAGCCCTCCATAGTCTACGCGTAGCCACAGGATTGACAAGTCACCATGTTCGAGGGCCCGAAGGCGGCGACAGCAGATATCACCTCGGATGAATACGCACACCCCGGCTTTACGACGGAAGGTATGCTCCAACTCGTAGCCGGGGTAATTTAGGTACGAAATGTCATCCGGAGCACCTATCTGCGTCTCCGTTAAAAAGAGTAAGGCAGGCCGCGCCGTCTCGAGGTGATGATGGACGGCGTCGAGATTGCTATGTAGACCCCTGATATTGCAAAAATCCACATCAAATGTGGATAAGGGGACCGCCGTAGAAAACGTTCTCTTTTTATTTTTCTTGGCCATGAGTTATTGTTTAAGAAGAGGAGGAAGGGAGTGTGAATGTGTATAACGGAGTTTGGTGATACCAAAAAAAAAAGGCAGGGCATAGTGCATGGTCGAGGAGTGAGTGTTGTGAGGAGCTGACACGAAGCACGGAAGGGCCCCCGATGCCCCCCCGTGTGTAGCCGCCGAGGTCCACTCCGGTTTCCCACACCGGCACGACGACTACCCAACGGGATTTTCGCCGGTTGGTGGGACAGCCTCCCAGGGAGGATGATCCTGGGTTCGGGTCCCCTGCTGACCGGCAGGTGGCCGGCGGTGACCATTCCCATCGGGTCTCCCTGTACACCATGCCAGCCCCTCACGCTCAATACCCCGACCAAGACCTCACCACCGCAGGTTTCAGGCCTCACCAAAACCCGCCACACACAAACACACCCAGAAAGTTGGGCTCCCGGCTCTCTCGCTCACCGAACGAAGTGCAGCAGCAAATTGCTACTACTCAAACGTCGATCTTCTGCGAGAGTGTGGTACTGCCCCGGACGGACCGGCCCGCGACTGCAGACAAAAGGGCAAGGCAAGGGGGCAAGGCAAGGCGCCCCTATATATGGTGTATTTGGAAATAATGTTAATGAAGTTTTTATATGTTATAGATTAACTTAACTTGTAACAGAATATCTGTAGCAATTTATTAAATACTTTATATGCATATATGCTGTGTCATGGTGACTACGAATATTACTAACTCTTACATTGTCTAGCCATCCATCCATCAGCCTACAGACGTCCACTGCTGGACATAGGCCTCCCCACGTGAATGCCACTCGGAACAGTCCTGCGCCACTTGCAACCAACGGTTCCCTGCGACTTTGAGAATGTCGTCAGTCCACCTAGTGGGGGTCGTCCTACGCTGCACCGTCCGATTCGTGGTCGCCACTCAAGAACCTTTCTTCCACAACGGTTGTCGGTTCGACGAACGATGTGGCCTGCCCATTGCCATTTCAACGTGCTAATTCTGCGGGCTATGTCGGTTACACCCGTTCTTCTACGGATTTCCATGTTCCCGATTTTATCACGTTGTCTATGAGTGTCGTAAAAGAAAATTCATAGTTTTGGATAAACCTCCGCTAACTCCATCTGATTCCGTCATGCTCTTAGGTTAATGCAGAAACTTTTTAATATTATTTTACTTTGTAGTGGTAGGACCACACTGTTGACAGTTGTCTGTCTACAGCCGCGGGCCCATCCGTTCAGGGTAGTACCACACTGAGCAGCAAATCAACGTCCGAGCAGCACAACTTTCTGAAAGTGTTTGCGTGTGGTGGATTTTGAAGATGCCTTTAATATACACACTAGTGGTGGTCGTTGAATAAACGAACAGTTTTTTTCGACTGTTTCTTTGCCGTGAACTAATAAACCAGTTTATAGTTGACTGATAAACATGTTTACGTATGAACGGCTTCGCGAAACGGTCGTCGTATCAACGAATGACACGAACGCGACGACTTGTGACTATTCGAAAGCGCCCGAATCGGCCCGAACTTGGAAGACGAGATGCGCGCGCGCTCGCACGGCTCGCTACGCTCTTTACCCGCCCCGCAAACCTCACCGCCCGTAGGCGTGAGTCGAGCCGAAATCATAACGCATAGATAGATTGATTGCAATTCATTGAACTCTGCTATCATGTGATGGGACTATCATTAGATATTGAAGCGTCAATGTATATTGTACAATGAAACTGTTGTCCAATAAATTCGTTGAAGTTTCATTGTCCTTTACCAATGGACGATCAACGTACGTCATAATATAAACTAAACGTCTCGTCTTGTCTAAGCGTCTACGACGTAAACTGGTCGAAAATTAGACTGTTTATTCAACTAGTTTACCATCGACGATAAACGGTCTCGTTGCGTCGACTGTAAAATCGTCGACGACACACTACTAATACACACGCATTCACACTCTCTTCACTTTCTTCGCGGTAGGCAGCGGCCTTGCAAAGGTCCATGAGCGGCAACAACACTTACCATCAGGTGTACTCTTTGCCATCGTTTGCAATTAAAAAAAATATATTTTCACGGCTCCGATAAAAAAATAATGAATCATTGTATTTTTAGCCCACACGAGTATGACCAATAGTAGTTAATGATGCAAAATTATTCAACAAATAGATATCAAGTGTAGAAAAACATGCCGAACCAAAAATAAACCAAGCAGCAGTAAATTCGAACATTAAACTTCTGGCCCCAATATTTTAACCTTCATCTTTAAATAGAAACAAAAGCTTATAATACATTAAATGTATGTTATTAAGACATGGTCAGGGTGTAAAAATACAAATCACCACTCCCTATCTTGTCCGTGGATGTCGTAAAAGACGACTAAAGGATATAATACGCATATAACATCTATGCAAGATAAGGTAAACTTGAAACAAAACCCTATCCGATCACCCTAACCTGTCTGATCAGCATGGCATAGTAGGGTCAATTTTCTTTCTATTGTGGAGAAGGCTCAAGTCCATCAGTGGGACATATATGAGCTGAAATTATGATGATGATGTTGTTATTAAGACAATTAAAGAAGGACAAGTCATGGAGAAAGAATACAATGATCACCTCTAAGGGCGCACTCAGCTTACAAGTCAGGAAGGTCACAGTCATTACAAGCTCCGTTTCTTTGATTACGATAATAATTCTAATTAAAAAGAAATTAGTTTTTTATTATACCTCAAAATATGTTTATTTAAATAACTTTATTATAAAATAGAAAACATTAATTTTTTTTTAATCCATGGTCGACATAAGACCCAGCCCAGGGAGCACATGACCAGCATGATGAAATTCTTCATCTTTGTGAAAAGTACTGAGTAGGTATTATTTTACGTGTGGTGATAGAGTAAGAATACAATTCACCATCTTAGAATAATAACTCGTAGAAGGTAATTCCGCGCACAAAACATGAAGCATTTAAATTGGAGACAGTTGGAGCCGTAGCCGTACCGTAGTGTACACGGTCATTGCGTACGCAAGGCAACTCTATTGTATAGTGGTGTACGTGTATTAGTGTGTAATCGCTTACAGGCATGTAGTATTTTTGGCTTCACGTTTTTGATCGCTTAAGTACCCACACTATGCTTCTATACGTTATTATTCTAAGTTCACGACCTTCTTCAGCGTCCTAACAGGTGACTAAGACATATACCTAATATGCATAACATTTATGTAACAAAAGGAATATTCGAAATAAAACCCTGTACCAACCGGCCTAACCAGTAGTACAGTGGGTCAATTGCCCTCCTAAATGGTAAAAATTATTAAAAAACTATCCAAATTGACCATCTGTAATGTTTCATTATTTTGATTGCAACCAGGTGAGTCTCTCTTTCATCTTCTACTAAAATATATTAAACGACCATCCAATTTGTTTCCATACTAGTTAGTCTTCTATTAATCTTGATTAATCGGGAAAAACATGGTAAATATTCTCAAGTTCTTAGGTGGGTGATCCTAGAAGACAAATAAAGGTCAATACCGTGCATTTATCATACTTTCAACGTTTATTGGGATATAGGGCTATCCCAAAGAGCGGACAATAAAATTGAGGCACAGGGCACTTCCAAAGAGAGAAGGATGCCAAAATAGCCACGGTTGGCAGGCAAGTTACCAATCGCAGTTGATTTTATAAGTTTTCTAAGAGACTGTAGCAGCATTCTCCTGCTCATCACCCTCCTCCACAAGAAAAACAAAACTAACCTATTCTTTTCATTTTGACATCAATCCAACATCAGCCCGTAGACGTCCACAGTTGAACATAGTCCTCCCCACAAGAATGCTACTTAGAATGGTTCTGTTCCACTTGTATCCAACAGTTTCCTGCGGTTTTGAAGATGTCGTCAGTCCCCCAAGTAGGGAGTCGCCCTACCGGCGTTATTTGATTCGTAGAGAGCAGAATGATGACGAATGCCCACCAATATAACTCCTTTAAGCCAGGATCCACAATAGTCTCCAGCGAAGTGAAAGAAGTATGATGTTATATAGAGATAGTATGATGTTACATCGATGTAATCTGCATAGCATACCTCTTAGTCATCTCTTACCATCAAACACATCCAAGAGAGCTGTCGTTGCATTATTTTCTTACTCTGTCACCACACGTTTAGGAAATTGGATTGCTCTAACCAAATTGAAAACCAAATCAGCTCATATACATCCCACTGTTAGGCCCGAGCCTCCTCCACAATAAAAGGAAAATTGACCTACTATACCATGCTGGTCAGATGTATAGGGTTTAATTTCGAGTTTTACATCTCTTGCATAGATGTTATATGCATCTTATAATCCCTTAGTCGTCTCTTACGACATCCACGGGTAAGAGAGGGGGTGGTGAATTGTATTCTTACTCCGTCACCATTCGCAAACGAAATTGTATATGTAATTCTAAATTAAAACAAACTATAGCAAAAAAAAAAACATTTTACGACTTATAAATTTATCTACAAAGTGTTATATTTATTGTACACGCTAAATTTACTTTTAAAACTAAATAGATTTTTCTAGACACCTAAAACACCTTTTTTTTTTCGGTGGGTAGGTTTGAAAAAGATAAAAAGTTAAAAATTTGTTCCTCTAATCTAAATTAATATATAATAGTATACTGCATAATTCTTGGGTCTTTTCAATTTAATATTGTATTAGTACAAAGTACTTACAGTTGTGATATAATTTATGTAAATTAAACTTAATCCCAAATCACCTGCTAGCTGATACTACTCACTCACTTCTAACTTTCTGTTTGGCTATAAAATGTCACAATTAGACACAATACAAGCAGCACAAGTCAACTTGGAGGAGACTTTCACAAAGAGAATGGCAGAATTAGAAACACAACTACAAGTCGGGGCACCTGCTAAGGACACTGTGGCTAAAGTTGCTGAAGAATTTCGTACCTTCAGGGAGCTAATGTTTTCCATGCTCAGACTTATACGTCAGCAAATAAGTGAGTGTTCCCGCACGGTAGATCTTCTAGAGACCAGACACAGGAAGAAAGCACTAATCTTCATGGGAATAGCCGAAGCTGAAAAGGAGGACTGCACTGCTGTCATTCTTGATATAATACATTCAAATATGTCACTAAAGGAGATCTCAGCACCCAGCATTAGTGTTTGTCACAGGTTAGGCACACCTAACAACAACCACAGCCGTCCTATTTTGGTAAGGTTTTCTAGTCTTGATATTAGATCACTTATATGGAGAACTAAGTCTAAACTGAAAGGCTCAATTGCATCCATTAAGGAGTTTTTGACAAAGCCCCGACAGACTGTCTTCAATAAAGCCCGGCAGCATTTTGGTATGCGCTCTTGCTGGACACAAGATGGTATCATTGTGGTAAAAGCTCCTGATGGTACTCGGCACAAGTTTTTCACCATGGATGATCTTAATCAACTCATTATCAAGTATCCCAGGGCAGTTGGAGAGTCTTCAAGCACAGGAAATTCAACGACCATCACCGGTAATATAAAATCGCGCAGGAATATATAACAGTACTTTTGCCTTTTGTAACTATAAATTTCCTATTTCATTATTAGTGCTAGTTGTCAACACATATTTCTACTCAAAACGCAACACATTCTTTTTAATCATGTAATATCATTCTATCTGTTATTGTTTACTTATTAGATCGAATTGTACAAATGTCAAGCTATATGTTTGACGTAAGATCTACGTGACGTTTAGTTACTCCTGAATTCCGTTGTACGCATAACATGCCTCACAAACTGTATGTCTGCTGCTATTTCATAATTGTACACCTCTTAGCTGGTAGGTGATGCGGATTTTTATATATAGAAGTTTGGTAAAGTAACATCCTATAATTTAGTCCCACATAATTATATTATTTGTATTATATTTTATTTATATTATATTTTATTTTTATATATTTATTCCATGTATTCAGATGATGATTCTTATTACTCTGCCAATTCTTCTTCAGATGATGACAGTTTCTGTTCAGCATCTCCCACGCTTGGAGACTGTGTGCGACAAACTTTTAACAATAATTCACACAATTTGTTAAAGGTATGCCATATAAACGCACAGAGTATCCCAAGCCATTACAGTGACTTTTTAGAAACATTCACCGATACTGACGTTAACGCCATTCTGATATCAGAAAGCTGGCTCAAACCTCAACTTCTTTCCACTGCTTACCCTCTTGCTGACTTCATACTTATTCGTAACGATCGGGCTGAGCGAAGAGGAGGTGGTGTTGCGATATATCTCCGCAGCCACATGCCCTATAAAATTCTTTTTTCATCTTCCGTATCTTCCTCTGCTGAGTTTCTCTTTTTAGAGATATCTACCAAAGGGGCTAAAGCCGTCCTTGGTGTTGTATACTGTCCTCCCAATGTCGACTACTTCTCCAGTCTCGATTCGATTCTGGAATCTTTAGGGTCAGAATATTCACACCACATCATCATGGGCGATTTTAACACTGATCTCCTTTCTTCCCATTTACCACGTGTTCAAAAACTCCTTGAAGTCATTCAGTCTGCCAATCTACAGATTGTACCCTTACAGGCCACTCACCACAACAGGGATGGCAACGACACATGGCTAGACCTAATCCTCACCTCCAACCCTTCTCTTGTCTCCTCTAACGGCCAATTTCCTGCCCCCGCCTTCTCTCACCACGATCTCATTTTCCTTTCTTACGTCTTGAAACCTCCTAAGCCTAAGCCCAAATTTTTGTACATGCGTTGTTTTAACAGAATCAACCTCACTGATTTACAGAGTGATGCCTCAGCACTTGACTGGGACTTTTTACGAGCATCTTCGTCAATTGAGGAGAAAGTACGGTGCTTTGGTGAAGTAGTCCACCACCTCTTCGATAATCACGCACCTATCAGAAAGGTAAAATTAAAACGTCCACCAGCACCCTGGATCTCAGAAGACATCCGTAAGGCAATGAAGCGCAGAGACCGAGCATATCGAAAATATAAAGGTGATCGGTGCCAAGTACTTTGGTCTGAGTATAAGGCTGCAAGGAATCGGTGTAATCAGATGATTCGTAATGCTAAACGCCGCCACATTCTTGATAATATTAGTTCTTCTTCCGCTGCTAATGCCTGGAAGTTTCTAGGGACTCTAGGCATCGGTAAGCACTGTCATTCGGATTCTCAGGTGACAGTGGGTTTGGATGACATCAATCAGCACTTTTCTTTCTCTATCCCGTTGGACCACAAAACCAAAAGTCACACTTTAGATTATCTAAAGCAGTTACCTCAGTCTAACATCTATCCGTTCAATTTTTCTCCAGTTGCGTTGGAAGAAATCAAAAAAATAATCCTATCCATTAAGTCTAATGCTGTGGGATGTGATTACGTAAGTCGTCGCATGATCACAGCAATATTGGACCACCTTCTTCCTGTTATTTCACATATTATTAACTTTTCTCTTGAATCTGGCTGTTTCCCATCATTATGGCGTAAGGCTTATGTAATACCTTTGCCTAAAATTTCTAATCCTTCTCTTCCTAATCACTTCCGTCCTATATCTATTCTTCCCTTTCTTTCTAAGGTTCTGGAGGCTTGCGTGCATAAGCAATTATCGGATTTCATTTTCAAAAATAATCTCTTATGTCAATTCCAGTCCGGCTTCCGACCAGGCCATAGCACAACATCCGCTCTCCTAAAAGTGACTGGCGATATTAGGGCTGGTATGGAGAAAACCAATGTGACGGTTCTAGTCTTAATAGATTTCTCTAACGCCTTCAATACCGTCAATCACGATATCCTTCTAGCCATCTTATCTCACTTCCTGATCTCACCCAACGCACTGGAATGGTTCTCTTCTTATCTTCAGGGGCGTCAGCAGTGTGTCCGCATCGAAAACAGCTTTTCGAATTGGTGCGACCTCAGCGCTGGCGTCCCTCAGGGCGGTATTCTCTCTCCTTTGTTATTTTCTATCTTTATTAATCTCATTACTTATAATCTTCAGTGTTCGTATCATCTTTATGCCGATGACTTGCAGCTTTACTGTCAAGCGAGTGTGGAGGATATGCCGTCAGCAATTGCCAAAATCAATACAGACCTTGACAGCATAAAAAGTTGGTGTTGCCAGTTCGGGTTGATGGTGAACCCTACCAAGTGTCAGGCAATAATTGTGGGTAGTCAGCGTATGATAGGCCGAGTAGACGTCAAATCTCTCCCCTCTATATTGTACGACGGCTCTATTGTGCCGCTGTCCCCTGACGTAAAAGACCTTGGCTTATATATCGACTCCACTCTCAATTGGAGTACTCAAGTAACCAGAGTAAGTCAGCGAGTCACCTGTAGCTTACGTGCTCTCAATCGGTTGAGACATTTTCTACCGGTTAAAACTAAAACGACGCTTGTCCAAACTTTAATTTTTCCTCTAATTGACTATGGTGATGTGTGTTATTTTGACCTGAATGCAGATCTTCTTAATAAACTAGACCGTCTTCTCAATAACTGCATTCGATTCATATATAATCTTCGCAAGTATGATCATATTTCTGCTTATCGTTCTCAATTAAATTTTCTAACTATTCGACAACGCCGTAGTTTGCGTGCCCTTACTTTTCTATATTCTATCCTCAACTCTCCTAATTCTCCTAATTACTTGTCTTGTTTCTTTCAATACCTCTCTACTAATCATGACAGAAACCTTCGCTCCTCCAAAAACTTGCTCTTACTTTGTCCATCTCATCACTCTGATCGTGTGCATTCCTCTTTCGTTGTCCAGGCGGTTCTCCTCTGGAACTCACTACCTCTCGGTATCAGGATGGCAACTAGTCGTCAAACATTTAAGAAGAGCGTTCGACTCCATCTCTTAAACGAGTTGGCAGAATCATCACAACTGATATAATGTCCTTATAATTATGTATATATACTATGTATGTATATATTTATATATCTTAATATATATCATATCTATCTTTGTATTTGGGTATGTATGTATCTTTGGTATGTATTATATATTTTCGTATATACCTATTTATCTATGTAAAATATATCTTCTTTTTCATTTTACAATAATATAACTATCTCGGAACATGCACCTACCTTTTTTTCGTCTCTGCATCACCTATGGTTGACTGGTAGAGAATGCCTTTGGCATTAAGTCCGCCATTGCATTGTTGCATGAAGTTTAATAAAAAAAAAAAAAAAAAATAAAACAATATTATCGTCCAACAATATGCTAAATAATGCTGTAATAACTAAAAAAAGGCACACACATAATCATTGAACTGACGTAAGCGGAATTATATTTATAAATAATTATAATAATCGAGATAGATCAAATTTCAACAATCTTCTACAAAAACGTAAATACATACATATTGCCATAACAAAATAAGGAATGCATGCACGCACAAGTACACGCACGTAAATACACGCACGAACAAATAGATTCAGGTGTCTATGTGCGCGCGACCATACTCAAACACGCACACACGTATACACGCACCAATAATGACATTTAAGCGCACACGCACGCACGTTTGCACACACACATACATACAAATACACGCATAAATACTCATAATACACACACTTCATCATCACAGCTCATATACGTCCCACTGAGCTCGAGCCTCCTCCACAATGGGAGGGAAATGACCCGCTTGTCAGACGGGTTGCTCCTAGAGCTGCGACCTCTCTGGGTTTAACACGGAGTTTACGGGTTTACACGGAGCATGTCCGGGCTACGTGTTTAACATCGATATCTCCGGGTCAGATGGATCGGGAAGCGACAACCAGTCATCACGCATCGGGCGCGCGGCCAGTCTGAATGCGACGTACGGGCGCAGGTCGTATTAATTAAATACTTAAAACTTAAAAAAATGTTTTATTTTAATTTAAAAAAAAAACTATATTTCTAAAATCTCTGGTTCTACTGTTTTTGAAAGGTGGCAGCCCTAGTTGCTACAGGGTTTTCAATCGAGTTATTCTTCTCTTGCAGAGGTGTTTTCTTTTGCGTAGGTGTTATATGTCATCTTTTACGACACCCACCAACATTGAAAGGGCTGGTAGTATTCGTAGGTACATAGCATGCTAATATACAGGGTGTATCAGGTTATGGGGCAACTGGTCAAAAGGGAGCTAGGCAGTGGTGATAGGAACCCATGAAAAAAATTTGAACGAAAAATATCGATTCGTTAAGGAATTAGAGACATATAAAGTTTTCAATTTTGTCGTCGCTTTTTCGTGTAAATCTGATTGAAATGTATAAAGTCAATGATACTTAATACGCAACATATTCATACTTTGTTAAATGTTCATTAGAAATTGAATAAATCAATAATTACATTCACATTAACAAAACAAACTTCGCTTTAAAACAGCTGATCGGCCTATGACCGTTGACCGCTCGCCGCTCGTAGGTACAAACCTACACTGTCATTGAAACGTTTGCGCAATTCTAGGTATGAATGAATGAATTTATACTGTCGAAGCTTTACATGCCTACATGTATTATGTCTGTGTACAGACATAATACATGCCTACATAATACGTAACATTTAAGGCATAGACTCTTAGACACATTTTTTTTAAATCACTATAACTTTTATGTTATATTGTTTTTTGTGTAATGTACATTCTAATTACGATCTATGACCGTTAAACTACAACATACTCGAACAGTTGCCCCATAACCTGATACACCCTATATAACTATTAAAATGACACAATTCTTCATGAAATGAATACCTGACGAAAGACATTTGTAGCTATACTTGACGTATCACTTGGAGATAGTAAACTTTCTTGAAATTGGTCTGTCTGTAAAATGAACATACTATTTCATATTTGCCGTGTAGTGACTATTCATTAGCTCTTCTTGCCCCTAGGTGTTGTAAAATTCGACTAAGGGATATAATATGCATATAACATCAATGCAAGAGAAGGAAAACTCCAAACAAAACCCTATACCAATAGGTATGGGAGTAGGCGACGAAAACGCCGACGAGAAGGCGATGAAAGAGCCTATAGCCCGCTCGGTGCATATCTCTCTCAAGCGCCGTATCGGCGAGCCAACAGTACCCAATCTTGTCATCAGTGTGGAGATCAAACCCTCGACATTGGCATATTATTACGCTATCATACACTACGCCATTAGTGCATCCAATATCAGCACTTTATCAACACCGAGTCATATTTACGATAACAACTATACTATTGATAAGGAAACAGGTTATGTTTTGAATCTATATCAAATACTTTCAAACGTAAAATTCTTATGTATATTGTATGTATATTGTATTATATGTAATTCTTCTATCCGTGCGTATGTGATTAAACTACTCCTAAACGGCTGGATTCCGTTTAGTGACGGAGTAAGAATACAATTCACCAGTACATTTCTAACCCGGGGATATCGTAAAAGACGATTAAGGGATGATTAATATATGCATATAACGTATATGCAAGAGCCGTCTGACCAGCGTGGTATAGTAGGTCAAAATTCATTATGTTACAGAGGGATCAGTCCGTCACCCGCAGAGAGGCTGACCACGCGACGGCAACCGACGTTCCGGAGGCGGGACGTTGAGAGGAGAGGGTACCCCACGACCGAGGTACTCCGTCGGACCGACCACTGACGACTAGGAACTCTGCACCGGTAGTCGGCCCAACGACGAAAGCGACGTGCTTTCGTGGGTGGGTGCGTGCTTTCGTCATAGGGTCGCGCGCCGCCCCCTCTGTCTCCCCGGACGAAACCGGGCGACAATAAATAGGCATCTGTGCATATAGGGCTTGTACATAAAACTGCGATGCGACGACGCATCGCAAAAACCTGCAAGCTCGCACGTCGCGTCGCAAGAAATTGCGAAAAATCTTCTTTGTTTCTTTTGCCTGTATCTCCTAAGCAATAACAAAAGTGAATACTTCTTTTTACGATCCATGTTACGGCCTAGTTTTCAAAATACGTCCAATACGGTTGACGGTCTTCGAAGGAATGGTATGGGAATGGTCACCTAGGGAGAGGCGTTGCCGTGCGAAATCGCATCGCAGCAATTCGTGTCGCAACTTTTTGCGTTGCGAATTCGCATCGCGTCGCATCGCAGTTTTATGTACAAGCCCATAATGTAAAGAAGATTCTAAAACTTTCTCAAAATGTTGGAGATGTCTTATTAAATATTAACTCTATTTCGCAGCAACTGTTAAAGCATTTTCTGAGAACATTTACCACAGTAATGTATTTTTTTTTTTTTCATCATCAGAAAGAAGAGGTTTTAATGTATAAAAACCCCACCGACATTTTTAAAAAAAGCCTGAATTTTGACGTGAGAATGTTCGATTGAAAGTTGGGGTGCTTTTTAAAAGCTTTTTCGATTTAAGTCAAAATAAGGTGAAAAATAAATATTTTAAATCAAAAAAATTTGTGTTTGGGACATAAAAAGGTAAGTTTGCACCAAACTTCGTGAAAAAATTTTGTAAAGATAAAAAATATAAAACGAAAAATTTGGTTATTTGAATTTTTCACATAAATATTGAGGTTAAGGTTATGTGAAAAAAAGTGTAAATACAAAAGTTGTAGATCTCTTTATTACCTACAACTTCGCCATTTAATTTATCTCCATAGGACTTGTAGTTTTGCCGGAAATCGAGATAAACTGTTTTATGCCCTTAAAAACTCACCCCTTCCACTTCCCGACCTCAGATCACCCGTAAATTATTTTCCTTTTATGTTCGTTATATTTTCTTCCTTTACCACCGACTTTCATCTTACTATTATTTTTTTCACTTTTCAACATTTTCAAAGTCCATGGTCTATTAACACAAAACAATTCGCAACAATCGTACAAAAAATTGTAAAATATAAATAAAAATTAAACTCACCGGAGTCCTCCTATGCATCAGCGTACCAACGGGACTTGGTATCTTTGTCGGTGTACCCACATGGGGACTACGGCCTGCAACAAACAGTTATAAAATCAATATAAACTGTTATACGGGTTACTTTCTACCACTAGTTTACTAAGATTATAATTTATAAACCTGCGCAACGTGAGAAAAATAGAGAGGAGTGGCGAGATATAAGTATAGAAAATGAGTGAGAAAGAGGAGGAGAAAAAGAGGAGGGGTAGAAGAGAAAGGGGAGAAAGCTAGCGACGAGGTGAGAAGGGAAAACACTGAGAAGAGGGAGGAGGGAGGAAGAATGTGTGACTGAGTCGTAGGCACCAATAATACACAGCGTACGCAACGGAAGTTCTCAAAAGGAATAAATTTTGCCCGTTTTTGCAACATTTTTCATAAATCCGCTCGTCTTGGTTGTAATGTGATCTTATGTAGTCGTGAATAAATTTTCCAATTAGAACGTTGTTTCTGAGATTAGTGCATCCAACCAAACAAAGTCTTGACATTTATAATCTATACCAATAAATAAAATTGGAATGTCTGTTTGTAATGTGTTTTTTTTTTTTATTGCCAACGGTGGCAAACGAGCAAGCAGCACACCTGATGGTAAGTGAAACTGCTGCACATGGACCTTTGCAATACCAGGGGCACAGCTAGGCCGCTGCCTACCGTGAAGGAAATACTCTTCTTAAACCTCGTTTAAAGAAGGGCATGTCATAGCGCTCGGGAAACACAGCAGCAGGTAGTTCATTCCAGAGCTTGCACGTACGTGGGAGAAATGATCGCTGGAAACGTACAGTTGAAGACCATAACGTTTCCAGGTGAAATGGATGAACCCTGCTACGATGTCGAGTGGTACGTTGGTAGAATGGTGACGGTGGTACCAAGTCAAACAGTTCCTCGGAGCACTCCCCGTGAAAGAGTCGGTAGAGTACACAGAGTGACCCAAAGTCTCTCCGCTGCTCCAGCGACTCCAATCTGTCCGTAAGATTGGGATCCCCGACGATTCGAACAGCCCGTCTTTGCAGGGAGTCAAGTGTCAAAATAATAGGCTTTTTTCATGCTCACGCGGTTATTTGCACGACACCTATGCCTAAAATAGCAATTAAAAAATTTTTGTCTGTCTGTCTGTCTGTTTGTTCCGGGTAATCTTCAAAACGGCTGGACCGATTTCAAAAATTCTTTCACCAATGGAAAGCTCTAATATCAGGGCGTAAACTAGGCTATATTTTATCCCGGTATTCCCACGGGAACTACGCGGGTAAAACGACTATAACCTATAACCGAAGCGAAGCGAGGGCGGGTTGCTAGTATTAGTATAAATGTGAAAGTACTGATTTATATTACCCAATCATGCGTAACATTGAACACGTTTGGATGGAAATTGTCACATAGATAGATCATTGTTTGGATTAATTCATAGGATATTTTTTATTCCTGTAATGTGTTCCCTTCGGATATATAAGCTTTACTATTTTTTGCTCAATCTCGAACAATTAAATCTCGGACAAAAATTTATTTTGAGTAAGTTCCTTTCGGCGCAGTCGGAGCCATAGGCAGAAACTAGTTAAATGTATGCTTTTCATTAACGGTATGTTTTTAAGAGCTCAATTTAATGTTAGCAGCCATTACATTTTTAAGTCAAATTTTTATGGGGGTATTTTGAAATCCTAATCAGTAACCTCTTTGTGTGACGAAATGGATGTAAAAACTTAACAAATAAACTCACATTAGCAATTCATAATAAATAGCTAGTTAGAACTGTATTTTAATAAAAATCGACAAAAAAACTCAATTTAGATCTCTCTTAACAGCTACAATTTAGCAACGATAGCAGATATCTTGGATTACGTTTTATTGCAAAATAAAACGATTCGTGACGTTAACTTGCAATTTAACTCTCGCGCCATTAGAAGAAAAAAAGTAAAAAAAACATAAAGCACTACCAAAATTCTCAAAACAAAAAATCTATCTGTAAAAATAAAAACTAAATCACCTCAATTCACTCATTTACTGGCTGAAAAGTGAATGGCATTTTACTCCGATTTATTTCTCATCGTTAGAATTCGATTTTCAAAATTCAATTATGACGGCCTTTCTGAACGTTCAATCCCTCCCGATATCGAGTTAAGTAGCTAAAAAATGTCGGCAGATTCTAATTTAATAAAAATAAATGGAGTGTAAAGCGTCAGGAATTGTTTAATTAATTTATTAAGTTAATTAGAGGATTAAGAATAGGATGTGGTGACGGAGTAAGAATACAATTCGACACACGTATAATAGAACTTTTTAATGACAACCACTGCCATCGCTCACAATTATTTTCGTAATAAATGCATCCAAATGTTTCCATAGGGGCATACCATAGTATGGAGAGGGTACTCCCTCGGAGTATTCCGTTGGGCCCACCATTGAAGTCGAGAAACTCTGCACCAGTGGTCGGCCCAACGACGGAGGCGACGTGCTACATGGGTATGTTACGGGGCCGGGCGCCGCCCCTCTGTCGCCCCGGTGCGCTGACTGTAGCCCACCCCCAAAAATACAAAAGGGGGGTAGTGAATTGTATTCTTACTCCGTCACCACACGGAAATCTTAACGGCATTTATATTGAATACTTACAATCCTGTAAGGATTACATTTTGAGCTTATACATAACTACTTGATTTATTATTGATCTACAATAGTCTATACAAATAAATAAAATTGAAGTGTCTGTAATGTCAAAAATGGTTTTCTTTTTTTTATTGCAAATGGTGGCAAACGAGTAAACAGTACACCTGATGGTAAGTGTTGCTACCGCTCATAGACCCTTGCGAAGAATGTGAAGGGAGTGTGAATGCGTGCAATGAGGTTGGGTGATACTAAAAGCATTACTAAAAACCATCACACACAAAGACCCTTAGAAAGTTGGGCATCCGGCTCTCTCGCTCACCGAACGAAGCACAGTAACAAATTGTTATTACTCGAACGTTGATTTTCTGATCAGGGTACTACCCCGAACGGACCAGCCCGTGGCTGTAGACAGACAACTGTCAACAGCGTGATCTAGTAACGTTACGTGGTCCTACCACTAGTAACTAATGTACGTTTTTTCATGCTCACGCCGTTATTTACACGATACCTAAAAACCAGTATAAACATTTTTTGTCCGTCTGTGAGCAGTAAGGGCTCTCAACCAGGTGTCTCATATAGACACCGACCGTATCCGAAATCATCCGAAACTTTTATATCGGATTCGGTTACAGTTAAGGATATATTTTTATTTCAGATATCCGGTAGTTTCGATTACGGAGCTTCACAAAATCTCTACTACCTATTACCCTCCCTATTGTAAAAGGATTCTTTCCCAAAAATAAACTAAAAATTTGATTGCACAAATGGCGTGGTAGTTAAGATACCGATCTATAGAGCCAGTGGCGCGGATTCGAATCCCACGCAGGAGAAACCACTGTGCGATCCACAAATTGTTGTTCTGAGTCTGGATGTAATTTGTATCCGTCAATTATACGTTTGTAGAGTCCCCCGCAACACAAGGATTATTTTCTTAGTACAGGTGTCTTTAAAAAAAAACGAAACAAAAAAGAAAGTGTGTGTACAAAATATGCATATCAGAAGTAAAACTTCTTTATCCTTTATGCATTACCTTTTATCCTCTATTCTTTATCTCATTCTCTCGCCGGTTGAATCCTATACATGTACGTGTTTGTGTCTCTATGGACTCGCTTTTTCGTTTCATCGAGTTTGAAATCACAACGATTCTAAAGAAGTTTCACTTCAAAAAGAAATTATAAACAAGTTATGAGCGGGTTTTCAACCCGTAGTGTGAACGCTTAAGGCGGCCGCTAATCAATGAACATTACTAAAATAGTTCAATCCCATTGACCTTATATTTTTTAATCACGCGCGACAGTGAATCGGCCAAAGTACCTTTAATTTATTGTTTACTAGCAACCCAACCTTTTTTTTTTTGGGTGGGCTGGGGTCGGCGCACTCCTCGCACCACTTCGTCCGGGGCGACAGAGGGGCGTAAGCACGCACACCCGCAACCCACCCGAACACTATGTCGCCTTCGTCGTTGGGCCGACCACCGGAGCAGGATTACTTGTCTTACTTGTCATCAGTGTCGCTCTTTCCTCACGCGGTCGGCCTCTCGGCGGGTGACGGACTAACTCCCCGGTCACGTCACCCGCGGCCTCGGCTAGGAGCAACCCAACCTCGCTTCGCTTTCAGTCGCCTTACCCGCGTAGTTCCCGTTCCCTTGCGAATACCGGTATAAAATATAGCCTATGTTACTTCCTGATATTATAGCTATCCATTGGTGAAAAAATTTTGAAATCACTTCAGTTGTTCAAGCGTGAAAGCGTAACAAACGAACAAATCTTTCCTCTTTATAATATTAGTATAGATTATTTTATAGCTTTTTTTTAAATCTGCGATTAACCAGTTTCTACATATGGTGGAGTGCATAGTGGTTGAGATACTAACCTACCCTGCTAGTGTCGTAAATTCGATTTCCACGCGAAACAGGACTTTATGCAAATGTTGCTCTAATTCTGGGTATAGTTGGAGTACGTTGAATGTAAAAGTAAACAGCAATACAAGGATTATTTCCTTAATGCAATAATAACATTTCTAAAAAAATTCACCCCTATCTTGCGCATGGGTGTCGCAAAAGATGACAAAAGTATAATTGACAGATAATATCTATGCAAGAGAAAAAAATACTCGAAATAAAATATACCAATTTGTTTAACTACGTACGTAAAGAAACTGATATATTGTGAAGAAAATTGTCACTCAACACTGGCAACAATGGTCCTACATTAGCAGCTGATTGCAAGTAGAGAAAAGGGGAGCCGTCGCTCATGACGCGTGACAGATGTGAAACATCGAAATTATTTTGTACAAGTATGTATACACAAAAGAACAGATTACGACAGGAACTACGAGTAATATGGCATAATATAAAAATAAAATATTACGATTTTTCGCCAGAAAATGATGATTTTTATTCAATAAACATTTATTTTCATTAAATACAGGAATTCAAAATTCAAACATATTTCAAATTGTCACAACTTAATTCTTTTAATCAGTGATTTCTGTAATATGTAATATAATATATTCGATGCCTCTGACGATATTCCTGTGACAATTGATCGGCACTACACTTACTATCATATAGCGTGGCGAGGCCTCGCCACGGCATGCCTCGCTTTACGCCACACCAACGATCAGGTTTACCCTCGCTTATAGATGTTTCACATCAATATTTCTAAAAAAAATTGAGCACCCCCCGTTCTTGCGCATGGGTGTCTTAAAAGAGAACAAAAACGAAGAACAGACACGTAACACATGATTTCTACGCAAACGAAATCGCAAGCAAAAACTTAATACCTACAATATAAAATATCATTAAAGCTACTCCCATTCACAAATTAAAATATACGGTCATGCGGTGATGTCATTAAAAGTGCAAACGCCCGAGCCCATTTCCCTTTTAAAGTGAAGTCGTGAACATTAATAAGCCGGTACGTACCACAATTGTACTTACAAGAAACGTTGACCCTAACAATATAAGGGAGGCGAAAAAAAATATCATTCAGTTCAGCCAGGGTTGTCACACAACCACGCTTGACCTCTGTAGCACTGGCCAGTCCAATGGGGAGGGGATATCGTAGATTAGAGGGCGTACGTCGCAATTTCGTCGCCCCGAACGGATTGGACGGAAAAAAATATTCTGTTCAGCCAGGGATGTCACATAACCACAGAGTTTAAGGAATCGGTACCAATGGCAATGTGGAGGAGAATAGGGTAGGTTATGGGGCCATACATCGCACTTTTATCGTCCCGGACTGATTGGACGGCGTGTCCAAAAAAAAATTTTCACGAAGGACTATGTAGGTATGTCCTGGAATTTCGCAATCAATATTTCACTCACTTCCACTAAAGCTATCGGGATGCAAATTGACACGCGTTTGGTTCAAGTGACAACGCACGGTAATTTACATGTCGCCATTTTGATCCAATATGGCGGACGTCACAAAATAAATTGCTCGAATAAATTTTATACACATTAAAAACGTTGACAAATACAAAATTAATTGCAAAAAAGACTAAAAAGCGAACACAAAATTAAATAAAAAGAAATCTTTTTAGCAAAATCGAATTTTTCCTGCTGTGTTAGAGTTGAAATGTGAGTTAGGTTTTGCTTATAGTGTTGCATACTATCGTATAACGATTGACGATATATATACAATATTCAACTTCCTCTACATTCTATTTAATCTTTCGTAAAAAAACCGCCAAAGAACACGTGAACAAGGACATTTGCACCTCTAAAACTTTGTCTTACTCCTATAATTTATCGTTCATGGAAATATACATTCTGTAAAAAAATTATTTTGCCTATCTACCCTGGGTTCAGACGTAAAACTTGGCAGCCTAGGCTCAGTAATAGGACTTCGATATTCTTTTTGAAACACACCTTACTCCGTCGACCAGAGTACTATGTGCTCTACGATCATATATATTTCAAAGGTTTTGACAAAAATCTTATGACCGGCCGCCTGCAATCCTCATATAATTCTTGACCAGACCATCAGATGGAGGAACCAGGAAAAGCCGTCTTTTACAATAAGCACGAGCAATAAGTGTCGACAGTATACTTAACTTTGATATGGAAGCTATATTATTGTGAAGTTTCATCAAAATCCATTCAGTAGTTTTTGAGCAACAGACATCCTCACGTACAAACTTTTGCATTTATAATATTAATAGGATATCATTTTTTTTTTGGTAGGTATTGTCTGGGCATACCCCGCTCAATCTTCCGAGACGACATGCGACCCCATTACCTACTGTGTCCCTATCGCGATTGGGTCGACCACTGGTACCTATTCCTTGACATCCGAGTTACCCTTTCGAGTACCCTCTCCTTTGACGCCCCGGCAACATTGCAGTATTGCCGGCCGGGGCGTCACCCTCACACGGTCGGTCTCTCTGCGGGTGGAGGACTAACCCCGGTCTGTCCACCCGCAGTTTTGACAACCCTAACTAATAAGTAGGTACAATCTTAAACTGGTAGTTATCAAGTTATATTTTTAAACGCTAACCTTCAGTTTAACGCTCTTGTGATTTTATCGAGCACTTTCACCTTTAGAATTGTTTTTATCCTCATACCTTCAAATTTGAAGAGGTGAAGAACCATTTATAATACCCACAAATCACTATTTAACTTTTTTTCGTTCTTTTTACAACTTGTATAACGATTTTATAGTGTTTACGCGAGTATGGCACATTTAAAATTAAATCTATTTTTACTGAAAAGTATTCGAAATGTTTCGATATTTATAATCAAATACAAGCGCTATAAAATCCGTAGAAAATGGTTTTCTAGTCTCCTAAACTTATATATCTAATATCCTTTTTACGTCCACATTTTATACTAGCTGATCTGCGCAACTTCAAAAGAGATTTTTGCGTCATATAAGAGAAAGAGAGAGAGCTTCGAAGACACCTGGTTCCTACCACAATAGGAGAGTAAGTGACCCACGCTGTTCATTGAACATCATCGTCATTTCAGCTCATATATGTCCCACTGTTGGGCTCAAACCTCCTCCACAATAGAAGGGAAATTGACCTACAATACCACGCAGGTCAGCCGTGTTGGTATATTTTTTTTTTTTTTTTTTATCGGTGGGCTATGGTAAGCGCTCGCGCGGTCCTGTCCGTCCGGGGCGATGAAAGAACGGCGCGCGGGCCCATAACCCACCCGTACTCACGTCACCTCGTTGTCGGGCCGACCACCGGAGCAGATGTGACTTGTCATCAGTGGCAGCCGTGTTGGTATAGGGTTTCATTTCAAGTTTTCTTTCTCTTTATGACACCCACGGGCAATAGAGGGAGTGGTGAATTGTACTTACTCCGTCATCACCATGCTGTATCTCTTCCATTGCATACATTCTTAAAGCCAATTATATTCTTTAGCCGTTTCTTAAGGGCAAGATAGGGGTTGATAAATTGTATTCTTACTCCCTCATCCCACTTTAAGTGAGGTCGGTACAACATGTCTTTACCTGCCATAGATTTCACTCAGCGGTCAGATCTACACTCACTCCTTTCATACGCATATCCTCATTCACATAACCTACCATCTATTTGTGCTATGAAGCGGGCTATATTCGGGTTTTCTCTGCAAGATAGAATCCGTAATACGGAAATCCACAGAAGAACGATTGTAACCGATATAGCACGAAGAATTAGCACAGCCGCAGGCCACATCGCTCGACGAACCGACAACCGCTGGGGAAGAAAGGTTCTCGAGTGACGACCACGTATCGAACGACGCAGTGTAGGACACCCCTCTAACTAGGTGGATCGACAACCTGGTGAAAGTTGCTGGACGTCGTTGGATGCAGGCGGCACAAGATCGCACACTGTGGCGTATCATGAGGGAGGCCTACGTCCAGCAGTGGACGACGATAGGCTGAAATGATGATGATGACCCATCTCTTTTCGGGTCTCCTGCGATTTTTACGTCCATTCACAATCATATTGATAACCCTCCTTGTCACATGCCTTTCATCCCTCCTCAACACATGTCCATACCAAGACAATCTCGCGCTTCTAATCTTCTCTAGCACTGGTTCCACTTTCAGGCTTCCCTTCATCTCAGTAGCATGCACGCTTCTTGCTTCCGTCTTTTTCAAATCACAACATTCAGGTCGGTCGAGTTTTCCTTCTCTTGCATAGATGTTATTTGCATAATAAGTCCCTTTTTTTTTTTTTTTTGTGGGTGGGCCGCGGTCGGCGCGCCTCCGCACCACTCCGTCCGGGGCGACAGAGGGGCTTAAGCACGCAACTCCCGCAACCCACCCGAAAACCACGTCGCCTTCGTCGTTGGGCCGACCACTGGAGCAGCGTTAACTTGTCGTCAGTGGTCGGCCCGACGGAATACCCCCTATTGGGGTACCCTCCCATCGACCGACGTCCCCCCCCTCGGGTAGGACGTCGGTCTTTCCTCACGCGGTCGGCCTCTCGGCGGGTGACGGACTAATCCCCGGTCACGTCACCCGCGGCCTCGGCTAAGGCGGCATGAGGCGCAGATAGTTGCGCCTGCGCCGCCCCAGTCGCAAAAATGTGGAACGCTTCACGATTTTGCGTGTCATCCTTGCGCAGGGGCCATGCTAATCTTCTCTGTATCGTTCCAATTTTAGTATATGTACTGCCGAAGCAAGTACATAATATGTCCCTTAGTCGTCTTTTATGATATCCACGGGCAAGATAAATTGGTGACTAGCATTCTTCCTCCGTCACCACATGGACTAATAGGTATGGTATGTCAATTTCCCTCCCATTGTGGAGGAGGCTCAATCGCAGTAGTGTAACGGTTATGGGTCGATATAGTGGCCGCGGGTGACGTGACCGGGGATTAGACCGTCACCCGCCGATAGGCCGACCGCGTGAGGAAAGACCGACGTCCTCCCCGAGGGGGGGACGTCGGTCGATGGGAGGGTACCTCAAGTAGGGGGTATTCCGTCGGGCCGACCACTGACGACAAGTTAACTCTGCTCCGGTGGTCGGCCCAACGACGAAGGCGACGTGGTTTTCGGGTGGGTTGCGGAAGTTGCGTGCTTAAGCCCCTCTGTCGCCCCGGACGGAGTGGTGCGGAGGCGCGCCGACCGCAGCCCACCCACAAAAAAAAAAAATAGGTCGATATAATGAAATGGGAAAATGAATACAAGTGTAATGTCTAATTTTAAGGATTGATGTCAAGCAAGTAAAAGTCTACGACGGAATCTATAAACATACCGCGCAATTTCTTATCTATATACGTTATCAGAATGCATGAGAGATAACCAAAGTACATACATAGAAAAATCCTACGAAACGACGACTTATTGATTTAGTACAAGCAACCCGCCCTCGCTTCGCTTCGGTTTCAGTCGCCTTACCCGCATAGTTCCCGTTCCCGTGGGAATACCGGGATAAATTATAGCCTATGTTACTCGCTGACATTATAGCTTTCCATTGGGGAAAGAATTTTTGAAATCGGTTCGGTGGTTTAAGCGTGAAAGCATAACAAACAAACAAACTCACTTTCGCATTTATAATATTAGTAAGGATTTTTTTTGGGGTGTGGGCTATGGTCAACGTATCCGCCGCCCGGATCTGTCCGGGGCGACAGAGGGACGGCGCGCAGCCCCATAACCCACCCGTATCACGTCGCCTTCGACGTTGAGCCGACCACCGATACCGAATTCCTTGTCCTCCGTGGTCGGCCTAACGGAATACCTTCCGAGGTACCCTCTCCTCTCGACGGCCAGGACGTCGCGTCGGTCGCCTTCGCGCGGACAGCCTCTCTGCGGGTAACGGACTAATCCCCGGTCCTGTCACCCGCGGTCTCGGCTAATTTATTTCGTATATAAGGGTGTTTTGCTTATTGCTTTCAATAGCAGAACATCGAACTCGGTTTGAGAGCCCTCAGCGCTCACCCATAGTCCGGGCTAAGCTGTGGAAGCCATCTGCGGCTAACAGCTATACACACACACACACACACACACACACACACACACACACACACACACACACACAAAAGCAGGACATCGATTAATCTATACAAATAAATAAAATTCTTATACGAAATTTTCATATCAATTTCGGTTACGATTTCGAATTTACTTTGAATTCGAATATCCGATAGTTACGGTCACGGAGCTTCATAACAGCCCTAGTACCTTCCATCCTAAGGTAAGTCTTATGTGTAACGGTGGAATGGGTTAGTAAGATGCTTGGATAAACATCGCCTAACCATATAACTGTATTATTACCGTTTTAAAATAAATTTAAACTGTTATTTAGCCGTGTCCGCATAATATTAAACTAAAGCATCACGCCGTATAAAAATCGTGACAATGATTTTAATTTATTCGAACAATAGACAAGAAAGACACTTTTTTTAAACCCCCGACGCAAAATTGGGTTGTTATGGCATTGTTGTTGGCAGGGATTCTCAAAATGTGTTCCATGGAATCTAGGGGTTCCGTAGAATAGTCGTCAGGATTCCAAATTAAATAGCTTTTCATTTTTGTAATTTGACTGTGAAATAATACCATGGTTACAAATATTATTTTAAAATAGCGCATAATTAGAATTCGATGTGATTATATGTGAAAGCGAGTTTCCTTGCGCTGTTTCTTTGGTTTGGCTTAGGTTTTAGCACTTGTCCAAGATGATGTTTAAAGTATTTTCGGCATAAAATCGAATTTAAACGAGATGAGGAATTCAAAGGTTGTGGTCTAGACACACCTGACTCTAACCTTCCAGAGCGGCGGAAGGGCGGCTTGTGGCCCAATAACTGCCATGTTATTGTCCAATAGTCATTCGAGCTGACCACTGGTATAGATCCAAAAGACCAATATATTGGCAATGAAATAATGTTAAACGTTAAAATATTCTCCAAATAAGCCTTAGAATAATAACGTATAGAAGGATAGTGTCTTTGCTTTGAACGTTCGAAACATGAATCTAAAAACACTACATGCGCGCCAACGATTACACACGTACACACGCACACCACTATACAAATTATGAAATCAAATTTTGTTTTTATTAACATAAATCGTCGAAATACTTTATAAGGTTAATAATCTTTTTTGTTTTTCAAATGTGTTGTGACACCATTTGAATGCACAAATCGTCATAATTACCTATTTATTTTTTAAGAGTTACGTACGTACGTGCAGTATAGTGACCTTGTACATTACGGAACGGTGCCGGCGTAAGCTCCATTAGGATCCAATTGAAATGCTTCACTTTTTGTGTGCGAACTTACCTTCTATACGTTATTATTCTAAGCAATTTGGCGTTCTTTGTTTTAAAATATCTAATTGGAACGTATTAAAAACGTGTTCCATATTCAAATAAATAATTACATTAAAAAAAACAAGCCGAATAACTTTTTCCTTTGCTTCGAATTAAAAATTAATTGTTAAAATGAACGTTTTTGTAACTAACGAATACGGATGTTAGTTTAATTTGATTTTTTTAAACTTATGACATAAAAAAAACAATTCTAGATAATTAATTTTGCATTAATTAATTGGCGCAACAAATGTGGGACACGTTAAAAAGTTAGGTATAATATTACTTATAATAAATTTCTTTTACAATATATACAAAAATAAAACAAATTTGTTGCTTGTTTATAAATTTTTTACACCTTAAGTACTTGAAGTTTTAAATGTGGTAGGAGCACACGACTGTCGTCTGTCTACAGCCGCGGGCTGGTCCGTCCGGAGTAGTACCACACTGAGCAGAAAAACGACGTCTGAGTAATAGCAATTTGTCACTGCACTTCGTTCGGTGAGCGAGAGAGACAGAAGCTCAACTTTCAAAGCGTGTTTGGGTGTGGTGGGTTTTGGTAATACCTTAATTATCACCGAAACCCAATGCACACGTTCACACTCCCTTCGTTTTCTTTGGAGTAAAGATCGGCCTAGCGAAGGTCCATATGCGGCAATATCACTCACCATCAGGTGTACAAACAGCAATAAAAAAATCGCGTAATACACGATGTCAGATATAAAGTAAAAGGCTATAGGCAAACTTTACCTCCAAGCGAATGGAATCGTAATCCATATTTACAAGATGGCTACTTGCGCAGTTCTCCACTCGGAATAAACTTATTAAAATTTACTGCATTTGAAACAGCACGGAATTGTCAATATATTGAATATTTGATGATATCTACACTAATATTATAAAGAGGAAACGTTGTATTTTTGATGTTTGTTACGAATAAACTCGGAAACTAGTGGACGGAATTCGATAATTCTTTCACCATTACAATGCTACATTATCCCTGAGTAACATAGGATATATTTCATACCGGTATTCCCACGGGAACGCAACAATAAGGCAACTGAAACCGAAGGGAAGCGAGGGCGGGTTGCTAGTTGTAAATAAAACGGCTGCTAGTTGTAAATAAAACTACGGATTTTATCGCGTTTGTATTTGATTTTTGATTGCCAGACATTTCGAACACTTTACAGCATTCATGATCACGGGCGGGCCATGAAAAATATAATTATTTGATCATAGTTCTTGATCGAGAAACAAAAGGAAGATAAATAATCACACAAATGCTTGTCGAATTCGTAAATGTTCTGAATAAGCCACCATTTTAACTTTAAAATTGAACGTAGTTAGTGCGATGTAAAATCAAAGCAGTTAATAAACTCATTCGTATTATCGTCAGCATCACAGCTCATATACGGCCTACTGGACTCGAGCCTCCATATTGGAAGAAAATTGACCTACTATGGTCGGCCGGCATAGAGTAGTATTTTATTTCGATCTAGCAACCCGCCCTCGCTTCGCTTCGGTTTCAGTCTTAACCGCATAATTGCCGTTCCCGTGGGAATTTCAGGATAAAATATAGCCTAAATTACTCCTTCAGCTATCACTCCTATAGCTATCTGGTAGTAAAATATTATTAAAATCGGTCCAGTTGTTTTGAAGATTACCTCAAATAAACAGACAGATAAAAAATTATTAAACTAATTCAGACATAGGTGTCGTGCAAATGGGGTACTACGCCAGAAACCTCCGCGTGGTGTACCCTGGGCACGAGCGACAATTTCTTGGACTGCTCTCTGGAATTGTCGCTCGTGGCAAATATCTGGCCCGAGGGGGGGCCCAGTTTGTGGGATGCCCCAAATTCGCTCCATGCCCTCTAATTGTAGAGGGTATTGGATGCGAAAATTCGACGGCTCCAGTCACTCATTCATTTGAGGACTGGGCAGGCATTTGCCAACCGCGACAAATCGTAGACCTGATTCTTGCTTCGGGACATTTGTCTTGAGGCCTAGATTCAGGAGCGAGGGTCTTGGCTTAACCGCCTGGACCGCGAGGAAGAAAACCTCTATAAAATAATCACCCAGAATCCTAAGTTCTGGCGCGCGGCGAGAGGATGCATGGCTGATGGGTTGTTCAGTCGTTAGCGCGCCCCCAGCCAGGGTACCTGCGGACCCCCTGTGTTGGGATACAAATGTACGCTTACCCGGGTATCAGGATCTCTGCCCGGGTGGACCGTTATTTCTCCCATACTCGTGGGAACCTTATGGATTTCTTGTACAATAAAGATGCAGATAGGAGGGGTGAGATGCCCAAAACCACCACTAACGGGGAGCCTAGTTCCCACGCTAAAGCCTTGCCAGGCTACTGCAAAACTGGCACAGACGGGAGAGATGCTTCGTCGGACTGCAGTTCCGCACTGGAGGCATCCAAATCAGCCGAGGGCCCAGCGAAAATTGAGGCTCGACAGAAGAAGACGGGGGGGAAACCCACCCCCGCAACGGAGCGCGCCAGGCGACGCGCTGCGAAACTGCGACGGGCGGAGCAGAGGGCACGTGGGGCTGCCGATGTTCCGCCCAGCGATGGTAGCGTATCTGACGCTGACAGCAACGCGACGGCGGAGACCGATGGGACTGCAGAGCAGTCAATGGACGAGGGCGGCAGTGCCGCAGGGCCGTCTGATGTGATGGAGAGCCCAGCCGCTCAGGCCGCCGGGGGGCCTGCGTCGTGTTCTGCGGCGTCATCCCTGGCGGCGGCCCTGACAGTGAGGGAGGAGGCCCTCCCCCCACAGGTGCGGAAGCGCCCCCTGCACAAGGGTGGCAGCACTGCATCTGACTCGGAAGGGAGTGGAGACATCATGCCTCCTCCCAAAGTGGCAACCTCACACAGGGGTCGCAGAGGGCGTGGGGCTGCGGTGGCGGCGAGGACTGGGGCTCCGTCTCCGGTAAGCCAGGCTGCAAGGATAGTGGGGGATCCTCCAACCACAGGAGTGGCGGCCCTGCAGGCTGAAAATGCCCGCCTCAGTGGCGAGGTATCAGGTCTGCAGGAGCACAATAAGAAGCTGGAGACGGAGCTGGCAGCGGTGAAAAAGGAGAACCGCAGGTTGGCCAAAGAAATGGCTGACCTACGGGCCCAAGTCGCGCGGCTGACGCCTACCGCGCCGAATGCAGGGCCACCGAAGCCAACCCTGCCACCGACGCCGGCGACGAGGGCTGTCGCTGCCACCCCCCCTGCTCCGTCGACTCGCGCCACGGGACGTACCCCTGTCCCGGCTGCAGAGGTGCCACTTCCCGTAGTAGACGGCGTGTCGGATGAGGCGATGCGCGCCATTTTCACCAGAGTTGGTCGGATGGTCGAGGCGCGCATTGAGGCCGTGGAGGCGAGACTCCCTCCTGAGGCACCTCTCCGGCCACCGCTCGCTGCGGACAGGGCGAGGGCAGCGCGGCCGACGGTAGCGTCGAGTCCCACCCCGTTACCATGCCAGGGTGGCCGCGTGGCCAGCTTTGCGGCGGCCGTGGCTGGGCCTAAGGGTCCCGCCACAACAAAAAAGGCGAGGGTGGCGCCAGCTCCCGCCATACCGCAGTCGGTGCCCGCAACGATACCGCAAGCACCGGCTAGCGGGCCCGTGACCGCGCCCGCTGCGCTCAGCGCTGCTGCCATGCTGGAACAGGGTTGGCAGGTGGCTGAGCGGAGCAGGAAGGCTCGCGGTCAAAAAAGGAGGGCGGGAGCCGGAAAAAAGAAGAGAGGCAAGAGGTCGCGCAAGGGGCTCCGGCCGCCAAAATCAGCCGCAGTTGTTATTACTGTGCTGCCTGAGGCGGCTGAGAGGGGCCTAAGCTACGAGGCCGTCCTGAGTCGCGCCCGGCGGGAGTTAGACGTCTCTGACATTGGAGGCGTCGAAGCTAGGACCCGCAAGGCCCAGACAGGGGCTCGGCTCCTGGAGTTCTCTGGGGCCGAGGGCGCCAAGGCGGCCGACAGTTTGGCCACGAAGTTGCGGGGTCTGTTCGAGGAGGAGGGTGGCGTCTGAATCGCCAGGCCCGTAAAGTGCGCCGAAATGCGCATTACGGGTCTGGACGATTCCGTGACGGTGGAGGACGTCCGGGAGGCTATCGTGGCTAGAACCGGATGTGCCTCGGACACCGTCCGAATTGGCGCCATCCGCCCTGGTCCGGGCGGTGTCGGTGCCGCCTGGCTGCGGTGCCCGGTGGAGTCGGCCAAGAAACTGGCCGACTCAGGCAGGCTCCTCGTGGGCTGGAGCTCGGCGCGGGTGACCGTGCTGGAGTCCCGGCCTGCGAGGTGCTACAAGTGCATGGCGGTCGGACACACTCGGCCGACATGCACTAACTGCTTTGACTGCAGCGACCTTTGTTTCCGCTGCGGTCAACCTGGGCATAAGGCGGCATCCTGCGCCGCCACCCCCCACTGCCCCGCATGTGCGGCTGGCAATAGGCCCGCGACACACCGCATGGGGGGCAAGGATTGCAGACCCCCGGCTTCGGCCCCAAAGGGGCGGAGCGGCCCGACGACCTCGGCCGCTCCGGTCCTTAGCGCGACCCGATCGCCCGCCAGCGTGGAGGAGGTGATGGATACGGCCCACTAATGGCGACCGAATCCTACCACCTTCTGCAGGCCAACCTCAACCACGCCGCCGAGGCACAGGACGTTTTCCTGCAAGCCATGGCGGAGTGGTTGATTGGTGCAGCCGTAGCCGCGGAGCCGTACGTGGTGCCTGACCGGCCCAATTGGCTGGGCAGCAGTGACGGCTCTGTGGCAATCGTCGCCTCCACGTCGTGGCATTCCCCGCCTTTGTTGCTCAAGGACAGGGGTGATGGGTATGTCGCGGCGGAATGGGGAGAGGTTACGCTATTTGGTGTTTACTTCTCCCCTAACAGGAGCGCGACAGATTTAAGGGGCCTTCCTCACCATCCTGGGGGCCTCGATACGGCGACTAGCACCGCGCCAAGTCTTCGTTCTGGGGGACTACAACGCCAAGTCCACGGCGTGGGGGTCCCCCAGGACGAATGCCCGCGGGCGGGCGGTCGAAGAGTGGGCGGCGGCACTGGGCCTCTGTTTGCTGAACAGGGGCTCGGTGCAAACGTGCGTGCGGCAGCAGGGCGGGTCGATAGTGGACTTGTCGTTCGCTAGCCCTAATGTCGCAGCACGTGTGAGGAGCTAGTGCGTCCAGGAGGAGGTTGAGACCCTATCCGACCATCGATACATCCGGATAGAGGTCTCCCGGACCCTCCTGCAGCCCAGCAGGGGTCACACGGCGGACGGAGCTCCCGCGTTTCCGCGGTGGGCTGTGGGTCGATTGGATCAGGACCTGTTGGCGGAGGCAGCCATCGTTCAGTCATGGCTGTCCTCACCGCCCCAGGCGGACGGGGTGGATGCCGAGGCTGGCCGCATCCGCTGTGCATTAACGCAAATCTGCGATGCGGCCATGCCCCGTGTGCGGCACCTGCCCCCGAAGAGTGCGGTCCCCTGGTGGTCCCGAGAATTGGCGGACCTTCGGGCCGCGTGCTTACGTGCCCAGAGGGCCTACACCCGCAGCCGAGCGCGTCACCGCGACGCTGAGCGGGAGGGCCAGCTGTACGAGGCTTACCGCAGTGCGCGGTCTGCCTTCAGGCTGGCCGTCCGTACCGCCAAGGACGTTAGTCGGCGGGAGATGTTGGACAGTCTCGAGCGTGACCCCTGGGGTCGCCCCTACCTCGCGGCGCTGAACAAGCTCCGCGGGCGGGGCCCACCCCTCACCGAGACTCTCCAGCTCAGCCTCCTCACCAGAGTTGTCGAGGACCTCTTTCCACGGCGGGTGGAGCACACGCTCCCGATCATGGCTTCGCCGGACAGCGACCGGGAGGCCGACGATGAAAGTGCTCCGCCCATCACGGAGCCGGAAATGGGGGCGGCGGTGGCGCGTATGCGAGTCAAATCCACCGCCCCCGGGCCCGACGGTATTCCGAACCGTGTGCTGGCCCTGGTCCTTGAACACCTGGGACCACGCCTCAGGGGACTGTTCGACGTTTGTTTGTCGTCCGGACAGTTCCCTGGGTGCTGGAAAGAGGGGAGGCTGGTTCTCCTGCCGAAGCCGGGACGGTCTCCCGAGTCGGCCTCGGCCTACAGGCCCATCGTGCTGCTCGATGATGCGGGCAAGCTGCTGGAGAGGGTGTTGGCTGCCCGCATCGAGCGGCACCTCGTCGGGGACGGGCCCGATTTGTCGGACGCCCAGTTTGGTTTTCGGAGAGGGCGTTCGACGATCGCGGCCCTGCTGCGCCTGAAGGCCGTGGTAGCGGAGGCCGTCACCGGCGGAGGAGTCCTGTTGGCGGTGTCCCTGGACATCGCCAACGCCTTCAACAGTCTGCCATTCAGCTGCATCAGGGAGGGGCTGAGGTATCACGGGGTGCCCGTGTACCTCAGGCGGCTGATGGCAGACTACTTGGAGGGGCGCAGCGTCCTCTACGTTGACCGAGTAGGGGACGTTGTGCGAACGCCCATGACGTGCGGTGTCCCACAGGGGTCGGTTCTGGGTCCGACCCTGTGGAACATCGGCTACGACTGGGCGTTGAGAGGAAGCCTCCCACCCGGGCTGGGCGTAATTTGCTACGCCGACGATACACTCGTCACAGCCCGGGGTGGGACGCTCGAGGAGGCGGCACGCCTGGCAACTCTCGGCACCGAGGAGATTGTCAGGCGGATCGAAGCGCTGGGGTTGAGGGTAGCCCTGGAAAAGACGGAGGCCCTTTTGTTCCATGGCCTCCGTACCGCCGGCGCTTCGATCACCGTGAATTCGGTCACCATCAGCATCCAGGCCCACATGAAGTACTTGGGCCTGGTGCTCGACGGGCATTTTTGGTTCCGGGAGCATCTCCATCGACTTGTTCCCCGGCTTGTCGGCGCAGCATCCGCCCTTTCGCGGCTGATGCCGAATGTGGGCGGACCCAGTGCTACGTGCCGACAGCTGTACGTGGGGTGATCCGGTCGATGGCCCTGTACGGCGCACCGGTGTGGGCGGGGTCCCTGACCGTCCGTCTTAGGGCCCTCCTGTGGCGACCACAGAGGGTCATGGCGATCAGGGCCATACGGGGTTACCGCACGGTGGCGACGGAGGCAGCGTGCCTCCTGGCCGGAACCCCCCCGTGGGACCTGGAGGCGGAGATGCTCGCCGACATTTATCGGCGGGTGTCGGAGACGCGCGCCCGCGGCGGCATGGTCTCCATCAATGAGATCACCGCCTGGCGGGTCGACGCCCGCCGAGAAGTAATTGCCCGTTGGGCAGTCCGCCTGGAGAGTCCTCGGTACGGTGTCAGGACTGTCGAGGCTCTCCGGCCGGTGCTGATGGAGTGGTTGGAGCGGACGCACGGGGTGCTTTCCTTCCGACTGGTGCAGGTGCTGACGGGGCACGGTTGCTTCGGGAAGTACCTGCACAAGATTGTCAGGAGGGAGAGCACACCGTCCTGCCACCACTGCAGTTGCGACGAGGACACGGCGCAGCACACGCTCGAGGAGTGTGCTGCATGGGAGATGGGATCACCGTGAACTCGTCGCAATTATCGGTGCCGACCTGGCGCTGCCGACCATCGCCAGGGAGATGCTCGTCAGCGTCAGGAACTGGGACGCGGTCGCCGCCTTCTGTGAGGCCGTAATCTCACGGAAGGAGGCGGCGGATCGTGTGCGAGTAGAGCTCCTATTCGGCGACACGTTCCGCCGCCGGCGACTCGGGCGGCGCAGGCGCGAGTATCTGCGCCTAATGCCGCCCTAGCCGAGGCCGCGGGTGATCGGACCGGGGAATTGTCCGTCACCCGCGGAGAGGCTGACCGCGCGACGGCGACCGACGTCCCAGTACGTCGATCATACGATACGGAATACCCTTTCGGATACCCGAAAGGGTATTCCGTCGGGCCGACCACTGACGACAAGTCACATCTGCTCCGGTGGTCGGCCCAACAACGAGGTGACGTGGGTACGGGTGGGTTATGGGCCCGCGCGCCGTCCTTTCATCGCCCCGGACGGATTGGACCGTGCGTGTGCTTACCATAGCCCACCCATAAAAAAAAATAAAAAAAAAAAGGATAGTTGTTATATGCACAATCCTTAAGTCGCCTTTTAAGACCACGCACGATATATAGTGATGGTGTTTATAGTGGAAATTGTATTCTTACTCCGTCACCACACGGTAACTCAATCGTATATCGCTGTTTAAATCGACACAATTTCCGCTAATTAAAAGCGTTCAAGTTTCAATTAATCTGTCTGTTGTTGTTATACTAATTTTAAACCACTGAATTTTTTCGGAATGTGAGATTTTCTTCCGAGATTCCAAAGACCGCTTTGTTTTTTTTTTATTACTCCATGCACACTATAAAAACGTCACTAAAGAATAAAAGGCTTGTATCTAGAAATAGAATGTAGCACGCAGATTGATTTAATGCTAAACGAACTTCGGGTTGAGAACCTTCAGCGCTCATCCACAGTCCGGGTTAAGCTGCAAAGCCATTTGCGGCTAAGGCCTCATTTACGGAGACGCGGAGCGTCGCGCGTGGCGTGGCGTCTCGCAGCGCGTCGGACGTTTTTATTGTTTACGTAGCGGCGGCACGTATCATCGCACGCGTAAACACAGACTTATAGCAATATGCGATGTTGTTTATAGAGACGCGAGGCGGGAAGAGTGGCAATGCCCGCCGCTGCGCCCGCGTCGTATTCTCAAGCGTGTAGCCGAGCACGCGGCGGGCACCGCTGCGGGGCACGCGGGGTTCTCAGCAGTGTGACTATTTGTGGCAGATTTCTGCCATTTGGGCAGATTTTGCACCAAAATTTTAGTTGTGGCAGATTAAGCTAACGAATTAAAAAAAGTGGCAGAATTTGGCAGATTTCTCGAAAATCATTATTATTTTTGATACGTATACATCCGCATATATTATTATTTCAATTTAGAATACTTATATTTTTGTATGTCTTATACATAAATATTTTTTTGCATTTAAATGATAGACAATGGGCAGGCCACTATTAACAAGCTTAGATATGACTTTATTGAGTTTAACTAAAATCATGTTTCAATTAAATTAATTTCTTTAATTGGCTATTTGTTATGAAGTCATTATTCTTAGAATTGGATGCGGTGTTGTATTTTGTTTACTATGTAATCAAAAGTTGTACTAGACATCCGTGTATAACCATGAAATACATCATAACCTCTTTCTCTTATTGACTTATAAAGAGTTGCATATTCCCCAAACTTCTCATGTTCTGCTGCTGTAAACACTGGGCCACTCCTTATAATAAATAATTCACTTTTTAATATACAATTTTCTTCTAAAAAAAAGTTAATCATATCATACTCCATTGCGACGGTGACTACGTCTGCGTTGCACGATTACCAAATGAGACTGGCAGAAGGTTCCGCCACAGGCATCGCTTCATCGAGAATCGCCGCTGCGTGCGCCGCCGCGATAAACGCCGCGTGGGACGTGACGGTGCCATCCGCGGGCTCGGCCGTAAAAAACGCTCCATTTCAAGCAAACGCGTGTAAAATCGCTCCTCCGTAAACACACTCATCCAACGCCCTACATTTGAATTTAGTGCGAGCCGCGCAGCCCATCGCGACGCGCAACGCGCCGCGTCTCCGTAAATGAGGCCTAACAGTTATAGTCGCACAAAAAAAAAGACAAAAAACAGCGGTCTGCTTTTTTTTAATGTTTTGTTTTTGCCACGCAAAGCAGACGAGAAAGCAATCGCAATTGGTGTAATAAATTTCCAAGGACATTGCTACTACCGAATTTGCTAGAGATACGTTAGGCATTTTTACAACTGCATTTGGTTAGGATAACCCTCACTGCACAAGAACCAAATAAATAGGAGACGGAAAATACCGAGACGCACTTTAGTTTGTTTATTATTGTACTAGCGATCCGCCCCCGCTTTGCGACAATTTCAGACGGTTTGCTCGGATTTTAAACATCCAATTACTAAGATATTATCGTACGCGACTACAGTCTATGAGGTTTCGGATTCGATTGCCGAACCGAGTAAAATTTTGTTTGGTTTATCTGAGAGGGAAAATAGTCTAAGGCCTTACTCCTTAAAAAGAGCTGGTAGTAAAATATTATCAATATTGGCCTAGCTATTTTGAAGATTAACCAGGAACAAACAGACACAAAATTTTTTAAACTGATATTTAGGCATAGGTATAATGCAAATAACCGTGTGAGCATGAAAAACCCTATTATTTCATAAATCAATGTTAGTCTGTTTAGTTTAAATCAATTAAATATTTATTACCCGGAATAAGAATACAATCGTCGGCACCCCTTACTGCTAGTAAGAATCGTAAAAAACTAAGGGTTCCACTAGGACTACGGATAGCACCTCTATTTTAAGAATTACAAGCATGATGACTGGCATATTATTCCCTCATTAACGTTGGATATCCTTATCCAAAATTATGTTTATGATAAGCTGAATGATATAGATAATAAAATTACTTACATTTGACAGGCAGTGTCCGTGGGCTCAACGGCGGTCTATCAATGTCATGGACACCATTCTCTTTAGTCAATCCATTATTATTGTAATTCTTAGCACTTTCCGCCCAGTCATGTATCCAAGTCTTATCCCCTTTACATCTATTCAAGCTCAAATATGATAGTTTTCCTACCACTTGCTCTGGAGTCATGTCAGATGAAACTCCACTGTCTTCTCTTAATGCCTTCTGCGCATTTTTCAATGCAGTACTTTCAAATGTTGCATTTTCCAACATTAATTTGTTATTTATTAAAGATACAGGCACAGAAGATTCTCTCGTCAAACGGTGTATATAATCTGTACGATCTATCTCAGATTTCGTCAAACTAAATCTACGTTTTACCGGCTCCAATTTCGGTAATTTATTTGAGCTTAGAACACCAGAAGTTGTAACAGATGTGAAGCTACCAATATCTAAATCATCATCATGTTTTGGTGGCGATTTAGCAAAAGTTTTTTCCGTAATTGTTTTTACTCTACTTTTAATTTTCTCTAAATAACTACGTGTAGATTTTATTTGCTTAGATGTTTGTGCTGCTAAATCACTTTCAGTTGGTGATTCATAACAGCATGAGATCTCAAGGACATTCTTATCTTTCGATATTTTTACCGGCGTATCAAATGTTTGATTTATTAACGCACTACGCAAACCTATTTCTCTTCTTGGTTCTTTTGTAATTACTTTCAAGGGATTCTTGAAATCAAACACTAATTCGGGATCTCTTTCTGTTGACCGTTTTTTTATAGTATCTTCAATAGCATCTATTAGTAAATCAGCACCAAAAGTCTTATCAATACTCATTCTAGCTTTCTGTTCTTCCGTATAATTATCACCTTCAATAGTATAGGTGCCTGTAGATGAGTGATTTGACTGTGTATCTATATCATCTTGAATATAAAATGGTTCTTTTGCAATACATTTCTTAAATAAGTCTGGTGTCTCAGATGTAGCTCTCCCTTTATGTATCAAGGGACTCCTGGGTAGTTCTGGTGTAGATAGACCATTGTCTGGTGTCAAAGCATCTAATTCTGGACTAGAAATATCTGTTAGCATCACAATTTCAGGACTCTGATTGATAATATCAGCTATAACTTGCTTATTAATGTTACCATAACTAGGTGTTCTATGTACTTCTCTTATATATGCACTATTTTTCAATGGCAGATTTAGAGCTTGACGAGATGTAAAATTTTCACTTCTAGACATAATATTATCTACAATAGGACTTTTGGACGTGCGTTTTGGCTGGAAAGAATCTATTATAGGGGATTTTGTATGTCTATTTGTTATTGGGCTTGTGATATGTGTAGCATTTTGTGCTAATGGACTGCTGCGGAGCTTAACAGAACTAGATAGACCGCTGTCTTCTTGATCAGAGGAAAAATATCCTTCAGAGTTGTACCCTTGAGCTTTACGAGGTAATTTGGCACTCATAGGAGGCCTTTGAGGAGTTGGGCTAGGCCGTGTAGTAGTTGCTGACATAGATTGGACTCGCTGATGACGTGCTTGCGATTTCTTCGCCAACTCTTCCAATCTACTATTGTTCACAGATTTTCCCTCACCAAAATCGATGGTAAAGGCCATTGGATGCACTTTCGGAGCACTGGCCTCCGACTTTTCAACCTGACCTGCCTCAACCTCATCATTTTTCAAGCTATGGCTGTCGGACGATGATTTTGATATTGTTCGATCCAGGGTCGTGTCCTGCCCGTCTGAAAGAGGGCTGGACACGTCTGCTTCAACACTGACACTCATGTTTTCAAGGTATCGCGTACGATAATGACATCATATTCACAATAAAACAACTCATAAGCAGACTGCACAGCACTAAAAGCACAAACTGACAAGAAAATCATAGACACAAAGCGTAAAATTATCATATGATAAAAGAATACTTTCAAAAAGTGGAACGAGAGCGCAAAAAAACTAAAATATTAAGAGCTCCGCCTACATTCGCGGACAATAATGAAACGCGAAGGGGTACGAAACTACAAAAACTCAAATATTGTCAGACGTGACAGGTGTTTATGACGTCCAACACGAAACTGGGATTGGTAATTGATTGTTTAGTAATTTGGTAACACTGCTGTTGTGCAAGGAGGAAGGATAGAAGATCAGTGACCTTACATGGAAAAATATAAATGTCACCCACGATTCTAAATATTAATATTTTTTTGGAAATTACTGAGATTTTATAATTGTATTTTAAAATATTCTTATAGAAGCAAAATATGTGACTGTACTGTCAAGTATAATTATTTCAACAAGTAGTATAATAATATGATTTTCTTTTTTAAACCTGAGCACACTGCTTTATAAAAATTTGTTATTGTCAACTGCAATACATTCTACGCAGAAAGAGTAATTGTTTGCAGAATTGGTCCCAATTGAAAGATATGCATTAATTTAAAATTTAAATAAGTAATTTTCTAATTAGTATAACTGAGTAAGAGATTTGTAATTATTATTATAAATCCTGTGGTTTACGATCATCCTTAAATTTATCCATACTATTTAACACACATTCTTTATCATCACGTGAGTAAGAATATGCAAGTTTCAACCAAAACATCTGCTCCTAAAACGAAACAGTATCAGTGAGGTGCTAAGTATGAACAACATCAATATCAGCTCTAAAAAAATCGATGTTTTATTTTAAGCATTCCATGCTTAAAATAAAATAAGATGTTTTATTTTAAGCATTCCATGCTTAAAATAAAACATCGATTTTTATAGAAATAGTTATCTTGTAAATTAATGTGTACGTAATTAATACCATAAAAATATTATGACAAATTCCTTGTATTTTTGTCGCACTCTGACTTTACATTATATATAATCATCTTACTATCTCAACCCATATAAATAAGTCTCACTGTTGGGCTGAGGCCTCTTCCACAATGGGAGGGCAATTGACCTACTATTTCATGCTGAACGGAGGTGTTAGAATAGGGTTTAATATTGAGTGTTCCTTCTCCTGTATCGATGTTGCCTGCATATGTCCCTTAATCACCGTCACGATTAATAGAGAGGGAGTAGTTTAATGTAATTTGCATGGAAACTTATTCAAGGTGACCAAAATCTGTAGCACCAAGCTGCAGAAATTTCAAAAGATTAACACTCAAGATTTTCAAGTAGGAATCACACATTTTAATACAAATGAGGAAGAAATAACTTAATTTGCTTTAGAAAATTTTATATCGATATGGGGATCATTGATTATATTTATTCAGAATCGATTATTCAAAAACTGCGATGAACTAACATCGATAATACCTAACAGAAGTTGACAATTCGCTATGAAACATGGCAGAGGCGGCGTTTTCCGATGATGGAAAATATTATTCTGCGATCACGCAAGATGGTAGATTAAGGATATGGGACACAGAAACTAACGTACTCAAACAGGAGTACACACCAGATTTACATTTAACCTCACCGCCTTCGTGTTTGCAATGGATATCCGTTTCACAATCATCTGTAAGTACCAACACGTGGTTCGTAGTATTTTAGTGGTTACTTGATCTCCCCGTGAGATTTCCACATTTTACACTTCTTTTATGTAAATCAAGCTCTGTTGCTGTTAAGAAATTTACTTATATCAGTGTTAGCAACAATAGAATTGGTTAAAACTTAGTACATATTCTTTATTCAGCTAATCATAACAGTAACTACGCCGTGTAACATTTGTGTTCATATTAGAAGTAGCCAATAGTTTAATTTCGTGTATCTCGTATACGTTTGTCATAGAAATTACTAAATTATGTAAATATAACCTAGATTTGTTGTATCACAACATTTTGAAATGGCCTGTCACAAATACGACCACTATAGCTGTTCTTCTATAAGGTACTTTTAGTTATAAAAGTCCTTATATGTCCCGATATTTTCATTCCAATGTTGAAAGAAAGAATAAGATAAACTTGTAAACTTATGACAATTTTAATACTCAATATTTTTAAGGTCAATTATGATAAAGTTCTATGTTACATTTATACTGTAACTGCTGAGAGAAGGGTTTTTAAATTAAATCTAAATAATAATAGTTTATTTCTCACTATACACTTTGTAGTAAACTATAACACTTAATTTAAAGTTACAAAAATTATTATGGTTCGCTGGTGGCTGTGGTAGGTAGAAAATCTACTTATAATACAGGTCGCCAGGGTATAAAAACAATAAATAGCTGAAGAACTAGTTGTTTGTAAGGTGGTTATAACTTTCATAATTAAAAATTGTGTTTATTGTTAAAAATTTTAAGTTATTTACAATAGCTAAATGTTTTTAGTTTTTAACCGTTTTTCTTCAAAAACATTCTCTATGTAGCCGTACAATAGCAGCTTAACTATATTGAAACCAAGAACATTTTTATAATTTCAAATAATGTACTCTATTAGTCAAGAGTACTTACTTCACGGTAAGCAACGACCTGGCTGTGCCCCTGGTATTGCAAAGGTCCATTTGCAGCAGTATCACTTACCATCAGGTGTGCTGCTTGCATGTTTGCCACCATCGGCAATAAAAAAAAAAACCTTCCTTATGCTGGTAGAATAATAATACAATTCACCACCAGGTGAACTGTATTCTTGCCTATGAGTATCGTAAAAGATAACTAATGGATTTAATATGCATATAACATCTATGCAAGAGAAGAAAACCTCAATAGAAAACTATATGCCAACATGTCTGATCAGCATGGTATATTAGATCAATTTCCCTCCCATTTTGGATGAGGTCTGAACCCAAAACTTGGACTAATATGGGCTGTGATGATGATGAAGACAAGAAATTCCTATTACAATAAATTTAATTATCTTTATATATTTCTTGTGTACGTGTGTATGGCACTCAACTCCTAAACGGCTGGACCAATGTTGATGGAATTTTTTGTATGTCTTCAAGGGGATTTGAGAATGGTTTAGATTCACAATTGAACTTGATAAGTGGTGCTGCTGTGGATTTCATTGAGAATTCCTTTTATTATATTTGAACAGAACAACATTACAGAAATAATTATGGTTGAAAAACATATTTAATTTTGCAGGCAACACCTCAAAAAGGATCAAAACGGAAAAGCATATCTGAAGAAGTTAATTGCATAGCGTTAGGTACGACTAGTGGAAAAATTTTAATATATTCTGTAGCACAAGCTAAAGTGGAAACTGTATTAACAAATAACACCAGTCAAGCAATCAGCACATTAGATTGGCAGAGAAAATATGGATTGTACAGTTGTAATAAAGATAATAATGTTTTCGAATGGGATTTAAACAATTCCTCAGTTAGATATAAGTATAATATTAATATTGATAATAAGAGTAAACATGGAAATAGTGTTAATGCAATCAAAATTGTACCACATAAGCAGGTGAGATAATTTTTAAGTTTACTATTTTAGATGACTTACTGATCTATAGTGGCTGAAAAAACTTAATTCACCAACACCAATTTTGCATGTGGGTGTCGTAAAATATGACATAGGGATATGCAGTAGAAACTTGATTCGGCTTTAAATCGACTTTAGACAATTCCACCGCCCGTTTTAGGTTGCTTAGAGATATCTCTTGACCGATGACTTGTTTTTACAATTCTCCAACTTGTTATTAATGACTCCCGCAGCAAAGGAATCGTGACCTTATTATTTCTTATCCAATTACCACAGAGGAGCTTGTGATAATATAATAATTGTTTTGTATGCGTTAAGTGACAATACCAGCTGGACCAGCAGCAATAGAATTTTTTGTGTGTTCAGCTGAACACACAGATTAATTTATCGCATACCACCTGGATTTATGAATGACTAACAACCCATCCTTGCTTCAGTTTCAGTTGCTTTACATGCATACTTCTCGTTTCCGTGAGAATACTTGGATAAAATATAGCCTAAGTTATTCTTTATATAGACAGCTACCTGGTAGTAAAATATTATCAAAATCAGTCCAGCCGTTTCAAGATTACTTAAAATAAACAGACAGATAAAAATTTTTTAAACCAGGTTTTAGGCATAGGTGTTTTTGTGCCTAAGTCATCATGCAAATTACTGTATCAGCATGAAAAAAGATATTTGACATTACAGACATTGCAATTTTATATATTTGTATAGATGTAGATAACAAGTGGACTCACGGGCTCTGCAATTTATTTCAAGAATATTCTTTTTTATTTCAACAGAAAAGTGCCTCTTGAGTCATCTAGTAAATACATAATATATATTCTTACAGAATACACCAGCAAAATACTTAGTAGCCGCTTCATACCAAATAAGAGTATGGCGTTTACATGACGGTGAGGCAACAGTTATAAAGAACTTGGGTCACAATGCGGCACCCACTGCATTACTGAGCATTACCTCTTTAAAAGATGTGTGCTGGCTTATTCAAGGATCACAGTGAGTTTTATTTTCTTTAGTAATGTTAGATGGAGCTCTGCTTAACCTTATTTTTTAAACAAAAGAGAGGAATAGAGACTTGCAGCTTTCCCATGGTTATTCAATATGCAACAGCTGTCCATGTGGTAACGGAGTAAGAATATACCACCTATCTTGCTCGTGGATGTCGTCTAAGACGACTGTGGGATATAATATGCATATAACATCTGTGCAAGAGAAGGAAAACTCGGAATGAAACCCTAAACCAACATGTCTGACTTGCATGGTATATCAAAGGTAGCTTAAATTCCCTCCTATTGTGGAGTAGGCCTGAGGCCACCAATGGAATGTATGTGGGCTGCGATGATGATACAGCTCAAGAAGAAAAGAAATACAGCACAGGATCGAGTTGCAATAGGATATAAGTCTTCTTAGTAATAGATGATGAGCGTAGTCTCTAAACCCTCAACTTACAATTCTTCACAGAATTTTGAATTATGATTTGACAGGTGTTTTGTCTCTGGACAAGGCATCTCCAGGACCGTTTAGTTTCAAATGCAATCAAACTAGTGTGGTCAATTTCTTCTTGCTTTCCCACAGAGGACTTCCTCCTCTATTAATATGCCTCTCAGACTCAAAGATTCGAGTCTACCAATGGGATCCATAACAGTTGAGAACATGAAAATGAGAATGTTATCAAGCACAAAATTTTTTGTCTGAAAAAGAATTAGATTAGATAATACTTTATTTGTACACCATATTACAAGAAAAGTTAAATAATAATTATAACCTAGAATGTACAAAGGGCGGCCTTATCGCTATAAGTGATCTCTTCCAGGCAACCTTAGGATGGATAATATAACAGAGAAGGGAGATGGTAGGTAATAAGTTGCTGGTGGTACTGAAAATCAATTCTAAATAACATTATGACTATGTAACTAATAAATATTATGTGTTAATATCTGTAACTCTAATACTGTGAAAATAAAACAATATAAATAATATTTTTCTTAAACTTCAGATTTCTTTCATTCCAGAAACGAGCGTCTTCTTTCCTTCTGGGACATTACTATAACAGAAGACCACATACCTCAACAAAATGGTGACGAAACACCTCATAAGAAACAGAGACGGAAATCCATTTCCAAATCTGTTGAGACAGTGGGGACCCCAACATATAATTTTGTATTGGAAGACGCACCCAGAATCATTGATGTGGACTTGCAGGAGGATAATGGAGCGACCAGGTTGAGGTTAGCAGCTACAACTAGAAGTGGAGTGGTGCATTATTATGGACTACTTCTGAATGGGTGAGTAACCGTAATTCTTATTAGTTACAGCTTTTTTTAGTTTAAAAACAAGGCAACACCTTTGAATATATGGGGTGTGCGAGAGAATGCAATCAGCTGAACCTGTTAAAAAAATTTAAAGAAAAATATCTAGTTTAAACCAATAATACTACAGCAATGGATGTAGCGACTTTTATGCCTGCATGTATAATGTTTATAATATGTAATATTTAAGGCAAAAACTCTTGGACACATATTTTTGAAATTACTATACAGAACGAATGCGTATTTGGGCCGAGATGATGATAACTATTTATATTTCTCAATTATTATTGCCAAAATTCGTTATATCGAGGTTGACCACTAAAAGTAGTTATAATGTTATATTAATAACTAGCAATTCGCCCTTGCTTTGTATCGATTTTAATTACCTTGCCCTCGCATTTTAAATCTCTAATAGCTCCTAAGATATTACATTACGCGACTGGTGTTCATGAGGCCTCGATTCCATTCACGCATCATGCAAAATTTAATAGGATTTTTCTGGAAGGAAAAATAGCCTAAGTTACTTTATATACATAGTTCTCTGGTAGTAAAATATCAAAGTTGATCCAGCCGTTTCGAAGATGATGAAAAATACCTATAATAATGACATTACAAATAGACACTTCAATTTTAGCGTAGTAATCCAAGTGGTGACGGAGTAATAATACAATTCACAACTCCTTCATATTCCATCTTAACATACACCATACCTACCATCACCATACCTTATGCCAACACGTTTCACCAGCGTGGTATAGTAGGTCAATTGCCCTTTTATGGGAGGCTCGAGCTAAACCGTGGGACATATAATAAGCTGAAATGAGGATGATGTTTCATAATAATAAAAGTATTTATAATGAGCATTACAAAAAATTCGTTAAATCGAGGCAATCGTTAAAGAAACGTTTTCCGTGTGGTCATAGAGTAAGAATACAATTCACAACAGCATTCTGAGCCGTGGGTGTGGTAACAGACGACTAAGGGATTATTGCAGGCAACATTACTGCAGAAGAAGGCAAACTCAAAATAGAACCCTATGTCAATTGAACTTAATAGTTTGGGGATTTTATTGCGTTTGTATTAGTGATGTAACGAAAATTCGCATTCGCATCGCGAATATTCGCATATGTTTCTGACATTCGCAATCGCATTCGCAAGGAACGATGCGAATGTTTGGCGAATATATTTGACAAACTAAAAGCAAATTATATATGTAATTGTGTAATGATATGATAATATTTATTATTTTTATTTACTCATAATATTTGAATAAAACAATATTATGGAACACTCAGGTTGGCAACTAAATTAGTAATACTGTCTCTCTTATTTTTGTCAGTCTAATATAAACTAATGAATGGGGAACCGGTTTTTTGTTCGGTTATACTGCGAAAACCACTGAACGATCAGAATAATATTTATACCATAAGATGCAGTATGTTTCGGAGCAAGATTTAGTATATTATGATATGTTGGTGAATACTTATCCGGAATTTTCTTTTTGTTTTTGACGTGACAACGTCTTATAATTCGATGGAGCCAGCTGCACACACGAAAAAACATGACGTATGCGGCGTTACCTCACTCTGAGGCGTTCCATTTAAGGCTTTTTTTTTGGGGTGGGCTGCGGCCGGCGCGCTTCCGCACCACTCTGTCCGGGGCGACAGAGGGGCACGCAACACCCGCAACCCACCCGAACACCACGTCGCCTTCGTCGTTGGGCCGACCACCGGAGCAGGGTTACTGTCATCAGTGGTCGGCCCGACGGAATACCCGGGGTACCCTCCCATCGACCGACGTCCCCCGCTCGGGGAGGACGTCGGTCTCTTTCCTCACGCGGTCGGCCTCTCGGTGACGGACTAACTCCCCGGTCACGTCACCCGCGGCCTCGGCTAGGGCGGCATGGGACGCAGGTAGTCGTGCCTGCGCCGCCCCAGTCGCTGGCGGCGGGTCGCTTCGTCGAGGCTATGCTCCTCGCGTTCGCGACCCGCCGCCTCCTTCTGCGAGATAACTGCCTCGCAGAAGGATGCGACCGCGTCCCAGTTTCTGATGCTGCCGAGCATCTCCCTAGCGATGGTCGGCAGCGTCAGGTCGGCACCGATGATTGCGACGAGTTCACGGCGCTGCTCTGCCCAAGCGGCACAGACCTCGAGCGTATGCTGCGCTGTGTCCTCGTCGCAATCGCAGTGGTGGCAGGACGGTGTTCTCTCCCTCCTAGCGACCCTGTACAGGTACTTGCCGAAGCATCTATGCCCTGTCAAGACCTGCACGAGTCGGAAGGAGAGCACACCGTGCCGCCGTTCCAACCACTGCACCAGCACCGGCCGGAAGGCCTCCACGGTCCAGACACCGTATCGAGGCCTCTCCAGCCGGTCTGCCCAACGGGCGATGACATCTCGGCGGGCGTCGACGCGCCAGGCGGTGAGCTCCCTTAAGGAAACAACACCGCTCTCCCCTCGCACTCCCGACACCCGCCGATACAATTCGGCGAGCACTGCCGCATGCCGCCTCCAATTCCATTTAAGGCTTACCATACAAAATATCTATCAAACAAATAAAATTAAAATTTTCTTTTAAAAATGAAACCATTCCATCAGTATTTTCTTATGACGTTGTCACGTTCAACTATCGTTAGTAAACCGACTTTACGGACAACTGATTTTTTGTGTGAATGAATTATGAATTTTGCCAATAAAAAAAGAACATGATTCTATATGAAAAAATTACATTATTTTTGTTAAATAATCATTAAACTTTTTTGACATACCATGCATTTAACACTCTCACCGTCACAAATTGTGAAATAACTCCACACTTCAGTAACATCTGCTTTACTCATGTTTGTAAATTTGACAAATACAATAATAATAATAAACTAATCTCAAATTACAACGAATATCTTCGAACGAATCTGATTAGTTTCATTCGTTCAACTTGTAACGCTTAACCTTTGCTATATTAACATGGCTGGTACGAAATGTTAAACCCGTATGATATTTTGCACGCACTCTTTTTGAAAGTCAACATTCATATATATTATATTCGCATATTCGCATTCGCGAATGTTGGAGATAAATATTCGCACTCACATTCGCATTCGCGAATGTCTCAATCCTAACATTCGTTACATCACTACTCCTTAAGACAGCTACCTGGTAGTAAAATATTATCAAAATCGGTCCAGTAGTTTTGAAGATTAACAGACAAACATTTTTTAAACTGGTTTTAGGCATAGGTGTCGTGCAATTAACCGTGTGAGCATGTAAAAAGCCCAGTATTTTGACATTACAAACAGACATTTCAATTTATTTATGTAGAAGTGTAATACTCGTGTAAACATCAGACATCATTATGATTAGTCTGGTTTAACAAGTCAATATACTACCTATCTTAGAGGAGGCTTCGTGCCCAGCAGTTGGACATATATGAACTAAAAATAAAAAAATACCAATGTCATTTCCAGGTCATCAACAAAGCCTATCAAGCCATCAGTCACAATCCAGGTGTCGACTGACGAAGCTCGGCCACTACCGCTGCAATGTTGCAGACTAACAGCTGCAGACCTACTCCTCGGTTACACAGATCCACCACTTCTGTTATTTGAAAGGGTGGTATGTATTACATTTTACTTACCATGAGAATGTACTGCTTACCATGAGCTTTCCGCGCGGTGATTGAGTAAGAATACTATTCACCACCCCCCTATCTTTCCCCATAGATGTCGTAAAAGACGACTAAAGGATATAACGCACAGATAGCGTAGTGCTTAAGATACCGACCTTCAATACTAGTGATAGGGTTCGAATCTCATGCAAGACATCACTTGTACAATCCACAAATTGTTGTTCTGAGTCTGGATGTAATTAGTAGGGACCGGATTATATGCAACATAAAAAGCTTGTTTTATGCATGAAATATGCACGAAAATTTACAGAATATGCAAAATTAAATGATAAATTTTAAGAACTCATTAAAAAAAGGTGAGTTGCCTTTTTTTTTCATTTTACTCTGTATAAAATTAGTAATAATTGTTCAAAAGGCAACAATAGATACAATAACACTACATGACATTAAAATTATTTGATAATTTTTCTTTAAGGTAAATAATCAAGTATTGTGCCAAATATTCACTGGTAAGGTTCTGTCTTCAACGTTATTAAATCGGGAATCCGACCAGTCACAGTTATTATTCAGTCGCCCTTATATTTTGTGACTATAAAATTTGGTCGTCATTCATCATTATCACATTTTAACGCATTTCGGAACCCAAGATAAGTACACTGCACTCGCGAAAATATTGTGAGTCTACTGATAATATGCATCATAGAGATCTAGATCTTAGGTAAAATTAGGGACACGAAAAAAGTATCGATGCTTTTAGGTATCGAGTACTTTTCTTTCGATACCGATACTTTTGTACTCGGTACTTTTACTCAATGAGTACTTTATGGCAGGTATCGTATCGAATAAATTGTAGAAATTATTCATGTTAAACTTGACCTTATAACTCATGTTTATGGTGACGCCATCTAGTTCAAACGTAATGAACCTTTTAAAACGTGACTCGAAATATTCACAAAGGGTCAAATTTATAAAAAAAAAGCTCATGACAACACAGATTCTAGGAAAAGTACTCATAGACTACAAGCCCATGGAAAAATTAACCTGTGAAATGAACCAACGTGAATAACGCTTAGAAGGCTGTTACTATATCATAAAATAACTCTGAGCGGTACAGGTGAGTACGTGAGTAAATGGAATTTCTCAGGTACAAGCGAGGAATTACGACTAATTGTTAATGTACGGCTTTTTTATAGTTTATAGATGATTAAAAATAAATGTCAAAAAACCTAGTGCCGTACTAAAGTGGTGGTGCCGGAAGTTAGTGCAAATTTTTAATTCGCCGACAATTGTAGAAGCAATATAGGTAATTTATTACTGTACGGCATTTGTGTAATTCTTTTTGTATACATATACAGACACTTTACCCATGAACGCCGTACATATTTTCAGTGCAAGGGTCGCTTATACAATTACCGGCGAATTAAAAATTTGCACTAACTTCCGGCACCACCACTTTAGTACGACACTAGGTTTTCCGACATTTATTTGTAATCATCTATAAGATATAAAAAAGCCGTACATTAATAATTAGTCGTAATTCCTCACTTGTACCTGAGAAATTTCGTTTACTCACGTACTCACCTGTACCGCTCAGAAATGACGGCATAGCGCTCGGAGTTATTTTATGATATAGTTACAGCCTTCTAAGCGTTATTCACATTGGTTCATGTCACAGGTTAATTTTTTCCATGGGCTTGTAGTCTATCAGTACTCGATACTTTGGAGTATTGATACTTTAATGAGTACGATACTTTTTCTTCGATACTACTCATGAGTACAGTATCAATACTTTCTGTTTGATATTGTGTCTCTACGTAAAATATGCTATTACCGCTGTAATTTTTTTTTTTTATTGCAAGCGGTGGCAAACGAGCAAACAGTACACCTGATAGTAAGTGTTGCTGCCGCTCATGGACCTTTACAGGGTCGCTGCCTACTGCGAAGAAAGTGAAGGGAGCGTGAATGCGTGCATTGAGGCTCGGTGATACCATGGGCACCACCAAAACCTACCACACACAAACACCCTCAGAAAGTTGGGCTTCCGGCTCTCTCGCTCACCGAACGAAGCGCAGTAACAAATTGCTACTACTCAGACGTCGAGTTTCTGCTCATTGTGGTACTACCCCGGACGGACCGGCCCGCGGCTGTAGACAGATAACTGTCAACAGTGTGGTCCTACCACTCTATTGGCTTAAATATGCAAATGCATATAATCCGATCTCTAGTGTCTGAAAGAAAGATACTGGTAGACTTATCATTTCAGCTCAAATACCCACTGCTGGGCTTGATCCTTCTTGGTAGAAGTGAAATTGATCTACTATAAACTGGTCAGATGGTTAAGGTTTTTGAGTTTTCCTTCTCTTGGATAGATTTTTTTAAACAACAACGCCCTGCACTAAGGTAATCCTTATATTGCAGGGACCTTACAAACACATACATTTTTAGAATTTACAAAATATTGTCCTGCGTTGGATTCGAACCGGAGACACTTGGCATTATACAGTCAAAAATTTTTTTTTTAATCTTTTCTCATTATCCACAGACACCAGACTTGAAATCAAAAACACAGATACTTATTCGTGAGACGAAAAAGAAGCAGAAACAAACAGACAATGTGAACAAGACCAGGTCCGATGAGTCCAAACAAGTCACATATGTGGAGCCGATGGGAGGAGTCGCCAGGAAACGAGCAACAACAGGCGACAAGGTTAGTATAACATCTTCCTTTTTCTACTAATATTATAAACGTGAAAGTGTTTTTTTGTTGCTCTTTTATGCAAAAACTACTGAATGGATTTTGATGAAACTCCACAATAATATAGCTTACATATCAGAATAACACATAGGCTATAATTTATCCCGATATTCCCACGGGAAGGGGGAGTATGTGGGTAAAACCGCAGGATGCTGCTAATATGCTATATTTATTCTATTCATCTAAGTTCAAATACATCCTACTGCTGGGTTCGACTCTCCATTGCAATAGGAGGGTAATTGACCTACTATACCATACTGGTCAAACCTGTTGAGTTAGGATTTTATATAGAAACTAGCAACCCGCCCTCGCTTTGCTTCGGTTATAGGTTATAGTCGTTTTACCCGCGTAGTTCCCGTTCCCGTGGGAATAACGGGATAAAATATAGCCTAGTTTACGCCCTGATATTATAGCTTTCCATTGGTGAAAGAATTTTTGAAATCGGTCCAGCCGTTTTGAAGATTACCCGGAACAAACAGACAGACAGGCAAAAATTTTTTAATTGCTATTTTAGGCATAGGTGTCGTGCAAATAACCGTATGAGCATGAAAAAAGCCTATTATTTTGACATTACAAACAGACACTCCAATTTTATTTATTGGTATAGATTTACTTCTATTGGGTGTTACAGGAATGTTACATAGTGAGCTTTTACGACACCTACGGATAAGTGGAATGTGGAATTGTATTCTTACTCTATCATCACATTCCATATGGGTTCCATCCAAACAATAGGGAATATGCATATTTTTTTTTTTACACCTTTCCACTAGTTTTTACATTACTAGAAATAAATATAACACATCTAAAATATAAACCATTACGCCAAAACAAATTTTTAAAAATCGCTATCATTTATGGGCGCTGTAAACGCGGCTACTTCAGCGCGCATATTCTGTGACGTCAAAGTACTCGACACTCCTACAAGTTGCTAGGGCTGTTGATATTTTTATACATTATCGTTTTTCGACATATCGATATTTTACAATGTATCAATATCGGGGTTTGATATATCGGAAAAATATCGATATATCGATGTTTTTATTATTATTACGATTATTAAATATATTATATCTTATATACCTTACAGCTTTTATTCTTCCGAGTTCAACAGATGTTAAATCTGAGTTAGACGCGTAATACGTTGTCATCATATACACGTCTATTTTAGGAAGATTATCTGACTACTTTGACGAAACCGGTTTCAGTCATTGTAATAAGTCAAAAGACTTATTCACAAAGATTAATACTTGAACACAGAAAACTAATAACTTCTTATAAAATAACTGGGTAACAATACAAAATAATCACTAGAAACGTACAAACAGCAACTTGATATCAGAAGGAGGGCTTTTGATAAAATATCGATATGTCGAAATATCGATACTTAATACTCAACTTTTTTTGGACGATATATCGATACTAAAAAGAAAGTATCGAGAGTCGATATTTATTTAAATAAATTTGGTGTTTTATCTTTTCTTGTAAAGTATTTATTCTACAAAATCACCGTACACTTAATCTACTGTAAAAGCAGTGGCATGAAACTGATGATCAGTTATCATTTACTCCTAGAATTTGATAAAAAAAAGCTCGGCACGGCAACCCCGCAATGAACGACGCTAAAGAGTGGTCATAATATCGAAATATGGATGTTTTTTTTCGTTATATCGAACTCCGATATTATTATATTTAAAAACTAGCAACCCGCCCTCGCTTCGCTTCGGTTATAGTCGTTTTACCCGCGTAGTTCCCGTTCCCGTGGGAATATGGGGATAAAATATAGCCTAGTTTACGCCCTGATATTATAGCTTTCCATTGGTGAAAGAATTTTTGAAATCGGTCCAGCCGTTTTGAAGATTACCCGGAACAAACAGACAGACAGACAAAAATTTTTTAATTGCTATTTTAGGCATAGGTGTCGTGCAAATAACCGTATGAGCATGAAAAAAGCCTATAATTTTGACATTACAAACAGACACTCCAATTTTATTTATTGGTATAGATATCGATATATCGAAAGACTATTTTTTTTTTTTTAAATATCGACAGCCCTAATCAGAAGATTCGGGAGGACTATGATGCACGTTTTGAACAACCAATGCGTTGCGTTATAGAAATTTTGCGCGCGAATCTCAAAAAAGGCACTTTTTGATAATTAAATTTAATCATTAAATAATGATAAAATTAAAAAATAATTGTATAGGTACGTTTTTTAAGCAATAAAGATTACAAATAAAAATAATTTGTTCATTTTGGAGTTTCGTGCATATTCCTTATTGTCAGTTCCTTAGTCCTGATTGTATAGAAAATTTTTAAAATGTTTTAGATCGAAGTACCAATGGAAGCGCGTTTAGCCAACCTGGCGTTGGATGTCAAGGAACGAGGCAAGTCAGCCGTCAGTCAGAACTTAACCAAGCTGCTAATGCAGGGATTACATTCTAAAGACAAAGGGTGAGCTTTGCTCTTCATCTTCGTACCATACTCTTTTTTTTACGGGCAGGCTAAAGCCTTTTCGACCATACTGCCATGTCTTACGTAATTTACAAATAATTTTCTGCACATATTATTTACCACTTCAGCATATTGATTAGCAGCTTCAGTCATCATCCGTCAGTAAGTTAAGTCGTTACCATTAATTGGGCGCTGAAAACCAAATTAAATTGAGAATTTTGGTAGAATATGAAAATACACGTAAACCACTCTTATATTACATTCATCACACTTCAGCACCTTAACTGTATTATATTACATAAAATATCAGCTAAATTATTCAATATAACACCATAATACACTAAAAAAATTAACATAATTCAAGAGTGTAACACTCAATACAGGGAGTTGGTACCCTCGGATATTGTGACAATTTTTCATTTAAACTTTAAGGGATAACTGAAAGTTTTGGAACAGAAACTCGTTGTGGCGAATGTTGTTAAAAAAAGCAGCAGCCAAATGCATACTGCCATGAGACTGTTGTGCCCATACTGTTTTAACACAATAATATTAATTTTATCACTGTAATGTGTCATTAAGGTATGATAATACTTATTATTTCGCATTAACTCCTAGATTATCGTTATCCCTCTGATTATGTTATAAGTTATAATAATATAAAATTATTTAGACTAGAAAGCCAACCCTAACACAAAATAATAAAGACGAGTAGTATGATGACTGATGACGCGTATATATTATTTTCAGTATAATTCTAACTGTCCTTCAAAAGGACGACTCTGCAGTTGCGTTACGTACAGTATCCAATTTGCCGGCCGACTACGTGCCGCTCTTGTTGGAACAGCTATCCGATATGGCCACTAAAAAGACCAGCCAGTGAGTATTGTATTTTTTATAACCTATTTTAATTTTGATAATCTCCATAAACATGAAAATAAAATTGAAGACTTGGCTGTATGGGCTTTTGACCCCTTCGCCTGTCCAGATGGACGAACAGAACAAAAAAAAAATTGATAATCTCTATAATACGAACCTATTGTTGCCAGTATCGAATGAATATATATTTTAAATTGTTTCTGTGACTATCCGTGTGGTCACCACACGGATAGTCACAGAAATAGATTAACAATTCATCACTCTATCTTGTCCGTGGATGTCTTAAAAGATGACTATGGAATATAATATGCATATAAGATCTATGCAAGAAAAGGCAAACTTGAAATAAAACCCTATACCAACACGTGTGTCCAGCATAGTATAGTAGGTCACTATCCCTCCTATTATGGAGGAGGCTCAAGCCCAACAGTGGGACGAGATGAGAGCCGAGATGATGATCATGTACTTGTGATTGTTTTTCAGTAAATCTAATTAAACTTGTCATCAAATTAGAGATTCTTTTGAGAATGTTTGAAAATGAAACCAATACTATTTCATATTCATCCCGCTTTAGCACTTACGCTACATTACATAAAATGGGAATAAAATTAGTCAATATAACAGCTATTTTGAAATGTAATTAAGTCTCGGAGTGTTCATACACTCCTAGTCGAGGCCACTGGTGACTACAATTTTTGTCTGTTTGTTCCGAGTATTCTTCGAAACAGCTGGACCAATATTGATAATATTTTACTACCTATATAAGGTAGCTGTCTATATAAGGTATAACCTTGGCTATATTTGATCGGTATTCACATAGGAACAGGGACTAAGAGGAAACCACAGGCATTTGCTAGTAATTTATTTAAAATAATGTTCATGATATTATATATTTTTTTTAATAAATTCCTTTTTTATAATATATTTCTTTATGTATTTTTCGTGAATAAGACGATAACGTCTTAAAAATCATCGATAAAAAATTCTTTTGTTTATTGCATAAATTTCATCTTTATAAAAAAAAAATTGTACAGGTGTGCAGCAGTATGTACCTGGTTATCGGCAGTAGTAAGATGTCACTCGGCGTTACTGCTGGCCACCATGGGCTCCAGGACATCAGATCACCTCACACAACTACTTGCTATATTTACACACAGGTAATAAACCATTTTCCATGTGGTGACGGAGTAGGAAAACATTCATCACACCAAATCTTACCCTTGGATGTCGTAAAAGACGACTATGGGATATAATACGCATATAACATCTGTGCAAGAGAAGGAAAACTCGAAATAAAACCATATACCAACCTGTCTGACCAGCATGGTATAGTAAAGTCAATTGCTTTCCTATTGTGGAGGAGGCTCGAGCCCAACAGTGCGATCTTTATGAGTTGAGATGACGAGTAACCATACATTTCCATGTGGTGAAGGAGTAAGAATACAATTCACCACCCCCTTACCTAGACCTGAGTGTTGTAAAAGATCGACAGCACAGATGGCGTAGTGTTTAAGATTCCGACCTACCGTCCCAGTGTCACGGGTTCGAATCCCACGCAGGACAACACTGTACGATCAACAAATTGTTGTTCTGAGTCTGGATGTAATTTATGTCCATTGAATTATATGTTTGTAAAGTCCACACAATACAAGGATTATTTCCTTAGTGCAGTGTGTTGTTTAAAAAAAAATAGTAAGGGATATAAACTGCATATAACTTTTAAAACATTATCAATTAGTAAACCCATCAGCTTTTGTATGGGGACAGAATAAGAATACACTGACCGTGGGTGTTGTAAAATACTATTTAAGAATATTATGCAGATGACATCATAGTTTTTTTTTATTGCAAACGGTAGCAAACTACACCTGATGATATGTGCTGCTGCAGCTCATGGACCTTCGTAAGGCTGCCTACCATGAAGAATGTGAAGGAAGTGTGAATGCATGCAATGAGGTTCGGTTAAACTAAAGGCATCACTAAAACTCACTACACGCAAACACACTCAGAAAGTTGGACTTCCGGCTCTTTCCCTTCCATCATGGAGGAGGCTCAAGCCCAACAGTGGGACTTATATTAGCTGAGATCATCACCAAGCGCATTTTATTTTAACAGGCAAGCAGATGGGTGGAGTATGATCTTAGACCTTGATTAAGGTTTCACAGTTGTTCATATATACAATTTTTATTTGCAGGAGGTCTCATCTATGTCAGCTGCTAAATCTGAAGGGTCGTCTTGATCTGACGATAGCACAACGCAGCAGTGACAATATACAGACAGAACAGGAGCCAGTATTGGATTATAATGGTGAGCAAACTGTCATAATCCAGCCTATCAATGTCTACTGCTGGACATACACCCCCCCCCTCGTGTGTAGGGATGTAAACGATACATCGATGTTATTTTCCACGATATTTTAACATCGATGATTTGCCTGACATCTGTTTGACATGTGTGGTCTATTTAACAGAGTAAATGGCTTACGTATGTACGTTTTCGTAATAACTGTTATTTTTAAACTCTGTTTCTAAATACGTAACATGCTGCAGTTAAGCTTGTAATAACTTTACTAAATAGAGAAATATATGTTAAATATAACTTTATTTCCTCATCTACCTTGTTCTAGAGACTCACCTATTCAATAATAATAATGTTACAGATAATAAACATAGCTTTTATTTTAAAATTAAAGTTGTTGCCACGATCGTTAAAAACCATCGATGTATCGAAACATCTATGTTTTTGGTTTCGATATTTGCATCCCTACTCGTGTGCCAAAGTGCGGTCTTGTGCCGCCTGCATTCGACGACGCGTAACAATTTTTACCAGGTAGTCAATCCACTTCGGGGAGGGGCGTCCTCGCCACTCAAGAACCTTTCTTCCCCAGCGGTTGTTGGTTCATTGAGCAATGTGTCCTGCCCATTGCCACGTCAGCGTACTAATTCTTCCTGCTATGTTGGTTGCACCCGTTCTTTTGCGGATTTTCGTATTTCGGATTCTATCTCGCAGAGAAATGGCGAGCATAGCCCGCTCCGTAGCACGTTACGGGCTTTATTCCTTTTGCCTGTATACAAACGGAACCCAGAAAGTCTACGTTACATATTCATTAAATTATCATATTTTTAACAGATACGTCATCAGATGAGGAAATGGAGGGTGAACCATACGCGTCGGACAGCGGCGCCTCATGGGGTGATGACAAGTTCGATAGCGAGCAGGACGCGCCGGACGACGACAGATCGGATGGAGATTGACATATAAATATATCGTTGACTTTTTATATGTTTGTTTTATTTTATAACACACATTTATGAACCAAAAAATTGATGACATGGTGAAATGTGTGCGGCCGCATAGCTATAAGGTTTTCATATATTCCGATACATCACGCGGTCAAACACGACAGGTATGTGACGCATATTGGTTGGAATTTGGATTTTGCCGCATGGTTGAACGTTTAAGACCACCAAAATATATTTAAAATTTTATGACAGTATATGATTGGTTCAACTTTCATAAAGATTGCTACTTTCGTTTCATAAATTCGCTGCTATGTGCCCATATGATGATCAGTTAACCCCTCATTTTTTTAGTAGTCTTTTGGTTTCGACAACGCCCGAAGCACCTGGTAGTTTTATATCTACCCTCACTACAAAATTAGGCCGGGGCCGCACTACGGTGAAACCGCGGCGATTTTTAACCGCGTCAATTTATGAAACAGGAAAACGAATACCAGCGGCCGCACTTGCGATTTTTACCCGCCACTGATTTTAAAACCGCGAAATGTTACAGTTGTCGCGGTAAAAAACCGTAGCAAAATTTGTAATCTATAAAACTAAAAGGGCGCACACGCACTATGTGTTAACCGCAGGCGGTTTTTTGGCAAGTATTCGGCTTCGGCCTACAGCCGCGAAGAATAGCTATTGTGTTGTTGTCTCGTTGCAATTAAATTAATTATATTTTGTATTCATGAAGTTGATAAGGTTTGTATCATGTATGGATGCACATTGTGCAAAATTTTTATTGAAGGCCGAGACCGCTCTATGGTTTTTGTCCGCGAGCGGTTAACCGCTGTAACCGCTCGAGACGCACGCACTACGATTTTAAACCGCAAAACCGCCCACGATTTGCACAGTTTAAAGATGGATTTCAAACGAGCAGTATGTATTGTTACTCGTCGGGTACTATGAAATAGAAAAAAAGACGTCAACGGAGATTTCGCAAATATTGGGTCCAATCGCTTACTAGCCGTAGATTTGAGAAAGGTTTTTTCCAGGAGAAATATAAAATTTTAAGAAAACATCCAGAGAAATTTTTCAACTACTATCGAATTCAGAAAGTAGCCAGTTCGATAAAAATTTGATGCATTGTACGTGCATACATGGATACAAACCTTACCACCTTAATGAATACAAAATATAATTATTTAATTGTAACGGGACGACAACACAACTATTCTTCGCAGCGGTAGGCGGAATACTAGCCAAAAAACCGCCTGCGGTTAACGTATAGTGCGCGTGCGCCCACTTAATTTTATAGATTACAAATTTTGCTACGGTTTTTTACCGCGACAATTTTGTAACATTTCGCGGTTTTTAAATCGGTAGCGGGTAAAAATCGTAAGTGCGGCCGCTGGTATTCGTTTTCCTGTTTCATAAACTCACGCGCTTAAAAATCGCCGCGGTTTCACCGTAGTGCGGCCTGAGCCGGCATTTAATTTTGCTTATATTAAATGTACAAAAAAAATGATTGTTTGGATTTAGTTCAAAGAATACAATAATTTTAAAGGATATGGTCAAAATGTTATTTCAAAAATAATTGAAATTGAATTAATAAAAAAGTTAAACTCCATAGTTTAATTTTTTTATTAATTCAATTACAATTATTTTCCTTTCATTCCATGATGAGCGCTCAAAGAGAGAACCGCGTATCTTTGTGTTCGCGTAAGTCGGGATATTACTGTACTTCCGAGAGCGCCATATATAAAGCAACTTTATTTGTCAATGATATAGATATAACTATAATTAAAAGAATTGTTGAAATTATAATTAAAATAAAACCTAATAATATAACTGCAAGACTAAAAATTCCAAATGAAACTTGTTTAGACCTAAAAGGGAATACTATATGGTTTAGCCAATGTGGTATATGTTAACTGCACGGATGGCATAGTGGATAAGATACCAACCTATCGCGCCAGTGTCACGGTTTCTAATCCCACGCAAAACAATATTATTCGTTCCACAAATTGTCCCGAGTCTGGATGTTCTTTTTATTGTCTATGGTGGCAAATGAGCAAGCAACACACCTGATGGTAACAATCACATGGACCTTTGCAATATCAGGTGCACAGTTAAGTCACGGTAATATTATCAATCAGTAATCCAACTTCATACAAACGGACGAAATGCGAGCTATACCTACGCGCCTCGATCTCGGCATGCAGACAGTCGCGACTGTGCTGCAGTGACGAACGAACGGTGTGTTGTTTTTTTAACAATAAATGCGCGAATTTTTCACTAAAATACATAATTATACACATATTTAATATGACAAGTAGGGTATATTGTGCTGTTTTTGATTGCGTGAATTCGTCAATAACGAATCCAGAGATAACTTTATTTTAGATTACCTGCAAACTCTGAAATCTTACCTATTATAAAATAATTTTACTTACTAGTAGGTAGGTACATAATGTGTGTCGTTTTAATTTCCTTTTATCTCCCGACAAAAAGTTGTCTGGATTAATAAATAAAGTGAATAAAGTGATTGACACGAGTGAAATAGGTAGTTATAGGCGGTTCATGAATCATGTTACGGTAGGTACGCTTGTGTTAAAACTCATATGTTTTGTTTTGTTAGTTTATATAATTCAAAGTAAAGACATGGTATTTTATTATTAATAATATTTTTAAATGGGACTAATCCCACCACTGTAACTCCTGTAAGCCAGGATCCACAATGGTCTCCGTATAAGACACTGAGGTTTGACCCTCAGGAAGTCCCGGGAATCGCTTTTAATTGTCTTGGGACCCGCAACAAATTTAATTAGAAAAGAAAACAGGAGGAGTTGGAAAGATTCCACTTCCCTCCTATGCAAAGCGGGAGACATGAAGCAAAGTTGGCTGATAAGCCAGTAAATAAGAGTTTGTACAATCTACGTGAAACGCAGCGGTACAGCACCACAGATTGGACAAAGCTTAATGGACCTATTTGTGAGCTTTAGGTTTGATTACAGTAATAGGTATGGCAAAAGCGCCTAAACGCACGTAAATTTTCTCGAGTTGCTACAAGATCCGAATAGTATACTACCCCAGACGTGACATGCATATTATCTAACATGACGTTCCGCTCGTTGCGCCAAAGAATGCACTCCCAAAGGATGTGATGAGCTGTTTGTTCAAAATAGGAGTTTGAGGTCGAACATTGACAAAATGGTGAATCTACTAGTGCAAAATAGAATAATTTACTTCTAAAATTCCCATGGCCTGTGAGGAATTGGGCTACATAGTGGTCAATTTCTAGCCAAGTTCTCTCCAAACGTTCACGAACAGATGGAAAGAATAGATATAGATGACGACCTTTTGTTGACGAATCCCATCTTGCCTGCCATTCGGTCAGGAGCTTATCGTTAACGACGGATTGCGGTGCAAAAAGTCTAGTAATTACGATCGCGTGGTAAAAGAAAATTGTTAGTCATGTTTTCCCTAGTGGAATAATACATGGACGCACGTTTTTGTATCTCTAAGTCGACCGGAAGTACACCTGCAAGTACTGGTAAGGCTTCGGTGCTAACTGTTCGGTATGCCTTACACAGAAATATTAGCGCTAATCGTTGACTCTGTAGTAACTTACGCCGAGCCGCGCCTATGGTAGTACGATCAGCCCAGGCCGGTGCACCATAACAGATACAGCCCAGATATGTGGCTGTATATATAATTTTAAGTGTGTTAAAACGAAGGCCCCAGGTGGAAGTTAAAATTCTGGTAAGCGCATAGAAATTTTGTTTGGCTTTTTCACCTACAGTTTTAATATGTTCAATGAACGAAAAATTTTTCTCTATGACCAGGCCGAGGTAACATACTGACTCCTTCTTTTTAACTACAGTGTTGTTAAATTTTATACGGGGGCTCGACTGTAAATTACCTTTCAGTAAAAGATGATACGTTTTGTGGGGGGCGAAAGTAAGTCGATTTTGTATGCCCCATTTTTGTATTGAGTTGAGACATATATCCGCCAATTTCTCCAGTCCGTCTCTAGTGTTTGACTGTATAAGTAGGAGACCGTCGTCAGCATAGCCAATCAATGAGCAGTTTTGCGGTAGAGGTAGCTCAAGAAGGTCATCAAACCCTAGATTCCACAAGTATGGGCTTAACACTGATCCTTGAGGACAGCCCAACGTCAGTGATTTAGACACGGCATGGTGACCGAGTTTCAGTGTGGTTGAACCTTGTAGAAAGTATGACTGTACGAGTTGGTAGATGTTCCTAAAGCATCCACGAGCCTTCAGTTTAAGAAGTAGCATCGGCCACCATGCGTTATCAAAAGCACCTGAGATATCTAGAAAAATACCTAGTATATATTTAAAATCTGATAGGGAAACAATTTTTCTAACGGCAATGACCGCGTCGACAGTCGATTTCCCCGGGGTAAATCCAAACTGACTACGATTGAATGTGGGGCCACCCGGTAACAAACGGGGAACAATCAGACGTTCTAAGAGTTTTCCTAGTGACGGCAGTAGAGTAATTGGTCGATATGACTTCGGGTCGTCTGGTGGCTTATCACTGTGTTTCGGTATTATACGTATAAACCCGCGACGCCATAGCCGAGGAAAGATGCCTTTCGCTATACAACGATTGAAAACTAGTAACATTGAGTAGGCTGACGTTCGACAAGCTTCTTTAATCATTTTATTAGAGATTTCATCTTCACTGGCTGCTTTGTTTAGAGGAAGGGCTTTTACGGTATTTAAAAGTTCAGTTAGAGAGGGAAAGTCAGACATAGGAGATAGAGGTGGCAAAGTGGCCCACGCTCTTATTTGCGTATGATGTTCGCTATCAGCTGTTACGTTATCGTCCGGTATTAAAGTATTTATTAGAGCTTCTGTGGTCTCCTCTACACCCGTGGTGTGTTTATTATCTATTTTGATATTTTGTATATAAGCTAGGTCAACTGATCGATTGGCTTTAAATTCGTGATATAATGGAGACCACGGGCCTTCATTTTCCAGTTTGTCTACTACCCTATTTAATAACGCATCTTTAGACCTTTCCACCGCAATCCGGTAGTAAGACCTTGCAGTTCTGAGTGCAAGTGAGGACTCATCAAACGTTACTCCCGTTACACATGACTTTTTAAGTTTGTTAAATTTTCTACGTGCTCTTCGAAAGCGTCTGCGAAGTTCGGCCAGTTTATTGTTCCACCAGTCGCACCTTCTGGTGTTAGGGATAGATATGCGACCTAGGGCTATATCAGCACAGTATATCATAGACTGTGACATTATCTCAGCGCTTTCTTCCGCGTTTAATTCTTCGCGAGTGAAATGCCCGGCACACGAGGAAAATAACGAACTAAAGAATTCCCAGTTTGCTCCCTTACTTTTATATCTATAATTGTAACTCTGACTGGGAGGATCTTGTATCAGTCTCGGTTTAAATTCGTACACGATCAGGCGGTGATCACTACACGACGCGTCTGGGAGGACGCGCCACCTATCCAAGCGGACGTCCGCGCTTGATAGCGTGACGTCAATAGAAGATTCGCCCAAAGGGCTGCAAAAAGTTGGTGGTGCATCAGGTGTATTATGGATGGACAGGTTCATCTCGGCGATGAAATCTTCTATCGCACACCGACGATCAGTATCGGTGTATCTAATCTTGCCATACCACAGAGTAGATGACGCGTTTACGTCAGCACTTACTATCGTTTTACGGCCCGTAAGAGACCGCAAGACATGACGGAGATGGTTTAAGTGTGAGGTGACAGGGTCTCAGTATTGAAAATAGCAGCTCACAACGTAAACCCTACAGGATGGGGATGTAACCTCCGCGACAGCACAGTGCGATGTCATTAGATTTTGTAACGATGTGACTGTAAATTTAGAATTTGATACATATATTCCGGCGCGTGCTTTGTTATCCAATTGCACAACCCTACTGCGCAAGCGAGCATTCTGGTATTGCTCTTGAATAAGTACTATGTCCAAATTATTTTCCATAACAAGACGGTCTAATTCTGATGTAGCCACCCTATCATTGTGAAGATTTAGCTGTCCTATGTTTAAGCTATCCATTTTTAATAGTTAGTGTTTAAGACTAGTTGTTCCAGCTTAAATTTGTAGGTGGGACAGTCCGACGCGCCGCAGGGGTGATCGTAAGGTTTCTTAAAACGCTTACAAGAGGCACATTTTGGTTTAAAATCAGGTGTTTCCTTATTTGTGCATGACTTTGTTATATGTCCTTCCGTACAGTGACCGCATGTGGGTGTTTTTTCATTGTAGTATTTAGCGACGTGACCATACTGTTGACAGTTCGCGCAACGTACAATTTCAAGGTCGTCATAAAAACGGCAGCTATAAAAACTTTTTCTATAAAAACTTTTTCTTTGGTGCTTAACAAATGGGTACGTACTTCTGGGTCGAGTTCTATGCCTATCCACTTGCGACCGTTCTGCAATTTTCGACTGCGAATAATTTTAGTGGCTTTAATAAAGTTGTCCTCTTTAATAGATATTTTGTCTTTAATATTTTGTCGATAGAGAGCGACTAGGAACGCATTGTCTTCCATAGAGATGGGGACGTCCTTAATTAGTAAGCGCGGTCGTCGACCTTTCGGTTTTTCTAGACGTAAACCCGCAGCCTTAAAGGCGTCTACAGATTCCAATTTTTTAATCTGCTTTTCGTTAGTGACTCGCAGAACTACACCTGCTTTCGCGGCCTTTTTAACGCCTACTATTTGAAAGCCATCGTCAACTGGCTTAATCGCGCTCAATAACGCTTTCTTTATGGCAGACGACGACGCGTAATCGGCTGAACGTTCAGCGGTCAGATAAGCGATAACGCAGGGAGCGCGTGACGTTCGCACCTCAACACTTGGCACAACCTTTGGTAGCTTAAGTTTTTCAGCGTAAGATAGTTTATGAATATTTGACGGCGGTTGGGTTTTAGTATGGCTTAATTCTAGCTCAATATTCGCTAATTTAGTCTCATTAGACGATGATTTCAAGGCTAAAAGAGATACAATGGTAGTAACACGTTGAGTGTAATCCATTATCGTTGTTTTGTTCGCGATGTTCATGCGAGAACGATCGTTGACGATATCGTTAATTTTCGATAAAAATAACGATGCCTCCGTGACGAGATCGCAATAGTCGGCCTGTCTAGCATCGCTAATATTAAGTGATGGAGAATTTTTTGCACTATTCTCCTGTTGAAGCCTAGTTTCGGGTGTAACGTAGGCAGGCGATGGCTGGGTATAGAGCGCACGCCTGCTGTTGGCAGCGGGAGGTGACCGCGGAGTCAGCTGACTGAGGCGAAAAACTTCTTCCCCGCGATCAGGGGGTTCAGTGTCCGTATAATATTTCGACATTTTATAATGAAATAAAAGTACTCAACGAATGTAAACAAAGTAACAATCAACGAACAAAAATTATTTTGTTCGTAAAGTGACTTGTCACTACCCACTATTTAATAAAAGTTAAAGACTTACCGATTTAAGCTGGATTTTAGAATAAATAAGCACAAATACTTATCGTAATGAACGTAAACACGCACTAAACACAATAAAACACAATTAGAAACAACGCACGAGCCGATAGTTAATCCTTAAAAGGACAAAAACTATTTTTATTATACGCGCTAACTGAATTCGCACTGCATCGAGCGGAGGGGAGGAGGGAACGTGGAACATTATTAATAATATATGTTTATTGTACTATGTGTATGAATAGTACTAGAAAAAAATAATTTGACCGTCTGTCTGTCACTAGATAATTAAAATTTATAGACCGATTTGTTATTTAAACATAAACATGTTTTTTTTTAATTAAAACTACCAATCAAAAATCAACACGCATTCTTATTGAACACTTCCTATTCAATTCACAAAGTATTTTATTGGTTAATATAAGAAAAATATATACAAAACTAAATGGAAACACAAAGTAGGCAAATGTAATTAAAATGCTGGAGGCGGGCAGCCCTATCACATGTTTACGTTTATGTATTTAATTCAAGGTTACGGCCGAGATACATTACTGGATAGATGACTATACTGTGGTTAAGTCGCTACCGTGACGAAAATGCTCTTCTTAAACCTCATTTGGAGGACATGTGATTTTTGCCCGTATGTTTGTAGTCCCTCGCAGTACAAGTATAATTTCCTTAATACTCCTGTCTTTTAAAATAAAAACATGTAAAGTAAGCTAATTTTACCTGTAATATCAGGTTAGTGTAGATTAAAAATTCAATATGTACTCGTCAAGAGTCCTCAACATGAATCATGGACATCGGAATCGAATTTAATAAAAAAAACATTGCAGTGGTGTTTAGCCAAATTTTAATTTTCTAATTAAAACACCACAAAGACACAAGTTTGCGCGTTCACTGCAAAGAATTAATTATTATATATATATTTATATTAATTAATAAAGAAATGTTCAAATATTATAGGCAATGGACGAAGGAATTAATAAAGATAGCACATGCCAACTTTATACACCGTACTGAGGCAGGTATACGGAGAGACCCAAAGACCTTTTGGAACTTTATTAAGACCCAGCGTTCCTCGCGAAACTTTTGTTCTGAATATGAGTACAATGGCAATATAATGTCTGGATTAGATGCTGCGAATGGTTTTGCAACATTTTTCAAATCTATGTTTTTAACAAATGTGCCCACTTTTTCAACAAATGTCCCAAAAAACTATGAAGATAGTAACTTGTGTTCTTCGCGCATTAGTATCGATCACATTAGCAAATCCGATTTATTGCAGGCAGTAAAACGCTTGAAGGTTCGATCTTCTATCGGACCCGATGGTATACCCGCCTATATTATAAAAGATTGTATTGGAGTACTACAAGTGCCTCTACTGCATATTTTGAATTTAGCCGTAAAAACAGCTACCTATCCCACGCTATGGAAAATTTCGCGTGTTACTCCGGTACACAAGGATGGTTTAAGGTCTAAAATAGTTAATTACAGGCCAATTGCCGTACTCTCAGCATTAGCCAAAGTGTTTGAGTACATTTTAAATCGACATATTACCATAAAGTTTAAACAACAATTTCATGAGTGTCAGCATGGGTTTAGAACGGGTAAGTCAACTACCACCAATTTAATAAACTTTGTTGACTATTGCGTTACCGAAATGGACCACAATAGGCAAGTGGACGCCGCATACTTTGATTTTAAAAAGCTTTCGACCGCGTACACAACAATGTACTATTACAAAATCTAGACGCTGTTGGATTCACTCCTAAACTTACAAAATTATTTGCTAGTTATTATACTAGTCGAATTCAATACGTGCAGCTAGGTAATTATCACTCTGACTCATATTTCACTCGCTCTGGTGTGAGTCAGGGCAGTGTCTTAGGCCCAACCCAGTTTTTAATCATGGTCAATGACTTGCCCAGTGTCATCTCTTCGGCACAATGTCTCGTGTTTGCAGATGAGTGCTCCGAGGAACTGTTTGACTTGGTACCACCGTCACCATTCTACCAACGTACCACTCGACATCGCAGCAGGGTTCATCCATTTCACCTGGAAACGTTATGGTCTTCAACTGTACGTTTCCAGCGATCATTTCTCCCACGTACGTGCAAGCTCTGGAATGAACTACCTGCTGCTGTGTTTCCCGAGCGCTATGACATGTCCTTCTTTAAACGAGGTTTAAGAAGAGTATTTCCTTCACGGTAGGCAGCGGCCTGGCTGTGCCCCTGGTATTGCAATGGTCCATGTGCAGCAGTTTCACTTACCATCAGGTGTGCTGCTTGCTCGTTTGCCACCGTTGGCAATAAAAAAAAAAAAAAAAAAATATGACCTAAAACTGTTTTTGGGCATAAATTGTACGAAAGACTGTGAAGCGCTTCAGCGGGACATCGATAGTGTTGTTGCTTGGGGTGCGCGCAATCACCTAGAGTTTAATACGGCCAAATGTAAAACCATAACGTTTACTCGTTCACGAGCTCCACGCACATACAATTACAAAATATCTGGTGTACCGCTGGAGCGGGTCACTCAAATCCGCGACCTAGGCGTTACACTAGACTCGTGTCTAACTTTTAACACGCATATCGCAAACATGTAAACAGAGCTATATGTCCCTAGGCTTTGTGATGAGACAATCATCCCTATTTCAAAGTAAGAGTACTATCATTGCGCTGTACTTTTCTTTCGTTCGTAGTATTTTGGAGTATAACTCCATAATCTGGGACCCACATGAGGTCAAGTACAGCGTGATGATTGAACGTGTACAACGTAAATTTTGCAGATTTTTATACAAAAAGTTATACGGTTATTATCCATATTTATATCCGTCCCTATTTGTATCCGGCGCGTTAGGTCTCGATACTCTCGCATTAAGACGTAAGTGTGCTATATTATTACTTATTATTTAATAATAAAATTGAAAATTCATATATATTATCGCATTGTTCGCTATTAGCACCAAACCAATACACACGGCTTCGTTCACGTCCCCTGTTCGCTCTACCACAGACAGGTGCGTACGTGTACTGCACAATACGCACCAACTAGTCAGGCTATTGCGTTGCTAAACTCACTGATTACTCACTATCCGCAAGTTGATATATTTTTCACCAAATTCGATCTATTCTTAAAATTTTGTTTGTATTTTTTATCTTTTAATTTTACTTTTAAATTATAAAAGTGTAATGGCGCTCTACACGTTTTGGGAGACTGTAAGTGTAGTAAGTAGTTGAATGATTAATAAATAAATAAATAAAAAGAAGGACCCATTTGTCATGGCGCCACAGTTCCAAGGAGTAACTCTCCCAATTTCTGAGAGTATTAGGATTCTCGGCGTCAAAATATCGAGCAAAGTCCAGTTTGGGAGTCATTTGGAGGACAAAGCCAAGCAAAAAGTTGGGCGTCCTGAACAGAGCCAGGCGGTACTTCACATCGAGACAGCGTCTTGTGCTATACAAAGCACAAGTTCGTCCTCATGTGGAGTACTGCTCACATCTCTGGGCAGGTGCGCCCAAATATCAGCTAGACCCAGTGCCGGATTAAAGCAGCGCGGGGCCTGTAGCAAATTCTGTCGAGGGGCCCCTGGTTTGCGTCAGGTTCTCAAGTTTAGTGTATTAAATAAAACAAAACTGTTAAGGCATTTAAGATATTTTACGCTCCTATCTAAATTGAAATTTTTTTAATTACAGTCACACAGACGTTGGAGCGCGAGGCCCCCCAATTCGCGGGGCCCGTAACATTTGCTACTCTTGCTATATGGCTAATCCGGCACTGGCTAGACCCACTTGACTCCCTGCAAAGACGGGCTGTTCGAATCGTCGGGGATCCCAATCTTACGGACAGATTGGAGTCGCTGGAGCAGCGGAGACTTTGGATCGCTCTGTGTACTCTACAGACTCTTTCACGGGGAGTGCTCCGAGGAACTGTTTGACTTGGTACCACCGTCACCATTCTACCAACGTACTACTCGACATCGTAGCAGGGTTCATCCATTTCACCTGGAAGCGTTATGGTCTTTAACTGTACGTTTCCAGCGATCATTTCTCCCACGTACGTGCAAGCTCTGGAATGAACTACCTGCTGCGGTGTTTCCCGAGCGCTATGACATGTCCTTCTTTAAACGAGGTTTAAGAAGAGTATTTCCTTCACGGTAGGCAGCGGCCTGGCTGTGCCCCTGGTATTGCAAAGGTCCATGTGCAGCAGTTTCACTTACCATCAGGTGTGCTGCTTGCTCGTTTGCCACCGTTGGCAATAAAAAAAAAAATTATGAATTTACCGTTTATTTATAATACACCGTGTTCACTATAGAAGCCACCGTTGCAATTGAGTTTCGTTGCTTATTTCATTTATTGCATGCATTTTTACAATAAATACCTACCGCGCGTATCTAAAGTCGCAATCAGCTGTGTGAAAGCGCGGGCCCTACTAAGCCGAGCGGACCTGACCATCTCTCGGGTTTTACACTGTGATGCCATAGCACGAAATCCCTAAAAAAGTTTCACTGCCATATTTATAGCCTTCTCCCTATGGAGAAGTGTATGTCCAACAGTGTACCTAGACAGGTTACCATGAGCTGTAAAGAGGAAGTTTTAATCAAACAAAGTCCAGTCCGTTCGCACCATCATATATTTCAATCAACACTTATAACAACATACATCGCGTATATCAAACTTACAAACTAATACTTTGAACTTACAAAACTAGCTTTAAACGTACTGGAAATTATATGAAATTCTTTACACTTGAATAAAAAAAAAAAACATTTTAAAAATAACATAGAATGTTATTACATAAATCACGGTCATATTTTGTTGGTAAGTTATATAGTTTCAAGGTTACGGAATCGGTTCCAGTGGCCTCACCAGGTTCTCCTCCAGATAGAAGACCGAACCCAAAAAAAATTCATGTTATCGGAATTTCTGCTGACAAAATACAATTACAACTTATATATATAAAATATAATCTATGCTTTCTTGGATGGAGGTCTGAAGATGCCCACGACGACCGCATGGTCTCTTTCGTAGGGCTCCAATGTCAATTGTTCTTGTGGTTTCAGTTTGTCCGCTTGTAATTTTTTAACTTCAGCAGCGAAGACTGCTTCGGGTTGTGCAGTTGAGTCAATACATGATGCCTGTTAAATAAATATTGGCGATTTTAAAATTGGGAAAAGTTTATTGGATGGAACACAATTGTAATATTATTAAATCAGTGAGAGAGTTCAATTTTATCAACATGAAATATTTAGTTCGTTTTTGTCATCATTGTAAATGGTTATATATAGTCTTAGAATAATAACTCATAGAAGGTAACTGCGCGCACAAAAAATAAAACATTTAAATTGGAGCCAGATGGCTCCCTACGCAGCGTTCCGTGTAGTAGTAGTGTACAGGGTCACTGCGTACGCAAAGAAACTCTGTTGTATAGTGGTGTGCGTCGTGTGTATGTGCATAATCTAGCTTCACGTTTTTGACCGCTTTAAATACCGACACTATCCTTCTATACGTTATTATTCTAAAGGTATAGTGATAATTACAAAATAGCATTAGCAATTTAAATACAGTGTTCATCTACCCCTCTTCCATGGGTACCGAAAAAATTTATTGAGGTATGTAGACTATTTTCTGTATGATGTCCAAGTAAGAATACAATTCACCTCCCCCTATGTTGCCTGTGGGCGTCATTCATACAAGACGACTAAAGGATTTAACACGCAGATAAGAATCATTACAGATGAAGAGACCAAACGGAACCCTTTGATTACCTAAATAAATATCTAATGAACAACCAAGGCAAAGACAGCTCAACTCGTAGAATATGAGAGGACTATAGAGATTCACCGTGTGGTGACGACGTATACAATTCAACCCTCCCCCCTCTTAGGGGTGACGTAAAAGACAACTAAGGGATATACATATAACGTCTATGCAAGAAATGGAAAATTTAAACAAAACCCTATACCACCATGTCTGGCCAGCATGGTATAGTAACGTCAATTTCTCTCCTATTGTGGAGGAGGTTCAAGCCCAACAGTGGGATGTATATGAGCTGTGATGATGATCGTTATTTAAATTGTAAGTCTTACCTTAATAGATATAACAAAGTGTCCACCATTCTTTAAGAAATGTTGTGCATTTAAACTGACTATTCTAGCTTGATCAGGCTGTGCCACATCGGCAAATATACAATCCACCATGCCCACTAACATTCTGTAAAACAAATTACATGTTTAATGAAGATATTCTTATATCCAATATTGCAAAAGATATCTGGTTTAAAATGTCAGAGAGAGAGTTCAAATGTTTTATCAACATGAAATATTTAGTATCATAGATATCATCATATAAATTACATAGTTATGATAATCACCGAATGATTTCTGATGTTTGCGCGAGTACACATTGTAAATAAAGAGAGAAAGAAGAAAGAGAAATAAAATATTACTCCTTTACGGGAGGGAAACATCACAAAAGCTTCAAACAGTGAGTACAATATAGATAAAATAATAGTAAAAACTATTTTACGGATTTTCTCGCGCTTGTATTTGATTCAATAACTAATGTCTGTAGCGGTCAGGTAAAAAATTCTGTAATACAATTTGTTGGACGTGAGACATCTAAACCTGGCTGTGACCATGAACGTTGTAATGTGTTTGAAATGCCGGGTAATTAAAAATCAAATACAAATGCTATAAGGGTCGTAAAAATAGTTTCATTCACAATATTTAGCTAATAGTCAACCTATAAAGCTACGATTTTCCGTGTGGTGACAGAGTAAGAATACAATTAACCATACTGTTTTGCTCATAGGTCTTGCAAAGGGTTACGAAGAGATTGTAATATGGAGATAACATCTATGCAAGAGAAGAACATACAGATCCCTGGGTATTACTACAGGAACTACGGGTTGCCATAGGAATACTGAATGTAGGAATAGTAGTAAAGAATAATTAAATAATTTACCTGTATTTTAATGGATGCCTTGCATCTTCAATAATAGGTATAATATTTGTCCTCTTCTTTGCAACGTTTATAAGATCTCTGCCCGATCTGTGTGAGAATTCTACTGCATATACTAAACCCTCCTGTTGATGTACAATAAACTAGTAAGTATAATGTTTAATCTATAGTTATTGATGTAAATAGTATGTTAAATCAGAAGTGGGTATGTGGACATAGTCTTCATGAATAGGTCTAGATTAGAGGGACCACAATCATCATTTTAAAAATTTTATGTAGCAATGTTGTAATATGCCAAGATTTCAAAATATACGCATATTATTTCTCAGTGATATGTAGTGCAGTGAGTGTTATCCTTGAATAACACAACAACAAAGTGTATTTTATTATTATTAGAGACTAAGAAAAGTGCCATTGGACACATTCTTTACTCTGCAAGTCTTAGCAAATTAAGTAAAATTTAAATTACTTATTAGCCTCATGGTTAGATTGTAATTATTATGAGGTAACCGTTAAGTAATATTATAATTAGAAAAAAAAAATCACAGGGAGGTTTTTTGTCGTTATGGAATATTTTCCAAGATTCTCCTTCCATATTGATGTTTGATACATAATTCTGGAAATGTTCCTATCATCATGAAAAAAAATACATAAATCTTTTAAAATTATTATTTTTATACACAAAAAGTCTCTTGTTTTTGTGTGAAGAATTTAAACGGTTTTCATTATCAAACTTTGTCAAATTATTTAGTATAGGTGAGAATATTTATAGAAAAACAAAAATCTTGCACATGAATTTACACAGCAGAAAATAAATGATTTCTCTCTTGCTCTCTCCACCCTACTTTATTTTTTCTGTTATTGTTTTTATCTTTTAATCGATGTATCAAAATCCTTTTGGCTTTGGTATTTGAAAAAATATTCTAGTAAGATCACTTTTGTTTGGAAATAAAAAATATAGTCTTCTGATACTTACAGGTCCTACAATATCAGAAACATGACTGACGGTGGTACCGCTAGCTGCTCCCAAGTATAAAACCCTGGATCCAGGTGGCATATGTATTGCATCCACCCCACCCATAATAGCTGCAGCAAGTTTAGACCGGAAAGGATTCCATACTCTATATTCAATCTTCTCTCCTTCAGTCTGAGGAACGATGACTAATTAGAATGGTTTACGAATGGGGGGTTTTTTGAATGTTATATTGGGGTAATCAGAAGTGGGTATGTGGACATAGTCTTCATGAATAGGTCTAGATTAGAGGGACCACAATCATCACAGAAATGTTATTTACTTTCTACTCAACTGATACAAATTACTAAGGCCAAATAATTTACATTTTGAAAGTTAAAGAGAAAAAATTATGATTGACATTTTATCTGTTACAGATACATCCTTATTAATATTATAAATGCGAAAGTAAGTTTGTTACGCTTTCACACTTAAACCACTTAACCGATTTCATAAATTTGTTCACCAATGAAAGCTATAATATCAGGAAGTAACATAGGCTATATTTTATTCAGATATTTCCACGGGAACGGGAAATACGCGGGTAAGGCGAGTGAAATCGAAGAGAGGGCGGGTTGCTAGTATTATATATTTAAAAGAACAATTCTTGTATATGTACGCTTATTTAAATTATATTAAAAACAGCTGTCCCTTTTTGGAAAAATGTGATTTAACATAAAAGTGAGCACTTTTAATAAACACAATTTCATAGTGCCAAGTTTCTCAGGCATAGATTGTTGGACACATATTTTTCAAATCACTATAACCCTTTTGTTTTATTGTTTTTTTTTTTTGTAATATAATGTATATTACTAATTGCGATCTATGACCGTTAAACTACAACATATTCGAACAGCTGTTCCATAAGCTGAGACAACCTGTATATTTATATCAAATTTAACTATTACTATTAAGCAATATAGAACATTTTGAATGGACAAACCTCGACAGATATTCTCTTCTCACCATAAACTTCTGATCCGGGCACTAAATTTTTTGTGACTAAAGCATCCTCTTTGCCTCGGGCAATAAACACTCCAGCATGTCTAAAAAGAGGTAAAATATATTAGAACATTCATATGTACACAATCACCAATAGTTTGAATATTTCTTTATCAGTAATATAGTTGACTTCAAGCATTTGCTTTCAGAAGAACGAAAGTTATATTTAATAACATCATATAAAATGTTAGTACTTTTTTATTGGTTCCCTCGGCTCATACATATCTGTCTGTCTGTCTGGGCTCGAACTTTACACAATAGGAAGGCAATTGACCTAGTTTGTTGGTCAGATGTATAGGATTTCATTTGAGTTTTCTTGCATAGATGTTATAGGCATATTATATCCCTTAGTAATATTTTATCACAACCGTGGGAACAAAAAGAGGATGGGGAGGTATATTCTTGCTGTCACCGCACGGAAAAGTACTTTCTATAGACTTCTGTAAATGAGACGAATTTCTTTTATACCAGTGCACTACAAACTCAGGTTAATAAGAAACCTCTATAAGTGAAGGAAGATTATAAGGGTCCCTTGAGCTCTCATTTATTCGGGTTCAATTACATTTTTATCATATGTGAATTGTTTTTGTAAACTCCCATTAATAAGATGGTTGTACTAGGAGGCTCTCAAGGATGTGAGGGAGCAAAATGTACTTTTTTTTTAATGCACAGATGGCATAGTAGTTAAAAATTAGCCAGTGTCACGGGTTCGAATCCCACACCGGAAAACACTTTGTGCGATCCACAAAGTGTTGCTCTGATTCTCAATGTCATGTGTAGTCTTTTTATAAAAAAAAATCTCATTGATAATAGTTTTAATAGAAGAGTAATGCTTCCTAATCCCTTAATAACTACTTAACTAACTTATAAGACACCTCTAGTATGGGTAAAGGACATATTATATGCTTAATCATTAGTTTAGTAAATAATTCAAGTTAATACAAACCTGTGTGGTTCAATAATGACTTGTTTGCCACCTTTAAAGCCGCCCCCGCCCCCTCTACCTCGCCCTCCACCTCCGCGTCCACGACCTTAGATCAAACGTCATAATGAAATACACGATAAAACATAATATGATCACCGTCTTATTTAGATAACATCAGAAGTGGGTATGTGGACATAGTCTTCATGAATAGGTCTAGATTAGAGGGACCACAATCATCACTTGTCAATTATATATTAGGGAACATACACTGTGACCAGTTCATTATTTGCCATATACTAAGAGTGGTCACTGTAAGGGGAAAAGATTGAAAATTGTAAAAAAATTCTTTAACCTTTGTAAATAAATAAGGTAGAATTAAAACAATCATCTTTAGTTCCAAGGGAGATAGTGTATTTGCTAGCATTTTTAAAATTTGGTTGACTCCTTCACTATACAATTGTTTGTTCAACTTATAAATAAACTACTGTAGAAAATGAGCCTCTTTCAAAATAAAATTATGATAAGGTTTTATTTTCATCACCGTCATCAGAGCTCAAATACGTCCCAGTGCTCAGATTCAAAACCCCAACACTGGCACGATAGGTCGGTATCTTAAACCCTACACCATCTGTGCAGTCGAACTTGTGCAACTTACCACCTCCACGGCCGCCGCCAAATCCTCTACCACCGCCTCCGCCTCCTCTTTTCTCAAACTTTCCACCCCCGCCTCCTCCGCGGCCACCACCAAAACCTCCTCTACCTCCGCCGCGACCACCTCCAAATCCTCCTCTACCTCCCCCGCGGCCGCCTCCACGACCACCATTGAATTCTGAAAATTTTCCATTGATATAAAACCAAAGCAGATATATAGGATTATACAATAACAAAAAACTTAGGGTCAGAAGTGGGTATGTGGACATAGTCTTCATGAATAGGTCTAGATTAGAGGGACCACAATCATCATTTTGTATTTGCAGAGAATTAAATCAACTCGTAGCTAAACTGTACAGCATGGGTCTCTTTTCAGGTTGATTTAGGACCATTATAAGCTATAACTAGAAAGAAAATTGGGAGTTGGAGCAATATTAAGTGAACATAATATTAATTACATAGTGTTACAGCCATAATATCAAATAATTCACGTCCCGTCCATGCTTACTAAAAATAAAACACGTGGTCAATAAACACCGTTTGAAAATAACGATGGAGGTTAATTATCATAGTAATTATTAACTTTCGAATACTGATAACAAAGAAAACCTTTTCGGTAAACATAAACTGGACTAAAACTAGTAAATGAACATTTAGTAAGCCATTTCTCGTTGCATAAAACTAACCTAAAATTTTTAGTCAATATTTTTTATTGTTTTACTTGATATATTTTCAGACTAGAAGAATGATAACTACGTTAATAATTAACTAATAGTTTTCACGAGTCATATTTAAAAAGCTGATCCAATTAATTATTAAAATAATACAACACGCGGGAACCACGCGCCGGCTGTAGTAACAATTTTAAGTACTAGAGACGTCAATAACTTACCTGGCTTGCCCATTTTAATTTCAACAATATATTAAATGGTACCCTGCTATTTAAAACTATAACAATTGTTATCTAAACACAAATATATATTGTAATTTCTTCATAAACGGCGCGGACCCATGACGCCCCGCAACCGCTCCCGGAAATGACACCATTTTTAATAAAGTATGAAGTTTGGGAGAGAGTTGCCAATGTCTTTAAAAATACCACACCAAGATTTTTTTTAAATCTACCTAAAACCTCTTTATTTATTATTTTATTATTCCTGAATTATATAATATTGCTGATATTAATAAATAATCGAGTGATGTTAAAATCTGTGAAAACATACATGAATTATTAACACTTATTTCGTATTATGATTTCAAAGCCAGTGTTTACCCTTTACAGTATCCGTCCGTGACCACGAATGCTATAAAGTGTTCGAAACTCCGTAAAAAATCCGTATAATAGTTTTATTTACAACTTATTTGGTATACTTAAGGAGATGGAGTAATTAGAAGGAATGTATAACTCACCATTAGACTATAATCAAAATATTTTTAAAAGCACATTATTTATAGGGCATTATATATTACAAATCAAATGTATATTTTATAAAGTCATTATAGTCACAGATGTCTACAATATTAAAAAATTGCTTTCAGTTAAGTGACCATCTTTTTCGTCTATAATAGTAGCAAAAAAGTACTTGTTGAAATAAAGAGCGATTTGTTTGTGTTTTGCTTTACTAACTTTTCATTATATAGTTCAACAAATCAGCGATTATCAACAAATTATTATTACTTTTAAATACTTGCGGTATATATATTTAGGTCGATAAGTAATTATTTTGTTGCTGTTAATAATAATAACCTAACCAACCCTCTGGGCCAGTTGTTATCTCGCTATGAGACTAACTCAAACCTCGGAGGAACATTTTATGGCTCTCTAAGTTCTTTTCGTATAAAAGAAAAAATATATCACAAGATTTATAGAAAAGCCAATAAACCGCAGAGCTGCTTGTGGCGTGCTGAATGTGAATGGCGACACTGCGGTCCTGAGTGCCTCAGAGAGTCGGCCAGGGCCTCCTATCCAGCTCGCCTTTGTTGGCTGGCTGAAGTGGAAACCGAAGAGTGCCCGTAGGATTCTCAACTCTGGCTTGCCTTAAACGGCTGGTCAGAGAGAGGTCGCCAGAGCTATATGCTCGGGGGTGGAAGTGTCATTTTCAAGGGCATAACTAAGGGGAAACTACTGCGGGTCTCTGTCTATCGGGGTTGCGATGGTGAAACCGGCGCCGCACCGCTCGACACCCCAAGCCACTTGCACCAATGTTGCCCCCCCTGTTGCTCGTATGGCCTGCGTGTCTGTGGCGACCGTTTAGGGGTGCCCATTCAGCGAGTGGGCGAGTCACCGTCTGCCAAAGTTCAAGACGTTTAAAGGTATTGAAGGCAGACGATAGTTTTTCAATCAATCGTTTTTAGTTTAGCCAGTCCATCAAACCTTCAACCCCATAAACAGTTATTAGATACCATCATCACACAATAGTTAACAACCTACCGTTGGCAGTCCACGAGTATTATGTGCAGACGTGGAGTATCATCGGTAAATGTCCTATCCCATTTTTGTTAGAGCGTTTAGATTTTGTAAACGCTAGCAGAAACAGTGTAGAAATAAATCAATTAAAAATATAGAATATAGTTTAATACGTTTTTGTACAAACGTAATAATAATTTAGATAGACTAGACACACCGACCGAATTCTTATACAATATTCAAAAATATAACTTTTTCTTATTTTTCTTTCTTTACTGCCAGCTTTACTTATAGGCATTTACATCAACCTACAAAGAGGTTGCATCTCAACAATTTTTACATTCAATTTCTCCAAAGGCCTCGCGTGTTGGATCCATATCCCCATGTAAGCCTTTCAAAGGACCGGGTATCTTCCCTTGGAAAATAGTCGTGAATCGGTGATACATGAAAATAATAATATCATTTATTTGCTGAATAGCTGTTTCGAAGACGAGTTGATATATTGTCTCATGTCAAATTTCCCTTCTATTGCATCGATTTTATCTGCATATCGTATATACGAAGTATATACTAACTCGTCTTTTACGCATAGGTGGGCACAGTTAAACCAAAAGTTAACTTCGTTAATCGTTAATTAGAATGTTAACTTCGATAATCGTTAAAGCGTTAAAGTTGCGAAACGCAAGTTAAAGTTAACCGTTAAAAGTTAACGATTTAAAACTTATTACTCGTACAATTAAAGAATGGGATTGAAAATGACGTCGCTACTGTTCTCCTCTCGCTCACACACTCCTGCTATCTATACTCACACACGCCGGTACGGACAACAACAGAAAATCCTTATGGTGACCGTTTTTTTATATTCGTAACAGTCTAGTTTCAGTTATTTGTGACATATTCTAAGTTTATTTGTAATTTTTGATTTTGGTTGTTAATATCAACAATATTAAATTATTAAAAATATTATGGCTGTTAAAAAGTTGTTAATTGTTATTATATTATTGAGGGATATAATATACACATAAAATCTGTGCAAGAGAAGGAAAACTTGAAATACTTGTCTGACCAGCATGGTACAGTAGGTGAACTTTCCTCCCATGGTGGAGGAGGCCCGAGTCCAACAGTGCGACGGATATGGGCTTTTTTTTAGGGTGGGCCATGGTCAGCGCACCCGCCGCCCGACTACGTCCGGGGCGACAGGGGCGTCGCGCGGCCCCATGACCCACCCGTGGCACATCGCCTTCGTCGTTAGGCCGACCACCGGTGCAGGGTGACTTGTCTTTAGTGGTCGGCCCGACGGCATACCTCAGTCGCGGGGTACCCTCTCCTCTCGACAACGTATATGAGCTGCGGTGATGATGATGATATTATTAAATGTTAGTTATTTCCTAATTTTGTTATTTTTTCATTGTCACATTGTGTGTTGACTATGGAGCATATGCTCCGAGCGAGTAATTATATATTATACTAGCAACCCGCCCTCATTTCGCTTCGGTTTTAGTAGTTTTACCCGCGTAGTTCCCGTTCCCGTGGGCATACCGGGATAAAATATAGCCTAGTTTACGCCCTGATATTATATCTTTCCATTGGTGAAAGAATTTTTGAAATCGGTCCTGCCGTTTTGAAGATTACCCGGAACAAACAGACAGACAGACAGACAAAAATTTTTTAATCTGTATTTTAGGCATAGGTGTCGTGCAAATAACCGTGTGAGCATGAAAAAAGCCTATTATTTTGACATTACAAACAGACACTCCAATTTTATTTATTGGTATAGACTATATTATAAAGATTCTGGTGAAATTGTGTATATTGTAATTAAGTATTTTGAGAAGGAGAAAAATCTAAGACGTTACCCCCATTACAATTTAGTAATGCAAGAGCGAGAATATATAGTAACAGGATTGAAAAAAAAAGATTTGACGCGTGCAGCCATAGCCTCGGTTACGGCTGAGGATTGATAGAAAGCACTCAATCATGTAAAAATATGTATTAGAAAATGAATGTTGGATAAGAGTAGCCACAAACGAAAAGGATATTGAGGATTTCATTATTACTATTGGACTGAAGAGCGAACAGCTTTTCCGTATGGTGACGGAGTAAGAATAAAATTCACCACTCCTTTTCTTACTGTGAATGTTGTAAAAAACGACTAAGGGATATAATATGCATATAACGTGTATGCAAGAGAAGGGAAACTCGAAATAAAACCCTACACCAACCCATCTCACCATCGTGGTACAGTAGCTCAATATCTTTCCTGTTACTGTGGAAGCTTGAGTCCAGTAGTGGGAGGTAAATGAACCAAAATAAACAGCGAAAGCGATAGCTGGAATTCTGATTATAATATTGAAGTTGATGGTGCCATGTCCGACATCGAAAAATGTCAGACAATTCCGGTGAAGGACCAAGTCACAGAACCTAGTTGTTATTTCAATGAACCTAATTATATACTTCATTGATTAAATAGTCTCTTAATTTTATAATATATTTATATTAAATATTCATGTACCTACTTCCGCATAGGTAATTTAATTAGATGACAATCTGCTAATAATAATATGTTTTAATATAATGTTATAGATATACATAGATTTATAAAGATCAAAAGTAATATATATCCCTATAACGTTACATTAAAATATGTTATTTCGGGTTGTCGTTATAGATCCTGTGTATGCTGACAGTACCTTCAAAATTGGCCGCCATTTATAATCCCATTCTTTATCTGTACGGGTAGTATATTGTTTTCGTGGCCGTGTGGTGACGTAGGAGTAAGAATACAATTCACCACTCCCTATCTGGACCGTGCATATCGTAAAAGACGACTACGAGGTTTAATATGCATATCACATCTGTGCAAGAGAAGGTAAGCTTGCAATAAAACCCTATACTAACATCTCTGACTAGCATGGTATAGTAGATCAATTTCCCTCCTATTGGGGAAGAGTCTTGAGCCCAGTAGTGGGACATGTACCGCTGAGACGACGACGACGACTGCTTTTAGGCTAAGAGAAATAGGTGAATTTTACAGCATTTAGCTGAATTATGTTGGCATGCATGTGCCCAAACTAGTTTGGAATACACCATGGCCGGTAGCCGCGATACCAAAAGATTCACTAATACTTTACGACGCTTTTTGACGTAATAACCAGGTGGAGGTGAGAACATATAACTTCTCATCATCATCATCATTTCAGCCTATTGCCGTCCACTGCTGGACGTAGGCCTCCCTCATGTTACACCACAATGTGCGGTCCTGTGCCGCCTGCATCCAACGACGCCAAGCAACTTTCACTAGGTCATCGGTCCACCTAGTTGGGGCGTCCTACACTCGAGAACCTTTCTTCCCCAGCGGTTGTCGATTCGTCGAGCGATGTGGCCTGCCCATTGCCACTTCAGCGTGTTAATTCTTCGTGCTATGTCGGTTACACTTGTTCTTCTGCGGATTTCTGTATTCCGGATTCTATCTCGCAGATACATATAACTTCTGCTACTATCATAATCTACAATAGAATAATTCACAGCAATTGAAGAAGGCTCGGGATCAGTTTCCTTTTTCGCGGGGCGCAGCGGGGAGCGGCTTAGTCTCGTTTAGCTAGATAGCCGTCTGGCGAGATGACGCCCGCCGTGACCTCATCGTCCGTTGGGCAGTCCAGTTGGAAAAGCCTCGGTACGGGGTTAGGACCTTTCGGTCCACGGTCGTGAAGAATGAGAGCACACCGTCCTGCCACCATTACGATTGCGACGAGGACACGACACAGTATACGCTTGAGGTGTGTGTCACGTGGACAGAGCAGTGTCTTGAACGCTAGGGCGGTGCTCGATGGATTCAAGAACTGGGACGCGGTCGCCGCCTTCTGTGTGGCAGTTATGTTACGGATAGAGAGGGTGGATCATGTGCGAGAGGAACTCCTCTAGGACGCGACCCGACATGGGCGACGCAGGTGTCGTGGAAATTACGAACTTGGCGCGTAATTCAAACAAACAAGATGACAGCATGTCAACAAACGACTAATGTAACGGAAGTTAACAAGAGCGTTAACATTTTTTGAAGTTAACTTAAAAGTTAAGCATGCCACTAAACGCACCTTTTGCGTTCATCATTTTTTAGTCCTATTAGTTATTGATAAAATAATAGAAAATGTCATAAAACTGAAACTATTACTCGCCCTTATTCCCTTGTTATAAAAAAATCGCCATAAAATAAAGAGGTGTTTGAGTTATGTCGCAAATAACCGAAAATAAGTCATTTGAATCCTTGTTAAAAAGTAAAACATAAATGAGTGACAAACCATGAGTGTTTTCACACGTAAAAATACGTAATAATGCCAGTGTTATTACAGGAATTTAAATGGTATATACATACGACTAAATGATAAGCATCATATTATTTAGTCGTTTTTTACGACACCCACGGCCAAGAGCAGGTGGGGAATTGTTATTCCTTCAGGAACGGAAGAAAGTATTTCATATATGAAATTGATTTGATCACCTTATGAAATTGCAAATGTACTTTGAAAACTAATTGAGATATTTTCTTAAAACCCGTCTCGAGGTTTAACTTTGAATAAATAAAAAGAAATCGAGTCGGATTATTATATTTGTAAACCCCTTCCTACATTTTATGAAGAAAATTGCATGTGACTTGGCTTTGTTCCTTTTGTCTGTCCAAATGAATTACCTAAATTAAAAAAAAATACCTACCAATTAGGAAAATTAAAAATATTTTTCTCTTCTAAGCGATGAACTTAAATATGAATTGTCAAAACTATCTGTGAAATAAAACAATATTTACATCGCACAATACAAATGAAACAACATTTAAAAAAAACACGTTTTTATTGCCGCGATATACATTTCGCATTATTTTAACCTACAAAATTCTTACCTAAAGGAATGTACAGACAATACATTAAAATTTGTGTCAAACACAAAATTTATATAACATCACCTACAATAAACAGTGTAACACATAAAATAACTTATTTATATAGAAACATGCGTTTTATTTTCAGTCTTAATTGTTTACGACCAATGGATTACGCAGAGGCAATCCTGTGGGCAATTCTAGCGATACTCTAATCAGCCCCGTTACTTTATAACCTAATGGGCTTCATTTATATCAAACTACATACGATATTGCTTCAATCTGTGAAATGGTACTGTGTAATTAAATATATATATATTTATTAATATATTTTTATTTTACCTATAATATGGTACAATTTAATCGATTAAAGCAAATTTCACAAGTAGTTGTTCTCATAAACTGCATTATTTACATGGAACACAATCTGGATTCAAATGCCGGATTATAAGGTCACTTTTTGCTTGCACATACTGTGTAGGTAAAGCAAACCGCAATATTAACACGGCCTTGCTGTTTAAAACTTTTCTTGTAATTATATTCATGACAGTTCAAATGCAATTTAAGCAGAATACGGATATTTTATGGCGTTACACTGTTTTAAATAACTTCGAGAACGCTCTATATTACATCCTGTGCATTCCTTACATCCCTGGTACTTCAATATTATTATTCGTTAAAAATTACATTTTATGTAAATACTTAACTAGATTTTACAACTAGAAAATGCTTTTGGATAAACGCTTAAAACACGATTCGTTCATTAAACATAATAAAATTTCGTTGTCGACGAAGCGGAGAAATATTAAATATAAAAAAAACATGGGACTGAAAGTAACAATAGTAATACCAAATCAAAAAATTAATCCTACCCGGGCTAAAAGCTCCTACTTTTTGTGGTTTACCCAACACAATATTCATCAAAATGGCAACATTACGATGTCATTTGGTTAGCAAGCATGGATGCTACATAGTAAAACTCGCTGTAAATAGTTAGATTCTAACTATTTAAAGCAATTCTAGTTGCTAAACCATCACCAATCTATAAACCGATCCCTAGATGCCTATTTATTTTAATGGTAGACTAAAAAATCGAGACTTTCGAGTTCGTATTAGTCTATGGTTAACAGTCCATAGATGTTTATTAATCTTGTCTTGGCTACCGTCAAGTATGTAATAATGAGATCATAGATTTGATCGATTTTTTTTTAACTACAAGCTTGCTTGACCTCTTATAATGAAGAAAATATTGCAGAAAATTTTATATATTGCTTCTTTCTGATCAGGTTTATTGCTCTTTTCTGATTTATGCCTATAAAAAATATAGATGGCGCCTTTTAAAAGATGCGGATCAGTGTTGCCAGATCAGTTTCTTATAAATCAATAGGTATTATAATTTATTATAAATTCAAAATTTATGTAAAGTAAATACGTCGACTATAGGCTGCTGATCTTCTCATTCTTCACTGATCAAGGGCCAGCATTGAACAAAATAGTATATTTAATAATTAAAATCAACATTGACAGACAAAACAAGCAAATCATTATCAATGTATAAATAGACACTTCCCAGGCATATTATCACAATATGAAAAAAGTATGACGTTGGTGGCAGTTGAGAAGACAACCCATATGATCAGGGAATGTCTTTAACCTATTACAGGCCCAGGGTAAATTAGGATAATGGAACCCCTATTTCCTAGTCAGATCACTATTTTGTCAGAATAAACAAAAACGCTGATAAAGAAGATTCTATATTTATTGTTATTTCTTTACACTAAATGAATAATCTTTATATACCTATTTCTTGTGTTCATGTGTATGTCACTAAACTCCTAAACGGCTGGACCGATGTTGATGAAATTTTTTGTGTGTCCAAGGGGATTTGAGAATGGTTTAGATTCACAATTGGACACGGTGGGTGGCGCTGCTGTGGATTTCAAGGAGTATGTCTATTATTTGATTTGAACACAACAATGTCTGTTGGGTCAGCTAGTATAAGAACCCCATAAAAGCAATTTTTTTTGGAAATAAATAGAGGTTATTATTTGGTGATCTGCTAGGAACTGGGGCACAGTGGCACATGCCCAAAGTGCTCCATGCAAAAGAAGGACCTTGCAAGTGAGGGTAAGTGGTAATAGACATAACATAATCATTTTTCAAACATTAAAATAATATACCTGAAAAGTGTCATTACAATAAAATTATTGATTAGAATATTACTATGCAAATCAACTTAAAATATTATATATATATTTAATATTATAAAACTAATACTATATCACATTCCATTCATCGTTCAACTTATACAATGATATTATTAAATTACGTGACATCTGAACATTGTCGATGCCAGTGTAACGATGGTCTAAAAACCTCTTATTGTCCCATAGGTTTCATTACAATTCCCCAAAGTATATATAACCCCATGATACTATGGAGTATTTCATCAGTTAATATTACCACTGTGAAGAAAGCTTAGACTCCAGAGGGGAGGGTTTTATGGACAAAAAGTGATTTGTTTCAATTTAAACATAAAATAATACCGCATCTAGCACATAATTTAAACAGTGTAGATAAAACAAATTTAATAAAAAAGAAAATACATTATCGTCGTCTTATTGGTAAAAAAATAGGCAACGAGGCATTTAAATTGGAGCCCGAAATAGCTCCCTTAGCCGGATCGTGACGTAGTGTACATGGTCACTGCGTACAAGGCACTTCTATTATATAGTAGTGTACGTGTGTAATCACTTGCATGCAAGTTGTATTTTTGGCTTCACTTTTTTTATCGCTTCAGTAGCGACACTATCCTTCTATACATTATCTAAGATAGAGGCACTGTTTAGTTTAATTCTTTTAATACTTTTTTATTTAAATGGTATGCGGAAATACAACACATATTTTAATACAAATCTCTTATGCACTTTTGACGTGACGTCTTATAGTTCTTATAAGTCTTATAATTCAATGACGCATGCGGCGTTACCTCGCTCTAAGGCGTTCCATTTAAGGCTTGATCCATACAAAATATCTATCAAACAAATAAAATTAAAATTTTCTTTTGAAAAATGAAACCATTCCATCAGTATTTTCTTATGACATTGTCACGTTCAACTATCGTCAGTAAACCGACTTTACAGACAACCGATTTTTCACTAAGGGCACCCTTGCATATAGAGGGATGGACGACCATTTATCTCGGATACAAATGAGCGTCAATTTCTTTACCAATAAACCGACGTTATATTCATTTTTACATATTTAAATTTTGGTATTTACAGATTGACAGTCACTCGCGTTTTTACATGCTACAGTAGCAAAACATATCACATTACACGCTATATCAGTAGATATAATTAATGTTAAAGATACATATGTATTTTCTAACAACTCGCATACATGAAAATATTTTTAATGTTCGAGCAAATTAAATAAGCATAATAAAAATAAATGATAATCACGTTACATTTAAATGGATCGTGATAATAAGGCATATGTAACGTGAATTCATGAAATATTGGACGATTTAAAATTATTAACTAGGTAGAGTCGATCTTTGTTTTTGGATTTGTTTTTTTTTTATTATTATTAATATTGTCAACCCAGGAGTTGCATATTTACGCGCCGTGATCTCTCATACTTTTCTTTCGATTCTCCAGGCTATTGGTCGTTATGTATAAGGGTTGGCAAGCTTCGGACTGTTGCTGCATCTCTATTGTTTTAATAAAGTCCTCAGAAAAAAGCACCACTGACCATCAGTTTGAGGTTCAGTACCAAGTGACCAGCGAAACGAAGATCACGTGTATGGGAAGCTTACTCAGATCAGAAATTATATGATCTACCGAAACTGTTGGTTCTCAAGTATGACGTCACAGTATTACAAGATAGTCCTTGAAAACTCTTTTAGACTACCGCCACCTAAATATTAGGTAACATCTAACACGATATAAATGACACAAGATATGGAACTTATAATGCTATAGGTTGCCTAAACATTTAGGTGGATGTCATTAATGAAAATCGTCCAATGTAAAGCAGCGATGACGTCATACACGACGCCATGACAGTTCAGTTTATATTGGCGCGAATTCGTGTAAAAAACCAAATAATGTATGTCCCAATAGATTTAATATTGGGTTGACATTATTTTTACAATTATATTTAATTTAACTATTGTTCGGCTCAGGACTGGGTGGTTCTGTTTTGATGATCATATTCTGTGGTAGTTCTGGTGACGGTTTGGAACGTTCAAGGTTATACATCTGAAAATAAAATATTAAAACAGATTAACGAAGATAACATTTTTATAGGAAGACTTATGCAATGTAGAAGAAAGATATTTCTTTTAATGATTTCATCACTCTCAAGACATTGCCTTTAAGGACTTCATAATCATCTCATCAGTTCAGCTCATAGCTACCTCTACTGTAAGAGAGAAATTGACCACGTTTTCACGATTATGAGATATAATATGCACATAACATCTGTGCAAGAGAAGGAAAACTCGAAATGCAACCCTATACCGACATGTCTAACCAGCATGGTATAGTAGGTCAAATTTCCTCTCATTGTGCAGGAGGCCCGAGCCCAACAGTGGGACATATGTGGGCTGCGATGATGATGATGAATTTTCCGTCTATAAGAAGGTGGATCGAGTCCAGTAGTGGGACAGATGTGAACTAAAATGAATCCTTTCCTAATTGAACTCTTTTTTTAAGCTGATCAACGAGCAAGCAGCACAACTGATGGTAAGTAATACTGGCGCTCATGGTCCTTTGCAATGCCAAGGGCATAGCTAAGTCGCCCATGTAAAAGGTGCTCTCCTTGAACCTCGTTTAAAGAAGGACATGTCATAGAGTTTGGGTAACACAGTAGTAGGTAGTTAATTCCAGCCATGCCTAAACTCTTAAAAAGGTCTTTCCTATAGTATAATCCATCCATTCATCAGCTTACAGATGCTCATTGCTGGACATAGGCCTCGGGAATTTCACTCGGAACGGTTCTGCGCCACTTGCATCCAACGGTTCCCTGCGACTTTGAAAATGTCGCCAGTCCACCTAGTTGAGGGTCGTCCTGCGCTGCGTCGTGTGGTTCGTGGTCGCCATTCGAGAACCTTTCTTCCCCAAAGGTTGTCGGTTCGACGAGCTATGTGGCCTGCCTATTGCCATTTCACCGTGCTAATTCTGCGGGCTAGGTCGCTTACACCCTTTCTTCTACGGATTTTCGTTTTCCGGATCTTATCACGTAGAGAAATACCGAGCATAGACCTCTCCATAGCACGTTGAGCGACATTGAGCATTTTCATGAGGCTGACATTTATAGACCAAGTTTCAGTGTCGTAAGTCATCGCTAGCAACACACACTAGAAGAATAGAAGTAAAATTACCTTCATGAACATAGGAGTTGAGAGCTGTGTAACACTGGTGGCGTTACTGAAGGAATCCTCGTCACATATCGCCTCTGGTACCTTCATCTTTGGCAACCGTTTCTTGGGTGTCACGTGGAGATCTTCATCAGAGTCAGATGGCGGTGGTCGGATCTAGAAGATGATAGATCACATATGCTTTAGAATCTATGCATCAGTTTTCTGTATCTAGGTTTAGAGATAGATCTCCCCAAGGTATTTTGTCATAATTGTCACAATTGGTAAATCAGTTGGTGACCGCATTAGTTGTTATAATTTTTTTTCTGACACAAAAGTACTTAGGGACTAAATTCTACAGTATTACTTTTCACTCACAAATTGGTTATTATAGTCTAGCAAGTCAAATTTTATTTAGTTATATAGTATAATAGCAAATGCTTACCTTTCTCGGACGTCCTGGACCTCTCTTTTTGATTGGTTGTGGCAGTGGACAAGGTGATTGAGCCTGAAATAATAATTATTTAATTAAACACCAAATATTAAATAATTTTAATACCTTGGGATGACGGAGTAAGACAATTCATCACCCCCTTTCTTGTCTGTGGGTGTCGTAAAAGACGCCTAAGGGATGTGGTATACATATGTCATCTAGGCAAGAGAAGGAAAACTCGAAATAAAATCTAATACCAACACGTCTGACTAGCGTGGTATAGTAGATAAATTTCCCTCCCATTGTGAAGGAGGCTCGAGCCATATTGATACCATGCTGGTCAGATATGTTGATATGTAGAAGGTTTTATTTCGAGTTGTCCTTCTCTCGCATGGATGTTACATGCATATTATATCCCTTAGTCGTCTTTTGCAACACCCACGGGGAAGGGAGTGGTGAATTGTATTCTTACTCCGTCACCACACGGAGAATATTCGATTATCATTGAAGAGTTTCTATCCCTCATTACGAAAAAAAACATAAGGAATAAGAGGAACTCACCCGCCGTTTCCTCATCGGTCTACTTCCATCAGCAGACCGCGTGGTCATAGATAACTTGGTATCTTGAGTCTTCTGTAAACCAGGTACATCAGTCTCCTCTTTACCTAAAATTCCACTCATTCGATCCTTGAAAAACTTATCCTCGGCGACCTTCAATGCTTCGAAACACTTATGACCTTGGAGAGCGTACCTTATGATCTTCAAAACCTCAATCCTGCACAACAATCTAGTATCATCGTCCATTTTTTTTAAAAAAGGTATTAAAGAATTCATAAACAGCTTATCATCATCGAAGTTATCATCAGGTAATATGGAATTGGCATCAATTTTGATCTCCAAAGAGTTGGGTGTGTCGAGACAATTCGCTTGGTTGCATTTGTCCAATGTTAATTTCTCTTCTGGTTTCACTTTGAGGTCTAAAGGTTTCTGTCTTATTTTATTAAGTATTGGTAGGGGGAAGTCTTCTGGGGTTTGATGCTGTGGTGAGCTTGACAGTTCAGAGAACGACTCGTATTTGTCTTGAGAGTAACGTGGTTTCCTGTAAGGAAAAAATTGAGATATGAGAATACTTTGAACACTGTTATTGTATATGCTACATTTAGAGTTTTTCGTCGAACTAAGATAATACTATCTGATGCCGGCTGGTTAATAATTACATTGCCAGGGAGGCTTGACGTCATTCAATAAAACTACTATGGCAATGACAGTAACCTCAAGTAATTGCAATACGAGCAGATGACTTTCCGTGTGGTGATGGAGTAAGAATACTATTCTTCACTCCCTATCCTGCCCGTGGATGTCGTAAAAGACGACTAAGGGATATAATATGCATATAAAATCTATGCCAGAGCAGGAAGTTTCGAGATAAACTTTTACAAACATATCTGTCTAGCATGGTATAGTAGGTCGACTTTCCTCCTAGACGTCCTACTCCGTCCCACTGCTGTAATCAACCCTGCTCCCCAAGGTCGATCACAGCAGTGGAACATGTATGAACTGAGACGATAGACGACCATGATGATTACAGGCTTCAGGTACGCTTTCCCAACGTCCTTGTGGGGGGATGTCGAGAGGAGAGGGTACCCCGCAACCGGAGTATTCTGTCTGGCCGACCACTGACGACAAGAAACTTTGGTCCGGTGGTCGGCCCAACGACGAAGGCGACGTGCCACGGTGGGTCATAGGGCCGCGCGCCGCCCCTCTGTCGCCCCGGACGCCGGGTGCGCTGTCCATGGCATAACCCAAAAAAAAACAGGTACGCTTTGGAAATAAATTGCCTTTATAATTTTTTATAATTTTCTCCTGTCCGGTCTTTCTTATCCGGGGTGTCACAGAAGACGACTAATGGATATTATATGCAATTAACGTCTATGAGAAAGAAAGAAAACCCCATATCAAGACGTCTAACCTAATCAAATCAAATCATTCATTCTGCATTAGCCCCTTTTTTTTTGTGGGTGGGCTGCGGTCGGCGCGCCTCCGCACCACTCCATCCGGGGCGACAGAGGGGCTTAAGCACGCAACTCCCGCAACCCACCCGAAAACCACGTCGCCTTCGTCGTTGGGCCGACCACCGGAGCAGGGTTACTTGACATCAGTGGTCGGCCCGACGGAATACCTCCTTTATTGGGGTACCCTCCCATCGACCGACGTCCCCCCCTCGGGGAGGACGTCGGTTGCATAAGCCCCTTAAGGTCACTTACATATTGTCAAATTTATACATCGTTTGAACACAATACAATAATCTACCACCGGATCGGGACGCGGCCACAAGCTGAGAAGATCCGGCAAGAAATTCAGCGAGCTGTAATTTTTTTGAAATCTTTTAAATATGTATAATTTTATACTTCGTACAACATATGGTATTAGCTCCAGTGTGATGCCCTTCGAAATTGTATACATGTATAAATTTTCAAAACTTAGTACAAAATTAAAAAAAAAGATTAAAGAAGAGACATAAAGAAAATATGGCTGGACCAGATCCCACAAGCGGCACCCGATCACGAGTTAACTACTAGAGCAGCCATCACTGTGGCAGGGGGTCACAGAAGTTACATACATAGTCCGTTGATGAGAAAAAGGGCGATGAAAATGGCCATAACGCTCTATTGGTGCCCTTTGAGTACGTAAATCTTAAAAATGAAGAACCTAAATTGAATGTGTGTTAGTGGAGCTCACATATTTATTCTCAGGCGTGTAAATTTCTCACGAACATTAAAAATATCATTGTTTATGAAATTATGTATAAGACCTAATTTTACACATTTCTATAATGCGTGATATAAATCAAGAACATGAGCGTCGTTCTGTACAATCTGAGGCGTCTATTGTCTTCATCATTCATCATCGTCTCAGCTCATATACGTCCCACTGCTGGGCTCAAACCTCCTCCACAATAGGTGGGAAATTTCCCGTATTATACCATGCTCATCGGTGTGGTGACGGAGTTAGAATACAATTCACCACCCCCCTCTATTGCCTGTGGATGTCGTAAAATACGACTTGGGGATATATAAGAGTGGTAGGACCACACTGTTGACAACGGGTTGAGAGCCCTCAGCACTCACCCACCAGTCCGGGTACAGTTGTCATAGCCATCTAAGGCTAACAACTAAGTCACACAAAAAAAAAAACACTGTTGACAGTTATCTGTCTACAGCCGCGGGCCGGGAGGGCGGTCCGTCCGGGGTAGTACCACACTCACTCAGAAAATCGACGTCTGAGTAGTAGCAATTTGTTACTGCGCTTCGTTCGGTAAGCGAGAGAGCCGGAAGCCCAACTTTCTGAGGATGTTTGTGTGTGGAGAGTTTTGGTGGTGCCCTTGGTATCGAGCCTCAATGCACGAATTCACACTCCCTTCACTTTCTTCGCGGTAGGCAGCGGTCTTGTAAAGGTCCATGAGCGGAGGCAACACTTACCATCAGGTGTACTGTTTGCTAGTTTGCCACCGTTTGCAATAAAAAAAAAATATTATGCATATAACATTTATACAAGTGAAGAAAAAATCTTGAAATGAAACCCTATAAAACACATTTGACCAGCGTGGTTGGTCGGTTGATTTTCCTTCCATAGTGAAGAAGGCCCTAGCGAAAACAGTGGCACGTATATGGGCTGAGATGGAGAAGGAGGCTAGAAATAAAATCCTATGTCAAAGTCAATTACCCTCTTGTTGAGAAGGAGGCTTGAGTCCAACAGTGGGATGTATATGAGCTGAAATGAATACCATACTGGTCAGACAGGTTGGTATAAGGTTTTATTTTAAGTTTTCCTTCTATTGCCCAGATATTATATACATATAATATCCCTCAATCGTCTATTAATATACCGACTGACAAGATGGGTGTGGGGAATTGGATTCTCACTCCGTCACCGTATGTAGAAACTTGAATGTTTGTTTTTAATGTAAAAGTTTAAAGAAAAGAAGGTATTTGTTGTTTTAAATTATCTATCGTATTATTTTAATAGATGGTTTGTTTTTGATTTTTTAAGTGAAACTTCTTTAGAATCGTTGCGATTTCAAACCAGGGATGACTTGGAGGGAAAATAACCGATTTTTTAAATAATCGATTAATTAAAAATAAATAATCGATTATAAAATAATCGATTTTTTCTGCCAACAGGATTATGATGACTTTTTTTTTAGGAAATGTGTGCTTTATTTTTCTAATACATATAGTATGAAACACTGCACGCAGTATCGTGATGACCTTTTTTTAGGAAATTTGACAGTGAAATAATTGATTAATTTCGAATAATAAAAAATCGATTATTAATCGATTTTTTATTTTAACTCGACGACTCAACGACTCAAGATCATATTTACTAATCCCGCGATATTTCTAATCCGCCGGGATTAGAAACGAAATCGGGATCCCGCGAGATCGGGATTGCATTCCCTAGTCCTGTTTTTACCCTTTAGGTACGGAACCCTAAAAATACTCGTTCATGAGTTGCGAAAATATGAAACCGTACTTACTTGTTCTGCAGCGCCTTCAGCAGAAACGACATCTGTTGATGGTATTGATACTTTCTGCTGCTCGGCGGGCACTGCTCTGGTAACACACACTTGCCTTGTCTGAAGGTCTTCGTGTATGAGTCCCGGATGGAGCGCCATCTTTTCTGTACTTCTTTACCTGGAGGCAATAATAAATTGTTTTAAATGATGATACATAATAATATACATTAACAATTGAGTCAACAACAAGGAGTCGCGACTAATGACAATGAAGAATTTTCGAAAATAAAACCGTGATAGGTACCTGAAAAATTAAGTGAAATTATAAAATTAAAGCTACAATTAAAAAAAAAGAACAAGGACACGCGATGTCTTGGAGAAATAGGTACAACTATGGTCTTGAAACCTAAAAATTTTGATTAATTCTAAACATTGGTCAACAATAATGTTTTCTAGTGTTAACCCATTCCTCCCCACTATCCTATTTTTAGACACTGTATTATTTTTTAGACGCTGTATTATTTTGTGTGTAAAGGCATTGTAAATAAAACTAGTATTACGGATTTTATCGCGTTTGTATTTTGTATTGATTTTTGACTGTCCGACGTTTTCATCCGTTCGACCGTGACCATGAACGTATGAACGAACCATGTAGTGTTCGAAACGTCGGGCAATTAAAAATCAAATACAAACGCGATAAAATCCGAAAAATAGTTTTATTTATTTATACGTCAACAAAATTAATATTTGAGAAATTTTATAAGAAAAAACGCCATAAATATAGAGATAAGAAAAAAAAAACTCAAATATATACAAGTATTTCCAAATTCGATCCGCACCATTCCTATCTTCGATACGTGACGATCTGACCTTCAACTTGATTTGGATGAATGTCCTGACGACCTCGCCAGCTTATAGCGTTCACTGACGTACTTTTAAAAAAAATATTCTATGAACACAATTATTTGGCTGTATAGGAACATTGTTGTTATCAATTATAGGAAGAAATTTGGGACATAAAAAAAAAGTGATCCGTCGCTCAGGACGCCTGACAGATGTGAAACATTGAAACTATTTTGTACGAGTAGAGACACGCTATCGAATATAAAGTATCGATACGGAACTCTTGAATAGTATCGAAAGATAAGTAACGTACTGTTTAAAGTATCGAGTACTTTTATTTACTTTATTTTTAGGTATCGAGTACTTTTCTTTCGATACCGATACTTTTGTATTCGATATTTTAGTCAATAAGTACTTTTTGATAGGTATCGTATCGAATAAATTATCCATTTTAAAATTGACTACGACTCATATTTATGGTAACGTCATTTAGTACAAACGAAATGAACCTTCTAAAACGTAGCTTGAAATAATTTGCGATTTATAAACCAGAAATAGCGACATCTATCGAGCAAACGACCAACTCTAAACTACAATATATTTTGTAAAGAACTCTCTAATCCTGTAATGATAATAAGACAAGCTGTTTAAAGTGAGTCAAAATCCAATTCTTAAGGAGTTGGTGACATACAAACAAATAAATACACAGCTGAAACTAATAAAAGCCTATAAAAAATGAAATGCTTTCATCCGTTCACAGACATTCTTTCCGCACGAAGAGTGTGATTCAGGAAACAGAAATGGCGGCATTTATCGAGCTAACGACCAACTCTCAACTTCAATATATTTAATAAAGAAATTTTTAATCCTGTAATGATAATAAGACAAGCTATCTAAATAATGTTAACGTCATTGGTCCTCCTTAAATTTTCAACTTTTAAATGAAATTTGACTGTTTAAAGTGAGTCAAAATCCAATTTCTATGAAGTCGGTAATATACAAAGAAATAAATATATATATATATACACCTGAAACTAATAAAAGCCTATAAAAAAACGGTTCTCCAGTTTTCGTAGCTGAAAGTAAACTAAATACCATCCTACTGGTATATTTATATTACCAAGTTAGAGAATTTTACATTAATTTATAAAACAAGTATATATGCATAAAAGAACTAATGTTCTTTCTTTTCTTTTAATCTAATGATTACGACAGGAACTAATACGATAAAACTAAGGCATAAAGTATTAATAAAATATCGCGATTTTTTTCCAAAAAATGATGATTTTTATTCAATAAACATTTATTTTCATTAATATACATAATAAGTAACAATTTACTTTGAGTTCACTAGATGGTCGTTGTACAAAATTTTAAATCGCACTATGGTTTCGTTACAAAAATGTAGGTATATGCATCCAAATATTTATTTATTATTATTTATTATTAGATTAATAGGGGACCGCGAGGCGTGGCGTTAAACGCCACGCGACGATCACGGTCACCCTCGCCTATAGATGTTTCACATCAAGAATGGCTTGTGATCAGTATTTTATTATATATTTATTTTATTTCAGTTCTTACAATATAAACTCATTTGCAAAAAAAACGGGCGGTTTTGATTTTCATTCATATTTAAAAAGATACAATACCAAAAAGGTTTCAATCGTTTGTACACGTTACTGGCCGGTTTTAAAAATGCTGTGGTATTTAAAAAAGTACGTTCTAAATTCAATTTTTCATTTGATGTTCATTTTTACAGAAAACCCCTTTTTATCCTACATTTTTGGCGCGAAGTTCCAGAAGTTAACATCGACTTTCATAACTTTTATTCAATTTTTATCGATTAATTTCATATCCTTGACTGTCAAAGCTTTATTTAATGCCAAACATGCTTTATTTAATGCCAACAGCCAAACAGGCTGTATCAAAAATGGTAGATAAAGTGGTAAAAGCTACCAAAATTATCGCGCTGCTTGAAGAGGGTTGCAGCCAATGTTTCGTGGCTAGGAGGCTAAATGTTAGTCGCTCGACAGTCCAAAGGACCTGGCAGCGATATCAGGAGACTGGTTCCGTCGAGAGAAGGCCTGGTTCTGGAAGAAAACCATGTACCCAACCACGGGATGATCGTTTTCTTGTGAGTCGCGCATTGAGAAATCGCAAATCTTCGTATGTGGATCTTAAGAACAACCTCCAAGAAGTAAGAAATGTGCATATTAGTCTATGGACGGTCAGGAGGAGGCTTCTCGCTGCCAATATACGCAGTCACCGCCCGGCCCGCGGCCCCAAATTACTCCGTGAGCACAGAGTTCACAGGCTTAGGTTCGCTAGAAATTGTGAATCATGGACTCAAGACGATTGGAATAGGGTTTTGTTCTCTGATGAAGCCAGGATATCTCTGTTCGGTGAAGATCGACGTCGGCGAGTGCTAAGAAGACAAGGAGAACGCTTTGCAGAGGCATGTTTCGAAGAAATCACACCTTATGGTGGGGGCTCTGTTATGTTTTGGGCAGGAATAAATTCAATGGATCGTACAGAGTTAGTCTTCATTGAAAACGGCTCACTGACTGGGCATCGATACATAACGGAAGTTCTAATTTCTCATGCACAACCCGCATTGGCCGCTCTAGGTGAAGACTCGATTTTTATGGACGACAATGCTCGCGCCCACCGATCCCGCGATGTTAATGCGTATGTGCAAGAGGTCGGCATTCGTCGTTTGGATTGGCCAGCTCGAAGTCCCGACCTCAATCCCATAGAGCATGTCTGGGACGTTCTGAAACGGCGTGTGAGATCAGTACACCCGGCTCCGCAGACCATCAGAGAGCTGAAGAATGTGATTACTGCGGAGTGGGAACGTATTCCGCAAGCAAGTATCCGGGATATACTCGCTAGCATGCCCAGACGAATTCAAGCTGTGATTTTAGCTAGAGGGGGTCACACTCGATACTAAACATTTATCTGCTTTTACTTTATTAAAGAAAAACAAACAAAAAAACTTTTTTATTTTTACTTCATGAGCATATGCACTACTAGCGAATATACACTACTAGCGAGGTTTAGCATTATTTCCCATAAATTGTATCTAAATTTTATGAAATACTGATGAAAACGATTATTTTCTTATTAATTTAGCAAATTGTGTGGATAAAACTACCTATAATTATCAAACAAAGAAATATTAACATTTGAAATGGTTCATTGCTTAGGTGCCCGTTTTTTTTGCAAATGAGTTTATAATAATCTTCTCAACTCATATACGTACCACGGCTGGGTTCAAGTAGGGACACGAAAAAAGTTACCTTACGACAGCTATACTCTAAGTGTGTTCCGCGGAACCCTAGGGTTCCGTGATACCTCTGTCGGGGTTCCGCAAGAAGTTAGAAATAAAAAAATCAAAACACCTCTCTCTGGTCGCTCCGCGGCTGTGCGGACTCCGCGGCCGCGCGGAGACAAAACGCTATGAATGTTATTTATTTATTTATTTGTATTTGTATAAGCTTGTGTTACATTAGCTGGTACAATATCTCATAAGTTTGGTCTCAACAATTTTATACTTGTACAACGCGTTCGCTCTAAGTTTGCCGGTCTGTGGAATGCGCGTACCCTCCCCTACGTGACAACAAAACTTATAATGTGTCATAGTTTTACCCAAATATCTAACGTACACAATTTTTATTGTTACAATTAAATAAAAAATTTCGAACGTCATACACTCATACCTATCGCCAGCGGCAAACTTAAAACGAGCGGGTAGTATACTTGTAAGCGCTCAGTCTCTTTGATAAAAGCCGCCTCTGAATTAGACGCTATAGTTGTCAACTAGCGACTTTCGTCTCTAACTTCAAAGGATAAAGTCGATATTGTTTACAACGCTATTTTTAAATTTCTGTTTTTATTTTTGCTTTTTGTTTATCAAAGGTGCCGACTCGAGTATTTTCGAGAATATTTGAGATCGAGTCTAGGACTAAGTATAAAAGCGGCGATCGCGCGTTGGCGTCGTCAGTTGATGATTAGCGTTCGGAGCGATAAGTTACTACCTACTTACAAGCTCGCTAGCGAGAAACTAGTGTTCATTGTTTTACTGCCTGCTGTATTCTGTTGTCTCAGTTTTATACATTTCTTCCCTGTAGGTTCTAAATTTAGTCTCTTATACGCAGTAACGATTGTGCATTATTTAAACCCCACTATCCTGACTTGTAACATTATAAATAAAGAAGAATGGAACGTTGGCTTAAAGGTGTTAAACGTGTTCCAACAACATCTTCTAATGACGCTGAATGTTCAAAAGCAATGCGCGCGGAGAATTTAGCAATCACCGATCCAGAAGATGATGCCACGAGTGCCACGACGTCAAGCTCGACGGTTTCAAAGACGAAAAAAAGGAAGTATGATGAATCTTATATCAGTTTCGGATTTGTTGATTCCAACGGCTCACCTCTCTGCATGCTCTGTAGTAAACTGCTTCCTAATAGTTCCATGGCACCTGCCAAATTGCGTCGACATTTAGAAACCGTACACCCCGAGACTAAAGACAAGAATAAAGAATTTTTTGTTCGCAAAAAAGATCAGTTATTAGAAAGTCAAAAAAATATGATGCATGTAACACAAACTACCAACGAAAAGGCCACGGAGGCATCATACTTAGTTAGCTATCGCATTGCACAAGCAGGTGAAGCGCACACTATCGCTGAGAAATTAATAAAACCATGTGTATTAGACATAACAAAATGTATGCTTGATGAAAAATCTGCAAAGCATCTTTCTACTGTTCCGCTATCAAACGATACTGTTTCACGACGAATCCATGATCTGGCAAGCTACGTCAAACAAGAACTAGTTACACGTCTACAAAATACACGATTCGCTTTGCAAATGGACGAGTCGACTGATGTCGCTGGTTTGGCTATCCTGCTGGTTATTGTGAGATATCCATATAAAAGTTCTTTTGAAGAAGACATGCTTATGTGTTCATCGCTGCTTACAAACACTACCGGGGAAGAAATTTTTAATAAAATAAATATATTTTTTGAAGAACATAATCTCAGTTGGATCAATTGCATTGACATTTGTACAGATGGGGCCAAGGCGATGACAGGTAAAACAGCAGGAGCAGTGTCACGAATGAAAAATAAAGCGCCTAATTGTAGTTCCAGTCATTGTATTCTGCATAGACAAGCACTTGCGATGAAGCAAATGCCGTCTAATCTAAAATTAGTTATGGATGAAGCGGTAAAAATAATTAATTTTATCAAATCACGACCACTACAATCCCGATTGTTCTCATTATTGTGTGAAGATTATGGCAGCAAACATAAAACACTGCTGCTCCATACAGAAGTGCGATGGCTGTCTCGGGGAAAAACTTTAACAAGGCTATTTGAACTTAGAGCCGAGTTACAAATGTTTCTTTCAGCAGATACTTCTTTTAATTTGAAGGACCGTTTGTATGATAAAACTTGGTTGTTCCGATTGTCTTTTATGGCGGATATCTTTCAAAAACTTAACGAATTAAATTTATCGTTGCAAGGTAAACAGACAACAGTGTTTCAGGCCTATAATAAAATAACTGCTTTTAAAAGAAAATTAGATTTTTGGATCATTTGCATTGGTAAGAAAGAAATAGAAAGTTTTACGTTACTCAGTGAGTTTGTTAGCGAAAACGACTCAGAAATGTTTGAAGATAATGTGTTTGAAGAATTGGTCCAATATCTCAGTTCGATGCGCGCATCTTTTGAAAAGTATTTTCCCGAAGAACACAATACAAAAATTAAAGTGAACTCCTGGATTCATAATCCTTTTTTACCCAACTTGGAAAAGCCTGAAAACATGTCAAATGAGATATATGAATCTCTTTTAGAAATGTCATCAGACACAAGTATGGAGTCATTGTTCAAAACGACGCCTCTTAATGATTTTTGGTGCAGAATCCAAGATGAATATGCAATGCTTGGCCAAATGGCTCTGGATATTCTTCTCCCGTTCCCAACTACATATTTGTGCGAAACAGGATTCTCTACCTACGCAGCCACGAAAACAAAATATCGCAATAGACTGGACGCCGAAGCTGATATGAGACTCCAACTTTCTTCCATCAAACCTGATATCAAGCAATTGATGAAAAATAAAAAACAGTTTCATACCTCCCACTAGTTAGATTTTTTCTTTTTTAATGTTTTCTATTATTGTCCTTACCAAGTGGTGAAGTAAATAATAATTAGTAACTGATACATTGTACTTTTATTATGCTGATTAATATAGAATACACTTATAAAAATAATTGTTTTATTGTAGGGTTCCATCAAGTATTTTGCTTCCCAAAAGGGTTCCGTCATTTAAAAAGTTTGAGAACCACTGCCTTACGATACCGATACTTTTGTACTCGATACTTTGCATTCGATACTTTTACTCAATGAGTACTTTTTGGCAGGTATCGTATCGAATAAATTTTAGAAATTATCCATGTTAAACTTGACTTTACGGCTCACGTTTATGTCCCGAAATATTTTAATCCATTCACGGATGGTCAGATTCCTAAAAAAAAAGCTCATCACAACATAGATTCTAGGAAAAGTACTCAGTACTATATACTTTTGTTTCGATACTTTATTGAGTACGATACTTATTCTTTGATACTGAGTACAGTATCGATACCTTGTTTTTGATATAGTGTCCCTAGGTTCAAGCCACCAATATTATATTTAAATAAACTAATATTTGCGTCTAGTGACAGAGTAAGTATACACAATTCACCAAGGGATCTTGCCCTTAAGAAACGACTAAGAGATATCTACGGAAATTTGACTGACTCTACCTCTATACAGGGTGTATCAGGTTATGGGACAACTGTTCGAGTATGTTGTAGTTTAACGGTCATAGATCGTAATTAGAATGTACATTACACAAAAAACAACATAGGTATAAAAGATATGGTGATTTCAAAAAACGTGTCTAAGAGTCTATGCATTAAATGTTACGTATTATGTAGGCATGTACAGACAGAATACATGTAGGCATGTAAAGCTTCGACAGTATAATTTCATTCATTCATACCTAGAATTGCGCAAACGCTTCAATGAGCGTAGGTAACAACGGCGAGTCGTCAACGGTCATCGGCCGATCAGCTCTTTTAAAGCGAAGTTTGTCTTGCTTATGCGAACGTAATCATTGATTTATTAAATTTCTAATGAATATTTAACAAAGTATGAATATGTTGCGTATTAAGTATCATTGACTTTATACATTTCAATCGGATTTACACGAAAAAGCGTTGACAAAATTGAAAACTTTACATGTCTCTAATTCCTTAACGATTCGATATTTTTTGGTCAAATTTTTTTCATAAGTTCCTACCACCATTGCCTAGCTCCTTTTTGACCAGTTGCCCCATAACCTGATACAAGGTATAGTAGATCCCTCATTTTTCTTTCCCATTCCCTCCCATTGTGGGGGAGGCTCGAGTCCAGCAGTCGGACGTATATGAGCTGCGATAATGATGGAAACCATCGGCTTCGGGGTAAAAGCACACAGCGCTCATCCATAGTCTGCGTCAAGTTGTTAAAGCCGTGCGCGACTAACAGCTATACACTCCCCGAAAAAAAGGGAGCCGTCGCTCAGGACGCCTACATTTCCATTCAATAAATACTTTGAACGTGTTTCCGAATCATTTATCAACAGGTTTTTAACTATTTCAAATTATATTTATTACTTTATTTACTAGCTTGCAGTGTGGTGATGTTTATGATCTGGACACATCCCGTTCAATCTCGCCGGGGCAATGGTAGGATGATTTGCTACCCTATAACCTATGGCCGTATTGCTTCCCCATCGCTATTGGACGGGACCACTGATACCGATGGCTGGCGTGATAATGATAACCTGGTTATTCCAGCCATGGACTTTTTCATTGTATTATATCAAACATGGTGTCATTAAGAATGAAAAATAATAATAAATCTCAAAATAATAAGTAATCAACGCAAAACAGCAGATAGAACTAATAAAATTCTAAATAAATATTATGGAGACAGGAAAATTGAGTAATTAATGTGACGAAACACGTTCTACTTCCATATATAGACGCATAAGCACAAGCAGTATGGGAAATGTATTAATAGAATTCATTATACAGTGTAACCTTAATAGTGGTAGGAGCACACTGAGCAGAAAATCGACGTCCGAGTAGTAGCAATTTGTTACTGCGCTTCGTCCAGTGAGCGAGAGAGACGGAAGCCCAACTGGGAGTGTTTGCTTGTGGTGGATTTTAGTGATGTCTTGTAGTATCACCGAACCCGATCGCACGCATTCACACTCCCATCACTTTCTTCGCGGTAGGCAGCGGCCTTGCAAAGGTCCATGAGCGGCAGCAACACTTACCATCAGGTGTACTGTCTGCGCGTTTGCCACTGGTTGCAATAAAAAAAAATATTATTAATTATTTATTAATCGATTTTTTCCCTCCAAGTCACATCCGTAGATGATATACTTTAATACTTCCGTGTGGTGACGGAGTAAGAATACAGTTCATCATCCCCTCCTTTGCCCATGGATTGCGAACAAAATGACTAAGGGATATATGCAGATAACATTGATACAGGCGAAGGAAAACTGGACATAAAACCTTTTGCCGTCTGACCAGCGTGTAGTACGTCAATTTCCCTCTTGTAGTGTGGGAGGCCCAAGCCCAAGAGTGGGACGTATATGGGCTGAGATGATAACGATGCTATTATAAGGTTAAAGAGTTTGTTTGAATATCTACCATAAAACTCTGCTCCGGAACTGTTTGACTTGGTAACACCGTCACCATTCTACCAACGTACCACTCGACATCGTAGCAGGGTTCATCCATTTCACCTGGAAACGTTATGGTCTTCAACTGTACGTTTCCAGCTATCATTTCTCCCACGTACGTGCAAGCTCTGGAATGAACTACCTGCTGCTGTGTTTCCCGAGCGCTATGACATGTCCTTCTTTAAACGAGGTTTAAGAAGAGTATTTTCTTCACGGTAGGCAACGGCCTGGCTGTGCCCCTGGTATTGCAAAGGTCCACGTGCGGCAGTATCACTTATCATCAGGTGTGCTGCATGCTCGTTTGCCACCGTTGGCAATATAAAAAAAAAATACAATATTCCTCTCATTGTCAGTTATTTGAATCAGGATATAATTTTAAACCAGTCATTTTTTCTCGTGGACTATCTTAAACGACTACTAAGACTTAAAAGACAAAGATTCAAATAATTAACATCACTCTAAAAGACATAAAACTCAAAATAAAAAATCGGTTGTCTGTAAAGTCGGTTTACTGACGATAGTTGAACGTGACAACGTCATATGAAAATACTGATGGAATGGTTTCATTTTTCAAAAAAAAAATTTAATTTTATTTGTTTGATAGATATTTTGTATGGATCAAGCCTTAAATGGAACGCCTCAGAGAGAGGTAACGCCGATTCGTCATGTTTTTCCGTGTGTGCAGCCGGCTCCATCGAATTATAAGACGTTGTCACGTCAAAACCTTAAAAGTGCCAACAAATAATAAAAAAAAGTACGTTAGGTCATTCCGTGTGGTGACAGAGTAAGAATATAATTCACTGCCAACCCCCTCTTGCCCGTGGGTGTCGTAAAAGACGAATAAGTGATTGTAAATCGAAAATAACATTTATGCAAGAGGAGGAAAACTCGAAATAAAGTCCAACCAGGCTGACTAGGATATAAGTAGGTCAATTTCCCTTCCATAGTGGAGCTGGCTCGAGCACAGCAGTAGGGCATGTATGAGCTGAGATGACATACTTACAACTGTTCTCCCCAATAGGAGGTAAATTGACCTACTATGCCTTGCCGTTCAGGCATGTTGGTATAGAATTGTTCTATTTTCATAATCGTTTGTCTTTTACGACACCCACGGACAAAATACACACGGAAAGTATTAAATATATAATATTCTAATTCAAAAGTAATAAATATACACCGAAATTAAGAAACAAAAGTTATCAATAGGCGGTATTTACGAAATTGTACGCTTTCGTAACGTCCGCCATGACACTTTGTTTATTTATAATGTTAATTCGTAATTCCTCTATTTAAATCGACTTTTACTTTGTACTAGCAATCCGCCCTCGCTTCGCTTCGGTTATAGGTTATAGACGTTTTACCCGCGTAGTTCCCGTTCCCGTGGGAATACCGGGATAAAATATAGCCTAGTTCACGCCCTGATATTATAGCTTTCCATTGGTGAAAGAATTTTTGAAATCGGTCCAGCCGTTTTGAAGATTACCCGGAACAAACAGACAGACAAAAATTTTTTAAATGCTATTTTAGGCATAGCTGTCGTGCAAATAACCGTGTGAGCATAAAAAAAGCCTATTATTTTGACATTACAAACAGACACTCCTATTTTATTTATTGGTATAGATATAGATGTAGTTCTGTTATCTACAAAAACTAGTATTTTAGGGTTTTTTTGACGTGACAATGTCTTATAATTCGATGGAGCCGGCTGCACGCACGAAAAATCATGACTCATGGGGCGTTACCTCGCTCTGAGGCGTTCCATTTAAGGCTTGAAGTGCAAGCGAGAGCGCAGAACGAACGACAAAGAGGCACAATCGGTCTTACAAAATTTATTGCCAGTGTAAGAAGAAAATGATTCTATATGAAAAAATTATATTGTTTATGGTTAGTAATAATTAAACATTAAAATTAATAGTAATTATAGTTAAAAACTAACTAACAATCTAGTATACTACCACCGGATCGGAACACGGTTACACTGAGAGTAAAGGAGGCAATAAATTTTGTATCAAAATGTGGGTCAATATTTAATAACTAATTTCTGTATCGGGTAGATAATTATAAATTTTCTGCAGTAACGATGACTTGTTGGACGTGAGACATCTTAGTCCACCCGTGATCATGAACGCTGCAAAGTGTTCGAAACGTCGGGTAATCAAAAATCAAATACAAACGCGATAAAATCCGTAAAGTAGTTTTATTTAAAATGTATAATACTCGCGTAAACATCAGAAAACATTTACATGTTTTCGTCAAGTATGAAGTGCAGTGTAAAGTGAATGTGGTGTCAATTGTTTGTAGCAACGATAATTGCAGCGATAAAGGTAATGTAATGATTCTTTCGATATTAAATATATGTTCAGTGATATATTGTCGAATATTCGACGACGTTGACGTTGTCACGCTTAACTATCGTCAGTAAACCGACTTTACAGACAATCGATTTTTTAACTAATTTTATATAGACATAATGTCCGTGCCTATTTATTTTATTTATTGTTACATAAAACATTCTAATTTGTACGAGATTTAAGTAACATTGCAGCTGTTATCTGCTGTATGTTTCTCTGTAGTCTTAATATATCTGTTGTTATGACTCATATTGTATTCATCTACACAACGGATATACAGATGGCGTAATGGTTAAGATATCGACCCACCATGCCAATGTCACAGCTTCGATTCTCACGCGGAACTAGGGTTGTCAACCATACTTTATAATAAAGTATCCTACTTTATTTTTGGTCATTATATTTTATACTTTTGCAAACCATAGAGTATGTGGAAATACTTTATTTTTTGACCTTTACTGTAATGCGTATAGCAAAACACTCATTATGGGTACTTAGTTATTTAACGGTACATAAAAGTTAAAACGGACGATGGAGATGGTTTATAATTACTAAACGAAATATTAGATGTCAGATAGTGTGAAGCAGACAAAAATGCGTTTTTAAGGCAATAAAAACATTAATTCGAAAAATACTTTCTTATCATCAAAATATTAATTTTTTTCTTATCCTAATCATTTTATACTTTCTTTACGTCTAAAAATTTTAGCTACCCTGCGCAGAACAATAATTTGTATGATTCACAAACTGTTGTTTTAAGTCTTGGTGTAATTATTTGTGTCTGTTAAATATGTAATTAAAATATGTTTATATTATAGTACTAGCAACCCGCCCTCGCTTCGCGTCGGTTTCTATCGCCTTATCCTCGTAGTTCCCGTTCCCGTGGGAATACTGGGATAAAATATAGCCTAGTTTACTCCCTGATATTATAGCTTTCCATTGGTGAAAGAATTTTTTAAATCGGTCCAGCCGTTTTGAAGATTACCCGGCACAAATAGATAGACAGACAAAAAATATAAAGTGATTTTTAGGCATATGTATAGTGCAAATAACCATGTGAGCATGAAAAAGGCCTATTATTTTGACATTACAAACAGACACTTCAATTTTATTTATTGGTATAGATTTTTGCTCATCATCACAGTTCATATACGTAGCACTAGGCTCGAGCCTTCTCCATATTGGGAGGGATATTGACCCACTACAGCAGGCTGATATGGCGCGTAGGGTATTATTTCGAGTTTTCTTTTTCTTGTATAGTTGTTATATGTACAAACATCCCTTAGTCGCCTTTTACGACACCCACAGGCAAGAAAGAGATTGGTGAATTGTATTCATACTCCGTCACCACACGGAATTACTCGTGCCATAATTATTCAAAATGTTTAAATTCGTTTATATTTTTAAATATCCAATTTACTATATATTATTAAAGAACAAAGGGCTATGAAAATAAATAAAAAAAAAAATCACTTCACAACCCTGTTGACGATTCTATCTCTCATTACAAGTAGTAACCACCATTTTGGATTTGATTCTTTATTGCCTATTATAATCTCGTAGTTGCCTTTTACGATATCCACGGGCAAGAAAGGAAGGGGGCTAAGTAAAAATAGAAAAATCATCTATCTCGCATCTCTGTTGACGATCTAATCTCTCATTACAAGTATTAGCCGCCATTTTGGATTCGTTTATTAGCGGGAATGGGCATGATGACCAATTTTGAAAAACTGTTTTATAATATTCTTAAATAACTACTATTATCAAAAAATATATTATTTTTGCAATAAATGCGGTTTCTTTAGAAATAAATGCTATTTTAATTAAATACATTTAAATTGGCGCCAAAACGGTGCCTAGTGTCATGGCGTCTGCTTGTGACGTCACGTCTATTCACTTGAGTTGTAAACGTAAGAGAGTTAAAGCAAAAAATCTGATATATTTTATTTAGACATGAATTCGAAAGTCTATAAGTGGTGTGCGGTTCCTCAATGTGTTAATACATCAATAAAAACCCCTAACAAACTGTTTGTATATGTGCCACACAATAAAACAATCTATACCAATAAATAAAATTGGAGTGTCTGTTTGTAATGTCAAAATAATAGGCTCTTTTCATGCTCACATGGTTATTTGCACGACACCTATGCATAAAATACAGATTAAAAAATTTTTGTCTGTCTGTTTGTTCCGGGTAATCTTCAAAACGCCTGGACCGATTTCAAAAATTCTTTCACCAATGGAAAGCTATAATATCAGAGCGTAAACTAGGCTATATTCTATCCCGGTATATCCACGGGAACGGGAACTACGCGGGTAAAATGACTAAAACCGAAGCGAAGCGAGGGCGGGTTGCTAGTAAGATATAAGTGGCTTAATCTTGCACAGCGAGATCCAAAAGCCATAAATTTATATAAATAAATATAAAAAAATAAATAGGAGACTATTTATTTCTGTGAAGATCATGTTGACGTAAGTAATTACTTTATATCGTATATTTTATTTGGTATGTCACTTTATTTAACTGCAGTTTAATACCAAGTTTACAAAAGCATTATTTAATAACATAACCTCTAACATCTCAAGCGGTATTAATTTTAAATAGATTTTAAATTAGATGTTAGAAGATTATTAATCAATATTTTACTTCCATCGTAGTTTTGACATTTCTAAATTCTGCTGAACAGAAGTTTTTGTTTGATGCTAGGTACTCTCTCCCAACATTAACAAATCAACTCTAGGCAAATAAGAGCTGTTTGCCTTGATGAATCCTTCTTTCACGACTTACATTTTTAGTATGAACACAAATGTAAGCAAGAGATCGATAAAAATCACGAAATACTCTTTAAATGCAAGTTAAAACAATTAATAAGTGTAACGATCGTAGAATTTCGTACAGAATTTGTGATGATAATGACAGGCGTACATAGGAGTGACGTAACTCAATTTGATTGGTGTTTAGCTGAGCATGGCGGACTTGTGTATTTTGCAGTTTTATTTTATTAAATAAATTAATAATCTCATCTTATAAAAGAAAATAAATATTTATTTCAAGATATATTCTTTGTGTTACAGTAGATAAACACATTATTTTAGTGATTTTTGGTTACTGTCAACATGCCTATTATATACATTTAAATTTTGAGCTTTTCACCTCTAATATTCCTATTACATCTAGAATTTGTCTTTTGTGATATCCACGTGCAAGAAAGGGGTGGGTCGTAGGGGGGGAAGAAGGATAGTATATATATTTATGTTATTATTCTCGGAATAATGTGCAAAAAGTAATTCGATCCGATAAACCACATATCAAGCAATAAGTTATTGTTATTACTTAATGATTCCAGGAGACTGAATATGGATATCGTAGTTAGGGCTGCCATCTTTTTTTTTTGTGTAAATAAATCACAATTTACTACATTATTTCATTATATTTTTTCCGTGTGGTGACGGAGTAAAAATACAATTCACAAAAATACAATACATACATTGAAATTTGGCACGAGTAGGTATACCTTTCGTCGAGTAGAGGTCAGCTAAGAACGGCTTTTGCGAAATTCCACCTACAAAGGGTGTTGCGGGGGCATTCACAATAATATACATATAAAAAGAATAGGGTGAGCCGAAGCTATTGAAGCTAGAAAAATGAAATTTGAACCGTAGTTTCATTTCGTGACGTAGGCACTCACTAAGAAAAGATTTTTTGAAATTCCCCTCCTAAGGGGATGAAACGCAACGGTAAAGTCTGTATGGAAAGAAAAAATCTTTAGCTACTGTCTTCAAATTAAGCACAAATACTCTTTAGTAAAAATAAATAAATAAAAATCTAAAGGAACTAGGCGGGTAAGGTGACTGAAACCGAAGCGAAGCGAGGGTGGGTTACTAGTATTACATAATTTTGCAGGTATTTTATGTAATATAATGCCAAATCAAGTTCTAAAGTGTAATGACTATGATATAATGGTGAATTACGTGTATTTTTTTGTTCTAAAATTACCAATGAAAACATTGATTTAGTTGTCAGCACCCAATCAATGGTAACTTTATTTACCGACAGACTGTTTTTGTGATTTGTTAAAAGCTAAATATCGACTAAAGGACTTTGCATCCATAGCCGTGAATAAATTTTAACAACAAAAAGATGTATTAAGTATTTAGTTTTTAAAGCGATATGTCGCAAGGAACCATTATTTATTTTTCTATGTTATTTTAATTTACAAATGACCGGCAGACCAACTCTTACTTCAACTTTTATTCTCAAGCTGGACCCAAGCAGAGTTGCCAGGCGTCAGGATAAAGCTGGACATAAGCTTTTGATTGCGTTTCCGGTCAAAATAACGGTGGCCGGCTGAGTGGAAGGTACTTTATCAGCACCGCACAAACTAGAAGCCGGCGTCCCCCAGGGATCGGTGCTCTCTCCAATTCTCTTCTCGCTGTTCACCAGCGACATACCCCAACATAGTAGAATACAAACAGCATTATTCGCTGACGACACTGCCATCTTCTATGCAGGTCAATCTCCCTCAACAGTGACAACCGTTCTCCAAACTGCGGCTACCGCCCTAGCCAAATGGACTAGGAAATGGAGAATCGGTATAAACCCCACCAAAAGCCAGGCGATCATATTTCATAAGGGGATAGATCGCCGCTACCCAATGGCTGAATATCCACAGATAAAGATGTTCGACCAACCCATCCCCTGGACAAGGGAGGTCAAATATCTGGGTGTGACCTTGGACAGACGACTGACCTTCGGTCCTCACATAGGGCGAGTCCGCGCGCGCGCAGCCCTAGTGCTAGGATGGTTACACAGCTTAGTACACGCAAAGTCTAAGCTATCTCTCCGTAATAAAGTTAGATTATACACCGCTTGTATACGTCCTATCATGACGTATGCAAGTGTAGTGTTTACACAAGCGAAGCCACGCAGGCTACATCGGCTACAGGCATTACAGAATAGGTTCATGCGCCGAGCGACGGGAGCACCGTGGTACATGCGCAATGTGGATCTTCACATAGATCTTGGCTTGCCGACCATCAGGCAATTCATGAAACAGTGCTCCCGCCGCTACTTCGACTCTGCCGCGACACACCCGAACCCATTAGTGGTAAGGGCGGCTTCTTACATCCCCTCTAAAATGTCCGCGATTAAACAACCGCGACTAATACTCGACGAACCCGACGACACTATAACGCTCGCCCAGACTGAGGCATACACAGCCCGCGCGGCCTTGACAAATAGTAGTAAATATCCACGTTACCGCCCCCGCCGACGGGGAAGGAAGACGTGTCGCGTTAAAATCATAAACGTGGGAGTGCCCACTTTGCCAGCGACCGCCCGAGCCGAGGTCCGTACCCCACAGGGGGTGCCCTCGGGATGGGTCGCTTAACTTTAAGCGGGTTGAGAGCCCTCAGCGCTCACCCACCAGTCCGGGTAAAGTTGTCACAGCCATCTGAGGCTAACAACTAAGTCACACAAAAAAAAAAAAAAAAAAAAAATTGTTCAGCTTGTTAGATTTTTTACATTGTTTGTTCTAATTAATTAGAACTTAACAAGGTTAATGATAATAACCAAAAGTTTGATTTTTACATTTTTTTTTTGTCGTACCTATATTAATAGGTGTGGTGACAAAGTGAGAATATAATTCACCACCCCCAAGTCAGCCAGTTTGACCGGACGTATAGTTAAAAAGGCCTCCATTATTGATGTTGGCCGCGGAACGTCTCGATTAATACTGATTGTGAGACTTATTAATATTTTATTATTATTATACACAGCCTACATAAGTCCCACTGTTGGAGTCGGACCACCTCCACAATGGGAAGGAAACTGACCTACTGCAGTGGTCAGAATTTCCTTTGAGTTTTCCTTCTCTTGCATCTAATCTGCATATGATATTCTAAAAGTTCTGTCCTAAAAGACGATTACCCTTAATCGTCTTTTACGACACCCGGGCAAGATAAGATAATAGTGAATTGTATTCTTACTCCCTCGTCACATAGAATGAGTTATCTATACCAATAAATAAAATTGGAGTGTCTGTTTATAATGTCAAAATAACAGGCTTTTTTCATGATCACACGGTTATTTGCACGACACCTATGCCTAAAATACAGATTAAAAAAAATTTTGTCTGTCTGTCTGTTTGTTCCAGGTAATCTTCAAAACGGCTGGACCGATTTCAAAAATTCTTTCACCAATGGAAAGCTATAATATCAGGGAGAAATATAGGCTATATTTTATCTCGGTATTCCCACGGGAATTACGCGGGTAAAACGACTAAAAGCGAAGCAAAGCGAGAGCAGGTTGCTAGTATAATATAATAATATATTGTAAACACATATGTATATGTATGTTTATATATTTAGACAACAAAAATGTAGGTAGCATATAAATCATTCCCTTGAATGCTTATTAACAACAGAATATTCTAGAGACTATAATAATGCTGTATAAATAAATATTATTGTATTCATTATAAAAATACGTATACAAAATATTTGACCGTTTCTTTTAAATTTTTAATGGATGGGATTGTGTAATTCTGATGCGCAAACTTTATATCTACTCTGTCAGAAAATTGACGTCCGAGTAGTAGCAATTTGTTACTTTTTTTTTATTGCAAACGGTGGCAAACGAGCAAACAGTACACCTGATGGTAAGTGTTGCTGCCGCTCATGGACCTTTACAAGGCCGTTGCCTACCGCGAAGAAAGTAAAGGGAGTGTGAATGCGTGCATTGAGGCTCGGTGATACCAAGGGCACCACCAAAACCCTCCACACGCAAACACCCTCAGAAAGTTGGGCTTCTGGTTCTCTCGCTCACCGAACGTAGCGCAGTAACAAATCGCTACTACTCAGACGTCTATTTTCTGCTCAGTGTGGTACTGCCCCGGACGGACCGGACCGCGGCTGTAGACAGATAACTGTCGACAGTGTGGTCCTACCGCTTACTGCGCTTCGTTCGGTGAGCGAGAGACGGAAGCCCAACTTTCTGAGGGTGTTTGCGTGTGTTGTGTTTTTGCGATGTCTCAAGCATCACCGAACCTCATGCACGCATTCACACTCCCTTCACTTTCTTCACGGTAGACAGTGACCTAACAAAGGTCGATGAGCGGCAGCATCACTGACGACTATGGGATATAATATGCATATAAGATCTATGCAAGAGAAGAAAAACTCGAAAAATCCTATACGACTATGTCTGACAAGTCAATTACCCTCCTTTTAAAAAATAGTTGACCGATCACTACTTGTAGCTGTAATATGTATTTATATGTATGTGAATGTCTGCATATGTGTGTATTGTGTATATGTATTGGGGTCGTCCTTAATAAGGTTATTTTCAAATTTCTTTGCTCCCAGGGGCTCAAATGCTTCCAAATTGATAAAAAAAAAATCCCTGAAAATTTGAGCTCTTAATATTAACTCTAAGATAGTGCGCATTCCAATCTAAGTTTCATATGGAAATAACATAGGAAAAATTACTTTTGTTGTTTATAATTTTATAACTTGGGAACGAATGAATTAAAAATTATAAATCATATATATTTTTATAGAGAATTTAACGCTCTACAAAAAAGGTCTCTTATAATTATTCCATTAGTCTATTGGTTTAAAAGTAATTCAACGTCAAAGTTTAATTTTCATATTATTATTAATATTATCAAGGCTTTTTATTAATATTATCGAATAAATTATTATATTATTAAATATTTGTTGTTAAAATATTTTATTTATGATTAAAATAAGCAAATACAATATTTGTAATTCTCGCGGTATTATGGAATGAATCACTTACGCCATCTATCATAGTATTTGTGTACTCAAACATTTTGACCCTTAAAAATATTCATAAATCACTTAACCTCTAATCAAAATAAACAAGCTTGGTGGCTTGGAGCTTGTTCAGATATTTATTGGTAAAGTTCCATGCAGTGAAGTGAAATTTCGTAAACCTGGTGCATTCCATCACGCTAGATGGATGTCAAAAGCCATATATACTATAAAAATATTTTTATTCCTTAAATAATTTGAAATGACGGTGAAATTAATCAAATCAATTTCTGAATATTGCTACAGTGCAAAGCATGGTTTACTTGTCCTCTAGCATCTGAAGCTCCAAATAATGATTTAACATTTTTAAAAGAACTTATTGATTGACTGACAGATGGCGTACTGGTTAAGATAGCGACCTACAAGCGCCAGTGTCGGGGGTTCGAATCCCACGCGGGACAACACTTTGTGTGATCCACAACTTGTTGTTCTGAGTCTGGATGTGATTTGTGTCCATTAATTATATGTTTGTAAAGTTCCCAGCAATACAAGGATTATTTCCTTAGTGCATGGTGTTGTCTTAAAATTAATATATTATTATTATTATTGATTATGAATTGACAGATGCTAAAATATCTGAAGTGGCATTAAAAAAATTTAGCAAGCATTTATGGTATTTAAATCCAGAACTTGCAGCTATGGCATTTTTCGACGAAAGAATACCACTAAACATTAAGAACCAGATGGTGATTATGTTAAAAAGTATCGACAAAAGTTCTGAGAAATTGAAACATTTTGAAATTTAAAACATTCGTGATGTATATAACTGGAGCATTGCTTCATTCATATCATCAAAATCACTCCAGTTTTTCACAAGATTTGGAATAAATACAGATTTTTTTAATTTAAATCCGTCTGAGTGGTGTCGAAATGAAGATTACCAGAAAGGTCTGCTATTGGTACGAAGTTTGAAAGTTGTTAATGATATTGCTGAGCGTGCAGTGAAACTAATTGAAGAATACCATAGTATATTAAGCAAGGATCCATCAGCAGCAATTTATAGTTCAATTTTTATCAGAATATAAGCTGATACTCGAAAATCTGCAATAGTGGAAAATATGAAAAAAGATTAAGGCTAAGTATCCGAGCGCTATCATATTTCATCTGTCCTTTCATTTTATTAACTTGAAAATTAGAAAACTATTTGTTTTATTGATTTAAAAATCACACATATCAATCACAATCCTAAAGAAAACATTATATTCGCTTATTTTAATCATAAATAAAATATTAATAACAAATATTTAATAATGTAATAATTTACTCGATCATATTAATAAAAAGCCTTTAATAATATTAATAACTAGCAACCCGCCCTCGCTTCGCTTATAGGTTATAGTCGTTTTACCCGCGTAGTTCTCGTTCCCGTGGGAATACCGGGATAAAATATAGCCTAGTTTACGCCCTGATATTATAGCTTTCCATTGGTGAAAGAATTTTTGAAATCGGTCCAGCCGTTTTGAAGATTACCCAGAACAAACAGACAGACAGACAGACAGACAGACAAAAATTTTTTAATTGCTATTTTAGGCATAGGTGTCGTGCAAATAACCGTGTGAGCATGAAAAAAGCCTATTATTTTGACATTACAAACAGACACTCCAATTTTATTTATTGGTATAGATAATATGAAAATTAAACTTTGACATTGAATAACTTTTAAACCAATAGACTAATGCAAAAATTATAGGAGACCTTTTTTGTAGAGCGTTAAATTCTCTATAAAAATATGTATGATTTATAATTTTTAATTCATTCGTTCCAAAGTTATAAAATTATAAACAACAAAAGTAATTTGTCCTATGTTATTTCCATATGAAACTTAGATTGGAATGCGCACTATCTTAGAGTTAATATTAAGAGCTCAAATTTTCAGGGAATTTTTTTTTTATCAATTTGGAAGCATTTGAGCCCCTGGGAGCAAAGAAATTTGAAAATAACCTTATTAAGGACCACCCTAATATGTATAATATATCTATGTATTTTATTATTTACTATTTATTATTTTTATTTTACAGTAGGTTATACAATTTAATATATAGTCTTTATCTATGACTTATAAATATTATTTTACACTGATTTCTATTACCACCGGTAGTAAACTACCTACCATCTCTCTGTTCTGCCATTTCCACCCTAAGGTTGCCTGGAAGAGATCGCTTATAGCGATAAGCCCGCCTTTTGTACATTCTGGGTTATGTTAATATTTAAGATTTTGTATTTTGTATTTGTAATTGGTGTACAAATAAAGAATTATCTATCCTATTGGAGAGGAGGCTCGAGCCCAGCAGTGGGACATGTATGGACGACGAATCGAGTTTCATACGAAGTTAGAATACAATTCATCGTCACTTTTTCTTGCCCGAGAGTGTCATTAAGGGCTAAAGGATTACAAAATGCATAGTAAGTCAATTTCTCTCCCATTGCGGAGGAAAAGTAGTGGCACAATAAAAAGAATGAGAAATAGATTTTTACATATAATTTTGCCCGTACAAATTGAAGTTTAAGAGTTTTTAGGAGAATTATCTTCCTATTCAGATGAAACAAGTTAAATACAAGGCTACGCTTTAATTTATTAGCTTTCAATGCGGGTGATCATTGCTAACAAAGATACAAAAAACACTGCTAAAATTAGGTTTTTTTTTTTAATAGAATCATCTTCTTTTTGGACTGGCAATGAATTTGTATACAAAAAAATGTGGATCAAAAATTGTGTGTAGTGACGGCGTACGGTTTCATTTCGAGTTTTCCTTATCTTACAACAATATTATAACCATAATCTCTTAGTTATCTGTTAGATACTACTACTATACATCTACTGGCATGAGAGGGGGTGGCGAATTGTATTCTTACTCCGTCACCACACGGAACAATATACACGTTTATCTAGTGGTAGGGCCACACTGTCGACAGTTATCTGTCTACAGCCGCGGGCCGGTCCGTCCGGGGTGGTACCACGCTGAGCAGAAAATCGACGTCTAGTAGCAATTTGTTACTGCGCTTCGTTCGGTGAGCGAAAGAGCCGGAAGCCCAACTTTCTGAGGGTGTTCGCGTGTGGAGTGTTTTGGTGGTGCTTTTGGTATCACCGAGCCTCAATGCACGCATTCACACTTCCTTCATCTTCTTCGTGGTAGGCAGCGGCCTTGTAAAGGTCCATGAGCGGCAGCAACACTTACCATCAAGTGTACTGTTTGTTCGTTTGCCACTGCTTGCAATAAAAAAAAAGGTAACGAAAATAAAAACACCCAGACACGAAAAAATCGATTTTAGTTCGCACTAGAGACCTTACGGATAAAAAGTTACGAACCTGGATACGAATATCAAAATAACATCTATACTCTACACTAATATATAAAGCTGAAAAGTTTGTTTGAACGCGCTAATCTCAGGAACTGCTGGTCCGATTTGAAAAATTATTTCAGTGTTAGATGGCCCATTGGTCGAGTAAGGCTATAAGCTATATATCATCACGCTAAGACCAACAGAAGCGCAGCACCAACGCACAATGTTTCAAAATCGTTTTTTTTTTCTTTTAAGAGTTGCCGCTGCGTAAACTACTAAATTTTTGCAAAAATTATGTGTGACAGAATCGTATTATTAAATAATATTTGCACCTTCTACGTAAACAAAGTCTTAGGTTAAAGTGGGCTCAAAGTATCTATACCACGTGAACGAAGTCGCGAGCAGGAGCTAGTTCTTAATATACCTCTTAGTTGATTTTAGTACACCCACGGGCAATAAAGGGGATGACGAATTGTATTCTTACTCCGTCACCACAGGGAAATAGCAAAATAACTGTGTCGATTTAACACACTTTATTTTGCGGGTAGGAATGAGGACAAACTCTCAAGGGTAGACAGAAAACGGGTGACTGGACTGAGAAATTAGTCCGTCACCCGCCAAGAGGCTGACCGCGCGAGGAAAAAGCGACGTCCTCCCAGAGGGGGGGATGTCATTCGATGGGAGGGCACCCCTCAAGGGGGTATTCCGTCGAGCCCACCACTGACGTCTAGTCACCCTGCTCCGGTGGTCGGCCCAACGACAAAGGCGACGTGTCACGGGTGGGTTACGGGTGTGCGTGCTTACGCCCCTCTTGTCTCCCTGGACGGAGTGGTGCGAGGAGTGTGCCGACGATAACCTACCCCTAAAAGACAAAAGAGTAGACCGAAATGCAAATAAATCTAAAACATTTCCGTTTGCCTCCGATAGAAGAGTCGTTCTGTACACTTAACGATTCATCATCATCTCAGCCCATACACGTCCCACTATTGGGCTAAGTGAGGGCGGGTCGCTAGTTTATAATATATAAAAATTTCGAATTGTGCCATTTTGTTTCTCGGCATCCAATATTATGCAGAGACGCGATACCCTTTAACAAATCGTGTGGGAGTAGGGCATATAAGTACACAATAACTGTATATATGTACAAGTTATCTTAATACATATACTATTTATTATACATACAATGATAATAAATATATTCCATTTGTATATTCAGTTCGTTTTTCGTGCGATGACGAAGTAAGAACAACATCACCACCCCGTGCCAGTGGATATCGTGAAAGACGACTAAGGAAGACAGCTCGCCCATGACCATGAATGCTGTAAAGTGTTCGAAACGTCGGGCAATTATAAATCAAATACAAACGCGTTAAAAGCCCGTAAAGTTGATTTATTTACAACTAGCACTTTCTTCTTACACTGGCAATTAATTTGTATCAAAATGTGGGTCAATCTTAGAATAATAACGTATAGAAGGATAGTGTCAATACTTCGAAGGTTCGAAATTTGAATCTAAAAACACTAATGGCGCGCAGACGATTACACACGTACACACGCACACCACTATACAAATTATGAAATCAAATTTTGTTTTTATTAACATAAATCGTCGAAATACTTTTTAAAGGGACGTTAAAAACCTTTTTAAGTTTTACAAATGTGTTGACACCATTTGAATGCACAAACCGTCATAATTACCTATTTATTTTTTAAGAGTTGCGTACGTACGTGCAGTACAATGACTTGTACATTACGGAACGGTTCCGGCGTAAGTTCCATTAGGCTCCAATTGAAATGCTCCACTTTTTGTGCGCGAACTTACCTTCTATATGTTATTATTCTAAGGGGTCAATATTTGGGTGACGTGACCGGGGATTTTAGTCCGTCACCCGCCGAGAGGCCGACCGCGTGAGGAAAGACCGACGTCCTCCCCGAGGGGGGGACGTCAGTCGATGAGAGGGTACCCCAATAGGGGGTATTCCGTCGGGCCGACCACTGATGTCAAGTAACCCTGCTCCGGTGGTCGGCCCAACGACGAAGGCGACGTGGTTTTCGGGTGGGTTCCGGGAGTTACGTGCTTAAGCCCCTCTGTCGCCCCGGACGGAGTGGTGCGGAGGCGCGCCGACCGCAGCCCACCCACAAAAAAAAAAAGGGGTCAATATTTAATAACTATTTCCTGGATAATTATAAATTTTTATTTATTAAATATAATATTAAATTTTCTGCAATAACGATGACTTATTGGACGTGAGACATCTTAGTCCGCCCGTGACCATGAACGCTGCAAAGTGTTCGAAACGTCGGGTAATCAAAAATCAAATACAAACGCGATAAAATCCGTAGTTTTATTTAAAATGTATAATACTCGCGTAAACATCAGAAATCATTTGATACAGCTGTTATTAAATTTGTTTTGTTAATTTTAATTTAGTATTCTGTTTATACCTAAATGTGAGAAGGAAAATTCGTTATCAATTATTACAAATAAATAAAATTTGTGTTTCTTGGTAATGCCAAAATAATATGTTTTCTTCATGTCCACATTTTACCGCCCGTGTGGTGACGAATTAAGAATACAATTCACGACTCCCTATCTTGCCCGTGGATGTCGTAAAAGACGACTTAGGGATATTGTATACACATAACATCTATGTAAGAGATGGAAAACTCGATACGAAACCCTATACCAACCTGTCTAACCAGCATGGTATATTTCATGGTCAATTTCCTTCCTATTGTGGAGGAGGCTCGAGCTCAACAGTGGAACATATATGAGCCGAGATGATGATGAGATGATTTTACCATCATCTCCGATCACAGAAGTGATGCTGACCTCGAACCTTGGTCAGAAGTGATGATATAGGGTTTTATTTAGGAATTTTCCTTCAATTGCAACGATGTTATTAGAATATTAATCCCTTAGTCGTTTATTACGGTACCCACGGATGAGGTACTGAATGGGGGGTATTGAATTGTATTCTTACTCCATCACCAAACGAACAGCATATTAAAATACAAATAAAAAAGGCTATCGTTTAATTTTTTAATCTATATTCACCATGATGCCGTTGGAAATTCTAAGTAATTAACACGTGACGTCACATCTTTTATCTTTTACCAACTACAAAATCTATCAAAATGTCATAGAAAATATTATTCCACATCGTTTCCAAGCAGATATCGTAACGTAGCCGCGTTGTTTGCATTTTATAAAACATGTGCTAAGAGTGTTGTTCCTTCGTGATTAAAAAAAATCTAATACCATTTGCCATTATAATGAGTAAAACGCTCTTAATTTTTAATTTTATAAGTAAATTAACATAGAAAACCAATTAGTTATTAATAAAAAAAAGGATATAAAAACTAGCCATTAAAATTTATATTTATAGTATGTTTCAATGTGGTTAATAACAGGAAAAATAAAATCCACCATCTTTATAATAAATTTATAGAATTAAATATTTACTTACTCATAATTTTCTTTTTCATTGCGCTCGCCACGGTCACTTGAGTAATAAATTGTGTCAATAAAAAAACAAACTAAAACTTCATTTGACGCAGTCTCAATGCAACCCTATGCAACCGTCACTAAAGGCAAAAATGAAAGGAAACTTGATTGAACGGAACGACCAACACTTATTATTTAAATAAAAATTGTTCATTCTCTTTGAATATACATTTACCAACATTCAATAAATTAACAAAAATAGCGCTAAGAATAACTCACAAATACTGGCATATCAAATGCTCACGACGCTTTCTAGATTACAAAAAAAATAACGCGGTTTAAAAATCAAATATGGCGTAAATGGTATTCGATTTATGAATTTTCAATTGAATATTGAACCGAACGCGAATATTATTCAACTAGCGGTCGATAAATGAATCTTTTAGGAATAAATGGACGCGCGGCGAGACGGGCAAGACTGCCGTAGAACTAGTCCGGCGTTAATGTGAGGCTTCGGTACCTCGCTGCCTCATGCAACCGTTTCTAAGTATATAAATAACCTAACTCCGTTCTCTCGTTCGCTCGAAGTAAATTAAATTGAAATATATTTTATCTTTTTTTTAAACAGCGCACAATTAGCATATATATTTTCAAGTAAATAACGTCGTTTTTGAAGCATTAAGCCAAATCTTTTATGTAGCAACCATCTTTTGTTATAAATTTTAGATTTGGAATATGACCTCATTTACATTGCCGCGCTTACACAAATCATAAACAATATTTATTTGTTTTATAAAGAGATTAATGCTTCATAGAATATAATTTTCCATTAAAATTTTAATAATATTAAAATATGATTGTATTGAATTAGTTTTTTCTGCCACTGTGCAATTTTACATGCGGCTCGGACGTATATTGATTCCATAGAGCGTTGGGGTAGGGACAGACAAAGCCACTAACAACGTTCCTGCTTCTGCTATCTATTACTATTAGTAGATAGATACATTCCCGGTATCTCCCTAATAGGGACAGCGTATACGCGACATACCTGTTTCATTTCGTTATATAAACTCGTATGAACTCTCACACAACGAAATTAACAAAATTTGGAAGTTTTATTTACTAATAAATACAATTCTGTGTAGGTATTTAATGATATTGTGTAAGAATAATAAAGTATATAAGGTAAGTCCGAGCACAAAAAATGAAGCATTTAAATTGGAGCCTAATGGAGCTTACGCCGGACCGTTCCGTAGTGTACACGGTCACTACTGCACGTACGTACGCAACTCTTAAAAAATAAATAATGTCACAATACATTTGAAAAACATAAGGTTTAACTTTACGTTTAAAAGTATTTCGATAATTTATGTTAATAAAAACAAAATTTGATTTCATAATTTGTATAGTGGTGTGCGTGTATATGTGTGTAATCGCCTGCGCGCATGTAATATTTTTGGCTTTGTGTTTTTGATCGCTCGAAGTACCGACACTATCCTTCTATACGTTATTATTCTAAGGACATTGTGTTATTTTAATATAATTATTAGTTGTACATTCTTATTGAATAAATACAATACAATTTACTGATAATTGTACATGTTATTATTGTCTAACAGAAAAACGTTTTGATCATGTACATTCGGAATAAAATACATTGTCTCGTGTAAGCAGAAATGGCGCCATCAAATTACGTTGGTATCATTTTACTTTGAAATCCTTACTAATATTATAAATGCGAAAGTAACTCTGTCTGTCTGTCTGTCTGTCTGCTACGCTTTCACGTCTAAACCACTGGACCGATTTTGATGAAATTTGGTACAGAGATGGACTAAAGCTTGAGAAAGGACATAGGCTACTTTTTATCGCGAAAAAATGGGTATAAGGGGTTGAAATAGGGGATGACATTTTGTATGGAAATTCGTCATTTTCGATGATAGAACTACGAATCTTTGTATTAAGGCACCTGAAAATAAATAAATAAATATTCGGCCAAGCGTTTTGGAAATTTCATTTACATGGGGATGAAATTCAACCCCTAAAATATCAAAAAGCATACAGCTGAAACCACTGGGCCTAGAAACGTATTTTTTTTTACACCATCGTATTTCTTGGGGTACACGAGCACTAGCAAAGGATTTTTGGAAATTCACCCCCTTAAGGGGGTGAAAAACATATAGTCTTTCACCCCCTTAAGGGGGTGAAAAACATATAGTCTTTCACGTCTAACCGATTTTGATGAAATTTGGTACAGAGATGGACTAAAGCTTGAGAAAGGACATAGGCTACTTTTTATCGCGAAAAAATGGGTATAAGGGGTTGAAATAGGGGATGATATTTTGTATGAAATTTCGTCATTTTTGATGATAGAACTGCGAATCTTTGTATTAAGGCACCTGATAATAAATAAATAAATATTCGTTCTAGCGTTTTGGTAGTTTTACTTACATGGGGATGAAATTCAACCCCTAAAATACCAAAAGCATACAGCCGAAACCACTGGACCTAGAAACGTATTTTTTTTACACCATCGTATTTCTTGGGGTGCACGAGTACTAGCAAAGGATTTTTGGAAATTCACCCCTTTAAGGGGTTGAAAAGCATATAGCCTTTCACGTCGAAACCGATTTTGATGAAATTTGGTCCAAAGATGGACTAAAGCTTGAGAAAGGATATAGGCTACTTTTTATCGCAAAAAAATTGAAATAGGGGATGACATTTTGTATGGAAATTCGTCATTTTCGATGATCGAACCACGAATCTTTGTATTGAGGCACCTAATCCTTACTAATATTATAAATGCGAAAGTAACTCTGTCTGTCTGTCTGCTACGCTTTCACGTCTAAACCACTGGACCGATTTTGATGAAATTTGGTACAGAGATGGACTAAAGCTTGAGAAAGGACAAAGGCTACTTTTTATCGCGAAAAAATGGGTATAAGGGGTTGAAATAGGGGATGACATTTTGTATGGAAATTCGTCATTTTCGATGATAGAACCACGAATCTTTGTATTAAGGCACCTGACAATAAATAAATAAATATTCGTTCAAGCGTTTTGGAAATTTCATTTACATGGGGATGAAATTCAACCCCTAAAATATCAAAAAGCATACAGCTGAAACCACTGGGCCTAGAAACGTATTTTTTTTTTTACACCATCGTATTTCTTGGGGTACACGAGCACTAGCAAAGGATTTTTGGAAATTCACCCCCTTAAGGGGGTGAAAAACATATAGTCTTTCACGTCTAACCGATTTTGATGAAATTTGGTACAGAGATGGACTAAAGCTTGAGAAAGGACATAGGCTACTTTTTATCGCGAAAAAATGGGTATAAGGGGTTGAAATAGGGGATGATATTTTGTATGAAAATTCGTCATTTTTGATGATAGAACTGCGAATCTTTGTATTAAGGCACCTGATAATAAATAAATAAATATTCGTTCTAGCGTTTTGGTAGTTTTACTTACATGGGGATGAAATTCAACCCCTAAAATACCAAAAGCATATAGCCGAAACCACTGGACCTAGAAACGTATTTTTTTTACACCATCGTATTTCTTGGGGTGCACGAGTACTAGCAAAGGATTTTTGGAAATTCACCCCATTAAGGGGTTGAAAAGCATATAGCCTTTCACGTCCAAACCGATTTTGATGAAATTTGGTACAAAGATGGACTAAAGCTTAAGAAAGGATATAGGCTACTTTTTATCGCAAAAAAATGTGTATAAGGGGTTGAAATAGGGGATGACATTTTGTATGGAAATTCGTCATTTTCGATGATCGAACCACGAATCTTTGTATTGAGGCACCTAATAATGAATAAATAATTATTCGCTCAAGCGTTTTGGAAATTCCATTTACATGGGGATGAAATTCAACCCCTAAAATACCAAAAAGCATACAGCCGAAACCACTGGGCATGGAAACGTATTTTTTTTTACACCATCGTATTTCTTGGGGTGCACGAGCACTAGCGAAGGATTTTTGGAAATTCACCCCCTTAAGGGGGTGAAAAGCATATAGCCTCTCACGTCTAAGCCGATTTTGATGAAATTTGATACAGAGATGGACTGAAGCTTGAGAAAGGATATAAGGCTACTTTTTATTGCGAAAAAATAGGTATAAGGGGTTGAAATAGGGGAAAGTATTTTCTTTTTACGTCGTCTTATTTCTTGGGGTACACGAGCACTAGCAAAGGATTTTTGGAAAATTACCCCCTTAAATGAGTGAAAAGCGTATAGACGAAACTCTTGGAGCTAGGAACGTAAAACTTTCTATGCAATTCTCTTTCCTTTGTTTTAAGTGAGCTCTAAGAAATTATTTTATTAAAATCAACTCCTAAAGGGGTGCAAAATATATAGCCGAAATCATTAGGCCTAGAAACATGGAATTTTGTATAAAGTTGCCTTTCTTGGGGGAAGAGAGATTTTTGCAATTTTAGCCCTAAGGGGGTGAAAAGCGTTTAACCGAAATCACTGAGCCTAGGAAGGATCATTTTAGTACACGGTTGGCTTTCTTGGATTACCCCCAGATTTTCTTAATGCTCACTTACCAAGCACTATGAAAAAAATTTTGGCAAGGATAAGCGAGCGAGTCTAACAAAGAATTTTTGGCAATTCAACCCCTAAGAGGGTGAAAGCGTATAGCCAAAGATACCGGGCCTATGAATGTGAAATTTTGTATACCGATCGGTTATTTGGGGTAAGCACGCACTAAGAAACAATTTTGGGCTGCCCCAAAAGGATAAAACGCATATAGTCGAAGACTCCCAGCCAATGATATATCATCATTATCTTGCTCTTATCCTAATTACTTTGGATCGACGCGATATGTAGGTAGGGTACCTACTACTGCCATCGTAGATATATTGCAAAGGTTCTAGCAACATTTTATGACCTGGCCGACATTGTTGGCCTGACGGCATCACCAATTGGTCCAGGTCGATGTAAATCTTTGTCTTAGTAGTATTTTGCGACACCCACGAACAATGAAAACGTGGTAATATTTCTAGCAGCTACCAGACAGTAAGTTACAATCAAAATATTATTACAATTTTCTATCTCTACAAATAAATAAATTTGAAGCGTCTGTTTGTCTATCAAAATAATAGGTTTTATTTATGCTCACACAATACGGTCCAAATTTTTTTGTCTGTCTGTCTATTCGTTACAGGTAATCTTCAAAATGGCTGGACCGATATTGATTATAATTTTACCATCAGGTCTACCAGTCGTACATAAGGTATAACTTAGACTATTTTATCTCAGGCTATATTTTATCCCGGTGTGGATGAATTAAGTCGATTTTAAAATTATTTCACTAATGGAAAGCTATTTTTAAGCGAGTAACATATTTAAGCTATTTTTATCCCGATATTCCTACGGGATCGGGTACAATGCCGGTGAAATCACGGGAATATAATGGTTTAAAAAATTAATTCACTAATGAAAAGCTATATTATCAGTGAATACCATATAAAGGCTATTTTCATCCCGGTATTTGCCCAGGAACGACAACTATACCGGGGGATGTTGACCAATTTTTAAAATTCTTTCACCAATGGAAAGCTACCTATGTTGTCAGCGAGTAACATAGGCAATTTATATCTCTGATATTTCTGGAATTTATATATTTTTTTTTTACCCATGTAAATTTATAATATCAGGAAGTTACATAGGCATTTTTTATCTCGGTATTGGCATGGGAATGGGGTCTACGTGAATGAAACTGCGGGTGTTTGATTGATATAATTTTTTTTTCACCAATGGAAAAGTACGTTATCAGAGACTAAGGAAAGGCCACAATACCATCGTATTTGCACGGCAATCTGAACTACAAGGCTGGAAGTAATATTCAAATGTGAAAGTTTGTGAAGATATTTGGATGTTTGTTACTCAATCACGCTTAAACTGTTGAGCAGATTTGGATGAAAATTGACACGCAGATAGAGTATTTCTTAAATTAAGAAATGTAATACTTTTTATGTTGATAATATTCTTTGCGATAATAGTTCAATATGCAAGTAAATTTTTACGCGGGCGAAGCCGCGGGCAAAAGCTAGTGTTTAATAAATTGAATCTTTTATCGATTGCAATTTTAATGACAAAGAACATGATAAGGAAGGTCAGTTCATCATCATTATCTCGGCACATATACGTCCCACTGCTGGTCTCGAGCCTCTTCTACAATGGGCGGGGAAATTTACCTTCTATGCCGCGCAAGTCAGATTGGTATTTTTTTTTTTTTTTTTTTTATGGGTGGGCTATGGTAAGCGCACGCGCGGTCCAATCCGTCCGGGGCGATGAAAGGACGGCGCGCGGGCCCATAACCCACCCGTACCCACGTCACCTCGTTGTTGGGCCGACCACCGGAGCAGATGTGACTTGTCGTCAGTGGTCGGCTCGACGGAATACCCTTTCGGGTATCCTCACCTCTCGACGTACTGGGACGTCGGTCGCCGTCGCGCGGTCAGCCTCTCCGCGGGTGACGAACAATTCCCCGGTCCGATCACCCGCGGCCTCGGCTAGGGCGGCATTAGGCGCAAATACTCGCGCCTGCGCCGCCCGAGTCGCCGGCGGCGGAACGTGTCGCCGAATAGGAGCTCTACTCGCACACGATCCGCCGCCTCCTTCCGTGAGATTACGGCCTCACAGAAGGCGGCGACCGCGTCCCAGTTCCTGACGCTGACGAGCATCTCCCTGGCGATGGTCGGCAGCGCCAGGTCGGCACCGATAATTGCGAAGTCAGATTGGTATAGGGTTTTATTTCGAGTTTTTCTTTGTTGCATAGATGTCATCTGCAATAATTCTTTAGTCGTCTCTTAAGATATTCTCCGGGCAAGAAGAGGAGTAGTGAATTGTATTCTTATTCCGTCACGACCGTCCATCAAAAGTTTTTGACAATAGTTGCATGATCAACAATTTTGTCTGACATCATCTCGAGGAATGTGATTGTATATAATAAGTAATTGTAGATTTTTTTTTTTGTAAGACAACACCTTGCACTAGGGAGATAATCCTTGTATTTCTTGTAAAGCCAAACATATAATTAACGGACACAAATTATATTCAGACTCAGAACAACAATTTGTGGATCGCACAAAGTGACCCGTAGGATTCGAAGTCCGAACCCATGATACTGGCACGGTAGGTCAGTTAACCACTACGATATCTGTGCAGTAGCCAGTTAAATTAGCCAGACGACATGTGTGCTTACTCTTGAATCTTGATTTCAATCCTAAATACAATCGCAGCTCGAATTTGAGCAATTTGGTAATCTTGAAAGCGACACTAGCGCACGATTGGAATCAAATTCGGTGGAGTTTTTTTTAAACTAAATGAATTCGACTCTCGTCGATTAAGTCAAATATTTGCTACTCCCGACGTGATTTTGACGTAGTTTAAAATTGTTAATGTTGCACAATTTCAAGAAAGAGTCTTTGTAGTGATCGAGTTCGGTAATGTTGTTAATTTAAAGCAATAAAATACGACACATTTGGTGAAAATAACAACAGCAAATGCGAAGAATTCATTTTCAATTTTGTTTAAGAGTATCAAATATAAGTTTGGTGAGATTAGAATTGAATAGGATTCGAAATTAGAATTGTTTTCAAGAGGAGGCACACAGATCTTGTTGACCTAGGTCGGTGTACAGCTCTTAATCGTCTTTTACGACACCCACAAGCAGTGTAAGAGTTGGTAGTATTCGTAGTCTCCATCAGACAATATGGTGGGTATTATTATCTCCCAACAGGGACTGATGTGAAAGTCACATGGAGCCTTGGCCGCTTAGGACCGTTTTATGTGATATTCACATGGTGAGGTCTACGTTCTAGAGTGGACGTCGATTGGCTGATGGATAGATTCCCAAAGAGATTTCTTGTGTGATGATGGAATAAGAATAAAAACGGGTAAAACTTAGTGACAAAGTTTGTATATGAAAAAAAACTTTATGTATAGTTTTCAAATTATGCACAAATACTATTTACTAAAATTAAATAAAGACGTGTTTTGGTATTTGTCATTTATCATCCTCTAAGGGTATAAAACGGGGAATTCAATTTTGCGGCGACTAAAAAATTAAGTGAAACATTACTTGATTTCTTATTTAATTAAAAATTCCATAAATAATTACTAAACAGCAATACACAAAAACTTATGTCATGGAATCACTAGAAAGAAATATGTATTCTCAAAATCAGTCCTTCTAAATATCCTTCCTTAGGATGTAAAATTAGGGAAGAATTTTGTTTCAAATTTTTCTCCTTACGACATCTATACCAATAAATAAAATTGGAGTGTCTGTTTGTAATGTCAAAATAATAGGATTTTTTCATGCTCACAGGGTTATTTACACGACACCTATGCCTAAAATACAAATAAAAAAAATTTTGTCTGTCTGTTTGTTCCGGGTAATCTTCAAAACGGCTGGACCGATTTCAAAATTTCTTTCACTAATGGAAAGCTATAATATCAGGGCGTAAACTAGGCTATATTTTATCCCGGTATTCCCACGGGAACGGGAACTACGCAGGGAAGACGACTGAAACCGAAGCGAAGCGAGGGCGGGTTGCTAGTATACATATAATGAAAATCCGTTTTCCGCGTGGTGACAGAGTAAGAATACAATTCACCCTAAATTCTTACACTTGGATGTCGTAAAAGACGAGCTAGGGATTTAATATATATACAATATTTATGCCAAATTAAGCTTACAATTAAGAAAAGGAAAACTCCAAATAAACCCTATACCAACCCATCTGACCAGCGTGGAACAGTAGGTCAAATTCCCGCCTATCGTGGAGGAGGCTCCAGCCCAGCCTGGCACGTTTAATAAAAAACATGAATAGCTTTACACGAGCAATCCTTGTATCATAATCGCAGCTCCTATAAGTCCTACTATTTGTAATTCTTGTATATTTCTATATATTCAAAATCTCAAGACAGTTTGAGCTCATATTGTATAGCTTTGACCCACAATAATAATAGCTAAAGATAATTTTATAAATTAAAGTCTCTTAGTAACACAAAGTAAGCCGCCTTCAAAATTAATATCAATTTAGCATTATGTCACCTGAGTTTTCTTGCCGGATCTTTCTCAGTGTGGCCGTGTTCCGATCCGGTGGTAGTATACTAGATTGTCAGGTTTTTTAAATATAATTACTATTAATTTCAATGTTACATAATTACTAACCATAAACAATTTAATTTTTTCATATAGAATAATTTTCTTCTTACACTGGCAATTAATTTGTATCAAAATGTGGGTCAATATTTAATAACTATTTTCTGTATCGGGTAGATAATTATAAATTTTCTACAATAACGATGACTTATTGGACGTGAGACATCTTAGTCCGCCCGTGACCATGAACGCTGCAAAAGTGTTCGAAACGTCGGGCAATCAAAAATTAAATACAAACGCGATATACGCACGTAAAGTAGTTTTATTTAAAATGTGTAATACTCGCGTAAACATCAAAAATCATTATATTCAAGATCTCGCAAATCACTCCAACGATTTCCATGACATTTAGTATGTAAGGAGGTTTCAGAGGGCGATAGATCGATCAAACTAAGTTACATCGGTACATCATAAAAAATCTCATTTGGCCAATGTTTTCTGACAAAAAAAAGGACTTAAAATAATATGATATCGAGCAGGCTGGATTGCATATATGTGGGGCGCTGCTGCGCCATCTCTCATGGGATGTTGCGGTAGTGGATCACATCATGTGTTGACTTTAAGTATTTTTTTTTTTAATTTTAATTTAATGTAATATATAATAATTGTTTTAATGTTAAGGTTTCATACTAACATAGATTTAAGTTTTACTAACTTTTTTGAGTCTTGGTTACTCGAATAAACAATATTATTACTATTATTATAGCTTAGTTGGGAAAACGAGGAGTCGCTTCATCTGGACAGCCCCGAATTCCTCTTTTTTCATTCCTTCATCAATTTCAAGAATAAACATAGATCAGTTGGGAAATCGAGATGTCGCTAAATTTGGACAGGCACGAGTTTCTATTTTTTTATTATTATTCCATTTTATAGTGTAAAAGAATTCATGAAGGAAAAGAAATTCTAAATGTAATAATCATTTTATCATCATCGCAGCCCACATACGTCCCACTGCTGGGCTCGGGCCTCCTTCACAATGGGAGGGACTTTGACCTACTATAGGTACCATGCTGGTTAGACATGTTGGTATAGGGTTTCATTTCGAGTTTTCCTTCTCTTGCACAGATGATATGTACATATTACATCCCTTAGTCGTCTTTTGTGACATCCACGGGCAAGATAGGGAGTGGTGAATTGTATTCCTACTCCGTCACCACACGGAAAAATCATTTTATATCTCAAGATTATTATTTTTCTAATTACTGTAAACACCTTTTATTTTTGTTTATTTTTATTTGAATTAATTGTTGTGTATAAATTATCTGCTTTATAAATAAATTACTATGATTTTAATGTATGTATAATACCAAAATTTGCATGCCCTTTTTTATTGGGGTGGGTGAGTTGCAGATGGCGCACTCCTCTCTCCGCTCCGTTCGGGGCGACAGAGGGGCGTAAGTACGCACACGCGTAACCCACCGGTGACACGTCGCCTTCGTCGTTGGGCCGACCACCAGAGCAGGGTGACTTGTCGTCAGTGGTCGGCCCGACGGAATACCCCTTGAGGTGTACCCTCTCCGTGACCGCCTTCCCCCCCACGGGGAGGACGGCAAAATTTGCATGTCCTATGGTGAAATATGGAAGAGCTGGAAAATTTATTGTAAGTAGTCATATTTGCAAATAAATGATGGATTGATTTTTGTCATTTCGTCTTAATTTTTTTTATCTATACCAATAAATAAAATTGGAGTGTCTGTTTGTAATGTCAAAATAATAGGCTTTTTTCATGCTCACACGGTTATTTGCACGACACCTATGCCTAAAATAGCAATTAAAAAATGTTTGTCTGTCTGTATGTCTGTCTGTCTGTTTGTTCCGGGTAATCTTCAAAACGGCTGAACCGATTTCAAAAATTCTTTCACCAATGGAAAGTTATAATATCAGGGCGTAAACTAGGCTATATTTTATCCCGGTATTCCCACGGGAACGGGAACTACGCGGGTAAAACGACTATAACCTATAACCGAAGCGAAGCGAGGGCGGATTGCTAGTAATTAAATAAAACTGAGGTAGGTCACTCAGGTACTAATATTTAAAGTCGCCGTCATACGTGATTACTATACTTAAATAATATTGCTCAAACATTTGCTTATAACCTGAATAATTTGACCTCATTTAACGCGTTCAATTAGAAGCGTCATAGGTATGTCTATTTAAATGAAGACGATTATTAAAGTGAAAACTTCCATAGGCAGGCTTGTATGGGGAGTAAATCTATATATAAATACGTGAAGCAAAAACTTTGTACCCCTTTTTACGAAAGTTATGCGCACAGACAAATATGAAATTGAAATTGGCACAGTTGAAGAATATATCGAGGAGAAGTGCAGAAAATTAAAATTTAATATAATAATGGATTAAAAATACATTAAATTCATTAAAAAAGGCATTACGCACACTACAACGCAATCGCTACACAAACACACACATATGCGTTTGTGTGAGTGTGTTGCGTAGCAACGCTTATACACTTTTGTTTACGGTTAAAATCTCTGGTCGATCTGAATGTCATACAATCATAATTATGATGACAATGTCTAATAGAGATTTTGATTATTCTGCTACAAAATTTTTCTTTAATTTTATTTATGTACTAGCAACCCACCCTCGCTTCGCTTCGGTTATAGGTTATAGTCGTTTTACCCGCGTAGTTCCCGTTCCCGTGGGAATACCGGGATAAAATATAGCCTAGTTTACGCCCTGATATTATAACTTTCCATTGGTGAAAGAATTTTTGAAATCGGTCCAGCCGTTTGAAGACTACCCGGAACAAACAGACAGACAGACAAAATTTTTTTAATTGCTATGTTAGGCATAGGTGTCGTGCAAATAACCGTGTGAGCATGAAAAAAAGCCTATTATTTTGACATTACAAACAGACACTCCAATTTTATTTATTGGTATAGATAGCATAACTTGTTTTAAAATTTTGTACAACGCCATCTAGTGAGCTCAAAATAAATTATTAACCTAAACACATATCTATAGTGTATATTAATGAAAATAAATGTTAATTAAATAAAAATCATCATTTTCTGGAAAAAAAAAGTTATATTTTATTAATACTTTATGCCATATTAATTCCTGTCGTAATCTGTTCTTTTATGCATATATGCTTGTACAAAATAATTTCGATGTTTCACATCTGTCAAGCGTCCTGAGCGACGGCTTCCTTTTTTAATATTATACATGTTAGTATCTGCTGGCTCCTAGACTTCCTGCCCTGGCCGTATGGGATAACGAAAAGCTGGTGTGCTGTAAATTGGTACCAATTATGTGACATCGGTGAACCACCCCGAAAAGGTTGAGGGTGGTGAGACATTTATTCTTAATTCGCCAACACATGGCCAGAAAAACCACATCAGTTTGTCGCATTCGATGAAAAAAAAAAGGGTTCGTCACTACATGAATTCTTATTCAAACGTGTCCTTGACCTCGGCAGCAATTTAATATAGCAACCGACCTTGACCTCCAAGAAACTACAGTATCCCTCGAATATGCTAAGTATACATTACAGTAAGAGAAACATGATATAGACATATGTATGAATTATACGTTAAGTTACAGTCGAAGAAATTAATCCAACATCCTATTTTTTTTTTGGTAGGTATGGTTTGGACTAGGGATGTGACTTGGAGGGAAAATAATCGATTAATTAATTGATTTCTTGTTCTTAAGAAAATCGATTATAAAATAATCGATTCATTATAGATAAATAATCGATTATAAAATAAACGATTTTTCTCCCAACAGTATTATGACTTTTTTTTTTTAAGAAATGTGAGCTTTATTTTTTAATATAGTATGAAACACTGCACGCAGTATCGTTATGACCTTTTTTTAGGAAAGCCGTCGGTGAAATAATTGATTAATTTTAATATAAAAATTCGGAGCGGATCACGAACATGGTGCGATTTGAACCAAATTCGATCGTGTGGCGCACGGTGGACGAATGACCATTTGTCAATAGTTTTTTGGTGAATCATTAGGGAACCATGTTATCTGCATATATCCCATAGTCGTGTTTTATGACTCCCACGGGCAAGAGAGGGGGGTGATTAATTGTATACTTCATCCGTAACCACACGAATACAAATAAAATTAACAGACACAAATTTACAAGATTCGAATAATTTTTAGAGTAAAGAAAAAACAGCTTCTTAGGAACCAAACGTACAACATTCAGCATAAGAGATTATCAGTTATGTCATCCTCGTAACCTAACAGCACTGAATAAAGAAGATCATTTCCAAGAGAAGGAAAGTTCGAAATAAAAACCTATACTAACCTTCGCGACCATCGTGGTAGGTATAGTAGGTCAATTTCCATCTTGTTGCTGAGTTGCAGGCCAACAGTGGGACATATATACTTTTAGTCACTTTTTGATTTCATCTACATCTAGTTTCAAAAATATACAATTTTCTGCATCAATAGATAATTTTCCATAATTTAGAAATCCTGAAAAGGACCCTGCGACTATCAATGATCTTTCTTTTTGCCTATTAACGCAATACTCTTAAAAAAAAAATACAAGTACTCATATGTAATTTAGGTATTGAGAACAAAATGGCTACGCTGGCGGGAAAATAAACTTCATAATGAGTATCGATTTATTTATTTGTTTTATAACTGGTTTACTGGTTTTATTATTGCGGACCTTGTTTTTATATGTAAAACAGTGAATATAAACTTTTTTCTTTGACTTATCATATTTAGTAGGTAAAATCTCCATTAAAAATTCATTTACTTGCCAGTGCAGGATATCAATCTCCAAAATATAGGGGGAGAATTGATCTACTAAAACCAAAGTTGATTAGGTTTATTTTTTTTTTATTATGACGCAACAAATTTAATCGCAATTGTTAAAGAGGAGTTTGTCTCAACTGAAGGGCTCGAGCCTCCTTCACAACACTAGGAAAATCGATCTATTATAGTCAGACGTGTTGGTATAGGGTTTTGTTTAGAGTTTTCCATCTCTTGCATAGATATTACATGCATATATAACTTAGTCGTCTTTTACGACACCCCAAAAGCAAGAGAGGGGTGTTGAATCGTATCTCCGTCACCACATGGTGATGGCGTTGGAAAAGAATAATACCACTTTCCTTATATGTAATGCGAGTGGAACGAAACAAATTGACTAGTAGGTCAATAAGCAAAGCGATGGACAGCTACGTCACGGTAATATAATCTACGAGTAATCCAACTTCATACAAACGGACGTAACGCGAGCTATACCTACGCGCCTCGATCCCGGCATGCGCTCGGCATGCAGACAGTCGCGACTGTGCCGCAGTGACTAACGGACGGTGTGTTGTTTTTTTAATAATAACCGCGTTTCCAAAACAATTTTTAATTAAGCTTTATATTAGAATGCGGATTTTTCAAACTTTAAAATTTAATAATAAAGCATTTCGTACGTATCAGTCGAGGCGTAAATATTTTTCGGTCGCAAATTTATTAGACCGATTTGTTATTTAAACATAAACATGTTTTTTTTTAATTAAAACTACCAATCAAAAATCAACACGTATTCTTATTGAACACTTCCTATTCAATTCACAAACTATTTTATTTGTTTATTTAAGAAAAGTATATACAAAACTAAACGGAAACACAAAGTAGGCAAATATAATTAAAATGGTGGAGGCAGGCAGCCCTATCACATGTTTACGTACCACGTGGATGTAGGCATTTAATTCAAGGTTACGATCGAGATACATTACTGATAGATGACTATACTGTGGCTACGTTAAGCGCAGCAGTACAGCATCACAGATAGGGGAGATACTTTAACATAGGATTTTATTTCTATTTTCCATCTATACCAATAAATAAAATTGGCGTGTCTGTTTGTAATGTCAAAATAATAGGCCTTTTTCATGCTCACGCGGTTATTTGCTCTATATATATATGCCTAAAAATTACTTTAATTTTTTTTGTCTGTCTGTCTGTTTGTTCCGGGTAATCTTCAAAACGGCTGGATCGATTTCAAAAAGTCTATCACTAATCGAAAGCTATACTATCAGGGAGTAACCTAGGCTATATTTTATCCCGGTATTCCCACAGGAATGGGAACTACGCAGGAAAGACTGAAACCCAAGCGAAGCGAGGGCGGGTTGCTAGTCTATACTATGTTAAGTCTTATCTACGTCATTTATGTTGTCTCTAAGCTCAGCCGCGTAAATTAAACCTGCTAATAGATAATGTAATACGGTATTATAAAATAAATGAATATTAAATGAATATAAAATAAATAATTTTAATAATATATTTTTACATGGCTCTATTTTTAACTCTATGGTTCTGTGTTGTTAGTAATTAAAAAATTAATAATAAATATCGCATTTAGCAGATTAGCTCATTAACTTAATGTGTTATTACAGATGTTAATGTCATCAAAATATAAATGACTTAACAATTGTTAGAAATTCTCTCTTTTTGTAAAATTTCCCTCAAGTCAGAATCCACATTAAACTGGCAACACTGCTGAATAAAGTTCAAATTGCTCTGTTCATTGTAGATCAAAATTCTTAATGATTTCTGATGTTTACGTATTATAGATACAAAATAAAGTTTTTTTTCTTTTTGAATTTATCGTGTTTGTATTTGATTTTTATTTACCCAATGTTTCTATAGACTCGGCTTGAAGTTACACAGAGTAATAACGACGAACTGTTGCGGATGCAACACCAAGTCTTACGTAAAAATGAACGCTGAAAAGTCGAGAAAGTAAAAATCAGAAACAAACGTAATAAAATTCGTAAAAATAATTTCAAAGCTCTTTATTTGCATGGGTCAAAATCAATCTTGTTCTTCAGAATAATTATTAGGAATTATATAAGCCATTTGACCATTAAAGAAAACTTTTTGGAATAAAGTTTTAAATGGTTTGGATAGGGCAAATAAAATATTTGGAATAAAATAAATTTTATTGCGTTAAAAACGTGTGCTTTTAGTACAATATGGGTAAAGTCTTTTCACACCACATTTGACATCGAATATTTCGTTTAGTAATTATAAATCGTTACCGCCATCCGTTTTCACTTATGTGTACCGTTAAATAGTTCAATACCCACAATGAGTGTGTTGTTTTAAGCATCACAGTAAAGTTTGGAAAATAAAGTATTTTCATATACTTTATTTGGTACGTAAAAGTATAATTACCATAAATAACTTAGGATATAATGATTTTTGACGTTTACGCGAGTATTACACATTGTAAATAAAACTACTTTTACGAATTATATTTACAATGTGTAGTGCTCGCGTAAACATCAGATATCATTAAATAAAACTACGGCTTTTAAGCCCTTTTTATTTGATTTATGATTGCGCAACGTTTCAAACATTTTACAACGTTCATGGTCACGGGTGGACTAAGATGTCTGACGTCCAAACAAGTCAACGTTATTACATCCTTACTAATATTATAAATGCGAAAGTAAGTTTGTTTGTTACGCTTTTACGATTAAACTACCGAACCGATTTCAAAAATTCTTTCACCAATGGAAAGCTATAATATCAGGGAGTAATACAGGCTATATTTTATCCCGGTATTCCCACGGGAACGGCAACTACGCGGGTAAGGCGACTGAAACCGAAGCGAAGCGATGGCGGGTTGCTAGCAATAAATTAGCAATTAATTAATTAATTATACTTTATTATAAAGTATGGTTGGCAATCCTAAGTATACCCATGCAGGCCTGTCGATCGTAAAGTCTCAGGTTCGGGGCAAATTGTTATAACCTTTATCTACAAAAGTTATCACTAGCACAAAATCTGAAACTATACGCAATGAAACATGTACGTTATTATATAGATAACAAAATATATTATGTTTTCTTATCTGTAATTATGATTCAACGGCGTTAAAGAACCCGACAATGTTAACAATTGCGTTATATTAATAATTACATATATAAATGATTGAGATCTAGCATTTGGCAACACAAAATAGATTCATGCGACGGGCAACGGGAGCACCGTGGTTCGTTCGTAATGTCGATCTACACATCGACCTCGAATTGCTGACCATCAGGCAGTACAAGAAGCGTTGCTCCCAGCGCTATTTTGACTCTGCCACGACTCACCCCAATCCATTAGTGGTTGGGGCGGTAAACTACGTCCCCTCAAAAATATCCGCGGTCCGACGTTCTCGTCATCTTCTTGAAGAAGAGGATGACGCTATTACGATCGCCCAAGAAAGGGCCTACACAGCTCACGCAGCGTTAACAAAAAAAAACTCCACGGTATCGGCCTCGCCGTCGAGGTCGAAAACCGCGCCGCGTAAAAGTCATTATCCTAAACGTGGCCACGCCCACTTTACTTTCAGCGACGCCCCGAGCCGAGGTCCGTTCCCCACAGGGGGAGCCCTCGGGCGATGTTCGCTTAACTTACTTACCGGGTTGAGAGCCTTCCGCTCGCCCATTGACCGCGTTAAGCTGTCAAGGTCATCTGCGACCAACAGCTACACACACACAACAAAAAAAAAAAAGCATTTGGCATGCTAGGTTTTCATAATGATTTCTGATGTTTACGCGAGTATTACACATTTTAAATAATACTACTTTACGGATTTTATCGCGTTTGTAGCGTTCATGTTCATGGTCACGGACGGACTGTCCGCCCGTGACCATGAACGCTGCAAAGTGTTCGAAACGTGGGGCAATCAAATACAAACGCGATAAAATCCGTAATGTAGTTTTATTTAAAATGCTAGGTTTTTTTTGTTTGTGTGTATAGCTGTTAGCCGCAGATGGTTTTCACAGCTTAGCCCGGACTATGGGTGAGCGCTGAGGGCTCCCAACCCAGACATACTAGGTTCGTCATCTCAGCCTATATATGTCCCACTGTTGGGCTCAAGCCTCCTCCATAATGGGATGGGAATTGACCTACTATTCCACGCTGGTCAGACGTGTTGGAATAGGATTTTGTTGGGAGCTTTTCTTCGCTTACACAGATGTTACATGCTTATTATATTTATATCCCATAGTCGTCTTTTACTACATTCAAGGGCAAGATAGGGAGTCATGAATTATATTCTTACTCCGTCACCACACGGAAATGCTAGGTTCATTTCAGCTCATATACACCCCACTGCTGGGCTCGAGCTTGCTGCACAATTGGAGGAAAATTGACCTATTATATCACACACTTTCTTCCGGGCCATCCATTCTGTCCGGGGCGGTGGAAGGGCGACGCGCGGCCCCAGAACGCCCTATATTCCCACCCCCTCGCCATTAGGCCGACCATTGGTACAGAGTTTCGTTGTCGTTCGTAGCCAGTCTGGTTCGGGGACTATAGCACTGGTAAAACGTGTTGGTATAAAGTTTAATTTCGAATTTGCCTTGGCTTGCATAAATGTTTTATGCATATTGTAATTAATCCCTTAGTTGTCTTTTACCACACCCATGGGCAAGTTAGGTGCTGGTGAATTGTATTGTTACTCCGTCACAATGCGGAATTTTTTAAGCCCCTTCAAAAAAGGGAGAAAGTTTTAGTACGATTGTATTGAAAACCGAGTTTTGAGGTAACAATTTGTTACCTCAGAACTCTTGATTGGGTGAACCGATTTTAATGAATCTTTTTTTATTTGAAAGCTGGTGCTATACACGTGGTCCAATTTCAATTTGGTCTAGTTGAAGTCGGTTTTTTTTTGTTAATATTATTTATTATTTGTTTGATTCTAAGTTATAAGAAATTTTAATGCCTGTGATCGAATATAGGGAGATGCGTGTCGGACTTCGTGTCCCAGTTTTAAAATCAAAACAATAAAAACCGTAATACATACAATTTAGAATTCAAATAGTCCATTTTTAGATGTTTTTTTTTGCAACTGCATATGTTAGTATGGATCAAATTTTGCAATTGAATTTTAAAATATTTATTGCAATCGATTGAGCTCATAATTTCCTTACAGACTTAGTTTTGATGCCATTAACTAGGTTAGGTTATATGTTCTAAATTCAATGTGTTGGACCTAGTGTTGCCCAAAAAAGTCTTGGTCTTGCGAGAAATGCGAGACCGAGACCAAGACCAAGACCGCTTAATTTTTGCAAGACCAAGACCAAGACTGGCCCTGCAAGACTTGAGCAAGACCAAGACTGGGCCTGCAAGAGTCTCGCGGTCTTGCATTTAATTCAAATCACCATTTCAGCTTATATACGGTTGAGCTCGTGTCTTCTACATAACAGGAGGAGAATCGGCCGTGGCCGGAGGGGAATCGCCACGGTGATCGACCGTGTTGTTACTGGTCATACATGTCAAGTTTTCCTTCTCTTGCACCGATGTTATATATTATAGCCCTTAGTCGTGGGTTCGCAGTCACGGGTAAAATAGGGGATGATGAATTATATTCTTACTCCGTCACTACACGGCAAGTCAAATCAGTCTTGAGATATCCATCTATTGGCCAATCGATTCCCAATGTTGGTGTTGGCTTTTCAGAATTACTCTTCGGAAAGGCTTAAGGACAAAAATACCGTAATCACGAGAGTGCTCTTGCCCATTATACATATTTATATATCCGTTTATTCATTAGCCCAACGACGTTCACTGTTGGACATAGAAATATGCCTACAATTAATCTATATAAATGTCCATGTAGGGACAGAGTATGATCACCATCAGGCAGTACATGAAGCGTTGCTCCCAACGCTATTTTGCCTCTGCCACGACTCACCCCAATCCACTAGTGGTTGGGGCGGTCAACTACGTCCCCTCAAAAATATCCGCGGTCCGACGTCCTCGTCATCTTCTTGAAGAAGAAGATGACGCTATTATGATCGCCCAAGAAAGGACCTACACAGCTCGCGCAGCGATAACAGATAAAACTCCGCGGTATCGGCCTCGCCGTCGAGGTCGAAAACCGCGCCGCGTAAAAGTCATTAACCTAAACTTGGCCACGCCCACTTTGCTCTCAGCGACGCCCCGAGCCGAGGTCCGTTCCCCACAGGGGGGAGCCCTCGGGCGATGTTCGCTTAACTTACTTACCGGGTTGAGAGCCATCAGCGCTCACCCATTGACCGCGTTAAGCTGTCAAGGTCATCTGCGACCAACAGCTACACACACACAAAAAAAAAAGACAGAGTACGAATATAATTCACCACTCTCTTACCCGTGGATGTCGTATCAAATCGGATCGGGCAATGGTGTTAGAAACCCATGAAAAAAAATTGAAATAAAAATATCGATTCGTTAATGAATTGAGAGACATGTAAGTTCTCAATTTTGTCATCGTTTTTCGTGTAAATTGATTAAAATGTATAAAGGAATGATACTTAATCTACAACATATTCATATTTTGTTAAATGTTCATTAGAATTTGAATAAATCAATGATTACATTTGCATAAGCAAGACAAACTTCGCTTTAACATAAATCAGCTGATCGGCCGATGACCGTTGATGAGTCGCCTTTGTGCCTACGTAACCATTGAAAGGTTCGCGCAAATCTAATACCTATTTATACTGTCGAAATATTACATGCTTACATATATCCTGTCTGTACATACCTACATAATGCATAAAATTTAAGGCATAAACTCTTAGACACACATTTTTGTAATCACTATAACTTTTACGTTATATTGTTTTTGTGTTATATACATTCTAATTATGATCTATGACTGTTGAACTACAACATACATGAACAGTTGTCCCATAACCTGATACACCCTGTGTATATAACATATGTGCAAGAGAAGTGAAACTGGAAAGAAAGCCCTGTACCAACATGTCTGACCAGCGTGGTATAGTAGATCAATTTTCCTCTTACTGGAAGGAAGCTTAAGCCCAGCAGTGGCACTTTTATGAGCTGTGACGATGACGACGAATATCATACATTTTACAAGTATTAAAACCATAAAATTTTAAATCCGTTTTATATGTTCTTGAATAAATAGTATATTAAGAGCTACATGGATCCAGCGGCCAAAGTATTTATATAGGCAATAGAGCAACAGGTTTTTTCAAGTATCCAGAGTATCAGTAACTAAACTGGAAATACAATAGATACATACCACTTAACTTGAAGGGGAATATAAACAATCGCATTAATTGTAAAATATCGCATTGATTATAAACTGACATAAAATTTATTGTATCAACTGCCTCGTGTGGTGACGTCTTAAGAAAATAGGGTCGAAAGTCCTGTCATAAGAGTAGTAACGCTGTCTAATGGAACACCAGGGGAATAGAAGAGTAATTTTCTCCAGTCGTAAGTATTGTATTCAATAGTGAACTATAGGCTAGCAGATGGATAGATAGGATAGGATATTTGATTAATTTAGTTGGATTTTTCATTGCCATGATAAATTACTGTTACGTTATTCTAACTGCAAAACTTTGCGAGACTCTTGCTGCAATACCAAGACTCGGGTGCGCAAGACCAAGACTCGGGTGCGCAAGACCAAGACCAAGACGAGACCAGGTGTTATGTTGCAAGACCAAGACCGGTCTAAGTCTCGTCTTGGTCTTGCATTTGGGCAACACTAGTTGGACCCCCAAAGATGACGGTTTTTAAACCCTCATGATATACAGGCTGTATCAGGTTATGGGACAACTGTTCGAGTATGTTGTAGTTTAACGGTCATAGATCATAATTAGAATGCACATTACACAAAAAACAATATAATATAAAAGTTATAGTGATTTAAAAAAAATGTGTCTAAGAGTCTATGCCTTAAATGTTAGGTATTATGTAGGCATGTACAGACAGAATACATGTAGACATGTAAAGCTTCGACAGTATAATTTCATTCATTTATACCTAGAATTGCGCAAACGCTTCAATGACATGTAGGTGCAACGGCGAGCGGTCAACGCTCATAGGCCGATCAAGTTGTTTTAAAGCGAAGTTTGTTTTGCTTATGTGAACGTAATCATTGATTTCTTCAATTTCTAATGAATATTTAACAAAGTATGAATATGTTACGTATTAAGTATCATTGACTTTATACATTTTAATCAGATTTACACGAAAAAGCGATGACAAAATTGAAAACTTTACATGTCTCTAATTTCTAAACGAATCAATATTTTTAGAGTGTTACTTAGTATGGGTACGTTATTTGAAAGCTTCTAATCAAAGTGACCTTGTTAATTTAAAATTAGATTGTATCTCCACCCTTTATTTTCATGTGGGCGTGCCACGAACTGAGATCGCCAACTCCCTCATTATCAGAAGGTCTAAAACCTTACAGTTCGCAGCGACCCACAACCTAGTCGTAGCCCTGTATTGCTGCAGTCCATTAGCGGCATTTACCACTTACCACCAGATGAGATACTTAATCGTCTGCCACCAAAGGCAATAAAATATTTCACACTGGATTTTTTTTTTAAAGTATGTGTACTTATGTAGGTACGTAAGAATTCATACTTCTTTGGCGTAGCAATTTGTTCAAAAAAAAAAAAAAAAATATTCTTCGAGTTATCCTACATTTATAGAAAAATAACACTAATAATAGAAACAAAGGTATTTAAAACATTGAATTTTCTATGTGATGACGGAGTAAGAATACAATTCACGACCCCGCTCTCTTGCCCGTGGGTATCGTAAAAGATGACTAAGGGATATAATATGCATATATTATTTATGCAAGAAAAGGAAAACTCAAAGCAAAACCCTACACCAACACGTCTGACCAGCGTGGTATAGTAGGTCAATTTCCCTCTCATAGTGGAGCATGCTCGAGCCCTTGAATTCAAAGACTTTGATAGGCTAATAAATGAATACGAGTTGAAAAATATAATAACGACAAACATAGGGAACGCCTAAGTCGAAAACTAATTACGCTTCTAAAATCTATGTGACACATAGAACGTGTCCAACAACAAAAGACCCATAGATAAGAGCATAATTTCGGTGACGTCATCGAAACACACCTGCCCGTAGCCAGATAATAAATACATTTAAAGAATTTAAGTTTCGAGTATACATTTAAATATTTTATTAAGTTTCGAGTAAAATAAAGCCATTCCCCATGTAGCGACGGGTTAAAAAGTACAGTTTTCGCCAACCCTTACTTGCCCGTAGGAATTTTAATTTTAGTCCGTAGGAATTAATCACTCTATGCAAGAGAAGGAAAACTTCAAATATAACCCTATAGCAAGACATTTGACCAGCGTGGTATAGTAGGTCAATTTCACTTATATTGTGGAGGAGGCATGAGCCCGACGGCGGACGTAGGTACATAAACTGAAATGAATTCTGCCATAAGTGGCAATTATATTTCGCTCACAAAAAATGTTTATATAATTATCCTAGCATCTTAGAATAATAACGTATAGAAGGATAATGTCGGTACATAAGCGATCAAAAACGTGAAGCCAAAAATACTACATGCGTGCAAGCGATTATACACGGACCCACACCACTATAGAGTTGCCTTGTACGCAGTGACCTTATACACTACGGAACGGTCCGGCGTAGGGAGCCATCTGACTCCAATTTAAATGCTTCAAATTTTGTGCACGGAGTTACCTTCTATGAGTTATTATACTAAGCCTAGCGTGTTAAATGCTGTGTGGTGACGGCTACGAATACTCCTAACTCTTACATGACTCCTGGATGTCCTAAAAATCGATTAAGAGCTTTATATCGACCTAGGCCGAGACTATCTAATACAGACGGCATTCAACTAACAATTACATTAAAAGAGAGTTAACATCGTTCAGGCGATTAGTCATAAAACTATGTACTGCTAATTCCCTTTGAAATATGTAGGTACGCCGGAAGAGAATTACATATTCTGGCAATATGTAAGTGCCCTTAAACGGCCTACTAAACTGCATAGGCCCCTTAAGCTATAATGACCATATGTCTCGTTCTGAACTGTCCCGCAGTTCTGTTTCCAAGTAGTCTGTCCCGTTGACCCGAACTGTATCAAAATGTCCCGTTTTACGAACAGAGCCTAATTGATCATTCATTGTGCTGACAGGGACGTTTCTTTTTTTGTTTTCTGTCCAAATTAATAATTGGTTACTATTGATGATTCTACGTGTTCTTGATTTTTTAACTTTTAATTTCACAAGTTTTCTTATTTTTGCAAGTGTCACATTTTGAGTAATCACTTGTTCAAGCGTCCCGTTTTGAATTAAAAACCGGAGCAGGTTTACTTGTCGTCAGTGGTCGGCCCGACGGAATACCCCCTACGCGGGGTACCCTCCCGTCGACCGACGTCCCCCCCTCGGGGAGAACGTCGGTCTTTCCTCACGCGGTCGGCCTCTCGGCGGGTGACGGACTAATCCCCGGTCACGTCACCCGCGGCCTCGGCTAGGGCGGCATGAGGCGCAGATAGTTGCGCCTGCGCCGCCCCAGTCGCCGGCGGCGGATCTCCTCATCAAGGCTGCGCTCCACGCGCAGACGATCCGCCACCTCCTTCTGCGAGATCACTGTCTCGCAGAAGGCTGCGACCGCGTCCCAGTTCCCGACGCTGTCGACCATCGCCCTAGCGATGGCCGGCAGCGTCAGGTCGGCACCGATGATTGCGACGAGTTCACGGCGCTGCACTGCCCAAGCCGCGCAGGCCTCGAGCGTGTGGCGCGCCGTGTCCTCGTCGCAATCGCAGTGGTGGCAGGACGGTGTACTCTCCCTCCTTACGACCCTGTGCAGGTATTTGGCGAAGCTCCCGTGCCCCGTCAACACCTGCACTAGTCGGAAGGAGAGCAACCCGTGCCGCCTTTCCAACCACTGCATCAGCACCGGCCGGAAGGCCTCCACGGTTCGCACCCCGAACCGAGGCCTCTCCAGCCGGACTGCCCAACGGGCAATGACGTCTCGGCGGGCATCGACGCGCCAGTCGGTGAGATCCCTTAACGAGATCACACCACCCTCCCCGCGCACCCCCGACACCCGCCGATACAACTCGGCGAGCATTTCCGCCTCCAGGTCCCACGGGGGAGTCCCGGCCAATAGGCACTCTGCCTCCGTCGCCACCGTGCGGTATCCGCGGATGGCCCTGACCGCCATGACCCTCTGTGGTCGCTACAGAAGGGCCCTAAGTCGGACGGTCAAGGACCCCGCCCACACCGGTGCGCCGTACAGGGCCATCGACCGGATGACCCCCGTGTACAGCCGTCGGCACGTAGCGCTCGGTCCGCCCACGTTCGGCATAAGCCACGATAGGGCGGACGCCGCGCCGACGAGCCGCGGAACGAGCCTGCGGAAATGCTCCCGGAACCACCATTGCCCGTCGAGCACCAGGCCCAAGTACCTCATATGGGCCCGGATGCTGATGTCAACCGATCGGACGGTGATCGAGACGCCGATGGGAGGGCTCATAAGGCGCCCATGGAACAAGAGGGCCTCCGTCTTGTCCAGGGCGACCCTCAACCCCAGCGCCTCGATCCGCCTGACGACCTCTTCGGTGCCATAGGTCGCCAGGCTTACCGCCTCTTCTAGCGTCCCACCGCGGGCTGTGACGAGCGTGTCGTCGGCGTAACAAATCACGCCCAGCCCGGGCGGGAGGCTCCCCCGCAACGCCCAGTCGTAGCCGATGTTCCACAGGGTGGGTCCGAGGACCGACCCCTGTGGGACACCGCACGTCATGAGCGTTCGCACAACGTCCCCTGCTCGGTTGGTACAGAGGACGCTGCGCCCCACCAAATAGTCTGCCACTAACCGCCTCAGGTAAGCTGGCACTCCGTGATACCGGAGCGCCTCCCTGATGCAGCTGAATGGCAGACTATTGAATGCGTTGGCGATGTCTAGGGACACCGCCAACAGCACTCCCCCACCGGTGACGGCCTCAGTCGCCACGGCCCTCAGGCGCAACAGAGCCGCGATCGTCGAACGACCCCTCCTAAACCCAAACTGGGCGTCCGACAGATCGGGCCCCGTGCCGACGAGGTGCCGCTCGATGCGGGCAGCTACCACCCTCTCCAGTAGCTTGCCCGTGTCATCGAGCAGCACGATAGGCCTGTAGGCCGAAGGCGACCCCGGAGACCGTCCCGGCTTCGGCAGGAGCACCAGCCTTCCCTCCTTCCAGCACCCAGGGAACCGTCCGGACGCTAAACACGCGTCGAACAGCTCCCTGAGGCGGGGACCCAGGTGGTCGAGGACCAGGCCCAACACGCGGTTAGGAACACCGTCGGGCCCGGGGGCGGTGGACTTTGCGCACATGCGCGCCACCGCCACTCCCATCTCGGGTTCCGTGATGGGCGGAACACTGTCGTCGTCGGCCTCCCGGTCAGTGTCTGGCGGAGCCATGACCGGGGGCGTGTGTTCCGCCCGCCGCGGGAACAGGTCCTCGACGACCCGGGTGAGAAGGCTAAAAAATAAAAAAATAAAAAGCATATATACGGTCGAATTGAGAAACCTCCTTTTTTGAACTCGGTTAAAAAAGAATTTTTTTCTGCCAAAGGGGTCGTTTATTCAGTTTGTAGTCCCCTGTAGCAGGATTATTTACTTAGTTTTATTTTTATTAATGTTACACTATTCGCATAATTCGGTACAAATTTATAGTAAGTGAACTTAATAAGTAAAAGTTCATATCACGCGCACGAAACATGCTAAACGTTGCAATGACGTCATCACAACGGTCAGCCCTCTCACTCTTGGCGTTTCAGTGCAGTGTAAATCCTACAGATATTTATATTCTATTTATTTACTTATGATCTTAGTTTTTTAAATTATTCTTTTTTTTTTAATATTTGCCGTAACTTTTGTGTGATACAATTAATCGGGAACAGTATCTGGCTTTCAAGTATCGAAGAAGGGCAAGTTCTTAGAATAATAACGTGTAGAAGGTAAGTTCGCGCATAAAAAGTGAAGCATTTCAATTGGAGTCTAATGGAGCTTACGCCGGAACCGTTCCGTAATGTACAAGGTCAATGTAGTGCACGTACGTACGCAACTCTTGAAAATTAAATAGGCAATTATGACGGTTTGTGCCTTCAAATGGTATCGCAACATATTTGAAAAACATAAAAAGTATATATATTAACATTACCTTTAGAAGTATTCCGATTTCTGTTAATAAAAACAAAATTTGATGTCATAACTTGTATAGTGGTGTGCGTGTGTACGTGTGTAATCGCTCGCATGTATGGACACTATCCTTCTATACGTTATTATTCTAAGGGATATACGCTCTTCTCGATTTCATAAATTTACATAAACAAATATATGAGGAACAATCTATGCTATACAAAAGTAATTTATGCATAATTTATTTAACCTTTTCCCTGTTTTTTATTCTTTTTGTACAATTACAAGTATTTATTAATGTATTGAAATAGGTATACTTGTTAGAGACAATCTTCTTTTCAAATGCTAAATAAACAGCAGTTTAGCTGCGACAAAAATGAAAAGAATGTTAAAACCTTAGAATAATAACGTATAGAAGGATAGTGTCAATACTTCGAACTTTCAAAATTTGAATCTAAAAATATTAATGGCGCGCAGACGATTACACACGTACACACGCACACCACTATACAAATTATGAAATCAAATTTTGTTTTTATTAACAGAAATCTTCGAAATACTTTTAAAAGTAATGTTAAAAACCTTTAAGCTTTTCAAATGTGTTGTGACACCATTTGAATGCACAAACCGTCATAATTATCAATTTATTTTTTAAGAGTTGCGTACGTACGTGCAGTACAATAACTTGTACATTACGGAACGGTTCCGGCCTAAGCTCCATTAGGCTCCAATTGAAATGCCTCACTTTTTGTGCGTGAACTTACCTTCTATAAGTTATTATTCTAAGGTTAAAACGCATTTTACCTATTTTAAAATACATAATAAATTGTAATTCGATTTTTAAATTTTAATTGATTGGACTTTTGCATCAGTGTTGTAAGCATAATGAAAACGTAAAAAATAGTTGCACGGTTGGCTTGTTTAAATTATAATGAAAACTAGCAACCCGCCCTCGCTTCGCTTCGGTTATCCCCGTAGTTCCCGTTCCAGTGGGAATACCGGGATAAAATATAGCCTAGTTTACTGCCTGATATTATAGATTTCCATTGGTGAAAGAATTTTTGAAATCGGTCCAGCTGTTTTGAAGATTACCCGGAACAAACAGACTGACAGACAGACAACAAAAATATAAAGTGATTTTTAGGCATAGGTATCGTCCAAATAACCGTGTGAGCATGAAAAAAGCCTATTATTTTGACATAGACACTCCAATTTTATTTATTGGTATAGATAACAATTAATAAACCTTTTGGGAATGTTTGCTTGAAAAATATCGTCAAATTAAATACTAATCTTCAAAGTTATTACTAAAATAAAATGAAGGTTATTTAAACAATAATTATATTTTCTACCATAACTTAAAATATTGCTTTTGTGCGTGCGTCTTTGTCTTGCATTTACATTAAAAGCAAAGATTCGCTTATTACCGTGATAATTATTTTTAGTACTTACTGATATTTATTTATTAACTAACTTACATCAACACATTTCAAATACGTTTCATCACAATTTTATTCAAATACGTTAAGCGGATCGTGTATTAAAGTAAAAATAAATAAAATTATTATTCCATGGAAACATTACCGGGATAAAAGTATGGACTTATCCAGGCAATGGTCGATTTGGAAATTTTCATCCAAATCTGTTCAACAATTTACTCGTGATTGAGTTCCATACATCTTCACAGACTTTCGCATTTATAACATTATCCTAAGTAGCATTGCTTTCATTAGAAACTGGTTAAAATACCCTTGACCTATTCCCACACAATAAAAATTAAAAACCTCGTTCCATGTTCAAATTTGAATTTGCCTGCCGCTCGTGCATGTCAATTTTGAAAATTAATTAATTCCTGTTCCAATAGTAACTTTTAGTTACAATTTCTATCATTTTTAGGGATCTGTAATCCAAAGGGTAAAAACGGGACGCTATTACTAAGACTTCGCTATCTGTCCGCCTGACCGTCACCAGGCTGTATCTCAAGAACCGCGATAGCTAGACAGTTGTCATTTTTTCAAATTATGTATTTCTGTTGCAGCTATAACAATAAATACTAAAAATAAAATAAATATTTAATTTAGGCCCCCCGGCTCTCATGCAACAAATGCGATTTTTTTGTCCTTTTTATAGTACGGAACCCTTCGTGCGCGACTCCGACTCGCACTTAGCCGATTTTTATTGTATTGAGGTCGTGTTTCTGGTGTTATTAATATGACTGAATTCTACAGTGACTACAATTTAATAGGATAGGTATATATGCCCGAAATAGAATTCAGTGTAGAATATTGTGCCCTGTAGTGACGGAGTAAGAATACACACCATACCCTTTCTTGCCAGTAGGCGTCGTAAAAGACGACCAAGGTATCTGCAGATAACATAAGCAAGATAAGCAAAACTCAACATAAAACATTACACGTCTGACCGTTTGACCAGCGTGGTGTAGGAGTTCAATTTCCTTCCCAATATGAAGGAAGCTCGAACCTAATAGTGGGACTTTTACGAGCTGTGATGATGATGATAAAATATTTATAATGGTAGGAACTGTTTTCACACCAATCAACAGTCATAGAAATACAACAGAGGCCAATAAATACTAAATAAAAATCTAGTATATTCTCGAAACCTACAAGGTTTCCTAAACTAAAATAATTCCTTGAATAAATTAAATTTTTTTGCCTGTATTTTTTACAGTCAATTCTTTATTGACGAAGACGTGCGTCAAAATTTAAAAGATTAACAGCGGCATGTTTATTTACAACAATGAAATGCACCAAACACACTTAATACTAATAATCCTTACTAATATTATAAATGCGAAAGTAACTCTTGTCTGTCTGTCTGTCTGTTAGGCTTGCACGTCTAAACCACTGAACCGATTTTGATGAAATTTGGTACAGAGATGGACTAAAGCTTGAGAAAGGACATAGGCTACTTTTTATCGCGAAAAATGGGTATAAGGGGTTGAAATAGGGGATGACATTTTGTATGGAAATTCGCCATTTTCGATGATAGAATCATGAATCTTTGTATTAAGGCACTTGATAATATATACATAAATATTTGTTCGAGCGTTTTGGAAATTTCATTTATATGGGGATGAAATACAACCCCTAAAAGACAAAAAAGCATAAAGCCGAAACCACTGGGTCTAGAAACGTAATTTTTTTGTACACCGTAGAATTTCTTAGGGTACACGAGCTCTAACAAAGAAATCGCGAAAAAATGGGTATAAGGGGTTGAAATAGGGGATGACATTTAGTATGCAAATTTATCATTTTCGATGATATAACCATGAATCTTTGTATTAAGGCACTTGATAATATATAAATAAATATTTATTCGAGCATTTTGGAAATTTCATTTATATGGGGATGAAATTTAACCCCTAAAAGACAAAAAAGCATAAAGCCGAAACCACTGGGCCTAGAAACGTAATTTTTTTTTACACCGTTGTATTTTTTGGGGTACACGAGCTCTAGCGAAGGATTTTTGGAAAATCACCCCTTAAGAGGGTGAAAATCGTATAGCCGAAACTATTGGGGCTAGGAACGTAAAACTATGTATTTCTCTGTATTGTGCGATTCTCTTTCTTTAGTTGTAAATGAGCTCTAAGAAATTAGTTTTTGGAATTCAATCTCTAAGGGGGTGAAAAATGTATATCCGAAATCATTAGGCCTAGAATCTAGGGATGTGAAAAAATAATCGATTATTTATCGATTTTTTTTTGTATTAATCGATTATCAAAATAATAGAAAATCGATTATTTTTATAATAAAATCAATTTTCCTAAAAAAAGAAGATCATCACAATACTGCGTGCAGTATTTCATACTATATTAGAAGATGAAGCTCACATTTCCTAAAAAAAAGTCATCATAATCCTGTTGGGAAAATCGATTATTTTATAATCGATTTATTTTGAAGGACAAAAATCGATTATTTTCCCTCCAAGTCACATCCCTACTAGAAACGTGAAATTTTGTACAAAGTTCTCTTTGATATCTGATGTTTACGCGAGCACTACACATTGTAAATAAAAATACTTTTACGGATTATATCGCGTTTGTATTTGATTTATGATTGCCCGACGTTTCGAACACTTTGCATTGTTATCCGTAAACCCAATAACACCTTGAGTCATACAGTGTATCGTAAGGCAACACATACTGACAGATATCTGAACGGAGATTCTCATCATCCCCCTTCACAGTTAGCTACCGTGTCTAAATCTTTGTTGCAGAGAGCACGAGGAATCTGTGACGAGGAGCACCTGGCTGGGGAGCTGCAGCATGTCAAGCAGGTTCTACGTGCAAACAAGCTGCAAGTTCCACGCCCCCGTCGCAGAGACCGTGTGAAACTGCCCATAGTTGAGCGCCTCCCTGCAGTACCTACACCTATGTGAAAGGAGTCACTGACAAGATTGGCTATATCCTGAAACGGGCTTCCATAAAAACTTATTTTAAGCCACTCAAAAGGATAAGTCAGTTCTTACCACCTGTCAAGTGCCAGATCCCTCTACAAGATGCAGGAGTATATAAACTTGACTGTGGTCTCTCTTATATTGGGCAATTAAAGAGATCCATAAGAACTCGGGTCAAAGAACACATAGCTGATGTGAAGCACCGCCGTCACACTAAGTCTGCAGTCTGTGAACATAGTCAGGACCGCTCCCGCCATAACATTAGGTTTGATAAACCTCAAGTCCTCGCAAAGGAACACCGATACTTGCCTAGAATGGTACGCGAGGCTATTGAAATCAAAAAACACAAACATTTCAATAGAGAGGATGGCTGGGTATTACCATCAAGCTGGGATCCTGTTATGAACATAATTAAAAATAAATCCAAAGAGACCACCACAAGACTGCATGATACTGTGAGCACTTACTGTATAGATTTGACCCACAATAATAATCATCATCATCATCTCAGCCCATATATGTCCCACTGTTGGGCTCGGGCCTCCTCCATAATGGAAGGGTAATTGACCTACTATACCACGCTGGTCAGACGTGTTGATATAGGGTTTTATTTCAAGTTTTCCTTCTCTCGCATAGATATTATATGCGTTTTATATCCCTTAGTCGTCTCGTACGATCACCCACGGGTAAGATAGGGGGTGGTGAATTGTATTCTTACTCCGTCACCACACGGAAAATAATATAATAATAATAATAGTTAAAGATAATTTTATAAATCAAAAATCTTTTAGTAAGACAAAGTAAGCCGCATCTAAAATTAAAAATCAATATTAATTTAGCATCATGTCCCCTGAGTTTTCTTGCCGGATCTTTCTCAGTGTGGCCGCGGTCCGATCCGGTGGTAGTATATTAGTTTTGTTAGTTTTAAATCAACAAATTGTAACAATAATTGCTACAAATTTAATAATTAATAATTACTAACCATAAACAATATAATTTTTTCATATAGAATCATTTTCTTCTTACACTGGCAATAAATTTGTACTAAAATGTGGGTAACAATTGAATAAATTTATAACTAATTTCTGTATCGGGTAGATAATTATAAATGTCTGTAATAACGATTACTTGTTGGACGTGAGACACCTTAGTCCGCCCGTGACCATGAATGCTGCAAAGTGTTCGAAACATCGGGCAATCATAAATCAAATACAAACGCGATATAATCCGTAAAAGTAGTTTTATTTACAAAGTTCTCTTTCTTGGGGAAAGTGCTCACTAAAAAAGAGTTTTTGCAATTTTACCCCTAAGGAGGTGAAAAGCGTGAAACCGATATCACTGAGGCTAGGAACGATCATTTTAGTACACGATCGGCTTTCTTGGGTTACCCCATTATTTTTTCTTAATGCTCGCTTATCAAGATTACTTTGGATCGACGCAATATGTATTCGGTCCTCTGCCATCGTAGATATATTCAAAGGTTCTTTTAGCAACATTTTATGACCAGCTGCCTGCCAGACGACATAGCTGGCTAGATGGCATCATCAATTGGTCCAGGTCAATGTAAATCTTTGTCTTAGTAGTATTTTGCGACACCCACAAACAATGAAAGTGTTATAATATTCCTAGCCGCTACCAGAAAGTAAGTTAAAATCAAGATATTAATCCAATTTTCTATCTCTAGAAATAAACAAATTTGAGGCGTCTATTTGTTGTCAAAAATAATAGGTTTTATTTATGCTCACTAGGGCGATTTTTTTTTTGACTTCATTTCTGTTTTTTCGGTCCCATTGTGAAAACTCCTTGGAAATACCCAAAAAACAATTCCCTGAAAGTTTGAGGCCTTAATATTAATTTAAGTCCTAGACCAAGGCGTGTGAAGATTTCCCATTGAAAATACAAGAAAACTCTGATTTTTTATTTTTAAATTTCTAAAGCTCAGCGGCATTTCATGGGATCACTTTGACCGAAGATTGTTTTTTCTCAGAATTGAACGCTCTACAAAAGTGCCCATTGCGGCAAAATCGTAACTCACACTGGCGAGGCAGTACGGGCCACTGAACCTAATTTTTCCATAAAATTCGCGTCTTTTCGCATTTATCTCGTAAATAACAAGAGCTACGGAAAAAATGTAAAGGACAAACTTGTAGGGATTTCAATTTTCTACAAAAAAAGTCCTATGGAGCAAATCGCTAAGATAAATATTAAGCGAGACATTAAGCCTTGAATAGATTTTTCCGTGAAATTTTGGCCGATCATTGATTTAAACTTATTAATATCTTGTTTTCTTTTTCTGTAATATTATATTTTTTGTTCAATATATTTTTTAAGGCTAGTTTTTTGGGTATTTCCAACAAGAATTCACGATGGGACCGAAAAAATAAAATAAAGTAAAAAAAAAACACCGTAATCTATACAAATAAATAAAACTTAAGTGTCTGTTTGTAATGTCAAAATGATGGGCTTTTTTCATGCTGATATCTTATATCTTTAAACGAGCAATATTTATATATATTACGGTTTTTTTTTTACTTTTTTTTATTTTTTCGGTCCCATCGTGAATTCTTGTTGGAAATACCCAAAAAACTAGCCTTAAAAAATATATTGAACAAAAAATATAATATTACAGAAAAAGAAAACAAGATATTAACAAGTTTAAATCAATGATCGGCCAAAATTTTACGGAAAAATCTATTCAAGGCTTAATGTCTCGCTTAATATTTATCTTAGCGATTTGCTCCATAGGACTTTCTTTGTAGAAAATTGAAATCCCTACAAGTTTGTCCTTTACATTTTTTCCGTAGCTCTTGTTATTTACGAGATAAATGCGAAAAGACGCGAATTTTATGGAAAAATTAGGTTCAGTGGCCCGTACTGCCTCGCCAGTGTGAGTTACGATTTTGCCGCAATGGGCACTTTTGTAGAGCGTTCAATTCTGAGAAAAAACAATCTTCGGTCAAAGTGATCCCATGAAATGCCGCTGAGCTTTAGAAATTTAAAAATAAAAAATCAGAGTTTTCGTGTATTTTCAATGGGAAATCTTCACACGCCTTGGTCTAGGACTTAAATTAATATTAAGGCCTCAAACTTTCAGGGAATTGTTTTTTGGGTATTTCCAACGAGTTTTCACGATGGGACCGAAAAAACAGAAATGAAGTCAAAAAAAAAATCGCCCTAATGCTCACACAATTATTTGCACGATACCTATGTCTAAAAAACCGGCCAAGTGCGAGTCGGGGTCACGCACGAAGGGTTCCGTACCATTATCTATAAAAAAGGGGGAAATTGCGTTTGTTGTATACGAGCCCCCTTAAATATTTATTTTATTTTGTTTTTAATATTTATTGTTATAGCGGCAACAGAAATGCATAATTTGTAAAAAATTCAACTGTCTAGCTATTGCGGTCCTTGAGATACAGCTTGGTGACAGACAGACGGACAGACAGACAGCGAAGTTTTAGTAATAGGGTCCCGTTTTTACCCTTTGGGTACGAAACCCTAAAAACGGTTCAATTTTTTTTGTCTGTCTATTCGATACGGGTAATCTTCAAAACGGCTGGACCGATACTGATAATACTTTACCACCAGGTCTACCAAGCCTTACATAAGGAATAACTTAGGCTATATTTTATCCAAGGCTATATTTTATCCCGGTGTGGCTGGAGCAACTGTGAGAATTTAATCGATTTTTAAATTATTTCACTAACGGAAAGCTAATTTTAAGCGAGTAACATATTTAGGTTTTATTCCGTGTGGTGACGGAGTAAGAATACAATTCACCACCCCCTCTCTTACCCGTGGGTGTCGTAAGAGACGACTCAGGGATATATTACGCATATGACATCTATGCAAGAGATGGAAAACTCGAAACAAAACCCTATACCAACCTGCCTGACCAGCATGGTATAGTAAGGTTAATTTGCCTCCTACTATGGAGGAGGCACGAGCCCAGCAGTGGGACGTATATGGGACGAAATGATGATGAACATATTTAGGCTATTTTTTTATCCCAATATTCCTACGGGCCCGGCCACAATGCGGGTGAAATCGCGGACATTTAATGGATATATAAAATTAATTTACGAATGAAAATCTACATTATCAGCGAATAACAAATAAAGGCTATTTTCATCCTGGTGTTTGCCCGGAATGAGAACTCTGCGAGAGAAACCGGTGGATGTTGATCAATTTTTAAAATTCTTCCAACAATAGAAAGCTACGTTATCAGCGAGTAACATAGGCAATTTTTATCTTGGATATTTGTATGGGATTTGTTAGTACAATTTTTTATTCACCTATGTAGACTTATAATATCAGCGAGTAACATAGGCAATTTTTATCTCGGCATTCGCATGGGAATGGGGTCTACGTGGGTGAAACTACGGGAGTTTGATCAATATTATTCTTTTTCACCAATGGAAACCTATCATGGATAAGTGACTAAGGATGGCCATATTTATCATCGTCTTTCCACGTGAATTTGAACTACAAGGGTGGAAGTAATATTCAAATATAAAAATTTGTGAAGTTATTTGGACCTTTCTTACTCGATCACGCGTAAACTGTTGACCAGATTTGGATGAAAATTGACACACAGATAGAGTATTTCTTAAATTAAGAAATATCATCATCATCATCATCATCGCAGCCCACATATTTCCCACTCTTGGACTCGGGCCTCCTCCATAATGGGAGGGAATTTGACCTACTATACCATGCTGGTCAGATATGTTGGTAATAGAGTTTCATTTTTCGAGTTTTCCTTCTCTTGCATAGATGTTATGTGTATATATCCCATAGTCGTCTTATACGACATCCACGGGCAAGATAGGGAGTGGTGAATTGTATTCTTACTCCGTCACCACAATAACACAATAAAAAGAAATATGCAAGCCAACTTTTACGCGGGCGAAGCCGCGGGAAAAAGCTAGTATTAAAATACTAGCAACCCGCCCTCGCTTCGCTTCGGTTTCAGTCGCCTTACCCGCGGCGTGGTTCCCGTTCCCGTGGGAATACCGGGATAAAATATAGCCTATGTTACTCCCAGATATTATAACTTTCCATTGGTGAAAGAATTTTTGAAATCGCTTCGGTGGTTTAAGCGTGAAAGCGTAACAAACAAACATCCTTACTTTCGCATTTATAATATTAGTAAGGATGTAATGGCTAGGTATATAATGTGGAAATACAAAATTTCCTAAAAAAATATATATAAACCGTTGTACTAAAGATACCAGTTAGTAGGTAAGTACATAGATATGTAATCGCAATAAAAACAATCGACCAGTTTGAAAAATATGAAATAACAATAAATTAACGTGTCTTATGATGGATCAAGTTCGGCCATTTTGTTTCAATGTCAACGCTTGGCGAAGCGTAATCTGTTATCAGTTTCTTTATTTGAAATAATTCGAATTTAAATTTTGAAATTGGAACACATCGATAGTTGACAATATGTAATGAAAAATTTTAAAAATAAATTCGAATACTTAACATTTTTTTAAATTAACATTTTAAAACTATTTTAGAGGCGAGCACCTTTTATATCAAGACAGCTGCGGCGCGCGCGGAGAGTTAGCGTCAGTCGATAAGCAAGTCCATAGAACACCGGCATACAATATTTTCATATGTTCGCTTTACAGCGATGGTTGTTTTGCTTGTATATCTAATAAAAGTCTTATTTGCAGCGCAATGGACTACAGTTGGACCGGAATTGTAGTATATAACTGGCTTGTTAGGAATTAACGGGTGCGGGCAGGCCCCTTGCGTCGATTGAGTCACGAACGTCGCACTGCATTATTTTGCGATAATTCTATTTGTACTGTATTCTATTCTACATTGCTTTGTATGCATAGTTATTATTTCATTCGTTATATATAAACCAGCAATGCACTATGTGTATAATAAATTTTATGTATAATTAAATAAAGTGCAGTATAAGGCAGTGCATGTTGACATGTCTTCTCAGTAGTCGACGGTCGAGTTTTTGCGGCGAAAGGAGTTTGTTAATGAGATATTATATTACTAAATTGTAATTGTATCTAAATTGTATTTATTCCAAGAACGCTATGGATTTAAAACTAAATAAAATGTACGATAGTTACCATAGACGATCTGTTAAAGATTGTTATGTAGGTAAATTTGCTTATTGTTATTTATTTATAAATAATACCATGAGATGTTAGTAATTTTCTACGAATTTATATTTAAAATATTAATATATTACAAATGATTTGTCGATTTGCTGATCTAATTTTTTCACGTGGTAACGGAATAAGAAAAAATTATCAATCTCTACCTTGCGCGAGGATGTCGTAAAAGACGACTAAGGAATATAATACGCGTATAATATCTTTGCAAGGAAAGGAAAATACGAAACAAAACCCTATACCAACCTGTCTGACCAGCATGGTATGGTAAAGTCAATTTCCCTCCTATTGTGGAGGAGGTTCGAGGCCTAGGTTACAGCATACATCCCGTATATGAGCCGAAACGATGATGAATCGATTTGTCAGTCTATATTTTTACTGGCTACAAAAATGAGTGAGTTCATAGTAAGCTTACATTCACTTTAGAGTTTGTAGGTGCATGCATATATACGCCACAGTTAAGACTGACCAGTACTAAGTCTAGATAGAAAATAATATTGTACTTTTACCTAAGTATAAAGATAATACTGTTATGAGAAACGATTTAGGTTTCTTTTTTAACCTGGAAAGAGTAATAGACAATTGGCATAATAGGTTTTTGCATTAGTATTAAGTGTTGTAATTGGGTTTTAAAACCAAAGAAAATTCATAAAAGTGTGTTGAAATTTAGATAGTCTAATAGTTATCATCATTTCAGCTCAATTACTATTTACACTACGTGATTTTTTTAGGAGACACCACCGCAGGGTGTTTAGGACATTCGGGCCGACCAGGGAGGAAAGGAACACGGTACCGGTGGTCGGCCCAACGACGAAGGCGACGTGCTACGGTGGGTTATGTGGCCACGCGCCGCCTCTCCGGACGGCGGGTGCGCCAACCATGGCCCACCCAAAAAAAAGTGTTTAGGACATAATCCGAGTTTCGGCGGGAATATGAAAGTGTCACGTCACGCTTTTCAATTATATTAATTATTATGCGTTTTATAGTGTATGTATTTAATAATTTTGCTAAATTTTAATATAAATATATCGCAGTTATATAATATAACGCACGTATCATTCCGCGTCGGAGACCCGTAGCGCACGGACGTGCGCCTCGCTGCTCTCCATTTCGCCGCGCTCACCCCGCACCCGCCCCCTGCGGTCGTGCGTTCTCGCTCCGTCTCGCTCGCTCTCGCAGCGAACCACGCGTCGCGTCAAGCCGCCATCTTGTTCAACGTCTGTGGCCGTTCAGTGGCCCGCTCCGGGTGGCCGTGTATACGGTTGTCTGTGGCAGTTTCGCTGTTTGGACGCAGGTGTTGCCGGATCCCAACTGCACGAGTCGACTTTTTCAAGACGTCGAGTGCAGATTTCTACCGTTGGTAGATAAAAAGTCAACCCATTTTGGCCCCCTCAGGGCAGAAAACCATATTGTTTGGTCCCCGGCGGAAACCTTACGGTGTAAACGAAGCCGGGTGAGGCAAGGCCCCGATTTGCCTGCCGAGCCCCTTCAGGGCAGAGCTAACAATCGGAAGGGGTTAGAGCATCCGGCCTTGGGGGATCTCCTAGTCGGACCTAATCTACGGCTTTTCATCATTTTTCTGCGAAGGCCTAACGGCCCGAGCAGCTAGGAACCTATCGCACATTAAGATTGGCGAAGGATTACAAGCTTAGGGCACACTAATTAAGTACTCATCCTCCCGACCTACACCCGGTTGGGAGGGGCACACACACCACTCACCCCTGGGTTTTTTCCCCACTCAGGGCGTTAGGGCTGCTAGAAAACAGTCGTATAGCTCCCAGCATGGCAATGGAGGGCCACAATAAAATCCAGTACTCACTAGAGTACTTATTAAACATTCCCGCCATCCGTGACATTTTAGTCGCCCTACACGGGGAGGAAAACGTTCCTCAACCTGTGTTCTCTTCCGCGTATCCCACGGTAACCGCTACAACATGGGCTATACCACCACCCTCGAAACCAATGTCGCCCACGGCAATGGAATTCGAGGTAGCCCGGCTCTCAGAGAGCTCATCGGACCAGGAGGATAACTCCTCCGACTCCTCTTCTCCCGATGAAGGCGAGTTCACTACCGTTCGCTCGCGAAAACGCAGTAAGAAAACTGCAAAAAACGTCGCCACTAAGGCCCTTAAAACAGCCGCTGCCGCGTCAAGCCACCCCGCTGCCTCCGTGGCACGCACCTCAACTCAGCCCGCCACCCAAGCCGGCCCCTCTAAGCCCGAGTCAATGACGCCAACCGCCGCGCCTCCGCGCAAGGAACCGACCCCACCTCCTATTTATCTACAGGACAAGTCCAAATGGACTACCGTCTCTGGGTGGTGCACCGAGCACCACATAAATTTTACCTCGGCCCGATCTACCCCACAAGGGATAAAAATCTCCTTGTGCGCCTCAGCCGACCACCGTAAGCTGTCGAGCTTATTAACGGTGAAAAAACTCCCGTACCACACGTACACTCTCCCCGAGGAGAGAATATTACGTGTCGTCATCAAAAACGTTCCCACGGAACTCACAAAAGATGAGATCCATAAGTCCTTAGAGGAACAAAGCCTCCCTGTCCTAGCCGTGCACCGCATGATCCGCGGCAAAACCCGCAAACCCTTCGAGATGGTTCTAGTCCACCTCGAATTATCTCCAAAAGGCAAACAGATCTTCCGCATTAGTGAGATCTGTGGCCTGTCCGGAATTCATGTAGAGCCACCGCACAAAACAGGGCTCATCTCGCAGTGTCACAACTGTCAGATGTACGGGCACTCGGCCCGTAACTGCCATGCCCCCGCCAGGTGCGTTAAGTGCCTTGAAGACCATGGCACGAGTGATTGTCCACGGCCGAAAAGAAACGACCACATCCAATGCGACACACCGCCATCGTGCGTCTTGTGCCGCGAGGAAGGTCACCCTGCAAACTACCGCGGGTGCCCCAAGGCACCCCGCAGGCAGTACAGACGCCCTCGCAACCCCCCAAACTGGGGCTTCCCACCCCAGCCCCCTCAACCTCTTCTTGCAAACCCAGTGCCGAAGCCTCCTCAGGTTAACGCATGGCGGGTATCCCAGGCGGAATTCCCACCGCTACCTAATAAACGAGTGGTGCCTAACACCACCCCACCACCCCCCCATACTGCAGCAACGCCATACACGGCGCCTTGCCCACCCCCCGCGAGCCAACCCAAGCCCCAACAGGGCGCACACTCGAACCCGCATGTAGCCCCGAGGTCCGTAAAAACCCTACAAGGCGTAGATCCGGATCTCGCCTTAGTAGCTAAATTCGCATCTCAAATAAATTTCAATGAGATACGTGAAATCGCCTCTGAAATCAGAGCAAACGTAGGCAACAGCCACGCACTCCTTAACGTAGCCATTAGGTTCTCTCCGGTCCTCGAGAACCTTGCCTCTTTTACAATCTAAAATGGATAGACACCCATCAGGCAGAGTTAAACCCAGACACATTAGAGTAGGGTACTTTAATGCTAACAGCCTAGCCCAACAGAGGGACCAAATAGGCGCTCTAATGAGCGACGAGCAGCTCGACCTATTTCTTATTCAGGAGACCTTCCTTAAACCGTACAATAGGGACCCCAAGATCGCGAACTATAACATAGTTCGCAACGACAGGCTTAACTCGCCTAAGGGAGGTACTCTCATCTACTACAAGAGGTCACTGCACTGCACACCTATGGATCCGCCCCAATTGACGTACATTGAGGCTTCAGTCTGCAGGCTAGCCCTCACGGGGCACCAACCCATCACCCTCATATCAGTATATCTCCCCCCCGGTAGGGAAAACAATATCGAACTCCTCGAGAGTGATCTTAAATCACTCCTCGACCTAGGCGGAGCCGTCATCATAGGCGGCGACCTTAACGCCAAAAACACCTCATGGAGTTGTAACACCACCAACCCAAGAGGAAAAACCCTCGAATCCCTTGCCGAACGGCTGGGGTTTGACGTCATCGCTCCTATGGAGCCGACGCATTTCCCAGGGAACATAGCGCACAGACCCGATATTCTAGATATAGCACTGCTAAAGAACATTAACCTTCGGTTAACGTCTATAGAAGTGCTACATCAACTAGACTCAGACCACCGTCCGGTCATTCTCGAACTTGCCCCGAGACTGCCAGTCCCCTCAGGACCTGGGCAGGCCCCCACCATAACAGTAACTGATTGGAATAGACTAGAGTCCGGACTCAAGTCTAAATCCACCAGTCACTTAGATAGGATCCCCGCTGACATAAAATCCCCGGAGGACACAATGACGGCAATCGACTGTCTCACAAGTCATGTACAATCATTAATTAATGATTGTTCGCGGCAAGTACCAGCAGCGAGCGATCACGGCTGGCGCCTGCCAGACGACGTCCGCGACCTTCTGAGACAGAAGAATGCAGCCATACGTGCCTACGACCGTTACCCTTGCGAGGAAAACCGCATACGTATGCGTTTCCTGCAAAGGACGGTCAAATCCGCAGTAGCAGAAGTCCGCGAAAAGAGATGGAACACCACTCTTAGCGAACTAGAACCTAACCACCAAGCCTACTGGCAACTCGCCCGATCCCTTAAGAAAGACATAGTTTCCACTATGCCTCCCCTAAAGAGACCCAACCTCCCCCCCGCCTTTGAGGACGAGGAGAAATCCGAATGCCTGGCCGACAGCCTAGAGCAACAATGTACGCCAAGTACCACATACCCCGATGCCGAACAGCACGCCCACGTCGATAGGGAAGTGGTGTGGCGAGCCTCTCTCCCACAACCGCCGCTAGATACAGAATTAGGTAGGGACGACGCCCCAAGTCAGCCTATCCCAGCAGTCACCATAGACGAAGTAGTTTCGATCGTCAAGGGACTACGCCCTAGGAAAGCCCCCGGTTCGGACGGCATAACCAATAGAGTTATTAAACTTTTTCCCACGTCCCTACTGGTCCTTCTGACCTGCATTTTCAACGCAGCGCTCAATAACAAAATCTTTCCCGCTCAGTGGAAAGAAGCCGTGGTAATAGGAATCCACAAACCCGGCAAGAACCGATCCGAACCCAGTAGTTACAGGCCGATAAGTCTTCTTAACGGTCTTAGCAAAATGTACGAGCGCGTAATCCACCAAAGACTAAGAATCTTCGCCGAGGAAAACCACCTCATACCACACGAGCAGTTTGGCTTTAGACCCAAACACTCGTGTGTCCATCAAGTCCATCGTATCGTGGAAAGCATCAACGTAAAACTGCAACGCAACCTTTTTACGGGGATACTCTTCTTCGATGTAGCCAAAGCCTTCGACAAGGTATGGCATAATGGCCTTATCTTTAAGTTATTCCAACTAGGAATTCCCCACTACCTCGTAATTATCATACGAGACTTTCTAACAAATCGTAGCTTCCGCTACAGAGTAGAAGGGACACTCTCTTCCCCGCACCCGATCAGAGCTGGCGTACCGCAAGGTTCAGTCCTCTCACCCCTTCTATTCTCGCTATATACTAGCGACATCCCCAAGTCTAAGCTCGTGCAGTCAGCCCTCTTTTTTTTTTTTTTTTTTTTTTTTTTCACGCTGTGGAAATGCATTTACGCACTATCCCCCGCCGGTTACAGACAGGGGAGTGTGTGTGGGACTCGCCGGACACAGAAGTGACCGAAATACCCACTAAAACCACAGCGGCCCCTTCCGCGCTTTTACGAGGTGCCGGAGAGATCGTCAGACAACATTCTATCCCCGACACCTCAACACTTGGCCGTCTGGCCACGTCCTGTCATCATTCAGAGTGGTGGGTGGAGGAGCGCATAGCGGCGTCTCCTCCTCCCTGGTCGTCGCCGGCGGAGCGAGTCAGCGGACGCAAGCGCCTCGCGTGCCCGCTCCGCGGCCTCCTTCCTTGTCATGACAGCCTCACAGAAGGAGGCCATCGACGACCAACAGCTGTCGCTGCCGAGCATCTTGGAGATGATGGTCGTCAGCGACAGGTCTGTTATTCCCAGTTCCGTTGACAGGACGTGGCGCTGAGACCCCCAGGCGGGGCATACTTCCAGTGTGTGGCGCGCATCGTCGATTAGCGCGCCACACTCATGACATCCTGGGGCCTCTTCTCTTCCAATTCTGTGCAGGTACTTACCGAAGACCCCATGTCCGGTAAGCACCTGCACCATCCTAAATGTAAGGCTGCCGTGCCTTCTCCTGAGCCAGCGGTGGAGATGCGGCGCAACCGCCTCCACAGTCCCCCGCCCTGCTACGGGGGACTCTAGATCTTCACTCCACCGCCGGATTACTTCCGTTTGAGCCACTTCTCGAGCTCTGCCCAGTCCCCCTGCGGAGACCCGCTCGCCGTTGACTCGTGCTGTGGCGCGGAACCGGTATACATCTGTCAGCGCTTCTGCCACCAGCGGCCAAGGCGGATCGCCTGCCAGCAGTGTCGCCGCAGTCCAGGACACAGTACGGTAGCCCCTAATAGCCCTTACCGCCATAACCCTCTGCGGTCGTCGCAGAAGGGCTCTGTTGCGGGCGGTGAGGGACTCCGACCAGATAGGGGCACCATACAGTGCCATGGACCGCAGAATGCCGGCGTAGAGTCGCCGGCATGACGACCCAGGACCGCCAGTGTTCGGCAGAAGCCTTCCCAGTGCCGCGGCCGACTTGACGAGCCTCGGGACGAGCTGGGCAAAGTGTGGCCCGAAATTCCAATTTGAATCGAGGTGCAGACCCAAATATTTTATCTGGGCCTGCACCGGCACGGCAACCCCAGACACACTGATGTGTGCTCCTCGGGGGGGGACCTCGGCGTGGGCCATGGAAAAGGAGGGCCTCGGTTTTATCCAGCGAGACCCTCAGACCCAACATCCCAATCCGGTCTACGACGAGCGCCACTCCTTCCTCTGCCAATCGGGCAGCCCCCCGGAAGTCCGCCCTCTTCACCGTGATGAGGGTGTCATCAGCGTAACAGATGATCCCCATCCCAGGAAGGAGCTGACCCCGTAGGAGCCAGTCGAACCCGACGTTCCACAGCACCGGACCGAGCACCGAGCCCTGTGGGACGCCGCACTCCACCCGATGGCGATGGATGCGCCCGTCGCCCCCCTCCCAGAGCACGTACCTTCCCTCGAGGTACGCCTCCAACAGCCTCACAAGATACGGAGGCACTCCATGGTACCTGAGTGCCTCCTTCAACGTCTCATGTGGGAGACTGTTGAAAGCGTTTTTTATATCGAGTGAGACTGCCAGAACGACTTCCTTTTTGGCCACCGCTTCGGTGGCCAGGGACTTCAGAACGGCCAGCGCGTCAATCGTTGACCGGCCGCTCCTGAACCCGTATTGTTTCTCTGACAGTCCCGGTCCAATTTCCTCGAGGTGCTGGACGAGACGGTCCGCGAGCACCTTCTCAAACAATTTAGCCATCTCATCCAGCAACACCAGTGGTCTGTATGCGGGAGGGGAGTTAGCTGGACGACCCTCCTTCCGCAGTAGACACAACCGTCCACACTTCCATTGCTCCGGAAACTGCCCGGACCTCAAGCAATTGTTGAGCAGTTCCCGGAGTTCACCCTTGAGGTATTTTGCGGCGATGCCTAGTACAAGTCCCGGGATGCCGTCCGGACCAGGCGCTTTTCTTTTACCATGAAGTCGGGAGAGGGCCACTTCCATTTCTTGGTCGGTGATGGGTGGAATAGGGGTTTCCAGCTCCACCGCCGACGAAGAAGCCATTCTGGGGGGAATGTGCCCCACAGAACGCGGGAACAATTCCCCCATTAGCCCCGACAGGAGACCCGGGTCCATGGATTCGATGATGGGGGCGCCACAGGCACGGAGCTTGTTACGCGCCCGTTGATATGGGCGCCCCCATGGATCTCTGTCAAGGCCCGCAAGTAGCTCTTCACGGGCCCTCTCCTTCGCCTGGCTGATGGCCAGCTGCAGTATCTTCTTCCTTGTCCTGTATTCTCTCCGCAGCTGACCCTCAAGGACGTCATCCCGGTTGACCCTTTGACGGCATCGGACGTAGGCACGCCGCGACCGATTAGAAGCCACCCGGAGATTAGCAATCTCGGGTGACCACCAATACACCTGACGACGCGGCGGCTTCCGCCGAGCTCTCGGCATCGCCGCATCACATATTGCCTCAAGGGCATTTCTTATACGACCAGCGAGCCCCTCCACACCTGTGGGTAACTGTCCTGCTATACCCCAGCGCTGCAATATGGCGGACTCTCGGACCATTTCGAGGTCAATTTGCCCGATGGCCCATTTTGGAAGTCCACCTCTTTCTCCGCGCCGGGGCCTTAGTGGTCCCCGAGGGGCGGAGATCTCGAATCGTATATATCGGTGATCCGACAGAGTCTCCACCCCTTCTTCTACTCTCCAGTCGTTCACCTCGCGAGCGACACCGGGGGTGGCAAACGATAGGTCCACCACGGACCCACCCCGATGTCGCACGCAAGTGTGGACGGTCCCTCTATTAAGAAGGGACAGACCGGAGAGCAAGGACCATTGATCAACCGCCGTACCCCTGGCGTTAGTAGTGGGGTTCCCCCACACGCGAGACTTCGCATTGAAGTCGCCGAGGACCAAAATTTTCCTCGGCGACTGACGACGAACCGCGGCACTGACAGAGTCCAAAAATAATTCAAACTCTGCCAGGCCGCGATTGGGGGAAAAATAAATACCAATGATGGCAAAATCTCGCCACCCCACCACAACATATCCATTGCCCCTCTCAAGCGAAGAGAGGGGAGGGCCGGCACAGCCCCTTGACAGGACAGCTACATCTTCCCTAAGGTCCCCCACCCAATTAGGTGATTGGGGAACAAAATAAGGCTCGCTGGCCACAGCCAAATCAATATCCCACTCCGCCATGGACTGCAGTAGCAGGTCCTGAGCCCCGGCGCAGTGGTTCAAATTCGCCTGGAGGAAACGTACTGTGTCTCCCATTAGGTGGACATTTCGGCTTCCTCCTGGGCTCTGCGGCTATCTCTTAATTCGGCGGCCCGAGGTCCTTGGGCCACCTTGCCTTTTGATGAGGGGGCTTTGCATAGCCTCCCCCCCATCGTGTGCTCTGCGGGGCGACCAGCAGCGGCGCAAACTGCACAGCGCGGCATGGCCACACATGCAGCCGACTTGTGTCCACTGTTGCCGCACCGAAAGCAGAGTTCGGAGCGGTCTACAGTGGACGGGCATAGCGGAGCCGTGTGCCCCAATTCCAGGCACCGGTAGCACCTCAGTGGGAGGTTCTCCAGCACCTGGATGCCAGCCGAGCTCCAGCCGACCAGGAGCCTTCCTGCATCGGCAAGCATTTTAGCGGCGCCGACGGGGCAACGTACCTTTACCATGCCCATACCGCGCGGTCCTCGTTGGATTTGTCCAACTTGGACCTCTGCGGCTTCACAGCCACATGTGCGGACTACAGCCGCACGCACTTTCTCCTCGGTGGCGGAGTCATCCATCCCGGTTATCCGAATATCAGCCCGTTTGACAGGTCGGATGACATCCGCCATACCCGCCAGTACTGTACGCAAATTGACCGCCAGCTGGTCAGCAACTTCTGTTGACTGGGACTTGGATAATTGCAAGACCCTAGCCCCAGTCACGGAGCGCCTAACTTTGAGGCCGTCCTTAATCCCCATCTCTTGGAGATTTACTTCTTGCTCGGCGCGCAGCATCGCATCGGCATATGTGACCCCTTTTTTTTCGGCCTCCGGCTGCAATTTCAAGATTACAGCCGGGGAACGTGGAGCAGCAAGCACTGTCTTCAATTTCCTCTGCGCCAGAAGAGCTGGGTTGGGAGTCGCGGAGGGTGCAATAGCCGCAGAGGGTGGTGCAGAAGGGGAAGACTTTTTCTTGCCCTTCCTCACAACGGTTGCCCAAGTGTCCTCAATTGTGGGCTGGACCGAAGGAGCGACTGTCGGCGAAATGACCGTCAATGGAACGTCCACTAAAGTACCAGGGACTGACTGACTAGAAGGAGCCGGTGCAGCCGCACGGACGGCGGCTGAGGCCACGACAGATGCTGCATTCCTTCTTTTGTCCGCAGCTAAAGGCGGACGGTTCACCTTAGCGGGGAGAAGGCGATCCTCTAACCCCGCAAATCGGGCATTCATCATCTCCCCAACTGACTTCACAATAGAAGATTTTATTTCCTCTATTGCGTTTGCTCCTATTGAGGACGTAGAGGCCCTCATCTCTGAAAATTCGCGCCGGTATGCCTTGAGTTCCGCCTTAAGGGCTTCTACTTCCTGGCGCTGCCTATTGTTCTCCGCTCTCAGTCGGCGGGTTTCCTCTGCCTCCGATTTAGAGCACAAAGCTTCGATGATGGCTTGCATGTCCGCTGCTGCATCCCTGAGCTTTTTTATAAACGGGCCCTGAAGATGACCAGATTTTCGAGTAACCTCCAGGATTACTGCCGCGTTGCGGCCCCCGCGGGCGCGTATCTCCTCAGGCCCTATGGCGGAGAGGTTCTCTGCGGTAGGGCACTCCGATGCTGAGGTATCCGCCGAGTCCATTGGTGGTGCTAAAACTTCCTTGCGGAAGGCACGAGCTCTAAGCACACGCTCGTATTCAATTTCTTCGGCTTCGTCGTCTCTCCTTTTGAGATCCGCCTTGGCACGTGTGAGCCCTACACTATGGCCCCTCTGCACTGCCTTACCCCGGCGCGAGGTATTTACCTTGGATTGGGGTTCCACTTCAGTATCGGAGCCCAAATCCTTCCGTCCAGAGTGGCAGGTCTTCAAATAGAAGCGCTTCCTCCCCGTGGGGGTGACGTCCGTTTCACCCGTGTCGCATTCGACAGCTGATGGTGCGTCCGTCTCTAATTCTGAGTCGTCGTCCATCTAGAAAATGGGTAATTAACCCAGATACTAAATGTATCGAACTCACTAACTTATTATAACGGCTGAATCGCGATATTAAATTTTAATAGAAACGTTAATACGCCTGAATCGCGATATTAGAGTTTTATCGAGAATTTATATATACAACCCGGCCACGACCAGCAAGCTGGTCGCGTTTTTGCACACCGGTTGAGTGCGTTCGTAATACGGACGCAGTCCCGGTACCTATGCAACCTCACCCCTACCTTCCCTTCTCCCGTCCCAAGACACGACACGACAAAGACAAGACAAACGATCACGACAAGACAACGACAACAACCCGCCAATCAAATTCGATGCTAAAGACCGACCTAACCAACTATCCATCCAGTGCACACGTCCGACCTGTACGAGTGCCAACACCTATCTCCGTGCAGTCAGCCCTCTACGCTGACGACACAGCTATATTCGTATCCGGGCTTAACCCGGACGCCGTCACTCGTAATCTCCAAACTGCAGCTACTGCCCTTGGCAAATGGTTCCGGAAATGGAGAATAGACATTAACCCAGAAAAGAGTCAGGCGGTCATGTTTCACAGGAGACGTGCCGACCTGCACCCCCCCGATAGCTTCACTCCAGTCCGCATTTTTGACAAGCCCATCCCCTGGGCGTCAAATGCCAAGTACCTAGGCGTCACCCTTGACAATCGTCTCAGCTTCGCTCGACACATAACCACTGTGCGCTCGCGTGCAGCGTTCGTTATGGGTCGTTTACACAACTTACTCAACCCAAAGAGTAAGCTGTCGCTCAAATGCAAAATCCGTCTTTACACTGCCTGCATACGCCCCATCATGTTGTATGCCAGTGTAGTATTCGCTCACGTTAGGCCACACAGGATCCATAGGCTACAAACACTTCAGAATAGGTTCATGCGTAAGGCTACGGGCGCACCGTGGTTCATACGCAATGCCGATCTCCACATCGACTTGCACTTGCCGACCATCAGGCAATATATGAAACAGTGTGCCCGTAGATATTTTGATTCTGCCACAACACACCCCAACCCCTTAGTGGTCGCTGCGACCAACTATATCCCGTCCCGCATCTCGAAGGTCACTCGACCGAGACTTGCTCTCGACGAGCCCGACGACGAGATCACTATAGCTCAGAATACAGCATACACGGCCCGCGAAGCCGCAACAAAGAAAAGACCACGGTTCCGTCCTCGCCGTCGAGGTGCGAAACCGTGCCGCGCAAAAATAAATAAATCTAAAGTGGGACCTCCCACATTGCCCTCAGCAACGCCCCGAGCCGAGGTTCGTACCCCACAGGGGGTGCCCTTGGACCACGTTGCTTAAATTTTTTGGGTTGAGAGCCCTCAGCGCTCACCACTAGTCCGCGTAAGGGTGTAACAGCCATCTGAGGCTAACACTCCTTGTCAGAACAAAAAAAAAAAAAAAAAAAAAAAAAAAAAAAAAAAAAAAAAAAAAAAAAAAAAAAAAAAAAAAAAAAATATAACGCAGTTAAGATGCTAAAGGGCAGTAAATATAATAGTGGTTTACGTGTATTTTCATATTCTACCAAAATTCCCAGAGATGATTTCTCTTTAATTTGGTTTTCAGCGCCCAATTAATGGGAACGCTAACGACTTGACTTACTGACGGACGATATCTATTAATAACTTACTCAATATGAAGAAGTGATAAATAAAATGTGAAGAAAATTGTAGAAGACTTGGCTGTCTGGGTTTTGTCGACTTTGAATGGAAAACAGAACAAAAAAAGGAAATAATCCTTGTATTGCGGTAGGAATTTACAATCATGTAATTTAACGGACACAAATTACATCCAGACTCAGAACAACAATATGTGGATGGCACAAAGTGTTGTCATGTGTTGGATTCGAACTCGCGAGACTGGGACGGTAGCTCCGTATCTTAAGAAGTCGGTGGTCGGCCCATTAGCGAAGGGGAGGGAATACGGTAAGTTATGGGGCCGCGTTCGACCATACCCTAGAAAATAAATAAGAAAAAATGTTACAATAAAAAGGTCCGTATCTCAACCACTACGCCACGGGTTGAGAGCCCTCAGCGCTCACCCAACAGTCCGGGTAAAGTTGTCACAGCCATCTGCGGCTAACAGTTATAGTCACAGAAAAAGACAGTAGTATGGCTTTTTTTTTTTTTTTGCCACCCGGGTAGACGAGAAAGCAATCACAATTGGTGTAATAAATTTCCAAGGACATTAATTACTGCAGCCAAATTTCACAGTCAGACAGTCACACAAGAAAAAAATAAACACCACTATGCCATTTGTGCAGTCAATTTTTCGACGTTTTTAACGTATTTTAAAACACCACCAATTGCCGTTATCGGTGTCATTTTTGTCATACTACAGTACTATTGATCAAGGTCAGCTGACTTGTACATGAAACGTGGGTGTGGCATAATCATTTAGCGCTCGAGTTAAAATATATTCTGTAAATCATTATTTTTTTTAGTCATCAAATTTAATTTTTTATACCTATATTAGCTCTATTAATATTTAATACTAGCAACCCGCTTCGCTTCGGTTTCTCCCGCCTTATCCCCGTTGTTCCCGTTCCCGTGGAATACCGGGATAAAATATAGCCTAGTTTACTCCCTGATATTGTAGCTTTCCATTGGTGAAATAATTTTTTTGAAATCGGTCCAGCCGTTTTGAAGATTACCCGGAACAAACAGACAGACAAAAAAAATATAAAGTATATTTTAGGCATGTGTATAGTGCAAATAACCGTGTGAGCATGAAAAAAGCCTATTATTTTGACATTACAAACAGACACTCCAATTTTATTTATTGGTATAGATAAGCAGTCATATGATTAGAGAAAGAAAGGGTGGTGTTTGGCGGAGGCTACGAATACTCGAAAGTCTAGTATGAAGTCGTTAAATACGGTTAAGAGTTTTACACAGCGTTTGCGTCGACTATGTGTAGTTGGGATGAGACGGGATAGCCATAAAGATGATGATTATAGCCAAAGAGAAAAAAACTACAAAATAAAACCCTATACCAAAGTGCGTGACCAGTTTATACAGCTATAATAGGTATCTCCTCTTATTGAGAAGGTTCGAGCCCAGCAGTGGGACGTATATGAGTTGCGATAATGATAATAATTAATTAAAAGGTTTTTGATGTGAACCTGATCGTTGGCGTGGCGTTAACGCCACGCTTGGATATGTACATTTGTGTAACGAAACCATAACCTGTTTTAGAATTTTCCAGCCATCTAGTGAGTTCAAAATAAATTATTAACCTAAACACAAACCTATAGAGTACACTAATAAAAATTAATGTTTATTGAATAAAAATCATCATTTTCTAGAAAAAAATCGTAATCTATATATATAAAAATGAATCCCTGTTTTCCTTGGTCACGCCATCACGCGTGAACGGCTGGACCAATTCCATTAAATCTTTTTTTGTTGTATTTGTTATTATCAGGAGAAAGTTCTTATGAAAGAAAAATAAGAAAATTGCCCAGAAAATTAGAAAATTTAAGAATACTTAACCATCATATTTTTATTTCTAAATAAATTAAAATTATTTCTAATCTAACCGCTTTGGACAATATAAACTTTTTAATGTAACCTTATGACGTTTAACATAGAATTGACAGAACGCGTGCTGCAAATATCGTCAAAGAGGATGTAAAAAAACTGAAAATTGTTTAAAACAGATGCTTCGGTTGGAGTTATTTTATTAATAAAATACATGTAAAACAATTAATTCATTATTTCTTACAGAAATAATGTAAGAAAACTGAATTTCTTAGTGCACATCAGGGTAGGTAAGTTCAGAGCCATCACGCCTAATATAAAAAGTCAATTTAATATGGCGTTTTGGTAATTAAGATACATGTTACTAATATAACAAGTGATATACTTAGTTATTAAGAAGAATACAATAGTTTTCTTTAATTTACGGTTGAATTTTCATTTTTGAAAATGCCAGCAATTAGACGTACAAACTTAAGTTGTAAGTATTGGGTCAATGAACGTTGTATGCCAATATTGCAAGGCTTTTAAGTTTAAAAATTAAGGTCCTGGATTGTATTGCGCGAGCGCAATTGACGCCATTGGTACCGCCGTCAGAGCCATTACATTCATTGGTTTCATACGCATAAGAAAAAAAAATAAGTATGTTGTATATAGGAATTAGAATAATAAACATTTTTTTAAATTCAATTCGAATTCAATATTCATAGTTAAGACATGACAACGTCTGTCAGGTCAGCTAGTATTTTATAAATACTTTATGCCATATTAGTTCCTGTCGTAATCTGTTCTTTTATGTATACGTACTTGTATAAAATAATTTCGATGCTTCAACCAGGCGTCCAGAGCGACGGCTCCTTTTTAGGGTTCCTTACCCAAAGAGTAAAAACGAGACCCTATTACTGAGACTTCGCTGTCCGTCCGTCCGTCCGTCTGTCACCAGGCTGTATCTCAAGAACGGTGATAGCTAGACAGTTGAAATTTTCACAGACGATGTATTATTTCTATTGCCGCTATAACAACAAATACTAAAAATAAAATAAATATTTAAGGGGGGGCTCCCATACAACAAACTTGATTTTTTTGCTCAATATCGATAATGGCAATAGGGAGGCACTTGTTTACCTAGTCAATGGTATGGCACCCTTCGTGCGCGAGTCCGACTCGCACTTGGCCGAATTTTTTTAATTGTCAAACATTTCGAACATGTCACCACGCTGATCAGACGAGTTGATGTAGAACTTGATTGCGAGGGTCTTAATATTATATTCATAGGAGATGCTGCACTAAGTAATGCAACAATTATAAATGACGATATCATATAAGAATCCCATTAAGCTAAAAACCGTTATAAGAACTCGTTTTAAGTAATACTCATCGTATCGATAAAGGAAATCTATACGGAAAAAGTCTTTTCTTAGAACAACGTATAACAACGCATCGAGATCGACCGATTAACTATTTAAAATATGACGAAATAATTATGAATTTAATGTAAATTGTCCGTATGGTGACGGAGTAAGAATAAAATTCATCACCATATTGCCTGTGGGTGTCGTAAAAGACGACTAAACGATATAATATGCATATAACATCTGTGCAAGAGATGAAAAATTCGAAACGAAACCCTGTATCAAGCGGTCTAACCTGTGTGGTATCTATATATTAATACGTGAAGCAAAAACTTTGTACCCCACTCTACGAAAATTACGTCGATGTACGTACAAGTATGAAATTTGGCACAGTTGATGTATATAATGAGAAGTGCATAAAACTGAAATTTCATAAAATAATGGATTAGAATTACATTAAATTCATTAAAAAAGTTATTACGTACACTACCATGCAATCGCTACGTACACACACCAACGCTTATACACTTTTGTTTACAGTTAAAATCTCTGGTCGAACTGAATGTCAAACAATCATAATTATGATGACAATGTCTAATAGAGATTAGTGCTTATATATTAGTTATTATAGTCCATAAAATATAGCTTGATCTCTGTGACAGATGTCAACGAAACCAACGAAGTAAGTTTGAATGAGCGACATGTTTACAATTTCATTTTGTACTAAATATATTTTCATTCTTTTCGTGCCAGTTTTATTGTAACTGAATTGCAATATATTATAAATATTAAAATATTAATATTCATGCCTAAAATGTACTTCGTAAGTACTGAAATACCTAGTAAACATTTTATACATAAATGACGTTTACGCACGCACAAGGTCATACTGGACTGAAAATAGAAAAGAGATGGGACAGTCGATATACGTAAATCATTAACCGATCTTTATTAAATCATTCATAAAAGAAATAAACCCAATACAGTACCTATATAAAACTTTCAACATATTTTTTACAATTAAAACAGACAGTTTCATTATAAAATACATAAATTAACTTAATTAAACATTAAAAAACTACTTTTCGTCTCAGAATAAATGATAATATTATGTACGCATTATTGTCAATATGTCTAGTTCAGACATATTTATTTATAAAACAGTCATAATTGATCTATTGATCTAGTAACCGTCCCTGTTTTGGCAAAAAATGATAAATGTTCTAGCAGGAACGCTCCGTGATGACGATAATAGTGACCTAGACCTTGATTGTACTCCTTTTGAATAATTAAAACAGTCAAAAAAACAGTTTTTGTTTGAAATAAAATCAAAAAGATTTTCATTGATTGCATTTTATTTATAATAGAAAATCACAATTATAAAAATAAAGAGTTTGAGCGATAAAAAACTACGGACTTTATCGTAAGCGTGACAGCACTAGGGACAGTTGTCCCTAGTGCTGTCACAGAGATCCTCCTATATTTTATGGACTATAGTGAAATATAGCTTGCTCAATTTACAATTATTATTAAACATAAATAAAATTAAAGAAAATTGTGTTGCAAAAAAATGTATTCAAATGAATTATGGCCGAATTTCGACCACTCGGCGATCACTAGTAATAGTTTAATTTTCCCTCTATTGTGGAGGAGGTTCAAGTTCAGCACTGTGATATAAATGCGATGAGGTGATGAAAATTAAATCTCTGTATCAATTTAATATGACTGCACAGATGGCGTATTGGTTAAGATAACGACCTACCGTGCCAATGTCGTGGGTTCGAATTCCACGCAGGACAACATTTTGTGCGATTCACAAATTATTATTCCGAGTCTCTATGTAATTTGTGTCTGTTAATTATATGTTTGTAAAGTCCCACCGCAATACAAGGATTATTTCCCCCGTGCAGGGTGTTCTTTCTTTAAAAATAATAAAAAAAAATTCAAAAATGATAACAAATTTCTAATGTTTACGCGAGTATTACATATCTATACCAATAAATAAAATTGGAGTGTCTGTTTGTAATGTCAAAATAATAGGCTTTTTTCATGCTCACACGGTTATTTGCACGACACCTATGCCTAAAATAGCAATTAAAAAATTTTTGTCTGTCTGTCTGTCTATTTGTTCCGGGTAATCTTCAAAACGGCTGGACCGATTTCAAAAATTCTTTCACCAATGGAAAGCTATAATATCAGGGCGTAAACTAGGCTATATTTTATCCCGGTATTCCCACGGGAACGGGAACTACGCGGGTAAAACGACTATAACCTATAACCGAAGCGAGGGCGGATTGCTAGTCCTTACTAATATTATAAATGCGAAAGTTTGTTACGCTTTCACGCTTAAACCACCGAACCCCATACGAACACCGATTTCAAAAATTCTTTCACCAATGGAAAGCTATATAATATCAGGGAGTAACACGGGCTATATTTTATCCCACTATTCCTACGAGAACTACGCGGGTAAGCAAGTGAAACCGAAACGGAGCGAGGGCGGGTTGATAGTTGTAAATACAGTAGAACCTTGATAACTTAAACCTCAACTTAAAAACCTCTATAAATTCATAAAATATTGTGTTCCCTTCCCCTCGGAGACCAAAACCTCTTTTACTTAAAATACGAACCCCGATGTAAAACCCCGGTGTAACACATTTTTTATGAATTTTATTCCGTTTGTATTTGATTTTTGTTTACCAGACGTTTCGAACACTACAGCGTTCATAGTCACCATAACCACCGTTCGCCCGTGACCAAAAATCAAATAGAAACTCAACAAAATCCGTAAAATAGTTTTATTTTATAATTGATAAATAATTGCAATCTTAAGGTAAATAAATAAAGAAAACATTAAACTCTTAGAAAATTAATACTGGTTTCTAGAATCATCGAGACGTCTTAAAAAAGCAGTCAGTTTCCTTCACGTTTTTTTAACGGTCGCGGAAACATCAATAGCAGAATCTGTACTCGATAACATTTTTTAAATAAACTTACGTAATGAATCATCAGAAAGTTAAGAGACAATTAATTGTATTTCTAAATTTTGCCTTAATATTTGTTAATTACCGTGTGGTGACAATAAGGAATACGGCAATCCGCAGAAGAACGGGTGTAACCGACATAGCACGAAGAATTAGCACGCTGAAGTGGCAATGGGCAGGCCACATCGTTCGACGAATCGACAACCGCTGGGGAAGAAAGATTCTCGAGTGGCAACCACGTATCGGACGACGCAGTGTAGGACGCCCGCCCACCAGGTAGACCGACGACCTGGTGATTATTAAAAAAACACCTCACGTAATTTATGGACGCCCCTTGTGATAATCCGTAGTCTCTGCCTACCCCACTGTGAAGCAGGCGTGAGGCTATGTATGTATGTAAAAATATACTTTTGGAGTTGGGGTCTGTCGACTAAGGGATATAATATGCCTATAATAACTATGACTCTATACCGACCTGTATGACCATCGTGGTATACTAGGTCAAATTCCCTTCTATTGTGGAGGAGATTCGAGCCCAGCGATGGGAGCAGCATATGGGCTGAGTTGAAGGGTTAATAATATCAAATCAAACATTTATTCTGTATATGCCCCGTAAGGGCGCTTACATGAATCGATATGGTCTTCAACTGTACGTTTCCAGCGATCATTTCTCCCACGTACGTGCAAGCTCTGGAATGAACTACCTGCTGCTGTGTTTCCCGAGCGCTATGACATGTCCTTCTTTAAACGAGGTTTAAGAAGAGCTTTTTCTTCACGGTAGGCAACGGCCTGGCTGTGGCCCTGGTATTGCAAAGGTCCATGTGCGGCAGCGTCACTTACCATCAGGTGTGCTGCCTGCTCGTTTGCCACCATCGACAATAAAAAAGAAAATAAAACATATTGTCAAATTTACATATCCTTTGAAACAATCCAACAATCTACCACCGTATCGGCAAGCGAGCTGTCATTTTCTATTTCTTTTTATTTTTTAAATCCTTTAAATAAAATTGTAAGTTAACAACACATAGTATTAGCTCCAGTGTATATATGAATATATGTATATTCAAAAATTTTTACAAAATTATAAAACAAAATATAGTTCAGCCATACTTTCTCCCAGATCCCACAAGCAGAAAATGCAAAAAAAAAAACAACATGCAAATAATATCTATGCACGAGAAGGAAAACTCAACATGAAACTCTATACCAATCCGCCTGGCTTGACCAGCATGGTATAGGACAATCACCCTTGATTTTTCCAACGACATATTACCAATTTCAAATTCGAAATGCAACATTCACATAACAACAGTAAAGTCTTTAATTTATCCAAATCCGGTAAATTAATTGACAGTCACTTGACAAGTTATTTTTTATATGTTATTTCTCTTTTGGCGCGTTAGCGAAAAATTATGAGTAAATTTTTACTATGCGCAATACTGTCATGAAAAATAGACACCCTGAAGTTAGCTAGTTTTCGTGTGGTGACATAGTAAGAATACAATTCACCACTCCCTATCTTGCCCGTGGATGTCGTAAAAGACGACTAAGGGATATAATATGCACATAACATCTGTGCAAGAGAAGGAAATCTCGAAATGAAACTCTATACCAACATGTCTGACCAACTTGGTACAGTACAGTGGTGGGCAAACTTTTTTAATGGCGGGCCACAAAGTTTAAGAAATTCTAGAGGAGGGGCCAGCTATAGAAAAAATGCATTTTGTATTAAAGCTTTTTATAAACAAAATACCTTTTACTTTTACGCCTTGTTAGGCGTGTGAGACATATGGAACTGTTTTATATTTTCCATAGTAATTTAGCATCACCGATAGGTGAATAGAATGGAATTTTTCCAATAAATAAACTAATACCTGTGACAGACTGCCGAGATAATTATAATTATGGCTAGTTAATTATGAGATAATGAAAGCTTTTCAATTATAAACGTCAAATTTTATTTTTCGCGCTAATATGCTGACTAGAATATTTAGGATGGATGGACTCTCGGCGGGCCAGATTAAATACTTTCGCGGGCCGGAGTTGGCCCGCGGGCCGTACTTTGCCCATCACTGGTATAGTAGGTCAAATTCCCTCCCGTTGTGGAAGAGGCCCAAGGCCAATAGTCGGGCGTATGTGGGCTGCGAGGAAGTTAGCTAGTCAAAATTTTTTACGATGCACGCGCACACTGTCACAAATGTCAACTAGATAATCTTTATCTTTATACATATATAAAAATGAATTGCTGTTCGTTAGTCTCGCTAAAACTCGAGAACGGCTGGACCGATTTGTCTAATTTTGGTCTTGAATTATTTATGGAAGTCCAGGGAAGGTTTATACGGTGAGAAAATATGGAAAATTGCGAGTAAAATACATACTAATAATATAATTTTATTTTCCCATATAAACCGTTCTTACCTGTCAAACATTTGACGTTCGTCCCGTCGGGTCGATATTTTTAGCATAATTACATGTAGATCTAGATTTAAAAAGGTTTTGGAATCGATAAGAAAAGGCAGTATATCCCTTAGTCGTCTTTTACGACACTAACGGGTGGTGAATTGTATTCTTACTCCGTCACCGCACGGATAATACTAAAACCAAACTGATAAATACTAAAACAAAATAATTATTATAAAAAGGCGTTGCGAAGCACGCCGGGTCAGCTAGTGTATAATAAAACATTTCAATGTATTAAATAACGTTTTTTAATACATTTTTTACAAATGTAGGATAACGCGAAGGATAAAAGATTTTAATCTTATTACGCCAAAGAAGTACAACTTCTTACGTGTGCGTATATAAATAAATACACACGACTTTTTTGAAGTGAAACTTCTTTGCGAGCATGAGGGTAAATTTTTCATTTTATCGTCACGAAGATGTGCAGCGTTTTTGTCGAAGAAGAGGGAGAGACCGATTGAGAGTGAGTGAGAAATGACCATAGCACGCAGCACAGCCATGGGCCGAGAGTAGGGAGCAAACGAGTGAGAAAGATTGTTCTTTTTTATTATTTTTTTTAATACCGATAAAAACAAATGGAACCAAAGAAGTTTCATCCTATATTTTATTTTCATATGAAACGATACGTCACCGCCAATTGGCATTATGCAATATAGATTTTTATAACATTAAAAATAAAATGTATTTCACTAGCCAATTAATTAAGTTCGTAATAATTTCATCAGCCAAAGATCAACTATGCATCGTGACTCACCAATAACAAGACGAACGAACGCAGTCATAGCACGTTCTCCGCTTATATTAAATCTTCATCGTTATTTCAGCTCTTATGGGTCCCACTGTTGGGCTCGACCCTCTTCCACAATGGGAGGGAAATTGACCTACTATACCACGCTGATATTATGTCGAGCTTTGATGGTTCTATGCATATTATAATCCCTTAGTCGTGTTTTACGTCACTCACCAGTAATAACGAGGGTGACGAATTGGATTCTTACTTCGTTACCAAAAGGAAAATATTAATCTTAACAATTTATTATGACAGTTGTTCACAATAATAAACTTATGTTCGTTTTCACAAACAGCACTTAAATTTTATGTAACTCTTAAGGCAATCCATATGATACACAAATAATTGATTGATGTTACATTATAACAATCGATGTTTATATGAGTAGTTTAAGTGTTACCTAAAATTTTAATGTCGTTGCGCACTAACTCAATAAATTTATATTAATTTTTCTGATAAATCACGCATGGTATAGTCTATGTCAATTGCTCGTATAAGTTGTCTGCGTCATTGGTAGAACCGCATTTTAGCTTCTAAAGTCCCGGACAAAATGTGTATGTGCATAAAATCAAGTCTCCATTCCCTTGGACTGCCATCACAATAAAAATATATCTAATAACGGCCTTAGATTACGCATCCATTACAACCAATTGGACAGTATTATTTATAGCTACCTTACTTAGACACATAACTAATAATTTGTCCCGCTTCACAATTTAGATAGTACCAATATTTTCCAGAACCCTGCATTCATATAAAAATAGATAATATTACATCTACTTTTATATAAATACAAACAGTTCCCGGATAGGGGAGGCGATAAGCTCCACCCTTCACCCCTAATGGAAAATTCACGCAGATGCAATTTGATTTCCAACAATATGTACCTAAATTATTTAAATAAATAGTTTATTCAAGTAATTTTATAATTGATACGAATTATTAATTTCTTACGCAGCTATTAAAAGAATAAAAAAAAAACAGGTGTTACCATACCCTTTTATGTACCTACATACTTTGATATAAAAATATGTCTATACCTCCTCCGGTATTATTATAGTTATCGGCCGGTGTTAACGAATATTATCTATGACGCGAATGCTCGAAACGAGTAAAACAATTTTGTCATTGAATATTTTAGAGAGACAATCGCATACAATTTTATGCAGCGCAATATAATTATTACGCAAAGACGAGTCATCAAACGGAAAATCTGCGGGAAACATACATGCGAATGGCTTACAAAAATCATTTGAACTATATATTTTAATGTCAAATAGAACCACGTGCCTTATAAAATGGAACGTTATTACCAACTAGTTATATTTCGAAAGCATCCAAACGTTTGAACAAAGAGCACGCAAGTTGAACGCGACAATTTCAAGTCGACCGGTTTACATTTACATGAGTAACGTGAGCGCGTCGACCGCAAAGTGCACATCCGCAAATCAGTCGGTTTATAAAAACGTCATTCAACATACCGGCCGCTAACTTCTCCTGCGGCCCGAGCGCAACCCAGTCAGGCACGACGCAGTGGTAAACTTCTTCCCAGGATCTAGCCTTCTCCGCTCTGTCACCGTAGTTAGGATCGTTCGTATCAAACAAACAAGGTCTCTTCTTCACTTCGAAAATTATCGAACTACTTTTAATACCATCAGCGTCTTTAGTTCTAACCATCTTTAAAAAAATTATATAAAAAAAATAATTTAACCGCGACCTTAGGTTTGTTTTCAAACGCGTGCGGATTTTGAAGCGCGGGCGCGTAATTTTATTATGAACGGACTGCGCGTCTCAATGCCCGCGTGAAACTGGCGGGCTTGTGCGGACGGGACGGAGCTCACGGAGCAGCGCATCGGGCAACATGGCCGCCGCAAGTCGGCGAAACAAAATAAGGTGTGAATGTTGCGCTTAGTTCCTCTCGCTAATAAATAATAAATTGCATTCATCGCATCCTTATTTAAAATTATCATAATAATTGGCGATAATAACGTTACATTCATGACAGTATTAATAAATATTACTTGCAATTATGTTATGATAAATATAAGCAAGAAACATGTCGGTAAATAATGTGGTCATGATATGATACAAAATGTCGATTCTAAAATGGAGTTAGACATAATAGATAATGTTACATAATATTATAGGTATGTACTTACGGCACGGTGAGCGTACCTATCTTTAGTATTCAATAAGCAAGTCTATGTTATAGAGTTAATTATATCCGCAATTGTAGACATTTTATAACGAAATTATATTTTTTATTAAACGTGAAGTAGATTTGAATGTCGAATGGCGTCATTTACTTATGACGCATGTGAGCCTATCGTTTTAAATAATATTTTTTAAATTATAATATTTTTAAAAATAATAATTAATGTCCTTTTTTTATCTTTATGTTGGACGCATATTTATTAAGAAAGATGTTTATATAGCACGTTTTTTTTTTATAGTACCTACAAAGAAATCAATTTGACTAGGTATTGAATTAAATATGCTATCTTTGTCTGTTAAAGTATGGATAATCATATTCAGCATTTCGTGGATTTCCACCACAATTGTAATATTAATTCCGTAATAATCACTCTTGAAAGTCAGGTAGGCGATCGCAGAGAGGTTTTATACGTTTATCTAGTAGAGAGCTACTGCGCACGTTTCTGGTGAGATCCTTGACCGATTCTTATGACTCCCAAGGTCAGGTAAGGGATAAATGTATTCTGCTATAGTCACCATACTGGAATACAATAAAAATAGCGCAAGATTTTTAAACACAATACCTTAGAATAATAACGTACGCATTATTCTAAGCACAATACATAATATTTTTTTTTATTTAATATTTTTAAACACTTATATTCTTTATGTTGAAACGGGACGCTTAAATAATTGTCCAGATATTTTTTGTGTCAGAACGGGACACTTGCAGAAATGGGTAAGATATGAATTATTATTAATATGAAAAGCTAAAAAAAAACAAAGACACGTTAAGTCTTACAGAAATATGTAAAACATGGATTTGAAAAATCTAAAAAATACACAAGGACACTTCCCTATCCTACCTAATTAATGATATTTTATACTCAGTTTGAAAAAAACGGGATAATTTTGTACGGCATGGGAACAATGGATCTGACAGCCTCAAAACGAGACTGTCCCGTCAAAAACGAGATGTATGGTCATGTTAAATATCCATCATATCGCAATAAATTAATTAATGTAATAAGTTATGGTAGAGTTTAAAAAACATACAAAGAAAATAAATTACGATTTAAAATAATTATATGTTGAGGAATACACAGATAATCGTCCTGCGTGTATAGACACGTCGGAACCTATGAACCTCGTCAACCTCGGGCAAGAACAACAACGCTATCAGTAAAGTTAATAATTTTGGACGAATTCATGTAGGTGGGCATAAAAACACATAATTAAATTTGAAATATGTATTTATATTGATTTTTGCTTTAATTACTAAGGAGAAGGAATACTCGATATAAAACCCTATACAAACATGTCTGATCAGCATATAGTATGGTAAATTACCCTCCTATTGTGGAGGAGGCTCGAGCCCAGCGGTGGAACGTGTATGAGCTTACAACAAGCTTAGTTACTAAAGGGTGCTAAATCAAGTTTACGAGTAAACCTCCGCTGTCCATGTATCCGTCTATCAAAGAACGGTCCCTTGAACTGTAACGTGTAACAAGACAGAAACTTGGTATTTGATCACTATCATCATCATCATCTTGCTCTTATCCCAATTACTTGGGGTCGACGCAATATGTCATCTGTTTTGACATATTGCAAAAAGTTTCGGCAATGACTTTTATGACCGGCCGCCTGCCTGACGTCAACCCTCCTTGGGAATGTAATCGTTGACACACCCCCCTCCCCCCCGTTGGTATTTGATCACTATCAATTTATTAAATTGTTACTAATACTTTTATAGTACATGTAGATTTAATATTGAAAAATCAAATCTAAATGTAAATTTAGTATTAAAAAGTCCAAATTTTACATTAAAAAACAAGTGATTCGGTTTTTGTGTTTTGATCATAGAAATTCATACAAAATTTCACCATTCACAGTGTTTGTTATTTTTTAAATTTCAGTTCTAGATTCAGAGCAGACAGATGGACAGTAGAAATGATACAATGATTGTTTTGCTTTTCTTTGAATCCCACATAGGACAACACTTAGTGTGATCCACAACTTGTTGTTCTGAGTCTGGATGTAATTTGTGTCCGTTAATTATATGTTTGTAAAGTCCCCCGCAACATAAGAATTATTTCCTAAGTGCTGGGTGTTGTCTAAAAAAACCTGGCTAAAAAAGCTTATGTGGGAAGTTTTACCCTACCCGCCATATTCTCCGAACATAGCCCCTTCCAATTATCACTTATTCCGTTCCACGGTGTATGGCCTGGTTCAGCATTCTTACGAAGATACTAAGAAAAGGATCGTTTCTTGGATAGTCTAAAGACATATCCTTTTTTACACGCGAAATTCAAATATTGCCAGAAAGATGGGAGACTTACTTTTCAGAACGTCTCTTTGTCATGTATACAAAACTAGGATGCTGTTTATTCATCATCAGCATCGCAGCCCACATACGTCCCACTGTTGGGCTCGGGCCTCCCCCACAATGGGAGGGAATTTGACCTACTATACCATGCTGCTCAGATATGTTGGTGTAGGGTTTCATTTCGAGTTTTCCTTCTCTTGCACAGATGTTATGGGCATATTATATCCTATAGTCGGTTTTTGCGATATCCACGTGCAAGATAGGGATTGGTGAATTGTATTCTTACTCCGTCCCCGCACGGAAAATGTGTTTGTGCGTGTGAAATGCTCTTTATTACTTGTTTTTAATTAAATAAGAAATAAACTAAAAGTATTTGTCCCGTATTTTACACCCTATAAGGGTATCCAAGTTATCAAATGCTGAAACAGGTGTTTTTTCATATGCTAACGGAATAAGAATACAATTCACCACTCCCTATCTTATCCGTGGATCTCGTAAAAGATGACTATGGGATATAATATGCACATAACATCTGTGCAACCGAAGAAAATCTCGAAATTAAACCCTATACCAACATATCTGATTCATCATCATCATCATCATCATCGCAGCCTACTAACGTCCCACTGTTGGGCTCGGGCCTTCTCCACGATGGGAGGGCATTTGACCTACTACCAGCATGGTAATGCTGGTCGGACATGTTGGTTGAAACGAAGACGGGTTGCTAGTAATCTATAATTTACGATACACAAACATGTGGCGACGGAATGACAATACAATCCACCACTCCCTCTCTTATCCGTGGATGTCGTAAAAGACGACTAAGGGATATAATGTGCATTAACAACCGTGGAAGAGAAGACAAACTCGAAATAAAACCCTATGCCAATCCGTCTGACCGGCGTGGTTTAGTAGGTCTATTTGCCTCCCGTTGTGGAGGAGGCTCAAGCCCAACAGTGGGACGTATATGAGCTGTGATGATGATTACGATACACAATATACAACGTGTAGTGACGGAGTAAGAATACAATTCACCACTCCGTTTATTGCCTGTGGATGTCGTAAAAGACGACTATAGGATACAATATGCACATAACATCTCTGCAAGAGAAGGAAAACTCGTAATGAAACCCTATACCAGCACATCTGACTAGCGTGGTTATAGTAGATCAATTTCCCTCCTATTGTGGACGAGGTTCGAACCGAGCAGTAGGATATATGTGACCCTTGATGAATATACAAAATACAATAATATATTTTTCATATCATGTAAATGTGTTGTCCTGCATGGGATTCGAACTAGGGACACGAAAAAAGTATCGATACTTTTAGGTATCAAGTACTTGTCTTTCGATACCGATACTTTTGTACTCGATACTTTTACTCAATACTTTTACTCAATGTGTACTTTTAGGCAGGTATTGTATCGAACAAATTGTACAAAGTATCTATGTTAAATGTGACCTTACGGCTCATGCTTATGGTAACGCCAACTAGGTAAAGCGTAAGCGAATCTTCTAAAAAGTGGTTCGACATACAGTGTAAACTCTTTATAACGTCACTCGATTTAACGACAAACTCCTTAAAACATCAAAATAACTTGATTTTGGTTGGTTTGCCATATTATCCATACAATGATACACTCTATATAGCATCACGTTCACTCGAAATAACGATGACAATACGACATTATTTAGCATTGAGCACTACTTTCTTAATTGCCAAAATTAGTAAGAACTGCAGCTGTGTAGGTTCTTTGCTTTGTTGTTTTGTTATTTTATTATCTAGCACGTGTTTACCTCAACTGACCTACGAAACATTGTAAAAAAATTCACTTTTGTTTTTTGTCTGATTGACTTGCACATGTTTACTTCGGCCACTGGGCTGTCGTTAGGTTGTTAAGAGCGTTATCGGTAATAAGCGGCCGTAAACCCAAAAATGTGGTTTTTTGAGGACTGGTTACTCGTTCATCATAATAGCTTACTAAAAATTTATATAACCACTTACCACACCATTAAACACATCTTTATATTGTGCTTGTACAGAATTATAACTCAATATTGTAACTATTTTATTAAAAGGCAAGGGTATTTTGAACTTAAGTTAATGAGATTTTACGAAAACGCTGAGTTTTGAAGTTCAGGTACGAATAAACGATAAGTCGTGGCAGCTCGAAAAAAATTGTAGATGTTAGGAAAATTACTGTTCTTGGGTATGTATAAAATGAAATTCAAGATTTCTTCCTTTTAAAACTAAAAAAAAAAATATTTCCTTAAGATTAATTTGACGAAATTGGCTCCTGTAAAACATTTAATTTTGTGAATAATACTAACCTTGGAATATTTAAAAAAATATCCACTATTTGTTCGACTATTGTAGAAGCAGTAAAAAAAAAACCAAATTGAAATACGAATAGTCACCCTCGTAATTAAATTTTAAATATTACTATAAATTGAACGGCATAATTGTTCGTAAGCCAGTCGCGCCTTGGCGCTCACCGGAGCAGGGTCACGTCGCTCGAGCTCTCCGCTCACAGCGTAAAAGACGACAATACGAACTTGAGCGTATACTGCGACTAATCGGTTTTGATTCGTAAGTATTTATTACTACCTAATTCTTTTAATTACTTTCATGCGATCTCTATCTATACCAATAAATAAAATTGGAGTAACGGTTTGTAATGTCAAAATAATAGGCTTTTTTCATGCTCACACGGTTATTTGCATGACACCTATGCCTAAAATAGCAATTAAAAATTTTTTGTCTGTCTGTCTGTCTGTTTGTTCCGGGTGATCTTCAAAACGGCTGGACCGATTTCAAAAATTCTTTCACCAATGGAAAGCTATAATATCAGGGCGTAAACTAGGCTATATTTTATCCCAGTATTCCCACGGGAACGGGAACTACGCGGGTAAAACTACTATAACCTATAACCGAAGCGAAGCGAGGGCGGGTTGCTAGTAAAGAATAATATTGAATCTTTTTACGTTTTAGGTGATGGGTCGAAAAAGCAGATTGTATCTTGGGAACAAAATCGGTTACAAGGCAAGGAAAAAGAGAACACACGATTTTTTTTTTTTTTTTTTGTGTGTACAGCTGTTGGCCGCAGATGGCTTTGACAGCTTGACGCGGACTATGGGTGAGCGCTGAGGGCTCTCAACCCGGAGAAAAGTATGCTAAGCGACATAGCCCAAGGGCTCCCCCTGTGGGGAACGGACCTCGGCTTGGGGCGTCGCTGCAGGCAAAGTTGGCGTGCCCACGTTTTTAGTCGTGACTTTTGCGCGGCGCGGTTTCGCACCTTGACGGCGAGGGCGGAACCGCGGATATTTATTTGTTAAGGCCTCGCGGGCCGTGTAGCTCTTTGTTGAGCGAGTGTGATATTGTCGTCCTCTTCGTCGAGGACGTCGGATGGATGAGATTTTGGAGGGTCTATAGGTAGCCGCCCCAACCACTAGTTGGTTGGGGTGTGTCATGGCAGAGTCAAAGTAGCTCTGAGAGCACCGTTTCATAAACTGCTTGATGGTCGGCAGTTCGAGGTCGATGTGGAGATCGACGTTTCGTATGAACCACGGTGCTCCCGTAGCTCGGCGCATGAAACGATTTTGTAGTGTCTGTAACCTGTGGATCCTGTGTGGCTTTACGTGCGCGAACACCACGCTGGCATAGGTCATGATAGGCCGTATGCAGGTGGTGTAAAGTCGGACTTTGAGAACACACGACAAAACTGTAAGGTACTTATAGTTTCAAAAGAGTAAACGAATCAAAATTATTTTGAAGTCGTTACCGCAAAGCGTGGCGTTAACGCCGCTTTTAATGCCACGCGACGATCAGGTTCACCCCGCCTATAGATATTTCACATCAAAAATCCGAACGGAACATTTATGCAGCCTCATCTTCTGAAGATTATCAGCTAACTCAAATTTAATGTTTAATAATTACTAACCATACACAATATAATTTTTTCATAGAGAATCATTTTCTTCTTGTACTAGCAATAAATATGTAGCAAAATGTGGATCAAAATTTAATAACTAATTTCTGTAGTGGATAGATTTAAATCTCTGACTGGACTTGTTACACATCCATGGCCATGGCGACTAGGGCCATACTCGACTACTGCACGGCAGCCACGGAGGCAGCGTGCCTCTTGGCCGGAACTCTCTGGTGGAACCTGCAGGCGGAGGTACTCGCCGAGCTTTACCTGCGAGTATCAGAGACGCGAGCCACATATAGCCTCAATCAGGGTGATTGCCGCCTGGCGGGTCGACGCCCGCCGAGACGCCATTGCTCGTTGGGCAATCGGACTGGAGAAGCCTCAATACGGTATCAGGACCGTCGAGTCCTTTCAGCTGGTGCTGATGGGGTGGTTGGGTCGGCAGCACGGGGTACATTCCTTCCGACTGGTGCAGGTATTGATGGGTCACGATAGCCAAGTACCTGCGCAAGCTCGTTAGGAGGGAGAGCACACCATCCTGTCACCACTGCTATTGCGACGTGAGCACGGCGCAGCACAGGCTCGAGGTGTGTGCCTCGTGGGCAGAGCAGCGCCGTGAACTCGTTGCAATCACCGGTGCCGACCGGACCCTGCTGACCATCACTAGGGAGATGCTCAGCAGCGTCAGGAACTGGAACGCGGTCACCGCCTTCTGTGAGGCTGTCATCTCACGAAAGGAGAAGCCGGCTCGTGTGTGATCAATCTTTGGTCACACGTTCCGCCACCGGCGACTCGGGCGGCGCAGATACGAGTATCCGCGCCTCACGCCGCCCTAGGCGAGTCCGCGGGTGACCGGACCGGGGACTTTAGTGTGTCACCCGCAGAGAGCCTGACCGTGTGACGGCGACCGACGTCCCGGGATAGGGACGTCGATTGGGGTTCTTTTATTTTTTTAAATTATTACACAATAATGTGATAATTTAAAAAAATAAGTTGTCGAGTCTCGAACCCGAGACTAGAGTTCCCGCCGGCGAGCACGTTACCACGAGATTACCGCTTGTTGGCGATTCGACTTTGAATTTTCTAGTACATAAATTACCCATCCAATTTTGACCCTTAAAATCTTTTTAACGAGGGCCCAGTTGACCCGAATATTTGGTAGTTGTGATACCCTCGTGCCCCCTCTACCACCCCACCAAAAATCATGGAAATCCCCGACCCACACGTCTGAGGGTCTCCTTGTAAGTTATACTCTGTGCCTATATTTTACTATTTCCTGTACTATAATATGCAAAATATTAAAAATACAATTTTAACCGTTTTACTGTTATGAGATTTGGTTTTTAATTAAAAATTTTAAAATTTACATCATGTTGATTTTTGAAAATCTACTTCTCGGAAGAATATATTAGAGATTGATTATTATAAGCGCCAAGGCTCAAGACTGGTCATTCTATGAACTCGCGTGTGTGTAGTGCATTAGTGTGCGTCGATATTGGACCGTAGCAAAAAACCAAAAATGCGAGAAGTGCCGATTACCGAAAACGCTCTTAAACGTTATCTTAATCATAGTTGTTGTTACGTTTGTAAAATTTGCACTATATTAGTAAATAAATGTTAGAATAGTAAAATAATATCAATTTTTTTTTTCACTCCAATTAACAACAACTCTCTATAACGTCAAAAAATTCACAGTCCCTTGAGTGTCGTTACATAGAGTTTACACTGTATTTTAATCCGAACACATAAAGCAAACTCCTAAAAAAAAAGGTCATCACGACCTGGATTCTAGGAAAAGTACTCAGTACTCGATACTTTGGGATATCGACTTTTGTTTCGATGCTTTATTGAGTACGATATTTTTTCTTCGATACTACTCCTGAGTACAGTATCGATACTTTCGTTTCGATATCGTGTCCCTAAGTCGAACCCCCGACACTAGCACTGTAGGTCGGTACCTTAACCAGTACGCCATCTGTGCAATCAATTCACCACTTGGCACTTCCTATCTCGCCCGTGGATGTCAAAGACGATCGAGGCATATACTATGCATATAACATCTATGCAAGAATAAAAAAAAAAAAAAGAAATAATTTTTAAATTAAACGGTTTTTTTGTAAAGAAACAGTAAAAATAAAATCGTGGGAATCACTACAAAACAAACATTTTAATCGACGATTGTAGATATTTGACGTGCCCCACAATTTGATTTTTACTGTTTCCTTACAATGAAACCGTTTTAATTTAAAAAATATTTTTTTCCTTTTTTATTTTCAAGTTCAGTTTTTGCTGTGTGGTAGCGGCTTCGAATACTACCAACCCTTGCTTTGCTCGTGGATGTCGTAAAAGACGACTAAGAGCCCTAGATTGATCCGGACCAACTCCATCTGGTACCATTTGGGTCAACGATTACATTCTCAAGGAGGGTTGACGTCAGGCAGGCGGCCGGTCATAAAAGTCATTGCTGAAACTTTTTGCAATATGTCAAAACAGATGACATATTGCGTCGACCCCAGGTGATTGGGATAGAGCAAGATGATGATGATTTTCAAGTTCAGAGTTTTTATATTGATTTTGTATAGAGTATATTCTACTTGTCAAGCCCTTTCATTTAATACCCATATTAATGGGATTGAAAAACAAATAGGTTGTCCGCCATTTTGTAGCGGCGGCCATCTTAGATTTTGAATTTGTATAGTGCATTGTATTCTACTTGTCAAGCCTTTTCATTTGATACCCATATTGATGGGATTGAAAAAAAAGGTACTCCGTCATTTTGTAACGGCGGCAATCTTGAATTTACAAAAATATTGACTATACATAATTGTATTGTCACCAAAACCAAAGGCGTATACCAAATTTCAGATCAAGCGGTTGACAGGAAGAGGGTGAAATTTTAATTACCAAATTTGACCCAACAAAGAAAAATAAACAAACGGGGTAAGCTAAATAAAACCGTTTAATAAAAAGGAGACTTAAAATAAAATGCTATATAACCAATCTGATATATGTAGTAGGTTAATTGTCCGTCTATTATGGAGGAGATCAAGTCTCTGCATTGGGACGTATATGAGCTATGACGATGAAGAGTATTTATGCTTAATTTAAAGACAATGGATAAAACTTAGAATAATAACGTATAGAAGGATAGTGTCGTTACTTCGAACGATCAAAATATGAATCTAAAAATACTACATGCGCGCCAACGATTACACACGTACACACGCACACCACTATACAAATTAGGAATATTTGTTTTTTTATTAACATTAATCGTCGAAATACTTTTAAAAGTAATGTTAATAAGCTTTTTATGTTTTTCAAATGTGTTGTGACACCATTTGAATGCACAAATCGTCATAATTACCTTTTATTTTTTGAAGAGTTGCGCGTATGTATGTGCAGTAGTGACTTTGTACATTACGGAACGGTTCCGGAGTAAGTTCCATTAGGCTCCAATTGAAATGCTTCACTTTTTGTGCGCGAACTTACCTTCTATACGTTATTATTCTAAGGGATAAAGGTTTTTTCTTCTTAAATAATTAATTTTCAATACATTTTTGCGTCTTTATTAGGATTAGGATTTTACGAAATTTTGAATTTCGTAAAATCCTTTTTAACGAGTTTCAACATAACACAAAGAAAGTCCTGTTAAAATTAAATATTTCTAATTTTATTATTTTCGGCTCGGGAGTTGACAAGTCAGTCAAATATCTTCCTTATATGTCAAATATCTTCCTTATAAGTTGAGGAAAAATTACGGAAAACCATGACGATAACAGAGAAGATATAATCGAAATATGAAAAAAGAAACACCATGAGGGTGATTTAAATCAGGTATCTCATAACGACCTAAGATTTGTCCTTGAAATCCAATTTCAAGGTTAACTGATCATTTAAACGGGAATAGGTTCGAAACGTCGGGCAATCAAAAATTAAATACAAACGCGATAAAATCCGTAAAGTATTATTTAAACGGGAATCATTATTTTTGACACCGGAAATCGAAACAGCCAAAAGGTGCAAACCCTGAAACTTTACGAACAAGTAACGATATCATCATCATTAACGCAACCCATATATATGGTTTACTGTTGGGATCGGCCCTCCTCTACAATGGGAGGGAATTTGACCTACTATACCGCACTGGTTAGACATATTGATATAGGATTTTGTGTCGAATTTTTCTACTCTTGCATAGATATTATATACATATTATGTACTAGAAACCGGCCCTCGATTCGCTTCGGTTTCAGTCGTCTTTCCTGCGTAGTACCCGTTTCTGTGGGAATACCGGGATAAAATATAGCCTAGTTTACTCCCTGATATTATAGCTTTCCATTGGTGAAAGAATTTTTGAAATCGGTCCAGCCGTTTTGAAGATTATCCGGAACAGACAAACAAAAAAAATATAAAGTGCATTTTAGGCATATGTATAGTGCAAATAACCGTGTGAGCATGAAAAAAGCCTATTATTTTGACATTACAAACAGACACTCCAATTTTATTTATTTGTATAGATATCCCTTAGTCGTCTTTTACGACATCCACGGGCAAGATAGGGAGTGATGATTTGCATTCAAACTCCATCCTCACACGGAAAAGTATATAGTAATTAGCTGGCCCAACAGACGTTCTGTTCAAATAAAATAAAAGGAATTCTCAGCAGCGCTACCTACTGGGTCCAATTGTGAATCTAAATCATTCTCGAATCCCTTTAAACATATAACAAAAAATTTCATCAACATCGGTCCAGCCGTTTAGGAGTTCAGTGACATACACAAAAAATTTATATATAAAGATAATAACTGTGGACGTCAAAAAACTTATATTCCTATAAAGGAATACTGAAAAAATGTTGGTGAGGTTAAATAAATATCTTGTGCGATAACATTTTTATCAATTCGTTCTATTTCACGATTATGCAATTACATTTTGCTTTGAAATAATCACTGACAAACTGTTTAAATACCTTTGTATATCTTTATTCGTGCGTTGACAAGGGAGTGGTGAATTGTATTCTTACTCCGTCACCACACGGAGATATCTTTTGGGCTTTTGACGTGACAACGTCTTATAATTCGATGGAGCCGGCTGCACACACGAAAAAACATTACGTATGCGGCGTTACCTCGCTCTGAGGCGTTCCATTTGAGGCTTGATCCATAGAAAATATCTATCAAACAAATAAAATTAAAATTGTCTTTTGAAAAATGAAACCATTCCATCAGTATTTTCTTATGATGTTGTCACGTTCAACTATCGTCAGTAAACCGACTTTACAGACAGCCGATTTTTTTTTTAATTAATTCTGTTTATAAAGTCCCAATACTTATTTTCATAGTGCAGGGTATTATCTTAATATCTGCGCCTTATATCGCCCTAGCCGAGCAGAGAATTAGTCAGCTACCCACGACCGAGAAAGTTCGACTCCTGAGGGCGACAATACTGTTTTGTTGCCGGGACGTTGAAGGGAACGGTACGTGAAAGGGTAATCCGCCAGGTCGGCCACGGATGTCCAGGAATTGGTACCAGTGACCGGCCCAATGGTGATGAGGAGGAACACGATAGGTTATTGGGTCGCACGCCGCTCATGTGTCGCCAACACCCCGCACAGATTGGCCCTACTCCAAAAAAAAAAAACTGGTAAAGTGTGAGTCGGATTCGCGCACGTAGGGTTCCGTATCATCTATACCAATAAATAAAATTGGAGTGTCTGTTTGTAATATCAAAATAATAGGCTTGTTTCATGCTCACACAGTTATTTGCACGACACCTATGCCTAAAATAGCAATTAAAAATTTTTGTCTGTCTGTTTGTTCCGGGTAATCTTCAAAACGGCTGGATCGATTTCAAAAATTCTTTCACCAATGGAAAGCTATAATATCAGGGCCTAAACTAGGCTATATTTTATCCCGGTATTCCCACGGGAAGGGGAACTACGCGGGTAAAACGACTAAAACCGAAGCGAAGCGAGGGCGGGTTGCTAGTTATCTATAAAAATCGCGTATGTGGTATGCGAGTCCCCCTTAAATATCTATTTTATTTTGTTTTTAGTATTTGTTGTTATAGCGGCAAAAGAAATGCATAATTTATAAAAATTGCAAGTCTAGCTATCTCGGTTCTTGAGATACAGCCTGGTGACAGACAGACGGACGGACAGACAGCGAAATCTTAGTAATACGGTTCCGTTTTTACCCTTTGGGTACGGAACTCTAACAAGGGGAGGTTTTTTAGGACCCTAAAGGTCTTAAAAAAAAGAGCGTACAAGCATGTCAGAAGTGAAACTTCTTTGGTGGCACGTGTTTTTTTTGTCAAAAGTAAAAAAAAAATTTAAAATTAATTTATCAAAGAGATGAAAATATTCATAAAAATATTGTAAGTAATTGTCTTTATCCTTTACCCATTACCATTTAACCTTTATCGTTGATCGTAAGTAGTAAATCGTACATTAGTAGACGATAGTGGGGGATGTGTTCTATCTCATTCTCTCGCCGGTTGAATCCTATACATTTACATGTTTGTGTCTCTATGGACTCGCTTTTTCGTTTCATCGAGTTTGAAATCACAACGAATCTAAAGAAGTTTCATTTCAAAATGTGCTTATTCCACTAAAAAATTGTGTTTCTATGGAGTCTAAATATATTAACCAAACTAGCGATCCGCCCTCGCTTCGCTTCGGTAATAGGTTATAGTCATTTTACCCGCGTAGTTCCCGTTCCCGTGGGAATACCGGGATAAAATATAGCCTAGTTTACGCCCTGATATTATAGCTTTCCATTGGTGAAAGAATTTTTGAAATCGGTCCAGCCGTTTTGAATATTACCCGGAACAAACAGACAGACAAAAATTCTTTAATTGCTATTTTAGGCATAGGTGTCGTGCAAATAACCGTGTGAGCATGAAAAAAGCCTATTATTTTGACATTACAAACGGACACTCCAATTTTATTTATTGGTATAGATAGCTACCAAAGAGTGGTAGGACCACACTGTCGACAGTTATCTGTCTACAGCCGCGGGCCGGTCCGTCCGGGGCAGTACCACACTCTCGCAGAAAATCGACGTCTGAGTAGTAGCAATTTGTTACTGCGCTTCGTTCGGTGAGCGAATGAGTTAGAAGGCAAACTTTCTAAGGGTGTTTGTGTGTGGAGTGTTTTGTTGGTGCCCTTGGTATCGCCGAGCCTCAATGCACGCATTCACACTCCCTTCACTTTCTTCGCGGTAGGCAGCGGCCTTGTAAAGGTCCATGAGTGGCAGCAACACTTACCATCAGGTGTACTGTTTGCTCGTTTGCCACCGTTTGCAATAAAAATAAAACGTTAGTAAAATATTATTAAAATCGGCCCAGCCGTTTTGAAGATTACCCATACAAACAGACAGAGAGACAGACAAAAAAGAATTAAACTTGTTTTTAGGCATATATCATGCAAATAACCGTGTGAGCGTGAAAAAACTATTTTGACATTACAAACAGCCACTTCAATTTTATTGTTGGGCTCGAACCTCCTCCCCAATAGGAGGGAAATTGACCTACTCTGCCACGCTAGTCAGACGTGTTGGCATAGGATTTTATTTCGAGTTTTTCTTCTCTTGCATAGATGTTAGGTATATGTATTGTATTTCGTAGTCGTCTTTTACGACACCCATGAGTAAGAGAGGGGGTGTTGAATTGTATTCTTATTCCGTCATCACACGGACAATTGTACATGTAATGTCGGATTCTCCCATTGCATCGGAACTCTGCCACAAACTGAGAAGATCCGGCAAGAAACTCAGCGAGTTCGCTACCACGTGTTTGGATTTTTTATCATACCCTCAAAATCTTTTAATATTTATTGATAGGTTACTTATCTTTTATATTTACGCGAATATTACAGATATGAAATAATGGTATTTTCATAAATTCTATCGCGTTTGTATTTCATTATTATCCTCCACATATACATCCCACTGCTGGGCTCAAGTCCCACCGCAATACAAAAACATGGTTGTCTGTAAAGTCGGTTTACGGACGATAGTTAAACGTGACAACGTCATAACAAAACATTGATGAAATTACTGCATACTTTTATGAATAAAATTGAATCAGCGTAACGGGACAATGAGCGTAACGGGACACTTTTTCGAGCATGCAGCCAGCGTTCATCGATTTATTAGACGTTGTCACGTCAAAATGATTTCCTTAGCGGAGAGTATTGTCATTAAAAAAAGTATAGTCATTATTGTACTATCGCATGTTTGTCTGTGTTCACAGGTGGACGTCAATACTGATAGCGGAATACGTGCAATACTTGCGTAAATATAAAAAAAAACGAGTGTGTGTACAAAGTACGCATATCAGAAGTGAAACTTCTTTATCCATTATCTTTTATCCTTCATCCTCCATCTCTCCATCCTTCATCCTCCATCTCTCCATCGTCCATCCTTCATCCTCCATCTCTCCATCTTTAATCCTCCATCTCTCCATCGTCCATCCTTCAACCTTCATCCTCCATCGTCCATCCTTCATCTCTCCATCGTCCATCCTTCATCTCTCCATCGTCCATCCTCCATCTCTCCATCGTCCACCCTCCATCTCTCCATCGTCCATCCTTCATCCTCCATCCTCCATCTCTCCATCGTCCACCCTCCATCTCTCCATAGTCCATCCTTCATCTCTCCATCCTTCATCTCTCCATGCTCCATCATTCATCCTCCATCCTTTATCTCATTGTTTCGCCGGCTTCATCCTACACATTTTTGTATTTGTGTCTCTTACCTGTCGTTTTTTCCGTTGCATCCCGTTTGAAATCACAACGATTCTAAAGTAGTTTCACTTCAGAAATCACAAAACTATTATAAGGAAAATTACATTATCTATACTCGTTCCAACCATTTATTTTACTTTTGGCAGGTCGAATTCTGATCAATTAGTGTTGTACCAATGTATTACGGATACTATGTTTTGTAATAATCGATTTTAGTCAGGAAGAACTTTTAATCGATTTAACACGGATATTTTATTTTTGCTTAAATACATATTTCATATTATTTAAAAACTTCACTTCTGTAAATATATTTGTTATTTGGGCACATTAATTTTTGCATACCCACTAATTCAGTCCTCCCAAAATATTTTACTTTGTACTTTGCAAAATAAAAAATAACTACTTTATGAAGCATTTTTCCATTAAGCGGGGTCCGCTGCTCCAAACTTTACTTAGAGACAATGGCGCCCTCGTCTGCGGTAGTAAATCACTAATTTTCTCATCCAGCCTACCCCTTTTTTTTAAGCCGAATTGGCAACACTGAACGGCGCACCGGCGACGCCATTTTGTTGTGTTGTCTGTCACTCGCAACAAGACTCCCGTGCTAGTCACATTTCTGTTCGCTGAGTGCTCTTTCATATTTTTCATACGCTGTGTTGAGTATTTATATTCCACCGTATTGATTTCATTGTACTTACTTTGATTGAGTTGAGCGTATCGTTCCTCCCAGTAAGATTTTACTTGCAAAATGCCGAAAGGTATGGTGCTTAAAGGACAATCCAGAGGGTTAGTGCTGCGGCTTCGTGAATTTTTTGAAAAGGAAAGCCGCAATGGCGGGATTCCTTATACCAGTAACCCAAGTTAGAGACCGTGTTGCAGCAGCATTAGGTATTAGTGCTCCAACGGTGGCGAAAATCACTAAAGAAGCCTATGGTAGTAGTGGTATTGAACAGAACAAGCTATCTACGCCTAAGAAAAAACGTCAGCCCCGTAAAGTGACAGCAATTGACAGTTTTGATACTGATGCTATTCGTCGTCATATATACAATTATTACACAAGCAAAGAGATTCCTACTTTGAAAAAATTAGTAGCGTCTCTACGAAATTGTGGCTTGTTTCGTGGTCAAAAATCTTCTTTGTCAAAGGTGCTGCATCAAATCGGGTTCTTGTATAAGAAATCCGACAAAAGAAAAATTTTAATGGAACGTCGTGATATAGCCTTGTCTCGCTGTGAATTTTTAAGACAAGCGAAGAAAACTGGTCGAATGTCGTTTTCACAGATGAAACTTGGCTCAATGCCAATCATTCCATACCAAAAGGTTGGACTGACGATACTGCTGCTTCTACTTCTGCAGTGCCAATGGGGAAAGGTGAACGTCTCATCATTTGCCATGCGGGAACTACAAAGGGATTTGTACCAGACGCTCTGTTAGCGTTCAAATAAAAAAAAACAGGAGACTATCATGAGGAGATGAATGCGGACGTGTATGAAAAGTGGTTCAGAGAAATGCTTATATCACTTGAAAAGCCATCAACAATATTTATTGATAATGCACCCTATCACTCTCGCCAAATTAATAAAATGCCAACACAGGCCAACAAAAAACACGAGATTATAAACTGGCTTCGTGATAATGGGGAAGATGTGGACGAATCCCTACTAAAAGTAGAATTACTTAAAATATTAAAAAGTAAAAAGCAGCCAAAACGATATGTCATCGACGAAATGGCAGCAGAATATGGGCATGTTGTAATCAGAATTCCTTCGTACCACTGTCAATATAATCCAATTGAAATGATCTGGGCACAAGTCAAAGGACACGCCGCAAGAAACAATACAACTCCTCCTTTCACAGCAAATAAAATGCTTGAACTTTTAAAAAACGCATGTGCTAGTGTGACGCCTGAAAACTGGGCGAGTGTCGTCAACAAGACAAAAAATATAATATTCTCTGATTGGGATCGGGAAATTGAATTTGACAACATACCTACACAAGAGTTAATAATAAACACTGCAGATGATTCAAGCGACGATTCGAGTTCGTATGAAGAATCCGACGATTCGTTATAATAAAATAATATTAAAATATTTTGGTTGTTTTATTTCATGTTATAGGTATGATGAGAAGATTTTTATATCTCCCTGATACAATTTTAACATGTTGTCTATTACAACAATTCAAAACTCAGTTGTCAGCGGACTTAACTGCAAATAAGTGTAATCGATTATTTGCGATTCATTAGTTTGCACCGAATACTTTTGATCCTGTCACTAGATGCGATAGAACGTAACTTTTTTTATAACGGAAATGAATTATCACTTAAATTTTATGAGCTATTTACGGCATATTAATGTATTTAGTGGGTAATAATTAAGATATATAAATATTATTGGGCAGTTTATATATTTCTCTGTTCACTCGTTTCAAAGTTAATAATTGCGTATAATGAAACAGTTACGTCCTAAAGCATGTGTCAAAAGTAAAATAAATGGTTGGAACGAGTATAAGAAACACAAAAAAAAAATTATTCGATCTATGTCGAATCATATTTATGGTTTATCCGTAATCTCTCGATATTACGCATGAAAAAAAAAAGAGCGAGCGTAAAAAATACGCATGTCAGAAGTCAAACTTCATCGGCCCCGCGTGTTTTTTGCCAATAGTAAAAAAAAAAAAGAAAAATTAATTTATCAAGGAGATGAAAATATTCACACAAATGAAAATGCATCAACAATCAACACGCTAGCTTTATATTAAAGCTTTCCAATACGCAGTCGCAAACACATGTATTAAACACATACTAACATAAACACTTAGAACGCTCACAACTAGAGCAAGATATAGATATACTGACTATCCCATTTTTTTTTTTTTTTTTTTTTGTGTGAATTTAGCTGTTGGTCGCAGATGACCTTGACAGCTTAACGCGGGCAATGGGCGAGCGGAAGGCTCACAACCCGGACTATCCCACTACACAGGAGCATACATATATATAGACAATGATTAGTAGACGATAGTGGGGAATGTGTTCTATCTCATTCTCTCGCCGGATGAATCCTATACATTTACATGTTTGTGTCTCTATAGACTCGCTTTTTCGTTTCATCGCGTTTGAAATCACAATGATTCTAAAGAAGTTTCACTTGAAAAAACCACTATTACCATATACGGACATTCATCATCATCATCATTACAGCCTCCTTCACTATGAGAGGGAAATTGACCTACTATACCTACCGCTAATCAGACGTGTTGGTATAGGGTTATATTTTCAATTTTCCTTCTCTTGCATAGATGTTATATGCATATTATATCCCTTAGTCGTCTTTTACGACATCTACGTGCAAGATAGGGAGTTCTGAATTGTATTGTCTGCGGGATCTGACCCAGCCATAATCTTATTATATTTGGGATTATTATTATATTTGTGAATTGTATTATATAATATTTCGAATGGCATCACACTGGAACTATTAATAAGCATGTTGTAAGATGTCATTTTATTTAAGTGAAATTAGAAAATAAAAAATAGAGATTCCCCCAGAGTTTCTTGCCGGATCATCTCAATGCGGTCGCGTTCCGATCCGCCGGTAATTTTAAGAAAAATGTAAAAAAAATGACAATATGTAAGTGCCCCCGCGGGGTTTATACATAATAAATGATTTGAATTTGTATTTATTCTTACTCCGCCACCACACGGATAATTCGGATTTATCGAATATGAAAAGAAGTCCTCAAAATCTTTATCCTCACAGTCACAAGTTTTTACTCTAAACATTAAGTAAAGTTGTGTCATTTCCACCGATAACGCAGAACCAAGACAATTTCAACGCCATTGAATATTTAGTGGCGAATCAAAAACATTTTAAATAATAATTATATGGCGATTAAACTCAAAAATATGTAAATATTCATTTGTGATAATAATAAAAAAATACCATTGAAAATTAATTCTAATGTATAAATTAAGTAAATAGTTAATTTTCAAAATAATTATGTATACCAATAAATAAAATTGGAGTGTCTGTTTGCAATGTCAAAATAATAGGCTTTTTCCATGCTCACACGGTTATTTGCACGACACCTATGCCTAAAATAGCAATTAAAAATTTTTTGTCTGTCTGTCTGTTTGTTCCGAGTAATCTTCAAAACGGCTGGACCGATTTCAAAAATTCTTTCACCAGTGGAAAGCTATAATATCAGGGAGTAACATAAGCTATATTTTATCCCGGTATTCCTACAGGAGCGGGCACTACGCGGGTATGATGACTAAAAACCAAGTGAAGCGAGGGCAGGTTGCTAGTATTATAATAAAAAAACACAAAAATGATCTTAATTTCTATTCATAATTAATTCATCGACATTTTAGCTCGTATAGGATCCCCCTGTAGGGCTCGAGCCTCCTCGATAATAGGGAGAAAATTGACCCATTATACTATGCTGACCAAACAGGTTGAAATAGGGTTTTATTTTGAGTTTTCTTTCTCCTTTTTTGAGGGTGAGTTACGGTCGGCGCACTCCTCGCTCCACTCCGTCCGAGGCGACAGAGGGGCGTAAGCACACACACCCGTAACCCATCCGCGACACGTCGCCTTCGTCGTTGGGCCGACCACTGGAGCAGCGTGACTTGACGTCAGTGGTCGGCCCGACGAAATACCCCTTTTTTTTGCTTTGGGGTGGGTGGCGGTCGGCGCACTCCTCGTACCACTTCATCCGGGGCGACAGAGGGGCGTAAGCACGCACACCCGCAACCCACTCGAACACCACGTCGCCTTCGTCGTTGGACCGACCACCGGAGCAGGGTTACTTGTCATCAGCGGTCGGCCCGACGGAATACCCCCTTGTGGGGTACCCTACCATCGACCGACGTCCCCCCCTCGCGGAGGACGTCGGTCTTTTCTCACGCGGTCGGCCTCTCGGCGGGTGACGGACTAATTCCCCGGTCACGTCACTCGCGGCCTCGGCTAGGGAATTCCCCTTGAGGAGTACCATCTCCAGTTTTCTTTCTCCTGCATAGATTTAAAATGCTGTATTAAATCCGGTGAAGAAGATACTTGTAGCTATACTATTTCGACATTAACGATTAAAATGACAGCTAAAAGAACTATTACTTACCTCAAGTCTTCAGCTTACAGTCTTCAGTCTTCTTTAGATGATGGGTGAATGTGTGTCGGGTCCATTGCGACCGGGTATCGAACCTATGACAATATTGAAAATCATCATAATCTACAGTCATACGCGTCCCGCTGCTGGGGTCGAGCTACCTCCCCTATAGAAGGAACTGACTTACACCAGGACTCTTCGCAGAGGCATACCTACCTACCATAAGGGGTTCTTTTTTTTGGGTCGGCTATAGTAAGCGCACACGCGGTCCATGCCGGCCGGGGCGACGAAAGGACGGCGCGCGGGCCCATAACCCACCCGTACCCACGTCGCCTTCGTCGTTGGGCCGACCAACGGAACAGGGTGACTTGTCGTCAGTGGTCGGCCCATACCTATAAGGGGGTACCCGTTAATTACGTACGGCGTCTTGTAGAGCCAAATTTTTATGTAATTTTACTTTGGGGGCCCTTCCTCTGATCTTGGTAAATGTCACGTAATTGTTTTATTTCAATTTGGGTTATATTAAGCAAATCATTTCCGTGTGGTGACGGAGTAAGAATACAATTCACCACTCCCTATCTTGCCCGTGGATGTCGTAAAAGACGACTAAGGGATATAATACGCATATAACATCTATTCGAGAGAAGGAAAACTCTAAATAAAACACTATGCCAACCTGTCTGACCAGCATGGTATAGTAAGATCAATTTCCCTTCTATTGTGGAGGAGGCTCGAGCCCAACAGTGGGACATATATGAGCTGAAACGAAGCAAATCATCATCATCACAGCTCATACACGTCCCAATGCTGGGCTCGAGCCTCCTCCACAATAGAAGGGAAATTGATCTTACTATACCATGCTAGTCAGACATGTTGACTCGAAATAAAACCTTATACCAATCCTGATCAGGGTGGTGTAGTTGGTCGATTTCCCTCCAATTGTGATGGAGGCTCGAGCCCCGCAGTGGGAAGTTCTTTTTTATTGCAAACGGTGGCAAACTAGCAAACAGTACACCTGATGGTAAGTGTTGCTGCCGCTCATGGATCTTTACAAGGCCACTGCCTACCGCGAAGAAAGAGAAGGGAGTGTGAATGCGTGCATTGAGACTCGCTCACAGAACGAAGCGCAATAACAAATTGCTACTACTCAGACGTCGATTTTCTGCTCAGTGTGGTACTACCCCGGACGGACCGGCCCGCGACTGTAGACAGGTAACTGTCGACAGTGTGGTCCTACCACTCTTAAAGTATATGAGCTGTGATGATAATGTGATGAATCCATCATCACCCGTATCAGATTCATGCCAAACAGTGGAATGTTGGCAGGTAATTAAAAATAATAATAATAGGACGACCCTCTACTAGGTGGACTGACGACATTTCCAAAGTCGCATGTAACCGTTAGATGCAAGTGGTACAGGTCACAGGATCGTTCCGAGTGACATTCTCGTGGGAAGACCTGTTCAGCAGTGGACGTCTGTAGGTTAGGGCTGCTGATAAAATATGCATATATCGAAATATCGATACTTATAAATCTTAAATAAAACTACTTTACGGATTTTATCGCGTTTGTATTTGATTTTTGGATTACCCGACATTTCAAACACTTTGCAGCGTTCATAGTCACGGGTGGACTTATCACATCGATACTTATCATTGATATTTTTTTGGACAATATATCGATAGTTCAATACTAAAAAGTAAGTGTCGAGGATAGATATTTATTTGAATTAGTTATATCGTTTTTTGTAAAGTATGTATTGTATTCTACAAAATCATCGTTAACTTAATCTACTGTAAAATGCCGGTATGGAATTCATGATCAGTTATCACTTATCTACGTCTATTATTTAGCTAAAAAAAAAGCTCATAACGGAAACCCTGGCCCCGCAAAGAACGAAGCTAAAAAGTGGTCATGCGAAAAAATATCCATATATATATATATATTATTAATCGATATATCGAATTTCGATATTGTAATATTTTTAAAACCATCGATATATCGAAAAAACATATTTATAATAATATTAACAGCCCTACTGTAGGCTGATGGATGGAATAATATACATACCTCTCGCTACAATTCGAACATTGTAGTTTGTCGACTCTATGCACGAATTTGACATGGGTATCTCTAGTCGATTTGCGTGCAAACACCTTGCCGCATGTAGAACAGGCATGGGGTTTGGTGCTTGAGTGGGTACGCATGTGGGCAGATAAACTGTTGACAATAAACAAAAGTTTAGTAATGATTCAAATCAAATAATTTATTTTGAGAGATCTATATATAGGTATATACAGAGTGTATCAGGTTATGTGGCAACTGTTCGAGTATGTTGTAGTTTACAACATACTCGATCGTAATTAGAATGTATATTACATAAAAAACATTAAAACATAAAAGTTACAGTGATTTCATAATGTGTGTCTAAGAATCTGTGGCTTAAATGTTAAGTATTATGTAGGCATGTAAAGTTTCGGCAGTATAAATAGGTATGAATTGCGTAAACGCTTCAACGGCAACGTAGGTACAAAGGCGCCTCGTCAACGGTCATCAGCCGATCAGCTGATTTAAAGCGAAGTTTGTCTTTCTTATGAGAACGTAATTATTAATTTATTTAATTTCTAATGAACATTTAACACAAAGTACGAATATGTTGCAGATTAAGTATCACTGACTTTATAGATTTCAATCAGATTTACACGAAAAAGTGATGACAAAATTGAAAACTTTACGTGTCTCTAATTCATTACGAGTCGATATTTTTATTTCAAATTTTTAAGCTATTGCATAGCTTTTATCGCGGGCTTTGAGCGCGGCGAACGAATCAAGAAATTCCGTAACGAAAATAAAACCTAACACCCAACTCCGCCTACCAGTCCTTTCCATTCCCTCGATAGAAAAAAATCCAAAGTTACCTCTAAATGAAAAAATAAACCCACAATACGGCGTAATTACTTCACAAAAGTTTATAAAATTTTGAATATTGATAAAACTACATATTTACTTATACGCTTATTCGCGAGTGCGAATATTGACTTTCAAATAAAGCGCGCGTAAAATTTCATACGGGTTTGACATTTCGTATCAGCCATGTTTAAACCGAACATAGGCGCGGTTAACTGTTAAAAGTTGAATGATTGAAACTAGATAGTTTCATTCAAAATATTCGTTTTGATTTGAGGTTAGGTAATAACGCATGTATTATTGCATATTGAAGTGATATTATACAAACATGAGTAAAGCACATGTTAGTGAAGTTTGGACTTATTTTAGAATTTGTGACGCGGGCAATGCTAAATGAAAGTTGTATGACAAAAAATAATAGGGGTTTAAATTTGACATTGCCGTTTTAACGTACTGGCCACTTTGAATTAAAATGAAACCTGCATGGTGTCAGATATCAAAGTGCAATTGTTTTCAAACGAAAACTATAACGTACAATGTATGACATTTGATAGTTTGACGTTCAATTGTTTTTATATTCAGCTTTTGAAGTGAACATGGATACGGCGAAAATCAGAGTAATTTTTTAATACGAGTTCCGACGTGAGACTATCGCAGCAGAAACAGCTCGTAATGTCAATGCTGTGTTTGGAGAGCGAACGCATAGTGCGTTTTTGGTTAAACCGCTTTCATAGTGGAAACTGGGATTTGAAGAATGAACCACGAGGAAAACCAGCCATTAAGGTAAATAACGATGAATTGAAGCTGATGGTGGGAGCCAATCCAAGTCAAACTACCAAGGAATGATTGATGATTTGATGTCAGTATACCCACAATATTGACCCATTTGCACTAAATCGGTAAAATAAAGAAACTTAAAAAAAATGGGTGCCACATGATTTGACTGATCTGCAGAGAGCAGTGCGCATTGAAACTTGTCTAATCCTGTCAAACCGGTATAGAAATTAAGGGATTTTGGACCGAATTGTGACATGTGATAAAAAGTGGATTCTTTATGATAATCACAAGCGAACAACGTAATGGCTGACCTGTAGTGAACTACAGCTTCCTCAGATCTGGCCAAACAATTAACGCATATATCTACTGTGCAGAACTCCGAACAATGATGGCGAAACTCGTAGTAAAACAGCTCCGACTTCTCAATCGATCATCACCATTACTGCTCCATGATAACGACCTCATACTGCCCGAGAAACTGTTTTAACACTACAAGACCTTCAGTTAGAAACCATACGTCCTCCTCCATACTCGCCAGATCTCGTCCCAACCGACTACAATTTTTGCCGCAATTTAAACAATTTTTTCACGGAAAAAAAAATCTTTCGAGGAAGCAGTAAAAAATACCTTCACACAGTTTGTGGAGTCCAGGACCCCAGAGTTCTATCACAAAGGTTAAATGATCTTGCAATTAGATGGCAGAAATGTATAGATAACGAAGGTATATACTCTGATTAATGAAATCTGTTTTATAATCCTTTTTATATTTTTAAATATTTTATTTTTATATCATAGGTATTCAAAAACGTATTAGGTAGTTTTTAAGTTGTATAAATAAGTATAATAACAATAATAATGATCCTCTGAGCCTGTCGTTATCTCACTATGGGACTAATGCAAACCTCGGAGGAACATTATATGGCTCTTATGGCTCTCTTGAAGTTCTTTTGATATAAAAGAAAAAATGTATCACAAGATTTATAGGAATGATAATAAACCGCATATGCCTTAAATGTTTACATGTTATGAACAGGATACATGTAGGCATGCGGTATAAGTAGCTATGAAACGGCGCGTCGTCGCGTGCAACTAAAGGTCATCGGCCGGTCAGCTGATAATTAAGGCGAAGTTCGCCTTGCTTATGCGAACGTAATCATTGATTTATTCAATTTCTAATGAACATTTAACAAAGTAAGAATATGTTGCAGATTAAGTTTCATTAACTTTTATATTTCAATCACATTTACACGAAAAAGCGATGATAAAATTGAAAACTTTACATCTGTAATCCATTAATGAAACATTATTTCTTAAATTTTTTCTCATGGGTTCCTTCCACCATTGTCTAACTCCCGTTTGACCAGTTGCTCCACAACCTGAGCACCCTGTAAACACAGGGTGTAAGTGGACCGCTCCCGAAATCAAAGGACAGGTGACAGTAATAGTCCTACTTGTGATGATAGACTAGTAAAATACCGATTCAGATAAAATAAACATACTGCATCGTATTAGGGCAACGCCATGTAACGATAATTCCAAAAAAAATACCTCACTTTACTCAAATGAAAAAACGCAATCTATTCAAAGCCCAATATCAGTGGCTCAAGAGTTCAACGACTGCGTACACCATCAAACTACGTCACCGTGAGCGTGTGGCTACACGCTGTACACGGCGCTAATAACAATAAAATTACGATAATATCAAAATTAAAAAATCACCTATCCGTTCAGAACTAAATTATTAAAAAGTACGTTTGAATTTATCTACTTACGTAAATACTCCGCAGCCTTTGTGATGCGACTCAAATTGGGCCCTATTCATTTCGAGACAAATTTGTGCTCGCCGTTGTGTCTCCTCATGCAGGCGGGTCAATATTTGTGGGGCCTTCGATACAGTCTGAACGTAATGTCAAAAACACCTACGATCTTTTTTTGCATTTCGTTAGCACTATAACACTCACTAATAAAAATCCCTTTTTTGTCATATCCACACAGAAGTAGTCCATTATAATGATATCGGGTGTGCAAGAGGGCCAAGCTTATGGTGCCAGTCTGCCCATCCAACGATTATCAAAGAGCTCGGTGAGACGCTCACGGACAGATCTCACTACATGTGGAAGGACACCATCGTGTTGGAACCATGTAAAGCGATATTCAACTAACAATAAGTTGTCTAAAATATCCACTAAATGTTCATTTATAAAAGTAAGGTACAGAAACACTGGTCCTAGTATGCGATCCTTAAATATCACTGCCCGTACGTTAACTGACCATCGGGTTTGATGGTCACCCGAACTGTATACGGATTTACTTCGGCATAAATGTGTATATTCCCTCTGTTCCACAGTCCGTTTTTCTCTCGGTAAATTCCGAATACACGCGAGGCATTCCCGCGAGCTTCTCCAAGGCACATTAGCATATTGCCGTATTCACGAGCACTACAAACGTATGCATTATTAAAACAAAACAATAACAAAAAGAACAAAAAATTAACAAGAAAAACAAAAAGTAACAAGAACAGTTTAATTAACAAACCGATTAAACAAATATCTGTCAATCACGTACACATGACAGTCAACACGGGACTGGTTTACTAATTTGAAATAAGTACCTATTAATAAATCCAGCCAAAATAACTGTCTACCATCCCGCCCGGGCCAAGCAACTACTTTGAAGATTTACGCGGACCACCAGACCGTTACAACTTTTATAACTACTTAATTCTTTCCTCACCCGGTCCGAGCACACTACCCTGTGGTATTCCAAAAGTTACCTTTCTACTACTCTTTTTTTGTCTAAAGATAGAATAGATTTGTGTTATTTGTGTTCAGTTAGTGGGGTAGGATTCAACTAAATCATATAAATTTCCTTTGACCCCATAAGCATATAATTTGTTTTACAGTATTTTATGATCAACATAATCAAATGCTTTAGATAAGCCCATAAAAAGTGCCCAAGCCTGTCTTTGTTTCCAGAAGCGAAATCTGTGTTACTCATTACTTTGCACTTATCTGCCCCTGCCGTGGGTTTCGTAGGGGATTAAATACGCATATGGCATCTGTGTAAGAAGAAGATCAATCGAAATAAAACCCTATGAACCAACCCTATTAGTAGGTAAATTTTTCTCACATTATAGAGGTGAATTGAGCCCAGCAATGAGACATATATAAGCTTTAGATCAAAAGTTCATTTTTGATATAACTCACCTTGTTCTGCGACTCAACTCCAAAGCACAAACACTACACTGTACTTTTTCACTATTATGCACAGCCGAATGTCTCACTAATAGGTATTGACAAGCAAACATACAACCACATATATCACATACATATTTCTTGACAGCACAATGCACTTTTCTTATATGCGCTTTGAGTAATTTTGTGGTTAAAAAAGTCCTTTTGCAGTTAGGCTGTAAAAAAATATAATTATTTTTATAAACTATGTATGGGTTAAATGTTACTACAATATAAATGAATATTTAAATGGTATAATTGAACTGGGTGTAGTATATCTACACCATTTATGTAAATCACGAAATTCTAAAAATAAAATAGTAATAATTCTCATAATAAAATAATAATGTTTCTAATGATAAAACAATAATAATACATGAATTCTATTAATTTAATTATGTGTAAAAACGTAATGATATAACAAATTATAAAAATGTACCTGTCTTCTACTATTGTCGTGCCCTACAGGGACCATATTATTACAAAATTTAATAATAAGACCTTTTACACATTATGGAGTGCAATAAAGATTTAAATTGACATATGCATTTTAAATTGGGTGTAGGCATGGTAAACGAAAACTAACACCCTTACAACAAACTCCGTCTACTACTGCCTGATCAACAGCTACTTTCCTAATGAGGATTTATGTTAAGCAAGATGCCAGTCCTAAAATTATTGCCAAAACTTATTGCAATATGTGCAATGGTAGAATATGTGTGCATAAGAGCAGAGAAAAAGTATTAGATAATAGGGTAGCTAGAAGTCACCTATGCTTATTATCACTTCTAATCACCTGTTTTTAACCAACTACAAATGAAAAAAAAAGAGGAGGTTCTCAATTCGATTGTATTTCTTTTTTATATTTGTTACCACAGAACTTTTGCTTGGGTGAAGTGATTTTGATGATTCTGTTATATTCAAAAGCTGGTGTCCCTTTCCAATTTGGTCCAGTTCTGACAATTATTACCTTGGACAATGGATGTAATTTGTGTCCGTTAATTATATGTTTGTAAAGTCCCCCGCAATACAAGGATTATTTCCTTAATGCAGGGTGTTGTCTTAAGTAAAAAAAAAAAAAAAGAAAAAATGGTTGAATTCAGTTTTTTTTTGTTGAAATTTTAAACTATTCTACCCTGGACTAAAAAATTATCAAAATAATTACTTGTGGACAGATCATGCTCCTTGGATCATTAAAATTGAAAAGATATTTTTTATATTTCTTGTCTCTCCTTTTCTGTATGATCACATTGTCTATTACAACTTCATTATGAATATTTTCTTTTGCATCTGTGAGCAAAAAATAAAGCAATTTTTAATTTCCAGTATTAGTACAAGCTACTTTCCACGTGGTGAAGAAGAATACAGTTAACTATCCTAGTTCTTGCTCTTGGCTGTTAAAGACGACTAAAGGATGTAATATGCATATAACATCTGTGCAAGAGAAGGAACACTCGCAGTAAAACTTTACAATAACCAGTCTATGACCAGTTTGGTGTAAGAAGGCTATTTCTCTCTTATCATGGAGGAGGCTCGAGCTAAGTAGTGGGACGTATATGAGCTGAGATAATAATAAATGGTAAATACCAGCTACCATGATCATCTAGGACAAAGATTATGAGAAGTAATTAATTTGAAATGTTTATCAACTAGTTTAATCCTAAAGATCCATTTGGAATTCCAAGGCCAGACAGTATTTGCTTCATAGATATATAATATTCATTGGTGACCAAGTAAGAATACAATCCACCACCCTCTCTGGTGGACATGGGTGTTGTAAAAGATGATTTAAGAAATTAAATATGGGTATAATATCTATTCAAGAGAAGAAAAATTCAAACTAAGGCTATGGCCGCACTACGGTTTTTATCCGCAAGCGGTTAACGGCTGAAACCGCTCGAGACGCACGCACTACGATTTTAAACCGCCCACGATTTGCACAGTTTAAAGATGGATTTCAAACGAGCAGTGTGTATTGTCGCTCGTCGGGTACTACGAAATAGAAAAAAAAAACGTCAACAAAAAATTCGCAAATATTGTGTTCATTTATTCAATAGGCGTAGATCTCAGAAAGGTTTCTTTTCCAGAAAAATAATAAAATTTTAAGAGAATATCTAGAGAAATTTTTACTAAACTACTATCGAATTTAGTCAGTAGCCAGCTTCCATAATATTATCACCTTCATAGATACAAAATATAATTAATTTAATTGCAACGAAACGACAAGACCATTCTTCGCGTCAGTAGGCCGAATACTAGCCAAAAAACCGCCCGTGGTTAACGCATAATGCATATGCGCCCATGTATTTCTATAGATTACAAATATTGCTGCGGTTTTTTACCGCAACAATTTTGTAACATTTCGCGGTTTTTAAATCAGTTGCGGATAAAAACCGCAGGTCCAGCCGCTTGCATTCGTTTGCCTGTTCCACAAACTCATGCGGTTAAAAACTGCAGCGGTTTCACCGTAGTGCGGCCTCAGCCTTAAACCCTATATACCAACATGTCTGAACTGAGTGGTATAGTAAGTCAATTTCTCTCCTACTGTGGAGGAGTCTTAAGCCTAACAGTGGACCACATATGAGCTGAAATGATGATGATGAATAAAAGGTAGAATAAGAATAACTTAAATACATATGTAATTAATTAAAATCATATTTTTCTTCAATTTTCACATAGAGGCCTCTCCAAAGTTTAAACACCATTACTTTCATAATACAATACACATTGAACATACGTTGCCATTGTATCTGGCGCCTATCAAAATTGGTATACAGATTTATGATTTCTAATAAACTCTTCCTAGAGTTGGGGACAAGCTTTATCTGTAATGGGAGGGAATAGTAAAGAAAATATTTACCTTTATAAGACACTGGATCTATATTCAAAATTGGTAAGGGTTCAGCAAATATAACGCTGTCAATTCTATGATATTCTGGCTCGTTCGTGAAGCTTGCCGTTCCTTGCAAAGGCTAAAGAATAAAAATGAAAATAAGTACATATTGCAATGTGAAGTATTCATTAAAAGCGTGCCTTAATAATATATTTTGAAGAAAAAAGTAAGTAATACAGTAAACAATAAATATTAAGATTGAAATATTGTATTGGTTCACTAACGTCGTTATCGTCAATGTCAACATTTTCACTGAATTTAGTGCTTTCACTGGTATTTATAAAGTATGGATCTTCAGAAATATCTTTTAAATACATTTTAGATACCATTCTCATTTAATATATTACAAATTAAATTACAATACTAATTCATTAAGATTTCAAATAGGCAACTGGTGTTGCTGACTATTGTGAGTTTATTTTTTTTATCGCAGCCAGGGTTGCGAGCTGCAACATTGTATCGCAAAACTGAAATTTCATAATATCGAAATAAATTATGCTCCTCTATCGATATAGAAATATCGAAATTCTTGTAAATACATTCATTATAGTGTTCTAAAGTATATTGTATATTAATTAATATAAAATTAGTATATGCAATAAGTATTTTATCTAATGAATTTTTGTGTGTGTCAAATTGTATTAAATGTAATTAATATATATCTCTGTTTTCACGGGATCTTCCAAGAGAAGATACCCGGTTCTTTGTTTTTTTTTTTAAATATATAAACGTATCTAACGTACCACTTGTCTTTCCAGTCTCGCGTTAATCTGGATTAACTCTGGGAGTCTCGTTAGAAATAGTAATGGGACCATAAAAATATTATATTTTATCTTGTTAGCTTGGTGTAATTAGCAAAATTGTTCATATTAGAAGAGGTTCTTTTTTTTTTTCATGTGTGTAGAGTTGCCACAAAATGGCTTTCACAGCTTTGCCCGGCCTATGGGTGAGCGCTGAAGGGCATTGATAGGAAAATTAAGTATCGATTTTATTTTAAGCTATCGACATACATTAATCGATTGTTCATGTTCACCTCTCTAAAATTTAGACATTTTGGTTTGGTGAAGCGCGTTGCATGTGAAACGTGAATTTATTTTGCTTATTTCCATAATTTTAATTGACTTGTGCTAAAATCTTTTGACTATTATAAGTACATTTCTTTAGTTGGCGTTCAAGCATTGTTAGTTTTTGTATTTTACCTTCAATTGCAACATGGTTGTCGTCTCATCCACATTTTCGGCGCCGGCGGAAGGGATTTTGTTGCAGACTCCGGAGACACAATTAATAATAAACAATATGGAAGTGGGCACAGCCACTTTATATATCACTGAAAAGTAAATTAATTATAATACTTTTAATAAACAATTGAAATAACATTTCGTTATAGTTAAAATGTATATTATTAGTTTTTAAGAGTAAGAGATAAATTACCAGAATGCATAATAACAAAGGATGAAAATTAATTGATCGTAATTTTAAGATATTATCTACATATTCTGTCATTTTTTCTATATAATCGATGTAATATATTGTTATACCATTCCATATCTTGCCCGTGGATGTCGTAAAAGACGACTAAAGCCTATAATACGCATAAAACAGCTACTAAGAATAACATGAAAAATTAGCACGCTGAAGTGCAATGGGCAGGTCACATCGCTCGACGTACCGACAACCGCTGGGGAAGAAAGGTTCTCAAGTGGCGACCATGTATCGGACGACGCAGCGGAGGACGCTCCTCACTAGGTGGACCGACGACCTGGTGAAAGTTGCTGGGCATCGCACAGTGATCAATTATTAGATATTAGGTGGATAATATTCAAATTTGACATTGTAAGGGTATGTAAAACTAATTATCTCTATGCGATTGGGGGTAGTTACCTCATGTTATTGTTTAATATGAACGGTTGAAGGTAAGTCATTACTGAGATATCAGCTAGTGAATGCAGTGTTCTCGCTAATTGTATTGATTTGTTCAATTTACTTTCTGTTTTCGCGCACAGTTATTTATTTGTTGTGACTTAACAGTGCATTATAGCACATCAATAAATATGGTACACATTAATGAAGGTATAGTGCTTCATTTTGAATAACACTTAGTAGCTGTTAATTGTTACAGTAATTTAGAAAGAAATATTCAAAACTTAACTTAAAATTTAACATTTTTTTATATTTTAAAGCCTGTATCTTACGAGGAACATATTAGAACATAGACATTTTTACACTAATAGATAATTGGAAGAGACTTGTATAAAAAAATCAACCTGTCTGACCAGCATGGTATAGTAAGGTCAATTTCTTTCAAAAAAATATTGTTAGAAATGTATTATTATACTTATACTACTTATTTTATAAATGTCCTGTACTAAGGAAATAATCTTTGCATTTTGGGTACTATAATATTATTTTTTACTATATGTTAATTTTGGATCCCATTTAATGAATAATTTTAGTTTGCTAGTTGGTGCTTCTGATGTAGTCTCATTTAAATTTGATCAAGAACTGATCAGTAGTTTTTGAGTTATTGCCAGTAAATATTTATTTAATTCACTACATTGTTTGCCAAGTGGTGACAGAGCAAGAACACAATTCATCATTTTCTTGCCCAAGGGTGTCATAAAACACCACTAAGGGAATATAATATGCAGATCTATGCAAGAGAAGGATAACTTGAAATAAAATCTCATACCAATATGTCTGACCAGCATGGTATAATAGGCCAAATTCGCTCCCATTATGGAGGAGCCTCGAGCCCAATAGTGGGACATATTTGAGCTTGTGATGATGATGACATTTTGAAGTCTTCTTACTTTTTTGAAGTGAAACTTCTTTAGCTTCGTTGTGATTTCAAACTCGATGAAACGCAAAAGCGAGCTTATAGAGACACAAACATGTAAATGTATAGGATTCAGCCGGCGAGAGAATGAGATAAAGGATAGAGGATAATAGGTAAAGGATAAAGGATGATGGATAAAGGAGTTCTGATATGCGTACTTTGTACACACTCTTTTTTTTTTTATTTTGCCCTAATGAGGATTTTGTTTCAGTAATGTGATATGGGGTGGTGGAGAAAGTTTAAACGGTGTGCCGTCTCCAGCAATCCAGCTGTTGTACCCCACAATTTCAATGCATGCTGTACAAAGAACACCCTCGCCAGCTTTATACTTGGTCATCAATTATGAACTTAGGTGAGTTTTACTTAGAGTTATGATGTTTTTTTTTAAGTGAAATTTCTAATGCGACTTCCAAAAAGGTTGCGTTAAACGTTTAACGCTACGGGAATAGAAAAATGGCACTAAAGAAGTTTCACTTGTGACATGCGTATTTTGTACGCACGCTCTTTTTTTTTAAGGGTTGAAGCCGTGATGATGATCATGATGGCACAAGAAATATGCATATAAAGATTTAGCGAGCTTCTAATAAATTAATAATAATTATCATTGGTACAGATTACCAGGACACGAGGCAGCTGATGCTGGGGATGATGATGAAGACAATGAATTTGATGGAGAAGAAGCTTATACACAAATACGGTAAGTTATATAACCTACTGGCAACCCAGCCTCGTTTCGCTTCAGTTTTACTTACCTCACCTGCATCTGTTCCTTCATTCCTGTTACTGTGGAAATACCAGGATAAGATTTAGCCTAAGTTACTCCTTGGTAGTAAAATATTATCAAAATCGGTCCAACCGTTTTGAAGATTACCTCAAACAAACAGACCGATAGAAAGACAGAAAAAAAAATTTTAAACTGGTTTTCAAGCATAGGTGTCTTGCCAATAACCGTGTGAGCTCGGAAAAAGCTTAGTATTTTGACATTACAAACAGACTCTTCAATTTTATTTATTTGTATAAATTTTATCAATATGTAACAGTATTTTGTATTTTTCGTATATTGACAGAGTAAAAACGCAATTCACCACCCGTTTTTATTTGATTTTTGATTGCCCGACGTTTCAAACACTTTTCAGCGTTCACGGTTATGGGCGGACTATGATGTCTCACGTTCATTTTGTACTGGCACTAAATTTGTATCAAAATATGGGTCAAAATTTAATAACTAATTCTGTAGCAGGTAGATACAAATCTCAGTAATAACAATGAGTTGTTGGATGTCAGACATCTTAGTCCGCCCGTGACCATGAATGGTGTAAAGTGTTCGAAACAGTCAGACAGTCAAACACAAACGCGATAAAATCTTTAGAAATAGTTTTAAACATCAGAAATCATTGTTACAGATTTGTACCACAGAATGAGAATGATTTGCAAGCTATGTACAATGCAATGAGTCAAGGTCAGACAATGAACCCAGACCCGAACCAATCGCCTGACGAGGATGAGGACCACTATATGGATGGAGAGGAATTTGAAGAAGGTAAGTTTAGGATCCCTATGTGGTTACGGGCTATATTTGGGCCATTACATCTATATATATACTAGCAACCCGCCCTCGCTTCGGTTATAGGTTATAGTCGTTTTACCCGCGTAGTTCCCATTCCCGTGGGAATACCGGGATAAATTATAGCCTAGTTTATGCCCTGATATTATAGCTTTCCATTGGTGAAAGAATTTTTGAAATCGGTCCAGCTGTTTTGAAGATTACCCGGAACAAACAGACAGACAAAAATTTTTTAATTGCTATTTTAGGCATAGGTTTCGTGCAAATAACCGTGTGAGCATGAAAAAGCCTATTATTTTGACATTACAAACAGACACTCCAATTTTATTTATTGGTATAGATAAAAGGAAGTCGTGTTAGTTACACTATTTATAATTCAAGAACGGCTGTACCGATTTAGCTGAAAATTGGCGGAGAGGTAGCTTAGAACCAGGAAACGGACATAGGATACTATTTATCCCGTTCGACCGGGTACCTGTGGGACTTGACAAAGAGAATACAAATCATTATAAAACGTGGTATAACAAAAACGCATCTATCATGTAATAACAAAACGCAAATGACAGCTGTAGAGAGACTATATTTTCGTCAATTTAGAAAATATATTTACGAAAAAAATTATGGCAGTACGAAGTTTGCCGGGTCGGCTACTAAAAGATAAATTATTTTGTACAGGTATATATTCACAAAAGAACAGATTAAGACAGGAACTGATTTGGCATAATGTATAAATAAAATATTACTATTTATATTATTATTAAAAATATTACACAACAATCATAATTAATTCACTGCCATTGATGTAAGAAATTAACTAGATACACAATCTCATACAAAAGTTCTTTTAAAATTGCCCCCGATTGTATTTACCTAGTCCTAGTCTAAATAATTATTATACATTAATGAAAATTCAACGTTATGAGCATAATTTATAGTTGTATTCGCAATAATACGTACGAAAAGCCACAAAAATTTTACGACCGAAGCTCGCCTCTGATTGGTCATCATACTTCAAATCAAATTCAGTCTTACATGCATGTTTTAAAGTTTATATTATGAGGTGTCAAAAAAGCTATATTAATAATAAAGGTCACGGGTATTATTCGACGAAAATAAAAGGACATATTAATGTCTTATTCTACATTGAAAATGATTCCATTGAATTCCATCGTATTATTCTTGCAACGTTGAGTGAAATTTTGAAACAAAAAAAATCTAAATCACCATATTCCACACGATATTTAGTCATATAAACAATAAAAACAAACCAATGAAGTGTTTAACTTACTGGAAGTACGAAATCTCATCTTTTTAACGCTTTTTACGTATTATTTTTACAATTGTTCAATGAACACTATGTCATTTCTAACGTTCATACAATAACGCGGTCGACACAAGACTACTTGAAGAGAATGCTAAATTCTTGTTGTAGCACTCTTTTTATGGGGACGTTTTTGAGACGCTGTTTGTGTATCTTGGGTTTTTTGTTACATCAATGTTCACTGCACAGTTGCTTACGCACAAACTTGCGTCGCTCCGTCTCACTCATACTTTACTATGTATAGACTACGTGTACATATATTCCATCATATAGCGTGGCGTTACGTCACCAGCCTATTTACGCCACGCCAACGATCAGGTTTACCCTCGCCTATAGATGTTTCACATCAATAATAATTATTTATGCTATCTAAAAATCTTGTTTTGTTTTCTGGGTATCTGGTGCCACTAATGGCAAGAACGGGTAGCGATTGCTCGCTCATAAGGCGCTAGAGAGATGTAAGCATCTGGCAGGGTATGGGGTCGCCCGCTGTACTCCTATTGCCAGACAGTGCCAGCAGTAGTCACACTCCAATAGTGTGCTTCTAAAAAAATGTCTTGTATCCTTAAATTGTATATTTCTGAAGTTCCACACAAAACAGAATTGTTCTTCAGTGCTATTAATTTTTATTAAAAAAAAAAATAATATTAATTTGCAGCTGCAGGTGAAGACGAATTTGAAGATGCCGAGGAGAGCAACATGTCAGCAGAGGATGCGGTCCAGCTGTTCCGACAGATGAGACTTAAAAATGGACATCCACAAGACCACGGTCAGTATTTAGATACAGTGTTGTACAATATATTGGATAAATATGTATTCTACCAGTAAGGTCACAGAATAAAAATACAACAGTCGCCACTCCTCACTTGCCTTTGTGAGTCATAAAAAACGGCTGACAGTCTCACCAGGGTCAGATAGCTCCATCAAGGTCAAACAAAAGCTACTGGGGGGGTCAGTCCAAGGGCGATGGAGCGGTAGGTCCTTGCATTGCTCAAGATAAACCAGACACGGTTTATTTAGACCATATCCTGCACACAAACAATAAAAAAGATTCACCAGGAGAGTGGGGAGCAGCTCTCGACTGAGAAACTTATAACAATTACTGCAATCGCCAACCTGGTTGTCAAGCCTGACGAATGCGCAACTATGCCTTCAGTGGAGAAGACCCACGACCAACAGCGGATGTCGATTTATCAAGCACTATTGTTGATATAGACACCATATCATTTCGGTCCTCATATACGTCTCACTGCTGGGCTTGAGCATCCTCCGCAAAAGGAAATTGACCGTACTATACCATGCTGGTTAGACAGGTTGGTATAGAGTTTTGTTTCTAGTTTGTCTTCTCTTGCATAGTTGTTATATGCATATTATATCGTCTTCTACGACATCCATGGGCAAGCTAGAGAGTGCTCAATTGTATTCTTACTCCGTCACCACATGTAAAACTAAACAATATATAATTGCACTGTTTCAGATGAAAATGAAGATGCCGGTATTGGAGAGTGATAAGTTTATCAATAAATACTAGACATGTTTTTACTATTACTGCTTCTTTGCATGTGTACAACATACAAGTAGGTATCGCACAACAATTTGGTAGACAATAATAATTTATAAAATACAATAGGCTATGGATATGTCTAACATGACAATAATTTTAATTTGTTAGGCCGATGCTTTTGCCAAAGCTTATAAATTGAAAAAAAAACTTGTCAGTGGAGTATGTTCTGATTTTGAATAATTATAATTTAACTGATAGAATTGGAATTCGTGGCAACACTACGCCGCGATAGACATAAAAAGGCAAGTTGAAGTTGATTTAATTGGTGAAATTCTATGAGCACCATAAAAAAGCTTCACAATTGAAAAATAAATAATAACTATATTAATAATTACCGCACATTAGCAGAATTATGGTCCGCGTAAACTGTAATGGCTAAATAACTGTAAAGTCAAATTGCGACTAACAACCAATCTAAAAAACAGACCACATTCTTACCTATTAACGAACATTGGCAGAGTGGGTGGCTCATCAAGATACCGTAGCCACTAAAAAATGTATTAATTGACATGACGTATGATGTTCCTATTTCAAATTAGTGCGCTCAACACTGCCAGTGCGATACTTAAAAAAAAACAATTTTCTAGTGCGTTTTTTTTATATCCAATTAATTTCCAGTACATACATTTTTTTTTTATTTACAGTGCAGCGTTTTTTTTAATTTCCAATAAAATACATGGAATGTGTATTGATTAATTGATTTAAATGTTTAATACCTACTTTAATGTTGTTATATCATTGACGCATTATGAAGTATCGATTTCTTATTACGACTGTTGATTGTAAGAACCCCTGCACTTTTATATCGGCTGATACTAGTCTGTATTGGACTGTTAGTACGAATTATTTATGCATTATTAGTGATGATTATTCAATAACCTTAAATTTATTAAAAATATGAAACATTAAAAGTTATTTCCTAACTGGTAAATAATTTTCTTTTTCTTCTTACATTATATATACATATATATATAATGTTTTTCATAACATTTTGTATTTCAATTAACACAATTTTAATTCTTTATATTTTGATTATTTTCAACAAGCCAATCATTTATTTAAGATCTTGCACACAATATAATTATACATTCCTTTCTCAGTTCGAGTGTGTATTTGTTTGTTTGTTAGTGTTACATATCTTCCATTTTTATCGGTGTTTATTCTAAAGTAGTTTTAGTTAACACATCTATTGAAATTACAGACTGCATTTAATTTTCTTTTTTACTATTAAGTGTACTCCTTTGCATCTGTTATCTTGACAATCCAGACTTTGAAATCTGTAAAAATATTTTGTGAAATTCTAATCAATGCCATGTCGACTAGAAAAAAAAATTCGGCTGGAAGGACCGTCTTTTTTTAGCAAGAAATAATGCTCCTTCGAGCCAAGTTTTACTTTACTCTAGCTAGAGATATACTGAAGCAGGTTGGCAATATCCAGAAATGTTATTATTTCCCGTACAACTTTGTCCTGAACTCTTTAAGGCCGGTATAATTTATAGGTCTCGATTTTATTTAGTATATACTAGCTGCGTTAACGTTGCCTTCCTGACCATAGCTTCCTCGAACTTGTTGTATATATTCTGATAGTGACTGACGAGAGTGGCCTATTTGTGGTTGTTGGTTAAGTAAGAAAAGGCGTTCCACGAAAGTGTCATTCGATAGAAAGTGTGTTGTGAGCGGGGTTCAATGTATTATATTATTCAGCGACATTTATTTCTTAGAGTCTGGCCATCGGTTCTTTGCACAAGAAAAGAGCGGTAAATTCAAAAAAAACAAGGGGTGACAACACCGACTATAGACTGAAAAAATGCGTTTGATACTTTTAATTTTTATATTCAATTAAAGTTATTTTATACATTTTTATTTATTATGTGTTATCATACCTGTACATATATAACAAACTGAGTTGGATAAGCTGCACAAACTTTAAAATTAGCTTAGATATCATCATCATAGCGTTTAGTCCCGTTTGTGGCCCAAACTTGCACTCCGGTATTTATGAATTAACGGTGACTGTAGCCTAATAGTTATGGCGTTGGACATACAATGTCGAGGTTGCAGTTTCGATCCCCAGTCATTGTACACTACCGGCATGAACCCAAACCCACACACCACACAAGCAGTTTTATACTAGTAATTTCAGTTGCTAGTATGCTGTTATTAAAAAAGAAATATCCCACTTACACATAAAGTTAACATAGGTACATGGTTTCTCGTCATGCAAAATAATGATCATGTCCAGGATACAAGAAAAAAATAATTACAAGTCATTAATATTTATAATTTTGTTATGATTCATAATCAAAGTCTGATTCTATAAATTCAACACCTGAAAATGAACTGTCACTGTCGTCATCATCATCACGTACATTTATTATAAATCGTTCCAGTGCTGTTTCTGTGATTCCATCTCTTAATTTGTATTCATTTTCGACGTTAATGACGTGATCTGTGCATTTCTTCCAATCATCAGCTGTTATACTAAGAAATGACTCTTTAATTAAATTTTCCATTTCTGCCCCTGGTACTCCTATATTTTTGCTAGCCACTTTTCGTTTAGCTAAACTCCATATGAGCTCAATAGCATTTAAATCACAGTGGTATGGAGGTAGTTTAAGCACTTCGTGGCCATGTTGTTTTAGAAGTTCTTCTGCTTTATACAAGGGTTCAGGCTTATTCTCTTTAACGAGGCACATTAATTCATCTTTAGTATAAATTTCTTCAAACGGAATGTCATTTTCCCTAAGCCATTTCTGTATGTCACTTTTTAAGTTCTGCATTGTTGGTGGTTTATTTATTTGTGTAACATGATAACTAGCATTGTCCATCACAATCACACTAGGCTCTGTCAAATTTGGAATCAATTTCTCACCTAACCACTTCATAAAATTTTGTGTGTTCATGTCATCATGATAGTCAGCTGTTTTTGATTTGGTACTAAATACTAACAGTGCATTGGGCACAAAACCCTTATCCGATCCAGCATGTACTAAAATATGTCTCTTGCCAGACGACATTTTGTCTATCACTCCACTAGTGGAAGGACCTTGCCATGATTTTTTTACCTTATAATTTTGGTGAACATAGGTTTCATCAAGATAAATTATTGGTTTCCCTTGTTGTCGTTTTTCAGCAATTGTTCGAAGATATCTGTGTCTCCAAGCTGCTAGTTCAAAGTTCTCTATGAGCAAAGACCTTTCATTCTGGTTTTTCTTAAACTCGAAACCAATTCTTTTCAATACCTGCCGTAATGTTTCACGACAGCCAGTGAAGCCAATTGACTCTCTGAGTTCAACAAGTAAATTCCGTAGAGTAGGAACCTGTTTTTTTACACAGTAAAATTCATTAATCTTATTCCTGATAGCCGTTAAATCAAAATCATCCAGATTTGACACCGTTCCCGGACGAGGGCGTTTCTTGCCGGGTGTATTCCATTCTCCTTGGTTTATAGAACCCTCCTTCTTGATCATTTTAATAGTTCTAACAGATATTTCTGCAAAGGAAAAATATTAAAATGTAATTGAATGTAAAAAATATAAAAGCCTAACAATAATTTAACTGTTCCACTACACTATGAAGAAAGATAAACTTGTAAGCAAACATTGAAAATAATCGTACAAAGATTTTAAGATATTTTACAATGCTATAATTAATTTACCTGTCATAATAGAAATTGTATCCAAATATTTCGTTTCAGAGTTCAACGCTTCCTTTTCCTCAAAACATTTTAACTCTTTCACTAACGTCTTGACTCTCGCCATGTCACCTTCTAAAACACATACAAGAAAAAAAATTGTAAATAGTATTCACATAATACCCGGACATAAATATCAAGCCAACTATCAAGACTACTTACCAGCAGCTATAAGGATTTCGTCTAAGCGATGTATTTTTTCGTTCCGGATTCGTTCATTATCAAGTTTTATGTCTTGATACTTGCCGATCATGGTAAATATCAACTTTCTAACTACGCCTTTGATAGCTTTCGGCATTATTTTTCAATAATTTCAAAAGAATAATGATTGAAAAACACTAAACACAAAAACGGGACAATCCGTTTGACAGTGACATGACAATTCAAAAATATTGCCATGTATAGATTTAAAAAAACAGTTCAGTGCAGAGAACCGATAGCCAGACTCTAATTGCTTGATGCAGTGATCTAATTTTTTAATTTCTTCATCACTACTCGAATAAATTTGTAACGTATTTTAGGAAATACATATCGCTGCTTTGCAAGAATAGTGACACAAATCAAAATTACTGATTTTAGAGAAGGACATTTTTAAATTGTTTTTATAATTGTTTTAGTGCATACCATAACATTTAAATGATGTATTGTGGTTGTGACTATACTGAATAATGGAAAATTCCTCAGTTCACTATAAAGTATCAAGGATCATTTGGTATTCAATTTTACATAATTTTAAGTTACGTCGATATTCTAGCAAAGCAGCGATATATTCTTGTATTGTTTTGTATTTTGTAATGAAATATTCATTTAAAGATTCGTATTTTCTAACCAATTATCCAAGAAAACTGTTATATCAAATTTGTATTTTTTGAGGGTAATTACGTTTTTTTTTAATTGTAAGACTTAATAATACCAGCTATAGATTTAGTAAAACAGTTAATATTTAGTTTTACAGCAGGAATTTGTCTGAAATTCATTTTATTGTTAAAAAGCCAAAATAGATACCACTATCTTGTAAATCTGTTTTTGATGTCATTCAATACCAAAGTTATTTATGCAATCAGCAGATTTGACTGTTATTAATTTACTAGTTTGTACGACCCGTAAATTAGTTTGTATTGTATACTAGAAATTTATAAAATACACCTAAATGGTAAATAAATGTGTTTTGACTTCATACCGACATTTTGTATAAATACAATGCTATTTGTAAATATTGTTTCGTTTTATTAATATATCCAAACATTGATTATGTGACGATTCCTCAGCTCAGCGTATATACGTCCCACTATTGGGCTCACGCCTCCTCCACTATGAGAGGGAAATTAATTTACTATACCGGGCTGATCGGAAGTATAGGGACTGTTCAGTACCAACCATTTTTATTATAATTTAATAATTCATTCAATGTAAGGTAGTTCTTTTCTTTTTGGTTCGCGGTTGGGTCGCCTTGTTCTTTTTTTCTCTTCTTTACCCTTGCGTTGAGAGTAACGGTCGCGTGAGCACGTATTTGTTGTAATTGCTACGCCTTTTATTTGCCGTGGAATCTTAGTAAATATAATATCATGCGCCACCTTTTGTTTTGTGCCGTCAATGTACGCGATTTGATTAGAACTGTATATTTGTGAAAATTTAAGTTGTATGTGCAAGTAGCAAGTCCGAAGCCGTGAGTTGTACGAGGCCGCTGCCGTCACCGCGCCTTTGGATACAAAACTAAGTGACCCCTCAGGTTCTATTTGTCTGGCCAGACCGAACGCTGAGTTAGGTTACGTTGTAGCTGTTCCCGCGGTAGCTACTTGTAAGTTGTAGAATTATAGGTTTTTGATTAATACGTTTAACAGAACTTTAAATAGCCTTGCGTAATCGCAAGCCACGGTTATTACCCATTTTGTTTCCCTCACTGACCTGGTGTTCCCTTCCACTGCGCATCCTAGATCCGTAGGGGACGGTAATGAACGAGTACATATGCAGTATCTGTGATACTGCCTGGTTTTTACTCCGCCACCACATGCAAAATTCGTTAATAAACTATGTAAATATATTTACTTGAATCTAATTTTTGGAGAATAAGTATATACGACCGTCAAATATCTCTTCAATTACTGTTTATAATGCAGATTACATGGTAGGTGATATTATCATTTTTTCGTTTAACAGAGCTAATTTATCACTGGAACAAGTCGTAAACTTATTGCGGACAGAAGATAACAGGTTTGATGAACCCTGTATTTCAATCCGCGTAGTGGTTAAGATACCGACCCGCTATGTTATCGGTTCGATCCCACGCAAGATAATACTTTAGGCGATCCATAAATGGTACAGAGTCTGGGTGTAATTTTTGTTTGTCAAATTGTTTGTATTCCCCGGGATATACTTTAAAAAAAATAGAATTAATATAAATTAAAAGAGAGTAGATGATGGTAAACAATACTTAAGAGAATATTTTTATATTCTATCAAAATGTTCAGCAGAGTAGTTATTGGCTCTCCAAAATGCCTAAGATCAAAATAAATGTCAGTAATGGCTGTTATCGTTAAACAAAATAAAACACAATTATTACACTACTATTTTATTAGGAAAACGCAATACATTATAGTTCATCTTTATTATAACAATTAAGAAATATAGTTTGTCACGTGAAGACAAGTACATATTGTACTTTTTTACTATCATGCACGAGAAACGTTACTATAAAATAATATAAAAAAAAAAATTTCAACATAACGTTTACTTATTGATTTTTAATGTTTACTAAGAAATACTTAACTTTATACCGAAATATTTATTTGTACCAGTGTAAGGACACGCATACAACAATCGACAATTCGCTTATATTTATATATATATTTTAGTCTAGCAACCTCATTCGTAGACACAAATGTCGCGAATGCGCGCGCTTTTATGACTTAACGCCATTTTGTTCGTATAAAGTATTTTTTATATTTTAAATGGCTGAAAGTTTACGGTTGCCGAGAATATCTTTCTTTTCTATCCACCCAATACATTTCTAAACGTCCAATATATGCATAATATTTTGAATTGGCAACATTTTATTTATAACATTACAAAAAAAAAACTCAGGACTGAAATAAAAAAAATCAAATGAAAATTCCAGAATTATTTAATTATATATTTAAAAAAAGCCCGCATTCAATATTTTAATAGCTTTATTTCATAATTCTCCATAAACCTTAATGTTAAATTAAACTTATTTTGTAATACCCACATATAAAAAAAATGGATGATTTATGTTATTTTTTTGTCATCCGACAGTTTTAAAAAATAATTGTTTTAGTTATTTTTTGGCAAAACCATATTACATCAGTCATTAGATATGTCAGTTAAATACAAATCCCTAATAATATATCTATAAATACTAAACTAATTATTTGTACTAATTACTGAATTAAATATAAAATTTACACCTATCCCTTTAAAATATGATTATTGCTGATATTATTCAATCTCTGTATGTGTTTAATATTTGTGCTTTGCCTATTTTTACCAAACTTTCACAACCAAAATTTAGGGTAGTTAGAAATTTTTTGTGCTTTACTTCATAGCACGTAATTTTAAGCGTCTTGTATGTCCATTACAAACAAAATGTACGACTTTTAAGTGGCATGTAATGCATTTGAATAAAATTAATACGGTTTTAGATAAAATAAAATATATTATTGATAGGTGAAATTATTAGCAACTTATTTATAAGTCAAATAAACAAGTTTGTTAACATATAATGCGAGACAAAACCCTTCTGGCGAGTAATTAGTGTGTCAATTTACGTGAAGCACTAATTATACTGATTTCAAGTATAAATGTATTGTATGATGGGGGCCATGTAAAAACTATTGGACGGGAACACGTTTGCAAATTATTTCAAAATATAATTTTGGTAAATTTATATTATTAACATGTAAAAAATACAGTTCACACAAACAAAATTGCATTAAATCGATTCTAACAATATATTAAAACGCGCTCACCCGCGATTAGGGAACGATTGTTATACACGAAGTTGAATGTATTTAATTATGTAAACCGAAAAATAGATTACAACAGATGGATTTGCTTCACCAATTAAGCTAATGTTGTACTCTGTTGTAATCAGTTTTTCGTTCACTTCACGCCTCTACGGGAGAAGTGTTTACTGAAATATTGGATATGTTTATATCCATTTTTTTTACAGCAATGTCAACTACTTAATAAATAATTTATACTATGCCTTTAAGGGTTACAATTACCAAGTCACATGTTATTGTAGTTCAAAAAATGATTCTATGATTATTATGATGGCAAAAAAACGTGAGGAATGTGAAGAGAAAGTACTATAAAAAAAACACAAAGCAGTCACAAGGACTGCCGACAGAAGTGAAAACTTAAAACTATGAAACAGATGTTATTTTTTTATATTCAAATTAATTGAGTATCTTAAAACTTTTCCATTCATCTGGTTTTGACATCTATCGGTATAGATATAGTGAACATAGACATATCTACAGATATAGTGTTATCGTTAACATGACACGTGACTATGTCGTTGATGACTTACATCAATCTACTCCCCATCCAAACCTGCTTACAGAAGTTTTCACTTAATATGAAGAATTTTAATACATTTTCAACTTCGTACATACAATATACGCACCCCGTCTGTATCGAATTTGCTACAATATATTTTTTATTTAGCGACGTGCGGTACACACCGCCGGTGTTTGATCATTCTTACGTCAGGGTTAAGCGGCAGTTGATGCGGTGTGGATAGTGATGGGTGGTGAAACCATTAACGACAATTTTATTTAGAGTAATTTTCAATAATATAAAAAAACGATAAGGTTAGACTTTAGTGTGATTCGTGGTTTTTGTTTTGAAGTGAAACTTCTTAGGCGGCGATTCGATAATCGAAATATAGACGAGAATGGTGTGTGAAATTTCAAGGACGAGTCACTTTTAAGCTTATTTCGTTACGCGAGAGAGACGAAAGTTATTCCGTAATGAGAAAAAGAGAGAGAACTATACATTTAGATTTGACACTATATGAACGGCTAAAGTACCACTCGTGTTATAGCAACATTATTTAGTTTAAATTGTATCTTGCAATTTTAAGGTTAATCACCGATTGTTTATTTATGAAACTTTTGTATTGTTTTATTTTGTTTAAGATGCTCTTTTTCTCTGTTTTTCACACTACATCTCTTATTTTATATATTTTCAAGAAGTTTCACTTCAATCCCGTGTACAGTGTTAAACGCGCAATTTTTTTAAATATATTACTATTTTTGATACATTACTGTATACTGTAAAATAAACGAAATATGGAAATAATCGCAATATTTGACAGGCTGGATGGCAATCACAGTAGGTGTTCTAATTATTCTAGGTGAATGATGGCTGGTACCTCTACAGCGATTTTGACGACGACGCCTACGGAAAATATAACATATTAACCCTTCCCCACTCGGTCAATGAATGGTAAACCTACCATTTGACTTGATAATTACTTAAAAAATAATGTGGGTTTTTTATAAAAAATAAAGTGTTTCTTTGTGAAATTCGTGCTTATAGAGAGCACTTTACGCACTGAATGCCATGAATTTCAATGTTTGATATGAGGTATCAAAAGCTATCCTCAAATACCATGATACCTACTTTAGGTTGGACAAACACGTACGGTTTCCTGATTAGGAATTCAGATTCGGAATTAGCCCAAACATACGTTTTATTTGTATTAAGAATATGGTTTATTCCGTTCGGAAATAGTAAGAATGCGTGCACCTTTTTTATATAAGCAAAGTTTTCAGATTTCCGAATCATAACTTCTAATAAGGAAACCGTAGGGTTCCGTCCAACCTTAATCAAAGAATATTGTTTATGAGTTACGGTGTTTATGTAGCAATTGCTTTGATTAAAAAAATATATTGCATGGAAAGTCTACCCAAATACGATATAGCAAGTAAAAAACTAGACAGTATGTCGCAAAGACATGATTGAAGTGAACATTTTAATTTAGTCATATTCTTATTATCAGCCCATAAAGTCCCACTCGTGAGCTCGGGCTTACTCTACAATGGGAAGGCAATTGACTTAATACACTGGTCAGACATGTTGATATAGGGTCATATGTCGATTTTTCTTTATTGTTGCATAGATTTTATAGGTATATTATAATCCTTTAGTGGTCTTTAATGACGGAACTTTTAAACCAAATTTAGTGATCAATTACTTTGTAACGTAATAAGAATATTGGATGCAGGCGTCACAGGACCGCACTTGGTGTCGAAACATAAAGGGGCCCGCACCCAGCTGTAGAATTACATGTATGTAGTTAAAAATTTCAAGTTATGGGTAGTTATAATAAAATATTAAATTTATAGCAAAAGCTATACATATCTATGGTTTTAAACTCTATGACTTAAAAGAGTATGAAGAATACTGGCTTAAGTCCTTTTTCTTGTAAATTTTTCGTCAAGCAAAACTTTTACTTATGAGAATTTCAAAGCTTAATTTTTTTAGCTTAAATTACGACGGAGTAAGAATACAATTCACCACCCCCTTTCCCACCCGTTGGTATCATATGATGACTAATGTAGTAATATGCAAGAGCAGGAAAACTCGAAATAAAACCCTATATCAACACATCTGATCAGTATGGTGTATTAGATCATTTTCTGTCACATTGTGGAAGACTCTAGCCCAACAGTGGGATGTATGTGAGCTTGTAATGATGAATGTCACATTACTCTGCCAATTATAACCCTTACGTATAAACCAACAGCATGTACCGTCCACTCAAACTTCACTATCACGCAGTGGTGGTCAATGGATTACCACTTATAACGTCAATGGTCTTCGCTTCAATGATTTGGTTGTCCGTGGCACCGTTAACTTCTGTTCTCTCCTCTGTCATTTCGACATCCTTCTGCGAGTCCTGTGAATCCTCTTGCGGTTGGGATTTTGTATCGCTGTCAGTTTCCTGACTGGATGTGTCAAATGTCTCAGGTTTGGTGTCTTCTGTATTTGTTTGTACGGTTTCTGTCGATGGTTCCTGTGTGTCCATTACTGTTTCTTCTGATTTTTCCGTGCCTTGTTTCTCGTCTATATCTTGGGCATTGTCTGTGGATAAAAATAATTTATGAATAATAGTTCACTAGGCTTTTAGGGCGACAGGGAAGGGGAGACGCCGATATGCGCATTTTCTCCCACCGCCTTGAAAGACGACAGGACTTACGTAGGGGTATTGGGGATCGAATGTCAATAGACGATCTCTCAGGCCCTCCGTAAAAGCGCGGAAAGGACCACTGTTGGTTTTAGTGGGTATTTCGGTTGCGCAGTGACCGGCGAGTCCCACACACCCCCTCGCCTATCACTGGCAGGTGACAGTGCGTAAATGCATTTGGGCAGCGTTTACAGAAAAAAAAGAATGCTTTTGGGACGAAAACAAGACGCCATTACACTGTGATAAAAATCTAAAATATAACACGTCCCTAAGCCTTACTATGTCGTGGGCTTCTTAAAATTTAAAATATAATATGTCGCCACCTCTTACTATCTCGTGGGATTCGTAAAATCTAGAATACAACATATCCCCACTCCTCACTGTTTCGTGGGACTCGTAAAATCTAGAATAATAGAAATCATCACACCTCACTTTCTCGCGGGAATCATAAAATCTAGAATACAGCATATCCCCTGAGAGACTATCTCGTGAGATTCATAAAATCTAGAATACCACATATACCCTGAAGCCTAATTTAAGCAGTAGACTATATATGAAATGATGAAACTAACCAGTTTGATCTACTTCCATAGGCGTCTCTTTCTTTTCGTCACCGTTTTCCTTCTGTAACATAAAAGATATTATCAGAAAACCATTAACATTGAGGAAAAATACTAGTATCATATATAGTGATAGCACAGATGGCGTAGTGATTAACATACCCGCCAACCGCGCCAAGTGCCACGGGTTCGATTCCTATGTATTATTATACTTTGTAAGATACACTGATTTGTACTTCCAAGTCTGGATATAATTTGTATCTGGTGTGTGTCGTAAAAGACGACTAAGGGATATAAGATACATATAATATCTATGCAAGAGAAGGAAAACTTGAGAAAAAGGTTTATACCAACATATCTGACCAGCGCAGTATAGAAGCTCTATTTACTTCCCACAGTGGAGAAGGTTTGAACCCAACAGTGGGACGTATATGAGCCGAAATGATGAATTCTGTGAAACACTAATACACTTTTCACAGTCCATTGATGATTAAATTCCGTGTGGATTAAGAATTCAATTCAACACCCCCTCTCTTGCCCGTGGCTGTTGTGAAAGACTACTAAGGGATTTAATATGCATATAACATCTATGTAGGAGAAGGAAAACTAAATAAAACCTTATACCAACACGTCTGACCAGTGTGGTATAGCAGGTCAATTTCTCTTCCATGATGGAGGCCAGAGCCCAACGGTGGGACATAACCTGTATACTACAGTATACAGATTATTAATTCCTTAGTGTAGGATCTTGTAAAAATATGAGCAAAACAAATACTTATGTTGGGTTTAACACAAATTATGTATATTATTTAGATCGATTATTTTTGTACAGAACAAATCGCACGAATTCTCCGGCTAGCGAATCGAACCTAGGACATTCGGCACGGCAAGTCACAAAACTATTTGTGCAATGGATATTGATTGAAGTTGAAATGGTCATGGTTTATAACTCTACAAGATTAAAAAAACTCAAGAAAACCCTATGGCAATCATAACTGGCATGTTCTCTCAGCTTCTATACGTCCCATTGCTAGGATCGAGCCTCGGAGGATAATTGACCTCCTATACCATGCTGATCAGACATGTTGATTGGTTTTATTTCAAGTTTTTTTTTCTCTTGCACATGTGTTATATGCATATTATATCCCATAGTCCTCTTTTACGACATCCACGAGTAAGATAGAGAATGGTGAATTGTATTCTTACTCTGTCACCACACGGAAAAAGCTGCCGCCGGTAAAACTTCCTTATATCATAATGGTTTAAGAATGCAATGTTACCATCCCTTATATTGCCATAGGTGTCGTAATAACCGCCTGAGGAGTTCTCAAGGGGAGAATATGCAACAACACTCTTCTATAAGAGTTACAACCATCAATCCGATTATCAAATGTGGTTATAGCATTATTCTGGAGCTTATGTCTAACTGTAGGCTATAGGCTAGGGGGTGTATATGATTAAGAATTAATATCAGGGCGCTGGGGGCTGTAAAGAAAATAACGGATTTATTAAAAACCCACAACAAAATTACATTCATTCTATTCTACCAACTATATGATTTAAACTAAACAATAAATAAAACGGACAACACAAAACTAAATAATTAAAAATAAAATACTAAATAATTAAAAAAAATACTAAACAATTTAAAAAAACTGCTAAAAGCCACCACCATTAATAAATCTACCATCTGCCCCAACCTCTAAGTTACATGACGAAGACTGATGTATTTGTAAAAATAGATTTAACCAAATAAAAAATATAGGGTTTGATTAGAAATTGTTGCTACCCTTATCGCTGCAACTTCAAGACGCGGCCGCAAAGGCTGATTTATTAACCGACATCGAAAAAGGAAGAAATTTTTTAATCCGTTTGTTGACTCAGAACTTTCCAAGGGGGTGAACCGATTTTGACAATTCTTTCTTATTTGAAAGCTTTTGCTTACCATTTCGTTTTGGCCCAGTTGAAGTCGTTTTTTTTTGTTACAATTATTTAAGGATAAGGAACCATCCCTAAAGTAGGTCACGTTAAGGGAAGGGCGGGAGGTCCATGAACTATGTTATAGGGTTGAAAGGTTCTAAGTTTTGTGACGTGGCACCATAATGGAATGGAAGGAATATGGAATAGGATCAAAGTAGAACAGGAGATAAGGAAGTCTTTGTGATGAATAGCCCTAATATTTCAACTTACAATTTTCCCGAGCACTTTAAATATTTATTTCGCCTCTAAACGAGGCATTAAATGCCGAACCGTCCTGAGGATGCCTGGGGGATAGTAGTGATTCTCCCTTCATTCCTTACATTATAAAATACCAATAATAAATTAATTAAAAATGCAAATAAATTCTGATTTCTTCAAAAATAATACGAAAAAGCAAAAAATATATTATAAAGAAATAAACTAAATCTATTTATACAAATGACATAGTCATTTATAACCTGACCAATAGAACAAGACATATCTATACAAATAAAAGTGAAATGTCTGTTTGTATATCAAAATAGGTTTTTTCACGCTAACACGATTATTTATAAGACACATATGCCTAAAAACCAGTTTAAAATTTTTTGTCTGTTTGCTCCGGGCAATCTTCAAAATGGCTGGAGGGATTTTGATAATTTTTATTACCAGATATCTGTCTATATACGGAGTAAATTAGACTACTTTTCCTCTCAGAAAATTCTATAAAATTTTGCTCAGTCCGGGACTTGAAACCGATGAGATATGTTAGGAGGTGCTGCACATTTAAAATTCTGGACCAAAGCGGCTGGAATCGAAGAGTAGCGATGGGAGTGGTGTAGTTACTATTAAGGTGAGAGTCTGCCTAGTGAGAGAAAAGTTTTTAAAGTGAACAACTCGTAATAGAGCTAATACTTCAAGAAATACGAATACTTCAGAAGATGTTCATTTATTATCATCATCGTCTCAGCCTTCCTCCATAATGGGAGGGGAACTGACCTACTATTCCACGCTGGTCAAACGTGTTGGAATAGAGTTTTGTATCGGAGTTTTCCCTTCCACAGATGTTATATGCTTATTATATCCCTTAGCCGTCTTTTACGACATCCACGGGCAAGATAGGGAGTGGTGAATTGTATTCTTACTCCGTCACCACACGGAAAATTTCAGTATTTTTAATTCTAACAAGATATTTTGATTATACATTTGGACATTATGAAGAAGTATGGGCAGTGGCGTAGCGTGTGTCACTATAGCCCGAGGCGGAGTTATAATTTGCCGCCCTTTTGGCATAGTAAAAATAATAATTGTTGGTGTTGGTAAGAAAAAACGTAACGAAATGAAAGAATTGAGTGAAAAATATTTATTTCAAAACTATATAAGTACATGTGTAAGTAACATGACTGTGATAAAACTTTAATAATTTACACTATTTTTTTTTCGGGTGGGTTGTGGTCGGCGCGCTCCTCGCATCACTCCGTCCGGGGCGACAGAGGGGCGTAAGCACGCACACCCACAACCCACCCACGTACGGCGTCGAGACGTCGATTCCCCGGCTAGAAGCCGGAGAATCAAATGCGGTGTAATATTGCACTTGTTTCTTCAATTGTAAAACACTTTCGCTTCACATAAATCATTTTGTCGAGCTTTAAGAACTTTTCATAACAAGTGACAAACACTAACTGTGATTTACGCGCACTAATAAGGAAAGGTGAAGAGCGCGAGGCGGGATGAAGTCGGGGCGCCGAATTATTGGTGTGTAGGTTGTATAAACAAAACATTGCGCGTCGTTTTAAAAGGACGTATATCATAAAAAAATGGTCTCTATAAGCAGTTGGTCGTTTAAACCGGAGTCGCACTAAACGGTTATATTTTTCTCAGTACCTAACTATGAAACCTAACTTGAGTAAACATTATCGTCGTTAAAAACGGTTAGTCATTATAAGCGAAGTCGTTATTTATGAATTCTACTGTATACAGGGTGTCCCAAAAGGTTACGTAGCTGCGAAGGAGGGTGATAGGGTTGGTCACAAGGGTCACCAGAAAAATAAAAATAAAATTCCCCTCTGGGTATTTAAAAAAAATAAATGGCATTTTTTAAAAAACTAAAAATTTTACACCTTGTGGGGCTATTTTGCTAACTGTACCTACAAATATTGCTTTATTAAAAAAAAAAGCTGTTATGTAATCGTCAATAACCCTTTATTAAATTGAAATAAAAAAAAACAATACATATCTAACCAAGATTTTAAAGAAAATTAAGTTCTTGTCCAGTCAAGGACTTAGTAATTACGATTTCACTCAACTTCCTCCAAGTGTACTGAAAAAAAAAAGTACTATGCAGCTCCGGCGAGTAACTTAAAAAAATAGGTAATTTTATTGCAATTCCAAAATAGTATAACACTTATTTGAATAATTAATACTAGGACATTTAAAAATAATTTTCGGCAACAATACCCCTACAAAACAAAACATATCAATAAAACAATAGTCTCAAATTCGTACGCAAATACATTTTTAAATGTCTATTCTGTTCCTTTGATTTTACTGCCCGTTATAATTCTCAAGATTGGAGTACAGACATACCTCAAACACTCAAGTACAGTCTAGGCTAGATCAACAGATCTACGCGAAAGTTGTAAAAATATGGAGTTTGATCTGGCCTAGACTGTACAAAAGCAAATGTTGGTTGAAATAAATGGCTTACTTATCCATCTTAAAGCACATAAAATTAATTCCTTTAACAGGCAGGTACCCCTATCGTACCGTTAGTCATGCTCGAGAACAATGAAACCAAACAAAACAAGTTTGGTGAGTGAGAGAGATAGGTAGATACACTAAGGAAGAGAAAAGTAGGTGTGCTATCTCTTGGTTAGTCAAATACATAGTCGGTCAGTACATTAAGTGCTCTCGTTTATTGCGCATCCTTTGTATTCGTTTGTGTTCATTTTGTACTAACAACTTTGCTTCGCTTTCTGGACTTGATTATTTCTTTGTGATTTGGACATTGTTTGTGATTTCTTCCAACGACCCGGCTTTCTCAAGGACTAAAGTGTGTGATACAGTGCCACCATGCCACCCACGTACACTCCACAAGAATATGCGAACATGCATCTCATTTACGGCGAATGTAGATGTAATGCCGGTGCTGCAGCAAGACTCTATCGAGAAAGATATCCGAACGCCGTACGTCACCCGGATAGGCGTGTTTTCGTCAATGTCCACCGACTATTGTCTGAGGGTCGATTTCCACATCAAGCGGTTAATGAAGGCAGACCTCGGTTCGATATCGAAGATGAAGTGCTTCAAGCCGTCGCAGACGGCCCGAGTACTTCAGTTCGGGCAATTGAATCAAGTACAGGTGTACCAAAAAGTACTGCTCATCGCATATTACAAGCTGAAAAGTTCCACCCGTACCACGTGCAACGCGTACAGGGTCTGTTACCACGCGATCATCCTGCGAGACTTGCATTTTGTCGTAGGATGTTGCGCATGCATAGGGAGGACCCTCAATTTTTCAATAAAATATTGTGGTCCGACGAGTCTACTTTTAAAAAGGACGGATACATAAACCTACACAATTTACACGAGTGGCACGTAGAAAATCCCCACCTACTTAGAGAAGATCGGTCCCAATATCGTTTTAAAGTGAACATGTGGACTGGAATACTGAATGGTAAAATAATCGGACCCCTTGAGCTACCTGAGGCACTGACTGGCGAGGCGTACTTACACTTCTTACAAAACGAATTACCAAATTTATTGGAAGATGTGCCGCTGGAAACACTAAGGAATATGTGGTTCCAGCATGATGGGTGCCCAGCACATTATGCACGTTCTGTAAGGGATTTCCTAGACGAAGAATACCCTGGTAGGTGGATGGGAAGGGCCGGTGCTATAGCGTGGCCAGCTCGTTCACCGGATTTAAACCCGTTAGACTTCTTTTACTGGGGTGCTATAAAAGAAAAAGTTTATGGAAAACCCATCGGGGACTTGGCTGACTTGAGGGCGAGGGTCACAGAGACCGCGGAATCAATTAACAATAGAAGATTTGCTCGCCATATCTCCCGCTCATTTTTAAAACGATGTAGGGCGTGTATTTATGTTGGTGGTAGACATTTCGAGCATTTTATTTAAATAAATAATTACAATTTTGTTTTATTTTCGAGTTTCATTTAAAACCGAACTGTAATGTACAGTCTAAGACACTGTATGCTGTGACCGTTATGAAACTAATTTAACCAATCTTTTTTTGTATGGAAATAGGAATAATTTTTTCTTTGTTATCACAGCTTACCTAGTCTTAGACTGTACAGGGTAATAGATGTCTATGGCCTATACTGAAATGATGATGAATATTACCAAAATTATTTTGGGGATGAGCTGAAACTATTAATAAATAAGCCACTTTTAGGGTAGGGACCAGCTGGATAAGGCAATCAAATCAATCAACCTTTGCTTTTGTACAGACGAGACAAGATGAAGCTTGATCCTTTACAACTTTTGCGTACTTGAGTAAATGCAGTAAAGGTTATTTTCCCTATCATATGGTAAAGCTTGATCTAGCCTAGACTGTACTTGAGTGTTTGAGGTATGTCTGTACTCCAATCTTGAGAATTATAACGGGCAGTAAAATCAAAGGAACAGAATAGACATTTAAAAATGTATTTGCGTACGAATTTGAGACTATTGTTTTATTGATATGTTTTGTTTTGTAGGGGTATTGTTGCCGAAAATTATTTTTAAATGTCCTAGTATTAATTATTCAAATAGGTGTTATACTATTTTGGAATTGCAATAAAATTACCTATTTTTTTAAGTTACTCGCCAGAGCTGCATAGTACTTTTTTTTTCAGTACACTTGGAGGAAGTTGAGTGAAATCGTAATTACTAAGTCCTTGACTGGACAAGAACTTAATTTTCTTTAAAATCTTGGTTAGATATGTATTGTTTTTTTTATTTCAATTTGATAAAGGGTTATTGACGATTACATAACAGCTTTTTTTTTTTAATAAAGCAATATTTGTAGGTACAGTTAGCAAAATAGCCCCACAAGGTGTAAAATTTTTAGTTTTTTAAAAAACGCCATTTATTTTTTTAAATACCCAGAGGGGAATTTTATTTTTATTTTTCTAGTGACCCTTGTGACCACCCCTATCACCCCCCTTCCCAGCTACGTAACCTTTTGGGACACCCTGTATATGTATGTACACACGTACAATCTTCACCTAACTGAATATTATTATCGTAACGTAACTGTCCAGCGTAACCGTTTATGTTATACAAATAGTAATATCTAAAATTTTTTGGTGCGAGAGTTTTACATCAAAAAGGTTCAAAGGAGATACCCTAATAATGCCTGTGTATTGGTCAGGTTGTTATGCATAATGTGTATTCTGATACGTTTATGAACCTAGTTCCGACGTGACTTTTTCTTAGCAGTCCCCTTCACAGTACTCGAAGAACTTGGCGGGCGCTTCTTTTTACCCTATACATTAAACTTATAGTCACTTATTAAATACAGATTTGATGGTAAGCTTCAAACATCAATATCCAATTTGCCAAGAAAATAAAAGAAATAAGAAACATGTAATCTTATTTGAGCTCCGCTTGGTGATAAGGTAATACAATTCACCACCCAATTTCACTCGCATTTTTTAAGAAGGCTCGAGCCTAGTGGTTGGACGTTTACGAGCTGATGATTTTATTTAAATAGTGACGTAAGAATACAATGTCCATATTCAACCGTCGCTTACTTTGGATAATGGACAGCGTGCTACTGTCCATTAGCTTGGATAGTATGTAACTATTTATACCAATAAATAAAATTGGAGTCTGTTTTATTTTATTTTGACATTACGTCAAAATAATAGGCTTTTTTCATGCTCACACAGTTATTTGCACGACACCTATGCCTAAAATACAGATTAAAAAATTTTTGTTTGTTTGTTCCGGGTAATCTTCAAAACGGCTTGACCGATTTCAAAAATTCTTTCACCAATGGAAAGCTATAATATTAGGGAGTAAACTAAGCTATATTTTATCCCGGTATTCCCACGGGAACTACGTGGGTAAAACGACTAAAACCGAAGCGAGGGCGGGTTGCTAGTTAGTTATAAAGATAGTATGTTACTATTAATGTTCGATCAGCGCAATATGTACTCGTTTTCAATGTACATATGGTAATAGTCTTATGACAGGCCGTCTGCTCAATGTTAACTATTTTGCAAATGTAATTAAAGGCCAGATGGAGTTGGCCCAGTGACTATTACAAAGTTATTATATTTTGTGCACAGATGGCGTAGTGATTAAGATACCGCTCTACCGTCCCAGTGTCGTGGATTCGAATCCCATGCAAGACAACACTTTGTGCGATCCACAAATTGTTGTTCCGAGTCTGGGTATAATTTGTGTCCGTTAAATTATGTTCGTAAAGTCCCCCGCAACACAAGTTTATTATTATTTCCTTATAGCAGGGTGTTGTTTAAAAAAATAGATATTATCCACCTTGACTATGTCCAATAGTGGACATTGATAAACTAATGGATGGATGAAATGTGTTCCTTACCTGTGGTTTAGTCTCTTCTGCGGGCTCGCTCGCTTGAGCCGTTGATGTGCTTGTTATTTCACCCTCTTGCTCAGACTTCTGCCGTTTATTCTTCGGTTCATCATCCTCTTCTTGAGAGTCTTGGGAATTCTCTGTGCTTTGTTCTACCGGCTCCGGTTCTGGCGGCGGAGAATCCTCTTTTTGCGGATTTGGATCCTCCTATAAAAAGATAGTTATTATTAAGTTGTCCAATTTTCTGTTATGTCACTATGAATATTATCAATCCTTACTTATGAGCAATTCATAATGTCTTAAAATACGATTAACAATCCCCCACTTGGGGCGAAGGTTGACGTCAAGCAATTCTCTGATCATAAAATTATTGATATGCAATTGCAAAACTTTTACAGTATGTATAATGGAAGAAGAGTACATTATATGTATATGTTATAGGATGCTATTGTATTTTCCGTTTCCCTATTGAATTGGCCACCAGAACGAAATTCTTCACATTGGTGAAACACCTGGTAACTAACCCATAGTCAACATCCTGGCATTCATCAGTTTTTCATTTAGACATATCACCAAAAGCACTTCACTTAATATCTACAGGAGTACAGAAGAAGTAGGAACTTCTTCTCTAGTTTTTCATGTGGTAATGGAGTAAGAATACAATTCAGCACCCTCCTTTCTTGTCTAGGGTTATCGTTAAAAACCATTAAGGTATATAATATAAACATGTCAACTATACCAGTGATGGCCAAAGTACGGCCTGCGGAGCCAACTCCGGCCCACGAAAGTATTTAATCCGGCCCGCCGAGAGTCCATCCATACTAAATATTCTAGTCAGCATTATGGCGCGAAAAATAAAATCTGACGTTTATAATTGAAAAGCTCCAAATTTTTAATGAAAACAATTCGTCAGGGGGTGATAATTAACTTGCCATAATTATAATTATCTCGGAAGTCTGTCTCAGATGGAACCTGCTTTCGAAAATATTATGAAAAATCAAAAACAAATCCATATGTCGCACATGCCTAACAAGGCGTAAAAGTAAAAGGTATTTTGTTTAAACTTAGTGGCCCGCCATTAAAAAAACTTTGCCCACTACTGATCTATGCAATAGAAGAAAACTCGAAATAAAACTCTATATGAACATGTCTAAAGAGTGTGTTGTAGTACAATTATCCCCTCTATAGTGGAGGATGCTCTGGTCCAGTAATAGAATATACCATCATCATCACAGCCCACATACGTCCCACTGTTGGGCTTCGTCCACAATGGGAGGGAATTTGACCTACTATACCAAACTGGTCAGACATGTTGTTATAGATCCTTTCGAGTTTTCCTTCCACAGATGTTGTGCATATTATGTTCCATAGTCATCTTTTACGACATCCACGGGCAAGATAGGGTCTGGACCAGTAGTAGAATATACCATCATCATCACAGCCCACATACGTCCCACTGTTGGGCTCGGGCCTCCTCCACAATGGGATGGAATTTGACCTACATACCAAGCTGGTCAGACATGTTGATTTTCATTTCGAGTGTTTCTTCTCTTGCATACATATTATATGCATAGTCCCATAGTCGTCTTTTAAGACATCCACGGGTAAGATAGGGAGTGGTGAATTGTATTCTTACTCTGTCACCACACGGAGGTTAAATGAAATGATAATCATGTACTCTAGAATGAATGTAATATACATACAACAAGTAGTACGGTATGTTGTCCTCCCGCGGACACATGGACTGGAACTCGCGGTGTCAGTGGGGGCGTTACCGCTGGTGTAGGGGCGGCACAGTCGGCGCTCTGACCCGTTCCCAACGTACCCTCTGAACCCATGCCCCATGATACTACCTCGCCTGCAAGTATAGAATATTGTCTATAGATATATATAGTCCATAAAATATAGCTTGATCTCTGTGACAGTTGCCCCTAGTTCTGTCACGCTTACGATAAAGTCCGTAGTTTTTTATCGATAAAACTCTTTATTTTTATAATTGTGATTTTCTATTATAATTAAAATACAATCAATGAAAATCTTATTGAATTTATTTCAAACAAAAAGTGTTTTTTGACTGTTTTAATTATTAAAAAGGAGTACAATCAAAATCCAAGTCACTATTATCGTCATCACTAGACCGTTTCTGCTAGAATATTTATCATTTTTGCCAAATGGGGACAGTCGTTAGATCAATCAATCAATTACGACTGTTTTATAAATGAATATGTCTAGTTTATTGATAATAATGCGCACATAATATTATCATCTACTCTGAGACGAAAAGTAGTTTTTTAAAGTTTAATTAATTCAATTTATGTATTTAATAATGTAACTGTCTGTTTTAATTGTAAAAAATATGTTGTAAGTTTTATATAGGTACTGTATTGGGTTTATTTTTTTTACGTATAATTTAATAGAGATCCGTTATCGATCTACGTATATCGACTGTCCCATCTCTTTTTTATTTTCAGTCCAGTATGACCTGGGTACGTGCGTAAGCGTCATTTATGTATAAAATGATTACTAGGTATTTCAGTACTTATGAGGTACATTTTAGGAATAAATATTGATATTTTTATATTTATATGTTGCAATTTAGTTGCAATAAAACTGGCACGAGAAGAATGAAAATATATTTGAGACAAAATGAAATTGTAAACATGTCGCTCGTTCAAACTTACTTCGTTGGTTTCGTTGACATCTGTCACAGAGATGAAGCTATATTTTATGGACTATAGTACAAGTTTATTACACAGATGGTGTAGTGGTTAAGATACCAACCTACCGTACTAGTGTCGTGGGTTCAAATCCCACATAGGACGACACTTTGTGCGATCTACAAATTCTTGTTCTGAGTCTGTAATTATATAATTATATAATTTGTGTCTGTTAGTTATGTTTGTAAAGTCTTCTGCAACGCAGGGATTATTTCCTTAGTACGGTTGTCTTAAAAGAAAAAAATAAATAATCAAACAGGTCGATATAGAGAAAGGAACTATATAATTAATGATAATAGGTTAAGACTGCAATTCAACAGCCCTGTTATTGTCCAGCGAGTGTCGTAAAAGAAGATTAATATGCATATAATATCTATGCAAGAAAAGGAAAACTTAAACCCCTACCCCAACCTGTAGGACCGGGTTGGTATTATCAACATTTTAGCCCATATACATCCCACTGTTGGGCTCGAGCCTCCTCCACGATAGGAAGGAAATTGACCTACTATACAATGCTGGTCAGACGTGTTGGTATAGGGTTTTGTTTCAAAGCTTTCCTCTCTCTTGTATAGATGTTATATGCATATTTAATCCCTTAGTCATCTTTTACGACATCCCCGGGCAAGATAAGGAGTGGCGAATTGTATTCTTACTCCATCACCACACGTTGCTTGCTTGATTAATTAAAACCGCAATCCTACTAATATTATAAACGCGAAATTTTGTATGTGAGGATGTTTGTTGCTCTTTAACGCAAAAACTACTGAATGAATTTTGATGAAACTTCACAATAATATAGCTTATAGATCAGAATAACATATAGGCTATAATTTATCCCGATATTCCCAGAGCAAGGGGACTTATGCTAGGAAACCTGCTAGTTATGCTAAAAATGCGTTCCTTACCAGTGTTGGTGACAGCAAACGAATTACTGGTACCAGCTGCTATACTGATACACTTCTTGCTCTGCAATGATGGTATAGGCTCCAATACTTCTGCATCGCCTGGACGATCACCTAAGCCCAATCTGTGGATAATTAGAAATAAATGAAATAACTGCACAGATGGCGTAGTGGTTAATGCTAGTGACCTACAGCGCCAGTGTCGGGGGTTCGAATCCCACGCAGGACAACACTTTGTGCGATCCACAAATTGTTGTTCTGAGTCTGGATGTAATTTGTGTCCGTTAATTATATGTGTATGTATTTCTCGCGGAAACGCAATGAGTTTCAAAAAAAAAATTAAAAAACTGTACGAATGGCGGCGATGTGGCTCGCGACACGTCACGTCTCGTTTCCGTCGGGGGCGAAAAGTGGCCCACAGAGAACCGCTTTGCTACGCTGAATATGTCAAAGATCGTAGCAGGTGGAGGGCAGTGGACTCTGCCTACCCCTATGGGAAAAGGCGTGAATATATAAAAAAAAAAAATAAATAAAAATGAAATAATTTTGAATAAAAAGAAATAAATAATTGCTTGTCTAGTACATTCATTTGAACAATAGAGTAGGTAAATTAACCTCTGATTATGGTGAAGCACCTGAGCCTGGCAAGGTCCTCAATATATACAACATGTAACATAATTAACGCACACCCTGAAAGTAATTTGTTCAGAATCGGTATCTGGATCGATTTTGATTGTTTTTTATATAGCTAATTTTGTTTTCTCAAATTTAGTTAGAACTAAGTAAATTACAGTCATCCTAAACAGCTAGCTAAACAGTTCATAGAAACGAAAATGGAACGTAAATCAGTGTATTAAGACTTTTTAAAATGAAATATTAAATTAGTAAGCAAATTTCATCATTCAATTAAAGAAATCTGATACTTATTTCAAGGCTAATAGTCAAGTATTTTACAAATACCTACAGTGACAGCCGGCGCACAGCAACACTACAGTACCTACATAAAAGAAAGCCACGTACCTAATACAAAAATAATTACTTTTTTTTTCGGCGGCTATTACCTTACAATAGAGCGAGACGACTGCGCCGGCGCCGATCAAAGCAAAGCCTAAACAACGAAATCAACAAAATATGTTTGGGACAAGTCATCAGTCACGCCGTGTGCACCTTATCGATAAGAGGTCTATCGTAATCCCGCATTTCGCTGTCTTTTCGGTATACCAACGTTCAATACACGGAAATGGTGAGAACTTTGGCACGGTGTGATGATAATGTGGCACTAGCGTGTAGAACATTTAACGCGAGATACGGTACTAGTGTACACCGCCGGACTATGTTATCAGCAACACTACGGCTTCGAGACCACGGAACTTTTCGTCCAAACACGGCTATCGACGGGGGAGACAATATGCGTACACACACTCGTCTTCAAAACGAAATTCTCGATTATTTCCACGAAAATCCGCATAGTAGTACCCGGGAAGTAGCGCCACGCTTTGGGTGTAGTCATATGCTCATATGGCGCACGCTTCGTGGTGATGGCGACCATCCATTCCACCTCAGGCGATCCCAGGAGTTGACGCTAAGTGACTACTTACCACGCTTAGAGTTCTGCCGCTGGTTATTACAAAATTGGCAGCGAAACATTATTTGGACTGACGAAAGTACATTCACTCGTGTGGGAATGTATAATCAACATAACACGCATTTATGGATGCATGAAAATCCACACGCATGCAGAGTAGACTCCTTCCAACATCGATTTTCAATCAATGTCTGGGCGGGTATGATCGGTACACACATACTGGGACCCGTATTTTTACAACGTCTAACAGGAGAATCATATTTACTGTTTTTGCGAGAAACTTTACCTTCTCTATTAGAGGACCTAATACATACCCCCCATACCTCTTGTTAATTTACAAGAGTTATTTTACCAACACGATGGTGCCCCCGCGCATTTCACCTGGAGTGTTCGCCAGCATCTTCATGCCGAGTACGGAGAACGCTGGATCGGTCGCGGAGGGCCTGTCCAGTTGGCCTCCTAGATCAGCTGATTTGACGCCACTCGACTTTTTTTTGTGGGGGCGAATTAAATCGCTAGTTTATAACACAGAGACAACAAGTGCCGAGGAACTTAAGATAATAACCGCCTTTGAAAAAGTGACACTGCAGTATTATCCATACCAATAAATAAAATTGGAGTGTCTGTTTGTAATGTCAAAATAATAGGCTTTTTTCATGCTCAGACGGTTATTTGCACGACACCTATGCCTAAAATAGCAATTAAAAATTTTTTGTCTGTCTGTCTGTCTGTTTGTTCCGGGTAATCTTCAAAACGGCGAGACCGATTTCAAAAATTCTTTCACCAATGGAAAGCTATAATATCAGGGCGTATACTAGGCTATATGTTATCCCGGTATTCCCACGGGAACGGGAACTACGCGGGTAAAACCATTATAACCTATAGGTTATAATATTCGGTTATAACCGAAGCGAAGCGAGGGCGGATTGCTAGTCTAAAATAAAACAACAATTACGAAAACGGTCATTAAAGTGCATTGAACAAGGCGGTGGACATTTTGAAAATGTTTTAAAACGACAATGCCGTGTGAGTGCAAATTAAACTAAGTTTGTTTATGATCTTTAAATTATTGTAAATATTTTGATTCTACGCCGACTTAGTTTAACTTTGTCGTAGGTATTTTGGCGTCTAATAAAATCACACTTTATCAGCAGTTTAATCATTCTTATTTACAATTTTTTTAGTTTAACAAATCAGTAATTACGAAATATTGCCTTCACATTGAACAAAATTATTCAATGTCGACAATCCAAAGCCTGAAAAGTGTGATGGAAAGAAGAATCGTAAATATTTACTATCATAAAGCATAATGTAGTTATTTCGTGTACCTATTATTACCAAGTAGGTAATTATTGTCGGGCGGCACTCGGAGTTGGTCAGTCGGTGACCATTTTATTTCCACGAAATGGGAATAACTAATTTCACAAATAAACAATGTTAACGTACAAATAAATAATATTTGGTGTATGCATTGCGTTTATATCATTATATTCTAATTGGGGTGTTTGAGGGTGTGCGTTAATTATGTTACATGTTGTATATAATAACGTGGAACCAAATTTGGCATTTTATGTAACAATTTTTTTTAGGCATAACATAGTAAACATAAAGAATAAATACTTTTGATAAATGAAGCTGATTACTTCATAAGCATTACCATTAATTCACAAAGAGTACTTATAATTGGCGCAAATATTTATTCTAACATATTGATGATAATCTATCAAAAAATTGTGATCAAGCACAGTTTTAAAAGAAAAATAGTGAGCCGTCGCTCGGGACGCCTGGCAGATGTGAAACATCGACATTATTTTGTACAAGTATATATGCATGAAAGAACAGGTTACGGCAGGAACTAATATGCTATAATGTATTAATAAAATATTACGATTTTTATTCAATTAACATTTATTTTCATTAAATACGAGAATTAAAAATTCTAAAATATTTCAAATTTTATACCATGCCTCTGACGATATTACTGTGATAATTGGTCGGAACTACACTTACTATCATAGAGCGTGGCGAGACCTCGCCACGGCATGCCTCGCTTTACGCCACGCCAAATCAGATGTACCCTAGCCTATAGATGTTTCACATTAAAAAAAATGTAATATTTACCTGCCGTACTCGCATCGTCCAATAGCATAGACCTGCCCGTTAGTGTCAAGTGCGAGCGAGTGATGCTGTCCAGGTGCGACGGCCTTCCAACTGGTACTATGGTTACTGAACGCGTCACACTCGCTCGGTGCATACAAAGCTGTTTTGCGTTTTTCACCTGTTATACCTGAAAAACAAGCATTTAATTATTAAATATTCTATTCTAATAGAAAATGATAAGACGCCTATGGACATCTTGGCTTTAAATCATCATCATCATCACAACCCATATACGTCCCATTGTTGGGCTCGGGCCTCAACAATGGGAGGGATTTTAACCTATTATACAATGCTGGTCTTTTGTAATACAGATGTTATCTGCATATTATATTCCATAGTCGTCATTTACGATATCCATGGGCAAGATAGGGAGTGGTGAATTGTATTCTTACTCAGTCACCACACGGAGATGGCTTTAATATATGTTTAAGTGATTACTATACATTGTACAATTAAATAATAATTGTATAATGTGTATTAATAAAACTGTTTTTACGAATTTTATCGCGTTCATATTTGATTTTTGAGTTCGCAACGCTTTGAACACTTCATCATTCATTACTATGGCTGAAATTTGCAAATTCTAGAAGATTTAAGATTTTGATTTCATTGTTTTATTATATGTTTTTAAGTTGGAAACCTTAGATCAAAAAGACAATATAACATTTAGATGTTGAGCCACTAAGTCAAATTACTTACCAAGTTGTCCATAATTATTGAGGCCCCATGCGAACATTCTCTCGTTGTTAGCGTCTAGTACGAAGGTAGCGTGGTAGCCGGCCCAGATCCGTGACGCGCCAGCTTTTAACGTCACCTTGGTTGGTACTAGCAGGGCACCTGATTATGAATATCACATTATTATCACACTTTTACCTCTAAAGTGTTAAAACAACAAAGAAACCAGGTCTCCCACTTGTTCTTCTTATTAGTTAATTTTCACAACCAGCTATTAATATACATAACTATTGTTATTGGAAATAATTTATTTGGCAAGTTTATTTTGTGCTTAGTTTTAATGTCATCAACTTTAGTAAAGCGATGGCACTTTAATTTTAAAGGCCATAAACTTTTAGCACTTTCTTTGCATTACATATCATAATATTAAATATAACAACGCTGAAACGTTAAATTTTTGAATGTAATGTAAAATCGTAAATTTTTAGTTCTTATAATTGCCATGAGACTATAGGAGAAATTGAGCTACTATATATTATATCACGCTAGTCAGACGTGTTGGTATATGGCTTTTTTTAGAGTTTTCTTCTCTGGCATAGATGTTATATGGATATCACAACCCTTAGTCGTCTTTTACGACACCCACGGGCAAGAGAGGGTCTGGTGAATTATATTCTTTCTCTTGTAAATGTTTTACAATTGCAAAATAATTTATATTCTAAACTAGTCAATAATTCCACATCCAGGGCGTCTCGGGAGTCCCCGTATTAAATCCTATGCAGTGCTAACTTTTGTTTTTAATGTAATTAACTATTAAAGATGAAACTCACTCAATCCTTGTCTCGCGTCTCTGGAAGCAGAACGCTGCGATAATCGTCCAAGTTGACCTTGTTCACCACATCCCATTGTGTAAACTGCACCAGATGTCTGCAACAAAGTACCAAGAACCATGTAGTATAAAAAACTCGTGAACGACACTTCTTAAGCAACTAGTAGGACTTGCCTACTGCTCAGATAGAAGGACTTCCATGTTAAGAGTTACCAATTCAAATCATTTATTGCGTACAAACCCGTTTTTCTTTATTTTCGGTGGGCTATAGTCAGCGCACACGCTGTCCGCTCCACCCAGGGTAACGAAAGAGCGGAGGGCGGCTACCGTACTCCCTCCCCCTTGAAATTGGGCCGACCACCGGTACCGAGTTTCTTGTCGGCTGTGGCCAGGGGATACCATTTCAAGTACCCTGCCTGCCTAATGCCCCTTCCGAGACTTCAGTCGCTCGCGCCCGGTCAGCCTTCCGTATAATAAAACACATTGAGAAAATACGGCAAAAGACTCAGCGAGATTTGTTAAAAGTTGTTGGGATTCGATGGATGTGTACGGCACAAGACCGCACTATGTCGCGTTTATGGATCGCTTACGTCCGTCAGTTGTTGGCGAAAGGCTGAAGAGTCTGACAGAGATGACTGCACAGATGGCGTAGTGGTAAAGTTACCGACCTACAGTGCCAGTGTCGGGGTGCGAATCTCACGTAGGACATAACTTTATGTGATTCACAAATTGTTGGTCTAAGTCTGGATGTAATTTGTATCCATTACTTATATGTCTGTAAAATCCCACGCAAATTTCTTTGGTGCAGTAGTCTTAAAAAAAAGAGAGTATGTGGATAAAAAGCTACTTACGGAAAGAATAACGAGATGATCACCACCGGAGGCGAGGGCTACAGCTCCTTCCCCGATGTCAATCTTCACCGGCGATTTACTGGACTTACCCTCGCGTCCGTGCACTATCAACCCCATGCTGCCATGAGAATCCTGGACAAAAAGACAATTTAAGTTAATATTGTGGCAAATAGTTATTTTTCAAAGGTAAAACATAGATAGAGGCTTCTGTATGGTGGCGGAGTAAGAATACAATACACCATCTCTTGCCCGTGGGTGTCGTAAAGGACGACTAAGGTATTAAAAATGCATATAACATCTATGCAAGAGAAGGAAAACTCGAAATAAAACTCTGTATCATATATCTGACCAGCATGGTATATTAAGTAAATTTCCCTTTTGTTGCAGAAGGAGGCTCGAGCCCAACAGTGGAATGTATATGAGCTGAAATGATGAGAGCATAGATTGCACTCAACCCCATATACAAATGAAAAACAAATTTATCTTACCCGGAAAGCACCCCATGCGTAAACATCTCCATTTTTAAGTAGAGCGGCCGAGTGGGAGTCGCCAGCGCTTATGGCAATCGCCGGCGCAGGCAGGGAGACGGCCCGTGGAGCACCCTCCTCGCTGTCCTCTGTCGTGGTCCGCCCTAAAGCTCCTTCATCATTACACCCAAAAGTCCATACCTGAATAAAATATTATATTTTTTTAGTTTTATTTTCGTGTTATCCTAACACATATAATTTACTACGGTGTCTTAATATTATAAAAAACCGGCTAAGTGCGAGTCGGAGTCACGTACGAAGGGTTAACTACGAAATGTTTATTTTAGTTTTATTATTAAAGTAAAAATACAACTGAGTATTTTTATATTTCACTACCTATTTTCATTATAGATATAGAGCAAAAAAGGCCAAAAATTCGCGTTTGTTTGTTTGTGTTGTATGGGAGCTGATTTACTAAAAAATATTTTGTTTGTTTAATTTGTATTTGTTGATATAGCAGCAACAGAAATACATCATCATCTCATCATCATCTTCTCAGCCCATATACGTCCCACTGTTGGGCTCGTGCCTCCTCCATAATGGATGGGTAATTGACCTACTATACCATGCTGGTCAGACGTGTTGGTATAGGGTTTTATTTCGAGTTTTCCTTCTCTCGCATAGATGTTATATGTCTTTTATATCCCTTAGTCGTCTCGTACGATCACCCACGGGTAAGATAGGGGGTGGTGAATTGTATTCTTACTCCGTCACCACACGGAAGACAGAAATAGATAATTTGTAAAAAATTCAACTGTCTAGCTATCGCGGTTCTTGAGATACAGCCTGGTGACGAACAGACGGACGGACATATGGCGACGATTTAGTAATAGGGTCCCGTTTTTACCCTTTGTGTATGGAATCCTAATAAAAGTGATACATAATTCATAAATATATGAGCCAATTCCTTTTGCCTTCTAGTTTTAATTTTCTTTTATTATAATTGCTTGTTTTAGTTTTGATAAGGCAATAAATTAGTATTAAATATTCGCTCTAGTGTGATACCGTTTTTCTAGTGGTTACTCATAAATTATATTGAAATGTCTATTTGCAAGATACCTATGCGTAAAAACCAGTTTAAATTTTTTGTCCGGGTAATCCGGGAAACGGTTGTACCGATTTTGATCATATTTTATTACCAGGTAGTATGACATAAATTAGGCTACTTTTCCTCTCGGAAAAACTGATAAAATTTTGGCCCATCTGGACATCGAACCAGAGGTCTCATGGGATGCAAGGCAGATGAATAGTAATATATAAAATTATATACCTTTCCACTGCTGTCGAGAGCGATTGTATGCATTCCACCGGCAAACACATCCACAATTTTGTCACCCAATGCATTCACAAACTTAAACCTATAACAAAAACAAGTGTTAAAACAACTATTAAAGTTCTTTCCTTAGCACTGCAATGAAAGTTTAAAAAAATATTGTTACGAATTTTGTAACGCATTGTTACATTAGGCCGTTACAATAATTTTACAATCAAATAAAATTCATAATCTGAAAGACCCAATATGTTTTATTATCGCTGTTGGTGGCAAATCAGCAAACAGCACACTTGATAGTAAGTGATCTGCTCATGGACCTTTGCTAGGCCGTAGGCAGCATGAAGAAAGTGAAGGGAGCTTGAATATGTGCAATGAGGTTTGGTGATATCAAACATATCATCAAAACCCACCACATTCAGAAACATCACCCTCAGAAAGTTGGGCCTTCGGCTCCCTCGTTCACCAACGAAGCGCACTAACAAATTGCTACTACTTAGACGTCGATTTTCTGCGAGACCATGGTACTACTCCGATCAGACCAGCCCGGGGCTGAAGACAGACGTCTGTCGACATATTATTGTGGTCCTACCACTTAAAAATAATCTTCTATACATATAATAAAATTGTAGAGGTCGAATTTCTGTACATAGAAAAAAAAACCGCTAAAAATCGAGTCAATGGTATGTTTAGAAGTGAAATAGAACACATCCAGATATTTTTTTTTTTCTCTGTTTGTACGGGCTAATCTCCGAAGCTATTCAACCAATTTAAATGAAATTTTGCATGGTGACATGACATTTACATTACATTCCAGTTAGGATACTTTTAATCATGACTAATTAAAGAGTTCTCGTGGGATAGTTAAAAAGTTATAGTAACTTATACAGTTTAGCACATAACCCACTTAATTGAAAATCAATATAAACTCACTACAAACGAAATTATTCTGAAAATCAACTCCTCAGAGGATATATTCTTTTCTAAGGGTTTTACACTCTTTGACTATGAGTTGTGCGTGGCGTACATACATAAGACCTCATCAACTCAAAAATTTTGTGTTTCTGTGCCAATTAATTTTCAAAACAGCTGGAACGATTTTGGTAATATTTTACTGCTAGATAGCTGTCTAAATGTTGTTAGTCAAAAACAAATGTATATTAAAGAGAGTTAATCAGTATACTTACTTAGACGTCTCGATAACATCTTCACCAAGTCCGAGTTGACCCACATCTCCTTGTCCACAAGTCAGTACACGACCCCTGCGCTTCGGTGCAAGTGGTAACTCCAATTGTATCGCTGTCAACAATTATATATTTTTAATTTCATGGTTTATTAAAAGCTTTATATTTATACTAGCTGACCCAACAGATGTTATTCTGTTCAAATAAAATAAAAGAAATTCTATTTGAAATCGACAGCAGCGCCACCTACCGTGATCCAATTGTAAATCTAAACCACTCCCGAATCCCCTTGAACATACACAAAAAATTTCGTCAACATCGGTCCAGCCGTTTAGGAGGGGTTCAGTGACATACACATGTACACAAGAAATTTATATATAAAGATAGCTCACAAATAAGTACATAAAATTCTGTTAAATCTGTGGTACTATACCGCTGCGTTTCACCTAATTGTACATAGTCTTATTTACTGGCTTATTAGCCAGCTTTGCTTCATGTCTCCCGTTTTGCATAGGAGAAAAGTGGAGTTGCCACGCCTCCTGTGTTTCTTTTCTAATTAAATTTGTTGCGGGTCCCAAGACAATTAAAAGCGTTTCCCTGGACTTCCTGAGGGTCAAACCTCGGTGTCTTATACAGAGACCATTATGGATCCTGACTTACAGGAGTTACAGTGGAGGGATTTGTCCAAAAAAAAAACTTTATATATTTGAAAGTGAACTTTGATCAAAAATTATAGTCTAACTCTTAAAAAAATAATCATTGGCAGTATATTTATACAACAAGGCTTATTTTTAAATTCAACAGAATGACAATCCAAACATGCATATTATAGTTTTCACCTTGAGTGCACTTAGATGTAACTTAAATATATATATATAACAATGTAAATTGGTCAGTTTTGTTAAGGTCACGCATATCAATTATGGAAACAAACAAATATAATCCGCATATGACATAATCTATTTGAATATTACTTAGGAATATTTTATTAGAAATGACTCAGTAGTCATGTAATTTCAAGTTATTTTTGCAGGTTTATAAATAGCTTACTGTGTGATGTCGGTATAAGAATACAATTCACCTCCCTATCTAGTATGTGGGGGGTCGTAACGATGACTAAGAAAATATATTTTAATGATTTTGTTTTATGGCTGATTCGATTTTGATGATTTTTGTTTTATGGCTGTTCCAATGAGTATAAGAAAAATTTCGATTAACAATTGGAACCGGTAGGTGACGCTGCGATCGATTTCAAGGGGAATTCCTGTTATAATTTTTTAAATTTGAACAGAACAACGTCTGTTGGGTCAGCTAGTAAGTACTACATCTATACTAAAATAAGCTGAAAAGTTTGTTTGAACGCGCTAATCTCAGGAACTACTGGTCAGATTTGAAAAATTCTTTCAGTGTTAGATAGCCCATTTATCGAGGAAGACTATAGGCTATATATCGGAGCGGAGCACCCATTTAAAGTAATTCAAAATCGAGTTTTTTTTTTCTTTTTAAACGTAAACGGTAACATTTTCCCAAAAATCATACGTGACAGAATCGTATTATTAAAAAATATTTTCTCCTTCTATGTAAACAAAGTTTTAGATTAAAGATAGCCCAAAGTATCTATACCACGCGGACGAAGTCGCAGGCAGAAGCTAGTATAATTTATTATACCACGGTCTTCGAACGCCCCTATAGAAACTTCAGTTAATAGATTAAAAAGATTGTTTAACAAAATAAATAACTCAGTAAAGACGCGGAAGATAAAAATAATAGGTAAGAGATAGCGTATGGTATAATCACGGAATATAATCAGTAAGCATAAATAATAATTATATCATGAATTAGTTAACATCAAACATGGTCAAGGCCATATTAATGTTGAATTATTTTGTTCTATATTCTTACTAGCGAATTGCGTTGCTTGCATTTCACCCGCATTTGAAATCTCTGATAACTTTTAAGATATTAAATGTAAAATTTTAAGTTGGTTTGGTCATGTAGATAGAATGAATGAAAGGAGTCTAACAAGAAGAATATATAGGGCGAATGTGAACGGAAGTGTTGAGAGGGGAACACCAAGGCGGACGTTCCATGATCAAATCGGAAACGTTCTTAAGAAAGTCTGGTTAGAAGTACCTTAAGCAGAAGAATATATGTATGAGGAATGTAAATGATGAAGAATATATGATTAATGAATGTGGAGGAGGCGAAAGTGGTATGTCAAGATTGCAGCAAGTGGAGGGAAGTGGTCTCTTCCTACACCTATGGGAAAGAGGCGTGAATATGTATGTAAATTTAATGTTATGTTGTAAAGGGCAATTTCGGCCTACATTAAATGCACGATTTTTCCATAAGGAAAAATACTGTCATCATTAGCCTGCCCTCATCCCAAGTGATCGGCACGCCATATTCTTACCTTCCATAGACTACTGTCAGCCGTTTTCACATGCATATAATTATTTTTCCGTGTGGTGACAAAGTACGAATACATTTCACCACTCCATATCTTGCCAGTGGATGTTGTAAAAAACGACTAAGGGATATAATCTGCACAAGAAAAGGAAGACTCGAAATGAAACCGTATACCAACATGTCTGACCAGCATGGTATAGTAGGTCAAATTATCTTCCATTGTGGAGGAGGTCCGAGCCCAACAGTGGGATGTATGTGAGCTGCGATGATGATTCTCATTGACATAGTCTATTCATCTCTTTTTGGACATCAAAGTACTGTATCCTTAAAAATTACTTTGTAGATAATCCATTATTTTTTTGTGTTAACCATGTATATTGTAAAGATAAATATGGTTACTATAGGTTAAAGATAAATATGGTTACTTAGGAGATAAATGGTCATTATGATTTGGCTTTTTTGAAGATCTTTTTAAGATACATAATTTTGTAGTAGATTATTTTGATCTATCTTATAAGACTTATTCAGCATTTGCAGAATATGTTTCTCCAACATCACGGTACAGATTTTTGACAATTCTTGGCTATATTACGCAAAAATTGTATTAAAAGTTGTTGTATAGTTTAGAAGATCTAAGTTAAGCATTACAGACAATGGTGTTGATATTGTTTTATGGTATATGAATATTATATAGGCCTAGTTTAGATATTAAGGCTCATTTTGGACTATTTTCAACAAATTGTACTAATAGATTAAGTTCAGTGTATAATATTTTTTTGTAATACAATAAAGTTTATTATATTATACTAGCTGACCCAACAGATGTTCTGTTCAAATCTAAAAGAAAAGTGAACAGATTCAGCTTGAAATCGATTGCAGCGCCACCTACCAGTTCTAATTATTAATCACAACCATTCTCAAATCCATTGGAACATGCAAAAACAACAAAATCGGTCCAGCCGTTTAGGAGTTCAATTACAAACACACGAACAGAAGATTTACATGTATAAAGATGGAGTAGCATATAATAATCTTTAATTCTTAATAAGTAATTCTTAGTAGCAACTAAGAATTACGTTATACTAAGCATTATCATTTTCCCTGTATAAAATGTATTCCATTTTAATTCTACAACTATTTTTATCTCTAAGACTCTAAAGTAAATAGATACCATTTTCATAGTTACATCATTAGTGTTTATTGTTTTTAAGGTATTGTTATACTGGTATGTCATGCTAATCTATACATATAGATATACAGAAGTTTCTTGACTGACTCATCAATCCTAAACTGTAACTACTGAAAATTTATGTATCTACTAGCTTCTGCTCGCAACTTCGTCACCGTGGAATAGTTATTTTAGGCTTACGCTAACTTTAACAAGCAACTTACGGTGAAAGTGAAAGATTTTAAATAATATGATTCTGTAACACATGATTTTTGGGAAACTATAACTGTTTGCACAGCATCTGATGTGTATCGGATGCTCTCAAAAGGAAAAAAAAACCGGATTGTGAAACATTCTTCATTGTTGCTCCGCTCCTGTTGGTCTTAGAATAATGATATATAGCCTTCCTCGATATATAGTCTTGATATATAGTCTTCCTCGATAAATAGGCTCTGACAATAAAAGAATTTTGCAAATCGGGTCAGTAGATCCTGAGATTAGTGCGTTCAAACAAACAAACTTTTCAACTTTATATATTAGTATAGATAAAATTTTTACAGGACTGTGATGCAGAGACTTACTACAAAAGGAATTTAGGAAATGAAAATCAGATACTTAGAGGATATAGAATTAAATTAAGGGTTGAATTTTGGTTAGGTATTTTACCCACTGTAACACAAATAAAGAAAATTATAGCTATTTGAAGGGGATGTGCATTAAATTCCACATTATTTTTATGTGGACATAGTTGCAGTCATAAGGTAACAAGAATATAACCATATACAAAATGGAGTTTGTTACTATTGTAAAAAAAGAAGTTTCTGGCACGCAATAAATCTATGACTGCATAATATGTAGTGGTTAAGATTACCCACCTATTAAGTACCTGTAAGTGGTGCTAGTTCGAGTAAGTCTATATGTTAAATTTTTGTGCTGAGACAGCCCAATAGATGTATACAATGTTAAAACCATGACAGTTTGTCTCCTGGATGTCTCGTCCAGGATAGAAATATTATCCTGGCTTGATCAAAATTACTTGGAGATGTAACTTAATGATTTCTGAAGTTTGCACGAGTATTACATGTGCAAAATGGAAGTATTAAGGTTTAATATAACATTTGAATTTGATTTGAATGTACTTGGTATAAGTAAAATTTAAATACAAACTCAATAAAATCTATAAGCGGAGATTTATTTCATAGCAAAGCAATAGTTATGCATGGACTATTTTGACTTGTATGAACTAACTAAATTCACCATAAAGATTCCGTTTGCCCTTTGATATTAAAAAAAACTAACCCCCTGGGGTTCACATACCCCACTTGAAGAAAAACAAATTTAGAACACACTGAAAACATCGATTTTAAAAATAAAAAATACAATCCTCTGTTGAAATTTGTCATGTTTAAAATACTGCATATTCTAGTTGCCTTTCTATTATGGTTTTGTCACTAATGACACAATAATTGACCTATTTCCTCTACAGTTGATCTGCAAAGTTGGTATAAACATTATTCTACGTAGTCGAAACACAAATTAGTCATAGTTATTTATGGGAAAAAAGAATTCGTATAAGAGATAAATTGTAAATACTGTGAGCGTCACCCGAACGAGACTAACCTCAAAAATATTCCATTAGCAAACCGACGCTTACATAATCAAAGCGATTGTATATGTAAAGATGATATAAAATGGTTAATATAACTATTGGAACTATGTACAGTAATGTAATAAACACGAAACATAACTTTGGTGGCGAAAGTACGCGCCTCGCATTTCCCGCCATAGTGTTTGACAGGTCATTGACATAGGTAAAAATGTAAAGAAAACAATTGCATTATGTACTTTCAGGTACTCACCTCCACGTTTTTTCTTATTTTTGGAGGCCGTGGACGCCGCGGCGGCCGATGATTTGGACGCCGCACGTTTTACGCCTCGAGCCGCCGGCATTATGTCTGCAATATTGCAATCAACGCGTCAATAAACACAGCACAGCGCGGCAAAACAACTTGATGGCTTCTCAACGATGACGTTAACTAGGTACTCTTGTAATTGCATTATCGACTTATATCCACATCAGTTACATCTGCATCAATTACAAGGCTGCGGCCTAGCAGATTTATGCAAAGCGCCGATAGGTTATATTATGCATTTGTATAGACACTGCACAAGTAACCAAACAACGCGTCCGTATCTTACAGTGGTACATGGCATCACATTAGAATTATTTACTTACTGTTTTATAGCAAATTTCTAAGCGATACTACAAATTAATTATTAGATATCACTTCAAACTAAGAGATGACGTATTAATTTTAACACAGTACGAATCTCGTACATCTCCCTCCGATGCTTCGCTTGGTCCGAGTGACGTAATCACGTGGATTGGTCTCAGTCGATTAATCGATTTCTAGTATTCAATTACAACTAACTCATCATCGCTATCGTTGTCATAAAATAAAAACTAAAACTAATATCACATTGAAATAAATAAAAATGCTTATTATTTTAATAATTATTTTTCCTTGACAATTAACTGTAATATTATGAATATTACAGTAAGTTGACACACTATCAAAATATTATTATTTTGATAACGCAAGTAAACTTAAGAATATAGGTTAATATTTTATTTAATATCAACGCTTAAGGTAGTGTACAGTAGTACGGTAATTGCCAATTAAACTAATTTTCTTTTTTTTACTGCTTTACTCTTGCCGTCTAATTAATAAAATTAAAATGCTTGTATATAGTTATGTACAAGCATTTTAATTATGAACTAGTTAGTTCAGTATGAAAATAAATGCATTACTACAAATTGTTATAATTTAAAAGCTATTTTACATCTTTAACAAAAAAGTGGTCATCATCCCAATTGGTATTGGGTACACATAGAAAAAAATCTAATAAGACATAGGTAAATGTATTTTATATTCTTCTTAACCATCTTGTGAGCGGTAATGAATTATGAACATATTATAATATGTTATACATCAACTTTCTCGTAGGAGTTGAAAGAACTGTCGTAGAAATCGACTTCGTACAAAATGTTTATCCGTGAATATGCATATCGATATTCAGAAGTACATCACTAATGGAGTTGCCAAGTAATTTTCTTGTGTGGCAAACTACCGATACAGCAAGAAATTTCGAGAACGATAGAAATTTTGGCGGGAAATTAAATATCTGTAATTTTAGGGTACAGATTATATTCGAGATTTTATATAATGTAAATATTGTACAGGAAAAATGCTAGTGTAATAAATATGAAATGATACCAGATTTTTACGCGAGTATTACACATTGCAAATAAAGCTATTTTAGGAATTTTATCGCGTTTATACAGCGTTCATGATCGCGGGCGGGCTACCGTGACCATAAACACTGGAAAAGTGTTCGAAACGTCGGGCACTTAAAAATCAAATACAAACGCGATACAATCCGTAAAATAGTTTTACTTGCAATAAATATGAAGTTTATTATTGCTTTAAGGGTGTTCTCATTTTCTACACCAGCTATACTCTAAGTGTGTTCCGCGGAACCCTAGGGTTCCGTGATACCTCTGTCGGGGTTCCGCAAGAATTTAGAAATAAAAAAATCAAAACACCTCTCTCTGGTCGCTCCGCGGCTGTGCGGACTCCGCGGCCGCGCGGAGACAAAACGCTATGAATGTTATTTATTTATTTATTTGTATTTGTATAAGCTTGTGTTACATTAGCTGGTACAATATCTCATAAGTTTGGTCTCAACAATTTTATACTTGTACAACGCGTTCGCTCTAAGTTTGCCGGTCTGTGGAATGCGCGTACCCTCCCCCACGTGACAACAAAACTTATAATGTGTCATAGTTTTACCCAAATATCTAACGTACACAATTTTTATTGTTACAATTAAATAAAAAATTTCGAACGTCATACACTCATACCTATCGCCAGCGGCAAACTTAAAACGAGCGGGTAGTATACTTGTAAGCGCTCAGTCTCTTTGATAAAAGCCGCCTCTGAATTAGACGCTATAGTTGTCAACTAGCGACTTTCGTCTCTAACTTCAAAGGATAAAGTCGATATTGTTTACAACGCTATTTTTAAATTTCTGTTTTTATTTTTGCTTTTTGTTTATCAAAGGTGCCGACTCGAGTATTTTCGAGAATATTTGAGATCGAGTCTAGGACTAAGTATAAAAGCGGCGATCGCGCGTTGGCGTCGTCAGTTGATGATTAGCGTTCGGAGCGATAAGTTACTACCTACTTACAAGCTCGCTAGCGAGAAACTAGTGTTCATTGTTTTACTGCCTGCTGTATTCTGTTGTCTCAGTTTTATACATTTCTTCCCTGTAGGTTCTAAATTTAGTCTCTTATACGCAGTAACGATTGTGCATTATTTAAACCCCACTATCCTGACTTGTAACATTATAAATAAAGAAGAATGGAACGTTGGCTTAAAGGTGTTAAACGTGTTCCAACAACATCTTCTAATGACGCTGAATGTTCAAAAGCAATGCGCGCGGAGAATTTAGCAATCACCGATCCAGAAGATGATGCCACGAGTGCCACGACGTCAAGCTCGACGGTTTCAAAGACGAAAAAAAGGAAGTATGATGAATCTTATATCAGTTTCGGATTTGTTGATTCCAACGGCTCACCTCTCTGCATGCTCTGTAGTAAACCTAATAGTTCCATGGCACCTGCCAAATTGCGTCGACATTTAGAAACCGTACACCCCGAGACTAAAGACAAGAATAAAGAATTTTTTGTTCGCAAAAAAGATCAGTTATTAGAAAGTCAAAAAAATATGATGCATGTAACACAAACTACCAACGAAAAGGCCACGGAGGCATCATACTTAGTTAGCTATCGCATTGCACAAGCAGGTGAAGCGCACACTATCGCTGAGAAATTAATAAAACCATGTGTATTAGACATAACAAAATGTATGCTTGATGAAAAATCTGCAAAGCATCTTTCTACTGTTCCGCTATCAAACGATACTGTTTCACGACGAATCCATGATCTGGCAAGCTACGTCAAACAAGAACTAGTTACACGTCTACAAAATACACGATTCGCTTTGCAAATGGACGAGTCGACTGATGTCGCTGGTTTGGCTATCCTGCTGGTTATTGTGAGATATCCATATAAAAGTTCTTTTGAAGAAGACATGCTTATGTGTTCATCGCTGCTTACAAACACTACCGGGGAAGAAATTTTTAATAAAATAAATATATTTTTTGAAGAACATAATCTCAGTTGGAACAATTGCATTGACATTTGTACAGATGGGGCCAAGGCGATGACAGGTAAAACAGCAGGAGCAGTGTCACGAATGAAAAATAAAGCGCCTAATTGTAGTTCCAGTCATTGTATTCTGCATAGACAAGCACTTGCGATGAAGCAAATGCCGTCTAATCTAAAATTAGTTATGGATGAAGCGGTAAAAATAATTAATTTTATCAAATCACGACCACTACAATCCCGATTGTTCTCATTATTGTGTGAAGATTATGGCAGCAAACATAAAACACTGCTGCTCCATACAGAAGTGCGATGGCTGTCTCGGGGAAAAACTTTAACAAGGCTATTTGAACTTAGAGCCGAGTTACAAATGTTTCTTTCAGCAGATACTTCTTTTAATTTGAAGGACCGTTTGTATGATAAAACTTGGTTGTTCCGATTGTCTTTTATGGCGGATATCTTTCAAAAACTTAACGAATTAAATTTATCGTTGCAAGGTAAACAGACAACAGTGTTTCAGGCCTATAATAAAATAACTGCTTTTAAAAGAAAATTAGATTTTTGGATCATTTGCATTGGTAAGAAAGAAATAGAAAGTTTTACGTTACTCAGTGAGTTTGTTAGCGAAAACGACTCAGAAATGTTTGAAGATAATGTGTTTGAAGAATTGGTCCAATATCTCAGTTCGATGCGCGCATCTTTTGAAAAGTATTTTCCCGAAGAACACAATACAAAAATTAAAGTGAACTCCTGGATTCATAATCCTTTTTTACCCAACTTGGAAAAGCCTGAAAACATGTCAAATGAGATATATGAATCTCTTTTAGAAATGTCATCAGACACAAGTATGGAGTCATTGTTCAAAACGACGCCTCTTAATGATTTTTGGTGCAGAATCCAAGATGAATATGCAATGCTTGGCCAAATGGCTCTGGATATTCTTCTCCCGTTCCCAACTACATATTTGTGCGAAACAGGATTCTCTACCTACGCAGCCACGAAAACAAAATATCGCAATAGACTGGACGCCGAAGCTGATATGAGACTCCAACTTTCTTCCATCAAACCTGATATCAAGCAATTGATGAAAAATAAAAAACAGTTTCATACCTCCCACTAGTTAGATTTTTTCTTTTTTAATGTTTTCTATTATTGTCCTTACCAAGTGGTGAAGTAAATAATAATTAGTAACTGATACATTGTACTTTTATTATGCTGATTAATATAGAATACACTTATAAAAATAATTGTTTTATTGTAGGGTTCCATCAAGTATTTTGCTTCCCAAAAGGGTTCCGTCATTTAAAAAGTTTGAGAACCACTGTTCTACACAATCTTAGAGTATACTTTCTCTAAGGTGCTCAGACTCCTCAGCAAGGTTTCGCTAACTAAAGTCGACTATTCTTATTGATCAATGAATTTCAAAACTCAATGCAACATTAGTTTAGAAAAGAAATTCACTCGACCTTGAGTTTGTATTCATACCGTAGGCAAAGAATAGTAATAGATGAAAATAATAGTATGAAATCTACTATTTCACAAGGAAAAGAGAAGGATGTATGTAAAAAAGCATAAATGACATAAATTAAAGACAAATTCGATTTTACCTCTCTGTCTACGTATGCATTTTTGATTGGACTTGAAATTGTTTAACTTCAGCAAATTAGTGAAAATATTGTTTGAAATTTTTGAATCTTTAAATATTATGTAAGTATTTATGTGAATATGTTTGGAGTTTTCATATTATTACATTCAGGAAGCATGGTATACTCAGCCGTCTCAGTTCAAGTAACAACATAAGAAAATGACAAAAGATAAACTCTTGATTATATTTACACGTGGAAAGAAGATCCTCTTAATATTCTGGAAGGTTACCCAATCCTGATTGATTCCCCGGCTGACGTCTTTTTCAAAATGTATATAACTAACTTAATGATAGACAACGTCGAGAATCGAATTCTCTACTGGGTCTAATGACATGATTCTTAGAAATGGGTTTCACCTTGTCCATGTTGAACTGTAAAACCACCAATGTCTTTCAGTATTGTTGGTAGCTATACAGTTTTTATATAAATAAAAAAATCTGATTTCATAAAGCCTTTTAATAAATTGGATGAAATTGTACAATTTATTTCAATAAAAATACACATTCGCAAAATATAGATTCGTTCAATATATTCTCTGAATCTCTATGATTCAAAGACAAAATAGTTTTGAAATGCCAAATGTCCATTTTTAATCGGTAGAAATAGTGTCAAAGAGTATAAAACACTACGTTTTAATTATGAAGTGTTTTATACTCTTCATTTGGTAACAATAACAGAATAAATCTGGTGGTAAGGACAGACTGTGACACACTGTCCTGTGTTACATAAAATGTCCTCTGAATAGACTTAAATTAAGATGGTGTTGCTGTACCAGAGGATCAAAAGTAGTTGAGCCCACACTTTGAAGTTCTTTGTCAGCTAATGGTCGAAACATATTCAAATCTTTTATTATGCATAACCCTACAAGAGTACTTACATATTGTCAATTTTAACACAAATTAAATTAATATACTACCACCAGATCTTGTCTATTATTTTTACTTTTCTTGCCAGCGAAATTAACTATTCAAGCTGTTTTATGCTTGTTAATTTTATATTTTTTTACTGTCACCAATCGGTGATTAATTAAGTTCTAACTGGTCTCACATTGGGCGTAATAAATTTAATACATTTTGTTTTCCTCTCATTGTGAACCAAATGATTAATGTTAAATTAGTGAACAACGTTAGACAGTGCATGGCTCACCTCGACATAATTAAGCATTTGTCTTTTAATTTTAAATAACAAAGAAGTGTCATCTATGACCAACATGCTGTTATGAATGCATTAATATAAGACAAGGAACAGAAATGGCCCCAGAAAGGACCCCGGTGGAATGCCCATTTTAATAACATAATCAGATGATCATGCACCATTAATATTGACTCTCTTAAATAAGAATCGCTTAAATAAGAGGTTATAAATTCAAGAGCGTTATACCTAATCCCATAATGATATAATTTCCTGATGAGGGTTTTGTGGTTTATGCAATCAAATGCCTTAGATAAATTACAAATTATGCCCAAAGCTTCGTACGATTACTCTCAGGGTGAGATGTTTCTTAGGAATTCTACACCCGCAACAGTAGTATAGCAATTTATCGTCTTAGTAAAGCCAAATAGATTTTCATGAAAATATCATGTCTGCTAAAATGACTCACTAATGTGACGATTAAGGGATATAATTTTTTAGAGATCGAAAACTGGACCTAAATCCATATACAAACCAGTTTGAACAGCGTGGTATAGTAGATCAATTTCTCTTTGATTATGGAGGAGGTTCAACCCCAGCAGTTTGACGTGCAGGAGCTGAGATAATGATTCTGAAAACGTCTGTTTTTAAAATTTTTCGGTATGCTTGATATGAGCATGGTTATTTCTAGCAAAGTTCATACACGTAAGTTCAGTAACATTCGAAAAGCTTCATTCCCAGGTAGGTTTAGATTCGTTGCAACTCATTCTTGGAACGATCTTAAACTATCGTAAAATTTGTATGTCATTTCATCTCAGCTCGTATACGTCCCACTGTTGGGCTCGGGTCTCCTCCATTAAGGCAGGGAAATTGACCTACAATACCATGCTAGTCAGACGTGATGGTATAGGGTTTTGTTTCGAGTTTTCCTTCTTTATAGCGTAGCGTATGTATAGATGTTATATGCAAATCCCTTAGTTGTCTTTTTCGACACCTACGGGTAAGACAGACACTTCACCACCCCTTCGGCGGTGAAGTGTCTTCTTATACCGCCACTACAGGAATAAAAATAAATCGTATGTGAATTTATGAAAATGTAGTTTGATCTCGATGGATGGCGCTATTAGAAAAATTAAATCGCACTATGGTTCTGTTAACAGTGTGCCCATTTGTTCACCCCTTATCAACTGATGTTTCGCTGAGCGTGGTCCTTCTTAGTGCACCAGGGTAAAACCCTACTTATAACAATATAATTGTTACAACGTATTTTTGCGGAGGGGAGACTTAGTGGTGGCATTATTGTGCCATTGGTGCTAATTACGTCTCTCTCTTATTTGTCAGGTCAGATGATGGATGGTATTTAACGTTATAATTTTATTAAACTGTTTTTTCACGTTTGTAAAGGAGGACTTGCCGTGAGGTGACGGCAAAAGTAATAAGAAGACAATCCGTTCACCATACTGTATCCTGCTCATGGGTATTATGAGAGTACTTTTTTTTTGCATGGACTATGGTCAGCCCTCCCGCCGCCTGGCTCCGTCCGGGGCGAGAGGGGCGGCGCGCGGCCCCACAACCCACCCGTGGCATGTCGCCTTCGTCTTTGGGCCGACCATCAGTGCAGGGTGACTTGTCGTCAGTGGTCGGCCCGACGGAATACCCCCGAGGAGTATCTTCCCCTCAACCGAAGTCTTCGTGGCGCGGTCGGCCTCTCGGCGGGGGACGGACTAACTCCCCGGCCCAGTCACCCGGTTATGAAAGAGGACTAAGGGGATCTGGGTATAACCTTTATTCAAGAAATGGCGCACATGAAATAAAGCTATATCAACCCGGCTAACCAGGTTAGTATGGTAGGCCAATTTCCCTCCTATTATGGAGGAGAGAAATTGACCTACTATTTGATAATTGACCTATTTTAATATGTAGGCCAGATGAGATTGGTCGAATGGTCAATTCATGAATTGTATTGTTACTTCGTCCCCACATGAAAACGAAGACCTAATAACGTCGTAAACATAAGATATCCATATTATTGAAAGTAAAATATAACTCCATGTGTAGTGATAATAGACCAAACAAAAAAAGATCCTGCGAACAAAGTACGCATGTCAGAAGTGAAACTTCTTTGATCTCACGTGTTTTTTGTCAATAGTCTATACCAATCAATAAAATTGGAGTGTCTGTTTGTAATGTCAAAATAATAGGCTTTTTTTCATGCTCACACGGTTATTTGCACGACACCTATGCCTAAAATAGCAATTAAAAAATTGTTGTCTGTCTGTCTGTCTGTTCCGGGTAATCTTCAAAACGGCTGGACCGATTTCAAAAATTCTTTCACCAATGGAAAGCTATAATATCAGGGCGTAAACTAGGCTATATTTTATCCCGGTATTCTCACGGGAACGGGAAATACGCGGGTAAAACGACTATAACCTATAACCGAAGCGAAGCGAGGGCGGGTTGCTAGTAAAAAATATAGATGTACTGACAACGCACTACACAGGAGCATACCTATGGACAATGCTTAGTAGACGATAGTGGGGGATGTGTTCTATCTCATTCTCTAATCTCTCGCCGGTGAATCCTATACTTTTACATGTTTGTGTCTCTATGCCACTCTATGGACTCGCTTTTTCATTTCTTCGAGTTTGAAATCATAACGATAACAAAGAAGCAGCGGCGGCCTTACCCATTGCGAGGCTCCGGGCGGCAGGTCTTTGCGAGGCCCCGGGGCGGTAGGTCTTTGCGAGACCCTTTGTCCTTCGTGAAAAGTATGAGATACGAAAGTAGGTCTGGTTGTTTGGTTTAGGGATTTGTCATGTTTGATGAAAAATACTAAAGTTGTACAAATAAATAAAATTTAAGTTTTATAATATTGAAAACAAAGTGAAAAATATAATTAATAAGTAAAAATGTAATTTAAAATCTATATTTTTTTAAATTTGCTTGGGTTGTTGCGTGAGGCCGCTGTAAGCGCGAGGCCCCTGTAAGGGCGAGGCCCCGGGCGATTGCCCTGTTCGCCACCCACTAAAGCCGCCACTGCAAAGAAGTTTCACTTCAAAAATTTTGCGTTTGTATGAGGTATATTTTATTAAATGAATTAGAAAATTTTACCATATTATTTGAGAAATACAATAAAAATGAAAATAGTTTTGTCGTATTTTTCAAGGACTGAAGTTAGGACTGAGGTTGTTTGTATATAGCGAACGAACTAAGACTTTAGTTTGAAGCCAACATAGTGTTTTGGTATTTCAGTAACCTGTATGTAAAAAAATACTTTATAAAAATATAAATAATTTTGGTTTAGCGTATTATTATAGAGATACAAAGACAGACTTAATTAAATTGACTTAATAAAAATATAAAATAATTTTGATTTTGTGTTATTATCTGTGTCACTATCCATAATTATACTACAACTACTTAACAATCGATTCAAATATGTATAAGATTAATAATCGATGTTCGAATAGATTTATTAATTATAGCAATCCGCCCTCGCTTCGCTTCGGATTCAGTCGCCTTACGCGCGTAGTTCCCGTTCCCGTGGGAATACCGGGATAAAATATAGCCTATGTTACTCCCTGATATTATAGCTTTCCAATGGTGAAAGAATTTTTAAAATCGGTCCAGTACTTTTTGAGTATTCCCGTTCCCGTGGGAATACCGGGATAAAATATAGCCTATGTTACTCCCTGATATTATAGCTTTCCAATGGTGAAAGAATTTTTAAAATCGGTCCAGTACTTTTTGAGTATTCCCGTTCCCGTGGGAATACCGGGATAAAATATAGCCTATGTTACTCCCTGATATTATAGCTTTCCAATGGTGAAAGAATTTTTAAAATCGGTCCAGTACTTTTTGAGTTTATTCGTTGCATACAAACTTACAAATTTTACCTCTTTATAATATTAGTATAGATTATTCACTACCCTTTTGCTTTTATTTCCTAGCATGAGCTGTCAAAATTATCATCGTAAATTTGACAGAATATAGGTAGATGGCGGAATTAATTTTAATGGAAAATGTAGCAATACTTTATTCTAAAAATATTGTAGATTTTCTCACATCTCGTGTAAATATTAATTATATTATAGTAGTTATTTATGGACATTTCACTTTCACTTATAATAATAGTTTACACTCTAAATTGTTAGATGGCGCTGTTTAGTACTTTGTGCAATACTTTCACACTTCAAACACTCCTGGAAACAGCAGACTCATAATAAAATATACATATTATTTATGCTCATAATACGAACTATCTCGAATCCTTGGGCGATGTTGCTTAGTCTCTTTACCGGATTGAGAGCCCTCAGCGCTCACCTATAGTCCGGACAAATCTGTGAAAGCCATCTGCGGCTAACAGCTATACACACAAAAAACACGAACTATGATTACCGATCCATTTGGGAATATATATGCTCATGTCATCATTTCAGCTCATACATGTCCCAGTGTTGAGCTTGGACCTCGTCCATTATGGGAGGGAAATTGACCTACTATACCACGCTGGTCAGACGTGTTAGTATAGGGTTTTCTTTTGAGTTTTTTTATCTCTCGCATAGACATTATATGTGCTGTGTGGTAGCGGCTTCGAATACTACCAACCCTTGCTTTGCTCGTGGATGTCGTAAAAGACGACTAAGAGCCCTAGATTGACCCGGACCAACTCCATCTGGTACCATTTGGGTCAACGATTACATTCCCAAGGAGGGTTGACGTCAGGCAGGCGGCCGGTCATAAAAGTCATTGCCGAAACTTTTTGCAATATGTCAAAACAGATGACATATTGCGTCGACCCCAAGTAATTGGGATAAGACCAAGATAATGATGATAGACATTATATGTGTATTATATCCCTTAGTCGTCTTTTACGAAACCCATGGGCAAGAGAGAGGGTGGTGAATTGTATTCTTACTCCGTCACCACACGGTAAACCGTTTTAGTACCTCTGTAATACAAAGGGCACAGCCAAATTAATACACACCGAAGAGTTTCAGGACTTAACCGTCGCTCATCGAACGAAGGCGAGTAGCAAATCGCTACTGCTCGGACGTCGCATCGTTTTATACCTTTCATCTTTCACAATGTTCACGGGTAAAAACAGGGGGTGGTGATTTGTATTTCTATTATCAGTAACAGGTTGAATCATTGATACACACATACATGAAAGGACCGCTAGGGAACCACTAATAGATTGCATCACACATAAAAGGGGAGGCAGGGATCGGTGAAGTGAAACAGTGTGTGACAAGGGGTTTTTATTGGATGGACTATGGTCAGGGCACCAGCCGTCCAGCTCTGTCTGGGGCGATGAAGGGGCGGTACGCGATCCCATAACCCACCGTAGTTCCTCTCCTTCGTCGTTGAGCCGACTACCGGTACCGATTTCTTATCCTCCGTGGTCCGCACGACGGATTACCCAGTGGTGCACCCTCCCCCTCGATTGTCCGTCCCTCCCGGGTCGTCGATCGCTGTCGCGCAGTCAGCCTCTCTGCGGGTGACGGACTAATCCCAGGTCCGGTCACCCGCGACCTCGGCTAGGATGTGATAAGGGGTAAGAGGGGTCCTGAGTTTCATGACCTCACTTTTCTAAATCTTAAGCCAATTTTGAACTGTTAATTGCATAGATGGTGTAGTGATTAAGATACCGAACTAACGTTGCCAGTGTCATGGGTTCGAATCCCAGGCAACACAACAATTTGTGCGATCGACAAATTGTTTTTCTGAGTCTGGATGTAATTTGTTTCAGTTAATTATATGTTTGTAAAGTCACCCGCAATACAATGATTATTAGCCTTAGTGCAGGGTGGTGTTTCTAAAAAAAATAACCCTACCTCTTCAGCCGCATCGGCTCTGACAAATGCTACCACATCTGCGCTATTTCGTCATGTTTTCATTAATTGTGGAATACATTGTGTGTATGACAGCCTCGTAAAAAAACGACTAAGAGCTATATCTTTTTTTTTTTTGAGGTTCGACATGGTCAACGCACCGGCCGTCCGGCTCCATCCGGAGCGACAGAGGGGCGTCGCGCGGCCCCATGACCCACCCCTAACATGTCACCTTCGTCGTTGGGCCCAACACTGGTGCCGTGTAACTATATAATAAGCATATAACATAGTGAATTCTGATGTTTTAGCGAATATTACACATTGTAAAAAGTATTGTAAAAGTATTTTACGGCTTTTACCACGTTATAGCATATCATTAAAATGAACATCTTGGAGATATCACAGATTTAAAATATAATATGGTGTCAGAGCGGACGAAACTAAAGCGAAGCGAGAACGGATAAATAGTAAATTATAAATTGCATGGACAACCCTTTATAACACGCCCCTTATTAACACGAAAATTATTAGATTATAGATTTTATCTAAAAGGTTATTATAAAATCTCAGATTATCTTGATGATAACTCGGGACTGGCAATGAGCAGCTCCTCATACAGGAATTTCCTCATTATTACAATGATAGAAATTACGTACATGTTTATTATTATTATTATTTTATTGTTGCTACTATAATTGTAAAGTGTAGCGTGTTTTGCCAAACGATTTTTTATTGGATCTGTGTTTTATGTTTGTGGCAAATGGTATTTGGTCATGCTCACTGAAGGGTCTGCTAGCGGTAGCTATGAGGAGCGTGTCACTCCCTTCCCTCCATTATGGTTGAGGGAAGTGATGGCTGCTCTAGTAGTTAACTCGTGATCGGGTGCCGCTTGCGGGATCTGGTCCAACCATAATTTTTTTATTACATTTGTGATTATTATTATATTTGTGAACTATATTATATAATAAGTATTTCGAATGGCATTACACTGGAACTATTAATAAGCATGTTGTAAGATGTAATTTTATTTAAAAGAAATTTAAAAAAATAAATAAAAAATAGACAATCCCGCTGAGTTTCTTGCCGGATCTTCTCAGTGCGGTCGCGTTCCGATCCGGCGGTAATTATAACTTTAAGAAAATTGTAAAAAAAATGACAATATGTAAGTGCCCCCGCGGGGTTTATACATAATAAATGATTTGAATTTGAATTTGAATAAATTAAATCCGTAAAGCAGCTAGTATAGTATTATTTATTGAAATATTACTGTCAACACGGCAATCATATTTCTTGGTACGGTATGGTACCAAAATTGCCCTAAAAACATGTTTATCAATTTGCATATATATTAGTTTTATTTAATGCACTGTGAAGCGTCATATTAGTTTTATTTTGATAGCATGTTACGGTGATTGAATAGTCATGATTCATTGTTTTTGTTAAAGTATCGGATTCGATTTGTATTTACGCTCTTACATGTTTATCTTTGAAGATATTTGTAGAGATAAAACAAATTCGGTGTATGTATTTTTACGCGACTTCAAATAAATGAGGCTTCTAATTCGACTGTATTTTTTGATGTGAAACATCTATAGGCGACGGTAGGGAGGGACACGAAAAAAGTATTGATACTTCTAGGTATCGAGTACTTTTCTTTCAGTACCGACACTTTTGTACTCGATACTTTGGATTCGATACTTTTACTCAATGAGTACCTTATGGAAGGTATCGTATCTAATAAATTGTAGAAATTATTCATGTTAAACTTGACCTTACGACTCTTTACTTATGTTTATGGTGACGCCATCTAGTTTAAACGTAATGAACCTTCTAAAACGTGGCTCGAAGTATTCACAAACGATAAAGTTCCTAAAAAAAGCTCATCACGACGTAGATTCTAGGAAAAGTACTCAGTACTCGATAATTTGGAGTAGTGTTGCCCAAATGCAAGACTAAGACGAGACTTGGACCGGTCTTGGTCTTGCAACATCACACCTGGTCTCGTCTTGGTCTTGGTCTTGCGCACCCGAGTCTTGGTCTTGGTCTTGGTCTTGCGCACCCGAGTCTTGGTATTGCAGCAAGAGTCTCGCAAAGTTTTGCAGTTCGAATAACGTAACAGTAATTTATCATGGCAATTAAAAATCCAATTAAATTAATCAAATATCCTATCCTATCTATCCATCTGCTAGCCTATAGTTCACTATTGAATACAATACTTACCACTGGAGAAAATTACTCTTCTATTCCCCTGGTGTTCCATTAGACAGCGTTACTACTCTTATGACAGGACTTTCGACCCTATTTTCTTAAGACGTCACCACACGAGGCAGTTGATACAATAAATTTTATGTCATTTTATAATCAATGCGATATTTTACAATTAATGCGATTGTTTATATTCCCCTTCAAGTTAAGTGGTATGTATCTATTGTATTTCCAGTTTAGTTACTGATACTCTGGATACTTGAAAAAACCTATTGCTCTATTGCCTATATAAATACTTTGGCCGCTGGATCCATGTAGCTCTTAATATACTATTTATTCAAGAACATATAAAACTGATTTAAAATTTTATGGTTTTAATACTTGTAAAATGTATTCGTCGTCATCGTCACAGCTCATAAAAGTGCCACTGCTGGGCTTAAGCTTCCTTCCAGTAACAGGAAAATTGATCTACTATACCACGCTGGTCAGACATGTTGGTACAGGGTTTTCTTTCTAGTTTCACTTCTCTTGCACATATGTTATATACACAGGGTGTATCAGGTTATGGGACAACTGTTCATGTATGTTGTAGTTCAACAGTCATAGATCATAATTAGAATGTATATTATTATATTACAAAAACAATATAACGTAAAAGTTATAGTGATTACAAAAATGTGTGTCTAAGAGTTTATGCCTTAAATTTTATGCATTATGTAGATATGTACAGACAGGATATATGTAAGCATGTAAAATTTCGACAGTATAAATAGGTATTAGATTTGCGCGAACCTTTCAATGGTTACGTAGGTACAAAGGCGACTCATCAACGGTCATCGGCCGATCAGCTGATTTATGTTAAAGTGAAGTTTGTCTTGCTTATGCAAACGTAATCATTGATTTATTCAAATTCTAATGAACATTTAACAAAATACGAATATGTTGTAGATTAAGTATCATTCCTTTATACATTTTAATCAATTTACACGAAAAAACGATGACAAAATTGAGAACTTACATGTCTCTCAATTCATTAACGAATCGATATTTTTATTTCAATTTTTTTTCATGGGTTCCTAACACCATTGCCCGATCCGATTTGATACGACATCTACGGGTAAGAGAGTGGTGCATTATATTCGTACTCTGTCTTTTTTTTTTGTGTGTGTGTAGCTGTTGGTCGCAGATGACCTTGACAGCTTAACGCGGTCAATGGGTGAGCGCTGATGGCTCTCAACCCGGTAAGTAAGTTAAGCGAACATCGCCCGAGGGCTCCCCCCTGTGGGGAACGGACCTCGGCTCGGGGCGTCGCTGAGAGCAAAGTGGGCGTGGCCAAGTTTAGGTTAATGACTTTTACGCGGCGCGGTTTTCGACCTCGACGGCGAGGCCGATACCGCGGAGTTTTATCTGTTATCGCTGCGCGAGCTGTGTAGGTCCTTTCTTGGGCGATCATAATAGCGTCATCTTCTTCTTCAAGAAGATGACGAGGACGTCGGACCGCGGATATTTTTGAGGGGACGTAGTTTACCGCCCCAACCACTAGTGGATTGGGGTGAGTCGTGGCAGAGGCAAAATAGCGCTGGGAGCAACGCTTCATGTACTGCCTGATGGTGATCGTACTCTGTCCCTACATGGACATTTATATAGATTAATTGTAGGCATATTTCTATGTCCAACAGTGAACGTCGTTGGGCTAATGAATAAACGGATATATAAATATGTATAATGGGCAAGAGCACTCTCGTGATTACGGTATTTTTGTCCTTAAGCCTTTCCGAAGAGTAATTCTGAAAAACCAACACCAACATTGGGAATCGATTGGCCAATAGATGGATATCTCAAGACTGAGTTGACTTGCCGTGTAGTGACGGAGTAAGAATATAATTCATCACCCCCTATTTTACCCGTGACTGCGAACCCACGACTAAGGGCTATAATATATAACATTGGTGCAAGAGAAGGAAAACTTGACATGTATGACCTGTAACAACACGGCCGATCACCGTGGCGATTCCCCTCCGGCCACGGCCGATTCTCCTCCTGTTATGTAGAAGACACGAGCTCAACCGTATATAAGCTGAAATGGTGATTTGAATTAAATGCAATACCGCAAGACTCTTGCAGGCCCAGTCTTGGTCTTGCTCAAGTCTTGCAGGGCCAGTCTTGGTCTTGGTCTTGCAAAAATTAAGCGGTCTTGGTCTTGGTCTCGGTCTCGCATTTCTCGCAAGACCAAGACCAAGACCGCAAGACCAAGACTTTTTTGGGCAACACTAATTTGGAGTATCAATACTTTTGTTTCGATACTTAATGAGTACGATACTTTTTCTTCGATACTACTCATGAGTATAGTATCGATACTTTCTGTTCGATATCATGTCCCTAGTCGAGGGTGAAGTGAACCTGATCGTTGGCGTGGTGCATTTCCTTTTTTTCCTCTTTTTTGTGTGTGTATAGCTGTCAGCCTCAGATGGCCTTTCATAGCTTAGCCCGGACTATGGGTGAGCGCTGATGGCTCTCAATTCGGGATGGCGTGGCGTTAATGCCATACTTGAATATGTATATGTTTGTGTAACAAATTCAAATTCAAATCCTTTATTATGTATAAACCCCGCGGGGGCACTTACATATGGTCATTTTTTTACATTTTAAATGAAATTACTACCGGATCGGAACGCGACCGCACTGAGAAGATCCGGCAAGAAACTCAGTTGGATTATCTTCTTTTTTATTAATTTACTATTTGTTTTTTATAAAATAATATACAACAACGTGTCTATTAATAACTCCAGTGTGATGCCTTTCGAACCATCATACAATACAATACAGTTATTAAATATAACGAAAAAATACCATGGCTGGACCAGATTCCGCAAGCGGCACCCGATCACGAGTTAACCATTAGAGCAGCCATCACTCCCCTCAACCACAATGGAGGGAAGGGAGTGACCCGCTCCTCGTAGCTACCGCAAGCAGACCCTTCAGTGAGCATGACCAATACCATGTGCCACAAACAAAACACAAATTAAATAACAAATTCGTTTGGCAAAACACGCTACGCTTTACAATTTTATTATAGTAACAACAACAGAATAAACATGTGACCTTGTGACCCTGTGACCACCACCTTTGAAATAATGACAAAATGCCTGAATGAGGAGCTGCTCATAACCAGTCTGTATTATCATCAAGATAATCCGAGATTTTATAATAACCTTTTCTACAAAATCTACTCTTGATTGCTTTTTTGGACTTATTAACTGGCATATCTCGAATATTAATAGGTAATTTGTTGTAGAAACGCTTCTATGTATATCTAAAGTATACGCATACATTGCCCCATGAAGGATCTGTTAACTCGTTGAAGACGAGTATTTTTTTTTTGTGTGTGACTTAGTTGTTAGCCTCAGATGGCTGTAACAACTTTACCCGGACTGCTGGGTGAGCGCTGAGGGCTCTCAATCCGTTTAAAGTTAAGCGACCGATCCCGAGGGCACCCCCTGTGGGGTACGGACCTTGGCTCGTGGGGTCGCTGGCAAAGTGGGCATTCCCACGTTTATGATTTTACTGCGGCACGATTTCCGTCCCCGGCGGTGGGGGCGGAATCATGGATATTTATTTGTCAACGCCTCGCGGGCTGTGTATGCCTCCGACTGGGCGAGAGTAATGCTATCGTCGGATTCGTCGAGGATTAGCCGCGGTTGTTATATCGCGGAGATTTTTGAGGGGATGTAAGAAGCCGCCCTTACCACTAGTGGGTTCGGGTGTGTCACGGCAGAGTCGAAGTAGCGGCGGGAGCACTGTTTCATGTATTGCCTGATGGTTGGCAAGCCTAGATCTATTTATTTATTTATACTTTATAGTACACCATATTATATAAAAAAGTAGAAACTTATAATAACAATAGTTAGTACAATGGGCGACCTTATCGCTAACAGCGATTTCTTCCAGGCAACCTTTGTATGGAGAAATTATTGGCCGTGGCGACTGAGGCCGTCACCGGCGGGGGAGTGCTGTTGGTGGTGTCCCTAGACATCGCCAACGCATTCAATAGTCTGCCATTCAGCTGCATCAGGGGGGCGCTCCGGTATCACGGGGTGCCAGTTTACCTGAGGCGGCTAGTGGCAGACTATTTGGAGGGGCGCAGCGTCCTCTGCACCGACCGAGTAGGGGACGTCGTGCGAACGCCCATGACGTGCGGTGTCCCACAGGGGTCGGTCCTCGGACCCACCCTGTGGAACATCGGCTACGACTGGGCGTTGAGGGGGAGCCTCCCGCCCGGGCTGGGCGTGATTTGTTACGCCGACGACACGCTCGTCACAGCCCGCGGTGGGACGCTAGAAGAGGCGGTAAGCCTGGCGACCTCTGGTACCGAGGAGGTCGTCAGGCGGATAGAGGCGCTGGGGTTGAGGGTCGCCCTGGACAAGACGGAGGCCCTCTTGTTCCATGGGCACCATATGAGCCCTCCCATCGGCGTCTCGATCACCGTCCACTCGGTCGACATCAGCATCCGAGCCCATAGGAGGTACTTGGGCCTGGTGCTCGACGGGCGATGGTGGTTCCGGGAGCATTTCCGCAGGCTCGCTTCACGGCTTGTCGGCGCGGCGTCCGCCCTATCGTGGCTTATGCCGAACGTGGGCGGACCGAGCGCTGCGTGCCGACGGCTGTACGCGGGGGTCATCCGGTCGATGGCCCTGTACGGCGCACCGGTGTGGGCGGGGTCCATGACCGTCCGACTTAGGGCCCTTCTGTGGCGACCACAGAGGGTCATGGCGGTCAGGGCCATCCGCGGATACCGCACGGTGGCGACGGAGGCAGCGTGCCTATTGGCCGGGACTCCCGCGTGGGACCTAGAGGCGGAGATGCTCGCCGGACTATATCGGCGGGTGACGGGGGTGCGAGCGGAGGGCGGTGTGGTCTCGTTAAGGGATCTCACCGCCTGGTGCGTCGACGCCCGGCCAGACGTCATTGCCCGTTGGGCAGTCCGGCTGGAGAGGCCTCGGTTCGGGGTGCGAACCGTGGAGGCCTGATGCAGTGGTTGGAAAGGCGGCACGGGGTACTCTCCTTCCAACTGGTGCAGGTTTTGACGGGCATGGGTGCTTCGCCAAATGCACAAGGTCGTTAGGAGGAAGAGTACACCGTCCTGCCACCACTGCGATTGCGACAAGGACACGGCGCGCCATACGCTCGAGGCCTGCGGGGCTTGGGCAGTGCAGCGCTGTGAACTCGTCGCAATCATCGGTACGGACCTGACGCTGCCGGCTATCGCTAGGGCGATGGTCAACAGCGTCGGGAATTGGGACGCGGTCGCAACCTTCTGCGAGACAGTGATCTCGCGGAAGGAGGCGGCGGATCGCCTGCGCGAGGAGCGCAGCCTCGATGAGGAGATCCGCCGCCGGCGACTGGGGCGGCGTAGGCGCAACTATCTGCGCCTCATGCCGCCCTAACCGAGGCCGCGGGTGACGTGACCGGGGATTAGTCCGTCACCCGCTGAGAGGCCGACCGCGTGAGGAAAGACCGACGTCCTCCCCGAGGGTAGGGACGTCGGTCGATGGGAGGGTACCCCAATAGGGGGTATTCCGTCGGGCCGACCACTGACGACAAGTTAACGCTGCTCCAGTGGTCGGCCCAACGACGAAGGCGACGTGGTTTTCGGGTGGGTCGCGGGAGTTGCGTGCTTAAACCCCTCTGTCGCCCCGGACGGAGTGGTGCGGAGGCGCGCCGACCGATGCCCACCCACAAAAAAAAAAATAAGTGGAGAAATTATTAAACAGAGAGAGAGAGAGAGTGGTAGATTATGGTGTAGTAGTGAATATATATACTAATATACATATACACATACAAATATACATAAACGTATACATACAATGAAAATACATATAATTAAATATAATTAAAAATATATCAATATAAAATAACAAATAAATAGACTACAATGTAACATAGACAGGAAATAAATAAATTACAGTACTTATTTATACAAGAAGTCAGAATAATAAAGTTGACGTAGCAAGTAGGAGGGAAAAACGTTCAAGTCTGAGATAATGCGTTTTTAACAGTAACATAAATGCAGATGAAGTTTTGGCTTGACGTATTTTAAGCGGCAGTTCATTCCACAAACGCACGGCTGAAACAGTGAAGGAGTTCGCAAAAAAGGTTGTGGAATGTACTGGGATTTTTAATTTTAAGTTTTCAGATGATCTTAAACTTCTTTCATGCATTTCATGTAGGTACACGAAACGATCTTTGAGATAGGAAGGTGCTGAATGATTAAATAAGATATTATAAAGCAGGGCTTCCCAACCAGTGAGGCGCGCCTCACTTGGGGGGCGCAGAATGATCCAAGGGGGGGGGGCGCGTAGGAATTTGTTAAAATTCTCTACGATGAAAATGATCCACGATATCCATTGACCAATATGAAGCCAAGGATTTACCAATTGGCTAATAAAGTGTAGGCCCAATGTTCTCATTAATTATGTTATATTTGATTTAATTGATTACAAACGCACTTGCTATTTAAATGAAAATAAAGTCTATTGAAATGTTCATCTTTTGTTTTTTTATCGTAATTGGGACAAAGGGGGCGTAATATTTTAGCATAAACTTGAGTGAGGCGCATAGGGTAAAAGGTTGGGAATCCCTGTTATAAAACAATGAAAGAATGCGAGTATTCCGGCGAAGGCGAATTGGTAACTACTTGAGCTGAGACCAAAATTGAGAGACATGATCATATTTACGATGACCAAATATGAATCTTATGCATACATCTATGTGAAGTTGAAGACGAGTATTATGTATAACTAATTTATCCTTATTCCGAGTATTTACAAACAAAAGCATAACTTGTTTTAGAATTTTGTACAACATCGTCTAGTGAGCTCAAAATAAATTAATAAGCTAAACACATACGGTCTATCGTGTCTACTCATCATTTTCCTGCCCTCATCCCATGCTAAGTGGGGTCGGCACAACATGTTTTCACCTTCCATAGCCTCCTATCAGCCGTCACATGTGCACTCACTGCTTTCATACGCATATCTTCATTCACGCAGTCCATCCATCTCTTTTTGGGTCTCCCACGCTTCTTTCGTCTATCCACAATCATATTGACAACCCTCCTTGTCACATGACTGCACAGATGGCGTAGTGGTTAAGATAGCGACCTACAGCGCCAGTGTCGGGGGTTCGAATCCCACGCGGGACAACACTTTGTGCGATCCACAAATTGTTGTTCTGAGTCTGGATGTAATTTGTGTCCGTTAATTGTATGTTTGTAAAGTCCCCCGCAATACAAGGATTATTTCCTTAGTGCAGGGTGTTGTCTTAAATAATAATAATAATCCCTCCTCATCACATGTCCATACCATGACAATCTCGCGCTCCTAATCTTCTCTATCACTGGTGCCACTTTTAGACTTCCCCTAATATACTCATTTCTTACTTTATCTAACCTTGTAACCCCACACATCCACTACTAATGAAAATAAATGTTTATGGAATAAAAGTCATCAATTTCTAAAAAAAAATTCTTTAATTTTTTAATACTATACGCCTTTTCGTGTGGTGACGGAGTAAGAATACAAATCACCACTCCCTATTTTGCCCATGGATGTCGTAAAAGACGACTGAGGGATACGCATGTAACATCTATTCAAGAGAAGGAAAGCTCGTAATAAAATCCTATATCAATCTGTCTCACCAGCATGGTATAGTAAGGTCAATTTCCCTCCTATTGTGGAGGAGGCGCCTAGCCCAACAGTGGGACGTATATGAGCCGAAATGATATATTATCACGATGGCTATATTACTCACGCTAATCAAACCGGTTGGTATTTTCTTTTTATTGGTGGGATATGATATATTTTTTTTTTTTTTTGTGATTTCGACATTAGAGACACACACTTCCATTTTACATATTTATTTGTATAGATTATTGCCACTGAAGATTGAACTCGTTATTCACAATATTGTAAGGGAAAATATTTAACCACTAAACCATTGTTGACGACCTTCAAATAAGGCTATATCTATACCAATAAATAAAATTGGAGTGTCTGTTTGTAATGTCAAAATAATAGGCTTTTTTCATGCTCACACGGTTATTTGCACGACACCTATGCCTAAAATAGCAATTAAAAAATTTTTGTCTGTCTGTCTGTCTGTTTGTTCCGGGTAATCTTCAAAACGGCTGGACCGATTTCAAAAATTCTTTCACCAATGGCAAGCTATATTATCAGGGCGTAAACTAGGCTATATTTTATCCTGGTATTCCCACGGGAACGGGAACTACGCGGGTAAAACGACTATAGCCTATAACCGAAGCGAAGCGAGGGCGGGTTGCTAGTATGTATAATATTAATGTTTACTCATTGAAATATCGACAGCACGCCATCTTGTAATTCAACACGTGTACTCACAACTTTGTGAATCTTTTGTTATAGAAATATAAAAGAGATGTTTCGATATCTTTTATATTATACTAGTAAATACTCGCGATTTCATCTACGTAGTTCATTTTTCGAGAAAATATTAGGATAAAATTTTGCCTTCGACGGCGACCGGCGTCCGAGTAGGGGACGCAACGGGAGAGGGTACTCCCTTGGGGTATTCCGTTGGGCCGATCACAGACGTCAAGTCACCCTGCTTCAGTGGTCGGCTCAACGACGAAGGCGACGTGTCATGGGTGGGTTACGGGTGTGGGTGCTTACGCCCCTCTGTCGCCCCAGACGGAGTGGTGTGAGGGGCGGGCCGACCGTAACCCACCTAGGGGGCGTTCATAAAATACGTGAGATATTTAAGGGGAGGAGGGGGTCGAGTCAAATCTCATCTAATCTTACGTTGGAGAGAGGGGGGGTCTCGGCAAATATCACGCAATTTTTTTTCTGATTGAAACAAAAAAAAAATATGCTATTGGTCCATTTAATCCAGATTGTGCATGATTAAGATTTAATATTAAGCGTAATAAGATTTAATCTTAAGCGTAAACAGGCGAGCAGCCCACATTGCACCAGCTAAGCAAGCGCGTATGTTCCGCGAAGTCCTCATGGATTGTCACAAGACGAGCTAATGAGTTACTGTGCGCTAGCGCCAACGGCTTAGAGTGGCTAGATCAGAATGAAGTTGAAGGAGCAGATGATTTTACTGAAAATCATATGGGCATGTTGGTTCCAATAGTCTCTCTTGAAACCGCGCATGATGCTCCATGGACTGAATTAGAATAGATATTCATTTTTTAATCACAGTAGTTATGATTTAAGTATTCTATTGTTACATTTTTATTACACTTATAATTAAACTCTCAGCAATATTGATTACTAGTCTTAACTAGTCGTAAATAAAAGCACGAATCAAATTTTGTTTTGTCTTTTTACAATAACAATTCAACGCGTTTACGTAAGAAACCAACATTTTGAAAAATCTCACGTGAGATTGGGGTACGGGGGAGGGGGGTTGAATAAAATCTCACGACATCTCACCAGGGGGAGAGGGAGTCACAGAAAATTTCAAAAAACCTCACGTAATTTATGGACGCCCTTCTACAAAAAAAAAAATGCTGAAGTTACTCTTTATACCGCGTGGTGATGGAGTAAGAATACACCACTATACAATACAAGAATACAAAATTCACCACTCCCTATCTTACCCATTGATGTCGAGACGACTAAGGGATATAATATGCATATAAGATCTGTTACAGAGAAGTAAAACTCGAATTAAAACCCTATACCAATAGTCTGACCAGCATGGTATAGTCAATTACCCTTCTATTGGGGAAGAGGCGAACCCAGCAGTGGGACACGTATGTACTAAGATAACGATTCCTTGTACCGTGTGGTGATGGAATAAGAATACTATTAGGTCTTTACCTATGAAATTGCCGTTATGTATGAAAAAAATTAAACGACTTTTTTTCATGTATTTTTTATTTGTATTAATCGAAGTAATCACCCATACAATCAATGCATCTTTGCCAACGCAGCGGCAGTTTATTGATGCCCTTCTTAAAGATATCAGCTGGACGGGAGGCAACAAATTCTTCAAAGGCATTTTGTACTGCCTCTCGGGTATTAAATTTCTTTCCCGCCAAAAAGTTATCCAAATTCTGGAAAAAGATGTAGTCTGTAGGCGCAAGGTCTGCTGAGTATGGCGGATGACGGAGCGCTTCCAACCCCAGTTCTTGCAACTTAGAGACAGTCTGCTGTGCAGTATGAGGTCGCGCATTGTCGTGCAGGAGCAGCGGAGACGAACGATTGACCAATGCTGGTTGCAGATGTGCCAGCTTCTCCATCATTGTGTTCAGTTCTTCACAGTACACATCTGCAGTAATGCTCACCCCGTTTGGTAAGAAGCTGTGATGAATCACACCGGTGCTTCACCACCAAATAGTGACCATCACTTTTCTAGGGGTAAGCTTTCGTTTAGGGCACTGTTTAGGTGCTGAACCAGGATTCAACCAACTTGCTGAGCGCTTGTGGTTATCAAACAGAATCCATTTTTCATCGCAAGTAACAATGCTTTTTAAAATTTCTCCATTTGTGTGCCTGTTGAGCAATGCAAGGCATATCTCGACGTGTACTTCGCGCTGGCGATCATTGAGTTCATGGGGCACCCATTTGTCAAGCTTTTTTACCTTGCCAATTTGACGCAAATGGACCAATATTGTTTTGACGCTAACGTCGAAAGCTGCTGCTAACTCAGTCGTAGATTGTGTATCATCGGCTTCCACAATCGCCTTTAATTCGTCATTGTCGGCCAAAGCCTTCGGACGACCACGAGGTTCATTTTTCAGGTCGAAATTTCCAGAACAGAGGCGAGCAAACCAATAACAGGCGGTGCGTTGGTTTGTAGTGTTAGCTCCGTAAACGTCGTTGATGTTGCGTGCCGCTTGTGCCGCGTTGCTGCCACGACGATACTCATATTCCATAATTACTCGAATTTTTAACGTATCCATGATGACGAAAAATATTGAAATGCGATGAAAACGTAACACTAATCAATAAACAAATGACTACTTTTGAAAAATAAATTCCACGTTTTAAAATAAAATTAATTTGAAATTAGAATTCTTAGCTAAACAAAAATTATTTTGATTTGAAATGGCCAGTACTGCAGAACGGCAATTACATAGGTAAAGACCTATTATTTGCTATTCTTTATCTTTGTCCCTGGATGCCGTAACAAACGACTAAGGAATGCCTATAACATTAAGATACTTATACTCATAAAACTCGAAACAAAACCCTATACCAACCTGTTTGACCAGCATAGTATAGTAAGGTCAATTTCTCTCATATTGTGGAGGAGGCTAGAGCCCAGGAGTGCGACGTATATCAGGCGAAACGTGGATAATGACTCATTCAACGACAACATTTCAATTTTATTTATTTCTCTAGAGAGTAGAGTTCTCGCCGTATTATGCTATTACGGTGACGGAGTAAGAATGGAATTAACCACTCCATTTCTTGCTCGTGGATGTCGTAAAAGACGACTAAGGGATATAACATGTATATAACATCTATTCAAGAGAGGCAAAACACGAAAAAAAAATCCTGTACCAACTCGTCTGACCAGCGTGGTATAGTAGATCAATTTCGCTCCTGTTGTGGAAGAGGCTCAAACTCAGCAGTGGGATCTATATAAGCTATGATAATGATGATTATTCAAAATCATCATCATCATTTCAGCTCATATACGTCCCACTGTTGGGCTTGAGCTTCCTCAATAATAGGAGAGTAATTGACCTTACTATACCATGCTGGTCAGACAGGTTGAAATTGGGTTTTATTTCGAGTTTTCCTTCTCTTTCATAGGTGTTATATGCGTATTATATCCCTTAGTCGTCTTTTACGACATCCACGGTTAAGACGGAGTGGTGAATTGTATTCTTACTCCGTCATCACAACGGCCAATGATTATTCAAAATAAATAGAAGAAATTTTGTGAAAACAGCAACACATTTTTATCCAACACAGGACTCGAAGCTGAGACAGAAAAGTGTACTTAAGTATGTTTTAGTGTTGTTAAAACTTAATAAATTATATTGTATCAGGCATACGCGTGTCGTCTCGCCTGAGAATTCCAAGAACTCTTAACTAACGGGCGGGATCATTAAATTAACTTTATTTATCGTTAAATTTTTTGTTATGCTTTAACTGTCCGGTTGCGTAGTCCACAATCTATCGCAAGACACCAAGTTTGATTTCTGTTTCCGTCAAAAACATTATATTTTTTTAACGAATTTTAAAAAGAATCTTAATTTATATCTATATACTAATATTTAAAGCTGAAGAGTATGATGATTTAAGTCATAATATTTGGAACTACAAGTCGTCAAAATATGTCGTCCTCTTCCATACAAGCTTATCAGACGTCATCTGTGTGATGGCAGCCCCTGTCCACGGAGACCATCCATAATTCCTTTCGTCTTTACTTACCGCTAAAACCTTCAATATTCCTATTTTTTTTTTTTGTGGGTGGGCTGCGGTCCGCGTGCCTCCGCACCACTCCGTCCGGGGCGACAGAGGAGCTTAAGCACGCAACTCCCGCAACCCACCCGAAAACCACCTCGCCTTCGTCGTTGGGCCGACCACCAATATTCCTATTTAAAACTTTCCTTAGAATAATCCTTTCTTCCAGTCTCTTTCAAGTGTAAAAATTTACTAAATATTACTGCTATTCATAAATATTAAGACCATATACATCTATACCAATAAATAAAATTGGAGTGTCTGTTTGTAATGTCAAAATAATAGGCTTTTTTCATGCTCACACGGTTATTTGCACTATACATATGCCTAAAAATCACTTTATATTTTTTTGTCTGTCTGTCTGTTTGTGCCGGGTAATTTTCAAAACACCTGGACCGATTTAAAAAATTCTTTCACCAATGGAAAGCTATAATATCAGAGAGTAAACTAGGCTATATTTTATCCCGGTTATCCCACGGGAACGGGAACTACGGGGATAAGCCGACAGACACCGAAGCGAAACGAGGGCGGGTTGCTAGTATTTCATATTCTGCGTGAGGTGGTGACGGAGTAAGAATACAATTCACCACTCCCTACCTTGCCTGTGGATGTCGTAAAATACGACTAAGGTATTATGCGTATAATATCTATACAAAAGAAACTCGAAATAAAACCCTATACCAACATGTCTGACCAGCGTGGTAAGTCAAATTCCCTCTCATAAAGAAGAAGGCCCGAGCCCAAGAGCGAGTTGTTTATAGGCTTAGATGAGATGATACCACGCTGGTCAGACGGGTTGACGGCTTTTATATCGAGTGTCTCTTTATTTGTATGAAATATTATATACATATTATACAGCTTCGGGAATTGGGACGCGGCCGCCTCCTTCTGCGAGATAGTGATCTCGCAGAAGGAGGCGGCGGATCGCCTGCTCGAGGAGCGCAGCCTCGATGAGGAGATCCGCCGCCAGCGACTGGGGCGGTGGGGCGGCGTCGGCGCAACTACCTGCGCCTCATGCCGTCCTAGCCGAGGGGGGGACGTCGGTCGATGGGAGGGTACCTCAATAGGGGGTATTCCGTCGGGCTGACCACTGATGTCAAGTAACCCTGTTCCGGTGGTCGGCCGTGGGTTGTGGGAGTTGCGTGCTTAAGCCCCTCTGTCGCCCCGGACGGAGTGGTGCGGAGGCGCGCCGACCGCAGCCCACCCACAAAAAAAAATGCATATTATATCCTATAGTTGTATTTACGACATCTATGGGTGAAATAAGGGGTGTTGAATTGTATGCTTACGCCAGTACCACATGAAAAAGTTTAGGTACGCATATCTATGTAAGAGAAAGAACTCGAAAGAAAACCCTATAGCAATGAAATATCTGACCAGTTATTTAATTAACCTACTATACCACATAGTAGGTTAATTTCACTCCTATTGTGAAGGAGGCTCGAGCCCGACAGTGTTATAAGAGCTGAAACGATAAAAAATGATGCTTAGTATAATCAATGATTTAAAACAAATTTTGTGGTTTTGCTGTAAGCGAGCGAGTAAGAACGAGACAGTATGTACGACAAGGATAGATCTATTGAAGGCTTTCAAGGTGGGCGGGCTTTATTTTGGACTTGCCTCTTATTTGTTTTATTTTTGGGCAACTACAATTACTTGATTAAAATATGTTTTTAATACTTTCAAATGGTGCAACGGTCTAAAATATTTTTATTAAAGAAAGATGTCCTCAAATAATAAGATGTTTGATAGATTTTTTTAAAGACTAAACTATATAAATCCTAAACTAATTAGGTAAATAAAATTAGTATTACAACAATAGAATTAACTGACAAAAATTGCGCACGGATTTGATGGCATGCAAAAAGAATTATTTTAAGACCCACGACGTTTCTTCTGAAAGAACGTTATTTAGACGAAGTAAGAAAAGATCTAGATCTAATTGTCCTTTGTTTCCTCATCATCATTTCGTCATCTAAATTTTAGGCAACGCTTAAGGTTATCTAAAGGACACACAATATCAATGATTGAAATTATTTTACGGAGGGATATTTATAAATCCCTGCAATAACGGTGACTTGTTGAACGTGAGACATCTTAGTCCGCCCGTGACCAAGAACGCTGTATAGTGTTCGAACCGTCGTCGGACAATCAAAACTCAAATACAAACTGAAATTAACCTACTATAGATAATACGCTGGTCAGACATGTTGATATAGGGTTCTAATTCGAGTCTTCTTGCATAAATGTTATCTGTACCTAGTTCATTCGCCCTTAGTCGTCTTTTACGACACCCACGGGTAATAAATGTTAAATTGCATTCTTACTCAATCAATATACGGAAAATATTCTATCCATCCATCCATCCATCAGCCTACAGACGTCCACTGCTGGACATAGGCCTCTCCACGAGAATGCCACTCGGAACGGTCCTGCGCCACTTGCATCCAACGGTTCCCTGCGACTTTGAGAATGTCGTCAATCCACCTAGTGGGGGGTCGTCCTACGCTGCGCTGCTACGGAAAATATTAAAACTCGATTTTATAAATCTAAAGCAATTTTTTTTTCCGTGTGGTGACGGAGTAAGAATACAATTCACCACCCCCTATCTTGCCCGTGAGTATAGTAAAAGACGACTCAGGGATTAAATATGCATATAATGTAAGAGTAGGAAAGAAGAGTGGTAGGACCACACTGTCGACAGTTATCTGTCTACAGCCGCGGGCCGGTCCGTCCGGGGCAGTACCACACTCTCGCAGAAAATCGACGTCTGAGTAGTAGCAATTTGTTACTGCGCTTCGTTCGGTGAACGAGAGAGCCGGAAGCCCAGCTTTCTGAGGGCGTTTGCGTGTGGAGGGTTTTGGTGGTGCCCTTGGTATCACCGAGCCTCAATGCACGCATTCACACTCCCTTCACTTTCTTCGCGGTAGGCAGCGGCCTTGTAAAGGTCCATGAGCGGCAGCAACACTTACCATCAGGTGTACTGTTTGCTCGTTTGCCACCGTTTGCAATAAAAAAAAAAAAAAGGAAAACTTGAAATAAAAAAAACACGTCTAACTAGCGTGGTATAGTAGGTCAATTTCCCTCGTATTGTGGAAGAGACTCGAGCCCAACAGTGGGAAGTATATGAGCTGTATTGAGACGTATTGATTTTATCTGCTTGGGTAGGCACGTCTTGTAACGCATTAGAGAAATAGAGACAGGGATATTGTTTTATTAGGGGAAGTACGTCCAAAATGACACAGTGTTTTTTTAATAATCAATAACTTTTTTATTATTCGTATTAGGAACCTATTTTTTTTATAAAACTTTGCTTATATTAATTGGTTACCCATACCTTAAAGGATTTGTCACAAAAATCAACACTTACAAAAACATTTAGTCTTAAATGGAGATCAAGAAAAATCCGTTTTGTCCATACCGTATGGACAAAACGACACAAACCGTATGGACTAAATGACATACACAGCCATCAACATGAATACAATAGTAAATAACAAAAATTAATTACACAATTCGCAAACAAATATTTTGGTACGCTTTGGCAAATCAGCACAGGCCGCGTGAACCCAACGACTGCACTTCATCCACCTCAACCACCCCTCACTTGGCTTTGAACATGAGTAAAGATCGTTGCAGTATATACAGGCACAATCGTCTTCTTCGACTTCTTGATCAAGACCATCTTCATCTGAGTCTTCATTAACATAAAGAGATTTACGAGTTGGTTTTTACGATTTTTTTACGTTTTTTTTTACGATTCTTTTACGAGTTGGTTTTTTAGCTTCAGTCTCAGCTCGTTTGAGTTTTAATTCTACCATATTTGGTGATGTTGTCAAAAGGAATGTTGTAGTTCGTTTTTTTGGCTTGCGTTTACCCTGACCACTTACAAATTTACCTCTGGGAACTGGAAAAATTACATTAACTGGAACTGCTAAAGGACTTGTCATAGGAAAGGAACTTGTAGATGGTGGGAAATGTCTGAGTGGCCAGTCAATATGTTAGGAATATCATTAGTGACTACTATTGCGACTGAAGAATCCGATGGTTTAGATGGATTAGAAGAATTAGTGGACGGCTCTAATGAAGGTTCAGGGGCCTCATTCTGTATCTGTGTCATAATTTCACCAGCCTCCAGGTCAATTGGCAACGATGGAAGGTCATCATCCTGGATTTGGTCTGGATTATCAGCTGTGGAAGCCATTGGTATATTTGTTGTTTCAGCTGGTTCAAAAAAGTGATCTGGAAATATGTCCGGATTAACTGGCCACAGACCAGTGCTTTTGAAACCATTGCATGCATTTTGAACTGAAGCAGTTTTTCCATAAGCTTGATTAAACAAATATCCGATCTGAAAAGCTGTCACCATTCTTCCTGGATGGTTTCTAAGCCAGACAGAAATTTCTTGGTTAAAATATGTCTTGAGAGGTCCATAAAAGCATACGTCGAGAGGCTGCATACGATGGGTACAGTGAGGAGGAAGACAAACAATTTCGATTCCATTTTCCTTCGCAAAGTTCAAAGCTACGAATGACTTATGGCTGGCATGGCCATCGACAATAAGCAGGACTTTATCATCATGACTAGCTTTTACAAAGCTTTGAAAATGATGGAGCCACTTCACGAATATTTCAGTAGACATCCATCCGTTTTTTTGAGCTACTCCTACGGTGCCAGTTGGTGCTTCATCCATGAGCTCGTTTTTCATATTCTTCCTAGGGAAAATCATAAAAGGAGGTACGTACGACTCAGCTGCGTTCATGCAGCACACGACTGTCACATTGGATCCTCGCTCTGCACTCGTAATGGCACCTACTTGCTTCCTGCCAGTGGTAGCCAAGATTTTTTGAGGTCTTTGGACAGTAGACAACCCCGATTCATCCACATTGTAGATCCGGTTTGCGTTGAATTTGTATTTGTCTATGTATTCTTGATAATTATCAAAAAACTTTTTTACCTGGGGTCTATTGAAAGCTTGGGCTCTGGCTGCGGAAGTAGGCTCAGGTTTACGTAAAGATATGTTTTTATGGCGCCTTAAAAATCCATCTAGTCACTCCTGGCCAGCTTTGCCCTTTTCTTTATTAAAACTGTGTGCAAAGCCATTCTTTTCAGCCAATTCGAAAGCGAGTTCTTGGACCATTGTCCGCGTTAATCCAAACATGCGAGTTTCAAGTAGCTTGATATGCTCAACCAATTGTCTCTCGATTTGAAGAGGAAATGTTACCTGAAATCGGCCCAAACCTTTTGCTGCTGGTGGAATTCTTTTATTTTGTTTCAAAGCATGACGCCTTAGTGTAGCTTGTGGTACTTTGAAGGTCTTAGAAGCCAGAAGCCAACCCATTTTTTTCTCCTGTACAGCTTCAGTAGCTTTTTGCATCGCTTGCGGAATCCATGATTGCCGATTACTTGTCCTCTTATAATTCCGTGGCATATTGCAATCCTGTGAATTAAAGAGATTTATATGTTTACTATTCACCACCTCTACGGACAAAACGACACACTATGTTGTTTTGTCCGTATTGGTTGTATGTCATTTTGTACATAACCTCAAAAAAATAACGATCCGAAAAATAATCTTATTGCAGCGACAATAATGTTGTATAATCTACACGATCACCTCAAGCACAAGATGCTTGAATATAAAAAACTATTACACAGTAAAATAACAAAAGAAAACTTACCGAAAAACAAAAAACTGACGACCACTAACAAACTTTTCTCCAAGCGCAAAACACAAATGTCAACATGGCGTCCGTTACGTATTTTAAATGACTCTGAGAAATCCAATGGTATATTTCCGGTGGAGACGCTTCCTAATTGTCTTATTTTTGACTGTCTAAACCGCGCTAATTTTTAAATATCGCCAATGTGTCGTTTTGTCCATATGTGTCATTTTGGACGTACTTCCCCTACTTAGGAAAACAATAAATACTATTATTGGTGAAATAGATCTAGATTAGATCATTGATCAAGATTTTTTTTTCGGGAGATGAAGATACCTAGAACCATGTCGCGTATTTTAAAAGATGACTTAGGACTTGCAGCCTATAAGAGACGTAGTGGTGATTTCTTAACTGAAATTTAAAAAATAACAGGGTGGTAAAATCGAAACAACTACTGAAGCGGTACGGAAAGGGAGGTCACAGAAAAATGTAAACGTCTTTATGTCCAGAGCTCTAAGGAATCTTACCAATTAGTCGACAGAGTGCAACGTAGGCATTATCCGACTTCGGTGATGCTTTGGGGTATTAGCTATGAAGGAGTGATTGAGCGATACTTTTGTGAAAAAGGTATCAAAACGTCAGCACAAGTGTATCTACATAACATTCTTGAGAAGGAAGTAAAGCACCTTGACAACACCATGTTCAATAACCAAGAACGGTCCTTCCAGCAAGATTCGCCGCCGGATTATAAACCTCGGTCTACGCAGTTTTGGTTGGAAACAAACGTTTCGGATTTCATCAGAGCTGAAGACTGGCCGTCGTCTAGTCCCAATCTTAATCCGCTGGATTATGATTTATGGTCAATTTTAGAGAGTATGGCTTACACTAAACGCCATGATAATTTGGACTCCCGAAAACAATCCATACTTGGAGGAGAGTGCGTGCTTCTATTGACAACTGGCCTCAACGTTTAAAGGACTGTATTGCAGCCAATGGAGACCACTTCGAAAAAGCTTTTAATATTTTAAATTGTTTTAAATTTATGTATTAAACTAACACACTGTAAAAGTAATAAATGTTATTTGGAATAGAAAAAATGTTTCTTTGTTATAGTATTTATGGCAGTATATAATTTTTCCACTCATTGTGCATTAGCCGCGAGGAGTTCAAGCCAAACAATGGAACTTATATGAGTCGTAATGATGATAATGTTAGTGGTAGGACAACGTTCCTGAGAGTTTTCTGTTTGTAGAGTGCTCCTGTATACCATTAAGATTAACATTTATTCGCACTCAAATATTTTTTGGAGAGATAGATGCGTCACAAGCTATCTATCACTTATTCCACGCGCTCGCTTGCACGCTCGGCTCAGGCGGAACGTGACAACAAAGCATGCTTTTTCCTGTTTGCAGCTGACGTTCATCGATTTATAAGACGTTATCACCTCAAAAAAATCACAAAATTAAATATAAAGGCTTTCTACGACCATAAAACATTACAAAGCATATCATCCAAGCAATAAGGAATCAAGCCCTCATTAAAATTATAATAGGGGTTATAACAAGGGGTGTTTCGACCCCATTATCTACCCCGTAGAGTGCTAACAATGTGCTATATAATGACATAAAAGGTTATCGTCTTATAGACCGTGGGCTATTGGAGTACTGTTGATTAATACCCTTATTGAACTGGGAAAAGACGAATGGCGATTCCTCTTTTGTAAACGCCTAGATATTGTTCGGGACTTCTTGTGTGATAATCTTGTTAAATATGGTTTTCATTCTTAGTGTTTGGAAAATATCAAAGCAACATTTACATTTTATTTTATACCTCGCGGCCTCGGTACTTTTACACCCTTAGGAAGGAATAATGCCCTGCTGCGAGGTAGTAGTCTCGCGGTAGGAGATGGCGAAGCGCGTGCGTGAGGAGCGTCTCCTTGACGACGCGAACCGCCGCCGGCAACTGGAGCGGCGCAAGCGCGAGTACCTGCGCCTGATGCCGCCTTAGCCGAGGCCGTGGGTGACTGGACCGGGGAATTAGTCCGTCACCCGCCGAGTACTGCTTAAGGGGTATTCCGTCGGACCGACCACTGACGTCAAGTCACCCTGCTCCGGTAGTCGGTCCAACGACAGTGACACAACTTAACGTGGGCAGCAGCTCTCTGCTGGGTAATGTATAACATCTCACTGCGATCGCCAACCCGCCTGCCAAGCGTGGCGATTACGGCATTATCCCCTCATGATGAGTGTAGAACGAGCCCTTTGATGGACCGACGACTTACTGAAAGTTGCTAGGTGTCGTTTGATGCAGGCGGCACGCTGTGGCGTAACATGAGGGAGCCCTACGTCCAGCAGTGGATGGCGATATGCTGAAATGATGATGATGATTAGGTAATACGTCCCATGGCAGTGTTACTGAAAACTAGTGTTGCAATGCATATAGTAATTCAGCTTATACTGAGAAACATCTCGTTTTGTCAGTTCCTTTAACATTATATGTATTTTTTTAGCTTAGAATACTTATTTTTAAATGTAATGCTTGTTTATTGTGTATATGTCCACCCCCTTTCTTGCCCGTGGGTGTCAAAAGGGACGACGAAGGGGTTATAATAAGCAGTTACTATCAATGTAAGCGACGGAAGAAGGAGAAGGAAAAAGTGGGAGCTCGAAATAAAACTACTAATACGTCTGATTAACGGACATCAAAAATATTGATAAACTAATATTAATATATCAGGAAATACGATTTCCATGTGGTGATAGAGTAAGAATACAATTCACCACTCTCTTTCTTGCCTGTGGGTGTCGTAAAAGACGAATAAGAAATTAAAATATGCATACAACATCTATGCTAACAAAGAAAAACTCGAAATAAAACCCAGTACCAACCCGTCTGACCAACGCGGTAGGTATAGGATAATTTCCCTCCCACTATGAGTGAGGCTCGAACCCAACAGTGGGACGTATGATGTTTATAATGTTGCAAGCTTCTAAATTTACTTTTTTCTTCTTCCACATGTCAGAATCTTAAGGACGTGTAATTATGACGAGCCATTCAGAAAGGGGCCTCGTCTTAAGTAAACAATTATCTTAACAAATCTATTTTAATCGTAACCCGTAAATAAATACATCAGTGCATTTCGTCCCTTATTTTTTATAGACAAAAATGGCGGGCAATGCCTTTATCTTGTAATCTTATCCTATTGTGATGCTGTGTTACTTTCTATAAGATCTTGACTGCCGTTGAGTGCCTTCAAAAGTTTCCCTGTTGAAGTGTGCGCTGAATATTTTAACAAGGGTTCCGTACTGTTGATAAACATATTTAACGCCGGCCTGATTTTTCAGTTCTTCCATTTAAGTCGCGGGGGGCATTACGTAGCCGATATAGCATTGTGCCGTTAGAGCTGTGGGAGATACCATATGACCGTGAACCAGGGGCGACTTTAGCAAAATATGGTCACAAATTACTTTTCTTCGGTGTTTAGAACGTGATTCACCACATTTTAAAGCCCCTAAAGCAATAACAAATTGTTATAAAATTTTAGAAACAAACGATTTTATGCTGGCTCCATAGATAAGTGAGGGCCACATGGTGACCTCCATGGCTTTCAACGTGTTTTGTAGATTTAGTATTTACCCGTATGATTACAGAGTAAGAAAACTATTCATCATTTTGTGGGTCTTATATGCATATAACATCTATGTAAGCGAAAGAAAACTCGAAATAAAACTTTATACCGTTATAGATATTTTTATATGAATAAGCAGTTATTATTTTTGGATATTCAAATTATTTGATCATAAATTAAAATATGTAAAATAATACTGTTTATATTTATCTGATTTTGATATCTATTGTCACAGATATAGTGACACAGTATATAAATAGACATAATTATAAATATAGTGTTAGTGGTTTTTGAAAAGAATATCAAAATGTCATGTAGCGCTTTTAAATTTTATCCATTATTTTAGTGTTTTACAGTGTTATATTGAATAATTTTGCTGATATTTTACGTAATATAATGCAGATAAAATGCTGAAATGTAGTGAATATGATAGCGAATTGCGTGCATTTTCATATTCTGTCAGAAGTCCCAGAGGAATCTGTTTTGGTTATCAGCACTTAATAAACGGTAACAAATGACTAAAATACGAAGACAAAAGATGTGAACAATAAATATACATATACTCGACACTTACACCAATTGCTCATAATTGTAGATTTTTGCCATTACAAAAGAAGAAAAAGAAGAAGTGTTAACACGTGACATGACACATGTCCGACTTATAGAAGTTTTCAGACCAAAAAATATTGATGACTAGCTGACCCGACAGACGTTGTCATGTCTTAACTATGAATATTGAATTCGAATTGAATTAAAAAAAAATGTTTATTATTCTAATTCCTATATACAACATACTTATTTTTTTTTCCTTATGCGTATGAAACCAATGAATGTAATGGCTCTGACGGTGGTACCAATGGCGTCAATTGCGCTCGCGTAACACAATCCAGGACCTTAATTTAACTTAAATGCCTTGCAATATTGCCATACAACGTTCATTGACCCAATACTTACAACTTAAGTTTGTATGTCTAATTGCTGGCATTTTCAAAAGCGAAAATTCAACTCTAAATTAAAGAAAACTATTGTATTCTTCTTAATAACTAAGTATATCACTTGTTATATTAGTAACATGTATCTTAATTACCAAAACTCCATATTAAATTGACTTTTTATATTAGGCGTGATGGCTCTGAACTTACCTACCCTGATGTGCACTAAGAAATTTAGTTTTCTTACATCATTTCTGTAAGAAATAATGAATTAATTGTTTTACATGTATTTTATTAATAAAGTAACTCCAACCAAAGCATCTGTTTGAAACAATTTTCCCAATTTTCAGTTTTTTTATATCCTCTTTGACGATATTTGCAGCACGCGTTCTGTCAATTCTATGTTAAACGTCATAAGGTTACATTAAAAAAGTTTATAATGTCCAAAGCGGTTAGATTAGAAATAATTTTATATGATGGTTAAGTATTCTTAAATTTTCTAATTTTCTGGGTAATTTTCTTATTTTTCTTTCATAAGAACCTTCTCCTGACAATAACAAATACAACAAAAAAAGAATTAATGAAATTGGTCCAGCCGTTCACGCGTGATGGCGTGACCAAGGAAAACAGGGATTCATTTTTATATATAGGTATAGATAGATTGAAATTGAATCCACGTTTAGGTACTGGAAATATATTGTAACTGCATTACCATTAAGTTGTAAGCGCAGCCACTTATGGTAATAATTTCTTTATTGGCATTTCTGTCTTTAAATAAAGGAGTGCTAGGACCGGATCACACGGGTTGAGAGCCCTCAGCGCTCACCCACCAGTCCGGGTAAAGTTGTTACAGCCATCTGAGGCTAACAAATAAGTCACACACAAAAAAAAAAAAAAAAAACGGACCACACTGTTGACAGTTGTCTGTCTACAGTCGCAGGCCAGTCCGTCCGGGATCCACACTGAGCAGAAAATCGACGTCTGAGTAGTAGCAATTGGTTACTGCGCTTCGTTCAGTGAGCGAGCTGGAGGTCCAATTTTCTGAGGGTGTTTGCGTGTAGTGGGTTTTGTGATGCTTTTAGTATCGCCTAACATTATTGCACGCATTCACACTCCCTTCACTTTCACGGTAGGCAGTAGCCTAGCAAAGGTCCATGAGCGGCAGCAACACTTACCATCAGGTGTACTGTTTGCTCGTTTGCCACCGTTTTCAATAAAAAAACATAAAACATAATATATGGTAAACTAGCAACCCACCCTCGCTTTGCTTCGGTTTTAGTCGTTTTACCCGCGTAGTTACCGTTCCCGTGGGAATACCGGGATAAAATATAGCCTAGTTTACTCCCTGATATTATAGCTTTCCATTGGTGAAAGAATTTTTGAAATCGGTTCAGCTGTTGTGAAGATTACCCGGAACAAACAGACAGACAAAAATTTTAATCTGTATTTTAGGCATAGGTGTCGTGTAAATAACCGTGTGAGCATGAAAAAAGTCTATTATTTTGACATTACAAACAGACACTCCAATTTTATTTATTGGTATAGATATAATTACACGGCATCCAGATTTATTTTTTAATGTGGCGCTGTTGTCTTAAAAAGATCGAATGTGAATAAACATAGGTTCATTTCATCATCATCTCATTTTATAAACATCCTACTGCTAGACTCGAGCCTCCACTGCAATAGGAGGGAAATTGACCTTACTATACCATGCTGGTGAGACAGGTTGGTATAGGGTTTTGTTTCGAGTGTTCTTTTTCTTGCACAGATATTATATGTTTATTATACCCCTTAGTCATCTTTTACGACATCCACGGGCAAGATAGGGAATGCTGAATTATATTTTTACTCCGTCACCACACGGATAAAAAGATTAAATGTGATAGAATATATAAAAATATTTAGTTTAATGCCTAATATTTGTTTGAACATAAGAAATCATCTTGTTAGTTTAATTTTAAAACGTACAATATCCTTTCAGTCTTAAGGAACCCAAAACTGTCATTCACTTCCCGCCCAAAAAAAATGGCCACCGCTAACATGGCGGAACAATGGCGGGCGAATACAAAAGTTTAACAAAAGCGCTAAACAACCGTATAATGATCGTATTCATTGCAATACAAATAACAAACATTATTTTTAATAGCTTTTGTCGAGTTTAGCTCTTAATAAAATTGATTGTATCAAAACCATTGACAAATTTAAGTACAGTATCTACTTGAAATTTTTATAGTTTATGAATTTTTGAACTTAAGGCAATTTTCAAAATTAACATCGTATAAATAAAACTACTTTACGGATTTTATTGCGTTTGTATTTGATTTTTGATTGCCCGACGTTTCGAAAACTTCACAACATTCATGGTCACGGGCGAACTGATTATATTATTTACGATTTAATACTCGCGTAAACATCAGTCAGAAATCATTAATATCGTATTTTCAGTTCCGTGTGGTGACGGAGTACTATCTTGTCCGTGGATGTCGTAAAGGACAACTAAGGGATACAATATAACATCTATAAAAGAGCATTAAAACTCGAAATAAAACTAACCTGTCTGACCAGAATATGATAGTTTTTTTTTTATGGGTGGGCTGGTAAGCGCACACGTGGTCCATTCCGTCCGGGGCGACGAAAGGACGGCGCGCGGGCCCATAACCCACCTGTACCAACGTCGCCTTCGTCGTTGGGCCGACCACCAGTACCGAGTTCCTTGTCCTCAGTGGTCGGCCCGAAGCATGTGATAGTAAGGTTAATTTTCCCCCCTATTGTGGGGGAGGCTGACAGTGAGATGCATATGATGAGAGAGATGATGATGATGATTAATGATGTATGGTGGCAGTTACGAACATTACCAATCTGTACTTTGTGGGTGTTGTAAATGTCGACTAAGAGTTTACATCGACCTGGACCAACTTCGCTGCCTTTTTTTTTAGGTGGACTATGGTCAGATACTTCGTCCGTTCCGCCCAGGATGACGATAGGGCGGAATGCCGCTCCATAACCCACCGTATTTCTTTCCCTTCGTCATTGTGCGGACCACCGGTACCGCGGGCCAACGCCGTTCCTTAGGATGGTTGATTTCAAGCAGGCTGCAATATCTAGCATTGAAGAATATTGCATATGTACTCCAAATGATTGGGATAAGAGTACGATGATAATAATTTAATAATTAAAATGTTTCTCCGTGTTACCTTGTGGTGACGGAGTAAAAATACAATTCACCACTCCCTTTCTTACCCATGGATGTCGTAAAAGACGACTTAGGGATATAATATGCATATAACATCTATGCAAGAGAAGCAAAACTCGAAATAAAACCCTATACCAACACGTTTGACCAGCGTGGTATGGTAGGTCAATTTCCCTTCTATTATGGTGGAGGCTTGAGCCCGGCAATGGGATGTATATGAACCGAAATGATGAAAATGTTTCTCTGTACTACGAAAGGTTGACTTCAATCACCGTGCGTATTTTTGTGGATCACAACTTGACAGCTAAACGCTTCTGATATCTTTGAGAGCATATGACTTAAGGGAGATAGACATTTAATTGATTGATCGATCAATCAATAGATAATTTCTAACTGTATCTTCAGTTTTCATAGTTTATGTCGTGTAGTGAGAGAGTAGGAATACAATTCACCACTCCCTATCTTGTACGTGGATGTCGTAAAAGACGACTAAGGGATACAATATGCACATAGCATCTGTGTAAAAGAAGGAATATTCGAAATGCAACCCTATACCATCATGTCTGACCAGGTATTGTAGATCAAATTCCCTCCCATTGTGGAGGAGGCCTGAGCCGAACAGTATGACGTATGTGAACTGCCATGATAATGATGATATTCATAGTTTTAAGTTTTCACTTCTATCGGCACTCCTCTTGTTTTAAGTTTTTATACGAATGCCACGGCAATGCATCTAAAGGGTCGTGATATACACGTGTGTTCAATTATTAAAAAAAAAAATTTTAAGTACCTATAATATTTGTTAAACAAATAATACATGAACTCGGATGCACAAAAGGCGTTTCTAATGAAGAATAGGCTCGAAATGAGCAAACGTGGTGCACGGCTTTGATGTACCGTAAAAGCTCTTTTAAATTTTGGATAACATTTATATGGGACGAGATGGGAACGTGACGGGAACGATAGATACATAAAAATACTCTGTTAATTGGGACGAACGAACGAAAAATTATTAACATCATTTATCATTTTGGCTCTTATATGTCCCACTGCTGGGCTCGAGCCTCCTTCACAATAGGAGGGAAATTGACCTTAATATACCATGCTGGTCAGACAGGTTGGTGTAGAGTTTTGTTTCGATGAATTGTATTCTTACCTAACGGAACCACACGGAATATACCTACATCTGTTAAATGGAAATGATATTTAAAAATGTTGTATTTCAGAAGAATCGAGTTAGTTTATTTAAATAATATTATTTACTGAAATATAGAATAATTATTCATAGGATGAAAATTTCTAATGATGAATTGATTTTATCGTGTGGTGATGGAGTAAGAATACAACTTACCACATCATATCTTATCCGTGGGTGACGTAAAAGACGACTTAGGGATAAAATATGCATACAACATCTGTGCAAGAGAAGGAAAGCTCGAAATAAAACTCTATACCAATAGACTGGCGTGGTATAGTAAGTCAGATTCTCTGTCATAAAGGAGGGGGCCCGATCTTCCCCGAACAGTGGGACATATATGAGCCAAGAATCATCTCAGCAGAAAGCATTATATGATGACGACTTAACGACACGGTTCTGCAAAAATCTGAAACAAAAAGAAATTCTTTGAATTCGGTCGCAGCGCTATTTACGAGATTCAATTAAAAAAATATTAAATTGGTCCAATCGTTTAGGACTTCGGTCAAATACAAACGTGCAGAAGAAATATAATAATAGGTACTACCAGATTCTTGCCGAAACGGTACATTGTGCCTGTTCACTTGGGAATACGGTTATAATATAGCCTATGTTACTCGCTGATAATGTAGCTTTTCATTGGTGATAGAATTTTTAAAATCGGTTTAGTTGTTTAGGCTTGAAAGCATACGGGGAACTTATCGGGGATAAGTCCGCCACCCGCAGAGAGGCCGACCGCGCGATAGCGACGCCTCGACCATGCTGCTTTGATGCTGGTCCGTCGAAGGGGACGGTACCCGAAAGGATAATCTATCGGGTTGGCCACGAATGTGAAGGAATCGGTACCAATGGTTGACGCCATGGCGATGGCGGTAGCTTATGGGGACGTTGCCCATCCGTCGTCCCGGTCAGATTAGGCGAGGTGTGTCCAGACCTCAGCCAACCATAATAAAAGGTTTGAAAGCGTAATAAACAAATATTCGCATTTACAATATCCAGGGCCGGATTAACCCTACCAGGATCCCTAGGCAATGCAAATCTCGGGTCCATATTCCAAGGTCTATGACTAGCAGTATCACTTATCATCAGGTGTGCTGTTTTCTCTTTCGTCACCAACGGCAATAAAAAAGGGATAGTATTAAGGGAGTATACGGATTTTCAAAAAAAAAAAAATCGTTCGATGAAAGATTTTTCTTGATGGATGCTCGTAGCCCCTAGTCGGTGCAGGATCTCTAGGCCTTGTCTTGTCCGCCTTATAGATAAGCCGGCCCTGACAATATCTATACAAATAAATAAAATTTAAGTGTCTATTTGTAATGTCAAAGTAGTAGATTTTTCTCATGCTCACATAGTTATATCCACGATATCTATGCCTAAAAACCAATTTAAAAATGTTTGTTTGTCTGTTTCTTCTGATTGTGAGTAATCTTAAAACGGCTGGATCGATTTTAATAATATTTTATTACAATCTTTATAAGAAGTAACTAAGGCTATTTTTTTCTTAGAAAAACCTTATGAAATTTCGCCCAGTTCGGAACTCGAACCCGTGGTCATATCTTAGGAGATATTTGATATTGCATATTTAAAATGTGGGAGCAAAGGTTCGCTACTCTATACTAATAAATAAAATTGGAGTCTGTTTGTAATGTCAAAATAATAGGCTTTTTTCATGCTCACATGGTTATTTGGACAACACCTATGCCTAAAATAGCGATTAAAAATTTTTATCTGTCTGTTTGTTCCGGGTAATCTTCAAAACGGCTGGACCGATATCAAAAATTCTTTCACCAATGGAAAGCTATAATATCAGGGCGTAAACTAGGCTATATTTTATCCCGGTATTCCCACGGGAACGGGAATTACGCGGGTAAAACGACTATAATCGTAGCGAAGTGAGGGCGGGTTGCTAGTTTAATAATATAATAATAATAATAATTTATTTTGCTCTGAAACATGGTACAAAAGGATGTCACAAAATTTTTTATTGTTCTACATGTCCTGTCATAGTTATATAACATGCAAAATTACAGTCACTACTGATAGTATGAAAATATAAGTCATACTTTGATATAATCACTGGTTACATAATTAAAATAATAATGATAAAACTAAGTCAACACATAATAATAAATGTCACGAAAATATTGTCATAATATTAATAATTTACATTTTATATGGAAAAATTCCTGAATTCCATAAAAACGCTTTTCACTTATAAAGACAAGTAAAGTCGTCGCAATGTCGTCTCGTCCTATCCAATGGTCCCCGTTCAAATTTCTTTTCAAACATTCAGTCCAGTATTTGTACATATGGTACATTTTGTTTGAGAAGTTCTTAATCAAGAGTACCGATAACTTTAAGTATGTTATCCATTGTATAATTATTTAAAAGGAAGTTTGGTTACGTTTAGTTTTTATGACAAACCTCTTTTAGGAGTGAGGATAGAAATTCACACTAAAACTAAATGCTTGGAAGAGGCAGGTATAGATACAAAAATATCGGCAAAGTGCGAGTCGGACTCGCGCACGATGGGTTCCGTACCATTATCTATAAAAGAAAAATCAAGTTTGTTGTATGTGAGCCCCCCTTAAATATTTATTTTATTTTTAGTATTTGTTGTTATAGCGGCAATAGAAATACATCTGTGAAAATTTCAACTGTCTATCTATCTCCGTTCTTGAGATACAGCTGGTTGATAGACGGACGGACGGACGGACAGCGAAGTCTCAGTAATAGGGTCCCGTTTTTACCCTTTGGGTACGACTACGGAACCCTAAAAACGTAATGCAAGAAGAGTGTAGTTACGGAACTGACGGAGTAAGAATACAAATCACCACCCTTTTTCTTGCTCGCGCGTGTCGTTAAAGATGACTGAAGGATTACAATAAGCATATAGGTACCTTTTGTGGCCGACTACTGAAGTCAAGGAACTCTGCACTGGTGGTCGGCCCAACGACGAAGGCGACGTGCTGTTGTTGGGTGGGTTACGGGTCCGCGCGCCGCCCCTCTGTCGCCCCGGACGGAACCAGGCGGTGGGTGAGCTGACTATGGACCACCCCAAAAAAAAAAGGTCGTTGGTCCACGTAGTGAGGGGGGCTACACTGCGTCGTCCGATACGACGTGGTCGCCACTCAAGAACCTTTCTTCCCCAGCGGTTGTAGAGTGATGTAGCCTGCCCATTGCCACTTCAGCGTGCTAATTCTTCGTGCTATATCGGTTACATCCGTTCTTCTGCGGATTGCCGTATTTCGGATTCTATCTCGCAGAGAAATCCCGAGCATAGCCCGCTCCATAGCACGCTGAGCGATTTTGAGCCTTATTATGAGGCCTACATTTAGGTACCACGTTGCCGTGCCGTAAGTCATCACTGGTAACACACACTGGTCGTAGACCTGTGTTTTCAGACACTGAGGTATGTTGGACGAGAATATCCTCTTAAGTTTCCCGAACGCTGCCCAACCGAGTTGGATTCGTCGGCTGATCTCTTTCTCGAAATTGGATCTACCAAGTGCACTTCTATCGTGCCTTTTCAACACGTTATTATTAATCCCGTTCCAAAATCATCATTTTTTGGAAAAATAACATATTTTATTTAGGTACCTATACATTATGCCATATTAGTTCCTGTCGTAATCTGTTCTTTTATGTATATTTACTAGTACAAAATAATTTCGATGTTTCACATCCGCCAGGCGTCCTGAGCGACGCCTTATATTTTTTGGTTTAAGTTCATATTTTTACATAAGAAATATAGTATTGGCCTCCGTAAAAAATGTGGTCAAGAGTGGATTTATTAAAAACAACTGATTTTAAATTTATCTGTCGTCTATTAACATTATTAAATTTGTATAGGATATTTCTTCATCAAAATTCGCATCTGTTAGGCAATCACCCCCATTAAGTCTCATTGTTGGGTTCAAGCCTCCTCCACAATGGGAGGGTAATTGACCTACTATACCACACTTGTCAGAAGTGTTGGCATTTCTCCCTTTCTTCGCCGGACTATGGTGCGTTGCGCACCGTTCGATGGCGGGCCACGAGAGGGTGGCGAACTAGCCCATAGCCCGCCGGGTGCTTACTTCTTTCAAGCGCCAAGTGGTCGGGCCACCGGTGCAGATGTGTTGGCATAGGTTTTTAAACAAAGTTTGCCGCGTATAGGTAGATATTTTCGGCACATTATATCTCTTAGTCGTCTTTTACGACACCCACGGGCAAGAGTGGTGAGTTGTATTTTTACTCCGTCGCCACACGGAGGAAAACATTTAGTTCATAAAATAAGTACCTACCCTTAGAATAATAACGTATAGAACTTAGAATAATAACATATAGAAGGTAAGTCCACGCACAAAAAGTGAGGCATTTCAATTGGAGCCTAATGGAGCCTACGCCGAAACAGTCCCGTAATGTACAAGTCATTGCACTGCACGAACGTACGCAACTCTTAAAAAATAAATAGGTAATTATGACGGCTTGTGCATTCAAATGGTGTCACAACACATTTGAAAAACAAAAAAGGTTTTTAACATTACTTTTAAAAGTATTTCGACGATTTATGTTAATAAAAACAAAATTTGATTTCATAATTTGTATAGTGGTTTCCGTGTGTAATCGTCTGCCCGCCATTAGTAGTTTTAGATTCAAATTTTTAAAGTTCGAAGTACTGACACTATCCTTCTATACGTTATTATTCTAAGGTATAGAAGGATAGTGTCAATACTTCGAACTTTCAAAATTTGAATCTAAAAACAATAATGGCGCGCAGACGATTACACACGTACACACGCACACCACTATACAAATTATGAAATCAAATTTTGTTTTTATTAACATAAATCGTCGAAATACTTTTAAAAGTAATGTTAAAAACCTTTTTAAGTTTTTCAAATGTGTTGTGACACTATTTGAATGCACAAACCGTCATAATTATCAATTATTTTTTAAGAGTTGCGCACGTACATGCAGTACAATGACTTGTACATTACGGAACGGTGCCGACGTAAGCTCCATTAGGCTCCAATTGAAATGCCTCACATTTTGTGCGTGAACTTACCTTCTATACGTTATTATACTAAGTACCTACCTATCTATGGAATTCATCGTTCGTGAATCAGTAGCATCTCGCGAAAGGCTCTCGCATCGAAAGTCTAGACCCAGTAATCTTAAATTACCTAGGTAATTTTTTGCCATAAAAGATTACACGTTATCTTCATTCTTTTTATTATTTTATCCATTTTTAGCTTCAAAAGAAAGACGATAAAAATCTCCCCGCTTATTGCAGAGGTTTCATGAACTGGAAGCGGTAACATATCCAGTAAGATCCAGAAAAAAAGAAAAGCCTAACGATAGGTAGGTAGTAGGTACCTATAGGATAATTAAAAACACGTCAATGAGAAATTAACTGTTCTTTAATAGGTATGTAATGTTGATAATAGTAGGTACGTAATTGAATTATAATTAATCATGTAACAGGTCCTTATGTAGTGCCTCGGTTTCGAATTCTTTATTAAAACGTTATGATTAAAGCTTTTCAAAAGCGCAACGACCGACCCGCATCACCCCACATTTCGTTATTCTAATTTGGTCCCAGCACTAATTGACCGCGAAAGTCCTACTTTCTTACAAACATTACATCATTACACATGATTTAAATACGTCAGCTGCGCGCCATCTATTCCTCTCATTGTAGGACGCAACGAAAATATCCACTGAATTCCACTCTTCCACACAAATTGCTAACCGGTCATAGTCAAGCATCCGCCTACATAACAAACACAATTGTTTCACGAAACTGAAAAATGGCGAACCTACAGAGCAACCAATAAAAGGCGTCACCCTTCAACAGCCATCAACAACCTCATTGGTAGATTCAAATTCTTTAATTCACTTCAACCAATGGGAGAGCCGAACGGAAGTTCGAGTCAAACCAGTTCCATTTTAGCCATCATGTTGTGTGCACGCGTTTCGGATATGGTATTGTGCAGCACTTAAAATTTTTCGAATTTCGAATTGAATTCGTGTTAGTAGCGCGTGTTTTTCTGATGTGTTTTATGTGTTCGTGATTAAACAGCAGCGGTTTTGTTTGGTTTTTAGTTCAAAATCATAAATAGGTTGTGTTTCGTCACTGGTGGCGTATTATTTTTAGCATTTAGCTTGTTAAAGCTGTTGGTGTGATGCGAGACTGATCTTAATTTAGCTGTGCACACAACTGTAAGTATGGACGGACTTGCCTTCCTTATTTTTAAGCTCGCTCGACGGCATCCATGTTAGCCATTTTCAATTTTAAATAGGATGCTTCTAATTTAATCTAAACGTATCCTTAAAAATTGTTTCATTTTAATGAATATTTAGCTACATACCAGACTTCTGACTCAATTGCATTTTTTATTGTGTGACGCATTTATTCTCAAGAGATATTTTGAATTGCACAGAATGTGAGCCCATCTCTCCTACAGTTTTAACAACTACCTAAGTAACTACTAAAGTTTCTCGTGGACGTGTTGTTGAGGTAACTTAGGGACTTGGATGACTATTTATGATAATATCGACTAAGAATTTATGTCCTGTTATTCAATGTATTCCAGTTGAGGTTCTAATTCCTGGCAGAATTTTTTTTTAATCTCTCAGTGAACTTTTCGTCCTAAAAAATAAAAATGCAGTGTTCTTAAAATTCCAGTGTCTAAATACATAGTTCCAATAGCTAAAACTTTAGTAGCTAGTTGCGGAAACGAAATTTGGCTTCCATACCCTAAGTAAATAATTGCGTCTGATGTGATGACGGAGTAAGAATATAAGAGTACAATTTACCACTTAGGCTTCATCTTGCCCGTAGATGCCGTAAAGGACAACTAAGGGATATACCTAATACGCATATGTTTGTACAAGAGAAGGAAAACTTGAAATAAAACCCTATACCAACCTCTCTGACCAGCATGGTATGGTATAGTTAGGTTCTGCGGTCCATGGCGCTGTATGGTGCCCCTATCTGGTCGGAGTCCCTCACCGCCCGCAACAAGGCCCTCCTGCGTCGACCGCAGAGAGTCATGGCGGTGAGAACTATCAGGGGTTATCGTACAGTGTCTTGGACTGCGGCGACGCTACTGGCAGGCGATCCGCCTTGGCCACTTGTGGCTGAGGCGTCGGCGGAGGTCTACTAACGCCGTGCAACAGCGCGGGCCAACGGCGAGCAAGTCTCTGCAAGGAGACTGGGCAGAGCACAAGAAGTGGCCCGAAGGGAGGTTATCCGGCGGTGGAGGGAAGACCTGGAGTCCCCCGTAGCAGGGCGGGGGACTGTGGAAGCGGTTGCGCCGCATCTCCACCGCTGGCTCACATGGAAGCACGGCAATCTAACATTTAGGATGGTGCAGGTGCTTACCGGACACGGGGTCTTCGGTAAGTACCTGCATATGATTAGAAGAGAAGAGACCCCCGGATGTCATGAGTGTGGCGCGCCAACTGATGATGCGCGTCACACATTGGAGATATGCCCCGCCTGGGGGTCTCAGCGCCACGACCTGTCGGCGGTACTTGGAGCGAACCTGTCGCTGCCGACCGTTATCGCAAAGATGCTTGGCAGCGACAGGTGCTGGTCGTCGATGGCCTCATTTTGTGAGGCCGTCATATCAAGGAAGGAAGTGTCGGAGTGGGAACGCGAGGCGCTTGCGTCTGCTGACTCGCTTCGTCGCCGGCGACCCGGGAGGAGGAGGCGACAATATGCCCACCTACTCCCACCGCCCTGAACAGTAATGACAGGACGTGGCCAGACGGCCATGCGTTGGGGTGTCGGGGATTGAATGTCATCAGACGACCTCTCCGGCACCCCGTAAAAGCGCGAAAGGGGCCGCTGTGGTTTTAGTGGGTAGTCCGGCCGCGAATGTGGTCGGTGAGTCCCACACGGCCCCCCCCGTCCGTCACTGGCGGGGGACAGTGCGTAAATGCATTTCCACAGCGTGAACAAAAAAAAAATGGTATAGTTAGGTTGCTTTCCCGTCTATTGTGGAGGCTCGAGCCTTGCAGTGGGACGTATGAGCCGAGATGATGCTAGGTACTTAATATGGACGTATGTAGTTTTACGGCAATTTTGAAGAGCAGCGTAGAGTTCGTTAAGTTTCCAGGGTGAATGACAGTATCGTTGCGTGGTATTTAAGAGCTAATAGAAAAATTCTACAATTACTACCAATTAAAATATAAAGAAATAGAAAAATAATAAAATAAAAAGAATACATCACTCACCTTCGATTTGCAGACGATATCATCGTTATGGCAGAATCCATGGAGGACCTTGGCACCATGCTCAATGATCTCAGCAGGGTATCCCAACTAGTGGGTTTACGAATGAACATGGACAAGACGAAAGTCATGTTAAATGCCCATGTCATACCTGTACTGGCCCTAGTTGGCAATGCGATTCTCGAAGTTGTCGATCATTATGTTTACCTAGGACAAACAGTCCAGTTAGGTAGATCCAAATTCGAGAAAGAGATCAGCCGACGAATCCAAATCGGTTGGGCAGCGTTCGGGAAACTTAAGAGGATCTTCTCGTCCAACATACCTCAGTGTCTGAAAACACAGGTCTACGACCAGTGTGTGTTGCCAGTGATGACTTTCGGCACGGAAACGTGGTCCCTAAATATAGGCCTCATAACAAGGCTCAAAGTCGCTCAGCGTGCTATGGAACGGGCTATGCTCGAGATTTCTCTGCGAGATAGGATCCGAAATACGGAAATCCGCAGAAGAATCGGGTGTAACCGACATAGCACGAAGAATTAGCACGCTGAAGTGGCAATGAGCAGGCCACATCGCTCGACGAACCGACAACCGCTTAGGAAGAAAAGTTCTCGAGTGGCGACCAGGTATCGGACGACGCAGTGTAGGACGCCCCCCTACTAGGTGGACCGACGACCTGGTGAAAGTTGCTGGGCGTCGTTGGATGCAGGCGGCACAGGACCGCACTTTGTGGCGTAACATGAGGGAGGCCTACGTCCAGCAGTGGACGGCGATAGGCTGAAATGATGGATGATGAAAATATAAAGAATACCATATTTTGATGGAATGCATCCTGAATGAGAAGACCAGAATTAATATTCAAATTCAAATTCAAATTATTTTATTATGCATAAACCCTGAGAGGGCACTTACATATTGTCAGGTTTACAATTTCCAAAAAAAATATACTACCACCGGATCGGAACGCGACCGCTACTGAGAAGATCCGGCAAGAAACTCAGCGGGCTTGTCATTATTTTTAATTTTTTTTTTTTTTTTTCTTCTTACTAGTTATACAATTGTGTACATGTTTTGTAAGAACAAGCTCCAGTGTGATGCCCTTCGAACCGCAAGACACTTAATATAATTTAAACGATTATGGCTGGACCAGATCCCACAAGCGGCACCCGATCACGAGTTAACTACTAGAGCAGCCATCACTCCCCTCAACCACTATGGAGGGAAGGGAGAGACCCGCTCCACGCAGCTACCGCAAGTAGATCCCTATGTGAGCATGACCAACACCACAATATGTTACAAACCCTGAAAATACAAAAATTCGTTAGGTAAAACACGCTACACTTTACAATAAAAGTTAAAAGTACATTTACAAACAGTATATTTAAAATAACAAGGAAATTGCTGAATGAGGAGCTGCTCACAACCAATCTGTATTATCATCTACATAATCCGAGATTTTATAATAAGCTTTTTTACAAAGTCTATTCTTGATGGCTTTTTTAAACTTTTTCATAGGCTGGTCTCGGATATCTTTAGGTAATCTATTGTAAAAGCGTATACATTGCCCCATGAATGATTTGTTAACTTTTTGGAGACGAGTAGTGTGTACAACTAATCTGTCCTTATTACGAGTATTCATTTCATGAATGTCACAATATCTCTTAAAGTTAGCGATATTTTTTTTGACATATAGTATATTTTCGTATATATATTGTGATACAGCAGTTAGAATATTTATTTCTTTGAATTTCTCCCGAAGTGAGATTCTTGGGCCTAGATTATAAATTGCACGGACAGCCCTTTTTTGGAGAACAAAGATTCTATTAAAGTCCGCGGAGCATCCCCACAGTAATATACCGTAAGACATAAGACTATGGAAATAAGCGAAATAAACCATTCTAGCTGTTTCAGTATCTGTTAACATTCTTATTTTTTTTACTGCATAAGCCGCTGAGCTAAGCCTACTCGACAACTTTTCAATATGAGGTCCCCACTGAAGTTTAGCATCTATGGTGATACCTAAAAAGACTGTTGACTCCACAAGGTCTAGAGCCACACCATTCATTTGGACATATTTTCGGCCCTAACAAAAATTATGACATAGGCTATTGTAATTCTAGACGAGGCCGCGGGTGACGTGACCGGGGATTAGTCCGTCACCCGCCGAGAGGCCGACCGTGTGAGGAAAGATCGACGTCCTCCCTCGGGGAGGACGTCGGTTGATGGGAGGGTACCCCAATAGGGGGTATTCCGTCGGGCCGACCACTGATGTCAAGTAACCCTGCTCCGGTGGTCGGCCCAACGACGAAGGCGACGTGGTTTTCGGGTGGGTTGCAGGAGTTGCGTGCTTGGGCCCCTCTGTCGCCCCGGACGGAGTGGTGCGGAGGCGCGCCGACTGCAGCCCACTCACAAAAAAAAAAGGCTATTGTAATTCCATTCTCGCGTCGCCACTATCAAGCGAGACATTAGAATTATATAGACTAGCTATAAGATAGTATATAAGTTTAATGTAATTAGTTATAATAATTAATAAGATTTGTATTGGGCGATATAGTCGCTAAGCGACAAAGCCCTTTCCATTTCAATAAATAAAATTCAAATTCAAATTATCTTATTATGCATAAACCCTGAGAGGGCACTTACATATTGTCAGGTTTACAATTTCCAAAAAAAATATACTACCACCGGATCGGAACGCGACCTTATTTTTGATTTTTTTTTTTCTTCTTACTAGTTATACAATTGTGTACATGTTTTGTAAGAACAAGCTCCAGTGTGATGCCCTTCGAACCGCAAGACACTTAATATAATTTAAACGATTATGGCTGGACCAGATCCCACAAGCGACACCCGATCACGAGTTAACTACTAGAGCAGCCATCACTCCCCTCAACCACTATGAAGGGAAGGGAGAGACCCGCTCCACGCAGCTACCGCAAGTAGATCCCTATGTGAGCATGACCAACACCACAATATGTTACAAACGCTGAAAATACAAAAATTCATTAGGCAAAACACGCTACACTTTACAATAAAAGTTAAAAGTACATTTACAAACAGTATATTTAAAATAACAAGGAAATTGCTGAATGAGGAGCTGCTCACAACCAATCTGTATTATCATCCACATAATCCGAGATTTTATAATAAGCTTTTTTACAAAGTCTATTCTTGATGGCTTTTTTAAACTTTTTCATAGGCTGGTCTCGGATATCTTTAGGTAATCTATTGTAAAAGCGTATACATTGCCCCATGAATGATTTGTTAACTTTTTGGAGACGAGTAGTGTGTACAACTAATCTGTCCTTATTACGAGTATTCATTTCATGAATGTCACAATATCTCTTAAAGTTAGCGATATTTTTTTTGACATATAATATATTTTCGTATATATATTGTGATACAGCAGTTAGAATATTTATTTCTTTGAATTTCTCCCGAAGTGAGATTCTTGGGCCTAGATTATAAATTGCACGGACAGCCCTTTTTTGGAGAACAAAGATTCTATTAAAGTCCACGGAGCATCCCCACAGTAATATACCGTAAGACATAAGACTATGGAAATAAGCGAAATAAACCATTCTAGCTGTTTCAGTATCTGTTAACATTCTTATTTTTTTTACTGCATAAGCCGCTGAGCTAAGCCTACTCGACAACTTTTCAATATGAGGTCCCCACTGAAGTTTACATCTATGGTGATACCTAAAAAGACTGTTGACTCCACAAGGTCTAGAGCCACACCCACACCCACACAAAAAAAAAGATATAACGAAAAACTTGAATCATTATTCTGATCTTATCCCAATAACTTGAAATCGACGCAATATGTTGAGCACTTACATATTACAAAAGTTTGGACAATAGTTTTATGAGCGTCCGTCTGCCAGACACTCGCTTCAGCTCTACTTGGAAACTTAAATGTTGAATCGACCTTTGGTTTATTACAAACGGCAAACGAGCAAACAGTGCACCTGATGGTAAGTAATGCTGCCGTTCATGTACCTTTGCAATGCCGCTGCCTACCATGATGAAAGTGAAGTGTGAATGCCTGCAATGAGGATAAGTGATACTAAAGGTCACCAAAACCCACCGCACGCAAACATCCTCAGAAAGCTGGGCATCTGGCTCTCTCGCTCATCGAACGAAGCGCAGTAACAAATTGCTACTACTCGGTCGTCGATTTTCTGCTCAGTGTGGTACTACCCCGGTCGGACCGGCCCGCAGCTGTAGACAGATAACTTTCAACACTACATAAAATGGTCCACTACATAATATTGGTAATTGACCTATGTAAAATTGCTAATCGTCTTTTATGACGAGCACTGTAATGGTTGGTAGTATTCGTAGTTACTACTACACAGAAAGAACTACCTCTATTTAAATAAGTAAATACAAAATTACTTTTGCTTATTTGATAGCTCTACGCCAAAACGAGGAAGAGGAATTCGTATGTTATTTCGAAAAAGTGCTACAAAAAGGAACTGTAATAACTTTAGCCATCAAACATAGATAATATTGCATTGTATCCAAAGTTATTTTGAAATGACTTTCGGCACGGAACGTGGTCCCTAAATATAGGCCTCATAACAAGGCTCAAAGTCGCTCAGCGTGCTATGGAACGGGCTATGCTCGAGATTTCTCTTCGAGATAGGATCCGAAATACGGAAATCCGCAGAAGAACGGGTGTTATTTTCATTGTATACTTTATTTTGTACTTCAGTTCTTACCAGTGTTAGAATTAGGCCTCCCTCATGTTTTGTCATAAAGTGCCGCCCTTTGCCATGCGGCATCCAACGATGCCTACCAACCTTAACCGAGTCGTCGGTCTACCTTGGTTTTACACTGCGTACCTAATATACAAATTAATCTCTCTGTGTTTTGCATATTTCTATCACGTAAACAGTAGCAAATCTACTGCTCAGATAATTTTTTAGATGATGGTTAAGATGCCTACCTACCGTGCCAATGTCGTGGGTTTGAATCCCGCGATTCACAAATTGTTGTACTAAGTCTGGATGTAATTTGTGTCGTTAATCGACCACAATCTTGTAGGCCGAGATGCGATATTATTATTGTACTTGCCGTACGGGTAGACGCACTTTAGGGAGCTGCGCCCATGTTATCTCACTTATCTCCATTAGTGTTGCCCAAAAAAGTCTTGGTCTTGCGGTCTTGGTCTTGCGAGAAATGCGAGACCGAGGCCAAGACCAAAACCAAGACTGGCCCTGCAAGACTTAAGCAAGACCAAGACTCGGCCTGCAAGAGTCTCGCGGTCTTGCATTTAATTCAAATCACCATTTTAGTTTATATACGGCCAACTGTTGAGGTCCTGTCTTCTACATAATAGGAGGGAAATCGGCCGTGGCCGGAGAGGAATCGCCACGGGGATCGGCCGTGTTGGTACAGGGTTTCATGTCAAGTTATCCTTCTCTTGCAACGATGTTATATATTATAGCCCTTAGTCGTCTTTTACGACACTTGCGGCTAAAATAGGGGGTGATGAATTGTATTCTTACTCCGCCACTACACGACAAGTCAAATCAGTCTTGAGATATCCATCTATTGGCCAATCGATTCCCAATGTTGGTATTGGCTTTTCAGAATTACTCTTCGGAAAAGCTTAAGGAAAAAAATAGCGTAATCATGACCCTGTGAGTTAGTCTTGATAAGTTTCACACGAGAGTGCTCTTGCCCATTATACATATTTATATATCCGTTTATTCATTAGCCCAACGACGTTGGACCACTGTTGAACATAGAAATATACCTAATATTAATCTACATAAATAACACCCACACTTGCTAAAAGATGCGTAGATCGGTATGCGTACATAATGATCGCAATGTAATAATTTTCCGTGTAGGGACAGAGTACGAATACAATTCGCCACTCTCTTACCCGTGGATGTCGTATTAAATCGGACCGAGGCAATGGTGTTAGGAACACATGAAAAAAATTGAAATAAAAATATCGATTCGTTAATGAAGTGAGAGACATGTAAGTTTTTAATTTTTTCATCGCTTTTTCGTCTAAATCTGATTGAAATGTTTTATACATTTCAGTCAATGATACTTAATCTGCAACATATTCGTATTTTGTTAAATGTTCATTAGACATTGAATTACGATTACATTCGCATAAGCAAGACAAACTTCGCTTTAACATAAATCAGCTGATCGCCCGACGACCGTTGACGAGTCGCCTTTGTACCTACGTAACCATTAAACGGTTCGCGCAAATTTAATACCTATTTATACTGTCGAAGCTTTACATGCCTACATATATCCTATCTGTACATGCCTAGATAATGCGTAAAATTTAAGCCATAAACTTTTAGTTACACATTTTTGTAATCACTATAACTTTTATGTTATATTGTTTTTGTGTAATATACATTCTAATTATGATCTATGACCGTTGAACTACAACATACTCGAACAGTTGCTCCATAACCTGATACATCCTGTGTATATAACATATGTGCAAGAGAAGTGAAACCAGAAATAAAACCCTATATCAATATGTCTGACCAGCGTGGTATAGTAGATCAATTTTCCTCTTACTGGAAGGAAGCTTAAGCCCAGCAGTGGTACTTTTATGAGCTGTGACGATGACGACGAATATCATACATTTGGTGACCCACTTCATAGGTATATTACCTATTAAAAACTATTATTATCTTATTAAAACTATTATTGCATAGTGGGATTTTTCATTGGAATGATAAATGGCTGTTACGTTATTCCAACTGCAAGACTTGCGAGACTCTTGCTGCAATACCAAGACCAAGACTCGAGTGCGCAATACCAAGACGAGACCAGGTGTGCTGTTGCAAGACTAAGACCAAGACTGGCCCAAGTCTCGTCTTGGTCTTGCATTTGGGCAACACTAATCTTCATAATATGGTACTGTTTTTTTTCTTTTTTTTTTAGGTGGGTCGCGGTCGTCGCACTCCTCGCACCACTCCGTCCGGGGCGACAGAGGGGCGTAAGCACGCACACCCGCAACCCACGCGAACACCACATCGCCTTCGTCGTTGGGCCGACCACCGGAGCAGAATTACTTGTCATCAGTGGTCGGCCGTCGGGCCCGCCGGAACCCCACTAGGGGGCATTCCGTCGGGAATACCCCCTAGTGGAGTACCCTCCCATCGACCGACGCCCCCCCCTCGGGGAGGACGTCGGTCTTTCCTCACGCGGTCGGCCTCTCGGCGGGTGATGGTCTGATTCCCCGGTCACGTCACCCGCGGCTTCGGATAGGGCGGCATGAGGCGCAGGTAATCGCGCCTACGCCGCCCCAGTCGCCGGCGTGTCGCTTCGTCGAGGCTGCGTTTCTCGCGCGCGCTACCCACCGCCTCGATTTTCGTGAAATTATGCGATCGGGAAATTTGGTTTGCAATAAATTGATCATTTCATTGGATGTGTGACATGTGGCACCGTCCTGTTGAAACCACATGTCAGTGATATCCACGTCATCAATAATTCGAATTCGAAAATCAACTGTTATGTGGCCAGCCAGATCGTATGATTTAACACCACTGGATTATTTTTCGTGGGGCTATGTTAAGGACAGTGTCCATACGGAGCCAATCGAATCGATTGCAGCCTTATAACTCAAAATCTGTGATGTGATTAAGGAAATAGACCCGCCATTTTGCCAAAAAGTGATTAAAAACTTTGATGAAAGAATCGACATCTCTCAGCGTGGTCGTGGTGGACATTTACCAGATATCATTTTTCATTCATAATTGTCGAACTTTTCTCTTCGTAATTCAATAAAAATTTGAATCATCTTCATCTATATTTCTTGTTTTATTTTGCTTTAGAAAACAAAGTTCTTGTTGAAAACCCTTTATTTCTTGCCTTCTCTTGCATAGATATTATGTGTGATTTATATCCCTTAGTCTTATTTTATTACACTCACGAGCAAGAGAGGGGTGGACTGTGATAATAACTTTAATTCTAAGAACACTTTATGCAGTACCAACATGTCTGACCGGCATGGTATAGTAGATTAAATTCCCTTCCATTGTGTTGGAGGCTCGGGTCCAGCAATGAAACTTATTTGAGCTGTGATGGATGGATAACGTATTCCACTCTAGTCTGTCTCTTTAATACGTATATTAAGGGTTCTTCGTTTAAGATCGAATTAAGTAATACAATTCAACGGGTGTTCGTTTCAGTCATATACGTCCCAATGCTGGGCTCGAGCCTCCTCCACAATGGGAGGAAAATTGACCTTACTATAGCATGCTAGTCAGATAGGTTGGTATAGAGTTTTACTTCGAGTTTTCCTTCTTTTGTATAGACGTTTTATCCCGTCGTCTTTTACGACATCAACGGGCAAGATAGAGAGTGGTGAATTGTATTCTTACTCTGCCACCACTTAATGTATTTTTAATCCCTTACTCGTCTTTTACGACACCCACGGACGGTGAATTATATTCTTACTATGTCACAATACGAAAAATGAATATGATACGTAGGAATTTGAAAACGTAAACATATAATTATTATTCTGTCAAATCAGGTATTTGGCGGGCTAATATTAAACATCGTCTAGCATTTTTATCATGACTCATGTCACGATTTCACCTTATTTATTTTAATACTTACATATTATTAAAATAACTAATGAGCGATTAAAAAGAAAATACCAACATGTTTTTATAATGAAACTATTTTTAATTTGCATCCAGTCCATAAGGTGACGGAGTAAGAATACAATTCACCACAACCAAAACTCTTTCTTGTCCGTGGTTGTCGCAAAAAAATGGCTAAGGGATATAATTTGCTTGTAACATTTATGCAAAAGAAGGTAAACTCGAAACAAAACCATAAGTTAACATGTCTAGGCGAGGGTACCCGAAAGGGCATTCCGTCCGGCCGACCACTGAGGACAAGCAACTTGGCACTGGTGGTCGGGCCACCTACGAAGGCGACGTGGGTACGGGTTATGGGCCCGCGCGCCGTCCTTTCGTCGCCCCGGACGGAATGAACAGCGTGTGCGCTTACCATAGCACACCCATAATAAAAGCCAACGCGTCTGACTAGCGTGGTATAGTAGGTTAATTTCCCTCCCATAATGTGGAGGAGGCTTGAGCCCAACCATGGTACATATAGGGGTTGAGATGATGACGATGAATACATATTTAAATAAAACAAAAACAGCATAAAAGCAACACTATGATAAAAATATATTTAGTACTAGCAATCTGCCCTCGCTTCGCTTCGGTTTTAGTCGTTTTACCCGCGTAGTTCCCGTTCCTGTGGGAATACCGGGATAAAATATAGCCTAGTTTACGCGCTGATATTATAGCTTTCCATTGGTGAAAGAATTTTTGAAATCGGTCCAGCCGTTTTGAAGATTACCCGAAACAAACAGACAGACAGACAAAAATTTTTTAATCTGTATTTTAGGCATAGGTGTCGTGCAAATAACCGTGTGAGCATGGAAAAAAGCCTATTATTTTGACATTACAAACAGACACTCCAATTTTATTTATTGGTATAGATTCTAACTATAGTATTCTTACTTCGTCACCACACGGAGCTCAAGGACGTATATGAGCTGAAATTTTTAAGATAAAAAAATGATTGAAAACCGCGTTCTTAAACACAAAAAATTTAAGAGATAAGTAAGCAATCTTTTAATAAACTTTGTATCGCCAAAAAAAAAAATAACATGTCACTTTTGTAACCCAAAAATATATCACAACTTTTTTTAAAACGTTCTAAAACAGGCAAGATTGGTAAGATACAAATCTTATACAAAAAACACACATACGTGGACTTTTATTAGGCTATTAATTAAAATTTTCAATAATATTATCCTTTAAACATATGTTACGTATGTTTTTTCAAGTTTATTATGTTCTGTAGGCAGTAACTTGTAATGTAATATTGCTATACCCACTACCATTAATTAACCCCCTGAGGTTTTTGAACGTAAAAGTAAAATTTTATGAGCACAGATAAAATCTTAAGTCGATTGAGTTAGGCCTATTTGACGTTGTAGCCAAGTTTTAAAAAAATTGATAGTTTTGTCAAATGGTTATAAAATTTTTTAAAGCGTTTTAATAAGTATTTAAATGTTGGATTAAGTTTTAATTAATTTAAATATTAGATATTATTAATATAACATTATCGATCTATACGAAAAATGATTTTAATGTTGAATGTTGGATTAGTGGTCCTAATAAAATTACCATCATTCAGCCGATCGCCAGCAACTGCTGAACGTAGACCTCTCCATGTTTCACCACAGAGTGTAACATCCAGCAAATTACACCAGACCGTTGGTTCACCTAGTGGGTGGGCGCCTGCACTGTGTCGTCCGACACGTGGTCGCCACCAGTGGCGGCTGTACCTTAAGTGCGCTCGTGCACTGAACCACCAAATTAAAAGATTTAAAAATTACAAAATGTTACTTCATCTTTATTTTTAAATTACCATAGTAATATTTATAAAACTACTTTTACGGATTATATCGCGTTTGTATTTGATTTATGATTGCCCGACATTTCGAACACTTTGCAGCATTCATGGTCACGTGCGGACTAAGGTGTCTCACGTCCAACAAGTAATCGTTATTACAGACATTTATAATTATCTACCCGATACAGAAAAATTTTCTGTATTGGGTAAGCAGGTAAAGTGCACCACCACTTCGATGACCCACCAGCCGCCACTGGTCGCCACCCAAGAATCTTTCTTGCCCAGCGGTTTTCGTTTTGTTGAGTGATGTGGCCTGCCCATTGCTACTTCAGCGTGCTATTTCTTCGTGCTATGTCGATTACACGGGTTCTTCTTTAGATAACAGATCATTTGTATGGACTTGAGGATATTCGTGCTAGGCCCAATGATTTTTTTTTTTAATTTTTAAGCCAACCCACGCTACGAAAATAATACTTGTATCGCTGGGGACTTTCAAAACATAATTAACGGGCAAAAATTACAAGTAAATTCGAAACAAGAATTTGTAAATTGCACAAAATATTGTCCTTTGTTGGCATCAAATCGGCGGCAATTGGCACGGTAGGTGGACATTTTATCAACTACTGTCAATCACAAATTTTATGCAATACCTAAAGAAATACAAAGGACATAATAAAGATATTTTGTGATAAATATAATTTAGGTATCTTACCTTAGGCGTACATGGAATCTAGGAATCGCTAGAGAAAAGAGATGTAAGTTTTCTACGACGATCTGAGCCAATTGCACTTACTGTTTATGCCATCAACCGTTTAGTTCCCAAAATGATTCACACCAGGCAGACGGCCGATATTAAAACTTAGCTAATACCACAAATTTCATTACAGAGATTGCTACCATTACAAGTGTCATGGATTCGATTCCCATGCCGGACAATACTTTATGAGATTCACAAATTGTTGCTCCAAGTGTGGTTGTAGTTTGTGTCCGTTAACTGTATGTTATAGTCCCCGAAATATAAAGATTATTTGCTTTTTTTTTGTTTTTTGGGGTGGGCTGCGGTCGGCGCGCTCCTCGCACCACTCCGTCCGGGGCGACAGAGGGGCGTAAGCACGCAACACCCGCAAACCACCCGAACACCACGTCGCCTTCGTCGTTGGGCCGACCACCGGAGCAGGGTTACTTGTCATCAGTGGTCGGCCCGACGGAATACCCCCTACTTGCGGTACCCTCCCATCGATCGGGGGAGACGTCGGTCGAAATAAAACCCTATACCAACATATCTGACCAGCATGGTGTAGTAGGCCAAATTCCCTCCCATTGAAGAGAAGGCCTGAGCCCCACAGTGGGACGTGTGTGGGCTGCAATGATGATACTGAGAAAAAAAAGAATAAAAGTTCTTCATCCAGTGATCCAATGCTCCGTTGAAGAAGCTGGAAGAAATCTATATGATTTCGACTAAATAAAAATAAAAAAAAAAGAATTGAGTGATAATTAAAACAAAGAGATATTGCGTTATTTAAAACCCAAAAATTTAACGAACGGAAACGAACCAGTCACTGTAAATAATAGATGGAAAATCTCCAACATATAATCCTAAACGATCTAAATAATCGTTTAATTAATTCAAAAAATGTTATCATAACGATTATCGATAAAGGTAGATTTGTATCAGCACTAAACTCACAAGCGAATAATTGGTATATCGAAATATCAAATCACTAAATAGTGGTGTGATTTGTACAGCCATCGTGGTGTGGTAAAATATCGATAAATCTTGAGTTTTACAGCTGGTGTTGTGCGATAAGGATCGCGCGCCACGTGGGGTAATGCTTCGCTTAGTGATGGGATTATATCGATAGTAATTATGAACGTTAAATAATGCCTAGTGGTGCTAACATCTCGATAATGCTAATTAGGAAATATATTTCATAAGGAATGTCGCTAGGATATTATATTTCTTATAATCGTTATTTTTTTTATTAAAAAAGGTATATTTAATGTCATTAATTAATTTGAAAATAACGTTCCACGGTTCTGATTTTGAAACTCATTAGCGGTTTATTTTTTACTATTAAATGTCACTATTTTTTTACTGGCTACGGTATGGTCGCCATACGTCCAGAGCAGCCGGGGTGGACTAATATTTATATTTATAAATCAATTTTCCGTTCGTGTGTTTGTAATTGGAACTCATTCTAAACGACTGGAGCTATTTTGATTTTTTTTGCAACTGCCGATGGATATGAGAATGTTTAGATTAACAGTTGTAATTGGAACAGATTAACAGGTGGTGCTGCGATCGATTTTAAGGAGAATTCCTTTAACTATTTTTTAGATTTGAACAGAACAACCTCTGTTGGGTCAGCTAGTATTGTTATATATTTCTGATATTATACAAGGTCCTAATGGGGACAGGTATATGATTCCAGTCTATCTGCGGCGACGTCCTAAGAATTCAATATATCACTATTTGTCTTCTTGCCAATGAAGTTATAAAAATCGAATAATCTCCAGGGAAGTAGGCAACAGCGTCCACCTGAGACCTCCATTGTGGAAAGGCCTATATCCAACAGTTGACATTGAAAGGCTGTTGAAGTCCATCTATAGATTACCAAGACCTGCTGACCATGAGTTAGTCGATATTTTTCGACATGAATTGAGGTTTTCTTGGGGCAGCGGAACAGTACACCTGATGGTAAGTGTTGCTGCCGCTCATGGACCTTTGCAAGACCGCTGCCTACCATGAAGAAAGTGAAGGGAGTGTGAATGCGTGCAATAAAGCTCGGTGATACTAAAGGCATCACTAAAACCCACCACACACAAACACCCTCAAAAAGTTAGGCTAACGGCTCTCTCGCTCACAGAACGAAGCGCAGTGCAGTAACAAATTGCTACTACTCGGATGTCGATTTTCTGCGAGTGCGCTACTATCCCGGATGGACCGGCCCGCGGCTGTAGACAACTGTCGACAGTGTGGCTTGTTCTAGCCCTAACCAGTCAAGGTTCATATCTAGAAGTGGGACATTTATTAGATTAAAAGCAAAATTACGATACATTCACCCTAAACGCACATAAGGAGTGAATTGGGTTGAATTTTTTGGTTTCGCTAATAAAATTACATGATTGCGAGTGCTTAAACATATCATCATCGTCTCAGCTCATGTGCTATCCACAATTGTGTTCGAACTTCCTCTATTCACCTACTGTACCACACTGCTCAAGTATTCTGGGTTGGTATAGAGCTTTATTTTGAGGTTTTCTTCTCGATTTTTATGCGAATTACAATTTTTATGATTTATTATTTATATGATTATTATGAATTATGCGAATTTACTTAAGTCATCGTTTACGCTACCCACGGGCAAGATAAAGGATTGTAAATTGTATTCTTGCTCCTTCACCACAGAAAATATACATCGTCATAATTTCAGCTCATATACGTCCCGTCCCCCTGTTGGGCTCGAGTCTTCTCCACAATATAATGCAAATTGACCTTACTATACCGTGCTGATCAGACAGGTTGATATAAGGTTTTATTTCGAGGTTTCCTTCTCTTGCATAGATGTTATATGCGTATTTTATCCCTTAGTTGTTTTTTACAACACCCACGGGTAGACAGGGAATGGTGAATTGTATTCTTACTCCGTCACCACACGAAATATACAGAAATGTACCAAATTTGTATCCGTTAATTTCGTTTTTATAAAATTCCACGCGACACTATAAGTTATTTCTTAATGCAGGATGATTTATTTATAAAAAAAATTACTCAAATATAATTTCGATATTTTTGATAATAGTCACTTTCGTCTGGATATAAAATAAATATTCGCAAGTATGTTCGGCTGTCCGAGTTGACAAATAGTATAATTTGGATGTTAGCCAAATTCTTAATACAAAAGACGAGTTTTCTTCAATGGTTATAAAATTGTTTTCGAAGTCTCAAATTGTCATGCCGTGGCGCTTTGGTTACGAACTGACCTGATTACGTTTATTTTTGGTTTTCTACGTAAATTGTTTATTTTGAGCAAGGGCTGGGATGAGCTCAGAACTTAAATGAGACGTCGATTAATTTTAATATCTTAATTCTGTATGACTGAGCTTTTTTTATTTTATTTTTAACTATACATTAGTACTTATAGTTAAAAATATCATCATCATCATTTCAGCTCATATACGTCCACTGTTTGGCTCGAACCTCCTCCACAATGGGAGGGAAATTGACCTACTTTACCCAGCGGGTCCGATGGTTTGGTGTAGGATTTTATTTCAAATTTTCCTTCTCTTGCATAGATGTTGTATGCATATTTAATCCCTTACATAGAAGGAAGATTTATAATAACTCTAGACGAGTTAGTATAGAATTTAGAGTTTAATCTGATATACGTAATAGGCAATTTTTCCTCTCACTGTGAAGGAGGCTTCAGCCCAGCAATGGGACATATATCATCATCATCTCAGCTCGTATTGGTATACGAGCTGAGCCCACTGCTAAGCTCGAGCCCCTTCACAATAGGATTGCACACCATTTACATCCACCCTCTAGATTCTGTTACACAAATATGAAGTTAAAAGCCCGTGAGTCTTATTCCTGATACCTTAGTGAGGTAATTCTTGATGAGGGTTTCTTGATGTACACAATCAAACGATCTCTCCCAGGCTGCAAAGATATTTTTTAATAATTCTACGTCCGCATCAGTAGTAGAGTAATTCTTGGTAAAACCAAACAGATGTGCAAGATGCCATGTTTATTAAAATGGCTCAGCATTTGGTACTTACATATCATTTTATCAAAAACTTTACTAAGTGTATGTAGTATGGAAATAGGTCGAAAATTATTAAGATCTGCCTTACTACCCGCAAGATAGGGGTTATGAATTTTATTATTACTCCATCATCACGCGTAACACGTTTGCTATCAGTTTTTCTGTACTGTCTCCTACAATAAATGAAAGAAATCTACCTAGAATAGCTTTTAGTAATTAAATCTGATTAACGTATTCTTTTTTTTTATTATTATAATTTTGTGTTATTAGTTTTAGTAATAATTCCTATTTGTATTGCTTCATTTCAATGCTTAACTGAATTTGTTTTATTTAATTTGTATGCCCTAGAGGCAAAACATAGTGAAACGACTATTAATATAAGACCACTTATGTACCTATGTTTAACAAATAAATTATTCTATTCTATTCTTTTTTTTTAAACTCCAATAGTTTATCTTACAATTTCATTCGGTATAAGTCCAAGACTGTAAAAAATATTTCACGATACCGTACTGAAGTCTAAATTTAAGTAAGTCTCATTCATTAAAATTATATAGGTATATGATCCAACAAACAAATCCAGACCATTTTTGAAAACACCTGAATACACAAAATTGCATTACGATCGGTTTAGTAGGAGTTCAGTCACACGCGTACAGAAGAATTACACATATAAAAAGATATATCAGCGTATCCTTTTAGAATCTGATTAAATCATATTTGACTGCACAGGTGGCCCAGTAGTTAAGATAACGATCTACCATGCCTAGGATTACAGGTTCGAATCCCAGGCACGCAAGTACAATGCTTTGTGCGATCCACATATTTTTTCGGAGTCTATTAAGTTTTAATGACATGTCTGACTGTGATCGATTTTAATACTGAAACAATTTTCACTCTCATCTATCTAACTTGTAAATCGTTAAATGTCGCCATTGCAATATTCACTGACAAGACTAATAGGTAAATGTCAGATGTGACACAATTCACTTTGACAACTCGTAAAAAAGAAAAAATCGTACCATCGACAATAAACGCACATCACTGTTAACTCGTCAACTACATATATCAACACGGGCCTCCCTTGAGATCGTGTCGATGATAAAAATTACTTAAACACCAAACATTTAACATCGTGCCCCCAGCGACCCTTTTCCGTCCTTGTCGCACGTATTAAAACCGTATAATACAGAAAGAAACAGCAGTATACATAACCTTTGTTTTTAAATGTATGTTAAGGCTTTGTAACAAAAATTTTGGATTGTTTTAAAGAATTCATGAAGTAAATCTTGTGTTGTCTTGTCAGTGAATCTACTGTAATTCTTCAAAGTGCGTGATGGTATTTTTTGGATAATAAAAATATGGAAAATTGATGGTGGGTTCATGTGAGATTTTTGTATTTGATGCCGTTTAGAAATTGATTTAATGTGGTCTGACTAGGGACTTATTTTGGTTTATGATGGGTCGACTTGTACATATTTTATCTATAAATATGAGAAATCAATCTCTTATTGTTTTATTTTTTATTTATTCTCTGAAAGTATTTTACTTCATAGGTTTTTACATCTGATTTAATAGGTGGTAAGCCTATTATCATTCATCATTTCGGCTCATATATGTCCCACTATTAGGCTTGAGGCTCCTCCACAATAGGAGGGCAATTGACCTTACTATACCAGTGCTTGTCAGATAGGGTTTTATGTAGAGTTTTCCTTCTCTTGCATAGATGTTATATGCGTATGTCGTCCCTTTGTCGTCCTTTACGACATCCATGTGGTGAATTGTATTCTTACTCCGTCGCCACAGAGCATATTGTAATTTAAAGAGCAAAATTTCAAACTTTGTTTTGTGCAACCCAGTCACAAATTGCAAAATAGTATTTAGGTTTTTTTTGCATATTTTCTGGTAAAATAATCCCTAAAATCTAAAGTTGCGCTGACTGATATAACCAGAATTGCTTTAGATCCTATTACGCGATACTAAAAATATTATATCTACTTATATAATTTACCATTTGAGGTTAAATGCATGAGACAACAAATATTTGGTTGAATTAAAACGGTCGTACATCTCATCGAAAGAGACGACCAAGAACTTAATATCTGGGCCTTGTTCATCTGATGCAACGTGGTCAACAATCATCTTCCTAAGGAGGGTTGCTGTCAGGGAGGCTGGTCATAAAACTACTACAAAAACTTGTAATATGTATGATGGAAGAAGACTTCAAGTCGACATAATATGTTATGTCGACTTGAAGTAATAGTGACGATGTTGTTGATAATGATAATGATGGTAACATCAGCTTGTTGAAGTTTACTGTAGGGTAGGGTATAGGTCTGGTCGGTCTAACGACGAAGGCGACGTGCCACGGGTGGGTCATGGGGCTACGCGGCGCCCCTCTGTCGACCCGGACGGAGCTGGGCAGCGAGCGAGCTGACCATGGCCCACCCCCAAAAAAAGTATGAAAGGTTTTCGGAAGCGGGTGCCTTAATCGTCACGAAGCGGGTTGGTTTTCAAGAAAAGAATTGCTGTCCATTCTCTGGTTGATGCCTCAACCGGAGTTAGGAATTTCACGGAAATGTAAACTATGGTAATATATTTTTAACTGATTGCCCCAAGAACTAGAACACCCATCCTGGCACAAATGACATGATGTTTGCCTAAATAACTGCTTTTATTAACATTCATATTCTGTTGTTACAGGTAAATGCTGTGCAGGCATTAAAAGTACAATGAAAAAGAAGAGAAAACCTATATCGTTTTGAATATTCATAATAGAATATATATTGAAGCATTTAAATAATTAAATCGTCATAAAAGACTTTCGCCAGATAGAGACTGGGCTTAGAAAACAAAAAGTCGATTCTGTGAACAGTTTATTCCATAGACAAACTTTCAACTACTTTTAAAATCGGAACACTAACTGTCATTTGGTGATTGATTTTTTAAACGTATTTTGGGACAGCCGCTTGTTTATTTTAATTTTAAAGAGTACTTTCGAAACAGTAAATAAGTATTTGAATACGTGTAGACGATCTCTTCAGTGATAATTTAAAATAAGAGTAAAGCGCGCGGAATTTGTCAGTTCTTTTTTAAATTAGATCAAAAAAAAACGCGCCAATTCGACTGGTGGAGTTTTTAAAATACTAATTCACATTTACGCGGTGAGATTCAATTATTTTGTGGAGTGATTTGTGTGAAATTGTGTCAAAGTGGCTGGGGACGAGCATTTGGACATGTTGGGGGGCCCCGAATGGGGGCAACGGGAGTCCAGCCCCCCTAGAGACGCTCCCCTGCCGAGCTTTGGCTTCACACAGGAGCAAGTGGCGTGCGTTTGTGAGGTTAGTTATGTTTTATTACTTTTTTATTACTGATAATTTATTGTCACTAATTTTGTGTTAATAAAGTGGTCTGTAACGGAGATATAGTTTATTAAATTTAGAGAAAATATGGGGTTTTAGCGCGAATGTCAAAATTTCATGTGGTGCTCTTATATTTTATTCATTATTTTAGTGTTTTACAGTGTTATATTGAATAATTTTACTGCTATTTTATGTAATATAATTCAGAGAAAGTTCTGTAGTGTAGTTAATATACATGCATTTTCATGCTCTTCCAAAATATCCAATGATATCATTTGAGATTTGGTTGTCAGCACCAAATATGTTTCCGTGACTTAATTTACTGACGGACTATTGTTGTGAATTGTTAAACTAACAATGTATGTGACTGAAGGACTTTGTATCCATCGTTATGAATAAATTTTAACGACAACGTTATTAAATTTATTGGTTGATATTAATTTTACTAAATATTTACATGGGCGTACAGAGATTTATGATGCTACAGGAAACTCTTCTGTTATCTGGAATGTTTACTCGGTTGTCTTCATGATAACAGGTCTCATCTTCAACCAGTGGCGTAACTATACCGTTCAAAGCTCAAAGATCCATCCGACCCCCCAGTATTTACGTCGAGAGTTAGGATTCTCCTTTGACCAAGAGCTCCTTCCGGCTACGCCAATGTAGGATTTTATTTCGAGTTTAACTTTTCTTGCTTAGATGTTTGCATATTATGTTTCTTAGTCGTCGTTTACGAGATTCAAGGACAATATAGAGGTTGTGTGGTGGTTGTGAACTGTATTCTTACTCTGTCACTAAGTAAGCCAAAATCCTTGAAGTATTTAAATTAACAACTTGCACACTGTCCCAATGCGTTTAGTGGTTTTATAACTAGCAGAGAAATCCCGAACATAGCGTGCTGATCGATTCTGAGTTTAGTTATGCTTACATTTAGGGACCACGTTTCCGTGCCATAAGTCACACTTAATTTTTACACAATAATCTATATCTACGTTGACAAAATATATATTGATAAAATATATCTACTTTGATGAGATCACCTCAAACTGCGAAATGCGCAGACAAACGGAGGAACTAAAATTGTGAGATGCCTATGAACGCGGTAAAATGACACTTCGTCTTTCTCATCTCATGCATTCAGCATTTGCTAGCACAGCGCGAGAATTCACGAAGTTTTCAGTTTCGATTTCGACCGTAGTTTCGGCTCGATTATTAGCCGAAACCGATACTAAGCCGAAACTTAAAGCAGAAATTTCGGTCGGCCACTACTAGCTTTATGTTCATCTCAGCCTATAAAGTCCCATTGTTGGGTTCAGGACTTCTCCAAAATATAAGGGAATTTGAACTATTATACCACCATGTAGGCCTTATAACAAGGCTCAAAGTCGCTCAGCGGGCTATGCTCGGGATTTCTATGCGAGATAGAATCCGAAATACGGAAATCCGCAGAAAAACGGGTGTAACCGACATAGCACGAAGAATTAGCACGTTGAAGTGACAATTGGCAGGCCACATCGCTCGACGAACCGACAACAGCTGGGGAGAAAAGGTTCTCGAGTGGCGATCACGTATCGAACGACGCAGTGTAGGACGCCCCCCCCCACTAGGTGGGCCTGGTGAAAGTTGCTGGGCGTCGTTGGATGCAGGCGGCACAGGACCACACTTTTTGGCGTAACATGATGGAGGCCTACGTCCAGCATTGAACGGCGATAGGCTGAAATGATGAATACCACGCAGGTTAGACGTATTGATATAGGGTTTTATATCGAGCTTTTTTTTTGTTGCATCGATGTTATCAGCATATATCCCTTAATCGTGTTTTACAACACCCAATGACAAGAGTGGGGATGGTTAATCGTATCCTTACTCCGTAACCACACGGGATAATTCTGTTTGATGGCGAAAACATCCGGTTATAAAATGCGATATTGTAAACAGTACAACAAAATATGAGTTCACTCCCTCGAGCGTACTCAATCTTGTTCAACTGTCATAACAAACCATTAATTATTTCGTTGTAAACGTCGTTGCATTTATTTACTGCACGACTCTTAACGCGACGCGTTGAGGTAGTGCTCTAGCGTAGACGGAACAAGAATACAATTCACCCCCTCCTTTCTTGCCCTTGGAACGCTCAAGAGATCATCATCAGCTCATATATGATATATTTCTCATATATTTCCCACTGTTGGGCTCGAGCCTCCTCCACAATAGGAGGAGAACATATTTGTAATATGCTATTTCGAGTCGTGGCTCCTACGACTTATAATATTTAGAATAAGCAATTACGTGGCTATGTAAAAAATCGGTTGTCTGTAAAGTCGGTTTACTGATGATAGTTGAACGTGACAACGTCATAAGAAAATACTGATGGAATGGTTTCATTTTTCAAAAGAAAATTTTAATTTTATTTATTTGATAGATATTTTGTATGGATCAAGCCTTAAATGGAACGCCTCAGAGCGAGGTAACGCCGCATACGTCATGTGTTTTCGTGTGTGCAGCCGGCTCCATCGAATTATAAGACGTTGTCACGTCAAAAACATTTAAAAAACTTTCAAACTATTTACATCACGTGTATTTAAAATAAACGTTAAATTTGCGAACACAAGCGAAAAGTTTAATGAAAACAAATCGAGTGTAACTACATTGTACGTTTTGTGAAGTAAGCATTCTTAGAACACAGTTTTAAGTAGGTCCAACTATAGTTGGTAGTAAGCGTTTTTGATTTGCGTGGAAGCAATTCTTCTGACTTACTTTTGTCGTATAGGAGCCATTATAGTTTGCAAATTTAATTGACTTTGGACCCACTTTTATATTTTAAATTATCGCTGAACGATTGAAATTCACCAAAATTGAATAAGTTAATTGCTTTGGAGTTGGTCGTTTGTTGCTTTAACATGTCATCCTCATGTCGGCTCATATACGGCCCACTGCTGGGCTCGAGCGTCCTCCACAATAGGAGGAAAATTGACTTGGGCAGACGTGTTGCTATATGGTTTTATTTCCTAGCCGAGGCCGCGGGTGACGTGACCGGGAAATTAGTCCGTCACCCGCCGAGAGGTCGACCGCGTGAGGAAAGACCGACGTCCTCCCCGAGGGGGAGACGTCGGTCGTTGGGAGGGCACCCCACAAGGGGGTATTCCGTCGGGCCGAACACTGACGACAAGTAACCCTGCTCCAGTGGTCGGTCCAACGACGAAGGCGACGTGGTGTTCGGGGGGGTTACGGGTGTGCGTGCTTATGGCCTCTGTCGCCCCGGACGGAGTGGTGCGAGGAGTGCGCCAACCGAGATCCACAGCAAAAAAAATTGGATTTTATTTCGAGTTTTCTTTCTCTTGCATAGATGTTATATGCATATTGTATCTTTTAGTTGTCTTTTACGACACTCACAAGCAGGAGAGGGGGTGGTGAATTGTATTCTTACTCCGTCACCACATGGACAATGTGCTTATGATATCATAAAGGGAATGCAGTCTTGTCACCTGAAGTGACTTGAAATTCAAAACGTTAATTGTAATTTGTTTAATTCTCTAACATTTGGTGCACATTTAAATGTATCTCTCAATATTACGTCTCCATTTTGTATGCAACTGAAATCGCTGAACAAATGTAATTAATTCAAATTCATACAAAGTTTTTGTTTCACGTATACAGGGACATGTAGAAATAGCTTTTGGCCACGACTTGGTCTGCGTAAATATACCTAACTAGCAACTCGCCCTCGCTTCGGTTTCAGTCGCTTTACCCGCATATTCCGTTCCCGTGGGAATACCGGGATAAAATATAGCCTATGTTACTCCCTGATATTATAGCTTTCCATTGGTGAAAGAATTTTTGAAATCGGTCCAGTGGTTTCAGCGTGAAAGGGTAACAAACAAACTTACTTTCGCATTTATATTAAGAATGTGTGATGTCCCTCCTTTAATATAATGTCTTATGTTTAATTAAACAATCGTAGAAATCCAGACATGCAAATTATTGAACGAGTTAGTTCAAGTTTAGTTCTCAGTTAAACGAAAACTTGCGTTTACACGGCAAACGATCTCGACGTCGAATTTGTGGCTTAAGGTTCAAAGGCCTGAAAATTAAAGTTTGCTCAACAAATAAACAGTAACCTTGACGACATGGCTTCCATCCGGATATCCGGTTACTCGAGGGGCGTGGTTTAAAGGGGCCGATGCAACCAATAGGCTTTGTCGTAGATACTATGTTAAGAGATTTTTATGTTTGTGGTTTAATTTTGTTCAGGCTGTGTATTTGGGGTACAAATTAATGAATGACTATCAGAGCTCATATACGTCCCATTGTGGGGACTCGAGTCTTCATAAAGGGTGGAAAATTTACCTACTATATCATGCTTAACAGACGGGTTAATATAGGGTTTTATTTCGAGTATTACTTCTTTTGCAATTTAGTTTAAGTTTTATGGCTTTAGTTGCCTATGGGTGTACCACAGGTAAGATGGTAAATTGTGTTGCACCACACAAAAATATTGGGATTTACTGCTCGTATATCATTGGCCCAAATATGTCCCTGGGGATTAGACCGTCACCGAAATATTGCATAGACGTTAACTGCATATTATAATACCTTATTCGTTTTTTTTGGGGTGGGTTGCGGTCGGCGCGCTCCTCGCACCACTCCGTCCGGGGCAACAGAGGGGCTTAAGCACGCACACCCACAACCCACCCACAATGCACGTCGCCTTCGTCATTGGCCCGACCACCGGAGCTGGGTTACTTGTCATCAGTGCCCGGCCCGACGGAATACCCCCTATTTGGGGTATTTGGGGTATTTGGGGGTACCCTCCCATCGACCGACGTCCCTCCCTCGGGGAGAACGCCGGTCTTTCCTCACGCGGTCGGCCTCTCGGCGGGTGATGGACTAATCCTCGGTCACGTCACCCGCGGCCTCGGCTAGGGCGGCATGAGGCGCAGGTATTCGCGCCTACGCCGCCCCAGTCGCCGGCGGCGGATCACCTCATCGAGCCTGCGTTCCTCGTCTCTCGTCTATTTATGGCATGACAATAATGGGCAAAAAAGGGAGTGGTGAATTCTATGTCCGTGTGGTGACGGAGTAAGAATACAATTCATCACTCCCTATCTTGCCCATGGATGTCGTATAAGACGACTATGGGATATAATGTGCACATAACATCTGTGCAAGAGAAGGAAAACTCGAAATGAAACCCTATACCAACATGTCTGACCAGCATGGTATAGTAGGTCAAATTTCCTCCCATTGTGGAGGAGGCCCGAGCCCAACCAGCCCGAGCCAGCCCAGATTTAAGATTAAACTATTTACTTTAAATATTGGGAACTTTGAAGAAACGTTTGCGTTAACGAAAACGAAAAATGCGTTAACGTTTTTGTATCAACAAAATTTATTTATTACTTAGTGTTGTCAGAATTTCCGATAGGATTATATGTACATCTTTATCTATACCACTAAATAAAATTGGAGCGTCTGTTTGTAATGTCAAAATAATAGCCTTTGTTTCATGCTCACACGGTTATTTGCACTATACATATGCCTAAAATACACTTTATATTTTTTTTGTGTCTGTCTGTTTGTTCCGGGTAATCTTCAAAACGGCTGGACCGATTTCAAAAATTCTTTCACCAATGGAAAGCCATAATATCAGGGCGTAACCTAGGCTATATTTTATCTCGGTATTCCCGCGGGAACGGAAACTACGGGGATAAGGCGACAGAAACAGAAGCGAAGCGAGGGCGGGTTGCTAGTCTATACCAATAAATAAAATTGGAGTGTCTGTTTGTAATGTCAAAATAATAGGCTTTTTTCATGCTCACATGGTTATTTGCACGACACCTATGCCTAAAATAGCGATTAAAAATTTTTGTCTGTCTGTCTGTTTGTTCCGGGTAATCTTCAAAACGGCTGGACCGATTTCAAAAATTCTTTCACCAATGGAAAGCCATAATATCAGGGCGTAACCTAGGCTATATTTTATCTCGGTATTCCCGCGCGAACGGAAACTACGGGGATAAGGCGACAGAAACCGAAGCGAAGCGAGGGCGGGTTGCTAGTTGTAAATAAAACTACTTTACGGATTTTATCGCGGTTTTATTTGATTTTAGAGATTTATAATTAGATATAACGATGACTTGTTGGACGTGAGTTATCTTAGTCCGCACATGAAGAGTGTAAAGTGTTCGAAACGTCGGGCAATCATAAATCAAATACAAACGCGATATAATCCGTAAAAGCAGTTTTATTTACAAGATTGTATTAATTTCATCTCATCATCTCGGCTCATGTAAGACCTACTGTTGGGCTCGAGCCTCCTCCATAATGGGAGGATAATTGATATTACCATACTACGCTGGTCAGACAGGTTGGAATAGGATTTTATTTCGTGTTTTCCTTAGTCTTCTTTTAAAACACGCGCGGATGAGAAAGGGGGTGGTGAATTGTATTCTTACTCCGTCATCACACGGCTATCGAATGGATTAGTTACTGTTTCAAATGACATTTATTTTGTATTATACTTTGTCGATTGTTTTTTTTAGAAATCGCTTTTTATTTTATGAACTTATTTTTTATGTGAAGTGTATGCTTTCATTTTTCAGTAGTTTCATATAGAACTCACTGGAAAGGAAGGAACTAGTTACATATTGTATTTTAAATCCATCGTCACTACATAATTAACGCCATAATGACGTGTTAAAAGATTGGCTATATCAATATTGTTCTACTTCAAAACATTATTGAATTGGGGAATACAAATGGGGTATTGGTGTAAGGAGCGACCTCCCACCCCGAGTGCCCGTACGTTCGATGCCCATTGCCCACGCAACATAGTATTTGAATAAATAATTTAATTTGAATAACATTCCTCCTCCTTTGAGACAAAATACAAGTTTTAACAGCTTTAAAAAAAAAATTAAACTACTTACTATTATACCGAAATAAAACCATATTTGATGCGACATTTGTATAACGAACTGATGAATAATTACATGACATAAGCTACAAATTTGTAATAAATACATACGTCAATCGCTGCCCACATACACGCATACGCACACACATACACACATACACACACGCAAACAAACACTCAACACTCATACACACAAAAATGAAAAAGCGAACTCATACAAAAGCACATCTTTCATAATTCAATTCATTAATGTTATTTATATTGTTATCATTCTTATTGTAAGTTATTTTATTCCTTTTTTTTTTCTCTTTTTTTCTTATTTTTCTTTCTTATACATATATTTGAGGAAAGGGGTTTTCTGAAAACCAGCCTTGCATAATTTCTATGCAGCACAATGCTGAGCATTCCCCTATTGTCTAAATAAATTAAAAACATGTATTTATAATTATTAGTTATTATGTGACAATAAATGTTATTCTATTCTATTTTATGCGATCTAAAAATTATTGTTTTGAGTCTAGGTGTTATTTTTGTCTGTTGAATTAAGTAGATATATTACTAGCAACCCGCCCTCGCTTCGCTTCGGTTTCAGTGGTCTTTCCCGTGGGAATACCGGCATAAAATATAGCCTATGTTACTCCCTGATATTATAGCTTTCCATTGGTGAAAGAATTTTTGAAATCGGTTCGGTGGTGTAAGCGTAACAAACAAATAAACAAACTTACTTTCGCATTTATAATATTAGTAAGGATGTTTGTGGAATCCTCTGCGATATAAGAATTAATCTCTTAGGGTTGTCCATTGTGGATGGCAACGGTACCCGAAAGGATAACCCACCAGGCCGGCCACTGATGTCCAAGGAATCGGTACCAATGGCCGGCCCAGTGGCGATGTGGAAGGAATACGGTAGGTTAAGGAGCCACATGCCGCCCATCCATCGTCTCGGACAGATTCAGCTAGGTGTGTCCAAACCACACTTTAAATTATATTTTTAGCATTTTTTTAAGTCCTCCGATAATACGTGATGAAAAGACTAAAAACGTGTTAAACGACAATATAAACACACGCGATATCTTAATACAAATCCTTGCGATGTTTTAGATTTTTTTTCGAATCCCTCCTCTCTTTTCTAACCTCACGTGGTTAATGGAAGACCCTAACTGTGGCTCTAAAACATCCAAGTTGCACGTAAAGTATGGCGGAATATTTCGGGATTCAAGATTTTAAATAAATTTTCATAGGAGGACGAGCACGGTTCATGAACCGTTTTATTATTAAATAATTTTGTTGGTGTTCTATTTTTCGGTTATTTAAGCCGTTAGTAATGTCAAAATAATAGATTACTATACTCACATGATTATTTGTATTACACGATATTAATCCCTAAAAACCAGTTCAAATGTTTTTTGTCTGTCTGTCAGTCCGTTTGTTCCGGGTAATCTTCAAAACGGCTGCAACGATTTTGATTATAGTTTACTTTAAGTTCTGTATAGAAGGTAACCTTAAGCTATATTTTATCCCGTTCTGGGCACCACGTGGGTAAAATTGCCGCAATTTGCAAGTTTAAGAACGCAAGGAGAGCGCTTATTCACTCTTTACTTTAAACAAAAAGCTTGCGGTTCAGAATTTCAAAGTCCTCCCTAAGAAGTTTCACTTCAAACTGGAGTTACTTCAAAATGAAAAAACATGATAAAAACAAAATAATCTTTTAGCATAACCAATCACATTACAATTCACCACCTTCTCACATAGGGGTGAATATACCCCTCGGGTCGCTATGACGCAAATAGAATGGGACTAACCCCCTAATGGTGGGTATCGCTTACATTAATTTGTGTTACGCGCTGCGAAGATAATGAGATGAATGGGGTTCTATCGATTATGGCATTAGTTTTGTTATGGCTTTGGTAATGGTGGATATTTTATTTTTATGGTGGTTAAGTCAACAGCTCACCTGTAGAGTTAACCAATAGTCCAAAATTTAATAGTATTGGATCTCTAGTAAGCGAAATTCAATCATCGTCATCATCATCATCGCAGCCTGTATACATACCACCGCTGAATACCGCTTCGCGACGGCGTTCGGCGTCCCGGTAGGGGACTTCGACGGTAGAGGGTACTCCCTAGGGCTATTCCGTCGCGAAGTGGTATGGAGCGGCGTGTTGGCTGCCCGCATCGAGCGGCACCTCGTCGGGGTCGGGCCCGATTTATCGGACGCTCAGTTTGGTTTTCGGAGAGGGCGTTCGACGATCGCGGCCCTGCTGCGCCTGAAGGCCGTGGTAGCGGAAGCCGTCACCGGCGGAGGAGTCCTGTTGGCGGTGTCCCTGGACATCGCCAATGCCTTCAACAGTCTGCCATTCAGCTGCATCAGGGAGGGGCTGAGGTATCACGGGGTGCCCGTGTACCTCAGGCGGCTGGTGGCAGACTACTTGGAGAGGCGCAGCGTCCTCTACGTTAACCGAGTAGGGGACGTTGTGCGAACGCCCATGACGTGCGGTGTCCCACAGGGATCGGTTCTGCGTCCGACCCTGTGGAACATCGGCTACGACTGGGCGTTGAGAGGAAGCCTCCCACCCGGGCTGGGCGTAATTTGCTACGCCGACGATACACTCGTCACAGCCCGGGGTGGGACGCTAGAGGAGGCGGCACGCCTGGCAACTCTTGGCACCGAAGAGATTGTCAGGCGGATCGAAGCGCTGGGGTTGAGGGTAGCCCTGGAAAAGACGGAGGCCCTTTTGTTCCATGGCCTCCGTACCGCCGGGCCTCCCGCCGGCGCTTCGATCACCGTGAAGTCGGTCACCATCAGCATCCAGGCCCACATGAAGTACTTGGGCCTGGTGCTCGACGGGCATTTTTGGTTCCGGGAGCATCTCTATCGACTTGTTCCCCGGCTTGTCGGCGCGGCGTCCGCCCTTTCGCGGCTGATGCTGAATGTGGGCAGACCCAGCGCTACGTGCCGACAGCTGTACGCGGGGGTGATCCGGTCGATGGCTCTGTACGGCGCACCGGTGTGGGCGGGGTCCCTGACCGTCCGGCTGAGGGCCCTCTTGAGGCGACCACAGAGGGTCATGGCGGTCAGGGCCATACGCGGTTACCGCACGATGTCGACGGAGGCAGCGTGCCTCTTGGCCGGAACTCCCCCGTGGGACCTGGAGGCGGAGATGCTCGCCGACATTTATCGGCGAGTGTCGGAGACGCGCGCCCGCGGCGGTATGGTCTCCCTGCAGGAGATCACCGCCTGGCGGGTCGACGCCCGCCGTGGAGTCATTGCCCGTTGGGCAGTTCGGCTGGAGAGTCCTCGGTACGGTGTCAGGACCGTCGAGGCCTTCCGGCCGGTGCTGATGGAGTGGTTGGAGCGGACGCACGGGGTGCTTTCCTTCCGACTGGTGCAGGTGCTGACGGGGCACGGATGCTTCGCGAAGTACCTGCACAAGATTGTCAGGAGGGAGAGCACACCGTCCTGCCACCACTGCAGTTGCGACGAGAACACGGCGCAGCACACGCTCGAGAAGTGTGCTGCGTGGGAGGGGGAGCGCCGTGAACTCGTTGCGATTATCGGTGCCGACCTGGCGCTGCCGACCATCGCCAGGGAGATGCTCGTCAGCGTCAGGAACTGGGACGCGGTCGCCGCCTTCTGTGAGGCCGTTATCTCACGGAAGGAGGCGGCGGATCGTGTGCGAGTAGAGATCCTATTCGGCGACACGTTCCGCCGCCGGCGACTTGGGCGGTGCAGGCGCGAGTATCTGCGCCTAATGCCGCCCTAGCCGAGGCCGCGGGTGATCGGACCGGGGAATTGTCCGTCACCTGCAGTGTGGCTAACCGCACGACGGCGACCGACGTCCCAGGACGTCGAGAGGTGAGGGTACCCGTAAGGGTATTCCGTCGGGCCGACCACTGACGACAAGTCACATCTGCTCCGGTAGTCGGCCCAACAACGAGTTGACGTGGATACGGGTGGGTTCTGGGCCCGCGCGCCGTCCTTTCATCGCCCCGGACGGACTGGAACGCGCGTGCGCTTACCATAGCCCACCCATAAAAAATAAAAAAAAAAGTCAAAAATTTTTTTTCACTGAAGTCAAGGAACTCTGCTCCGGTGGTAGACCCAACGACAAAGGCGACGTGCTATACGGGTGGGTTACGGGTGTGCGTGCTTACGCTCCTCTGTCGCCCCGGACGGAGTGGTGCGAGGAGTGCGCCGACCGTAACCCACCCCAAAAAAAAAATAACCGCTGGATACCGCTATACACCGCTTCCTCGACAATAGGAGGAAAAACAATACCACGACCGGTCAGACCTGTTCGTATAGGGTTTTATATCGAGTTTTGCTTCTCTTGCATATATGTCATCTGTATATTATATTCCTTAGTCGTCTTTTACAACACCCACGAACAAGATAGGGGGTGGTGAATTGCTCTGTCACTGCACGGAAAGCATACTACATTATCTATTTGCACGTTGAAAATTATATTTTATCTAATAGACATGGGCGTTGCTGGCTATTTACGGCAACGGCTACTAACCGTTTATTTGGTGTCAATATCGATATGGAAAATCGTTGCCAAATATCGATATGCGCGTAAAATAATCGCGATCTTATTTCTATTAATGCACGGTTTAACCATTATAACCTTTCATAGGTCAAACTATAGTGAATACTTAGTATGCCTACGATAGCAACGAGAAACAAAACTACTTTATCATTACAGTTTAAATTACCAGAGTTTATGAGAGTTAAGTCTTACGGTAATATAAATAAGAGCGTCTTTCGCTTTTATCAATATTCGTGAACTGTTGCTTGTTATTAAGCCGCCAGCCAATAACCGTCCACTCTCTGTTTTGCACGTCAGGAATCACGTAGAAAGAGAGAGATAGCATAATTATTTTGGTTATTAGGCTTATTGGTGATCGTTCGGTTATCAACGTAGCGAAACAAGAATCACAGCACCTAAACAATAATTGTTGTGCTATTGTTAGTTGACAACGTCAGTTGTTTGTAGCTAGATAACTGATAGCCATTATTAGTTATATCAATACCGATACGATACGTAAGAGGCATGTAACCGTTTTCGGTTACGTTTTGCTATAGCGGACACATGTCTATTATCTAAAAACACTTCACATACCAATAGGGATGCTGCAAAATATATGTTCGTAGGTGTCCCATTGCTTAGCTTGAGCCTAGATTCTATCATCTTAACTCATATAGTCCCACTGTTGGGCTCGAGCCTCCTCCACAATAGGAGGGAAATTGACTCACTATACCACGCTGGTCAAACTTGTTTATATAGGATTTTATTTCGAGTTTGCCTAATCTTGCTATATGTTATATGCATCTTTAATCCCTAAGTCGTCTTTTGCGACACCCACGGGAAAGATAGAGTGTGGTGAATTGTATTCTTACTCCGCCACCAGGCGGAGATACGTGGATATCGCTCTTAATATAATTAAAAACTACGAACCAGCTCTCGCTTCGGTTTCAATTGCCTTCGCCGCATAGTTACCATGGGAATACCGGGATAGATTACCTAGTTTACTCCGTATATAGACAGCTACCTGATAGTAAAATATTACCAAAATCGGTCCAGCCGTTTTGAAGATTACCTCAAACATACAGACAGACAAAAAATTTTAAACTAGTGTTTAGCATAGGCATCATGCAAATAATCGTGTGAGCATGAAAAAAGCCCAGTATTTTGACATTACAAACAGACACTTCAATTTTATTTATTTGTATAGAAAAGAAGGGTTATTATCCGATAGATAGATGTGCTAATTTTATTCTTACTTTGGATATTCGTTAAACTAATCTATAGATACCAATAAATAAAATTGGAGTGTCTGTTTGTAATGTCAAAATAATAGGCTTTTTTCATGCTCACACGGTTATTATGCACGACGACACCTATGCCTAAAATAGCAATTAAAAAATTTTTGTCTGTCTGTCTGTTTGTTCCGGGTAATCTTCAAAACGGCTGGACCGATTTCAAAAATTCTTTCACCAATGGAAAGCTATAATATCAGGGCGTAAACTAGGCTACATTTTATCCCGGTATTCCCACGGGAACGGGAACTACGCGGGTAAAACGACTATAACCTATAAGCGAAGCGAGGGCGGATTGCTAGTATTTATAATATGTTTAAAAATTACTTGTAGCCATAACATTACGTGTGTCAATAAAAATCTTAACGAAACATGTTTTCTTAACAGCAATGTACACAAAATTGTTTGGCATTATTTCAAAAGTCATCCCACGTAATTCGGAAATATGAAAAACATAGTTAAAAGTCGCATACTAACATGTAAACACGTAAATATCTAATGACATTTATTGTTTAACCAAAAATAAGGTGGATTTCGAATTGTTGTTTTATGTTATTTTTTAAATAGATTTCATCATAATCATTACAGCTCATATATACGTCCTACTGTTGGGCTCGAGACTCCTCCGCAATTAGAGCTAAGTTGACCTACTATACCACGCTTTTTTTTTTGTTATTTTCTTTTTGGGGGTGGGCTGCGGTCGACGCGCCTCCGCACCACTCCGTCCGGGGCGACAGAAGGGCTTAAGCACGCAACACCCGCAACCCACCCGAACACCACGTCGCCTTCGTCGTTGGGCCGACCACTGGAGCAGGGTTACTTGTCATCAGTGGTCGGCCCGACGGAATACCCCCTACCCGGGATACCCTCCCATCGACCGACGTCCCCCCCTCGAGGAGGACGTCGGTCTTTCCTCACACCTACTATACCACGCTGGTCAGACGTGCTGGTATAGGGTTTTATTTCGAGTTTTTCTTCTTTTGCATAGATGTTATATGCATATTATATCCTTTAGTCGACTTTTTCAACACCTTCGGGCGAGAGAGGGAGTGATTGAATAGATTTGTTCACCTTTTTTGTAGACAGCTTATGTGTGGATAACTTATGTATCATCATCGCAGCCCACATTCGTCCCACTGTTGGGCTCGGGCCTCCTCCACAATCGGAGGGAATTTAACCTACTATACCGTGCTGGTGAGACATGTTAGTATAGGGTTTTATTTCGAGTTTTCCTTCTCTTACACAGATCTTATGTGCATGTTTTATCCCTTAGTCGTTTTCTATGACATCCACAGGCAAGATAGGAAGTGGTGACTTGTATTCTTACTCCGTCACCACACGGAAGAACTTATGTATGTACTGGGTTATTTCGTGTGGTGACGGAGAATACCATTCACCATCCTCTATTTTGCCTGTTGGTGTCCTAACAGATGATTAAGAGATATAATATGCATATAACATCTATGCAAGAGAAGGAACATTGTAAATGAAACCCTATACCAACCATTCGGTCCGACGTCCTCGTCATCTTCTTGAAGAAGAGGATGACGCTATTACGATCGCCCAAGAAAGGGCATACACAGCTCGCGCAGCGATAACAAATAAAACTCGGTATCGGCCTCCTCCTCCATCCTCGCCGTCGAGGTCGAAAACCGCGCCGCGTAAAAGTCATTACCCAAAACGTGGCCACGCCCACTTTGCACTCAGCGACGCCCCGAGCCGAGGTCCGTTCCCCACAGGGGGAGCCCTCGGGAGAGCCATCTGCGCTCGCCCATTGACCGCGTTAAGCTGTCAAGGTCATCTGCGAACAACAGCTACACACACAAAAAAAAAAAAAACTTATACCAACCGTGACCAGCGTGGTAGAGTAGGTCAATTTTACTCCTATCCCTGAGGGGACTCGAGCCTAGTACTTGTACGTATATGAGCTGAAATGTTGATATTGAACCTTAACATTTGACTTGGATAGTTTTTAGCAGCAAATCACACGTGCATTTAGAAAAATAAAACAACAATATAAAAATAACAACTTGCTATAATATGAAGATTTATTAGCTAAATATAAGATGATCAATGCTCACAGGCAGGATAGGGAGATGAATTGTATTCTTACTCCGTCACCACGCGGCAAAGCTTTCAATATTCATACATAAAACTTTCTCACAATATTATTCTCATCACATGTCCATAACTCGTCAGCCGTTCACACTTTAACTTACCGCAAATTCAAATTCAAATCATTTATTACGCATAAACCCCAAGAGGGCACTTACATATTGTCAGGTTTACAATTTCCAAAAAAAATATACTACCACCGGATCGGAACGCGACCGCTACTGAGAAGATCCGGCAAAAAACTCAGCGGGCTTGTCTATTATTTTTAATTATTATTATTTTTTTCTTACTAGACATACAATTATATACATGTTTTGTAAGAACTAGCTCCAGTGTGATGCCCTTCGAACCGCAAGATACTAAATATTAATTCAAACGATTATGGCTGGACCAAATCCAGATTATAATTGGGGTATTGCAAACCTTACCTAGTACAGCATGGTGAGATTAGTTGCCTCGTATACGGAGGGTTAAGAGGTTTATATCAACCTTCGAGATAGATTTTTTTTATTTAGTTCAAGTAAAAAAAAAAATTTCGAGAAAGAAATCAGCCGACGAATCCAACTCGGTTGGGCAGCGTTCGGGAAACTTAAGTGGATCTTCTCGTCCAACATACCTCAGTGTCTGAAAACACAGGTCTACGACCAGTGTGTGTTACCAGTGATGACGATTACGGCACGGAAACGTGGTCCCTAAATGTAGGCCTCATATCAAGGCTCAAAGTACCGACATAGCACGAAGAATTAGCACACTGAAGTGGCAATGGGCAGGCCACATCGCTCGACGAACCGACAACCGGTGGGGAAGAAAGGTTCTCGAGTGGCGACCACGTATCGTACGACGCAGTGTAGGACGCCCCCCCACTAGGTGGACCGATGACCTAGTGAAAGTTGCTGGGCGTCGTTGGATGCAGGCGGCACAGGACCGCACATTGTGGCGCACCATAAGGGAGGCCTACGTCCAGCAGTGGACGGCAATAGGCTGAAATGATGATGATGAAAAAAAGAAAGGAAAATATGGTTGGACCAGATCCCACAAGCAGCACCCGATCACGAGTTAACTACTAGAGCAGCCATCACTCCCCTCAACCACCAAGTAGATCCTTCTGTGAGCATGACCAACACCATAATATGTTACAAACGGTGAAAATACAAAATTTCGTTAGGCAAAATGTTTTTGAAATGAAGTAAAAGTAATAATCCAGTTGACTTTTGACGCGAATGCCAAAATGTCATGTAGCGCTTTTATATTTTTTCATTATTTTAGTGTTTTACTGTGTTATTTTAAATAATTTTGCTGATATTTTATGTAATGTAAGGCGGAAAATATTGAAATATAGTGAATAGGATATATAATAGTGAATTGCGTGCATTTTGATATTCTGCCAAAATTCCCAGAGGAACCATGGATTGGTTCTCAGCACCTAATCTATGGTAACGATTAAGACTAAAAGACGAAGACTGAAGACGTGAAGAATAGAAGAATATATATTATAACTCGACACTGGCATCAATATCTCATAATTGTAGCTTATTGCCATTACTAAAGAAGAAGAAGAAGAAGACAATTCAGTTTTAATTCCCGTCCATAGCATTAGCACGAACTATCAGTATTTCACGCTTAATAAACTTAAATTTAGCATCATTAACGCAAAATAATTGATAACAAACCCGTTGTCAGCATCACAGGGGTGGTCATAGATAGTCTGTTTGTCCAGGACAGCACATGTGTACCACATCCGGTGCAGATTCGCGCCTAAATCAATATTCATACTAAACAAATATTGTCCCGTAAAGATGCCAATTTTTTGTTATTACCTTTAAACTGTTAGCAAAATTAAGGTTTTTATTAAACTTGGAAACATTCCGTATTGGCGAGTTAAGAATTCATTCATCATCATCATCTCAGCCTATATATGTCCCACTGTTGGGCTTTGGCCGCCTCCGTAATGGCAGGGTTATCGATCTACTATTCCGCTGGTCAGACATGTTGGAATAGGGTTTTGTTTCGAATTTTCTTTCTCTTGTACAGATATTATCTGCTTATTATATCTCATAGTCGTCTTTTACGACATCCACTGCAGAAACACGATGGTAGTCTGGCCCACAGCGCAAAGGAGAAGGCCGATCTTCTAGGTCAATTCTTTGCCTGTAACTCGACTTTGGATGCCGGAGCAGCCACACCACCTACCATCCCACGGTGTGAAAGCTCACTGCCCGAAATCCGCATCACGCAGCGAGCGGTTAGGCGGGAGCTGCGGCTTTTAGACGTCCATAAGTCGAGTGGACCGGATGGCATCCCTGCAGTGGTACTAAAGACGTGCGCCCCTGAATTGACTCCCATCCTCACGCGCCTATACCGACTTTCCTACGCTACTAATAGGGTTCCGTCTTCGTGGAAGGTAGCCCATGTCCACCCGATCCCTAAAAAGGGAGACCGGTCTGACCCATCGAATTACAGGCCAATTGCGATAACATCCTTGCTCTCCAAGATAATGGAGAAGGTTATAAACCGCCAGCTTCTGCAGTACCTTGAGGATCGCCAGCTTATCAGTGATCGCCAATACGGCTTTCGTCATGGTCGGTCGGCTGGTGATCTTCTTGTGTACCTCATACACCGTTGGGCAGAGGCCTTGGAGGGCAAGGGTGAGGCGCTGGCGTTCAGCCTAGATATCGCAAAGGCGTTCGATAGGGTCTGGCACAGGGCACTTCTATCGAAGCTACCATCATACGGAATCCCCGAGGGACTCTGTAATTGGATTGCCAGCTTTTTGGATGGTCGGAGTATAAAAGTCGTCGTAGATGGCTCCTGCTCCGATACCATGACCATTAATGCTGGTGTACCACAAGGCTCGGTGCTCTCCCCGACGTTGTTTATCCTGCATATCAATGACATGCGAGCATCGAGAGTATGCGTTGCTATGCGGATGACAGTACGGGTGATGAGCGGTACACTGAGCAACGGAATATCCCTCGGAGTATTCAGGAAAGAAGGGTTCAACTTGTGTCTGAAGTCGAGCGCTCTCTGGGGCGGGCCTCGGAATGGGGTGAACGGAACCTAGTCCAGTTCAACCCCACAAAGACACAAGTTTGCGCGTTCACTGCAAAGAAGGACCCATTTGTCATGGCGCCTCAGTTCCAAGGAGTAACTCTTCCAATTTCTGAGAGTATTGGGATTCTCGGCGTCAAAATATCGAGCAAAGTCCAGTTTGGGAGTCATTTGGAGGACAAAGCCAAATTGGCAAGCAAAAAGTTGGGCGTCCTGAACAGAGCCAGGCGGTACTTCACACCGAGACAGCGTCTTGTGCTATACAAAGCACAAGTTCGTCCTCATGTGGAGTACTGCTCACATCTCTGGGCAGGTGCGCCCAAATATCAGCTAGACCCACTTGACTCCCTGCAAAGACGGGCTGTTCGAATCGTCGGGGATCCCAATCTTACGGACAGATTGGAGTCGCTGGAGCAGCGGAGAGACTTTGGGTCACTCTGTGTACTCTACCGACTCTTTCACGGGGAGTGCTCCGAGGAACTGTTTGACTTGGTACCACCGTCACCATTCTACCAACGTACCACTCGACATCGCAGCAGGGTTCATCCATTTCACCTGGAAACGTTATGGTCTTCAACTGTACGTTTCCAGCGATCATTTCTCCCACGTACGTGCAAGCTCTGGAATGAACTACCTGCTGCTGTATTTCCCGAGCGCTATGACATGTCCTTCTTTAAACGAGGTTTAAGAAGAGTATTTCCTTCACGGTAGGCAGCGGCCTGGCTGTGCCCCTGGTATTGCAATGGTCCATGTGCAGCAGTTTCACTTACCATCAGGTGTGCTGCTTGCTCGTTTGCCACCGTTGGCAATAAAAAAAAAAAAAAAAAATATAGGGAGTGGTGAATTGTATTCTTACTCCGTCACCACAAAGAATTATATCTCCATAACTTAGATTCTCGTGGAAGCTGTAAAAACTAGCTGAACAAGGATATATAAGGGGGCTACCCCTTACTTTGTCTTGGCAATTGTAAAAACCATCTAAGGAATAATCAACACATTATTGGCACTCTCTTGGGAAACTTATAATAACTCTAGAACCCCTCATCTACCAGCCAAACATGGTGATCGTGACATTATCCCCTTATAGCAGGCCTATGCCTAAAGAGGGGTGCTAATACGCTGATGCATATTTAGAAACAAACCAAATTTTTCACAACATTTTGCTGATAGAAAGTGATCATGCAATTTTGGATAATTTATAGGTAGTTGTTCTTATCAGTCTACGTCTCTCACCGCTGAGCGTTAATCTCCTAATCAAAGACAGGAAAATTAAAATAATAAAACTATGCTGTTTAGACATATTGGCTCACTTCTTTATTTCTCTTTATTTTCTCGCACGCAGACTATCGTGTGCCGTGTGTGACCGAGTGCCGTTTATGGGATCGAGTCCAGACACTTTTTAAGGGTTACGTACCCAAAGGGTAAAAATGGGACCCTATTACTTTGCTGTCTGTCACTAGGCTGTATCTCAAGAACCGCGATAGATAGACAGTTGAAACTATTACAATTAATTATGTATTTATGTTGCCGCTATAACAACAAATACTAAAAACAAAATAAATTTAAGGGGGGCCCCATAAAACTTTTGGTCAATTGTTGTTTGATTATCCGTGTGGTGACGGAGTAAGAATACAATTCACCACTCCCTATCTTGCCCGTGGATGTCGTATAAGACGACTATGGGATATAATGTGCACATAACATCTGTGCAAGAGAAGGAAAACTCGAAATGAAACCCTATACCAACATGTCTGACCAGCATGGTATAGTAGGTCAAATTCCCTCCCATTGTGGAGGAGGCCCGAGCCCAACAGTGGGACGTATGTGGGCTGCGATGATGATGATGTTGTTTGATTTGTGTACCTACTGTTGTTTACCCAGACAAAGGTACGGAACGCTTCGTGCGCGAGTTCGACTCGCACTTGGCCGATTTTTTGGATTACATTTCGAAATATATATATTCTTCAAAAGGCACCATGCTAGAGTTATTAATACTTACTACAAAACAAATGTTGTATACATTTCATTAAAAAAGAAGTACCTTAAAAATTACGAGTCTGCTAAGTTTCTCGTCGGAAGATATTAAATTGGTTATATATATGTGCCATGATGGATACGTTCCACTTTTGGGCTCGATCCTCCTCTTCAATAGAAGAAAAATTGAACTACTATACCACGCTTATCAGACGTGTTGGCTAGGTTTAAGTTTTGCTTCTCTTGCGCAGATGTTATGTGCTATTTAATCTCATAGCCGTCTTCTTACGACAAATATGGGCCGAATATTTAACAAATGATTTGATTTGACTTAATTATAAAATAACTGAATAGGATCCGTTCAGTTCCGTCCGTTCATCAGTTTTTGTAGGATTTTACGACACACGCGAACAAGGTTAGATTTGTAATTATTTACCTATAAATGGAATAATTCGTTTGCGAAATATTCATTTTGTTCTTTCTTCTAGGTCCTTCAACAAGCTGGTAACATCGAGCGTCTAGGCAGGTTTCTCTGGTCTCTGCCAGCCTGCGAGAGGCTCCACGCACACGAGTCGGTGCTCAAAGCCAAGGCTATGGTAGCCTTCCACAGAGGCAACTTTAAAGATCTGTATCGGCTACTGGAATCACATACATTTAGTCCTCACAATCATCCAAAGTTACAAAGCTTGTGGTTAAAAGGTGAGTAAAAATGCTCTATTATTGCTAATCCATTTTTAAGTAGTCTTATATTATTCCTTCCATCCAGTAGCCTTCTGGAATCCCCTTTTTCCCCAAGGGACATCATCATCATCATTTCAGCCTATTGCCGTCCACTGCTGGACGTAGGCCTCCCTCATGTTGCGTCACAATATGCGGTCCTGTGCCGCCTGCATCCAACGACGCCCAGCAACTTTCACTAGGTCATCGGTCCACCTAGTGGTGGGGCGTCCTACACTGCGTCGTCCGATACGTGGTCGCCACTCGAGAACCTTTCTTCCCCAGCGGTTGTCGGTTCGTCGAGCGATATGGCCTGCCCATTGCCACTTCAGCGTGCTAATTCTTCGTGCTATGTCGGTTACACCCGTTCTTCTGCGGATTTCCGTATTCTATCTCGCAGAGAAATCCCGAGCATAGCCCGCTCCATAGCACGCTGAGCGACTTTGAGCCTTGATATAAGGCCTACATTTAGGGACCACGTTTCCGTGCCGTAAGTCATCACTGGTAACACACACTGGTCGTAGACCTGTGTGTGTGTCCCAAGGGACATGTAGATATATTTATATTCTTCTGGAAAGCCCTTAACTGCCTTTTTGGGCATCAAACTCGTAGCGATTCTCTACCATTTTAGCAAAGCATTTTAGCATAGTGGATATTTCATTTCAGTACCCCTCCGGGTTGAACTTACATCCATTATATCCATTCTAGCTTACCCCCTTTTTTGACAGCCTAAAGCTGTGTTCAAACCTTAGACCAAAACCGTTCGGGGCTCCGTGCATACTCATATCCTGTCTTGTTACTTTTGCCATTTGGCCTGGTTATTGATTCCAATGCCTTGATTTCGATGACGGGCTCACACTTTAAACACGAATCCCGTGTAACTTCGAATAGCTTTTGAGATTAGATGTTATTATCTTATGTTACAGCGCATTATATGGAAGCCGAAAGGCTCCGAGGGAGGCCGCTAGGAGCCGTTGGAAAATACAGGGTCCGACGCAAGTTTCCCTTACCTAGGACGATATGGGATGGCGAAGAAACTTCTTATTGTTTTAAAGTTAGTATTTTTTTTTTGTATGTGATGTTATCTTGAATCAGTATTTGACTATCAGTGGATTCGGTGTAGGGTTTATGTTTAGTCAAAGGTAAAGCGGTAACAACCTTTCTTAATACATGTCTAGATTATATAATAAAGCTTTAGGCGTTTGTCATAGCTAATAAACATCAGGTTAGATGCCGTTTGGTGACAATAAAAATACAATTCACCACTCCCTCATCATCATATAGCCCATGGATGTCGTAAAGAACGACTAAGGGATATAATACGCATATAACATCTATACAAGAGAAAGAAACCGCGAAATAAAACTTTATACTAATCTCTCTGACCAAAATGGAATAGTAAGGTCAATATCCCCCTATTGTGGACAAGGTTCAAGCCTAGCAATGGGGCGTGTATGAGATGATAATAGATGCCAGATTATTAGGGCTCTTAAAAAAGGTTTTGTAACTTGGAGCAAACAGTCTTATTCATTTCATCATTCATCATCATTTCAGTTCATATATGTCCCACTGTTGGGCACGAGCCTTTTCCACAATAGGAAGAAAATTGAACTTACTATACCATGCTGGTTATATGCACACAGTCTTATTAATTAGTTTAAATTAAAGTTACTATGAGATGTTTCTTTATTGCCAGTGGTAGTAGCAATAACCGCAATTAATGAGCAAGAATCAAGCCGGTTCCTATCCGCATTATTTTGTTGTTATATACATTTTTTTGGCGAGATCTGAGCATGATCTAAACTTAACTCACCTAGCTGTCCGTGGAGATGGAAAGGCTCTCTGTGATGTCTCTTCTCTCTCGCCCTCGTATACTACAGACAACACCCCGCACCAAGAAATTAATTATTTACAAACACAGTTAACAGACCAAAATCAGTTTCGAACAAATAATTCTTGATCACACAAGGAATTATCATGCGTATACATTTTGAAAATTGCCCAATATATTGGCCTAATTTTTCAGGATATGACAGATCATCAACATCATCTCAGCCTATATATGTCCCACTGTTGGGCTCAGGCTTCCTCCTGAATGGGAGAGTTATTGACCTACTATTCCACGCTGGTCAGACATGTTGGAATAGGGTTTTGTTTCGAATTTTCTTTCACTTGTACAGATGTTATATGCTTATATCCCTTAGTCGTCTTTTACGACATCCACGGGCAAGATAGGGAGTGGTGGATTGTATTCTTTCTCCGTCACCACACAGAAAATATGACAGGTTTTCATCAAAAATTAAAAGTAGAATCTTAATCCATAAGTTATGCCGCGTTAAGTATCTATCTATTTATCATCATCATTCAGCCCATTGCTATCCACTGCTGGACGCAGGCCTCTTTCATGTTTTGCCGCAAGGTGAATTATTGCAGCGAAATTGGACTACTATCCAAAGGAACGTGGGTTAGACAATTTAGCACGCATATTTTATGTCAAGTTATATTCTCTTATCAAAACCTTTTTCCCTTGGGTTCTGGATTCTTCGTCTTTTAACACATATACGGGAAAGAAAAGTGATTTAATACGTTATATTTTAATTGTTTCAATAAGCGAATGAAGGCATAATCCAGCTGCGTATTCCACAGAGGTCGCTCTTGGGCTATGTCTCTTAGAATATTTTCACCAGAGTCAGACCCCTCACGTTTACATATAATCTGGGCAGACCTGTCAAAGCCCTCTGCGACTAACAGCCAATCTCCCAAAAATAAAATGAAACGTTAATCTCATAAAGTCCACAACCCAATGAGATATACAAATGGTCATAATCCTAGCCAAGGATGATAATTTCCACACATACTTATTCTCCGTGTGGTGACGGAGAAAGCAATCCACCACTCCCTATCTTACTCGTGGTGGTCGTAAAAGATGACTAAGGAATATGACATACAGAAAACATCCAAGCAGTAGAAGGCAAATACGAAATAAGACCTTACACCAATCTGTCTGACCAGCCATAACCAGATGCAGTTGGATCATTGCCTTCAAAATGTGGAGGAGGCTCATGCTCTGGAGTATATGAGCTAAGATGATGATGATACTTATGATCTTGTTATCTATAGGAAAAGTCGCGGTCTGTTCTTCGCGACTGGTATCTCCATAACCCTTACCCATCGCCGAGAGAGAAACGGGAGTTGGCTGAAACCACTGGATTAACTACAGTTCAGGTTGGTATAAGACATTACATTTATTAGGAAATTACGAATAAGAAAAGAGTGGGTGGCCTTTCTCCTGCTATTCTACTGTACCATTCCATCCAGGGCGATGGAAGCGTGGCGTTCGGCTCCATAACCCACCGTATTACCTTCTCATCAAATCAAATCATTTATTCTGCATAAGCCCCTTAAGGACAATTACATATTGTCAAATTTATACATAGAAACAATCCAATAATCTAACACCGGATCGGAACGCAGCCACAAGCTGAGAAGATCCGAGAACTCCGAAACTCAGACGGCTGACATTTTTTTTTTAAATCTTAAATATATATAATTGTATACTTCGTACAACATATGGCCTTCGTAATTGTATACATGAACGAATTTTCAAAATTTAGTACATAAAGAACAAAATTAAATAAAAAGAAAGAAAATATAGTTGGACTACATCCCACAAGCAGCACCAGATCACGAGTTAACTATTAAAGCAGCCATCACGCCCCTCAACCACATTGGAGAGAAGGGAACGACATCATTATTGCGCCGACCAGTGGTACAGATTCCTTGATATCCGTGGTCGGCCCGACGGGTTATCCTTTCGTATACCATCCTCATCGATAACCTGGTAATATACAACATTGTTGCTCAGACGTCGCTCCTCGCAGTCAGCCTACGAGTGGCAGACTAATACCCGGTCTCGTCACCCGCGACCTTAAACGACCAACACGTCAGCTGCAAAATGTGTCAGCGTCTAGAATCTCAAAAGAAATTCCGTTCATTACCACTGTTCTTAGGATGTCGTAAGGGATATGATACGCAGACAACATCTATGCAAGAGAAATAAAATTGAACATACTATACCAATATCTCTGGACAGTGTCGCATAGTAGGTCAATTTTCCTCCCATTGTGAAAGACTCCACTCGAGCCCAACAGTGCTGCACTGGAATGATGATAATCATCGTTTGTCTGCCCTCATCCCAAGTTAAGTGTGGTTGGCACAACATGTTCTTACCTTTCCATAGCCTAGGGATGAGCGATATTTATCGATATTATCGAAATATCGATATTAGCCGCCGAAATATCGATAATTTGCCCGGAAGATTTTATTTCGTCGTAATCCCGCTGTATTTTAAAACATCAAGAGAAATTTCCTAAAAAAAAAGGTCATCAAAATTTGTGCGGCGAATTTTCTTTCCATTAGTTTCGTTATTATAAAATATCGATATTACGAAATATCGATATTTTGTGCCCGATAATATCGACTTATATCAATATCGATATTTTACTAATATCGCTCATCCCTACCATAGCTTCCTATCAGCCGTCATATCTGCACACACTGCTTTCAAACGCATATCCTCATTCACACAATCCATCCATCTCTTTTTCGCTCTCCCACGCTTTTTACGTCCATCCACAATCATATTGATAACCCTCCTTGTCACATTCATACCTTCTCATCACATGTCCAACCAAGACAATCTCCCTAATCTTCTCTATCACTTGTGATAATGATGAAATTTTTTATATATGCAGGTGTCGAATTGGTTCAAAAATCGTCGACAAAGAGATAGACAAGCGGAACATAAAGATAGGTAAGTGTTTATAAACTATTTTCAATATTCAGATATGTCAGCATAGCAAAAATCTTGACTGCACAGTTTTTTTTTATGGGCTATGGTGAGCGCACGCGCGTTTCGTTCCGTCCGGGGCGATGAAAGGACGGCGCGCGGGCCCATACCCGTACTCACGTCACCTCGTTGTTGGGCCGACCACCGGAGCAGAGGTAACTTGTCGTCAGTGGTCGGCCCGACGGAATACTTTTTCGGGTACCCTCATCTCTTTACGTCCTGGAACGTCGGTCTTGACTGCACAGATGGCGTAGTGTTAGGATACCGAACTACCCTGCCAGTGACGCAGTACAACTCTGTGCGATCAACAATTTGTTGTTCTGAGTCTAGATGTTATTTGTGTCCGTTAATTACATGTTTTTTTTCTACTGCGAACGGTGGCAAACGAGCAAACAGTACACCTGATGGTAAGTGTTGCTGCCGCTCATGGACCTTTGTAATACCAGTACAGTTACACCGCTGCCTACCGCGAAGAAAGTGAGGGGAGTGTGAATGCGTGCCATGAGGATAGGTGATACTAAAGGCATCACCACAACCCACCACATGCAAACACAGCAAGTTGGGCCGGCTCTTTCACTCACCGAACGAAACAATCTGCTACTACTCGGAAGTTGATTTTCTGCTCAGTGTATTACTATCCCGGACGGACCGGTCCGAGACTGTAGACAGACAACTGTCAACAGTGTGGTCCAACCACTAGCAAAAAAAGGAAAAGTCCCACCGCAATATAAAGATTATTTCCTTAGTGCAGGGCATTGTCTATTTGGAAAAAAAAAAGAATCTATAGTAACACTGATAGTCCATTGAAAAGTTACATTTGGGGTTGCGTTTTTTAGAGGACGCAATTTTATTTTTTTGATGTCTCCCCTACACATTTTCGCTTATAACTTTTTTATTTATAGTTCTACGACAAAAAGTTATTGGATCAAAGTTGTAGAGAATTTAATTTGCAACAAATAATGTTAACATTTTTTTTTTATCAGATAAATAGTTTAAGAGATATATCGTAAAAATCATTTCAACCCCTATTTTCAAGATGGTGGCCGTGGGACAAGGGTGGCGAACCCACAAACTTGGTTTTAGCTTTACACTGACCCCTCCTACACATCAAAAAAATAAAATTGCGTCCTCTATAAAACGCAAGGTAAGGCCTAAAAAATGTAACATTTCAATGGAGTATGACTTGCGTTTTCACAACGTATGCCGGGAAGAGCGTTAGCAAGCGTGTACCCGAAAGAGTATCCGGCCGGGCTGGCCACCGACACCCCGGACGGAGTATACGGCATGTGCACTGACTACAGCTCACCCAAAAAAAGGCTAATTTCAAATTTTCCTTCTCTTGCATAAATATTATATACCTCAATCGGGTGCTGTGTGGTAGCGGCTTCGAATACTACCAACCCTTGCTTTGCTCGTGGGTGTCGTAAAAGACGACTAAGAGCCTTAGATTGACACGGACCAACTCCATCTGGTACCATTTGGGTCAACGATTACATTCCCAAGGAGGGTTGACGTCAGGCAGGCGGCCGGTCATAAAAGTCATTGCCGAAACTTTTTGCAATATGTCAAAACAGATGACATATTGCGTCGACCCCAAGTAATTGGGATAAGAGCAAGATGATGATGACCTCAATCGGGTAAGATGACCCCTCAGGGGGTGATGTATTGTATTCTTGCCCCGTCACCACATTGAAGGTGAATATAACACAGTTTAAATATCTGCTGTACAAACTAAAGATTTGCTTGAATAAATCAGCAATTTAATTGTTATTATAACAATTGTATTGTGTGTCATGTGTATGTCATCATAATAATATCGTATTACTTACATTATACATATATGGGTTTTTAGGTTAATATTATTGCAGTCATCATTTTGATGCAATAACTTTTTTTTAAGTTGAACTTTGTTGCTAGGTGCAAAATGAAAAAAAAAATCCTACATCTTATCTTATCCTACTAATATTATAAACGCGAAAGTTTGGGAGGATGTGAAGATGTTTGTTGCTCTTTTACGCAAAAATTACTGAATGGATTTTGATGAAACTTTACGATAATATAGCTTACATATCAGAATAACACATAGACTATAATTTATCCCGATATTCCCATGGGAAGAGGAACTGTGGGTGAAACCGCAGGGCGCTGCTAGTCTATGCCAATAAATAGAATTGGAGTGTCTGTTTGTAATGTCAAAATAATAGGCTTTTTCATGCTCACACGGTTATTTGCACTATACATATGCCTAAAATACACTTTATATTTTTTTGTCTGTGTCTGTCTGTCTGTTTGTTCCGGGTAATCTTCAAAACGTCTGGACCGATTTCAAAAATTCTTTCACCAATGGAAAGCTATAATATCAGGGAGTAACATAGGCTATATTTTACCCCGGTATTCCCACGGGAACGGTTACTACGCAGGAAAGACGACTGAAACCGAAGCGAAGCGAGGGCGGCTTGCTAGAATTAGATAAAAATATGAATTCGGAGGAAGAACTATTAGAGATTCTCTCGAAATGAAAACGAGAATTGGGCTTCGGTATATTTTGATTTTTTCGCATTGTGACGGAGTAAGAATATCTGTAGATGTCGTAAAATACGACTAAAGGATTAAATATGCAAATAACATACATACAAGAGAATGACAAGTGAAAGAAACCCTAACTTGTCATCAGTGGTCAGCCCGACGGAATACTCCCTTGAGGGGTACCCTCCCATCGACTGACGTCCCCCCCTCGGGGAGGACGTCGGTCTTTCCTCACGCGGTCGGCCTCTCAGCGGGTGACGGACTAATTCCCCGGTCACGTCACCTGCGGCCTCAGCTAGGGCAGCATGAGGCGCAGGTTATCGCGCCTACGCCGCCCCAGTCGCCGGCGGCGATTCGCGTCGTCGAGGAGAGCACCAATACCCCCGGCCAGCGTGGTATAGTAGGTCAAATTTTCTCTCACAATGGAGGAGGTTCGACCCCAATATGGGACATATATGAGTTAGGTTAGGTTCGAGCCTAACAGTGGAATGTGTATTTTGATTTTCGATCATCATTTCGGCTCATACGTGCCACTGCTGAGCTCAAGCCTCCTCCATAATAGGAGGGAAATTGACCTTACTATACCATGCTGGTCAGACAGGTTGTTATAGTGTTTTATTTCGAGTTTTTCATCTCTTTCATAGATGTTATATATTAGCTGACCCAACAGACGTTGTTCTGTTCAAATAAAATAAAAGGAAATCTCCTTGAATTAAAAAAAAAATAAAGTTTATAATTAATAAATGAGAAATAGGGGTTGATCGTAGAAAGGTGAAAATTTAGGCTTGTATATATTTTTGAATGATGTATCATAGATTAAGGGGTGGACTACCCTTAAAATTTAGGGGGATGAAAAATAGATGTTGACCGATTCGGAGACCTACCAGATATGTACACAAAATTTCATGAGAATCGGTCGAGCTATTTCGTAGGAATTTTAATTACAAATACCGTGACACGAGAATTTTATATATTAGATTATATTCGTCAGTCGTCTACGACATCCTCGAGTAAGATAGGGAGTGGTGAAACTGTATTCTTATTCCGTCACCACACGGATTTATTTATATCATCACTCATCATCATTTCAGCCTATCGCCGTCCACTGCTGGACGTAGGCCTCCCTCATGTTACGCCACAAAGTGCGGTCCTGTGCCACCTGCATCCAATGACGCCCAGCAACTTTCACCAGGTCTTTGGTCCACCTAGTGGGGACCTCTTACACTGCGTCGTTCAATACGTGGTCGCCACACGAGAACCTTTCTTCCCCAGCGGTTGTCAATTCTTCGAGCGATGTGACCTGCCCATTGCCACTTCAGCGTGCTAATTCTTCGTGCCATGTCGGTTGCATCTGTTTTCCTGCAGATTTCCGTATTTCGGATTCTGTCTCGCAGAGAAATCCCAAGCATAGCCCATTCCATAGCACGCTGAGCGACTTTGAGCCTCGTTATGAGGCCTACATTTAGGGAGCACGTTTCTGTGCCATAAGTCATCACTGGTAACACACACTGGTCGTAGACCTGTTTTCAGACACTGAGGTATGTTGGACGAGAAGATCCTCTTAAGTTAACCGAACGCTATTTATATCACCAAGATTTAAACTTAAAGTAACTAACATAACTATTTCTATACATAATAATCGACCACACACATTCGGGTATATTTCGATGATTGAATCAACAACTGGACCAGTGAATCGAAACAGATGCATATACAAAATTGAGATTAAAGATAACGAAAAGATTTTACACATCGATAAATTTTTATAGATTATTTCATTCGTACGGGGGAATACGGATGAAATAATAATCGAATTGAGGCTCATAAAATCAGTTGTTCGTTATAATCGTTGACATCTTTCTTATAAATTACTAGCAATTCGCCCTCGCTTCGCTTCGACTTCGGACGTCTAACCGCATAGTTTCCGTTCCCGTGGGAATGCCGGGATAAAATATAGCCTAAATTACTCCTTATATAGACCTGGTAGTAAAATATTATCAAAATCGGTCCAATTGTTTCGAATATTACCTCAAACAAATAGACAATAATAAATTAAACTGGTTTTTAGGCATAGATGTCGTTCAAATAACTTTTGTTTGTATAGATGTAAGTAATAATAAAAAAATTGTATAGATATAAGGGAATCTACGTCTTTTTTTATATGAGTGTTAGCGACACGATATTATAGACAATAATATCGACCGACAATAAACGAACGTTACAAATATCGGTATTCAAAAAGGGAATAAAAGCGGTCGGCCGTTCGCCACGGTGTTATTCCGGGTTGAGAACCATCAGCGCTCACCCATAGTCCGGCTAAGCCGTGAAAGTCATCTGAGGCTAACAGCTATACACACACACAAAACAAATCTTACGACATTCAGTCGCTCGCTAGACACCGATCACGTACTAACGTAGCATAACTCCCTTCATAGTGGTTGAGGGGAGTGATGGCTGTTCTATTAGTTAACTCGTGATCGGGTGCCGCTTGTGGGATCTGGTCCAACCATAATCGTTTGAATTATATTAAATATCTTGCGGTTCGAAGGGCATCACACTGGAGCTAGTTCTTACAAAACATGTACACAATTATATATCTAGTAAGAAGAAAAAAAAAAATAATTAAAAATAATTGACAAGCCGGCTGAGTTTCTTGCCGGATCTTCTCAGTAGCGGTCGCGTTCCGATCCGGTGGTAGTATATTTTTTTTGGAAATTGTAAACCTGACAATATGTAACTGCCCTCTCGGGGTTTATGCATAATAAATGATTTGAATTTGAATACAACTGCTTCCAGTCTATCTAATTAAGCCGTGTTAAAATTAAAGCAAGTGTACTTATAAAGTATTCATCGTGAAGTATATGTTTCTATTTTTGCACTCTACCTAATGAAAGTGTGTTAATAAAGCATCACCTGTATTATGAGTTAACTCTTTCGCGTGGAATTGAATACAATTGTTTTCAGCTTGCACTTGCCAGTAGCAGATATCGGCTAAGTGAGCTCACCAGGAGAGTAGGCAATAGCTCTTATCTAAGAATCGTACCTATAACACCTGACTATGATCGCCGAACCTGCTTATCAAGCAGAGTCATTACGGCCCTATACCTATCCATTGCTGGATGTAGTCCCTTACAAACGAGGATTTGTGAAGGAAGTCTATTGCGAGGATTTGTGGGGGAAGAGTACGTCCAGCAATGAGCGGCGAAAGATTGAATGATGTCAATGATAAAGAAAATGAGGATACTCTTGTCCAGTATTGGTAAAGGATTAGGAGAGTCGTATAAACCAGCTGCGGGACCAACACTAGACTGAATAACAGGACTGGGAGAATTTTCGTGTGGTGTAGTAGGAATACTATTCACCGCCTCTTGATATCGTAAACAAAGGCTTTTTTTTTTTTTGGTGGGTGGGCTGCGGTCGGCGCGCCTCCGCACCACTTAGTCCGGGGCGACAGAGGGGCTTAAGCACGCTACTCCCGCAACCCACTCAAAAACCACATCGCCTTCGTCGTTGGGCCGACCACCGGAGCAGGGTTACTTGACATCAGTGGTCGGTCCGATGTAATACCCCCTATTGGGGTACCCTCCCATTGACCGACGTCCCCCCATCGGGGAGGACGTCGGTCTTTCCTCACGCGGTCGGCCTCTCGGTGGGTGACGGACTAATCCCCGGTCACGTCACCCGCGGCCTCGGCTAGGGCGGCATGAGGCGCAGGTAGTTGCTCGTAAACAACGGCTAAGAGATATAATATGTACACAACATGACTGACTGACTGAACTACGCAGATAAGGCCATTGAAACCGAAGCGAGAGCGGATTGCTAGTATACTCGCGTAAATATCAGAAATCATTATTATTTTATATGGTGATATTTCTATACAATACTAGAATACCGGGATAAAATATACGCCAAAGTTACTCCTTATATAGACAGCTGTCTACTAAGTTGTAAAATATTATCAAAATCGGTCCAGCCATTTTGAATATTACCTCAAACAGACAGCCAAAAAATTTTTAAACTGTATTTTAGGCATATGTGTTGTGGAAATAGCCGTGTGAGGATGAAAAAAGTTCAGTATTTTAATTTGTATAGATTTCTCCATCCTTGGGGGTCAACACAGAAAGAGATCATCATCATTGTTCAAGCCTATCACCATCCACTGCTAGACGTAGGCCGCCCTCACGTTTCATCACAAAGAACGGCTAGGCAGTGAAGCATGCATAAGCGTGATAATAATGAGCGTCTAATCCCTAAAATTATCCGTGTGGTGACGGAGTAAGAATACAATTCACCACTCTATCTTGCCCGTGGATGTCGTAAAAGACGACTTAGTGATATAATATGCACATAACATCTGTGCAAAAGAAGGCAAACTCGAAATAAAATCCTATACCAACCTGTCTGACCAGCATGGTATAGTAAGATCAATATCCCTTCTGTTGTGGAGGAGACTCGAGCCCAACAGTGGGACGTATATAAGCTGAAATAATGATGATAAATCTCTAAATTATGATTTATATAACAAAACTGTGCTGTGTGGTAGCGGCTTCGAATACTACCAACCCTTGCTTTGCTCGTGGGTGTCGTAAAAGACGACTAAGAGCCCCAGATTGACCCGGACCAACTCCATCTGGTACCATTTGGGTCAACGATTACATTCCCAAGGAGGGTTGACGTCAGGCAGGCGGCCGGTCATAAAAGTCATTGCCGAAACTTTTTGCAATATGTCAAAACAGATGACATATTGCGTCGACCCCAAGTAATTGGGATAAGAGCAAGATGATGATGATGATAACAAAACTGTTTGAGTAAATGATATTTACGCTTTTTCATGTCTCGTTCTTGGGCTTAAGCCTAATAAATGGTTAAAAAATTACCTACTACACCAAACTGGTTATACGAATTAGTATAGAATTTTATATCAAACTAGCTGACCCAACAGACGTTGTTGTGTTCAAATAAGCGCCACCTACCGGGTCCAATTGTAAATCTAAACTATTCTCGTATCCCCTTGAACATACACAAAAAATTTCATCAACATCGGTCCAGCGGTTTAGGAGTTCACTGACATACACACGTACACAAGAAATTCATATATGCGGTTTTATATGCAGTTCCTCTGCCCGCAGAAATATTAGGCTAAATTATAGCCTATATGTTATTCTGAAATGTAAGCTATATTATTGTGAAGTTTCGTCAAAATCCATTCAGTAGTTTTTGCGTGAATGAGTAACAAACATCTTCAAATCCTCACATACTGACAAACTTTCGCGTTTATAATATTAGTAAGGACTTTTCTTGTCCTTGAAGGAGCACCCGCAACTACATCAATGTATTTTTTACTGTGTTATACATATAAACATTATTTATCGTCTAAACAGAACTACATAAACAATACATAGATATAAACAAGTACACATAGGTACAATAATACACAAAGAGGGGAGTACCACGTTTGCCTATCCATTTGGCTGGCTTCAAACGTAACCTGATATCTCACAGTGAGTACGGCCCTGGTACTTAATAAATGTACGTGCAAATTTAAACCAAATGTTTAAAGAGATAAAATTCGATTTCAATTGTATCTGTAAATAAGTACAAACGACGGTTACTTTATAACTTCCAATTTAGAATATCATCAGTTTAAAAATCGAATTGGCGTTCGAATTTTGAATATCAAAATTTATTTGTCGTAGAGTATCTATTAACTTGTTGTGCCAGCACGTTTCTTTGATTTGACATTTGGCGGAATAGGTTTCACACCAGTTATATATATTATTTATTTAATCGCTCATATCGTCCTGTGACTGTGTTACTAATATGTATTTATGAATGCGAAAATAAGTTGAACCGATTTCAAAAATTCTTTGACCAGTGGATAGCTATAATATTAGGGAGTAACATGGGCTATATTTTATTCCGGTATTCCCACGGGACAGGGCACTACGCGGGTAAGGCGACTAAAACCGAAGCGAGGGCGGGTTGCTGGTAATAAGATATATCAATATATAATACTCTTATAATACATCCATTCCTTTTCCCACACCATCCAAGCTGTATGGTGGCGACTACGAATACTACCAGCCTTTACATTGATGGTAGGTGTCGTAAAAGACGGCCAAGAGTTTCCCATCGCTTGGACTCAACTTCCCTCCTCCAAAATAGGAGAGAGATTGACCCACTACACCACATTGGTTAAACGTGTTGGTTTTTTTTTTTTTTTTTTTTGGGTGGGCTATGGTAAGCGCACGCGCGGTCCTGTCCTTCCGGGGCGATGAAAGGACGGCGCGCGGGCCCATAACCCACCCGTACCCACATCACCTCGTTGTTGGGCCGACCACCGGAGCAGATGTAAACGTGTTGGTATAGGGTTGTATTTCGACTTTTTATTCTCTTGCTTAGATGTTATATGCATATTTAATACCTTAGTTGTCTTTTACTACATCCACGGGCAAGAGAGGTCTTGGTGAATTGTATTCTCATTCTGTCATCACTGTAAGGCTTAAACTTCCTTAATGATTTCTGATGTTTAGTTTGCAGCGTTCATGGTTACGAGGAGACTGAACTTCCTTTACAATCGCGGGAAAATTTAACTATAGCAGTTAAATTTTCTCACTTAATGACACTCGGAGAATTAGTATGCTGAAGTGGCAATGGGCACGTCGCTTGACAAACCGACAACCACTGGAGAAGAAATGTATGTTCTCGAGTGACGATCACATTTCGGAGGACGCAGTGTCGAAGTACTAGGTAGACCGACGACCTGGTCAAACTTGTTTGATGTTCTTCGATGCACTGCACTTTGTGGCAAAAAAACAGACAAGTCTACGTCCATCAGTAGATGCCGATAAGCTTGATGATGATTGACAACAACTTTTGTTTCGAGTATTTCTTTATTCTTGAGTTAAAAAGACTGACAATAGCAGAAATTATATCAATTATATTTTTATTGATGTCCCAAGTGCGTGTCTGTTCGCTTTTAGGCCGCAGATGTGACGGTATCGGGTTACGATACCCGTCTCTTTCGCACTTATAACTCAGTCTCGCTCGACCGCAACCAATATAGATACCTTGCCAGCTGGGCAGTTAACATTTTAGTTGCATTTGCCTCGTTGTAACCAGTGGCATAAACGTCCGACCATTGTAAACTCCCTAGTTCAGACCAGCCTAGTGGGCTTCAGAATGATGTTTTAAACGACAAATATTACCAATCATCCGTGTGATGACGGAGTAAGAATACAATTCACCACTCCCTATCTTATCCGAGGTTGTCGTAAAAGACGACTAAGGCAATAACATCTATGCAAGAGAAGGAAAACTCGTAATATAACCCTGTACCAACTTATCTGCTGCAAGCACTTTACTATACTATCCATGTAGCATGGTCAGTTTCCTTCCTATTGTGGAGGAAGCTTGAGCCCAACAGCGGGACGTATATGAGCTGAAATTAATTAATAAAAAGAACAGCCTTATCCTTCCCTGGCGCTGTGCGGCTGTGCTTATCGTAGCTGCACATCCTCTTATTTATTAAGATACAAAGATATTTATTGCAGAAACTGCGTTTTACATGGATGTTTACAAAATTTTGGTATCAACAGCTGATCCAATCGGGCATTGCGATAATCGTTAATTCTATAATTTATTAATACATATTAAAATAGATTCGGTAATTTATCTTTATATAGCATAATACACTGAAATGACTACATTTTCTTGGCAAAGTATTCTTTTAAATCATAAAATACGTTTTCAATCAGCCATTTTTTTAAAGTGTTTTTGAAAAACTTATCTTCAAGTTTTTTTACATGACTAGGTAAATGGTTGTAGACCGTTATAGCAGAAATATATGCACTATTATAAAAAATTGTATTTTTTATTCTTGGAACATTTAAGTTATACCTATATTGACTACGTACATTTAGTTTAGAATCAATCTTGAAATTAAAAAATTGATTATTTTATCTGACAAATAGGCATAGCTCTAGTATACAATCTCTTCCAACTTCTCCTGTTTAACTTTTCTAATTAAATTTACTGCCGATCCCAAAACAATTAAAATCATTTGGCTGAACTGCGCGCTACCCTATACCAACCCGTCTGATCAACGTTGTATAGTAGGTCACTTCCCCTCAAATTGTGGAGGAGGCTCGAGCCGAGTAATGGGACGTATATGAGCTGAGAAGAACTACTCGGTCACCACGTGGTAAAATATATATGTGGTGATGGAGAAAAACGATTTCATCCATTTGCCATGTGGTGACGGAGTAAGAATACAATTCACCATCCCCTCTCTCTTGCCTGTGAATGGCTAAGAGATATTTAGATAGTAAGATAAGAAAAATTCAAAATGAAATCTAACACATGTTTGAGCAGCGTGGTATAATAGGTTAAATTCCGCGGGTGACGTGACCGGGGAATTAGTCCGTCACCCGCCGAGAGGCCGGCCGCGTGAGGAAAGACCGACGTCCTCCCCTAGGACGTCGGTCGGTGGGAGGGTACCCCAAATAGGGGGTATCCCGTCGGGCCGACCACTGATGACAAGTAACCCTGCTCCGGTGGTCGGCCCAACGACGACGGCGACGTGCATCGTGGGTGGGTTGCGGGTGTGCGTGCTTACGCCCCTCTGTCGGCCCGGACGGAGTGGTGCGAGGAGCTCGAGGACCGCAGCCCACCCCCCAAAAAAAAAAGAGTAGGTTAAATTCCCTACCATAATGGAGAACACCTCTGCCCAATAGTGGGACGTATATGTATGAGCTGAAATGATGATGGTGAATTCTAACTCCGTCACCACACGAAAAATAAACGAAATTGTGTTTACAAATTAAACCATGTATCTTATCATCATCGTAGCCCACATACGTCCCACATTTGGGCTGCGGCTTCCTTCACAGTGGGAGGGAATTTGACCTACTATACCATGCTGGTAAGACATTTTGATATAGAGTTTCATTTCGAGTTATCCTTCTCTTGCACGGATGTTGTGTGCATATTATATCTCATAGTCGTCTTTTACGACATCCACGTGCAAGATAGGGAGTGGTGAATTGTATTCTCACACGGAAAATGTCCAGGTATCTAAGTGGTGTACCATATATCTAAGTGGCTTCAAATAATATTTGACTATTAGAGTTAAGTAAATTTCATATTTTTCTCTTCACCATACGTGATCAAATCAAAGAGAAAAGCACCGAATTTAAAAATAAATATCGTCTATGCCACCATAACAAAAGTATTATATTACCACAAACAAAAGCAAGCGTTAAATTTTTTTTTTTTTTGTATTTCAAAGTTTCTAACAAAAACTTCCAATGCCTCTAATAAGTAAATCCTGTTCGTATTTGATCAAGTGGAAAGCTTTCGGCTGAATGGATAGAGGACCTGAGTCTGTGCCGACGATAAAAAAAAACTTTAAATCTGTGCCGGGAACAATGGACTTTTATCTTGGCGCGCATTTTTTTTTATTTCATTTTTTAAGTAAATGAGATCCTTAAATAGATTTAAATTAAGAGTTAACGTGTGGTGACGGAGTAAGAATACAATTTAACCCTTCTCTCTCCGGTCCGTGGGTGTCGTAAAAGACGACTAAGGAATTAATGACTCCGTCACCACACGGAAAACTATTATAATACATCATTTATGCATACTTTTTAATTTTCTAATTAACCCTTAAAATGACCTTTTTAATCGTCACGCTATACGGTTGGCAAACGATCAGTTCCGGGTTCTATTCTCGTTCGATTTGCGGTACGTGTCGGCTTTCATTACCTCTAATACATAACAAGTTGACAGGTGTCATTGTTAGTTTTTTTTTATGTACTTCTATAGGTAGGTTTGTATAGGGAGTAAATTTATGTAAGTGTACATCGACATGCGTCACGTGACGTGTTAACGATAACACTGTATCTGTAGATATGACAATGTACATATGAAGGGTACAGGCCAGTGGCGGCTGGTGGGTCATCAAAGTGGCGGTACGCTTTACTTCCTCACTAAGTATTAAGATCAGATATTGCAATGGAACAACAATTTACGTAAAAAATGTTTTTATTTTTTTTTATTATTTTAAAACGCATTTCATTTTATACGTGTACGTTGCGAGGAAAAACATTTTTTTTTAATTTTTCACACTCCAAAAAATATTTATAAAAGAGGGCCTTGGCGGTCCCGCCAATTTATGTCAAGTTTATTTTGAAAAGTTTTGTTGTTGTCTTTAATATAGTTTATATTTATTCTCATATTCACTCTCACCGCATACTGTATACGCAGTATAAAATAGAACTAAGACCAAAATTAAAAAAAAAACAAATAATGTAAACAAACCATATTTAACGCATCACAGATACATCGAAACTAATATAAAACAACGTTGTCACTGTGAGTATCGTCAAGGAACAGAACGAATTTATTTAGAAAAAATATGATATAGACATTTTACATTAGTTGGCATATATCTAGATAGATGGAGCTAGTAGTATCTACATTCTGATATTTACAACACTCCCACTCAAAATATAGATACAAGAACAAACAGAAAATTTTTAACTTAAACTTTAACAATACCCAAAGTCTGTAAATGCTTATAATGTTTGATAGCACCTAATCTATTTGTGAGTAGGTCTGCAGGCATATCTGATGTACACAAATAATCAACACTAACAATATTTTCCTTTATCATTTTCCTACAATAATGATACTTGATATCAATATGTTTAGTCTTATTATGAAAAACAGGATTGAGTAACAATTTTTGTGCACTCATACTATCATTATAAATAACAATTTTATACCATTTCTCAGTTATTTCATGTTGCAGATTTCTTAAGTATACTGCCTCTCTGCAGGCCTCTGAGATGGAGACATACTCAGCCTCTGTACTAGAGAGTGTAATACATTTCTGTTTACTGCAGCTCCAAGATATAACAGACCCTGATAACATATAACAATATCCCGAGTATGATCTTCTATCATTAAGATCATTACTCCAATCTGCATCTACATAGCCTACAATATTAACATTTTTACTTTTATTGTATTTTAAACCTAATTGCTTTGTTTTATTTAGGTATCTTAAAACTCTCTTTGCATAAAGCCACTGCTCTTCAGTGTTACAATTATTAAATTGACTTAAGAATGACACTGCAAAAGATATATCGGGTCGTGTAAGGACCTACCTACTTACTGTACTTAACGATACGTCATCACTGAATTTGATCGAAAGTCAAGTTCTCTCGGCAATGTTCGGTTCGCCCGTGCGGCGTATGGCAACAGACTCATTTTTCAGTATATTTCTATGAACTATCTTCTGTCTTACGCGCCAGGCGTTTTAACTCATAATTAATACAAGTTGTATTGGCAGACCTCGTGCACTCGTCTAAGCACGAGGTATTTTTTTACAGGGAAAATAAGTTTTAATAGTTTAGTAAAGCACTTAAATTGTTTCGTTATAATTTGAAATTGTATTTGTTATATGTTTTCGTATGTTCGAAGAATAAATATTAATATGGTAATTTAAAAATAAAGATGAAGTAACATTTTTTAATTATTAAATCTTTTGATTTGGTGGTTCAGCGCACGAGCGCATTTAGGTACAGCCGCTACTGGCACAGGCAAAGAACAGTGAATGTCCTAATGAATAGATTTCGAGAAAAACGCATTTAAAACTTTAGAAGTATGAAATTTTTATTGAGATCGGCGTATGCAGTAACTTTTACTCAAAACTTATTAACTGTTTATTGATTAATATAACTGTGTAGTTATGATGGAATTTTTAATTATTAAAAATATTAAAATGTAATAGAAACTAAATAAGTCAATCTTAAAGAAACAAAAAACAAGGAATGTCCAAGACGACATAAACGTAAACAAGGAATGTCCAATATAGTCATCAGCATCTTTAGTTTTGGAATTATATTCTAATGTTTCGTAAAAGACCTGCGCTTATCTGGTACAAATTGATAACAAACACATCTTTATATTAGGTCTTTACCTGTGAAATTGCCGTTATGTATAAAAAATTTAACGATTTTTTTTCATGTATTTTTATTTGTATTAATCGAAGTAATCACCCATGCAATCAATGCATCTTTGCCAACGCAGCGGCAGTTTATTGATTCCCTTCTTAAAGAAATTAGTTAGACGGGAGGCAACAAATTCTTCAAAGGCATTTTGTACTGCCTCTCGGGTATTGAATTTCATTCCCGCCAAGAAATTATCCAAATTCTGGAAAAAGAAGTAGTCTATAGGCGCAAGGTCTGGTGAGTATGGCGGATGACGGTGAGCTTCCAACCCCAGTTTTTGCAACTTGGAGACCGTCTGCTGTGTTACAACACAGGTCGGTCGCGCATTGTCATGCAGGAGCAGCGGAGACGAGCGATTGACCAATGCTGGTTGGAGATGTGCCAGCTTCTCCATCATTGTGTTCAGTTCTTCACAGTACACATCTGCAGTAATGCTCACCCCGTTTGGTAAGAAGCTGTGATGAATCACACCGGTGCTACACCACCAAATAGTGACCATCACTTTTCTAGGGGTAAGCTTTCGTTTAGGGCACTGTTTAGGTGCTGAACCAGGATCCAACAAACTCTCTGAGCGCTTGCGGTTATCAAACAGACTCCATTTTTCATCGCAAGTAACAATGCGTTTCAAAATTCCTTCATTTGTGTGTCTGTTGAGCAATGTAAGGCATGTCTCGACGCGTACTTCGCGCTGGCGATCATTGAGTTCGTGGGGCACCCATTTGTCAAGCTTTTTTACCTTGCCAATTTGACGCAAATGGACCAATATTGTTTTGACGCTAACGTCGAAAGCTGCTGCTAATTCAGTCGTAGATTATGTATCATCGGCTTCCACAATCGCCTTGAATTCGTCATTGTTGGCCAAAGTCTTCGGACGATCGCGAGGTTAATTTTTCAGGTCGAAATTTCCAGAACGGAGGCGAGCAAACCAATAACAGGCGGTGCGTTGGTTTGTAGTGTTAGCTCCGTAAACTTCATTGATGTGGCGTGCCGCTTGTGCCGCGTTGCTGCCACGACGATACTCATATTCCATAATTACTCGAATTTTTAACGTATCCATGATGACGAAAAAGATTGAAATGCGATGAAAACGTAACACTAATCAATAAACAAATGACTACTTTTGGAAAATGAATTCCATGTTTTAAAATAAAATTAATTTGAAATTAGAATTCTTAGCCAAACAAAAATTATTTTGATTTGAAATGGCCAGTACTGCAGAACGGCAATTACATAGGTAAAGACCTATTATTTGGGCCTGGTGTTCGACAGGCGATGGTGATTCCGGGAAGATTTTCGTCAACATACTCCGCGGCTTGTTTGTGCGGCGTCCGCCTTTCGTTCGTGGCTCATGCCCAATGTTGGCGGACCCAGCGCTACGTGTCGGCGGCTGTACGTGGCAGTGGTTCCATTCATGGCCGTGTGGGCGGAGACCCTGACCGTCCGACTCGGGGCTCTTTTGTAACGACTCCAGAGGGCCATGGCGGTCAGGGCCATACGCAGATACCGCATGGTGGCGACGGAGGCAGCGTGCCTATTGGCCAGAACTCCGCCGTGGAACTTGGAGGCAGAGATGATCAATTTTTTTTTTTTTGCCGGCGGTTGTCAACGATGCTAGTAGGGGGTTGTCTCGCTTCACGAATAGGCCGCCTAGCGGGGCAACGCCCCCCAGGTCGTTATTATTATTCGGTATTCGGACCCGCCATGGTTGCATTGGAAAGCACCTACACACATGTCGCGAAGAGGGAAAGGACGTCGTCCTGCCATCACTGCGGTTGCGACGAGGACATGGCACAGCACACGCTTGAGGTATGCGTGGTTTGAGCAGAGCAGCGTTGTGAACTCGTTGCAATCAGAGACAAACAGCGTCAGGAACGGGACATTATCTGCTCACTGACACTACCCATCGAATTGAAATATTGTATAATATTTTTCTATGTATTTGAGGCCTGTAATATTTTTCGATATATTCCAACTCTGAACACGGTGCCCCATGAGAAAGAACAACCTTTTCATGAAATCTTCGTTTTGACCAGTCTTTTTTCTCTTTTTTGTCAATCTATTAATAATAATTTGGTTGTTTTCATTATTATCGGAGTCAGAAATCATTTTAAACTTAAGATTACAACTCAAATCACAACTGTCACTTTGGACAATCCTTCTTTACCGCTATGTCATGGACATTCCCTGTTCTTTTCGCTTCGGCCATAAACAAAAACGCCTTTATTGCGCGATCTGATCACTTTTTTTAATAGCCCGTACAGACGTTGGCCGAGCCTAGGCCAACGCGAGCGTCGGCAAATAGGTACCTACAAGGCGAGTGCTAGCGTCTACCGGTTGGCCGAATGCGGCGAACGCCAACGCGAGTGGCCAACGTAGACAAGCGTTTGTAGAAGAATCTACACGTTGGCCTCGGTCAGTGTTCATTGTGCACTGAAACACTACGGACGTTGACATTAACGTTGCTGCAGTTTCGACTATTTATTTAATGAGCGTATATAACTATTATCTCAGTGTATACCGCAGTAAAGTGGGAAAAAAAGAAGGTGGTTGATACTGAGTATTCACAGAAATAGAACAGTGTAAGATATATCTGTGTGGTGACGGAGTAAGAAAAAAATTCACCAGTGTCTATCTTGTCTGTGAATGTTCTTAAAAGACGATTAAGGGATATAATACATAATAAGCATATAACATATATACAAGAGAAGGAAACCTCGAAGTAAAACCCTATACCAACCTGTCTGACTAGCATGGAATACTAAGGTCAGTTGCCCGTTTTTTTTTTTTTTTTTTTTTTTTTTTTTTTTTATTGCAAACGGTGGCAAACGAGCAAACAGTACACCTGATGGTAAGTGTTGCTGCCGCTCATGGACCTTTGCTAGGCTACTGCCTACCGTGAAAGTGAAGGGAGTGTGAATGCGTGCAATTATGTGTACGTGTGTAATCGTCTGCGCGCCATTAGTGTTTTTAGATTCAAATTTCGAACCTTCGAAGTATTGACACTATCCTTCTATACGTTATTATTCTAAGAGTAAAATGTTATTTCCAGCCGTTTTTCATGTTTTTTTTTTATTGCAAACGGTAGCAAACGAGCAAACAGTACACCTGATGGTAAGTGTTGCTGCCGCTCATGGACCTTTACAAGGCCGTTGCCTACCGCGAAGGGAGTGTGAATGCGTGCATTGAGGCTCGGTGATACCAAGGGCACCACCAAAACCCTCCACACGCAATCACCCTCAGAAAGTTGGGCTTCCGGCACTCTCGCTCACCGAACGAAGCGCAGTAACAAATTGCTACTACTCAGACGTCGATTTTCTGCGAGAGCATGGTACTGCCCCGGACGGACCGGCCCGCGGCTGTAGACAGAAAACTGTCGACAGTGTGGTCCTACCACTCCTAAAACTCTACTATACTCCGTCTATTGTGGAGGAGGCTTGAGCCCAACAGTAGGACGTATATGAGCTGAAATGATGATGAATGATGAAGATACATTTTGATACTATAGGTAACATATAGGGTGACTTGGATCTAATTATTTACGTCGCATATCTAGAAGTAGTGATGCAAATTTGAAAATATAATCATTTATATTGAGCGACAATATCACATTAAACACGTCTAACCGCGATGGATGTCAACCGTGTAATGACGACTCGGCCAACGTGTAGACGGCATTGGCCGAGCGTAGACGAGTGCCTTTGATTTGTGCACAAAAACCGACACCGAGGCGAAGTGAGGCAAGTGATCACGAGTGACGGCGAGTGAAGACAAATCAGCTGTCCACACGTTGGCGCTTGTATTCACTCGGCCAACTAGGCGAGCGTTGGCCAACTAAGGCAAATCGGGTGTACACACGTTGGCGTTCGCCATCGCTCGCCTGCACTCGGCCAACATGTAGACGCCCTATAAAAGTTAGTGATTGAGAATTAAACTACCATAGACAAAGATTTACTTTCAATAAAAATACAAAAAAAAAGTGTAGTATATAAGTATTAGCAGTGCCCGCGACTTCATCCGCGTGGAATAGTGACTTTGGGTATAGTGACTTTCAGGATTTATTTATTTATTTTACAACTTCTGTGGCCAAACGTTGAGAACCTTCAGCAGTTGATTCCCGTTGTCCCGTTATCGGTGACTCAACTGATAACGTTTGTTATCGGTGGCTCAACTGATAACGTTTGTTATCGGTGACTCAATTGATAACGATTGTTATCGGTGACTGAACTGATGACGGTTGTTATCGGTAACTCAGCTGATAACGGTTGTCATCGGTGACCCAACAGAACGTTTGTTATCGGTGACTCAATTGATAACGGTTATTATCGGTGACTCAACTTATAACGGTTATATACTACGCTGACTAATATATAATCTATACCAATAAATAACATTGGAGTGTCTATTTGTAATGTTAAAATAATAGGCATTTTTCATGCTCACACGGTTATTTACATGACACCTATGCCTAAAATACAAATTAAAAAATTTTTGTTTGTCTGTCTGTTTGTTTCGGGTAATCTTCAAAACGGCTGGACCGATTTCAAAAATTCTTTCACCAATAGAAAGCTATAATATCAGGTAGTAACCTAGGCTATATTTTATCCCGGTATTCCTATGGGAACGGGAACTACGCGGGTAAAACGACTAAAACCGAAGCGAAGCGAGGGCGGGTTGCTAATACTTAATATTAAAACAAAATGCATCTGAATTCAAATTATTATTATTTTGGTTTGGTGTTAAAATAAGAATACAATTCACCACCCCCTCTCTTGCCCGTGAATATCGCAAAACACTATCAATTGTCATAATATGCAAGAGAAGGAATACTCGAAATAAAACCCTATACCAACATGTCTGACCAGCTTGATATAGTAGGTCCAATTCCCTCTCATTGTGGAGGAGATCCGAGCCCTACAGTGGGACTTATGTGGGCTTTGATGTATGTATGTATGCAAGAGAAGAATTACTCGAAATAAAACTATACTAACCAGTCTGATCAGCGTGGTTTAGTAGGTTAACTTTAACTCCTATTGTCAGCCAATGTGATCAGCTTCGTCTACTACCAAATTCAATAAAAAAAAAAACATTGAATCCATTGAGGGGTAAGAACATCGGAACAGATCTGTGGTGACAGTTCCCCCATCGTGTAATACGATACAGGGAGTACCGGGAGGCGTATTTTTTTTATTTGTTCCGCTAGGCGAAGATGTGGGTTGAAATGTTTTTGTTGTGTGTGTTTTAACGGTAGGTTTATTATATTTGAAAACCTGTTATTATGTCTTTGTTTTCACGTGTTTAAATAGATTCTAGATTTAGATTTCCATAGTTTTATGTCTTACGGCATATTACTGTGGGGGATGCTCCGCGGACTTGAATAGAATCTTTGTTCTCCAAAAAAGGGCTGTCCGTACGATTTATAATCTAGGCCCAAGGGTCTCACTTCGGGAGAAATTCAAAGAAATAAATATTCTAACTGCTGTATCACAATATATGTATATACGAAAATATACTATATGTCACAAAAAAAACATAGCTAAATTTAAAAGATATTGTGACATTCATGAAATGAATACTCGGAATAAGGACAAATTAATTGTACTCGTCTCCAAAAAATTAGCAAATCATTCATGGGGCAATGTATACGCTTTTACAATAGATTACTTAAAGATATCCGAGACCTGCCATTGAAAAAGGTTAAAAAAGCCATCAACAATAAACTTTGTAAAAAAGCTTATTATAAAATCTCGGATTATGTAGATGATAACACAGATTGGTTGTGGACAGCTCCTCATTCAGCAATTTCCTTGTTATTTTAAATAAACTGTTTTTCCGCTTCAAATTATTAATCTATATCATTCTCATATTCATCGAAACAGCCACAAAAAAAAAAAAACACCAAAATCGGTCCAGCCGTTTAGAAGGAACTCAATTACAAACACATGAAAAGAGAAGATTTATGTATATGTATAATATTTAATTTTATTTCTGTCGCCTAATTTATATGCCACAATTCAGCATGAAACTAGGAGAAGATACTTTACGGATTTTATCACGTTTGTATTTGATTTATGATTGCCCGACGTTTCGAACACTTTTACAGCATACACGGGCAGACTAAGATATCTGACGTCCAAACAAGTCAACCTTATTACAGATTTTTATAATTATCTACCAGCTACAGAAAATTAGTTATTAAGTTTTGATTACTATTTTTGGTACAAATTTATTGCCAAATTACTTCCACATTTTTGGTACAAATTTATTGCCAAATTTATTTATTTGGTACAATTTTATAGGAAGTAGGATATAATCCTATTTTATCATATCCTACTTACTATATTATGAACGTGAAAGTTTGTGAGGATGTGAAAATGTTTGTTGCTCTTTCACGCAAAAATTACTGAATGGATTTTGATGAAACTTCACAATAATATAGCTTACATATCAGAATAACACATAGGCTATAATTTATCTCGATATTTCCTCGGAAAGGGGAACTATGCGGGCAAAACGGCAAGGTGCTGCTAGTATGCATATAATATCTATCAAGAGAAGGGAAGAACTCGACATAATACTCTATACCAACACGTCTGACCAGCGTGGTATAGTAAGTCAATTGAACTCCTATCCCGGAAGAGGCTCGAGCCCAGTAGTATAAGCTGAAATAATAAATAAATAACTAATTTATATATTTTTTCAATTCCAGTGGCGGTCCAGGCGATAAACAGTTGGACTCTTCATCGGATGATGACAGCGATGCACCAGCGCACGCCCCACAGCCGCACACGATGCCAACACACGCCCCACAACCACTATATCCACTTTACGAACACCCCCTCGCTCACCTACAATACCATCATGCGTGACCAACCCCACATTTATAACTAGATTAACCAGCGTGAATTTCTTAAAAAGATTTGTGTAAATTATCGTTTTTTTTTTTTCACTGTAAATTTTATTGAAAATTGCAAGTTTTATATTCGTTTTCATCAACACCTAAATTTTAGGTGACACCTTAAATCAATATTTTTTATTGTTTAATGTTTTGTTGTTATTGGGTTGCATAGATGGTGTTACTGATTAAAATGTCGTCCTAGTATCTGGGGTTCTATCCCATGCTGTAAAATTCTTTGTACGATCAAGAAATATCCTGCAATATAAGGATCACGTCCTAAATGCTGGGTCTAAGAAATGTATCATAGTTATCATCTAAAATTTAGGTATTGTTAAGAAAAACATACGTTAATTTATAAGGTTCTATAAAACCCATTTGTGAAGTAAAGAAATTACCAGCATGATTGTATTTAAAAAGCAAAATGTAGGTAGTATAGATTATATCGAGGGCTGAAAGGCTATTTGGTTTAAGCGACATTTTTGTAACTTTACAGGAGAGCCATTTAAAGTTTAGAAAAAAAATCATAAAACAAAAAATCTTCTTGAGCTATTTGAATGGGGTAAATTTAATTATAGTCCATAAAATATAGCTTGATCTCTGTGACAGATGTCAACGAAACCAACGAAGTAAGTTTGAACGAGCAACATGTTTACAATTTCATTTTGTATCAAATATATTTTCATTCTTTTCGTGCCAGTTTTTTTGCAACTGAATTTTAATACATTAAAAATATAAAAATATTAATATTCATGCCTAAAATGTACCTTGTAAGTACTGAAATACCTGGTAAACATTTTATACATAAATGATGCCTACGCACGTACCCAGGTCATACTGGACTGAAAATAAAAAAGAGATGGGACAGTCGATATACGTAAATCGGTAACCGATCTTTATTAAATTATTCATAAAAGAAATAAACCCAATACAGTACCTATATAAAGCTTTCAACATATTTTTTACAATTAAAACAGACAGTTACATTATAAAATACGTAAATTGAATTAGTTAAACATTAAAAAACTATTTTTCGTCTCAGAGTAAATGATAATACTATGTACGCATTATTTTCAATAAACTAGATATATTTATTTATAAAACAGTCGTAATTGATCGATTGATCTAACGACTGTTCCTATTTGGCAAAAAATGATGAATGTTCTAGCAGGAACGCTCCAGTGATGACCATAATATTGACCTTTTTTTTTTTTTTGTGGGTGGGCCGCGGTCGGCGCGCCTCCGCACCACTCCGTCCGGGGCGACAGAGGGGCTTAAGCACAGACTAAAAAAAAACCCACCCACCCACAAACAACGTCGCCTTCGTCGTTGGGCCGACCACTGGAACAGCGTTAACTTGTCGTCAGTGGTCGGCCCGACGGAATACCCCCTTATTGGGGTACCCTCCCATCGACCGACGTCCCCCCCTCGGGGAGGACGTCGGTCTTTCCTCATGCGGTCGGCCTCTCAGCGGGTGACGGACTAATCCCCGGTCACGTCACCCGCGGCCTCGGCTAGGGCGGCATGAGGCGCAGATAGTTGCGCCTGTGCCGCCCCAGCCGCCGGCGGCGGATCTCCTCATCGAGGCTGCGCTCCTCGCGCAGGCGATCCGCCACCATAATATTGACATTTTTTTTTTTTTGTGGGTGGGCCGCGGTCTGCGCGCCTCCGCACCACTCCGTCCGGGGCGACAGAGGGGCTTAAGCACGCAACTCCCGCGACCCACCCGAAAACCACGTCGCCTTCGTCGTTGGGCCGACCACTGGAGCAGCGTTAACTTGTCGTCAGTGGTCGGCCCGACGGAATACCCCCTATTGGGGTACCCTCCCATCGACCGACGTCCCCCCCTCGGGGAGGACGTCGGTCTTTCCTCACGCGGTCGGCCTCTCGGCGGGTGACGGACTAATCCCCGGTCACGTCACCCGCTCCATAATATTGACCTAGACCTTGATTGTATTCCTTTTGAATAATTAAAACATTCAAAAACAGTTTTTGTTTGAAATAAATTCAAAAAGATTTTCATTGTATTTTAATTATAATAGAAAATTACAATTATAAAAATAAAGAGTTTTATCGATAAAAAACTACGGACTTTATCGTAAGTGTGTCACACACACACACACAAAAGCACTAGGGACAACTGTCACAGAGATCATCCTATATTTTATCTTAATATATATAAATCTCCTGTCACGATGTTTGTCCGCGATGGACTCCTAAACTACTTAACCGATTTTAATCAAATTTGCACACCGTGTGCAGTTTGCTCCAACTTGAAACATAGGATAACTTACATCTTAATTTATAGTCGCAATATTATATTATTGCAAATTATTTATCTATTATTTGACATTCACAATTATCTGTGAACTCCAAACGATTTTAACAGATGGCGATATCTGTTGACTGGATAGAGTAAGTAATTTGTGTGTGCTCAAGAGAGAGAGAATGGTTTAGATTCACAATTGGACCCGGTAGGTGGCGCTTTATTTGAACAGAACAACGTCTGTTGGGTCAGCTAGTGGACTATAAAATTCAATTAAAAACATCGAATTCTTGATGCTAAAACTAAATAAAACCTACTTTAAGTTACAAAGATAAATGTCGCTTAATATAAATTGCCTTAAGTCCTCATTTTTCAGCGTATGGAAAGTGTAAAATAGTTCAGCGTAAGAAAAAAAAGTGCTCTGATTTTAATGAATTCGGTATCTTTCAACGGAGAAAAATTCGCTGATTCTGAATATGTATATAAACTCAATATCACCCTAGATGTCGCTAAAACCAAATAGCCTTTCACCCCTCGATATAAATATTTACATACTTGAGTGTTACGGAGTAAGAATACAGTACGTCACCCCCTATCATGCACGTGGATGTTCTTTTTTTTTTATTGTAAATGGTGGCAAACAGTACACCTGATGGTAAGTGTTGCTGCCGCTCATGGACTTGTACAAGGCCGCTGTCTACCGCGAAGAAAGTGAAGGGAGTGTGAATGCATGCATTGAGGCTCGGTAATACCAAGGGCACCACCAAAACCCTCCACACGCAAACACCCTCAGAAAGTTGGGCTTCCAGCTCTCTCGCTCACCGAACGAAGCGCAGTAACAAATTGCTACTACTCAGACGTCGATTTTCTGCTCAGTGTGGTACTACCCCGGACGGACCGCCCCCCGGCCCGCGGCTGTAGACAGATAACTGTCGACAGTGTGGTCCTACCACTCTTAAACCACTGTCGTAGAAGACAACTAAGGGAAAAAATGTGCATATAACATATTGGAATTGACCTACTATTCCACGCTGGCGTGTTGGAATTGAGTTTTCTTTCAAGTTTTCCTCTTGTATATAGCGTTGCCAGGCATCCGGATAAAGCCGGACATAGGTAGGTTTTTTAATTGCGTGTCCGGTCAAAATAATCGGTGTCCGGCTTTTATTGGGCTTTTTATTTATTTATTTAATCTTCATGCACAAAAATAAAAGTACATAGGCGGACTTAATGCCATAGGCATTTTCTTCCAGTGAACCTTAGGGTGATAATGAAATAATATAGCAGGTGTAAGTATTGAAAACTGTTTTGAGAACTAATTATGTTAATAACTAAATAGGTAACAATAAAATGAAAATAATAAACCCATTATCTATAATACATACTCATAGCAAATATATACCCTACCTATATATTTTTACATTTCGCAAACGAACTAGCGCCGAGCGCAGGCGAGTCGACTGTTGTCATAATAATCCAAATAATTTAATTTTACATAAATTTTTTGTCGTACCTCATTAGGTATATAATATATACTAAAACACAAAATCCTCAATAATGTAGGGTGTCCAGCCAAACTGGTTGGTCTGCCCGGCTATTAGGTTTGACGACCTGGCAACCCTACAGTTGTATAGATGTTAAATGCGTATTATATCCTATCCTAAAAGAGGACTTTTACAACATCCACGGGCAAGATAGAGAGTGGTGATTTGTATTCTTGCTCCGTCACCACACGAATATTTGCAATAAAATTCTTTAAATATAGTTTAATTTCATATTTGTAATAATAGTATCTGGGGGGCACAGCAGTACCGCCACCAAGTCGAGCTATAGAATTTACATAACAGGCAAATGTGATGTATATTTTATAAATTATAACACTTTTATATTTATGTAATAAATTAATACTCTATTTAAATATAGCATTAATTAGTTCGGTGTTTATTAAAGCATGTAATAATTATTATAAGTCTTAAGTTTATGTTGTGTATATTGTAATTAACATAAAAAAATATTTATTTAAGCACTGCCCAATTATATTTACTTTATTATTAAATATATTTGCATATAAATTCACGTGACGTGTGTGTATTTTATTAATTATAAGCATATTTTAATTTATAAATAAAAAAACTTTTACAGGATGTAAAAACATTCTAATAAGCGCGCAATGTTTTTAGAAATATGATCAATGAGTTAATCATATTCATTTCCAAAAAAAATAAATATAATTACTAAAAACAAGCATGGATATATAAAAAATCTTGCAGGAATAGGTGAAATGTATCCACGAAATAGATCCTAAGAAAAACGTAAAGGAATGTAAAGGTCTGCCGACAGAAGTGAAAACTTAAAACAGTGAACAAACAGTTGTCATTTTGAAATATTCAAAATAATTGTTTGATGAAAACGGTACTGTCCCGTTCAAAATGGGACGTATGGTCACGTTAGTCAACTCGTAGGTACATTTAATCATTACACTCACATCTATGGGTTGAAATTTTATATTTTATACGCCATCTGTCGGCAAATCCTATGTTATATTACGATTTATTTGCACGACTCTTGTAGTATACATTATTTTTAAATATTATAGGACCATAATAAACTTTATCTAAATGCATTGTCTATTATTGTGTACACCCCTGGTTGGAATACAATATGGCCACACTAGGGTTGTGCCACCGTGCTGGTCAGGGATATCAACGAACTCGGTACCAATGACTGACTCAATGGTGAAGGGCAGAGAATACGGTGGGTTTCGTCACCCCGGACGGAATGGACAGCGTGTGTGCTAACCATAGCCCGCCAAAAAAGGGTTGCCACCTTTTTGTGCGAATAAAGTACATCGGTTAATGAACGAAAAAAGTTATGTCCTACTTAATAAAGTACGATTTACTAAATTATTGTAGTTTAAAACATTTTTTGATGGAGATAGCATCGATGCCAGAGAAGGAAAACCCGGCATAAAACTATACCAACAATAATAACAAAAATTACAAACGTTCTCGAAACAAAAAATGTTCTATTTTCGCACAAAGAAAAATAATATTAAAATTCTCCATCGCTACATGCAAAATTAATATTTTTTAATTATATATGATAATTACAATTATAAGGTATACATTAATATTATAAGGTAAGGCGAAATTATGATATATGTTGGTTAAAAAAATTATTTATATTGGATACTTAGGTATATGGGCGATAAGATTTTCTTTTTTTTTTTATGGGTGGGCTATGGTAAGCGCACGCGCGGTCCAGTCCGTCCGGGGCGATGAAAGGACGGCGCACGGACCCATAATCCACCCGTGCCCACGTCACCTCGTTGTTGGGCCGACCACCGGAGCAGATGTGACTTGTCGTCAGTGGTCGGCCCGACGGAATACCCTTTCGGGTAACCTCACCTCTCTACGTCCTGGGACGTCGGTCGCCGTCGCGCAGTCAGCCTCTCTGCGGGTGACGGACAATTCCCCGGTCCGATCACCCGCGGCCTCGGCTAGGGCGGCATTAGGAGCAGGTACTCGCGCCTGCGCCGCTCGAGTCGCCGGCGGCGGAATGTGTCGCCGAATTCCTGAGCTCTACTCGCACACGATCCGCCGCCTCCTTCCGTGAGATTACGGCCTCACAGAAGGCGGCGACCGCGTCCCAGTTCCTGACGCTGTTGAGCATCGCCCTAGCGATGGTCATTAGTTTAATAATTATTAAACTTAGTGACACCATGGATTTAGCACTCTCATCGTCACAAATTGTGAAATAAAAAATACAATAATAATAAACTAATCTCAAATTACAACGAATGTTTTCGAATGAACCTGTCTAGTTTCCTTCGTTTAACTTGTAACTGTTAACCTTGGCTATATTTGGCTTAAACATGGCTGGTACGAAAAGTCGAACCCGTGTGATATTTTGCACGCGCTTTCTTTGAAAGTCGACATTCGCATTCGCGAATATTGAAGATGAGTATTCGCATTCGCGAATGTCTCAATCCTAACATTCGTTACATCACTAGTGGTGACAGGATATCGTTGCTGTAGAAATTCTGGTTTTTTCGATCATAAAAATGCGACAAGTAGTTTTGGCAGTCCGCTCTTGATGTTAACCTGATACTGTTCTAAAGAATTCTGCAGAAACCGAAACAGGTGGAAATTTAAAGGTCAGACATATGTGGCGGATGGGTTAACGCCTTCCAGCCAGAAGCTTTTTATATATATTCCCTGGTGGTCCCATAGTCATCAGGTCAGGATCTGATGATGGTATCATTGAGAAATTGGTGGAATTCTTAAAATTTTATAGGCAATTTTATGGTTTTTAGTTTACTGTTTGAAGTCGGTTTTTTTTTGTTAAAAATTATAATTGTTGCCGAGTGATATGCCATTGTGCCTCACTTTTTCAAAAATAGTTTACATTTTATTAGTGACCGGGGACCAGAGCGACGTACATCTTTCACGTCTGACCAGCGTGGTATAGTTTCAAATTCCCTCCCATAATAGTGGAGGCCCTAGACCAACATTGGGACGTGTATAGGCTGAGATTACGATGATAAAAAAGGCAACATATTCGCACAAATGCATACATTTTAAAATTAAAAGAAATAAATAGTTATAGGTAATTCATTTATCTACTTCATCGTGATTTGACCAATGACATTTCCGTGTGGTGATGGAATAAGAATACAATTCACCACCCCCTCATACCCTTGAGTGTCGTAAAAGACGACTAAGGGATATATTACATCTATGCAAGAGATGGAAAACTCGAAACAAAACCCTATACTAACCTGGCTGACCAGCATGGTAAGTAAGGTGAATTTCCCTCTTATTATAGAGGAGGCTTGAGCCCAGCAGTGGGACGTATATGAGCCGAAATGAGAAAAAAAATAAGACAATGACTTGGTGTCGACGTAATATGAATTCTACATCCATTGCTCATATTGGAAATAGTTTTGGCAATAGTTTTATAATCGGACGCCTATCTGACGTCGACAGTCCTTGATTATATAATTGTTGACCAGACGCCATTAGATGTAGTTGGTTAGTCTTAGTCTCTTAGTTATCTCTTACACCACCACAGCCAGTAGAAGGACTGGTAGTATTCGTAGCTACTACCAAACAGCACACATCCTTACTAATATTATAAACTAGCAACCCGTCCTAACTTCGCTTTTAGTGGTTTTACCCGCGTAATTCCCGTTCCCGTGAGAATACCGGGATAAAATATAGCCTAGTTTCCTCCCTGATATTATAGCTTTCCATTGGTGAAAGAATTTTTGAAATCGGTCCAGCCGTTTTGAAGATTACCCGGCACAAACAGACAGACAAATTTTTTTTTATCTGTATTTTAGGCATAGGTGTCGTGCAAATAACCCTGTGAGCATGAAAAACGTCAGACGTCACTTTCTCGAATTGAAAACCAAAGAGTATAAAACACTACGTTTTATTGAAAATGTTTTTAACCGACTTCAAAAAAAGGAGGTTCTCAATTCATTGGAATCTTTTTTTTTATGTATGTTCATCGATTACTCAAAGACGCCTGGACCGATTTGCAAAAATCTTTTTTTGTTTGATAGGGTATACTTCCCTGGTGGTCCCATAGTCATCAGGTCAGGATCTGATGATGTTATCATTGAGAAATTGGTGGAATTCTTAAAATTTTATTAGTTTACTGTTTGAAGTCGGTTTTTTTTTTGTTAAAAATTATAGATTATTTTAAATTGCAAACGGTAACAGAGAAGCAAACAGTGCTGATGGTAAGTGATGCTGCCGTTCATGAACCTTTGCTAGGCCGCTGTTTAACGTGAAAAAAAGTGATGGCATTCACAATGCGCACAATGAAGTTCAATGATGCTAAAGGCATCATCAAACTCATTACACGTAAACACCCTCAAAAGTTGGGCTTCCGACTCTCTCCGCTCACTGAAAGCGCAGTATCAAATTACTACTACTCATACGTCGATTTGCTGCTCAGCATGGTACTACCCCGGCCGGCCCGCGGCGGTAGACAGATAACTCTCAACAGTGTGCTCCTACCACTAACAAACGTTTAAACTCACTCTGTGCTACTACTACTGATACTGCATTCATCATCATCATCATCTTGCTCTTATCCCAATTACTTGGGGTCGACGCAATATGTCATCTGTTTTGACATATTGCAAAAAGTTTCGGCAATGACTTTTATGACCGGCCGCCTGCCTGACGTCAACCCTCCTTGGGAATGTAATCGTTGACCCAAATGGTACCAGATGGAGTTGGTCCGGGTCAATATAGGGCTCTTAGTCGTCTCTTACGACACCCACGAGCAAAGCAAGGGTTGGTAGTATTCGAAGCCGCTACCACACAGCACTACTATTATACTACTACTATACTACTGATACTGCATTATGTCCATAAACCTCACAATTTTTTTTTCACGGCAAGCGTTGTATTTTTCCCTTTATTGTAATAAAATTTTAAAATGTATCGATTTTTTTCATTAGATTTACACATGTTGACAGAAAGAAAAACAATTCCAAAGTGATAGGACCACACTGTTGACAGTTATCTGTCTACAGTCGCGGGCCGGTCCGTCCGGGGTAGTACCACACTGAGCAGAAAATCGACGTCTGAGTAGTAGCAATTTGTTACTGCGCTTCGTTCGGTGAGCGAGAGAGCCGGAAGCCTAACTTTCTGAGGGTGTTTGCGTGTGGAGGGTTTTGGTGGTGCCCTTGGTATCACCGAGCCTCAATAATAATAATAATAATAATTTTATTTCAAGTAACATAAGACTCATAACAAATAAATAATAATAATCACAGTAATAAAATAGGTACAATAGAATAACAAAATTTAGGTCATCATAATTACATTCACACAATAATTACATTCATACCGTTGGAATTAATTAAATTACATTAGATTTATTTTTAACAAAATTCACATTCTAACTTAAAATCATTACATACAAATAAAATACAGCTAGTTTACACATAGGTACCATAAATTATAATTAGTAATAATAAAATAGGTACAATACAATCACAAAATTTAGGTCATAACAATTACATTCATACACTTAAAATTAATTAAATTATTAATAAAATTCACAATAACTTAAAATCATTAAATAAAAATAAAATAAAATACAGCTAGTTTACACATAACATAAATTAATTCCATTTAATATCATAATAATTTTCTTTGTGGAACTGGTACCGTTAAATGTCTGTTACAGCAATGTCTGACGATGTGACAGTCCAATCTGTTGGCGATCATTGTCAGCACAGTGTTAGAGCTAGCCCGTACCCTACGCACCAGGGAGGCAGCTCGCTTGCGCATGATTGCATAAAAACAATCAGCGCGCGCCTCCGCGAACATGCCCGAGGCACTGCAGAACTGGGGTAGCCCCATCACAGCCCTGAACGCGTTATTATATTGTACGCGGATGGCCTTGTAGCTTTTTTCGGTGTAATTAGCCCACAAGCTGCAAGTATACAGGGACGTACAGAACGCCCTGAAGAGCGTCAGCTTCACACCCCTGGAAGCTCTCGCAAACCTGCGGGCTATCATGTTCGCACGTATAGACAAGGCCCTCCGCTCACGTTCCATATCCTCGTCATCTCTAAGACCAGCCGTGACCACATGTCCCAGGTATTTAAATTGCTCGACTCTCTGGAGAGGAACTCCATTTAACAGAACTAGAGGTATGCTCTGGGGACATTTAGCACTCCTAGTCTCAAAGACCATAAATTGACTTTTAGCTACATTGTAAGTCCATGGTCACATGCGTATTGCTCACATATTCGTATCAACTTTCTCAAGCCGCAGACCGAAGCGCTCAACAGCACCATATCGTCTGCGTAACTCAGATTGTTGACACATACGCCATCGATGTGACAGCCGACATGTTGACTGCTAAGCGTATCGATCAAATCGTTAATATACAAGTTAAACAGAGTTGGTGATGTAAGCCCGCCCTGTCTCACACCACACTCGAGTTGATACGTGTCAGACATTGTACTCCCCCATCGAACACAGTTGGACTGGTTCGCATACCAATAACGGAATACGCTGACGAGCTCCGGCGGCAGTTCTACGCTCCTAAGTTTGTCCCACAGACGGTCATATGACACCAAATCATACGTCTTTGACAAGTCAAGGAAGCGCGCGAATACAGGCGTTTTACGATCAGTATAATATTTGACGGTATGCTTCAAACACAGTATAGCACTCTCTGTAGACAGCCGAGGACAAAACCCAAACTGATTATCGTGAAGTTTAGCGTATTTGTTCAACTGTGTGTTAAGCAGACCGTCAAACACTTTGGCTATAATCGTAGCGAGTGAAATAGGCCTATAATTTGTCCTATCAGTTAGGTCGCCCGTTTTATTTTTAACTATAGGTACTACTAATGTTTTCATAAAATCGTTTGGTAAGTAGGAGTGGGTCACGCATAGCGAATAGAACAAGGCCAGAATTCTATATATATGAGGTCCAGCATAGTGCAGGTGCTCAACGCTTAGTCCGTCGTGTCCAGGAGATTTGCCTTTTGAAATCAACTTTACTGCTTTTTCAACATCACTCGCGAGAAAAGTAGTCCCTACCACTTTACTATTTATATCAAGTTTGAGCTCCTGAACCGCTGGGCCCAAAGGAGATTTCAATGAGAATTGATTCTTAAACATGTTGGCAATCTCTATCGGTTTGTTCACGCCATCGACATTCACGGGATGACCCACTGCTGCACATTTAATTTATTCGTGGCTTGCCAAAAGCTGCGGAAATCACCTTTTGAATACTGGGCAGCAAGGTTGTCCATTTTTATCTGGTCTTCATGGTTTTGACACCATTTCAACCGAGACTTAAACACTCTTCTGCTTTCGCACATATCCTTATATATTGTGCCCGATCTAGGTCTACCAGAATATGTCTATTCCTTAAACTTGGACCTGGCCCTCCCATGAGCCTCGCTGACGTGTTCGTTCCACCTTACTACTCGCGGAGCACCCCCGTCTTTCCTCGCGCTTCCTCGACTCGTCACCGCAGCATCCCTAAGGGCGGTCACAATGTCAGAATATAACCTGTCCAACACACCCCTATGGTCAAGGTCCCCACAAGAACGGTCCACACAATTCACACAGTTAGAAGATAAATGGATTAGCTTCAATCTCTTATCACATTCTATTCTATATTTCTTGATTTGTTCATCGTCACGTTTCCCCCATAATATATTTTTATTAACATTATTCTGAGGTGATATTCTAGTCGACACAACGTTTAAATTACACGCAACTATAAGTGGGAAGTGGTCAGACCAATAGGTGTCATACTTTGTATATACTTTAGTTACAGTCCGCTCAGCGGATTGTGTCACAATACAGTGATCCAACCAGCTGCCGGACCCGTGCGCTTCACTAATAAAAGTAAAAGTACCTGAGTCCCTCCCCAACAAATCCACGTCGATACATGACCATTGGTATTCATTACACAAATTTGATAGCTCACTGTAAAATAACTCACCCGGGTCCGCATTGAAATCGCCCAATATGAACACCGATTCGATACCATATTCGTCAATAATAGCGTTTACTGCACACAAACAATCTGTAAAGTCTGGTATATTAGCAACACAGTTAGTTGGCAAATAAACACTCATCACTATCACCGGCCTATCAGCTGTTTCTATTTTAATAGCACAAATACGCGCATTTTCGCACTGCAAAACGGTCACCCTCTGGAAACTGCTATACCGGTACAATATAGCTACGCCCCCCCAAGGACGTCCGCGTATAATTTCTGTTGCTTGCATCGCACACGTAGCTGTATATCCAAAACCACTATCAATGGTACCAACAAAGGGTATATCGTGGGGCATCAGCCACGTTTCTTGTAGACATACCACATCACAGGTGCGGGACAACTCTCTTATAACACCAATCGAACGTTTAATATTCTTACAATTATAACTAGCAAATCTATGTATATTATTATTCATTGTTATTTTTATTTGTGCCGTTAACAGAGGAAATTCCACTCGTTTTCCTTTGGTTAAAATTCATGAACCGCCGGAATATTATACCAGCAGGCCACAAGTTCTCATTCATGAATATATTTACTTTAGACTCCATGACAAGAAATTTATATGCCTTGTGTCCTCTTTCAACTTTCATATGTATCGGTTCTAACACCACCGTTTCTTGGGTTTTGTTATAAATATATTTTATAATGTCACTCTCCAATGCACGCATTCACACTCTCTCAATGCACGCATTCACACTCCCTTCACTTTCTTCGCGGTAGGCAGCGGCCTTGTAAAGGTCCATGAGCGGCAGCAACACTTACCATCAGGTGTACTGTTTGCTCGTTTGCTACCGTTTGCAATAAAAGAAAAACATGAAAAACGGCTGGAAATAACATTTTACTCTTAGAATAATAACGTATAGAAGGATAGTGTCAATACTTCGAAGGTTCGAAATTTGAATCTAAAAACACTAATGGCGCGCAGACGATTACACACGTACACACGCACACCACTATACAAATTATGAAATCAAATTTTGTTTTTATTAACATAAATCGTCGAAATACTTTTAAAAGTGACGTTAAAAACCTTTTAAGTTTTACAAATGTGTTATGACACCATTTGAATGCACAAACCGTATTTATTTTTTTAAAGTTGCGTACGTACGTGCAGTACAATGACTTGTACATACCTTCTGCATATATGTTATTATTCTAAGATTTTACTACTACCTATATAGACACACATTTAAATAACGGTACAATGTGAAAGATAAAAGTAACTAGACAGATTGTTCCAAAGCTCATTAACTTAACAGCTGAAGAAGCAGAATATATTATTTTTAACAGATTATGACGGAAAAATACATAAAATATAGACGGCAAATTGTTTAAACGAATTTCTTAACTTATTGTTGGCAGCCCTGTGTAATCTTTGGCGGTTGGCAACTTGGTCGCTGTGTCTTAGAGATGGCATTTCTTCCGAAAGAAATCGATTGATGACTCGAATAGAATCGATAAGCAAAGAATTGATTAAAAGCTTTGCGGGGTTTTAGATTTAGGTCCTAAAAATAAATCATTGTATAAATATACTGCATCCACTCATTTCAAATAAAATTAGTAACATATAAAACGGAAAAACGTCAAATGTCGATTTTGGATGTTTATGCTAGTATTTAATTTATTCATATTGAAAAAAGAGCGTGCGTACAAAGTACACATGTCAGAAGTGAAACTTCTTTGGTGGGACTAGTGTTTTTTGTCAATAGTAAAAAAAATGTAAAATTAATTTTAAAATATTCACACAAATATACATCAACATTCAACACGCTTGCTTTATATTAAATCTTTCTAATACGCAGGCGCAAACACATACTAACATAAATACTTAACGCTCGGAGCTGGAGCAAGATATAGATCTATATCTTGCTCCAGCTCCGAGCTATATACTATCACACTTTTTTTTTTTTTTGTGTGTACATCTGTTGGCTGCAGATGGCCTTCACAGCTTGACGCGGACTATGAATGAGCGCTGAGGGCTCTCAACCCGGAGAAAAGTATACTAAGCGACATCGCCCAAGGGCTCCCCCTGTGGGGAACGGACCTCGGCTTGGGGCGTCGCTGGAGGCAAAGTGGGCGTGCCCGCCTTCCGGTTTCGCACCTCGACGGCGAGGGCGGAACCGCGGATATTTATGTGTTAAGGCCTCGCGGGCCGTGTAGGCTCTAAGTTGAGCAAGTGTGATGTTGTCGTCCTCTTCGTCGAGGACGTGACGAGGACGTCGGATGGAGACTATCACACTACACAGGAAGGAGCATATATATGGGCAGTGCTCAGTAGACGATAGTGGGAACGCTATGCGAATGTGTTCCATCTCATTCTCTCGCAGGTTGAACTCTATATATTTACGTGTTGGTGTTTCTATGCACTCACTTTTTCGTTTCATCGAGTTTGAAATCACAACGATTCTAAAGAAGTTTCACTTCAAAAAGACATTTTTATGGATTTTATCGTGTTTATACAGTAAAACCCGTTTAAGACGATTTCGCAGGGACCTGACTAAAAACGCGTCTTAGGCGGGAAAGCGTATTATGCGGGTAAGGGGAAAAACGTGCCATTATTATTTATTATATTCTATTATTATTTTGAACACCCACGTATTGAATTTAACATTTAAAAATTACCTAAACAAAATGTTGTTTATTATTATTACGTTACTGAAAGTAACCACTTATTTTAGTTTGACAAAAAGATTTTGAGGCATTAGCAATTACAAGATTTGCAACGTAATGTAATTTTCGCAGTGTGTTTTCGCTTGATTCAAAGAAGTTACATAGCGTCTTAAATCATTAACTGCTGATAATGCCTTTTTTTTGTGGGTGGGCTGCGGTCGGCGCGCCTCCGCACCACTCCATCCAGGGTGACAGAGGGGCTTAAGCACGCAACTCCCAAATTATAACCTGTCACCTTCCCATCTGAGCTATCGTAACTCATGATAATGCTTGTGAGCGTGTGACAAAATCGGAGTTGACTCAGCTTCTTCTTGGTCATTATCACTTAGGGTCGCTCGACAGTCGTCACTTTGTCAGTCGCTGGCCGCTGCCACAAGGGGTAATATGTGTATTTGAGTGGCACGTGTTGGCATATTAAACGGGATGACGATCGTATTAAGTGTTAAGAAATGTATGAAAACATGTCTCAAGTTGCTGGGACTGACGCAAAATGGCGTATTATGCGGGCAATCGTATTAAACGGGTTCTACTGTATTTGATTTTTATATTCGAGACGCGGCCGTTTCAAATACTTTGTTTTCCCGTCACTTAAGAATCAAATACAAACGCGATAAAATCTGTAACAGTAGTTTAATTTCAATCAGATATCGATTTTTTAAATAAAACGTCGTTTCAAATAATCGATTCAGTATGTAATATCGTTTCTTAATCAAAAGATCGATTCTGCGATTAATAGATCTTAGATCTGCATCCCTACCGTGCCTTATGCATTACGATATTATTAGTAAGCGAGATAAGAAAGCATTTGTGAGCCACGATTTCTTAAGAAAAATTACAGCCCGAACAAACCGAAATGTAAGTATAATTTATTATAATTATTTATACTTTAAACACAGCGGGGTGAACGTTATAATTAATTAATATTTTATCCTAAATCTGAGTAAGACGTCTGAAACCGAAGCGAGGCGAGGGCGTGTTGTTAGTACCTATTTAATATTTTTATAAACTTTAAGTTTTAAAAAGCCTTTAAATTTTCCAATCTATTAAATTACCTGTGTGTTAATGTTTTAAAATAAGAGGTAGTTTGGTTACTTATATTAAATAGATACTCGATTTAAGTACCTGGGTAAGTTAAGCCATATTTGAGATGACTGACTGGCTTTATTGTTAGAAAGGTAAATCCCCGAATACTTAGCGTGGTTTTTATCAATAGCGTAACTGTAGTGGCAAGGCGGGCAATGCTATGGGCCCCCGACTCCTTGCGGACCGCGGTCTAATAGACGATGAGGTCAGATGTAAAATAACCTTAGAATAATAACGTATAGAAAGATAGTGTCAATAGTTCGAACTTTCAAAATTTGAATCTAAAAATACTAATGGCGCGCATACGATTACACACGTACACACGCACGCCACTATACAAATTATGAAATCAAATTTTGTTTTTATTAACATAAATCGTCGAAATACTTTTAAAAGTAATGTTAAAAACCTATTTAAGTTTTTCAAATGTGTTGCGACACCATTTGAATGCACAAATCGTCATAATTATCAATTTATTTTTTAAGAGTTGCGTACGTACCTACATGCTGTACAATGACTTGTACATTATGGAACGGTTCTGGCGTAAGCTCCATTAGGCTCCAATTGAAATGCCTCACTTTTTGAGCGTGAACTTACCTTCTATACGTTATTATTCTAAGAAAATAACATTATTTAACAAAATTTAACTAGAGATAATAATTTTACTTCCATGTGGTGACGGAGTAAGAATACAATTCACCACTGCCTATCTTATTCTGGATATCATAAAAGACGACTAAGAGATATAATATGCACATAAGATCTGTACAAGAGAAGGAAAAATCGAAATGAATCCCTATACCAACATGTCTAGCCAGGTATATTAGGTTAAATTTCCTCCCATTGTGGAGGAGGCCCGAGCCCAGTAGTGGGACATATGTGGGCTACGATGAAGGTGATTATTACTTAATAAAATTTAACAAATATTTTTTTCAATTTCTTAATTTATTAATATTAGAATACCTACATATTGACGATTTTATTGCCCGTGTGGTGACGGAGTAAGATTACAATTTACCACCCCCTATTCTGTCTGTTGATGTGTTAAAAGACGTCTCAGGGATATAATACACACATATTTATGCAAGAGAAATGAAATACTAGGTATACCAAACCGTATGACATGTTTTATTAAGACAATTACCCTCTTATTGTGGACGAGGCTCGAGTCCGATAGGAGTTACATGAAGCTAATTATGATTATAACTGGAGCTCATCCAACTAATTTACCTTATTTTTGGCGGGCTGTGGCTAGTACGCCACGCCGTCCACTGTGTCCAGGGCCGTGCGCAGCTTCCTAACCTACCCTAATTCCTCCCCTTCGCTATTGGGTCGATCACTTGTACAGAGTTCTTTGTTACCTATGATCAGCTCGGCGGCGGCGGGTTACCCTTTCGCGTACCGACGTCGCCCTCACAGAGCCTCAGCCTCTCTGCGGGTAACATTCAAAATTAACAAACAAACAAAATTCCTCGGTCCAGTCAACCGCGGACTCGGATAGGGAAGGAATTTACCATGGACCGTAGATATTCTAGTTACGTCACTACTTCTATATTTTATTATAAAAAAGACGGTTTCATTTTTAATACGAACTATGACAAACGAGCAAACAGTACATCTAATGGTAAGTGTTGCTGCCATTCAAGGACTTTTGCAATGCCGCTGCCTACCGCGAAGAAAGTGAAGGGAGTGTGAATGCGCGCATTGAGGCTCGGTGATACTGAAAACATCACCAAAACCCTCCACACGCAAACACCCTTAGAAAGTTTGACTTCTAACTCATTTGCTCACCGAACGAAGCGCAGTAACAAATTGCTACTACTCAGACTAGGGCTTCCAATCCTGCAATACCGAGATCTCGGTATTGCTGGATCCCGCGCCATTTTCCAGTCCCGCATCATGCGGGACTACGGTCGAGGGATCCGCGGGACTGAAAAAAGCGTGCATGGAACCTCAAACTTAATAAAATCTCGAAATCAAACAGTGTCCATACCCTATATAAATTTACAGTTTAAAATGTGTTTCTTTTCTGGTTGATTTTTTAATTTTCTTTGTGTATTATTTGGTTTTTATTCAGTATTTGTTACTGTTTTTTGGGAAGGAAAAACGGTGTACTTTGATTGATCTCATATTAATAGTATGGAATTCATTAATTCATTGTGTTATTTGCCTTATATAAATGTGAATATTTTCAAATTGCGGGATCCCGCAAATACCAAGATCCCGCGGGATTGAATATTCATAATCCCGCAAATACCGGGATTAAATTCAGGCTGCGGGATTAGAAGCCCTAACTCAGACGTTGATTTTCTGCTTAGTGTAGTACCCTGGACGGACCTGCCCGCGGCTGTAGACAGACAACTGTCCACAGTGAGGTCCTACCACTATTAGATTGTCAATATTGTTTGTTTAAAAAGTTTTTCTACGACGTCCACGAACAATGTAAGAGTTGGTAGTATTAACTGTCCGCTACCGCACAGCAAATAAATACATACTTACCCACAATTTAGATACGGATCTGTGTTTCTGACTTTCTGCATACCTTCAACTAATGTGCGGTGACGAAGTAAGAATACAATTCACCACTCCCTATCTTGCCCGTGGATGTCGCATAAGACGACTATGGGATATAATATGCACATAGCATCTGTGCAAGAGAAGGAAAACTCGAAATGAAACCCTATACCAACATGTCTGACCAGCATGGTATAGTAGGTCAAATTCCCTCCCATTGTAGAGGAGGCCCGAGCCCAACAGTGGGACGTATGTGGACTGCGATGATGATGATGATGAACATCTATGCAAGAGAAAGAAAAGTCGATACAAAACCCTATACCAACACGTCTGACCAGCGTGATCATTGTTCATTCATCTCTGCATATATAATTACCACTATTAGGCTCAGGCCTTCTCCATAATGGGAGGGAAATTGACCTACTATTTCACGCTGGTCAGAGGTGTTGAAATAGGGTTTTGTAACGAGTTTTCCTTCTCTTGCTTTGAAGTTTGATGTTACCTGCATATATTATTAATCTTTTACTCATGGGCAAGATAGAGGATGTCTAATTGTCTACTTACGCCATAACCGCACGGAATAGCGTGGTATAGAGGCGGCGGATCGCCTGCGCGAGGAGCGCAGCCTCGATGAGGCGATTCGCCGCCAGCGACTGGTGCGGCGTAGGTGCGAGTACTTGCGCCTCATACCACCCTAACCGAGGCCGCGGGTGACGTGATCGGGGAATTAGTCCGTCACCCGCTGAGAGGCCGACCGCTTGAGGGAAGATCGACGTCCTCCCCGGGGGGGACGTCGATCGATGGGAGGGTACCCCAAATAGGGTGATGACAAGTAACCCTGCTCCGGTGGTCGGCCCAACGACGAAGGCGACGTGCACGTGGGTGGGTTGCGGGTCTACGTGCTTACGCCCCTCAATCGCCCCGGATGGAGTGGTGCGAGGAGCGCGCCGACCGCAACCCACCCCCAAAGAAAAAACAAAAAGCGTGGTATAGTAGGTCAATTTTCTTCCCATAATTTAGGAGGACAATGCACTACCCCCTATCTTGCCCATGGATGTCGTAAAAAACGACTAAGTGATATAATACGCATATAACATCTATCTATGCAAGAATAGGAAAACTCTAAATAAAACTCTATACCAATTTGTCTGACAAGAATGGTATAGTAAGGTCAATTTCCCTCCTATTGTGGAGGTTCGAGCCCAACAGGGGGACGTATATGGGCTGCAATGAAGTATTTGTCTGTGTAGCTTCATATCTTCAAATCATGACCTAAGGTCGCACGTGCCTTTTTATAAGTTGATAAAGATCAACGCGTGCTTTGTCACGTAGGTAAACTGTATGTGATACTGTTCGTCTTAGTTCATACATGTCCTACTGCTGGGCTTGAGCCCTCTCCCCAATAGGTGGGAAATTGACCATACTATAACATGCTGGTCAAACATGTTGATATAGGGTTTTATTTAGAGTTTTTCTTCTCTTGGATAGATGTTATATGCATATTATATCCCTTGGTCGTCTTTAACAATATCCACGGGTAAGATAGGGGGTGGTGAATTATATTCTTACTCCATCACCACACGGTAAGGTCGGTATAATAATTCATATTATTATATTAGGAAATACAGATCCGCCCGGCTTCGCACGGGTGCAACGCTGATACTAAATACACTACAGAAAAACTGTGAACGTTGTATATACTAAATTATAGTTTAAAAAACTAAAAAAAACACGCTTTTAAAATTGATTGAATTAAAAAATTAAAAATAAAACTGTAGTAATCAATTGAAAAATTGATATTATTGAATAAAACACGTGGGGTGCTTGTGATAATAACTACAGATATAATAAACTATTGATAAAATATTAAGAGCGTTATCGGTAATAAGCGGCCGTAAACCCAAAAATGTGGTTTTTTGAGGACTGGTTACTCGTTCATCATAATAGCTTACTAAAAATTTATATAACCACTACATTAAACACATCTTTATATTGTGCTTGTACAGAATTATAACTCAATATTGTAACTATTTTATTAAAAGGCAAGGGTATTTTGAACTTAAGTTAATGAGATTTAACGAAAACGCTGAGTTTTGAAGTTCAGGTACGAATAAACGATAAGTCGTGGCAGCTCGAAAAAAATTGTAGATGTTAGGAAAATTACTGTTCTTGGGTATGTATAAAATGAAATTCAAGATTTTTTCCTTTTAAAACTAAAAAAAAAAATATTTCCTTAAGATTAATTTGACGAAAATGGCTTCTGTAAAACATTTAATTTTGTGAATAATACTAACCTTGGAATATTTAAAAAAATATCCACTATTTGTTCGACTATTGTAGAAGCAGTAAAAAAAAAACCAAATTGAAATACGAATAGTCACCCTCGTAATTAAATTTTAAATATTACTATAAATTGAACGGCATAATTGTTCGTAAGCACCCGTAGCGTACGGACGTACGCCTCGTTGCTCTCCACTGCCGCGCTCTCCCCGCACCCGCCCCCTGCGGTCGTGCGATCTCGCTCCGTCTCGCTCGCTCTCGCAGCGTACCTCGCGTCGCGTCGCGCCGCCATTTTGTTGACGTCTGTGGCCGTTCAGTGGCCCGCTCCGGGTGGCCGTGTATACGGTTGTCTGTGGCAGTTTCGCTGTTTGGACGCAGGTGTTGCCGGATCCCAACTGCACGAGTCGACTTTTTCATGACGTCGAGTGCAGATTTCTACCGTTGGTAGATAAAAAGTCAACCCATTTTGGCCCCCTCAGGGCAGAAAACCATATTGTAGTAGTGACTTTTGCGCGGCGCAGTTTCGCACCTCGACGGCGAGGGCGGAACCGCGGATATTTATTTGTTAAAGCCTCGCGGGCCGTGTAGGCTCTTTGTTGAGCGAGTGTGATATTGTCGTCCTCTTCGTCGAGGACGTGACGAGGACGTCGGATGGATGAGATTTTGGAGGGTCTATAGGAAGCCGCCCCAACCACTAGTTGGTTGGGGTGTGTCATGGCACAGAGTCAAAGTAGCTCTGAGAGCACCGTTTCATAAACTACTTGATGGTCGGCAGTTCGAGGTCGATGTGGAGATCGACGTTTCGTATGAACCACGGTGCTCCCGTAGCTCGGCGCATGAAATGATTTTGTAGTGTCTGTAGCCTGTGGATCCTGTGTGGCTTTACGTGCGCGAACACCACGCTGGCATAGGTCATGGGTCATGATAGGCCGTATGCAGGTGGTGTAAAGTCGGACTTTGAGAACACACGACAAAACTGTAAGGTACTTATAGTTTCAAAAGAGTAAACGAAAAGAGAAGTGAGGCGTCACTCAGGACGCCTGGCAGATGTGAAACATCAAAATTATTTTGAAGTCGTTACCGCAAAGCGTGGCGTTAACGCCGCTTTAATGCCACCCGACGATCAGGTTCACCCCGCCTATAGATATTTCACATCAAAAATCCGAAAGGAACATTTATGCAGCTTCATCTTCTGAAGATTATCAGCTAACTCAAATTTAATGTTTAATAATACTAACCATACACAATATAATTTTTTCATAGAGAATCATTTTCTTCTTGTACTAGCAAAAATATGTAGTAAAGTGTGGATCAAAATTTAATAACTAATTTCTGTAGTGGGTAGATTTAAATCTCTGACTGGACTTGTTAGACATCCATGGCCATGGGGACTAGGGCCATACTCGACTACTGCACGGCAGCCACGGAAGCAGCGTGCCTCTTGGCCGGAACTCTCCGGTGGGACCTGCAGGCGGAGGTACTCGCCGAGCTTTACCTGCGAGTATCAGACGCGAGCCACATATAGCCTCAATCAAGGTGATTGCCGCCTGGCGGGTCGACGCCCGCCGAGACGCCATTGCTCGTTGGGCAATCGGACTGGAGAAGCCTCAATACGGTATCAGGACCGTCGATTCCTTTCAGTTGGTGCTGATGGGGTGGTTGGGTCGGCAGCACGGGGTACATTCCTTCCGACTGGTGCAGGTATTGATGGGTCACGATAGCCAAGTACCTGCGCAAGCTCGTTAGGAGGGAGAGCGCACCATCCTGCCACCACTGCTATTGCGACGTGAGCACGGCGCAGCACAGGCTCGAGGTGTGTGCCTCGTGGGCAGAGAAGTGCCGTGATTTCGTTGCAATCACCGGTGCCGACCGGACCCTGCCGACCGGCGCCGTGAACTCGTTGCAATCACCGGTGCCGACCGGACCCTGCCACCGGCGACTCGGGCGGCGCAGATACGTGTATCCGCGCGCACGCCGCCCTAGGCGAGTCCGCGGGTGACCAGACCGGGGACTTTAGTGTGTCACCCGCAAAGAGCCTGACCGTGTGACGGCGACCGACGTCCCGGGATAGGGACGTCGATTGGGGTTTTTTTATTTTCTTAAAATTATTACACATTAATGTGATAATTTAAAAAAAATAAGTTGTCGAGTCTCGAACCCGAGACCAGAGTTCCCGCCGGCGAGCACGTTACCACGAGATTACCGCTTGTTGGCGATTCGACTTTGAATTTTTCTAGTACATAAATTACCCATCCTACTTTGACCCTTAAAATCTTTTTAACGAGGGCCCAGTTGACCCTAATATTTGGTAGTTGTGATACCCTCGTGCCCCCTCTACCACCCCACCAAAAATCATGGAAATCCCCGACCCACACGTCTGAGGGTCTCCTTGTAAGTTATACTCTGTGCCTATATTTTACTATTTCCTGTACTTTGCATATTAAAAATACAATTTTAACCATTTTACTGTTATGAGATTTGGTTTTTAATTAAAAATTCTAAAATTTACATCATGTTGATTTTTGAAAATCTACTTCTCCGAAGAATATATTAGAGATTGATTATTATAAGCGCCAAGGCTCAAGACTGGTCATTCTATGAACTCGCGTGTGTGTAGTGCATTAGTGTGCGTCGATATCGGACCGTAGCAAAAAACCAAAAATGCGAGAAGTGCCGATTACCGATAACGCTCTTAACAACAGTTAAAATCAAGCCTTATTCAAGCCAAGCATTATTCAAGCCAAGCATTATTTGTCGTAAAAAGTAAATGACAAAAATATATTATTGTGGGATATCCATAAGAGATAGATATCCATCGCGGAGTTTTCTGTAGACCTTTTCAATGTGTACAATACTTAGTACATTATTTTGATAAATCTCGTAGGGTTGCCTGCGTTTGCAATGTAAGCGGAAAAATGTAATTATTTACGACATCACATTAGAAACCTCAAAAATAACAGTATTTCTCCACTATAAATAATGGATGTTATTATACATATAAACCTTCCTCATCAATCACTATCAATTAAAAAAAAACCGCATCAAAATCCGTTGCGTAGTTTTAAAGATTTAAGAGCGTAATCGGTAATCGGCACTTCTCGCATTTTTGGTTTTTTGCTACGGTCCGATATCGACGCACACTAATGCACTACACACACGCGAGTTCATAGAATGACCAGTCTTGAGCCTTGGCGCTTATAATAATCAATCTCTAATATATTCTTCGGAGAAGTAGATTTTCAAAAATCAACATGATGTAAATTTTAAAATTTTTAATTAAAAACCAAATCTCATAACAGTAAAACGGTTAAAATTGTATTTTTAATATGCAAAATACAGGAAATAGTAAAATATAGGCACAGAGTATAACTTACAAGGAGACCCTCAGACGTGTGGGTCGGGGATTTCCATGATTTTTGGTGGGGTGGTAGAGGGGGCACGAGGGTATCACAACTACCAAATATTAGGGTCAACTGGGCCCTCGTTAAAAAGATTTTAAGGGTCAAAGTTGGATGAGTAATTTATGTACTAGAAAAATTCAAAGTCGAATCGCCAACAAGCGGTAATCTCGTGGTAACGTGCTCGCCGGCGGGAACTCTGGTCTCGGGTTCGAGACTCGACAACTTATTTTTTTTTAATTATCACATTAATGTGTAATAATTTTAAGAAAATAAAAAAACCCTAATCGACATCCCTATCCCGGGACGTCGGTCGCCGTCACACGGTCAGGCTCTCTGCGGGTGACACACTAAAGTCCCCGGTCCGGTCACCCGCGGACTCGCCTAGGGCGGCGTGAGGCGCGGATACTCGTATCTGCGCCGCCCGAGTCGCCGGTGGCGGAACGTGTGACCAAAGATTGATCACACACGAGCCGGCTTCTCCTTTCGTGATATGACAGCCTCACAGAAGGCGGTGACCGCGTTCCAGTTCCTGACGCTGCTGAGCATCTCCCTAGTGATGGTCGGCAGGGTCCGGTCGGCACCGGTGATTGCAACGAGTTCACGGCGCTTCTCTGCCCACGAGGCACACACCTCGAGCCTGTGCTGCGCCGTGCTCACGTCGCAATAGCAGTGGTGGCAGGATGGTGTGCTCTCCCTCCTAACGAGCTTGCGCAGGTACTTGGCTATCGTGACCCATCAATACCTGCACCAGTCGGAAGGAATGTACCCCGTGCTGCCGACCCAACCACTCCATCAGCACCAGCTGAAAGGACTCGACGGTCCTGATACCGTATTGAGGCTTCTCGGACTCGACGGTCCTGATACCGTATTGAGGCTTCTCCAGTCCGATTGCCCAACGAGCAATGGCGTCTCGGCGGGCGTCGACCCGCCAGGCGGCAATCACCTTGATTGAGGCTATATGTGGCTCGCGTCTCTGATACTCGTAGGTAAAGCTCGGCGAGTACCTCCGCCTGCAGGTCCCACCGGAGAGTTCTGGCCAAGAGGCACGCTGCCTCCGTGGCTGCCGTGCAGTAGTCGAATATGGCCCTAGTCCCCATGGCCATGGATGTCTAACAAGTCTAGTCAGAGATTTAAATCTACCCACTACAGAAATTAGTTATTAAATTTTGATCCACACTTGTACAAGAAGAAAATGATTCTCTATGAAAAAAATATATTGTGTATGGTTAGTATTATTAAACATTAAATTTGAGTTAGCTGATAATCTTCAGAAGATGAGGCTGCATAAATGTTCCGTTCGGATTTTTGATGTGAAATATCTATAGGCGGGGTGAACCTGATCGTCGCGTGGCATTAAAAGCGGCGTTAACGCCACGCTTTGCGGTAACGACTTCAAAATAATTTTGATGTTTCACATCTGCCAGGCGTCCTGAGTGACGCCTCACTTCTCTTTTCGTTTACTCTTTTGAAACTATAAGTACCTTACAGTTTTGTCGTGTGTTCTCAAAGTCCGACTTTACACCACCTGCATACGGCCTATCATGACCCATGACCTATGCCAGCGTGGTGTTCGCGCACGTAAAGCCACACAGGATCCACAGGCTACAGACACTACAAAATCGTTTCATGCGCCGAGCTACGGGAGCACCGTGGTTCATACGAAACGTCGATCTCCACATCGACCTCGAACTGCCGACCATCAAGCAGTTTATGAAACGGTGCGCTCAGAGCTACTTTGACTCTGCCATGACACACCCCAACCAACTAGTGGTTGGGGCGGCTTCCTATAGACCCTCCAAAATCTCATCCATCCGACGTCCTCGACGAAGAGGACGACAATATCACACTCGCTCAACAAAGAGCCTACACGGCCCGCGAGGCCTTAACAAATAAATATCCACGGTTCCGCCCTCGCCGTCGAGGTGCGAAACCGCGCCGCGCAAAAGTCACGACTAAAAACGTAAAAAGATTCTATATTATTCTTTATAGAGATCGCATGAAAGTAATTAAAAGAATTAGGTAGTAATAAATACTTACGAATCAAAACCGATCAGTCGCAGTATACGCTCAAGTTCGTATTGTCGTCTTTTACGCTGTGAGCGGAGAGCTCGAGCGACGTGACCCCTGCTCCGTAGAGCGCCAAGGCGCGACTGACTTACGAACTTTTTTTTTTTTTTTTTTTTTTTTTTTTGTGTGTGTACAGCTGTTGGCCGCAGATGGCCTTGACAGCTTGACGCGGACTATGGGTGAGCGCTGAGGGCTCTCAACCCGGAGAAAAGTATGCTAAGCGACATCGCCCAAGGGCTCCCCCTGTGGGGAACGGACCTCGGCTTGGGGCGTCGCTGGAGGCAAAGTGGGCGTGCCCACGTTTTTGGTAGTGACTTTTGCGCGGCGCGGTTTCGCACCTCGACGGCGAGGGCGGAACCGCGGATATTTATTTGTTAAGGCCTCGCGGGCCGTGTAGGCTCTTTGTTGAGCGAGTGTGATAATGTCGTCCTCTTCGTCGAGGACGTGACGAGGACGTCGGATGGAGGAGATTTTGGAGGGTCTATAGGAAGCCGCCCCAACCACTAGTTGGTTGGGGTGTGTCATGGCAGAGTCAAAGTAGCTCTGAGAGCACCGTTTCATAAACTGCTTGATGGTCGGCAGTTCGAGGTCGATGTGGAGATCGACGTTTCGTATGAACCACGGTGCTCCCGTAGCTCGGCGCATGAAACGATTTTGTAGTGTCTGTAGCCTGTGGATCCTGTGTGGCTTAACATGCGCGAACACCACGCTGGCATAGGTCATGATAGGCCGTATGCAGGTGGTGTAAAGTCGGACTTTGCTACTCAGGGGCATACGCGACCTAGAGTTGAGTAGACAGTGGAGACGGCCCATCACAAAGGCTGCCCGTGCGCGGACTTTCTTTATGTGAGGGGCGAAGCTGAGTCGATCGTCAAGGGTCACACCCAAGTATTTGGCCTGCCTGGTCCAAGTGACCGGCTTGTTGAAAATTTTAAGGGGGGGAATGCTATCGATAGAGTAGGAACGGGCAGTTCGTCTAGTGAACATGACCGCCTGACTCTTCTCGGGGTTGATTTCTAATCTCCATTTCCTAAACCAATTGGCTAGGGCGGTAACCGCTGTTTGGAGAGTCTTGGCTACTGTTGTCGGGGATCTACCAGCACAAAAGAGTGCGGTGTCATCAGCGTAAAGCGCTTTATGTACCCGGTTGAATTTGGGCATATCGCTAGTGTATAGCGTGAAGAGAAATGGGGAGAGGACCGACCCCTGAGGGACGCCGGCCTTGATAGGGTGGGAGGTCGACAACGTCCCTTCCACCCTGTAGCGAAAGCTGCGATGACTTAAGTAGTCATGTATAATGTGAATTAAGTAGTGAGGGATCTTGAGGAGATAGAGTTTGTAGATTAGGCCTTCATGCCAAACCTTGTCGAATGCTTTCGCTACGTCTAGGAATAATACACCCGTATATCTGTTCATGATGAACTGACTACTTGTGTATTCTACCAAACGGTGAACTTGTTGTACGCAGCTGTGTTTAGCTCGGAAGCCAAACTGTGCGTCGGGAACGAGGTTGTTAGCCTCGGCGAATGTACGTAGTCTACTGAGAACTATTCGTTCGTAGATCTTACCTAGACCTCTTAGTAGACTAATCGGGCGGTAACTACTAGGTTCGGTACGGCGCTTGCCGGGTTTGTGGATTCCTATTACCACGGCCTCTTTCCATTGCGCGGGAAAGATGTTATTATTTAGTGCTGCATTGAAGATGCAGCACAACAGGATTATCAAGTGGGCGGGGAATAGTTTAATGACTTTATTTGAGATTCCGTCCGAACCTGGGGCTTTCCTGGTTTTGAGACCCCTGACTAACGATTCGACCTCATCGGTGGTCACTGCTGGGATTGGCTGATCGGGGCTGTCGTTTCCTAACGAGCGCGAGAGAGTGTTACGACGTTCCACTTCGTCGGCGATGAAGCGGTGATTCGCGGCGTCGGGGTGTAGTGTACTCGGCGTACACTGAAGCTCTAAGCAGTCGGCCAGGCATTCTGACTTTTCATCGTCCATGAATGCCGGAGGCTGGTTGGGTCTGGTGAGAGGAGGGAGAGTGGACACGATGTCTTTTTTGAGTGAGCGGGAAAGCTGCCAAAAGGCTGTGTGAGAGGGTTCTAGCTCCTCGATCATGGCGTCCCATTTGCTCTGTCTCAATTTTTTAATTGCTTGTTTAACCTCCCTCTGGAGTGACCGTAGGCGGGTACGGTTGTCCTCCGTAGGGTAGCGGTCATAAGCGCGTGTCGCGGCGTTTTTCCGTCTCAACAAGTCACGGACGTCGTCTGGCAGGCGCCATTTACGATCGCTCGTATCTGGTACCGGCCGCGAGCAGTCGTCCATTATCGACTGCACGTGACTAGTGAGCGAGTCGATCGCCTGAGAGGTATCTTCCTTAGACGTAATGTCTTTGGGAATTTGATCAAGGTGGACCGACGAGGTTGACTTGAGATTTTTCTCTAGCCGTGCCCAGTCAGTCGCTATCTTGGTCCTTTCGTTATTGTGGCCTGAGGGGCCGGGGGTGCGGGAGGCTAATTCCAGAGTCACCGGGCGGTGATCTGAGTCTAACTCGTGTTGAACTTCTATTGAACATAAACGAAGGTTTATGTTTTTGAGAAGAAAGATATCGAGTATGTCCGGCCTGTGCGAAACGTTAAAGGGGAAGTGTGTCGGCTCTATGGGCGCTATGACATCAAATCCCAGTCTGTCAGCGAATAGCTCTAAAGTCTTGCCCCTCTTATTGGAACTTTGACAGCTCCAAGAGGTGTTCTTGGCGTTAAGGTCACCGCCAATGATGACGGCGCCTCCCAATTCTAGCAAGGCTTTTAGATCTTTTTCAACCAACTGTTTCGAATGTTCTCTATTGGGAGAGAGATATGCGGATACAAGGGTGATAGGCTGATGGCCTGAGAGGGCTAGCCTGCAAATTGAAGCTTCAATGTACATCAGAGGGGGCGGATCCACAGGTGTGCAATGCAGCGACCTTTTGTAGTAGATAAGCGTTCCGCCCATTGGTGAGGTTGTCCTATCGTTGCGAACTATATTATAGTTGGCGACTCTAGGGTCCTTGTTAAATGGTTTAAGGAACGTCTCTTGTACTAGCAAGATGTCGAGCTGGTGTTCCCGAAGGAATGTGCCTACTTCATCCTTCTGTTGGGTTAGGCTATTGGCATTGAATGTCCCTATTTTGAGGTGTCTGGGTTTAACTCTGCCTGGAGTGTACCTATCCATTTTATTTGAATTTAAGCGAGCCTAGACGCTCTAACGTGGGGGAAAATTTAATTGCGGTATTAAGGAGGACGAGGTTGTTTCCCTCGTTCCTTCTTAATTCGGCTGCAATTTCGCGGATTTCCGTGAAATTGATTTGAGCTGCGAAGTTGGCCACCAGGGCTAGATCTGGATCTAGTCCTTGGGGGGCTTTTGGGGGCGCGCTTTTAGCGACGACGATAGGAATAGGGGCGCCCTGAGGGGGCTTGGGATTACCACCAGTGGGCTGGTTTGGCCCGGTTGTTGGTGGTTTGAGTTGAGATGTTGCGGGTGGGGCAGCGGGCTGCCTGTTGGGCAGGGTTGGGAAAGCCTCCTTGCTGTTTAGCAGGGGGCGAGCCCACGCATTGTGGGTTGGTAAGGGGGCTGGGACGAAGGTCTTGTTATAGTACAAGGCCTTGCCGTTTGTGTTGGGCTGGCGGACTAACCTCCTCGGCGCTCTTGGGCAGCCGCGGTAGTTAGCCGGGTGTCCGTATTCTCCACAGAGAACACACGCTGGTGGCTCTTTGCAGAGTGAGATGTCCTTTGGCCGTTCACACTGAGAGGTGTGATGGTCACCTAGGCACTTAACGCACCTAGGACGGGCAAAGCAGTTTTTGGACGAGTGTCCATACAGTTGGCACTTGTGGCATTGTGCCAGGTTGCCATTTTTGTGTGGGGGCTCAACCGAGACCCCAGATAGACCGCAGATGGTCTTAATTTTAAAAATGCCTTTACCCTCTGCGTTATTTGTAAGGCAGACGAGTATCATGTTGAGGGGATAACGACCCCTACCCCGGATCATCCGGTGTACTTCTACAACCGGTAGATCCTGGGTTTTAAGAGATTCTAGAATCTCTTTGGTCTCTATTTCCCTCGGTACGTTGCGTATTACAGCACGCAGAAGTTTGGCTTCAGGGAGGGTGTATGTATGGTAGGGAATCTGTTGATTCCCTAGCATGCTTGACACGGTGCGGTGGTCAGCTGACGAGTGAAGGTCCACTCGTATGCCTTGGGGGGTGGATTTCGCAGATTTGTACGAAATCCTGTTGGTGTTTAGCCACGCGGAGATGGCTAGCCACTTCTCTTTATCCCTAATGTATAGGGGCGGCGGAGCCAGTGGTTTTTTGACCGTCTGTGGGGCGACGGTGTTGCTGTCCGTAGTGGATGGGACAGAGAATGGGGCTGTCTGCGAGACGACAGGGAGGGCCGAGGCGGTCGTAGCGGTCGTTTCAGACGGGATTGCGGCTGGAGTTATGGCCGATTCGGTCGGCTTTATTTTTGGGGCCTTAGAGGGGGCCTCTTTGTTGGCTTTTGCCTTCTTAGTACGCTTACGGGAGCGAACTTCGATGAAGGAGCCCTCATTGGGCGAATCTTCCGACTCGGAGGAAGATGAAGCTGAGGCTGAGGAGGGGACCGATTCAGTATCCATCGCCGTGCCGGTGGCCGGTAATTCCGGTTTGAGCGGCAGGACGGTGGAGTGAGCGCGCAGGGGTTGCGGTGGAAGAATAGTTATCGCTCCAAAATGTTGAGCGATGTAGGCTTTTATCTCGGGGATCGCCAGAAGGGCGTCGATGGTGATAGTTTTTTCCGCCATCGTGGGCTGGCGGGAAAAACGTTCGCAGGAATGGAATGTGTCCTATCGCCCTGGGTGTGGTAAACCCTGGGTTGTGTGTAGTGTGTGTCCCTCCCAACCGGGTGCAGGTCGGGAGGATGTGTACTTAACTAATGTGCCCTAAGCTTGTACTCCTTCGCCAATCTTAATGTGCGATAGGTTCCTAGCTGCTCGGGCCGTTAGGCCTTCGCAGAAAAATGATGAAAAGCCGTAGATTAGGTCCGACTAGGAGATCCCCCAAGGCCGGATGCTCTAACCCCTTCCGATTGTTAGCTCTGCCCTGAAGGGGCTCGGCAGGCAAATCGGGGCCTTGCCTCACCCGGCTTCGTTTACACCGTGAGGTTTCCGCCGGGGACCAAACAATATGGTTTTCTGCCCTGAGGGGGCCAAAATGGGTTGACTTTTTATCTACCAACGGTAGAAATCGGCACTCGACGTCTTGAAAAAGTCGACTCGTGCAGTTGGGATCCGGCAACACCTGCGTCCAAACAGCGAAACTGCCACAGACAACCGTATACACGGCCACCCGGAGCGGGCCACTGAACGGCCACAGACGTTGAACAAGATGGCGGCTTGACGCGACGCGTGGTTCGCTGCGAGAGCGAGCGAGACGGAGCGAGAACGCACGACCGCAGGGGGCGGGTGCGGGGTGAGCGCGGCGAAATGGAGAGCAGCGAGGCGCACGTCCGTGCGCTACGGGTCTCCGACGCGGAATGAGCTTTTGACTTACGAACAATTATGCCGTTCAATTTATAGTAATATTTAAAATTTAATTACGAGGGTGACTATTCGTATTTCAATTTGGTTTTTTTTTTACTGCTTCTACACTAGTCGAACAAATAGTGGATATTTTTTTAAATATTCCAAGGTTAGTATTATTCACAAAATTAAATGTTTTACAGGAACCATTTTCGTCAAATTAATCTTAAGGAAATATTTTTTTTTTAATTTTAAAAGGAAAAAATCTTGAATTTCATTTTATACATACCCGTAATTTTCCTAACATCTACAATTTTTTTCGAGCTGCCACGACTTATCGTTTATTCGTACCTGAACTTCAAAACTCAGCGTTTTCGTAAAATCTCATTAACTTAAGTTCAAAATACCCTTGCCTTTTAATAAAATAGTTACAATATTGAGTTATAATTCTGTACAAGCACAATATAAAGATGTGTTTAATGTAGTGGTTATATAATTTTTTAGTAAGCTATTATGATGAACGAGTAACCAGTCCTCAAAAAACCACATTTTTGGGTTTACGGCCGCTTATTACCGATAACGCTCTTAAGCATACGTAGGGACATGGGGACAGAGAAAGCGACTTTGTTTTATACTATGTAGTGAGATACAGATCCGCCGTCGCTACAGTTTCAGACGCTTTGACCCCTCTTTATAAACCAATATCTTTTATGCCGATACGCGGCTGCAGTCTATGAGGTCCCGTATTCGATTCGTGGTAAATTTTTTAAGGTTTTTCTGAGAGAACAATAGCCTTATTATATTAAGTAGAGGAAAAATAGTCTATTAACTCATAGAAGTTGGGCATTGTTCGAATCGTCGGGGATTCCAATCTTAAGAACAGATTGGAGTCGCTGGAGCAGCGGAGAGACTTTGGGTCACTCTGTGTACTCTACCGACCCTTTCATGGGGAGTGCTCTGAGGAACTGTTTGACTTGGTACCAGTGGCGGGTGGTGGGTCATCAAAGTGGTGGTTCACTTTAGAAGCTCACTAAGTATTAAGATCAGAAATTGCAATGGAACAACAATTTACATAAAAAATGATATTTTTTTATTATTTTAGAAATATTAATTTTTGAGTATTGTAAGTGTACGTTTGTATGTAAGTATAATAACATTTATGAGTACAAATCAAAATATATTTTGATTTGCACTCTTTCATTTTAAAGAGAGCCTTGTCGGTCCCACGGATTTTATATCAACTGTATTTTGAAAAGTTTTGTTATTGCTTTCAATATAGTCAATGTTTATGCTCATTTTGACTCACAACACACACACTGTAACTATCTACTTAATGTAAACAAATAAACAAACAATATTTAACGCGTCACTGATACATCGAAACTATACCTACTTACGTCGCCGCCCGCGACGCCCGTCGAATTTCGTCGAAACCGAAAGTCGAATGCTCTCCGTAATATTCGGTTCGCCCGTGCGGCGTACGAGAACAGACTCGCTTTTCGGTATAGGTATTTCTATGAACTATCTTTTGTCTCACACGTCAGGCGTAACTCATAACCTTAGAATAATAACGTATAGAAGGTAAAGCCGCGCACAAAAAATGAAGCATTCTAATTGGAGCCTTATGGAGCTTACGCCGGACCGTTCTGTAGTGTACAAGGTCACTGTACTGCTCGTACGTACGCAACTTTTAAAAAATAAATACGTAATTATGTCGATTTGTCCATTCAAATGGTGGCACAACACATTTGAAGAACAAAGAGTGTATTGACATTACTTTTAAAAGTATTTCGACGATTTATGTTAATAAAAATAAATTTTGATTTCTTAATTTGTATAGTGGTGTACGTGTGTAATCGCTTACATATGCATGTAGTAGGTATTTTTGGCTACATGTTTTTGATCGCTTAATTACCGACACTATCTTTCTATACTCAGTGCCAGATAACGTGGCAAAAGACGACCTTCACTTACCTTCACCACGATATTTTAAAATGCAAAAAAAAATCTATTGCTTACCATACAAATCTAACAAAAAGTTGTATCGCAAAATTCTCTTGGTACAGGCCTATAAGGGAGCAAAATTACAAACAGCGCAAACTCAAAATTTAACGAAATCTAGGAAAATTACCATAGGAAATTTATGGTTTTCCTCAATTACGTAGTCTGTTATTTAAATCTACCTTCTTTGTAATTTCAGTGACCACCAAGAAATATGAAGAATATTTTACTATTTCTATTGGCGCCAGTTTTCATAACTGCAGACATTAGCATAAATGTAATAGCTTCCGAAGACGAATCCGAACGTCAAATCCATGTATCCGGCAGCGACATAGCCGTCATTAGCGACGACGAAATAAACACATTTAAACTTTCTGACGAGAAATTAAAATCAGCCGTGGCATCTTACAATGGGAAGAGACCGGACGATGTTTATCTGAAGAGTCCAACGCCATGGAATGATTTATACAGGACTTATCAATGGATGCAAGTAAATAGAGTCTTGAAACCGATTCGGGCCAAAATGTCTTCAATCCAATTTAAACCTGTTATAGTTTTAACCCAACATTTCAATAATACAAGCTGTAGTCCAGCCATTTTTAAAGCGTATATTCGGCAGCAAGTCGAAGACACAATTGCTTCGATATGGGAAACAAATGGGCAACTGACTACTGGTTTAAACATATCGTATGGAATTGAATTCTTGGCCATGGCAGTTTCCGGTAAAGCTTCTTTTAACTATTTTTCAAAATGGGGTGAAAATATTATGAAGTCTCAATCAGTAACCGTTGGTTCGGAGACTGGTTTAGAAATTACACTACAACCAAAACAAAGGGCGCAAGCGAAGCTGTTTGCAACTAGAGGTGAAATGAAAATCAAAATAGATTACGAAGCCAGTTTGGAGGGATTCCTTGCAGTAAACTATGAGGATGGTTATAAGGGTCACCATTTTCATGGTTTGGATGTTAATTTGGTATTACGCGCTGGTGGATTTAATTCTTCTGTGTTCTCTTCTGAAGAGATTGTTATAGGATATTATTCTGATTCTGAAGTTATGGTTCAAGATGTTGATAAAAAGGATATATTGAATTATTCATAATTATTAAAGTTTTCATTTGTTTAGTAAGTGAAACAGAATTTTAATATTGACTTATTAAAGTATGTTAATGCTTTTTAGGACGGTTTTTATTTTCAGATATCTAATTCTAGTTTTAAAGAACATGTGTTAAACAGTTTTATATGTACAGTAATAGTCCTTGTAAATAAAGGAATTGATATAGATTTTGGATTGTTTTTATAATGAAATCTACTATGGTACGTTTGGCTTTATGAATGTAGTAAATATACAGATATTATTTGGAATAAAATAAAAGGTTTGCATTAAAATCCTTACTTCTATTATAAAAGCGAAAGTTTGTTTGTTAGGCTTTCACGTTTAAACCACCGAACCGATTTCAGAATTCTTTCACCAATGGAAAGCTTGTTATGTTATTAGGCTATATTTTATTCTGATGTTCCCACAGGAACGGGAACTACGCGGGTAAAACCACAAAAAGCGAAGCGAGGGCCGGTTGCTAGTTTAATATAAAATAAATTGTTATTTGTTGGCAGTAAAATTTAGTACAGCGCCATCTATTGAATTATACTATAAAACAAACGACTTTTGAGAATTTATAAAAAATAAGATTTATGTACTTTGTACTCCGATTTATGTACTGGATTTTCCTCAACTTGTGCGTACGTTTATTGAGCTGATCAATGACGTCTTCTTAGCATAGTACTTAGCGCTTTCAGCGCTTTACATGTTTAACTTAACTACTCCAATTTGTAGTGAAATAAAGTTTTTAGTTTCTTTTTAGCCCATATAAGTTCCGCTGCTAGACTCGTCCTTTCTTCATAATGGGAAAGATATTTTGGTATTATAATCAGCTGGTTAGAAGAGTTCGCATAGCATAAGCAGAGTTTATTTTTACTTGCATCAATCATCATCATTTTGGCTCATATACGTCCCACTGTTGGGCTCGAGCCTCCTCCACAATAGGAGGGAAATTGACCTACGCTGGTCGTCTGACCAGTGTTGGTATAGGATTTCGAGTTTTCTTCTCTGGCATAGATCTTATATACATATTTTATACCTTAGTCATATTTTACGATACCCACAGATAAAATTTGAACGAGCAAGTGTGGTGAATTGTATTCTTACTCCGTCACCATACGGAAATTAACGGCACAAGGGCTAAAAAGAAGTAATAAGATCTCGGCTCATATGTCCTCCACTGCTGAGCTCAAGCCGTGTAAGACATGTTTGGTTTTATTTCGAGTTTCCCGTCTCTTAAATGTTATATGCATACTGTAATACTTACCATAGACATCATTTAAGACACCCACGAGCAGAAAAAGGGATGGTCAATTGAATTCTTACTTGTTTTTATTATAGCAGGCAAGCTATCTAGGAACTTACGATCGGGTACCTAAGTGTTAAATGCGCTCATGGAGTTTTGCTATACCCGGTCACAGTCGGGCTGATCATTGCCTACTATACTGTAAGGTTTGGGTCTACGGCTGTCTCGTCCACCCAGCGGCGCGCAATAACGATTTACTACTAGCCAAATGATCATTTTTTGCGGATGTGGTACTCCCCCATTTTTTTTTTGGCGTGGGCTACGGTCAGTCTATAAGGGATATATTGTACAACTGTGCAAGAGAAGGCAAACTTGAAATAAAATCCTATTTGGTATAGCCTCAGTCTTGACCAGCGTGGTGTAGTAGGTCAATTTTGCTCCCATTGTGGAGGAGGCTCGAGCCCAACAGTGGGATGTATCTGACCTGTGATGATTATGATGACTATGATGAGCATTAGGCTGAACTAAATTGACTAATAACGCTTTATTTTTAAATAATTCAGCGCTTTTGACATCGCTATTAAGCACTAAGTGGGATTTTAATTAATCTTGCTGTATTCTTCGCGAGTCGCGACTCGCGAGACAGCGCGCGCTTGAGTATCTGACGAGACGTGTTGTTTTAGCGTCTTAATAAAAACAAGTTTTAAAAACAAGAAATATTGCAAATAAAACAAGTGCTCAGTATAAGTAAATTTATCTTAATTCAACATATAAATTGGTGAGTATCTATAATCTTTATTTATTATTAAAATAACTTTTAGCAATGTATAAAAATATGTTTTAAGGGACTTTACCAAGTTAATAGACGTAATAATAATTAAGATTTTATATTATGTATTTTTAAAATAGGTTTGTAATAGGTCAGAGTGCGAATAGATATAGTCGTACCTATAGATTTAAAAACAAACATTCTTAGTTGATTGAACATATTATTCATTTGTGCTGCTGTTTTGGTCTTGGCTTGTGGAATTGAAATGTTTTGTATATCGTCTCCAGCGACTGGTATTGATAGATATATGAACCACGAGAATGAAAGTGCTTTGGAAATCATGCTGGAATGTTGTAATATTAGTGTTGGAAAAAAAAAACGTTAAAAACATTGAGGTTAGGTTAGGTTAGTTAGGTTGGTTATTCTTTCCAAATACAATCGTAAATCAAATTTTGTTACTAAGCTGTAATTATTTTGCATAGGATATTTATTTGTGTTATGATTCAATTAATGGCCTTAAAATACCGATTTGCTTGTTATTAACTTCTAAAAATTGTAAAATAGGGTCTCAGGGATTACCAGAAGGGCAGTACCTCTTGAGCAAATTATAACAAACAAAGCTGGGACAATTATTCCATTCATCCTCGGCTCATATACGTCCCACTGCTGGGCTCGAGCCTCCGCCATAATAGGAGGGAAATTGACCTTACTATAACATGCTGGTCAGAGAGGTTGGTATAGGGTTTTGTTTCGAATATTCCTTCTCTTCCATAGATGTTAAATGATTACTATATCCCTTAGTCGTCTTTTACGACATCCACAGGTAAGATAAAGATTGGTGAATTGTATTATTAATTTCACCACACGGATAATTATGATTATTCAATTATATCCTTTTTATGGAGGCTTTTGTCCAACAGTGGACGTCATTAGATAGATGATTCAATAGAAACATGATTAGATATACTCGTTTAAGGAAACTATTAAATATTCGAAGTCGCTTTTACGTACGGAAAGTTTATGACGTCACTATTCAACAACAGGAAAATATGGCGTTAAATTAAAATTGTTTGCGTCAAAGTTGTCATTAACATAAGTCGTCGATCATTGATGTCGTCTGGTCAAGAATACATTCCGAAGGAGGGTTGACGTCAAACAGACGGCCGGTCATAAAACTATTGGCAATAACTTTTACAAAATGTACAATGGATTACCGTATGGAGATGGAGTCAGAATACAATTCAACATTTCCCGTTCTTGACCATGGGTGTCGTAAAAGACGACTAAGAGATTATAACATGTAGATGACATTTGCAAGAGCATGACTCGAAATAAAAGCTTATACCAATACGTCTGACTAGCGTGGTATATAAAGGTCAATTTGCCCCCTATTGTGGAGGAGTTCCTTATATAGACAACTTGCTGATAGTAAAATATTATCGAAATCGGTCCAGCTGTTTTGAAGATTACCTCAAACAAACAGACAGACAAAAAAAAATTAAAATATTTTAGGCATAGATTCAAAAAACAGACTTCAATTTTATTTATTTGTATAAATGTGTAATATTCACGTAAACATCAGAAATCATTAATGAGATAATGATATTAATGATATTTAAATTAATTACAGATAATGAAGAAATTATCAATAATATTATTAATACAGACTGTTCTCGCAGCGGATATTAATGTAAACATAATTGCATCTAATAAAGACTCCGATCGCAAATCCAGTGCATCAGGCGTACAAAGCAACATAATTAGTAACACTGAACTCGAAACATTTCAATTATACGATGGTAAATTAAGAGAAGCGATACAAGCTTACCATGGGAAGAAACCCGACGACGTTTATGTCAAGAGTAGAACACCATGGGGCGATTTATACACCACATACGGCTGGCGGCAAATATACAGAACCATAACACCAGTTAATACAGAAATCTTTTTTGTACAATATACACCTATTGAAATTGCAACAGTATATTTTAATAATACAGATATTAAGGAAGTTAATAAATTATCTATAAAGAAAGATGTCGAAAATACTGTGAAGTCTATATGGAAACAAGATGGCGAATTGGCCGATGTAAAAATTCATTACGATATCAAAATGTTAACGCAATCAGGTGAAAAAGGATTAGATTATGAGTCTGAATGGAATAAGGCTGTTTCTAAGTCAGTTAATCTGACTCTCGGACCTGAAAATGAGGTTGAGGTTGTTTTAAAGCCTGGACAAAGAGCTAAAGCGGTTTTAACAGGAACCCGTGGGGTTTTGAAAGTGAGAATTAATTATAATGTGGAATTGAGTGGTGGAGTAGCCGTGAACTATGGCGAACCTTTTAAAGGTCATCATTTCTTTTATTTGGATATTGAAAGAGTATTGAACGCTGGTGGGTTGAATGCGACAGTTAATTTCGTTGAAGAATTAACTATAACATATTTTTCAGATTACGAAATAGTTATTACGGATATTGATACAAAAGAAAGATTGGAATACTCATAATAGATTTATGATAATAAATTTTTTTAAATAATTCATGATATTTTCTTTCTAATATTTTTTCCACGCGTACAGGATCTAGAATGAATTATCTGCTGCTGTTTCGCGAGCGCTACGATCAGGGGCGTAGCTGCCGCTGTAACAATGATACGAGGCCCCGGGCTGCAGGGGCCCCTAAAGTGTGTCTGTTATACCTGCCTATAAAACTCAAGAAAATCTCTTTCGGTTTTAAAGCGTTCGCCCTAAAATTGTCGGTAGGAAACCGACAATTTTAGGGCGAACGCTTTAAAACGTAATGAGATTTTTTTTGCTAAATGTCAAGGGGGAAGTGATAACTTATAATCAAATTCATCAAAGCATTTTTGTTTCTTTTGAGACAGAGAGATCTTTTGAGAAATCTTTAGCTTTCATTTCGGCCCCCAACTAATTATGATACAGGCCCAGTGGCATAACTACAGCTTGGCAAGTCGGCAAAAGGAAATGGGGCTCCAGCCGGAAGGGTCCCCGGTCAGAGGAGAATCCCAACTCCCAACATAAATACTGTTATTCTTGGTTCACTTATATTTTTGGGGAGTTCGATGAATTTGCCACGGGCCTCGAACGGTATAGTTACGCCACTTTATAGGCCCGTCCAAGGCACACTAGGAATGATGTTGAAAGGAAAAATATCGATGTTTTAACATCGATGTTGAAAGGAAAACACATTGATGTTACTAGGAGCAGAACGAAATTTTACTATCGGTGTCAAGAATATTCGATAGATGTCCTAAAAAAAAAAGTTCATCAAAATTTGCCACGACAAATATCGTAACATCGATGTTCGATACTTTTGTAACATCGATGATTTCCCTAACATCGATGTTAGATGTTCGATAAACATCGAACATCGATGTTGGGCTTTCGATGTTAACATCGATGTCAACATCGATCATCCCTAAGGCACACTACGTAACTGGCTATGATATGTCCTTTTAAACGCGGTTTAAGAGCAGCACTTAAAGGTAGGCAGCGGTCTAGTTGTCGCCATGATATTATAAAGGCCGACGAGCGACAGTATGAATCAGGTGTGCTGCTTTCATAAAAGCTTGTAATATGTAAATTGTCTTCCGTGTGGTAACCAATAACTAGGGATGTGAAAAATAATCGATTTTAATAATCGACAATCTAAATAATAAAAACCGATCGAAAATCGATATTTTATATTAAAATTAATTGATTATTTTAGTAATTGCTTTTTTTGTTTAAATTAAAATTTACTGCCAGATTTCCTAATAAAAAAGGTCATCAATTCATCATAACCCTGTTGGGAGAATTAATCGATTTATTTTAAAGAAAAATCGATTATTTATTAATCGATTTTTTCCTTTTAAGTCACATCCCTACCAATAACATGTCTGTAAAAGAAAGCTCGAGTTTTTGGCGGGAATCTGAAGTGTCATGTGGTGTTCTTGTATTATATTCAATATCTTAGTGTTTTAACGTGTTATGTTAAATAATCTTGATGGCATTTTATATAATATATAGCGACAGAACCGCTGAGGTGTAGTGAATTTGATATAAAACTGCTATACATACCTTTGTATTTCCACCAAAATTCTCAGAAGATACCCTTAACAGTGGCCATTACACTGTTGAGGGCGATACTTTGACTTACTGACAGACCATTACTGACATGAAGAAACTGAGAACTTGAAAATATAGTTAAAACTCGACACTGGCAAAAATGGCTCGTATTTGTAGCTGATTGCCAAGACAAAAAAGAAGAAGAAGAAAAGAAAGCTCGGGAGTTTTTGGCGGGAATCTGAAGTGTCATGTGGTGTTCTTGTATTATATTCAATATCTTAGTGTTTTAACGCGTTATCTTAAATAATCTTGATGGCATTTTATGTAATATATAGCGACAGAACTGCTGAGGTGTAGTGAATATGATATAAAACTGCTATACATACCTTTGTATTTCCACCAAAATTCTCAGAAGATACCCTTAACAGTGGCCATTACACTGTTGAGGGCGACACTTTGACTTATTGACAGACCATTACTGACATGAAGAAACTGAGAACTTGAAAAGATAATTATAACTTGACACTGGCAAAAATGGCTCGTATTTGTAGATGATTGCCAAGACAAAAAAGAAGAAGAAGTAAAGAAAGCTCGGGAGTTTTTAGCGGGAATCTGAAGTGTCATGTGGTGTTCTTGTATTATATTCAATATCTTAGTGTTTTAACGTGTTATGTTAAATAATTTTGATGGCATTTTATGTAATATATAGCAGTAGAACTGCTGAGGTGTAGTGAATATGATATAAAACTGCTATACATACCTTTTTGTTGTCACCAAAATTCTCAGAAGATACCCTTAACAGTGGCCACTGTTGAAGGTGAATTTGACTTACTGGCGGACCATTACTGACATGAAGAAACTGATAATTTGAAAAGAAATATATAACTCGACACTAGAAAAAATGGCTCGTATTAGTAGCTGATTGCCAAGGCAAAAAAAGAAAGCTCTATAAAACTCCAATTAACCCATCTAACCAGTGGGGAGGTAAATTTTTCTCGTATTGTAGATGCTCGAGCTCGGCATTGGGAACGTACGTATATGAAAGCAGAAATGTAAAAAAAAACAACTGCAATAATCTTTTGTTTTTTTATAGCTGACTAGCAACTCGCCCTTGCATCGCTTGGGTCGGTTTCAGTCGCTTTACTCGCATAGTTCCCGTGGGAATACCGGGATAAATTATAGCCTAAGTTACTCCTTACATATACAGCTACCTGGTATTAAATATTATCAAAATCGGTCCAGCCGTTTTGAAAATTACCTCAAACAAACAGCCAGACAAAATAAAAAGCGTGCGTGCAAAGTACGAATGTCAGAAATAAAACTTCTTTATCGTTCATCCTGTCAATTATAGACGGATTTAAAAATAATATAAAATAGTATATATATATTTCTGTCTCATTCTTTGCCGGCTTCATCCTACATATTTTTGTATTTGTATCTGTCGTTTTTTCCGTTGTATCCGGTTTGAAATCACAACGAATCTAAAGAAGTTTCACTTCAAAATTTTTAAACTATTTTAGGTGTCGTTCAAATAATCGTGTATGAAATAAGTCCAGTATTTTGACATTACAAATATACTTCAATTTATTTGTATAGATTGTGGCAGATGAGTAAGCAGCACACCTGATGGTAAGTGATCCTGCCGCACATGGACCTTTGCCAATGTTGGATTAAGGCAGCGCGGGGCCTGTAGCAAATTCTGACGAAAGGCCCTTGGTTTGCTTCAGGTTCTTAAGTTTATCCTCCCCAAGGGAGAGGATGTCGGTAGAGGAGAGGGTACTCTTCAGGGGATATTCCGTCGGGCCAACCACTGACGACAAGTCACCCTGCTCCGGTGGTCGGTCCAACGGCGAGGGCAACGTATCACTGTGCTTACGCCCCTGTCGCCCCGGACGGAGCGGAGCGAGGAGTGCGCCAACCGTAGCCCACCTCCCAAAAAAAAAAACGGTTCTCAAGTTTAGGGTATTAAATTTAATTGAAAACTGTTATGGCATGCAAGATATTTTACGCTCCTATCTAGATTGATATTTTTTTAATTACAGTCAGACGGGCGTTGGAGCGCGGGGCCATAGCATTTGCTACTCTTGCTATATGGCTAATCCGGCACTGACCTTTGCAATATCAGGGACACAGCCAAGCCGTTGCCTACCTTGTGTTCATCTTAGAAATTTCAAACATTATTAAAAATCCGGTATAGCGATTATGGCTGTACACTTCTTTGGGAAGTCTACCTCCAATGCAAAACACCGATAGAATCATCATCATCACATACGTCCCACTGTTGGGCTCGAGCCTCCACAGTGGGAGGGCAATTTACCTAGTATACCACACTGGTCAGACGTGTTAGCATAGAATTTTATTTCGAGTTTACCTTTTCTTGCATAAATGTTATATGCTTATTATATCTATTAGTCATTGTTTACTATAACCACAGGCAAAAAATGGGGTGGTGAATTGTATTCTTACTCCGTCACCACACGGATTCTATAGGATAGGATGATAAAAATAAATAATTGCAGCCATTTTATCAAATTTAATAAAGCATTACGCTTCAATTTACAATGTATTCATTATTACATATTTATTAATAATCATTTAATTCGTATTTATATAAAAAAAAAACAACCTTAGAAAAATAACTCATAGAAGGCAGCTCCGCGCACATAAAATAAAGCATTTAAATTAGAGCCAATTGGAGCCCTACGCCGGATCTTGACGTAGTGTACAAGGTCACTGCGTACAATACAAGTCTATAGTGGTGTACGTGTGTAATCGCTTGCACGCATGTAGTATTAATTGTCTTCACGTTTATGATCGCTTAAGTACCGACACTATCGTTCTATACGTTATTATTCTAAGAATTCAACATACTATTTTATATATAAAATACAGAGGTATTGGTTTTTATTTTATTGATAAGGAACATGGGATTTTAAAATACTTCAATAAGAGCGGTTTTATTAAATTAAACCGGCTGTGTACATGAGTTATGATTTTTTGTGTCGATGTAAGTTCTTTGGAGGCCTAGGTAAAGAATGCTAAATGGAGGCCCACGGGTGCTACCTAGTTATAGAAAAAAGGGTGTTTATGTAATGCCTCGAAATATAACACTATATTAACCCATGCGACCAGCGTGGTTAATTAGTTTAATTAATATAACCTTCTAGTATAGGATCCCGCTATAAAACGACCTTCACCGAGATATTTATTTGATAAAATTTATTTTTTATTTCATTTAATATGTCAATAAATATATTGCATATGGGTTGCCTAACACATTTTAGTCCAGAGTATCATTAATTATAATTTAAAAATTTTTTTTTTTTGAAAATTGCCACATTCTGTTGTTGAAGGTTCCAGTCTAATATTGGGATGTTGAACAAACAATAATATTTACTAAAATTGAAATAAAATATAGAAATCAGGTTTTTTGAAGTCGTTTTAAAAAGGGGTTACATCAAATCGTATTGTTCAGCTAATCGATTTTTTTTTATTCAACGATCATCAACATTTGTGCTAATACATGTCCTGGGCTGGGCTGGGCGCCAGACTTCATAACAATGGAAGAGAAATTAATTTATTATACCTATACGCTGGTTCGAAGGGTTAGTTTAGGGTTTTATTTCGAGTTTTCCTTCTCTTGCATAGATGTTATATGCATATTGTATCCCTTAGTCGTCTTTTATGACATTTACGGGTAAGATCGAAATTAATATTAAATATGAGACTTTAATACTATTTTTTTACTCAAAGCAATAACAAAAACAAAAAAAAAATATCCTTTGTATATAAAATAAATTTATTTTAATGAAAATTATCGCCTTTGTATTTATTTTTGCAGTGTTGTGAAGGAATAAGAATAAAATTCACCACTCCGTAGCCGTGGCTGTCGTAGAAGACGGTCAAGGGATATAATATGCTAATACCTATGCAAGAGAAGGAAAACTCGATATAAAATCCTATGCCAACACGTCTGACCAGCGTGGTATAGTAGGTCAATTTCCCTTCAATTATGGAAGAGACTCGAGCGATGATGTTTTAAATTTATACTTGCACAAAGTTTTCACAAAACAATTGAGTTTTGGTCTAGTGACATAAGTATGTAGACTGCTGGCTGCGAGGTCTTATATTCGATTCTGCTTTAGTATATTCTAAACAACACATTACACAGGATATAATAGGTCTCATAGCGCTGAAACGCTGTTGAAAATTTTTGAATGACAACAAACATACATTAGTCTTTAATCCTGTCTATATATATATATACATTCGTCAACACGTACAAATATATATTAAAAATGGCAATAAATTACAATTGTTTCTCGTAAAAATATATCAACTATTCATTACAAATTCTAAATTATCAATTAAATATTTTTTGCTCATTTTTTTTATTGCTCTTGCAAGTTTCAGAATATACAGTAAAAAAATTCTAAACGATTGATTATATTATATTGGTGGGTATTTCCGTGTGGTGACGGAGTAAGAATATAATTCAACACCCTTTATCTTACCCATAGGTGTCGTAAAAGACGACTAAGACATAATATGCACTTAAAATCCTATACCAACGTGTTACATATATTATGTCAATATGCAGACCTCCTAATGTAGATATGGCTCAACCCTGACAGTGGGATATATACAGGGTGTATCAGGTTATGGGGCAAATGATCAAACGGGAGTTAGGCAATGATGGTAGGAACCCATGAAAAAATTTGAAGGAAAATTATTGATTCGTTAATAAATTAGAAACATGTAAAATTTTCAATTTTGTCATCACTTTTTCGTGTAAATTTGATTGAAATGTATAAAGTCAGTAAAGTCATACTTAATCTGCAAAATATTCGTACTTTGTTAAATGTTGATTAGAAATTGAATAAATCAATGATTACATTCGCATAAGCAAGACAAACTTCGCTTTAAATCAGCTGATCGGCCGATGACTGTTGGCGGCTCGCCTTTGTACCTACGCTGTCATTGAAGCGTTTGCGTAATTCTAGGTATGAATTAATGAAATTATCCTGTCTGTATATGACTACATAATACGTAACATTTAAGGCATAGACTTTGATACACATTTTTGTAATCACTATAACTTTTATGTTATATTGTTTTTTGTGTAATATATATTTTAATTACGATCTATGACCGTTAAACTATAACATACTCGAACAGTTGCCCTATAACCTGATACACCCTGTATATTAGCTGAGATGCAATTATATCAACTAATTACAACATATAAATCATTTAATGCCTAAGAAAAAATATGATCTCAATCCACACGCGTCCCACTGTTGGGCCTCTTCCGTTATTGGAGAGAAATTGACATTACTATACCACGCTGGTCATACGTGTTGGTATAAGGTTTAATTTCGAGCTTCCCCTATTCATCCTTTTATCACAATGCATTTAAACCTATTGTTTACTTATGATTTTTTAATCAAATAGTAAATTGTGATGATGGAGAATTATATCCCTGGATGTAATAAAAATTTCATCATCATTTCAGAGCATATATGTTCCATTGTTAGGCTCGTCTTCCTTCATTGTTGGAGGGAATTTGATCTACTATGCAACGCTGGTCAGATGTATTGGCATCATCATCATCTTGCTCTTATCCCAATTACTTGGGGTCGACGCAATATGTCCTCTGTTTTGACATATTGCAAAAAGTTTCGGCAATGACTTTTATGACCGGCCGCCTGCCTGACGTCAACCCTCCTTGGGAATGTAATCGTTGACCCAAATGGTACCAGATGGAGTTGATCCGGGTCAATCTAGGGCTCTTAGTCGTCTTTTACGACACCCACGAGCAAAGCAAGGGTTGGTAGTATTCGAAGCCACTACCACACAGCACGGTCAGATGTATTGGCATAGAGTTTAATAAGGAATTTTTATTCTCTTGCATAGATGTTATATGCATATTATATCCCTTGGTCGTCTTTTACGACACCCACAGGCAAGAGGGTTGAATTGTATTCTTACTCCGTTAACACACGGAAAAATAAATATTGTGATATTTAATTAAAACACAATTAATAAAATCCACCAACACAAATAAACAATGGCTACAATAAATAATTTAAAACTACTTAATATTTAAAAATTAATTAATTAAAAGACACTTAATAATGAACATATTGTTATTAACATTAATTTTTAAACACTCGATTGCCCGAATTTTTGTATATACATTGCTTAAAAGCATTAAAAAATGGCAGCTTAATTATACATAAATAAAATTGTAGTGTCTCTTTGTAATGTCAAAATACTGAACTTTTTTCATGCTCACACGGTTATTTGAACAACACCTATGCCTAAAATACAGTTTAATTTTTGTCCGTCTGTTTATTTGAGGTAATCATCAAAACGGCTGGACCGATTTTAATTATATATTACTACTAGGTAGTTGTTTATATAAAGAGTAACTTAGGCTGTATTTTATCCTGGTATTCCAACGGGAACGGGAACTACGCGAGTAATTCGACTGAAATCGAAGCGAGGATGGGTAAGCAGTAAATATATTAACAACCTTAGAATAATAACATATAGAAGATAAGTCCACGCACAAAAAGTGAGGCATTTCTATTGGAGCCTACGCCAGAACAGTCCCGTAATGTACTGCACGAACGTACGCAACTCTTAAAAAATAAATAGGTAATTATGACGGCTTGTGCATTCAAATGGTGCCACAACACATTTGAAAAACATAAAAAGGATTTTAACATTACTTTTAAAAGTATTTCGACGATTTATGTTAATAAAAACAAAATTTGATTTCATAATTTGTATAGTGGTCGTCTGCCCGCCATTAGTATTTTTAGATTCAAATTTTTAAAGTTCGAAGTACTGACACTATCCTTCTATACGTTATTATTCTAAGTTTACAACACATTTATAGTCCGGATATTAAAAAACAAAGTCAATTGTCGCAAGTGATAAAATGGTTAATACGTTTTATAAATAAAAAGTTTTTTTTTTTAAATTTGTATCATATTTTACCCTTCTTTTGTTGCCATACCGTCTTTCAAATCAATGAACGCCGGTTGCAAGCAAGAAAAAACTTGACTCGTTGTCATGTTCCATCTGAGCCAAGCGCGGAACGGGTAATAGAGTCACGATCAGTCTAAGTGTTCGGCTTGTGACGCTAATTTAAGTAAAAGTAATATTTGAATTAACAAGTGCAAATAAATTTATTGAAAAAAAAAAGAGTGTGTGTTTTGTACGCATATCAAAAGTGAAACTTCTTTATCCTTTATCTCATTCTCTCGCCGGTTGAATCCTATACATTTACGTGTGTGTCTCTACGGTCTCGCTTTTTCGTTTCATCGAGTTTGAAATCACAACGCCTCTAAGGAAGTTACCCTCCAAAAATTGTAATTTTCGATTAACTCCTTAGTATTATACAAAATTACCGTTGCCAGGCGTCCGCATAAAGCCGGATATAGGTAGGTTTTTTAATTACGTGTCTCGTCAAAATAATCGGTGTCCCGCTTGTCCGGCTTTTATTAGACTTTTTACATTTCGCAAACGAGCTAGCGCCGAGCGTAGCCGAGCGCAGGCGAGTCGACTGTTGTCATAATAATCCAAAAAGCTTAATTTTACATATTTTTTTTTGTCGTACCTAATAATAATACTAAAACACAAAATCCTCAATAATGTAGGGTGTCCGGCCAAACTGGCTGGTCTGCCCGGCTATTAGGTTTGACGACCTGGCAACCCTATACATAATAATGATGATTCAGTGATAATAATTCAATTCATAAAACTGCAATTTTTCATCAATGTTTTCATTATGACGTCATTACGTAAAAGTATCGACTTTTACAATATACTTTTTTATGTTGAAAACTGACAAAATGATTTCCTCGGGCAATCTAATTTTAAAACGATGTAAATGAGGATGAAATATATACATATTTATATGTACAGATGGTGATGTGGCATAACATGTGGGTTTGATTTGATTTTATTTGCGTGAAATATAAATTGTAATAAGTATTACGAACATTTTGCATATCAAGGTGAAAGGTTATTTGGTTTAAGCGACATCTAGGGTGATATTGAGTTACATATTCGGAATCAATGAATTTTTCTCCGTCGAATGATACCGAATTCATTAAAATCAGAGCACTTTTTTTTATACGCTGAACTCTTTTACACTTTCCATACGCTGAAAAACGAGGGCTGAAGGCAATTTGTATTAAGCGACATTTATCTGTGTAACTAAAGGTACCTTTTATTTAGTATTAGCATCAAGAATTCGATGTTTTTAATTGAAATTTCAATTAAATTTACTCCATTCAAATAGCTCAAGAAGTTTTTTGTTGATTTATTTTCTAAAATTTTTAACTTTAAATGGCTCTCCTGTAAAGTTACAAAAATGTCGCTTAAACCAAATAGCCTTTTACCCCTCGATACAGTGACGGAGTAAGAATACAATTCACCACCCCCTATCTTATTAGTGGGTGTCGTAAATGACGACTAAGAGATATTTATGCATATGACATCTATGCAAAATAGAAAAATCTAGAAATGAATCTATTAACACGTCTAGCCAGCGTGGTATAGTAAGCCAATTTCTCTTCTATTTTAGAGGAGGCTTGGCTAGAGATACGAAAAAAGTATCGTTACTTTTAGATATCGAGTACTTTTCTTGCGATACCGATGCTTTTGTACTCGATACTTTTACTCAATGAGCACTTTTTGGCAGGTATCGTATCGAATAAATTGTAGAAATTATCCATGTTGACCTTATGGCTCATGTTTATGGTAACGCCATCTAGTTCAAACGGAAATAAACCTTCAAAAATGTGGCTCAATATTTTTAATCAGTTCACAAACGGTCAAATTCCTAAAAAAAAGCTCATCACGACATAAATTCTAGGAAAAGTACTCAGTACTCGATACTTTTGTTTCGATACATTAATGAGTACGATACTTTTTCTTCGATACTGCTCATGAGTACAGTATCGTAACTTTTTTTTCGATATCTTGTTCCTAGATTTGGCTCAGCAGTAGTAAACTTAAAAAGCATACATATGTACCCAATTTCCATAAAGAGTATTTGTAACCAAATTAAAAATATAGTTATGATTTTTAAAGTGAAACTTTTATTACATCGCCTCAAACTTTTTCGTCCATCTATTGCATGTCGCGTGACGGTCGGCCGCGGAGTAGGGGTAAAGTGAAAGGCGCTCGACAGAGCAGCCGAGGCCAATATGGCGGCCTATGTTTCGCATCGTCGACCGCGTAGTGTATAGACTATATTACTCATTTGTGCCAGTGCTCAACGCTATTTGTTTGTTTTTATCAGTGTTTAATGTAAATGTTACAAATTTTTTGTAATACGAAAAAAATTACCACAAAATCAAATTCTTTTTTTTTATAAACATAAATCCTACCGTTTTCCTTAATACAATTGTGATGTAATATTTTTAAAGCGAATAACCAATAACTTTAAGTTAAAGAATTAAGTAACTAATTTAGTGTTAAATTTAAAAGAGAAGGAAATCTCGAAATAAAACTCGTCTGACTAGGGACTATTGTCCTACTTTTGTGGCAAAGATTCGAGCCCAGTAGTGAGACTCATATGAGCCTAGATAAATATAAAAAAAAAAAAATAGATAACTATATATGCCTCTCAAAAGTATTTATTCTGAGATAAAATAAACCAATAACATGTTGTATGAAGTGTTACATTTTAATCACTGCACCATATGTACAAAACATTAAAACACACAATAATTCAATGAAATTATATAAATTTTTGTTATAAATAGTCATCAGGTAAAATTCTAAGCCATAATTTATTATATGTAAAGCTGTATGCATAAAATATTGTAAACAGACTTATATTGGCTAAAAATATTAGCTACTTACACATAAGAAAATATTTTTTATTACAACTATTAGTTAAATAATATTCTAATCGTGGCAAATGTGATAAACATTAAAAAAAAAAACACACACAAAGAGGTCTGTCGACAGAAGTGAAAACTTTAAAACTGTGAACAAACAGATGTTATTTTTTTAATATTCAAATTAATTGAAAATAAATAATTGTTTTGGTGGTATAAGAACTTTACATAGATCCGAGTCTACCACATCTTATTCTGTCTGGTCAAAATTACCACAATGGGTATAAATAATGGGTATAATACCACAATGGGGATAAAGAAGAAGGGTAGAAAGAAGAATAAATTAGAAACTTTGCATTATTTGAAAAAAAAAATTGAATTTTCTTTCATAATGAACCAGTTACCATCACTGCATATTTAATACAATTAGACAGAGAGAACGATACTGAAAGATGACGTCATAATTTGTAATCTATATACTACTCTGTGTTAACTCGTTTTCTAATAACTTTAAAAAGCTTGTAATTTCTTTGTGTACATTTTTAATCATCGACATACAATATTTCTTGAACCTGTATCGATTTTTTAAGAGAAAATAAAGATTTGTAATAGTAAATATGGTTATTTGCAGGATACCTATGTCTAAAAAACGGTTTAATTTTTTTTGTCTCAGTTTGTTTGTTTTGGGTAATCTTCAAAACGACTGGACCTATTTTGATAATATTTTACTAACAGGCTATATTTAATCCCGGTATACCCACGGGGACGGGAACCACGCAGTTAAGGCAACTGAAACCGATGCGAGGGCGGGTTAGGTTATTCTCGACTTGTAAACCATCTAAACATTGTGCCCTAAATCATTGTCATTAGAAAATGTACAAACATGGTTTTAGTCCACTAGAAAAAGCATTAGTAGTCAAGTAAGTGGGTTCGATTTCAAGATTTTTTTTGTACAGTACAGCATCTGTTATTGTATAGAAGTTAATCTTTATATATATATATATATATATATCTTGCGTACGTGTGTGTCACTGAACTCCTCCTAAACGGCTGGACCGATGTTGACGAAATTTTTAGTGTGTGTTTGAGGGGATTCGAATATGGTTTAGATTCACAATTGGACCCTGTAGGTGGCGCTGCTGTGTTATTTGAACAGAACAACATCTGTTGGGTCAGCTAGTGTATATATAAAATCTATCACAATTACCACAATTAAAAAATACATCCATCAAATCACTATCAGCAAAGCATCACTTTTTCATTATTGCTATATGTTAATAATGGCAACATTGCCAAATGATATTACCGAGGCAGAAATCTTCCAATAAAATGGTAATACCATACCCAAACTTGCAATAATCACTACTGCTGCTATCAAATCACTATATAATCCTTTCTCAACAACAAAATCAACACAAATTTGCCGCAAATAGCAAACCGCCGAGAACCACTAGAATCTCTTATTCTTGCTAGTTGAATAGGATGGCAATAACGCCATCCCCACTAAAATCACCAATAACCGTTCACAAACACTTGACAATTGTGCGGATACAACACTCATATAAGCCCGTGGCGTTTCTTGTACTCTTCCAAATTTAATGAACGTTTCGGACCTGTTTCTTTTACTTTCGTTGAGGCCTGTTTAGGTTGAGATGATACGGCTTCTAAAAAAATTACAATTTTTATATAATATTTGGTTTTTACCTTCAAATCAAATAATTTATCGTGTATAAGCCCCAAGGATGTCGTAAAAGACGACTAAGGAATATAATATGAACATAACATCTGTGCGAGAGAATGAAAACTCGAAATAAAACCCTATACCAACATGTCCGACCAGCATGGTATAGTAGGTCAAATTCCCTCCCATTGTGGAGGAGGCCCGGGCCCAACAGTGGGACGTATGTGGGCTGCGATGATGATGATGTATAAGCCCCAAGGATGTCGTAAAAGACGACTAAGGGATATAATATGCACATAACATCTGTGCGAGAGAAGGAAAACTCGAAATGAAACCCTATACCAACATGTCCGACCAGCATGGTATAGTAGGTCAAATTCCCTCCCATTGTGGAGGAGGCCCGAGCCCAACAGTGGGACGTATGTGGGTTGCGATGATAATGACAAAGCCCCAAAGGGTACTTTCCTAGAGGTATGAGGTATTCGTAATAGGTATAGTACTAGGCAGTATTTCCGTGTGGTGACGGAGTAAGAATACAATTCCCCACTTTCTCTCTTGTCCGTGGGTATCGCAGGTAGGTATTAAATATACATACAATTAATTACCATTATCGTGGATTCGAATCTCATACAGGATAACACTTTGTGTGATCCACAAATTGTTGTTCTGAGTCTGGATGTAATTTATACCCGTTAATTATATGTTTTTAAAGTCCCACCGCAATACAAGGATTATTTCCTTAGTGCAGGGAGTTGTCTTTAAAAAACCGGCTATGTGAGAGTTGGAGTCGCGCACGAAGGGTTCCGTACCATTATCTACAAAAAGGGCAAAAAAAAAAAATGGTATTTTTTGTACGGGAGGCCCACCCCCCTTTATATATTTATTTTATTTTGTTTTTAGTATTTGTTGTCGGCATCAAAAATACATAATTTGTAAAAATTTCAACTGTCTAGCTATCGCGGTTTTTAAGATACAGCCTGGTGACAGACAGACAGCGAAGTCTTAGTAATAGGGTCCCGTTTTTACCCTTTGGGTATAGAACCCTGAAAAAAAGAGTGTGCACAAAGTACGTATGGGGGCGTTCATAAAATACGTGAGATGTTTAAGGGGGGGAGGGGGGCTTGTCGAGTCAAATCTTATCTAATCTTACGTTGGAGAGAGGGGGGGGGGGGGGGTCTCGGCAAATATCACGCAATTTTGTTTCTTATTGAAACAAAAAAAAATTATACTATTTTGGCCCATTTAATCCAGATTGTACATGCTTAAGATTTAATCTTAAGCGTAATCATAATACGATTAAGATCATTCACTAATTCGTTCGAAAGAAAATAGTTTTTATCTTTTTACAATAACAATCCAACGCGTTTACGTAAGACATTTTGAAAAATCTCACGTGAGATTGGGGGATGGGGGGAGGGGGTTGAATAAAATCCCACGACATCTCACCAGGGGGGAGGGAGGTACAGAAAATTAAAAAAAAAACACCTCACGTAATTTATGGACGCCCTTATATCAAAAGTGAAACTCCTTTATCCTTTATCTCATTCTCTCGTCGGTTGAATCCTATACATTTACGTGTTTATCTCGCTTTTTCGTTTCATCGAGTTTGAAATCACAACAATTCTAAAGAAAATGTGATAAAAACAGGCTGTTACTTACTAGCAATAGGCAGATCTAACTCTATATTAATATCAAAGTCGTGTAGTGAATATAAACTAGTGTTGTCGTTCGACTTCGGCCGTTCGCGTTTCGCTTTCTCAGCGTCCTCTTGTACTTGTTGCTCGTGCTGGAATCAAATTATAGCAAATGAATTAATCGAAACGAGTTAATAACTTGATGATTTACTAAACATACAAATAGGCTTTTTGGTGGGCATGTGAAAGCGTCATATGGTGTTCTTGTATTATATTCAATACTAGCAATCTGTCCTAGCTTCGCTTCAGTTTCAGACGCCTTGCCCCTGCATTTTAAATCTCAATTATCTCCTAAAATATTGTGATAAAGGTTTGAACCTTTATTGATTTCTAGACCAGGAAAAATTTTATAGGAGTTTCTTGAGAGGGAAAATAGCCAAGTTACTTCTTGCATAGACAGGGTACCTGTTAGTAAAATATTATTAAAGTCAGTCCAGCCGTTTCGAAGATTAACCGGAACATACAGAGACAAATAAAAATTTTAAAGTGGTTTTTAGGCATAGGTATAGTGTAAATAACCGTGAGCATGAAAAAACCTATAAATATTTTCACATTACAAACAAATGCTTCAATTTTATTGATTTTTATAGATTTTAGTGTAATTTTAATGTCATTATATGTAATGTGAAGCAAAGAAATTGCTGGATTACAGTGAATATAATATAAAAGTGCTTTACATACATTTTGATTTCCAACAAAAATCTCAAAAAAACACCATTAAACGTTTCAAAATTGTTGAAGGCGACAATTTGACTTACTGACGGACAATTACTAATATCAAGAAATTGATAACATACCTAACTAGCATGGTATAGGTCAAATTCCCTCCAATTAATGTTTATTTTATTTTGTATTCAATGTCTTTATTAAATAATTTGTTTCTTTTACTTAAGCTATTCTATGTGATAATTATGATATTTTTTACAAACTAGATTTTTTTTTATCGTTATTTATTTAGGAGCTTTTAGCCTCGATGCCATGCCAGCTCCATCATAACCTAACCTTACATTAGCTGCCTTATATCACCTCAGATTAATCCTATTTACTAACTTATAAACTAAAATGGCTGCATCAGAGAGAGGTTTTCATAAGATAGTTAAGAATACTCCAACATTTTTCACACTTATCTCAAAATGTTGTACCAAAGATTCCCTTAAACTTTTGGTTTGGACACATTCCACCAACAGGTGATGGACATCTTCAGGAGTGCCGCACTCCAAACAATTGGTAGTAGCACTTTTCCCCATCAGATGTCGAAACCTGTTGAGTGGAACATGTCCAGTACGAAGTCTATGAGCTATTGTGTTACAATATCAACTATGTTACAATTCCATTTAAGATTCTAAGAGGGGGGCTGGAGATTTGTAATACAGGCCTCGAGCCTAGTACAGACTCCAGCTCTCTCATAAAGTAACAATTAATTTGTTAACTTGTTATTTTTTATATGTATATCTAATAGTCTAATGTAACAACACATTGTACTTTGTGAGAGCAATAAATATATATTATTATTATTACAACAATATTCCTATTCAAGTTTGTGTTGGCAAACCACGGAATTCGAGGTGGTTCCCTTTGTAATGTTCTATACCAAATACCTTTTGTTAACGATCTTTCATTGAAATATTCCTTCCATTCTTTGTAAATATTGTGTTTGTATTTAGTAATCAGCTCAAAATGGTTTGACACAACTTTAATGTTAGTTCCATCCGTCAGAGCTTTCTCTGCTAACCAGTCCGCCTTCTCATTCCCTGGCAGGCCAACATATGATGGCACCCATTGCAATATCAGTTCAATATTACTATTTATAAGGTCGAGAATTTGTTTTATTATGACAAAAGCTATCGATGCACCTCTGTAGCCAGAGGCGCTATGTGCTGTAGAGCATTTCTACTAGAATATGATATAGTATTAATTTATTTTATTCTTAATTTAATGTTACTGTTTCAAATAATACTGTTTAACTTTTTCTACATATATTGTTGCTTCCGCAACTTGATTGTACGGGCCCATCAGAATATCAGCGGTGTAGTATCATGTTCACCATAAGCTGAGACGGGCACTATATTTTGGCCTCACATATGCTACTCCTTTTTTTTAGTTAGTAGTTCTTATTTCTTTTGTTGGTGTCTATATTGTGTGAGGTTTACAAAATAAAATTTCTTTCTTTCAATTGTGGAGGAGGCCCAAGCCCAACAATTGAACGGATGTGGGCTGCGATGATGATGATAATTTGTAAAGAAACTTGTCTGACTATTCGAACCTCCTCTGCAATAGAAGGCAACCTACCACGCTGGTCATACATGTTGATAGTTTTATTTCGAGTTTTCCATTTCATGTATGTTATTATTTGACATGCCTCCCCAAAGGGTAACTTATCAGGCTTGGTAGGCAAATTGAAGATTACTGTTTTCACCATCATCATTTCAGCCTATCGCCGTCCACTGCTGGACGTAGGCCTCCCTCATATTACGCCACAAAATGCGGTCCTGTGCCGCCTGTATCCAACGACGCCCAACAACTTTTACCAGGTCGTCGGTCCACCTAGTGGAGGGGCGTCCTACACTGCGTCGGCAGACTACTCGAGTACCTTTCTTCCCCAGCGGTTGTCAGTTCGTCGAGCGCTGTGGTCTGCCCATTGCCACTTCAGCGTGTTAATTCTTCGTGCTATGTCGGTTACACCCGTTCTTCTGCGGATTGCGCCTTCCAGATTCTATCTCGCAGAAAGATTCCGAGCATAGCTCCATAGCACGCTGAACGACTTTGAGCCTTGTTATGAGGCCTACATTTAGGGACCACGTTTCCGTGCCGTAAGTCATCACTGGTAACACACACTGGTCGTAGACCTGTGTTTTCAGACACTGAGGTATGTTGGACGAGAAGATCCTCTTAAGTTATAACAGACATAAAAAAATTATAATCAACTGACCGCAAGTCTTTCTCTCTCCTTTCTCTCTTGTTCTGCTCTTTCTTCCTCTTCTCTCTGCTTCTGGTCATCAACTTCCTCCTGTTCATTACCCATTAACTCCTGAAATTAAACCTTGTATTAGTATATTCTCTTATCCCAATTACTGGTGTTGTTGTCAGTAACAGGTGCAGGCTTTTTCTTTTTTTTTTATAAAAGGGAAATCCTGCACTAAGAAAATAATCCTTGTATTACGGTAGGACTTTACAAATAAATACTTTAACGGACACAAATTACCTCAAGACTCAGAACAACAATTTGTTTATTGCATAAATTCTCCTGCGTGGGAATCAAACCGCCAACAGTGGCATTGTAGTTTGGTAACTTGACCACTACGCAATTTGTGAAGTCAAGTCATTTACTATCCTACTAATATTATAAACGAGAAAGTTTGTGAAGATGTTTGTTGCTCTTTCACGCAAAAACTACAGTATGGATTTTGATACAACTTCACAATAATTTAGCTTACATATAAGAATAACACATAGGCTATAATTTAGCCCGATATTCCCACGGGAAGGAGAACTATGCAGGTAAAACCGCAGGGCGCTGCTAGTATGTACACATGTTTTTATACATTTTCTTTTAAATGTAATAACCTGCACTAAGGAAATAAGCCTTGTGTTGCAGGGAATACAACATAAAATTAACGAATACAAACTACGTTCAGGTTCAGAATAACAATTTGTGGGTCCCACAAAGGGGAATCGAACCCACGATACTGGCACAGTGGATATGGTACCTATCACTTCGCCATCTGTGGAATCTATATATATAATAATGTAACTTACGTTCGCCCTTTGATTCTGTGATTTGAAATTCATGACAGGTTTTGTATGCCGCCTTGTGAATGGATCATCTGCCTTTTTGCCTTTCATTGCCTTCACCTATAAAAAAAATATATCAATTTAAACTTTATTTTTTTCGACCATCCTCACTACACATCGTAACTCCTGAAACCGTCCATAGTGCTTCTTATAGATGACACTATGCTGTTGCTCTTGGGGGAAGCTTTTATTTCACAAGAGACTTGCGACAAAATGATTAAATCGTCATAAATACAACATGGAATCTAATTAACTGTTTTCCTGAAACGTATGTAATCAGTTAATCATTCTTAATATCCCCACATAACTAAAAACATAATACATTTAGAAAAAAAGTCGGATAATTAGACATTCGCTCGCGTCCAGCATCCCTATCCTCTTTTGTGATGCGCCCGAGTCACGGGACCTTGGTCTATGTTTTAATAAGTCAGTTAGCATGCTACCGTACCTACGGTCGATGCCCTTAATCACATGTTACAGTTATGCAAAAATTATATTTTAAGGAAACGTCCGGGATTGCGAATGACAAGAATTTATGTTTTTTACTTTATTGAATAAATGCTATAGTATGGTTCTATATCATTAACTGAGTATGTACGTTTCGGGAAAACAGCCAATTAGATTCCATCTGAGTTTATATACATTCCACTGCTAAGTTTTAGCTTTTTATTATATGGGAAAGTAAAACAACCCACGCCAGTTAAAAGTGTAAGCTCCTATAGGCAAGTTTGTATGTGGAGTAGATTGATGTCAGTCGTCATCAACATGCGCCACGTGATGTGTTAACACTAACACTATATCTGTGATCAATATCATTTGTACCGTGTTAAAATCAGATAAATGTAAAATCCAAAAATAACAACTGTTTGTTCATTGCTTTAAGTTTTCACTTCTGTCGGACGCTCTCATGACTGCTTTGGATTCTTTTCTCTTACAAAGATTTTATATGGTAGCGGTCCCCCTTAAGAGGTCTTTTACAATCACCCACAGGAGAGAAAGAGGGTGATGACACGCTGTATTCTAAACTCGTACGAAAAACCCTCTCCCCTACTCCTGTCTTCATTCCATTCCCCCTAATCCTACCAGGATTCATCATTCATCTTCTTCTTGGTTCATACATGTCCCACGGTTGGACTCAGGCCTCCTTTACAATAAAAGGGAAATTGAAGTCAGACGACGTATTGGCATTATTTTTTTTTTTTTTTTTTATGGGTGGGCTATGGTAAGTGCACGCGCGGTCCAGTCCGTCCGTGGCGATGAAAGGACGGCGCGCGGGCCCATAACCCATCCGTACCCACGTCACCTCGTTGTTGGGCCGACCACCGGAGCAGATGTAACTTGTCGTCAGTGGTCGGCCCGACGGAATACCCTTTCGGGTACCCTCACCTTTCGACGTCCTGGGACGTCGGTCGCCGTCGCGCGGTTAGCCTCTCTGCGGGTGACGGACAATTCCCCGGTCCGATCAGTCGCGGCCTCGGCTAGGGCGGCATTAGGCGCAGATACTCGCGCCTGCGCCGCCCGAGTCGCCGGCGGCGAGACGTATTGGTATAGGGTTTTATGTCGAAACACCTTTCTTTTATATAGATATATCGTATAGACGTCTTTTACGATACAAGTAAAAGAGGACGCAATGAACTGTATTCTAACTCCATCGCCATACGGAAAATAAAAAATATAAATAATCCATACTAATATTATAAATGCGAAAGTAAGGATGTTTGTTTGTTTGTTTGTAACGCTTTCACGCTTAAACCAACGAACCGATTTCAAAAATTCTTTCACCAATGGAAAGCTATAATACCAGGGAGTAACATAGGCTATATTTTTCCGAGTATTCCCACAGGAACGGGAACTACGCCGCGGGTAAAGCGACTGAAACCGAAGCGAAGCGAGGGCGGGTTGCTAGTTGTGTACAAATTACTCTCGTAAATTTTGCTCTAACTGATCATAATTTAAAAATACTCCATTACTCGAAAGAGCGTTACGTAGCAGAGGACTGGATCTTGGAATTAGTCCGTCACCCACCGAGAGGTCGACCGCGCGAGGAAAGACCGATGTCCTCCCCGAGGCGGGACGTCGGTCGATGGGTGGGTACTCCTTAGGGGGTATTCCGTCGGGCCAACCACTGACGACAAGTAACCCTGCTCCGATGGTCGGTCCAACGACGAAGGCGACGTGGTGTTGCGGGTGTGCATGCTTACACCCCTCTGTCGCCCCGGACGAAGTTGGTGCGAGGAGTTCGCCGACGGCAACCAACTCCCCCTCAAAATAAAAGCGTAGCGGAGCGTGAAGGCTCCATCTCATCTAATACTCAATAAAGTTGCATAACGCGTTTAAAGAGGAGAATAGTATTTATCGCACTAACCTCTTCCATAATGGCTTTCTCTGCTGTTTCCACGTTAAGTTTCCTATTTCTATTGTTGATGTATGATATACTCTGTATAGATGATGTTCTCGTCTTATCCAACTGGCTGGCTCTCTCTTCCAACTCTTGGATTTTGACATTCAATTCCATTGCCATTTCATCGTCACCTCTGTTGAAAAGAATAAAACATATAAATCTTCATACATCTACATCAATGGTCCTAGGCCTCCACGAAGAGGAATTACCCTCGCCCGGCTGGCCACGGACGTCAAGGACTTCATAAGTGGTGAAGGGGAGGGAATACAATGGGTTATGGGGCCGCCCTTTCATCATCATAGACAGCTAGCGTCCAAACCTTAATCCGCAAAAAAAAAGGTACGCTTATCAGTCAAGTTGACAATTGCCGTTGGTGTTGTTTTTCAGGAGACTGCTGCTTCCAATTGACGATTCCTCAATCGGGTATTAAGACGCCCATAATAAAGAAGGGGATGGATGTATAATACAATCCTGAACCCATGGCAACCGAACAGAGAATGTAAAGCATGAATCGTGACTAAGTAAGATGTGCTCGTCTCCAATGACAAACCACACCACATTGTTCAGATGAATTGGTATAGATATCGAGTTTTCTTATCTTAAAGTTATTCTGTATATGTCTTAGTCAACTTTTACAAAACTCCTGTGTAAAGAATATTTGATAATTTAATCTCGTAATAAGAGTTGCCACAAAGAACAAGGATGTCTGTATTTATATAGGTATGGTGTACCATACCTATATAAATACAGACATCCTATATAAAAACAGCATATCAACATAAATATGGCGTTGGTACGCGTCGGTATTATTAATTTATTATAATACGATCAGCTTGAATTTATATAATTTGAACGCTTTATTTCATATTTTTTTATGTGACTACCCGTGATTTCACCACTATGGTTCTGTATGAAAACCAGCGCTACACCGTCTCGGTGCAGCACATGCTGATATAGAACCTTTTTCGATCTCTTTATGTACTATGTGTTAATTAATCTTTTATATCTTCGCTTTTGTTTTTTTTTTTTAAATATGTCTTTTAGTACAATTATCTTAAGTATAAGTTTTTCTTTTTAAGTTATATGTTAGTATAGTTTTAAGAAATTTCTGTAGATTTTGTACTATTTTTTTATTAGTATGAGATCGAAATAAATAAGTTTTCTTTCTTTCTTTCTAAATACAAAACATCTACATAAATACAGTACACCAACAAAAGCATAACAGGTCTATACTATAAATGAGGCACATTTGTATAAATCTATACCAATAAATAAAATTGGAGTGTCTGTTTGTAATGGCCAAATAATAGATTTTTTTCATGCTCACACGGTTATTTGCACGACACCTATGCCTAAAATAGCGATTAAAAAATTTTTGTGTCTGTTTGTTCCGGGTAATCTTCAAAACGGCTGGACCGATTTCAAAAATTCTTTCACTAATGGAAAGCTATAATATCAGGGCGTAAACTAGGCTATATTTTATACCGGTATTCCCACGGGAACGGGAACTACGCGGGTAAAACGACTATAACCGAAGCGAGGGCGGGTCGCTATTATAGCATAAATACAGCATATCTTAGATATCATCATCATCTCAGCCCATATATGTCCCACTGTTGGGCTCGGGCCTCCTCCATAATGGAAGAGTAATTGACCTACTATACCACGCTGGTCAGACGTGTTGATATAGGGTTTTATTTCAAGTTTTCCTTCTCTCGCATAGATGTTATATGCGTTTTTATATCCCTTAGTCGTCTCGTACGATCACCCACGGGTAAGATAGGGGGTGGTGAATTGTATTCTTACTCCGTCACCACACAGAAAAGATAGGGGGTGGTGAATTGTATTCTTACTCCGTCACCACACAGAAATACCACACAGATATACAGCACACCTACATAAATATAGCATACCTAGGTAAATACAACACATCTACATTAACACAATGCACCTATATAAATACAGCACACTTATATTAACACAACAATCCTATAAAATATGGCACATCTATATAAATACAACTTCCATAAATGCAATACATCCGTATAATTATAGCACGCCTGAATAAATACAATACATCTACATAAATACAAGATATCTACATAATTACAACATACCTTAATTGTGCTACGTCTCTTTCCTTCATAAGTTGTGTTTTCTTCATAGCATAATTAGTTGGATGCGACCTAAACCTTTCCTTTTCGGCAACAATTTTTTCTACATCCTCTTCCTAAAATATAGGAATAGTATCAAAATTATAGACTCCTACGGGCAAATAAGACATTATCATTTCAGCTCATATACTTCCCACTGCTGGGCTCAAGCCTCCACAATAACAGGGAAATTGACCTGCATTGCTGGTCAGGCAAGTTGGTATAGAGTTTTGATTCGTGTTTGCCTTCTCTTGCACAGGATGTTATATGCGTATTAATATCCCTTCGTCGTCTTTTACGACATCCACTGGCAAGATAGGGAGTGGTGAATTGTATTCTTACTCCGTCACCATATAGGGCATATAAATCAAACTCTCCCATATCCCTGGTGCTGTGCGGCTGCACTTATTGTAGCTGCACATTCACTTATTTATTGACTAATTAGTCAATTTTGCTTCATGTCCTCCACATTGCATAGGAGGGAAGTGGAATCAATCTCTTCCAACTCCTTCTGTTTAACTTTTCGAATTCAATTTGTTGCGAGTTCCAAGACAATTAAAATCGTTGCCCAGGACTGCCTGAGGATCGAGCCTTGGTGTGATCTACGCAGACCATTTTCGATCCTGGCTTACAGGAGTTAGAATGGTGGGAATGTCTGGTGGGATTAGTCCCAAAAAAGAACCCGTCATAATAATATCAATCTTATGTTTACCTTAAATTCATACATGAGCGCTTCTTTAACTTCACTTATCTTATTCCTAACAAAGTCCATTGTCGGTGGCTTTTTGCTGGCGTCCTTGATGGCCTTGTACCATTTTTGGAACTCACTCTCCGTAAAGTCCTGTAAAAAAATCAAATGCCTTTTAAAACATTTGTAAAATTGCTGAAAGTAAGATGTGGCACAGTATTTCTAACACAGAATCACCGCATACTGTACCAATGGTGTCGTACAAAGCAACTAATGGATTGGTTGGTCTATCTTCTGTGCCGTGACGGAATCAGAATACAATTCACATGTCGTAAAAGACTACTAAGGGATATAATATGCAAGTAACATCTATACAAGAGAAGGAGAATTCGATATAAAAGCCTATGTCAACCTGCCAGACTAGTGTAGTATAGCAGGCGCCTTTCAATGGAAAGGCGCCTGCTATGATGGAGGAGGCCCAAGCCCAATAATGGCAAGTAAGTATATGAGCTGTGATGATGATGATGAACTATCTATCAACCTAACAATGTCTAGGTCTGTAGGTTACAACCACAATCATTAACACGTTAAACGCCATGGGGGTCATCACGTGAGCCTCACTTAACTACTATATGGAGCCAGCATAAAATATCTTATTTCTAAAATTTTTATGATATTTTTTTGCTTTAGTAATGTGTGACCTTATTTTGCTTAACACGTTAAACGCTGGCCCCAATTTTTCCATTCGGGCCATGAGGGACACCATGTGGCCCACATACAGTTGTTCTGTTAGAGCCGTGAGACACACCATGTGACGGCTAACCAGGGGCGACATTACGTCGACTATATGGTGTCCCCCATGGAGTAAAATCAAAAACTGAAAAATCAGGTAGGAACGGCCTACTAAGGATGTTATGGATGAGAAGTTTCTTGATAATGCTGTTAGAATACAATTACGAATTTAAAGGATTAACCGACAGATTTGGTTAAAGATATGTGGTTTTTCATCATTGTCATACAGCCTATGCCATCCACTGCTGGACGTTCGTCACAAACTGCGGCCACTGTACCCAGCAACTTTCACCAGGTCTTCGGTCCACTTAGTGGGACAGCGTCCTACAGCGTCGTCCGATAGATGATCGCCACTCGAGAATCTTTCTTCTTCAGCGGTCGTCGGTTCATCGAGCGATATGGCGTGCCGTGCGTGATATGGTTGTTGTATTATTTCTTTTTAGAAGCGTATGTATTACTTCAAAGAAAACGCTGTCATAACAGACTAGTGACCCGCCTTCGTTTCGAAATAAAATCATTCACCTCGTAAATGTCAAATAAATAAAAAACACCTTGCAAGCGTTTGCCTTTTTTTTTTTTTAGAGGCGCTTCCTCCTATATGGATAGAGAAAGGATAAGAACAACTTACTTGATTACTAACGAATTCCAGTCGAAACACCCTGTCCTGAGTGCCGTGACGTAACTTCAATCCTTTATTAGTTCTCGTGTTGCCTAAATTATATATCTTTGCCGTTTCATGTACATCTATTATTTCTGCTACCTGTGAATTAAAAATGAAACTATCAGTTGTGGAAATGATCATCAGGGTTGTTTATCATCATCATTTCAGATCATACAGGTCTCACTGCTGAGTCCATGCCTTCTCCAAAGGGCAAAGAAGGATTACTATACAACGCTTTTTATTTTTTTTTTGGGGTGGGCTATGGTCTGCGCGCCCTCCGTCCGGGGTGACAAAGAGGCGGGGCGCGGCCCCATAATCCACCGTAGCTCGTCACCTTCGTCGTTGTACCGACCACCGGTACCGAATTCCATGTCCTCCGTGGTCCGCCTGAACTATACCACGGTAGTTAAAGTTGGTATAGGGTTTTATTTAAAATTTTCTATTTCTTGCATAGATGACAGAGATAGTTTATACACCAATAGATAGGTTCTTCCTGTGGTGACGGAGTAAGAATATAATTCACAACTCACTGTCTTGCCCGTGAATGTTGTAAAGGATGACTAAGAGATATAATATTCACATAACATCTGTGGCAAGAGAAGGTAATCTTGAAATGAAACCCTATACCAACATGTCTGACCAGCGTGGTACAGTAGGCCGAAGCCCAACAGTGGGACGTATGTGGGCTGCGATGATGATGATGAGATAGGTTATAACATCTATGCAACAGAAGGAAACCCTGAAATAAAATTTTATACCAAGACTTCTGACGAGCTTGTTATAGTAGATCAATTTCCCTCCCATTGTGGAGGAGGTTGAAACCTAACAGTGGGATATACATTGAAATGAAATGATTTATTGTTCACATAAAATAGAGTAGATGAGTTGTTCATTATATCTAGCAGTTAGTTCTTCTATTTAACCAGGAAAGGCATGTGAAACTTGAGATTATGATGGGTACAAACAGTGTCATGGCAGGATACCAAGTCTTAATTTACAATTTAAAATAGTCAATTCCCTATTATACACACAAACACATTATACACACATTTCCTTTAAACTATAGAAATTTTTGTCCAGTAACCAGGTTTTTAGCTGTGTTTTAAATTGTTAAAGCGGTAACGATTTAACATACTGTGGTATGCTATTATATATATGTATGCACATGGCGTAACAATTCTTCATGTACATTGTAGTGTTAGGCTTCAATTTAAGTACTAATCTATTTGAGTTTCTTGTATTACGTGTAAATTTTTCCCTTGCTGTAACAAATAAATTTTGGTTCTGTTTTACAAAAGTGCTAATTTCATAAATGTATAAACATGGCAAGTTTAAGATGTTGTATTTTTTAAAATAAGGCTTACAAGAAACATCTGGTGCCACTCCAGCTATGGCTCTAATACAGCGTTTTTGAGATATAAACACTCTATGAACCTCAGATGAGTTGCCCCATAATATTAAGCCATATCTTAATACAGATCCTACGTATCCGTGATAAGCCAGCAATGTTGTAGCCAGTGAAGAAGTTAATCTTAATCTTTTTAGGACGTAAACAAATTTATTGATTTTATTGCAAACTGCATTGATCTGAGTTTTCCAATCAACATGTTTATCAAGCATTATCCCTAGGAATTTTGTATTTTCTAATTCATTGATTTGGACGTCGTTATACGTTATACTTCTGCATATATGCTTAGATTTGAGGCTTCTAAATTGTATATAATTAGTCTTTTTTAAATTTACAACTAGATTATTATTATTTAACCAGTCTATAATTGAATTGAATGTCAAATTAATTTCATTTTCATAGTTAAATTGTCCATGATTAGTCAATATTATTGAAATGTCATCTGCAAATAGAATTGTTTTGTAATCAGTTACGTCAGGTAGGTCATTAATATATAATAAAAACAATAAAGGGCCCAGTACACTTCCCTGAGGCACGCCGCATGTGTTTATTTCGGTTGCAGAAGTATACATTTTTTATTTAATTTTTTATCTATTCTACTTAGTTCTACATATTGTTGTCGTTTCGTTAGGTAGGATTCCAACCATTTTAATCCTGTTCCTCGAATACCATAGTCTTGCACCTTTCTCAACAACAGTTCATGCGATACAGAATCGAAGGCCCGAGACATATCAAGGAATATAACCAGCGTGGGTATGTTCTTATCTACATTCGTTACTATATCGTTAACCAGAGAAAAAGCAGCAAGGGTAGTAGATTTGCCTTTTTGGAATCCATTTTGCTCTGGTTTTATTACCTTATATTTATTTAGAAAAGAGGTCAGTCTGCTGTGCATCGCCCTTTCAAAAATCTTTGCTAAAACAGGTATCAATGTGATCGGCCGGTAATTTACTATGTCTGTCTTCTCACCCTTTTTATAAATTGGCCTAATTAAAGACATTTTTAAACGATCTGGAAAGATACCCTGCTCAAAGGACAAGTTAATTAAATGAGTTAGGACAGGTGCAATAACATACATACATTTTTTTACTATGGTAGTAGAAATACTATCATAACCTTTTTCATCATAACCATTTTTTAAAGTGAAACTTTTATTACATCGCCTCAAACTTTTTCGTCCATCTATTGCATGTCGCGTGACGGTTGACCGCGGAGTAGGGGTAAAGTGAAAGGCGCTCGACAGAGCAGCCGAGGCGAATATGGCGGCGCCTATAGTTCGCATCAGCTGACCGTGTAGTGTATAGACTATTACTCATTTGTGCCAGCGCTCAACGCTATTTGTTTGTTTTTGTCAGTGTTTAATGTAAATGTTCAATTTCCATCATCATTCCCATTTGCCAAGTATAAAATTAAGATTGATGATCCGATTTTAATACCCTAAATCGAATATTTTTCCAAAAAATTTAGTTAAATGTCTACAATGCGAAAAAACTTCACTTTCATTTTTATCGTGGTTTCATAAAACCACACAAATTTTTTTTTTAAAGACAACACCTTTTCCAAGGAAATAATCCTTGTATTCCGGGGTACTCCACAACCCAGACTCGGAACCACAATTTGTGGAATGCACAAAGTGTTATTCTATGTGGGATTCGAACCCGCGACACTGGCGCTGTAGGTCGGTATCATAACCACTACGCCATCTGTGCCATCACGTATATGAGCGGTGATGTTGTTGATGATATAAACTCACCCTATACACTGCATTTCCATTATTATTTCCTATGCCGATCCTCACGAAGCAGCCATTCACGACCCTCGCGAAGAACGGCAGATGAACTAGACGCTCCAATTTAAACCTGTCAAACAAAGACTAGTGAAAAACTTTACAGGGTTTTGGCATACTTGATGGTAAGTGATACTGCTGCAAATGGACCTTCGCAATACCAGGGGCACAGCTAGGCCACTGCCTACCATGAAGAAAATGCTCGTCTTAAACCTCGTTTAAAGAAGGACATGTCATAGTGCTCAGAAAACACAGGAGCAGGTATTCATGCCAGGTCTTGCACGTACGTAAGACAAATGATCGCTGCAAATGAAGAATAATATTAGGGATTACTAGCAACCCACCCTCGCTTCGCTTTGGTTTCTGTTACCTTCCCGTTCCCGTGGGAATACCGTGATAAAATATAGCCTAGTTTACTCCCTAATATTATAGCTTTCCATTGGTGAAAGAATTTTTTAAATCTTTCAGACAGACAAAAAAAATATAAAGTGATTTTTAGGCATATGTATAGTGCAAATAACCATGTGAGCATGAAAAAGCCTATTATTTTGACATTACAAACAGACACTCTAATTTTATTAATTGGTATAGATAATAGGGAGGTAACAGCTATGCAAGAGAAGGTTAACTCGAAATAAAACCCTATGCCAACCTGTTTGACCAACGCTTTGTAGGTCATTTCTCCCCTATTGTGGAGGAGGCTCAAGCCCAGCAGTGGAACGAATGTGAGCTGAAATGATGACTTTTGTCATGACACGGATATACATCTAACCTGCTTAATCGGAGTTTATTAATTTGTTCCTTAGTGTCAGCATACTTGATTTCCACTTCTTCTCTTTCTCGCTTCTTCTCCTCTTCTTCACCACCCGATGATGACGAAGATGATGAGCTGCGACGGCCTGTCACATAAGAGCAAGATTGGTACTTACAGGATATCGAATTAATGAAACACTTCCAATAAAAAGCAAGAAAACCAACTGAAAGCAAGTAGCATTTTTATATTGCAATCGTGGCCAACGAGCAAACAATACACCTGTGTGCCTACTCTGGAAATCAATTCTAATTTCGAATCCGATTGAATTCCAATCTCACCAAACTTATATTTGGTACTCTTGAACACAATCGAGAATGAATTCTTCGCGTTTGCCGTTGTTATTTTCACCAAATGTGTCGTATTTTCTTACTTTAAATTAATAATGTCATCGAACTCGATCACTACAAACACGCTTTCTTGAAATTGTGCAACATTAACGATTTTAAACTACGTCAAAATCACGGTGGGAGTAGCAAATATTTGATTAAATTCAAAAATATACCACCGAATTTGATCCCAATTGTGCGCTAGTGTCGCTTTCAAGAGTACCAAATTTGCTCAAATTCGAGCTGCGATTGGATTTAGGATTAGAATCGAGATTCAAGAGTAGGCACACTGATGGTAAGTGTTGCAGCCGCCGTTGTCTGTCTACAGCCGCAGGCCGGTCTATCTGGGGTAGTACTACACTGAGCAGAAAATCTACGTCTGAGTAGCAGCAATTTGTTAATGCACTTCGTTCGGTGAACGTGAGAGCAAGTAGCCAGACTTTTTGAGGAGTTTGCGTGTGGTAGGTTTTCGTAATGCTTTTAGTGTCACCGAACCTCATGGCACGCATTTACACTCCCTTCACTTTCTTCACGGTAGGCAGCGGCGCAGCAGAGGTCCATGAGCGGCAGCAACACTTACCCGTGCCGTTTGCAATAAAAAGAAATACCATCGTATATTTTTATTCCATCAACATCACAAACGTACCTTTAGATTTATTATCATCTGAATCCGATCCAGAATCATCTGAATAAATATCGGACGCCTTCAGCTTCACACTTTGTTTGCTTGTACCACCTATTATTTCTGTATCGGCATCCTGCAAATAAAATTTATTATAATAAACTAAACTTTTAATCCTACTAATATTATAAACGTAAAAGTTTGTGAGGATGTGAAGATGTTCGCTGCTCTTTCACGCAAAAACTACTAAATAGATTTTAATGAAACTTCACAATAATAAAGCTTATATATCAGAATAACACATAAGCTATAATTCATCCCGATATTCCCAGGGGAAAAGGAACCGCAGGGCGCTGCTAGTATGTTATATATCCAACCTATCAAGTCCAGTGTTGGACATAAGATCACAACCAAGTCTGGCTCAACTCATATACATATGTCCCCCTGCTGGGCTCAAGCCTCCTCCACAATAGAAGGGAAATTTATCTACTACATGGTGTTCAGTCATGTTGGTATAAGGTTTTATTTAGAGTTTTTCTTCTCTGGCAGGGATTTTATATGCATATTATATCCCTTAGTTATTTGCGCCATACCTATGCCTAATAACCAGTTCAAAAATGTTTTGTCTGGCTGTTTGTTTGAGGTTATCTTTAAAATGGGTGGACCGATTTTGATAATATTTTACTATCAGGTAGCTACCTATATAAGGTACTCCTTAGTTAAGTTACTAGTGTCCTCCTTAGTTTAGTTACTCCTAAGTTACTACTTAGGCTATATTTCAGCATCATATATCCAGACTAACAAACCCACTGTTGGACATTAAAATCACAACCCAGTCCGGCTTATCATTACCTAAGCTCATATATGTGTCACTGCTGGGCTCAAGTGTTATAGAAGGGAAATTGACCTACTATATCACACTGGTCAGATGTTTGGTATAAAGTTTTGAGTTTTCCTTACAACTCAAGCCAGGAAGTTTTTTGTTACCTTTAATTGCAGACAATGAAGGAACCAATTTCAGTTCTTTTTTTTTTTGTGTGTGTATTGCTGTTAGCCGCAGGTGGCTTTCACAGCTTAGCACGGGCTATGGGTGAGCGCTGAGGGCCCTCAACCCGGTGAATTTCAGTATGATGATAGGGTAAGAATACAATTCACCAACCCCTTGGGTGCCGTGAAAACAACTAAGGGACATAATATGCATATAACATCTATGTAATAGATTACACCAACAACTATCTTTCTTTCCTGTGCTAATTCCATCCAAAGGTTGCCTGGTAGAAATTGCTTATAGCGATAAGGCCGCCCATTGTACTGTATCTTATATATTAAGCTCTTTTGTAATTGATACTGGTGTACAATAAAGTGTATATATATATATCTTATCTTAATATATATAAATTACGTGTCACGTTGTTTGTCCGCGATGGACTCCTAAACTACTTAACCGATTTTAATCAAATTTGCACACCGTGTGCAGTTTGATCCAACTTGAAAGATAGTATAGCTTACATCTTAATTTATAGTCGCAATATTATTTTATTGCAAATTATTTGTCTATTATTTGACATTCACAATTACCTATTAACTCCAAACGATTTTAATAGATGGCGATATCTATTGACTGGATTGAGTAATTAATTAATAGATGGCGCTGCTATGTCAAACCTACAAACGTGTCATATACGATTTTAACTTGCTTTTTTACATAGATGCCATTTGTAAAAAAATATGACGACCTCTATGACAGATGTTCTCCTACAGTTCCACTTAAATAGTTTAATAAAATGTAATATAACAAAAACATTAGCCACAGCAACGCGAGGATGGGTCTGCTAGTATATATATAAAAAAAAAATGTAAGAGAAACAAAACACTATACCAATACATCTGACCAGCGTGGTATACATATTAGGTCAATTTCCTTCCCATAGTACCCATATGGGCTAAGATAATGATGTACAAACTCACATCTTGTTCTTCCTTCTTCTGTTCCTCGAGTTTCCTCTTCTGTTTGATGTGTTCAACCCTCGTTGCTTTCGCGTCCCTCTGTGCTCGCAGCGCCGCCATGGCGTTCTGTCGCTTGTCATCAACGTTGCGTTTGCGTTCAGTCTTTGCACCGAAAAGTGGTGATGCTGATCTCTCTGGGTCTGAAAGGTAATGACATCATCATCAGCATCTTTCATCCAACTTTTCATTAGCTCGTAGACGAGGATGCTACTTGCATCCAATTGTTTTTATGTGGTGACGGAGTAAGAATATAATTTACCACTCCCTTTCTTGCCCATGAGTGTCGTAAAAGATGGCAATCATCATCTTGGCCCATGTACGTCCTGCTGTTAGGCTCGAGTCTCCTTATAATATTCGAGAAATCGCCTTTACTACACCATGCTGGTCAGATAGGTTGGTATAAGGTTTCGAGTTTTCCTTCTCTTATGTTATATGCGTATTCCCTTAGTCTTCCTTAGTTTTTTACGACAGTCACAGGGAGTGGTGATTAGTATTGTAACTACATTACTACCATGAAATAGCACTGACTAATACCATGGTGGTATGTGGTGGTAGCAGAAGCCAACTTGTAAATAATAACATATTATGAATAGCTTACCAGCATCTTTAGCGTCATCCATAATTTCACCAGGACTCGGTGGTGGCTGTTCAACTTCTTTTTCTGGTTCCTTTGGCTCGGGGCGTTCTGCTTCCGCTTCTGTAAAAGAAAACCAATCCTAAGTTTACTCTTTCGATCTTAATCACTACAGAAGCATTATCAAGCAATTTGAAGTCCAACTATTTTTGTGACGAAAACTGTAGGTAAACATTGTGACGGGTAGAGAGGATACAATTTCTTGTTTGTCTTTAGATATTTAGAAAAGTGAGATACACACTTTTCTCATTGTCATAATTTTATGTAAACTAGTGGTCGAAATTCGATCATAATTCATTTCAATTAATTTTTCAACTACACAACTTTCTTTTAATTTTATTTATGTATACAGTAGAAACTCGATTAACCGGTCTAATTGTTATCGTTAGGCATTCGGATAATCGAAAAAGCCGTATAATCGAATGTATGAAAAACCTCCTTCGCTTTTGTGAATATGTAGTTTGTACATAATTTTATGCGTTTATTAAAAGACGAATACATATCCCGCGAAGCGCGCATGTCAAAGTGGAATAACAATTACTAACTAAAACAATAATGAAAGGCGTAGGGTAGCGATCCCGAGGGACATGCCATTTGAGACACGTTCATGCTTGCATAAATTCAATTTGTAAGTACAATAAATAGATCGCGATTGGTAGTCCAGATAATCGCAAATCCGTATAACTGAGGTCCGGATAATCAAGTTTCTACTGTAATTGTATATTGAGCAAGCTGTATTTCTTCTTCTTCTTATTTAATGGCAATGAGCTACAATAATATGAGCTATTGGTGCCAGTGTCGAGTTATTATATTGATTATTCATGTCTTTAGTCTTAGTATTTCAGTCAGTCGTTAGCATGATTTGGTGCTGATATCCGCAATTCACTATTATATTATATTCAGTACATTTCAGAATTTTATCTGCATTATATTACATAAAATATCAGCAAAATTATTAAATATAACACTTCAAAACACTAAAATAATGAAAAAAAAAATAAAATCGCTACGTGACAGTTGCGTCAAAAACCCCCCAAGCTGTATTTCACTAATAAAAATATATAAGTACAAATGTCTATTAGACATTGTCATCATGATTATAGTGTCCGACCGAATGTTCGGTTTCGGTCGAGTTTCGGCAAAAAAACGAGTTTCGGTTATGTTTCGGTTTCGGCAGCAAACCTGCCGAAACTACGACCGAAACTGCATTCGGTAGTTCCCGCGCTGTGCTCGGGTGTGTTCGGCGCGGTAAGTGACATCCAAGCGACGATGACATTTGGCCGCGTCCACGTGCGTAATCATGTCGTAACCTGTTTGTTTGCAGTGCATTTTGTTTGTTGTGAGTTTTCGTGTGATATAATATAAGAGTACCTCGAAAAGTAATTTAATATAACAAAGGAGTACCTAGATTATAGTAGAATCAAGTTTACCGTAAAAAATTAAAAATCTAAACATTTTGTGGTTAATTTAACTCTTTCGCTAATGCTATATGTAAACAAACATTAGTTAGGTACATGGTATTTACTATAGTGCATTAATGGTGATAATATTAAGGATTTAGAGTTTTGCGTTCAATTTAATAATTATTAAATCGGTACCAATATAATAATTGTTTTTTTTTTTACAAATTAACACATAAAATTAAACGAGTAGATACCTACCTGGTTATCCGTATAAAATTAATACTTATACTTATTTTATTTCTGTTTTTCAATTTAAAACCTTATCCATAATAGTTCACGAATATAAATAAATAAATAATTTAAAATACATTGAGTACCTACTGTTTAAATCTAATAGAGAACTTTTCTTTTGTTGTAGTATTGAATCATCTATTATGAAAGAACAATGTCGTTAAAAAACAGCATTTGGCAATTTTTCGAGAAAAGTTCGTCTGATTCATCTAAAGCCAAAGTGCAAACAGTGCAATAAATTATATTCACTTGGAAGTTCCGAGCCTAGAAGGCAAACTATTTCTGGTTTGAAGCTACACTTGTCTAAATTCCATGAATCAGAACATAAGCAATATCTAAAACGTCAGTTGGAAATCGATGAGCACAAATCTGAAGCTAAATTAATGCGATATGACTCACAAAACTCGGTAGCCAGCATTGACAGTGGCAGTGGTAGCAAACTGGTGCAGACCACAATCCCTGACATCGCGCACGCCCAGACGCTAGCTTCAAAATCATCAAAATGGCCAGATCATCATGTAATATCACGCAGAATTGATAAAAGTATCATGGATTTAATACTTGTCGATATGCTTCCATACTCTTTAGTAGATAGTGAGGCATTCAAAAGACTTAACTTTACAAATGCTCATAGTCCCCAAAAGTACAATTTAAAATCAGAAAAATATTTTAGAACCACTTTAATGCCACAAACTTACGAAAAAGTTAGAAAAAAGTACAGGATTTGATTACTTATTGTGAGTGGATTAGTGGAACATGTGATATATGGACAAATCCGCCTAAAACATGCTCATTCTAAGTCTCACTGGCCATTTTAGTGTTGGACCTAAACGCCTTAAAGTTATACTAGGTGCTCAAGTACACGAGAATGACCACACCGGATCATATATTGAAGAAAAATTACGAGAAATGGTAGACAAATGGAATATCGAATTTTGTTTTTTGTTGAAGTGTCAATATGACTATTAAGTATAGAAGAAGTTAATTTGTTTTTAAGATAAAAGTGATTTATATTGTTTTGTTCATTACTTAAATATTAAGTGCCTATCCACCTATAACTATTGTGATATTAGGTAACAACATAAATAAATAAGTATTAAAGCTACCTATGTGATTTAAAGAAAAAGAATTAAAACTGACTGATTATAATACATTTTCTTTATTTTTCTCTGAAAACATGATTCTTATAAGAAAGTTTCGGTTTCGGCCGAAACTGAGACCGTTGCCGAAATTCGGTTTCGGTCGTAAAAATCAGTTTCGGTCGGACACTACATGATTATGATTGCTTGACATTCAGTTCGATCAGAGATTTTAACCGTAAACAAAAGTGTGTAAGCTAAGCGTTGGTGTGTGTATGTGCGTGTAGCGATTGCATGGTAGTGTGCGTAATGCCTTTTATAATGAATTTTCCATCCATTATTATATGAAATTTCGGTTTTATGCACATCTCCTCATTATATAATGAAGAGAAGTGCATAAAACTGAAATTTTCAACTATGCCAAATTTCACACTTATCCATCCACGTTATTTTCGTAAAAAGGGGTACAACGTTTTCGCTTTACGTATTAATATATAGATAATTGAATGACGTCGTTCGATCCAAAAAATCCGTAGTAAACAAAGGCTCGTATTAGATGATTTTAAATTTAAGAGAAGCGATACATTCTTAGAGTGTGGGTCTATTTTTGCTTCAAAACGAGGTATAAATCATGGAATTTGATTAAGGAAGATTTCGCGGACCGACCGAAAAGTAAGCTAGAGATATAATATACAGGATGTATCAGGTTATGGAGCAAGTCAAACGGGAGTTATGCAATGGTGGTAGCAACCCATGAAAAAAATTTGAAGTAAAAATATTAATTCGTTAATAAATTAGAGACGTTAATAAATTGGAAAGTTTTCAATTTTGTCATCGCTTTCTCGTGGAAATCTGATTGAAGTGTATAAAGTCATACTTAATCTGCGACATATGCGTACTTTGTTAAATGTTCATTAGAAATTGATTAAATCAATGACTAAGTTCGCATAAGCAAGACAAACTTCGCTTTAAATCAGCTGATCGGCCGATGAATGACCGTCGGCGAACCGCCTTTGTACCTACGCTATCATTGCAGCGTTTGCGCAATTCTAGGTATGAATGAATGAAATTATAGTGTCGAAGCTTTACATGCTTACATGTAACCTGTCTGTACATGTCTACATAATACGTAACAGGCAACAAGGCATAGACTCTGACACACATTTTTGTAATCACTATAACTTTTATGTTATATTGTTTTTTGTATAATATACATTCTAATTACGATCTATGACCGTTAAACTACAGCATACTCGAACAGCTGCCCCATAACCTGATACACCCTGTATAAGGTAAACATATACTATACTAAGATGAAGAAGGTTGTTTTACTCACCTTTGGCCTCTTTTCTTTCTCTCTCCCTCTCTTTCTGTCGCTGTTCACGGAGGGCTCTCCTCCGTTTCCTCGCCTCCCGCCGACGTTGGATCTCGCCAGGCGAGGCAGATCGTTCGGCAGCCGAGCGTCGGGCTAAACGAAGTTTGCGTTCAATCTCCCATCTATAAAGCAAGTATTAATACAATTCAAGGCAGATTTCCGTGTAGTGACGGAGTAAGAATACATTTCACCTTCCAAACCCCGAGACGTGGGTGTCATAAAAGACGACTAAAGGATATAATAAGTATATAACATGCCCATGCATACAAGAGATGGAAAATTCGAAAAAAAATCTATGCGAACTGCGTCTGACTCGCGTGGTATAGTAGGTCAATTTCCCTTCCATAGTGGAGGAGGCCCGAGCCCAACAGTGGGACGCATACGGGCTGAGATGATGATGAGATAAAGACGGTTTCTTTTTTGGTCAAGACCCGAGTTTTTATTTTCATTAATTCATCACAGCTCAAATACGTCCCATACTGGTCGCGAGGCTTCACTACAGGAGGGTATTCGACTTATTATAATACGAAGTTCAGATATATTGGTACAGCGTTTCATTTCGAGTTTGCCTTCTTTTCCATAGATGTTATCTGCAAATTATAAGCCCTGATAACGGGCAAGAATGAAGGTAGTGAATTGAATTGTTACTCCCTTACTACAAATCCAGACTTAGAACAATAATTAGCTGAACACAAAAAAAAAGCTGTCCTGTGTGAGAATCGACTCCCGTCACTCGCAACGGAAGGTCACCACTTAGTCAACTACGCCATTGGTATAAATAAATATCACATCACAAATTGCCTTATTAACTTTTGCCATTGCAGCGGATTATCGGAAACGAATTTCTGACGTCGGTTGTCCGCCCGGCGATTTTTTTCTGGTATTTAACTTCCAGCATCTAATTGCTGAGAAATCGCCATCAGGACTCCCCGCAGGTGACGTATAAATCCCCGATCCGTATATTATAAAATCGTGAAGGAACTCACCTAGTTTTCATTAGGTCTCTTCTCTCGATACGCTTAAAGATCTCTTGTTCTCTTTCCTTCTCCGACATGGCAGCCAAACGCGCCCTATCCTCTTCATCTCCCATGAGATTCTCATCATATCTGAAAGGGAATTATAATAATTAATTTTCAATATTAAATATACAATTCACCAGTCCCTATCTTGCCCGTGGATGTCGTAAAAGACGACTAAGAGATACAATGTGCATAGCCTATGTTACTCCCTGATATTATAGTTTTCCATTGATGAAAGAATTTTTGAAATCGGTCAAGTAGTTTCGGAGCCTATTCATTTCAAACAAACAATCAAATCTTTCCTCTTTATAAAATTAGTATAGATAAACAGGGGTAGTGGTTAAAAAAGCGAAATATCGCTCCAGTTTCGCGGGTTTGATTCCCACACAAGAGCATATGTTGTGCGATCCAAAAATTGTAAGTTTAAAGTTAGAATGTAATTTGTCACCGTTAATTAAATGTTTGGAAAGCCCCCACCGCAATACAAGGATTATTTACTAAAGATTTGTTTAAAATATCACGCCCAAAAGTAGCTTTTTATTGCTGCTTAGTGCAGGGTGTAAAAAAAAGATACCTTGGGGTCGAGTGAAGACAAAGAATAGATCTGTTATAAAAAATCGTATTAAATACTCACCCATCATCAAATTCTTCTTCCGAGTCTATGGAATCATTGTCTGATGAATGCGACGACACTTCACCTGGGAATTAAGTCAAGTTTTAACCAAGTGATACTTAATCTAATGACTTTTGATGTCCACACAAGTATTAAAGATCTATACAAATATATGGCGTCGGAGTAAGAATACAGTTCATCACTCCCTTGCCATCATCTTGCCTGTGGATGTCGTTAAAGACGATTAAGGGATATAATATGAACTAGCAACTCGCCCTCACTTCGCTTCAGTTTTAGTCGTTTTACGCGCGTAGTTCCCGTGGGAATACCGGGATAAAATATAGCCTAGGTTACTCCCTGGTATTATAGCTTTTCATTGGTGAAAGAATTTTTAAAATCGGTCCAGCCGTTTCAAAGATTACCCGGAACAAACAGACAAACAATAAAAATATAAAGTGATCTTTAGGCATGTGTATAATGCAAATTACCGTGTGAGCATGAAAAAAGCATATTATTTTGATATTACAAACAGACACTCCAATTTTATTTATTGGATAGATAGATAGATAAACATCTGTGCAAGGGAAGGAAAATTCGAAACAAAACGATGTGACGAATGCGTCTGTCTTATTGTGGAAACAACACCGCGATTAGAGGCAACTTCGACATTGCATTGATTGCTTTTGTCACTGCGAGCTTCACAAAGAGAAGCGCCATTTGTACGGACTATTAGTGGCTTCTAACATACTAGTCCCTGCCTTCAGTTTGTTCATTTCAACTCATATATGACTCATTGTTGGGCTCAAGACTCCTTCACAATCGCAAGGAACTTGACCTATTACTCAAACTGGTCAAACGTGTTAGTAAAAGGTTATAGTTCGAATGTTCCCTCTTTCATAGACATTGTTTGCACATTATAATCACTTAATCGTCTTTTTATCCAATTTCAAAAAAGTTCTCAATTCGTCGGAATATATTTTTTTTTTTATGTATGATCACTGATTACTCAAAGAAGACTGGACCGATTCGCAAAATTCTTTTTTTGTTTGATAGGGTATATTTCCCAGGTGGTCCCATATAGGGCTGTTGATAATATATCGATATATCGAAATATCGATAATATTATTTAAAATATCGATACTTATCAACGATATTTTTTTTGGACGATATATCGATAGTTCGATACTAAAAAGTAAGTATCGAACGTCGGATCGTATTTGGATAAATTTGGTGTTTTATCTTTTTTCGTAAAATATGCATTCTACAAAATCACCGTAAATTTGATTTACTGTAAAAATGGTGTCATGAAATTGCCGATAAGTTAACATCTACATCTAGAATTTTTCTAGAAAAGAAAAAGTTCATCACGGAAACCTTACAATGAACGCGAAACTAAAAAAGTGGTCATTCGCAAAAATATCGATATATCGAAAAAACTATATTTTTAAAAATATCAACAGCCCTAGTCCCATAGTCACCAGGGCATGATCTGATGATGGTAACCTTGACAAATTGGTGGCATTCTTAAAGTTTTATACGCAATTTTAACGTTTTTTTATACTTTGTAAAGTTTTTTGCTTTTTAGTTTACTGTTTGAAGTCGGTTTTTTTTTGTTAAAAATTAGTTATGAACATATAAAATTTCTTGTAATATTGCTCATTAATGTAGACTCGTTGACATCTATAAATCTACAATTTTACGACAACCACAAACAAGAGAAGATGTGGCGAATTGTGTTTTTACTCCATCACACAGAAAAGGGCAAATGTTAGTGAATATATTGAATAAACTAAGCACATACCTTCTTCAGGTTCACTATAAGATTCCTTCTTTTTCTCTGACCCAGCACTATCAGTGCTTTTTCTAGTCTCAGGCTTTTTGGGCTCCGGTTTCTTTCTGTTATCTTCTGAATGATCAGATGAAGACTTTCTATTACTTCTGACAGGTGATCTCTTTGACGTTTCACTTCTGGCATCACTTTCTGAATCAGAGCCTGATGATGACGATGATTTTGCTGAAAAAAAAATTATTATCACTCATCCTATAAGATACCCTTTTGTTTTGGGGGTTTGCTACGATCAGCGCACCCGGCGCCCGGCTTCATCCGGGGCGACAGAGGGGCGGTGCGCGGTCCCGTAATCCACCCGTGGCACATCGCCTTCGTCGTTGGGCCGACCACCGGTGCAGAGTAACTTGTCTTCAGTGGTCGACGCCCCACACGACGTATCCCCTCGGGGACGTCGGTCACCATCGCGCGGTTGGCCTCTCGGCGGGTGACAGACTAATCCTAAGTCCAGTCACCCGCATAAAGTTCTCTTTTGGGGATATATGGAGTAACAATACAAATACTCTCAATAGTAACAATACAATATCAATACTTTGAAATTTGCATGGCACTGCTGGATGCAAGTGGCATTCTCGTGGGGAGGCCTATGTTGAACACTGGACCTCTACTGGCTGATGGACGGAAATGAAATCGGAGCCTCTGTTTGTAACTTCAAAATAATAGTTATAATGCTTACAGTTATTTACACAATCATTCATCGCAGCCCACACACGTCCCACTGTTGGGCTCGGGTCTCCGCCACAATGAGAGGGAATCTGACCTAATATACCATGCTGGTCAGACCTGTTGGTATAAGGTTTCATTTCGAGTTTCCCTTCTCTTGCACAGATGTTATGTGCATATTATATCCCATAGTCGTCTTTTACGATATCCACGGGCAAGATAGGGAGTGGTGAATTGTATTCTTACGCCATCACCACACGAAAATTATATTATTTACACAATACTTATGCCTAAAAAGCACTTTAGATATTTTTGTCTATCTGTTTTTTCAGGTAATCTTCAAAACAGCTGGACCGTTATTGACATCTATCTAGGTACTCCCACGGGAACGGGCATTATGCGGATGCAACCAGGGGAATTTGTTAGTAATATATAGGATGTATCAGGTTATAGGGCAACTGTTCGAGTATGTTGTAGTTTAACGGTCATAGATCTTAATTAGAATGTATATTACACAAAAAACAAAATAACATAAAAGTTAGTGATTTCAAAAATGTGTTTAAGAGTCTATGCCTTAAATGTTATGTATCATGTAGGCATGTACCGACAGGATACATGAAGGCATGTAAAGCTTCGATAGTACAAATAGGTATGAATTGCACAAACGCTTCAATGATAACGGTACTAAGGCGCCTCGTCAACGGTTATCAGTCGATCAGTTGATTTAAAGCGAAGTTTGTCTTGCTTATGCAAACATAAACATTGAATTATTCAATTTCTAATGAAAATTTAACAAAGTACGAATATGTTGCAGATTAAGTATCATTGATACTTTATACATTTCAATGAGATTTAAATGAAAAAGCAATGACAAAATTGAAAATTTCACAGGTGTCTAATTCATTAACTAATCAATATTATTTCAAATTTTTTCATGGGTTCCTAGCTCCCGTTTTTATATATAAGTTTGTATGATACAATATGTTACTCACAATTAGTCTTCTTATTATCATCATCATCCCAATCTGATTCACTGTCTGATGATTTGCTTTTTGATTTAGACGGAGGAGGTGAATCACCTGTTTTCTTCTTTTTCTTTGCTAAATTTAAAAATTGCTGTGGACAAATTAGTAGAATGAATAAGTATACATTTTATTAATTTCCATTTCAGATCATATATGCATATACAGGGTGTATCAGGTTATGGAGCAACTGTTCCAGTATGTTGTAGTGTACCGGCCATAGATCGTAATTAAAATGTACATTACACAAAAAACAATATAACATAAAAATTAGTGTTTTAAAAAAAATCTGTCTAAGAGTCTATGCCTTAAATGTTACGTATTATGTAGGCATGTACAGACAGAATACATGTAGGCATGTAAGCTCTGACAGTATAATTTCATTCATTTATACCTAGAATTGCGCAAACGCTTCAATAACATGTAGGTACAACGGCAAGCGGTCAACGGCCATTAGCCGATCAGCTGTTTTAAAGCGAAGTTTGTCTTGCTTATGTGAACGTAATCATTGATTTATTCAATTTCTAATGAACATTTAACAAAGTATGAATATGTTGCGTATTAAGTATCATTGACTTTATACATTTCAATCAGATTTACACGAAAAAGCGATGACAAAATTGAAAACTTTACATGTCTCTAATTTCTTAACGAATCAATATTTTTCGTTCAAATTTTTTTTATGGGTTTCTACCACCATTGCCTAGCTCCCTTTTGACCAGTTGCCCCATAACCTGATACACCCTGTATATGTTACAGTAACCTATATACATAATAGTAAAATTTTCATTTGGTTTTTATGCATTTTTTTAATGATAATTATGTCTAGATCAGTGGTGGGCAAACTTTTTTTAATGGCAGGCCACAAAGTTTAAGAAATTGTAGAGGAGGGCCAGAATTATAGAAAAATGCATTTTATATTAAAGCGACTGATTTCACTCGCCCCCTACCGCGCCTCACATTTCACAAGGCTTTGCGCCCCGTATTTACCAGAACTACGCGGCTAGTTTAGCTTCACCGATAGGTGAATAAAATGGAATTTTTTGCACTAAATAAACTAATACCCGTGACAGACTGCCGAGTATGGCCAAAGTTAATTATGAGATGGTGAAATCTTTTCAATTATAAACGTCATTTTATTTTTCGCGTCAAAATGCTTGACTAGAATATTTAAGGTGGGTGGGTGGGTTTTGGATGGATGGATGGATGGATGGATGGATGGATGGATGGATGGATGGATGGATGGATGGATGGATGGATGGATGGATGGATGGATGGATGGATGGATGGATGGATGGATGGATGGATGGATGGATGGATGGATGGATGGATGGATGGATGGATGGATGGATGGATGGATGGATGGATGGATGGATGGATGGATGGATGGATTCTCGGCGTGGCGGATTCAATACTTTCGCGGGCCGGAGTTGGACCGCGAGCCGTACTTTGCCCATCCCATCAATGGTCTAGTTCATCTTATCCAATATATGTGCCACTGTTGACTCGAGCCTCTTCCACGATAGGAGGGAAATTGACTTACTGGTTAGACCATACTGGTTAGACGTGTTAGTATAGTTTTTACGACACCTATGGGAAAGAAGTTGGGCTAAATTCTATTCTCACTCAGTCACCACACGAAAACATACATCAATTACCAATCTTCTGTTCAAAATAGTAAGTTATTTTTAGGTTGTTACGGAGCTCTGTAACTATAGTATATCTACATATATAAATAAATAAAGTTGAAATGTCCGTTTGTAAGGTTTTTCTATGCTCACATGGTTTATTTGCACAATATCTACGCCTAAAAACTAGTACACAAACTTTTTGTTTGTTTGTTCCATGGTAATCTTCAAAACTACTGAACCGATAATAATATTTTACTACCACGTCGCTGTCAATATAAGGAATAACTTAGACTCACTCTCTTCAACCATATTGAATGGAAGATAGAGACATATTGTATTCAAACCAATCAACATACTACTGGCCACCAAACTGGTTATCATCACCTGTTTGATTTAAAGGCCCCATGTAGTGACGGAGTAAGAATACAATTCACTAGCCCCTTTCTTACCCATGGGTGTCGTAAAGGATGACTAAGGGATATAATATGCATATGACATCTAAGCAAGGGAAGGAAAACTTGTAAACAAAACTCTATGCCAACCTCTGTTGTTGTCGACCAGCATGGTTAACTTCACTACTGTGGAGTAGGCTCGACCCTCGCAGTGGGACTTATATGGGCTAAGATAATGTAGAGATAATAATCATTAAAAAGATACAAAAAACCCAAATGGTAATTTTACTGTTATGTATATAGCTTACTGTAATATCATAAACCATTATATTACCATAAAACTACCAAAAATTATCTTAAATCTACCATTGCAATATCAGGAGACAACTAAGTGATAAGGTTTTATGAGTTGTGCAAGGTCTTAAGCCTTTTAATATGCCAATTTTATATGAATCTGTTTGACCACCTACAGCAATGCCCCAAGCCGAGGTCCGTTCCCCACGGTGGGAGCCCTTGGGAGATGTCGTTTAAAGTTTTTACTGAGTTGAGAGCCCTCAGCACTCACCCATAGTCTGGGCAAAGCTGTGAAAGCCATCTGTAGTTATACACACCCACACAAAAAAAAAACTGACTAATATAGTAATGTAGGTCAATTTTCCACCCACTGTAGAGGGGGTTTGAGGACAGTAGTACTGGTACTTTTTTTGTTGTAGGCTATGGTTTTTACACATCTTGTCCAAGTGACAAAGTGATGTCCTATAATTTACTGTATCGGCTCTTCAATGGCTTTAGACTAACTATTGCTACAACATATACAATTTCACTGCCCCATTTCTCTCCCATGGCGGTCGTGAAAGACTAAGGGACGTAATCTACATATAATATCTACAAGAGAAATAATAATAAAGTAATTTTTATTTCCCTATATATTCTAATGCTATAATACATGGTAGTTTTAAAGTAAGAGATTCGTGAATATTAACAAATTATATAACCTATGTTAGTATTATTAGTCTAAATTACATGATATGGACCTCCTTCGGGTAAAGGCTCTACCGAGGCATTTAATTTTTTTTCTAAAAGTACAAAAGAAAGGAAACCCATAATAAAAACCCTATACCAACCTGTTAAACTAGGGTGATATCATCTTCATCATCTCAGCCCATACACATCCCAATGTTGGGCTCGGGCCTCCTCCTCTATGGCAATTGACTTAAAATAATAGAAAATAGTGGCAATTGACTTAAAATACCACGGTAGTCAGACGTATTGGTATATGGATTTGTTACAAGTTATATGCAAATTATATCCCCTAGACGTTTTTTACGATATCCACGGGCAATAGAGGGTGTGGTGAATTGTATTCTTACTCCGTCACCACACGGATAATCTAATACAGGGTGATATAATAGATTAATATTCCTCTGATTATGAAGGAGGTTTGAGCCCAGTAGTGGTATGTTTAAGCGCCAAGATGATGACAAAGATATATTCTGGGATGGAGAATGTTCTATTCTACAATGAAAAAAATCTAAAGTACTAGAACTATTTAGAACAGTAGAATTTTGATTTGTTTAAGGCACAATTGGTTTTAGATAATAAAGTGAAAGTTCAAATTGAAGATATTATGTAACAAATAGAGAGTTCTATGCTAAAACACCCCACAATCGTAATATATTTACATTTTGATACAAATTCTTTTCTTCAAATGTTTAATAGAAAACTGTTAAACGATACACGAGTTATATAGAACAGTTGCGAATTAGTAGATCGGGTGTAGCGAAAATTAAGGCGGGAGTGTAAATTTTTATTCATTTTTCCATGACTCATGTTTCAGAGGCCATTTAAAATATTGTAACGTAAACAACAACGGCTTTGGGCAAACGTTAGCGGATGTAATCTATTGCTTTACTGGTACATAAAACATTCATTTTTCATATATTGCGCAGAAGATCCATTTAGAACTAAGAAACATTGATCTTGGCCTATTTACGCAGTCAAATTAAATGAGGAATGCCGTCAAATCGTTACGTACAGACGTGAACTTATAACCTTAAGTTTTTTAAGAAAAATGACTTACAGAATCCAAATCGGAGCATTCACTGCTGGAGTCAGAGTCAATCAAGGGTTTATTCTTCCGTTTAGCCATTTTGCACAAATATAAAACTAGAAATCGTTGAATAAATGCGGCTGCTTGCTTTTTCCTTCTTCAAAGTCGTCAATTAACCATAGACTCAAGAGTGATCGACAATTTTTTTCTTTTAAAAGTCCGTTGTGTATGTTTTAGAGTAGCGGTAATCACGTTATAGCATAACGTTATTGAAAACGTCATGCTCTTCGTGAGCTCTGAAAATGCGGTATAGTCTACGATATTCGAATACATTTAGGTAGCTAAATTTATAAAAATATTTTTCAAAAGAATGAATAGAGCCACATTAAAAAGAAATAAATATGTACATCAATAGTCTTATCGGCCTGTCTAGGCCTACAAAAATTGAAATAGATTGATCTGTAATACAGACTTAAAATAACACAGTAACTGGATACGCTAGATACGCAATAGCGTGTCAAGACAAGCTCAAGCAAAGAGCGCACCGATCTATGTTTACAGGAATCATTTCGCCTCATTTTTGATCAAGATTCAATGGGAGAAGAGAAACCTTGGCCCTTTGAATCATCATATTTCAAAAGATTTTTGAATCTTGGCGACATCACATTTTAAAACATTTTTGTGATCTTGAATAACTTTTGGCGTAGATACGAGTTTCTAACTTCAACTTCTTATTATGGCTTCAGCGGCGAAGTGCACCACTAGTCCCTCAGTAGGTATATACCATAAAGTAAAGCAATTATTTTTTAAAGAGTAATGAATAACACGCTATTTGTTATAGTTTGAGAGACACAGAGCACTACGTATCGTAATAGTATTTTGATAAATGTAAATTTATATCTACGTAAAATAGTCATTCATAATTATTTTATGCCATTGTTTACATTTAGCAGTCCAATAGTTCATCGTAATTTCTGTGATTTGTTCACCGAAACTATTGGTTGTTTGAAAAATTGCGAGATATTCTGTTTTTTTTGTCTATTTGAATAGAATTAATCAAGGTTAAAACTTCCAAGTAGAAGTTGAGGCTGCTCCGGGTACCCTGTTGATGTTCTTGTAATTACACAACAAAAACTACTATGCCTCATGATTTAAAGGATTTGGGTGGAAGGAAAGCACTGATGGTAAGTTATCATAATATATTATTTACTCGTAAATTTTGTATACAAGCAATATTTCTACTGTTACTAACATGAGAAATGGATTGTAAACACTTTGAAATATGCGTTTCAGATTTTTAATATTAGAGATTGATATCTATTAATCTAAAAACTTATCTAGTGAATAATTATCCTTCCTATCCTATCCTACTAATACTATAAACGCGAAAGTTTGTGAGTATGTGAAGATGTTTGTTGCTCTTTCACGCAAAAACTACTGAATGGATTTTGATGAATCTTCACAATAATATAGCTTACATATCAGAATAACACATAGGCTATAATTTATCCCGATATTCCTACGGGAAAAGGAACTGCGACAAACCGCAGGGCGCAGCTAGTTCTTATATAAATTAATATCATCTGTGTGTTGACAGAGTAATACTATTCACCACCCCCCTTTTTATCCGTGAGTGTCGTAAAAGACGACTAAGGGATATATTATGAATATAACAACTGTGCAAGAGAACTCGAAATAAAACCCTATACCAACCTACTAGCCCTACAGTGATGCCTCAAGCCGAGGTCCGTTCTCCACAAAGGGAGCTCTCGGGCGATGTTGCTTAAAGTTTTTACTGGGTTGAGAGCTCTCAGGGCTCACCTATAGTCCAGGCTAAGCTGTGAAAGCCATATGCGGTTAACAGCTATACACACACAAAAAAAAACCTGGCTAGCGTGGTGTATTGGATAAATTGCCTTCCCATTGTGGAGGAGATTCAAACCCAACAGTGGGACGTATATAAGCTGAGATGATGATGATGATGAATCAAAAATCTCATATAGTGAATATTAGACATATATAAAATCCATGATTTTTTTTTTAATAGTCAACAACCTGCACTAAGGAAATAATCCTTGTATTGCAGGGGATTTTACAAACATATAATTTATGAAGACAAATATACAGATATATAGAAATATACATCCAGACAATCCACAATTTGTGGACAGGGCTGGATTTACCCCTTCAGGGCCCCTAGGCAATGCAGTTCTCAGGTCCAAGGTCCATGAGTATCATTTATCATTAGGTGTGCTGTTTTCCCTTTTGCCACCAACAGCAATAAAAAAAAATCATATTGAGAAAGTATACAAATTAAAAAAACCAATGTAATTTTTTTTCTCAGTGCATACTCGGGGCCCCTAGGCAACTGCCTAGTCCACCTTATGTATATAATCTGACTCTGTTTGTGGATCACACAAAGGGTCGTCCTGTGTGGTATTCGTACTCCCTACACTGGCACTGTAGGTCGTTATCTTAACCTCTTACTCCATTAGTGTAGTCATTAAAATATTAATAGCATTGCAGAGCATAGTATTTTTATAAATTGGAAACCGTAATAAGAAGTTGAAGTATTTAGTTTTAACCTACACCAACCTTGTCTGGTCTGACTAATCATTTCATCTAGGATGTGAAAAAATAATCGATTTTTATAATAATCGATTTTTACAAAAAAAATATTGATTAATAATCGATTTTTACAATCGATTATCAAAATAATAAAAATGTATTACTAATAATTTTTTTCATTATTCGAAATTCGATCGAAATTAATCGATTATTCACTGCCAGATTTCCTAAAACAAAAGGTCATTTCATACTATATTAGAAAATAAACACATTTCCTAAAAAAAAGGTTATCATAATCCTGTTGGGAGAACATATTATTTTATAATCGATTATTTATTTTGAATTAATCGATTATTTTGTAATTGATTTATTTTAAAGAACAAAAAGTCGATTATTTTCCCTCAAGTCACTTCCCTAATTTCATCATCTCAGTCCATATAAGTCTCACTGTTGGGCTCTGTCCTCCTCCAAAGTGTGAGGGAAGTTGACCTACTATCGAAAAACTACTACTACAAAAACTACTACTACTACTAAAAAAATCGATTTCTTTTAAATCGATTTTTATTATTTAGATAATCGATTATTAAAAATCGATTATTACAAAAAATAATCAATTAATAATCGATTAATATAAAAATCGATTATTTTTTCATATCCCTTCTATATCGTACTGGCCAGACGTATTGGTATAGGTTATAATTCGAGTTATCTGTCTCTTACACAGATGGCATTTGCATAATGTATCCCTTAGTCGTTTTTTACGACACCCATGGTCAAGGTGGTGGTGGTGAATTGTATTCTTACTCCTTCACCATACAGATAACTTAGAGGCATGGCATTCAAATATATAAAACTAGCAATCCGCCCTCGCTTCGCTTTCAGTCACTTACCCGCGGCGTAGTTTCCATTCCCGTGGGAATACCGGGATAAAATATAGCCTAAGTTACTCCCTGATATTATAGCTTTCCTAAGGTGAAAGAATTTTTGAAATCGGTTCGGTAGTTTAAGCGTGAAAGCGTAACAAACAAACAAACATCCTTACTTTCGCATTTATAATATTAGTAAGGTTGTAATGCCACATTTCTTATCATATTATTTAGATAAAGACTAATAGATATTTCATTGGCATGTAACGATGACTGGTATAATATTCTCTTCAATAATATAAATATCTACAATATATTTCTTTTTTTTCACACTCATTTCTTTAAACAAAAGCAAAGTAGACAGACAAGGGTTGGTGAATTGTGTTCTTACTCTGTCACCATGCAGAAAAAACCAATTACTGTGTGAGGCTAGAATTAAAAAAATGTTTCTTTTTGTTGGTTTAAATTTGGAACCTATTTATTGTGGTAACTTCGATTTTTTTTTTATTTAATCGCCCTTATGGGCAATCTAAACTCTTTTCAAACAAGGCAATACCTTGTCTTACATAGCTTACAAATATTATTTACCACTTCATATTGAGTAGCTCATCGTCCGTCAGTAAGTCAAGTCGTTAGCATTAATTAGGCGCTGTAAACCAAATTAAATATTTTCTAGGAATTTCGGTAAATTATGAAAATACACGTAAAACTCTCTTATATTACACTCACCACACTTCAGCACTTTAACTGTATTATATTACATAAAATATCAGAATAATTATTCAATATAACACTAAAAAAATGAATATAATTCAAGAGCGTAACATATTACCATATTCGCGCCGAAACTCCGTGCTAACTTTGATCACGGTCGCAAGCACAGAGCAGGTAAATTAATAGCTTTGCAAGATTTCGCGGGCAAATAAATGTACTTTAAATATACCTGTTTAATGTAAAGTCGATGAGTGTAAGCGGCATAGGATGGTGGCATGAGGCATTATGGGGAAGATCCAGGAGCGTTGAAAGACTAAACGTATGATACGTTGAAGGCAAAAAAGTATCGTTTTATTATTTTTAACGTCGCGTCGTTAACTCGTTAAGTTTATGGCACAGAGTACGCAATGGAAACTCACAAAATGACTAATTTTCCCCCGCTTTTGCAATATTTTATAGTAGTGTTCTGTTCCTGTTACTTGTAGCGTGATGGTATATAGCCTATGGGCTTTCACTGGCATCACACTGGAGCTAGGTCTTACAAAACATGTATACAAATTTATATCTAGTAAGAAGAAAAAAAAAATAAAATAATAGACAAGCCCGCTGAGTTTCTTTGCCGGATCTTCTCAGTAGCGGTCGCGTTCCGATCCGGTGGTAGTTTATTTTTATTGGATAATTTAATTTTATTTTGTAAAATTGACAATATGTAAGTGCCCTCTCGGGGTCTATGCATAATAAATGATTTGAATTTGAATTTCCTCGATAAATGTATAAGATTATATAGCCTATGGCTTTCATTACTAAAGGGAAAATCATTTCTAACCATAAATACCAGAAATTAGCTCGTATAATCAACCGAACTATCCGAACGACGGAGTAAGAATATAATTCACCACCCCCCTCTCTTACCTGTGGTAAACGACTAAGCGATAATATGCAAATACGAAATACGCATATAATATTTATGCAAGAGAAGGAAAATTAAAACTGAAACGTACACGTCTGACCAGCGCGGTGTAGTAGGTCAATTTCACTTCCATTGTGGAGGAGAACCGTGCCCAACAGTGGGACTTATGTGGGCCGATGTGAACCAAAGAAACTCTTTATCATCATCATCTATACTAATATTAAAGAGAGGGATATTTTTTTAATTTTTGTGTGCGTTTTAATGAATTTAATGCATTTCTAATCCATTATTATACGAAATTTCAGTTTTATGCACTTCTCCTCATTATATACTTCAACTGTGCCAAATTTCATACTTGTCCATCCACGTAATTTTCGTAAAAACGGGTACAAAGTTTTTGCTTCACGTGTTAATTTATAGATAGCGATTATTACTTTTTTATAGATTAGTGGGATTATTACTTTTTTTTTCACGCTGTGGAAATGCATTTACGCACTCACCCCCGCCAGTTACAGATAGGGGAGTGTGTGTGGGATTCGCCGGCCACAAAAGTGACCGAAATACCCACTAAAACCACAGCGGCTCCTTCCGCGCTTTTACGGGGTGCCGCAGAGATCGTCTGATAACATTCTATCCCCGACACGCCAACGCTTGGCCAGCAGGATTATTACTTAGAAGACGTATCTGGTTTGATTCCCATTGCGGATATCATGTCTCTTTCAAATTATTTAGTAAATCCGTGTGGTGTCTGAGTAACAATACAATTCAGCTCCCTCTTTCTTGCCCGTGGATGTCATAAAAGACGACTAAGGAATATAATATGCATGTAACAACTATGCAAAAGAAGAAAAACTCGAAATAAAACTCCCAATCCGCCTGCCCAGCGTGGTATAGTAGGTCATTTTCTCTAACAATACGGAATAGGCTCAAGCCCAGTTGTGGGACGTATATAAGCTGTGATGATAATGATGATGATGTTGGACGATGTTTATTTTTTTATTGCAAATGATGGCAAATAAGCAAACAGTACACCCGATGTATTGCTGAAGTGTTGCTGCCGCTCATGTACTTTTGCAAGGCCACTGCCTAACGCGAAGAAATTGAAGGGAGCGTGAATGCGTGCAATGAGGTTTGATGATACTAAAGACATCACTAAAACCCATTACAAGAAAAAATATCCTCAAAACGTTGGGCTTCTGGCTCTCTTGCTCATCGAACGAAGCGCAGTAACAAATTGCTACTACTCAAACGTCGATTTTCTGCTCAGTGTGGTACTACCACAGGACGGAGCGGCCCGCGACTGTAGACCACTAACAATGTTCGTTCACTTTCCTATTTGATAAGTAGAACTTATCGTTGAATTAAATTTGACCTCAATCTCATTGAGATCAGTTTGGACCATGATTCTATATAAATTTTAACTCGTTTTTAAGTTTGCCTAGTCATTGCACTCACTCGTAAGATTAGAGTTTGCGGTATTCAGTAGTTGACTTTCTAATTCACAGTTAACTTCTTGGTTTAATAGTGTATACTTATTGTAGCTATATTTACGTTCAAATGAACAGCGTTCCGGTTATTTTTCATGTCAGAACGGCATACTTGTTGACTTGGTACCATTGTCACCGTTTTAGAAACGTACTGCTCGACACGGTAACAGAGTTCATCCATTTTACCTGGAAACGTTATGGTCAGGGATGGACGATCTTTCTGAAAAAGATCGATTCTTGAATCAATTTGAATTGTCGTCCTAAGAATCGATTCACAAGAAAATTGAGGTCTGAAAGAGCGATTCCCGATTAATCGATCTATCAATCTTTTCTTTTGAACGGGCTTGTGATAACCTTTTTTTTAGCAAATCTGAAAGTGTTATTAATTTTATAGTATAAAACATTAACATAGGCAAAAAAAAATCGAACGACAATTCTCTAGGGTAAAGTGAGCGATACAGTGCTTCGTATCGATTTATAAAATTGAGTTTTTGGGTCTGAAAAATCGATCTCAGATCGCCATCCCTAGTTATGGTCTTCAACTGTACGTTTCCACCGATAATTTCTCCCACGTACGTCTTCCGTGTGGTGACGGAGTAAGAATACAATTCACCACCCCCTATCTTACCCGTGGGTGATCGTACGAGACGACTAAGGGATATAAAACGCATATAACATCTATGCGAGAGAAGGAAAACTCGAAATAGAACCCTATACCAATACGCCTGACCAGCGTGGTATAGTAGGTCAATTACCCTTCCATTATGGAGCAGGTCCGAGCCCAACAGTGGGATTTATATGGGCTGAGATGATGATGATGATGATGATGTGCAAGCTCCGGAATGAACTACCTGCTGCTGTGTTGCATAAGCGCTATAACATGCCTTTCTTTAAACGAGGTTTAAGAAGAGTATTTTCTTCACTGTAGGCAACAGCCTTGATGTGCACCTAGTATTTACCAAAGGTCAATGTGCGGCACTATCATTGACCATCAGGTGTGCTGGTTGCTTGTTTCATCATCATCGCAGCCCACATACGTCCCACTGTTGGGCTCGAGCCTCGTCCACAATTCGAGGGAATTTGACCTATTATATCATGCTGGTCGGGCATGTTGGTATAGGGCTTCGAGTTTTCCTTCTCTTGCACATATGTTATGTGCATATTATATCCCTTAGTCGTCTTTTACAACATCCACGGGCAAGATAGGGAGTGGTGAAATGTATTCTTACTCCGTCACCACAAAGGAAACCCACCACAAAAAAAAACTTATAAAATAAATCATGATTATCTCAGCCCGCATAAGTTCCGTTATAAAGCTTGTCCCTTCTCCACAATGGGAGGGCAATTGACCTACTATACCACGCTGGTCAGACGTGTTGTTATAGGGTTACGTGTTGTTATACCCCACGGGTAGCGAGGCGAGTGTATAAGTCGTGGAGGCGTTCCTTCCGAGCGCGTTCCGCCGCCTATTTCTGCGAGATGTCTGCCTTGGAGAAGGCGGCAACCGCGTCCCAATTTCTCGCTAGGGAGATGTTCGGCAGCGTCAGGTCGGCAGCGATGATCGCGATGAGTTCACGGCACTACTCGGCCCACGGGGCGCACACCTCGAGTGTGTGCTGCGCTGTGACAGTGAGTAATACTTTTTTTTTTGGGGGTGGGTTGCGGTCGGCGCATTCCTCGCACCACTCCGTACAGGGCGACAGAGGGGCGTAAGCACGCACACCCGCAACCCACCCGAATACCACGTCGTCGCCTTCATCGTTGGACCGACCACCGGAGCAGGGTTACTTGTCGTTAGTGGTCGGCGACAATGAGTATAGTGAACATACTTGCGTAAATATCAGAAATCATTTTGGCAGATAACTTTATGTATTTTGTAATATTTCCAGGCTCCCTTGTCGCCAACACCGTGTGCTGAAATCAGTGATGATGAGCTGGTTTCAATATCAGTAAGAGATCTCAACCGGCAGCTTAAGATGAGAGGACTTACCAGGGATCAGATTGTCCGGTAATTTGACTTTTAATTAACTTCTGTTATACAAAATTAATCTATTACTAATATATAAAGCTGAAGAGTTTGTTTGAACGCGCTAATCTCAGGAACTACTGGTCTGATTTGAAAAATTCTTTCAGTGTTAGATAGCCTATTTATCGAGGAAGGCTATAGGCCATTCATCACGCTAAGACCAACAAGAGCGGAGCACCAATGAAGAATGTTTCAAAATCGTTTTTTTTTTCCTTTTGAGAGCTTCCGCTGTGTAAACGGAAACATTTTCGCAAAACTCATGTGTGACAGAATTGTACTAATTAAAAAATATTTTCACCTTCTACGTAAATGAAGACCACGCGGACGAAGTCGCGAGCAGGAGCTAGTATTATATAACATTCGTGTGTTGACGGAGTAAGAATACAATTCACGACCCCTCGTCTAGTCTGGGGGTGTCGTAATGATGACTAAGGGATATAACACGCATATAATATCTATGCAAGAGATGGAAAACTCGAAATAAAACCCTATACCAACCCGTCTGACCAGCGTAGGTCAATTTTTCTTTTATTGTAGCGAAGGCTTGAGCCCAGCAGTGGGAAATATATGAGCTGAGATGATGATTATTTGAGCTAGTTGGTCATCTACAACCAAAGCCAATAAAAAAAATCCAAAGGTTTCCATAGTCTAAGACAGCATCCCATAGATACTGGTTTTTTTTTTTGGGTAGACTGGTCAATTCGAGCGGCTGACGAAAGAGCGGCGTATGGCCCCATAAGTCACCGTATTTCGTATTATTGTTAGTGGTAGGACCACACTGTTGGCAGTTGTCTGTCTACAGCCGCGGGCCGGTCCGTCCGGGGTAGTACCACACTGAGCAGAAAATCGACGACTGATTAGTAGCAATAGCTGTACGTCGTTCGGTGATTGAGAGAGTCGGCAGCCCAACTTCCTGAGGGTGTTTGCGTGTGGAGGATTTTGGTGGTGCTTTTAGTATCACCGAACCTCATTGAACGGATTCACACTCGCGTCACTTTCTTCACGGTAGGCAGCGGCCTAGCAAAGGTCCATGAGCGGTAGCAACGCTTACCATCAGGTGTTCTATTTGGTCATTTGACACCGTTTGCAATAAAATAAATATTCCCTCTCTTTCACCGCCGTGACCGAATTCCTCGTCGTCCGTGGCCAGCACGGCGGGATAGATAGAGAGCCCCATCATCATCATCATTGCAGCCTATCGCCGTCCACTGCTGGACGTAGGCCTCCCTCATGTTACGCCAAAAAGTGCGGTTCTGTGCCGCCTACATCCAACGACGCCCAGCAACTTTCACCAGGTCGTCAGTCCACCTAGTGGGGGGCGTCCTACACTGCGTCGTCCGATACGTGGTTGCCACTCGAGAACCTTTCTTCCCCAGCGGTTGTCGGTTCGACGAGCGATGTGGCCTGCTCATTGCCATTTCAACGTGCTAATTCTGCGGGCTATGTCGGTTACAACCGTTCTACTGCGGATTGCCGTATTCCGAATTCTATCTCGTAAAGAAATCCTGAGCATAGCCCGCTCCATAGCACGCTGAGCGACTATGAGACAAAGCTTGAGATTATAAAAATATTCTTTATGCAGAATGAAACAGCGTCGACGCACCCTCAAGAATCGTGGATACGCAGCCTCGTGCCGTATCAAGAGGATAGAACAGAAGGATGAACTGGAAACTGAAAAGAGTCAGGTTGGTTGAATAAATGTTCAATAGACGCGAAATGCCTTGTGGTGACGGAGTAAGAATACAATTCACCACTCCCTGTCTTGCACGTGGATGTCGTAAAAGACGATTAAGACATACAATACGCATATAGCATCTATGCAAGAGATGAGGCAGTCGAAATAGAATCCTATATCAACCTGTCTGAACAGCGTGATGTAGCATGATCCATTTCCCTCCTATTGTAGAGGAGGCTCGGGCCCAACAGTGGGGCGTATATGAGCTGAAATTATGATGATGAAAGTCGAAGTTCGAAGTCCATTCTTGGATATAGGCTTCTTCAAGAGTTGGGGATTTAGGTTTAGCAGGAGCGTTGGCAACTTTAGATGGTGCTGTGACTTTTTCAAGAGCTTGCTGCTGTTCGCTAATTGTTTTTATGACCGTCACGGTAGTGGATGTTGCCACCTCCCACCCCTATCTTCTTATTCTAATTTTGAATACAAGATTTAATATTGATTTCCATCTCATGTCAGCTCATACTCTTGGGATCGAGCCTCCTCGACAATGCAAGGTAAAGTGTTACCATGCTGCTGACGAGTTGACTATACTGTTTTATTTCGAGATTCCCTTCTTTTGTAGTGATGTTATCTTCTACTTTGCTTTTACCTTTTTTGACAGGCATGGTCAAACCTCGTCCAAATCTCCAGGGCGATGATAGGGACGGCATATTACCTGCCGTATGGGCTGACCACCAAAATCCACTCTTTGTTTTTGGTGAATGGATAAACTCCTAGTCATCTTTTACAGTCATCCACGGAAGAGGAATGGAAGGGGGTACTAATATATTTTGCACATACTCCGTCACTACACGGAAAGATTTGCCGATTTTTTATAATAATTACAGGTGATACACTGAAAGTGTCATAACGGAATTTAAAACGGAAACATGTATATAGTATAAATTTTAACGGAAACAGAATTGGCAACAGATTTGGAAGTAGTGTCAATACAAGGAATTTTTTTTTAATAAGTTATTTCTTTTATGAAATTCGTCGTCTCGTTCATAATGTTCATGCTGTGCCCCTGGTATTGCAAAGGTTCATGTGCGGGCAGTATCACTTACCATCAGATTTGTTGCTTCCTCGTTTGCCACCATTGGCAATAAAAAAAAAATCATCGATGATGTCGTGGCTAGGACTTCGTTCTTCTCTCACATATCATAAAATTCCGTTTAAATTTCCGTTATAATTATCGAAATCGAAACGGAAACGGAAAAAGCGCTGTAGTAATGCCGCAGTTGCTGAAACAGAAACAAAGATCTGTTGCACTAATTACCATTTGTCTGTAAATTTTCAGGAATGGCACGATATGGAGCTAATGCAGGATGAAAATAACCGTCTCAGGGAGGAGGTGGACGCTTTGAGGGGGAAGTATGATGCGCTGAAAAGATTCGCCGTGATGAAGAGCATTCCTTTACCCCCTGAACTTGAAATGTTGCCGTGAATGTATATAATTGTTATTTAGTTTAAACATCATCATCGTTCAGGAACATCCCACTTCTGCGCTGAAGCGTACCCCATGATAGATTCCCCCCTATTAACCTACTGTACCACTGTTTTATGTCAAGTTTTCCTTCTCTTGCAGTGATGTTATCTATTTGCGTCTTACAGACGTCTTTGATCCCCCACGGGAAGGTAAGGGATCAAATATATTCTTACCTCGTAACCATACGGATAGTAATATTTTTATTGTAGTTAAATACCCAATTATTATTCCCTCTAATAAAACGCCAAGAACATTTTCTTCGCTTCTTGTCCCATTTCTTGCGTCTCTCTTTGGGGATGTGTACCATGACTGGACTGCCAAATATCCCAGTTTGGCTTTCTGCCCGTCCATATTTCAAAAGGGGTTCTATTGTTACTATTATTGTGAATAAAAAACGTGCTTGTTATTGGTTGACCAAGTAAGGAATAGATCAAAGTTTATTGCATCAAAAAGACATATACATGATAGTTGATACATAGTTATCCTAGATGGCGTTAGTTGGTCTATTTTATGTATGTACCTAATGCACTGTTAATCTTAACAGTTATCAATGTCTGCAGCTGGTGCACCATTTATGATGTACACAGCTGTATTTACAGCCTCTGCCCACATGCATTTCTGAAACTGAGCATCGAACAGGAGACTGAGCTTTCTCAACTATTGACCTGTTATATCGCTCACATAACCCATTCTACTCCGGAGTATAACTGTTTGTCTTTTGATGAACTATAACACATTATCTTAAGTAGTTCTCCATTTCTGTCGAACAGAATTCACCTCCATTGTCTGACTTTAGTACTTTAAGCCTTTTTGAATGTTGAGTTTCCACAAGCTCTTTATATTCTTTAAAATACTTGAAGGTTTGATTCTTCTCTCACAGAAAATAGACAATGCACATTCTACTAAAGTCATCCACAAATAATAGGAAGTATCTAGCTTTACCCAGTGACAGGTTCTCCATTGGTCCACATAAGTCTGTGTGGACTAATTCCAGGATTCTAATACTTTTGTTTATACTGTGAAGGAATGGAAGTATTGTTTGCTTCCCTTCACAACAAACTGTGCAGCTATTCTTGCTGATGTCACACTTGTCATTATAATTAACACCTACAATTACTCCATTCTTCAATCTCTGCAAATCAGTGCCATTTATATGAGCAAGTCCCCTGTGCCAAGTTGTACTTGATACCATCACTGAGGCTGCAAACATTAGCTCAGTTTTCACGTTTAATCTGTATACACCATTTTCCAATTTTGCTACACCAATACAATCATTCTGTAAGTTATAGATTGAACAACCATGTTGATCAAATTTGACTCTGTTGCTGCTGGTAATTATTCTACTCATTGATAATAAATTAGATGTCAGGTTTGCCACATACAAAACATTGTTTACATTTATCTCGTAGCTCTTACTACCGACACACGTCGTAATCTGTAAATCCCCTGAGCATTCAACAGGCACTATCGTTTTATTTGACATGATAATCTCCTTAATCTTGGGTTAAAAACAAACATTTCAACAAATTCTTGTTCGAAACCAAATGAGTACTTGCGCCAGAATCTAAGTACCAGTCTGTTTGACTGAATCCTTTAGTGAGAAAAACACTAACTGCATTCACCTTCGTTTTTACTGAATGTGGACATCGCTTTTTAAAATGTCCAGTCCGCTTGCATTTGTAACAACGAATTATTTTAGTTCTCGGTTGACATGTTGTTATTGCCACCATCACTGACATTGACAGTTGACGGATTCATTCTATTTCCATTCATTCTACGCCAAACTGTGAGTGAGGGGTTTGATTTTGACCGCCATATTTTTTTTTTTTTTATTGCCAACGGTGGCAAACGAGCAAGCAGCACACCTGATGGTAAGTGAAACTGCTGCACATGGACCTTTGCAATACCAGGGGCACAGCAAGGCCGCTGCCTACCGTGAAAGAAATACTCTTCTTAAACCTCGTTTAAAGAAGGACATGTCATAGCGCTCGGGAAACACAGCAGCAGGTAGTTCATTCCAGAGCTTGCACGTACGTGGGAGAAATGATCGCTGGAAACGTACAGTTGAAGACCATAACGTTTCCAGGTGAAATGGATGAACCCTGCTACGATGTCGAGTGGTACGTTGGTAGAATGGTGACGGTGGTACCAAGTCAAACAGTTCCTCGGAACACTCCCCGTGAAAGAGTCGGTAGAGTACACAGAGTGACCCAAAGTCTCTATGCTGCTCCAGCGACTCCAATCTGTTCGTAAGATTGGGATCCCCGACGATTCGAACAGCCCGTCTTTGCAGGGAGTCAAGTGGGTCTAGCTGATATTTGGGCACACCTGCCCAAATATATAAATAAATAAATATAAATTTATAACTTTGAAAATGCTTTTTAGCGATAAATGCACCTTCCGACTTCACTTCTATACTCATATCCAACAACTTTGTCTTTATAGCCTCCGCGCTGATACTAATGCCTGAATGTTCGATAGCCACAATAATTGGTTCGAACTTCTCCGGTAATCCGGCTAACATTAGAGATCCAATCCATTGGTCATTTATTTAGAAACCCGTTCCTTGCAGTTTCTGTGCGGTCTCCATAAGCTGGCTTACATAGCTGGTCATCGAATCGCAGTCTTCTGGGCGTATACTTATGAGGTTTCTAAGCAAACTGATTCTTCGTGAATACCCAGAATCATCGAACATGTTCTTCAAAGTTCTCCATAAATCATATGTCGTTGCACATTGTTTGATATGAAAATATAAAGAAGCGTCAATTGTTAACATTAGTTTTGCTTTTGCCTTCATATCCTCTGCTTTTTGAACTGATGTAGCCGTTTCTGCCAATGGCGCCTTTATGGCGTCCGCCATGCTTTCTAACACTAACACATTTTCCGCCGCGAAGCACAAATCATCGTAATTCTCACGACCTTTCAACTTCGGGATATTTGCTAAATAATTAGTCGACATTTTTTAACCCAACTGCACTGATTAATCACAAAAAAAAAATATTTGTGAACTCTGGGCCCATAACCTAATAAAACGCCATGATAGTTTTCGATCAACGGAACTGTTTTTTTTTTATTCATCATAGACACAATAGCTCAATACATTCATATTCATTCCTTATGAATTTAACTACATATAGATGGCGCTGACAGTTATAAACGGGTATATATTTTGTTATACTAATTTAACACCCTCTATGTATATTAATAGACTAGCTTATACTTGTGACTTTGTCCAGGTAGATATCATGTGTGGTCAGAGGAAAAGAGAGAAAGCTCTGTGGGGTTTTGAAGATACAAACTGTATCCCCTTTTTTGTTCCATTTCTGTTGTATAAACAGGTTCGTCAGTCTTAATTTGTGGTAATATTTAATACAATAAGAAATCAAAAGATTCAATGTAAAATTGTCTCCCCTGTTTTATACCCTTGGGGAATCATCATCATCTTGCTCTTATCCCAATTAATTGAGGTCGACTCCATTATGTACTTTACATTCATAGCATATATTGCAAAAGTTACTGACGATAATTTTATGACCGCCTTCCTGACATCAACTTCTATGAACAGTTTTTAGCCGTCTTTTATGACACCCATGTGCAATGTAAGTATTCGTAGCCACACAGCATATTATTTTATACCCTTGGGTAATCAAAATTGACAAATGCTACATGAAACATACTTATTATTTTTGAATATTTGTGTTTAATTTGAAGACAACAGACGAAGATTTTTCTTTTCATACAAATTTTCTATTGCGCCTAATCCCTTTTGGGGGTTGAATTTCGTAAAATCATCTCTTAGCGAATCTATACATTAATAGACAACCTTTGGGCATTAGTTTATTATGTGATGTTTATTGTAGATAGCGTAGTGCTGTAAGTACTGAACACTCGTACCGAGTGTAGCGGGTTCGTTACCTGCACGTTCTTTGTATGATTCTTAAATAGTTGTTCTGAGTCTGGGTGTAATTTTTGTAGATTAATTTGTATGTTTGTAAAGACCCACGTAACACAAAGATACTTAATGTGGGGCGTTTGTTGTCTTAAAAAAATACTATTGGATCATGTGACCTATTTTTATCAGTATTCAACCCCTTTCTCCCCTCGGTGACCGTCCTTAGTACAAATTAATAAATTTGTTCAAGCTTAGTATCTTTGAAGATCATAAAAACAAGTCAAATAGGCCAATAGGTATAGCAGAGTGACGTTAAGGGATGAATTTCATTCCTTATCATAGTATATAATAAATTTATATTATAGATATATGTTTAGATTTAAGTAACGATATATTATTATAAGTGTAATTATATTTAAAAATACAATAATTTTAATAAGTTGTGTGTTTTTTTATGTTTATATTAACTCTGTTTGTATGTAAAGGTATGTTTCAACCCGACTCACCCCCTTTTAAACGTCGGCTTAATTTGAAACTTTCTCTTAGCAAGGACCGACCGACCATGCAATAATTTAATTAGTTTTTGCCTATTATCATTGTATTATTATTCGAATTATGTAGCCATATGTTTTACATCCGTGACTGTGATTTTTTCGTGCAGCGATAGATGTCGCTGTCCGTATTTTTTGCACCGCACTCTTTAATTCGTTTATCTATAAAACGTTTTATTATAGTTTTTCTTCAAACTATTTGTTATATATTAAAGTTGCTTCATTACTATTTGTAGTTAGGGACACAGTATCCAAAGGAAAGTATCGATATTATACTCATGAATAGCATCGTCTGTGAACGGAAGAAAATATTTCGAGCCACGTTTTAGAAGGTTCATTACGGGTAAACTAGATGGCGTTACCGTAAACATGAATAGGCATGATGACTAATTTTGAAAAACTGTTTTATAATATTCTTACATAACCACTATTATCAAAAAATATATTATTTTTGCAATTAGTACGGTTCCTTTAGAAATATATGCTATTTTAATTAAATGCATATAAATTAGCGCCAAAACGGTGCCTAGTGTCATGGCGTCTGCTTGTGACGTCACGTCTATTCACTTGAGTTGTAAACGTAAGGGAATTAAAGCAAAAAATCTGATATATTTTACTTAGACATGAATTCGAAAGTCTATAAGTGGTGTCCGGTTCCTCAATGTTTTAATACATCAATAAAAACCCCGAACAAACTGTTTATGTGCCACATAATAAAACAATAAGATATGTGGCTTAATCTTGCACGGCGAGATCCAAAAGCCATAAATTTAAATAAATAAATATAAAAAAATAAATAGGAGACTATTTAGTTCTGTAAAGATCATTTTGACGTAGGTAATTACTTTATATCTTATTTTTATTATTATTTGGTGTGTGACTTTATTTAACTGCAGTTTAATACCAAGTTTACAAAAACATTATTTAAATAACATACACAGATAACATACATACCTCTAACACCTCAAGCGGTATCATTTTAAAAAAGATTTTAAATTATTGGTGTTAGAAGATTATTAATCAATATTTTACTTACATCGTAGTTTTAACATTTCTAAATTCTGCTGAACAGAAGTCTTTGATGCTAGGTACTCTCCCAGCATTAACAAATCAACTCTAGGCAAATTAGAGCTGTTTGTCTTGGTGAATCTTTCTTCCATGACTTACATTTTTAGTAAGAACACAACAGTAAGCAAGAGATTGATAAAAATCACGAAATACTCTTTAAATACAAGTTAAAACAATTAATAAATGTAACGATCGTAGAGTTTCGTATAGAATTTGCGATGATAATGACAGGTGTACATAGGAATGACGTAACTCGAATGTGATTGGTGTTTAGCTGAGCATGGCGGACTTGTGTATTTTGTAGTTTTATTTTATTAAATAAATTAATAATCTCATCTTATAAAAGAAAATAAATATTTATTTTAAGATATATTATTTGTGTTACAGTAGATGAACACATTATTTTAGTGATTTTTGGTAACTGTCATCATGCCTATTCAAATTCAAATCATTTATTATGCATAGACCCCGAGAGGGCACTTGCATATTGTCAATTTTACAAAATAAAATTAAATTATTCAATAAAAATAAGCTACCACCGGATCGGAACGCGACCGCTACTGAGAAGATCCGGCAAGAAACTCAGCGGGCTTGTCTATTATTTAAATTTTTTTTTCTTCTTACTAGATATAAATTTGTGTACATATTTTGTAAGACCTGGCTCCAGTGTGATGCCCTTCGAACTGCAAGATACGTAAGATCCGTAAGGTCCAATGAGCCGTAAGGTCAAGTTTAAAATGGATAATTTCTACAATTTATTCAATACGATACCTGCCAAAAACTCTGTACTCATTGAGTAAAAGTAATTTTTAAATAAAAGTAAAATTGAGTGTACAGTTTACATAATTCCATTGAATAAAAGTATCGAGTACAATAGTAGCGGTATCGAAAGAAAAGTACTCGATACCTAAAAGCATCGACACCTAAAAGCATCGACACTTATTTCGTGTTCCTATTTGTAGTAGAAAAATAAAATGCGTTTTAAAATGAGTTAACAAAGTTATTAGTTTTTAGTGTTCATGCTCTTTGCGTAAAATGTGTTTCGCAAATGGTGGTAGACGAGCAAATAGTACACCTGATGGTAAGTGTTGCTGCCGCTCATGGACCTTTGCTAGGCCGCTGCCTACCGCGAAGAAGGTGAATAGAGTGTGAATGCCTTAGAATAATAACGTATAGAAGGTAAGTTCGCGCACAAAAAGTAAGGCATTTCAATTGAAGCCTAATGGAGCTTACGCCGGAACCGTTCCATAATGTAAAAGTCATTGTACTGCACGTACGTACGCAACTCTTAAAAAATAAATAGGTAATTATGACGGTTTGTGCATTCAAATGGTGTCACAACACATTTGAAAAACTTAAAAAGGTTTTTAACATTACTTTTAAAAGTATTTCGGCGATTTATGTTAATAAAAAACAAAATTTGATTTCATTATTTTGTATAGTGGTGTGCGTGTGTACGTGTGTACGTCTGCGCGCCATTAGTATTTTTAGATTCAAGTTTCGAACGTTCGTAGTATTGACACTATCCTTCTATACGTTATTATTCTAAGGTGAATGCGTGCAATGAGGTTCGGGAATACTAAAGGCATCACTGAAATCCACCACACGCAAACACCCTCAGAAAGTTGAGACTCTGACGTCGATTTTCTGTTCAGTGTGGTACTACCCCGGACGGACCGGCCCCCCGGCTGTTGACAGACAACTGTCAACGGTGTGGTCCTACTACTCTTCTGTTTTATAATATCAAGAGAACTTACTCTACATGTAAATATTTTATACTAGCAATTCGCCCTCGCTTCGCTTCGGTTATAGGTTATAGTCGTTTTACCCGCGTAGTTCCCGTTCCCGTGGGAATACCGGGATAAAATATAGCCTAGTTTACGCCCTGATATTATAGCTTTCCATTGGTGAAAGAATTTTTGTAATCGGTCCAGCCGTTTTGAAAATTACCTGGAACAAACAGACAGACAGACAGACAAAGGTTTTTTAATTGCTATTTTAGGCATAGGTGTCGTGCAAATAACCGTGTGAGCATGAAAAAAACCTATTATTTTGACATTATAAACAGACACTCCAATTTTATTTATTGGTATAGACAAAGCTCTAGCAATTAATAGAGTATGTGAACCGTGAGTGGTTCGACGTTAAGTATACATAATTATCAGGCCGGCCACGAAGGACAAGGAACTCTATACCAGCCCCACCTCATTTATGATTATTTAGAATTAGTAAAATAGAAGGCTGACTTTTAACATTATGTTTCAAGTATTGACCGTATCTCTTACCCCGTATTTGTCACCCCCATATTCCGCGTGGTGACGACGTAAGAATACAATTCACCACTCCCTATCTTGTCCGTGGATATCGTACAAGATGAGTAAGGGATATAATATGCATGTAATATCTATGCAAGAGAAGGTAAACTTGAAATAAAACCGTATACCAACCTGTCTGACCAGCATGCTATAGTATGGTCAATTGCCTCGATTGTGGAGGATGTTCAACAGTGGGACGTATATGAGCTGAAATGATGATAATATATCCTATTGTTGGGCTTGGGTCTCCTTTACAATGAGATGGAGATTGATCTTCTACACCACGCTGATCAGTGGGATTGGTATTTTTTCTTCATAGCAAACAGTGGCAAACGAGCAAACAGTACACCTGCAGTAAGTGTTGTTGCCGCTCAGGAACCTTTACAGGGCCGCTGACTACCGCGAAGAAAGCGAAGGGAGTGTGAATGCGTGCATTGAGGTTCTGTGATACCAAGGGCACCACCAAAACCCTCCACAGACAAACACCCTCAGAAAGTTGGGCTGCCGTCTCTCTCGCTCACCGAACGAAGCGCAGTAACAAATTGCTACTACTCAGACGTTGATTTTCTGCTCAGTGTGGTACTGCCCCGGACAGACCGGCCCGCGGCTGTAGACAGATAACTGTCGACAGTGTGGTCCTACCACTAGGAAAATAAACTTTGTCAAGTTTTTTTCTCATCTATCTTCATATATACCTTAGTCGTCTTTTACGACACCCTTGGTTATGAAAGAGGACTATGAATCGTATTCTTAATCCGTCGTCACACGGATTCGACCGTAATAAAGCGAATCCAATTGACTTTTTATAAAATCAATACTCTAACAAGCTTCTTTGCCGATACCTGTAATTCGCTCGAGCCCCCATATTTAATTTCAATAAATATTTTATTGGGTAGTACTTTTAGGGGATGTTAGGGTGATATGGTATATTGAAAATTCTTTAAACAGAGAATTCGTCTGAATTCATTTACGTCTCAGTATTGGGCTCGAGCTCACCGAAATTGACCACGTTGGTCAGACTTCTTGATATAGACTCTATACCAACACTTTACTGGGTCTCTCCATTTTACTTGGTCTTCAATTGTACATTGCCAGCCATCATTTATCTCACGTACGTGTACGATCTGACATGAACTACCTACTTCTGTTTGCCGGCATTCTCCTTGAAAACCATCGAAGCGCCATCTATTAGCGATTATTAATCTAAACCATTCTCATATCTATCGCAGTAGCAAAAATAAAACATTAAAATCGATTCCGCCGTTTAGGAAGAGTTCAATTACAAACACACGAATAGAAGATTTGTATATTATAAAGATGACGATAAAAATAAATATTATTTTAATGTAACATTTTCCCCCACTGTCCTCTATTACTAAAAGCTTCCGCGTAACCTTTACGAGTCAATAATTAGATTTACGATTGGGTTGCCAGTAAAGAAAAAAAAAAAACCGCTTCAAATATCATTTAATACTTTTGCTATTATAAAAAAATATAAAAAGGGGTTCTGTGTGATGACGGAATAAAAATACAATTCACATTTCTTACCCGTGGGTGTTGTAAAAGCCGACTGAGGGTTATAATGTGCTAACAATATCTATAAAAGAGAAAGAAAACTCGAAATAAAACCTTTTACTAACACGTTTCACCAGCTGGGGTAATAGATTAAGTTCCATCCTATTCTGGAGGAGGCTTGAGCGCAATGACAAACAAAGGCAGAGACTAGTATGTTATAAGTTACCTGACGTGACCGGGGATTAGTTCGTCACCCGCCGAGAGGCCGACCGCGTGAGGAAAGACCGACGTCCTCCCCCCGGGGGGAACGTCGGTTGATGCAAATAGGGGGTATTCCGTCGGGCCGACCACTGACGACAAGTAACACTGCTCCGGTGGTCGGTCAAACGACGAAGGCGACGTGGTCTTCAGGTGGGTTGCAGGTATGCGTGCTTACCGGACGGAGTGGTGCGAGGAGCGCGCCGACCGCAACGCAACCCAAAAAAAAAAATGTTATAAGTTACCTAGCTAGCTCGTGCAAATGGTGCTTCGTGGTGTTAAGCTTGCAGTAAGAAAGGCAATCTGAAGGTGCGGACGTCGAAGTAAGAAGGCCGCGATATTTCCACAGACACGACCGCGGTATTGACGTCACAGTGACAAATATAGTATTACGGTGTTGATGTCACAATAAGAAGGACATTTTTCGTGGTTTTAACGTCGTCCTTAGAAAGGCAGAATCGCGGTGTTGTCGCCAAAATGAGACTGACATATCCGTGTTGTTGATATCATAGTGATAATCTCGTAAAGTCGACATCATAGTGAGAAGACCAGTCCCGTATATGGATGCATCAATGGATGCAAACGATACATCGATGTTTCTGAAATATCGATGTATTAGTAAAAAAAACATCACTGTTTGCCATCGATTTTCAATATTGCATGTATCGATGTTGTATTAAAAATTAAGATGTTTTCACATTCATGTTTTGTTTACCATCTATTACAAATGTTTGAAATGAAATTATTTATTATTATGACAGACACACAGCATAAGAAAGACAAATTTAAATAATAATAATTTCGAAAAGTGTTTGCCACAATCCGGTCTCAACTCAGCATAATGCTGGCCACAGATGACCAGCGCTGATCTTCCGTTGTTACCGGATGGAGACATCACGCACATGCTCTCAGTTTAAACTCGATAATAATATTAACATTAATTAACAAAAGTGTACATTTTCCTATAAATCTGATAATGAATAGAGAATATAGTTCTTTTTGAGTATACTTGCTTAATAGGCTATGAATTGCTGTAATACTATTTCAATTTATAAATACATTTTTTCCTAATTTAGATTATAAACAAAAAATAAAATAAAAATTATAATTGTCATTCCTGAAATAAATATATATAATAACAAAAGAGGCCAGTAAATTTATGGGTGCCTGATAATTAATGAACATATAATTAAAATACAACTAAAAGTTGTTTAGTAATTTTAACAGAGCCTGCGTGACACTATGATCACCTATGGATTGTCTGTTGAAACTGTTATTTTTAAACTCGGTTTCTAAATAACTTGCTGCAGTTAACGTAACGTTGTATTAACTTTTCTTAATAAAAAAATACTTGTTAAATGTTTTTAGAGTAGAGGCACTACTCTACATCTTCCTTATCCTAAAGAAAGGTAAGTTTCATCATTATCATTTCAGCCTACCGCCGTCCACTGTTGGACGTAGGCCTCCCTCATGTTATGCCACAAAGTGCTGTCCTGTGTCGCCTGCATCCAACAACGCCCAGCAACTCTCACCAGGTCGTCGGTCCACCAGGTTCGTCCTACACTGTGTCGTCCAATACGTGGTCGCCACTCGAGAACCTTTCGCGGTTGTCGGTTCGTCGAGCGATGTGGCCTGCTCATTGCCACTTCAGTGTGCTAGTTCTTCGTGCTATGTCGATTACATCCGTTCTTGTGTTGATTTCCATATTTCGGATTCTATCTCGCAGAGAAATTTCGAGCATTGCCCGCTCGATACCACGCTGAGCGAAAGTGTCGAAAAAGCGAGCCTTGTTATGAGGCCTATATTTAGGTACCACGTTTCCGTGCCGTAAGTCATCACTGGTAACACACACTGGTCGTAGAGCTGTGTTTTCAGACACTGAGGTATGTTGGACGAGAAGATCCTCTTAAGTTTTCCGAACGCTGCCCAACCGAGTTGGATTCGTCGGCTGATCTCTTTCTCGAAATTGGATCTACCTAACTGGACTGTTTGTCTTAGGTAAACATAATGATCGACAACTTCGAGAATCGCATTGCCAACTAGGACCGGTACAGGAATGACATGGGCATTTGACATGACTTTCGTCTTGCCCATGTTCGTTCGTAAACCCACTAGTTGGGATACCCTGCTGAGATCATTGAGCATGGTGCCAAGGTCCTCCATGGAGTCTGCCATAACGACGATATCGTCTGCAAATCGTAGGTGAGTGATGTATTCGCCGGTAAGTTTATTCAATAAATATTATTATTTCAGATAATATTATTATAATATAACTTATGTTTTAAATTAAATTTAAGATTGTTTGCACTATTTATTTCATAAAAAAGATGATTTAGGCCAATGTTTTTTGTATATCGATGCTTGTTTTGAAACATCGATGTATTGATATATCGATGTTCTTGCTTTTGATATTTGCATCCCTAGTCTCGTAGTGTTGACGTCTTAGTGAGAAGGCCACTCGCAGTTTTGACATCACAGTGATCACAGTGAGAATACAATAAACATAATCCCGAGTAACGCAGTGTTGACGCCTCAGTTAGAAGGGCAGTCTCTCAGTGTTGATGCCTCAGTGAGAATGGAAGTCTCGTAGTATTATTGTCACAATGAAAGGGACGACGCAGTGTAGGACGCCCTCCTACTAGGTGGATTGATGACCTGGTGAAAGTTGCTGAGCGTTGCTGGATGCAAGCGGCACAGGACGGAACTCTGTGGCGTAACATGAGAGAGGCCTACGTCCATACGAAATGATGAAAAGGATGATTTAGAACATGAACCCTTTGGGTAGCAACCTATTATTTTCTCAGTAGGCAGCAAAATTATAAACTCGTAAAACATAAAATCTAAATGTCTTGATATAGCGTAAACTATATGAGTTAGTGAAGCTAACATTGATTCAAAACTTAACCCTTAGGTAATTAACTGTTCGGCCAATGCGGCATAACTCGTTAGCAATCAGTATCCCTAAACTTGTCAGTTAGAAGGCGGTTTGCAAAACTGTCTCGCTGAGGTTTTAGCTTAACGATTGATGATAGATTCATACAGTTTAGTTTTAGACTAATGTCGTAAATAATCTAATGTTGTAAATTTCTAGATAGCAGTAATATATTATTAGTAATATCCTTGTGGTGAAGAAGAAATAATACAGTACACCACTATAATCTTTGCCGTGGGTGTGCTTAAGAAAATGATTTCCAATGACAATAAAAAAAGATATAAAAAAATAAGAAAAAAAAGAGCGTGCGTTCAAAGTATGTCAGAAGTGAAACTTCTTTGGAACTACGTGTTTATTTTCAATATAAAAATAAATAAAAAAATTGTACTCTCTCTCACTCTCTCTCGCGATCTTTCTCACTCGCTTGCACCCTACTCTCGCTCCATGACTATGTGCTTGGTGCTATGTTCGCCCTTTCTCACTCTCTCAATCGGTCTCAATCGCTCTCTGCCTCTTCCTGGACAAAAACTCTCACATTTTTGTGTCACTAAATTGCGTTTCATCCGTAAAAAATTTAACCTCATGCGCGCAAAGAAGATTCACTTCAAAAATAATATGTTTTGCTGTCCGTGTGACGGAATAAGAATACAATTCACCACTTCCTATCCTGTATGTGGGTGTCGTAAAAGACGACTAAGGGATATAATAAGCATATAACATCAGAGCTCGAAATGAAACCTCATATCAAGAGTCTGACTTGTGTGGTATAATAAGTTAATATCATTCCTATTGTGGAATAGGCTCAAGCCCAGCAGTTGCCTGCTAATGAGCTGTGATGATGATGATGATAAGTAATATGATAAGTGGGTCGATTTTCTGCTCAATGTGGTAGTACCGCGGACGGACCGGCCCGCGGCTGTAGACAGACAACTGTCAACAGTGTTGTCCTGCCACAAAAAGGACCAAAGACCGAACTCTGCGGGACGCACTCCGCCCGAAAGCGATGTCTGCACCCATAGCCTCCCTCCCAAAGCATGTGTCATCCCTGAGGTACACCACAAACAGCTTCCAGAGATACGAAGGTACTCCATTGAGGTATCCCCGAGCAAGGTTGTAAAAGAAAGCGTTGGTTGTATTCGCAGCCGCGACAACACTGGGTCTATTTTTTTTATTGTAAACGGTGGCAAACGAGCGAACAGTACACCTGATGGTAAGTGTTGCTGTCGCTCATGGACCTTTGCAAGGCCGCTGCCTACCGCGAAGAAAGTGAAGGGAGTGTGAATGCGTGCAATGAGGTTCAGTGATACTAAAAGGCGTCACTAAAACCCACTACACGCAAACACCCTTAGAAAGTTGGGCTTTCGGCTCTCTCGCTCATCGACCGAAGCGGCCGAAGCGCAGTAACAAATTGCTGCAATTCAGACGTCGATTTTCTGCTCAGTGTGGTACTACCGCGGACAGACCGGCCCGCGGCTGTAGACAAACAACTATCAACAGCGTGGTCCAACCACTATGAAGGTTCTGAAGCTTTCATCTAAAATAATAAAGAGGGTATATTAATTCGTGGTTAATAATGGGTAGTTAATTTGTGGCAAACAGCGAGGAGCTATCATCGTTCCGTTCTGTGAGTGAGTGCTATTTTTGTCTAAAGGAATTAATTAATATTTTCACAATGGATGGAATCATTTGTTACCGGTGTAGTGTCTACATAAACTGTTAACTTAAGAACATTAGTTAGATAAAATTATTTTACGGATTTTATTTTATACTAGCTGACCCAATAGACTTTGTTCTGTTCAAAACTAAAAAAATAGTATAAGAAATTCTCCTCAAAATCGATCGCAGCGCCACCTACCAGTTCCAATTATTAATCTTAATCATTCTCATGGACAGGCCACATCGCTCGTCGAACCGACAACCGTTGGGGAAGAAAGGTTCTTTAGTGGCGACCACGAATCCGATGGCGCAATGTAGGACGATCACCCACTAGGTGGACTGACGACATTCTCAAAGTTCCGCAGGACCGTTCCAAGTGGCATTCTCGTGGGAAGGCGTATGTTCAGCAGTGGACGTCTGTAGGCTGATAGATGGGATGGATCAAATTACAGCTACTTTATTGTAAATAATATTGAAATAAAAAAGAATAATATTAAACATAAGGATTAAGTGCATTATTTAGTTACGTGTATAAAAATAATATTTAACAAACAAAAAATGGAAATACAATAACATAATAACTAATAGGTGGTATTTTATAAGGTAAATTTAATTTATGTTCCCAAGTCCATATTGTCTATGGTTACGTGCAGAGTGAGGCAGGCAAAGACAAATTACTTTATGCCACCCCCCGCCTATTTATTTATCGTACTTCCCTCTGCTTTCATTATTTTTTGTTTATAACTGTCCTCCCTATTTCCGAAACCACTTTGCTGAAATTGTCGTCGAGTTTTGGTTTTTTTTAATTGCGCTATGATGTAAGTCTTTTCGGTCTTGAAATGACAGGGAAGGTTTTTAAAAATTATATATTTTTAATTGTATAATTGCTGTTTATTAATGAAGATTAGAGACAAAGTATTTTGTAGTTATTTTCTTTTGTGGTTGTGGATAAATAATACTGGATATGTGTACTGTCCGTCCCAATCTTACGGACAGATTGGAGTCACTGGAACGGCGAAGAGACTTTGGGTCACACTGTGTACTCTATCGGCTCTTTCATGGGGAGTACTCCGAGGAACTTTTTGGCTTGGTACCACCGTCACCGTTTTACCAACGTACCACTCGATACCGCAGCAAGGTTCATATATTTTATCTGGAAACGTTATGGTCTTCAACTGTACGTTTTCAGCGATCATTTCTCCCACGTACGTGCAGGCTCTGGAATGAACTACCTGCTGCTATGTTTCCCGAGCGCTTTGACATATCCTTCTTTAAACAAGGAAGAGTATTCTTTAGGAAGAGTATTTTCTTCACGGTAGGCAACGGTCTGGCTATGCCCCTGGTATTGCAAAGGTCCATGTGCGGCAGTACCACTTACCATCGGGTGTGCTGCTTTCTCGTTTGCCACCATCGACAATAAAAAAACAACGACCGTTTTTACTACGATTATGGTATATATTATTTTTGTGACTCAATCTTTCTGATATATTTTTTAATGGTGGCAATGTAAGGGAATAAAATGTAAGAATGGTTATATTATAGGCATGTGAACTTGAGAAGCGACTCTGAAATATTTCCTTGTGGTGCGCCCTGGGCAACGTCAACATGATTTCGGCTGATACTCGGTGCCGGACCGCGGGTAAGAAAACCCCTGTAAAATTTACCCTAATCCTAAGCTTGGCATCTCGCTAAGGGGATGAATAGCTGCGTGGCTTCCCAATGTGGAGGAGGCTGGAGCTCAATAGCGGGACGTATATCAGCTGTGATAATGATGATATTTTTCCTGTAGGTATATAATTCATTAAAACAAATTTCCCGTGTTGTTACTTCAATCTGAAGCCCATTGCACACGTCTAGTTCATAGTTTAATACATTAAAACATATTCAATTTTACAGATCAAAAGGCGTATTATTTATTTGTTCGTTATTTAATTACTTTAAAAACAACAAAAAAATGTTTTTGACACATATTAGTAGTACTTTTATATGTACCATCTTTTTTTTGTGTGACTATAGTTCATTGATTGAATTAGGCGATACATAGCGGCAATCTATTTTTATTTTAAAATGGAAGGAACGTAGGGAGTCCCACCACTTTCCCACGGTAATCAATATACGGCACACCACAATAAAAAAATACGGGAAAGGATTAAGGTGGACTAGGAAATAAGGAAATTTCACTCTCACTGATCCAGAACATCAACTTGCAATTTTCAGCAGAACTTTGAGTATTCATTCGACATGTGTTTCGCCTTTAAACGAAGCATCCTCAGGACGGTTCGGCTTCAATGGCGCATTCGTGGTGTGCGGTATACTGATTATCGTAGGAAAGTGGGGGGCCTTGCTTCCTTCCTTCCATTAAAAACAAAAATTGACTATAGTTGTTAGCCGCCGATGGTTATGACACCTGTACCCGGACTGTTGGGAGACTGCTGAGGGCTTGCAACCCAATATATATCGTCATCATCATCCCGCTCTTTTCCTAATTACATGGGGTCGACGAAATATATACCTACTATTCTAACATAGTAGATATTGCAAAAGTTTTGGGCGATTGTTTTATGGCCGGCTATCTTTAAACTCTCGACTTTAACTCGTCTTTAACTCGATTTTAAACCTCCTTTCTTTTGCTCCTCCTTTTTTTCACGCTGTCTAAATGCATTTACACACTATCCTCCGGTGGTGACAGACGGCAATGTGTGTGGGACTCGCCGGTCACATCAACGACTGAAACACTTACTAAAATCATAGCAGTGCCTGCCGCGATTTTGACGGGGTGTTGGAGAGATCTGATGACATCCTATCCCCGACACAACAACGCTTGGCCGTCTGGCCATGTCCTGTTACCATTCAGGGTGGTGGGAGGAGAGGCGTATAGCCGCTTCTCCTCCGACCTGTTCGTTGCCGGTCCCCCAGGCGGGGAATACTTCCAATGTGTGTCGCGCATGGAGGCGTTAACCATCCTTGGGAAGGTAAGTGTTTACCAAAGGTCATCAGCTGGAGTTTGCCTAGTTCAATATAAAGGTCGTAGTCGTCTTTTACGACATCCACGAGCATTGTAATCGTTGGTAGTATTCGTAGCCTTACTACTACATAATATACACATACTTTGACGTCAAGTAGTTTTAATAAATATTTTATCCAACAAGATTACGATGCTGGCCATAAATATTCAAATAAAAATTAACCTATATTTTATAAGGCCAGACGTCTATGCCCCGATAAAATTCTATACATTTTTAAAAGAACAAAAACTTTTTAAAATATTTTCCACAACATGGCGTCGGTTTGCACGCCTTTTTAAGTATTCGGAATGCAGGTGTAACAATATCTCGACTTTGGAGATTCTTTTAAACTTGGCAACGTTCCCTTGAAATATTTTTACCATTAATTACGAGTTTAAATTTTTACATGATTTACTGTACAACAATGTAATATCCTTCCATCCATCCATCAGCCTACAGACGTCCACTGCTGGACATAGGCCTCCGCACGAGAATGCCAATCGGAACGGTCCTGCGCCACTTACATCCAACGGTTCCCTGCGACTTTGAGAATGTCGTCAGTCCACCTAGTGGGGAGTCATCTTACGCTGCGTCGTCCGACTCGTGGTCGCCACTTAAGAACCTTTCTTCTCCAACAGTTGTCGGTTCGACGAGCGATGTGGCCTGCCCGTTGCCATTTCAACGTGCTAATTCTGCGGGCTATATCGATTACACCCGTCCTTCTACGGATTTGCGTGTTCCGGATTTTATCACGTAGAGAAATACCGAGCATAGCCCCTCTCCATAGCACGTTAAGCGACTTTGAGCTTTTTTTTGAGGTTGATATTTAGAGGCCACGTTTCAATGTACAATGTAATAAAATCTTGCAAATTGATTGTAAAATATAAGGAAAGGATTTTTATCAATCAAACTGATACTGCACTTGGTGTTCCGATACGTGGTTGCTAGTTACCTACGACTTTAAGAATGTCGTCAGTCCACCTAGTGGGGGATCGTCCTACGCTGCGTCGTCCAATTCGTGGTCACCACTCGAGAACCTTTCTTCCCCAATGGTTATAGGTTCGACGAGCGATGTGTCCTGCCCATTGGCACTTTAGCGTGATAATTTTTCATACTATGTCCTTTACACCCGTTCGTCAACGGATTGCAGTATTTGGGCTTTTTTAAATAAATTATTGAATTTAATTCAAGAACTTCATATGGGTAAATAGATTTATAAGAGGAGCTTGTGGCTACTATACTGTATTAAATACTACCTAATTCTCGTAACTTCGTTAACGTCATATTAGAGACAGAGATTGAGAGCAGAGTGGAGAGGAGGGATGGAGAGAGAGAGAGAGAACCCCATATATGTACGTCCAACTATTTGGCTCCCTTTAATACTATTTTCTAAAAACTCATGATATTTAACGATATAATTTTAAACGTTCTTCGGCTGGTGGCTGACGCTAAAGCTATTTGGAATCAATCTATCGTAAAAGACTTATTGAATATACAATTTTTCTGTCAGTTACTTATAGTAACGGTCGCTTTGAAGCATTACTATAAGACGGATGTGATGGGGTAATGGGATAATTTGCCTGCGTCAGTGTTCCTGTACGATTTCTTTTAAATCAACATATAGCCCTTTTGGGAGCGCTATGGTTAGCACACGCGGTCCATTCCGTCCGGGGCGATGAAATTGTTTGCTTCCTTCACAATAAAAGAGGAATTGACTTCCTATTTTTTTTTATTTTTTTTTAGTGTGGGCTGCGGTCGACGCGCTTCCGCACCACTCCGTCCGGGGCGACAGAGGGGCTTAAGCACGCAACACCCACAACCCACCCGAACATCAAGTCGCTTTCGTCGTTGGGCCGACCACTGGAGTAGAGTTACTTGTCATCAGTGGTCGGCCCGACGGAATACCCCCTACCCGGGGTACCCTCCCATCAACCGACGTCCCCCCCTCGGGGAGGGCGTCGGTCTTTCCTCACGCGGTCGGCCTCTCGGCGGGTGACGGACTAATCCCCGGTCACGTCATCCGCGGCCTCGGCTAGGGCGGCATTGCACGCAGGTAATCCCGCCTGCGCCGCCCCATTGACTTCCTACACCAGGTCGGTCAGACATGTTGGCATAGGGTAACAATTCTTCTTCTTCTTCCATTCATCCATTCATAGTCCTGCAGATAGTGCTATAATTGGATCGCTTGACGTACGCGAGAGGAGCGCTGGTACGGCCGCGATCCGCCGCCGTCGACTTGAGCGGCGTAGGTGCGAGTACCCCTTAGCTGAGAACGCGGGTGACTGGTCCTTGGCATTGTCCATCACCCTTAGAGGCTGACTGTGTGATAACCCGGTCGCGCCGTCGGAGAGGGCGGTACCCAAAAGGGTATCTCTCCCGGCTGGCCACGGACGTGGGTTATAGGGTCGCCGGCCGCCTCTACGTCACTCTGGAACGCCAGAGTATTTCCCTCCTGTGTAGGAGGCTCAGGTCCAGCAGTGATGATATTAGCTCCGGCGAAATTAATACTTTAATCTATACCAATAAATAAAATTGGAGTGTCTGTTTGTAATGTCAAAATAATAGGCTTTTTTAATGCTTACACGGTTATTTGCACGACACCTATGCCTAATATACAGATTAAAAAATTTTTATCTGTCTGTCTGTCTGTTTGTTCCGGGTAATCTTCAAAACGGCTGGACCGATTTTAAAAATTCTTTCACCAATGGAAAGCTATAACATCAGGGCGTAAACTAGGCTATATTTTATCCCGGTATTCCCACGGGAACGGGAACTACGCGGGTAAAACGACTAAAACCGAAGCGAAGCGAGGGCGGGTTGCTAGTTTAAAATAAGATTTTTCACGCAAAACATCATTGTATTATTACTCTATTATCAGTCGAATTTAATAAAATATTGCCTTATATAGCCAATATTTTATTAAAATTAAAATTGCTTTTAGAATTTTACGTTGGCAAAATAATATTACCAGCCTAAAATTTAATTAATTATTATAGTAGGAATAAATTACTAAACTAATAATGTTTCTTTTACCTATAATCTTAATTGAAATATGATAAGCCTAATATTAAAAGGTAGATCAAACTCCATCATATCATCGCGTGTGGGCGACGCCCCGGCGGCATTGTTTTTGGTTGCTGCCGCGGCGTCGACTGGGAATGGTGTTGGAACGGGTAACCCGCCGGGTTTTTTTTTTTGGGGTGGGATGCGGTCGCTGCATTCCTCGTACCACTCCGTCCGGGGTGACAGAGGGGCGTAAGCACGCACACCCGCAACCCACCCGAACACCACGTCGCCTTCGTCGTTGGGCCGACCACCGGAGCAGGGTTACTCGTCATCAGTGGTCGGCCTGACGGAACACCCCCTAGTGGGGTACCTTCCCATCGACCGAGATCCTCCCCCCTCAGGGAGGACGTCGGTCTTTCCTCACGCGGTCGGCCTCTCGGGGGTGACGTGAATTCCCCGAACCCGCCGGGCTGGCCATTTACGTAAAAGATTCAATACCACTCGCAGCCGTGGAGAATACGATGGATTATAGGGTCGTGCGAAGACGTGTGTCCGCACCATAGCCTGCCAAAAAAAAAAAAACATAGATCAATTTACAAATTAAAATAATAACTTGAAACGACTGAGTGCTCTAAAAGTTTATTTAATATTTCACACGTAAATCTAAAACATTTCAGAGCTGAATTTTAAAATGAAATTTCGCCTAACGTCCACAAAATAAAACACGAGTTAAAAGTTGCTAAACCGCTATTTTTTTTTTTAAACAGAAAAAACTGCTTATCATACTTAAATATGATCGTTTAAAACGAAACGTTAGCGGAGGACATTTTTTCGCGAGATTTCGTTTTTTTTTTATAAACTTTTGTACACGGTTTCAATTCAGCAGACGTGACGCATGTATAATTCGAACTCATTTCAGTACGCCGCCATTTTTTCTCACTTGTTGTTCAACAATCAAGAGGCAGAAGTTGCGATGCCTTTGCTTCACTGTTTTCTTTTTCTTTTTTTTTTAAGTTCGTTAAAGTGAAGGCTCAGGCAATCAACTACGCAGCCTCGTCCTCAGGCCTCGTCCGTTGATTGTTGAGTCTTTGAAAGTTTTTTCCCTGTTTTGTTTGTGGAGTTTTATCAAAAGGTAAGTATTACCTGGTTTGTCTCTGGTGTATATTTTTTTCTACTAAGGATTGTAATTAGAGGTTTTCTTTTGTGGCTATAGTTTGTATTAAAAAGTAAATATTGTACAAAGCTGTTCATTATTAAACTAAGTGCGCTTTACAATCTAGTACGAGGAAAATAGCTTTTAATAATAATGATACTGGTAAGAGAGCATTTTATAAGAGACTAGTTATGTCCACTGCTTTGCTTGCATTGATTACATAGGTAATTATTATAAGATTTATTGATATTTCTATCCTAGATGACATGTTGAAGTGAAACTTTTTACGGATAGGGTAATTTTTTTACGGATGAAACGCAATTTAGTGACACGAATATGTGGGACGTTTTTATTCAAGAAGAGGGAGAGAGCGATTGAGATCGATTGAGAGAGAGTGAGAAAGGGCGAACATTGTACCAAACATATAGCCATGGAGCGAGAATAGGGAGCAAGCGAGTGAGAAAGATCGAGAACGAGAGAGTGAGAGAGTATGATCTTCACTTTTTTAATTTTTATTATTTTTTTACTATTTTTATTTAATACTAGCAACCCGGCCTCGGTTCGCTTCGGTTTCAGTCACCTTACTCGCGTAGTTCCCGTTCCCGTAGGAATACCGGGATAAAATATAGCCTATATTACTCCCTGGTATTATAGGTTGCCATTGGTGAAAGAATTTTTGAAATCGGTTCGGTGGTTTAAGCGTGAAAGCGTAACAAACAAACAAACAAACAAACTTACTTTCGCATGTATTATATTAGTAAGGATTGACAAAAAACATGTGGCACAAAAGAAGTTTCACTTCTAACATGAGTACTTTGTATGCATGCAATTTTTTTTTAAGTTCCTCTAGTAAGTTCCTCCCTTAGAATAATAACGTATAGAAGGTAAGTTCGCGCACAAAAAGTGAAGCATTTCAATTGGAGCCTAATGGAGCTTACGCCGGAACCGTTCCGTAATGTACAAGGTCACTGTACTGCAGGTACGTACGCAACTTTTAAAAAATAAATGAGTAATTATGAGGGTTTGTGCATTCAAATGGTGTCACAACGCAATTGAAAAACATAAAAAGGTTTTTAACATTACTTTTAAAAGTATTTCGACGATTTATGTTAATAAAAGTAAAATTTGATTTCATAATTTGTATAGTGGTGTGCGTGTGTACGTGTGTACGTCTGCGCGCCATTAGTATTTTTAGATTCAAATTTTGAAAGTTTGAAGTATTGACACTATCCTTCTATACGTTATTATTCTAAGAGTAATACATAGATAAAAAAAAATCTACAGCACTCACGGCCTTTTTTACATTATATCAGTACCACACGTTTCATTTAATGGAGTCTAATCTTAAAACCCGCTTTTATTATTTTTATTTCATGCAATATGTGAACACTTTTCACATAGATTCCATTCGGTCGGTCGCCATTTTTTCCAGAGAATTTCCCGCCTTGACAAATGTGAAGTATTACTACTGCACAGTGTTACGACATGTCGAAATTTGTGGACAAAATAATTTTGCCCTTATTTATATTGCTATTAGTTATTCCGATGGTCGCAGGATCATGGTCATGCTCTGGTATGTTACTGTGGCTGTTAAGTCTTAGGTTCGAATCATAGGTGCGTCAGTCAAAAGTACTGTTCATGTTTTTGTGCTCTTTGTGGATTGTTTGTAGATTTAATATGGAATATACTAGTGGTCGGGATACGCTACTGATAGCTTTCTGTCCGTAGCCGTAAATGGGAGGGCCCGGCATTATACTCTCACAAAAATCAACGTTTGAGTAATAAAAATTAGTTCGGTGAGAGAGAGAACCGAAGGCCGAAAAGTTAACATATGGTTGGCAGTATCTGCATGTATTTCTGGTATTGTAGCGGTACAGTAGAAATTCGATTAACCGGACTAGTTGTTGTCATTAGGTATTCCGATAATGGAAAATCCGGATTATTGAATGTATGAAAAATTTCCTGTATGTACTTGGTAATTTAAAGATAAATAAAGATAAAACTATTTCATTGACATTTAACTTAAATTTAGATATTACAGTAAGTCAAATGAAATATAAAGGTTTTATAAGAAAATTAAAATAATAGCATAATAATAATAATTTGCATTTGGTGATCATGAAATAAAAGAATAAATTTAGAATAAGTTTGGTTAAAAACATTTGGTAATTGTTATTTAACGTAAGCCACTTTTTATTATTATAGTTAGTAATTGTTACTCCGCCGTGACGTGAGTATCACGTATACATATAAAAAAATGTTAAAGCGCAAGAGAGTGGTGTAATTGCTTAAATACATACAATAAGTGATATTAAGAAGAATACAGATTCAATTTTATTGTACATCTGCAAATTGGATAATGAACACAGGAGTAAACATCGGAAAATGATGAAGAAACAAAAAATGAACTTTTAGAAGACGCTTTACATTGCTGGTCTGCAACCTAAGGCAATAAAAAGATCTGTGGAGCAGCCACCAGTTTGAAATTTTGAACTATACTCCCTTAACGTCAGTAGACTCAATGTATTGTGTGGTAAAATATTTGCTTGTTTACACCAGTATCTACATTTACCCGTACTCTTTTTTTCATATATTGGTTTGGCCTGGTCATGCAGAGTAATATAACCCGTTACTATTATTTTCCTACTCACGGACATCCTGTAACATGTAAATTGGGAAGGAAATTTTAAAATTATTATGTCATTATATTAACACAAGTTGTAACGGTGGTATAGTAAGTCAACAAGGACCTTTGCAGCATAAATCATTATTTATCTTGGCATATCCATTAAAACACCCTCTTGCTGGGTTCGAGCCTTCTCCGTAATAGAAGAGAAATTGATCTATTATATCACACTGGTTAAAGGGGAAGGCTATATTTTGAAGTTTTCATTTATTGTACAAACGATGAATTGTATACTTACTCCGTCACTACACGGAACAGCGCTTGCAGCAGAAGATTATAATTGGTTTAAGAAGAAGAAGAAAGTAGCAGCAGTGGTTCAAAATAACGGCGACGAATGGTACTGTATAAAAAAAAATGTCGACATCTCATTTTATATAGTAAATTTTGACTCTTTTTTTGATGTATACCACACAGTGCGACTTATAACGACAATTTACCTGTATACGATATAAATCCTTGCGTGCACATTTAGTTGATTTAATACAGCGCCATCTATTGTGTCGAGCGTACATATTGCGTGACGAATGATCGACGCACATTTGCATGCTCATCATATCTGATGCGACGCTGTTTATGGAACACATTTACAACGAACTGTAACAATATATGTAAAAATTTACAATAAAAATAAAATATTAAATTCACACGGTAGAAGTGAAGCTTTTGTATTACAGGGAAAGGTTATTATTAAGGTAAAACTTCTACTTTTTTTCGGACGAAAGTAACAGATTTCGGATGGAAGTGACGTACATTAAAGTATGTATTATTATTAGTTCCATTACGGTATTAGTCTAACTATAGCGTGAGTATATGGGTATTAATATATAATTAATGTTTAATCCAAAGGTGGGCATTAACTCGTTAATCCGTTAATCGTTAATCCGTAATCCGATAACCAGATTGTTAACTTCGTTGGAAGTTAACAATCTGGTTAACGGATTAACTTTTAAGTTAACTTCAAAAAAAGTTAACGCTCTTATTAACTTCCGTTAAATTTAACTTCCGTTAACTTTAGTCTGTTACTAATGTAACAGACTAAAGTTACCTGTTATAACAGTCCTTTGTGGACATGCTGTTATTTGTTTGTTTGAATTACGCGCCATTTTTTTTTTGTGGGAGGGCTGCGGTCGGCGCGCCTCCGCACCACTTCGTCCGAGGCGACAGAGGGGTTTAAGCATGCAACTCCCGCAACCCACCCGAAAACCACGTCGCCTTCGTCGTTGGGCCGACCACCGGAGCAAGGTTACTTGACATCAGTGGTCGCCCGACGGAATACCCCCTATTGGGGTACCCTCCCATCGACCGAGGTCCCCCCTCGGGGAGGACGTCGGTCTTTCCTCACGCAGTCGGCCTCTCGGTGGGTGACGGACTAATCCCCGAACACGTCACCCGCGGCCTCGGCTAGGGCGGTATGAGGCGCAGGTAGTTGCGCCTACGCCGCCCCAGTCACCGGCGGCGGATCTCCTCATCGAGGCTGGAATTACGCGCCATACCATGTTCATAAGTTCTACGACGCCTGCGTCGCCCAAATCGCCGGCGGCAAATCGTTTCGTAGAGGAGATCCTTGCGCGCACCATCCGCCCTGTCTGTCAATGACATAACCGAAGGTGGCGACCGCGTCCCAGTTTCTGAAGCCGTCGAGCATCGCTCTAGCGATAGTCGGTAGCTTAAAGTCGGCACCGATGATCGTGACGAGTTCAAGGCGCTGCTCTGTCCACGTGAGTTATGACTCATACACACACACATACAGTAATGCCGTGTCCTCGTCGCAATCGTAATGGTGACAGGATGGTGTGTTATCCCTCCTCACGACCGTGTGCAAGTACTTGGCAAAGCTACCGTGCCCCGTCAATTCCTGCACCAGTCGGAAGGAAAGCACCATGTGCCGCCGGCCCAATCACTTTATCAGCACCAGCTGGTAAGCCTCGATGTTCGGAACACCGTACCCGGGCCTCTCCAACAGGATATCCCAACGCACAATAACGTCACGACGGGTGCCGTCCCGCCAGGCGACCATCTAATTAAACGAGACTAAGCCGCTTCCCGCCTCACGAAAAAGGAAACTGACCCCGAGCCTTCTTCAATTGCTGCGAATGCTTCTATTGTAAATGATGATAGTAGAAGTGGTATGTTCTCACCTCCAACTGGTTATTACGTCAAAATGCGACGTAAAGTATTGGTCATGCAGACAAAACATCTACATATATCAAAACATCGTATAAAATAACATCGATATGTTGATGTTTACAATAGTGAATATCGACGGCAAGCATCGATGTTTTTTATTGAAACATTGATGTTTCAGAAACATCAATGTATCGTTTGCATCCAAGCGGAACATGACAATGAGTCATACTTTTTCGAGCGTGCTGCTGGCCTTCATAGATTTGTAAGACATTATTATGTCTAATTATATATTTTGTTAAATTACAACACGGTGTTATAGACAGCCATAACTTTTTGTCTAGCGAAGAATTATGACAAGTCTGTGGGATATGGCATTCAATCCTAGAAACATATATGTTTACTTCTGCAGTAATTCAACATACTTTTTTTGTTCTTTTTCTACCTGATAATATATTTGGGTTTTATTAGTTCCTTTTTTTTTTGTAGGGTGTGGGTCGCGGTCGGCGCGCTCCTCGCACCACTCCGTCCGGGGCGACAGAGGGGTGTAAGCACGCACACCCGCAACCCACCCGACCTGCACGTCGCCTTCGTCGTTGGGCCGACCACCGGAGCAGGGTTACTTGTCATCAGTGGTCGGCCCGAAGGAATCCCCCTACTTGGGGTATCCTCCCATCGACCGACGTCCCCCCCTCGGGGAGGACATCGGTCTTTCCTCACGTGGTCGGCCTCTCAGCGGGTGATGGACTAATTCCCCGATCACGTCACCCACGGCCTCGGCTAGGGCGGCATGAGGCGCAAGTACTCGCGCCTGCGCCGCCCCAGTCACCGGCGGCTAGTGTTGCCCAAATGCAAGACCAAGACGAGACTTAGACCAGTCTTGGTCTTGCAACATCACACCCGGTCTCGTCTTGGTCTTGGTCTTGCGCACCCGAGTCTTGGTCTTGGTCTTGGTATTGCAGCAAGAGTCTCGCAAAGTCTTGCAAGTCTTGCAGTTGGAATAACGTAACAGTCATTTATCATGGCAATGAAAAATCCAACTAAATTAATCAAATAGTATCCTATCCTATCTATCCATCTGCTAGCCTATAGTTCACTATTGAATACAATACTTACCACTGGCGAAAATTACTCTTCTATTTCCCTGGTGTTCTATTAGACAGCGTTACTACTCTTATGACAGGACTTTCGACCCTATTTTCTTAAGACGTCACCACACGAGGCAGTTGATACAATAAATTTTATGTCATTTTATAATACATCGAAACTATATCTACTTACGTCGCTGCCGCAAGGCAAATGTCGTCGAAAGTCGAGTGCTCTCGGTAATGTTCGGTTCGTCCGTGCGGCGCTCGAGCAGACTCATTTTTCGGTATATTTCTATGAACTATCTTCTGTCTCACGCGCCAGGCGTTTTAACTCATAACTAATACAAGTTGTATTAGCAGTCCCCGTGCGCTCGCCTCAGCGCACGAGATTTTTTTTACAGGGAAAATAAGTTTTATTAGTTTAGTAAAGCGTTTAAATTGTTTCGTCATAATTTGAAACTATATTTGTTATATGTTTTTGTATGTTTAAAGAATAAATATTAATATAATAATTTAAAATATAATAATGAACTAACATTGTAATTATTAAATCTTTTGAATTGGTGGTTCAGTGCACGAGCGCACTTAAGGTACAGCCGCCACTGTTCCTTACACCATTGCCCGCTCCGATTTGATACGACATCCACGGGTAAGAGAGTGGTGAATTATATTCGTACTCTGTCCCTACATGGACATTTATGTAGATTAATTGTAGGCATATTTCTACGTCTAACAGTGAACGTCGTTGGGCTAATGAATAAACGGATATATAAATATGTATAATGGGCAAGAGCACTCTCGTGATTACGGTATTTTTGTCCTTAAGCCTTTCCGAAGAGTAATTCTGAAAAGCCAACACCAACATTGGGAATCGATTGGCCAATAGATGGATATCTCAAGACTGATTTGACATGCCGTGTAGTGACGGAGTAAGAATATAATTCATCACCCCCCATTTTACCCGCGACTGCGAACTCACGACTAAGGGCTATAATATATAACATCGGTGCAAGAGAAGGAAAACTTGACATGTATGACCTGTAACAACACGGCCGATCACCGTGGCAATTCCCCTCCGGCCACGGCCGATTTCCCTCCTGTTATGTAGAAGACACGAGCTCAACCGTATATAAGCTGAAATGGTGATTTGAATTAAATGCAAGACCGCGAGACTCTTGCAGGCCTAGTCTTGGTCTTGCTCAAGTCTTGCAGGGCCAGTCTTGGTCTTGGTCTTGCAAAAATTAAGTGGTCTTGGTCTTGGTCTCGGTCTCGCATTTCTCGCAAGACCAAGACCAAGACCGCAAGACCAAGACTATTTTGGGCAACACTACCGGCGGCGGATCGCCTCGTCGAGGTTGCGCTCCTCGCGCTGGCGATCCGCCGCCTCCTTCTGCGAGATCACTGCCTCGCAGAAGGCTGTGACCGCGTTCCAATTCCTGACGCTGTCGACCATCGCCCTAGCGATAGTCGGCAGCGTCAGGTCGGCACCGATGATTGCGACGAGTTCACCGCGCTGCTTATTAATTCCTTAAGCTCTTGATTTTATTTAACCCATATCTTCCCAAGGTATTAAATTTACAGAAAATTATTTTTTTTTTATACATACTTATTAAATGGCTGCTAAATAACAATAATGTTTTAGTCATATTATATTTTTTTGTATACTGGCTGAAATTCAGGACCGCACCTTAAATGGGGCGCTGGGAGAATATGCCTACAGGTTTTCTATGGGGATATATAATATACACAATTGCTTCAATATGTTTTTATTATGAAATAAATTTACATTTAGTATCTATTTAGAATTATTAGAATTAGAATTAAAAGAAAAATGTATCTTATCAATGTAATTGAGAGAAAAAATGGGACATTATTTCATTGTATGAAAAACTTGAGAGCAATGTTGGTGCAAACCAACCCCACATTTGCTGCATTTGAATTTCGTGTTCTTATGACACTGACGGCATCGAATTTGCGTTGCGTTCCTCACTATATAATGTCCTTTTTCATCCAGTCGTATAACATCAGGCATTTTTTTCTTTATAGTCATAGGTGCCTTTACAGTACTATTACGTTTTGAAAGAGAGGATGATGCTTTGCCTAGTATCAAATACGTCTGTACTATATATCTGGTAAAAGATAGAAAGTCATAAGCATCTTTAGCTTGACTTGCCGGCGAGAGTCGATATAACTGATAGGCATTGTTAGCGCACACATTTATGGGGAACATCATCATCTGCCAATACCATCTCTTCAGTCTTATGGCAATCCTATATTTACCGACATTTTGGTCAAGTCTATCGACTCCACCCATATACTTATTGTATAGTTGGTAACAATATGGCTGATCGACATCTACTCGTTTATTATTGCACCATCTCTTTACTTTACCAATAGGATGAACGTCACTTTCTGTCGAGGCTATGGTGACGATGTTGTTGTCGTTGTAGCGCACTAAAGTGGTATTGGATGATAAATCCGTGAGTTGATGGTACGAGCCCCTTGCAGTCCTTTTCATAGTCTTTATGTCTTTCAGTGGCGCAGCTTCCGTTCTATTGGCTCGTAGAGTACCCGTGACATCGTGACCCATTTGACTGACCGTCTAATAGACGTAAAGATGTAAAGAAGTTGTCAATATAGAAACTGTAGTGAGTATCACCGGGCAGTTTTGAAATCAAATTCGTAACTACAGAGCCTCCCACTCCTAAATTTGGGTTTGTATTACCCGTCTTAGCGCCTTGATATGGTTCACAATAAATGAGATAGTCCAATCGTGTACATAGTGACCAAATTTTGTACCCAAATCTAATGGGCTTGCCATGTATATGCTGTTTAGTGCCATGTTTCCCGAAATAAGGCACCATAGACTCATCAATTGACAGATGTTTGTCACCAGGATAAAATTTCAGCCACTTCGCATTTATCAAATCCCACAGAGGTCTTACCTTACTAAATTTGTCATCAGCAGGAAGTTGGCTGTTATCGCAAGCATGAAAAAAATGTAACAACTCTTCAAACCGATTACGGCTCATACATGAAGATACTCCTGGATGATGAGTATCGATACTTTGATCCCAGTATAGTCTGTACCGGGATACACTATTATATCCGGACAAAAGTAAAATACCTACGAAATTCTTCACTTCTTCAATAGTTACTCGGAAATTGGTATGTCCTTTCGTGATAGCATTTTTCTCAGTACTGGAGCGCAGTAGTTCGTAAACCTCATCATCGAAAAACATCTCAAAAAATTCTAAAGGATTATCTTTATCTAAAACAAACTCTGATGATAATGACTCCTTCTCAGGCTTTGCAGATATATCTTTTTGTTTCCATTTCCTCTTCGTAACTATTTTGGCTTTCTTTGCACGTGGTTCCTCTGAATAAGACGTAGATGGCTGCGGGTCTTGCTCGTTTTCATTTATAAACGGAATTCCATCCACAGTCTCCATAACTCCTTCAGATGACGGCACCTGACATCTTACCTCAGCTTCTGCTAGTAGTTGTCTTCGTGCAAGATTGCCAATATCTCCTGTGTCTTCACTTCCGCTGTCTTCATCGCTCAAATCATCATTGTCAGGTGGCGTGATGAATATATCTGCAGAAACGATATGGTCATCTTCTTCCAAGGCTGTTATAATGTCGTGAATACTTAACCTGTAATAAAACAATAATAATATGTAAATAAATGTCAATACTAAAACTGCAAATATCAAAATAACGAAGCTGGAACAGGAGATACCGTACCACTACTTACGGTGCCTCCTGTTCCCAGCGCACCTCAAAAGGGGCGTTCAGTAAAACATTGAATTTTCACATAAATCAACAAAGGTTGTTTTTTTTTACTGTACTACATAATAGACTAATACATAACGTTGCAAAAACATAACATTGTATAAATTATAACTCAATAATATAAAAGTACTACTTACGTTTTCCGAGAAGTCATGATCGTCGAATTTCACAAAACTTGAACAATTCTTATAAATACACTATCGCATGTAATCTCTCTCCGCTACTATAAATGTTAAGAACAGTATGTTAGCTTAAGAAAAAAAATATAACTTCTACCCTCACTTACGAAATATTAGAATTGAGCGTTAAAATGTTAGTGCACCTTAAATGGAGCGTTGGGATAATATGGGTTAATTCGAGTATCCCTTTTCCGTGTGGTGGCGGAGTAAGAATACAATTCACCACTCCCTATCTTACCCGTGGATGTCGTAAAAGACGACTAAGGGATATAATACACATATAACATCTATGCAAGACAAGGAAAACTTGATATAAAACCGTATGCCGAACTGTTTGACCAGCATGGTATAGTAAGGTAAATTTCCCTATTATTGTGGAGGAGGCTCGAGCCCAACAGTGGGACCTATATGAGCTGATGATGATGATGATCCCTTTTGATATCCCTTTTTGATATCCCTTTTTGATACTTCCACTGGCATGGCAATAAGGTTTACACTAGGGGTGCAACTTCGCTGAATGCCTTGCCCTATCTATTGCTGATATTGATTTTAGTTTGAAGGGAAAAGAAAGGTCATTTCAGCCCTGTTAATGGGGACGCGGTTAGCCTGTGTCCTATTTTTAATTTTACTAAAAGTCACTTTCGTCCTAACACGCTTCCGTTACAAAGCATTCAATTATGCGCCTAAAGTTCTTTTCAAGGGTTCCGTACCCAAAGGCTAAAACACGGGACCCTATTACTAAGACTCCATTGTCTGTCCGTCCGTCTGTCTGTCACCAGGCTGTATCTCAAGAACTGCGATAACTAGACAGTTGAAATTTTTACAAATTATATATTTCTGTTGCCGCTATAACAACAAATACTAAAAACAAAATAAAATAAACATTTAAGTGAGGCTCCCATACAACAAACGTGATTTTTTTGCCCTTTTTTGTAGATAATGGTGCGCGACTCATAGTCGCACTTGACCAGTTTTTTAAATTATAAACATCCAAATTTAGACGTCCATTTTTGAAATCAATTCCATCCATCCATCAGCCTACAGACATCCAATGCTGGACATAGGCCTTCCCACGAGAATGCCACTCGGAATGGTCCTGCGCCACTTGCATCCAACGGTTCCCTGCGAAGTCAATTAAATAGAGAAAATTCAATAACGTTTATTAAATATATTATGTACTTGAACCTTTCAATGACAAAACCAATGAATTGTAAATAAATACGTTAGGTAATTTATTTAATAAATAACCTTCTCGATTGAAAAATAGTTCAATAGTTTATCATTTTAAACTATTACTAGATAACAAATAGAATAGTAAAATAGCATACAAAGTTCGTTACACCAATGATGTATGTTTTTCGATTATTTAAAAAATTTGATTTGAACTTTCAACAAGTTAGTAATGGCGAACATTTTTCAGTCTGATATGTCCCCTACTATTAAAGCAATCGTTAAGTTATAATTTTTTTGGGAAGAAGTTATATTTAACTACCTACTTCGTCTTCTTCTCTTTTTATACGCCCCACTGCCTGGCTTGGTCTTTTTCTACATTGGGAGGAGAATTAATTTTCGAAAATTTTCCGTGTGGTGATGGAGTAGGAGTCGCTCCCTTCCCTCTAATATGGTTGAGGAGAGTGATGGCTGCTCTAGTAGTTAACTCGTAATCGGGTGCTGCTTGTGGGATCTGGTCCAGCCATATTTTCTTTCTTTCTTTATGCTTTAATTATTTTTTTGTCTTGTACTAAATCTTGAAAATTTATATATATATATATACAATTTCGAACATATGTTGTACGAAGCATAATATTATGTATATTTAAAGGATTAAGAAAAAAATGACTGCCCGCTTAGTTTCTTGCCGGATCTTCTCAGTTTGTGGCCGCGTTCCGATCCGGTGGTAGATTGTTGTATTGTGTTCAAACGTGTAATTTGACAATATGTAAGTGCCCTTAAGGGGCCTATGCAGAATAAATGATTTGATTTGATTTGAGTAAGAATACAATTCAACACCTCTTCTCTTACCCGTGGATGTCGTAAAAGACGACTAAGGGATATAATATGCGTATGACATGCAAGAGAAGAAAAACCCTATAACTTGATCATCATCATCATCGCAGCGCATATACGTCCCACTGTTGGGCTCGGGCCTCTTCCACAATGGGAGGGAATTTGTCTATACCATGCTGGTCAGACATGTTGGTGTAGGGTTTGATTTCGAGTTTTCCATCTCTTGCACAGATGTTATGTGCATATTGTATCCCATAGTCGTCTTATACGACATCTACAGGCAAGATAGGGAGTGGTGAATTGTATTCTTACTTCGTCACCACACGGAAACCCCTATAGGTTAGCTCGGTTTAAAAAGATTAAAATAAAAATTTATAATTACAAACTTCACATTTCAATAAACATATTTTTTTTTATTGCAAGCAGGGGCAAACGAGCAAACAGTACATCTGATGGTAAGTGTTCCTGCCGCTCATGGATCTTTACAAGGCCGCTGCCTACCGCGAAGAAGGTGAAGGGAGTGTAAATTCGTGCATTGAGGCTCGGTGATACCAAGAGCACCACCGAAACCCTCCACACGCAAACACCCTCAGAAAGTTGGGCTTCCTTCTCTCTCTCGCTCACCGAACGAAGCGCAGTAACAAATTGCTACTACTCAGACGTCGATTTTCTGCTCAGTGTGGTACTACCCCGGACGGACCGACCCGCAGCTGTAGACAGGTAACTGCCGACAGTGTGCTCCCACCACTATTGTTTATTTGGTTTCTAAAGACTGATATAGGACAATTATTTTTTACCTTTTAAAGGTTGTGCCTGAAACTATAAGAATTTATTGATTCAGTTTTTTAAATTTTAATTTAATCCAGCACCTCATATTTTTGTTTATAATTCGTTACCATCATCATACTTTCAGCTCATATACGTTCCATTGTTGGACTCGATCCTCCTTCACTATAGGAGGGAAGTTGACTATACCATGCTGGTCAGACAGGTTAGTATAGGGTTTTATTCCGAGCTTTCCATCTCTTGCATAGATGTTATATGCGTATTATATCTCTTAGTCGTCTTTTACGACATTTACGGCCAAGATAGGGAGTGGTGAATTGTATTCTTATTCCGTCATCACGCGGCAATCCACCAGATTACCGATAAAATGATATATCAAAAATTATTCGCCATTGTGTAAAATATATTATATCAATAAGAAAATATTATTCGATTATTTGAACACTCGAAATGATAAAAGTCAGGGATATTTTAAAATTTAATATAGCCCCTATTGTATTCTTACTCCGTGTGACGGAGTAAGAATACAATTCACCTCCCATTTTCTTGCCCGTGGGTTTTTTTTTTTTTGGTGTATTTAGCTGTTGGTCGCAGATGACTTTGACAGCTTAACGCGGGCAATGGGCGAGCGGAAGGCTCTCAACCCGGATTTGCCCGTGGGTGTCGTAAAAGACGACCAAAATACAATATGTTAATAACATGTTTGGTAATAGGTTAATTTATTTTCTATTGTGGTCAAATCAAATCAAATCATTTATTCTGCATAAGCTCCTCAAGGGCACTTACATATTGTCAAATTTACACATCATTTGAACACAATACAATAATCTACCACCGGATCGGCACGCGGCCTCAAGCTGAGAAGATCCGGCAAGAAACTCAGCGGGCTGTCACTTTTTTAATCTTTTAAATATGTATAATTTCATACTTCGTACAACATATGGTATTAGCTCCAGTGTGATGCCTTTCGAAATTCTATACGAGTACATGTATAAATTTTCAAATATTAATACAAAACAAAAAGAAAACAATGAAAAGAAAGAAAATATGGCTGGACCAGATCCCACAAGCCGCACCCGATCACGTGTTAACTACTAGAGCAGCCATCACTCCCTTCAACCACATTAGACGGAAGGGAGCGACTAGGGATGTGAAAAAATAATCGATTTAAAAAAAAATCGATTATTAATAGATTATTTTTTGTAATAATCGATTATCAAAATAATAAAAATCGATTATTAATAGATTTTTTACTATTCGAAATTAATCGATTATTCATGGCCAGATTTCCTAAAAAAAAAGGTCATCACGCTTGTTTCATAGTATATTAGAAAAAAAAGCTCACATTTCCTAAAAAAGGTCATCATAATCCTGTTGGGAGAAAAATCGATTATTTATTTTAAAATAATTGATTGTTTTATAATCGATTTATTTTAAACAACAAATAATCGATTATTTTCCTTCCAGGTCACATCCCTAGGAGCGACCCGCCCCACATAGCTACCGCAAGCAGAACCTTAGTGAGCATGACCAAACCATAATGGTGGAGGCTCGAGTTGCTGACAGCCAGCTAGCAAGATATGAGCCGAGTTGAATTTTTTCCAAGAATTTTGCTTGTTATGTGTTATTTTTGTCTTTTATTCGTTCTTTTTCTATTTCATTTGAGTCGGTTCTATTGCCACTCTAAACAATAGTGTCAGTAGCTTTTCTTCTCTCGTATTGATGTGCATCCCTTAGTAGTCTTTTACGACACCTAAGCAAGAGCAAGCTCATCATCTTAATCATCATCTCAGCCCATATGCGTCCTACTATCGGGCTGGGACGGGAAATTGACCTGTTATACCACGCTCGTCAGACGTGTTGGCATAGGGTTTTGTTACGAGTTTTTTTTTGTCTTGTATTATCTATCCATACTAATATTTGTAGGGGTTTGTTTGTTCGACCGCGCTATTCTCAGAAATTACTGGTTCGATTTGCAAAATTCTTCCAGTATTAGATAGGTCTTTTATCAAGGAAGTATATAGGTTATATATAATCACGCTAATACCAATAGGATTGGAGCACCATTGAAAAATGTGTCAAAATCGGGGGCTTTTCCTTTTGAGGGTATTATTTAAAAATGTTTGTATTATTATTTTTTCTTTTGAGAGAATTATTTAAAAATATTTTCACCTTCTACGTAAAAGTCGTGGGTTAAAGTTAGCATTAGCCCAAAGTATGTATACCACGCGAACGAAGTCGCGAGCAGAAGCTAGTGTATAATATGCATATTATATCCCTTAGTCGTATTTACAAATCCCACGGGGGCAAAGTAAAGGGTGGTTAATTGTATTCTTACTACACGGATAAACGACAAAAACCTTCCTTAAATTTGAGACGCTAAATTTGTATAAATATTTCTAAATAAATGTCGAAAATAATAATCTCGTTAGATCGCATAGTCGCCATTGCTCAAAGGTCGTTATATCAATAAAAAGATATCATCCGATTACGTTGTAATAAATCGATTTGAAAAGTTAAGAGGGGAGAAAATTTCACAATGTGATAAACTGTTACCCCTACTATTGTATACAAACTATAAGCGCTTAATTTCGCGTGATGACGGAGTAAGAATACAATACATCACCCCTATATTAGGGATGTAACTTGGAGGGGGAAAAATCGATTAATGAATAATCGACTTTTTTCTTTAAATTAAATCGATATGCAAATAATCGATTATTTTATAACCGATTTTATTTAGAAAATCTTGCAGTGATTTTGTTTTCTATATAATAAAAAATTTAAATTTAAACAAAAAAGTAAGTACTAAAATAATCGATTAATTTTAATATAAAAAAAAATCGATTCCTTTTAAATCTATTTCTATTATTTAGATAATCGATTATTACAAAAAAAAAAATCGATTAATAATCAATTAATATAAAAATATATAGTTTTTCACGTCCCTACCCTATATTGTCAGTGGGTGTACTATAAGACGACTCGGTGCTGGTAACTGATACTGCCAACTGCGGAGCTTCACTAGGCCGCTAGAGATGCAAATATCGAAACTAAGAACATCGATGTTTCAAAATAAACATCGCTATACAAAAAAATATCATCCTAAAAACGTTGATGTATCAAAACATGTTTTTTAGATATCTATATTGATTAACACGCTTTTATTAGCTTCACCTGTATGTTTGTTTGTAACGTCCACCTTTGAGCTCGATTTTGCCCTACTTTTAGCGATCAGATTTTCTTTAAACTTTGCACATCTATCAAAGACCGATGACAATGCAATAATCCGTTACTTTTTTGCGGTGGGTTACGGTTGCCGCATTCCTAACCTATTCTGTCCGGGGCGAAAGAGGGTTGGGCTGACCACCGGAGCAGGTGACTTGACGTCAGTGGTCGGATGCAATAATCCAATTAAAAAAAAATCGATTATCCTAATTAGATTCGCCAGGATTCATCAACTTCTTTCCGCATCCTTTGCAACGCTGCTCGACAGCGTCAGGGGAGATGCTCGACAGCGTCAGGAACTGGGACGCGGTCGCCGCCTTCTGTGAAGCCGTCATCTTACGGAAGGAGGCGGCGGATCGTGTGCGTGAGGAGCCCCTCTTCGGTGACACGTTCCGCCGCCGGCGACTGGGGCGGCGCAGGCGCGAGTACTTGTGCCTGATGTCACCCTAGCCGAGGCTGCGGGACCGGACCGGGAATTTTAGTCCGTCACCCGCAGAGAGGCTGACCGCGCGATGGCGACCGACGGACAGGGACGTTGAGAGGTGAGGGTACCCGAAAGGGTATTCCGTCGGGCCGACCATTGACGACAAGTCACCCTGCTCTGGTGGTCGGCCCAACGATGAAGGCGACAAGGATACGGGTGGGTTATGGCCCACGCGCCGTCCTTTCGCCGCCCCGTTAGAATGGACCGCGTGCGCGCTTACCATAGGCCACCCATAAAAAAAAATCCTTTGCAACGCGTAGAGACTTTCCTATGGTAATAATTGCGTCTTGAGCCGTATACACCGACAAATCTAATATGCATACTAATTACATTCTGGTGGCTATTCACTGAAAAGTGAAAAATATAGTTTAAAAAAACTAAAAAACACGCCTTCATCCAGGAATCCAGCCTATCAAACTAAAAAGTGCTTTGTGCCGCATTTCCGTAAGTCGAGCCCACGCTTTTTTCACAATAATATAAATATATTTCGTTCGTTATTATTTTCTGTCTGTATTGAAAATTATTTCACTTCTTAGTTTGATATGCTATGAAGGCGTGTTTTTTTAGTTTTTTGAACTAGATTTATTTATTTTTTTGTTAACTCAAGAATATTTTTTACATGAAACATCAACATTTGCGTGATGTGATGAGAGAAGCATCGATGTTTTTTAAACGATTTTTTAGCTTACCTTACAATCCCATCAATATGGGTATCAAATGAAAGGGCTTGACAAGTAGAATACAATGCACTATACAAATTCAAAATCTAAGATGGCCGCCGCTACAAAATGGTGGACAACCTATTTGTTTTTCAATCACATTAATATGGGTATTAAATGAAAGGGCTTAACAAGTAGAATACAGTGCTCTATACAAAATCAATATAAAAACTAAAAACATGAAAATAAAAAAAGGAAAAAAAATATTTTTAAATTAAACGGTTTTATTGTAAAGAAACAGTAAAAATAAAATTGTGGGGCACGTCAAATATCAACAATCGTCGATTAAAATGTTTGTTTTGTAGTGTCATACGATTTTACTTTTACTGTTTCTTTACAATAAAACCGTTTAATTTAAAAATTATTATTTTTATTTTTTTTATTTATTGATATATCGATTTTTCAGAAACTTTGATGTATCGTTTGCATCCCTATAAGCTGTTGCCTTCCATAAACAAAGTAAATGGAGTATGAATGCGTGCAATGAGGTTCAGTGATACTAAAGGCATCACCAAAACCCGCCACACGCAAATACCCTCAGAAAGTTGGTCTTGCAGCCCTTTCACTCACCGAAACGAAGTTCAGTAACAAATTACTAATACACAGACGTCGATTTTCTGCGAGAGTTTTAGAGTTTAAGCAGTACCCTCGATAGGGATGCGCGATATTTATCGATATTGTTGAAATATCGATATTAGCCGCCGAAATATCGATATTTCAATATCGATATTTATAACTTTGAAATATCGCCATATCGATATTATGAACACGATATCGATATTATTAACACGATATCGCTTTTGCAATGAAATGAAGTACCGCTGTATCTTAATACATCCAGACAAATCTCCTAAAAAAAAAAGCGCAGAATTTTCTTGCCTTTACTTTCGATATTATAAAATATCGATATTTTGTGTCCGATAATATCGATTTATCGATATTTGGCTATCGATATCAATATCGATTTCAATATCGATATTTTACTAATATCGCTCATCCCTAACCCCGGATGGAAGGACCCGCGGCTGTAGACAGACGATAAATTTGTATCAAAATTTGGGTCAACATTTAATAACTAATTCGGTAGCGGGTAGATATAAAACTCTGTAATAACGATGACTTATTGTACGTGAGACATCTTAGTCCACCCGTGACTATGAACGTTAAAAATTGCTTGAAACGTCGAGGAATCAAAAAACAAATACAAACGCAACAAAATCCGTAAAAATAGTTTTATTTATAATGTGTAATTTTCGCGTAAACATCAGAAATCATTACGCGTTATATATGTTTCACTTCTTGAAGTGTACTTGAAGTGACCAATAGTAACGCCTTTTGACAATATTAATGGCAAGAATTGAAGCCATTGTCGGCGAATATAACTCTCGAAGTCCTCCGATAAAACTTGCGAGTTTTATCACTGCATTTGAATCTATTGTTTACTTATGATTTTTTAATCAAATAGTGAATTGTGGTGATGGAGAATTATATCCCTGGATGTAATAAAAATTTCATCATCATTATAGAGGTAACAGAGTAAGAATACATTTTCACACCCTCTATCTTGCCCGTGGCTGTCATAAAAGACGATTAAGGGATATAATATGGATATAACATCTATGCAAGAGAAAATAAACTCGAAATTAAACCCTATATACTATTACGTCTGACCAGCGCGGTATAGTAGGTCAATTTCCCTCCCATTGTGGAAGAGGCTCGAGCCCAACAGTGGGACTACTTGGGCTGAGATGTTAATGACATAAAAGCTAGAACAATGTTGTATTCAGATATTACATTAAATAGATTTAGATATTATATGCCGACTGTACATTTCCACTTATTAAACTATGTTGCAGTTAAAATTTGAATTACTACAATATGAAAATCGACGTTTGAGTAGTAGCAATTTACTACTGCACTTCGTTCGAGTCAGAAGCACAACTTTCTGAAGGTATTTGTATGTGTCAGGTTTTGGTGATGCCTTTAGTATCACCGAATCTCATTGCACGCATTCATAGTCCCTTCACTTTCTTTAAGGTAGGCAGCAGTTTTAGAGCATATTTAAGGGCTGACATAGTGCGTAGGGCGCAGTAGAAACAATGATACATGCGCTTTTCATATTTTTATCACTGGAAACTGGAAACACATGTGCAATATTAACAAGATAATTTTCTACTTAAATTTTGCTCTCTCTTTTCAATGAACTTTCCTATTGCCGTGCTTGCTATGATAAGAAGGGTATTCTTTAAATAAGGTTAGGTAATAAAATACATATTAAAATATAAATAGCAGTGTAATATCTATTTAAAGGTAAACACCACATACAGATTAAATATGATCTTTTGAACAGACAGAAAACATATTATATCTTGAAAGACTACCTCGAACATTTTATAACATCTGAGATAATATAGATATACCTATCTCGCGATGGCGCATAACGTTCTTCTCGTCATTTCAGCCTATACACGTCCCACTGTTGGGCTTGGGCCTCCTACACTATGGGAGGGAAATTGATCTACTATACCAAGCTGGACAGACGTCATGGATTTTGTTTCAAATTTTTTGTTTCTTGCAAAGATATTATATCCCTTAGTCGTCTTTTACGAGACCCACGAGCAAGACATAGAGTGGTGAATTGTATTCTTACTTAGTCACCACACGGAAAATGTGTTATTGTTATTTGACAATAAATTCTAAATCTATTCTATTCTCTTCCATTCCATTCAATTCTGTTCCATTCTATTCTATGCTCACTCTTTTCGCTTTATTCAAACTGCAGTTATCAGTATATGAAAAAATTTTATCGATAGACACTCCAGTCATTATTAAAATTGTTTGATTTTAAAACTTGTACCGTAACATAATAAATCACGAATGTTGCAGTCCGCGATTCCGACTCATTAGCCGTGACTATTGTCTATGGTTCACCACCGGGATGTGTTGAATTTACAGGAACAATGACATGGTCTCTTGCAATGATAGTTTAGTGGTGAGATATAGTCTATGATGCAGATGTCTCAGGTTAAAATCTACAATTTTCACGTTCGGCTTATATCGATGAAAAAGGTTGATCATCATCATCTTTATACAGAGTATCAGGTTAAGAGGCAATTGTTCGAGTATGTTGTAGTTTAACAGTCATAGATCATAATTAAAATGTATATTACACAAAAAAACAATATAACATAAAAGTTATAGTGATTACAAAAATGTGTATCAAAGTCTGTGCCTTAAATGTTACGTATTATGTAGGCATGTACAGACAGGATAAATATAGGCATGTAACTCTTCGACATTATAAATAGGTATTATTAGCGCGAACGCTTCAATGGTAATGTAGGTAAATACGACTCGTCAACGGTCATCGGCCGATCAGTTGATTTAAAGCGAAGTTTGTCTTGCTTATGCGAACGTAATCATTGATTTATTCAATTTCTAATGAACATTTAACAAAGTACGAATATGTTGTGTATTAAGTATCACTGACTTTATACATTTCAATCAGATTTACACGAAACAGCGATGACAAAATTGAAAACTTTACATGTCTCTAATTCATTAACGAATCGATATAATTATTTCAAATATTTTTCATTGGCTCCTCCCACCATTACCTAACTCCCGTTTGACCAGTTGCCCCATAACCTGATACACGCTGTATATATATTTCCTGTGTAAGTGTGTATATCACTGAACTCCTAACGGCTAGACCGATGTTGATGAAATTTTTTGTGTGTGTTCAGGGGGATTTGAGAATGGTCTATATTCACAATTAGTGTAGTTAGTAAGATATTCTAACTGGCGGTATTTATACATTCACGTCGCCCGAGCTAATACTAAATTCACACACTAATAATAACTTAAATATAACCTTAACCTCTGGGCCAGTCGTTATCTCACCATGAGACTAACGCAAACCTCGGAGGAACATTATATGGCTCCCTAAATTCTTTTGATATAAAAGAAAAAATGTATCACAAGATTTTATAGGTAAGCCAATAAACCGCAGGGCAGCTTGTGGCGTGCTGAATGTGACTGGCGACACTGCGGTCCTGAGTGCCCCAGAGAGTCGGCCAGGGCTTCGTATCCAGCTGGCCTTTATTGGCTGGCTGGAGTGGAAACCGAAGAGTGCCCGCAGGATTCTCAACTCTGGCTTGCCTTAAACGGCTGGTCAGAGAGGTGTCGCCAGAGCTATATGCTCGGGGGTGGAAGTGTCATTTTCAAGGGCATAACTACGGGGAAGCCACTATGATGGTGAAACCGGCGCCGCACCGCTCGACACCCCAAGCCACTTGCACCAATGTTGCCCCCCTGTTGTCCGTATGGCCTGTGTGTCTGGCGACAGTTTTTGCATTCAGTGTGTTGGCGAGTCACCGTCTGCCAAAGTTCAAGACGATAAAGGTATTGAAGGCAGACGACAGTTTTTCAATCAATAGTTTTTAGTTTAGCCAGTCCATCAAACCTCCAACCCCATAAACAGTTATTAGATACCATCATCACACAATAGTTTTACACCTACCGTTGGCAGTCCACGAGTGTTATGTGCAGACGTGGAGTGTCATCGGTAGACGTCCCATCCCATTTTTACATTAAATTTCTCCAAAGGCCTCTGCGTGTTGGATCCATATCCCCATGTAAGCCTTTCAAAGGACCGGGTATCTTCCCTTGGGAGATAGCCGTGAATCGGAGATAGAGGTACTTAAATATAAAATATTTTAATTATTCTAATAATTATTTACGTGCAATTGTTATAAAGGTTTATGTAACACTAGCAACCCGCCCTCGCTTCGCTTCGGTTATAGGTTATAGTCGTTTTACCCGCGTAGTTCCCGTTCCCGTGGGAATACCGGGATAAAATATAGCCTAGTTTACGCCCTGATATTATAGCTTTCCATTGGTGAAAGAATTTTTGAAATCGGTCCAGCCGTTTTGAAGATTACCCGGAACAAACAGACAGACAGACAGACAAAAATTTTTTAATTGCTATTTTAGGCATAGGTGTCGTGCAAATAACCGTGTGAGCATGAAAAAAGCCTATTATTTTGACATTACAAACAGACACTCCAATTTTATTTATTGGTATAGATTAAATATCTATTACGGCGGAAGCTGACACGCGGAAGGCGACAATTGTATTAGAATTATATCAACTTACAGAAATATGAATCAACTATTCACTCAATTATAAAATTACCAATCACTACATAGTATTATAAAACAAAGTCGCTTTCTCTGTCCCCATGTCCCTATGTATGCTTAAATCTTTAAAACTACGCAACGGATTTTGATGCGGTTTTTTTTTAATTGATAGAGTGATTGATGAGGAAGGTTTATATGTATAATAACATCCATTAAATAGTGGAGAAATACTGTTATTTTTGAGGTTTCTAATGTGATGTCGTAAATAATTAAATTTTTTCCGCTTACATTGCAAACGCAGGCTGAACCCTACGAGATTTATCAAAATAATGTACTAAGTATTGTACACATTGAGAAAGTCTACAGAAAACTCCGCGATGGTATATGTCTATCTCTTATGGGGATATCCATACAATAACATTTTTTTGTCATTTACTTTTTACGACAAATAATGGCTAATTTTCGAAGCGATTTTAACCAATATAATATTAATCTTTATCCTATTAAATACCTTAAATACATGGTTGATTTAATATAGATCTAAATGGCCCTTTACAGCATATGATTTAAATGAATATTTTCGAAGATATTACAGATTTAAAAATTGCGGCATGTAGCGTTGGTGTGGCACTCGGCTCGGCACAACAGAGCCAGAGACTTTTTCAAAGTAGCTGCCTTCTCGAAATCTAATAAACCATACTAAAAAGTAAAAAATAAATTATAGTTTAAAAACTAAAAAAAAAAACACTCTTTTAAAATTTATTGAATTAAAAAATCAAAAATAAAACTGTAGTAATCAATTGAAAAATTGATGTTATTGTACAAAAAGCGTGGGGGGCTTGATTTTAACTATTGTTAATATTTTATCAATAGTTTATTATATCTGTAGTTATTATCACAAGCACCCCACGTGTTTTATTCAATAATATCAATTTTTCAATTGATTACTACAGTTTCATTTTTAATTTTTTAAATTAATCAATTTTAAAATCGTGTTTTTTTTTTAGTTTTTTAAACTATAATTTATTAGCTGTGTGGTAGCGGCTTCGAATACTACCAACCCTTGCTTTGCTCGTGGGTGTCGTAAAAGACGACTAAGAGCCCTAGATTGACCCGGACCAACTCCATCTGGTACCATTTGGGTCAACGATTACATTCCCAAGGAGGGTTGACGTCAGGCAGGCGGCCGGTCATAAAAGTCATTGCCGAAACTTTTTGCAATATATCAAAACAGATGACATATTGCGTCGACCCCAAGTAATTGGGATAAGAGCAAGATGATGATGATGATGAAACTATAATTTATTATATACAACGTTCACAGTTTTTCTGTAGTGTATTTAATATCAGCATTGCACCCGTGCGAAGCTGGGGCGGGTCGCTAGTTAAATTATAAAACGATGATCAATTCGGTTGATAATTAATATGTACTCGAACTAGCCTTGTTAACACTACAAATTACTATAACTAATATTACTAACTACAGAATACACACAAGTATTAACCCTCTATTAGTATTAAGGTTAAAGCAATTAAGATTTGATAATTATATTGTATAAATCTTTAAACGGATTATAACTTAATTAAAGCTTATTCGTGTGATGACGGAGTAAGAATACAATTCATTACTCCTTATCTTGCCCGTAGATGTCGTAAAAGACGACTAACGGATATACACACACATAATATTTATGCAAGATATTTTTTTTTTTGTGGGGGTGGGTTGCGGTTTGCGCGCTCCTCGCACCACTCCGTCCGGGGCGACAGAGGGGCGTAAGCACGCACACCCGCAACCCACCCACGTGCACGCCGCCTTGGTCGTTAGACCGACCACCGGAGCTGGGTTACTTGTCATCAGTGGTCGGCCCGACGGAATACCCTCTGTTTGGGGTACCCTCCTGTCGACTGACGTCCCCCTCTCGGGAAGGACCTCGGTCTTTCCTCACGCGGTCGGCCTCTCAGCGGGTGACGGACTAATTCCCCGATCACGTCACCCGCGGCCTCGGCTAGGGCGGCATACGAAATAAAACCTTATACTAACATGGCTGATCTGCGTGGTATAGTACGGTCAATTTCCCTCCCATTATGGAGGAGGCTCAAGCCCAACAGTGGGACGTATATAAGCTGAGATGATAGCCCTATATCTGCTAAGGAAAAGAAAATACTTGTGATAATGAATGCGAATATTATATACAAGCAAGTCGCCCTCGCTTCGCTTTGGTTTCAGTCGTTTTACGCGCGGAGTTACCGTTTCCCTGGAATACCGGGATAAAATATAGCCTATGTTACTCCCTGATATTATAGCTTTCCATTGGTGAGAGAATTTTTGAAATCGATTCGGTGGTTTACGCGTGAAAGCGTAAGAAACAGACTCTCATTTATAATATTAGTAAGTATTTGTATATATTAAAACTTAATTGAATTAGAAATAGTATATATGAGGAATTGTAAAAAAAAAGTAAACAGTATATAGAAAAAGAAAGTCTTTTCTCTATGTCTTAACGTGGAAATAGATTTAAAGGAATTGCTGGATATGACATTTTAAAAAGGAGTGGTCATATTCTCGTCTCACGGAAGGAGACGGCGTTTCGTACGCGAGGGGAACTCCTCTATGGCGGTCCGTCGTCGGCGATTTGGGCGACGTGGGCACGAATCGCTGAACCCAATGCCAAGGCCGCGGGTCACGGGACCGGGAAATAGTTCGTCGCCCGCGGAGAGGCTGACCGCTGCGAGTGCTCGGCCCAATGATGAAGAGTTGAGTATACGATGAGTTATAGGGCCGCCGCCTTTGCGTTGGCCTGGACAAAGTATACAATTCACCACCCCCTTTGCCCGTGGGTGTCGTAAAAGACGACTTAAGTATATAATATGTATATAAGAATAGCATAGAATAGCATTTATTGTCACATAATAACTAATAATTAAAATACATGTTTTTAATTTATTTTGACAATAGGGGAATGCTCAGCATTGTGCTGCATAGAAATTTAGCAGGGCTGGTTTTCAGAAAACCCCTTTCCTCAAATATATAAGAAAGAAAAAATAACAAAAAAAAGAGATAAGAAAAAAAAAAGAAAAAGGAATAAAATAACTTACAATAAGAATGATAACAATATAAATAACATTAATGAATTGAATTATGAAGGATGTGCTTTTGTATGAGTTCGCTTTTTCATTTTTGTGTGTATGAGTGTTGAGTGTTTGTTTGCGTGTGTGAATGTGTGTGTGTGAATGTGTGTATGTGTGGGCGTATGCGTGTATGTGGGCAGCGACTGAGGTATGTATTTATTACAAATTTGTAGCTTATGTCATGTAATTATTCATCAGTTCGTTATACACTCATTTGCAAAAAAAACGGGCACCTAAGCAATGAACCATTTCAAATGTTAATATTTCTTTGTTTGATAATTATAGGTAGTTTTATCCACACAATTTGCTAAATTAATAAGAAAATAATCGTTTTCATCAGTATTTCATAAAATTTAGATACAATTTATGGGAAATAATGCTAAACCTCGCTAGTAGTGTATATTCGCTAGTAGTGCATATGCTCATGAAGTAAAAATAAAAAAGTTTTTTTGTTTGTTTTTCTTTAATAAAGTAAAAGCAGATAAATGTTTAGTATCGAGTGTGACCCCCTCTAGCTAAAATCACAGCTTGAATTCGTCTGGGCATGCTAGCGAGTATATCCCGGATACTTGCTTGCGGAATACGTTCCCACTCCGCAGTAATCACATTCTTCAGCTCTCTGATGGTCTGCGGAGCCGGGTGTACTGATCTCACACGCCGTTTCAGAACGTCCCAGACATGCTCTATGGGATTGAGGTCGGGACTTCGAGCTGGCCAATCCAAACGACGAATGCCGACCTCTTGCACATACGCATTAACATCGCGGGATCGGTGGGCGCGAGCATTGTCGTCCATAAAAATCGAGTCTTCACCTAGAGCGGCCAATGCGGGTTGTGCATGAGAAATTAGAACTTCCGTTATGTATCGATGCCCAGTCAGTGAGCCGTTTTCAATGAAGACTAACTCTGTACGATCCATTGAATTTATTCCTGCCCAAAACATAACAGAGCCCCCACCATAAGGTGTGATTTCTTCGAAACATGCCTCTGCAAAGCGTTCTCCTTGTCTTCTTAGCACTCGCCGACGTCGATCTTCACCGAACAGAGATATCCTGGCTTCATCAGAGAACAAAACCCTATTCCAATCGTCTTGAGTCCATGATTCACAATTTCTAGCGAACCTAAGCCTGTGAACTCTGTGCTCACGGAGTAATTTGGGGCCGCGGGCCGGGCGGTGACTGCGTATATTGGCAGCGAGAAGCCTCCTCCTGACCGTCCATAGACTAATATGCACATTTCTTACTTCTTGGAGGTTGTTCTTAAGATCCACATACGAAGATTTGCGATTTCTCAATGCGCGACTCACAAGAAAACGATCATCCCGTGGTTGGGTACATGGTTTTCTTCCAGAACCAGGCCTTCTCTCGACGGAACCAGTCTCCTGATATCGCTGCCAGGTCCTTTGGACTGTTGAGCGACTAACATTTAGCCTCCTAGCCACGAAACATTGGCTGCAACCCTCTTCAAGCAGCGCGATAATTTTGGTAGCTTTTACCACTTTATCTACCATTTTTGATACAGCCAAACAGCATTAAATAAAGCTTTGACAGTCAAGGATATGAAATTAATCGATAAAAATTGAATAAAAGTTATGAAAGTCGATGTTAACTTCTGGAACTTCGCGCCAAAAATGTAGGATAAAAAGGGGTTTTCTGTAAAAATGAACATCAAATGAAAAATTGAATTTAGAACGTACTTTTTTAAATACCACAGCATTTTTAAAACCGGCCAGTAACGTGTACAAACGATTGAAACCTTTTTGGTATTGTATCTTTTTAAATATGAATGAAAATCAAAACCGCCCGTTTTTTTTGCAAATGAGTTTATAACAACTGTGCAAGAGAAAGAAAACTTGAAATGAAATCCTATACTAATACATCTGACCAGTGTGGTATAGTAGATCAATTTTCTTCTCATTGTGGAGGAGTTTCTTGTCCAATAGTGGGACATATATGAGTGGAGATGAATGTATGAGTCTTAATGGTACCTAACATCTAACTATGGGATTGGGTTAGGGATGTGGCCTGGAGGGAAAATAATCGATTTTTTGTTCGTTAAAATAAATCGATTGTAAAATAATCGATTTCTTTTTTCGGAAATGTGAGCTATATTTTGTAATATAGTATGAAAACAATCCTGATGACCTTTTTTTTAGGAAATCTGGCCATGAATAATCGCTTAATTTCGAATAGTAAAAAATCGATTAATAATCGATTTTTCTCATTTTCATAATCGATTATAATAATCGATTATTACAAAAAAATAATCGATTAATAATCGATTATTACAAAAAAAATAATTGATTAATAATCGATTTTTATAAAAATCTATAATTTTTCACATCCCTAGATTTGGTGTTTAATGGTCTGAATTATCTAGTATCTATGGCAGACAGTGGCTCTCTAACTCATTGAATGGTCACCATAACTGCTTGCCACAGGCCCACAAGCTATATGGGTAACAGGGGTCAACATTGGTGTAAGTAGCTAGGTGTGTAGAGCGGTGTGTCGCCTGTTTCACCGTCGCGTTTCGTCGATAAACGGAAACCCGCGATGGTTTCCTCGTAATTATGCCCTTGAAAATTATTATTATTATTATATTGTATCTCCGTGTTCACGGGATCTACCTAGGGAAGATATCCGGTCCTTTAGAAGGCTTGGGGATATGGATCCAACACGCAGAGGCCTTTGGAGAAATTTAATTTAAAAAGGGGATGGGACATCTACCGATGAAACTCCACGTCTGCACATAACACTCGTGGACTGCCAACGGTAGGTGTAAAACTATAGCGTGATGATGGTATCTAATATCTGTTTATGGGGTAGGGGTTTGATGGACTGGTTTAACTAAAAACTATTGAATTTAAAACTGTCGTTTGCCTTCAATACCTTTATACGTCTTGAACTTTGGCAGACGGTGATTTGCTAACTCACTGAATGGGCCCCTCTAAACGGTCGCCACAGACGCGCAGGCCATATGGGCAACAGGGGGCAACATTGTTGCAAGCGGCTTGGGGTTTCGAAGGGTGCGGCGCCGGTTTCACCATCGCAAGTTGCCGATAAACTTATAATTATTAATATCATGTATCTCCGTTTCATGGGATCTCCCCCGGTTCTTTGAAAGGCTTACATGGAACCCACTAATGTATGTCAAGAAGAATGGAAATACACTCTCTTGGAAAAATTATAATACAAAATTTTGGCATCATTTTCTTATTGGGAATCCCTGCATTTAGCATTAGATGTTTTTTTAGTTGATTGATAGATATTTCTCTACCAAGCAAACGCTTCTAAAATGAACTGTTAACAAAAAAGACGCATCAAGTAGTTTTAAATCCGGAATACGTCTTTATATAAAAAGGTGTCTGTGTCAGAGGTACGGTGCGCAAAAACGTCGCCTGCAGCGGTACGTTTTACTGAAGTGAACTCTGACTTGGTACCATCAGCCCGACAAGTGAGAGACAAGAGATTTACTGTTTGATATTCTAGGCTTTTTATAACAAAAAATATCATCATCATCCCAAGTCATATACGTCTTCTGCTGGGTTTTAGGCTCCTCCCCATAGTGAGGCCGTCTTGATGCCAAATATACATGGAGCGCCATCTATTGTGGTGGAATGTACTCTACTCGGGGAGTGGACGAATGCCTTGTTCGCTTGCTGAACGTCTTAGCGTAATGGTGCAGTAGCCCGCCAGCACAGCTGACGAGTGGCTGTGTTTTTATTGCACGCGCGTGACCTGCTAGCAATTTTGGAGAAAAATGGCCGAGATCGCCACCACTCTGCTGAATCGCCTCTACTTCGCCGAAGATTCGACCGCCAGCCTCGCCGCCATAGCCTCCTGGTTGGAAAGAGGTCCGCTGAAGCCCAGGTGAGTACTATTTCGCCTAATATTTGGTTCTCTGTATTATTTGGCATTAACTTAATTTTGTTTAATTTAATTATTCTACAGCATCAATAATCGCAACCTTTTAAACCGCATCTCCATAATTATTCTACCGCATCTCGTCTTTAAGCCGCATCACTATTCGCAACCCTCATACGTCCTAATGTTGAACTCTTTTGATAAACCGCATAACCACCCCAATAGGAAGGAAAGTGACCTACTATACCAAGCTTGTCATCGATGTTGATATAGAGCTTTCGAGTGTTCATTCTTTGGAATTTATGTTAACTATATACATATTACATTTTCCGTAGCACCAGTGATAGAGAAGATTAGGAGCGCGAGGTTGTCTTGGTATGGACATGTGATGAGGAGGGATGAAAGCCATGTGACAAGGCGGGTTATCGATATGAATGTGGCTGGACGAAACAAGTGTGGGCGACCCAAAAAGAGATGGATAGACTGTGTGAATGAGGACATGCGTATGAAAAGGGTGAGTGCAGATATAACGGCCGATAGGAGGTTATGGAAGGTAAGTACATGTTGTGCCGACCCCACTTAGCGTGGGATAAGGGCAGGCAAATGATGATGATCCTTTTACATTTTCCGTGTGGTGACGAAGTAAAAATACAATTCACTCCCTTTCTTACTTGTGGATGTCGTTTAAGATGACTAAGGGATTAAATATGCATATAACGTTTATGCAAGAGAAGAAAAACTCAAAATAAAATACTATACCAATCCGTCTTACCAGCGTGATGGGTCAATATCCCTCCTATTATGGAGGCGGTTCGAGCCTAGCAGTGGGACGCATATGAGCCGAAATAATGATGAGTCCTCTTTTGTATTCTTAAAGCGCCACCAAACGGAAAATTTTTATGCTCATGCATCCTATCAAGGTTGAGGCAATATTTACTCTTCCAGCGTACATATTACAAAAAAAAAATTAGCAATAGTTCTATAGCTGCCTGACGTCAACCCTATTTTGATAATACAATTGTTGATGGCATTAAATGGATAAAAGAAACTAACCAAAGAATAAAGTAACAATTTGTTACTGCGCTTCGTTCTGTGAACGACAGAGCCGGCAGCTCAACTTTCTGAGGGTGTTTGCGTGCGGTGGGTTTTGGTGAAACCTTTAGTATCACCGAAATTCATTTTCCCATTCACACTCCCTTCCCTTTTCTCGCAGTAGGCAGCGGCCTTATAAAGGTCCATGAGCGGCAGCAGCACTTACCATCAGGTGTACTGTTTGCTTGTTTGCCACCGTTTCCAATAAAAAAAAAAAGATAAAAATGATTTTTTTTTTTGTATAACAGTGAAACATTTTAATTATGCATTAACCACTTTTAAGTTTCATCATCATTCAGCTCATATATATTGTTGGTCTCGATACTCAACCATAATACGAGAAAAATTAACCTACTATACCTAGATGATCAGATGTATTGGCATAGTTAAGTGGGGCTTGCCTTCTCCTTATCATCATCATCATCTCAGCTCATATACGTCCCACTGCTGGGCTCGAGCCTCCTCCATAATAGGAGGGATATTGACGCTATTATACGATGCCGTTCGGACAGGTTGGTATAGAGTTTTGTGATATTATATGGGTATTATATATCTCTTAGTCGTCTTTTACGACATCCACAGGCTGGAAAGAGGGTGATGAATTCTTACTCCATAACTCCACCACACGATAAAGTCATACCCCTTTTTTAGGTCGAGTGTTAATAAAAAGTATCATATTAAAATAATATCCATTAAACTATTTTGCTATCTGTACGTCTAATAATTTGCGCCAAGCGAAGCATCACTTTTAATCTCAATATTGAGATGAGGACAATATGGAACTACGATTTGTTCCATCTCCCTCGCACTCGTTGTGTAAACATATCTTTAGTGTTGTTGTACTCTTTTAACCTTAATATGTAGTGAAGGGAGAAATGTATGATTATGTCTTTTATATTAATATAAATAGCTTTTTGTTTTGTTACATAGGTTTTTTGAAGTGAAATCTTCTATAGGTAGATTTGTATGGGGAGTAGATTCGTGTGAGTCGTCATCGACATGCGTCACGTGACGTGTTAACAGTAACACTATTTATATATTAATAAGTGAAGCAAAAACTTTGTATCCCTTTTCACGAAAATTACGTGGATGGACAAGTATGAAATTTGGCTCAGTTGAAGTATATATATAATGAGGAGAAGTGTATAAAACTAAAATTTGATATAATAATGGATTAGAAATACATTAAATTCATTAAAAAAAGCATTACGCACACTACCATAATCGCTACACACTACACACACATACACACACTAACGCTTATACACTTTTGTTTATGGTTAATATATCTGGCCGAATGTCAAATAATCATAATTAAGATGACATTGTCTAATAGACATTTGTACTTAAATATTAGTTATTAGTGAAATACAGCTGCCTCAATATACAATTACATATCATCATCATTTCATCATCATTTCAGCCCATATACGTCCCCCCACTGTTGGGCTCGGGCCTCCTCCATAACGGAAGGGTAATTGACCTACTATACCACGCAGGTCAGACGTGTTGGTATAGGGTTTTATTTTGAGTTTGTCTTCTCTCGCATAGATGTTATATGCGTTTTATCTCCCTTAGTCGTCTCGTACGATCACCCACGGGTAAGATAGGGGGTGGTGAATTGTATTCATACTCCGTCACCACACGGAAGTATATGCTTATATAGTTATTAAATATACATAAATAATTTTTAAAGCAATTACATATACATAAATAAAATTAAAAGAAAATTGTGTAGCAGAAAAATTAATTTAAATTAATTATGGCCGAATTTCGACCATTCGGCGACTACTAGTATAGATACTCGTAGATATATTAATGTGTCACCTATATCTATACCGATAGATGTTAAAATCAGAAGAATGTAGAAAGTACTAATTTACAAATTTTATTTTAAGATCTAACAATTGTTTTGTTTATCCAAAATTGTGTACTGACGGAGTAAGAATACAATTCGCCACTCCCTATCTTGCCCGTGGATGTCGTAAAAGACGACTAGGGGGTATAATATGCACATAGCATCTGTGCAAGAGAGGGAAACATTGAAATGAAACCCTATATCATCATGTCTTACCGACGTCCCGGGACAGGGACGTCGATAGGTGAGGATACCTGAAAAGATATTCCGTCGGGCCGACCACTGACGACAAGTCACCCTGCTCTGGTGGTCGGCCCAACGACGAAGGCGACGTGGGTACGAGTGGGTTATGGGCCCGCGCGCCGTCCTTTCGTCGCCCCGGACGGAATGAACCGCGTGTGCGCTTACCATAGCCCATCCATAAAGAAAAAATACCAACATGTCTTACCAGCATGGTATAGTAGGTCAGATTCCCTCGCATTGTGGAGTAGACCCGAGCCCAACAGTGGGACGTATGCGGGCTGCGATGTTGATGATGATCCAAAATCATAGTCCAAATTCCTGACGTAAAAAGAGGGGGTTATAAATTTAACATCGATGTTTGGCTGTCTGTCTCTGGGTGTGTGTCAGTCTGTGGCATCGTAGCTCTAAAATAGTTTGCCCGGTTTCAATGTGGTTATATTTTCATTTCAAAGCCAATTTCTTTGCGGTGGTATGTTTACTATGTATGTATGTTCGGAAAACTTAAGAGGATCTTCTCGTCCAACATACCTCAGTGTCTGAAAACACAGGCCTACGACCAGTGTGTGTTACCAGTGATGACTTACGGCACGGAAACGTGGTCCCTAAATGTAGGCCTCATAACAAGGCTCAAAGTCGTCCAGCGTGCTATGGAGCGGGTTATGCTCGGGATTTTTCTGCGAGATAGAATCCGGAATACGGCAATCCGCAGAAGAACGGGTGTAACCGACATAGCACGAAGAATTAGCACGCTGAAGTGGCAATGGGCAGGCCACATCGCTCGACGAACTGACAACCGCTGGAGAAGAAAGGTTCTCGAGTGGCGACCACGTATCGGACGACGCAGTGTAGAACGCCCCCCCACTAGGTGGACCGATGACCTGGTGAAAGTTGCTGGGCGTCGTTGGATGCAGGCGGCACAGAACCGCACTTTGTGGCGTAACATGAGGGAGGTAGGCCTCCCTCATGGGTCCAGCAGTGGACGGCGATAGGCTGAAATGATGATGATGATGATAAATGATGATAAATGATGGTATGTTTACTTTAAATATCGATCCAGCAGTCTTAAGAGTCATCATCATCTTGCTCTTATCCCAATTACTTGGGGTCGACGCAATATGTCATCTGTTTTGACATATTGCAAAAAGTTTCGGCAATGACTTTTATGACCGGCCGCCTGCCTGACGTCAACCCTCCTTGGGAATGTAATCGTTGACCCAAATGGTACCAGATGGAGTTGGTCCGGGTCAATCTAGGGCTCTTAGTTGTCTTTTACGACACCCACGAGCAAAGCAAGGGTTGGTAGTATTCGAAGCCGCTACCACACAGCAAGCAGTCTTAAGAGTATCAGCTCTTTTTCTAAAATGATATAATGGTGTACAATTACTCGATTAAGTGCTTCGCGCGTGCCGGTATAAGCGTTAAATAACAATTAAACAACTGACAACAAAAAACAAAAAAACCAAAAACCCTCAAAACCGTGTAAGATCAATTACCCTTCCATTATGGAGGAGGTTGGAGCCCAGCAGTGGGACGTATGTATATGAGCCGAGATAATAGTGAAAATTGGTTTAAGCGTTAGTCGCATCTCCCGCGGCCTTTAGCTAATGAATGCCTAAAGCTATGTTTATTAAATCTGAAACAATTATTATGTACTTAAAAGCAATTACTTTATTGTTTGCTTAATAAATTTCTCGTTAATATTAACAATTGATTTAGGATATTGGATATTTCAAAGTTATATTTGGTTATTAATTAACTAGCTGACCCAACGGAGTTTGTTCTTCAAATCTTAAAAAAATTAAAAGGAATTGTCCTCCGCTCGGAGTGATGAAGGGACGGCGCGCGGCCTTATAATCGCAGCTACGGTGGATTAGCTTGACGACTTTATCGTTGGGTCGATCATTGGTACCGCGCGATCTTTGTCCTCCGAGGTCGGCCTGATAGAATACACTGTAGCTCTCTCCTTACGACGTCCCTTTCCCGGGACATCGGTCGGCAACTTGCGGTCATCCTCTCTGCGAGTGACGGACCAATCCCCGCTCCGGTCACCCAATAGTTATGAATCTAAACTATTCTTGAATCCATTAAAATACAAATAAAATTCATTAAAATTGGACCAGCCGTTTAGGAGGAGTTCAGTCATATATATATTGACAAAAGAATCATATCATCATCACAGCTCACATACAGTCCAATCCAGGGCTTGAGCTTCCTCTACAATGGGAGGGAAGTTGACCTTACCGTACCACGCTGGTCCGACAGGTTGGTATAGGGTTTTGTTTTGAATTTGCCTTTTCTTGCATAGATATTATATGCATATTTAGACTGAATTTGAAACCCAATTTGAATTTGGTTGTGGGGAGTGATGGCTGCTCTAGTGGTTAACTCGTGATCGGGTGACGCTTGCGGGATCTGGTCCAGCCATGGTACTTTTTCATTATATTTAATAACTGTATTATATGATGGTTCGAAAGGCATCACACTGGAGCTATTAATAGAAGTGTTGTTGTATATTATAGTATTAAAAAAAAAAATTGTAAATGAATAAAAAAGAAGACAATCCCACTGAGTTTCTTGCCGGATCTTCTCAGTGCGGTCGCGTTCCGATCCGGTAGTAATTTAAGTTAAAATGTAAAAAAAAAAGAATATATGTAAGTGCCCCCGCGGGGTTTATCTTCTTCTATATATATATATAGGAAGGGGGGTTTTGCGAGCGATATATTGACTCATCACCATATCTCTAGAACCATAAGGCGTACAAACTTGAAATTTGGCAGAAATATTCCTTTCGTCGAGTAGAGGTCAGCTAAGAACGGATTTAACGAAATTCCACTTGCAAGAGGTGTTGTGGGGGCGTTAACGATATTGTACATGTAAAGGAACAGGGTGAGCCGAAGCTACTGAAGCTAGAAAAATGAAATTTGGACCGTAGTTTTATTTCGTGACCTAGGCACCCATAAAGAAAAGATTTTTTGAAATTCCTCCTCTAAGGGGGTGAAACGCAACGGTAAAGTTTGTATGGAAAGAAAAAATCTTTAGCTACTGTTTTCAAATTAAGCACAAATACTCTTTTCCGTGTGGTGACGGAGTAAGAATACAATTCACCACCCCCTATCTTACCCGTGGATGATCGTACGAGACGACTAAGGGATATAAAACGCAAATAACATCTATGCGAGAGAAGGAAAACTCGAAATAAAACCCTATACCAACACGTTTGACCAGCGCGGTATAGTAGGTCAATTACCCTTTCATTATGGAGGAGGCCCGAGCCCAACAGTGGGACGTATATGGCCTGAGATGATGATGAGATGACTCTTTAATAAAAATAATTAAACACGTGTTTCAGCGTTTGTCCATTTTCATCCTCTAAGGGTATAAAATAGGTAGAAAGATGTCAGTTTGCTGACTTATTACAGAGCCGAAACTACTGAAGCCAGAAACATGAACTTTTGACATTAGTTGCTTTGCGTGACGTAGAAACCCACTAAGACAGGATTTTTGGAAATTCAACCCCTTTTTTTTTTTTTTTTGTGGGTGGGCCGCGGTCGGCGCGCCTCCGCACCACTCCGTCCGGGGCGACAGAGGGGCTTGAGCACGCAACTCCCGCGACCCACCCGAAAACCACGTCGCCTTCGTCGTTGGGCCGACCACTGGAGCAGCGTTAACTTGTCGTCAGTGGTCGGGCCGACGGAATACCCCCTATTGGGGTACCCTCCCATCGACCGACGTCCCCCCCTCGGGGAGGACGTCGGTCTTTCCTCACGCGGTCGGCCTCTCGGCGGGTGACGGACTAATCCCCGGTCACGTCACCCGCGGCCTCGGCTAGGGCGGCATGAGGCGCAGATAGTTGCGCCTGCGCCGCCCCAGTCGCCGGCGGCGGATCTCCTCATCGAGGCTGCGCTCCTCGCGCAGGCGATCCGCCGCCTCCTTCCGCGAGATCACTGTCTCGCAGAAGGCTGCGACCGCGTCCCAATTCCCGACGCTGTCGACCATCGCCCTAGCGATAGCCGGCAGCGTCAGGTCCGTACCGATGATTGCGACGAGTTCACAGCGCTGCACTGCCCAAGCCCCGCAGGCCTCGAGCGTATGGCGCGCCGTGTCCTCGTCGCAATCGCAGTGGTGGCAGGACGGTGTACTCTCCCTCCTAACGACCTTGTGCAGGTATTTGGCGAAGCACCCATGCCCCGTCAAAACCTGCACCAGTCGGAAGGAGAGCACCCCGTGCCGCCTCTCCAACCACTGCATCAGCACCGGCCGGAAGGCCTCCACGGTTCGCACCCCGAACCGAGGCCTCTCCAGCCGGACTGCCCAACGGGCGATGACGTCTCGGCGGGCGTCGACGCGCCAGGCGGTGAGATCCCTTAACGAGACCACACCGCCCTCCGCTCGCACCCCCGTCACCCGCCGATATAGTCCGGCGAGCATCTCCGCCTCCAGGTCCCACGGGGGAGTCCCGGCCAACAGGCACGCTGCCTCCGTCGCCACCGTGCGGTATCCGCGGATGGCCCTGACCGCCATGACCCTCTGTGGTCGCCACAGGAGGGCCCTAAGTCGGGCGGTCATGGACCCCGCCCACACCGGTGCGCCGTACAGGGCCATCGACCGGATGACCCCCGCGTACAGCCGTCGGCACGCAGCGCTCGGTCCGCCCACGTTCGGCATAAGCCACGATAGGGCGGACGCCGTGCCGACGAGCCGCGGAGCGAGCCTACGGAAATGCTCCCGGAACCACCATCGCCCGTCGAGCACCAGGCCCAAGTACCTCATATGGGCCCGGATGCTGATGTCGACCGAGTGGACGGTGATCGAGACGCCGATGGGAGGGCTCATAGTGCGCCCATGGAACAAGAGGGCCTCCGTCTTGTCCAGGGCGACCCTCAACCCCAGCGCCTCGATCCGTCTGACGACCTCCTCGGTACCCGAGGTCGCCAGGCTTACCGCCTCTTCTAGCGTCCCACCGCGGGCCGCGACGAGCGTGTCGTCGGCGTAACAAATCACGCCCAGCCCGGGCGGGAGGCTCCCCCTCAACGCCCAGTCGTAGCCGATGTTCCACAGGGTGGGTCCGAGGACCGACCCCTGCGGGACACCGCACGTCATGGGCGTCCGCACAACGTCCCCTGCTCGGTCGGTGCAGAGGACGCTGCGCCCCTCCAAATAGTCTGCCACTAGCCGCCTCAGGTAAACTGGCACCCCGTGATACCGGAGCGCCTCCCTGATGCAGCTGAATGGCAGACCATTGAATGCGTTGGCGATGTCTAGGGACACCACCAACAGTACTCCCCCGCCGGTGACGGCCTCAGTCGCCACGGCCCTCAGGCGCAACAGAGCCGCGATCGTCGAACGACCCCTCCTAAATCCAAACTGGGCGTCCGACAGATCGGGCCCCGTGCCGACGAGGTGCCGCTCGATGCGGGCAGCTACCACCCTCTCCAGTAGCTTGCCCGTGTCATCGAGCAGCACGATAGGCCTGTAGGCCGAAGGCGACTCCGGAGACCGTCCCGGCTTCGGCAGGAGCACCAGCCTTCCCTCCTTCCAGCACCCAGGGAACCGTCCGGACGCTAAACACGCGTCGAACAGCTCCCTGAGGCGGGGTCCCAGGTGTTCGAGGACCAGGGCCAGCACGCGGTTAGGAACACCGTCGGGCCCGGGGGCGGTAGACTTTGCGCGCATGCGCGTCACCGCCACCCCCATCTCGGGTTCCGTGATGGGCGGAACACTGTCGTCGTCGGCCTCCCGGTCAGTGTCTGGCGGAGCCATGACCGGGGGCGTGTGTTCCGCCCGCCGCGGGAACAGGTCCTCGATGACCCGGGTGAGAAGGCCGGGCTGGAGAGTCTCGGTGAGGGGAGGGCCCCGCGCGCGTAGCCTATTCAGCACCGCGCGATAGGGGCGTCCCCAGGGGTCACGGTCGAGACCGTCCAGCATCTCCTGCCGACTGACGTCCTTGGCGGAGCGGACGGCCAGCCTGAAGGCCGACCGCGCATTGCGGTAGCCCTCGTAAAGCACGGCCTCCCGCTCCGCGTCGCGATGGCGCCGCCGGCTGCGGGTGTAGGCCCTCCGGGCGCGGATACACGCAGCCCGGAGATCCGCCAGCTCCCGGGACCACCAGTGGACACCCCTCCTCGGGGGCAGACGCCGTACCCGGGGCATGGCCGCATCGCAGATCTGCGTCAACACACTGCGGATGCGGCCAGCCTCAGCGTCCACCCCGTCCGACTGGTGGGCAGAGGACAGCCACGAGTATACGATGGCTGTCTCCGCCAGCTGGTCCCGGTCCAAGCGACCCACAGCCCATCGCGGGAACGCAGGACGCCCATCCGCCCCGTGACCCCTGCTGGGCGTCGGGATTGCAGGGGAGACCTCCATCCGGATATACCGGTGGTCCGACAAGGTCTCCACCTCCTCCACGACGCGCCAGCTCCCCACGCGTGCGGCGACCTCGGGGCTAGCGAACGAAAGGTCCACTATCGACCCGCCCCGTTGTCGCACGCACGTATGCACCGAGCCCCTGTTCAGCAAACAGAGGCCCAGTGCCGCCGCCCACTCCTCGATCGCCCGTCCTCGGTCATCCGTCCTAGGGGACCCCCACGCCACGGACTTGGCGTTAAAGTCCCCCAGGACGAAGACCTGGCGCGATGCCAGTCGCCGTAACGAGGCCTCCATGATGGTGAGGAAGGCCTCGAAATCGGTCACACTCCAGTTAGGGGAGAGATAGACTCCGAAGAGCGTAATCTCCCCCCAGTCCGCCGCGACGTATCCGACGCCCCTGTCCCTAAGGGTCAGAGACGACGAAGGCCACGACGTGGAGGCGACGATTGCCACGGTGCCATCGGCGCTACCCAACCAGTTAATCCGGTCGGGCACCACGTACGGCTCCGCGACTACGGCTACTCCTATCAACCACTCCGCCATGGCTTGCAGGAACACGTCCTGCGCACCGGCGGAGTGGCTGAGATTGGCCTGGAGGAGACGAATGGATACGGGGTCCATTAACGGTCCGTATCCATCGTCACCTCCTCCGCGCTAACGGGCGATCGGGCCGCGCTCGGAGCGGGGGCTGGCCCGGTCGATGGGCCGCCCCGTCCCTTCGGGGCCGATGCCGGGGGTCTGCAGTCCCCAGAGCCCATGCGGTGTTTGGCAGGCCTATTGCCCGCCGCACACGCGGGGCAGTGGGGCACCGCAGAGCACGATGCCGCCTGGTGTCCAGCCTGACCGCAACGGAAACATAGCCCGCTGCAGTCAAAGCAGTTTCTGCATGTCGGTCGGGTATGCCCGACCGCCATGCATTTATAACACCTCGCAGGCCGGGGCTCCAGCACGGTTACCCGCGCCGAACTCCAGCCCACGAGGAGCCTGCCTGAGTCGGCCAATTGCTTGACCGACTCCACTGGGCACTGCACCCAGACAGCACCGACGCCGCCCGGACCAGGGCGGATGGTGCCAATCCGGACGGTGTCCGAGGCACACCCGGTACGCGCCATAATGGCCTCCCGGATGTCCTCCACCGCCACGGAGTCGTCCAGACCCGTGAGGCGCATATCTGCGCACTTGACGGGCCTGGCGATTCGGACTCCATCCTCCGGCCCGAACAGCCCCCTCAGCATCGTGGCCAAACTATCGGCCGTCTTCGCGCCCTCGGCCCCAGGGAACTCGAGTATTCGAGCCCCTGTCCGGGCCTTGCGGGTCCTCGCCTCGACGCCCCCGATGTCGGAGACGTCCAGCTCCCGCCGGGCGCGCCTTAGGACGGCCTCATAGTTTAGGCCCCTCTCAGCCGCCTCAGGCAGTACGGTGATTACCACCGCAGCCGTCTTCGGCGACTTGAGGCCCCTACGCGACCTTTTCCCCTTTCCGCCGGCTCCCGTCTGGGGAGCGGCGGCCACAGCGGCACTCTTGGCCGCCGCTCTCCGCTTTTGGCCGCGTGCCTTCCTGCTACGCTCAGCCACCTGCCAGCCCTGTTCAAGCCTGGCAGCAGCGCTGAGCGCAGCAGGCGCAGCCGCGGGTTCGCCGACCTTGGCGGGAGCCGGCACCTTGCCGGCCTTCTTGGCCCCCTTGGGCCCGGCCGCGGCCGCAGCGTAGCTCACCACGCGGCCACCCTGACAGGGCAGCGGCGTGGGAGCCGACGCTTGCGGCCGCCTCGCCTTGTCCGCGGCGAGCGGCGGCCGGAGGGGCGGCTCAGGCGGGAGCCTGGCCGCTACGGCGGCGATACGCGCATCCATCATCACCCCTACTCGGGCCAGGATGACGCGTACCGCCGACTCCGACACGCCGTGCACCTCGTCGGGCGGCGGCTCCTCCCCCTTCCGACGTCTCCCGCGGCCACGAGCCGGCGGAGGGACCACGACGAGGGGAGGCAGCGATGAAGCCACGACAGGCGTAGCCGGCGCAGCGGCCGCGACGGGCGCAGCCGGCGCCACGGTCGCGGACGACGGGCCCGCCCTCACTGGCGCAGCCCGTTTCGGCGGCGGGGCCGGCGCCGGCAGCGCAGCCGGCACCAGGCGCTCGAATTGAGACCGCAGGTCAGCCATGTCTTTGGCCAACCCGCGGTTCTCCCTCCGCACCGCCTCCAACTCCGTCTCCAACCTGCGGTTGCGTTCCCGCAAGCCGGAGACCTCCTTGCTGAGGCGGGCGTTCGCAGCCTGGAGGGCCGCCACCTCGCCTTCCCGGCCGGCCGGACCCGGCGTCGCGGTCTCGCCGCCGCACCACCTCCCCGACCCCCGCGCCCCCGGCGCGCGGTCGCAACTTTGGGGTGAGGCCTGGTAGAATCGCTCCCCTCCGAGTCGGACACAGAGCTGCCACCCTTTTGCAGGGGGCGCTTCCGGTCCCTCGTTGGGGGGCGGGCCTCCTCCCTCTCCCTCCTAATATCTAGGGCCGCCGTCAGAGCCCTTGCCGCAGGAAGCGGCTTGGGCTCCTCAGGGACCCCCCTATCCTCCCTATCCAACCTATCTGATCCGGACGACCTGCTCTTCCTCATACCGGACCCTTCCTTTCGCCGGCCGATTCTCGGCCCCTCGTCTTCAGACGGTACTGCGGCCTTGCCGCCCTCGTCTGTCGACATCCTCGACGCGGCCGTACCCTGTCGCTCCGACGGCCCCACGGCACTGTCGTCCTCGTCCGTCGACAGGTCGTACGCCACGTCAGTCTCCGACATCGGCCCTGCGGCTTTGCTGCCGCCCTCGCTCTGTGACGGCTCTGCGGTAAATCCGCCCTCGTCACTCGACAGCTCCGTCTGGCTGCCACTCCTCCTCGCCTCCTTAGACGGTCCTGCGACATTGCCGCCCTCGTCCTGGGACACACTCTTGTTGCCGTTCTCCTTCCGCGACGGCCCTGCGGTGCTATCATCATGCGACGGCTCTGCGGCCACTGTGCCGCCCTCGTCGCTGGGAGCGCTGGTCTCGCGGGGTTCCGCGGCCTCCTGCGCCTCCCGTTCCTTCTTGAGCCGGTTCGCGCGCCGTTTGGCACGCTCGCTGGCTGGAGTTATTGGTGGCCTCCTACGCCTTTTTTTTTTGGGAGCCTCATGTATCGCCGGACTCACGGCTGGAGCAGAGATTGCCCCCCACCCATACGATTGGGAGCTGACTGTGCAGGAACTTGGGCGCGACTCCTCGTCGCGCGCAAGCACCGGCACAGCAAGGGATTCCCCGGCCTGGCCGGGACCCTCTGGTGAAGTCTTAACGGTATTGACCTCTGCCATCGTGGTTTGGAAGTTTAAGTCCTCCTTGACTACTACTCTAACGACTGGACGCTTTTTTTTTTTCGCGCGCGCTTCTTAACCCACCAGCCATACATCTCCTCGCCGAGTAGCAAAACTTGAGATTGGGGTGATTTTTTATAGGGGTTTTCTTCCCCGCAGTCCGCAGACCCCCGGTCCTGACCCCCCTACTCAGGATTACGGTTTGGGCCTTCCGGGTCTGGCCGCTCGCGAGCGACCGACCCGTCACGCCCCCGGGCCGTGACGCAACCGTCCCTGGCGACGGAGTGCCATGAGACACATCCGCCCCATTGGCCCCGGGCCAAATCCGTCGTGCGCTCTGCCTTCAGAGTCGGCACGCGGAGACCCCCCCTCCCGCCGGAATCTTGGCCGTCCAAATGGACGTTTCCAGGGTGCACCACGTGGAGGTGCCCCGGCCTCGTACCCCGAAATTCAACCCCTAGGGGGTAAACCGCAGTAACAAAGTTTGTATAAGGAGAAAAAAAAATACATCGATTTTCTTCAAATTCTCCAAAAATACTCTTTAGTAAAAATAAATAAACACGTGTTTCAGCATTTTTTTAATTTTCACCCTCTAAGGGTGTACCTAATCTACTCTAATATTATGAAGAGGAAACGTTCCTTTCGAATAAAGTCAAACACTCCTGGACGGATTTCGATAATTCTTTCACCATTACAATGTTACAGTATCCCTTAGTAACATAAGCTATATTTTATCCCAGTATACCCACGGGAACGGGAACTACGCGAGTAAGGCGACTGAAACCGAAGCGAAGCGAGGGCGGGTTGCTAGTACATAATAAAGGATTTGAATTTATTATATCCCTTAGACGTCTTATGCGACATCCACGGGCAAGAGCGTGGTGAATTGTATTCTTACTCCGTCACCACACTTTCAACAATAGTAGAGGTAAATGTGTCTTGCTATAGTGCTGTGATAAATATTACTAATTTGTAAGTGTCGAATATCGAATCGTTATCGATTAATCGAGTCAATGCCTCGCTCGTATTGAAATAGCTGTCATCAATCGATTGACATTGGATATTTTGATATGACTTTGAAATTATTTTATTTGTGTTATATTCTGTGTAGTGACGGAGTAACAATACAATTCACCAATATTCTACCTTACCTATGATGTCGTAGAAGTTGACTAAGAAATATAATATGCACATAACATCTGTGCATGTGGGAGACCCAAAAAGAGATGGATGAATGAGGATATGCGTATGAAAAGGGTGAGTGCAGATATGACGGCCGATAGGAGGTTATGGAAGGTAAGTACATGTTGTGCCGACCCCACTTAGCGTGGGATAAGGGCAGGCAAATGATGATGATCTGTGCAAGAGAAGGAAAACTCGAAATGAAGCCTTGTGCCCACATGTCTGACCAGCGTGTATAGTAGGTCAAATTCCCTCCTATTGTAGAATGGGCTCGAACCCCACAGTGGCAAGTAAATATTCTTTTTTCGTTGTCCAGGCAGTTCTCTGGAACTCACTACCTCTCGGTATCAGGATGGCAACCAGTCGTCAAACATTTAAGAAGAGCGTTCGACTTCGTCTCTTAAACGAGTTGGCAGAATCATCACAACTGATATAATGTCCTTATAATTATGTATATATACTGTGTATATATGTGTATATATATATTTATATATCTTAATATATATTATATCTATCTTTGTATTTGCGTATGTATGTATTTTTGGCATGTATTGTATATTTTCGTATATACCTATATATCTATGCAAAATATATTTTCTTTTTCATTTGAGAATAATATAGCTATCTCGGAACATGCACCTACCTTTTTTCATCTCTGCATCACCTACGGTTGACTGGTAGAGAATGCCTTTGGCATCAAGTCCGCCATTGCATTGTTGCATGAAGATTAATAAATAAAAATAAATAAATAAACTTACTTTCGCATTTATAATATAGTAAGGATTATATCGGCCAAGAAATGGAGTGGAAAATTGTATTCTTACTTCGTCAATACACGGAAAAATATGTATTTTGTTATAAAACTATAAAGAGGCTGAAATAAAGTATTCAATCAACAAAAAGTTTATGACAATAAGTCATAAAGTCACCCCATAAAATAAGCCTCGAAAGCTTTACAAAAACTTTCCGCAATAACCCTTTACCCAAAACGATGTCGTAAACGTCTGGATTCATTAACAAATTGACAAAAACACCGACAACTTTTCTATACACGGATTAACTTGTTATAACAGACAGACAGACAGGCGATTTGCGGATTCCATATTGTAATCATAACATTGGTCGGATTTAAATGTGGCTCTTACTATTTGTTCTAGAAAAATATTGATGATTCTTCCGTCTGGTGATGGATTTAGAATACGATTAACCACTCGATTTTAATAGTTTACTACTAAGTATTTGTCAATATATGGAACTAGCAACCCGCCCTCGCTTCACTTCGATTTCAGTTGCCTTACCCGCGTAGTTCCCGTGGGAATACCGGGATAAAATATAGCCTATATTAGGGATGTGAAAAATAATCGATTTTTAATCGATATTTTTTTTGTAATAATCTATATTTTTTTCGATTACCAAAATACTAAAAAATCGATTTTAATCGATTTTTTTTATATTAAAATTAATCGATTATTTCACTGCCAGATCTCCTAAAAAAAAGGTCATCACGATACTGCGTGCAGTGTTTCATACTATGTATACTAGAAAATAAAGCTCACATTTCCTAAAAAAAAAGGTCATCATAATCCTGTTGGGAGAAAAAAATCGATTATTTTATAATCGATTATTTATTTTTAATTAATCAATTATTTTATAATCAATTTAAAAAAGAAAACAAAAAATCCATTTAAATTCAAATCATTTATTGTGTATAAACCCCGCGGGGGCACTTACATATTGTCATTTTTTTTACAATTTTCTTAAAGTTATAATTACTGCCGGATCGGAACGCGACCGCACTGAGAAGATCCGGCAAGAAACTCAGCGGGATTGTCTATTTTTTATTTTTTTTTTTTAAATTTCTTTTAAATAAAATTACATCTTACAACATGCTTATTAATAGTTCCAGTGTAATGCCATTCGAAATATTATATAATATAGTTCACAAATATAATAATAATCACAAATGCAATAAAAAAATTGGTTGCCTGTAAAGTCGGTATACGGGCGAAAGTTTTACGTGACAACGACTTTGAGTGGTAAAATAATTTTAATGTGAATATTCATTCGTATAGTAGGAAGAAGGATGAAATAATAGTAACAATTTAAAACATTTATTTATACAAAGAATTATATTTAAAACATTAATTTATACAAAGAATCTCGCACTGAATTTCATATTAACAAAATTTTATTTTTACCTTTACACATACATACGTATTTATATACAAATATACAATTTTTATGTCTGTCTCTCTCGCTCTTAGGCGGGCTAACCATGCCCGAGTGGAAGGGACGCGTGCCTCTCACTCGCTCTCATTGTGAGCGCATAACGTGAGCGGAGCGTAACGCAGTTTCTTGAAGTGTCACCCGGCAAACCAATTTATAAGACGTTGTCACGTCAAAAAAAAATTATGGTTGGACCAGATCCCGCAAGCGGCACCCGATCACGAGTTAACTACTAGAGCAGCCATCACTTCCCTCAACCATAATGGAGGGAAGGGAATGACACGCTCCTCATAGCTACCGCTAGCAGACCCTTCAGTGAGCATGACCAATACCATTTGCCACAAACATAAAACACAGGTCCAATAAAAAATCGTTTGGCAAAACACGCTACACTTTACAATTATAGTAGCAACAATAAAATAATAATAATAACAAACATGTACGTAATTTCTATCATTGTAATAATGAGGAAATTCCTGTATGAGGAGCTGCTCATTGCCAGTCCCGAGTTATCATCAAGATAATCTGAGATTTTATAATAACCTTAATGATTGTTTGATTTCAATAATGATTTTTTAGTTAATCGATTATTTTCCCTCCAAGTCACATCCCTAGCCTATATTACTCCCTGATATGATAGCTCTTCATTGTTGTTTGAATTTTTGAAATCAGCACAGTAATTTTTGAGTTTATTCATTACAAACATACACACATACAAACTTTTCCTTTTTATAATATTAGTATAGATAGTATAGGATCCCGCTATAAAACGACCTTCACCGAGATGTTTATTTGATGAAACTTATTTTTTATGTAATTTAATATGTCAATAAATATATTGCATATGGGTTGCCTAATAAATTTTAGCCCAGACTATGATTCAGCCAGGCCATGGATGGCAAGGAATCGGTGCCAATCGGCCCAATCGCGATGTGGAGGGAACACAATGGGTTAAGGGGACATAGGCCACCTTTAAGTCGCCAAGGATGTAACGGAGAAGGTGACTTCAGACCATCTTCAGAGCTCATATACGTCTACGGGCGTCAAGCCTCCTCCACAACAGAAAGGCCTACTATACCATGGTGGTCAGACGTGTTGGTATAGCGTTTTGCATCGAATTTTTCTTCTCTTGCAGTACCTAATGTTATCTAAATATGATATCTCAGTCATCTTTTACGAGACTCCTGGGGCAAGAAAGCCGGTGCTGAATTGTATACTCCTTCATTAAGCGGAAAACCATAGCTAGCAAAAAGACAAACTTTCTTTTTTTTTTTAGGGTGTAAGCCATGGGCAGCGCACCCGCCACCCGGATACGTCCGGAGCGACAGAGGGGCGACGCGCGGCCCCATGACACACCCGTGACACGTCGCCTTCGTTGTTGGGCCGACCACTGGTGCAGAGTAACTTGTCTTCAGTGGTCGGCCCGATGGAATACCCCGGAGTACCCACTCGCGGTACCTCTCCTTTCGACGTTCTCCCTCGAGGACATCGGTCGCCGTCGCGTGGTCAGCCTCTCTGCGGCGAGGCGTTGTCGTGAAGGCGCCGACAAGTCGCGGACTAAGTGGACGGAAATGCTCTCGGAACCACCAATGCCCAATGTCGAGCACCAGGCCCTAGTACCTCATGTGGGCCCGGATGCTGATATCAACCCCAGCAAAAAGACAACGTGCACTAAAGAAATCCTTGCATTGCGAGGGACTTTAAAAGCATATAATTAACGGACAAAAATTTACACGTAGACTCAATTTGTACTGGCAAAGTCTTGTCCTGCACAGGAATCGAATCTAAGACTCCTGGCATGATAGCTAGACATATTAACCAATATACCAGCTGTTCAATGAAAATGCTATTCCTATTAATTTAATTTGTAGAAATGCTTATAGTAGGGACATAGCGTTAAACTTTTTAATGCTTCCAAAGTTTTCAGAGCGATATTTCAACCCGCTCTGTAAACTCCCCACATTGCTTAATTGTACTAAAGCTTTTTTGTTTTTAAAGCTCGTTTGTTTTTAAATCTTTTATGTTATTCACTGAAGAGAAATGTACTATTATTAAACTCGATAAAGAATGGCATTGGAAGTTTTTTAGTACACTTTATTTCATAGTTAAATTTAAATTGAAAATTAGTTGATGATTGCCGATATTTACGCGAGTATTACAACACATTTTCTGTGCGGTGACGGAGTAAGAATACAATTCACCACCATCTATCTTACCCTGGGGTGTCTTAAAAGACGACTAAGTGATTAAATATGTATAAAACATATACGTAAGAGAAAGAAAACTCGAAACAAAATCCTATACCAGATTGGTCTGCTGATGGAGTGGTTGGAGCAGACGCACGGGATGCTTTCCTTCCGACTGGTGCAGGTGCTAACGGGGCATGGTTGCTTCGCGAAGTACCTGCACAAGATTGTCAGGAGGGAGAGCATACCGTCCTGCCACCACTGCAATTGCGACGAGGACACAGCGCAGCACACGCTCGAGGTGTGTGCTGCGTGGGCGGGGGAGCGCCGTGAACTCGTCGCGATTATCGGTGCCGATCTGACGTTGCCGACCATCGCCAGGGAGATGCTCGACAGCGTCAGGAATTGGGACGCGGTCGCCGCCTTCTGTGAGGCCGTAATCTCACGGAAGGAGGCAGCGGATCGTGTGCGAGTAGAGCTCCTATTCGGCGACACGTTCCGCCGCCGGCGACTCGGGCGGTACAGGCGCGAGTATCTGCGCCTAATGCCACCTCAGCCGAGGCCCAAGTACCCGAGAAAGGGTATTACGTCGGGCCGACCACTGACGACAAGTCACCTCTGCTCTGGTGGTCGGCCCAACAATGAGGTGACGTGGGTACGGGTGGGTTATGGGCCCGCACGCCGTCCTTTCATCGCCCCGGACGGAATGGACCGAATGGACCGCGCGTGCGTTTACCATAAACGCACGCGCGGTCCATTCCGTCCGGGTCCACGGTCCAGCCTACCCATAAAAAAAAAAACCAGGTTGGTCTGACCAGCATGGCATAGTAACGTCGATTTCCCTCCTATTGAAGAGGAGGCTCGAGCTCAGCAGTGGGACGTATATTTACGCGAGTATTACACATTGTAAATAACACTATTTTTACGGATTTTATCGCGTTTGTTACTGATTTTTGATTGATCCTAGCCCAGTAGATGAGCCGAAATGAGATGAAATATAAATAGATGGTAGCGGCTATCGATACAGTTAGAAATATATTGGGCCTACTTGAAGGTCAAACTGATGTCTTCTGTAGTAACCAATATGGATCTTGGTTAACAGAAATTAATTAAGGGCTCTCTGGCGTAGATGTTATATGCATATATTGCCCTTTAGTCGTCTTCTACGATACCCACGGGCAGGAGAAGGGGTGGCAAATTAAATTCTTACTTCGTCACCACACGGAAAATGCTAAATGTAATCTCATAATATTATCCACCATTGAGGAGACATTTTGTCCAACAGTCCACTGTTCATAGCATGATGGATGAATTGTTAATTTACATTACAATATTCTCCGTGTGGTGACGGAGTAAGAATACAATTCATCACTCACTATCATGCCCGTGTTCACCAACGCTCCCTAAATTTTATCTAAATCATTCATTTATTATTTACATGTATTATTTATGTATATGAGGCGGCGGATCGCGTGCGCGAGGAGCGCAGCCTCGATGAGGCGATCCGCCGCCGGCGACTGGGGCGGCGTAGGCGCGAATACCTGCGCCCCATGCCGCTCTAACCGAGGCCGCGGGTGACATGACCGGGGAATTAGTCCGTCACCCGCTAAGAAGCCAACCGAGTGAGGAAAGACCGACGTCCTCCCCGTGGAGGGGACGTCGGTCGATGGGAGGGTACCCCAAATAGGGGGTATTCCGTCGGGCCGACCATTGACGTCAAGTCACCCTGCTTCGGTGGTCGGCCCAACGACGAAGGCGACGTGCATCACGGGTGGGTTGCGGGTATGCGTGCTTACACTCCTCTGTCGCCCCCGGACGGAGTGGTGCGAGGAGTGCGCCGACCGCAACCCACCCAAAAAAAAAAAGTTTATTTATATTACCTAAAATGTTACGTAAAGAATTCTGATGTTTACGCGAGTATTACACGATGTAAATAAAACGACTTTACGAATTTTATCGCGTTTGTATTTGATTTTTGATTGCCCGACGTTTCGAATACTTTACAGCGTGACCGTGAATATCCGTAAAGTAGTTTTAGTTGCAATGGTACTTAAATCAGAGGGCTTATTGACGCAAAGGGATGATATGCATTTAAAAGAATTAGTGGTCGGCGTGTGGTCGAAATTCGGCCATAATTCATTTTAATTAATTTTTCTGCTACACAATTTTTTTTTAATTTTATGTATGTATAATTGTAAATTGAGCAAGCTGTATTTCACTAATAACTATAAGCACACATCTTTAGACATTGTCATCATAATTATGATTGTTTGACATTCAGTTCGACCAGAGATTTTAACCGTAAACAAAAGTGTATAAGCGTTGCTACGCAACACACTCACACAAACGTGTGTGTGTATGTAGCGATTGTGTTGTAGTGTGTGTAATGCCTTTTTTAATGAATTTAATGTGTTTCTAATCCATTATTGTATAAAATTATAGTTTTATGCACTTCTCCTCATTATATACTTCAACCGTGCCAAATTTCATACTTGTCCGTCCACGAAATTTTCGTAAAAAGGGGTACAAAATTTTCGCTTCACGTATTTATATATAGACTAGCAACCCGCCCTCGCTTCGCTTCGGTTATAGGTTATAGTCGTTTTACCCGCGTAGTTCCCGTTCCCGTGGGAATACCGGGATAAAATATAGCCTAGTTTACGCCCTGATATTATAGCTTTCCATTGGTGAAAGAATTTTTGAAATCGGTCCAGTCGTTTTGAAGATTACCCAGAACAAACAGACAGACAGACAGACAGACAGAGAGACAGACAGACAAAAATTTTTTAATTGCTATTTTAGGCATAGGTATCGTGCAAATAACCGTGTGAGCATGAAAAAAGCCTATTATTTTGACATTACAAACAGACGCTCCCATTTTATTTATTGGTATAGATATGGTATAGAAGATAAATTATAGTTTAAAAAAAACTAAAAAACACGCTTACAGGTTACAAGTCAAGTAGTTACTAATAGCTTACTTTCATATTACAAGCTTTGAACGCACCTTGAGATAGTCTTTGCTGCATTGTATTAAACTGACAGCCCGAATCATAGAAGTTACGAATTTAGCGCATGCGTAGTTCGCACACTAGCTCTATCTCCCCTGACCACTGACGACAAGTCACCTCTGCTCCGGTGGTCGGCCCAACAACGAGGTGACGTGGGTACGGGTGGGTTATGGGCCCGCGCGCCGTCCTTTCATCGCCCCGGACGGACTGGACCGCGCGTGCGCTTACCATAGCCCACCCATAAAAAAAAAAAAAAAAAAAAGCTCTATCTCCCTTGCTCTTATGCAAAGGATACGATTACAAATTTCTAACTCCTAGTGAATCTAATTAGGATATTTAGCTATCGAATATTGCATTGTCACGGGCATTTGACGAGTGTGCAAAATTTATATAAAATCTGTACGTTGAAAGGGGGCAAAATGACGTTCAAAGATTCCGTTACATACATATAGGTGAAACTAATAAAAAGCGTATTAAAAACAAAGGAAATTATAAAAACCACCATTTCAAAGTAGCTTGGTATATTAAATTATCATTCATCATTTCGGCTCATATACGCCTTACTGCTGGGCTCGGGTCGCCTCCACAATGGGAGGGAATTTGATCTACTTTACCATGCTGGTCAGATATGTTGGTATAGGGTTGTTTCGAATTTTCCACCTCTGGCATAGATGTTATATGCGTAGTATATCCCTTAGTCGTCTTGTACAACAGCCACGGGTATGAGGGGGGGAGGTGAATTGTATTCTTACTCCGTCACCACACGGCAAATATTAAATCAATTTCCCTCATATTTTTTTTTTGCAAACAGTGGCAAACTAGCAAACAGTACACCTGATGGTAAGTGTTGCTGCCGTTCATGGACCTTTGTAAGGCCGTTGCCTACCGCGAAGAAGGTGAAGGGAGTGTGAATGCGTGCATTGAGGCTCGCTGATATCAAGGGCACCACCAAAACCCTCCACACACAAACACCCTCAGAAAGTTGGGCTTAAGGCTGTCTCGCTCACCGAACGAAGCGCAGTAACAAATTGCTACTACTCAGACGTCGATTTTCTGCGAGAGTGTGGTACTGCCCCGGACGGACCGGCCCACGGCTGTATATTGTGGAAGAGGTTCCAGCCCAACAGTGGGATATATATTTATTGATAATAAAATATAAAATAAATAATGATAATAATAATAAAAACATTTGGAACCCGTTGAAGGCCAGGTATTACTTGTAAACAAAGGAAGTTAACATTGTCGACTGAGGTTTGATACAATCAACTCTTCTACTTCAGATGTTTTCAATTATATAGGGCTGAGATACACCGAGTTCAATACACTTTTAGTATTCTTATATGGGTTTGGAGCATACTGTTGACAATTGTCTACAGCAGCGGGCCAGTCCGTCCGGGCCTCTGGGGTACCACACTGAGTAGAAAATCGACGTCTGAGTAGTAGCAATTTGTTACTGCACTTCGTACTGCAAGCGAGAGTGCTGGCAGTCCAATTTTCTGTGCGTGTTTTCATGCAATGTGTTTTGGTAATGCCTTTAGTATCACTGAACCTCATTGCAGGCATTCGTACTCCTTTTTTGTGTGGGATATGGTCAGTACTCACAATGGCCTTCATGGATGCCACAAGAGAGCCCTCAGACTCACGGTCAAGGACCCGGCTCACACCCATGCGCTGTTCAGAACCATCCGACGGATACGCATTCATACTCCCTGCACTTTCTTCATGGTAGGCAGTGACATCGCAAAAGTCCATGAGCGACAGAATCACTTACCATCAGGTGTGCAGTTTGCTCGTTTGCAAAATAAACAATAATAAAAAACCGACTAAGTGCGAACCGGAGTCGCTCACGAAGGTTTCCGTACCATTATCTAAATAAACGGCGAAAACCTCTTTTATTGTATGGGAGCCCCCTTAATTATTTATTTTATTTTATTTTAATTAATTATATTTACAGAGAACATAAAACAATATTCTGTGAATAGTTAACTATTCACAGAATATTTAATTGTATGGTCTGAAAACCACCAGCTCGTACCATCCAGGGCAGGAAAGGCAGCGTGTGACCCTATAATATGCTATATTACCTCGCCTTCGCCAAATGAACTGACTGCTTATAGCAATTCCTTGAATTGGGCGGCTTTTGTTTTGAGATTGCCTTCTTTTGCACATATATTATTTGCATATCATATCCCTTGGTCTTCTTCTACGATACTCACAAACAAGAAAGAGAAACTTAATTCTTATTCCGTTACCATGTATTATATATAAACTAATCATCATCATCATCATGCAGCCTATCACCGTCTACTGCTGGACGTAGGCCTTTCTCATGTATCGCCACAAAGTGCGTTCTTGTACCGCTTGCATCTAACAGCCTTCACCAGTTCATCGGTCCACCTAGTGAGAGGCCATCCTACACTGTGTCGTCCGATACATGGTGGCCACTCGAGAACCTTTCTTCAACGAGCGATGTGTACTGCCCATTGGCACTTCAGCTTGCTAATTCTTCGTCCTATGTCGGTATAAATTAATAAGATACTTAAATAATATTTTGTGTTCTTAGTGTATCACTATGTTAACTGTGAGCTACCGTTCTGTAACGAGGCTTCCCTTTATAGTCTTGTGTCCAGTGGCCTGGCCTTTCGTTAGTGATGGGACATGTATCGATATTTAGTTTGGTTTCATTTTGAGTACGTAAAATAAAAAAAAAAGTAAGCCGTCGCTCAGGACGCCAGATGGCAGATGTGAAACATCATATGCATAAAAGAACAGATTACAGCAAGAACTAATATATCATAATGTATAAATAAAATATGACGACATTTTTCCAGAAAATTATAATTTTTATTCAATAAACATTAGTTTCATTAAATACAAGTACTAAAAATTCAAAAATATCTCTATATATAAACTCTATTAATAATATAATAGTTATATTCGATGCCTCTGACGATATTACTGTTACGGTCGGTTACTTACCATCATATAGCGTGGCAACAGCTCGCCACGGTATGCGTCGCCATACTGGCAATCGGTTTTACGTGCGCCTATAGATGTTTTACATCAAAAAATGCATCATTATCATCTCGACTCATATACGTCACACTGTTGAGCTCGAGTCTCCTACATAATGGGAGGGAAATTTGACCTACGATCGTCAGCCTAAGGGTTTTCTTCCAATTTTTCTTCTCCTGCTTAGATGTTATATGCATATAATTATTTGATATAGTATAGGTTATTTGATAAAGTATTCATCACATAACTTACGATCTGACTAGGTATTTATATTAACATCTCAATGATTCTTTTTCTCTGTGTAATGACGGAGTAAGATTACCACCACTCATCTTGCCGATGTCGTAAAAGACAACTAAGGCATATAATATGCATATAGCATCTGTGTAAGAGAAGGAAATCTCGAAATGAAACCCTATACCAAACACATACAAACATGTCTGACCCGCATAGTATAGTAGGTCGATTGCCCTCCTATTGGGGAGTAGGCTCGAGCTCAACAGTGGGATGTCTATGAGCTGAGACGACGAGACGAAGGGTAAAATAGTGGTGAATTATGTTCCTACTTCATCGCCACACTGAAAATCGTTAATCAATTTGCCATATCGATATATCTGTATCTTTATTCCCATCACTAGTTATTAAAACCAATACAAAGCGTTCTGTCTATATTGCGTCCTCAAGCAATCTCCTTAATATAGAAAAAAAAAAACAAGAATAGCACTGTAAAAATTGAAATCCAAAACTGAAATACTGTTTCAATATTTTCAATAAGATTTAAACAATTGTAGAAATATTAATATAGTAACCCGCCCTCGCTTCGCTTCGATTTCATTCGCCTTACCCGCGTAGTTCCCGTTCCCGTGGGAATACCGCGATAAAATAAAGCCTATCTTACTGCCTGATATTATAGCTTTCCATTGGTGACAGAATTTTTGAAATCGGTTGAATGGTTTAAACGTGAAAGCGTAACAAACAAACTTACTTTCGCATTTATAATATTAGTAAGGATAAGGATTAATGAATTACATATTCCGTGTGGTGATGGAGTCAGAATACAATTCACTAGCACGTATTTTGCCCGTGGGTGTCGTAAAAGACGACTAAGGTAATATTGTCTGTATAAAAACTATGTAAGAGAAAGCAAACTCAAAATAAAATGCTAAACCAACCCGCCTGATCAGTGTTCTAGTGGGTCAATTTGCCGCCACTGAGTTTCTTGGCGGATCTTCTCAGTAGCAATCGTGTTCTGATCCGGTGGTAGTTTATTTTTTTGGATAATTTAATTTTGTAAACTTGAGAATATACAGGGTGTATCAGGTTATGGGGCAACTGTTCGAGTATGTTGTAGTTTAACGGTCATAGATCATAATTAGAATGTATATTACACAAAAAACAATATAACATAAAAGTTATAGTGATTTAAAAAAGGTGTGTATAAAAGTCTGCGCCTTAAATGTTACGTATTATATAGGCATGTACAGAATGAATTGCGCAAACGCATCAATGGTACCGTAGGTACAAACGCGGTTCGTCAACGGTCATCGGCCGATCACCTGATATAAAGCGAAGTTTGTCTTGCTTATGCGAACGTAATCATTGATTTATTCAATTTCTAATGAACATTTAACAAAGTACGAATATGTTTCAGATTAAGTATCACTGACTTTATACATTTCAATAAGATTTACACGAAAAAGTGGTAGCAAAATTGAAAACTTTACATGTCTCTAATTCATTAACGTATCGATATTTTTCCTCCATCATTGTCTAACTCATTTGACCAGTTGCCCCATAACCTGATACAGCATGTATATAGTGCCCTCTCAGGTTTTATGCATAATAAATGATTTGAATTTGAAGATCATTGTTAATTCTGGCTTACAGGACTTATAATGGTGGGAATGAGTGGTGAGATAAGTAACAAAAAGTCTAATATTAGCGGAGCATCAAAAAGGGGAAAAATTATTCCTTTTGAGAAATACCGTTTCATGTGTTGAACATTACAAGAGCTTATGAAATACTTCCTCTACAACCGTAATGTGTTGTACGTGCGACATTTCAGTCCGCCTGTCATGGTCACGGGCGGACTTTCGATGACTTGTTGGACGTGCGACATCTTCGTCCGCCCGTGACCATGAACGCTGCAAAGTGTTCGAAACATCGTGCAATCAAAAACCAAATATAAAAGCGATAGAAACCGTAACGCAGTTTTATTGACTATATCACGTTAATCGGACGGCTCGGCATAGGATCCTGTGGATCCTGTTGAATCTTTTAATTTTATATCTTTAAACGAGCAATTCTTGTATATATATATTCAGGATCTCGGAAACGGCTCCAACAATTTTCACGAAATTTAGCATACTAGAGGTTTCGGGGCCAATAAATCAATCTAGCTAGGTTTTATTTATAGACAATGTTGTTTTGTTGGTGTTTTCAGCTAATCAATACAATGACATAAAATATCAATAGAATGCAAATTCAAATTATGCCGTTGCCGTCAAGAGTGACAATAGCTCAGTTGGGAAGTTGTTCAGTCGCATTCAAACAGCGTGAGATCGAATCTCGGTGTTATTATTATTCTCTTTTTGTAATTTTTGATATTTTTTTTCATTATTTCATCATTCTTATTTTTGAAGTGAAACTTCTTTGCGTGCATGAGGGTCATTTTTTACGGATGAAACGCAATTTAGCGTCACGAAGATGTGTTTTTGGCGAAGAAGAGGGAGAGAGCGATTGAGACCGATTGAGAGAGAGTGACAAAGGGCGAACAAGGCACGAAGCACAGCCATGGGGCAAGAGTAGGGAGCAGGCGAGTGAGAAAGATCGAGAGTTTTTTTTTACTTTTTTTATTCTTTTTTTTTCATTTATTTATTTTTAATATTTTTTTTAATACTGAATTAAACACATGGAACTAAAGAAGTTTGACTTCTGACATGCGTTCTTAGTACTCACGCTATTTTTTTATTAATATACTAGCAACCCGCCCTCGCTTCGCTTCGGTTATAGGTTATAGTCGTTTTACCCTCGTAGTTCCCGTTCCCGTGGGAATACCGCGATAAAATATAGCCTAGTTTACGCCCTGATATTATAGCTTTCCATTGGTGAAAGAATTTTTGAAATCGGTTCAGCCATTTTGAAGATTACCCAGAACAAACAGACAGACAGACAGACAAAAAAATTTTAATTGCTATTTTAGGCATAGGTGTCGTGCAAATAACCGTGTGAGCATGAAAAAAGCCTATTATTTTGACATTACAAACAGACACTCCAATTTTATTTATTGGTATAGATATCTAAATAAGTTCGGCAAAAAATACAAAAAAAAAAATATACAGAGCAAAACTCCGTCAACCAGATATTCATCTTTTATGACACCCACGAGTATTTGTTGGTAGTATTCGTAGTCGTTCGTTAGTACTGTAGTACAGTATATAAGTGTATACAATACATTTAGTAAATAAAGCGTAGGTACAGGTTGATATATGTAACAGACAATATCTCACGTGGGATACTGACGGTTCACGCGTCTACGAACAGGGCAATGCTTAGAGCAGCTATCATTTTAAATTTATATATTATTTTCGAATCTATTTTCACATGCAATTCGCACCTAAATTCAAATTCATTTAACTAATATTATAAATGCGTATATAAGTTTATTTGTTTCACGCTTAAATCCCTAAGCCGATTTAAGAGACTATTTTATAAATTAAAAAAAATACCCTATGTTACTTGCTGGTATTTTGAGGCCATCAAAACCAGGGTGACTCAAAATCAATAATTCATATTGTGAATAATAAGCGAAAATAGTTTCTTCCTGCGCTCATTGTACGCTTGACCCGATGGACTATGGGCTCGTTAGCCACCCGCTGCCATCGTCTCGGACGTATCGCGATGCGCCATGGCCTGCAGCCAAAAGTGCTCTAAAAACCATGACATAATATGATCCTCAGATCGTCGTCGCTTCAGCTCGTACCCATCACTGCTGGGCTTGAACCTTCTCCCCATTAGGAGGGCAATAGACCTACTATACCATGCTAGTCAGACATATTGGTGTAGGGGTTTCATTTCAAGTTTTCCTTCTTTTGCACAGATGTCATGCAGATATTATATCCCTTAGTGGTCTTTTACAACATCCACGGGTAAGATAAGTAGCGGCGAATAGTATTCTTACTCCCTCATCACACGGCAAGATCCTCAGATATAAGTTGTAAATTATGGCTGTTCCAGATTTAATAAGCCGTACCTGATCACAAGTAAACTACCAGAGCAGCCATCACTTCAAGTACCTTGGAGACAAGGAAGCGATCAGTTCCACTCAACATTAGTAGGTGAGTTATTACGTCTATAACTGTAACCTAACAGTGGTATGTTAACACTTTGATGGCATTAATGAATTAAAGTTACTTTTACTGTGGTATTTCATCATTTTTATTATTTCAGCTCATATAGATCCCACTGTTGGGCTCGAGCCTCCTCTAGAATAAAAGGTGAATTGACCTACTCATCATCATCTTGCTCTTATCCCAATTCCTTGGGGTCGACGCAATATGTTATTTGTTTTGACATATTGCAAAATGTTTCGGCAATGACTTTTATGACCGATCGCCTGCCTGACGTCAACCCTCCTTGGGAATGTAATCGTTGACCCAAATGGTACCAGATGGAGTTGGTTCGGGTCAATCTAGGGCTCTTAGTCGTCTGTTACGACACCCACGAGCAAAGCAAGGGTTGGTAGTATTCGATGCCGCTACCACACAGCATTGTGTACCACACAGTGAATTGACCTACTATACCATGCTTATCAGATGTGTTGGTATAGTTTCAATTCAAGTTTTGCTCCTTTTGAATAGATGTTATTTGGATATTTAATTACTTAGTCATCGTTTACGACATTCATAGGTAAGAGAGGCGGGTGGTTAAGTGTATTCTTACTCCGTTACCACACGGAAATAAACTTATTATAGGAGAAATTATAAGTAAAATTGAAAATTTCAAATAACCACATGACACAAATTAAAATAATAAATAAAATTATTACATTCTCTTCAACAGGATTTATCAATTAATTGTCATTAAAATTTAACGATTATACTGGCACGTGTGAAGCACTTAATCGAATAATAATACGTCATTACATCATATTGAAAAAGAAGTTATTAAAAAATATTTTATTTAAGTATTTAATCTTAGGACACAGCGCCGGAGGGCCCATCAGGTTGACGTATATGAGCTGAAATTATGATGAACTAGGATCGCAAAAACTACTAAGCGTAGTGATTGCAATAGGACATACATATGAATGCACATCTTTATATACAGGATGTATCAGGTTATGGAGCAACTGTTCGAGTATGTTGTAGTTTAACGGTCATAGATCGTAATTAGAATGTACATTACACAAAAAACAATATAATATAAAAGTTATAGTGATTTCAAAAAAATGTGTCTAAGAGTCTATGCCTTAAATGTTACGTATTATGTAGGCATGTACAGACAGAATACATGTAGGCATGTAAAGCTTCGACAGTATAATTTCATTCATTCATACCTAGAATTGCGCAAACGCTTCAATGAGCGTAGGTAACAACGGCGAGCCGTCAACGGTCATCGGCCGATCAGCTGTTTTAAAGCGAAGTTTGTCTTACTTATGCGAACGTAATCATTGATTTATTCAATTTCTAATGAACATTTAATAAAGTATGAATATGTTGCGTATTAAGTATCATTGACTTTATACATTTCAATCGGATTTACACGAAAAAGCGATGACAAAATTGAAAACTTTACATGTCTCTAATTCCTTAACGAATCGATATTTTTCGTTCAAATTTTTTTCGTGGGTTTCTACCACTATTGCCTAGCTCCCTTTTGACCAGTTGCCCTATAACCTGATACACCCTGTATAATCTTCTGTTCGTGTGTTTGTAATTGAACTCCTTTTAAACGGCTGATCCGATTTTGATGTTTTTTTTGTGGCTGTTCCGATGGTCATGAGAATGGTTTAAATTAATAATTGGAACCCGTAGGTGCGATCAATTTCAAGGAGAATTCTTTTTACTATATTTTTAGATTTGAACAGAACAACGTCTGTTGGGTCATCTAGTATTACCATTCCATTTCAAAAAAATTTATATACGTGTCTACTCCACGTATTTTCCAATTCTTTACCCAGGCACGCACCGGGCACCAATAAAACGGACATTAGGTCCGACCTAACTAACTGCCTCCGTACATCGATTTAACTTCAAAGGTTGATATTGCCAGTTGTAAATACGCTGAGGTAATTCATTGTTTGATGATAATTTGTGATGTGGATTTCCGTGTGGTGATGGAGTAAGAATACAATTCATACCCCCTATCTTGCCCGTGAATGTTGTAATAGACGATTAAGGGATATGTGTAAGTAACATCTATACAAGAGAAGGAAAACTCGAAAGAACACCCTATTTTGACCAGAGTGGAATAGTAGGTTGCCTTCTCATGGTGGAAGAGGCCCGAGTCAAACAGTGGGACTTATATAGGGTTGCCAACTTTTCTTGACAAAAAAAAAATAATAAAATGGTTCAGCTAGGAAAAATAATGAAATTTTGGAAGAAAAAGTATTTTATACATTTTATGTTTTTATTGCCTTAAAAACGAGTTTTTGTGTGCTTTTAGTAGATATAAAATCTGAGTCATATCTGACAACAATCATTTTGTTTCATCATTATCTCGGCTCATATACGTCCCACTGTTGGGCTAGAGCCTCCTCCACAAAGATGTAAGATGTAAATCTCCATAACAATAATGATGACTTGTTCAACATGAGACATCTAAGTCCGCCCGCGATTATGAACGCTGAAAAGTATTCGAAATCAAACACGAAAATGATAAAATGCTTAGAAATAGTTTTACTAAAATAAATACGACGTCGCAGCGTAGGATGACCCCCTACTAGGTGGACTGATGACTTTTAAATAGTTTATATAATGTGTATATTCCCTTATACGTATATTTCAAAATTTCCTAGCGCTGAGGTCTATAAAAATGGCTATAAAATTATAACTTTTTCACAGCGCGTTGGGATATTGAAGTCAGCTATATTCTCCAAAGGGTTGATCTTAAAATGTGAAGATCAAAACGCAGCATCAGCGACACCTTTATTACAAAAGATATTATTAAAGTGACGGTCATGAAATTTTCACATCGCAATATGTCCAGGACAATCGACAAAATATTTGCAGAAAACCAATAGTAGGTATAAGTAAAATTATTAAAGTGAAAACTTCTTTAGGCGTTGAGCAATTTAACTTTTCTTTCCATTTCATCTTTTTTCTTTCCATTTCCTTTATCAAAAATAAACCAAAAATAATAATCGAAGATACAATTTACTTAGTTTTCATTTCTATCTGTAGTGCCAAAAGCCTGCCTCGCATTTTTTTAATGTGCTTTTTTAACTCCCCATGCAAGAGGGTTGTGTTAAGTTTGACGCTAAAGTCTGTGTCGCTGTATGTAGTGCCATAGCTTTCGAACGAATAGACCAATTTAGATGAGATTTTTTTACGTGAAAGCGAACTCGCTTTCCTTGCAGTGATTCTTAACTATCTTTGATAAATAATCAAACAGGCAGTTTGGAGAGTATCAGCTCTTTCAATAGAATTAAAATAATTTTGGTTTTTGCAGGTTACTAATTTTATTTTTGCCGTTACTTATATTAATTACTTTACTTATATAACAGGATTAAGCCGACAACTAGTGCCAGTGTTCTGTTAGGCAAATGATAAACGAAGGATCTCGGGTTTTGGACTTTTGTAATGCAGGGAATCATTTTAATTTAAAAAGAAATGACATCTCGCTGAGTTTCTTGCCGGATCGTCTCAGCTTGTGGCCGTGTTCCGATCCGGTGGCAGATTATTGGATTATTTAAAATGATGTGTAAATTTGACAATATGAAAGTGCTCTTAAGGAGCTTATCCTTACTAATATTATAAATGCAAAAGTAAGGATGTTTGTTTGTTTGTTACGCTTTCACGTTTAAACAACTGAACCGATTTCAAAAATTCTTTCACCAATGGAAAGCTATAATATCAGGGAGTAACATAGACTATATTTAATTCCGGTATCCCCACGGAAACGGGAACTATGCCGCGGGTAAGGCGACTGTAACCGAAGCGAAGCGAAGGCGGTTGCTAGTACAGAATAAATTATATTTCATTTGATTACATTATCATTATCATTTCAGCCTAACGCCGTCTATTAATGGACGTAGGCCCCCCCTCATGTTATGGCACAGAGTGCAGTCCTGTGTCGCTTGCATTCAACGACGCCTAGCAATTTTCACCAGGTCGTCGGTCCAGCTAGTCTGGGAGGCGTCCTACACTGCGCCGTCAGATACGTGGTCACCACTCGAGAACCTTTCTTTCCCAGGAGTTACCGGTTCGATGTGGCCTACCCATTGCAACTTCAGCGTGCTGATTCTTCGAGCTATTTTGGTTACATCCGTTCTTCTGGGGATTGGCGTATTTTGGATTCTATCTCGCAGAGAAATCTTGGGCATAGCCCGCTCCATAGCACGTTGAGCGTGTTTGAGCTTGGTTATGAGGTCTACAATTAGTGGCGACGATTGACTATTATTTTATTTGCATAAAATTATGTAAGCGAGAAGAGTGTATATCTCGCTCTTTTTCGATACCCAAAGACAAGCGAGACACTGCTCTCCCTCTACCCTTTCCTTTTTTTTTTGCGGTGAGCTATGGTCTGGACAAATCCCCGCCGAAATTGTCCGGAACGACGGAAGGGTGGCGTGCTGCCCGCATTTCCTTCTTATTGCCGACCGCTAATACCGATTCCTTCACATTTGTGGCCGGCGCGGGGTCCCCACTCTATCTGGCCTAGTATTTAAAACCAATCCACCGCGTGCGCGTGATTCAGGAAGGTTGCATATCAGAATTTTAAAAGCCTTGCCATAAAATGTCTCATCATTTCATCATCATCTCAGATCATATATATCTGAGGCTCGGTTCTTCCATAATGGGAGAGAAATTAACCTACTAGATATACTACGCGATTCCGTGTGTTGACGGAGTAAGAATACAATTCACCACCCCCTATCTTATCTGTGGGTGATCGTACGAGACGACTAAGGGATATAAAACGCATATAAGATCTATGCGAGAGAAGGAAAACTCAAAATAAAACCCTATACCAACACGTCTGACCAGCGTGGTATAGTCATTCCTTCCATTATGGAGAAGGCCCGAGCCCAACAGTGGGACGATATGGACTGAGATGATGATGATACTACGCCGTTTAGTGTTGCTATAGGCTTTTGTTTCGTTTTCCCTCTCTTGCATAGATTTTATATGTATATTATATCCCTTAGTCATCTTTTACGACACCCATAGGTACGACGAAGGGGGTGGTGGATTGTATTCTTACTTCGTCACAGGGATTAGTAAAAATATTAACTTCAATAAAAAAAACTTAAGAACAATTTAAAATCAAACTACTGATTTACCGTTTGCCTGACAATGTAGATATGAGGGACCAGGTTATAGGACAATAACAGGGCATCCCGGGTATTGTACCCCTCCTAATGCAATCAAAACAGAAGTTTTAGAGACGCCCGAGGTACTGAAAGGGATTATTGAGTATTTCATTCGTATTTTTAACTGGCAGGTTTGATTATTGAGATCCGCCGCCGGCGACTGGGGCGGCGCAGGCGCAACTATCTGCGCCTCATGCCGCCTTAGCCGAGGCCGCGGGTGACGTGACCGGGGATTAGTCCGTCACCCGCCGAGAGGCCGACCGCGTGAGGAAAGACCGACGTCCCCCCCGAGGGGGGGACGTCGGTCGATGGGAGGGTACCCCAATAGGGGGTATTCCGTCGGGCCGACCACTGACGACAAGTTAACGCTGCTCCAGTGGTCGGCCCAACGACGAAGGCGACGTGGTTTTCGGGTGGGTCGCGGGAGTTGCGTGCTTAAGCCCCTCTGTCGCCCCGGACGGAGTGGTGCGGAGGCGCGCCGACCGCGGCCCACCCACAAAAAAAAAAAAAAAGGTTTGATTATTCACGGGACAGGTGTCGAAGAGGTAGGCCTGTAGCTAATGCCCTAATTAGCTAACCTCAAAGCTTTCCTAATTAGTTAAGATAAGCTCAAAAAATAAAACAGGTCGCTCCCATTGGATTCAATTTGCCCAATCTATAGAGGAATTGCATTTACTTTAAAACAAATACAATATTTATATTACTTAAAAACAGTCAAAAATATTTATTTGCAACATAGAATTTACTTGTTTTCTCTTTAACCGACTTTACAAAAGGAGGAGGCTTCTGATGTATACGCGAGTATTGCATACTGTAAATAAAACGGACTTTATTCTACGGACTTTGTAATAATAATAATCATTTATTTCAGAAGTTTAACTCCATATTTTGTTAGTATCAATAAAAACTTAAAATATAGTGTATTAACACACTAAATTAAATCAAATTAAATTAACTATAATACTAAATTTAACTAATTAAATCAAATACTAATTTTATGCCGTACTTTTATTTGGAAAATAAAACTAAAATAAAACAAACGAAAAATCGCGACTGTAAATCGCGTTTGTATTCGATTTTTGTTTGCCCGACTTTACAGCGTTCAGCGGACTTAGTCCGCCCGTGACTATGACCGCTGTAAAGTATTCGAAAAGTGTATTTACAAGGAGGAGGTTTTTAATTCGACTGTATTTTTTTCATGTTTGTTACCTCAGAAGTTTCGATAGGGTGAACTGATTTTGATGATTCTTTTTGTATTTGAAAGCTGGTATTCCCTTCCCGTGTGGTCCCATTTCAATTTGGTCCAGTTCTCATGAGAAAAGGGTTGAAATCGATTGTGTTTTTAAATTTTATTTTGTTATCTGCAATGCAATAAAAGGCCATTCATTTAATTATATTTTTTTAAATATTTATTTCATTTCATTTTATTATTTTTAATTGCATAAATAATTTAGTGGTCTATGTTATGATCTCTCATGTCAAACTTGTGGGTTTGATTTCCATTCAAGATGGTTTTTTTTGTGTGATTTACAAAAGTTTATCCTGCATTTAGATATTATTCTTCATGGTTAATTGTTATGGTTTTAAATCTCTCGCAATACAAAAATTGTTTCCTTGTCTTGTTTTTATAAAAAAAGAAACAAATATTTAATATTTAAGTTTTTTAATCATTTTTTTAAATAATGATTTCTGATGTTTACGCGAGTATTATACATTTTAAATAAAACTACTTTATGGGTTTTATCGCGTTTGTATTTGATTTTTGATTACCCGACGTTTCGAACACTTTACAGCGTTCATGGTCACGGGTGGACTAAGATGTATCACGTCCAACAAGTCATCGTTACTGCAGAAAATTTTTTTAAAGATCATTTTTAATACCCTGCACTGAAGAAATCCTTGTATTGAGAGAGACTTTAGAAACATAACTAACGGACGCAAAAATTTAAACATCATCATCATTCATCATTTCAGCTCATATACGTCCCACTGTTGGGCTCGAGCCTCCTCCATAATAGGAGGTAAATTGACCTTACTATACCATGCTGGTGAGATAGGTTGGTATAAGGTTTTGTTTCAAGTTTTCCTTCTCTTGCATGGATGTTATATGTGTATTATATCCCTTAATCGGCTTTTACTACATCCACGGTCAAGATAGGGCGTGGTGATTTGTATTCTTACTCCGTCACCATACAAAAACGCAATAAATTAAAAACACAAAAAAATAAATATTACATTCAGACTCAGAACAAGAATTTGTGAATCGTACAAAGTGTTACCCTGCGTGGGATTCGAACCCGCGACACTCTTCTCTGATTAGGTCGATATCTTAACCATCACGCCATCTGTGCAGCTTCAATCATACTATCTAATTCCTTAAAAATAAGAACCAAGTAAACTTGTCCAAAATATTTGCATGGCTACCTACAATATTGGTTCAATAAGTATTTCGTTATTCAGTTAACAAGTATTCCATGTCCACTCAAATATGACTGAACCCAATTTGGTATCTGAAACTATTTACTTTGTCAGTACCCTGGGGACATCGTTTGGGATCAAATATTTAAAACGGGTGGACCCCTGGGAGGTCATACAAAAGGTATGGATTAAGAAGGGTAACTTTATATTGATGCTTATTGAAGCATATCGATTTGATGGGAAGGGAGGTCAGGGTACAATTTGCAGAAAATAAATATATGATAATTTATTTTTTAAATTAACTTTTTTATATCGACTAAGAATAGAATTTTCTGTGTGGTGATGGGGCAAGAATACAATTTATAATAATAATAATAATAATGATTTATTTCGGACCGTGTAGGTATCCATAGCAATTAATAATAATACAAATAATATTCAAAAAAAAAATCAATTCAATAATAAGCAATAATCTTCCCTTTTCTTACTCGTGGATGTCGTAAAAGACGACTAAGGGATATAATATGCATATAACGTCTATGCAAGAGAAGCAAAGCTCGAAATAAAATCCTGTACCAACTAGGGAAGTGACTTGGAGGGCAAAGTCGATTATTAAATAATAGATTTTTGTTTCTTTATAATAAATCGGTTTGTAAAAAATTAAAAATAATTAATCGATTATTTTTATAATTTTTTTTTTACTATTCGTAAGGTTGGATTTATTTGTACATAATAAATACAGTTAAATAAAGGTCAATAATAACTAGAACACATGATCTGTGCAAGAGAAGGAAAACTCGAAATGAAACCCTATACCAACATGTCTGACCGGCATGGTATAGTAGGTCAAATTCCTTCCCACTGTAGAGGAGGCCCGAGCCCATTAGTGGGATGTACGTGGACTGCGATAATGATGATGATGATGAATAACTAGAACAACAATGTGGTCGTTTTAAAACATTTGACGAAAACAAAAGTCAAATAAAACGATAATTACAAGAAATAAAATGATCTTTTCCTTTGGTCTCAAAACTAAAATACAATAGAAAACTTCAAATTTAAACAAAAAGAGCAAATAGTAAAATAATCGATTAATTTTAAGATTAAAATATCGATTAATTAAAAATCGATTTTCAATATTTAGATAATCGATTATTAAAAATCAATTATAAGATAAAAATAATCGATTAATATAAAAATCGATTATTTTTTTACATCCTTAGTACCAATTCGTCGAAGCATGGTACAGTAGGTCAATATCCCTCTTATTATGGAGGAGGCTGGGCCCAGCAGTGGGACGTAATTGAGCTGAGATGATGATGATGATACAACAATAAAATATTGAATACAAAACCGTCAGATGACATTTTCATGTTCCCACCAAAAATCCGTCTAAAAAGTTATTGTTGTTCCCTTGAATATCAAATAATAGACGATTTTAGGAAAACAAAAATGAGATGAAATTGATTACACTTAGAATAATAACATATAGAAGGATAGTGTCGGTACTTCGAACGTTCGAAACATGAATCTAAAAATATTACATGCGCGCAGACGATTACACACGTATACACGCACACTACTATACAAATTATGAAATCAAATTTTGTTATAAATTGTCGAAATACTTTTAAAAGTAAAGTTAAAAACCTTTTTATGTTTTCAAATGTGTTGTGACACCATTTGAATGCACAAACCGTCATAATTACCTATTTATTTTTTAAGAGTTGCGTACGTACGTGCAGTACAGTGACCTTGTACATTACGGAACGGTTCCAGCGTAAGCTCCATTAGGCTCCATTTGAAATGCTTCACTTTTTGTGCGCGAACTTACCTTCTATACGTTATTATTCTAAGTGATTACACTAGAAAACCGACCTGAATACGAATGGTTACAACAATAGCTCGGAATATTACACTGTATTAAATTTATTAATGTTTTGTAAACTCATTAGGGGCGCGATTGAATTTATAATTTCAACCTACCTTTTTCTTTTCAAAATTAATGATGTTGCTAGCTGGTTGGTACTTTTGAGTAGGAAATTTTCTTAATTACAAAACTAATCTATCATAAAAGTATATAATAAAAGTGTTCCTTGATAGTGACGCCATTTTGTTTAACAAAACAGTTTATTTATTTTTATTAACCGCCGACGCATTAAGAGGGGTGTTATAAGATTGTCATCTATGTATGTCTATTTGTGTGGGTGTACCGTCTGTGGCTTCGTAGCTCTCAAACGGATGGACCGATTTCGATGCGGTTTTGGAGTGGATGGAAGAGAAGGAAAACACCAAATGAAACCTTATACCAACACGACTGATCAGCCTAGTATAGTAAGTCAATTTTTCTCCGATTGTGTAGAAAGTTGGAGCCCAGCAGTGGGACGTATATGGGCATTTTCATAAAAATGTACAAGGGCGTTTTCAGGCCTGTCCCTCTAAAACATTACCTTTTTTAAACAATTAATTCTATTTGAAACTAACACAAAATTTTATATTAGGTTTATTGTACATTTAAGTAATATTTTATAATATTATTTAAGCCAATTATAGTATAATTTTTCGATTAAAAAATAATATAACAAACGATTGCTATCATTTTATCGTGTCCCTTACATATTAGTTGTAATAATTTGCTCAGTGCCGTATTTTATTTTTCTGGTAGATAGTGTAGGGTCAATTTATTAAAAATATATATTAACTAATAGCGTTATTATTACATAAAACATCTACAAAAAGAGTAGTATTTCGGAGAAAATGTGGTAACAAAACTGACGTGTCAGGATTTTTAAAAACTCATTACGTTAATCAAATTCTATTTAATTTATTTATTTTACGTCTAGTTAATATAAATTTTTAATAAATTGACCCTACACTATCTACCAGAAAAATAAAATACGGCACTGAGCAAATTATTACAACTAATATGTAAGGGACACGATAAAATGATAGCAATCTGTTGTTATATTATTTTTTAATCGAAAAATTATACTATAATTGGCTTAAATAATATTATAAAATATTACTTAAATGTACAATAAACCTAATGTAAAATTTTGTGTTAATTTCAAATAGAATTAATTGTTTAAAAAGGTAATGTTTTAGAGGGACAGGACTGAAAACGCCCTTGTGCATTTTTATGAAAATGCCCATATGAGCTGAAATGATAATGATGATTTTAATAAAACTACTTTACGGATTTTATTGCTTTTATATTTGATGTTTGATTGCCCAACGTATCGAACACTTTACAGCGTTCGTGATCACGGGTGGACTAAGATGTCTCACGTCCAACAAGTCATCGTTATTACAGAAAATTTCTAATTACATATCTACCCGATACAGAAAATTAGTTATTAAATATTGACTCAAATTTTGATACAAATTTATTGCCAGTATAAGAAAAAAAAAGAAAAATTATATTGTTTATGGTTAGTAATTATTTAATATTAAAATTAATAGTATAAAAACAAAATCTGAAAAATCTAGTATACTACCACCGGATTGGACCCACGCTGAGAAACTATACTAAACTAAACACTAGTCTGCCCGTGACTATGAACGATGCAAAGTGTTCGAAACGTCGGACAATCAAAAATCAAATAGATACGCGATAAAATCTGTAGTTTTATTAAAATGTGTAATACTCGCGTAAACATCAGAAATCATTATAATAATGATGATATTGTATGATAGATTAATTTGTCATCTATTTAGGAAGACGCTTGAGCTCAATAGTTGGACGCATATGACCTGCGATGATTAATCTTTCTATATTTCTCTACATTTATTAACATAACATAAATAATTCAGCTAAAACTAGTAGCACAAATTTATAAATATTAAAATCTCCATTGTAATAAGAATGAATAAAAGAGTCCATCTGGCAACACTGTAAAAGCAAGTAGTTTTAAATCGCTGAATCATTTTTAAATTTCATTTTTATACGGCAACACTCGCTTTACGCCGTGTCCGAATTTGTAATTCGAATTTGCGAATAGCAAACAGTTTTTGAACTGTTTAACGGTTTTTCTTTTAATTCGTGTTCTGCATTCGAAATTTTTATTTTTTTTTATTTTATATTAAGTCTATTATAAAAGTGTCTTTGAGAGTGTTTGCGTATGCTGGGGTTTTAGTGATGCCTTCAGTATTACCGAAGTTAATTGCATGCATTCACGCTCCCTTTTCTTTTTCCTAGCAGCCAGCGGCCTCGCAAAGGTCCACGAGCACTAACCATCAGGTGTGCTGTTTGTTCGTTAGCCACCAACAGCAATAATTTTTAATTTTTACTGCTCAGTTTGGTACTACCCCGAAGGACCGGCCCGCTGTGCTCCTACCACTACAATAGATGGATTAATGGATATATATGTTTATGTGCCAATTATTTTGCTCTTACTGATCAGATGCACAGCGAGTCGAAAAAAGTACAGTAGAATCCGTTTAATACGATCACTGTATTTAAAAATTTAATTCTTAAACAGTGAAATGAAAATACCTTAAATCTGTTATCCGAATCTCATGTTGCATTCAGTAAAATTTATGAGGGAATCAATAATAAAAATTGTCACAATTCAGCTAAGCTATCCCTACCAAGGGATAGAGATAGGTCCACAGCCCCTACGTAATGTGGGTTCAAGTAAAACTTACATAAAGCCGACCGCGACCTTTTATTTTCATGACACTTGGTTTCTTGGGGTTATAATTGTTTCCATTCGCACATATGGTACGATACTGAGAATATCTTTTCATACTAATAGAGATAATTTATACAGATAAATAAAACTGAAGGGTCTGTTTGTAATGTCCAATTAGTAGGTTTCTGTTCATGCACACGCAGTTATTTGCAAGACACCTGTACCTAAAAACCAGTTTAAATTTGTCTGTCTATTTGTTACGGGTAATATTCAAAACGGCTGAACTGATTTTAATATATTATTTATAAGTAGCTATCTATACAAAGAGTAGCGTAGGATACTTTTCCTCTCAGAAAAACTCTATGAAATTTAGATTTAAAATGCGCTAGCAAAACGGTTGGAACCGAAGTGCATCAAGGGCGGGTTAGTCAGCGGGTGTCGCTAGTTACTCGTGTATACCAGTGTAGACCGTGTATACCAATAATGGTGTATTTAATTTTTCATTTTATAATGACATAATTATCTCAGAACATGCACTTACCCTTTATCATCCCTGTGTTAGCTATAGTTGACTGGTAAAGAATGCATTTGGCATTAAGTTCACTATTGTACTGGTTGCATGAAGTTTAATAAATAAAAATAAACAATCCAAACATGGGCACGCCCACCTTGCTACCAGCTATTCCTCAAACCCGGCCTGGCCTGGCAAAGGCCTGTTCCCCACAAGGCTGTTTCCGGCACGAAAGCCCTCAGAGCCCACTCAAAGTCCGGGCAAACTGTCAAAGCCACGTGCAGCAATACACGTGACAAAAAAAAAACTGTCCATTTCTGAGAATAAATAAAATGTAAACCATGGAATCATGGTGGAGATTTCACTATATTTCTATACGACAATATAAGCCAATTTTTTTTTTCTCTTCTTTTGTATTGACAATAAGCTACAATAATATGAGCTATTGGTGACAGTGTAAAGTTTTAATATTTTTCTTAATACGACTTTAGACTCTTTATTTTAGTTTTAGTCTACGTTAACTTTAACCAGTGATTTTATTTACGTAGAAGGTGAAAATATTTTTAAATAATTTCTGCCACACACGTTTTATGTGAAAATTTAACTCTTTATTCAGCGCAAAAAAAAAAAATGATTGATGATACTGAAAGGGTTTTTAAAATCAGAGCAGTAGTTACCGAGTTTAGCGCATTAAAACAAACAAACTTTTCAGCTTTATATATTAGTATAGAAGTATAAATAACACTGTAAAAATCTAAAGTAATGAATAAATCTAAATAAAAGCACTGCATGGCATTTTAACATTGTAGATCATAATATTTTTTAACTTACGTACGATATAAAATGCATAAATTAATTAATTGTATATGTAATTATTATGTTGACATTAACAGATAATGTTATTAATGGTTTATGTTGACTTACACTATTGCATTGGGGCAACCTGTAATAATCCCGCCGAGAGGCCGACGGCGTGAGGAAAGACCGACGTCCTCCCCGAGGGGGGAACGTCGGTCGATGGGAGGGTACCCCAATAGGGGGTATTCCGTCGGACCGACCACTGATGTCAAGTAACCCTGCTCCGGTGGCCGGCCCAACGACGAAGGCGACGTGGTTTTCGGGTGGGTTGCGGGGGAGTTGCGTGCTTAAGCCCCTCTGTCGCCCCGGACGGAGTGGTGCGGAGGCGCGCCGACCGCAGCCCACTCACAAAAAAAAAAACCTGTAATAATAGCTGTAATTGGTAATTTAATAAATAAATAAATATACATTCCCATCGAAAGTCCTCGCCAATTTTTCGTATGCCAATGGAAACGCACCATCAACTGACAGCATTTGACATGTACACTGTACACAAAGCCTTTACGACCGACAATTTTGACGTGCCCTAGTGGAATAAAATTGTTCGTTCTGAAACTGCTTTAGTTGTTGCCTACGAATATGCTGCATGTGTGAGGGTGCCGTCATAAAATACGTCTGAATTTGTTTATGGTCCGGACTACGATATTAATGTTATGCCCGGGATAACCACAGTTCTTTTTTTTATTGAAAATTGTGGTTGAAAAAAGGTTTGGATGATGGGATATATGGTGACGGAGTAAGAATACAATTCACCACCCCCTATCTTACCCGTGGGTGATCGTACGAGACGACTAAGGGATATAAAACGCATATTACATCTATGCGACAGAAGGAAAACTAGAAATAAATCCCTATACCAACACGTCTGACCAGCGTGGTATAGTAGGTCAATTACCCTTCCATTATGGAGGAGGCCCGAGCCCAACAGTTGGACAGTTGATGATGATGAAGGGATATAATACGTATAATATACAAAAAGAGAAGGAAAACTTGAAATACAATCCTATATCAACTTGTCTGACCAGTATGGTATCATCATTAATCATTTTAGCTCATATAGGTCCTACTGTAGGGCTTCAGCCTCCTTCACAATAGGAGGGAAATTGACCTTACCATACCATGCTGGTCAGTTTGGTATAGAGTTACATTTGGAATTTTCCTTATCATGCATAGATGTTATATGCGTATTATGTTCCTTAGTCGGCTTTTACGACATCCACGGGCAAGATAGGGAGCCGTGAATTGTATTCTTACTCCGTCACCACAAGAAAGTGTATACGTTTTAAGCGTATAAAGTGAATAGTGTTGAAAGAAATAGAGAGTTATTTAATGTGAAACATCTACAGGCGAGGGTAAACCTAATTGTTGGCGTGGCGCAAACAGGCCGCCGGTGACGCAACGCCACGCTATATGACGGAATTTGTGAGGGTAAATGTGATCGTTGTTCATCAACGATCAGGTTTACCCTCACAACTTCCGTATACGTATAGTACATATATTTCAAATATATGTACTATTCGTAGTTTATACTTAGTAGTGTGTGAGGGAGACGGAGCGACGCGATGTTGTGCGTAAGCGACTGTGCGGTGAATTAATAAATATAAATCGTAATATTTTATTAATACTTTATGCCATATTAGTTCCTGTCGTAATCTGTTCTTTTATGCATATATATATGTTTACAAAATAATTTCAATATTTCACAGCTGTCAGGCGTCCTGAGCGACATCTCTTTTTTTTTCGCTAGAATCGAATTTAATGGCTTTCAACACGAATGATTTCATCGTCATTTATCCAAATATATATCTCTTAATCAATTTGTAAATTCTACTATTCTCTCTTGTATCTCTTATCTTCTATATATAAATACGTGAAGCGAAAACTTTGTATCCCTTTTTACGAAAATTACGTGGATGGACATGTATGAAATTTGGCACAGTTGAAGAATATAATGAGGAGAAGTGGATAAAACTGAAATTTCATATAATAATGGTTCAGAAATGCATTACATTAATTAAAAAAGGCTTAACGCACACTACAACGCAATCGCTACACACACACACACACACGTTTGTGTGAGTGTGTTGCGTAGCAACGCTTATACACTTTTGTTTACGGTTAAAATCTCTGGTCGAACTGAATGTCAAACAATCATAATTATGATGACAATGTCTAATAGAGATTTATGTTTATATATTAGTTATTAGTGAAATACAGCTTGCTCAATTTACAATTATACATAAATAAAATTAAAGAAAATTGTGTAGCAGAAAAATTAATTAAAATGAATTATGGCCGAATTTCGACCACACGCCGACCACTAGTTATTGTAAATTCATCATCATCATCATGTCAGCTCATATACGTCCCACTGTTGGGCTCGAACCTCCTCCACAATAGGAGGCAAATTGACCTTACCATGCTGGTCAGTTGGTATAGGGTTTTATTTCGAGTTCTTTATTTTGCATGTTTTGCATAGATGTTATATGCATATTATATCCCTTAGTCTTCCTTTACGTCATCCACGGGCAAGATAGGGAGTGGTGAATTGTATTCTTTTTTCGTCATCACACGGACATATTGCTGTTATCAAAAACTGTTATCAAGAGACAACGCCAATAGAAATAATTATTGTATTTCCGTGTGGTGACGGAGTAAGAATACAATTCACCACTCCTCTGCACGTGGATGTCGTAAAAGACGACTAAGAGATATAATATGCATGTAACATCTGTGCAAAAGAAAGAAATGAAACCCTATACCAACATGTCTGACCAGGTATAGTAGGTCGAATTCCTTCCTATTGTGGAGGAGGCCCGAGCCCAACAGTGGGACGTATGTGGGCTGCGATGATGATGATGAATGATGACACACATACATTATAGTTCGCAAACATACTTCACTTCCTTATTACAGTACAGAAAAGCGTAGAAAAGATTGTATATGTAAGTTGGAGCGTCATCGTACTACTCTTGCCAGCCGTAGTTATTATATCACCAGCTGCCATCTATATAATAGCGTCAATAGACGTATATATATTTACCCACTTTCCAAAAGTGAATGTAAGGTAGCTCTTCGGCGTTGGCTATTATCCTTGGACTATAACGAGACAGAAAGTCTTCTGAAGGTAGTTGAATAATAAAGAAAATAAATTGAGAATAGGTAAATTACAAAATTATGGGTATTCAATCTGTATAATACACTTTTAGATGTAAGTATTTTTGTGATCATAGAATGGTACATTTTTTGATCTGTCAATGGAGGGCGCAGGCACCTGTGATACAATGTTTATATTAGTACAGGTGCCAACGATTAGTAAATGTGTAAAAGATATATATGTCAAATTTGAATATAATATGAATTTATTGTAATGTTTTTTGTGCAAAATAAATATTATTATTATTATTATTATAGCACAGAGTGTTGTCCTGCGTGGGATTCGAAGCCCCGACGCTAGTACGATAGGTCGGTATATTAACCACTACGCCCTTTGTGGAGTCATATTTTCGTTTATTGCGTTATAGTATATAATATTGTATATTTAATGATAATGTTTACGCGAGCACTACACATTGTAAATAAAACTACTTTTACGGATTATATCGCGTTTGTATTTGATTTATGATTGCCCGACGTTTAGAACACTTTGCAGCATTCATGGTCACGGGCGGACTAAGGTGTCTCACGTCCAACAAGTAATCGTTATTACAGACATTTATAATTATCTACCCGATACAGAGAATTAGTTATTAAATTTATTAAATTTTGATCAACATTTTAGTACAAATTTATTGCGAGTATAAGAAGAAAATGATTCTATATGAAAAAATTATATTATTTATGGGTATTAATTATTAAATTTGTAGCAATTATTATTACAATTTGTTAATTTAAACCTAACAAAACTGATATACTACCACTGGATCGGAACGCGGCCACACTGAGAAAGATCTGGCAAGAAAACTCAGGTGACATAATGCTAAATTAATATTGAGTTTTTTTTTAGATGCGGCTTACTTTGTTTTACTAAAAGGTTTTATTTTTTATTTATAAAATTATCTTTAACTATTATTATTAGTGCTGTGTGGTAGCGGATTCGAATACTACCAACCCTTGCTTTACTCGTAGGTGTCGTAAAAGACGACTAAGAGCCCTAGATTGACCCGGACCAACTCCATCTGGTACCATTTGGGTCAACGATTACATTCCCAAGGAGGGTTGACGTCAGGCAGGCGGCCGGTCATAAAAGTCATTGCCGAAACTTTTTGCAATATGTCAAAACAGATGACATATTGCGTCGACTCCAAGTAATTGGGATAAGAGCAAGATGATGATGATCTTTAACTATTATTATTGTGGGTCAAATCCAAATTGACCCACAATAATAAAAAAACGAAACGTCGGCCAATCATAAATCAAATATAAACGCGATATAATCCGTAAAAGTAGTTTTATTTACAATATTGTATATTATAATATAAATTGTATATAATAATAAAAGATACGTATATATATAAATTATAATCCGAATATAAAGTTATCCGGGATAGCGAAAAGCAATCACTTTATATTACACGTTACATGAACTGTCGAATCGGCTTATATGGCACAAAATTGTTTGGAAACTATATGAATACGTACGCCATTATTATTGTGGCGTACACGTGTTATGTCTCTAATTTCAATAGTATATTGCTAACTTGGAGTAATTAACTGCACATATAGATGAAGATAAAACTGTTTTATTGACACTTAGCTTAAATTTAGATATTACAATAAGTCGAATGAAATATAAAGGTTTTATAAGAAAATTAAAATAATAGCTAAACTTAACTGTAAATACAACACAAAGAAGAAAAACAAAATATGATAAGTGTCAATGAGGTTCCCATTCAGCAATAATGCTACAGTGCAACGCTGATTTTCAATGGGTACCTTAATGACGTACGAATTAATCAAACAAACAAAAAGCCTAAGCGACAAGATAGCAGTTACATAAATATACAGATACATAATAAGAATTTAATAAATAAGAAGTATATTTTAATAATAATTTGATACAAAAGAAGAATGTAATTATAAGAATTAAATAGGTATATTGATTAGTATTAGCCAAAAGTATTACTATGTCGAACATCATTCATAGTTATGATATAGCATTTATATAATCACCGAGTAGTACATATAGCGTAGAGGTTAAGATACCGATCTACCATGCAACTGTCGTGACTTCGATTCTCACGCGGGACAATAGTTTCCGCAACCCACAAATTGTTGTTCAGAGTCTGGGCGTAATTTGAAGATGTTAAATTATGTTTGTAAAGTCTCACTGTAATACAAGGATTATTTCCTTAGTGTAGGGTGTTGTTGCAGGTATTGACAGGACACGGCTGCTTCGCCATGTATCTGCATACGGTCGTGAGGAGGTAGAGCACACGTCCAGTCACAACTGCGATTGCGACGAGGACACGGCGCAGCACACACTCGAGATATGTGGCGCGTGGGTAGAGCAGCACCGTAAACTCGTTACAATCATCGGTGCCGACCTGACAGCATCAGGGAGCATCACTAGAGACCGGGAAATAGTCCGTCACCCGCAGAGAGGCTGACCGCGTGAGTGGGACTCCCTGAAAGGGGAGTCGGGGAGGGACGATACTCAAAAGGGTAATCCGCCAGACTGGCCACTGACAACAAGGATCTCGGTACGAGTGGTCGGCCTAATGGTGAAGGCGGTGGATTACGATGGGTCATGGAACCGCCACCCTTGCGTCGTCCCGGACGGGACGGCATAGGGTGTTGTCGTACATCATAAAATCTGTAAAAGTAATTGTATATCATAATAACATTTCGACACGTTGACAAGTTGCAGTTCTGGTCATCGTGGGAGTAAGATTTCCTTACCTCCTGTTCCATTTCAATACTATCCTATTCCATTGTGGTGCGCGGCATATTGATTAACCATGGGAAAATTATGGATCCCCCTTCCTTCCTTACATTTTAAAATAATGGATTGCCGCCATGTAGCGCTTGAATTAATCAATTACATATACACTATTATAAATACTATTACCATACCAGTAAAATATACGCCGTACCGTAACAGTTATTTGCCCGTATGTTTCTTAACCAAATGACGAACAGGTTAGTTCGCAAGCCGTAAATTTGCGCGCCACCCGAACGAATGCTAAGCGATAATTTACGTTTGACAACTTTCTACAGTGCATAGCTCTCTATTATACTTTATAGATATCTAACTTAGAGAACTACTCGACTTTTAAATATGATCATCACAGCTGATATAAGCCTCATTGCAGAGTTTGAGCTCGATATCGTCATCGTCCTGTTTTTATTGCAAACTAGCAACCTGCCCTCGCTTCGCTTCGGTTTCAGTCATCTTTCCAGAATAGTATACCGGGATAAAATATAGCCTAGTTTACGCCCTGATATTATAGCTTTCCATTGGTGAAAGAATTTTTGAAATCGGTCCAGCCGTTTTGAAGATTACCCGGAACAAACAGACAGACAGACAGACAAACAGTTTTTAATTACTATTTTAGGCATAGGTGTCGTGCAAATAACCGTGTGAGCATGAAAAAAGCCTATTATTTTGACATTACAAACAGACACTCCAATTTTATTTATTGGTATAGATCTAAATAAGTTCGGCAATATACAAAAAAACTATGCCGAGCAAAGCTCGGTCAACCAGATATTGTTATTTTAATATACACCACTTCCGTTCGGGATCTTTTACTTCCGTCCGAAAAAAGTCCTGAGTTGTAATGTTTACGCGAGTATTCATTATCGCAGCCCACATACGTCCCACTGTTGCCTGTTGGGCTCGGGCCTCCTCTACAATGGGAGGGAATTTTCAAATTCAAATTATTTATTATGCATAAACCCCGAGAGGGCACTTACATGTTGTCAGGTTTATAATTACCAAAAAAAATATATTACCACCGGATCGGAACGCGACCGCTACTGAGAAGATCCAGCAAGAAACTCAGGGGGCTTGTCTATTATTTTTTTTTTTCCTTCTTACTAGATATATAATTGTGTACATGTTTTGTAAGAACTAGCTCCAGTGTGATGCCCTTCGAACCACAAGATACTTAATATAATTCAAACGATTATAGCTGGACCAGATCCCACAAGCGGCACCCGATCACAAGTTAACTACTAGAGCAGCCATCACTCCCCTCAACCACTATGGAGGGAAGGGAGAGACCCTCTATACCATGCTGGTCAGACATATTGATATAGGGTTTCATCTCGAGTTTTCCTTCTTGATGTTATGTGCATATTTATATCCCTTAGTCGTCTTTTACGATATCCACAGGCAAGATAGGGAGTAGTGAATTGTATTCTTACTCCGTCACCACACGATAAACGCGAGTATTACACATTGTAAATCAAACTATTTCCTATAATTTCTGATTGCTCGACGTTTCGAATACTTTACAGCGTTTCATCTCCACCACCGCAAACGTTAATCTATAAAATAGTTTTATTTACAAGACCTGAGTTATTCTTACCTCAATGTCTGAAAAAACAGGTCTACGACCAGTGTGTGTTACCAGTGATAACTTACGGCACAGAAACGTGGTCCTTAAATGTAGCCTCATATCAAGGCTCAAAGTCGCTCAGCGTGCTATGGAACGGGTTATTCAATTCAAATTCAAATAATTTATTATGTATAAACCCCGCGGGGGCACTTACATATTGTAATTTTTTTTACAATTTTCTTAAAGTTATAATTACCGCCGGATCGGAACGCGACCGCACTGAGAAGATCCGGCAAGAAATTCAGCGGGATTGTCAATTTTTATTTTTTTATTTTTATTTCTTTTAAATAAAATTACATCTTACAACATGCTTATTAATAGTTCCAGTGTAATGCTATTCGAAATATTATATAATGTAGTTCACAAATATAATAATAATCACAAATGTAATGAAAAAATTATGTTTGGACCAGATCCCGCAAGCGGCACCCGATCACGAGTTAACTACTAGAGCAGCCATCACTCCCCTCAACCATAATGGAGGGAAGGGAGTGACCCGCTCCTCGTAGCTACCGCTAGCAGACCCTTCAGTGAGCATGACCAATACCATTTGCTACAAACATAAAACACAGATCCAATAAAAAATCGTTTGACAAAACACGCTACACTTTACAATTATAGTAGCAACAATAAAATAATAATAATAATAAACATGTGCGTAATTTCTATCATTGTAATAATGAGGAAATTCCTGTATGAGGAGCTGCTCCTTGCCAGTCCGAGTTATCATCAAGATAATCTGAGATTTTATAATAACCTTTTAGATAAAATCTACTCTTGATTTCTTTTTAGAACTTATTCATTTTTTGAACTTACACACTACGCTCGGGATTCCTCTGCGACATAGAATCTGAAACTCAAGTCCGCAGAAGAACGGGTGTAATCGACATAGCACGAATAATTAGCACGCTGAAGTGGCAATGGGCAGAACACATCGCTCGACGAACCGACAACCACTGGGGCAGAAATGTTCTCGAGTGGCGATCACGTATCGAAAGATGCGGTGTAGGACGCACCCCCACTAGGTGGACAGACGACCTGGTGAAAGTTGCAAGGCGTCGTTGGATGCAGGTGGCACAGGACCGCACTTTGTGGCGTAACATGAGGGAGGCCCACGTTCAACAGTGGACGGCGATAGGCTGAAATAATGATGATGAACGATGAGTTATTCTTAAGTCACGGTTAAAGAAATTTTACATCAAAATATGTATTTTTATTACAATGATATTTAGTAAATATATAAAATACGTTAATATATTAAATTAACGAATAAAAGAAACCGTATCCATCAAGTCAGAAGCAACGTCTAAAGACAATGAGGGAACACAAGGCGTTCTATTAACTGGGCACATAAATAACTTAGGACCTGTGAGACAATGGGGGGGGAACGACCAATAATAGACCTTATCGCGTGACAATAAGAGCGACTGCAAATGACGATCGCGACACATCTTTTACGAGTTCAGCGAGCTATGATGTATTGGATGCGGCATTTTAAATTATGTCCTTTCCTTACTAATATTATAAACTCGAAAGTGTGTGAGTATGTGAGGATGTGAAAATGTTTGTTGCCCTTTCACGCAAAAACTACTGAATGGATTTTGATAAAAATTCACAATAATCTAGTTTACATATCAGAACTGATATTCATACGGTCGATATTCCCACGGAAAGAGGAACTGCGGGTGAAACCGCAGGGCGCTGCTAGTTAAAATATAAAACTGATTGGTATTTTTATACCGTGAGATGACGAATTGAGGATAAAATTTACCAACGCCCTTTCTTCTTTGTGATTGTCGTAAAACACGACAAAGTGATTATTACATAACTTTTTTTAGTGCCTGTTCGTGGCGAATGAGTAATCAGCAAACCTGATGGTAAGTGATAATGTTACTCATAGACCTTTGCTAGTCCGCTGCCGACCGCGAAGAAAGTGAAAGGAGTGTAAATACTCTAGGCTGATTCGGTAATACTGAAGACTAAACCTACCACACGCAAACACTCTGAGAATCTTAGGCTCCCGGCTCTCTCGCTCACCGAACGAAGTGCAGTAAAAAATTGCTACAACTCAAACGTCAATTTTCTGTGAGAGTGTAGTACCACCCTGGAGGAAATGGCCCGCAGCTGTAGACAGACGACTGTCGATAGTGTGTTTGTTTGTTGTGTGCTACCACATGAGATTACTTATAGGTACGTATATGTAAGAGAAAAAAACTAGAAGTAGTAATATTAAGTTCTATTTCTAGTTGCAGATATCATAAAAATCGATAAGAATATGTATACAGAAGAAGAAAAAATATAAAAATGTAAATGTGTCGAGAAAGATATAAAAATTATTGCAGAATAAAGAAAACTATAAATGAAACCATGTGTCCTCCCTCTTCTTCAGACCAGCATGGTATTGTAGACTGGTAGAGAATACTTCTGACATCAAATCCATCAACATAAAGGCCGTCACTATATAAATAAAAACCCCCATCCGGAGAAGACCGGTCCTCAATAGTAAGACTTGTATGGGGAAGAAGTGATTAAAATAGAGTGAGATAGAAAACAAAATTAATTGTATAGATTTTTTATTGTCGAGTAATTAATCCGTCTAATGGTTTAATACTCCAAACGCCGTATAATGTTAAGTTCATATAAAATTACATAAATTCTATTCAAATAATTTGAAAAACGACCGAAAAAAGGCATATAATTACCGCATCCATTAATCCGGTAGCTTGCATTTATGAAATCACTCGCCTCGAGTATTAATCTCATCCATTACTGATGTAATTGCATATTGTTTCGGCTCTTTTGAAATATCCTACCTCTTACCGCCCATAGTGGGGATCTAAGTCGTCATCTGTTATCGACACCCGAAGCTTTCGTGGTAACGATGGAACAGGAATTATCAACTTGTCCTTACTAATATTATAAATGCGAAAGTAAGTTTGTTTGTTACGCTTTCACGCTTAAACCACCGAACCGATTTCAAAAATTCTTTCACCAATGGAAAGCCATAGGCTATATTTTATCCCCGGGTAAGGCGACTAAAACTAAAGCGAAGCGAAGGCTGGTTGCTAGTTATATTAAAAAAAATCAATAATTTTCTTCTACATTGTCGAGAGGAATGATGGTTGCTCTAGTAATTCAATAATAATGTAGCATTTTTAACGGGTTAATTCACAAACTGAGGCTAAGGGATTGGTTTCGCTTGTTGGTTTAGCTCTTTTTATATGTTTTTTTTATTGCCAACGGTGGCAAACGAGCAAGCAGCACACCTGATGGTAAGTGAAACTGCTGCACATGGACCTTTGCAATACCAGGGGCACAGCGAGGCCGCTGCCTACCGTGAAGGAAATACTCTTCTTAAACCTCGTTTAAAGAAGGACATGTCATAGCGCTCGGGAAACACAGCAGCAGGTAGTTCATTCCAGAGCTTGCACGTACGTGGGAGAAATGATCGCTGGAAACGTACAGTTGAAGACCATAACGTTTCCAGGTGAAATGGATGAACCCTGCTACGATGTCGAGTGGTATGTTGGTAGAATGGTGACGGTGGTACCAAGTCAAACAGTTCCTCGGAGCACTCCCCGTGAAAGAGTCGGTAGAGTACACAGAGTGACCCCAAAGTCTCTTCGCTGCTCCAGCGACTCCAATCTGTCCGTAAGATTGGGATCCCCGACGATTCGAACAGAGCCCGTCTTTGCAGAGATGCATTGTATAGGTAAGGTAGGCAACACATTGTCCTGGGTGGTGTACTCAGACCATAGTCAACCAAAAAATAGGGACACAAACCACTCACTCTTGAGGAGTGCCAATAGAAGTGAAAACTTAAAACTATGAAAAAGGAGTTGTTATTTTTTTATATTCAAATCAATTTTTGATCTTAAATTCATAATCATCATCATTATAGTTCATATACGTCCCACTATTTTTTTGGGATGGGTCGCGGTCGGCGCACTCCTCGCACCACTCCGTCCGAGGCGACAGAGGGGCGTAAGTAGTGTTGCCCAAAAAAGTCTTGGTCTTGCGGTCTTGGTCTTGGTCTTGCGAGAAATGCGAGACCGAGACCAAGACCAAGACCGCTTAATTTTTGCAAGGCCAAGACCAAGACTGGCCCTGCAAGACTTGAGCAAGACCAAGACTGAGCCTGCAAAAGTCTCGCGGTCTTGCATTTAATTCAAATCACCATTCCAGCTTATATACGGTGGAGCTCGTGTCTTCTACATAATAGGAGGGAAATTGGCCGTGGCCGGAGAGGAATCGCCACGGTGATCGGCCGTGTTGTTACAGGGTTTCATGTCAAGTTTTCCTTCTCTTGCACCGATGTTATATATTATATTAGCCCTTAGTCGTGGGTTGGCACTCGCGGGTAAAATAGGGGGGTGATGAATTGTATTCTTACTCCGTCACTACACGGCAAGTCAAATCAGTCTTGAGATATCCATCTATTAGCCAATCGATTCCCAATGTTGGTGTTGGCTTTTCAGAATTACTCTTCGGAAAGGCTGAAGGACAAAAATACCGTAATCACGAGAGTGCTCTTGCCCATTATACATATTTATATATCCGTTTATTCATTAGCCCAACGACGTTCACTGTTGGACATAGAAATATGCCTACAATTAATTTACATAAATGTCCGTGTAGGGACAGAGTACGAATCCAATTCACCACTCTTTTACCCGTGTATGTCGTATCAAATCGGACCGAGGCAATGGTGTTAGGAAGCCATTATTATTTTTTTTTTATGGGTGGGATATGGTAAGCACACGCGCGGTCCATTCCATCCGGGGCGATGAAAGGACGGCGCGCGGACCCATAACCCACCCGTACCCACGTCGCCTCGTTGTTGGGCCGACCACCAGAGAAGGGTGACTTGTCGTCAGTAGTCAAATAACTCCATCGCTTGCCAATCAAATTGAGAAAATCTTTTTTGTTGGAAAGGCGGAATGTTAAATGACAAAATTTGTTGTATCAACTGCCCCGTGTGGTGACGTCTTAAGAAATCAGGGTCGAAATTCCTTCCTTTGTCATAGGAGTAGTAACTCTGTCTAATGTAACACCAGGGGAATAGGAGAGTAATTTTCCCCAGTGCTAAGGGTTATATTCAATAGTGGACTATAGGCTAGCAGATGGATAGATAGGATAGGATGATATTTGATTAATTTAGTTAGATTTTTCATTGCCATGATAAATGACTGTTACGTTATTCCAACTGCAAGACTTGCAAGACTTTGCGAGACTCTTGCTGCAATACCAAGACCAAGACCAAGACTCGAGTGTGCAATACCAAGACCAAGACGAGACCAGGTGTGCTGTTGCAAGACCAAGACCAAGACTGGTCCAAGTCTCGTCTTGGTCTTGCATTTGGGCAACACTAGGCGTAAGCATGCACACCCGTAATCCACCCGAACACCACGTCGCTTTCATCGTTGGGTCGACCACTGGAGCAGGGTTACTTGTCATCAGTGGTCGGCCCAACGGAATACCTCCTAGTGGGGTACCCTCCCATCGACCGACGTCCTCTCTTTCCTCACGCGGTCGGCCTCTCGGCGGGTGACGGACTAATGCCCCGGTCACGTCACCCGCGGCCTCAGTTAGGGCGGCATGACGCGCAGGTAGTCGCACCAACGCCGTCCACTATTTGGTTCGAGCCTCCTCCTTAAGAAGGAAATTGACCTACTATACCAAGCTGGTGAGGCGAGTTGATATAGGGTTTGATTTGAGTTTTCCTTCTCTTTCGTAGTTGTTATATGTAGAAGATATCTCTTAGTCGTCTTTTTCGACACCCATAGGTAAGAGAGAGGGCGCTGTATTCTTACTCCCTCATCATACGGAAATCATGATCTTAAATTGAAATTTGTAAGTTAAAACATTTTATATTTATCTTGTTTATTATTTTCTAGGAGTGGTAGGACCACACTGTCGACAGTTATCTGTCTACAGCCGCGGGCCGGTCCGTCCGGGGTAGTACCACACTGAGCAGAAAATCTACGTCTGAGTAGTAGCAATTTGTTACTGCGCTTCGTTCGGTGAGCGAGAGAGCCAGCAGCCCAACTTTCTGAGGGTGTTTGTGTGTGGAGGGTTTTAGTGACGCCCTTGGTATCACCGAGCCTCAAGGCACTTATTCACACTCCCTTCACTTTCTTCACGGTAGGCAGCGGCCTTGTAAAGATCCATGAGCGGCAGCAACACTTACCATCAAGTGTACTGTTTGCTCGTTTGCCACCGTTTGCAATAAAAAGAAAATTGTTGCTTGTGGTGCCAAATAACAAATATCAGCTAGACCCACTTGACTCCCTGCAAAGACGGGCTGTTCGAATCATCGGGGATCCCAATCTTACGGACAGATTGGAGTCGCTGGAGCAGCGGAGAGACTTTGGGGTCACTCTGTGTACTCTACCGACTCTTTCACGGGGAGTGCTCCGAGGAACTGTTTGACTTGGTACTACCGTCACCATTCTACCAACATACCACTCGACATCGTAGCAGGGTTCATCCATTTCACCTGGAAACGTTATGGTCTTCAACTGTACGTTTCCAGCGATCATTTCTCCCACGTACGTGCAAGCTCTGGAATGAACTACCTGCTGCTGTGTTTCCCGAGCGCTATGACATGTCCTTCTTTAAACGAGGTTTGAGAAGAGTATTTCCTTCACGGTAGGCAGCGGCCTAGCTGTGCCCCTGGTATTGCAAAGGTCCATGTGCAGCAGTTTCACTTACCATCAGGTGTGCTGCTTGCTCGTTTGCCACCGTTGGCAATAAAAAAATAAATAAATAAACAATGAACGGATCTTTGCGAAGCTGCTGCCTACTGAGATGAAAGTGAAGAGAGTATGAATGAATGCAATGAGATTCGGTGATACTAAAGACAGCACTAAAACCCATCACGCAAACACTCTCAGGAAGTTGGGCGTCCAACTCTCCCGCTTACCAAACGAAGTGCAGTAATAAATTACTACTACTCAGACGTCGATTTTTTGTTCAGTGAGGCCCTACCACAGACGAATCAGCTATATACTGACGGCTGTCGACACTATGCTCCTATAAGTTCACACATCTTATGATTAATAAGGGCTTTTGCTCATTTTTCTCAAAAGAAAAGCCATTTCAAAACATCGAAAATAACCATTCAGACACATTACATTCACCCCAATATCGATATAAGGTAAGCAGATCGAATAATAAGTTAAGGAACTAATTTGGGCAAAAAGTTTGATTATATTTTATGCGATGGGATACCGTTTTCCTGTTTCTTATAGCTGAGTAGGCAGTTTGTGTTGCAGTCAAATATTGAAGTAAGTAAAGTCGAAAAATTACTATAGGTTAAAATAATACCAAATAATACGATGGCGCAGTGTTAAAATTGAAAAATTTGAATAACCTCTGACACAAATTAATGTAATAAAAAAATTATTACGTTCTTTTCAATAAGAATTATCAATTAATTGTCATTTAACGATTATACTGGCACGCGTGAAGTACTTAATTGATTAATCATACGCCATTACTTCATTTTGGTAAAGACCTGATATTTCTACACTGCTGGACTGATATTAACCAAACGCAGCTAAGAACCACTGGTTTGGTTTTCAAATGGTAGTCCACAAATGGGTTATCAAATGAAAAAAAATTCAACGAATTCGATCCATCCGTTAGCGAGCTACGATGCCACAGGCAGACTCACACACACATAGACATTGACGACAAACTTATAACACCCCCTCCTTTTGCGTCGGAGGTTAAAAATACAAATCATGCGTGTCATAAAAAAAGATTCTCCTTCCATACAGCCCTATTAAATGTCATCTCTGTAATCCCTGTCGATCATACCTAAAACTTTCGCTTCGCTTAGTTTGTTCATACTCACTGAACGTGGTTTTGCTTGCGGTAGCCACGTGGGGCAGGTCGCTCTCTTCCCTTTAATGTGGTTGAGGGAAGTGATGGCTGCTATAGAAGTTAACTCGGGATCGGGTGCTGCTTGTGGGATCTGGTCCAGCCACATCAGCTATATTTCATCATTTTTGTAATGACACTAAATTTTGAAAAAAAAAATGTTTATTAATTTATCCATTCTCGTAGCACCACACATCTATCTCAATAATCACATCCCTTTTTTAATTTTTTTTTACGCTGTGGAAATGCATTTACGCACTATCCCCCACCGGTTACAGACAGGGGAGTGTGTGTGGGTTAAGTGACCGAAATACCCACTAAAACCACAGCGGCCCCTTCCGCGCTTTTACGAGGTGCCGGAGAGATCATCTGATAACATTATATCCCCGACACCCCAACGTTTGGCCGTCTGACCACGTCCTGTCATCATTCAGGGCGGTGGGAGGAGGAGTGCATAACGGCGTCTCCTCCTCCCTGGTCGTCGCCAGCGGAGCGAGTCTGCGGACGCAAGCGCCTCGCGTGCCCGCTCCGCGGCCTCCTTTCTTGTAATGACAGCCTCACAGAAGGAGGCCATCGACGACCAACAGCTGTCGCTGCCGAGCATCTTCGAGATGATGGTCGACAACGACAGGTCCGCTGTTCCCATGTCCGTTGACAGGACGTGGCGCTGAGGCCCCCAGGCGGGGCATACTTCTAGTGTGTGGCGCGCATCGTCGAACATTCACATCCCTGCTACATGCAGTCGTCTCTCATTAGTCGCCCCCAATACGCTGATCCATAAAATCCACGTTTTGTAGAACTTTCCCTTTCCTAAAAGAAGGCTAAGGGATTTAAATATAAGTATACCAAATATCCAAGAGAAGATACTTGAAATAAAACTTTATACCAACTTGTTTTAAAATAAAGGGAAAGAACCCACCACTTTCTTATAGTAAATCAATACACCGTACGCCACAAGAAAAAAAAAAAGGATTAAGATGGAATAGGATATAATGAATTCTTCCCACTCGTACGTGATCAGCTCCAGAATATTACATTGCAATTTTCCGAACTTTATATTCGATGTTTTGCCATTGCCCAAGTTATTGACCGAACCACCCCCGCGTACAGCACGTAGTGCTGGGTCCGCCTGCATTCGGCATCAGACAGGTGAGGGCAGACGCCGTACCGACAAGCCGTGGAGCAAGACGGTGGATATGCTCCCGGGAATTCCAATGCGCGTCGAGCACTAGGTCTAAGTACTTCATATGGGCCCGGATGCTGCTGGGAACCGACTAGACGGTGATCTAACATCTAAGGTAGGTAGATTGATGCAGAGCCCATGAAACAATAAGGCCTGTATTTTTTACAGCGCTACCCTCCACCACAGCGCCTCGGTCCACCTGACAAACTCTTCAGTAGTTGTTCGTATAATGTTAATATGAATTAGTAATTTTACAAATAGTCCGATTCGCAATTTTATAAGTAAACTTCTTCTATTGAGTACAATGAGTTCGCTTCGATCGGCTTTCACTAGATTTCACTTACATTTACTTTGTAAACGCTATTGAAGACTTTGTTAGATTAGCTTTAGCGAACAAATATTATATTAGCAATAATTTATGGTTTGCTCATGCTCATTGAAAGGTTTGCGGTAGCTACGATTCGAAGAGCGAGGTTCCTTTTTCTCTTCAATTTGGTTATGAAAAGTGATAGCAACTTTAAGGTTGTAGGAAGCATCACCTGATTACGAGTTATCCACCCATAAAGTTGTTTTGGGCAATCTTTTCTTTTTTTTTTCATTGCAAACGGTGGCAAACGAGCAAACAGTACTGATGCTAAGTGTTACAGCCGCTCATGGACATTTGCTAGGCCACTGCCAATCGTGAAGAAAGTGAAGGAAGTGTGAATGCGTGCAATGATTTTCGGTGATACTAAAGGCATTACCAGAACCCACGAAACGCAAACACACTCAGAAAGTTGGACTGCCGGCTCTCTCGCTCAATAATCAAACTGCTACTATTCAGACGTCGATTTCTATTCAATGTGGTACTACCCTGGAAGTCAACAGTGCAGTCCTACCACTATAAATAATGGTGGTCATAGAACTCCTTAAGGGGAGGATAATGTCATATTCCCTACCCAAGATAGGCGGGTTCACAATTACACTAGGTGTAAATTACCCAAAAGAGTGCACTTGACTATTCTCCTCGAGATTTTTTAGTCCAATTTTACGACTCCCAGCTAAAATAACACATTGTCTTTTTAACTCATTATAGAATAGAATAGCATTTATTGTCACATACTAACAATTATAATACATACTAGCTTTTGCCCGCGGCTTCGCCCGCGTAAAACTTGGTTTTCATAATTCTTAATTTAAGAAATACTCTGTGTCAATTTTCGTCCAAATCCGGTCAACAGTTTACGCGTGATTGAGTAACAAACGTCCAAATATCTTCACAAATTTTTATATTTGAATATTACTTCCACCCTTGTAGTTTAAATTCAAGTGGAAAGACGATGAGAAATATGGCCATCCTTAGTCGCTGATAATACATTGTCCATGATAGGTTTCCACTGGGGAAAAAAATAATATCGATTAAACTCCCGCAGTTTCACCCACGTACCCCCCATTTCCATGCAAACGCCGAGATAAAAATTGCCTATGTTACTCGCTGATATTATAAGTTTTATATATGGGTGAAAATAAAAATAATAATTATCAAATCCCATACAAATATCCGACATAAAAATTGCTTATCTTACTCGCTGATAACGTAGCTTCCTATTGGTGAAAGAATTTAAAAATTAGTCAACATCCACCGGTTTCACTCGCGGAGTTCTCGTTCCCGGGCAAACACCAGGATGAAAATAGCCTTTATTTGTTATTCACTGATAATGTAGATTTTCATTCGTAAATTAATTTTCATATCCATTTAGTTCCCGCAATTTCACCGGCATTGTGCCCGGTCCCGTAGGAATATCGGGATAAAAAAATAGCCGAAATATGTTACTCGCTCGAAAATAGCTTTGCGTTAGTGAAATAATTTTAAAATCGACTAAATTCTCACAGTTGTTCCAGCCACACCGGGATAAAATATAGCCTTGGATAAAATATAGCCTAAGTTATTCCTTATGTAAGGCTTGGTAGACCTGTTAGTAAAGTATTATCAGTATGGGTCCAGCCGTTTTGAAGGTTACCCCGTAACGAATATAAGTCACAAAAAAATTGTCCGTCCGTCTGTCTGTCACCAAGCCATATCTGAAGGACCGCGATAGCTAGACAGTTGAATTTTTTACAAATTATGCATTTCTGTTGCCGTTATATCAATAAATATAAAAAACAAAATAAAATAAATATTTAAGGTGGCTCCTATACAACAAACGCAATTTTCCCCCTTTTTATAGATAATGGTACGGAACCCTTCGTGCGCGACCTCGACTCGCACTTGGCCGATTTTTTAGACATAGGTATCGTGCAAATAATTGTGTTACCATAAATAAATCCTATTATTTTGACAGACAAATAGACGCTTCAAATTTGTTTATTTCTAGACATAGAACATTGGATTAATATCTTGATTTTAACTTACTGTCTGGTAGCGGCTAGGAATATTATAACGCTTTCATTGTTTGTGAGTGTCGCAAAATACTACTAAGACAAAGATTTACATCGACCTGGACCAATTGGCATTGCATTGGCATTGGTCGTTTGGCAGGCAGTTGGTCATAAAATGTTGCTAGAAGAACCTTTGCAATATCTAAATTAAGAAAGCCGACCGTATACTAAAATGATCGTTTCTAGGCTCAGTGATATCGGTTATATGCTTTTCACCTCCTTAGGGGTAAAATTGCAAAAAACTCTTTTTAGTGAGCACTTTCTCCAAGAGAGACAACTTTGTACAAAATTTCATATTTCTAGGCCTAATGATTTCGGCCATACATTTTTCACCCTCTTAGAGAATGAATTTCAAAAACTAATTTCTTAGAGCTCATTTACAACAAAAGAAAGAGAATCGAACAATATACAGAAATACACAGTTTCACGTTCCTAGCCCCAATAGTTTCGGCTATACGCTTTTCATTCCCTTAAGGGGGTGATTTGCCAAAAATACTTTGCTAGTGCTCGTGTACCCCAAAAATACGCCGGAGTAAAAAAAAATACGTTTCTAGGCCCAGTGGTTGCCGCTGTATACTTTTTGTTTTTTTAGGGGTTGAATTTCATCCCCATGTAAGTAAAATTTTCAAAATGCTAGAACTAATACTTATTTATTTATTATCAAATACCTTAATACAAAGATTCATGGTTTTATCATCGAAAATGTCGAATTTCCATACAAAATGGCAGCCCCTATTTCAACCCCTTATAACTATTTTTTCGCGATTTCTTTACTATAGCTCGTGAACCCCAAGAAATACTACGGTGTAAAAAAATTACGGTTCTAGGCCCAGTGGTTTCAGATATATGCTTTTTTGTCTTTTAGGGGTTGAATTTCATCCCCATATAAATGAAATTTCCAAAACGCTAGAACGAATATTAATTTATTTATTATAAACTGCTTCAATACAAAGATTCATGGTTTTATCATCGAAAATGACGAATTTCCATACAAAAGGTCAGCCCCTATTTCAACCCCTTATAACCATTTTTTCGCGATTTCTTTGCTAGAGTTCGTGTACCCCAAGAAATACTACGGTGTAAAAAAAAATTCGTTTCTAGGCCCAGTAGTTTCGGCTGTATGCTTTTTTGTCTTTTAGGGCTTGAATTTCATCCCCATATACATGAAATTTCCAAAACGCTAGAACGAATATTAATTTATTTATTATAAAGTGCCTTAATACAAAGATTCATGGTTTTATCATCGAAAATGACGAATTTCCATACAAAATGTCATCCCCTATTTCAACCCCTTATACCCATTTTTTCGCGATTTCTTTGCTAGAGCTCGTGTACCCCAAGAAATACTACGGTGTAAAAAAAATTACGTTTCTAGGCCCAGTGGTTTCGGCTGTATGCTTTTTTGTCTTTTAGGGGTTGAATTTCATAAATGAAATTTCCAAAATGCTAGAACGAATATTTATTTATTTATTATAAAGTGCCTTAATACAAAGATTCATGGTTCTATCGTCGAAAATGACGAATTTCCATACAAAATGTCATCCCCTATTTCAACTCCTTATACCCATTTTTTCGCGATAAAAAGTAGCCTATGTCCTTTCTCAAGCTTTAGTCCATCTCTGTACCAAATTTCATCAAAATCGGTTCAGTGGTTTAGACGTGAAAGCGTAGCAGACAGACAGACAGACAGACAGACAGACAGACAGACAGACAGAGTTACTTTCGCATTTATAATATTAGTAAGGATTTTTATAGTTAATTTTGACAATAGGGGAATGTTCAGCATTGTGCTGCATAAAAATTATGCAGGGCTGGTTTTCAGCGAACCTCTATCCTCAAATATACAAGAAAGAAAAAAAATTGCGAATAGAGAAAAAAAGAAAAGAAATAAAATAATTAAAAGTCGTTATCTCACCATGAGACTAACGCAAACCTTGGAGGAACATTATATGGCTCTCTAAATTCTTTTGATGTAAAAAAAAAATGTATCACAAGATTTATAGGAAAGCCAATAAACCGCAGGGTAGCTTGTGGTGTGCTGAATATGAGTGGCGACACTGCGGTCCTAAGTGCCTCAGAGAGTCAGCCAGGTCCTCGTATCCAGCTGGCCTTTATTGGCTGGCTGGAGTGGAAACCGAAGAGTGCCCGCAGGATTCTCAACTCTGGCTTGCCTTAAACGGCCGGTCAGAGAGGGGTCGCCAGAGCTATATGCTCGGGGGTGGAAGTGTCATTTTCAAGGGCATAACTACGGGGAAACCACTGCGATGGTGAAACCGGCGCCGCACCGCTCGACACCTCTAGCCACTTGCACCAATGTTGCCCTCCTGCTCCAACCCCATAAACAGTTATTAGATACCATCATCACACAATAGTTTTACACCTACCGTTGGCAGTCCACGTGTGTTATGTGCAGACGTGGAGTGTCATCGGTAGACGTCCCATCCCATTTTTACATTAAATTTCTCCAAAGGCCTCTGCGTGTTGGATCCATATCCCCATGTAAGCCTTTCAAAGGACCGGGTATCTTCCCTTGGGAGATAGCCGTGAATCGGAGATACAAGAGAATGATAATAACAAAAAATGATAATAGTTGGCGAATCACCATCTGCCAAAGTTCAAGACGTATAATGTATTGAAGGCAGACGACAGTTCAATAGTTTCATTTAATCCAGTCCATCAAACCTCACAACCCCAGGTTTTAGATATCATAATTGCACAATAGTTTTACACCTACCGTTGGCAGTCCACGAGTGTTGTGTGCAGACGTGGAGTGTCATCGGTAGATGTCCCATCCCATTTTAACATTAAATTTCTCCAAAGGCCTCTGCGTGTTGGATCCGTATCCCCATGTAAGCCTACCAAAGGACTGGGTATCTTCCTTTGTAAGATACCCGTGACACTGAGATACATAATGATAATAATATAAATAACGTTAATTATACATATTATCATCAACATCCTATTGCAGGGCACAGGCCTCCTCCATTATACCCTAAGTATTATTTCGAGTTTTTCCTCTCATGATCATCATCTCAGCCCATATACGGCCCACTGCTGGGTTCGGGCCTCTGCTACTGTGAGAGCTAAATTGACCTACTATACTCAGCTGGTCAGACGTGTTGACATAGGGTTTTATTTCGAAATTTCCTTTTCTTACATAGATATTATATGCATATTATATCCCTTAGTGGTCTCTCTGTATTCTTATTCCGTAACCACACAGGGAGTTTAACTGATCATTACGTAAGTAAATCAAATATCAAATTTAGGGCCTTATAATGACAATTAAAAGATCCTGAAATCTAATTAAGAATACAATGGGTTCAGATATCGACTATTAGTTCCCTGGCGTGGGGCCAAACGCTGAGTTTTATTGGCTTCGCTGAATTTTCAGTGCGAATTATAGCCGGTACCGATAGACATTCGGCGGTTGAACAAAGTAATGGAGTAGCATTTCATTATAAAAAAATTAATGAGATATCTTGATGATGAAAAAAATAAGACTCCTGTGCGATGAACTCGATTTAAAAAATAGCAGTTATAGAAACCGTCGACAGAAGTGAAAACTGGGAACTTTTAGTATGCAAATTTGAAGTTTCATAATGTTTGAATTAAAATTGTCAATATCAATCTGGTACACAAAATTTTCAAAGGCCAGAATAAATATGAGTATTTAAAATAATTTTCTGTTATTTATTTTTTATTTAAAAAATATCAGTATTTTTATTTATTATTCATTACTGCACAATGATTCTAGTGACCCCAAAAATCATAATTTTTCCTTACGCTGTCTCACATATTTTTACAAAGGTGTAGTTTGTAATTTATTAATAACATTACTACCTACATAAAACATAGCAGTTCATATCTTTTTGCCGATGACTTAAAATTGTGCAAAATTATTAAAGAACCACTTGATTGCGACATATTACAAGAAGACTTGAATGAAATTAATAATTAGTGTCTAAACAATAATATACCTTTGAATATAAATAAATGCAAATATATTACATTTACTCGAAACCACAATATTATACATGCCAATTATAAAATCAATCAGACTATTCTACCGGAGGAAATAGTATTAAGAGACCTGGGTGTTATTTTTGATACAAAATTGACATTTATTCGACATTTTGATACCATAATTAATAAGGCATTCCAAATGCTAGGTTTTATCATTCGGAACGGTAAAGTGATTCGGAATACATATACTTCAATAGCCCTTTACAAAACATATGTTCGAAGCATTGTTGAGTATTGCAATGGAGTTTGGTCACCTAATTATAGTGTGCACCAGTTAAGAATTGAACGTATTCAGAAACGCTTTTTGAGACATTTATCTTTATCTTGTAGGCTACATAAACAACTTCCTTAATATGAGACGAAACTATAATACTTTGAAATGGACAGTTTATTAGTTCAGAGACAATTGCTAGACATGTCCTTTCTCTATAAAATATTAAGAAATCGGTACGACTGTCCTGCTCTATTACAATGCTTTTATTTGATGCACCAGATGCACACCTAGGCGCGTTATTAAATCCGCATTATTACAACAACCCTGGGCAAAAACTAATTTAAAACAATTTTCTACTATTTCTAGATTATGTAGGCATTATAATACTATAGACCAAAATGTGGATATATTTGTAGATAAGTTTACCAAATTTAAAATTACACTTACTGAGACTGTTACGAAAACTGTTCTGTAAGTAATTGAATATATCGATACGAATAAAAAAAATCTCATATGTGTGTACATGTACGACGTATTGTTAATTATTTTTTTAAATTTTTTTCAATTTAGTTAGTTATTTCTTTTTCTCCCCATATTTCTACTTTAATTTAATTTTTTTCCCTTACAATTATATTTAAGTAATATGTTAATCCTTACTAATATTATAAATGCGAAAGTAAGTTTGTTTGTTTGTTACGCTTTCACGCTTAAACCATGGAACTGATTTCAAAAATTCTTTCACCAATGGTAAGCTATAATATCGGAGAGTAACATAGGCTATATTTTATCCCGGTATTCCCACGGGAACGGGAACTACGCAGGTAAGGCGACTGAAACCGAAGCCAAGCGAGGGCGGGTTGCTAGTTACCTTAAAAAATTGTGCAACTAATCGAGTTTATTTTTCATAATAATGTTTATTAAGTTTGTATATGTAGTTCTAGCAATTCTTGGTTGTCCAAATAAATAAATAAACAAGTTAAAGCATGTACAGTTAGGGTGTATAGAGTTAGAAGCTTCATGTGATGTAACTTACTAAGTATTGTTTATTGAGCGGTGATATCACACATTCGCGATACCATAATACGATATAATGGTTTTAAACAAATTATCCAAAGAACGTAGTTCCAATAACCTCTCCATGGATTTCTCATTTCCATTGTTTGAAGTGTAGGTAATTAAAATTGGTGCGATATTAGTTCGCACCTGGATAGCAAGGGGTGACAGGCACGAATTACGTGTAAATATAGTAATTTTAGGTTGTTAGCAATGACCTTCAATATTGATCAACTGTGAATTAAATCTAATGTATTTGATTATAGTCTTGGTTCATAATTATCACAGCTTATTTATTTATTTATACTTTATTGCACACTTATGTTAACACATTTATAATAATAATTCTAAGTGGAGAAAGTACAATGGGCGCCCTTATCGCTAAAAGCGATTTCTACCAGGCAACCTTTGGATGGAAACATGTAAGGAAAGAGCGGTAGTTGCAGATGTACTGCTAACTATGTATATAATAATATAAATAACACATACATACGATATATACATACAAACACATATATAAGTATATACATATGTATACACATACATACGTATATATAAAATAAATATCTATACCAATAAATAAAATTGGAGTGTCTGTTTGTAATGTCAAAATAATAGGCTTTTTTCATGCTCACACGGTTATTTGCACGACACCTATGCCTAAAATAGCAATTAAAAAATTTTTGTCTGTCTGTCTGTCTGTTTGTTCCGGGTAATCTTTAAAACGGCTGGACCGATTTCAAAAACTCTTTCACCAATGGAAAGCTATAATATCAGGGCGTAAACTAGGCTATATTTTATCCCGGTATTCCCACAGGAACGGGAACTACGCGGGTAAAACGACTATAACCTATAACCGAAGCGAAGCGAGGGTGGGTTGCTAGTACCTAATATATTTATATAACGCGGTTAGTAGCTCAAAATGTGAAGTTTATTAAAGTAATGAACAAAATTTAGGTTATATAATAAGGTAGGTACCTACATAGTAAATACTAACTGATCAATTTTAGATAATAATTTTTAAGCTTTATTCTAAATGTGGCTAGTGTCTTTGAACGTTTTATATCTAGCGGAAGTTCATTCCACAGACGTACTGCCGTGACTGTGAACGATTTCTCGGCGAATGATGTAAAATGTAGCGGCATTTCCAGTTTCATGCTATCTTATTTGTTATTATGCTTATGCTAGCTTATTTTGGTTTCATAGCTGTGCTCGAGCCTATTTCACAATAGGATTGAAATTAACCAACGCTGGTTAGACGTGTTCGTATAGAGTTTCATTTTGAGTTATTCATTTTGGAATAGATGTTATATGCATATTATATACGTCGACTTTTACTTCACCTACTGGCAAGATAAGGGTTAGTGAATTGTATTCTTACTCCGTAAAAAAAGTTGGAAAATAGTTTTATTTCAAATTTCACTGGCGTAAACATTAGAAATTAAATTTTCAAAGTTTTTAATTGGCACATACAACGTCAAATAAAAGTACCAAAACTATAAATTAGTCAAAGATACAATAGTCATTGTGTTACAATGAGAGAGATTGCCAACAGCCTGCCAAGCATTATTACTACCCTTCTTTGATAAGCCTAAAATCAAATTGTGGACGGTACTTCGTATAAATATTTCACAGAAATTATAGAGGGCCAATGGCTATACGTTTTCAACACGTAATAGAAACTTCGAAAGATTTTCATTTCACAAATGCCAGGAGGATTCCATATGCTTAGCAATTGAATAGAGATAAAGGCGAGAGTTAAAATGAATATTTAAAGCCTCACCAGACATGGTTTATGGTACAATTAAGGATTTAAAGATTTATATAATGGGTGGGAACGCGTGTGTTTTTATTGTAACAAGCTGTTTAACTTAGAATAATAACGTATAGAAGGTAAGTTCGCACACAAAAAGTGAAGCATGCCACTCTTAATAAATAAATAGGTAATTATGACGGTTTGTGCATTCAAATGGTGTCTGGTCTTTAAAAATAATTCAACGATTTATATTAATAAAAACAAAATTTGATTTCATAATTTATTTAGTGGTGTACGTGTATACGTGTGTAATTGCTTGCACGCATGTAGTATTGTTTGCTTCATATTTTTGATGGCTTACGTATGGACACTATCTTTCTATACGTTATTATTCTAAGCTGTTTAACTTTTTTGACGTAACAACGTCATATAAATGGACGAAGGTCAGCTGCGGGCACGAACAAGCCTCACTCATTGTCACGTTCCGCCTGAGCCGATCGTGCGAGCGAGAGCACCGAACAAGCGACAAAGAGGCACGATGGGTTCAGCTTGTGACGCATCTATCTCTAATTTAAGTAAAAAAATATTTGAATTAACGAGTGCAAATAAATGTTAATTTCACGAAACAAATTGTAATTTTCAATTAACTACTTCTTTGTATTATATAAAATAACTAGCAACCCACTCTCGCTTTACTTCGGTTTCAGTCGCCTTACCTGCGTAGTTCCTGTTCCCGTGGGAATACCGTGGGGATAAAATAAAGCCTACGTTACTCCCTGCTATCATAGCTTTTTTGAAATCTGTACGGTGGTTTAAGCATAAATGGATAACAAACAAACAAACAAACAAACTTACTTTCCCATTTATAATATTAGTAAGGATGTTAATTCACGCTACTCCAGTGGTCGGCCCAACGACGAAGGCGACGTGGTTTTTGGGTGGGTCGCGGGAGTTGCGTGCTTAAGCCCCTCTGTCGCCCCGGACGGAGTGGTGCGGAGGCGCGACGACCGCGACCCACCCACAAAAAAAAAAGGATGTTAATTCAGTGATAATTAAATTCATTAAAGTACGCAATTCTTCATCAATGTTATCTTATGATGTTATCACTTAAAATTTTCGTCCGTACACCGACTTACAGACAAACAATTTTTTTTTAAATGATGGGTAGAAAGGGTGATTCACCATTTTCCCACGGTGAATATACCAAATACCTTAAGATCTGGTATGGATACACTCTGCCCAATCCGCCCGAGTCGACGGATGAGTGGCGTGCGGCCTATAACCTACCGTATTCGCTACCCATAGCTATTGAGCCGACTGCTGGTACAGTTTCCTTGATCTGTGGCCAGCTCAACGGGCTACCCTATTGGCTATTATCCTATTCGACGTCCCGGCAACAAGACATTATACAGAGTGTATCAGGTTATGGGGCAACTGTTCGAGTATGTTGTAGTTTAACGGTCATAGATCGTAATTAAAATGTATGTTACACAAAAATAATATAACATAAAAGTTATAGTTATTTCAAAAATGTGTGTTAAACAGTCTATGCCTTAAATGTTACGTATTATGTGAAGCTTCGACAGTATGAATAGGTAGGAATTGCTCAAACGCTTCAATGGTACGTAGGTATAAATGCGATTCGGCGACGCGCGTTGCGATCGCCTGATTTAAAGCGAAGTTTGTTTTGCTTATGCGAGCGTAATCAATGATTTTTCCAATTTCTAATGAACATTTAACAAAGTACGAATATGTTGCAGATTAAACATCACTGACTTTATACATTTCAATCAGATTTACACGAAAAAGCAATGACAAAATTGAAAACTTTACATATCTCTAATTCATTAACGAATCAATATTTTTCCTTCAAAAATTTTTTATGAGTTCCTACTACTATTGCTTATCTTCCGTTTGACCAGTTGCCCCATAACCTGATACACCCTGTATATTGTCACATCATCATTAGGTACATAATATAATATTGTCGGAGAAACGGCTAGGGCGGCATCAGGCGCAGTTATGTAAAAGGGGTGCGAAAGCTTTTGAGACATTCATTTTATAATAAAATTAAAAGAGCAAAAGCAAAGATAGGCATTAATATTTCAGTAACATTCTGAATTGCTTATAATGCACAGTCCAAGGGTCGTACAGAGGACCGCTAAACTTTTTTTGCAAATGTTCCCGCGGTGCCTTCAATTTTTATACTTACGGTCAATTCATTCTGTAAACTTATCTCATAATTCTAAATTATTGACTTTGATTCAACAAATTTATCTGAATATTGATTTATAAGGTTAAGATTGAAAGTTACTTTGCTTTTTGATATCATATTTTTAGTTGTGTAGGTAGGTATGTGTCATTTAAGGTGTTTTTTTATTTATCTAATATGTATTGAAATAAAATGTTAATTAGTTAAATTTAATAACTTAAGAGACACTCGGGCAATTTAGAGCATTTTCTCGTCCAATATTCCACAGTGTCTGAAAACAAAGGTTTATAACCAGTGTGTGTTACCAGCGATGACTTACGGCACTGAAACTTGGTCTCTAAATGTCGGCCTCATAAAAAGCTCAAAGTCGCTCAGCGTGCTATGGAGAGGGCTATGCTGGGTATTTCTCTACGTGATAAAATCCGGAACACGGAAATCCTCCCTCCTCCCTATTTCTCTTATGGTATAATATAATAAATCTTTATCAAGAGAAGGAAGACTAGAATAAAACCCTATATCAACATGTCTGACCAGCATAGTATAGTAAGGTCAACTGCCCTCCTTTTGTGGAGGAGGCTTGAGCCCAGCAGTGGAACGTATATGAGCTGAGACGACGACGAATATTTATTTATTACAGTCATCCATCCATTAGCCTATTGACTTTCACTGTTCAACATAGGCTCCAAGAGTGATACTGGCGTAATCTTCTTGTAAGGCGAATTCGCGATCGCATTTAGTAGATATTATAAGAGTTTTCAGAAAAATGGCTTTATTTATCCATGTTATGTTTATCTCCATTCTTTCCCCGTGGTGACGGAGTAAGAATACAATTCACCATCTTCATGTTTTGCCCGTGAATATCGTAAAATATGATTAATGAATTATCTAACATCTATGAAAGAGAAAGAATATTCGAAGTAAAAACCTATTTTTTTTTTATGGGTGGGCTATGGTAAGCGCACACGCGATCCATTTCATCCGGGGCGACGCAAGGACGGCGCGTGGGAACGTCGCCTCGTTGTTGGGCCGACCACCGGAGCAGGGTGACTTGTCGACAGTGGTCGGCAAGTAAAACCCTATACCAACCCAACTGACTAGGGTTATATAGTAGGTCATGTTCTCTCCTATTCTGGAGAAGACTACTCCCAGTAGTTATACATATAAGCTGTGATGAGGATAGCAATACGTTTTACAAATACCCATTTTTTTGAGGAAGCCTCACCTGAATATTATAACTGATTCGAGGAAGTGAGGGGTGGTGACGTTTTTAAATCTTAATCAGTCATTCATCATAATCATCATGATCTCAGCCTAAATATGTCCTACTATTGGGCTCAGGCCTCCTCCAATATGGGAGGGAAATCGACACTCGAACATCCGCAGACGTGTTAGGCAGTAATCTCGCAGAAGGGGCGGCGGTGGGTCGCACAAGGTACCCCAAGCAAGGGATATTCCGTCGGGCCGACCACTGATGACAAGTAACCCTGCTCCGGTGGTCAGCTCAACGACGAAGGCGACGTGGTGTTCGGGTGGGTTGCGTTTGTGCGTGCTTACGCCCCTCTGTTGCCCCGGACGGAGTGGTGCGAGGAGTGTGCCGACTGCGACTCACCCCCCAAAAAAAAAAATGTTAGGATTTTTTCCAAGTTTCCTTTCTCTTGCCTGGATGTTATATACACAACATTTCCTTTAGTCGACTTTTATAGCACCCACGGGGAAGAGTAGTGAACTCTATTCTTACTCCGTCACCACACGAAAACCAATTAGAGCGCCCGCAGACATACAATTGTAAGTTGGCCGATTAAATCGCAAATAGGTGTATTAGGCGTAGTTACTTATGCTAGCCTGCACATCTTCTCCAACTAAATCGTCCAACTAATTAATTGGACACTGATCGTATCAGAATCACGATTCCCTTCCGATTACGCACAATTAAAAAGTTGTCCAACTATCGGTCAACTGCTTGTTAGCACGGTTATCCTATGCAAGTTCGCACACTATTCAACTTTGTTGGACAGTTGCACGGCAAGATGCAAGATGACAACACGCGTGCGCGTGATTTCCCCACGCTCGTATCTTCGTCGACGGGTACGATGTTTGTCTCGCGATCATTTGTTGCAAACGTAAAAGTAGAAGAGCTCATAGATGAAGTTTAAAAAGGACCAGCGTTGTACAAAAAAGACTTGAAACAATTATCTGAGTTTAGAATGCAATGTATGATGCTTCTCATATTGTAATTTGTTACTTAATATGGGATGCACCCAAAATGTTCTCTTTTGTTTTCGTCTTCTTTTTATTAATAGAGAAATTAAAGGGTTTTTTTCTGCATTTTCACGCACACGCACCGCGCTGACAATACTGGCACCGACTAAATCGATTAAGTCTGCGGCTTGTAACCAATAAAATAAAGTTGGTCAACTAAATTATAAAAGTACGCAATTTAGTCGTGCGATAGTCGCCCAACTTGCAATTGTATGTCTGTGGGCTCTCTTAGTCTTGGTAGTGGTAGGATCATACTGTTGACAGTTATCTGTCTATAGCCGCGGGCCGGGCCGTCCGGGGTAGTTTCACACTGAGTAGAAAATCAACGTCTGAGTAGTAGCAATTTGTTATTGCGCTTCGTTCGGTGAGCGAGAAAACCGTAAGCCTAACTTTCTCCCATGACGTGCGGTGTCCCACAGGGGTCGGTCCTTGGACCCACCCTGTGGAACATCGGCTACGACTGGGCGTTGAGGGGGAGCCTCCCGCCCGGGCTGGGCGTGATTTGTTACGCCGACGACACGCTCGTCACAGCCCGCGGTGGGACGCTAGAAGAGGCGGTAAGCCTGGCGACCTCTGGTACCGAGGAGGTCGTCAGGCGGATCGAGGCGCTAGGGTTGAGGGTCGCCCTGGACAAGACGGAGGCCCTCTTGTTCCATGGGCGTACTATGAGCCCTCCCACCGGCGTCTCGATCACCGTCCACTCGGTCGACATCAGCATCCGGGCCCATATGAGGTACTTGGGCCTGGTGCTCGACGGGCGATGGTAGCTCCGGGAGCATTTCCGCAGGCTCGCTCCACGGCTCGTCGGCGCGGCGTCCGCCCTATCGTGGCTTATGCCGAACGTGGGCGGACCGAGCGCTGCGTGCCGACGGCTGTACGCGGGGGTCATCCGGTCGATGGCCCTGTACGGCGCACCGGTGTGGGCGGGGTCCATGACCGTCCGACTTAGGGCCCTTCTGTGGCGACCACAGAGGGTCATGGCGGTCAGGGCCATCCGCGGATACCGCACGGTGGCGACGGAGGCAGCGTGCCTATTGGCCAGGACTCCCACGTGGGACCTGGAGGCGGAGATGCTCGCCGGACTATATCGGCGGGTGACGGGGGTGCGAGCGGAGGGCGGTGTGGTCTCGTTAAGGGATCTCACCGCCTGGCGCGTCGACGCCCGCCGAGACGTCATCGCCCGTTGGGCAGTCCGGCTGGAGAGGCCTCGGTTCGGGGTGCGAACCGTGGAGGCCTTCCGGCCGGTGCTGATGCAGTGGTTGGAAAGGCGGCACAGGGTGCTCTTCTTCCGACTGGTGCAGGTTTTGACGGGGCATGGGTGCTTCGCCAAATACCTGCACAAGGTCGTTAGGAGGGAGAGTACACCGTCCTGCCACCACTGCGATTGCGACGAGGACACGGCGCGCCATACGCTCGAGGCCTGCGGAGCTTGGGCAGTGCAGCGCTGTGAACTCGTCGCAATCATCGGTACGGACCTGACGCTGCCGGCTATCGCTAGGGCGATGGTCGACAGCGTCGGGAATTGGGACGCGGTCGCAGCCTTCTGCGAGACGGTGATCTTGCGGAAGGAGGCGGTGGATCGCCTGCGCGAGGAGCGCAGCCTCGATGAGGAGATCCGCCGCCGGCGACTGGGGCAGCGCAGGCGCAACTATCTGCGCCTCATGCCGCCCTAGCCGAGGCCGCGGGTGACGTGACCGGGGATTAGTCCGTCACCCGCTGAGAGGCCGACCGCGTGAGGAAAGACCGACGTCCTCCCCGAGGGGGGGACGTCGGTCGATGGGAGGGCACCCCAATAGGGGCTATTGCGTCGGGCCGACCACTGACGACAAGTTAACGCTGCTCCAGTGGTCGGCCCAACGACGAAGGCGACGTGGTTTTTGGGTGGGTCGCGGGAGTTGCGTGCTTAAGCCACTCTGTCGCCCCGGACGGAGTGGTGCGGAGGCGCGCCGACCGCGGCCCACCCACATAAACAAAAAAAAGCCTAACTTTCTGAGGGTGTTTGGGTGTGGTGGGTTTTAGTGATGCCTTTAATATCACCGAACCTCATTGCACTCAGTCACATTCCCTTTCTTTTCTTCGTGGTAAGCAGTGGCCTTACATAGCTCCATGAGCGGCAGCAACACTTACCATCAGGCGTACTATTCGCTCGTTTGCCACCGTTTGCAATAAATAAGAAAATTAGGAAATTTATAATGTTTCTCCATTTAAATTTGATTTGAACAGAAAAAAAAAGCATAAAATATAATATTATTTGAAATGAATCCTTCAAGTTTCATTTATGACGGTTTGTTTTCATTCAATTTAGAAGATATGAGAAGGATGTTTTCGTAATAGATTGGAATATCAATATTAAATTGACTATGCCATTGTATTTATGATGATATAACATTGCGAAATAATATATTTGCTATTTTATTATATACTAGCAACCCGCCCTCGCTTCGCTTCGGTTATAGGTTATAGTCGTTTCACCCGCGTAGTTCCCGTTCCCGTGGGAATACCAGGATAAAATATAGCCTAGTTTACGCCCTGATATTATAGCTTTCCATTGGTGAAAGAATTTTTGAAATCGGTCCAGCCGTTTTGAAGATTACCCGGAATAAACAGATAGACAGACAGACAGACAGACCGACAGACAGACAGACAGACAGACAGACAGACAGACAAAAATTTTTTAATTGCTATTTTAGGCATGGGTGTCGTGCAAATAACCGTGTGAGCATGAAAAAAGCCTATTATTTTGACATTACAAACAGACACTCCAATTTTATTTATTGTTATATAGATTATAGAGTAACAATCTATCCTCGCTTCGCTTCCATTTCAGCCGTTATTAGGGACGTGAAAACATAATCGATTTTTATTTTAATCGAGTTTTTTAATAAACAATATAAATCGATTATATTTATATTAAAATTATTTTACTATTTGCTTTTTAATTTAAATTTAAAGTTTTCTATTGTATTTTAGAAAATAAATATCACTCTCAGATTTCCTACAAAAAGAAGAGGGCACCACAATTCTGCCAGGAAAAGTACTCGATCGAATGTCAGTGTTTTATACTATATTAGAAAACATTGTTATGTACAAATAAATCCAACCTTACGAATAGTAAAATAAATCGATTATAAAAAAAAATAATCGATTTTTTTGCAAATCGATTTATTTTAAAGAAAGAAATATCGATTATTTATTAATCGATTTTTCCCACTAAATCACATCCCTAGCCACTATGTCTCCGTATTTTAAATATGCAATGTTTCTTAAGATATGGCCTCGGATTCGAGTGCCAGATCGAGCAAAATTGCATAGGGTTTTGCCGAGGAAATATAGCATAGGTTTCTCTTTATATAGACCTGGCAGTAAAATATTATCAAAGCCGGTCCACTGGTTTTCAAATTACTTGGAACAATCCAGGTAATTTTCACAGATACACAAAACAAATTTAATCTGGTTTTCAGGCATAAGTTACCTGGGACATTAGTTGAACAAAAAGACACAGCCAGACAAAAGAAATTTAAACTTGTTTATACGTATCTTGCAAATAATCGTTCGTGCATGAAAAAAGCTCAGAATTTTGATATTACAAACAGACACTTTAATTTTATTTATTTATATAGATTTAATAGAATTTAGTTTTTTTAGATAGAATGCCGTGTGGTGACGGAGTAAGAATACAATTCAACACTCCCTATCTTGCCCGTGGATGTCGTACAAGACGACTATGGGATATAAAATGCACATTACATCTGTGCAAGAGAAGGAAAACTCGAAATAAAACTCTATACCAACATGTCTGACCAGCATGGTATAGTAGGTCAAATTCCCTCCCATCGTGGAGGAGACCCGAGCCCAGCAGTGGGACATATGTGGGCTGCGATGATGATGATATAGATTTACAAATTCTTGTCGTTTCACTCGCGTAGTACCTATTCCTGTGGAAATCCTTACTAATATTATAAATGCGAAAGTAAGGATGTTTGTTTGTTACGCTTTCACGCTTAAACCACCGAAACGATTTTAAAAATTCTTTCACCAATGGAAAGCTATAATATCAGGGAGTAACATAGGCTATATTTAATCCCGGTATTCCCACGGGAACGGGAACTACGCTGCAGGTAAGGCGACTGAAACCGAAGTGAAGCGAGGGCGGGTTGCTGCTAAGGGAATAAAATATAGTCTACGTTACTCGCTGTTAATGTAGTTTTCAAATTATCATTATCATCGTAGCCCATATACGTCCCACTGTTGGGCTAGGGCCTCCTCCACAATGGGAGAGAATTTGACCTACAATACCATGCTGGTCAGATATGTTGATGTAGGGTTTCATTTCGAGTTTTCCTTCTCTTGCACAGATGTTATGTGCATATTTTATCCTTAAGTGATCTCTTACGACATCCACGGGCAAGATAGTTTTCAATTGATGAAAGAATTTTTTAAATCAGTTTAGTGCTTTAGGCGTGAAAGCATATCAATGAAAAGAAAGAAAGAAAATATTTTTTTTTCTTTCGTTTCTTTCTTTTCTTTGCTATAGTTTAAATAGTAAGTCAACTTTATATAATAAGTCAATTTTCCACTCATAATGGTAAACAGTGACAAAATGCAAAATTAAACTGTATATCAACACGTCTGACCAACGTGATATAGTAGGTCAATTTCCCTCCTAGGGGAGGCCACGTTGGTCAGACGTGTTAGCATAGAGTTTTATTCAGAGTTTTCCTTCTCTTGCATACATGTTAAATACATATCGCACCTTTAATCCAATACCGTCACTAAACGAAATTTTTCGAAAAACTCTTTTAAATGCCATCTAATTGCTGAGAACTGAATTTACACAATGCTTCAATTTATATATTTTAATTCCACTTTTTAAATTTTTTCGAAAATGTGTACGTCACTAATATTTTAAATTATTTATATCCACTAATTAATAATAATTAAAATGAAAAAAAAAGGGTTTTAAAAGGTATTATAGCTGTTAATAAAATAAAAATAAAAGACCTAAAATAAATGCCTGAAACGCTAATATACTCTTATTTATATTAGTTAATATTTGTCTTAAATCTTTAAACAGCTTTCCTGCTTAGAACAATAACCTATAGAAGGATAGTGTCGATACCTCGAAAGTTCGAAACTTGAATCTAAAAATATTACACGCGCGCAGACGATTACACACGTACACACGCACACCACTATACAAATTATGAAATCAAATATTATTTTTATTAACATAAATCGTCGATATACTTTTAAAAGTAATGTTAAAAACCTTTTTAAGTTTTTCAAATGTGTTATGACACAATTTGAATGCACAAACCGTCATAATTACCTATTTATTTTTTAAGAGTTGCGTACGTACGTGCAGTACAGTGACTTGTACATTACGGAACCGTTCCGGCGTAAGCTCCATTAGGCTCCAATTGAAATGCTTCACTTTTTGTGCGCGAACTTACCTTCTATACGTTATTATTCTAAGCTCTCCTGTATAATTTGCTTATTTAGGATAGTAACGGTATTGGAATAAAGGTACGATTTTGTATCTTTCAATCGTCTTGTACGATACCCACGAGCAAGAGAGTAGCTGATGGATTGTATTTCTACTCCGTCACTACACGAAAATGTTATTTATATAGATGTCTAATACTCGTGTAAACAACAGAAATCATTACAGCTTATTAAATTCTTATACTGTCATCGATCCGTGACAAGTCTGCCATGTTTTAATTCAACGACTTCGAGTGGGTCAAAATTACATTAGAAGATTTCGTTACAAAGATATACAAATATAAACAAACGAAGATAATAAAAAGCGTTTGAAGCATTTAAGTTTACCCATCGGCTTCTCATTCCAGACTATATCCATTATAAACGAAATTATTTTAGTCAGTAATTAATTAATAGAGACTAGCAACCCGCCCACGCTTCGTTTTGGTTTTAGTCGCTTTAACCGCGAAGTTGCCGTTCCCGTGGGTATTCCGGGATAAAATATAGACTGAATTACTTCTTATATAGATAACTACCTAGTACTATTATAAAATTCGGTGCAGCTGTTTTGAAGATTAACAAAAACAAAGAGACAGACAAAACATTTTTAAACTGTAACTAACTCAGGCACAGGCATCTTGCAAATAACCGTGTGAGCATGAAAAAAACCCAGTATTCTAACATTACAAACGGACACTTCAATTTTATTTGTATAGATGTATAGATGACTCATAACTCATTTATTCATAAGGGTTTCTTACATGTCATTCTTTGATATAGATAATTACATTTTAAAAATACATATTAGATTGTCAATTGAAAAGAAAATTAAATAATAAACCGATGTCAAGGAATAATAATTAAAAACTAAGCAAAATGCGCGTTGAGTACCTTTTGAAGAATTCATCATACGTATAGAATGCTTGCCCGATGAGCCACTGCTTTAGGCAAACTTTGAAGCTTTGGAGGCTAGGAGCGGCAGTTACCAGTGTAGGCAATTTATTGTACACTGCTGAGCCCATAACATGAGTCGTCCTTTCGGACTTAGCGAGTGTTCGTACTTAATATATTATTACGATTTCTCGTAAGATATGAATGTTTATCACTTGGCTTGGCAAACTTTAGTAAATTTTTTCGAACATAAATAGCCACCTGGTATATTACCACACTAGGAAGGGTAAGGATGTTCAGTTTAGTGAAATAAGATTTCACTGTCGCATCGTTAGGTATCCCGTTTATTGTCGGTTATAAAGAGGCCGACTAATCGGCCAAATATTCATCCGATTCACTCACAATGCGCACTGCTTCTGCCGAGGTCAGGGATTCAGAATTAGTGGTCGGGGCATAGACAATGGGGAGGGAATACAATGGGTTATGGGGCTGTAATATTGTTATTGTTCATTAAAGTAAGCTCTATTTTAATTAGAATTTAACCATATCAAAAGGAATATCTTGGGTATGGATTTTTTTTGGAGATTGTACAATACTGAAATTCATGTGTAGTCAATGTCATACGATAATTTCTCATGGTGATCAAGAAAAAGCAGTATTAAATCTAATTCCTCTTATATACATTTTATTGAGAAATACATACAAAGTAAGAAGTCGGATAGTCGGCACTCTTTGCCGAATAGTCGCCGACTACGATAGTAGCCGGATAATTGGCTTTACATCGCACATTTCCATTATTTAACAATAAATTAGTAGTAATTATTATGTCAGGACAATATAATTTTGACCAAAAACAATATGTTTTTTTCATATCATCATTATTTCAGCCTATATAAGTCCCACTGTTGGACTCAAGCCTTCTTGACCAAAGTAACCTATTATTCCACACTGGTCAGACATGTTGGACATTTGCGGACAAGAGTGATGGCACGAGCCTTCTCCACAATAGGAGGGATATTGCCTGCTATATCACGGTCAGACGTGTCGGTATAGAGTTTCATTTTGAGTTTTTCTTCTCTTGCATAGATGTTATATGCATATTTAATCCATTAGCCGTCTTTTACGGATAAGAGAGGTGGTGGTGAATCGTATTCTTATTCCATCATTACACAGAAAAATATTATATAACTTTAGATAATTATAAATATTAATTCCAATCGTCTGATGGAAGAAGACTAAAAGATATCTGGAAGGTATCTGATGACAATAACACCGTACGTAATTTTTTTTAAATTGAAGCGACTCCATTGTTCCAAATCGATAGTCTGTTCTTGTATCATTAGCATGACGTCATGATTGACAACTCTATGAAAGAACAAAAAAATACATAGAGTCGCAATCCGATAACCTAGAAAAACGCGTATTTGAATATACACACGTAATCAAAACACAAAAACGAAGTCATTTCTGATATTACATTTTGCTGAGAACCAGGGTTGTCAAGAATTTTCAAGAATATATTTAAACTAGAGACCCACCCTCGCTTCAGTTGCACCCGCTCTGGCAGAATCTCAAATTACGTCTAAGATATTAATTTTAATGAAATGCCGTACAGGGCTATTTTAATGTATATGAATTGCACCATGTATTTTGATATATTTAATTGGACTAGTGGTCTTAAATTCGGCCATAATTCATTTTAATTAATTTTTCTGCTACATAATTTTCTTTAATTTTATTTATGTGCTAGCATCCCGCCCTCGCTTCGCTTCGGTTTTAGTCGTTTTACCTGCGTAGTTCCTGTTCCCGTGGGAATACCAGGATAAAATATAGCCTAGTTTACGTCCTGATCTTATAGCTTTCTATTGGTGAAAGAATTTTTGAAATCAGTCCAGCCGTTTTGAAGATTACCCGGAACAAACAGACAGACAGACAGACAAAAATATTTTAATCGCTATTTTAGGCATAGGTGTCGTGCAAATAACCGTGTGAGCAGGAAAAAAGCCTATTATTTTGACATTACAAACAGACACTCCAATTTTATTTATTGGTATAGATAATTGTAAATTGAGCAGGCTGTATTTCACTAATAACTAATATATAAGTACAAATCTCTATTAGACATTGTCATCATAATTATGATTGTTTGACATTCAGTTCGACCAGAGATTTTAACCGTAAACAAAAGTGTATAAGCGTTGCTACGCAACACATTCACACAAACGTGTGTGTGTGTGTGTAGCGATAGCATTTTAGTGTGCGTAATGCCTTTTTTAATGAATTTAATGCATTTCTAATCCATTATTATATGAAATTTCAGTTTTATGCACTTTTCCTCGTTATATACTTCAACTGTGCCAAATTTCATACTTATTCATCCACGTAATTTACGTAAAAAGGGGTACAAAAATTTTACATCACGTATTTATATATAGATAAGTAATAATGTCAAACGTTAAAAATGAATAAATATTGGCTACTGTAGTTAATTCTTAGTAAATACTTAAATAGTATATGTATACTATTGCGGACTTTTTATAGATCATTTTAAGAAAAAAGAAAGAGTGTGCGTTTTGCAAGCATGTCAGAAGTAAAACCTCTTTGGTGCCACGTGGTTTTTGTCAACATTTAAAATAATGTACTCGCTCTCTCTTTCTCTCGATACTTCTCACTCGCTTGCTCCCTACTCTTGCTCTCTGGTTATGTGCTTCGTGCTATGTTCGCACTTTCTTACTCTCAATTGGTCTGAATCGCTCTTTCCCTCTTCTTGGACAAAAACGTGACACATTTTCATGTCACTAAATTGCATTACATTTCATCCGTAAAAATTTTATCCTCATGCGCGCAAAGAAGTTTCACTTCAAAAAATTATGTAGTATATTATTTTGATTTATTTAATAAGATTTTGTCAGCGTTTGTAACGTAATCATCATCATCATTTCAGCTCATACTTCACGCTTCGTTTGAGCTCTCTTCACAATAGGAAGAAAATTGACCTACTATACCACGCTTCAAAACTCAGTGTCAATTAGCAGCCTATTGTGTATCCAGGTTTACAGGAGTTATATTGGTTGGAATCTGTGGCGGGACTAGTTCTTTTGACAAAAAACTGCATTTGTTGCCTATTTTTTTTCATTTTAATATGTCTTTTTGTGACAATTAAACGCTTCTTTCTTCTTATCATACGACTCGAGGAATAATTTCTATCCAATATTAGATGCACCAACACGTCTGACTAATGTAGTATAGTAGGTCAATCCCTCCCTTAGTGGTGGAGGCCCGAGCCTAACAGTGGGACGTGTATGGGCTGGGATGATGAAGACGGTGATGATTAGATTCAAACAGTCGTCAATAAGAATGTTAACAGAGTGACAACCCTACAGGTTAGACGGCCATATTGCAACAATTCCGCCACTGAGACGCTCTCAAATATTATTATTGCAATTTGTTTCGTTATGTTTTTATGAAACACGCACGCATAATAACGCTGGAGTTTCAATTATGTTGGTATTTTCACTTCCGCCATCTTAGCTTCAGCGCCATATTTGCTGAGCGGGCATTTTAGCATTTAAAACAATTATAAAATATTTATACCTAATCGTTACTTTCCCATAGAAGTAGTAAAAATCGGCAAATTCAAATTTACTAAGTATAAGCTCAGTGACGACACTTAAATATTTATCAATTTCATTATTTAATTTCATTGAATTAAATATCACTGGATTAGTATGAGACTACCACTGAGAAGATTCGCTTTAGGCAGATGCCACGCCAACAAGCCGCGGACTAAGTTGGTGAAAATGCTCCCGGGACCACTGTCGCCCGTCGAGCACCAAATACAAATATTTCATATCGTTGCCTCCTACGAATAGTGAGTCATCTGAAAAATTCCAATTTTACAGGGGAGTGTATCAAAGATAAAATGTTAACATTTTTTCAAATTCTTGTTCTAGGGTTTTTAAGTTTTTCTATTGATTATGATGTGATTCATTGGACATTTAAATAGTTAACGGGATCAAACCATTCTTTATAGAGGTCAAACATTAGAAACGACAAGGATCCATTCAAATATATACGATTTGTATCTTTGCGGGTGTAATGAGCTTCCACAGGTGAAAAAGCTTCAATGATTTTTTTAATATTTATGACCGAGATTGATAAATATGGTTACTGTTTTATCATTTCATCAAAAAAGTTAAAATACCTAAAAATGTTAGTTCACTCACTATACTTAGGAGTCATCGATATGGGCCCGGATGCTGATGGAAACCGAATTGTTGGTACAAAGTTTTATTTTCCCTCTCTTGCGTATTTTAGTGGTCTTTTACGACACCTCGAGGGTAGAGGGTATTTTTACACTGTCATCATACGAATGAAAATTTAAAATCAATGCCCACTAATAATTAAACGTTGCATGATGTACGAAAATAATAGGGAAAATAAAACGCTTTGTCGATTGACACAAAGCTGTTGGAACGCGCGCGTTATCTGACAGAAGTGACATCTGTCAAATCTGACATCTGACATATTGGTTTAACATGATTTTGATTCGTTTCGACGTGAAACGAGAGTAAATTGGTGATCGGTGAGAAGTCTTAATTGGTTCTGTATTTTAAATTGGTTTATTGAAATTCTCATAGTTTGATATTTGAGTTTTGACAGTTATTGACTTTGACTATCGAGGTTTTATAATGTCATAGTTGAGTAGTGATATTTCGTCATTATCATTATTATCTCAAGTCACATACGTTCCATTGCTGGTTTGCCTTTCTTCACAATGGTTAGAGAATTAATAATATGATAAATTCTAGCAAATTTTAGGTTTCATCTGCGCAGTTTCCATTTCCACGGGGATACAGGGAAAATAGAGCTCTGTATTCGCTGTTAATGTAGCTGTTAATTGGTGTAAGAATTTTTAAATATAGTTTAGTGGTTTAGGTGTGTAAGCGTAATAAATAAAAAAAAAGTCACGATCGCATTAGTAGATGTATAAATTTCATAGAAACTTTTGCGTTTCATTATTTAGCATTACAAATAAAGTGACACAAGCTTTTTAAAAAGTGTAGTCTTGTAATAAGGAAATAATACTTGTGTTGCAAGGGACTTTACAAACATATCATTATCATCATCATTCATTTCAGCCCACTGTTGGGCTCAAGCCTCCTCCACACTAGGAGGGGAATGGACCTTACTATAGGTATCATGCTGGTCAGACAGGTTGGTATAGAATTTTACTTTGACTATACCTTTTCTTGTATAGATGTATTTATGCGTATTATATCCCTTAGTAGTCTTTTACGACATCCACGGGCAAGATAGGGAGTGGTGAATTATGTTACTCCGTCACCAAACACACATCATATAATTAACGGATACAAATTACATTCAAACTCAGAACAACAATTTGTGTATCACATAAAGTGTGGTATTGCATGGGATTCGAATCCGCGACACTGGCACGCTAGGTACCTCCACCATTACGTCACGCCAGTTTTATCAATTGATCTACAATATCATACTGTTCAGATTTAGAGTTTTTTTTCTCTTGTAATGATATTATCTGCATATTATATCCTTTAATCACTCATTACGATACGACAAGGATACTTACATACGAGGTGGTGATTTGTATTCTTAGAGAGCCCGCACACATACAATTGCAAGTTGGAAGACAATCGTACAACTAAATTACGTACCTACATTTACAATTTAGTTGGCCAACTTTATTTAATTGGTTACAAGCCGCAGACTTAACCGATTTAGTCGGTGCCAGTATTGCCAGCGCGGTGCGTGTGTGTGAAAATGCGGTGAAAAAAACTTTTAATTGCTCTATTAATAAAAAGAAGACTAAAATAAAAGAGAACATTTTGGGTGCATCTCATTTTAAGTAACAGATTCCAATATGGGAAGCATCATACATTGCATTATAAACTCAGATAATACTTTTTTTTTTTTTTTGTTGGTGGGCTATGGTGAGCGCATGTGCGGTCCAGTCCGTCCGAGGCGATGAAAGGACGGCGCACGGGACCATAACCCACCCGTACCCACGTCACCTCGTTGTTGGGCCGACCACCTGAGCAGATGTGACTTGTCATCAGTGGTCGGCCCGACAGAATACCCTTTCAGGTAACCTCTCACCTCTCGACGTACTGGGACGTCGGTCGCCATCGCGCGGTCAGCCTCTCCGCGGGTGACGGACAATTCCCCGGTCCGATCACCCGCGGCCTCGGCTAGGACGGCATTAGGCGCAGATACTCGCGCCTGCGCCGCCCGAGTTGCCGGCGGCGGAACGTGTTGCCGAATAGGAGCTCTACTCGCACTCGATCCGCCGCCTCCTTCCGTGAGATTACGGCCTCACAGAAGGCGGCGACCGCGTCCCAGTTCCTGACGCTGACGAGCATCTCCCTGGCGATGGTCGGCAGCGCCAGGTCGGCACCGATAATCGCGACGAGTTCACGGCGCTCCCCATCCCATGCAGCACACTCCTCGAGCGTGTGCTGCGCCGAGTCCTCATTGCAACTGCAGTGGTGGCAGGACGGTGTGCTCTCCCTCCTGACAATCTTGTGCAGGTACTTCCCGAAGCAACCGTGCCCCGTCAGCACCTGCACCAGTCGGAAGGAAAGCACCCCGTGCGTCCGCTCCAACCACTCCATCAGCACCGGCCGGAGGGCCTCGACGGTCCTGACACCGTACGGAGGACTCTCCAGCCGGACTGCCCAACGGGCAATGACCTCTTGGCGGGCGTCGACCCGCCAGGCGGTGATCTCTTTGATGGAGACCATACCGCCGCGGGCGCGCGTCTCCGACACCCGCCGATAAATGTCGGCGAGCATCTCCGCCTCCAGGTCCCACGGGACATCATACATTGCATTATAAACTCAGATATTACCCTGACAAATTGTTTCAAGTTTTTTTTATACAACGCTGGCCTTTTTTGAACTTCCTCTATGAGCTCTTCTACTTTTTCATTTGCAACAAGTGATCACGAGACAGACATCGTACCCGTCGATGAAGATGCGAGCATGGGGAAATCACGCGCACGCGTGTGGTCACCTTGCATTTTGCCGTACAACTGTCCAACTAAGTTGGATAGTGTGCGAACTTGCATAGGATAACCATGCTAACAAGCAGTTGGCCGATAGTTGGACAACTTTTTAATCGGAAGGGAATCGTGATTCTGATACTATCGGTGTCCAATTAATTAGTTGGACAATTTAGTTGGAGACGATGTGCGGGCTAGCATAAGTAACTACGCCTAATACACCTACTTGCGATTTAGTCGGCCAACTTACAATTGTATGTCTGCGGCTCACTTACTCCGCCACCACACGACAAGTTCTTGAAATAACGCTATCAAATAATATTAAGCTATTCTTTAATTTTAAAGTAGTTTAAATTAATCCCTTTATCCAATAAAATCGATGCATGCAGACATGAATGTACCACGGATAGACGAACTACGAATGTTGTTACAACAGTCCACTTGTCTGAATTTTTGTGTTTTTATTGTTAGCATGTAGCGATGCAAGTTTTAAATTGTTATCAAGCGTATAGATAAATATGGACCTACCCTTAATTTTGAAAAAATAAACAAAGGATTTTTATCCTACCAACCATTAGTCTGGCTGTTCTTTATTGTGCATAGAGTTTTTACAAGATTATTTTTTCTTGCCTTTTGGTGGTATACAAATAAGCAACCCACTTGATGGTAAGCGGCAACCGATAGCCATAGAACTCGGCAATACCACGAGCACAGTCTACTGTTCGCTGTGCTGCCAAGCGTAAGAGAAGAGTGCTCTTTACATTTTATTTAAAGATGATCATATTATAGCACTCGAGAAATACCACAACAGGTAATTTATTACAGACCCTGCAGGCGCGTGGGAGAAATTAATGTTGGAATCGTACAATTAGGTACAACGCGCAGAATCGTCTATACGTGGAGTATTATACTATTCACCTACTGCGCCGAAACCCGTTTTTTGGCCAAAACTACGGCGAAACCAAAACAAAAATTTCGGTCGGACACTAATAATTTAAACAATAATATTTCACTCAAAAGATTCCACTATCTGTATATTTCCGATATTAATTTGCTAACTTAAATTAATCTTCAGGACAATAAACAGTCATGTCTATACTATTCTTAATTGTAACGGTTTGGAACCTAAATAATTCGGTGAAAACAATAGTCCCATAACAAAGCTCTACGATGTTATCGACTTTTGCTAGCAATCATATTGAATTAATAAAATGTTATATTTTTAATCTATTGTTGTCTAGTAACACTATCGGCCTCACATATACGGTTAGTTCGGGAACATCTTAATTATTAACCGATTTGATTATCGTTTTATAATTTAATTAGTAATTTATAATCGAGTAAACAGTTGATTTATATTTCTGTAAGCTGATATAATCTTAATATAATGGACGCCTTCCGCTTGTCAGCTTGCGGTATAATAAATATTTAATGTTACATATTCCTGTATAATATTTGCACGTTAATAATTATTAGAATAATTAAGATATTTTATATTTAATAATAATCCATTGAATATATGAATTTAGTATTAGCTCGGGTCATGTGAATGTATAAATACCGCCAGTGAGAATATTTTAGATGATTCTCATTGTGCGGGTGACGTGACCGGGGAATTAGTCCGTCACCCGCCGAGAGGCCGACCGCGCGAGGTTAGACCGACGTGCTCCCCTATGGGGGACGTCGTTCGATGGGAGGGTACTCCTCAGGGGGTATTCCGTCGGGCCGACCACTGACGACAAGTAACCCTGCTCCGGTGGTCGGTCCAACGACGAAGGCGACGTGGTGTTCGGGTGGAGTGCGGGTGTGCGTGCTTACGCCCCTCTGTCACCCCGGACGGATTGGTGCGAGGAGTGCGCCGACCGCGACTCACCCCAAAAACAAAAGTTATAAGGTGAATTACAAATTGAAAAGTACAACGTGTGTCTTCATTATCGCCGCTACCACCCCTGCCACCTTTCTTTCTACACTATATTCTTTTAAAAATATGCTGTATAAGAGAAGCTTCAAATACTACCAACCCTTAAATTGCTCGTGGTTGTCGTAAGAAACGACGATGGCAATATATTAATCTGGCAAGTATAACCATATGGCAGGTATAACCATATTGTCTAGTAATTAGGAGAATAAAATGCCTATCATACTACACATTAGTGTATGCAACGGAATGCAACGGAAGTGTCATCATCATCATTTCGGCTGATATACGTCCCTCTGCTGGGCTTTAGTAGAGATGTGACCTGGAGGGAAAATAATCGATTTATAAATAATCGATTTTTTGTTCGTTAAAATAAATCGATTTTAAAATAATCGATTATTTAAAAAAAAAAATAATCGTGTTTTTCCTGCCAACAGGATTGTGATGACCTTCTTTTTTTAGGAAATGTTAGAGCTTTATTTTCTAATATAGTATGAAAACTCACCTGAAACAATCCTGATGACCTTTTTTTATTTTTTTTAGGAAATCTGGACATAAATAATTGCTTAATTTCGAATAGTAAAAAATTGATTAATAATCGATTTTTCTCATTTTCATAATCGATTATAAAAATCGATTATTACAAAAAAATAATCGATTAATAATCGATTTTTATAAAAATCGATTATTTTTCACATCCCTAGGCTCTAGCCCCTCCTCCATAATAGGAGGGAAATTGACCTTACTAATGCTGGTCAGACAGGTTGGTATAGGGTTTTGTTCCAGTTTTCCATCTCTTGCATAGATGTTACATGCTTAATAAATCCCTTAATCGCCTTTTATGATCCCCAAGGGTATGAGAGTGGGTGGTGAATTGTATTCTTATTCCGTCACTACACGGAAAGTTTATATTAAAAAATAAAAAATGGTAAGTTCCATTTTATGCAAAATAATTTAGACACTTTTACACCTTACAATCTGGATACATCACTGAGGATCGTAAGGAGACGTCATGAATTGCTGTTCAAAACGTTATGAAAGAAGCGGAAACGCAACCGACATGACATCTTTTACAAAATCTAATTTAGCTTTACTAAGAATTGGCCCCACTACTGATGCGAGTGTAGAATTCTTTGAAAAATAACGTATAGAAGGATAGTGTCGGTACTTCAAACGATCGAAACATGAATCTAAAAATACTACATGCGCGCAGACGATTACACACGTACACACGCATACCACTATACAAATTATGAAATCAAATTTTGTTTTATTAACATAAATCGTCGAAATATTTTTAAAAGTAATGTTAAAAATCTTATGAAAATTTTCAAATGTGTTATGACATCATTTCAATGCACAAACCGTCAGAATTACCTATTTATTTTTTAAGAGTTGCGTACGTACGTGCAGTACAGTGACCTTGTATATTACGGAACGCTTCCGGCGTAAGCTCCATTAGGCTCCAATTGAAATGCTTCAGTTTTTGTGCGCGAACTTACCTTCTATACGTTATTATTCTAAGGTACAATTATTAAAAAAACTAGCGAAACTATCTAAACTCTTAGATTCGCCGGTTTCAACGTGAAAGCATAACAAACAAAATTACTTTCGCATTTATAATATTAAGTAAGGATAATACGTTAAAACACTAAGATATTGAATATAATACACGAACAGCACACGACCCTTTCAGATTCACACAAAAAGTCCGTCTTGTTAATTCTTGCTGTCTATAACATTTTCAATATATAGTGACAATGTTCAAAAGTTTCAATTTCGCATTTTTAAACGGATAAAAAGGTTAAATCATATCAACATTTTTAAACATTTAATTATAATCATAATAACATATCCTCATTTCGAGTAAAAAATGAGACAAATCGCTATTCAAGTTAATACAACACGTTAAGTCCTTAATAGGGGGGTTGACGTGGAATCCCTTACGAATCCTATACGGGCAGAGTGGGGGGTGGGTAGATGTATTAGTGAAATTCCACCAGGGCGCGGGGTTGTCGACTTTCCGAAGCTTTAATGGGCTAAATATCTTGAGCTCAGATAATTCGGAGTTCGTAGCGTTAGCAAAAAAATATAAAAAGGGAAAAAATAAAAGCTTATTGAATTATTTATGTAATTTTAAGAATTAATTGCACAGATGGCGCAGTAATCTAATAGCGACTCACGTGACGAGTGTAGTCTGTTCGATGTCCAGGCAGAACATTTCTTTAGGTGAATTACAAACTACTTGAGTCTAAGTTACCGTTAATTGAATGTCTGTGAAGTCACCGCGATATAAGTTGTTTCCTTATGTGGAATATTTAAAAAAATATAAAGTGAAGATCAATTTGGAATTAGTTTATTTATTAACTAGCAACCCGCCCTCGCTCCGGTTTCAGTCACCTTAACCGCGTAGTTCCCAGTCCTGTGGGAATACCGGGATAAAATATAGCCTGTTACTCCCAGATATTATAGCTTTCCATTGGAGAAAGAATTTTTGAAATCAGACCAGTAGTTTCGGAGCCTATTCAATACAAACAAACAAATCTTTCCCCCTTATAATATTAGTATAGATGTATTTGGCAATTCACCTGATTTCACCTGCAAGTTCCCGTTCCCGTGTATTCTAATGGTATAAAATATAGCCATTAGAATACACGGGAACGGGAAAATATAGCAATTAACAAATAATTGCTGATAATGTAGCTCCCGAATGGTGAATTGGTTGTCATCGGTGACTCAACTGATAACAGAATAGTTTTAGTGGTTATTTATATAATGATATCTGATGTTTACGCGAGCACTACACATTGTAAATAAAACTACTTTTACGGATTATATTGCGTTTATATTTTATTTATGATTGCCCGACGTTTCGAACACTTTGCAGCAATGATTGCTGTCACGGGCGGACTAATGTGTTTCATGTCCAACAAGTAATCGTTATTACAGACATTTAGAATTATCTACCCGATGCATGCAATTTATTGCCAGTGTAAGAAGAAAATGATTCTATATGAAAAAATTATATCGTTTATGGTTAGTAATTATTAAATTTGTAGCAATTATTGTTACAATTTGTTGATTTAAAACTAACAAAACTAATATACTACCACCGGATCGGAACGCGGCCACACTGAGAAAGATCCGGCAAGAAAACTCAGGGAACATGATGCTAAATTAATATTGAACAATCACCTCTCAAACAGAATTGCTATGAAGTAATCGACCGGCTTCTAGGAGGTTTCACTTCCCCTAGCCGAAGCCACGGGTGACGGGACCGGGGATTAGTTCGTCACCCGCAGAGAGGGTGACCACGCGACGACGACCGACGTCTCGAAAAGGGGACGTCGAGAGGAGACGGGACCCTGCGGGGATATTCCGTCGGGCCGACCACCGACGACAAGGGACTCGTCACCGGTGGTCGGCCCAACGTCGAAGGTACTGTGCTGCCCAATCCAAAAAAAGAGGGTCTCACTTAGAAAAAATAATTTCTTTTCATAAGCAAATAGTTTCTGTTGACGGTACATCGTTCAGTGAAGTATTAGTAAAGATTGGGCTCAAGACGCGCCATTTGCTGGAGGCTCACTTCGTGTCGATACACCCTGATTGTTGTGCCATCGAGCTAATTAACTTACCAATCCCCACTAGGGATAAATTCATCTTTCTATGGGGTTTAGGCAAGTTATCATAACATGTCATACATATCTAAGATTATCCATTTCAACATTAATTATGAATTTTTTTTCGACGCTTTTAATTATTGGTCTCTTCTGTGTGGTGACAGAGGAAGAACATAATTCACCATCCCCCTTTTAAGCCTATGGGTGTCGATTGTGTTGTATTGATATCGGCGACTAAGGGACTATAATATGCAGATAACATTAGGAAAAAGGAACAAAACTCATAATAAAATCCTTATTCATCATTATCATCCATATGTTGTACGAAGTATAAAATTATATATATATTTAAAAGATTAAAAAAAGTGACAGCCCGCTGAGTTTCTTGCCGGATCTTCTCAGCTTGTGGCCGCGTTCCGATCCGTTGGTAGATATTGTATTATATTCAAACGATGTATAAATTTGACAATATGTAAGTGCCCTCAAGGGGCCTATGCAGAATAAATGATTCGATTTGATTTGATCATAATTTCAGTTCATATACATCCCACTGATGGACTCGAGCCTATTGGAGTAGACTGATGGTGAAAATGTACGCGTTAAATTGTAAATTTTTGTGTCCGTTCGCAATCTATCGATAGTTTACAAGAAGCTAACAATTCGTACAATTATCCAGTAACCTATAGGTACATACATAATAATATATACAATGTATATATTATATACATTTGGGACCCCACTAGATGGACCGACGACCTGGTGAAAGTTGCTGGGCGTCGTTGGATGCAGGCGGCACAGGACCGCACTTTGTGGCATAACATGAGGGAAGCCTACCTCCAGCAGTGGACTGAACTAGGCTGAAATGAATGAATACATCTATACCAATAAATAAAATTGAAGTGTCTGTTTGTAATGTCAAAATAATAAGCTTTCTTCATGCTCACACGGTTATTTACACTATACATATGTCTAAAAATCACTTTATATTTTTTTCGTCTGTCTGTTTGTTCCGGATAATCTTCAAGACGGCTGGACCGACTTCAAAAACTCTTTCACCAATGGAAAGCTATAATATCAGGGAGTAATATAGGCTATATTTTATCTCGGTATTCCCACGGGAACGGGAACTACGCGGGTAAAACGACTAACACCGAAGTGAAGCGAGGGCGGGTTGCTAGTAATACATACACTGTCTGTTCAAAAATGAGGTGAATTTTCATTTTTCTCAAGACATATTTATTTATTCATCAATTCCTATTTTGTCCCCTTCAAAGTGGTCTCCCTCAGATATAATACACATGTGCCAGCGTTTTTTTCAATCCTCGAAGCAGTTCTGATATGCACTTTTTGATATGCCCTTGAACTCTCTCAGCGATTCAGTTTGGATCTCCTCAATCGTCGCAAACTACCGTCCTTTCATGGGTCTCTTCAATCTTGAGAATAGGAAAAAGTCGCAAGATGCTAAACCTGGTGAATACAGTGGCTGAGGCATGATTACGGTGTTGTTATTGGCCAAAAAGTTACGAACAAGCAATGAATTAAATCGCCTTAAATTACTACAGAGCCAACGATTGGCCGTAATATTCTTATGTAAAGCCTATAGAACGGTTAGTACCGAGGCCTTGCCAATACTCGCGGGTGTACTTCCGGTTGATATGGAGACTCAGAGACGAGCGTCAATGTATTATACCACAAAGGAAACTATGAATACAGATTTCCTTCTACCGCGCGACCGAAATAAAATTGCTAGATTGTTTGCACCACAATCCATTGTCTATGAGCAACTTTTAACTGAATGGCAAGAAAGATGGGATTCATCATCGAAAGGTCGTCATTTTTATCTATTTTTTTCCATGCATCCGGGAGCGCTTAGAGAAGGTGTGGCTGGAGGTTGACCACTTTGTGGCCCAATTTTTAACTGGCCATGGCAACTTTAAAAGTAAATTATTTTCTTTTAAACTCGTACCATCACCATTATGTCAATGTTCCACATCTGACCACGAGTATGAACAATCAGCGCATCACATTCTCTGGGAGTGCGATCTCTGGCGAAACGAGCGTAACCTTATGGCAGAAACGCATGAACCCGTGCGTTCATGCGTTTCTGCCATACCTACTGTAGCAATCAATCTTAACGCTCACATATAGGCCCCGTTAAGCTCTTCCGTATCCGTGGTGCCGTACTGGTGCGCTTATCGTAGCTGTACACTTTTTACTTATTGGCTGACTAGTCATTTTGTTTTCCTGTCTCCCGCTTTGCCTAGGAGGGAAGTGGAATCTCTCTTTTTGCAACTCCTCCTCTTTAATCTTTTCTAATTAAATTTGTTGCGGGTCCCAAGACAATTAAAATCATATCCCGGGACTGCCTGAGGGTCAAACCTCGGTGTCATTTATGGAGACCATTGTGGATCCTGGCTTACAGGAGTTACAATGGTGGGAATGTGTGGTGGGATTAGTCCCAGAAAAAAAAAAGAACAAGCAATGACGAGTGAGCAGGTGCATTATAAATCATGAATTGTTTTTCCACAATTTCGAAAGTTTTCTTCGTACTGCTTCTTGCAAGTGACGCATAACATCAAGATAATACTCCTTATTGACCGTACGACCATGTGGCAAGAATTCCTGATGCACTACGCCACGGTAATCGAAAAAAAAAAACAGCAAAACCTTCACATTTGATCGAACTTGGCGTGCTTTTTTGGCCTTGGCTCTCTTGGGCTCTTCCATTGGAATGATTGGACTATGGTTTCGATGTAATAACCATATACTCACAATTCGTCATCAGTTGTGACCCTTTTAAGCAAATCTGGATCACCGTTGACGTCATTCAACAATTCCTGAGCGATACGCATGCGACGGTTTTTTTAGTCAAAATTCAGCAATTTTGGAACGAACTTCGCTGCCACACGCTTCATACCCAAAATATCCGAAAAAATTGCATGGCATGAGCCTACCAATATGCCGACATCCTCAGCAACTTCTCTAATAGTGATTCGACGATTCTCCATAGCAATTTCCTTCACTTTCTCCACAGGCTGGGGCGTCCAGGGCGAGCGTCGTCAATGACATCTTCTTGACCTTCTGTTAAAAGCTTGTACCTCTTATAAACATTTTTTTGACTCAGAATACACTCATCGTATGCCACTGTCAACATTTCAAGTATTTTTGAGCACTTAATTCTATTTTTTACACAAAATTGAATACAAATTCTTTGATCCATTTTTTTCCACAGTAAGAAATCGCCGAACACGCAAAACACGTATAACCTCTTATGCCTCTCACAAACAAACTAAATCTATACCAATAAATAAAATTGGAGTGTCTGTTTGTAATGTCAAAATAATAGGCATTTTTCATGCTCACACGGTTATTTGCACGACACCTATGCCTAAAATACAAATTAAAAATTTTTTGTCTGTCTGTTTGTTCCGGGTAATCTTCAAAACGGCTGGACCGATTTCAAAAATTCTTTCACTAATGGAAAGCTATAATATCAGGGCGTAAACTAGGCTATATTTTATCCCGGTATTTCCACGGGAACGAGAACTACGCGGGTAAAACAACTATAACCTATAACCGAAGCGAAGGGAGGGCGGGTTGCTAGTATGCTATATAGCTGAAACTGTGAACATATATTCGAGACAAGTGTACCAACATAACAAAATAAATAATTTCATAATCGAATATACGTAGCCCGCGAAATTTGAAAATTCACCTTATTTTTTGAACAGACCTCGTATATATTTCTTGTGTATGTGTGTATGTCACTGAACTCCTCCTAAACGGCTGGTCCAATGTTGATGAAATTTTTAATAATCGTCTGTTGGGTCAGCTAGTGTAATATAACATTTTATTATTATTTAAAAAATCCTTAATAGGTTTTATTAATCAAGAATAAATGTAATTTGAAAGAAAGAAAGAAAAACATATTTATTTGATGCTGAGCCACAACCACAATATACATCATTATAAATACGTGTGATATACATAACTTAACAATTAAAAAAAGAAAAAAAAAAAATAAAAGAACAAATCAAAACAATAGGCAGATACTTAGGCGCTATTCCTAATGAGTTGAAGCGCGGCAATAATCGTGTACGAATGCGGCCGATACCACCCGTCCGCCTGCAAAGCAGTTACTAGTTAGATTAGTTAGTCGGCTACTTCGGCTAGTGAGCTGCGATAATAACAGTCGTTGCGTCGCGTTATAATATTATACTGCGTGAGGAATAAATCGTAAAAGTGATCGCCGCTCACACGCTAATATGATTAGAACATTGATGGGTACATACAATTTACCAAAATAAAATATAGAAAGCGCTGAGAACTACATACATTCATAATATTTATATTTTGACAGTTATTTGCTAATTAATGTTCCCATCAGTCTTTTCGACCGATCGCGGCCTGAGACGTACGTGGGGTAGGGGTACGAGCAGCTGAGTGCAATAATTGAAACACCATGCGTTTGCAAAAATTAGGACATTTTCTAGTTGTTGATTAATGATTAAAATGATACCTTTCTTGGTAAATGAACTGCAGATATCTTTGTAACGAATTCAACTCTAATGAATTCAATTATGTTATGTTCATTACAGTTCATCAATTTGCCCCCAATCTTTAGACAGCGCAAATTATATTCAGAATAGCACCTAGTACAATCACCTTTTATACATTTATAACCTATGAATACAAAAAACTTTACTAGCAGACTCGGTGTGGCATACTGCATCGAAAAGGCTACAGCTCAGCATGTGCTGCATATAATACAGCGCTGATTTTCAGCTGCAACCTAGATGGGCAACAGATAGTGTTAACATTTCATAAGAACATTTTTGAGTCAGAAAAAAATATGTATATAGAAATCAATAAAATACAAACGGTAGATTAAAACAATAATAATCACAATAATTCCATAGAAGTAAAATAGCTACAAAACAATACAAAATATAAAAAAAAAGAATGAAATATTTAAACTAGTAAAAATTAATAAATATACAGATATTATAAGATTATAAAGATTATAGTGCATCGCTTGTCTACGGATTATTCAGTCATTATATAGATTCCAATTATTCAATTTCTTTGTTGGGTGCTGGAAATTTGCGCCTCAAAGTACAATCGTTTCAATGTAATACCAAATGTATTTACGGTATGGATACGATGTATTGGTGGCGGCAAGTCGTTCCAGCACTCAGTAGCTGCGAACCTGAAACTGCCCCGGAAAGCTGTCGTTCGATGTTGTGAAAACTTTAACGCGTAAGCCGAAGCTCGAGTGGGGTACCGACTATTCTCCGAGAGCCATATTAATTTTGAGAATAGGTACATCGGCGTTTCGGTTTTGATAATGCCGAATAGTAGTTTGGCAAGGTGTAGCTGTCTCCTATACTGCATCTTTAGGATATTGTTTGCGTTCAGGAAAGGAGTGATATGACTTCTAGGAGGTATATTGAAACAGAAACGCGCGCACGCGTTCTGTACCCTTTGAATGAGGTTAGAAGTCTTAGCCAAGATTCTGGGTCCATAAACAGCATCCACATAATTAAACTTGGATAAGATTAGTGATTCAACTAATTGAACACGCAATTCAGTACTAAGATGGCTTTTTAGTTTATACAGTATTTGTAGTCTATAAAAGGAATTTCTAGTAACTTCGGATACATGTTTTCAAATCTTAGATCCTCATCAATCAAAAGACCGAGGTTTCTACTTTCACGAACTCTTTCAATTGGTGTATTATCTACAATAATAATTAGTGGATCTTTGCAAGTTAATAATTTAACCTGATTTTTAGATCCTAGAATCATATATTTTATTTTAGAGCCGTTAAGTACAAGTGAATTGTGCTGCCCCCAATCAGATATATTATTAAGGTCTTCATTTATCATATTAACTGCATCGTGGACCTCATTAGGCTTAAAAGATAAGAATATTTGGATATCATCTGCATATATGTGGTAACTACCACATATATGCAGATGATATCCAAATATTCTTGAACACTGTTGAACACTCACGAGCCGTGGTAGGGTACTGACACCAGAAGTCAGCCGCTCACCAGTGCTCAGCCTTTTATGGTTCAAAACCGATAGAAATAGCGCTCTAATAGAAACTAACCAATCAAAATACTATAAATTGGTTCTATGACTTTTCATTTATTGATTCAAGTCCAGAGATATTACCTAAGTAGCTGCGAAGCATATTAAATATCAGTCCAATTCTACGTCGTCAGCTGACGAGGCGATACGCGACGCGCGCGCATTTTTTTGTTAGTGGGAAGCGTTCGCAAAAAAGGTAAGTTATTTAAGTTTTTTGTTAGTTTAGGGCACGTTGTATTAAAATTTACATTAATTAAGAGTTTTGGTATCGTAATCAATGGAAAAATATCGTGTTTTTCTTTAGAATTATTAAATAATGAGGCGGCCGAGTACTAGGTCCCAATTTTATATGCATTATCTGCACTAGAAACCAGTAGTCAGCCACCCATGGCTGACTACTGGTTTTAACGCAGATTTTTTATTTACAGTTATATTAGTATCATTTTAAAATTCAAAGTTCATTCTTTAATCTAGAATACACACACCATACATGGTTTTGTCAAAAACCCAATAGTCAGCCACTTAAATAGTTAAAGGCTGAGTACTGGTGAAAGTAGACCCAGTGTTCAGCCGTCCATATTTAAATTGTTTCTTCACACAGTTTCTTATTTTTTAGGCTATTTTAAAACTCAGAATAATTGTTTCTGTCGCGTCTAATGTCTCTTTCAAGATCCATTTTATAATACCCCGAAGAAAAATTAACCCAAGCTTTAGATGCTATCAGAAATGGGATGACAATCAGGGAAGCTAATAGAACTCATGGCGTTCCCCGAGGTACATTTCAAGATAGAATTCATCTTCGAGTTCCTGAAGGTTCTAGAAGAATGGGTCCCAAATCCATTCATCCACATCCAAATATGAAGAAGCCGAAATTGCAACCTGGCTTAACCTCTTACCTACATCTGTACTACTGATAGTACATAAGAATTTTAAAATTCTGCCGCCATATTCTTGAACGAAAATATTTGTTTTACTTAATAGTGACATCTATCGGATACTTAGCCATGTGAAAAAGAATAAAGTGAAACTTTACATCTGTCATTTCTTTTCAAAATGGCGTCGGAGCGTGGAGATGGAGATGTGCGTTCGCGCATTGGTAAGTTAATCCATTGAAATTTAAAAAAATCTTAATTATTTCTAGATTTTGGATATTCACTAAGTAATTAATACGTCGAGACATAGATATAGACTGTTATTGTTGTTGAGAAATAAACAATGTTTGAATAACCGTGAATATGTTCTTTGTGTAGAACAAATGTAGGTAGTAAAAGTTTTGGTAGTTATACTTCTGCTGTACTTTGTGTAGTACATTGAAAGATTTATTCATTTATTTATATTTTTTGGTAGCTCTGACGAAGAAGATTTTGCTCTGATTCCTCCCCCACCTTCTTCGGCCCTGACCGAAAGTTCTACTTCTGATCTCGCTCAAAAGGACGGGGAAAGATGAGACGTGGACGTGGACATAGACTTCGCCGTGAACGTGGCTCAAATCATGGCCAAGAAGATCAGCGGACTCGACCGTCATCTTTATCAATCCGACTGATTGCAATCAGAAATCGCCAAACGAACGAGAGTGTGCAAAATACATGGACAAGAGACACCTTAGAGCCTGTAATTCATGGTTTGATGCAACCAGCTTACATACATTATGAAACTCGAGACTGGGTGTGGTATAAGTTCTATGACCAATATATTATATGGTGGACTGCTCGAATAGAACCCATATTTAAAAGAATGGCTGACTATGGGGCTCACCCTGAGAGAGTTGAAAATATAATTATATTTGAATAACGATGATAATGTCGGCATTACAGTAATTGATATGTAGGTACTGGTCAGAAAAATGGAAGGTTTCCATTATTGCTATGGCTATGACAAGAAACAGGTTTTATTTCATAAGATTGCGTCTAAACTGTGTTTATGCCGAGGTAACAACTGAACAAAAGAGGCAAAAAATTTAGAAAGTACAACCAGTGTTTGATAAAGTTTTGAAGAGAAGTAGGGAAGGCAGTTTTAAGGGTAAAAGAACGCCGCGCGCCGCACTAAATCAGCGCTGCACTTACTTGAATATGGTCCAAAACAATCACGGTGTAGGGCAAGTGCATGTGATAAGAAACCGACAGTTTTTTTTGTAAGAAACGTGATACATACATATATATATATATATATATATATATATATATATATATGATTTACGCCAAATCGTAATTGTTTTTCTAACTTTCATGAGGGTTTAATGAGTAGTCTACTATGACTACTCCTTACCCTTAGAAAAATTAAACTTAGTATATAAGCTTAATTCCTACCTTTTCGATCTCTATTATGTTCCTAATTATGACTGATTAGAAAATAATGTTGATTTTTAGTTCCTTTATGATCGTTTTCGAAGAAAATGTTTAATTTTGATAGTATTGTTTAAGAAAACGTTTAATTTTAGTTTCATGTTTTGTATTATTTAATAAAAATTCATAATATAAATGATCGTTTCTTTTTTGAGCTAATTATTATATTCTACTTACAATTAATAAGAAAAAACAATTTATGTTCTACATAAATGACATAGTAATATCGTCACTTTGTCCTTTATAAAGGACATAATGAAAAGCCATTTTCCGGAGGGTAATATTTTTTCACTATTTTTCCGAAATATTACATTACAACCTATTAGGAATATAATACTAAAGTTTCAGCAATATACTAAGCAAAAAGTATCTCTGGTAGGCAGGAGGTTAAAGATCTTACAATTTGCGGGTTGCCCAAAAAACCAGATAACTTACTGAATTCTGTTTAACGAATAATGATCGAAGATGGCAGGCCCAATCCTTTTATAAACGGAAGACCAGGTAAAAAATGGATAAATTCCTTTTCCAAGCGCAATGAATCATTTTCTATGGGAACACCTGAATCGATTTCAAAGGGAAGAGCAGTAATCACGGAAGAGAGTATTAGAAAATGGTTTGAGAAACTTAAAGACTGGCTCTCTCAAAATTTGAAATAAACATTGAAAGTGAGATAATTCGGACGGACAATAAAGAAAATAAGAACGTTGAAATAAATTTATCCCAACCTGAGACACTACATACTAGTAATTTAAATAATCTGATACTTGGCGATCTCACCTTTGATAATAACAATTTGTTGGACGACGACATTAATCTAGGATCATTTGAAGTTAATGACAGTTTAATATTTGTACCTATAAATGACAATTCTCTGATCCAAGGAAATGAACTTCGTGATAAAAAAATACAGACAGAATCTATTATACAAGTTAAGTCTCCAAAAGTATCACCTTGTGTAGGAAAACATTTTATTATACCATCAACAATAGAGAAATCTACACTCCTAGAGTCATGAACAGAATTGGCGTAATTTCTTCTGAAGAATGGAGACAATTTGAAACATCTAAAAAAGAAGAGAATCAAGAAAAGAAAGATGCTATTCAGAAAAGAAAGTTACAGAGGCAAAAAATTAAAGAAAATAAAACAAAAAAATTAAAGAAGAAAAAAAATTGCTCTATATACTACCAAAAGTAAAATGAAGGAGACTACAAAGAAGAAAAATGATGATTCTAATCAGGAATTGCGAGTAAAATGCACAAAGAAAAGGAAATTGGAAGATTCGAATGACAAAGCTGAAGAAGCAGAGAAGACTGACTGTAATTTAGTGGAAATTAAACAAAATAAAATTAAAATTCTCAGTAATATACTTCTATCACCTTAGCTGTGTGGTAGCGGCTTCGAATACTACCAACCCTTGCTTTGCTCGTGGGTGTCGTAAAAGACGACTAAGAGCCCTAGATTGACCCGGACCAACTCCATCTGGTACCATTTGGATCAACGATTACATTCCCAAGGAGGGTTGACGTCAGGCAGGCGGCCGGTTATAAAAGTCATTGCCGAAACTTTTTGCAATATGTCAAAACAGATGACATATTGCGTCGACCCCAAGTAATTGGGATAAGAGCAAGATGATGATGATGATACTTCTATCACCTGAAGCTCCTGAAACAGAAACCTGTAAGAAAGATAAGCTTGTGAAAAAGATTGTTAATCAACGAGAAATTTTTAGAAGTGAAAAAGAACTTGAAAACTTTTTAAATACTAATGTTACTGAAGAATTTACCGACTGATTTAAGTAGAAGTTAGATATTTGATTGTTGTGATTATCAGGGTAACACTTAAGTCCTATTAGGTTCTTTGACCGGACTAATTGTTGATTAATGTTCTTAATTATTAAGTTTGAAACTATTGATCTCAAGAGAGGCTGACCACTGGTGGCAATATGGCTGAGTATTAGTTTTTGGCGGCTGAGCACTGGTGAAAAGTGCCTTATTTTGTTAAAACGTATTTTTCATTTTATTAAAGTATAAGTTTGTAATTTTTGTTCATTTTATAACAAAGTTTAATAAATGAGTAAGTCAATTTAAAAAAAGACTTTCAATTAACTCCTTCTAATATTTTCTTATATGTGTTTGAACCTAAACTTTCCACTAAAAGGCTGACTACTGGTGCCAGTACCCTATGCAACAAAGACAAAACAGCGTAACAATACATTTTGTACGTTTAATTTTCATACGTAAAATTGCATTTATAGATAATAAAATAGAGTGATTTTTGTTTATAAGTAATTTCAACGGCTTGCAATTGCAGGAAACGAAGCGAGTGTTATTTTGAAATTTGAATTTAAAGTAAAGAATTTAATTTATTTATTGTTTTAGTTTGTTGTTTTACTAATAAAATCATCATACATTATACAGTGCATATAACAATGAAAAAAACTGTAAATATATCAAAAGTGTAAATAAACTGTAAATATAATCATTGAATATACATTCAATTTACTTTTAAATACGTCTGCATTAATACAAATTTAATTAAAATAATGGTTACATAATAACTACTAATCAATCGTAAATACATATAATGCAGTCAGTCCTCAATCTGAAAAAGTATAAAAGAAGTTAATTTATTGATTTAACTGTATAGCCACAGATTTATTTTCGTTTCGCGTGTAACTGTATATACCTAGTTAGTCGAGCTATTCATACAATATGCAAACAATCACAGTAGTTGTATACAAATATGTCGTTACAAATATCACTAGTTTTGAAATTCGTGCCGTCGACCAAGAATCATACAATATGCAAACAATCACAGTGGCTGTATACAAATAACTAGTGTTACAAAAATCGCTAGTTTTGAAACAAGTGACGTCGACCAAGAAACTAGTTTCGTTACGTTTCTTAAAAATAACGTAACGACCCACGTCTAATTTGCATATGTCTGCGTCATTTTTGATGTGAAACATCTATAGGCGAGGGTGACCGTGATCGTCGCGTGGCGTTTAACGCCACGCCTCGCGGTCCCCTAATAATTAAATATTTTTTTTTTGTGTGTGACTTAGTTTTAGCCTCAGATGGCTGTGATAACTTTACCCGGACTGGTGGGTGAGCGCTGAGGGCTCTCAACCCGTAAAATAATAAATAAATATTTGGATGCATATACCTACATTTTTGTAACGAAACCATGGTGCGATTTAAAATTTTGTACAACGCCATCTAGTGAACTCAAAGTAAATTGTTACTTATAATATATATTAATGAAAATAATGTCGTAATCTAATGTTCTTTTATGCATATATACTTGTTTTATATATTCATGTAAAATTCTCTAACTTAGTAATATAAATATACCAGTAGGTATGGTATTTAGTTTACTTTCAGCTACGAAACCCGTTTTTTTATAGGCTTTTATTAGTTTCAGGTGTATATATATTTATTTCTTTGTATATTACCGACTTCATAGGAATTGGATTTTGACTCACTTTAAACAGTCAAATTTCATTTAAAAGTTGAAAATTTAAGGAGGACCCATGACGTTAAAATTATTTAGATAGCATGTCTTATTATCATTACAGGATTAAAAATTTCTTTATTAAATATATTGAAGCTGAGAGTTGGTCGTTAGCTCGATAAATGCCGCCATTTCTGTTTCCGAAATCACACTCTTCGTGCGGAAAGAATGCCTGTGAACGGATGAAAGCATTTCATTTTTTATAGGCTTTTATTAGTTTCAGCTGTGTATTTATTTGTTTGTATGTCACCAACTCCTTAAGAATTGGATTTTGACTCACTTTAAACAGCTTGTGTCTTATTATCATTAGAAGATTAGAGAGTTCTTCATAAAATATATTGTAGCTTAGAGGTGGTCGTTTGCTCGATAGATGCCGCTATTTCTGGTTTATAAATCGCAAATTATTTCAAGCTACGTTTTAGAAGGTTCATTTCGTTTGTACTTAATGACGTTACCATAAATATGAGTCGTAAAGTCAATTTTAAAATGGATAATTTATTCGATACGATACCTACCAAATAGTACTTATTGACTAAAATATCGAATACAAAAGTATCGGTATCAAAAGAAAAGTACTTGATACCTAAAGATAAAGTAAATAAAAGTACTCGATACTTTAAACAGTACGTTACTTATCTTTCGATACTATTCATGAGTTCAGTATCGATACTTTATATTCGATACCGTGTCTCTACTCGTACAAAATAGTTTCGATGTTTCACATCTGTCAGGCGTCCTGAGCGACGGCTCACTTTTTTTTGATGTGAAACATCTATAGGCGAGGGTGACCGTGATCGTCGCGTGGCGTTTAACGCCACGCCTCGCGGTCCCCTATTAACTAAATATTAAATATTCTTTTTTTTTGTGTGACTTAGTTGTTAGCCTCAGATGGCTGTGACAACTTTACCCGGACTGGTGGGTGAGCGCTGAGGGCTCTCAACCCGCTAGTGAGGGCTCTCAACCCGCTAATATTAAATAAATATTTGGATGCATATACCTACATTTTTGTAACAAAACCATAGTGCGATTTAAAATTTTGTACAACGCCATCTAGTGAACTCAAAGTAAATTGTTACTTATAATGTATGTTAATGAAAATAAATGTTTATTGAATAAAAATCATTTTGTGGAAAAAATCGCGATATTTTATTAATACTTTATGCCTTAGTTTTATCGTATTAGTTCTTGTTGTAATCTAATGTTCTTTTATGCATATATACTTGTTTTATAAATTAATGTAAAATTCTCTAACTTAGTAATATAAATATACCAGTAGGTATGGTATTTAGTTTACTTTCAGCTACGAAACCCGTTTTTTTATAGGCTTTTATTAGTTTCAGGTGTATATATATTTATTTCTTTGTATATTACCGACTTCATAGGAATTGGATTTTGACTCACTTTAAACAGTCAAATTTCATTTAAAAGTTGAAAATTTAAGGAGGACCATAACGTTAAAATTATTTAGATAGCTTGTCTTATTATCATTACAGGATTAAAAATTTCTTTATTAAATATATTGAAGCTGAGAGTTGGTCGTTAGCTCGATAAATGCTGCCATTTCTGTTTCCTAAATCACACTCTTCGTGCGGAAAGAATGTCTGTGAACGGATGAAAGCATTTCATTTTTTATAGGCTTTTATTAATTTCAGCTGTATATTTATTTGTTTGTATGTCACCAACTCCTTAAGAATTTAAACAGCTTGTCTTATTATCATTACAGGATTAGAGAGTTCTTTATCCTTACTAATATTATAAATGCGAAAGTAACTCTGTCTGTCTGTCTGTCTGCTACGCTTTCACGTCTAAACCACTGAACCGATTTTGATGAAATTTGGTACAGAGATGGACTAAAGCTTGAGAAAGGACATAGGCCACTTTTTATCGCGAAAAAATGGGTATAAGGGGTTGAAATAGGGGATGACATTTTGTATGGAAATTCGTCATTTTCGACGATAGAACCATGAATCTTTGTATTAAGGCACTTTATAATAAATAAATAAATATTCGTTCTAGCATTTTGGAAATTTCATTTATATGGGGATGAAATTCAACCCCTAAAAGACAAAAAAGCATACAGCCGAAACCACTGGGCCTAGAAACGTAATTTTTTTTTACACCGTAGTATTTCTTGGGGTACACGAGCTCTAGCAAAGAAATCGCGAAAAAATGGGTATAAGGGGTTGAAATAGGGGATGACATTTTGTATGGAAATTCGTCATTTTCGATGATAAAACCATGAATCTTTATATTAAGGCACTTTATAATAAATAAATTAATATTCGTTCTAGCGTTTTGGAAATTTCATTTATATGGGGATGAAATTCAACCCCTAAAAGACAAAAAAGCATACAACCGAAACTACTGGGCCTAGAAACGAATTTTTTTTTACACCGTAGTATTTCTTGGGGTACACGAACTCTAGCAAAGAAATCGCGAAAAAATGGTTATAAGGGGTTGAAATAGGGGCTGACCTTTTGTATAGAAATTCGTCATTTTCGATGATAAAACCATGAATCTTTGTATTGAAGCAGTTTATAATAAATAAATTAATATTCGTTCTAGCGTTTTGGAAATTTCATTTATATGGGGATGAAATTCAACCCCTAAAAGACAAAAAAGCATATATCTGAAACCACTGGGCCTAGAACCGTAATTTTTTTACACCGTAGTATTTCTTGGGGTTCACGAGCTATAGTAAAGAAATCGCGAAAAAATATTTATAAGGGGTTGAAATAGGGGCTGCCATTTTGTATGGAAATTCGACATTTTCGATGATAAAACCATGAATCTTTGTATTAAGGTATTTGATAATAAATAAATAAGTATTCGTTCTAGCATTTTGAAAATTTTACTTACATGGGGATGAAATTCAACCCCTAAAAAAACAAAAAGTATACAGCGGCAACCACTGGGCCTAGAAACGTATTTTTTTTTACTCCGGCGTATTTTTGGGGTACACGAGCACTAACAAAGTATTTTTGGCAAATCACCCCCTTAAGGGAATGAAAAGCGTATAGCCGAAACTATTGGGGCTAGGAACGTGAAACTGTGTATTTCTGTATATTGTTCGATTCTCTTTCTTTTGTTGTAAATGAGCTCTAAGAAATTAGTTTTTGAAATTCATTCTCTAAGAGGGTGAAAAATGTATGGCCGAAATCATTAGGCCTAGAAATATGAAATTTTGTACAAAGTTGTCTCTCTTGGAGAAAGTGCTCACTAAAAAGAGTTTTTTGCAATTTTACCCCTAAGGAGGTGAAAAGCATATAACCGATATCACTGAGCCTAGGAACGATCATTTTAGTATACGGTCGGCTTTCTTAATTTAGATATTGCAAAGGTTCTTCTAGCAACATTTTATGACCAGCTGCCTGCCAAACGACCAATGCCAATGCAATGCCAATTGGTCCAGGTCGATGTAAATCTTTGTCTTAGTAGTATTTTGCGACACTCACAAACAATGAAAGCGTTATAATATTCCTAGCCGCTACCAGACAGTAAGTTAAAATCAAGATATTAATCCAATGTTCTATGTCTAGAAATAAACAAATTTGAAGCGTCTATTTGTCAGTCAAAATAATAGGATTTATTTATGGTAACACAATTATTTGCACGATACCTATGTCTAAAAAATCGGCCAAGTGCGAGTCGAGGTCGCGCACGAAGGGTTCCGTACCATTATCTATAAAAAGGGGGAAAATTGCGTTTGTTGTATAGGAGCCACATCCATTTATTTTATTTTGTTTTTTATATTTATTGATATAACGGCAACAGAAATTCATAATTTGTAAAAAATTCAACTGTCTAGCTATCGCGGTCCTTGAGATATAGCTTGGTGACAGACAGACGGACGGACAATTTTTTTGTGACTTATATTCGTTACGGGGTAACCTTCAAAACGGCTGGACCCATACTGATAATACTTTACTAACAGGTCTACCAAGCCTTACATAAGGAATAACTTAGGCTATATTTTATCCAAGGCTATATTTTATCCCGGTGTGGCTGGAACAACTGTGAGAATTTAGTCGATTTTAAAATTATTTCACTAACGCAAAGCTATTTTCGAGCGAGTAACATATTTCGGCTATTTTTTTATCCCGATATTCCTACGGGACCGGGCACAATGCCGGTGAAATTGCGGGAACTAAATGGATATGAAAATTAATTTACGAATGAAAATCTACATTATCAGTGAATAACAAATAAAGGCTATTTTCATCCTGGTGTTTGCCCGGGAACGAGAACTCCGCGAGTGAAACCAGTGGATGTTGACTAATTTTTAAATTCTTTCACCAATAGGAAGCTACGTTATCAGCGAGTAAGATAAGCAATTTTTATGTCGGATATTTGTATGGGATTTGATAATTATTATTTTTATTTTCACCCATATATAAAACTTATAATATCAGCGAGTAACATAGGCAATTTTTATCTCGGCGTTTGCATGGAAATGGGGGGTACGTGGGTGAAACTGCGGGAGTTTAATCGATATTATTTTTTTCCCCAATGGAAACCTATCATGGACAATGTATTATCAGCGACTAAGGATGGCCATATTTCTCATCGTCTTTCCACTTGAATTTAAACTACAAGGGTGGAAGTAATATTCAAATATAAAAATTTGTGAAGATATTTGGACGTTTGTTACTCAATCACGCGTAAACTGTTGACCGGATTTGGACGAAAATTGACACAGAGTATTTCTTAAATTAAGAATTATGAAAACCAAGTTTTACGCGGGCGAAGCCGCGGGCAAAAGCTAGTAAAATATATTGTAGCTTAGAGTTGGTCGTTTGCTCGATAGATGTTGCTATTTCTGGTTTATAAATCGCAAATTATTTCATGCTACGTTTTAGAAGGTTCATTTCGTTTGTACTAAATGACGTTACCATAAATATGAGTCGTAAAGTCAATTTTAAAATGGATAATTTATTCGATACGACACCTACCAATAAGTACTTATTGACTAAAATATCGAAATCCAAATGTATCGGTATCGAAAGAAAAATACTCGATACCTAAAGATAAAGTAAATAAAAGTACTCGATACTTTAAACAGTATGTTACTTATCTTTCGATATTCATGAGTTCAGTATCGATACTTTATATTCAATACCGTGTCTCTACTCGTACAAAATAGTTTTTTATGACACCTACGGGCAAGAGAGCAGGAGTTGAATTATATTATTACTTTGTCCTCATACATTTCAATTATTTGGGAGGGTACCCCAAATAGGGGCTATTCCGTCGGGCCGACCACTGACGTCAAGTAACCCCGCTCCGGTGGTCGGCCCAACGACGAAGGCGACGTGCATCGTGGGTGGGTTGCGGGTGTGCGTGCGCCCCTCTGTCGCCCCGGACGGAGTGGTGCGAGGAGCGCGCCGAAGTCTTTGGGAGTTCGGCGCGCTCCGAAAAAAAAAAGAACATGTCAATTATTTAAAAGTTTGTAAAGTCTTCTGCGATACAAAAACTCATTCCTTAGTAAAATGTCTAAAATGCCAAAGATACAAAAAAGAATCCAGACTATATTTTTAATATAATAATAACGAATGCAATATGGTTCTCAAACAAGTACCGTTAAGTTTCAAAACTACATAGTCCGAAAAAATAGTAATTATCCAATTTGTTGATTCCCTTACGTCTTTATGCAACTTAGATTCACGGTAAATAAAATTATTTATATAGATTCTATTAAGTTTTTATTTTTTAGGTGTAGTTATTAATTTTACGCCAAATACCTTAGTTCTATTGAGTTAAGATACACTGCATCCAAAAAGTCTGAACAGTGAAAGCAAAATTAAAACGCTACAAAATCCATAAAAACATAGTTTTAGTTAATTGTATTTGATGTAAGAGTAAATAACTCTTCAGCAGATATGTTTTCTAGTAAATTATTCAGCTTCCCAATGAATAAATCCATGAAGGCTTGCAGAACTGGTGCACGAAGCTCCCTGTCCATAAGCTGCCAGTTTTGCTCAACAAATTCGTAGAATGCTGCAGCTGAAATAAACAGGAAATTTACAGACGGTATAAATGATGTACTGGACATTTTGATAAGTGACTCTTGTAAAAACATTGTTTTGGAGTATACCTCAGAGGTAACTGGCGGCAGAAAGGTTGGAAATGGCTGTACCATCTCAGTCGACCGTTCAGAAGTCCATAGAAAGGTACGTGTACAGCAGGTTATAGTGTAATTAGGGATGCAAATATCGAAACCAAGAGCATCGATGTATCGATACATGGATGTTTCAGAACAAACATCGATGTACGAAAAACATCACCCTAAAACATCAATGTATCGAAACATCGATGTTTTTTTACTTTCCCTGCGGAATTGCGATGAGCTTTTTTTTTTGGTTAAATTCTAAGAGTAATAACTTATAATTAGCATGTTTTTTTGCATGAAGCACCAACATTTGCGTGAAATGATGAGCTTTTTTTAGTTATTTAGAAACAGAATACCTAAACTGTTACGCAGGACTTTGTTAAAAGTACCGTAAAATTATACAGGCAATTTATCGGATAAAATAACATCGATACATCGATGTTTTACAATAGTGAACATCGATGTCAAACATCGAAGTTTCAAAATCATCATGTATCGTTTGGATCCCTAAGTGTAATACACAGTCTCTTCCAAAGCTCCAGGCAGTTTAGTTGGGGTGTGACCGAACTTATCATCTCAGTGCATAAGTCTTATTGTTGGGCACAGGCCTCCTTCACAATGGAAAGGAAATTGATCTACAATACCGCGCTGGTCAAACATGTTGGCATAGGGTTTTATGTCGAGTTTTCCTTCTCTTGCGTGGATAATATCTGCGTATCATATATCTTAGTCGTCTTTTAAGACTTCCACGGGTAAGATACGGGGTGGTAAATTGTATGCTTATTGCGTCATCAAATGGATGATCAGACCATAGCCTGAAAAAAGCGTCGTTCTACAACATATTAATCCCTGGTCGCGAGAACAGCCGAGTCCTTGGTACAACCACACAGGGCCTTCGCTAATAAAAGAATAGGATTTAAATTTAATTATTTATAACTTACTTTTTTCTTTATCACCAGCGTTAACATTTTGGAAATCCAGCCTCACACGACCTTTGGGTGTAGCCTCTAATATAAAGCTTTTAATTTGAATATGCTCCTTATTGTTTTTACCAATATTTTTTTCAAAACGGGCTTCGAAAATCAGCACATAGTCATCTGTAAATAATATAAATTGTATTTTAAATTTTAATGGATTTTATTGCAGATTTCTTGACTAACCGCTACTATAATAGTTATTAAATTTAACCCTCATTATGATGCAAATTGCATGCATTTTATTGCCGGTGGAAAAAGAAAGTAATTCTACCTTTTTTATGATAGGTTATGGTCTCGACACATATCGCCCAATCTGTCCAGGGCGACTGATGGGCGGAATGCGGCCCCATAACTTACCGTAATATCTCCCTATCGCCATTGGGCCGACCACTGGTACGAATTCCTTGACATTCGTGGTCGACTTGATAAATTACCCTTACTCCGTCACTACACGGAGAGTGGTTATGAAGAATAAACTGTGCCAACAACCTTTCCAAATGCAAGACTTGCATCAGACTAATAGACGTTAGCAGATTACTTCACTGGAAGAAAAGTAGAATATGAAAGAAGACAATATGGCTAATAGCATTCCGACTTGTTCCACGGCTTGTCGGCGCAGCGTCCGCCCTTTCGTGGCTGATGCCACATTCGGCAGTGGGCGACGGCTGTACACGGGGGTGATCCAGTCGATGGCCCTGTACGGCGCACCGGTGTAGGCGGGGTTCCTGACCGTCCATCTGAGGGCCCTCTTGTGGCGACCACAGAGGGTCATGGCGATCAGGGCCATACGCGGTTATCGCACGGTGGCGACGGAGGCAGCGTGCCTCCTGGCCGGAACTCCCCCGTGGGACCTGGAGGCGGAGATTCTCGCCGGAATCTACCAGCGGGTGTCGGAGACGCGCGCTCGCGGCGGTATGGTTTTGTTGCAGGAGATTACCGCCTGGCGGGACGACGCCCGCCATTGCCCGTTGGGCAGTCCGGCTGGAGATGTCTCATTACGGTGTCAGGACCGTCGACGCCTTCCAGCCGGTGCTGATGGAGTGGTTGAAGCGGACGCACGGGGTGCAGGTGCTGACGAGGCATGGTTGCTTCGCCCAGTACCTGCACAAGATCGTCAGGAGGGAGAGCACAGCTTCCTGCCACCACTGCGATTGCGACGAGGACACGCCGCAGCACACTGATGAATGACGAATGGAAATTTATACGAGGTGAAGTCCAAGTTTATACTCACCACAAAGAACCCTTACAGGACCGTGACCCTCTAAAGTAAAATCCCCTACGTTCCCTTTCATTGAATGCATTGAATTGTAATCAATGTAAGAACATTCTAGGTTAAATTTTAATTTTTCTGCATCAATTCTAAAAACAGAAAGAAAATAATTAGTGCTTACATAGATGGCGTAAAGGATAAGATACCGAACTACCCGTAAAGCGTCTTGAATTCGATTCTCATGCAGGATAATGAACTTTGCCATCATCATTTCAGCCCACATGGTTGGGCTTGGGCCTCCTCTACAATGGGAGGAAAATGGACCTGCTATACAACGCTGGTCAAACGTGTTGGCGTAGGATTTTATGTCAAGTTTTCCTTCTCTTGCATAGCTTTTATCTGCATAATATATCTCTTAGTCGGCTTTTAGGACACCCACAGGCAAGAGAAGGGGTGGAGAATTGTATTCTTATTCCGTAAACATGCGTAGTAAACCTTGTGCGATCCACAAATTGTTATCATTTCATCATCATTTCGGCTCAAATACGTCCCACTTCTGGGCTCGGGCCTCTTCCACAATGGGAGGGAAATTGACCTGCTATACAACGCTGGTCACACAGGTTGGTATAGGGTTTTGTTTCGAGTTTTTCATCTCTTGCATAGATGTTATATGCGTTATATATCCCTTAGTCGTCTTTTCGACACCCACGGGCAAAAGAAGAGGTGGTGAATTCTATTCTTACTCCGTCACTACTGGCCTTTATCCGATCAACAAATTGTTAATCTGGGTACAATACAATTTTCTCCCTCCTTTCTTGCCCGTGGGTGTCATAAAAGCTAAGTGTAATAGCTCAATATTATTCAATATCTACACTCCACTTCACTTTTATTAGTGGTAGGACCACACTGTTGATAGTTGTCTCTCTACAGCCACGGGCCGGTCCATGCAGGGTAGTACCACACTGAGCAGAAAATCGACGTCCGAGTAGTAGCAATGTGTCAATGCGCTTCATTCGGTGAGCAAGAGAGCTGGAAGCCCAATTTTCAGAGGGTATTTGCGTGTGTTGGGTTTTGGTAATGCCTTTAGTTTCAACGAACCTTGTTACTCGCATACATTGCCTTCACTTTCTTCACGGTAGGCAGTGACCTAGTAAAGGTCCATGAGTGGCAGCAACATTTACCATCATCATTTGCTTATTTGCCATTTGCTTATTTTTCAATAAAAAAACTTCAAAAATGCAAACCACTTACTGTAGACCAGTAACAGCACAACTTTCTAAGCCTTTAAATGTAGCATTGTAATAGGTACAGTTAATAGAAGGTAATTCTGCCCTGATCAAGTCCAACGAAAGGAGACTTGACGAACGGGTCGCTTCACCGATGGTGTTCGCCAATGTATTATATTGTCCAGCTGTCGTTGTCGCTCCGGCAATTTCAATAAACTTTCCTGTAAAAAGAAAATATTTTCATAATTATAGGATTAGATGAAAACAAAGGTTTAAAATCAGTTTGTGTTACCAGCGATGATATACAGCACTGAAACGTGGTCTCTTAATGTCAGCCTATATGCTTTCTGATTTTTGAGTAAAAGTAAAGTAATCAATTGGCTGCTTTTCGATCATTTCTCCCCTTTTCTTCTCATTAACAAAAGCACCTAAAGTCCTATTTCTAAATGTAGTTCTTTGGATGACAGCAATTCGATCTGAATTTGAAAAGAGTCACTGTTATTATATAACATTGAATAAATAATAAAGGTTAATGTACCATAACAGTTTTGGTAGACTTTTCTAGAGTATTTGCTTAGATTAATATACTTCTAAAATAACATATTTTGCTTTGTATATTTTATTATATATTGTATATTGTATACAATCAAATAGTTCAATACGTATTTTACTGATTGTTCAGAAATAGAGAAACTCCAAATGCATCTGGATCTCCATATTTATTACTTAAGTCCAGTTGAAAAGGTATCCCGCAAGGATCTATTTTGGGGCCATTCTTTTATGCATATTTCAGAGCAGTTATTGTTACGGATATAAAACTGCCATACTATGCTGACTATGATGGATGGATATATACTAGAGCGTGTGCAATGCTCAATTAAGATGCGTAAATATGGCGCAATCATTACTAGAACTAAAGATCTAAATAGAACAATAGACTAGTCAACGCAATTCTTGTTATAAATCTTAGTAAAACGAAATAAATAGTTTTTTGGGACCAAACTTCTATAAATCTTTATTATCATCCTCATCACAACATTATATATATCTCACTGCTGCGCTCGAACCTCCTCCACAATAGGAGGGCAATTGACCTACTATAACATATTTGTCAGATGGGTTGGTACATATATATTTTTCTTATTGGTGGACTCTGGTAAGCGCACACGCGGTCCATTCCGTTCGGGGCAACGAAAGGATGGCGCATCGGCCCATAATCCACCCGTACCCACATCGCCTTCATCGTTGGGCCGACCACCGGAGCAGAGTAACTTGTCGTCAGTGGTCAGCCCGACGGAATACCCTTTCAGGTATCCTCATATCTCGACATCCCTATCCCGGGACGTCGGTCGCCGTCGCGCGGTCAGCCTCTCTGCGGGTGCCGAACTAAAGTCCCCGGTCCGGTCACCCGCGGCTTCGGCTAGAGTCGGTCACTCGCGCCTGCGCCGCCCGAGTCGCTGGCGGTGGAACGTGTCACCGAAGAGGAGCTCCTCTCGCGCCCGATCCACCGCCTCCTTCCGTGAGATTATGGACCCACAGAAGGTGGCGACCGCGTCCCAGTTCCTGACGCTGTCGAGCATCTCCCTGGCGATGGTCGGCAGCGTCAGGTCGGCACTAATGATCGCGACGAGCACACGGCGCTTCCCCGCCCACGCGGCATACACCTCGAGCGTGTGCTGAGACGGGTTGGTATAGGGTTTTATTTCGAGCTTTCCTTCTTTTGTTTAGATGTTATTTGCATATTATAATCCTTTGATCGTCTTTTAGGACACCCACTGGTAAGAAAAGGGGTGGTCGGGTTCATACAACTTTACTTATATATTCTGAATAGAATTATAATACATACCAGAGACAGAAATTGTTGAAAACAATAACAAAACAAAAGTTATACTAAAATAATAATACATTTTGTCTACGACCTTTGCCAGCGATAGCTATTGATAAACTGTTAACTTATCTAATAAACTTTAGTATAGTAGGTTAAATAACCCAATGTCAATTGTAGCAATCTTTAAATACCAATATGAACTTGATAACGGTAATGTCATTTCTCATAACTATATATAAAAATTAGAATATCTGTATGCTCATAATTCCCTTATAAAACTTATTATATACATATGTAATAATATTAAGACTTTTAAATGGTTTAATCTTGAAGACGAATGCTGTGTGGTAGCGGCTTCGAATACTACCAACCCTTGCTTTGCTCGTGGGTGTCGTAAAAGACGACTAAGAGCCCTAGATTGACCCGGACCAACTCCATCTGGTACCATTTGGGTCAACGATTACATTCCCAAGGAGGGTTGACGTCAGGCAGGCGGCCGGTCTTAAAAGTCATTGCCGAAACTTTTTGCAATATGTCAAAACAGATGACATATTGCGTCGACCCCAAGTAATTGGGATAAGAGCAAGATGATGATGAATCTTGAAGACGAAAAGTGGTACCTTTTGAGATATTGCCTATATACGTAAATCCGTCCTATTGTACAGGAGGCTCGAACTCAGCATTGGGACGTGTATGAGCTGAGACCAGACGAGCAAGCATAATCAAAGTCCAATTCAAGCATACTTCAACAAACAATAGTAACAGGATAGAATAAAACACGCGTGTAGTTCCGAGCTATGAGTAACTTACTGAAGGAAGAGTTTGTTGAAGATAGGGAGAGGGAGTTCGAGTGTCGCCTATGATTAGTCCGAAAAAGAATTCTACCGCCACTTTGTGCATTAATTCTCGGAATTACATAATGGGTTAATTACCTGAAAACTGCTAGAATTTTGCGTCCTGTGCTAATTTAACCATTTTTAAATACTTCAGCCTACTACATTATACCTTTATGTAATTGGTATTAGATGCAGATGTTTTTAAAATACAGTTCCTGAAGGTCGTAATACATTTTTTTTACACCAGCTTGGTTCAAATTTAACTCAAAATATTTTTAAATTCAATATTTGCACTTTTTGTATGTTTTAATGGTCATGTAATTAATAATTACGCCTGAATATCGTTTGAATTAGGAAGACCTATGTATTCTTAACTACCTTAAATAAAAAACAAGAATGAATTACAAAAAGTTTTTGTAAAATTTAATATTTAGTATACATGGATGACACTTTCATCACATTTAATAAAAAAAATCCTTACTTCATAACTACAAGACCTAGGACAATAAATTTGAGTATTTTTGTTAGACAATAAGTCTCGTTACCCCTCATAGCCCGTTGGTCCACTACTTACGGGACATTCTGTATATGATGACAGCAAGTTATTTGGCTTCACGTCATACTTCTGTAGATCAAAGATTGTTCAAGAAAAGGAAGTTTCTGTTCCCAAAAGAGTCAATTGAACTATATTATTAAGCTTCTGCTGTCCGTTTTAATTTTGTCAGCGATTATATCTTAAAAATTGTGTAGTAGATGTCAAAATTATTTAAATAATAGAAGTTCCTGTCTGTAATAGTTAATTTGTGTACTCCTAACTTCGAGATTGATGTGTGTGTGTTATGTTAGTGTTTGAAATTGTTGTAAGTATAGACTTTGCATATGTGCTAACATTAGATAGAGGGAGAAATGTGGCGAAGCTGGTACTAGTGCAGAATACGAGCGAGAGCCTTTGTAAAGTATTAAAATTTCAGTGATATTGAAGCTAGTGTTTGCAAAATATGTTGTATCAATTTTATGTAAAAAAAAGTCAGTAAAACGTAATATGCGGTAGGAGCACAATGGCGACAGTTATCTGTCTACAGCCGCAGGTCGGTGCGTTCTGGATAGTAGTACCACGCTTAGTAGAAAATCAACGTTTGAGTAGTAACAATTTGCTACCGTACTTCGTTCGGTGGGCGAGAGAGCTGGAAGCTCTACTTTCTGAGGATGTTTGTATGTTTTTTTTTTATTGCCAACGGTGGCAAACGAGCAAGCAGCACACCTGATGGTACGTGACGCTGCTGCACATGGACCTTTGCAATACCAGGGGCACAGCCAGGCTATTGCCTACCGTGAAGGAAATACTCTTCTTAAACCTCGTTTAAAGACGGACATGTCATAGCGCTCGGGAAACACAGCAGCAGGTAGTTCATTCCAGAGCCTGCACGTACGTGGGAGAAATGAACGCTGGAAACGTACAGTTGAAGACCATAACGTTTCCAGGTGAAATGGATGAACCCTGCTACGATGTCGAGTGGTACGTTGGTAGAATGGTGACGGTGGTACCAAGTCAAACAGTTCCTCGGAGCACTCCCCGTGAAAGAGTCGGTAGAGTACACAGAGTGACCCAAAGTCTCTCCGCTGCTCCAGCGACTCCAATCTGTCCGTAAGATTGGGATCCCCGACGATTCAAACAGCCCGTCTTTGCAGGGAGTCAAGTGGGTCTAGCTGACATTTGGGCGCACATGCCCAGAGATGTGAGCAGTACTCCACATGAGGACGAACTTGTGATTTGTACAGCACAAGACGCTGTCTATGTGGTGGGTTTTAGTGATGCCTTTAGTAACATTGCATATACTCACATGCCCTTTACTTTCTGCGCTATACGCAGCAGCTCAGCAAAGATTCATAAACGGTAGTGCCACTTACCATCATGTGTGCTGGTAGCTCGTTTCCCAATAACGATAAAAAAAAAACAGAAAATAATTGATGAACCCGTCGAGTTTCTAGCCGGATCTTTTCAGCAGTAATCGCGTGCCGATCCGTTTAATTCGGTAAATTTTGGATAAATATTAAAATCCGTGTAGTGACGGAGCAAGAATACAATTCACCACTCCCTAACTTGTCCGTGGATGTCGTAAAAGACGACTAAGCATATAAATCCTATGCATGAGAAGGCAAACTCGAGTCAAAACCCTATTCCAACCTGTCTGACTAGTAAGGTATAGTAAGGTCAATTTCTCTTCTTTTGTGGAGGAGGCTCGAATCCAACAGTGGGACGTATATGAGCTGAAATGGTGATCGGTGATGATTATGATTAAAATTTAATGTAAGTACCACAACGGGGTTTATTTATAGCAAATGATTTTGAATTGCTGTGTGGCAGCGCTACAAATACCACCAAGTCAATATTACTGGTGGGTGTTAAAAAAGACGACGAAGAGCTTTACATGGTCGACTATGTCGGATGTCATTTGGTCATCAATTATATTTTCATAGAGATTCGAGCAGGCCAGTCATAAAACTTTTGCAATATACAGGGTATATCAGGTTATGGGGCAACTGTTCGAGTATGTTGTAGTCTAACGGTCATAAATCATAATTAAAATGTACATTACACAAAAAACAATATAACATAAAAGTTATAGTGATTTCAAAAAAATGTGTCTAAAAGTCTATGCCTTAAATGTTACATATTATGGAGGCATGTACAGACAGAATACATGTAGGCATGTAAAGCTTCGACAGTATAATTTCATTCATTCATACCTAGAATTGCGTAAACGCTTCAATGACAGCGTAGGTACAACGGCGAGTCGCCAACGGTCATAGGCCGATCAGCTGTTTTAAAGTGAAGTTTGTCTTGCTTATGCGAAAGTAATCATTGATTTATTCAATTTCTAATGAATATTTAACAAAGTATGAATATGTCGCGTATTAAGTATCATTGACTTTATACATTTCTATCAGATTTACACGAAAAAGCGGTGACAAAATTGAAAACTTTACATGTCTCTAATTCTTTAACGAATCGATATTTTTCGTTCAATTTTTTTTATGGCTTCCTACCACCATTGCCTAGCAGCCTTTTGACCAGTTGCCCCATAACCTGATACACCCTGTATAAGACGGAAGAAGAGCGTATATTGCATTAAATTCAAAAAACTAAATCAGGGCGATGATGATGAAAAGTGTCTGCAGCGGACTGCAAAAATGTTTCGAGAATTAGTTCAGATGCATGAAACGCTGTATAGAGGCTGGTGAAGAGTAATTTGAAACGATTTAATAAAAAAAAACCTATAGAAACCTTTTTATTTTCGCATAACTTTCTGACTATCCCAGGTATATCTCATTATATCTTAATCAATAGCTTTATATAATATGTCACTAACCCTTGATAACAATTTTGTCACAAACTCGGAATGTGTCAACAGATTTTATAGACCCCTGATAACCTTCTGCAATTGCTTCATAATCTTATAGGTAATCACGTATAACAGGCGTGTCGGTGACCGGAATTCGTATTAGTTTCTCAAAAGACCATCACACATTCTCTTCTTCTTCTTTTTTTATCTTGGCAAGCAGCTACTAATACGAGCCATTTTTGCCATTGTCGATTTATAATTATCTTTTCAAGTTATTAGTTTCTTCATGTCAGTAATGGTTTGTCAGTAAGTCAAAGTGTCGTCCTCAACAGTGTAGTGGCCACCGTTAAGGGTATCTTCTGAGAATTTTGGTGGAAACAAAAAGGTATGTATAGCAGTTTTATATCATATTCACTACACCTCAGCAGTTCTGCCGCTATATATTACATAAAATGCCATCAAGATTATCGAATATAACGTTAAAACACTAAGATATTGAATATAATACAAGAACACCACATGACACTTCCAGATTCCCGCCAAAAAACCACACGTTCTCTTGTTGAATTCAGTCGATTTTTAATGACGTTCAGGAGAATTTAAGAAGTAGTTCATTATTTCTGTATCTCAGTATATACTGTTATCAAGTAGTACTTCCAGCTTCACATATACGGCTAATTCGGGTACATTTTAATTATTAACTGATAATTGAGTAAATAATTTATTCATATTTCTGTAAGTTGATATAATTTTCATTCAAGACGCCTTTTGCTTGTCAGCTTCCGGCGCGACTACTAAATAGTGTTTATTGTTATAGATCGCCGTATTTTCTTAATACATAATCCTGTATAATATTTGCACGTGAATAATTATTTGAATAATTAAGATATTATACTTAATATCGTGTGAAGTTAGTATTAGCTCGGGCCACCTGAATGTATCTATACCAATAAATAAAATTGGGGTGTCTGTTTGTAATGTCAAAATAATAGGCTTTTTTCATGCTCACAGGGTTATTTTCACGATACCTACGCCTAAAATACAGATTAAAACATTTTTGTGTCTGTCTGTCTGTCTGTTTGTTCCAGGTAATCTTCAAAACGGCTGGACAGATTTAAAAAATTCTTTTACCAATGGAAAGCTATAATATCAGGGCGTAAACTAGGCTATATTTTATTCAGGTATTCCATGGGAACGGGAACTACGCAGGAAAGACGGCTGAAACCGAAGCGAAGCGAGGGCGGGTTGCTAGTAAAGTATAAATACCGCCATTTAGAGTATCTTAGGTGATTCTTATTGTAACCGCTATAAGGTGAATTACAAGTTGGAAAGAACAACGTGTGTCTTTATTATCGCCGCCATCACCCTCGCCGTTTTTCATTCTACAATACGTTGCAATGCTTTGTTTTGGGAGACCTATAGTCAGCAAAGACGCCATCCACTTTGTCCGGGGTGACGCAAGGGCGGCGCGTGGCTCCATAATCCACCGTAATCCCTCCTCTTCGTCATTGAGCCGACCACTAGTTGCAATGCAATTTCACAAAAGGTGGGCTATTAACTTACTATCGCGCTGGTTAGACATGGTGGTATAAGGTTTTATTTGGAGTTTTCCTTCTCTTGCATAGATGGTATCATCATTATTATCAGCATGCTCTTATTTCAATTACTTGGGGTCCACTCAATATTTACTTTTCTTTCATCTTAATATGTATAAATTACGTGTCACGTTGTTTGTCCGCGATGGACTCCTAAACTACTTAACCAATTTTAATCAAATTTGTACACCGTGTGCAGTTTGATCCACCTTGAAAGATAGGATAGCTTACATCTTAATTTACAGTCGCAATATTATTTTATTGCAAATTGTTTGTCTATTATTTGACATTCACAATTATCTGTTAACTCTAAACGATTTTAACAGATGGCGATATCTGTCGACTGGATTGAGAAATTAATTAATAGATGGCGCTGCTATGTCAAACCTACAAACATGTCATATACGATTTTAACTTGCTTTTTTACATAGATGCCATTTGTAAAAAAATATGACGACCTCCTTGACAGATGTTCTTCTATAGTTCCACTTAAATAGTTTAATAAAATGTAATATAACAATAACATTAGTCACAGCAACGCGTGGCCGGGTCTGCTAGTAGTATATATTGCAAAAGTTTTATAGTTTACCAGTAGATAGTGCTGTTATCAATTTTAAGATATTGAAGTGAAAATTTTTATATGCAGGTTTGGATGGGAAGTTGATGTAAATGGTCATCAACATGTTCACGTGACGTGTTAACGCTAGCACTACATCTGTTAGATATCTCAATGTTACTAGATCTGTGATGATAGATACCAAAACCAGGTTAATGTAAACAGTGTGTTCAAATTTTATTTCAACATCAAACGATTCATTTGGATATCCAAAAATGACAACTGTTTGTACATAGTTTCAAGTTTTTACTTCTGTCGGCAGTCTTTGCGTTTTATTTTTATTTTTGAAGTAAGAACTTCTTTAGGCGCCTTGCACTATATTTTGTGGGTATTTGAATGAGACTGAGTCGTCATGCTTGGCTATGTAACGCTCATTCGGGTCAAGTCTCGTCGAGAGAGATACAGTCAATGGGTAACCATTAATTATAGAATCCTTTCTTTCAGGTGATAGCTGTTATAGTGGTTAACTCGTTATCGAGTGTGTGTATCTTGGAGTTCGGAGGGCATCCACTTGAGCTAATACTTACTAAACATGCTGAAAACAATTTTATGTGAAAGAAGTTTATAAAAATAAAATACAGATTTACAAAAATTCTATTTTATGACGGAGTCAGAATACAATTCACCACCTCCTATTCTGCCTGTGTGTGTTGTAAAACACGACTATGGGATATAATATGATGATAACGATGAAATATCACTAGGGTATTATAAAAATCTCGATATCATTCAATTTTAATTGCTATCAAAATTCAAATATCAAACTAAAAAAATGTCGACCAATTTAAAATACAGACCCAATCAAAAGTCTTCTCACCGATCACCAATCTACCCTCGTTTCACGTAGAAGTAGAAACGAATGAAAATCATGTTAAACCAATATGTCAAATGTCAGATTTGACAGATGTCACTTCTGTCATATAGCGTCTGCTTTCCAACAGCATTGTATATGCCAAAAAAGCGTTTTGTTTTCCCTATATTTTTCGTACATCGTGCAACGTTTAATCATCAGTGGACATTGATTTTAAATTTTCTTCCTTGTGATGGCCGAGTAACCTTGTCCGTGGGAGTCCTAAAAGACGACTAACAGAATACGCAGATAACATCTATGTAAAAAAGGAACTTGAAAGAAAACACTATACTAAGCTTTCTGACCAGTGGTTATAGTAAGTCAATTTCCCTCCTACTGTGGATGAAGTTCAAGTCCAGCAGTGGAATATATATTAGCTGAAATGATGAAGAGTAATTACAAAAATAAAAGACAAAATATAGTAAGCACACAAAAATTTTATATATATTTTTAACACATAAATAAACTTGCTTTGTATGTAATGGAAATTTATAATGTGGTTTTAACCACTTTATAAGTGTCGGATTAATTTAAAGATTTACACTTATGAAGGACCGATAACAATGTAATAATCCAAATAGTTTGTCCCATTACCCTTAGCAATTTCTTTTTTTATCTGTGGTTGAGTTTTTGTCGAGGCTCGATAGATGTCGTTATTCCTATTTTCTGAATCGTACCTTTTAATTCGATTATCTACATAAGCGATCTTTTTATTTTTTTTAAATCACTTATTTCATTAGATTTATACAGAACAGCGTCTTTTGGCGTGGCTATTATATAATTGTATATTTTGTTTAAAAATATGATTATATTTCACACTTCATAATTCTAAGGTTAAGGAGCAAATAATTTTTCGACGGATAAATGCTTGAATGAATCGTTCAGCTTGTCAATGAATAGATCCATGAATAATTTGAGAACTGGCGACCGAAGATCACTGTCCACATAACGCCAATGTTTTTTCACAAACTCGTTGAACGCTGCGGCTGAAACGTTATCGAAAAGAGTTTTATTTTTATTGTTGTTGGTAACAAACAGTATACTGGCAGTCCTTGTACTTATGGCATCTTAGCTTCTCGAAATACGCGACGTAAATCGAAACGACGCAAGTCGAGACATATTTTTTCATACGTTTACTTGTAAAACTCAAGGGTTAGGATCCACACGCATGCATTTTTAACAAAAGATATACATTATTATCATTAACAAAAGATATATATCCGTGTGGTGGCGGAGTAAGAATACAATTCACCACTCCCTATCTTGCTCGTGGATGTCGTATAAGACGACTATGGGATATAATGTGCACATAACATCTGTGCAAGAGAAGGAAAACTCGAAATGAAACCCTATACCAACATGTCTGACCAGCATGGTATAGTAGGTCAAATTCCCTTCCATTGTGGAGGAGGCCCGAGCCCAACAGTGGGACGTATGTGGGCTGCGATGATGATGATGATATACATTATTATCAAAAGTAAGTTCTTCAAATAATTATGTATATGTACTTATGAAATTGCTAGTTATTTTTGGTATTTGTGTGTTATTAATTTTAATAATAATGATAAAACCTTAGAATAATAATGTAAAGAAGGATAGTGTCCATACGTAAGCCATCAAAAATATGAAGCAAAAAATACTACATGCGTGCAAGCGATTACACACGTATACACGCACACCACTATACAAATTATGAAATCAAATTTTGTTTTTATTATTATTATTATTTTTTTTTTTATTATTGCCAACGGTGGCAAACGAGCAAGCAGCACACCTGATGTTAAGTGAAACTGCTGCACATGGACCTTTGCAATACCAGGGGCACAGCTAGGCCGCTGCCTACCGTGAAGGAAATACTCTTCTTAAACCTCGTTTAAAGAAGGACATGTCATAGCGCTCGGGAAACACAGCAGCAGGTAGTTCATTCCAGAGCTTGCACGTACGTGGGAGAAATGATCGCTGAAAACAAACAGTTGAAGACCATAACGTTTCCAGGTGAAATGGATGAACCCTGCTACGATGTCGAGTGGTACGTTGGTAGAATGGTGACGGTGGTACCAAGTCAAACAGTTCCTCGGAGCACTCCCCGTGAAAGAGTCGGTAGAGTACGCAGAGTGACCCAAAGTCTCTCCGCTGCTCCAGCGACTCCAATCTGTCCGTAAGATTGGGATCCCCGACGATTCGAACAGCCCGTCTTTGCAGGGAGTCAAGTGGGTCTAGCTGATATTTGGGCGCACCTGCCCAGAGATGTGAGCAGTACTCCACATGAGGACGAACTTGTGCTTTGTATAGTACAAGACGCTGTCTCGGTGTGAAGTACCGCCTGGCTCTATTCAGGACACCCAACTTTTTGCTTGCCAATTTGGCTTTGTCCTCCAAATGACTCCCAAACTGGACTTTGCTCGATATTTTGACGCCGAGAATCCCAATACTCTCAGAAATTGGGAGAGTTACTCCTTGGAACTGTGGCACCATGACAAACGGGTCCTTCTTTGCAGTGAACGCGCAAACTTGTGTCTTTGTAGGGTTGAACTGGACTAGGTTCCGTTCACCCCATTCCGAGGCCCGCCCCAGAGAGCGCTCGACTTCAGACACAGACACAATTATTAACATTAAATCGTCGAAAAGCTTTTAAAACTAATGTTATAACCTTTTTTATGTTTTTCAAATATGTTATGACACCATTTGAATGCACAAACCGTCATAATTATCTATTTATTTTTTAAGAGTTGCTTACGTACGTGCAGTACAGTGACCTTGTACATTACGGAACGGTTCCAGCGTAAGCTCTATTAGGCTCCAATTGAAATAAGCTCTACTAGGCTCCAATTGAGATGCTTCACTTTTTGTGCGCGAACTTACCTTCTATACGTTATTATTCTAAGGATACAACTTTAATACCTAATCAAACCCCAAACCCCACGGACATTGACCTCGCGACAAGTAAATTCTCCTATGCCGTAAATCGAAAGAATTGACATATGTTTGAGGAATAGTGTCAAAACATTGTTCGACGTAACTTGAAACGACGTAAATCGAGGACTGCCTGTACTTGATAAATGCTACTGCCGCCCATGGACCTTTGCTAGGCTACTGCCCACTGTGAATACAGTATGAATGCCGTGCAATGATACTTACACGGCATTCATACTTTATGTAGGACCACACTGTCGACAGTTACCTGTCTACAGCCGCGGGCCGGTCCGTCCGGGGTAGTACCACACTCTCGCAGAAAATCGACGTCTGAGTAGTAGCGATTTGTTACTGCGCTTCGTTCGGTGAGCGAGAGAGCCGGAAGCCCAACTTTCTAAGGGTGTTTGCGTGTGGAGGTTTTGGTGGTGCCCTTGGTATCACCGAGCCTCAATGCACGCATTCACAGTCCCTTCACTTTCTTCGCGGTAGGCAGCGGCCTTGTAGAGGTCCATGAGCGGCAGCAACACTTACCATCAGGTGTACTGTTTGCCCGTTTGCCATCATTTGCAAAAAAAAAAATGAGGTTCGATGATATTAAAATCATCACCAAAACTCACCACATGTAAATACCCTCAAAGTGTCGAGTCTCTCGCTCACCGAACAAAGCACAGTGACAAATTGTTAGTACTCAGACGTCTATTTTCTGCTCAGTATGGTACTACCCCGGACGGACCGGCCCCCGGCCATAGACAGGTGACTGTCCTGTCACATATAGTGCTGAAATTTACACTCAGTAATACTCATATCTGCCATATGGTGACGGAGTAAGAATACAATTCACCACCCCGTCTCTTGCCCGTGGGTGTCGTAAAAGACGACTAAGTGATATAACATGCATATCTATGCAAGAAAAAGAGAACTCGAAACAAAACCCTATATCAACACGTCTGACCAGCATGGTAAGGTCAATTTCCCTCCTATTGTGGAGGCGGCCGAAGCCCAACAGTGAGACATGTATGGGCTGAGATGATGTTATTGTTTGTTGTTTCCTTATGAAGGAAGACTCGAAATAAAACCGTATATATCTATCAGCGTAGTAGATCAATTTCCCACCTATTGTGGAGAAGGCTTAAACGCAGCAGGGGGATGTATTTCGGCGGAACGCCTGCGCGAGGAGCGCAGCCTCGATGAGGAGATCCGCCGCCGGCGACTGGGGCGGCGTAGGCGCAACTATCTACGCCTCATGTCGCCCTAGCCGAGGCCGCGGGTGACGTGACCGGGGATTAGTCCGTCACCCGCCGAGAGGCCGACCGTGTGAGGAAAGACCGACGTCCTCCCCGAGGGGAGGCTGATGTCAAGTAACCCTGCTCCGGTGGTCGGCCCAACGACGAAGGCGACGTGGTTTTCGGGTGGGTTGCGGGAGTTGCGTGCTTAAGCCCCTCTGTCACCCCGGACGGAGTGGTGCGGAGGCGCGCCGACCGCAGCCCAGCCACAAAAAAAAATGTGGATGTATTTGAGCTAAAATGCTGATAATGGACAACTATAATTCAAATGATTATGGCTGTACCAGATCCCACAAGGCACCTGATCGCAAATTAATTACTAGAGCATCTATTCGTCATTGCAGTCCACAAACGTCCCACTGTTGGGCTAGGGCCTCCTCCATAATGGGAGGGAATACTACATACTATACCATGCTGGTCAGACATGTTGGTATAGGGTTTCATTTCGAGCTTTCCATCTCTTGCATAGATGTTATATGCGTATTATATCCTTTAGTCGGCTTTTACGACATCCACGGGCAAGATAGAGAGTGGAGCATCTATTTTTGTTTGGTATTCGTATTCTTTGATTTAATATACTTATAAATATATGTACAATCCATACTAATATTATAAATGGGAAAGTAAGGATGTTTGTTTATTTGTTTGTTTGTAACGCTTTCACGCTTAAACCAAAGAACCGATTTCAAAAATTCTTTCACCAATGGAAAGCTATAATATCAGGGAGTAACATAGGCTATATTTTATCCCGGTATTCCCACAGGAACGGGAACTACGCCGCGGGTAAAGCGACTGAAACCGAAGCGAAGCGAGGGCGGGTTGCTAGTCTACACTAATATTATAAAGAGGAAAGATTTGTATTTTTGTATTTTTGTATGTAACGAATAAACTCAAAAAGTACTGGACCGATTTTAAAAATTCTTTCACCATTGGAAAGCTATAATATCAGGGAGTAACATAGGCTATATTTTATCCCGGTATTCCCACGGGAACGGGAACTACGCGCGTAAGGCGACTGAATCCGAAGCGAAGCGAGGGCGGATTGCTAGTTCTATATAAATGTTTTTTTTTTACGTATTTCAGTCGTTTTACAGAATTTTATATTTATCAGAACAAACGAAGCGTATCGCAATGCGATGCAGAATTTATTAAAATTTTTATTTCGTGAACAATGGATATATACGAATTAACTTCGTGTAGATTAAAATTTCCTTGTATATCTTTATATCCAATCCATCCATCCAACAATAAATAAAATTGGAGTGTCTGTTTATAATGTCAAAATAATAGGCTTTTTCATGCTCACACGGTTATTTGCACTATACATATGCCTAAAATACACTTTATATTTTTTGTCTGTCTGTCTGTTCGTGCCGGGTAATCTTCAAAACGGCTGGACCGATTTCAAAAATTCTTTTACCAATGGAATTCTATAATATCAAGGAGTAAACTAGGCTATATTTTTTCCCGGTATTGCCACGGGAACTACGGGGATAAGGCGACAGAAACCGAAGCGAAGCGAAGGCGGGTTGCTAGTCTTATATATAAATTTCTAGCGTACGTGTATATGTCACTGAACTCCTCCTAAACGGCTGGATCGATTTTGACGAAATTTTTTGTTGTGTTTCCTAATACTTTGAAAATGACTTTTAAGGGAAAAATTTTAAGAAAGTTGCGCAGAAATTTTGAAAATTTAAGAAAACTTAACGACTATATAAACTTTTCTAATGTAACCTTTTTTCGACTATACAAACATTTCTATCTTTATATATATATATAAATCTTCTGTTCGTATGTTTGTAAACGAACTCCTTCTAAGCGGCTGGACCGATTTTGATGTTTTTTTAGCTATTCTGATGGATATGAGAATGGTTTAGATTAATAATTGGAACCAGTAAGTGGCACTGCGATCGATTTCAAGGACAATTCCTTTTATTTTATTTGAACAGAACAACGTCTGTCGGGTAGCTAGTATATATATTTTTTTTGTGTTCGTGTGTATGTCACTGAACTCCGCCTAAACGGCTGGACCGATGTTGTAGAAATTTTTTGTGTGTGTTCGAGGGGATTCGAGAATGGTTTAGATTCACAATTGCACCCGGTAGGTGACTGTCGATTTCAAGGAGAATTCCTTTTATTTTATTTGAATTATAATTACAAACTTACTATTGTCCTTAGTATCAGCTCTGAGATTTTTGAAATCCAAATTCACTTTACCCCTGGGTGTAACATCCAAGGTAAAACTTTTGATCTGTATATATCCCTTACCGTCTTTGCCAATATTGTTACCAAAATGTCCGTCGAAAGCTAACAAATAATCATCTGTAAAATATAAAAAATTGAAGCGTCGCTCAGGAGGCCTGGCGAAATTATTTTGTACAAGTATATATGCATAAAAGAATAGATTATGACAGGAACTAATATGGCATAAAGTATTAATAAAACATTACGATGTATATTTATATTATTATTTAAAATATTACATAACGGTCATAATTAAGGGGTTAGGGGTAGTCAGGAGCGTGAAAAAATGCCATATTTCAATAATTTTTTTTATCAGTAATTAATTTTATTTAACAAAAGTAAAAACATAGTAGGTATCATTCTATCATGTTTCAACATGACTTTTCTAAAATTTCAAGAAAAAATATTAATTATTTTAAAAGTTATGGCGGTCTATGTTGAACAGGTTTTAATAATGGTTCCTTGCGGTGACCATCACAACTCCTTGGATATTCATCTGAAATGAATGAAACAAAAAAAAAAAAAATACTTTTATAAATAGATCTTGTGCCTGATCGAAGCTTTTATTTTTTTTTTTCAAAATTAACAAAATGGCGGCCTCGGGATTTTTTTTCTGATTTTCGGGTAAAAAACCAACAGTTAATTGTTTATAAAAAATCGAAGTTTAAAAAAAAACAAAAATCCTTTGATCAGGCACTAAGCTTTTTATGTTTTCTAAAAGCTGTATAAATTTTATTAAAATCTATTGAGCGGTTTTTGAGTTACAGTGGTCACCAGTTTAAAAACATAGTTTTGAGAAAAACGCGTTTAAAGTTTTACAGTCGATTTATGTAGTAGTATATAGTAGTGTATAGTAATAAGAATAATTTCATTACTTACACTGTGTCATCTATTCCTGGACCATATAACAGTTCTTCAGCCATTGTCGAAATTTCTAATACATCAATTTGTTGTTAGCACGCCGATCAGCCATTTCTATACGTGTATCTATTTTTTTTCCTTTTATTCTTCGCTGAATAACTCGAAAAATATTCGTCAGATTCACTTCAAATTTTCAGAGAATATTTTTAAGATACTATACTTTAAGAAAATGTAAAAAGAAAAATCGATTTTTTGAAAATTCTGACTACCCCTAACCCCTTAATTCACTGCACAGTCGCTTACGCACAACATCGCGTTGCTCTATCTCATTCTCACACTACTACGTATAGACTACATATAGTACATATATTCCATCGTATAGCGTGGCGTTACGTCGCCGGCTTGTTTACGCCACGCCAACGATCAAGTTTACTCTATAGATATGAAATATCTCTAGGTGACTTGAAATCCGCGGCTGACTGGACCGGCGAGTCAGTTGGTCACCCGCCGAGAGGCTGACCACGCGACGAAGACCGACGTCTCCCCGTGGTGGTCGAGGAGAGGGTACTCCTCAAGAGGTATTCCGTCGGGCCGACCATTGACGACAAGTTGCCCTGCTTCAATTATCATTATTTTGTACACATAAGGGTTAATTGAAAATTAAATTATTTCGATAAAACTATTTTATGGATTTTATAGAGTTTGTTCATTTTTGATTGCCTGACGTTTCGAACACTTTGCAGCGTTACAATGTGTATATACTCGCGTAAACATCAGAAATCAATAGGTTAAGATTTATTTGTAATCGTTAATACAAATCTTTTTCATTATATTATACAGTTTAATTAGATGTAACAATTTATTTACAACTTGGTATTGGATGTCTTTAAAAGTGTCACAAGCCGAATGCTTAGGCCGATTGTGCCTCTCTGTCGTTCGTTCCGAGCTTTCGCTTGCACGCTTGGCTCAGACGGAACGTGACAATGCGCACACGCTTTTTCGTACGTGCATTTGACGTTCATCGATTTATAACACGTTATCACATCAAAAAAGATTGTAGTAATAAACTAATTTCAAAAAATAGTGCCGTGATCCGTCTCCGAAAATCGTAATTAGATTTTTAATTTAAAAGAAAATCGCCTTAAAAACACAGAGGCATTTAACAGCAAAAAATAATAATACGTTTTGAAGTCAGTAATTATGTGTGCTGAGTGAGTAGAAATACTCTGCCCTACCCTATTCCTTTGCCCGTGGGTGTCATACAAGTCGACTAAAGGACTATAATATGCACATAACATCTATGAAAGAGAAGAAAACTCGAAATAAAATCTTATACCAAACCGCCGGCGAACTTCAGTATCCCTTCCATTGAGGAAGAGACTCGAGCCTTAATATTTATCTATACCAATAAATAAAATTGGAGTGTCTGTTTGTAATGTCAAAATAATAGGCTTTTTTCATGCTCACACGGTTATTTGCACGACACCTATGCCTAAAATAGCAATTAAAAATTTTTTGTCTGTCTGTCTGTCTGTTTGTTCCGGGTAATCTTCAAAACAGCTGGACCGATTTCAAAAATTCTTTCACCAATAGAAAGCTATAATATCAGGGCGTAAACTAGGCTATATTTTATCCCGGTATTCACACGGGAACGGGAACTACGCGAGTAAAACGACTATAACCTATAAGCGAAGCGAAGCGAGGGCGGGTTGCTAGTATAAGCTAAGATGAATGGTGAATGAATGAAAAAAATATTGTGGCATAATGTACTTAAATGTTACATTATTTGAAGTAAACTTGAAGAGAGAGAGAGATACATTCTTCTGGTTTTGACAATTTTATGTAAATAAATGATTTTTTTTTCCGTGTGGTGACGGAGTAAGAATACAATTCACCACCCCCTATCTTACCCGTGGGTGATCGTACGAGACGACTAAGGGATATAAAACGCATATAACATATAGATGCGAGAGAAGGAAGACTCGAAATAAAACCCTATACCAACACGTCTGACCAGCGTGGTATAGTAGGTCAATTACCCTTCTATTATGAAGGAGGCCCGAGCCCAACAGTGGGACGTATGTGGGCTGAGATGATGATGATGATGAAATGAATTTTCCATGTGGTAACAGAGTAAGAATACAATTCACCGTCCCCTGTCTTGCCCATGGGTGTCATAAAAAACTACTAAGGGATGTATAACTCGAAACGAAACCCTATCAAACACGTCTGAGAATCGTGGTATAAGTAGGTCGATTTTTCTCTCATAGTGGAAGAGGCCAGAACCCAGCAGTGCGACATGTATGGGCTAAGATGATTATGAAATGAAATCAATTAAAAATCAAGCCTATACAAAAGTGATTGATAAATAATTAAAATATTGACATGCAATGTAAAGGTTTCATTTACATCGTCTGTCTTTACGACACACTATTTGTTTATACTCACCACAATACACCCGTACAGGACCTTCACCATGTACAGAATAATTACCGATTTGACCTTTTAATTCATACGTTGCATTAAAATCAATGTAAGAACATTCCAAATCGTATTTTAATATCAAATTTTCTGTGTCAATTCTGAAAATATAACATTTTTAAAGTGCGTAAAGTAGCTTTTAAGGAGTCGCGAGTCCATCGAATTGCGGTCGTCCTACGCTGTAATGTCCGAATTGTGGACACTAATCGGGAATCTTTCCTCCCCAATGGTGTTTTTTCGTATAATTTTTATTTATTTTTTATTATTTTTTACATTCAATACATGTTGTACATTCAATGAGCGATTTGGCCTATAAGATGACGAGGAACTCCTATATGAAGACAGAAATACATTAGTGGTAAGGCCACATTGCTTACAGTTATCGACGCCTGAATAATATCAATTTGTTACTGCACCTGGTTCAGTGACCAAAAGAGCTGGAAGCTGAAATCTCACATTATGCATGGCAGTGATCTGGCTGTGACCCTGGGAAGATTTATGAGCGACAGTTACCTCTTATTATCAAGTGGAATGCTTGGTCATCAGCCACTAAAGACAAAAATAAAGAAACTTAAAATACTTACTGCAGATTATTTACAGAGGCAGTATTTAAACCTTTTTGTGTGGCATTGTAATAAAAACAATGAACAGAAGGTGTGTCTGCATCGATAAAGCCTAAATGAAGAGGGCCTAAAGAACTTAGGACTTTTTCAATCGCGTTGACTAATGGCATGGCAGTTTGCTTTACCGTATTCGAGGCAATATTTGAATCGGGGAATTTAAGCGATTCGCAATCTGTAATAGCGAGAAAGTGTTATAATAATTGTTATTCTCGTAGTTTTCAGGAAGAGTCGGCAAAGAAAGACTGAAAACTGAACTGAAGATGAATTTGAGGAGGCGGAAACTGAAAGAACCACGTATTGATGGTTTGATGCATCTATAGTTGTCACGAAATTGGTCAAAGGTCGAACCACGTATTGATGGTTTGACGCATCTATAGTTGTCACGAAATTGGTCAAAGGTCGAACCACGTATTGATGGTTTGACGCATCTATAGTTGTCACGAAATCGGTCAAAGGTCGAACCACGTATTGATGGTTTGACGCATCTATAGTTGTCACGAAATCGGTCAAAGGTCGAACCACGTATTGATGGTTTGACGCATCTATAGTTGTCACGAAATTGGTCAAAGGTCGAACCACGTATTGATGGTTTGATGCATCTATAGTTGTCACGAAATTGGTCAAAGGTCGAACCACGTATTGATGGTTTGACGCATCTATAGTTGTCACGAAATCGGTCAAAGGTCGAACCACGTATTGATGGTTTGACGCATCTATAGTTGTCACGAAATCGGTCAAAGGTCGAACCACGTATTGATGGTTTGACGCATCTATAGTTGTCACGAAATCGGTCAAAGGTCGAACCACGTATTGATGGTTTGACGCATCTATAGTTGTCACGAAATCGGTCAAAGGTCGAACCACGTATTGATGGTTTGACGCATCTATAGTTGTCACGAAATCGGTCAAAGGTCGAACCACGTATTGATGGTTTGACGCATCTATAGTTGTCACGAAATCGGTCAAAGGTCTGATATAAAAAGTTTTGAAATGTGATTTTTAGGGTTCCGTACCCAAAGGGTAAAAACGGGACCCTATTACTGAGACTTCGCTGTCCGTCCGTCCGTCTATCACCAGGCTGTATCTCAAGAACGGTGATAGCTGGACAGTTGAAATTTTCACAGATGCTGTATTTCTATTGCCGCTATAACAAAAGATACTAAAAATAAAATAAATATTTAAGGGGGGCTATACAACAAACTTGATTTTTTTTTGCTCGATATCGATAATGGCAACAGGTAGGCACTTGTTTACGTAACCCAGAACCCTTCGTGCGCGAGTTCGACTCGCACTTGACCGTTTATTTTTACACGGTATATAGTTGTCATTTCCTATTATATACGTCCCACTGTTGGGCTTGAGTCTCCTTCACAATAGGAGGTACATCGACCTTATTACCATGCTGATCAGACAGGTTGATATAGTTTCGTTTCGAGTTTTCTTTCTCTTGCATAGATGTTATAGCCTTTAGTCTTCTTTTACGACATCCACGGGCGTGTGAAGGGAGGAGGGAGGAGGGAGTGGTGAATTTTACGCTTACTGTATCAGGATTACTGTCAAACGATATTTGTAACTTTTTTTTTTAATTATTGCTGTCGTCATCTGAATCCATATAACTTCTATGGTCGGGGTTGGGCTTTCTCCACAATGGAAAGGAACATGACCCATTGTACCGCGCTGATCAGACGTGTGCAACATCTCAGGAGAAGAGAAAGTCGATATAAAATCCTATATTTAGCATAGGTTAATTGGCCTTCCATTGTGGAGGAGCATATGACGTTTTTCCGTGTGGTGACGGAGTAAGAATACTATTCACCACTCCCTATCTTGCCCGTGGATGTCGTAAAAGCCGACTATGGGATATAATTTGCACATAACATCTGTGCAAAAGAAGGAAAACTCGAAATAAAACCCTATATCAACATGTCTGACCAGCATGGTATAGTAGGTCAAATTTCCTCCCAGTGTGGAGGAGGCCCGAGCCCAACAGTGGGACGTATGTGGGCTGCGATGATGATGATGATATGACCTTAGACGATGATATTAATTAATTATATTTATAATGCTCACCCGATATAGAAATGGTAGAAAACAAAAAAGCAGTTAAAATAAAGTAACGCACCATTTTGATTGCGACCTTCCTATAAAGCAGCTAGACTTTAATTAATAAATGTTTTAAAATAGTCTTAATTTATTTTAACTATTTTTGTTTTATCTTATACTAGCAACTCACTTTCGCTTTGCTTCGATTTCATTCGCCTTAACCGCGTAATTCCCGTTCTCGTGGGAATACCGGGAAAAAGTAGCCTAAGTTACGCTTTATATAGATAGCTATCTGGTAGTAAAAATCAGTCCAGCCGTTTTGGAGATTACCCAAACAAACAGAGTCAAAATTTTTAAATCGGTTTTTAGGCATAGATATCGTCGGCGCAGCATACGCCCGAGGTGTGTGCCGCGTGGGCATAGCAGCGCTGTGAACTCGTCGCAATCATCGGTGACACTGCCGACCATCGCTAGGGATCTCCTGCTCTCCAGCATGCTCCTCTCTGCTCGGCAGCATCAGGAACTGGGTCGCGGTCGCCACGTTCTACGAGGTAGTCGTCTTGCGGAAGGAAGTGGCGGAGCGCGCGCAGGAGGAAAGCCCCCACGACGAGGCGGTCCGCCGCCGACGACTGGGGCGGCGCAGACGTGACTATCTGCGTTTGATGCCGCTCTAGCCCAGGCCGCAGGTGACTGGACCTGGGATTTAGTTTGTCACCCGCCGAGAGGCCAACCGCGCGCGAACCCCGATGTCCCTGAGTGGGGACGTCGAGAGGGTACCTACCCCGCGACCGAGGTATTCCGTTGGGCCAACCACTGAAGACAAGGAACTCTGCACTGGTGGTCGCCCCAACAACGAAGGCGACGTGCCACGGGTGGGTCATGGGGCCGCGCGGCGCCCTTCTGTTGCCCTGGACGGAGCCGGCGTCGACTGGGCTGGCCTATAAAAAAAAGGGCATAGGTATCGTGCAAATATCCGTACCTGTACGAAAAAGGCCATTATTTTGACATTACAAACAGACAGTTCAATTTTATTTATTTGTATAGATAACCTTATTTCCTATTTTACTCAATATATAAACTCGTATACGTGTTTGCCACTTCTAAACTGGTTTTTCTGTTACTTTCATTCGTGTTTAAAAGAATAGAAGGTAGACCATAGATAAGAATAAAAGAATAAATTTTTGTGTCGTCTCTATCTTCACCAATATTTAAAGCGAAATAGTTTATTTGTTTGATCGCGATAATCTCATGAACTACTGGTCCGATTTAAAAAAATATTTCAGTGTTGGATAGCCCATTTATCAAGGAAGGCTTATATATCATCACGCCAAGACCAATAGGAGCGGAGCAACAATGAAAAATGTTTCAGAATCGTTCTTTTTTTCCTTTTGAGAGCTTTCGCTGCGTGGAGTACATAAACGGCTGGGTTTCGCAAAAATCATGTGTGACAGAATTATATTATTTAAAAATATTTTCACCTTCTACGTAAATAAAGTCGCGGGTTAAAGTTAGCATTAGTCCAAAGTAACTGTTCCACGCAGACGAAGTCGCGGGCATAAGCTAGTTTTATATAAATGTACGTGTTAAAGTAGCCACCTTCGTTCAGGAGTCAAAATTAAAATTAAAAACTTTAAAATGTAAAGCAAATTCATCATCATTTCAGCTCTTATATATCCCACTGTTAGGCTCGAGCCTCTTTCACATTAGGAGGGCAATTGACCTACTATACCACACTGATTAGACGTGTTGGTATAGGGTTTTATCTCGAGCTTCCTTCTCTTGCATAGATTTTTTTTTTATTGCCAGCAGTGGCAAACGAGCAAACAGTACACCTGATGGTAAGTGTTGCTGCCGCTCACGGACCTTTACAAGGCCGCTGCCTACCGCGAAGAAAGTGAAGGGAGTGTGAATGCGTGCATTGAGGCTCGCTGATACCAAAGGCACCACCAAAATCCTCCACACGTAAACACCCTCAGAAAGTTGGGCTTCCGGCTCTCTCGCTCACCGAACGAAGCGCAGTAACAAATTGCTATTACTCAGACGTCGATTTTCTACGAGAGCGCGGTACTACCCCGGACGGACCGGCCCACGGCTGTAGACAGATAACTGTCGACAGTGTGGTCCTACCACTACCGAATGTTGTATGCATATTATATCCCTTAGTCATTTTTTATGACACCCACGGGTAAGATAGGGGGTGGTGGATTGTATTTTTCCTCCATCACCATACGGAACAAGCATAAAGGTATTTTTAATTGAGATGTGGTTGCTCGTGACTGTCGTGAAAATTTGGAGTCGCTAAAGTGGCCAAGGGACTGAGTCACCCTTTGTATTCTACCGGTTCTTTCATGGGGTAACTCTGAGGAATTGTTTCACTTGGTATCACCGTCACTGTTTTACCAATGTACTTCTCGACACCGTTGCGAAGTACAACCATTTCACCTAGAAAGGTCTTCAATTGTAAGTTGCCAACGCTAATTCCTCCTACGTGCAGGATCTGGAATGAACTACCTGCTGTTGTGTTTCTCGAGCGCTATGACATGTCCTTATGTAAACGAGGTTTAAGTAGAGCAGTTTCCTTACTGTAGGTATCCGCCTAACTATGCTCCTGGTATTGGAAAGGTCCTTATGCGGCAGAATCATTTAGATGCACTGATTGCTTATTAGCTTTCATCAGCAATAAAAAAAAAAAGACGACTAAGAGCTTTACATCGATTTAAGCCAGCTTAATCTGATGTGTGTTACCAGTGATGAGTTACGGCACGGAAATGTGGTCCCTAAAGGTAGGCTTTATATCAAGGCTTAATGTCGCTCAGCGTGCTATGGAGTGGGCTATGCTCGGGATTTCTCTGCGAGATAGAATCCGGAATACGGAAATCCGCAGAAGAACGGGTGTAACCGACATAGCACGAAGAATTAGCACGCTGAAGTGGCAATGGGCAGGCCACATCGCTCGACGAACCGACAAAAGCTGGGGAAGAAAGGTTCTCGAGTGGCGACCACGTATCGGACGACGCAGTGTTGGACGCCCTCCCACTAGGTGGACCGATGACCTAGTGAAAGTTGCTGGGCGTCGTTGGATGCAGGCGGCACAGGACCGCACATTGTGGCGCATCATGAGGGAGGCCTACGTCCAGCAGTGGACGGCAATAGGCTGAAATGATGATGATGAAATGATGAATCTGATGTAGTCTGGTCAACAATTCAATTAACAAGGTTGATGTCAGGCAAGTGACCTATCATAAAATTTTTGCCATAAAACTTGGACTAACATAAGACTTTTCGCAATATCTATGATGGAAGGAGAGTGCATATTGTATTGATGCCAATATGATGACTTTTAATTGAGGTTTACCATTTTTCTGAGCACTTTAAACCTTACAAGAATGTTGTGCAAAGTTCTAAAATAATCTAAGAGTTGATTCCAGGCTATTTTCTGATTATTTACAACATCCACAACGTGCTATGGAGAGCTAGATATTTCTTTTCGTGATAGAATCCAAAATACGGCAATCCGCAGAAGAACGATGTAACTAACATAGCCTGAAGAAGTAGCTCGCTGATATGGCAATAGGCAAGCCACATTGCTCGTCGGACCGACAATTGTTTGGGAAAAAGGTTTTCAAGTGGCGACGACAAATCAGACAACGCAGCGGAAGGACACCACCTACTAGGAGAGCTAAATATAACTCGAAAGCCACACAAGGAACCGATGGATGCAAATGGCACAGGGTTGTTCCTAGTAGCATTTTCTAGGGGAGGCAAATGTCCGAGCCTTCTCCACAATAGGAGCGAAAGTGACCTTACTATACCATGCTCGTCAAACATGTTGGAATAGGGTTTGATATCGAGATTTGCTTCTCTTACATAAATGTTATATGCAATGGGTTGTGTAGGGGGTGGTGAATTGTATTTTACTTGGGCACCACAGGGTTTTGTTTCGAGTGTTTCTGATCTTATTTCAATTACTTGGGTTCCATTATATTTATTTTATTTTCATAGTAGCGGGCATAAGCTAGCTTGTTAATAGGACGGCATCAGATGAAAAATTATTAGTCATCTTTTACGATACTCCCTATAGTGTTTGCCAAATAGCATGGCTAAAGAGGTCATTTGGTGACCTTCACCACGATATCATCAAATCCAAGTAATTTATCGCTAATTCTATCGCTTTCCATACAAACCGTCTTATCGTTGTAATATCGTGGTGAAGGTGTCTAGACCGTACAGAGGTTACAAACATTTGTCTGCGTGTAATTTGTTCAGAATTTTAATTAAGAAATTATGAAACACCTACACGTGCAATAATAAAGCATACGTACACGTTACCTACCCTACCACTGCTCTAGCATGAAACTAATAGCTAACCTATCTTAAGGCTAACTTTTTGTTAAATACGTAAGGTGAGGTAAAATAATATACTAAAATAATTTATTTATAACTTTACAAAAATCTATAGTTCTGGTCTGTCACTTCCACTACTGTTACTATCACTGCTGTCTGATACATGAATTATAAATGCATCAATCTTTCGGTATATACTGTCATCGAGGCCCATAATTTTTTTTTCAATATCTTTTACGTGCTCCACACGGAATGTCAAACAAAATGGCGACTGGGCCACATGACGCTACTGATCTCGTACATCTGACGCTAAAATCGGTTAAGAAAAGATTTTATGTTTGATACACATAACCTAAAATCTTGCATCTACTTGTGCGATCCTTTAGGTTTATTACACCTGACGGTAAAATGCGTTGAAAGAAATGTGTCATAACTTAAAACTTGGCATTTTTTGGGCGTTACATAACCCTTCGAAGCTAATTACGTATTTAATTATAGGATCTATATTATATTCAATTTATATAAATATTCTCGGTACTTTAATTTTAATGTTACTTAAAAACTTTTGATTTTCAGACATTTGAAAGTAATTTGGCATTGTTATCAATGATATTATTTATAAAATAATGAAATGTCACCAGTTACAGGTTAATCTGGTATTTTAAAACAATGAAATACATGATCATAGGATATTAAAAACATATATTTTCTATGGTAATTTTACTAGATTTCGTAAAATTTTGGGTTGTGCTGTTTGTAATGTTGCTTCCTGGTAGGCATCTACCAAGAGAATTTTGCGATACAACTTTTCGATAGATTTGTATGGTAAGCGATAGATTTTTTTGCATTTTAAGATATCGTGGTGAAGGTAGGTGAAGGTCGTCTTTTACCACGTTATCTGGCATTGAGTATAGTAGTATACTGACTCCGTCACCGTGTGATGTAGTCTTCTGCTTCTTTTATTAAAAATTTCATTTGCATATCGCACATAATATTGTTCTGCGTAAGAATCGAACCAATATGATGAAAGATCGTTACTTAGAACTTTTTACATTCAAATTGATTGTATCGGAATTTCAAATCATGTTGTGGAATTAGTCATATCTCAGTGCGGCTGTTGTCGAGCCAACTTCCGGTCAGTGACGACTGACCGGATGTGACGTAACCTACATCCCCTTTAATTTATAACCTTGTTTTCTGTATAAACAACTGTTATAATACAATTGTAGGCTAATTGAATTTTATACACCGTGGAATTAATTGGATGTTTTCCTGGAACGTATGTACTTAGTTAATCATTCTTAATATCCCCACATAACTAAAAACATAATACAATTAGAAAAAATTCTGATAATTAGACATTCTTAAGTTTGTCTGACATGCAACGGTATTGTTCCCAACATACCTACGACATAGCATTCGTATTAAATCGCAATAATAGGTACCTACCTAATACAAAATAATTTTAGGCATAATACCTCGGACACAGTATAGTCGTCTATCCAGTAATGTATCTCGGCCGTAACCTTGAATTAAGTGCCTAAACGTAAACATGTGATAGGGCTGCCCGCCTCCAGCATTTTCATTACATTTGCCTACTTTGTGTTTCAATTTAGTTTTGTATATACTTTTCTTATATAAACAAATAAAATACTTTGTGAATTGAATAGGAAGTGTTCAATAAGAATGCGTGTTGATTTTTGATTGGTAGTTTTAATTAAAAAAAACATGTTTATGTTTAAATAACAAATCGCTCTATAAATTTAAATTATCTAGTGACAGACAGACGGTCAAATTATTTTTTTCTAGTACTATTCATACACATAGTACAATAAACATATATTATTAATAATAAAATACCACGTCTTTACTTTGAATTATATAAACTAACAAAACAAAACACATTATGAGTTTTAACACAAGCGTACCGTAACATGATTCATGAACCGCCTATAACTACCTATTTCACTCGTGTCAATCACTTTATTCACTTTATTTATTAATCCAGACAACTTTTTTTCGGGAGATAAAAGGAAATTAAAACGACACACATTATGTACCTACCTACTAGTAAGTAAAATTATTTTATAATCTTACCTTTCAGAGTTTCCAGGTAATCTAAAAAAAGTTATGTCTGGATTCGTTATTGACGAATTCATGCAACCAAAAACAGCACAATATACCCTACTTGTCATATTAAATACATATGTGTATAATTATGTATTTTAGTGAAAAATTCGCGCAGTTATTGTTAAAAAAACAACACACCGTTCGTTCGTCACTGCAGCACAGTCGCGACTGTCTACATGCCGAGCGCATGCCTAGATCGAGGCGCGTAGGTATAGCTCGCGTTTCGTCCGTTTGTATGAAGTTGGATTACCGGTAGATTATATTACCGTGCCTCGGAGCTCGGTGTCGCACGTCACCCGCTCGCGTCCCGCACCCCTTTCTTCTTTTGTAATGCGCCCGAGTCGCGCGACCTTGGTCTATGTCTTAATAGGTAAGTTAGGATGCTACCGTACCTACGGTCAATGCCCTTAACTGCTATGTTACAGTTATGCAAAAATGATATTTCAAGGAAACGTCCGGGATTGCAAATAACAAGAATTTATGTTTTTTATTTTATTGAATAAATGCTGTAGTATGGTTCTATATCATTAACTGAGTATGTACGTTTCGGGTAAACAGCCAATTAGATTCCACGGTGTATACATAATATGACGATCAGGTGAAAACACAGTTTTACGAAAAATAGCAATGTTACTCATTATACATATAGACCACTGCCTGGTAAAGAAAATATTATCAATATCATTTCAGCCGTTCTGAAGAATATCCGGAATAAACAGACAGACATACAAAAAAATTAAATTGTTTTTTAGGCATCCGCGTTGTGCAAATAACCGCGTGAGCATAAAACTACTATATTGACATTACAAACGGACATTTCAATTTTATTTATTTGTTTAGATGCTCGCCTTCTGCATGTTGTGACTGAGTAAGAATACAATTCAACACCCTTCTCTTGCCCGTGGATGTCGTAAATTATGACTAACGGATTTGGTATGCAGTTAATATTGCGGGTGACGTGACCGGGGATTAGTCCGTCACCCGCCAAGAGGCCGACCGCGTGAGGAATGATCGACGTCCTCCCCGAGGGGGGGACGTCGGTCGATGGGAGGGTACCCCAAGTAGGGGGTATTCCGTCGGGCCGACCACTGATGTCAAGTAACCTTGCTCCGGTGGTCGGCCCAACGACGAAGGCGACGTGGTTTTCGGGTGGGTTGCGGGTGTTGCGTGCTTACGCCCCTCTGTCGCCCCGGACGGAGTGGTGCGAGGAGCGCGCCGACCGCAACCCATACCAAAAAAAAAAAAGAATGCAGTTAATATATATAATATCTGGTTGACCGCACTTCGCTCGGTATATTTTTGTTGTATTTTTGTCGAATTTATTTAGATATATATTAATAAAAATAAAATATTGACAAAAAAAATCTTAAATTACAAAAAGAGAATAATAATAACATTGAGGTTCGATCCAACGCTGATTGAATGCCAAAACAAAACAAAAAGGAAACTGGACAACTTCTAAACTGAGCTATCGCCACTCTTGACGTTGACGGCGAAATTTGAATCCATATTCTAATGACATTTTTTATGTCATTCTATTGATTAGCTAAAAACACCGACAAAGCAACATTTTCTATAAATAAAACCTAGCTAGATCGATTTTTTGGAGCCGAAACCTCTAGTATGCCAAGTTTCATCAAAATCGTTGGAGCTTGGCAACGGCCAAGATCCTCAATATATATATATATGCAAGAGAAGGAAAACTCGACATAAAAGCGACATGTCTAACCAGTGGGTTGTAGTAGGTGAATTTTCCTCCCATGTGAAGAAGGCCAACAGTGGGACTTATGTGGGCTGAGACGATGATGATGTTTAGATGATCGTGTAAAGATCATTTTGAATTGTTACGAATAAAATTTATTGGTGATAGGAGCATACTGTTGACAGCTGTCTGTCTAGAGCCGCGGGCCGTTCCGTCCAGGGTAATGCCACACTGAACAGAAAATCAAAATCCGAGTAGTAGCAGATAATTTTGTAATTGCACTCCCGACTAAAACCGACAATTCGGCAATGCATATACTTAGATCGCACTATGTTTAGTACAATTTAATATAATATGTATTACTTGTGAGGTGTGTTTTCATGCGATTGCCAAGTCATTCTGTTTATTTAAAACATAAAAGGTCTTTAATATAGATATAGTCACTATAAGAAGTTGTTAGGTTAGCTATTTACGTAAAAACTTAAGTAGAAAGGTCCCTTAAGCAGGGATTCAATGAGTTAAGCGACTTGGAATAACATGGATCTCACAAGTTTTTATGGCAGAAGAACTCAGTTGCGAGGCTTGGCTTCTTTTTACAAGTCTTGTTTTTGATGGTATTCATTTTTACGACTATCACGAAAAAGTAAGATGAAATATTGTATTTTTAAACTTCTCGTTCTTTCGCTTTTTATTACAGTGCCATCTGTTAGCATAAACGTGTATTATTAAACAAGATTTAGGATTACTGACATCTAACGGTAAAATCATGAACTATTGATCGATTTACATAATTTTTGCATAATTATCATAGATGGCGAGAGAGCACCGTATATTCATAATTTATATTTATTTCCTGTGGTGTTGTACATTTGGCGGGAATCATGGTTGTGGTGACAGAACAAAAATACAATTCACCACCCCCTCTCTTGCTTGTGGATGTCGTTAAATGACAACTGAGGGATACAATATGCGTATAAAATCTGTGCAAGAGAAGGAAAACTCGAAATAAAACTCTCTACCAACCCGTTTGACCAGCGTGGTATAAGTCATTTACCCTTAGAATAATAACGTATAGAAGGTAAGTTCACACACAAAAAGTGAGGCATTTGAATGCACCAACCGTCATAATTACCTATTTATTTTTTAAGAGTTGCGTACGTTCGTGCAGTATAATGACTTGTATATTACGGAACGGTTCCGGTGTAAGCTCCATTAGGCTCCAATTGAAATGCCTCACTTTTTGTGCGTGAACTTACCTTCTATATGTTATTATTCTAAGACAATGAACATTATTTTAATCGTAAGAAGTAATAATAACCCATTTCTCAGTAATTGGAAACCGATTTAATATCGACATTTTATTGTGTGTAGGCCGTGTGATTATTAAACAAGAATAGAAAATATATCTCGATTTCTTGTCATAACAATGGCGGCGATACTTTTTTATTATCTATGGCTTCATACAGCCTCGAATGCCTATACAGCCAATATCAAGAAAATAATTTGTAACAAATATTCCCCCAATTTTACCGAATTCAGGCTTTGAATTGTCGGATATATATTATTTGATTGTTTGTCAATATGTTATATTTTAATAGAGACGTGTTTGCGCTATTAAAGCTTTTCTTTGGAAATTTAGGAAGATATATACATAGGCAACGTTTTGTCATTTCAAAATATTACATGTATTTTCATATTCTCGTTTCAGCTCTTATACGTCGAGCCACCTCCGAAATAGGTGGGCAATTGACCTACTGCACCACGTTGGTCAGACGTATTGGTATAGGGTTTTATTTCGAGTTTTACTTCTCTTGCATTGATGTTATATGCATGCCATATCCCTTAGTCGTCTTGTACAACACCTACTGGCAGGAAACGGGATGCTTTTTTTTTTTTTTTTTGTGGGTGGGCCGCGGTCGGCGCCCCTCCGCACCACTCCGTCCGGGGCGACAGAGGGGCTTAAGCACGCAACTCCCGCGACCCACCCAAAAACCACGTCGCCTTCGTCGTTGGGCCGACCACTGGAGCAGCGTTAACTTGTCGTCAGTGGTCGGCCCGACGGAATACCCCCTTATTGGGGTACCCTCCCATCGACCGACGTCCCCCCCTCGGGGAGGACGTCGGTCTTTCCTCACGCGGTCGGCCTCTCAGCGGGTGACGGACTAATCCCCGGTCATGTCACCCGCGGCCTCGGCTAGGGCGGCATGAGGCGCAGATAGTTGCGCCTGCACCGCCCCAGTCGCCGGCGGCGGATCTCCTCATCGAGGCTGCGCTCCTCGCGCAGGCGATCCGCCGCCTCCTTCCGCGAGATCACTGTCTCGCAGAAGGCTGCGACCGCGTCCCAATTCCCGACGCTGTCGACCATCGCCCTAGCGATAGCCGGCAGCGTCAGGTCCGTACCGATGATTGCGACGAGTTCACAGCGCTGCACTGCCCAAGCACCGCAGGCCTCGAGCGTATGGCGCGCCGTGTCCTCGTCGCAATCGCAGTGGTGGCAGGACGGTGTACTCTCCCTCCTAACGACCTTGTGCAGGTATTTGGCGAAGCACCCATGCCCCGTCAAAACCTGCACCAGTCGGAAGGAGAGCACCCGTGCCGCCTTTCCAACCACTGCATCAGCACCGGCCGGAAGGCCTCCACGGTTCGCAGCCCGAACCGAGGCCTCTCCAGCCGGACTGCCCAACGGGCGATGACGTCTCGGCGGGAGGAAACGGGATGCTGAATAGTATTCTTACTCTGTCATGACAGGGCAAAATGTCGTCCATCATCACAGCTCATTTACGTCCGTTGGGCTCAAATCTACTCTAAAATAAGAGGGCAATTGACCTAGTATACAATGCTTAAACCAATATAAAACTAGTATGTGTTACCAATCTTGACTTACACCACTGAAACGTGGTCTCTAAATGGTATTTCTCTACGTGATAAAATCCGGAATATGGCAATCCTTAGAAGAATGGCTATAGCGACATAGCCCGCAGAATTAGCACGTTGAAATGGCAGTTGACAGGCCATATCGCTCGTCGAACCGATAACCTTTGGAGAAGAAAGGTTCTTGAGTCGCAACCACGAATCGAACGACAGTAGAACCACCCGCCACTAGGTGGACTGACGACATTTTCAAAGCGGAAGGGAACTGTGGGCGCAAGTGACGCAGGACCGTGCCGAGTGGCATTCTTATGGGGAGGCCTATATCCAGCAGTGGATGTATGTAGGCTGATGGATGGATACAATGCTAGTCAGATGAGTTGTCATGGGGTATTGTTTCAAGTTTTCCATCTCTTGCATAGTTGTAATGAAACCCAAAAACAGGAAAGAGGTTCTTTTTTTTTGGGACTTATCCCACCACACATTCCCACCATTGTAACTCCTGTAAGCCAGGATCCACAATGGTCTCCATAAATGACACCGAGGTTTGACCCTCAGGCAATCGGGATATGATTTTAATTGTCTTGGGACCCGCAACAAATTTAATTAGAAAAGATTAAAGAGGAGGAGTTGGAAAGAGAGATTCCACTTCCCTCCTAGGCAAAGCGGGAGACAGGAAAACAAAATGACTAGTCAGCCAATAAGTAAAAAGGTGTACAGCTACGATAAGCGCAGCAGTACGGCACCACGGATACGGAAGAGCTTAACGGGGCCTATATGTGAGCGTTAAGATTGCTACAATAGATATGGCAGAAGCGCATGAACGCACGGAAATTTTCTCGAGTTGCTACAAGGTCGGTATAGTATACTACCCCACAGGTGACTTGCAACAAACAAAGGAAAGGGGATAAGGAATTATCACCACATGGCAAAATATAATACAAAAACAAAAGCAAAATGTGTCTGAACATAATTTTACAAATCTAGTAATCCCCGGGCAGTTTTTTACGACTCCCACGGGAAAACAAAGATTGGTGATTTTGTATTCTTCTACACGACACGATTTTATAATTACATATTGTACATTTGTCGATGTTTTATAATAATTATTGAATAAACTATAAAACATAGCGATACAAGGGAAGTAGTTCTATTTTTATTGTTATTGCGACTTATAACTCGTTCATGAGCAGAAATAAGACATGGATTAAGGTTTAAGAGAGTAGCGTAGTAGCACCAATATGGTGCTTATTTATTTTATTTTAGAAAGACACATAGTATATAATATTTTTCCTTCTTCTTGAAGTGAAAATTTCTTTAGGTGCGTTAAGCATCCGACCACTGACCAAGTCACCCTGCTCCGGTGGTCGATCCAACGACGAAGACAATGTGCCACTGTTGGGTTAGGGGGCCGCGCGCGGCCTCACTGTTGCTCCGGACGGAGCTGGGCGGCGGGTACGCTGACGGCCCAAAAAGAAAATGTGAGTTGAACACTTTTTATATAAACAAGATTCATGGAAATCGTGTCATCGTCATAGAATGCCTCTCGAAAAATGATATAGAGCGCATGCACGTCCGCTCTTTGCCAACAAATTCGCAAATTTGAAATTTTAACTTTTGTTGAAAATATTGCACTACACATTTTCTAATAAATTATTATCCTATTAATGTAGATTATTATTTCTTAATTATTTTTGATTTATAAAGAGGTGGTTATGATCAAGAATTAATATTTAAATTAGTCATTATAACTTCTTTATAAACCAAAAATAATTTAAAAATAGCAATGAAATAAAATATAATTTAAAAATAGTAATTCGACGATAGACTTCACAAGTTACTTAGTTTTCACTTTCATAGACTGCCCCGCTTAAATGCTATGAAGTGTCAAGTATTATTTTAATACAATTTTTATTAGAGTTATCGCTTTTGTTTTTCATTTTAACTTTCCTGATACGAACACTTTTCAGTGTTCATAGTCACAGGAGGACCATGAATGGTGCTTCTTTTCTTATTTTATACTCTTCTATCTTCTGTTATGAGGTCGTTGTTGAGGTTTTTCCTGTAAATAAACTAGCAATTCCTGTATATTTCTAAATATTTAGAATCTTTGAAACAGCTTCAACGATTTGCATGAAAGTTATAATGCTCGAGGTTTCGGGAGCGACAAATCAATCTAGTTAGGTTTCAATTATAGGAAATCTGATTTTATTGGTGTTTTTAGGCTATGAAAAATATATAAATATACAAATTCCATTTAAAAAATTAAATCCCTGCCATCGGAAATAAAAAATCTGTTGAGAATGCGAGCAGTTCTCTAACCTAGAAAGACGTAGTTCGATTATTGGCTTTTGCCTTTTATTAAGTTTCTTTGTTGTGAGAAAAGCTTTTAATTATTATTTAAATTTATTTCCCAAAAAAACCCTAAAGAAAACTAGGTAATGGTATTTAATCGCTACCGCTTATGATTTAAATTTACTATAATGTTGCAACCGGTTCCGGCTACAAGACTGGAGAATGAATGGGAAGGAAACCAACGGTTTAGCGTCGGTATACTCTCACACCGAACTGTTTCTTTAACATTTTTATTTATTAAATATATTTCAAATTTAATAAAATTACATTTTGATTGAGTAAGAATACAATTTGCACCCATTCTTGTCCACGGGTGTCGTAAAAGACGACTGAGGTATTCTAATAGGCAGAAAACATTTATGAAGGGGAAGAAAAATTCGAAATATAACTTTATACCAACCCGTCTGACCAGCTTGGTATAGTAGGTTAACTTAGCGATGAGACGAATTGCTTTTTTTTTCAATTCGAATTAATCGAATTAAAATTAATATTGATTCGAATCGCAATTCGAATTGATTCGAATCGTCACATTCGTCACATCAGCATTATAGTCAAATTCGTACTCGTATGTCAAGTCATCCGCCTGTGAAGCCGAGTTGGCGAGTTATAATTCGTTTACATTATTATTCGAGCGAGTTTTTTTTTTGCGGATCGGTTTGCATTACGAATGAGGCGAGATTTTGAGTTACAGCAGTGTGCTCGGTATTTGGTTACGGAAAGGGGACTTATAGGTATATGGACTTTAAACACGTAGGTAATGACAATACTCTTTTATTATTATGATTAAAATCTGCATACTAAATAACAAAAAGTAATAATAAAATGATATACAAAAAAATACTTTTTTTTAAATAAAGTCTGATTCTAATTAGTAATTACCCTATAAATCAACTTAAAAAAAATAAATACGTTTTTATACGTCTCAGGTATACTCATAATTAATAACTATTATTTTTAATTGCGTAAACGAGCAGTCAACAAAAGCAAGAAAACATTAAATCGCGCGAGGGACAGAAAACGAATCAACGAATAGAAAACGAATCAATGAATGTCCTATCAAACCGAGTCGACTCGAATCGCCGCGACGCGCCGCCGCGGCCGCCCGCGCTACGAGTACCTACCTGCCTAAGTACGACACGAGTAAACGAATTGATTCGGTTCCGGTCAACGGCGATTCGAATGAACAAGTCAATAGTCTTATTCGAGTTATTCGAATTAAATGATTCGAATTACGCAACACTAGGTTAACTTCCTTCCCATTGTGGAGGAAACTCGAGCTCAGTAGTGGGACGTATATGAGTTAAGATGATGATAATAATGATATCATTTAGCTTCTTACCCACAACTGTTGGACGTGGGTCTTCCCCAAAATTGAAGGGTAAGTTTTGCAATTATTATGCTTCAGTGGCAGGTGTGTGATTGTTAGGAGAGAGCTACAACCCCATTTACTTCGTGAGACTCCACAGTCCATTTTTATTAAAAGAACGTATATCTCATTCTGCTCAAGTTCGTGAAGAAATGAGCTTAAGAGCGTTATCGGTAATCGGCACTTCTCGCATTTTTGGTTTTTTGCTACGGTCCGATATCGACGCACACTAATGCACTACACACACGCGAGTTCATAGAATGACCAGTCTTGAGCCTTGGCGCTTATAATAATCAATCTCTAATATATTCTTCGGAGAAGGAGATTTTCAAAAATCAACATGATGTAAATTTTAAAATTTTTAATTAAAAACCAAATCTCATAACAGTAAAACGGTTAAAATTGTATTTTTAATATGCAAAGTACAGGAAATAGTAAAATATAGGCACAGAGTATAACTTACAAGGAGACCCTCAGACGTGTGGGTCGGGGATTTCCATGATTTTTGGTGGGGTGGTAGAGGGGGCACGAGGGTATCACAACTACCAAATATTAGGGTCAACTGGGCCCTCGTTAAAAAGATTTTAAGGGTCAAAGTTGGATGGGTAATTTATGTACTAGAAAAATTCAAAGTCGAATCGCCAACAAGCGGTAATCTCGTGGTAACGTGCTCGCCGGCGGGAACTCCGGTCTCGGGTTCGAGACTCGACAACTTATTTTTTTTAAATTATCACATTAATGTGTAATAATTTTAAGAAAATAAAAAAACCCCAATCGACGTCGGTCGCCGTCACACGGTCAGGCTCTCTGCGGGTGACACACTAAAGTCCCCGGTCCGGTCACCCGCGGACTCGCCTAGGACGGCGTGAGGCGCGGATACTCGTATCTGCGCCGCCCGAGTCGCCGGTGGCGGAACGTGTGACCAAAGATTGATCACACACGAGCCGGCTTCTCCTTTCGTGAGATGACAGCCTCACAGAAGGCGGTGACCGCGTTCCAGTTCCTGACGCTGCTGAGCATCTCCCTAGTGATGGTCGGCAGGGTCCGGTCGGCACCGGTGATTGCAACGAGTTCACGGCGCTTCTCTGCCCACGAGGCACACACCTCGAGCCTGTGCTGCGCCGTGCTCACGTCGCAATAGCAGTGGTGGCAGGATGGTGTGCTCTCCCTCCTAACGAGCTTGCGCAGGTACTTGGCTATCGTGACCCATCAATACGTGCACCAGTCGGAAGGAATGTACCCCGTGCTGCCGACCCAACCACCCCATCAGCACCAGCTGAAAGGACTCGACGGTCCTGATACCGTATTGAGGCTTCTCCAGCCCGATTGCCCAACGAGCAATGGCGTCTCGGCGGGCGTCGACCCGCCAGGCGGCAATCACCTTGATTGAGGCTATATGTGGCTCGCGTCTCTGATACTCGCAGGTAAAGCTCGGCGAGTACCTCCGCCTGCAGGTCCCACCGGAGAGTTCCGGCAAAGAGGCACGCTGCCTCCGTGGCTGCCGTGCAGTAGTCGAGTATGGCCCTAGTCCCTATGGCCATGGATGTCTAACAAGTCCAGTCAGAGATTTAAATCTACCCACTACAGAAATTAGTTATTAAACTTTGATCCACACTTTACTACATATTTATTGCTAGTACAAGAAGAAAATGATTCTCTATGAAAAAATTATATTGTGTATGGTTAGTATTATTAAACATTAAATTTGAGTTAGCTGATAATCTTCAGAAGATGAGGCTGCATAAATGTTCCGTTCAGATTTTTGATGTGAAATATCTATAGGCGGGGTGAACCTGATCGTCGCGTGGCATTAAAAGCGGCGTTAACGCCACGCTTTGCGGTAACGACTTCAAAATCATTTTGATGTTTCACATCTGCCAGGCGTCCTGAGTGACGGCTCACTTCTCTTTTCGTTTACTCTTTTGAAACTATAAGTACCTTACAGTTTTGTCGTGTGTTCTCAAAGTCCGACTTTACACCACCTGCATACGGCCTATCATGACCTATGCCAGCGTGGTGTTCGCGCACGTAAAGCCACACAGGATCCACAGGCTACAGACACTACAAAATCATTACATGCGCCGAGCTACGGGAGCACCGTGGTTCATACGAAACGTCGATCTCCACATCGACCTCGAACTGCCGACCATCAAGCAGTTTATGAAACGGTGCTCTCAGAGCTACTTTGACTCTGCCATGACACACCCCAACCAACTAGTGGTTGGGGCGGCTTCCTATAGACCCTCCAAAATCTCATCCATCCGACGTCCTCAACGAAGAGGACGACAATATCACACTCGCTCAACAAAGAGCCTACACGGCCCGCGAGGCCTTAACAAATAAATATCCACGGTTCCGCCCTCGCCGTAGAGGTGCGAAACCGCGCCGCGCAAAAATCACGACTAAAAACGTAAAAAGATTCTATATTATTCTTTATAGAGATCGCATGAAAGTAATTAAAAGAATTAGGTAGTAATAAATACTTACGAATCAAAACCGATCAGTCGCAGTATACACTGAAGTTCGTACTGTCGTCTTTTACGCTGTGAGCGGAGCGCTCGAGCGACGTGACCCTGCTCCGTTGAGCGCCAAGGTGCGACTGGCTTACGAACAATTATGCCGTTCAATTTATAGTAATATTTAAAATTTAATTACGAGGGTGACTATTCGTATTTCAATTTGGTTTTTTTTTTACTGCTTCTACAATAGTCGAACAAATAGTGGATATTTTTTTAAATATTCCAAGATTAGTATTATTCACAAAATTAAATGTTTTACAGGAGCCATTTTCGTCAAATTAATCTTAAGGAAATATTTTTTTTTTTAGTTTTAAAAGGAAGAAATCTTGAATTTCATTTTATACATACCCAAGAACAGTAATTTTCCTAACATCTACAATTTTTTTCGAGCTGCCACGACTTATCGTTTATTCGTACCTGAACTTCAAAACTCAGCGTTTTCGTAAAATCTCATTAACTTAAGTTCAAAATACCCTTGCCTTTTAATAAAATAGTTACAATATTGAGTTATAATTCTGTACAAGCACAATATAAAGATGTGTTTAATGTAGTGGTTATATAAATTTTTAGTAAGCTATTATGATGAACGAGTAACCAGTCCTCAAAAAACCACATTTTTGGGTTTACGGCCGCTTATTACCGATAACGCTCTTAAGCATTTTCTATATAGCGTTCTTGCGTATTTCTTAGACACTAATACACTTAAGAATGAGATACGCATTATCGTTTAGATTATTTTTGCAACTTTTTGTGACTTTCTTTTAAGACAACACCTTGTACTCGTGAAATAATCATTCTGTGGGCACTTTACAAACATATTTTAATTAACACAAATTACATCCAGATTCAGATAAATAATTTGTGGATCGTACAAAGTATTGTCTTAAGTTGGGAATTAAACTCGCGACACTGGCATAGTAGGTTAATATTCTAAGCACCACTCCATCTATGTACATTGTATGTTAGAATTTCAAAGCTCTCTCATAAGAAATTTCTTTTTCAAAATGTAATCTATTAAAATAATTAACTATTAAAAAAACGCTTAGGTGTAAACGCGTCCATCGTGAGATTCATTCACAAACCGGTGAGGTATAAATTAATACAAGTGTGGTATGTATTACATTGTATTATTTTAAAACTAGTTACGCCCGCAGATCTGTTCACAGTCTTTGTAAAGAAAAAATATTTCCTCTTATTTTTGAGTGTATAAGTCGTGTTTCTTGTGGTAACAGAGTAGGAATACAATTCACTACCTTTCATGATACCCAAGGGCAAGAGAGAGGATACAGAATTGTATTGTTACTCCGTCACCGTTCGTATAACTCAGATGAGTTGACCAAATGACCAGCATGGTACAGTAAGCTTTTATCTAAAGACGAAGGGCAGGAATTACGGTGGATTATAGGGTCGTGTGCCGTCTTATCGTCACCCTGGATGGAACGGACGGCTTGCATGCAGACCGTAGAATAAAAAAAGAAAATTAAAGTATTTTCTTCTGCATACTTCTGAAAGAAAATCTATCCTCGTGTGATGACAGGAATACAATAATTCATCATCGATTACGTGCTCATTGGAGTCGTAAAAAGCGATGACTAAAAGAATAAGTAATAACCTTTTACTGGAACACTTACTGGGATCGCCAATCCAGAAGACAAGGATTCTGGTATTATGGCCTTGTGGTGAGGCCTGTGTGAAAGTGGACACTGATTCATCATCAACAGCATCCTACTATTATCCCAAGCACTTGGGATCGATGTATAATGGGAGTACATTATCCGTCGATCCCAGTACATTTTGCATAGCAGAGTTGCTACCATATAACCATCATTCATTCTATTGTCATTTCTATTGTTACTCTATCTTTATCCACGTCCTGATTGACGCAGTCCATCGATCTTTTGTTTGGTTTCCACTTATACCTAAAGTCTTCAATATTCATACTTAAAATTTCCTAACAAAATCCTTTCAAGTCGTCTCATCATAAGTTCATATCACATCAGTCCTTCAGTCTTTAATCATCCATTATTGGCACAATTTTTAAAATTTTTCTTATATATTCATTCATAGACAGATTAAAATATGAACAGTAAAAGAGGAAGAAAGAAATAATTTAAATATATTCAACAATTTGAAACAGGACATAGCAGAGGAGGCAGAGCATCTTCTAAAATCATATCAGAACCCTTTTCTGCAATAGCCATGGTCGCAGCTTGAGTAGTTCCACTTGGTATTAAAGGCATTACACTGGCGTCAATAATCCTCAAACGTTCAAAACCATAAACTCTAAGTCTGTTATCAACTACTTTCCCCATAGAACAGGAACTTGTGTAATGGTAGGTAGTTGCCATCATATACAGGATATAACATCTCCAGTAGGAATTCCCATGGAAACCTTTACATGCTTCCAATTTTGGATGCACCAGCTCAATGCCCAATTTCCCAAAACTTGTTTGGGTAACATTTATAAAATGGTGTATATATTTTAGCATTGCATTTAAGTCTTCGTCGTGATAAAAAAATCTGGGAATTATCAAAGGATCATCTCGGTAATCTTTGCTTTGTAAGTAAATATATCCAGTGGACTTTGGACGAAGCAAAACGATTTTAGTAAATATGGCTTCATGTCCTTTTGTTTTATTGTATAAAGACTGACATATTTCATCATTGAAGGAATTAGTTACTGAACACTGAGATAAAAGTGAGTCAGAATCACTTGGAATTACATAATTCAATGTTTGGTATTCAGGGTAGGATACAGATTCATCTAAAGCCACATTTCCTATGATAATTGGTATAGGATACTCATGCGGATTTGGAGGAGGTGATTTTTTAGATGTGATATTAAATTTATTAACAATAACCACACTTAAGTGGTCCTGGTAATTTTTTCCAACAGGTAAATCTGCTTTCACAGAAATGTTATGGCTTTCTAAATGATCCTTCCCACCTATCCCGGATAGCATTAGAAGTTGTGGCGATTTAAATGTACCAGCGGCTACTATAACTTCTCTTACCGCCCTGATTTTCATAACTTTATTATTTTTAATTGCCGTTACTCCAACAGACACATTTCCGTCGATATTTATTTCAATAACTTCAGTTTTCTTAAGCAAATGTAGATTAGAACGATGTTTAATCTTACGTAGAAATGTATAAGGCATGCTTTGGCGAATTCCATCTTTAACCATAACCATTGGTTCAAAATAACCTAAAGTTTTATCTTCATTGCCATCTTTAAGTATGCAATTACCAGAATCCTTTAGACCATGTAAATATTTTCTATTAATATCTTTATGGTGTTTCATTACTCCCATATTTCCATGAGTTCCATGAAATTTGCCTGTGTAAGAATCTATAATATATTTATCCTGAAGATTTTCAGACTTCTTAAAATATGGTAGCAAATTTATATAGTTCCATAAAGCATCTTTGATGATTCGTGCCCATGTGTTAAAGTCATGAGGGTGCCCCCTGATGTATAGCATATGGCCAAGGGAACTATCACCACCGACCATACATCCGCTAGTCAATTGAAGTATATGGTTTCTGTGTCCCTTTGCTGTAAAACCATCGCTCAGTGTGGTGAAATTGCAGTCGTATGGTGACTCCACGAGGTAAGTAGCCGTTGCTGGGTACTGAAAAATAATTGTTTTTAAATTAAAAATGCGTCAAGTGTCTTTATTATAAGACACATACCTAATAATCAGGCATATAAGGGCTCAGAAAAATGTGAATCTCAGAAGAAATGATCATTAAATTTGTAATGTAAGATTTCGCAGAGGATAAAATATATTTTAGTAGCAACCCGCCCTCGCTTCGCTTCGATTTCAGTCGCCTTACCCGCGTAGTTCCCGTTCCCTTGGGAATTGCCGAATATAAAATATAACCTATGTTACTCCCTGATATTATAGGTTTCTATTGGTGAAAGATTTTTTGAAAACGGTTCGGTGTGTTAAGCGTGAAAGTGTAACAAACAAACATACTTATTTTCGCATTTATACTATTAGCAAGGAATATTATGTATTTCCTAAAATTATGTTAGCTGTGACCTATATAGAAGAAAAACAAGGATAGAAAGATGTCATCACCTGCTGAGTTTTAGCTGGAAAATGACCTACTATACGCTGTTAGTAAGAGTGGCTGGTATAAGTCTTCAAGAACTCTTTTTCCTGCACTGATCTTAGCTACCTATGTCCCTTATTCGTCTATTATAATCACCCATAAGAAAAAGGGAAAGGAATTAAGCTCATATACGTGACACTGTTCCCCCCCCCCCCCCTCCGTAATAAGAGGGAAATTGACCTTACTTTACCATGTTGGTCAGATAGGTTTGTATTTTTTTTTATGGTTGGGCTATGGTAAGCGCACACGCGGTCCATTCCATCCGGGGTGACGAAAGGATGACGCGCGGGCCTATAACCCACCCGTACCCACGTCACCTTCGTCGTTGGAACGACGACCGGAGCAGGGTGACTTGTCGTCAGTGGTCGGCCCGACGGAATACCCTTTCGGGTACCCTCACCTCTCGACGTCCCTGTTCCGGGAAGTCGGTCACCGTCCTCTTTGCGGGTGACGCACTAAAATCCCCGGTCCGGTCACCCGCGGCCTCGACTAGGGAGACAGGTAGGGTTTAACTTCGAGTTTTCCTTCTCTTGGGCAGATGTTATATGTGTATTTTATCCCTTAGTCAGCACTTACGACATCCACGGGCAAGATAGGGAGTGATGATTTGTATTCTTACTCCGTCATCACCAGGAATATAAGGGGGAGTAATATTCGTAGACACAGAGACAAGATATACATAGATATTGAAGCTTAATGATACTTACAAGTGATTCTATTGGTGGATCATCACCAGCTTCTATCACCAATACTGTGTATTCACCACTTGCTGTAAGTCTGTTGGCGATTATACTACCTGCTGTACCACAACCAACTATAATGTAGTCATAACAAATTGCAATTTCTGAAAAAAAAAATTATAATTTCACTTTACCGTGTGGTGACGGAGTAAGAACAATTCACCATTAACTTTCTTTTTCATGCGTATCGTAAAAAAGGATTAAGAGATTATTGCATATAACATCAATGCAAGAGAAGGAAAACTAGAAATAAAACCTTATATCTATACTAAGAGTTTGTTTGAACGCGCTAATCTCGGGAACTAATCGTCCCATTTGAAAAATTCTTTCAGTGTTAGATAGCCCATTTATCGAGGAAGGCTATAGGTTATAGATCATCACGCTAACACTTTTCACTTTTCCCTTTTTTTGGGACTAATCCCACCACACATGCCCACCATTGTAACTCCTGTAAGCCAGAATCCACAATGGTCTCCAGAAAATGATATCGAGGTCTGACCCTCAGGCAGTCCCGGGATTGGAATCTCTCTTTCCAACTCCTCCTCTTTAATCTTTTCTAATTAAATTTGTTGCGGGTTCCAAGATACTGAGAGAGACTTCCTAATTACGGTACTGGAATGAGGTTTGCAGTGGTAGGAGCACGCTATCGACAGGTGTCTGTCTACAGTCGCGGGTTGGATTGTCCGGGGTAGTATTACACTCTCGCGGCAAATGTACATCTGAGTAGTAGCAATTTTTTACTACACTTCGTTCGGTGAGTGAGAGTGCCGGCAGCACAACTTGCCGGGGTGATTGCATGCTTGGGTTTTGGTGATGTCCCTAGTATCACCGAACCTCATGGCACACATTCATACTCCCTTCACTTTCTTCACGGTCGGCATCGTCCTAGCAAAGGTCCACGATTGAGTATCACTTATCATTAGATATAGTGTTGCCCAAATGCAAGACCAAGACGAGACTTGGACCGGTCTTGGTCTTGGTCTTGCAACATCACACCTGGTCTCGTCTTGGTCTTGGTCTTGCGCACCCGAGTCTTGGTCTTGGTCTTGCGCACCCGAGTCTTGGTATTGCAGCAAGAGTCTCGCAAAGTTTTGCAGTTAGAATAACGTAACAGTAATTTATCATGGCAATGAAAAATCCAACTAAATTAATCAAATATCCTATCCTATCTATCCATCTGCTAGCCTATAGTTCACTATTGAATACAATACTTACCACTGGAGAAAATTACTCTTCTATTCCCTTGGTGTTCCATTAGACAGCGTTACTACTCTTATGACAGGACTTTCGACCCTATTTTCTTAAGACGTCACCACACGAGGCAGTTGATACAATAAATTTTATGTCATTTTATAATCAATGCGATATTTTACAATTAATGCGATTGTTTATATTCCCCTTCAAGTTAAGTGGTATGTATCTATTGTATTTCCAGTTTAGTTACTGATACTCTAGATACTCGAAAAAACCTGTTGCTCTATTGCCTATATAAATACTTTGGCCGCTGGATCCATGTAGCTCTTAATATACTATTTATTCAAGAACATATAAAACTGATTTAAAATTTTATGGTTTTAATACTTGTAAAATGTGTGATATTCGTCGTCATCGTCACAGCTCATAAAAGTGCCACTGCTGGGCTTAAGCTTCTTTCCAGTAAGAGGAAAATTGATCTACTATACCACGCTGGTCAGACATGTTGGTACAGGGTTTTCTTTCTAGTTTCACTTCTCTTGCACATATATACACAGGGTGTATCAGGTTATGGGACAACTGTTCATGTATGTTGTAGTTCAACAGTCATAGATCATAATTAGAATGTATATTACACAAAAACAATATAACGTAAAAGTTATAGTGATTACAAAAATGTGTGTCTAAGAGTTTATGCCTTAAATTTTATGCATTATGTAGGTATGTACAGACAGGATATATGTAAGCATGTAAAATTTCGACAGTATAAATAGGTATTAGATTTGCGCGAACCTTTCAATGGTTACGTAGGTACAAAGGCGACTCATCAAAGGTCATCGGCCGATCAGCTGATTTATGTTAAAGCGAAGTTTGTCTTGCTTATGCAAACGTAATCATTGATTCATTCAAATTCTAATGAACATTTAACAAAATACGAATATGTTGTAGATTAAGTATCATTCCTTTATACATTTTAATCAATTTACACGAAAAAACGATGACAAAATTGAGAACTTACATGTCTCTCAATTCAATAACGGATCGATATTTTTATTTAAATTTGTTTTCATGGGTTCCTAACACCATTGCCCGATCCGATTTGATACGACATCCACGGGTAAGAGAGTGGTGAATTATATTCGTACTCTGTCTTTTTTTTTGTGTGTGTGTAGCTGTTGGTCGCAGATGACCTTGACAGCTTAACGCGGTCAATGGGTGAGCGCTGATGGCTCTCAACCCGGTAAGTAAGTTAAGCGAATATCGCCCGAGGGCTCCCCCCTGTGGGGAACGGACCTCGGCTCGGCGCGTCGCTGAGAGCAAAGTGGGCGTGGCCAAGCTTAGGTTAATGACTTTTACGCGGCGCAGTTTTCGACCTCGACGGCGAGACCGATACCGCGGAGTTTTATCTGTTATCGCTGCGCGAGCTGTGTAGGTCCTTTCTTGGGCGATCATAATAGCGTCATCTTCTTCTTCAAGAAGATGACGAGGACGTCGGACCGCGGATATTTTTGAGGGGACGTAGTTTACCGCCCCAACCACTAGTGGATTGGGGTGAGTCGTGGTAGAGGCAAAATAGCGCTGGGAGCAACGCTTCATGTACTGCCTGATGGTGATCGTACTCTGTCCCTACATGGACATTTATATAGATTAATTGTAGGCATATTTCTATGTCCAACAGTGAACGTCGTTGGGCTAATGAATAAACGGATATATAAATATGTATAATGGGCAAGAGCACTCTCGTGATTACGGTATTATTATTTTGTCCTTAAGCCTTTCCGAAGAGTAATTCTGAAAAGCCAACACCAACATTGGGAATCGATTGGCCAATAGATGGATATCTCAAGACTGATTTGACTTGCCGTGTAGTGACGGAGTAAGAATATAATTCATCACTCCCTATTTTACCCGTGACTGCGAACCCACGACTAAGGGCTATAATATATAACATCGGTGCAAGAGAAGGAAAACTTGACATGTATGACCTGTAACAACACGGCCGATCACCGTGGCGATTCCCCTCCGGCCACGGCCGATTCTCCTCCTGTTATGTAGAAGACACGAGCTCAACCGTATATAAGCTGAAATGGTGATTTGAATTAAATGCAAGACCGCGAGACTCTTGCAGGCCCAGTCTTGGTCTTGCTCAAGTCTTGCAGGGCCAGTCTTGGTCTTGGTCTTGCAAAAATTAAGCGGTCTTGGTCTTGGTCTCGGTCTCGCATTTCTCGCAAGACCAAGACCGCAAGACCAAGACTTTTTTGGGCAACACTAATTAGATATGATTGGGGCGGCGTAGGCGCGAATACCTGCGTCTGATACCACCCTAGCAGAGGCTTCGGGTGACCGGACCGGGGATTTAGTCCGGCATCTGCGGAGAGGCTAGCCTCGCGACGGCGATCGGCGTCCCGGGAAGGGGACGTCGATCGCCAAGGATGCGAGAGGATACTCCCTCTGGGGTATTCCGTCGGGCCAACGAAGACAAGGAACTCTGCACCGGTGGTCGGCCCAACGACGAAGGCGACGAGCTACTCGATGAGTTACGGGGCCACGCGCCGCCCTTCTGTTGCCCCAGACAGAGCTGGGCAGCGGGCGCGCTGACCAGAGCCCACCCAAAGAAAAAAAAAACATTAGATATGATGTTTGTTCATTTACTATCAACATTAATAAAAAAAATGGTTTTTGTTTATCTCTGCGCACTTTTTTTTTTTGGGGTGGGCTGTGGTTGGCGTCCTCCTCGCACCACTCCGTCCGGGGCGACAGAAGGGCGTAAGCACGCGCACCCGCAACCCACCCGAACATCACGTCGCCTTCGTCGTTGGACCGACCACCGCAGCAGGATGACTTGACGTCAGTAGTCGGTCCGACGGAATATTTGGGGTGTCCTCCCATCGACCAACGTCCCCCCCTCGGAGAGGACGTTGGTCGTTCCTTACGCGGTCGGCCCCTCGGCGGGTGACGGACTAATTCCCCTATCACGTCACCCGCGGTCTCGGCTAGGGCGGCATGAGGCGCAGGTATTCGCGCTTACGCCGCCCCAGTCGCCGGCGGCGGATCGCCTCATCGAGGCTGCGTTCCTCGCGCGCGCGACCCGCCGCCTCCTTCCGCGAGACTACTGCCTCGCAGAAGGCTGTGACCGCGTCCCAGTTTCTGACGCTGTCGAGCATCGCCCTGGCGATGGTCGGCAGCGTCAGGTCGGCACCGATGATTACGACAAGTTCCCGAAGCTGTTCTGCCCAAGCGGCACAGACCTCGAGCGTATGCTGCGCCGTGTCCTCGTCGCAATCGCAGTGGTGGCAGGACGGTGTACTCTCCCTCCTTACGACCGTGTACAGGTATTTGGCGAAGCATCCAAACCATTTGGGGATAAAAATATGATTAAAAAAAAGAAAAACAAACCAGATATAGGAGTATCATCCAGCCACAAATATTCCGTTAATTGTAATAATACTATAATTTGCAAACCAAACTGAATGAATTTAGTTCTTAATCTTATTCCCAAAGCGTCCATAGTAACTGAAATTAAAAAAAGCAAATTATTTTATTAAATGTTTCATCCGTCCGTGTGGTGACGGAGTAAGAATACAATTCACAACTTCCTCTCTTGCTATAGGATGTCATAAAAGACGACTAAAGGATGTAAACAGATAACATCAATGCAAGAGAAGGAAAACCCTGAAATAAAACCCTGTGTCAACACGTCAAAACGGGCCTAGGCAATGGTGGTGGAACCCATAAAAAAATTTGAACGAAAAATATTGATTCGTTTAGAAATTAGAGACATGTAAAGTTTTCAATTTTGTCATCGCTTTTTCGTGTAAATCTGATTAAAATATATAAAGTCAATGATACTTAATACGCAACATATTCATACTTTGTTAAATATTAATTAAAAATTGAAGAAAGCAATGATTACGTTCACATAAGCAAAACAAACTTCGCTTTAAAACAGCTGATCGGCCTATGAGCGTTGACCGCTTGCCGTTGTACCTACATGTCATTGAAGCGTTTGCGCAATTCTAGGTATAAATGAATGAAATTATAATGTCAGAGCTTACATGCCTACATGTATTCTGTCTGTACATGCCTACATAATACGTAACATTTAAGGCATAGACTCTTAGACACATTTTTTTGAAATCACTATAACTTTTATGTTATATTGTTTTTTGTGTAATGTAAATTCTAATTATGATCTATGACCGTTAAACTACAACATACTCGAACAGTTGTCCCATAACCTGATACATTCTGTATAAATACGTGAAGCAAAAACTTTGTACCCCTTTTTACGAAAATTACGTGGATGGACAAGTATGAAATTTGGCACAGTTGAAGTATATAATGAGGAGAAGTGCATAAAATTGAAATTTCATATAATAATGGATTAGAAACACATTAAATTCATTAAAAAAGGCATTACACACACTACAACACAATCGCTACATACACACACACGTTTGTGTGAGTGTGTTGCGTAGCAACGCTTATACACTTTTGTTTACGGTTAAAATCTCTGGTCGAACTGAATGTCAAACAATCATAATTATGATGACAATGTCTAATAGAGATTTGTGTTTATATATTAGTTATTAGTGAAATACAGCTTGCTCAATTTACAATTATACATAAATAAAATTAAAGAAAATTGTATAGCAGAAAAATTAATTAAAATTGATTATGGCCGAATTTTGACCACACGGCGACCACTAGTAAATATAAATGGAAGTCTCTGTCTCCTACTCTAGTTATATTTAAACAGTGTTGTAAGAATCAGTAAACGGGTTGATATAAGGTTTTATTTAGTTTTTCATCTCTTGCACAGATTTATATGCTTATTATATCCCTTAGTCATCTTTTACGTCATCAACGGGTAATATAGAGGGGTGGTGATTTAGATTCTTACTTCGTCACCACACGAAAAATATGTAAACAATATGTTAAGTGAATATTAGCTCCGTTTCGAACCAAAATATAATATAATTCACCACATATCAAAGAAAATGGCTGGACCAGATCTCAAAAGCGGCACCCGATCTCGAGTTAATCACTAGAGCAGCCATCACTTCCCTCAGACACATTGGAGGGATAAGTGTAGACAGGCCGATGAAAAGCAGCCTGAATAAATAAGTGATAATCTAAAAAAATCTAAAAACACGCTTTTATAGAAAACCAAATAAAAATAAAAAGGCGCAAAGACCCTTTTTTAACACGCTTTTATTATGGGTGGGCTATGGTAAGCGCACACGCGGTCTATTCCGTTCGGAGCGACGAAAGGATGGCGCGCGGGCCCATAACCCACCCATACCCACGTCGCCTCTGTCGTTGGGCCGACCACCGGAGCAGGGTGACTTGTCGCCTGTGGTGAGCGCAAAGACCCTACCGGAAATTCAAATTAAATTTCGAGTAAATCTGACGTTTTGAAGGAGGTCAAAGTCATGTTTAGTTTCCATTACTTAGACATATACTATAGTTGCGGCACGCTATGATGGCCGTTTTGACATATTACAATAGTGATGTGAAATGTCGATTTATTCTCGAAAAAAATATAGGTAATGAAATCTACAAGTTTTTATTGCAAGTAGGACCTGATTAAAAAGATTTAATACAACAAAAGTATAAATGCTTACTTAATATATTTGAACGATCTGAATATTGGAATGAAAATGAATATATTTATATGCACACGAAACATATTAATACAAAAAGAGACCAAAAAAAGGTGCTACAAAAGGCTATATTTAACCAGATTCGTCCATACATTTTCACTGTCATCACGGCTATCACTACCTACATTATTATAAGTTCGTTTTCTCAAATACACTCATTTGCAAAAAAAACGGGCACCCAAGCAATGAACCATTTCAAATGTTAATATTTCTTTGTTTGATAATTATAGGTAGTTTTATCCACACAATTTGCTAAATTAATAAGAAAATAATCGTTTTCATCAGTATTTCATAAAATTTAGATACAATTTATGGGAAATAATGCTAAACCTCGCTAGTAGTGTATATTCGCTAGTAGTGCATATGCTCATGAAGTAAAAATAAAAAAGTTTTTTTGTTTGTTTTTCTTTAATAAAGTAAAAGCAGATAAATGTTTAGTATCGAGTGTGACCCCCTCTAGCTAAAATCACAGCTTGAATTCGTCTGGGCATGCTAGCGAGTATATCCCGGATACTTGCTTGCGGAATACGTTCCCACTCCGCAGTAATCACATTCTTCAGCTCTCTGATGGTCTGCGGAGCCGGGTGTACTGATCTCACACGCCGTTTCAGAACGTCCCAGACATGCTCTATGGGATTGAGGTCGGGACTTCGAGCTGGCCAATCCAAACGACGAATGCCGACCTCTTGCACATACGCATTAACATCGCGGGATCGGTGGGCGCGAGCATTGTCGTCCATAAAAATCGAGTCTTCACCTAGAGCGGCCAATGCGGGTTGTGCATGAGAAATTAGAACTTCCGTTATGTATCGATGCCCAGTCAGTGAGCCGTTTTCAATGAAGACTAACTCTGTACGATCCATTGAATTTATTCCTGCCCAAAACATAACAGAGCCCCCACCATAAGGTGTGATTTCTTCGAAACATGCCTCTGCAAAGCGTTCTCCTTGTCTTCTTAGCACTCGCCGACGTCGATCTTCACCGAACAGAGATATCCTGGCTTCATCAGAGAACAAAACCCTATTCCAATCGTCTTGAGTCCATGATTCACAATTTCTAGCGAACCTAAGCCTGTGAACTCTGTGCTCACGGAGTAATTTGGGGCCGCGGGCCGGGCGGTGACTGCGTATATTGGCAGCGAGAAGCCTCCTCCTGACCGTCCATAGACTAATATGCACATTTCTTACTTCTTGGAGGTTGTTCTTAAGATCCACATACGAAGATTTGCGATTTCTCAATGCGCGACTCACAAGAAAACGATCATCCCGTGGTTGGGTACATGGTTTTCTTCCAGAACCAGGTCTTCTCTCGACGGAACCAGTCTCCTGATATCGCTGCCAGGTCCTTTGGACTGTCGAGCGACTAACATTTAGCCTCCTAGCCACGAAACATTGGCTGCAACCCTCTTCAAGCAGCGCGATAATTTTGGTAGCTTTTACCACTTTATCTACCATTTTTGATACAGCCAAACAGCATTAAATAAAGCTTTGACAGTCAAGGATATGAAATTAATCGATAAAAATTGAATAAAAGTTATGAAAGTCGATGTTAACTTCTGGAACTTCGCGCTAAAAATGTAGGATAAAAAGGGGTTTTCTGTAAAAATGAACATCAAATGAAAAATTGAATTTAGAACGTACTTTTTTAAATACCACAGCATTTTTAAAACCGGCCAGTAACGTGTACAAACGATTGAAACCTTTTTGGTATTGTATCTTTTTAAATATGAATGAAAATCAAAACCGCCCGTTTTTTTTGCAAATGAGTTTATTATCTGTTCACATCTCTTCCATAATTTTCCCTTATTAATTTGACAGTTCTATTCACAACCATTTCCCAGTCTCCTTTAGTCACATGTTTACAAGCTTCTTCTAACATTTTAACATCGTTGTTGTGATAAATGGGTGTTCTGTATTGTGTCTTGAAGCATATCCCTTAATTTGAGCCCACACCAACTCAATTGCATTATATTCACAATAGTATAGCCCCTTCTTTTTGAGATTCACGATCGAAATAGTTACGAAGGCGTATAACGAACTCACGCGTCTGACTGTTTAAAACAGTTTTCTGCGTACGTTCGGCTATATTGACGAAATCCACAATAAAAGGCATAAACAGAGGTCCAAATTAATGAGCAGTACTGCAGTATCAATATCCGAAATCCAAAGCCAGGTCAAAACTATATCACAATCGCAGTGCACCCCCAGTTTGTATTTTTCGAAGCAATGTCAAGTCGAAACTGCTTTGTTTTGCATAGAGTATTGACGCGAGTTTGCCGGAGGTGGTAGTTGTGTGGCCAGCGATCCAATGTGACGACGTATTAAATTTCATTTTTGTAAATTTTGAATTTCGTAAAACAAATGCCGAGTTGTGTGGTAAATAAGTACACCAATAATTATAATCTTATAAAAATAAAAAAATCATGTTCGTGGGACCCTAATATATGTAGTTTGAAATCAATGTAATAAATACATTTTGTATCCTACAATAATGTTTCGATAAATTTTATGACTAACTGCACGTCACTATTGACAATAAAGAACAGCAATTTGCTCCTTCAAATGTAATTACTATAAATACGAAACTTTATGAGTGGACAAACGTCAAAACGGCCATCATAGCGTGCCGGTAGTATAACATACGTATGAATCTAATAAAAGCGTTGTATTAACTATTTATCTGTCTTCATAGTTCCTACCAGTTTCGTGTGATGACGGAGTAAGAATAAAATTCACCATCCCCTCTCCTACCGGTGGATATCGTTAGAGACGGCTAAAGCCACCTCTACACTACTCGCGAAGTTCCTCAGCGAAGAAACTTTGGTTGAAGTACGAAGTGTGACATTACACACTCGTACAACTTCACGATGAGCTCATTAGGGATGTGACTTGGAGGGAAAATTTTAATCGATTTTTTGTGTTTAAAAAAAATCGATTATAAAATAATCGATTAATTAAAAATAAATAATCGATTATAAAATAATCGATTTTTTTCCAACAGGATTATGATGACTTTTTTTTTTTGAAATTTTAGCTTCTGTTGCTAATATAGCATGAAACACTGCACGCAGTATCGTGATGACTTTTTTTTAGGAGATCTGGCAGTGAAATCATCGATTAATTTGAATATAAAAATAATCGATTATAATCGATTTATAATCGAATATAAAAATCGATTATTACAAAAAAATAATCGTTTAATAATCGATTATTATAAAAATCGATTATTTTTTTACATCCCTAGAGCTCATTCGCTCTATCACTTTTGTAATGGACGCTCAAGTAGAAACTGCTATAGCAATGTGCACGTATATTTATCAACAAACAACATAATTTGCTCCTATGACCACTGTGTGCACTAATTATAACCTATAAATCATGCGCCGGCAGCACAGCAGCACACGCGACGTCTGAATGAGTACCAATGAGTACTGAAGTCGGCCGAGTAATGTAGAGCGGTATTTCGTGAACGCACTTCGTGCAACTTCGGGCCGTTTGACTCGGGCGCAAAAACCGACAATAAATGGAAGTCGCCCGAGGCGAAGTAAAGTTTGACGAGATAAGCTGAAATCAAATTCAAATTCAAATCATTTATTATGTATAAACTCTGCGGGCTCACATACATATTGTCATTTTTTTTTAAATTTTAACTTAAATTACTACCGGATCAGAACGCGACCGCACTGAGAAAGTCCGGCAAGAAACTCAGTGCGATTGTCTTTTTTTAATTCATTTACTAGTTTTTTTTTTTATAAAATTACATACAACAACATGCCTGTTCACGTTGAGAACGTGTCACGCCATCTATCGCCTACGTGTGGCATCTAAGCTACCGATCTGAGCTGACGATTACCGAGCCGACGATTCGGCCCGACATCTTGTCGAACAACGTTATATGTACCAGCACCAGACTTTTAACTTGTAACAACCATTATTATCTATTATAAATCGTATTGTAATACGGTAAATATACAAAATTATTATCGATCTTAAGACTATTTATTTCATAAAATCAAGAATAAATGTACCAGCCCGTACAATGCCTATTAATAGCTCCAGTGTGATGCCTTCCGAACCATGATATAGTTGTTAAATATAATGAAAAATTACCATGGCTGGACCAGATCGCGCAAACGGCACCCGATCACGAGTTAACCACTAGAGCAGCCATCACTCCCCTCAACCACAATGGAGGGAAGGGAGCGAGTGAGTGGAGTGCCTCTCTACACTATCGTATTCGTCTAACATCGTTCAACTTCGCGAGGACGGATATACAAATAATACCTATGCAAGAGAAGGCAAACTCGACATAACAACTTAACACAACACTTATACAAATACTTATAGAAAGAAAACACGAATTAAAACCTGTAGGGTTTTATGGTAACATGTCTGATCATCATGGTAGGTCAATTTGCTCCCTATTGTGTAGTAGGCTTGAGCCCAACAATGGGACATTTATGAGCTAAGACAACGACGATAGTTAATCTTGAATAACACAAATATTTGTGTCATAAAACAATAAAATACTTTTAACACTCCGTAGTGTCAAAAATATCTCCGCAAATCCATTTCAATAACAATAAATTTTATTTCTTTTATTAAGATAACATTCGAGATTAGATTTTTATGGCCGTATCAGGAATCGAAGGTTATTAAGGTAACCATAGCAACTATTTACCCTACATGGGGTAACTAATGTCGTTTACACACTGGCAGATTTGTTGTCCGATTTGTTTGTGTGTAAATTTTCATTTCGGCTGTATAAACAGTGTTCAGTCGCCATTAACGAAGCTTTTTTGTGGGATAAGTCTTTGCTCCTAACTATCCTTGCGACCGTATAACCTTAGCCTTATTTCACAATCTGCCGAGAGGCTGACCGCGCGAGGAAAGAGGGGGTACTCCACAGGGGGTATTCCGTCGGGCCGATCACTGACGTCAAGTCACCCTGCTCCGGTGATCGGCCCAACGACGAAGGCGACGTGTCACGGGTGGGTTATGGGTGTGCGTACTTACACCCCTCTGTCACCCCGGACGGAGTGGTGCGAGGGGCGGACCGACCGTAACCCACCCCCAAAAAAAAAGCCTTATTATACAACATCCAAATAGACTATTTTAGCTGATATAAGATCCAAAATTAGTCTCGAAACTTCTCCATGATAGAATGGAAATTGACCTACTATTTCACACTGGTCAGACGGGTTGATACAATAGGGTTTTAGTTCGAATATTCCATCTTGCATAGATTAATATTTAGATTTTTTTTTTAAATTTTTTACACCTGATGGTTAAGCGATACTGTCGCTCATGGACCTTTGCTAGGCAGCTGCTTACCCTGAAGAAAGTAAAGGGATTGTGAATGCATGCAATGAGGTTCGGTGATACTAAAGGCATCACTAAAACTACACGCAAACACCCTCAGAAAGTTGGGCTCTTGCGGCTCCCCCGTTCACCGAACCAAGTGCAGTGACAAATTGTTTCTACTTAGACATCAATTTTCTGCAAGAGTATGTGACTACTCCAGATAGACGGGCCCGTGGCTGTAGACAGACGACTGTCAACGCTGTGATCTTACCACATTAAGGTGCACAACGCCACGGTTAAGATAAGGGGTGGTGAAATGTATTTTTACTCCGTCACCAAAGGGGCAAATAGATTAAATGTAATTCCATGACTTCGAAATAAGATTAACGTTGTAATGTGTTTGAAATAAAACTATTTTTACCCATTTAATCTTTTTTTCATTTGCAAAAGGTGGTAAACGAGGAAACAGTACAGCTGATGGTAGCTGCCGCTCATGGACCTTTCTAAGGCCGCTGCCTACCCCGAAGTGTAGGGAGTGTGAATGCGTGCAATGAGGTTCGGTGATACTAAAGGCATTACTAAAACACACCACATGCAAACACACCCAGAAAGTTGGGCTGCCGGCTCTCTTGCTCACCGAACGAAGGGCAGTAATAAATTGCTATTATTCAGACGTCGATTTTCTGCTCAGTGTGGTACTACTCCGGACGGACCGGCCCGCGGATGTATGCAGACGACTGTCTTCTTTTTTTTGTCTTGGCAATCAGCTATTAATACAAGCCATTTTTGCCAGTGTCGAGTTATAATTATCTTTTCAAGTTCTCAGTTTCTTCATGTCAGTAATGGTCTGTCAGTAAGTCAAAGTGTCGCCCTCAACAGTGTAATGGCCACTGTTAAGGGTATCTTCTGAGAATTTTGGTGAAAACAAAAAGGTAAGTATAGCAGTTTTATATCATATTCACTACACCTCAGCAGGTCTGCCGCTATTATATTATTACATAAAATGCCATCAAGATTATTGAATACTAGCAACCCGCCCTCGCTTCTCTTCGGTTATAGGTTATAGTCGTTTTACCCGCGTAGTTCCCGTTCCCGTGGGAATACCGGGATAAAATATAGCCTAGTTTACGCCCTGATATTATAGCTTTCCATTGCTGAAAGAATTTTTGAAATCGGTCCAGCCGTTTTGAAGATTACCCGGAACAAACAGACAGACAGACAAAAAATTTTTAATTGCTATTTTAGGCATAGGTGTCGTGCAAATAACCGTGTGAGCATGAAAAAAACCTATTATTTTGACATTACAAACAGACACTCCAATTTTATTTATTGGTATAGAAGATAACACGTTAAAACACTAAGATTTTGAATATAATACAGGAACACCACATGACACTTTCAGATTCCCGCCAAAAATCCCAGACGACTGAAAACAGTGTGCTCCTACTAGGGACACGACATCGAAACGAAAGTATCGATACTGTACTCATGAGTAGTATCGAAGAAAAAGTGTCGCACTCAATAAAGTATCGAAACAAAATTATCGATACTTCAAAGTATCGAGTACTTTTCCTAGAATTTAGGTCGTGGTGACCGTTTTTTTTAGGGATTTGTGCATCTGTGTTCGGATTAAAATATGTCAAACTCCTTTTTAGAAGGTTCGCCTTACCTAGATGGCGTTACCATAAGCATGAGACGTAAGGTCAAGTTAAACATAGATACGTTCTACAATTTGTTCGATACGATACCTGCCTAAATGTACTCATTGAGTAAAAGTATCGAATAGAAAGTATCGAGTACAAAAGTATCGGTATCGTAAGACAAGTACTCGATACCTAAAAGTATCGATACTTTTTTCGTGTCCCTAGCTTCTACCACTAATCGTGTTTATATTTGAATTTTAATTTTCCATTCTGAACACACAGCTATCGGAATTCGTAAAACTATTTTTATTTAATTTGCGTAATACATGCGTAAGTATTAGAAATCGGTGTAATGGGTAAATTGTTTATATCTTCCGGCAAATTGGATAACATATTGGATAGTGTGTATTCACCGTTAAGAAAATAAGCCGATTATGATTATAGATCCTTTCGCTATTAGAAAGAGGTTTAGAAATTATTTGTGTTGTTAGCCCTTTGCTTTATTGTGGTGCTATTGATAATGGTAGATTTATATATTTATTATTTGATTATTATCCATGGTGACGCAATGGTGATCCAATGGTGACGCCGGGCTTGCCACGGACGTCAAGGAGCTTAGCCAGTGACTGGCCAAATGAAGAATGGAAAAAGTAGTACCATACTGAGCAGAATATCGACGTCTGAGTAGTAGCAATTTGTTACTGCGCTTCATTCGGTGAGCGAGAGAGCCGGCAGCCCAACTTTCTGACGGTGTTTGAGTAAGGTGGGTTTTAGTGATGTCTTTTGTTTCACCAAACCTCATTGCATGCATTCACATTCCCTTCACTTTCTTCACGGTAAGTAGCGGCCGAGCATAGGTCCATTAGCAGCAGCAGTACTTATCATAAGGCATACTGTTCGCGCGTTTGCCACCGAATGCAGTAAAAAAAGAAAAAAAAAGGTTCTATCGTCGGGCTGAGACCTCGTCCACGGTGGAAGGAAAATTGACTGATTGATTGTCAGACGTTTTGAATTTTTCTTCTATTGCGCAACTGTTAAATGCATATTATATCCCTTAGACTTAAGCAATATTCACGGGAAAGAGAGGGAGTGCTGAATTGTATTCTTACTCCGTCATCATAGGAGTAAAAAAATTAAAATGGTCACTTACCCAAGTCCGACTAAATGTCAATTAATTGTCTATGTGGAACATTAACTTGTATTGTCTATTAAGTTCGATATATACTTGTAATTAGTAAGAAGTCAACTCATCGAGTAAATAAAATGTGGTATGTACGTATCAATTTATTGACTTAATTAATTTTTGCAAAGTACGGCAAGGTTAAACGGAACACTTCTGATGTGAAAAATCTATAGACAACGGTGAACTAGGAATGATCGATGAACATCGATGTTCGATGATCATCGATGTTGAAAGGAAAAACATCGATGTTTTAACATCGATGTTGCTATAGGCAAAACATCGTAACATTGATGTTAACTGTTTTTAACATAGATGTTGAAAAGGAAACATTGATGTTGAAAGAGAAACATCGATGTTGCAAGGAAAACACATCGATGTTGCTATGGGCAGAACGAAATTTCCTAAAAAAAAGAATAAAGCTCATCAAAATTTGTCAAAAATATTCGACAGGATTTCTTTAAAAAAAAAGGCCATTAAAATTTGCCTGGAAGATTTTACTTCATCGTCGTAACATCGATGTCAAAAATATTGGAAAGAGGTCCTAAAAAAAAAAGCTCATCAAAATTAGCCACGAGAATTTATATCGTAACATCGATGTTCGACGATATCGATATTTCTGTAATATCGATTATTTCCTAACATCGATGTTCGGTGTTCGATGAATATCGAACATCGATGTTGGGCTTTTGATGTTGACATCGATGTTTTTCTAACATCGATCATCCATACGGTGAACCTGATCGATGACGTGGCTTTAATGCCATGCTTGCACAATGCACATATATATATTTGTGTAACGAAACCATAACCTCTTTTAGAATTTTGAACAACGCCATCTAGTGAGCTCAAAATAAATTATTAACATAAACATATACCTATAGTGTATACTAATGAAAATTAATGTTTATTGAATAAAAACCATCATCTTCTGTAAAATAAATCGTAATATTTTATTAATACTTTATGCCATATTAATTCCTGTCGCAATCTGTTCTTTTATGCATATATATTTGTACAAAATAATTTCGATGTTTCACATCTGCCACGCGTCCTGAGTGAAGTCTCCTTTTTTATAGTTTTTCTTTTTTTACTTGATGGTGGCATACGAGCAAGAAGCAAACTTAATGGTAAGTGGCGAACATGGACCTTTGCGATACCAGGCACATAGCTAGACAGCTTTTTCTTTTGGGGTGGGCTACAGTCAGCGCTCCCGCGGTCCGGTTCCGTACGGGGCGATAAATGGACGGTGTGTGGCCCTATAACCCACCGTAGTTCGTCACTTTAATCGTTGGGCTGACCACCTGTATCGAGTTCCTTGTCCTCCGTGGTCGGCCCGATGGAATACCCGCGGATACGGCTAGGGCGGCATCAGGCGTAGGTCACGCCTGCATCGCCCAAATCGCCGGCAGCGGTGCACCGCCCAAATCGCCGGCAGCGGGCTAGACCGCTGCCTACCGTATCATCTAGGCCCATATATGTCCCACTGCTGGGCTCGAGTCTCCTCCACAAGGAAAGAAATTGACCAAACCATGCTGGTCAGACAGGTACAGTCAGGCCCAACTTTCTAAGGGTATTTGCATGTGATAGGTTTTGGTTTTGCCTTTAGTATTATTGAATTTTATTAACACTCCCATCACTTTCTTCACGGTAGGTGAGGCTTTCTTCAGCGGCCAAGTATTGGTCAATGAGAGGCAGTATCACTTACCACTGTTTGCTCGTTTGTTACTGTTTGTAATAAAAACAAGAAGGTATTCCATTACACCCTATTCTCCTCACAGCAACAATTGTATCAATACAGGTGGTAATGTGTTATTTTATTTCTGTTTTATGTTAATTTAGTAGCTGATAATTAAAATAATCTTTCACTTGGTTAGTTTGTTTAAGAAATAGCAGTAATAATATGGAATTCTTTTTCTTTAAAAAAGATAAAAGTAAAAACTAAAACCCCAACTACGACAAAAAACGAGTTATCGGATAAATACGGATAATGTCACGAGTAAGTGCTATATTTTTGAAATGTACAAGTAACGCCCTCTTCAATGATACGATACACGACATATTTGTCTCAAATTTATTTTTAATACAGTACTTTAAGGCCTCTAGAAGGTGCCATATTAAATTCAGTTTCACATCATATAGCCTATAACTAGCGGACGATCAAGACGTTTCTAACAATACATCATTTGTCCGGTTTTAATAAGTAGTTGAGGAGCTCTGAGGGAACAGTGGGCCTACTCTTGAAATCAATTCTAATTTCGAATCCGATTCAATTCCATTTTCACCAAACTTATAAGTATTTGGTACTCTTCAACAAACTCGAGAATGAATTATTCGCGTTCGCCGTTGTTATTTTCACCAAATGTGCCGTATTTTCTTACTTTAAACTATTAACGTTATCGAATTCGATCACCGTAAAGACACTTTCTTGAAATTGTGCAACATTAACGATTTTAAACCACGTCGAAATCACGCCGGGAGTAGCAAATATTTGACTTAATCAACGAGAGTCGAATTCATTTAGTTTAAAAAAAATCCACCGAATTTGATTCCAATCGTGCGCTAGTGTCGCTTTCAAGAGTACCAAATTTGCTCAAATTCGAGCTGCGATTGGGTTTAGGATTGGAATCGAGATTCAAGAGTAGGCACACAGATGTAGATACAAACATACATACAAACATAGCCTGTCAAAATCATAATCCTCCGTAGTCGGGTAAAAAAGGCAACAACACGCGCTAAGGAAATAATTCTTGTATTGCGGAGGACTTTACAAACATCCTAGGGGCCTATCGCCGTCCACTGTTGGCCGTAGGCCTCCCTCATGTTACGCCACAGAGTGCGGTTCTGTGCCGCCTGCATCCAACGAGGCTCAGCAAATTTCATCAGGTCGTTAGTCCACTTAGTTGCGTCCTACACTGTATTGTCCGACACGTGGTCCGATACGAGAACCTTTCTTCCCCAGCGGTTGTCGGTTCGTGTATAATTAACGGATACAAATTACATCCAGACTCAGAACAACAATTTGTGTGGGATGGTGGAGCAGGCAGGTGCAGAATGGTGGAGCATTTTGTGTGGGAATAGAAACTACGACACTAGCAGGGTAAATCGGTATATTAACCACTACGGCAGCTGTGCATCTGTTCGCTGTATGGTACGAATACTACCAACAGTTCCATTGCTTGAGGGTGTCGTAAAAGACGACTAAGATCTTTACATCAACCTGGGCTAATCAGTTATTCAATGAAATTTCCAAGATGGGATATGCGGGTGACTTGACTGGGGAATAGGCAGTTACCCGCAGAGAGGCTGACCGCGTAAGGGTGACTCTCCGGCAAAGCTGTCGTACTCGAAAGTGTATCCCAGTACCAGTGGTCGGCCCAATGGCGAAGGGATGGGAATACTGCGGGTTATGGGTAGGGATGTAACTTGGAGGGAAAATAATCGATTAGTAAATAATCGATTTTTTTTTCTTTAAAATAAATCGATTATAAATAATCGATATTTTTCTTTAAAATAAATCGATTATAAAATAATCGATTATTTAAAATTAAATTATTATTTAAAAATAAATAATCGATTATAAAATGATCGATTTACAAATACAAATATTATGGTCTTTACTGACTTTTTATTTAAAAATATAGATGAACAAATCCAAGTGGATGCTGTGTACACTGACTTTCGGAAGGCTTTTGACAAGGTGGACCACAAACTCCTCCTAGATAAGATTGCTTATAATGGTATACGTGGCAATCTGTTACGTTGGTTTATTTCTTATGTAGTAAACAGGTCTCAAAAGATAGTTATTAGTGGATACCAATCTAGCTCAGTAATGGTCAGCTCTGGCGTACCTCAAGGCTCAATTTTGGGGCCATTGCTCTTTACGCTCTTCATAGCTCAGTAATGGTCAGCTCTGGCGTACCTCAAGGCTCAATTTTGGGGCCATTGCTCTTTACGCTCTTCATTAATGATATCAAGAAATGCATTATTCATTCCCAATTTCTTTTGTACGCTGACGACGTCAAAATTTTTAGAGCCTGTAAAAGACACCAAGACTGCTTGCTTATGCAAGATCTTGATAGGCTTTCCCAGTACTGCTTAGATAACAAACTTTATCTAAGTCTGCCTAAATGCAACATAATTAGCTTCACTAAAAACAAAAACGTTATAAATTTTGATTACAGCCTTCAGGGTATCAATTTGAAAAGATTATCTTATATATATACGGGATCTTGGAGTTGAAATAGACGCGAAGTTACATTTTGACATTCATATAAATAAAATTATTAGCAAAGCATATCGTATGTATGGATTCATAATGCGCTCCTCGAATGACTTTAAAAGACTCTCCACTCACCTTCTTCTTTATAAAGCGTTAGTACGTTCGCAATTGGAATTTGCAGTCCCGATTTGGAGTCCCATTTTTGACAAATATATTAAAGGAATTGAAATGGTACAAAAAAAATTTATACGATCAATACACTACAGATGCAACAAGACTAAATTACCATATACTCAGTTATTGAAACGGTACCAGCTTCAGAGCCTGGAGTGTGGACGCAGCTTCCTAATGGTTATGATGCTCCATGGTCTATGTAATAATAAGTTTGATTGTACAGATTTAACTAATAAGCTATGTTACATTGTACCCAGAACAGCGATGCGACGAGAGGCGCGCGTGCCTCGGGTGTTTCACACAGCTAGGTGTAGAACTCATGCCGGTGCACGTGCGCCTCTGCGCCGCCTCGTACAAACGTATAACACGCACTATAACGACTTGGACATATTCTCGCTTTCACATGAAATGTTCAAAAAAAGGCTTTCTTAGCTCTAAAGTAGTTCATTAATGTATTTCTTATGCATCATATTCTTAATACATCTAAGTTTAGTTTCTAATAAATATGTATTATTTTGCGGACATTGGTGTGGGTTACACGTTTACTTAGTTTTTAGAATTGATATAGATATTGATAATAAATGTGTAACTGTTTTTTTGTCCCAATAAACTAAAATAAAAATAAAATAAAATATAAACTGTAATTGTAACGCTATCAGAATCACCGTATCGCCTATAGGGTGACCAACTTTTTAGGAGTCTTGCGACACTAATGTTATTGATGTTTGTAAATAAAACTACTTTTAAGGATTATATCGCGTTTATATTTGATTTATGATTGCCCGATGTTTCGAACGCTTTGCAGCATTCATGGTCACGGGCGGACTAAGTTGTCTCACGTCCAACAAGTAATCGTTATTACAGACATTTATAATTATCTACCCGATACAGATTGTAACAATAATTGCTACAAATTTAATAATTAATAATTACTAACCATAAACAATATAATTTTTTCATATAGAATCATTTTCTTCTTACACTAGCAATAAATTTGTACTAAAATGTGGGTCAAAATTTAATTTTATAACTAATGTTTTGTTGTTAATTATTTGGAATCCTAACACATTACAACTAACTCAAAAAGTAGAGAGAATACAAAAAATGTTTATTCGGTATCTGTACAAAAGGACTTACTTTTATTATCCGTATCCGTATATCGTACTAGTTAAATATTTCTTCAGACTGATACGTGGTTCCGCATACAATCCTTTACTACTAGCAGAAATCAATTTCAATGTGCCTCGCCAGGTCGGAGGTAAGTTGCGCGAACGACAGAGACCTCTATTGGCGTCACACACGGCGCGCACTAGCATAGGCCAATTCGCACCGCTTCCTCGCGCATTGCACTATATCAATGAGATCACAGCCTCTGAACCTACACTCGACCTATTTCATGTACAGAGAGATGTTTCATGTGTATAGCAGAAAGATATGTGGAGTCGCTGTCCATTGCCAGCAGTGTATGCTAATCCAAAGTTATTATATTATTAATCATTACACATATATGTATAGTAAAATAATTTTCTTTATGTTATAATTAATTAATATTTTGGTGATAACTTTTGAAGTTATACTTCTTTAGGCGCGTTATGAAAAAATGATGAGAGTGAAATTTTAATTATGACACAAAATTAACAGTATGAAGTTGTCTGCTTAACCGCTCATTAAGTCTCGAAAAAAAAGCTACCAACAAAATAGAAATTGAACCTCGATATTAGTCGCGCATGTTGGTACGCTCGTCACCTCTGATCGCTTTTTTTTTTTTTAGTATTTTTTTTTTATTATTTTTATATATTTTTTTTACTTTTTTCTTTTTTTTATTTTTTTTTTATTTCTTTTTTCTTATTTTTTTTTTATTATTTTTTTTCTTTTTTTTTCTTTTTTTTATTTTTTTTATATATATATTTTTTTTTCTTTTTTTATAATTTTTTTTTTATTTAGATTATTCTCTAAATTTGGTTTTTAATAATTATATATATATATATATATATATTTTAATGATGCCAAAGAAGTGTAACTTCTCACGCGCGTACATAAGTACAGGCACCCATTTTTTTTTTTTTAACTCTTCTTATTTTGTACTATTACTTTTTATTGCGCATGGTACGCTGTTAGCAATAAAAAATAACTGAATGATGAATAAATAAATAAATTGTCTATCGTTACCTTCAATATGTACAATCTTTTACCAGTCATACTGTATAGTATGTAGTAGTAGTGTAGTATACGTTTATAATATGTTATTACTATGGTCTACCATTTTATGTAAATTAAACAAGCATATTTTGTATTTTTTTCTTTTAATTCATGTATTTTTAATTTTATTTTTTAAATTAATTTATAAAAAGATTTTTTAAAATCAAAGTTGTTTCATTTAAACTTTAAACATTCAAGTATATGTGTGCAAAATTATAGCTCATTTAGTTTTGAAACAACTGAGATACGGAGTTTTGAGACGAAACATACGCGATTTGCCCACTGTGCGCCGCTCCGCGCTTAGCTGCCGCTCACAGCGGCAAGGTCGTGAACGGACCGTTAGTCGTCATTGACGACACACACGGCTGATGAATTGATGACAAATTTTTGACACACGGCTGATGACTCCTCCACAATAGGGGGAAAACTGACTTTACTATACCATGCCGGTCAGACAGGTTGCTATAGGGTTTTATTTCGAGTGTTCTCTTGCACAGATTTAAGAAAAGATATAATATGTACCTACAGTACATATTATATCTTTTTTTAAAATAAAACTACTTAACGGATTTTATCGCGTTTGTATTTGATTTTTGATTGCCCGACGTTTAAGTGATGAAATAAATTTGTATCAAAATGTGGGTCAATATTTAATAACTATATTCTGTATCGGGTAGATAATTATTTTTCTGCAAAAACGATGACTTGTTGGACGTGAGACATCTTAGTCCACCCGTGAACATTAACGCTGCAAAGTGTTCGAAACGTCAGGCAATCAAAAATCAAATACAAACGCGATAAAATCCGTAAAGTAGTTTTATATAATACTAGCTGCCCCGGCGAACTTCGTACCACCATAATTTTTTTCCTAAATATATTTTCTAAATTTTCGAAAATATACTTAGTATCTAATGGAAGAACCATTACAGCTTTGTCGGGATAGATTCAATCGTCTTGTTCGCGGCATTGTTAATAATGATTCAAAGAGAATACAAATTACTCATTATTGATTTTTAAATTGATTTTTAGATTTTTAAATCAAAATTATAATTATCAAAGTTTTCAACCATACGTACCATAATTTTTTTAACTATAGACAAAATTACGTTTAGTTGTCATTTGCGTTTTATTAAGACATATCAAATGCGTTGCGTACTTGTATTCTCTTTGACATTTTATGTCACGTCACACGGTAACGCGATCAAACGGGATAAAAGAGTTATTAGCGAAATCGTGTAAACACCATAAAAAACAGACGGGATAAAAAGTATCCTATGTCCGTCTCCTGATTCTAAGCTACCTCCCCATCAATTTTGCTTCGTCCGCGTGGAATAGTGACTGGGGAGAACCTTCAGCACTTGATACCCGTTGTCCCGTTATCGGTGACTCAACTGATAACGGTTGTCATCGGTGACTAAACTGATAACGGTTGTCATCGGTGACTCAATTGATAACGGTTGTCACCGGTGACTCAACTGATAACGGTTGTCATCGGTGACTCAATTGATAACGGTTGTCACCGGTGACTCAACTGATAACGGTTGTCATCGGTGACTCAATTGATAACGGTTGTTACCGGTGACTCAATTGATAACGGTTGTTACCGGTGACTCAACTGATGACGGTTGTCATCGGTGACTCAACTGATGACGGTTGTCACCGGTGACTCAACTGATAACGGTTGTCATCGGTGACTCAATTGATAACGGTTGTCACCGGTGACTCAACTGATAACGGTTGTCATCGGTGACTCAATTGATAACGGTTGTCATCGGTGACTCAATTGATAACGGTTGTAATCGGTGACTCAATTGATAACGGTTGTCACCGGTGACTCAACTGATAACGGTTTTCATCGGTGACTCAATTGATAACGGTTGTCACCGGTGACTCAACTGATAACGGTTGTCATCGGTGACTCAATTGATAACGGTTGTCATCGGTGACTCAATTGATAACGGTTGTCATCGGTGACTCAACTGATAAGGGTTGTCATCGGTGACTAAATTGATAACGGCTGTCACCGGTGACTCAACTGATAACGGTTGTCATCGGTGACTCAATTGATAACGGTTGTCACCGGTGACTCAACTGATAAAGGTTGTCATCGGTGACTCAATTGATAACGGTTGTCATCGGTGACTCAATTGATAACGGTTGTTACCGGTGACTCAACTGATGACGGTTGTCATCGGTGACTCAACTGATAACGGTTGTTACCAGTGACTCAGCTGATGACGGTTGTCATAGGTGGCTCAACTGATAACGGTTGTTATCAGTGACTCATCTGACAACAGTTGTCATTCGTGACTAACCTGATAACGGTTGTTATCAGTGACTCATCTGATAACAGTTGTCATCGCTGACTCAACTGATAACGGTTGTTATCAGTGACTCATCTGACAACAGTTGTCATTCGTGACTAAACTGATAACGGTTGTTATCAGTGACCCATCTGATAACAGTTGTCATTCGGGACTAAACTGATAACGGTTGTTATCAGTGACTCATCAAATAACAGTTGTCATCGGTGACTCATCTGTTTACGGTTGTTATCAGTGACTCAACTGATAACAGTTGTCATCGGTGACTCAGTTGATAACGGTGATTCAATTGATAAAAATTGTTATCAGTGACTCATCTGATAACAGTTGTCATCGCTGACTCAACTGATAACGGTTGTTATCAGTGACTCATCTGACAACAGTTGTCATTCGTGACTAAACTGATAACGGTTGTTATCAGTGACTCATCTGATAACAGTTGTCATTCGTGACCAAACTTATAACGCTTGTTATCAGTGACTCATTTGATAACTGTTGTCATCGGTGACTCAACTGATAACGGTTGTTATCAGTGACTCATCTGATAACAGTTGTTATCGGTGACTCGACTGATAACGTTTGTCATCGGTGACTCATCTGGTAACAGTTTTCATCGGTGATTCACCTGATAACGATTGTTATCAGTGACTCATCTGATAACAGTTGTTATCGGTGACTCACCTGATAACGTTTGTCATCGGTGACGCAACTGATAACGGTTGTTATCAGTGACTCATCTGATAACAGTTGTTATCGGTGACTCACCTGATAAAGTTTGTCATCAGTTACGCAACTGATAACGGTTGTTATCAGTGACTCGTCTGATAACGTTTGTTATCAGTGACTCATCCGATAACAGTTGTCATCGGTGACTCAACTGATAACAGTTTTCATCGGTGACTCAACTGATAACGGTTGTTATCAGTGAATCATTTGACAACAGTTGTCATCGGTGATGCAACCGATAACGGTTGTTATCAGTGACTCATCTGATAACAGTTGTTATCGGTGACTCACCTGATAAAGTTTGTCATCAGTTACGCAACTGATAACGGTTGTTATCAGTGACTCATCTGTTCACGGTTGTTATCAGTGACTCAACTGATAACAGTTGTCATCGGTGACTCAACTGATAACAGTTGTTATCAGTAACTCAACAGATAACGTTTGTTATCGATATTATCGGTGACTCATCTGATAACAGTATTTATCGCTGACTCAACTGATAACGGTTGTCAACGGTGACTGGACGATAATGGTTGATATTGGTGACTCAGTTGATAACTGTTGTCATCGGTGACTCAACTGATAACGATTGTTATCAGTGACTCATCTGATAACAGTTGTTATCGGTGACTCCCCGGATAACGTTTGTCATCGGTGACGCAACTGATAACGGTTGTTATCAGTGACTCATCTGATAACAGTTGTTATCGGTGACTCCCCTGATAACGTTTGTCATCAGTGACGCAACTGATAACGGTAACTGTAACTGTAACAACTTAATTTATCGGGCAAGGGCGCTGACATCTTATCCTCCTCTTAAATCCTTTTAAAACTTATTAAATTTCATGACATTATATTATTTTGTATAAAAACGGAGAAATAATTACCAGCACCTCTTTAGTAACTAAGAGTGTCCCACCGAGACAGGTGTCGTGACGTCGATTTTTAACCAATACCTTGTGTGATCTACGAATTTTGTTTTGAGTCCGAGTGTAATTTGTATCTGTTAGTAGCATATTTGTAACTGTCCCCCGCTCTGCAAAAAATATTTCCTTAGTGAAGGCCTTAAAAATCCTCTCATTTTGAAGTTTGAGCCCAGCAGTGGGATGGCTATGAGCTGAAATAATGTCAATGTTTTTTGTGCTCACAGAATTATAACAGTGCAAAAAGTAAGAAGGTGGAAATATTAAATATTAATTACTTTTCAGCTAACGGATGACATCTGAAATATTAAATAGTAATTGAAAAAAATGTTGAAGAAACTGATTTGTCCCTAATTGCACTCCCATAATTGCATCCCTAATTTTTTTCAAAAGATAATATAATCTGTAGCCTTCCTCGATAAATGGGCTATCCAACACTGAAAGAATTTTTCAAATCGGACCAGCGGCTCCTGAGATTAGCGCGTTCAAACAAACAAACAAACTCTTCAGCTTTATAATATTAGTATATACTAGCAATCCGCCCTCGCTTCGTTTCGGTTATAGGTTATAGTTGTTTTACCCGCGTAATTCCCGTTCCCGTGGGAATACCGGGATAAAATATAGCCTAGTTTACGCCCTGATATTATAGCTTTCCTTGGTGAAAGAATTTTTGAAATCGGTCCAGCCCTTTTGAAGATTACCCGGAACAAACAGACAGACAAAAATTTTTTAATTGCTATTTTAGGCATAGGTGTCGTGCAAATAACCGTGTGAGCATGAAAAAAGCCTATTATTTTGACATTACAAACAGACACTCCAATTTTATTTATTGGTATAAAGTTCAAATTGACTTTTAAAGGTATAATGAATCGTTTGTATGGGAGTTTAGAAAGGTGTGTTTTAGACATGTTTAGGCAGTTTTTGAAATTTGGCTTTTTGTGTAACTGTGTCTTTTGTTCTTTGCGTAAGAACCATCCTTGTACTTCAAGGAATATTCTAAAAAAAGAATTAGGGCAATCGGTCCGGCCGTTCTGAAGTTATGCGCGTATATACATTTCGCAGATTCCTTTTTATATATATAAGATTATATAAGATTAATAACACTTTCAGATTCCCTAATAATAATCTTTTTCAGCAAGATCACCCATCCCTAGGATGAGGCGCGCGGCATGGTATCTCGCAGAGGCTACCGCCTCCTCGCCCCTGATGGACCGTCCGCCACAGCGCGCAATACTTATTACTTATTTGGCTACAACACTTACATTTTTAATATCGCGATATCTTTTGAATGAAATGTCCGAATTTAATAATTCAAAAAGTTATAGAAAGGTATTGAATTCGTCTTGAATATGAAGTTGAATTTATTATTTAGTCTTGAATTTATTTTGATAAAGATTAATAACCAAGGTACTAAATAAAGAGTTTTTAAGCGATGGCATTTAAATTATTTAGAAAAATTCAAAAACACACAAATTGTGAGATAACTACAATAGTTAAACATATGGTGTAGTAATATTTTTCGTAGATAATTATATTCTCTACAAATTTGTAGAACATTGTTTTGTTCTATAGTCAATAGTTTTCGCAGCACACGCGATGTAAGGTTTTTTTCGGGTCACTTTTTTACATCTTGGGTTACATTATTGGACTTTTAGTACGGATCTCTAATTTTTTTGAAAATAAAATATAGCCTCCCTCAATAAATGGACTATCCAACACTGAAATAATTTTTAAAATCGGACCTGCGGTTTCTGAGATTAGCGCGTTCAAACAAACAAACAAACTCTTTAACATTATAATATTTGTATAGATGTGTAATACTCGCGTAAACATCAAAAATCATTACATATTATATCTCTTAGTTACTTTTACGACACCACGGAAAAGATATGGAATGGTGAATTGTATTCTTATTCCGTCACCACACGGAAAATCTGTTTTTATGATAGTGTGGAATAAAGGACTATTCCTTACATTTCATTTTCATTTCACAATAAAATAACTTCGAGATATGCATTACAAATTCCCCTATTATCCTTCTCATTTAACTTTTTACATTTACAATTTTTCAACGCTCCTTTGCAGCACACCAGATACAACTTTGTGCATCGTAAATAAATAGATGTCCTGTTTAAACAGAGGCGAGTAGTTGAAATATTTTTACACTGTGCTTAAAATTTCAAAAGGTACTGTTAAGACTAGCAGATTTATCCGCGGTGGGACGCTACAAGAGGCGGTAAGCCTGGCGACCTCAGGCACCGAAGAGGTCGTCAGGCGGATCGAGGCGCTGGGGTTGAGGGTGGCCCTGGACAAGACGGAGGCCCTCTTGTTCCATGGGCCCTGTATGGACCCTCCCATCGGCGTCTCGATCACCGTCAATTCGGTTGGGATCAGCATCCAGGCCCATATGAAGTACTTGGGCTTGGTGCTCGACGGGCGATGGTGGTTTCGGGAGCATTTCCGCAGGCTCGTCCCGCGGCTCGTCGGCGTGGCGTCCGCCCTACAATGGCTGATGCCGAATGTGGGCGGACCGAGCGCGGCATGTCGACAGCTATACGCGGGGGTCATCCGGTCGATGGCCCTCTACGGCGCACCGGTGTGGGCGGGATCCATGACCGCCCGACTTAGGGGCCTTCTGTGGCGTCCACAGAAGGTCATGGTGGTCAGGATCATCCGCGGATACTCCTTCCGGCTCTCCTTCCGACTCGTACAGGTCTTGACGGGGCATGGATGCTTCGGCAAGTACCTGTACAGGGTCGCTAGGTGGGAGAGAACTCCGTCCTACCACCACTGCGATTGCGACGAGGACACGGCGCAACATACGCTCGAGGTCTGTGCCGCTTGGGCAGAACCGCGTCGTGAACTCGTCGCAATCATCGATGCCGACCTGACGCTGCCGACCATCGCTAGGGAGATGCTCGGCAGCATTAGGAATTGGGACGCGGTCGCAGCCTTCTGCGAGGCAGAAGGAGGCGGCGGGTCGCGAGCGCGAGGAGCACAGCCTCGATGATGCGACCCGCCGCAGGCGACTGGGGCGGCGCAGGCGGGATTACCTGCGTGCCATGCCGCCCTAGCCGCGGCCACGGGTGACGTGACCGGAGATTAGTCCGTCACCCGCCGAGAGGCCGACCGCGTGAGGAAAGACCGACGTCCTCCCCGAGGGCGGGACGTCGGTCGATGGGAGGGTGCCCCGGGTAGGGGGCATTCCGTCGGGCCGACTACTGATGACAAGTAACCCTGCTCCAGTGGTTGGCCCAACGACGAAGGCGACTTGGTGTTCGGGTGGGTTGCGGGTGTTGCGTGCTTAAGCCCCTCTGTCGCCCCGGACGGAGTGGTGCGGAGGCGCGCCGACGGCAGCGCACCCCAAAAAAAAAAAAAAAGACTAGCAGATTTATGAAAAATAACGTGTAAAATAATGTTGCCTTTAAATAAAAACTATGTAATATATTTTTTGTGTGGTGACGGAGTAAAAATTAAATTCATCACTCTTGCCCGAGGATGTTGTAAAAGACGATTATGGGCTATAATATGGGATATAAACTATCAGTAGTGACTGTAATTTTGCATGTTATATAACTATGACAGGACATGTAGAACAATAAAAAAATTTGTAACATCCTTTCGTACCATGTTTCAGAGCAAAATAAATTATTATTATTATTATTATAATATGCACATTACATCTATACAAGAGAAGGAAAACTAACTACTAAAAACTAATGAAACAAAACTCTATGTCAATACGTCTGACCACCGTGGCATAGTAGATAAATTACCCCCAAATGATGGAGGAGGTCCCAGCCCAAAGGTGGAACGCGTATGAGCTGAAATAAGAATGAAAATATATACTATAACTAACAGAGTCAGCCACGCGTTGCTATGGCTAATGTTTTTGTTATATTTATTAAACTATTTAAGTGGAACTGTAGGAGAACATCTATCATGGAGGTCGTCATATTTTTTTACAAATGGCATCTATGTAAAAAAGCAAGTTAAAATCGTATATGACACGTTTGTAGGTTTGACATAGCAGCGCCATCTATTAATTAATTACCCAATCCAGTGCACAGATATCCCCATCTGTTAAAATCGTTTGGAGTTAACAGATAATTGTGAATGTCAAATAATAGACAAATAATATGCAATAAAATAATATTGCGACTATAAATTAAGATGTAAACTATCCTATCTTTCAAGTTGGATCAAACTACACACGGTGTGTAAATTTGATTAAAATCGGTTAAGTAGTTTAGGAGTCCAACGCGGATATACAACGTGACACGTAATTTATATATACAGGGTGTATGAGGTTATGGGGTAACTGGTTAAAAGAGAGCTAGGCAATAGTGGTAGGAACCCATGAAAAAAATTTGAACGAAAAATATCAATTTGTTAAGGAATTAGAGACATGTAAAGTTTTCAATTTTGTCATCGTTTTTTCGTGTAAAACTGATTGAAATGTATAAAGTCAATGATACTTAATACGCAACATACTCATACTTTGTTAAATGTTCATTAGAAATTTAATAAATCCATGATTACATTCACATAAGCAAGACAAACTTCGCTTTAAAACAGCTGATCGGCCTATGGCCGTTGACCGCTCGCGCGATCGTAGGTACAACCTACGATGTCATTGAAACGTTTGCGCAATTCTAGATATGAATGAATGAAATTATACTGGCTGCTAGTTTTAGTAGCTTTAAAGCTTTACATGCCTACATGTATTTTGTCTGTACATGCCTACATAATACGTAACATTTAAGGCGTAGACTCTTAGACACATTTTTTTGAAATCACTATAACTTTTATGTTATATTGTTTTTTGTGTAATGTAAATTCTAATTACGATTTATGACCGTTAAACTACAACATACTCGAACAGTTGCCCCATAACCTGATACACTCTGTATTAAGATTAAATAAATATTCGTCTAAAGATATTATACAACGGTCCAAGTAATGCTTGGGTAGAAAAAATGTTGATAAAAAGTAATTATCCTGATGTCTGAGTGCAGTTTCCGTTCATTAATTGTTTATCTATACAAATAAATAAAATTGAAGTATATGTTTGTAATGTCAAAATAACACTTTTTTTTTCATGCTGACACGATTATTTATGCGATACCAATGTCTTTTCCGTGTAAGAATAGAATTTACCACTGCCTCTCTTGCCATAAGACGACCAGCATGGTATGTAGCAGGTCAAATTCATTCCCATTGTGGAGGAGACCCGAGCCCAACAGTGGGACGTATGTGGACTGCGATGATGATGATGAATGCCTAAAAACACCTCTTTTTGTCTATCTCTGTTTGTTCTGGGTAATTTATAAACTATTGCAAAGGTCAATATGCGGGAGTATCACTTACCATCAGGTGTACTGCCTGCTCGTTTGCCACCAACGGCATTAAAAAAAATAAAAGCTGAGATGATGATGAATTTGATTCATTGTTGATTACAAGCGGTGGAATTGAGGAGTTCCACAAATGGCGCAGTGGTGTAAGTGTTGACATCAAGTGTCTTGTGTTCTGTTATGGGAATCCAATTCAGTGCCATCTAAAAATAGTTGTTCTGAGTTTTCATGTAGTTTGGCCTGAATTAATTATACTTTTATTAATTAGAAGTTTTTATTTAACTTGCCCTGTTATTATGGGACAAATCTTGCGAGTTAAATTAGAACCACTTCCTGTCGTTAGATTAGGTTGAAATTTAGTTTACTTACGTAATTTTAATGATAATGCAATAATATGGTACAATGAAGCTGGTCTTAAGATAGCGTCGGTAGGTGGCTATAGGAACTCCTAAACTAAACGAGATAAAACAGTCGAGTTTGGACTCCTTTGAATAGTTTTGTCAAGCAGCATTGAAAAAAAAGAAAAAGCTTTTTAAATATATTTGAGTAATATTTTTATTTGTGGAGTACAAAGATTGTGTACGATAGGGCAGTTATTTTTGAGTTAGCTTTTGTATTTAATGCCCTAGCCGATGCCGCGGGTGACTGGGCCGGGGAGTTAGTCCGTCACCCGCCGAGAGGCCGACCACGCGAGGAAAGACCGACGTCCTCCCCGAGGGGGATAGCTTTTAAATCACGTTGTCGTGTCGTGTGGTGTAATTAGACTGCGTGTAAGTTGATCTAAGATCAATATGTACTTATTTCATGTATGTACGTGAGGGTTAACTAATAGTAATGAATATTTTAATATATTTAGGTTATATACGAGAGGTCGTATATTCTGTGTGGTGACGGAGTAAGAATACTATTCACTACTCCCTATCTTGCCTATGAATGATGTAAAAGACAATTAAAGGATATAACACGCATTTAATGTCTATGCAAGGAAAACACTCTGAATAAAACAACGGGTTAGTACCCGTTTAACCTCCGTGGAATAGTAGGTCAATTTCCCCCCTATAATGGCTGAGGCTCCCGTATATGGGCTGAAATGGACCTAAAAGAAGGATATTGAGTACTCGTCAATATTTTTTTAATCATCATCATCGTTCATCATTTCAGCCTATCGCCGTTCACTACTGGACGTAGGCCTCCCTCGTGTTGCGCCACAATGTGCGGTCCTGTGCCGCCTGCATCTAACGACGCCCAGCAACTTTCACCAGGTCATCGGTCCACCTGGTGGGAGGGTGTCCTACACTGCGTCGTCCGATACGTGGTCGCCACTCGAGAACCTTTCTTCCCCAGCGGTTGTCGGTTCGTCGAGCGATGTGGCCTGCCCATTGCCACTTCAGCGTGCTAATTCTTCGTGCTATGTCGGTTATACCCGATATTTTGCGCATTTCCGTATTCCGGATTCTATCTTGCAGAGAAATTCTGAGCATAGCCCGTTCCATAGCACGCTGAGCGACTTTGAGCCTTGTTGTGAGGCCTACATCTAGGGAGCACGTTTCCGTGCCGTAAGTCATCACTGGTAACACACACTGATCGTAGACCTGTGTTTTCAGACACTGAAGTATGTTGGACGAGAAGTAAAGTTAAGTTTCCCGAACGCTGTCCAACCGAGTTGGATTCGTTGGATTTTTCAAATATTTTTATAAAACTGTGTTAATTGCTATATTAACAAAGAACCGGATAAGGGCGAGTCGAAGTCGCGCACAAAGGGTTCCGTACCATCTATAAAAAATAGGCAAAAATGGTGTTTTTTGTATAGGAGCCCCCCTTAAATATTTATTTTATTTTGTTTTTAGTATTTGTTGTTATAGTGGCAATAGAAATACATAATTTGCAAAACTATCAACTGTCTAGCTATCGCGGTTCTTGAGATACAGCCTGGTGACAGACAGATGGACGGACAGAGAGTGAAGTCTTAGTAATAGAGTCTTGTTTCTACCCTTTCAGTATGGAACCCTAAAAATGTTTATTTAATATTAGTTCCATTCATTATCCCCTCATATACGTCCCATTACTGACTTCGAGCCTCTTCCGCATTAAAAGGAAAATTGACCTTACTATATCATGCTGATTAGACAGGTTGGTATAGGGTTTATTTTGAGTTTACCTGCTCTTAGATAGTTGTTATATGCATAAGATAATATTATAGTTGAATTATTTTTTTTATTGTAAACGGTGGTAAATCGAGTAACTTGATGGTAAGTGTTGCTGCCGCTCATGGACCTTTGCTAGGCCACTGCCTACCTTGAAGAAAGTGAAGGGAGTGTGAATGCGTGCAATGAGGTTTAATGATAATAAAATCAACCACATGCAAACACCCTCAGAAAGTTGGGCATTAATCAATAAATTAGTTTATTTATATATATAACTAGCAATCCGCCCTCGCTTCGCTTCGACTTCAGTCGCCTTACTCGCGTAGTTCCCGTTCCGTGAGAATACCGGGATAAAAAATAGCCTATGTTACTCCCTGGTATTATAGCTTTCCATTGGTGAAAGAATTTTTGAAATCGGTTCTGTGGTTTAAGCGTGCAAGCGTAACAAACATACAAACTTACTTTCGTATTTATAATATTAGTAAGGATGTTACTCCCTGATATTATAGCTTTCCATCCGTGAAAGAATTTTTGAAATCGGTTCAGTAGTTTAAGCGTGAAAGCGTAACAAATAAACAAACTTACTTTCGCATTTATTATATTAGTAAGGTTTTAATTTAAACGTTTTGTAATATCCGTTATATATTTTAATAACGTTTTTATCCTGTTTAAATATGAGTAAACTGTTTGCTGCCGTCACAGAATCTCGGACGTCACCCCGACCCCTTGCATAATGTACAACGGGTGAAGCTGTTGAATAATTACCGACTTTGACTGAAATTGGCAGTTAATGCTGTCATTAAATGAATTTCCTTCATTAACTTAAGAGCCAGCTCATTAAGTTGTTTCGGCAATCAAGGGGATGTTACTTCGAGGTTCTGCAATCGATCTATGCTTCAAGCTTGCACAGATGATTTAGTAACTTAAAAGTAATGGTATACCTTGGCTTTCCGTGTGGTGACAGAGAAAGAATACAATTCACTCCTCCCTATTGTGCCCGTGAAAGTCGTAAAAGACGACTAAAGGATATAATATGCATATAACATCTATGCAAGAGAGGGACAGCTCGAAATAAAACCCTATACCAAAATGTCTGACCAGCATGGTATAGTAAGGTTAATTGACTCCCTAATGTGGAGGAGGCTCAAGCCTAACAGTGGGACATAATCAAATCTCTAAATAATTTCAATTCATTTTATGCTTTAGTTAAAGTTTGCAGTGTCTTGCATAGAAAAATTAATAAGATAGAACGGCCTTGTGGGCGGAGCAGGCGTGCCGCAATTGTGAGCAATTACTCAAACGTTGACCAAATTCGTTTTACCAGCTAATATAGTGACGAAGATGAAGCTCTGACAAAAAAGAGAAATATGTCGTCTTGCGCTGTTATAACGTGTCGAAAAAGAAGTCAATTGTGTAATGTAATCTTAAGAAAAAAATTGTTTTCCTCGGTAAGTCAGATAGTTATTCGTTCAGTGATATTTGTTAATTTTGCAATGGTATATGTCGTTTATAGACAATAACGATAAAATCGCAAACAGAGAAAACATTATACATCGTCTGCTATACATTGATTTTATTTTTAATATTTGAGCAAGCGTGCAATGTACTGCGTTCAATGCGATATCGCTAGCACCGTTTTTTTTATTTTTTTTTTGTGTGTGACTTAGTTGTTAGCCTCAGATGGCTGTGACAACTTTACCCGGACTGGTGGGTGAGCGCTGAGGGCTTTCAACCCGAGCGCTAGCACCGAATTAGCGTCAGTTTTTATATAAATTGTTTATGTATGAATTGCAGCGCCCAAATTTATGTGTGTGTTATGTTAGTATGCGAAATTGTTGTAAGCATAGAACTTGCGTATGTATTAACATAAAACGAAATGAAAAATGCGGTGACACTGGTTTTAGTACAAAATACGAGCGATCGCCCTTCCGAAGTATTAATATTTCGATGGTGTCTTATGTTTCTAGTATGATACGATTCTTATATTCTTTTAAGTTAATTAAAACAACTGACAGGTCTTTAGCTAATGGAGAGGATACCTACGGTAGGTTATGGGGTGCCGCGTACCGCCCCTCTGTTGCCCCGGAGGGAGCCGGGCGGCAGGTGTGCTAACCACAGAACCCAAAAAAAGGTCTTTTAAAATAAATATGACAAAATTAAAATTAATAAAATAAATCTTGAGTGAAACATTGAAACTTTAAAAACAATTAAACAAGTTTCAAGTATGTGTGATAAGATTGTGGTTCAGGAGTTCCTTACAGAAATTGGTTGTACGTACACTGAATACCAATAAAAGCGGCGCAATATTTTTGACCAAGGAATTAATCCCTGTATTGAGTTCTTCACTTTACAAAAATATAATTAAGAGACACAAATTACACATGTAAATGCAACCCGCGATACTTTGCTCGGTAGATCGGTTTCATTACCACTGCAACTTATTTTAAACCTAGTAGCGAGAGATTTTTTTATACTTTGGATGCACGCCGTTATGACGATAGGGCGGCACGAGGATTACCCGTCATATTCCTTTCCCTTCGCCATTGGGTCGATCACTGCTACCGAGTGTTTGATATCTGTGGCCAGCCAATGGGTTAACTTTCGGGTACCATCCCTTCCCGATGAGGCTATTCTTTTCCAGGTCCAGTCACCCACAATGGTGGCGGATAAAGAATATGTTTCATTACAGCTTAATGTGTAAAAAATGTCTGAAGGTATAATAGAATAGACAGCAGCACTGTCCCTTTTTTATGTTTTTTTTGGGTGGACTTTGGTTAGCACACACGCCGTTCATTCCCTCCGGGTGATGAAAGGGCAGTGTGCGGCCCCATAACTCACCGTAATTCGTCCCCTTCGCCAAGTAGCACTCTCCTGAGAAAATTCACTGTAAGTTCAAGTTTGATTGAAAACCTGCCTACCAAGCGTGACGTTTAAAATAATAATGTTCTTCTGGAGAGACCTATTTCTAATATTGAAGGTTGATCGATTGATGAACGATTTATTCAATTTTATTCAAGTTAAATACTCTGTTCACATGTTTATTGCAGCTTTTTTGCTCTGTATGGTTACGAACATTACTAACGCTTGTTGCTGGTGGGTGTCGTAAAAACTACTGAAAGCTTTACATGAACCTGGACTAACTCCGTCTGGTCCCATGTACTCGAAAATTACGCTTTCAAGGAGGATTAACATCAGTCATAAAACTATTACCAAAACTTTTGCAATACGATGGGACAAGTAGGTATATTGAACGGCTGAACCAATTTTAATGAATTTGTATTACGTGTGTTTAAGGGGTTGATAAATGGTTTAAATTGACATTTGGACCGATTTGTGCTGCGGCAGACTTTAAAAATATATAATTATCGCTTATTTTACATTCATTTATGTGTAATTTACTCTGACTCAGAACAACAATTTGTCGATCATACAAAGTCAAAGGAATTGAATCCACGCCTTAGGTAGGTCTGTACTTACTACACCATCTATGCAATCAAAATGTATTGTAATATTTTGTATTAATAATTATACCACGAACTAAAGTGTACCATATTGTGGGCCTCAAGTGTAATGTTGAAGTAATTAATTAAACTTGTATAAGTCGAGTCTGTTTGTTTGGCGAGCCACCAACTCCTAAGTCAACTTGATCGTATGCTGCCCTAATTACTTGATGGTTAGCACCCCCTCGTACACAGGGGTTGTCTTTGGAGCGAGCTGTGTCGCCTTTGTGCATTGTGATAACATACAGGCCTTTGTTGTCATAAGTAATACTTGTCTATGGTCATCGGCGTAGTAAATTTAGAGAAAAAATATTTTTTTTTTTTGGATTAATCCTAGCAGTTTCCGTGTGATGTTATATGCATATTATACCCCTTATTCGTCCTTTACGACATCTCCGTCACCACACGGAAAAATATATTACCAAGCAAACGTTACATCCAGACTCAAAACAATTAATTTGCGAATCGCACAAAGTAATTATCCTTCGGAGGAATCGAACCCTCTTATCACGCTAGGTCGCCTCTTAGATATTACGCCATTTATACAGTCTCAATCATCAACTTCATACTTTTTTAAATCAAGTTTTTTACTGAAAATATTTCCGTATAAATTTTTGTTAAAAGCCGGCAAATTATGAAAAGCTAATTTGCCAATTTTCCGAGTAGTAATAGGGAGTGTATTCTTAATACAATTCATCACCCCCGTGTGTGCCTATTATCATCATTCTGCTTATCACCGTCCACCGTTGGACGTAGAACTTCATATTTTGCCACAAATTGCGATCCTGATCCGCATATATCCAAAGACGCTCGGCACATTTCACTAGGTCGCTGATCCACCTGGTCGCAGACATTCTACATTGATTGGACCGGGGATTTAGTCCGTTACCGGCAGAGAGGCTGACCGCGTGACGGCGATCGACATCCCTGAGGGGGAACGTCGAGAGGAGAAGGTACCCCGCGACCGGGATATTCCGTCGGGCCGACCAGTGAAGACAAGTTAACCTGTCCCGGTGGTCAGCGCAACAACGAAGGCGACGTGTCATGGGCGAGTCATGGGGCCGCGCGCCGCTCCTCTGTCGCCCCGGATTACATTGCATCGTCCATAGATGGTCCCACTAGACAGTTCTGGAGACACTTTCTTCATCCGTGGTTATTGGTTCGTCGAGCAATCTGGAATGTGCATTGCCACCCATCAAGCCAGCGTATTATAGTAGATGTATTTTTCTCGCATTATAAAGGTCGTAGCAGGACGATTTGACTGTCCCATTATGAGACATGCGATTTGCCTACATGTCAATTATAATTAATTCTGGACATATCCAAAATAATCAATTCTATTTATTTTTAATTTATATTTAACTTAAAACATTGACATTCAAAATTACACCTAACAAAATTGACATTCATATTAATATTTAATTTCATATAATTTTAATTTGATTCTAATAACTCTTATTGATATTGAAATTGACATGTGGTTTAGGTTTAATTTTTTGATTTATTTATTTTTAACTTAGTTTTAATTAGTACTAGACATAGTTAAGCTTTTTATATGAACATGGTCTGAAATAAATTATAAATATAAAAATATAAAATATAATAAAGAAGACTGGAGTACAGCAGCCGTATGTGAGTTGACTTCATGATACTGTTTTGTCTATTAAGAATATGAAGATAAAGAATGAGATATGACCTGAACGAAGCCAAAATACTTTGAATCATCATCATTATTCATATTTCCCACTATCGGGCTTTAGCCTCCTCCAGAATATGAAGGCAATTAACATACATTGATAAGGGCTTTTATTTAGAGTTTTTCTTCTCTTGCATAGATGTCATATGCTATTCCCTTAGTTATGTTTTACAATACGCACGGGCAAGGAAGGGGTGGTGGATTGTATCCTTACTCCGTCACCATACAGAAGATATGGAAATGCGGAAGAAAAATAGGTTATGGTAATGGGCCTCAACGAAGTTGAAATATAGATTTCCTTCTGATGTTTACGAGAGTATTACATATCTATACCAATAAATAAAATTGGAGTGTCTGTTTGTAATGTCAAAATAATAGGCTTTTTTCATGCTCACACGGTTATTTGCACTATACATATGCCTAAAATACACTTTATATTTTTTTGTCTGTCTGGTTGTTCCGGGTAATCTTCAAAACGGCTGGACCGATTTAAAAAATTATTTCACCAATGGAAAGCTATAATATCAGGGCGTAACCTAGGCTTTATTTTATCTCGGTATTCCCACGGGAACGGGAACTACGCAGGAAAGACGACTGAAACGCGGGTTGCTAGTTGTAAATAAAACTATGGATTTTATCGCATTTGTATTTGATTTTTGATTGTCCGACGTTTCGAACACTTTACAGCGTTCATGGTCACGGGCTGACTCAGTTAGTGCGATAAAATCCTTAAAGTAGTTTTATTTACGAAGCCGAAATACTTTGAATATATCGGAGTGAAATATTCCGTGTGGTGACGGAGTAAGAATACAATTCACCACTCTCTATCTTACCCGTGGATATCGTAAAAGACGACTAAGGGATATAATATGCGTATAACGTCTATGCAAGAGAAAGAAAACTTGAAATGAAACCCTATATCAACCCGTCTGACCAACGTGGTACAGTAGGTCGAAATTGCTCCTATTACGAAGGAGGCTCAAATTTAACAGTGGGACTTATATAATGCGAAATGATGATGAAGATAATGATATCGGAATAATTCATGTTTGCTTGTTCTTGTCAATTGTCTATTATAGTAAATTCTATAATAAACATTAATTACAATAATCATTTGTTAATTAGTCTAACTACAATTGATTATAATTAAGATGGCGTATATTATCCTTCGGGATACATAATGTCAACTAATAATCATGAATTAAAATATAGTGTTATACGTTGAGTTGTAGTAATTTCTTAACATTTTATAAAACAAATAGCAGCGCCCTGTGATTTTACCCGCAAAGTTCCCCTTCCCGTGGAAATATCAAGATAATTATAGCCTATGTGTTATTCTGATATGTAAGCTATATTATTGTGAAGTTTCATCAAAATCCATTCAGTAGTTTTTGCGTGAAAGAGCAACAAATATTTTCACACTCACAAACTTCCGCGTTTATAATATTAGTAGGAAGACGCTCGCCGCCGTCGGTACGCTTAAATTTTTAAAACTATGTAAGACATTTTAATGCGCTTTTTATCAGTAGACAAAGTGATTTAAGATAAAGGTTTATACGTATAATTCCCCTTTTTTCTTTTTAGGTGGGTTGCGGTCGGCGCGCTCCTCGCACCACTCCGTCCGGGGCGACAAAGAGGCGTAAGCACGCACACCCGCAACCCACTCGAACACCACGTCGCCTTCGTCGTTGGACCGACCACCGGAGCAGGGTTACTTGTCATCAGTGGTCGGCGCAACGTCCCCCCTCGGGGAGGACGTCGGTCTTTCCTCACGCGGTCAGCCTCTCGGCGGGTGACGGACTAATTCCCCGGTCACGTCACCCACGGCCTCGGCTAGGGCGGCATCAGGCGCAGGTAGTCGTGCCTACGCCGACGGTCCCAATATCTTTCAGCAAATCGACGAAAATTTGTTATTGCACTTCAATGAGTGAGAGAACCGAAAGTCCAACTTTCTGAGGGTTTTTGTGTGTGCTGGTTTTTGTGTGTTCTGGATTTTGGTGACGCATTTAGTATCACCGAATTTCATTGCATGCATTCACAGTCTCTTCATTTTCTTTATAGTAGGTAGCGACTTAGCAAAGGTCCATGTGTAGCAGTATAACTTACCATCAGGTGTCAGGTTTGCTTGTTTGCCACCAACAGTAATCATCGTCATTGCAGCCCACATACGTCCCACTGTTGGGCTTGGGCTTCCTCCACAATGGGAGGGAATTTGACTTGCTATATGCATGCTGGTCAAACATGTTGGTATAGGGTTTCATTTCGAGTTTTCCTTCTCTTGCACAGATGTTATATGCATATTATATCCCATAGTCGGCTTTTACGACATCCACGGGCAAGATAGGGAATGGTGAATTGTATTCTTACTCCGTCACCATACGGATACCAACAGTAGTAAAAAGAAATGTTTTCTATTCTATTCCATCAGCATATAGACGTCCACTGCTGGACATAGGCCTCCCCACGAGAATACTATCGGAACAGTCCTGCGCCATTTGCATACAACGGTTCCCTGCAACTTAAGATGTCGTCAGTCCACCTAGGGAGTCGTCCTACGCTGCGCAATCAGATTCGTGGTAGCCACTCGAGGACCTTTCTTTCCCAACGGTTGTCGGTTCGACCTGCCCATTGCCATTTCAACGTGCTAATTCTGCGGGCTATGTTGGTTACACCCGATTTACGAATTTCCGTATACTGAATTTGATCACGTAGAGAAATACCGAGCGACTTTGAGCTTTTTTATGAGACCGATATTTAGAAGCCACGTTTCAGTACCGTATGTCATTGTTGGTTACGCATATTAGTTATAAACCTTTGTTTTCAGACACAGGAAAATATTGGACGAGAAGATCCTCTTAAGTTTCCCGAACGCTGCCCAACCGAGTAGGATTCGTCGGTTGACCTCTTTCTCGAAATTGAATCTACCTAATATATGCATAATATAGGTATATTATAGTAAAGAAAAAAATACCGAGAATATCAAAGATTCTTAACGTGGCGTCGTGAAAACATATTTTTATGCGCTTACATCTCAAACACTCGCTAAACTTTATGAAATATATCAAAATAATGTACCGCAGAAATACAAAAAAGATTTACAAAAATGTGCAGAATAATATAGGTATGTCTATATCCTAATGTTGACGTGAACTATGGCTGCCTGCGTATGTGTGTGTCGGACGCATAAAGATACGCGCATCGCGACTCGTGTCTTCGACAAACTTCACCTTTCACTCGCTCGCTAGACTCGACCGTAATCATACGTCATACATAAAATTGTAAACTATATCCAAAATAATAGAAAATAGTTAAAAAAAACTACAAAAATACGCTTTACACTCCGGGTCTCAGGAAAACAAAAATCGCTAATCCTGATTATCCTAGTAAGGATAACGGGTCAAACTGTTTAAAATATTGAATTGTCATCGGTCCTTAATGAGTATGCCAAATTTTTTAGTTAATCCGACGTTTTGAAGGGGCTCAAATCATGTTCAAAGATTCCGTTACATAATAACATACATACGTCTGAAGCTAATAAAAGCGTATTAATAAACGGCATCGAACCCGAGGAGTCATTTCTTTTGAATCCACTTACGATAACTCCCCCGAACAAGGCCCATCTCACCGGATTGCCAGCTAAATCAATCCTTTGGGTCGAAGCAACCAAGAAGCTGCGGTGTTGGAGTTGGCACGATAAGTGGACATGCACCAACAAGGATTCACTTACGATAACTGCCCCGAACACCTAACGATTATCCACAGTGATCATCTCAGTTTATACATGTCCCACTGCTGGGCTCGAGCTTCTTCAACAATAGGAGGGAAATTGACTTATCACGCTGGTAAATCGTGTTCTTATAGGGTTTAATTTCGAGTTTTGCCGCTCTTGCATAGATGTTATATGAATATTTAATCACCTAGTTGTCTTATACGACACTCACAGGGAGCAGAGGGGTTGGTAAATTGTATTCTTACTCCATCACCATACGGAAAGCATCATACTTCACAGGTAATACCCAAGTACCTTCACCATTTTGTCAATGTTCGACCTCAAACTCCGATTTTGAACAAACAGCTTACCACATCATTTGGAAGTACATTCTCTGGCGTAACGAGCGGGACCTCATGTTAAACAGTCTGTAAGTCACGCCTGGGGTTGGATACTATACGGATCTTGTAGCAACTCGAAATAATTTCCGTGCGTTCAGGCGTTTTTACTATATCTACTATTGCAATCAATCCTAAAGCTCACATATAGTTTCCTTAAGCATTGTTAATTCCGTGGTGCTTTACTGCTGCGCTTCACGTAGGTGTACATCCCTTTATTTACTGGCTGTTTAGCCTAGTTTGCTTCATGTCTCCCACTTTGCATAAGAGAGAAGTGGAAACTTGCCAACTCCTCCTGTTTTTCTTTTCTAATTAAATTTGTTGCGGATTCTAAAACAATTGAAAGCGTTTTCTAGGGCTTCCTGAGCGTCAAAGCTCGGTGTCTTATACGGAGACCATTGTGGATCCTGGCTTACAGGAGTTGCAGTGGTAGGAATATGTGGTGGGCTAAGTCCCAAAAAAAGGTATTATTCAATTTTATATTACTTTACCAAAATTTGTATTATATTTAATAAAAACAGGCGTTATGTTGCATAAGCAAAAAGAAAAAAATAAGTGTCTCCCCCATCAAAAGGAAGCCTCGAGGCGATGGAGCGTTTACCAAAATTGCCTAAACGAAATCAAATTCACATTTACTTTGAAGTAAATCAAAACAAGAAGTGCCTTTTGACGCATATAAAGGATAAACATGACTCTTGTTTGTTCGTTGAGATGAACTTATATATATTGAATAATAATGTGACAAAGTTATACTTAATAAGTGTTGAGTGAATCATATTCAACTACCTAACTTGCCTGTGAGTGTCATAAAAGACGACTAATGGATATTCTGCTGGGGTCGAGTCTCCTTCATAATGGAAGGGAGATTGAGCTACAATAACACGCTGGTCAGATGGGTTGGTACAGGATTTTATTTAAAGCTTTCCTTCTCTTGCATAAATGTTATAATAATAAATAAAATAAGGTAATAAGGTATTGAAGGCAGACGACAGTTTTTCAATCAATAGTTTTTAGTTTCACCAGTCCATCAAACCTCCAACCCCATAAACATTTATTAGATACCATCATCACACAATAGTTTTAAACCTACCGTTGGCAGTCCATGAGTGTTATGTGCAGACGTGGAGTGTCATCGGTAGACGTCCCATCCCATTTTTAGATTAAATTTCTGCAAAGGCCTCTGCGTGTTGGATCCATATCCCCATGTAAGCCTTACAAAGGACCGGGTATCTTCCCTTGGAAGATAGCCGTGAATAGGAGATACATAAATAATAAAATAAAATAAAAATTAAAAGCCATTTATTCCATAATCAAAACATTAATTTACATAGTTTAACCTAAATCTACTTATAACTAAAGACGAATATTATATTTTGTTTTTATTTTTCTTCTTATTTCTTTTTTATTTATTTAATAGCAGAGGTTAGGACCCCTCACGGGTAAAGGCCTCCTTCAGTTCTAGCCATTTGTCTCTGTTTTTAGCTGATTTTAACCAATTGTGATTTATAACTTTAATATCAATCAATATAATTTTAATATCATAAATCTTATATGCATATTTAATTGCTTTTATTTTGGATGGGTACGGTCAGCATACTCGCCGCTCGGCTCTGTCCAGGGCGACAGAGGGGCGGCGCACGGCCCCGTAATTCACCCTACAGCACGTCGCCTTCGTCGTTGGGCCGACTATCGGTGCAGAGTTCCTTGACTTTAGTGGTCGGCTCGACGGAATACCCCTTGGTATATCCTCTATCCTCTCCCATCTACGTCCCCTTTCCGGGACGACGATCTCCGTCGCGAGGCTAGCCTCTCTGCGGGTGCCGGACTAAATCCCCGATATTTAATTCCTTAATCGTCTTTTAAGGCACCCAGTGGCAAGAGGGCGGTGAATTGTATTCTTACTCCATCATCAAATGGAAAAGCGATAAAACAATTATAAATTCACACACCAACAATTCACCACTCCTTAACTTGCCCGTGGATGTCGTAAAAGACGACTAAGGGATATAACATGCAAAAAACATCTATGCAAGAGGACGGAAACGGAATCAAAACCCTATACCAACCCGTCTGACCAGCATGGTATAGTAAGGTCAATTGCATGCTATGGAGGAGGCTCGAGCCCAACAGTGGGACGTATTTGAGCTGTGATGACGTGTATATTAGAGTAATCCATTGTTATATCCTTCCCATTAAAATTCACTAAACATTATTAGTAAGTCAACTGATCTCGGCATTTGTTGACTATGTTGAGTATAATGTCATATTTATGACGTGATGACGTGTTATGACGTGTTCAACAAGTTATGACGTCACTGACAGCCGTCTATCATTTGAGAATGATATATTAGTAACACAGTACACAATAGCGAACTATGATTAACAATGGAGTCTTGGGTTTAAATCTGGTGTCTGTTACTTGTGGTTGGCATTAATTTTTTATTTTTTATTGCAAACAGTGGCAAACGAGCAAGTAGTACATCTGATGGTAAGTGTTGCTGCCTGTGGAGACTGGAGCGACGTAGGCGGGATTACCTGCGTGCAATGCTGCCCTAGCCGATGCCGCGAGTGACGTGACCGGGGATTAATCCGTCACCCGCCGAGAGGCCGACCGCGTGAGGAAAGACTGACGTCCTCCCCGAGGGGGGGACGTCGGTCGATGGGAGTACCTTTCCCGGGTAGGGGGTATTCCGTCGGGCCGACCACTGATGACAAATAACCCTGCTCCAGTGGTCGGCCCAACGACGAAGGCGACGTGGTGTTCGGGTGGCGTGCGGGTGTTGCGTGCTTAAGCTCCTCTGTCGCCCCGGACGGAGTGGTGCGGAAGCGAGCCGACCGCAGCCCACCCCAAAAAATAAAAATAAAATAAGTGTTGCTGCCTCTCATGGACCTTTGCTAGGTCGCTGCCAACCGTGAGTCAAGTGTAGGGTGTGTGAATGCGTGCAATAAGGTTAGGTGATACTAACGGCATCACTAAAACCCACCACACGCAAACATCCTCAGAAAGTTAGGTCCGCCGCACATGCCCGCACTCGCTTTGGCCGTCACGAGCCGTGTGCGAGTGGCAGTATTTAAAACCTATGGCGCAGTACCAAGCTCCGGCTCTCTCGCCCACCGAACGAGACGCAGTAACAAATTGCTACTACTGACGTCGATTTTCTGCGCAGTGTGGTACTACCCCAGACGGATTAGCCCGCGGCTGTAGATAGACAACTGTCAACAGTCTGGTGATTGTGCGAAAACGAAATTATGCTTCTTATTTATATGCTTTTAATCACGTTTCTATTCATATTTTTATCTCTTTAGAATTTTAAAACGTTCATGATCATGTATGAGGGTTCGAAACGTCAGTAAAAGTAAAAATCAATCAGTCAAATAACGCGTTGAATCTGAAAAAAAAAATGTTTTCTTTCAAATATTTTTTATGACTCCATTCTTTCTTTCTTTCTTTATATTATATAAAGAAAGAAAGAAAGAAATTTTATTTTGTAAACCTCTCACAATATAGACACCAACGAAAGAAATAAGAACTAATAACTAAAAACAAGGGGTGAATATGTGAGGCCAAAATATGGTGCCCATCTCAGCTTATAATACAGTAAACATGATACTGCACCGCTGATATTCTGATGGGCCCGTACAAGCAAGTCGCGGAAGCAACAATATATGCAAAACAAATATATGTAAAAAAAGTTAAACGGTAATATTTGAAACAGTAACATTAAATTAAGAATAAAATAAATTAATACTATACTATATCATATTCTAGTTTGTAAAAAATATCATAATTATCACATAGAATAGCTTAAGTAAAAGAAATATAAATCTATACCAATAAATAAAATTGGAGTGTCTGTTTGTAATGTCAAAATAATATGCTTTTTTCATGCTCACACGGTTATTTGAAAAGAAGAAAGAAAGAAAAACATTTGCACGACACCTATGCCTAAAATAGCAATTAAAAAATTTTTGTCTGTCTGTCTGTCTGTCTGTTTGTTCCGGGTAATCTTCAAAACGGCTGGACCGATTTCAAATATTCTTTCACCAATGGAAAGCTATAATATCAGGGCGTAAACTAGACTATATTTTATCCCGGTATTCCCACGGGAACGGCAACTACGCGGGTAAAATGACTATAACCTATAACCGAAGGGAAGCGAAGGCGGGTTGCTAGTCTATATATAAAAGAAAGTCGTGTTAGTTACACTATTTATAACTCAAAAACGGCTGTACAGATTTGGCTGAAACTTGGTGGGGATGTAGCTTAGAATCAGGAGACGGATATAGGATACTTTTTATCCCGTTTTTTAAATCGTGTTTACAAGATTTCGCCAATAACTTTTTATTCCGTTCGATCGCGTTCCCGTGTGACGTGACATAAAATGTCAAAGGGAATACAAGTCACAATGAAACGTAGAATAAAAAAAAACGATTTGATATGTAATAACACAAATGACAGCTAAACATAATTTTGTCTATAGTTAAGTATGGTTGATAATTATAATTTTGTCAGAAATCAATAATGAGTACTTTGTATTCTCTTTGAATCATCATTAACAATGCCGCGACCAAGACGATCGAATATTTCCCGAAAAAGCTGTAATGGTTCTTCCATTAGAGACTATATTTTCGGAAATTTAGAAAATATACTTAGGAAGAAAATTATGGCGGTACAAAGTTCGCCGGGTCAGCTAGTAATAGAATATAATCCACTACATAAAATACCTCATACTAAAACTAATATTATTCAAGTACATATGTATAAAATTGTATTTAAAAGAAGTGAATTAAGAAATGACGAGTTCCGTTACCAGATCTACTCAGCTTGCAATTTCAATGGTCCTTTCCATGTGGTGACGAAGTAAGAATACAATTCACCACTCCATATCTTGCCCGTGGATATCGTAAAAGATGACTAAGGGATATATTACGCATATAACTTCTATGCAAGAGAAGAAAAACTCGAAATAAAACCCTATACAAACTTGTCTGACCAACATGGTAAGGTCAATTTTCCTCCTATTGTGGAGGAGGCTCGAGCCCAACAGCGGAACGTATATGAGCTGAAATGATGTTAGTGATTACTAAATTAATTTCAAACAAATTTATAATTTATAATAAGTATGTTTTTTTTCTTTTTTTTTTATTGCAAATGATAAGTGTTGCTGCCACTCATGGACCTTTACAAGGCCGCTGCCTACCGCGAAGAAAGTGAAGGGAGTGTGAATGAGTGCATTGAGGCTCCGTGATACCAAGGGCACCACCAAAACCCTCCACACGCAAACACCCTCAGAAAGTTGGGCTTCCGGCTCTCTCGCTCACCAAACGAAGCGCACTAACAAATTGCTACTACTCAGTCGTCGATTTTCTGCCCGGACGGACCGGCCCGCGGCTGTAGACAGACAACTGTCGACAGTGTGGTCCTACCACTCTTAAATGTTCCTTTATAGAAGATATGCAGAGGCCTACATCTAGCAGTGGACGTAATAAAGTAGCTGCATAAACGGCTGAATGCGGCAAACGGCTAGAAACATAATATAAAGCCAAGAAACTCTTAAAATCACTTCGTTTCGTGAGTAAAAGTCACAGTGAAAATAAATATTTTATTTCTATACAGAGAAGTAATTAGATATAGCAAGATTAATAGAGATTAAATAAGGATGGTGCCGGCTTGAAATTTAATTTCACGTGAGCTAAACCAAATACGACCTAATTTAGACAGTGTTGTGTTTTAAGGGTCGACAAGCATATAGATTTACTGGAATAGATTAAATTTTTTTCTGTGTAATGACGAATTCATCATCATCATTTCAGCATATCGCTGTCCGAAGCTGGACGTAGATCTCCCTCATGTTACGTCACAAAGTACGGTCTGTGCCTGCATCCAACGACGCCCAGCAACTTTCACCAGGTTGTCGGTCCACCTAGTTGGGCGTCCTACACTGCGTCGTCCGATACGTGGTCGCCACTCGAGAACCTTACTTCCCCAGCGGTTGTTGGTTGGTCGAGCGATGTGGCCTGCCCATTGTCACTCCAGCGTGCTAATTCTTCGTGCTGTTGGTTACACCCGTTCTTCTGTGGATTCTAGTAGTTAACTCGTGATCGGGTGTCGCTTGTGGGATCTGGTCCAGCCATAATCGTTTGAATTATATTAAGTGTCTTGCGGTTCGAAGGGCATCACACTGGAGCTAGTTTTTGTTCGGCCGACCACCGGAGCATATGTGACTTGTCGTCAGTGGAGACGTGTTGGTATATGGTTTTGTTTCGAGTTTTCTGCTCTTGTATATAGATGTTATAAGCACATTTAATCCCTTAGTCGTCTTTTACGTGACCCACAGGCAAAATAGGGAATGGGGAATTGTATTCTCACTCCATTACTACGTCGTCTTAGCATGTATATGTCCCACTGTTGGGCTCGAACTTCTTCCACAATAGGAGCGAAATTGATTTACCATACTGATTAGACGTGCCGGTATAGAGTTTTGTTGCGAATGCTCTCCTGTATACATGTTATAAGCACATTTAATGCCTTAGCCGTCGCCTTAGTACCTACGGGTAAGAGAGTGGGTGGGGAATTGTATTCTTACTCCTTCACCACACGGAAAAATTATTTTTAACCGACTTCAAAAAAGGAGGAGGTTCTCAATTCGTCTGTATGTATAATATTTTTTTTTTTATGTATGTTCACCGATATTTCCGTCAATTATAGATGGATTTAAAAAAATTTTCTTTTGTTAGATAGAGTTCACTTCTGAAGTGGTCCCATTTTCACCAGGTCAGGGTCTGATGATAGGATCCAGGAGAAATCGAGGGCAACCACCGAAAATTGTTTGCTCGTATGGTGTTGTAGTTACGTAATAGTCATGTCTTACTCAGGTATATGCTTCAGAGTGTCAACATCTGATGCTGCTGTGCTGGTGATGAAGTTACAGAACTCTTTAACGGTTAGGAGTTAGCAGACAGTACTGCAATTGGTTGATGGAAACTATTTAGTAGTATGTAGGGCTAACATGTTGCTTGTGAGGTATGCTTGAATCAACATCTGATGCTGCTGTGCTGATGGTGAAGCTAAAGATCTCCTTAACGGTTAGGAGTTAGGAGATAGTACTGCAATTGGTCGATAGAAACTGGGTAGTAGTATGTAGGGCTAAAGTGATACTTGTTAACTGACTTCAAAAAAAAGGAAGAGGTTTCTCAATTCGACTGTATATATGCTTTTGTTATGTTTGTTCGCGGATAACTTCGTCGTTTAAGAAAAGATTTTGAAGATTCTTTTTTTGTTGAAAAGAAAATATTTCAAAGTTGGTTCCATGATAAGGAAATCAGAGTTTGATGATGGCAGACCAGAGAAATCAAGGGGAACTTTCAAACATCGTAGGGGCGACTACTGCGTTTGTAAGTTTTTTCATTAAGTACCTATTTCTTTAAAGCACTACAATTTAATAAAGGTCTGGAGTAGATCTTATGATGGAGCAGAGACGCTCCAGGGAACTCCTCAACGATTCACTGCAGCTAGCTTATGCTTGATTAATCTGTATTGACAAGAACTTTACATCTAGATGGGTTGGGACTGTCATTAGGGGTCTGATGATGAAGACGAAGACAGTTTAGGGAACTTCTCAACGGTTTAAAGTAGCTACCTCGTGCTTGGACTTAATTCATTTATATTAATGCGAACTTTGCACCCATATGGATTATAATGAAAGTCTGCAGTAGATCGGATGATGGAGTCCATAGATTTACAGCATTTAATAAATCAAACTCAACTGGTGAACACGGGTTTCTTCGGTTTCATTTGGTAACAACTCACGAATCAAAGAAAGAAAAACGATGGTCACGATCTTCTTGAGTTTCGTTAGTTATATAAGCTCTCATAGCCGACAATCTATTTTTGGGCTCCTCTGGCGTTTCATTTATTCTCTTCTTATTAGCTTTTTATTAATTTTGTCTAATCGTTTTCGTCTGTCATTTTCTGTCTCAAGTAAACGACGTCTCCTCATTCGAGAAGAATCCTTCTTGCTCGGTCTACCCATCACTTAAAATCGTAAAATAAAATAATTTTTAACAAAAAATAAACCGGCTCCAAACAGTAAACTAAAAAGCAAAAAATAAATTTACTTCGCACAAAGTCATATGTATATTAATTTAATTAAATAGAAATGATTAAATATTTATTTTATAATTTTGAAGTCGGTGCCAATTATTTAATTAATTTTAAATTCATTTTTTGCTTTTTAGTTTACTGTTTTAAGTCGGTTTATTTTTTGTTAAAAATTATTTTATGAATCATAATCATCGCCGTCCATTGCTGGACGTAGGCATCCCTCATGTGATACCACAGAGAGCGGTCCTGTGCCGCCTGCATCCAACGACACCCAACTACTTTCACCAGATCATCCGTCCACCCAGTGAAGGGGCGTCCTATACTGCGTCGTCCGATACGTGGTCTCCACTCGAGAACCTTTCTTCCCCAACGGTTGTCGGTTCGTCGAGCGATATGGCCTGCCCATTGCCACTTCAACGTACTAATTCTTCGTGCTATGTCGGTTACACCCTATTTAGCAATCTCGCAGAGAAATTCCGAGCATAGCCAGCCCATAGCACGCTGAGTGACTTTAAGCTTGGTTATGAGGTCTACATTTAGGGAGCACGTTTCCGTGTCGTAAGTCATCACTGGTAACACACTGGTCGTGGATCTGGGTTTTCAGACACTGAGGTATGTTGGACGAGAAGATCGTCTTAAGTTTCCCGAACAGAAATATTATGAATGTCCTTTCATTAGTCCATATATCCTCGCAAAGGTCCAGTATAGCATTAATATTGTGTTGCGGTAAACTTCGGTCACCATTCGTTAACTAAACTTATTTTGTTTATTTTGCACTAATGCTTTAAGGGTAATCTATTGTTAGTTCCGGACATTATGGTTGTATGGTTTTAGGATAAAGGGAAAATGGGAGATTTACTATACAAGAGATTTATGGGCACATTAAAATCTGAAAACAGTTTTTATATTGGAGTGTTTTGTTTCAGAAATGTGAGGGGAAAAAGGAATGTATTTATTTAATTCAAAGATATATTAGTTTTACAGTTATCCTATGTGGTGATGCAGGAAGAATACAATTCACCACCCGTTCTATTGGCCGTGGGTGTCGTAAAAGACGACTAAGGGATATGATGTGCATGTAAGATCTATACAAGAAAAGAAAAACTTGAAACAAAACTATGCCCACACGTCTGACCAGCATGGTAGTGTAGGTCAATTTCTCTCATAGTGGAGGAGGCCCGTGCCCAACAGTGGGATCTCAATAGGCTGAGATAATCATCTAATTGTAAATAATATTGTAACTGCGAATCACTTTGTGTTAGCATAGGAAAATAAAATACAGCGTGATAAAATCTGTAAAAAATGGTTTTATTTCGTATTAGCAAATTGCTGTGGTTTGACCTGCGTAGTCCCCGTTACTTTGGAACTACAGGGATAAAAAATTGTCTATTATTACTTTGTAGTAGATCTATTCTTTTTAACAGACTTCCAAAAAAAAGGACGAGGCTCTCAAATCGGCAATTTGTATTTTTTTTTGTGTTTGTTCGCGCATAACTCCGTCGATGGTAACCGATTTAAAAAATTCTTTGGAAAGGGCCAAATGGCCCCATGAAAATTTTATCGAAATAACGTTTTTTGGAAAATCAACAATAATCTAAAAATTTATCTACATTGAAGTCGATTTTATTTTGCAAAAAAATATTTTCTTATTAAAGCCAAACATCCTTGAATTTCAGTGTGAATTTACTAACATACAATTAACAAATACAAATAACTTATAGGCTCAGTACAACAATATGTAGATCACACAAAACATTGTCCTCTGTTCCAATTGAATCCGCTACACTGGCACGGCAATTTCTTAATTACAACGCCATCTCTGCATAATACCCATCCTAATTTTATCAATACTTGTATACAATAAAAGTTAATTCCAAATAATTACCAGTACCTTTTGAAGGTTGATACACAATAAAATCACAAACAACACCCCCATCCCCTTGTTTAACAACCCCCGGCTCGCCCTAAAGTTGACTTTTACGATTTACGTGAGACTGAGAACAGATGACATTTTTACTGTTAATGTTTAGAAGTGGTAAAGAGATTTCAGACGTTTTATTCTCTATAGTGAAGTGGTTTTACTGTACTCCTTGTTATTTTTAACCCCCAACGTAAAAGTAAAGGGGTGTTATATGTATGATTTTTTTTTATTTCTATTTTGGATTTTTTTTTTGCGGTGGGCTGCGGTCGGCGCGCTCCTCGCACCACTCCGTCCGGGGCGACAGAGGCGCGTAAGCACGCACACCCGCAACCCACCCGAAAACCACGTCGCCTTCGTCGTTGGGCCGACCACCGAAGCAGGGTTACTTGTCATCAGTGGTCGGCCCGACGGAATACCCCCTATTTGGGGTACCCTCCCATCGACCGACGTCCCCCCCTCGGGGAGGACGTCGGTCTTTCCTCACGCGGTCGGCCTCTCGGCGGGTGACGGATGTTATAAGTACGATGTTGATCTGTCTATGGCATCGTAGCTCTCAAACGGATGAATCGATTTCGTTGCAGTTTTTTTCATTTAAAAGCCAGTTCCTTGCGGTAATTCTTAGTTACTTTTGTTAATATGATTCCAGCAGTGTAAGAGTATCAGCTCTTTTACAAAATGATGTAATGGCATATGATTATTCGATTAAGTGCTTCACGCGTGCTGGTGTAAACGTTAAAGGACAATTAATTGATTATTCCTGTTAAAGAGAACGTAATACTTGTTTTTATTAATTTAGTTTGTTTTGGAGGTTATTCAAAATTTTGAATTTTATCTCGCGTTCTGGTTTTTGTGAGTTTCGTCTCCATGAAGAGAAGGATAAAAGAATGAGATATTTTACCATTAAATATTATGAAACTCTGTGTGGGGACAGAGTAAGAATACATTTCAGCACTGTCGCAACTCATATACATCCCACTACTGGGCTCGAGCCTTCTTCACAATGGGAGGGGCATTAACCTATTATACCACGCTGGTCAAACGGATTGGTATAGAGTTTTAATTCGAGTGTTCCTTCTCTTACATAGATATCATCTGCAATAATCCCTTAATCGTCTTTGAAGACAGCAGGAAATGGGGTGGTGAATTATATTCTTACTCCGTCACCACACGGAATAGCTAACAGGAATATTAATGTGGTATAGTAGGTTGGGGGGCTATTTGTTGTCTCTTTTGCCGCACCGGACGATTTTGCCGGAATGTGATCGGAGCGCCAATCTCTGTCTCATCATCATCATTCATCATTTCAGCCTATTGCCGTCCACAGCTGGACGTAGGCCTCCCTCATGTTACGCCACAATGTGCGGTCCTGTGCCGCCTGCATCCAACGACGCTCAGCAACTTTCACTAGGTCATCGGTCCACCCAGTGGGGGGGCGTTCTACATTGCGTCGTCCGATACGTGGTCGCCACTCGAGAACCTTTCTTCCCCAGCGGTTATCGGTTCGTCAAGCGATGTGGCCTGCCCATTGCCACTTCAGCGTGCTAATTCTTCGTGCTATGTCGGTTCTGTCTCTCTCATCTCTCTGTCTCTGCCTAAATAAAGTAAATCAAAATATTACGGCCTCTCAGCTTCCTCCTACTAGGAGAGAAATTGATAATACCGTGTTATTCGGACATGTTGGTATAGGGTCTTTTCTCGAGTTTTCCTTTTCTTGAACATATGTTATTTGCATATTATATACCTTAGTCGTCTTTTACAACATCCACGGTCAAGATAGGGTGTGGTGAATTCTTACCATCACCACACGGAAAGATTAAAAATTGGCATTAATCTATTTCCATGAATGGAAGTGCAATAATGGTAATAGAACCTTCTCGTAATGATTTCTGATGTTAACGCGAGTATTACACATCTATACCAATAAATAAAATTGGAGTGTTTGTTTGTAATGTCAAAATAATAGACTTTTTTCATGCTCACACGGTTATTTGCACTATACATATGCCTTTTTTTTTTTATTAGTGGGCTATGGTAAGCGCACGCGCGGTCCAGTCCGTCCGGGGCGATGAAAGGACGGCGCGCGGGCCCATAACCCACCCGTACAAACGTCACCTCGTTGTTGGGCCGACCACCGGAGCAGATGTGACTTGTCGTCAGTGGCCGGCCCGACGGAATACCCTTACGGGTAACCTCACCTCTCGACGTTCTGGGACGTCGGTCGCCGTCGCGCGGTTAGCCTCAATGCGGGTGACGGACAATTCCCCGGTCCGATCACCCGCGGCCTCGGCTAGGGTGGCATTAGGCGTAGATACTCGCGCCTGCGCCGCCCGAGTCGCCGGCGGCGGAACGTGTCGCCGAATAGGAGCTCTACTCGCACACGATCCGCCGCCTTCTTCCGTGAGATTACGGCCTCACAGAAGGCGGCGGCCGCGTCCCAGTTCCTGACGCTGACGAGCATCTCCCTGGCGATGGTCGGCAGCGCCAGGTCGGCATGGATAATCGCGACGAGTTCACGGCGCTCCGCCTTCCATGCAGCACACTCCTCGAGCATGTGCTGCGCCGTGTCCTCGTCGCAACTGCAGTGGTGACAGGACGGTGTGCTCTCCCTCCTGACAATCTTGTGCAGGTACTTCCCAAAACACCCGTGCCCCGTCAGTACCTGCACCAGTCGGAAGGAAAGCACCCCGTGCGTCCGCTCCAACCACTCCATCAGCACCGGACGGAGGGCCTCGACGGTCCTGATACCTTACCGAGGACTCTCCAGGCGGAACTATACATATGCCTAAAAATAACTTTAAATTTTCTTTGTCTCTCTGTTTGTTCCGGGTAATCTTCAAAACAGCTGGACTGATTTCAAAAATTCTTTCACCAATGGAAAACTATAATATCAGGGCGTAAACTAAGCTATATTTTATCCCGGTATTCCCAAAGGAACGGGAACTACGCGAGTAAAACGACTAAAACCGAAGCGAAGCGAGGGCGGGTTGCTAGTCTACATTAAAAAAAACCTATCCTTCAGTCGTCTTTTACGTCAGGGTAAGATCATCATCATCTTGCTCTTATCCCAATTACTTGGGGTCGACGCAATATGTCATCTGTTTTGACATATTGCAAAAAGTTTCGGCAATGACTTTTATGACCCGCCGCCTGCCTGACGTCAACCCTCCTTGGGAATGTAGTCGTTGACCCAAATGGTACCAGATGGAGTTGGTTCGGGTCAATCTAGGGCTCTTAGTCGTCTTTTACGACACCCACGAGCAAAGCAAGGGTTGGTAGTATTCGAAGCCGCTACCACACAGCAACACAGCACAGTAAGATAGAGTGTTGAATTGTATTCTTACTCCGTCACTATACGGAAAATTATTATTAAAATACAAACTTAAAATATTTTGAATAACTTGTGATATGTGTGTTGTATAAGAAAGTTGAAGAAGTGTAAAAATTTTTAACGAGCCGAGTTATTGTGTGCCAACTATATGTGTGGGTAGGAGGTCAACGGTCAATTGACAACCACCCAACTCATAAGCGAAAGCGTTTTCTATACTAACATTATGAAGAGGAAAAATATGTATATTTGTGTGTGTGTGTGTATGTTTGTAATGAATAAATTCAAAAATTACTGTGCCAATTTCAAAAATACTTTTGCCATTGGAAAGTTACATTCACCCTGAGGCTTATATTTTATCCCGATATTTCCACAGGAACTCCGCGGGTAAGGCGACTGAAAGCGAAGCGAGGGCGGGTTACTAGTAATACATATAGTATTATCGAAGATTACGAGTAGAAGACAATGTCGTACGTTTTAAATAAAACTACTTTACGGATTTTATCGCGTTTGTATTTGATTTTTGATTACCCGACGTTTCGAACACTTTACAGTGTTCATGGTCACGGGTGAACTAAGATGTCTCAAGTCATCGTTACTGCAGAAAATTTATAATTATCTACCCGATACAGAAATTAGATATTAAATATTGACCCACATTTTGATACAAAATTTATTGCCAGTGTAAGAAGAAAATGATTCTATATGAAAAAATTATATTGTTTATGGTTAGTAATTATTTAACATTAAAATTAATAGTAATTATATTTAAAAACTAACTAAATCTAGTAAACTACCACTGGATCGGTACACGGCCACACTGAGAAAGATCCGGCAAGAAAACTCAGGTGACATGATGCTGAATTTATATTAATTTTGAAGGCGGCTTACTTTATGTTACTGGAACTCGACTAGAGTTCCCTTCTGTTGTGGAGGAGGCTCGAGCAGTGGGACGTAATCGAGTTGGAATGATGATAATGAATACAAAAAGTTCTTTTAGAGTGGATATTTAACAAAAAATTCTATTCATTGACCAATCAGTAGTTCATTATTGGGCATAAGCTTCCCCAAGAGAGGAAGAATGCGTTAATTAACGCGACGCTTAGCACACATGTTAGCGATCGCCATTGATTATTAAGAGTTACTTTGCAATCAACACAATGCGTTATCGACATCATTTTAGCTAATGTACATCCCACTGCTAGACTTCCTTTATAATAGATGTTGTATGCATATTAATTATATCCCTCAGTTGTCTTTTACAATACCCACAGACAAGAAGGTGGGTTATGTGATATTCTTACTCTGATACTATGCGTAGCGTTGAACTGGAGCTCCATGTAATTTGATTAATTCATCTTTCAAACTATTTAAAAGTTATCAAAAAAAGCGAATCCTAACTAGTATTATAAATGTGAAAGCCTGACTGCACAGATGGCGTAGTGGTTAAGATAGCGACCTACAGCGCCAGTGTCAGGGGTTCGAATCCCACGCGGGCAACACTTTGTGCGATCCACAAATTGTTGTTCTGAGTCTGGATGTAATTTGTGTCCGTTAATTATATGTTTGTAAAGTCCCCCGCAATACAAGGATTATTTCCTTAGTGTAGGGTGTTGTCTTAAATAAAAATAAATAAAATAAAATAAAGTAAATTTGTTTGTTACGTTTTCATGATTAAACCAAAGAAGCGATTTCAAAAATTCTTTCACCAATGAAACCCTATAATATCACGGATTAACATAAGCTATATTTTATTCTGATATTCCCACGGGAACTACGGGGGTATGAAACTGAAGCGAGAACAGGTTGCTAGTATCTTATAACTTGAATCACTTGTAAGCATATCGCTCATAATTTAGTTAACTAATAAATTATAAGTTGGTATTACGTGGGTGTTTTTTAATTACTAATGAGTAAGCAATTACTTAACTGGATTATAGTTAGGATTGTATATTTAAATAAGTTATTCGTGTTTTTAACACGTTTATATGTTATAGTTTGTATGTATTGTAAGTTATGTATTGTAAGTTATGGTTTGTAAGTTATGTATTGTAAGTTATGGTTTGTATGTAACGGAATCTTTGAATGTGATTTTTACACTCTTTTAAACGTGGGATTAATTTGAAACTATAGTCCATAAAATATAGGATGATCTCTGTGACAGTTGTCCCTAGTGCTGTCACGCTTACGATAAAGTCCGTAGTTTTTTATCGATAAAACTCTTTATTATTATAATTGTGATTTTTTATTATAATTATAAAACAATCAATGAAAATCTTATTGATTTTATTTCAAACAAAAACTGTGTTTTGACTGTTTTAATTATTCAAAAGGAGTACAGTCAAGGTCTAGGTCACTATTATCGTCATCACTGGAGCATGCTTGCTTGAACATTTATCCTTTTTGGTCAAAATAGGGACAGTCACTAGATCAATCGATCAGTTACGACTGTTTTATGAATAAATATGTCTAGTTCATTGACGATAATGCATACGTAATATTATCATTTACTCTGAGATGAAAAGTAGTTTTTTAATGTTTAATCAAGTCAATTTATGTATTTTATAATGTAACTGTTTTAATTGTAAAAATATGTTGAAAGTTTTATATAGGTACTGTATTGGGTTTATTTCTTTTATGAATAATTTGATAAAGATCGGTTATCGACTGTCCCATCTCTTTTTTATTTTCAGTCCAGTATGACCGTGTACGTGCGTAAGCGTCATTTATGTATAAAATGTTTACTAGGTATTTCAGTGCTTACGAAATACATTTTAAGCATGAATATTAATATTCTTATATTTATAATATATTGCAATTCAGTCGCAATAAAACTGGCACGAGAAGAATGAAAATATATTTGATATAAAATGAAATTGTAAACATGTTGCTCGTTCAAACTTACTTCGTTGGTTTCGTTGACATCTGTCACAGAGATCAAGCTATATTTTACGGACTATAATACTTATCAAGAATCGATGTTAATGCAATAATTTAAATAGTTGAGACACCATTATCCTTACAGGATCAAAGAGGGTAACAGATGAGAAGTCAGCTTCTGATATTTTGAAGTGGCTCAATAGATGTCGCTATTTCAAATTTCCGCATCGAACTTTCCAGTTCAGTTATACACGCGCGTAAAAGCGTCTAAAGCACGCTTTTTTATTATTGTTAGACTATTTATTTTATTGTATAAGGCATGTTTTAGATTTTTGAGACTTACCTACCCATTTTATTATCTTTACATAACCTAATTATATAGTATAAATAATTTTGTGTAGTATGCATCTGATTTTAAAAATACGGATCAAAAAAGACTCCATGCCAGGAGTGAGACTATACCAACATGTCTGATCAGCATGTTGTAGTAGGTCTATTTCCCTCCTAATCATCACCCTTATTATCTCAGCCCACGTCTCACTGTTGGGCTCAGGCCACCACCACTATGGGAGGACAAATCTACTACACCACGTTGTGAGACGTATTGGTATAGGGTTTTATGTCAAGTTTTCCTTATCTTTCACAGATATTATCCGCATATCATATCCTTTAGTCATTTTTAGGCGTAAAAACGGGGGCCTATTACTAAGACTTCGCTGTCTGTCCGTCCGTCTGTCTGTCACCAGGCTGTATCTCAAAAGCCGCGATAGCTAGATATTTGAAATTTTTACATCTTATGTATTTCTGTTGCCGTTATAACAACAAATATTAAAAACAAAGTATAATAAATATTTAAGGGCTCCCATGCAACAGACTCGTTTTCCTGCCCTTTTTTGCTCAATGGTACGGAATCATTGGTGCGCGAGTCCGACTCGCACCTGGACGATTTTTTAATACTTACAGGTAAAATAGGGGTTGGTGAAAATTGTATTCTTACTTCATCACCACACGGCAAATGGTAGATTCATGGAATTTATTATTAAAACGTTAATACGTGGTAAGTTATTCTGCAATAATTTTAACTCAATATTAATACTAAACTATCGTAAAACTAAATGGCTCAAACGATTATACTTAAAACCAACTATTAATATAAAAATCGTTTATAATGTTACAGAATCGCATAATATACGGTATAGCACGGCAATCAATCATATTTAACGACGAAAAGAATTTCAACTTTTGTCTTTTTTATAGCTTCTAAAACTTTTATAGTCTATGGATTATATTAAAAAGTTAACAATAAAATAAATTAGAAAATATCTTTTTTTTATAGGTTCTACGTGTTTATGTCGAAAGAATGGTTTTGGCGGTAACGTGAAAATGTCATGTTATGATCTTAAACTATATGTATTGAATGATTTTGATGGCATTTTCTGTAATATAATGCGGGCAAAGTGTCAAAGCTTAGTGAATATGAAATAGCAATGCTTTGAACATATTTTAATGTTTTACCAACTGTGTCTACTTTCGGATTTGAACTCAACAACTCTAAGAAGAACGCTCAGGATTTATATATGGTAGGACCACACTGTCGTTAGTCTACAACCGGGGGCCAGTCCATCAAGGGTAGTAGCACACTTTTGCAGAAAATCAACGCCTGAGTAATAGCAATTTGTTACTGTCCTTTGTTCGGTGAGCAAGAGAGCCGGAGGCCAACTTTCTGAGAGTGTTTCTGTTTGCGTGTGGTGGGTTTTGCTGCTGTCTTCAATATCATCGAAATTCATTGCACGTAGTCAAACTCCTTTCACTTTCTTCACAGTAAGCAACGGCCTAGCAAAGGTCCATGAGCCTAAGTATAACTTTTTTTTTTGTGGGTCGGTTGCGGTCGGCGTGCTCCTCGCACCACTCCGTCCGGGGCGACAGAGGGGCGTAAGCACGCACATCCGCAACCCACCCGAACACCACGTCGCCTTCGTCGTTGGGCCGACCACCGGAGCAGGGTTACTTGTCATTAGTGGTCGGCCCGACGGAATACCCCCTATTTGGGGTACCCTCTCATCGACCGACGTCCCCCCCCTCGGGGAGGACGTCGGTCTTTCCTCACGCGGTCGGCCTCTCGGCGGGTGACAGGTTAACTCCCCGGTCATGAGCCTAAGTATCACTTACCATGAAGTGTGCTGTTTGCCACCAATAGCAATGGCCCAACACAAAGGGAATGACATATCTCGTCGTTTAAGAGAGTGGTGTCTTATTTAAAATTAAAGTAATCTTAATGATAGAAGATATAAATTGTAGTAGGAAATGGCATATCAAGAAAAGAAACAATAATTCTCATTTTATCAAGTGAGTAAGAAAAGACAAATCTTACTTTAAAAGAGGCAGAAATCTGGCCATGTCCCTGGAATGGCAAAAGTCCATGATGGTTTTCTCTGCGGTAATACGATAAGAAGGTATCTTTCTAATTACCCGTGGGAAACATAGTAAATAACTGAGCGAGCACTAAGAGAAGAATGTGCACCAAACGTGTCTTTAGGAAGATGTAACTCTAAGGTACTATCCCTCTTCGTTGGGAGGCCTATGTCCTACGTAAGATCACTGATAGAAGAATGATGATGAGCATCCATTTGCTATTATATTTTCTATTCTCAAGTCCATCCTTCTAAGATTTAAATTAAAGCCAGTGGATGGAAATAAACTAATGGAGGTGAACTCGCTGGTGGCGGCTAGGAATAGGAACAACCTTTATATTGCGTAAGTGACATAAAATGACGATTAAGAGCTTTCATCATTATTATTTCAGCTCATATACGTCCCACTGTTGGGCTCGAGTCTCCTCCACAATAGTAAGCAAATTGACCTAACTATACAATGTTAGTCAGACAGTTTAGCATAGGGTATTATTTAGAGTTTTCTTCTCTTGCATAGTTGTATGCATATTATATCCCTTAGTCGTCTTTTACAACATCCACGGGCAAGATAGAGAGTGGCGAATTGTATACTTACTCCGTCACCACACGGAAAATTAAGAACTTTATGTAGACCTATTTTTATAATTTTTTTCGCGTATGATAAAGCAATTTTTACGCATGCCTATCTCTGTCAGAAGAGGTTTGGTATGCCTGGCTCAGCATCGATCAAGTGTTAGCGCCACTACCTCTCGCCATGGCGATCAGCGTCCCGGTAGGGGACGGGGCCGCGCGCCGCCCCTCTGTCGCCCCGGACGGCCGAGATAACCTTTCGGGTACCGTCTTCACCTAACGCTTCATCCTCACACGGTCAGCCCCTCTGCGGGTATGACAATTTTCCCCGGTCCAGTGACTCGCGTCATAACATCCCTAGTGCTGATTAGATGATGACCTGTCCGCCCATCTGCCAAAAAGGCAATAAAAATATAGCTTTGATGTAATCACTGACTTTTAGCGTTTTCTATGTGCGAGCATCGAATAGTTGAACGTGTATCCGTGTCAAGCGTGGGACAAGTATCTCCTACGCTTAAGTGTAATATAAAACCCGTTATCTTGTTTATAGATATGTCATATAGTCACACCTAACTTTTTAATTAATTATATCTGTTGGATCTTTGTTATTTCATGTTGTAACGGAATAAGAATACAATTCGCCACTCCTTATCTTGCCCGTGGATGTCGTTAAAGACGACTAAAGGGTATATATATGCATGCTTGGAGTGGTAGGACCACACTGTCGACAGTTATCTGTCTACAGCCGAGGGCCGGTCCGTCCGGGGCAGTACCACGCTCTCGCAGAAAATCGACGTCTGAGTAGTAGCAATTTGTTACTGCGCTTCGTTCGGTGAGAGAGAGAGCCGGAAGCCCAACTTTCTGAGGGTGTTTGCGTGTAGAGGGTTTTAATGGTGCCTTTAGTATCACCGAGCCTCAATGCACGCATTCACACTCCCTTCACTTTCTTCGCGGTAGACAGCGGCCTTGTAAAGGTCCATGAGCGGCACCAACACTTATCATCAGGTGTACTGTTTGCTCGTTTGCCACTGCTTGCAATAAAAAAAAAAATATAACATGAAAAATGAAGAAATAAAACCCTATACTAAATCAAATCATTTATTCTGCATAAGCGCCTTAAGGGCACTTACATATTGTTAAATTTACACATCGTTTAAAAACAATACAATAATCTACCACCGGTTCGGAACGCGGCCACAAACTGAGAAGATCCGGCAGATATCTCAGCGGGCTACCAACATGTCTGACGAGCATGATATATAGTAGGAAGATTTTACTCCCATTGAGGAGCAGGTTTGAGCCCAATAGTGGGACGTGTATGAGCTGAAATAATGATATCTGTTTGATATTTGTAATGTGGTGACGGAGTAAGAATACAATTCACCACTCCCTCTCTTACCCGTGGATGTCGTATAAGACGACTATGGGATATAATATGCACATAACATCTGTGCAAGAGAATAAAAATTCGAAATGAAACCCTACACCAACATGCTTGGGGTGCTACGCCAGAAACCTCCGCGTGGTGTACCCTGGGCACGAGCGACAATTCCTTGGACTGCTCTTTGGAATTGTCGCTCGTGGCAAATATCTGGCCCGAGGGGGGGCCCAGTTTGTGGGATGCCCCAAATTCGCTCCATGCCCTCTAATTGTAGAGGGTATTGGACGCGAAAATTCGACGGGCCCAGTCACTCATTCGTTTGAGGACTGGGCAGGCATTTGCCAACCGCGACAAATCGTAGACCTGATTCTTGCTTCGGGACATTTGTCTTGAGGCCTAGATTCAGGAGCGAGGGTCTTGGCTTAACCGCCTGGACCGCGAGGAAGAAAACCTCTATAAAACAATCACCCAGAATCCTAAGTTCTGGCGCGCGGCGAGAGGATGCATGGCTGATGGGTTGTTCAGTCGTTAGCGCGCCCCCAGCCAGGGTACCTGCGGACCCCCTGTGTTGGGATACAAATGTACGCTTGCCCGGGTATCGGGATCTCTGCCCGGGTCGACCGTTATTTCTCCCATGCTCGTGGGAACTTGATGGATTCATGTTTACTTAACACAGATGAAGATAGGAGGGGTGAGACGCCCAAAAACACCACCACGGAGAACCGGAATTCGATTGGTTCCCACCTAAAAGCCTTGCCAAGCTACAGAAAAACTGGCACAGAGGAAGGAGTGGCCTCGTCCGACTGCAGCTCGGCTGCTGGTCCGGCACTTGAGGCCACAAGATCAGGCAAGGGGCCAGCGACACTCGAGGCCCCCAAGAAGAGGAAAAAGCGGAAGAATATGGGGACGGGGAAGGCCACGAGTGTCAAGAGGCGCGAGTTGGCCAGGCAGGAGCGGCTGGCTAGGGAGGCCGCTGCAGCCGCTCCGACTGCTGACGAAGGCGGCAGCACTGCCGCAGAGCCGTCGGACACTGAGGGCGGCAGCACATCAGCTGCAGAGATCGCCAGTCAGTCCCCAGCGTCGGCCTTGACGGCGGCCCTAGCGGTCAGGGAGGAGGTCCTCCTCTCGCAGGTGCGGAAGCGCCCCCTGAATGAGGGTGGCAGCTCGGGATCCTCCGAGGGGAGTAGCACCATCATGCCTCCTCCCAAAGTCCCGACCTCTCGCAGGGGGCGGGGCGGGCGAGGCGGCGCGGTAGTAGCGGCAAGGTCGGCGACTCCATCGCCGATCGGCACGGCGCGGGGGACTGAGGCCCATAAACGGGCAAATGAGGCGGCTGCCGAAAGAATGATGAGGGTGTTGGCGGACATCCCTCCCATCGACACGGCGGCTGTGGGTGGCGATCCCCCAGCTGCCAATGTGGCCACCCTGCAGGCCGAAAACGCCCGCCTTTCTGGTGAGGTTTCAGGCCTGCAGGAGAAAAACAAGGCCTTACACAAAGAGCTGTCGGCGGTGCAGAAGGCGAACCGCGAGTTGGCCAAGCAAATGGCCGACTTGCGGCGCCAGGTCGCACAACTGGCGAGGACTGCGCCGCCGACAAGCGCCGGCCCTGCCGCCGCCCCCGCTGTCCCCGTTGCGCCAACTCGCGCTGCGGCGAGTCCCCAGAGGGTCCAGCCGGCCGAAGCGGTCCCGCTGCCCGCAGTGAACGGCGTGCCGGATCAGACCATGCGCGCCATAGTGGATGTTGTGGGCAGAATGCTCGACGCGCGCATGGCGGCTCTGGAGTCAAGACTGCCTCCGGAGCCCCGTCTTCGGCCGCCGCTTGCTGCGGACAGGCCCAAGGCCGCGGTGTCAGCCCCTGATGCGCTACCCTGCCAGGGCGGGCGCGTAGGGAGCTACGCTGCGGCCGTTGCTGGACCGAAGTCCAAAGGGCCCGCCGCGAGGAAGAAGGTGGCACCGGCTCCTGCTCAGGCCGGACCTCAGCCGCTGCCGGCAAATGCACCGCCGGTAGCAGCCAACGCAGCCGCGGCCGTGACTGCTGTGCCCGGCCCCTCCGCTGCACCTGAAGAAGGTTGGCAGACAGCCGAGCGCAGCCGAAAAAGTCGCGGCCAGAAGAGGAGAGCGGAGGCCAAAAGTGCCGCCAAAGCCTCCGCTCCCAAAGCAGGAGCCGCAAATAAGAGGTCGCGCAGGAGGCTCCGGGCGCCAAAGTCAGCCGCGGTGGTGATCACCGTGCTGCCTGAGGCGGCCGAAAACGGCCTCAGCTATGAGGCCGTCTTACGTCGCGCCCGGCGGGAGCTTGACGTCTCCGATTTAGGAGGCGTCGAAGCCAGGACCCGCAAGGCCCGGACAGGGGCACGGATTCTAGAGTTCCCTGGGGCCGAGGGTGCCAAGACGGCCGATAGCATGGCGGCCAAGTTGAGGGGTCTGTTCGCAGAGGAGGGTGGCGTCAAAATCGCCAGACCCGTAAAGTGCGCAGAACTACGCGTCGCGGGTCTGGACGACTCCGTGACGGTGGATGACATCCGGGAGGCCATCGTCTCGAAAACCGGGTGTCCCGTGGACACCGTCCGAATTGGCGCTATCCGCCCTGGTCCGGGCGGCGTCGGTGCTGCCTGGGTGCAGTGTCCGGTGGAGTCGGCCAAGCAATTGGCCGACTCAGGCAGGCTCCTCGTGGGCTGGAGCTCGGCGCGGCTGACCGTGCTGGAGTCCCGGCCTGCGAGGTGCTACAAGTGCATGGCGGTCGGACACACTCGGCCGACATGCACCAATTGCTTTGACTGCAGCGATCTCTGCTTCCGCTGCGGTCAACCCGGGCACAAGGCGGCATCCTGCGCCGCCACTCCCCACTGCCCCGCGTGTGCGGCGGGCAATAGGCCCGCCAAGCACCGTATGGGGGGCAGGGAGTGCAGACCCCCGGCTTCGGCCCCAAAGGGGCGGAGCGGTCCGACGACCCCGGCCGTTCCCGCCCCTAGCGCGACCCGATCGCCCGCCAGCGTGGAGGAGGTGATGGATACGGCCCACTAATGGCGACCGAATCGTACCACCTCCTGCAGGCCAACCTCAACCACGCCGCCGAGGCACAGGACGTTTTCCTGCAAGCCATGGCGGAGTGGTTGATCGGTGCAGCCGTAGCCGCGGAGCCGTACGTGTTGCCTGACCGGCCCAATTGGCTGGGCAGCAGTGACGGCTCTGTGGCAATCGTCGCCTCCACGTCGTGGCATTCCCCGCCTTTGTTGCTCAAGGACAGGGGCGATGGGTATGTCGCGGCGGAATGGGGAGAGGTTACGCTATTTGGTGTTTACTTCTCCCCCAACAGGAGCGCGACGGATTTCGGGGCCTTCCTCACTATCCTGGGGGCCTCGATACGGCGACTGGCACCGCGCCAAATCTTCGTTCTGGGGGACTACAACGCAAAGTCCACGGCGTGGGGGTCCCCCAGGACGAATGACCGTGGGCGGGCGGTCGAAGAGTGGGCGGCGGCACTGGGCCTCTGTTTGCTGAACAGGGGCTCGGTGCAAACGTGCGTGCGGCAGCAGGGCGGGTCGATAGTGGACTTGTCGTTCGCTAGCCCTAATGTCGCAGCACGTGTGAGGAGCTGGTGCGTCCAGGAGGAGGTTGAGACCCTATCCGACCATCGATACATCCGGATAGAGGTCTCCCGGACCCTCCTGCAGCCCAGCAGGGGTCACACGGCGGACGGAGCTCCCGCGTTTCCGCGGTGGGCTGTGGGTCGATTGGATCGGGACCTGTTGGCGGAGGCAGCCATCGTTCAGTCGTGGCTGTCCGCACCGCCCCAGGCGGACGGGGTAGATGCCGAGGCTGGCCGCATCCGCTGTGCATTAACGCAGATCTGCGATGCGGCCATGCCCCGTGTGCGGCGTCTGCCCCCGAAGAGTGCGGTCCCCTGGTGGTCCCGAGAATTGGCGGACCTTCAGGCCGCGTGCATACGTGCCCGGAGGGCCTACACCCGCAGCCGAGCGCGTCACCGCGACGCTGAGCGGGAGGGCCAGCTGTACGAGGCTTACCGCAGTGCGCGGTCTGCCTTCAGGCTGGCCGTCCGTATCGCCAAGGACGTTAGTCGGCGGGAGATGTTGGACAGTCTCGAGCGTGACCCCTGGGGTCGCCCCTACCTCGTGGCGCTGAACAAGCTCCGCGGGCGGGGCCCCCCCCTCACCGAGACTCTCCAGCCCAGCCTCCTCACCAGAGTTGTCGAGGACCTCTTTCCATGGCGGGCGGAGCACACGCCCCCGGTCATGGCTTCGCCGGACAGCGACCGGGAGGCCGACGACGATGAAAGTGCTCCACCCATCACGGAGCCAGAAATGGGAGCGGCGGTGGCGCGTATGCGAGTCAAATCCACCGCCCCCGGGCCCGACGGTATTCCGAACCGTGTGCTGGCCCTGGTCCTCGAGCACCTGGGACCACGCCTCAGGGGACTGTTCGACGCTTGTTTGACGTCCGGGCAGTTCCCTGGGTGCTGGAAAGAGGGGAGGCTGGTTCTCCTGCCGAAGCCGGGACGGTCTCCCGAGTTGGCCTCGGCCTACAGGCCCATCGTGCTGCTCGATGATGCGGGCAAGCTGCTAGAGAGGGTGTTGGCTGCCCGCATCGAGCGGCACCTCGTCGGGGTCGGGCCCGATCTGTCGGACGCCCAGTTTGGTTTTCGGAGAGGGCGTTCGACGATCGCGGCCCTGCTGCGCCTGAAGGCCGTGGTAGCGGAGGCCGTCACCGGCGGAGGAGTCCTGTTGGCGGTGTCCCTTGACATCGCCAACGCCTTCAACAGTCTGCCATTCAGCTGCATCAGGGAGGGGCTGAGGTATCACGGGGTGCCCGTGTACCTCAGGCGGCTGGTGGCAGACTACTTGGAGGGACGCAGCGTCCTCTACGTTGACCGAGTAGGGGACGTTGTGCGAACGCCCATGACGTGCGGTGTCCCACAGGGGTCGGTTCTGGGTCCGACCCTGTGGAACATCGGCTACGACTGGGCGTTGAGAGGAAGTCTCCCACCCGGGCTGGGCGTAATTTGCTACGCTGACGATACACTCGTCACAGCCCGGGGTGGGACGCTAGAAGAGGCGGCACGCCTGGCAACTCTCGGCACCGAGGAGATTGTCAGGCGGATCGAAGCGCTGGGGTTGAGGGTAGCCCTGGAAAAGACGGAGGCCCTTTTGTTCCATGGCCTCCGTACCGCCGGGCCTCCCGCCGGCGCTTCGATTACCGTGAAGTCGGTCACCATCAGCATCCAGGCCCACATGAAGTACTTGGGCCTGGTGCTCGACGGGCATTTTTGGTTCCGGGAGCATCTCCATCGACTTGTTCCCCGGCTTGTCGGCGCGGCGTCCGCCCTTTCGCGGCTGATGCCGAATGTGGGTGGACCCAGTGCTACGTGCCGACAGCTGTACACGGGGGTGATCCGGTCGATGGCCCTGTATGGCGCACCGGTGTGGGCGGGGTCCCTGACCGTCCGTCTTAGGGCCCTCCTGTGGCGACCACAGAGGGTCATGGCGATCAGGGCCATACGGGGTTACCGCACGGTGGCGACGGAGGCAGCGTGCCTCCTGGCCGGAACTCCCCCGTGGGACCTGGAGGCGGAGATGCTCGCCGACATTTATCGGCGGGTGTCGGAGACGCGCGCCCGCGGCGGTATGGTCTCCCCTCAGGAGATCACCGCCTGGCGGGTCGACGCCCGCCGAGGAGTCATTGCCCGTTGGGCAGTCCGGCTGGAGAGTCCTCGGTACGGTGTCAGGACCGTCGAGGCCTTCCGGCCGGTGCTGATGGAGTGGTTGGAGCGGACGCACGGGGTGCTTTCTTTCCGACTGGTGCAGGTGCTGACTGGGCACGGGTGTTTTGGGAAGTACCTGCACAAGATTGTCAGGAGGGAGAGCACACCGTCCTGCCACCACTGCAGTTGCGACGAGGACACGGCGCAGCACACGCTCGAGGAGTGTGCTGCGTGGGAGGGGGAGCGCCGTGAACTCGTCGCGATTATCGGTGCCGACCTGGCGCTGCCGACCATCGCCAGGGAGATGCTCGACAGCGTTAGGAACTGGGACGCGGTCGCCGCCTTCTGTGAGGCCGTAATCTCACGGAAGGAGGCGGCGGATCGTGTGCGAGTAGAGCTCCTATTCGGCGACACGTTCCGCCGCCGGCGACTGGGGCGGCGCAGGCGCGAGTATCTGCGCCTAATGCCGCCCTAGCCGAGGCCGCGGGTGATCGGACCGGGGAATTGTCCGTCATCCGCAGAGAGGCTGACCGCGCGATGGCGACCGACGTCCCAGTACGTCGAGACGTGAGGTTACCCGAAAGGGTATTCCGTCGGGCCGACCACTGATGACAAGTCACATCTGCTCCGGTGGTCGGCCCAACAAACAACGAGGTGACGGCTACGGGTGGGTTATGGGCCCGCGCGCCGTCCTTTCGTCGCCCCGGGCGGACAGGGCCGCCCGTGCGCTTACCATGGCCCACCCAAAAAAAAAAAAAAAAAAAAAAAAAAAAAAACACCAACATGCTTGACCAGCATGGTATAGTAAGGTCATTTTCCCTCTTATTGTGAAGGAGGCTCGAGCCCAACAGTGGGACGTATATGAGCTGAAATGATGAAGATCCTTATATGAATCAAACTTGTGGCCTTTATTTAGTGGCAGTCTATATTCTGGATATAGGTACGTCTATACCAACCGGGACGATGGAAAGGCGGTGAGTGGCCCAATAACCTATTTTATCAACTGCCTAAGGCCATCCTCTAATCTGGTACACTCTGGAATGCATTACCATTACAAATCAGAATGGCCGCTAGTCGTCCTTTAAAGCTATGGTCAAACAGCTATAACTAGATCCTCTGACGGAGTTAACTCATCAATGATGGCTCTTCTCTACTGTTTATAAAATGTATATGTATGTATACTTCTATTTATGTATGAGATATGTATGTAGTATTTATGTATGGATAACCAAATTTTATAACTCATCGCTTACGTTGAATTGTACTTGCCTAAATTATTTCTTCTCCACTCTAGGTCTACTGGTAGAAAATGCCTAAGGCATTAAGTCCGTCTTGTAACTTGTTTTGTGTGCTGAAGTTTAAATAAATAAATTTGGCTGACCATCGGTAACAATTCCTTAAGCTTAGTGGCTTTTTCTTGTTCACACTGTGGAAATCCATTTACGCACTATCGTCCGCCAATAGCATGAGTGGCAGGGGATCATGGCCATATGGGACTCGCCGACTACATTCAAGGCCGGAATACCCACTAAAACCACAGCGGTCCCTTCTACGCTTTTAAGGTAGACGAAGAAATATTCTGATGATATTCAATACGCAACACCCCAACACATGGTCATCTGGCCACGTCTTGTCGTCATTATTCAGGGCAATTGGAGTAGATGCATATAGTCGCGCCCCCTCCTCCCAGGTCACCGGTGACGAAGCGAGTCAACAGACGCAAGCGCCCCTCTCCACTGCTTCCTTTCTTGATATGACCGCCTCGCAAAATGAGACCATCGACGACCAGCACTTGGTGCCACCAAGCATCTTTGTGATAACGGTTGGCAGCGAACCTTAGTGGTTTACACAGATAAACCTGCAACCACTCGAGGAGCGGCCAATCGCTTGAGGGCAACGTCCTGACTCTGAGACGGTACCTAGACGGGTAAACTGTCTGGATGTGTCACCGACGAGACAAACGGATACCGGTGGCCCGTATAGCGCTTGGGAGAGGTACGCACCCGGCAGGCTATAAGCTCGTTCATCGCCGTTTCCCGTTGCCCTGGACGGATAGGACACTACGCATTGCGGGATGGCTTGCCTCCACCAAAAAAAAAAAAACGCTAGCCCATAAAGAAAAAGATTAAACAGACAAATTGAATCAACATAATCCAACGAGAATTATTTAAAAAAAAAGCTATTCTCAGAAATAATAAAAAATATCGTTAAAGCCCACCCACAATGTTGATATTATTTTATTATCAGAATTTTCGTCCGTTTGTACGCTGTTAGCTATAAAATTGTTCGTACGTACATATGTTTAAGACATGTGTTTGTTTGTTTGTAAAAAAAAAAATGTTACAGAATACGTATCTTTATTTCGGAGTTTATTTATATTACGTTTAATATCCGCTTCAGACATTGACTTACGTTATGGTTACGTTGATCATTCGTTCTCATTCTATTTCATGACAGATCATATCTCATATCTAGATCTGAACAGGTATTAACTAAAAAAAAACACTTTGTTCCAGAAATTTCGAAAATGTGATTCCCTTGTGTACTGCAGGGGCTTTGTAAATACCTAGACTTATGCTTTTATTTATAACTTTTGCACAAACAAACGTACAAGGCGGACTTAATGTCATGCTTTTCATGTGCAGCTAAAGAAAATATATTGTAGAAATCTTGTTATTTAACACGTTTTTAATAGTTTCATCTGTATATATCTATTTATGTAACGGCATCTTTGAACGTCATTTTGCCCCACTTTGAACGAACAGATTTTATTTAAACTTAGCACGCTCGTCAAAGGCCCATGAAAATGCAATACTTCGATCAAAATAGGCGAATATCCTGATTAAATTCGCCAGGATTTAGAAATTTCTAATCGTATTCTTAGCATAAGAGCAAGAGAGATAGAGCTAGTGTGTCAACTACGCATGCGCGAAATTTGAAATTTCTATGATGCGGGCTGTCAGCTTAGCATTGTGCAGCAAAGATTATCTCAAGGTAGTTTGCATTCAAAACTTGTGAGATGAAAGTTAAACTACTAGTAACTACTTGACTTGTAACTTGTAATGGTGTTTTTTTAGTTGTTTTAAATTATAATTTATTTTTATTTAAACATGTGTTTAGGCTGCAAATTAGGCTTGTAATTATTTCCTTATTGCTTGCCTTATTGATTTGAGTCGTATTGACGAATATAGTAGATATTTAGTTGTCAACAACAAATTCAAAAATTTATCAACAATGTGGAACCAAATTTAAATAGAAATAAAATCTTTACTCGCCCTACCAGCAATACTGGTTCAATTCAAAATGTTGTATTCATTTAAAAAGTAAAAAAAAGATCCTGATCATCATTTAAGCTGATATACGTCCCACTGTTGGGCTCGAGCCTCCTCCACAATCCAGATAGAAATTAACCTACTATACCACGCTGTCAGACGATTTGGTATAAAGTTTTATTTCTAGTTTTCCGTCCCTTGTATAGTGGTACGCAAATTCCAATCCCTCGGTCGTCTCTTACAACATAGGCAAAAAAGGGAGTGGTGAATTGTATTCTTACTCCGTCACCACAAGGAACATGTCCCTTTGACAGTAATTTAAATTGATATTTTTTGAACCATTGCATTTGGATAGAGCTTCATTTTGTCAAAGTTACTTTTTACGCGGGCGAAGCCACAAGCAGAAGCTAGCTTTTACTAAATAGAGTAAATTACATACTGTACTTGACTTTTTCAATGTCGTTAGTGACAATATTTAGATATAAAAATCCTGTATTTTATTTCAAAAAGGTCCCGAAATTAGTCTCTATTGAAACCTTTAAACAATCAAGTCACTTAAGTGCCCTCTTAAATGACACCTAATTAGACGAAAAATGTTAAATATGAAAATCCAGATTCAAAAAGGTCAAGTAATAAAAAAAGTAACAAAGCATTTAACGCTTCAAAAAGTACATTTAAAAAAGAAGGTCATGGACCAGTAACCGAAGATTACCGAGCGCTACCGAGCTTTGCCGAAGTATAAGACGCGTGCCCCGAACGTGGACGGAGGTGTCCGAGTGTTCCCGATCTCTGGCGGAAACAGTCGAACATAGACGCGTGGGAGAACAGCGCTTTCTGGTTTCATTTGACTTTAATATGTTATGCTTCAACTATTTTATGGTAGTCAATAAATTCATGGGTAAAATACTTTATATTTAAAATTATTTGAAAAGATAAGTAATTAAATTGTATTTATGTTTATAATTATCATTTTGACTATATGTGGTTATGGTAATATAGTCACAGTAATTATTATTTACTGATTAGAGGTCAAACAGTTTTTGAACCGTTAAGTCTATAAAGGTGCTCGTGTGGTGACGGAATAAGAATACAATTGATCACCCCCTCTCTTGCCCGTGGGTGTCGTAAAAGACGACTAAGGGATATAAAGCATACAAGTAACATCAGTGAAGAGAAGGAACACCACATATAGTAAATTTATACAAATTTTAGTCCAACATCAATTTTGTTGTGGTTCGCATGTTTTTATAAATATACGAGCAAACAATTTTCGATAGTTGCCCTCGATTTCTCCTGGATCCCATCATCAGATCCTGACCTGGTGAAAATGGGACCACCTCAGAAGTGAACTTTATCTAACAAAAGAAAAAAAATTAAATCCGTCTATAATTGACGGAAATATCGGTGAACATACATAAAAAAAAAATATTATACATACAGACGAATTGAGAACCTCCTCCTTTTTTGAAGTCGGTTAAAAAACCACTCATTGTGACATAACTATAATAGTTAGACATGCTGTCGCGATATTTTTTGTAGATAATTGTATATTCTGCAAAGTCGTAATACATTATTTTGTTCTATAATCAATCGTTTTCTCAGCGCACGCGATGTAAGGCAGTTTTTTGTAAATTTTTCTCACCTTGGGTTACATTATTGGAGTTTTAGTATGGGTCCCTAACTTTTTTGAATATTTAATATAGCCTATGTTCACCGGGGTTAGTGTAGTTTCCCAACAGTGAAAGAATTTTTCAAATCGGTCAAGTAGTTTCGGAGCCTATTCATTTCAAACAAACAAACAAACAATCAAATCTTTCCTCTTTATAATATTAGTATAGATTGAGACTATAGAAGAAGGATTACTTACGGACAGATTGGAGTCACTGGAGCAGCGGAGAGACTTTGGGTCACTCTGTGTACGCTATCGGCTCTTCCATGGGGAGTGCTCTGAGGAACTGTTTGACTTGGTACCACCGTCACCGTTTTACCAACATACAACTCGATACCACAGCAAGGTTCATCCATTTCACCTGGAAACGTTATGGTCTTCAACTGTGCGTTTGCAGCTATTATTTCTCCCACGTACTTACAAGCTCTGCAATGAGCTACTTGTTGCTGTGTTTCCCGAGCGCTATGACATGTCCTTCTTTAAACGAGGTTTAAGAAGAGTATTTACTTCACGCTAGACAACGGCCTGGCTGTGCCCCTGGTATTGCAAAGGTCCATGTGCAGCAGTACCTCTTACCATCAGGTGTGCTGCCTCCTCGTTTGCCACCATACGCAATAAAAAAAAGTAGTATCTGTGCGGTGATGGCGTAAAAATATAATTCACGAACCCTTCTCTTGTCCATGAGTATCGTAAAAGACGACTAAGGGATACAATATGCAAATAATATTAATGTAAGACAATGAAAACCCTATGCCCACTCGTCTGACCAGCGTAGTATAGTAGGTCAATATTCCTTTCATAGTGGAGGAGGCCCGAGTCCAGCAGTGGGACATATATGGTCTGAGATGATGATGATGATGAAGTCTGTGAAGGGTGATCACTAATGAAAAACGTAACTAATGAAAAAGTCACTAATGATTGACTGCACAGATGGCGTAGTGGTTAAGATAATCATCTATCATGCCAGTGGGTTCGAATCCCACGCAGGACAACACTTTATAACCGACTTCAAAAAAAGGAGGAGGTTCTCAATTCGTCGGAATCTTTTTCTTTTTTTTATGTATGTTCATCGATTACTCAAAGACGCCTGGACCGATTTGCAAAATTCTTTTTTGTTTGATAGGGTATACTTCCCAGGTGGTCCCATAGTCATCACGCAGGATCTGATGATGGTATCCTTGAGAAATTGGTGGAATTCCTAAAATTTTATTAGTTTACTGTTTGAAGTCGGTTTTTTTTGTTAAAAATTAGTGCCATACACAAATTGTTGTTCTGAGTCTGGCTGTAATTTGTGTCCGATAATTATATGTTTGTAACGTCTCCTGCAACATAAGGTTTGCTTCCTTAGGGTAGAGTTTGTCTTTAAAAAAAATACGTTTGCTGCAATATTCATATTTACCTCTTATTTGGAGGTACAGCAGTGCTCGCGCCAAGTCGATCAAAAAAGCGGCACGGCAGAATCATCCCTTTCTCGAAATAGTTCAGGCCGTTTTCGACTCCCCTATAACTTCATTGTGGATAAAAGGCTTTCAGTAACCAAACAAACATTGTATAAATACGACATATTTGAAATTTCATTAAATTTTTAACCAGTAGCTTAAGAATTATAACTAGTGAAAGTTTCTCCATTTTGTGACTCACTCACTGACTGACCGATCATCTAAAGTCTAAGATACTAGTGCTTAGTGCATAAATGAAGGAAAAACTAAAATATTTTGCAAATATCGTCCAGTTTTCTGTTCGTCGTAATCCTATATAAATATATAGGACTAGCTGATCCAACAGACGTTGTTCTGTTCAAATAAAATAAAAGGAATTCTCCTTGAAATCGACAGCAGCGCCACCTACCGGGTCCAATTGTGAATCTAAACAATTCTCGAATCCTCTTGAACACGCACAAAATTTTCATCAACATCGGTCCAGCCGTTTAGGAGGAGTTCAGTGATATACACACGTACACAAGAAATATATATAAAGATTACAAAGTTACATTTGCAGCTAGCTGTAGATAAAGCTCAAGAAGCAGTAACGGAAAAGAAAAAGAAGAACCTTCAAAAATAATAAAAGCCCATAAGACAGAGAGTGGGCTTTAAGAAAATCAGTTTTTGGTATTCAAAAAATAGAAGGTACCGGAAAGAAAAAATATGGAAATATCTACAAAACGATTTTAGATGCCATCAAAATCATAAAGTGTAAAAAAAAGCCAAGTCTCGCAACTCAGTTCTTCCACCGTAAAAAGTTGGAAGTTAGATGTAATATCAACTCGGTTAATTTATTCAGTCCCTACTTAAGGGACTCCCTGTCTTAAGTTATTACGTAATTAGCTAACCTAACAACTTCTTATAGTGACCATATCAATATTAAAGATCTTTTATGCTTTAAATAAATAAATTGACTTGGCAATAGCACTAAACAATCAAAAATTCAATATGTATTAGTTGAGATTCATTGTATTTTCATGCGCTGGCCAAGTCTATCTATTTATTTAAAACATAAAAGATTTTTAATATTGATGTGGTCACTAGATGTTGTTAGGTTAGCTAATTACGTAATAACTTAAGACAGAAGGTGCTTTAACCCTCACGCACCAAACATCGCGGCGCTCTTGAGTGCCCCGCGTGCTTTGGTTTATTGACAAAAGTTCAGTCAATTTTATGGTTTTACGTAAACTGTTATTGATGCTATATGACAAGAAAATATAAAATAAAATATATATCAATAGCTTTTGATTGGTTGATATAAATAAAAGTACTAAAAACAATTGCTAATTGTAGAATGTTTAATTGGGCCAAACCTGTGTCCCAAAAGCGCTTTGAGCACATTAATTTTTGGTCAAACGGTGTCCCAAAAGCGCTCGAGGGGTTAAGTAGAAACTGAATAAATTAACCGACTTGGTGTTACATGGATCTGACAACTTTTTACGGTAGAACTTAGTTGCGAGACTTGCTTTTTAGGGTTCCGTACTCAAAGGGTAAAAACGGGACCCTATTACTGAGACTTCGCTGTTTGTCCGTCCGTCTGTCTGTCACCAGGTTGTAACCAGGTAACCGCGATTGCTAGACAGCTGACATTTTTACAAATTATGTATTTCTGTTGCCGCTATAACAACAAATACTAAAAACAAAATAAAATAAATATTTAAGGGGGGCTCCCATACAACAAACGCGTTTTTTTTTTTTGCTTTTTTATAGATAAAGGTTCCGTACCTTTGGTGCGCTTAGCCGGTTTATTTTTACAAGGTCTGTTTTTGATGGCGTATATTTTTGTTGCATTCATATGTCAATGTTTGAAGGACCACTCCTTCCATTTTCCGTTCTATTGTTCATTCTATGATCTCATCATCATTGTCATCGTCTCGGCTCATATAAGTTCCACTATGGCCCTGGAGACCCATTCACAAGAAGAGGGAAATCGACCAATAATAACACGCTGATCTGACAGATTTTATTTAGAGTTTTCTATCTCTCCAAAGTTGTTACCTAGCTTATAAACGTTCCACTACTGGGCTTGAGCCTCCTCCACAATAGGAGGGAAATTGGCCTACTATGAATCGCTGGTCAGACGTGTTTCCATAGTGTTTTATTTGCCGACCACTGATGACAAGTAACCCTGCTCCGGTGGTCGGCCCAACGACGAAGGTGACGTGCACGTGGGGGAGTTGTGGGAGTGCGTGCTTACGCCCCTCTGTCGCCCCGGACGGAGTGGTGCAAGAAGCGCGCCGACCACAACTCACCCAAAAAAAAAATAGTGTTTTATTTCGAGTTTCCCTTCTCTTGCATATATATACATATTGTATCTCTTACTCGTCTATTATAATAGAGTGTTATAACACTCACGAGCAAGAGACGGACTGGCGAATTGTATTCTTACTCCGCCACCACACGGACACCTGCATATCCTTTAGTTTTTCGCGACATTAAGGGTTAAGAAAGGTGTATTGTATTCTTACTCCATCACCACGCTTAGAATAACCATACATATGTAGATAGAAAAAATATTCCGTGTGGTGACGGAGTAAGAATACAATTCACCACTCCCTATCTAACCCGTGGGTGTTGTAAACGACGACTAAGGGATATAATACGCACATAACATCTATGCAAGAGAAGGAAAACTCGAAATGAAACCCTATACCCACAAGTCTGATCAGCACGGTACAGTAAGGTCGATTTCCCTCCTATTATGGAAGAGGTCAGAGCCCAATAGTGGGACATATGTGGGCTAAGAAAAGGAAACAACTAAATCCTAAGTCAATGACAGAAAAATTAATACGTTAAACATTTTAATAAAGACTCAAACATTTATCTTAAGCGAGAATTTATCTTTTTATCTCAGTACCGTGAGAAAGCTTCCATACTTGCCAGTTAACCACCCTTTAAAACATCAAAACTGTACTTTACATGTTCAATATAAAGTTCAATTTACATTGTAGATATAAACGATATGTTTGCAAAATCCACAAAAGGACAGGCGATTTATATTCTCTCAAAAATAAAATTAAAAATATTAGCAGTTTTGTGCACATGTTTGTAACGACAAGTCTTTCTTTGCATATTGCGAGGAATTTATTAAAGCATTTGATATTGTTTGTATGTAATTTCATTGTGGCACCTTATTTTGGGGAGTGGGCTATGGTCAGCTTGCTCGCCGCCCGGCTCCGTCCGGGGCGACAGAGGGGCGCTGTGCGGTCCCATAACTCATCCGTGTCATGTCGCCTTCGACGTTAGGCCGGCCATCGATACAGAGTTCCTTGTCTGCAGTGGTCGGCTCGACGGAATAACTCTGTGAAGTACCCTCGACGTCCCCCATCGCGGACGTCGGTCACTGTCGCACGGTCGGCCAAGATTTTATAATAACCTTTTTTACTATATCAACTCCCAATTGCTTTTTTGAACTTATTCACTGGCATATCTCTAGTTTTAGGACCGCCTATCTAACCTCATACACTCACGGCAATGTAATTGTTGACCAAAGCAGTTGTTAGTAGGATCACACTGATGACAATTGTCTGTATACAGCCGCATGTCGGTCCAACCGGGATATTACCAAACCCTCGCAGAAAATCAACGTCTGAGTAGTAGCAATTTGTTACTGCGCTTCGTTCGGTGAGCGATAGAGCCGGAAACCCAACTATCTGAGGGTGTTTGCGTGTGGTCAAGCACCAAGCATGACCTACCATCAGGTTTTATTTTTATTACAAACGATGGCAAATAGTCCACCTGATGGTGGACGCAATTGTTGCTGCCGCTCATAGACCTTTGCTAGGCCACTGCCTACCGTGTAGAAAGTGAAAGGAGTATGAATGCGGGCAATCAGGTTCGGTGATACTAAAGGCATCACCAAAACCCACCACACGCAAACACCCTCAGAAAGCTTTGCTGCCGGCTCTCTCGTTCACCGAACGAAGTGCAGTAACAAATTGCTATTATTCAGGTGTACTGTTTGCTCGTCTGTTACCGTTTGGAATAAAAAAAGCATCAGATGGAGGTGACCCAGTTAAAATCTTAGCCGTCCTTTACGACACCCACGAGCAATTTAACTGTTTTTTTTTTGTGGGTGGGCTGCGGTCGGCGCGCCTCCGCACCACTCCGTCCGGGGCGACAGAGGGGCTTAAGCACGCAACTCCCGCAACCCACCCGAAAACCACGTCGCCTTCGTCGTTGGGCCGACCACCGGAGCAGGGTTACTTGACATCAGTGGTCGGCCTGACGCAATACCCCCTATTGGGGTACCCTCCCAAGCAATTTAACTGTTGGCCGTATTCGTAGCCATAGTACGTAAGTTGTTCTATAAAACTAAATAAAACAATCCTTACTCCTTGACTCTAAATTCCTTATTTACTGAGCTAAATAATTTTCTGTACAAACTTTAGATTGTTATTCACATAGTTTGAACTCGCAACTTTTAGTATTTCAACAATGTATTTTTTAGGTTTTCGTTGTTCAACAACGTTGGTCTTGTTTATTTCGGTTTCTTGTTTTCGTTTTAGCCTTTTTAATACTACTGTTTTTTTTTTTTATTGTAAACGGTGGCAAACGAGCAAACAGTACACCTGATGGTAAGTGGTGCTGCCGCTCATGGACCTTTACAAGGCCGCTGCCTACCGCGAAGAAAGTGAAGGGAGTGTGAATGCGTGCATTGAGGCTGGGTGATACCAAAGGCACCACCAAAACCCTCCACACGCAAACACCATCAGAAAGTTGGGCTTCCGGATCTCTCGCTCACCGAACGAAGCACAGTGACAAATCGCTACTACTCAGACGTCGATTTTCTGCTCAGTGTGGTACTACCCCGGACGGACCGGCCCGCGGCTGTAGACAGATAACTGTCGACAGTGTGGTGCTACCACTCCTGACTGTTACAAATTATTGTTAAACAATGTCTAAATTAATTTAAAGATGTATATATTTTGGTAAATTTATTTGTGAAGTTACGTTAACTTTGAAAATATTTTCCGTGTGGTGACGGAGTAAGAATACAATTCAGTACTCATTATCTTGTCCGTGGATGTCGTAAAAGACGATTAAGGGATATAATATTCATACTATGTATGTAAGAAAAGGCAAACTCAAAACAAAACTTTATTTCAACACGTTTGATAAGCGTGGTATACCTAGTAGTTCAATTTGCCTCCCATAGTGGAGGAAACCTGAGCCCAACAGTGGGACGTATATGGGCTGAGATGACGATGCTGAAGATGTAACTATGAAAAACATTACTATGTCGTAAAAACATAGGATAGAAGGGATTTTTTGTATTAAGTACTGGGCAATATTTTTTCATCAATCATTTTTGTAAAGCATAGATGGTGTTTTATTATCGTCTCGGCTCATATACTCGGGCGTTGACTTAATATATCACGCTGGTCAGACGGATTGGTATTAGGGCTATTGATAAAATAACGATATATCGAAATATCGATATTATTATTTAAAAATATCGATACTTATCATCGATATTGTTTTGGACGATATATCGATAGTTCGATACTAAAAAGTAAGTATCAAGGGTCGATATTTATTTGAATAAATTTGTTGTTTTATAGTTTTCTGTAAATTGTGTATTCTACAAAATCACCATGAACTCAATGTAGTGCGGCATGTAATTGATGATAAGTTACTTAAAAAAAGAGGTCATCGCGGCAACCCTGCAAGGAATAATGCTAAAAAGTGGTCATGCGATAAAATATCGAAATATCGATATTTTTTTCGATATATCGAACTCCGATATTTAAAAATATCGATATATCGAAAAAAAATATATATTTTTAAAAATATCAGCAGCCTTTGGTAGGGCTAGGGTTGGTATAGGGTTTTATTTCGAGTCTTGGCTTCCATATTTGTTATATGCATCGATATATATGTCCTAATATGGTTATATCCCTTAGTCGTATTTTTAATCCGTCACCACATAGAAAAAAATGAGGTTATATAAAAATTATTTACTTTTATTTTATTAAGAGTCTATTATTAACTCATTTCCTGATCTTTTATTAGTAACAAGAAAGTTTCGCAGGTTATTGTTGGTAGTAAATAAACAGTAAATCAATCAATGCCTGTGATTGGTTTATTGTTTTCTTGATAACGTGTTTTTATAGCCGTTCAATGGTATAGTCCTGACTTCCGATAACGCATAATACAGTTGGATATGGGAGCTGAAGTTTATTTTTATTGCTGTTGATGGCAAACGAGCAAACAGCACACCTTTTTTTTGGGGTGGATTATTGTCGGTGCACTCGCCGCCTAAGTCCGTTTGGGTCGACAGAGGGACTGCGCGCGGCCTCATAACCCATCGTAGCACGTTTTTTGTCGTTGAGCCGACCATGTCCGAGTTGTCCTTCATGGTCGGCCCGATGGAATACCCCGAGGGTGTACATCCTCCTCTCGACGTCTTTTCCCCGGGACGTCGATAGCCGTAGCGCGGTCAGCCTCTCTGCGGGTGACTGACTAATTGACAATAGGGATGATCGATGAACATCGATGTTCGATGATCATCGATGTTGAAAGGAAAAACGTCGATGTTTTAACATCGATGTTAACTGTTTTTAACATCGATGTTGAAAAGGAAACATCGATGTTGAAAGAAAAACATCGATGTTGAAAGGAAAACACATCGATGTTGCTATGGGCAGAACGAAATTTCCTAAAAAAAAAAATAACATCGATGTCAAAGATATTCGACAGCTGTCCTAAAAAGCTCATCAAAATTTGCCTGGAAGATTTTAATTCATCGTCGTAACATCGATGTCAAAAATATTCGACAGATGTCCTAAAAAAAAAGGTCATCAAAATTTGCCACGAGAATTTATATCGTAACATCGATGTTCGACGATATCGATATTTCTGTAACATCGATGATTTCCTAACATCGATGTTCGGTGTTCGATGAACATCGATGTTAAGCTTTCGATGTTGACATCGATGTTAACATCGATGTTTTTCTAACATCGATCATCCCTAATTGACAATCCCGTCACCCACGGCCTCGACTAGGGAGCAAACAGCACACCTGACGGTAAGTGATCCCCATGGAACTTTGCTATCTGCTTACCACGAAGAAAGTGAAGGCAGTGTGAATGTATGCAACGAAGTTCCATGATACTAAAGGTATCAACAAAACCCATCACATGCAAACACTCTCAGAAAGTTAGGTTGCCGGCTCTCTTACTCAAGGAAAAGCAGTAACAAATTGCTACTAGTCAGATGAGGATTTTCTGCTCAATGACCAGCCCGCGGGTGTAGACAAAAGATTGTCGACAGTGTGCAGCTACTACATCTATACCAATAAATAAAATTGGAGTGTCTGTTTATAATGTCAAAATAATAGGCTTTTTTCATGCTCACACGGTTATTTGCACGACACCTATGCCTAAAATAGCAATTAAAAAATTTTTGTCTGTCTGTCTGTTTGTTCCGGGTAATCTTCAAAACGGCTGGACCGATTTCAAAAATTCTTTCACCAATGGAAAGCTATAATATCAGGGCGTAAACTAGGCTATATTTTATCCCAGTATTCCCACGGGAACGGGAACTACGCGGGTAAAACGACTATAACCTATAACCGAAGCGAAGCGAGGGCGGGTTGCTAGTAAACATATATATTTGTAGTATTGTGTATATTGGATATTAGGAGAAGCCTGGAAATGGTACCAGTGATGGAGACGACTAGGCGAGCGAGGTGTGGTAACAGAGTAAGAATACAATTCACCACTCCCTATCTTGCCCGTGGATGTCGTAAAAGACGACTAAGGGATATAATATACACATGAAATCTGTACAAGAGAAGGAAAACTCGAAATGAAATCCTACACCAACATGTTTGACCAGCATAGCATAGTAGGTCAAATTCCTTCCTATTGTGAAGCCTGGACTACAGTGGGATGTATGTATGTGGGCTACGATGATGATAATGATGAAGGAGAGCGAGATAGTATGGTCAAGTGATGAGGAGAGATGAAAAGCACCTGACACCTGGTTATCAGTATGATTGTGGATGAACGTAGGAAGCGTGGGAGACCCAAAAAGAGATGGATGCACTGTGTGAATGAGGATATTATGAAAACTGTGAGTGCAGATATGATGACTGATAGGAGGCTATGGAAGATAAGAATATGTTGTGTCAACCACACACGGGATGAGGGCAGGCAAATAATGGTGTCTACTGTATATTCTTTACTTCGTAACCATACGTAAAGACAGAAGAATTATGAAAAAGAGCCAACCTGTTCTTAGGTGTCTTGCTAGTGGTAATTTAACGTAGAACTTGAACCTTGCTGGCAGGTAGAGATTGTACCCCTGGAATTACTGGAGTCCATGAGCAGACATACTAATGGTAAAACCACGTGGAAGTGGTAGGACCACACTCTCGACAGTTATCTGACTACAGCCGCGGGCCGGTCCGTCCGGGGTAGTACCACGCTCTCGCAGAAAATCGACGTCTGAGTAGTAGCAATTTGTTACTGCGCTTCGTTCGGTGAGCGAGAGAGCCGGAAGCCCAACTTTCTGAGAGTGTTTGCGTGTGGAGGGTTTTGATGATGCCTTTAGTATCACCGAGCCTCAATGCACGCATTCACACTCCCTTCACTTTCTTTGCGGTAGGCGGCGGCCTTGTAAAGGTCCATGAGCGGCAGGAACACTTACCATCAGGTGTACTGTTTGCTCGTTTGCCACTGCTTGCAATAAAAAAAAAAAGCCACATTGTTGACAGCTATCTGTCTACAGCCGCGGGCCGGTCCGTCCGGGGCAGTACCACGCTCTCGCAGAAAATCGACGTCTGAGTAGTAGCAATTTGTTACTGCGCTTCGTTCGGTGAGCGAGAGAGCCGGAAGCCCAACTTTCTAAGGGCGTTTGCGTGTACTGGGTTTTGGTGATGCCTTTAATATCACTGAACCTTATGGCACGCATTCACATTCCCTTCACTTTCTTCCTTGCTTTGCTAGAAAGCATCAGGTGTACTGTTTGCTCGTTTGCCATCGTTTGCAATAAAAAAGTGAAGGTAATCAAATAAAGTCTTATGTCCTATCGTCTGACCTTGACAGATGCACTAGCTGCAACGAAGACCTTGGTCACAGACGGAGTAAGAATACAATTCGCCACCTCCGTCTTGCCCTTGGGTGTCGTAAAAGATTATAAGGGACATGATACGCATGTAACATCAATGCAAGAGAAGGAAAACTCGAAATAATACTCTCTCTCTCTCTACCCCAACACGTTTGACCAACGTGTAGGTTAATTTCTCTCCTATCGAGCTTGAGCCCAGATTTGGGATATATATGAGCTGAAATAGTTATTTCTTATCCGACGGTAGAGATAAAACTTAGAACAGAACTTTTTGGATTGCACAATGTTTACTAATATCTGAGTATATGCACGGGAGTCGAAACTAAAACAACTGGCTCGGTAGATCGCTATTTTAACCACTACAACATCTGTGCCTTTATAACCACGTAAACACAGCATTAAAGAAAATTTAAGTTCTCCTTCCATTTTAAAAAGACAAAAATGTAAATAAAACTATTTTTAATTAAAAGCTTTTTTTTAACTCGCCTTGTTAGTATGGGAAAAATCTGGCAAGTTAAATTAGAACCACTACCTGTCGTTAGATTACGTTGAAATTTGGTTTACGTTAAGGAATTAGTTACGTAAGTAACTTGGTGACAATGCAATAATATGGTACTATGAAGCTGGTCTCAAGATGGCGTCGGCAGGTGGCCATAGCAACTCCTAAACTAAACAAGATAAAACCGTCGAGTTTGGACTCGTTTGAATAGTCTTGACAAGCACTTTTTCTTCTTTTTAGAGCATTTAAATAATAGCCTGTTTTTTTAATGAATATTATTACTACTTTTATCAAGGTTATATTTTATTTTTGATTGCCCGGCGTTTCGAACACCTTTCAGCGTTCATGGTCGCGGTCTTTTTATTTGTAACGTGTATTACTCGAGTAAACATCAGAAATTAATTCTAAATTAATAACTCGCAGTAAAACCAAGCTCTTGAACTAACAAATCATATAAGTCAGCCTGAACAAATGGTTCGCTATTGTTATTCTTAATAATCCAATAAAAATCTTTATAACTGTGACTGTGTATATACATTTGTTTGAATTACGCAGTGCATACCTTCTAGAGATTATTCATATCGAGATTTTGTAGTGAGAATTTCTATCAGAGAGTTTTGAAATTGTGAGTCGCAATCTTTATTTGTGTGAAAAAAGTTGTAATTAAAACTGCAGAAGATATCTGTAATAACGATGACTTGTTGGACGTGAGATATCTTAGTCCGCACGTGACCATGAACGCTGTAAAGTGTTCGAAACGTCGAACAAGCAAAAATCAAATACAAACACGATAAAATACGTAAAATTTTATTTAAAATGGGTAATACTCGCGTAAACATTAGAATTCATTACCTTTTTTTTCTTGTATATTTATTTGCGTCGCCTGTTCGGTCTCCTCCCGGCCAGCCATTCGGGATAAAAGAAGGATGACATAGACCCTCATAATCTTGGTCTCTCTCGCTTCCCGAATGAGAAATGTTACGATTTCCTCTTTTTTTTAGAGATAGGCAGACAAAGACTCCAAAAAAAAAAGAAAATACAAAAAGGTATGATGATCCTTGGAGTCCTTGTCCTCGGTGGTCTACTCTACGGGATTATCGTTACCCCTGCTTTGACTTCAGTGGTTCATTTCATATAATATTTGTAACTTATGTTCTTAATCCTTCATCAGATATTCAACCAGATATGTGTAAAAAAATGTCTTCCGCTTTTAAATCCACATACGTGCCATCGTTAAGGGTCCGTAGTATTTCTGTTACTCCATATGGTGACAGTAGGAATACAGTTCAACAGCCTCTCTCAGGCACGCGGGTATCATAAAAGATAACTAAGGCATATAATAGGCATTTTACATCTGTATAATAGAAGGAAAACTCGAAATAAAACCTTAAACGAACCCGCCTGAACAGCGTGGTTGTAGTAGGTCAATTTCTCTTCTATTATGAATGAGGCTTTCCGTGTGATGACGGAGTGAGAATACAATTCACCACTCCCTATCTTGCCCGTGGATGTCGTAACAAACGACTAAGAGATATAATATGCGTATAATATCTGTGCTAGAGGAAGACTCGAAACAAAACTCTATACCAACATGTCTGACCAGCATAGTAAAGTAGGTCAAATTCCCTCTCATTATGGAGGAGGCCCGAGCCCAACAGTGGGACAAATATAAGCCGATATGATGATGAAGATTGCTGTAAAAGGGTTCATTCAATTTCTTTTAAATTATTTTTATTTATAAAGAAAGTTTGCACTAAGGAAATAATCTCTGTATTACGAGGGACTTTAAAAACAAAATTTAAAGAACACAAATTACACCCAGACTCGGAACAACAATTTGTACTCGTCCAGTTCAGGAATCGAATCAATAACACTCCCATGTATACTATCTTAACCACTACGCCATCTATGTAGATATGTTATTTTTAAACATCCGTTAGTTGCTCGCTCTTTTACGATAGTGGGGTAGCGAAAGGGTGGAGGGAATAATCTTTTCTTTGTTCGTCTCTACACGGACAATATCTATTTGTTTTCAGTAATTTAATTTAAACCCTAAATTACTATAGCCTTTATAACTTAGTGCAAACTTAGTGAAGTCTATTGTTTTAAGTTAGTAACATAACTTACTAAGTTCTCTGACACGGTGTAGTTAGTGTTAGGGCATTACAAAAGAGAATTGTTAATGTGTTGACAGATTTAATATAGTAATGACTACTCTAGTAGTTAAGTCGTGATCGTGTGCCTTTATTATCATTATCACAGCTTATGTACGTCCCGCTGCTGGGCTCGAGCCTACTCCACAACAGGAGTGAAATTGACCTACTATACCACGCTGGTCAGGCTGGTTGGTATAGGGTTTCATTTCGAGTTTCTCTTCTCTTACACAGATATAATGTGCATATTATATCCCAAAGTCGTCTTATACGACATCCACGGGCAAGATAGAGAGTCGTAAATGGTATTCTTACACCGTTACCACACGGAAAAAGAAATATATCATGATTTAAAAGGGAGATGGCCTTGGAGCTGGAGCTAATATTATTTTCCTCCTACTTACATGGTGTCTGTTTTACATAATTTCTTTTATAGACGGTTTTTCAAAAACTTAGAAAAATATATAGCCATTATCGTCATAATTTAGCCTATCGCCGTCCAATGCTGGACGTAGGCCTCCCTCACATTTCACCACAAAGTGTGATCCTGTGCCGTCTGCATCCAACGACGCCTAGCAACTTTCATCATGTTGTTAATCCACCTAGTGCGGGAATCCTAAACTGTGACGTCCGATATGTGGCCGCAAAGAGCCTTTATTTCCAGATATAGCTATGATCTAAGATCCCGCTATACAACGACCTTCACCGAGATGCTTATTTGATGAAACTTATTTTTATGTAATTTAATATGTCAATAAATATATTGCATATGGGTTGCCTAACAAATTTTAGTCCAGAGTATGATTAATTAATAATTAAAAAAAATGTTTTTTGAACATTGAAATGAAATGATTTATTATTATGACAGACACGAAGCATAAGAAAAGACAAATTTAAATAATGATAATTTCGAAAAGTGTTTGCCACAATCCGGTACTAACTCAGCATAATGCTGGCCACAGAAGACCAGCGCTGATCTTCCGTTGGTACCGGGAGGAGACATCACGCACATGCTCTCAGTTTAAATTCGAACTAATAATATTAACATAAGTAACAAAAGTGTACATTTTCACATAAATCTGATAATAAATTCTGAAAGTATGAAGCCCATAGAATATGCAAACGTTAGATTGCCTACTTTTCCGGTCACAACTCTCGGGTAGCCAGGTATAAACAGATAAATCGATACTAGCATTGTGCACCGGTCTGATCGACGTTTGCATATTCTATGGGCTTCATACTTTCGTTTGGTATAGAATTTGTCTAATAATCAAACCGGTGCAAGGTACAAAAAAAAAATTAATGAATCTGTAATGTAATGTAGAAAATAATGAAGATAAATAAATAAATAAAAAAAATAAGAAAATAATGAATATAAAGTAATGAATCTGTACTAAAATTAGTTAGGCAACCCATCTATACCAATAAATAAAATTGGAGTGTCTGTTTGTAATGTCAAAATAATAGGCTTTTTTCATGCTCACACGGTTATTTGCACGACACCTACGCCTAAAATAGCAATTAAAAAATTTTTGTCTATCTGTTTGTTCCGGGTAATCTTCAAAACGGCTGGACCGATTTCAAAAATTCTTTCACCAATGGAAAGCTATAACATCAGGGCGTAAACTAGGCTATATTTTATCCCGGTATTCCCACGGGAACGGGAACTACGCGGGTAAAACGACTATAACCTATAACCGAAGCGAAGCGAGGGCGGGTTGCTAGTATGCAATATATTTATTGACATATTAAATTACATAAAAAATAAGTTTCATCAAATAAGCATGTCGGTGAAGGTCATTGTATAGCGGGATCCTATACTAATAGAAATAATTATAGTGTTAGCATTAACACGTCCCTTGACCATGTCTATAACGACTTACATGAACTAACTCTTCATATAAACCTGTGTATTGAAGTTATTTTTTTAATTGCAAACGGTGGCAAACGAGCAAACAGTACACCTGATGGTAAGTGTTGCTGCCGCTTATGGAAATTTACTAGGCCGCTGCCTACCACGAGGAAAGTGAAGGGAATATGACAACATGCAATGAGATTCGGTGATACTAAAGGTATCAATAAAACCTACCACACGCAAACACCCTTAGAAAGTTGGGCTTTCAGCTCTCTCGCTCATCGAACGAAGATTGCCCGATTTTCTGCGAGAGCGTGGTTAGTACCACACTCTCCATCTTCGGGGTAATCCCCGGATGGACCAGCCCGCGGCTGTAAGACAGACAACTGTCAACATTGTGGTCCTACCACTACAAATAACCTTTCTTTCATTACAATAATGTACACACTATACATATAGCTCGTGGGAAGCGTTCGGTGACGATGACGTGAAATTCTCGCTTTATTTTCACTCAAAAATTACACGTATGTACACAGTATACATATAAGTAGCTCATTGAAATCGTTCGGTGACGATGACGCAAGTTCCATAATTTTTATGATTCCAAAAAAGGGATCAACAGGCCTAAAGAAAATTTCACTTCGAAAATATACAGGCGAAATCAAAACTTCTTCATTTTATGAAGTCGGTTAAAAGCATCATCATCATCATCATCATCGCAGCCCACATATGTCCCACTGTTGGCCTCGGGCCTCTTCCACAATCGGAAGGAATTTAACCTACTATACCATGCTGGTCTGACATGTTGGTATAGAGTTTCATTTCGAGTTTTCCTTCTCTTGTTAAAAGCATATTCAGTGGAAATAACCTTATTATACAAACACCATTTCCATATGCCACTCAAAGTACAGCTTTAAAAGCACTTAAATCTCAGTGTTTATATATTCTTTTTAAAAACTTGAAAGGGGAGGTAAAAATTATAAAACTTATAGTATATAGGGGCGGGCAGGGTGCGCACCGACTGGGACCTACGTAGTGCTCAGGTTACTTAGTAGGGTTGTCGCGTAAGATTAAGAAAATGGTTAATTTTTTTCTTCCGTGTGGTGAAGGAGTAAAAATACAATTCACCACTCCCTTCCTATCCCATCCCATCCCATCTTGCCCGTGGATGTCGTAAAAGACGACTATGGGATATAATATGCACATAACATCTATGCAAGAGATGGAATATTCGAAATGAAACCCTATACTAACCTGACCAGCGTGGTATATTATGGTCAATTTCCCTTTTATTGTGGAGGGAGCTTGAGCCGAGATGATGATGATTTAATATTTTTATTTTATTTCAGCTACAAATACTACCAACTGTTAAATTGCTTGTGGATGTCGTAAAAGACGATTAAGAGATTTACATAAGACTGGGTCAATTCCTGATGCCGTTTGAATAATAATTATATTTCCAATAGCATCAGGTCAGCTAGTTATGACTAGGAGGCTGTGGAGCGAGAACGCGAGGCGCTTGCCTCCGCTGACTCGCTCTGCTGGCAGCGACCTGGGAGCAGAATGCACCAATATGCGCAACTCCTTCCACCACCTTGAATGACGATAGGACGTGGCCAGACGGCCATGCGTTGGGGTGTCGGGGATAGAATGTCATCAGATGATTTCTCCGGTGCCCCGTAAAAGTGCAGTAGGGGCCGCTGTGTTTTTAGTGGGTATTCCGGTCACACGGTGGCCGGCGAGTCCCACACACTCCTCCGTCTATCACCGGCGGAGGACAGTGCGTAAATGCATTTCTACAGCGAGAAAAAAAAAAGGTTAGCTGGTCTTATGACAGGCTGACAGCGCGACGGCGACCGACGTCCCAGAACGTCGAGAGGTGAGGGTACCCGAAAGGGTATTCCGTCGGGCCGACCACTGACGACAAGTCACATCTGCTCCGGTGGTCAGCCCAACAACGAGGTGACGTGGGTACGGGTGGGTTATGGGCCCGCGCGCCGTCCTTTCATCGCCCCGGACGGAACGGACCGCACGTGCGCTTACCATAGCCCACCCATAAAAAAAAAAGTTGGTCTTATGACCACTTTTTTTTACTATTGCCGATATTTTTAGCAATATGTAGTATGAAAGAAGAGTAAATATTGAATCGACCACAAGTTATTGAAATAAGACAGTGATGATCACGATATTTTTTAGGGTTCCGTACCCTAAGGATAAAAATGGGACCTTATTACTAAGATTTTGCTGTCTGTCACTAGGCTGTATGTCAAGAACCGCGATAGCTAGACAGTTGAACTTTTTACAAATTATGTATTTCTGTTGCCGCTATAACAACAAATACTAAAAACAAAATAAATATTTAAGGGCGGCTCCCATACAAACGCGATTTTTATAGATTATGGAACGGCACTTAGCCGGTGTTTTTTTTAATTTGAAGTCAATTTTTTTAAGGTAGTTCCTAACTTTGATCTTCGAGGGAGATAATTCTTCCGTAAATATGAATCCAAAAAAAAATATTTTCAGATAAGCAAAAATTAAATACAAATGCGACAGAATCAGGAGAAAGAAAACTCGAAATAAAACCAACTAGCTTTATCAGCGTGATTTAGTACGTCAATTTTCCTTCTGTTGTGGAGGCTCAAGCCCAGCTGTGGGACGTATGTGGGACGTATATGATCATGATACCGATAAAATTCATAAATAATATATAATTTCATTCTTACTACACATCAACATTAGTCATAAAAGACGACTAAGGGTTGTAATATGTAGATGCGATAACCTATGCAACAGGAGAACAATCTATATATTAATACATGAAGTAAAAACTTTGTACCCCTTTTTACGAAAACTACGTGAATGGACAAGTATGAAATTTGCCACAGTTTAATTATATAATGAGAAGAAGTGCATATAACTTCATATAATAATGGATTAGAAATATAATAAATTCATTAAAATAACCATGACGCATACTACCACGCAATCGCTACACACACTAACGCTTATACACTTTTGTTTACAGTTACTTCTTCTTCTTTTTATTTAATGACAATGAGCTACAATAATATGAGCTGTTGGTGCCAGTGTCGAGTATATTGATTATTATTCACGTCTTTAGTCTTAGTCTTTCAGTCAGTCGTTAGCATGACTTGGTGCTGATATCCAAGTCATGCGTCTCTGGAAATTTGGGCAGAATGTCAAAATGCACGTAATTGACTATTATATCATTTTCACTACATTTCAGAATTTTATCTGCATTATATTACATAAAATATCAGCAAAATTATTCAATATAACACTTTAAAATACTAAAATAATGAAAAGAATATAAAAGCACTACATGACATCTTGACATTCGCGTCAAAAGTCTTGTTTACGGTTAAAATCTCTTGCCGAACTGAATGTCAAACAATCATAATTATGATGACAATATCTAATAGACATTTGTACTTATATATTAGTTATTAGTGAAATACCACTTGCTCAATATACAATTATACATAAATACAATTGAAAGAAAATTGTGTAGCAGAAAAATTAATTTAAATGATTTATGGCCGCATTTCGACCACTCGGCGACCACTAATTCAAAATAAAACTATTCCAGCCTGGCGTGGTATAGTAGGTATTGACCTACTTGTACCACGCTGGAATAGAAAGGAAATTGTTCCTTTCTATTGAGGAGGAGGCTTGAGTCCCAGCAGTAGGGCTTATATTAAATGCGATGAGATAACAATATATTTCCGTGTGGTAACGGAGTAAGAATACTATTCACCACATCTTGACTGTAGATGTCATAAAAGATGACTAAGGTTATATCACGCATATCTTATATCTTTAAACGAGCAATTCTTATATATATATATATATATATATATATATATTTATATATATATATATATATATATATATAAATATATATACCTATATATATATTCAGGATCTCGGAAACGGCTCCAACGATTTTGTTGAAACTTGGCATACTAGAGGTTTCGGGTCCAAAAAATCGATCTAGCTAGGTTTTATTTATAGAAAATGTTGTTTTGTCCGTGTTTTTAGTAAAACAATATAATGACATTAAATTTTAAAAGAATATGAATTCAAATTTCGTTATCAACGTCATGAGTTACGATAGCTCAGATGGGAAGTTGACAGGTTCTAATTTTGATTTTGTTGGCATTGAAACAGCGTCGGTTCGGATCTCGGTGTTATTATTATTCTCTTTTTGTAATTTTTTATATATTTTTCATTATTTATTTTTTATTAATATATAGGTATCTAAATAAATGCTATAAAAATATTCCGAGCGAAGCTCGGTCAACCAGATCTTTAACATTTATGCAAGAGAAGGCAAATTTGAAACAAAACCCTATACCTATCCGCCTGACTCGCGTGATATCATTCATCATTTCAGCTCTTAAACGTCCCACTGTTGGGCTCGAGTGCCTTCCACAATAGGAGGGAAACAGACTTTACTATACCATACTGATCAGACAGGTTGGTATAGGGTTTTATTTCGAGTTTTTCATCTCTTGTATAGGTGTTACATGTGTATAGTTAGTCGTCTTTTGCGAAATGCACGGGCAAGATAGGGTGTAGTAAATTATATTCTTTCTCCTTCACCACACGGAACAGCGTGATATAGTAGGTTAATTTCAATTATATCCAAGTGGATACTCCAGCCCAGTGGGACGTAAATCAGCTGAAATAATATAAATAAACATAAAATTGTGTAGTGCCAACCCTAAGTCGTATTTATCCTTCAAAGCGTAAAAGGGGATATAACGGACCAAGCAAACGGCTATATTTATACAACAACTTGCACTATAACAATGCACTGCGCTTGTAAAAAAAAAACTAGGATAATAGTATGGATAGAAAAAAAAATACAATACGTCACCAATCATTAATTTCCTTTGGATATCGTAATAACCATTTAACGGATATAAAAGGATATATTTTTTTCGTATGATGTAAGAAGAATACAATTCACAACCCCCTATTTCGACCGTGATTGTCGTAAAAAACGATACCGGAATCTATATATAAATACGTGAAGCGAAAACTTTGTACCCCTTTTTACGAAAATTACGTGGGTGGACAAGTATGAAATTTGGCACAGTTGAAGTATATAATGAGGAGAAGTGCATAAAACTGAAATTTCATATAATAATGGATTAGAAATACATTAAATTCATAAAAAGAGGTATTATGCACACTACAACGCAATCGCTACACACACATGCGGGATACACTTTTGTTTACAGTTATAATCTCTGGTCAAACCGAATGTCAAATAATCATAATTATGATGAGAATGTCTAATAGAGATTTGTACTTATATATTAGTTATTAGTGAAATACAGCTTGCTCAATTTACAATTATCTATACCAATAAATAAAATTGGAGTGTCTATGTGTAATGTCAAAATAATAGGCTTTTTTCATGCTCACACGGTTATTTGTACGACACCTATGCCTAAAATACAGATTAAAAAATTTTTGTCTGTCTGTCTGTCTGTTTGTACCGGGTAATCTTCAAAACGGCTGGACCGATTTCAAAAATTCTTTCACCAATGGAAAGCTATAATATCAGGGCGTAAACTAGGCTATATTTTCTCCCGGTATTCCCACGGGAACGGGAATTACGCGGGTAAAATGACTAAAACCGAAGCGAGGGCGGGTTGCTAGTACATAAATAAAATTAAAAGAAAATTGTGTAGCAGAAAAATTAATTTAAATGAATTATGGCCGAATTTCTACCACACGACGACCACTAGTAAATTCAAATTCAAATTCAAATCATTTATTATGCATAGACCCCGAGAGGGCACTTACATATTGTCAGTTTTACAAAATAAAATTAAATTATCCACTAAAAATATACTACCACCGGATCGGTACGCGACCGCTACTGAGAAGATCCGGCAAGAAACTCAGCGGGCTTGTCTATTATTTTAATTTTTTTTTTCTTCTTACTAGATATAAATTTGTGTACATATTTTGTAAGACCTAGCTCCAGTGTGATGCCCTTCAAACTGCAAGATACTTAATATAATTAAAATGATTATGGCTGGACCAGATCCCACAAGCGGCACCCGATCACGAGTTAACTACTAGAGCAGCCATCACTCAACCACTATGGAGGGAAGGGAGAGACCCGCTCCACCTTATAGGTATATGCATATAACTTTCCGTGTGGTGACGGAGTAAGAATACAATTCACTCCCTATCTTACTTATGGGATATAATATGCACATAATATATGTGCAAGAGAAGGTAAACTCGAAATGAAACCCTATACCAACATGTCTGACCAACATGGTATAGTAGGTCAAATTTCCTCCCATTGTGGAGGAGGCCCGAGCTCAACAGTGGAACATAGACTGCGATGAATACTCGCGTAAATATCAGAAGTCATTACTTAATGCAATGTCATAAGTTTGCCGTGTTAGTATAATCTTACCACCTGTCAAGTGCCAGATCCCTCTACAAGTTGCAGGAGTATATAAACTTGACTGTGACTGTGATCTCTCTTATATTGGGCAATTAAAGAGATCCATAAGAACTCGGATCAAAAAACACATAGCCGATGTGAAGCACCGCCGTCACACTAAGTCTGCAGTCTGTGAACATAGTCAGGACCGCTCCCGCCATAACATCAGGTTTGATAAATCATAAATCCTCGCAAAAGAACATCGATACCTACCTAGAATGGTACGCGATGCTATTGAGATTAAAAAACATAAAAATTTCAATAGAGAGGATGGCTGGGTGTTACCATCAAGCTGGGATCCTGTTATTAACATTATTAAAAATAAATCCAAAAAGACCACAAGACTGCAAGACACTGTGAGCACTTATTGTATAGATTTGACCCACAATAATAATAGCTAAAGATAATTTTACAAATTAAAACCTCTTAGTAATATAAAGTAAACCGCCTTCAAAATTAATATTAATTTAGCATCATGTCACCTGAGTTTTCTTGCCGGATCTTTCTCAGTGTGGCCGTGTTCCGATCCGGTGGTAGTATACTAAATTGTTAGTTTTTTTGTTATTAATATATAATTGTTACTACGAATTTTAATGTTAAATAATTACTAACCATAAACAATAAAATTTTTTCATATAGAATCATTTTCTTTTTACACTGGCAATTAATTTGTATCAAAATGTGGGTCAATATTTAATAACTAATTTCTGTATCGGGTAGATAATTATAAATTACCTGCAATAACGATGACTTGTTGGACGTGAGACATCTTAGTCCACCCGTGACCATGAACGCTGTAAAGTCTTCGAAACCTCGGGCAATCAAAAATCAAATACAAACGCGATTATACTACTTTACGGATTATACTTTACAAATAAAATCCGTAAAGTAGTATTATTTAAAATATACAACGTTCACAGCTTCATTGTCATTAGACAATACAAACATGTTTACTTTAAAGATTACTCTTGAAAGAGCGACATATTATGCACGTATTATACATATAAACCCTCCTCTTGAATCACTCTATCTATTAAAAAAAACCGCATCAAAATCCGTTGCGTAGTTTTAAAGATCTAAGCAGTGGGAAGCGACTTTATTTTATACTATGTAATGATTAAAAACTGAAACATCTGTATGTTAATGAACTCGAATACGTCCCTTCGAAAGCCACCAAATAACTACTTAACCGAACAGACATTAATAGTTTTACATGAACTTCTAATAGCCAAGTGTTACCCTAATGGAGTCATTTGTGTACCCACAGAACGTAATAACGAACAATTTGGCCACAATTGTGTCCCCCAGTTCAAATCCCTTGCTTGATGTGGGGTCAGCTAACAAATTGGGGTATTATGTATGGCTATTATAGGATATTGGGTTATGATGATGTCCTCCTGACCGAGTTTTCACTAGGGTTGTGACCTGGAGGGAAAATAATCGATTTTTAAATAATCTATTTTTTTTTTTTTTTTAAATAAATTATCGATTATAAAATAATCGATTTTTTCTCCCAACAAGGATTGTGATGTCATTTTTTTTTTTAAGAAATCTGGCCGTGAATTATCGATTAATTTCGAATAGTAAAAAGTCGATTAATAATCAATTTTTATTAATTTGATAATCGATTGCAAAAATCGATTTTTTTAAATCGATTATTTTTTCACATCCCTAGTTTTCACGACATACATCTACAATGTATATTAATTTTTGTCTTCTATACATCTATACAAATAAATAAAATTGTAGTGTCTGTTTGTAATGTCGAAATAATGAGCTTTTTAATGCTGAGACGGTTATTTAGACGATCCATCCATCCATCCATCCATCAGCCTACAGACGTCCACTGCTGGACATAGGCCTCTCCACGCGAATGCCACTCGGAACGGTCCTGCGCCACTATCCAACGGTTACCTGCGACTTTGAGAATGTCGTCAGTCCACCTAGTGGGGGGTCGTCCTACACCGCACCATCCGATTCGTGGTCGCCACTCAAGAACCTTTCTTCCCCAACGATTGTCGGTTCTACGAGCGATGTGGCCTGCACATTGCCATTTCAACGTGCTAATTCTGCGGGCTATGTCGGTTACACCCGTTCTTCTACGGATTGCCGTGTTTCGGATTTTATCACGTAGAGAAATACCGAGCATAGCCCTCTCCATAGCACGTTGAGCAACTTTGAGCTTTTTTATGAGGCCGACATTTAGAGACCACGTTTCAGTGCCGTAAGTCATCGCTGGTAACACAGACTTTACACGATACCTATGGCTAATAATCGGTTTAATTTTTTTTGTCTGTCTCTTTGTCGGTCTCACTGTTTGTTTTGGGTAATCTTCAGAACGGCTGGCATGATTTTGATATTATTTTACTACTAGGTAGTTGCCTATATAAGGAGTAACTTCAACTATATTTTATCACGGTATTCTCACGGGAACTATGCGGGGTAAGGCCAATGATGATTGCCTTACCTCCGCATTTTAAATCTCCATAATCTTTTAAAATATTACTATACGCGACTATAGTCTATGAGACCTCGGGTTCGATTCCCGGATTCGAAAATTTTATAGTTTTTTGAGAGGAATAATAGCCTAAGTTACTTTGTGTATAGACAAATACCGGGTAGTAAAATACGATTAATATTGGTCTAGCTATTTGGAAGATTAGCCGGAGCAAACAGACAGATCGTAAAAAAATTAAAGTGGTTTTGAGACATCCTATCGTGTAAATAACCGTGTGAGCATGAAAAAAGCGCATTACAAACAGACACTGCAATTTAATTGTATATGGAAATCCGTAGAAGAACGGGTGTAATCGACATAGCACAAAGAATTAGCACGCTGAAGTGGCAATGGGCAGGCCACATCGCTCGACGAACCGACAACCGCTGGGGAAGAAAGGTTCTCGAGTGGCGACCACGTATCGGACGACGCAGTCTAAGACGACGACGCAATGTACCATGCTAGTCAGACGTGTTGGTATAGGATTTTATTTCGAGTTTACCTTCTCTTGCATAATAAATAATATCTGCATATTGTAATCCTAAGTTGTCCTTTACACCCTTGTGAAAGATAGGGAGCGGTGAATTGTATTCTTACTCCGTGATCACACGGAACATTTTAATTATTACAGTACAATCTTTAAATTAGAATTAAAAATTCAACAGTAAAATTCGCAAATTTACTGGGCACTAAATTCCGTACTCCCGTTTGTTCGGAGCGAGCGGCAAATAATTTTGCCCCGGGTATAATTAAATGTGTGCACCCTGTATACGTATCCAGGGAACGTTACTGCTGGAAGGATGCTTGAATTACTTCAACTATTTCTTTTGTAAATTTATACAGGTGTTAAATGAATAACATTCGTCATGGCTTCTTGGTTCTTCTAAGGATTCTAAGTATCATGTCTCCATTTCATCATCTTTAGTCTCACAGATGTTCTTTATTGGACTTAGTTGTGCCCACGAAAGTGCCAGTGTAGGCTGTCAAGGCTGGCTGTCAAGGAGAGTCCTGTTTCTCCTAATGATTTCGTGATTCTCCAGTTTTCGCTAAATAAATCGCTATATACTACCTGCGTCTGATGCCGCCCTAGCCGAGGCCGCGGGTGACCGGACCGGGGACTTTAGTCCGGCACCCGCAGAGAGGCTGACCGCGCGACGGCGACCAACGACCCAGGACAGGGACATCGAGTGGTGAGGGTACCCGAAAAGGTATTCCGTCGGGCCGACCACTGAGGACAGGGAACTTGGCACTGGTGGTCGGCACAACGACGAAGGCGACATGGGTACGGGTGGGTTGTGGACCCGCGTGCCGTTCTTTCGTCCCCCCGGACGAAATGGACGGCGTGTGCGCTTGCCATAGCCCACCCATAAAAAGGGCCAAATATACACTCTGACATCAAAAACTATGCGAGTTATTTTTAAAATAACGCATTGTTTTACAAATAAAAATATATAATTATTTTTAACTAGCAACCCACCCTCGCTTCGCTTCGGTTATAGGTTATAGTCGTTTTACCCGCGTAGTTCCCGTTCCCGTGGGAATACCTGGATAAAATATAGCCTAGTTTACGCCCTGATATTGTAGCTTTCCATTGGTGAAAGAATTTTTGAAATCGGTCCAGCCGTTTTGAAGATTACCTGGAACAAACAGACAGACAGACAGACAGACAAAAATTTTTTAATTACTATTTTAGGCATAGGTGTCGTGCAAATAACTGTGTGAGCATGAAAAAAGCCTATTATTTTGACATTACAAACAGACACTCCAATTTTATTTATTGGTATAGATTAATGAGCATATTATCAACAGTCGCCTGTCTACAGCCGCGGACCGGTCCGTCCGGAGTAGTACGATATTTTTGTAGAAAATTGACGTCCGAGTATTAGCAACTTGTTACAGCACTTTATCGGAGGAGCAAGAGCCGGAAGCTGAATTTTCTGATTGCGTGTAGTGAGTTTTGGTGATGCCTTTAATATAATCGAAACTCATTGCGCGCATTCAAACTTACTTACACTTATAGTGTCGTTTACAGGTGTGCTGTTTGCTCGTTTGCCACCTGCAGTTAAAAAAAATACACTGCCTCATTCCATCTCCTCAACTAATAAACGTTCCACTGTTACGCTTGACTCACTTCCATCATCATCATTATTTCAGCCTATCGCCGTCCTCTGCTGGACGTAGGCCTCCCTCATGTTACGCCACAAAATGCAGTTCTGTGCCGCCTGCATTCAACGTCGCCCAGCAACTTTCACCAGGTCGTCGGTCCACCTAGTGGGGGGCGTCCTACACTGCGTCGTCCGATACGTGGTCGCCACTCGGGAACCTTTCTACCCCAGCGGTTGTCAGTCCGTCGAGCGATGTGGGCTGCCCATTGCCACTTCAGCGTACTAATTCTTCGTGATATGTCGGTATACTCACTTCCATAATGGAAGGTAAATAAGGGGGTTATCATAGCAAACAAAGACATGTTTTTTTTTTATTGCCAACGGTGGCAAACGAGCAAGCAGCACACCTGATGGTAAGTAAAACTGCTGCACATGGACCTTTGCAATACCAGGGGCACAGCTAGGCCGCTGCCTACCGTGAAGGAAATACTCTTCTTAAACCTCGTTTAAAGAAGGACATGTCATAGCGCTCGGGAAACACAGCAGCAGGTAGTTCATTCCAGAGCTTGCACGTACGTGGGAGAAATGATCGCTGGAAACGTACAGTTGAAGACCATAACGTTTCCAGGTGAAATGGATGAACCCTGCTACGATGTCGAGTGGTACGTTGGTAGAATGGTGACGGTGGTACCAAGTCAAACAGTTCCTCGGAGCACTCCCCGTGAAAGAGTCGGTAGAGTACACAGAGTGACTCAAAGTCTCTCCGCTGCTCCAGCGACTCCAATCTGTTCGTAAGATTGTTTTTTTCTGATAGACGAAAATTGAATCATCATCATCATCATATCGGTGGGTGAGATTTGATGATCGGTTTTTACGATGTCTTTCATCAACGAACCTCATTGCACGCATTCACACTGTCTTGACTTTCCGCCGAAGCCAGATTATCTATAAGGCGGACTAGACAACTGTCAAGGGGCCACGTACCGGCTAAGGTCCCGAAATATGCACCAAGAAGAATAACATTTCATTGTACGATTTGTTTTGAAAATTTGTAAAATTTTGAATATTATATATTCCTTTTTCGGGTGGCAAAACAGAAAACAGCACACTTGTAAGTGATTCTGCTACTCACGTACTTTAGACCATGGACCCGAAAATTGCATTGTCTAGGAGCCCTGGTAGGGTTAATCCGGCCCTGGGCTGTGGCCCAACAAGGTCCATGAGCGACAATATCGCTTACCATTAGATATGCTGATTGTTCATTTGCTACGAATAGCAATAAAAAAAATGAGTTGTGTAATAAGAAGATAATATCAGACCAGTTCAGAAAACAAACTGGCATACACAATATAGAATGATATTGTTTCTGAACGAAAGGAAACACCCAGAGTCGGCCATTAGAGCCATTCCCATATCAAAACAAAAGTCTTACGTACAATAGAATATTAAAGCCTGTGTTATACTTCGAAAACTTTAGAAATGCTATAAATTATGAAAGAAATGACGAATGATAATGGAAAACCAAAATGTATTATCCGCTATTCAGTAAAATAATGAGGAGAACCGATTAAAGTTTTAAAAACATCATAACTTTTAAAATGTTGAAGATATTCAACTTTAATGTAATTTCAGGGGCACAGCTTCACGCGGTCAGGTTTTCTGCGGGTGACGGACTATTCTCCGATCCAGTTACCCAAGTCCACGCTGGTCCAAAAGTAAACGATTGGAACGTTATTCCTATAGATGTAGGTTCGAATCCCATCTGTGGTAATCATTTTTCAATTGCAAACGATCTTTTATAAATAACTTAGAATGTGAAATGCTAAATATTAGTAGTTTAGATTTACCGCTATCGGTAAATCAGCCCGCCCTAGCCGTGGCCGTGGGTGACCAGACCGGGGACTTAAATCCGGCACCCTCAGATAGAGATGCTGACCGCGCGACGGTGACTGTCAGTCACGGGACAGGGACGTCGAGAGGTGAGGGGTACCCAAAAGGGTATTCCGTCGGGCCGACCACTGAGGACAAGGAACTCGCCACTGGTGGTCGACCCAAAGACGAAGGTGACGTGCGTAGGGGTGGGTTATAGGCCCGGCGCCCACGCCGTCCATGGTCGCCTTGGAGGGAATGGACGGTGTGTGCGCTTACCATAGCCCACCCATAAAAAAAATCGGTAAATCAGGCAATAATAGTGATTAAACCCTATCCCCTCAAAAGGCCATGCTTAATGTTATATATGAGAGGCCTACGTCCAGAAGTGCACGGTAAAATTCTGAATGAATATGGATAATAATACAAAATAAAATTCTTTAAAAATAATAGTTACCAACAAAACCATGGAATCAGAATAAATTTTTCATTAGCACATGCCGATAAAAAAGTCGTAAAGAGTCCGCGCTAATAGAAGGCTTCAGTTGAGGGTTTGTATTAAGTGATAAAATAGCTAATAAAATATTAAGAATATTTTAACTGTATCATCCATTTTATATCTTATGGTTTGGTAATGATCACTAAACTGTCTCTTTTGAACTATAACTATTTTTACGGATTTAATATTAGTTATATTTGATTTATTATTTTTCAACGTTTGATACGCTTTTCAGCGTTTATGGTCACGGTAGGGTTAAAACGTCACGTCGGACAAAAAATCATCATTCATCATCATCATCATTTCAGCCTATCGCCGTCCACTGCTGGGCGTAGGCTTTCTTCATGTTACGCCACAAAGTTCGGTCCTGTGCTGCCTGCCTCTATACGACGTCGGTCTACCTAGCTGGGCGTCCTACACTGCGTCGTCCGATGCGTGGTCGCCACCCGAGAACCTTTCTTCCCCAGCGGTTGTCAGTTCGTCGAGCGATGTGACCTGCCCATTGCCACTTCAGCGTGCTAATTCTTCTTCTGACAAGATATCGTTACCACAGATATTTATATCAACCCGCTACAGTACTAATTATTAATTTTGGCCCACCGTATGGTGAAGGAGTAAGAATACAATTCACCACTCTCTTTCTTACCCGTGGATGTCTTAAGAGATGACTAAGAGATATAATATGCATATAACGTCTACGCAAGAGAAGGAAAACTCAAAATAAAACCCTATACCAACCCATCTGACCAGCGTAGTGTAGTAGGTATTGACCTACTGTATTGTGACCTACTGTATGTACTCCACAATAGGAGGGATATTGATCCCTCCTATTGTGGAGTACGCTCGAGCCCAGCAGTGGTATATGAGCCGTAATGATCGAAAACGAAAAAGAAACAAATAAATATAATCTATACCAATAAATAAAATTGGAATGTCTGTTTGAAATGTCAAAATAATAGGCTTTTTTCATGCTCACACGGTTATTTGCACTATACATATGTCTAAAAATCACTTTATATTTTTCTTATCTGTCTGTCTGTCTGTTTGTTCCGGGTAATCTTCAAAACGGCGGGTACGATTTCAAAAATTCTTTCACCAGTGCAAAGCTATAATATCAGGGAGTAACCTAGGCTATATTTTATCCCGGTATTCCCATGGGCACGGAAACTACGCAGGAAAGATGACTGAAACTGAAGCGAAGCGAAGGCGGGTTGCTAGTATTATATAAAACACACTGTATAAAAAACATTAATTATCAAGTAACACAAAGAATATTATTTCCAATTACCCTCTTCTCCCTTTTTATGTTCGCTGTTTTTATGTGAGTACCGTCATCTTAATTTTTGAATTATTGCTGTATATTTAGTTAAATTGATAAAGATGAATCAAATACACATTTAAGCCTATATATAAGCTTTTGATATGTTTATAAGTTGAATTGTTAAAGTAATTAAATATTGTGGAAGAGCCAAGGTGAGCCTTGTAATTGATGACACTCTTGCGAACTATTATTACCTTTTATTTAAGCTTAGCAATAAATCACCGATATCACATACAATCATCATTACACTAAACTAACAATAATTCTATGTCTTACAAGTCCATCTAGCGTGTTTACAGCGTACCACGGAGGAAAAGGAACCCTGTACCAGTGGCCGGCCCAACGACGAAGGCGATGTGCTACAGTGAATTATGGGGAGATTTAGTCCGGGCATTCAAGATTTAGGCCGGGCACTCGCTGAGAGGTTAGCCTCGCGACGGCGATCGGCGTCCCGGTAGGGGATGTCGACGGGAGACTGTACTCCCTTGGGGTATTCCGTCGGGTCGACCACTGAAGTCAAAGAACTCTGCACTGGTGGTCGGTCCAGCGACGAAGGCGACGTGCTATACGGGTGGGTTACGGGTGTGCGTGCTTACGCCCCTTTGTCGCCCCGGAAAGAGCTGGGCGAGGAGTGAGCCGACCGCCGTAACCCATCCAAAAAAACTGTGGATTATGGGGCTGCGTGCCGCCCTTCTGTCACTCCGGATGGAGCCGGGCGGCGCTGACCATAGCCCACCGCAAAAAAAGTGTATCTACAGCGTACAGCTTCATGACCGACTGAACTCTAAAGACTTAAACATATTTGAAATTACCGTCACTTGAAAAATAAAATTCAAACTACCCTATCATGATGGTGTAATTATGTCAAACATTTTTAAGATCGTACTAATTGTTATTAAATAAAAATAGGGAGCCGTCACTCAGGGCGCCTGGCAGATGTGAAACGTCGAAATTATTTTGTACAAGTTTATATGCATATAAGAACAGATTACGACATGAAGTAACATGTCATAAAGTATAAATAAAATATTACAATCTTGTTCCAGAAAATGATGATTTTTTTTCAATAAACATTTATTTTCATTAGTATACACTATAAATATGCGAGCTCAGTGCGACGAGAGAGATAGCGCACAGGCGCTTGCGCACAACATCGCGTCGCTCCGTCTCGCTCACACACTACTACGTATAGACTATGTATGTACATATATATAGCGTGGCGTTAACGCCACGCCACAACAATCAGGTTTACCCTCGCATATTCGGTCATATAGCGTGACGTCATAAGCCACAAGCTGTTTACGCCATGCCAATAATCAAATTCACCCTAGCCAACATCTGTAGGCTAGATGTTTTACATCAATAAATTTGTCGATACAAAGCTATAAAGTATATTATATCTAACGTTAGAAACATACTTAAATTGTGAGCTGCGAAATTATCAAAGAAGACAATAGGTCGGCCATTGACGAAAATTCCCAGCGTTGCCATGTTACTGAGAAAGTATGAACACGTGTTATTAGCTAAATGTCCATTTTTAATTATAGGCCGTACCTCATATGATATGAGAAATAAGGTGAATGGAATCTCACGCTGTATAATATTTATTATGAAATCTTCTAAACCTGCTGTGTGTGTGCTGTGTGGTAGCGGCTTCGAATACTACCAACCCTTGCTTTGCTCGTGGGTGTCGTAAAAGACGACTAAGAGCCCTAGATTGACCCGGATCAACTCCATCTGGTACCATTTGGGTCAACGATTACATTCCCAAGGAGGGTTGACGTCAGGCAGGCGGCCGGTCATTAAAGTCATTGCCGAAACTTTTTGCAATATGTCAAAACAGATGACATATTGCGTCGACCCCAAGTAATTGGGATAAGAGCAAGATGATGAATGATGAAATCTTCTAAACCATTGCACAATGATATTAGGGCGATTAATATTGAGGCCAGTATTTCCAACTTAGGGGTTTCCCCCCAAATTTAGGCGGATAAATAAGTGTGATGGGGTGGGTTTTTTAGGGGTGTTCTATTTTAGGGGCATTTTAAGGGATTTTTTTTTTGATAAAAAATAAAAATACCAGCGTAGCGACATCTAGTATCCATCAGCACGATATCAGGCTTATTCGCAAGAATAGTCCTGTCCGTGGTGATAGACCAGTACCAGTAGAACTTGGAGCTTACCTCATTATTATTATTATTGTTTATTAAGTAACTATGTCTCATAAATGTCACATATATGAGACATATTTCTTTTTTGCCTGGATATATATATTTTCAGTACGGGTACTAATTTATGATTTATTCTTATTTTAATGAAATCAATATCTGGTTGACCGAGCTTCGCTCGACATATTTTTATCGAATTTATTTAGATATATATATATTACTAAAAAATAAAAAATAAATAATGAAAAATATATAAAAAATTACAAAAAGAGAATAATAATAACACCGAGATTCGAACCGACGCTGTTTGATTGAAAAATACCAAAATTAAAACCTGTCACCTTCTCATCCAAGCTATCGTAACTCATGACGTTGCCATCGAAATTTGAATTCATATTCTTTTAAAATTTAATATCATTGTTTATTTTGCTAAAAACACGGACAAAACAATATTTTCTATAAATAAAACCTAGCTAGATCGATTTTTTGGACCCGAATCCTCTAGTATGCCAAGTTTCAACAAAATCGTTGGAGCCGTTTCCGAGATCGTGAATATATATATATATATACAAGAATTGCTCGTTTAAAGATATAAGATTTTTAGGAGGATTTTCATGTAATTGTGGCAATTTCAGGGGTTAAATATTCTAGGGAGTTGGTAACACTGATTGAGGCATGGAAAACAATAAGCACAGACGTAAAATATAAAGCAGTGTCTGTATGGTGATGGAATAAGTATACAATTCACCACTATACTATGGGGTCCTAAAGACGACTAAGGGATATAATATGCATAACATCGGTGCAAGAGAAGGAAACCTCGACACAAAATCCTATGCCAACAAGTTTGACCAGCGTGTAGGTAATTTCCTTTCTAAAATGAAGAACGCACGAGACCAATAGTGGAACGGATATGAGCGGAAATGATGATGATGATGACACTATAGGTTTAATATTTCAAAAAAAAAAAAAGAAATAGGTTTTATATTTATTATTGAAATAATATACTCACAAAACTTCAGCAATGAATGGGTTGAAAGCCAAAATTTGAATGCGTACAAAAATTCTTTTCGTCAAACAAAGCACCTCCATGAAACGTTTCCACAAACGCAAATACACAATTGTTTTTCTCAATTTTTTTCCGTACATCCTTTATTCTTGTTGAAAAACGATTAAACTGCGCGAGTTTCGACTCTGTTGTTCAAAATTAATATAGAACTTATTACAGAAGATTTAGGACTGGATTTTCAATGTAAAATAGTTGGCATTGAAGTTTTTTTCAACTTAAGTGTTGCCATTGTCAATTCAAGTGTTACTAGCATATAAAATGACTTGTAAGTCTATATTAGGAGTTTGAAATACTTCGTTTGTTGCCCGCTAAATTTGATAAAACAATATTTCTGTTTGAAGTCGATTGCTTTGTCTTTGATTTAGATTTTTTTAGCGGGAATATAGAAGTGTAATGCCCTTGAAATATATTAATGTCTTTAGTGATTTTTAGGTTATATTGAATAAATTTGCTGATATTTTATTTAATATAATACAGTTAAGATACTGAAGGGTGATAAATATGATTTAATAGTAGTTTACAAGTATTTTCATGTCCTATCGAAATTGCCACAGAAATCATAATTTTATTTTCAGCGCCTAATTACTTGCAGATTTACTGGCAAAACGAAACGATGTACTTGTAATATGTGTCCGTTCAATATATGTTTCATAAAGTCCCCTGCAATACAAGAATTATTATCATAGTGCTGGGGCTTTTTTTGGATGGGCCATAGTCAGCGCGCCCACCGCTCAACTCCGTCCGGGGTGACAGAGGAGCGGCACGCGGCCCGATGACTCACACGTGGCACGTCGCCTTCGTCATTGGGCTGGCCATCAGTGCAGGGTAACTTGTCTTCAGTGGTTGCCCGATGGAATACCCCGTTCGCGGGGTACCCTCTCCTCTCAACGTTCCCTCACGGGGACGTCGGTCACCGTTGCGCGATGAGCCTCTCTGCGGGTGACGGACTAAATCGACATCGGATGCCTGTCTGACGTTAACCCTTTTTGTGAATGTAATTGACCTCTGGTTAATTGATTAATTGCCTTTACGACATCCACGAGGAAAGCGAGGGTTGGTAATCACAAGCGCCACCGCATAACGATAGTGTAGCGAGGTGTACTATGTCAAGAATTGAATGTTAATAACCTGGATGGAGGGCTGGATGGTACCACAAGTCATCATCACCATTTCAGCTCATCTACGTCCCACAGTTAGGCGCGAGTCTACACTATAATAGAAGGGAAATTGACCTACTATACCAAGCTGGTTACCAGAGGGTTTCATTTCAAGTTTTCGTTCTTTTACCTAGATGTTATATGCATATTTAATCCCGTCTTTTACGAGACAAGAAGAAAGAGAGTGGTGAATTGTATTCTTACTCCGTCACCACACGGAATACGAGGAGACTAAGATGGTTAATGGATTGTAACATACATCTATACCAATAAATAAAATTGGAGTGTCTGTTTGTAATGTCAAAATAATAGGCTTTTTTCATGCTCACACGGTTATTTGCACGACACCTATGTCTAAAATAGCAATTAAAAATTTTTTATCTGTCTGTCTGTCTGTCTGTTTGTTCCGGGTAATCTTCAAAACGACTGGACCGATTTCAAAAATTCTTTCACCAATGGAAAGATATAATATCAGGGCGTAAACTAGGCTATATTTTATCCCGGTATTCCCACGGGAACGGGAACTACGCGGGTAAAACGACTATAACCTATAACCGAAGCGAAGCGAGGACGGGTTGCTAGTAAACATATAGATGTTGTTTGTCCAATCCAAGCAAGAGAAGAAAAACTCGAATTAAAACCCTATACCAACCCGTTTGACCAGCGTGGTTTGATAGGTCAATTTAAGGTATATAAAATGCGATGATGATGATGATGATTCTACTAAAATTTTTTGTGTGTTACGATTACTGTCAACCCATTAGGGTTTTACACATTGGTGTCGTAAAAGCTGAGAGTTAGCCTCGACCAGGACAAGTCTTAGCTGTAAATAAAACTACGTAAGTTGCGCGAACGACAAAGACCTCTATTGGCGTCACACACGGCGTGCACTAGCATAGGCCAATTCGCACCACTTCCTCGCGCATTGCAGTATATCAATGAGATCACAGCCTCTGAACCTACACTCGACCTATTTCATGTACAGAGAGATGTTTCATGTGTATAGCAGAAAGATATGTGGAGTCGCTGTCCATTGCCACAGTGTATGCTAATCCAAAGTTATTATATTATTAATCATTACACGTATATGTATAGTAAAATAATTTTCTTTATGTTATAACTTATTAATATTTTTGTGATAACTTTTATTATTTTTTTTTTTAACTCTTCTTGTTTTGTATTATTACTTTTTATTGCGCATGGTACACTGTTAGCAATAAAAATAATTGAATGATGAATAAATAAATAAAATAAATAAAATACGGTTTTTATCGCGTTTGTATTTGATTTTTGATTGCATTGTAGGATATCTTAGTTCGCCCGTGACCATAAATGCTGCAAAGTGTTCGAAACGTCGGGCAATCAAAAATCAAATACAAACGCGATAAAATCCGTAAAGTGGTTTACAATGGGTAATACTCGCGTAAACATTAGAAATCATTAAGTCTTAGCTGATGCGGTGGGTGGCCGACCGGGGAATAGGTCGTCATCCCTACAGAGGCTGACCGCGTGCGATCAATGGGAAAGTACCCGAGAGGCTATCCCGCCGAGCTGGCCACGGACATTAAGGTTTCGGTACCAGTGGTTCGCCCACTGGCGAAGGGGAGGGAATACAGCAGGTTATGTGGTCGACTCAATCGTCTCGTCACCTCGGATGGGACGGACGGACGTACGGCCGCATTATAGCCTGCCAGAAAAAGTAAGCCGTCATAGTATATATATTCCATCATATAGCGTGGCGTTTCGTCGCCGCCCTGTTTATGCCACGCTACAACAATCTGTTTTACCCTCGCATATTCAGTCATATAGCGTGGCGTTGCGTCGCCGCCGTCTGTTTACGCTACGCCAACGATCAGGTTTACCTTCGTCTATAGATATATCACATCAAAAACAAATAATAACTCAATGATGATGTCAAGTGAACAATTACATACCCCATGAAGCCTCATCAGGCAAGGTATACACAAGTAGGGTCTACAAAATATATATAACCCGCTAATAAATTATTAGCATCGTGTTTGCTGACCGTACTTGTAGGACGTTGATTGATAAGGAGAATAGCTAAAATAATTAATGTTTTAAACAGGGATACTAGATTTTGTATTTAATCTTCTAAGATTATTTTGTTAGAATGGTGGCACACAGCTGCTAATAGACTAGTCCGGGTTTGAATAGTGGTTCTGAAAAAAATTGTATTACGTTTGTTTATTTTTTGTAAATTTTTGGAGTATTCTTAATGAGTTTCAATAGGGAACTTTCACTAAGTCTTAAGAAGGGTTAGATTTTATATTTAATCTCCTAAGATTATCTCGTTAGAACAGTGGCATACAGTTGCTAATAGACTAGGCCGGGTCTGATTTCTCGTTCTAAAAAAATTGTATTGAATCCGTTTTTTTCATATAAATTTTTGAAATATTTATCATTTCAGGCTATATCAGGTTTTGATTCGAGTTTTTCCTCTCTTACAAGGATGTGATATGCTTATTACATCCCTTAGTTATCTTTTATGACATCCACGGGCAAGATAGGGAGTGATGAATTGTATTTTTACTCCGTCACCACACGGATTCTTTCTTATTAAGTCTCAATACGAAACTCGTTTCGTGTGGTAACATAAATAGTAAGAATACAATTCACCACCCCGTCTCTTGCTCATGGTTATCGTAATAGACGAGTAAGGAATATAATATGCATTTAGCATCTACATATGCAAGAAAAGGAGAGTTTGACATACTCTTAACATAGGGATTTTTGTAAATTTATCACACGGAATGAGTTTCCTATTGTGACATATTAAGAATACTTCAATTTTTAATAAGTCACAATAGGAAACGCATTCCGTGTGATAAAGGATTAAATACAGAATTCATAATAGAAATATAGAATTTATGGGCAGGTCACATCGCTCGACGAACCGACAACCGCTGGGGAAGAAAGGTTCTCGAGTGGCGACCACGTATCGGACGACGCTGTGTAGGACGCCCCCCCACTAGGTGGACCAACGACCTAGTGAAAGTTGCTGGGCGTCGTTGGATTCAGACGGCACAGGACCACACATTGTGGCATAACATGAGGGAGGCCTACGTCCAGCAGTGGACGGCAATAGACTGAAACGATAATGAATGATGATAGAATTCATTACTCTCCTCTCTTGCCTGAGGGTGTGGTAAAAGACAACTAAGGAATTATATAGTTATATAACTCCTAAACAAGACAAGGAAATATTGAAATCAAAACTTATACCAATGCTTCTGACCAGCGTGGTATAGTAGATCAATTTCTCTTCCTTTGCGAAAGAGACTTGAACCAGGCAGCAGGGCGTATATGAGCTGAAATGATGATGATGACGGTATATTACGTCAACACTCCTTGAGACTAATTGTTGACCAGACATAGCCTACATAGTCCAGGTCTATGTAGCAATTTTAGTCGTCTTTTCTACACTCTCCAGCAATTTAAGGGTTGGAAGTATTCGTAGCCGCTTTCAGCATCCACCTATCCATCAGTCTATAGACATTCAATTTTGGATATAGTCCTCCCCGGAACGGTCCTGTGCCACTTGCATCCAACGGTTCCCTGCTACTTTCAAGATGTCATGAGTTAATCTAGTAGGGGGTCATTCTACGCTGCGTCGTCCGATTCTTGGTCGCTACTCGTGAACTTTTCTTCCCCAACGGTTGTCAGTTTGAAGAGCCATGTGGTCTGCCCTTTTCCATTTCAACGTGGTAATGGATTTCCATATGCCGGCTCTTATCACGTAGAGAAATACCAAGCATAGCCCTCCCCATGGCACTTTGGGTGATTTTAAGCCTTTTTATGATGCCGATATTTAGAGACCTCGTTTCCCAAACCATACAGTAGGAAAATTCAAGAAAATGTACTATAAGTCAAAATAAAGTTTCTTAATACGTTATTATTATTATTTTTATGTATCTCAGTGTCACGGGTATCTTACAAAGGAAGATACCCGATCCTTAGGTAGGCTTACATGGGGATTTGGATCCAACACGTAGAGGCCTTTGGAGAAATTTAATGTTAAAATGGGATGGGACATCTACCGATGACACTCCACGTTTGCACATAACACTCGTGGACTGCCAACGGTAGGTAATAAAACTATTGTACAATGATGATATCTAAAACCTGATTATGGGGTTATGAGGTTTGGTGTACTATTTTACTTAAAACTATTGATTTTGACTTGTCGTCTGCCTTCAGTCCCTAGCATTGTATTGAACGGTATTATTATTATTAATAGCACTTCCATCATAGCTCATATATGTCCCACCATTGGGCTCGAGCCTCTTCCAAAATAGAAGCGAAATTGACCTATTATACCAATACCATACTGTTATATATACATACTACTTGGTAGACGAATATTTTCCTTTAAGATCTTTTATTGTAACTGGTGGCCTTTCTCTAATGTGGATTCATTATATTAATATCTGCCATACTATCGGTCGATATGTCACTGGCTGTATCGTCAACTAGGTAAGCGTTATTGATGCGTTGAAGGCATACACGCGCTAAATGTCCTCCTTTTCGACATTTTCGACAAGTCGAATTTAAAGCGCCACAATTATTATCTCGGTGATCGGATTTGCCACAGCGAAAACCACTACAAGCTCTTGGTGCGTACAGAAACTACAAGATATATTCAGTACCTTTGGCTTACCAAAAATTTTAGTATCGGATAACGGACGTCAATTTACTTCTCAATACGCAGTATAATACGCAGAACATCAGCTCCATATCACCCTGCGACTAACGGGCAAGCAGAAAGCTATGTACAAACCATAAAGAGGGCTTTACATGCAATGGAGGGCGAGAGAATGTGCTTTATTGATAAGATAAGAACTATTATAATGAGATTGAGACGTGCACCAGGACCGAATGGATTGTCTCCATACCTAATGATGTTTGGTCGCGACATTCGGACAAAATTACATGTTATGTTCCGGCACTCATTGTCGACTCCTACTTCATCTAGATCGAAAGGATATCAAATCAAAGAATTCGCCATTGGTGAGCGTGTACAAGCTAGAATCTATTCTGTTCCTAACAGAAAATGGGTGTTTGGCAAAATACTGTGTCGGATCGGTCGGCTACATTATAAAGTTGAAACAGAGGATGGCGTTATATGGAAAAGACATGTAGAGCAACTCCTGCGTTGTCACAGGGGGCCATGAGCAGGATTAGTGGGGGAGGGCTGTTATATATACATACTACTTGGTAGACGAATATTCTTCATATTTAGAGTATACAACTTGACGGCTGTCATGAAAATGATATGTCGAATAAAATATGCTTATAGTGATAGAAAGTAATTTTATTTATATGCAATAATTGGCGACAGCACAAATTCATTACACGTTCTCAACTATCAAAAGAATCTGTTGCTTCTTACGCTGCAGAACTTAAGAAATTGTGCTCTAATTGGCGACGAGGATGCCTAATCTAGATTGTAAAAAATCGACTATGGAGAGTTTTTTATCCTTACAATTTATAAGAGGGCTAAAAGATAGCGATATCCGAACAAAGATCATACAAGAAAGAGAAACACCGACCTTTCTTCAATTAATACAAATCGCAACATCGATGGAAATGGGAAAAAGAGAAAACATAATAATCGCATCAGATATTAAAAAAATGCACGATAAAGTTTATAAAATTACACCTTCTACTAGTAAAGAAATGAATAACCACCCTCAACGAATCCACATTAGAGAAAGGCCACCAGTTACAATAAAAGATCTTAAAGGAAAATATTCGTCTACCAAGTAGTATGTCATATATAACACATACGTTGTACTATCACAATACCATATGTCTTTTACTAAACCCACGGGCAAGATTAGGGTGGTGGTTCGTGTATGGTTTTCTTACTCTGTCACCACATAGAAAAACAATGAATGAACATAAATTACATCTAAGCGTAAAATAACTATTCGTGGATCGGTGAAAAAATATTCTGCAAGGAATCCAAGACTTTCAGCATCGAAGATTGACTCTACAAGCCTTGCACTATCAGTGCATAGCAAATTAATATTGTACATAATATCTTTGGTATTTATTCAAAAGCCTATTAATTACATAATAATTTACAAAACGTAAACTATTCCTAATTTGTAAACAACAAATTTTAACTAGAACTTACAAACGAAACAAACTTTAGTTGAAGTATTTCAATAACGCAATACCCGTAACTGTCTTACCTGTAAGCACCCTCGTGCACCCTCTAACACCCTCCCGTGACCTCCGACTGTTTACTTCCTATTTACCCCTTTAATTATGCAGTGTTCTTCAAGACGAAGCATCTAAATAACTTCTTAAATTAGTGAGCATTTCGACATTGATGTGAATGAAATTGCTGGAAGTGATCGTTAATTCTGTAGTGGTTTTAGTATGAGATCTGAGTGGGTTCTATTTCTTTAGTAAAAAAAGACACTCGCACAAGGGGAAGGCTACCTCTCAACGCTCAATCATTGTTCATGTTCCACAGGGTGGACCCCAAAACCGATCCCTGTGGGACGCCGCACGATATAGGTGTCCGCACAACGCCCTCTATATATATTAATATGTTCCTACTCTTTTTATCTATCATAGATGACAATAATTTTTACCTTAAGAATATTTTTCTCAAGATATTATATGCTAAAAACAAAACATTCACCCTAAGTTAATATAAAAATGTGATAATTCAAGAAACATTTATACAACTAAAATATAAATGCTTCTGAAATCAACGTTATTTTCCATCTCCATCCATCCATCCATCAGACTACAGACGTCCACTGCTGGACATGGGCCTCCCCTCGAGAATGCCACTCGGAACGGTCCTGTGCCACTTGCATCCAACGGTTCCCTGCGACTTTGAAAATGTCGTCAGTCCACCTAGCAGGGGTTCGTCCTACGCTGCGTTGTCCTATTCGTGGTCGCCACTCGAGAATCTTTCTTCCCCAAAGGTTGCCGGTTCGACGAGCGATGTGGCCTGTCCATTACCATTTCAACGTGCTAATTCTGCGGGCTATGTCGGTTACACCTGTACTTCTACGGATTTTCGTATTTCGGATTTTATCACGTTGAGAAATGCCAAGCATAGCCCTCTCCATAGTACGTTGAGTGACTTTGAGCCTTTTTATGAGGCCAACATTTTGAGACCACGTTTCAGTGTCGTAACTCATTACTGTTAACATACCTGGTTATAAGCTGTTGTTTTCAAACACTACGGTATCTAAAATAATTGATAACAAAAATACTAATAAAATAGAGAAAGCAAGGTTATATTGTTTTCCTCACAGTTCATATACGTTTATTCTCTAGACTCGAGCTTTATTCGCAAAGGGAGGAAAATTTACTTACTACTATTCTATTTGCGCTGTAGCATGGTGCGGGTGACACATGTCAATACCAGGTGACTAGGGATGTGACGATTCGCAATTAAATTTTTATCACTAATTATACTCGTAGCATAAATAAATGTTGTTCTGTTTATTATTGTCACGAAAATTATATATAGGAAAAAATATATTCATACAAATTATTCAATTAATTTAATAGTTCAAAAATTTTAAAAAGTTTCGTAAACGCATTCAAAACAACTGGTATTTCATATTTTTTCGTGGCATATTTTTATTCTGTGGCGCATCGCCGAGTCGGCCATTTTGTTTACCCGTGCGATGCTGTCAGTACGTCACAGATACGGATGATGAAAGTGACAATTCCGATGTTCCTGACTCTGATATGAGTTTAGAAGAGGATTAAAATTGAATGAAAAATTGAAGTAAATATGTAATAATTGTATACTTTTTAACAATAAAAAATTGAGCGCACAAATTGTTTTTTATTTATTTTTTAATCGACAATTCTTCGTAGTAGTACATCCCATCACTAAATACGTCTTTGGTGTTACGTTATACGCATACCACTTTGATTATTTTTTCTTTCAATTTCATTTGATTTGTAGGCTAGAACATTCTAGTTGGGTTTAATTTGGAAGGTATACCTTTATTACTACAGTTATTAGTGATTTAATATATTACCGATGTGGTACAGCTGAATTAATAGATCATAATTATAAATCGCGGCAACTTTCAAGAGTGAAACGAAACTCGCCATAACTGTCACCCGCACCATGCTACAGCGCAAATAGTATAGTGGTCGCCGTGTGGTCGAAATTCGGCCATAATTCATTTTTATACATTTTTCTGCTACACAATTTTCTTTAATTTTATTTATGTATAATTGTAAATTGAGCAAGATGTATTTCACTAATAACTAATATATAAGCACAAATTTCTATTAGATATTGTCATCATAATTATGATTGTTTGACATTCAGTTCGAACAGAGATTATAACCGTAAACAAAAGTGTATAGGCGTTGCTACGCAACACACTCACACAAACGTGTGTGTGTGTGTGTGTAGCGATTGCGTTGTAGTGTGCGTAATGCCTTTTTTAATGAATTTAATGCATTTCTAATCCATTATTATATAAAATTTCAGTTTTATGCACTTCTCCTCATTATATACATCAACTGTGCCAAATTTCATACTTGTACATCCACATAATTTTCGTAAAAAGTGGTACAAAGTTTTTGCTTCACGTATTTATATATAGATACGACGCTGCTTAGACGTTTTGGTATAGAGTTTTATTTAGTTTGCCTTCTCATGGATAGATGTTATCTGCATAATATAACCGTCAGTCGCATTTTACGACAACCACAGACAAGATAGAGAGTGATGAATTGTATTTTAACTCCGACACCGAATGTATTTATACAGAAATGTTGAAATTCACTTCCAGAACAAATGTATCCGTGATGAACTTGTCGTTTCAAAGTTGGGACGCAGTTGTAACTCTTTCTTCGACGCAAGGGAATTCTATCTCTTCGGCTGTGAGCTCAATCTTCCTTGATATACATAATTCATGTGGTGATGGATTGAGAATACAATTTATCACCACATGCTAGCTTTTTTTCTGATCATCACCACCGTCACCGCAGACCACATTCGTCCCACTGTTGGGCTCATCCTCCACAATGGGAGGGAATTTGACCTACTATACCATGCCAGTCGGACATGTTGATATAGAGTTTCATTCCGAGTTTTCCTTCTCTTGCACAGATCTTATGTGCATATTACATCCCTTAGTCGTCTTTTACGATATCCACAGGCAAGATAGAGAGTGGTGAATTATATTCTTACTCCGTTTGTAAATGAACCTCACTTCACGCGTTCACACTTCCTTCACTTTCTTCGCGGTAGGCAGCGGCCTTGAAAAGGTCCATGAGCGGCAGCAACACTTACCATCAGTTATACTGTTAGCTCGTTTGCCACCGTTCACAATAAATGAGTATTTTGGGCATAACAATTAAAATATATTATTATTTTTTTTTTTATTGCAAATGGTGGCAAACGAGCAAACAGTACACCTGATGGTAAGTGTTGCTGCCGCTCATGGACCTCTGCAAGGCCGCTGCCCACCGCGAAGAAATTGAAGGGAGTGTGAATGCGTGCATTGAGGCTCGGTGATACCAAGGGCACTACCAAAACCCTCCACACCCAAACACCCTCAGAAAATTGGGCTTCCGGCTCTCTCGCTCACCGAACAAAACGCAGTAACAAATTGCTACTACTCACACGTCGATTTTCTGCTCAGTGTAGACAGATAACTGTCGACAGTGTGGTCCTACCACTCCAAATATTTTATTTGATATAAAACTATTTTAGAATACAATTATCTTTTTGTTGGGGTGGGTTACGGTCGGCGCACTCCTCGCACCACTCCGTCCGGGGCGACAGAAGGGCGTAAGCACGCACACCCGTAACCAACTCGTGACACGTCGCCTTCGTCGTTGGACCGACCACCGGAGTAGGGTGACTTGACGTCAGTGGCCGGTCCGACGGAATACCCGAGGGGGGTCTTTGACGGAAGAATACAATTACCTGAGCTCTTGTCGGTGGGTCATCGGGCAATTAAATAGAAAATACAATTGCTATAGAATCTATAAAAATAGTTTACATTATCATCGTCATCGTAGCTCACATACGTCCCACTGTTGGGCTCGAGTCTTTTCCACACCGAGAAGCGAATTGACCTACTATATTTGATCAGTTTGTTATGGGGTTTATTTGGTGTTATCCTTCCCTTGCATAGATGTTATATGTGTATGATATTCCTTAGTCATCTTTTACGACATCCACGGGCAAAATAGGGAGTAAATAGCATCATCCCACATGTATTAATATCTAAGTGCAGGTTACAACAAACAATCATGCTGGAGCGTCGAAAAAATAACCCGTAAAGTAGAGGCCTCCGAAAACAAGGACTCAATGCTACTGATCAATCCGAATATGGCCAGAGAGGTGCAGCAGGTTATGGCGTTGTACGTCATACCTGCCGCCGTAGGTTGGACGGGGAAGTCCGAACCAGAGTCTGTTTCAAAAAAAAAGGCTGAAATATATTGAAAATATAATTTTTACATAGCGAAATTACAGTCTGTTGGAATTTAATTTGCAAGGAAGCCTAATAATGATAAAAATGTAAATTAAAATATTGGAAAAGAGCTAGAAAATAAAATGTATATACGGCGGGAGCGATAAACCTTAATTTTCTAGTTTGTTCATGTATTGTTCAGACATGGAGGTATTGTGGCAATAATACTAGATTAACGTTCAGTACAGTAATCTTTATTGAGAACCTTAACTTAGATTTTCAAAGAATGCGTGTGGTGACGGAGCCATCCCCTCTTTTGCCCTTGAGCGTCGTAAGAGACGACTAATAGATATAATATCTATGCAAGAGAAGGAAAACGCCAAACAAAACCCTATACCTACACGTTTGAGCAGTCAGAGGTCAATTTCCCTCCCACAGAGGAGGCCCGAGCCCAACAGTGGGACATGTATGGGCTGAAATGGGATGATGATAAGGATGCTTACAATATTTTATGACTAACACTGTATAGAATAGTCACATGGAATGTAGTGAGGTTAGTTGTGACTCGACACGACCAGACGCTATGACTGTTTACTGAAGAATGAATTGTAGGAATGTCTCGCTGGTCTACTGCTACTCCCTTAGTCGTCTTTTACGACATTCAGGGACAAGATAGGGCATGGTGAATTCTTACTCCGTCACCACTCGGAATTATAATAAAATTCAATTTTTTTTCTATCTTCTAATAAAAATCTTAGTATTTGTAAGTTTTATTACAGCCAAACAAGAGAATATAGTTAATAATAAGATTCACTTTTAATTAAATCAGCTCCTTTTTCCGCGTATGCAATAATAGCTGCAATTGGAGCACCTCTTGGTGTTTTTGGTATAATGCTAGCATCTACTACCCTAAGGTTTTTGAAACCTAAAACTTTGAAAAAGCGGTCAGTAACGGTACCCACACCACAAGTTCCAGTATAATGATAAGGACTAACAGCTCTGTTCTTAATGTAGCATATCCAAAAATCATCTGAATCAAATTCCTTATCTCTACATTCAACAAGATCTACACCAATTAATCGGGCATCAATCTTTTTAAAATGAGAAGAATTGCCAACTTTTATGAAATTTCTCACAAATTTGACCATATTTTTTATATCTATTGGATTAGTTAAAAAATTTGTTATAATAACTGGATCTTCAAATGGATCATTACTACGCAGGCGAATTTCCCCTCTGGATTCGGGTATGACGTTGCTTAATAAGCTGTAGTATACATCTTTTCCTTTGGCTTCTTTCTGCCAACCATCACAAATACCACTAAGATAGCCAAAAGTATCACAAATTACAGTCAGAGGTAAGTCGTGAGGAAACAAAAGCGAAAAAACTTGATATTCAGGACAAGTTTCTGTTTTGTTCAAAGCTGCTGTACCTGTTATAATTGGAAAAGGTATTTGTGTGGGATCTGTTATGAGATCCAAAGGATTTGGTATACTCAATAAATGCTTCTTCAATGTATATACAATAGAAGTGGAAACTTGATCTGTATAATTTTTACCGACAGGTAAATTACGTAAAGGCTCAATGCCCATTTCTTTAAGATGATCTTCTGGTCCCACTCCAGAAAGCATTAATATTTGCGGAGTATTAAAAACACCGGCACATATTATTACTTCTTTTGTAGCTTTCAAAATATACTTAAGGTCTTTGTAATATGCCTCAACGGCGACTGCAACGTCCCCCTGAAAAAGTACTCGAGAAACTCGAGTATATTTCGAAACATATAAATTACTGTTGTATTTAACTTTTCCTAAATAGGACAAACCAGTTGTTTGTCTTATTAATTTATCTATCGTAACCAAAGGTGTAGTATAACCAATAGGCGTATCAGCTGCATTTAAATCCAAGACTGTAGGGTGTCCTACTTCTTCCAAAGCATTCAACACAATTTTACTTTCAGATCTAATTTCCCTGGTTAAGCCCATGGGACCATTTGTACCATGATATTGAGGATATTTACTAAGAATTTCAACATCATCCACAGTTTCAATTCTAATGAAATATTCTAAGAAATTTTTATATTTCAAACTCTTATCGCCTGCTATCTCCGCCCAATCATCGCAATCTTTTGGACAACCCCTAGTCAATACGAAATGATTTATGGTATTACAGCCTCCAAGCGTCTTTCCCGCCGTCAACTTAGTATAGTTGCCTTGACCTCCTGCTGCATATGGATCAAAAGTTGATGAGTAGCTATAGTCAACAGTAGTATTAGGCAGTTGACTAAATAAGGACGCAATCTGCAACAGTTATATAAATTACTAATGGTAAGAAATTTGCGTAGTCACTAAATTGAGATTATGATATCAATTCAATCTCATCCATTTTCTTTTCAGCAGATCACACCCAACCAGAATAAAATGCCCACAAACCGTCAAAATCCGCCCAAATCATACAAGGTGACATAAGACTCCATCGCTTGACTGTCAGATTGTCAATTGCAGTTGGTGCTAAAAATATCCTTAGGGTGCTTAATTTCCCGGTGCTTCATTGGTCGATTTTTAGGACTCCCTAGCACATTATTATTTTATTGTTTATTGTATTATTAACCCACGTGATATAAGTGTAATAGTGAAAAGAAATAAAGGTGTCCTTACAAGTGCCTGTAGGGGAGGATCACCTCCTGCTTCGAGTAACAGTATTTTATTTTTATTATCTTCCGCCAGCCTGGTGGCTACCACCGATCCTGCAGTACCAGCACCTACCACGATGTAATCATACGACGTGTTGTCTGAAATATTATTTCACTATCATAATTTGTAGTATTATATTCAATATCTGGTTGAATATTTTTATCAAATTTATTTAGATATATATTAATAAAAAATAAATAATGAAAAATATATAAAAAATTACAAAAAGAGAATAAAGCCGAGATTCGAACCGACGCTATTTGAATGTCAACAAAATCAAAATTAGAACCTGTCAACTTCCCATCTGAGCTATCGTAACTCATGACGTTGACAACGAAATATGAATCCATATTCTTTTAAAATTTAATGTCATTGTTTGTTTTGCTAAAAACACGGACAAAACAACATTTTCTATAAATAAAACCTAGCTAGATCGATTTTTTGGACCCGAAACCTCTAGTATGCCAAATTTCATCAAAATCGTTGGAGCCGTTTCCGAGATCCTGAATAGGTATATATATATATATATAATATCAGGTTGACCGAGCTTCGCTCGGAGTATTTTTGTAGCATTTATTCAGATATATATTAATAAAAAATAAAAAAATAAATAATGAAAATTATATAAAAAATTACAAAAAGGGAATAATAATAACACCGAGATTCGATCCGACGCCGTTTGTCGCCAATGTCAAAAATAAAATGAAACCTGACTACTTCGCCACTGAGCTATCGTAACTCATGACATTGATGGCAAAATTTGAATTCATATTCTTTTAAAATTTAATGTCATTATATTGTCTGCCAAAAACACTGACAAAACAACATTTTCTATACATAAAACCTAGCTAGATCGATTTTTGGGCCCGAATCCTCTAGTATGCCAAGTTTCAACAAAATCGTTGGAGCCGTTTCCGAGATCCTGAATATATATATACAAGAATTACTCGTTTAAAGATATTAATACTAATATTATAAATGCAATAGTAAGGATGTTTGTTTATTTGTTACGCTTTCACGCTTAAACCACGGAACCGATTTCAAAAATTCTTTCACCAATGGAAAGCTATAATATCAGGGAGTAACATAGGCTATATTTTATCCCGGTATTCCCACAGGAACGGGAACTACGCCGCGAGTAAAGCGACAGAAACCGAAGCGAAGCGAGGGCGGGTTGCTAGTAAGATATATATATATACAAAAATTGCTCATTTAAAGATATAAGATTTTGTTTTTCTTGAAAGTACACTTAAGGATCAATTCGTGTTTTGCGACCACTTTGGTCTCAGCTTATACATGTCCCACTGCTGGGCTCGAGCTTCCTCCCTAATAGGAGGAAAAATGGTCGGTACTTTTTTTTTTTTTTTTTGGCGAGCTATGAACAGCGCGCACGCCGTCCAATCCGTCCGGGGCGACGAAAGGACGGCGCGGCTGCTTAATCCTCCAGCCCGGTGGGATACCCTCTCGGGTATCCTCCCTACCTAACACCACTTCCGGGACGTCGGTGGTCCTCGCGCGGTTAGGCTCTCTGCGGGTAACGGATTGGACCCCGGTCCAGTCACCCGATGGTCTGCACTACCATGCTGATCAGATATTTTGATGTAAAGTTTTATTTAGAGTTTTCCTTCTCTTGTACGGATTTTATATGCATATTATATTTTAAATTGTTTTATATTTATGTATTAAACTAACACACTGTAAAAGTAATAAATGTTATTTACAATAAAAAACATTTTTTTCTTTGTTACAGTATTTATGGCAAGACTAGGTATATTGCCTAATGACCTTTCACGACACCCATGGATACTAAAAGGGATGGTCAATTATATAAACTCTTCGTCACCATACGAAAAAACGGATTTTTTCTAAGCGTTCGGTTTGTGTTCGGCTCAATAATATTGGCGAGGGGATTCAGGAGATTATGGGGCTTCACGTCGCCTTTCTGTCACCCCAAATGGATTGGACAGGATGCGTACAGGCCTCGCCTACCCTAAATAATTCACATCCATATGTTTTTCAAATCCTTCACCATACAATTTTTTTTTCTTTACTAGATCTGCCAGCTGTTTTGCTGGTTTTAATGATTTCAATCGAGCAACTATAAACATCCACTGTTGGAGGCCTCCCCACGAGAATACCATTAGAAACGGTTCTATGTCACTTGCATTCATCATTTGTTACAACTTCCAAGATGTCGTCAATCTATGTGAGTACTAGATGAGAAAGGGATCGTGAAACGCTGCGTCGTACGTAGCGTCGATTCGTAGTCGCCACTCAAGAACCTTACTCCCCCAAGCGTTGTCTGTTCGACGAGCGATGTGGCCTGCTCATTGTCATTCCATTGTGAAGAGGGTTTTGAGCGTATAAGTAGCTCGAGATCTATAAGGACACCACTATCTCGCCAGAGTATGTCAATGTTGACGTGTAAACTTGTATGACTTTCAACGAATACAGGTAGGTAATTCAGAGAATAAGGTAAGCTATCCTTGCGGACACACTCTTGATCATCTCCATGCTGTGCACGAGATACTCTCCAATGAGAAACCATATACCGTCTTAGGACGCGTGAAGTGGATTAATTAGTTAGATATTTATTATTTTAAGATTTATTGTTAATTTTCATCCTAAATGCTCTTTTTATTTGGCAGACTATGGTGCGGACGCACGCCGTCCACCCTATTAGAGGTGACAAGAAAGTGACGCGCGACCCCATAATCCGCCGTATTTCCTCCCCTTTGCTATTGGGTCAACAAGCGATTCTTGACATCCGTGACCAGCCTGTCAGGAGACCTTTCCGTGTACCTTCCATCCCCGACGCCCCCTGAGCCGTGTACCCCCTCCCACACCGTAAAAAAATAGGTCGTGGGCCCTCACGCGGTCAATCTCTCTGCGGGATTATTCCTCGGTCCAGTCACCCGCGGCCTTGGTTATGGCGGTATTAGGCTCAGATACTTGCGGCAGATCTTATCGCCATAGAGGAGTACCTCCCGCGCTGGATCCGCCGCCTCCTTCCGTGAGATGAGATGACCTTACTAAAGACGTCGATCGCGTCCCAGTTCCTGACGCTATCGAATATATCGATGTAATCGTCGAGTATAGAATAGTGATACTTACTTTTTAACTTTGTTTGGGGAGGCCACAAAAAGGGGTCATATATAAACGTTGATAGTATCACTGGCACTTGAATAACCATCATAACAACTGTTATCATAACGGATGTCATCTTGATAATGTTCCTAAAGAAAAAAAATATATTTAAATTTTGTCAACCTCCGAAACTGCAGCCCACATCGTTTATTGGGAAATACCTATAAAAGGAGAAGCTCCCTGACTTAATGACCGCCATATTAACGCAGGGCTCAAACTATAAGGGTTAGAAACATGAAATTTTGCACATGGGTAACTTTGAAGCAAAGACAGCACTAAGAAGTGATTTTTAAAATTCACCCCCTAGGGGGATAAAACGGGGGTGCAAAGTAAGTATGAAACTTTGCCGTTTTTGCAGTTATTCGGATAGAATTCAGTATAAAGATTTTTCATTAACAGTCATGAAACACGTGTAATATATTTTTTCGAAAATCATCCCTTAAGGGTATATAAAGGAGGTGCAGTATTAGTATGAAAATTCCCTGACTTTTAAAGTTATTTCAATAAAATTTGGCATTTGGATTATAAGTTCCTAATAATGAATATTATGCACAGATTTCTTTATTTGCTATGTGTTAATCTCTATCACACATGATTTTAACGCGTACAAAGTCGCAGGCAAAAGTTAGCAGGCTTATATTTCAGCAATCACAACACTTAGCAGCACTTAGCAGTTTTACAAGAAAATATTTACTTCTACATATTTTGCAAATAACCTCTTAAGATATTGGCAGCCTACTACAAGATTTCTCGTAGTCAGGAAAGTTGTCCAGAAGACTCACTATGAGTTACTCGTCCTTTCTTTATTTGCAATAGTTTTACCGCTACGAGTAAAATTAATAATCGAATTATCTGGAAATGTAGGAAAGGAATCAGCAGCATCCTTAAGTCCCGGCTGTGTTCCTAATACTTACTGTTGAAATAGATAAGCGAGTTTAGTTTTACCATCAAATATGGGCTGTCTGATCTTTCATTTCGGCTTATATACGTCCCAATGCTGGGTTCGAGCCTCCTCCATAATAGGAGGGAAGTTGACCATACTATACTATGCTGATCAGACTTATGATACAGCCTGGTGACAGACAGATGGACGGACAGCAAGTCAGAGAAGTCTCAGTGATAGGATCCCGCTTTTACCCTTTGGGTGCGGTACCCTAAAAACTTAATTTGTCATTACAAATAGCTCATTTTACCATCATCATCTTAGCCCATGCACGTCCCACTGTTGGGCTCGGGTCTCCTGTACTATTAGAGAGAAATTAAATTTACTATACCATGCTGGTCAGACCGGTTGGAATAGGGTTTTGTTTCGAATTTTCCTTCTTTTGCATTGATGTCATTTGCGTAATATATCCCTTAGTTGTCTTATACGACACCCACGGGTAAGAAAGAGGGTGGTGAATTGTATTCTTACTCCGTCACCACACGAAATGATCCCTGATGTTTACCATCAAAGTAATAGGCATAAAATTAAAAAAACAAATTTATTATAAATTCTCTTGTGGTGACAGAAAAAGAATACAATTCATCATTCCATTTCTTGTAAAAGACGACTAAGGCATTATTGCAGATACCATCGATTCAAGAGAAGGAAACATCGAAATAAAAACATATTAACCCATCCGTTTTCCGTGTGGTGATGGATTAAGATTCACGACTCCCTGTCTTGCCAGTGGATGTTGTAAAAGACGACTAAGGGATCTAGTACGCATATAACATATAGATGTTGCATAGGCAAGAGAAGGAAAACTCGAAACAAAATCCTTTACCAACCTCTCTGACCAGCATAGTATAGTAAGGTCGATTTCCCTCCTATTATGGAGGAAACTCGGGCCCAGCCATGGGACATATGTGAGCTGAAATGAATGAATGATGAACCTATCTGACCATAGTAGGTCCATTTCCCTCATATTGTGGAGTAGGCACAAGCCCAACAGTGAGATACACCTATATGAACTGAAATAATGAATTTAAATATAGGTTTTAAAATTTATTTACCTGTAAACTTGGAGAATTTTTCAACAATAATGATGTAGATACATTTTGTTCAATTTATTTATATATATTTTTACTTAGGTCTCGGCCAAACTAATCGCTATCTTATTTTTTTACAGCGCTCTCGACTTTATTAGCAAAAAAGTTTGTATCACTAGGCAATCTAGAAACTTATCTATATATAAAAGAAAGTCGTACTAGTTACACTATTTATAACTCAAGAATAGTTGTACCGATTCGGTTGAAAATCGGTAGGGAGGTAGCTTAAAACCAGGAGACGGACATAGAATATTTTATCTCGTTTGACCGCGTTCCCAAGAGGTGGCAGTCTCTTGGTGGTTTCAAGAGTTGGCGGATCTCCGGAATGTGTGCTAACATGCCTGGAGATCCTAAACTCGCAGCCGGCGCCATTACCGCGACGCCAAGCGGAAGAGTCAGCTATACGAGACTTACTGCAGCGCACGGTCTACCTTTAGGCTGGCCCTCCGTCACATCAAGGACTTCAGGCGACAGGAGATACTAGAGAGTCTCGAACGAGAACACTGTGCTGCCGACCATCGCCAGGGCGATGCTCGACAGCGTCAGGAATTGGGACGCGGTCGCAGCCTTCTGCGAGGCAGTAGTCTCGCGGAAGGAGGTGTCGGAGCGCGTGCGCGAGGAGCGCCCCTTCGACGACACGAACCGCGCCTGATGCCGCCCTAGCCGAGGCCGCGGGTGACTGGACCGGGGAATTAGTTCGTCACCCGCCGAGAGGCCGACCGCGCGAGAAAAGATCGACGTCCGAGCGAGGGACCTCGATCGAAGCTCTCCTCACCCTGCTCCGGTGGTCGGCCCAATGACGAAGGCGACGTGTCACGGGTGGGTTACGGGTGTGCGTGCTTATGCCCCTCTGTCGCCCCAGATGGAGTGGAGTGAGGAGAGCGTCGACCGTAACCTACCCCAAAAAAAAGGTTGTTAGGTTGGTTAGTTAGGTTTTGGTGATGCCTTTAGTAGTAGCCCTTCTTATCTTGGAATTCTTATCCCCTCTTATTACATACAAACATGAAAATATACCGGTGAAACTAATAAAGGCGTGTTTAAAAGAAATTACAATGAAAACCATGCCTTATGTATTAAGGTCGCTCACTAATGTCACACTAAATTTATTTTCTAACAATTTATCAGTAATTTTCAACTATTTAATTTACATCGTTATCATTATTTAGTTTCTTTGTTTTTATTTACTAATTCCTTAGCAAGAATTTTATTTTAATTTAGTTTATTTCAGTCTTATTTTTGGGACTAATACAGTAAGCCAGGATCGATGATGGTCTCCGTATAAACCCTCAGGAAGTCCCGGGAAACGCTTTTAAATATCTTGAAACCCGCAACAGAATTGGCAAAGAAAAACAGGAGAAAGGTTCCACTTCCCTTCTACGTTAAGCGGGAGTCGTAAAGCTTGTATCTTCAGGTTATCCGAAAATGTTTACTCCTGCAAATATTTTTTTAAGAAGACATTCTGTATTAAGGAAATTAATCCTTGTATTGCAGGAGACTTTACAAACATATAATTAACGGACACAAATTACATTCAGACTCGGCACACCAATTTGTGGATCGCACAAACTGTTGTCCTGTGTGAGATTAGAATTTTCACAGTCGGTATTTTAACAACTACGCCATCTTTGGCTTAAATCGGTAATAGTATTATGCGTTTTAAATAAAACTACGGATTTTATCGCGTTTGTATTTGATTTTTACCCGACGTTTCGAACACTTTGCAGCGTTCATGGTCACGGGCGGACTTAGATGTCTCACGTCCTACAAGTTATTGCAGGCAATTTATAATTATCTACCCGATAGAGAAATTAGTAAATATTGACCCACATTTTTGACACAAATTTATTGCCAGGGTAAGAAGAAAATAATTCTATATGAAAAAATTATATTGTTTATGGTTAGTAATTATTTAACATTAAAATTAATAGTAATTATATTTAAAAACCGAATAATATAGTATATATGGGCGCATATCGCCCTCTATCGGCAATATTTGTAAATTGTTGATATATGTGTTATCAATTATAGTTATAAACATGTTCAACTAATATTTAAATAATTATTTGTAGTAACAACACTGCTATTTACCATGCTATGATTTTTAAAACTCTTTTTGAAATGTATTTCTAGAAATCTTTGATTTAATTGTTTAAATATTTATATAATTGATCAAATTAAAATCGATTAGAATTAATCTAATTATTTGTAACCATATTTAGTTGATTTTACACAATAAAGATTGTAATTTATTTCTAGTTAGAGCGCAGTCTGTTGAACAATATATGAGAACAATATTTCCTTTAATTACATTAATGTAAATTGTGTAAAATTGACTATTTGGAATTATGTTAAATGCATTAGAATATTTAACATTATTATTTAGCTATATTCCGATAGTAAAAGTAGTTGTTTTATTTGTTTGTTATAAAAAGTAATTGTAGTTACTAAGACTAGACCGTTTCATTGTAAAACGGAGGTTATAAAAACATTGTAAGATTAGAATAGAGGACAGTTTTTACTTCACTCACTTCTCCAGCAATAACTCCTAATAAATACAGTGATTACATACTCGATATTTTAATATGGACAACCTAATTCCTGGCGCAACGCCGACAGCAGCGGTGGGATCACAGCCCCAAAACTCTTCAAGATCTACGGATGACCTTCACTATGGAACAAGTGATGGATCTCCTGACCTCCATTACAAAATACTGCTGCAACAACAGCTGCGAGAGCCGCATTTTCTACGGAGGCTACAATGTAACGGCGGCACCAAAATTTTTATCTACCGCCGTTCAACCCTGACGAGAGATCGCATTGATAATCATCGACATCGGGGACTAGTGCGCAAATGTTAACGAGACGACCATGGCTTTCAACATATAACGGCAAGAAGCAAGAATGGAGGCTATTCTTGAACTCAAAAGGTACGGCAGACACATGGGCGTTTTGGATCAATTACATGACAACAAGTGGAAGATGACGTCGTTAGAACCTTCGGCAAGGAGTTCCGGTATGCTGGCTACGTCCAGAGGTGGCGCAGCTGCATCTCTGAACTGTCTGAAAGCGACGCCGGGGGTTTCACCGGTGTGCAGGCGGTGAAGAGTTATGTAATGACTATTGACGCCAAAAAGTACTGATGTGTTGAGAGAAACTGGTTTATTTAGATAACTAGCAACCCACCCTCGCTTCGCCTCTGTTTTAGTCGTTTTACTCGCGTAGTTCCCGTTCCCGTGGGAATACCGGGCGTAAAATATAGCCTAATTTACGCCCTGATATTTTAAAGCTTTCCATTGGTGAAAGAATTTTTGAAATCGGTCCAGGCGTTTTGAAGATTGCCCGGAACAAACAGACAGACGGACGGACAGGCAGACAAACAAAAAATTTTTAAACTGTATTTTGGGCATGGGTGTCGTGCGGGTGACCGCGTCAGCGTGAAGAAGGCCATTTTGACATTACAGACACTCCATTTCTATTTATTGGTATAGATATTGACTGACAATAATAGTAAACAGCACGGGATAATGATAAGGCCCGTATTTGGCACCTTTCGTAACGTAAAAGGCGCTCAAGTCCCGGTGACGTGAGCGCTGCAGCGAGCGAGAAGCTCTCCCCGCGCGATCAATTACCCCGCGCGCCAGTTACCCCGCGCGCACTTGCATAGCAACAATAGAATGCCTACTACATATTTACAATTATTAAATAGGTCTTATTTTGAATAATTCGCGTCGCTTACTCTGTCTAGTAATTGTGTTAACTGTAATAACCTAGGACCTTTTTGTGATGTAAATAGAAGCGTCTACTTATCACGCTTGCAGAGTTCTCGATTTATAACTTTCATAACCCCTTTAATACGACGAAGTTTTTAGTACCGTTTTTGTTATAGAAAATACCATAGTGAAAATAATTATTTCGATAAATATATAATTTCGATAATATCGATTTAAATCGATAAAATTTATGGTTAACTAACAATCGGACTATTATTTTTTACTTCTAGAGATCGCATTATCACAAGGTAAAGTTTTCAATAGCTTATTCCATACTGGTGTTGATTGTTCTCCGATCCGAAATAAGTTTACTGGTTCGATTCCGGGCAAACGCCAGATCGTTGATGTTGCTTGTATTACAACCAAAGTTAGTTTCCATGACGTGTCGAGGTAGAATTGGTTATGACATTATTAGTGCTGTTTGGTATTACCGTAAGTCTTAAAGAGGGTATAATATAGAAAACTGTAACTGCTGATAAATGAACCCTCCATGCTATCTATAACTTTGATTTTATCTTCAATCTAAACGACTCAATTGTTTTAAGTTACATGATGTTCTCAAGCTTAAAATCTAGATTCATACTCTGCAACTGTGTATCGCATATAAAGGCCAGTGCGTTAACAATAAAACTAAAAGGCTGATTAAATAGTTCAACGCAGACCCTATAGATTATCACCTCTATAACGCTATGAAAATGAGATAAGCTGCCTTCACTTTAAATATCACTAAATGCTCAAAAGTCCTCGCGTAGTTCAGTATGCGAACCATGTGCGTTGAAATAAATACAGCTCGTGAGCTGAAGACGCTAGAATTCGTATAAAGCTAAGCATTTCCGTCACTTCTTAGATGGTCAATTGTTTAAAGTGGTAACTGATTATGTTGTAACTGAAATTCACTTAAGGTTTCAAGGCAAGTAGTTTAAAGTAGAATATCGAAAGGGTGACTGCTTAGTTAATACAGATTATAGTCTTAATCTGTGTTAAGTAAACCATATGCTCTAAAACGAAGTAATTGTTTATCTCGTCGTAAATTCATCCACTCTTGACCATACTTGGCTTCATGTAGGGCAGAAGAGTGATCCTTCAATAAAGGAGATTGACTCTGACAGTAGTCTATACTTTATGTCATTTAACAAGATATTGCTGAGCTATAATGTTTAAATAGTATCGTTTCACGTAATTACCGTTAGAAACTCGTGTTACGATCACACTGCACTGCACAGATGACGTAGTGGTTAAGATATCGTGCCAGTGTCGCGGGTTCGAATCCCACGCAGGACAGCTCTGTGAGATCCATAAATTTTTGTTCTGAATTTGGATCTAATTTGTTTCCATGTGTTTATTACCTCCACCGCAATATAAGGACTATTGCGAGACTACCACAACTTTTGTTGTGAAAAATTACTGGCTAAAATCGGCGAACAATATTGGTACCCGAATATGTTCGAAAATTTGTGAAGAATTGTGTTAGCTAACATTCGTAAAGCTGAAATCGGGCGTAAAACAATCGACTTCCAATCTATAAAATTGCAATATAATTTTCATACTGTGTTCGCTGACATTACAGGCTACATTCATGGCGGACGTCATCAGCCAGAATACGCATTTGTCTTTATAGTAGTTTACACTAAAGACGTCACAATCGGCTATGAGATCTTTTGTGAAGTTGTAACTATATTTGGAACTCGTCTCTTCTTATAATAATGAATAAATACGGTATGGAATATACCATACCATACTAGTAGAGCAAATGGTTAAGTGGGACTAGTTGTGAAAATTATCAAAGATATTAATGTCTGTAGTTGAGCTTGAAAACCTTGCCACAGTGCTATTCACGACTTCCAGTGGGCTATAAACTATGCAATATTACTGGGACTATTGTTCAGCAAAAATATTAACCGCTGTTTTATCGAGATGTTGCAGGTAGAGGACGACGAACGGACAAAAGATTAAGCGTCTGTAAGAAAAGGATGGACGAGCGATCTTTTCTAGAGTTAATTGATTTGACAAAGGTAAAGCCAAAATAAATGTATTTTGGCAATTTTGTTTTCGTGCATCGCCATGATCGACGCACTCTCTTCGAGGGTCCCATGGCACTTTAGGAGGTATTGCCTAATGACCGATATATATTGAAGCATAATTATCTCCGCGGATGTGGGGTAAGCATCGCTAGCCATGACTTTTTATGACAAGCGCCTGTTGCAAAAACTGTTTTTTTTTATCAAAGTAATGCCGTATGGGCGGGTGAATACTAATTTGGAAACAAATGCTTTTTATTTTGCCTATCCGAAACATCCTTCCTAAAGCGCTGACTGGCCACTATGCGTATCCATAAACTTGGTCTTGTTGGCTAGATCCCAGGATGGGTGATGCCTTGTGGATGGCTAGATCCCTTGGTGGGTGGCGCCTTAACAGCGCAAGGGACGCGCTTGAGTCAGTATGGCCGTATGGGCGCATATCGCCCTCTATCGGCAATATTTGTAAATTGTTGATGTATGTGTTATCAATTATAGTTATAAACATGTTCAACTAATATTTAAATAATTATTTGTAGTAACATCACTGCTATTTACCATGCTATGATTTTTAAGACTCTTTTTGAAATGTATTTCTAGAAATCTTTGATTTAATTGTTTAAATATTTATATAATTGATCAAATTAAAATCGATTAGAATTAATGTAATTATTTGTAACCATATTTAGTTGTTTTTACACAATAAAGATTGTAATTTATTTCTAGTTAGAGCGCCGTCTGTTGAACAATATATGAGAACAATATTTCCTTTAATTACATTAATGTAAATTGTGTAAAATTGACTATTTGGAATTATGTTAAATGCATTAGAATATTTATCATTATTATTTAGCTATATTCCGATAGTAAAAGTAGTTGTTTTATTTGTTTGTTATAAAAAGTAATTGTAGTTACTAAGACTAGACCGTTTCATTGTAAAGCGGAGGTTATAAAAACATTGTAAGATTAGAATAGGGGACAGTTTTTACTTCACTCACTTCTCCAGCAATAACTCCTAATAAATACAGTGATTACATACTCGATATTTTAATATGTACAACCTAATTCCTGGCGCAACGCTGACATATACTACCACCGGATCGGAACACGGCCACACTGAGAAAGAACCGGCAAGAAAACTCGGGTGTCATGATGCTAAATTAATATTAATTTTGAAGGCGGCTTACTTTAGGTTACTAAGAGGTTTTAATTTATAAAATTATCATTAGTTATTATTATTGTGGGTCAAATCTACGCTGCAAAGTGTTCGAAACGTCGGGTAATTAAAAATCAAATACTAACGCCATAATATCCGTAAAGTAGTTTTATTTTCCAAATAGGGGGTATTCCGTCGGGCCGACCACTGATGACAAGTAACCCTGCTCCGGTGGTCGGCCCAACGACGAAGGCGACGTGGTGTTCGGGTGGGTTACGGGTGTGCGTGCTTACGCCCCTCTGTCGCCCCGGACGGAGTGGTGCCAGGAGAGCGCCAACCGCAGCCCACGCTAAAAAAAAAGTAGTTTTATTTAAAATGTGTAATACTCACGTAAACATCAGAAATCATTAGTATTATGCGAGTGATCATTCTCTGATATCAGTCTTCATGTTATTTTGTAAAAAAAAAAGAACGTGCGTATAAAATACGCCTGTCAGAAGTGAAACTGCTTTAGTGCCATGTGTTTTTTGTCAATAAAAAAAATGATAAAAAATATTGTACGCTACTCGTAGCTAACGCTCGCGCTGGCCTGTAACAGGTATACTACACGCATGCGTTCGAGTGACACGCATTCACTCTCGCTCTGTCTCTTTATATTGTACGCTACTCGTTGCTAACGCTCGCGCTGGCCTGTAACAGGTATACTACGCGCATGCGTTCGAGTGACACGCATTCACTCTCGCTCTGTCTCTTTATATTGTACGCTACTCGTTGCTAACGCTCGCGCTGGCCTGTAACAGGTATACTACACGCATGCGTTCGAGTGACACGCATTCACTCTCGCTCTGTCTCTTTATATTGTACGCTACTCGTTGCTAACGCTCGCGCTGGCCTGTAACAGGTATACTACGCGCATGCGTTCGAGTGACACGCATTCACTCTCGCTCTGTCTCTTTATATTGTACGCTACTCGTTGCTAACGCTCGCGCTGGCCTGTAACAGGTATACTACACGCATGCGTTCGAGTGACACGCATTCACTCTCGCTCTGTCTCTTTATATTGTACGCTACTCGTTGCTAACGCTCGCGCTGGCCTGTAACAGGTATACTACGCGCATGCGTTCGAGTGACACGCATTCACTCTCGCTCTGTCTCTTTATATTGTACGCTACTCGTTGCTAACGCTCGCGCTGGCCTGTAACAGGTATACTACGCGCATGCGTTCGAGTGACACGCATTCACTCTCGCTCTGTCTCTTTATATTGTACGCTACTCGTTGCTAACGCTCGCGCTGGCCTGTAACAGGTATACTACGCGCATGCGTTCGAGTGACACGCATTCACTCTCGCTCTGTCTCTTTATATTGTACGCTACTCGTTGCTAACGCTCGCGCTGGCCTGTAACAGGTATACTACGCGCATGCGTTCGAGTGACACGCATTCACTCTCGCTCTGTCTCTTTATATTGTACGCTACTCGTTGCTAACGCTCGCGCTGGCCTGTAACAGGTATACTACGCGCATGCGTTCGAGTGACACGCATTCACTCTCGCTCTGTCTCTTTATATTGTACGCTACTCGTTGCTAACGCTCGCGCTGGCCTGTAACAGGTATACTACACGCATGCGTTCGAGTGACACGCATTCACTCTCGCTCTGTCTCTTTATATTGTACGCTACTCGTTGCTAACGCTCGCGCTGGCCTGTAACAGGTATACTACGCGCATGCGTTCGAGTGACACGCATTCACTCTCGCTCTGTCTCTTTATATTGTACGCTACTCGTTGCTAACGCTCGCGCTGGCCTGTAACAGGTATACTACACGCATGCGTTCGAGTGACACGCATTCACTCTCGCTCTGTCTCTTTATATTGTACGCTACTCGTTGCTAACGCTCGCGCTGGCCTGTAACAGGTATACTACGCGCATGCGTTCGAGTGACACGCATTCACTCTCGCTCTGTCTCTTTATATTGTACGCTACTCGTTGCTAACGCTCGCGCTGGCCTGTAACAGGTATACTACACGCATGCGTTCGAGTGACACGCATTCACTCTCGCTCTGTCTCTTTATATTGTACGCTACTCGTTGCTAACGCTCGCGCTGGCCTGTAACAGGTATACTACACGCATGCGTTCGAGTGACACGCATTCACTCTCGCTCTGTCTCTTTATATTGTACGCTACTCGTTGCTAACGCTCGCGCTGGCCTGTAACAGGTATACTACACGCATGCGTTCGAGTGACACGCATTCACTCTCGCTCTGTCTCTTTATATTGTACGCTACTCGTTGCTAACGCTCGCGCTGGCCTGTAACAGGTATACTACGCGCATGCGTTCGAGTGACACGCATTCACTCTCGCTCTGTCTCTTTATATTGTACGCTACTCGTTGCTAACGCTCGCGCTGGCCTGTAACAGGTATACTACGCGCATGCGTTCGAGTGACACGCATTCACTCTCGCTCTGTCTCTTTATATTGTACGCTACTCGTTGCTAACGCTCGCGCTGGCCTGTAACAGGTATACTACGCGCATGCGTTCGAGTGACACGCATTCACTCTCGCTCTGTCTCTTTATATTGTACGCTACTCGTTGCTAACGCTCGCGCTGGCCTGTAACAGGTATACTACACGCATGCGTTCGAGTGACACGCATTCACTCTCGCTCTGTCTCTTTATATTGTACGCTACTCGTTGCTAACGCTCGCGCTGGCCTGTAACAGGTATACTACGCGCATGCGTTCGAGTGACACGCATTCACTCTCGCTCTGTCTCTTTATATTGTACGCTACTCGTTGCTAACGCTCGCGCTGGCCTGTAACAGGTATACTACGCGCATGCGTTCGAGTGACACGCATTCACTCTCGCTCTGTCTCTTTATATTGTACGCTACTCGTTGCTAACGCTCGCGCTGGCCTGTAACAGGTATACTACACGCATGCGTTCGAGTGACACGCATTCACTCTCGCTCTGTCTCTTTATATTGTACGCTACTCGTTGCTAACGCTCGCGCTGGCCTGTAACAGGTATACTACACGCATGCGTTCGAGTGACACGCATTCACTCTCGCTCTGTCTCTTTATATTGTACGCTACTCGTTGCTAACGCTCGCGCTGGCCTGTAACAGGTATACTACACGCATGCGTTCGAGTGACACGCATTCACTCTCGCTCTGTCTCTTTATATTGTACGCTACTCGTTGCTAACGCTCGCGCTGGCCTGTAACAGGTATACTACGCGCATGCGTTCGAGTGACACGCATTCACTCTCGCTCTGTCTCTTTATATTGTACGCTACTCGTTGCTAATGCTCGCGCTGGCCTGTAACAGGTATACTACACGCATGCGTTCGAGTGACACGCATTCACTCTCGCTCTGTCTCTTTATATTGTACGCTACTCGTTGCTAACGCTCGCGCTGGCCTGTAACAGGTATACTACGCGCATGCGTTCGAGTGACACGCATTCACTCTCGCTCTGTCTCTTTATATTGTACGCTACTCGTTGCTAACGCTCGCGCTGGCCTGTAACAGGTATACTACGCGCATGCGTTCGAGTGACACGCATTCACTCTCGCTCTGTCTCTTTATATTGTACGCTACTCGTTGCTAACGCTCGCGCTGGCCTGTAACAGGTATACTACACGCATGCGTTCGAGTGACACGCATTCACTCTCGCTCCGTCTCTTTATATTGTACGCTACTCGTTGCTAACGCTCGCGCTGGCCTGTAACAGGTATACTACGCGCATGCGTTCGAGTGACACGCATTCACTCTCGCTCTGTCTCTTTATATTGTACGCTACTCGTTGCTAACGCTCGCGCTGGCCTGTAACAGGTATACTACGCGCATGCGTTCGAGTGACACGCATTCACTCTCGCTCTGTCTCTTTATATTGTACGCTACTCGTTGCTAACGCTCGCGCTGGCCTGTAACAGGTATACTACGCGCATGCGTTCGAGTGACACGCATTCACTCTCGCTCTGTCTCTTTATATTGTACGCTACTCGTTGCTAACGCTCGCGCTGGCCTGTAACAGGTATACTACACGCATGCGTTCGAGTGACACGCATTCACTCTCGCTCTGTCTCTTTATATTGTACGCTACTCGTTGCTAACGCTCGCGCTGGCCTGTAACAGGTATACTACGCGCATGCGTTCGAGTGACACGCATTCACTCTCGCTCTGTCTCTTTATATTGTACGCTACTCGTTGCTAACGCTCACGCTGGCCTGTAACAGGTATACTACACGCATGCGTTCGAGTGACACGCATTCACTCTCGCTCTGTCTCTTTATATTGTACGCTACTCGTTGCTAACGCTCGCGCTGGCCTGTAACAGGTATACTACGCGCATGCGTTCGAGTGACACGCATTCACTCTCGCTCTGTCTCTTTATATTGTACGCTACTCGTTGCTAACGCTCGCGCTGGCCTGTAACAGGTATACTACGCGCATGCGTTCGAGTGACACGCATTCACTCTCGCTCTGTCTCTTTATATTGTACGCTACTCGTAGCTAACGCTCGCGCTGGCCTGTAACAGGTATACTACGCGCATGCGTTCGAGTGACACGCATTCACTCTCGCTCTGTCTCTTTATATTGTACGCTACTCGTAGCTAACGCTCGCGCTGGCCTGTAACAGGTATACTACGCGCATGCGTTCGAGTGACACGCATTCACTCTCGCTCTGTCTCTTTATATTGTACGCTACTCGTTGCTAACGCTCGCGCTGGCCTGTAACAGGTATACTACGCGCATGCGTTCGAGTGACACGCATTCACTCTCGCTCTGTCTCTTTATATTGTACGCTACTCGTTGCTAACGCTCGCGCTGGCCTGTAACAGGTATACTACGCGCATGCGTTCGAGTGACACGCATTCACTCTCGCTCTGTCTCTTTATATTGTACGCTACTCGTTGCTAACGCTCACGCTGGCCTGTAACAGGTATACTACGCGCATGCGTTCGAGTGACACGCATTCACTCTCGCTCTGTCTCTTTATATTGTACGCTACTCGTTGCTAACGCTCGCGCTGGCCTGTAACAGGTATACTACGCGCATGCGTTCGAGTGACACGCATTCACTCTCGCTCTGTCTCTTTATATTGTACGCTACTCGTTGCTAACGCTCGCGCTGGCCTGTAACAGGTATACTACGCGCATGCGTTCGAGTGACACGCATTCACTCTCGCTCTGTCTCTTTATATTGTACGCTACTCGTTGCTAACGCTCGCGCTGGCCTGTAACAGGTATACTACGCGCATGCGTTCGAGTGACACGCATTCACTCTCGCTCTGTCTCTTTATATTGTACGCTACTCGTTGCTAACGCTCACGCTGGCCTGTAACAGGTATACTACGCGCATGCGTTCGAGTGACACGCATTCACTCTCGCTCTGTCTCTTTATATTGTACGCTACTCGTTGCTAACGCTCACGCTGGCCTGTAACAGGTATACTACGCGCATGCGTTCGAGTGACACGCATTCACTCTCGCTCTGTCTCTTTATATTGTACGCTACTCGTTGCTAACGCTCACGCTGGCCTGTAACAGGTATACTACACGCATGCGTTCGAGTGACACGCATTCACTCTCGCTCTGTCTCTTTATATTGTACGCTACTCGTTGCTAACGCTCGCGCTGGCCTGTAACAGGTATACTACGCGCATGCGTTCGAGTGACACGCATTCACTCTCGCTCTGTCTCTTTATATTGTACGCTACTCGTTGCTAACGCTCGCGCTGGCCTGTAACAGGTATACTACGCGCATGCGTTCGAGTGACACGCATTCACTCTCGCTCTGTCTCTTTATATTGTACGCTACTCGTTGCTAACGCTCGCGCTGGCCTGTAACAGGTATACTACGCGCATGCGTTCGAGTGACACGCATTCACTCTCGCTCTGTCTCTTTATATTGTACGCTACTCGTTGCTAACGCTCGCGCTGGCCTGTAACAGGTATACTACGCGCATGCGTTCGAGTGACACGCATTCACTCTCGCTCTGTCTCTTTATATTGTACGCTACTCGTAGCTAACGCTCGCGCTGGCCTGTAACAGGTATACTACGCGCATGCGTTCGAGTGACACGCATTCATTCTCGCTCTGTCTCTTTCTATTTTCGTATCGTTAAACATTTAATGCAACCTTGTAGGAAGTCGCATTAGAAGTTTCACTTCAATTAAGTGCGCCGAATGAAATTCTTCAAAAATCTTTGTGTGAAATTTTAATGAGGTACTTAATTCTCTTCCATCATTTTTTATTGGTTTCAACTTATTCATGATGTTAAGTATAGAAGAGTTAAGTTCCTGAAGTACTGAACTGAGCTCAATCCTAATGACATTCTTTTTTTTTGGGTGGGCTATGGTTAGCACATACACCGTCTATTCCGTCCGGAGTAAGTAAGGCGGCGCCCATTACCCACTATATTCTCTTTCACTCTCCTTCGCTATTGGGCCTACCGCCGGTGCCGAGTTTCTTGTTGTCCATGGCCAGTCCGGAGTCTTGATGATATCCTGGACAATAATACGTTCGTCCTTGGCAGTAATGCTCTTTATTTCTGGAGGTGAAAGGCTGGTCTCTTATTTCCTCTTATTGTGGACATATTATGGATAGGAGTGCAGCCTTTCTTAACGTTTTTGGAGTCAAATTAGGGTATCCAGGGCATACCAACTTATAGTAAGCATGTTAACCTTTATAAACAGTTCATCTCAGCCTATAAATGTCCAACTGTTGGACGCAGGTCTCCTCCATAAAGGTCCCCTCCAACCTGGTCAGGCATACTGGAATAGGGTTTTGTTTCGAGTTTTTCATCTCTTACACAGATGTTATATGCTTATTAAATCACTTAGTCGTCTTTTACGACGTCCACGGGCAAGATAGGGAGTTATGAACTGTATTCTTACTCCGTCACCACACGGAAAGCTTTTATAAGCAATTGAAGTGATATGATTTATTACAGTAAATACAAATAATACATTTTTTTTGCGTCAAAAACCTCCGTGTGGTGGCGAATTAGGAATGGTGGTGGTGCAACCGCCGGCCGGTCGTCCAGGGTACATTGGGCAGAAAATTGACATCTGAGTAGTAGCAATTTGTTACTACGTTTCGTTTGGTGAGTAAGAGAGCCGAAAGCCCAACTATCTGAGGGTTTTTACGTGTGGTGGGATTTGATGCCTTTGGTATCACCGAAACTCATTGCACGCCATCGCACTCCCTTCACTTTTTTACAGTATGCAGCGGCCTAGTAAAGGTTCATGAACGGCAGCATCAGTTACCAGCAGGTGTACTGTTTGTTCGCTGCTACGGCAATCTTACCCGTGGATATCTTAAGAGACGACTGAGGGACAAAGTAAGCATTTAACATCTATACAAGAGGAATGAAACTGGAATCAAAACCTTATACAGGCCTATCTGACTACCACAGAGGGTCATGGCGATCAGGGCCATACGGGGTTACCGCACGGTGGCGACGGAGGCAGCGTGCCTCCTGGCCGGAACTCCCCCGTGGGACCTGGAGGCGGAGATGCTCGCCGAAATTTATCGGCGGGTGTCGGAGACGCGCGCCCGCGGCGGCATGGTCTCCATCAAAGAGATCACCGCCTGGCGGGTCGACGCCCGCCGAGAAGTCATTGCCCGTTGGGCAGTCCGGCTGGAGAGTCCTCGGTACGGTGTCAGGACCGTCGAGGCCTTCCGGCCGGTGCTGATGGAGTGGTTGGAGCGGACGCACGGGGTGCTTTCCTTCTGACTGGTGCAGGTGCTGACGGGGCACGGTTGCTTCGGGAAGTACCTGCACAAGATTGTCAGGAGGGAGAGCACACCGTCCTGCCACCACTGCAGTTGCGACGAGGACACGGCGCAGCACACGCTCGAGGAGTGTGCTGCATGGGAGGGGGATCGCCGTGAACTCGTCGCAATTATCGGTGCCGACCTGGCGCTGCCGACCATCGCCAGGGAGATGCTCGTCAGCGTCAGGAACTGGGACGCGGTCACCGCCTTCTGTGAGGCCGTAATCTCACGGAAGGAGGCGGCGGATCGTGTGCGAGTAGAGCTCCTATTCGGCGACACGTTCCGCCGCCGGCGACTCGGGCGGCGCAGGCGCGAGTATTTGCGCCTAATGCCGCCCTAGCCGAGGCCGCGGGTGATTGGACCGGGGAATTGTCCGTCACCCGCAGAGAGGCTGACCGCGCGACGGCGACTGACGTCCCAGGACGTCGTGAGGTGAGGGTACCCGAAAGGGTATTCCGTCGGCCGGCCACTGACGACAAGTGACATCTGCTCCGGTGGTCGGCCCAACAACGAGGTGACGTGGGTACGGGTGGGTTATGGGCCCGCGCGCCGTCCTTTCATCACCCCGGACGGACTGGACCGCGCGTGCGCTTACCGTAGCCCACCCATAAAAAAAAAAAAAAAAAAAAAAAAAAGGCCTATCTGACTAGAATAGTACAATAGGGTCAATTTACCTCCTATTATGAAGGAGGCTCGAGCCCAGCACTGGGACGTATATGAGCAAAAAGGGTATGCTTATAGCAATGATAAGAACAGTGGACTGATTGGTGATAGGGAAGGATGAAAAGCGGGCTGAGGCACAGTGCCTAGAGTGTAAATTTTCTGGGTTGACTTGGTGCATGGATGGACTCTCGGTGACTCCTCGCGTATAGCCACCGAGGTCCAATGTGATTTCTCTTTTCAACCCAACGACTACGCGAAGGGATTTTCGCTCTTAGCGGGAGAGCCTTCTTGGAGAAATAGTCCTGGGTTCAGTCGCCTCATGGACTGGCAGGTGGCCGGCGGTGAACATTCCTATCGCATCTCCCTTTACTCTATACCAGCCAATCATACTCAATACATAAAACAAATAAATAAGTGTGAGTCGGAGTCGCGCACGAAGGTATCCGTATCATTATCGGCTCGAGCCTCCGGCAACTGACCATCAATGTGTGGTAAATAAAAAAAAACCATTTTGGAAGAAGCCAGCTTATATAACACGATTTAAAAGTATATAGATAGACAAAAATCTCCTAAGATATACAAGTAGGTACGCTGAAAAATTATAGAAATTTGATTGCTAAATACCTAGATTTAAAAGTATTTTAGTCGAATAACCAGTCAAGTTTCTTTAAAAGATTTCGTTCTAAATAACAATTAATAATTAGGTTCACTTTTGATAATATCAGCTCCTTTTTCAGCCAACATAATAATAGCAGCATTAGGAGCACTCCGAGGAAGACGCGGCATCACACTGGCATCTATAATATGGAGGTTTTCAAATCCCTTCAACTTCAGAGAACCATCCACTACGGATCCCATAGGACAAGTACATGATGAATGAAACACACTGATCGCTGTATTCAAAATATAACATTTCCAGAATTCATCGGAACCAACATCCTTATCAGCACATTCCGGTACATCTAAACCAACTAGTTCAGCATCATTTTCTTTAAAAAATTTAGTATCACCTATTTTTATAAAATCTTTCACATATTTCACCATGTCATCTATATCTTGCTGTTCTTTTAAGAAATTTGTTTTTATTATTGGAGAGTCAAACGGGTTAAGACTTTTTAAACGAATTGTACCTCTAGATTTGGGCTGAACATTTACTATAATACTGTAAAAAGCATCTCTAGATACGAGTTGTTTTATCCATCTGTTGCATATGTCATCTCTATAACCGAATACTGGACGACATGCTAATGCGAGCAATGGAGTATCGTGAGCAAATAGTAAATTATATGTTTGATAATCTGGAGTTAATATATTACTTTTGTTCAATGAAATTGATCCAACTATTACAGGAAATGGTATCATTGTTAATGGTGGTAAAAATGTTGGGTTTGGTATTGGTAGTAAATACTTTTTTGTTTTATGAACCACTGTTATTGAAACTTGATCCATTAGATTATCGCCTACAGGTAGATTAGATTTAACTTCTATATTCATGGCTTTTAAATGATCTTCGGGTCCTATTCCAGATAACATTAATATTTGAGGTGTATTAAATACTCCAGCACATAATATTATTTTTTTATTAGCTTTTAATATATAAGCTTCACCCTTATAAAAGACTTCTACAGCCACAGCAACATTTCCTTCAAATAAAATTTTTGAGGCTCGGGTATGTTTTGAAACATGAAAATTATCATAGTCTTTAATTCTTCTTAGGTATGAATATCCTGGTGACTGCCTCTTTTGATCAGCCAACATATATTGAGATTGTGTATATCCTACAGACTGATTAGCGTTAAGATCTAGGAGGATAGGATTACCTAATTCTTTCAAGGAATCTAAATAACTTCCAACTTTATCATCTTCTAGTTGCCTTGTGATTCCCATAGGACCATTTGTACCGTGATAGTCTCCATGCTTTTCGATAATTTCTTTATCATCTACCCTTTCGCTTTTTATAAAATATTTTAAGATGTTTTCGTATTTCCAAGATTCGTCTTGTGATGCTTCTGCCCAATAATCGAAGTCTGGAGGAGAGCCTCTAATATGTAAAAAATGATTAATGGTAGCACTACCCCCTAGGCAATGTCCTGTCGTTAGCATAGTGTAATTATTTTGAGAACTTGCTGCATATGAGTCATGAGTCGATGTATAATTTTGATCGTTTATTGTATGAGGTAGCAGAGAAAATAAACCTGCAAGCTGAAACAACAGTATTATTTTCATCAACATTCATCATAATCAAATTTTTTCAAACCAAATTGACTACTATACCTTTCCTGTGAGATGGTTTGGTATAAGGTTTTATTTCAAGTTTACCTTCTGTTGCATGTTATCTACATTAAATATCCCTTAGTTGTCTTTTTATTACCCACTTTTTCACAGTTTTCACTAACTTGCATAGGTGTCACCTATGCAAGTTAAAGAAAACTTGAAATAAAACCCTATACCAACACGTTTGTCCAATGTAAATAAATAAATAAATTTAATAATCTAAAAAAAAAAAAAAAAAAAATGTGGTTATAGTGGGGCAATTTCCATCCTATTGTGGAGGAGGCTCGATCGAAACAGTGGAACCTAGGTTAGACTTCATTCTCCCATCAAACCTCATTAAATTCATTTAATAGTCTGTTATAAACGTGGACACAGAAATAGATGTCAAATAATCTGCAGCACCACAGTTGAAGCAGCAGGAGCAAAAAGCCTATTGCATCATTAGTGGCAAAATTTTAAATTCTTGACCCACGCATCTGGGTAACAAGGACGTAATCATCATCATCCTATTCTTATCCTAATTACTTGGCGTGAACTCAATATATCCTCTTCTTTCATAGTACATATTGCAAAAGCTGTTGGCAATAGTTTTATAACCGACCGCCTGAATGACCTCAACTCTCCTTAGGAAAATAATTGCTGACCAGACAGCATCAGAAGAAGCTAGCTCTGGTCTATCTAAAACTCTTAATCATATTTTTCGACACTCATGAGGATTGTAAGGGTTGGTAACATTTGCAGCCGTTACTACACAGCACAATGAGCTTACGCTCGCAGCTCGAGGCAGTAAAAATTCGATAATATACGAAACATACGAACAAATGATATTAATAGAGGATCACCCCCAGCCTCTACCATCATCACGCTATTACGTCGGTCTTCTGCCAATCTTGTTGCCACCACAGATCCAGAAGTACCACCTCCAATCACTATATAATCGTATGACGAACCATCTGAAAAATATAAGCATTTATCATTCATATCCGCCTTTGTATTTGAAGATTTTGGTTCTGTTTCAACTTGTCCAATTCATCTGAGACAACGGAAATAACTCTATGCAGATTCTTAACCTGATGTACTGCTACTCTCTATCACCATTTGATTAGCTCACCGGTAACGAGTCCTCGTCTTCAGTGGCTGGAGTGGATTATTATCAAGTTATTAATGTCCTCTTTTTCACATAGTGGTTCTATAGAAGGAATAATGACATGACCGTTATGCTAGGACCGGGGTCTGGGGAAATTTAAGTGTTTCGATAAATCATATTCTTATCTTGTTGCCACATAGGCATAGTTTGATTAGAGACTGCATATATGACGCAGTGATAAAGATAATACACTGTGTCCAGTGTTACGGATTCAATTTTCAGGACATTTTATTGTGTTATCTATAAATAGTTGTTCTCAGTCTGCTGGGTATAGTATGTGTACAAGAAATGTATGTTTATAAAGCCTCTCCCAATAGGATTACGGTGTTATATTTAAAAGGCAAAAATAGTGACAGTCTTTGGTCAGTTAAAAATAAAAGTAAACTCTGTTAATTTAAACCCTTAAAAAGTCTTATTGTCATATTTGTTTCCATATATGAATTATCTTCTTATTAATCACTAATGATAACGGGCAACTTTTGCTAATGGACTTCAAAATACCAGAGGCATAGACAAGGCACTGCCTACCGTAAGGAAAGAGTTTAAAGAAGAATATGTCATAGCACTCGGGAAACAGAAACAGGTGTTCTTTCCAGAGCTTGTTCTTACATGGCAGAAATGACATTGAATCTCTGTGGATGACGGACTATTCCCCGATCCAAACACCCGATATAACACTGTATAAGGTAAGATTAGACTATATATAGAATAAAAACATCAACAATAATACGTACTAATAATATTGGCCTGTTGAGGCCAAATACCCGGGTTAAGTTCAAGGCTTCCTGCTAAGTTTATAGGCACTTGAAGTGTTTCCGAAGCAAAAGTGAACAAATTCGATGCCATGTCGGAATCCTGAAAATTTTAAAATATAGCTTTCATTAAAATTGAAGTTATTACATGAAATTATTGATTGCATTTTGGACACGTTAAGTTACTCGATCGCGTCCAGGGTATCTCCCTTCCCTCCGTAGTATTTCAGGGGAATGATGATTACTCTAGTAGTTAACTTTTGATCAGGTTTGTGGGATCTGGTCAAGCTATAATCGTCTGAATTATGTATATGAATTATATTACGTAGCTTGTGATTCGAAGGGCATTACACTAGAGCTACTACTTACAAGACATATTGTATGTAATATTAAAAAAAAAATTGTTTGTCTGTAAAATGGGTTTACGGACAATTATTTTACACGATAACGTAATAAACAAACATTGATTTCTGATGTTTACGCGAGCATTTTAAATAAAACTACTTTACGTATTTTATCGCGTTTGTATTTGATTTTTGATTGCCTGACGTTTCGAACACTTTGCAGCGTTCAGCATGCAGACTAAGATGTCTCACGTCTAACAAGTCATCGTTATTACAGAAAATTTATAATTAGCTACCCGATTCAAAAAATTAGTTATTAAATAGTGACCCACATCTGGATACAAATTTAACATAAATTGGTATGGTTAGGTTTACGATACTAGTACTTGGGTCTGGTGCTCGACGGGCATTTTTGGTTCCGGGAGCATCTCCATCGACTTGTTCCCCGGCTTGTCAGCGCGGCGTCCGCCCTTTTGCGGCTGATGCCGAATGTGGGCGGACCCAGTGCTACGTGCCGACAGCTGTACGCGGGGGTGATCCGGTCGATGGCTCTGTACGGCGCACCGATGTGGGCGGGGTCCCTGACCGTCCGGCTGAGGGCCCTCTTAAGGCGACCACAGAGGGTCATGGTGGTCAGGGCCATACGCGGTTACCGCACGGTGTCGACCGAGGCAGCGTGCCTCCTGGCCGGAACTCCCCCGTGGGACCTGGAGGCGGAGCTGCTCGCCGACATTTATCGGCGGGTGTCGGAGACGCGCGCCCGCGGCGGTATGGTCTCCCTGCAGGAGATCACCGCCTGGCGGGTCGACGCCCGCCGAGGAGTCATTGTCCCTTGGGCAGGGGAGTCAAATGTGGACATCACGCTATCCACCCGTAGCGTATCCGTCTCGGACTGGCGCGTCCTGGAGGACGTTAGCGTCAGTGACCATCGTCTGATCGCCTTCACAGTGGGAGGAGGACGGGGGAGCCCGACTATCTCGTACGCGGGACTGTCGGTGGAGCCAACAAGGTTCCGGGACCGTGGGGTGGGTTGGGCCAGGTTTCGCGCGGGTATCCACGAGAGTGTGGGGGGGCTTAAATTTGGGGAACCCGCGGATGCCCTTTGCGCGTCCTTCCAGGCTATGGTTATACGGGTGGCGAAGTCTACCCTGGGTATTGCGGGTAACACCCAGGATCGGGGCTATGAATGGTGGACCCCAGAGCTGGACAGGCTCAGGAAGGCCTACTCTCGCAGTCGCCGCCGGTATAGGGGTTGCGGAGCCACCGATGGCTTTGCCGCGATATCAGCCAGAGCTGATATGTGTAGGGCCCGCCGCAGCTACAGGATTGCGATGAAGCGTGCGGAAATCGAACATTTCAGGAGCCTTGCGGACTCCGCGAATGAGAACCCTTGGGGCGCGGCCTATCGTGAAGCTACTGGCCGAACAAGGCCGCCTCCCAATGTGGTTCATGGGATCGCGTATGCGGGTCGTCAACAGGGTGACCTACGGGGTGCCATCAAAGACCTGATGATGGCTCTGTGTCCTGACGACATACTGTCACGGGACACTGCGTACCACCGGCAGGTCAGGGTTGCGGCTATATGTATGCCGTCCGGGAGGGATGCACTGCCGCCTGCGGAGGCTGCATTGGGAGGAATAGTTAGAGCGCTGCCCAACACTGCACCGGGTGCTGATGGGATCACCGCACGCATGCTGCGTCACATTTGGTGCGCAGCGTCGTCCGAGTTGACGTTGGTAATGGGTAAATGCGTATGCGAAGGTACCTTCCCAGCCGTCTGGAAGATTGGTAGGTTACTCGTACTGCCTAAGGGCAATGGCAGGCCTCTATCCGATCCTAAGGCTTACCGCCCTATTACGATGTTACCTGTGCTGGGTAAATTGTTGGAACGCGTAATGTTAAAGTGTGCACCGGGGATTACTAGGGGAATCTCGACCTCACAGCATGGTTTTACGCTGGGGAGATCTACGTCTTCGGCTTTGCTGAGCATTACGGGCGCGGTTAACTCTGCAGATACTAAATACCTGCAGGCTATCTTCCTGGACATCTCGGGGGCATTCGATAACGCCTGGTGGCCCATGATCTTGCTGAAAGCGAAGGCCAGGGGATGCCCGGGCAATATCTATCGGATGTTGTCTGGGTACTTCGCTGGTCGGCGCGTGGGTATGGGTGCGGGCGACCAGGTGGTGTGGAAGACCTCTACTATGGGATGTCCGCAGGGCTCAGTCTTGGGGCCGGCTCTGTGGAACCTGCTCATGGATGACCTGCTTCGGCTACCGCTTCCGGGGGGGACCAGAATGGTAGCATACGCCGACGACCTGACGGTCCTGATTGGGGCAAACTCCAGGGCGGGCATTGAGGTCAACGCGGCGGCCGTTTTACAGGCTGTTGGAGAGTGGGGGACCCGGAATAGGCTGGACTTCTCCCCGGGTAAGTCAGCGAGTATGACGCTGAGGGGGCGTTTCCAGAGGCCTCCCACAATACGTCTTGGGGGGAGCTCTGTCAGGGACGTCAAGTGGACTACTGTTCTGGGGGTGGTGCTGGACGCGGGTCTATCTTTCACGCAGCATGCGCACTCGATTGGCGAGCGAGCGGCCAAGTGCTTTGGTAAGGTGGCCCGTATTTCGGCGTCTTCGTGGGGCGTTCGCTACAGGGCCCTTAAGACCCTGTACCACGGGACATATGTGGCGACGATTGCGTATGCTGCGGATGTATGGTTCCATAGAGCCGGTCTCTACGCGGTTAAGAGCGCGTTGTTACGCTCGCAGAGGGCTGCGCTCGTTCTGCTCACCAAGGCATATCGCACGACCAGTACGGCTGCCCTGCCGGTCATAGCCGGTCATCCGTGCTGGGAGAGCAGCGGCGGCGCGCCAGGACGCGACTAGGCAGGAATATCGGGATAGGCGGAGGGCTATATGGACGGATGTTGTTGCTCAGTGGCAGGCGCGGTGGGATCGCGAGGACAAGGGGAGGGAGACGTATCGGTTTTTTCCGGACGTGGCGGCTCGCCTCAAGGCGACTTGGGTCGAGCCGGACTATGAAACCTCCCAATTACTGGGGGGTCATGGGTGCTTTCGCAGGCGGCTGTACGATTTAGGGCTAGGAGCTCACGCGGAATGTAGCTGCGGCGAAGGGGATGAGGACATGCACCACGTTCTGTGGGCATGTCCCCTCTATGATGAGATTAGGTCGGGGATGCTCTCGGGGATACATCGCGACGGAGAAGGTCCGGTATACTACACGGATCTCGTGGCTTCGGAGGCGAACTACCGGCAGTTACGGGAATTCGCGCACGCCTGGTACAAGTCCCGCCGGCTTGAAGACCAGGTTGGCAGGATAAGCCAAGATGGCAGCCAGAGTAGCGGGTAAATGTGGCTAGCTAGCAGGAATACCGCGGACGACGAAGTTCGTACCGTGTGCTGTCCGCCCTAGTTATACAGGGAGAAGGACACAGGGTAAAGGATGAAGAAAGTTAAATAACTTGTAGAGATTCAAGAAGCATGTGCATACTTACGCAAAGAGCATGGTGTGCACATGTATCTCGATGATTCGGCCTGTATGACCAAGATGTCGAAAAGGCCATGGGTGGTTGGAGGGATTTGTCCCTTGGGCAATCCAGCTGGAGAGTCCTCGGTACGGTGTCAGGACTGTCGAGGCCTTCCGGCCGGTGCTGATGGAGTGGTTGGAGCGGACGCACGGGGTGCTTTCGTTCCGGCTTGTGCAGGTGCTGACGGGGCACGGGTGTTTTGGAAAGTACCTGCACAAGATTGTCGGGAGGGAGAGCACACCGTCCTGACACCACTGCAGTTGCTACGAGGACACGGCGCAGCACACGCTTGAGGAGTGTGCTGCGTGGGAGGGGGAGCGCCGTGAACTCGTCGCAATTATCGGTGCCGACCTGGCGCTGCCGACCATCGCCAGGGAGATGCTCGTCAGCGTCAGGAACTGGGACGCGGTCGCCGCCTTCTGTAAGGCCGTTATCTCACGGAAGGAGGCGGCGGATTGTGTGCGAGTAGAGCTCCTATTCGGCAACACGTTTCGCCACTGGTGACTCAGGCGACGCAGGCGCGAGTATCTGCACCTAATGCCGCCTTAGCCGAGGCCGCGGGTGATCGGACCGGGGAATTATCCGTCACCCGCAGTGTGGCTAACCGCGCGACGGCGACTGACGTCCCAGGACGTCGAGAGGTGAGGTTAGCCGAAAGGGTATTCCGTCGGGTCGACCACTGACGACAAGTCACATCTGCTCCGGTGGTCGGCCCAACAACGAGGTGACGTGGTTACGGGTGGGATATGTGCTCGCGCGCCGTCTTTTCATCGCCCCGGACGGACTGGACCACGCGTGCACTTACCATAGCCCACCCATAAAAATAAATGGTTAGGTTTACGATAGGTTCGACATGAACTGCGTTCAAAAGACCTTATTAAAAATAAAGATTAAAGACAGGAATATACTTACGGTGGTTTCCTATTATTGATACTAAAGAGAAGTACTAAAGTGCTATGCGCTCGCTCGTCGCTCCCTCCCATCACCCCGAACGACTCGGACACACTTTACATAGCATGACACCAAATATAAAACAAATAGTCCAACTTACGTATCTCCATTTGCAGGATATTCGTGTCTCTTTAATACAAACAATATTAATTATAGCAATTTAAAAAATGTTATTGGCTTATTTATAGTTTCGATATGCGATAACAATATTAACATAATGGTCCATTATAGTTATAGGTTTTTGTATGATAAACTAACTTTTGTCTGCCACTTCGTTCGCATAAAAGTTGAAAATGGTTCTAATAGAATTTTAATTTTTTTTTTTTACGATGTTAAGTTTGATGTTTTCGCGAGCACTACATATTGTAAATAAAACTACACTTACGAATTATATCGCGTTTAAAGTAGTTTTATTAACAATGTGTAGTGCTCGCGTAAACATCAGATATCATTATTGTTGAAGCTGTTTTCGAGATTCTGAAGATATAGAAATATACAATATTTCTATATGACGGCGGGCGAGCGGGCCATGAACGCCCGTGACGATGAACGCTGTAAAGTGTTCGAAACGTCGGGCAATCAAAAATCAAATACAAACGCGATAAAATCCGTAAAGTAGTTTTATTTACAACTAGCAACCCGCCCTCCCTTCGCTTCGGTTTCAGGCGCTTTACCCGCGCCGTATTTCCCGTTCCTGTGGGAATACCGGGATAAAATATAGCCTATGTTACTCTCTGATATTATAGCTTTCCATTGGTGAAAGAATTTTTGAAATCGGTTCGGTGGTTTAAGCGTGAAAGCGTTACAAACAAACAAACATCCTTACTTTCGCATTTATAATATTAGTATGGATTTGTAATACTCGCGTGAACATCACAAATCATGATATGGAAATCTACAAAATGTGCTCGTTTAAAGATTTTTAGATCCTATAATTGGCTATTGATAGAATTAGGCGATACAAGCGGAAATATATTATTAATTAAATTAGAGGGAAGGATGAGCGACCCACTTTCTCACGGTTAATCACGTTTCATTCGCTTTAAAATGTAAAATTAGGAGACCTGTGGGCCTACACTTGAAATCAATTCTAATTCCGAATCCGATTCAATTGCAATCTCACCAAACTTATATTTGGTACTCTTGAAAAAAATCGAGAATGAATTCTTCGCGTTCACCGTTGTTATTTTCATCAAATGTGGCGTATTTTCTTACTTTAAATTAATAACGTTATCGAACTCGATCACCACAAAGACGCTTTCTTGAAATTGTGTAACATTAACGATTTTAAACTACGTCAAAATCACGTCGGGAGTAGCAAATATTTGACTTAATCGACAAAAGTCGAATTCATTTAGTTTAGAAACGTTCCACCCAATTTGATTCCAATCGTGCGCTAGTGTCGCTTTCAAGAGTACCAAATTTGTTCAAATTCGAGCTGCGATTTGATTTAGGATTGGAATCGAGATTCAAGAGTAGGCAGACTAACTTCACGTATTGTGCGAGCGGGTAGTATTATAAACATAACAAAACAACCGTCCTTTCCGGGCACATACCTCTTAATAAATTTGCTTACATGATGAAGAAGGTGCCATCTCTTCTCTGTTCTGAGTGTGATATTTTAGAAGAAGCGTTACATATGATGGTTGAGTGTGTCCGTAACGAGGATATAAGGAAGGACAACACATCTGTTGCTGAGGAGTTGAGGCAACTTGGAGGTTGTAATATAATTTTAGCTTATCCTCTCAGTGAATCTGCTATTATTTTGTATAAAATAGTTGATAAAGGCATGTAACGTCGCTAGTCTATATATTATATTGTTACTTTAGTTTAGTTACTTTAGTTTAATTACTTTAGTCTATATATTTTGTTAGTGTTAAGTGATGGTCTAACGGAGCGGCGTAGTCCATTCGGACTAAAGCTCCTTAAATAAAGAAAAAAAAAAAAACAACTAGAGCACACTCGTGTGCCGACAGCCGAGCCAAACAGATCTGCTTGACTAGTCACATAATTCTTCAAATAGATTATATATATTTCATATAATGTAATTATTGCTTTATCCTACTTCCTATCCTACTAATATTATAAACGAGAAATTTTGTATGGATGTGAAGATGTGAAAATGTGAAGATGTTTGTTGCTCTTTCATGCAAAAACTACTAAATGAGTTTTGATGAAACTTCACAATAATATAGCTTACATATCAGAATAACACATAGGCTATAATTAATTCTGATATTCCCACGGGAAGAGGAACTGCGGGTGAAACCGTAGGGCGCTGCTAGTTTGTTGCCTGCTCTCATCCCACATTAAGTGGGGTCGGCACAGCATGTTGTTATCTTCCAAAGCCTGCTATCAGCCGTCATATTTGCACTCACAATTTCATACGCATATACTCATTCAGACAATCCATCCATCACTTTTTGGGTCTCTCACACTTCTTGAATTGATGTTATTAAATACACCCGAATTTCGTTTCATTTACGTATATCATTTATGAAAGGTGTTTCTCATGTTTATAAAATTTGTTAAATTAATCTTTGAATGTCATTTTCTCTTGTAAAGTCAAAAATTAGGTGTCACTTAAATATCACAAAATTATTTTTACAACTCGATGGGGCAGTTCTTAATACATATATATTTATTAACTTTACCGATATGCTAATATATGTACATATCGAGTTTTAAAATAACTATTTTATTACCTCAAACTTCCTGAAATAAAACGATAATGTTACCAAGTCGAATTTAATATATAATACACTAGCAACTCGCCCTCGCTTCATTCGGTTTCAGTCGCCTTACCCGCGTAGTTCCCGTTCCCGCGAGGATACCGGGATAAAATATAGCCTATGTTACTCCCTGAAGCTTTCCATTGGTGAAAGAGTTTTTGAAATCGGTCCATTACTTTCGGAGCCTATTCGTTACAAACATACATACAAACCTCTTCTCTTTATAATATTACTATAGATATAGATTAGATACTATAGATTATAGATATTATACTATATACTATAGATTATACTATAGATTAGATACTATAGATATAGATATAGATTAGCACGAAGAATTAGCACGCTGAAGTGGCAATGGGCAGGCTGCATAGCTCGACGAACCGACAACCGCTGGGGAAGAAAGGTTCTCGAGTGGCGACCACGTATCGGACGACGCAGTGTAGAACGCCCCCCCACTAGGTGGACCGATGACCTCGTGAAAGTAGCTGGGCGTCGTTGGATGCAGGCGGCACATTGTGGCGCAACATGAGGGAGGCCTACGTCCAGCAGTGGACGGCGATAGGCTGAAATGATGATGATGATGATGATGATGAATGAGATATAGATTAATGAATTTAATTTAAAAAAATACTATATTAAATTGAGCTTGATAAAACTCACACAGAAAAAGAAATACTGAAAAAAGAAACACAGAGCCAAGTAAATTGCGAAGGCATTACAAAAACTTTTTTTTGAGTTTTTCTTATTATGCTATATCTTATATTTTTCATATTTTCTTGTTTCATAAAACCCATTTCTTATGTCTGTAACCAGGGCATTTCCAGGTGCTAACAGTGGGCAAGATATCTGGCAGTCTCCGGTTTATTGATTGGAATCTCTTCACAGCAGGTGCAAGTAATAAGTACTTTAAGATGCAGGAAGCATTAATATGTAATTCGTAGTGTTGGACCAAAATTTCGGTTTCGGCCTAGTTTCAGCCAAAAAACTGGTTTCGACTTAGTTTCGGTCTCGACTGATAATCGAGCTGAAACTACGGCTGAAATCGAAACTGAATTCATAAGTTTTTGCGCTGGGTTAGTACATGCTCAGTGCAAGAGGTGCGAAAGACGAAGTGTCAGTAGACCACGCTCATAATCCTATCATAAATTTAGGCCTTTCGTTTGTACCTCATCATCATCATCATCATCTCAGCCCATATACGTCCCACTGTTGGGCTCGTGCCTCCTCCATAATGTAAGGGTCATTGATTTACTATACCACGCTGGTCAGACGTGTTGGTATAGGGTTTTATTTCGAGATTTCCTTCACTCGCATAGATGTTATATGCGTTTTATATCCCTTAGTCGTCTCGTACGATCACCCACGGGCAAGTTAGGGGGTGGTGAATTGTATTCTTACTCCGTCACCACACGGAAGTTCGTTTGTACCTGCATGACACAAATTTCAAAGTTAGAAGTGATCTCTTCAAAACAGGTATATTTTATTTCATTATTTATGTGATGTAGTTCATAAATTATTGAGAACAGTTATTGTCTTTGCAATATTTTAGAAACAAGGCAAGCACAAAAGTGCCTTGTCACCTAGGTTTATTATAATTCGAAATTATTTTGTTCTTTTAGTTTAGTTTCGTAAGTTTCATTTTATGTTTATATTAGTATAGAGTAAAAACTAACTGATTATGATAGACTATTTATTTGTCTTCCCACAAAAATATTGATCTTATAATTCAGACAGAAGTTTTGGTTTCGATTTCGACCGAAACTGAGACTGAAGAGGAAATTTGGTTTCGGTTCCGGCCCTGAAAAGTAGTTTCGGTCGGACACTAATAATTCGTATCAAATATTAATAATATTTCTGAAGGAATTTACCATAAATATCTCTAAACATATTTTCTCAAAAAAAAACAGCGATGTTTTATTTTCCAATAAAATAACAATCATCATCACAGCTCATATACGTCCCACTGCTGGGCTCGAGTCTCCTCCGCAATAGGAGGGAAATTGACCTACTATATCACGCTGGTCAGACGTGTTGGTATAGGGTTTTATTTCGAGTTTTCTTTCTCTTGCATAGATGTTGAAGTCATACTATATCATTTAGTCGTCTTTTACGACATCCACGAGCAAGAAAGGGAGTGGTGAATTGTATTCTTATTCCGTCACCACACGGAATAATAGATAATAGACCACAAAAACAATATTCAGTTAATTAAATATGTTTATTACTAAAACATATAATTTTAAAAGTAAAACAAACCAATAGTATTCTTCATCACCACTACATAGCAAATCAAACTCCATGTGTATAATCATTCAAATAATTGTATTTATTTTGCCCAAAATAATAAAATTTTGACATTCGTATTGAGAGGACGCCTCTATTTGTCCTTCACCCAATAACCCCAAGGTTAGGGGCGTCTAACAACAAATAGCCGAGCTATTAATTACGCTCGAAGCTGCCAGAAGATTTCATTATAGAATTAATCTATACAAATTAATAAAATTGAAGGGTCTATTTGTAATGGCAATTTTTTAATAATCTGCTTATTTGGTGATTTATACAAAACTTTTAACGATAAAGTGCTATTTGCTGACGGTTTTAAATGATCGGTTTTGAATGAATTATTGCAGGGTGCAATAAGATAATAATCCTTGTGTTGTGGGGGACTTAACAAATATACAGAATGTATCAGGTTATGGGGCAACTGGTCAAACGGGAGTTAGGTAATGGTGGTAGAACCCATGAAAAAAATTTGTAGAAAATATCGATTCGTTAATGAGTTAGAGACGTGTAAAGTTTTCAATTTTGTCATCGCTTTTTCATGTAAATCTGATTGAAATGTATAAAGTCAGTGATACTTAATCTGAAACATATTCGCACTTTGTTAAATGTTCATTAGAAATTGAATAAATCAACGATTACGTTCGCATAAGCAAGACAAAATTCGCTTTAAATCAGCTTATCCTTGATGACCGTTTACGAGCCGTCTTTGTATCTACGTTACCACTGAAGCGTTTGCCCAATTCATACCTGTTGTTTATACTGTCGAAGTTTTACATGCCTACATATATCCTGTCTGTACATGCCTACATAATACGTAACATTTAAGCCATAGACTCTTAGACATATATTTTTGTAATCACTATAACTTTTATGTTATATTGTTTTTTTGTATAATATGCATTCTAATTACGATCTATGACCATTAAACATACTCGAACATTTGCCCCATAATCTGATACACCTTATATAATTAACGGACACAAATCACATCCAGATTCATAACAACAATTTGTGCATCGCACGCGTGCGATTTGAAGCGTTGCCCTGCGTGGGATTCAAACCCCCAATACTGACACGGTAGGTCGATATCTTAATCACTACGCCATTTGTGCAGTCAGACACAATTCTTGTGGATGTGGTAAGAGACTATTAGGAAGTATACCGACCTCTGCCACCCGTGACACTTCGCCTTCGCCATTGGGCCGACCACCGGAGCAGGGTGACTTGACGTCAGTGGTCGGCCCGACGGAATACCCTCTTGAAGGGGTACCCTCCCAACGACCGTCATCACCCCCTCGGGGAGGATGTCGGTCTTTCCTCAAACAATAACATTCCTAAGAAAAGTTGATGCCTGGCAGGCGGCTGGTCAATATGTGTGCTAATAGAAGAGTAATTGCGTCGATCCCAAGGAATTAGAATAAGAAGAGGAGGATGCTGAAGACTTATAATAATAATAAAAAACCAAAGTAGTCATAAGGACTGCCAATGGAAGTGAAAACCACAAATAATTTTTATTTTTTGAATTATGCAATGAATTCTTTGATAATACGTTATTATATTTACGCGATTATGATACATTTGTTATAAAACTATTTTTACGGATTTAACCGCGTTTGTATTTGATTTTTGAGTTCTCGACTTTTCTAACATATTTCAGGATGCATGGTCGAGGGAGGAGTCCTCGCGAGGGAAACCTGTAAAAATTTTAATAGTTTTAATTACTTCGTCTTATATTAAAATTTGTAAATTAAAACTGTTTACATTTATCTGGCTTTGACAATTATCGGCACCCACTTTTTTTTTTTGGGGTCGGTCACTGCCGCGCACCCGCCGCCCGACTCCATCCGGCGCGACAGAGTCCCAACCCGGGACGTCGATCGAGGCTAACCTCTCCGCGGGTGCCAGACTAAATCCCCGGTCCGGTCACCCGCAATTATCGGCACCCTGAGATTTCCTTCTCTTGCATAGACGTTTTATTGCATATACCCTTAGTCATCTTTTACGACACCCTCGGGCAAGACAATATAATATAAGTAATTAATTTGCATTATCCATTCGTCTTTTAACCAATTTCTATGTAGTTACAGAGTAAGAATACAATTCACTATTCCCTTTCTTGCCTGTGGGTATTGTAATAGGCGACTAAGGGATATATTGTGAATATAACAACTATGCAAGAGAAGGAAAACCTGAAATAAAACCATATACCAACCCACTCGAACAGCGTGGTATAGAAGGTCAAATTCCTTCTCAAATGGAGAAGCCTTGAGACCAGTAGTGGAACGGAGTGGTAGATCTCCCTTCTTTCCCACCATTTTAAAATATCTACCTAACGTTTCATGTAACTAAAAATATAATGTCTATCAAATCGAAAAAGAACGTAGAAAAATATGCCTGTTTGACACAATTGCCCGAGGCTATAGTTCATGTAAGGCTGAACTGAAGTTAAGGTGAACGAACATAAGGCCGACACTTTATCTGCCTCCGGCATTACTGTGACCAACTATTTTAAGAAGAATGGGACAGTTTCCAAGATTTGTAAAAATATATTTTCAAATATTATAATCTGACAACATCAGGCGCTGTGTTGTACAAATTAAAAAAAAATGCAAACAAAACCGTGTGGTGATGGAGTAAGAATACAACTCAACACCCTCTCTTGCCCGTGGGTGTCGTAAAAGACGACTAAGGGATACAATATGCACTCGGGCGGCGCAGGCGCGCGTTTCTACGCCTAATGCCGCCCTGGCCGAGGCCGCGGGTGATCGGACCGGGGAATTGTCCGTCACCCGCAGAGAGGCTGACCACGCGACGGCGACCGACGTCCCGGGACGTCGAGAGGTGAGGTTACCCGAAAGGTTATTCCGTTGGGCCGACCACTGACGACAAGTCACATCTGCTCCGGTGGTCGGCCCAACAACGAGGTGACGTGGGTACGGGCGGGTTATGGGCCCGCGCGCCGTCCTTTCATCGCCCCGGACGGAGTGGACCGCGCGTGCGCTTACCATAGCCCACCCATTAAAAAACAAAAAAGTAAAAAAGAAAGAGATACAATATGCACGTGATATTTGTGCAAGAGAAGGAAAATTCGATACAAAAGCCGATACCAACACCTCTGACCAGCGTGGTATAGTAGGTCAATTGCCCACCATAGTGGAGGAGGCCCGAGACCAACAGTGGGATGTGAATGGGCTGAGATGAAGATGAAAAAAAAAATTTGAAATTGTACGCAGCGTCGTCTATTGGGTCCTACTGCATTCGTACTCATTACTTATTTTATTAACCGACTTCTAAAAAGGAGGAGGTTCTCAATTCGAATGTTTGTATTTTTTTATATTTGTTCGTGCATAATACCGTCGCTTGCCAACCGATTTGAAAACATATTTATTTGTTGGAAAGGGTTCCCAAATGGGGACCATTTAAATAAAAAATTATCGAAATCGAACAAGCGGTTTATGAAAAATCAACAAAAATCTAAAAAAATATCTGCATTTTCTACATTAACGATCTTTTCGTTTACTCTACATTGCATTTTGATGTCGATTTTTTTTGCAAATTTTTTTTTTATAGGAATTCCTTAAGCTTCAGGTAACACTTAAAGCAATCTATATGGTACAACGTAATTATATTTTTATCCATAATGTAATTATTTATAAAAATATAAATAAGAATAACTAAACATCTTCGGACTTCGACGGTTCTAGATACCATCTGTGTCTAAAACCTCTTCAATAAGGACTATATGCAAGTCATAATTTGATTACCATACGAACGTTTGCACACTGGCCTAAATGTTAAGATTGTGTGAACGAATTTGTTATTGTAAGATTTATTGATATATGTAGGTACAAATTCGACGTTTGCATTTAAAATACTAAACAGAAGTACTAAGTACGAGGAGTGGGTCACTCCCTTCCCTCCATTATGATTTAGGGGAGTGATGGCTGCCCTAGTGGTTAACTCGTGATCGGGTGCCGCTTGCGGGATCTGTGAGCGACTCTAAATCAATTCTAATTTCGAATCCGATTCAATTCCAATTTCACCAAACTTATATTTGGTACTCTTAAACAAAATCGAGAATGAATTCTTCGCATTTGTCTTTGGTATTTTCACCAAATGTGCTGTACTTTAATTTAATAAAGTTACCAAACTCGATCACCACAAAGACGCTTTCTTGAAATTGTGCAACATTGACGATTTTAAACTACGTCAAAATCACGTCGGGAGTAGCAAATATTTGACTTAATCAACGAGGGACGAATTCATTTAGTTTAAAAAACATCCACCAAATTTGATTCCAATCGTGCGCTAGTGTCGGATTCAAGAGTACTAAATTGTTCAAATTCGAGCTGTGATTGGATTTAGGATTGGAATCGAGACACCGGTCCAGCCACAATCTTTTTTTTTAAATTTGTTTTTATCATACCATATTTCGAAAGGCATCACACTGGGGCTATTAATAATCATGTTGTTGTGTGTGATTTTATTTAAATGAAATTTTAAATTAATAAAAAAATAGACAATCTCACCGAGTTTCTTGTCGGATCTTCTCGGTGCGGTCACGTTCCGATCCGGTGATAATTTTAAGGAAAAATGTAATAAATGACAATATATAAGTGGCCCCGCGGGGTTTATCTATACTAATATATAAAGCTGAAGAGTTTGTTTGTTTGAAAACGTTAATCTCAGGAACTAATGGTCTGATTTAAAAATTTATTTCAGTGTTAGATAGCCCATTTATCGAGGAATAAGCTTATATATCATCACGCTAAAACCAACAGGAGCGGAGAACCAATGAAGAATATTTCAAAATCGGATTTTCTTTCCTTTTGAGAGCTTCCGCTACGTAAACGGCAAAATTTTTGCAAAAGTCATGTGTAACAGAATCGTATTATCCTTACTAATATTATAAATGTGAAAGTAAGGATGTTTGTTTGTGTGTTTGTTTGTTACGCTTTCACGTTTAAACCACTGAACCGATTTCAAAAATTCTTTCACCAATGGAAAACTATAATATCAGGGAGTAACATAGGCTATATTTTATCCCAGTATCCCCACGGGAACGGGAACTACGCCGCGGGTAAGGCGACTGAAACCGAAGCGGAGCGAGGGCGGTTGCTAGTTAATAAATATATTCACCAAACAAAGTCTTAGGTTAAAGTTAGCGTTAGCCCAAAAATCGCGAGCAGAAGCTAGTACATAATAAATGATTTGAATTTGAATAGAAGCCCAAATTTTTTAGTTTTGGTGATGCATTTATTATTAACTATCTTATTGTATTCACACTCCCTTAACTTTCTACACGGTAAGCAGCGGCCTAGTAAAGGTCCATGAACGGCGGTACCACTTACCATTAAGCTAAACAGCACACTGTTTGCTCGTTTGTCACCAGCGACAAAAAAAACCTTAGTATTTTAAATTGATTAATTCTCTATATCCGTGTGGTGACGGAGTAACAATACAATTCACCGTCTCTTGCCCGTGGTTGTCGTAAAAGACGACTAAGGGATATAATAAGCTGGTTACAGGGATGCAAGAGAAGGTAAACTCGAAATGAAACCCTATGACAAGACATCTGGCCAACGTGGTATGATAGGGCCATAGTCCCTCGCATAATGTAGAGTTCTTGATCCCAACAGTGGGACGTATATGGACTGATCTGATAATGATAATGAATTCTCCATAAAACACATTAAATCTTTATATATGTCACCGTAAAACTGTACGAACCGTTAGTTTATAAACTATCTAGTGAGATTATAAACTATCGATAGATTGTGAACGGACACAAAAATTTACAATCTAACGGTTATATTTTCCTAACATTATAAACTGACTATGTTCAACCGTCAAATTGTGAACAATACGCAGTGGACGCTGATTGGTTAAACGAATCATTGTTTTCACACGCTGCCCCGCCGCCATTATTATTTTAGCGATAATACTACATTCCATCAATTTAAAGATATTAAAAATAGTTTTTTGGTGGTATTTAATAATGTACGTTAATATTTGCTGACAATGAGCTTTTTCATTGCTGATAATTATGTTTGTAACTTTATGCACACGAACGCGTGATATCTATAACGCCAACCAATCGGAGGACGGTTCACAAATTCGCAGGCGAGAAATTGTAAACCAGTGCTGTGATTGAGTCATTTCTTTTTGAACTGATGGTTAAAAGTATTAAAATCACAATTTTTTTTTTTTTTTTTTGGGTGGGCTGCGGTCGGCGCTCCTCCGCACCACTCCGTCCGGGGCGACAGAGGGGCTTAAGCACGCAACTCCCGCAACCCACCCGAAAACCACCTCGCCTTCGTCATTGGGCCGAAACTTACGAAAATATAACCGTTAGATTGTAAATTTTTGTGTCCGTTCACAATCTGTCGATAGTTTATAATCTCACTAGATAGTTTAAAAATTAACGGTTCGTACAATTTTACGGTGACATATATGTATTCCTTGTGTACGTGTGTATGTCACTGGACTTCCCCTAAATGGCTGGACCGATGTTGATGAAATTTTTTGTGTGTGTTCAAGGAGATTCGAGAATGGTTTAGATTAATAATTGGACCCGGTAGGTGGCGCTTATTTGAACAGAACAACGTCTGTTGGGTCAGCTAGTCTTTATATAATCATTTCTTGCGTACGTGTGTATGTCACTGAACTCCTCCTAAACGGCTGGACCGAGGTTGATGATTTTTTTTTGTGTGTGTTCAAAGGGATTCGAGACTCGTTTAGATTTACAATTGAACCCGGTAGGTGGCGCTGCTATTGATTTCACGGAGAATTACTTTTATTTTATTTGAAAAGACATCTGTTGGAACAACAGTGTTATCTAAAATTCAAGTATCTTTAGTAAAAATGGCCATAAATTGTCTCATGGTCTTGAAAAAGTCTACATAACATCCGAAAATATACTTATCCTACTGGTTTCCGGGTAAGAAGAAATGGAAAAATAACCAAGTTTAATACAAACTAGACGCGGCTAACTGCCTTGGAAATGGATGTACAAAGAAGCCTTACGACAAAGGGAAAGTCGTATTAATTGACATGAATATATTTTTGCCTGAGGTTACGGATTAAGAATACAATTCATCACGCTTTTAGGGTGTCGTAAAAGACGACTAAGGAATAAAACATGTATAAAAATTGTGTGGTTTTATTAAACCACGGTAAAAGTGAAACTTTTTATCGCATTACTAAAAAAATAGCAACATTTACATTAAACACTTATCAAAACAAACAGCGTGGAGCACTGGCACTAATGAGCAATAGTCTATAAACTACACGGTCAGCTGATGCGAACCATAGACGCCGCCATATTGACCTTGGCTGCTGTCGAGCGCCTTTCACTTTGCCCCTACTCCGCGGCCGACCGTCACGCGACATGCAATAGATGAACGAAAAAGTTTGAGGCGATGTAATAAAAGTTTGACTTTAAAATCTCGAAAGACCTTATACCAACATGTCCGACCAGCATCATCATCATCAGCTCATATACGTCCTATTGCTGGGCTCAAGCCTACTCCACTATGCGAGGGAAATTGACCTACTATACCACGCTGGTCAGACGTGATGGTATAGGGTTCTGCTTCGATTGCTCCTTCTCTTGCATAGATATTATATGCATATTATATCCCTTAGTCGTCTTTTACGACACCCACGAGCAAGAGAGGGGGTGGTGAATTGTATTCTTACTCCGTCACCACACGGAAAGATTGTAATGAATTCCCATTGAATGAATAATAAATAAAATATAATAAATGAACTTTAGAGACGAGAGCACTTCGACTACAAAATGAACTGAAATTGCTTAAGCCGGATAAGATGTTGCTAGATGGAATTCAATTTACCTCGTGAACTTCTGTATTTTCTTGGATATTAAATCTAAATTGAACAACTACTTTGTACACAAAAGAAAATAACAGAAGTCGTTATTATTATATACTTATTGCTGTAATTTTTTTTTATACATATTTTAAGTGTTGTAGTTTTAACGAAAACTATATCCTTACTAATATTATAAATGCGCAAGTAAGTTTGTTTGTTACGCTTTAACACTTAAGCTACTGAACCGATTTCAAAAATTCTTTCACCAATGGAAATCTGTAACATTCGGGAGTAACATTGGCTATATTTTATCCCGGTATTCCCACAGGAACGGGAACTATATGGGTAAATCGACTGAAACCGAAGCGAAGCGAGGGCGGGTTGTTAGTTGTAAATAAAACTGTTTCTCGAATTTTTTTTTTTAATTCATACGAGCAAACAGGACACCTGATGGTAAGTGTTGCTGCCGCTCATGGACCTTTATGGATACAAGGCCGTTGCCTACCGCGAAGAAAGCGAAGGGAGTGTGATTGATGCATTGAGGCTCGGTGATACCAAGGACACCACCAAAACCCTCCACACGCAATCACCCTCAGAAAGTTGGGCTCCCGGCTCTCTCGCTCACTGAACGAAGCGCACTAATAAATTTCTACTACTCAGACGTCGATTTTCTGCTCAGTGTGGTACTGCCCCGGACGGACCGGCCCGCGACTGTAGACAGATAACTGTCGACAGTGTGGTCCTACCACTCCTCAACAATTTACAGAGTTCATGGTTACGGGTGCATTGTCCGCCCGTGACCATGAACGCTGTAAAGTGTTAGAAACGTAGGTCAAAAATCAAATACAAATGCTATAAAATCCGTAAAATTGTTTTATTTACAATGTATAATGCTCACGTAAACATCAGAAATTATTATGAAAACTTTATATTTTGCCGTGTAGTGAGGGAGTAAGAATACAATTAACCAACCCTATTTTTGCTAATGGGTGTCTTAAAAGACGACTACATAGTATAATATGCGGATAATATCAATGCATGAGAGGGAAAACTTAAAATAAAACCTTATGCCAACAAGTCAGACCAGCGTAGTACACTTAATAGATCAAATACCCTCTCGTAAAGGAGTAACCTTGACCCAAATAGTAGGACATAAAGGGACTGACATGATGATGGTGTTTTGAAACTTGTTTTGTATATACATATGTCCAAGTGCTTGAATTGGAATCCTGTCCTATAATAGTAACTGAAACGGAGAATAGTCTCCCACAGAGGGGCTGACTGCGTGAGGGCAACGCGTTGGGAGGGAGGACGGGTATGGTATCCGAAAAGGTAACCCGTCAAGCTAACTACGGACGACAAATATCAGTGGTCGGCCCAATAGCGATAGCGGAGGCAATAAAGAGGATTATGTGACCGCACGCCGCTCATTCGTGGTCCAGGACGAAACACATAGTTCGTTTCCACACCATAGCCTGAAAAAAAAAGCCCATTTTAAATGAACGAACGTTACCTAACCGAAAATAAAAGCTTAGTCTTATTCAATATCGAAAAAAATTTTCCACTTCTGTTACAAACAAGGAGTACAGAGTTTCCGTGTGGTGACGGAGTAAAAATACAATTTACCACCCCCCTCGCATACCCGTGGGTGTCGTAAAAGACGACTAAGGGATATATTATGCAAATGACATCTATGCAAGAGATGGAAAACTTGAAACAAAACCCTATACCAACTTGTTTGACCAGCATGTATAGTAAGGTCAATTTTCCTCTTATTACGGAGGAGGTTCGAGCCCAGCTGTGGGACATGTATATGAGTCGAAATGATGAATGAAAAATGAACAAAGTTATTATTATCATTCATCATTTTAGCTCATATATGTCCCACTGTTGGGCTCCCGCCTCCTCCACAGTAGGCTGGAAATTGACCTAACTATACTATGATAGTCAGACAGATTGGTATAAGGTTTCATTTCAAGTTTTTCATCTCTTGCATAGATGTTATATTCGTATCCCTTAGTCGTCTTTTACGACATCCACGGGCAAGAGAGGTGGTGATTATTGAGGCAGTATTCTTACTTCATCACCACATGGGAATATACTAATAATCATTTATTTCAGAATTATTTACTTTACAACATTTACTCGGTTTTCTAACTGGCAGAGTGGCTCAAATCTTAAACATTAAATGTAGGTAGGTTATTTAATTACGATTAAGTGGTTTATTTTTCTTTATATGATTGTTATTGGTTCGGTAATGCAGAATATTATTGCAATTTGGACAAATCTTAGTGATTTTTAGATTGTAAGCAAAGAGTTGTCATTTTTGTATTATTGATAATAGTAATAAATACAAATAAAAAAAATTAACTCCATATTTTGTTAGTAGATATCAATAAAAACTTAGAAGGTTATTAACATTAACACACTAAATTAAAACAAATTAAATTAAATCAATTTGTATTAAAATAAATCCAATTAAATCAAATACTAATTTTATTCCGAAGTTTTATTTAGAAAATAAAACTAAAATCAAATTATATTAAATATAAATATTATTAAATTAATTTATGTATTATTAAATTTAAATTTTATTAAATTAATACGCTTCGATCATAAATAATAATCATTCTATAATATACATAAATAATAGATTTAGTCGTCTCAATAACATATCCATAAAAATGTGTTACTTACTGTAATGGATACGCTATGTATACCTGCTTATTATACTTAACACGGATATGGTACTTACCTTATTTTATCGCATTTGTATTTAATTTTTGGTTGCCCGACTTTACAAACATTTTACACCGTTTTTCATTTATCGCCAGTAGAAAAAGAAAATCATCATTTCATTTTTGTACCTGCAATAATTTGTATCAAAATGTGGGTCAAAATTTAATAACTAATTCTGTAGCGGGTAGATTATAAATCTTTATAATAATGATGAGTTGTTGGACGTGAGACATCTTAGTCCGCCCGCGATCAGGAACGCTGAAGTGTTCGAAACGTCGGGCAATCAAAAATCAAATACCATATATTCATACCTCTTTCCCACAAGGGTAGGTAGACACCACTTTCCTCCAATTGCTACGATCTTGACATACCACTTTCGCCTCCTCCACATTCATTAATCTCTTCATGCATATTCGTCGGTTTAGGGTACTTCTAACCTGGCCTTTCTTAATAACGTGCCCGATTAGATCGTGGAACGTCCACCTTGGTCTTCCCCTTCTAACACTTCCGCTCAGATACGCCTTATAAATTCTTCTTGTTAATCTCCTTTCATTCATTCTCTCTATATGACCAAACCAACTTAACATACCTTTCTCAATTCTTGTCATTTCAACATGTCAACATTCGTACTAGCTGTGTGGTAGCGGCTTTGAATACTACCTACCCTTGCTTTGCTCGTGGGTGTCGTAAAAGACGACTAAGAGCCCTAGATTGACCCGGACCAACTCCATCTGGTACCATTTGGGTCAACGATTACATTCCCAAGGAGTGTTGACGTCAGGCAGGCGGCCGGTCATAAAAGTCATTGCCGAAACTTTTAGCAATATGTCAAAACAGATGACATATTGCGTCGACCCCAAGTAATTGGGATAAGAGCAAGATGATGATGATGACATCAACATTCGTACTACAACGTTCAATCAAATACAAACGTAATAAAATCCATAATGTAGTTTAATTTACAATGTATAATACTTTTCATATAGTCTTATAGTGTTTAAACAATATAATATTTAATTAACTTTTAACTGAAGAACAAGTGAACTGGTACAAATCTTCGAATTAATTATATCCCTGATTCGCGACCTCTTGGCAAGGCTGGATTGCCAGTTGGCAAGGATTTTACTATTATTTAAACTGAATACGGGAGATATTTAGTGTACACACGGGAGATTAATCGGTCGAAGATATATAGGAAAAATATAACTATACTAGCTGACCCAACAGACGTTGTTCTGTTTAAATAAGCGCCACCTATCGAATCCCCTTGAACATGCACAATAAATTTCATCAACATCGGATCAGCGGTTTAGGGGGACTTCTGTGATATACACACGTATGCAAGAAATTTATATATAAAGACGATATGTCCTTGATTAATCGAAATTTAAGAGAGAGCTTTCTTTCCCTGTGGTGACGGAGTAAGAATACAATTCACTACCCACTTTCTTGTCCGTAAGTGCTGTAAAAAATGACTAAGGGATATAATACGCACATAACATCTACGCAAGAGAAAGAAAACTCGAATTAAAATCAAATACCAACACGTCTAACCAGCGTGGTATAGTAGCTCAATTTCCCTCCCATTGTAGAGGAGGCTCAAAACCAACAGTGGGACGTATATGAACTGTGGTGATGATGGTGACGACTTTCTTCATGAGAGACAGCTGTACCACAGATATGGATAAGTTACCTGAGCGGGAGTGTCGCTTGTCATCAGACTGGCTGCTTTTTCGTTTTCATATATATATATATATATATATATATCATAATTCATCCATCCATCCATCCATCAGCCTACAGACGTCCACTATCCGACATAGGCCTCCCCACGAGAATGCCACTCGCAACGGTCCTGCGCCACTTGCATCCAACGGCTCCCTGCGACTTTGAGAATGTCGTCAGTCCACCTAGTGCGGGGTCGTTCTACACTGCGCCGTCCGATTCATGGTCGCCACTCAAGAATCTTTCTTCCCCAACGGTTGTCGGTTCGACGAGCGATGTGGCCTGCCCATTGCCATTTCAACGTGCTAATTTATTCATACATAAAGAATATTAAATAAATTTCTTTAAGTGGTGATGGTATAAAGCGTAAGGTGCCCGATAAGAATGTAATTAACTAGAATACAGGGTTATTCTACATACATGATGACGGAATAAGGATACAATTAACCTCGTGACGGAATAAGAATCCATTTGCCTTATTTGCTTTCTTGTTATTATTACATCAAATTTCAAACGTCTGACCAACGCGGCCAGTTTCTCTCCTATAATGAAGAAGGCTCGAGCCCAACAGTGAAACGTGAATGAGTTGAAACGATTGAGATTATGTGAAGCGTGTAAAAAAGGAGTAACATAGAACACAAGATGTTTTTCGTGATACGCTATGGTGCGATCTAACCCCGGCTGAACCATTCGGGGCGAAGGTGAGAAGCGAAGCTCCATAGCCTGGCGTGCACATATCTCTTCAGCGCCATGTGGGCGAGCCATTGATACCTGGTTTTTGCTATCGGCGGCTCGTCCAGGCAGATTAACCTTATTAGTACGTTCTCGAGTCGACGCTTCGGTAACTTTCGCCACCAGAGCATCATCCTCACGTCATCCTCTCCGTGGTTAATAAACTAATCCTTGGTCCGATCACTCGCTATTATGTATGTCTAGAAGTATTTTAAAAAGAAGAAGCTGTACGCCATCCTTATCATTATCATTCATGAGTCATCTAACATGTTGCACTAATTATTCTCCTGTATGTTTTCATCCGTAACTCCTAAGGAGAGAGCTATGCAGTGTAAAGTACGGTTAAATTTACTGCCGAGCCATTCTGACGTTTTGTTGGACATGTCCCATGCAAACTTGCTAGCTATAAGAGGGTTGGTAGAGATGTTAAAATATAATATGACTGCGCAGATAGTGTAGTGATTAAGATACCGACCTACTAGCCAGTAGAACCCACGACGGGTTCGATTCCCAAATAGGACAACACTTTGTGCGATCCACAAATTATTGTTTTAAGTCTGGATGTAATTTGTGTCCCTTAAATTATATGTTTGTAAAGTTCCCCGCAATACTATTACTTTCTTAGCGCTGGTTATTGGCTTTAAAAAAATTTTCGATTGTAATTAGTGTAAAGGATACCCGTTTTGCCGTGTGGCGACGGTTTGAGAATACATGTGTCGCCACCCCTTACTTGCCCGTGGGAGTCGTAAAAATCGGCTGAGGGTTCACCAGGAGAGTGGGCAGCAGCTCTCTCCTGGGAAACGTAAAACATCCATACTGCGATCGCCAACCCGCCTGCCAAGCGTGGCGATTACGGCAATATCCCCTTTTTAAAAATGGCGTACAACAAAAAAATGGCCCCCAGTCACGGCGGCTCCGGTACCCTACGGGCTCATTTTGGTGGCGGGCCCAGTAGTGGTGGAGCGGGGGGTGCGAGGAATCTCCGGCAGCGATCCGGCTACCAACAAAAACGACCCTTGGCCCTGGTAACACACAACATTCGGACACTCAGGACTGACGAGAGGGTCATCGAGCTGGAAGAGGAATTGAGCAAAATCCGCTGGGACATTGTAGGATTATCAGAAGTGCGAAGAGAGGGCGAGGGCACGATAATCCTCCAGTCTGGAAACTTGCTCTTCTACCGGGAGGGCGATCACCCGTCCCAAGGTGGTATAGGGTTTATCGTTCGTAAGTCTCTCATAGACAACGTGGAGAGGATCGAGAGTGTGTCGACAAGGGTAGCGTACCTTATACTCAAAATTACCAAGAGGTATTCGCTGAAGGTTATACAGGTATACGCACCGACCTCGACATACTCCGACGACGAGGTGGAGGCATTTTACGAGGACATCTCGAAAGCCATACACGCGTCCAAAACCCATTTCACGGTGGTTATGGGAGACTTTAACGCGAAACTAGGCAAAGGGAGTGATGATGAGTTGAGAGTGGGGAAACATGGATATGGACAGAGAAACCAGAGGGGCCAGAAACTGGCTGATTTTCTGGAGAAGGAAAGCCTCTTTATGATGAATTCCTTCTTCAGGAAGCAGCCACAAAGGAAATGGACCTGGATTAGCCCCGATGGTTCAACAAAAAACGAGATAGACTTCATCTTGTCAGACAAACGACAGATATTCAATGATGTCTCAGTGATCAGCAGAATTAAAACTGGGAGCGATCACCGGATGGTACGAGGCACATTGAATATCCATACAAAAGTCGAGCGGTCACGCTTGATGAAGTCTTCACTCCGACCTACATCTGTCCAATACCAGAACCTCGAAAACTTTCAACTCGAACTACATAATCGCTTCCAATGTCTGGACGAGTGCGAATCTCCGAACGATATGAACAACAGGTTCGTGGAAACTGTCCACGCGGTTGGGTCGAAATTTTTCAAGGCTCACCGCGTTAATAGACCTAAAAAACTTTCTGACCAGACTCTCGAGCTCATGGAGCGGAGAAAAGAGATAACGGTGCAGTCTGCAGCCGATTGGTCCAAACATAGGCAGCTAAATAGACAGATCTCCAGGTCTGTGCGTCGCGATATTCGCCGATTTAATACGTTCCGTATTAAAGAAGCAATAGAGCGGAATCGTGGTTGGAAAGTGTTCGCACAAGATCTATCTATTGGGAAAAGCCAAATGACTAAGCTGAAGACCGATGACGGCACTGTCATTTCATCCCAAAGTGAGATCTTGGGAGAGGTCGAAAGGTTCTATGGACAGTTATACAAATCATCCCGAAATCCTGTTGTCGGCTTGGTCCAAGATCCCAGATCCAAGCTAACTCGGCACTATACCGAAGAAATCCCGGACATCAGCTTGTACGAGATCAGAATGGCTCTCAAACAACTACGTAACGGTAAGGCACCGGGAGATGACGGAATTACGGCAGAGCTTTTGAAGGCGGGCGGCAAGCCGGTATTAATAGCCCTTCAGAAGCTATTTAATTCCGTTATCCTCGGGGGCGACGTTCCAGAGTCGTGGACCAGGAGTGTGGTGGTGCTGTTCTTCAAGAAGGGTGACAAAGCTCTTTTAAAGAACTACAGACCCATTTCACTCCTGAGCCATGTTTATAAGTTGTTTTCGAGGGTCATTACCAATCGACTCACGCGCAAGCTCGATGACTTCCAGCCGCCCGAACAAGCCGGCTTCCGAAAAGGCTATAGCACCATAGACCATATCCTCACGCTTCGGCAGATTATACAAAAGACCGAGGAGTATAATCGGCCCCTGTGCTTAGCGTTTGTGGACTATGAGAAAGCCTTTGATTCAGTCGAAACTTGGGCGGTGCTGCAGTCCCTTCAGCGGTGCCAAATCGACCATCGCTATATCGAAGTGCTGAAGTGTTTGTATAGGAACGCCACAATGTCAGTCCGTATCCGGGATAAGAGTACGAAACCGATCCAGTTGCAGAAAGGCGTGAGACAGGGAGATGTCATCTCTCCGAAACTGTTCACCACTGCACTGGAAGATGTCTTCAAGCTCTTAGACTGGACTGGACTCGGCATCAACATTAACGGCGAATACATCACTCACCTTCGATTCGCAGACGATATCGTCGTTATGGCAGAATCCATGGAGGACCTTGGCACTATGCTCAATGATCTCAGCAGGGTATCCCAACTAGTGGGTCTACGAATGAACATGGACAAGACGAAAGTCATGTCAAATACCCATGTCATTCCTGTACCGGTCCTAGTTGGCAATGCGATTCTCGAAGTTGTCAATCACTATGTTTACCTAGGACAAACAGTCCAGTTAGGTAGATCCAATTTCGAGAAAGAGATCAGCCGACGAATCCAAATCGGTTGGGCAGCGTTCGGGAAACTTAAGAGGATCTTCTCGTCCAACATACCTCAGTGTCTGAAAACACAGGTCTACGACCAGTGTGTGTTACCAGTGATGACTTACGGCACGGAAACGTGGTCCCTAAATGTAGGCCTCATATCAAGGCTCAAAGTCGCTCAGCGTGCTATGGAACGGGCTATGCTTGGATTTCTCTGCGAGATAGAATCCGGAATACAGAAATCCGCAGAAGAACGGGTGTAACCGACATAGCACGAAGAATTAGCACGCTGAAGTGGCAATGGGCAGGCCACATCGCTCGACGAACCGACAACCGCTGGGGAAGAAAGGTTCTCGAGTGGCGACCACGCATCGGACGACGCAGTGTAGGACGCCCTCTCACTAGGTGGACCGACGACCTAGTGAAAGTTGCTGGGCGTCGTTGGATGCAGGTGGCACGGGACCGCACATTGTGGCGCAATATGAGGGAGGCCTACGTCCAGCAGTGGACGGCAATAGGCTGAAATGATGATGATGATACCCGTTTTTACCGGAGATCTCTAAATTTTAAGTGACACCTATGGTATTATAAATAGCGAATAAGGTTTTTTATTATTTTTATAAATGTTAATAGAAGATAAATAAAATTAAAAGGCTATATACGTTTTCTTGTGGTGACAGAGTAAGAGTATAATTCACGGGCTAAGCGTTGGGGTGTCGGGGATAGAATATCATCAGACTAGCTCTCTGGCACCCTGTGAAAGCGCGGAAGGGGCCACTGTTGTTTTAATAGGTATTTCAGTCACTTTTGTAGCCGGCGAGTCCCACGCACACTCCCCTGTCTATAACCTTCAACAGGGTCATCTTACCCGTGAGACAATATGCAGATAACATCGATGGAGGAGAAGGAACTTGACATAAAACTCTATACCAATACGTCTGACCAGCACGGTATAGTAGGTCAATTTTTCTCCCTCCGCGGAGGTCCGAGCCCAATAGTGACATTTGAAGATGATGACCTCCACAAAAAAAAAATTGCTAGAGACTTTACGAACATCTAATAGACACAAATTACACCTAGACTCAAACACCAAATTTTATTGTAAATAAAACTACTTTACAAATTTTATTGCGTTTGTATTTGATTTTTGATTGCCCGACGTTTCGAACACTTTATAGTCACAGGTGGACTAAGACTCTTAATTAAAAATCAAATACAAACCCGATAAAATCCGTAAAGTAGTTTTATTTACAATGTGTAATACTCGCGTGACTCAGAAATCATTACCAAATTCTAGATCATACAAAATTTAATCTTGCGTTAGAATCGAACCCGCGGCACTATCGTTATCTTAACTATTGCCCTATCTGAACCATCTTCAAGTTAGTATTTATCTCAGAAATATATATTTCGAAAAATTAAATTGTCCGCCTTGCGTAGTTTTTAACATAGCATGTTAATTGCCTAGACAGACATGAAGCGTGTATGAATTTCAATTCTCTAACAACACAACTATCCAGGGTAGGAATGCAGCAGAAAATTACCTTAAACTACATAATGTTAGAACGAAAAAGTAATAAAATAGGTTGCCACGCGACTCGAACATAAAATAATCGTAAATACTTGGTTATACCGATAGCAGAAAAATTGTTGCGGTTAATTTTTTTTTATGTAATTCATAGTTCCTTTATCTTTAATCCATTGATGTTATTTATAACTAAGTGGAACGGGTCGCTCCCTTCTTTCCAATGTGGTTGGGAGAAGTGATGGCTGCTCTAGTAGTTAACTCGGAATCGTATGCCGCTTGTGAGACATATTAGGAATTATACAATTATATTAAAGATTTAAAAAAAATGTAAATAAAACTACGGGTTTTCTCGCGCCAAAGGTCCTAGGTCTTTAGTCTGCCCGTGACCATGAACGCTGTTGTTAATTATAACTATATAATAATTAAAATTATTGTGTTATTAGTAAATTCCCTTTTTGTTTAAGCATTAGTGCAAGAGAAACTCTAAATAAAATCCTATGCCAACACGTCCCACCAGTGTGGTATAGTAGGTAAAATTCCCTATCATAAAAAGAGGAGGTCCGGGCAAAAAGTAAGACCTAATATATAAGCTGAGATCATGATGATGATAATCAAATCAATGATAAACACAATTTATACTATTCATAAGCGATTGATAAGTATTTAAAATATTTAACACACAGTGTTTTTCTAATTGTCCAAAATCTAAGTTATATATCTCGCGCCAAATAAAGCAGTCGCTTTTGTAAATTTTATTGAGATTTTTTTTTGTTGACGCTACAGCAAGTCGTGATGTGTTTACTGTAAAGGTGAGTACAGACGGAAATATAGTTCGATTACATCATTATATGGTGTGTTACAGGATGATAATAATATTATTTTTATTGTCTTTCGTGGCGGGCAACGAGAGCTGATCATTAATGAAGTGCCTATGAACTAGTTATCTACGAATATATTGCCATACTAGCAACCCGCCCTCGCTTCGCTTCGGTTATAGGTTATAATTGTTTTACCCGCGTAGTTCCCGTTCCCGTGGGAATACCGGGATAAAATATAGCCTAGTTTACGCCCTGATATTATAGCTTTCCACTGGTGAAAGAATTTTTGAAATCGGTCCAGCCGTTTTGAAGATTACCCTGAACAAACAGACAGACAGACAAAAATTTTTTTATTGCTATTTTAGGCATAGGTGTCGTGCAAATAACCGTGTGAACATGAAAAAAGCCTATTATTTTGACATTACAAACAGACACTCCAATTTTATTTATTGGTATAGATGAGGCTGAAGAAGTTCTTTGTTTATTTGAAGGCATTAATCTCAGACTTAGAATTAAAAATGTTTATGCAATTAGTCTTGTTAATCGGTAAAAGTTCTAGGCAAAGGTATCGCTGTGATAAATAGGAGCTGCGGTAAATAGAGACGAGTGCCGTATGACATCGCATATTAAGCTTTCCATGCAGTCACCGTTGTCATAACAACTATTGACATAACAAAAATATTGCTGGCTGTATTGTGGATGTTATAAGGGTGAATTGTATTTTATTCCGTCACCGTAGGGAATATCTGGATAGATATTGATAAGAAAAATTGTTAACACAATTGGACCCAATAAACAACGTCGGGATAGTGATCTAGGATTTTTTTGTATAGAACAAAGTCTTTTATATCAACTAGTAAATCATTTCATCACTATCATTTCAGCTCAGATACGTCCCACTGCTGGGTTTGTTAGTCCATGTTAGGCCATGCTAGTAAGACAGGTTGGTATAGGGTTTTATTTAGAGTTTAATGGCTATTATATCCCTTAGTCGTCTTTTATGACATCCATATGCAATATAGGGAGTGTTGAATAGAATTCTTATTCCGTCACCACACGAAAAACTAGTCTGTAATACGGATTTTTGGTCACGGCCATAAACGCTGCAAAGTATTCGAAGCGTCGGGCAATCAAAAATCAAATACGAACGCGATAAAATCCGTAAAGTAGTTTTATTTACAACTAGCAACTCGCCCTCGCTTCGCTTCGGTTATAGGTTATAGTCATTTTACCCGCGTAGTTCCCATTCCCGTGGGAATACCGAGATGAAATATAGCCTAGTTTACGCCCTGATATTATAGCTTTCCATTGGTGAAAGAATTTTTGAAATCGGTCCAGCGGTTTTGAAGATTACCCGGAACAAACAGACAGACAGACAGACAGACTGACAGACAGACAGACAGACAGGCAGACAGACAAAAATTTTTTAATTGCTATTTTAGGCATAGATGTCGTGCAAATGAAAAAACCATGTGAGCATGAAAAAAGCCTATTATTTTGACATTACAAACAGACACTCTAATTTTATTTATTGGTATAGATTGTTATTTTCCACGCAAACGCTACGTCCCGCAATTTTTAAATCTGTAATATCTTCGAAAATATTCATTTATTATAATCATATGCTGTACAGGGCCATTTAGATCTATATTAAATCAACAATATATTTAAGGTATTTAATTGGATAAGAATTAATGCTGTATTGGTTAAAATCGCTTCGATAATAGCCATTATTTGTCGTAAAATGTAAATAACAAAAAAATGTTATTGTGGGATATCCATAAGAGATAGACATATACCATCGCGGAGATTTCTGTAGACCTTTTCAATGTGTACAATACTTAGTACATTATTTTGATAAATCTCGTAAGGTTCAGCCTGCGTTTGCAATGTAAGCGAAAAAAAATTAATTATTTACGACATCACATTAGAAACCTCAAAAATAACAGTATTTCTTCACTATTTAATGAATGTTATTATACATATAAACCTTTCTCTTCAATCATTCTATCTATTAAAAAAAACCGCATCAAAATCCGTTGCGTAGTTTTAAAGGTTTAATACATGGGGACATGGGGACAGTGGGGGTAGTGATAGTTATGTGTAATACTCGTGTAACCATCAGAAATCATTATTCAACGTAAGTAATATTTGGTTTTTTTTTTTTTTTAGTTTTTTTTTTTGCAAACGGTGGCAAATGAGCAAACAGTACACCTGATGGTAAGTGTTGCTGCCGCTCATGGACCTTTAAAAGGCCGTTGCCTACCGCGAAGAAAGCGAAGGGAGTGTGAATGCGTGCATTGAGGCTCGGTGTTACCAAGGGCACCATCAAAACCCTCCACACGCAATCACCCTCAGAAAGTTGGGCTTCCGGCTCTCTCACTCACCGAACGAAGCGCAGTAACAAATGGTTACCCTAAACGCGCCTTTATCGCACAGCCCAAGAACTTCTAAAGGGTTGAAAATATAATAATGTGATATTGAATAAATTCCTCACATTGCAACAAGTTTCTTCATACCTGTCTATAGAATAGGCAGATTTGGAATTATTCTTCGTTCAGCATTTGAGGGCATATCTTAATCGCTACACTATGCTAGTGCTGTGTGGTAGCGGCTTCGAATACTACCAACCCTTGCTTTGCTCGTGGGTGTCGTAAAAGACGACTAAGAGCCCTAGATTGACCCGGACCAACTCCATCTGGTACCATTTGGGTCAACGATTACATTCCCAAGGAGGGTTGACGTCAGGCAGGCGGCCGGTCATAAAAGTCATTGCCGAAACTTTTTGCAATATGTCAAAACAGATGACATATTGCGTAGACCCCAAGTAATTGGGATAAGAGCAAGATGATGATGACTCTTAATCACTACACTAAGCAGACGGATTGGTAATTGCAGTGAGGACTTGCGTGGTCCCTAGGAGAACGTTACTGCCCATTCCTAGCTGGCAAAACAGTTAGAATTTTTTTTAAACGTATGAATAGATGAGGCGTGGTGACAATTATATGCTTATCCCGTCGTTAAAAGGGATGGAACACTATAGGTAACCATGTTTTTTTTTATTTTTTTATTGCAAACGGTGGCAAACGAGCAAACAGTACACCTGATGGTAAGTGTTGCTGCCGCTCATAGACCTTTACAAGGCCGCTGCCTACCGCGAAGAAAGTGAAGGGAGTGTGAATGCGTGCATTGAGGCTCGGTGATACCAAGGGCACCAACAAAACCCTCCACACGCAAACACCCTCAGAAAGTTGGGCTTCCGGCTCTCTCGCTCACCGAATGAAGCGCAGTAACAAATCGCTACTACTCAGACGTCGATTTTCTGCTCAGTGTGGTACTACCCCGGACGGACCGGCCCGCGGCTGTAGACAGATAACTGTCGACAGTGTGGTCCTACCACTCCTGTATCCTTTACTACTACCGTAGGTGTTATCTGGAATTTATGAGTCGGTAATTTGGACATAAAAAGTTTCAGTTGGCACATTCTCACTCTTTCGGTGGTAGATACTATAAAAACATCATCATCATCGCAGCCAACATACGTCCCACTGTTGGGCTTAGACCTCCGCCAAAATGGGAGGGAATTTGACCTACTATACCATGCTGGTCAGACATGTTGGTATAGGGTTTCATTTCGGGTTTTCCTTCTCTTGCACAGATGTTATATGCATATTATGTCCCATAGGCGTCTCATACGACATCCATGGGCAAGATAGGGAGTGGTAAATTGTGGAAGAGTTGCGAGCCTGTTATTTTGCAACAGTTTACTCCCTACTCCAGTATGGTGCAGAAAACTGGGGTCGAGCGGCAGACTGAGAACGCATATTTCGTATGTAGAAGCGCGCTGTACGAGCAATAATGAAACCATATTTCACTAAACTGAACATCCTTACCTTTCTTAGCGTAGTAATATACCAAGTGGCTATTTAGGTTTCTTTTTTTTTTATTGCAAACGGTGGCAAACGTGCAAACAGTACACCTGATGGTAAGTATTGCTGCCGCTCATGGACCTTTACAAGGCCGTTGCCTCCCGCGAAGAAAGTGAAGGGAGTGTGAATGCGTGCATTGAGGCTCGGTGATACCAAAACCCTCCACACGCAAACACCCTCAGAAAGTTGGGCTTCCGGTTCTCTCGCTCACCGAATGAAGCGCAGTAACAAATTGCTACTACTCAGACGTCGATTTTCTGCTCAGTGTGGCGGCTGTAGATAGATAACTGTCGACAGTGTGGTACTACCACTCTTGTCAGAAAAATTTACTAAAATTTGCCAAGCCAAGCGATAAACATTCATATCTCACAAGACATCGTAATAACCTAACAGCTGTGGCATGTACACTCGCTTAGTCAGAGAGGACGACTCATATTATGGGCCCAGCAGAGTACAATAAACTGCCTACACTGGTAACTTCCGCTACTAGCCTCCAAAGCTTCAAGGTTCGCCTAAAGCGGTGGCTCATCGCGCAAGCATTCTATACGTATGACGAATTTTTCAAAATGTAGACAATACTCAACGCGGATATTGCTTAAGTTTTTTATTATTATTCCTTGACAACCTTTATTTTCAATTGATAATCTAATATGTATTGTTAAAATGTAATTATCTATATCAAAGAATGACATGTAAGAAACCCTTATGAATAAATGAGTTATGAGTTATGTGAATTGTATTCTTACTCCGTCACTAAAAGGACAACATAATTTATCATTATTTCAGCTTATTTACTTCCCACTGCTGGGTTCGAGCTTCCTCCATAATAGGAGTGAAATCGACATGCTATACCGCGCTGGTCAGACGGATTGGTTTAGGGTTTTATTTATTTATTTATTTATTAATCATTCAACTACTTACTACACTTACAGTCTCCCAAAACGTGTAGAGAGTCATTACACTTTTATAATTTAAAAGTAAAATTAAAAGATAAAAAATACAAACAAAATTTTAAGAATAGATCGAATTTGGTGAAAAATATATCAACTTGCGGATAGTGAGTAATCAGTGAGTTTAGCAACGCAATAGCCTGACTAGTAGGTGCATATTGTGCAGTACACGTGCGCACCTGTGGTAGAGCGAACAGGGGACGTGAACGCAGCCAAGTATATTGGTTTGGTGCTAATAGCGAACAATGCGATAATATATATGAATTTTCAATTTTATTATTAAATAATAAGTAATAATGTAATAATATAGCACACTTACGTCTTAATGCGAGAGTATCGAGACCTAACGCGCCGGATATAAATAGGGACGGATATAAATATGGATAATAACCATATAACTTTTTGTATAAAAATCTGCAAAATTTACGTTGTACACGTTCAATCATCACGCTGTACTTGACCTCATGTGGGTCCCAGATTATGGAGTTATACTCCAAAATACTACGAACGAAAGAAAAGTACAGCGCAATGATAGTACTCTTACTTTGAAATAGGGATGATTGTCTCATCACAAAGCCTAGGGACATATAGCTCTGTTTACATATGTTTGCGATATGCGTGTTAAAAGTTAGACACGAGTCTAGTGTAACGCCAGGTCGCGGATTTGAGTGACCCGCTCCAGCGGTACACCAGATATTTTGTAATTGTATGAGCGTGGAGCTCGTGAACGAGTAAACGTTATGGTTTTACATTTGGCCGAATTAAACTCTAGGTGATTGCGCGCACCCCAAGCAACAACACCATCGATGTCCCGCTGAAGCGCTTCGCAGTCTTTCGTACAATTTATGCCCAAAAACAGTTTTAGGTCATCTGCAAACATGAGACATTGTGCCGAAGAGATGACACTGGGCAAGTCATTGACCATGATTAAAAACTGGGTTGGGCCTAAGACACTGCCCTGACTCACACCAGAGCGAGTGAAATATGAGTCAGAGTGATAATTACCTAGCTGCACGTATTGAATTCGACTAGTATAATAACTAGCAAATAATTTTGTAAGTTTAGGAGTGAATCCAACAGCGTCTAGTTTTTGTAATAGGACATTGTTGTGTACGCGGTCAAAAGCTTTTTTAAAATCAAAGTATGCGGCGTCCACTTGCCTATTGTGGTCCATTTCGGTAACGCAATAGTCAACAAAGTTTATTAAATTGGTGGTAGTTGACTTACCCGTTCTAAACCCATGCTGACACTCATGAAATTGTTGTTTAAACTGTATGGTAATATGTCGATTTAAAATGTACTCAAACACTTTGGCTAATGCTGAGAGTACGGCAATTGGCCTGTAATTAACTATTTTAGACCTTAAACCATCCTTGTGTACCGGAGTAACACGCGAAATTTTCCATAGCGTGGGATAGGTAGCTGTTTTTACGACTAAATTCGAAATATGCAGTAGAGGCACTTGTAGTACTCCAATACAATCTTTTATAATATAGGCGGGTATACCATCGGGTCCGATAGCAGATCGAACCTTCAAGCGTTTTACTGCCTGCAATAAATCGGATTTGCTAATGTGATCGATACTAATGCGCGAAGAACACAAGTTACTATCTTCATAGTTTTTTGGGACATTTGTTGAAAAAGTGGGCACATTTGTTAAAAACATAGATTTGAAAAATGTTGCAAAACCATTCGCAGCATCTAATCCAGACATTATATTGCCATTGTACATCATATTCAGAACAAAAGTTTCGCGAGGAACGCTGGGTCTTAATAAAGTTCCAAAAGGTCTTTGGGTCTCTCCGTATACCTGCTTCAGTACGGTGTATAAAGTTGGCATGTGCTATCTTTATTAATTCCTTCGTCCGTTGCCTATAATATTTGAACATTTCTTTATTAAAATCTAATTGAAATTTTCTGAACTTTTTTAAATGAAAATGTTTACTTTTGATATTCTCAATAATTTCAGAAGTATACCACGTTGGATATAAAAACCTTCCAAAACCAGTGATGTGCCTTTTTATGGGCACGTTAGCGTTGAGATTAGTTTTAAGATGAGAATAAAAAACATCTAAGGCGTTATTAACGTTGTTAGTATCTAGTACCGTGGACCATGATATCGAAGCAAAGGACTCATATAAATTGTTAAAGTCTGCCTTTTTGAAGTTCCACTGTGGTGTGTCGTGTTGTGGTGTTGTGTATTGCAGCGGAGGCGGTCGAATCCGCTCGGCCGCCAGTCGCGGTACGCTCAGACGCACGCAGAACGGTGGATGATGCGCGTCCGCCGGCACAAGCGGCTCAACAGTGCTATCTATGCACACACACTCACCTCCCAGATTGCTCAGTACCAAATCTAACATATTACCATAACTATTTCTAAGTGTATTGTGTTGGTTCAATTTACAAAAAGATAATAGATAAGCGAATTGTAGATTTACATTCTGACTACATGAAGTCAAATTAAAATCACCTATTATGACGACATCTAATTTTGAATATTTCTCAATTACGTTTTATTTCGAACTAGCAACCCGCCCTCGCTTCGCTTCAGTTTTAGTCGTATTACCCGCGTAGTTCCCGTTCCCGTGGGAATACCAGGATAAAATATAGCCTAGTTTACGCGCTGATATTATAGCTTTACATTGGTGAAAGAATTTTTGAAATCGGTCCAGCCGTTTTGAAGATTACCCGGAACAAACAGACAGACAGACAAACAAAAAAAATATAAAATGACTTTTAGACACGTGTATAGTGCAAATAACCATGTGAGCATGAAAAAAGCCTATTAATTTGACATTACAGGCACTTCAATTTTATTTATTGGTACAGATATACTTTCTATTGAATAGATATTATATGTATCTTTTAGTCGTTACGACATCCACGGACAAGATAGGAAGTGGTGTATTATGATCAACAAACGTAGCATAGATATTAGTGGTAGGACCACACTGTCGACAGTTATCTGTCTACAGCCGCGGGCCGGTCCGTCCGGGGTAGTACCACATTATAAAATTACGCCACCTACCGGGTCCAATTGTGAATCTAAACCATTCTCGAATCCCCTTGAATACACACAAAAAATTTCATCAACATCCAGCCAACCGTTTAGGAGGAGTTCAGTGATACACACGTACACAAGAAATTTATATATAAAGATTCCCATTCGAACTCGAGACTTCACAATATTTCTACCACTAAGATAAATTTCTACGCTATCTATTCCCCTACAATACAGCTATGCATTCAATTGAAATTTTACACGCTCTCACCTGATCCGTCAGACAATACGTTTTAAATCTCAAAATTGCCGTATTTAGTCATCTAACACCCCAAAGGGGGGACTATATAATACCTTAGTACATCAAGTATTACATTTCCACCTACATACCTGTACTTATTACCTTTATAACTAGCTAGTGATGTTGAGTAGTTAGAAATGAATAAATATTATTTATAGATAGGATATGCCTTTGAAAAATTTCATAATTTCAGCTCATACCACATCTATTAATCAGTTCGTATTCGTCCATTATTGGGTATACGCTTTCCCACGAAAATGTCCCTCGGAACGTGCCTTCGTCACTTGCATCTCACGGTTCCCTGACCTTCAAGATGTCGTAATACAGCCTCCTCCACAATTACAGGGAAATTGACGTACTATACGACGCTGGTCAGAGAAGTTGTTGTAGAGTGTTATTTCGAGTTTTTCATTTCTTGCATCTTTTAAAACATCCAACGGTAAGATAAGGGGCGGTAAACTGTATTCTTAGTTCGTCACCACAAGGTAATTTAGATCTTTTTTTCATTGTATACGGTGGCAAATGAGCAAACAGTAAACCTCATGGTAAGTGTTGCTGCCGGTCATGGACTTTTGCTAGGCCACTGCCTACCGTGAAGAAAGTGAAGGCAGTGTGAATGCATGAAATGAGGTTCAGTGAAACTAAAGGCACCACCAAAACCCACACGTAAACACCCTCAGAAAGTTGGGCTGCCGGCTCTCAGGCTCACCGAACGAAGACGTTGATTTTCTGTTCAATGTGGTACTACCCCGGACGGACCGGCTATGGACTTTTGCTAGGCTGATGCCTACCGCGAAGAAAGTGAAGGGAGTGTGGATGCACGAAATGAGGTTCAGTGATACTGAAGGCAATTCATCAAAACCCATCATCTATCTCAGTTCATAAGCATCCCATTGCTGGGCTTGAGCCTCGTCCATAACAGTAGGGAAATTGATCTATTATATATATCACGCAAGGTTTTACTTCGAGTTTTCCTTCTTATATGCTCATTATATGCCTTAGATGTCTTTTACAACATCCACAAGCAAAATAGGGGATGGTGAATTGTATTCTTACTCTGTCACCAGAGTTACCATCCCTTATAGGGTAAGTATTAACATTTAATAGGTTAAGAATACAATTCACCACCTTGCATCATATTCCTAGGTATTGTAATAGATCGGACCGGGGAATTGTCCGTCACCCGCAGAGAGGCTGACCGCGCGATGGCGATTGACGTCCCAGTACGTCGAGAGGTGAGAGGTTACCCGAAAGGGTATTCCGTCGGGCCGACCACTGATGACAAGTCACATCTGCTCCGGTGGTCGGCCCAACAACGAGGTGACGTGGGTACGGGTGGGTCATGGGCCCGCGCGCCGTTCTTTCATCATTTCATAGCCCACCCAAAAAAAAAAAAAAAAAAAAGATATTGTAATAGATGACTAAGAACTGTAATGCGGTAATAATAACTGTACAATAGAAAGTACACTTGAAGTAAACTATAGCAATTCGTTTGACTGGCGTGGTACAATACATTATTCATTTCGTTACTATAGTGTCTTTTGTAGGAAGGAGACTCACTATTTTTATTTATCGCGTTTGTGTTTGATTTTTAATTGTCAGACGTATTGACCATCTTTCAGCGGCAGACCATTAAGTCCGCTCGTGACCATGAAAGCTGAAAAGTAATTATTATCTGTTTAGTTGTTTTAATTTAAAAACGTACGTCTACAATACTGTGAAAAGAAATAACCTTTCATGTGGTATTTCATTAAAAAGTTTCTCAGAGGTTTAGAAATAATATCCACAAAACTAATATCACGACTTATCTGTTTATTTAAACTATCATTGTTTTGCACTCCCTCGAACAAAACGGAATTCCGGCGCAGACGGACGCTAGTTTAAGAGAACGCGGTGCACACAAGGCAAAAAGGGGCGAGAATTAACCCCCCCACTATTTACTAAACTTCCCTTCCACTACAAGGTCTCAACACCCAGTGTTTGCTGTATACAGAATGTGAAGTTATTAGGACTTAAGCATCTACGAACTAATCCTCGTGTTGAAATTTACTATAGAATCTTGTACTATATATATATATATATATACTAGCTGAACTAACAGACGTTGTTCTGTTCAAATAAAGTAAAAGGAATTCTCCTTGAAATCAACAGCAGCGCCACCAACCGGGTCCAATTGAAAGAAAGAAAGAAAAATCATTTATTTTGCTCTCATACATTCCATAAATAACAAAAAAACAATTTAGCATAATATATGCTGAGAGACAAAACAGGATCTTAGCTCAGCTAGTGTTACTTCATTGTGTAGAAGCAACGCTGATATTCTGCTAAGACCTAGAGTGGAATCACGGACAGTCACAATCAAATACTTTTAATTACTTAAATCTAGATAACTGCGTGCATATTATTACAAGAATGCGTGGAAACGTACATATTTAATTACCCTGTACATAAGACTGTGTACAGACATACATACAAAATATACACACATATATATACATTAATATATATATATATATATATATAAAAGTATAACGGTGTTATTACAAATTAAATCCTTATCTCTAAAATAAATTTTGAATCTGAATTTGAGCGTTAAGCAAATGCTGTTTAAATTTTTTCCTGAAAACCGTTGATAATTTTAGGGCTCGCAAGGGTGGGGGCAAATCATTCCAACAGTGGGTAGCAGAGAATTTGAAACTACCGCGAAAGGCAGCAGTGCGATGTCTGGGGATATTTAAAAGATATAAAGATGCTCGAGTTTTATATTTATTAAAATCGGTAGACCAAGAAAGTTTCTCATAAAGATATGTTGGTCTTTGGGATAAAATAACGTCAAATAATAAGTTCGCTAGATGAAGCTTTCTCCGGGATGTCATTTTCAACATCTGTCCTGTATTTAAAAATGGCGTGACGTGGGAACGCGGTGGAATTACAAAACAGAATCGAGCACAAGCGTTTTGTACCCGTTGAATGAGCCTGATTTTTGGAATTGGGAATCTAAACCATTCTCGAATCCACTTCAACACACACAAAAGATTTTATCAATATCGGTTCAGTCGTTTAGGAGTTCAGTGACATACACACTTATACAAGAACTATATATATATATATATAAAGATAAAACTCATCATCATCATCACAGCCCAAATATGTCCAACTCCATCTCGAGCCTCCTCCACAATGGCAAGGAAATTGAATTACCATACTGGTCAGACGGTTTGGTATAGGATTTTATTGTATGTGTATTTTATTTTCACAAGGAATGTCTTGCATAGATGTTATTTACAATAATCCCATAGTCGTCAATTACGACACCCACGGGCAAGAAATGGGGGTGGTGAATTATTTTGATGTGAAACATCTATAAGCGAGGGTGAACCTGATCGTTGACGTAGCGTTAACGTCACGATTTAATATGTACATTTATGGAATGAAACCGTAACCTGTTTAAGAATGTTGTACAACGCCATCTAGTGAGCTCAAAATTAAATATTAACCTAAACATATACCTATAGCGTATACTAATTAAAATAAATGTTTATTGAATAAAAATCATAATTTTCTGTAAAATCGTAATATTTTATTAATATTTACTACTTATTACATGATATTACTACTTATTATATTTTTAGGATACAATGGAATTTAAATATAAAAAAAAGAATAACACACAAATTACCTCTTTAATACATATCTCTTAATAATTAACTATCACGATCACAATCAATTTCCATAAAACAAACCAAAAAATAAATTATACGCACACTAAACTAATTCTAACGCTTCGACGATACCAAAGTATAATCGATGTGCACGCCGGCAGAGCTTCCGAACGCGATGGATGTTGAATGCAGAAAGAGGGTGAGTGCTTTTTTTTTTTGTATGTGTGACTTAGTTGTTAGCCTCAGATGGCTATGACAACTTTACCCGGACTGTTGGGTGAGCGCTGAGGGCTCCCAACCCGAAAGGTGAGTGCTCATGCGCTCGTCCTTTTACAGACTTGACCACAGTGTTATAACCTATTATTCTAAGATTCCCAATAATATGGTATACTATATTATCGTAATCTGTTCTTTTATGCATTTTATAAAATAATTTCGATTTTTCCATCTGCCAGGCGTCCTAGGCGACGCCTCCCTTTTTTGTGTATAAATATCATATCACTTTTTTTTATTACAAAGACACTATGTCAGACAGACAAACAATCTGTGATACATATAATATTGTCCTGCGTGGGTATTCAACTCATGACACTCGCACGGCAGGTCGGTTTCTTAACCTCTACGCTGTCTCATCATTATTCTTTCAGTTCATATATATCCCAATGTTGGGCTCGAGCCGCCTCCACAATATTGACTCAGACGCGTTGGTAAGGTTAGGTATGTCGAGTTTTCCGTCTCTTACATAGATGGTATATGCATATAATGTTATAATCCTTAGTCATCTTTTACGACACCCATGGGCAAGATAGGGGATGGTGAATTGTATTCTTACTCCGTCACCAAACGGAAACAAACTACGCTGTCTGTGCCATCAATAACGTCCCACTCCCCTTGAACAATTCCCGTGGACTTTTCAAATGTCCTCAGTCCACCTAGTGAGGGGACAGAAGAAGAAATATCAAATCAGAAATATAAAAAATAATCAAAAATTCCTCGAGTCCAACAGTGGGGTGTATTGAGCCGACATGATGACAATACCATGCTGGTCAGACAGGTTGGTATAGGGTTTTGTTTTGAATTTTTTTTCATTTCCTTCTCTTGCACATCTGTGTAAATTATATGCATATTATATCCCTTAGTCGTCTTTTACGACACCCACGGGCAAGGGAGGGGGTGGTGAATTGTATTCTTACTCCGTCACCACGCTGAACGACGAAATATACATAAGAAAAATTATCAAATACTTAAATCATTTTCTATAAGGTACAAAACATTTCAACCGACATTTTTACGGGACTGCTCACCTCTTAAGGGTCGTAACCGTGAAGATATTCCACGAGCCCCTTATTATCATTAATGTTAAGCAGTAATCATTTGCCTGACATCTGCCATCTAAATGCCAAGGTTTTGACTAAGTAACAACTTTTAAATGACTTTCCATTTCAACCAACGTGAATTGAATTCTATTGTAAAACAATAAGGATGATATTAAAATGTAGTAGAAAGTTTGTTTATGGAAGGTATTGTTAGAGAAAAAAATTATAGGTGTTTATGGTATTTGGTAGTCCGTTATACTTTTTTTTACTACCCTACTAGGTAGTATTTGTCCATATGGTGACGGAATAAGAATACAATTTACCACTCCCTATCTTGCCCGCGGATGTTGTAAAAGATGAAAAAGGGATATAATATGCATATTACATCTATTCAAGAGAAGGAAGATTCAAAACAAATCCCTGTAGCAACCTGTCTGACCAGTATGGTGTAGTAAATCAAATTCCCTCCTATTGGGGAGGAGGCTTGAGCCCAACAGTGGGACGTATATGAGCTGAAATGATGACCACAGTAAAGTTTGTTCAAACGCAATGTTGCCAGATCTAAAGTTAAAAATAAAAACTAACCGATCCACAATAAGGCTGGATACGAAAATACCCTCGTCTGTGGCACTTAATTAAAGTGAAAAAAAAAGTATAAAACTCGACAAAAACAAAGGGTGGGAAAAATCCAATTAATTTGGAGTAAATGTCGGGAATTCGTTCTGTTAAAGACTTGCTATATTTATACGCGGCGATAAAACACTGTGTGGAAATAATTTTCTGTGATTATTTTAAAAGATACACACATTTACCCCTTAGGGCTTAGAATAATAACGTACAGAAGGTAAGTTCACGCACAAAAAGTGAAGCATTTCAATTGAAGCCTAATGGAGCTTACGCCGGAACTGTTCCGTAATGTACAATGTCACTGTACTGCACGTATGTACGCAACTCTTAAAAAATAAATAGGTAATTATGACGGTTTGTGCATTCAAATGGTGTCACAACACATTTGATAAACATAAAAAGTATATTATTAACATTACTTTTAAAAGTATTCCGACGATTTATGTTAAAAAAAAACAAAATTTGATTTCATAATTTGTATAGTGGTGTGCGTGTGTACGTGTGTAATCGCTTGCACGGATGTAGTATTGTTTGCTTCATATTTTTGATGGCTTACGTATGGACACTATCCTTTTATACGTTATTATTCTAAGCCTTAGGGTTTGAACTGGCCACGGATGACAAGGTACGCGGTACCAATAGTTGGCCAAATAGCGAACGGCAGGGATTACCGTGGGTTATGCGACCGAGTGCCGCCTTCCCGTCATCCCCTCTCGAAAACGACTGAATGAAACTCTAAATAAAACTCTATGCCAACTGATATTACTAGCATAGTGTAGTACGTCATTTTTCTTACTATTGTGGAAGAGTCTTAAGCCACCTTCTGATGATGAATAGTGATGATGAGTTGTTTGTATATTTCTTCATGAGAGGTAAATAAAATGGGCATGGGCATAAAATGGGCATCCGTATGGTGATGGAGTAAAAATAAAATTCATCACCCCATTTCTTCGAGGGGGGGGGACGTCGATCGATTTGAGGGTACCCGAAGTAGGGGGTATTCCGTCGGGCCGACCACTGAAGTCAAGTCACCCTGCTCCGGTGGTCGGCCTAACGACGAAGGCGACGTGCATCGTGGGTGGGTCGCGGGTGTGCGTGCTTACGCCCCTCTGTCGCCCCGGACGGAGTGGTGAGAGGAGCGCGCAGACCGCAACCCAATCCCCCCAAAAAAAAAAACCACCCCATTTTTTACCCGTAGGTGTTTTAAAGTCTGAGGGATATATGCAGATAACATCGACATGCAAGAGAAGTAAAGCTCGAAATAAAATCCTATACCAAACTATCTGACTAGCGTGGTATCTTTTTAACTCATATACGTCCCATTGTTGGATTCGAGCCTCCTCCACATTAGGAGGGAAAATGATCTGCTATACCACGCTGGTTAGATGTGTTGGTATAGAATTTTATTTCGAATTTTCCTTCGTAGTATTATTATACTATATTATACTTTCAGTGCGCGCGTGGTTTAGTAAGTCAATTTCCCTTTCCTTGCAGAAGAGGCTCGAGCCCAGCAGTGGGACATGTGTGGGCTGAGACGCAGATAAAATAAATTATGTTATCGAAGCAATCAACGATTTTATCTTTATAATTGGAGAACATCTTAATTTTTTATGTACATACATGTTCTTAGAAGGTAAGTTGAATCAACACCTGCTCCGGGACATGTATGGTATACAATAGCTCGTTAAGCTACAAACTAGAGCTAGGAACAGGTGATGTAAGAGCTAATTAGCTTTTTGTATCATTTGCGGTATATGAGATAGTGTGTTACAAGTCATAAGCGATAGCGGATTATGTGGACACAGTTTTTAATACAATTCACCACGCCTTCTCTTGCCTGTGGATGTCGTAAAAGACGGCTAAAGGATTAAATATGTATATAAACTCTATGCAAGAGAAGGAAAACTTGAAACGAAACCCTATACCAACATGTCTGACCAGCGTGGTATAGTAAGCCAATTTCCCTCCTATGGTGGAGACTCAAGCCCAACAGTGGGACGTGTATGAGCTGAAAGGAAGAAGAAAGGAAGTTTTTTTTTAAAGACTACACCCTGCACTAAAGTATTACAAACATAATTAACGGATACAAATTACATCCAGACTCAGAACAACAATTCGTTAATCGCAAAGTGTTGTCGTGCGTGAGATTTGAACCCACGAAGTTAGCACTATAAGTCGGTATCTTAACCAATATGCTATTCGCTAAATCACAGTCAATTTTAATAACGTCTACAGTAATGGGTTGGTGAAGAAGGATCTCAATCAGATTTTATGATGCCTTCAGAAAAGGGTTGGTTTTTCTTCACTAGCTTGTTACTTGCATGTCATATCATTAAGTTGTCTTTTACGATAATCTCGAGTAAAAAAGGAATATGGTGACAGAGTAAGAATACAATTGTACTCTTATTAAGAATACAATTGTATTCTTACTCTGTGACCACATGGAAATAATACAATCTATATATATAAAAGAAAGTCGTGTTAGTTACACTATTTATAACTCAAAAACAGCTATACTGATTTGGCTGAAAATTGGTGGGGAGGTTGCTTAGAACTAGGAAAAGGCCATAGGACGAGGATAGGAAAAGGATATACGACAATATTTTTTATCCCGTTCGATCGCGTTCCCGTGAGACGTGACATAAGACGTCAAAGAGAATACAAGTCACGATTAAACGTGGTATAATAAAAACGCATTTAATATGTAATAACAAAACGCAAATGACAGCTAAAAGTAATTTTGTCTATGAGTAAATATGAGTAAAAATTTGGTAATTATAATTTTGTCAAAAATCAATAATCAGTAATTTGTATTCTCTTTTTATCATTAACAATACCGCGATCAGGACAATTGAATCTTTCCTGACAAAGCCGTAATGGTTCTTCTATTAGAAGCTATATCTTCGGAAATTTAGAAAATATATTTACGAAAAAAAAATATGTCGAGACGAAGTACGCCGGGTCAGCTAGTTTAGAATAAAAATAAAATAAGAAAAACAACAATAACTCTCAAAATAATCAACTAAATAGTAGAAATACACAGCATAGGAATTACTTATAGTGTACATTTAATACAATTTGCCCACAGACAGATCAAAGAACGGACAGACAATATTTATCAATAGACATAACAAATTATTTGAAAAAATCGCTATAAGCTTATGTCTTGAGTAATTTGTAATATAGAAGCTGGTTGAGACGCAGCCTCCACGGCACGAGCTTAAAAGTTGCACCGGCCATGACGCGTGCGCACTTAAAGGGAAGTTTCATATAACTTTGGAAGCTTTTAATAGCTAGCGGCCAGAAATACGGACAAATATATCTCCTCCTATCGTTATGGTAGTGAATCCCCATTAAAAACGACTTTCACTGATCTGCTCACCGGAAGTGAATCATAATTTATAAAATGAAATATTTCTTTAGGTTCGCTATAGGGTTCATGTATAAAATTAATTGAAATTAAATTTTTTTTTTTTCATTTTATTTTTTAATAAAAACTATATTTTTCCGTGTAGTCACGAAATAAGAATACAATCCACCACCATCTTGCCTGGGGGTGTCGTAAAAGACGTTATAATAATGCATATGACATCTATGCAAGAGAAGAAAACTAGAAATAAAAATGGGATCTTAATAAGCTGAGAAAATGATAATGTTTTTTTTTAAACATGAATAGTTTTCCTCTATTTTCACAACATATCTCAATAAGATTGTCGCAATAAATATTTTCATTCCTATAGTTAATTTATTCTTTATAATATCATTTTTAATATTTTTAAGCCATCCCTCTTCCACTAATATCTTAATTACACTCTTAGCTTCTGTGCAGTCAAAGATTATTGTCCTAAAATTCAACAAAACCTGATTCCTATGCCTAATGTTGTATTATTGGGTGACGTGACCGGGGTTTAGTCCGTCACCCGCCGAGAGGCCGACCGCGTGAGGAAAGACCGACGTCCTCCCCGAGGGGGGGACGTCGGTCGATGGGAGGGTACCCCAAGTAGGGGGTATTCCGTCGGGCCAACCACTGATGACAAGTTAACCCTGCTCCGGTGGTCGGCCCAACGACGAAGGCGACGTGGTTTTCGGGTGGGTTGCGGGAGTTGCGTGCTTAAGGGTGTAGATCGTGAAAATCACCGAAAAGAGTGTTACGATTTTTCATATTTAACCTATTTACATATGATTGATATCAATGATAATTTGTATATATTACAATCAAAGACCAATAAGTATGTTCATGCTTATATTAAACTCTGAAACCTAATAGTTGTTATATAATAAACGTCAACAAACGCACAAAATTGAGTGAAAATGCAAAAACATGACTTCGTATTTTTCAGATTTAACCCCATAAATCAACACAAATTGATAAAAAGAAACACTTTTTGAACACTGAAGAAACCAATAAGTATAGCTGTATACTTCTTTTTATACATTTACAAACAAAGACTTCCTCTTTTAAAGCCCTAAAATCTAGATATATTTTAAGGTAAATTTTTCATACAAAAATGTATGGGTAAAACGTTCCTTTCATTCGTGCAATCTCGGTGGTCAAAAGCGGCAGTTCCTTTCTGTAAGTGAACGCGACACCACGCTTGTCGGCTGCAGACAGCAGAATTACGTATTGTGAATTTGTGTTTTTTGTAAAAAATTGTAAGTATAACATTTTTATAATTAATTTATTTTCAGTTATTAGAAAGTATCGATATAATGAATGTCTGAAAGAAAACCATGATGGAACTAGATATAAATCGTAAAAAATACAATATCTACACTAATAGGTATTATAAAGAAGAAGAAGAAGATTTGGATTTTTGTATGTAACGAATAAACTCAAAAAGTACTGGACCGATTTTAATAATTCTTTTATCATTCGAAAGCTACATTATCACTGAGTAACATAGGCTATTTTTTTCGCAGGACTGATTGAATTTGAGTGTCATGCCAGGGAAAAGAAAGTTTTGTACGCATTATAAAAATATGAAAGCCAAAAGATCTCGGAATAAAATGTAAGTTCCTCCCTACTTATTTATTATCGCATTTGAACAGGGTACATTACAAAGCTAATACAATATGTCATATGATTTAGATCGCCCGATTCAGACATATACCTACAATAACATGTAAATATTGGTTTGTATTATCTATATCTATACTGATAAATAAAATTGAAGTATCTGTATGTAATATCAAAATAATAGGATTTTTAAAAAAAAAAAAGGCGATACGGAGTTCGCCGGGTCGGCTAGTATTGTCTAAATATCAAAATGTGAAAGTAGGTAGGCGACAGCGCAACTTGGTCGACATACCTATACCGCCAAACAGACGCGAGGCGCCTAGCGTCTGGCTTAGGGTTGTACAAAATAAATAAAAAGTGGATAATATTGATGAATAATATTTCCAGTATTGAAAATAAAGAAAACCTTGGGGCCGAGACTGAGCAACAATGCTACGCGCTGTATAGAGGTAAGTTGTTATACGTAATTCTTGTAGACTTGTTACATAAATAAACAAACTACTTAGTTAGTGATGGGCGAAGACAAAATCTCAATACCTACCTATAGATTTTTTCTTGCAATATTTATTATTTTCATCGAGAGACAAACACCTTAGTACCGAAATACTTCTCAATTACTTTCTCAAAAGAAAATTTACGTTCAAATAGGTGACGTCATAAAAAAACAATACCTAATGCGTAAAGAAATTATAATTTCTATTCATCAGGAACCTAATATTGTATTAAATTCTTTTGCATTTTTTTAAATTTTTAATTATTTTTTATAAAAAAAATCAAGCCATTATCTTTCTTTACAGGAACTAGTTATTGAAAACGACCAAGAGGGAAAGGTGGATGAAATGGAAGTTGGGCGTAGAGTTGTAGACGTTTCTTTTTTTTTTAAAGCTCTTCAGGCCATAGGGGACCACGGTCCAATGGATTGTAAGTTAAGTTACCTCAGTATAATAGGTGAAGTAAAAGTTGGTCTGGACTCAAAACTCATCATGAAATGTAGTATGTGTAGTATGAAATTTACTGTGTGTTTGATTGAAAAGAAAGAAGATAGAATGGAAGTGAATCATCAAATTGTATCTGGTATCATATCATCTGGTGGGAGCTACTATCAGTTAAAAACATTAACTGCCGCAGTAGCCCTACCAATCATGTCACCTTCATTATACAATGAAATTAATAATACGGTTTGCGATTGGTGGGAAAAGACAGCAGCATGCGATTGGTGGGAAAAGACAGCAGCACATTCCATGGCAGAAGCTGTCAAGGAAGAAATGGAGTACGCAGTGTCTATAGGTAGTGTTGATAAAAATGGTACACCATTAATATCTGTTGCTGTTGACGGTTGTTGGAGCAAGAGATCTTATGGTAAGAATTTTTCCGCCTTGTCCGGCGCAGCTGCGATAATTGGCATTAAAACTAATAAAGTATTGTTTTTTGGAGTTAAAAATAAATACTGCGTAGTTTGTGCACGAGCCGCAAAGAACGACAGTCAGCCCTCGGAACACCGTTGTTTCAAGAATTATTCGGGATCATCTACCGGTATGGAATCGACCATAATAGTTGAGGGGTTTAAACGTTCCATTGTTGATCACGGTGTAATTTATAATAAATTTGTAGCAGACGGCGATTCCAGTACTTATAAAAAAATATTAGATTCGCGACCGTACGGTAATTTAACAGTAGAGAAAATTGAATGCAAAAATCATCTTTTACGAAACTACTGCAATAGCTTGGAGAAACTGTCGAAAGACACTAAGTATCCTTGCGAATTGCGGAAATTCCTAAAAGAAAGGTATTTGCGTTTAAGAACGGGTGTAAAATGCGCTATTAAATATTGGGGCGATCAAAATCAGTCACTCGAAGAAAAAATAAAAAATCTTAGTGAAGATATCCTAAATGGTCCACAACACGTATTTGGTAATCACCAATATTGCAAAGAGTATTTCTGTAGACCTGATACTCGTCGAATAGAACCTGTTGGGTTGCTTCCAGCAATTGTTGGATGCGGATTAATGGACGCGGTACACATTTTAAGTAAAAGACTGTCATATCATTCTAGAAGTTTAATTCATAATTGTACAAGTAATATAGTTGAAAGTTTTAACGCAGTGATTGCCAAATTAGTAGGGGGTAAGCGTGTAAATTATTCTTCCCGTGGTTCTTATGCGGGCCGATGCGCAGCTGCTGTTGTGTCTTTTAATACAGGATCGATTCATAGTAAAACTCATGAAGTAATATTTAAATCTAGTCCTAATCCTTTGATCGCGAAAGTGGAAAATTGTAATCGTAGAATCCGTTTAATTGCTAAACCTAAATTAAGATTGAAAAAGAGCCACAGCGCTATATCGAAAGACGCTCACTATGGACCAAACTGCGAAAAACCTGATCTGAGTCCAGAATTATATGAGAAAGCCAAATCATCTTTTTTAGCCGATTTAAAGTTGTCTTGTGCTGAAAGAGAGGAGCTTGAAAGGTCGACCCATTTGCAAAGAAGTAGTTCTGAGTGGATGAGTACAAGGAGAAAATTACTAACCTCATCATCGTTCGGGGAAGTTTGTAAAAAACGAGAGAGCACAAGTTGTGCTGTTCTTGTTCGTAAAATCGTTTATGGTAGTAATATCTCCAGTTTGCCTGCTGTACGGTACGGTATCGAAAACGAAGAAACCGTAATTAAACAGTTAGAAATTCAAGAGAATATTAGTATACAAGGTTGCGGTTTGTTCGTCGACGATCAATATGAATTTCTTGGTACTACACCAGATGGCATTTATGCAAACGGTTTAATTGAAATTAAGTGCCCACATTCTTTAGCTGGCATGACTCTTGATGAAGCAATGGCCAAACATACCTTTTGGGTTAAGGACAAGGCTTCCAAGGGTTATGTCATAAATAAAAATCATAACTGGTATTTCCAAATTCAGGGACAGGTACATATTACTAAAATAAACGTTTGCATGCTTGGCATCTGGTTTGGTGCTACTGTACCTATGAAAGTTTATATTATAGAAAAGGACGACATATTTTGGGAGGAGAAAATGGAGATGAAATTAGTTAGGTTTTATTACGATTGCCTACTTCCAGAATTAGTTGATCCTCGGCAGTCACGAAGCATGCCCATTCGTGACGCGCCCAGTATCATAGAGGCTATGAAAGAGAGGAAAGAAAGAGCTTTACATGTTATGAAAGAGAAGAACGCCTAATGATTTTGAAAGATACAGGTAACTTAACTACCCAGCCAGTCGATTCACGTAAACACGCCAGTCCAAAAGTCGTTTTAACTTAGGAATTTAGAAATCGCCTTTTGGTTTTCTGTTTTAAACGCACTTACTTATCTAGTCTTGGATTGTCATAAATCTTCCAATAGCTCAATTACTATACAATTTCTGAGTTACCTGGTGTAAAGAATCATAAAAATTGGTTCAAAAATACAGCGAATTGAGAATTCTCCTTTTTTTAAGTCGGTTAAAAGGGCTAAATTTGCACAAAACGAAGTGACGTCACTGCGCTACGGTTTTTATTACTTACGTGAATCGGGCAGCTGGTAACGTTTTCATTCTGATAGGTTTTGTGATAGCCATTGATTTTATCATCAAATTAGCAGAAATCAGAACTTGATCCGTAATCGAATGAAAAACCATTAGAATTTTGAACTCATATTTCGTTATTGTTTAATTACATACTTTTAATTAGTATATTAATAATTTACAAACTTCTGTTAAAATTAGTAAATAAATGAATTATTTACTAATTTTTGTACAACCCTAGCACGCTTTTAGGATAGCGAGTAATGGCGACTCATATTTGTTATTGTGTAGTAAATAAATCATTTTTATACTTGTATTTCATTTATTGACATTTTTTTTAAAACCCTAGGATTTTTTTTTAGATATCGACGAGGTGATCGTAAACAAAAAGTAAGTATTTGAGTTTACGCAATAGGCACATTTCCTTGCGTAGAGATAAACACACTTCCTACTGAATTTGCAATTATTTTATTGAATGAATATTTTACGAATTAGAATAAATTTTGGTAGTGAAATTACAAATAAATAAATAGTTGGAATTTTAGGTAAGTAGAATACAAAAATGTCAGTCCGGACCTACTCTTGATTGTATATTATATTATAAACTAGTAACCCGCCCTCGCTATCTTCGCTATCTTCGGCAATATTCACTTCACATTACATACTATAAAAAGCATATTGATCTATAATAAATGCACAATTTATTTAAGGTACTTAATTGGATAAGGATTAATGCTGTATTGTATAAAATCACTTAGTAAATAATCATTTTTTAGTAGAGGATAAAAAATGGTTATGGTGGGTTATCCCTAAGAGATAGACATATGCCATCGTGGACTTTTTTGTTGAACTTTTTAAGATGGATAATACTGTAGTACATTATTTTGGTCTATCTCGTAGGGTTCAGCCAACGTTTGCAATATAAGCGCAAAAACGTGCTTATTTACGACATCACATTAGAAACCTCTAAATTAATCAGCGTTTCTCTACTATATTATGCATGTATTATACATATAAACCTTCCTTAAGAATCATTCTATTTATTAAAAAAAACTCCATCAAAATCCGTTGCGTAGTTTTAAAGATCTAAGCATACATAGGGACAGACAGACGGCGGATAGCGACTTTGTTTTATACTATGTAATGTAATGATAGAAAAACATAAAAATTGTGTCTCAACTACTCTTATTAATCTATTAAAAAGAATCAACAGCTAGTTTCCAAAAATTCAACGTTATTGTTATGCTGTAAATATTCAAGTTCAATAACAATTTCTCAACGTGGAACGTTTGTTGCAAAACATTTTGAAAATCGCGCTCTCTAGGTCATTCATCCGCCCCGTCGGATGTTACATTAAACTTTGGCGCTGCGGTCGCTCGAAATCGAGAACTCAGGCCAACAATCTACACCCTTAAGCCCCTCTGTCGCCCCGGACCGAGTGATGCGGAGGCGCGCCGACCGCAGCCCACCCACAAAAAAAAATTGTTGTATTATTATTAAAAAAAAAAACACAATAACTTCGCCTTAAGCAAAACAGTAACTAATAGTAGCAATTATATTATTTATACCACACGTTCTTAAGATGGAAGTGGTTTTTTTCACCACCTGCCAGCAAGGTGGTTCACCATCTGCGTTATCCAAATATAATAAAAGCCACGTGCCGCAAAAACTACCATAATTGTATCAACATGACGTCCTTGACCTTCAATAGGGAATGAGAACTATAATTGGGTTGGGCAGATGGCATATTAGTAATTTTTTTAATAATATATCCTTTACAACAGATCAACGATTTGTGGATAGTAATAAATCTTCTGCCATAAAATTTCGCGAAAACAAGAAAACAGTACGACTGTCCTGCTCTATTACAATGCTTTTATTTGTATATTCCTAGATGCAGACCTAGGCGCGTTATTAAACCTGCATTATTACAACAATCCCGGGCAAAAACTAATTTAAAGCAATTTTCTACTATTTCTAGATTATGTAGGCAATATAATACTATAAACCAAAATGTGGGATATATTTGCAGATAAGTTTTCCAAATTTAAAATTACCGTACTCGGACTGTTACGAAAACTGTGCTGTGTGGTAGCGGCTTCGAATACTACCAACCCTTGCTTTGCTCGTGGGTGTCGTAAAAGACGACTAAGAGCCCTAGATTGACCCGGACCAACTCCATCTGGTACCATTTGGGTCAACGATTACATTCCCAAGGAGGGTTGACGTCAGGCAGGCGGCCGGTCATAAAAGTCATTGAAACTTTTTGCAATATGTCAAAACAGATGGCATATTGCGTCGACCACAAGTAATTGGGATAAGAGCAAGATGATGATGATGGACTGTTACGAAAACTGTGCTGTTAATTTTTTTTTTCTTACCATTTTTCCCCTTTTTTTTTCTTATTATATTAATTAGCTATAAGTAATGAAATAATGTACATACCTTTTTACTGTGCATGATGTGGCACCTTTAAAAATTGTGCAACTTAGTTTAATTTTTCATAATAATATTTATTAATTTTGTATTTTAGTTGTAGCAATTCTTGGTTGTCCAAATAAATAAATAAAACAAATTATACCCAGATACCGAATGTTTTTTTTTCTTTTTAGGTTCCGTATCCAAAGGGTAAAAACGGGACCCCATTAATAAAACTTCGCTATCTGTCCGTCCGTCTGTCTGTCACAAGGCTGTATCTTAAGAACCGCGATAGCGAAAGAGTTGAAATTTATACAAATTGTGTATTTCTGTTGGCGCTATAACAACAAATACTAAAATTAAAATATATATTCATGGGAGGCTCCCAAACAACAAACACGATTTTTTGCCCTTTTTATAGATATTGGTATGGAACCCTTTGTGCGACTCCGACTCGCACTTAGTCGGGTTTTTTTTTCTTTTTAGAGTTCCGTATCCAAATGGTAAAATGGGACCCTATTACTAAAATTTTGCTGCCTGTCCATCCGTCTGTCTGTCACCAGGCTGTATCTCAAGAACCACGATAGCTACACAGTTGAAATTTTTACAAATTATGTATTTCTGTTGCCGCTATAACAACAAATACTAAAAACAAAATAAAATAAATATTTAAGGGAGGCTCCCATACAACAAACGTGATCTTTATAAATCATGGTACCTTCGTGCGCGACTCCGGCTCGCACTTATTGAAAAAAAAAGTGAGCCGTCGCTCAGAACGCCTGGTAGATGTGAAACATCCAAATTATTTTATTCAAGTAGGGACACGATATGGAATAGAAAGTATCGATACTGTACCCATGAATAGTATCGAAAGAAAAGTAACGTACTCGCTAAAGTATCGATACTTACTTCAATGTATCGAGTACTTTTCATAGAACCTATGCCCACGATGAGCTTTTTTTTGAAATGAACATCTGTGAACGGATGAAAGTATTTCGAGCCACAAATACAAGCCGTAAAGTCAATTTTAAAATGTATAATTTATTCGATACGAAACCTGCCAATAAGTACTCATTGAAATGAAATAAAATAAAATGTATGTTAAATAAAATCCTTTGAATAGGAGACCGCGAGGCGTGGCGTTAAACGCCACGTGACGAATTCACTCACCCTCGCCTATAGATGTTTTACATCAAAAAGACCATACCCTACACTAAGGAAATAATCCTTGTATTGCGGGGGACTTTACAAACATATAATTAACAGACACAAATTACACTCACTCAGAAAAACAATTTGCCAATCGCACAAAGTATTATCCTGCTTGAGAATCGAACCCGCAACACTTGTCACGGCAGGTCGTTATTATACCCACTGCGCTATTTATACAGATAGCAGGTACCGTAAGTATACATCATCATCATCAGTGCAGCCCACATACGTCCCACTGTTGGGCTCGGACCTCCTCACCAATGGGAGGGAATTTGACCTACTATACCATGCTGGTCGAACATTCCCGAGCGCTATGACATGTCCTTCTTTAAACGAAGTTTAAGAAGAGTATTTTCTTCATGGTAGGCAACAGCCTAGCTGTGCCTCTGGTATTGCAAAGGTCCATGTGCGGCAGTGGCACTTACCATCAGGTGTGCTGCTTGCTCGTTTGCTACCGTTGGCAATAAAAAAAGGCATATTGATATAGGGTTTCATTTCGAGTTTTTCTTCTCTTGCATATATGTTATGTGTATATCCTTTAGTCGCCTTTTACGACATCCACGGCCAAGATAGAGAATGGTGAATTGTATTCTTACTCCGTCACCACACGAACTGTATATATACAATATACAGTGAATATTTTTTTTTTTTTTGTGTGTACAGCTGTTGGCCGCAGATGGCCTTGACAGCTTGACGCGGACTATGGGTGAGCGCTGAGGGCTCTCAACCAGGAGAAAAGTATGCTAAGCGACATCGCCCAAGGGCTCTCCGTGTGGGGAACGGACCTCGGCTTGGGGCGTCGCTGAAGGCAAAGTGGGCGTGCCCACGTTTTTAGTCGTGACTTTTGCGCGGCGCGGTTTCGCACCTCGACGGCGAGGACGGAACCGCGGATATTTATTTGTTAAGGCCTCGCGGGCCGTGTAGGCTCTTTGTTGAGCGAGTGTGATATTGTCGTCCTCTTCGTCGAGGACGTGACGAGGACGTCGGATGGAATACAGTGAATATACATAACAGGTATATATATTGGATATTTTTGTTCCACTGTCTCTTGGTTATATAACTTTAAAACTTGACTTCGAACTTAAGAAGCCGCGGGCCCATGACTTGAACAATAAGATACATCCTTTGTCACTTTCCTATAGACAATAAGTTACCAGTGCGGGCACCGAACTGTGAACCCATTGTGCATTCGACACAGAATATATTGATCGACTTTCATCGAGTTCAAAGACCTTAATTACATTTAAATTAAAAAAAAATATATAGATTAATATGGTGACGGAGTGAGAATACAAAAAAACCACTCCCTGTCTTGCTCGTGGATGTCGTAAAAGACGACTAAGGGATATAATATGCATATAATATATATTCAAGAGAAGGAAAACTCGAAATAAAAGCCAAAACCCTATACCAACATGTTTGACCAGCGTGGTAAACTAGGTCAATTTCCCTCCCAACATTGAAGAGAGTGAAGGTCAACAGTGGGACTTCATCATTTCATAATTTCAGCTCATATACATCCCATTGTTGGGCTCGAGCTTCCTCCACCATAGGAGGGAGATTGAAATTACTATATCATGCTGGTCAGACAGGTTGATATAACGTTTTGTTTCGAGTTTTCCTTCTTTGGATAGCTGTTATATGCGTACTGTAGGTATCCCTTAATCGTCTTTTATGACACCCACGGCCAAAATAGGGAGTGGTGAATTGTATTCTTCGTCACGACGCAGATTGAATGGGACTTATATAAGCTAAAATGATTAATTTTTGCAATTCATCGAGAAGTATGGATCGGACCAGGTATGACCAGCAGAAGGGTAATTGACCTACTATACCACGCTGGTCAGACGTGTTGGTATAGGGTTTTATTTCGAGTTTCCCTTCTCTCGCATAGATGTTATATGCGTTTTATATCCCTTAGTCGTCTCGTACGATCACCCACGGGTAAGATAGGGGGTGGTGAATTGTATTCTTACTCCGTCACCACACGGAAGAGTGAGGGTATATACGCTAAAAAAATTAAAAGAAAATATATTATAATACTTTTTTATTTTTTGGGGGTGAGTTATCATCGGCGCACTCCTCGCACCACTTCGTCCGGTGCGACAGAGGGGTGTAAGCACGTACACCCGCAACCCAACCGTATAGCACGTCGCCTTCGTCGTTGGGTCGACCACCGGTTCAGAGTTCCTTGACTTCAGTGGTCGACCCGACGGAATACCTCGAGGGAGTAGGGGAAAGGAACCGAATATCGGATGGTTTCGTAATTTCGGATATATCAATATCTCCTAAACAAAGCAACATTATGTGCCGAACAGCATAGTCATTATTAGTTCAAAACTAGATAGAAGCACTAAATCACTTTCATTGGTCTCTTTATAAAAATGGCGACAAAACTGATATAAGTTTAATTTTTGTCGCACAAAATATTACGTAGTGGCTTTTTAAGGCAGTATTTTGAGCAAGTACCTAAGTGATTGATGCTGTTATGTCTTTCTTGTAATTTAGTATTGCTATATAACTTACTTGAAACTAAGCTTTAATGAATAACGGAGACAATATTTTTAATATTTCTGTTTTTATTTACATTTGCGAATTCCTAATATCGGATACATGGCGTTGCTCAATATCAGATATCTGATTTAAATAAAAAAAAAATTGTTGGATTTTTTTTTTAATATATAGATCATAAGAATTTGTTAAACTTTACAACTGTTCTTTTATTCTGTATTATGTTAAAAATTATAAAATTTAAGCTACCTTGGCTGATTAATACTGCGTTTATAACTTAATATTTATTTTTTGTAAAATCTGAAGAGATTTTAAACGTATAACAGTGTTCCAAGGTTTATTATAAACTATTTTATTTAGGGTAGGTAATATCGGGGAACCGATATTGAGATATTTTTAGGTATCCGATATTAGGAGCCTACTCGGTCAAGCCCTGATTTTCTTGCTAAGTTGATTTTTTTAAATTTGTGTTTAATTTAACAGTGCCGTCGTGTGATTCGTTTAATTTTCTTATAGTATATGAATTAGAGACTACATACAAAAATTTCTATGTAACTACGTATACTATTAATATATTTTTTACCTAATTTTCAAAAAGTATCCGATATTCGGGTCCTTTCCCCTACCCTCTCCCGTCGACGTCCCCTGCTGGGTCGCCGATTGCTGTCGCGAGGCTAACCTCTCCGCGGATGCCCTGACTAAATCCTCGGTTCGGTCGTCAGAATATTATAATACTTGGAGTATCTACCGAAAATTATTGGACCTTTTTTGTAAAATAATACTAGTGTTGAAAAAGGCGAGCATGATATAGTAAGTTCCTCTTATAATAGGAGGTTCGAGCCGAACAGTTTGACGTATAGAAGCTGGGATTATATGATTTTACAATGTGGTAGGACCACATTGTTGAAAGTTGTTTGTCTACAGCCGCGGGCCGGTCCGTCCGGGGTAGTACCACAGTGAGCAGAAAATCGACGTCCGAATAGTAGCATTTTGTTACTGCGCTTCGTGCGGTGAGCGAGAGAGTCGGAAGCCCAACTTTCTCAGGGGGTTTGCGTGTTGCGGTTTTATTGATGCCTTTAGTATCACCGAAACTTAATGCACGCATTCACACTCCCTTCACTTTCTTCGCGGTAGGCAGCGGCCTTGTAAAGGTCCATGAGCGGCAGCAACACTTACCATCAGGTGTACTGTTTGCTCGTTTGCCATCGTTTGCAATAAAAAAAAGAAAAAAATCTTATTCATTTTTTAAGATACATAGGGTATTATGAATTGTATTCCTTATTTATTACACGGAAACGTATTATAACCTATACAAATAATAAAATTTTATCTATATACTAGCAACCTGCCCTCGCTTCGCTTCGGTTTCAGTCGTCTTTCCTACGTAGTTCCCGTTCCTGTGGGAATACCGGGATAAAATATAGCTTAGTTTACTCCCTGATATTATAGCTACCCATTGGTGAAAGAATTTTTAAAATCGGTCCAGCCGTTTTGAAGATTACTCGGAACAAACAGACAGACAGACAGACATAAAAAATATAAAGGGTATTTTAGGCATATGTATAGTGCAAATAACCGTGTGAGCATGAAAAAAGCCCATTATTTTGACATTACAAACAGACACTCCAATTTTATTTATTGGTATAGATATAAAAGAAAGTCGTGTTAGTTACACTATTTAGAACTCGAGAACAGCTGTACCGATTTACCTGAAAATTGGCGGGGAGGTAGCTTAGAACCAGTAGACGGACATAGGATACTTTTTATTCGATCAGGTTCCCGTGGGACTTGACATAAAACGTCAAAGAGAAGTCACTATAAAACGTGGTATAACAAAAACGCATCTGACATGTAATAACAAAACGCAAATGACAGCTATAGACAAACTATATTTTCGCCAATTTAGAAAATATTACGAGATTTTTGGCGCGAATGTCAAAATGTCACGTAGCGCTTTTATATTTCTTTTTCATTATTTTAGTGTTTTGAAGTGTTATATTGAATAATTTTGCAGATATTTTATGTAATATAATGCAGATAAAATTTTGAAATGTTGTGAATATGATATAATAGTGAATTGCGATATTGATATTCTGCCAAAATTCCCTGAGAAGGCATGACTTGGATATCAGCACCAAATCATGCTAACAACTGACTGAAAGACTAAGACTAAAGACGTGAATAATCCATTTAATAACTCAACACTGGCACCAATAGCTCACCAATAGCAGCTATTATTGTAGCTCATTGCTATTAAATAAGAAGAAGAAAAATTTACGGAAAAATTATGGCAGTACGAAGTTCGCCGGGTCAGCTAGTTATGAATAAAATTGGATTTTATTTCCTTCAACAAATACCTATATATGGAACGGTTAGCAAAAATGCTGGCGTATCTAATACGGTCGCATTCCGGACATCGAACCGCAAGCCATGTCCGGTCGCGTCCGGCAATAGATTCCTCAAGAGTTCGTCGTTGGAATTGTTCAGATTTGCCAACTATTACTTGAATGGATATTTAATAAAAGATCATAAAATTTTTAACAATATTTTCTATTTTATTATATCCCTTAGTCGTCATTTACGACATTCACGGCGAAGATAGAGAGTGGTGAATTGTATTCTTACTCTGTCGACACACGGAAGATATATATCTTGCCGGTGGATGTTGTAAAAGAGGACTTAGGGATATAATAAGCATATAATGGCTATCAAGGAAAACTCGAAACAAAACCTTATTTTAAGACGTCTGACCAATAGCATGTCAATATTTTTTAATTTTTTTTTCAATTGAATGAGATATTTTTACTGAATTATATGTTTTAGAATGCACTGATTTCAGAAGTGATGTCCATTTTTTTTCTATTACATAAGGGTTTTTTTTTTCAAATATAAACCCAAAAATTGTTAAAAGTACTCGTTTATTCTAAACTAGCAATCCGCCCTCGCTTCACTTCGGTTATAGTCCTTTTACCCGCGTAGTTCCCGTTCCCGTGGGAATACCGGGATAAAATATAGCCTAGTTTACGCCCTGATATTATAGCTTTCCATTGGTGAAAGAATTTTTGAAATCGGTTCAGCCGTTTTGAAGATTACCCGGAACAAACAGACAGACAGACAGACAAAAATTTTTTAATCGCTATTTTAGGCATAGGTGTCGTGCAAATAACCGTGTGAGCATGAAAAAAGCCTATTATTTTGACATTACAAACAGACACTCCAATTTTATTTATTGGTATAGATTATCAAACATAGTGTTTGTTTTTAAATCCAATGAAACAATATTTTGAGATATACAGTAACAATATTATACTTATTCATGTTTTTTTATGCAACCTTTTCTTCTTTTCCTTGATACTTCGCTGAATCCTTTACCGATTTATATCTTTAGTTTCCCGCTTAAGCATCCAACAGTAGTCTGCAAGCATCGTGACATCGCATCTTCCTTGGTACCGTCTCTCGATATCACGGACATCCTGGTGAAACCGCTCCCCCTATTCTTCACTGTAAGCGCCTAGGTTTGCAGGTAAATAGTCTGTCTATGTGGGAGTATAAAAAATGGACCTTCATTAAATCAAAATCTATAAGAAAATGTTGAAAAGCCCTTTGCAGTTTTTTAGTCGCAGACCTGTGTAATTAGAGGACTACATTATGGAGGAGGCCCGTGCCCAACAGTGGGACATATACAGGCTGAGATGAGGATGATTCTATTTCATTGTATATTTGAAGGGAAACTTCTGTAGGCAGGTTTGTATGGGGAGTAAATTCATTAAGTCGTCACCGACATGCGTCACGTGACATGCGTAACGCTAACACTATCTGTAGATATGTCAATGTATCACTATATACGTATTGAGTTTTAATATACAAATTTCAATTTAAGATCAAACAATTAAAATGAATATGCAAAAATAACAGCTGTACGTTCATAATTGTTAGTTTTCACTTCTGTCGGTAATCTTTATGACAGCTGTGTGTTATTAATACGCTTTTATTAGTTTCACATGTATGTATGTATCTATGTATACAACGAAGTCTTTGAACGTCATTTTGCCCCACTTTAAACAAACAAATTTTATTTAAAATTTGCACACTCGTCAAAGGCCCATGACAATGCAATAATCCGATCAAAATAGCCGAATATCCTGATTAGATTCGCCAGGATTTAGAAATATCTAATCGTATCTACGCACGCTAACTCTGTCTCTCTTGCTCTTATGCAAAGGCATAAGAGCAAGAGAGACAGAGTTAGCGTGCGAACAACGCATGCGCAGCATTCGAAGCTTCTATGATTCGGGCTGTCAGCTTGGTATTATGCTTGTGCAGCAAAGGCTACCTATTTCAAGACAGTTGCGTTCAAAACTTATAAGATGAAAGTAAACTACTAGTAACTACTTGTAACTTGTAAACGTGATTTTTAGTTTTTTTAAACTATTATTTATATTTATTTTTCTTTAAGACAATATTCTGCACCTGGTAAATAATCCTCGTATTATGGGTAATTTTATAAACTTAAAATTAAAGCAATAAATATAGCCAGATTCAGAACATAAATGGGACCCGCGATAATGTCTCTGCAGGCTCTTTCGTTCTTCGAACCGCTACGACGAGCCATGTGATACCCCGGTAGCTTCGATCTTCGGGTGAAGTCCAGCGATGGCAGCTGTGACGTAGCAAAATGTCACATTTTTCCTTGTTAGCCGCAGATGACTGTCACAACTTTACTCGGACTGTTGGGTGAGCGCTGAGGACTTTCAACCCTATAAAACTAGAAGACCGATTACAAGGGCAGCCTCTGTGGGGTACGAAACTTGCCTTGAGGCATCGCTGGCATAATGGGCACTCCCACGTTTATGATTATTACCGTGGTACAACTTCCATACCCTGAAGCGAGGGCGAAAACTTGGACATTTACTTTTCAGGGCTACGCGGGCTGTGCATGCCTTAATCTGGGCGAGAATAACGTTGCATTTTAGTCAGAATAACTTTTATAAAAATGAAATCATATAATTATTGTATATGGGAAAATTTCTATTGTGTGATTCAGATAAATTTTTGATTTATTATTCATTCAACCACTCTTTCATAGATGGCGCTGTTCTTTAAAAATGCCTACAACAACACTAGCAGGTTACTTAAAAATAACTTCTGAATAATATATATCCTTAATAATTTCAATAAGATCGCAGCATCACTCTGACCGGAATCGGATACGATCCACCAGAAACGTTCGAAATTGAAATTTTTAGAATTCCCTTTGACGTGCAACGGATGTGACGTTCAGTGTAAATAGAATGGCTTTTGAACGCAGCGTTATTTATTTTGGCCTGCGTATACATACATTTTATTTTTGCCGGAGGTGTTGATTTAAGTGGTTTTTGAATTATTTTTTATCTGATGCGAATTTATTTTAAATTACTTTGAATATGTACGGAAGTGGGATTTATTGATGATTCGCTTATATTCATATTATAAAAGCTTTCAGTCTCTCTATTGCTTTGGATTAGTGCGACAAGGACCTTTAAATCAATAAGGATAGGGTAACCCGCCGGGTTGCCCAGTACCGTTCAAGGACTCGATACCAGTGTTCGGTCCAATGACGGAGGGGAGGGAATACCATAGATTATAGAGCGGAGCGCCGCCTTTTTATCACTGCGGATATAATAGACGACATGCATCTAGACCATAAATCGGCCAAAAAGGAAGCATTATAAATGAGAAAGTAAGTCTGTTTATTGATCTGAAACATTAATAGGCGAGGGTAAACCTGATCGTCGTGATCGCCACTTATCGTGGCGAGGCCTCGCCACGATAAGTGTAGTAAGTATAATTCCTACCAATTGTCACAGTAATGCCGTCAGATGCATCGAATATAACTATTATATTATTACAGAAATCACTAATTAAAAGAATTGTCACAATTTGAAATATATGAAATTTTTAATTCTTGTATTTATAAAAATAAATATTTATTGAATAAAAATCATCGTTTTCTGGCAAAGATTGTAAAATTTTATTTATTCATTATGCCATATTAGGTCTTGACATAATTTGTTCTTTTATGCATATACTGTACGAAATAATTTCGATATTTCACCTCTGCTAGTCATCCTGAGCGACGGCTTACTTTTTATTTCACTTTTACGCGTAAACCGCTGAACCGATTTTAAAAGTTCTTTCATCAATGGAAAGCTGTTTTATCAGAGAGTAGCATATGCCATAATTTATGTCAATATTCTTATAGGAATTGAAATGACGCGATTGAGATCCCGGCAATTCGCTAGTACGTATATAAATTACATTCTGTAGAAGTGCAAATTTCAACATTTACTAGCGAACTCCAAAGATATTGCATTCCATGACCTGTATCGATTTGTCAACTCTTCACCTTTTATAGTAAATACATTTAAATAAATTAAAGAAAAAAAACCTTTTTTAAAAACTAGCTTTTATTATTTGTTAATAAAATGAACTAAAAAGTTAAAAGTCCAAGTCCATCATCAGACCCTGGTTACCATATAGTATCAAAGTACTCGCCAAGATTATTCAAATGAGCCCAAACTCAATGGGGTTGCGTCGTTTAATTACGAAGTTTCTATGACCAGCTCCCAGGCCTATCATCATATCAGCTCTATATGACAATAATATAGCATTGTCATCCGATTTATACATGCATGCAAAATTTCAACTCAATCAGAAACTGGGAAGTGGATCAAATTTAACTTGCAAAATTTGATTACAGACAACGGGACAGGTGAAACTAAATAAAAGCTTGTAAAATATATTTAACTTGGCTTCTTAAAGAAAGGTGTCAAAATATACCGACGTGAGGCAACATTGATGATAATTTGAACTTCCATTAGCATCTCAGCGTATTTCTGATACTTCCCAATGGCTTGAGCTTCCTTCACAATAGGAGGGAAATTGTTCTACTATACCACGTGGCTAAGCGTAGCAGTTATTGTAACGTGGGCGAAGAATTTAACACCAGAAGAACGGGTGTAACCGACATTGCACGAAGAATTAACACGCTGAAATGGTAATGGGCAGGCCACATCGCTCGACAAACCGACAACCGCTGAGAAAGAAAGGTTCTCGAGTGGCGACCACGTATCGGATGACGCAGTGTAGGACACCCCCTCTCCATTAGGTGAACCGACGACCTAGTGAAAGTTGCTGGGTGTCGTAGGATGCTGGCGGCACAGGACCGCATTTTGTGGCGTAATATGAGGGAGGCCTACGTCCAGCACTGGAAGGTGATAGGCTGGAATGATGAATAAAAATGATGAGTGAAGATTTCCACCGTCTGATGACGGAGTAACCAATCTTTTGCCGGGTGTCGTAAAAGACGACAAAAGGATGTTATGTACATATAACATCTATGCAAGAACACAAAAACTCGTAACAAACCCTTATACTAATACGTCTGACCAGCGCGGTATAGTAGTCAGTTTCCCTTCCATAGTGGAGGAACCCAATAGTGGGAGTGGGAGGCCTGATGTGATGAGGATGTTGATGAAAATGTTGGGACAAACTGTCTGGAATCGAATCGAGAGCAGTTTGCTAGTTAATTTAATCATCATCATCATTTCGGCTCTTATACATCTCACTGGTGGGCTTTTTTTTGGGGGGTGGGTCGCGGTCGGCGCACTCCTCGCACCACTCCGTCCGGAACGACAGAGGGGCGTAAACACGCACATACACAACCCACCCGAACACCACGTCGCCTTCGTCGTTGGACCGACCACCGGAGCAGGGTTACTTGTCGTCAGTGGTTGACCCGACGGAATACCCCCTTGAGGGGTAGCACTGGTGAGCTGGTCAACTGGTCACTCACACTGCACTGGTGAGCTTGTCAACTGGTCACTCACACTGCACTGGTGAGCTCGCTGCTGTTCCGCGCAAGCTTCCACACGGCTGGGCCGATTTTAATAATAATTTACTGCCAGGCACCTATAAAGAGAAACTTCTCTTAAGAAACCTCTATAAAATTTAGCTCGGTCCAGGCATCGTGGACTGCAGTCGAGTATCGTAATATTTTACCTGACGCTGCCGGCTATCGCTAGGGCGATGGTCGACAGCGTCGGGAATTGGGACGCGGTCGCAGCCTTCTGCGAGACGGTGATCTCGCGGAAGGAGGCGGCGGATCGCCTGCGCGAGGAGCGCAGCCTCGATGGGGAGATCCGCCGCCGGCGACTGGGGCGGCGTAGGCGCAACTATCTGCGCCTCATGCCGCCCAAGCCGAGGCCGCGGGTGACGTGACCGGGGATTAGTCCGTCACCCGCCGAGAGGCCGACCGCGTGAGGAAAGACCGACGTCCTCCCCGAGGGGGGGACGTCGGTCGATGGGAGGGTACCCCAATAGGGGGTATTCCGTCGGGCCGACCACTGACGACAAGTTAACGTTGCTCCAGTGGTCGGCCCAACGACGAAGGCAACGTGGCTTTTGGGTGGGTCGCGGGAGTTGCGTGCTTAAGCCCCTCTGTCGCCCCGGACGGAGTGGTGCGGAGGCGCGCCGACCGCGACCCAACCACAAAAAAAAAAAAGTATCGTAATATTTTAGGAGATATTAGTTTTAAAATGCGAGGGCAAGACGATTGAAACTAAAGTAAAGCGAGGATGAATTGCTAGTTAACAATATATTTGTGAAATTAATTTCATACTGTGAAATTTTATGTAATTAAAATAAGCTTAAGATTATGTCATGCTCCATTATTCTAACTGTGTTATAAGATTTTAGTGCACTTAAATGTTTGGATATATGCCAAGCTCGGTTACAATTTGATGTTAATTGTATTATGGGGTTCATGTCACAATACATCTCGTTAAGTAAACCATTTTCCTCTTGAAATATATATCTTTACTAGCAATCCGCCCTCGCTTCGCTTCGGTTATAGGTTATAGGTTATAGTCGTTTTACCCGCGTAGTTCCCGTTCCCGTGGGCATACTGGGATAAAATATAGCCTAGTTTACGCCCTGATATTATAGCTTGCCATTGGTGAAAGAATTTTTTAAATCGGTCCAGCCGTTTTGAAGTTTACCCGGAACAAACAGACAGACAGACAGACAGACAGACAAAATTTTTTAATTGCTATTTTAGGCATAGGTGTCGTGCAAATAACCGTGTGAGCATGAAAAAAGCCTATTATTTTGACATTACAAACAGACACTCCAATTTTATTTATTGGTATAGATAATTAACGATATTATTAAATTAAGATTATTTAACCCTTACTAATATTATGAATGCAAAAGTAAGTTTGTTGCGCTTTCACACTTAAACCACCGAACCGATTTCAAAAGTTCTAGTAACATAGGCTATTTAATCATAAAACGCCGTAATTAAAACGCTTGGCAGGCGAATTGGCATTCGCAGAGTCGTTTTATATATTTAAAGAGAACTATTGACTAGCTTGGTAAGATATCAAGCTAATATATTAATTTGCCGCCCATAGTGGAGGAGGTCCGAGCCGAACAGCGAGACGTATAAGGGCTGTGAGAATGGTGATGAAAATGTGGGGAGAAAGCGTCTGTAATCGGAGTAAGGCGAAGGCGGTTCGTTAATTAATTTCTATCATCGTCATCTCGGTTTCTTTTTTTATTTTTTGGGGTGGGCTGCGGTCGCCGCGCTCCTCGCACCACTCCGTCCGGGGCGACAGAGGGGCGTAAGCACGCACACCCGCCACCCACCGGAAAACCAAGTCGCCTTCGTCGTTAGGCCGACCACCGGAGCAGGGTTACTTGATATCAGTGGTCGGCCCGACGGAATACCCCCTATTTGGGGTACTCTCCCATCGACCGACGTCCCCACTTGGGGAGGACGTCGGTCTTTCCTCACGCGGTCGGTCTCTCGGCGGGTGACGGACTAACTCCCCGGTCACGTCACCCGCGGCCTCGGCTAGGGCGGCATGACGCGCATCGTCATCTCGGTTCGCACACGTTCCACTGCTAGGCTTGAACCTTCTCCACAATAGGAGGGAAATTAACTACTATATTATGTTATTCTATGTATACTTTGCTTCATGTCTCCCGCTTTGCATAGGAGGGAAGTGGAATCTTTCCAACTCCTCCTGCTTTTCTTTTTTAATTAAATTTGTTGCGGGTTCCAAGACAATTAAAAGCGTTTCCCGTGACTTCCTGAGGGTCAAACCTCAGTGTCTTATATGGAGACCATTGTGGGTCCTGGCTTACGGGAATTACAGTGGTGGGCATGTCCTGCCTCTATTATCTAGTGATATGCGGAGCGATGTGGCGCGCATTGCATCGGCGCTTGGAGGTGCGCGCTTGCGTTCGACATTGTACATGATGCACTGACTTGTAGGTAGTTAATATCTGTTCAGTTGCTTGTGCTTGTTTCGAGACCAATACTACCCTCTACAGAGGATAAATAAAATATTCTTTTTCCATAATAAGTATTTTTTAAATTGTGACGCTGTAATACTAAAGCTGACAATATGTTTCTATATTCATTAGTAATACTATCTCACGGTAGTAATATGAACCATGTGATATCTTGTTTCTTTCTGTGCAACCATCAGTAAAAATGTTTTTGTGTATAACGTCGTAGTTAACAAAACAGTAAGTTTTCTTATGTTTTTGATTTTATAGGATGTAAATGTACACTATTAAACCAAAATGTTGTATATATATGTTTAATAAAGATATTTAAAAAAGTAAAGTAAGTGGTGGGCATGTGTGGTGGGATTAGTACTATACCATGTTGGACAAACAGGTTGGTATACAATTTTATATCGAGTTTTCCTTCTCTTACATAAATGCTATATGCTTATTATATCCCCTTAGTCGTATTTTACGACATCCACGGGTATGATAGGCAGTGATGAATTGTATTCTTACTGCGTCACCACACAGAAAATCGTGGTGACGGAGTGGAATAGTGAAAGTCCCGGTGTAGTATTTATTTTTTTAAAAAGATAACGTCTTGCTCTTAGAAAATAATCTTGATATTGTGGTAGGACTTTCCAAGCATATAATTAACGGACACAAATTACATCCAGACTCAGAACAACAATTTGTGGATCGCACAAAGTGTCGTCCCGCGTGGGATTCGAACCTATGACACTGGCACGGTAGGTTGGTATCTTAACCAAAACGCCATCTGTACAGTATATGAATTTATATATTTAAATACAAAGAGACAAATAGCTATTGTAAACATTTCAATCGGCGGCCGCGACGCCAGAAACGGAAGTCACCCGTTTCCCGCCGAAATGCGCGCGTAATTTTTTGTTCACCACCGCTTAAGCCTTTGTGACGTCACGTCCGGTCGGGTTGTAGTGACGTCACGTCGCGCGTGGCGTCACTTCCGCTATGATTACACATGAAATTCAGTTTTTGTGTGAATATATCATGCGTCGTAATTTTATTGAGCTTTTATTATAAAAATGTTGTGAAATGTATCTTTTTAACATCACGTGCATTAAAGATTTATACATATAAATATTCTACCAGATTTAGTTCCAAGGATTAGTTGAGCTCATGTTCTTCCCAACAGTGGGCCTCGAGTCTTCTTCTCAATAGGATCGAAATTGATCTACGTATATAGAATTTCATTTGAAGTTTTCTTTCTCTTGGATAGATGTTATATCAATATGTAATCCCTTATTCGTCTTTTACGATACGGGTAAGATAAGGAGCTATGAATCCTCTTCTTTCACCGCGATATGCAGCTAATATATATATATATATATATATAAGAGAAAGAAAACTTGACTTAAAACCCTATGCCAATACATCTGACTAACGTGGTTTAGTAGGTCAATTTTACTCCTATTTCGGAATCGATATATATGCGCTATAATGATGATAAGATAAGCTGTTCGATAAAATATTTTATCAAATAGCTTGAGCTATTTTTGGAATCATATCAGTTCATATACGTCCCACTGTTGGGCTTGAGACTCCACCACAATGAAAGGGAAATTAACCTGCTACACCACGCTGGACAAATATGTTGGTACAGGGTTTTATTTAAAATTTTGCATATTACATTCTATAGTCTTTTACGATACCCACGGGTCTGAAAGAGGTTGATGAATTGTATTCTACTCCGTCACCACACGAAGCGTATTTAATGCATCTGATAGTTTAAGAGATTATCTTGTTGAAATAAACAAACACACTTTATAGCTTTTTAATGCGACTAGGGCGGCGCAGGCGCGAGTACCTACGCTTCGCTTGATGCCCCCTTAGTAGAAGCTGTGGGTAACCGGATCGGGGATTTAGTCCGTCAGCCGCGGAGAGGCTGACCTCGCGACTGCGACCGGCGTCACGGGAAGGGGAGGTCGATGGGAGAGGGTACTCCCTAGGGGTATTCCGTAGGGTCGACCACTGAAGTTAAGGAACTCTGCGCCGGTAGTCAGCACAATGACGAAGGCGACATGCTATCGGGTGGGTTACGGGGCCGCGCGCCGCCCCTCTGTCACCCAGGAAGGAGTGGTGCGAGGAGTGTGACGGCCGTAACCCACCCCCCAATTAAAAAATTGCCATCTAAGTTCCTGTCGTAATTTGTTCTTTTATGTTTATATACTTGTCTATACTGTTGTGTGGTACGTGCTGTGTGGTAGCGGCTTCGAATACTACCAACCCTTGCTTTGCTCGTGGGTGTCGTAAAAGACGACTAAGAGCCCTAGATTGACCCGGACCAACACCATCTGGTACCACTTGGGTCAACGATTACATTCCCAAGAAGGAGTGTTGACGTCAGGCAGGCGGCCGGTCATAAAAGTCATTGTCGAAACTTTTTGCAATATGTCAAAACAGATGACATATTGCGTCGACCCCAAGTAATTGGGATAAGAGCAAGATGATGATGATGATGATACTTGTCTATACCAATAAATAAAATTGGAGTGTCTGTTTGTAATATCAAAATAATAGGCATTTCATGCTTACACGTTATTGTTATTTGCATTATACATATGCCTAAAATACACGTTACATTTTTTTTTCTGTCGGTCTGTTTGATCCAGGTTATCTTCAAAACGGCTGGACCGATTTCAAAAATTCTTTCACCAATGGAAAGCTATAATATCAGGGCGAGGCTATATTTTATCTCGGTATTCCCACGGAAACGGGAACTACGCAGGAAAGACTGAAACCGAAGGGAAGCGAGGGCGGGTTGCTAGTATAAAATAAATTTGATGTTTCACATTTGCTAGGCGTCCTGAGCGACGGCTCTCTTTTTTAATAGTAATATTGATATTTATCAATATTCTCACGCTGTTACAGAGCTGCGGCTAGGAAGCTATTAGTATTGACAGGGTCTGTATAAACCGGTTCCGTGTTGCGGTAAGCCTTTATGGGAAAATAGGAACCATGATAATCTTGTCTTTCTTTTTTCTATTGAATTAATAGTATACTCCACACTATTGACTCATCTGTCTATAGTCGTGGGCCAGTCTGTCCGGGGTAGTACCACACTGAGCAGAAAATCGACGTCTGAGTAGTAGCAATTTATTACTGCACTTCGTTTGTGAGCGAGAGAGTCGGAAGCCACACTTTCAGAGGGTATTATCGTGTGGTTTTGTTATCTTGCCTTTAGTATCACCGAATCTCATGGCACGCATTCATAATCCCTTCACTTTCTTCACGATAGTTCCAGCAAAGGTCTATGAGCGACTGTATCATTTGCCAAAAGGTGTAGCTTTATGCTCGTTTGTCATTAAAAGTAATAATAAAGATTAAAAGATGATGACTTTGCTCTCAGAAGCCGTAATAGCATTTGCTTCACGGTACATTTACGAACATATCTATATACCAATAAATAAAATTGAAGTGTCTGTTTGTAATGTCAAAATAATAGGCTTTTTTCATGCTCACACGGTTATTTGCACGACACCTATGCCTAAAATAGCAATTAAAAAATTTTTGTCTGTCTGTCTGTCTGTGGCAATAGCTCTTATACATATGAGCCGATTGCGATGCGGTTTTTTCTTTTGAAAGCCAGTTTCCTTGCGGTTCTTCTTGGCTATGTTTGGTTAATATCAGTCTAGCAGTGTAAGAGTATCCGCTCTTTTCCCAAATGATGTAATGTCGTATGATTCCTCGATTAACTGCTTCACGCGTGCCGCAATCGTTAAATGACAATTGATAATTCCTGTTGAAGAGACTGTAATATATATTTTTTTTATTTTGTGTCGGGGGTTATTGAAAATTTTAAATTTAATTTATATTGATTACATTTATAATTGTAATGTCAAAATTTTCAAAGCGCTTCAAGCTTTCGATTAAAATTGCAAAACTTGTCATAAAAATAACGAAGCATTGCCATAGGATTATGAACTTTAATGATATTAAATAAAAGCTAATTTCGATTATGTTGTATGTTCTAATACATTGTTACTTGTTAATGTCAGACAAAATCATTAAAAATTTACTTACGAGTTTAGAAAGAATCGTATTTATAGTGTGGCTTATTTAAATTGGGAACGAAATAAGAGTACAATTCACCACCCCCCTTTCTTAATCTGTGGGTGTCGTAAAAGACGGCTAAGGGATCATAATATGCAAATAACATCTATGCAAGAGAAGGAAAACTGGAAATAGAGTATTTCCAGTTTTCCTGAGATGAGATGAGAGCATCATCATCGTAATCCTAACAGCTCATTCACGCCTCACTGCTGAACTCGAGTTTATTTAGAAATAAACTAACCTATTTGGTACTACCATGGAAAGACCAGCCCAGGCTGTAGTCAGAAGACTGTCGACATGTACTCCTACTTCTATTGATTCAATAGAAAAAAGGAAGATGATAATTATTATGCATCCCATTTTCCCACAAAGACTTATCTTAACATAGAACTGGTTTCTGCAGTCCCCGTCAGTACTAATAACTGCCTAGCTGCGTGGATTTCTTGCAAAAGTGTGGTACCTTCCTCAGAGAAAAACAGAAGATTGTTAACAATGTGCTCCTACAACATATAACACTATATTCTTCTTTTTCCCTTTATTATTCCCTTACATCTAAAGATATAGTTAATTTAAGCTTTTAAAATTTAGTAGAGACTATAGATATATTATACATCCTTCCAGGGCAAACCAGTTTCGCCGGGACGGTAGCTAAGTTTTTGTTGTTGTAAATAAATATTGATTGTGTTTCTTATAATGTTTAGTAGTTAATCAAGTATGGATGATATAATTATCTACTTAGAATAGGAGAAAATTGGCTGCAGGATGGCTTAAGAAGCAATGACCGAAGGGACAATAGAAGATGCTGAGGCTTTAACTCAATCAGTTCATATTTCATTCATCAAGGTTCATATACGTCCCACTGCTGGGCTCGTGCCTTCTCCATAATGGAACGGAATTGACCTACTATCCCACACCGATCAGACATATTGATATAGGGTTTCACTTCAATTACATAATTATATATTTATATTATACTTACATAAATGTTACAAGCACATTATATCCCTAATTCATATTTTAGGATACCTATGGGTAAAAGAAGGGGATGGTGAACGGTATACCAATAGCCAATAGAAGACAATAGAAGAGTCTATGCAACGTTTTCAACTCAATGTGTAATGAAAAGTATTCATAGAATTAATTCGGAAAATGAAAATATGGCTTTTAAATTTATTAAGGAAACAAAATACAGTAAAACCCGTTTAAGACGATTTCGCAGGGACCTGACCAAAAACGCGTCTTAGGCGGGAAAGCGTATTAAGCGGGAAAGGGAAAATGTGCCATTATTATTTATTATATTATTATTTTTAATACCTACGTATTGAATTTAACATTTAAAAATTACCTACATAAAATGTTGTTTATTTTCTTTATTTAATATACTTACTATTAGATACATTTTTAAATATTAAAAAATAAAAATATTTAGAAATATAAAAAATGTTGTTTATTATTATTACGTTACTTAAAGTAATCACCTATTTTAGTTTGACAATAAGATTTTGAGGCATTAGCAATTACAAGATTTTCAACGTAATTTAATTTTCGCGGTGAGTCTTCACTTTGATTCAAAGAAGTAACATAGCATCTTAAATCATTAACTGCTGATAATGCCTGGGTGTGTGACAAAATCGGAGTTGACTCATCTTCTTCTTGGTTATTATCACTTAGGTTCGCTCGATAGTCGCTGGCCGCTGCTGCAAGGGGTAATATGTGTATTTGTGTGGCACGTATTGGCGTATTAAACGGGATGACGATCGTATTAAGCGTTAAGAAATATATGAAAACATGTCTCAAATTGCTGGGACCGATGCAAAAATGGTGTATTATGCGGGAAATCGTATTAAACGTAATCGTATAAAACGGATTCTACTGTGTTGTAAATAATCCCACACTTTTTCTTATTGCCGATGACGCCAAACGAGTAAGTAGCCTACCTTATAGTAAGTATATGAGTAAAATTTTTATAAAGAGTTTTCACGTGAAAGATATGAAAAGCTATTATTATTAAATGTTTAGATAATAGTGTATACTTGTAATGTGTCTAAAGGTTTGATATATTTACGTAATTCTTACCACGAAATCTTACTCGCCTCTGCGTGTAGTACCGCAAACGAAACAAAAGATATGCCCCAAATAAAATACATAAGGATCCCTCTTTAAGGGTCCTCTACGTGAGGTCAGGGTCCTCTAATGAATGAAGTAATTAGAGCGGTCGTGTTTTATATTTCTACACTTTATTGTTCAAACTTAGGAAATAGGAGGCCTTCTGTTAATTTCTTTTTGTCTGTCCTTGTAATAATGTCACTCTACTGACCGTAATTCCAGCCCCCTTGTTAATGTTACTAACGACAATTTATCGCGATTATTTTTGTTGCCTTTCATGGTAAACTAGCAAACAGTCCACCTGAAAGTAAATGGTACATACCGTTAATGAAGTTAAGCAATATTAATAGCTTCGATATCATTTATCGAATTTTTTTTTATTGCAAGCAGTGGCAAACGAGCAAACAGTACACCTGATGGTAAGTGTTGCTGCCGCTCATGGACCTTTACAAGGCTGCTGTCTACCGCGAAGAAAGCGAAGGGAGTGTGAATGCGTGCATTGAGGCTCGGTGATACTAAAGGCACCATCAAAACTACTAGTATCCCAGTTATCCTACTAATATTATAAACGTGAAAGTTTGTATGTGAGGATGTTTGTTGCTCTTTCACGCAAAAACTACTGAATGGATTTTCATGAAACTTCACAATGATATAACTTACATATCAAAATAATACATAGTTTATAATTTATCTCGATATTCCCACGGGAAAGGGAACTATGTGGGTAAAACCGCAGGGCGCTGCTAGTCCTCAACAATTCGTATATGGTTTATCTCATATAAATAGTTTTGAAGTCGCTTTTTATTTTTTAAATCTTTATATTATTAGTTTTCGATATTGTATTTTGTTTAACCGAAACTGGGAACACTTATGTCCACTCCAATTTAATACAAAGCGTGAAGATGTAACAGTGCTTGTGTTATTCAATTGCAAGGTGCTAATGTGGCCAGGTATGGTAACACACATTGTCACAATTTCTTGCGCCAAATTTGGTATTCTCTAATAAAATTTAATGTCAATAACTTGTTTGACTTGTTTTTCGTGTGGTGACGGAGTAAGAATACAATTCACCACCGCCCTCTCTTCACGTGGCTGTCTACAGACAACTAATGGGTAAAATATTAGTCGAGGCCGCGGATGACTGGACCGGGGAATTAGTCCGTCACCCGACGAGAGGACGAACGCGCGACGGCAACCGACATCCCCGAGGTGGGACGTCATGAGGAGAGGGTACTCCGAGACCGGGGTATTCCATCAGGACGACCTCTGAAGAGAAGGAACTCTGTACCGGTGGTCGGCCTAACGACGAAGGCGACGTGCCATGGGTGGGTCATGGAGCCGCTTAGCGCCCCTCTGTCGCCTCGAACGGAGTCGGGCGGCGAGCGAGCTGACCATGGCCCACCCCAAAAAAAGGGTTTCCAATCATTGAAGATATTTTGTTATTAAATTATTTTAATTGTAAAATTCTTACAAACGTTCCAGTAGTTGAAAAGTAGTTGTAAATTACAAAATTTACAAGCTTTTCATAATGTTAGTCATCATCATCATCACAGCCCAGACGTCCCACTGTTGGGCTCGGGTCCCCTCCATAATGGGAGGGAATTTGACCTACTATACCATACTGGTCAGACATGTTGGTGTAGGGTTTCATTTCGAGTTTTCCTTCTCTTGCACAAATCTTATGTGCATATTATATCCCTTAGTCGTCTTATACGACATCCACGGGCAAGATAGAGAGTGGTGAATTATATTCTTACTCTGTCATCACACAGAAATCTTTCTATTTAACATTAGATACAGTCATTGACCGTATGAGCTAATTGTGACCAGCCTTTTATAGGCATGTCAAACATTTCTTCCACAGTTTTCTGTATATTGTATGTTCAAAGTTAAAATAAACCATTTGAAAGTGTACAAAATATTTTAGCACCCAAAAAAAGTATATTACAGTAATATAAATATAACTTAAGTGTTTCACCGGTTAGGTGCCTCCTAATATGGGTAACTTAGTTAAGTAAGCGGTTACATTTTGAATGGTAAGTACTGCCGATGCTGACATATCGAGCTTGATACAAAAAAAAACTTTTTACGGGTTTCATCGAGTTTGTCTTTGATTTTTGCTGTCTTAACTGTTACTAACCTGGATGTGCTGTTAATATTGCTTAAGTTCATTAGCGGTATTTACCACTTACCATCAGGAGGACTACTTGCTGGTTTACCACCAAAGGCAATAAAAATAATCGCGATAAATTGTCGTTAGTAACATTAACAAGCGGACTAGAATTACGGTCAGTAGAGTGACATTATTACAAGGACAAACAAAAAAAATTAACAGAAGGCCTCCTATTTCCTTAGTTTGAACAATAAAGTGTAGAAATATAAAACACGACCGCTCTAATTACTTCATTCATTAGAGGACCCTGACCTCACGTAGAGGACCCTTAAAGAGGGATCCTTATATATTTTATTTGGGGCATATCTTTTGTTTCGTTTGCGGTACTACACGCAGAGGCGAGTAAGATTTCGTGGTAAGAATTACGTAAATATATCAAACCTTTAGACACATTACAAGTATACACTATTATCTAAACATTTAATAATAATAGCTTTTTATTTATTTCACGTGAATTTTTTTTTACACAGAACTCTTAATGCTTAATAATATTCACACCAATTTAAAAAAGTGTGTATATTTATACACACATACGTAAGAAGTACTTCTTTGACGTAACAAAATAAAAATCTTCATAAAAATTTATCCTTTGCGTTATCCTACGTTTTTAGTTGCCTCCAATGTGTTTGAGGGAGTGAGTTAAACAAGGTTCTGCTTGCGGTAGGTATGTGGGGCGGGAGTGATCCCTTCCCTTCAATGTGGTTAAGGGGAGTGATGGCTGCTCTAGTAGTTAACTCGTGATTAAGTGCTGCTTGTGGGATGGGAAAAGGAAAGGAAATCATGGTTGGACCAGATGGTTCAACCATGTTTTCCTTTCCTTTTTTATTTTTTATTTGAACTAAATTAAAAAAAAATGTTATATCCTATCTCGAAGGGCATCACACTGGAGCTAAGACTATATGTTGTATACGTGAAAATTTATTCAAAAGATGGGAAAATTATAGCTCGCTGAGTTTCTTGTCGGATCTTCTCAGCTTGTGGCCGCGTTCCGATCCGGTGGTAGATATTGTATTCAAACGATGTATAAATTTGACAATATGTAAGTGCCCTCAAACAGAATAATGGCCTATGCAGAATAAATGATTTGAATTGATTAATAAATAGAAAAAAAAATGGGTGCGTGTACTTATGTACGCGCGTGAGAAGTTATACTTCTTTGGCATCATTAAAAAATAGTTTTTAATTGCATGCAAATAATTAATTACAATAAAATAATAGAAGGATTGGAAAAGGATAATCAAAGTTCAGTTTAATAGTCATCAAATTTAAACTAAAAGAATCTTAGATTGATCTTAGATATCAATAATTAATATTAAAAATTGAAAATTAATATATTTATATAATAATATATTTAATATATATATTTCAAATATATATATTTAATATAAATTTATATAATATATAATTAATATATATATATATAATTATTAAAAACAAAATTTAGAGAATAATAAATATATAAGACATAATTTGTACTAAATATTATAAGATTCTTAATTTTAAATGTTTATTGTTGATTATTTAATATTTTAAAAATAAATTTAATAATAAATTCAAAAATTGAATTTAAGGTTAAGCAGACAGCTTCATACTGTTAATTTTGTGTCACAGATGCGCGCGCATCTTAAAATTTCACTCAATGAGCGGTTAAGCAGACAGCTTCATACTGTTAATTTTGTGTCACAGATGCGCGCGCATCTTAAAATTTCACTCAATGAGCGGTTAAGCAGACAGCTTCATACTGTTAATTTTGTGTCACAGATGCGCGCGCATCTTAAAATTTCACTCTCATCATTTTTTCATAACGCGCCTAAAGAAGTATAACTTCAAAAAGGTATTTAATAAGTACATTAAAAGTTTAATTATAATTCAATATCTAGTTGACATTTATTACGGCGTGCGCGCATCGTATAAAATAAAGAGTAAAAATTTCGTCTCATCTCAGCATATACATGTCCCACTGCTGGGCACGAGGCCCCGCCCATATAGAATGAAAATTGACCTACTATACCATGCTGGTCAGATATGTTGGCATAGGGTTTTATTTCAAGGATAGAGAATAGTGAATTGTATTCTTACTTCATCACCGCACGGAAAACTAATGTCATCATATTATATCATCATCATCATCACAGCTCATATACGTTCCATTACTGGGCTCGAGCCTCCTCCACAATAAGAGGGCAAATGAACTAGTTTAAACATGCTTTTTTATTTTTTATGGGTGGGCTATGGTAAGCTCACACGCGGTCCATTTCGTCCGGGGCGACGAAAGGACGGCGCGCTGGCTCATAACCCACCCTTAACCACGTCGCCTCGTTGTTGGGCCGACCACCGGAACAGCGTGACTTGTCGTCAGTGGTCGGCCCGACGGAATATCCTTTCGGATACCCTCACCTCTTGACGTTCTTGTCCCGCGACGTCGGTCGCCATCGCGCGGTCAGCCTCTCTGCGGGTGACGAACTAAATTCCCCGGTCCTGTCACCCGCGGCCTCGCCTAGGGCAGTTTAAACACGCTGGTCAAACGTGTTGGTATAGGGTTTTATTTCGAGTTTTCATTCTTTTGTACAGTTATTATATGCATATTATATCCCTTAGTCGTATTTTACGACATCCTCGAGCAAGTTAGGGAGTAGTGAATTGTATTCTTGCTCTGTCACCACATGGCAAACTTATGACATCGTATTGTATACTCCTTAAGAGGTATTACGTCGAGACAACCACTGAGGACAAATTACTCTGCACCGGTGGTCGGCCCAACGACGAAGGCGACGTGTCACGGGTGAGTTAGGGGGCAGCGCGCGCTGCCACTCTGTCGCCCCGGACGGAGTTGGGCGACTGGTGCGCTGACCGTAGCCCGCACCCAAAAAAATAATCACATTATATAACTTAAGTAACGATTTCTGATGTTTACGCGAGTATTACACATCTATACCAATAAATAAAATTGGAGTGTCTGTTTGTAATGTCAAAATAATGGGCTTTTTTCATGCTCACACGGTTATTTGCACGACACCTATGCCTAAAATAGCGATTAAAAAATTTTTGTCAGTCTGTCTGTTTGTTCCGGGTTATCTTCAAAATGGCTAGACTGATTTCAAAAATTCTTTCATCAATGGAAAGCTATAATATCAGGGCGTAAACTAGGCTATATTTTATCCCGGTATTTCTACGGGAACTACGCGGGTAAAACGACTATAACCGAAGCGAAGCGAGGGCGGGTTGCTAGTTATAAATAAAACTTGTTTACGGATTTTATCTCGGTTTTTATGGTTACGTGACCATGAACGTTGCAAAGTGTTGGAAACGACGGGCAATCAAAAATCAAATAAAAACACGATAAAATCCGTAAAGTGGTTTTATTTACAATTAGCCACCTGCCCTCGCTTCGCTTCGGTTTTAGTCGCCATACCCGTGTAGTTCCCGTTCCCGTAGGAATACCGAGATAAAATATAGCCTATGTTACTCCCTGATATTATAGCGTTCCATTAGTGAAAGAATTTTTGAAATCGGTTCTGTAGTTTAAGCGTAACAAACAAACAAACTTACTTTCGCATTTATATTACTAAGGATAACTTAAGTAATTGAAATCATAATTAAAACTAAGATTCCCAGAAATATTCAATTATTTTCCCATAATTCTTATAATTTTTCAAGCGAGTGTTTTAATTACTCCCATGGGAAAGTAAAAGGACGGGTGACATATTGTACTTTAAGCCCGTCATGCTTAACTTCTAATAAATAAAATGGTAGCTAATAATACGTTCTCACTATTAGTTAAAACTTTGATAAGATAGATAAATACGAAGATATTGTTGCTGAGAAGAAAAAAATAGTTTAATACACGTCCGGCCTGTATTGGACGACATTACGTAGAAGCGAACCAAAATATAAATAACGTTTTTAGAAGTGAAACTTCTTTAGAATCGTTGTGATTTCCAACCGGATGCAACTGAGATAAAAGGATAGAAGATAAAGGACGAAGGACGAAGGACGGAGGACGGAGGATGGAAGATGGAAGATTGAAGATTAAAGTATAAAAGATAATGGATAAAGGAGTTTCACTTCTGATATGCGTACCTTGTACACACTCCTTTTTTTGGGGGGGTGGGTTGCGGTTGGCGCACTCCTCGCGCCACTCTGTCCGGGGCGACAGAGGGGCGTAAGCACGCACATCTGTAACCCACCCACGCGACACGTCGCCTTCGTCGTTGGGCCGACTACCAGAGCAGGGTGACTTGCCGTCAGTTGTCAAATAACACGTTGATAGACTGTACTGCCTGTAGCCGTCAAGATGGCAAAAATTAATACGACAGTACGCCCATCGACATCCAAGTTTCGACACAAATAAAATCACTACGTCTCGAGACGGACAAGTTTTGAGGCAATTATATGGAATATCATATTGTACTGTCACAAAAGATTTAATTTACACTTTCTACTATCACTACATAATAAGTATTAGTAGAGCTATTAATAGGCATATTGTATGTAATTTTATTAAAAAAAAAAAAACTAGTCAATGAATTAAAAAAAGACAATCCTACTGAGTTTCCAGCCGAATCTTCTCAGTGAGGTCGCGTTCCGATTCGATAGTAATTTAAGTTAAAATGTAAAACCAAATGACAATATGTAAGTGCCCCCGCAAGGTTTATACATCTATACCAATAAATAAAATTGGAGTGTCTGTTTGTAATGTCAAAATAATAGGCTTTTTTCATGCTCACACGGTTATTTGCACGACACCTATGCCTAAAATAGCAATTAAAAAGTTTTTGTCTGTCTGTCTGTCTGTCTGTTTGTTCCGGGTAATCTTCAAAACGGCTGGACCGATTTCAAAAATTCTTTCACCAATGGAAAGCTATAATATCAGGGCGTAAACTAGGCTATATTTTATCCCGGTATTCCCACGGGAACGGGAACTATGCGGGTAAAACGACTATAACCTATAACCGAAGCGAAGCGAGGGCGGGTTGCTAGTAATAAATAATTTGAATTTAATGTTCAAAAATCCTTTAAAAAGAGTATCTCAACATCCATCAGCCTACAGACGTCCACTGCTGGACATAGGCCTCCCCACGAGAAACCACTCGGGACGGTTCTGCGCCACCTGTATCCAACGGTTCCCTGCGACTTTGAGAATGTCGTCAGTCCACCTAGTGGAGGGTCGTCTTACGCTCCGCCATCTAATTCGTGGTCGCCACTCAAGAACCTTTCTTCCCCAACGGTTGTCGTATCTCAACATATATTTACCTTTTTGATGGCCCCTTTTACATGCAAACTACGCCCGTAAACGTCGTATTTCAATACAAACTGTGCAGTACTGCGCCCCTGTGATGCGTGGACAATGTATGAAAAAAGTACTGTCACATCTCCACCACCCGTGAGAGGGTAGTGTCCGTCAAAGTGATAATATTTTTTAATCCGGATGGATGATGTAACAATACAACTCAATAACCCCCTCTCTTACTCGTAAATAGAAAGACTAAAGAATTAAATATGCATATAACATCTATGCAAGAGGGACAATGCTAAATAACATCTCATACTAACATGTCTTTCCATACCAATTTCCCTTCTATTAGACACCGGGCTGTGGTTTGAACGCACAGGATGACTTATGATCAGCACGCGGCTCTACAACCCACTGTATTCCTTCCTCTTCAACATTGCGCCAATCACTGGTACCCAGTTCTGGACATCTGGAAAAATCTCTAACAAGACTGGTAACCACTCTGTCCACCAAGCATGACTGTTATTGCATTATCGGCCATTTCGGGAGGCGCGGTTCTAAAACTGTAGGTCATCACCTCGGCTTACATACGTTCCACTGTTGGGCTCAAGCCTCCTCACATTAGGAGAGAAATTAACCTTACTATAGGTACCATGCTGGTCAAACGGGTTGATATAAAGTTTTGTTTCGAGTTTTCCTTCTCTTGCATAGATGTTATATGCCTATTATATCTCTTAGTCGTTTTATACGACACCCACGATTAGGGAGTGGTGAATTGTATTCTTCATACGTCATCATACAGATGTATGACGATACGACTGTAAGTCATGAAGCTTCTAAGGAAATCTTTTAACAGTTCAAATTTATTATCATCTGAAACGACATCATCATATTTTTATAAAGGTAAATCTTATAAAGACTATGTGTATTAGAAAAGAACTAAATTATATTTGTCTTGAAAAATATTGTGTAAACATTATTTATAAGAAAAATATTCTAACTAAAAATAGACAGCCAATTTCATCTCGCAAAGTTAAGAAAACCATTTTTTTCTATTGTTCCCTCGCTGTTTGACAGACTAAAACGCTTGGTCACGACTTAGATAGCTTGCGTAAACAAAAACCATAATGACTCGGTGATATACAGCCTTAAAATTGGTAAGGCGTACGATATTTTGTTGGAAGTAAGCCTCTTTTTGTTAGAATTCTTGGCAGGCTTTGGTACGACTCGAGAATTAAATAAGAACGTTTCATGGAATATAATGTTTTTGAAAAGTGATGAAAGTTTTTGGACAGGCGGTGACGGCTTCGGAATATAAAGGTGTCGTACAAGTTTAAGGAAATGCTGTTGTTCACGTCATTCATCCAACACCAAGCAAGGATGTTTAGTTGTGCATTTTTGATCATTTAATAAGCTATACACTCAGAAGCCTAATTTCAGTACGATTCTTAAAAATTAAGCTACGTACTTATCAGATAGACCAATTAGAAGCTAAAGATCTTGAAGACCATAGCTTCAATAAGTTAAAATAGTGAGGTGCGAACAATCGGCTTTACAAAAATCTTATAAAATTATGTCGTTAATTAAACGCAAAATTAATAAAACAGTGAATGCTCGTCGGTGTTAATATAGTCCTGTGTTTCCTAACCCATCATAATGTACGATATGATTAATATTAATCAAAGAAAACATGAAATTAAAAACATATGTCTATTGTTGTTTTTAACTGGCCATGGCAACTTTAAAAGTAAATAATAACCATCACCATTATGTCAATGTTCCACATCTGACCACGAGTATGAACAATCAGCACATCACATTCTCTGGGAGTGCGATCTCTGACGAAACGAGCGTAACCTTATGTTAAACAGTTTGCAAGTCACCTGTGGGGTAGTATACTATACGGACCTTGTAGCAACTCGAGAAAATTTCCGTGCGTTTATGCGTTTCTGCCACACCTACTGTAGCAATCAATCTTAACGCTCACATATAGGCCCCGTTAAGCTCTTCCGTATCCGTGGTGCCGTACTGCTGCGCTATCGTAGCTGTACACTTTTTTACTTATTGGCTGACTAGTCATTTTGTTTTCCTGTCTCCCGCTTTACCTAGGAGGGAAGTGGAATCTCTCTTCCCAACTCCTCCTCTTTAATCTTTTCTAATTAAATTTGTTGCGGGTCCTAAGACAATTAAAATCATATCCCGGGACTGCCTGAGGGTCAAACCTCGGTGTCATTTATGGAGACCATTGTGGATCCTGGCTTACAGGAGTTACAATGGTGGGAATGTGTGGTGGGATTAGTCCCAAAAAAAAAGTCTATTGTTCTCATGTAAAAGGTTAAATTCTCACCAACTGCGCTGGAGATTATTAACCGGTTCTATATGTGTATATATAAGCTGCAGAGAAAGGCTTATTTTTTAGATATTTAATTGACATAAATTGTGCGGGACGGGCCTCCAGACAAATGTGTTGTAGTCGGCTGACGTCCCGGTTGGTCGCTGGTTCGGTGGTTTATGTGGACTGTATGTGTGGACTATATCTTCGGGTTCGGTTCCCTACTGGCGGGTTTCAGTGAAGAAATAAAACGATCGATTTTGAAGTAACTTGCACATCGGACGAATATTACACCGTTGCTGCCTAGCCCCTGAATGTTAATGCTTGAAGTTCGCTATTTCTTCATACTATTTCTTCGTACTGTGGTTTCAAGCTTCCATCTCGCGCCGCTAGGTGTCTTCGGTAGTCTATGCTACGACGTTTTTTTTTTTTTTTTTTTTGTGTGTACAGCTGTTTGCCGCAGATGGCCTTGACAGCTTGACGCGGACTATGGGTGAGCGCTGAGGGCTCTCAACCCGGAGAAGAGTATGCTAAGCGACATCGCCCAAGGGCTCCCCCTGTGGGGAACGGACCTCGGCTTGCGGCGTCGCTGGAGGCAAAGTGGGCGTGCCCACGTTTTTATTAGTGACTTTTGTGCGGCGCGGTTTCGCACCTCGACGGCGAGGGCGGAACCGCGGATATTTATTTGTTAAGGCCTCGCGGGCCGTGTAGGCTCTTTGTTGAGCGAGTGTGATATTGTCGTCCTCTTCGTCGAGGACGTGACGAGGACGTCGGATGGAGGAGATTTTGGAGGGTCTATAGGAAGCCGCCCCAACCACTAGTTGGTTGGGGTGTGTCATGGCAGAGTCAAAGTAGCTCTGAGAGCACCGTTTCATAAACTGCTTGATGGTCGGCAGTTCGAGGTCGATGTGGAGATCGACGTTTCGTATGAACCACGGTGCTCCCGTAGCTCGGCGCATGAAACGATTTTGAAGTGTCTGTAGCCTGTGGATCCTGTGTGGCTTAACATGCGCGAACACCACGCTGGCATAGGTCATGATAGGCCGTATGCAGGTGGTGTATAGTCGGAGTTTGCTACTCAGGGGCATAGGCGACCTAGAGTTGAGTAGACAGTGGAGACGGCCCATCACAAAGGCTGCCCGTGCGCGGACTTGCTTTATGTGAGGGGCGAAGCTGAGTCGATCGTCAAGGGTCACACCCAAGTATTTGGCCTGCCTGGTCCAAGTGACCGGCTTGTTGAAAATTTTAAGGGAGGGAATGCTGTCGATAGAATAGGAACGGGCAGTTCGTCTAGTGAACATGACCGCCTGACTCTTCTCGGGGTTGATTTCTAATCTCCATTTCCTAAACCAATTGGCTAGGGCGGTAACCGCTGTTTGGAGAGTCTTGGCTACTGTTGTCGGGGATCTACCAGCACAAAAGAGTGCGGTGTCATCAGCGTAAAGCGCTTTATGTACCCGGTTGAATTTGGGCATATCGCTAGTGTATAGCGTGAAGAGAAATGGGGAGAGGACCGACCCCTGAGGGACGCCGGCCTTGATAGGGTGGGAGGTCGACAACGTCCCTTCCACCCTGTAGCGAAAGCTGCGATGACTTAAGTAGTCATGTATAATGAGAATTAAGTAGTGAGGGATCTTGAGGAGATAGAGTTTGTAGATTAGGCCTTCATGCCAAACCTTGTCGAATGCTTTCGCTACGTCTAGGAATAATACACCCGTATATCTGTTCATGATGAACTGACTACTTGTGTATTCTACCAAGCGGTGAACTTGTTGTACGCAGCTGTGTTTAGCTCGGAAACCAAACTGTGCGTCGGGAACGAGGTTGTTAGCCTCGGCGAATGTGCGTAGTCTACTGAGAGCTATTCGTTCGTAGATCTTACCTAGACCTTTTAGTAGACTAATCGGGCGGTAACTACTGGGTTCGGTACGGCGCTTGCCGGGTTTGTGGATTCCTATTACCACGGCCTCTTTCCATTGCGCGGGAAAGATGTTATTATTTAGTGCTGCATTGAAGATGCAGCACAACAGGACTATCAAGTGGGCGGGGAATAATTTAATGACTTTATTTGAGATTCCGTCCGAACCTGGGGCTTTTCTGGTTTTAAGACCCCTGACTAACGATTCGACCTCATCGGTGGTTACTACTGGGATAGGCTGATCGGGGTTGTCGTTTCGTAACGAGCGCGAGAGAGTGGTACGACGTTCCACTTCGTCGGCGATGAAGCGGTGATTCGCGGCGTCGGGGTGTAGTGTACTCGGCGTACACTGAAGCTCCAAGCAGTCGGCCAGGCATTCTGACTTTTCGTCGTCCATAAACGCCGGTGGCTGGTTGGGTCTGGTGAGAGGAGGGAGAGTGGACACGATGTCTTTTTTGAGTGAGCGGGAAAGCTGCCAAAAGGCTGTGTGAGAGGGCTCTAGCTCCTCGAGCATGGCGTCCCATTTGCTCTGTCTCAATTCATTAATAGCTTGTTTAACCTCCCTCTGGAGTGACCGTAGGCGGGTACGGTTGTCCTCCGTGGGGTAGCGGTCATAAGCGCGTGTCGCGGCGTTTTTACGTCTTAACAAGTCACGGACGTCGTCTGGCAGGCGCCATTTACGATCGCTCGTATCTGGTACCGGCCGCGAGCAGTCGTCCATTATCGACTGCACGTGACTTGTAAGCGACTCGATCGCCTGAGAGGTATGTTCCTTAGACGTAATGTCATTGGGAATTTGATCAAGGTGGACCGACGAGGTTGACTTGAGATTTTTCTCTAGCCGTGCCCAGTCAGTCGCTATCTTGGTCCTTTCGTTGTTGTGGCCTGAGGGGCCGGGGGTGCGGGAGGCTAATTCCAGAGTCACCGGGCGGTGATCTGAGTCTAACTCGTGTTGAACTTCTATTGAACATAAACGAAGGTTTATGTTTTTGAGAAGAAAGATATCGAGTATGTCCGGCCTGTGCGAAACGTTAAAGGGGAAGTGTGTCGGCTCTATGGGCGCTATGACATCAAATCCCAGTCTGTCAGCGAATAGCTCTAAAGTCTTGCCCCTCGTATTGGAACTTTGACAGCTCCAAGAGGTGTTCTTGGCGTTAAGGTCACCGCCAATGATGACGGCGCCTCCCAATTCTAGCAAGGCTTTTAGATCTTTTTCAACCAACTGTTTCGAATGTTCTCTATTGGGAGAGAGATATGCGCATACAAGGGTGATAGGCTGATGGCCTGAGAGGGCTAGTCTGCAAATTGAAGCTTCAATGTACATCAGAGGGGGCGGATCCACAGGTGTGCAATGCAGCGACCTTTTGTAGTAAATGAGCGTTCCACCCATTGGTGAGGTTGTCCTATCATTGCGAACTATATTATAGTTCGCGATTTTAGGGTCTTGTACTAACGGACGTTTCTTGTACTAACAAGATGTCGAGCTGGTGTTCCCGAAGGAATGTGCCTACTTCATCCCTCTGTTGGGTAAGGCTATTAGCGTTGAATGTCCCTACTTTGAGGTGTCTGGGTTTAACTCTGCCGGGAGTGTACCTATCCATTTTAGTTGAATTTGAGTGAGCCTAGACGCTCTAACGTGGGGGCGAATTTGATCGCTATATTAAGGAGGGCGAGGTTGTTTCCCTCGTTCTTTCTAAGATCGGCTGCAATTTCACGGATTTCCGCGAAATTGATTTGAGCCGCGAAGTTGGCCACCAGGGCTAGATCTGGATCTAGTCCTTGGGGGGCTTTTGGGGGCGCGCTTTTAGGGACGACGATGGGAAGGGGGGCGCCCTGAGGGGGCTTGGGATTACCACCGGTGGGCTGGTTTGCCCCGATCAGTAAGGGGGCTGGGACGAAGGTCTTGTTATAATACAAGGCCTTGCCATTTGAGTTGGGTTGGCGGACTATTCTTCTCGGCGCTCTTGGGCAGCCGCGATAGTTAGCCGGGTGGCCGTATTCTCCACAGAGAACACACGCTGGTGGCTCTTTGCAGAGGGAGATGTCTTTTGGCCGTTCACACTGAGAGGTGTGATGGTCACCTAGGCACTTGACACACCTAGGACGGGCGAAGCAGTTCTTGGACGAGTGTCCATACATTTGGCACTTGTGGCACTGTGCCAAGTTGCCATTTTTGTGTGGGGGCTCTACTGAGACCCCGGATAGACCACATATGGCCTTGATTTTGAAAATGCCTTTACCCTCAGGGGTATTTGCTAGGCAGACCAATATCATATTGAGAGGGTAACGACCCTTGCCTCGGATCATCCGATGTACTTCTACAACAGGCAGATCCTGGGCTTTAAGAGATTCTAAGATCTCTTTGGTGTCAATTTCCCTCGGGACATTGCGTATTACTGCACGCAGAAGTTTGGCTTCGGGAAGGGTGTATGTATGATAGGGAATCTGTTGATTCCCTAGCATGCTTGACACGGAGCGGTGGTCAGCTGACGAGTGAAGGTCCACTCGTATGCCTTGGGGGGTGGATTTCGCAGATTTGTACGAAATCCTGTTGGTGTTTAGCCACGCGGAGATGGCTAGCCACTTCTCTTTATCCCTAATGTATAGGGGCCGGCGGAGCCAGTGGTTTTTTGACCGTCTGTGGGGCGACGGTGTTGCTGTCCGTAGTGGATGGGACAGAGATTGGGGCTGTCTGCGAGATGACAGGGAGGGCCGAGGCGGTCGTAGCGGTCGTTTCAGACGGGATTGTGACTGGAGTTATGGCCGATTCGGTTGGCTTTATTTTAGGGGCCTTAGAGGGGGCCTCTTTGTTGGCTTTTGCCTTCTTAGTACGCTTACGGGAGCGAACTTCGATGAAGGAGCCCTCATTGGACGAATCTTCCGGCTCGGAGGAAGATGAAGCTGAGGCTGAGGAGGGGACCGATTCCGTATCCATCGCCGTGCCGGTGGCCGGTAATTCCGGTTTGAGCGGCAGGACGGTGGAGTGAGCGCGTAGGGGTTGCGGTGGGAGAATAGTTATCGCTCCAAAATGTTGAGCGATGTAGGCTTTTATTTCGGGGATCGCCAGAAGGGCGTCGATAGTGATAGATTTTTTCGCCATCGTGGGCTGGCGGGAAAAACGTTCGCAGGAATGTGTCCTATCGCCCTGGGTGGGGTAAACCCTGGGTTGTGTGTAGTGTGTGTCCCTCCCAACCGGGTGCAGGTCGGGAGGATGTGTACTTAACTAATGTGCCCTAAGCTTGTACTCCTTCGCCAATCTTAATGTGCGATAGGTTCCTAGCTGCTCGGGCCGTTAGGCCTTCGCAGAAAAATGATGAAAAGCCGTAGATTAGGTCCGACTAGGAGATCCCCCAAGGCCGGATGCTCTAACCCCTTCCGATTGTTAGCTCTGCCCTGAAGGGGCTCGGCAGGCAAATCGGGGCCTTGTTTGGTACCCGGCTTCGTTAACACCGTGAGGTTTCCGCCGGGGACCAAACAATATGGTTTTCTGCCCTGCCAAAATGGGTTGACTTTTTATCTACCAACGGTAGAAATCTGCACTCGACGTCTTGAAAAAGTCGACTCGAGCAGTTGGGATCCGGCAACACCTGCGTCCAAACAGCGAAACTGCAACAGACAACCGTATACACGGCCACCCGGAGCGGGCCACTGAACGGCCACAGACGTCAACAAAATGGCGGCGCGACGCGACGCGAGGTACGCTGCGAGAGCGAGCGAGACGGAGCGAGATCGCACGACCGCAGGGGGCGGGTGCGGGGAGAGCGCGGCAGTGGAGAGCAACGAGGCGTACGTCCGTACGCTACGGGTCTCCGACGCGGAATGTTTTTTGCTACGACGTTCATTAAAACGAGGGGCTTAGGCACCTCGAGGTGTTACCGTAACGACAGCCGCGAGGCGATTACTGTAAACGGTTGTCGCATTCGTCCGATTTGTGCTATGATTTTATTGAATAATTAACTATAACGCTAAGACTATTACAGATATGCTTACATTCTATATACTATTCTATTTATCTAAGACACATCTATCTGTTTCAGTAGTGGCCGCGACCCTAGGTAGTAAAATAGGCTTTATACAAGCACTAAAAACTATTATTTTATACTATCAGCATTGTTTTTCTATCTTTATTACGCTATATCTCGCAAGTTATAATACCTAGGGTGTTGGTTCTTACTGCATTCGATAGGCCCTAGCGTATATTTCAATAAAACACCATGAATATTTATGTTTATTGCAAATTTGACACTATAAACAACAAAAATTACAACGTAACTAAGTACAATTACGCTTTTACATAAATTAAGAAAAACAAACAGTTATAGGCTATTTTAATACAATTTTTACTACAATATAACGTATAATTAATCTACTTTAATGTTCATTACTCACATTGTTTATTTAGCACTGTACACATTAATTCGTAATGTTTACATCTTACGAATTTCGCTATGTATTTGGAGCGCCCTGATTGGTCGATATTCGTTACGCACTCCTATCGGGCGATACACTTTGAGTTAGTTAATTTTCACGGTATTCTTATCACTATACTTTTTCTCAAAGATTCACTATTATGTTACAGTTCGTTTTTTAAGCACTATCACGGTATTTTACACTTGTCGCGAACATTTCTCCCGCCGTGTCGCGTCGCGCTCGCACGTCGCGGCGACGCGACATGAAGACCGGTGAGCACGACGAGTTATCTGGGCAGTGGTATTAGCTTCTTGGCGGGACGTTTGAGTATACCCGCCGATGTCTTGACTTCTGCAGTTCTTACTTGTCTGTCGGCACCCGGGTATACTGCGGTGATGCGCCCTCGCGGCCATGTGTTGCGAGGCAGGTTGCCGTCGGCGATGAGCACGAGGTCTCCGACCTCGAACTTCTGCGCGGTACCATGAGGCTCCCGCCGGTATTGCAGCTCGGGAAGGTATTCTCTGACCCAGCGACGCCAGAAGAGGTCAGCCAGGATCTGCGTGCGCCGCTTTTTTTTTTTTTTTTTTTTTTTTTTTTTTTTTTTTTTTTTTTGTGTGTGTACAGCTGTTGGCCGCAGATGGCCTTGACAGCTTGACGCGGACTATGGGTGAGCGCTGAGGGCTCTCAACCCGGAGAAAAGTATGCTAAGCGACATCGCCCAAGGGCTCCCCCTGTGGGGAACGGACCTCGGCTTGGGGCGTCGCTGGAGGCAAAGTGGGCGTGCCCACGTTTTTAATAGTGACTTTTGCGCGGCGCGGTTTCGCACCTCGACGGCGAGGGCGGAACCGCGGATATTTATTTGTTAAGGCCTCGCGGGCCGTGTAGGCTCTTTGTTGAGCGAGTGTGATAATGTCGTCCTCTTCGTCGAGGACGTGACGAGGACGTCGGATAGAGGAGATTTTGGAGGGTCTATAGGAAGCCGCCCCAACCACTAGTTGGTTGGGGTGTGTCATGGCAGAGTCAAAGTAGCTCTGAGAGCACCGTTTCATAAACTGCTTGATGGTCGGCAGTTCGAGGTCGATGTGGAGATCGACGTTTCGTATGAACCACGGTGCTCCCGTAGCTCGGCGCATGAAACGATTTTGTAGTGTCTGTAGCCTGTGGATCCTGTGTGGCTTAACATGCGCGAACACCACGCTGGCATAGGTCATGATAGGCCGTATGCAGGTGGTGTAGAGTCGGACTTTGCTACTCAAGGGCATACGCGACCTAGAGTTGAGTAGACAGTGGAGACGGCCCATCACAAAAGCTGCCCGTGCGCGGACTTTCTTTATGTGAGGGGCGAAGCTGAGTCGATCGTCAAGGGTCACACCCAAGTATTTGGCCTGCCTGGTCCAAGTGACCGGCTTGTTGAAAATTTTAAGGGGGGGAATGCTATCGATAGAGTAGGAACGGGCAGTTCGTCTAGTGAACATGACCGCCTGACTCTTCTCGGGGTTGATTTCTAATCTCCATTTCCTAAACCAATTGGCTAGGGCGGTAACCGCTGTTTGGAGAGTCTTGGCTACTGTTGTCGGGGATCTACCAGCACAAAAGAGTGCGGTGTCATCAGCGTAAAGCGCTTTATGTACCCGGTTGAATTTGGGCATATCGCTAGTGTATAGCGTGAAGAGAAATGGGGAGAGGACCGACCCCTGAGGGACGCCGGCCTTGATAGGGTGGGAGGTCGACAACGTCCCTTCCACCCTGTAGCGAAAGCTGCGATGACTTAAGTAGTCATGTATAATGTGAATTAAGTAGTGAGGGATCTTGAGGAGATAGAGTTTGTAGATTAGGCCTTCATGCCAAACCTTGTCGAATGCTTTCGCTACGTCTAGGAATAATACACCCGTATATCTGTTCATGATGAACTGACTACTTGTGTATTCTACCAAACGGTGAACTTGTTGTACGCAGCTGTGTTTAGCTCGGAAGCCAAACTGTGCGTCGGGAACGAGGTTGTTAGCCTCGGCGAATGTACGTAGTCTACTGAGAACTATTCGTTCGTAGATCTTACCTAGACCTCTTAGTAGACTAATCGGGCGGTAACTACTAGGTTCGGTACGGCGCTTGCCGGGTTTGTGGATTCCTATTACCACGGCCTCTTTCCATTGCGCGGGAAAGATGTTATTATTTAGTGCTGCATTGAAGATGCAGCACAACAGAATTATCAAGTGGGCGGGGAATAATTTAATGACTTTATTTGAGATTCCGTCCGAACCTGGGGCTTTCCTGGTTTTGAGACCCCTGACTAACGATTCGACCTCATCGGTGGTCACTGCTGGGATTGGCTGATCGGGGCTGTCGTTTCCTAACGAGCGCGAGAGAGTGTTACGACGTTCCACTTCGTCGGCGATGAAGCGGTGATTCGCGGCGTCGGGGTGTAGCGTACTCGGCGTACACTGAAGCTCCAAGCAGTCGGCCAGGCATTCTGACTTTTCATCGTCCATGAATGCCGGAGGCTGGTTGGGTCTGGTGAGAGGAGGGAGGGTGGACACGATGTCTTTTTTGAGTGAGCGGGAAAGCTGCCAAAAGGCTGTGTGAGAGGGTTCTAGCTCCTCGATCATGGCGTCCCATTTGCTCTGTCTCAATTTTTTAATTGCTTGTTTAACCTCCCTCTGGAGTGACCGTAGGCGGGTACGGTTGTCCTCCGTAGGGTAGCGGTCATAAGCGCGTGTCGCGGCGTTTTTCCGTCTCAACAAGTCACGGACGTCGTCTGGCAGGCGCCATTTACGATCGCTCGTATCTGGTACCGGCCGCGAGCAGTCGTCCATTATCGACTGCACGTGACTTGTGAGCGAGTCGATCGCCTGAGAGGTATCTTCCTTAGACGTAATGTCTTTGGGAATTTGATCAAGGTGGACCGACGAGGTTGACTTGAGATTTTTCTCTAGCCGTGCCCAGTCAGTCGCTATCTTGGTCCTTTCGTTGTTGTGGCCTGAGGGGCCGGGGGTGCGGGAGGCTAATTCCAGAGTCACCGGGCGGTGATCTGAGTCTAACTCGTGTTGAACTTCTATTGAACATAAACGAAGGTTTATGTTTTTGAGAAGAAAGATATCGAGTATGTCCGGCCTGTGCGAAACGTTAAAGGGGAAGTGTGTCGGCTCTATGGGCGCTATGACATCAAATCCCAGTCTGTCAGCGAATAGCTCTAAAGTCTTGCCCCTCTTATTGGAACTTTGACAGCTCCAAGAGGTGTTCTTGGCGTTAAGGTCACCGCCAATGATGACGGCGCCTCCCAATTCTAGCAAGGCTTTTAGATCTTTTTCAACCAACTGTTTCGAATGCTCTCTATTGGGAGAGAGATATGCGGATACAAGGGTGATAGGCTGATGGCCTGAGAGGGCTAGCCTGCAAATTGAAGCTTCAATGTACATCAGAGGGGGCGGATCCACAGGTGTGCAATGCAGCGACCTTTTGTAGTAGATAAGCGTTCCGCCCATTGGTGAGGTTGTCCTATCATTGCGAACTATATTATAGTTCGCGATTCTAGGGTCCCTGTTGAATGGTTTTAAGAACGTTTCTTGTACTAACAAGATGTCGAGCTGGTGTTCCCGAAGGAATGTGCCTACTTCATCCCTCTGTTGGGTAAGGCTATTAGCGTTGAATGTCCCTATTTTGAGGTGTCTGGGTTTAACTCTGCCGGGAGTGTACCTATCCATTTTAGTTGAATTTTAGTGAGCCTAGACGCTCTAACGTGGGGGCGAATTTGATCGCTATATTAAGGAGGGCGAGGTTGTTTCCCTCGTTCCTTCTAAGATCGGCTGCAATTTCGCGGATTTCCGCGAAATTGATTTGAGCCGCGAAGTTGGCCACCAGGGCTAGATCTGGATCTAGTCCTTGGGGGGCTTTTGGGGGCGCGCTTTTAGCGACGACGATGGGAAGGGGGGCGCCCTGAGGGGGCTTGGGATTACCACCGGTGGGCTGGTTTGCCCCTATCATTGGTGGTTTGGGCTGAGATGGTGCGGGTGGGGCAGCGGGCTGCCTGTTGGGCAAGGTTGGGAAAGCCTCCTTGCTGGTTAGCAGGGGGCGAGCCCACGCATTGTGGGTTGGTAGGGGGGCTGGGACGAAGGTCTTGTTATAGTACAAGGCCTTACCGTTTGTGTTGGGTTGGCGGACTAGCCTCCTCGGCGCTCTTGGGCAGCCGCGGTAGTTGGCCGGGTGTCCGTATTCTCCACAGAGAACACACGCAGGTGGCTCTTTGCAGAGGGAGATGTCCTTTGGCCTTTCACACTGGGCGGTGTGATGGTCACCTAGGCACTTGACGCACCTAGGACGGGCGAAACAGTTCTTGGACGAGTGTCCATACATTTGGCACTTGTGACATTGTGCCAGATTACCATTTTTGTGTGGGGGCTCTACCGAGACCCCAGAGAGGCCACAGATGGTCTTAATTTTGTATATTTCTTTACCCTCTGCGTTATTCGTAAGGCAGACGAGTATCATGTTAAGAGGGTAACGACCCTTTCCCCGGATCATCCGGTGTACTTCTACAACCGGCAGATCCTGGGTTTTGAGAGAATCTAAGATCTCTTTAGTGTCGATTTCTCTCGGGACATTGCGTATAACTGCACGCAGAAGTTTGGCTTCGGGGAGGGTGTATGTATGGTAGGGAATCTGTTGATTCCCTAGCATGCTTGACACGGTGCGGTGGTCGGCTGATGAGTGAAGGTCCACTCGTATGCCTTGGGGGGTGGATTTCGCAGATTTGTACGAAATCCTGTTGGTGTTTAGCCACGCGGAGATGGCTAGCCACTTCTCTTTATCCCTAATGTATAGGGGTGGCGGAGCCAGTGGTTTTTTGACCGTCTGTGGAGCGACGGTGTTGCTGTCCGTGGAAGATGGGACAGAGGTAGGGGTGGCCTGCGAGACGACTGGGGGGACCGAGGCGGCCGTGGCAGTCGTTGCAGACGGGGCTGCAGCGGGTGTTTTTGCCGAGTCAGTCGGCTTAATTTTTGGGGCCTTAGAGGGAGCCTCTTTGTTGACCTTTACCTTTTTGCTCCGCTTGCGGGAGCGAACTACTGTAAATGAGCCCTCATTGGGCGAATCTTCCGACTCGGAGGAGGAGGACGATGAGGCTGAGGAGGACGGAGGTGATTCCGTTTCCATCGCCGTGCTGATGGTCGGTAGTTCCGGCTCAAGCGGCAGGGCGGTAGTAGGAGCGCGTTGAGGCTGGGGTGGTAAGATTGTTATTGCTCCAAAATGTTGGGCAATATAGGCTTGAATCTCTGGGATTGCCAGAAGGGCGTCAATTGTAATAGTTTTTTCCGCCATCGTGGGCTGGTGGAAAAAACGTTCGCGGGAAAAGTGTTAGACCTAGCGCCCTGGGTGAGGTGAACCCTGGGTTGTGTGTGGTGCGTGTCCCTCCCAACCGGGTGCAGGTCGGGAGGATGTGTGCTTAACTAGTGTGCCCTAAGCTTGTAATCCTTCGCCAATCTTAATGTGCGATAGGTTCCTAGCTGCTCGGGCCGTTAGGCCTTCGCAGAAAAATGATGAAAAGCCGTAGATTAGGTCCGACTAGGAGATCCCCCAAGGCCGGATGCTCTAACCCCTTCCGATTGTTAGCTCTGCCCTGAAGGGGCTCGGCAGGCAAATCGGGGCCTTGCCTCACCCGGCTTCGTTAACACCGTGAGGTTTCCGCCGGGGACCAAACAATATGGTTTTCTGCCCTGAGGGGGCCAAAATGGGTTGACTTTTTATCTACCAACGGTAGAAATCTGCACTCGACGTCTTGAAAAAATCGACTCGTGCAGTTGGGATCCGGCAACACCTGCGTCCAAACAGCGAAACTGCCACAGACAACCGTATACACGGCCACCCGGAGCGGGCCACTGAACGGCCACAGACGTTGAACAAGATGGCGGCTTGACGCGACGCGTGGTTCGCTGCGAGAGCGAGCGAGACGAAGCGAGAACGCACGACCGCAAGGGGCGGGTGCGGGGTGAGCGCGGCGAAATGGAGAGCAGCGAGGCGCACGTCCGTGCGCTACGGGTCTCCGACGCGGAATGCTGCGTGCGCCGCCAGTGCTTCTTACTATTTATATCGCCTTCGCTGAAACTGCCGAGCTCTGGGAGTCTCGCTGAGCCACCGAAAATTATGTGATTCGGTGTGATGGCTTCTTCGTCCTCGATGTCCACGGAGACGTGTGTGAGGGGCCTCACACAGTAGCGTTGCTAATACTTCTTCTTGCGGGTGGCGTTCGTGCAGGACCGTATTGAGTGTGGTCTTTACACACCTGACCAGACGTTCCCACGCGCCCCCCATGAAGGGTGCCGCGGGGGTGATGAAACGCCATACGATGCTACGTCGACTTGCTTCTTCTCTGACGGCCTCTCTCATTTCTCTGTCGGCGCCATGCATGTTGGTACCGTTATCGGAGTAAATCTCAGCTGGGCAGCCACGTCGTGCCGCGAACCGTCGTAACGCCATAATCGCCGAGTCGGCGCTGAGGTTGGCTGCTATCTCGAGATGTATTGCTAGTGACGTCAGACACGTGAATAGCGCCACGTATCTCTTCTGATGCTGTCTTCCCACGGTGACGGACATGGGGCCGAAGTAATCAAGGCCGGTGTAGGTGAAGGCCCTTTGGTGATGTGCTAGACGTGCTTTCAGGAGGTCACCTGTCGCCGGCTCTGGAGGTCGCGTCTTTTTGATGCGGCATTGTACGCATTGACGTATTATTTTCTTAGCGCTCGGTCGTAGACGAAGAATCCAATATCGTTGGCATACTTCATTTATCACTGTTTCTGTTCCGCTGTGGTGTAGTTTTCTATGTGTCCAATCTATGTATAGCTGTGTTATTCTGTCACCATCTAGTATTGGCGGCCTCTTTGTTTTCATTATTTCCGCATCTATGACTGTTGTACGGCTGCGCAGAGTGATAATTCCTTCTGTATACTCTGTGGATAGCGGATGTAGGCGGCTGTTTCTGGCGACCCCTCGCCCGCACCGGAGCTCCCTTAGTTCGGCGCCGAAAGAGTCTTCTTGTACCGCCTTCACAAGGAGGTCTTCGGCGTCGCGGGTGTGCTCTGCAGGCAGAAACACGAAGTGTCGGGAGTTCGATGCGGGGCGAGGTCCCGCGCTTCCCGACGTGTTCTTCTTTTTTGTCTTCGTACTACGCCAATCTGGGTCCACCAGTGGTTTCTTTTCTGTTCTTTTGTGTAAAACTTGTTCCTTCGGTTTTCTACACAAAGCTATAAACTGTAATACTCTTGCTGTAGCGCGCAGAAGTCGTTCCCATTTTGAAAATCTATTGGGGTCTGGGATCGATTCTACTGTTCTCTGTTTTCTGTGCGCTTCTTCTATAGTATGTGTCCTCTCTTCCCCTGTAGTCTCTGTCAGCATGGGTCTTTCGTCGGGCCATTGTGACGGGTCTTGATATAAGAATGATGGGCCAGTGAACCACTCGTGATGCGAATTGAAGTTCACGGGTACATCCCGGGTGGCTGCGTCTGCGATATTCAGCTTCGTCGGCACCCAGCGCCAGTCTTCTACTTTACTGTTTTCTTCTATGTCCGCCAGTCGGTGTGCGACGAACGGTTTGTATTGTCGAGGGCCTCTTCTAATCCATGTCAGTACGGTTTTACTGTCTGTCCAGTAGACTGTGGCGTCCGGCGTCACTCGGTGTATATCTATCAGCGTCGTGGCGACTCGGGTTCCCATCACGGCGGCTTGCAGTTCGAGGCGTGGTATTGATGTAAGTTTTAACGGCGCCACCCTCGCCTTGGCCATAATAAGCGTGACGTGAACTTGATTGTCCGGCGTTACGACTCGCCAGTAGGCTGCTGTTGCGTATGCCATCTCGCTGGCGTCCACGAAGATATGTATCTGAAGTGATGCGGCGTTGCTGAAGCCAGGATAACATCGGGGGACTCTGACGGTCTTAAGGTTGTCTAGGTGCTGTAGCCACGATGTCCATCCCTTTGCTAAGTCTTCATCGAACTCTTTGTCCCAGTCGTTACCAAGTCTCCACGCGTCTTGTAGTATCTGTTTGGCTCTCACTGTGACCGGTGACGCGAGGCCGAGAGGGTCGTATAATGACATGACGATCTGTAAGGCTTCTCTTCTTGTCGGCGTTCTTTTGCTGACGAGATCGTTGGGAAGGCGGGCGAGCTCGAGGTTGAAGCTCAGCTCGTCTGTGTTTGGCTGCCATATTAAGCCGAGGATTTTCTCTTTCTGTTCTCTATTCATCAGGTTAACTGTTTCTATATTTTCTTGACTCGGTTCTATTTCTTGAACGACCTTCGACGAATTAGATACCCATTTTCTTAGCTCGAAACATGCTTCCTTGTGTATGTTTCGTATTAATCGAGCCGTGCGTGATGCTGTGACTTCATCGCGAAAACTGTCAAGGTAATCATCCATGTAGTGGTTGTCTACGATGGCTTCTACGGCTTCCGGGTATTCAGCAATGTGTCTTTTGGCGTTCCAGTTCTTCGCGAAGATGGCTGTACACGGTGAGCTCGCTGCGCCGAAGATTAAGGACTTCATTCGGTATTCTTTTGGGGCGCCTTCTCTGCGATCTCCTCTCCATAAATAGCGCAGCGCGTCTCTGTCTTCTTTTCTAATTCTCACTTGCATGAACATCTCTGCTATATCCGCTGAAACGGCGACTAGATAGCGACGGAATCTCATCATTACCCCTGGTAGTGATTGTAGCAGGTCTGGCCCGGTGAGGAGGTGATTGTTGAGAGACACTCCTCTGCTCTTCGCGGCGGCGTTGTGTACTATTCGGATCTTCTCGGGCTTCATGGGGTTGTGTACGTCGAAGTGTGGCAGGTACCAGGTTCTGCCCGGGGTACTGCCCTGCGGGGCTTCTTCTGCGTAGCCCTTTTCTATCAGCGAGTTCATCTGTTCTGTATACTTTAGTTTGAGCGTGGGGTTGCGATCAAGCTTCTTTTCTATCGACGTAAGTCTCTTGATTGCGTTTTCATAACTGTCTGGCATTTCTATTTTTTCTGTTTTCCAGAGAAGCGCGGTTTCTATATGGTTGTCTTCTAACTGACGGGTACTCTTCTCGAGTATATCTTCAGCTATCTTCTCTGGATCTGTCTTCGGACGACGTGGGTTGACGATGAGCGACTCTAATGCAAAGTATTGTTTCAGCTGTCTATCTATGGTATCTTCCGCCGATATCTGACCAACGAAATGTATCCTGTGACCGGTTGTTCTTGTGTGCGCGCCGTGTAATACCCATCCCAATTGTGTAAGGGACGCCACCGGCTGATGTTGCGGTCCTCTTCTCACGGCGCTTGCGACGAGAAGGTGCCAATTATCTTGACCTATGAGTACCTTCGGTAGACCAGTGTGGTACACAAGTTGATTTTTGATGTCTTTGAGATGTCTGCAATTGGCGATGTCTTCTTCAGTGACTCGTTGCGGTGTCAGACGGAGGTGTGATACTGTGCGCGCGCGTAGTGGTGTCTCCTTTCCCGTCGTAGTCTTGAGAGTAACTTCGATACGTCTTGAGGAGGCCATCTCTATTGCTTTGTCTCCGATGGTGCGAATGGTGAAGGGGTCCACCTTTCCCTCTGCGCCCACAGCCTGGGCGATTTCTTCATCTATGAGGGAAACTGTTGAGCCATCGTCGAGTAGTGCGAATGCGGCTATCTCTCCCGCCGGTCTGACGAGTTGCACGGGAATTATTTTCAGGAAGGCTTGACAGACTCGAGTTCGTGACTGTTTCTTGTTTCTCCATCTTCGAGTCATCGGTCTTCGGTCGTTGGTAGTGAAGAAGTTGATTGTGGTAAGCGGTACAGCCCTCTATTTCGCACCTCTTTGGTTTGCATTTGTGTTGCTGGTGGCGTGCGCGGAGGCAGCGAAAGCACAACCCATGTTTCTTAGCTATCTCCCATCTTCTGTCTGAATCACCCCGACGAAAGGTGTCGCAGTCTGCTGGGTAGTGTCCATCTTGTCCGCAGATCTTGCACTTCGAATGTGAGATAGGGTTCGAGTTCCATGTTCGCTTTTCTATGATGTTGTGTGTTCGCTGAACCACGCGACGGTTGTATGACGGTTCTCTTGTGCCTTCAGCGGGTGCGAACGCGCTGCAGAAATGTGCGTGTTCCGTAACAAAGTCGCTGAAGCGTCTGAGGTCCGGCACCGATGCGTACTTCTCCGTATATGTTCTGTACCACTGTACACGTAGTGAGTTCGGCAGCTTTTCTGTTAGGATGCGAAGTAACTCGGCGTTAACTAAGTAGTGCTCCTTTTTGATGGCTTCGAGTGTTACTGTGCCGCTTCTTATCCTGCCGGCGAACGCGCAGATATCCCGAGGGGCTTCTCCACAACGCGGCAGGTTCTTTAACTTTTCCATTTCCGCCTGTGCTATAGCGTCCGGTCTTCCAAATTGAAGTTCCAATTCTTGCATGATATCATTCGGTCTTGCATTTCCTATAAGTTTTGAATTTACTGTTTCTAGTGCTCTTCCTCTGAGACTTTTTCTAAGTCTAGCTGTGTTTTCAACGTCGTTGAAGTAATTCTTCGTGGTGTCATATATGGCACGAAACGACAACCACTCTGTATGCACTCCGTCGAACGGCGGTAATGTCATGATGACCTTGGAAACTGCTGGGTGAGGTGACGTATGTGACGTCTCCAGGGGTTTCCCGGCGAGCGCGGCGATTGTGGAAGTGAGTCCAGTGATTAACTGCGTCATTGGGTCACTTCCCTGTGGTGAAGTCTCCTTCTTCTTAGAGGTTTCTTCCATGTTTTCCTTCACGGAAACTGTCTTCTGTTCCCTGGTGGTTCCCTCCATGTGGGCTTCGGCGGCCACGTTTGTAGTGGCTTCTGTCGTAACCAGGGCTGGATTCGGCTGCGGGTCCTGGGCTTCTGCTAACCATGAGCGGACGTACTCCGCCTTCGATTGTTCGTCGATTTCATAGCCGTCGGATTCTGCTTCTTCTTCAGCCTTTTCTAGTGCTAACTGCGCTAACTGTAATTTTATTTTCAATAATTCTTCTCGAGCCTTCTGTACTTTTATATTGGGGCGTACCGATGTAACTGACTGTACGGCACGTTGTTTGAGCGGCTCCTGTATTTCTTCTGTAGTACGGGGTGGCACCAGGCGCGTCGCAGCGGCGGTGCGTCTGGGTTGCGTTACTGTTGTCCCGGCGGTGTCCTGTTCTGTCCTGTTCCTGTTCTGTTAAGGGCGACGCCAGTGGTGCGGGCGGCTCGGCGATTTGTTCGGCGAGCTCGGTGACTGGTGACTGCGGGCGCGGCGGTTCTTCTTCATGGAGTTCCACCATCCATGCCTTCGGGGCTCGTCCCATGGAGCGAGTGATCGGCATCTTGATAAGTTTTCTACTTGAATTTATCTTCAAGCTTCTGTAAAACACGTCAGGGGTATTCTTCTGTTACTGGCTGGCTGGCAACGATATCTTCAATGAGTTCTTCTCAAATTCTTCTGTAATGATCCTTCTGTAATTTTCTATAAATCTTCTATAGGGATTCTTCTGTAAGGATTTTTCTATAAATCTTCTATAGGGATTCTTCTATAATTTTCTATAATCTTCTATAAGGATTCTTCTATAATTTTCTATAATCTTCTATAAGGATTCTTCTATAATTTTTCTTCAGTTGAAGTTGGTAAGCCTTCTATCTTCAAAGTTGCGTTTCTTCACTCGTATCGCCAGGTCCAGGAACTTGTGTCTTCATCCGGATCGCAAGGACCAGAAAATTGTGCGGGACGGGCCTCCAGACAAATGTGTTGTAGTCGGCTGACGTCCCGGTTGGTCGCTGGTTTATGTGGACTGTATGTGTGGACTGTATCTTCGGGTTCGGTTCCCTACTGGCGGGTTTCAGTGAAGAAATAAAACGATCGATTTTGAAGTAACTTACACATCGGACGAATATTACACCGTTGCTGCCTAGCCCCTGAATGTTAATGCTTGAAGTTCGCTATTTCTTCATACTATTTCTTCGTACTGTGGTTTCAAGCTTCTATCTCGCGCCGCTAGGTGTCTTCGGTAGTCTATGCTACGACGTTCATTAAAACGAGGGGCTTAGGCACCTCGAGGTGTTACCGTAACGACAGCCGCGAGGCGATTATTGTAAACGGTTGTCGCATTCGTCCGATTTGTGCTATGATTTTATTGAATAATTAACTATAACGCTAAGACTATTACAGATATGCTTACATTCTATATACTATTCTATTTATCTAAGACACATCTATCTGTTTCAGTAGTGGCCGCGACCCTAGGTAGTAAAATAGGCTTTATACAAGCACTAAAAACTATTATTTTATACTATCAGCATTGTTTTTCTATCTTTATTACGCTATATCTCGCAAGTTATAATACCTAGGGTGTTGGTTCTTACTGCATTCGATAGGCCCTAGCGTATATTTCAATAAAACACCAAGAATATTTATGTTTATTGCAAATTTGACACTATAAACAACAAAAATTACAACGTAACTAAGTACAATTACGCTTTTACATAAATTAAGAAAAACAAACAGTTATAGGCTATTTTAATACAATTTTTACTACAATATAACGTATAATTAATCTACTTTAATGTTCATTACTCACATTGTTTATTTAGCACTGTACACATTAATTCGTAATGTTTACATCTTACGAATTTCGCTATGTATTTGGAGCGCCCTGATTGGTCGATATTCGTTACGCACTCCTATCGGGCGATACACTTTGAGTTAGTTAATTTTCACGGTATTCTTATCACTATACTTTTTCTCAAAGATTCACTATTATGTTACACTTCGTTTTTTAAGCACTATCACGGTATTTTACACTTGTCGCGAACATAAATTAATATCTTAAGTGACTTGAAATATACAATAATGGACATAAATTCCAACTAGGTACAAGACCATAATTTGTAGATCTTATAAAGAATTAAGACTGAAGAAGAAGAAAGAATTATCCTAAGTGGATATCACCCATGATATTCAGCATAAAAGATGCTTATATTACTTCATAATCTGTTTTCAAATAATCATCATCATCATCATTACCCAGATCTTATCACGCGTTAAATGAAGACGGAACATGTCCTTACCTTTTATAGCTTCCTATCAACCATCATAACTGAACTCAGTCTTTTTACACCCATATCCTCACACATGCTTTTATTGCTACAGAATCTGTTACCAAACAATCATCACTATCATTAACCTTTTTTTTTTTCACGCTGTGAAAATGCATTTACGCACCGTCCCCCGCCGGTGGCCGACGGAGGAGTGTGTGGGGCTCGCCGGCCACCGTGTGACTGGAATACCCACTAAAACCACAGCGGCCCCTACCGCGCTTTTACGGGACGCCGGCGAGATCGTCTGATGACATTCAATCCCCGAACTATCATTAACCTACCCTTAGTCCCCGTTACGAATAATAAACGTTTGTCGACTAAAAGAAAAAATGCTGAACAGTTAATCATAACAGTCAAGCTTAGTTAATAGTATAACAGTTTAGAGAATAATAATTAATTATGTTATAGGATTAAGTTTTAAGGTTAAATTGTTTTTAAGATTTAGTTTTAGGCGCATACTAACACATTTTTCTAAGTTTGTAAACTATTATCAACAATAAAGGCTTTTTATTTTTATTTTATAACTAGCAACCCGCCCTCGCTTCGCTTTCGTTTTAGTCGTTTTACCCGCGTAGATCCCATTCCCGTGGGAATACCGGGATAAAATATAGTCTAGATTACTCCCTGATATTCTTTCAGCTTTTCAGCTTTCCATTGGTGACAGATTTTTTGAAATCGGTCCAGCCGTTTTGAAGATTACCCGGAACAAACAGACAGATAGTCAAAAAAATATAAAGTGATTTTAAGCATATGTATAGTGCAAATAACCGTGTGGGCATGAAAAAAGCCTATTATTTTGACATTACAAACAGACACTCCAATTTTATTTATTGGTATAGATTTATTAGTTCACGTTAAATGAAGTAGGAACATGACTTTACTTTTTTATAAACTCCTATCAACTGTTATATCTGAATTCAGTATTTTTACACCTATATCCTCTCGCACACATTTCATATATCGTTTTCAGTTCTCCAATAATTATTACATTCGTCCACAATCATACCGATAACCTTCACATATGCCTTATATCCCTCCTCATCCTATGTCAATACTAAGATAATCTTTTTCCAAACAATCGATTATTTTTATTGATTTGCATCTTAAATCGATTTATTCTTGGTCTTGTATTACATTAGACCATTCTATCTTAAAGGACCGGTTTGTGGCTATAAAAAGAGATAGCACCAGGTCGTCAGCCCGCAGGTGCAACGCCGGACAGATGTGATGTGAATGTTGCAGTTAGAATTAATATTTCGACATCTTGCAAAACAAGGAAAGTTTGGATGGGAGTAAATTCATGTAAGTCGTCTTTGAGATGGTCATGTGACGTGTTAACGTTAACACTATAAGTAGCTATAGATGTCAAAATCAGATAAATATAAAAAGTTTTAATTTTATCGTGATCAAACATTTAATTTGAATATCCAAAAATAACAACGTTTTAAGTTTTCACCTTTGTCGGCAGTCGTCATAATTGCTTTGTGTTAATGTTGTTTTCATCGTCTTCTATCATCAGTATTTTTTTAATAATAATATTTTATTTTTGACTCCCTATAACTTCGTTGTGAATGAAACTAGAAGCCTGAATTTTAGAATTCTGAATTTTTACAAGTTATGTTTTGATGGCATTTCCTTTTCTTGAACAGATATGCAAATGATCTTTTAATTCAGTATAAGACAAAGGAATTTTTTTAACCTGTCATATTTAGTTCGAATTCAATTATTTTTTTAATAGTCTAATAGTCTGCCAGGCTGGGTTGTTGTAACTAATTTCAAGTGTTCATTTTCTTGCACCTTTTACAATACCCACGGATAATATAGGGTATCCTAAATTGTATTCTTAATCTGCCAAGTGTAAATACTTACGCTAGATAACTATAATTTAAATGGAATTTGTGATCTAAATTTCCGTGCGGTGACGGAGTAAGAATACTATTTACTAGCCTTAGTTGTCGTAAAAAAGAAAGGGATATAATATATCCAAATTATCCAAAAGAAGAAGAACTCGAGATAAAACTCTTTACTGACCCGTTTGACCAGTGTGGTAGAAGCAAATATTTTTTTCCTCCTATTGTTGAAAAGGCTCAACTACCGCAGTGGGAAGTATGAGTTAAAAAGAAGTAAAATTTGTAAGAAACTCAAATTTTTGGAAATATTGTCATTAAAAAAGATTACTGATTTTGGATGTTTACGCGAGTATTACACATCTACACTAATATTAAAAAGGGGATAAATTGTATTTTGTGTGTGTATGTTTGTAAAGAATAAACTCAAAAACTACTGGACGGATTTCGATAATTTTTATCACAGTATTCCTACGGGAACAGGCACTACGTGAGTAAGGTGACTGAAACCGAACCGAAGCGAGGTCGAGTTGCTAGTTGTAAATAAACCTACGGCTTTCATCGCGTTTTCATTTGATTTTTAATTGCCCGACATTTCGAACACTTTATAGCGTTCATGGTCACCATAAATGTCCAATCAGAAATCTAGATACAAACGCGATAAAATCCGTAAAGTACTATGATTTTAAGTACTAGGAAATTTTACAAAAAGTCTGAAATGTCGACTCAATAGCGACAAAAATACATGTTCATGTGTCGTTTCGGGACCGGAAGTGATGATCGATATAAATGTAATATATTCTTGGGCCCTAATCAACGTACAGGAAAGACCTCTTTGATACAGACTTTAAAGATTTATCTCTTTAAATACACTACTTATTGATTATACTTGTTATGAATGTGGTTTTAAAATTTGCCTTTTTTAACCGACTTCAAAAAGGAGGAGGTTCTCCATTCGTCTGTATTTTTTTATTTTTTATGTTTGTTACCTCAGAACTTTCGACTGTTAAACCGATTTTTTATTATCATTGTTGTGGCGTAGTGGATTATAAGAAAGTTTATGCCAGCAACATATCGACGTGGGTGTTTTCGAAGGACCAGTGGGAGGCCAATCCCACAAGTGGGACCGATTCCCTCTATCCATTTGAATCTATTATCGACCCACTGCTGGGCTCGACCCTTCTCTATCATCATCATCGCAGCCCACATATGTCCCACTGTTGAATTCGAGCCTCCTCCAGAGTGGGAAGGAATTAGACCTACTATACCATGCTGGTCAGACATGTTCGTATAGGGTTTAATTTTGAGTTTTCCTCCTCTTGCAAAGATGCTATGTGCGTATTATATCCCTTAGTGGTATTTTACGACGTCCACTGGCAAGATAGGGAGTGATGAATTGTATTCTTACTCCGTCACCACACGGAAAACCAGCCTTCTCTCTAATAGGAAGGAAATTGTCCTTACTATACCATGCTGGTCAGACAGGTTGATATAGGGTTTTGCTTCAACTTTGCCTTCTCTTGCGTCAATGTTATCTGAGTATCCCTTAGTCTCTTTTCCCTTTTAAAATAAGTTATTCATACATCGTTATTTGTGTATTTATAAAAGCCTTAGCAATACAAGAATTAGTTATTTAGTGTGTGATTTAAAAAAACCCTAAGCATGAGCACCGCCTATAGAAGTGAAAAATAAAATCTATTTTTTTTTTTGTGGGTGGGCTGCGGTCGGCGCGCCTCCGCACCACTCCGTCCGGGGCGACAGAGGGCCTTAAGCACGCAACTCCCGCAACCCACTTCGCCTTCGTCGTTGGGCCGACCACCGGAGTTACTTGACATCAGTGGTCAGAATAAAATCTATGAACAGTTGATTCATTTTGAATTACACATATCTGTGTGCCTACTCTTGAATATCGATACCAATCCTAAATCCAATTGCAGCTCGAATTTGAGCAAATTGGTACACTTCAAAGCGACACTAGCGCACGATTAGAATCAAATTCGGTGAAATATTTTTGAACTAAATGAATTCTACTGTCGTCGATTAATCAAATGTTTGCTACTCCCGACGTGATTTTGACGTAGTTTAAAATCGTTAATGTTGCACAATTTCAAGAAAGCGTCTTTGTTGTGATCGAGTTCGATAACGTTATTAATTTAAAGTTAAACGCGAAGAATTCATTCTCGATTTTGTTTCAGAGTACCAAATATAAGTTTGGTGAGATTGGAACGTGAATTTCATCTCATCATTACCTATACGTCCCACTGTTGGGCTCGAGCGTCCTCCACAGTAGGAGAAGAATTGACCTACTATACCGTGCTGGTCAGTCAGGTTGACTTTGCTTTGAGTTTGCCTTCTTATGCATAGACGTTATGTGCGTATTGTATCCCTTTTTAGACATCCACGGGAAATAGAAGGAGTGGTGAATTGTATTCTTACTCCGTCACCTCCGTCCGGTACATGAATTTACTCCCCATCGAAACCTGCCTATAAAAGTTTCTACTTCGAAAATTATATCAATCCTATACCAATAAATAAAATTGGAGTGTCTGTTTGTAATGTCAAAATAATAGGCTTTTTTCATGCTCACACGGTTATTTGCACGACACCTATGCCTAAAATAGCAATTAAAAAGTTTTTGTCTGTCTGTCTGTCTGTCTGTTTGTTCCGGGTAATCTTCAAAATGGCTGGACCGATTTCAAAAATTCTTTCACCAATGGAAAGCTATAATATCAGGGCGTAAACTAGGCTATATTTTATCCCGGTATTCCCACGGGAACGGGAACTACGCGGGTAAAACGACTATAACCTATAACCGAAGCGAAGCGAGGGCGGATTGCTAGTTAGAAATAAAAATACTATAAAGAAACAAGTTCTTTTTTCGTGTGTAAGGTTAAAAAGTTTTAAATAATAATATAAATACTTCAACAGTTAATTACACGACTTATCGTATGACAAGCTCGAGCGGTTTATTACTGTTTATTGGACACTTCGATCAATAAAAAATGTTCAAACTATAAATGTTTTTTATCTGTACATTTGATTAAATTAATGAGAATGCTACTTTTAATTCTCACATGAAATTTGGTTACAGCATTTAAGCGCTTTTGTCATTTAATCTGGATATATCAAAACGGGCTGATAACTTTTTTTATGTGAAACATCTATAGATGAGGGTAAACCTGATCGTTGGCGTGGCGTAAACAGAACGTGACGATGTAACGCCACGCGTGGCATATATGTATGTAATAGTGTATGAGTGAGACGGAGCGACGCGATGTTGTGCGTAAGCGACTGTGCGGTGAATTAATTATGATTGTTGTGTAATATTTTAAATAATAATATAAATCGTAATCATCATCATCTTGCTCTTATCCCAATTACTTGGGGTCGACGCAATATGTCATCTGTTTTGACATATTGCAAAAAGTTTCGGCAATGACTTTTATGACCGGCCGCCTGCCTGACGTCAACCCTCCTTGGGAATGTAATCGTTGACCCAAATGGTACCAGATGGAGTTGGTCCGGGTCAATCTAGGGCTCTTAGTCTATAGTTATAATATACTAGCAACCCGCCCTCGCTTCGCTTCGGTTATAGGTTATAGTCGTTTTACCCGCGTAGTTCCCGTTCCCGTGGGAATACCGGGATAAAATATAGCCTAGTTTACGCCCTGATATTATAGCTTTCCATTGGTGAAAGAATTTTTGAAATCGGTCCAGCCGTTTTGAAGATTACCCGGAACAAACAGACAGACAGACAGACAAAAATTTTTTAATTGCTATTTTAGGCATAGGTGTCGTACAAATAACCGTATGAACATGAAAAAAGCCTATTATTTTGACATTACAAACAGACACTCCAATTTTATAAGATATAAAATTGGTTGCTAGTTATAATATAAATCGTAATATTTTATTTATACATTATGCCATATTAATTCCTGTCGTAGTCTGTTATTTTATGCATATATACAAAATAATTTCGATATTTCACATCTGACCGGCAGGCGTCCTGAATGACGGCTCACTCTTTTAATTACTGTTGATGGAAAACGAGTAAACAGCGTACCTGATTGTAAGTTATACTGCCACTAATGAACCTTTACTAGGCGACTGCCTACCGTAAAGAAAGTAAAGGGAGTGTGAATGCGTATAATGATATGAATACGATATAACTAAAGCCACACGTAAACACCTTCAGAAAGTTGTGCTGCCGATTCTCTCGCCCACCGAACGAAGTGCAGTAACAAATTGCTACTTTCGACGTCACTTTTCTGCTAAACGTAGTACTATCCCATTATTAAAGCAATAGGAAAAGAAAGGAACAATTTGATGCATTTATTTGCCAACAAAGGCTTATCTCACCACAGAACCGGTTTATGCGGTCCCTGCCAGTACTAATAGCTTCCTAGCCGCAGCTCTGTAACAGCGTGAGAATATTGATAAATATCAATATTATTATCATCATTTCAGCTCATATACATCCCACTGTTGGGCTCAAGCCTCCTCCACAATAGGAAGGACATTAAACATACTAAAGCGTAATGAATTCTGATGTTTACGCGAGTATTACACATTTTATACCAATAAATAAAATTGGAGTGTCTGTTTGTAATGTCAAAACAATAGGCTTTTTTCTTGCTCACACGGTTATTTGCACGACACCTATGCCTAAAATACAGATTAAAAAAAATTGTCTGTCTGTTTGTTCCGGGTAATCTTCAAAACGGCTGGACCGATTTCAAAAATTCTTTCACCAATTTAAAGCTATAATATCAGGAAGTAGCTTAGGCTATATTTTATCCCGGTATTCCCACGGGAACGGGAACTACACGGGTAAAACGACTAAAACCGAAGCGACGCGAGGGCGGGTTGTTAGTTTGAAATAAAACTGCTTTACGGCTTCTATCGCATTTGTATTTGATTTTTTTTTGCCCTACGTTTCGAACACTTTACAGCGTTCATGATCACGGGTGGACTAAGATGTATCATGTCCAACAGAAAATTTGTTGATTATTTTCTGATGTGGTTGTAATTGAACTGGTGATAATTTTCTGTATCGGGTAGATAATTATAATTTTTCTGTAATAACGATAACTTGTTGGACGTGAGACATCTTAGACCACCCGTGACCATGAACACTGCAAAGTGTTCGAAACGTCAGCCAATCAAAAATCAAATACAAACGCGATAAAATCCGTAAAGTTTTATTTAAAATACTATACCATGCTGGTCAGACAGATTGCTACAACGTCTTATTTAGAGTTTCTTCTCTTGCATAGTTTTTATATGCGTATTATATCCCTTAGTCGTCTTTTACGACACCCACGGGCAAGATAGGGAGTGGTGAATTGTATTCTTATTCCGTGACCACACGGAATTTATTATTGATTACTGTAATAAACTTAATTTTTTTTTGTTTATTTTCAGCTCAGCAGCCTTATCCGTGTGGTGACGGAGTAAGAATACAATTCACCACTCCCTATCTTGCCCGTGGATGTCGTACAAGACGACTAAGGGATATAATATGCACATAAGATCTGTGCAAGAGAAGGAAAACTCGAAATGAAAGCCTATACCAACATGTCTGACCAGCATGGTATAGTAGGTCAAATTCCTTCCCATTGTGGAGGAGGCCCGAGCCCAACAGTGGGACATATGCGGGCTGCGATGATGATGATGATGATTTTCAGCTCAGTGTAGAAGTACTACCCTCTTTTTTGGGGTGGGCTATGGACAGCGCACCCGGCGCCCGGCACCATCCGGAGCGACAGAGAGACGGCGCATGGGGCTAGAACCCACCGTAGCTCATCGCCTTCGTCGTTAGGTCAACCACGGGTACAGATTACGACCACCACGCTACGACGACCCCAAACCACGACAATCCTCCGTCTGGGGACGCCTGACAGAAATGTTAACTTAAGCTAATCTACGTGAGTCAAGTTATTACTTAAATTTTATATTTATTAATCTGATAATGTATAGAAAGGTTATTTTTTTTTCTATCCATAAAAATAACAATATATTAAATATTAGTATACATCCATACTAATATCATAAATGCGAAAGTAAGGATGTTTGTTTGTTTGTTTGTAACGCTTGCAAGCTTAAACCACCGAACCGATTTCAAAAATTCTTTCATCAATGGAAAGCTACAATATCTGGGAGTAACATAGGCTATATTTTATCCCGGTATTCCCACAGGAACGGGCACTATGCCGCGGGTAAAGCGACTGAAACCGAAGCGAAGCAAGGGCGGGTTGCTAGTATATCATAATTTTTAAATATGGCTTGCGTTGTAGATTAGATTGAGAGAAGTGGAGCCTCTCTACCGCTGCTGTAACCATGAGAGAAAGGGAAGCCAGACATACTGGTGCCGTAACGTGTTACGTAACGAAGTGTTTTACCCTCCCATAAGAATTTATCACTTAAAAAAAAAGGTTTGTTATAAAAAAAAAGAGCGTGTGTACAAAGTAGGCATGCCAGAAGTGAAACTTCTTTGTCCTTCGTCCTTAGTCCCTCATCCTTCATCCTTTATCCTTTATCTCATTCTCTCGCCGGCTGAATCCTATACATTTATGTGTTTATGTCTCTATGGACTCCCATTTTCGTTTCATCGAATTTGAAATCACAACGAAGAAGTTTCACTTCAAAAATATGGAGTTAAGCTTGGCGGTCTAGGTATTTTCACTTTAAATATCGAATTAGTATTCTCGAATAATAAATAATAATTGGTTTAACCTAAAACCACACAATTAAAAGCGCATAACTCACGTTCAAACTATAATGCTTATCGATAGTATCAAGGGGAACATCGGTTAACCGATTGTAACTGCATTAAACCGGATATTAATGTAGATTACAACCGGATATCGATGTTCAGAGCCGGGTATTTAGCATAATTGTTACAGATGTTATTTGACAAACTGACTACTCGATTTAAAATAATATTGTTGGTTTTAATTACTTGGAATTATCATCATCATCATTTCAGCCTATCGCCGTCCAATACTGGACATAGGCTCCTCAAGTTTCGCCACGAAGTTCGGTTCTATGCCGCCTGCATCCAACGACGCTCAGCAACTTTCACCAGGTCGTCGGTCCACCTAGTGGATGAGGGATCCTACACTGCGTCGTCCGATATGTGGTCGCCACTCGAGAACCTTTCTTCCCCAGCGGTGGTCGGTTCGTCGAGCGATGTGGCCCTTCAATTGCTTCTGCAGCATGCTAATTCTTCGTGCTATGTCGCTTACACCCATTTTTCTACGGATTTCCGTATTTCGGATTCTATCTCGCAGAGAAATGCCGAGCATAGTCCGCTCCATAGCAGGCTGAGCGACTTTGAGCTTGATTACGAGGCTTACATTTAGAGACCACGTTTCCGTGCCATAAGTCATCACTGACAATACACACTGGTCGTATACCTCTGTTTTCAGACACTGAGTTAGACGACGTCCAACGACAGACTTAAAAGGATCTCCTCTTAAGTTTCTCGAACTTAATTATCATGTGATTTTATTATATTATCTGATAGTCCATGTGGTGACGCAATAAGAATACAATTCACTACCGTCTCTTTGCTGTTAATAGTAAATGAGCAAACAGCAGACCTGATGATAAGGGATACTGCTGCTCATGGACCTTTACAAGGCCACTGCCTATCATGAAGACAGTGAATTAACTGTGACTTGGTGTAATGAGATGTTACTAAAGGAATTACCAAATTTCATCACATGCAAACACCCTCAGAAAGTTAGACTCCAGTTCTCCAGCTCACCGAACGAAGTTCAGTAACAAATTGGTACTACTCAGACGTTAATATTCTGCGTAAGCGTGCTATTACCTCGAACGGTCCAGCCCGCGGCTATAGATAGACCACTGTCAACATTGTACTCCTACCAAATGGAAGATACGAATGTGGTAAATTTTATTCAGAATCCATCTCCGTGTGAATCTCCGCTTCAATAATACAGAACTTAAAATAATCATAATGCCCGGTCATTCTCCAATTAGCAATAACGCTTAATCAACACTGAGTCATTTTGAACGTTTGTAATTAAAAATGAATTTGCCGCCGTCCCACGGATAACCGGATTTCCGGCAATAACCGGTAAATAATCCTGGTAATTATCCCGGTTAATACTAAGGATATAATGTTTAATGAAAATGTTTTATTAAATACGGTGAAATATGTAAACGGCTTATTTTCAAATGAATGTTAAATTTTAACATATTATTTTTATTTTAACCTACCTTCATCCTTACCCATTCTTTAGAGAGTCCATTAATTAGTTCAATCCTACTCTTTAGTTTTTTTTTATTGCAGACTGTGACAAACAAGCAAACAGTATACTTGATGGTAAGTGTTGCTACCGCTCATGGACTTTTTTGCTAGGCCGCTGCCTACTGTGAAGAAAATTAAAGGAAGGTGAATGCGTGCAATGAGATTCGGTAAAACTAAAGGCATCACCAAAACCCACCACACGGAAACACCCTCAGAAAGTTGGGCTTCTGGCCCTCTCACTCACCGAACGAAGCGCAGTGTGTGGTATTACCCTGGATAGACCGGCCCGTGGCTATAGACAGACAACTGTCAACAGTGTGGTCCTACCACAATTGGTAGTGTCATAAAAGCATACTGAGAGATGATCCAAAAAATAGGCAACACTCTTCTAGCCATTTTAGACCTGAGATCTAAAGCCTTCTGCCAGTCACGAGTGAGTCAAGAATTCATTCTTTTTTGTCGCGTGATGAAGGCTGTACGCACAAAAAAGCATGACTCCTTGTCGCGTTTTGTCTGAGCTGAGCGTGCAAGTGAAAGTTCGACTTGTGACGTATCTATCTCTCTCCCACTTAATCGCCAATACCGAGTAGAAGAGAGATAGCGACAGTACACACGTGAACTAGTTTGTCAACTGTTTATAAAGTGAAGTAAAAACTTCACGTGATTTCCATAGTTCATTACAACAATAAATTTGAGACCTCTTGGGTAGTTCGACTGGAAAGGCCTTGGTACGGTGTTCGAACCATCGAGGCCTTCCGGTCGGTGCTGATGGAGTGGTTGGATCGGTGGCACGAGGTGCTTTCCTTCCGACTGGTGCAGATATTGGCGAGCACGGTAGCTTCACAAACCACACGGTCTGCAAGTCATGTCTGGGGGTATTATGCTATACGGATCTTGTAGCAACTCGAAAAAATTTCTGTGCTTTCAGGCGTTTTTGCCATATCTACTATTGCAAGCAATCCTAAAGCTCACATACAGGTCCCTTAAGCTCTATTAAATCCATGCTTGCTACTGCTGCGCTTCACGTAGTTCTACATTCTCTTATTTACTGTCTTATTACCCTACTTTGCTTCATATCTTCCGCTTTGCATAGGAGGGAAGTGGAATCTTTCTAACTCCTCTTGTTTTTCTTTTCTAATTAAATTTGTTGCGGATCCCAAGACAATTAAAAAGGGTGCCCAGAACTTCCTGAGAGTCAAACCTCGGTGTCTTAAACCATTGTGGATCTTGGCTTACAGGAGTTACAGAAGTGGGAATGTGTGGTTGAATTAGTCCCATTTGCAATAAGAAAGCACATGGTCATGAGAAGGCTGAGCACCGTCCTGCCACCACTGCGATTACGACGAGAAGGAGGTCCTGCCGGGCTGGTTACAGACGTCCGGAATCTCGGTGACAGTGGTACACCTAACGGCAAAGGAGAACGAATATAATGGATAATGGGACATTTTTCATCCTTCCGAACCGAACAGACGGCATGCGTTCAGATCATAGACTGGTGAAAAAAAGCGTAGTGTAATCGATTGTTTATCGTCAAGATTAGACTAGTGTGCGACATTAGAACACATTTCAACTAAGAAGATTAACATCTAATAAAAAAATACATATACTTAACAGAATAAATCCTTAGAATCCCTTAAACAAAACACATCAAAAACAAATCCTCGCAAAATCCTCTTTAGCAAAACATTCGTGTACCCTCAATTACTTTGCCATATCATCTGAGAAAAATCAACACTAAAATTAACAAGAAAATGGCCAATTTTTATACGCCATTTACCCTCTACCTCCCCTAAGGAAATCCCCAAAATGGCATCCATTAATTAATGGCTACCATAATGGCAGTTGCTTAGTCTTGTTACCAGCTATAAATTTATTAATTGAGTCAAGTTCATTTTTGTTTCAGGTAACATTGTATGAATTATTTTGGGGGAGGTTTTAGTTTAATTGGGTTATTTTGATGCTATTGTATGTCAAAACAGTTGAATACTTTTGAAATAAATCTGTTTTAATTGTTTTAATATCGTTACAAGACTATGTCATTTATTGTGAAGAAGTTTATTTGTATAATTCATCATCATCATCATTTCGGCTCATATACGTCCCACTGTTCTGCTCGAGCCTCCTCCATAATAGGAAGGAAATTGACATTACTATACCATGCTGGTCAGACAGGTTGGTAAACGGTTTTATTTCGAATTTTCGTTCTTTTGCATAGATGTTATATGCGTATTATATCCCTTAGTCGTCTTTTACGACATCCACAGGCAAGATGCCTGAAGGTGGTGAATTGTATTCTTACTCCGTCACTACATGGAAATATAATAAATAGTAAATAATTATTATTATGTAATGAATGCAGTGCTGTAATAAATTATGGTTGAATGTAAAGCCGCTAACACACGGCGAGCAAATGAGACGCTTATTGTATAGCGGAATAATTTATAGTGTTGTCGTATTTGTATATAGCCGTATAGATGAAATAAATTTTTCTGCCGTTTAATGATGGAGCGTGGAGTGATGGCTACTGTTTGTTTATGGGTGGGATATGGTAAGCGCACATGTGGACAATTCCGTCCGGGGCGACGAAAGGACGGCACGCGGGTCCATAACCCACCCGTATCCACGTCGCCTTCGTCGTTGGGCCGACCACCAGGGCCGAGTTCCTTGTCCTCAGTGGTCGGCCCGACGGAATACCCTTTCGGGTATCCTCACATCTCGACGTCCCTGTCGCCGTCGCGCAGTCAGCCTCTCTGCGGGTGACGGACTAAAATCCTCGGTCCGGTCACCCGCGGCCTCGTAATGGCTACTCTAGTAGTTAATTCGTGATTGGGTGCTGCTTGTTGTATCTGGGACGGCCATATTTTCTTTTTTTATTATTTGTAGTATATAAAAAAAATGTGATGTTGGATGTCGTAAAAGACGACTAAGGGATATAATATGCACATAACATCTGTACAAGAGAAGGAAAATTCGCAATGAAACCCTCTACCAACATGTCTGACTAGCATAGTATAGTAGGTCAATTTCCCTCCCATTCTGGAGGAGGCAGGAGCCCAACAGTGGGACGTATGTGGGCTGTGATGATGATGATGATGATACCAGCCCTTGGCTTTCATTGCTTAAATGTTTAGGGTTGAAATAACACTGCGATCATAGTAGACCGCCTAAGGATGTAAATATCTATCTAAGGCTGAAATCCCTAGACCAAACAAAAAAAACTACGAAGCTATTCTCATATTTTTGTTTTGTAGTGGAAAGTGTTAAAATATAAGTCTCATTGCTAGTCTCGCTCCTCCCAAATGGGAGGGAAATCGATCTACTATACTGGTTAGAGATGTTGATATAAGATTTAATTTCGAGTTTTCCTTTCTTAGCACCATCATTCATTTTTTCGTGTCTTAAACGTCTTACTGTTGGGCTCGACCTTCCTTTGGGGTGTTGGGGATAGAATGTCATCAGACGATCTCTCCGGCACCCCGTAAAAGCGCGGAAGGGGCCGCTGTGGTTTTAGTGGGTATTTCGGTCACTTCTACGGCCAGCGAGTCCCACACACACACACGCCCCCGTCTGTAACCGGCGGGGGCAAAGTGCTTAAATGCATTTCCATAGCGTGAAAAGAAAAAAACACGGGCTAAGTGCGAGTCGCAGTCGCGCACGAAGGGTTCCGTACCATTATCTATAAAAAGAGCAAAAAAATTCCGTTTCTTGTATGGGAGCCCCCTTTTGTTTTTAGTATTTGTTGTTGTGGTGACAACAGAAATACGTGATTTGTAAAAATTTCAACTGCCTAGCTATCGCGGTTCTTGAGATACAGCCTGGTGATAGACAGACGAACAGGCAGACAGCGAAGTCTTAGTGATAGGGTCCCGTTTTTACTCTTTGCGTACGGAACCCTAAAAATGGTTCGAGCCTCCTTCATATGGCCATAATAGTAAGGAAATTGATCTTACTATATGCTGGTCAGACAGGTTTTGTTTCGAGTTTTCAATCTCTTGCATAGATGTTATCTGCATATTAAATCTCTTGTCTTTTACGACCTTAGAATAATAACGTATAGAAGGATAGTGTCAGTACTTCGAACTTTAAAAATTTGAATCTAAAAATACTAATGGCGCGCAGACGATTACACACGTACACACGGAAACCACTATACAAATTATGAAATCAAATTTTGTTTTTATTAACATAAATCGTCGAAATACTTTTAAAAGTAATGTTAAAAACCTTTTTATGTTTTTCAAATGTGTTGTGGCACCATTTGAATGCACAAGCCGTCATAATTACCTATTTATTTTTTAAGAGTTGCGTACGTTCGTGCAGTGCAATGACTTGTACATTACGGGACTGTTCCGGCGTAAGCTCCATTAGGCTCCAATTTAAATGCCTCACTTTTTGTGCGTGGACTTACCTTCTATATGTTATTATTCTAAGTTTACGACATCCACGGACAAGATAGGGTGGTGAATTATATTCTTACTCCGTCACCACACGGAGAAATTATGTCATATAGTTATTACTAGGAGTTCAGGTAAGTGAAGATATGTTTAATTACATAATACTGAGTGATCTAGTTAGCGTTGAACAATTGAACTATTACGCGTGTGAATGGGATACGTTCAGCTCCACAGAACTGGACTGACCCTTACTTATACAGAGTGTTATTAAAACTATACGGGATATTTATATCTTAATATTTATATTTTAATATCGTATTGACTACACAGATGGTGTAGTAGTTAAGATAGCGATATATTAAGCCAGTGACATGGGTTCGAATCCTACGCAGGTCAACAATTTGTTTTTGAAGTGAAACTTCTTTGCGCGTATGAGGGTGTTTTTTATTTTAATGTCAATAAGATGTGCAGCGTTTTTGTCGATGAAGAGGGAGAGAGTGAGAAAGGGCGAACTTAGCACGAAGCACAGTCATGGGGCGAGAGTACGCAGCAAGCGAGTGAGAAAGATCGAGAGATTTTTTTGTTTTTTATTATATTTTTTAGTACTAATAAAAAACACACGGACCCAAAGAAGTTTCACTTCTCACATGCGTACTCAGTACTCACGCTATTTATTTTTTTCACGATCCACAAATGCGGAGGAGGCTCACGCTCAGCAGTGGAACGTACCTATATGAAATGAAATGATCAAAATAAACAGATTGAAATGCTTCCCAAGAGAAATCATACATAGGATACAGACAAATATTTACTTTTATGTAGACAATTTATAGTGATTTCTGATATTTACGCGAGTATTACACATTTTAAATAAAACTACTTTACGGCTTTTATCGCGTTTGTATTTGATTCTTGATCGCCCGACGTTTCGAACACTTTGCAGCGTTCATGGTCACGGGCGGACTAAGATGTCTCTCGTCCAACAAGTCATCGTTATCGCAGAAAATATATAATTATCTACCCGATACAGAAAATAGTTACAGAAAACAGTTATAAAAAATTGACCCAATATCCATATTTAATAACTATTATAGATAATTTTAGTGTTTAATAAGATTATTTAATTTCTATTTTTCACAACACACTGTATAACAAGACGTTGTTTATCTCAGTAACCCTATGCCCGTCACAGTCGACAGTGCATTGTGGGACGATCCCACGGGGCCCCTAACTAATAACCCGCGGATTAATTAACATTCACCGCTGAGATGCAACGAAATATTGGTATTTATGTTAATTGACTACATGTAACCATTGAATTTTCATATTTTTACAATTATATTTTATTATAAAAGTATTTAATGGAATGTTATAATGTACAATTTGCTGTGTGGTAGCGGCTTCGAATACTACCAACCCTTGCTTTGCTCGTGGGTGTCGTAAAAGACGACTAAGAGCCCTAGATTGACCCGGACCAACTCCATCTGGTACCATTTGGGTCAACGATTACTTTCCCAAGGAGGGTTGACGTCAGGCATGCGGCCGGTCATAAAAGTCATTGCCGAAACTTTTTGCAATATGTCAAAACAGATGACATATTGCGTCGACCCCAAGTAATTGGGATAAGAGCAAGATGATGATGATGGAATGTTATAATGTAAATAAGGAATTCGGGAATTCGTCTTTTTTTTTTCAACTATGCTCACCCTATTCTTAAAGGAAGTGTATCAAAAGTACAGTTAAATCATTTTAACCTATAATCTCCAGAAAGGGAGGGGAATTGACTTTACTATACCATGATTTTTTTTTTGAGTTGGGTCGCGGTCGGCACACTCCTCCCACCACTCCGTCCGGGGCGACAGAGGGGCGTAAGCACGCACACCCGCAACCCACCCAAACACCACGTCGCCTTCGTCGTTGGGCCGACCACCGGAGCAGGGTTACTTGTCATCAGTGGTCGGGCCGTTGGAATACCCCCTTAGTGGGGTACCCTCCCATCGACCGACGTCTCCCACTCGGGGAGGACATCGTCTATACCATGCTGGTCAGATGTGTTCGTATAGGGTTTTATTTCGAGTTTTCTGTCTCTTGCATAGATTTTATATGTGCATTATATCTCTTGCTCGCCTTTTACGATACCCACGGGTAAGATAGGGAGTAGTGAATTGTATTCTTACTCCGTCACCACACGGACGACAGATAAATAACTCGCGCTATTTACGCGAGTATTAGACATTATAAATAACTATTTTCAAATACAAACGCGGTAAAATGAATAACATTAGTTTTATTTATAATATCAACAGCTAAAGTGTTCATTTTTATTTTTTATTAAGACAATATACATTTTTTTTTACGGACGGCGCACTCCTCGCTCCACTCGTCCGGGGCGACAGAGGGGCGTAAGCACGCACACCCGTAACCCACCCGTGACACGTAGCCTTTGTCGTTGGACCAACCACCGGAGCAGGGTGACTTGACGTCAGTGGTCGGTCCGACGGAATATCCCTTGAGAAGTACCCTCTCCTAAGATAATATACCCTGCAAGTCAAATAATCCTTGTATTGTGACGGACTTTACAAATATATAATTTAACGGACACAAATTTACACTTACAGCAACAATTTGTGTATCGCACAAAATATTGTCCTGCTTGGGAATCGAACCCATGATACTGTATGTCGGTATCTGCGCTACCACTATGACGCTATCTGCGCTGTCGATAATAAGCGGGTCATCATCATCATCTCAGCCTATATATTATCTCCCAGTGTTAGGCTCGAGCCTCCTCCACAACAGGAGGGAAATTGACCCACTATACCATGTTAGTCAGATAGATACAGGGATTTATTTTGAGTTTTCCTTCTCTTGCATAGATGTTATAGAGTATTATATCCCTTAGTCATCTTTTACGACATCCACGGGCAAGATAGGGAGTGGTGAAATGTATTCTTACTCCGTCACCACACGAAAAAAAATTGTATTATTTGAATTAAAATGTCAATATGTAAGAATTATGTCGGCACACTTTCTTACAAACGAAAACACTTAACTCTCCACGTTCGTCAGAGTTCACCCCAAATTTATACGTCTGTCTTTCAAAACCATGTCCGAAACAAAAAAATTATACCGCAAACGTGACGATATATCCTTTAGTTTAAAACTTTTAACAATCACTTCTTCAATGTGTAGTACAATGCGTGCTTTAAACGGTAAAATTATTTACAAATCAGTTAAAATAAGCAATGTAATATAAAAACAGTTTATAATCGTTTTGCTATATGCAGTCGATTCGTGTTGAAACCCACACGCGAGAACAGGTGTGGGAATACAGTTCAGATCAAAAATATGTAACAATTATTTCGAGAGCTTAAAAATGTTTCATCTTTATTCAAAGTCATCATGATTGTGCCGCGTGCATCCAACGACACAAAGCAACTTACACTATACACGTCATCGATCGATTTGGAGTTTACATCCTATACTGCGTCGTTCGATACGTCGTCCCCACTCAAGAACCTTTTGCCCAGCAGTTGATTGTTCGTCAAACGAAGTGGCCTGCCCATTGCCACTTCAGCATCTGTTATACCCATTTTTCAAAGTATTTCCGTATTTCACCTTCTATCTCGCAGAGAAATCTCGAGCATAACTCCACTCCATAGCACATTGAGTGACTTCAAAATTAATAATGTTAGAGAGAGAATATTTAAGGTAACTGGAACTAATTGAAAAGAGAGAAGTGAACTATCATCATCATCATCATTGCAGCTCACATACGTCCCACTGTTGGGCTCGGGCCTACTCCACAATGGGAAGGAATTTGACCTACTATACCATGCTGGTCAGACATGTTGATATAGGGTTTCATTTCGAGTTTTCCTTCTTTTGTACAGATGTTATGTGCATATTATATCCCATAGTCGTCTTTTACAACATCCACGGGCAAGATAGGGAGTGGTGAATAGTATTCTTACTCCGTCACCACACGGAGAGTGAACTATATAAAGTATATTTTAGTTATATAGTTTGCTGTGTGGTGACGGACCATTACTCTTTTTCAGGATGGTGGACATCAGGCAAGAGGCCGGTTATAAAAATATAACTAAAAAATTTTTTAAATTTTATTTTTGAGTTGTCACAAAATTGAAAGTGCTTGGCTAATTATAACGATATATTTTATGAGATAGCATGGTAAAGATTTGAATTTAATCGATAATTTGGTTATTCTACGTAAGCATTACATTAGTTGATTTGGTACGGTTGTTGGAATATATAATAAGGTTTAGTCACAAACATAATCATCATTATCATCATCTCAGCCCATATAAGAAATTTATTTATTTATTTATTTTATTCTAGTTGTATAGCATTTACAGTAAAATAAACAAATTTACGTAATTTTAATTTACAACGCTGACAATTGCTGTGGAAGGTACACGAGTGGCGACCAGGTATTGGATGACGCAGTGTAGAATACCCTTCCACTAGGTGGACCGACGACCTGGTGAAAGTTGTTGGGCGTCGTTGAATGCAGACGGCACAGGACTACATTCTATGGCGTAACATGAAGAAGACCTACGCCTAGTAGTGGACGGTGATAGCCTGAAATGATAATGATGATGATGATAAATTTTAATTAAAAATAAAGTAGTAGTTGATGATGCTACTTACATGTACCTATGTTTTCAAAAGTCATGATGCCATTATTTCATCGTCATGGTGACGGAGTAAGAATACACTTGACCACCACCTCTTTTACTCATTGGTCACGTAAAATACGACTAAGGGATGTGGTACGTAGATAATACTTATGTCAGAGAAGAAAGTCTCGTCATAAAACCTTATGCCAACACAACTGTAGGGATGTGGTACGTAGATAATACTTATGTCAGAGAAGAAAGTCTCGTCATAAAACCTTATGCCAACACAACTGTCTAGCGCTGTATAGTAAGGTCAACTTTCCTTCCATTGTGGAGGAGACCTGAGCTCAAAAGTGAGAGTTATATGAGCTGAAATGATCATGATGATACCATTAATTTTAATTATACTGAGGTTTAAAACTACAAATATTCTAAATTACAATAATCGTTTCCTCATGAATGCCATTGTCATAATTGAACAAGATTTAAATAGCAATTACCAGCTTTCAAACAAAAAAAGTATCACCAAAATCGCTTTATCCAGTCGAAAGTTCTGAGGTAGAAAATATAAACAAAATACAGTCGAATCTAAAACCTCCTCCCTTTTTGAAGTCGCTTAAATGTCGTTAACGACGATTTTTTATATTTTGGATATTCCCTAAATAGTAGGCTCAGAAGCCAAGATTAAAAATACACACAAATAAAAATCGGTTTGTACATTGTTCATTAATTTATTATAACAGAAAAGCAGTATCTGATTTACATTTAAATGAAACAGTTGTAATGATAAACGCGGTTTTCGTGCATAAATTTCAAAATTCGGACTCATCTGTCTTTATAAAAACGTAGTTAGCGAGTTTGTTTTATAGAAAAAAAATCACAATTTATTTTCGAACAAAAATTTTAATATAAAATTTTGCCTCTCACCTTTGGCCTGTTCAAATAATTTCTGTTCGCGTCATTTGGTGTCACTGAAATCAAAAACGAGGCTTATTGTGTCACAGATTAAAAAAGGAGCACGCTTTTTACGTAAAATCTCTATATTTCTTCTTTCTATTTAATACCTATTAATCATCATACCTTGTTACTGATTTTTATTTAGACATCAGATCAGAGATTATAGAAAGAGGGAGAGTGATGTATTGCTGGCTACGAATATCACCAACCCTTATATAGCTTAATGGTGTCGTAAATGACAGCATTACAAAGACCGGGGCCAACTCTATCTTAAACAGCATACCTGAATATAAGTAACACTACCGGACCTTCGCTGGGCCAATGCCCACCGTAAAGAAAGTGAAGGGAATGATAATGCGTGCAATGACGTTCGGTAATACTAAAGGCAAAATCAAAGCCCACCATACCGAATCAACCTGAAAAAGGTGGGCTTCGGGCTCTCTCAATCCCCGATTGAAGTGCAGTAACAAATTGCTATTACTCAGACGTCGATTTTCTACTCATTGTGGTACTACCCCGGACAGACTGGCCCGCGGCTGTAGACAGATGACTACCGACAATGTTGTCCTACTACATAACAGTGTCGTGTAGTCAACAATTGTATTTTCAAGGCAGGCGGCTTGGTTATAAAACTATTGCAATTACTTTTGTGATATGTACGATTGAATACATATTGCATCGATTCCAAGTAATTGGGGTGAGAGCAGAACGATGATGATGAATAGAGAGATTAATAAATTATATATTCTCTCAAATAAATCTACATCTATCTATACTAATATATAAATCTGAAGTTTGTTTGTTTGAACGCGCTAATCTCAGGAACTACGGGTCTGATTTGAAAAATTCTTTCAGTGTTAGATAGCCCATTTATGGAAAAATCTATAGGTTATATATCATCACGTCAAGACCAACAGGAGCGAAGCACCACTGAAGAATGTTTCTTAATCGGTTTTTTTTTTTTTTTTGAGAGCTTCCGTTGCGTAAACGGATATTTTTTTGCAAAAAATCATGTGTGACAGAATGGTATTATTAAAAAATATTATCACTTTTTACGTAAACAAAGTATTCGAGTAAAGTTAGCGTTAGCCCAAAGTATCTATAACACACGGACGAAGTCGCAAGCAGAAGCTAGTTAAAGATATAAAACACCTGATCTCTATTCTAATAAACAAGTTACAAAGTACAAAGATACAACTCTAACATGTCTGCCAATCGATCATTGATCTCCAAATTTTCTGCTCAAACTTAACTAATTTACGCTCACTTAACTTACGCTAACTTGTTTAACATGCTGCGGAACACACGGTCTTTTCATTACGAAATAGTTTATTGATTGATATTATCGATGAATGCTCTTTGGAAATGAATATATTTATATTTTCGAGAAATCGCACGTGCCTCAGACTTGATTTGGGTCATTTTTTAACCGCGAATAAATAAAATATACTAGATTTAATGATCTCATAACTGGTCGCATTTTTCCTCTCTACCTTTTAGGCTGCCACTTTTACATGGTAGAGACATGTTGTTGATGGCTTTCTGTTTTAATTTATGAATGGGATGGTTCATCTGGTTCTGGTATAGAATACCACACAATCTTAGAAAATTGAGGTTTGAGCATTTAAAATAAACTCGCCTTTAACATAGGCCGCAATTCTAGCCCTTTAGTATTGCAGGGGCCTATGAACAACAGTTGCCACCTACTATCAACTGAACTGCTTGATTATCAGCCACTAAAGGCGATAAAAAAGGGGAAATCGAAACTGTTTCTTTGACTTCGGTGGCCTACCCCTTAAACCGCCATTAAATCTACGTGGCGGCACGTGGTTTTAATTTGAAAGCTTCTCATCATATCATCCCAAAGTCGGGTTCAGGACTCCTTCATTGTGAGAGGGTATTTGACCTACTATACCACACTGGTCAGACGTATTGATATAGGGTTTCATTTTAAGTTTTCCTTTCTTGAATCAATATTATCTGCATATTATCGTCGCCCGTCTTTTAGGACACTCACGAGCAAGAGAGTGGGGAGGGGAATTGTATTCTTATTCCGTCACCACATGGAAAAGCTACATTTCGCTCTCGTCTCAATTGGTTACCAATTAGACAAAGACGGAGTTTGCGAACTCTTTCTTTACTCTATTCAATTCTTAACTCTCCTAATGCCCCTTCCTATTTAAAACCAAAGATTCAATTTCTTATCACCACTCATGACCGTACTCTTCGTTCCTCAAAAAATCTTCTTCTTCACTGTCCCTCTCACTCTTCTAGTCTGGTGCATTCCTCCTTTGATATCCAGGTTATTCTTCTGTGGAATGCATTACCTCTAGACATCAGAATGGCTGCTAGTCGAGACACTTTCAAGGCTAAAGTTAAACGACTTTACGCAGATTTTCTGGCGGAGTCAACTCATCTGTGACGGCTCACATCCATTTTCATGTATGTATGTATACTTATGTATATATGTATTTATATAGTATATATGTATTCATATTTATATATTTGTATAATTTGGTAATTATATATAAATTCTGATCTTCAACTATCTGTATTGCACCTGCCTTGAATTATTTCTGCTCCACCCTCGGTCGACTGGTAGAGAATGGCAAAGGCATTAAGTCCGCCGTGTACCTTTGTTTGTACAAAAGTTTTAAAATAAATAAATAAAAAAAGCCTTACACGGGTATAAACTCGACTCCTCGCCATTCCTTGGTCCTTATTTTTATCAACTTATAAAAATAATTCAATTCAAAATGTAACATTTTTGTGCACGGCAGTGTAGTGAGTCACTTGTATTGTCGCCACCTGCCGCCGTCTGCTTCAAACTAAACCGTTGACTTGCTCCTTGTGTTTGTGTTATTAGTCAACTGTTCGTGTATTATTATTATTTAACAATACTTCTTCATAATCATCTTAACCCATAAACGTACCAACTGCTGGGCTTGGGCCTTCTCCATTAGATATGGGAGGGATATAGACCTACAATTAGGGACAAAACGATACCACCTAGGTATCGATACTTTTAATCGATAGTGTACGGCCAGAATTGTGATGAGCTTTTTTAGGAAATCGAAGCTTTACATTCGAAACTGAGCACTAGTATCGATTGGTATGAATTCAAAAGTATCGATACTTACTATGGTATCGAATCGTTTCTGAAGTAGCGAGTACTCTTTTCATTCGATACCGATACCATGGTTCTGGTTCTGGTTCTGGTGAATGTACTACCATTCAATACCGAGTACTAGTATCGAATAAAAAGTATTGATACAATATGATATTAGTATCGATTCATCCATACCTATAATACGTTAGCCAGACTTACTGGCATAGGATTTTTCTGTTCTTGCCTAGATGGTATATGCATATTATATGCCATTGTCGGCTTTTACGACACCCACGGCCAAGACACAGGGTGGTGAATTGTATTCTTACTCCATCACCAGAAGATTTACCATATGGTAATAGAGTAAGAAAACAGTGTAAGATACCTTCCTTTCCTGTAGGTGCCGTATGATAATGGATTAAAGATACCATTCCTTATCTTGCCCGTGGATACCATAAGATGACTAGAGGATATAATACGCATATAACATCTGTGCAAGAGAAAGGAATACTGGAATTAAAAGCCTATACCAACCTATTTGACTAGCGTGGTAGTAAGGTCAATTTCCCTCCTATTGTGGAGGAGGCTCGAGCCTAACAGTGGGACGTATATGAGCCGAAATGATGATGATGATTAGTTCCTTCTCTTGCATGGATGTTATATGCACATTTAATCCCCTTTTTTTTGGGGTGGGCTACGGTTACCCGCCGTCCAGCTACGTCCAGGGCGTCAGAGGGGCGGCGCGTCGACTTCGTCGTTGGGTCTACCACCGGTGCAGAGTGACTTGTCGTTAGTGATCAGCCCGACGGAATACCCCCGAGGAGTAGGGATGTGACTTGGAGGGAAAATAATCGATTAATTAAATAATCGATTAATTAAATAATCGATTATTTGTTCTTTAAAAATAATCGATTTTTCATTATTTTCATATTATTTGAAAAATCGATTATAAAAATCGATTATTACAAAAAAAATAATCGATTATTATAAAAATCGATTATTTTTTCACATCCCTACCGAGGAGTACTCTCTCCTCGATCGACGGCACACGGGGACGTCGGTCATCGTCGCGCGGTCAGCCTCTAGGCCGTTGAGGGACTAAATCCACGGTCCAATCGCCCGATTTTTAATCCACTGGTCGTCTTTTACGACATCCACGAAAAAGATGATAGTGATGAATTGTATTCTTAATTCATCACCACCCGGATTCGGTAATAAAGAAAATATTTGTATAGAAACTCAACTGATTGATTCAGCAAATTATGTTGACAGATCGGCGGCTTTACCTCAAGTTTACTCTCGCTCCCTTTGCAATTCAAATGACCATGCCAGCTACTTGTTAAGCATTCCTTGCATGGGAAATAATATAGTATGGAATGGACTTCCTAGCGGATGGAATGCGGATGTTTTATTAAAATGACAGAGAAACAAAAAATTTGAAAACAATCTGGATGTATTCTATTTCACTTTTCTAACGCCACCCTGACTCGGTTTTTAGCGTTTTTTTTTTCAATGTACAGAATTTCGATATCTACAGTTTTATTATAGGTATGTATATAGATTTCTGCTTTATTAATATGCATATATTTTCACTTAATTGTGCAAATTCTTAATTCAATAAAAAAGTAGCAATGCAAATTTAATCCCCTATTTATAACAGGAACAAAATTGACAAATACAAAAAAAATATATTTAATAGATATTTAATAATTTCCCGTGTGGTGACGGAGTAAGAATACAATTCACCACTCCCTATCTTGCCGGTGGATGTCGTGCAAGACGACTATGGGATATAAGACTATGGGATATAATATGCACATAACATCTGTGCAAGAAAAGGAAACTCGAAATAAAACCCTATACCAACATGTCTGGCCAGCATGAAATTCCCTCCTATTGAGGTGGAGGCCCGATGCCAACAGTGGGATGTATGTGGACTGCGATGATGATGATTCAATGATTTTTAGTGTGTTGACGGAGTAAGAAACACGTAGCTACCGCAAGCAGAAGCTTTCCAGTGACCAGGATTGTAAACTACGAACTATGAATGTATTCATACAATTCAGCGTCCCGTATCTTACATCTGAGTATCGTAGAAGACGACTGAGGGATAATAATATACAAATAAAATCTGTAGAAAGGACGGGCAACTCGAAATAATACCCTATGCTAACACATCTGGGACGCGGTCGCCGCCTTCTGTGAGACCGTTATCTCACGGAAGGAGGCGGCGGATCGTGTGCGAGTAGAGCTCCTATTCGGCGACACGTTCCGCCGCCGGGGACTCGGGCGGCGCAGGCGCGAGTATCTGCGCCTAATGGCGCCCTAGCCGAGGCCGCGGGTGATCGGACCGGGGAATTGTCCGTCACCCATGGAAAAGCTGACCGCGCGACGGCGACCGACGTCCCAGGACGTCGAGAGGTGAGGTTACCCGAAAGAGTATTCCGCTGCAACATGTCAACACATCTGTATTGACATTTTATGACCAGCGTTGTACAGTTTTCCCTCTTATTTCGGGGAGGCACGAACTTAAGGGTGGGACTTATATAAGCTGAAATAAATAGCTATTAATAGACTATTGTGTATATATACAGATTCCTTAACGTTATCAATAGACTTTCCTTTCCATCCATCAGTCCCATTTATGTCCACTGTAGGATATAGGTCTTCTGAAGGAGCAAAAATTCCATAAATATTTTTTTTGGGACTAATCCCACCACACATTCCCAACACTGTAACTCCTGTAAGCCAGGATCAATTAAAATGTGGGCTACGGCATGCACGCCATCCGTTTCATCCAGGGTGAATAAAGGTCGGACCGCGGCTCCATAACCCACCGTATTCACTACCCCTCGCCATAGGGCTGGCTACTGGTACCAAGTTCCTTGTCATCTGCGGCTAGTCTGGCGGGATACCCTTTCGGGTACCGTCCCTCCCTAACGTCCCCCCTGAGACATCGATCGCCCTAACGCCGTCAACTTCTCTGCGGGTGACGAACTATTCCTTGGTCCAGTCACCCGAGCTCTCGCCTAGGGTAGCATTAGGCGAAAATCGCTACGCCTGCCAAACGATACACAATCGCAATTGGTGTTAAAATTTTCAGGACATACCCATTCTGTTGTTGGATTTTCTTACGATTTTTACGTCCTCAATTGTAAGTAAGGGTGATGGAAGAATTTCATTTCCATTATTTATTTATTTGGTTTAACTGTTTATATTAATACTTATACAATTGAGAGCTTAGATTAACAAAAATAAGTATAATACTTAATTATATGTTAACACCACATGCTCATACGAAAAACTTTTAAAATAATATTAAAAATCAAATTAAAACAAGTTCAATCACATTAGATGAGAATAAATAATATTGAATAAAAAAATAGTAGCAATTTGTTACTGCGATTCGTTCCGTGAGCGAGAGAGCGAGAAGCCCAACTTTCTGAGGGTTATTGCGTGTGGAGGGTTTTGGTGGTACCCTTGTTATCACCGAGCCTTAATGCACGCATTCACACTCCCTTCACTTTCTTCGCGGTAGGCAGCGGCCTTGTAAAGGTCCATGAGCGGCAGCAACACGTACCATCAGGTGTACTGTTTGCTCGTTTACCACCGTTTGCAATAAAAAAAAATAGAAACAAATGAAATACAATTACAATAAATTAAAATGTCAATAAAAAAAAAAGTGAATGAAAATATGTTATTCTACGTTTTCATTCGAATCTCAGCTATTTTCCATCTTTTTTATAATTTTCACAGCCCAGTCTAAATCTATGTGTTCAACTCACATCAATAATGTCAAACGTGTCAATTAAAAAAAAACGATTAAAAAAGCTATAAAGGAAACCATAGACTATAATCAAGCTACTGAACCGCATCGACTCACGCTTGACCGGTTACTCAAGGTGTAAACTATTAAAAAAAGATAGCTCTATGCAAAACGTATATTCTTGTTAATATGTATGTAAATATATCTATACCAATAAATAAAATTGGAGTGTCTGTTTGTAATGTCAAAATAATAAGCTTTTTTCATGCTCACACGGTTATTTGCACGACACCTATGCCTAAAATAGCAATTAAAAAATTTTTGTCTGTCTGTCTGTTTGTTCCGGGTAATCTTCAAAACGGCTGGACCGATTTCAATAATTCTTTCACCAATGGAAAGCTATAATATCAGGGCGTAAACTAGGCTATATTTTATCCCGGTATTCCCACGGGAACGGGAACTACGCGGGTAAAACGACTATAACCTATAACCGAAGCGAAGCGAGGGCGGATTGCTAGTATTAATATAAAAAAGCTGTCCAGTTTGTTTGTACGCAATTAAAATTAAATCTCATTTATTGTAAACACCATGAGGGCACTTCGTCATCGTCATCACTGCTCATATACGTTCAACTGTTGGGCTGCAGCTTTGGGAGCTTGGATCTACTATTCTACGCTGGTCAGACGTATTGGCATCGCATTTGTCTTCTCTTGCATCGATGTTATGTGCATATTATATCCCTTTTTTCGGGGGGTGGGTTACGGTCGGCGCACTCCTCGCACCACTCCGTCCGAGGCGACAGAGGGGCGTAAGCACAGGCACCCACACGTCTATCGGAGCAGGGTGACTTGACGTCAGTGGTCGACGGAATACCCCCTGAGGAGTACCCTTGGTCTTTCCTCACGCGATCAGCCTCTTGCCGGCTGATAGACTAATTCGCCGGTCCAGTCACCCGTGGCCCCGGCTAGATATTATATCCCTTAGCCGTCTTTTACCACCACCCACCTACAAGTGAGGGATTGGTGAATTGTGTTCTTACTCCGTCACCACACGGCAATTTCATTTATTATGTGTAAAAGACGATTGAAGGATATATTGAGCATTTAACATCTATGCAAGAGAAGGAAAACTCTAAAAAAGACCCTATTCCAATACGTCTGAACAGCTTGGAATGGTAGGTCAATCCTCTTCCCATTATGGAGGAGGCTTGAGGCCAATAGTGGGACATATAACTTATAGACTACGATGATAATGAAAAACCGTGAGGGCATTCCACCATCATCATCTCCCATATACATCCCACTGTTGGGCTCGAGCATCCTCTTTTTTTTATTGCAAGCAGTGGCAAACGAGCAAACAGTACACCTGATGGTAAGTGTTGCTGCCGCTCATGGACCTTTACAAGGCTGCTGCTTACCGCGAAGAAAGTGAAGGCAGTGTGAATGAGTGCATTGAGGCTCGGTGATACAAAAGGCACCACCAAAACCCTCCACACGCAAACACACTCAGAAAGTTGGGTTTCCGGCTCTCTCGCTCACCGAACGAAGCGCAGTAAAAAATTGCCACTGAACAGAAAATCGACGTTTGAGTAAAACGTCGATTTTCTGTTCAGTGTGGTACTGCCCCGGACGGACCGGCCCGCGGCTGTAGACAGACAACTGTCGACAGTGTGGTCCTACCACTAATACCTCTGTTATGGGAGGGGTATTTGATCTTCTATATCACGCTGGTCAGACCTGTCGGTATCAAGTTTTCCTTCTCTTATATCGACGGTTTCTGTATATTATATTCCTCACCTTTTACGACATCCATGGGCAAGATAGGGGTTGTCGAATTGTATTCTTACCCCGTATACTGAATTACTTGGATATTAAAAAAAAATAACATTTAATATAGTAAATAAAATTTTACGGATTTTATCGAGTTTGTATTTGATTTTTGATTGCCCACCTTTTCGAACACTTTACCGAGTTCATAGTCATGCATTATTTACAATATGTAATACTCGTGTAAATATCAGAATTCATAATATATAAGCAATTCATGCAAGCAAAGCTGTACACACAACTAGTTTTAATATATATATGGAGTAATTATTCTATGGGAAGTTGATTTCTTTTGAGAGCATGGGAATCATTCAAAAGTTTTGGTTAGTCCAGTTTTTTGTTTTGTTTTATGAATAGTTTTAAATATTTTATTCAGATTTTTATGTGTCTGGTAAGAATTCAAGAAAAGTAATAATATTCCGTGTGGTGACGGAGTAAGAATACGTTCATACAATTCACCACTCTCTATCTTGCCCGTGGATGTCGTAAAAGACGACTAAGGGATATAATATGCGTTAACATATGTGCAAGACAAGTAAAACTCGAAATGAAACCCCATATCAATATATCGGACCAGCAAGGTATAGTAGGTCAAATTTCAGACGCGAGTCCAACAGTGGGAGGTATATGGGCAGTGATGATGACGATGATGATGATTAATACTAACTATAATAAGAATCTATATATAAATACGCGAAGTAAAAACTTTGTACCCCTTTTTACGAAAATTACGTGGATGTACAAGCATGAAATTTGGCACAGTTGAAGAATATATTGAGAAGAAGTGCAGAAAACTAAAATCTATACCAATAAATAAAATTGTAGTGTCTGTTTGTAATGTCAAAATAATAGGCTTTTTTCATGCTCACACGGTTATTTGCACGACACCTATGCCTAAAATAGCAATTAAAAAAAATTTTTGTCTGTCTGTCTGTTTGTCTGTCTGTCTGTCTGTTTGTCTGTCTGTCTGTCTGTTTGTTCCGGGTAATCTTCAAAACAGCTGGACCGATTTCAAAAATTCTTTCACCAATGGAAAGCTATAATATCAGGGCGTAAACTAGGCTATATTTTATCCCGGTATTTCCACGGGAACGGGAACTACGCGGGTAAAACGACTATAACCTATAACCGAAGCGAAGCGAGGGAGGGTTGCTAGTTTAATATAATAATGGATTAGAAATGCATTAAATTCATTAAAAAAGGCATTACGCACACTAAAATGCTATCGCTACACACACACACACACGTTTGTGTGAGTGTGTTGCGTAGCAATGCTTATACACTTTTGTTTACGGTTAAAATCTCTGGTCGAACTGAATGTCAAACAATCGCAATTATGATGACAATGTCTAATGGACATTTGTACTTATTGGTTATTATTGAAATACAGCTAGCTCAATATACAATTACACATAAATAAAATTAAAAGAAAACTGTGTAGCAGAAAAATTTATTTAAATAAATTATGGCCGAATTTCGACCACTTAGCGACCACTAGTCTCTCTATATAAATACGTGAAGCAAAAACTTTGTACCCCTTTTTACGAAAATTACGTGGATGTACAAGCATGAAATTTGGCACAGTTGAAGAATACATTAAGAAGAAGTGCAGAAAACTAAAATGTAATATAATAATGGATTAGAAATGCATTAAATTAATTAAAAAAGGCATTACGCACACTACAACGCAATCGCTACACACATATACACACATCAACGCTTATACACTTTTGTTTACGGTTAAAATCTCTGGTCGAACTGAATGTCAAACGATCATAATTATGATGACAATGTCTAATAGACATTTGTACTTACTTACATATTAGTTGTTAATTTACATTAAATAAAATTAAAAGAAAATTGTGTAGCAGAAAAATTAATTGAATTATGGCCGAATTTCGACCACTCGGCGATCGCTAATAGATAGAAATCTCTGTATTAACGATGACTTGTTGAACGTGAGACATCTTAGTCGCGCTGTTAAGTGTTCGAAACGTCGGGCAAATAAAAAATTATTAGAAAGTTAAAGTAATGAACTGATGGCATAATAGTTTGAGTAGTGAAATTTCATGCCAAGTTATGTGAGTTGCATTTCCATGCCAAATACTTCTTGCAAAAAAAATAATTTTAACAAAAATAAAACCCGACTTCAAACAAAAAACAATTCCCAAACAAATTAATATGCACTAAAAAGCAAAAAAAATAATTCTTGTACAATGTAGTGCCCGCCCAACCTTACAGCAACTTGATGAAAAAAAAAATAGAGTACTTAAAAGTCAATCCAATTATTACGACAATATAATGTAGTTACAATTATTGTCATTTTTAGAGTCGGTGTCTATGTCTATGTCGGTATGTTTGTCGGTGTCCTAGTTTTGTTGACTGACACCGACTCCAAAAATAATAATTATATCAACATTCTGAGGGTGTTTAGATGTGACACGTTTTGGTGATGCCTTTAGAGTATCACCGAACTTCATTCCACGTATTCACCCTCCTTTCGCTTTCTTCACAGTAGGGAGCGGCCTAGCAAAGGTCTATCAGCGGCAGTGCCATTTACTACATTTAGCGGCAGTACAAGTGTGTTGTTTACTCGTATGCCACTAACAGAAAAAAAGGTCCAATATCAGCGGTGATGAGTCAGTCAATCAGCTCATTTACATCTATACCAATAAATAAAATTGGAGTGTCTGTTTGTAATATCAAAATAATAGGCCTTTTTCATGCTCACATGGTTATTTGCACTATACATATGCCTAAAAATCACTTTATATTTTTATTGTCTGTCTGTCTGTTTGTTCCGGGTAATCTCCAAAACGGCTGGACCGATTTCAAAAATTCTTTCACCAATGGAAAGCTATAATATAATATCAGGGCGTAAACAAGGCTATATTTATCCCGGTATTCCTACGGGAACGGGAACTACGCATTAAAGACTGAAACCGAAGCGAGGGCGGGTTGCTAGTGAATTAATAAATTTTATGTTTGTGAAGTGTATTTAGTCCTCAGCGATAACATCTAGGAGAAGGAAAACTTGCAATAAATCCTTGTACCAATACGTCTGATCAGCGTGGTATAGTAGGTCAATTTCCCTCCCATTGTGGAGGAGGTTCGAACCCAACAGTGGGCTGTGTATGGGCTGTGACGATGATGAGTCAACTCCAACTGACGCCGTCTGGTAAATAATTATATTTTCAAGAAGGCTGACGTCAGGCAGGCGGCTGGACTATTGCACAAGCTTTTATAATATGTACGACGCTAGATAAGTACATACAGACCCATTTCTAAGTAATTGGTAACAGTTTTATGACCACTCGTTAGTCTGACGTCAACTCTCCATGGGAATGTAATTGTTGAACAGACGGCACCAGATATAGTTGGCCTAAGTTTATGTAAATTCTCTTAGTCATAATTTACAAAACCCACGATCATTATAAAGGTTGGTAGAATTCATAACAGCCACCATATAGAAAAAAACTTATTACGTATGTATTTGATTTTTGATTGCCTTACGTTTCGAACATTTTGCAGCGTTCATAGTCACGGTCGAACTTTGATTATGAACGCTGCAAAGTGTTGGAAACGTCGAGCAATCACAAATCAAATACAAACGCGAAAAAAATCATCATTTTCTGGAAAAAAAGTCGTTATATTTTACGAATTTTTTATGACATATTAGTACCTGTCGTAATCTGTTCTTTTATGCATATATACTTGTACAAAATTAATCTGATGTTTCATATCTGTTGGCGTCCTGAGCGCTGGCTCCCTGTTTTTATTTATTAATAGCAACCCGCCCTCGCATCGCTTATAGGTTATAGTCGTTTTACCCGCGTAGTTCCCGTTCCCGTGGGAATACCGTGATAAAATATAGCCTAGTTTACGTCCTGATATTATAGCTTTCCATTGGTGAAAGAATTTTTGAAATCGGCCAGCCGTTTTGAAGATTACCCGGAACAAACAGACAGACAGACAGATAGACAAAAATTTTTTAATTGCCATTTTAGGCATAGGTGTCGTGCAAATAACCGTGTGAGCATGAAAAAAGCCTATTATTTTGACATTACAAACAGACACTCCAATTTTATTTATTGGTATAGATTATCGGGGGCCTATTCAAAATTTTCCTTATACTCTAATTATAAAAGCATAGTAAGATTCGCCGTTGTCCAATCGCCACCTAAGTGGGGTCCCCTAACAAAAGCCAATAAAAAGAGAATCCCACGGTAGTCATAGAGGCACTGACCCATGGCCTGAGTCACTGCCGACATGGTTCAGAGAACACCATAAACACTTGTAACTTGAAGAATCGAGTACTACTTTACTAATCTATGTATATGAAACAAAAAAACTGTAGCGTTTGTTTTTAAAAATAACTGTTGTCTTATCAATGACTGAGATTTTAACTTAACTGTGGGTGTCGTAAAAGCTGACTAAAGAATTGTTATAATATTTGTATGGTGAAGGAGTAAGAATTCAAATTCAAATTCAAATTCAAATACTTTATTTATACATTACAGTACATTACAGTACAGTACATTTATTATGCATAAACCCCGCGGGGGCACTTACATATGGTCACTTTTTTACATTTTTACCTTACACTACTACCGGATCGGAACGCGACCGTACTGAGAAGATCCGGCAAGAAACTCAGTGGGCTTGTCTTCTTTTTTATTCATTTACTATTTTTTTATAATAAGATAATATACAACAATATGTCTATTAATAGCTCCAGTGTGATGCCTTTCGAATCATCATACAATACAGTTATTAAATATAACGAAAAAGTACCATGGCTGGACCAGATCCCGCAAGCGGCACCCGATCACGAGTTAACCACTAGAGCAGCCATCACTCCCCTCAACCACAATGGAGGGAAGGGAGTGACCCGCTCCTCGTAGCTACCGCAAGCAGACCCTTCAGTGAGCATGACCAATACCATGGGCCACAAACATAAAACACAGATTAAATAACAAATTCGTTTGGCAAAACACGCTACGCTTTACAATTATATTAACAGCAACAGAATAAACATGTATGTAACACCTTTTGAAATAATGAGAAAATGCCTGAATGAGGAGCTGCTCATAACCAGTCTGTATTATCATCAAGATAATCCGAGATTTTATAATAACCTTTTCTACAAAATCTACTCTTGATTGCTTTTTTAAACTTTTTAACTGGCATATCTCGAATATTAATAGGTAATTTGTTGTAGAAGCGTATGCATTGCCCCATGAAGGATCTGTTAACTCGTTGAAGACGAGTACTGTGTACAACTAATTTATCCTTATTCCGAGTATTTACATGATGAATGTCACTATATTTTTCAAAGTTACCGATATTTTTCTTTACATAAAATACATTTTCGTATATATATTGAGATATAACAGTCAGAATATTTATCTCTTTAAATTTCTCTCTTAGTGACACTCTTGGGCCTAAATTATGTATCGCGCGGACCGCCCTTTTTTGTAGAATAAAAATTCTATTCAATTCCGCGGAGCAGCCCCAAAGTAATATGCCGTATGACATGAGACTATGAAAGTATGCGAAATAAACTATTCTGGCTGTTTCAACATCGGTTAATGCGCGAATTTTTTTTACCGCATAAGCCGCTGAGCTGAGCCTATTTGACAGTTTCTCAATATGAGGCCCCCATTGGAGTCTATTATCTATAGTGATGCCTAAAAAGGTGGTTGATTCCACAAGGTCCAGAGCCACCCCATTCATTTGAACATTGGTTTCCACTTGTCTCACATTGGGAGTAGTAAATGTAATACATTTAGTTTTTGTCTCATTTAGAACTAAATTATTAGAATGAAACCAATGAACAACGTTAGACAGTGCATTGTTCACATCGTCATAGTTGAGCATTTGTCGCTTAATCTTAAACAGTAAAGAGGTATCATCTGCGAACAACACAATGTTTTGATTGTCCCCTACATAATAGGGTAAGTCATTGATATATACAAGGAACAGAAATGGCCCCAGTATTGACCCTTGCGGAACGCCCATTTTGATAACAGAACCAGATGATCGTGCACCGTTAACATCGACTCTCTGAATTCTGTTGCTTAGGTAGGAAATTATAAGTTCCAGAGCGTTTTTCCTGATCCCATAGTGGTGTAATTTCTTGATGAGAGTTTCGTGGTTTACGCAATCAAATGCCTTAGATAAATCGCAAAAGATGCCCAAAGCCTCGTGCGATTCCTCCCAGGCTGAGAAAATGTTTTTTAATAATTCTACACCCGCATCAATAGTAGAGCAATTCTTAGTAAAACCAAATTGATTTTTATGAAAAATACCATGGTTGTTAAAATAACTCAACATCTGAACAAGTATAATTTTCTCAAATACTTTACTAAGTGTAGGTAGTATGGATATCGGTCGAAAATTATTAACATCTGACATACTACCCGATTTAAACAAAGGAATTACTCTACTCATTTTCATGAGCTCAGGAAACACACCTCGAGCAACACAACCATTAAACACAGAAGTCAAGTGGGGGGCAATAATATTAATTATATAATTAACTGTTTTTACTGATAAACCCCACAGATCAACTGCTTTTTTAATATTAAGGGATTTAAAAGAGCGTAAAATATCTTTCACAGTGACATCTGAAAATTCAAAGGTTATGTCGCATTTTACAATACATTGCTTAAGGAGCGATTGAGCTATAATAGGAGATGACACTAATGATTTTGTAATCAGTACAGGCACATTTGTGAAATGGGTTTCAAATTCAGCCGCCACTTCTTTATCTACTTTCACATTCTTATCACCTATCTTTACAGAATACAGATCAACACTCCCTATCTTGGCCGTGGATGTCGTAAAAGACGACTAAGGGATACAGTAAGCATATAACATCTATGCAAGAGAAGAAAACTCGAAATGAAACCCTAATATATCAACCTGTCTGACCTGCATGCTATAGTAAGGTCAATTTTTCTCCTATTGTGGAGGAGGCTGGAGCCCAACAGTGGGCCGTATGTGGGCTGTCATGAAGAGAAGGAAAACTTGACATGACCAGCGAAATATTGAAGGTCAATTTGCCGTCCATTGTGGACAGACAGACTTGTTAAGTTAATTATAAAAGCTTATTTGGCGAAAAATAACTACTACACCTTTTTTATGCTATGGTCTGAATAGACCCCGGCCAATTTGTCCGAAGCGACGGATGGGCTTGAGACCCTCAAACCTATCGAGTTCCCTGCCCATGGCCATTGGGACGGCCACTGCTACCAATTCCCTGACATCAATGGCCGACCCAGCATTATTACCACACCTGGGATTTGAATCCAGGACTATTGGAAATCCGTTTCAATTGTTATACAAATTAGACAAGCCTACGTGGGCCTACGTAGGTAACCAAATTATCGATCGTATTGTAGTTTTTACGGGAGATATTCCACACACCATTTATCGAAAAACGTTTACACATTATACCGAATGTATACTCTAACTTTTGAGGTAGAAACTTTTACAAACGCGTTTTTCATTCGTATAAATAGTTCTATTTATAAGCTTCTGCTCGCGACTTCGTCCGCGTGGTACAGATACTTTGGACGAACGCTAACTTTAAACTAAGATTGTGTTTACGTAGAAGGTGAAAATATTTTTTAATAACACGATTCTGTCATACATGATATTTGCGAAAATTTTACCTGTTTACGTAGCGGAAGCTCTCAAAATGAAAAAAAAAAAATGTTTTAGCGTGATAATATATAACCTTTATCCTCCTCGATAAATGGGCTATATAACACTGAAAGAATTTTTTCAAATCGGACCAGTAGTTCCTGAGATTAGCGCGTTCAAACAAACAAACTCTTCAGCTTTATATATTAGTATATATTATACACTATATTCGCGTAAACATCAGTAATTATTAAGACTTATGTATATCCGTTCAATGTTAATAATTTGATGATAGGTCTGCGTATAAAACTCGTGTCAGTATCTGCTGGTACTCTTAAACTATGTCATTCCCTCCTCCACCGGATGTGTTATAAACACGAACGGTTTTGCTTCGGATAATAATTTATAATGATTAAGAATGAGCTTGCATTTATTTATTAACGGTTCCGTATCCTTCTAATACTATAAACGCGTAAGTTTGTGAGGATGTGAAGATGTTTGAATGAATGGATTTAGATGAAATTTCACAATAATATAGCTTACATATCAGAATAATATATAGGCTATAATTTATCTTCCTCCACAATGGGAGGGAATTTGACCTAATATACTATGCTGGTCAGACATGTTGGTATAGGGTTTCATTTCGAGTTTCCTTTCTCTTGCATAGATGTTACGCGCATATTATATCCCTTAGTCGTCTTTTACGACATCCACGAGCATGATGGAAGTAGTAACATGTAAAGGGCGAAATTACACAAACGCAATGAACACAAATTGTCACTAGAATCGGTATAATTCGAAAATCGCACGTGGAAATCGAACCCATAACACTTAGCACGGTGACCATCTCCTAACCACTAAGTCATACGTGTAATTAAATCGACTTGAATTTTATTGACGTAGTGCAGTAGCACGCCTTTAAGTGTCGGATTCGAATTACCGTACTAATACGCTATTTATGCAAATTTATACAAACAGGTGTCATGATTTTTATCATTTTCTTCGAAGTTCAACGACGATGGATCGCGTGTATCCCTAAAAACCGCCAAAATAAAAAAAACATGGCCGACTGGAGTACTCGAGGCGCCAACGCACTGCCTTATGATAAAGACAAGTATTCACAACAGTACATGCAATAGAAAGAGATAGATATAGAACACATGTAAGGTTGTCACATATTTCTTTTAGTATTACTACGGTGCTTTTAAAACATTGTACAATCAAATAAAATGGAATTTAGTTCTAAAATAGGTAAGTAATAAAATCCCCATATGGGCTATGGTCAGCATAGACGCCGTCCGTTCTCTCTGGAGGGATGAAAGGGCGGCGCGCAGCCCTATTACCCATCGTATTCCCTTCCCTTCAACCTTAGGTACTTTAATGCCCGTGGCCAACCCGGATATGTTAACGGACTAAGGATATAATGTGTTATCTTATTTCCCCGTTGTCGTAAAAAACGACAAAGATATGCAAGTAATAGAATTTTTATTTATATTTTCAAACCGTTTTTGTTCCCCTATTATGTACATACGTGAGGGCACGGTGTAAGAATATAATTCAACACAACCTTTTTGGCCCCGGCTATCGTAAAAGATGAGTAAGAGATATGGTCTGCAAATAACATATAAGAGAAAGAAAAATCCAATTAAAGTTCTATAACAATGCGTCTGCTGACTTTGGGGTAGGTTGAAAAAATGAATTATGACATTATGCAATTCTTAGCACATTCATAATTATTTTGGTTATAAATAAAACTTGTTTTAGGAATCGCGTTTGTATTTGAATTTTGATTGCCGTTAATTTTATTTCATTGCCGAGTTCGAGCTTTCTTTAAAATGGAAGAGAAATTAACCTACTCTACAATGATGATCATACGGGTTCGTTATAGTTTTTCATTCGAGTTATCCTTCTTTTACAATGATTTTCTGTGGGCGTCCCGTATTTTTTGATCAATCACGGGGATAAAAGGGTTTTTAATTATGTACACCATCATCTTTCACCAGACGAATGGTGTTCACTTTGATTTCTGCAGTACATTACATATAAATCATCATCATCATTTCTGCTCATATACATCACACTGTGGGGCTTTTTTTTTTCTTGGGGTGGGCTGCGGTCGGTGCGCCTCCGCACTACTCCGTCCGGGGTGACAGAGGGGCTTAAGCACGCAACACCCGCAACCCACCTGAACACCACGTCGCCTTCGTCGTTGGGCCGACCACTGGAGCAGGGTTACTTGTCATCAGTGGTCGGCCCGACGGAATACCTCCTACCCGGGGTACCCTCCCATCGACCGACGTCCCCCCCTCGGGGAGGACCTTGGTCTTTCCTCACGCGGTCGGCCTCTCGGCGGGTGACGGACTAATCCCCGGTCACGTCACCCGCGGCCTCGGCTAGGGCGGCATTGCACGCAGGTAATCCCGCCTGCTCCGCCCCAGTCGCTGGCAACGGGTGGCTTCATCGAGGCTGTGCTCCTTGCGTTAGCCGCCTCCTTCTGCGAGATAACTGCCTCGCAGAAGGATGCGACCGCGTCCCAGTTCCTGATGCTGCCGAGCATCTCCCTAGCGATGGTCGGTGCGGAGGCGCGCCGACCGCAGCCCACCCACAAAAAAATAAAAAAAAAGTATGTAGTTATTTAGAGTTTTCTTTCTCTTCGATGTTATATACATATTTAATCCTTTCGTCGTCTTTTACAATATCCATAGGCTAGATAGGGAGTGATAAATTGTATTTTGCCGTCATCACACAGAAAATATTAAATCTTATTTAATAAATTACTGAACAATCTATACCAATAAATAAAATTGGAGTGTCTGTTTGTAATGTCAAAATAATAGGCTTTTTTTATGCTCACACGGTTATTTGCACGACACCTATGCCTAAAATAGCAATTAAAAAATTTTTGTCTGTCTGTCTGTTTGTTCCGGGTAATCTTCAAAACGGCTGGACCGATTTCAAAAATTCTTTCACCAATGGAAAGCTATAATATCAGGGCGTAAACTAAGCTATATTTTATCCCAGTATTCCCACGGGAACGGGAACTGCGCGGGTAAAACCACTATAACCTATAACCGAAGCGAAGCGAGGGCGGATTGCTAGTTGAATATAAGAACGTCTTTACATTTTTCAAGTTCCCGCCAAAACCTAACATAGCTTTAGATTTTGATATTGATAACCCTAATAGAAACGGCTCCCACGCTGGTTCTTTTACGAAAGGTCTATGAATGAAACGAAAACTGGTTTTCTATACGTATTTAAAGTTGATATAAGTTTAATGGGCTATGGACTACGCCATTGATTTAATAGAACGATTGAACTGTATATTAAGTAGCGAGTTTTAACGAATGTAATTATATATGAAACCGCATGGACCAGTATGATTTCGTAGGACCATCCCCCAAGTGACGAGAGGCTAAAGCCTAGAATGAGTGGAATAGAAATATTTTTATGGATTTTATTTACTAATCATCATCATTATTTAAGTCTATTGCCATCCACTGCTGGATGTAGGCCGCCCTCATGTTGCGCCACAATGTGCGGTCCTGTGCCGCCTGCATCCAACGACGCCTAGCAACTTTCACTAGGTCATCGGTCCACCTAGCGGGGGGACGTCCTACACTGCGTTGTCCGATACGTGGTCGCCACTCGAGAACCATTCTTCCCCAGCGGTTGTCGGTTCGTCGAGCGATGTGGCCTGCCCATTGCCACTTCAGCGTGCTAATTCTTCGCGCTGTGTCAGTTACACCCGTTCTTCTGCGGATTCCTGTAATTCGGATTCTATCTCGCAGAGAAATTTATTAATAGGATTGAAGGCAGACGACAGCTTCAAAATTAATAGTTTTAATTTTAAACAGTCCATCAAATATCGCAACCCCATAATCAGGGTTTTGACGTCATTATTACACACTAGTTTTACACCTACCGTTGGCAGTTCACGATTGTTATGTGCAGACGCGGAGTATCATCGGTAGACCTTGCTGATTGCAGCGCTGATTTTCAGCCGTGTATGTGGGTGTGAGTGTGTGTATTTTTGATTGCACCACGGACGGGCGGACGAGTCCGTCGATAAAATTCGTGAAGCAGTTTTATTTACAAAGTGTAATACTCGCGTAAACATCAGGCAATATTATGACAGTTCCATCTTGTGCTGTATGGTGTTAGCTACGCTAAGCTTTAATATCGACCTGGTCCAACTTCATCTGATGACGTCTGGTCGACAATTACAATCTCTAGGAAGGTGACGTCAGACAGGTGGCCGATTATAAAAGTAATTGCAAATAACTTTTGCAATATATAAGATGGATGAAAAGTACATATTGTATCGACTCCAAGTAATTTAGATAAGAGGTTTTTTTTGGGGTGGGCTACGGTTAACAATAGCCCCGTAACCTACCCGTGACACGTCGCCTTCGTCATTGGGCTGACCACCGGTGCAGGGTGACTTGTCGTCAGTGGTGGGCCCGACGGAATACCCCTTGAGGAGTTCCTTCTCCTCGACCGACGTCCTCCCCTTGGGGAGGAGTTCTTCGCCGCGCGGTCGGCCTTTCGGCGGATGACGGACTAACTCCCCGGTTCAGTCCCCCGACGACGAACAGGATGACAAATGTTTGTAAAAGACGACTAAAGGATATAATATGTATGTAATGTCCAACTAGCAACCTATTCCACCAGTATGGTATAGTAAGGTCAATTTCTCTCCTATTGTGAAGGAGGCTCGAGCCCAACAGTGGGACGTATATGAGCTGAAATGATAATATATAGACATTGTTATATGCATATTATATCCCATAGTTGTTACTTACTAGGGCGATGGTCGACAGCGTCGGGAATTGGGACGCGGTCGCAGCCTTCTGCGAGACGGTGATCTCGCGGAAGGAGGCGGCGGATCGCCTGCATGAGGAGCGCAGCCTCGATGAGGAGGTCCGCCGCCGGCGACTGGGGCGGCGTAGGCGCAACTACCTGCGCTTCATGCCGCCCTAGCCGAGACCGCGGGTGACGTGACCGGGGATTAGTCCGTCACCCGCCGAGAGGCCGACCGCGTGAAGAAAGACCGACGTCCTCCCCGAGGGGGGGACGTCGGTCGATGGGAGGGTACCCCAATAGGGGGTCGGGCCGACCACTGATGTCAAGTAACCCTGCTCCAGTGGTCGGCCCAACGACGAAGGCGACGTGGTTTTCGGGTAGGTTGCGGGAGTTGCGTGCTTAAGCCCCTCTGTCGCCCCGGACGGAGTGGTGCGGAGGCGCGCCGACCGCAGCCCACCCACAAAAAAAAAAAGTCTTTACTTACTACACCCACAGGCAAGATATATGGTGTTGAATTGTATCCTTACTTCCTCACATAGAAGGTTACTTCTAAATATCACAATTTACTAGAAATAACACAATAAAATACGTTATTTCGTGTCACAGTTCGTATAAAGCAGACGCTCCATTCAGGTCGTGAGGTCCTCTTGTATTGCGTATGAAGATACCATCTATTGACTAACGTTACGAAGTTACGAAGGACAAACACACATTCACTTAACACCCGATCTATTGAAATGTCATCTAATACGCTACTAGATAAATACTAGGCAGAAAATTAAGTTTGAAATGGCATTTAAAAAAATACAGGTTATGTTAACCTCACGCCCCTTTCTCGTAGGGATATGCAGAGACCCCTTCCTTCCACTTGTTACGATCTTGACATACTATTTTCGTCGCCTTCACATTCATTACTTCTATCCTGCCCTTTCTTAAGAACTTTCCCGATTTGATCGTAGAACGTCCGCCTTGGTCTTCCCCTTCCAACACTTCCGTTAATAAAAAAAAAAAAAACGGTTGTCTGTAAAGTCGGGTTACCGACGACAGTTGAACGTGACAACGTCATAAGAAAATACTGATGGAATGGTTTCATTTTTCAAAAGAAAATTTTAATATTATTTGTTTGACAGATATTTTGTATGGTTCAAGCCTTAAATGGAACGCCTCAGAGCGAGGTAACGCCACATACGTCATGTTTTTTCGTGTGCGCAGCCGACTCCATCGAATTATAAGACGTTGTCACGTTAAAAGAATGTATGATAAATTTTGTACAATTAGTTTACTTGTGCTTACTCGTGGGTGTCGTAAAAGACGACTAAGGGATTTAACATGCAGATAATATCTATGCAAGAGGCGGAAAACTCAACATAAAAACCTATATCAAAATCTGACGAGCGCCGCATAGTAGATCAATGTCCCTTCCATTGTGGAAGACGCTCGAGCCCACCAGTGGGACGTATATGAGCTGTGATGTTGATGAAAATTATTTTTACGGAATTTTACGTTCACATTCGCCCCGTAATACGGTGACGAGTATCCCACCAGTATGTAATTGGGTGGAAATAATTTAGTTTACTGCAATCTGTCTGTATATTGACGCCTCTCACCGCTCAATACAATAATACAGGTATTTATATCTTTCTCAAGGCTGGGATAGACTAGCCATTTTTGCTGTACAACCTAACATTTACGTAATAATCACTTATTTACACTATATATATCCGTGTGGTGACGGAATAAGAATTCACCATTCTCCTTCTTGCCCGTGGGTATCGTAAAAGACGACTAAGGGATATAATATGCATATAACATCTATAAAAGAGAAGGTAACCTTGAAATGAAATATAACCAACACGTCTGACCAGCGTGGTATAAAAAATCACTTTCTCTCCCATTGTGAAGGAGGCTCGAGCCCAACTGTGAGATGAATATGAACTGTAATGGAAAACAACAACTGCTTTAACTTTTCACTTCTGTCTGCAGTCCTCATGACCGCTTCGATTTTTTTCTCATTAATTTTTTCCTCTATTGTTCACGCTAGATCTATTTAAGGTTAGAAGTATAAAGACGTAATCCAATCAAAAATCAATGTCACCGCCCATTCATATTTAAAAATATATTAACTGTGATTATCATAACAACTAAAAACAGAGGACACTGAACCTGATCACATATCTATTTAAACAAGATTCATACACACACGTGTGAATATTCAACTTAAAGGTCTTTTTAAATTGGTCCTACCTATCCATATAATCAAGAGCTCTATAGTCAAATAATTTTAAGGTAATAGAAGTTCTTATTGTGTTAGTTATGTGGGTGTAAGCACGGTTGACTAGAATTTTCGTTAGCTAATTGAACTGCGATCAAGAATTAATGATTATTATATCTCAGTTTGACGGTGAATTTAATCATTTTCTGGTTTTCCTATAATATGATAGCTATAGTATTAACTACTGTAGTTTGCATCGTTGGTAAAGTACTATAAGCGTTCACTGTAAAGTTTCAGGCTCTTTGTCTCATGATTTCGGCTCATATACGTCCCACTGCTGGGCTCAAATCTCCTACATAATAGGAGGGAAATTTACCTTACTATGCCATGCTGGTTAGACAGGTTGGCAACGTTAGATGCAGAAGGCACAGAACCACACTTTGTGGCATAAATAAGGAATGCCTTGGTCCAGTAATAAACGTCGACAGGCAATGAGCCTTAATGATGACGATGATGATATTTTAGCAATTCAAAATGACATTAAATGAAATCCAATTAGCATTATTTAATTTAGCAAATTAACAAATACATAATCATTATCAACTCGGCTCATATAAACCCCAACAATTCGATTCTTTGTGTATAATAGGAGGAAAATTGACCTACTATACCGCGCTGGTCAGATGTGTTGCATGGGATTTTGCCTCGTCTTTACCCTTGTTTGGATCTGTTATCCTTACTAATATTATAAATGCGAAAGTAAGTATATTTGTTTGTTACGCTTTCACGCTTAAATCACCGAACCAATTTCAAAAATTCTTTCACCAATGGAAAGCTATAATATCAAGGAGTAACATAGGTTATATTTTATCCCGGTATTCCGACGGGAACACGTGGGTAAAGCTACTGAAACCGAAGCGAAGCGAGGGCGGGTCGCTAGTCTTTATATAACCCTCAATAGTCTTTTACGATACTGGACAGGAGAGATATCAAAATCTCAGCCCAAGTACGTCCTACTGTTGGGTTCGGGCCTTCTCTATTATAAGAGGGAAATTTACCTACCATAGCACGCTAGTCAGACGTGTTGGCATAGGGTTTCACTTCGAGTTTTCCATTTCTTACATTAATTTTTCATGCATATTATGTCCCTTAGTCGTCTTTTACGACACCCACGGACAAGAGAGGGGGTGACGAATTTTATTCTTACTCCGTCACCACACGGATAGGTGGTAGGAGAGATATACTCAACACAAAATTAATATAATACCGCCATAAGAAGTTTATGTAGAATTATACAATATTTTAACTAAAAATATATGAGCAATGCCCACATACACTTAAATTAATGAGTTATAAAATCGTTAAAAATTGAAAATCAATGCCAAATATGGTACGAATAGAAAGTCTACACATAAAACTACTTCATTTGAAATAGTAACAAAGATAATTTCAAAATCAAACGATCTGGCCACAGACAAAACACCTGTTCCCAAACAAGGCATTATGAAAAAAAACAACTAAAATACCATTTGACATTAGTCGGATACCGGCTAGCTTAAAAAAACAGTATCAAGTAGGATTCCCAACCCTAATGTCAAAGTAATACGTCAGTCGCTTAGTGACGGGAATGATCGTTTACTTTGGTAACAGATACAAAAAAAGCGGGTATAGAAAAAGAAACGAAAACAGGTTGCGTGAGAAGAAAAAATGGAGTAAGATGCTACCATTTTAGTAGTTTCTTTTTTCTCATCGAGCTCATAAACATGTTATTTATCGGGTGTTTTTAGTAAATAAATCTTTTTTTGGTGACGATTATCTATTAGCATTTTGTGATATTAATTTTTATGTTTTCCTGTATAGCGTAGTTGGTTTCTAGTAATTAGTAGTTTTCGGTAATTAAGGTTGCAACAATTATTTTAAATGAGACCCTTTCTGTTCCATACTAGATCATATATTTTATTTAATAAATGCGAGTCAGAGTCGCGCACGAAGGGTTTCGCACCATGATTTATAAAAAGGGCAAAAAAATCGCGATTGTTGTATGGGAGCACCCCTTAAATATTATATTTTTAGTATTTGTTGTTATAGCAGCAACAGAAATATATAATTTGTAAATATTACAATTGTCTAGCTATCGCGGTGCTTGAGATACAGCCTTGTGTCCGACAGACGGATGGACAGACAGCGAAGTCTTAGTAATAGTCCCGTTTTTACCCTTTGGGTACGACATCCTAAAAAAGACAGGTTTTAATTCTTCTAACTGAACTTCAAGTCTGTCTATTAGATTGAGGAAATTACATGCTTCTTTCTATCTTTTTGGAAACTATATATTTGCCAGGATATAAGGTTACTTATACTTTGTAGTGATGGAGTAAGAATACAATTCATCGCCCTTGCCCGTGGGAGTATTATGTCCCTAATACGTCTTGTAAAACATCCATGGGCAAGATAGGGAGTGGTGAATTATATTCTTAATCACCACATGGAAGTTGTGGTATTAGTCCCATAAAAAAATGAATGATATTAATAGCAATTATAATTACACAAATTTTATGTGTAATTATATCATAAGGAATCGCCATTTTGAACGGAACTGATTTCCTGTTATCTTTTGAGACATCCGTAATTATATAGATAGAATTATAACACAATTTGATCATTGCGATTATATATTTGTTTTAATCAATTTGTATCTCATATGTAAGTATATTTGTTATTTTCAAGTGTGGCGACTGAATAAGATTATTATTCACCGCTTCCTATCTTACCCGTGAGTATTGTAAAAGTCGACTAAGGGATATAATACGCATATAATATTTATGCAAGAGAAAACTCAAAATAAAACCCTATACTAACATGTCTGACCAGTGTGGTATAACATGACAGGAGTGGCCAGACGGCGAAGCGTTGGGGTGTCGGGGATAGAATGTCATCAGACGCTCTCTCCGGTAAAAGCGCGGAAGGGGCCGCTGTGGTTTTAATGGGTATTCCGGTCGCTTATGTGGCCGGCGAGTCCCACACACACTCCTCTCGTCTATCACCGGAGGGGGGAAACTGCGTAAGTGCATTTTCACAGCGTGAAAAAAAAAAGTGTATAGAAGGTCAATGTCCCTCCTATCACGAAGAAGGCTTGGTCCAGCAGTGGCCAAGCCTTTTCCGTGATAGGAGAGCTTTTTGAGGGTATGAAATCAATCTAATAAGGCAGTAGCAATAATTATAGTACTTAAGATTTTTAATTTCGGGTTCAATCAACAACATTCTCAAAGAGGCGACTTCAGGCGCGCGGCCGGTTTTGAAACTGCGCTAAAACTTGTGTTTTTTTTTTCACCTGCGTATACTTAATTACTGTGGAATTTAAAAAAAATATATAACTTCCTCATCATCATCATCATTATCATCATCATTATCTCAACTCGTATACGGACCACTGTCAGGCTGTAGTCCTCTGCACAAAAGCGTGTTTTGCCTAACGAAATTTTGCATTTTCGTCGTTTGTAACATGTGGTCTTGGTCATGCTCACTGAAGGATCTACTTGTGGTAGCTGCGTGGAGCGGGTCTCTCCCTTCCCTCCATAGTGGTTGAGGGGAGTGATGGCTGCTCTAGTAGTTAGCTCGTGATCGGGTGCCGCTTGTGGGATCTGGTCCAGCCATAATCATTTGCATTATATTAAGTATCTTGCAGTTCGATGGGCATCACACTGGAGCTAGGTCTTACAAAACATGTACACAAATTTATATCTAGTAAGAAGAAAAAAAAAATTAAAATAATAGACAAGCCCGCTGAGATTCTTGCCGGATCTTCTCAGTAGCGGTCGCGTTCCGATCCGGTGGTACTTTATTTTTATTGGATAATTTAATTTTATTTTGTAAAATTGACAATAAGTAAGTGCCTTCTCGGGGTCTATGCATAAATGATTTGAATTTGAATTTGAAAAGGAAATTGACCAAATTTAAACCATTTAATAAACAAATGTTATTGTAAAATCGTCTGGTCACTGTTGGGTACGAACGTCCTCCATTAGGAGGGAAATTTAATTATTATACCATGATGGTCAATGGTCAGACATATAGGTATAGGTTTTTATTTCGAGTTATCCTTCTCATACACAGATGTAAAACACATATATAATGTTCCTTAGCCGTCTTTTATGATACCCACAGGCTAGAAGAGAGGTTTAGATATAATGTTTTAGGTGTTATTTAAAATTTAGGTGTTGTCGTTAAGAAATGGCATTTTTTTTTATGGATGGGCTATGGTAAGCGCACGCGCGGTCCAGTCCGTCCGAGGCGATGAAAGGACGGCGCGTGGGCCCATAACCCACCCGTACCCACGTCACCTCGTTGTTGGGCCGACCACCGGAGCAGATGTGACTTGTCGTCAGTGGTTGGCCTGACGGAATACCCTTTCGGGTAATCTCACCTCTCGACGTCCTGGGACGTCGGTCGCCGTCGCGCAGTCAGCCTCTCTGCGGGTGACGGACAATTCCCCGGTCCGATCACCCGCGGCCTCGGCTAGGGCGGCATTAGGCGCAGATATTAAGAACTGCCATAAGAATGCTATTTAATAAAGTATCTCTGGATGTAGCTCGTATAATTTGATTGATATAATTAGTATGGACTAATTGTATTGCTTACTTGCCGTGTGGCGACGGAATTGGAATATAATACACAACTGCCTATCTTGCCCGTGGGTGTCGTAAAAGACGACTAAGGGATATAATATGCAAATAATATTTGTGAAAAATAAGAAAAACAGGAAGTAAAACTCTATATAAACATATCTAACCAGCATGATATAGTAATTCAGTTTCCCTTCTATCGTGGAAGAGTTTCGAGCCCAGCAGTGGGAAGTATATGAGCTGAAATGACGATTAAGTGTCTCTAGAGTTAGCTTCTATAATTTTCTCTAGACATTCTAATTAATTTTATTACAAGTTCTGTATACATTACACGCTAGTTCTGTGAAATTGTAACGGTGTATTATTAAATTCGCCTCTCATTAGGTTGATTTCACAGTAACTATATCTACAATCACCCCCGCAAATCCCTTTGACATCATAAATTAAATTCATTTAGAACTTCTCTGAAATTGTGTAGGTTCTATGAATAAATATGATAGCCGTAAGTATTGATTGTAAAATAGATATCTTGTAAGTTTTTCTTGTGATCCTAAGGGTTATTTATAACTATGATTAAAACTGCGTGGGGGTGTCGAATTGTATTCTTACTCCATCATCAAAATGTAGGTATATATACTAGTAAAGAAATGAACCTATTATTCAAATACTAACATCATTTAGTAGATGATCAAAAATATATTTACCCTAAAAAATATAAGCCTCAACACTTGGCAAGGAGCATCATATTCAAATTACATTTCTACTATTACTAATCACGTTATAATACGTCTGGCAACACTGAAGATAATATGTCAGAAGTGACACTGTCCCCTATATTCATAAACTACGACCCACATATTGACTCGGTAACCAAGTTAAAAGTTTTATTATGGACTTTAGTAAACTACAAAAGTTACTCGAGCGACAGCATGTGGCGTGAACTAACTTCGTAAATAAATTTTAAACGTGGTGGTCTTGGTGAATATAGAAATAGAAAGAAAGGAAATCTTGTTTGATAGTGACAATATGCTTAAAGGTTTAAATTTTTTTTAACAAGTTATTATATTCAATTCAAATCCTTTATCATCTATAAACCCCACGAGGGCACTTACATAGTGTAATTTTTTTATATTTTACCTTACATTATACCGGATCGGAACGTGACCGCACTGAGATCCGGCAAGAAATTCAGTGGGGTTGTCTTTTTTTATTCATTTACTATTTTTATTTAAATAAAATAATATACAACATGTCTATTAATAGCTCCAGAGTCATGCCTATCGAATCATCATACAATACAGTTATTAAATATAATGAAAAAGTACCATGGCTGGACCAGATCCCGCAAGCGATCACGAGTCACGAGTTTACCACTAGAGCAGCCATCACTCTCCTCAACCACATTGGAGGGAAGGAAGTGACCCGCTCCTCGTAGCTACCACAAGCATATGGCAATGTATTGACCAAGCGACAATGGTAATTTAGCTTAGGGTGATGAAGGAAACATGTTGTAAAAATTTATTCTTACTTGCTCTGAAGACGTTTTACAATCGGATGGAAGCATAAAGGTATTTATTTTGTTTATCGCTCATGATGGTAAACGAGCAAGCAGCACACCTGCTGGACACCTATACCGGAATTGGACCTTTGTAAAACAAAACGGGCCAAGTTAGGCCCGCTGCCTACAGTAAAGAAGATGCTCTGATTGCACTGATGGCGTAGTGGTTAATATAGCGACCTACCGTGCCAGTGTCATGGGTTCGAATCCCACGCAGGACAACACTTTGTGCGATCTACAAATTGTTGTTCTGAGTCTGGATGTAATTTGTGTCCGTTAATTATATGTTTGTTAAGTGCCCCACAATAGAAGAACCTTGATGCAGGATGATGTCAAAAGAAAATATATTTAAAAAAAATTAATCTGTTTTTAAACGTTGCTTAAAGACGGATATGTCATCATCATCATCATCACAGCTCATATACATCATACAAAATCTATGCAAGACAAGGAAATCTCAAAATAAACTCTGTACCATCTCGTTTGACCAACGTGGTATAGCAGGTTAATTTGTACCCTCACTGTGGTGGAGGCTCGATTCCAGCTGTGGGACCAGCCGTGGAAGCTGTGGTGATGATTATGGGATTTAATATTAAGTAACTTTAGTTTGGGGGATGATCAGGCCATATCGCTCTATGAACAGATAACCGTTTGGGAAGGAAGGTTCTCGAGTGGCGACCTTGTATCGGACGATACAGTGTAGCAGTCGTAGGACCACACTATCGACAGTTATTTGTCTGCAGCCGCGGGTTGGTCCATTCGAGGTAGTACCACACTGAGCAGAAAATCAACGAGAAGGTATATCAGCTAGACCCACTTGACTCCCTGCAAAGACGGGCTGTTCGAATCGTCGGGGATCCCAATCATGCGGACAGATTGGAGTCGCTGGAGCAGCGGAGAGACTTTGGGTCACTCTGTGTACTCTACCGCCTCTGTCACGGGGAGTGCTCCGAGGAACTGTTTGACTTGGTACCACCGTCACCATTCTACCAACGTACCACTCGACATCGTAGCAGGGTTCATCCATTTCACCTGGAAACGTTATGGTCTTCAACTGTACGTTTCCAGCGATCATTTCTCCCACGTACGTGCAAGCTCTGGAATGAACTACCTGCTGCTGTGTTGCCCGAGCGCTATGACATGTCCTTCTTTAAACGAGGTTTAAGAAGAGTATTTCCTTCACGGTAGGCAACGGCCTGGCTGTGCCCCTGGTATTGCAAAGGTCCATGTGCGACAGCATCACTTACCATCAGGTGTGCTGCTTGCTCGTTTGCCACCGTTGGCAATAAAAAAAAATTAGCAATTTATTACTGCACTTCGTTCAGTAAGCAAGAGACCAACCAGCCCAACTTTCTGAGAGTGTTTGCATGTGGCGGGTTTTGATGATACTTTTAGTATCACAGAATTTCGTTGTATACTTTCACACTCTCTTCACTTTTTAACGGTAAGTAGCGGCCTTTCTTTTTTTTAGGGGTGGGTTACGGTCGGCGCCCTCCTCGCACCACTCCGTCCAGGGCGACAGAAGACAGAGGGGCGTAAGAACGCACACCCGTAACCCATCCGTAGACTTCGTCGTTGGGTCGACCACCGGCGCAGAGTTCCTTGACTTCAGTGGTTTGTAGCAGTCTAGCAAAGTTTCATGAAAGGCAGTATTACTTACCATTAGGTGTACCGTTTGCTCATCTGCTACCTTTTGTAATAAAAAAAAATCGTATGTGTAATATTCGCATAATTACCAGAGATTCACTATTTACTTGATACAAGTCGACGAGATAAATTGCACTGCATTGTACACTGTCATTTTGAAATCAGCTGGCGTCCCGGCATAATTAAGTGCTGTGACTTAATAGCGTTAAAGTTGCGCCCTATATCTATATATTAATACGTGAAGCAAAAACTTTGTACCCCTTTTTACGAAAATTACGTGGATGGACAAGTATGAAATTTGGCACAGTTAAAGTTTATAATGAGGAGAAGTGCATAAAACTGAAGTTTCATATAATAATGGATTAGAAATGCATTAAATTCATTAAAAAAGGCATTACGCACACTACAACGCTATCGCTACACACACACGCACACATGCGCGCGCTTATACACTTTTGTTTACGGTTAAAATCTCTAGTTTAAATAAATACAGCGCGACTATAAAACTCTAAGAACACAATCACCGGCCTGGGATTAAGTGTGCTAATATCGAATACAAAAATTAATCACGTAATTTGGGGATCTTACCTTATAAATTTTTCAATTGTAAGGGTCTTGACATACAAGTCATCATCACCATCATCATCTCAGCCCATACACATCCCACTGTCGGGCTCGGGCCTCCTGACTTAATATACCACGCTGGTCAGACGTCCAACCCGACTGACTGGTATAGTAAGTATAGGGTTTTGATTTGAGTTTTCCATCTCTTACATAGTGCATTAGTCGTCTTTTACGACATCCACGGGTAAGATAGAGAATAGTGAATTGTATTCTTACTCCGTCACCACACGGAACATAACCCTAATACTGTAAAAATAATACAATGTGAAATAATAAATAATACCTGTGTAACAAAAGGAAAACTAGACATAAAACTCCATGGCAACTTAATGATTTCTGGTGTTTACGCGAGTATTACACATTTTAAATAAAACTACTTTTTTTTTCTCCTCCTCGCGCCACTCCGTCCGGGGGGACAGAGGGGCGTAAGCACGCAACACCCGCAACCCACCCAAAAACCACGTCGCCTTCGTCGTTGGGCCGACCCACCGGAGCAGGGTTATTTGACATCAGTGGTCGGCCCGACGGAATACCCCCTATTGGGGTACCCTCCCATCGACCGACGTCCCCCCATCGGAGAGGACGTCGGTCTTTCCTCACGCGGTCGGCCTCTCGGCGGGTGACGGACTAATCCCCGGTCACGTCACCCGCGGAAATAAAACTCCTTAACAGATTTTACGTCGGGTAATCAATAATCATATACAACCGCGATAAAATGCGTAAAGCAGTTTTATTTAAAATCGATGGCAACTTAATAAGCGTGGTATAGCAGGTCAGTTTCCGTCAATTGTCGAGGTTCGAGACCAACACTGGGGCTCATGTGGGTGATGGTTTCTTCTTTAGTTTTAAAAAAAAAACAACATTTAAATGTTTCCACTTTGTTGCTACATTGAAGACGCTATAACACGTAGGAAACTAAAGTAGGTTTATGTTATGAGTTTCCTTATGTCTAAGGTTTTTATTGAGGTACTTTCAACATTTAAGTTTACCATCAAGGTAAACTTAAATCTAACATTTGCTTCTATGTAATCATCTTAGCCCATACACGGTCTACTGTTGGGATCGAGCTTCCTTCAGTATGAGAGGGAAATTGACCCACCGGTATGTGATCAAGTGTGCTATTCTATTATCAAAAACAAAAATGAGTCACGTAATTTGGGTATCTTACCTTATAAATTCTTCAATCGTAATGGTCTTGACATACTTACAGTTCATTATCATCTCAGCCCATACACGTCCCACTTTTGGACTCGGGCTTCGTAACTACTACCACGCCGGTCAGACGTCTTGGTATAGGGTTTTGTTTCGAGTTTTCCTTCTCTTGCTTATATATTATATGCATATTATATCCCTTAGTTGTCTTTTACGACTCGAACGGGCAAGAGATGGGGTGGGGAATCGTATTCTTATAACTAATATGTTAGTTATACAACAACATATTAGTTTCATCCGTTTGGTGACGGAGTAAGACTATAATTCACCACTCACTATCTTGCCCGTGGGTGTCGTAAAAGACGACTAAAGGATATAATATGACTACTGATGACAAGTAACTCTGCTCCGGTGGTCGGCCCAACGACGAAGGCGACGTGCATCGTGGGTGGGTTGTGGGTGTGCGTGCTTACGCCCCTCTGTCGCCCCGGACGGAGTGGTGCGAGGAGCGCGCCGCCCACAACCCACCCCAAAAAAAAGGGATATAATATATATGCATATATCATCTATGCAAGAGAAGAACTCATAATAAAATCTTACTCTATTATGTCTGACCGGCATGGTGTCCATCCATCCATCAGCCTATAGATGTCCATTGTTGGACATAGGCCTCTTCACGAGAATATCGCTTGGAACAGTACTGCGCCAGTTGCATCCCACAGTTCGCTGCGAATTTCAAGATGTCGTTAGTCCCCCTAGTAAGAGGTCGTTCAACGCAGCGCCGTCCGATTCGTAGTCGCCATTAGAGGACCAAGGTTGTCGGTTCGATGTGTCCTACCCATTGCTATTTCAAAGTGCTAATTCTGCGGTCTATGTCGATTACACCCGTTCATACAGATTTCCGTATGTTATGATGTTAGCATTTAGAGAAATACCAAGCATAGGCCTCTCCATAGCACGTTGATCGACTTTGAGCGTTTTTATGAGGCCGACATTTAGAGAGCACGTTTTAGTGCCTATGGCATCTGGTAACGCATACTGGTTATAGACCTTTGTTTTCAGACGCTGTAGAATATTGGACGAGAAGTATGGTTTATTAAAGTACGGTATATTAGACAAACTATTGCCGGCGACTTAGGCGGTACAGTTGCGATTGCCAGCACCCGATGCCGCCCTAGCCGAGGCTGCTAGTGGCTGGACCGGGGGATAGTTCGTAACCTGCAGAAAGGCAGACCGCATGAGGGGGACCGGTGCCCCGGGAAGGGCGTTAGAGAAGGACAGTATCCGACAGGGTATCCCACCGGGCTGGCCACGGACGACAAGGAACTCGGTGCTATTGTTCAGGTGGTGACGGGGAAGGAATACGGTGGGTTATGGGGCCGCGCGCCACCCTTGCGTCTACCCGGACGGAATGGACAGGCTGTATGCTGATTTTAGCCACACCAAGCACTAGTATTTACAATACAAGCTATGTTTACGTCTGAGTTGGCGGTTTTAGTCTAAAACTTAAATCTATAACCACATTGTCTTGTAACCTTCTGCCTGTTTTTGTACTCTTGTGATTGTACGGCGTAGCGTGTTTTGTCTGTCGAATTTTGGTTTTGATCTCTTTTTCATACCTGCTATAGTTCATAGTTTATTTTATAGTTGTAGTTTTTTTTTTATAGTAGGTATAGTAGTAGTTGTAGTTCGTTTTGTATTTTTATTTATGGTTTGATCATGCTCACTGAATAAGGTTCTGCTTGCGGTAGTTATGTGAGGCGGGCCGCTCCCTTCCCTCTAATTTGGTTGAGGAGAGTGATGGCTGCTCTAGTAGTTAACTCGTGATCGGGTGCTGCTTGTGGGATCTGGTCCAGCTATATTTTCTTCCTTTCTTTATGCTTTAATTATTTTTTTTGTCTTGTACTAAATCTTGAAAATTTATACATATATACAATTTCGAATAGCATCACACTGGAGCTAATACCATATACGAGTATGTTGTACGAAGCATAATATTATGTATATTTAAAGGATTAAGAAACAAATGGCTGCTGCTGAGTTTCTTGCCGGATCTTCTCAGTTTGTGGCCACGTCCGATCCGGTGGTAGATTATTGTATTGTATTCAAACGTATAATTTGACAATATGTAAGTGCCCTTAAGGGGCCTATGCAGAATAAATGATTTGATTTGTACTAGCAATCAGCTAATACGAGCGCAATGTTGCGAGTGTCAAATCATAATTTTCTACATAAACTATTAATTTCTTCACATTTTCAGTCTCATCATGTTAGTCTTTGCCTGTCAGTAAATCAAATGGTCGCCTTAAATGGTGCCATATCCACACTATTTAAGAGAATTATGGTCGAAAACTAAAAAAATGCAAATCACTTAGCACTCACAATATAATAATATTCACTATATCCTATCAGTTTCTCCGCATCATCATCATCATCATCATTTCAGCCTATTGCCGTCCACTGCTGGACGTAGGCCTCCCTCATGTTGCGCCACAATGTGCGGTCCTATGCCGCCTGCATCCAACGACGCCCAGCAACTTTCACTAGGTCATCGGTCCACCTAGTGGGGGGGGGCGTCCTACACTGCGTCGTCCGATACGTGGTCGCCACTCGAGAACCTTTCTTCCCCAGCGGTTGTCGGTTCGTCGAGCGATGTGGCCTGCCCATTGCCACTTCAGCGTGCTAATTCTTCATGCTATGTCGGTTACACCCGTTTTTCTGCGGATTTCCGTATTCCGGATTCTATCTCGCAGGGAAATCCCGAGCATAGCCCGCTCCATAGCACGCTGAGCGACTTTGAGCCTTGATATGAGGCCTACATTTAGGGACCACGTTTCCGTGCCGTAAGTGAGCACTGGTAACACACACTGGTCGTAGACCTGTGTTTTCAGACACTGAGGTATGTTGGACGAGAAGATCCTCTTAAGTTTCCCGAACGCTGCCCAACCGAGTTGGATTCGTCGGCTGATCTCTTTCTCGAAATTGGATCTACCTAACTGAACTGTTTGTCCGAGGTAAACATAGTGATCGACAACTTCAAGAATCGCATTGCCAACTAGGACCGGTACAGGAATGACATGGGCATTTGACATGACTTTCGTCTTGTCCATGTTCATTCGTAAACCCACTAGTTGGGATACCGTGCTGAGATCATTGAGCATTGTGCCAAGGTCCTCCATGGATTCTGCCATAACGACTATATCGTCCGCAAATCGAAGGTGAGTGATGTATTCGCCGGCTGGAAGTCATCGAGCTTGCGCGAGAGTTGATTGGTAATGACCCTCGAGATCAACTTATAAACATGGCTCAGGAATGAGATGGGTCTGTAGTTCTATAGAAGAGCTTTGTCACCCTTCTTGAAGAACAGCACCACCACACTCCTGGTCCACGACTCTGGAACGTCCCTCGTCTCCGCATCACAGTACAGAAAATTGCACCAAAATTATTTAAAACATTAAATATAATACAAGATTTTACGTTCCCGCCCAAACTGTCCCAAGTAACATTCAATGGAATGTTGTTAAGTACTATTTGAATAAAAAAAATAGTAAATAGTTTATGCTATTTATTTATGTGACTCCCGCGTATAATTATATGCAACCCATGTTACAAACTGTTCAACTTTTACGTTATGAAAACTTGTCCAACCGTATTTATCTATTCAGAAGTTTGAAAACTAAAATTATACTGTCACTAGTTAACTACGGTAGCTATTATTGGACATTTTGAAATTCGTATGAAGTCAGATGATTTTTAATTGGGCAACATTTAAATTTGGTTAAGTGACGGAGTAAGAATATAATTTCCTCCCACGTAAGTGCAAGCTCTAGAATGGGTCCCGTTTAGGGTCCCGTTTTTACCCTTTGGGTACGGAACCCTAAAAATGGATCTATAAAAAACAGCATTTTCATCATCATCATCATTACAGTTCACATACGTCCCTCTGTTGGGCCCGACCCCCTTTCATAATGAGAAGGAAATTGACCTACTATACCAAGCTGGTCAGACGTTTTGTTATTGGGTTTTATTTTGAGTTTACCTTCTCTTGCATTGATGTTGTGTGCATATTATATCTCTTTTTTAACACACTTTTATTAGCTTCACCTATATGTTTGGTTTCTTCCGTGTGGTGACGGAGTAAGAATACAATTCACCACCCCCTATCTTACCCGTGGGTGATCGTACGAGACGACTAAGGGATATAAAACGCATATAACATCTATGCGAGAGAAGGAAAACTCGAAATAAAACCCTATATCAACACGTCTGACCAGCGTGGTATAGTAGGTCAATTGCCCTTCCATTATGAAGGAGGCCCGAGCCCGACAGTGGGACGTGTGTGGGCTGAGATGATGATATATTTGTTTGTAACGTCCATATTTGAGCTCGATTTACCCTACTTTTAGATTTTCTTTAAACTCTGCACATCTATCAAAGACCGATGACAATGTAATAATATACCTTTTTTGTTTTTTTTTTTGTCGGCGCACTCCTCGCTCCACTCCGTCCGGGGCGACAGAGGGGCGTAGGCACGCACACCCGTAATCCACCCATTACCACGTCGCTTTCGTCGTTGGGTCGACCACTGGAGCAGGGTGACGTGACGGCAGTGGTATATTATATCCCTTAGTCGTTTTTTACGGCACCCACGGGTAAGAGCGAGGATGGTGTATTCTTACTCCGTCACCACACGGAAAGAATGCAATTAGTCCACACAAATTACGTCAACCATCAGACTCAGTGATGTCACGTGTTTTCAAACTACGTGCTATGAGAACGCTCTACTTGGTAATTCGTATGTTACGATTCACGTTAAATAATTTTAATACATCATCGTAGCTCATATACGTCCCACTGTTGGGCTTGAGTCTCCTCAACAATAGGAGGTATATTGACCTATAATCACGCTAGTCAGACGAGTTGAAGTAGGGTTTTATTTCCAGAATTTTCTTACATACTCGTAGATGTTATATATATATATATATATATATATATATATATATATATATATATATATATATATATATATATATATATATATTATTAGCAACTCGCTTACCCGCGTATTTCCCGTTCCCGTGGGAATACTGGGATAAAATATAGCCTATATTACTCTCTGATATTATAGCTTTCCCTTGGTGAAAGAATTTTTGAAATCGGCCCAGTAGTTTCGGAGCCAATTCGTAATAAACATACATACAAATCTTTCCTCTTTATAATATTACTAGCAACCCACCCTAGCTTCGCTTCGGTTTCAGTCGCCTTACCCGCGACGTAGTTCCCGTTCCCGTGGGAATACTGGGATAAAATATAGCCTATATTACTCCCTGATATTATAGGTTTCCATTTGTAAAAGAATTTTTGAAATCGGTGGTTTAAGCGTGAAAGCGTAACAAACAAACTTACTTTCCCATTTATAATATTAGTAAGGATTAGTACAGATATAGATAATCCCTTAGTCGTCTTTTACAACACCCACGGGCAAAATAAGGGATGGTGAATTGTATTGTTATTTCTTTATCACACAGAGCATTTTAATACATACATACATACATGGATTCACGACTCTTTCCCATAGGGTGTAGGCAGAGGCCACTTCCCTCCACTTGCTGCGATCTTGACATACCACTTTCGCCTCCTCCACGTTCATTAATCCCCTCATGCATGTTCGTCAGTTTAGGGTACTTATAACCTGGCCTTGCGTAAGAACGTGTCTGATTAATAGATAGATATGTATTAATAAATTTGTTCAATATGAATACCAGCATTCACAACATTTATAATCTGTATTCGATTTAGTAAGAAATAAAAAAGAAAAGTATTGCAACACTCATGTTTTTCAAAATAGAACCCTTAAATATCGTTATATCTTTAAAAGAGCAATTCTTGTATATATATATATATATATATATATATATATATATACAAGAATTATATATATATATATATATATATATATATATATATATATATATATATTATATCGATCTAGCTAGGTTTTATGTATAGAAAGTGTTGTTTTCAGAAATGACATTAAATTTTAAAAGAATATGAATTCAAATTTTGCCATCAATGTCATGAGTTACGATAGCTCAGTGGCAAAGTAGTCAAGTTTCATTTTAATTCTGACATCGGCGACAAACGGCGTCGGATCGAATCTCGGTGTTATTTATTATTCTTTTTGTAATTTTTTATATAATTTTCATTATTTATTTTTTTATTTTTTATTAAATATATCTGAATAAATGCTACAAAAATACTCCGAGCGAAGCTCGGTCAACCTGATATTATAGTTATAAATATGTAAACATATCATAGTGAAAAATAATTGGAAAATCAAACGAGGTAAAAAAAAATATGTAGGTACTAAATTCATATTTTTATAAGTAAACTAGCAATCCGCCCTCGCTTCGCTACGGTTTCAGTCGCTTTACCCGCGTAGTTCCCGTGGGAATACCGGGATAAAATATAGCCTATGTTACTCCCTGATATTATAGCTCTCAATTGGTGAATGAATTTTTGAAATAGGCTCATTGATTTAAGCGTGAAAGCGTAACAAACAAACAAATAAACAAACTTACTTTCGCATTTATAATATTATATTAGTAAGGATTTGAAAATTATGAATAACTCTCGACACAAACCTAAATAATATAAAAAATATTACGTTCTCTGCAACAGGAATTATCATTAAATGACAATTAATTATTATTTAAAGATTACACTGGCACGCGTGAAGCCTTTAATCGAGTAATCTAACACCATTACACCATTTTTTTTTTATAGCAAGTAGTGGCAAACGAGCAAACAGTACACCTGATGGTAAGTGTTGCTGCCGCTCATGGACCTTTACAAGGCCGTTGCCTACCGCGAAGAAAGTGAAGGGAGTGTGAATGCGTGCATTGAAGCTCGGTGATACCAAGGGCACCACCAAAACCCTGCACACGCAAACACCCTCAGAAAGTTGGGCTGCCGGCTCTCTCGCTCACCGAACGAAGCGCAGTAACAAATTGCTACTACTCAGATGTCATTTTTACGAGAGTGTGGTACTACCCCGGACGGATCGGCCTGCGGCTGTAGACCGATAACTGTCGACAGTGTGGTCCTACCACTAGGTAAAAGGAAAAGAGCTGATACTCTTACATTGCTGGACCGATATTAACCAAACATAGCTTAGAACCAACGTAAAGAAACTGGCTTTCAAGTGAAAAAAAGCCGTATCAAAATCGGTCTATACCTTTGAGAGTTACTATGCCACAGACAGACATCGATATCAACCTTTAATATCCCTCTTTTTGGGTCGGGGGTTAAAATTCAGAACTCAAATATCGTTATCCTTACTAATATTATAAATGCGAATGTAAGTTTGTTTGTTTTTTTGTTACGCATTCATGCTTAAACTACCGAACCGATTTCAAAATGTATTTCACCAATGGAAAGTTATAATATCAGGAAGTTATCCTATGCTATATAATATGTTATCCCGGGTTTCCCACGGGAATGGGAACTGCGCGGGTAAGGCGGCTGAAACCGAAGCGAAGCGAGGGCGGGTTGCTAGTAAAATATAAGTGTATATGGTAATGAAAAATAATTAAAAAATCAAACATGTGATACAAAAAAAATATGGTAATTTCATATTTTCAAAAATTAGACTAGATGATAATTCTATAATAAGAGATTTAAAAAAAAACTTGTCTATTTAATTCATATTTTTGTAATTAGAATGTAATTCGCCAATGTTACCAACTACGCAATGAAAAAAAATAACCGCCCCAACGTAGCAACATCAGGCTCGAGCACGCAGGCTCTGGCACTTCCCCGGGACGCTGTAGTGATCTCCCCTCCCCCCGGCCCGCGCGCACATACCCCTCGCGCAGCCCCGGGTCACACGGCATCAGTCGCCCGTAGTGCGTGCACGTGTTAACTCGCTCAGTCACAACCTGTAGCGTCGGCGCAGTGTTTACGGATTACAGTGAAAAATTAGTGGCAAGGTGTATGTTACTTAGTGTTTTTATGAATGAAAACTATCGTTATAAACCGGTCCACCGGATGGTTGGACCCTGGACCGGTCTCGATTTCCGCTGATACAAGTTTCGTGAGAGTAAGCTTATGTTGTTTTTTTTTATATGTAACTGGATTTGATATGTTTAATTAATATTTAAGTGCAGTGAGACTGTGTGAAGTGTTTTTTTAGAATATTATTCGTTTAGAACAGTGATTTTGGGATTATTTGATGTGTAAATGCCGTTCTTATACGATAAAGCTGATCCTTTGCTATTTAGACGTTGGTAAGTGTGACCTTTAGCGACAAAGGAGTCTCGTATAGATTAAATATGATGTAAAAATCTAGGGTTATTTCTGAATATTCTATGACAGCCTCGCAGGCCTACCCTCTTAATTTTGATTTATAAATATTAAGTTTGCTGTTATTTTTCTTATTAAAAAGATACGTGAAGACTAATTCTTGTACGCATATATGAATTATGGAAGGTTTATTTTATTTTTTAATAATTAACTAATCTTTTTAGTCAAAATAGTTTTTACTGAAATACAAACTCAACCTGTTCATTTCTTTAAATACAACCGTTCTTTTTTTTAAATTTAAAATAAGGGGCAGTTTTTGTGAATACCTAACCTAGATAAATAGAGACATATTTTAGGTATTACCTATTGAATGAGTAATTAACTATTGAAATTTAGTCTAGCTAATGTAAGTTGATATCAAGCATTCCTTGTCCGCCCCTTTAGTTATCAGGTTCGATTAAAAACTTGCTGTTTAGGCTAAATTATCGGTAGTTTTATTAAGAATTTGGATATCTTCAAACGCAAAACTGTTTTACGGATTATATCGCGTTTGTATTTCATTGCCCGACGTTTCGAACACTTTACGGCGTTCATGGTCACGGACTAAGAGGAACGCTGTAATTTGTTCATAGTTTTATTTACAATGTGTAATACACGTAAACATCAGAAATCATTATCTTTAAACATCTTTTTTTTCCATAAAGTAGAATAATATTTGGCTGTGTGGTAGTACTTACGAATACTACCATTTTACACTGTTTGTGAGTGTTGTAAAAGATGATTAAGACGTTGCGATCGTCCTGGATCAACCTCCATCTGATGTCAACTATTACATTTCCAAGAAGGGTCGACGTCAGGCAGGCGGCCGGCCATAAACTTTTGTAGCATGTATGATGCTAAAAGTAGTAGGTACATATTGCGTCTACGATGATGATGAGTATGTTTTTAAAAATTCTCGTCATTGGGAGGGAATTTCCCTCCCACCACGACTATACCACGCTGGTCAGGCCGATTGGCAGAGGATTTCCTTCGAGTTTCCCTTCTTTTGCATAGTTGTTGTATGCACAAGATATCCCTTAGTTGGCTTTAACTACACATACGGGCAAGAGAGGGGGTGGTGAATTGTATTCATACTCCGTCACCATATCATCACCATTCTGATATTGTCCTAATTACATGGGGTCGATTAGCCTTCGGTCGATGATGAGATCATCATTATCATCATCGCAGACCACATACGTCCCACTGTTGGGCTCGGGCCTCCTCCACAATGGGAGGGAATTTGACTTACTATACCATGCTGGTCAGACATGTTGGTATAGGGTTTCATTTCGATTTGTTTCTCTGTTATGTGCATATTATATCCCATAGTCGTCTTTTTCGACATCCACGGGCAAGGGTGGTGAATTGTATTCTTACTCCGTCACCACACGGACTCACAGACTTTTCTGATCATACATATTGTAAAAAAAATTGGCAATGTTTTTAATACTGGCCGCCACCTTGATGATAAACTGCTTAAATTCCTTGGGAATGTAAATTTTTAACCAGATGGGATCAGGTCGATGTGAACCTCTTTGTAATCTTTCACTACACGAGCAATGTAAGGGTTGATAGAATTCTTCTAGGATATCATCATCATTCATCATTTTAGATCTTGTTGACCCACTGTTGGGCTCGAGTTTCCTTCACATTAGGTGGGAAATTACTATACCACGCAAATCAGAAGTGTTCAATTTCGAGTTATTCTTCTCTTGTATAGATGTTGTATTCAAAATATATTCCTTAGTTGTCTTTTACGAAACGTATTGTACAGAGTAAAAGAATACACGTAATATTCTTACTCCGTTACCACACGAAAGACACCTTTTTACCAATAAATTACCGCATTTCAATTGTATTATTGTAAAGTCTAATATTATTGTCGTATTATTTGTAAAGTCTAATTACTGCATAATTTTTAACAAAAAAAAACCGACTTCAAATTCTAAACTAAAAACGTTAAAATTGCCGATAAAATTTTAAGAAAGCCATCAATTTCTCAAGGATACCATCATTAGATCCTGACCTGATGACCATGGGGCCACCTGGGAAGTATACCCTATCAAACAAAAAAGAATTTTACAAATCGGTCCAGGCGTCTTTGAATAATCGGTGCACATTCATAAAAAAAATATGCCAACGAATTGAGTACCTCCTCCTTTTTTGAAGTCTGTTAAAAACGAAAAAAAAAATCGAAAAATTTAATAAAAATTCATAAAACATTCATCGTGTGTTTGATTTTGTCTTTCAAATTACACATCGGAAATAACTATAAAAGTATAATTTCAGTTAACCTGTAAATGACTTTATTAAGAACTAGCAACCCGCCCTCGCTTCGCTTCGGTTATAGGTTATAGTCGTTTTACCCACGTAGTTCCCGTTCCCGTGGGAATGCCGGGATAAAATATAGCCTAGTTTACGCCCTGATATTATAGCTTTCCATTGGTGAAAGAATTTTTGAAATTGGTCCAGCCGTTTTGAAGATTACCCGGAACAAACAGACAGACAGACAGACAGACAGACAAAAATTTTTTAATTGCTATTTTAGGCATAGGTGTCGTGCAAATAACCGTGTGAGCATGAAAAAGCCTATTATTTTGACATTACAAACAGACACTCCAATTTTATTTATTGGTATAGATGTAATCCTCTTTTCTATTTAAAACGAGGTTTAAGAAGAGCACTTTTCTTCGCTGTAGGCAGAGGCTTAGTTGTGCCCCTTGTATGGTCATTTACTGCCTGCTCGTTGTCATTATAGGCAATAAGTAAATTAAAGAAAAGAAACATTTTTTAAAAACAAGCTTTTATTATTTGTTAATAAAATGAACTAAAAAGTTAAAAATGCAGGTTCATCATCAGACCCTGGTTACCATAGTGTATTAAAGTATTCGTCGAGACGAATCAAATGAGCCCAAACTCGATAGGGTTGAGTCGTTTAATAACGGAGTTCCTATGGCCAACTTCCAGTTCCCCCATCAAATCATCTCAATATTCCATTGTCATCCGATTTATAGATGTATGCAAGATTTCAGCTCATTCAGAAACCGGGGAGTGGATCAAATTTAACTTGTATAAGATTTGATTACAGACAACGGGACAGGTGAAACTAAATAAAATCTTGTAAAAAGGTAAACATAAAATTTTTTGTTCTTGTACCTACTGCTAAAATTAATATTTGCACAAGAACTATAACTTTTTATAAGGCAATAGCTTTCAATGACCGCCTAAGGTCTTTTAAAAAATATCGTTTGTAGATACAAAATATGATGTTTACGGCAGGTTATTGTTGATTTCTCGACGTTTCGAACAATTTTCAAGAGTTCATATTCACTCAAATCAAAAATCAAATACAAACTCGATAAAATCCGTAAAATAGTTTTATTTCAAAAAAATCTTTGACTTATTTGCTGTCGGTTGTTATGAATAATAATAAATTTAGTTTCGCTGTGTAATTTTATTTCAATAAATAAACTCGTCTTGCTTTTACGTGGATATTGATTAAGATATGTCATCATTGCAAGAGAGGTAAAGTTCAATATAAAGCCGAACTGTCTGATCAATAAGTAGACGGGAGCATTTAGAAGAAGTTAGAAGAAATAAATTAGCCGAATAAACAGTATTCTTTCCCGTGTGGTGACGGAGTAAGAATACAATTCACCACCCACTCTCTTGCCAGTGGATGTGGTAAAAAACGACTGATTAAATAAGCATATAACATATAGGCAAGAGAAAGAAAACCTAAAATGAAACCCTATACCAACATATCTCGCAGAGGCTGACCGCGCGACGGCGACCGACGTCCCGGGACAGGGATGTCGAGAGGTGAAGGTACCCGAAAGGGTTTTCCGTCGGACCGACCACTGACGACAAGTCGCCCTACTCCGGTGGTCGGCCCAACGACGAAGGCGACGTGGGTCCGGGTGGATTATGGACCCGCGCACCGTCCTTTCGTCGCCCTGGACGGAATGGACCGCGTGTGCGCTTACCATAGCCCACCCATAAAAAAAATACCAACATGTCTGACCAAAATGATATAGTAGGCCAAATTCCCTTCCATTGTGGAGGAGGCCCGAGCCCAATAGTGGGCGTGTGTGGGATGCGGTGAATGAAATAAGTGCCGCGGTCGGTAGTGGAACGTATATTATACATAGAATGAAAATGATTAAATAAGACGAGAGATAATAATATGCACACAACGTTTGTGCAAGAGAAAGAAAACTCGAAATGAAACCTTATACCATGTGTGACCAGCATAGTATAGTAGGTCAAATTCCCTCCTATTGTGGAGGACGCCCGAGCCCAACAGTGGGATATATGAGTTGCGATGATGATGAAGACATTATAAAAAACACGTTTTACTAAAACAAAAGACTAGTTATTTATCAAAAATTCATTATTTCCACAAAAATTCGCCTTAACTACCAAAATTAATCGTGTCTAATGATCTATGATGTTAACGCGAGTATTACAGTCTTAGTTCGCCCGTGACCATGAACGCTGCAGTGTTCGAAACGTCGGGCAATCAAGAATCAAATATAAACGCTACAAAACCCGTAGTTTTGATCGTATCTATCAAAAATCACCGTATGTACCAAAATTCATCTTATCTTCCAAATTTCAAGTATTATATTAATGAATATTCTTAGAGACACCTTTCTTCCAATCAATTTTCGCATTTCATTCACATAATTGTAAACTCTAAGGAATGTACGTGAAATTCTGAAATATTTAACTGAAGTTTCATATAACACTTCGTGTGTCTAATTTTGTTTTACAAATGACACATCGGAAATTGCGTTTCAATGAATTGAACTTTTTAGTCATTTGATTCAAAATATTTTTTTAATAGCGCTTAGGTATCATAAATATTTCTTATTCTTAGCGTATATTGGTCAAAAGGGGCGCAAGCTTACATAACCAACCTCCGATAGCTTAGAATACAATGACTGGTTCAATCAGCAGGATATTATATAGGATTTTATGGTAATTTTCTTTCTGAAGGAGAATCCTCCATTTCATAATCTATACCAATAAATAAAATTGGAGTGTCTGTTTGTAATGTCAAAATAATAGGCTTTTTTCATGCTCACACGGTTATTTGCACGACACCTATGCCTAAAATACAAATTAAAAATTTTTTGTCTGTCTGTTTGTTCCGGGTAATCTTCAAAACGGCTGGACCGATTTCAAAAATTCTTTCACTAATGGAAAGCTATAATATCAGGGCGTAAACTAGGCTATATTTTAATCCGGTATTCCCACGGGAACGGGAACTACGCGGGTAAAACGATTAAAACCGAAGCGAAGCGAGGGAAGAATGCGCCGACCATAACCTACGAAAAAAATATCTATAATCACAGATAGCTTATTGAAAACGTCTTTAAATCAAATCACTAACTTTAGTTATTATTTACGACATAAAGTGCGTATCCAGGCAAATACCACCTCATAATCATCTCAGCCCATACACGCGCTGTTGGGCTCGGGTCTCCGAGAGAAATTTACCTACTATACCACGCTGGTCAGACATGTTGGTATAGAGTTTTGTTTCGAGATTTCCTTCTCTTGCATAGTCGTTATATGAATAGTATATCCCTTGGTCGTCTTTTACGACACCCAGGGGCAAGAGAGGGGGTGGTAAATTGTATTCTTACCCCGTTACCACACGGAAAATGTAATATACCTACCAACTTAGAATAATAACGTATAGAAGGTAAGTTCGCGCACAAAAAGTGAAGCATATCAATTGGAGCCTAAGGGAGCTTACACCGGAACCGTTCCGTAATGTACAAGTCATTGTACTGCACGAACGTACGCAACTCTTAAAAAATAAATAGATAATTATGACGGTTTGTGCATTCAAATGGTGTCATAACAAATTTGAAAAACTAAGGAGTTTTTAACATTACTTTTAAAAGTACTTCGACGATTTATATTAATAAAAACAAAATTTGATTTCATAATTTGTATAGTGGTGTGCGTGTGTACGTGTGTAATCGTCTGCGCGTCAATAGTATTTTTAGATTCATGTTTGGAACGTTCGAAGTACTGACACTATCCTTCTATACGTTATTATTCTAAGCCTTTTTTTTTTTTTTTTTTTGTGGGTTTTGTGGGTGGGCCGCGGTCGGCGCGCCTCCGCACCACTCCGTCCGGGGCGACAGAGGGGCTTAAGCACGCAACTCCCGCGACCCACCCGAAAACCACGTCGCCTTCGTCGTTGGGCCGACCACTGGAGCAGCGTTAACTTGTCGTCAGTGGTCGGCCCGACGGAATACCCCCTATTGGGGTACCCTCCCATCGACCGACGTCCCCCCCTCGGGGAATTATTCTAAGCCTACCAAATAGTTATTACCAATGTAGACGCGAATTAGAATCTATGGTCCTTTTCACCAAAGATTTGCACACATATTCATGGTTAAATTTGACTAAACGTTTTTATTTGTACCTATTTATAAACCCATATATTACTCACATTTTAGCAAATAAATATTACTTATTCTTCTCTTCAAATGCAGAATCCATTTAAAATAACAACTTTAAATTGACCGAACCATTTTAAATTACAGATAACTTATTAAAAACGTCTTTAAATCCACAAACTACAGTTATTATTAACAATATAAAGTGCTTAGTCGAGAAATACAAATAAAATTACCAATTAACATCCAATAGAATTATTCTGTTAAAGGCGAAATTTTATAAAATAAAAAAATACTATTCCAAAAATGTCGTCTTAAAAGCCAAGCTGCATGATAATGTTAAAAGCAGGTGGTTTTTAAAGCAGTTGGTTACATATGCAGGTGTATTTTACAAACACCTTGCATTGTATACTTATGTGACGACAATATTAGACCGTTAGTTTTATTTCTGTGGAGTTATTTGAATCAATTAAATGTATTTTTTTCCCTGGGAGTAATATACAATTCACCACACCAATTCTGGATGTCGTAAAAGACGACTAAGGGATATGATATGCAGATATATATATATATATATATATATATATATATATATATATATATATATATATATATCTATGCAAGAGAAGGAAAACTCGATGTAAAACCCGTTTGACCAGCGTGAAATAGCAGTATGGAGGAGACCCAGAGTCCAACAATGGAACTTATATGGGCTGAAATCATGATGTACTTTTAAGATTCTTTTTTATGCGAAGGCCATTGTATAGATACACCGCAACCAATCCATCTGGAGCGATAAAAAGGCAGCCGCACGCCATCCTTTCGTTGTCTCGAAAGACATGGACGGGATAGTCCAGACTATATAGCCTGTCAAACAGGAATTGGTTTGCCCCACACTGCGTTATCGGATATGTGTTCGCCAATCAAAAATCTTTCTTCCCCAATGGTTGTCGTTTCGTCAAGCGATGTGGCCTGCCTATTTTCACTTCAGCGTGCTAATTTTTCGTTCTCATTTAACCATTTTTTTTATTTGAGTTGGGTTACGGTTGACGCACTCCTCGCTCCACTCCATCCGGGACGATAGAGGGACTTAAGCACGCACACCCGTAAGCCAACCATATAGTACGTCGCCTTCGTCGTTGGGCCGACCACCGGTGCAGAGTTCTTTGACTTAAGTGGTCGACCCGACGGAATACCCTGAGGGATTACCCTTTCTTGTCCACGTCCCCTACTGGGACGTCGATCGCCGTCGCGAGGCTAATCTCTCCGCGGGAGCCGGACTAAATATCCGGTCCGGTCACGCGCAGGCTCTGCTAGGGCGGCATCAGGAGCAATTTATTCAACCTTAAAAATGTTATTATTTCCCAGCCATTATGCTTTCTTATATATACGCGAGTAGCGATAATTATTTTATGTTATATAATTATTATATCCCTTAGTCGTCGTTTACGACATTCACCAGCAGGAGGGAGTGGTGAATTGTATTACTCCGTTATCATACTGAAAATGCCACGTATAATACAGTTATTTCATCTCGACTCTTATACACCCCACTGTTGGGCTTGAGTCTCTTCTGTAATGAGAGGGAAATTGACCTATTATATCACACTGGCCAAACATATTGGTATAGGGTTTTCAAATTTTCCTTCACTTGCATATACGTATATTATCTACAAATTAGTCCCTTAGTCATTACTACATCTACGAGCAAGATTGGGGGTGGTGAATTGTATTCTTATTCCGTCACTACACTGAATTACTCTATAACCATACTGAAAACGCCACGTATGACATAGTTATTTAGCTATTCGATAGTGTGTCATTAAATTAAACCATGTTTGATACGAACGGTAATATTATGATCGCCCATTTAACATATAACAGACATTGATGATTATAACAGATGTTGACGCCCCTAAAATTGGTTAGAATCATTGTCTGCCATTAAACGTGTATTCTATTTAGATGGATAAAGGTTTTATAATGATTTCTAATGTTTATACTCGCGGTATTGTACATCTATATCAATAAATAAAATTGGAGTGTCTGTTTGTAATGTCAAAATAATAGGCTTTTTTCATGCTCACACGGTTATTTGCACGACACCTATGCCTAAAATAGCGATTAAAATTTTTTTGTCTGTCTGTTTGTTCCGGGTAATCTTCAAAACGGCTGGACCGATTTCAAAAATTCTTTCACCAATGGAAAGCTATAATATCAGGGCGTAAACTAGGCTATATTTTATCCCGGTATTCCCACGGGAACGGGAACTACGCGGGTAAAACGACTATAACCGAAGCGAAGTGAGGGCGGGTTGCTAGTTGTAAATAAAACTAAAGTAAGACAAAACAAGGCGCCTTTAAAAAAAAAAAAAGAGTACAATGTACGCACATCAGAAATGAAACTTCTTTATCCTTCATCCTTTATCTCATTCGCCGGCTGAATCCTATACATTTACGTGTTTGTCTATGGACTCGCTTTTTCGTTTCATCGAATTTGAAATCACAACGTTTCTAAAGAAGTTTGTTTCACTTCAATAAAAATTAATATTAATTTAGCATTATGTCCCCTGAATTTTCTTGTCGGATTTTTCTCAGTATGGCCGCGCTCAGATCCGGTGGTAGTGTACTAGATTTGTTAGGATTTTAAATTTAATAAATTGTCATAATAATTATTACAAATTTAATGTTTAATAATTACTAATCATTTACAATATATTTTTTTTTCATATAGACTCATTTTCTTCTTATACTGGCAATAAATTTGTATCAAAATGTGGGTCAAAATTTATTAACTAATTTTCTGTTATCGGGTAGATAATTATAAATCTCTGTAATAACGATGACTTGTTGGACGTGAGACATCTTAGTCCACCCGTGACTATGAATGCTGTAAAGTGTTCGAATCGCCAGGCAATCAAAAATCAAATGCAAACACGATAAAATCCGTAAAATAGTTTTATTTATAAAGGTTTTATTTTATTTATTTTATTATTGGTGGCAAACACATCAACTGGGCTCATATACCTCAAACTGCTGGGATCGAGCCTCCTCCACAATAGGAGGGAAATAGACTTTACTATACCATACTGGTCAGATATGTCCCTAATGAAACCCGATATCAACATGTCTGACCAGCATGGTATAGTAGGTCACATTCCTTCCCATTGTGGAGGAGGCGAGCCCAACAGTGGAACGTATGTGGGCTGCGATGATGACGATTATGATGTCGCTATAGGATTTTATTTCGAGTTAAGGAATAGATGTTTTATGCATATTATAATCCCTTAAGTCGTATTTTACGACATCCATGGAAAAGACATGGAGTGGTGAATTGTATCCTTACTCCGTCACCACACGTGAACTAAATCTTTAAGTAATTCTTCTGTTCGTGTGCTTATAATAGAACTCCTAAAAGGCTGGACCAATTTTGATGATTTGTGGCTGTTCCGATGGATATGAGAATGGTTTAGATTAATAATTGGAACCGGTAGGTGGCGCTGGAATTCCTTTTACTATGTTTTTAGATTTGAACAGAACAACGTCTGTTGGATCAGCTAGTATTAATTAAAATATTAAAACAAGTCCATTGCATTGAAGCGTTCGTGTACCACGCTTAACTAAAAGCTACTCGCGGAACCTGTTCGAAACCTTACTAGTTGAATGTCCGGTGTGACGCCCACTTAAAGATTAGCGTCAGTTCGATTCCCATGTAGAACATCTATTATATATTTTAAATGCTTATTTATTGTTTAGACATGGATTATTTTGTTAATTTTGTCCCATTTCTATCTCCAAAGTAAAATCTTAGCGGGATTATTGCAGATAATATTTATACAAGATAAGGCAAGCCCGAAATAATACTCTATGCCAAATTATCTCACCTCAGTGAGGGTACCTGAAAGGGTATTCCGTCGGGCTGAACACTAAGGACAAGGAACTCGGCACTGGTTGTCGGCCCAACGACGAAGGCGACGTGGGTACGGGTGGGTTATGGGCCCGCGCGCCGTCCTTTTGTCGCTCCGGATGGAATGGCCTTGTACGCTGATCAAAGCCCACCCATAAAAAAAGATACCAAATTATCTGAGAAGTAGATCAAATTCTCCTCCAGCTGTGGAGGAGAGCCAGCATATGAGCTGCGATAATGATGATGATGATGACTCTAGAGCTGTAGGATAACGGCTATGAATAGGTATTAATCACCCTTACATTGTTCATAAGTGTCGTAAAATACGACTAGGACTTATAAATTCACTTGGAACAACTCCACCTGATGCCGTCATATCAATTATATTTCTAAAGAAGATTGATATCAGGCAGGCGGCCTGTCATAAAACTATTTCCAAATATTTTGCAATATGTACAATGGTAGAAGAGCATATTATAATATTTATAACGGCAAAACACGCACTGAGATCGATTACGTCGACCCGGGTTTCGAGCATATCCGATGCTCATCATCAGGAAGAGACTGCAGCGACATCTGTGAGGCCCTGGCGTGCATTGATTTTTTGATTTATAACGTCTATAGGCGAGAATGAACCTGATCGTTGGCGTGGCGTTAACGCCACGCTTGGACGTGTATGCTTTTGTAACGAAACTATAACCTATTTTAGAATTTTGTACATCGCCATCTAGTGAGCTCAAACTAAATTATTAACCTAAACACGTACCTATAGTCTATACTAATGAAAATAAATGATTATTGAATAAAAATCATCAATTTCTGGAAAAAGATCTTAATATTTTATTAATACTTTATGCCATATTAGTTCCTGTCTTAATTTGTTCTTTTATAATTATTTTGTACAAGTATATATGCATATACTTGTACAAAATAATTTCGATGTTTCACATCTGCCAGGCGTCCTGAGCGACGACTCCCTTTTTTACTTATAATATAGGTCGCGTTTCAGCCGAAACATTAATGGATAATCTATTTCACTGTGCATATTGTGTCCACCAACAGTAATTTGGATAAAAGCAGCATGATTTTTTTTTTGGCAGTCTATGGTTCAATTACCGGGTTGAGAGCTATCAGCGTTCACCCACAGTCCGGGATAAGCTGTGAAAGTCATCTGTGGCTAACAGCTATACACACACAAAAAAAAAGTCTATGGTACAGACGCACGGCGTCCATCCTGTCAAGGGTGACAAGAGGCAACGCACGAAGCCATAACCCGCCGTTCCCTTCGGTATTGAGCCGACTACTGATACCGAATCCTTGACATCCCTGGCCAGCCCGGCGAAATGATTCCTCCCGGGAATGTGACGATAATCTTTTCATCCGGTCAGATTAATCATGATAAAAATCATATACACTAAATAGCATTTTAATTTAAGTTTGGTGTAAAAAAATAAAATTTTATAGCACTATTCGGATGTGTCTAATTGATTGAATTAATAACCGGTTAGGGTTCCCACAGTAAGTCTATGGTTTGACCTGACCGATATCCGGTCGCCTCCGCGTCGGAGCAGGTTTCTTAAAGGATGTCAAAGATATTAAGTTACCATTTTTTATGTAAAAATTGAGTTTTATTGCGTTTTTTGGCTTATTATTCTTGATCCTCGATAAAAGGTATACAGATTCATAGAAATATGTGGAGTCACTGTCCATTGCCAGCAGTGTATGCCTGATCCAAATTTGATATGTTATTAATATATAGTAAAATAATTTTCTTTATATTATAACTTATTAATATTTCTGAAATATATTTTTTTTATCTCTTCTTATTTTGTATTATTACTTTATTATTCCGTATGGTACGCTGTTAGCAATAAAAAATAACTGAATGATAAATAAATAAATAAAAAAAAACAATAAAAGGAATTCTACTTGAAATCGATCGCAGCGCCACCTATCGAGTCCAATTGTGAAACTAAACTATTTTCGATTTCTTATCATTCCTAATACTATTCTTGATAAAAGGTATACAGATAACATTTCTGATTGTCTGGGGATAGAGTAAGAATAAAATTTACTAATTATATCTTGCCCGTGGACTTCGTAAAGGATGACTAAATGATGTAATAGGAGGGAAATTGATCTACGATGCTACGCCGCCCGGTCAGGTAGGATTAGAAGAGTCCAATATATACTCTACTAGAAATTGATCTATTACACCACATCAGACGGGTTGGTATAGGGTTTTATTGCGAGTTTTCCTTCTCTTGCATATATATTATATGCGCATTATATCCCTCGATCGTCTTTTACGACATCGAAGACAAGATAGGGAGTGGTGTATTGTTTTCTTACTCAATCCAAGATCAAATACAAACGCGATAAATTCCATAAAATGATTTATCCAACTTATGATCACGAATAGTGATTTGAAACAAACCCGAACCAAATACTCATTTATAAGAAAAAACAATCTAATAATAATTAAAATAGAAAGCTATGTAATTTAATAATAATATATGTAAATTATATAATCGGACAATGATCGAGTCAATTAATAATGGTGATTTTTTTAAAACAAACCGTGCCAAAACCTAATGAAGAAAAAAAAACTAATAATAATGATTTCTGATCTTTACGCTAGTATTACACATTATAAAAAAAATATTATTTTTACGGATTTTATCGCGTTTTATTTGATTTTCATTACCCGAAGTTTCGAGCACTTTTCAGCGTTCATAACGTCGCGCAGTCAAAATTCTAATATCGTGATAAAATCGGTAAAAATAATTTTATTTATAATAATTAAAAATGTAGAGCATTTGAATTTAATAAGTCAATTACATAATAAGACAATGATTTATTCAAATTAATAATAAATGTTGACCAATTAGCGAAACACGTGCGTTCATATTTAAGTAGTTACGATGTCTGGTGCGTTCATGCGTTGGTCGCAACCAAATATTTTTAATCTGGAACGCTCTGTAATAATATTGCGCTTGTCAAATGATACAGGATGTGGATAATTGACTTTACATATTTTTGTATTTTATTTTTGGTTTTAGTGACTGACGAGCAGCGTCATCATTATTAACATATAATTAATAAAAATAATGTTACGAAATAAAAAAAAATCTGTAAAAAGTTAATAACGTAATAAATAAAGTGAATTTTAAATTGTTTTATCTCTCTGTCCACATAAGTCCTTCTGTTGGGCTCAGGCCTCCTCCATAATGGGTGAAAAATTGACTTACTAAACTGTCTGGCCAGCGTATAATAGATTAATTTTCCTTCAGTTGTGAAAATGGTTTAAGTTCAACCGTAGAACGTATATGACCTGTGATGATGATGACGAGTCGTAAGGTTTTCTCTCGGGCATTTTTTATGACTGCCGTGAGAAAGTATGGGTTACTGGGCACTCTGTGTACCAAATTAATATTATTTATACTTTTATACTAATATTAAAATGCTAAAAAGTTTGGTTGAACTCGTAAAACTCAATCTACTAATTGGATTCGAAAAATTGTTTTAATGTAGATAGCCCATAGCGAAAGGCTATAACTAGTAGGGGCTGAGGGTCGATAAAAATGTTACGAAAAAAAGGAGAGGAAATTGTCTTCCTTTTGCAAGCTTGCGTTATGTGCGATGCGCATTACAGGTACTAACAAGCTACTCTCTCTCCTTATGTTACGCAGACGAAGTTGCGCACTTCAACTAGTGTAATATAAAATATAAATTAGAATATAGTTAAATTAGATTAGACTTTAATCAGTCTTTAATGTTTTCTAAGAATAATTTCAAATAAAAAATTGTTTCGCTTAACTTTGATAGCGTTTGACTCTGTAAAGTTAAAGTAATTGAACTTACATTTGGAATATAAATACTTATTCCCTTTTTATAAAATGTCTGGAAAATTCTTACAAAGTTAGTGATTATAGTCTTAATTAGAATATATATATATATATATATATATATATAAATCTCCTGTCACGATGTTTGTCCGCGATGGACTCCTAAACTACTTAACCGATTTTAATCAAATTTGCACACCGTGTGCAGTTTGCTCCAACTTGAAACATAGGATAACTTACATCTTAATTTATAGTCGGAATATTATTTTATTGCAAATTATTTATCTACTATTTGACATTCACAATTATCTGTGAACTCCAAACGATTTTAACAGATGGCGATATCTGTTGACTGGATAAAGTAATTTGTGTGTGCTCAAGAGAGAGAGAATGGTTTAGATTCACAATTGGACCCGGTAGGTGGCGCTTTATTTGAACAGAACAACGTCTGTTGGGTCAGCTAGTTAGAATATATATTTTATTCAGAGTTTCTTATATTTACTAGTATATTCTAATGAAGCCTAACATCTAAATATATTTAAATAAGAATATTCTTTGTAACGAAAATATCAATTTTAATATATTTACTTATATTTTGCTATTAAATGGCTAAATAATTCTTAAAATGGCGTCATCATCATAATCATCATTCTGCTCTTAGCACAATTACTTAAGGTTGACGTAATATGCTGCACCCCCAGGTAATAGAGGGGGGAATTGTATACTTACTCCATCACCACACGGACAAGCTTAATCCACTATCCAAAAATTGCTTATTCTATACAGACTTAATAAGCACATTTAGGAATTCAATTCGGTACTTAACTAATGAAAATATAAACTAGGCATGAGCGATACTGTGGTTAATTAAGCTTATCTCGGCCTGTCTGGATGGTTGACTGTTAACGGCCGTCTCAAAGAACCTATCTGGCCGTCATTTCAATGGCTGAAGATAGGGAAATCTTACTTTTTGCCCGTTCTTGTGTCATAGTAGCAAAATTGATATTTGATAATTTACAGAATATTAAATAGATGACAAGGCAAACTATATATCTTATCAATCGCAAAAAACAAATAAAAACATAATAAAATTCGTAAAAATAGTTATATTTAATTTAATTGTATCTACTTTAATTTAGTATAATTAATCTGTTTTAGTATTTTGTTTGGGTCTAATCCCACCACACATTCCCACCATTATAACTCTTGTAAGCCAGGATGGTCTCCATAAATGACACCAAAGTTTGACCCTCGTGCTGTCCCGGGATAAAAATTTAATTCTCTTGGGACCCGCATCAAATTTAATTAGAAAAGATTAAAGAGGAGGAGTTGGAAAGAGAGATTCCACTTCCTTCCTAGGCAAAGCGGGAGACAGGAAAACAAAATGACTAGTCAGCCAATAAGTAAAGAAGTGTACAGCTACGATTAGCGCAGCAGTACGGCACCACGGATACGGAAGAGCTTAACGGCGCCTATATGTGAGCGTTAAGATTGATTGCTACAGTAGGTATGGCAGAAACGCATGAACGCACGAAAAATTTCTCGAGTTACTACTAGGTTATATCCGTATAGTAGGTATACTATCCCACAGGTGACTTTTGCAAACTATTTAACACTAGAAACTCGCCCTCGCTTCGGTTTCAGTCGCTTTACCTGCGTAGTTCCCACTCCCGTGGTAATACCGGGATAAAATATAGCCTATCTTACTCAGGGATAATGTAGCATTGTAATGGTAAAGGAATTTTTAAAATCGGTTCAGTACTTTTTGAGCCAATTCGTTACATACATACAAACCTTTCCTCTTTATAATATTAGTATAGATAAGGTTACGCTCGTTTCGCCAGAGATCGCACTCCCAGAGAATGTGATGTGCTGATTGTTCATATTCGTGGTCAGGGGTGGAACATTGACATAATGGTGAAGGTACGAGTTTAAAATTAAATAATGTTTTAGTCTGTTAATGTTACTAGTTTTTAAGTTTTGATTGATGCTAACATAATATGGAGTTAAATAATTCCGTAATAAAATGATTAATAATATGAAATACTTGCGTAAACATCAGAGATCATTAAATTAGTAAATATTTCAGACACGTTTAAAATATGAACAGCCTGTAAGTTTACTCGGCAACTCCCTTCTCCCACGTAGGCAATGTGTCCGCCATATTTAGCGCACACATGTCACAGAGCAAATACACATACGTATACCTACTTGTATTATGTGAGGACAAGTCGGAGAAGTACCTATAGTTTGTTTTATATTCGTTCGTTCCACCCCCATTTTTACCGGTAACACAATCCATTTACACCAAAAACTCTTATCTATACCAATAAATAAAATTGGAGTGTCTGTTTGTAATGTCAAAATAATAGGCTTTTTTTCATGCTCACACGGTTATTTGCACTATGCATATGCCTTTTCTTTTTTTTTATGGGTGGGCTATGGTAAGCGCACGCGCGGTCCAGTCCGTCCGGGGCGATGAAAGGACGGCGCGCGGGCCAATAACCCACCCGTACCCACATCACCTCGTTGTTGGGCCGACCACCGGAGCAGATGTGACTTGTCGTCAGTGGTACTATGCATATGCCTAAAATACACTTTATATTTTTTTTGTCTGTCTGTCTGTTTGTTTGTTCCGGATAATTTTCAAAACGGTTGGACCGATTTCAAAAATTCTTTCACTAATGGAAAGCTATAATATCAGCGAGTAAAATAGGCTATATTTTATCCCGGTATTCCCACAGGAACGGGCACTACGCAGGAAAGACGACTGAAACCAAAGGGAAGCGAGGGCGGATTGCATTCCATTCCACACATTGATCACATCCATGTTGTAACAGACTAAGAATACAATTCACCACCCCCTATCATGCCCGTGGGTGTCGTAAAAGACGACTAAGAGATGTTATATGCATACAATATCTATGCAAGAGAAGAAAATCTCAAAACAAAACCTTATGCCAATACGTTTGACTAGCGTGGTATATTAAGTCAATTTCCCTCCCATAGAAGACGCCTAAGCCCAACAGTGGGATGTATATGGGCTGAGATGATGATGATTACATCGATATTAATTAAATTTATTTCACGGGAATTTTTGTTGAAATAAAAAAAAACACTCATTAGGACTGTCGACAGTGTGGTACTATTCCAGACGGACCAGCCCTCGGTTGTAGACAGGTCCTACTACATACTAATCGTCTTTTACGACACCTTCAAACAATGTAAGTGTTGGTAGTATCCGTAGCCAGTATCATTCAGTATAGATATTAATTTAACACTGGTTAAAAACTACAAGTCAGTAGCGCTCAAAGTATTGATTTTCAATACCAGCTCCCCATAAAACATTCTTATATATTTAATGTTCTCAAACTTTTTTTCGCTATTATCATCCCTAATTATTGAGACGGGAGAATGTTATTTTTTACGATCGAACTTGTAAAAAAATTGTACCCGATTTTATGTGTTTTGGAAACTTTTTAATAACGCCTATATAATTTTTTTCCTCTAGATGTTTTTTAAGCAATCGATGTTTGTGATAGGGTGGATGGTAATTTACTTAAGCTCGTGGCTCGATGGCTCGCGATTCGATTAACGATTGGTTTATGATTAAAAACTCATCAGGGGAAAACCTATTTATAAGGTTATCACTAACATATTTGTACTTGCTTCTAACCCTGCAGCTTCGCCTTCGTAAAAAGTAATTTTCCAAAGATGAAATTTTATCCAAATGTTCATAGTTTGACGATTATGGCATCTCCTTTACGGCATATGTTTAACAGTGTAATATTAATAAATCACTGCGATCGTCGATCCACCTATAAAATGTATCGTTTAGACACTATTCCATTGTTTATAGGGTAGGTCTACGAACAGTGGAGAATGGAAACAGACTGAATAATGGTGATGAAAATGAATACGAAATCGAGAACTTAAGCCCCGATCTATGAAAAATCCGTCAGCCATCTAATCAATTAGACCAGTGGGGGTAGATTGTGACTCGTATTATCGTCTTTACGGCTGATGTTTTATACGATATTTATCAGAAAATGATTATACATTGTTCCGATTTTTTTACTATATACATTTCAGCTAGAATTGTGTTAAACAATGACACGGCCCATATTTCTGTGTGGTGACGGAGTACGAATACAATTCATCCCAGTTCATACAAGAGCTCTACATCTATCTGCGCTAACTTCATCTGATACTGTTTGGTCAACAATTATATTCTCAAGGCATCCTGACATCAAGCAGGCGACCGGTCATAAAATTATTGCCAAAACTTTTTGCATCATGTACGATGCTTAGACATTGCGCTGACCTCCAAGTAATTGGGGTAAGAGCGGTATAATAATGATTTTTTAAATGTTATCTGGTAAATTGATAGCGGTGAATGGGGGCTATAAGTTTGAGAATCTCTAATCTAAACAGCTACTGTCTTCGAATTGTTATTTAGGTTCTTAAGAATGTTTAATAAAACAAACGTTTTAACGACGAAACGATTGTGAAACCATTGTAGATAGTATTGGATACGTTCTTATATTTTGTACTTATTGTCTATTTCAAATTACAGAACTTTATTTAAGCAATACGTTGCTTTGGAACAATTAAAAAAAATACTAATATTATTATAATTGTAACGATCAATATCCCAATATGTTAGTTACGTAATAAATGACATTAGATGCATATACATCCCACGGTTGGGCTTTTTTGTTTTTTGTGGGATGGGTTGCGGTCGGCGCACTCCTCGCACCACTCCGTCCGGGGCGAAAGAGGGGCGTAAGCACGCACACCCGCAATCCACCCGAACCCCACGTCGTCTTCGTCGTTAGACCGACCGGCAGGGTTACTTATCATCAGTGGTCCGACGGAATACCCCCTAGTGGGGTATCCTCCTAGCCCACAGCTGCGCTCGAGCCTCCTCTACATTAGGAGAGAAATTGGCCTACTATACCACGCTACTTAGACGTGTTGGTATAGGCTCTTATTTAGAATTATACTTCCGTAGATATTATATGCCTTAGACATCTTTTGCGACACCCACGATTTGCGATATGTGTTTTTCGTGTGGTGACGGAGTAAGAATACAATTCATTACGCCATATCTTGCCCGTGGATATCGTAAATGACGACTAATTGATATAACACGCATATAACATCTATGCAAGAAAAGGAAAACTCGAAATAAAACCTTATACCAACCTGTTTGACTAACATGGTAGGTCAAATTCCCTCCTATTGTGGAGGAGGCCCGAGTCCAACAGTGGGATGTATATGAGCTGAAATGATGATGATGGCTAGATTGTACACAATTACCGCCATTTGCAATTACCATACAGCGTTCACAAACATGTGGATGATTAAAACATATGGCTCAGATATGTACAGGTTTTTTTATTTATTTTTTTATTTTACTAAAGTCTAACAGCTTCAATGAAGACAATGAATTTTTATTGCGAATAATAATATTGATACAGAACTCGTCGCTGGGCGTTTATACAAATGTATTATAAATGCTTTTACAATATTGTTTGTTACCGTATAATAAGATTTTACATACATTATTTCAGCTCGAGAGAGCTGGAAGCCCCACTTTCTGAGAGTGTTTGCGTTTGATGGGTTTTGGTGATGCCTTTAGTATCACCGAAACCTCATTGCATGTATTAACATTCCCTTTAATTTCTTCGCAATAGGCAGCGGCCTAACAAAGGTCCATGAGCGGCAGCAACACTTACCATCAGATGTACTGTTTGCTCGTTTACCACCGCTTGCAAAAAGAAAAGTTACATAGGCTTGTACCATACTGGTCAGATGTGTCGTTATAGGATTGGATTTAAAGATTATCATCTCTGGTATAAATGTTACATAAATCCCGTAGTCGTCTTATACGACATTTAATTGATGCTTTATCTTGCCCGTGCAAGATAGAGCATTAGTTAAATCTAAGGTAGATAAATGGATGTCCGTGCAATGATGTAGTAAAAATACTGTTCACTACTCCCTTTCCTACCCATGGGTTTCAAAGAAGACGACTAAGGGATATAATATGCATATAACATCTATAAAAGAGAATAAAAACTCGAAAGAGAACCGTATATCAAGCTGTCTTGAGCAGCGTGGTGGAATAGCTCAAGTACCCTTCCATTGTAGAGGAAGCTCAAGCCTAGCAGTGGGACGTATATGAAGTGTGAGGATGATTATGACGACTTTTTTCACTAGTCCATTCTCATTTTCTACTGAAGCCTATTTACAACGCCATCTAGTGACATCTAGATGTTAACATATCTTGCCAAATTTCACTGCACGAATCAGTTTTATATTAGCACTAGCTGACCCGGTGAACTTCGTACCGCCATAATATTTTTCGTAAATATACGAGTATTTTCTCAATTTCCGAAAATATAGTGTCTAATAGAAGAACCTAATAGAAGGGAAAGATTCAATCGTCTTGGTCGCGGTATTGTTAATGATGATTTAAGAGAACATAAATTACTGATTATTGATTTCTGATAAAATTATAATTATCAGATTTTTAACCATACTTAATCATAGACAAAATTATATTTACCTGTCATTTGCGTTATGTTATTACATATAAAATGCGTTTTTGTTATACCACGTTTCACATTGACTTGTATTCTCTTTGACGTTTTATTTCACGTCTTACGGGAACGCGATCGAACGGTGTGAAAAGTATCCTATGTCCGTCCTGGTTCTAAGCTACCTCCCCACCAATTTTCAGCCAAATCGGTATAGTTTTTCTTGAGTTATAAATAGTGTAACTAACACGACTTTCTTTTATTATATATAGATTTTTTTTTGCTACACTCGGTCGCACCTAAACGAATTTTCGCGTAGGTTGTAATAAAGTGGCGATTGAGAAACGCAATACCATATTTAGTATTTTGTGTATAAATCAACATTTTTAATTAAAGCATTATTAATTTATTTCGACAACCGGAAACTAAACACCTATGCATGTTATTTTACGAAGTTGACATATCGACTGTGGCATACATAACTATTGGGTAAGTCGGAGTACACGCGGGCGGGCGGAACTGTGGGCGGACATAAGTATCCAACGTACTCTAGCTAAACAGAATTTGAGTCCAAAAGATTGCGTTTCTAATGTTCTTTTATAAATATGAAAAGAAACTATTTTTGCGCATATTAACGCGATTTTATGTAACCATACACGCTGAAAAGTGTTCGAAATGTCAGAGAATTGTTTTTCAAACATAAACGCGATAAAATCCATAAGTCTTTTTTTTGTATTGCTTACGGTGGCAAACGAGCAAACAGTACACCTGGTAAGTGGTAAGATGGTAAGTGTTGCTGCCGCTCATTTTTGCTAGGCCGCTGTCTACTGTGAAGAAAGTGAAGGGAGTGTCAATGAGGTTCGGCGAAACTTAATGCCCCATCACAAAAACCCCCATACGCAAACACCCTCAGAAATTTGACCTTCCTCTTGGCTTTCCTCCCTTGCTACTACTCGAACATTGATTTTCCGCTCAGTGTGGTACTACCCCGGACGGACCAGCCCGCCGCTGTGGACAGACAATTACACTTTTATAGATTCAAAAACCCATACTAAGAACTTGTCCTTTTATCGTTTAGGGATTAAAAGGCGTCTTATTTGTGATAGATTATGGTCTAGACACAACTAGGGATCCGTAAGCGACGACAGAAGAGCAACATGCAGCCCCTTTGCCTAGATCAGTGATGGGCAAAGTACAGTCCGCGGGCCAACTCCGGCCCGCGAAAGCATTTAATCCGGCCTGCCGAGAGTCCATCCATTCTAAATATTCTGTCAGCATTTTGGTGCGTAGAATAAAATCTGACGTTTATAATTGAGAATCTCCGAATTTTTAATGAAAGCTCCAATTCGTCAGAGATGTTTTGAGCGTTTATTATCTCATAATTCACTTGTCATAATTATCTCGGCAGTCTGTCACAGGTATTAGTTTATTGGGAAATACGGGGCGCAAGGCGTGGTGAAATGTGAGGCGCAGGCCGCGGGGGTGAGAACGGAAAAACTCAATCAGAAACTGATTGACTGATGAACACCTTTTCGCGCAGCTGAAAGTTGCTTCGTAACAAATAGAACCTGGAACCTATAATTCTGGCCCTCCTCTAGAATTCTTTAAAATTTGTGGCCCGCCATTAAAATGTCTGCCCACCACTGGCCTAGATTATTAACTGGCAATTGCTATTGGGTTGATCACTGCTACCGATTCCTTGCCTTCGATGATAGACTTAAATCTTTATAAGATTTTACAACCAATAACTCGCAGAATAATTAGATGTGGATTCTATGGAGTCATATATCATCTATGCAAAATAAGGTAAACTCAAAATAAAATCCTATACCAACATGTCTGACCAGCATCAAGTAGTAATTTAACTTGCCTCCCATTGCGGATGCGGCTCGAGCCCAATATTGAGACGTATGTGTGTTAAGAACTTTGTGTTCAGTTCTAAATTATAGATTATTCCACACATGATTGTATCGACTATGACCATTTGTGATTCAGCATGAGAATCGAATCCTCGAAAATTTTAAACCATTTCAACATATCGCACCTTTAATCATAAACTGAATTAATTCAAAATTTACGTTTTTTGAGTTTTCAATAAAAACCGAAATAACTTCGTCAGTAAAATACGTACAATCTAACAGATAAATCGATACGACGTAAATAACAAAGATAAAAGATTGTCCTTCTCTTTTCCATTAATTCCTGAGTACATGTCTATACTTTATTCAAAAGCTGCATGTATTCATACTTATTTCATTTTATTAGAAAATTACATGTATGTTTTATTAACACATTATGATTTAATTCAGTTTTTTATAAATTATATTGTATACTATAATATTGAATACTACCAACCCTTGCTTTGCTCGTGGGTGTCGTAAAAGACGACTAAGAGCCCTAGATTGACCCGGACCAACTCCATCTGGTACCATTTGGGTCAACGATTACATTCCCAAGGAGGGTTGACGTCAGGCAGGCGGCCGGTCATAAAAGTCATTGCCGAAACTTTTTGCAATATGTTAAAACAGATGACATATTGCGTCGACCCCAAATAATTGGGATAAGAGCAAGATGATGATGATTGTACAATTATGGCATCATTTTGAATTAATGCAGTTTAATACTAAAACATTTATGCAGAACTTTAATAACTAAATTTTATTTCAGTTTTGTACTATAAATAAAAAAAAATATTCAGGTACATATTTTAGTGAAAAGAGAAATAAGTACGAACTTTTTTTAAACTGCTGTCTAAGGTGTATTCTTCCTTTAGATAGTATAATTTTGTATCTTGTTCCAATAATAGACTAATTACGCTACAGTTATCTTTTTTTTTAAATACCTAGTCCTTCTATTCATTTTTTTATAATTTTTTGAAGTCATCAATCGAAATATATGTGCAGTCAAGTTGTTATTTATTGCAATTAACGAAAAACATAATTACTCCTGTTGTGATGTAAATTACGATGAATTGTTGTATGAGAAACATTTCAGTCGTCCCGTGGAGTGGACATGAACCTTAAAAAGTTTAAGAAACGTATCAAAAAAAATAACTATTATTTCTCTTTCTCGTATTCTTACTCAGATATCACACAACGAACGAATAAGTCTGTAAAACTATTATTAATGAAAAAATATACAATATTCTAGAGATATAGTTTAAATTCGGTGCAGACATGTATACTTGTAACATATAAAGCAAAAGTTCAAAACTATCTTAACTGTAAAGTTATCTGTTATGAAACTTATTGGTTAATTCAAGTGTTTCATGCTCATCGACAAAGCTTAATCAATATGTATTAATTGAGTTTCGGAGACTTGAAGAAGTTATGTTGGTACTCGTGAACCGTGTTTGAACTTATTCAGGCACAACGAATATGGAGAGCGTAAATTAAATTTTGTGAACTTTTCATAAAGTTTAATTGCGTGCACTATTATTAGTTAAGGGAGTGATGGCTACTCTAGTAGTTAAGTGACGCTTGTGGAATATGATCTAGACATAATCCTTTGACCATTGATGATAAGTAACCCTGTTCGGGTGGTCGGTCCAACGACGAAGGCGACGTGTTTGAAACTTTCTTTTTTTGTTGGAAAGGGTTTACTTCCCAAATGATCCCATGAAAATTTAATCAACATAGGATCAGCGGTTTTTGAAAAATTAATATCTAAAAATTATCTACGTTGTCTACATTAACAATCTTGTACACAGTTTACTGCATTGCGTTTTGAAATCGTTTTTTAGGGTTCCGTATCCAAAGGGTAAAAACGGTACCCTATTACTAAGACTTCGCTGTCTGTCCTGTACAGATGGCGTAGTGGTTAAGATAGCGACTTACAACGTCAGTGTCGGGGGTTCGAATCCCACGCGGGACAACACTTTGTGTGATCCACAACTTGTTGTTCTGAGTCTGGATGTAATTTGTGTCCGTTAATTATATGTTTGTAAAGTTCCCAGCAATACAAGGATTATTTCCTTAGTGCATGGTGTTGTCTTAAAATTATTTATAAAAATTATTAATTATTATTAATTATTATTATTATCTCCTTGTTCACGGGATCTTCCTAGGGAAGATACCCGGTCCTTTGAAAGGCTTACATGGGGATATGGATCCAACACGTAGAGGCCTTTGGAGAAATTTAATGTAAAAATGGGATGGGACGTCTACCGATGACACTCCACGTCTGCACATAACACACGTGGACTGCCAACGGTAGGTGTAAAACTATTGTTGATGATGGTATCTAATATATGATTATGGGGTTGTGAGGTTTGATGGATTGGATTAAATGAAACTATTGACTGAAAAACTGTCGTCTGCCTTCAATACCTTTATCGTCTTGAACTTTGGCAGACGGTGACTCGCCAACTCACTGAATGGGCCCCCCCAAACGGTCGCCACAGGCACACAGGCCATACGGGCAACAGGAGGGTAACATTGGTGCAAGTGGCTTGGGGTGTCGAGCGGTGCGGCGCCGGTTTCACCATCGCAGTGGTTTCCCCGTACTTATGCCCTTGAAAATGACACTTCCACCCCCGAGCATATAGCTCTGGCGACCCCTCTCTGACCAGCCGTTTAAGGCAAGCCAGAGTTGAGAATCCTGCGGGCACTCTTCGGTTTCCACTCCAGCCAGCCAATAAAGGCCAGCTGGATACGAGGCCCTGGCCAACTCTCTGGGGCACTCAGGACCGCAGTGTCGCCACTCACATTCAGCACGCCTCAAGCTGCCCTGCGGTTTATTGGCTTTCCTATAAATCTTGTGATACAATTTTCTTTTATATCAAAAGAATTTAGAGAGCCATATAATGTTCCTCCGAGTTTTGCGTTAGTCTCATGGTGAGATAACGACTGGCCCAGAGGGTTTATTTAGGGCCGTGGCGACTGAGGCCGTCACCGGTGGGGGAGTGCTGTTGGCGGTGTCCCTAGACATCGCCAACGCATTCAATAGTCTGCCATTCAGCTGCATCAGGGAGGCGCTCCGGTATCACGGAGTGCCAGCTTACCTGAGGCGGCTAGTGGCAGACTATTTGGTGGGGCGCAGCGTCCTCTGTACCAACCGAGCAGGGGACGTTGTGCGAACGCCCATGACGTGCGGTGTCCCACAGGGGTCGGTCCTCGGACCCACCCTGTGGAACATCGGCTACGACTGGGCGTTGCGGGGGAGCCTCCCGCCCGGGCTGGGCGTGATTTGTTACGCCGACGACACGCTCGTCACAGCCCGCGGTGGGACGCTAGAAGAGGCGGTAAGCCTGGCGACCTATGGCACCGAAGAGGTCGTCAGGCGGATCGAGGCGCTGGGGTTGAGGGTCGCCCTGGACAAGACGGAGGCCCTCTTGTTCCATGGGCGCCTTATGAGCCCTCCCATCGGCGCCTCGATCACCGTCCGATCGGTTGACATCAGCATCCGGGCCCATATGAGGTACTTGGGCCTGGTGCTCGACGGGCAATGGTGGTTCCGGGAGCATTTCCGCAGGCTCGCTCCGCGGCTCGTCGGCGCGGCGTCCGCCCTATCGTGGCTAATGCCGAACGTGGGCGGACCGAGCGCTACGTGCCGACGGCTGTACACGGGGGTCATCCGGTCGATGGCCCTGTACGGCGCACCGGTGTGGGCGGGGTCCTTGACCGTCCGACTTAGGGCCCTTCTGTGGCGACCACAGAGGGTCATGGCGGTCAGGGCCATCCGCGGATACCGCACGGTTGCGATGGAGGCAGCGTGCCTATTGGCCGGGACTCCCCCGTGGGACCTGGAGGCGGAAATGCTCGCCGAGTTGTATCGGCGGGTGTCGGGGGTGCGCGGGGAGGGCGGTGTGATCTCGTTAAGGGATCTCACCGCCTGGCGCGTCGACGCCCGCCGAGACGTCATTGCCCGTTGGGCAGTCCGGCTGGAGAGGCCTCGGTTCGGGGTGCGAACCGTGGAGGCCTTCCGGCCGGTGCTGATGCAGTGGTTGGAAAGGCGGCACGGGGTGCTCTCCTTCCGACTAGTGCAGGTGTTGACGGGGCACGGGAGCTTCGCCAAATACCTGCACAGGGTCGTAAGGAGGGAGAGTACACCGTCCTGCCACCACTGCGATTGCGACGAGGACACGGCGCGTCACACGCTCGAGGCCTGCGCGGCTTGGGCAGTGCAGCGCCGTGAACTCGTCGCAATCATCGGTGCCGACCTGACGCTGCCGGCCATCGCTAGGGCGATGGTCGACAGCGTCGGGAACTGGGACGCGGTCGCAGCCTTCTGCGAGACAGTGATCTCGCAGAAGGAGGCGGCGGATCGTCTGCGCGTGGAGCGCAGCCTCGATGAGGAGATCCGCCGCCGGCGACTGGGGCGGCGCAGGCGCAACTATCTGCGCCTCATGCCGCCCTAGCCGAGGCCGCGGGTGACGTGACCGGGGATTAGTCCGTCACCCGCCGAGAGGCCGACCGCGTGAGGAAAGACCGACTTCCTCCCCGAGGGGGGGACGTCGGTCGACGGGAGGGTACCCCGAGTAGGGGGTATTCCGTCGGGCCGACCACTGACGACAAGTAAACCTGCTCCGGTGGTCGGCCCAATGACGAAGGCGAGGTGGTTTTCGGGTGGGTTGCGGGAGTTGCGTGCTTAAGCCCCTCTGTCGCCCCGGACGGAGTGGTGCGGAGGCGCGCGGACCGCGACCCACCCAAAAAAAAAAAAAAAAAAAAAAAACAAAAAAAAAAAAAAAAAAGAGGGTTTATTTATTTATTTTTTGTTATTATTATTATAATTAATTGTCCGTCTGTCTGTCTGTTTATCACCAGGCTGTAACTCATCAACCGCGATAGCTAGACAGTTGAAATTTTTACAAATTATGTATTTCTGTTGCCGCTATAACAACAAATACTAAAAACGAAATAAAATAAATATTTAAGGAGGGCTCCCATACAACAAACGCGATTTTTTTAGCCTTTTTTATATATAATGGTACGGAACCCTTCGTGCGCGACTCCGACTCGCATTTCGCCGGTTCTTTTTTTGCAATAGATTATCTTGTTTTGTACAATATTTTATAGCTATTTATCACGTTATTATTTTAAAACATAAATGCAAATACATGAATATATGCATTTTATACTTAGTTGTTAAATCAAATTTATAGTACATAAAACTATTCAAATTACGTCTGGCGGTAATGGGACAGTAAAAACGTAATATAACAGCAATGATTGTCACTAAAATTATTATATGTTACACTAAAAGTGTCGTTTTATTAGTAAACTTTATGGCAAGTTTTAATATATTGTAATTTTGTTGTTATTAAATATCACTTCGACTGCACAGATAGTGTAGTAGTTAAGATAGCTAAAATGCCAGTGTCGCGGGTTCGAATCCAATGCAGGACAACACTTAGAGTGCACTATGTGTCCCTGTTGTTCTGAGTCTGAATGTAATTTGTGTCCGTTAATTATATGTTTGTTAAGTCCCTCGCAATACAGGGTAATTTCCTTAGTACTGGGTTTTTAAAAACAAAAAAAGAACTTCAGTTACGGTTTTTGTTCATCATTGTATCATCATCAGCTCATATACGTTCCATTGTTGGGCTAGAGCCTCTTCTACAATAGAAAGGAAATTGTTCTGTTAACCCCACTGGTCAGTCGTGGATTTTCTTTCTCTTATAGATTTTACAAGCACATTTAATCCATTAGTTGTCTTTTGCGGCACCCATGGGTAAGAGGTGAATTGAGGGAGTGGTGAATTGTATTCTTATTCTGTCACCACACAGAAAAGACAAGGAAAACAATTCACTACCCACTATTTTGTCCGTTACAGTCGTAATAGATAACTAAGTGATATAATATGCATATAACATCTATTCAAAAGATAGAAAACTCAAAATAAAACCTATGCCAATACGTCTGACCGGCGTGCTATAGTAAGGCAATTTCACTCCTGTTGTGGAGGAGGTGCGCACCCAACTATGGGACATATATGGGCTGTGATGATGATAATATTTTTTTTTTAAGATATTACCACGACTATTTTAGATATATTAAATATCTAAAATAGTCGTGGTAATTTTCCGTGTGGTGACGGAGTAAGAATACAATTCACCACTCCCTATCTTGCTCATGGATGTCATATAAAACGACTAAGGGATATAATATGCACATAAGATCTGTGCAAGAGAAGGAACACTCGAAATGAAACCCTATTCGTTGGTATAGGGTGTCATTTCGAGTTTTCAACATGTCTAACCGTATAGTAGGTCAGGTTCCCTCCCATTGTGGAGGAGGCCCGAGCCCAACAGTGGGACGTATGTGGGCTGCGATGATGATGATGATCTAAAACTGGTATGTAGTAACGGAGTATGTATCGAAATACATATATATATCGTAAGTAATAACTGTGCAAACAGACGGACAGACAAAATAATTGTCTCCCACAAACATCGAGCCGCCTACATGTGACTGTGTTTTGTGGTACAAGTTGTTACGCTTCAGCGGAGTTTCAAGTTGATATGTCGTTTTAATTTGATTATATTTCGCTCCATCGCTGGTTTGTTTGTGTAGTTTTAATTTTTTTTTTGAGATTTATTGCTGTTTTGTTTAGTAATGTTCTCGCAGAAAATCGACGTCTGAGTAGTAACAATTTGTTACTGCGCTTCGTTCGGTGAGCGAGAGAGCCGGAAGCCCAACTTTCTGAGGGTGATTGCGTGTGAAGGGTTTTGGTGGTGCCCTTAGTATCACCGAGCCTCAATGCACGCATTCACACTCCCTTCGCTTTCTTCGCGGTAGGCAACGGCCTTGTAAAGGTCCATGAGCGGCAGCAACACTTACCATCAAGTGCACTGTTTGCTCGTTTGCCACCGTTTGCAATAAAAAAAAAAAAATGATACCGTGTTTTTGATTCGACGATTTACTAAACTAAATTACACGTATATGGTGAAGTGGTCATATTATTGACCTCTAGTGCCGAATCTCATCTGTTCAATATCTACGCAGAACAATCCACAAATTGCCAGGCTAGCTACAGACGGCTAGGAACTCGGTATTGATGGTTAGCTCAATGGCGAAGGAGAAGAAATTTGATTATGAGGTCACGCGTTGGCCTTTCGTCACCCCTGATGGAGCAGACAGAGTGCGCTGACCAAAGCCCACCCCTTCCCAAAAAAAGGATAATCTACAAACGATTGTTCAAAGTCTAAATGTTACTTGTATTCCTTTATTAATATCTGTGAAGTCTTGTCTTAGAAGAACTAAATAAATCAATGTTTATAGTATATTGTTCAAGTTCGCTTTAAATTCATAACTTAAATCGTAACTCAAAACTTAAACCGGGCTAAGCGTGGGTATCAGGCAGTGTGTCGTAAGCAGAATCAAGTTTTAATACTTTTTTTTCGAGTGGGCATGGGCTACTCGTAACAGTTAAGGTTAGATGATTTCATTCATACTATTTAGAAAGTAGGCGGGGTTACAGATTAGCGAGATAGACGGATTATCTATTTCGGATAGCTAAAAGGTTTCTATGGTCAATTCATCGCTACCTACGCGGGAACGATGTGGGTTTGATTGTAAGAAATTGTATGAAAATGAAATCAAATCTTTTGCTTGTGTATTTTAGTTCAAGAATATGACAAAAAATGACAATGCTCATCTATCCATACATTCTATAAAATATTTCTTGCGAAGAATCTGGGTAAGAAAAGAAACACATGGATATAATATCGCTTTAAAAAAATAACAAAAGCCCGTAAAGTTATTTAGCGAATGAGATTTTATGATCGCTCAGGACCCGAAACATATTACGGCCAATTTTTACAACTATGACTCCAAAATAACAGCTTTTATCTACAATATTAATGTCATTATTCTTTTATAGACCTTTTAAAAATATCTCTACGAAATAAAAATGGGATTTGATTACTAAATCAAATCTTTTCCTGCTCACTTTTATTTACCTAAAGAGGAAACTTGATGACGGTTTTTTTGTTTTTCGCGATGAAATGGAAACAGTATTTAGGGACCCAAAGGGTAAAAACGCGATCCTATTACTAAGACTTCGCTGTCTGGCCGTTCGTCTGTCTATCACTAGGCTGCATCTCAAGAACCGCGATAGATTTTTTTTTTTTGGGGTGGGTCGCGGTCGGCGCGCTCCTCGCACCACTCCGTCCGGGGTGACAGAGGGTTACTTGTCATCAGTGGTCGGCCCGACGGAATACCTCCCTACTTGGGGTACCCTCTCATCGACCGACGTCCCCCCCTCGGGGAGGACGTCGGTCTTTCCTCACGCGATCGGCCTCTCGGCGGGTGACGGACTAACTCCCCGGTCACGTTACCCGCGGCCTCGGCTAGAGCGGCATGCCGCGCAGGTAATCGCGCCTGCGCCGCCCCAGTCGCCGGCGGCGGGTCGCTTCGTCGAGGCTGAATGACCCTCGCGCGCGCGACCCGCGGCCCCCTTCTGCGAGATCACTGCCTCGCAGAAGGCTGTCACCGCATCCCAGTTCCTGACGCTGTCGAGCATTGCCCTAGCAATGGTTGCCAGCGTCAGGTCGGCACCGATGATTGCGACGAGTTCACGACGCTGCACTGCCCAGGCGGCACAAACCTCGAGCGTATGCTGCACCGTATTCTCGTCGCAATCGCAGTGGTGACAGGACGGTGTGATCTCCCTCCTAGCGACCGTGTACAAGTACTTGCCGAAGCATCTATGTCCCGTCAAGACCTGCACCAGTCGGAAGGAAAGCACTCAGTGCCGCCGTTTCAGCCACTGCATCAGCACCGGCCGGAAGGCCTCCACGGTCCAGACACCGTATCGAGGCCTTGCCAGCCGGACTGCCCAACGGGCAATGACGTCTCGGCGGGCGTCGACGCGCCAGGCGGTGAGCTCCCTCAAAGAGACCACACCGCCCTCCGCTCGCACCCCTGACACCCGCCGATGGAACCGCAATAGCTAGACAGTTGAAATTTTTACAAAATATGTATTTCTGTTGCCGCTTTAACAACAAATACTAAAAACAAATAAAATAAATATTTAAGGGCGGCTCCCATAAAACAAGCAAGATTTTTTTGCTCTTTTTTGCTCGATATCGATCATGGCAACAGGTAGGTACTTAAAATATTCACAAAATACTCAGTGGTATTTGTACCTTAATAAAAATAATAATATTAAAATAAAATACTTATTCTCATATAAAAAACGCCATTTTGTGCCTATTTTATATAGATAACTAGCTTCTGCACGCGACTTCGTCCGCGTGGTATAGATACTTTGGGCTAACGCTAACTTTAAGCTAAGACTTTGTTTACATAGAAGGTGAAAATATTTTTTAATAATACGATTGTTTCACACATGATTTTTGCTAAAATTTTGACGTTTACGCAGCGGAAGCTCTCAAAAGGAAGAAAAACCTCGATTTTTAAACATTCTTCATTGGTGCTCCGCTCCTGTTGGCCTTAGTGTGATGATATACAGCCTGTAGCCTGTAGATAAATGGGTATCTAACTCTAACTCATCTAACACTGAAAGAATTTTGCAAATCTGACCAGTAGTTTGTTCGATTAGCGCGTTAGCGATGTGCGCGTAGCAAACAAACTCTTCGGCTTTATATATTAGTATAGATGTACGGAATCTTTCGCGCGTGACTCTGACTGGCACTTAGCCGGTTTTTTGTACTTGGGTTTCTATTTTTTTCGGTAGTTTCAGTAGGAGTCTTGTTTGTTTAGGACTCCGTCCGATGCAGAGCTTTTGGCTAGAGCGTTGTTTTAATTTTCGGAAATAAATATACGCACGCTTTCAACGTAACAATGGCCGTGTATATTGTTAGTGACCCAATTTTGTAAATAAATATTTATTCCGTAACTACGTTCACCGTTGAGTTTTGAAGTTGCGTCTTAAATTTTTGATTAGCAACTGGCTTTTTAACCGAATTCAAAAAGGAGGTTTTCATTGGAATATTTTCACTTGGACCGATTTGTAAAATTTTTTTGTTCGTCGGTATATGGTTTATTTCGCGTTTTACTTCTCTTGCATAGTTGTTATATGCACAAGATATCCCTTAGTCGTCTTTAACGGCACCCACGGGCAAGAAGGTCCACCACGGCGGTGGCGAGTTGTATTCTTACTCCGTCACCACACGGAAATTATATTCTGGTAAAATATTAAACTTTGTAAATAAAACTATTTTACAGATTTTATCGCGTTTGTATTTGGTTTTTGATTGCCAGACGTTTCGAACACTTTACGGCGTTAATGGTTACGGGCAGACTGCAAATCTGTAAAAAAAATCCGTATTTTTATTTACAATGTGCAAAACTCGCGTAAACACCAGAAATCATTATTTAAATTTCTTTTTTCTTTTCAGATCAGCGGTTTTGAAGTGCACGATACTACGGAGGACAATGACGATGATAAGCCTAATTGACATTTGTGTAGTGATGTAATACAATAATAGTGACATTACTAGTGTTGTATCAGTTCGGATCTTCAGATTTTAGTGTAGGGTTGCCACACTTCAGATATTATGATCATGTTCCGGTGATCCGATGTTCTGTTGAATTATGTTCAGTATTGTTAATATCAAAAGTCAAAATGTGTGCCAAAATTAGGAGTTTCATCGTTATTTGCTGTGGTAAGTGTTTATTTTATTTACTAATTAAACCTGTGTTGTGGGTACACGACTAATACTACCAATCCTTGTGGGTGTCGTAAAAGATTATAAAGAGGTTTTCATCGACAGGCCAACTCCATCTGATGTCTCAAGAAGGATTAATATCAGGCAGGCGACTGGTCACAAAACTATTGACAGTAACTTTAGCCATATGTATTATCAAGGAAGAGTATATATTGACTCGATTCTAAGTAATTGGGTTAAGGGCAGGGCGATGATGACGATGATGATGATGAATACTAAACTTATTAACATCCTCTAATTAAAAAAATATTTAAAAACATATGAAATATAGATAAACATGTTAGATGATATAATTTTAATAAATATACCTGTGGGCTTACCCTTGAAATCAATTCTAATTTCGAATCCGATTCAATTCCAATCTCACCAAACTTATATTTATATTTAGTACATATTTAGTACTTTTAAACAAAATCGAGACTGAATTCTTCGCATCTGCCGTTGTTATTTTCACCAACCTGTGTTGTACCCATTTTTATTACATAAATGAATAATGTTACCGAAGTTGATGACTTTCTTGAAATTATGCGATATTAACGATTTTAAACTACGTCAAAATCACGTCGGGAGTAGCAAATATTTGACTTAATCGATGAAAGTCGAATTCATTTAGTTCAAAAAAAATCCATCGAATTTGATTCCAATAGTGCATTAGTGTCGCTTTTAAGAGTACCAAATTGCTCAAATTCGAGGTGCGATTGGATTTAGGATTGGAACCGATATTCAAGATAAGCACACTGAATGTAGCACTTGTTATACTCCGCCTACAAGGTGGGTTGAATGACGGCTAACCTAAACCTACTTGGCTTTGATTGACTTCCTTCGTGTATCGAACTGACTCCCAAATGAGCGCTGATTAAACGTTAAGAGCAATTTCCGCGCCTGCCCGAGATTCAAATCCCGGTGTCATTTTTTTCCCTACTTTTACATAGATGTTTTATGTATATCATGTCTCTAAGTCGCCTTCTACGACACCCACGGATAAGAGAGAGGCTGGTGAGTTGTATTCTTATTGTATAGTCGGAAACTAACTTGATCATCATCATCATTTCAGCTTATATACGTCCCGCTGTTGAGCTCGGGCCTCCTCCACAATAGGAGAGCAATTGAATTAATTGATATTATCGAAAAATAGTACGGCGGTATAAAAATCATTGATATAACAAGTTCAGATAATTCCTTGGCATTTTTTATCTGTCTGTTTACATTACCAGGTCGAATTTAATTCCAATATGACATGATAACAAAAAAGACTGAAGTAACACGTAGAATCATTTCACCATCATCATCATCATCACAGCCCACATACGTCTCACTGTTGGGCTTGCGCCTCCTACACAGTGGGAGGGAATTTGACCTACTATACCATGCTGGTCAGACATGTTGGTAATAATAATTATTATTTAGCCATAATATTTGAAATAAAAAAAATCGGTACCGACTTAGATACACACACATACACACGCACAAATGTAACATACATTATTTGAGCGTTCAATTTAATATTCGACAACCCTTAAATAAACAAAATGTTTGCAAAAATATTTTTTATATTGGAAACAACCACTTGTCCAAAATAAACAAAACTTAGCAATACAGCTCTAAAATTGGGCTTATGTTAACAGGACTTTGCAAATAAAAAGCGAGTTTTAAAAGTTCTATTGTCGAGTTTTCATTTGTTGATTTGCAATGTAGGGTTATGAGTAGGGTTGGCACGTACGCGGATATTGTATCCGAAAATAAATAATACTTCTTGTGGTGACCATGTTAAGTACGATGGTCGCAAGGTATCTCTTCATTTCCTTCAGGAAATTAAGAGGTAAATTAATTATTATTATTAACAACCGTACGTACATGCTGGTATTTTATCCGAAAATATATAATACTTCTTCGTATGGTGATTGATAAAGAATGGGATGGTGGACTATCTTTGCCTTTCCCGTGGGCAATCTTTAATTATCCTTGTGGCGTTGGCATAATAATACTATTATTATCCTCTTTCTTGCCCGTGGGTATCGTAAAAGACGACTAAAGAATTAAATATTCTTATAATATCTATGCTACACAAGAGAAAGAGAACTCGAAATAAAACTTTAAAACACGTTTGACCAGCGCGGCAGGTCAATTTATACGCTTCCAGTACCCTATTGCTATTCTTTTTCACTACTCGATGCCCGCTTCAGAGTAAGAGATAAAACGCTACTATTTTCTGCACAAGTTTAACGGGAGTCAGCAGACATTTCGATCGATAAAAGTTTTCATAAGCATCATCAACCAGCCGATCACCGTCCACTGCTGGACGCAAGCCTCGCCTATAAATAAGGGGCCAGTGTTTTTATCTTCACGTTTGGCAGGCGGTTTGGCGATCGCAGTTATGTGATATACGTTTATATATACGTTGATATACAGTACCAGGAGAAAGCTTACTTTCCTAGTTAATGCTTATCTCAATATTCGTTCATCATCATTATTCAGCCTATCGCCGCCCACTGCTGGACATAGGCCTCTCTCATGTTTCTCCACAAAGAGCGAACCTGTGCCGCATGCATCCAACGACGCCTCACAATTTTCACTAACTCGTTGGTCCACCTAGTGGGTCGTCCTACACTGCATCGTCCGAGACGTGGTCGTGACTTGAGAACCTTTCTTCGCCAGCGGTTTTCGTTTCGTCGAGCGATGTGTCTCGCCCATTGCCACCTTAGCGTGCTGTTGCTTAAATATTCTTTGCCTATATATAATTGTAATATCTTAAACATACTTCAAAGACGTTTATTAAACTTTTACAAAATTATATATACATTTAATTATGAAATTGTATAAAGCAATTTATATTATGTTACAGCTTACATATTTAAAACGTTTCATTATTTTCATACTGTCTGTCTGCTTTAGTAATTATAATTCCATCGCGTTAACGTAAACGTATTCAAACAAAATCTCATTAATTTGTAATTAATCTTGACGTGTATATATTCTAATATGAGACGCCGTATTTTAGGGATGTGAAAAAATAATCGATTTTTATAATAATCGATTATTAATCGATTCTTTTTTGTAATAATCGATTTTTATATTCAATTATCAAAATAATAAAAAAATCGATTATTTTTATATTAAAAGTAATCGATTATTTCACTGCCAGATTTGCTAAAAAAAAGAAGTTCATACTATATTAGAAAATAAAGCTCACATTATCTAAAAAAAAAAAATTATCATATTCCTGTTGGGAGAAAAATCGATTATTTTATAATAGATTTTTTTAAAGAATAAAAAATCGATTATTTAATTAATCGATTATTTTCCCTCTAAGTCACATCCCTACCGTATTTGACGCACTGACGCATTAAGTTTTGAGATGTAAATAAAAGCAAATACTCTATTAAGATTAATGTATATTGAGTGCAGAAAAACCGTTATTAGCATATTATTATAATCCCTTAGTCGTATTTTACGACACCCACGGGTGAGGGTGTGGTGAATTGTATTCTTATTCCGTCACCAAACTGAATTAAGCATTTAGATATGCTTAATACCCTTAATACATAACTATTTCTGATGTTTACGCGAGTATTATAAATCCTTATTAATATAAATGCTAAAGTAAGTTTGTTTGTTACGTTTTCACGCTTAAACCACCCAACCAATTTCAAAAATTCTTTCACCAATGGCAAGCTATAATATCAGGGAGTAACATAGGCTATATTTTATCCCGGTATTCCCACGGGAATGGGAACTATGCGGGTAAGGGCATTGAAACGAAGCGAGGGCGGGTTGCTAGTCCTTACTAATATTATAAATGCGATGGTAACTTTGTTTGTTTGTTTATTTGTTTGTTTGTTTGTTACGCTTTCACGCTTCAACCACTGAACCGATTTCAAAAATTTTTTCACCTATGGAAAGCTATAATATCAGGGAGTAACATAGGCTATATTTTATCCCGGTATTCCCACGGGAACGGGCACTAAGCGCTAAGGCGACTGAAACCGAAGCGAAGCGAGGGCGGGTTGCTAGTATTATTATAAATGCGAAAGTATGTTTGTTTGTTACGCTTTCACGCTTAAACCACTGAACCGATTTCAAAAATTCTTTCACCATTGGAAAGTTATAATATCAGGGAGTAACATAGGCTATATTTTATCCCGGTATTTCCATGGGACTACGCGGGTAAGGCTACTGAAACCGAAGCGAAGCGAGGGCGGGTTGCTAGTTTTAAATAAAACTATTTTAGACATTTTATCGCGTTTGTATTTGATTTATGATTGTTTGTTTAGAACACTTTACAGCGTTTAAGGTCACGGGCGGAATAAGAATAGAATAGATTACTAGCTGACCCAACAGATGTTATTCTGTTCAAATCTAAAAAAATAGTAAAAGGAATTCTCCTTGAAATCGATCACAGCGCTTCCTACCGGTTACAATTATTAATCTAAACCATTAACGTATTCATCGGAACCGCCACAAAAATAATCATAAAAATCGATCCAGTCGTTTAGGAGCTCAATTAAAAACACACGAACAGAAGATTTATACATATACTAGCTGACCCAACAGACGTTGTTCTGTTCAAATAAAGCGCCACCTACCGGGTCCAATTGTGAATCTAAATCATTCTCGAATCTCATTGAGCACACACAAATTACTTAAATTACTTAAATCCAGTCAACAGATTTCGCCATCTGTTAGAATCTTTTGGAGTTAACAGATAATTGTGACTGTCAATTAATTATAGACAAATAATTTGTAATAAAATAAAATTGCGACTATAATTAAAGATCTAAGCTATCCTATTTCTCAAGTTGGACCAGATTGCTCACGGTGTGCCAATTTAATTTAAAATCGGTTGAGTAGTTTAGGAATCCATCGCGGACAAACATCGTGACAGGAGATTTATATATATAAGATTTAAAGGTAGACTACATCATTAACATGATCCTCTTATCTAAATTTCTTATGGTCGACTTAATATGTATTGCCATTTTATTGCAAAAAATTTGCTTATAGGTTCATGATTGGCCACATGTTTGACATCAAGCTAGTAGAACTTTGAGTTATGGTAGGACCACACTGTTAATTGTTGTCTGTTTACAGTCCGGGGTAGTACTAGGGATGTGAAAAATAATCGATTATTTTTTTTTGTCATAATCGATTATCAAAATAATAAAAAATCGATTCTTTTTATATTAAAATTAAGCGATTATTTCACTGCCAGATTTCCTAAAAAAAAGGTCATCACGATACTGCGTGCAGTGTTTCATACTATATTAGAAAATAAAACTCACATTTCCTTAAAAAAAAAGTCATCATAATCCTGTTCGGAGAAAAATCGATTATTTTATCAGCAATGGAAAGTTAAAATATCAGGGAGTAAACTAAGCTATGTTTTATCCCGGTATTCCCACGGGAACGGGAACTATGCAGGAAAGACCACTGAAACCGAAGCGAAGCGAGGGCGGGTTGCTAGTAATCAATAAACATCGTATTTATAAGTTTACTCGTTAGTAAAATCTGTCGTTTATTTTGATAACATCAAAATCTGAAACAGTCGGCGTCCTTTGTTGAATTCCATCCAGCTTTGAAGGTCTCTTTTATCTAATCTAAATGAAATCTTTTCAGTACTTAAAGCACGAATAAATATTTTTTTTCTGTCTCTTTGATATTGAGCATAAGCTTTCTATTTTTTATGAAAATAAGGCATTAATATATTTTAACGATTATCTATTTATTTAAGTATGTATTTAAGAACCGTGGGTTTTAAATCAAATTGAGATCTTTGACTAATCCTTATCCTACTAATATTATAAACGCGAAAGTTTGTGAGGATGTGAAGATGTTTGTTGCTCTTTCACGCAAAAACTACTGAATGGATTTTGATGAAAATTTACAATAATATACCTTAAATATCAGAATAATACATAGGCTATAATTTACCCCAGTATTCCCACAGCAAGAGGAACTGCGGGTGAAACCGCAGGGCTTTGCTAGTTAATATTATAAATGTGAAAGTATGTTTGTTCGTTATGCTTTCACGCTTAAACCACAGAACCGATTTCAACAATTCTTTCACCAATGAAAGGATATAATATCCGGGAATAACATAGGCTACATTTTAACTCGGTATTACCGCGGGGACGAGATCTATGCAGGTAAAGCGACTGAAACTGGAGTGAAGCGTACTGAAGTATACTTATATATACAGTTTTCTGCGCTCGAATTGTATCGCATATCAACAAAGTATATCATTATAATCATCATCATCACAGCTCAAATACGACCCAATGCTGGCTCCAAGCCTCCTCAACAATAAGGGCCGCGCGGCACTTTGCGGCAAATCTCGAAATAAAACCCTATACCAACCTGTTTTGGGTGACCGGACTGGAGACTTTAGTCCGGCACCCGCAGAGAGGCTGACCTCGCGACGGCGACCATCCCGGGACAGGGACGTCGAGAGGTAAGGGTACCCGAAAGGGTATTCCGTCAGGCCGACCACTGACGACAAGTCACCCTGCTCCGGTGGTCGGCCCAACAACGAAGGCGACGTGGGTACGGGTGAGTTACGGGCCCGCGCGTCGTCCTTTCGTCGCCCCGGACGGAATGGACCGCATGTGCGCTTACCATAGCCCACCCATAAAAAAAATATCAACCTGTCTGACCAGCGTGTTATGGCTAGTTCAATTTCCCTTCTATTGTGGAAGAGGTTCGAGTCCAAAAGTGTGACGTATATGAGCTGAAATGATTAATATAATATCCGCATATATCTGAATTTATACACGTTTCGGATATGTGAGACAACCCTATACCTTAACAAGGTGGGACCATGATTTATTGCTACAACTCCGTACCAATTAAACTTTAATTAAAACACTACAGTTGTTATGTGTTATATATTTATTTACTTTTTAAATCGTAGGGTTGTTTGATATTGTTTTAAGTATTCGAGTATGATTGTCGAAATGACTTGTATTGCTTTATATTGCATAGGTAATAATTTATGGTCGATTGCGAATTAAAATAAAAGGTTTTACTTGGTATATAGTTGTCCCTGGTTACGGAATAAGATTTCACGGAGGGAATAAGGAAAGATAGGAATTCCGTCGGGCCGACCAATGAGGACAAGGAACTCGGCACTGGTGGTCGGCCCAACGACGAATGTGACGTGGGTACGGGTGGATTATGAGCCCGCGCGCCTTCCTTTCATCGCCCCGGATGGAATGGACAGCGTGTGCGCTTACCATAGCCCACCCATAAAAAAGGGTTATAATACGCATGTAACATTTATGTAAAAAAATGGAAATCTCGATATATATAAATAGCTAAACAAACCTGTATGACCAGCGTGGTATAGTAGGCCGAATCCCTCCTTTTAATTTCTGATGTTTAAGCGAGTATTACACATTATAAATAAAGCTATTTTTTAAGGATTTTATCGCGATTTATTTGATTTTTGATTGTCTTTTGAGTCTTTTCCACAATTGGAGGGAAATTGGCCCACTATACCACTTTGGTTATACATATGATGTTTGTATAGGGTTTATTTCGAGTTTCCCTTCTCTTGTATAGACGTTATATGCATATTATATCTCTTAGTCGTCTTTTACGACATCTACAGGCAAGAGAGAGGGTGGTGAATTGTATTCTTACTCCGTCACCACACGGAAAAGGTTATATAAAAGTAATTAACGTACCAAGGTAACATAATTTGTAAGTAATATACGTTAGGTTTGTTTTACTAGATTAAAATGACTAAGGATGAATCTGAAGGATTTTCTGCTTTGTAATGTTTATTCAGAACTAGTGATCTGTCCGCGGCTTTGTTGAAGTTCAAAGTTCAGTTGTTTCAATTTTTGAACTAAAACGATAGGATTTTTCATGCTCACACGTTTTTTTTGTCTATATGTCTGTCTAACTGTCTATTTGTCTGTCTCTCCGTCTGCTTATTTCGCGTAATTTTCAATACGCCTTGATCGATATTGATAACATTTTAGTACCAGGTAACTGTCTAGGAGTCATTTAGGCTATTTTCTTCTGGGAAAAACCGCATCAAATTTTGACTGGTCTGAGAATGGATTGCGAGGCCTTATGGACTGTAATCGCGCACCGTAATATCACTACGCTATTGAAATCGAAGCGAAATGAGACCGGCTGCGGCTTGGTGATTTTTTTTTGTAAATTTTTACCAAATAACGAGTTTTAGGTCAGGATAAATGAATGTTGTATTTAAAATTCGACTGTGAGGTATTCATCTCATCTTATACTAGTCTTACTATAGGGCTCGAGTCACCTCCACAATGGTAGGGAACTTGTCTTACTATACCGTGCTGGTCAGATGTGTTGCTATAAGAATTTATGTCGATTTTTCCTTCTCTTGCATATATGCTTTCTGCATAGCATCTCTCTTAGTCAACTTGTACGATAACCATGTGTAAGAGAAGAGGTGTTGAATTATATTCTTACTCCGAAAGCCACCAGAAATTTGTCTGAGCACCCAACAAAAATGGCCGTTTTACCTACTCAACTCATGGTCTTAGAATTTGACATAAACATTGTCAAAGATACAGAAATGTATAAGGATACCTTTCATAAAGAAATAACCTGACTTTTAACGAAAATGTCAAAACGTAATGTAGCGCTTTTAAATTTTATTCATTATTTTAGTGTTTTATAGTGTGATATTGAATAATTTTGCTGATATTTTATGTAATATAATGCAGATAAAATGCTGAAATGTAGTGAATATGATATAATAGCGAATTGCGTGCATTTTCACATGCCTAAATTCCCAGAGGAAGCATGATTTGGCTGTCAGCACTAAATCAATGCCGAATACGAAGACTAAAGACTTGAATAATCAATATTTAAACTCGACACTGGCACCAATAGCTCATATTATTGTAGCTTATTGCCATTAAACAAGAAGATAAAACCGCTGCTACTGAAGGCTAGGAAGCTTTAATAAAATGTTCGTACATAAACGAAGCTGCGAACATATCAAGTGTATAAACAGAAAAAACATCACCCACAATTTCTTGCCAAAAATTTTTCTGGCTATGATGAATAATGAAACTCTTCAAATACCCGCATTTCTCAATTATTGCTCCAATACAATCCTCTCATAAAAGTTTTGTGTACAAAAATAGAAATAGTAGGATACGGCTCAGTGGGTATAATAAAACTGGGACCTTCGAATGAACGACGCGACCTTATCCTCAAATACTTTGATCTCGGAGACAACGAATCTGGCGCTTCAATAGTGTTGTCCTATGTTTATCGATATTAGTAATCGATATTACGTTTCATATGAAACCTTGTGACCTTCTTTTAAATCGATTCGAATTGTTGAAGCCGATTTATTAAGACAGCGAATAGAAATTGTATTCCCTTTGTATTGCTATGTCAGTAACGCTTTTTTTTGGATGGACGGTTGGGTGAAGCCAATATAGGTCAAAGAATTGGAAGAATGGCAATTGCCAGGCAACGTCGCTTGACGAACCGACAAGCATTGATGAAGGAAGGTTCTCGAGTGGCGACCACGAATCAAACGATGCAGCGTAGGACGACCCACTACTATGTGAACTAACGACATCTTGAAAGTCATAGGGAACTGTTGGATGCAAGTTGCACAGGACTGTTTCAAGTAGCAATCTCATGGCCTATGTCTAACAGTGAATGTCTATGGCCTGATGGATGAAAGGATGGCGCGCGGCCCCTTAACCATTCCCCCTTCGCCATTGGTATTGTCAGTAATGCATGCATCGGTATTTGATTGCAATTCATTATCAAATATCATTGTAATTCGCTTTAAGAAGTTTTTTGTGTGATGTGAAAGTGTCCCGATTTTTGTGACAAGCTGGTCTGTATTTATGGACACTGGACATTTTGCTGTATAGTGGCGGTTACCATCAACACGTAAAGCGACTCGAAAGCATAAAAAACAAACAAACTTACTTTCACATTTATAGTCATCATCATCATCATCATCTTGCTCTTATCCCAATTACTTGGGGTCGACGCAATATGTCATCTGTTTTGACATATTGCAAAAAGTTTCGGCAATGACTTTTATGACCGGCCGCCTGCCTGACGTCAACCCTCCCTGGGAATGTAATCGTTGACCCAAGTGGTACCAGATGGAGTTGGTCCGGGTCAATCTAGGGCTCTTAGTCGTCTTTTACGACACCCACGAGCAAAGCAAGGGTTGGTAGTATTCGAAGCCGCTACCACACAGTAATAGTATTAGTAAGGATATATATTGTATATTTTATTTTCTATTCGGTGACGGAGTAAGAATAAAATTCACCACCCCCTACCTCATCTTTAGTTATAGTAAAAGGCGACTAATGGATATAACATAAGCATTCAACAGAATGTAGATTCTAAATAAAACCCTGTACCAACTAGTCTGACTAGCATGGTATAGTAGCTTAATTATCCTCCTATTGTGAAGGAGGCTCGTGCCCAGCAGTGGGTATGACCTGAGATGATGATAATGTGGTTTTTTTTTGAAGTGAAACGTTTTTAGAATCGTTGTGATTTCAAACTCGATGAAACGATAAAGCGAGTCCACAGAGACACAAATACGTAAATGTATAGGATTCAACCGGCGAGAGAATGAGATAAAGGATAAAGAAGATTCACTTCTGACATGCGTACTGTGTACGTTCTTTTTTTTGGAAATAAATGTATGCAGCTATTAAGAATGAGCAAACGGACATATCTCTTGGACTACATATGGAAGTGGAAATCTAACTAAATTGCCTGTAACTCAAATAAATGTCTCATCATCATCTAAGCTCATGTACGTCTTACTACTGGACCTAGCCTTCTCACCCACGCTAGTTAGTTGGGTTGGTATAGGATTTTAATTCGACTTTTCCACCTGTAATACAGACGTTATATGCAATATTATATTTACGACTAGCAACTCCCTTTCGCATCGCTTCAGATTCAGTCGCCATATCCACGTAGTTCCCGTGTAGTTCCCGGTCCCGTAGGAAAACCGGGGTAGAATATAGCCTAAGTTATTTCTTATATAAACAGCTATTTCGTAGTAAAATATTACCAAAATCCGTCCAGTCGTTTTGAAGATTATCAAAAACAAACAGATACAATATTTTTCTAAACCGGTTTTTAGGCATAGTTATCGTGCAAATAATCGTATCAGCATGAAAAAAGTACATTATTTTGACATTTAAAACAGACACTTCAATTTTATTTATTTGGATAAACATCCACAGACAAGATATGGAATGGTGAATTGTATTCTCACTCCGTCGTCACACGGATAAATGTATAAACTGGTTATATTTCTGTATTTTGTTCTCCTACGCAAATATTTACATAACACAAATAGAAACGCCTATGTTTTATTCATTCATTATATATTTGACAGGATTTATTCAATTACTGACTATACAAATATTATTTTATTTGTATTGCCAAAGACAATTTGTTGAGT